>OY728123.1:668120145-678120145 GCA_963277665.1 Viscum album
AATCAAAACATAAAAAAAATAGATGGAAAACATTGAATCTAAGGTACCACTTACAGATTTAAAGTGCGGAACAAAACAACTTTCTGATTGAAGGGTGGAATAATTTTCCGAGCGAGAGAGCTCTGTGTCTCGGCTTTAGGCCTGCAATCGGGTGGATGGGGGATTGGGGTTGCTGACAATTTTAGGGGAAAACTTTCCCAATGATTTTAAAAAATCATTGGGAAAGGTAAGATTTACCAACGGTTTACAAAACCGTTGGAAAAGGCTTCCTAAAACTCACATTTACCAACAGTTATATAAAATCGTTGGGTAAAGTCTCACATATACCGACGGTCTTATAAAATCATTGGTTAAAACTCATCTACAACTCTTTATTCCAACGGTTTATTGAAATCCTTGGGTAAAGTCCTCTCAACATCCCCACTGCAATGGTTTATGAAAACCGTTGGAAAAAATCCGTTGGTATATCCTCCATTTCAAGTAGTGACATACTCAAAACTAAGAAAACGCATTCATATTGTTTTTATGATTTAGTAAAGAGATCCATAAGTCATTTATAATGTGTAGGAATTAGCCACACCTCAATCAGACACACGTTGTGACTGGTATGACTCTAACTGTGCCTTTTTATTTAAAATTGACATTAATTTTAGTAAAAAACACAAGTGACATACTCAAAACCAAAAAAAACATTCATATTATTTTGATACTTTAGAAAAATAATTTATAAGTCATTTTTTTATCTGTAGGAATCAACCGCACCTCAATCTGACGCATGGTGTGACTGTTATGATTCCAAGTGTGTTTTTTATTTAAAATTAGCATTAATTTTAGTAAAAAAGACAAGTGACATACTCAAAAACTAATAAAACACATTTTTCATTGTTTTGATACTTTATTAAAACAATCCATAATTCATTTTTGACATGTAGGAATCAACCGTACCTCAATCTAATGCATGGTGTGCCCAATATAACTCAAAGGGTTTGTCGTCAGTTTAAAATTGATATTTTAGTTCAAAAAGTTTCACTCACTAAAAACTAAGAAAATGTGCTTGGATTGTCTTGATAATTTAGTAAAACAATTCATAAGTGATTTGTGACATGTAGAAATCAGTCTCACATCAACTGACACATGATGTGACTAGTATGGCTCAAAGTGTGTTTCCAATTTAAAATGACAATTTAGTAAAAAACACAACTGACATACTCAAAAATAATAAAATTCATTTGGATTGCTTTGATACTTTAGTAAAACTATCCATAAGTCATTTTTGAGGTTTAAGAATCATCCACACCTCAATTTGATGCATGGTGTTATTGGTATGACTCCAAGTGTGTCTTTTTATTTAAAATTAACATTAATTTTAGTAAAAAAGACAAGTGACATACTCAAAACTAAGAAAATGGATTCAGATTGTTTTGATACTTTAGGAAATTGATCCATAATTCATTTTTGATGTGTAGTAATCATCTATACCTAAATTTGATGCACAGTGTTCCCGGTATGACTCCAAGTGTGTCTTTTTATTTAAAATTGACATTAATTTTAGTAAAAATATAACTGACATGATCAAAACTAATAAAAAACATTATAATTATTTTTATATTTTAAAAAAATTATCCATAATGTGTAGGAATCATTTTCACCTCAATATGATGCACGGTATGCCCGATATAACTCAAAGTGTCTCTTATCGGTTTAAAATTGACATTTTAGTTCAAAAAGTGTTTCACTCGCTGAAAACTGAGAAAATATGCTTGGATTGTCTTGATAATTTAGAAAAATTATTCATAAGTCATTTTTGACATGTAGGAATCAATCTCACATCAAACTAACACACTATGTGACCGATATGACTCAAAGTGCATGTTTCAATTTAAAATGACGTTTTAGTAAAAAAGAAAAGTGACATACTCAAAACTAAGAAAAAAAATTCTTATTGTTTTGCTACTTTAGAAAAATGATCCATAAGCCATCTTTATGTGTAGTAATTAGTTTCACCTCAATCTGATGCACGGTGTGGCCGGTATGACTCCAAGTGTGTCTTTTTATTTAAAATTTACATTAATTTTATTAAAAAAGACAAGTGACATACTCAAAACTAAGAAAATACATTGGATTATTTTGATACTTTAGTAAAACGATCCATATGACATTTGTGACATGTAGGGATTAGCTTCACCTCAATCTGACGCACAGTGCGCCCGATATAACTCCAAGTGTGTCTTTTTACTTAATATTGACATTAATTTTAGTAAAAAAGACAAGTGACATACTCGAAATCAAGAAAACACATTCAGGTTGTTTTGATACTTTATAAAAATGATCCATAAGTCATTTTTTATTTGTAAGAATCAGTATCACCTTAATTCGATGCATAGTGTGCCCGGTATAACTCAAAGTGTTCATTATCAATTTAAAAATGACATTTTAGTTCAAAAAGTGTGTCACTCACTGAAAACCAAACAAACATGCTCGAATTATCTCGATAATTTAGGAAAATGATTCATAAGTAATTTTTTATGTGTATAAATCATTATTTCATCAAACTGGAACATGATGTGACTGGTATGATTCAAAGTGCGTGTTTCCATATTAAAATGACATTTTAGTAAAAAAGACAAGTGACAAACTCAAAACTGAGAAAACGCATTTGTATTGTTTTTATACTTTATGAAAACGATACATAAGTCATTAGTGACATGTAGGAATCATCTTCACCTCAATCCGACGCACGGTGTGACCAGTATGACTCAAAGTATGTCTTTTTATTTAAAATTGATATTAATTTTAGTAAAAAAGACAAGTGATATACTCAAAACTGAGAAAATGCAGTCGTATTGTTTTGATACTTTAGGAAAATGATCCATAAGTCATTTGTGACATGTAAGAATCATCTGCACCTCAATCTAATACACGATGTGCCTGATATGACTGAAAGTGTCCATTGTCAGTTTAAAATTGATGTTTTAGTTCAAAAAGTGTCACTCACTGAAAACCAAGAAAACACACTTGGATTGTCTTGATAATTTAAAAAATAATTTATAAGTCATTTGTGACATGTAAGAACCAGTATCATGTCAAACCGACACATGATGTGACCGGTGTGACTCAAAGTGTATGTTTCCAGTTTAAAATTACATTTTAGTAAAAAACACAAGTGGCATACTCAAAACTGAGCAAATGAATTTGTATTGTTTTGATACTTTAGTAAAATGACCCATAATCTATTTGTGACATATAGAAATTGACCGCACATCAATCTGACACATGATGTGATCAGTATGACTCGAATTGTGTGTTTTAAATATATAAGCTTCATTTTAGTTTAAAACACGCATCACATTGCCAAAATCAAGCAAACAAGCTGAGGTTTTTTTCTCATTATTTTATCTTCTATTACTTAATTAATTTCTTTATCGTTTTTATCTTATACTTATTTAGTTAATTTTTGCATAGATAATGCTTTAATACAAATAAAAAATGGTGTGACGTACAAGAATCAATAGCAACTCAATCTAATACATGGTGTTCCTGATATGACCCAATGTTTACTTTAAAATTGAAACTTTCTATTTAATTCATTTATTTATAGTATTACAAATATGAGAATTATTTTATTATATAGGTGCATTCTTTTTCTTGAGATGAGGTGGTTTTTTCAGTAATAGCATTAGTGGGGGTCGGGGGACAAAGACAAAAGAGCATTGATGTTTTTGAATGTCTGTGATAATTTGTACTTACTCATGTGATTGTACAAAATAATGTTTGAAATGTCTATAATATAGTGTTTTTTCTTGTATTTGTGTTGTAAATTTTATTTCATTTAAAATTTGTATTTGCACCTTTTTTTTTGTTGTTGTTTCTGCTGCTACAGTGTGCAGTAAATTTAACAACATACTGCAGTATGTCTCTTTATCAGCGCTAATAAAAGCGCTAATAAAGGGACCCTTCATCAGTAATTTTTTAGCACTGATAAAGAATCCATTTATCATCTCTTTTCTAACGATGATAAAATCCTAGGGATTTTAATCGTTCTCCGATAGTCTGCACTTTTTTGTACTAACAATGGCCAATTTTAGCGCTATTAAAGGTCTGTATTGTAATAGTGACTTTTCCCCATACGTAAAAGTAATTTACTTTTCTGGAGTAATAACATTTACGTATCACCCTTTTTGACCCTTACGCATCGAGGAGTTTTTCCAAATTTTCAATACATAAGAGTCAATTCCCTCATACGTTGGAGTAATTTCCTCCATGCATAAGGGTAAATCCCTTTGTTAAAAAATCTTCATTTTTTGTTTGACTTGAATCGTATTTTACGATTGATAGGGCCATTATCATTCATAAACCATGTGATTTGGAAACCCTTCAACATAAAAAATTCTCATCACCATTACAAGATTTGTTCCATGATTTTAGGGAGTTTGAATGTTACCTCATGGAGAGTCATTGCACCAAGACTTCCCTCTGCCATATCAAATTTGAGAGAGAGAGAGAGAGTTAACCATGTTTTACAAGAGGAAATGCCTAGGAGGATCTTAACGTGATTCATGCATCTTTATTTTTAAATTCAATGTGCACCTCCCTTTAGTTCAATCCTTCATGTTTCTCTAGAACCCTGGACGATCAGAGAGTGCTCTTCGAATTGGTTTTGCCTCAAAATCAAAGATAAACCCCTTTACAATCTCATGTGAGTTTTTACTCTCTTCTCCTTCGTTCTCTCCTCTATTCTTCTTTCGGGAGGGGTTGTGGCAACAATTGGCTTCAGTTTTTTTGGCCTTAAGTAGTGATTTTTTATGGAGATTGTTGTGCATTGGGTTATTGATATTTTCCTCACAAGTTCTTGATTGTGTGATCATCTTCCTCTTCTGTTACTTGCATAGTGTCGATTAAAGTAGGGGATTTGAGACTTCTCTTGTTTATTTATGTGTAAATGTGGGATTATCATGCTTTGGTTTCTAATGGATAAATAGTAGATATTGACCTTAAGAAAAGATAATGATATGGAAATAATGGAATTAAAGGGGAATTGTGATTTTCATGTCGTTATGGTTATGTTCATAATATTGGGTGTTGTTATTTTATAATTTGCATGCTCGTTCGCTGTTGTAATTCTAAGACATGAAATTCGTATCTAAATTTGTTGAGCCACTTAAAGATGGTAAGATGAAAAATGTTATAGTAAAAGAGTGAAGACCTGATCCCCAAGGTTCCTCTCTAAGGGAGCCCTTAAGGTTATTTTATAATGAATAATAAAGTTTACATGACATGTAAAGTCCAATGTGGGACTTGGACTCCAACACTCCCCCTCAAGCTAGGTGTACCTAGCTTGGACGCATAAGGAAAAAAACAGATCAAAGCACAGAAAACAACGCAATCAAAAAACACTGTAGACACTCCCCCTCAAGCTAGACATACCCAGCTTGATGACAAAATAAGATGAAACAAAAAAGAAGATAAATCATCTGCAATCACTGCTCCCCCTCAAGATCGCAGCTCCACCTTGATATGAAAAACGGAATGGTTGAAGAGGGCGTTGAAATATCCGGATTACATCAGTGGTGTGGCATGTCATCAAGGCGCAGCAGCAGAACCGTGCAGGTGGGGCTGAACGACGGGATGTCGGGAAAGCCGCACTGGTGGGATGATCGATAAAATGCCGGGAAACCTGGACTAGTGGGGTCGGTCGACAGAGCATCGGGAAATCCGCACTAGCGGGGTCGGTCGACAGGATACCGGGAAAGCCACACAGGAGTCGATGACACGATGGAGGTGCGGAAGCGAGGCATCGCAGGACGCCGCTCAAGAGGGGGTCGCTAGGGCGCGTGGGGGGCAGCCGAAGGAGGGGTTAGAACTTCTGCATGAGGGGGCTGGCAGCAGGAACTGTCACGCGCAAGGAGTGGGGAGAGTCACCGAAGGAGATGTCGCGGGCAGCATTGGAGGGGTGGCCGCCACGGAAGCTGCAGGATGGAGGAGGGGCGCTAGCTGGTCCAAATTTGGAGGGCCACGCACGGGGGGGGCTCAAAGGGCCATCCAAGAAGACGACATCACATCAAATTTGAAACGTGGGTGTCGAAACGTCTGGAGAAGACAGATCCACCGGAAGAAGATGGATGCGTTGGGACGGTCCGTCGCACGAGGAGTCGATGGGAAGGGAGGCACGACATCAGAAGGTTGTCACGGGAGGGAGGGTGCATGCGAAAGAAGCCTTAGGCGGGAGAGACGTCGTCGGGGAGGAATCCCTCCAGGAGGAGTTGCGAACCAGGGAGGTGACAACCGGGGCGGACATGGTCAGGCTCGTCGATGCGTGTTGGAGGAGGGCCGCGCGAAGGAAGCAGCGCCGCACGGTGGACGAGATTCGTCGGGACGACGTCGTGGAGGAGTCGTGCGTAGGAATGGAGAGGGCTGGCGGTGCCGACGGAGCTGGCGCACAGAGACTCAGTCAGGAGAGCACTGTTGGGCGGGAGGGAGGGTGGGACCAGACAGATCCGGGAATCCACGGGTAGGGCCGGACAGAGTCGGGAAGAAGCTGGGAAGGTGGGGCAGGAAGTGCCTGCAGGAGGGAGGTTTATCTCTAACGAAGGCTTTGAGGTTATTTTATAATGAATAATAAAGTTGACATGACATGTCAAGTCCGATGTGAGACTTGGACTCCAACAAAAAAGATAATGACCATGTGATTGATAATATTCTGAAAATTCCCTGATATGGAGGACCTCCATTGCGCAATCTATTTAGTATTGTTATTTGTATTGTTATATGAAGTTTTGATGATTTCTTCAACCTGTTCTTAAATATGAATAAATAACTATGATGATAAAGGAATATGTTAAAAGTTGAAAGAATGGTCAAGGTTGTCTACGCCCAACCATGCTAGTTCTAAGCTTGTTTGTCATGGTTGGAACCATGGGTGATATTTGTTGAAGTTTACTGTTACTCAAATTACTATTCACTGCCATTATTATTTGTAGAAAATGTAGCGCCCTTGCTGTGTTTTTAAAAGAAACTCGGTATGATTGGATTATTTGGCGAGGGTTGATTTGCCTTGATATTGTTGTGGCAGTGGCTTAGATGCGAAAGATGGTGGGATGGTATGGATGATGTGAAAAGGTGTTGGGAATGATGGTGTGACAGTTGGCTTGAGTAGGAAGTGTTCTTTAGATGTCGTTGGTGTTGTGAAATTCGTCGATTGAAGGCAAAGCGAAGCGAAAGCGTATGGCGATGTCAATTGCTCGGGACAATGATGGCGAAGTAAAATGTCTCAATCACAATAGAACAAGAAAGAAATAACACAAGTATATGACCACACAAAATCACACACCATTTCCATTATCATGCCACCGTATTTATAGATTACAAAAGGGTTGATCCAACGGACAAAATTAATTCCAATCTAACGGTGGGAATACAAACGGTTTGGCCATATGAAGAGATTTGGTGGGTAATGAATAGACCTCATTCATTATGATTCATGACATCCACACCATTAATGATAATTCATAACACTCCCCCTTGGATGTCATAATCCCATGGAATCTAATATAAATCTTCACTTAAAAAAACCTTGTGGGAAAAACAAGTGAAGCCAAATTAAAATGATTCCATGCTATGCTGCCTCATTAAAAACCTTATCAGAAAACCCAGTGGAAAAAACTGATTAAGGGGAAAAGAGTACAGCGTTCCCAACTCCCCCTCACAAAATCACGATAGACTTTTCAGTCTTCACATTCCAATTTTATAAATCAATTTCTCAAATGTTGAAGTTGACAATGCCTTTGTGAACAAATCTGCGATATTGTCACAAGACCTTATTTTCTGGACATCAATCTCACCATTCTTTTGAAGGTCATGGGTGAAAAAGAATTTTGGTGAGATATGCTTTGTTCTGTCACCTTTAATAAACCCACCTTTCAATTGTGCTATGCAAGCAGTATTATCTTCATATAATATGGTGGGAATATTATTATTCATATCTAATCCACAGAAATTTCGAATATGATTAATCACTGATCTCAACCAAACACATTCTCGACTTGCTTCATGAATAGAAATCAACTCAGCATGGTTGGAAGAAGTCGCAGTAATGGTTTGTTTTATAGAACACCAAGAAATAGTAGTTCCACCATATGTAAACACATATCTAGTTTGAGATCTTTCTTTGTGTGGATCAGACAAGTATCCAGAATTAGCATAACCAACCAACTTTGGTTCTGAGGATTTGGAATAAATTATCCCCCGATCTTTTGACCCTCGAAGGTATCTTAATACATGTTTGATACCATTCCAATGCCGATGAGTAGGAGAAGAACTATACCTTGCCAATAAATTCACAAAAAATGATATACCAGGTCTTGTATTATTTGCAAGGTACATCAGTGCTCCTATAGCACTCAGATATGGTACTTCAGGACCAATTAGTTCTTCATCATCCACTCGTGGATTAAAAGGATCATTATCACGATCAAGAGATCATACAACCATTGGTGTACTTAATGGATGTGATTCATTCATGTTAAATCTTTGTAGGACTTTAGTAGTATAACGTGATTGATGAACAAAAATATCATCCTTAAGATGCTCAATTTGTAATCCAAGGCAGAACTTTGTCTTTCCAAAGTCTTTCATTTCAAATTCTTTCTTCAGATATTCCACTGCCTTGGAAATTTCATCATTAGTCCCAATCATATTTAAATCATCAACGTATACTGCAATGATCACAAATTCAGATCCAATCTTCTTAATGAAGACACATGGACAAATTGGATCATTTTTATAACCTTCCTTCATCAAATATTTACTCAGACGGTTATACCACATACGCCCTGACTGCTTTAATCCATATAATGATTTATTCAGCTTAACTGAATAAAGATCTCGAGATCCAGGATATTTTTCCGACAAATTGAATCCTTCAGGGATTTTCATGTAAACATCATTATCAATATCACCATAAAGATATGCAGTCACTACGTCCCTCAGGCGTAATTCAAGTTGCTCATGTACAACAAACGTCATGAGGTACCGAAAGGTTATTGCATCCATTACAGGAGAGTATGTTTCATCATAATCAATCCCAGGTTTTTGTGAGAAGCCTTGAGCAACCAGTCGTGCTTTATATCTCACAACTTCATTATTTTCATTTCTTTTTCTCACAAATACCCATTTGTATCCAACAGGCTTAATCCCTTCAGGGGTATTCATGATCGACCCAAAAACCTCACGTTTAGCAAGTGAGTCTAGCTCAGATTGGATTGCAACTTTTCATTGATCCCAATTTGGCCTTTTATGACATTCATTAACCGTTTTAGGTTCTCGATCCTCATCCATAATTTCAAGGGCTACATTGTATGAAAATGTGTTATCAACAATGGTCTCTACTCGGTTCCAACATCTTACAGTGTTTGTGAAATTTATTGAAATTTCCTCTTGATCATGTTCATGTACTTCTGGTACATTTACATCATCTTCAAATTCATTCATATCTTCAACCAACATAGGTTGTTTCCCCTTTCTTTGACGGGGATTTTTATCTTTTGAACCAAGTGGTCTTCCACGCTTCAGGCGTGGGTTAGAAGCATTGTTGGTAATACTATCAGATTGTCCTTCCGGAACATCAATTCTTACCGGTGCATTCATAGCAGGTATATATGATTTTGTAACCCGTTTTGAATCATTGAATGCATCAGGCAATTGATTTGCTAAATTTTTCAAATTAATGATCTTTTGAACTTCAAGTTCACTCGTATTTGTACGAGGATCAAGATGTAATAATGAAGTTGATTTCCATGATATTTCTTTTGAAGTCGATTGATTTCCCCCTTTGAGTGTTGGAAATAATTTTTCATCAAAATGACAATCAGCGAATCTTGCTCTGAATACATCTCCTGTCATGATCTCAAGATATTTAATGATCGCGGGAGATTCAAAACCAACATATACCCCCAATCTCCTTTGGGGTCCCATTTTTGTTCGTTGCGGGGGTGCTACAGGCACATATACAGCACAACCAAATATCCTTAAGTGTGAAATATTTGGTTCATGACCACAAGCTAATTGCAAAGGGGAATAATCATGATAGCTTGATGGCCTTATTTGAAGCAGTGCTGCTGCATGCAAAATTGCATGTCCCCGTGCTGAAATGGGCAATTTAGTTTTCATAAGTAATGGTCTAGCGATAAGTTGTAATCGCTTTATAAATGATTCAGCTAAACCATTTTGTGTATGAACATGAGCTACAGGATGTTCAACACTTATTCCCAATGACATGCAATAATTATTAAAAGCATGTGATGAATATTCACCAGCATTGTCAACCCTAATATGCTTGATTGAATAATCAGGGAATTGCGCCCTTAACCTTATTATTTGGGCAAGTAATTTCACAAACACTTGGTTGCGAGTGGACAATAAACACACATGGGACCATCGAGTTGACGCATCAATCATGATCATAAAATATCTGAATGGTCCACATGGTGGATGAATTGGTCCACATATATCACCATGAATTCGGTCCATGAACATCGGAGATTCAATCCTGATCTTTGATGGTGATGGTCTTATGATTAATCTGCCTTGAGAACAAGCAGCACATGAGAAATCATGGGGCGTAAGAACGCTTTTATCAACCAATGGATGACCATGAGTACATTTAATTATTTTCCTCATCATTATTGATCCAGGATGACCCAAACGGTCATGCCAAACAATAAATGTACCATGGTTGGTAAACTTCGGGTTTATCATGTTTGATTCAATTGTACAAATATTGACAAAGTACAATCCGGACGGAAGTCTCAAAAGCTTCTCTTGAATCAATTTGTGCTCATTTTTAATGCTTGTTATGTAGAGGTATTCAGCACCTCCTTCATCCATTGTCTCGATGTGATATCCATTATTACAAATATCTTTAAAACTTAGTAAATTGCGTCGAGACTTGGGAGAAAACAAAGCATTGTTTATCATAATCTGGGTACCACCAGGTAGGCATATTTTTGCTCTTCTGGGGTCTTCAATTAATTGCGCACTACCGGTTAAAGTACACACATGAGCACTACCCATTTTAATGGTGATAAAATATTTCTCATGTTTAAGAATTGTGTGCGTCGTTGCGCTGTCAACGAGACAAATATCTTCATCATGGAAATTATTCCCAACGGACCGATTTATATCATCCATTTCTAGTAAAGAAAATAAACATGCATATAAGGAATAAAATAAAAGAAAACAAAATCAAACATGCAATATTTAAAAATATTACAAAACCATAAAACCATTGTTCATTTCAACCACAAACATACAAAAACCAAAAATCAAACTTTGATTCCATCATGAGCATTCATGCTTGATCAATATGCTCATCACCTTCAGGGTGTGCAAAATAGTCAAAAATATCAAAGTTTGTAGTATCATCATCATGTTTCAAAGCCTGGTCAGCAAAATTCACTTCAGCGTTCTTTTCCTTTCCTTTGATAGATTGTTGATAGAGATCAACAAAATGTTTTGGCGTACGACAGGTACGCGACCAATGCCCCTTCATGCCACATCGAAAGCAGTTACTTTCATCACTCTTCGCTTTCTTCATTTGTGGTTGTTCGTCATTGGACCACTTCTGGTAGTGCCCCTTCCTCTTCTCATTTGGTGTATGACCACCTCGAGCAAATGACTTTCCTCGGCCTCGATTACGTCGGTTCTTCCCACGACCTTGATTAAAAGTAGTCACATTCGCTTCAGGGAATGGAGTCGCACCAATAGGTCGGGATTCATGATTTCTCATCAGGAGTTCATTATTTTGTTCAGCAACAAGAAGCCAAGAAAGTAATTTAGAGTATTTTGTAAAACCTTTCTCGCGATATTGTTGTTGCAGAATGACATTTGAGGCATGGAAAGTAGAATATGTTCTTTCCAACATATCGGTATCAGTGATAGTATCTCCGCATAATTTGAGTTGTGATGTTATTTTAAACATTGCGGAGTTGTACTCACTTACCGATTTATAATCTTGGAATCGCAAATGGCTCCACTCAAACCTTGCGCTTGGTAGTATTACAAGTCGAAGGTGATCATACCTCTCCTTGAGATTCTGCCACGGCACCAAAGGATCTTTCACCGTGAGGTACTCAATTTTCAGATCCTCATGGAGGTGATGGCGGAGGAATATTAGGGCTCGGGCACGGTCTTGAGCGGAAGCGTGATTGCCTACTTTAATTGCTTCACCGAGGCCGTTTGCATCAAGATTCATCTCCGCATCCAAAATCCACGACAAGTAATTCTTCCCAGAAATGTCAAGAGGGAGAAATCCATGCTTTGCAATATTCGCCATGGGAAAATTTATCTTACCGAGATTACTAACCTTTTTACTTCGCAGAGCAGTCGTGCTGATAACGTGTTGTGAAATTCGTCGATTGAAGGCGAAGCGAAGCGAAAGCGTATGGCGATGTCAATTGCTCGGGACGATGATGGCGAAGTAAAATGTCTCAATCACAATAGAACAAGAAAGAAAGAACACAAGTATATGACCACACAAAATCACACACTATTTCCATTATCATGCCACCGTATTTATAGATTACAAAAGGGTTGATCCAACGGACAAAATTAATTCCAATCTAATGGTGAGAATACAAACAGTTTAGTCATATGAAGAGACTTGATGGGTAATGAATAGACCTCATTCATTATGATTCATGACATCCACATCATTAATGATAATTCATAACAGTTAGCTATTTTAAATTGTTGTTAATTACTTATTTTATATTAGGGCTTTATCACTTCCTTACAGCATAGTTGTGTCCAGAGCCCCCGTAAGAATGGTAATTAATTGATAAATAAACTAAATGGGGAAGGTTATAGTATATTTAATGATGATAATTATATTTTAAATGAGAAGTGGAAGCTATAGATTGGTAAATGATTAAAAGTGCAGGGATAAGAAATTTTGAATTATAATGTTGAATAAAAGCAACTTGGCTTTAGATGACTAATGTAAATATTAATCTAGAATCGATGATCGAGTGATATTAAATGATTGGTAATTGGTTAATAGTAAACGTTTTTGATACTGCATTATATGACATTACATGTATTTGGATTGATTCATTTATCGTAAGGTTAATTGATGCATTCTTACATTTTCTTGAGAATTTGAGGGTAATGTCGTCCATGTACTCTATATGGGTGCTAGTCGGGAACACTCGTGTCCTCACTCCCAGCCCAGGAAGGGTATCGGTGGAGGTGGGTCCTGACATGCAGATCACAAACAGTAAGGGATCTTATATTAAATCCATAATAGTCTCATCACCAATATTTACGGTCAACAAACAAAATACCAGCCAAGGGGCTTCCTATCCTTCATCCGCACTGCATTCCCGTTCTTAAGAAGTCAATGACAACAGAAACCAACTCATCCTGATGAGAAGTGTAACAATGATCAGCTCCTTCTATAATATGCAACTTATGGTTGGGTATAATTTTTGCAAATTCCAGAGCATCGCCCACAGGAATGGTCTCATCTGCGGAGCCATGAATGGTCAGGACCCTGAATTCACCATCACAGTGATCCAATTAACACAGATGTATAATGCAAATGAAATAAAAATCTCAGCTAATTTGTTTCCCACACCTGCACTGCTTTCCAATTAAATGAACATCACGCATATCCGTGTTTATGCGATCCAACAGACTTTCTTTAGTCACTCGGTAATCAACTTCTCCTACAATGAAAGAAAAGTCAGATAACTGATCAGTCGATATAATAAACTGTATTTAGTTTACCTTTCTTGTTTTTAATATCAGCGGATCCATCTTCCTCGATTCTTCGCAAATTTTCTTTACCCAAGCGTTCCTCGATGCCCCCCTTGAGATCATAACGACCAGAAACATTGATAACCATGTCCATATCATGATACATCGAAGCATACAAGAGCACCACATTGCCGCCTGTGTCAACACCATGTAAGGTTCGTGGAACAAACCAGCCAACCTTTACTACGAGGTAGCACGGACAAACCTTTGCTATGACCAAGAATTGCATGGATTGCACGGTTGGCACCATGGAAGTGTTCTGTCACGGCATGCAAATCGTCAGCTTCTCTCCGGTAATTTCCATACTGAAATAAACCTTCGCTTTCCCTGAAAAGCATGCCCGTAGAGAACAAAATTTCATGACCCATTTTGGCTCACTATCCCAATGTATGTACTCGTTTGGATCACTTAATTTCGGCTTGAATTTTGTCCAAGGCTAATGCTATATTCTTTATTTCTCTGGAATTTCATAGATTATTTCAGATATTCCTTGCATACCCATTTCCAGCGAAGTCAAAGCAGAACGAGCTAAAGCCCTCATTATCCAAAGCAGCAGCGAGGTTACTAATAGGGATGCTTTCCTGCAAAAAAGGGACATGCTAGTCAACTGAAACCTTTAATCAAATGATTACCCACTATAAATGCAAATCTGCGACTCGTGAAAAAACAAAGATGACAATAACATAAAGAAGCATTGCCAACTACGAACATTGTGTCAAGAAAGAAACAATAAGCATATAGCTTTAAGCAAATGAAAATCAAAAAGGTAATTGAGATGTAACTATTTTGTTGGAAGGGTTCTTGTAGGAACTCAAGAGCTTCATTACTAACTCTTGGAAGGTGACAATTAATCTCATCTTTAAATTAGCAGGTAAAGATTATTTAAAAAATGAACAGGGAAATATTTCATTTATGGCAGATCTTTATTGTAATGAATGTCACGATTCTTATTGTTTAACAGAGGACCTGACTCAGGAGCCAATTTGGGTCCAGATTGGCAAACTACCACTTGGCCAAAGGAACACTGGAAGTATGTCATAATGAGCTAGAAATAGCAAGTAGTCATGATTGTGAGTCAATAGCAGCAAGACTGTTAGCCCCGAAGACGGTGATCCTTTTGAAAAAATTTAGCATGAACAAAAGTGAAACAATTAAAACAAAAAAAAACAAATAAAAACAAAAGCACAATGATTTATGTACTGGTTTGACAATCAACCTAGAACAAGTGTCTGCACTTTTTTTTTTTTTTGTCCCATACTGGATCAAAAGTACCATTATATTAATAAACATAAAGACGACTCATTTTACGGTGGAGCAAGCACAATTGCAACGCCTTACTTCAACAATAGCAAGCATTTGAATTTCACTCATGTTTGATGAAGAAAGTTGAAGCAACAAACTGGTCATCAAGTAGTAATCACTAATGTTAGATGATCTTCAAAATAAAAAAGGGCATCTTGATGAAGTTGATTGTCATCGATAAATCTTCATGAAATTTGCACAAATCACAGCCCCAAAAATCTTTTGAAAACCCTTGCACCTCATTTTGAGTAGTGATTTTAGAAAGAATTGAATATGTAGATCAAAATCTATCATTAAAGTTTCATTTTTCTAGAATCACCATTCACTTTAGCAATTCCACAAATCACACGAGTTCAAGATATCTTTCAATATTTTTGCATCCTGATATATTTTTCACTTGAACAGATTTACTTTCACTGATGAGAAATTTTAAAATTTCTTTTAGGTGACCCAATAGGTGTTTTGGAAAAATGTGTCATGCAGTCTACCCATTTGCTCAGATGAACTGGTCTTCAACTTGGGCCAGATTGACCTGGTCATGGATCAAAAAAGTCCTGGTTTTCCACATGGTTTGAAGACCAATCTAACAAATAGCCAGGCTGCATGGGATACCACGACCCATTTTAGATTGAGATCCCGTTTTCATTAGCCATTTTTGGCAGGAAATTTTCCATTTCAGCCAGACTCAACATTGAATGGAAACCTCTTACTACCATCCACAATCTTCTAGCCAAACCGAGGTGGTAAACCAATGCATGGAGCAATTCCAAGGTGTTTCACACAAGAATGACCATCTCCTTGGAGAAAGTTTATCGCTTCGGCAAAATATTCTTTTAAAACAGGATTCCATACATCCACGGGCACTTCTCCCTTCAAGATAATCTACAGACGTGATCCACTGGTTCTTCGTCATTTGTTTCTGGAGAAACCAGAGAATTGCAAAACTGGAAGAGCGGTTATTGACCAGAGATGCAATGCCAAAAGAGTGGTGTGAAAAAATCCTAAAAGCTTGATGTGCTACTGGAGGAAACAGGGTCCCTTGATACAGGAGTGCTGAAATGAGAGAGTTTCGGCTTGTTAGACAATGAACTACTGTCCATGAAATGAGGTTCCTGAACTCTCTTTAAATAGAACTCCATCATTGAATGGAGGAGTCACTAGAAATTCGACTAGTTTCTTAATGTTGGAATCTGCATCTCACATCAGACGTGTGGTCAGATGTTGTCGTTATTATTCATTATAAAAGAACCTCAGGGCCTCCCTTAGAGAGAACCTTGGGGATTCGGGTATACCCACTCTTATCATTCTACATGGTATCAGAGGGTGGTCTCTAAACCCGAACCCTTCCACCCTTTTTTTTTCTTGCACTCGGTTTTCCAGAATTCCCCCTTGGGGGGCGCCCCCCCCCATCGCCAGTAGGGCTCGGTTTATTTTCTGCCACCGCCCCCTCCGGATTCATTTCCCAAGCAGCTTCCTGGTTTTGTCCGACGGATCCCTCCCTGCTTCGGCCTCCCGTCGCAGCTCCCAACCCTCGCTTCCCGTCGCGACTCCAGGCCCGCCTCCCTCCCTAGTGCGCTCAACAACGAACGTCGGCCCCCAAACCCGATGGAATCCCTCTGTGGGTCGCCCTCTTGGTGCGACAGCCTCCTCCCTCTGCACGCCACGACGACCTCCTCCCTCTGCGCACACGCCACGACGGCTCCTCCCTCCCACTCACGTCGCCAGATCCACGCCGAAGAAAACAACCGAAGAATCTGTATATTAACTGCTTAACAGGAACAGGAGAGGAGCTACAATAGAAGGGGAAAAAGAAGAGGAAAAAGAAGAAGTAACCCGCGGGAGGAGACCACCCTAACACGAGTCCAGCCGAGACCACCAGCGTCCTGCTGCCAAGCAATTGCTAAAATGATTCGTATCCCCCTCTTACAGCCAACCCCTCCAATTTATAACCTAGCTATCCAGTCAGCTAACAACTTACTAACAACTAACAACCACTCTAACAAACTAATAAAGGAAAAGTACAACACTGCCCCTAGGCAGTTACACCCCTTCCTGCCTCAAACGGACAGCCCCTAACAACACTCACTTATTTCTAACTCTGTCAGCCCACACCCAAACTCCTAACATTTCCACCCCATTAAAAACCACCTTGTCCTCAAGGTGGATCTCTAATACTCGGCTTGGCCCTTGCCACGATGAAGCGCTTTCCGGTGTGGTGGTTCTTGTTCTCCTATCCGGTCTCCAACAGCACAATAAGACTTCTTTTCTCCATAAATTCCAGCCAACCTCTCAGCATTAACTTACACTATTTTAGGCTGTTTTGGATGCCCCGCAGTTGTAGCAACCTTTGGCATCACACTGCTTGCTTCACTTCCCTGTTCAACACTTTGCAAGAAATCTGCATCCTTGTGGCCAAAAATTTCTATTGCAGCCCGATGGACAAAGGAATGATAAGCGGACCCATGTTCCAAAAGCAACCACAACACTGTCCAAACTCTAACTGGTGCTGCCCAACCATGCAAACCAAGAAGATTTCCCACAACCACAAGTATTACAAAATCAACACAACAATGGGAAACTCGTCTTGCCCAGCATGAACTGTTGGTTGAACATCTGCATGAGTTGTAGACCAAGATATCTTTCCACAACCAACGTGCAGTGCAACCGGAAAAACACTGCAGAAAATGTACCCCTGGTGGTGGTCTCGGTGGTGGCCTCGGTGGCGGCCTAAGCTTCAATGTATCTTCATTGAAAGCCAGCAACATACGTGGGCAAACTTGGGCAACCATTGTAGGTGGATAGCGTTTCCAGAGTAATTCCTCTCTGTAATCTTCAATACCATATGCTCCTGAATTGGTAACACTTTCATGGAAAAAATCACTTACCAACAGTGGAGTAGATGTAGGGACTTTGGAGTCGACGATCATGCCATAGAAAATAACCTCTTTCGCATCTACTTGAGGAGCATGAAACACTTTGTCAACCATGACCACTGCAATTGTGTTGTCATGTTGAGAGCTGCTCAACCTGCCATTAATAGTGTCAAAATGAATTTCAGAAGCCTGGTCTGGTTCACCATTTGCATCAACTTTAGCCTCTCCAGCCCAAACCTTTGATTTCCCTGCAGCTCCACCTGCTATAACCTCTGATTCAACTTCATTTAGGTAAACATCCTCACAAAAAATGGGAGAAACTTTCAGCCCAAAGCCGAAGCCACTGCTCCCTAACCCCAAGGGGTTTTCAGCAACTTTTTCTGCACTTTGCCACTACTTGGTCGACTTGTAATTTGAATTGAATCTGGTCCCAGGAATCGCATCCTGAACTGCTGCAACTTCCCCAGCCCTCCAACTTCCCAGCGTACAAAAACTGCCCAAGGCAAAATGAGAAGCTTTATCCAACTGTCCACTGCACGCTACTTTCCTCAATCTTCTATTAGATAAATCTGGAAAAAGGTTCCTTTGCCGCCTCCTCCTCGATCTATCAACGAACCTCTCAAAATTTTGTGTATCTAATTCTCCAGTAACAAGAGGGTTACAAACAGCTTCACCTTCATATATCATGTCCCACTGAATGTAGTCATGTTGGTGGACTGAATGTATGGGCAAAACACTCTCAGCAAACAAGTTTCTCTCTGATCATGCTCGTCCATAGCAATTCCAGGACCGTTTTCTTCCGGATCTATAGGTTCTCCAGCAACAGGACATACATCTGCAATTGCCACTTTATCTTCCGCTACTGGAAGCAGTCCAGGATCAAGCTGCTCCTGAGATTGCCTCACCTGCTCAACAGAATCTGAAACCTGCTCCAGCAATTTCAGTCTCTCCATTTTCTCTGTTTGCTCCTCCTCGGCTCTTGTCAATTCTCCAAGCCGAATAAGGTTGGAATTTTCCTCTTCAGGACATTCCAGTTTGGTTTCAAGCTGCAGCTGCTCCTCAATATTATTATCCAGCCTCTCCACACTAGTACTCAGGTTATCAATTACTTTTCTCTGCTGTTCCGGAGTGGAAACAAATTGTCCCTCCAAAGCAACAGGTTGTTGAAACGGTTTCCTCTCCGTCGGCTGCCATACTTTTCCAATAGAGTTGGTTTAAACATTTCCCGTGACGGGTCTGGCGTAGCTCTATGCCAGGACAAAAACCAAAATAAAGTGGTGCCAACCATGCTAAGTTGGGTCCAGTGTAATTTCATGTCATCTTTCGTCCGACAAAATTCGAAAAATCTTTCTGCTTTGATTCAATCATTCGGATCCTCTCCCACAAAATCTGGCAACGTGACTCTTGTTGCCATTCTGCACCCCCAACTCAGCTAAACAAATGACAAACTGTGTCTTCGTCGCAATCCCTTATCACAGAAAAAAGAAAATTTCTGCACAGCTAAAATCCTTTTTTTCCTCTTTTTTATAACCACGTTGGACTAAATCTACAGCAACTCCCGTACGCGCGCCTCTTCTCTTATGACACGCGCCTCTCTAATGCCTGGTAGAAAGTAAGCCCGTCCGTCAACATCTCTTCGGATACGTACTGTGGCCTGAAAATTCTCCCAATCGCGCACAGCTTTCGTCGCTGCTCACTAAATCACTTTTGCAGTGATCACTCCCGACTCGTACATGTCTCCTGCTACGACGTGTTTTCCTGTCGCCTTCGACTGCTTCAGCTAGCGCTTGTGTCTCCTTGTTCTGTAGCTCGGATTGACAGTTAGTTCCGCACGCGAGTATTCCCTATGTCGACTAAAATCGACTGCGATCGCATCACCTGCAGCGTACGCGGTTCCAGCAATCGTCTAGCTCCGTCCAACTCCGATCGTCCTCGCTCACGCAAGATTTTCGTCGCCTTTAAAGTTCAGCACAGTTCGACTCCTCAATACGCGTGCATACCCGACGTCGCAACTTCTC
Organism: Viscum album; assembly: GCA_963277665.1. Lineage (NCBI taxonomy): Eukaryota > Viridiplantae > Streptophyta > Magnoliopsida > Santalales > Viscaceae > Viscum > Viscum album. The sequence goes on from OY728123.1 coordinate 668,140,151, forward strand.
TTCTGCGATCTTTATTTCTCCAGTTGGACAGTGTTTGCTTCAATGCTGATTGATCTTCCGCAGCGACGTACGACTCTCTCGCACAGCAACGATCTCTCTCTCATGTGATTTTCTAGCTACGATCGGCTCACCGAAAAATCGCACCGTTGGTAGCAGAAAATCTTCCACAAAAGATTATGCTGCTTTCGTTTTTCCTCTAGCAACTCGTTCCTGGGCGTCTGATACTCCCCAACGTTTCTCTTCTTCCTTTTCTCTTCCTGCTGCTATGATTTTCCAGCAGCGTTCCTCCTCTCCTCCAGCATGCGATCGATCCTCTCGAACGGCTTCCCCAGCGGAGTCGCCAAATTGTTATGTAAAATAATTGAGAGAGGGAGAGAAAGAGAAAACAATCGAAGAATCTGTATATTAACTGCTGGACAGGAACAGGAGAGGAGCTACAACAGAAGGGGAAAGAGAAGAGGAAAGAGAAGTAACCCGCGAGAGGAGACCACCCTTCCACGAGTCCAGCCGAGACCACTGTTGGATTGGTGTTGCCCGATCCAGTTGGGCCGAATGCTTGTGGCTCGCAACTTTCGCGGGTCGAGCTCCGCGGTGAGCTCGTTGGGGGTTGCAGGGGGCAACGCGCCCCTGCTCCGGGGGTCCGGGGGCCGAAGGTCCCCGGCCCAAATTTTCGACTGTAGCAATGCTGACCACTGTAGCGGAGCTGACCGACCGACACCGACGGGTACTGTAGCGGTGCGGACTTCGGGGTCAACAGTACTGTAGCGCTTTTGATTTCCAGTCGACAGACACTGTAGCATTTTTGACAAAGTGAGCCGCCGATCACTGTTGCAACGCGGACTACTATTCAGAACAGTAGACCGTCTTCTTCATATGTAGCCCATTTCAGGCTAGGGTTTTGTTGTTGGAAATCCTCTGTAATTTCTGTGCTCCCGAATCATAGTGAAATTCTGCCTCTCCCGTGGACGTAGGGATTTTTCCCGAACCACGTAAATCGCCGTGTTCATTGTTGCTTTTCTTTCTTTCGTTTTCTCGTTTTTCTGTCGTTCTGTCTCCCGGTGATTCCGCGACAACCACCGGCATCCTGCTGCCAAGCAATTGCTAAAATGATTCGTATCCCCCTCTTACAGCCAACCCCTCCAATTTATAACCCAGCTATCTAATCAGCTAACAACTTACTAACAGCTAACAACCACTCTAACAAACTAATAAAGGAAAAGTACAACACTACCCCTAGGCAGTTACACCCCTTCCTGCCTCAAACGAACAGCCCCTAACAACACTCACTTATTTCCAACTCTGTCAGCCCACACCCAAACTCCTAACAGGATCGAGGGCTTCTCCCGACTCGACGGCTCCTTCCCGGCGGACTCCCACATTGCCTCCCATCCCGCCCGAGGCCATCCCGCCCGAGGCCCTCCCTCCCAGTCGTCCGCGGCCCTCCCTCCGTTTACGCTCCAGCCGCCAGATCCTGCACCGACGCCTGCTCTCCCATTCGCGCCCTCCAAATCTGGAGGGTTGTCTCCTCCTTCGGCTACTCCCTCACGCTCCTTCACCGCGACCAGACCGCCACTGTCGATTCCTTAGGCAGCACCTCTCTCAAACAGCATACTGCGACGGCTCGCTTCCGCACCTCCATCGCGTCGTCGATCTACAACACGGCTCCTGCACGGGTTTCCCGGCGCTCTATCCTCTGACCCCGCTAGTTCGGGTTTCCCGACGCTCCGACGTCCGGCCCCGCCTGCACGGTTTCGATGCTGCGCCTCGACGACATGTCGCACCACTGATGTTAACCGGCCTTTCAACGCCATCTTCAATCATCCATCATTTTCATCTTAAGGGGAAGCTGCGATCTTGAGGGGGAGTTGCAATCACGAATGTTTGTGTTTTCTTTTGTTTTGTCTAGTTTTGTAATCAAGCTGGGTATGTCCAGCTTCAGGGGAGTGTTTGCAGCATTTCTTGTTTGGTTTGTATTGTCTTTGCTTTAATCACTTTTCTTTATGTGTTCAAGCTAGGTACACCTAACTTGAGGGGGAGTGTTGGAGTCTGCATCCCACCGGACTTGTGATCCGATGTGGTCGTTATTATTCATTATAAAAGAACCTCAAGGCCTCCTTTATAGAGAACCTTGGGGATTCGGGTCTACCCACTCTTATCATTCTACACTTAACATACAAAACTGGTCAATTATTTGGCTCCCATCCGTTACAAGGTTTATAACGGACACCTCATTTATTTAAGAGATTATTAAACTCCTTTCACTTAATCATCAACAAATCATCACATGATGGGTCACAAGCCAACAGTATAATATTCATCGTAAGAGAATCGATCGAATGATATCTCATATCATTCATGAACACCATGATGTGTAACAACAAACCATGCAAAGACACAAATCATAGTGTGGTGACATTCACCACATCATGCTTTACTGCATGTATCCAACAATCTCTCACTCACAATAAAGTCTCGCATACTTGACTTCGCAAATCTTTGTGGATCAATCCAAACACCTTTGGATATGTTTATCATGCAAACTCTCTCAAATTTTGGAAAACACTTTGTACCAAAATTAATCCTTATTTCACGGCCTATTGCGTGACTCTACGGGCTTTTCAAACGTTGGCAAAAATTATGAATTCCCTAATCCATAATTGTAAGCAAAGAGTGACCTTTAGCAAAACATCATTGCGACTCAAGCTACAAGAGGTTCTAGCACGATCTCGATCAAATATATTCATAACTCCATGTGAACATATCCACCACAAGATATAAATCGTATGCATACTCGTAATCTTTTTGTCCAAGACATCGAGTCAACCACTAGACATAGAACATGTCAATCTATTATAAGTCAACTAATACATTATTGATTCTCTGAAATAGATTGACCAAGTTGAATAAACAGAGCGCATGTTATTCATCAAGTAGATGAGCACACCACATGTCATTCAACTAAACATAGTCATGCATTTCCTCGGTCTAATTCAACTGAGGACACAAACGACATACCTGTCATACAAGAGGACAAATTCTATCTTGATTAACAAATATCTACCACATGATGTGCAACATACTCAATCGCCCCCTGATTAGCTTGTTCTTGAGGCCAACTTAAGAAAAATATCAAAGTACGAAGATTCACATGCGAGATAACTTGATAACCTCAAAAAGGGATTAATATAAAACATACACCCCTAAGCAAATCAATGACCATACATATGACATTCCAAGTGATATACTTTGGAGTTCAAATAACAAGTCACGACTTATTATCTCATGAGTTTACTATATATCACATGCGAGACTCACGTTAATCTTAACATATCATCACAAACCATAATACTCCATGATGATCATTGATTGGGAAAAACTCAAAGTCATACTTTGAGGAGTTTTTATCATTCCAATTTCATGTAAAATACACAACACAAATGAATAAATGATAAATGGAGATTGTTTTTATTATAAAACCATGATACATTCACATTAAGAAGAACCATTACATCCAGTCTCATGCATCTAATGCCAAGAAACTTTACATGACGCTCATGTTTCAGCTGCGTTAATGGTTTCGTCAATGAATTGCTACATTCTCCGCCGCAGCCAGCCACTCAACAAACCATTACATCACCTCCCTCAAAGATCTCTCAAATAAGAAAGTATTTGCAAAGGATGTGTTTGGTACTTTGGTGAGACCGGGGTTCGTTAATCAGAGCAATTACTCCATCATTGTCACGGTATAGCTTTATTGCCCCTAATATGCTAGAAACCACCCCAAGTTCAAAGATGAACTTAATTCAAACTGCTTTCTTCGCAATATTTGATGCAGCGATGTATTTTCCCCCTGTTGTCGAGTCTGCCGTGGAGGGGTTTGAAACTCTTCCTAGATTTATCGTTGAGGTAAAACACGAAATCGGATTGAGATCTCAAATCGTCTTTACAAGTTTAGAAGATAGCATCAGTGTAACCCGCTATAATGAGCTCTTCACCACCACTCATGGTTTTCAATCTCAGATCGCAGCGCGACACAACAGGGTCCTCTAGCGGGATAGCGGGATAGCGGCAACGCGGATCACGTCGCGGCCACTTTTTTATCCAATCATGGACCAAATAATATAATTTTACACATATATATGATGAAAAATTAAAATATGTTAAATAAAATATAAAACATAATTAAAATAATACATATATAATAACATAATAAATAAAAAGTGGCTGTTGGAAAATTTTAACCAACAAATGGAATAAAAAAACAAAAAACAAAATAAAAAGAGGGATTGATGCTGGGAAATAGGGGGGGAAGAGCCAAAAGGAGATAAAATCTATAAAAAAAAATCAAGGAGTCAAGGAGTGTCGTCGACGTCGTCGGCGTAGGCCAGAGCAGCAGATGCGGGTCGCAACTCGTGGGGGGGGGGTCTTCGTCGGCGTTGAGGGATCGGCGGCGACGGCGTAGGCCAAAGCAGCAGATGCGGGGTCGCGATGGGGGGTGGGGTCGTCAGGGTCGAGGAGGTGGTGGCGCGGCGGAACAAACAAGATGCGAGGAGCTATCGTCGGTGTGAAGGGGTCACGGCAGTGGAGGCACAAGTGAGCAAATAGGATGCGGCCGCATCCGCCGGGATCGCGTCGAAACCGCGACAGCCGGGATCGTGGTGGAGGCGTTGCGATCGCGTTTCGCCCGCAATCCAGCCGCCAGGAGTGGCGATGCACCGCTCCGCACCGCGTCGACGCTATCACGGGCGCTGCAGCGCATTTTGATAACTATGCCACCACCAAAGACCAAGAACAAATTCTTACTTCTCAAGTACTTAAGAATGTTCCTCACACCAATCCAATGACTCATCGGGATTAGATTGATATTTGATGATAATATTCAAAACATGTGAGACATCAAGTCAAATACACAACATGGCATATGATGCGGAAACACCGGGAGTCGCAATGACAAAACAACAATTCGGGGAAGAGTAAAAAAGAAAAAAAAACAGAACGAGAACACAAGGATTTACGTTGTTCGAGAATAATCCCTACGTACACGGAGAGGCAGAATTTCACTATATGTCGGGAGCACAAATTACAAGGACCATGCAAAACTGGTAAAGGCCTTTTCTTGGAGTTCGTAATGCCAAACCTCTAGCATTTTACCAATGTACGTGTTTTGACTCAGACCAAGCAAACTCTTTGGTATGTCACTATAGATCTCCATACCCGGTATGCACACTGCTCCATCCTTGTCTTTCATTGAGAAAAGTTTTCTCAACCATACCTTTACAAAATGTAAAGTCATGATATCATTTTCAATTAGTATGTCATCCACATACAATATCATAAATACAAGAGAACTCACACTAACCACTTGTATGCACAAAACTCATTCAGATTCTTGATGAAACCAAAATATTTGATTACATCATCAAACTGGAAGTTCGAACTCCAAGAAGTTTGCTTCAATCCATAAATAAATATTTGCAAGTTGCATACCTTAGTAGCATCATTTAAATCCTCAAAACCTTTAGGTTGTATCATATACACGTCTTCGACTAAATTTCCATTAAAGAAAGCGATTTTGACATCCATTTGAGACATTTCATAATCATAATGAGTTGCTATAATTAATCGTCAACGTCAATTTTCTCGAGGAAAACTCACTGGCACCTTATAGCACCCCTTCGAGTGCATCCACCAACTTCCAAATTTGGTTAGTATGCGTGGAATTATCTCATATCTCATGGCCTCTAACCATTTCTCGAAATCAAAACCCTCAATGGTCTCCGAGTAGGTAGCAGGTTCGTCCTCTATGAACATTACTTCATCATTTGTTCTCATGATGAATACTGTCAAACCTTCGAGATTCTTGTATAACCTGAGTCGGCTCTCTTTCCACTACTACTTGTCGAACTGACTCACTTTCCATCTCAAAAATCATTCATGTTTGTTGGTCTTGAATTTTTCCAAGTATAATTTTCCTCCCACTAACTCCTCGAGTGATCATATTCCTTCTAAAGGAAAATACCAATACAGGTCACGAACACTTCGAATTAAATAGGATTATAAAAATAATATCCCTTAGTTTCCATGAGATAACCAAAAAAATAAGCATTTTTCTAATTTGGGATTCAGTTTATTGGAAAACAAACATATGTGTATGTTTCCAAATCCTCATAAAAGACAAATTAGAACGCCTCCCAGTCCATATCGCATATGGTGTATTTATGATTACTTTATAAGGAATACGGTTTAGAATGAAAGTCGTTTCTTCCAGAGCATATCCTTGGAATTATATATGAAAGTCACATCAACTCATCATCGATCAGACAATGTCTAACAACATATGATTTCTCCAATCGGACACACCATTCCATTGTGGTAGAGCGGCTTGTGAAACAATTCCAGAATCTCTTAAATGAGAAGTAAATCCTGGCTCAAACCCCGATCTGATTGAATAATTTTCATACTTTTGTCTAGTTGATTCAGCACTTCGTTTCTAAACTCTTTAAACTTTTAAAAGGTTTCAAACTTGTGTCTCATAAGAAACGCATAATCGTACCTACTGAAAACATTTGTAGATGTTACAAAGTACCTATACTCACCACTTGTTTGTATACTCATTGATCCACGTACATCACTATGTATTAAGTCCAATAATCCATTACCCCTCGCACCATTTTCACAAAAAAAGTGCTTTGATCATTTTGTCTAAAAAAGAAGAATTGTGTTTATCAAATGATTCATAATCGAATGATTTCAACTGTAACAACCCAAACTTTTATCAAAGGAATTTCTCCCTTCTTATAGTAATGTCACATGATATAAATCACATAAAATCACTTAGACCATAATAAAAACTTTATAAATGAAGAATTAATGAAATAAAAAGTATTTCTAGAAGTTAAGAAACCAATACCGATGAAATAGTAACTTGACCTTAGGAATAGTAATATAACCCTTATGAAAAATAAACCGGCCAAATAAGTAGTAACCCTAAAGTATAAATAAAATTTAGGCATCTTATAAATAAAAGTATGGTAATAATTATATCATAGTTAAATAAATGTTTTAAAAATTATTAATTAAGTGTTGGTATTTTTATAAATCATAAATATTTAATTACAATTTTATGATTAATTTAATAATTTAAAAGAAAATGTATTTTCATAAAATGTATTCATAAATTAATATTTTGATTTTAAGATAATTTTATGAGACCTTAAGTAATTTTTCAAAGTGTTATAAAATCAGTTATAATTTTAAAATTTGTATTTTCCAAGTAAATGATAATTTTAATTAAAAATTAAAATACTCGTATTTAGAAAATTATTTTCATAAAATGGATTTCATTTTTGAATTCTACGCGCCAAAAAATAGTTATGGTGAATTTTTTAGATTTTTCTAAAACTTGAATTTTTTATGAATAGTGAAATACAGTAATTTACAATATATATATATTATAAGCAGTATATTGTTTATTGAATCATCGCTGATATAAGCATCATTGGTTCGAATTCACATGATCTGATTACTGTATTTAGTCACAAAAATCAACACTATTACTTTTCTTGAGCAAAATAATAAACTAATGAATTAAATAATGAAAAAACACTTCTCTCATCCACTATAAATACCACCCCTCACACCTGCTTCTCCTCATACCTCTCAAGCTTTGAATCTTGTCCAAATTCTGCCCAAACCTCTCCCCAAGCCCCTCACCCACGTCCAGGAACTCTTAGTCTCATCAGAAGACCAAAACTTTTGCCCTAAGGAGGTTCTCGATGAGAGATTTAAGAGGTAAAATCCTTCCTTTTTCTACTAATTTCATTTTAATTTCATTTTTTTCTTCTCATTCTCCTCACCTTATCTTTATCCAAAAGGCATGATAACTCCAGTATGTTTGATATACTGAAATGCGATCATGTTAATGGAAGATCTATCAAACTTTTTTCTCTCTTTTATTCTAAAAATGAAATCGTCGTCCGTGATGTGTCAACTTACCCACATCATGGGTGATGCACTTTCATTTTCCTCTAATGCCTTAAAGGTTGTTAATAAAACCATTATAATGGTTGAAACATAGTGTAAAGTGTATGTTATAACCCTTCTTATATTCTGGAAGTACTTATACACATTATACTAAATGATAAAACAAAACAAATTCGTTGTGATCGAAAAACCACCAAAATTAACCTAAAACAATCATCGTTAACTTTTATCTAATGATTCATCCTCATACCATATAACCAAATTCTTTATAAGAGCATTTAAACTTCTGAAATATCATTAATAGCATATAATAACAATTCTGGATATTTATCCACATTTTACACGAACTTCCATTCAATACAAGCAAACCAATCATGAAAACCATGAAAACAAATGCTCCCGATGAAATTAAACTATATAACTCATCCAAAAGCCCATAAATGAACTTAATAAAACTATAATGAATCAAATTCATGTATAAAAGGTTCTAGATTTGTAATTAATGAATCTAATGTGATTATACAGGACATTAACGTGAAAAATGCTTTCAGACACAAGATAAGGGGAATTCTCGAATCCAACTCTTTCGGATTTTCCCTCTTTCACCCCATTTTTAGTATGGATATTCCTTAAATCATTTATTCATCGTTATCTTACCTTTTCTGAGATATACATGTTGACTACTTGAGTTTATGACAAACACAATTTTTCCAAAAGAGCTCTTCTTTCAAAAACACACCTTTTACTTCTTGAGATTGATTCTTCTTCACTCAAGGTTGATGATATCAAGTATGTTATTCCCTCTTTTATTTGGGAACCCAATGTTTATGAATGTATTCTTTATGAAATGGAACTCATTCCATTCCATGGGTTATTTTATGTCCAAGATTGATATACGTTCTATGCGGCATGCATGATAATGTAAATGTTATGATGTGACGGGTGCGCCCGAAATTATATAGCGCAATGTAAATGTTATGATGTGACGGATGTACTAGGAATTATATAGCGCTTCAATGCATTGGGTAATGTGATGTATCTAATGAGAAAAGTGAAAAATGTGTGAACATGATGCTAGCTTTGTTCACAACTATATGTAGTAGTTGACCACGAAGACATGATGTTTTATTTTTATGCATTGCCACATTCCATGCCTTTCTTAATACTTCCTCTCATGATTATGATCTTATGTCTATGTTATGATGATAATGATTATGCTCACCTCATGTTATATTGTTTCATGTTCTTATCTATCCTCTTACTAGGTTTTTAGCTCACCCCTTTTTGATGTATATCCTCAGGTGATTACATGTACTAAGAAGAATTCAATGGCTAATAAGAAGCTAGAGAAGAAGGAATTAAATAAATGTTTATGTTTTATTTTGTAAATGTTATATATTGTCCTAATTTTCCCAAGACACTAAACCCTTTGGATCCTCATTGTGTAATGATTTTATGTTTGTCTTTAAAATGATGTAATAAGATATGTAAGAAAAAGCGGGGTCACTATATCAACAATCCATCACTATGAAGTCTTTGGATGTATTTCTCATTTATATGTCTAAGGCAAAAATGTCAAAAGAAGTGGTGATAGAATCAACTACATTAGACCTTTTTATCTTGAATGTTATAGGTCGGATTATCCATATCCTAAATAAATAAATCATTCACCATATTCTCAATGTAATAAAACATTTCATTCATGTATATAAAACAACTCTTGTTCTTAATCATGAACAAGAATCTTTTTTTTCCAAACAAGACATAGAAATCAAAATTTCATTTATGATCGGAACATAGTAACAATTTTTCAATTCTAAATTAATCGACTGGGTAGATAAGTGTCTACCTCCAATGCAGCCTCATTGCCAACACGTAGATCTACTTTGATTTGTGTGTCATCTACTTCTTTCATCAATTCTATTCTTATGTCCAAAATGTTTCCCCTTGAGAACACTTCTCAAACTTAGATACCAATCAATTAAACTATAAATAAAACCTATAACAAATCTCAAAATGATGTTCATGGTGTATGTCATAATCCACATCAAAACATATTTATTGGGTGAGTATCATGTTTTATATCAATTCAACAAAGAATTGTATTGAACGTACTCCCACTAAAATGATGACCCCATACATCAAATTTATTAGTGGGTCAAGATCTATATTTCACTATGTTTTGGTTAAACTTTAGCGTTTCTCCCATTGCATAATTGTTTAGGAAGACAGTCATGTCAATCATATCATATATGACTTTTGGATAGTCAGGTGGGCAACTCCTTATCAAAATCCATCAAATGAATTTTCCCGAACTCGATTCCTCTTGTTACCTACCTTTTGGGGTTAGTCAGTTGAGTGCAACCCAAAGCTCACAACGGGACATGGTCACCTGACTTTTAGAGTTAGCCATATCCTCCATGTCTCACATAAGATAATCGAGGGCGCCTAACTTTTAAAATTATTCAAATTGAACAATTGAGGTTTTGACATGTGCTTGCTTTGGAAGAATCTACGCATAGTATTTCAAGGGCTTCTCTTAGACCCACATTTTCCATATGCATCTCATGCGATCCCTATATGTCACTTTATACAGCTAATGACTTGTGTTACATACCCAAAAATAAAAGTTAATTATATCTACACATATCCAAATGCATCTCATGCATAAAGATACAAGAAACTCGTTCATGTAAATATTTAGAATCATACGAAACCAAAATAATTTCAAGAGCAAGCATGATGCGACATGTAACCAACACCACTTTTTTAGAATAAAGCCTAAACTCAAGTCACTGAGAAGTCCAGTCCAAAGTTTCAGTATCCACATATCAATACTCAAGAGAAGTCTAGTCCAAAGTCTCAGTATCCACATATCAATACTCAAGAGAGACCGTAAATTGAATACAATCCTAACACCTAATATGCATAAATCATAATCTAACATTTATTATTGAATTTATAAATCAATAAAAATAATAGTCATGGTTGAATGAAATTAAAACATATGTCGTACCTAGCATATAATTCTTATGGTATGACAATTATAAGAAGCAATTTTGATAGGGTTCGAAACAGAGAAAAGAGTTCCTAGAGTATTTTCAAGAAGTTCTTAGTAGATATTTGGAGAAAAACACGTTACAGACTCTCTCAAGGTTGGACGTCTTGTCCACCTGCTACACTCCTGGAGACTTCTCTCTCCAGCAAGCCCAACAAAAACTTTTAACAACCTTCTAACCGCCCTTCCCTATCAGTCAGCCTGCTCTATTAATACCCCTTCCCTAATTAGGCAATAATTAGCCAATTTACAAAAGTACCCCCTGGCAGTAAGAACTCCCCCTCACTTCGCTCCCCTGCTTTAGTAAGTAAACAACACTGGTGGACGAGCATCCAGAGGCTGAACACCAACCTGACTACCAGACTCCCCCTCCTCCTGCGCAGTCCTATCAATACCACCCCATCCTGAAAATTCACCTTGTCCCCAAGGTGAAAATGAGGAGATTGAACCTGGATCACTTGTGCATCCTCCCAAATAGCTTCATCTTCACTTCTGTCGTGCCATTTGATCAACCATAAAAGTGTCTTTCCCTGGAACTTTTCTAGCAAAATCATTTCTAGAAAATCCCCTTGGTCAACAAAATCTGCTACCAAAAGTGTTGATGCAGGTTGCACCCCAAGTGGTGCCTTTAACTGAGATACATGGAAGACGGGATGTATTCTGGTATTCGCAGGAAGGCGAAGCCTATAGGTAGCAGTTCCAATTCGCTCTTCCACTGCAAACGGTCCATAATATCTAGAGGCTAATTTCGGGTTAATTTTGGAAACTACCCCAGGTTTATTCGGCCTCAACTTAACCCATACCAAATCACCTGTTTTAAAAACTACTTCCCAACGGCGACGGTTCGCATATTTCACCATAAGGTATTAGGCTCTTTGAAGGTTCTCACGTAGTTGTTTCAAAGCTTCGTCGCGGTCAACAAACACTGTTGCAACAACCTCTACTGTCGCCTCCCCTTTTGCATAATGAACAATATGCGGCAGCCGGCAGCCATAAACAATTTCAAAAGGTGTTCTCCCTGTAGATGTATGAAAAGAAGTATTGTAACAGTATTCTGCCCAAGTCAGCCACATCATCCACTGTTTCGGATGATCTGATGAAAAACACCGCAAATAAGCCTCTAAACATCTATTCACCACTTCCGTTTGGCCGTCGGTTTGAAGATGATAAGAAGAGTTCATCTTCAAAAGAGTCCCTTAAAGCTTAAAGAGTTCCTGCCAAAAAAGACTAGTAAAAATAGGATCTATGTCACTGATTATTGCACGAGGAACTCCATGTAAGCACACCACTTCTTTTGTAGATGGTGAATTCTTCACACCTCAAAGTGAGGCAGAGACATTTTTTATAGATGGATAAAAAGGATTACAAATTGGAATAATCCAATGTGGGACTCGAAAATACATTTTACCCAAAAATACAATAAACCAGGTTCAACACTCCCCCTCAAGCTAGTACATGATAGCTTGAAACAAGAGTTCCACAAAAAAAGAAAGAAGACGCCAAACAAGACCATACACACCCTCTCAAGCTAGATCGTTGATGTTGTGGATGTCCGGCTTGGTACTGAGAGAGTCCAATCGAGCTCCCAGGAGGCCTTGGGTGAAGATGTTGGCAAGTTGATCTGTTGTCAGTATGTGGCTAAAACTGACATGATATTGCTCGAGGTGATGGCGAAAAAAGTGACAGTCCACCTCGATATGCTTTGTACGTTCATGGATGACGGGATTGGAAGCAATCTTCGTGGCTGCCTGATTATCACACCAAATATGAGCAAACGTCTGCTGCAGGAAATCAATCTCATAGAGAAGATGACGAAACCAGAGGATCTCAGTAGTGATCGTGGCTATTGCACGGTATTCGGACTCGGCACTAGATCTGGAGACAACAGTCTGTTTCTTGATTCACCATGAGATGAGGTTACCTTCCGGAAAAACAGCAAACTCAGAAGTAGACTTTCGGGTAGCAAGGCAACCAGGATAGTCAGCATCACAAAAGACCTCAACATTCAGATGATTGTGATGTTAATACCGAAGACCACGGGCAGAGGGTCTTTCTTAATGTATTTGGCAATACAAAGGACACCATCCCATTGAGATTTTGTCTGATATTCCATGAATTAACTAACTTTGCCGACAGCACAAACTGTAAAGACCCGTAAAATTCAAGGGAAATTTTTTCTTAATTTTCTTTGGAATTTTACAAGAACGCGGTTTCTGACGGCACCTGATTCCGAGGCCCGGAGTGCCCAGAATCAATTTCCGAAGTTTGGCTCGGGTACGTTCAGTGAACGAACGAGCGGGAATTTCTAACTTTTGATCCGGTGCTCGGAATTGAAATCCGAGGGCACCGATGAACTCGCAGCGCCGATATTCGCTTAAGGAGACCTTTTCGGAAGTTGCGTTTGTTACGGGTTGAAAGTTAGTTTTTGGGTTTTTAGTTTAAGTTAAATAAAATTTGTGAAATACAAAATTTTATTTTAACTTGATGTTGTTTTTTTTTAAATCCTTCCAAAGGGAGTTGGGAGTGGGACCCACATCCACTTAACCTCCCTTGGGAGGATTAAGTGTGGTGGGGCCCACACGAAACCCAACCTTCCATCTCCCTTTAACCCTCCTTTATTTAATGTTTGACAACTTAAAGTATTAATTAAGGTGAGTTGTTCAATTTCAAACCTTTGAAATTCATGTGGTAAAGTTATTTAATAAAATAAGCTTAAAGCTTATTTTATTTTGGTTGAATTTCTTTTACCACCCTTAGAGGAATTTTGAGAGCTCCTCCTCCTTCTTCTTCAACTCTGACGAAGAACACGAAGAACTCCACGTTCTCGGGAACCGTCTTCCGTGACGACATAACCGCGACATCGACGTTCTTCTTCCGTGACGCCGACCACCGCGACGCTCGACTTCCGTGAATCGTTATCGATCACCGAACTTCGTTCCAGAACCAAGGTAGGGGTGGTTGTTAATTGTTTATTTATTTATCCTTGTTCGTGGTTCTAGCGTGACTAACGTGAGGTTTTTAAATATGTGTTATTGTTTAACGTGAGGGGGCCGGACCGCATGAACACGGCCGAACCCCCTCCTTCGTTCTTGATGTTTTATATTGCGGATGAAACAAGGTGGTGAGGTGCCGTCGCACCACACGGTTATTCGCCCGATTATATTGCGCGGCGCCGTCGCGCCGCGCCGTGGAAGAATCATCAAGAACGCGACGCCGTCGCGCCGCGTCGAGGGGAATGGAAGGCGCGGCGAAGGGGCGCGGTGCCGTCGCACCGCGCCGGACGACGAACACCGCGGTCGGTTCCGGGCCGCAGCGAGACGGGAAGACCGGCGGCACGCCGGGCCGCCGGCGTCGGAAGCCGGAAAGGGGACCGGATTTTCCGGTCCGGTTGGAGAAAAACCGGCCGGCCAGGTGGCCGGCCGGAAGGTCAAAGGCCGGGGGAATTTAATTCCCCCGGCCAGCTCAAAAACCCCCCTCATTTAAGAGAGGGGGGCGGTTTCCTTGAGGGGGGCAGGCGGCCCCCCGGTTGCCTTCAAAGCAGGCCCCCACGAGGGGGGGGGGGGGCCGGTCTCCAAAAAGGCGCGGCTCTTAAGCCGCGCCGCCTTGCTGGAAGCGGGGGCTTAGCCCCCCGCGCGTGACCCTAGCGGCGCCAGGCCGCGCCGCCGCCGGCCCGGCCGCGCCGCCGCGCCGGCCCGCGCCGGTCCGTCGCCGGCCGGGCCGGGTCGGACCCGGGTCGGGTCGGCCCGGACTTCCCCCGTTTTCGAGATGACTTCGGTCTTTTGGCCATAACTTGAGCCACGGACCTCCGATCGACGAACCGTCTGCGGCAACGCGATCCTTGGATCGAGACGGTCGTTTCGGTATACTATACTCAAGGCGCACCTTCTTTTTCGGGAGCCTACGTGGTTAAAACTCCGTAGTTAAGCGTGCTTGGCTTAGAGTAGTGATCAGGATGGGTGACCTCCTGGGAAGTTTCCCAGGGAGGGTGTGAGACGGAAAGGCTGATATCTTTCAGACTGGACGTCCGATTGACGAACCGTCAGCGGCGATGCGATCCTTGGATCGAGACGGTCGTTTCGGTATATCGCACTCAAGGTTTCGGATTACTTTGAGTTCGGCCGGGTTGGTTCGTACACGAAACCAACCGGACATTCGGAGCGGAAACGCTCATATCTTGAGCTACGGACGTCCGATTGACGTGCCGTCAGCTTTGTTGTATTCCTCTTAGTGAGACGGATCTTTTGGCATACTCCGCCCGAGGTTTGGACGCAGGTGGAGTACGGTCGGGTTGGTTTTGCCTTAAAAACCAACCGGGCCCCGGAGACGAAAATGCCAATAACTCTCAGACCGGACGTCCGATCGACGCGCCGTCTGTTGCGTTGAGTTCCTGTTGACGATACGGAACTTTTGGATACATCAACTCTGGACTTTGTGACAGTTGATGTATCAGCCTCTCGGCTCGTGGAGCGGACCCTCCGAACGAGCTTGCTGTGTGCGGGAACCCTAGTGCTACTGCTACTGCTACTGCTACTGTGACTGCGACGACGACAGTACAGAGATCCTGTGTGGATTCGACGACGACGACTACAGCACTCAGCGATCCTACGTGGAACAGTGCTACGATCCTGTGTGGGTCTTTGCGGGGGTTAGTACCTATCGATCCTTCGTGGGTCCGACGACTTAGATGGATCAGTGATCATCTTCACCGTCATCCGAAGAAGTTTACCTGTGTGAGCTGAACCTTCTATTTTACTCGATAGAGGTAGTGCGCTTGGTTGTAGCGGCAGACCCGCGATTCTGGAGACGAGCATACGGAGTACGGAGACCGTGTAGCCGGCTGAGACCTGAAGACTGCTCGACCGACTCGACTTGGAGTGAGTCGACTAGCCCAGTGGACGGAGCGCCCGGTATTTGGCGGCAGACCCACGGCGGACGGAGCGCCTGGTAGTTGGCAGCAAACCCGCGGTACTCGACTGGAGGAGTACCTCTGTAGGCTATTTGGGTGAGCGCCTGGTATTTGGCAGCAGACCCTCAGCGGACGGAGCGCCCGGTAGTTGGCAGCAGACCCGCGGTACTCGACAGGAGGAGTACTTCAGCAGTCTTAGGTTAGTGAGCAGTACCTCGGAGTCGTGACATGACCACTGTACACTTCAGAGATGGGGCTCTTCAGCAGTTACGGTTTTGATAATGAAAATCCTGGTGTGAGCTGAATCCTAATTGCTTTCCTGTGTGGATTGTGTTGTGCTATCCTGTGTGGATTACGTTTTGCTTTCCTGTGTGGAATACGTTTACTTTCCTGTGTGGACTGAGTTGTACTTGGGCTCGGAGGTTGGAGCGTATTTGAAATTGATGACTTAGGTATATGTATGGGCATATACCTAAGCAGTGTCGGTTATTACTTCGTGATTGTTCCTTTCTTCGTGGTTTATCCTTTGTGGATTTGAGAGACCTTCAGGGGTCTCGGGGTCCCTACTGAGTAGCTTATACTCACCCCTGCACGGGCTTTGCCCGCACCACGTTGTGTTGATTGCAGACGACGGACAGCGTTGACCTTAGCTGAGGTTTGCAGAGCGGGACGGTACCCGGAGGTGGACCACTGGGCGGAACGTACTCGGAGCGGACGGCGGGACCCGTGGAGCAGAGGAGCTATCTGTACCCACCCTTCAGGTGGGATTTCCAGTGGACAGCTCGGTGTAGCGGCTTTTACCTTTCAGTTGCTGTTTTCCCTTTCGAGTTGTACTTTACTTTCAGTTTGGGTTTTTATACTGGCCATTTTACTTTTCCGCACTTTCAGTTGTACTCTGCTTTTGCTTAGTGTTTACTTTCCGCTTGCTTACTCTGTGGTGTTTGTTTACTTTACAAAGGCAATGCCTTCCCATTTTACCGGGATTTACGCCTTGGTGTTAGTCGCCAGCCCCTGGCCTATGGAAGGCGGGCTTGGGGTAGTCACGGCACGGACCCCGAGGGCGGGTCGTGACAAATTGGTATCAGAGGAGTTCGGTTCTACCGTGAACTCTGAACTTTTCTATGTGAAGCAATAATGTTTAGCGTATTGAGTGTGGTTATCAGTCCAGGGAGTCCAGTGTTGGTGCGGCGGCCGACGTATCCGTACACCAGGACCCTGACTTCTGATTTCCGACTTAATGCACGAAAACATTGATTGCGTGCATGTTTCAAAGATTTCTTTGTGATTTCCTTGTGTCAGCTCACCTGGTATACTATTTGACCGTGGCGCACCTGTTTCCTATTCAGGATGGCCCCACGACGGCAGCCAGCTAGGGTTCCGAGAGTCGAGTGTGACGACAGCCCACCGAGCGACGAGGCCTCAGTGCCGGGCCCTTTGTCAGCAGTGGCACCGGCGGTAGCTCTACCCGCCGAGCCCCCGATGCTTCAAACACCAGCCGCTCACGATGCACGTCGCCTCAGCGCACTGCATGAGTTTCAGCGCCAGCGACCGCCCAGGTTTCGCGGGGAGACGGATCCCCAGGCAGCAGAGGACTGGCTGGAGGCAGTGGTACGAGTGTTTAGGCTAGTGAGGACACCAGCAGACCTCATGGTGATCCTCGCTGCGAGCCTACTACACGCAGCAGCAGGACGATGGTGGAGCCTGATGCTCCAGGTGCACGATGAGGCATCTCTACTATGGACGGACTTTGAGAGCCTCTTCCGCTCGGAGTTCGTCCCAGCCACCCTTCGTGCGGTGCGCATCCAGGAGCTTCTTCAGCTGCGGCAGGGCAGCATGACGGTCGCTCAGTACTCGGCGAGATTTACCGATCTCTCGCGCTACTCGACAGACATGGTACGGGACCCCTTCTTCCGGGCCCGGACCTTCGAGCAGGGATTGAGACACGAGATCAGGGCATCACTGATCTCCCTCAGCATCCCGACCCAAGCAGGAGTGCTAGAGCGAGCCCTCCTGATCGAGAGTTTCCTGGCTGAGTCCACAGCGAGACTTACCGCAGGGCGGCAGATAGCGGAGTCTTCGGCAACAGGTAGCCGACAGATGACTCAGGGTTCCAGGCAGACCAGACCTACCAGTGGCCGACTGCACGACTCAGGCTCAGTTGTGCGGGGAAGCCGGGGTGGAGTCAGAGCCAGGCGTGCCGAGAGTGGGCAGTGTTACTCCTGTGGCGGGATTGGTCACATGGCTCGTGACTGTCCGACCCGCCATGCTGATGATCAGCAGTTAAGTGAAGAACCTCCCAGGCAGAGGCAGAGGTTCGACCGTGGCGGTCCGCAGGGAGGAGGCGGACGAGGCAGAGGAGCTGGACGAGCAGCCGGTGGTGGGCGACGCTTTGAGGCTCTTCCACCACCACCACCAGGAGGTCCACCCCGACCACAGGGAGTAGGTGAACATGCGAGAGCTCAACTTCAGGCAACCGAGGCCTTCGATCATGGAGCTCTGGGAGCCGATGGACAGGAGCAGAACTAGTGGATACATCCTTTGTACTTCTGGTTCCTTGTTGCATTTGTGTAGCGTCTTGTATTATGAGCTGCAATAATAAAAGACGCATACCTTTGTGATATTTTCGTTCCTGTCCTCTTTCGTGATGTTACTAAGAGGTTCCAGTTTTAGCTGTTGACTTGACCCTCACTTGTGAGACATCTACTGGAGAAGACCCAGTTACCACACACTGATGTCGACAGTGTGACTCAACCCTTGGAGGCGAGAGTAACGGTTGAATCTCTTAGTAGTAGCGTCGAGGCCTTACGACGTCATCCTTGGTATGGATTAGTATCATCCATGTTAGGATTGACTGTTTTAGGCAAAAAATGTGGTTCATCCAGGGGATGAGACCAGATTTCTCTTATCGGCAAAGAAGAAATCTTGCAGCTCTTGTGGGACCTGAGATGGTCCAGGTCATCCAGGGGCGGATGAGTACAGCTCAGAGCCGGCAGAAGCCTTACGCTGACAGGAGGCGGAGGCCACTAGAGTTCGAGGATGGCAACCACGTCTTCTTGCGGGTCTCACCTCGACGTGGTATTCGGAGATTTGGCCAAGGCAGCAAGTTATCTCCGCGCTTCATCGGACCCTTTCAGGTCCTCAGCAGGGTTGGCGAGGTGGCTTATCGCCTGGCTCTGCCACCTCAGTTGCACCGGGTGCACGACGTCTTCCACGTATCTCAGCTGAGGAGATACGTGCACGACCCGACGCACATCATTGACCATGGAGAGCACATGGGAGCGGGAGGCTCAGATGCGTGCTCAGTACCCTCATTTGTTTCCCTAGTTTTTGATGTATCTTTACGGGGACGTAAAGCCCTGAGGTGGGAGTAATGTAAAGACCCGTAAAATTCAAGGGAAATTTTTTCTTAATTTTCTTTAGAATTTTACAAGAACGCGGTTTCTGACGGCACCTGATTCCGAGGCCCGGAGTGCCCGGAATCAATTTCCAAAGTTTGGCTCGGGTACGTTCAGTGAACGAACGAGCGGGAATTTCTAACTTTTGATCCGGTGCTCGGAATTGAAATCCGAGGGCACCGATGAACTCGCAGCGCCGATATTCGCTTAAGGAGACCTTTTCGGAAGTTGCGTTTGTTACGGGTTGAAAGTTAGTTTTTGGGTTTTTAGTTTAAGTTAAATAAAATTTGTGAAATACAAAATTTTATTTTAACTTGATGTTGTTTTTTTTTAAATCCTTCCAAAGGGAGTTGGGAGTGGGACCCACATCCACTTAACCTCCCTTGGGAGGATTAAGTGTGGTGGGGCCCACACGAAACCCAACCTTCCATCTCCCTTTAACCCTCCTTTATTTAATGTTTGACAACTTAAAGTATTAATTAAGGTGAGTTGTTCAATTTCAAACCTTTGAAATTCATGTGGTAAAGTTATTTAATAAAATAAGCTTAAAGCTTATTTTATTTTGGTTGAATTTCTTTTACCACCCTTAGAGGAATTTTGAGAGCTCCTCCTCCTTCTTCTTCAACTCTGACGAAGAACACGAAGAACCTTCGAACTTCGACGAAGAACTCCACGTTCTCGGGAACCGTCTTCCGTGACGACATAACCGCGACATCGACGTTCTTCTTCCGTGACGCCGACCACCGCGACGCTCGACTTCCGCGAATCGTTATCGATCACCGAACTTCGTTCCAGAACCAAGGTAGGGGTGGTTGTTAATTGTTTATTTATTTATCCTTGTTCGTGGTTCTAGCGTGACTAACGTGAGGTTTTTAAATATGTGTTATTGTTTAACGTGAGGGGGCCGGACCGCATGAACACGGCCGAACCCCCTCCTTCGTTCTTGATGTTTTATATTGCGGATGAAACAAGGTGGTGAGGTGTCGTCGCACCACACGGTTATTCGCCCGATTATATTGCGCGGCGCCGTCGCGCCGCGCCGTGGAAGAATCATCAAGAACGCGACGCCGTCGCGCCGCGTCGAGGGGAATGGAAGGCACGGCGAAGGGGCGCGGTGCCGTCGCACCGCGCCGGACGACGAACACCGCGGTCGGTTCCGGGCCGCGGCGAGACGGGAAGACCGGCGGCACGCCGGGCCGCCGGCGTCGGAAGCCGGAAAGGGGACCGGATTTTCCGGTCCGGTTGGAGAAAAACCGGCCGGCCAGGTGGCCGGCCGGAAGGTCAAAGGCCGGGGGAATTTAATTCCCCCGGCCAGCTCAAAAACCCCCCTCATTTAAGAGAGGGGGGCGGTTTCCTTGAGGGGGGCAGGCGGCCCCCCGGTTGCCTTCAAAGCAGGCCCCCACGAGGGGGGGGGGGGCGGTCTCCAAAAAGGCGCGGCTCTTAAGCCGCGCCGCCTTGCTGGAAGCGGGGGCTTAGCCCCGCGCGTGACCCTAGCGGCGCCTGGCCGCGCCGCCGCCGGCCCGGCCGCGCCGCCGCGCCGGCCCGCGCCGGTCCGTCGCCGGCCGGGCCGGGTCGGACCCGGGTCGGGTCGACCCGGTTCGGGCCGACCCAGGGGGGGTCGGCCCGGACCCCCCCCCCGTTTTCGAGACGACTTCGGTCTTTTGGCCATAACTTGAGCCACGGACCTCCGATCGACGAACCGTCTGCGGCAACGCGATCCTTGGATCGAGACGGTCGTTTCGGTATACTATACTCAAGGCGCACCTTCTTTTTCGGGAGCCTACGTGGTTAAAACTCCGTAGTTAAGCGTGCTTGGCTTAGAGTAGTGATCAGGATGGGTGACCTCCTGTGAAGTTTCCCAGGGAGGGTGTGAGACGGAAAGGCTGATATCTTTCAGACTGGACGTCCGATTGACGAACCGTCAGCGGCGATGCGATCCTTGGATCGAGACGGTCGTTTCGGTATATCGCACTCAAGGTTTCGGATTATTTTGAGTTCGGCCGGGTTGGTTCGTACACGAAACCAACCGGACCTTCGGAGCGGAAACGCTCATATCTTGAGCTACGGACGTCCGATTGACGTGCCGTCAGCTTTGTTGTATTCCTCTTAGTGAGACGGATCTTTTGGCATACTCCGCCTGAGGTTTGGACGCAGGTGGAGTACGGTCGGGTTGGTTTTGCCTTAAAAACCAACCGGGCCCCGGAGACGAAAATGCCAATAACTCTCAGACCGGGCGTCCGATCGACGCGCCGTCTGTTGCGTTGAGTTCCTGTTGACGATACTGAACTTTTGGATACATCAACTCTGGATTTTGTGACAGTTGATGTATCAGCCTCTCGGCTCGTGGAGCGGACCCTCCGAACGAGCTTGCTGTGTGCGGGAACCCTAGTGCTACTGCTACTGCTACTGCTACTGTGACTGCGGCGACGACAGTACAGAGATCCTGTGTGGATTCGACGACGACGATTACAGCACTCAGCGATCCTACGTGGAACAGTGCTACGATCCTGTGTGGGTCTTTGCGGGGGTTAGTACCTATCGATCCTTCGTGGGTCCGACGACTTAGATGGATCAGTGATCATCTTCACCGTCATCCGAAGAAGTTTACCTGTGTGAGCTGAACCTTCTATTTTACTCGATAGAGGTAGTGCGCTTGGTTGTAGCGGCAGACCCGCGATTCTGGAGACGAGCATACGGAGTACGGAGACCGTGTAGCCGGCTGAGACCTGAAGACTGCTCGACCGACTCGACTTGGAGTGAGTCGACTAGCCCAGTGGACGGAGCGCCCGGTATTTGGCGGCAGACCCACGGCGGACGGAGCGCCTGGTAGTTGGCAGCAAACCCGCGGTACTCGACTGGAGGAGTACCTCTGTAGGCTATTTGGGTGAGCGCCTGGTATTTGGCAGCAGACCCTCAGCGGACGGAGCGCCCGGTAGTTGGCAGCAGACCCGCGGTACTCGACAGGAGGAGTACTTCAGCAGTCTTAGGTTAGTGAGCAGTACCTCGGAGTCGTGACATGACCACTGTACACTTCAGAGATGGGGCTCTTCAGCAGTTACGGTTTTGATAATGAAAATCCTGGTGTGAGCTGAATCCTAATTGCTTTCCTGTGTGGATTGTGTTGTGCTATCCTGTGTGGATTACGTTTTGCTTTCCTGTGTGGAATACGTTTACTTTCCTGTGTGGACTGAGTTGTACTTGGGCTCGGAGGTTGGAGCGTATTTGAAATTGATGACTTAGGTATATGTATGGGCATATACCTAAGCAGTGTCGGTTATTACTTCGTGATTGTTCCTTTCTTCGTGGTTTATCCTTTGTGGATTTGAGAGACCTTCAGGGGTCTCGGGGTCCCTACTGAGTAGCTTATACTCACCCCTGCACGGGCTTTGCCCGCACTACGTTGTGTTGGTTGCAGACGACGGACAGCGTTGACCTTAGCTGAGGTTTGCAGAGCGGGACGGTACCCGGAGGTGGACCACTGGGCGGAACGTGCTCGGAGCGGACGGCGGGACCCGTGGAGCAGAGGAGCTATCTGTACCCACCCTTCAGGTGGGATTTCCAGTGGGCAGCTCGGTATAGCGGCTTTTACCTTTCAGTTGTTGTTTTCCCTTTCGAGTTGTACTTTACTTTCAGTTTGGGTTTGTATACTGGCCCTTTTACTTTTCCGCACTTTCAGTTGTACTCTGCTTTTGCTTAGTGTTTACTTTCCGCTTGCTTACTCTGTGGTGTTTGTTTACTTTACAAAGGCAATGCCTTCCCATTTTACCGGGATTTACGCCTTGGTGCTAGTCGCAAGCCCCTGGCCTATGGAAGGCGGGCTTGGGGTAGTCACGGCACGGACCCCGAGGGCGGGTCGTGACACAAACAATGTCTAGACGAGTCATGGTGAGATAATTAAGTTTTCCCACAAGACGACAGTAACTCTTTGGGTGAGAATATGGTTTTGTGTTGCTATAGAGAGACCGTTCCCCGAACTCAAGAGCAGTGTCAACGACAGTTGCTTGAGTCAAACCAACATCCTACAAGATATCCAATGCATATTTCCATTGGCAAAGAAAGATGGTGTCCGAAGAATGGAAGACCTCGATGTTAAGTAAGTACGTCAGAGGACTTAGATCTTAGGTTTGAAAGTGGTGTTGAAGATGCCCCTTTAGATGGGCGATTCCATTTGAGTCGCTCCCAATGATGATGATATCACCAACATACACAACCAGCAGGAAACAACCGGAGAACGTCGTGCGGTGGAAGACAGTGTGGTCCTTCATACTCCGAGATAGGTCAAATGTAGTGACAACGGTGTTGAATCTTCCAAACCAAGCATGAGAAGACTGCTTGAGTCCATATAGAGAGCGACGAAGTCGACAGACATGAGAATCGGCTTCTAAGGCACGGAATCCAGGAGGTTGTTGCAGATATACCTCTTCTTTAAGAAAGTCATCGAGAAAGGCATTTTTGACATCAAGTTGATGAAGAGGCCAGTGATGATGAGCGGCAAGAGTGATGGATAATCGGACAGATGTCATCTTTGCAACCGAAGAGAAAGTATCAAAATAATGGACACCATATGTCTGAGCAAATCACTTTGCCACAAGTCTGATTTTAAGGCGATGAAGAGTGTCATATGAATTGAGACAGACCGTATAAATCCATTTGATGTCGACCACCTGTTTACCTGCCGGAAGGGGGACCAGATCCCAAGTATGATTGTCGTCCAGAGCCTGCAATTCATCCCGCATCGCTTGAAGCCACCCAGGGTGAGATTTGGCGTCGGCAACCGTGCGAGGAATAGATATCGTCTCCAGAGCGGAAAGACTTCTGCATGAGGATGTGAAAACAGGAGTATTCTGGCAAGAACGAGCACATTTTCGCAATGCAATGGGCAAGTCGTTTGTTGCCGAAGCAGGAACGTCGGATAAAGATGGGGAGATGATGTCCTCGACCTGGACGGAGGACACATTTGATAGGCAACGAGAGTAGACAGTACTAAACCGGTGATCAGTAGAGTGGGACACCAGGGGTAGAGGTGGGTGGATGATGAGAGGAAGACAGTCATTGATGGTGGTGTCTAGAAGGGAAGAGGGAGGAGAGAAATGAGAGCTCTCAACAAACGATACATCAACGGAGATGATATACCACCGTAAGTCTGGAGAGAAACATTTGCATCCGCGCTGAGGGCGGAAATATCCGAGGAATATGCAACATAGGGATTTGGGAGAAAGCTTGGAGAGCTTGGGACTAGTGTCACGAACATAACACAAACACCCAAACACACTGAGTGGGAGAGGGTAAGGAGGGAGATCCGCCTGGAGTCCTCTGGCACAGGGAGGGAGATCCAGACTGAAGGGAGGCGGGGTCGGGACGCCGTCGCAGGAGGCGGGGTTGAGAGACCGCAAGGGAGGCGGGTTAGAAGTCGTCTGTTGGAGTTGGTGCCCTAGAACCAACTTTTTTTGTACTTTATGATAACTTATATTCATGGTTTTGAATATTAATAAATTTTTTATCACATCATGATTGTTCTTCTGCGTAACATTGTATGTGATAATGTCCTAAGAGTAACTGTCGCACTAAAAAGTCATAACGGATCTCTGCTATGATGAAAACTAGAAAGTGCTATGACATTATTCTTAAATATATGTTCTATAGCCGGATGATATCATTTGAGGGACACAAATGACACAAACTATCAGGGGTGGAGACTCATAGGACTTTGAGGCACCTTCTCATGGTGTACGCCCTTGGGGATATCCAGTAGGATATTATGAGAACGATACCCGACAGTAGGAAATCCACATTTATAAGTGTCATTGGATGTTTCTATCTGCGGACGTGTGTATTGATCCTTACACTTTAATATTATTATTAATGGATATTATAAGTCGCGCACTTAGATGTATTGACGAAAACCGTGATGTTCGCGGCGAGGTAGGATATGTTGGGTGCGTCACGAATAATATTGCATTAATGTATAATGCGAAAAAGGATTTATCCCTTCTGTTCTTTAACGAAAGATAATATCTCAGGATCTTTGATGGAAATGATATAGCCTAAATAAATCCATAGTCATGATGATCAATAGACAAGCTCTATTTTCAGAAAGTCAAAGAAAGAGATATCGAGCATATAGGTTGAGGACATTGACATGCAACATGCTCGATAAGAGATATTGTTGGATGCGTCACGAATAATGTTGGACTTAAGGCAGGTTCGCCTAATGCCACTGAGAAAGGGGCCTAAAGGATCACACAATAAGTGTATCTGAAATCTCAGCTAAATAATTTATTATTTAACAAGTTGAATAAATATTATTTCCGGTCAAGGTTTAATAATTATTCATGTATATCTGATCGCATTTATTCCATCACTAGTTATTCGAGAGAATATTTTGTGGGCGGAATAATTAATAAATATTTATTTGCTATTTGGTAAATATAATATTTATTTATTTATCGGCGAATAATGCAGTGATATATATTTAATAAATAAAGTCATTATTCAAAGCGTGATAAATATTGAAGATTGGCGGACCGAGTTTAATGGTCCAGTGAGAAATAATAATATTGAATATTATTTGATTAAATAATATTTAATTATAACTCGCAAGTTAAGCACATGTCAGAAAATAATAATATTGTTATTATTATTTGACATGGGGGTTTGGCTAAGATTAATGAAATAATTAAAGGCACTTGTGCAAATTATTTATTATTACTCTAATGAAATAAATGTTCGGCTATATTATTCTCATTAGCCAAGGGCAAGCCAAGCGACGCCTATTTGTGTTGTGCACAACGAATTCGAGAAAAACTCTCAAGCCTAGATAGTTCATCCCTCTCCAAGAACGCTCTCAAGAACGAGAGAGATCCTCCTCCACCGGATCAAGGAGAACGTTTTGGAAGCGGTTCTCAAAGCGATCGAAGGCAGATATCGCAAGCGCAAGGATCTTCCGTGCTAG
The DNA here is from genome assembly GCA_963277665.1 of Viscum album. Taxonomy (NCBI): domain Eukaryota; kingdom Viridiplantae; phylum Streptophyta; class Magnoliopsida; order Santalales; family Viscaceae; genus Viscum; species Viscum album. Next base: position 668,166,445 of record OY728123.1, read on the forward strand.
CACCCAGAGACTCCTTCGACGACGTCCGAAGATACGTGGAACACGTGTGGATCACCGCTAGAGGAGATCTACCCTTGATCTCTACAACGCAACGACGGTACACCTACAGATTTGTGGCTGAACGCATCCACGAAGAAAGAATCACCTTGGAGGTAATTCTTATTTAATTAAATTAATTATAAACAAAATATGTTGATCCTCTCTCTTGGTTTCGGGTTTATATTCCTTTGTCTTATTTCTTTGCTTCAATTCCGTGGATCACGACGTTCATCGTCGCATAGATCCCAGATTGTTCATTGAATATGGCAAAAATCAAAGTTGGGCACCGTCCCTCCCGCGCTTCCGCTGCGCCCGGAACCTACATCGTCGAGGGAGGCGGGGGTCAGGAGACCGCGAGGGAGGCGGGGTCGGGAGACGACGAAGGAGGCAGGGCTGGGAGTTGCTGAGGGAGGCGGGTCGGGAGACGTCGAGAGAGGCGGGGGCCGAGAGACCGCGAGGGAGGCGGGGTCGGGAGACGTCGAAGGAGGCGAGGGTCAGGAGACCGCGACTGAGGCGGGGGTGGGAGACCGCGACGGAGGCGGGGGTGGGAGACCGCGACGGAGGCGGGGGGTCGGGAGACCGCGACGGAGGCGGGGACGAGAGACACCGAAGGAAGGCAGGTCGGAATATCGCAAAAGGAGGAATGAGCACAGGAAAAAAAATCTTGGGAGTTTTCCTCTGATACCATGTAGATGGTGAATTCCCCTTGCCTCAAGGCGAGGCGGAAAAATTATTTTATAGATGGATAAAAAGGATTACAAGTTGGAATAATCCAATGTGGGACTCAGAAATACCCTTTACCCGGAAATACAATTAATCGGGTTCAACATCTTTCATAAACACTTCCGCAACCAAGCGGGAAGAATAAGGATGTTTTAACTCAATCTATCTACTACCACAAAAACCACATCATATCTATGCGACTTGAAAAGGCCAAACACAAAATTCATGGAAACTTCTTCCCATACCAAATCTGGAAAGGTTGTAGCAAACCAGCTGGACTAAGCGTTTCATACTTATTCTTCTGGCATACAGCACAATCACTAACAAACTGTTGAACTCCCTAAGTCATTCCGGCCCAAAAAACTCCATTAGCCAGCCATTTATAAGTCTTCAAATAGCCTAAATGTCCTCCTGTTGGAGAGGAATGAAAATACTGCAGGAGTTTTGGAATCATGAAAGATTTTTGTGACAAGACTAAGCTGTTTTTGTAAAAAAGTAACTCATCCCGAAATGTATAGTCTGGCTGGGCCATTTTATCTTGTTGCAAAGTGTGTATAACCAGTTTCAATCTTTCATCTTGGGGAATCTCCTTCCGTACCACCTGAATTTCCTCCCAACTAGGTTAAGAAATAGCCATAGTCATGTTAACTCCTACAACCGCCCTTGACAATGCATATGCTGCATAATTTGACTTCCCAACTTGTAAATAATGTCAAAATTATAACCCAAAAGTTTGGCATGCCCACATTGATGATCCATAGAGACAGTTCGCTGGTTTAACAAATGTTTAAGACTACAGCGATCAGTAAAAACTTCAAACCGTCGTCCCATGAGATATTGCTTCCAATGCTGAATGGATAATACCAATGCCATTAATTCTTTTTCATAAACCGATTTTGCCAGATTAGTGTCGGACAATGTCTGACTAAAATAAGCAAGCGGTCTCCCTTCTTGTAACAGCACAGCCCCCAATCCAGAACCGGAAGCATGGCATTCTACTGCAAAACCCTTAGAAAAATCTGGCATACACAACACAGAAGCAGTGGGCATACAGTCTTTCACTTTTTCAAAGGCTGCTTGTGCCTCGACAGTCCATTTAAACCTCTCTTTCTTGGTCAAAATTATTAATGGTTTAGCTATCTTCCCATAGTCTCGAATAAATTTTCGATAATATCCCGTGAGGCCTAAAAATCCCCGAACCTCCTTCGCATTCCGCGGTACCTTCCACTGCTTAACAACCTCCATTTTTTTGGGATCCATAGACACTCCATCTGCCGAAATTATGTGCCCAAGGTACTCTACCTTCCGCTGCCAGAAAGTTCACTTTTTCTCATTGAATATAAGCACGTATTCCTTCATATACCGCAGTACCTATTGTAACTTGTCTAGATGCTCTTCCCACTGCCCACTGTAAATTAATATATCATCGAAAAATACAAATACCCCCCTACGCAGTAAAGGCCGGAAAACAGCATTCATAGAGGCTTGAAAAGTAGTTGAGGCATTTATTAATCCGAATGGCATGACTAAATATTTGTGGTGTCCCTCGTGAGTTCGGAAAGCTGTTTTCCTATATCTTCCTCCTTCATTCTCACTTGATGGAAACCGGATTTCAAACCCATCTTTGTGAAATATTTAGCCCCATGTAATTCATCCATCAACTCTTCTATTACCGGAATCGGAAATCTATCGGATACGGTCAATTTATTAAGAGCCCGATAGTCTACACACATCTTCCAGCCCCCATCCTTCCTAACCAAAATAATTGGACTTGAATATGGACTGTTGTTATATCGGATGTACCCAAGCATCAATAACTCCCGGATTTGCTTTTCCACCTCATTTTTCAAGTGATATGTATACTTATACGGCCGTATAAGTACTAGATCTACCCCAACTTTCAGCTTGATCGCATGGTCAGTCATACGTTTAGGTGGTAACCCACCAGATCCCTCAAATACTGTTTTGTATTGAAGAAGCATGCCCTGAAGTTGAAGCTGCTGATCCAAAGTCAATTCTGCATCCTCCAGACCCGCACCGCCCATATTAAACCTCTGTAAGCCTTATACCACACACTTTCCTGCCCCAAAAAACTCTTGAAATGCTCCAGGAAAAATCTGTGATTGATCAATCCCCTGCACCAAAACATTTCGCCCCTTCCAAACAAACCCCGTGGTCACATTCTTCCAATGCATTGGTTACATACCCCAAAGTTTCCAACCATGTTACTCCCATCACCAGATCCGGTCCTGAAGTGTCAAAAACATAAGCATCAACTTCAAACTCTTCTACTCCCAAATCAACCTTCAAAGATTTGCACATTCCTCTAGAAATCACTCGATGCCCGTCTCCTGATCTAATAACAAAGGGTTTAGTCTCCGACACTTGCACTGAAAGGGATTTTAACAGTTGATTCGAAATAAAATTGTGACTAGCTCCACTATCCACCAAGATCATAACCGGTACCCCTCCTATTCTTCCTTCCATCAGCATTGATTTAGTCTCTTTTTTTGTTCCCTTAAAAACACTTGTTGCAGTACCCTGCATCTCCATCACTCGCATGTCCCCTATCATTCCATCTTTTCCCTCAAAACTTCTTGATTCTACTCCTCTGGCTCAATGCATTCCCATACCATCAACTTAAAACCTTTTTTTGGACATCTATGTCTCGGGTTAAATTTTTCTCCACAAGTATAACACAACCCCTTTGCTCTTCTGTTCTCAAACTCCTCCCATGATAAATTCTGAACTCCTCTCCACCGAGGTTCATAATTTCCCTTTCTTTCCCTTTCATTTCCAACAGCTGGTGGGATAAATCGTACTGCACTTGTGGACCAACCTCTTCCCTGTCCCTCAAAATTATTTTTCCTGTTGCGAATCTCTGGTTGCTTAATAATACCTTTAACCAGCATCTCTCTTTCTATCCTTCTAGACAAAGTAAGAAGTCGGGCCTTGTTTGGTGGTTCAAGAGTAATCATTGAACTGCTAATTTCTGGTGGCATTCCTCCTATAAAAGTTGTTTTCCTCATATACCACTTCTGTGTTAGGTCCGAAATTCACATAGTCATCCGCTCAAATTCATCAATATATTCTTCTACTATTCCCAACTGTCAGAGTCCTTTCAAAAAGATCACAAGATCTTTCTGTTGCACTTCCATATCGGCCGAGCAACTCCTTTGAACTGCATCCATGACAAATCAACTCTAGTCGACCTCAACGATATCATCCAGTACTGTGCTACTCCTCTGTTTCAAGAACCTCTCTCTAAACTCTCTCTCTAGAATTCTCTCAATAAAAGCACTAAGTTGATAGGGTTCGAAAGAGAGAAAAGAGTTCTAGAGTATTTTCAAGAGGTTCTTACTAGATGTTTGGAGAAAAACACGTTCCAGACTCTCCCAAGGTTGGACGTCTTGTCCTTCGGCTACATAACAACCTTCTAACCGCCCCTCTGTTGGAGTTGGTGTCCTGAGAACCAACTGTTTGTACTTTGATTACGTGAATGTATACTTATTATATATATTGTTCATTGTTTTGCATAACTATAATATAATAATGTCCTGGAATATTTGTTGCATTGATAATATAAGGCCCCAGCCTTAAACCTTACTTAATCTTGAGTTATTACAAGATTACACATTGAGATCTTTTCAGGTTTAGAGTTTTAGAGAATTAAATCATAAATCATGCATTACATCCCACATTTAAACAAAGTGGTTACAATAAAAGATAGTATTCATTTTTTTATCATCAACGGAAACATATTTAAAATAAAACATGGATTCTTTCTTGACACTTCCTTGACACTATCATCATATCATGTACCCTTCCCTTGACCTGTGAAAAACATTTCAAAAACTTGGGATGAGCATAAAAAGCTCAGTAAGGGATATAAAAATATGGAAAGGAAACATGAGTACATGTATACACAAGAATCAATGAAACCATACTCTACTCATAAAACATAAGCACTTTAACATACCACATCAAATCATGAATAAATCATAGAAATCATAAGACATAAAGGTAACTTGAGTCATTCATAACATTCTTACGTAGGGAGTAACCCTCTTGGTTACGTTTGGAATACCCATCACAGTATATTTCCTAAATCTCTTCGGAGAAACCTTAACGTTTAACTCCATCGCGTTACCCAATGCATTGGAGAGCTATATCGGGCTCACCCGCCCTTAGTTTATCACGGAACCACCCGTCTTCATAATAATGCCCAAGAATCATAACATAATCGTATCACATAAAGCATGCATAAAGGAAACATAACATTTCCACTTTTCAATCACAAGATATCAATACAACACATTGATATAAAAACATTATGAAAACCATTTTCAATACCAAAATAAAATAAAAGTAAAACAGGGTATTTATTTTTCTTTTAAAAAAAATGTATGGCTTGTAGAGGAAGCCGAAACTCAAATAATGGTCACGGCGGCGGAGAAGTCATTGTCGCCGCATACGTACGACAAAAACATTCCCTTTTGTCGTTTAGTAAAACGCTTCGTATAAAAAAAATTCCTTTTGGATAAACGTAAAAGTCAAAGGGGTTTTATACACCGTATAAAAGAAGGTTGTGTATAAAACAAAATATGTCTCAATGAAAGGAGATTGAGACGAAATCTCATACCTCGGGTCCAACTTGACTCTATCGTTCTTTAATGTCCTGAATAATAAACTTGAGTTAATTTCTACTTGCTTAAGAACCTTTTTCAAGTTCATTATTCCTTTTATATCACTTATTACCTTGTTATGAACATTATGTAATCATTTAAGTTAATAACGGTCGTTTTGTCGATATTTGGTACTTGATTCAAAAGTGAACTTCTTATATTTACAAGTTGTTCATGTATCCATTATATCCAGAGTTATACTCATGATGTAGATATCATATATATCATATATATTCAGTATATACATGCATTTATAATATTACATAACGTTTAGAGGTAAGAAATGAAATGCACCGTTCATGGAGACGGTAAGCCGTACGTACGCATGAACGCTACTTTCATTTCTATTTCGTATTTTATGGAATGGAATCATAATGATATAAAGGTATATTATAATTCCAGTATAATATCATATATAATATCATTAATTACATCTTTTATACGTCTCACATATGGCATTAACGAATCAAATCACTTTGAGGGGGCGGTAGTCCGCACTTCCTAAAATGAAGATATCGCGTTTACTCATAATGGAAACCATAAAGGTATGTCATAAATGAAAAATACAGAAGCTTAAGTAAAACATAAACATATTATATATCATATATAAATATAGTGACATCTTAATGGCCACCTTTGAAGGTGTTATATGAGTGTTGAACAATCATCGTTTCGTGAGGCAGAAATTCGTCATCCACGAAAACAGTATGTTCTTTAACCATTAGATGTAGGTGTGTGTAAGTGTAGCTCAAATCCTTCTTATAAAAACATCCTAGTATATGGAAGATACTGGTGTTGTTACAAAAGAAATGAATAAAAAAAGTTTAGGGGGGTTGGAGAAGCAAAATAAAACATAAGAACACAAGAGAAGACACTACCTTTAAATCGGGTAACTCTTTTTGATTTGAACTCAAAGGCTTCCTTGGGAAGACTTCTGCCCAAAGTGAGGCTTCTAAGAGTTAGAGAGAGATGTGGAGAGACAAAATGAGCAGGGGTTGGCCGAGCCAAAGGCTTTGGAAGTGTGGGTAAGGTGGTAGAGGTGGGGGCCTTTTATAAGAGGAGAGGAGGGGCACTCTTGGAAAGTTAAGAAAAGATACTTTGTTATAAAATGATTTTCGGATAAAAAAGGTCTCACAATTATAACATTCGAGGATAAGGTGATAAGAGTTCGAAATCCACCCATCCAATAGGTTTTTGACAAGTGTAAGTCTTAGATTTTACATTATCATTTCATTTTATTTAAATCGTTAAATAATGAGGTCATCGCTGCATCATCATGGTGTCATAAATAATTTAATTTATTTAATGTCTAAAAATTATAAAAAATGTATCATGATGTAGGAAATCTTTTTAGCTTTCTAATGAATATTTATAGTCAAATATATGACTTGTATAACCCCATTTAAAAATTGTTTTAGTAAAACAACTCATGTTTGTGACATTTTAATTTTAACATTAAATAAAAAGATATTAATGTCATTTTCCTTCCAAAGTGGCTCCATGGGGTCCCCAAGTTGACCCATGGATTGTCTTGGTCGGCCATGACACATCCAATAAGGGTAGGACATGTGTCAAGTTCATTTCATATTATTAAAACATTATTCTTACTTTAAATTACACTAATTACCTCTAATCGCGATTAAAAACTTAAAAGTTACTATTCACCAAAAAATTATTTTAATCTCATTGAACCACATTTTACTTTTTAATGACAACCATGTATGTCGGATTTTTGAAATTCAAAACACAGAGGTGGTAAAATTTCATTTAAACGAAAAATCAGTTTTTTAAGTACCACTTAGTAGTTTCACTATTCATCAAAAATTGAAGTTTTTCAGAAAAATACCAAAAATTCACCCTAAGCTATATTTGATATTCCGAATTCAAAAATGATGTCTATTTTACCAAATTCAAAACATATAAGTTGCATTAATTAATTTAATAATTAATTCCTGCTGTCAAAACAAATAGCGTGTTTTTATGAAACAAAAAGTATCAAAAGATTGACACTAGTTTAAGTTCGATTTCAAAGTGAAATTAATTTCACGACCACTATTGGATTAAATGGTAAAAATATATTCTAATTGAATTTTAAAACCAATTCAAAAGATAATCTAACCATATAATTAAATTAGATGAAAAGACAGTTTTGATGTAAAATGCAGTATTTTTCACTATTCATTAAAAAATGAACATTGTCAGAAAAATACCAAAAAATTATCCAATGTAAATTTCAATGTCCCAATCATAAATAATAAGTTTATTTTGACAAATAGAGCTTATAAAATTGTCAAAAGTTTGATTTAAAAATGGTTTGCCATCAAAAGGCAGTAAAACAATCTTTTTAAAAATATTAGTGTATTTCATGCTTAAGATTGGATTTATTCTCATTTTAAGCCTCTAAAACACTATCTAATTCATTAATAAACATAGATAAAAATATCTATTATTCATTACTTACTTGGGATGTTACAGATAAGGTCATGGCAGATCCCCGCTATGATGAGAACCTTGAAATGCTATAACAATATTCTTAAATAAAGTTCTACGATTGGATGACATACTATGATAGGACACATAGTATACAGACCGTCATGTGCGAGTACTCGTAAGAAGACGAGACTCTCTCATGGAGTTCGCACTTGGTAACTCCAAGATGGAGATTATGAGAACAGACCCGCCAGTAGTAATTCCGCATGTCTTGGTGTCATCAGACATTGCTATCTACGAGTGTGTGTAATGGTCCTTAGACTGGAAGATTATCATTAACTCGTGTCATGACTCGCGCACTTAGATTTGCTGACGAAAATCGTCACAAAGACAGTTGGCGGGGAGTAAGGTACGTTGGGTGCGCCACGAATGACATGTTGTTAATGGATAAGTCGAGGAAGGATTTGTCTCTTCCATATTTATGGAAGTAGATATCTCGGGTCCTTTAATTGAAATAGAACTGTCGCCCAAATTCCATGGTCATGGTGTCACGATGAGTTTATTTCTGAAAATCAAAGAATGACAGATCAAGTATATAGATTTATGACACTGCCATGAAACCTGCTTGATGAGATATTGAGACAAAGGGATTAAATTACACAGCAAGCGTTCGTATGAGGTGACATGTCAATGCGGCGTCAACTTCTTTCTCTTGGGTGCCTTGACCCGTTGCTAGACAGTAATCTTGGACTTTAGGCAAGTCCGCCTGATGCCAACGAGAAAGAGGCCTAAAGGGTCACGCACTTAGTGTATCCAAGTATCTCAATTAGAATAAAGATTATTCTCGTACGTGGTTTAATAATTATTCAAGGAATCCTAAATCGTTTTAATGATAGAGGAAGAATAAAATGATAACAAGATATACACGTCGTGTATTAATGATTACACACCATGTAGTTTTCATTTTGGAAAGGAAATGAAAAACAAGTACACGTCGTGTATTAATGATTACACGTCAGGTAGTTTTATGGAAAACAAGTACACGTCGTGTATTAATGATTACACGCCGTGTAGTTTTTCCGGTCGGGATTTTGAGGAAATAATATTGTTTTATTAAATGATATTTATTATAATCAGCGTGGGCGCATGTCAAGGAATTAATGATTCGACATGGGGTTTTCAATAAGAGTTAATGAAATAAATAAAACGCGTAACGCGTTTATTTATTGTCATAACTCTATAACCTCAAACCCGATTATAAATATCCTCACAACCCCAACATTTTTCCTTAATCGTTGTGCACAACAATTCTGAAGAATTCTCTCAAGGCCGAAATAATTTCTTCCTCCAAGAACGCTCTCAAGACCGAGAGAGATCCTCCTCCATCAAATCAAGATGATCTAAGGCAGACAACGCAAGCAAAGGTTTCTCCACGCTAGCACCCGGAGACTCCTTTGGCGACGTCCAGAGATACGTGGTGCACGGGTGGATCACCGCTAGAGGAAGTCTACCCTGCTTCTGCGACGCACGACGAATCACATCAGAACGTGATCAGAAATATCAACGAAGAAAGAACGGCATAAAAGGTACTTCTTGTCAATTAATTAAATTAATTATAATCAACCTGTGATGATCCTCCTTTATGGTTCCGGGACTTTTCTTCTTCTTTGTCTATTTTTGTGATTCCATCCGTGGAGTCTGGCGTTTATCGTCGTATTGATCCCAGATTGATCATTGCTAATGAAAAAAGGCCAAGTGGGCACCCCAGATTGATCATTGCTAATGAAAAAAGGCCAAGTGGGCACATCCACCCACGAGCTTCCTCTGTGCCCGGAACCTTCACCCTCCCTATCAGCCAGCTTGCTCTATTAATACCCCTTCCCTACTTACGCAATTATTAGTCAATTTACAAAAGTACACCCATGGCAGTAAGAACTCCCCCTCACTTCACTCCCCTTCTTTAGTAAGTAAACAACACTGGGGGACGAGCATCCAGAGGCTGAACACCAACCTGACTACCAAACTTCCCCTCCTCCTGCACAGTCCAATCAAATTTTAAACACTTTAAATTAAAGCATACCAACAATGATAATATAAACAATTAGTCTCAAAGGCCTTTGAGAAAAAAAATTAATATTCAACAAAACCATGGCCAAAAACCACGACGCGTCATGCAAGCCTTCTAGGCAAAGAATTGCTCGAAGGTCACACCTTGTTCCAAACCATTATTTCTTTGCACAAGTCGTTTTAGGCAAAAAAAATGTTCAAAGATCATACCTTGAACCACGGCTTGTTACTCTTTTCCACATGGTTTTTATAATGGGAATCTAAAATCAATGAACCACGACTATTTTTAATCAATATCACGACGTGAAAAAACAAATTTTACGATGCTCTATTTTACAGTAAGAAAAACCATGATGTTTGACCAAAACCACGCCATTTTAATGAAAATTTACATAAACCACGGCGTTGTTATATAAACCGTGGTCGTGCTTCCGGAAAAACTTCAAATTGACTTCCATTTTTCAATCTTCATCATACCGATTCTTCACCGGCACTCGCTCTGATACCACTGAAGGGTTTTGTAAGACATCTTTATGCCCAAATACAGCTAGAGAAGAATGAAATTCAACCACAAGATCAGTCGGGAGAGAAAACGATAAAATGAAATGATAAACAATAAACATGTGTACCTCACTGACTATACAATATCTTCAACAACAATGAGATTGATAGAGATACCTTGGCAGCAATAACCGCCTCCTGCCTCCTAAGTCATCCACCAACCAATGGAAACACCAAAAACTTCGATGGGGCCTCTTCTCATTTAAATGGCATGCTAGCATTACCTCCAATGATAATGAAGAGAAAAGAACATGAGAGATTTGACTTGTTAAAGAATGATCTTCAATCCATTAAATGAGGTTCCTGAATTTCCTTTAAATAAAACTCATTTATTAAATAAAGGAGACACTTGAAGTTCAACAGTTTCATACCTTCCAAAACTAGCCAACAGTATCACTTAATCAACACATCATCAACACATCATCGTCACATGATGTGTCACAAGCCGACAGTATGATAATCATCGTAAGAGAATTAGCCAAATGATATCACATATCATTCTTTGTGAATACCACAACATGAAACAAAAAAACACGTCATAATACAAACCACAACATGGTGACTTTCACCACATTATGATTTATGCTTTAGTGCATATATCCAACACACATGATACAAACAGTAACTTTTGTCGACAGCGTGCGGCCAGAATCTTTGATCGGTGGCACGCAAGCAGGGTCGCCAGTTATTAACACGTGGTCAGCAACTTCATGAGTGAAATAGTGAACAATAGCTCGATCCTCATGTCATGTCTCAGCTTCGCATTTATCTTTACATTCTCGCCTTTGTCATCTTTCACGTCGGGGTCTGAATCTTTCGTCATCTCTATCGAGGGAGTGCAGACTAACTCCTTCCGAAACGAGGCCGACATCGGCACAGAGCAGTATGGACAAAAATGTCACCCCTTACGGGCTTTGTTCGGTATTTAGGATATTTATATATTTAAGATGTAAGTCAATGGTCAAAGGTTCGACTAGGTGAATGGATTGACTTGTATTTATTAGCGCCATTATGGGTTGTGAAATTGATAGGAAATTTGAATTTTTGGTCCCAACGCAGGGGAAGTTTCGAAAATTGAGACTCGGATCGGAATTCTGAGGATTGGAACATCTCAAGAAGATGTTTTTGGATGTGGTTAGAATCCCCGGGAGATGTTTCGAGTGCTCAAGTGAATGTCGAAGTGGGGCCAGGGCGGCCCCTTTGTTGAATTTTGCTGCAAAGGGCAGTTCACGCTGTGACCAAAGGGTGTCACAGGATGGCGAGTGTGCGGGTTTTTGGTTAAGGAAAATAGATTACGTATGGGCATCACGCCATGCCCAAGGGCGCCACGTCGTGACAAACCTCGGGCGTAATATATTAGAAAACCTTACGCATGCCTTTGTGACTTTCGCGGAGGAAAGGCCAGTCACACCATCACCCCTTCGGCCATGTCATGACGGCTAGCCTTGAGAGATCACAGCACGGCAGGGGTGTTGTGGTTTGGCGGCTTGAAGTCAGAGAGGTCAAAACGAAATGGTGGAAGGCTGCACTATGGAGCTCCCGTGGGGAGGATTCCTCGCACCGCAACCATAAGAGCCATGCCAAGAGGGTGGTCTGCAGGGAATCAACCCCTCTGCCTTTTGGGGGCCGATTGTGCTGCAGCCAAGAGGGTCACAGCGTGACCCTCATGGTCATGCCCTGACCGCGCACCTAAGCTTTTTTTTTAAAACAGGGCCAAACCCAACATTTCAGGGTCAACCTCCTTCGTGATTCTAGTCAAGGGGGCGTCGGGGGAGGGTCATTTTGATCGGCTCCTCCCCCTCTTCCTCTCATTCGATCCCTTTTGGAGGGGTAATTCTTGGGCGTTTCCAGCAGTGATTTAAGGTATGATTGTTCCCTTTTTCCCTTTGTTCTTCTCCCCCCTTGTTAGTCGATAACCTAGTATCTTGGACTCGGGTTTCGATGACGATTTCACTGAAGCATTGTGAAAATCATCCTGATTTGATGGGGCTTTTACTCGGCTTGACTAGAGATCTCTGAAGGATAAATGCACGTCATCGTTCACCATTTTGTTAGAGGTACGTCGCCCTATGAACTTTTCTAAGGTTTTTAATTAAATTGGATGAAATTGGTGAGTAACCAACCGGTTGTCGGGTGTTAGAGCTTTTGCTAATAATGGTGTCTGGGGTGCGCCATGGACCTTCCGGGTGCCATTGGTCGAGGTTTCAGTGACATGGCGATGCCAAATGAGTTTTTAGGCGATTATGCCTCGTTGGTTTAAATTAAATAATTAATTATAAAATGTTATAATTAATTATTTGGGAGTTGTGGCTTGAGATAGGAGCTCGTGTGGTGGTACATGCTTGAACGAGGCATGGATGGGCTTAGCATAGGATGAGCGAAGCATCGCAAGGATGTCAACTCTGTGATCAATGTAGGTGGCCCCTTTAATACAAAACCATATGCATGTTTATGCGCGGCTGTGCATGTCTTCCTGCTTGTATGTGATCAGATAATCAGAATAGGGACCAAAGCGCCCTAGAGAAAGAGATAGGATGGCATGAGCCTCCTCGAGTTGGAATAAGTGCTCCTTAATACTTTGGGTAAATTGGGATAGCTCGATGGCCATGTCGCCAAGGGGTGAAATGTCTGTCACGACCTGCCTTCACCAAGATGAGGGAAGGGACAGCAAACCGTCAGACCATTCCTCAAGTTGAAGGAGAGATAATGACCCCCGAGTCCCACCTTCAATAGGCCCCGGAGTGGCGACTAGCACAACAGTATAGAATCACACATAATATGGAAGGCATTACCTTTTTTATTGAATAGGATCAAGAGATACGATGGTAAAAACCCAAACAACTCCAAAAACTGAAGGTAAAAGTAAAGTCAAAACTCATTCTCATATGAATGTTCAAAGATAAACCCAAACAAGGTACAAGAAAACTCCAAAGGGAAAGTACTAAAAGAAAAGAAACAGCAACTGTCCCGACGTCCGAGCTAGTACGATCCCGCACAGTCCCCGAAGTCCTCCTGAAAACCTGAAAACAATTTTATATACGTAGGGTGAGTATACAGGCATACTGGGTAGGGAAAACCAAAAGCTCTTATGCACAAGTGGGGAGGCATGCTAATGCTCCGTGAGGAAAGGAGATAACCAAAGCACCTAAAAAGGAAACTATCCACCCAAACCTCATCAAGACACTCTCCAAATAACGCAAGTCATGTAAAGTAGTTGTAATAACACATCGATATTTGGGTACCCCGCACCACTTTCCCACTGGTTATTGAATACATCCTACGCGTCAGACCTCCCCCGCCATTTTTCACTGCAGTTCCACTGCTGCCCCAACGACAATTTTTTGGGCCACCACAACCACGCATCCCGCCCGCAAACACTTGGGCCACAACAACCACACACATCCCCGCCCGCAGACACCTGGGCCACAACAACCACTACCCCGCCCGCAGACACCTGGGAAACAATCCTGCACGCACACACCTAGGTCAACCACCACAACGTACCCTGCCCGAAGAATCTTGGGCTATAATAGACCTCAGGCCGTCACAGCCTGCCCGAAGAGTCTTGGGCTACTCGGGAGAGGGAGCAAAAAGGAGCTAATAACCAACCACTCATAGGAGTGTTGGGAAAAACACTCTCCCCCATGAAATGGGGGTGTTCGGCACAAAGTGCTCAACGTGGGTGGGGTGCGAATAAGAAACACAAGAACTAAATTTATACACATAGGTAGACAAGCACTCATCCCGACCTAAGGGTTCCAAAACCAGTCCATACACAAACACCCTCGTTACTATTCATTCATACAAAAGCACAACAGCCACAACCAGAGCACAACTCATTCATGGAAAACAATTCTCCATTGAATTCATTCTTGTTATCATATTCAAGTGATTCCATTTAAATAATTCTTCATTACCGGGCAACTGACAGGCATAGCCACAAGCCAAGGAAGGAAAAACAGTCAAGCAGTAATTTAAGCATTCACACCTGGTTCTCTTGCAAAGTTACAACAACAAAAGGGATCTGTGAGATCCCTCGAAGTACTGGAACCAAACCAAGCCCCAACATACGGCCCCACACGATCTCAGATCCACAAACCAACAACTTAACAGCAGGGGATCCCATCCCCATTCACATCACCCCACAAGCATCAAGCAGAACATCCGTGCTTATTAGCAGAACAAAACAAGGGAGTTTTCAAATTTAACCACACCATTTATCAAGTTTCATCTTTTTGTTTGGTTAACCGGGGTGATCACACATGGATTCTTGTTCATTGGGCATCCATTTAATCAACCGAGTTTACGTGATTAACCAGTTTCCATGTTACAGCCATTCAATCACAAGCCTATACAGAAAAATAGAGGTTCATTAATGCGCAAGAAAGGACCACCAACGGCCACTATTTTCAGTGGGCATAAGCCCATACAATTCACAACATATGAAGGAGGATAAAAGAGTGCAGCATCATCGTCAAACACCCCCCTTCATTCTTTAGAAACCATTTATTTTCTTCGTTAAGGTTGGGTTTCATCCACGCCCCGAGGAAATATTATCATACCCACCCCGCATGATACACTGTAAGGAGAGACGGAGGAAGACCCTACTTGGATGATCAACGATCAAAGTTTTCTCCTCACGCCAAGAACTGGGGATGCGCAACTTGCAGGGGAAGAACTCCAAGGACTCCAAGAGTGAGTAGGAAAGGCTCCAGCACGGACGCACGACTAACCTTGGGAAGAGGGACTCCAAACGCACCAAGGGAAGAAAAAGAGACCAGCCAAGAAAGAAGAAAGAAATTTTGTGCAATAAAAGACGAGATCCTGGAGTTACGGAATATGAAATCTTGAACAGCTTTAAAGGTAGATCGTGATTTCACCATGCGATTGGACGATTACACACGATGGAATTAATTGTTATTTAATAATTCTCATTGAAGAGGTGGCGATAACGGCTGTGAGTTAAAGGGTTTCCTTTAAATGAGAAAAAAAACCCACATAACAGGGGCGAAGCTAAAAACACGAGAAAGGGTGTGACACCGAGAAAAAAGCCACACGTTTTGGTAAGTCAAGGGTTGCCCGACTCTTGGGGGATTTTAGATATCATTTATGGGCTTTAAATGGCTTTGAAAGGGGCATTAAAACACTTTTACGTTACGAGAGCAGAACTGGAAAAAGTCAGAAACTGAAAAAAAAAACAAAGGGTGGGACACCGTTTGGCGAGACACCATAACGATGCCACTGTCACGCTGTCACCGTAACAGTGCCACCGGTTCGGTGGAACACAGTAAGCGATGCCACCGTTTCGGTGTGCGACCGTGACGGTGCGACCGCTACGGTGCGACCGCTACGGTGCCCCCGTCACAGTGTCGTCGTCACGGTGCCGCCGTCACGGTGCCACCGTCACGGTGTCGTCGTGACCGGTGGAATCGTTTGGTGGAACCGAGTTTTTGGAAAACTCCTTAATGAGTCACCGATAGTCCCCAGGAAACCCAAACACCAAAAATTTGGCAAAATAATGGACTAGGAGGGTTCATGTCATTACATCAGATACCCCTCAAACTATTCTCGTCCTCGAGAATCCAAGAGTAAACCCGAAGAAAATGGAGGGGTCCGAACGACCACCTCGTAAGATACCTCTCACAAGTAAACCTCCTTGACATATAAGAACACCCCTCAAGCAACCACACAAACATGTAAAGGTCATACCGGCCAATCACAGGAATTAGGGAGTCCCTTCCTCCATCTCAAGATACTATCCACTTTGGGCGGCACTGACGCGTCTGCACGGGTTTAATCGCATCCACTTTAATGCGTCTTGATTAGGGATCAGGCCCTCCCCTCCCCACAGTCAGGACTCTTCACACACATTCAGATAAGAGAAACAGCTCATCTCACAGTTAACAAGGTCAAGCATTACATCACAGTCAAGAACAAAACAACAAAGAACAAAACTCAAAACAGCTCTGGGTATTGGGCGCGCATCTGTGCCTCTCGTTCCCAGGTACTCTCCTCGAGGCCACCATGCCACCATAACACACAAACCAAGGGAATGGTTTGCCCACGAAGCACTTTCTCCTCACGATCTTCGATCCTCACTGGTCGCTGCACGAATGTTGCATCGTCCTCGATATCCAGCTCTCCCCAGTTGAGGACGTGCGAATCATCGTGTAGATACCGACGGAGCTGAGACGCATGGAAGACGTCGTGCACCCTCAGTAGTGGCGATGGTAGCGCCAGCTGATAAGCCACTTCGCCGACTCGCCGCAACACCTCGAAGGGTCCGACGAACCTGGGAGAGAGCTTACTCCCCCTGTCGAACCTTCGTTGCCCACGCCGAGGGGAGACCTTCAAGAACACGTGGTCCCCAACCTCGAACTCCAAGGGTCTCCTCCTATGATCGGCATACAACTTCTGTCGATCCTGAGCCGCCTTCATCCTCTCCCGTATAAGCTGAACCTTCTCCGCCGTGCTCCGCACCACCTCCGGGCCAAGAACACCACAGCTTCCCCGACCTCTGTCCAGCACACGGGTGAGCGACACGGTCTCCCATACAAGGCTTCGAACGGAGCCATGTCAATGGTAGAGTTATAGTTATTGTTGTAGGAAAACTCTACCAGAGGCAAGTGTCGCACCCACGATCCCCCGAAGTCCAAAACACATGCCCGTAGCATATCCTCCAACCTCCGGATGGTCCGCTCTGTCTACCCATCTGTCTGGGGGTGGAAAGCGGTGTTGAGGCATAGTTGGGTGCCAAAAGCATGTTGCAATCCTTTCCAGACCCGTAAGGTAAACCGTGTATCCCGATCCAAGACTATAGACCTCAGAACTCCATGCAACCGCACCACCACATCCACGTACCTCTGTGTTAAGGCATCCATCGCACTCGACTCCTTGATTGCCATGAAGTGAGCTGATTTCGTCAGCCTGACCACCACTACCCAGATAACATCGTAGCCTCCTTGAACCCTAGGTAGTCCCGTGACGAGATCCATCGAGATGTCGTCCCACTTCCACTCAGGGATATTTAAAGGCTGCAACAGACCTCCTGGGGCACGGTGTTCAGCCTTCACCTGCTGACACACGAGGCACTTCGCCACAAACTCTGCCACTGTCTGCTTCACCCCAGACCACCAAAACTGACCCCTAAAACCCCGGCACATCTTGGAAACTCCTGGGTGTACCACCAGAGGTGAGTTGTGGAACTCACCAAAAACTCTCTCGAGCATTTCCATCAGGACGAACAACTTTCCATGAAACAGCATCTGATTTTGTCCGTCTTTCGACCATCCTTCCGGAGCATTGCCCTGAATAACACGATCGCGCATCACTTCAGCCTCTACGGAAATACCCACATTAATAGCAGGTCTTATTCCAGCATTAAATAGATCAGCAGATAAGAATATTTGACCATCCGTGATGGAAATGACATTAGTAGGAATATAAGCCGAAACAGCTCCCGATTGAGTCTCCACAATGGGTAAAGCAGTCATACTTCCTTCGCCTAAATGAGAACTTAATTTAGCAGCTCTTTCCAAAAGACGTGAATGCAAATAAAAGACATCTCCTGGATAAGCTTTGCGACCTGGTGGTCTTCGTAATAGAAGGGACATTTGACGATAAGCTTGTACTTGTTTGGAGAGATCATCATAAATAATTAAAGTGTGTTGTTCGCGGTACATAAAATATTCAGCCAAAGAGGCTCCTGTATACGGAGCAAGATATTGTAATGTCGCAGAGGAATCTACCGGTTCGGCTACCACAATAGTGTATTCTAACGCTCTGCTTTCCTGGAAAGTAGTAACTACCTGAGCCACAGAAGATGCTTTTTGACCAATAGCTACATAAACACATATTACATTTTGGCCTTTTTGATTGAGAATAGTATCTGTGGCTACTGCAGTTTTACCGGTTTACTGAGACTCCACCTACTGTACCAAGGAAGACAGCACCGTCATCTGGAACAGGCA
This sequence comes from Viscum album, assembly GCA_963277665.1. Taxonomy (NCBI): domain Eukaryota; kingdom Viridiplantae; phylum Streptophyta; class Magnoliopsida; order Santalales; family Viscaceae; genus Viscum; species Viscum album. The sequence continues at coordinate 668,184,920 of OY728123.1, forward strand.
GCCCTTATCATCCTCCACCCTTGCATCCAAGTGCAAGGCAACTAACTCCCCCATCACCTTCCAGGCATCTGCTGATTCTCGAACCGCATCCTTCTGCGACTTCCTGCTCAGGGCATCAGCCACCACGTTCCCCTTCCCTGAGGCGTAGGAAATCTCGAAGTCGTAGTCCTGAAGGAACTTCATCCACCTCCGTTGTCGCAAGTTCAGGTCGCGTTGGGAGAAGATATACCCCAAGCTTTTGTGATCTGTGAAGACCATGAAGCGCTCCTCGATGAGATAATGCCGCCACAACTTCAGCACGAACACTACCGCTGCAAGCTCTGGGTCATGGGTGGCATAGTTACGTTCGTGAGTACGTAACTGCCTAAACCCATAAGAGATCACTCCCCACTACTGCATCAGCACACACCCCAAGCTTAGGCCTGAAGCATCGCAGAACACTTCAAACGCTACCCCTTCTTCTGGCAACCTCAGCACTGGGGCACTGACCAACTTCCCCTTCAGATAGCTGAAGGCTGCTTGGCACTACTCACTCCATACAAAAGTCTGATCTTTCTTGGTCAAGACTGTCAAAGGTGCTGCAACTCGAGAGAAGTTGGGAACGAACCTCCGGTTGTAACTTGCTAGACCCAGGAAACTACGAACCTCCACTACGTTCTTGGGTGCTGCCCAAGAAACAACTGCCTCAACCTTTGATGGGTCCACTGCTATTCCCTGCTGGGACACCGCGTGTCCTAGAAAGTGCACCCCTCTCGTGTCCAGAACTTGCACTTAGACAACTTTCTGTAGAGCTGGTGATGTCGGAGGATCTCTAAAACCGTCCTCAGATGCTCGGCATGATCCTCCTCTGATCTTGAGTAGATCAGGATGTCGTCGATAAACACAACTACGAACCGATCTAGATACTCGCGGAAAACTAAGTTCATGAACCTCATGAACACAGCTGGTGCGTTCGTAACACCAAACGGCATGACCATGAACTCAAAGTGCCCATATCTGCACCTGAAGGCAGTCTTTGAGATGTCACCCTCCTTCACCCTCAACTGGTGATATCCCGATCGCAGGTCGATCTTAGAGTACCAACCTGATCCCTTCAACGGGTCAAAAAGGTCGTCAATCCTCGGAAGGGGGTAACGGTTCTTGACCGTCACCTGATTCAGCCTTCGGTAGCCTATACACAGCCTGAGACCACCGTATGCCTTCTTTGTGAACAAGACTGGAGCACCCCATGGTGACGTGCTCGGTCGGATAAAACCTTTTTTCATCAGATCATCAATTTGAATCCGTAACTCCCGCAACTCAGAAGACGTCATCCGATAGGGAGCCATCGAAATTGTACGAGCACCGGATTGCAAGTCTATCCCAAACTCAACATCGCGTCGAGGGTGTAGAGTCACCACCTCTCCAGGGAAGACATTTAGGAACTCACTGACGACCCCTGGGACTTCCACCATCTTTGCATCTGCCGACTCCACTGACAGCTCAGCTAACAAAGAAAGGAGGGGCTCCACTCGTCGCCTGCCCTCCTGGCAACCCCGCTCACCGACGAAAGTCACACGTTGTCCGCACATATCTGAAAACACGACCCTTCTTCGGAAGCAATCGATAACGGCACACACAGAGAAAAGCCAGTCGATGCCTAAAATGACATCATACGGCTGCATCTGCAGCAAAAGAAGGTCCCCACTGGACTGATGTGGCCCCAACATCAGTCTGCATCCCCAGCAAACATAAGACAAGCTGGTCTGACCTCCAACTGGCGTACTCAAAACCAAGGGCACGGGAAGCCTCTCTGCGTCTAGACCCAAAGCATGGGCTAGACTGGGTGCAACAAAGGAGTGTGAAGCTCCTGAATCAAACAAGGCGCAGGCAAGAGTGTTAAACAAGTTGATCGTACCTCGAACGACTTCTGGCCCTGCTGGAACTGCTGCCTCTGCGGCGTGCAACTGCCCACGCCCAGCTCCTCTGCCCCTCGGTTGTCGGTCGCCTCCCCGACCACACCCTGGTCGAGGTCCCTGAGGAGCGCCCTGAGGTCGGCCTCCTCTTGCAACGTCTGCTCTCGGATGAGCGGGAGCTCGTTGTCCCTGCTGCTGGTGCTGAAAGGGTCTGGCTGGAAACTGCTGCTGCTGAGGTGGGCACTGAACCTGCCCACCCCCACTATATTGCACTCGGTCCGGGCACTGATTTTGAAGGTGTTCACGGCTGCCACAGATGAAGCATCTCAGTCCTGGGCCCGCAAGGGGCCCGCAAGGAAAGGGCGAAGACCGGGAGATCGAAACTAGAACTGTTGGGTCTGCTCCCCACTGGCCGAAACCTGGAAGGCCCTGACGCTAGAGGCCTGCTAATGACGGACTTCCCCTTTGACGAGCCCAACCGGCTCCCCTCTCACGGTACACCTCCCAATGTGTGCATCATCTCCACCACTTCAGCCTTCTTCAGGACCACCAAGTACGTCGATAGAGTGAAGGGAGTAACAACATACTGAAGAGAAGGTCGGAGTGCCTCCTCTAAACGTCTCGCCCGAGACTCCTCATCCGGAAAGAGGTCCGGAGCAAAACGAAGGAGATCCTTGAACTTGATCCCTAGCTCCCCACTAACATGCTCCCTTGCTGAAGGGAGAGTAGCTCCTGCCTCTTCTCATCTTTCATCGTGGAAGAGAGGAATTCATCCCGGAACTCCCTCTCAAAGTCAGTCCACGAAACCTCAACCTCCCTCTTCTCCCCGAGATAGAGCGTCCACCACTGACGCACCGCTCCCCACATCTGGCTTACAGCCAGAGGGACCCAGTACTCTATCGGAGCCCGGATCAAGCTGAAAGCTATCACCAGCTCCTCGAGCCAGCTTTCGGTCTCCATGTCTAAGATGTTGCCCTCGTACTTCCCGAGGGTCTACCGCTGAAAGGCACGAAGCGTCTTCCCTTTTTCATACGTCGGGACTTTATCACACATCGCATCACACACATCACAACCCAAGGAAAACAATTCATCTCATAAAACAAAAGGATCCAAACATCACATCACAAAGCAAAACAGAGCAAAGAAAAACTCAAAACAACCCGAGATACTGGGCACACATCTGCGTCTCCTGCTCTCAAGTACTCTCCTTCAGGACACCATGCCTCCACAACACACGAACCAAAGAAATGGTCCGTCCACGCAGCGCCTTCTCTTGGCGATCCTGAATCTCTACTGGTCGTTCCACAAACGTCGCGTCATCCTCGATATCCAATTCTTCCCAATGACATGGAAGTCATCGTGAAAATACCAACGAAGCTGAGAGACGTGAAAGACGTCGTTGATCCTCTCCAACCGCGGTGGCAACGCCAACCGATACCTCAAAGGGCCCAACAAACTTGGGAGAAAGCTTACTCCCTCTGTCAAACCTCTGCTGCCCACATCGAGGAGAAACCTTCAAGAACACGTGGTCCCCAACCTCGAACTCCAAGGGCCTCCTGCGATCAGCATAAGACTTATGTCGATCTTGTGTTGCTTTCATCCTCTCACGAAGAAGCTTAACCTTTTTTATCGTGCTCGGAGAACGACACGGTCTTCCGTAGAAAGCCCCAAATAGAAGCTTAAGACTTATGTCGATCTTGTGTTGCTTTCATCCTCTCACGAAGAAGCTTAACCTTTTTTATCGTGCTCGGAGAACGACACGGTCTTCCGTAGAAAGCCACAAATAGAGTCATATCAATGGAAGAGTGATAGCTATTATTATAAGCAAACTCTACCAAAGGCAGGTGTCGTACCCAAGATCCACCAAAGTCCAAGACCCATGCCCGCAACATATCCTCCAACGTCTGGATAGTCTGTTTCGTTTGTCCATTTGTCTGAGGGTGGAAAACAGTGTTGAGGCGTAACTAAGTGCCAAAAGCATATTGTAATCCCTTCCAGACTCGTGAGGTAAAACGTGTGTCGCGATCCGAGACAATGGACCTCGGAACTCCATGCAACTGCACCATCTCATCCACATACCTCTTAGCCAAAGCATCCACTGCGCCCGACTCCTTGATCGCTAAGAAGTGAGCCGATTTCGTCAACCAATCCACGACCACCCAAATAGCATCACAACCTCCCTGAGTTCTGGGTAACCCTATGACGAAATTCATCGAGATGTCATCCCATTTCCACTCGGGAACATACCAGGGCTGCAACAAACCACCAGGAACACGATGTTCGGTCTTTACTTGCTAGAAAACCAAGCACTTTGCCACAAACTCCACCACTGCCCGTTTCACCCCGAGCCACCAAAACTACACCCTCAAGCCACGGTACATCTTAGAAACTCCTAAGTGTACTGCCAAAGGTGAATTATGAAACTCACGAAGGACTCCATCGCACATTGCAATCGGAAAAAACAACCTTCCACGAAACAACATCTGGCTCTGACCATCCCTCCGGAGCATTATCATGGCCAACACTATCGCGCATCACCTCTGCCTCTGAGTCCCTCCATTAAGACTCCTCTACCCGCTGCATCAGAGAAGACTGCATCGTCATCTAAAACAGTCTCTACCACCATCCACTCTTGCATCTAAGTGCAAGGTTGCAAACTCCTCCATTGCTCTTCAAGCATCCTCAGACTCTCGAACAACACCCTTCCACGACTTCCTGCTCAAAGCGTCGGCCACAACATTCCCCTTCAAGTAACCGAACGTTGTCTGACGCTGATCACTCCACACAAAAGTTTGGTCTTTCCTGGTCAAAGTTGTCAACGGGGCTGCAACTCGAGAGAAATTGAGTACAAACCTCCGATAATAGCCTGCGAGACCAAGGAAACTGCGAACCTTTGCCACGTTCTTGAATGTTGCCCAAGAAACAACTGCTTCAACCTTCGACGAGTCTACTGCCACACCCTGCCACACTCGGCATGCTCCTCATCTGACTTCGAGTAGATCAAGATATCATCGATAAATACGACGACGAACCGATCCAGGAACTCACGGAACACGGAGTTCATAAGCCTCGTAAACACGGTCAGTGCGTTATTAACACCGAATGGCATTACTACAAACTTGAAGTGCCCATACCCGCATCTGAAGTCAGTCTTCGGGATATCACCCTCCTTCACCCTCATTCTTTGCGAACAACACTGGAACACTCCACAGCGACATACTGGCTGGATAAAACCCTCTTGCATCAGATCGTCTACCTGAACCCTCAACTCCCGCAAATCGGAAGGTGTCATCTGATAAAGAGTCATCGAAATCGGAGAAGCACCGGGCTACAAATCTATCCCGAACTCAACATCACGTCGAGGGGGTAGTGTCACAACCTCCTCGGGGAAAACATCGAGGAACTCCCCAACGACCCTGGGAGCCTCTACCATCTCAACGTCCACTGATTCCACCGACAACTCAACCATCAAGGAAAGAAGGGGCTCCACACGCCGACTGCCCACCTGACAATCCCGCTCGCCAACGAAAACCACAGGCTAGCCATCCACAATCGAAAACACGATCCTCCTCCGAAAGCAGTCGATAACAGCACGTACGGAATACAACTAGTCGATGTCGAGGATGAAATCGCATGGCTGCATTTGTAGCAAGAAAAGATCCCCACGGGACTGATGAGGCCCTATCATCAGTCTACAGCTCCGGCACACATCAAACAAGCTGGTCTAGCCTCCGACTTGTTGGATTGGTGTTGCCCGATTCGGTTGAGCCGAATGCTTGTGGCCCGCAACTGTCGTGGGTCGAGCTCCGCGGTGTGCTTGTTGGGGGTTGCAGGGGGCAACGCGCCCCTGCTCCGAGGGTCCGGGGGCCGAAGGTCCCCGGCCCAATTTTTTGGTCATTGTAGCAATGCTGACCACTGTAGCAGAGCTGACCGACCGACACCGACAGGCACTGTAGCGGTGCGGACTTCGAAATCAACTTCACTATAGCACTTTTTGACTTCCAACCGGCAGTCACTGTAGCGCTTTTGACAAAGTTGGTCGTCGATCACTATAGCAACGCGGACTTACTATTCAGAACAGTGGACCATCTTCTTCATATGTAGCCCATTTCGGGCTAGGGTTTACCACTGAAAATCCTCTGTATTTTTTGTGCTCCTGATATAGTGAATTCTGTCTCTCCCGTGGACGTGGGGATTTTTCCCGAACCACGTAAATCGTTGTGTCCTCTTTGATTTCTTTCTTTCATTTTTCTCGTTTTTGTCGTTGTGTCTCCCGACGATTCCGCAACACGACTAGCGTAGTCAACACCAGAGGTACGGGAAGCCTCTCTATGTCTAGTCCCAGAGCATGGGTTAGAGCAGGTGCAACAAAGGAGTGCGAAATTCTTGAATCAAACAAGACACAAACAAAGGTACTAATCAAACTGATTGTACCTCTAACGATCTCTGGCCCCTCTGGAACCGTTGACTCCATTGCGTGCAACAAACCACGCTCAGCTCCTCTGCCTCTTTGTTGACGACCACCTCCACAACCACGCTCGGGTTGCGGTCCCTGAACACGAGGAACATCCTGAGGTCGGCCTCTTCCTGCTCCATCTCCCCTTGGCGGAGCAAAAACTCGTCGCCCTGCTGCTAAAACGACCTCACTAGCAACCGCTGCTGAGGCTGACACTGGACTTGTCCACCTCCACCAAACTGAGCTCGGGGAACCACTGGGCACTGGTTCTAGCGATGACCACCAACCCCACAACCAAAACACACCGGCACAAAACTCCCAAAAAAAGCACGGAAACCACTGGTCCCAGACAGCTGAAAAGGAAGTTGCTGATGTCGACTCTCTGTCAGTCGAAACCTCAAAAGTCCTAGCGCCTGAGACCTGTCACTGACAACCCTGCTCCTCGAGGAACCCTGCTGGTTCCCCTCTCGCGGCAAACCTCCTCGCGAGTGCATCCGCTCGATCCTTCAGAACCTCCAAATACGTTGGCAACGTAAAAAGAGTTACTGCATACTGGATAGAAGGACGGAGTGCCTCCTCAAGACATATCGTACGAGCCTCATCCAAAAAAAGATCTGGAACAAAAAAGCAAAAGGTCCTTGAACTTGATTCTCAGCTCCCGTATTGTCATACTCCCCTACAGAAAAGAAAGAAGTTTTTGCATCTTTACTGCTTTCATGGTCGACGAAAGGAACTTTGTCCAGAACTCCGGAAGTCGACCCACAAAACATTTGTCTCCTTCCGCGCACCTAGATACAGCGTCCACCACTGACGCGTAACTCCCTGCATCAAACTAACTGTCAAAGGGACCTAGTACTCCCCGCTCTATGTCTCCATATCTGAAACACAGCCCTCGTACTTCCCCAAAGTCTACTGCTGGAAAGCGCGCAACGTCCCCTACCACTGATTATCCTCCTCAACTGGATCAACCCTACGGCGATCAACCGTCAACTGTCAGAGCCACACACGAACGACGAATAGGAGCCATAGCTGAAAGGCAAACAAGGATTTCCTAAGCTCAAGTAGTATGGAATTTCATTAAGATTAATTTTAACTCATTTAATTCATTTTGTTATTCGTTTCAATTTGCCTAAAACAACCTAATTCAAACAAGAACACAAGTCATTATGATGCATGTACCTTTTCTAGGTCTCTACCCAACAAGCAGGTTCATCTCACTTGGTCGTTCAATAAGCTCGGAGTCCGTGGACTGGATCACAGGGGGACCTAAAATCCCGTGTCCTAGCCGGTCTCCCTAGCCTATGTCACGCACCAAGGTCAACTGGCACTGTTGTCATACCAATCCATGCAACCCTCATTGTGCATAACTCCAAACTTCATCTTATCTCTCAACCGTCACATACCACTCTGTCACGACCCCCTCCCTCCAAAAATACCGCAATGAAGGGAGAGAGGTAATGACCCCTGAGTCCCACCTCCAGTAAGCCCCGAGTTGACGACTAGCACCGAGGGTATAAAAATCTCATGTATGGGAGGCATTACCCTCTATAATATAAATAGAATTGGGAGATAAGATGGATCATCCACAAACTCCAAGACACAATATAAAAAGAAAGCCAAAAACCATCTCACATGCATGTATAAATAGAACTGATACAGATACAATAAAATCTCCAAAGTAAATACTCAAATTAAAGCTAAAGCAGCGACACAGCAGCTATCCAAAGATCCGAGCTAGTAATGCCCAGCACGGTCCACGTAATCCTCCTGGAAACCTGAAAACAGTTTTATATACGTAGGGTGAACATACAAGTACACTCAGTAGGAAAACCAAAATCTCTCGTGCACATGTGAAAGAAGCATATTAATGCATCTGTGAGAAAACAAGAACCAAACAGCACCTAAACAAGTATACTAACCAAACCCAACCTCACCAAGGCACGCTCACCAAATAACGCAAATCAAGTAATATAATATAACATGATCACATCGATAAGGGTACCCCGCACCGCTTTCCCACTGGTATGCTGCTCTCACACCCAACATCGTACGTCCTGGCACTCTCATCCCTTCCGTAAACCACACTGCCCCACAAGCACGGTAACAACACACCTCGCCCGCAGACACCTGGGCTCGCCACCCCACAAGCATGGCAACAACACATCTCGCCCGAAAACACCTAGGTCATAACACAACCACCGCCATAACCAAAGTAGTAGGGTATCGTGAACATATAGGACATCAACCTCGTGCCATCCTCTCTTACCATGCACGACCCCCGCCAGAAATCGCCCCACAAGCACGGTCACATCTCGCCCGAAAACACCTGGGTCATCACATCTCACCCGCAAACACCTGGGTCGTCACATCTTGCCCAAAGACACCTGAGCCATCACAACCACCATCTAATGCATTATAGACCTCCGACCATCACAGCCTGTGCAATATCTACCTCACCTGGAAGAGAGAGCGGGAAAAAGCTGGTATCCAGCCATTTGTATTCCTCACCGAATGTCAGGAAAAACACCCCTCATGTGACTATGCAGGTGTCGGCACAAAGTGTTGAATGTGGGTAGGGTGTGTATAGAAATCACAAGAATATACAAGTATATATATATATATATAATATCAAACACTCAAGCTCAGCCTATGGACTCACAAACAAACGAACCAACTCACAACACCATCACTTTCGGTGTCACCACTAAATGCATAACACCACACATCAAGCCATAAACCCAACTTCACATTTCCAACCAATTCTATTTAATCGCCTCATTCATTTCATTATTTAGCATCAACCACATTTAACCACACAACCCACCATTTAATTATCCATTAACCATTTCCATTCTATTAACCAAATCAACCCAATTCATTCCAAACATTATTGAACAATTATTTATTTATTCCATCGTTACTCGAGCATCTAGCACAAAGCAACCACCACCTCGCCTCCCCAAAAGCACAGTCAAACAAACTACCTCATCACCACCCCAAAAGCACGGCCAAACAAACCATCAGTCCCACATGCCCCAACCACACATCGTCATCCCACAAGCATGGCCACACATCACAACACATCAAGATCATTTCAAAAATTTACAAAGTGGCTTTTATAACGTTCCTCTATTTTAGGGGCATGATCACACAAGCCAAAATCCTGAGGCAACCATTCCATTAGCCAAATACAAGTGGTTAATCAATTTCCACTTTAGGGTGATATCACAACAATCACAACCAAAGCAGCAATCACAACACATATATCATGGGGCAACCATTTCATTAGTCAAATACAAGTGGTTAATCAATTTCCACTTTAGGGTGATATCACAACCAAAGCAGCAATCACAACACATATATCCAGTGCAAACAAAACCCTCAACGACCACAATTTTCAGTGGGGCATCAAGCCCGTACAATTCTCAATATCACAAATAATATCAAAGTTGGAAAAGCATGCGAATTAAACTTCATTTTCCCCTTTCAATTCAATTAACCAATTCTTTATCTTTGATTAGGCCGACACAACCATAACCCATAGATACACAAAAGTAAACCCCTCCCGCATGATACACAATAAGAAGAAACGAGGGAATCTCTACCTCAGAGAAGTTTGTCGACTCGTTACACACCGCAAGGCGAAGAATAACACTCGCAAACCACAACCGCACCACGGGAACCACGGATCAACCTGCACCGCAACCAAAGACCATCAAAACGCAACCCCAACACACACCCCCAAACCATAACAACATCGCCGCAACGAATCCCCGAGAGAAGAACGAAAGAAAAACTGCCAAGAAGGGAGAAGATTCTATCACGAATCAACCACGGATTGCCAACGAACAACCACCGAAACCAACGGATCAAAGAGGGAGGAAGAGGGCTTGAAGAACTCCTCGGGGCGCCTAGGGTTCGACCAAAACAAGAGGAAGAAGAAGCCATGGCCGAATGAATGAAAATTCGGCCGGAAAAGAATTTTAAAACTACATTGGATCGGGAGTTTACACGACGTGTAATCCCCTTTCACGTCGTGTAATCCTCAGGATTCAGTTTCGCTGAAAAACGTGTCGCCTTTTTATTATTTAACCTCGAAAATCTACACGCTGTGAACCAACCCTGGACAAACCGTGAAACCAACTTTCACGTCGTGTGATACACTTACACGGCATGTATTTACTGCAGCAGCTCTGTTGCACCTCCAACTCCCACAAAAACTCCCAAAACCTCCCCTGAATACCTCCAACAACCAAAACCGTCAAAGTAACAGACCGGGAGGGCACAGACCGTTACATGCATCTTAGCACAAAAGATGTAACAATGATTTTTTTAACAACTTTTAGAAACTTTCACCAAAAGACTCAGAATGTTGTCACAGTGTTGCTTGTACAAACTTCACTTTTGCAATTCTTGCAAAAATTCTCCTCTTTCTTACCTAGCAGCGGGTAAGAACCTCTTCAGTCAGTTGGTTGTTCATCCGGAAAGTTCGTCTGATGCCCTCTGAAAAACACTGCAACTTCCTTACACCCAATTCGTCCAATTTCACCGGATATAAAAGCTTATCCAGTGAACCCTGATCACAACTTCTTTGTTAATTACAAACTTCTTCTTCACTTCAACCAAGAGATTCCTTGGTTGGAAACATCCTGTTCACCACTAAAACGGTGGCCGGACCGGTTGCCACATGGCCTCAAGCGCGCCTCCCCGTACGCCAAAGGCTGCCGACTAGCAACGAGGGTGTAAGGATAGTCAGTGGGGAGACTATACCCTCTTATCAGAGTTGCACAGTGGTATAACAGAGTAAATATCAATCAACAGCGGAAGCGGTAATACATAACTGACAAAGCAACGGAAGACATATTTCATATTAATGAACAAAAGTGGTCAACGCCAGTTTATACAATAGATGAATGCATGACATGGTATTGATACATTACAGAAAACAGTAAACAGTACAACATGTCATTCAATACAATACAATGAAGGACTCAAGTAAAGAAAAGAACAAAAAGCCCAAAGGCCATCTCCACGAGCATCCCGAGCTCCAGCTCGGTCCTTTGCTCCTACTACAGGTACAAGCAAGCAGCGACAAGCAAGGTCTAAAGCCCTGCGAACAAGAAAGGTTTACTCGAGTACCCCAGTGCAATGGCGGCCCGAGTAGGGTGTGAGATATAAATCTCAGTAGGTCGGCACCACCAGTGTTTAACCCAATCCTGAGTGTATTTTAAATTAAACAGGGTGCAAGCATGCATAAATAAAGCAGTACAATGTAACTAAATACCCAATTACCTACTTCAGCCCTCAGTTGGTGTCTGGACATGTAATCAGTTCATTAATTTAGTATTACCATTTTATTCATAAGTCACATATGAGTAAGTCGCCTACCGAGTCCAAGGAGTTTCCTCCAAGGTAAAACGGGGCTAAGAAATGACCAGGTCCGATGGGCTTTAACCATGGCACTTATTTGTCAATGTTGGACCCAAAGAGTGTATCCAAGGCATCCTGTGATAGTATAAGTAGTGAAGGTTCCAAGACGTAACAAAGCAACCTGGCAAAGATATCCAGTGAGGGAGTTCCAGGGTAAAGACCAAGGTAGCGTAAACTCACGGAAAGCTAACTCAGTGGTATCTGAGTCTAGCTAAGGGGTAAGAGTGTAATCCAAGGAGCGTAATCCAAGGCATTCCACAATAAATCACCTACCGAGTCCAAGGTGATCAACCAAGGTAAAATGGGGCAAAGCAAAGACAGGGTCCGATGGGCTTTAACCATGGGACCTACTAGTCAATGCTGGATCCAAGGAGTGTATCCGAGATATCCTGTAAAAAGAAGGGACCCAACGGTAGTATACCGGGCATCCAAGGAATAAACAAGAACCGAAGTCAAGGTGGGTATCAACCTAAGCAAACTGTATCCTTGAATCGGAATGGGGTTCCCAAGACCCAAGGTATTCTCCTCTCAGAATCCAAGGCGAGCTCGAGTCAGTCCATTCTTATTTGATAAAGAAGTCATGTAATGATTCATCTCGTTCAAGTCTAGTCTTCCATTAGTGTGGAAAGGTCAAGTAGCATTGCAACCATTTATTTATCGGTTCAAGCCTTGCCTTTCATTAGTATGAAAAGGTCAAGTAGCATTGCAACCATTTATTTATTGGCTCAAGTTTTGCCTTCCATTAGTGTGGATAGGTCAAGTGGAGTTGAAACCATTTATTTATTGGTTCAAGTCTTGCCTCCCATTACTGTGGAAAGGTCAAGTAGCATTGCAACCATTTAATAAAAACCATTAAGGCATTTTCAAAGGGCAAGGTCCACACCGCTACCTTCCCTTAAAACGGTAAGGGTTGCCACGGACGTGGAACCAATCCTTGTCTCATGAACCCGGGTCGTCCATGGAATTCCTACATGGGAATCCATGTGTATCTCCCAACGTATGAGCATGAAAACCCATTGAGTCCATTATGGCATTCCTACTTGGGAACCCACGTGTCACCCAAGGTGTTATTAGTACTCAAAACATTTGAAAACAATTTGGTAACTTGTTTTGAGGGTCAATCATTAAGCATTAACCATTCATTTAACTCAACTCATTCCATTTACCAAAACATGTCAAGTGCGTTTAAAGGGCTCCAAGTATCCATACAAAATGGCAATTACCTACATGGGTAATTCCAATCCAAAACTGGACCAAACACTTAGACGGTGCTTCGGTCCTTTAATCATTTTAAAAGGGAAACTCAGTGTTTCTAATGTCATTAGGGTTATGTCCAAAACATGCCATATTTCAATATAACACCAAGGCACAAGAATTATAAACACGACAAGTCAAGCAAGCAAGGTCTAACCACTACTTTTTAGCTTGAAGGCAGCGCACCTCCGTTGGAGGGGTTTTATTATAAAAACATGATATTGTTTATCAACAAGTCATTCATCATCTTTAGCATTTTAAATATGAAACATGTTAAACCACATTTAAGAGCATTCAATTTTGATACTTCACTGCCTGAATTTAAATGCTAACTAAAGTGCAGTAAATAATTAATTAATGCATTTATAGAATTAGAGGACTTTGAAAGGGACCCTACCTCAAGGTGGAACCAAGTCGTGTACTTCGGCGACGAACCAAAACGAAGTGAAACCACCCGAAACAACTCAACGCCCTGCTGATTTAATAAAAGGGAGTCAAGGACACATAAAGATCTTCATTCAAGAGGTGCGAAACAAAGGAGAAGGTATAAACCTTACCACGAGACGTTGTCGGCGGACCGAGACCACCCGAACCGCTTTGCCTTTGGCGGCGGTTGCCGGATCACGCACCAACACGCCCGTAGAGATCATTTGCACGACCAACGATCGAAGGGAAACCAAAATCGGGTCATCCCAAGAAACCTAGTGTTCGGCCGAACCTTATGGGGCGACGAAAAGGCCGATGTCGAGCCCGGAACCGAGAGGAGAAGGGAGAGAAGACTCACCGCGATGGATCGCATGAAGAAATCGGAAGAAAAATGGCCGGATTGAAGGCGGAAGAGGAGGCCAAAGGAGGGGGGTCCGAGCGCGAGGCGAAGGGGAGCACCCCTGGTGCCTCGCGATCTGAGGGAGAGGGGAGTGTTTAGGTTTTATTTATTTTAATTTAATTTAATTAAATTAAAACGATTTAAATTTTAAAAACTGGGCGTCGCGCACGGTTTGACCCGCACGACTTGCCAAACCATGCGCAAACCGTGCGGAGTCTTCTGCCTCCAAGACACACCCCGCACGGGCTAGGCGCACGGTTTAGGAAACCGTGCGCAGGTCGTGCGCAAGCCACTGTCCCTTTTAAAACAGGGTCGCACGGTTAACTGTTGTGGGCCGCACGGTTTTGCAGACCGTGCACAAACCGTGCGCCCTCTGCTGTCTTTAAAAACTTGATGTTTTTCAAGTTCGAAACTCCCGAAACTTCTCGAGCTACTCGGGATACTTCTCGGGCATTCGCCCATGCCCAAAAACATCACTTAGGAGTGATACAACTCTCAGAATTAAGTTTCGAAGCTCGGTTTTAAAAACAATTGGTTTAGTAAACAAAGTTCAAAAACTTTCGTATTTCAGTCCGGTTCAGAACACGGGATTCTACAATCTACCCACCTTAAAAACTTCTCGTCCCCGAAAAGCCTTCGGGAACAACGTAAACACCACCCGACCTACAAGGGTCGTGAAGTTTCGTTCCAACGGTTTCATTGTGTTCCCAATGCCTGATGCACCCTTAAGCATGTCTTAAGCATTCCACACTTCTGCCTTTACAACCCGAGCCAACGCTCAAAGTTCAACTAAAACACAGAAACGGAGCTTACATGAGCCCGTTTAGATAGAGACAAGATCACGTCAAAGTCTCGATAACACTCGACCGATGGTGCTTCCCACCATAGGTCTTAACTTAAGAAGGGAGCAATTCCAAGCCATTGTACCTCCACCATTGGAATTGTTGTTTAAGGCATAACTCTTAAGTGTTCTTAAGACACTCCTGGCATAAATTCGTAAAAAGGAAACTGTCGAATTCTGATCGACCTAACAGAACTGGTCGAGCAAGCTTCCTCAAAAGACATTGTCGACCCTGAGACCACACTTGCCTTCATCGGGCAACGTGATTTAAAACGGCCCTGTATAACCTTAAACATCAACTGAAAAGAAGAGAAAAGTCGAGCCACTTAGCCGATGTATCTTGAAGAAGTCTGGCTTAGACAGCAAGCGCAAACTAAAAGAAACGGCTGGAGTCCATGAGTCCGAACAAGGCGTTCCTACTTGGGAACCCAGGAATCACTCAGGACTTACCAAGCCTCGATGATAACCACGCTTAGCGTGCAACACTGACAAAGATCATCCAACAAGCTCAACAGCTTTTAAGATTTGGCGCGGTGTAAGACCGACGCTCGCTTAGTGTATCGAGGACGACATCAAGATAGGGGACATGCTCGTCTCTTAAAAAGAGTACACTAAGAGGATTTAAGACAGGGTTTCCGGTCAAACACACCCAGAAATTGGAAGGTGAAACAGTCAAACCAAAACAAAGTCATGTTGTCGAGCAAGCACCAACATAAAACAACACCAGCAAGCCTCAAGGGCATTCAAGCAATAACCAACCATTTCCCAATGGTCCCCTCATGTTGTGCTCCTTCTACATGGAAGGACACGTTTACCAGGTTCAAGACGACACTACCCACCTTAAGAGTGTCCTAGCCGCAAAAGGAAAGAAAACTAACCGCTCATAAGCGCGCTAGATTATAACAACGAGACTGGCGTGTCAAAACACCTGAGCCTTTCGAAAACCAGTCCAAGTATTGGAATGGAACTGATTCTTTAACACTCAAACCACTCTACTTGGAGATGACCCAAGACCGTACTCAACAGTATAAGAAGATTTATTTCGGAGACGCATTGTCTCATACGACCATTCTCCTGGAAGACGCCACTCCAAGTCGTCCATTGTTAAGAAGAAAAAAGGGTCAAACGACCAACAAAGCAGCCGACTATGCCCAAGGCATGGTTGGCTGAAAAAAAGCATTACTTGATGCTCATGCCCATAACAAGGTCAAGAAACACATGACCACCCGTCCGAACAAGGGTGTCACTTTAAAACCGAAAGTCCTACTTGGGACAACGGCACCCAAACGGCACCAAGAGTGAGAAAAGTCATTGCACTAACAAGGCATTCAAATTCTAAGGGGACTACCTACCACGGGTTAACCCCTTACGAAGGAAAGGTTTCAACCCTGACATCAGGTCACATCAAACAAAAGTCACTAGGCTCAAAAGTTGATCGAAAAGTCATTGCTACGGAAAAGAATGCCTACAGAAAGTACTCGCGCTTCTGTTCCAAGGCAACTCAAGAGAAGTCCGAACTACCCTTACACGAGGGTTTTTAAATAGTGGACACCACTATAGGTTCTATTTCCATGCCTCTTACATTTAATCACATTTAATCTTTAATCATCAAAAATTTAATCAAAACGTCAAAGTACCATTTTCAAAACACAAGGTACTTGATTTTAACCAACGCCCCAAGGGCAAAACAGACAAGTTTTATAAAACTCCCTTTTTAAAACATTTTACGTTAGTTGACATCCCATCATTTTTGAAACTTATCAAAATAAATTCCTTTCTAGGCAAATAAGGTGACCTAGGAGGGTCCCATTTTAACCAATTTGGGTTCTCTATAAAGCAACCCAATAGTAAACGCACAATTATTAAAATTTAAACACCCAAACGGGTCACCTCATAAGAACATTCCCCAACTGACCTACTTGGGTCCAGTTGCATTTTGAAAGCTAGCCATTTGATTTCAGATCAACATTAAACATCTTTAACACTTATAAGCATTTCACAAAGCATCGTGCCCTTTCATTTAACATGGGTTGCCATTTTCCAATTCATGAAGCGCCCATACACTCCATGGATTGAAAATTGGCTCCCATTAATCCGTATCAATGTCAATTCAGAATTTAACATGGTCAAACATAACAGTCCAAATTATATGGGTGGCCACCTACCAGCCTGTAAAGCACCCATACACTTTACTGTTTAGCATTTGGCTCCCTTTAGTCAAAACCATCTTCACTTAACAATTGAATTTAGCAACCTTTTCACAATGGTTCAATTACACGGGTTACCTTTTCCCAACTATAAGGCGCTTATTCACCTTACAACTGAAAATTAGCTCCCGTTATAACCGTAACCAATAATTTTTCCCATGCAACTATTTACATATATCAAGGTAAGCTAGCATGTCACTATAAGCAGCTAACACAGAGCAACAAGCTGAAATCACAAAAGCATGGCAATTTAATCAGAGGAGCATGCTATAACGAGCAGTAAGCATAGAAGGCATGTTAATGTATTACCTAATCAGGTATAAATCTAAGCATGGCATATTGATAAGGCACTGAATCATACTTAGCAGACAACCTACTAATGCAACTACATGGCATGGCATATATGCATGGCATGTGAATTTCTAAGTGCCTAATATGATGCATTTGATTCAACTTCCTTGCCATATCAGGCCATGAAAAATTCCAAAGTTCCAAAAATCATAAACAGCACACTAATCACTCTAGGTGAAATCATATCAATTGTAACAGCGACTAGCATAAACAACAATCTCAGCCCTGTCCACTTTGTCATTTCTCGTACACGGGGTGATCAGTCTCAAGCACGGCTATTAACCAAGCGCCAACACTTTCCTAATCTCCTATCTACCAACCCCCAAACAGTAAGACAGAAGGAAAAACCACCTCTGATACCACTTTCTAACGTCCCGACCCGGCTCACCACTAAAACAGTGGTCGGACCGGTCGTCACATGACCTCAAACGCGCCTCCTGGTACGTCAGAGGTTGCCGACTAGAAGCGAGGGTGTAAGGATAGTCAGTGGGGAGACTATACCCTCTTATCAGAGTTGCGCAGTGGTATAACAGAGTAAATATCAATCAACAGCGGAGGCAGTAATACATAATTGACAAAGCAGCGGATTTCATATTAATGAACAAAAGTGGTCAATGCCGGTTTATACAATAGATGAATGCATGACATGGTATTGATACATTACGGAAAACAGTAAACAGTACAACATGCCTTTCAATACAATACAGTGAAGGACTCAAGTAAAGAAAAGAACAAAAAGCCCAAAGGTTATCTCCACGAGCATCCCGAGCTCCAACTCGGTCCTTTGCTCCAACTACAGGTACAAGCAAGCAGCAACAAGCAAGGTCCAAAGCCTTGCGAACAAGAAAGGTCTACTCGAGTACCCCAGTACAATGGCGGCCCGAGTAGGGTGTGAGATATAAATCTCAGTAGGCCGGCACCACCAGTGCCTAACCCAATCCTGACGGTGTATTTTAAATTAAATAAGGTGCTAACATGCATAAATAAAGCAGTACAATGCAACTAAATACCCAAGTACCTGCTTCAGCCCTCAGCTAGTGTCTGGACATGTAATCAGTTCATTAATTTAAGTATTACCAGTTTATTCATAAGTCACATGTGAGTAAGTCGTCTACCGAGTCCAAGGAGTTTCCTCCAAGGTAAAACGGGGCTAAGCAATGACCGGGCCCGATGGGCTTTAACCATGGCACCTACTTGTCAATGTTGGACCCAAGGAGTGTATCCAAGGCATCCTGTGATAGATAGTGAAGGTTCCAAGACGTAACAAGGAAACCTGACAAAGATATCCGGTGAGGGCGTTCCAGGGTAAAGACCAAGGTAACGTAAACTCACGGAAAGCTAACTCAATAGCATCTGAGTCTAGCTAAGGGGTAAGAGTGTAATCCAAGGAGCGTAATCCAAGGCATTCCACAATAAGTCGCCTACCGAGTCCAAAGTGATCGACCAAGGTAAAACAGGGCTAAGCAAAGACAGGGCCCGATGGGCTTTAACCATGGGACCTACTAGTCAATGCTGGATCCAAGGAGTGTATTTGAGGTATCCTGTAAGAAGAAGGGACCCAACGGTAGTATACCGGGCATCCAAGGAATAAACAAGAACCGAAGTCTAGGTGGGTATCAACCTAAGCAAACTGTATCCTTGAATCGGAATGGGGTTCCCAAGACCCAAGGTATTCACCTCTCAGAATCCAAGGCGAGCTCGAGTCAGTCCATTCCTATTTGATAAAGAAGTCAAGTAATGATTCATCTGGTTCAAGTCTTGCCTTCCATTAGTGTGGATAGGTCAAGTAGAGTTGAAACCATTATTTATTGGTTCAAGCCTTGACTTCCATTAGTGTGGAAAGGTCAAGTAGCATTGCAACCATTTATTTATTGGTTCAAGCCTTGCCTTTCATTAGTATGAAAAGGTCAAGTAGCATTGCAACCATTTATTTATTGGCTCAAGTTTTGCCTTCCGTTAGTGTGGATAGGTCAAGTGGAGTTGAAACCATTTATTTATTGGTTCAAGTCTTGCCTCCCATTACTGTGGAAAGGTCAAGTAGCATTGCAACCATTTAGTAAAAACCATTAAGGCATTTTCAAAGGGCAAGGTCCACACCGCTACCTTCCCTTAAAACGGTAAGGGTTGCCACGGACGTGGAACCAATCCTTGTCTCATGAACCCGGGTCGTCCATGGAATTCCTACATGGGAATCCATGTGTATCTCCCAACGTATGAGCATGAAAACCCATTGAGTCCATCATGGCATTCCTACTTGGGAACCCACGTGTCACCCAAGGTGTTATTAGTACTCAAAACATTTGAAAACAATTTGGTAACTTGTTTTGAGGGTCAATCATTAAGCATTAACCATTCATTTAACTCAACTCATTCCATTTACCAAAACATGTCAAGTGCGTTTAAAGGGCTCCAAGTATCCATACAAAATGGCAATTACCTACATGGGTAATTCCAATCCAAAACTGGACCAAACACTTAGACGGTGCTTCGGTCCTTTAATCATTTTAAAAGGGAAACTCAGTGTTTCTAATGTCATTAGGGTTATGTCCAAAACATGACATATTTCAATATAACACCAAGGCACAAGAATTATAAACACGACAAGTCAAGCAAGCAAGGTCTAACCACTACTTTTTAGCTTGAAGGCAGCGCACCTCCGTTGGAGGGGTTTTATTATAAAAACATGATATTGTTTATCAACAAGTCATTCATCATCTTTAGCATTTTAAATATGAAACATGTTAAACCACATTTAAGAGCATTCAATTTTGATACTTCACTGCCTGAATTTAAATGCTAACTAAAGTGCAGTAAATAATTAATTAATGCATTTATAGAATTAGAGGACTTTGAAAGGGACCCTACCTCAAGGTGGAACCAAGTCGTGTACTTCGGCGACGAACCAAAACGAAGTGAAACCACCCGAAACAACTCAACGCCCTGCTGATTTAATAAAAGGGAGTCAAGGACACATAAAGATCTTCATTCAAGAGGTGTGAAACAAAGGAGAAGGTATAAACCTCACCACGAGACGTTGTCGGCGGACCGAGACCACCCGAACCGCTTTGCCTTTGGCGGCGGTTGCCGGATCACGCACCAACACGCCCGTAGAGATCATTTGCACGACCAACGATCGAAGGGAAACCAAAATCGGGTCATCCCAAGAAACCTAGTGTTCGGCCGAACCTTATGGGGCGACGAAAAGGCCGATGTCGAGCCCGGAACCGAGAGGAGAAGGGAGAGAAGACTCACCGCGATGGATCGCATGAAGAAATCGGAAGAAAACTGGCCGGATTGAAGTCGGAAGAGGAAGCCGAGGAGGGGGGTCCGAGCGCGAGGCGAAGGGGAGCACCCCTGGTGCCTCGCGATCTGAGGGAGAGGGGAGTGTTTAGGTTTTATTTATTTTAATTTAATTTAATTAAATTAAAACGATTTAAATTTTAAAAACTGGGCGTCGCGCACGGTTTGACCCGCACGATTTGTCAAACCATGCGCAAACCGTGCGGAGTCTTCTGCCTCCAAGACACACCCCGCACGGGCTAGGCGCACGGTTTAGGAAACCGTGCGCAGGTCGTGCGCAAGCCACTGTCCCTTTTAAAACAGGGTCGCACGGTTAACTGTTGTGGGCCGCACGGTTTTGCAGACCGTGCACAAACCGTGCGCCCTCTGCTGTCTTTAAAAACTTGATGTTTTTCAAGTTCGAAACTCCCGAAACTTCTCGAGCTACTCGGGATACTTCTCGGGCATTCGCCCATGCCCAAAAACATCACTTAGGAGTGATACAACTCTCAGAATTAAGTTTCGAAGCTCGGTTTTAAAGACAACTGGTTTAGTAAACAAAGTTCAAAAACTTTCGTATTTCAGTCCGGTTCAGAACACGGGATTCTACAATCTACCCACCTTAAAAACTTCTCGTCCCCGAAAAGCCTTCGGGAACAACGTAAACACCACCCGACCTACAAGGGTCGTGAAGTTTCGTTCCAACGGTTTCATTGTGTTCCCAATGCCTGATGCACCCTTAAGCATGTCTTAAGCATTCCACACTTCTGCCTTTACAACCCGAGCCAACGCTCAAAGTTCAACTAAAACACAGAAACGGAGCTTACATGAGCCCGTTTAGATAGAGACAAGATCACGTCAAAGTCTCGATAACACTCGACCGATGGTGCTTCCCACCATAGGTCTTAACTTAAGAAGGGAGCAATTCCAAGCCATTGTACCTCCACCATTGGAATTGTTGTTTAAGGCATAACTCTTAAGTGTTCTTACAACACTCCTGGCATAAATTCGTAAAAAGGAAACGGTCGAATTCTGATCGACCTAACAGAACTGGTCGAGCAAGCTTCCTCAAAAGACATTGTCGACCCTGAGACCACACTTGCCTTCATCGGGCAACGTGATTTAAAACGGCCCTGTATAACCTTAAACATCAACTGAAAAGAAGAGAAAAGTCGAGCCACTTAGCCGATGTATCTTGAAGAAGTCTGGCTTAGACAGCAAGCGCAAACTAAAAGAAACGGCTGGAGTCCATGAGTCCGAACAAGGCGTTCCTACTTGGGAACCCAGGAATCACTCAGGACTTACCAAGCCTCGATGAGAACCACGCTTAGCGTGCAACGCTGACAAAGATCATCCAAAAAGCTCAACAGCTTTTAAGATTTGGCGCGGTGTAAGACCGACGCTCGCTTAGTGTATCGAGGACGACATCAAGATAGGGGACATGCTCGTCTCTTAAAAAGAGTACACTAAGAGGATTTAAGACAGGGTTTCCGGTCAAACACACCCAGAAATTGGAAGGTGAAACAGTCAAACCAAAACAAAGTCATGTTGTCGAGCAAGCACCAACATAAAACAACACCAGCAAGCCTCAAGGGCATTCAAGCAATAACCAACCATTTCCCAATGGTCCCCTCATGTTGTGCTCCTTCTACATGGAAGGACACGTTTACCAGGTTCAAGACGACACTACCCACCTTAAGAGTGTCCTAGCCGCAAAAGGAAAGAAAACTAACCGCTCATAAGCGCGCTAGATTATAACAACGAGACTGGCGTGTCAAAACACCTGAGCCTTTCGAAAACCAGTCCAA
The DNA here is from genome assembly GCA_963277665.1 of Viscum album. Classification (NCBI taxonomy): domain Eukaryota; kingdom Viridiplantae; phylum Streptophyta; class Magnoliopsida; order Santalales; family Viscaceae; genus Viscum; species Viscum album. The sequence goes on from OY728123.1 coordinate 668,207,267, forward strand.
GTATTGGAATGGAACTGATTCTTTAACACTCAAACCACTCTACTTGGAGATGACCCAAGACCGTACTCAACAGTATAAGAAGATTTATTTCGGAGACGCATTGTCTCATACGACCATTCTCCTGGAAGACGCCACTCCAAGTCGTCCATTGTTAAGAAGAAAAAAGGGTCAAACGACCAACAAAGCAGCCGACTATGCCCAAGGCATGGTTGGCTGAAAAAAAGCATTATTTGATGCTCATGCCCATAACAAGGTCAAGAAACACATGACCACCCGTCCGAACAAGGGTGTCACTTTAAAACCGAAAGTCCTACTTGGGACAACGGCACTCAAACGGCACCAAGAGTGAGAAAAGTCATTGCACTAACAAGGCATTCAAATTCTAAGGGGACTACCTACCACGGGTTAACCCCTTACGAAGGAAAGGTTTCAACCCTGACATCAGGTCACATCAAACAAAAGTCACTAGGCTCAAAAGTTGATCGAAAAGTCATTGCTACGGAAAAGAATGCCTACAGAAAGTACTCGCGCTTCCGTTCCAACGCAACTCAAGAGAAGTCCGAACTACCCTTACACGAGGGTTTTTAAATAGTGGACACCACTATAGGTTCTATTTCCATGCCTCTTACATTTAATCACATTTAATCTTTAATCATCAAAAATTTAATCAAAACGTCAAAGTACCATTTTCAAAACACAAGGTACTTGATTTTAACCAACGCCCCAAGGGCAAAACAGACAAGTTTTATAAAACTCCCTTTTTAAAACATTTTACGTTAGTTGACATCCCATCATTTTTGAAACTTATCAAAATAAATTCCTTTCTAGGCAAATAAGGTGACCTAGGAGGGTCCCATTTTAACCAATTTGGGTTCTCTATAAAGCAACCCAATAGTAAACGCACAATTATTAAAATTTAAACACCCAAACGGGTCACCTCATAAGAACATTCCCCAACTGACCTACTTGGGTCCAGTTGCATTTTGAAAGCTAGCCATTTGATTTCAGATCAACATTAAACATCTTTAACACTTATAAGCATTTCACAAAGCATCGTGCCCTTTCATTTAACATGGGTTGCCATTTTCCAATTCATGAAGCGCCCATACACTCCATGGATTGAAAATTGGCTCCCATTAATCCGTATCAATGTCAATTCAGAATTTAACATGGTCAAACATAACAGTCCAAATTATATGGGTGGCCACCTACCAGCCTGTAAAGCACCCATACACTTTACTGTTTAGCATTTGGCTCCCTTTAGTCAAAACCATCTTCACTTAACAATTGAATTTAGCAACCTTTTCACAATGGTTCAATTACACGGGTTACCTTTTCCCAACTATAAGGCGCTTATTCATCTTACAACTGAAAATTAGCTCCCGTTATAACCGTAACCAATAATTTTTCCCATGCAACTATTTACATATATCAAGGTAAGCTAGCATGTCACTATAAGCAGCTAACACAGAGCAACAAGCTGAAATCACAAAAGCATGGCAATTTAATCAGAGGAGCATGCTATAACGAGCAGTAAGCATAGAAGGCATGTTAATGTATTACCTAATCAGGTATAAATCTAAGCATGGCATATTGATAAGGCACTGAATCATACTTAGCAGACAACCTACTAATGCAACTACATGGCATGGCATATATGCATGGCATGTGAATTTCTAAGTGCCTAATATGATGCATTTGATTCAACTTCCTTGCCATATCAGGCCATGAAAAATTCCAAAGTTCCAAAAATCATAAACAGCACACTAATCACTCTAGGTGAAATCATATCAATTGTAACAGCGACTAGCATAAACAACAATCTCAGCCCTGTCCACTTTGTCATTTCTCGTACACGGGGTGATCAGTCTCAAGCACGGCTATTAACCAAGCGCCAACACTTTCCTAATCTCCTATCTACCAACCCCCAAACAGTAAGACAGAAGGAAAAACCACCTCTGATACCACTTTCTAACGTCCCGACCCGGCTCACCACTAAAACAGTGGTCGGACCGGTCGTCACATGACCTCAAACGCGCCTCCTGGTACGTCAGAGGTTGCCGACTAGAAGCGAGGGTGTAAGGATAGTCAGTGGGGAGACTATACCCTCTTATCAGAGTTGCGCAGTGGTATAACAGAGTAAATATCAATCAACAGCGGAGGCAGTAATACATAATTGACAAAGCAGCGGATTTCATATTAATGAACAAAAGTGGTCAATGCCGGTTTATACAATAGATGAATGCATGACATGGTATTGATACATTACGGAAAACAGTAAACAGTACAACATGCCTTTCAATACAATACAGTGAAGGACTCAAGTAAAGAAAAGAACAAAAAGCCCAAAGGTTATCTCCACGAGCATCCCGAGCTCCAACTCGGTCCTTTGCTCCAACTACAGGTACAAGCAAGCAGCAACAAGCAAGGTCCAAAGCCTTGCGAACAAGAAAGGTCTACTCGAGTACCCCAGTACAATGGCGGCCCGAGTAGGGTGTGAGATATAAATCTCAGTAGGCCGGCACCACCAGTGCCTAACCCAATCCTGACGGTGTATTTTAAATTAAATAAGGTGCTAACATGCATAAATAAAGCAGTACAATGCAACTAAATACCCAAGTACCTGCTTCAGCCCTCAGCTAGTGTCTGGACATGTAATCAGTTCATTAATTTAAGTATTACCAGTTTATTCATAAGTCACATGTGAGTAAGTCGTCTACCGAGTCCAAGGAGTTTCCTCCAAGGTAAAACGGGGCTAAGCAATGACCGGGCCCGATGGGCTTTAACCATGGCACCTACTTGTCAATGTTGGACCCAAGGAGTGTATCCAAGGCATCCTGTGATAGATAGTGAAGGTTCCAAGACGTAACAAGGAAACCTGACAAAGATATCCGGTGAGGGCGTTCCAGGGTAAAGACCAAGGTAACGTAAACTCACGGAAAGCTAACTCAATAGCATCTGAGTCTAGCTAAGGGGTAAGAGTGTAATCCAAGGAGCGTAATCCAAGGCATTCCACAATAAGTCGCCTACCGAGTCCAAAGTGATCGACCAAGGTAAAACAGGGCTAAGCAAAGACAGGGCCCGATGGGCTTTAACCATGGGACCTACTAGTCAATGCTGGATCCAAGGAGTGTATTTGAGGTATCCTGTAAGAAGAAGGGACCCAACGGTAGTATACCGGGCATCCAAGGAATAAACAAGAACCGAAGTCTAGGTGGGTATCAACCTAAGCAAACTGTATCCTTGAATCGGAATGGGGTTCCCAAGACCCAAGGTATCCACCTCTCAGAATCCAAGGCGAGCTCGAGTCAGTCCATTCCTATTTGATAAAGAAGTCAAGTAATGATTCATCTGGTTCAAGTCTTGCCTTCCATTAGTGTGGATAGGTCAAGTAGAGTTGAAACCATTATTTATTGGTTCAAGCCTTGACTTCCATTAGTGTGGAAAGGTCAAGTAGCATTGCAACCATTTATTTATTGGTTCAAGCCTTGCCTTTCATTAGTATGAAAAGGTCAAGTAGCATTGCAACCATTTATTTATTGGCTCAAGTTTTGCCTTCCATTAGTGTGGATAGGTCAAGTGGAGTTGAAACCATTTATTTATTGGTTCAAGTCTTGCCTCCCATTACTGTGGAAAGGTCAAGTAGCATTGCAACCATTTAGTAAAAACCATTAAGGCATTTTCAAAGGGCAAGGTCCACACCGCTACCTTCCCTTAAAACGGTAAGGGTTGCCACGGACGTGGAACCAATCCTTGTCTCATGAACCCGGGTCGTCCATGGAATTCCTACATGGGAATCCATGTGTATCTCCCAACGTATGAGCATGAAAACCCATTGAGTCCATCATGGCATTCCTACTTGGGAACCCACGTGTCACCCAAGGTGTTATTAGTACTCAAAACATTTGAAAACAATTTGGTAACTTGTTTTGAGGGTCAATCATTAAGCATTAACCATTCATTTAACTCAACTCATTCCATTTACCAAAACATGTCAAGTGCGTTTAAAGGGCTCCAAGTATCCATACAAAATGGCAATTACCTACATGGGTAATTCCAATCCAAAACTGGACCAAACACTTAGACGGTGCTTCGGTCCTTTAATCATTTTAAAAGGGAAACTCAGTGTTTCTAATGTCATTAGGGTTATGTCCAAAACATGCCATATTTCAATATAACACCAAGGCACAAGAATTATAAACACGACAAGTCAAGCAAGCAAGGTCTAACCACTACTTTTTAGCTTGAAGGCAGCGCACCTCCGTTGGAGGGGTTTTATTATAAAAACATGATATTGTTTATCAACAAGTCATTCATCATCTTTAGCATTTTAAATATGAAACATGTTAAACCACATTTAAGAGCATTCAATTTTGATACTTCACTGCCTGAATTTAAATGCTAACTAAAGTGCAGTAAATAATTAATTAATGCATTTATAGAATTAGAGGACTTTGAAAGGGACCCTACCTCAAGGTGGAACCAAGTCGTGTACTTCGGCGACGAACCAAAACGAAGTGAAACCACCCGAAACAACTCAACGCCCTGCTGATTTAATAAAAGGGAGTCAAGGACACATAAAGATCTTCATTCAAGAGGTGCGAAACAAAGGAGAAGGTATAAACCTTACCACGAGACGTTGTCGGCGGACCGAGACCACCCGAACCACTTTGCCTTTGGCGGCGGTTGCCGGATCACGCACCAACACGCCCGTAGAGATCATTTGCACGACCAACGATCGAAGGGAAACCAAAATCGGGTCATCCCAAGAAACCTAGTGTTCGGCCGAACCTTATGGGGCGACGAAAAGGCCGATGTCGAGCCCGGAACCGAGAGGAGAAGGGAGAGAAGACTCACCGCGATGGATCGCATGAAAAAATCGGAAGAAAAATGGCCGGATTGAAGGCGGAAGAGGAGGCCAAGGAGGGGGGTCCGAGCGCGAGGCGAAGGGGAGCACCCCTGGTGCGTCTCGATCTGAGGGAGAGAAGGGACTGTTAGGTTTTATTTATTTTAATTTAATTTAATTAAATCAAAACAATTTAAATTTTAAAAACTGGGCACCGCGCACGGTTTGACCCGCACGGTTTGCCGAACCGTGCACAAACTGTGCGGAGTCTTCTGCCTCCAAGACACACCCCGCATGGGCTAGGCACACGATTTAGGAAACCGTGCGCAAGCCGTGCGCAAGCCAGTGTCCCTTTTAAAACAGTGTCGCACGGTTAACTGTTGTGGGTCGCACGGTTTGGCAAACCGTGCGCCCTCTGTTGTCTTTAAAAACTTGGTGTTTTTCGGGTCCGAAACTCCCAAAACTTCTCGAGCCACTCGGGATACTTCTCGGGCCTTCGCCCATGCCCAAAAACATCACTTAGGAGTGATACAACTCTCAGAATTAAGTTTTGAAGCTCGGTTTTAAAAACGACTGGTTTAGTAAACGAAGAAGTTCAAAAACTTATGTATTTCAGTCCGGTTCAGAACACGGGATTCTACAAAAACTCTGGCTAACAAAAGTTCGTCCGATGTCTTTGTACAAAAACAATTCTACAGCACTTCAACTTTTTCACACGCGTGAACAATACACTCGTACTTTGTACTTGCACCCCTTTATATAGTAACATTTGAGGGAGCACAGGCGGGAAAACAAATTTAGTTTCCTGCTCAATGAAAACTCGAAACTCAAAACCCCCACTCAAACCAATTTCCCAAATTCTTCTCAAAGCTTCTAGACTATTCTTGAAGCTTCATGAAATCTCCTGCAACCACTTTTTCTTCGAATTTCCTTAACTTCGGTGTTAAGGAACTTTAACAAACTTCTTTCTTATTGCAAGCATCACAAACTTCTTTCTTATTGCAAGCATCACAAACTTCATGACATTTATGAATGTTGAACGAAGAGCCCAACAACGTCACGTTAAATATCTTTATGAAACCTTCGTAAAGAACTTCACTTCACAAAACTTTGTCCATCAAATGTTTGTCCGGAAAACTCCATAGAATTTCTTCGTCCAATGACATCGTCACTTTGACCGCCGACTTTGTACGTCTAGATGGACTTTGTACATCCGATAGACTTTATATGTCTGATAGACTTCGTTTGATGTCATCCTTCATCAGCTTTACTTTTGCACGTCCCCAACTTTTCTCCAAAAAGGTTTGTCCGATGATTTCTTTCAGAAACATCTGTCCAATAACCTTCTTCAACATCTTCCCTTTTAGCACTTTAGCAACTTTTCTCTTTTCGCTAATCTTCACAAACACCCAACACAAACTTTGTCATGCCGCAATTTTCAAACTTCTTAAACTTTGAATATACTAACACGGCATAAACATAACTCTTTCGTAGCTCAAATAAAAACTCTTCTCAGCAAAAACTCAATATGATTTTGTTTGTCCGGTGAATTGCCCAAAACTTCGTAAAAGAACTTTGTACACCCGAACCAAATTTTTCCCCCTTCAAAATGCTTGGATCATGGGATTTTGTAACACAAGATGTTGGAAACTTTCAGAACATCAAAGCATCGCTAGATTTTGTTTGTCCAAACATTGTTTGTCTGAACAATTTGAAGATAAACTTCCAGCACAAAAACTTTGACCGATGGACTTTTTACAAAAACCCCGTTTGATCTTTTTGTACGTCTAAACACTTTTGTACGTCTAAACACTTTTGTACGTCCAATCTCCTCTTTATCAAACTTCGTACATCCGAACACTTTTGTATATCCGATCGATTTGGTTAACAAAACTTTATCTGATTCGTCTGATGCCAACTTTGTTCGATCACCATCGTTAGAAACTTTAACAAAGTGAGGTGATTTTTGCAAAGACAACAAATGCAATTCTTCCAACAAACTTCTTACATCCAGCAACATCATAACCACCTTCAACCAACTTGATCCCAACACTATATATAGGCTTAGTAAATCATTCGTTCATTCCACTCTCACTTCGCAAGGCGCGGTTCTTATTTCGTATTATAGATTTTGCATAATGCTTTCTCTTTTCATGGTGTTCTTCCTCATTATATATTTTGTTTGGCTATTGGTGATTCTCAAGGTTAAAGATGATCCAGGAGATTTCCTAATCATGAAGATTTTATTCTTTTTTATCTGTTGTCCCATATTGATTTATGGACTTTTAATTGATGTACTTCATCCATGGGGTGTAGTACTTAGTTTTATGTGTATTTGTTGTAATGTCTCAATTATGAATGAATAAAGTGTATTTAGTTTGGTTCATATCTTATAGGACACATTTTCTATTCATGTTTCAAGAATAATTCCCATATTTTTTTATATGGAAACTCCATAAAAACTGCGTCGGTATTCTCTTCTTTTTTATTCAGCGCATAATAATTTTCATAATCAAAATATGGAAATTATGTGAAGTTTGCACCGGGTAAACCTTCCTTTTTAAAGTTACATGATCTTCGCAATCTTCCTCATAAATCGTTGTCTTCACATCTCCACAAAATCCGCAAGTTTGACCAAATTATTAATCGTGTACGGCGATCAATAATATTCGCATGCACACTGATGCATGTCGCGACATGATTTCAATTAAGAACTGATTCTGCATTTTGAATCCCCAACAATATTGCACCACATTCTCCTTTATTCCTGCGGTCTTTACTCAAATTTAACTGAGTTATCAATCGTAAATTTATGATTGATAATATGCACTTTAATATGTGTGTCCCGATGCAATTCACTTGCGAGAAGCTCCAAGTCACGGCGTGGAACCTTTTCTCTACTTCCAAAAGCAAAGTAAAACTTCATACGTATCAGTCATCTTCTTACGTAAACATACTTCGTATGGGCCAAACATCTTAAGCATGTCTTGTCGTTGCCACATTTCAACAATTTTCCGAACAAACATCTTACGTGAGTTCCCACAGCATCTTACGTTCCGTATCACCCATTTCATCAACCAATCTTCTTACATATTCACAGCACAACATCCCTTCACTTCTTCCATAGACAAAGTTTAACTTCTTACGCATCACGGAACATTTGACATATCGACAAACATTTGACATATTACATGTCTGCCAAATTCTCATCTTTTAACTCGGCACAACATCATACGTACCAAAGATCTTTTTACGTATTCACTGTCTTTGCCAAATTCTCGGCTTCAACTCAGCACAACATCTTACACATGACAAAACATATTACGTATGCAGTGACTTAGCCAAATTTCAAAAACCTGCTCAAATCTGACTTTTCAGAAATCATCCAGAATAATTCCAAAACCTCCCCAAATGCATCCAAAGCGGCTCCAAAGCCATGGTAACCAGGAGTAAAGATATCCAAACCCTTCTCTTCCAATCCAGAATGCCAATGCTTTTGGTTGTCAACAAATGTTCTAATTTACAACAAAGTCCAATTGACAAAAAATCCATCAAAATAAGTTTTGGTTCCAACGGTTATGGTTATGGTTATGGTTATGGTTATGGTTATGGTTATGGTTATGGTTATGGTTATGGTTATGGTTATGGTAAGGGGGATCATGTGCAAGCATAGAAAATAAAACACAAAGAGAAGCAGAAAAATGATATTATTGAGGGGGTTGTGTGGAGCAAGCAGGCAGGCTTAGAGACACAAACATGAGATAAAGAATCTACCAAGGCAACTAATCAGGCGGATAGGCAACTAATCAAGCAGATAGGCTTAAGCTTAGGCTTATTACAAGATGAAGAGGAGCATATTTGATTTGATCAAAATTTAGTTATTGGTTATCAAGCAAAAATAAATTTATACAGTGACAGTGCAAAGAGCATCAATTTCTTTGAAAAAAATCACATTAAGGTGAATTTCATAATGAGGCTGCATATTTTTAGCTTGATGCAGCTTAAAATACTTTATGGATGAAAAGAAAAACCTTCAATTTAGTTTTCAATCATGAGGAGCATTACATGGTGTTTGTGTTACAGATTCCAGGTCACAACATGATTTATTAAATACCAGAATATGCATAGCACAAGCAATTTGAAATGCGAAGGAAAGAGGGTGATGCATATGTAAGTGTAGCCAACCTTTGTTGCACGAAAACCGTGACACAAAATTATAATCTCCTTGGATCCAACTTCACGCAATAGTCCCACAAGTTTTTCACCATACTTGTTTGGTATAATGATTTTATGCTGCTGTCCTGCTGCCAACACACGCATTATGTAATAGAAACAAAGCAAAGTAAGCATTAAGACTGAAAGTGATGAATCCTTAGTTTTCTTCTACAGACTTTCAAACAATGGTCATTAAATCTGGTTGTAATAAATATTTTTGGAATACTAAAGGATATCAGTGTTTTGAATTTTAAGTAACTTGCAGAACAGCCCACTAAAGATGAAAAATGGAGCCCGGCGGTAACAACGGACTATACTCAGGAAACTTGATTAGATAGTCACACCCTTGCGTATAATCAATTTACAGGGGAGTGATGATAGCGCCAAAGTTGTACGTTTATTTTGTCTAGTTGCGGACACCCCTAAGGATGGAAATTAAGCTAACATTACTGTTTTCAATGTGCCTTGTGCCAGATCTTCAAACTCCGAATTGACATAACGTGTGATTTTGAGACAGCAGCTACTAACCTACCGCCCAGATTTTGATATAAGAATTTTGACCAAAAAGTGTAGCAGTAGGCTTCTATACGGAGGATCAAAAAGCTTCCAAGTCATGAACTAGACTATATCCATTCCAAAGTGTATGATACTACACATTCTCGTCCCGTGCGTGCTTCTACTTTCCGCTTTGGGAAACAGCTTGCAGAGAGAAGGCTTCGTTCTAAACAAAAGGAAACAAACAAAATGTAGCAGGAGAGGGTTGGAGCCGTCACCAGGCTTTCGTGCATCATGGGTGGAGCTCGACATCACAATCCTCGAAGTAGTCCTGGTTGTTGAGACGCCTGCAGAAAAAGGGACCACGCGGAGAGGGAGTCCTGGAAAGTTGCGGACATCCGGAGAACAGTGAGTTTTGCCAGAGTGGGCCGCGAACGGTAGACAACGCACTCCGGTTTCCATTTTTTTATTTATGGCCAAACGCTTCCTTAATTGACATTTATGATTTGTTGGTTTTTTTTCAGGAGTAAAACAGTGCACCGATAGTGCTTAAAAAATAGGAAAAATGACGATGCATGATGAAAACATACGGTTAATGTGAGTTTGAGACCAAAAAAAAAATAAGAAAATACTAATAAAGAACAAAAAAGATTATAAATTTTCAATTTAAATAGATTTCACTTTAGTCTAAAATAGGGGGTTCTTAACGGGAATTAAGGGCATATTTTGATCCTCTGTTGCCATTGCCCCTGAAAAATAATCAATAATGGTTGAAGTTTTCTAAACCGAGCTCGAAGTCAATCTGCTGATAGTATGAACTTGAGATGAGTTGGAGTATTAAAGTGCCTTGATTGGGTAACACGAGGAACTAATAGAATATTTTATATTTTAATATATTATTTTTAAGAATATATATTTAATTAGTTTTGATCTATGATCATGAGTGGAAATTTGAGTTAGGATAATCGAGTCGAGCTCAAAATTATAATCAAATTTATGATAAAGTATTTCAATTGAGTATGATCAAACCAAATCGAGGATCTCGATTGAGCCTGAGTCGATTACGTGATTAAGCCTCGACTCAATAAATATTGTTTGGTATAACTCGAGAACAAATTTCGAGCATTGAGCTCGAGCTCGAGCACTGTGACACTCTAATCACCTCGACTCGATAGATCTGGTTGTTGACATATTTAAATGCTACATGAAATATAAAACAACTCGGGTCGATCTTCATTCTCTGACAAAAATCAATGGATGGAATTGAACACATGGGATAAGATTTAGGAAATTAATGGTCATGATAATTTCCACCCCATGATAATTGAGTTTGTGGAAATCACCGCCCATAAAAAATGTGACCTCCATAATGATATTATTATTTTACATGACTTTGCCTTGAATGTCATCGATTTCATAAAATATTATCAAACATTCACTTAAAAAATGGAAAAAATAAGTGAAACCAAATGCATGACCACCTTTTCGTTGGCTCATTAAAAATCATATCAAAAAAACCCAATGAAAAAACTAGATATGCCAAATTGGGCCCGATTCGCATGAAAAACAGGTTGGGCTTGTAAAATTTGACTCGTATAAAAAACAGGTCAAAATAAGCCTACGTTCGTTTAGGTTCGACTCGCCTGTTTTGCATGTACAATAAAATGTTGATGAGTCTTCGCATCCCAGATTTATAAATTAATTTAAAAAACTGTAGTTGGTAGTTTCTTTGTGAATAAATCTATAAAATTATCACGCGATCTTATCTGATAAGATAAGTATCTAGTATTAGCATGACCAGTCAATTTTGGTTCTGAATTTTGAAATAAGTAATCGTTTATAGCCTTTATATATCAATAAGTAGGGAAAAACATTACCTTGCATCATATTTATCATAGTGAAATTTTGTACTATTTGCACGATATATGTGCACATTTATGCATGTATCCTTTCGGGATAAATAAAATGTACATTTATATTCAATCCTTAAGGATGAATAAGTTCTTTATCCCCTTATGTATGAAATATATCATTATTGAAAGTGGGAGATTTAATTGCTTGTTAGCGATATTTTCATGAATATGCAAAAAAATTAAGATTCTATCTTCTAGATGATTAATTAAAAAACAATGATGCCTGTTTTTTATAATTAAAATATTTTTTGCTTCTAGAAATTGTTCAAGGTTTTTTATGTTATTCAAGACTTCTGGACAAACAAGTTGATTAAAGAAAACACATCAATTTATATAATTCATGGGGAGATGAAATCAATCTCGATATTATTCCTTTTGTGAGTATTTATAAACCCTTTATAATCTTTGAATATGTTTCAAATATTTTGAACCCTTTAGGGATTCATCTATATGTATTGTAATAAATCTTACCATATAGATAATGCCACAAACCAACCTAGGTTACCCCTGACCCAGACACCCAAGTCAGTTTGTGGCAAGGCTCGAAGGGCATTCTTGATCTCTACAGGCTGACAACTAGTGTTTGAGCATTGAGAATACTTTTTAGGAACAACTTCACCCAATAAGTTAATCAACTGGTCTTATTTGAGAACCTCGCATGACCCCACCATATACTAATGAGGCATGCATCTGCATAAGTGGCAATAACAATCACAATCGCAACATAACATAATACAATATAAATGGAAATTCACGGGGAACAAAACATCATAATAACGACTAACTGAAATAAAAGGGGTATAACTAAAGTGTCCAAAATAAAAAAGGGATGGGATGAGAAGTTGATAAGGCGATACATCGTCAAGAGAATATATACCATGGTCGGAATAATAATAAACAAAAGAAACAACTACCACCACCATGTGACGCAAGAGCTCATCCCACCATGTCACCGTCATCAGCCTAGATAAATCTATCAAGAACATCCACCACTACCAAACGATATCTTTCGCTTATCTATATCAGTATAAACATGGTTTGTATGCACCCAATGGGTGTATGGACAGTGTGAGCATAACCAGCTCAGTAGGATCCCACAAAGTGTTTCGTATACAACCTTTTTTTAGAATAACAAGAGCATGCTAATTTGGAAATAAATATACAAAATTTTTGGATGTGCACTAATATATATATATATATATATATATATGATATTATATACATATAAGTGTATATCTAATACATGCATGTGATGTGATAATAAATAAATAAAATATATTTATTTATCTCAAATAGTTTTATTATCAGTTACAGACCATTATGATTGTTTTAATGGCATTATATCAATCCATTGAAAGCGTTCAATGAATTAACTCAACATTATAAAACACATATGATGTGTGGAGCCTCGAGATCTACCTATATAAGAGGATGGTGTCCTTTTCTATTGAGTGTGGTGAATTCTCTCTTCCTCCCATACTGTTGTTCGACATATGAGATGAATGTTCTAGCACCCCTTCAACATTTGAGTATCCTTGCAATACGATCATGAATCCATTGATAAGTGTTCCTATAACTAATTGATCTAGTTTGTCCCTCTGATGGACGCCTGAACTGGCCCGACACATGCCTGAAGGGTGTTCCCAATCCCCATGGGTTGACAACCAGTGTCTAGGCATCACAAGAATCCCTTTGGGAATGATTTCACCCAAAAAAGATAAACGACAACAAAATAAATAAATGTAAGAGCCAAAATAATTAAACATGCCATAACAGATACAAACTAACTAAAAAGGAACAACTACAAACAAAAAAGAAGACTAACCAACCTAAGTTGATCCCAAACCATCTCCACGCAACCTCCAGTTTCTCACCACAACCTAACTCACCCCACACTAGCCACAATGATCAAAAAAGATCCAACCAAGATCCAAGAACTTGAAATGATATAGGTGTGATCTAAAAAGCACAGTAGGTCACCACAACCTACCGAAACTATGCAATATGTTTCATAAAGTAATTCATCAATGCTAGTTTGAAAATAAACTAGAAAGTAAGTTGTACATACATATAACTCTATGGAAATCAAACAATTCTATAAACCATTTTCAAAACATTCCTCCTTTGTTTTCCAAAATCGAACTCACGCGTTTTGAAAACAAAGCCAACAACCTAATCCATTTCCAAAACCACACATACACTATTAACATTTTTCAAAACAACACATTTGTTTTATCTAAATGAAAACGGTCACTTTAAAACATTTCACCGGCCGAAGCCACCTTTAAAATGGAACACCCATTTTGAAAATCATTTTAAAGTACCCACACAAAAGCCTTTGATTTCAAAATTGGTTTTCCAATGTCTTTGATAACTCATTTAAAAAAAATGATCCAACACACACAGATCAAGTATAAAAAAGAAGACATTACATATATCGCAAGGAATATGCCAGAATAAGCAAAAATAGTGCCATAACAGTGAAAACGGTGGAAATGATACGATCGAACACTAGATCGAACTCCCCTCAAACAAAACCCACTAAGTAATCGAATGTGTCATGGGCCCTACCTAAGGTTCCTAACATGACAAGAATCTAACCATATAAGGATATTACCACCCATAACCAGCTATCAGCATGTGCTAAAGTCCACTAATCGATTGTACAATTATCCCACACAAACATCATTGCGATGACCGACCCCCACCCAGCCCTTATGCCTAGCACTGTTGGTGGGAAACTAGTGGCGTGTGAACCAACTAGAGGAACAAGCTAGATCTTCCACTCGGTACTTGGTTTCCCATGACCAATAAAGGAAGTGAGGCATGTTAGGTACCGGGACGAGCAGCGGAAGCCGGTGGGCCAGGAAATTAAAAAATTTCGCATCATCGGAGAGACGTTACGATGTCGACTCTGGTGTGCTATCCCGGTACGGTCTGCGGACCACGCGTGGATTTGACAGAGCACAAAATATAAAACGAACAAGTACCTTGTTCAAATCTGACGTGCTCAAGTGTGTCGCAGGTTGCTAGTGATCGTCACTTGAAGACTCTGATGTCAAAGTCCTCTAGATCATCCACACACGCCTTTCAAATCTGCACGTGCATCGTTCGTTGGAATCCAGGTGCTAGCGTGACACACCAACGATCTCCTCGACGCAACAGTGATCACCGCAAGGCAAGGAACTTCGATCCATGAAGGAAATTCTTGAAGTTCTTCTTGCTTGAGAGGATATCTCTCTAGAATCCAGAAGGAGAGAGAGGCTCTCAAAATTGACACATGGATAGTTGCAAGGGGAGAGCCTCTCTCTTACTTATATAGGGGATATCTAAAATACCCGGTATGGGTTCCCAACCCCCGTGTAATAAATATCCTCTGTATAAGTACTATAAATATTTATTTATGTCAAATAAAATTATTCCATAAATAATATTTATAATTTTATCACTAACTGCAATATATATTAAATTTATATTTCATGATAAACTTGAGTCTTGTAACTTGACTCACTTCTCCTGAAAATATTAAACGAACCCTAGATATTTAAATCCATCTGAATAATATTTTATTTATTTTTATTTACTGATAACTTGTAAATACATGTTATAAATAAATTCAACATATTATTCCAAGCTTGAATAATTAAATTATTTATTTATTACCTGGTGATCCATAGAACTTGGATAGCACTCAGACCCTTTGGTGTGTCCCACCAAGTTCTATATTCATATTCACAGAATATGACATATTCTCAAAAGTGCTATTGTGTGTGACCCTCTAGGCCCTTACCTCAATAGTAGTGAATAATATCCACCGACCAAGAGCGGAGTCTAACAACCCATCGAGGCCCCTATAAAGATAAGGTAAAGTCAAAGCAACGACTACCTTCCTACGAACACGGTGTGTGTAATATAATCTCTTCGTCATCGATATCTCAATAAAGTAGAATGCACACTAGTGTCATCATTCTTTATCTTGCTTTATTTTATTTGTTGATTTGTCCGGACGGTCTTACCTTCCACTACCATGGCCATGGATTTAATGAAGGTGCAACCATCCCAATCAACCAGGTCTGAGATATCTCTTCCTGAACTCGAAAGCGACAAATATTATCTTGATCATTCAATCAATGCCATGTCACTAATGACATAACCAACACAAACTACCTCGCCATGACATTATCACCATGGTTTTCGCCTTACATCAAATGTACATACTTAAATGACATTAATTGATAATGATCTCAAGTCTGGATACCATTACACATGTCCGTAGATAGGAAAGACCAATGACACCTGAAATATGTGGTGTTCCTATTATGCAGGTTTGTCCTCACGATCTCAACTACTAGAGATCATCAAGTGCGAACTTCATGAGAAGAAGTCTCAATGCTTATGAGCCCCCAGCACCTGATGGTCACACATCATCTATGTCCTTTCAGAATGATGTAACTGGACCATATGACATTAGTTTAAGATTACTATCATGGCATATCAGGGTTCTCATTATAGCCTGGGATCTACTATAACCCTTTTGACACGACATGTAATCTAAGGACATTGCCATAAACAAAGTGGATACAGAAGTATCTACACTATTATGGCAAGATAAACATTTGTATTATAACAAACTACATACATGTAGCAGTAATCAAAGTACAATACAAGTTGGGTCTAGGACACCCACTTTCAACACTCCCACTTGCACTAGAGCCAACTGCTAACAGGTTTCAATCCGCTAGCTCTCACATGAGAATCATGCTTCTGCTGAGAAATGGCTTTAGTCAGGGGGTCTTCCACGTTGTCCTCTGTGGATACTTTGCTAAATGTGACTTCACCTCTTTGAGTAAAATCCCTTAAGAGATGAAACTTTCGAAGAATATGCTTTGTCCTCTGGTGAAACCTGGGCTCCTTGGCAAGCACCACTGCATCAATATTATCGTAATATACTGGAACAAGGTCTATACTACTAGGCACAACACTAATGTCTGAGATAAAGATGCGTATCCAGACTGCTTCCTTTGTCGCATCAGAAACTGCAATATATTTGGACTCTGTTGTAGAATCAGCAACCAAAACTTACTTCAAGCTTCTCTAGCTCACTACACCACCATTCAGGAAAAAGATATAGCATGACTGTGATTTCAAATCATCATGATCTATATGGAAACTAGCATCAGTGTATCCCCTCACTACTAGTTCCTCATCTCCTCCATACACCAGGAACATATCCTTAGTACGCCTCAAGTACTTTAGGATAGTTTTAACAGTTTTCCAATACAGCTCTCCTGGATTGGCTTGATATCTACCCACCATGCTTAAAGCAAAGGTGACATCAAAACTAGTACATAACATGACATACATGATAGAACCCACTGCCAAGGAATAAGGGATTCCACTCATTCTGTCAATCTCCTCCTGTGTTTGAGGACACATTTTCTTGGAGAGATTTATACCATGTGACATAGGTAACAATCCTCTCTTGGATTGTTACATATTTTACCTTTTGAGTACCTTGTCAATATATGTACTTTGACTTAGCCCAAGCAGCCTTTGATATCTATCTAGATAGATTTTAATCCCTAGAATGTAGGCTGCTTCACCTAAGTCCTTCATGGAGAAGCATTCATTTAACCAAGTCTTAACTGACTGTAAGACTTGCACCTCGTTTCCCATAATTAATATGTCATCAACATATAACACTAGGAAAATGATGGAATTCCCTTCAAACTTTTTATAGACACAAGGATCGCTTTCATTTTTGACAAAACCAAAATCTCTTATGGCCTCATCAAAACAAACATTCCATGATCATGATGCCTGCTTCAACCCATAAATGGATCTTTGCAGCTTGCAGACTTTATCAGAATTCTTTGACTTGATAAACCCTTCAGGTTGAGTCATATAAACATCTTCAACCAACTTCCCATTTAGAAAATCAATTTTTACATCCATTTTCCAAATTTCATAATCACGAAAGGCTGCTATTGTAAGCAATATTCTGATGGATTTAAGCATTGCTACTGCTGAGAAGGTTTCATCATAGTCAATGCCTTGACATTGCCTGAAACCCTTTGCAACCAGTCTTACTTTAAAGGTATTAACCTCACCATCCATGTCTATATTCTTCTTGAATACCCATTTGCATCCAATGGGATTTACATCAGCTGGAGGGTCTACCAAAATTCAAACTTGATTTTGGTACATGGACTCCATATCAGAATTCATGTATTCTTGCCATTTAGCAGCTTCTTTGCCTTATACTACTTCCTTGTAGGTTAGATGTTCATCATCCTCAAGGACTAATGTTTCACCTGACTCGGTGACAAGAAAACCATAACGCTCTGGTCCTCTAACCTCTCGCGTAGACCTACGCAGTATTTGTGTCTCAGGAATAAATTCTTCTTCCACTTGTTCTTGTGGTGATTGTTCTTCTACCAATTGTTGTGCATCTAGAGCATTAACTTCATCGAATTCAATCTTGCTCCCGCTATTTCCAATAGAAATGTGTTCCCTTTCTAGAAATATGGCATATCTTTCCACAATGACTTTTCTATCTAAATGGTTATATAGGTAATATCCTCTAGTTTCCTTAGGATAACCTATAAAGATGCACTTGGTGCTTCTGAATGTTAATTTTTCACTTGGTAAAGTCTTGACAAATGCATCGCACCCCCATACATGTATGTGTGTTAGACTGGGTTTCTTTCCATACCATAACTGATATGGAATCCCATCTGCAACTTTAGTTGGTACTCGATTAAGGGTATATGTTGATGTCTGCAAGGCATATCCCCAAAAGGATAATGGAAGAGTTGCACGACTCATCATTGATCTGACCATGTCAAGCAAGGTCTTATTCCTCCTGTCACTAACACCATTCTATTGTGATATATAAGGAGGAGTGAGTTGGGATACTATCCCACACTCCTTCAAGTGTTAAATGAAATCTTGGTTAAGATATTCTCCGCCTCGGTCTGAGAGGAGTGCTTTTATATTTTTACCAAGTTGGTTTTCTACTTCATTTTGGTATTCCTTAAAAAACCGAAAGGAATCAGACTTATACCGCATTAAGTAGATATAGTCATACCTACTATAGTAATCGGTAAAAGTAATGAAGTATGAAAAACAACCCCTTGCCTCTACTGTAAATAGACCACATACATCATTATGTATTAATTCCAGTACTACATTGGCTCTTTCTCCCTTTTCTGAGAAAGGTGCTTTGGTCATCTTTCCTTGTAAACAAGCTTGACATACATCCAAGGGTTCCAACTGTACCGAGTCTAAATACCCTTCTTGATGTAATCTTCGTAATCGCTTCTCGTTTACATGACCAAGCTTGAAGTTCCATAGGTGGGTGATATATGAGTCATGTTGGCTATTTTTGTCATTGATTTCCATTACGGGGTTCTCAAGTTCCAGCATATATAAACCATTGTTAAGATATTCCATACCATAACATATGTTATCCCTATAAAAGAGACAACATTTATTTCCAAACTTGAAATAAAAACCCATAGCGTCTAAACTCAACACATAGATAATGTTTCTGGTAATAAAAGGTACATAATAACGATTGTTCAAAACTAGAACCAAACCAGTTGGAAAGGTTAAGTGATAGTCTCCCACCGCCAAGGCTGCTAGACTTGCACCATTTGCAGCTCATAGATACATTTGACCTTTTGCAATATTCTTGAACCTACTTGGTTCCTGTATATGAATACAAATGTGTGAACCACATGTTGTATCCAATACCCAAATTATAGATAAAGATAGATTTCATTCAATGAAAAAAAATACCTAAAGTAGAAGTATTTGTTTGTTTCTTCTTCCCAGCTCTGCAATTCTTCTTCCAATGACCTTTCTTGCCACATCCAAAGCAGACAGATTCCTTCTCATTACTTTGCCTATGAATCTTTGGATTCTTTGTAGGACGATGCATTGGTGTCTTTGGCCTTGAATTGGACTTAGAACCCTTTTCCTTGCCCTTGTTTTTCTTGTTCACCATAAGGACAGATAAATTGTTATTTTTCATATCATTGTCAGCTTGGTGAACTAAATCCAAAAGGTCTGGGAGTGACTTTGTCATATCATTCATATTATAATTGACAATAAAAGTCGAGAATCTTGACGGTAAAGAGGCAAGAATGAGATCTACTGCTAGTTCTTGGTTAAATTTGAACCCAAGGGCTTCAAGCCTCTCAATATACCCAATCATCTTGAGTACATGAGGACCAAATTGATGCCCTTCTGGTAGCATGCACTTATAAAGAGCACTTGAGATCTCATATCTTTTTTGTCTAGCCCTCTCATGATATAATTCTTGGAGATGTGAAAGCATCTTGTAGGTGTCCTCATCCTCATTCATTTTTTGCAATTGGTTGGACATTGATGACAACATGATGCATTGTACATCAAGTGCATCGTCTACATGCTTTCTCCATTTATCTTTATCCGCCTTTCTTACTCCCTGAGGAGGTTCAATAGGAATAGAATATTCCAACACATATAACTTCCTTTCTTGGCGCAGTACTATGTGCAAGCGCCTGTACCACTCCTAGAAGTTATTTTCGGTCAGGATATTTTCTTTATCCAGAATTGATCACAGTGATAAAGTACTTGTGGTGTTGGTGATTTCCATCTTAAATCTACATCAGATAAACATTTAGCAGTTAGTACTTTATCTTGATTACCTTTTGACATTTATGATTAATAAATTATTATATCATTTTTATGTCTCCCACTATTTTAGAAAACCTTAATATCCCTCACTATTAGATTCAGAATACTCTATCGCTTGAGTATTCTAGTTGAAAGGATCCTTGAAACCTCCCTCATAGTCTATAAGGTATGGCTACACCACTACTTGGAGGGTTTCAAGGTAGGCACTAGACTGACCAACCAATTGGCTTGTGGTTCCTTATATTGTTGAGTAAAGTCCCAAATTTTTGGAATCCGAACTTGATTCCCTCAACATCTTGCCTCTAAAGTGATAGTAAGTTAGCTAAGGCTAATCCTTAACTACTCACTTTAGTTAAGTCAACCCAGTTCTCTAATGAAAATGCCATGTTAGTAAGAGGCACTCTCAACTATGGCTGAAGAGCACCCCAAATAACTAGTTTTGTTTAGATGTGAGAAATGGAAGGCGTTTGGACTTAATATCTCTTTGAGAGATTTTAATATTTATTGAAGAATATTTCTTTTATATCTTTATGTTCAAACTATATTGTCGCGCTCACAATTGAACATGCAATAGATATATATTCGTCACTTCTTTATGCATTTTTTATCTTGTTTACTATTCTATGTGATCAAGAAATAATCATGCACTCACATAAAATAATAAACAATGCATAAAGGTAAATTATGCAATCTGAATAGTCTTGAGAATTATATAAAGATTGATCCATAACAGATCAATATTGACCTAGGTGCATCCATACTTGAGTCGAGACTTGACTCACGTCACAGCTAGCCCCAGTGCAATGCGCTCAGCTCCCGTCTGGATTGCCGCCTCGACTTGGAAGGGTCTACGTCTCGAATCATCATTGATTAATTACAAATATACTCGCATGCAGGTGAGGGGGTCTAGGGGTATAAAATACATCTCATGTATTGGACACACAAACCCTTGTACATATTTGAATTAAAAGACGATTCATAGACTGTCATTTATCTAATTAGTTATTACAATCATCGCACGCATTGAATAAATAATTAAATAAATAAAAACACCAGACATGCATGGTTCGGTCGCTTGCTCAAGACCATTCGGTATTAATAAAGCACGATTAAAATTAAACTGCAATGAAATTTAAACAGTACGGGGGGGGGGCTCCTATAAATTTAATGAATTTAAATAAATTCAATTAATTTATTTTTATCAATTCCAACTATTTAATTTAATTTCAATTCCAAAATTAAATTAAACCATCAATTTAATTTAACTATAAAATTAAATTAAACTATCAATTTAATTTTAATTCTAAAATTAAATTAAACTATTAATTTAATTTTAATTCTAATTAAATTAATGATTCAGATTAAATTAACTTCAAACCCCAATATAATTCTAATTAATTTAATTTAAAAAACTAAATTAACTAAAATTAAATAATTGGGGTTACCTCTACCCGGGAAGGAGTCCGACAGGACTGCGAACCGCCACGAGTATCCTACTAGAGTAGTGGTAAATCACGGCGTGACTGCGGCGTGACCATGACGTGACCGCGGCTTGACCGCAGCGTATCTGCCCAGTCCAATAGCACTCCTGGCGGTAGTATCTTCCGGCCAGCAGCGAAGGGAGCGAGAGGTGGTGGGGCAATGCTCTGGCCAGCCACAAGGGCGGAAACTCGCTGCTTTGGCCAGCCGCAAGGGCGTCGGCCCAGTCCGGTGCGGCCTGGACCGACGATAGCCTGGTTTGGCACAGCCAGGTCCGGCGGTGGCCAGGTCTGGCGTGGGGCGAGCAGGGCGACACGGTCCGGCAGTAGGCGAGCCAGAGGCGGTTCGAGTGGGGCGGCAACAGGGAGTGACGCGGGGCTGCGGTCCTGCAACAGAGGAGGCCGATGCTGGCGGGGAGGCGCGGGTTGAGCTGGGGGGGGGAGGCTGCGACCTAGGGTTTTCCTCCTAGGGTGGAGGCGCGCCGCGTGAGGAAGAAGACCCACTTGGGTCTTCTCTCCTTTTTTTTAATTTGTCTTTTGACAAAATAAAACACACTTTCCTTTTTTTTTAAATTTTAAAAGGAAGAAGACCCCAAAATGGGGTCTTGGTCTCATTTTTTTTTAAATTAAAGCAAGACTTGACCCCAAGTCTTCAAAGACCCCCCCTTTGTTTTTTTATATATTTTTTAATTTTAAGTAAAATAAAATAATATTATCTCATAATATTTTATTTAACTCAAAATAAAAACCACCGAAAAATTTTTGGTGACCGGATTCCAGCCATAGCGTGGCCGGATTTCGGTATTTTTAAGAACAAATTAATAAAATTAAAACACGTTCTTCTCAAAATTTTAATCCGAAGAAAAATTAAACTGACGAGTCAATCCTATTGAATTTTTTCAAATGGCCATAACTTGGCCATTCGAAAACGGATCGACATGCAGTCGGTTGTGTTGGAACTAATTTAATCCCCGTACTTAAATTTTATACAATTTAATTTTTTCCTTTGACTCTAAAAAATCACACGTCCCTTTGATACCACTGTTAGGTACCGAGACGGGCAGCGGAAGCCGGTGGGCCGAGAAATTAAAAATTTTCACATCACCGGAGCGACGTTATGACGTCGACTCCGGTGTGCTATCCCGGTACGGTCCGAGGACCACGCATGGATTTGAGAGAGCACAAAATATAACACGAACAAGTACCTTGTTCGGATTTGATGTGCACAAGTGTGTCGCAGGTTGCCAGTGACCGTTGCTCGAAGACTCCAACGTCAAAGTTCTCTAGATCATCCACACATGCCTTTTTAATCTGCACGTGCATCGTTCGTTGGAATCTAGTTGCTAGCGCGACACACCAATGATCTCCTTGACACAGCAGTGATCACTGCAAGGCAAGGAACTTCGATCCACGAAGGAAGTTCTTAAAGTTCTTATTGCTTGAGATGATCTCTCTCTAGAATCCAGGAGGAGAGAGAGGCTCTCAAAATTGACACATAAATAGTTGCAAGGGGAGAGACTCTCTCTTACTTATATAGGGGATATCTAAAATACCTAGTATGGGTTCCTGACCCCCGTGTAATAAATATCCTCTGTATAAGTACTATAAATATTTATTTATGTCAAATAAAATTATGCCATAAATAATATTTATAATTTTATCACTAACTGCAATATATATTAAATTTATATTGCGTGATAAACTTGAGTCTTATAACTCAACTCACTTCTCCTGAAAATATTAAACGAACCCTGGATGTTTAAATCCGTTCGAATAATATTTTATTTTTTGTATTTACAGATCACTTGTAAATACATGTTATAAATAAATTCAACATATTATTCCAAGCTTGAATAATTAAATACTTTATCTATTACTTGGTGATCCATAGAACTTGGATAACACTCAGACCCTTTGGTGGGTCCCACCAAGTTCTATATTCATATTCACAGAATATGACATATTCTCAAAGCGCTATTATGTGTGACCCTCTAGGCCCTTACCTCAATAGCAGTGAATAATATCCACTGACCAAGAGCGGGGTCTAACAACCCATCGAGGCCCCTATAGAGATAAGGTAAAGTCAAAGCAACGACTACCTTCCTACGAACACGGTCTGTGTAATATAATCTCTTCATCATCAATATCTTAATAAAGTAGAATGCACACTAGTGTCATCATTCTTTATCTTGCTTTATTTTATTTGTTGATTTGTCTAGACGGTCTTACCTTCCACTACCATGGCCATGGATTTAATGAAGGTGCAACCATCCCAATCAATCAAGCCTGATATATCTCTTCCTGAACTTGGAAGTGACAAATCCTATCTTGATCATTTAATCAATGCCATGTCACTAATGACATACCCAACACAAACTACCTCGCCATGACATTATCACCATGGTTTTCTCTTTGCATCAAATGTACGTAATTAAATGACATTAATTGATAATGATTTCAAGTCTGGAGACCATTACACATGTCCGTAGATAGAAATGACCAATGTCACCTAAAACATGTGGTGTTCCTATTATACGGGTCTGTCCTCGTGATCTCAACTACTAGAGATCATCAAGTGCGGACTTCATGAGAAGAAGTCTCAATGCTTATGAGCCACCAACACCTAATGGTCACACATCATTTGTGTCCTTTCAGAATGATGTAACTGGACCATTTACTATCATGGCATCTCAGGGTTCTCATTATAGCATGGTATCTGCTATAACCCTTTTAATACGACATGTAATCTAAGGACATTTCCATAAACAAAGTGGATGCATAAATATCTACACTATTATGGCAAGATAAACACATGTATTATAAAAAAATGTATACATGTAGTGGTAATCAAAGTACAATACAAGTTGGGTCTAGGGAACCCACTTTCAATAAGGCATAGTGCAAACAATCCAAGTATAACGCACAAGGCATAACCAAATCCACCCTCACCCCTAACACCCAATGATGAAAAACACCACATACAAGTTAAAACATGGCATAAGAAAGAACATTCCCACATAAGGGGAACAAAAAAACATCACATAGTGATAAGGAACCCACACAAGGGGTAAACAAGAAATAAGAAATCAAGTGGTGTCTTTCACTATCACCATTTTAAAACAAAGTGTCAACCAGGCCTTTAATGCCAAAACATGACTCAAGATGCCAAACCCTTTCACATTTCATAAAACACCTTTCCAAACACCATTTGTAAAATGATGGAAATCACCCACACATTCAAAACATTTCAAAACCACCCTTAACACACGTGTCTTTCTCTTAGAAAACCAAGATAAGGTTATAGGCCACCCATTTCCATTAAAACCATTTTAAACCAAGTCATCAAGGTATTTTCACAAGGTGAAAATCACACACACATTTCAAATCACCATTTGAAATACACCAAAAACCCCTTTATAAACCATTTTGAGGCCAACACCTCACTTTAAAACTAAATTCCCTTTAAAACATAATTTTAACTCCTTGAAAACTAAAACCGGATCAAAATTCCACAATTTCTCTTTAAAACCATTTCAAAGAAAAACGAGAATTTGAAAAAAATCTTAGCATAATTAAACATTCCATTTTACACATGGAAACCTGGAATTTTTACAATAAACCATTTATGCTAAGATCCAAAACACAACGACATGGTTTTAAAATACCACAAGGATATCACATATAATCATACTTTCATAAAAAAAAGAGAATTTAGAAAGCACAAGCATAATTTGAATTTCAAAATGAAACAACTTCTTAGAAACACCTACCTCAAAACATGTTTCCCTTGACGATGGTCACTCGAAACCACCCTTTTATGCTTACACGCATATGCACCTTCACACATGCATATATATGTACCCTTTAACCCAATGTACATATTCTACTTTCCACGAGGGAATATGTACAAATAGGGTATATATATATATATATGTTCTTACCTATGCATACACATGCAAGTCTCCATCAACACCAATGAATCGAATCCATCCCAAGAAGGTCCAAGGCACACTAGAAAAATATGAGAAACCTAAAAATCAAAAAATACCTAATTAAAACTAGGCTAAAAGAAAAGGGTAGAAGAAAACCTACCACAAACAACAACAGGAAAGCCGAAACAAACCGAAATGATTCACCTTCAGTGGTGGATAATGAGACATGCACGAAGCCAACCCAAGAGACCCATAAAACACCCTAGGAAGAAGGGAGACATCAAAAACCAACATACCTATAACCCTAAGGTTTCTCCAAAAAAACAGGGTGACAGGGAGAGATAAAAACATCTAAAAGAGGAGGAACAAAGGAAGAAAAGTCCTTAACTTGGGGAGTCGAATGAGAATCCTAAAGAAATTGGGAGTAATCGATGTGGAGAGAGAAGCTCACAAGTGGGGGAGGTGTGTGAAATAGAGGGGAAGGAGGGGATGGTCACACGAAACCAATGGATAAGGGAGATGGGGAAAGTAAAATAAGGGAGGTAAAAAGAAAAAGAAATAAAAGAAATAAATATATATAAATATATATTTAAATTGGGAAAACCACACGGGTTTTCTATGTGCCAACAATGCGCTATCCTCTACTTAGACAAAAAACCGCCCACACTGTTTCACCTAGGTGTCGCACGATTGGAAAAATTGTGCTCTAACCATGTCAAATGATACTTTCCTAATGATATAACCCCACACATGTTCAGTGCCCA
Source organism: Viscum album (assembly GCA_963277665.1). Taxonomy (NCBI): domain Eukaryota; kingdom Viridiplantae; phylum Streptophyta; class Magnoliopsida; order Santalales; family Viscaceae; genus Viscum; species Viscum album. The sequence goes on from OY728123.1 coordinate 668,233,595, forward strand.
ATTACTCCTAACTGTGTGAAAACTATGCGCATCACCACCTCCCTTAAAAAAAATTAAAATTCTGGCCCAAAACTCTTAGGAACCCACACTGGATCAAAATTAATTAATTTATACCATCATGACATGAAGGGTGTCACAAAATCCCCACCATACCACTTTATTCCCCCATAAAGTCTTAGGTCCAAAGTATAGGTCAAAAAGGGAAAGAATTTATAAGGTAACTCTCCAAGAAAACAAGAAGAATCGTCACAAAAATTGATAAAATTCTTGAGAAAAAACCATTAATCCACCGATTAAGAAAAGAATCCAAGTAAAAGGAGACCAAACATCAGTCTCCCCGTCATTTAAGAATGAACTGCAATGGTAGAATAATCGGTAACCTATTTTCACAAAATATGAGAACGCTATCAATTAACCACATTCCCGATATATAAAAAGGGAATCCATAAACTCTATCAGACAGAGCCAACCCATCCCAAACCACAAGAGAGCACCACCTGAGAAATGCCCCAAGGGAAAAATAAACCAGATCACCAAAACTAAGGCATCCAAACATGAATCTCAAAAAAATGTTCCTCGATAAGAAATGATAAGGCTCTAACCTAAGGGTCACACCCGACATACAAGGGTTTCTAGATCCAACTCCTCATAATACTATCCCATAGTAATTCCAATGGAAACACAACCCCAGAGCATCCACAACCCAATAAGAAATAAAACTACACCTCAAGTATTCGTACATGCAGCCTAAGCTCTTTCCCTATCCTAGAAAATAATCTCAACAATTCCCAAAAGGAATTAGCCCATGGTCTACTCCACATGAGGGCATCCAAAAACATCAAGCGAAGAGGCATGAACAAACTCCCAAAGGGAACATCACCTGAAACAACAAATAAAATAGGGCCCAAGAAAACACTATGCCAAGGAATCATCAAGCCAAAATCGATATAAAATCAATGATCATAAGTCCTAAAAAAATTGTCACCCAAGAAGGAATGAAACCAAGCACCCGAAGGTCACACTAAACGATGTACACTCATCCATCAAACTTCAAGAATATCCAAAAAGAAACAAGGAACATTCCAAACAAAAAATCACACAAGAGTCTCTAAGAAAAGCCAATTCTCACCAATCCATTACTCAAGACAAATCTCATGGGTCTAAACCATTGTACCCAACAGTCTCCAAAGATCTACCAAGAGATAATACCTCAGTTAAAACCAATGAAAACTATCTAAAAAGTAAACTACACTTTCCATGACAATTAGAGCATGGTAAGTGTGAAACAGGAAGACGAAGGACCCCTAAGATGAACATTCTACTTCCACACTAGACCTTTATGGGGGGAGGGGGGACAAATCAAAGAGTCTGAGTCATAGACCCTTACATGGTAATGTCTCTAAAATCACACCAAGATTTCCCAAAATACACAAGGGACAATACAAGACACTAGTTTTACCGCAACAATCAAGGTTTTACCAAATTTCCATTTTGAAAACCAAGGAATCACTAAAAAATGGGCCTTCTTTCATTCAACAACAAATGAAAACCATTTTAAATACTCGAACACCAAGTACTAACCCAACTTGTTAAATTTTAAAATGATTTCAAAACCAGTTTCAAACAAACACCACTTGGTTTTAAAGCAAAAACACCATTATTAGTTTCAAATTTAACCAAACACTTTATTTTTGAAATAGTTTTTAAATCACATACCCTTTTGAAATACACTCATTGAGGGTAAAAAACCCAAACATGCAACAAAAATTAATTTTAAAATCACTAGTTTCCCTTAAAATAGGAAACCCATTTTTTAAGACATTATGCACTTGATTAGAAAAATCAATCACACGTAAAATAATTTTCCAAATTTCAAATGAAACCAATTATTTCAAAACATTTTACAAAACCAAGCTCATTTTAAAAACAATCCCTAAGGCCTTGTTTTAAGACTGAAAACATTTTTCTTAGAAATTCATTTTTATGCACACAAAATGAATTTCACATCACATGTAAAAAATACATAACAAAGGTATAACACAAGCCTTCATAAAAAACTCATCCAAAGATGCCGACATATCACAAGACCAATCATGACCCCTATACCATTTCCCTTACACATTAGGAAATCCAAGGGTCAAGAAATATAAATAAAAAAATAAACTAGGATGTAGAACCATGCCCGACTTGGCCAAATGGTTGACGACCACATGCCAATTGTACATTGGTTTCTAGTGTGTGTCCAGAATCAATCGTTTGGTCGTCTCATGGTTTTTCAGACCCTATGAACCTACCTCACGACTTGAATTCCATTTTTTCACCATCCCAAAAACATCACATATAACCCCCAAGGAAAACCAAATATGCCAATAAGGATCAAAAGACCACTTCCATAGGAATAAAACTGAAACCCAACAAAATCTTTAGCTCAAAATCCAAACACATTTCCCATAGAAACCCAAGGCTCAAGGTAGGAAAAATCTAGCTAAATTCTCCCTACACCTACCTCCCAAGTTACAATGAAAATTACAACTTTATATTACCCTGACACCCCAAATAATAAAAGGGTGCTCCAAAGGTTTAGGCTTCACTACTACAAATCTGGTCTATAGCCACGGACCTATAGCCACAGTTTTATAGGTCCGTGGCTATATCTCTTCTACCGCCACGATTCATATCCCTCTCCGTGGCTAAATCATAACCCGTTTTTTTCTCTCCCAATTATCATCGGGCGCCTCCTCTTCCCTCTCGTTACGCCCTCCTCCTCCCCGATGCCTCCTCGCCACACCCTCCTCCTTCCCGACGACTCCTCGCCGCACCCTCCTTCTCCCAGATGCCTCCTCGCCGCGCCCTCCTCGCCACGCCCTCCTCCCCGACGGCTCCTCGCCGCGACCCTCCTTCCCGACGCGACCCTCCCCCCCGACGCCTCCTCGCAACGACCCTCCTCCTCGACTCAGCTCTTCCGACGGCTCCTCGCCGCGACCCTCCTCCTCACCGCGACCCTCCTCCCGGACGCCTCCTCCCCGACGCCTCCTCCCCGACTCCTCTCTTCCGACGCCGAGGCAAGTTTTTATGTATGTAAGCATATGAATTATATAATATTCTTCCTAGTTCACGGAGTTTTATAAATTTTCTCTAACCTTGGGAGGTGATGAGCATTCTATGTATCATCGGTTTGAGTATGGGTTGATGTTAGACATACTTTCAAAGGTTTATCACATTTTCTTCCTAATTATGAAGGATATAAAATGTATCTTTTTATTTAAATTGAACTTGAGGTGAATAATTAGGAGATAACAGGATCATAATGATCTAGTAGAAGTAAGAATAGGAAAGGAGATTATTCTACAAGTTGTGGGTGATGATCAATTGGTTAGGGAAAGACTTTATCATTCCCTTCTTCTAGAGTCAAAGGATTCATTTTTTATATGTGGAATAAATATACACACTCAGATGGTTTTCCATTTTGACCCTAGGAAGTATCACTCATGTAGATATGGGCCATCTTCTAATGATTTTTCATTATGGTTGGAGTGGCGGTTATAATTTTACTTTTACAAAGGAATTGTAAGCACAGTTAGTGATTTCTAGTAGAGTGGGATATATAAATTATCTAGGAGGTCAGTATGTGGTGGATTTAAAGGCACTAAAGGGATGGTTTAATAGTTTTATATAGATCTAGGGAACCATATGTAATTTATGTAGGGTCATTGTTTTAGTTTTATGAGGTTTTTTATTTTATCAAGCATTGATGGATTCATCTCATTATTTTATGTCCGTTAATATCATATATAATATATATTTTTCTATTGTGTTCCATTAATTAGTTTTATCATTTATAACGATTTAGGGATGAGGGAGGAGGTTATCATATGGGCTCTTTCTTATAATGTTGAAATTTGCAGGATGCAGTGCAATGTAGTGATTCGCAACAGGTGTTTTCTCATATATTCATTGAATTATTTGTAGTTCTCTCCAAGAATTTGCATTTCCAGTTTCACTTGAGTTTGTTAAACATTTTTACACTACGTCTCAACAGGATGCAGTGCAATGCAGTGATTCTCAACTGGTGTAGGAGGGCAGTGGGGGGTGTCCAGGGTCTGTCCAGGGGGCTTTTATTTTCCTCTTTCTTAAGTTGGTTTTTTTGGAATTCTCAAATCCTTTGGGGTAGTGAACCAGTTGTGGGAATTCCTATCAAATTCAATGGGGAGACTAAGCGTTCTTGCAGGGCAGAGAGGGCAGGGTGGAGGGGGGCAGGGGGTGGGGGGCTGGGGGCTGGGGGTTGGGGGTTGGAAACATGCATGTCCTTTCTACAATAAAGCTTAGATTTCCTCCAAATAATGGCTTGTCTTGAGAGAGATTCATAATGCTTGAAAATCCCCTTGATGAAAGAAAGTTATCGGTCATCATTTTGACAAAAAATGATAATTTCATCAACATAAAACAAGTGGGTGGGTGCTCTTATCTTTCTAGTGGCCTTAATTGGTGATAAAGCCCCATAATCTGTAGATTTTAGGAGGCATTTCATATATTAATCCCTGATAATTCCAAATAAAAAAGTTGAGGGAGGATCCCCCTATCTCACCCATTAGGTATGACCGAAGTATCTTTTGTGAGACCCATTAATAATGAAAGAGAGTCTTGATTTGTAGATAAGTTCTTGAATAAGCTTAATAAATATGGTTGAGAAACCAAAACTGTCAAGTACTTAAAAAGTGAAATCCTAGCTAAGAGTGTCAAAATCTTTAGAGATGTCAATATTTAAATCAATATTTCTAGGTTTGTATCTCCTCTATAATATATTCACACATTCAGAGTTAATATATAAATAATCTGTCACTTCCATGTATAAGCACCAACTAATACTTCTTCCATATTCAATTATCTAAGAGTTAAATGAGTTTTGCATGTTATTTTAAAACCATACATTGGAAATCGTAGCCATGTAGCTTCTCATATATTACAACCAATCACTAGTTGAAAACTCATGTAACATGAGTGGCCTTTTTTGGGAGATCATATTTCTTCTCTTCCTTGTCTAATTCTTATGCAAAGTTAGATGATTCTGTTGTTGCTGATGCATACATTGATCTCTTGACAATTTCATTATCCAATTCCTTGCTTGGTATGGATGCCAATGATCCTCCTAAAACATTGGCAACCATGAAATTTATTGGTTCCATATTTTCCAATGTAAGAACTAGCTTTCATAAAAAAAACATGATATATGTGCTTTTACATGGAGAAGAAAACTTCTGTTTCACTTGAGCATTGTTACAGATAGCTGCCCGGAAGATGATAATGATGGTTTATCATTCATGCCAATGATCCAAATTTCTGAATGGCTGGATGAGTTCTCGTGTCATCTATTTTCTTTACTTATACACTTGGAACCATACAGTTTTATATAAGTGTTTATGCCTTTTTTTTTCTGCCCCTTTCTTCAATCATTCATGTATTATTCTAATATTTAGTTATGAATTGTATAGTTATTAAGTAGTTTATGGTATTGCAGAAGTTAAGGGCTACACTCTTCATCGGTTTTAGGAATGATCCTGACTGAGGATGGTCCCTATTATTTTTTCATGCTGAAAATCCTGCTTGGGAAGCTCTCTCAAAGTCTCTATAGTCAGGTATGTCCTGTAATTGAAGGTTGTTCAATCTAGTAGCTTCAAGAATCCATTTTTCTTCATTTTTAAGATGATTTAATCTTTGTAAAATTTGTATAATTACCTAAATCGTGTAAAATGTGTCCTTTTTTTCTGTCTACAGTTGACACACTGATCACATATATATAAGAAGTTGTTATATCTCATTTCTTTTCCCACTATTTTCTTATAGGTGGTTTCTTATGATAAGACCGGTTCTATCCACCACCATCGAAGACAATGAGTTCAAGATTTGGGTAAGGTTTATTCCATTTTTATTCTTTCAGCCACCTATGTTCAATATATGAGTAGTCATTCAATTTGACATTACCGTTTATCTGCTTATAGGGTGCTTCTTCTGGTGCAAGATCCCAAACAACTGACTCAGGTACTATATCAATGTCATCATTGTACCTAACGGTATGTAATAACTTATTCCATCATGCTTTTTGTTTTATGTACTCTGAATTCTTTATTCAAATTACAAAATTGTAAATGTTCTTTTCAAAATATTCTCTTAATGAAAAATATAATTTTATCTTATGCAATTTAATTTCTCCATGCATCCAAATCTAACATATCATTCTTTATACATTGAACATCAACTATTCTCTATACTTTCAAGGGAGTTATATGATTATTGGCTGATTTATTGTATTTATTACTCAACTCGATTGTATTATTATCACATGATCATCAGTAGTTGCATTTTTTTTGGTGCTCCAACTCTTGTGTATGTAGATTCATATCATAGTCTTTCAACTTTTCTACTACCGGGTATGTTATACCTGAATCATATGATCATAGGGTGTCTACTTAGCGTACAATTTTATTGGACCATCTGATGATCCTCCATTACATATTGTATTCTCACAGCGCATATTCTTTCCTCTGATTGCAGTGTACTCTATCCGATGATCAATCCGATATTCTCACTCTGCCCATTCGTGTCATTGCACGACCCCTTCATTTGGTTGTTTTACATTAAAATTCTCATACTGTGTCTGGTTATCTTGAACAATTTCATCTATGATTATAACCTTATGATAGTTACTGCATGCGGAAGTATTGCTAGATCGCCCCTATCCGAGCAATGGAGTCTTGGTTTATCCGAGCATCTCGGTCGGTGTATTTATGTCTGAACATCCCCCCTGCCCGCAACACCCACCCTGCCGCCTTCGAATCAGCCCGCACCATCCCCCCAACACCTGCAACCAGCCCCTTTCAACCAGCATTCCAGCCTCCTCCCGCTCCCTTCGCTCCTGGTCTGAAGATGTTGCCCCGCGGATGTCGCTGGATTGGGCCAACACGCTGCAGTCACGCCGCGGTCACTCTGCGGTCACGCTGCGGTCACGCCGCGGTCACGCCGCGGTCACGCCGCGATCACGCCGCGGTCACGCCGCGGTCACGCCGCGTTCACTCCGCGGTCACTCCGTGGTCACACCGTGATTTGGCCCTGCTCCAGCCACATCCAGCCCACACCAACCCCCTTCCACCTTCATTTCAACCCACTGCCACCAGCATTCCAGCCCGCAACATCCCCCCCCCCACCACCTTCGAATCAGCCTGCACCATCCCCCCAACACCTGAAACCAGCCCCCTTCCACCCGCATTCCAGCCTCCTCCCGCTCCCTTCGCTCCTGGCCGGAAGATGTTGCCCCACGGATGTCGCTGGATCGGGCCAACACGCTGCGGTCACGCCGCGGTCACGCCGCGGTCACGCTGCAGTCACGCCGCAGTCACACCGTGATTTGTCCCTGCTCCAGCCACATCCAGCCCACACCAGCCCCCTTCCACCTTCATTTCAGCCCGCTGCCATCGACATTCCAGCCCGCAACAGCCCCCCTGCCACCTTCGAATCTGCCCGCACCATCCCCCCAACACCTGCAACCAGCCCCCTTCCACCCGCATTCCAGCCTCCTCCCGCTCCCTTCGCTCCTAGCCGGAAGATGCTGCCCCACGGATGTCGCTGGATCGGGCCAACACGCTGCGGTCACACCGTGGTCACGCCGCGGTCACGCCGTGGTCACACCGCGGTCACGCCACGGTCACGCCGCGGTCACGCCGTAGTCACGCCGTAGTCATGCCGTGATTTGGCCCTGCTCCAGCCACATCCAGCCCACACCAGCCCCCTTCCACCTTCATTTCAGCCCGCTGCCATCGACATTCCAGCCCGCAACAGCCCCCCTGCCACCTTCGAATCTGCCCGCACCATCCTCCCAACACCTGCAACCATCCCCCTTCCACCAGCATTCCAGCCTCCTCCCGCTTCCTTCGCTCCTAGCCAGAATATGCTGCCCCACGGATGTCACTGGATCGAGTCAACACGCTGTGGTCACACCGCGGTCACGCCGCGGTCACGCCATGGTATTAATATTTTTCCCTTTCAGAGCATCTTTCAACGAAGTATTAATAGAGGATGGATTGCAGAATTTCTGTACAATTCTGCACTTATCAGTGGCATGGCCTATCATCCTGCAATGCTCATTGTACTTTGGTATGTTTTCTAATACAAAACATACCTCAATAAGATGATCATTTATATCAATAGAAACATATTCCAGGGGGTGTAGAAAGGGCCAGGGGAGGGGTGTCCGGAAGGGGGGTGTCCAGCAGGGGGGAGGGGTGTCCAGGGGGTGTAGGGGGTGTCCAGTGGGGCTGTCCAGTTGGGGCATGGGGACTGTCCAGTGGGGTGCCGGGGGCAGGGTGCAGGGGGCAGGGGTGTCCAGCAGGGGGAGGGGTGTCCAGCAGGGGGAGGGGCTGTCCAAACAGGGGGGAGGGGTGTCCGGCAGGGGGGGAGGGCTGTCCAGGGGGTGCAGGGGGTGTCCAGTGGGGCTGTCCAGTTGGGGCATGGGGGCTGTCCAGTGGGGTGCAGGGGGGAGCATGAGGGACTAAGGGGGGCATGGGGGTGCAAGGGGGTGTTCAAGGGGGTTGTCCAGGGGGTTGCAAGGGGGTGAAAGAGGGCTGTCCAGGAACCTAAGCCCATGTAGGTTATGAATGTCTCTATAGAGAAAATGCAGTGCTATCCAGATCTGTAAAATATCATAAAACATCCCACAAATACTTCAAAGGCACCAGGTATAACTATTTCACCACCTATAGATAGTGAGCACGGTGCTATAAAATCTGGTAACTCTATTTCAAATCATAATTCCAATGTTTTGTTTAATGCAGTACTACATGAAATCTGATGATTTATGTTGATGACATGATTACAATTTTTAAGAACATGAGCCTCATAATTATTGTAAAATCACAAAATAATGGTAAGTTTGAAGTGAAAGACTTAGGCATATTGCTAATAAAACCTTAGGCATTGAAATTGTTAGAGATAAACCAAATAAATTTTCTTACTTATCTCAAAATGGTTAAATATTAAATATTAAAAATCGACACATGTTTGAATCTCTCAAAATTTCCAATGTACTCCTAGTAAAACACTTTAAATTTTCTTCAACACAAAAACCCATTGCTAATGATGATATTCAATTTAGGTGTAAAATCCATTATGATAATATTTTTGGTAGCATTATGTACTCTGATTTCCATGGGACCTGATATTGCCTATGAAATCTACAGTCATAGCAGATTTATGACCACACCTGGTGCAGGTGGGCTGCGGGGGGGGGGGGGGTGGAGGTGGGATGGGGGGTGGCAGGGGGGCTGGGGGTAGTAGGTGGCTGGGGGGGTGGCTGGTGCAGGGGGCTGGGGTTGGGGGCTGGTGCAGGTGGGCTGCGAGGGGTGGGGGGCTGGTGCAGGTGGGCTCGGGTAGCAGGGGGGCTGGGGAGGGGGGACAGGTGTAGGTGGGCTGGGGTAGCAGGGGGCTGCGGGGGGGGGGGGGGGGGGGGGCTGGGGTTAGGGGCTGGTGCTGGTGGGCTGCGAGGGGGGGGACTGGTGCTGGTGGGCTGGGGGGTGGCAGGGGGCTGGGGGGGGGGGCTGGTGCAGCTAGGGGTTGGGGTTGGGGGCTGGTGCAGGTGGGCTGCGGGGGGGGGGGGGGTGGAGGTGGGCTGGGGGGTGGCAGGGGGGCTGGGGTAGCAGGGGGGGTGGGGAGGGGGGCTGGGGTAGCAGGGGGCCGGGGTGGGGGGGATGGTGCAAGAGTGATGAGGGGGAGCTAATACTAAATTTCTTTATATTATAGAGTATGCACTAAAAGAATCTATACCATGTCCAGCTACTATAAAGGTATGGTGTTTATTTTTTATCTCTATGTTGTTAGAGTTAATTGGTATTGAAGTTACTCATTCTTTTATATCATCAATTTTATTTGAAATGTAGTTCTTAAATCCAAATACTATATAATTCTTGTTGGATCCATACATGCCTTTAGTAAAGAGGTCCATGTAATTTTTTAAATTTCATGTGTGTTATGTGATGGTTTCCAACTTTGAAGTGGTGTGGGATCTCTTAGTGCATGATCTGGAGGTATTTGAAATTATTATTTTAATAGATAGAATGATCGATGTTATGTACTAGATTGAATTTTCTCATTTTTGAGTTTAGTTTAAATCTCTTTTTGGGGTCTCTCTTGTCTTTTAGGGTAAGTGGGATTCTAGATTTGGGATAGTAGGGGGGTGTCCAGATAGGGGAGGGGGTGTCCAGATAGGGGGGAGGTGTGTCCAGACAGGGGGGATGTCGCTGGACTGGGCCAACACGTTGTGGTCACGCTGCGGTCATGCCGCGGTCACGCCGTGGTCACGCCGCGGTCACGCCACGGTCATGCCGTGATTTGGCCCTGCTCCAGGACGACACCCTATGGCGGTTACTCCTCCTTAGAGAAACATTGAATGGTTAGATCTATAATTTTTCGTATTTCCTCATTCCTAAACTATATCTCCTCTCAGCGCTGCCTCTCATCCATCTTTCCACAAAACGTGCATAGCAGGTGGTACAAAGGCTCAATTCAACTGAAAACATTGGTTTGGAATTGTCTGGCATATTTTATTGTACATGTATCACATAATATTTGTTCGGTAATTCTTCTTTTTCCTCATCCTATTCACATGTTTTCCAAACCATATCATCCTCATCCTCTGCACATGTCGTCTGAACCGGATCAGCCTGTTGTGATGAAAATTCAATGTCTGCTTTTGGCTGTTTTAGATGAAATTCCTTCCATAATTCCCTCATCTCATGTAGCACACATTGGAGGAGGATGATCACTGACAAGTTGAGTTTTAAAGCCTGCAAACAATCTGTTTGATGCAATTCCAAAGAGGCTGTTCTATTCTGAGGGCCTATTTTATGCTGGAGTTCCCACATTTCCCCCACAAGCTGGCAAAGGGAGGTCTGTTTGGGCCTATGAAAATAGGGCTTGTTTGTTATGGACAAAGATGCAACTAGAGACCTGGTTTTCTTGAAGAGTTTCCATGAAGGGTCTTCACTGTAGAGGAGACCAGCTCTGGTCTGTATTTGGTAGTTGCTTCCATGATGGTTCCCACAAGCGTTTGACTGAATTTCACACCAAACCAAGCCCTGCTAGTGACTCTTTTTCGATGCACTATAAAAATCCCATGGCCAACCCACCAAAATCAAACCAGCTATTCCAGATCCATTTCCACTCTCACTAAAAAATCCAAACTCAAGCCCTACTACAATTCCAAGCTCCCACTTCAATTTAGCCACTATGAACTCCTTTCTAGTCCCCCACCATTTTTCAATCCACCTAGGCAACCCATCCACAACTTGACCACCAATCAGGCCTACCCACCTCTCAACTTCTAAGCCACCAACCCCACATTTTCCACCAGGCATCCCACTTTAAAACCATTCCAAACCTCACCCAATTCTAACCAATTAAACCAGACCCCTTAACATTTGAATCCCTCATCTAAATTCCTGTTCCAACTCACTTATTTTAGACCCAATCAGCCTTGCCACTTCAAAAAAACAAGAGCAGCCTACTTAAAATCCAGTCCAACTTAGTTTCCTTTATGCTTTCCCCCAAGTATATTGGGAAAATTTTATTCATTTTTCTTCATTTACCTCTTCTTACTTACTGCTGATTTCAGCAGCCAGATTCGGTCTTTTAGCAATAGTCCATGACATCCATCCGTTGTCTAGGGGGTCCAGTGGGGGGGGGGGGTGGATATAGGGATGGGTGTAGGGGGTGGGGGCTGGATATAGGGTTGGGTGCAGGGGGAGGGGCTGTGCAGGTAGGGGGAGGGGCTGTCCAGCAGGGGGGGAGGGCTGTCCAGCAGGGGGAGGGGTGTCCAGCAGGGGGGAGGGGTGTCCGGTAGGGGGGGCGGGCTGTCCAGCAGGGGGAGGGGCTGTCCAGCAGGGGGGGAGGGCTGTCCAGCAGGGGGGGAGGGCTGTCCAGCAGGGGGGAGGGTTGTCCAGCAGGGGGGAGGGGTGTCCAGCAGGGGGAGGGGTGTCCAGCAGGGGGGAGGGGTGTCCAGGCAGGGGGCGGGGCTGTCCGGCAGGGGGGCGGGCTGTCCGGCAGGGGGGCGGGCTGTCAGGTAGGGGGGCGGGCTATCCGGCAGGGGGGAGGGGTGTCCGGCAGGGGGCGGGGCTGTTCAACAATTTGTTTTGTTGTCTTTGATTTTGACACCACCTGCACACTAGAAGAAGTAGTCTGATCAGGAGAAGGATCCCCTAGAAGTATACATACTTCTTCAGAACCAGGTGTAGCAGCTTTTACATCAACAGAATGGTCAGCAGAAGCAGGAATCCCACACTACACTTTCCCAGATTCAAAAAAATGAGAAACAGAGGCAGGCTGGTTTTGTTTATTAATAATATCCGCCTCCTTCACTGTGTCTTGTCCATATTCCTTCAGATTTATGTTTACCTGTGCACTAGAGGCATCACTAGAGGCAGCATAAAGTAAATCTTGTGCCATGAGACTTTCATTGGCCACACCAGCCAAGGAGGAAACCTCCTTACTAGTGTCAATCTGAGCAGAATCAGATTGACACAGTGAAGGGGGCCTGGGTTCCTTGCTTTGAGAAACCACTTGAGCATAGGAATGGACAATAGTAGTAACAGGGAGAACAGGTGCAGGATCCACAACTTCTTCCACAATGTCAGCCCATGTTTTATGGCTGGGCGTACAGACCTTCTCATTATCATTCTTGGAGTTATAAACAACCATCCCTTGATTAACAGGCTCAACAAACTGCCTATTAACAGGGTTGTCAGAACCAGAGGTGAAAGCTTTATTGATTTGTATTGTTTTCCTCTCCAAATCAAGGTTGGAACATGATTTATGATCATTTACTCGTTGAGAACAAAGGGTTCAAATAACAGATCTTCTGCAGTTTTTAACCTCATGATCAATGACCTTACAATCTGGGCAAAATTTTGGTATGTTCTCAAATTCCACTAAGTTCCAGCTCCTCTTCATCAGTAGATAAACAAACTTTGTCTACTAATGTGGAGCAAAGGTCTATTTCAATTAGACATCTAGAATAATGGCCAAATTGAGCTATTTCAGTTTCTCGATCCATCTTAACTGGAACTCCAACAGCTAATGCAATGTCATATAGAATTCAATGATGCCATAAAACCCAGTTTAAGCCATAGATTTTAACCCATACCTGAAATGAGGTCTTACCAATTTCATATGGGTTGAATTTCTGATCCCAGTCATGTATATGTACTGCACCTGGCTTGAGTGAGAGGGAGCCAAATCCCCAGTCATGTATATGTAATGCAGGGGGTGCAGGTGCAGGGGGTGCTGGGGGGAGGGGGGCAGGGGGGATGGGGGCAGGGGGGATGGGGGCAAGGTCAGGGGGGGTGCGGGGGGTGGGGGGGTGTTGGGGGTGCAGGGGGGGAGGGGGGAAGGGGGGAGGGGGGCAGGGGTGCAGGGGGGCAGGGGTGTAGGGGGCAGGGGGCAGGGGCAGGGGGGAGGGTGGAGGGGGGCAGGGGGAAGGTGGGGTGCAGGTGAAGGGGGTGCTGGGGGGAGGGGGGGATGTCCAGCAGGGGGGAGGGCTGTCCAGCAGGGGGAGGTGTGGGGGGAGGGGTGTCCGGCAGGGGGGGCTGTCCGGCAGGGGGGGAGGGTTGTCCAGTAGGGGGGGAGGGTTGTCCAGCAGGGGGGGGGGCTGTCCAGCAGGGGGGGGAGGGCTGTCCAGCAGGGGGAGGGATGTCCAGCAGGGGGGAGGGGTGTCCAACAGGGGGGAGGGGGCAGACTGAGGTTGGGGGGCATGCTGGTGTGCAAGGGTGCATGGGGGAGTGAAGTTGGGTGGGGGGTGTCCATGGTCTGGGGGGGGGGGGGGTCTGTCCTGGGGGGTTTGGGGGGGGGCAGGACTGGCAGGGGAGAGGGGGGAAAGTAGCAGGGGGGAGGGGACTGGGCAGGGGCAGGGGGGTGTTGTGGTTCAGTGTAGGGATGAACAACAGCATTCACCCAGCTAGGTACCAAGTAGTGAACAACAGCTCTGTAGAATTGCCATGCAACTACTAACCAAGGAAAAGAACCAGTCTGGAAACTTCTAAGGCACACTTCTGGAATGTTTACTGCAAATAAAAAAGGTTTTCCTCATCTGTCTCCATACTCAGCCTCTGAATCATCTCCTTTCCTTTGAACTCTATCACCACAAATTTCTGAATCTTCAATACATGGTCTAGGCTCCAGTGATGACTTATTACTAGGCTCCAACCCCATCGAGAGAGTTCGTACGACTTGGCCATCGAGAGCAAAAGGTAAGACAAACTTCCCCAATCTGCGACAATCAATTGTACCTGGCAGCATGTTCTGAATTGTCACTTCATCATCAAGTGGAATCAATTGCAGCCCAGGGACATATTGTTCCTTCACGTCAACCCTTCGCTGAAATTTCTTTTTCAGACCGTGCAAAACTGGAATCATTCAGCTCTTTGCCTTACTGTTGTCCTGTGGGGGTGCAAGGGGGCTGTCCGGGGGGGGGGGGGGGGGCAGTCTAGTGAGGTGTAGGGGGTGTTCAAGGGGGCTGTCTAGGGGGGTGCAAGGGGGCTGTCCAGGGGGGGCATGGGGGTGAAAGGGGGCTGTCCAGGCGGTGCGGGGGGGAGGGCTGTCCTGCAGGGGGGGAGGGCTGTCCAGTAGGGGGGAGGGCTGTCCAGCAGGGGGGGTCTGCAAGGCAGTTGGGAGGAGGGCGGGGGGGGGGGGGGGGGGGGGTCTGCAGGGCATAGGGGAGGGGTGCAGGAGGTGTCCAAGGGGGTGTCCAGGGGGTGTCCAGGGGGTGTCCAGGGGGTGTCCAGGGGGGTGTCCAGGGGGTGTCTAGGGGGTGTCCAGGGGGTGTCCAGGGGGTGTCCAGGGGGGTGTCCAGGGGGTGTCCAGGGGGTGTCCATGGGGTGTCCAGGGGGGTGTCGCGGGGGTTGGGGGGTATTTTTTTTATGGATTTGGAGACCCTATAGCCACGGTTTTAAACCGTGGCTATTGGTTTATTGCCATGGTTTTTAACCGTGGCTATAGACCTAATGCCACGATTTTATACTGTGGCAATAAAGCCTGTCCGACCTTTAGTATAGCCACGGTTCAAACCGTGGCATTAGGTATACAGCCACGGTTTGGAACCGTGGCTATAGGGCTGGGCCTATAGCCACGCCAAACTTAGCCACGGTTTCTCAAACCGTGGTTATTACCTATAGCCACGGTTTAAGGGCCTATAGCCACGGTTTAGAACCGTGGCTATAGCCCAAATTTCTAGTAGTGCTTCTATGGAAAAGAAGAACCCGAATCTGGATCTCATACCATTTTGTAACAAATCGATCAGGTTCGTCCCTCTGATGGATGCCCGAACCGACCCTCCACATGCCCAGAGAGCTTTCCCAATCCCCACGGGCTGACAACTAGTTCTTGGGCATCACAAGAATCCCTTTGGGAATGATTTCGCCCAAAATAGAGATAAATGGCAGCAAAATAAATAAATGAAAGAGACAAAATAAATAAACATGCCATAACAGATATAAACTAACTAAAAAGGAATAACTATAAACAAAAAATAATAATAACTAACTTGTGTTGAGCCCAAACCATCTCCATGCAACCTCTGGTTTCTCACCATAACCCAACTCACACCACATCGACCATGATAATCAAACAATATCCAACTGAGATCCAGGAACCTGAAATGATATATGTGTGAGCTAAAAATCCCAGTAGTTCACCAAAACCCATTGAAACTATGAAATATGTTTCATAAGGTAATTCATCAATGTTAGTTTGAATGTAAACTATAAAGTAAGTTTTTTTATACATATAAATTTATGGAAATCAAAAAATTATATAAACCACTTTCAAAACATTCCTCCTTTGTTTTCCAAAAATGAACTCATGCATTTTGAAAAAAAAGTCAACAACCTAATCCATTTCCAAAATCACACATACACCATTCACATTTTCCAAAACAAAAATTTGTTTTATCTAAATTAAAATGGTAACTTTAAAAAATTTCACCAGCCGAAGCCACCTTTAAAATGGAACACCCATTTTGAAAATCATTTTAAAGCACCCATACAAAAAATACTTTATTTTAAAATAGGTTTTCCAATGTCTTTGAGAACTAATTTTACAAAGAAAACAATCCAACACACACATATCAAGCATAAAAAAGAAGACACCACATATATCATAAGGCATATATTAGAATAATCAGAAATAGTGTCATAAAAATGAAAGTAGGGGAAATGATATAACCAAACACTAGATCAAACTTGTCATGATCTCCTCCCTCCAAATATACTAAAATGAGGGGAGAGAGATAATTACCCCACAGTCCCGCCTCCAGTAGGCCCCAGGGTTCTGACTAGCACCGAGGGTATAAAAATATCTTGTATGGGAGGCATTACCCTCAATAATATAAATAGGATTGTGAGATAAGATAAATCAATCGCAACCAACTCCATTACATAGATACATACATACATACATACATACATACATACATACATACATACATACATACATACATACATACATACATACATACATACATACATACATACATACATACATAAAAACTAAAGTAGCGACACAATAATTGTCCAAAGGTCTGAGATAGTAATGTCCAATATAGTCAACCAAGTCCTCCTGAAAACCTATTTTTTTTACATATGTAGGGTGAGCATACATATATACTCAGTAAGAAAACCAAATTCTCTCATGCACATGTGAAAAGAGCATATAATACACCTTTGAGAAAGTAGCATAACCAAACAACACCTATATAGGTATACTATCTATCCAAACCTCACCAAGCCACGTTCACCAAATAATGCAAGTGTTTTCGACGCTTTCACCGGGGCGCGTGCGTTCATCTGCTTGAGTACGAAAGGCGCGGTTCTGTTGCCCCGCATTCCCACTTTCCAAAGGCGGGTGACATCCATTCCTTGTTTAGAGACGTTTGCTCCTTGATTGAAATGGGATGATGGGATGTTGGTTCTTCCTTCCATGGATTCCTCCTCAGAACTCGTTACCTAGTCCGGGTCTCCCTTAAAGATTAAGTCATGGTTCGTGAATCTCATTCCCGGTGCCATATCTTTATGGACACCAGTTAATTACACTGCTTCTGTCAAGACATTCCATGGGGTCTTGACATGGTAGCAAACTTTGGTCGGAGTAGATGACAATATCAGGCATGTCAGGGCATCTCTGGATGCATGGACATTGGGGAAATTGTACTCTTACTCGTAAGAGGGCATCTCAAAAGTGCAGAACCTGATGTATCCCATGTCGAATGCAGGGAATCATATGCCATATGCATGTATATGAGGTTTCCCTTAGTTTCCCATGTTTAACACAGGGTATGCCACAAGTTTAATGTCAAGTAGAGATGGTTACGCCAAAGGTGTGTCTTACGAGGTTTTCCTCAGGCATCTCATGTTTATCACGAGGTAGGACGCGAGTTTAATGTCTTGCAGAGATGAAATGAGGGTGATCAGAATGTCCCATATAGACAGATCAGATTGGTACATCCTTAGGAGGGAACACCTGGAAGGTTTACCGGGTGGATAGATCAGAACACTCGATAAGAGCAGACCCAAGATAGTGTGTCCCATAAAGGGAAAATGACACACCGTGAAGGCTGACTTGGACACCACTGAGGGAGGATCAGGGAGTGTGCACCCCAGAATGGGGGAAAACCAAGGTTTACCATTGACTGGGATTGAACCTCATAGAGGTTTCCTACATACCTTGTGTAGACGATAGGGATCAAAACCCATGTAGTTCGAAGGGGTGATGATTCGAGGTGTACACAAAGGACAACGACCCGGAGACATGCTGGGGCTTACACATGAATAGCAGCCCAAGTATTGTTGGGAGCAGCGAGGAGGTGGATGAAATGATCCCACCGGGATGTGGCGGCCTGAGTGAGAATCAGGATGGATGATGGAGAGCTGAATGGAGTGGAGGGGGAATGAGATGGGACCATCGTGAAGGTGATGGTAGTGTTGGTATTGAGCCTCAAAGAGACTTCATACGTATCCCTATGGTAGGGAATCAAAGTCCTCATAGTTCGGTGGGATGATGGGACACCTGAGGAGGCGACCTGTGAGGATGGACACATTGATCGGACCTAGAGGAAGTAGAACCTCCAGGTTGGGGCATGATCTTCTCAGAACACATGGGATCAAGGGATAGATTAGGATGAGACATGGGTACTGGGCTTGAGCCTCAGGGAGGCTTCCTACGTATCCCCATGGTAGGGAATCAAAGTCTGCGTAGTTCATCTGACGACGAATTACCATCGATTGGGGACTTCAACGGCTTACCACTAAATGAGGTTGACAACGGCTTACCGCTAAATGGGGGAATAAAAACTTACTGCTGATTGAGGCCCACAGTTTAACATCATGCGGGACGAGGGTGAACTGATGTGAAAGAGGACCCAGGGCCTAGATAGATGGTGGGATTGAACCTCAGTGAGGCTTCTTACGTACCTTGCCTTGTAAAGGATCAAAGTCCACGTAGTTTAGAAAGGGTTGGTGAACCGATGTGAGGATGGTCGGGACCAATGGATGGTGGTCTTGAACCTCAGGGAGGCTTCCTACGTACCTCACCTTAGCAAGGATCAAAGACCATGTAGTTTAGGATGGGTTTGGTGAACCGATGTGAAGGGGGTTGGAATGACCGGGTGTTGGGATTGAACCTTAGGGAGGCTTTCTACATACCCTGCCTTGGAAAGGATCAAAGACCACGTAGTTCAGGATGGGTTTGGTGAACCGACGTGAAGGGGATCAGAACAACCGAGTGTTGGGCTTGAACCTCATGGAGGCTTCCTACGTACCCTTCCTTGGCAAGGATCAAAGACCACATAGTTCATGTAGGATTGGAGATTACACTCTAGGTTTCCTGAGGTGTTGGTGAACCGACGTGAAGATAGTCGGAACGACCGGGTGCTGGGATTGAACCTCAGGGAGGATTCTTACGTACCCTACCTTGGCAAGGATCAAAGACCACGTAGTTCAGGTTGGGTTTGGTGAACCGACATGAACGAGGTCGGAATGACCGGGGTTATGGTCTTGAACCTCGTGGAGGCTTCCTATGTATCCTGCCTTGGCAAGGATCAAAGACCATGTAGTTCAGGTTGGGTTTGGTGAACCGATGTAAAGGAGGTCGGAACGACCAGGGTGGTGGGATTGAACCTCATGGAGGCAGAGGTTTCCTACATACCCTACCTTGGAAAGGATCAAATACCACGTAGTTTAGGTGGGGTGGGAATCAATGTTAAAGTGGTCGGAACCAATGAGGTGTTGGGCTTGAACCTCAGGGATGCTTCCTACATACCTCACCTTGGAAAGGATCAAAGACCACGTAGTTCATGTTGGGTGTAGGGATTACACTTTAGGCTTCCCATAGAGGATTTCATGGTCGATGCTTACTACTCTAAGCCCACTTGAGTCATGCTTGGTGTGAGAAACAAGAGGCAGTAAGGACTTGGCGATCATAACACAAAGGTGCATCCATGAAGGGTGGTGAATGGGGATTACACAAGGAAGCTGCCTGGGTGCCGCTATAGAGCGACAATGGTGAATGGGTCTTACACAAGGAAGCTGCTCAGGTGCCGCTATTGAGTGACAACAGTGAATGGGGCTTATGCAAGGAAGTTACCCGGGTGTCGCTATTGAGCGACAATGGTGGATGGGGCTTACGCGAGGAAGCTGTCCGGGTGCCGCTATGGAGTGACAATGGTTAATGGGGCTAACGTAAGGAAGTTGCCCGGGTGCTGCTATGGAGCGACAATGGTGGATGGGGATTACGCTAGGAAGCTACTCTTGTGCCGCTATGGAGCGGTAATGGTGGATGGGGATTACGCTAGGAAGCTGCCTGTGTGTCTTCCTCATGTCTGGCCATGAGGGCATCCCAACCCACTGGTGGGTTGAGGCCTTCGCCTTTGCGCTAGTGCATAAGAGGGATAATTCCAATGGCATTAGAATCAGTCCAAACAAAGGGAGATTAAAAGTGTGAATCACATGCCTGATATTCGAAATGTGGTGAGGGTGGCATGATGACGGAGGATAACTATTGACCGTGTTCGAAACATAGTATCCATATCAAGTTAGCCTGAAATGGGGACAAACAAATGAGGGTCGATTGTTGATCATGTTCGAAACACAGGACCTGACTCAAAGTTTCATCCTAAGTCTTCCGGGGCATTGGCCCAAGATGGTAGGTGAGCCGATGCGGCATGGGACCAGGCTGTTAGGGGGTCCCTTCAGACATGGAAGTGGATGAAGATCCGAATGAAGGACATTCAAAGCGTGAGGTGGAGTGATGGAATGTTTGAATGGATTCCAACGCTCTTGAAATTATGCCACTGTAATCATGGAATTAGGAATCTTATGCTTGGATCATAAGGCATCTATTGTTTAGAGCAAGAGGCATCCTATGTTTGGAACATAGGGCGTACTACAGTTTAGAGTCATGTAGAAAGGACTGTTGCCATCTTATGCTTGGTGCACAAGGCATCCCTTATATTGAGTAAGAGGCATCCTATATTTGTCATATAGGGTTCAATACAGTTTAAAGTCATATAGATAGGACTATTAGGCACAAGTCACCTAGAAATGTTTGGTGTTGGGACTTACGCAAGGGTGACCCTTTCTGGTTCAACCTGGCATAGGAACCATGTGATAGGGTTTGGATGAGTTGCTTGAGGAATGGTTTGACTCAAGGTACTTGGGGAATTGATGAGGAGAATCTCAACTCGCGACATGAGAAAATAACCAAGAGGAATATGTCGACTCAAGGTGTTTCATGGTGTGTGAAGTAGTATCTCAAATCATGGTATCTCATAGGTGGAAGGCGGCTGCGCACAAGGGCGCAATGAAAAATGCTGATGTCTCGGCCTGAAAAGTTCACGGTGTGACTCTCCATTTTTCATGGGGGTCAGTGAAGGCAGGGAAGGGACCGGCCCAAAGAGTGGGGGTGCGGGGGTGCAACCCCCATAGTATGAACCAGTGGGCATAAAGGTAGGAGCCTTGCAAAAGGATAGGTCTTCGCGAAGTAGCTTCACGGATCAAAGGGGCTCGTGGAGCATGGGATCTTGCGGAGAATCCTCGCGAAGGAAAGGTGCTCGCGGAGCATGGACTCATGGAGTAGAATTGTGAAGGAAGATACTCGTGGAGCATGGACTCACGGAGTAGCAATGAGAAGGAAGCTTCTCACGGAGCATAGACTCATGGAGCAGCAACGCAAAGGAAGCTGCTCGCAGAGCACAGATTCATGGAGTAGCAACACGAAGGAAGTTTCTCGCGGAGCATGGACTCACAGAGCCACTTCACAAAGGAAAGCAGAGCTCTGTGAACTAGGATATCGTCCACATAAGGGGCAAAGTGACCGTATAGAGAAGGGGGGTGAGATGGGTATTTATAGGGGAGAGGCACCGCGAAGTAGAGCCCGCTCGGTGCGAAAACAGAGCTCACTCTGTGGAAGATTGCAAACGTCAAAGGCGTTCGCAGAGCATCCCGCCTCCTTGCTCCGCGACGGATCACGAACGTCAAAGGTGTTCGCGGAGAATCCCACCTCCTTGCTCCGCGGAAGGTTCACGAACATCAAAGGGGTTCGCAGAGCATCCCGCCTCCTTGCTTCGCGGCTCTCCGTAATCACGGAGGGAGCTTCGTGAATGGGCTTCGCGAACCAGTTTTCCAGCCCAACTTCAAATGTACATAACTCCTAATAAGTAACTCTGTTCAGGCCCTAAAACCTACCAAATCAAAGATTGAGAAATGGGATATGATCTTGGATCATGTATGGAAGCATCTAGAAAATTTTGGGGATGCGTTTTCTGGTGTCAACAACAAGCTAAGTAATATAATATAACATGAGTCACATCGATGAAGGGTACCCTTCACCACTTTTCTACTAATTTTCCACTCTCACACCCCAATGTCATGCGTCTTGACACTCCCATATCTTCTTAATAACATCACATCACATTATATACCACCTATAAATACCTAGGACATCACATCACATCATATCTCACTTGAAAACACCTGATCCATCACATCACATAACTAGTGTTGCAGGGTATCGTGAACATGAATGACATAAACCTCGTGCCCTACTCCTACCATGCATGACCCCTACCATAAGACGTCTCATCACATCTCACCCGAAGATACCTGTACCATTAAATCTCATCACATCACATGTAGACAATGTCACTTTTTACTACTAACCATCATAGCTAGTGCATATCACCAATGCTTAGAAGTGGGAGTGGGGAAGAGTGGGTATCCAGTTGGCCATCCTCTCACCGAGATGTTGGAAAAAACACCCCCCAAATATATATATATATGGGTGTCTCCACACAGTTCTCGACATGGGTGGGGTTTGTAAATCAATCACAAAGAATATACAATATATATAAGGAGTCACAACTCACAAGCCCCATCCTAAGGGTTAACTACCAAGGCATAATCTATCACACAAGACCCCCTACTTTCGCTACCAAAACTAAATGCACAACACCACACAATAAAAATGTAATCCACAATTCATATCTCAGTCATTAATTATGATTAATCCATTTTCCATATTTTCTGTTACCAACCCATTCCATTAAAATAAGCACCATGTTTAGTGTTTCTATCCCATTAATAATTCATTCATTAAGCATTCCCATTTGAAATCATTATTATGAATTTAATTCCATTACTAATCAGGCAAATAGTGTACCTCATCACATCACAATAAAAGATATCCCAACCTCCATATACCAACAATCCAAAATCACATCTGCAACCTTACCACACAACCACACCACAACCATCATCGTAGCCCCATTGCTCACACATCACAAAAAAACCACCGCCTAGGCATCACATCAACAAAAACAAGCCACAACACACAACCACATCCACAAACATGTTACAACACATACACACAACATCTACCATATTGTGCATAGGGTCTTTTATTGAATTTTACTTCTTTATTACAGGGCATTATCACACAATCCATAAGATCTCAGGGAATCCAATTCATTAACCAGGTATACATGATTATCCAAATTCATATTAAGTGTTGTCGACAACCAAACAACATGCATTCCAAAAATAATCAAATAGTGCACAAATAAGGACCCCAACAACCACAATTTTTAGTGGTGTTTAATCCCATACAATTTCAATAACAAAAACTATATCAAATAGTAAAAACATGCTTGCATTCCCCAGCTCCTTATTAAATTCATTTAACCAATTTATTTATCTTTGTTAATTTTTTTGAAACCATTTCTATATAGATAAAAATTAACACCCATCCCCGCATGATACACATAAAGAAGAAACTAAGGAAAACCTACTTGGAAGAAAGAAGTTTTACACCAACTTGTTTCACCAAAACATGGGGTGTGTGTATCGGGGAAACCTCTTTGGGGGAACTCAAACTAAATTCTGCAACAAGGTTCCACAATTCCAAGGGAAGAAGGATTTGGAACCTCTCGTCTGAAGAGAAATTAATCCCAAAAGAACGAATAAAATATTTTCTCTTTTGAAAGATTAGATCCTAAACCAGGGGGATTAAATACAGTTTTAAATTGGTTATTAAAGTTTAATATCATTAAATACACACAGTTTAAACATTTAAAAGGTTTCAATACTTTTTAGAAATTTAATATATGATTAATCCCCTATTAAATGACTTTAAAATTCATTAATTTAATCATTAAAACCATTTTTTTCAAAGAAATGTCAAAAAGGGAAAATCTGGAATTTTTGGAAAAGCTGGAAACACTATTCAAAATGAGCCACCATTGGTGATCCATTTTTAGTTAAAAATGAGCCACCATTGGTGATCCATCATTAGTTCAAAATGGTCCATCATTGGTGATCCAAAGTTAGTTAAAAATGATCCACCATTGGTGATCAACCATTATTTCAAAATTATCCACCATTGGCGATCCACCATTAGTTTAACATGATCCACCGTTGGTGATCCGTCATTAGTTCAAAATGATCCACCATTAGTTCAAAATGATCCATTTTTGGAAATCCACCATTGGTTCAAAATGATCCACCGTTGGTGATCCAACATTAGTTCAAAATGATCCACCATTAGTGATCCACCATTAGTTCAAAATGAGCCACCGTTGGTGATCCACTATTAGTTAAAAATAATCCACCGTTAGTGATCCACCATTAGTTCAAAATGATCAATCGCTGGTGATCCACCATAAGTTCAAAATGATCCACCATTGGTGATCCACCATTAGTTCAAAATGATCCACCTTTGGTGATCCACTGTTATTTCAAAATGATCCACCGTTGGTGATCTACTATTAGTTCAAAATGATCCACCGTTGGTGATCCATCATTAGTTCAAAATGATCTATTGTTTTTGATCCACAGTTATCCTCCAAAACACCTCAAAACTCCTCCCTTCCTCCACCAAACATACCTAGACTTTCCCTGGACACCTTAAACACTAGATTTCCCATAAAGTAATGAGCCAAAAGGTCCATAAAGTTACATCAGATACCTCCCAAACTATTCTCACCCTCGATAATTCAAAACCAACCCAAAAGGAAAGAGAGAAAAGGTTTGAACAACCATCCCTCGAGATACCTCTCAAGGATGTCATTACATCTAAAATACCGCCACCAACCAAACCTGTTAACCCAAATTCCCACAACAGCTGAACAAACCATACTTCCCCAAACATATAAATCAGTGAATTCCATCCTCCACGTCAAGATACTATCCACTCTGGGTGGCACTGACTCGCCTTCACGAGTTTAATCACATCATAACACAATGCGTCTCAATTAGGAATCAGGTCCTCCCTTTTTCACATGTTAGAACTTTATCACACAACACACATCAGAGAAAAATAGCTCATCAAAATGAAACAATAAGGTTTTAAAACATCACATCATCTAGGAAAAACCAAATAAGGCAAAGTAAGATCAAAATAGTTTTGGGTACTAGTCACACGTCTGCATCTCTCGCTCCCAAGCACTCTCCTCCAAGATGCCATACCTCCAAAACACATGAACCCAGGGAATGGTTCATCTTTGCAGCACCTTCTCTTGATAATCTTAGATCACCACTGGCCACTCTACAAACATCGCATCATCCTCAATATCCAAATATCCCAAATCAATGATATGAGAGTCATCGTGAAGATACCGACAAAGCTAAGAGATGCAGAATACATCATGGATCTGGTCCAGTCATGGTGGCAATGCCGATCGATATGCCACCTCACCACCTCACCCCAACACCTCAAAGGTCCCAACAAACCTGGTATAAATCTTACTATCATGAACCAAGATGGAATACCATCCAATTAGACATCCGACTCGGTCTGAGACATGTCATGAAGGCTATTCCCAATCCCCATGAGTTGGAAACTAGTGTCGAGCATCAAATTAATCATATTGGGAACAATTTAGCCCAAATAAACCATGATAAATAACCAAAAGAACATGCAACAGAACTAAAAATAATTTAATATAAATAAATATAAAAAAATGATTAATTTGATGCTTGACACTAGTTTCCAGCCCGTGGGGATTGGGAACAACCTTAATTTTAATATAAATAAATATAAAAAAATGATCCAGATACAACAACTGCTGGACGAAAAAAATCTGAATACAAAACTAAAAATAGACCATGCCAACAAGATCTCCACATGACCTCTTGGTAACCACCATCCACAAGACTAATCTACTCTAAGAGAAACCAAACCAGGAACTCGCACCTGCAAAACAACTCGGGTCTACCAACACTGAGTGGCATAATTAGGGTGTGATATTAAACATCTCAGTAGGTAATCACTATAGAATCCATGAATTTCCTTTCCTAGGTCAGTCCATAAACACTAGTTTGAAAAATTTTATAAAATAAGCTTTTAATCATTTAAAGTAACCAAACACAGATTTCTAAAAATCCCCATTTTAAAATAACACTCATAACTTTTCTTTTCAAAAGTGGTTTCACTTTCCACAATCCATCTTTGAAACAAAACCCAAATACAAAACCAAACTAGGTAACCAAAAAGGGGCTACGTAGAAAGTAAAGGAAACAAAAAAGCAGGCACAACCAGAAAAGCCAATATCCAACATGCAATAGAAATAAACAGAACAAACAAATAGATAATCATGGGAACTTCCTAAAAATATCTAGAGGCAATCCCTAGACGTACTTGGTTCAGACTCACCTTCCGACATATGGTACAACTCCATATTCAATAACCAACTGGCCACTTTAAACCATCCAATCCAGTGGAATGTCCCACCTATCCTCAACAAGTCAATGAGGTACCAACTCATCTAATTGGGGTTGACAAGAAACCGTCACTCAATTCTCTAAATGACGCCCAAGAATCCCATCATAATAATAATAATCACTACCAAAAAACTGAGTTTCCACATCGTCACCCTTTAACAGCGCTAAAAAGAGGCGTTGATAAAGGGGGTGCCTTTATCAGCGCTAAAAAAGCGCTGATAAAAGGTACTTTTAACAGCACTAAAAAGGCACTGTTAAAAGTGCCCCTTTATTAGTGCAGATAAAGGCACCCCCTTTATCAATGTGTTTTTTAGCACTGTTAAAGGGGTCCCCTTTATCAATGCTTTTTTTAGTAGCGCTGATAAAGGGGGGGCTTTATCAACGATGATAAAGTGTATATTTCAAAAAAGTATATTTTATAAAAAATAATATATTTATATATAAATATATAAGTATATTTATATTGATATAAGTATAATATATATTTTTTAAATATGTTTTAGATAAGTATAAATAAGCATTTTCACTTAATATATAAGATATGTAGTGAAAATGACTTATAAAATATCATAAAAAAATTATTAATTAATAATTTTCTAATTATCATGGACTAATAATCATTTAATAAAAATTTGAAGACACAAAAAATCAAAAAATAAATAAAAGATCTAAAATAAGTTGAAAACGTAATTCAAACTTCAAACAACCATAACTTTTGATTCAGGTGTCCATTTGAGCTCTAAAGTATATCAAATCGAAGCCTACGATGAGCTCTACGTGATAACAACCCAAAGGAACCTTCTATCACATTTTTTGAGTCTAAAAAAGACCTAGAAGGTTTCCAAAATTGAGTTTTTAGTCCGGATACCCAAATTTTTTAACATCGATGAAATTCCAGCCTCGTTTAAGGGGGTATTTTTGCCCTTTTTCAGTGGGGAATGAATTTATTTCAAGGTATTAAATTAATATTCATATTATGGATTTGAAATTTTATCATTTTTAATAATGTACTATTATTTATAATCAAATATATAACAATATATACATATTTTTTATATATTCCCACATAAACATTTAATTTTATAAATAAATAATTAAACATATTTACATATAAAATATATTTCTCAATATATAAGCCTTATCTAAATAAATAACTAATATCCATTTTATTTAAAATACAAATATATGAATATTTATATACCTATATAATGTGTACGTGTGTATATATATATTTGCGTGCATCTGTATTGACAAACTGATATATATTATCTATATATTCTAAACATATGTATATATATATTAATATATAATATTTGTAAATATATATAAATATGTATAATTATATTTACAGATACACATATAATATATATATGCGCGCGTGTGTGTATGTTGTATATATGTATTTATTTATTTATAAACACACACAAAAAAGCATATTTTATAAATGTATTTAAAATTGATCTTATAAATATATATTAATATATGAATAAAAAATATAAATATATATCAATAAATAGATATAAATATATATTAATTTACGAATAAATATATAAATATATAAATATAACTACATATGTATATATATATATTAATATACAAATATATATATATATATATATATATTAATATAACTAAATATATATATGTTAATATAAATATATATTAATATATGAGTAAATATAACTAAATATATATATATAAATAAATATATATATTATTAAATAGAGAGCAAAAAAAATGGTGGAGTGGTAAAAGTTTAGGTGTGCAGGCAAGCGGTCTCGGGTTTAAATCCAGGGGGAAGCAGGTCGCATGCACGGGTGGAATTACAACTAGCGCTGTTAAAGGGTTGGAGGTACACTATTAAAGGGTGGGTGGGGTGGGTGCTGGGGCGTGCATGCTGGGGGGTATTGTTGAAGGGGGGCTTCAAGCACTGTTGAATGCCCCTCCCCGAATTTTAGAAATATTTTTTAATGTTTTTAAACTTTTATCAGCGTTTTTAAAAAAGCGCTGATAAAAGTGGTCTTTTATTAGCACTAAAAAATGATGATAAAGGACCCATTTATCAGTGATTTTTTTTGTGCTGATAAAAGACACCTTTTATCAGCATTTTTTAGTGCTGATAAAAGGTACCCCCTTTTATGAGCACCTCGATTAATAGCGCTTGTTTTAGCACTATAAATGGACTTTTCTAGTGCTTTTAAAGGCCATATTTGCAGTAGTGAATACTAATACTTGTCCAAACATGGTATAACAACTATAACCCACATTGTTCTCGTGAATGATCCACTAGAGGGGAACACATCCCAAGGTTTATTAGGCTCAATACCAACACGTTTCTATGCACAAGCCACTAGAGGAGATCCCATCCCAAGGTCCAGTGGTTTACAAACATAATCCAAGTCATCATGAACATACATTAAAAGCCAATTATTTCACAAGAACACTCATCCAACAATCAAAGCTTACATGTGTTGGTCAGAGTAGTTAACTCAAGAGGGTAGGGGTGAATTGAGTAACTATAAAAATTTCTGTTTAAAAGATATTAGTTTTACAAATAATGATTTCCCCAAAAAGAGATAAAACCCAGTTAATCAAGGTTATACTGTTATAAGAGTTTGACTGTTTAAAAAACTTCTTAGAAGATTGATTAATTCTCAGTAATCTTAATTTGTATTATTAATATTACTTTTGAAGTTATCCTACTAAGACAAATCAGATATAACTTCTTTCCAAGACTAACTATCAAAGTGAATTTAGTGTTTTTCTTGATTATGTAGTAAAGTAGTAAAACAGAGTAGACTAAATTTAAATGGAACAGCGGATATAAAACAAGTGGTTCAGTCTCAAGTCGAGACCTAATCCACTCCACTTAGTGATCACCTGCCACCAAGCAGTTTATATAAATAAACTCTGATCCACACCCTGGATCGGGGTTAACAACAGTACATGGACTGTCTAGGCCACATAGGGACCTCTTCCATAGTTTTCGTGGGTAAAAAAAGTAATGATTAGGCCACACAAGGACCTCTTCCACAGTTGTCGTGGGTAAACAAGGGTAAATAATATGGTGTGAGGATTTTAGAATCCTCCAGTTCAGCATAGGAGACAATGTGTGTGTAAAATATACAGAGTACACACACTGCTCAAAAGTAAACAAAAGAATCACTAAGAGAGAGTAAATGTGAGTTTAGAATGCTCTAGTGATTAGCAGTGCAGCTCTGGACTCCTTGGGTAAGACAGAAATTCTTCTGAGTCCTTCTCTGGTTTTTCTGTTGAAAAACAGAGTGTCATGGTTCAGTTTGTGTTCTTCACGAGTAAAGATGGTTTCTTGATCCCAGTACTTCGTGTGTTATTTAGTAGATTTATATTTCATGAATTAAACAATTGATTCCTTGAAGATCTTTCAATCTCTTCTTTGTGGTCGTGCTCACTAGCCTGTTTTCTTATTTAGTATCATGCTCTGTAGTGTGTCGTATCTTGCATGTGTTCCTCTTGGGCACTCTTCTATTTATCTTTGAATGCATGGGTTTTGGCCAACAATTTCCATGTGCTTCATACCTCATACCTCATACTATGTATACAATGAAACATTAATTATGTCATTGCATTCAAAGCGTCAAATATGACCATTAAAAATTTAAATAGAAAAATGACAAAAGAGTTTAGGAAACAATGTCACAGTAGATATGAAAACGGTGTCTCCTTCACGATATCTTCTTCACGGTGTCTCCTTCACGATATCTCCTTCATGGTGTCTCCTTCATGGTGTCTCCTTCACGGTGTCTCCTTTATGGTGTCTCCTTCACGGTGTCTCGCTTACGGTTTTTGGTTTCACAGTGCCTTGATGACTGTGTCTTGCTAACTGTATCTGGCACTTAGGCAAACAAAGTGTCTGGCTTACAATGTTGGTTCTTAGTGTCTTGCTTCACGGTGTTAGGCTTACTGTGTCATGCTGTCTCGTGGTCATGGTGTCTTGTGGTCACAGTGTCTCATTGGTCATGGTGCCTCATTGGTCACGGTGCCTGTGTCTTGCTCACAGTGTCTGACTTACTGTGTCAAGCTTCACGGTGTCTTGTACTTAGGCAAATAACTGTATTCAGACTTAAACAGTAATATGCATAAAATGAATTGAGCTTAACCATTATCAAGTATGAGATAACTTGAGACATAAATACACATGATTAATAAGATTTGTGAGATTTGTGATCATTAATAAGATTTGTAATTATTATTGAGATTTGTGATCATTAAAACATGATTAACACATGAGGATTCCAACAATATCCCCCTTTTTGATGATCACAAATCAAGTACAGTTAAAGGGTAAATTGAATGCAGTTACAGAGAAAATAACATATAGAATAATAGATAAATTCTCACCTTTTCTCCCCCTTTTGGGATTATCAAAAAGTAGAAATAATAGAGGGAAAACAATGCATATGGCATTAAAAGTGTTCAGACTACAACAGACAGTAGAAATACAAAACAAAATCAATGACATCCCCATCAAAAAAATAGTAGTCACTGGTCCTCTTTAGGGTTTGGCCTTCTCTTTTCCTTTATCAGCAGTAGAAGAGGAAGCCATAGGGGCAGTTGATGATGTAGAAGAAGGCATATAAGTGGTAGATAGAGAAGGTAAAGGGAGACATTCGAAGACTAATGGAGCCAAAGTAGGAGCTGTAGAAGATCTAGGCAGTTGCTGTTCAAGGATGACAGGCCTGATCCGACTAAGAGTCTGGAAAAGAAACATGGTTATGGAAGCTAAGGCAGAAGTGAAAGTAGGAAAAACAGGTCTGAGAGGAGCAGCTGCTGGAGCTACAGTTGCTGTGCTTTGAACATGGAGATATAGCCTCAAAATCTTGATGAAGTCTGTGATTATCTCCCCTCCATACTGCATAGCCTTTTCAAAATCATCTTTATTTTCCATGAACTTGTCCAACAATCTGGTAAACTCAATCAGCTTCTGGACTTGGTTTTTGAAGGCTTGGGTTACAGGAGGGATTCTCAGATTCTCCACAAGGCATTTGAAGTGATTATTCATATCAGTCTTGGAGAAAATCCAGTTGAAATAGAAGTCCAATTTCTTATAGATCTCCTACTGAGCATCATTGGCAATCTTTGAGTGAATTTGCACCAGGTCAAGCACTCTATCACTGTTCTTAACCACTTCAGATAAAGGAGCCATATCAAATCCACTTAAGGCATTCTGAATCTCTTCCTTGACTATAGATCTGAGCAGGGAACTATCCAAAGAAGGAGAAGAGGTTTGACCAGAGGAAGTAGAATCTTTGACTGCTGTGGTTAGAGACTTGAGTTGATTCAGGACCTTTTGAAGACAACCAGTATATTCATCTGTGAGTTTGTTCAGGTTCTCTACAAGCTCTCTCATGTGGTGCAACATCTGCGTGTGCCTTTCGCCAATCTTTTCATAAAAGGATAGCAGATATGGGTGAATCTGGGACATAATATCTCGAGAGATGTTTGAAATAGAAGGTTCAAGAGAAGGAGGAGCAGGAGCAGGCTCTGATCTTGAATGTAGCTGTTTCTGTATGTCTTCCACCATGCTTTTCAGAGTTGCAACTTTAGTACTGATCAACTTGTTCTCAACCCTTACTTCTTGAATTTCATGAATCATCTTGGATTGAATATTCCAGATAATCTTTTCTAAAAGTAGTGAGGCATCTTCCTAACTCAATTGGGTCACAAGACGTGGTTGAGAGGACAAGAGTTTCTCAACTCCAGCTAAGATAGTATCTCCAAAAGACTTTCAGATCATCTTTACTGACAAGGGATTACTGTTCAGGTAAAGGTATAGGTGCAGGAAGTGGTACAGGTGTAGGATCAGGTTGAGTTTCAAATCATGTGACAGATTTCAGTTGAAACAAAGAAGAAATATCAACCCCAGTGGCAGTAACCTGTTGAGTTTCACTCACATCACAAAATCTAGGGAATTTATATTGAGTATCCACCGAATATGACTCAGTAGGTTGAGATGATTCATCAGACTCAGCCTCATTAGCCTCAGCTTCATTAGTCTCAAGATTTTGAGGTTCCTCCCCATCAACATGTGCTTTCATTTCAGGACCTTGAGGCTCAGATACTTGATTTAAATCCACTGGTGCATATCTAATTTCCTCAGCCATTTCTTTCCTAGCCAACTGAAAGGCTATCTCCATCATCTCTTCAGTAGAGGGTATTATCTCAGGAACCAACTATTCCACAGGAAGGTCTTCCAGATTAGCTTCTTCCATAACAGGGAGGTCTTCTTGATTTGTTTCTTTCACAGTAGGAAGTTATCTTACTACAACCTCTTCCATCAGAGGGAGTTGTTCCAGATTTGTTTCTTCCATCACATGCTACTTAGGTTCTGGGATAAATAAATCTCTTGCAGCCTCAGGTTGGGTTTCCCGATTTACATCATCTCTAGGGATAAGAGGTTCTTCTTCAAGAAAAATAGGAGGAGTAATAGGCCTTACTTCCTCAACAACAACTTCTTCCCTTTGAGGTACTTCAACTTCCTCTACCTCTTCTTCTTCATCTTCTGGATACTCAAAAACTTCATCTGGTTCCAAACCAGGATCATAAATGCCCTTTGGACTTGTTGGATAGTCTACAGGATTGAACTTCTCATAGATCTTATCATTATCTTCAACCCATTCCTTCTTCCAGTGGTTCTAGTTTATTTTAATCCTCCTGATGGTAGGTTTATATAAACAAAATTCATAGTCCATAAGTGCTTCTTCAATCGGTCCAACTACTCCTTTTGAAACAAGCATTGCTGAAATCATCCTAGAGTAAAACAGAGATGTGGATTTGGATGTGACCTTGATCACTTCACACATATGGTGAATGATGTATTTGCACAGATTTATCTTGTGGACATTATTCATAAGATGAATCATAAATACACCATGATACTTTAAGACAACAAAGTCACCTTTCCTCGGGCTAATCAGATTTTGAACAAATTTGAACAGCAGTCTTGTCTCCCCATAAAGTTCAGCAGCTATGGCCCTTCGCTTGGTGTTATTTCCAGTGAGAATTTGCAGTGCATTTTCCAGGTCAAAGAGTTCAGTTGTAGGTGGGGGATCTCGCTGATAATCATCACAAATTCCTTCGTGAGGTATCCTAAGGCATGCATCCCATAACCTCGACGAGAAGGAACATCTTTGTCCATTGATCCAACTCCTCACAACATAGCTTTCACCAGCATCAAAAGAAAAATGAGTATACTGATAATACTGAGCTACCAACCTCGGGTAAATAGGTCTATCCTTCTTAGAGAACCATTTGAGCCAGCCTTGTTCTCTTAATACTTTCAGGACTAGAGACTTGCTAGACAACAACCACTCAGGGCAAACTTCTTTTTCAGGTACAACACTACGGTTTACCAGGTTTGGATTCAAGGGTCCTTCGGGTGCCAACTTTAGTTCTATCTTCTTTTTATTCGAGCGACACTTCTCAGATGAGGATGAATATGGACGCTTCATCCTTGGAATTCATCGAAGTTCGATAGAGGGTTGCAAGGTTGAAAGGATTCAAGAGAGACTGAGTAGGAGAAGGTTCGGGTGAAGAACCGAGTGAAAACCCTTTTGTTTTATCATTTGGGAATGTCAATCATCACAAAAATAAAAATGTGGGAAAGTAAAAGCGGTGAAATAAAAATTACCGTGATACAGGTTAAAAGAAAAGAATAAATAGTTTTCATGGTGAGACTGTGAATGGTCATTACGGTGCGATGGTAAATGGTCGTCACGGTGAGACAGTCCGTAGTCATCACAGTGAGATAGTGAATGGTCTATTCAGTCACAGTGAGATAGTGAGTAAATTGTTCAGTCACGGTGAGACATTGAGTGACAGACCGTGAACACAAGGTGCTAACGGTGAGACCATAAACATGAGACAGTAACCGAGAAACTGTGAACATGAAATAGTAAAGTGAAATATAGTAAAGTATTAAACAGTAAGACCAGTAAGATATCTATTTGTAATTGATCATGCCAAGATCATGTATGATGTAATCTATTCTCTCAAAATTTAATGGTTTAGTGAATATATCAGCAATTTGATACTCAGTGCCAATGAATTCCAAGGTGATATCACCTTTTTGATAATGATCTCTTAAAAAGTGATGTCTTACATCAATATGTTTTGTCCTAGAATGTGAAATAGGATTTTTTGAGATGTTGATAGCACTTGTGTTGTCACAATTTATTGGTACATGTATGAATTGATATCCACAGTCTAGTAATGTGTGTTTCATCCACAAAATTTGTGCACAACAACTGTTAGAAGCTATGTATTCAGCTTCTGCAGTAGATAATGCAACAAAGTTTTGTTTATTACTACACCATGATACCAGTGACTTGCCTAAAAGGTGACATGTTCTAGAGGTTCTCTTTCTATCTAACTTACAGCCACCGAAGTCAGCATCAGAATAACTAACTATTTCAAATGATTGTCCTTTAGGATAGAATAGTCCTAAATTGGGTGTATGCTTGAGGTATTTGAAAATTATCTTTACAAAATTTAAATGAGATTCTTTAGGGTTTTCTTGAAAATGAGCACACATACACACACTGAACATAATATCAGGACGACTAGCTGTTAAGTAGAGTAGACTTCCAATCATTCCTCTATAAGTGGTTTGATCAACAGATTTTCCATCTTCATCAAGATCCAGCTTACATGTGGTACTCATGGGAGTGTCACTAATTTTGTGATATCCAATCCAAAACGTTTTAAAAGATCTCTAGTGTATTTACTTTGATTTAAAATAATTTCATCATTATTTTGAAAGATTTGAAATCCAAGAAAGAATTTTAGTTCACCCATTAAACTCATTTCAAATTCATTTTGCATCATTTTAGAAAAATCAATACATAATGAATTTTTTGAAGATCCAAAAATAATATCATCTACATAGATTTGAACAACTAAAACATCAATAGATATTCTTTTTATAAAGAGAGTAGGATCAACTACTCCTTTTGTAAAACCTTTGGAAATAAGAAAAGTACTTAATCTGTCATACCAAGCTCTTGGAGCTTGTTTTAAGCCATATAAAGCTTTTGATAGTTTAAAAATATGATTGGGAAAATGAGGATTTGTAAATATAGGGGGTTGTTCAACAAAAACATCCTCAGCTATATACCCATTTAAGAATGCACTCTTAACATCCATTTGATATAGTTTGGAATTCAGATGTGCAGCATAAGCAAGTAGAATTATAATGGCTTAAAGTCTGGATACTGGAGAAAAAGTCTCCTCATAGTCAATTCCTTCTTCTTGACTATAGCCTTGTGCAACTAATCTAGCCTTATTCCTAACTATATTTCCATCTTTATCTACCTTATTTCTAAACACTCATTTAGTGCCTATGACAAAAGTGTCCTTAGGTCTTTCAACAAGTTTCCAAACTTTATTTCTTTCAAACTGATTGAGTTATTCTTGCATAGAAATTACCCAAATTTCATCACTGATAGCATCATAAATGTTTTTAGGTTCAAGCTGTGACAAGAAATTTTGATGTTCAACCTGATTTTTAAGAGAAGCTCTATAGTTTGTGTTCCTTTCTCTAAGTCTCCTACAACAGCATCTAAGGGATGGTTTTTAAGGGTTCTAATCTTTCTAGAAAAAGAGGGACTAGATATTTCAGTTTCATCAATAGATTCAGGTTCATTATGACTTGATTTCACAAAATTTCTATAATTGGAAGTTTTCACAGATTCTTTCACAGAGGTATTTGAGGATTTTGAGTTGATGTTCAAATTTGATACATCATCTTCCACATTTTCTAGGATGGTTCTAGGCTCATGTGGATCTATTTCATCAAACTTTATATGGACATATTCTTTCGCACATTTAGTTCTATTATTGAATACTCTATAAGCTTTGTTTGAAATTGAATAACCTAGGAAAATTCCTTCATCACTTTTGGATGCAAATTTGTCAAGATTATCCTTAGTGTTGAGGATAAAGACTTTGCATCCAAAAACTCTAAAGTAATTAACCTTTGGCTTCCTATTATTCCAGAGATCATATGGGGTCTTTTTGAGAATTGGTCTAATCAATACTCTATTGATTATGTAGCATGCTGTGTTAATAGATTCAGCCCAAAAGTAAATAGGTAGGTCATATTCACTAAGCATTGTTCTAGAAATTTCTTGCAAGGTTCTATTTCTTCTTTCTACAACACCATTCTGCTGAGGTGTTCTAGGGGCAGAGAAATTGTGATTATAACCATTTTGTGAGCAAAAGGATTCAAACTCTTGATTTTCAAACTCACGGCCATGATCACTTCTTAAAGATTTAATTTTAAGTCCACTAAGATTTTCTACAGATTTGGAATACTTAGTAAAATAAGAGCAGGATTCACTTTTGTGAGCCATGAAGAAGGTCCAGGTATATCTAGAAAAATCATCTATTAGAACATAAACATAGTGCTTCCCATTTAAACTAGAAACTCTAGATGGTCCAAACAAATCCATGTGAACCAATTCGAAAGTTTGAGAAGTAGAGACTTGTTTCTTTGTTTTGAAAGAGATTTTGTGTTGTTTTCCCTTTTGACAGGGATTACACACTTTTTCATTTAGAAACTCAAGTTTGGGTAAGTCTTTAACTAATCCTTTTTCTAGTTAACTTTCTAATGGAGTGAACAATACAGTGTCCTAGTCTCCTATGCCAAAGCCAAGATTCTTTATGAAAAACACTTAAGCATGAAACATTTTGAGAAGTTAAGGAATCTAAATTAACAGAATAAATATTCACATTCTTTGATGCAGAAAATACCAATTCATCTTTAGAATTAAATACATTACAAGAATCATTTTCAAATTTAACATGATATCCATCATCACACAATTGTGAGATACTAAGAAAATTATATTTTAAACCATTAACAAACAGTACTTTAGAAATTAGAATCGAATCAGAGTTACCAATCTAGCCTAAGCCAATGATCTTCCCCTTTGCATTGTCACCAAATGTAACATGTACTCCATCTACTTTTACCAGGTTCTTGAAGCATGAGTAGTCTCCTGTCATGTGCCTTGAACACCCACTGTCCAAGTACCACAGATTTGTGCAGGGGCTCTTCAAGCAGATTTCCTACAACATGATCAAGAAAAGATAGATTTTGGTACCCATACTTGTTTGGGTCCAGTAAAATTAGTAATGAGTTCTTTAGGAACCCATATTTGTTTCATAGGTTTCCTATAAGCATTGTGTAAAGTATTTGAAAAATAGACTCTATTTGGTCCACAAAAACTTGAAATAGTAAAATATGCATCATGACTCGAGCTAGTTGAGCTTTGTCCAGAACTGGGAACAAAATTATATGTCCTAGACTTTGAAACAAAATTTGTTCTACCAAGGTTTCTTTTACCAAGTTGGTAACCAATGCCATTATTATATTTAGGAGAAATTTGTTTTCCTAGCATTTGGGTAAGGGTATTTTTACCATTAGTAAACTTTTCTAAGTCACTTTTTAATTTCTCATTAGACATTTTTAGTTCATTTTTTTCTTTGATCAGTTGATCATTTTTCTCTTTTTCAGTAGTAAGTTCAAATTTAATAGTTATAGTGAGAGAATGTTGTTTCTTCAATGATTTATATTTGTATTTTAATTAATTTCATGTCTCTTCAAGCATGTTTCAATATTCAAACATTTCTTCAGTGTTCATATTTTCAGAGTCACTTTTATCTTCAGAATAATATGATTTTTGTACAGAAGAGTTCAGTGTTACCTCATATGTGTTTTTCATAAAACATAGATTGACTTTGTTAGCCTGTTCATCATGTGATGTGTCTGAGTCACTTGAACTATCCTCAGAGGCACTCCAGGTTGCCTTCATGGCCTTTTTGTACTTCTTGTCCTTGTCATCATATTTCTTCTTATATTTGAGCTTTGGATATTCAGCCTTTATATGTACTTTGTGCTTATATTAATAACATACAATCTCCTCAGTTTTTTCACTTCTCTTCCAGTCCTTTTTCCAGTGTCCTTTTGGATCATACTTGACTTTGAAGTTAGGCTTTATGAAAAAAATTTCTTCTTATAAAATCGTTTGAATCTTCTGGCCAGTTTAGCCATATCCTCATCACTTTCTGGTGATGATTGTTCAGTAGTGGAACTGTCTATTGAATCTTCCAGTTTTCCTATGTCTTTGTGCTTTGAGAGGGAGGTCTTGAATGCAACAGATTTCCTCTTTGGTTCATCCTCCTCTTCTTTGTTGACTTTCAGCTCTTCCTCATACATCATTAGTTTCCCAATGAGTTCCTTTATGGGTAGCCTATTGATGTCGCATGACTCTCTAATTGAGACAGAGGTTCCCCTCCATCTATCAGGTAGACATCTGAGAATTCTCATGATCTGTTCTTTGGCAGTGAATTCTCTTCTTAGAGATATCATTGTGTTGAAAATCTCATTGAACCTAAGATACATATCAGAAATAGGATCATCAGGTTTCATTTTAAAATTATCATATTTTATAGTATAAGTGTTAAGTCTCATTTCCTTTACACTAGATGTGCCTTCATGTGATACAGACAAGGTATCCCAAATTTCACGGGCAGTTTTACAAGCAGAAATCCTATTAAATTCTTCATCTCCTAAGAAATAGTATAAAGTATTCACAGCTTTGCAATTTTATTGTAATCAAGTTTGGTAGGTTCATCCCATGTAATTCTATCAGTCATAGGAAGTTTGTATTCATCTATAATGGATGACCATATTTCAAAACTCATACTCTCTAGATGCATTTTCATTTTAATTTTCCATTGAGCATAGTTTGTTCCATTAAAGAATGGTGTTATATTAATTGCAACACATTCTAATCTATTTTCCATACTAACAAATTACTTTAAAAGAGCTATAAATTTAGAATTAACAGAAATTTATAGATCTTTAAAGTACAACTACAATCACAGTTGAATAAGATTACACAGAGTCCTAATAAAACAACCTCTAATACCAAATGTTGGTCGGAGTAGTTAACTCAAGAGGGGAGGGGTGAATTGAGTAACTATAAAAAATTTTGTTTAAAAGATATTAGTATTACAAATAATGATTTCCCCAAAAAGAGATACAACCCAGTTAATCAAGGTTATACTATTATAAGAGTTTGACTATTTAAACAACTTCTTAGAAGATTGATTAATTATTATTAATCTTAATTTGTATTATTAATATTACTTTTGAAGTTATCCTACTAAGAAAAATCAGATATAACTTATTTCCAAGACTAACTATCAAAGTGAATTTAGTGTTTTTCTTGATTATGCAGTAAAGTAGTAAAAAAGAGTAGACTAAATTTAAATGGCACAATGGATATAAAACAAGTGGTTCAGTCTCAAACCGAGACCTAATCCACTCCACTTGGTGATCACCTGCCAACAAGTAGTTTATATAAATAAACTCTAATCCACACCCTGGATCGGGGTTAACAACAGTACATAGGCTATCCAAGCCACACAGGGACATCTTCCACAGTTTTTGTGGGTAAACAAAGTAATGACCAGGCCACACAAGGACCTCTTCCACAGTTGTCGTGGGTAAACAAGGGTAAAGAATATGGTGTGAGGATTTTAGAATCCTCCAGTTCAGCGCAGGAGACAGTGTGTGTGTAAAATATACAGAGTACACACACTGCTCAAAAGTAAACAAAAGAATCACTAAGAGAGAGTAAATGTGACTTTAGAATGCTTTAGTGATTAGTAGTACAGTTCTGGACTCCATGGATAAGATAGAAATACTTATGAGTCCTTCTATGGTTTTTCTGTTGAAAAACAGAGTGTCGTGGTTCAGCTTGTGTTCTTCACGAGTAAAGATGGTTTCTTTATCCCAGTACTTCATGTGTTCTTCATTAGAGTTGGATTTCATGCATGAAACAATTTCTTCCTTGAAGATCTTTCAATCTCTTCTTCATGGTCGTGCTCACTGGCCTGTTTTCTTGTTTAGTATCATGCTCTGTAGTGTGTCGTATCTTTCATGTGTTCCTCTTAGGCACTCTTCTCTTTATCTTTGAATGCATGGGTTTTGGCTGACAAGTTCCATGTGCTTCGTACCTAGTACCTCGTACTATGTATACAATGAAACATTAATTATGTCAGTTCATTAAAGGCATAAAATATGACCGTTAAAAAGTTAAATAGAAAAACGACAAAAGAGTTTAGGAAACGGTGTCACAGTAGTTATGAAAATGGTGTCTCCTTCATGGTATCTTCTTCATGGTGTCTCCTTCACGATGTCTCCTTCACGGTGTCTCCTTCACGGTGTCTCCTTCACGGTGTCTCCTTCACGGTGTCTCGCTTACGGTTTCTGGTTTCACGATGTCTCGATGACTGTGTCTTGCTAACTGTGTCTGGCACTTAGGCAAACAAAGTGTCTAGCTTACGATGTCGGTTCTTAGTGTCTTGCTTCATGGTGTCAGGCTTACTGTGTCACACTCTCTCATGGTCATGGTGTCTCGTGGTCACGGTGTCTCATTGGTCACGGTGCCTCATTGGTCATGGTGACAGTGTCTTTCTCACAGTGTCTGACTTACTATGTCAAGCTTCACAGTGTCTTATACTTAGGCAAATAACTGTATTCAGACTTAAACAGTAATATGCATAAAATGAATTGAGCTTAACCATTATCAAGTATGAGATAACTTGAGACATAAATACACATGATTAATAAGATTTTTGAGATTTGTGATCATTAATAAGATTTGTAATTATTATTGAGATTTGTGATCATTAAAACATGATTAATACATGAGGAGTCCAACAACATGGAAACCACTATTTTCCATAATCAAAACAATTTTCCACATCGTTTTAAAATATAAATCGGGCCTTCATGATACCCACACTTTCAATATATTTTTCAAAACATGCTAAAATTCTAACCGGGATTTCACATCACATCACATAAAAACTAGCCTTTGTAAGGCTATACAAAGTACCAAATGAGATTTCACATCATGGGTGTTTTAAAACAAAAATCCAGAAATATATCAAGTGCCAACTGGGAAACACATTCCAAAATGAATTCCAATTCCAACACCACTTCAAAACCAAGTTAAAAATGTACAACATACATAAGGTTTCCAAACGGGGCCTTACACTATTTAAAAACCAACCATGTTTCAAAGTAAAAAATGGGCCATAGTTCCATACACCACACAATTTCCATTCCATGTCTCGAAATTCCAAAATGAGAATTTATACCAATTATTCACTGATACATATCTTAAAATGCCAAATGGGCCAATAATTAAGAAACAAATTTACAACAACATTTAAATTCACTCAAGCCACCAAGGCCATTTGGAAACACATTTCACACCACTTGCACAACTAATAAAACCCATTTGGAAATACAAAAATAAAAGCACACATAAAACCCAACCGTTTCCAAAAGAAAAGCCTCTTCTAAATCCACATGCACACTAAACCCATTTTCAAATGTGCTTCAAACCACTTACACAATTCACGACACATGTTTAAGAAACATAAAAAAGAATCTCACTTGCAAAAAAAAACCATTTCTTTTGAAAAACCAACTTTCACACATGTGCATTTCAAACCACTTTAAAAATATCTTTTTAAAGGAACAATACTTTTTTTAAACCAATACAATAAGGAACACATAAGAATCACACCATAAAAGTCACCGATTTCCACACATAACACCCAACTCACAACCCAATAATATTCCCAAAACAAAACCAAGGGAAAACACCACCCCAAATCACCCAATTTCACTTTAAAAGATAAATTGGAATTTTATCAAACACCTTACATGCATTCAAATCTAGGCTTAATTAAAGAAACCATTGAAAAACCATTTCGCACCAATTTACCATCATCAAAACACCAAATAAATTCATACTAACACTTCACAAGAAAGGGAAACACATTTATAAATCATTTGAAAAAGCTCAAGCATCAAATGGAATGTTCT
This sequence comes from Viscum album, assembly GCA_963277665.1. NCBI lineage: Eukaryota > Viridiplantae > Streptophyta > Magnoliopsida > Santalales > Viscaceae > Viscum > Viscum album. The sequence goes on from OY728123.1 coordinate 668,275,847, forward strand.
AGAAAGGAAATGGATGGAAACACCTACCTCAATGACGTGCGAATGAGACGAGACTTTAGGTGGAGGAAAAATACACCCCAAGAGACAATCCATATGCCCTAGAACCAAAGAAAAAGAACCACACATCAACCCTAACCCTTAGGTTTCATCCATGTGACAAATGAGTTTTTATATTCAATAATTTACTCCAGTTAATTTTTGGATCTCCTTTTTTCTCTCGAGTTTTGGGTGTGATGAGTTTTGTTTTTCGAAGTGATATTGTGTTTATCTTTGGTCCTAATGTTATTACTTAGTTTAATCTGGTTTTTTTTAGAGAAAATGTGATTTTTTGAGTTTGATAGTAGCCAGTGCACGGTTGGTGCATAGTCAGGGAAACTGTGCGACCTTCTCCAGGTAACTGTGCAGCTTAAGTGTTGGTGGCAGAGGCATGGATCACAACTTGTACATAGTTTTCCAAACTATGCAACAAGCATGTGGGGAGGTTATGTCTCGGGATAGTGGCGTTTGGCATAGTTGGCGCACAATTTGGAAATCGTACGGCCAACTCATGCAAGTGTCTAGGTGTGTGCAGTGAGGGGTGCACAGTTGGCGCATGGTTTGGTAAACCGTGCAGCCAAATTGTATGTGGTGCTTGAATCTTAAAAATTATGAAATTCCTAAACTATCCTTACATGATTTTAACCCCAAATTCACCCATTTCTCCCTCTTCCTAGTTCATACATCCCTATGGGATCTCCTCCTTGGTTATTAATGCCTATCCTTCCTCCCTTGATGTAGTTCTATGGAAATTCTTCAAGTTTTGGGGAAATTTTCTCAAGGTGATCTTCCCTATTCTCTTACCTCTTCATTATCCTTCCTTTTTATTTCAAGTTCTCCTTCTCCTATGGTCATGTAGACCTAGGGTTCATGTTTTACCTTGATTTATGTTAGGGTTTTTTATTTTTTAAGGTTCCTCTTGGTAGATCTTGGTTTTTGGAATATTTGTGGAGTGATTTCAGGTGTGTGTTGTTGAAGTGTCGTGAGATCGAGGTAGATTTTACTTTGTTCTTGCCTTTTTAATTTAAGAATTGTTGGTTTCATGCTTTTAAAACCTTCCTTATATGCTGAATATTGATGTGTGATCTTTGGAATATTTTTTTGGTGTGAAAAGTGGTGATTTATTCCTTGTTTTATGATAAATGGTATTGTTTTGTTTAATATTACACACCAAGTGTTTGATGAATTAATGCTTGGTTGTCTTTTGTAAGCATTTTGTGACATTTAAAGCATGGTTTTATTTTTTAAATGATTTTTTGATGTGTGAAATGGTGATTTGGGTTTCTTTGAAGAGTTTCCAAGTGGTTTTGGAATTAAAAGAAGCATGTATTTGGATTTTGTAAATGACATGGCATGTGATGGTGGTTAATGAACCATTTGGCATTTTAATAAAAATGGTTTTGGTTGCACATGTGGTGTGAGTATTTAAATGTGATTCTTATAAATTATTTTGAAATGGAAAATGGTATATTTTCACCTTTTTAAAGGACTATTTTAATCTTGGGTAAATGGTGGTTTTTTGAGAAAGAGCTTGAGGCCCGTTTGGCACTTTTGTGAAATTGGTTATTTTGAAAAATCTCATTGGATGGTCCTCTTGAATTGGTTGTGTTGTATGTTGTGGGAGGTCTGTCAAGTAGGACTCCATTTATACTGAATGATTAAAAGGAAAGGGTCTTTATCCTTGGTGTGGCTTGGGTGATTCCTATTGTGAAAATTATTATATATTTGTATGTGATTGGATGCTCAATTAGAATCAGTTGAATCACCCTCTTCTATACTCTTGACATTGAGAACCTAACATAGCTATTAAATTTTCTGAGAATAATTACTGTAATAGTTAGTTTATGCACTTTATATTGGACCATAACAAAAGGATATATTGAGTTTTATTTATATGGGATAGTGCCCCTCGGTCTGTACCATGTAGGGGATGGCTGAGCATAGTGGGCGTTATTGGTGTCACCGAGTGAGGCATGCTTTCCAGGATGAGTCAACATGTATTAGTATGTTCTGGATTATTCACGAGCTCCTAGGTTTCTCCTATGTCTAATGGCACTTAGTTACTTATGGTGGATAATTTATATGCATGATTGGTTGGTTACTATTGTGTACTTATTCCCATTGTCCTTATTATATGATTATTGTGGTGCTCTCATGTGTGGTGTACTTCTTTAGAAAGTGATGAGTTGGTTTTAAAATAATTATAGAATTTTTTTTCCTAGAAATGTTTTATACTCTCTTATTCCAGTTTTGAAATGAAATCATAATTTTTCCTCCTTAAAATATAAATGGATTCTTCTTGTAAAAGAACTTGAATTTGTAAAAGAAAAAGGGAAATGGACCGTGTTTTGTTTTAAAGTGAAAAATATGTGGAAAAACATACTTTATATATTTTATTTCAAACTTGAAGTTGATTTTTCTTTTATTTTAAAAGAAGTTCATTGGGAATAGTTTTTTTCGGGCATTCCTACTGAGTTTTAATACTATCACCTATAGTTATTTATTGTTTTTAGCCTTTGGTGTAGGTTTCAACTCGAGTTCGATCACTGTGGGTGATGGTTGGTTTTTCCAACCCATGGGGATTAGGAATTCTCTTTGGGCCTTGCCACAGATTGACTCAGGTGATTGGTTCGGGGTAGACCTGGGATGGTTCGTGATATTCCAATAGAGAACCCACTGAGAAAATACCAAGAAACCATTAGAGGGAGAAGAGAAGAAGAGGAAAGGGAAAGATTCAATGAAGAAATCATGAAGAATCACTAACCTTTAGTGTGAAATCTCCCAAAAAGTGTCCCAAGATGAAAGAGAATGAGGGGGGGGGGATCTGGTCAAAACCCAACTAAGAGGGGGTAAAATGGGAGGTGGAATCACTTAAATAGGGATTTTAAAATAAAAGTTATTTAGGGTTTAATGGGATGGACTATTTTTATGAACTATTTTATAAACCATGTGAAAACCGTGCAAATGCTATTGGAAACATTTTTTAAACTTGCAGATTTAAGTTGCACGATTTGAGTAAACCATGCTCAAACCGTGTTACCTGAAAAAATGCCACAAAACCATAAAATGATACCCCAAACACTAGGGGATTCCACCCAAATATCCTTGAAAGATTTAAACACAATGTGGTGACACTGTGGGTGTCATAAACTCTCCAATATGACACTTTATCCCAATAGATATCACAATAACCATGAAAAGGGACAAAAAAAACTCGAAACCACCCAAACCTAAAGACTCTTGGAAGATACTCAACCCAAACCTCAAGTAAAATATTAAATATCTAGAAATAAATAAAAATAAAAGAAAATCGTGGCTTGGGTGTGAAAATTCTCCCCACAATTTTTCCCCCCCCTATAAAGTCACCCAGTCGAACGATAGACAAGACTCAATCCCAAAACTGAATAAATCCGAACAAAACAATGAACCTTAGGGTGAAATTTTACTTCACAAGTCACACTTTTCCATTTCCAGTGGAAATCACAACATGAAGAACAATGGGAGAACATGAGAGGGTTCTCCCCACCATAATAACCTAACTAACACCATGACATGACTTCGAATCGACCCAACACGAGAACTACCAACATGAACTAACCCAAATTTCTCCACACAAGCTAAACCAAACCACTAACAGAACTGGAAATTCCCCACATAAACCAAAACTTCCAACACAATGGGGAAACCCATGAAAGGAATTTGAACCAAACAGAAAACTCGAGCACAAGCTACAATCATCAATTTCCATAAGCTCGAATATCTCCAAACAAGCACAACTGAAAATTGAAACTGATTTAAAAAGTCTAATCATTAAAATATCCATGTCCCAAAATGGCACAAACATGGGAATATAAGAAAACAGGACCACCATGATTCTTATAACAAGGGGAAACTCCCAACATCAGTGAAATTATTACAAAGAAATTTTAACCGTATCCACTCCAATAATGGAGAAAAAAACTGGGACAAGGTTCCCCACACCTCTAGAAATTCCTAACTACATGAAAATATTCTCTCTGGGGCCTTTGGATGGAGACCTGGTGTCTTGAAGCATCTACTGCCCCATAGTTAGGAGCTAACACCCTCTAATCAGGACTTCTTCCTTGGGAAATGCTTCTTATAAAACTTCTCCAGATGACCCAAATGAACACAATGATGACACACCATCATAGGATTACGACATGGAAACTTTGAATTCCCAAACCGACCACACTAAAAACACACAAGTGAATGGTACGATGAACTAGAAGTCAGAACCAATGAATGTGGCTCTTTAGAAACAAGTTCCTCTAGAACACACCTCTCACCAGATGAGGAATATTCACGAGCACCACCTACCATTGAATACACCCCAAGATCCAACTTAGTTAAAAAATATTCATCTACTAGTCTTTTGAACAAAACTTTACTAGAAAAAAGGACTTGTTCCTTGATCTCTGGACAAAGACCCCAAATAAAAGGAGGAGATTTCAATAGATCCTACGACACTATCTCCGAAGAGAAAGAAACTAGCTCCTTGAAATTCTCAACATAATCCTTAACTGACTGTTATCCTTACTGAATACTCAAGAGCTCTTACACCATCTTTATCTTCACCTCTTCATGTATGAACCATCAGATGAAAGTGGTCTTGAACACCACCCATGTCATCCCAACTTACATCGATGATAGAGCAATCACCTTACACTATTCCAAAGATATACCCTCAAAAAAACCCAGAATAACACACAATCTTACAGCTTCGAGAGTTCCCAATGATTTGAATACACACTCAGCTTCCTCAAGCCATTCCACTGCCTCTAATAGACCTCGATCACCATAAAAGATGGGCAACAACCGAAAATAACCAGATACTGGGTAATACCCACTAGAAATTTTAGGGACCTTTTGGGTATTATATTATGAACAACATAAGGAACACAAAACCAAAATCAATATTAACCCGAAACATAATCAGAAAAAGCATCATGAGCCAGAACAACAAGCTTACAATCCAAACACATACAAGCACAACCAAAAATCCTCTTTTCAAAAACCACCATTTTTATTTAAATTTTAAAACCACCACCATCCAAGGACACTATCCAAATACTAAAATCCACTTTAAAACACCATTATTTTCTAAAATCATTTTCCCTTTTCAAAAATAATTTTATAAAAACTGAGCCAAACCTTTGATTTAAAATACTCGCCCATGGAATCCTATGAACTGTCACATATGTGTTCATCCCATTTACTTTTAGACCATACATGCATACATTCTATAATTCACTTTATATACATACCCACACATATGTGAACATCCATAAGGAGTACCAAGGGTAATACATACCATTTATCATTAAACCCAAGAATTTACTAAATACTCAATTCATTTTTCCTCCACATTTTCCCCAAAATTTTCAAGATTATTAATCATTTAATCTTTTCAAAAACATTTTCACCTTTCAATCCAAAACCACTTGAAAGAAACCATTTCTATTTCAAAAACTATTTTAATTTTTAAAAGTCCACTCACACCAACCAAAACCAAAATGAAACACAACTCACACCAACATAGACCAACCCAAACAAACAATTCAAATCAAACAACCAGGATGAGGAACTAGTGGTCATGCCTAACCCGAAAACATGGTTAGTGGGACATGCCCCAAGTAAGAATCAATGACTAAGAGGACCTTGAGCCATTCACTCAGACTCCACATGAGTTATTGCTCCATGTGAGATCATGACATAACACCGACTTTCCTACATTGTCATTCAACATCCACACAAACCAGAAAAGAACAAAGAATCAAATCTTAGAATACCCCTAGAAACTCAAGGATCATAACGATAAAGGGTTCATCATGTCCTTCATATACCTAACTCTTGAGTCCTAACAGTCATAGTCTCCAAGATTTATGACACCCCAAATAACAAGGGTCTGCTCTGATACCATTTTGTCATGAAACAATCCAAAATGACATCCAAACCAACATCTAAATTGGTTTGAGACATGGCCCTAAGGGTGTTCACAATCCCCATGGGATAGAAACTATTGTCAGACATCAAAGTAATCACAGTGGTAATGATTTAGCCCAAACAAACCAGGATCAATAACCAAAAGAACACGTAGTAGAACTAACAATAAATGAATATAAATAAATATACAAAAAATAATCTAGATACAATAACTGATGGATGGAAAAAAATATGAATACAAAACCAAAATTGGACCACACCAACAAGATCTCCAAATGACCTATTGGTCACCACCATCCACAAGACCAACCTACTCCAAGAGAAACTAAACCAGAAACCTGCACCTGCAAAACAGTTCAGGTCTATCGATGCTGAGTGGAATAAGTAGGGTGTGAGCTTAAAAAACTCAATAGGTAATCACCACAGAATCCATGAATTTCCTTTCTCAGGTCAGTCCACAAACACTAGTTTTAAAAAAAATCAGAAAACATGCTTTTAATCATTTAAATCAACCAAACATAACTTTCCAAAAATCCCCTTTTTAAAATAACACACACAATTTTTCTTTTCAAAAATGGTTTCACTTTCCACAACCCATATCTAAAACAAAATCCAGATACAAAACCAAACCAGGTAACCAAAATGGGGTTGTGTAGAAAGTAAATGAAACCAAAAAAATAGGCACAACTAGAAAATCCAATATCCAACATGCAGTAGAAATAAATAGAACAAACAAATAGATAATCATGGGCACTTCATAAACATATCTAGAGGAAATCTCTAGAAGTACTCAGTTTGGACTCACCTGCTGACATATGGTAAAGCTCCATAGTCAATAACTAATTGGCCGACCTAAACAAGACAATACAGTGACACGTCCCACCTAGCCCCATCAAGTTGGGGGGGGGGGGGTACCAACTCGTCTAATTGGGGTCAACAAGAAACCGTCACTCAACGCTCTAGATGATCCCCAGAATCCCATGATAATAATAACAATAACAGTACTTTCCCAAACGTGTTATAAAAACCATAACTATCACGAAACGTCCCACAGGGCCCGAACGTGACTACCCCAAGCCCGCCTTCTATAGGACAGGGGTTGGTGACTAGAACCTGAAGGCTTTTCCCAAACAGGGAAGACATTTCCTTAGAGATCTTTACACACTCAAAAAGGGAAACTGAAGTAAACAACCAATAAAATTAAGGTATAACCATGAGAGTAAAGTACAAACACAAGTACAACTGTAAACTGAAAATAGTGGGTCGGAATACAATCCCTAGAAACTGAAAATAAAGTAAACAGTTGTTGCATCTGCCCTAGAGCTCTACCCGAAGGGTAGTAGTTGTAATTCTGAAGTCGAAGAAGAGGATCTCGACTGCTCCCGTCACACCAAGATCCACCAAGTCCTGAACCTCCAAAGTCTACCTCGGAGCATCAGTAGTCTGCACTAGACACACATGTGTGGGAGGAGCCTGTGCAGGGGTGAGTATAACAACTTAGTAGGGGACCCCAAGACCCCCGAAGGTCTCTTAGTAATCCACAAAGGAAAAAATCACAAGAAATACCACAAAGGTAATATCACACGCATGATCTAAATCATAAAGCATAAAGAAAAAGAGACAGCTCACTCTAACAGTATAACTTAAAGGTTAATGGGATAGGTATGACTAGTCGTAAAGCTAGATCATCTTATCCATAGTAACTCTACTGCTGACCCGTATAGGTTATTGTATGCTGACCCGTATTGGTCGCTAGATGCTGACCCGTATCGGTCACTGGTGCTGAATCATATTGGTCATTGGTGCTAACTCGTATTGGTCACTGGTATATAGGCATGGATGATTAGTCCTACATCTAGATCATCCCACTTTGTAGTTTCTGATGCTGACCCGTATTGGTCGCTCTTCTTCTTCATGTCACAGCCAGCCACTGGATTCCTGCACAAAGCTCGCCTGATCTCTGGAAGACTCTGTTCCTCAAGCCATCAGTCATATTTCAACCAGTACAAAGTCCCAAAAAAATCATACCCAAGGGACCGCCCCGTCATAGGGGTCCCAACGCGACAGACGACACATCGATCAGACGCCTGACCTGTGAGATATGGGCACTTTTGTAAAAAGGGACTGGTTGGATTCAAGTATGATCCAAATGAGTCCGCACTTCAACTCTGTAAAAACTCACTTAGAGTATCTCCAAAGAACCTCCTTGTCACAAGGGTCCTTATGCAATAGACAACGCGTCGATCAGACGCCTAGTCTGTTAGTTACACCCCTTTTCGTGAAATAGGGGTGGTCGCACCTCGGTCTGGACTGACTTGGTTGGGCCCGCCGGAATATGCCAAAGGGACCGCTTCCCAAAAGGGGTCCCAACGCCATTGATGGCATGTCAAATGGACACTTGGTTCTTCAGTTATGGGTGTTCCTTTATTCGGGGGCCGGTTGGGTCTGGGCCCAGTCCGACTCAGTCAGGCCGGCCCGACGCAACGAGTCTCGGGGTCTACCTGACCCCGCCCAGGTCTGACCTGTTAAGGGTAAGCTTGGTTCACCGGGTCCGGCCCGTCGGGGTCGGCCTGGCTGGTTCGCGGGGCCGGGCCGCGGTTGGCCCAGCCCGCCAGGTTGGGCTCGGCCCACCCGCGCTGGCTTGATGGGCTGCGGGTCCGACCCAGTCCACCTGAGGTGGATTGTTGTCTCCAGCTAGCCTCGCGGACGTAGGGTCGTTTCATCCGGCCGGTGGGGTGCTGCCCCACCGCGTGCAATGATCGGCTAGATGGCCGACTGGTCTCCACCCGACACGGCGCGGTGTGGGGCCGCGCCGCCCCCTCCTACCGCGGCCCGCTGACCATGGCTACTTCCGCCGGCGGTGCCTGCGGGTTCCGCCCTTCTCCTGCATGGCTGACTTGGGCTGGCCGCCTCTGGCCACCGTGGCGTGCGATGACGTGCCTCCTTCCCACCGCCTATGGCTGGTTTCCACGGGCCTCCTATGGCCACCGCCAGCATGTTGGGCCAGCGGTTCTTTCCGCGGGCCACCAGACGTGCTCCGGTGGTCCGTTTTTGGTTTCTTCTATGCCTATGAGTCTCCCAGACTGCCTTCGTCATAGAATGAACCTTTGTCTCGCGTTTCTGTCAAAATTGAGGGAAGCCATCCCCAAAGAATGCAACATGAGCGAAGCAGCAGAGGGTCTGGGCCTTATTCGTTCAGCCCGCACCCTCCGCCTTAAACATGATAACAAGCATAAGAATATTTATCTAACATTAAGGATTAAATAAACCCATTTCAATAATGTTAAACCAAAACTAAACATAAACCCCTACCTCGAGATCCATTGGAGGTGTTGCGGTTGCGGCGGGAGGAGCATCCACGTTGGATGGAGTCTTCAGGGTTCATCGATCCCAAATCATTTCCACCTGAGCTTTCATCCTCCGTCGGTGGATGTTGCTATAGAACTCTGCCCGAGTTTCCTCGCTTGAAGAAGTCGTTCCAAAACCCCACCCCGAGCTCCATTTAGATAGGAGGGGGAGAAGTGAGTAACGCATTGAAGAATTAATGAGGTTCATTAAATGAATTAATGAACCTTTTTAATTCACAACAGTGGAGTTACACAGTTTATGAGTCAAGTCATTAAATGGATTGACAAGTCACTAGTCCCGCCACTGCCGCTCATCTATTGGAGAAAAATAAAATAAAATAACAACTACATGTTTTTTTATTATTCTTTAAAAATTCCAAATACTATCTTTTTCTCCTGACCAACTGCAGTCGAAGTGAAGCTTCTCTTAAGTGAATACTGGCACTGTAGATTCAACGGTGCTCCCAGATTTCAATTCTGAGCACCAGTTCAAAAGATAGAAAACGTCGCCCACGCATTTACTGAACGTACCTAAAAAAAGTTCATAAATTCATTCTGGGCACACTAGGCCTCAGAATCATGCGCCATCAAATTTTTTAGACTCGTAATAATCCCAAATAATTAAAAAAAATTACATGGAATTTTATGGGTCTTTAAATTCTCCCCACCTTGGGGATTTATGTCTCCGAAATCCAAAAAGGCTACACAAAAAAAGAGGGGTACTGTGCACACATATGAGCCTCTCTCTCCCATGTTCTCTCCCAGAGATTCACATGATGACACAGAGCGCGCACTAGAGGTATCGACTACCCACGAAGGATCCACTTCTATCGATCCTCTATCTCCACCAGGTACTCTGCAAAAGTCGCCCCGTCGTCAAACTCCAGCTTGCCATGGTCGATGGCGTGAGATGGGTCATGCATGTATCTTCTTAGCTGGGATAAGTGGAATACATTGTGCACCCTCTCCAACTGCGGTGGCAGTACCAAGTGGTACGCCACCTTGCTAATCCTTTGAAGTATCAGGAATGGTTCGATAAACCTCGGTGAGAGTTTTCCGCCTCATACAAATCTCCGTAGTCCCCATCGAGGGGAGACTCTCAATAAAACATGGCCCCCCTCCTAGAACTCTAGTGGTATCTGTTTCCTATCAGCATAGAACTTCTATCGGCTCTGTTTAGTCTTCATCCACTCTCAAATAACCTGCACCTTCTCAGTGGTATCCTGTACCATATTTGGGCCCACAAGTGCTGGCTCTCCTAAATCCGTCCAACACAAGGGCAATTTTCACGGTCATCCGTACAATGCCTAAAAAGGGGACATACCAATGGTGGAGTGATATCTGTTGTTGTACGCAAACTCCACCAAGGGTAGGTGGTCCTCCCAACTGTGACCAAAACTAGGACACATGCACGAATCATGTCCTCCATGGTCTGGATGGTCCGCTCAGTCTGACCATTTGTCTGCGGGTGAAAAGCTGTGCTCAAGCGAAGCTGAGTTCCAAAAGCCTCCTGTAGTCCTTTCCACAATCGATATGTGAAGCATGCATCAATGTTTGAGACTATCATCGAAGACACCCCATGAAGTCACATGATCTCCTGAACATAGAGACGTCCCAATCTCTCTACCAAACCCTTCTCTCGAATATCAAGGAAGTGGGCTGACTTGGTGAGTTGGTCAACGATCACCCGGATGGTGTCGTTCACTCTGGACGTACGTGGTAACCCCGTCACGAAGTCCATTTATTTCCCTTACCACTTCCAATCTGGTATCTCGAGGTTTTGGGTCAAGCCTGCTGGTACCTGGTGCTCGGCCTTCACTTGCTGGCAAGTGAGGCATCTAGAAACAAACTCTGCCACAACTCTCTTCATCCCTAACCACCAATACTGATGCCAAAGGTCCTGATACATTTTCATCATGCCTGGATGTACTACCAAAGGGGATGTATGGAACTCCCTCATACCCTCCTCTCGTAGCATCACTGGTACAACTGTACGTCCTATGAAAAGAATAGCGTGCTCCCCACCTTCAGAATATCCATAAGGTGCATGGCCTGAGGATATCTCAGCACATGTAGTCTCAAAACTGCTATCTCTGAGTTGTGCCTCCCTGACTCGCTAAAGTAGTGGAGGGAAACTACCATCGAATGGAGGTATATGGTCTCATCTCTATCCATGTAGGATATCTAAAGCGAGGCTAACTGCTCTGAAGCCTTGTTCAGTAGCTGCGAACTCGATCTCCAGCTAAGTGAATCTGCCACTATGTTCCCCTTCCTAGGAGTATAGACTATCTCAAAGTCATATTCTTGGAGGAACTCTAGCCAACATCGTTGTCTCAGATTCAGATCTTTTTGTGTGAAGATATATCTGAGACTCTTGTGGTCTGAGTATACAATGAATCGATCACCCATCAAGTAGTGTCGCCACATCTTCAGTGTGAAGACTATTGCTGCCAACTACAAGTCGTGAGTCACATAATTATTCTCATGAGGCCTCAAATATCGTTATCCATAAGCAATCACTACATTATCCTGAATCAGGATGCAACCAAGTCCGGTCCTTGATGCATCACAGTAAACCACATAGTCAGTGACCTCCTCTAGCAACCTCAGGATGGGAGCACTGGTCAAGCTCTGCCTCAGCTATTGAAAGATCTACTAGCATGTCTTTGACCAAAAGAAGGGTTTCCCCTTCTTTGTTAAGGCAGTCATAGGTGTTGCTACTCTGTAGAAATCAGGTACGAACTACCGATAGTAGCCTGCTAATCTAAGGAAGCTCTGCACCTCAGTAACACTCCTAGGTGGCTCCCAAGAAAGTATTGCCTCAATCTTCGCTGGATCCACTGCAACTCCAGCCTCTGAGATGACGTGTCCCAAGAAATGGACCTTCTGTATCCAGAACTCACACTTCGAGAGCTTACCATATAACTGGTACTCCCAAAGTGTGACTAAAACTATCCTCAAGTGTACAACGTGCTCTTCCTCGGACGCTAAGTACACCAATATGTCATCGATGAAGACCACCATGAAGCGATCGAGGTACGGCTGGAAGATCCTGTTCATGATCCCCATGAACACCACTAGAGCATTGGTCATGATGAAAGGCATCACTAAGAACTCATAATATCTGTACTGACATCTAAAGGCTGTCTTTGGGATGTCCTCATCCCGCACACGAAGCTGGTGATAACCTGATCTGAGGTCTATCTTTGAGAACCACTTTGCTCCTTTCAACTGATCAAACATATCATCAATCCTCGACATAGGATACTTGTTCTTCACGGTCACCTGGTTTAGGCACCAGAAGTCCATGCATAACCTCAAACTTCCATCTGCCTTCTTGGAAAAAAACATCAGGGATGACCATAAAGAAACAACGGGCCTTAAGAATCCCTTACTCTATAAGTAATCAACTATAATCTTAGCTCTCAGAGCTCTGTAGGGCCCATCCAATATGCTATTGTAGATATCAGTGTTGTTCCTGGGTACAAGTCAATGTATAATTCTACCTCTCTACGAGGAGGTAGTCCTAGGAAATATTCTGGAAAGATGTCCTCATACTCATCCACCACCACTGGGAACTATGGACTTGCCTCATCCACCATGTCGAAGGTCATACATGCTAACTGATATGTAATCAACATCATCCTCATGAGCACAAGTCCATCTCATGCTACTCTATTTTCCTTATCACCAACAAAGGAAAACTGGCCTCCATCTCCATGCGTACATCACACTGTACGTCTCAAGCAGTCAATCTGTATGTGAACTGCTAATAGCTAGTCCATGCCTAGAATGACATCATAGGGTTTCAACACTGTTACTAGAAGATCCCATCTAAAACTCTATCCTCCGAGAGTAAGATCACACTGTCGACACCAGTGTGTGACTGCTGAATCTCCTCCTGTAGGAGTATCCAAATACAAAGGTCAAGATAAAATCTCAGTTGGAATCTTAGAGTCCCAAATTAAGTCCGTGATAAGGAAAGAATGGATAGCACCTGTGTTGATAAGCACTGCTGCTAAAGTAGGGGAGATACAGATCGTACCTTGTATCATCTCAGGGACGTCAGGATTGTGAGCCTCTACTGCCTATAGCTAGGCCTATCCCCATCCACCTACTCCATGAGATCGTGGTGGACCACCTGGGGGTGGTGGTGGTAGTGCCTAGTGACCCTGACCACCTCCCACTTCACTTCCTGATCCCCTGCCTCATCCACCGTCTGGCTGACACTCATGCTCCTACCACTGCCGCTACCTTTGGTGGCCCCTCTATCGTTTGCCGATCATCCGCACGGGGAGTCGGACTATCATGAGATCTGTGACCCTTTCCCCCATAGGAAAAATAGATTATGCCTCGCTGGTGATTCCCTCGACCTCTCAAGCCCCGCACCTCTAACCCTGTGTCCCCGGGTCTCCCTATGGAAGGTCTAGCCTGCCTGGGCTTCTGTATCGTCTGTCTACTGCCAACTACAGATGACTCTGCTACCTATCATCCGATAGGGACTCTCACTATCAGTGCCTAGTCAGCAAGGAAGATCTCCATTATAAAATCTCACTCTATCACCCCAGACTGCGTTAGTATGCTGAGAAAAACTATTTCAGCTTTGATCTCTCATCGGATCCCCTACTCAAAGGTCCAAGTTCTAAATTAAGGGTCTCGTACCATGTCAGTGGAGTATTGGGAGAGGTCAGTAGATCTCACCGAGTACTGAGCCACAGTCTGGCTACCCTGCTGCAGATGCAGTAGCTCCTGAATATGCACAGAGTGTAGTGTCACTGGCACGAACTCTGCCCTGAAAAGGCTCTAAAAGTCTGGCTAGGTGAGAGTCATCTCCTCATGCACTTGGAGTGTCGAGCTCCACCATCGTCCTGCCGAGCCCTGAAGAAGGCTAGCGGCCAAGATTTCCATCTACTCAGCTGGTGTCTCTACCAAGTAAAAGACCCACAAAACTGCCTCAGGCCAGTCCTCTGCTTCCTGGGGGTCCGTCTCACCTCGAAACCTCAGAGTCCTCTGTCTCTAGAACTCATGTAATGCGCTCATCCGGCGTGCATGATCCACTGGTAGCATCTGCTGCTCAATGGGTGGTGGTGCTGCTGGTACACCACCCGAAGGTTCCATCATTGAGAGTGGTCCCTACACCGACACCTCATCGCTCGATAGACCACTTTCACGATCTCTAATCAGAATCCTGGATGGCTGTCTTCATGGAGGAATCCTGGAAGAAACAGATGCGCCATAGTCAATAAGTTATACCTGGTGAGATGACTCAAGAAGATCAAGAACACTTTTCAAAACACTAGCAACTGCTTTTTTCATGTACCAAGTTAGGAAACAAAATTCAGGGTCCTGGTGTATGGATACGTCAGCTACCGCACCAATACTAGACTCCCTGTATTGAAAACTAAACTCAAGACACTTTACACCATTGCCTCATTAAAAGTAGACTCTTAGTTCTTCTGGTAGAACCAACTACCCTCTGATACCACTTTGTCACGACCCATCCCATGGGGTCCGGATGTGACTACCCTAAGCCCACCTTCCATAGGCCAGAGGTTGGTGACTAGCACTTGAAGTCTTTTCCCGAACAGGTAAGGAATTGCCTTAGAGATCTATACACACTCAAAAAGGGAAACTGAAGTAAACAACCAACAAAAGTAAGGTATAACCATGAGAGTAAAGTACAACCACAAGTACAACTATAAACTGAAAAAAGTGGGCCAAAATACAAGACCTAGAAACTAAAAATAAAGTAAACAGTTGTTGCATCTACCCTGGATCTCTACCTGGAGGTTAGTAGCTGTAAGTCTGAAGTTGAAGAAGAGGATCTTGATTGATCCTGTCGCACCAAGATCCACTAATTCCCAAACCTCCAAAGTCTACCTCAGAGCATCAATAGTCTGCACCATACACACACGTGCGGGCGGAGCCCATGCAGGGGTAAGTATAACAACTTAGTAGGGGACCCTAAGACCCCTAAAGGTTTCTCAGTAATCCACAAAGGAAAACATCACAAGAAATACCACAAAGGTAATATCACAATCATGATATAAATCATGAAGCACAAAGAAAAAGAGACAAATAACTCTAATGGTATAACTTCAAGGTTACTGGGATAAGGATGACTAGTCGTAAATCCAGATCATCCTATCCGTAGTAACTCTACTGCTGACCTGTATAGGTCACTGTATGCTGACCCGTATTGGTTGCTAGATGCTGACCCATATTGGTCGCTGGTGCTGACACGTATTGGTCGCTAGTGATGACCCATATTGGTCGCTGGTGCTGACCTATATTGGTCATTGGTACAAAGGTAGGGATGATTAGTCGTATAGCTAGATCATTCCACTCTGGAGTTTTTGATCCTGACCCATATTGGTCGCTCTTCTTCTTCATGTCACAGCTAGCCACTGGATTCCCACAAGAATCTCACCTGATCTCTAGAAGACTCTACTCCTCATTCCATCAGTCATATTTCAACTGGTATGAAGTCCCGCAAAAATCATACCCAAGGGACCGCCCCGTCATAGGGGTCCCAACGTGACAGACGACACGTCCATCGGACGCCCAACCTGTGAGATATGGGCACTTTTGTAAAAAGGACCCAGTTGGATTCAAGTCTGATCCAACCCAGGTCACATTTCAACTCTGTAAAAACTCACTTAGATTATCTCCAAAGTAATTCCATGTCACAAGGGTCCTTATGCCACAGTCGGCGCGTCGATCAGACACTCGGTCTATTAGTTACACCCCTTTCTGTGAAACAGGGGTGATCACACCTCATTCTGGCCCAGCTCGGTTGGGCCTGCCAGAATACGCCAAAGGGATCACTTCCCAAAATGGGTCACAATGCCACTGATGGCGTGTCAAACGGACACCCGGTT
This sequence comes from Viscum album, assembly GCA_963277665.1. Taxonomy (NCBI): domain Eukaryota; kingdom Viridiplantae; phylum Streptophyta; class Magnoliopsida; order Santalales; family Viscaceae; genus Viscum; species Viscum album. The sequence continues at coordinate 668,292,075 of OY728123.1, forward strand.
CGTCAGTTACGGGCGTTCCTTTATTCGAGGGCCGGTTGGGTCTGGGCTCCGTCCGACTCGGTTAGGCCAGCCCGATGCAACAGGTCTTGGGGTCTACCTGACCTTGCCCGGGTTTGGACCATTAAGGGTCGGTCTGGTTCACCGGGTCCGGTCCATCGGGGTCGGCCCGACTGGTTCACGGGCTCGGGCTACGGTTGGCCCAGCCCGCCGGGTGGGGATCAACCCACCCACGTTGGCCCACTGGGTTGCGGGTCTGGCCCATTCAGCCGACCCCCGTCTAGCCTGTTTGGCTGGCCCGCGTCCGGCCCGGTCTGCCTAAAGGCGGGCCGCTGTCTCCAACTAGCCCCGTAGACATGGGGCTGTCTTGTCTGGCCTGTGGGGTGCTACCTCACTACGTGCAACGGTCGGCCAGATGGCCGACCGGTCTCCAGCCGATGCGGCGCGGTGCAGGGCCGCGACTGCTTCCGTCGGCAGTGCCTGTGGGCACCACCCTTCTCCTGCACATCCGGCTTGTGCCGGCTGCCTCTGGCCACCGCGGCGTGCGATGGAGCACCGCCTTCCCACCACCCGTGGCTGGTTGCTGTGGGCTTCCTCCGGCCACCGTAGGCCGCTGTTGGCATTATGCACCAGCGGTTCTTTCCGCGGGCCACCGTATGTGCTCTGGTGGTCTGTTTTTGGTGTCGTCTGCACCTATGAGTCCCCCAGACTTCCATTTTAATATCGTGACCATCTGTCTAATGTTGTTATCAAAATTGAGGGAAGTTGTCCCTGAAGAATGCAACATGAACGTAGTGGTAGAGGGTCTGGGCCTTGTTCGTTCGGCCCACGCTCTCCACGTTAAACATGATAATAAGTAGGAGAATATTTATCTAACATTAAAGATTAAATAAACTCATTCCAATAATAGTAAACCAAAACCAAACATAAACCTCCTACCTCAAGATCTGTTGGAGGTGTCGCGGTTGCGGTGGGAGGAGTGTCCACGTTAGATGGAGTCATCAGCGTTCGTCAATCCCAGATCGTTGCCGCCCGACCTTTCATCCTCCATTTGTGGATGTTTTAGCAGAACTCTTACAGAGTTTCCTCTCTTGAAGAAGCCGTGCCAAAACCCCACCCCGAGCTCCATTTAAATAGGAGGGGGAAAGGTGAATAACACGTTGAAGAATTAATGAGGTTTATTAAATGAATTAATGAACCTATTTTAATTCACAACGGTGGAGTTACGCAGTTGATGATTCAAGCCATTAAATGTCTTGAAAAGTCATTGGTCCTACCACCACTGCTCATTCGTTGTAGAAAAAGAAAATAAAATAAAAATTACATGTTATTTTATTATTCTTTAAAAAGTCCAAAAACTATCTTTTTTTCCCGACCAACTGCGGTCGAAGTGAAGCTTCACTTAAGCGAATCTCGATGCCACGAATTCAATGGTGCTCTTGGATTTCAATTATGAGCACCAGTTAAAAAGATAGAAAATTCCGCCTGTGAGTTTACTGAACATACCTAAAATAAAGTTCAGAAATTCATTTTAGGCACACCGGGCCTCAGAATCACGCACCATCAAATTTCACAGACTTGTAATAATCCCAAATAATTAAAAAAATTACATGGAATTTTCCTAGCATTTACAATAACCCACAACATTCTCATTCATGATCCACTATAGGGGAGCACATCCTAAGGTCTAGTGGACTTAATAACAACATGTTCCTGTGAACAAGACGCTAGAGGGGATCCCATCCCAAGGTCTAGTGGTTTTCAAAAAATAATCCAAGTCATCGCAAACATACATGAAAAAACAATTATTTCACAAGCACGCTCATCCAAAAATCAAATCTTACATAGAAACCACCATTTTCCATAATCAAAACCATTTTCCACATCATTTTAAAATTCAAACCAGGCCTTTACTCTACCCATACTTTCAATATATTTTTCAAAACATTCCAAAATTCCAACCAGGATTTCACATCACATCACATTAAAACTATCCTTCTCAAGGCTACAAAAAATACCAAATGAGATTTCACATAATGAGAGTTTTAAAACAAAACTCCAAAAATATATCAAGTGCCAACTGGGAAACACATTCCAAAACTAATTCCAATTCCAACACCACTTCAAAACTAAGCTAAAAACATAAAACATACATAAGGTTTCCAAACGGGACCTTATGCTATTTAGAAAACATCCATATTTCAAAGTTTCAAATGATACATATTTTCATACACCACACAATTTCCATGCCATGTCTCAAAATTCCCAATGGGCCTTTATACCAATTATTCACCAATACATATCTTAAACTAGAAAATGGGTCAAAAATTCAGAAACAAATTCACAACCACATTTAAATTCACTCAAGGCACCAAGGCCATTTGGAAACACATTTCACACCACTTGTACAACTCATAAAACCCATTTGGAAATAAATTAAGAAAAAACACACATAAAACCCAACCATTTACATAGGAAAAACCTTTTTCAAAACCACACGAACACCAAACCCATTTTCAAATTTGCTTCTCACCACTTACACAATTCCTGTAACATATTTAAGAAACATAAAAAAGAATCTCACTTGCAATAAAACCAATTTATTTTGAAAAAAACTTTCACACATGCACATTTCAAACCACTTTTAAAAAATATTTTTAAAGAAATAATACTTGTTTTTAAACCAACGCAACAAGGCACACATAAGAATCACACCATAAAAGTCACCAATTTCCACACATAACACCCAACTCACAACCTAATAATATTCCCAAAACATAACCAAGGGAAAAAACCACCCCAAAGCATACAATTTAAATTTAAAAGATAAAATGGAATTTCTTATATGCATTCAAATATAGGCTTAATTAAAGAAACCATTGAAAAACCATTTCACACCAAATTACCATCATAAAAACACCAAATCAATTCATATTAACACTTAACAAGAAAGGGAAACACATTTATAAATTATTTAGAAAAGATCAATAATCAAATGGAATGTGGCAAAAAGAAAATGGATAGAAACAACTACCTCAATGATGTATGAATGAAATGAGACTTTGGGTGGAGGAATAATACACCCCAAGAGACAATCCACACACCCTAAAACCAAAGAAAAATAACCACACATAAACACTAACCTTTAGGGTTCATACAAGATATAATTCACCAAGAAAATACCAAGAAACCATGATAGGGGGAAGAGAAGAAGAAGAAAATGAAATATTTGATGAAGAAACCATGAAGAATCACTAATCTTTAGTGAGAAATCACCAAAAAAGTGTCCCAAGATTAAGAAGAATAAGGGGGGGGGGGATTTGGTCAAAACCCAACTAAGAGAGGGTCAAATGGGAGGTGTAATCACTTAAATTAATTTTTTAAAATAAAAGTTATTTAGGGTTTAATGGGTTGCATGGTTTTGTAAACTGTGTGAAAACCATGCTAATGCTGCTGGAAACATTTTTTAAACTTCCCGATTTAATTTGTACGGTTTGGATAAGCCGTACTCAAACTATGTGACTTGAAAAAATTCTCAAAAACCATCAAATGGAACCCCAAACACTAGGGGAGTCCACCCAAATATCCTTGAATGATTTAAATATAATGTGGTGACACCGTGGGTGTCATAAACTCCCCAACATGGCACTTTCTCCCAATACATTTCACAATAAACATGAAAAGGGAAAAGAACAACCTGAAATCACCAAAACCCAAAGACTCTTGGAAGATAATCAACCCGGACCTCAACCAAAATATCAAACATCAATAAATAGATAAAAATAAAAGAAAACTCTGGTCAGGGTGTGAAACTTACTCCCCCCGCCAAACCTCTACTTCCCACATCGAGGGGAAACCATTAAGAACACATGGTATAAAACCTCGAACTCCAGGGGCCTCCACCTATGATCAGTATAATTATTATACTATTCCTATGCTTCTTTAATCCTCTCTCAAACAAACTGAACCTTCTATATTGTGCTATGCACCACATAGAGACCAATAACTACCGACTCCCCAAACTCTATCCAACACAATAGAGAATGACACGACCACCCATACAATGCCTAAAATGGGGCCATGCCAATGGATGAGTGATAGATATTATTATAAGAAAACTAAAACAAGGGAAGGTTTCATGAACATGATTTTACTAAGTCCAAGACACATGCCGACAACATATCCTCCAGCGTCTAGATAGTCTACTCTGTCTACTCATCTGTCTGAGGGTGGAAAGTAGTGCTGAGGTATAACTGAGTTTCAAAAGTATGTTGCAATCCCCTCTAGACTCACGAATTAAAACACGCATCCTGACCCAAGATAATCGAAATCTAGAATTCATGAAACCACACCACTTCATCCATACACCTCTTATCCAAAGCATCCACTACGCCCAAATCCTTGATCGCTAAGAAGTGGGATGATTTCATCAACCGATCCATAATTACCCATATAGAATCACATCCTCCCAGAGCTTGGGGTAACCCTGTGATAAAGTCCATTGATATGTCATCCCATTTCCACTCGGGAACATCCAAGGGAAATATAAAACTACTTGGAATATAATTCTTGGACTTTATGTGATGGAAAACCATACACTAAACCACAAACTCTACCACTACTCGTTTCATCCTAGGCCACCAAAACGGTGTCCTCAAGACATGGTAAATATTGGAAACTCCTAGGTGTACTGCTAAATGTGATCCATGAAACTCATGAAGGACTCCCCCACACATCACCATCAGAACAAACAACCTCCCCTGAAACACCATCTAGTTCTGACCACCCTATGAACATCCCTTTGACGCATCACCACGCACAACACGACCGCACATCGCCTCTACCTCTAAGTCTCCCCACTAAGATTCCTCCACCTACCGCATTAGAGAAGACTTCACTTCCATATTAAATAAGAAACCTCCTCTATCAACCACCTTCAAATCTAAGTGCAAGGCTTCCAACTCCTTCATCGCTCTCTAAACATCCACAGACTCCCAAAAAACATCCCTTTATGACTTCCTACTCAATGTGTTGGCCACCACATTTTACTGAGGTGTAAGAGATCTCAAAATCATAATCCAGAAGAAAATCCATCCACCTCCATTCTCATATATTTATATCACATTGAGAAAAGAAATACCTCAAACTCTTGTGATCTGTGAAGACCACAAAGTGATCCCCAATGAGTTAATACCGCAACAACTTCAGAAAAAACACAACCACTGCTAGCTCCAGATCATGGGTGACATAGTTACACTTATGGGGACATAAATTCCTAGACTCATATGAGATAAACTCCCTCTACTACATCAAAATGAATCCTAAGATCAAATGTAAAGGGTCACAAAACACCTCAAACATTACCCCTCCTCTGGAAACTGAAGCATCGAGGCATTGACCAACTTCCCCTTTAGGTAACCGAATGTTGCCTGGAACTATTCAGTTCACACAAAATCTTGGTCCTTCCTATTCAATGATATCAATGGGGTATAACTTGAGATAAATTGGGTAAAATACTCAGATAATAGCCTATAATACCCATAAAACTATGATCCTCTTCCACATTCTTAGGTACTACCCAAGAAAAAACTACCTAGACCTTTGAAGGGTCCACTACCACAACCTATTGAGACACCACATGCCCAAGGAAATGAACCTATCATATCCAAAACTTACACTTGGAAAACTTTACATAGAGCAGGTGGCGTCTAAGAACCTATAAGGAATCACTGAGATAATTAGCATACTCCTCCTCTAACTTCAAGTAGATCAAGATATCATCGATTAATATGATGATGAACTAATCCATGAACTCATGGAACACAAAGTTCATAATCCCCATGAACATAGATGGTGCATTAGTGACACTGGAAGGCATGGACATAAAATGAATGTTCCCATACCTATATCTTAAGGAAGTCTTCTGGATATCTCCATTGTTCACCCACAACTAGTGATATCCAGACCACATATCGATATTGGAGAACCAACAAGATCCCCTCAACTGGTCAAAAAGATAATCGATCCTCAGAAGAGGATAGATATTCTTGATCATCACCTGGTTTAAACTTCAGTAGTCTATACACAACCTCAGACTACCATATGCCTTCTTAGTGAAAAACATTGGATCACCCCACGGTGACAAACTAGGCTAGATGAAACCCCTCTTAATTAGATCATATATCTGAATCCTCAACTCCTATGAATCATAAGGCACTATTTGATAGGGATTCATTGAAATCAAAGAAGAACCAGGCTGCAAGCATATCCCAAACTTAAGTTTATATCAAGGGGATAATTCCATAACCTCCTCAGGGAAAACATCCAGGAACTCCCTAAAAACCTTGGGAAACTCAATTGTACCTATGTATATTGCTTCCACAGAAAACCCAACCATCAAGGAAAGAAGGGTCTCCACATGTTTACTACCCACATGACAACCCCGCCCGCCAACGAAAATCACACACCAACCATCCACATATGAGAACATGAATCTCCTATGGAATTGGTCGATAATAGAATGAACATAATAAAACTAGTTGATACTGAGAATGAAATCGAATGGTTTCATCTAAAGTAAGAAAATGTCTCCATGAAACTGATGTGGTCCTGTCATAATTCTACACCCCCAGAACACATCAAACAAGCCAGTCTAGACTCTGACTGACATAGTCAACACCAAGGGTATGAGAAGCGTGTCTATGCCCAATATCAAATCACTAACTAGAGTGGGTGAAAAAAAGGAGTGTGAATCTCCTGAATCAAACAAAGAACATACAAGGGTTGATGATAAACTAATTGTATCTTGAAGAACTCTTGGCTCTGTTGGCATTGCCGCCTCTAACACACACATCTGACCAAACCTAGTTCCTCTACCTCTCTACTACTGGACTCCATGACCATGATCTAATTGAGGTCCTTAAACTTGAGTAACATCCTAAATAAATCCTCTACCTACCCTATATGCTCTGTCTGAAGTATAAGCCTATTGACCCTGCTACTAGAATGACTTCACTGGTAACTGTTGTTGAGGTTGACACTGAGCCTATCCACCCCTACCGAACCGAGTTTGAGCAACCACTAGACACTGATCCTGACAATGGCCACAAACCCCACAGATTAAAAAAACTTGTCTGAAGTCTCCAGGAATATCATGAAAACCACTAGACCCAGAAGGCCAAAAGGGAAGCTGTTGTAGTCAACTCCCTACTGGTTGAAACCTCGAAGGCCCTGGATCCTAATACCTACCACTAACAACTCTACTATTCAATGAACTTTTCTAGTTATCCTCTCTCAGTAAGCCTCTCTATTATTTCATCTTCTTGATCACCTTTTCCTTCTTTTGAACCTCCAGATACATTGACAATGTAAAAGGATTAACTGTATACTGAATTGAAGGATGAAGTGACTCCTCAAGATGCCTCGATCGGGACTCCTCATCAGGGAAAAGATCTGGGGAAAAGTGTAAAAGGTCCATGAACTTGATCCCAATATCCTACACATACATACTCTCCTTCTGAAGGGAGAGTAGTTGTGCCTCTTCATATCCTTCATGGTCGATGAATGGAACTCCACTCAGAACTCCTTCTGGAAGTCTACCCATGAAACATATGCCTACTTCTGAACACCAAGGTACAACATCCACCACTAACACACATATCCTCACATATGAATAACTTCCAAGGGAACCCAATACTCCATTGGGGACCGAATAAAACTGAAATAAATCTCAAGCTCCTCTGGACCACCCTCTTTCTCCAAATCAGAAACACTTCCCTTATAATTCCCTAAAGTCTACCACTGAAAATCTCACAATGTCCTCTACCATTGACCATCATAATTAAATGGATCAACCCTCTGATGAACCTCTATTGCTTGATCAAAATGCGTATTATTACTAGGATCCATAGATGAAAAGGGAAACAAAGATTTCCTAATCTCGATAGTATGGAATTTTATTAAGTTTTATTTAATTCATTTTAACTCACATCAAATTTCTCAGATCCAAAACCATCCAATTAAAATAAGAACACAAGTCATCATGATGCATGTACCTTTCTTAAGTCTTTACCCTACAAGTGGTGCCACCTCACTTGGTTGTTCAATAAGCTCAGAGTCTGTACATAGGATCATAGGGGGGCCTAAAATACCATATCCTAGCCGGTCTCCCTAACCTCTATCACCCACCAAGGTCAAATAAAATTATTTAAATAGCAAACCATGAAATTCTCACTATGAGTAACTCAAAAATCCATCCTATATATCAACCATAAGCTCTGATACCACTCTATCATGACCCCCTCCCTCAAAAGATACCTAAATGAGGGGAGAGAGACAATGACCCCAGAGTCTCACCTCCAGTAGGCCCTGAGTTGGCGACTAGCACCAAGGGTATAAAAATATAATGTATGGGAGAAATTATCCTCAATAATATAAATAGGATCAAGACATAAGATGAATAAACCACAATTAACTCCCTGACACACACACACACATATAAGAAATCCAAAAACCATACCACAATGCATGTGTAAATAAAAATGATATAGATAAATTTCTCCAAAGTAAATACCCAAAATAAAAACTAAATAATCGATCCAACATCTATCCAAAGGTCTGAGATATTAATGTCCATCACGATCCATGAAGTCCTCATGGATACCTAGAAACGGTTTTATATACATAGGGTGAGCATGTAGGTATACTCAGTAAGAAAACCAAAGTCTATCATGCACACGTGAAAAGATCATACTAATGCACCTATGAGAAAGTAACAGAACCAAACAACACCTATATAGGTATATTATTCATCCCAACCTCACCAAGGTATGCTCAACAAATAACACAAGCCAAGTAATATAATATAACACGAGTCACATCAATGAAGGGTATCCCACACCACTTTACCACTGATTTTCTACCCTCACACCCCAATGTCGTACGTCTTGGTGCTCCCACCTCTTTAGAATAACATCACATCACATAATATCCTACCTGTAAGCACTTGGACCATAACATCACATCACATCCTTCCCTTAGACACCTAGGCCATCATATCACATAACCAGTGTAGCAGGTTATCATGAACATGAAGTACATCAACCTCATTCCCTCCTACTACAATGCATGACCCCCACTATAATCCATCTCATCACATCTCGCCCGAAGACACTTGATCCATCACATATCATCACATCACATCTCACCTGAAGACACCTGGTCTATCACATATTATCACATCATATATAGACAGTGACAATTTTGACTTCTAGTTATCATATTTCGTGCATATCACCAATGCCTGGAAGAGGGAGTGGGGAAGAGTGGGTAGCCATCTATCCATCCCCCCATCGAGATGTTGGAAAAAACACCCCTTATATATATATATATATGGGTTTCAGAATAGGATGGTCGACATGGGTGGGGTGCATAGAGAAATCATAAAGAATATACAATGTATATATATAGGGAGTTATAACTCACAAGCCCCATCCTAAGGGTTCACTACCAAGGCCTAATCCATTTCACAAGATCCCACAATTCCACTTCCAAAACTAAATGCACAACCCAAAACAAGAAAAATGAAAGCCAAAATTTATATTTTAGTCTTTAATTCCAATTAATCCATTTTCTAGATTTTTCATTACTAACCCATTCCATTAAAACATGTACAATGTTTAGTGTTTCCAAATCATTAATAATTCATTTGTTAAGAATGAACACTTGAAATTATTATCACGTGTTTAATTACATTACTAATTTGGAAACTAGAATGACTCATCACATCATAGCAACATACAACACAAATTCCACATACCAATAGGCCAAAATCACATCTGCAACCCTGATACACAACCGTACTACAACCACCATCATAGCCCTGCTACTCACACATCACAAAAAAGCCACCACCTAGGCATCACATCAAAAAAACCAAGCTAAAACACCCAACCAAATCCACAAACATGTTACAACACACACACATAGTGTCTCCCAGGTTGGGAATATGGGATTTCATTCAAATCCACTTCTTTATTACAGGGTGTTATCACAAAAGCCATAATATCCTGAGGCATCCAACTCATTAACCAAGTATACATGATTAGAAAAATTAATACTAAGTGTTGTCAACAACCACGCAACATCCATTCTAAAATCATCATCTAGTTCACAAACAAAGACCCCCAACAACCATGATTTTTAGTGGGATTTATTCCCATACAGAATTAATAATAAAAACCATATCAAATAGTAAAAACATGATTGTATTCCCCTATACCTTATTAAATTAATTTAACCAATTTATTTATCTTTGTTAATTTGGATGCAACCATTTCTGTATAGATAAACATAAGCACCCCTCCACACATGATACACATAAAGAAGAAACAAATGAATTACTACTTGGAAGAAAGAAGATTTACACCAACTTGCTGCACCAAAAATAGGGGGTTCACATACAGGAAGAAACCTCTTTAGTGGAATTCAAACCAACTGAAACAACAAGGTTCAATGACTCTAAGGGAATAAGGATTTGGAACCTACCGTATTAAGAGAAAGTAATCCCAAAATAATGAAGCAAATATCTCCTCTTTTGAAAGATTAGATCCTAAAACAATAGGATTGGATACAGTTTTAAATTGGCCATTAAATACGAATATCATTAAATCCACATGCTTTAAACATTTAAAAGGTCTTAGGACTTTTTATAAATTGAAGAAATGTTTAATCCCATTTTAAATTTCTTTAAAATTAATTAATTTTGGCATTAAAACCATTTTTCATCAAAGAAATGTCAAAAGGGGAAAATCTGGAAATTTTGGAAAAACTAGAAACACTGTTCAAAATGAGCCACCATTGGTGATCCATCATTAATTCAAAATGATCCAATATTGGTGATCCACTATTAGTTTAAAACGATCCATTGTTGGTGATTCACTATTATTTCAAAATTATCCACTGTTGGTGATCTATTGTTAGTTCAAAATGATCCACCGTTGGTGATCCACTGTTATTTTAAAATGATCCACTGTTGGTGATCCACCATTAGTTCAAAATGATCCACCATTGGTGATCCACCGTTAGTTGAAAATGAGCCACCATTGGTGATCCACCATTAGTTAAAAATTATCCACTGTTGATGATCCACCATTAGTTCAAAATGATCCACCATTGGTGATCCACCATTAGTTTAAAATAATCTACCATTAGTTCAAAATGATCTACCATTGGTGATACACTATTAGTTAAAAGTGAGACACTATTGGTGATCCACTGTTAGTTCAAAATGATCCACCATTAGTGATCTAATGTTAGTTAAAAATGATCCACCTTTTTTTATCCATCATTAGTTCAAAATGATCCACCATTGGTGACCCACCATTAGTTCAAAATGAGATACTATTGGTGATCCACCTTCATCCTCAAAACACCTAAAAAATCCCCCCTTCCTCCACCAAACACCCATGGACTTTCCTTAGACACCTAAAACACCATATTTCAGGCAAAGTAATGGGCCAAAATTTCTAAGTCATTACATATAATACCTATCAAACTATTCTTTCCCCCATGAATTCAAAACCAACCTAGAAGGAAAGAGATAATAGGTGTGAAAAAACATCCCTTGAGATACCTCTCAAGGATCAAATTACATCTAAAATGCCACCACCAACTGAACATGCTAACCCAAACACCCAAAATATCTAAACAAACCATACTTACTTGAACATAGGAATTTGGTAATTCCATCCTCCATGTCAATACTATCTGATCTGGGTGGCACTAACTTTCCCACATAGGTTTAATTTCATCATAGTATAATGAATATCAATTAGGAATCAGGTCCTACATTTTTTATATGTTGGAAATTTATCACACAAAACACATTAGAGAAAAAAAATCATCAAAATAAAACAACAAGGTTTTCCAACATCACATCATTCAGGAAAATCCAAAAAAGGAAAAACAATATCAAAATAGATCTGGGTATTGAACATGCATCTGTATATATCACTCCCAAATACTCTCATATAGGTTTCCATATCTCCATATCACACAAACCAAGGGAATGATTCATCATTGTAGCACCTTATCTTGATGATATTGAATCCCCACTGGATGCTATATGAATGTCATTTCATCCTCAATATCCAAATCTCATAAATCAATGATATGGGAGTCATCATGAAGATAATGATGGAGCTGAGAGGCATGGAAGACATCATGGATCTAGTCCAGTTTTTGTGGCAACACCAGCTGATATTCCACCTCACCAACTCACCCCAACACCTCAAAGAGCCCAACAAACCTAGAATAAGCTTACCCCTACCAAACCTCTACTGCCCACATCAAGGGGAAACCTTCAAGAATATGTGGTCTCTAACCTCAAACTATAGGGGCCTCCACCTATGATCAACCTAAGTCTTATATAGGTCCTGTGATGCATTCATCCTCTCTCAAACCAACCGAACCTTCTCTATTATGCTCTGCACCACATCGGGAGCAATAACTATTGACTCCCAAACCTTTATCTAGCACAATGGAGAATGACATGGTTGGCCATACAATGACTCAAACGAGGCCATGCCAATGGATGAGTAATATCTATTATTATAATAAAACTCAACCAATGGAATTTTTAATTCCCATGATCTTTCAAAGTAAAAGACGCACACCTACAACATATCCTCCAATATTTGGATAGTTCGCTCTATCTGCCTTCCCTTTTGAGGGTGTAAAGTAGTGCTGAGGCGTAATTGAGTGCTAAAAGCATGCTACAATACCCTATAGACTCATGAAGTAAATCATGAATCCAAATCCAATATAATGGACCTCATTACTTCATGAAATCGTACCACCTCATCCAAAGACCTCTTATCCAAAGCATCCGCTACACCTGACTCCTTGATTGCTAAGAAGTGGGCCAATTTTATCATCTGATCTACAATTATCTAGATAGAATCACATACTACTAGATCTTTGGGGTAACCATATGAAGATTTACATTGATATTTCATCTTATTTCCACTTGGTAACATCCAAGGGATATAGAAAATTGTAAGGAACATGATGCTCGACCTTTACCAGCTAGAAAAACATACACCGAGCCACAAACTCTGCCATTGCTTATTTCATCCCGAGCTACCAAAACTGTTTCCTCAATCCATGTTACATATTGGAAACTCCTAGGTGTACTAAAAAAGGTGAACTATGAAACTCACAAAGTAATCCCTCATGAAACACTACTAGAACAAACAAATTCTCCTAAAACACCATCTAGTTCCGACCATCCCTTCAAAGCATCACTATGGCCAACACGATCACACATCATCTCTACCTTAGAGTCTCCTGACTAAAAATTCCCCACCTACCACATAAAGGAATATTACACTACCATCTAAAACAAGAAACCTCCTCTATCATCCGCTCTCACATCTAAGTGCAAGGATTATAACTCCTCCACCACTCTCCAAGCATTCACGGACTCCTGAAAAACATCCCTTCACGACTCCCTACTCAAAGTGTCACCCACCACATTCCCCTTTCCTATGGTGCAAAATATATAAAAATAATAATATTGAAGAAACTCTATTAACCTCCATTTTCATAGATTCAGATCATGATGAGAAAATACACACCTCAAACTCTTGTGACCTATCAAGACTACAAATCACTCCCTAATGAGGTAATGCCACCATAACTTCAGCATAAAAACAACTTCTACTAACTCCATATCATGGGTAGAATATTTATGCTCATGGGGATGTAACTGCCTAGACCCATATAATATCACCTCCCTCTGGTGCATTAACATGCATCCTAATCCCAAATGGGAAGTATCACAAAACACCTCAAACATTACCCCCTCCTCTAGAAACTAGAGCACTAAAGAACTGACCAATTTCACCTTTAGATAACTAAATACTGATTGACATTATTTAGTCCACAAAAAATCTTGTTCCTTCCTATTCAATGATTTCAATGGGTCTACAACTCGAGATAAATTAGGTACAAACCTCTACTAATATCCCACAAGACCCAAAAAACCATGAACCTTTACAAAATTCTTGGGTGATGCCCAAGAAACATCTGCCTCAACCTTCGATGGGTCCACTTACACACCCTACTGAGACACCACATGCCTGAGGAAATGCACCTATCATGTCCAAAACTTACACTTGGACAAATTTCTATAGAGATGGTGGCATCAAATAATTTATAAGACAACTCTGAGATGATCGACACGCTCTTCCTCTAACTTCAATTAGATCAAGATATCATCATTGAATTTGAAAACAAACTGATATAGGAAGTCATAGAACACAGAGTTCATAAGCTCCATGAATACAACTGGTGTGTTAGTGACACTGAAAGTATAACATCCCAGACTTGGATGCCACTGAACTGTGCCCCGAGCTCAGTTGGCCACATGGCCTCAAGTGCATCTCCCTAAACACTAGTGGATGCCGACTAAAAGTAAGGTACTAGTGTGTGTTTATAGGGAGAATATTCCCTATTTACCAGAGTGTAACATAAAAAAATAACAATAACAATCAATAACAAAAGTAGTAAATCAACCAGACAATAGATAAACATCCAGATGATAGATATAAACAACAAATACCAAAAGTAATCTCATATACAATGATGATCATGTCATATGTATATAAATAATCCAAAATAGGTATACTTGGGAGCAGTATAATACATGTATCCAAATACTAAAAAGACCAAAAAACACTATCTCTCGATAGCATCATGAGCCTCAGCTCGGTCCCATTCTCCCCTACTCCTAAGCTTGGCACAAAGTCAAGCATCGAACTGTGGGATCTTTCCCCTGTCCCTACCTACATCCATATAGTCTATCCAGGTACCCAATGGGGGATCTAATAGGGTGTGAGATACAATCCCAGTGGGTAACTACCCAAAGTATCTATAAAAAATCCTTTATTTGCAATATAATATAAAGTAGAGTGAAATATATATATCATAGGTAAGAAAAAATAAAAAGGAAAGTTCACCTAGCATGTATACTACAAAACATTTGAACTTTATAACCATAAAAGTCTCCCTACAAAACAAGTGTCAAGATCCCATCATAGGGTAACAATAAAGAAAAAGGAAGTAACCACCACAACCATGCTGTATACACAATATCTCATATAACCCATGAATTTTCCGTACAACCTATAAATCAAATCAACCATGGACATGTCATATAATCAAAGTTTCATATCAAACACAACTACACCATACAACCAAGCATGTCACATTTATAATGGTCGATCCATATAATCAAAGTGTCAGACCCCACAAGGAAGGATCCAAGGTATAGTAGACCAATACATCCATGTCAACTCCCAGGAGTATCTCGATGGAAGCTCGGTTAGACTTGAATTCAGCTCCAAAGACTATGTCATCGACTATGTCCACTATGAGACCAAACAAACCAGATCCAAGGGGCAGAAAGGCCCAAGTAATCCCACAAAATCAGAATCCAAGGAGCATACATGTCTAATAAATTATCTACCGCTATCATGACCCATGGTGTAGCACACCCATGGAATCCTTTAAAATCATCCAACATTCAAAACATTTACCATTTCATACCATGATTTTACCCACTCATTTCCAAAGTTGATAAATAAACCATTCAAGTAATTCAAGTTCCATATAAACCATCCAATCAAAAGAATCAACATGAATAGGAGGCAAACTATCTCCTATTCAACCAATTCAGTTCAATTCATTTATTAACAGGCTTCCTCTAACTAGGAAAGTACTAACTCACCCCATGGGTGGTTTAAAAAATTCATAGGCAAAGGAAATCTCAAAGGCACACCCCATGGGTGGCCTTGGTTAGGGAAAACCTCCAACACATATTAAAGAAACTAAAGGGTGTCCCTAACATGTTCCATTTCATTTGATTCAATTATTCAATTAATTTTCAGGGTGCTGCTGGAAAGTCTGATAGGTGGAATAATGAAAAATAGCTCTATAAAGCACTAAAACACTTAGGAAAAGTATAGAACACCTATTTTAGGTCTTCAGTAGAGTGCTTTTCTAGTATCAACTTTCGATTTGACTCAGATTAGGAGAAAAATGTAGAATGGATGAATAACCTAGAAATAAGGCATATTAGAATGCACTTAAATAACTCTGTCAATCTGAAGTTAAACAAATAATGACACAAAATGAATTAATAACTCACTGATGTGGATCCAATGCGATGAACAATGATCGATTTTGAGATCGGATGAAGAATCAGGATCAAAGCCTAAGGTTGGCTTCAAGAGGAGCTCTCCAACGATGTTCTGCTATCCACAGAGGAGAGTGAAGATTATATTTAGGTTATGAAAATTTTAAGGGAAAAAGGTAATTTACCCAAAATCTTCTATTCTACATAGTTGTACAAGCTATATACCAACCATGCGCCCTCTATTGTGCTAAGGGGGCACCCACACAGTCACTGCGCATAGTTTGACTAACCGTGTGCAAATCATGAAAAACACCCCTGTTAAAAATTGAAGGTGCTTCCTCATGGGTGTGTGCCTCCATACACATGGTTTCCTCAAACTATGTAGCCTATAGTACCACACTATCAATCCTCACACGGTTAGTAGTAACTATATGACCTGCCCTACATGGTTTCCACTAACCGTGCAGATTGCCCTGTTTTTTCAAAAAGATAAGTTTCGGGATCTGAAAAAGCCCGTACACCCCCAATACCTCCATGATCTCAAAGGGTATTAATATTAGGACATAATTAAGAATTTAAACAAAAAAATAAATTTACCTCATATGAAAACCTAGGATCTTACAATCTTCACCCCTTAAAGAAATCTGTCCCCAAATCGCCCTCTCAAGGGTGGTCAAAATTCTTTTGAGAATAACTCTAGCCACTAAGCATGTACATTGACCTCCCACTCCCAAGTTTCATGTTGTAAGTGGTCATGCTACCATATCACCTATACTATAGGAACTGACAGACCTCATAGAATCTCTATGCCCCTATCAACGATATGAATCAGATGCTCCTCAAAGGATGCATCTACCTGTAACTCCACCTCCTCATGATGCATAACATGAGATGGGTCTAAATGATAACAGTGTAGCTAAGATACATGAAAGACATCATGCATGTCCAAATACCTTTTAGGTAACTACAACTGATAGGATACTGACCCATCTCTCTCTAGAATCTCTAATGACCCGACATATCATGGTGAAAGCTTACCCTATATCCCGATTCATCTGTGTCCTAGCCTTGGTGAGATACATAAAAATACCCAATCCCTAAACTCAAACTCTAGAGATCATCTGTAGTGATAAAAATAAGATTTATATTGAAACTATGCAGTATCCATCCACTTCCTGATCAACTAGAAATGCTCAGAAGTATCCTTCACAATACACAATCCTAGTAAAGTTTCCTCAACTACCTCTAACTAGCACAAGGGAGATCAGGATGCCCTACCATACAAAGACTCATAAGGTGACATCTGTATCATCTATATATAGCTATTATTACAGGAGAAATCAAAAAGGGGAATATTCCTCTTCCAAGAGCCCCCAAAATCTAGGATGCATGCTCACAACATATCCTCAAGCACCTGTGTACCCAGTTCCCTATACAAACTATACTATAAACAAGATGTAAACTGGGAATCCCTATCTAAAAAAATAGTATGGGGGCCCCATAAAGTCATACTATCTCATGAATATACAACCTCCTAAGCTCATAAACACTGAAGGTCTCCCTAATTGGAAGGAAATGAGCAAACTTTGTGATTCTGTCAATAACAACCCAAATAGAATCATACCTCATACTGACCTCAGTAACTCGGTCATGAAATCCATCACAATTTCATCCAATTTCCACTCAGGAATGAGCATATGCTACAAAATTCCAACTGGTCACTGGTGTTCCACCTTCACTTTATAACAAGTGGAACACCTCATAAAAAAACCATATACCTCACATTTCATCCTTGATCACTGGTAATAACAACATAAGTCACAATATATATTTGTGATGCTGGGATGCACTGCCCAAACAGATGCCTAAAACCCCCACATTATCTCCTTGTGTATATCCATTGGAACCCATACACAACCATAGATGCACAGAACCTCATCCTCGCCTATGGTCCAACCAGGAGGTGGGTCGTCACCCACCACACTCTCCTATAGGACTAGGCCCTCTGAATTTTATAGTCGTCTCATCCTCACTCTATCCAGAAGAGTAGAGGTCACAAACAGAGAATAAAGACAGGTATTCCCCTAACTTACCTACCCCTCCAAGTGAATCTTTGAGAAAAAATCTATAAGCTACCACTCACCACTAGCCTACTGAATTGCCTATATCTAAGTCCTCCTACTCAGTGCATCAACCACTACATTACCTTTTTCATGCATTTAGGCAAGCTCGAAGTCAAAAGACTGTAGGTACTCAAGCCACCTTCACTGCCTCAAATTCATATCACGTTGTATAAAAATATACTTGAGGATTTTGTGGTTCGTGTGCACCAAAAAATGATCTCCCAATAAATAATGCCTCCAAAGTGAAAATCATGAACAACTTTAACTAACTTAAGATTGTATGTTGAGTAATTACTCTCATACAACCCCAACTAATGAGGCCCGTATTCCATGACTTTATCCCCTGCATTAGAACTACTCCAAGCCTGATACTTCACGAATCATAATACATGGTGTAGCTCCTGCCCTGCTCTGGAAGAATCAAGACCGGTACTGAATTCAATCACTCTTTTAGCTCTTAAAAGGCTATCTTGTAGGTATATGACCATAAAAACTCCTTGACCTTATTAGTCAAACACATAAGTGATTCTTATAATCATGAAAAGTCTTGTATGAGTCGCCTGTAATATCCAGATATCCCCAAGAAACTTTTTATTTCAAAGACATTCTTTGGATGCTCTCAGGAAACTAAAACTCTCACCTTCTATAGGTAAACTAATACTCCTGTCTTTAAGATACTATGACCTAGGAAGTAAATCTCATCCATTTAGAATTGGAACTTTTTGATCTTAACATATATCCGATGCTCTCTTAGTGTATCCAAAATGATCTTAAGATGTTTGGCATGGTCATGTTGATTGTGAGAATAGAACAAGATATCATCCATGAAAACCACCACAAATAAATCTAAATAAGAATGGAAAACTCAATTCATTAGAGCCATGAAAATAGATAACACATTCATGAGACTAAATGAAATAACTAGATACTCATATAGACCACACCTTCTATAAAAATATGTATGAGGTATGTCTATAGGTATAACACGCACTTGATGGTATCTAGATCTCAAATAAATTTTCAAGAACACCTGAGATCCTCAAAGCTGATCAAACAGGTCATCTATCTGTGGAAAAGGATACCATTTCTTAACTGTCAACTGGTTTAATTTCCAATAATCCATTCATATCCTAGGGGTATCATCCTCCTTTTTCAAAAAAAAGGATTGGTGAACCCCATGGATAAGTACTGTGTTGTATAAACCCCTTTGCCTTCAAGTCCTCTAGCTACCTCTTGAGCTCATGTGACTCTATCATAGCCATCCTGTAAGTGGGAATGGATATTAGTGAAACTCCTGGAACTATCTCATTAGGGAACTTAACCTCTCTCTTAGGAGGTAAACCTGAAAAGTATTTTAGTAAGACATCCCTAAAATGATCAACCACTGGAAGAAAATCTTCCCGATATGCTCCCTGATCATCCAAATACAAACTAGCAATATGGGCTGTCATCCCACCAAGGCCATGATGTTGTGATCCAGATTGACTCACCTAGACATCCCATTCACCCTTATGAATAAAATTTCTACCCTATGGTGATGTAAACATCACCCTATGATGATAAAAATCAATATAGACTCAATAAGCAACTAGTTAGTCCATCCTGAGTATGACATCAAACCCAGTCATATTAAGAAAAAAAAGATTCTAGATGAAGTGACACCCACCAAAATCAAGGGGGAACTCCCTGCACTGACCTACATCCTCTATTCTAATCCCCAACAGAGTATCAAGCATCATAATTCCCTCAAAAAACTAAATCACGATCCCAAAACTCTCCACAATAGGTATAAATATAAAACTACGCAATGAACATATGTAAAGAAAATAAGATACAAGAGTTGAGGCTACTAAGATCATACATCTCACAATAGATAGTCTAGAACCATGCTCCTCAGGGGTAGACTGGACATAATATATCTGGCCTGAACTGTGGACCTGTGATACAACCTCACTACCTAGAGTAGACATTCTCTTCTGTCTCAGTACAACTGGTGCCTGGCTGCCTCAATCACAACCACCACCAGCTCATCCTGATCGATCGGTACTTCCCCATATCCCTTCCAGATACATATCCACGAAACCTTCTCCTGAACCTAATGTCAGAGCTGACCCCTATCACTCACTACTAGAGGTAAGGTTCTTCAGAAATGTTGCACATGGCCTATCATGACCCATGCTCAGTACTCAACTAGGTCACAATTGCACTGATTTCTCATGTGTCCCCATCTGCCACATTGCTGACAGAAAAATGCATTGCCAATACTAGTAGCTTGGCTGGTTCCCATCTCACGAGAAGCCTCAAAACATTGCTTCTTTCCATTAGAATTCAAACTACTGGGTCGAGAGACTATACTTCCATGATCTTCACCCCCAGATTCCCTTAGGTTCCACTATGTAATTAGCATATGATTTACTATTTCAGCAATGGTAATCAACCTGAACACATTGAACTGATAGCGAATAGCATGTCAAGGACCTTCCTTGAATCTTCTTTCCCTCGACAACTCATCATTAAGGTACATCGACGCAATACACTACAACACTGTAAATCGTAAAGAATACTTCATAACTATCATATCACCCTACTAGAGATGCATTAACTCATAAGCCCACCCTTTCCTCAGAGTCTCAGAGTAAAATTATTCATATAATCTGGTTTGGAAATCAACCCAAACCATATCTCATAGCTAGTCAACTTGGTTCATAACATCCCACCAGTGCTTTACTGCTCCTCGAAGCATATAAGTCACGAGCTTCACTCTCCTCTTAGGAGGTTTCTCCACATGATCGAAGATAAATAGACTAGTGTCAAGCCATAGGTCCACAACCTATAAACCACCATCCCTAAAAAATGTGGGAGGATGATACTACTGGAACACACGTGTCTACTCATCCATAGATAAGGTAGGCTGTAGTGATCCCTGAAAAGTATGAATGAAGCAGAAAAACTACTCATGAACTGTGTCTCAACACCCATATCAAATAAAATTATTGGTGCCTTATCTAGAACTATATGAGGATTCACAGGTAGCCCTTGACCCACCACCTCTAAAGTGTGGTCATCTCCATTCTCCTAGCATACAATTGGAGTTCATCGTGGTGGTATGTCTCTACAATTCCAAACACACACCTCATAAAATAATAATATCAAATTTAACATCTAAAAAGTATAGGAAATGTTAAAACCTTCCTATAAATAGTTCATACAACACATCCCACTCCTAAAGCTAGGAATAGTAAAAAAGAAATAGTAAAAAATGTCACTATAGACACTACCTACTGCCTACTCAAAAGTCGGATCTAGGTCAAGTATCTGTCTCACAATTTCAAATTTCCATTTCATTTTCACATTTATTTCACATTTATTTTTAGATGGTTGAACCAAATGGTTCACCAAATTCTTATCCATAAGGGTCTATACTCTTCATGAATTGAATTATGGAATCCACCTAATCTATACCATAACATGTTCCAGTCCATGTGACTCTTGGTCCATGAATCAACATGCCATAATTGGCTTCTTAGGGTGTATGTTGTAGCCTAATTAGGAAAACACTTCTTAGGTTATGGAAGACACTCTAAGTACCAACTATGTTTCTCAAAACACTTTACAAAATTGAATCACAATAGCATATATATCTATCATGACACCTATCACAACATCATGAAAATAAGAAATGAATCCTATATGGAATGGAATAATACATGGAATGTGATTCCTATAAAGTTCATAAAATTATTCATGAGATGGAACACTCTCATCTCATTGTGTTTCAACAAAAATAGAACCCTTAATCATATAAAAGGTAGCATCATAATTCAAGTGCATCACCCAGTGGTGGAATCAAATCAACTGTAATAATCAAAATCTAGAAAACCATAATTTCCATTCAAGGTAATTTGTCTCTTTCATGTATGTGGGTTAGATACTCCCAGGAATAACTCATTACCAAATTAAAATTCTTCCTACCCCCTTTATATTGTCTCAAAATAGTAAATCCATAAAAATAACTTCTCTGATACCACTTTGTAATGTCCCAGACCTAGATGACACTGAATAGTGCCCTGATCCCGGTTGGCCACATGGCCTCAAGAGCATCTCCCCAAATTCCAAAGGTTGCCGACTAGATGTGAGGACCTAGAGTGTGTCTATGTGGAGACTATTCCCCCTTTATCAGAGTATAACATAGCGGAATAAAAATAACAGTTAATAAAAAAAGAAATAAATCAATTATACAATATATAAATATCCACATGACATATAAACAAAAAATTCCAAAATCAATCTCATATACAATTATGATAATGTCATATGTCTATAAATCATCCAAAATAGGTATACACAGAATCACTTCAATACATGTATCAAAATACCAAAAATAAAAAAAATCACTATCTCCCAATAGCATAATGAGCCTCAGATCGATCTTGGGATCCCCTACTCCTCAGCTTGGCATAAAGTCAAGCATCAAACTATGGGCGCTTTCCCTTGTCACTACCTGCATCTATATAGTTTGTAACCAATGAAAAATCGAACAAGGTGTGAGATACAATCTTAGAAGGTAACCACTCAAAGTATCTATAACAAATACTGGCTATGCAATATAAGATAAAGCATAGTGAAATATATATATCATAGGTAAGCGGTAATAAAAAGGAAAGAACCCATGTAATGTATACTAAAAAATATGTGATACTGTATAGCAATACAAGGATCCCTGCAAAACAAGTGTCAAGCTCCCATCACAAGGCATCAAAAAAGAAAAAGGAAGTAACCACCACAACTAGGTTGTATACACAATATATCATATAAACCACAACCATGCTATACAACCTGTAAATCAAATCAACCATGGAAACACCATATAATCAAAATGTCATATCAACCACATCTATGGTATACAACCAATAATGTCACATTTATCATAGCCTAACCATATAATCAAAGTTTCAGACCCCTCAAGGCTAGATCCAAGGTATAGTGGACCAAGTCACCCCCATTGATTCCCAAGAGCATCTCGATGGAAACTAGGTTAGGCTTGAATTGAGGTCCAAGGAGCATGTCATCACTCTATGTCCACTATGAGCCCAAACAAACAAGATCCAAGGGGTAGCAAGGCCCTAGATATCCCATGGAATCAGAATCCAAGGAGCATACAGGTCCAAGGCATTCTCTACTTCTATCACAACTCATGGTGTAGCACACCCATGGTATCCTTTGAAATCATTCAACATTCAAAACATTTACCATTTCATACCATGAGTTTACCCAGTCATTTCCACAGTTTCTAAATAATCCATTCAATCAATTCAAGTTCCATATAAACCATCCAATCAAAAGCATCAACATGAAAAGGAGGAAAACCATCTCCTATTAAATCAATTCTGTTCAATTCATTTATTAACAGGATTCCTCTAACTAGGAAAGAACTAACTCACCCCATGGGTGGTTTAACAAAGGTATAGGCAAATATAATCTCAAAGGAACATGCCATGGGTGGCCTTGGTTGGGAAAAAACCTCCAACATGTCTCAAAGTAACCAAAGGGTATCCCTAACATGTTCCATTTCATTTGATTCAATTATTCAATTAATTTTTGGGGTGCTTCTGGAAAGTCTGATGGGATACATAATGAAATCTAGATCTATAAAGCACCAAAACACTCAGGAAAAGTATAAACCACCTACCGTAAGTCCTTAGTAGAGTGCTCGTCCAGTATCAACTTCTGATTTGACTTAGATTAGGAGAAAAATAAAGAACAGATGAAGAACCTTGAAATATGGCATATTAACTTACACCTAAATAACTCGGTCGATCTGAATTTAAATGAATAACAACATAAAAGGAGTTGAGTACTCACTGACATAGATCCAACGATAGAAATGACACTTGATTCTAAGATCGAATGGAGAACCAAGATCAAATCCTAATATTGTCTTCAATAGGAGCTCTCAAATGGTGTGCTGCTATCCACAGAGGAGAATAAAGATTGGATTTAGGTTATAACATTTTTAAGGGGAAAAAAGGTAATTTCCCCAAAATTTCTTGGTCTGCACAGTTTGGCTACACGGTTTTTTAAACCGTGCCTTGATCATGTGGCCTCTGTTGTGCTATGGGGAACCTACACAGTCACTACGCACAGTTTGACTAACTGTGAAAAAGACCTCTGCTAAAAATTGAAGGGGCTCCCACATGGTCATGAACCTCCATCCATATGGTTTCATATATTTGTGCAGCCTATAGAACCCACTGTCCATCCACGCATGGTTATTAGTAACCATGCGACCTGCCTTGCATGGTTTCTACTAACCACATGACCTGTATTGTTTTTCCAAAAAGAGGGGATCTAAGCTTCGAGTAGGCCCCATACACCCTTGATACCTCCATGACCTTAAAAGATATTCACATTAGGCCATAATTAATCATTTAAACTAAAAAAAGATCCATACCTCGTATGAAAACCCAAGATCTTACAGAAAGGGATGACCATGAACTCAAAGTGACTACCTGTATTAGAAGGTAGTCTTCTGGGTATCTCCATCCTTCACCCTCAATTGGTGATATCCAGACTGCAGATTGATCTTTGAGAATTAAAAAGATCCCCTCAATTGGTTGAAAATATCATTGATCCTCAAAAGAGGATAGCGATTCTTGATAGTCAATTAGTTCAACCTCCGGTAGTCCATGTACAACCTCATACTACCATATGAATTTTTAGGGAATAACACTAGAGCACCCCATAATGAAACACTAGGATAGATGAAAATACTATTCATTATATCATCTATCTGAATCCTCAACTACCACAACTCAGAATTTCCATTCGATAGGGATCCATCGAAATCGGAGAAGCACCAGGTTGTAAGTCTATCCCGAACTCAACATCACTTCGAGGGGGTAGTGCCACAACCTCCTCAGGAAATCATCTAGAAACTCCATGACAACCTTAGGAACCTCCATTGTCCATATTTCTATTGATTACATAGACAACCCAACTATTAAGAAAAGAAGGGGATCCACACGTCTACTTCCCACCTAACAACCTCACTCTCCAATGAAAACCACAAGCCAACCATCCACACATGAGAACACGAATCTACTCCAGAAGAAGTTGATAATAGAACACACATGATAAAACTATCCAATTCCAATAATGACATAATACAGTTACATATAAAATAAGAAAAGGTCTCTACAAGACTGATGTGTCCCCATCATTAGTCTACACCCCCGATGCACATTAAACAATCTGGTTTGGCCTCCGACTGGCATGGTCAGCACCAGGGGAATAGGAAGAGTCTCTTTGTCCAATATCAAATCACAAACTAGATTGGGTGGAATGAAGGAGTGTGAATCTCCTAAATCAAATAAAGAACAAATAAGGGTAGAAGATAAAATGATCGTATCTCAAATAACTCTCAGTTTTGTTGAAGTTTTTGCCTCTAACGCGTGCATCTAACCACACCCGACTCCTCTACCTTGCTATTTCTGATCTCCATGGAAATGCTCTGGTTAAGGTCCATGAACTTGAGGAAAATCCTAAATCCGACCTCTATCTTCCCCATATTCTCTATTTGGAGCATAATTCTGCTTCCCCTATTGCTGAAATGACCTCTTTGGTAACTTCTACTAAGGATGACACTAAACCTGTCCACCCCTACCAATCTGAGCTTGAGAAACCACTAGACACTAATCCTAATGATGGACATGAAATCCATAAATGAAACACATTGGTCTGAATTCCCTAGTAAGATCATGAAAACCACTTTCCCAGAAGGCCATAAGGGAAGCTGTTGTGATCGAATCCCTACCGGTCAAAACCTCGAAGGCCCTAGTGCTTGAGACCTACCACTAGAAACTATACTACTTGATAAACCCTAATGGTTCCCCTATCATAGTAAGCCTCCCTATGAGTGCATTTTCTCAATCACCACTTCCTTATTCTGAACCTCTAGATACATTTTCAATATAAAAGGAGTAACTACATACTAGATTGAAGGACATAGTGCCTCCTCAAGACGCCTCACTTAGGACTCCTCATCTGGAAAAAGATCTGGGAAAAAGCATAGAAGGTCCTTGAACTTGATCCCAAGCTCCAAAAAATACATACTCCCCTACTAACGAGAGAGTATCTCCTGACTCTTCACAACATTCTGGATGTCAACCCATGAAACATCTTCCTCCTTCCACTCACCAAGGTACAACGCCCACCACTGACACACAACTCTTCATATCTGGATAACTGCCAAGGGGACCCAATACTCTATCAGGACCCAAATCAAACTGAAATATATCTCCATATTATCTAGACAACCCTCTATCTCCACATCATAAATTCCACCCTCATACTTCCCTAAAGCCTGCTACTGAAAATATTGCAACATCCTCTATCATTGATCATCACACTCAACTAGATAAAACCTACGGTGATCAACTGGGTCATCCTGCTGAACCACAACTTCCTTAGCCACATTCAGACTAAAACAAAGAGTCATAGCTGAAAAGGGAAACAAATATTTCCTAAGCCTAGAATTATGTAATTTTATTAAGTTTTATTTAATTAATTTTAACTTACTTTAAATTTACTAGATCCAAAACCACCCAATTCAAATAAAAACACAAGTCATAATGATGCATGTACCTCTACTAATTATTTACCCTGAAAGCGATGACACCTCAATTGGTCATTCAATAATCTTAGAGTCCATACACATGATCATGAGGGGCTCTAAAATCCTATGTCCTAGCCAGTCTCCTTGGCCTATGTCATGCACCATGGTCAACTAACACTATTGTCATACCAACCCATGTAATATTCACTATTCCTAACTCCAAACTCCATCCTATATCTCAACCATCATCTCTGATACCACTCTGTCATGACCCCTCCCACCAAAGAGACCACAATTATGTAAGAGAGATAATGACCCCCAAGTCCCGCCTCTAGTAGGACCTAGGATGGAGACTAGCACAGAGGGTATAAAATTCCCATGTATGGGAGGTGCTACCCTCAATAATATTAATAATATCAGAAGATAAGATGAATCAACCACAATCAACTCCATGACACACACACACACACATATAAGAAATCCAAAAACCATCCCACAATGCATGTGTAAATAAAACTAATACAAATAAATATCTCCAAAGTAAATTCCAAAAATAAAAACTAAAGTAGCAATGCAAAAACTATACAAAGTTCTGAGCTAGTAATGTCCAACATTGATCCATGGAGTTCTCTTGGAAAACTAAAAATAGTTTTATACACATAGGGTGATCATATAGGTATACTCAGTAGGAAAACCAAAGTCTCTCGCACACATGTGAAAAGAGTATACTAATCCATCGATGAGAAAGCAGCAAGACCAAACAACACCTATACAAGTATACTATCCATCCCAACCTCACCAAGGCACACTCACCAAATTACGCAAGCCATGTAATACAACATATCATTATTCACATCGATAAAGGGTACCCCACACCTCTTTCCCACTTATTTTATGCTCTCACACCCCAACGTCGTACGTCCTGGAACTCCCACCTCTTCTGAATAACATCAAATCACATCACATACCACCTAAAAACACCTGGTCCATCACATCACATCACATCATTCCCATGTACACCTGGGTCATCACATCACAAAACTAGTGTAGCAGGGTATCATAAACATGAAGGTCATCAACCTCATGCCCTCATCCTACCATGAATGACCCCCACCATAATACATCTCATCACATCTAACCTAAAGGAACCTCAACTATCACATCTCATCACATCACATGTAGACAACAACACTTTTGACTTCTGGCCATCACAACACATGCATATCACTAAGGTATAGAAGAGGGAGCAAAGAAGAGTGGGTAGCTAGCCACCCATACTCCCATCAAGATGTTGGAAAAAACTCCCCCTCAAATATATATATATATATATATATATACATACGGGTGCTGACACATGGTTCACAATATGGGTGGGGAACATAAAGAAATCACAAAGAATATACAATGTATATATATAGGGAGTCATAGCTTACGTGCCCCATCCTAAGGGTTCACTACCAAGGCATAATCCATCTCACAAGACCCCCAACTTACACTGCCAAAAATAAATGCACAACCCCACAAAAGAAAAATTCAATCCGCAATTCATATTTCAATGGTTAATTCTCATTAAGTGGTTTTCCTAATTTTTTGAAGAACCTTTGTGATAAATTGTTTTAACAATTTTTTTTATTTGTTAATAACTAACCTTTTTTCATAAGAATATATTTTTTTATTCAGGAATTAGACCCAACCAATCGTAATGAGTTCTGTAATAAAGTTGAAAGTTGTTGAATGTTCATACCCAAATATAAAGGGGGAGAAAAGTTTTTTTTAAGAAATTTATTTTTCAGACTCAGAGGATTGGACTAAGAAACATCAGACTTAGAGCATCAAATTCATCGACATCAGATTAAGATCATTGGATCCAAAAGGATCAAAGGAAAAAAAAATTTGATTGCTGGAAGTTTTCCTTTACCATAACTAGAGAAAGAAAGAAGTTATTGAGTTAGAAAGATATAAGTTGTTGAGTGAAGAAGTCATATTTTTTCTAAATAATTTTGAAATAATATTATGAATTCTGGAGTTAGAAAGTTTTCATACTTTCTAAACCAAATCAAACGATGATTTTTTGGTCATGAAGCTCTCACAAATCATGAAAACTATCATGATAAAAGATTTTGAAGAAATGGAGGAATCATGATGATTGAATAGGTTCTAGTGATAAAGACAAAGTATTCACTGGATTCAATAAATATAGACATAGAATATTGGATCTAGAAGTCAGAATGTATGAATCTGATGAAGTTTTAATAAGTTCAAAATTTCTAAATGGATTCATCATTGAATACTTTCCATCATTATGGGAAAATCATTGTAATGGAATTTTCATCATAGTGGGAAAATACATTGTAATGATAATTCCATAGTAATGATAATTCCATCATTATGAGGATTCCATAGGGCTGAAGCTAAGGAAGTTCATTGTAATGAGCTGAGAAAGAAAGATAGATCATAATGAGATGAGAAAGAAAGGTAGATCGTAATGAGCTGAGAAAGAAAGGTAGATCATAATGAGTTGAGAAGGAAAGACATATCATAATTAACTAAGAAAGATACATCATTTTGAAGATGAGGAAGATACATTGTATTGAAGCTAAGGAAGATACATCATATTGAAGCTGAGGAAGATACATTGTATTGAAGCTAAAGAAGATACATCATATTGAAGATGAGGAAGATACATCATATTTAAGATGAGGAATTTACATTGGAATGAAGAAAGGTTAGAAAGTTTGAAAAGGGTGATTACAAAGAAGACTTAAAAAGAAGATTCTAGAAGTTTTATAAAGAGTTTAAGAGGTAAAACTTGAAATTAAATCTTTCAGAAATCCTAGAGAAATCTGATGAGGATTGAGGAAGTCAAAGCTGAAGTTTAAATGCAAGAAATTTTTGGAGTTTTGAAATTTGATGAAGTGGGGAAAGTTTTAAAGTTTCCCGATATTACTTTTTTAAGTCTCCTATAAATATTTTCTCAGATCATTTATTTATAGGGACTTTAATGCAAGCAGAAAAGGTGGAGCATTGAAGAATTCAAGTTAAAGTTCTTTCTAAACTGAGATCTCAGAAGAAGATCTGACACCTAAAATTTTTGTTTACCAGATATGAGAATCGTATTGAGAAACATCTTATTGAGTCAATAGGACCAAGAAAGACCAGACTGAGTGTTTGAGAAGAGTTTGAGAAGTGTATATTGAGTAAGGAAAATTGTATTGACCACATCAGATTGAGAGAATCAGATCCATAAAAATTAGATCAAGACTGATCTTTTGTGGATCAAATTGAACAAATTATTATTCTTTTGTTTTGGATAAATGTTTTTGTAAGAAAATTTGTAAACTGATGGGAGTTAGTATAATATTTCCTATTGGGTGATAGAAGGTATCAAACAAGAGTTGGCACAACTTGTATTCACTTCTTCATAATAGTGAATTTCTATAGACCGACAGGAGTGGCTATGAAAAGGATGTAGGTTCTCACACTGAGGCCGAAACTTATAAATCTTGTGTGATTTACTTGATTTACTACTTTTTCATGCATGGTTATTTATTAAAAATTTGTTAAGGAAATAAATCTTAATAGGTTATAGGGGTTAAGTTTTAAAAAGTATTAAAACTTATAAAAAGTGAACAACTGATTCAACCCCCCTTCTTAGTTGTTATTATATCCTTTATAAATTCAATTAGTATCAAAGGGAAAGGTTCCCTTATTGAATCCTTATCATGGATAATATCAATTCTGTCAATAATAAAGGAATTCCTACATTTTATGGAAAAAATTATTATGTATGAAAAAATTGGATGATTCCTTATCTCCTATCTCTTGGCCTGGAAGTTGTTGATGCTGATACTATTGGTTTTCAACCTATTGAAAAATATGCTCCTATAATGTTTTCTAATAAGAGAAATATAGAATTTGATGTAAAGACTAGAAATGAAATCCTTATGTCCTTATCAGAGAATGTTTATTAGAAAGTGATGGGTCTCAATACTTCAAAAAGTATGTGGGACAAGCTGGAAATTATTTTTAAAGGGAATACTAAAGTAAAGGAAGAAAAGCTAAAAATATGTCATAGTAAGTATGAATACATCATAATGAGAGATAAATAAACTATTGATGAATAATTCACCAGATTAAATGAAATTGTTTGCAACATTAGATGATTCAAAGATGTCCTGGAAGATTTTATAATTGTGAAGAAACTTATACGAAACTTCTTAGATAGGTTTGATTCTAAAATTTCCTCTTTATAAGATAAGGATGATTTATCTCTTGATTAATTTCATAACATTATTGTTGATTATGAAATGAGAAAAGCTTAAATGTTTAAAAATATGACGAAAGATGAAATGGATTTTGAAGCTATGAGAAAGTTTAAAATTCATGATGTTGAAGGTGTTGATCCTTGTGACTCCAAAGGTAAAGATGATGATGAGTTTAATGATAAAATCATGTCTCTTATATCTAATAACTATCTAAGAGGAAGAGGAAAGTTTGGAGGTAAAATTCATCTCAAATGTTTTGAGTGTGGTGGAATTGGAACTTTTCTATGAATTTTCACAAGAAGAAAGTTGGTGAATATCAAGATGATTATAATGAAAAATCTCAATGGAATAAGTGGAACTAAAATGACAAAGAAGAAAAATCATCCAACAAATATAAGAAGAAGTTTTCTAGAAACAAGAGAAGTATTTTGAGTAAGAAGATGAATCTGAATCAATTGAAAACAATTCTTCAGAAGATGAAAGTTAAGAAAAGGTTAGAAAATTCATTTTAAAAGTAGTTGAAGACTCCTAAAATAGTGAAGAAGAAGGAGGTGAAGAATCCTATAGAGAGTATCATATCAGAATATAACTTATTGCATGTCTTGAACAAAACAAATCTATCAAGAAAGAAATCAGAATGATAAATAAAGATTGTGAATAAGTTACTAAATTAAGAAAACATGTCATAAAGTAAAAGTATGAATACATTCAGTAGATCTCAAGTTACAAAATTAGAATTTCTGAATAGGGAAATATGGTTGAAGATCTCAGTAAGAAGCTGTCAGTTAAGGAGTAAGAAGTTAACAAGTTTCAATAAAAACTTATTGAGTCCGAAATACCTTGAGAAATATGAATGAAAACATCAAAAAATCCTTATAAGTAAAAGTTGATACTTTTAAATTTGATTAGAAGAATAAAATCAAGAATTAGGTGAAATCCTCACCCACCAAAAATAATGTTTCATCTAATTTTTCTAACATTTTAGGTTCTGGAAAAAGTATTTGGAAAGATTGGGTGGAAAAAGGATGTGATAAACCTATCACATATATAAAAGTTGAAAACTCTCTTAGGAGGAAAGATGGTCCATGACTAGAGTATGTTGAAACATGAAGAAATTATCAACATAAAAAACACTTATACAAATAAAGATCTTACTTTAATAGAAAATAAAGATTTGTTTGTTGGTGTAGTGGAATCTATGGTCATAGAGCTTATAATTGTTGGAAAAACCTATCTCTTCCCAGAAGAAGGTTTTATGAAATAAGAATGAATAAATTTCCTAATCCATAAGAAGTTAGAAAATAAAAATCTCAATATGTGAGAAACCTTCTAATAAAAAATCAATTTGAATATTTGGAAGAGGATTGTGGAAGATGTGATGAGGCTGGTCATCATTCCAAGAAATGTATGACACTCCTTCCAGAACAAGTTTCTTATGGTGGAAAAGAAAAGGAAGTTAGAAAAAATAAAGTTAAAGAAAGAGATTTTATTGTTGATACAACTTTAAAATAAAGTAAAAGGAACAAAGCATGAACACTTGATAGTGGTTGTTCTTCACATATGACAGGTGATATGAAAATATTGAAACATGTTGAAAGCCATAATGGAGGATTAGTTACCTTTGGTAATGATAGTTCCTTAAAAATTAGAGGAATCAGAATAGTTGAGATTGAAGCAGAAAAGTTGAAATCTAAGGAATTTTTATTTTTTGATGGGCTAAAACATAACTTTCTTAGTGTAAGTCAATTTTGTAATGATAAAAAATAATCAATCTTCAAAAAAGATTCTTATGTTATCAAAAGTGTGAAATATGGAAAATTGATTACAAAAGGAGAAAGAACCAGTGGGAATATATTCCAAATAGGAGAGTTTAATAACTCATGTTACTTAAGTTCTGAAGATGAAAATAAGTTTTGGCACCAAAGACTTGGCCACCTTGGGCAGAAAAACATGAACAAACTTTCTAAATTTGATGCTATCAGAAACTTTCCATAATTTAAAATAAGAGAAGAAGATGTTTGTATTACTTGTCAGAAAGGAAAAATGACTAATAAAAGCCATAAGAGATTTGATATTAAGTCTATGAGACCTATTTAATTTATTCATTCCAATTTATGTGGGCTGATGAGACATCAATCAACAAAAGAATATTTTTTACTTTATCACTTTTACTGATGATTTCACTTAAGTGAAAAACATAATGTTTATGAAATGAAATCCATATGTTGTGGAAATGTTTAAGTTTTTTAGAAAAGAAGTTGAGAAAGAAATGGGGGTTTATATAAAGAATTTTATAATAGATAATGGTATCAAATTTATGAGTAATTTTTTTAAAGATTATACGAGAAAACATGGTACCAAATATCAGTATAGTTCTCCCTATAATCCAAAAAAAATGGATTAGTAGAAATAAACAATAGAATCTTGGTGGAAATGAGAAGAAGTATGTTAGTAGAATAAAAAATTTCAAATTTTTACTAGAAATAATCTATTAATACTACTATACATATTCATAATAGATGTTTGCTGAGACTAGAATCCAACATGAATTCTTATGAAATTCGGTATAACAAAAAACCTTCATTGAAGTACTTCAAAGTTTTTAGAATTCCCTGTTTACTTAAAATAAAAAATATAGATTTGGGAAAGTTTGATAAGAAAGCTCAGGAATGAACTTTTATGGGATATTCATCAAATAGAAGAAGTTAAAAATGTTGGAACAAACTTTTACAAAATTTGGTGGACTCATATGATGTGGAGGTAATTGAAAATAAAAATTCTTTAACAAAAGTTTTTAAGAATTCTAAGGAGGATAAACTGGAGATTTCCAACAATATTAAAGGTAAGTCAAAACATCCTTATCAAGATTTAGAAAATTCATGTGATGAGGAAAGTTCATTTGGGAAAGAAACTTTGAAATTTCATACTTTATAAAAATATGTTGAGTCCAAAAATATTATTGGAAATAAGAAGGCTTCAGTTTAGACAATAAGAAAGTTGAGATTAGAAAATCATACTTCACTTATCTCAAAAGTTAAATTGGAATCAGTTTCAGAAGATATTGAATACAAAGAATGGATGGATGCTATGAATGAAGAGTTGGATTATATTGATAAAAATAAAACATGAGAAATTATTCCATGGTCAGCAAATAAAAATGTTATTGGAACAAAGTGATTTTACAGAAACAAGTTGAATGAATATGGAGAAGTTTCAAGAAAAAAATCTAGGATTGTTTGTAAAGGTTATTCATATATGGAAGGTGTGTATTTTGAAGAAACTTTTTCCCCATTTTCAAGATTAGAAACTGTTAGAATGTTTCTATTAGTGGATTCACATTGAAATTACAAAGTTTATCAGATGGATGTAAAGTTAGCTTTATTAAATGGTAAGATTGAGGAAGAAGTTTACATTGAATAACCTTGTGGGTTTCTACCGGATGAGGATTAAAAAAAAGTTTTTAAATTAAAAAAAATATTTTATAGGCTGAAAAAATCTCCACATTCATGGTATTCTAAACTTGATTTTTTTTTGATAATTTTTAACTTTTCTAAATGAAAATTTGATAGCAATTTATATGTGAAAGATGTTGACTTCAGAACTCTAATTGTAATTTTTTATGTGAATTATATAATTTGGAGATAGAGAAAATGTTTATAAAACATTTTCTGAAGAAATGAAGAAGAATTTTGAAATGTCAATATTGGGTGAATTAACTTTATTTCTTGGATTACAAGTTAAAAAAAATAAAAATACATTTTCTTATCTCAAGAAAATTATACCAGGGAATTGTTAAATAATTTTGGAATGGAAAAATCCAAATAATTTTCTACTTCTATTTTAGTGAGCACAAATTTGAGTAAATATAAATTCAGAAAAAGTGTGAATGAGACAGATTTTTGAAAGATGATATGAAGTATAATCTACCTTACATCCTCGAGACCTGATATTATTTATTCTATGACTTTGTGTTCCAGGTATGAAAGCAATCCAAAATAATCACATATGTTGGTAGAAAAAATAATTTTGAGACATGTCAAAGGAACAAATACACATGGTCTATTATACAAAAGAAATAGTGAGATGAAGTTTCATGGTTATACTGATATCGATTGGTTTGGAGATTGTAATGATAGAAAATCAACCTTAGGAGGAAAATTTTTCTTGGGTGAATGCTGTATGAGTTGGCATAGTAAGAAACAAAGTTTAGTAAATTTGAGAACAACTAAATCCAAATACATTGCATCCAATCAATGTTGTACTCAAATGTTGTGGATGAAAGTTCAGTTGAAGGATTTGAAAGTAAAAGTTTTTAAACCATTGAATATAATTTGTGATAATTAGAGTAGAATTAATCTTTCTAAAAATCCTATCCAACATTCAAGATCAAAACAAATTGATATAAAGTTTCAATTTATAAAATCAAAACTTTCTTCTAGAGATGTTGTTCTGGAATACATATCAACAAAGTATCAAATTGCTGATATTTTTACAAAATCCATGAAGAAATAAAAATTTGTGGAATTGAGGCTACAAATTCATGTTCAACCTCCTCCCATGACTTCCTACACCTCATAAGGAAGTCCCCCCACCGTTCTTTGGATTATGTCGACAAAGGGGAAGAGAAAATGAAAAAATTTTATTGTAAGAATTTTTTACTTATCTTTATTTTATGAATCTAAAGATTTGGTTATCATAGAATGGGGGAGAAAGAAAAAGAAAAGTGACAGGAAAATATAAAAGCGAGGGGGAGTTTATCTTTACATTTCCATAAAATTTTCTCACCATCAGGGGATGTAATTCCTTCAAAACCATTACTTTATCTAGTAGTGTAGTGCCAATACACTCTCTTTTGAGAAAGAATATGTTTTGATAAAAGTAAAAAAACTTGAGTTGTTTATAAAAGTTGATTTGGAAAAAAATTCTAAGAATTGAAAAATTTGTTACCAATAGTTTTCAACAAATCCAAAGGGAGAGATTTTAGAACCTTTTTGATAAATTGTTTTAACAAAGTTTTTGTATTTTTTTAAAACTAACCTTTTTTTATAATAATGCTTTAGTTATTTATGAATCATATCTAGTCCATATTAATGAGTTTTGTAAGAAATTTAAAAGTTTCTAAATGTTCAAATCCAAACATAAATGAGGAGAAACGTTTTGTTTTTTTAATAAAGTTATTTTATGGACTCCAAGGATCGGACTGAGAAACACCAGACTCAGAGCATCGGATTCATTGAATTCAGATTTAGATCATCGGATCCAAAAGAACCAGAGACAAAAATTATTTGATTGCTGGAAGTTTTACTTTACCATAATCAGAGAAATAAAGAAGTTTCTAAGTTACAAATACATAATATGTTGAGTGAAGAATTTATATTGTTCCTGAAGAGTTTTGAAAGAATTTTGTGAATTCAGAAGTTATAAATTTTTAATACTTTCTAAACCAAATCAGATGATGCTTTTATGGTCATGAAGTTATCATAAGTCATGAAAACTATCATGATAAAAGATTTTGAATAAATGGAGGAATCTTAATGATTCAATCTATTTTAGTGATCAAGACAAATTATTCATTAGATTCAAAAAATACAGTCATAGAAGATCAGATCCAGAAGTCAGAATGTATGAAGCTGATGAATTTTGAATAAGTTCAAAGTTTCTAAGTGGATTCATCATTGAATACTTTCCATCATTATGGGAAAATAATCATAATGGTATTTCCATCATAATGGGGGAATCCATCGTAATGAGAATTCCATTGTAATGATAATTACATCATTATGAGGATTCCATCAGGATGAAGCTAAGGAAGTTCATTATAATGAGCTGAGAAATAAAGGAAGATCGTAATGAGCTGAGAAAGAAAGGCTGATCGTAACGAGTTGAGAAAGAGAGGAAGATCGTAACGATCTGAGAAGGAAATACATATCGTAATGACCTAAGGAAGATACATCATTTTGATGCCGAGGAAGATACATTATATTAAAGATGAGTAAGATACATCATATTGAATTTGAGGAAGATACACCATATTGAAGCTGAGGAAGATACATCATATTGAATATGAGGAAGATACATCGTATTGAAGCTGAGGAAGTTACATCAGACTAAAAAAAGGTTAGAAATTTTGAAAATGGTGATTAAGAAGAAGACTCAAAAAGAAGATTCCAAAAGTTTTATAAAGAGTTGAAGAGTTTAAACTTGAAATTAAATTTGCGTAAACCTTGGATAAATCTGAGGAGGATTGAAGAAGTCAAATATGAAGTTTAAATGTGAGAGATTTTTAGAGTTTTAAAATATGAGAAAGCGGGTAAAGTTTTAAAGTTTCCCACTATTGATTTTCTAAGTTCCTATAAATACTTTCTCCGATCATTCATTCATAGTGACTTTCATGTAAGTGGAAAAGGCAGATCAATGAATAATTCAAGTGAAAGTTCTTTCCAGACTGAGATCTCAAAAGAATATCAGACACCTAAAAGTTATGTTTACCAGACTAGAGAATCATATTGAGAAATATCATATTGATTCAATCATATTGAGTTAATCAAACTAAGGAAGACCAGACTGAGTGTTTGAGTAGAGTCTGATAAGTGGAGATTGAGTAAGGGAGAATTGTATTGACCTCATCAAATTGAGAGAATCGTATCTTGAAAAATCAGATCCAGACTGAGATTTTTTGGAGCAAATTGAAAAAATTATTATTCTTTTTTTTGGCTCAATTATTTTGTAAGAAACTTTATAAACTGACGGGAGTCAGTATAATCTTTCATATTAGGAGATATAAGGTGTATAACGGGAGTTGGAATAAGTTTTATTCACTTCTATATAATAGTGAAATTCTATTGACCCATGAGAGTGGCTATGACAAGGATGTAGGTTCTCACAATGAGGCTGAACCTTGTAAATATTACGTGCTTTAATTTTTTTCCTACTTTTTCATGCATGAGTATTTACTAAAAATTTGTTAAGTAACTAAATCTTAATAGGTTACATAGGTTAAGTTTTAAAAAGTATTGAAACTTATAAAAAGTTATCAACTAATTCACCCCCTTCTTAGTTGTTATTCAATCCTTTGGAACTTCATTTTTCTTTACCAACCCATTCTATTAAAATAGGAACCATGTTTAGTGTTTCTAGCCCATTGATAATTCATTTATTAAACATGACCATTTAAAATCATTATTATGTGTTTAATTACATTTCTACTTAGGAAACTAGTATAACTTGTCACATCACAACAATATACAACCCAACTTCCACATACCAACATGCCAAAATCACATCTATGGCCCTACTGCACAACTTTACTCAAACACCATCATAGTCCTGCTTCTCACACATCACAACAAAGCCACCACCTAGGAATCACATCAACACAACTAGGCCACAACACCCAACCACATCTATAAACATGTTACAACACACACACACACACACACACTATCTCCTAGATTGGGCATAAAGGGTTTTTATTTAATTTCACTTCTTTATTATAGGGCGTTATCACACAAGCCATAAGATCTCGGGGTATCCAATTCATTAACCAGGTATATGTGATTATCTAAATTCATATTAAGTGTTTTCAACAACCACACAACATGTATTCCAAAAATCATTATCTTGTTCACAAACATGGACCTCTAACAACCATGATTTTTAGTGGGGTTTAAGCCTGTACAATTTCAATAAAAAAAATCATATCAAATAGTAAAAACAAGGTTACATTCCCCTATCACTTATTAAATTAATTTAACCAATTTATTTATCTTTGTTAATTTGGATGCAACCATTTCTATATAGATAAACACAAGCACCCCTCCCTACATGATATACATAAAGAAGAAACAAATGGATTCCTACTTGGAAGAAAGAATCTTTACACCAACTTGCTACACCAAAAACTGGGGGTGCACATACATGAGGAAACCTCTTTTGGGGAACTCTAACCAACTATATCAACAAGGTTCCATGAATCCTAGGGAAGAAGTATTTAGAAACTACTATATCAAGAGAAAGTAATCCCAAAATAATGAAGGAAAGATATTCTCTTTTAAAAGATTAGATCTTGAATTGTTGGGATTATATAAAGTTTTAAATTTGACATTAAATTCAGATATCATTAAATCCACATGGTTTAAAACTTTAACAGGTCTTCAATATTTTTAGAAATTGAATATATTATTAACCCCCTTTGAAAAAGATTTAAAATTAATTAATTTGGGCATT
Source organism: Viscum album (assembly GCA_963277665.1). Lineage (NCBI taxonomy): Eukaryota > Viridiplantae > Streptophyta > Magnoliopsida > Santalales > Viscaceae > Viscum > Viscum album. Next base: position 668,331,498 of record OY728123.1, read on the forward strand.
AAAACCATTTTTAGTCAAAGAAACATAAAAAAGAGTAAATCTAGAAATTTTAGAAAAACTAGAAACACAATTCAAAATGAGAAACCATTGGTGATCCACTGTTAGTTTGAAATGATCCACCATTGGTGATCTACTATTAGTTTAAAATGATCCACCATTGGTGATCCACTATTAGTTTAAAATGATCCACCATTGGTGATCCACTATTAGTTCAAAATGATCCACCATTGGTGATCCACCGTTAGTTCAAAATGATCCATCGTTAGTGATCCACCATAAGTTCAAAATGATATACTATTGATGATCCACTATTAGTTTAAAATGATCCACCATTATTGATCCACTTTTAGTTCAAAATGATCCATCATTGGTGATCCATCGTTAGTTCAAAATTATCCACCGTTGGTGATTCACCATTAGTTCAAAATTATCCACCATTGGTGATCTATCATTAGTTCAAAATGATCCACTATTGGTAATCCAATATTATTTCGAAAGGATACACCATTGGTGATCCACTGTTAGTTCAAAATGATCCACCATTGGTGATCCACTATTATTTCAAAATTATACACCGTTGGTGATCCACCATTAGTTCTAAATGATCTACTGTTGGTGATACACCGTTGGTGATCTACCATTAGTTCAAAATGATCTATTGTTGGCGATCCACCGTCATCCTCTAAAAAACCTCAAAACTCTTCCCTTTATCCACCAAATACCCATGGATTTTCCTTAGACACATCAAGCACTAGATTTTTTGCAAATTAATAGGACGGAAGGTCTAGACCGTTATAAAAATCCCCTCAAACAAAACTCACCAAGTAATCAAATGCATCATGGGATCTACTTAAGGTTCCTATCATTCCAAGAATATAATTTTATAAGGGTATAACCACCAAAAACCAACTATCGACATACAATAAAGTCTACTAACCAGTCGTCCAATTAACCCACACAAGCATTATTACAATGACTAACCCCTACCCAGCCCTTGTACCTAACATGACTGGTGTGAAACTAGCATCATACAAACCAACTAGAGGAACAAGATAAATATTCCACTTAGTACCTGGTTTCCCATAACCAACAAAGTGTGGAATAGTGAAAATAATCCAAGTCTAACACATAAGGAATAACTAAAGATACCCTCACCCCTAACACCCAATGATGAAATTCCCCACATATAAGTTTCACCATGACATAAACAAGAAAATTCCCACACAAGGGGAGAAAAAAAGCATCACATAGTGATAAGGAACCCAAAAAAGGGGTAAAAAAGAAAGGGGTAATCAAGGGATGTCTTTCACTATATCATTTTAAAACAAAGTGCCAACTGAGCCTTTAACACCAAAACATGACTCGAGATGCCAAGCCCTTTCACATTTCATAAAACACCTTTACAAACACCATTTGAAAAAATGATGTAAACCACTCACACATTCAAAACATTTCAAAACCACCATTAACACAAGGGTATTTCTCTTTTAAAACTAATACAAGTTCGTAGTCCAACCATTTCCATGAAAACCATTTTAAACCAAGTCATCAAGGCATTTTCACAAGGGGAAAATCACACACACATTTCAAATCACCATTTAAAATACACCAAAAACCCCTTAATAAACCATTTTGAGGTCAAACCCTCACTTTAAAACTAAATTATCTTTAAAACATAGTTTTCACTAATTGAAAACAAGAACCAAATAAAAATCACACACTTTCTCTTTAAAAACATTTCAAATCCAAACAAGCATTTCACAAAAATATTATCATAATTAAACAATCCATTTCACACATTAAAACATGTAATTTATACAATAAACCATTTATGCCAAGCTCCAAAACACAATTAAATGGTTTTAAAATACTATAAGGCTATCACATATAATCATACATTCATAAAAAGAGAATTTAGAAATCATAAGTATAGTTTGAATTCAAAAATGAAATAACTATATAGAAACACCTACCTAAAACATGTCACCCTTGACGATGGTCACTCAAAACCACCCTTTTACACTTACATGGATATGCGCCTTAACACACACACACACACAAATGCAAACACACACATATACACCCTTTGAACCAATATACATATTCCCTTCTCTATGAGGGAATATATACAAATAGGGTATATATATATATGCACTTAACTATGTATACACATGAAAGTTTCCTTCAACAACGATGACTCGAATCTATCACAAGGAGGTGAAAGGCACACTGGAAAAATATGAGAAACCTAAAAATTAAAAAATTCCTAATTAAAATTGGGCCAAAATAGTAGTATATAAGAAAACTTACCTAAAACTGTGGTGAGAGGTCTAAAAAAACCTGAAACACTTCACCTTTGGCAGCGGATGCCAAGACACGCATGAAGCCAACCTGAGAGACCCATCACATTCCCTAAGAAGAAGGGAGACATCAAAAATCATCCCACCCAGAACCCTAGGGTTTGGTCAAACAAATAAGGCAATAGAGAGAGAGAAAAACACTAGAAAGAGGAGGAATAAAGGAAGTAGAAACCTTACCATGGGCAGTCAAACAAAAATCCTAAAGAAATCAGGACTAATCGACGTGGAGAGAGAAGTTCGCAAGGGGAGAGGCGTGTGAAATATAGGGGAAAAAGGGGCTGGTCGCATGAAACCAAGGGAGAAGGGAGAGGGGGAAATGAAAATAAGGTAAGGAAAAAGAAAAAGAAAAAGAAAATAAAGAAATAAATATATTTTTTAAAACTAGGAAAACAACACGACTAGGCCACATGGTTTGTATAACCATGTGCCAACCGTGCGCTAGCCTCTACCTAGCCAAAAAAGTGTCTACACGGGTTCCCCTAGGAACCACACCATTGGATAAAACATTCTCTAACCATGCCAAATGACATTGTCCTGATGATATACCCCCACACATGGTTAGTGCATCATTACTCCTAATAATGTGTTGCACCAACTCCCTTAATGTTTTTTAAAATTCTGGCCTGAAACTCTTGGGAACCCACACTAGTTCAAAATCAATTTAGTTAATTAATTAATTTATACCACTATGACATAATGTGTGTCACAGTTCCCCCCTTAGAGGCATGATGTTTTTTTCACTAATTTGTGAATTTTATCAATAATTCTCCTTCACCAAGGAAGAAGAAGACTGTTGTTATTAACATTTTCCATGCACTATGTTTTATAGTTTTATTTATGTGTTGATTCTTGAAGATAGATCTATCTATGTTTGAGTTATACTCAACTATATATGGTCATATAATGATCATATGAAACCCATCAATGGTATCAAAGAGTAAACTCCTTTGATGTATCAACATGTTTATTATTTTATGAAAAACACATTTTATTTGTAAAATAATATTTTTCAATCTTGATAATAAATATAAAAATAAATATTTAGTAATTAAATAAAAATGTTTATTTAATTATTTATGTTATTAATATTTATAAAATGGGAATAAAATTAATAATATAGGCTTAATAAATTTTGTTTTATTTAACTTTATCATATATGAAAAGTTTATATTTATCACTCTAGTTTATTAAAATAAATAAAGTATTTATTTTAATCAAGAGAATTAAATTATGTATTGAATTATATTATTTATAATTTATTTATAAATAATGAAAAATATATTTATAAATATTTATAAATATTTATAAATTTTTTATAAATCAATTAACTATAAAATTTTTATGTTTAATTGATAAATATTTTTCAAATATACATGGTTTATAAAAGTTTATAAATGATAAAAATGGATTTTTGAGAATATTTTAATTTATAAATGGTTTATAAATTAATTAATTATGAATTGTTTATAATTAATCATATAAATGTTTTTGAATCATTTATTAACAAAATATGCCAAATATTAAATGTTAATATTTAAAATACCTTTGAAAAATTAAATGACACGTTTTACATTATATAAATAAATGGTTTATTTAGGAATCATAAAAGGTGATTTATAAAGTGTTTATAAATTACAACATATATAATATTTAGATTATATAAAAATGTTTATATAATAGTTATTTAATTATAAAATGTTTATAATTCATGAGATATCATATAAATACCATTAAACATAAATTATTAAGGGGTTCATATTGAAATGAATATAAAATTTTTATATTCTTGTTAATTTATAAAAATTTTATAATTATCATTTATTTATGAATAGTTCATAAATGTCTCATGTTTTGGAAAAGAAATAAATTGTTAATTTATTTTTTATATTTCCTTGATATTCATGTTTAGTTCATTGTTTATGTAATTTTAATATTATGTATGCCCATTTATATGATAAATTACTTCTAGGATAGATCCTTTCACACCATGTTAGGTTTGATATCATAAAATTTAGTTTTCATCTACCTTGACCTTGGTTTGTAATTGGAGTTATTATCTTGAGAAAAGTTATTGGGAATAGTTTGTTCATATAGGTTTTAGAGTTTTCATGAATTGAATTATCTCTTGAGTAAAGTCTCCCTGGGTAGAGGGGCTTGGGGTCAGACCACCTAATTTCCTAGAGGCATACTTTGGCTAGGAAAGTGAATGAGATTGATTATCTGTCACTCCAGACTTACTCATGTGGAGTTGGTTAATCTCATACAAATCTATTACTTTACATGAAGTGTTTATGTACCTTATACATATGATGAATTTGGATATGTATGAGTATACTTGAATTCTATTTTTGGGTGATTAACATAGACTTGTTGGTTGTGTAAAGAGTTACACATTAATGTGGTGTAAACACATTAATTTGGTGGTTGGAATAGGGATTCCAAAAATAAATTATTGGAAGCATTTATTCACAAAAGGAAATAAAACATGAAAATATAATGATTACACATGATTTAACAATTTAATATGCATATGATGTATATTAAATTTATGAGACTAAAATCCCTCAAATAATAAGTGTGATATTCCTTCCAAAAAGACACTTTCTAAGAACTCAACCACCCAATTGGGTTGGTCATGCCTAGAGGGGTTCCCATGGATTATCTTGTGTAAGATAAGGAAGTAATGGGTGATACTAGAACATCCTTGGGTAGGTCCTTTCCATAGCCAGGTGCCCTTGAATTGACCTTTTTTAGCCTATTTTTGGAATTTTCTTTGGGTTACAATAGTCGAGAGATCCTAATATGATTAGGTCACTGGAGGAATAAATTTGAGTGAATACATATGATGGATTTGGATAAAGGTTTTTCCACTGAACTATCCAAGATTCCAAACTATTATGATCAAGATGATTCCCTACCTAAGTAACTAAATGGTGAGAGTTTCTAGATTATTATATAGAACATATTTAAATACTTGAGAAATACTAAGTAGATGTTCTTGATATTTAGAGGAGAGGATGATCTTTGTGTAAATAGTTACATGGATACTAGTTTCCAATCTGAAAAAGATGATATGAAATCTCAATTAGGATTTGTATTTTGCCTAAATTGTGGAGTAATTAGTTTGAAAAGTTCCAAAAAATACACCATAGAAAACTTGAAAATAGACACACAATACATCACTACATCAAATGCTGTGAAGAAAGCTGTTTAGATCAGGAAGTTCATTTTTGAACTTGGAGTGGTTCTTAGCATCAAGGGAGAAATTGAGCTATATTGTGACAATAATGGTGACATTTCTCAAGATAAGGAACCTCAGTCTCATAAAAGTAATAAAAATATCCTTCTAAAATACCATCTCATATGGGAGATCATTGAGAGGGGTGATGTAAAGATCAATTGGGTGGCTACAAAGGAGAATATAGTAGATCCGTTAACCAGAACCTTATTACAACAACAAAATTTTGGTTATAATGGTTATAAATGTATCATGTTATTATAATAAATTCATTCTCCATTTATCATTCATTCATGTGTGTAGCAATTTATTTTACATGAATGGTCAAATGATAAATACCCCCTCAAAGTACGAACTTTAAGTTGTCCCTAACTGATGATCATCATAGAGTATAATGGGTTGTGATGATATATAAAGGTTATCTTGAATAGATTCTTATATCTATTATAAAGGGTTTTATATAAGATATTAAATAATAGATTCTTGAGGAAATAAGTAGAGACTTATCTCTTGGATTGATCCAGTAAAGTATATCTCATAGAATTTCATATGGTAATGGATACACTTAGGGGTGTATGATTATTATTAGTCCTTCTTACTTGAGGTTGGTGAGATAACTAATATAATAACTTTCATACTTTGATACCCTACTTATTCAAGTCACTATATGAACTTGGCTAATCATAGGGTGGTTGGGTATGTTTTTGATCACATCGTCAGTTAGAGTGTAACCAAGATGATATTTTTCCACTTGTATGAAAAAAATATTAACCTTGATTGAATTAGACTGAGGAAATGCATGGATACGATTAGTTGTTTTAGATATTAGGTGGTTGTTGGCGCCAAAATTTGGGAAGAATAAGAACAAACAAAAATCCTTAAGGGATGCCTCACAAAGCTTGTTTGTGGAGCCCTCATAGCCCCGCGGTCGGCGCAGAGCTTCCCCTCCGTGAAGTCACCATGGAGCAAGGAGGCGGGAGGCTCCGTGAGACCCTTTTACATTTGCGAACTCACCGCGGAGCAAGGAGGACGGAGGCTCCATGAGCCCCTTTGACGTTTGCGAACCCACTGTGGAGCAAGGAGGAGGGAGGCTCCACGAGCCCCTTTGATGTTTGCGAACCCACCATGGAGCAAGGAGGCGGGAGGCTCTGTGATCCCATTTGATTTTTGCGAACCCGTAGTAGAGCAAGGAGGTGGGAGGCTTCACGATGATGACAAAATACCACGTGTCTTCGTGTCCAGCAAGCTCTACTTCACGACACCTCTTGCCTATAAATACCGGGTTCCCCTCGATCCCAAAGGAAAGATCCTCTAACCTTTCGCCTTCTGAGATCTCAAACCACGAAGCAAATTCTGCTCTGCGAACCATGAGATCCTCAAGGTACTTTAGCTTCGTGAAGTGCCTCTACCTTGGTTTGAATTCAGCCCCTTTTCAAAGAGGGATGCCTTTTTCTGATCCCATGGGCCTCCATAAAGAAAGGGGATCCCCAAGGGGTCTCGGGTCTTCGTGGAGAACTTATGCTTCGCGAAGTACCCTCCATGCACATGTGATCCACATGCTAAGGCATGGTCACTATGCTTCGTGAAGCACGTTGCTTCGTAATGCTATGCTTCACAGGGAACCCTTACTTCATGAAGAAGTGCTCCGTGAATACCTTTCCACTTCATGAAGCACATTCCATGTGCACCAATGCCCTATGCCTAGGCTAGGAAACTTCACTTCACGAAGCATACCCCTTCGCGAAGCCCCTCCACTACATGGACCACCAGAGCTTTGCGAGGATTTTACCTACGAGCCCCTTTGCTCCGCAACTCCTTTTCCTGTGTGACCCTCCAGGTTTGCATGAAGCAATTTCAAGATCCCTTGGGTGGTACTTCCTGTTGCTTTGATTTGCCTCATGCTTCTTCGCATAGGCACACTAACAACTATTTTTTGTTCGCATAGCTATGCTAACATGGACTCCTCAATGGATCACTCCATAACACCCACTCGCCACGTCATTGCTGATTCCTTCCCTTCCTCAAGGGTGGGCAGGTATTTATTATGTAAGTCCTAGGGGTGTGGAGTCACTACTGCAAAAACGGGCTTTATCAGCGCTCAAAACAGGGTTTAACAGCGCAAAAAAAGTGCTATAAATCTCAGAGCTGATAGGGGGGGTCCCCTTTATCTGTGCTAAAAAAGCGCTGACAAAGGTAGCATTTTCAGCACTAAAAAAGTGCGAATAAAGAGAGCCTTTATCAGTGCTAAAAACACGCCGATAAAGGGCGACTTTATCAGTGCTATAAAGGCGCTAATAAAGGGCTTATTTATCAGTGCTAAAAAAGAACTGATAAATGCCCTGCCTGTTGTAACATAAAATTCTACAGCAACACACCCAAACAAGACCTGCAAAAAAATTAGCATATCAACAAGTATACCCATACAAAATTAATACATAATTCATAAGGTGATTATAACAAGAATACACACACAACAAGTATACCCATAAAACAAGTATACCCATACACCATTAACACATAATTAATAAGTTAATTAAATACATAAATAATTTAATTCAGAATTCAGGGGGTTGGGGGGGATGTTCAAGGGTTTGGGGAGGCTGTCCAAGGGGGTAGGGGGTGTCCAGGGGGTGGGGGTGTCTGGGGGGATGGGGGTGTCCGGGGGGGGGGGGGGCTTTCCAGGGGGTGGGGTGGCTAGGGGGGTGGGGTGTCCAGGGGGTGAGGTGGTGTCCAGGGGGGGTGGGGGGTCTAGGAGGTTAGGGGGTTGTCCAAGGGGTGGGGTGGTGTCCAGGGGGTGGGGGTGTCTTTCCATGGGGGTGGGTGTGTTCAGGGGGTGGGGTGGGGGTGTCCATGTGGTGGGGTGGTGTCTAGGATGGGTGGTGGGGGGGGGGGGGCGTCCAGGGGATGGGGGCCATCCAGGGGGTTGGGGGTGTCCCGGGGGGGGAGGTGGGTGGGTGGGTGGGGGGTGTCTAGGGGGTTGGCATGGCTTTCTAGGGGGTGGTGGTGTCCAGGGGGGTGGGGTGGGGGTGTCTAGGGGGTGGGGTGGTGTCCAGGGGGTGGGGGGGGGGGGAAGTGTCCAGGGGGATGGGGGGGGGGTCTAGGAGGTTGGGGGGCTGTCCAAGGGGGGTGGGGTGGCTATCCATAGGGGTGGGGGTGTCCAGGGGGTGGGGGTGTCCAGGTGGTGGGGTGGTGTCTTGGAGGGTTGGGGGGGCGTCCAGGGGGTGGGGGCCGTCCAAGGGGTTGGGGGTGTGTTTTGTGGGGGTGGGGTGGTATCTAGGGGGTGGGGGGGATGTCCAGGGGTGGGGGGGGGGTGTCCAGGGGGTGGGGGGGTGTCCAGGGGGTGGGGTGGTGTCCAGGGGGGTGGGGGGTCTAGGGGTTGGGGGGCTGTCCAAGGGGGGTGGGGTGGTGTCTAGGGGGTGGGGGTGGCTGTCCATGGGGGTGGGGGTGTCTAGGGGGGTGTCCAGGTGGTGGGGTGGTGTCTAGAAGGGGTGGGGGGCTGTCTAGGGGGTTGGGGGGTGTCTGGGGGGGGGGCTATCCAGGGTGGTGGTGGTGGTGGGGGGGTGTCCATGGGGGTGGGGTGGTGTCTAGGGGGTGGGGTGGGGGGCTTTAATGGTTTTAATGGAATGAATTTCATGGATTTTAAGATCATTGGTATTTTTAAAATGATTTTGGAATAGTTTTTATTTCAATAGTATGTGTTTCTTTAGGAAAAAATGAATTATTTTGGTGTGTATGGTAGGAAGGGGGATTTTCGTACATCAGTTGTTGTTTTCACTTAAAATTCTATCCATTTTAAACAAAAGAGAGAAATTTTGAGTGATAACGGCCACACTGTGCCTCAGATTGAGGTGGTATTGACTCGTACACATCACAAATGACCCATGTATCATTCTCCTAAAGTATCAACACAATCTGAATGCATTTGGTCGGTTTTCCGTACGTCAGTTGTTGTTTTCACTTAAAATTCTATCCATTTTAAACAAAAGAGAGACACTTTGAGTGATACCGGCCACACTGTGCCTCGTATTGAGGATAGGTTGACTAGTACATGTCACACATGACCCATGTATCGTTCTCCTAAAGTATCAACACAATCAAAATGCGTTTGGTTGGTTTTCTGTACGTCAGTTATTGTTTTCACTTAAAATTTTGTCAATTTTAAACAAAAGAGAGACACTTTGAGTGATACCGGCCACATCATGCCTCTGATTGAGGCGGGGTTGACTCTTACACAACACACATGACCCATGGATCATTATACTAAAGTATCAACACAATCCTAATGCATTTGGTTGGTTTTCCATATGTCAGTTGTTGTTTTCACTTAAAATTCTGTCCATTTTAAACAAAAGAGAGACACTTTGAGTGATACCGGCCACACCATGCCTTAGATTGAGGAAGGGTTGATCATACACATCAAAAATGACCCATTTATGGTTATATTAAAGTATCAACACAATAAGAATACATTTGGTTGGTTTTCTGTACGTCTGTTGTTGTTTTCACTTAAAATTCTGTCCATTTTAAACAAAAGAGAGACACTTTGAGTGATACCGGCCACACCGTGCCTTGGATTGAGGCGGGGTTTACTCTTACATATCAAAAATGATCCATGGATCGTTCTCCTAAAGTATCAACAAAATATGAATGCTTTTGGTTAGTTTTCTGTACGTCATTTATTGTTTTCACTTAAAATTCCATCCATTTTAAACAAAAGAGAGACACTTTGAGTGATACCGGCCACACCGTGACTCATATTGAGGAGGGTTTGACTCTTACACATCAAAAATGACCCATGTATCATTCTCCTAAAGCATCAACACAATAAGAATGTGTTTGGTTGGTTTTCTGTATGTCAGTTTTTGTTTTCACTTAAAATTATGTCCATTTTAAACAAAAGAGAGACACTTTGAGTGATACCGGCCACACTATGACTCATATTGAGTCATAGTTGACTCTTACATGTCAAAAATGACCCATGGACCATTCTCCTAAATCATAAACACAATCCAAATGCGTTTGGTCAGTTTTCTATACGCCAGTTGTTGTTTTCACTTAAAATTCTGTCCATTTTAAACAAAAGAGAGACACTTTGAGTGATACCGGCCACACCGTACCTCAAATTGAGGCGGAGTTGACTATTACAAATCAAAAATGACGCATGGATTGTTATCCTAAAGTATCAACACAATCCAAATGTGTTTGGTCAGATATGAAGGTATTTTGGATATTTTACTATTTTTTCTTATCCAAAGCCCAAAGAAAAGTGGTTTATCATTCTTGCATGTTACTGGTGAATTTCATCTGTTAAAATGAAAAAATGACTCATTGGAGAAAGGATGTTTTATTTAATAACAATTAAAATCTTCCTACGAACATTTACATAAAACAATGTTTCATCTTTTGATCTCCTTAACCCCTCTAAAAAATGGCCGCCAATTATACACATCCCCAAGTAATATCTTTATGCTATTTGTGTACAATCTTCCATCAGGTATATGGTCCACTCGTTTCTGAACAAATCTATATCATCTTTTGAATATGAGGCTTTTCGACAGCCAGAGTAGTACTACGAAATATATAAATAAATAATTAATAAATAATTTAAATGAAATAGTAGTTGTTTTTGAAAATACCTCTTTAGGGATGCTAGTTTGTTGATGGAAAATGATCTCTATCATAAATTTATAAACATAATAACCACAATCATTATCGTTTGATTGTTTTGGACACTTCAAAAAACTTTGATCATTAGGAGAATAAGTAACTTGTTTTGATATGTGTTTGGATGGTGAAATTTTATTATATATACCCTGATACCGGTCTAGACGTAGTATTTTCTCGCCTCCTTATGCTTAGACCCTATCCTCATTACTTATTTTAGATGATATTGATACACCGCCCTATCATAATAGAATCCTTATTAAAAGATAATATAAATTATATAACTTGATTTTTAGACCTAAAACGTAGGACGTAGTGTCTTACAGATTCACAAAATCCATCATGTGTGGTCGGTTTGTTGGATATCCTTGCATTGAATCCAAAAAATAAATCTTTGGAGTATCCAAGTTCACCAAAATTAGCAGCCAATGTTGCCTAAAAATAAAAAAGGGAATAAGTAATAAAATAAGTGAAAATATAATTGATATTATTTAATCGTAGAGTTTTACCCCTGTATGGTTGGTATTAGGAAGAGTCTGTCATATGTAATCTTGCTTTCAAATATTTTCAGCAAGCCTTTTACTATTTCATACCTTTTTGATGGCTCTAATTTCGTTAGTTGTGTTGATGTGGTATGAGGACTAATGAGACCAAATTTTGGCTCATGGGAAAACCCCTTCAACTATTTTTCATATATACTCCTGCCAATAATATAAAATTCATTTAGTCACAATTAGCACATTATATCAGATTTTAGAAAATCAATTCATGAAAATATACCTCATATATAAATTTATATCTATGATGCCTAGCCAACCATATTCAAGGATCTCATTTAAATTTTCAGCAGCAACAAAATCTTGAATTTCCTATCCGTATATATTCTTTTAAAAAACAACTATATGACTACTACCATTTTTTAACTTCGTATCCACATGAGTCTTCAATGCTAGTAAATGTGGATAGAGAATAGGTGGTGTTATTGTGCTTTCAGTATCTCTTTGGGATAAGTTGGTCGATCCTTTAGATGATTTTGAGCCCACGTTTCTTATCACCCACTTCCCTTTCTCCATCTATAATAACATTCATTGGTTCAGACCTTTTTTTCATTAATTGTTAAAGGTTTAGCTTGAAAAAATGGAAATAAATACCTCTTTGTCCACATGTACTCTTACAAGTTGTGAAGACCATGCAATGAATGTCCCAATAGCCTTTTCAACCGTATGAATATCATTGTCATCAAGTGGAATAAGTAGCTCTGTATTTGGCTCATGAGCTACACTAACTACCACTTTCAGATGATCTTTTGGAAGTGGTCTATTATGCAGCTTGTCCTCTGGGATGTTGAACACCGTATCCCTCACTACAAGATGATAGATGGGTGTTGACAGATATAAATCACAATCATTATCACCCTATATAATATCAGTAAAAAAAAAGTATCAGTGTTTGTCTGATTCACATTTCATGTGATCAATTATTAGAATATTGATTACCATGGATAAGACATCTCTTTGAGGGGAATGGCTCGCCTTAAAGCTGGTGGGGGTGGGTCGGGATCTTCACACACTGGTTGTTCTTGAGTTGTGTCTTCTCTTTACTTCCCACCTATAAAAGTTTCTAGAAACTCTCCCTTCCATTGAAATCATTCTTCAAGAGTTTCTAGTCTTTCTCTCATTTGTTTCATTTCTTCATCTCTATCATCCATTTGTTTTTTTCTCAAAATATACTTAGGGTGTGACCCCAAACCCCTCACCTCTGACATGATAGTATTTTTATGGATACTTCAAAGCTGTCGATAATAGGTCTGCATCCACTACAGGAGTAGCTGATTCCTGTGACTGTCAGATATAGGAAAATAAGTATTTATTATTATGTAATATAAATTTAAAACAAAACTTTTTATCGTGTCATAATTACACATATTTCCCACAATTTTTGTGTGTTTTCATCTACTAGCTTCCCTTCCTTATTCACACATGACTCCTTCCATAGAACATGATGTGGGATGGAAGTGTCTTTGGATTTAGACTCATCAATCTACATATAAATATAGAAAGATAATTATGATGTTGTTTCTTGGCACCTAAAAATATTACTGTAAATTTAAAATATGTACCATTTTCTTTTCTAGTGAAGCATACCCCATCCTTGATTTACGATAGGGGTATGTTGGTTTTGATGCACGTTACTTATTTTCAGTACTGAGTTGTTGTTTCATAAATGAAATATTGACAATCAAAGTGATGGATACATGTATCCTCAAACAATGTATTATCAGCCCCAATGTACATGAAACTTTTCATCCCCACAGCGGCCAATAAATACATCCCATACTTCTTGGGATATCAGGTGAGCGTAGACAAGGGGTGGGTGTGGGTTTATTTTACCTTTGGAATCTTTCAGGTGATTTTTTTTAAAATAGTGCGAAAACCTCGATTAATCCTTCTTGCAAGCCTTAGTACATAATTCTTGTGTGAATAATCTACTGTAAATGTACTCTACAAAAGATTGAGATGAGTAAGACCCTATTTCATTATTTTATTTTCTAGTAAATTAAAGAAATAATATCATAATGTTACCATAATTTCTTCCCAGATCACAACCTTCAGCCCAGACACAACATGGTGCCATGAATCTATGTCAATCAGCACGTGTTGCTGAGTGAAAATTCCAATGTAAGTACTAAACATATCCTTGTTGGGATTCACATGTTGGCCTCGTACATTCCATCTGACATAAAATTTGATGCCTTTGCTTTTCGCCTTAAGAACTCTGTCTAACACCGTCAAACTACGACACACCTGTGTTTTCTGGGACGTCGGTCCTTCATCACTGACCATTTCACCGATATCAACATCATCTATATGTTCATCTGAAATGGTAGAAATGGCATGTGCTGATGGTTGTTGGACCTCAACACTAGGAGCAACAACAGATTCAGAAACTTGTTGTTGCTCTTCACTATGAGCAGCAGCAGCAGTAATAGCAGTAGTAGCAGCAGCATCTTGAGAGACTTGTTCAACCTAGAGGTTAGAAGCACCAAAACATGTATAAGTCATTATCTACAAAAGTGGTTGAATAGTTAATTTAGATTACATAAATTCAGTAATGATAAGATAATAACATGAGATAACAAGATCTATATTACAAACAAAATATAACATGTTTATTGAACTCTATTTCTTTTTTTCAAAGGATGAAGGGATTTGACACCTCTATCGATTATCCAAATACCTTCATTGGGGTCTCCTCTAACATACAAAACGTCATCTACATTGGGACCACTGTGAAATGATTGCGACATACCACTGAAAGGATTATCCTCAACTAAATTTTCATCAGACCCTTCAATAGTTTTTGACAATAATAGAATAATCAACCACTTTCGGTTTGCAGGATCTGTAACATAAAATACTTGTACCGCTTGTGATTCCATTATAAACTATTCTTCTTTGTAACCTTCTTTACTAAAATCAACTTTCACAAATCCCAATTCATCTATTTTAACACCACTGTTGTTATCAACCCATTTTCATTGAAAATTATACAATTAGAATGTCGTATAATCCAAATCCCATATTTGTTTGATAATTCCAAAGTATGACATATTCACATAAATTGGATTTCTTTCCTTACTACTAGAAACATGAATCGCTTCAGCCACAAGTGTAACTCCACTATTTTTTATGACACCGTCTTCATCATGTTCATCTGTATAAAATGTATAACCATTAATTGCATAACCATTATAAGATAATACATACACACTTGGTCCGACATCTAGCCATCAAAGTATTTCTAAAATTGAAACTCCATTATTTTTCATGGTACTCTCCCTCACCTTCCCCAAACTCGTACCTAGAACTGCACTCGAAGCCTATATGAGATCCTATTGCTTGGAACAAACCCTTTTCATTTCACACTAGTTCACTAAAAATAGATATTTCTATGACACCTTAGCACATAAAAAGGGCCTCAAACACACAATTAAAATGACCCCATCTACAACACCTATATAGTAACCACTTTAGGAGTCACTGACTTACCCACATGTTTTTGGATCACCTCTCAAGAACACATCTTGATGGGGGAATTGTTCATCTTCCTTTCAAGTCCAAATTCATACCAAAAATAACTAACATGGGGCTCTACCAACGCCTACCATATACCTAGAAAATAATTGAAAAAATTAGTAAAAATAGTTTCTTGTACCTATTTTTAATAGTACTACAAGAAAAGTATAACGAACATAGATCATACCTCCAAACACTCCTAGAGCCTCCTGGTAAAAAGACTCTAGTGACTACAACTATCCAAGATTCTAACCACTAACTTCCCAATATAGGATTGATCTACTTAGGGGTAGTATTAGTAGAATCAAACCAAATTTTTATCCACCTCATGCTACTCCCCAATCTCCTCCATCACTTTAGTGCTGTACATACCTCCTTTCTCCAATTCCTTCCTCTACCTAGGTATTCGTTGACTACCTCTCTGACTGTAGAATGAATTTTAAGAAAATGCAATGTGATATGTCTATACCCATCACAATCATATTAAATTCCTTGGATTAATGGGCTATCCTTGAGGTACCTATGAATGACAGTGCCTCCTGAGATGAGACTTGCATCACACACCTACTGTGGGTGGGTGCTGCTAACCCTACATCCCAGAAGATCACTACCTTCAAAGATTATGATATGAACTAAAACCATAGGAATAATCATAGAACACTAATATAGACATAAAAATATTAGTATTACATGTTGAATTCCACCAAACCACTAGAGGTCAGTCTATGAATTAAAAAACATAAATTAATGGATTTAATAAAAAGAGCCGAAATAAAATCCAACCAAAAAATGGAAAATAATGTATGACCTACATAGGAGGGGACATATGTTAATTCACCATTGGTATACACCTCAGTCTCTGTAACCCAAACTAATCTCTACCTTATCCTAGTCCACCAAGGACTCTGTGAAAATTTCCATCGTCTGTATAAGACATGACATGTATGGGAAGATCCCTTGTAGGGATGAGTATTACAATACCCAATAGGACACCCCAAAAATACCATACATAAAGCATTGAGAGTATTAATGTCACTAAACACAGGTATTCCAAACAAGATATGAGACATAATTATAACCAATGATATCCTAAATATACTCATAAAATAAACTGAGTCAAAAAATGTCTCAACCACTTCTAGTTGCAGATCCACTCAGGGTTTTAAGGTAACACTCCTTCGAGAGGAAATGCTACCCAAGCTATAATTCCAATGGCGACACTCATCCTAGAGGTCACACTCATCTGATCTAGCCAAGAAGAATCACATAGGAAACTGAGAGTGTTCACTTGAGATATAAACTCCATCAGACTAATACCCCATCAGAAATATCAGCTCATGATATAAATATAGGGGGTAAACACCAAAGGCTTGATGGGGGGATACTAGAGTATACTATAATAATCCTCCAAGATAGGGGATAGACACTTGTGTAAGTGTTGGTCATGCCAATTCAACAAACCCAACATAGGGAAAACACATTGGAAATAAGGTTTGCTTTAGGCGTCTCGGAGGGATACAAGCTCCAGGTCACTAAGTCACTTGTGGTCCATTGATCAGGATCATATTACATACTAACCCCCATAAAAGTGAACTAAGACCACTCACTATAGAATAAGTATATTGAAAACTAAGAGGGTTCATCCGAGATACATGCTCCATCAGACTAATACACCATATGAAAGATCAAATCTCTCTAAAAAGAGAGGGGGTTAATTCCTAAGGATTACTGGGGGAAAATAGACCCTACTTGAAACATCCTACAATATAGGGGATCAATGTCCATGTAAGTGTTGGTGATTCCAATTCTACAAACCCAATATAGGGACAACATGAATGAAACTAGGATCACTCCGAGTCCCTTGAATTGATACATGTTCCAAGTCGCTGAGGGGTATGAGTTCCAATGAATGAGACCTAATTACATAATAACCCTCATATAAGTGGACTAAGACAACTCAATCAATAATAATAGAACTCACCAACACTACCCTGATCATTAAGAAGATATAGAGGGGCCAACATCATTGGATGAGGTCATGAAGCTGCATCAAGCCCTCATAGGAATGGACCAAGGGAACACAATCCACAAATACTAGTCCATGGAAGCTCAAAAATATCACAAAAAACTGAAATAAAAGGAAATAGATCTCAAAAATATCCTCAAAGGAGGACATGATGTGTCCCTAGGGGTATACGATGTGTCTAAAAAAGACTAGAACTGCCTGTGTCTCATTTTCACATGGAGTGATATGTGATTCCAACTATAGAATGTGCAATTACCATTCAAGAATTATTCATTTAATCATTGGCCAAATGAGAATTAAAACGATGAAAACATGTAGATAAGGGAGAGAAATTACCAAAAATAAACCTAAAAGGAGAAGTGGGAGACTTACCTAGAGTAGATCACACCCGTGATGGAGGGAGAGAAGAAGCATCGAGCAATCAGGAAGCCTTCTGCACTATGTAGGGAGGGGAAGGCGTGACCGCCAGAGGGGGAGGTGCATGGGAGGAGCCTCCAAACATTGAGAAATGGAGGAGTAGGGTTCACGGGGAGTAGGGTCCAGTGGGGAGGAGGAAAAGTAGGGTTCACAGGAAGGAGGATCTGCAGAATGGGTTCGAGGGGAAGGATAAGGAGTAGGGCTAGCGACGGAGTAGGGATAGCAGTGGAGGTCCGACAAAGAGAAGATCGGGGGGGGGGGGGGAGGGGAGTTGTCGTAGGGGTACAGTACCGCGAGAGCATGAGGGCACGATAAAAAGAGGACACTGTGCACCTATTTTTATAAAATGGGACTATGGTTTTATCAGTGCTAGAAAAGAACTGATAAAGGAAACCTTTATCAGCACTTTTAATTAGCGCTGATAATGATTTTCCTTTATCAGCACTTTTTGCTTAGCACTGATAAAAGGTGGTGCTTCCCTTGCCCGTTTTTGCAGTAGTGAGTGAACCTTCCTCGTCTGAGCTACAGGATGTTAAACTTCCAAGCACCATCGTCCTCAGAACATGACATTAAACTGTGGCCTCGCCCCCTACATTATACACGGGGTGCCCCATCTCAGAAATTATCTACACCCACTGGTCTCAACAGAAGTTAGATCATTCCTCACATGGAATGAGATCCTCTTTATCAGAGCAGCGTCTGTCCGTAGGTAAAGGGAAACCACCTTGGTGTAAGCCCCTAGCCTTTCTTGCGAGAGGAAAAATCCCTGCTCCTCCTATCTTCTTCCTGGACAAAGACCAGAGAGGGGGGATGGGCACCAGATACCTCATTTCGTCAGTGCCAAATCCCTCTCACTTTGGGCTTTGTCGCCACCTGGCCTCCACCCTAGAGTAAGTACCAATATCCATATTCTTGAGATGTGAACCATGCATAAGCCCCTATTTCCATTTTGGGCCGCTAACCGCATGTAATCCCCAATCCACTTCCCACATACGCACCTTTCGCAATGTGATCGTCAGATCTTTGCTATCTCTTGTTTCTCACACTGAGCATGAATCACATGGGCTTAGAGTAAGCATCGACCATGAAATCCTCTATGGGAAGCCTAGAGTGTAAGCCCCAAGAACACTTCTCCCAAACTACGTGGAATTTGATCCTTGCCAAGGAAAGGTACGTAGGAAGACTCCCTAAGGTTCAATCCCAACACCCATTAGTCCTGACCACCTTCACACCGGTTCAAAAAACCCCTCCCAAACTATGTGGACTTTGATCCTTTCCAAGGCAATGTACGTAGGAAGCCTCCATGAGGTTCAAGACCAGTACCCATTGGTCCCGACCACCTTCACACCGGTTCACCAAACCCCTCCCGAACTACGTGGCCTTTGATCCTTACCAAGGCAAAGTACGTTGGAAGACTCCCTGAGGTTCAAGCCCAATGTCCATTGGTCCCGACCGCCTTCACGTCGGTTCACCAAACCCATCCCGAACTACGTGGACTTTGATCCTTGCCAAGACAAGGTATGTAGGAAGCCTCCCTAAGGTTCAAGCCCAACACCCATTGGTCCTGACCACCTTCATGTCGGTTCACAAAACCCCTCCTAAACTACGCAGACTTTCATCCTTGCTAAGGCAAGGTACGTAGGAAGCCTCCCTGAGGTTCAGGACCAACACCCATTAGTCCCAAAAACCTTCACGTCGGTTCACCAAACCCATTCTAAACTATGTTGACTTTGATCTTTTCCAAGGTAAGGTACGCAGGAAGCCTCCCTGAGGTTCAAGCCCAACACTCATTGGTCCTGAACACCTTCACATCGATTCACCAAACCCATTATGAACTAGTGGACTTTGATCCTTTCCAAGGTAAGGTACATAGGAATCCTCCCCAAGGTTCAATCCCAACAACCACTGGTTATGACCCCCTTCATGTCAGACCACCTTCATCTCGCATGACGTTAAACTGCATGCACCATTTTCGTCCCGAACGACATTAAGCTGCATCCACAATCCTGAACTATGTGGGCTTTGATCCTTGTCTCCTAGATAGGGTACGTAGGAAGCCTCCATGAGGTTTAACCCCATCCAATGGTAAGCCGTTTCCAACCCCATCCAGTGGTAAGCTATTGTGAACCTCACGTAGCGGTAATCCGTTGTGATCCCCTACCCGATGATAAGCCGTTGTGAACCCCATGCAGTGGTAAGCCGTTGTGATCCCCATTCAGCAATAATCCATTGTCAACCCAAACGCAGTGGTAATACACTATCGTCCCTTATGTTGGGAACCATATCGCTGGTCCGTCCGAGTGGCGTAAGACCAACCTCGGGCTGCTAACCACATGTAAGCCCTATTATATCATCGGGTCGCTGTCCTCTGCGCACACCTAGATTCTAAACCCCTATTCTGAACTATGTGGACTTTGATTCCATGCCACGAGGATACTTAGGAGGTCTCTTCAAGGCTCAATCCCAATATCACCATCGCCCTCGAGTCGACTCCATCTCATTCTCCATCCACTCCACTGAACCATCCATTATCCATCTTGATTCTTACCCGGGCCGCCACATTCCGGTGGAATCATGCCACCTCATTCCCCATCCCTTTAACAACAATCAGGTAACTAACCATGCGTTAGCCCCAACATCAGTGTTCCCTCTAGGGGTTTCACCCATCTGATCCACTCTAGTCAGTGTTCCGATCAGTACGATCCGTATCCTCTAAACGTTAAACCTGCGGCATACCCAGTGTTAAACATGAGAAGCTAAGGAAAACCTTAGATACATGTCTATGACATATAATTCCCCGCATTCGAAGTGGGATGCCTCAAGCTTCTATGCCCTCGAGAAGCCCTATAATAAGGGGAAGAAACCCAGATGCGCTAGTGTTCCAACGTCCAGACATGTCAGTGATGTCCAACATGACTACTCCCCCGACCGAAGGTTGATGCCCTGACCGACCCCCTTGGAATGTCCCGACAGAAGTAGTGTAATTAACCAGTGTCCATAAAGATATGGCACTGGGAAGAGTTTCAAGAACAACATCTTGGTCTATAAGGGAGACCTGAACTATGTGACGAGTTCTGAGGAGGAATCCATGGAAGGAAGAACTGACATCCCATCATACCATTTTGATCTTGGAGCAAACTTCCCTGAATAAGCGACGGATACTGCCCAACTTTGGAAAGCGGGAATGCGGGGCAACAGTCAGCGCGTCCTCATCATCCTCAAACAAACGGATGCGCTCTCTCTGACAAAAGCATTAGAAACAGAAATGGTGAACTCGATGTGAAATTATTCTCTTCAATGTGGAGATTAGTATTGTTCAAGACATCAGTGGACTAGCATGTCACCAGATCTAGTTATCCAGCGCTGGGTCCCGCCAAGCAAATAGTGGGCCTGGTGTGAAACTCACCAGAAGTTGGGGTAGTTGAACGTTGGACATCTCAGTCTACGACGTTGTTAGCGTGGATCCTTCTTATTAGCCATGGAAGATTAAATGGAACTGGGGCATTGGACGTAGATTTATTTGTTTCAACACAAATGGTTTAATCTCCCTGCTTTTTAGGAGCCAAGCTACTACATCAAGAATCCGATCGCCACCCACCCACCGACGTAGGGGTAGGGGCAGCGCCAACGCGGAAATCCTGTGTGGCTCCACTGCTTCTGTGACAGCTTCCACAACCATAGCTTCTAGGCACCCACACCCCATATCCTCTTCTGAATTCGTTCAAAGAAGGGTAATAAATGACCCCGTACACCGATACGAGGAGGAGGGGATTATTCGGACTCGGGATATGGCCCGCTAGGATTTAGAGGTGTCTGCTCCTCGTTACTACCACTGCCCCCAAGGGCCATGCAGGGAGCCACTGCTCCCCACTCTGACATACAACCATTTTGGGAGCCTCTCCCCAAAATGTTTTGATGACTCCCTCCCCTAGGCCGATGAGGTTGGGGATGTTTGGTCCAGCCCGATCGATATCCCTTTTCGGGGGCTCCCAAGAAGGGATCCCACTAGGTCATGCCAGTGCCGCCACCTGGTCCCACGGGTTGAAGAGAAGGTAATCCATGCACCTACACCGCCGACCCCAGTTCAGCTGACCCGACGCCAGCGCCGGGCAGAGGCTGAGGAGGACGCCCGCTAAGGGGCATCAACGTCAACAACTACTGTGGCCCATGCCACCTCTGACATGTATCATCAGCCCTCTATGTACACTGAGAAGGGGAACTTATATACCGTACCTAGATTGAGGCCCCAACAGCCCCATGGGTAGGCTAGGTCGACTCTCCTGGTTGCCAGTGCAGGTAGTGACCGCTGTGGACCAACCCGCAACAGTGACACCTAGTATGGAGGTCCTCCCCATACCATCACCATGGAGAACGCGGGTCCTAACCGCTTACAAGCTTAGCGTGGAGGTCCTCCCTGTACCACCTTTAATCCAAATAAGGGTTTTCCCCATGGTAGTGACACTCAGTATGGAATCCTCTCCCGTGCTCATTACATCGGGTATGGAGTTGTTCCTCCCGCCACGGGTCGCCGGTGGAGGAATATTACACATTCATTCAATATCCAATGTGGGGACCCTCCCCATATCCTTGCAGAAGCTAGTGAAGGTTTGCCTCACCTCAGTAATCAGAGGAGTGAAGTCCAGCTTCGCTTCACCAGCACCCAACACAGAGGTCCTACCTGTGTTCGGCTTGACCAGTACGAGGACCCTCCTCATGTTGATGCTACCAGAGGAAACAAGTATGGAGGTCCTACCCGTGCTCCCATTGGCTCCAATGAAGGTCCTACCCACTCCAGCGTCTCCCGCAGAGATTCCCTCCGCACATCAGTCAGTGGACACAGAGGTCCTCCCCGTGTTCCCTTTGATATCTGTTTAGGTGCTCCTCACACCTCAGCTCACCCAGGTGGAAATACTCTCCACCCCGACACCAGTATGACCAAAGGTCCTCCCCATGCCAGAAATCTACCCTGTATCGAAGAACCATCCCAAGGTAGGAGGGTGGGTCATCGCCACCATAAAAGGAATTCCGAGAAGATCCATACTGAGATTAAACCAGTCTACTTCTCAGATTATAAGGTGAAATAATACTCAGCGATGGAACCCTCACCTAAATCCTCCATGTTAGGGGTCGGGGCGGGAACAAGGCACATAAGACTTATAATTCCAAAATGTGAGGTCCATTAGATTCCAGCCTCCCTCCGTAGGTATATCTAGGAGGAAGAAAATTTGGCAACTCTATAGGTTATGGTCATGCAATCGTCACCATCATCACCAAAAGCACTTTCTACCTCGACTAGAGATAACAAAGAGCTATTCTAGGGATTAATGGTGGACAAGAAGAAGTGTGATCCATCACCAGTATCTGTAGTCCTGGAACTAGAAACAACGGTCATCAACCCATCTTACCACGGTGTGGTGGCTATGTCACTCCACTCTTTGGAGGATAGCCCGAGATGCGGCGGTTTGTTAGATCGCTTGCCGTATTACCCACCAGCCAGCCTGCCATCTCAGCAGTCTACATCAGTACCACTACCGGTTCCCCAGCCACCTCTAGTAGATGAGTGGGACAATGAAGGGACAAACCCTGAATCTAGACCAAGGATCTTGTGGGATATTCTCATAGTGGACAATTTCCCAGAGATGGTTTGGACAGTTGCAGCCCCAAATTTTAGGGAACCAAAAGCACTCACCTAGGAGGATGTTGGATTCTTTCGCTAGACCCTTTGGGCGACCCATTTCTGTCTTCGACATCGACGAGTGGACTACCACAAGAGTCATTCACATTTTGAAGATATCGGCCAACAATTCCGTTTGGTCGATTTGGCTGCACTCCCCATGGCCTAGCACCCTGAGTCACCAGGCTGCCATTAGAACCTCCAAAAACGATGCATCCAAAGCTTTAAAGTGCTCCATAGGATAATCAAGGAGGCTTCTCCCCATGTGAAAATCTATTACTGGGGGAAGTACATGGCCCTCCATTTTAGTTCTATCCGGCGCCAGCCCGATTTTCCAAGCAACATAGAGGATATGCCTCTAGGAAGGGTCATGGTTAACATGGCTAACCTATCAGAGGGAGAGAATGAGCTGAATCTCATTGATGGGGACTTAACCCCTGAGGGAGTTCCATAACTACTAGATATATTAGGAAGGGTCACTCGCCAGCAGAGAAATCTATAGGGTCTTCCCTTACCCACCGAGGCACTAGTCCTCAGCCAGAATCCCAAAAAGGGAAAGTAACTCCTCAGAGCCGTCAAAACATCCGACCTATCTGGCTTATTGCAGAAGGTGGAAGACAATCCTAAAAAAGCTGCACTACGTCAACAACTCTCCGAACACAAGAAGATGGTCGACGACCTCCTTGCTGAACGCGCTGCAGAGTGACGACCAGACTACGTTGATCCTCGACTGGGTCAGCAGGGATAGGAACAACTTCCCCTTGGAGAATTTCCCCCAGGTGACCCTGACCATCCTGTCCATGAAGACAGGGTTGAGGCTAGAACTTACGACAAGAGGGAATGGTATGTGTCTCAAAATCCTCCTGAATGATGTGACAATCCTCAGGACCCAGCTCAGGTTCCTCCAGCTGCTCCATAGGTCATTCCACCAGCCGCTCCACGAGCCGCTGGTCCTGATTATCATGTTGAAGAACCAGCCAATGCACTGGTGGTCAGGGATCTCCATAAAGATAGGAACCCCTACCCAGATGATCCAATGGCGTCACTCATCGCCTGCCTCGAAGATTTGGAGACTCGACAGGTGGTAATCCCACCCGATGGAAAGCTAACTCGTCATGGGTGGATAATATGCCAGCACCCCCAAGTTTTGGAAATCCCAACTTTTCTCCCTTCAATCAGATAGGGGACCCACCACAACACCTGTACCACTTTATCTCAAGGTGTGGACCCATGTTGGGAACTCCAGTGCAATAGGAAGCCGCCAAACTCCGATGTTTCGTACAGACATTGGAGGGGCTGATGTTCGTCTGGTACAACCAGCTCCCCATCGGATCAGTAGCCGGCTGGGAAGACCTCCATAGGCAATTACTTTACCAGTTCAGTTCCACCACTCTGAAGACGAGTATCATGGACCTCTTCAAGTGAAAACAGAGGCCTGATGAGCACGTTTCAGACTTTGTCACTCGGTGGAAAGGGCTCATGTACTCCCTCAACATGCCACTGACTCAGGAAGAACTGCTGATGATGTGCGTAGAGAATTTCAAGATGGAACTGGTCCCCTCTTTGATCACCTAGAACTACCCCAGGGGTTCTGAGACTTCTATGATAAGGCCCAACGCCTAGAGGAGTCCTTAGAGAAGGCTAAACAGGCACATCCATTGCCTCCTGCAATCCCCACGAGAAGGGACGCCAGGGCTGAGCCCACTGCAGTGACTCAAATAGAGGCCCTCAGGCAACTAGAGTTGTTACCAGTGGATCCACCTCCACGGCCTCGCAGAGGCCCTCCACCTCAGGCGCAGCCTCCGACCCAGCAGCGCCCACCTCAAAATCGGCAGGTTCCCCCGCGCAATGCGCCACCGCCACCTAGGTAATATAACAAGGCTCCACCTCCTTGATAGGCCCCTACAGCCCCATGTCAGGGTCTGGCTCTAAGGCCCCCCTTCCTGGATAGGAGGAATCGGACTTACTCATTCAACGAGGCTCAATTACCCGGTTACTTCTGCAGTGCCTTGGAGTAGGGGATTGTACATTTTACTGAATATAGAATGCTAGAAGAGGTGAACCTCACTGATCACCCTAATTACTACCCCTACCACCAGATCCTAGGGCACACCCTCAAATAATTCTATGTGTTTAAAGACCGACTTCAAGACCAGATAGATAACAATATAGTCCAGTTAGGCCCAGCTCTGGCATAGGTGGAATGTGTCTTCATGAGGCCAGACAGTAGTAGTGACAACAAAGGCGAGTGACATCAGGTTTCTAAACATGGGTACCAAAAGTATGATAACTGTATGACTCGTAAAATAGTCGATCGTGCCAATGGTGTTATCCATGCACACCTGAATCGGTCAGAGCCTTCAGAAGCCTCATCTACTACTTCTGCATTGTTATCTTAGTAGTCCCCTTCTTAAAAGAGTAGGCACCGGTGGTACAAGGGAAAACAAATCCCCCTACCAATGTCGTCATCATCTCATACTTTTGGCGACTTCATGCCCTCGAAGATGGAGATTCCTCCTAGAATCCATCTAGTAGTGGATGAATCTTCAAGTGACGGTCTAGGGTACGCCTCAGTCAATACCGTAGATCTAGTAAAACCCTAAATAATTCTTGATGATGAGGAGCGCCAGGAGGATCCTCCCAATGTCCCCAGCCGTCATCAGCGTCGACAGATCCATGAAAATATGGGCCATCAGAGTGCCTTGGTCAGCACTTCCAGCTTGGCTATGCATGATATAGAAACCAGGAAACAAGCCCAACGTAGAGCTAATCATACGCAACCTTTTCATCTGGTGACATCAGGTCCACCTTCACCACTATTTGTATTGTTGGATTAGGTAGACCCACCTCGACCATGCCGTGATCAGCCACGCCTTGCTCCAGACCAGTCTTAGTCATCGGTCCCTCATCTGGTAGTCACTCCGCAGGCTTCGACTAGTGAGCAGCGGGATATTCCAAGCACCAGTCAGCCACTAGTCTAGTCAGTAGAGCCCACCATAACTCCTTTCATAGAGCGACCCCCTATAAGAAGAAGTTCATGCCTGAAACAGAAGTATGATATCATAAAAAATCTTTTCAACATTCCAGCAAAGCTCTCCATCCTTGAGGCCCTTCACCTGTCATCAGATATGCACGAATCCCTCACTGAGGCTTTAAGAAGCCCCCTCCAATTTGAGACAGAGGTAGCAGCCGCAAAAGCCTTTCATGATGAGGCGGTCGAGCATGCTAAATGCCAGGCCATCATCTCCTTATCTGGTGAAGATGAAGGTTCTCCCATACAGGGGCACATTTTCCCACTTTACATCACTGACCAGTTCAATGGCGCAGAGTTTTGTCACTGTCTTATCGACACGGGTTCTGGAATCAACCTAATCCCGACTTAGACACTGTGAAAGCTGGGGTTGTCCGAGGATAATTTGAGTCCCTATGACCTAATAATCCAAGGTTATGATATGAATAAACAGACACTGGTCGGCAAGATTCATTTGAAGACCCATTTCAGTGGTCTAGTTTCCAGCACTGAGTTTATGGTTATCTCCCAGGACACCGCCTATAATGCATTGATGGGTAGGCCATGGCTCCACCTACATGCGACAGTTCCTTCATCATATCACCAGTGCCTTAAGTACTCCCTCAATGGTCGAGTGGGAATGCTTCAAGTGACACACCCCCCTTTGCCTCTTGTGAAGACCGCTATTTGGATGCCGACTATTACAAGAGAAAAGACAAACAGATTCAAGCTAATGAGGTTGAGCATGCCATGACGCGACCAGCCCGTGGACAGATCTAGATGACACCTACATCTTTCCAATCCATCGATTGGAGGCGAAAACTCTAGATATGGGACAATGATTCATTGTTTCTAGAATGAGGGGGTAACACATTCCCAAGTCTAAGTGACACCAGAATATTACCTCATACTCCTACACAAACCATGCTCAGGTGATCCTGGAGCCTCCTACTCCCATAATGTATTGGGATGTCCACTCCATGGAAATGACAATACGTCATACTTGCTTGTTTCTCCAGGCTGGAATTAACCGAGTCAAGTCTACGTGACACTATTGCTTTGATATCATCAAGCGTGGCCCCTTGGGCCGAAGACCATATGAGATCGGATCAACAGCCTTCATCACTATGGTTGCGGCCGCACATGAGTTCCCTGATGTAGTCTCCACTACCGCTCAGGTTGGTACCAGCCTCCCATCGAGAGATGATGAATCAGAGAAAACTCCTCCTACTGAGGACCCCCCCTACATAAGTGAAGAATAGGATTTAGAGTATTCTCACCCCACCTTTGAAGGGGGCGTCTCCTCCATGATCGATGAATTGGTACAAGTGAACCTCGGTAGCGAGGAAGACCTGAAACCCACACTGATCGGTGCCGCTATGCCCCTTGAGGAGCAGCATAAGTTCATAGACTTCATTAAACAACACCGTGATGTATTCTCCTAGAGTTATGATGAGATTCCAGGACTAGAACCTCAGGTATCCATCCACTACCTTGGTCTCCCGGTAAATCATTGTAGGTTCAAGCAGCCTCCCAGAAAGATGCACCCTTATCACGGTGCCATGGTTGAGGTAGAAGTTGATAAGACCATCAGAGCCAATTTCATTAAGAAGGTCTAGTACCCCAAGTGGCTGGCCAACATTGTGCCAGTCAGGAAGAAGAACAGATTGATCAAAGTCTTCATTGACTTTCAGGATCTCAACCGTCACTGTCCAAAGGATGATTTCCCCCCAGAATTGTCGATCAGTGCTACATCTGGGTTCCAAACCCTATCCTTAATGGATGGGTACTCCAGGTATAACCAAATCTGAATATCCCCCGAGGATGAGGAGTCTATAGCCTTCAGGGCACCACAAGGTACTTTTTGTTACCAAGTCATGCCCTTCGGTTTAAAGAATGTGGGCGCCACCTATTATCAAGCTATGAATCGCATATTTAAGATGATACTTAGAATGTTGATGGAATGTTACATGGATGATCTGGTGGTCAAATATCACCAATGTTAGGACCATCTCGAAGACCTTGAGAAAGTTTCCAGCTTCCTTCGTTCCCATCACCTAAAGATGAACCCATTGAAATATGCCTTCGGGGTCACCTATGGAAAGTTTCTCGGATTAGTTTTCAGATACAGGGGCATTGAGATCGACCCAGAAAAGATTAAGGACATTATCTAGATGTATCCTCTGAGCAACATTCGAAATCTTTGAGGTTTTTAAGTCCACTTAGCCTACATACGCCAATTCATCGTGAATTTGGCCAGCAAGTGTAAGCCCTTTTCTCAGCTCATGAAGAAAGGAACCGTCTATGAGTGGGACAAAGAGTGTTAGACTGCTTTCAAGGAAATCAAGCAGTATCTGCTCCAGACTCTAGTCTTAATGCCACCTATCTCTGGAAAGCTGCTGGTCCTTTATGTGACTGCCCTAGAGCGATCTCTCGGTGCCCTTATTGTCGAGAAGAACAATGAGGGAATGAAGAATAACCTTTACTACCTCAACCGTATGCTCCTCGATACGGAGACTAGATACTTACCTATCGAGAAAAGCTACCTTGCAATGGTATTCATAGTACAGAAATTGTGACATTACTTACATCACCACGAGGTACAACTAGTGTCCCAAGTAGATCCGCTGAAGTAAATCCTGAACCGCCCCATGTTGACAGGCCGTTTGGCTTGGTGGGCAATGATTATCTAGCAGTTTGACATCAGGTTTTCCCCCATAAGGCTATCAAAGGGAAAGCATTGGTAGACTTCCTTTCTACTCATCCATCCCTCACAGACCAGTCTTTGGACCTTGATTTTCCTGATGAGTTAATCCTCTCATTAGACCAAGCCATCCCGTGTTGGAAAATTCACTTTGATGGTACTTCCCGGAGCCCCACCGGGAGAAGTATCAATGAACCCAGACTCAACAAAGTAGGCCTGGGTATCGTCTTCATTACCCCAACACAAGACATTCTTTCGTATTCATTCCTATTGTTAGAAGGCTGCACCAACAATGAGGCAGAGTATCAATCTCTCATTACTAGCCTCGAGCTGGCCCTCAAGATAAACATTCCCCATTTGCATGTGAAAGGGGACTTCAAACTGGTCATCAAGAAGATCAACAATGACTATTTCGTCAGAAATCTAGAGCTCGTACCATTGTTGGAACATAATCTCCAGCTAATGACCTAGTTCCCATCTCTTCCAGAAGCCACTCATGTCCCTCGATCTCAAAACAGTCAAGATGATTCCCTAGCCAGCCTAGCTGCATCACTTGCAGAGCCTGAACAAGATGATCTGATTATCCATGTGGCACACCGGAGGGTCATTACTCTCGTCACTCCAGATGATGAGGACAACCTATAGGTAAGCCACCTTACTACTGGAACCTCCACATCAGGATCCCTAGGTCCCCCAGATGCAGTTATTGAAGTGACTCATGATTGGAGAACCTCTTTTGTTGAGTACCTCCAAAATGGTAACCTCCTGGAAGATCGGGCTGAGCGTGAGAAAATCTGATACCGTGCACTATGGTTCACCCTCCAGGATGGTCCTGGTCTTGAGAAGATCCTCTATAAGCATGGGTTTGATGGGGTTCTCCTTCGTTGCATTCAAGGGGTCGAGATTTACCAAGTCATGCTGGAGGTTTATGCCGGTTCCTATGGGGCTCATCCGACCGGGCTGAAACTATCTCACCAGATCTAGAGACTGGGATATTTTTGTCCCTCCATGATCCATGACTACATAAAGTTCACCAAAAGGTTCCATTCATTTCAAATTCATGCCAACTTTATGCATCGGCCGCTGGAGCCTCTCCACACTACTAGGTACTCTTGTCCATTTGCAGCATGAGGACTTGATTTCATGGGACCATATCCACCGGCGATAGCTCACCAGTGCAGGTTCATCCTGACCGCTATGGATTTCTTCTCCAAGTGGGAAGAGTAAATTCCTCTCAAGGAGGTCAAGGCCTGTTCTATTGTTGACTTTGTGATCTCCAATATCATTTACTAATTTGGAGTCCCTCACACCATCCTAACCGATAACGGAATGAACTTCCGAGCAGCTGAGATGAAGAAATTGTACGCTAAGTACAACATCCGTTCTAACTATACCTCCCATTATCATGCGCATGAAAATGGAAATATCGAGGAGTTCAACAAAACCCTCTCTAAAATTTTGCAAAAAATGGTTGGTCAGAACAAGAAGAGTTGGCCAGACAAGCTCCCAAACGACCTCTGGGCTTATCGGACGACGACCTGTAATTCCACCCAGGTGACCCCATATTCCCTAGTGTACAAAAAGGAGGTCGTCCTACCTATCAAGATTTAGTTTCCCTCATTACAAATAGTTCTATATGATCAAAAAGTGTCAGATAAAGTAGCTGAAATCCGTATGGTTGAGTTGGAAGCGCTCGATGAGAATAGGCTTCATGCCCTGTACAATCTGGAAAGGCATCAAAACAAGATAGCTAGAGCTTTCAACAAGAAAGTTCACCTCCAATCCTTTCTGAAAGGTGAATTGGTGTTGGCCCTGAGAACACCAATGATACCTGGAAGTAAACCACCCAAGTTGGAGCCCAAATGGGAAGGACCTTACACCATTCAAAAGGTTTACTCCAATGGCGAATACTCCCTGGTTACCATGGATGGTGAGCGTATAACTCCTCACACCAATTCCAAGTTCCTTAAGAAATAATTTTCCTGAGTCACATAGTCCCACATGACCTTAAACTGTACAGTACTTCATGACCCCAAACTGTATTGTGGTCCCACATGACCTAAAATTATATGGTCCTGCACGACCCCAAACTGCATTGTGGTCCCACATGACCTTAAACTGTATGGTCCTTCATGACCCCAAATTGTATTGTGGTCCCACATGACCTTAAACTGTACGGTCCTACACGAACCCAAACTGCATTATGGCCTCGCACAACCTTAAACTGTATGGTCCTGCACGACCCCAAACTACATTCTGGTCCTACATGACCTTAAACTGTCCTGTCCTACATGACCTTAAACTGTAAAATGTCCTGCATGATGTTAAACTGTATGTCACCCCACATGACATTAAACTGTATGTTGTTCCACATGATGCTAAATGGTATGTCTTCTCGCATGATGTTAAACTGTGTGTCACCCTGCGAGATGTTAAACCGTAAGAACTACGTGTGCCTTGATTCCCATCCTCATGGGATACGTAGGAATGCTCAAATGCCTCGTCTCGAGTCCAGCCCTAGTGTCCTCTTTGACTACCCCTGGGTATAGTTCTCTTGGAGGATCCCACATGTTGTTATATAGTCTTCTTTGGCCCCACTCATGTCAGGATTATGATGATTTCACCATGTGACCTCCCTCGTTCTTCTCTCCTCCCACATCCTCACCGCATGACGTTAAACTGCATGACTGTCAGAACTACGTATGGCTTGATTTCCATCCTCATGGGATACATAGGACCGCCCAGATATTTCATCCGTAGGCCCAACCTCAAACTTCAGGACCTCCCATTGTGTCGAAGCACATGGTGTGGTACAGGAATTTGCCCTCATTCATGTCGAGTTCATCATGACGGTACCATGTATCCCTCCTCCCTGAAGATCCCCACCTCTTCTACTGTCCATCTTGACTTTAAGTTTCATGGGAACATTTATGCTCCACACACTCCATCATCTGGGTTTTCATTATATTTCACATCCAAAGGGACCCCCAAATGGCATGGATGATCGGACCAAGGTCTCTCCTACCATTACGGGCCAACGTCCTTGAGGGTTTCAAATGACAAATTGATACAAGTCCCGTGTTGTGAATATGGTCAGTGGTCGATGCTTATTTGTTGTTCCCATTTCAGGTTACCACAGTGTGGATGATGTGTTTTAAATTTGGTCAACAACTATCCTTTTTCATTGTTATCAACCCCATATGTCCCAAAAGTGGAGTGTAGTGGCTCATTCTGCCCTGCTGTCTCTTCAAACTTCGGCATGCCTCGGGCAGGAGTGTGATTCCAGCTATCGGACCCTTATGTGATGGGAAAATCCTAGTCCTACTCCTTGTTTCCCACACCGATCATTTATTACGTGGTCTTAGGAGTTGAGGTAAGGAAATACCCACATGAGAGGTCATTTGGCTATAGTTGGCAGGGATTCCCAGCCTTAGGTCCCTCAACCCTTTCGGACCCCTAGCCTGAGTTCTCATTTAGGAGTGTACAGTGTGGTATGGACTCACGTCCTTATTCACGTAGAGCTATTTTTCCACACCGCACATCCCCCCTTTGAGACATCCCTCCGTTTATCGTCTTTTCCGCAAGCACAGACCCTTCCGTGCTTTGCGAGCCCCATTATTTGGATTTCCATCATCTTCTATATCCAAAAGGACCCCCAAATGGCATATATACTCAGCTCAAGGGATCTCCTACCATTACAGGCTAACACCCTCAAGGATTGAGAGTGAAAAATTGATACAAGTACCGTGTTGCAAATATGGTCAACGATCGATGATCAATTACTTGCCCCCAAAATCCAGTCACACAAGGGCAGATACTGTGTTGCAAACCTGGTCAATAGTTGTCCTCTATCATTGTTGCCGCTTTGTGGTCTTCTATAGGCATAATGTTTTTCCCTCCCCACTCAAATGCCCCATGCATATGACATTAAACTAGGTGTCTAAGGTCCGAGATCTATGACCTTAAACTAAGATCACCATCGTCCACACTGCAAGATGGTAAACTGCGAGCTGGCTATGACATTCTTTCCGTGGCCCAGCCTCAGGTCCCTCAGCCTTCTCGGGCCCCTGGACCAAGTTATTACTTAGGATTGTAAGGTGTGATATGGGATTATGTCCTCATTCACATCGGGTTACTCATCGTGTCATACACATCCCTCATTGGGGTATCTTGCCTTTATTTGCGTCCTTGTTGCATGATGATAAACCGCACAACATCCTAATCAGAACTATGCTTGGATTGATTCCCATCCTTATGGGATATATAGGACCGCCCAAATGTCTAGTCTTTGGGTCCATCCCCATCTCTTAGAAACCTCCCTATCATCTTGGCCCCTTGGCCTACATTCTTCTAGGAGAGGGGTATACGGTGCGGTATGGACTTACGTCCTTATTCACGTTAGGTTTATAACAACCACGCCACATACCTCTCTCTCCTGAGCACCCTTAACTCCCTTTACCTACATTCATATTTTTGAGTTAGCTTCTCTTAAGTTGGGTCCCTCGACCCTATTCAGTGATTCGCCAATGTGCCTAGGAGTACTCTGGTTCAGAGCCTGGAGTGTCAGATTCTACCTGGAC
Organism: Viscum album; assembly: GCA_963277665.1. NCBI lineage: Eukaryota > Viridiplantae > Streptophyta > Magnoliopsida > Santalales > Viscaceae > Viscum > Viscum album. The sequence goes on from OY728123.1 coordinate 668,365,247, forward strand.
ATGCTTTCACCCATTTTTTAGGCTTCATATTCCCCTTCATTTGGGCTTCCATTATCTTTCACATCCAAAGGGACCCCCAAATAGAATGTATTTTCATCCCAAGGGCTCTCCTACCATTACATGCCAACATCCTTGAGGATTTCGAACAACAAATTGATACAAGTCCCACGTTGTGAATATAGTCAGCGGTTGACGCTCATTTGCAGTTCCCATTTCAGGTCACACGATATGGATGCTGTGTTTAGAACACGATCAATAGTCACCCTCCATCGTTACAACACCCCCATCAAGACTTAAACGTCGGTTACATGATTAAATAATTTTCAACCCCACCATGTCCTAGTGGAATTTTGGCACTCTTGGTACTATCCCTTGGTGTGCATTTGCACATTAGGAGGACAAATCCATGATGAGGCATCGTTCAGGGCTCCACACTGACTTCCCCTTTATGCGCATCCCATGTGTTGCAAAGACTCCTTCTGCCCTTGTTTCCCACACCGATTTTGACTCACGTGGGCTTAGGGATTAGATCGAGGTCTGCACCTACTTGTAAGAGTTATGCTTCTCCATGGTTCGAGATCTAAGACCTTAAAATAAGATCTCTTTATACGTCCCCTCTTTATAACTATGTATGGCTTGATTCCCATCCTTATGGGATATGTAGAAACTCCCAGACATCTCATCTTTGGGTCCAGCTCGAGTTCCACTAATTCATCTCTTCTGTTCTGCCTTTTAGGCCCCGACTCTTATAGGACTGCGTGGTGTGGCATATATGGCCTTATGTATTCATTCACATCAGGTTTATACTAGCTTCACCGCATAATACCCTTCAAGGATATAGTCCGTCCTACCTCCTATCCTGCACGACATTAAACTGTATGGTGTCCTACATGAAATTAAACTATATGTTGTCCTACATGATGTTAAATTGGGCCTTCTAGAACTACGTATGACTTGATTTCCATCCTCATAGGATATGTAGGAATTCCTAGAAATCTCGTATTTGGGTCCAGATCAACTGAGATCTAGTCTCTCCTGTCCCATAATCCCTAAACTTCTCTGGCCCCTTGACCCAAGGTTTCTTTCTTGGAATCATGTGCAATGTGATGTGGGCCTCATCCTCATTCATGTCGGGTATGCTTTATCATGTCGTGCACATTCCCTCTTGAAACTCATCTCTCTGGTATATGTTTGAGCCATATGACTCTAAAGTATACTGCCTAGTCCCACATGACTTTAAACTGTTACGTCTATACTGCACGACGTTAAAGTGCATGGTTGGTCCCATCACATGACCCTAAACTGTGACATTATCATCTTGTCCGCACGATGAAAAACGACACTGCATCGTGGTGTCCTCACTCAGGGGGACATCATGTTTGGTATCAGTCACTCAACATACCATTTTTCAATGATTGTATATGGATTGATTCTTGTGGTGATTCCTGGACTTTCTATCCTAGGTCCATCGCTTCACAAAAAAAATTCATTCTAAAGGACAAACAAGATCTATCAAATGACGCTTCTTTTGGTGCAAGGGCCAGAACTGCAAAAAACTTATTATCTCTGGCACTGGTATCTTACCATGTCACCCTTAGAACTACGTACGTATTGATTCCCATCCTCATGGGATATGTAGGAACGCCCAGACATATTATCTCTGGGTCCATCCCCAGGAATCTAAAATCCCATCCCCTCTCTTTGGGCCCCTAGGCCCGAACCCTTTTGGGAACATGTGGTGTGGTGATTACCTCATGGGTTCTCATTCATGTAGGGTTTTTCAATAGCAGCACCATGTGCCTCCCATGTCTTTTTCAACCTGGTTCGAGTTCTATGAACCTAAACTAAGATCTCCCTATGGTAACTACACGACATGTTTGGCCACTTCTCCACCCTGCGCACAATCCATTAAATCAAGCCCCCCCTTAATGGCCCATCCTATGACCATTAATTTGGAAGCGTGCAAACCCAGGACCCTTTTCCTTGGAAAGGGACCCGAATCCCTTTATCCGATACGTCTTTTTTGTCGTACTCAGATGCGTTGTGACAAAAAGTCAGAAGTGTGGAATTTTCATGGGTACATTCCCTTGTTCCATGTCCAAGTTTCGTGAGCCCGTTATTTGGATCCTCATCCTCTTCCATGCCTGAAGGTATCCCATTTATAGCCTGGTATCACGCCACATTGTCTTACCTACAGTCTTGGGCCAACATACTTAAGGACCCTGGACGACATTTGCGACAGGTCCCGTGTTTCGAACATGGTCAGCAGTCGACCCTCATTTGTCTATCCCCATTCCAGGATAACGTGAAACAAATACTGTGTTTCGAACATGGTCAACAGTTATCCCCTATCATCATGCCACCATAATTGTAGTCCAGATCTCAAGCATCATGATTCACATATTTTCACTTCCTTATGTTCAAGTGGAATTCCATCATAATCGGCTTTACCCCTTTGCATGTATAGGTGCGTCAAGTAGGCGGGTCGACATTATTGGACATCATTCACCTAGTGTACCATCACCCCTAACATGTGCCTTACTATGTTAGGAAAGTCCCATCACTACTCCTTGTTTCCCACATTGAGCATGACTCACGTGGGATTAGTAGTTTTGGTAGGACGTGTACTAACAAAACTGTGCCACACATACCTTTTCTCACCCCACATGACGTTAAACTGCACTCTCAAGAACTACGTTTGACTTGATTCTCATCCTCATGGGATATGTAGCGACGCCCAAGCATTTCACCTTGGGCCCAGCCCCAGGGTCATTAACCCTTCTGGCCCCCTGGGCCCAATCTTTGTCCAGATAGTATGAACTTTAAACTATGTGCATCGTCCTCACCGTACGATGTTTAAACTATGCGCCTATTGTCCACATTTGTATGACGTGAAACTACAGAGCATTCCAGGTCCTTACCAGAGAGGTCCTTCTTGGAAGTATGTTTGATCCCTGATCAGATAGATACGCCCACCTAGTATGTTTCCACCATGGTGGCGTGATTTTAAGAGTGTTGGACTCCATTTGAACAACCCATCACTCCACACTCCATGATTTACATGCCCTTTATTCAGACCCTCATCCTCTTTCACGTCTAAAAGAACCCCCAAATAGTATATATTTTCAGCCTATGACTCGCCTACTATCCTGGGCCAACATTCTAGAAGACCAATGGATGACGTTTCGAGTCAGGCCCCGTGTTTAGAATATGGTCAACGATCAACCCTCATTTTTTATCTCCATTTCAGGCTAACATAATAAGGATATTGTGTTTCGAACACGGTCAGCGGTTATCCTTCATTGTCATGCCACCCCCATAGTGTTCCGAATCTGGGGTATTGTGATTCCCACTCTCCACTCCCCTGTGTTTGGGTTGATTTCAAATGCACCTAGAATTACCCTGCTCATGCACTAGAGCACGTTGGGAAGACGACACGTCGATTGTTCTGAGGTCCTCATCCTCGAGTCGGGCCTCTCCCCTTCTTCCCAAAAAATACAGATTGGTTATTCAAACCCCATATTCTCGAAGCTTGGTTTTCACTCTTATATTCAGATGGAATTATAAGGTGGTCATCCCTTGTTTTTCGCATCGAGCCCGACTCATGTGAGCTTAGGGATTGATCGCTGGATGTTCCATGAATATAACAGAAGTGCAGTGGACCAAAAATGAATAACAGAACTCATACATGCATCTAGCATGAATAATTAAAGCATGAAGATGTGTTCAAAGGTTACATGCATCACAACACCCAAGGACCGAACCCTCCCATGGACGGGTTGACCCCATCAAAAGAGCATTGTAGCTCCACCACCCTCTGGATTGGGGTGTCCAGGATTTGCTATCACCTGTTCAGTTCCTAATCCTCCTCGACAGCGATGGGGCGCAGTTCATCAGCTGTGATCCGGGCCCGCTCTTCGTTGGTTCGAATAATGGTCATCTCCTTGGAGGCTTGCCTCATGCGCTCTTATGCCTCCTCCATCTAGGCCTTCAGCTACGATATAATCTCCAACTGCACATTGAGGGAAGCAGAATGTTCATCTGCCCAAATGTGCAGTTGCTGAATCTTGTTTTCAGCCTCCTGGAGCCTCTTGAAGTTCACTACTTTTCTTCTCTTCCAACCCACACCAAGGCCGTAGTCATACTCTTGGATCTTATCTGCCATGAGATCTCAGACGAGCATGTGGGGACGCTGGGCATCCACTCCCCTGACGCACAGTTTGCACAGTCGCGAACGAAGTCTCTCCATCTGGTCTATCCATTATTCTTGAGGGGTGTCATCGATAAAGTGCTTGATCATCTTCCATGAACGATGGAAAAATATCTTACTGTCCTCTTTATCAGAGGCTATATCGTCCCAGTCCATGGGGTTGGTAGGTTTATATATGGGGAACACCCCAAAGAACTCATCAGTAGGGTCTACATCTAGTGTTTGATTGGGTATGGTAGGACCTGTGTTGTCCGATCAATCTTCATCATTGGATCCCACTTCAATAATATCAGGCTCATCCCTGCTAATGATCCCACCAGTGATCGGGAGCACCGTAGCTTGTTTGGTCTGAATATTCACTTCCAACACCACCAACATTCCCCTAGGAAAGGCACTTCCAGGAGTACCAACCAACCTCACCAAGGCAGCCTATGCCACTTGAAGAACTGTGCATACCAAGAAGTACACAGATGTCAGTTAACCCGATTGATGGGTGGATGTCATCAATTTTGTAGAGGAGACTTACATAGATTGAATTATCAGTCTCGTTCCTGGGTTGTTTCCATCAGGACCCCAAGGTGTGGACCTCCGTATATTTTCGGAATGTCTGAAAACTCAGGAGGAGCCACTTTGGGTGTCCTAGCCCCGCTGGACGTGGTAATCGTCATCATCATGGGCGTGGATCCCGAAGGCCCCGCATCTTCATCCACTGAGGGAAGAGAATGGGTTCTGTGTATGAGGCCCTCATGCATAGTTTAAATATTAGTGAGGGGTCCAAAGTGTTCTGGAATCATATATCAGGGAAGGAACTCAGGGTCTTACCTCGAGAGCCTCTGCAAACTCTTCAGGCTCTGGGTTCGAGTCACCAACTTTACCCTCCTCCAATGGGCTCCCTTTACCGGACTCCTCCCCCCAAGAGGACTTTCCCGATTATTCTAGCAAAGGGAAGCACTCCCTTAGTTCAACAATTGATAAATTCAGAGGAGTTGTATGATCCAGCAACACCTTTACCCAATCTGTCATTGGACGCAGGGAACCCCAGGAGTGCATGAAGTCCTCCAACTCTGCCAGGTATTTCTCCACCTCCACCTGGGATACTGAAAAGCTGACCCTGACAGGTCCTATCCCTAACAAATCCATCTCGAGATGGTTCAAGTGTTTCCACATCTCAGATGGGTCGAGGAATTGCCTGTTAACATCCTAGATGTCCCAGGCCTCCAGGAAGACAACATTCTCCGGCATGTCTATATGGCATAGCCGATTCCCTAGAGCCTGGGTGGATATTCTAAAAAATCCTCGTGGTGGAATCTCCTCTAGATAACTCTGCTCTTCTGGGACCGCCGGGTCCACTACTACTGTTGGATCCACTGCTGCTGCCTCCCCCTCAACCGATACGGGCCTCACCGCCACGGTAGCCCTGCCACCATGGGATGTCCTTGCTACCGTCCGACCCCAGCCTTGAGTTTGTGGAGGCACACCATCACTAGCCCGAATGGTTGGCTGCTTTAACATCTCCCCTGGGTAGTCCACCTCCCAGCTTTTGGTGTACTCCTTCACCAACCCGAAGACAACTATGAGCGGAGACATCTCATTCCGCATCTTCCCATATTCCCATGTGAACATGAGACACATTTTCCTCATCACTCATGGGTGCTCCTCATAGCACACCCCCAATTAGACCCATGAGGTCAACCGCTGCATACACCAGAATTTCCTTGCATATCGATGCAGGGTGTACGGTTCACAGAGGGACTCACAGTCCACCCGCGCCACGAAGACTCCACCCCAAAAGGATAGGATATAGGAACGATTCTCCTCCATTCCTTGTCCATCATCAGCGAATTCACTCGTTGGAAATGGGAACATGTGAAAATTGAACTCCTCTACCTTCCAGACTCGGTTCAGTACCGCCTGCACCGTCATCTTGGTCAGAAATCTCCCTGTCGCATTCAGAATGGCTGGGAGAAAATTTGATTCTGGAGGGGATATTGGGTTTAGATACTCATAGGTGCCTATAAAATGTGCCGCTATCCACCCATACAGGAGGTGGAAGGACCCACATATTCTCTACGACTTCTTCCCTTCGTTGATGTGTCACAGAATCTTATACAACTTAGCGAGCATCGAGATCCTGAGGTTGACCCACCCTCCTGTCTCCAACATGGATGCCATGATAAATGTGCTTGGTCGCGCACCCATGTTGTATCTCTCACCAACAGGATCCAACCACAGATGAGTGACGCAATGAATATAGCCAACCTGACTACCGGTTGCTGCTCGGTGCTGACGTTGAATCCCTAGGTTTTCCACTGGCTGTCCTCCAAGAGCTACCAATATGAGTGCTCCTTACCCCATTGGGCCTTCTTTGGGAAAGTTCAAGGCCTCACCAGAATCTTCCTACCTTCCAGAAAGTTCAGGAACTTCTTGAACCACCGTTTGAAGTGGACATCCCTCACCGACTACTTGTCCTCTCTCGGTACTAGGTTCATCAACGCCATCTCCAGTGGTGGCATTTGATCCGGATCCTCCCACACACCCATAACAGGGAGGAACTCATCATAAATCGCCCCCAGTATCGGGACCCCCAAGATCTAATGCAAATCCCATAAACTAATACCGACCTCTCCATGGTGCCAATGGAAGGTATTGGTCCTCAATGACCATCTTCTCAGCAACTCCTCCACCAACTACTTCAGCTGATAGATGTGGAATTGGGAGGCCCAAGATGCCTCATACAGGCCCAGTCTTCTCAACTCTGCCCCGAATTCCTCACACGAGGCACCTACCCAGTGGGTCCAAGCCCAGTCATCTGTGAAGTTTCCGCCCTGGCACAGATCCCACTCATCAGACCACCCCTTTCTCAGGTTCCTTAGGGCTTCCTTCAAGATGGTGTGGTTCAGAGGGGGGATATCTCCGACTGCAGTTCCTTCCCATCAATGTTGTTTAGATGATTTTATAGAAAATCAGCATTGACAGGCGTGCAGTCCTCCCTAGCCATGGTCGTCCGCCACCCTAAACCACTGGCGCTGGCACAACGTGCTCCTAAACCAGTAAGCTGGCTCTTCCCTACTTGCTTTAGAGATTAAGATGTCATCCCTAAATCCAAAAACATACAAAGGCAGCCTCCTACATAGTGGATTGTCCATATGTATTTTCGACAATAGTGCCACCAGTGAGTTATGGTCAGAATGGCTCTGCACAAACTCCCCTATACCTAAGAAATCTGCTATCTCCTCCCTCTGAGCATCATCCGTGAGGACCCCCCTGGAAGCCTCTTGGTGAGCCATTCAGTTTTTGAGTTTGATCATTTTTGGGTCTTGGTTCACTGAGATCTTTCGCAGAGCTCATTCTCGGAGGTCATTCGCAAAAAAATTTCATGGAGCCCTACCCTGGCCGTCAGACACAAGCCGCAGAGCGCACCGTCACGAAGTAAAAAAACTTACTGTGCACCATGAAGTAGAAGGCTCAATTCACGGAGAGAAATCACAGAGTATGCGGAGCTTCTCGAATTGAGAGCGCTAAAATCCAAAATCACAAAGATGAGAAAGGACAAAAGAGAGTCTATCCTCCCCTATTTATAGGCGAGGACCCTCGATGCTTCATAGCACGTCTGACCAAAGCAATATTCATGGCACGCTCAGCCCATATGTCGTCCCTCCGCTACATGAGCCTCCTTCCCAAGTCAGTTTCATGATTGACTGAGGAATTTTGGTGATTGACCCTCATAATTTGACCCTCTCTTTCTCATCAGATCCCAGTTTGAGGGGGGGAATTTGTTGGTGCCAAAATTTGGGAATAACAAGAACAAACGGAAAGCCTTAAGGGCTGCCTCATGAAGCTTGTTCGTGGAACCCTCATAGCCCCACGACCGGCACAAAGCTTCCCCTCTGCGAAGGCACCGCAGAGCAAGGAGATAGGAGGATCCACGATCCCCTTTGACATTTGTGAACCAGCCGCGGAGCAAGGAGGCAGGAGGCTCCATGAGCCCCTTTGACGTTTGCGAACCCGCCATGAAGTAAGGAGGTGGGAGGCTCCGTGATCCCCTTTGACATTTGCGAACCCGACGTGGAGCAAGGAGGCGGGAGGATCTGTGATCCCATTTGAAGTTTGCGAACTCTCCATGGAGCAAGGAGGTAGGAGGCTTCGTGATGACGACAAAATGCCACGTGTCTTCATGCCCAGTGATCTATACTTCACGGTGCCTCTTGCCTATAAATAACAGGCTCCCCTCGAGCCCAAAGGACAGATCCTATGACCTTTCACCTTATAATCTCTCGAATCGTGAAGAAAATTCTTCACTGCGAACCATGAGCTCCTCAAGGTACTTTAGCTTCACGAAGTGCCTCTCCCTTGGTTTGAATTCAGACCCTCTTAAAATAGGGATGCCCTTCATGGAGCACACATGCCTCCACAAAGGAAGGGGATCCCCAAGGGGACTCGGGTCTTCGTGGAGCACTTATGCTTCGTGAAGTACCCTCCATGCACATGTGATCTGCATGCTAAGGCAATGTCACTGTGCTTCGTGAAGCATGTTCCTTTGTAATGCTATGCTTCGCAGGGCACCCTTGCTTTGTAAAGCCCTACTCCGTGAATGCCTTTCCACTTCACAAAGCACCTTCCATGTGCACCAATTCCCTATTCCTAGTCTAGGCCACTTCACTACATGAAGCATACCCCTTCGCAAATCCCCTCCACTACATGGAGCACCAGAGCTTTGCGAGGCTTCTACCTATGAACCCCTTTGCTCTGAAAATCCTTTTCTCGTGCGACCCTCCAGGTTTTCACGAAGTAATTTCAAGATCCCTTGGGTGGTACTTCCTGTTGTGTAGCTTCGCCTAATGCTTCTTCGCATAGGCACTCTAACGGCTATTGCTTCTTCTCATAGCCACGCTAACGTGGACCCCTCAATGGATCACTCCATAACACCCCTCACCACGACATTGCTGATGCCTTACCTTCCTCAAGGGCGGGCGGGTATCAGTTATGTAAGTCCTAGGGGTGCGGAGTGAACCTGTCTCGTCCGAGCTACAAGACATTAAACTGCCAAACACCATCGTCTTTAGCATATGACGTTAAACTATGGCCTCACCCTGTGCATTATACGTGGGGTGCCCCGTCTCAGACATTCTCTATGCCCACTGGTCTCCAAAGGAGTGAGATCATTCCTCACATGGAATGAGATCCTCTTTATCAGAGCAGCGTCTATCCATGGGGAAAGGGCAACCACCTTGATGTAAGTCCCTACCCTTTCTTGCGGGAGGCAGCATCCCTACTTCTCTTATCTTCTTCCAGGACAAAGACCAGAGAGGGGGGGATGGGCACCAGATCCCTCCTTTATTTGGTTCCAAATCCCTCTCCCTTTGAGATTGTCACCACCGGGCCTCCACCCTGGACTAAGTCCGAATCTCCATATTCTTGGGTTTTGGACCACGCGTAAGCCCCTATTTCCATTTTTGGGCCACTAACCACGTGTAAGCCCCACTCCACTTCCCACGGGCACCCCTTTCATGACATGATCATCAGGTCTTTGCTGCCTCTTGTTTGTCACACTGAGAATGACTCACGTGGGATTAGAGTAAGCATCGACCATGACATCCTCTCTGGGAACCCTAGAGTGTAATACCCAAGAACACTTCTCCCAAACTATGTAGACTTTGATCCTTGCCAAGGAAAGGTACGTAGGAAGCCTCCCTGAGGTTCAATCCCAACACCCATTGGTCCTGAACACCTTCACGCCGGTTCAAAAATACCCTCCCGAACTACATGGACTTTGATCCTTGCCAAGGCAAGGTACGTAGGATGCCTCCCTGAGGTTCAAGACCAACGCCCATTGGTCCCGAACACCTTCACGTCGGTTCACCAAACCCCTCTCGAACTACATGGACTTTGATCCTTGCCAAGGAAAGGTACGTAGAAAGCCACCCTGAGGTTCAAGCCCAACACCCATTGGTCCTGACCACCTTCACGTCGGTTCACCAAACACCTCCCGAACTACATGGACTTTGATCATTACCAAGACAAGGTACGTAGGAATCCTCCTTGAGGTTCAAGTCCAACACACATTGGTCCCGAACACCTTCACGTCGGTTCACCAAACCCCTTCTGAACTACTTGGGCTTTGATCCTTGCCAAGGAAAGGTATGTAGGAAGCCTCCCTGAGGTTCAAGCCCAACACCCATTGGTCCTAACCACCTTCACATCAGTTCACCAAACCCCTCCCAAACTATGTGGACTTTGATCTTTGCCAAGGGAAAGTACGTAGGAAGCCTACCTGAGGTTCAATCCCAACACCCATTGGTCCTGACCACCTTCACGTTGGTTCACTAAACCCATTCTGAACTATGTGGACTTTGATCCTTGCCAAGGTAAGGTATGTAGGAAGTATCCCTGAGGTTCAAGCCCAATGACCACCAGTTCTGACCCCCTTCACATCGGACCACCTTTGTCCCGCATGACATTGAACTGCAAGCCCCCTTTTCCTCCTGCCCGATGTTAAACTACATACACCATCTCAAACTACATGGTATTTGATCCATCCTTGTCTGGGTACATAGGAAGCCTCCATGAGGTTCAACCCCATCCGGCGGTAAGCCGTTGCCAACCCCATCCAGCAGTAAGCCATTGTGAACCTCACGCAGTGGTAAGCCGTTGTGATCCCCTACTCGATGGTAAGCCGTTGTGAACCTCACACAACAGTAAGCCATTATGATCCCCATTCAGTGGTAACCCATTGTCAACCCAAACCCACCAGTAAGCCATTGTTGTCCCTTCTGTTGGGAACCATATCGCCGGTCTGTCCCCATGGCGTAAGACCAACCTTGGGCTGCTAACCACACGTAAGCCCCAATATATCATCAAGTCATTGTCCTCTGCACACACCCTGATTATATACCCCCAACCTGAACTACATGGACTTTGATTCCCTACCATGGGGATACGTAGGAGGTCTCTTCGAGGATCAATCCCAACATCACCATCGCCCTAGAGTCAACTCCATCTCATTATCCATACACTCCACTTAACCATCCATTATCCATCTTGATTCTTACCCCGACCGCCACATCCCGGTGGGATCATGCCACCTCATTACCCATTCCCTTTAACAACAATCATGTAACTAACCACACATTAGCCCCAAAAACAGTGTTCCCTCTAGGGGTTTCACCCATCCGATCCACTCTAGTCAGTGTTCCGATCAGTACGATCCGTCTCCGCTAGATGTTAAACCTGCGACATACCCTGTGTTAAACATGGGAAGATGAGGAAAACCTCAAATACATGCCTATGGCATATAATTCCCCGCATTAGACGTGAGATTCCTCGGGCTTCTGCACCCTCAAGAAGCCCTATAATAAGGGAAAGAAACCAAGACACACTAGTTTTCCAGATCCAGACACTCCGAGATGTCCAACGTGACCTATCCTTCGATTGAAGGTTGCTGTCCTAACTGTACCCCTTGGAATGTCCTGACAGAAGCAGTGTAATTAACCGCGGTCCATGAAGACATGGAATTGGGAAGAGTTTCACAAACAACATCTTAGTCTATAAGGGAGACCCAGACTAGGTGACGAGTTCTGAGGAGAATCACGGAAGGAAGAACCAACATCCCATCATCCCATTTCGATCAAGGAGCAAACTTCCCTGAATAAGCAATGGATGCCACCTGCCTTTGGAAAGCGGGAATGCAGGGCAACAGTCAGCGCGTCCTCGTCGTCCTCAAACAGACGGATGCACATGCCCCAAAAAAAGTTTCGGAAACAGTGGTTAATAACTTGGATAAGTGACATGTGATGTGCTTATCATATAGATGAATGAAACATGATGTATTCATCCAATTGGTTAGTCTTTTTTGGGGAATCAAGAAAATGATGAGAGGCCTATACTATATTGACATGTTCTATGTCTAGTAGTCACTTGATGACATAGAAAAATAGAGTATAAAAGATACATATGATGTATACGATACATATTGTGGTGGAAATTTTCATATATGGATATGATTATGTTTGATGGATATCACACTAGACCTCTTAGTAGCTTGAGTAACACTGATGTTTTAATAGAGTATGCTCTTTTCTTACATCCATGAAATCGAGATTTCATAGTTTTTGTCAACACTGCTAAGGCCCATAGGGTTACACAGTTAGTACCTTGGATAAGTATAAAATTTTAGACAAATAATTTTTTCAAAATGAAGATAGTTTGATGAAAAAATATATCCAAAAGAGTTAGGATGGATTCATAAAGAGTTATAAAGTTATGCATAAATACCTTATGATATTTTAGTGAAAGTGGGAGATTGTTGGATGTAAACTAAAGTTTATAAAAGATTTATTTAAATGAGCATGATGGATGAACTTACCTTTTTCCTTGGTTTTAAAATTTCTCCAAAACCAGAAAGAAATTTTATATCTCAACAAAAATATATAAAAAATCTACTTAATTTTTTTTGGATAAAACAGTACTAAAAGTATTAGTACTCCAATCAGAAACCTCAAAAATTGTAGATCTCGATGGAATATGGGAAACTAGTTTATCAAAATACTTTTAGAGTAATTATTGGTAGTTCACTATATCTTATAGCTATTTAACCAAACTTAATGTTTTATGTATGCTTGTGTGTGAGATTTCAAGATAATTAAAAGAACCTCATATTTAAAGTTGTTAAATTAATTTTTTCATTACCATAAGGTAACTATAGATCTTGGATTGTTTTATTCTTCTAGAAATGTTTTTTAATTTAAATTTTTTCAGATGATGAATTTGGTGGATATAAAATGGGTAGAAAAAGTACATCCATACCTCATCATTTATTAGGAGAGGCTTTAGTTTCTTATTCTTGTATGAAACAAAACCAGTAGTACTTTCCACTATGAAGTAGAATAAATAGCATATAAAAGTTGTTGTTCTTAGGTTTTGTGGATACAACACACATTCACTGACTTTGGCATGATTTTTTAGTAAAACTCCTATTTTTTGTGATAAAAAGTGTCATAACTCTTAGTAAAAACTCATCACATCACTCACGAGATAAGAATATAGATATAAGACACTATTTACTTTAGGATCACACAAAAAAAAGAGATATCATTTTACAATTTATCGGAATGTAAGAACAATTTTGCTGATATTTTTATAAAACCACTAAATTATGATAGATTGGAATATATTAAACAAGGATTCCATATTACCAGACACAAATTTTGCATTATTTTTTATAAAAACATCTCCTAGAGGTAAAATTTTCAATCTTTTATTATAAATTTTTTCTATTATTTGTTATAACACTAATTATGTTGTTTATAACCCTAATTATGTTGTTTATAACTTTTATAAAAGAATTATCAATTTTTTTTTTATAAAATTTAAGTTTCATTAAAATTTTTTTTCCAATAAAAACTATACCAAAATTTACAAAACTTAAAGAGTTAAAATATTTTTTATTCTTTCAAGAAATGTTATCATACATTGATATTTTTGAGGGACTAAATCTAATTTATTGGATTTGATGAATTGTAATGACTCACTCTTTAGAGTCTATATATAGAAGAAGTTGGTCACCACTACCTCTTCACCGCTTGTTTGAATTGGATAAATCTTTCATGTATATATTTCCTCCATTAGTTTGTTTCTCAGTTGTATAATCTCCTAAAGTTCATCCAATCAATAAAAATGGAATCTTAAATTTATTAATAATCATAATGGTTGTTAAAGAAAGAATTATTGAAAGAAAATGGTATGAAAAATTATGTCTCATTGATTAAGTAATGAAATATTTTTTCAAGGTTGGTAATCATTATGTGTCTATAAATATGATTTTAACTTGCACTATCCTGAGATGGTATAGATTTTTATACATATATATAGTTTACTGAAATTAATGAATTAAAAAATATATACTTCATTTTGTTTATAAATTCATATAGATTGAATATCAATAAAGTATTTGATTTGGTTAACATACATTTGGAAGGTGAATCCAATATCACAACTAATAAATTTTATGAAATATTGGAATCTTTGAGAAATCAAGAGCACAAACTTCCCCTTTTTAATTCATATGAAAAACGAGGAAATTTTCTCATCTATAATCTAGATGTAAGAATAGTTTTTTATGGATTTAGAATTTTATTATTGTAATAAAAGGGGGAAAAAGACACACTTAAAGTGAAATATATCTATGTGTTGGATTTCTTATGAAAATTAGAAAGTTTAACATTATGAAGTCCATGTTCAATTGCATAGAGGCAATAAAAGTTGGGTCTCTAAAGTTGAACATTCTACTTTAACTGAGTTTTATTTACAAGTTTTTGGTAAAATTTATAGAGGTATAAAAGATCAATAACGAGGCAACTCCAGTCATAGAAATTAATTATTATATCGGATAATAAATAATCAATAAAATGAGGCCTTGCCTTGTTCCTTCTTTTAAAAAGTTTGTTGAAAAAATAGAAAAAGATAAGTCTATTTCTAAAATTGAAAATATTAAGGAAAATTTTTGTAAAAGAGGAAATCTGGTGAAAAATCTCCAACAATGTCGAGGAATAAGGAAGAAAACTATTTTTAGATGAAACCTTTTCATAATTTCTAAAAAGAGAGGTGAAAAACTGATAATAGTCCATCTTTCAGATTAGATAAGGCTGAGGCTTTGGATTTTAAGGAGAAAAATTATAAGAAACTCAAAGAGGAAGAAAAGAAAAAAAGGTAAGATGAGAAAGATAGAAAATAAAATATGTCTTGAGATTTATTAAATAGAATTGAATAAATTCAATCAAGAATGAAAGTTGCGATAAAAGAAAAAGTTCCTCAGTCTGATCCATCACTATCCATTCAACAGAATAAACCTTTTCCTATTCAACTGGAAGAAAAATCAGATGAAGTTTCAGTTTATCCTATTTCCATTCAAAAGGACAATGGTAAAGGAATTTTTTAATAAAATTAGTCTGAAAATGTTAATCTAAAATTAAAAAGTTTTTGAAAAATAATGAAAGTGAAATTTGAGAAAGTAAGAAGATATTGATAAAGAGTTGAAGAAAGCCTTAGATATTAAATATATATCATCTAAAAAGTCAAATTTATTATCCTATAAATCTCAAAAAGATGTTGATCTTAGTGTTTCATATAAAGAAGAATCATCAGAGGAATACGATCAATAATCTCAAACAAAATTATTGGAAAAATTTTGGACTGATGAAGAAGTTAATGTTATGGAAGACCAACAACTCTGTCCATTCCTAATGTTTTTATCGATTCTACTGATTATCCCACAAGTGAAATTATAAAAATAATGGAGATGAAAATGATCTATTTAAATGAAGTTATAAAGAGTCTTAAAGGAATCATGTAAATTTTTTTGGACATACAATCAAGGTGAAAGTATATTCAAGGTAAAATTGATTTTCTAGAAAATTCAAGTTCCTTAAAAAAAATTTCAAAAAAAAAAGTTTTTTAGAATGAATCTTAGTTCAGTTAATTCAAAGGAAAATCAAAAGTGGATTCATGAAGGCTAAAAATTATTACCAATTTGTTTAACCACACTAAGGGAGATATCAATTACTTTGATGAATAAGTTGAAGGAACCAAAAAAAGCTACAAAGTCAGTTTCCAAATTAGTGAGTAGCATCAGCTCCAAAGTTTGTGAAATTTCAAGGGAAATTAATAATCTAAAGTCGATTACTATGTAGTAAGATGAATAAATCTCTAATAAAAAAAATAATATATTACCAAGAAAATAAAAAATATAGAAGTTTTTGAAGAATAAGTAGTGAAGTTGAAGAATTTTTTTACAGAATGTTAAAAAAATCAAGAGGATGCTCATAATAATCAACAAGGTCTCAAAAAGATGAAAATAATTATCAAGAATATTTCTAAGAAAGATTGATTTTTTTCAAACTATTGAAAGTTTGTAATAACCAAACTCAAATTTTTTTGGGATAGATGGTCATCCTTAAATTTTTTATCGATATTTTATAATACCATTAGATGAATGTATTTTTATATTTTATGGATGAAAATATTTCTTAAATTTTTAGATGAATGATTTATTTCATATAAATTGTTTCATATAATTTTTCTCTAACATTTCAGGTAACAATTTATATCTCTTAAAACCTTTTTGAAAATCATAAAGGGGGAGAAAATTTTAAAACTTTTGAGAAAAATTTGGGAGAAAGTATCTAAAATTTTGGAGAGAAAAATCTAAATGTTTGGGAGAAAGGGAAATTTCAGCCAAATGGTAAGAAAATAAGAAATTTCCAACCTTTCAAGAAAAATAGAAAAGGTTAGATTATATAATGCAAGGGGGTAAGTTTATTTAACATTTTAACTTTATTTTGTCTCTTTAAAATTTGTGTTTTCTGATTTTTAAGGAGGAGATTGTTGAGTATAACTTTTAAACACTTTTTAACCTTACTTTTGAAAATCACAAATCACTTACTTAAAAGTTTATACATTTATAAATTTTATAATTCTAAAGTTCTTAAGATATTTTTTGTAGGAAAGATAATAGTTTTACTGGATGAAGAATATCCTTTCCATCAGAAAAAACATCCTTACCGGACAAACATGTACATTGTACATTAGAAGGACGAACATAAAGTTCATCGGATAGAGGTTTATAAAGTTCAATAGATGAAGTATAAAAAAGTCCCACCAAACGAAGTTATACAAAATCCATCAGAAAAAATTTATCGAATGGAGGTAGACATGCTTTCCGAATGAACTTTTATAAAGTGTAATATACAAAGAACTAAAAAAATTCTACAAATTGAATAACTACAAAAATTCTACCAGATAAAACCTACATACACATTAGTGGTGTATATTAAGATGATTATTGGATGAATAATATTTACTGAACCTTTCCAAGTGAAGATAGTGTTCACCCACTGTTGTTACAACCACCTTCAAGATATATAGAATATGACCATTGGGAGAATGCTTATAAATAAAGCTGCATTTGAGGAGGAAGATTTTGAAATTAAGAGATCTAAATTTTCTATAAAGAGTTTTCAACAGCTTGTTATAAGTGAACACTTCATTGAAATGTTTATAGAGTTTTTTTCTTTTGACATCTAATTGTATGTTTTTTTTGTAAATGCCTTAATATATTTTGTGTTTGTATTTATTATTTCCATTTTGGTGTGATTAAGGGATTCCATTGTTAAGGAAGATCAAGGTTATTCTGATATTCTGATTGCGGGTTCTTGAGGCTAGGAATACATAGGTTATTCTGATCTTTGTATCAAGGAATTCCATGACTAGGAAGTCATATCTTTATGGTAAGGTTAATGGAATGGATACCTTGAGTCTGGTTAAGAATCCCTCTACACTTATGGATAAAGTGTGGATATTGACCATGTTGTCATGAAACGTAAAATTTATTATGATTTTAAAGTTTATTAATAGTCTAGGGAAGACCCTAGGTCATCTCCGAAGGAGAGTTGTAGGTTTAAAGTGTGTATTTTTTAATAAAACATACTAAAATAGGGGGTGTTTTTGAAAATAGTTTTAAAAATAAAACGACTTAATTAAATAATTTAATAGTTTAAAAAGGAAGGTGGAGTTTTTATATTTATGAGATAATGATGTCATTTGAAGTTCGCTAAATGTATTGGATAGTTCTTTATTCTAAAAATTTCACATGGTTTAATAGAATCCTTAGGTTGAGGGTTGTCAAGATCTTGATTCCTCTCTTTTCTCTTAAAATAACGCACAAATAAGCAACCCTTAACACAACAATCATGTTGTAAAGGTTTGTACTACAAGCATAGAAAAAGGGATACCAAATCATACTATAATCTTATGTATGTGTGATAGAAAGAGGGTTCTTGTCTTGTCCAACCAGAACAACCCAAGATTCTCACTTAAATATAGACCTAATCGGTATTGAAATGAAATTTTTTTCACTCAATTAAACAAAACAATGAATTTAGAAGAGAAAAATGTTAAGATAAAACATAAGTGAAATAATTCACACACAAATTACACAAAACTAGTAGAATAACAAGTGTTGGAACTACCTCACAATTATTTGTTTCTTCCTCGAAATGACCATCCACCGTTTAGCTCTCCATCAAGAGGAGGAGGAGGCTTGGGTGGAACTTCACCTTCATACTTAATCCCCTTATGAGGATAGGGGCCTCTAGAAATTATAAGGTTAGGATATAACTCCTCTAGGACCCTAAAATCTTATCACCTTTCCTTTTGGTTGAACTTACAAATGGGGTGCCCAAGGTGCCAATTTATAGGCAAAGTGGACGGTAGTTTTGGGCACCCATATTTCTTAAAACCACATGGACCATGGTTTCTAGTGTATATATAGTATTATCTAGATTTTTAAACAAATAAAAAATTATTTCCCCACATATTTAATATCTTAATTTAAAATTTGGCATCATTTGGAGGCCTATATCTTCAGATATTGATGAAATAAAGAACCTAACTTTTGACTTCAAGAAGAATATTTTTCTTGTAAAGATAGGTTCGGTTGGGCCCCTTAATGGAAAAATTAGGTTTGGGTTTCTTCATAAGAGTTTTATTTCATTGAATTTAGGATCATTTAAAAATAATTTAGACAAATTAAATGCATATATTAGATGTAGGGTCCATTTGAGTACACAAATGTGCTTGGAACCTTGCACACTTCATCTTATTTTTCTTCAACTTCATCCTAGGCCTCCAAATCACCTCCAAATAAAATGAAAACATTAAAACAAGTGAAATTTACCTTTTTAACAGTGATAAAAATTAAATTATTGAATAAAAAATGATGTGAAAATTATTATAATAATTTGAATTTATAATACAAAATCAGTTTAACACAGTGGTGTAAGGGTGAAATAAAACAGTGAATCACAGTGCGATTACACCCCCACACCTAAACATTTACACTCCTAGGAAAAGTCACATTTCCAAAAATTATGTATGGAGATATTCCCAACTTCATGAATATTTAAAAATTAATGAAAATTTAATTCTAGATAGAAATGTGATCAAAGAAAAAATCACATCAAGGAGTTATTCTCAGTGATCATGGAAAAAGATGTCTCATAAATTATATTAGAATGAAATTATAAGAGATGCATGAAACCAATCTGAGAAAATAATTAAAAATTTAACCATGTCACCAAATCTTCACATGTGTGTGTGATAACAATTTAATGCTATTCTTTCCACTTTATATCCAGTAAATATAGGTTATTTTAAAAAAATTCAACTTAAATGATTCTGTCCACCGAACCTACCCTACATCCTTTGTAATCAAATTTCAAGACACACTCACTTAAGAATTATCATAAGTAAAACCTTAATCTCCTAACCTATATATCCTCATATGTTGTACATTTTATCACTCCCCCTATTCATTATTATTATTGTTTTTCTCAAAAGTTTCACTTGGAACAAATCTCACACTAATCTCTCAACCCTTGTTTAATCTCCTCATGACACTAATTGTAATAGTTATAACAAGATCAAAGGTCAAGGAAAAGTGGTTTTTTACCCACCTAAGAAAAAAGCCAATATTTTTTGTGTTTTTTTGAGTTTTTTATGATGTACAATAGTCAGATAATAGGTACAAACACATCAATCTAGTACAGTAATGAAAATGATCAGATAAGGAATGAACATATGGAAAAATCATTTTGGAAAACTGATAAATATTAACCAAACTTATATTTACCTTCTATTTAGTAAGAAAAATTCACACTTCCTGGTTTGTTGCAAAGACGTGTAGAGATTTTAGGTGACACAATTTTCCTATAAATTACTCACATAAAGGGTGCCATTCTTCTCAAAGGTTTTAAAATTATATAACTATTTATATCATCAAGAAACAACCAATTTTCAAGAAAAATCCACACCTTAACATTGAATTCATGATAAAACACACAATATATCAGTGATTTTTTTAAATGTTAAAAAAATATTAAATAGGGAAATTACTCATGAATTTTCAATAATTTCCGTGATTAAGTGGGAAAAAATGAAAATTCTGACAGCAAATTAAGGGGGTAAAATGAGGGGGGGGGGTAATAATACTATTTAGCAAGAAAAAAGAAGAAGAAAGATGATGAAAATTCCTAACTAAACCAAGAATTTACCCCCAACCCCCCACAAACACCAAGAGTGTGTAGTTTCCTCACTATAATAAAATAAAATGTGAGAAGGAAGGATAAAACCTAGTGGGTTTCATTGGTAGGTTGCTTCTTGAACTTGGTGTTCCTCCATTGGGGAATCGAGAATGGATTCGTGAAAGTTCTTCAACCAATTCCCATTGATAGTGAAGGTTTGTTTTGTTTATTTATTTTGAACCTAAACAACACTAAATAGATAAACATTAGTAATAGTGTATGGGACAAACCAATTGGAACAAATCTTACTTGTATGCAACTTCATCCTTGCATTGAAAAGGAGGACCTTATACCTAATGTGGAATTAACTATGAAGGATGAGGTGGTCGTGGGTAGCCTTGGTTCTCTACTTATAAATATGGGAGTTCTCATAAGAGTATCTTATCATTTCCTCTATCTTCTAAATCTGTAACTTTATTTGATCAACAGTATTAGAAAGATTATAATTGTATTATTTAATGACCCAGTAGGCCTGGTGCTCTATCTCAACAGGGAGGTGACAACTCTTTCCAAAAAATAGCTGATATGGTGACATCCCAATTAGAATTTTGAAATCATTATAGTAAGCCCATAATGAACCATCGAGTCTAAGACTCAAATATTTTATATTTAAATGAACAGTTTTTTCAAGAATTTTTTTTACCTCTCTATTAGACACCTCAGTTTGACTATTAGTTTGTGGGTGATATGTAGTAGACACTCAATGCCCGACCCCATACTAATGAAAAATTGATTACATTGTTCAGTTGTAAAAATGAGAACCCTAGTCATTGATGATGAACCTAGGTAATCTAAACCTATAGAAAATTTAGGTTCTAAAAAATTCCACAACTGTCTTGGAATCATCAGTCCTTGTGGCTCATGCCTCTACCCATTTTTACAAATAATCAACTGCCAAAATAATGTTAAAGTTCACAAATTAATTGGGTAATGGTTCTATAAAGTCAATTCCCCAAACATCTAAAGTTTTGTCATAGAGAAAGGGTTGTTTTGGGATTTCATTTCTTTTAGGTACATTCCCCATTCTTTGAGAGTGAGGAAAATATTTATAGAAATCATGGGCATCCTAAAATTGTGTTGTCTAGAAGAGACCATAATTGAGGGCCTTACGAGCAGTTTATTGGTGACCAAAGTGTCCCCCATAAGAAAGAGTGTGGTAGAACCTAAGGACAGACCAGAACTCACTATCAGGAACACAATGCCTGAGTACTTAATCACTATATGTGCACCAAAGGTAGGGGTTTTCCCAAATATACCAACATGACTCATGTTTCAAATGACTGACTTGGTGTTTGTTGAAATCAACAGGAATGCAAGATGCTACAAAATAATTTACAATTTTAACAAACCAGGGAATAAAATCTTGCACTTGGTATAATTTCTCATCAGGAAACATGTCATTTATAGAAATACAGGAGGATAAGTCAATTTCCATAGATGGAAGGGCCCTACTAATATGGTCAGCCACCATATTCTCTAATCCTTTTTTATCCATAATTTCTAAATTAAATTCCTAAAGAGGAGAATTTGGTGAATGAGAGTGGTTTGGCTTCTAGTTTCTTAAGGAGATATTAAAGGGATGCATGGTCTAAGAATATAATTACTTATAATCCTAAAAGGAATGACCTAAATTTATCCAAGTCAAACACAATGGAAATGACTTATTTTTCAGTTGTGGTGTAGTTTTATTGGGTAAGGTACATTGTGTGCAAGGAATAGACTATGAAATGTGGATCTTGATCAACTTATTGTGATAAGATTGCCTCAACTGTATAGTTAGAGGCGTCACAAATGAGATCAAAGGGTAAATCCCACTGAGGTGGTCAGATTACTATTGGTAATTTGAGACTCAATTTTAATTTATTAAAATATTCCTAAATTTTTTTATCAAATACAAACTCTTTTTATTTTTGGAGTAAGTGGGATAGGGGGAGTGAAATATTACTAAATTCATGAATGAAACAATGATAAAATCAAACACAAAATAAGAAAGATACCATATCCCACATATTCCCGTGGAAAGGTAGGGAATAAATGAAATCCAATTTTGATTTATCTACTTAGATACCATACCCATAAATGACATGTCTAAGTACTATACCTTGTCGCACCATGAAATGAAATTTCTTGTAATTTAATACAATATTATTTTCAATAAAATGACATAGGATATAACCAAGACTACTCAAACACCAATAAAAGAGGATCCATAAATAGTTAAATCATCCATGAATACTTTCATGAAATTCTCCAGGTAATATGAAAAAATACTAACCATGCATCATTGGAAATTAACTGGAGCATTTCACAGAAGAACTAGCACCCTCCTATATGAAAATATGTGAAATTGGTAAGTAAATGTTGTCTTTTACTGATCCTCAGGGGAAATATAGATCTTAAAGTATAAAAAATACCTATAAAGGAAAAAATAGTGGTACTTCCCTACTATCCTCTCTAGCATCTGGTCAATAAATGAAAATGATAAATGATCCTTCCTAGTGTGTTGGTTTTTCTGGAGATAGTCTATATAGACACACCAACTATTATACACTCAAATTGGAACCAATTAATTATTTTCATTTTTTATTACTATTATACTAGTTTTCTTAGGAACTACCTACATTGGATAGACCCATTGGTTGTCAGATATGGAGTAAATGATTCCAGTATCCAATAATTTTGTTACCTTCTTTTTAAAAACATCTAGGAGTTTTGAGTTCAGTTGACGTTGTGCCTTCCTCATTGGTTTAGCCTCATAATTTAACAATATATGACGCGTGAAAATTGATGGGATACTACTAATAATGTCAGAAATTGTCCATACCAATACTTTTTTATACTCCCTCAAAAGGACAATTAGTCACAATTCATGCTCGGAGGGAGTGATAAAGAAATGATGACAGATAACTTGTTTCTATTCTCAAGATATGAATATTTCAAATTTTGAGACAGTGGTTTAAGTTCCAATTTAGGGGGATTTTGGATTTATGTGAGTGAATTTGAAATCTAGAGGTTAATGATCTCATCCAACTTCTCAATGGTAACATTCTTAGATAAGGAACATGCTTTTACAAGATTAGAAGTATCATCGATGGTCATGGGATCCTCAGTGTTCAATAAATCATCAATTAACAAACACGCATGACATTTTTCTAGACCACTATAACATTCAATGCATGATTCATTACCTAGAATTTCTATTAAGGATGAAAATTATAAAGGGTATCTGGGGAAAGAAAATTAGTTTTTTCAGGGGAAGGGAGTACATCAATAGAATTAACTGAAAGTGAGGAATTCTCTTTTGAGGGGTGCTTTATGGAATTAAGGATATTGAAGAGGAAAATGTTGCCACTAAACTCCATAGATAATATAACATTGTGGACATTAATTATGGTTTTGTAAGTTTTCAATAAATACCTACCCAATATAATTGGGGCATGTCCATTCATCATATCTTGTTCCATTTTAAGCACATAAAAATCAGTAGGAAAAATTAAAAATTTCACCCTCACAAGAACATCCTCTAACACACCAATGGGGTGTGTGGTACTCTGGTTTTCAAGTTGAACAACAATTCTTGTGGGCTTAAATTTCCCAACATGAAATTAATAGAAAATAGAGTGAGGCATCACATTTATAGAAGCATCCAAATCAGGCATAACATTGTAAAATAAATACTCTCGAATGGTGTATGGAATATAGAATTTTCTAAGATAACTACATTTGGTTAGAAGTTATGTATCAATTAATTATGATACATTCATCCCAAATCTAACCTTTTCATTACCTTGAAGTCACCATCGGTGTGTACACATTTCCTTGAGAAACTTTTCATATCATGGGATTTTATTCATGGCATCAATCAAGGGGATGTTAACCTGCACTTTTTTGAAAGTTTCCAAGATTTCTTTATAATTTTCAGTTTCTTTTTGTTTCCTTTGTTGGGTGTACCTTTGGGGAAATAGAATAGGAATGGTTTTTCATGATGGATCATCAAATAAAACCCTCTTTATTTGGGAAGGTATTCTCTTAGGACAAGGTTTTTCCTCTCTTAGACCATTTTTAGTGGTTGGGATGGTGGTTTTCTTAGGAGGAGATAACTCTAATAGATGTGTCATTGGGATTTTATATTGATTTCCACTCTGAAGGGTGATGTCACTAACATTTCCCTTATCACTAGGGTTGACTAATGGTTGGGAATATAGTTTACCTGACTCATGAATTTGGATTTTCCCCACTGAGTTGGCGAATTGGCCTAATTGGGGTTTTAGGTATTGTATGGATGCTTGGGTGGTTTCTTGGGAATTGAAGATTATTTTAATCCATTTTTTTCATCATTTATTATAGATTAGGATCATGTTTTGGAGGGGGTTGTTATAAAGGCCTTTGTGGTGGTTGAAGATTTCTGGGCAGTGGTGGTGGATGACTACTCTGCCCTGATTGGTTCCATGGTTATTAAGGATGGTTTGAATACCCCCTTACCTATAGGCTTGGTTGTCTCTCTACCTAGGTTTGGATAGATTGTATGGTTCTTACCTAATGGGTTGGTTATATGGGAGGCATGAGAATATTTCCTCATAACTCTCAGAAGTTTATCTTAGTTGTGGAAATTGGTCAGAATAATGGGTGTTGGTGGAACATATACCATAATGGATGGGAGGATAATATTGGGATTTACCTTGGTAAAGATCACGTTATCAGAGAAGGGTACTTACCTCTTCAAACTTAGTGCCCACCTTATTTTCAGACTTTGAACTCTGCACCTCATGGACACCTCAAATGGGTATATTGGACCTTGAACTGAATTGTTGAGCATTCTAGTCCATGTTTTCGATTAGGGTTATTGCATCAATTGGGGTGTTATCAACTATCACACCACCTGAAACAACATCAATCATTTCACACTCAATAAGAATTAAACCTTCATAAAAATATTGTATTAAAATTTGATCAATTATTTGGTGGTGTGGGAAACTTGAAAAAATCATTTTAAATCTTTTCCAGCATTCATGAATAGTTTCCCCTTATGATTGTCTTATTCCAAAAATTTCTTTCCTTATAGTTGTAGTTTTAGAGTATGGGAAATATTTTATAAGTAAAAGGAATTTCATGTCTGCCCAACCTATTATTGGAAAATTAACATAATACAACCAATCTTCTATAGTGACTTCTAAAGAGAATGTAAATTCCCTAAGTTTTACTTATTCCTCATCCAAATTTTCATGTTTTAATGTTGATAACACATTATGAAATTCTTTTAAGTGCTTATGTGGATCTTCTCCAACAATTCCATGGAATCTTGGTAATAAGTTAATTAAACTATATTTAATTTTAAAATTTGGTGCCTCGCCTTGTATTTGAATGTATATGGGATAGATCTCTACATCAGGCGATGTTAGTTATTTTAATTTCTATTTATTTTAATCCATATTATAAATTTTTATTTTAGTCTCAATGTTGGTTTTAGAAGAAGAAGAAGGATCAAGAAGTGTGTTAATGTTTTATGCGTCCTCCTTCAAGGGATCGTTCAATGCTTCTTGGTATCAATGATGCAAGATCCTCTTTGGTTTGTATTCAAAAGGAAGTAGTTACTCCGATGAAGACAATGTCATGAATAAGACTTATAAAAGGAAGATTTTAGAAAAAAACTAAAAAAAGGTAAAGTAATAAAAGAAGCACACAAATATTTACAAAATACACAATGTTTTTATAAAACACACACACTAAAAACAAAAGTGCTCCCCAGAAATGACACAAAAATTTGATTGTGTTATCATTAAATGCCAAATTTTCTATGATTTTAAATCTTATTAATATTCTAGTGAATAACCAAGGTTGTCTCTCAAGAAGTTTTAGAGGTCTAAAGTGTGTGTTTTTAATAAAAACTACTAAAAGCGGGGGTGGTTTTGATTTTTTTTTAAAATAAAATGATTTAATTAAAGAGTTTAATAATTGAAAAAGGAAGGTGGTGTTTTTAGATTTATGATAGAACTATGTTATTTTAAGTTCACTACACATATTGGATAGTTCATTGTTCTGGAAATTTCACACGGTTTAATGGAATCCTTTGGTTGAGGGTTTTCAAGATATTGATTCACCTCTTTCCTCTTAAAATGATACACAAAGAACCAACCCTTAACACAAAAATCACGTTGTCAAGGTTTGGATATCAAGAATATAAAAATTTCTACCAAATCATACTAAAATATTATGTATGTGTGATAGAAATAGTATTCTTATCTTGTCCAATCGAAACAACCCAAGATTCTCACTTAAATCTCAAACCAATCGGTATTGAAATGAAAAATGGTTCACTTAATTAAACCAAAGTAATGCATTCAGAGGAGAATCATGTTAAGATAAATCATAAGTGAAATAATTAAAATAAAAATTACACAAAACCAGTAGAATAACAAGTTCCAGAACTCCATCCCAAGTATGTGTACCTTCCTCAAAATGATTGTCCACTGTTTATCTCGCCATCAAGAGAAGGAGGAGGCTCAGGTGGAACTTCGCCTTCATCCTTAATCCCCCCATGAGGATAGGGGACTCTAGAACTTATAGGATGAGGAGACTAATCCTCTAGGACTCCAAAATATCAACACATTATTTCCTGGTCTAACTTGAAAATGGTGTTCCTAAGGTTCCAATTTATAGGTAAAATTAGAAGTTATTTTTGGGCACCCAGATTTCATAAAACCACTTGGCCCATTGATTTTGGAATCCATAAAGTCTTATCTCACATTTTACAAAACTAAAAACTTGCTTCCCCACCTCTTGAATATATTCTCTGAAAATTTGGTATCATATGGAGTCCTGCATATCAAGATATGGATGAAATATAGAACCTAAATTTTGACTTAAAGTAGAATATTTTTCTTAGACATATTGGTTTGGTTGGGACCTTTAATAGACTAATTGGTATTGTGTGAATTAAGAAGAGTTGTATCCTACTAAACTTAAGATCATAACAAAAAATTTAAGCCTAATTGGAGGCACATATTATATGTAGTGTCTATTTTATTCCACATGTGTGCTTGGAATCTTTCACATTTTGGACCATTTTTCTTCAACTTCATCCTGGTCCCTCCAAATCACCTCCAAATATATTGAAAACATCAAAACAAGTGAAATTTACATTTTTAAAAGTGATAAATATTAAATGATTGAATCAAACATGAAGTTAAATTTGTCATAATAATTTTAATTTTCAATAAAAAATCTATTTAATACAGTGGTGTATGGGTGAAATAAAATAGTGAATCATAGTGTGATCAGATATCTTCTTATAAAAGTTTTTATAAGTTATTCTTATATACTTTGTATAAGTTTTATTATTAATTTTTTTTACAAGTTCTTATTCCACTGTTAAATTTTTTAATAAAATATTTATAAATTTTTTATAAACTTTTATTACTCTGATAATAAAGTGAATTGATATGAATCTTCATTTGATATACTTATAGGTTCGTGAAAATTATTATTTTTATTTTTTAAACTAAAATCCACCCCCTATTATATTTAAACATATACTATTTTGATCCTATAATAATAACTTACGATTATAGCATATATACCCATACAAGATATAATGGATCAAGGTTATGACACACACACACACACATAGATATATACACACATGGGTTATGGTGGATTATGGTTATAGTGTATACATGTATAAAGGTTGTAATGGTTTATGATTATTACATGTGTATCCACACATCAGCTATAATCAATCACAATTACATTATGTGATTATGGGGATGATATGGAAACATGGTTGTGGTATGTGGATATTGTTGTGATGTGTTATAATAGATATATAGTATAAATTATGAAGGGGATGGAAGTTTCGAGACGTAAGATGTTGGAGTTTAGAATGACTGGTTCAATAGGAAAGTGAAAATGAAAGAAAGATACCTTTATTATATGTCTTTGATTTTATGTTTCCAACTTATGTGCATCATTTGGTAAGTTAGTCTTGGTAAAGATGATAATATAATTGACCTAATTTATATGATGAGTTAGTTTTCTATATTTACTCATCGAGTCTTTAGTATGTTTATTCCAAATTTTCACTATATATTTTATAAGGGTTGATGATGTTCGTAGTCAATATCATAAGAGTTGTTTATGGTATTTTAATTTTTGGTATTTCATTAATGTATTTGGATTGATTAATTTATTATTGAGTTAATTGTCAACTTATCTCTGGTAATTTCCATACTGAAATAAACATTTTCTTTCTCTGAAAAGCTTTCCCATAGAGAACAAAATTTCATGAACCATTTTGGATCACTATCAAAATGTATGTACTCGATTGGATCACTTAATTTTGGGTTGAATTTTTTCTTAGAAAAATATTATATTCTTTATTTCTATGTAATTTCATTGATTATTTCTGACATTTCTTTCATACCCATTTCCAGTGAAGTCAAACCAGAATGAGCTAGATCCCTCATTTTCTAAAGCAGCAGTGAGTATTAATAGGGATACTTTTCTACTAAAAAGGGACATGCCAGTCAACTAAAACCTTTTATAAAATGATTACCCACTATATACAAAAATTTTATACTTGTGAAAAGACAAATATTATTTCAATAAAGAAAAATTAATCATATATATTTAAGCAAATAGATTCAAAAAGGTCATTAAGATGTAACTATTTTGTTGGAATGGTTCTTATAGGAACTCAAGAGCTTCATTATCAACTCTTAGAAGGTGATAATTAATCTAGACCATCTTTAAATTTTCAAGTAAAGATTATTTAAAAAATGAATAGGGAAATATTTCATTTATGGTAAGTCATTATTTTAATGAATGTCACAGTTATTATTATTTGACAGAGGACCTAACTCAGGATCCAATTTGGGTCTAGATTGGAAAATTACCACTTAACCAAAGGAACGCTGGAATTATTTAATAATGAGAAAGAAATAGCAAGTAGTCATGATTGTGAGTCAATATCACCAATACTATTTTCCCTGAAGATGAACTCAAGAAGAAGGTGAACTGAGCATTGATCCTTTTGAAAAAATTTATCATGAATAAAAGTAAATAAATTAAAACAAAAACAATAAATTATCACAAAAGTGAAATGATTTTTGTAATGGTTTGAAAATCAACTTAGAAAAAGTGTTTTCATCCATTTTTTTATCCCATACTTGATCAATAGTACCATTATATGAAAAAACATAAAGACTAATCATTTTATGATGGAGTAATAACACTTGTAACGCCTTAATTCAACAATAGAAATCATTTGAATTTAACTAATGTTTGATGAAGAAATATGAAGCAACAAATTGGTCATCAAGTAGTAATCACCAATGTTAGATTATGTTTGAAATAAAAATGGAATCTTGATGAAGTTTATTCTCATCGATGAATCTTCATGAAATTTTCACAAATCAAACCTCCAAAAATCTTTTGAAAACCCCCATACCCCATTTTGAGTTGTAATTTTGGAGATAATTGAATATTTAAATCAAAATCTATCATTAAAAAAAAGTTTCAAATTTCTAGAACCTCCATTCACTTGATCAATTCCATAGATCACATGATTTCAAGATATATATCAATATTTTTGTGTCCTTATATATTCTTCACTTTAATAGATTTAATTTCTCTCATGAGAAATTTTAAAATTTCTTTTAGGTGTTCCAATAGGTGTTTTGGAAAAATGTGTCATACAGTCTACCCATTTTCTTAGTTGAACTAGTCTTCAACTTAGGCCAGATTGATTGGGATATGGGTCAAAAAATTCTTAGTTTTCCATATGGTTTGAAGACCAAACTAAAAAATATCTAGGATGAATGTGTTACCACACCCCATTTTAGATCGACATCCAGTTTTTATTAGAAATTTTTGGCCAGAAATTTTCAATTCAGCTAGAATCAACTTTGAATGGAAACCTCTTACCACCATCCACAATCTTCTGGCCAAAATGAGTTGGTAAACCAATTCTTGGAGAATTTCTAAGGTTTTCTGCACAAGAATGACTATCTTCTTGGAGAAATTTTATCACTTGGGAAAAATATTCTTTTAATATAGGATACCATACATCCACTAGCACTTACCCCTTCAAGATAATATATAGATGTGATCCACTATTTCTTCATCCTTTGTTTCTAGAGAATTCACAATTTCAAAACTAGAAGATAGATTATTGACCAGAGATGCAATTCCAAAAGTGTAGTGTGAAAAAATCCTAAAATATAAATGTGCTACTGGAGGAAACAAAGTCACTTGCTGTAGGAGTGTTGATGGAATTCAACCCCTTAAAATGTAATACCGAAGGAAATAAAAGTCACCTATTATGAATTTGATGAAGCATGTAAGTAAATAAAAAACTTATCAGGAATTCAAGGAGAAAATGAGAGGAGGATTGGATGTGAGAGAGTTAATAATTTTTAGATAATGATCTACCATCTATGAAATGAGGTTCTTGAACTCCCTTTAAATAGAACTCCTTTATTTAATGAAGGATTCACTTGAAAATCAACTAGTTTCTTAACATAAAAAACTAGTAAACTCTTTGGCTCCATCCATTACAACATTTACCACAGAGATGTCATTTATTTAAGTGATTTTTAAACTCATTTCACTTAATCGCCAACATATGATGGGTCAAAATCCAATATTATACTATTCATCATAGTAGGATCAATCGAATTATATCTCATTACATTCATGAACACCATGATATGAAACAAAAAACCTTGAAATTACACAAATTATAGTGTGGTGATAATCAACACATCATGTTTTACTATATATATCCAAAAATCTCCCACTCACACTAAAGTCTTGTATACTTAACTTCACAATTATTTGTTAATCAATCAAAAATGATTTAGATATGTTTATCATGAAAACTCACTCAAATTTTTGACAAAAACTTTGTACCAAAATTAATCATTATTTCATAGAATACTGTGTGACTCAACGAGCCTTTGTATCATTGAAAAAAATTATGAATTTATTAATCCATAATTGTAAGAAAAGATAAACCTCTAGAAAACCATCATTGCGAATCAAGATAGAATAAGTTCTAGCACGATCTTGATAAAATACATTCATAACTACATGTGAACACATCCACCACAAGATTTATATCTATAAATCATATGCAAACTCTTATAATCTTTTTGTCCAAGACATCGAGTCAACCACTAGACATTTACATTTCAATATATTATACATCAACTTATAAATTATTGATTCTTCGAAATAGATTGACCAGGTTGAATAAGCAGATCACATGTTATTCATCAAGTATATGAGTACATCACATGTCATTCAACTAAACATGGTCACACATTTCCTAAATCTAATTCAACTGAGGAAATAGATGTCATACCTATCACACAAGAGGAAAAATTCTATCTCAATTAAAAAATATCTACCACATGATGAGAAACATACTGAATCACCCCTGATTATCCTAGTCTCAAGGCTAACTTAAGAAAAGTATCAAAGTATGAAGATTCACATGCGAAATAACTTGATAACCATAATAAGGGATTAATATAAAACATGCACCCCTAAGTAAATAATTGACCATACATATGAAATTCCATGTGATATACTTTGTATCTATTCAAATAACATGTTAAGATTTATTATCTCCTGAGTATACTATATATCACATCTGAGATTCTTCTCACGTTAATCTTAACATATCACCACAGACCATAATACTCCATAATGATCATCGATTAGGGAAAACTCAAAGTGATACTTTGAGTAGTTTTTATCATTCAACTTATATGTAAAATACACAACACATATGGATAAATGATAAATAGATATTGTTTTTATTATAAAACCATGATACACTTACATTAAGAAGATACATTACATTAAATCTCAAAGCATGAGGAATCTCATCCATGAATTTCCTTTCTAACTTTTTAGGAAAATGATTATTTTTAAG
The DNA here is from genome assembly GCA_963277665.1 of Viscum album. Taxonomy (NCBI): domain Eukaryota; kingdom Viridiplantae; phylum Streptophyta; class Magnoliopsida; order Santalales; family Viscaceae; genus Viscum; species Viscum album. Next base: position 668,397,528 of record OY728123.1, read on the forward strand.
ACTTGCACCATGAAAAATTGGTAAAGGAAATTTCTTGGAGTTCTCCATGCCAAACCTCTAGAATTTTACTAATGTATGTGTTTTGAATCAGACCAAGAAACCTCTTTGACCTGTCTCTATAGATCTTCATACCTAGTATGCATGCTACTCTATCCATGTCTTTCATTAAGAAATAATTTTTCAACAATACCTTTATAAAATATAAAGTTAGGATATAATTTCTAATGAGTAGTACATTATCCACATACAACATCATAAATACAACACTATCACTAAATAATTTTATACAAAAAACTCATTCAGGTTCTTGATGAATCCAAGATCTTTGATTATATCATTAAACCAGATGTTAAGACACTGAGAAGTTTAGTTCAATACATAAATGGATATATTCAAGTTTTATACCTTAGTAGCATCATTTAAATCCTAAAAACCTTTATGTTGTATCATATACACATCCTAGACTAAATTTACATTAAGGAAAGTAATTTTGACAATTATTTGATATATTTCATAATGATAATGAATTGCTATAATCGACTATCAATGTCAATTTTCTTGATAAAAACTCACTTTCACCCTATGTCACCCCTCTAGGTGCATCCTCCAAATTACAAATTTGGTAGTATACATGGAGTTGATCTCATATCTCATGGTCTCTAACCATCTCTTGGAATCAAAACTCTCAATGGCCTTGCAGTAGATAGCAGGTTCATCCTCTATGAACATTGTTTCATCATCAGTTCTCATGATGAATACTTACAAACCTTCAAGATTATTTTATAAACTGAGTGTACTCTATTTCCACTACTAATTATAGAACTAACTCATTTAACATCTTAGAAACAATTCTTGTTTGTTGGTCTTGAACTTTTCTATGTATACTTTTCCTCTCACTAATTCCTTGAGTGATAATATTCCTTATTAAGGAAAATACCAAATAGGTCATGAAAAATTTGTGTTCAATAGAATTATAAAAATAATATCCCTTATTTTCCTTGATTTAACCAAAAAATAAGCATTTTTATAGTTTTGGATTAAGTTTATCTAAAAATAAACATCATTTGTAGGTTTCACAACCCCAAATCCTCATAAAATACAAATTATAATGCCTCCCAACCCATATCGCATATGGTGTATTTATGATTTATTTATATGGAATATGGTTTAGAATGAAATTCATTACTTACAGAGCATATCCTTGGAATTATATATAAAATTCACACAAACTCATCATTAATTATACAATTTCCAACAACATATGATTTCTCCAGTCGGACATACCATTCTATCGTGGTAGAGTGACTTGTGAAACAATCCCAGAATCTCTCAAATGAGTAGTAAATCTTGGCTCAAGTATCTATAACCCTGATATGATCACATAATTTTAATAGTTTTTTCTAGTTGATTATGCACTTTTTTTAAACTCTTTTAACTTTCAAAGGTTTCAAACTTGTGTCTCATAAGAAATGAATAATAATACCTACTAAATTCATTTTTAAATTTTATGAAGTAACTATACTCACAACTTGTTTTTATACTCATTGGTCTATGTATATCATTGTGTATTAAGTCCAATAATCCATTATCACCCTAGTAATTTTCGCTAAAAATTGTTTTTGATCATTTTTTCTAATAATTAACAATCACATTTATTAAATGATTCATAGTCAAATGATTCCAAAAATCCATCTCTATGAAGTATTTGGATGTATTTCTCATTTATGTGTCCAAGGAAAAAATTTCAAAAGGTAAGTGGTGCTAGAATAAATTACCTTAACCGTTTTATCTTAAATGTTATGGGTCAAATTATCCATATACTAAATATATAAACCATTCATCATATTATAAATTTCATAAAACATTTCATCCATGCATATAATTTTTTTTCTCCTAATCATGAACAAAAATATTCTTTGTCCAAAAAAGATATAGAAATAAAAAATTCATTGATGATTAGAACATAGTAACAGTTTTCCAATTATAGAATTAATTAACTAGGTAGATAGATATCATCATTTTCTATCCCCAATGTAGCAACTCCTGTCACATTTCCAACATATAGATCTACTTATATTTGTGTGTTCCATATTCATCTTCTTTCATCTATTCTATTCTTATGTTCAGAATGATTCTCCTTGAAAACACTTATCAAACTTAGATACCAATCAAATTATAAATTAAAACTATAAAAAATATCAAAATTATGTTCATGATGTATGTAATAATATACCACAAGACATATTTATTGGGTGAGTATCATGTTTTATATCAATTAAATAAGGAATTTTATGTACTCCCACTAAAATGATGACCTCATTCATCAAATATATTAGTGGTTCAAGATCTATATTCCACTAAGTTTTAGTTTAAATTTAGAATTTATCCCTTAATATTATTTTTTAGGTAGAAAATCATGTCAACCATATTATATATTAATTTTAGAAAACACCTTATCAAAATTCATTATATTAATTTTCCTAAACTTCATTCCTCTAGTTACCTAAATTTTTGGGTTAGTCAGTTAAGTAAAACCCAGAGCTCACAACATGAAATAATTAATTAAATTTTAGAGTTATCCACATCCTCCACATCCTACATAAGATAATCCAGGGAACCTAACTTTTAAAATTATCCAAATTGAACAATTGAGGTTTTGAGATGTACTTTATTTGGAAGAATCTACACATGGTATTTCAAGGGGTTCTCTTAGACCCACATTTTCCATATGCATCTCATGTGATCCCTATATGTATGCATGATTTTAATGATTTAGTTATGTATTTTATACCTTCAACCAAATTAATATGTTTCAAACATATTAATGTCTAAAACTTTATACAATTAATGACTTGTGTTACATACCCAAAAATAAAATTTAATCATATCTACACATATACAAATGAATCCCATGAATAAGATGAAATAAACTCTTTCATGTAAAGATTTAAAATCATACAAAGCCCAAATAATTTCAAGATCAAGTATGATGTGACATGTAACCAACACCCACTTTTTTAGAATAAAGACTAAACTCAAGTTGGTGAGAATTCCAGTAAAAAATCTCATGATCCGCAGATCAATACTCAAGAGATACCTTGATTTTAATACAATACTAACACCTAATATGCATAAATCATAATCAAAATTTATTATTGAATTTATAACTCAATAAAAATAATAGTCATTATTTAATAAAATTAAAACTTATGTTGTACCTAGAATATAATTCTTATATGCATGGTATGAAAATTATAAAAATAAATTGAAACACTTTAAATTAAACCATAACAAAATTGATAATATAAAAAATTTATATACATGAATATTAAATAGGGAATTAAATAAATAATTGAACAATTAAAATATTTATCATGAAATATTACAACTTTACATAATGATAAAACTTATTAAAATAATTTTTTGATATGGTTTCAAAGGCCTTTGAGAAAAAAAAATTAATATCCAACAAAACCATGGACAAAAACTACAATGTGATGTGAAAGAAAATTTATGTAGATAATTTCTCGAAGGTCACACCTTATTCCACAACACTGTTTCTTTGTATAAGTCATTTTAGGTAGAATATTGTTCAAAGGTCAACCAACCATGGATTGTTACTCTTTTACAGATGGTTTTTCTCATGGAAATATAAATCAATGAACGATGATTATTTTTAATCAATATCCTGACATGAAAAATAATATTTTATGATGCACTATTTTACAATAAGAAAAACCATGATGATTTTCCCAAACCACACTATTTTAATGAAAAATTAAATAAGACATGACATTGTTATATAAACCATAGTTGTGCTTCTGAAAAACTTCAAATTGAATTCCATTTTTCAATCTTCATCATACTGATTATTTTTTGGCACTCGATTTGGTACCAATGAAGGGTTTTATAAGATATATTTTTGAAAAAATGCAGTTGAAGAAGAACAAAACTTAACCACAAGATCAATTGGGAGTGGAAATGATAAAATGAAATGATAAATAATAAACATGTGAACCACCATGACTATGAAATATCTTTAACAACAATGAGATTTATAGAGACACCTTAGAAACAATAACCAATTCCTGCCTCCTAAGTTATCCACCAACTAATGGAATCAATGAAGACTTAGATATGACCTCTTCTCATTTAAATGGAATTCTAGCATTACCTCTAATGAAAATTAAGAGAATAGAACATGAGAGATTTGACTTGTTAGAAAATGAACTTCAATCCATGAAATGATTTTCTTGAACTTCATTTAAATAAAAATCATTTATTAAATAAAGTAACCACTTAAAGTTCACCAATTTCATACATTACAAAAATAGCCAATAATATAACTTAATCAACAACATATCATCACATGATGTGTCACAAGATAGTGGTATGATAATCATCATAAGAGAATCGACCAAATGATATCTCATATCATTATTCATGAATACTAAAACATGAAACAAAAAAATATATCATAATAAAAATCATAGTGTGGTAACTTTCACTGCATTATGATTTATGCTTTAGTTCATATATCCAAAACGTGGAATAGAAATAGTAACTTTGGTCGATGGCCTGTTGCCATAATCTTTGATAGGTGGCACACAAGAATTATATCCGGTTGTTAGCACATGGTCAACAAATTCATGAGTAGAATAGTGAACAATAACTCAATTCTCATGTCTCATATTCACGTTTATCTTTACATTCTAGCATTTTTTATCTTGAATTTTGGGATCTGAATCTTTCATCATCTCTATCAAGGGAGTGCAGATAATAAATCCTTCCAAAACAAGGACAACATCAACATGGAGAAGTGTGGACAAAAAAATCACCCCTTATAGGATTTTTTTATGTATTTAGGATATTTAGATATTTAAAATATGATCCAATAGTCAAATGTTCGACTAGGTCATTGGGTTTAATTGTATTTATTATAATAATTAGCATCGTTATGGGTTGTTGAATTGATTGGAAATTTGAATTTTTGATCCCAATGTAAGTGAAGTTTCATGAATTGCATCTTAGATCTGAATTATGATGATTTTAAAATCTCAATAAGATGTTTTTATACTTGTTTAAAAGCTTGAGATATGTTTTGAGTGCTCCGGTGAATGTCGAAGTGGGGTTATATCGGCCCCTTTTTGGAATTTTCCTACAGCGTTCAGTTCACGCTATGAACAAAGGGTGTCATGTCATGGTGTGTGTTTGTGTGGGTTTTTGGTTAAGGAAAATATATTACATATGAGATCCATGTCATGAAACCCCCCTAGGAATAATATATTAGAAAACATTATGCATACTTTTGCAAATTTTTTGGAGGAAAGGCATGTCACACTATCACCCCTTAGGCCATATCCCAATGGCTTGCCATGAGAGGGAGGTCATAGAATGGAGGGGGTGTTGCGGTGTGGTGACTTGAAGTTAGATAGATCATAGAGTAAGAGTGGGAGGCTACACTGTGGGGCTCCTATGGGGAGGATGCCTTGTGGTGAAATCATAGGGTCCATGTCAAAAGGTTGGTCTATGGTGAATCGACCCCTCTGTCATTTGGGAGCCAGTTGTGCCGTAATGTGGCCTGACAAGGAAGTATCACGACATGACCCTCATGGTCATGCCCTGAACATGTGCTTTTTTAAATAGGGATAGACCCATCATTTTAGGGTCACCCTCCTTTGTGATTTAAGTCAAGGGGGAATCAAGGGGGTCTATTTTGGTTAGCTCCTCCCCCTCTTCCTCTCATTTAATCCCTCCTAGAGGAGGTGATTCTTGGGAATTTACCACAATGATTTAAGGTATGATTATTTCCTTTTCCCCTTTGTTATCCCCTGTTAGCTATCAAACTAGTATCTTGGACAAGAGTTTTGATGACGATTTCACCAAAACATGGTGAAAATCATCTTGATTAGATGGGCCATTTTCTCAGATTGACTAGAGGAGATATCTGAAGGATGAACTCACATCATAACATGTTTTTTGGTTATAATTGCATCAAACTATGAGTTTTCCTATGTTTTTTAATTAAATTAGATTAAATTGGTGAGTAATTGGGTATTTAGTGTTATATATTTCACTCATGATGGTGGTAAAGGTGCACCATGGACCTTTTGGGTTCCATTAGTCTTAGTTTTGGTGACATCGCGATGCCCAATGAGATTTTAGGAGATTATTCTTCATTGGTTTTAATTAAATAACTAATTATAAAATGTTATAATTAATTATTTGGGAACTATGGCTTGAGATAGGAGCTTTCATGGTGGCATGATCTTGGATAAGGAAAAAATTGGTTTAACCAAGGACGAGAAAAGCATCAAAAAGATTATAACTCTATGATCATGAAGGTGACCCATTTAATACAAAACCATATGCATGTTTATGCATAAGAGTGCATGCTTTCCTATTTGTATGTGATCGGGTAATTAGGATAGGGACCAAGAGTTCCCTAGAGAAAGATATGGGATGGAATGAGCCTCCTTGAGTTGGAATAAGTGATCCTTAACACTTTGGGTAAATTAGGATCGTTTGGTGACCATGTCACCGAGGGAAAAAGTTTCCAGTTGAGTTGATGGGTCGGGTAGGTTCAGGGATGGGAGATGAGATGTAGGTAACATAGGTTGGTTTCCTAGAGATATTTGGGTGGGTATTAGAGGCTTAGGTCTTGGGAAAACATGTGAGATAGTCATACAACTCACTCCTAATGAATAACACCCTTTTGAGTGTGGATTGGTGCCTTGGTTCCTGCCGTGAGTGGTAGAGTCCTCTAGGACTACACGCGGTGCATTGGAGAGAGGTTTTATGAGTGATGAGTTTGAGAGATCTATTAAGAGAGATGTGAGATATACCCCAGTGAGGGTATTGGGAATTGGTGGGAGGAATTGGAATCGATATGTCAAAGACATTTGTGTGAGTTAACTCTGGATGGTTCTTGGTTAGTGGGATCGGGTTATGAAGTGGGATTTTGACGAGGTTTGGACCAGTCTCTTGATACTGGGGTTGCATTAGGGCCTACAGGCTATGATAACACTATGAGGTGTTGAGTAAGGTGAGGTTATATTGAGAAGAGACCAAGATGGGTCAGAAGGACCCTAGTGGATTCCCTTATATGAGAGATGAGAATGCCACTAGGATCGACATATTATTATTGAATTACTGATATAGTATGGAGGGGATTTACCTATGATAACAGACATACAAAAATATGTATATCGAGATGTGGGGGCAAGATATCGAGTGACTAATTCCCTAGGATGAGATAGTGAGCTTGTAGGATGGGCTGCGTGCCCTATTTGTTATTGATTGCATATGCCCAATTGCGTGAACATCATATGGAAGACTGGATGCTGAGACAACCATGAGGAGGAAATTTGGGATCAAAGGCTTATAGTGTGCCCTTCTTTGAGAGAGGTTGGGTTTGGTACTTGATGGATGGATTATCCTATAAAAGAGGGAATGGATTAGGCCTCATAGTGATCCATTTTTTGAGAGGATTCAAAAGAATAATATCAGTGTGGCATCTCTTGAGGGAGCATGGATGACCATTGTACCATCAGGCATCTATATTTCCCTCATCTGAATGAATTCATTTTTGAATATTAGGCACATCATTGTTTTTCTTTGAATTTTTCTCAGCCATGTATGTGTAGATTACTGTGAAAAAACACTTATTGAAATATGTATATAGAACAAACACACACACACACACACACACACACACACCTGGTGCCTCATGTATCAGAGATTCATCATGAGATTCCATTTTCACATTTTAATCCCGTTTCAAGGGAATTATATCAATTTATTTAGAGTTGGATCCCTAAGGTTTTTTCACATAGGTCAAGTTTCCTCATATTAAGCTCAAAAATTCTAGTGACCTCAAGTTATAATTCTGATTCCATATAAATTTTCTCACTCACTCTTACTTTCCTAATTCTAAGACTATATATCCATGAAGGTAGTGATAAATTCACTCAGAATTCATTTAATTATAACTATTTCATAACCAATGGAATTCTTAACACCAGTATGAAATTTAAACTAGGTAGGGAAGCATTCATCTCAATGAAAATTTAATAAAAAAATCAAAACAAAAACTATATAGGAGAACTATTTACAAAATTTACAAGCATATTATTTTTATTATGTGTTTTTTATTTTTATTTTTTTGTTATTTTTTTATATTTTATTTTATCATAGGAAAAAATAAATGTAAAACAAATAAAGGGTATTTACATATTAAACTAATTTTTATTCTCCCCCCAAACTTTGTTCACACACACTTCCATTAAATTTCCAGCAAGCATTTTATTAAAGAAAAACAATTTAAAATAAAACATTTTAAAATAGTGTGAAGAAAAGAGACAACCTGAGGTTTTTTATCCAATAGTAGTTGGGAGGAGTTTGGAATCCTCCATTTGATCTTTCTAAAAAATTTCATTGTAAAGATTAACTTGGTGACCATTTATGACTCATCACCCTTGATCTCAACTACACCAAATGGGAAAGTTTTAGTTACTATGTGTGGTCCATTCCATTTGGAATGAAGTTAACCTAGCACGAGTTTCATCCTTGAGTAAAATAATTGTACTTTTTATCCAATTTTAAAATATCTCTTCTAGGTGAATTTGTTAGAGATAGATCTTGATTTCTCATTGTACAATAGGGAATTATCATGCTTCTATTCTCATGTCCTCAAGCTCCATCGTCTACAACTTCCTCTATTCTCTAGCCTTTCCAAACTCCATGTTTACTCTCTTAACATCCCATTAGGATTTGTGTTACAACTCAACATGTAGGTGACTATGTTTTCCATACACTATTATTTAAAGAGACATACCTAAGGGGTTTTTTAGGCCGTCATGTATGCCCACATGAATCCTCTATATTTCTAATACATTCCTTCTGACTGGGTTGCACTATCTTCTCTAGAATTATTTTTATCTCATTATTGGAAAATTCATCCATCTCATTAGTTTTTTGGTGGTAGTTAGTGGAAGTTTTGTGATATACTCCATATTTCTTCATCATGGTTTCCATGTTCTTTTTATATAAGTTTGTGACTTGGTCACTTATTATTACTCATGGAACTCCAAACCTACAAAAAATATTTGATTTTAGAAATTCAATCATGGTTTTAGAATAATCTGTTTGTGTGGATTTTTATTCAATCCACTTAGAAATATAATCTCATACTAAAAAGATGTAGGAAAATCCAAATGAAATGAGAAATGGGATCATGAAATCTGATCCTCATACATCAAATATTTCACATAAAATCAATGTTTTTTGAGACATCTTAGGCCTTTTGAAAATTCCACCAGTAAACTGTCTGTTTGGACATTTTTTGGAAAAATAATATGAATCTTTAAAAATTGAGGGCCAAAATAATCTAGCTTTTAAAACTTTACTAGCTGTTCTTTGAGGTCCAAAATGGTCTCCACAAGAAAGTATGTGAAAAAATGTAAGCATATAATTAACCTATTCCTCAGTGATACACCTCTTAATTACTTGATCACTACATACCTTCCATAAATATGGGTCTTTCCAAACATTGAATTTTGATTCATATTTTAATTAAAGTGATTAATGTTTGGAAAATAAAGAAGGAACCCTTTGATGTGACTATAAAATTCACTAAATTAGAATACCCATGCACTTGAGTAGCTTCATACAACTTCTCAATAGGAAAAAAGTCAACCATTTTTGTTTCATATGGTGGCTCAACCTTGTCAGTGTTGGGCAGTCGACTCATGTGGTCTATAATCATATTGTCACAGTATTTATTTTCCTTGATCTCTAAGTTTAATTCTTGTAGTAGCAACATCTATCTCACTATTATAGAAGGACTAGGTTGAAACTTCTTTGGGGTTGTCTCACTAGTTTAGACTCATTTTACAAAAGGATTCTATGAATTCAGGTGGTTGGGATAATCCATGGAATGTCCCCTAATATCCATCCTATTTTTCTAGCATTTTATTTTAAAATTTCTAGAAGTTGATGTTATTTCTTGGGTTTTAAATTATTTGAAATGATTACTGGTAGTTTTTCATTTTATTTTAAAAATGAATATTTCATTTTTGATGGAAAAAATATTAATTTATAGTTTATGGGAGTTTTATAGTGATGTTTCTAGAGTATTTTTCTCCACATTGGAAACCACCACATGTAAAACAGAAGTATTATTAGAAAATTTGAGTAACTCATCAGAATAACATTCATTAAATTCTTTAAGTTCTTTAACACTCAAAACTATTTCTAGATTAATCTTAGTTTCAAAAACAGATTCATCATCAAAATTAGGTGTCTCTAAATATTCTACTAATCTAATTCTGTGATAAATTTTTTCAATTTCCTCCCTAAAAGAACAAGGTAATTCCAAAGGTTTTAGTGTAAAAACATGTTTCTCCTCATGTGGGTATTTCATTGAGTCAAGGATGTTGAAATCCACTGTTTACTCACTAAAAGTTATGGAAATAATTCTTTTATTGAAATTTATTATATATTTATTAGTCTTGAGTAATTTACTACCTAGAATTATGGGAGAGTGATCTTTACCTTTTCCTTATTCCATGTTGATAATGTAGAAGCTGACAGGGAATGAAAATACTTGTACACTTACCAAGACATCTTTAAGAACACCTACTGGGTTGGTAGTGTCTTGATTGGAGAGCTATACAACCACTCAAGTGGGTTTTAGTTCTCCCATATATAGATAATAATAAATATAATAATAAATTATATTTATTTATGCTCCTAAATCACACAGTGCATTGGAAAAAGTAAGCACTTCTATGGTGTAAGGGATAGTGAAAGTACCTGGATCTTTACATTTCTTTGGAATTTATAGTGTAACAAGGGTAGAAACATTTTTACCTAATTTTACCTCTTCATTGACTTGAAATATCCTTCCCTCGATGCACATGTATTTGATAAATTTTATATCCCTGAGAATTTAGTGGATGGTTTCTAGTAAATGGATATTGATCTTCAGTTTCTTTAATATTTCCAGAATATCCTATTGTAGTGTTTCCTAAAAAGTTCTCATAGGTTGTTTATTACTTGTAGGTAAGGGTGTTTGGGGTTGGTTTGAGTCTTCTATCTTGTTCCTCCCTTCACCTTTCTTCACAAGGGGTGTTTCCTATGATATTTTGTCTTATTTTTTCTAGGCAGATTCATCATGTAAGGTGGGTTGTCCACTTTCATCTTCCTTTTAAGATAGTGATTCTTCAATGATTCCCAAATCCTTGTAACTCATTAAAGAAATAGAACTAACATTTCCATTGGGGGTAGGAATGGATTGAGTAGGAATATAACCAGAGCCCTGATTTTTTCAAGTCATTGATAAAAAACACAATCTAGTCTTACTGTCCTTATAACTCCTTCAAAGTTGATCCATAGATGTTGATATTAGTTTGTTGAGTGGTATGAGATGCCACAAGATGTTTCAACAAATTCTTCATGGTGAGATCTTTATTCTGCTCCTATTAGTATCTTATAGAGGGTTGAGAACTATGTATTTAGAAGTGTAGAGGTTTAAAGGATGGTTGAAAACCTTTTTAGAAAGGTTCCCTTTGTTTTTATTGGTTCCCAACTCTAAATTGAGTATTAAAAATTTCTCTAAATCCTTGTTTTCTTGTTGGTTGTTTTTGGAACTACCTCTGGTACATGGAATCATATATCTCTATTCCTTGGTCTTTCGGGCATCCATTAGTGAAGCTCACATGAGAATAGAAAAGATAACATGCCCTTGGAGGTGTGGTAGATGATATTTCTTTTATTTATTCATAAATAGTTGTCTCACAAGAGAAGTTGATTTTTCAATATTATCTTTAAGAAAAGGGGTGTTATAAATTTTGACCTCACACAATCCTCTTGCTGTGGGACTTATAACAAATTATTGAGAATTTTGGGTGATCCTCTCAATAAGTTCTTTGACTTCAGTGGGGGACTTGTCTATTAATGATCCTCTAAACAAAGCATCTACAAGATTCTGATCATTTCTCATCAACCCTTGGTAAAAGAGTACCAAGAAATAGTGACATTAAAAAGGATGATCTGGGTAGGTGGTTTTCAAGTGCTTGAATCTCTCCCAAAAATCACAGATATTTTCTCCACTCAACTTTATGATCTTATAGATCACTTTACATATCTGAGTGCTCCTTGAGACAATGAAGTACTTCTAAAGGATTTTCTTCTACAACCCATCCCATGTGGTAACTTCTCTAGGCTATAGGTTGTAGAGTCATTCCTTGGTTTTCTATTCAATAGATAATTGTTATACCTTCCAACTCACTTGATCTTTTAATACTCCTCTAGGATGGAAATTAATGGAAATATTTGAAAATTATCTTCGATGTTGGTTAGGGACATATCCTTACTAATCCATTAAACTTTTATTGGAGTTGGATCATACCAGTTCTTAGTTCAAATTATTTTTGATTATTAGGTGATTAAAGTTAATGATCATTATTAAAATTAGGTGCATAAAGTTATCTCAAAGTCCTATTCAACCATTACAAATTTATTTTCATGTTTTAACTCCCTAAAGTTTCTTTGATAGAAGAATAATTTGAGTATGGTGATCTTCTCAATAGAATTGTGATAAATTATCTATCCTCTTATTTACTGATTTTTAAGGTTCCCATTCTCACTAGAACAATTCTTCAACCTCTGGATCAAAACCAATGAGGTGAGATGAAATGGATCTGGTCATTTGTTGAAATCATTTTAAAAATGGAGTTTAAAACAAAAATACTAGCCTACTTAGAAATGGAATCAATTTTGATGAGAACCTTCCATGGGGAGCTCAGCAAAACGATTTTTAAACCCTAGTAATATGTAGTAGTAGTGGAACTCGGGTTGTCTCTCATAGAGGAAAATGTTATGGTCATGTTTTTCTTTTTTTATGGGATCAAAGTGTGAAAAAAACATGGAATTAAACTTATTTTTATTATCACTATTAAAAACTAGGTCAAATTGGATTGTTTTTTAAATTCAGATTTGGTGATAGTGGTATAACCTCATATCATCCTATTACCTTTCCTTAAGATCATAATTTCATCTTAAGTATATCTTATTCTCTCTATAACATAGTAAAAAATCACATATATTACCTTCTATTGGAATTCTCGACTTGAGTAGGGGAGTACAATGATCACTATAAACCCAATTCTCTCATAGCCTGGTGATTGGATATCTCCAATCACCCTCCTATTCACCCATTTATTTCTATTTCATGTAGTGGAGTGAGTCAGAGTGGCATATGTGTGTAGTAAAAAGATAGAAGGAATATAAATTTTAAAATGGATAAGTAGAAGGAAATCTCTTAAAACCCAACACATTCAAATAAATATAGAGAGATCAATAGAAGAGAAAATTGATTAGAATGTTGAATTCATGTATAGGGGGTAAGGTAAATCTTCTCAATTTAGCTACTAATGTCTCAATGATCCATTAATAGAAAATTGCATTAAGAAAGTTAAATAAAATGAGAAGATACAGTAACAACATCCCTGATTTATTGATCAAAGAAACACCCTCTTTTCTCTAGAAAATAATTCTTCTTTTATAAAGAAACACTCCAAGTTATTAAGTATTCCACATCTAGCCATGTGATTATCAAGATAATTCATTCCAACAAACCCAACAAGTCTTAATTATTCCTCAAATTCTAATCCCACTACCATTTATTCATATTATCATCACATGCATAGTTCGAAGGTCAAGATTTCTCCATATCAACATAGTCAAATATTTTTTGTTAAAAGATTCTACCCCCATGATCGAGAATTATACTCATTCATGAAGAATATAAGTGAAATTATTCAATTATTCATAGCTTTACTGCGTGTAAAATTCTATTTAGGGGAAGGAGATGTTGTACATGTTGGGCTAGGTCTTTACATTTTTAGTGGAATTGGAATTAGCATGGATTTCATCATAATTGGCCCTTGAAATCTTAAATGTGGGCCTGCAATTGGGTCTGGATAGTCTTGGAATTCAATTATGGACTCTTCCTTCTCATCAAGTTCATCTTGATTCATGATAATATTGTCCTTTGGTTTGAAAATACTCATATGCATCTCATCGTATTCAACCTTTACTCAGCCTCAACTTCAAATAGAAGATATAGAATTTATTAAAACTGAGCCTTAGTGTATATAGACCTCATTTTATTCTTATTCAACTTGGTCAAGATATGGTTTTATATTTTACAAATTTCTTCATTGGAGGTATCTTCAATTCAAGTTCTTCTCATATTAACCAAAAACCAATAGGCACCTAAAATTGAAAACTTGGTGTGCTCATATCAACAGATTCTTAGCTAGTGTGTTGGGATGAAGATGTGGCCCCATATTCATCATCCTGCATAAAAATACATTAAAAAAATACAAACATATAGAATTGATTATTTGAATTATAATCCATAATCTGCATTCATCTTAATCAGACTCTTCTCTTCCTACATGCCAGGACATACTCAACTTCAGTAGACTCTGTAGCATCAGTTTTATCTCAATAGAAATTTCATCATGGTTATTCCTTTACCCAAGATTGGGTCTTCTTGTACAAGCTTGGATTTGGGTGGGTATACTTTCCCCTATCCTAAGCTTTACATAACTTCTCAACCTTAGTCTCATTCTCGATGAGCTCAGACAACGCTTCTTATAGGGTTTGGTCTAGTACCATATATCTTTAGACCTGGCTTGTGGTATTGATCGATGATGAGGATCGATTCGATTGTTTGGTGAAATTAGTATCTTAATGCTTGAATAGATTTTTTTGTTTTCTTCATATTGGTTCATCCATCTAGTTTAGTGGATTTAACTCAAATCCTGTATCTTCACTAGAAAGAAAATTCAATAGGGATTGAGTTATCCTCTCTAGTCAGAAAAACCAGGTGCATCTCAATGGACCTCTATTTATGTATAGCTCACATCAGCTCAGATAGATCTAGGAGTCTTCATCATAAATCTTGGTTTTGGTGCATGAATATTTGGTTTCTTCAGTTGACTGAAACAAGGTGGCACATGGTCGGTTTTTCTTCAACATTCTCTCGGTTTAAGCTTTGAATCTGGATTAATCTTGATCATCAGTGTTCCAAGATTCTACAATGGGTCATCATCATAGAGAATGAGTATTCATAAAACTTACATGTGTGAGAAACAATATCAGGTTTCATTGGGGAGCACCAAGTGGTGTGACTTCGGTTAACAAAGTCAACTGATTGGGGAGGTGCAGTGATGTAGTCGATTTATGCATCACAGTCAATTCATACCTTTTTGATGCTCACGATAGCTTAAAGTGTAGTGGTGCAGTCAATTTCATGGGTAGAGGGAGACTCACGGTTGATCTATGCCTCTATGGAATTTTTGGGCACCACAGATAGATAGTAAGAGTATAGTTGATCGCTCCCTATTCCATATTTATAGTGGTGCGGTCAACCGTGAGAGAAGAGGGGAACAATCGATTGGTAGCTCTAGGATGCACATGTGGTAGCTCTATGTGTTTGTCACATTTATAGTGTAGTTTCTTGGGGGAAAACCACCATGTTTTATTCTGTAATTTGTCAAAAAAAATCTATTTTTGGATCAACCACAAGAAAGGAAGAAATAATCGATTGTATTTGAGAATATTCTTTCCATGATAGCTTTCCTTACGGTTGATTGGTAGAGTGAAACCCACAAAATCTTCTTTAATTTATCGAATTTACAATGAAATGGCACGATCACTTGAGACCTTTACAAATTTGGACCTTCACATCACACACACATTTTTTTATTGTAGTATTTTTCTGATTTAAAATCAAATTAAAATTTTTTAAAAATAAAAATTTCCAAATTCAATTAAATTAAATCTAAATTAAGTAAAATCATGATTGTGAAATTGAATGCGAGATTCACAAATCAATTTCAGTCAATTTTTTTTGAAAAACTCAATTAATTTCCAATTTCATTTTTTTTCAATGTCAATGCATAGATTTCATTAAACTCAAAAAATGAATAAATCAATTAAATCAAAAAAGAAATCCATTAGATAATAGTAGTTCCACATTGAATCAAATCAATTAAAACTTCAAAATTAAAATCAAGATTTGGCTTCACATTGAATTAAAAAATTAATAAATAATTAAAACCCATTATTTAATCCATTTAATAATTTTGATGAGTTCACATAATTAACCAAAATTCAATTAATTACCCGAGATTAAATAAATAAGGGGTTAATTATCAATGATTTTTTTTTGAAAATTTCATCTCACATTAGTGAGTGCGGTTGATCCTGATCTCTTATATTATTCATTGTCGATCATAGTAGGAAGTTCTTCATGGGTGAGAAACTCTTTTCTCTTTCTCGATCACTTGATGGGTGAGGAGGATCCACACTCTATATCTTGAGTGAATTCTTAAGATCTATCTTAGTTCTTGAGAGAATTTTTTTCTATCAACTCTTCATAATGTTTTCTATCTTAATAAAGTGATATAACTAGATATTTATTATGGAAGGCTTATGGTTAACTATTTTTACATAGATCCCTTACCATTTACTTAATTCTTAGTAAACATTATGTCTAATAATAATAAAATAATAATTATTTACTTGACATATGTATCACCTAATAATAAATAAATATCATTTATATCATTTCTGATCGAACCTGTAAACTCTGTCCACTAATACTTTTTGGCATTTACCGAACATTGAATAATGATTATTTATTTATGAAATAAATATCAATACATTATTCATTGATAAATATAATAAATATTATATTCATCAAACCTTAAAAATATATATTTATTATTATTTACAGTAAAAAATAATGATACTTTTAGTTGTCAAAAAATTTTACAATCCACAAAAAGTCCCATTGATTAAAAATATATTAAAATAAGCTTTGGTTCCAACATTCTCTCCCTTTAGTTGAGAATTCCAATGCTGTTAATTTTTAGTTCTTTGCATCTAATTGTGTGGTTGGAAGTTTCCATTCAATTTTGGAATGGTTTTAATGCCAATGAACCTTATTTTGTTTAATAATAAGCCAATAAATTTGCGGGAATTAACTTTATACTTGATTTTGGTGTAAAATCATTTTTATTCTTAAAAATGGTATTTTTCTAAAAATGGATTTTTATTATATTTTACAAACTTATATTAAAATTAATTACTTACAATTATGATAATTGAATATTAGAAAATCGATTCCATATTTGGAATCATCATGTTCAAATTTTATTATAAGGTCCCTATTATTTTTGTTCATATAAATTAATTACCTAGGTAAAAATTTGTTACATTGATTAAGGATAAAATGGTTTAGAATGGTTAAATAAAGGGGTAAATCTTAAAGATAACACAAAACACTTACTTAAATATTATTGGTTGAGTGGATTTAAATCTTACCCTATATTATCTTTGAAATTGGGTTTCATTGTTTTCACTTTCCCATAAAATGAATTCATAATAATTAAAAACATTGAATAATTACAAGAGTGTTAAGAGGAAATACCATAAACTGTAGGTATTAAAAGAGTTTAGGAGTGACACACTGAAAATGAATGTTAAAACTGATCCAAAAAGGGTGTTATCATTCTCCTTCATCCTTCCTATTCAAATATAGATCTTTATGTGTGTTACTTATTCCCTTTTATGAAATATGTACTTCTTTTTCTACACACAGATTTTTTTTCCAATAGAAATAATAATGACCATAACCTTTATCTTCTTCCTCTTCTATTTCTATTCCTCAAATTTTTATCTTGAGAATTATAGCGATCCAAGCCTTAACACACTTTATTTCAAAAAAAATCACATAGATTTCCAACAAATACAAGATGGGGATCTAGAGGTCTAGTGTCTTTGGAAGATTGGACATAAAAATCATCATCTTAAACATAAATACATCATATTTATTTAAAACTACACATAGTTCTCCTAACACCCATATATCTTCTAAAACTGTACATGATATCTTAGGTAAAATACATAATTAAAAGGGTGATCTATAAGTCCCAATAAGGAAATAAACATGGAAATAAATCACAACATGAGAATCAAGAGAAATAACATTGTATCATATAGAGGATGATCATAAGAATTGAGGAATTACATAAAGAAATTATATCATAAGATCATAAACACGTAGAAAAAACATAACACATTATATCATAAACATAAGTAATGGTTACTCCGAATACCATCATCATAACGTGGAAAAAGTCACATGGCATATTAGGTTCACTCTCTAATCCCTTACATAAAATCTCATGAGATATAAATATTTAATAAATGCATTGGAGGTATATATAATTTTGGTCCCACCCATCACATAAATGAAAATCAAACATATGCTGTCACACGAGGAAAATAAACCATACATAAATCATATGCCTAATTAAACCCTCGAGAAGGAAGTGGGTTTCATAATTCTGATTCAAGGCATAACCAAAGGCTAAATCATAAT
Organism: Viscum album; assembly: GCA_963277665.1. NCBI lineage: Eukaryota > Viridiplantae > Streptophyta > Magnoliopsida > Santalales > Viscaceae > Viscum > Viscum album. Next base: position 668,415,991 of record OY728123.1, read on the forward strand.
GATTCTTAAGAGAATAAGGGATTAAATCATTTATATTTTCATATTTTAAAATTAAACATAGGTTTATATCATTGAGTTCCAATATATAGATTTCATGAGAACAACCTAGGAGAAGAAGGAATAAAAAATACATCAACTGGGTGAAGATTTATGAAATAAGTAAAGGATATTTTTAAGGAAGGAAAGACCTTATTATTTTAAATAAAACCAAAATTGAACCAAGAGGGTTATCTATAAAATAATTATGGTTTTTATAATCTATTCATTTTTTAAAAACCTTTTATAGGGGTGATTCTTTATATGAGATAAGAAAGAGGAGAGTTTTCTTAAATCTTGTTTACTTAAAAGTGATAATTTCAAAGGGAACTAATTTTTTTAACCCTAGAAATGAAAAGGATATTTAACTAAGTTTATATGTAATGTACACAAACACACACATATATATAAATAGGTTTATGAGAAGAATATTTCATAAAAAGGATAAAAATAAAGAAAATACGTAACCAAAAATGGTGGTTCAGAATATCCCTTTTAATGTTTTAAAACACCTTTGTTGAAATATAACATCATAAAAGAAAATAAAACTTTATTTAGAAAAAAGTATAATGTTAATATGACATGAAATAAAACTTAATTAGGTTTCCAATTAAAAATAATAATATTGATGGGATGGTAATTATGGACAAAGAGGGGAAACCATCATTTAAGATGATGGGAATTATTCTTAATATAATTGAATTTTTAATTAGGATTAAAACTCATAAATAAATAATATCTGAATCAAAATTGATCTCCCATGATAGAAAGAGGGTATACCATATGAAATGAATAATGAAATTCAAGGAGAATAATTATAACTCAAGAAATAAATTTGAGTTATGAAATGATCTCCCAAGATAGAAAGAGGATATACCATATGAAATTAAAGATAAAACTCAAATAGAATCATTATAACTCAAGAAAGAAAATTGAGTTATGAAACAAATTTATATTATAAGGAATACATTAATAATATCTCATAGCAAGTAATAACAATAATTGAAATGAATTTTCCTAGTTCATTAATAAATTATGATATTACAAATCAAGGGGGGTAGTACTTACACCATAATAATGAATATGGGTATATAATATGAAATCATGTCTCAATGAAGTGTGATTGAGATGAAAACCCTTAACTTTTGTACGGAAATTCTTTGAACTTGAACCTGACTTCCTAAATAATCAAATAAATTTTATTAAAATTTTTTCCTAATAACCTTCTCCATATTTATTTATTTTTATAAGGCCCATTTATCATCATGTGTCACCAATTTATTATATCATTTCTGATTATGTCGGTTACTTATGGTTCTTCAGTTAATTTCTCTAAAACGTTCATGGAATTTTGAACAGGGTCAAAGTGTTATAAAATAGTTTCATAATATCCATAATTTTATATTATTATTTCCTTTATTATTACATTATCACATAATTTATACAAGTAAATAGGGTTTTCCATGAATGGACTCAAATTAGAAAACGTACTTTGATATGTCCTTTTTAGCGGTTAAATTTATTATAACCGTTTATTGTTAATATAACTTATGGAATGTATAATATTATAATTACATAATGTTAATGGTTCAGTAAATAACCATTTTACATGTTTAATACATGTTTTATTTCACTCATGTTAGTTAATACGAAAAATAAAATAGAAACATCATCACGTGGAGGCGGTAGTTCGCACGTCCACACAGACGACACTCTTTTTTTTGCAGAATAAAATGAAGGAATAAAATAAAATGTATTAAAACTTAATAATTATTAAAATTTTATAAATATTATATTATATTTTTAAATAACCTTTTTTAACTTTCCATTAAAGGAGATAGTGAAAAATAGAACACGATGTTCATGGAGGCGGTGGTTCACATGTAAGCATAACGACATATTCATTTTTTGAAAGGTTTTAGAGAAAGGTATAAAATGGAAATTCCATTAATATTAAAACATTCCAGAATATTAATAATATTATTTTTATCATACTCTAATGAATAGAAGTGGTTTGGGGTGGTAGAAGTAGAATAGGATTAAGAAGGTGCGGTGGAAAATATTACCGCTCTCTTAGGATGTTCTCCTTTGGTCACCAATTTAAGAAACCTTAGATTAGTATTTAGGAAGGATAAAATATTCTAGGAAATGTGTAGAGGGTTTATAAGAGACTATGGTAGAGTTTGTGTCAATCCCAAGGGGATTTGGAAGTGTGGAGAGGTGGAGGGGTGGTGGTTCCTTTTATAGTTGAATAAGACATTTTGGGAACATATAACTCTTTAATATAAAAAGATCACATGTTTCACATGGAATGTAAATAAAAAATGGATAATAATAGTGTGGTAAAGATTAAGGTAAATTAGGCCTCAACCAAACTTTTCCACACACGTTTTAAACATGTTTTAAGTCATTTACTCTTATTTTTTTACTTTCACCATTTTTGGTCTTTACTGAGGTAACTAATTTTTACCAAAGTAATTTATTTTTAATAACTAAAAATAAAATGAGATTTATTATATAATTTTAACATACTTATTATAAATATGAAATTAATTTTATTAAATAAAATTTCTATGTGTGAGCTACAGGATGGAGATCCCCTTACGATCTTTTTTGAGATTCTTAATTGAGCATATGGTCTTTTATATACCTTGTTCTAGTACCCAATCCTTAGGTTTTGGATACTCTCCTTCCAGGAGAGGCGAAGACGCGTGGGGTATGCTACGTGCTTTCCGTGTCTAGCTTCTCGTGGTTGGATGAGTCTACTCTCCTGCTATAGGTAGCGAAAACTCGATGAGAAGTTCATCTTCTCACCGTTTCCAGCTCCTTGTGTGTGGATGAGTCTACCTTCTTTCATCTTGTTGGGTTTAGCTGGACTCTCTACTATTACTCTACTGCACTCCTTGTTGTACTCCGTTACTTTTCCTGTTCGCTCTACTGATCACCCTTCGGTACCTCCTTTGTTGCTCCCTTGAGCCTTCGGGGTATCCTACTGAGTATTTTTATACTCACCCCTGATTGGGATTTTCCCGCACTTGGTGTGCCCTTGCAGACGAAAGACAGGTTGGTCGTGATATCAGAGGAGATTAGGAGCTTGGGAGCTTGGACCGCGTGCGGTGGTCGGAGTCGGGTTCCAGGTCGGGGACCCTTCCATCCGTTTTCTTTTTGTTTACCTGTTTCCAGGTTGTGGCACTTTTCTGGTTGGGCACATGTTTTTCCCCTTTCCTTTTTAGTGTACCTTCAGCTTTTACCTTGTACTGTTTAGAGGCCGATGCACATTTGTGGGTTATTTACAGCAGTTTCCCTTTTATTTTTCTTTTTACTCTGTACTTTTTCATTGAGTGTTCTACGTGTGTGTGTACAGGTACTTAGGCAAAGGCCTCCCCGAGTTATTTTGCCTTCAGCGCTGGTCTCCAGCTCCTGGCCTATGGAGGCGGGCTTGGCGTAGTTGCAGCTCGAGCCCGGGTAGGGTTGGGTCATGAAAAAGTGGTATCAGAGGTGGTTCGTTCCTTGGGACGATGTTCAGACGTCCCTAAAGTAAAATGAATTGGTTGAGATTTAGGGAAACAGTGTTAACGTGTCTCGAGAGCGGCTCTCAGGCCAGGGAGTCGAGTGATGGTGCGGTGGCCGACGTATCCATTCACTAGGACCTTGATAACCCACTTATCGACTCAGAATGCTGAGACACTTGTTGCCTGGAAAATTGGTTTGTGCATCACATATGATTGAGTCTTTGACTGTCCTTATTGAGTCAGCTCCCCATCGTTGTTGTTATTGGTATATACATATATGCTCATCTGACCGCGACACTCCTTGATAATATTCAGGATGTCTCTACGAAGACAGCCAGCTAGGATACCGACTTTGGTTCGTGACGACAACCCTGTGAGCTACGAGGCCACAGTCCAAGACCCATCATGAGAGCCCCTTTCTCCGGGTGGGCCGGTAGCAGCACCCCCACCTGTTGAGCAGCTGACAGCTTCAGCGGAGCAGGCGGGGCTTGAGCGCAGGTTGAGCATGATCCGTGAGTTCCAGTGGCAGAGACCAATGAGGTTCAGTTGTGAGCCAGAACCTCAGGAAGTAGAGGTTTGGCTAGAGGTAGTGGTTATCCTTTTCAGGCTTGTGCAGACGCCGACAGATCAGAGAGTGGCTTTGGCAGCCACCCTTTTTCATGGAGCAGCTTGGCGTTGGTGGAGTCTGGTGACTCAGTTTCTTGACGAGTCGTCGCTTTCATGGGGTGACTTCCAGTTGTTGTTCTGTGAGGAGTTTTGCCCCTACTGATTGCGCTCCTTTCAGATTCAGGAGCTCCTGCAGTTTCAGTAGGGAGGGATGACGGTGGCCGAGTATGCGGCTAGTTTTGCAGACCGTGCACGCTTTTACCCGGACTTGGTCCATGGAGACAACATCCGAGCGCGGAAGTTTGACCAGGGTCTCCAACGAGATATTCGTGTTGTCATAGTAACCTTGTGAATTTCCACATATGTCGGGGTGCTAGAGCAAGCGCTGGTGATAGATAGCTTCCTGTCACGTTCTAGAGTTGGTGGTGGCAGCAGACACGTCGAAGCCGAGACGTCTGCCGCAGCTAGCGGGTGTCGGCAAGCAGAACCTCGACGCAGGTGGTTTTCTAACAACCGAACTCAAGGGAGTGGTCATAAACCATAGTGGTGCCAGAGGGAACTGGTGCAGCCCAGAGAGAGTCAGTGCTATGCTTGCGACGGGCGAGGTCACCTGGCACGGGACTGCCCGACCAGGCATGCAGAGAGCTTCAGGCAGGTATCAGGTGCACCACCACGACAGAGGCAGCGTCGTGATCGGAGTAGTACCCAGAGAGGTGGTGCTAGCAGAGGAGCAGGAGGAGCTGGAAGTGGAGGAAGACCTTACGAGGTCTTCCCATCACCACTAGGTGGTCCACGTCAGGCTCTGGGAGCTGACAGTTGGGACCGCGGACAGCCGCGAGCTTTGGATGTCTACGATCCTGCAGAGTATGAGGTGATGAGAGGTATGCTCTATAGCTCTTCTACTTTCTACAGTAGAATTGATAGACTCTGCGTGTGAAATTCTTTTCTCCCTGATCCTTGTTTGAGTTGTTACCAGGGTGACGCAGGGCGTTGGGTGTAACCCTGTGTTGGTAGAGTAGAATGTGTGTAACCTTCCTCTTTAGTCGATGGCGTCGACTCCATCGCTCCCCGAGCATGTAAGAGAGTCTTGGTTGAGAGACATCAACTATGGAACCTTACGTGACCAGATATCCTTGGGTGTTTCACCATATGGATGTTCTGAAGTAGGGAATCACCGGGCCTTGTTCCAGGTGCGAGCGGTGATCCTAGTCATGGTGTGTGATGTAAGGGTTCGGTCGGGGAGGTGAGCTACCCCTGAGAGCCTTCGGGCTGTTTGAGACTATGCAAAGGGATGGAGAGGTTCCCTACCGCCTTGCCCTAACCCCAAAGGCTGGTTTGGGTGCATAACGTCTCCCACGTGACTCACATGAGAAGAAGTGTGCATGCTCCCATGCATGTCATCGGCGAGGGAAGAACTCGCGTGAACAGATCAAATCCTTTGGTCTGTGTGCGGTGGTGCAGAGCTGTGCGAGAGTTCTTCTGGGTACGGGAGAGCCAGGTGTGGGCTTAGTACCCTGAGTTGTTCCCTGGTTTTGCTTTTCGGGGACGAAAATCTTAAAGAAGGGAATGATGTAAGAACCCAGTTTTTGCTGCGAAAGACTTTGGAATTTCTTGATTTTATTCCAGAGCAGCGCCTTCATACGACAAGAGATTCCGAGCCCCGGAGTGTCCGGAATTAAAATTTCAGTGCGTTCACACTGGGAACACCAAATAAATGGGATAACTCCTAAACGGTGATCCGGATCAGAGATCCTAGTGTACGGATGGGTCCAGAATGATGTTTTTACCCTAGTAACGACATAAAACTTGTCGGCGTGGGACGTTTCGACCCCTCGCTCGCTTTTGGGACGTGAAACAGATAAATTAAATGATTAATTTATTTGTTTAACATCTTAACTCAATTATCTCTTAAACGGTGGCTCAGATTGGAAAACCGAGGTAACCGTTGAGTTCGGAGCATTCCTTTTACCTTAGGAGGGGTGTAAGTTTCGTGGGCGCGTGCCGTCTGTGAAAAATGGCCCCGGGGGCGTTTTCGTAATTTGGCGGCCTCGGGCGCTAAGTTTAATAACTTTTTAACGGGGCCTCAGATTAAAATTCCGAGTCCGCCGCTGTGCTCGGGAGGTGGTGTTTACCCTAGGGGAGGCTTAACCTCGACCCTGCTGAGGGTTCGGGTACGGGGCGCACGGGCGGGAGTTTAGGGGTTTTGTTTTTAAACACTTCTCCCCCCCTCTTGGTGGTTTTCCCTGGCGCAAGAAGCTCCCCCTCCTACCTCTCCTCCTACACTCTGGCGAGGCAGCTCCGAAGAGGTGCGACATGGCGGTGGACTCTCCGTGAAGCTCCGGGCATCGCCAAAGAGGTAGGAGTTCGTGTTCTTCTTTGTTTCCATATCCGCAACTCCCTTGAATTGTTTTATTTGCATCAAATCGCTGTTTTCCTATAGAGTGAAGCCCGTAGTTGCGTAGGATTTGATCTAGGGTTTTCGTCACACTTTTCGGAACAAAATTCCGAGTTCTGGGGTGATCGCAGGGATCTGACGAAGTTCCGGGAGGTTTTTGGTGTTTTCCGGCGGGTTCCAGTGGCGGTCCGGCGAGCTCCAGCGGCAGCGGCGGCTTCCCAGCGGCGGCGGCGGCTGCCCAGCGCTGGCGGCGGCTTCCCAGCGGTGGTCCGACAGCTTTCCAGGCGGCGACCGTGGGGTCCCGAGCGTCGGCCGCGTGACTCGTAGGTGGCGGGCGCAGCAGGTCGGTCGAGCGGGGCTGTCGGCCGGGTGAACCGGGGTCGCGGCGCGCGACCCCGCGGAGGGAACCAAGACCTGCCGATGGCGGGTCTCCGCGTGGACTGAAGACCGACCACCAGGCCCGGCCGCCAGGTCAGTGGACCGCAGGACCGTGGCCTGCCCGCACGGCCGAACCGCGGGCTGGCACTACAAGCCGGGCCAGCCAGCGCGGCCCGGCCCAGACCGGGCGAACCGGCCGGCCCAGGCCGGTTCAGCCAAAGGGGCTTCGCCCCCTTCGATTTGGACGCCCGTAACTTTTTCTACGGGCGTCCGTTTTGAGCGCCGTCTACAGCAGCACAAACCTAACAGTAAGGCGGTCTCTTTGAGGTGGTTTTGGGAGTTTAACTTCCAAGACGAGGGGCTTGGGGGCACGACACGTGCGTAAAGCAGCTAAGTGGGCTTCCCGGGAATTCTTGTTTTGGACGGCGTGGATGCGTCCGATGTCCGTTTTAAGCGCCATCAGTGGCGTTGGGACCCTGGCACCGAGGCAGAGCTTACCAGGGTTATTTCAGGTGTTGAGGCTGAAGTTGAGGCATGGGTCCCACGACCCGTCCTTTGAGCTACGAGCAGCGTTTAGCGACTTTCTCATCGGGCGTCCATTCGGGGCGTGTGAGAAGTCGATTCTGGGTGTTTTTCCGAGGGCATTGAATTGGTGCAATCCACCCGCATTAATTCGGCATGATGGTGCGGGGCCCACGAGGGCCGTTTGGGCGTCGACGGTGATTTTCCATCTCTATCACCGGGCGACCGTTTTGCACAAGTGAATAGTCCACCTTGTGTGCTTTTTCGAGAGGATCGCAACGGTATGATCCGTTCGTTGTGTTTAGGGACCAGGATGTGGGTCCCATGTAGCACCGCTCATGTGCGGTACGCTGAAATGCATCTTTTCTCTGGATATCCGTTGCGCTCTAGTGAGCAGTCTTTTTGACGTGCTTTCCCGAGGGGATCACAATGGTGCGATGTGCCCGACTGTTTTCGGGGCCGAGGCTCGGGATCACGAGACGCCATTCGGGCGTGAGGCGGCGTTGGTGACTTTTCCATCGGATATCCGTTGGAGGCGAGTAAGTAGTCGATCTCGCATGTTTTTCCACGAGGATTACAACGGTGCGATCTGTTTGGTTTAGTGGAGCCTCATACATGATCTTATTAAATAAGGAAGTATGAAAGGTGCTCCGGTGGTGGTTCGCCCTACCTTGTTTGTAGCGGACCCTTGGCGTGTGATCATGCACTCTTGGGAGAGAGATGTAAATGGTTCATAAGATGTGGTTGGCTGTGCCTGGGCCTTTGAGTTGGAGTTGATACGTTACGCCTTCACGTTGACGTTGGGTGCCGTGGGCACGATAGCCTTTGGGATGGAATGTGGTATACTCTAGGAGTATACGGGAACGCTGGGAGGTACATGTGGATGTTGGTACATGAGAATGTTTGTGTGCTTGGATGAGGTTAACTTGGGGCCACACGTCGTGTGGGCCCCAGGAGCATGACATGTTCTTCTTTGCGTACTTTTGACCTCTCACGACGTAGAGGGTCTCTCGGTTTCCGATTGTTGATCAGCAGGGTTGATTGGTTTCCCCTGGTTTTGTTCCGGAGTCGGGTGGTTGCACGATACGCACTCTGTGTTTGGTTGGCCAGTGTTGTACCCTCCAGTGGAGATGGCCAGAGCAGTTTTGGGTTTACCCTCCAGCAGAGACTGGGCAGTGGGTTGCTCACTGACTTCTAGGGTTTACGCTCCAACAAAGACTAGGCAGTGGGTCACCCGAAACTCTTAGGGTCTACCCTCCAAAAGAGACTGGGCAGTGGGTCACTCGACCTCTTAGGGTATACCCTCTAGTAGAGACTGGGCAGTGGGTCACCCGACCTCTTAGGGTCTACCCTCCAGCAGAGACTGGGCAGTGGGTCACCCGACCTCTTAGGGTCTACCCTCCAATAGAGACTGGGCAGTGGGTCACCCGACAACCTCTTAGGGTCTACCCTCCTGTAGGGCTGGGCAGTGGGTCGCCCATCGTCTAGTTCCAGGTCTACCCTCCATTAGGGCTGGGCAGTGGGTCTCCTGATGATATATTAGGGTTTACCCTCTAGCAGGGCTGGGCAGTGGGTCACCCGATATCATATTATGAATTACCCTCCAGTAGGGCTGGGCAGTGGGACACCCGTTGACATTCCAGACTTAGTCCTTACTACTAGGCTAGTCTGTGGCTTTCCTCCATGATTACTGGAGCAGGACCCTTGGTTGTACAGGTCAGTGTTGGAATGACCTTGGCTTTGAGAAGACGTCTCAACTGTAGGGCAGTGAAGAGGTGTGGTTTGACTTAACCCGTAACTCTCAAGTACGAGGGGTGCTTTCCCCACCAAGACACATCCTTTTGACGTGACCTAAAACCATGCGGGTGAGTCAGTGCCGCCCAAAGTGGATAGTGTCGAGGTGTGGTGGTTTGAGCCCCCTGACTTGTAGTTCGGGGAAGACGTGCAGGATGCTGGGCATCGATGGTGTTTACTTCTGGGACTGTTGGCGACTCCCTTTCTTGGGCTAAGCTATGGGATGGAGATCCCCTTACGATCTTGTTTGGGCTTCTTGATTGAGCATATGGACTTATATATACCTTGTTCTAGTACCCACTCCTTGGGTTTTGGATACTCTCCTTCCAGGAGAGGCGAAGACGCGTGGGGTATGCCACGTGCTTTCCGTGTCTAGCTTCTTGTGGTTAGACGAGTCTACTCTCCTGCTATAGGTAGTGAAAACTCGACGAGAAGTTCATATTCTCACCATTTCCAGCTCCTTGTGTGTGGACGAGTCTACCTTCTTTCATCTTGTTGGGTTGAGATGGACTCTCTACTATTACTCTACTGCACTCCTTGTTGTACTCCTTTACTTTTCCTATTTTCTCCACTGCTCACCCTTCGGTACCTCCTTTGTTTCTCCCTCGAGCCTTCGGGGTATCCTACTGAGTATTTTTATACTCACCCCTTCTTAGGCTTTGACCACACTTGGTGTGCCCTTGCGGACGACGGACAGGTTGGTCGTGATGTCAGAGGAGCTTAGGAGCTTGGGAGCTTGGACCACGTGCGGTGGTCGGAGTCGGGTTCCAGGTGGGGGAACCTTCCAGCCGTTTTCTTTTTTTTTACCTGTTGCCGGGTTGTGGCACTTTTCTGGTTGGGCGTGTGTTTTTTCCCTTTCCTTTTTAGTGTACCTTCAGCTTTTACCTTGTACTGTTTAGATGTCGATGCACATTTGTGGGTTATTTATAGAAGTTTCCCTTTTCTTTTCTTTTTACTCTGCACTTTTACATTGAGTGTTCTGCGTGTGTGTGTGTACAGGTACTTAGGAAAAGGCCTCCCCAAGTTATTGTGCCTTCGGCACTGGTCTCCAGCCCCTGGCCTATGGAGGCGGGCTTGGGGTAGTTGCGGCTCGAGCCCAGGTAGGGTCGGGTTGTGACGGGTTGACTCAAAGATAAGAAGCTCAAAAGAGGCAAGGGTCCTCAATCCTCCTCTTTCCTTTTCAAGTTCATTACCTTTGTTATATTATATTTATAAACTTATTTTTATTATACTAACATTATTGTTATTACATGGTATTATCTTCTATTTTATATTTTGTAAATGAGAGTTTATTTATTCCCTCTTATTATACTATTTTCCTAAGTCTATCATCCCAAAGTAAGGGTTTCCCCAATCCTCTTGAATTTTCAATTGTAATTCCTTCATTATATTCTCTTTTAATATTCTTTCTCATATACAAAAATGCTTTTAATTCCATGTTATTATCATCCATTTGAATTATTTCCAATGATATATTACTTACTCCCTCTCATTATAGACCTTTTCTAATTCATTATAATGCTCGAACTATCTCATAAATATAAAACCATCCTAAAATTTGGGTGAAGTAATGTGTGTATGGTTTTACAAGTAAAGGTATCTTTGTCTAGATACTACAAGTATACATGGTTACATCTCAGATTCATTTAGGTGTTATAACCCAAAAAGAGTTGATTGGGTATATCTCATTCATCATCCAAGTGCACGGTGAATAATCCCTTACTGTACACCTAGTTTGACACTCCTGGGGGACATTCTTGGATGGTCTATATGATATTTACAAACCATTATGAAGGATTTATCTATCATTTAATTGGTCCCATAACTTTTCAATTGTATATATTTGGATACCTAGACACCTTGAACCCTTAGTACTCATGGAGACCCAATGACTACAACCTCATATCCATTATTTGTTAAGGGTGTTCATTTATACATTGTGAAATACCTAGTTATTCTTTAAGATATTTCACCTAGATATCTTTATTGGTTATTTGATTGGTGAAAAATATTTTCATATAAAATAATCATTTATTCTATATGGTAAGATAAACCTCATTGAGAAATTATTATATGCATTTTATTCAATGAAGTTTATGTCATTATATTATTCAGTTTGTGATGGATTGCATTGGAATTTTATGTGTTGGGTGGGGTTTGGAATTATATATCCCCTTAGTTCACTGGTAGGTCTCATGAGACAACTAATATAAGGTATTGAGAGAATTATTACCTTTTATGTAAGATGTCTTGGCACAAGGCCTTGATGATATGTTTATGATTTCTTAACACAAAACCTTGATGGTATGTTTAAGATGTATAGAATTATGCAATTTATTCAATACATGTTCAGCTATTGATATCTTGACATTTATTCATTATTATGTTGGTCATTGATTTATTTATTCTCTCAGTTTAATTTTTTTATGAAATAACTCAATTTATTTATTCATGCCATAATGTTTTAGTAATAAATTCAATACATGTTCAATTATTGATATCCTAACATCCATTCATTATTATATTGGTCATGGATTTATTTATGCTCTTACTTTAATTTTTTATGTCATAAATTAGTTTATTATTCATGTCATAATGTTTTAAAAATTCATTCACTACATGTTCAGTTATTGATATCCCGACATCTATTCATTATTATGTTGACCATGTATTTATTTATTCTCCCAATTTCATTTGATATGGAATAAATTTGTTTATTTATTCATGTAATAATGTTTTATTTTTAATTTCTTCCAATGTATGATACACCCTTACTGAGTATCTGATCTCACCCCTTTATATTATTTTACTTTTCCCTAAGAAACCAAGAATATTACTACATATGAAAAATGGATTTCAAGGAGAATAATAATTCTTTTTAATTTTTTTAGATAATTTAATTTTAGTTTCAATGTAATTGGAAATTCATTTATGTATCTATTTTCCCGAGACTACTAAACTATTGGATTATTTGTATTGTGATCTATATACCAATGTAATAAAATAACCACAGGATCCAGGGTATTGGATTCAGGGTTTTTACAATTGGTATTAGAGGACAGTTTAGTATAAACCTTAAGAACTAGATTTAGAAGAACATAGTTAGAAAATATGAACCATAGGAGAAACCCTTAGGATATTCTAAAAATATTTCTAGATTATGTGAAATTAAAATCACAATGTTATTTATGCACTAATAAAGTATATACCATTGTCTAGAATCTTACCTAATGGAAGGAAAAACCATATCAACACCCAAATTCAACATAGATATTTCTCTATTGAGCATGAAAATTATATTGGTGTTGGTATCAAAGTAGAGACTGGTTATTTTTAAGAATTAGGATTTAGAATATTTGGGTATAGAGCCTTAGGTAGATATCTTAAGAGAACTAGGTTAATTTTAACTAGTATGACCTTATAGGATTAATATTCACAAGGTATTGATAATGTATCTATTATATAGTCAAAAATCAAGAGAGCAATTGGGTTTAGTAAGTGTTTATCATTGAGTGAAATTGTGAGGTCAGAATTTATTTAGGGGGGGTATAATGTAACATCCTAGATTTCCAATGCATGTTTTTTTAGAAATATAAATATAAATACTAAATTAATTTCTTCCTTTTAATAAACAAAATATTTATACAAATATTTATTACCTAAGTCATTAATTTAAATATTTTTAAGTAAAATGGAAATCTATTTATTAAAATGGTTTTAGCAAAAGGGCGGCTTGTAGGTCGAGCGACAACCCGTCACATCCAGCATGGGCATGGGGCATGAACCCATGACCAATGGGTGATATGGGAACATCCCCTTCCATCAACCTAAATATTTCCCAACTTTCATTTTCCATAATTTTTTATATATACATATATTTTATTATATACATGAATCTTTTTAAATATATAGTTTTATTTGATAACTACATTTATTTTATTAATAGTTTTATTTTCACATTATCTTGGTAATTAAATTATTATAATAGTTAAAAAAAGTATGATTCATGTATTCATTATCCAAAAATTATAACATAAAACCATTTTAGGTACTGTAATATGAAATTTTATTTGTAACATAATAAATAAATGTTTAATTTTAAATAATATGTTATTATTCATTTCTAATATTACATTATAGTTAATTTAATTTCTAAATGTTTTTATTTTATCTTATTCTATGTATAGGTTTTATTACTTTAAAATTTTACTTTTAAAAGGTTGATTAATATGTTTCATAATAAAAATTAAATTATATCTTATTTAAATAAATTTAATAAACAATCATAGCCAATAAAACACTCACTATTATAATAAGTAGACACAAAAAAGATTATTAAATTTCATAAGAACTTTACACATTATGAGTAAATATGAACTAGTAAAACTAGAAATAATAAATGGATATACACATATAAGAAAAAAAAATTCATATTCTCACCCAAATTTACCCAACTTTTAGGGTTAAGCGGTCACTTGTAGTGTAGCTTGGGTTGTCAAATCCTCATATACCAAAGAAGAAACCTACAAACACATATATTCTATGGTTTGTTTTTGGCTATGAAGTGGCCAACTTTTGGGTTAATTTTTGTTTGGATTACTAGAGAACTAAAGATCTAAGTGAATTCAAATTAATAAAAATGATTTGATCCTAGATTATCACTTGGGGTGGATTGGATGAATTCCTTTTTAAACTATTTCAATTTCTTAAATTTGAGATGGGTTCATTCAATGAAGTAAAACTACCATCATCACATAATGATTTAATACCTAAAAATCCTAATACTAAACACCTGTACACTTGGAGGATCATATTTACAAGCACTCCAAGGTAAAGGTTCATTTTAGCACTTGAAGTGTGTGGTCTTAAAATTCAACAAGGACGAAGAAGTTTTAAGGTCGTCAAATGGAATTCTCAATTAAAAGAAGTGATTATTCATTAATGGAGTTATAAATAACATCCAATACAACCCCTTTATACCCATTGGATCAAACTATAAAAGTGTTATCCCTCCATTTATTCTATGATCTCATTGTAAGTGGGAAATAGACTCATGAGGATGGAATTGAAGAAGTAAAAACAATAAAATAACAAACACTCCACCGTTGTGTGAAGGATTTATCTCTTCACTATGTGAATAAATTCACACCATAATGAAATGGTATCAATGTGTTAATAAAAATAACATAAATTGAGAAGAATAAGAAGTTTTATTAAGATACTAAGGTGATTCGAACAACTTACAATTTGAAGAAATGCGATTACAACATCAAAATGGCAGCATAACATTAAAATGAAAACAACACAAAAATATCATCAAATCGTTCACCAAAACTACCTTAAATAGGAATTTTTGAATACTTGGGTCAATAATTAAATAGTGGAAGTCACTCCAATTAATGGCGGTAGGCCTAGGTGGGTGGAAAGTTAATTGAGAGGAGACTTTTCCACCATTGATCTGAAATGGAAGCCAACTTGAATCCACCCAAAAGGGTTCATAGATTACCTTATAGATGGAACAATTGGGGTGGTACATAAAATATTAAAATTAATCTCCAGATGGACCCTAACATCTTGTAAAATATCATCCCAAATAGATGTTGGTATTTTGAGATATGGTCAAAATGGTGGGATATTTTTCTGGGCCACAGAATCCGGCCTAGAATTTTATCTTTAACTTGGACTGCCTAAAAATCCATTAGAAAATCCTAATTATCTTGGTAAACTGTTTAATGAAATGTTTCCCATGATTTATTCTATGTTTAGTTAAAATTTCCTAATCATTGGGATTGGATATTTTCCTCTACAGTAATGTTATTGGGCTATTGTCGTGTTTACTTCTCCCAAAATTTATTGGGTTGAATGTCCAAAATGGTGGTCTTAAAATGTGAATCTTTAAGTGCTCCAAAATCATGAATTGTTCCTTAAAGCACAATATACTTGAAAATAAAATATGAAAATAAAATCAATACAATTTTTTTATGAGGTGTTCAAAAATGTACCCTGAAATAGTGCATTTTAAAAAGGAATTACAATCTTAATGTGAATTAATGTTCAATTTGTAAAATGCACTAAAAATGGTGTTTATGAATAATGAATCACATTAATATTATAAATATTAATAATGAATATTATCCTCTTTCAGTGGATAATCACACTCCCAACTTGAGTTTTTCTAGTCCCGAGCAAAATGTATCCCAAAAATATGAAATTCAAATTACCTTTTCCAAAAAAATTTTAATACACATTTCTCAACAAAAGACCTCATACCAAAAAATTATTTAACCCATAAAAATTATTTAAAACAATCTAGGTCCATAATAATATCTCAATCCCAAGTCCATTCCTTTTTTCAAATTCATCTCCACATTTCATCCAATTTCAATTAAGCATGATGATTTGTTGTGCATCACAATAGACGTGGGGGTTCATCTTTATTCAAGGGAGAAAAGATGGAAGCGCTAGGTGGAATAAAATTTTAATATTAATATGAGTAGTCATTTCCTTTTTATGTTTGTTTTTTTGTATTTTTTTTACAATTTTTCCATGGTAATTGAAATTGAACTCAATCGAGTCAACCCATATAGCGAGACTTTGTCGATGACTCCCAAGCTCAAAGACCTTAGGGCACCAAGTGAAGCCCATATAATCAGGCATCATCTCGAGTTTAATTAATCAAAAACAAATTCAAATAACCAATAATAGAGATAAAATGACTAAATCTGGGCCATAAATATATGGAGTCATGATCCCCAAGTGCTGAAAGCCACACACTAGGTCAACCCATTACTCTATGTGCAATTGATTTTTTTTATTTTTTGTTTGATTTTTTATTTTATTTTTTGAATAATCATGTTAAAATTAAAATGATCACCAAACCTATTCCATTTATTATTAGAACCCAATAAATCAAAATATTACCCCACAATCCAAAGGATGTGCATTGTGAATTTTTTTATTAATTGGATGAAAATATAAATGGTGAAAAATTACATCAGACAACTGTACTTTCCAAAACTATTATCATGAACTTAAACTTGCATTAAAATAAGAATCAAGGAATGAAAAATTATTTGATATTCAGTTTCAGAGTGTGCAATGTGTATTATCCTGTTCAAGGTTAAAGAAAAGTTTCCTTCTATTAAAGCACTCATTTTTTTTCATTTCAAATCAAAAAAAAAAAAAATTATTCACATAAAATCTATTTTTTATTCCATCTCCCCCCAAATGAAAATGAAACTATCCCTGGTGTTTAAAGAAATGAAAATTTATAAGGTGGGTAGAGGAAGAAAATATGAGTTCAAAAAAGAAATTGAAGATGAAAATCATGGAATGAAGTCACCTGGTGGTTAAAGTTGAAGTTCGTGTTTCTCCCATTTAATCCCTTGATCTCCATGTAACTCGAAGAAGCCTCATCAATGATGGTAGTTTGTGTTTGTGCACCTATGATTTTCCTAAAAATTCATGAATCTCAACATCCCCTGAATCTTATACACCATCACAATTAGAAGCCATGGAAACCTCGAGAGGTTCCCTTAACTAAAAAGAAGCAAAAAATAAAAGGAACGGAAAAAAGCATACCTGTTTGATTTTTCATACTTAACAAATACTCTAGGTACATATATATATATATATATATATATATATATAAATACACACACACATAAATACTATTATATATATATATTATGGATGATGTGTGCAAGGCAGGTTGTAGGTCAGTAGAAGGAGAGATCCATTATCACCCCAAGGTCACGGGTTCGAGTCACGCAGGGGTTTTTCTTCATTGACCAACGAATTTACCTTTTCCGCATATATATATATATATAAATATTAGTATAAATTTTTAAAAGAAGAAGTGGGAAGCATTATGTCTTATAGGTTAGTGGAAGTCATGTGCGACTCTTTTCCAAAGGTTGTGGGTTCGAGTCTGACCGTGCCAGCCTTTGACATGCAAGGAAAACTTTTTCACACACATATATATATTTATTATATATTTTAAATATAAATATAAATATATATATATCACAAAAAATTAAATATATATTAAATAAAAGAACAAAAAATTGAAAATAAAGAAAATAAAATAAGAAACAAAACAAAAATAATAAAATTTGAAAATATTTTTTTATTATATATATATATATTGAAATTGATTTTTTAAACAAAAATACAAAAATAAAATAAAAATAATAATAAAATAAAATAAAAGTCATGTTGATGCTAGGTTGCCTCCCAGAAATCGCTTAGTTTAAAGTTGTTAGCTTGACTTGGACCCCCTGACTTATCCAACAACAAGTTTCATCATCTTAAGGATTAAATTTTTCACCGAATTAATTAGATTATTATTGAGTATCTAATGGGGTTTCTAGTAAGGTTTTGGAATTGACTGAAGAAAAACCATATAGGTCCCAATATATTGGATAAACCCATGAATATCGAAAAGGGTCCATCATATTTCTTTCCTAGTCTTGATTAATACAACAAGGTGAATTATATCTTTATTAGCATTAAGAGAGGATAAAATGATGAGGTAATGTTTTTTATTATCCCCTATAAAGTAATAATTAAGAGAGTATGTATGGACCATGAATTTGATCTCAAGTTGACTAACATATTCAAACACATGTTGGGACTTTGAATCAAACTCAATTTCATTTTCAAAATTTCTCAACAGAATTGGTTCCCTTTGAACAGAATATTCAACCACCAAATTGAAAATATCAGTTTTATGAATGGATATAAACTCAAATTTTGTGATTTCTATAAATGGTTTAGTGATTAGTGTTTTTGAAAAACCATCAATGGATTTATATTCAGGAGACTCAATCCCTGATGTCAACTTCTCCTCTTTTGAATAAAAAATATCAATTTACTCTTGATTTAAATACCCTTCATTAATTCTTTGATCTTATTCATCTATCCCAAATCCAAAGGTTGGTTCTTTAATAATTTCATGAGTGGTTTGTGGGAGAAAATCTTCTTATATCAGTGTTGAGTATATGACAACATGAGTGGGAATGGGTTCCATAACCGTTTCAATGATTTGTAGTTATAATCTCAATGATTAAACCTCAAAAGTTATTATCTACATTTATTGACATAGTTTATCAAGTAATGGTTTTGTATTAGGATGAAAAATGGGTTCATCCAAATGGTCTACTCCAGGAGGATAATAATATTGTTGGAATTGCATTGGTGGATGCTCAGATTGGCCTTGTTGGGATTGTAACTCATTATAGGTTGGAATGTTTTGTGGAGCATAAGAGTTGAAACATTTTGGATCAATTGGTTATTGATTTCCCCAGCAATAAAAACTAGGATGGTCTTTTTACGTAATAATTGGTGTGGGGTAGTCAATGTAGATATAGGTTCACCGTGTTTGGGTTTGTTCAAAATGGATTCCCATAGAGGTGAAATTGGGGGTGAGAATAGGGAATTAGGGTGAGAAAAGGATATTAGTGTCTCAGATAACTTACTTAGGTCCCTATAAATGGTTCCAAAATTTGGTCTCACTCAAATTTACCTATATTTGTAGGGTTAAGTGGTCTCTTTTAGTGTAACTTGGGTTGTCGAATCCTTAGAGACCTAAGAAGAAACATACAGACATGTAAATTCTATGGATTGTTTTTGGATATGAAGTGTCCAACTTTGTGGTTGATTTTTAGTGGGTTTAAGTTAACACTAAAATACCTAATTGAATTCAAATTAAGAAAAATGAGTTGATCCTATTTAATATCTTGGGGTGGATTGGATGAATTCCATTTTAAACTACTTCAATTTCTTAAATTTGAGATGGGTTCATTCAATGAAGTAAAATTACCATCATAACTTACTGATTCAATACCTACTCACCCTAATACTAATCACCTATACACTTGGAGGATCATATTTATGATTACTTCAAGTTAAAGGTTCGTTTTGGCACTTGAAGTGCGTGGTCTTAAATTTCAAAAAGGACAAAGAAGTTTTAAGGTCATCAAATAGAACTCTCAATTAAAAGAAGCAATTATTAATTAGTGGAGTGATAAATAACATCCAATAAATCCCCTTTATACCCCCTTGTATCAACTCATAAAAGATTTATCCCTCTATTGATTCTATGATATCAGTGGAAGTGGTAAGTAGACTCATGAGGACGAAATTAAAGAAGTAAAAACAACAAAATAACAAACACTCCACCGTTGTGTAAAAGATTTCTATCTTCACTATGTGAATAAATTCACACCATAATGAAATGGTATCAACGTGTTAATAAAAAAAAATAAAGTGAGAAGAATAATAAGTTTTATTAAGAGTTTAAGGTGATTCAAATAATTTACAATTTGAAGAAATGATATTACAACATCAAAATGGAATCATAACATTAAAATGAAAACAACACACAAAGATCATAAACTCCTTCACTACCACTACCTTAAGTAGGAATTTTTGAAGCCGTGGGTTGATACTTAAATAGTGTAATTCACCCCAATTATTGGTGGTAGGTGTAAGTGGGTGTAAAGTTAATGGAGAGGAGACTTTTCCACCATTGATCCGAAATGGAAGCTAGCTTGAATCCACCAAACAGAGGCGCCTAAAGGATTATAACTCTGTGATCATGAAGGTGACCCATTTAATACAAAACCATATGCATGTTTATGCATAAGCGTGCATGCTTTCCTATTTGTATGTGATTGGGTAATCAGGATAGGGACCAAGAGTTCCCTAGAGAAAGATATGGGATGGAATGAGCCTCCTTGAGTTGGAATAAGTTATCCTTAACACTTTGGGTAAATTAGGATCATTTGGTGACCATGTCACCGAGGGACAAAGTTTCCAGTTGAGTTAATGGGTCGGGTAGGTTTAGGGATGGGAGATGAGATGTAGGTAACATAGGTTGGTTTCCTAGAGATATTTGGGTGGGTATTAGAGGCTTAGGTCTTGGGAAAACATGTGAGATAGTCATACAACTCACTCCTAATGAATAACACCCTTTTGAGTGTGGATTGGTGCCTTGGTTCCTGCCATGAGTGGTAGAGTCCTCTAGGACTAGACGCGGTGCATTGGAGAGAGGTTTTATGAGTGATGAGTTTGAGAGATCTATTAAGAGAGATGTGAGATATACCCCAGTGAGGGTATTGGGAATTGGTGGGAGGAATTGGAATCAATATGTCAAAGACCTTTGTGTGAGTTAACTCTGGATGGTTCCTGGTTAGTGGGATCGGGTTATGAGGTGGGATTTTGATGAGGTTTGGACTAGTCTCTTGAGAATGGGGTTGCATTAGGGCCTACAGGCTATGATAACACTATGAGGTGTTGAGTAAGGTGAGGTTATATTGAGAAGAGACCAAGATGGGTCAGAAGGACCCTAGTGGATTCCCTTATATGAGAGATGAGAATTCCACTAGGATCGACATATTATTATTGAATTACTGATATAGTATGGAGGGGATTTACCTATGATAATAGACATACAAAAATATGTATATCGAGATGTGGGGGCAAGGTATCGAGTGACTAATTCCCTAGGATGAGATAGTGAGCTTGTAGGATGGGCTGCGTGCCCTATTTGTTATTGATTGCATATACCCAATTGCGTGAACATCATATGAAATACTGGATGCTGAGACAACCATGAGGAGGAAATTAGGGCTCAAAGGCTTATAATTTACCCTTCTTTAAGAGAGGTTGGGTTTGGTACTTGATGGATGAATTATCCTATAAAAGAGGGAATGGATTAGGCCTCATAGTGCACCATTTTTGAGAGGATTCAAAAGAATAATATTAGTGTGGCATCTCTTGAGGGAGCATGGATGACCATCATACCATCAGGAATCTATATTTCCCTCATCTGAATGAATTAATTTTTGAATATTAGGCACATTATTGTTTTTCTTTGAATTTTTCTCAGCCATGTATGTGTAGAGTACTGTAAAAAAGCACTTATTGAAATATGTATATAGAACAAACAAACAAACACACACACCTGGTGCCTCATGTTTCAGAGATTCATCATGAGATTCCAATTTCACATTTTAATCCTGTTTCAAGGGAATTATATCAATTTATTTAGAGTTGGATCCCTAAGGTTTTTTCACATAGGTCAAGTTTCCTCATATTAAGTTCAAAAATTCTAGTGACCTCAATTTATAATTCTGATTCCATATAAATTTTCTCACCCACTCTTCCTTTCCTAATTCTAAGACTAGATATCCATGAAGGTAGTGATAAATTCACTCAGAATTCATCTAATTATTACTATTTCAGAACCAATGGAATTCTTAAATCTAGTATGAAATTTAAACTAGGTAGGGAAACATTCATCTCAATAAAAATTTAATAAAAAAATCAAAACAAAAACTATATAGGAGAACTATTTACAAAATTTACAAGCATATTATTTTTATTATGTGTTTTTTATTTTTATTTTTTTGTTATTTTTTTATATTTTCTTTTATCATAGGAAAAAATAAATGTAAAACAAATAAAGGGTATTTAAATATTAAACTAATTTTTATTCTACCCCTAAAATTTGTTCACACACACTTCCATTAAATTTCCAGCAATAATTTTATTAAATAAAAACAATTTAAAATAAAATAATTTAAAATAGTGTGAAGAAAAGAGACAGCCTGAGGTTTTTTATCCAATAGTAGCTGGGAGGATTTTGGAATCCTCCATTGGATCTTTCTAAAAAATTTCATTGTAATGATTCACTTGGTGACCATTTATGACTCAGAACCCTTGATCTCAACTACACCAAATGGGAAAGTTTTAGTTACTATGTATGGTCCATTCCATTTGGAATGAAGTTTACCTAGAATGAGTTTCATCCTTAAGTAAAATAATTGTACTTTTTCTCCAATTTTAAAATCTCTCTTCTAGAATAATTTTTTAGAGATAGATCTTGATTTTTCATTGTAAAATAGGGAATTATCATGCTTCTATTCTCATGTCCTCAAGCTCCATTGTCTACAACTTCCTCTATTCTCTAGTCTTTCCAAACTTCATGTTTACTCTCTTAACATCCCATTAGGATTTGTGTTACAACTCAACAGGTAGGTGACTATGTTTTCCATACACTATTCTTTAAGGAGACATACCTAAGGGGGTTTTTAGGCCATTATGTATACCCACATTCATCCTCCATATTTCTAATACAGTCCTTCTGACTGGGTTGCACTATCTTCTCTAGAATTATTTTTATCTCATTATTGGAAACTTCATCCATCTCATTAGTTTTTTGGTGGAAGTTAGTGGAAGTTTTGTGATGTGCTCCATATTTATTCATCATGGTTTCCATGTTCTTTTTATATAAGTTTGTGACTTGGTCACTTATTATTACTCGTGGAACTCCAAACCTACAAAAAATATTTGATTTTAGAAATTCAATCATGGTTTTAGAATAATCTGTTTGTGTAGATTTTTATTCAATCCACTTAGAAACATAATCTCATACTAAAAAGATGTAAGAAAATCCAAATGACATGAGAAATGGGATCATGAAATATGATCCTCATACATCAAATATTTCACATAAAATCAAAGTTTTTTGAGACATCTTAGGCCTTTTTAAAATTCCACCAGTAAATTGTCTGTTTGGACATTTTTGGAAAAATAATATGAATCTTTAAAAATTGAGGGCCAAAATAATATAGCTTTTAAAAATTTACTAGTTGTTCTTTGAGGTCCAAAATGGTCTCCACAAGAAAGTATGTGAAAAAATGTAATCATATACATAACCTATTCCTTAGTGATACACCTCTTAATTACTTGATCACTACATACCTTCCATAAATATGGGTCTTTCCAAACATAGAATTTTGATTTATATTTTAATTCAAGTGATTAATGTTTGGAAAATAACGAAGGAACCCTTTGAAGTGACTATAAAATTCACTAAATTAGCATACCCATGCACTTGAGTAGCTTCATACAGCTTCTCAATAGGAAACAAGTCAACCATTTTTTGTTTCATATGGTGGCTCAACCTTGTCAGTATGGGGCAGTCGACTCATGTGGTCTATAATCATATTCTCACATTATTTTTTTTCCTTGATCTCTAAGTTTAATTCTTGTAGTAGCAACATCCATCTCACTATTATAGAAGGACTAGGTTGTAACTTCTTTGGGGTTGTCTCACTAGTTTAGACTCATTTTCCAAAAGAATTCTATGCATGCAGGTGGTTGGGATAATCCATGGAATACCCCCTAATATCCATCCTATTTTTCTAGCATTTTATTTTAAAATTTCTATAATTTGATGCTATTTCTTGGGTTTTAAATTATTTGAAATGATTACTGGTAGTTTTTCATTTTATTTTAAAAAGGAATATTTCATTTTTGATGAAAAAAATATTAAGTTATAGTTTTTGGGAGTTTTATAGTGATGTTTCTAGAGTATTTTTCTCCACATTGGAAACCACCACATGTAAAACAGAAGTATTATTAGAAAATTTGAGTAACTCATCAGAATAACATTCATTAAATTCTTTAAGTTCTTTAAAAATCAAAACTATTTCTAGATTAATCTTAGTTTCAAAAACAGATTCATTATCAAAATTAGGCGTGTCTAAATATTCTACTAATCTAATTATGTGATAAATTTTTTCAATTTCATCCTTAAAAGAACAAGGTAATTCCAAAGGTTTTAGTGTAAAAACCCGTTTCTCCTCATGTGGGTATTTCATTGAGTCAGGGATGTTGAAATCCACTGTTTACTCACTAAAAGTTATGGAAATAATTCTTTTATTGAAATTTATTATAGATTTATTAGTCTTGAGTAATGTACTACCTAGAATTATGGGAGAGTGATCTTTACCTTTTCCTTATTCCATGTTGATAATGTAGAAGCTGACAGGGAATGAAAATCCTTGTACACTTACCAAGCCATCTTTAAGAACACCTACTAGGTTGGAAGTGGCTTTATTGGAGAGCTATATAACCACTCAAGTGGGTTTGATTTCTCCCATATATAGATAATAATAAATATAATAATAAATTATATTTATTTATGCTCCTAAATAACACAGTGCATTGGAAAAAGTAAGCACTTCTGTGGTGTAAGGGATAGTGAAAGTACTTGGATCTTTACATTTCTTTGGAATTTATGGTGTAACAAGGTTAGAAACATTTTTACCTAATTTCACCTCTTCATTGACTTGAAATATCCTTCTCTCGATGCACATGTATTTGATAAATTTTATATCCCTGAGAATTTTGTGGATGGTTTCTAGTAAATGGATTATGATCTTCAGTTTCTTTAATATTTCCAGAATATCCTATTGTAGTGTTTCCTAAAAAGTTCTCATAGGATGTTTATTCCTTGTAGGGAAGGGTGTTTGGGGTTGGTTTGAGTCTTATATCTTGTTCTTCCCTTCACCTTTCTTCACAAGGGGTGTTTCCTATGATATTTTGTCTTATTTTTTCTAGGCAGATTCATTAGGTAAGGTGGGTTGTCCACTTTCATCTTCCTTTTAAGATGGTGATTCTTCAATGCTTCCCAAATCCTTGTAACTCCTTAAAGAAATAGAACTAACATTTTCCTTTGGGTTAGGAATGGATTGAGTAGGAATATAACCAGAGCCTTGATTTTTTCAAGTCATTGTTAAAAAACATAATCTAGTCTTACTGTCCTTATAACTCCTTAAAATTTGATCCCTAGATGTTGAGAGTAGTTTGTTGAGTGGTATGAGATGCCACAAGCTGTTTCAACAAATTCTTCATGGTGGGATCTTTATTCTTCTCCTATTAGTAGCTTATAGAGGGTTGAGAACTATGTATTTAGAAGTGTGGAGGTTTAAAGGATGGTTGAAAACCTTTTTATAAAGGTTCCCTTTGTTTTTATTGGTTCCCAACTCTAAATTGAGTATTAAAAATTTCTCTAAATCCTTGTTTGCTTGTTGGTTGTTTTTGGAACTACCTCTGGTACATGGAATCATATATCTCTATTCCTTGGTCTTATGGGCATCCATTAGTGAAGTTCACATGAGAATAGAAAAGATAACATGCCCTTGGAGGTGTGGTAGATGATATTTATTTTATTTATTCATAAATAGTTGTCTCATAAGAGAAGTTGGTTTTTCAATATTATCTTTAAGAAAATGGGTGTTATAAATTTTTACCTCACACACTCCTCTTTCTGTGGGACTTATAACAAATTATTGATAATTTTGGGTGATCCTCTCAATAATTTCTTTGACTTCAGTGGGGGACTTGTCTATTAATGATCCTCTAAACAAAGCATCTAGAAGATTCTGATCATTTCTCATCAACCCTTGGTAAAAGAGTACCAAGAAATAGTGACATTCAAAAGGATGATATGGGTAGGAGGTTTTCAAATTCTTGAATCTCTCCCAAAAATCACAGAGATTTTCTCCACTTAACTTTATGATCTTATAGATCACTTTACATATCTGAGTGCTCCTTGAGACAATGAAGTACTTATAAAGGATTTTCTTCTGCAACCCATCCCATGTGGTAACTTCTCTAGGATGTTTGTTATAGAGTCATTCCTTGGTTTTCTATTCAATAGATAATTGGTATACCTTCCAACTCACTTGATCTTTTAATACTCCTCTAGGATGGAAATTAATGGAAAAATTTGAAAATTATCTTCGATGTTGGTTAGGGACATATCCTTCATAATCCATTAAACTTTTATTGGAGTTGGATCATGCCAGTTCTTAGTCCAAATTATTTTTGATTATTAGGTGATTAAAGTCAATGATCATTATTAAAATTAGGTTCATAAAGTTATCTCAAAGTCCTATTCAACCATTACAAATTTCTTTTCATGTTTTCACTCCCTAAAGTTGCTCTGATAGAAGAATAATTTGAGTATGGGGATCTTCTCAACAGAATTGTGATAAATTATCTATCCTCTTGTTTACTGATTTTTAAGGTTCCCAGTCTCACTAGAACAGTTTGTTCAACCTCTAGATCAAAACCAATGAGGTGAGATGAAATGGATCTTGTAATTTTTTGAAATCATTTTAAAAATGGAATTTAAAACAAAAATACAAGCCTACCTAGAAATGGAATCAATTTTGATGAGAACCTTCCATGGGGAGCTCAAAAAAACGATTTTAAACCCTAGTAAAATGTAGTAGTAGTGGAACTCGGGTTGTCTCTCATAGAGGGCAATGTTATGGTCACGTTTTTATTTTTTTTATGGGATCAAAGTGTGAAAAAAACATGGAATTAAACTTATTTTTATTATCACTATTAAAAACTAGGTCAAATTGGATTGTTTTTTAAATTCAGATTTGGTGATAGTGGTATAAAATCATATCATCCTCTTACCTTTCCTTAAGATCATAATTTCATCTTAAGTATCTCTTATTCTCTCTATAACATAGTAAAAACTCACATATATTACATTCTATTGGAATTATCGACTAGAGTAGGGGAGTACAATGATCACTGTAAACCCAATTCTCTCATAGCCTGGTGATTGGATATCTCCAATCACCCCCCTCTTCACCCATTTCCTTCTATTTCATGTAGTGGAGTGAGTCAGAGTGGCATATGTGTGTATTACAAAGATATAAGGAATATAAATTTTAAAATGGATAAGCAGAAGGAAATCTCCTAAAACCCAACACATTCAAATAAATACAGAGAGATCAATAGAAGAGAAAATTGATTATAATGTTGAATTCATGTATAGTGGGTAAGGTAAATCTTCTCAGTTTAGCTACTAATGGCTCAATGATCCATTACTAGAAAATTGCATTAATAAAGTTAAATAAAATGAGAAGATGCAGTAACAAAATCCCAAATTTTTTGATCAAAGAAACACTCTCTTTTCTCTAGAAAATAATTCTTCTTTTATAGAGAAACACTCCAAGTTATTAAGTCTTCCATATCAAGCCATGTGATTATCATGATAATTCATTCCAACAAACCCAACAAGTCTGAATTATTCCTCAAATTCTAATCCCACTACCATTTATTCATATTATCATCACATGCATAGTTCGAAGGTCAAGATTTCTCCATATCAACATAGTCAAATATTTTTTGTTAAAAGATTCTACCCCCATGATCGAGAATTATACTCATTCATGAAGAATATAGGTGAAATTATTCAATTATTCATAGCTTTACTGTGTGTAAAATTCTATTTAGGGGAAGGAGATGTTGTACATGTTGGGCTAGGTCTTTGGATTTTTAGTGGAATTGGAATTAGCATGGATTTCATCATAATTGGGCCTTGAAATCTTAAATGTGGGCTTGCAGTTGGGTCTGTATTGTCTTGGAATTCAATTATGGACTCTTCCTTATCATCAAGTTCATCTTGATTCATGATAATATTGTCCTTTGGTTTGAAAATACTCAAATACGGCTCATCGTATTCAACCTTTACTCAGACTCAACATCAAATAGAAGATATAGAATTTATTAAAACCGAGCCTTAGTGTATCTAGACCTCATTTTATTCTAATTAAACTTGGTCAAGATATGGTTTTATATTTTACAAATTTCTTCATTGGAGGCATCTTCAATTCAAGTTCTTCTCCTATTAACCAAAAACCTATAGGCACCTAAAATTGAAAACTTGGTGTGAACATATCAACAGATTCTTAGATAGTGTGTTGGGATGAAACTGTGGCCCCATATTCATCATGCTGCATAAAAATACATTAAAAAAAATACAAACATATAGAATTGATTATTTGAATTAGAATCCATAATCTGCATTCATCTTAATCAGACTCTTCTCTTCCTACATTCCAGGACATACTCAACTTCAGCAGACTCTGTAGCCTCAGTTTTATCTCAATAGAAATTTCATCATGGTTATTCCTTTACCCAAGATTGGGTCTTCTTTTCCAATCTTGTATTTGGGTGGGTATACTTTATCCTAAGCCTTACATAACTTCTCAACCTTAGTTTCATTCTTGACGAGCTCAGACAACGCTTCTTATAGGGTTTGGTCTGGTACCATATATCTTCAGACCTGGCTTGTGGCATTGATCGATGATGAGGCTCGAGTCGATTGTTTGGTGAAATTAGTATCTTAATGCTTGAACAGATTTTTTTCTTCATATTGGTTCATCCATCTAGTTTAGTGGATTTAACTCAAATCCTGTATCTTAGCTAGAAATAAAATTCAATAGGGATTGAGTTATCCTCTCTAGTCAGAAAAACCAGGTGCATCTCAATGGACCTCTATTTATGTATAGCTCAAATCAGCTCATCTAGATCTAGGAGTCTTCATTATAAATATTGGTTTTGGTGCATGAATATTTGGTTTCTTCAGTTGGCTGAAACAAGGTGGCACATGGTCGGTTTTGCTTCAACATTCTCTTGGTTTAAGCTTTGAATCTGGATTAATCTTGATCATCAGTGTTCCAAGATTCTACAATGGGTCATCATCATAGAGCATGAGTATTCATAAAACTTACATGTGTGAGAAACAATATGAGGTTTCATTGGTGAGCACCAAGTGGTGTGACTTCGGTTAACAAAGTCAACTGATTGGGGAGGTGCAGTGATGTAGTCAATTTATGCATCACAGTCAATTCATACCTTTTTGATGCTCACGATAGCTTAAAGTGTAGTGGTGCAGTCAATTTCATGGGTAGAGGGAGACTCATGGTTGATCTATGCCTCTATGGAATTTTTGGGCACCATATATAGATAGTAAGAGTACGGTTGATCGCTCCCTATTCCATATTTATAGTGGTGCGGTCAACCGTGAGAGAAGAGGGGAACAATCAATTGGTAGCTCCAGGATGCACATGTGGTAGCTCTATGTGTTTTTCACATTTATAGTGTAGTTTCTTGGGGGAAACCACCATGTTTTATTCTGTAATTTGTCAAAAAAATTCTATTTTTGGATCAACCACAAGAAAGGAAGAAATAATCGATTGTATTTGAGAATATTCTTTCCATGATAGCTTTCCTTACGGTTGATTGGTAGAGGGAAACCCACAAAATCTTCTATAATTTATTGAATTTACAATGAAATGGCACGATCACTTGAGACCTTTACAAATTTGGACCTTCACATCACACACACATTTTTTATTGTAGGATTTTTCTAATTTAAAATCAAATTAAAATTTTTTTTTAAAAAAAAATTCCAAATTCAAATTAAATTAAATCTAAATTAATTAAAATCATGATTGTGCAATTGAATTTGACATTCACAAATCAATTTCAATCAATTTTTTTTGAAAAAATCAATTAATTTCCAATTTCATTTCTTTCAAAGTCAATGCATGGATTTCATTAAACTCAAAAAATGAATAAATCAATTAAATCAAAAAATAAATCCATTAGATAATAGTAGTTCCACATTGAATCAAATCAATTAAAACTTCAAAATTAAAATCAAGATTTGGCTTCACATTGAATTAAAAAATGAATAAATTATTAAAACCCATTATTTAATCCATTTAATAATTTTGTTGAGTTCAGATAATTAACCAAAATTAAATTAATTACCTGATATTAAATAAACCAGGGGTTAATTATCAAGGATTTTTTTTGAAAATTTCATCTCACATCAGTGAGTGCGGTTGATCCTGATCTCTTATATTATTCATTGTTGATCATAGTAGGAAGTTCTTCATGGGTGAGAAACTCTTTTCTCTTTATCGATCACTTGAGGGGAGAGGAGGATCCACACTCTATATCTTGAGTGAATTCTTAAGATCTATCTTAGTTCTTGAGAGAATTTTTTTCTATCAACTCTTCATAATGTGTTCTATCTTAATAAAGTGATATAACTAGATATTTATTATGGAAGGTTTAAGGTTAACTATTTTTACATAGATCCCATACCATTTACTTATTTCTTAGTAAAACTTATGTCTAATAATAATATAATAATAATTATTTACTTGACATATGTATCACCTAATAATAAATAAATATCATTTATATCATTTCGGATCGAACCTTTAAACTCAGTCCACTAATCCCTTTTTTCATTTACCGAACCTTGAATAATGATTATTTATTTATGAAATAAATATCTATACATTATTCATTAATAAATATAATAAATATTATATTCATCAAACCTTAAAAATATATATTTATTATTATTTACAGTAAAAAATAACGATACTTTTAGTTGTCAAAATTTTTTACAATCCACAAAAAGTCCCATTGATAAAAAATATATTAAAATAAGATTTGGTTCCAACATTCTCTCCCTTTAGTCCAGAATTCCAATGCTGTTAATTTTTAGTTCTTTGCATCTAATAGTGTGGTTGGAAGGTTCCATTCAATTTTGGAATGGTTTTAATGCCAATGAACCATATTTTGTTTAATAATAAGCCAATAAATTTGTGGGAATTAACTTTATACTTGATTTTGGTGTAAAATCATTTTTATTCTTAAAAATGGTATTTTTCTAAAAATGGATTTTCATTACATTTTACAAACTTATATTAAAATTAATTACTTAAAATTATGATAATTGAATATTAGAAAATGGATTCCATATTTGGAATCATCATGTTCAAATTTTATAATAAGGTCCCTATTATTTTTGTTCATATAAATTAATTACCTAGGTAAAAATTTGTTACATTGATTAAGGATAAAATGGTTTAGAATGGTTAAATAAAGGGATAAATCTTAAAGATAACACAAAACACTTACTTAAATATTATTGGTTGAGTGGATTTAAATCTTACCCTATATTATCTTTGAAATTGGGTTTCATTTTTGTCACTTTCCCATAAAATGAATTTATAATAATTAAAAACTTTGAATAATTACAAGAGTGTCAAGAGGGAATACCATAAACTGTAGGTATTAAAAGAGTTTGGGAATTAAACACTGAAAATAAATGTTGAAACTGATCCAAAAAGTGTGTTATCATTCTCCTTCATCCTTCCTATTCAAATATAGATCTTCATGTGTGTTACTTCTTCCCTTTTATGAAATATATATTTCTTTTTCTACACACAGATTTTTTTCCAATAGAAATAATGATGACCATCACCTTTATCTTCTTCCTCTTCTATTTCTATTCCTCAAATTTTTATCTTGAGAATTATAGCGATCCAAGCCTTAACACACTTTATTTCAAAAAAAATCACATAGATTTCCAACAAATACAAGATGGGGATCTAGAGGTCTAGTGTCTTTGGAAGATTGGACATAAAAATCATCATCTTAAACATAAGTACATCATATTTATTTAAAACTACACATAGTGCTCCTAACAACCATAGATCTTCTAAAACTATACATGATATATTAGGGAAAATACATAATTAAAAGGGTGATCTATAAGTCCCAATAAGGAAATAAACATGGAAATAAATCACTACATGAGAATCAAGAGAAATAAAATTGTATCATATAGAGGATGATCATAAGAATTGAGTAATTACATAAAGAAATTATATCATAAGATCATAAACATGTGGAAACAAAATAACACATTATATCATAAACATAAGTAATGGTTACTCCGAATACCATCATCATAAAGTGGATAAAGTCACATGACATATTAGGTTCACTCTCTAATCCTTTACATAACATCTCATGAGATATAAATATTTAATAAATGAATTGGAGGTATATATAATTTTGGTCCCACCCATCACATAAATGAAAATCAAACATATGCTGTCACATGAGGAAAATAAACCATACATAAATCATAAGCCTAATCAAACCCATGAGAAGGAAGTGGGTTTCATAATTCTGATTCAAGGCATAACCAAAGGCTAAATCATAATTATTCTTAAGAGAATAAGGGATTAAATCATTTATATTTTCATATTTTAAAATTAAACATAGGTTTTTATCATTGAGTTCCAATATATAGATTTCATGAGAACAACCTAAGAGAAGAAGGAATAAAAAATACATCACCTGGATGAAGCTTTATGAAATAAGTAAAGGATCTTTTTAAGGAAGGAAAGACCTTATTATTTTAAATAAAACCAAAATTGAACCAAGAGGGTTATCTATAAAATAATTATGGTTTTTATAATCTATTCATGGTTTAAAAACCCTTTATAGGGGTGATTCTTTATATGAGACAAGAAAGAGGAGAGTTTTCTTAAATCGTGTTTACTTAAAAGTGATAATTTCAAAGGGAACTAATTTTTTTAACCCTAGAAATGAAAAGGACATTTAAATAGGTTTATATGTAATGTACATATATATATATATATATAAATAGGTTTATGAGAAGAATATTTCATAAAAAGGATAAAAACAAAGAAAATGCGTAACCAAAAGATGGTGGTTCAGAATATCCCTTTTAATGTTTTAAAACACCTTTGTTTAAATATAACATCATAAAAGAAAATAAAACTTTATTTAGAAAAAAGGATAATGTAAATATGACATGAAATAAAACTTAATTAGGTTTCCAATTAAAAAGAATAACATTGATGGGAAGGTAATTATAGACAAGGAGGGGAAACCATCATTTAAGATGATGGGAATTATTCTTAATATAATTGAATTTTTAATTAGGATTAAAACTCATAAATAAAGAATATTTGAATCAAAATTGATCTCACATGATAGAAAGAGGGTATACCATATGAAATTAATAATGAAATTCAAGGAGAATAATTATAACTCAAGAAATAAATTTGAGTTATGAAATGATCTCCCAAGATAGAAATAGGATATACCATATGAAATTAAAGATAAAACTCAAATAGAAACATTATAACTCAAGAAAGAAAATTGAGTTATGAAACACATTTATATTATAAGGAAGACATTAATAATATCTCATAGCAAGTAATAACACTAATTGAAATGAATTTTCCTAGTTTATTAATAAATTGTGATATTACAAATCAAGGGGGTAGTACTTACACCATAATAATGAATATGGGTGTATAATATGAAATCATGCCTCAACGAAGTGTTATTGAGATGAAAACCCTTAACTTGTGTACGGAAATGCTTTGAACTTGAACTTAACTTCTGAAATAGTCAAATAAAGTATATTAAAAAAATTTCCTAATAACCTTCTCCATATTTATTTATTTTTATAAGGCCCATTTATCATCATGTGTCACCAATTTATTATATCATTTCTGCTTATATCGGTTACTTATGGTTCTTCAGTTAATTTCTCTAAAACTTTCATGGAATTTTGAACAGGGTCAAAGTTTTATAAAATATTTTCATAATATCCATAATTTTATATTATTATTTCCTTTATTATTATATTAGCGCATAATTTATACAAGTAAATAGGGTTTTCCATGAATGGACTCAAATTAGAAAACGTACATTGATATGTCCTTTTTAGCTTATGGAATGTATAATATTATAATTAAATAATGTTAGTGGTTCAGTAAATAACCATTTTACATGTATAATACATGTTTTATTTCACTCATGTTTGTTAATACTAAAAATAAAAAAGAAACATCATCACGTGGAGGCGGTAGTTCGCACGTCCACACAGACGACACTCTTTTTTTTGAAGAATAAAATGAAGGAATAAAATAAAATGTATTAAAATTTAATAATTATTAAAATTTTATAAATATTATATTATATTTTTAAATAACCTTTTTAACTTTCCATTAAAGGAGACAGTGGAAAATAGAACACGATGTTCATGGAGGCGGTGGTTCACATGTAATCATAACGACATCTTCATTTTTTGAAAGGTTTTAGAGAAAGGTATAAAATGGAAATTCCATTAATATTAAAACATTCCAAAACATTAATAATATTATTTTTATCATACTCTAATGAATAGAAGAGGTTTGGGGTGGTAGAAGTAGAATATAATTAAGAAGGTGCGGTGGAAAATATTACCCCTCGCTTAGGATGCTCTCCTTTGGTCACCACTTTAAAAAACCTTAGATTAGTATTTAGGAAAGATAAAATATTCTAGGACATGTGTAGAGGGTTTATAAGAGACTATGGTAGAGTTTGTGTCAATCCAAATGGTATTTGGAAGTGTGGAGAGGTGGAGGGGTGGTGGTTCCTTTTATAGTTGAATAATACATTTTGGGAACATATAACTCTTTAATATAAAAAGATCACATGTTTCACATGGAATGTAAATAAAAAATGGATAATAATAGTGTGGGAAATATTAATGTAAATTAGGCCTCAACCAAACTTTTCCACACATGTTTTAAACATGTTTTTAAGTCATTTACTCTTAATTTTTTTTACTTTTACCATTTTTGGTATTTTCTGAGGTAACTAATTTTTACCAAAGTAATTTATTTTTAATGACTAAAAATAAAATGATATTTTTTATATAAATTTAACATACTTATTATAAATATGAAATTAATTTTATTAAATAAAATTTCTATGTGTGAG
The DNA here is from genome assembly GCA_963277665.1 of Viscum album. Taxonomy (NCBI): domain Eukaryota; kingdom Viridiplantae; phylum Streptophyta; class Magnoliopsida; order Santalales; family Viscaceae; genus Viscum; species Viscum album. Next base: position 668,450,515 of record OY728123.1, read on the forward strand.
TAAATTTATTTTAACATTAGCGCATGTAATGCGCAAAAACCCATTTTTATAAAAAGTGCATTTTAAAAATAAGTTGTATGTTTAGGATAAAACTATCAATGTTGCTGATTTTATTTAAATTAAAATGTTTATTATTTTTCAAATAATATTTAATTAACATTAAAATAATACAAACCCCTAATTCCACTATGTAAAATGTTTATTAAGAGACAAATGAAAAATAATTTTCATTAAAACATTACCTAAATTTTCTAAAATGTTAAGCATGATTTTTATACATATAAATAGTATTTTTAAATAATTAATTTAAATTTATAAAATATATTTTTTATAGTAAAAAGTTTTTCAAGAATTTTCATGACATTATTTTATAATAATGTCATAAAAGTTACAATATTAGTAAAATCTTATTTCTTTCACTATTTACCTAAAAATAAATCATTTCAGAAAAATATAAAAAAATCATGATAAGATAATTTTAACCTTATAAATAAAAAAAATGAAGTTATATTTAACTAATTTAGATTATAAAATTTATTATTTTATCTTTTAAATTAAAATAATAAATATAAAGAAAACTGATTTTATTGAAAAATGATATTTTTAAACATTAAGTTATCTTAATATTATTTAATATAAAATTAAAATTTAAAATATGTTAATATGTTAGTTCATAAATTATATTTTAAAGGTTTTAAATTTAATCTATTATGATAAAATATACAATACTTAAAAAATTGTTCATTGAAAAAAATAAATGTTACTTTTATACTAAATTCACTTCAGCAAATACCATTAAAAATAATTATTTATATTCTAAAATTTCATCCAACCATCTAAAATTTTATTTATGAAATCACTTTTGAGGGAAAGTGAGAAGCCCAAAAATATTACATGACATACCCAATTCAAACCTCATAATAAATTACTGAACTATTACAAAAAAAACTTTAAAACATTTGAATTAATCACCCTATGTAAGCTAGAGGAAATAGATGTTACCTTGGTATCTAGATTGTCTTTGATGAGATCATCGAAGTAGTAGGCCAACTTATCCCAAGTATGAATGTATTCTTCCACATTTATTTCCCCCTCCTTGATTCCACGAGCCAAAATATGATCTTTCTTGTCAATCCAATCAGCTTTCTCTTCGTTAAGATCAAGTTGAATTAATCTCTCGTACATTAAATATGCTTCTACCTTTGAAACATTGATTTAAAAATTTCCATCTTCTATCTTTTCCTCAAAGTGTAGAAGAAGCTTTAGGTTAGTATTCTACTTCCTTGCCTCATTTTTGACACCATTAGTTGCAACTGGATCAACCAACCGGTTAGGGTCCTCATCCCTGTCACCTTTATACTCCACAGCCTTGTCACAAGCAACCTCCCGCCCATCACCATCTTGAGTAGGCTGAGCAGGCTCCCTAAATTTAATACCCATGCCAACTGAACCAGTATTCATCAGTTTTGGAAGGTATGAATAATTTTTTTAAGTCTTGTTCTTTCTCCCAACATTCACCGAATAGTCTCCGACATCGATAAGCATTAGTTTTCCTTTTGATAGTCTATTATGTGAGAAGCACTTGAGTTTCTCATCCTCCTCATTCTCAGAGGGAGACTGTGGGGACTCAGCTAACATTGCCTCATTTTCTAAAGATGGTTCAATAGGGGATGGATCCTTTTTCTTGTCCTTCCTATGACTCACCATTGTCCATACCCCTTGATCCTCTACCCCATCCAAACCATTTGTTAGGCTGGAAAACTTGTTTTTAAGCGGGATCGGTTGGATATCTACAGGAGTTGGAGTTGGAGTCAAAGTCGGTTTATTAGACCTGAGAGAGCCATGTTTCAGTCTCGGAGGGACTAAACTGGGGATCTGGTAACCTAAAGTAGTCCCTAAACTTCGTGCCTTGAACCCTAAATATCCGAGCCCCTAGATGGCTGATCCATGAACACCTGAAATCCATGAGGACCCCTTCACACATTCAAGAGAGGAAATGGTGTTAACACCTTTAACCTCAGCCGAACCTATTCTGTTACATGAGGGTAGAGACACCACATCCACATAAGATTTCACAGTTTCAATTCCCACTCCCTTTACTTCACAAACTGGGGCTATGGGAACTAATCCTTGTCAGACTGCAGCACTTCTGCAAGCCTGTTGGAGATGAACCCGATGACCAAAGGACGAGCAGAAATCAATCCAAAAATCAAAAAAGACCCTCCATTTGATCTGGTATTCATTTTCAATTTCAATCCACACATATTCAACTGGTGTTTTGGAAACATTAATTTCCACACAGATGCGCGGAGAAATAGGGTGGCAGAGGGATCGCGATCGGTTGTCAAAACATAAGAACCCGCCGACCAGGTTTACAAGCATCGAGAGTACTTCTAAAATTTAATTTTAATACCCCCTTTTATATTTATATATTTATTTTAATTATATATATATATATATATAATATCATATTTTAATAATAATATTATTAATATTTATACATAATGCATATATATATATATATTTATAATATTTTAACATCATATTTTTATTTTATCTTGAGTTATATTATTTTAAATTTACTACTTAAAAATACACGAATTTAGTATACCTATTGGATATATAAAAAAATGAACATATTTTCAATGAATATAATTATAACAGTCATATTTCATTCCTATATATAGACTTAGAAAATCATTCATTCATTTCACTCACACTTCACAAGGCATAGTTCTTATTTCATATTATAGATTTTTCATAATGCTTTCTCCTTTCATGGTGCTCTTCCTCATTATAATTTTTTTTGTTATTTGTGATCCTCAAGGTTGAATATGATCTAAGATATTTCTTAATAATTAAGATTTTATTCTTTTCTATCTATTGTTCCCTATTAATTTATTCACTTTTAATGTATGTACTTCATCCATGGTGAGTAATAATCCATACCGAGTAATAATACATGATGTGTAGTACTTATTTTTATGTGATTTTGTTGTAATGTATATATTATAAATGAAAAAGTGTATTTAGTTTAGTTCATATCTTGTAGGTTACCTTTTTAATCATGTTTCAATCCTTTTGGAAGAATAGAGGAACATTCTTTAAAATTAGACATAAATAATGATGTTGATGATGATAACGAAGAATCCTAAAACTTGGAGCATTACAAGAATACTTCCCACATTTTTTTATATGGAAACTCTGTAAAAATAATGGTGATATTATTATATACTTTTTTATTCTATTCATAATAATTTTCATAATAAAAATATGGAAATTCTTTGAATTTTTCACAGGAAAACCTTCCTTTTTAAAGTTCCATGGTCTTCGAAATATTCATCATAAATCATAGTATTCACATATCTACAAAATATATGAGTTTCCTTATTATTATTTGACTAAATTATTAATCTTTTATTGTGATTAATAATATTTCCATGCACAATGACATGCGACGCAAATACACTGAGTCACGACATGATTTAGTTAAGAAATGATTCTGCATTTTAAATACTCAATAATATCTCACCAAATTATACTCTATTATTCATTTATTTATTAAAATTTAACCTATTTATCAATCATAAATTTAAAAATAATAGTTAATTTAATTTGTGTGTCTTGATGCAATTCACTTGTGAGAAGCTCGAAGTCACAACACGACACCTTTTCTCTTCTTTCAGAATCAAAGTAAAAATTCATAAATACCAGTCATATTCTTATATACCGAAAAAACATACTATGTATCATCCAAACATATTATGTATCAGACAAACATAACACACATGTATTTCCTTTTCCACCTTTCAACAATTTTGTAACATCTCATATTTCAAATGAATGTTTTTTTTTCAGAATTATAAATATAAATGCTAAATGAACTTATTTCTTTTAATAAACCAAATATTTATACAACTATTTATTACCTAAGTATTTAATTTACATATTTTTCAAGTAAAATTTAAATTTAGTTATTAAAATGATTTTAGTAAAAGGGATTCTCATAGGATGAGTGACAACCCATCATGTCCGGCATAACCATGGGGCTCAAACCCATGAATAAAGGGAGACAAGAGCGCATCACCTTCCATCAGCCTATGTGATTACCTACTTCTATATTCCATCATTTATATATATAAATATATTTTATTATATAAATTATTTCTATTAAGTATATAGTCTTATTTTATAACTACATTAATTTTATTAATAGTTTTATTTTCACATCATCTAGGCAATTAAATCATTATAATGGTTAACAAAGTATGATGCATGTCTTTATTAACATAAAATTATAACATAAAACCATTTTAGGTACTTTCATATGATATTTTATGTGTAACATGATAAAATAAATGGTTAAATGTAAATAATATGTTATTATGCATCTTTTATGTTACATTATAGTTCATTTAATTTCTAATTTTTTTTATTTTATCTTATTCTGTGTATAGGTTTAACTACTTCAAAATTTTCATTATTAAAGGTTAAGTAAGACTTTTTATAATAAAAAATCAATAATTATTTATTTAAATACATTTATTAAATGATCATAGCCAATAAAATACTCTATATTACTATAGGTAGACACACAAAAAGATTATTACATTTCATAAGAACATAACACATCATGTGTAAATATGAACTAGTAAAACTAGGAACAATAAGGGGGATATAACCATGGAATAATAGTAAATTCACTAAAAGAAACTCCATATGTATGAATTAACTCATAAAGATCACCCCTTCCATAAATATTTCAAAAAAAAGTGTTAGGAAAATGATAGATATTATCAATGAATATATAAGAACCTTTATAAGAGATGTAGTGAATGATGAAGTGAGAATTATGATGCATTTATAAGAAAATATGGTCATGTTACATTATTAATATTGTGAAATATTGATGATAGACATTATTACCATTAGTTAATAAGACAATAATTATTATTATTGGTTATGTAGACACAATTAAGTGGCCATCAAGATAATTTTATGATATAACTAAAATTGAATTATTGGATACTGCAAATATATTATATTAAGAAAATGTTTTCTGATAAATGTATAAGTTTTAAATAAAATATATTTTCATGAAATAATCTTATAAAACACATTTAAGATGATAATATATTTTAATGAAGTCCTAAGTAATTTTTATAATGGCCAGAATGTTTATTATGCTATAATTTTTTTTAATTTTCAATAAAAATGGGTTTTTTAAATTTAAAATTATAATATTTAGAGAATTATCTTGATAAAATAAATTTTAGGTTTTTACTGATCACATAAAAATTATCTTATGGTGGATTTTTAGAAATTTTATGAAAGTTGATTTTTTTGGTGAAAAAGTGAAAATTAGCGTTTTAAGAACACCGTGATTTTATGACATCATTATTATGTGATCATGATTAAAAAATTTATGAAAAAATTTATTCAATCATAATTTCATGTAATAAGTATAAAAAATAATTTAAAATATCAATTTTAATTTATAAATTTATACGCATTTTATAACAAAAAATTGGATTTTCGAGATAAAATTTATTTTTGGATTTTGTGAATTAAATGAGTTTGTTATAAGGTTATTTTAGAATTGGGAATGTTTTTAAGGGTTGTGTAAGAACCCCGTTTTTGATGTGAAAGACTTTGGAATTTCTTGATGTTATTCCAGAGCAGCGTCTTCAGACAGCGAGCGATTCCGAGCCCCAGAGTGGCCGAAATTAAAATTTCAGTGCGTTAACACTGGGAACGCCAAATAAATGGGATAACTCCTAAAAGGTGATCCAGATCAGAGATCCGAGTGTACGTATGGGTCTGGAATGGGGTGTTTACCCTAGGAACGACATAAAACTTGTCGGCACGGGACGTTTGGACCCCTCGCTTGCTTTTGGAATGTGAAACAGATAAAGTAAATGATTAATTTATTCATTTAACGTCTTAAATAAAGTATCTCTTAAACGGTGGCTTGGATTGGAAAACTGAGGGCACCGTTGAGTTCAGATCATGCCATTTACCCTAGGAGGGGTGTAAGTTTCACGGGAGCGGGCCGTCTGTGAAAAATGGCCCCAGGGGCATTTTCGTAATTTAGCAGCCTCGGGTGCTAAGTTTAATAATCTTTGAATGGGGCCTCAGATTAAAATTCTGAGACCTCCGTTGTTCTCGGGAGTTGGTTTTTACCCTAGGGGAGTCTTAACCTAGACCCTGCTGAGGGTTCGGGTATGGGGCCCACGGGCGGGAGTTTAAGTGTTTGTTTTTAAACACTTATCCCCCCCTCTTGGTGGTTTTCCCTGGCGCAAGAAGCTCACCCTCCTCCCTCTCCTCCTCCACTCCGGTGAGGGAACTCTGGTGATGCGCGACACAGAGGCGGACTCTCCGTGAAGCTCCAGGCATCGCCCAAGAAGTAGGAGTTCGTGTTCTTCTTCATTTCCATATCCGCAACTCCCTTGAATTATTTTATTTGCATCGAATCGCTGTTTTCCTATCGAGCGAAGCCCGTAGTTGCATAGGATTCGATCTGGGGTTTCCGTTGCACTTTTCGGATCAAAATTCTGAGTCCTGGGGTGATCACAGGGATCCGACGAAGTTCCGGGAGGTTTTTGGTGTTTTCCGGCGGGTTCCAGCGGCGGTCCGACGAGCTCCAACGACGGCGGCGGCTTCCCAGCGTCGGCAGCGGCTGCCCAGCGGTGGCAGAGACTTCCCAGCGGCGGTCTGGAAACCTTATAGGTGGCGGCAGTGGGGTCCCGGGCGTCGGCGGTGTGGTTCGTAGGCGGTGGGCGCAGCAGGTCGGCTGAGTGGGGCTGTCGGCAGGGTGAACCGGGGTCGCGGCGCGCGACCCCGCGGAAGGAACCGAGACCCGCCGATGGAGGGTCTCCGCGTGGACCGAGGACCGGACACCAGGGCCGGTCGACAGGTCAGTGGACCGCGGGACCGCGGCTGGCCCGCACGTCCGAACCGCGGGCCGGTGTTGCAAGCCGGGCCAGCTAGCGCGGCCCGGCCCGGCCTAGACCGGGCGAACCGGCCAGCCCAGGCCGGTTCAGCCGAAGGGGCTTCGCCCCCTTCGATTTGGACGCCCCTAACTTTTGCTACGGGCGTCCGTTTTGAGCGCCATATATGGTAGCGCGGACCTAACAGCAAGGCGGTATCCTTGAGGTGGTTCTGGGAGTTTAACTTCCGAGACGAGGGGCTCGGGGGCACGACACGTGCGTAAAGCAGCTAAGCGGGCTTCCCGGGAATTCTTGTTTTGGACGGCGCAGATGCATCTGACGTCTATTTTAAGAGCCATCAGTGGCGTTTGGACCCTGGCACTGAGGCGGAGCTTACTAGGGTTGTTTCAGGCGTGGGCCCCACAACCCATCCATTGAGCTACGAGCAGCGTTTAACAACTTTCTCATCGGGCGTCCGTTCGGGGCTTGCGAGTAGTCGATTCTGGGTGTTTTTCCAAGGGCATTGCATTGGCGCAGTCCGCCCATGTTAATTCGACACGATGGTGTGGGGCCCACGAGTGCTGTTTGGGCGTCAACGATGATTTTCCATCTCTATCATCGGGCGACCGTTTTGCACAAGTGAATAGTCCACCTTGTGTGAATTTTTGAGAGGATCGCAACGGTACGATCCATTCATTGTGTTTCGGGACCGGGATGCGGGTCCCACGTAGCACCGCTCGTGTGCGGTACGCCGAAATGAATCTTTTCTCTGGATATCTGTTGCGCTCTAGTGAGCAGTCTTTTTGACGTGCTTTCTCGAGGGGATCACAATGGTGCGATGCGCCCATCTGTTTTCTGGGCCGATGGTCGGGATCACGGGACACCGTTCGGGCGTGAGGCGGTGTTGGTGACTTTTCCGTCGGATATCCGTTGGAGGGGAGTAAGTAGTTGATCTCACGTGTTTCTCTGTGAGGATTACAACGGTGCGATCCGTTTGGTTGAGCGGAGCCTCATACGCGATCTTATTAAATAATGAAGCATGAAAGGTGCTCTGGTGGTGGTTCGTCCTACCTTGTTTGTAGCAGACCCTTGGCATGTGATCATGTACTCTTGGGAGAGAGATGTAAATGGTTCATAATATATGGTTGGCCGTGCCTGGGCCTTTGAGTTGGAGTTGATACGTTACGCCTTCGCGTTGACGTTGGGTGCCGTGGGCACGATAGCCTTTGGGCTGGAATGTGGTATACTCTGGGAGTATAAGGGAACACTGGGAGGTACATGTGGATGTTGGTACATGAAAATGTTTGTGCGCTTGGATGGGGTTAACTTGGGGCCACATGTCGTGTGGGCCCCAGGAGCGTGACGTGTTCTGATTTGCTTACTTTTGACCTCTCGAGACGTAGAGGGTCCCTCAGTTTCCGATTATTGATCAGTAGGGTTGAGTGGTTTCCCCTGGTTTATTTCCGGAGTCGGGTGGTTGCACGATACCCGCTCTGTGTTCGGTTGGCCAGTGTTGTACCCTCCAGTGGAGATGGCCAGAGCAGTTTTGGGTTTACCCTCCAGCAGAGACTGGGCAGTGGGTTTCTCACTGACTTCTAGGGTTTACCCTCCAGCAGAGACTGGGAAGTAGGTCACCCAACACTCTTAGGCTCTACCCTCCAGTAGAGACTGGGCAGTGGGTCACCAGACCTCTTAGGGTCTACCCTCCAGCAGAGACTAGGCAGTGGATCACCCGACCTCTTAGGGTCTACCCTCCAGCAGAGACTGGGTAGTGGGTCAACTGACCTCTTAGGGTCTACCCTCCAGCAGAGACTAGGCAGTGGGTCACCCGACGACCTCTTAGGGTCTACCCTCTAGCAGGGCTGGGCATTGGGTCGCCCGTCATCTAGTTCCAGGTCTACCCTCCATCGGGGCTGGGCAGTGGGTTGCCTGATGATGTATTAGGGTTTACTCTCCAGCAGGGCTGGGCAGTGGGTCACCTAATATCTTGTTAGGGTTTACCCTCCAGCAGGGCTGGGCAGTGGGTCACCCGATATCATATTATGAATTACCCTCCAGCAGGGATGGGCAGTGGGACACCCGTTGACATTCCAGACTCATTCCTTACTACTAGGCTAGTCTATGGCTTTCCTCCATGATTACCGGAGCAGGACCCTTGGTTGTATGGGTCAGTGTTGGAACGACCTTGGCTTTGAGGAGACCTCTCGACTGCAGGGTAGTGACGAGGTGTGGTTTTACTTAACCCGGAACTCTCAAGTATAAGGGGCGCTTTCCCCACCAAGATGCGTCCTTGTGACATGACCTAAAACCGTGCGGGCGAGTCACTACCACCCAAAGCGGATAGTGTTGAGGTGTGGTGGTTTGAGCCACTTGACTTGTAGTTCGGGGCAGACGTGCGGGATGCTAGGCATCAATGATGTTTACTTCTGAGAATGTTGGCGACTCCCTTTCTTGGGATGAGCTATGGGATGGAGATCCCCTTACGATCTTGTTTGCGATTCTTGATTGCGCATATGGACTTGTATATACCTTGTTCTAGTACCCACTCCTTGGGTTTTGGCTACTCTCCTTCTAGGAGAGGCGAAGACGCGTGGGGTATGCCACGTGCTTTCCGTGTCTAGATTCTCGTGGTTGGATGAGTCTACTCTCCTACTATAGGTAGCAAAAACTCGAAGAGAAGTTCATCTTCTCACCGTTTCCAGCTCCTTGTGTGTGGACAAGTCTACCTTCTTTCATCTTGTTGGGTTGAGCTAGAATCTCTACTATTACTGTACTGCACTCCTTATTGTACTCCTTTACTTTTCCTGTTCGCTCTACTTCTCACCCTTTGGTACCTCCTTTGTTGCTCTCTCGATCCTTCAGGGTATCTTACTGAGTATTTTTATACTCACCCCTGCTTGGGCTTTGCCCGCACTTGGTGTGCCTTTGCAGACGACAGACAGGTTGGTCGTGACGTCAGAGGAGCTTAGGAGCTTGGGAGCTTGGACCGCGTGCGGTGGTCGGAGTCGGGTTCCAGGTGGGGGACCCTTCCAGCCGTTTTCTTTTTGTTTACCTGTTTCTGGGTTGTGACACTTTTCTGGTTGGGCGCGTGTTTTTTCCCTTTCCTTTTTAGTGTACTTTCAGCTTTTAACGTGTACTGTTTAGAGGTCGATGCACATTTGTGGGTTATTTACAGCAGTTTCCCTTTGCTGTTTCTTTTTACTCTGCACTTTTGCATTGAGTGTTCTGCGTGTGTGTGTACAGGTACTTAGGCAAAGGCCTCCCCGAGTTATTATGCCTTCGGCGCTGGTATCCATCCCCTGGCCTATGGAGGCGGGCTTGGGGTAGTTGCGGCTCGAGCCCGGGTAGGGTCAGGTCGTGAAAAAGTGGTATCAGAGGTGGTTCATTCCTTGGGACGCTGTTCCAACGTCCCTAAAGTAAAATGAATTGGTTGGGATTTAGGGAAACAGTGTTAACATGTCTCGAGAGCGTCTCTCAGGCTAGGGAGTCCAGTGATGGTGCGGTAGCCGACGTATCCATTCACCAGGACCTTGATAACCCGCTTGTCGACTCAGCATGCTGAGACACCTGTTGCAGGGAAAATTGGTTTGTGCATCACATAGGATTGAGTCTTTGACTATCCTTGTTGAGTCATCTCCCCATCATTGTTGTTATTGGTATATACATATATGCTCATCTAACCGCGACACTCCTTGATAATATTCAGGATGTCTCCGCGAAGACAGCCAACCAGGATACCAGCTTTGGTTCGTGACGATGACCCTATGAGCTATGAGGCCACAGTCCAGGACCCATCATGCGATCCCCTTTCTCTGGGTGGGATGGTAGCAGCACCCCCACCTGTTGAGCAGCAGACAGCTTCAGCAGATCATGCAGGGCTTGAGCGCAGGTTGAGCGTGCTCCGTGAGTTCCAGCAGCAGAGACCGCTGAGGTTCAGTGGTGAGCTAGAACCTCAGGAAATAGAGGTTTGGCTAGAGGTAGTGGTTAGCCTTTTCAAGCTTGTGCAGATGCCGACAGATCAGATAGTGGATTTGGAAGCCACCCTTTTTTGTGGAGCATCTTGGCTTTGGTGGAGTCTGATGACTCAGTTTCTTGACGAGTCGTCGCTTTCATGGGGCGACTTCCAGTTGTTGTTCCGTGAGGAGTTTTTCCCATCCTGCTTGTGCTCCTTTAGGATTCAGGAGCTCCTGCAGTTTGAGTAGGGAGGTATGATGGTGGCTGAGTACGCGGCTAGTTTTGCAGACCGTGCACGCTTTTACCTGGACTTGGTCCATGGCGACAACATCCGAGCACGGAAGTTTGAGCAAGGTCTCCGCCGAGAGATTCGTGCTATCATAGTACCCTTGGGCATTTCCACATATGCCGGGGTTCTAGAGAAAGCGTTGGTGACAGAGAGATTCCTGTCACGTTCTAGAGTTGGTGGTGGCAGCAGACACGTCGAAGCCGAGACGTCTACCGCAGCTAGCGGGCGTCGGCAAGCAGAACTGCGATGCAGGTGGTTTTCTGACAACCAAACTCAAGGGCGTGGTCTTAAACCACAGTGGCGCTGGAGGGAACCAGTGCATCCCAGAGAGAGTCAGTGCTATGCTTGCGATGGGCGAGGTCACCTGGCACGAGACTTCCTGACCAGGCATGCAGAGAGCTTCGGGCAGGCAGCAGGTGCACCACCACGATAGAGGTAGCGCCGTGATCGGAGTAGCACCCAGAGAGGTGGTGCTAGCAGAGGAGTGAGAGGAGCTGGAAGTGGAGGACGACCTTACGAGGTCTTCCCATCACCACTAGGCTGGAATGTGGTATACTCTGGGAGTATACGGGAATGCTGGGAGGTACATGTGGATGTTGGTACATGAAAATGTTTGTGCGCTTGGACGGGGTTAACTTGGGGCCACACGTCGTGTGGGCCCCATAAGCATGACGTGTTCTTCTTTATTTACTTTTGACCTCTCGTGACATAGAGGGTCCCTCAGTTTCCAATTATTGATCAGTAGGGTTGAGTGGTTTCCTCTGGTTTTGTTCCAGAGTCGGGTGGTTTCACGATACCCACTCCGTGTTTGGTTGGCCAGTGTTGTACCCTCCAGTGGAGATGGCCAGAGCAGTTTTGGATTTACCCTCCAATAGAGACTGGGCAGTGGGTTGCTCACTAACTTCTAGGGTTTACCCTCCAGTAGAGACTGGGCAGTGGGTCACCTGACACTCTTAGGGTCTACCCTCCAGCAGAGACTGGGCAGTGGGTCACCCGACCTCTTAGGGTCTACCCTCCAGCAGAGACTGGGCAGTGGGTCACCCGACCTCTTAGGATCTACCCTCCAGCAGAGACTGTGTAGTGGGTCACCTGACCTCTTAGGGTCTACCCTCCAGCAGAGACTGGGCAGTGGGTCACCCAACGACCTCCTAGGGTCTACCCTCCAGCAGGGCGGGGTAGTGGGTCGCCCGTCATCTAGTTCCAGGTCTACCCTCCAGCGGGGCTGGGCAGTGGGTCACCTGATGATGTATTAGGGTTTACCCTCCAGCAGGGCTGGGCAGTGGGTCACCCGATATCTTGTTAGGGTTTACCCTCCAGCAGGGCTGGGCAGTGGGTCACCCGATATCATATTATGAATTACCCTCCAGCAGGGCTGGGCAGTGGGACACCCGTTGACATTCCAGACTTAGTCCTTACTACGAGGCTAGTCTGTGGCTTTCCTCCATGATTACCGGAGTAGGACCCTTGGTTGTACGGGTTAGTGTTGGAACGACCTTGGATTTGAGGAGACCTCTCGACTGTAGGGCAATGACGAGGTGTGGTTTGACTTAACCCAGAACTCTCAAGTACGAGGGGCGCTTTCCCCACCGAGACGCTTCCTTTTGAAGTGACCTAAAACCATGAGGGCGAGTCAGTGCCGCCAAAAGTGGATAGTGTCGAGGTGTGGTGGTTTGAGCCCCTTGACTTGTAGTTCAGGGAAGACGTGCGGGATGCTGGGCATCGATGGTGTTTACTTCTGGGACTGTTGGCGACTCCCTTTCTTGGGTTGAGCTACGGGATGGAGATCCCCTTACGATCTTGTTTGGGCTTCTTGATTGAGCATATGGACCTATATATACCTTGTTCTAGTACCCACTCCTTGGATTTTGGCTACTCTTATTCCAGGAGAGGCGAAGACGCGCGGGGTATGCCACGTGCTTTCCGTGTCTAGCTTCTCGTGGTTGGACGAGTCTACTCTCCTACTATAGGTAGCGAAAAATCAATGAGAAGTTCATCTTCTCACCATTTCTATCTCCTTATGTGTGGACGAGTCTACCTTCTTTCATCTTTTTGGGTTGAGCTGGACTCTCTACTATTACTCTACTGCACTCCTTGTTGTACTCCTTTACTTTTCCTGTTCGCTCTACTGCTCACCCTTCTGTACCTCCTTTGTTGCTCCCTCAAGCCTTCGGGGTATCCTACTGAGTATTTTTATACTCACCCCTACTTTAGCTTTGCTTGCACTTGGTGTGCCCTTGCAGACGACGGACAGGTTGGTCATGGTGTCATAGGAGCTTAGGATCTTGGGAGCTTGGACCGCATGCGGTGGTCGGAGTCGGGTTCCAGGCAGGGGACCCTTCCAGCCGTTTTCTTTTTGTTTACCTGTTGCCGGGTTGTGGCATTTTTCTAGTTGGGCATGTGTTTTCCCCCTTTCCTTTTTAGTGTACCTTCAGCTTTTACCTTTTACTGTTTAGAGGTCGATGCACACTTGTGAGTTATTTACAGCAGTTTCCCTTTGCTTTTCTTTTTACTCTGCACTTTTGCATTGAGTGTTCTGCGTGTGTGTGTGTACAGGTACTTAGGAAAAGGCCTCCCCGAGTTATTGTGACTTCGGCACTGGTCTCCATCCCCTGGCCTATAGAGGCGGGCTTGGGTTAGTTGCGGCTCGAGCCCGGGTAGGGTCGGGTCGTGATAGGTTGACTCAAAGATAAGAAGCTCAAAAGAGGCAATGGTCCTCAATCCTCCTCTTTCCTTTTCAAGTTCATTACCTTTATTATATTATATTTATAAACTTATTTTTATTATACTAACATTCTTGTTATTACATGGTATTATCTTCTATTTTATATTTTTTAAATGAGAGTTTATTTATTCCCTTTTATTATACCATTTTCCTAAGTCTATCGTCCCAAAGTAAGGGTTTCCCTAATCCTCTTGAATTTTCAATTTTAATTCCTTCATTATATTCTCTTTTAATATTCTTTCTCATATAAAAAAATTCTTTTAATTCCATGTTATTATCATCCATTTGAATTATTTCCAATGATATATTACTTACTCCCTCTCATTATAGACGTTTTCTAATTCATTATAATGCTCGAACTATCTCATAAATATAAAACCATCCTAAAATTTTGGTGAAGTAATGTGTGTATGGTTTTACAAGTAAAGGTATCTCTATCTAGATACTACAAGTAGACATGGTTACATCTCAGATTCATATAGGGGTTATAACCCAAAAAGAGTTGATTGGGTATATCTCATTCATCATCCAAGTGCACGGTGAATAACCCCTTACTGCGCACCTAGTTTGACACTCCTGGGGGACATGCTTAGATGGTCTATATGATATTTACAAACCATTATGAAGGATTTATCTATCATTTAACTGGTCTCATAACTTTTCAATTGTATATATTTGGATACCTAAACACCTTAAAACCTTAGTCCTCAGGGAGACCCAATGACTACAACCTCATATCCTTTATTTGTTAAGGGTGTTCATTTATACATTGTGAAATCCCTAGTTATTCTTTAAGATATTTTACCTAGATATCTTTATTGGTTATTTTATTGGTGAAAAATATTTTCATATAAAATAATCCTTTATTCTATATGCTAAGATAAACCTCATTGAGAAATTATTATAATCATTTTATTCAATGAAGATTATGTCATTATATTATTCAGTTTGTGATGGATTGCATTGGAATTTTATGTGTTGGGTGGGGTTTGGAATTATATAGCCCCTTAGTGCACTGGTAGGTCTCATGAGACAACTAATATAAGATATTGAGAGAATTATTACCTTTTATGTAAGATGTCTTGGCACAAGGCCTTGATGATATGTTTATGATTTCTTAACACAAAACCTTGATGGTATGTTTAAGATGTATATAATTATGCAATTTATTCAATACATGTTCAGCTATTGATATCTTGACATTTATTCATTATTATGTTGGTCATAGATTTATTTATTCTCTCAGTTTAAATTTTTATGACATAACTCAATTTATTTATTCATGCCATAATGTTTTAGTAATAAATTCAATACATGTTCAATTATTGATATCCTAACATCCATTAATTATTATATTGGTCATGGATTTATTTATGCTCTTACTTTAATTTTTTATGTCATAAATTAGTTTATTATTCATGTCATAATGTTTTAAAAATTCATTCACTACATGTTCAGTTATTGATATCCCGACATCTATTCATTATTATGTTGACCATGTATTTATTTATTCTCCCAATTTCATTTGATATGGAATAAATTTGTTTATTTATTCATGTAATAATGTTTTATTTTTAATTTCTTCCAATGTATGATACACCCTTACTGAGTATCTGATCTCACCCCTTTATATTATTTTACTTTTCCCTAAGAAACCAAGAATATTACTACATATGAAAAATGGATTTCAAGGAGAATAATAATTCTTTTTAATTTTTTTAGATAATGTAATTTTAGTTTCAATGTAATTGGAAATTCATTTATGTATCTATTTTCCCGAGACTACTAAACTATTGGATTATTTGTATTGTGATCTATATACCAATGTAATAAAATAACCACAGGATCCAGGGTATTGGATTCAGGGTTGTTACAGTTGGTATTAGAGGATAGTTTAGTAGAAACCTTAAGAACTAGATTCAGAAGAACATAGTTAGAAAATATGAACCATAGGCTAAACCCTTAGGATATTCTAAAATTATTTCTAGATTACATGAAATTAAAATCACAATGTTATTTATGAACTAATTAAGTATATACCATTGTCTAGAATCTTACCAAATGGAAGGAAAAACCATATCAACACCCAAAGTCAACACAGAGATTTCTCTATTGAGCATGACAATTATATTGGTGTTGGTATCAAATTAGAGACTGGTTATTTTTAATAATTAGGATTTAGAATATTTGGGTATAAAGCCTTAGGTATATATCTTAAGAGAACTAGGTTAAGTTTTACTAGTATGACCTTATAGGATTAATATCCCCAAGGTATTGA
This sequence comes from Viscum album, assembly GCA_963277665.1. Lineage (NCBI taxonomy): Eukaryota > Viridiplantae > Streptophyta > Magnoliopsida > Santalales > Viscaceae > Viscum > Viscum album. The sequence goes on from OY728123.1 coordinate 668,466,687, forward strand.
TAATGTATCCATTATATAGTAAAAAATTAAGAGATCAATTGGGTTTAGTAAGTGTTTATCATTAAGTGAAATTGTGAGGTCAAAATTTATTTAGGGGGGGTATAATGTAACATCCTAGATTTCCAATTCATGTTTTTTTAGAAATATAAATATAAATACTAAATTAATTTCTTCCTTTTAATAAACGAAATATTTATACAAATATTTATTACCTAAGTAATTCATTTAAATATTTTCAAGTAAAATGGAAATCTATTTATTAAAATGGTTTTTGAAAAAGGGCGGCTTGTAGGTCGAGCGACAACCCGTCACATCCAGCATGGGCATGGGGCACGAACCCATGACCAAAGGGTGATATGGGAACATCACCTTCCATCAACCTAAATGTTTCCCAAATTTCATTTTCCATACTTTTTTATATATACATATATTTTATTATATACATGACTCTTTTTAATTATATAGTTTTAATTGATAACTACATTTATTTTATTAATAGTTTTATTTTCACACTATCTTGGTAATTAAATTATTATAATAGTTAAAAAAGTATTACTCATGTATTCATTATCCAAAAATTATAACATAAAACCATTTTAGGTACTGTAATACGAAATTTTATTTGTAACATAATAAAATAAATGTTTAATTTTAAATAATATGTTATTATTCATTTCTAATATTACATTATAGTTAATTTAATTTCTAAATGTTTTTATTTTATATTATTCTACGTATAGGTTTTATTACTTTAAAATTTTACTTTTAAAAGGTTGATTAATATGTTTCATAATAAAAATTAAATAATATCTTATTTAAATAAATTTAATAAACAATCATATCCAATAAAACACTCACTATTATAATAAGTAGACACAAAAAAAGATTATTACATTTCATAAGAACTTTACACATTATGAGTAAATATGAACTAGTAAAACTAGAAATAAAAAATGGATATACACATGTAAGAATAATAAATTCATGTTCTCACCCAAATTTACCCAACTTTTAGGGTTAAGCGGTCACTTGTAGTGTAGCTTGGGTTGTCAAATCCTCATATACCTAAGAACAAACCTACAAACACATATATTCTATGGTTTGTTTTTGGCTATGAAGTGGACAACTTTTGGGTTAATTTTTGGTTGGATTATTAGAGAACTAAAGATCTAAGTGAATTAAAATTAAGAAAAATGATTTGATCCTAGGTTATCGCTTGGGGTGGATTGGATGAATTCCTTTTTAAACTATTTCAATTTCTTAAATTTGAGATGGTTTCATTCAATGAAGTAAAACTACCATCATCACATAATAATTTAATACCTAAAAATCATAATACTAAACACCTATACACTTGGAGGATCATATTTACAAGCACTCCAAGGTAAAGGTTCATTTTAGCACTTGAAGTGTGTGGTCTTAAAAGTCAACAAGGATGAAGAAGTTTTAAGGTCGTCAAATGGAATTATCAATTAAAAGAAGTGATTATTCATTAATGGAGTGATAAATAACATCCAATACAGCCCCTTTATACCCATTGGATCAACCCATAAAAGTGTTATCCCTCCATTTATTCTATGATCTCATTATAAGTGGGAAGTAGACTCATGAGGATGGAATTGAAGAAGTAAAAACAAAAAAATAACAAACACTCCACCGTTGTGTGAAGGATTTATCTCTTCACTATGTGAATAAATTCACACCATAATGAAATGGTATCAATGTGTTAATAAAAATAACATAAAGTGAGAAGAATAAGAAGTTTTATTAAGATACTAAGGTGATACGAACAACTTACAATTTTAAGAAATGCGATTACAACATCAAAATGGAAGCATAACATTAAAATGAAAACAACACAAAAATATCATCAAATAGTTCACCAAAACTACCTTAAATAGGAATTTTTGAATCCTTGGGTCAATAATTAAATAGTGTAAGTCACTCCAATTAATGGCGGTAGGCCTAGGTTGGTGGAAAGTTAATTGAGAGGAGACTTTTCCACCATTGATCTGAAATGGAAGCCAACTTGAATCCACCCAAAAGGGTTCATATAGATGGAAGAATTGGGGTGGGACATAAAAGATGAAAATTAATCTCCAGAAGGACCCTAACATCTTGTAAAAGATCATCCCAAATAGATGTTGGTATTTTGAGATATGGTCAAAATGGTGGGATATTTTTCTGGGCCACAGAATCCGGCCTAGAATTTTATCTTTAAATTGGGCCGCCTAAAACTCCATTAGAAAATCCTAATTATCTTGGTAAACTGTTTAATGAAATTCTCCCCATGATTTATTCTATATTTAGTTAAAATTTCCTAATCATTGGGATTGGATCTTGTCCTCTACAGTAATGTTATTGGGCTATTGTCCTGTTTACTTCTCCCAAAATTTCTTGGGTTGAATGTACAAAATGGTGGTCTTACAATGTGAATCTTTAAGTGCTCCAAAATCATGATTTGTTCCTTAAAGCACAAGATACTTGAAAATAAAATATGAAAATAAAATCAATACGATTTTTTATTTTATGAGGTGTTCAAAAATGTACCCTGAAATAGTGCATTTTAAAAAGGAATTACAATCTTAATGTGAATTAATGTTCAATTTTTAAAATGCACTAAAAATGGTGTTTATGAATAATGAATCACATGAATATTATAAATATTAATAATTAATATTATCCTCTTTCAGTCGATAATCACACTCCCAACTTGAGTTTTTCTAGTCCCGAGAAAAATGTATCCCAAAAATATGAAATTCAAATTCCCTTTTCCAAAAAAATTTTAATACACATTTTTTATCATCAAAAGACCTTATACCAAAAAATTATTTAACCCATAAAAATTATTTAAAACAATCTAGGTCCATAAGAATATATAAATCTCAAGTCTATTCCTTTTTTCAAATTCATCTCCACATTTCATCCAATTTCAATTAAGCATGATGATTTGTTGTGCATCACAATAGACATGGGGGTTCATCTTTATTCAAGGGAGAAAAGATGGAAGCGCTAGGTGGAATCACATTTTAATATTAACATGAGTATTCATTTCCTTTTTATGTTTGTTTTTTTGTATTTTTTTTACAATTTTTCCATGGTAATTGAAATTGAACTCAATCGAGTCAACCTATATAGCGAGACTTTGCCGATGACTCCCAAGCTCAAAGACCTTAGGGCACCAAGTGAAGCCCATATAATTAGGCATCATCTCGAGTTTACTCAATCAAAAACAAATTCAAATCGCCAAAAATAGAGATAAAATGACTAAATCTGGGCCATACATATATGGAGTCATGATCCCCAAGTGCCGAAAGCCAGACACTAGGTCAGCCCATTACTCTACGCGTAATTGAATTTTTTATTTTTTTATTTTTGGTTTGATTTTTTATTTTATTTTTTGAATAATCATTTTAAAATTAAAATGATCTCCAAACCTATTCTATTTATTATTAGAACCCAATAACCCAAACTATTACCCCACAATCCAAAGGATATGCATTGTGATTTTTTTTATTAATTGGATGAAAATATAAATGGTGAAAAATTACATCAGACAACTGCACTTTCCAAAACTATTATCATGAAATTAAACTTTCATTAAAATAAGAATCAAGGAATGAAAAATTATTTGATATTCAGTTTCAAAGTGTGCAATGTGTATTATCCTGTTCAAGGTTAAAGAAAATTTTCCTTCTATTAAAGCACTCATTTTTTTCATTTCAAATCAAAAAAAAATTATGCTCATAAAATCTATTTTTTATTCCATATCCCCCAACTTAAAATAAAAATATCCCTGGTGTTTGAAGAAATGAAAATTTATAAGGTGGGTAGAGGAAGAAAATATGAGTTCAAAAAAGAAATTGAAGATGAAAATCATGGAATGAAGTCACCTGGTGGTTAAAGTTGAAGTTCGTGTTTCTCCCATTTAATCACTTGATCTCCATATAACTCGAAGAAGACTCATCAATGATGCTAGTTTTTGTTTGTGAACCTATGATTTTCCTAAAATTTCATGAATCTCAACAGCCCCTGAATCTTATACACCATCACAATTAGAAACCAAGGAAACCTTGAGAGGTTCCCTTAACTAAAAATAAACAAAAAATAAAAGGAAAGGAAAAAAAGAATACCTGTTTGATTGTGCATACTTAACACATACTCGAGGTATATATATATATAAATACACACACACATAAATACTATTATATATATATATTATGGATGGTGTGTGCAGGGCAGGTTGTAGGTCAGTGGAAGGAGCGCTCCATTATCACCCCAAGGTCACGGGTTCGAGTCACGCATGGGTTTTTCTTCATTGAACTATGAATTTCCCTTTTATGAATATATATATATATATATACATATTAGTATAAAGTTTTAAAATAAGAAGTGGGAAGCATTATGTATTGTAGGTTAGTGGAAGGCGTGTGCGACTCTTTTCCAAAGGTTGTGGGTTCGAGTCCGGTCGTGCCAGCCTTTGACATGCAAGGAAAACTTTTGCATATATATATATATTTTATATATTTTAAATATAAATATAAATATATATAGATCACATAAAATTAAATATATATTACATAAAAGAACAAAAAATTGAAAATAAATAAAATAAAATAAGAAACAAAACAAAAATAAAAATATTTGAAAATATTTTTTTATTATATATATATATATTGAAATCGATTTTTTTAAACAAAAATACACAAAAATAATAATAAAAATAATAAAATAAAATAAAAGTCATGTTGATGCTGGGTTGCCTCCCAGAAAGCGCTTAGTTTAAAGTTGTTAGCTTGACTTGGACCCCCTGACTTATCCAACACCAAGTTTCATCATCTTAAGGATTAAATTTTTCACCGAATTAATTAGATTATTATTGAGTATCTAATGGGGTTGCTAGTAAGGTTTTGGAATTGACTGAAGAAAAACCATATAGGTCCCAATATATTGGATAAACCCATGAATATCGAAAAGGGTTCGTCATATTTCTTTCCTAGTCTTGATTAATACAACAAGGTGAATTATATCTTTATTAGCATTAAGAGAGGATAAAATGATGAGGTAATGTTTTTGATTATCCACTATAAAGTAATAATTAAGAGAGTATGTATGGACCATGAATTTGATCTCAAGTTGACTAACATATTCAAACACAGGTTGGGACTTTGAATCAAAATCAATTTCATTTTCAAAATTTCTCAACAAAATTGGTTCCCTTTGAATAGAATATTCAACCAGCAAATTGAAAATATCAGTTTTATGAATGGATATAGACTCAAATTTTGTGATTTCTATAAATGGTTTAGTGATTAGTGTTTTTGAAAAACCATCAATGGATTTATATTCAGGAGACTCAATCCCTAATGTCAACTTCTCCTATTTTGAATAAAAAATATCAATTTACTCTTGATTTAAATACGCTTCATTAATTATTTGATCTTATCCATCTATCCCAAATCCAAAGGTTGGTTCTTTAATAATTTCATGAGTGGTTTGTGGGAGAAAATCTTCTTATATCAGTGTTGAGTATATGACAACATGAGTGGGAATGAGTTCCATAACCGTTTCAATGATTTATAGTTATAATCTCAATGATGAAACCTTAGAAGTTATTATCTACATTTATTGACATAGTTTATCAAGTAATGGTTGTGTATCAGGATGAAAAATGGGTTCATCCAAATGGTCTACTCCAGGAGGATAATAATATTGTTGGAATTGCATTAGTGGATGCTCAGATTGGCCTTGTTGGGATTGGAACTCATTATAGGTTGGAATGTTTTGTGGAGCATAAGAGTTAAAACATTGTGGATCAATTGGTTATTGATTTCCCCACCAATAAAAACTGAGATGGTCTTTTTACATCATAATTTGTGTGGGGTAGTTAATGTAGAGATAGGTTCCCCATGTTTGGGTTTGTTCAAAATGGATTCCCATAGAGGTGAAATTGGGGGTGAGAATAGGGAATTAGGGTGAGAAAAGGATATTAGTGTCTCAGATAACTTACTTAGGTCCCTATAAATGGTTCCAAAATTTTTTCTCGCTCAAATTTACCTAAATTTTTAGGTTTAAGTGGTCTCTTGTAGTGTAACTTGGGTTGTCAAATCCTTAGAGACCTAAGAAGAAACCTATAGACACGTAAATTCTATGGATTGTTTTTGGATATGAAGTGTCCAACTTTGTGGTTGATTTTTAGTGGGTTTAAGTTAACACTAAAATACCTAATTTAATTCAAATTAAGAAAAATGAGTTGATCCTATGTAATCTCTTGGGGTGGATTGGATGAATTCCATTTTAAACTACTTCAATTTCTTAAATTTGATATGGGTTCATTCAATGAAGTAAAATTACCATAATAACTCACTAATTCAATACCTACTCACCCTAATACTAATCACCTATACACTTGGAGGATCATATTTATGATTACTTCAAGGTAAAGGTTCGTTTTGGCACTTGAAGTGTGTGGTCTTAAATTTCAACAAGGACAAAGAAGTTTTAAGGTCATCAAACAAAACTCTCAATTAAAAGAAGTGATTATTAATTAGTGGAGTGATAAATAACATCCAATAAATCCCCTTTATACCCCCTTGTATCAACTCATAAAAGATTTATCCCTGTATTGATTCTATGATCTCAGTGGAAGTGGGAAGTAGACTCTTGAGGACGAAATTAAAGAAGTAAAAAATAAAAAATAACAAACACTCCACCGCTGTGTGAAAGATTTCTATCTTCACTATGTGAATAAATTCACACCATAATGAAATGGTATGAATGTGTTAATAAAAAAAATAAAGTGAGAAGAATAATAAGTTTTATTAAGAGTCTAAGGTGATTCGAATAATTTACAATTTGAATAAATGAGATTACAACATCAAAATTGAAGCATAACATTAAAATGAAAACAACACACAAAGATCATCAACTCCTTCACCACCACTACCTTAAGTAGGAATTTTTGAAGCCTTGGGTTGATACTTAAATAGTGTAATTCACCCCAATTATTGGTGGTTGGTGTTAGTGGGTGTAAAGATAATGGAGAGGATACTTTTCCACCATTGATCCGAAATGGCAGCTAGCTTGAATCCACCAAACAGAGGTGCCTAAATGACCTTTTATATGGCCTAATCGGGGTGGGTCATAGAAGAATAAAATGAATATCATGATTTACCCTAACATCCTGTAAATTATCATCCCAAATGGATGTTGGTACTTCGAGATATGAACGAAATGGTTGGTTGTTGTTCTAGGATGTAGAATCTGGCCTAGAATTTCATCTTCAAATTGGGCCGTCTGGAACTCCATTAAAACATCTAAATTATCTTAGAACAATATCTAATTAAATGTTCCCCATGATTTCTTCTATCTTCAGTTAAAACTTCAGAATCATTGGGATTGGATATTGTCTTCTATAGTAATGTTATTGGAATGTTATCCATTTTACTTCATCCAAAATTTCCTGGGTTGAATGTCCAAAATGGTGGTCTTCCAATGTGATTATTTAAGTGCTCAAAAATCATGAATTGTTACTTAAAGCACGGGAGACCTGAAAATAAAATATGAAAATAAAATCAATAACATTTTGTTTTTTATGAGGTGTTAAAAAATGTACCATGCAACATTTCATTTTAAAAGGAATTACAATCTTAAGGTGAATTAATGTTCAATTTGTAAACTGCACTAAAAATGGTGTTTATAAATAATGAAGCACATGAATATTATAAGTATTAACAATTAATATTATCATATTTCAATGTATAATCAATTCACTAAAAGAAAATCCATAGGTTTTTATTCCCCCATAAAGATCTCCCCTACCATGAAGATTGTAAAAATAAATAGAAGCATTAGGAAAATGATAGACATTATCAATGAATGTGTAAGAACATTTGTAAGTGATATAATGGATGATAAAGTGAGAATTATGGTATATTTATAGGGAAATATGGTCACTTTACATTATTACTATTGAACAATATTAACAATGGACATTATAACCATTATTCAATAAGATAGTTGGTCATTATTATTGTTGGTTATGTATAGACAATTAAGTGATCATTAGGATTATTTTATGATATAACTAAAATTGTATTATCAAAGAATATAAATATATTTCATTAAGAATATATTTTATGGTAAGTTTGGATGTTTTAAATAAAATTTATTTTTATGAAATAATCTTATAAAACACCTTTTAAGTTATAATATATTTTAATGAAGTCCTAAGTAATTTTTATAACAACCAAAATGTTTATTATTCTCTAAAAATTATTAATTTTAATTAAATAATTATTTTTATTTAAAATTTAAAATTATAATATTTAGATAATTATTTTGATAAAATTAATTTCATTTTCGAACTCAGAAGAACAAAATTAGCTTAGGATGAATTTCTATAAATTTTCTAACAAGGTTTATTTTTTGGTGAAAAAGTGAAAATCACCATTTTACAAACACTATGGTTTTATGACATAATTATTATGTGAGCATGATTAAAATTTTTTTGAAATATTTTATTCAATTAAAAATTCATTTAATAAGTATAAAAATGAATTTAAAAATATTAATTTTAATTTAGAAATTTATATTTTACATATTGGAACCAAAAAATAGATTTTGATATAAAAATTATTTTTGGATTTGGTGCATTAAATGGATTGGTTTGAAGGTTATTTTAGAATTTTTCATCTTTTGAACGGCCACCCACCCTCAATCGCTCGTTAATATTCCATAAAATTAGTTATAATTCGTTGCACCCACAAGTGGTTGGATTATATAATAAAATAACCAATATTTAATCCCTTAAAACCATCCCTCCTCAAGTATAAATACCTACCCCCTCTTCCCATTATCCCACAAATGTTTTTGAAGTTATCTTATTATATATCTACCAAGGAGTCTCTTCCATTAACCCCTATTCATTCTTGAAGAGTTTTGTTGGTTCAAAGGTTCGACTCAAAGCTAAAAAGCTCTAGAGAGGCAAGAGTCCTCAATCCTCCTCTTTCCTTTTCAAGTTCATTACCTTTGTTATATTATCATTATAAATTTATTTTTCCTATATTGACATGATTTTTATTATATGGTATTATCTTTCATTTGATATGTTTTAAATGTGAGTTTATTTATTCTCTCTCATTATATCCTTTGTCTAAGTCGTTACCATGTCGAAGTAAGGGTTTCCCTAATACTCCTCTTTAATTTTCAAGTGAAATTCATTTTTTATATTATATTTTAAGCTTCATTTTCATATACATAAATTCATTTAATTACATGTTATTATAACCTATTTGAATTATTTATAATGTTATATTATTTAATCCCTCTCATTATAGACTTTGTCTAAGTTGTTATAATGCTCGAACTATCTTATAACTATACAACCATCCTCAAATTTTGGTGAAGTAATGTGTGTGTGGTTTTACAAGTAAATAAATATATTTTTGGTTACTATGAGTGGATTTAGTTTTTACTCATATGAATATAGGGGTTATAACCTCAAAAATAGTTGTTCGGGTATATCCTGATCATCATCCTAGTGCACAGTGAAGGGGTTATTACTGCACACCTAGTTTGACACTCCTAGGAGATATGCTTGGATGATATACATTCTATTTACAAACCATTATGAAGGATTTATCTATCATTGCATTATTTTCCTAACTTTTCAAATTCATGTATTCAACTACCTAGACACCTTGTAACCTTAGTCCTCGTGAACATCCAATGACTAAAACCCCATATCCCTTACATATTAAGGGTGTTAATTTATATATTGTGAAATACCTAGTTATTTTTTAAGGTATTTCACCTAGATATCTTTATTTATTATTTTATTGGGGAAAAATATTTTCATACCATATAATCCTTTGTTCTATATTATAAGATAAACCTCATTGAGCAATTATGATAAGTAGTTCATTCAATTAATATTATGCTATTAAGTTATTCATTTTGTGATGGATTGCATTATAATTTTATGTAATTGGTGGGGCCCAAAATTATTAGCCCCTCAGTGCACTGGTAGGTCTAATGAGACAACTAAGATAAGGTAATGGTTGCATACTTACCTTTTATGTAAGATGTCTTGGAACAAGACCTTAACAATATGTTTAATATGTCTTGATATAAGGTCTTGATAGTATGTTTAAGATGTCTGAAATTATGTAATTCATTCACTACATGTTCAGTTATTGATATATTAACATCTATTCTTGGTTGTATTGGTCATGTTTCATTTTTATGGAATAAATCAGTTTATTTATTCATGCCATAATGTCTTAGAAATCTATTCACTACATGTTTAGTTATTGATATTCTAGAATCTATTCATTGTTATGTAGGCTATGAACTTATTTATGCTCTCATTTTTATTTATTATGGAATAAATTGGTTTATTTATTCTTGCCATAATTTTTTAAAAATCCATTCACTATATGTTCAATTATTGATATCATGGAATCTATTAATTGTTATATTGATCATAGATTTATTTTTTCTCCCAGTTTAATTTGATATGGAATAACTTAGTTTATTTATTAATTCCATATTGTTTTATTTATAATTTCTTTCACTATACATTACACCCTTTTCAAGTGTCTGATCTCACCCCCTATATTTTTTTACTTTTCCCCAAGAAACCAAGAAACATATAAAATATAAGGACCCACACTTATTTCATACATAATCTTGAATTTATTTAAGAAAACACTTCATTATACATTGAGGATCTTTTCAAGTTTAGAGCTTTAGATAATTAAGACAAAACATTCGTAACATTACACATTGTTACATAGTGGATACCATAAAATCAGTTTCCATTATCCTCAGAATATAAAACATTAAATCACAAAGCAAGACTACTTGACAATTATTCAACATTTAACATGTCTTCCTTCATTGTATTACTCATCATTAACCTGTGAAAAATCATTTAAAAACTTGGGATGAGCACAAAAGCTCAGTAAGGTATGAAAAAGAGGGAAAAATCACATTAGTCCATGAATACGCATGACGTATGAAAACATTTTCAAAAGACATGCTTTCCACCCATAAAATCTTACTTAGCGTACCATGAGATTTACATAAGATCCACACAAACATAATTATAATCATAGAGGTATATTGGGGCATTACTTACATAATCTTGTAACCATCTTGGCTACCTTAAAATTTGTAACCCTCACGGCTACCTTACTTTGTGTAACCATCATAGTTACACTTGGAGTAACCATACGGCCGACCTCCAACTTACTCATACCCAATGAATTGGAGGGAAATATAGGTCCCACCCTTCATCATAAACAATGCCCAATAACAAAAACATAATCATACAACATAAACAATAGCATAAAAACATTGCCTTTGAATCTTATAAAACAGAATTTTAAAAGAGGATTTTAGAAGAAAAGTCCCTTATAAACATCATATACTTGAAGTGAGACTTAATTGAGTAGATGGAATATGTATATACTCTATAAATACACATAATTAAACATAATATAAACAGAACCCATCACACAAACAATTTAAATAGCACATAAATTATAAAGTAGAAGGTTAACCCAAAGAATGGAAATCGGGTTAAGAATTCCCTTACCTTGGGCTTGTATTACTTAAAAATTGTTTAAACCTCCTGTATAATGGTTAAAAGAGTGTTATTAGTACTTTACAGAAACATTTTCATGTTTATAACATCTTATATGGTCATTTAATAACCTCATTTCACCCCTTAATTGTTAGGATTTTGTTCCTTGCATTATTTTGGGTGAGTTCTTTTGTGATTTTCACAATCGGTTCATGATGAATCTTTCTTGTTGATTGGAAGTGAAACTCCAGAATTGGAATGGAGTAGTATTTACATAATTCCAGTACCATAAATTATACCATTTATCACTTTGGTGCTTTATATGATGATGATTTATAAGTTAAAACAATAATTATGTTCGTTTAGATAATTTAAGTGGTTCTTTGATAATTACAATTTCATTTAGTCTTATAAGTTTGAATCATGAGTACAAAAGAATTCCAGAACCTTATATGATTCATAAAACATATATTATAACCTGGTTCAACCATATAAATGGTTTCATGACCAGAATTGAAAGAATTAATGGAGATTGAAAATACATCGTCCACGATATCGGTAATTCGACACAAATGGACAATGTTTTTTTGATTCTTTAAATAAGTGAGAGAGGAGAGGAATAATGATTTGTAATTTTCCATAAACATGAAAACATCCAGAATATACATTATTCTGGAGATTTAATTCCTCTTGGATAAGAGGGGGTTAAGAACGAAGAGAAGGGAATCTTGAAATGAAGAAAACATGAGAAATTTCTTACAAAAAATTCGGCAGCCTAACGACGCCTCTTAAAATTTCATAAAAACAAGATTGATGAGAGGAATGGAATATCTCATCAATCATACAAAATTTGGACAGTAATGGGAAATATTAAACAAAATATCCCAACAAAAGACAAAGGGAAAGGAAGAGAATAACATAAAATGGAAGGAAAGAATGAAAATGAAAGAGGATGTTTACCTCTTGATCTCTTCTCCTTGAGATCCTTCTTAAGGGCTTTGATTTTGGTCTTTTGGTGATACCAGCAGCTCTAGGACGTGGGGAAGAAGATTGGGGAGGGAATTTGGCAGAAATTAGACAATTCTCAAGGCTTGAGAGGTGTGAGAGGAAGAGGGGAGTGAGGGTGATATTTATAGTGGAGGAGGGGAGGTATTTTAGATTATTTTAATTATTATTATAATATTTTTATCAAGAATATGAATAATCTCAAATAAAGTGGCCCTAAATAGTGTTAATATCATGTGATTTCGAAGCAAGTGGCCTTGAATCACTTATGATGTCATAAATAGTGCATTTTTACTGATAAATTGATTATACGGTATTTTATCGTATTTCACTATTCACTGAAAATTCAAGAGTTTCAGAAAAATACCAAAAATTTACCCCTACCATTTTTCGACGTGTAGAATTCAAAAGTGAAATCCATTTTTCAAAAATAATTTTCTAAATATTATTAATTTAATTTTTAAATAAGGTCACAGTTAATTCGAAAAATAACAATATTGAAGTGCAATTAGTTTTATGTGACATTGGAAAATTAATTAAGATCCCATTATCCTATTTCCATGGGAAAATAAAATAATATTATTATTTACTATTCATGAGGTCATATTACTATTCATATTACTATTCATTAGGGCATGTTACTATTCACCAAAAAAACAAGTTTGTTTCATCAGACTCTAAATAACATACTGAACACAATTGTAGATGACAGTTTCTTGAAATTCAAATCATAGAAGAAATAAAATTATGTTTAAAGGATAATTATAAATATATACCTTAAAAAAAATTCCAAGCATTTTCAATTTATTTTTAGAAAACCTTGGGATGTTACATAAAAAATGGATTTCAAGGAGAATAATAATTTTTTTTCATGTTCTTAGATTATGTAATTTTAGTTTCAATTTAATGGAAAACTCATTTATGTATCTAGTTTCATGAGACTAATAAACTATTGGATCCTCTGTATTGTGATATATGTATCAATATAATAAAAATAATAATTAATCTTTGGTACTGGAGTTGGGGCTATTAAAAATTTTCAGAACAAACATCTTACATGAGATCCCACAAGAACTTACATTACATGTCATCCATTTCATCGACCAATCCTCTTACATATTCACGGTGTGGAAACTCTTCACTTCTTCTAGAGAAAAAGTGTAACTTCTAAGAATTTTGGGAATATCTGATGCATCGACAAACATATGAATTATTACATTCCTTTTCCAAATTCTTAGCTTTTAACTCAGCAGAACATATTATGTACCTGATATCTTTTTATGTATTTGGTGCCTTTTCCAAATTTCCTGCTTCAACTCAGAACAACATCTTTCAGATGAAAAAATATATTACATATGTAGTGACTAGGACAAATTTCAAAAAACATCTCAAATATAAATTTTCAAAAATCATCTATAATAATTCCAAAACCTCTCCAAATGCATCCAAAGATACTAAAAATCCATGGTAACTAGGATTAAAGATATTCAAACCCTTCTCCTATAGTCCAAAATTCCAATTCTTTTAGTTTTAAATTGATGTTATAATTTACAAAAAAGTCCAATTTAAAAAAGTCTAAAAAAATAAGTTTTGTTTCCAATGGTTATGGTCAGGGTAAGGGGGGTCATGTACAAACATTGAAAGTAAAACTAAAAAATAAAAAAAAATCTATTATTGAGGGGGTTACATGGAGAAATTAGACAAGATTAGAGACAGAAACATGAGATGATGAATCTCCCAAGGAAACTAATCAAGCATATAGGAAACTAATAAAGCATATAGGAAACTAAAGAAGCATATAGGCTTAGTCTTAGGCCTATTATTATTATTATTATTTTAGAGTCTAAACTATTTGAGGATAAACATCATAGTAGTCAATCTCGGATCACGGTGCGATGCAGTGGTGGTCTAATAGTGGGATAGCTGGGATGCAGATCACATTAAGGCCACATTTTTATCCAATCATGGACTAATAAATATAATTTAAATTATATAATTCTACACATATATGCTGAAAAATTAAAATATGAAAAATAAATTATAAAACAAAATAAAAATAAAAAACTAAAAACAAACTAAAAAAGGGATTGAGAATGGAAAATTTTAACTAAAACATGTAAAAAACAAAAAAAAATCATATAAAGACAGAAAATAAAAATAAAATGAAAGGAGTATGAACATTCGAGTCGACTTAGGGGGTGTGCGATCATCATCGACATCGACATCAAATTGGATGGGGGTGGGGGGGGGGGGGGTGGGGGTCATCATCGATGTTGACGGGTCGGTGTCATCCTAGCCATGGGGGGTGGGGAGGGGGTCATCATTAGTGTCGAGGGGTCGGCGTTAGCCTGGCTGGTGTGGGGGTCATCATCAGCATTGAGCAGTCATCGGAATCCTGATGCAGGGTGGGTGCAGTCGTCATCGATGTAGAGGGGTTGGCGACAACATTAAAGGATAGTGTATCAAAAATACCTCATTTTTTTTGTAGGCATTTCCATGACCACCAATATTACAGTAAATCCATAGTAGTGTAATTGCGACACAACCGACATGATCTTGAACTACTTAGTGACTCAACCATCAGGAGCGGCGGTGCACCACTCTGCACCAGCACGATCGTGACCACACCATTTCTATTTAAAAACTATGAGAATCACATTTGATTAAATACAAATTTAGTTACTGTTTATCTAGAATTTTTTTATAAAGTGAAAGTGCAAACAAAATCAATTTATTTTAAGAAATTCACATTAAGGTGAATCTCATAATGATGATATATATTTTTAGCTGGATGAAACTGAAAATACTATATGGATGAAAAGTAAAACCATAGATTCAATTTTCAATCATGAGGAACATTACATGGTGTGTCCTTTTGGTAGGTAAAATAATTACCTTGAATTACCTTGAATCATATTAATTATAATAATTTTTATTATTATCTGCATGGTATATATGCATATTTTGTGTGTGTCCTTTTGGGATAAAAAATGTACATCTA
Source organism: Viscum album (assembly GCA_963277665.1). NCBI lineage: Eukaryota > Viridiplantae > Streptophyta > Magnoliopsida > Santalales > Viscaceae > Viscum > Viscum album. The sequence continues at coordinate 668,482,283 of OY728123.1, forward strand.
TATTCAATACTTTAAGGATAAATAAGTTCTTTATCCCATGGTTTATGAAATATATCATTTTCAAAAGTAAGATATTTAATTACTTATTAATGACACTTTTATGAATATGTAAAATATTTGAAAATTTTAGGGTTTTCTCTTCCAGATGATTAATTAAAAAAATAATGAAATTCCTTATATTTTTATAATTAAAAATATCTACATCTTTTAGAAACTATTCAAGGTTTTTGATGTTATTCAAGGCTTCTGAAAAAACAAATTGATTAAATAAAACAAATCAATTTATATAATTCACAGGGAGATGGAATTAATTATCATATTCTTCCTTTTGTGAATATTTATAAAACATTCATAATATTTTAATATGTTTCAAATATTTTTAAACCATTAGGGATTTATATATAGATATTGTAATAAATGTTATCATATAGATAATGCCACTAACCAAACTGGTTTACCCTCATTCGATCACCCAAAGTTAGTATGTGGCAAGGCCTGAAGGGAATTCCTAATCTTAACAGGCTTGCAACTAGAGTATGTGCATTGAGAATACTCCTTGTAAATGGTTTCTCTTGATAATTTAATCAATGAGTCTTAGTTAAGAACCCTGCATGACCCTGCCATATATTGAAGAGGCATGCATCTGCATAAGTGGAAACAATAATCACCATCATGACATAAAATAATATCAATGAAAACTCACAGGAAAAAACATAATAACAACGACTAAATGAAATAAAAGGGGTATAAATAAAGTTTCCAAAATAAAAAAGCGATAGGATGAGAAGTGGATAATGAAATACATCATTAGAAAAACTGAATAATAATAAAAAAATAAATATCCACCCACCACCATGTGACATAATGGATCATCACACTATGTCACCACCATCAACCTAGATAAATATATTAAGAAAATCCACCACCACCAAGTGGTTAATTTATATTATTCATCAGTATAAACAAGGTTTTTGTACATCCAATGGGTGTATTCAAGGTGTAAACATAACTGGCCCAGTAGGATTCCACCAAGTGTTCCATATACATTATTTTTTTAGAAAAACTAGAGCATTCTAGTTTGAAAATAAATATAACAAATAGCCTTTAAACACTTTGTAATAAAACAAGAAGTGTAGTACATGGGTGGTATAAAGTAAAATAAAGTTAAAAAGAAACCATATATATGGTATTTTTAAAACGATCTGTAATGGACCAAACCTCTCCCGTCCATTACTTTGTGAAAATTAGGGTTAGGAAGAGGCCGCGAGAGTTTCGTGGGAGAAGTACTTAATTGATGTGAGAGAGGGAGTAATTATAAGATAATAATGGGCATCAATAATAATAATAATTATTAATGATAATGATGGTGACCCATTGATGAAATTGAAAGATTATTTATTATATTAAATAATAATGGTGGATTTTTAGTGTGTGTTTAATTAAATGAAATGGTTTTAATTTAATATGAGAATAACCATGGTCAACTAATTTAATGGGACTAAATTAGAAAATTAATGGTGAGTGTTATTATTATTAATTTTATTAATAATAAAGTGATAAAAGAGATGGGCCGTGATAGACATGGAGAAAAGGAAAGGGGGAGGCACCACTTTTTGTGCAGTGGGTGAAAGATTGGAAAGAGATTGGAGAGAGAGTGTGAGAATTAAATGGGGAAGTAATAAAAGAAAAAAGGAAATCAATTAAGGTTAAAGGGAGTGAGGTGCACCAAATTGGAGAGAGGGTGGTGCGTGGCTTTGGGTATTTGAAATAAATCAATTAAAAATAATAATATAGTAATCATGTTATTGTTTTTGTTGATAAAACACTTTTTCGACCGTAACATATTCGTGCGACCTCGGTTTCACGAACCGTATGCGGCAGTGCAACCCAGATTCCGAGACAGACATTTCAAGTCCAATATTGGATGTATTTTTTCAGGTTTTTGGATTGGGTACCCGAAGTGCTCGGAAAATAATAGATTTAATATTATTATTAAATCTTTGACCCGCCATAACTCCCGTGTGCGATGTCCGATTGACTTCTCGTCAGTGGCGATGTGATCCTATCATTAATACGATCGATTCAATTCTAATATGGAATATTAAATTATGGTTCGTGGCTCGGGTCCACAAACACCCAATAATAATAATATAATTATTTTTATTACGGTATCTTGCATCCAACATATCTCCCTTATATGGTGTTGGAATAGCGAACCATCTGTGATGTTGCAACCCTGAAATTAAGATGGATGAGTCAAAAACCATAAATCCTATATTAATTATTCCTATGGATCAGGATGTTTTTACTCGGTCAAATCGCGTTGGTTAATATGATCCCCTTTTAATGGGGAATTAAGCGTATCTTAAACCGTCCCCCCATTAAATCTTCAAAAGGGACAAGATATCATCCTCTCTTGTTCTTCCTTTTTGTTCTCGGCTATGATATGCTAGAACCTTTCAATCCTTCCCATAGAAGTTTCACAATCAAACTTTACTCCTCGGATCAGTTCCGCTCTGTTTTGATGCAACCAAGCTGTATCGATCAATCCTCGATATAAGGTATGTTTTATAGACGTTCCTTTGCAATCATCTTCTCATATTTCTCCCTTCCACATTAAATCATGAAATATCCATGATTATAATGGGGTTTTTCTTAGGGTTTGGATGGTACGGTTGTTCCGTGGAATCCTCGGGTGGATGCAGTTGGCGCGAGAGGAGGATCATGACCCATTGTGTGGATAAAGAACGTCAAGAACTCTTCGAGGTAGGGGATTTGTTACTTCTCTTTTCTTTTACGTGCAACTGTATTGTTAGCATGTTTAATCCCACTGGATAACAATGGAATTTACATAATAAATATTTTAACTGGATAAATAAATTGATATTGATTGTATGTTTTTTCCTCATGTTTCTCTAGATAGTGTGATATCTATTCTTTCTTTGATTAGCTGTTCATTCTTGATGGAAATTGGTAAAGAACATAAATTGGGATTAATTGATAATTGTTTGGATAAATATAAAGAGGCATGTAAATGAATTTGGTTCTTGTTGAAATTTGATGTTAATAAAATTAGTGTAGTAAGCATGTTTATTTATTTATGATAACTTACTGGTTAGGTTTCCCGAATTTCGAACCAACGAATAATAAATCGGTTAACCCAAGATGGATTAAAGAACTGATTGTTTGATAATTCTGTAAAGGGTTCTGAGTTACCCTCTTGATTGTTAAAGGGAAAAGATCCTAATTAAATGTGGTGTTTGTTTTTCTGCTGTTTGTGCTGTGATGTGACTCTGGATGGCTATTGTGATATGTGGGGGCATGAAGGATTTTGGTTGTGGTAGTAGATGACGCTTAGAGTGGTGATATGCATCAGTTTATGCATATGGGTGTCAGGGAGGACACCAGGGATGATGGAATGGAGTGGATGCGATTTTTGGATGCTTGGTAATTTTGATTGGTTGTTTATCTTCTTTACTTTTCCCCACTGCTCAAGGTATCTGGTCTTACTTACCCTTCTCCCGAAAGAGGAGAAGACACGTAGGGTATGCCACGTGCTTTCCGTGTTTAGCTTTTCAAGGGGTAATGGGTCTATGCTCTTAATATAGGCAGAAAAGACTCAACGAGTAGTACATATACTCACCGTGTTGAGCCCCCTTGTGTGTTTAGTATCATATAATACTTTTCTATAATTCCTGGGAATGTGGGAAAGTAATTATTTAATGAATATTTGAATAAATGGTGTTAACCCATGGGGATGGAGATACTGGAACATAATTATGAGGTTGTAATTTTTGAAGGAACAATTGACTTTGGGTGTGATGCTAAGGAAATTTAATGTGGAATTGTTCATGGTTAATTAATGTTTAAAGAATTAATTAACGTACACTGGAACTGATAAGAAGGGAATGAAGTAATCTAATAAATCTCTTTAAATGGTTGTGTGCTTATAGGATACCCAGCCTTAGAAGTAGAAACCCAGAGTCTGAGAGACGTTAGCTGCAGTTGTGTCTAAGACTAGGCAATGCCCATAGTGTGGTTGTGAGATATAATATATCCTGTACTTTTTGTGTTTCTATACGCTACTCCAACCTGTCAGTAAGGGAAACTGACACCTCAGGGATTTTGAGCCCTAGGGGGTGTTTTCCCCAACATTCTGGTGGGAGGATGAATGGCTGACTACCCCCTTTGACCCCTCTCTCTTCTCTTGGTATTTACTTGTGATGATAGGCACATTGGTTAGTTTTCCCCATATATGTGTGTAGAGGGATGTAATGGCTTGTGGTTATTCACACACATATATTCTGTATATAGTATCCTATGGACTACTATAGGTGTAGTGTGTATAGGCTGTGATGGCTTGAGGATCCTTACTCTGTGTATGAGCTGTAATGGATTGAGGTATAATACCCGATGTATGATACATGTTATGCGAGATGTGGTGGTCCCAGAAACTACCTGGTTACTTTTTGGTTGTGAGGATGGTGTGGTTCTTTGCCCAGGTGTCTGCAGGCAAGCCTTTGTGGAGCACAAGGTGCATAATGTGGTGCTTCGCCCAGGTTTCTATGGGCAAGACTTCTTGGAGAGTGATGCTTAGGAAGTGCGACATTGGGGAAAAGTGGAAAAACAGTGGGGAAGTAGTAGAGGGGTACCCTTGATATTCTTTATTATATGATATATTCTTGTATGCGTTACTTGGTGAGAGTAGCCATGGTGAGGTTGGGAACTTAGTATAACTGTTTAGGTGACGAGTTAGTTTCACTTGTTGTTCACTGTGCTTTATCATGATTTCTTTACTTTGCACGAGAGGCTTCAGGGAGGATCCTACTGAGTATACTGTTATACTCACCCTATGTATATATAAACTGTTTTTAGGTCACTTGGAGCAGGTTGGAGATCAATCTGGTTTCTACTAGCTTAGGGTTACAGGAGCTGTTTGGGCTTGTGGTTGCTGTTGTTTTTACTTTCTTTTGGGTACTAGTAGTTTTTCCCTTCCAGTTGTAGTAATTTTTCATGACATTTCATATGTGTACTTGGGTTTTCGTTATATTGTTGTATGAGTTGGAGTTGATTGGTGTCTATCTTATCTCTATCCTCCACATGTGTTCTCTTAGAGGGTAATTCCTCCCATTTGTGTGTTTATTATACCCTCGGTGCTAGTCGCCTACCCAGGGCCTACTAGAGGTGGGACTCAGGGGTCATTATCTCCCTTCTCACATTGCCGGACCAGGAGGGGTACACTTTGTGGGGAGGGGGTCGTGACAGAGTGGTATCAGAGGTCTGGTTGAGGGATAGGATGGAGTTTGGAGTTAGGCGTAGGTGAGGTTTCATGGGTTGGTAGGGAAACAGTGTCAGTCATGTTTAGAAAGTGAGGTAAACACTAGAGACTGACTGAGACATAGGAATTTAGGGCCCCCTATGATCTGTTGTATGAACCTTTAAGTTTACAATGGCTACTAAACAAGGTGATACTGGTTGTAGGGTAGAGACCTAGGAAAGGATCATGCATCATTCTTTTTTGTGCCTGTGTTTGAATGGGTTGGGATAGGTCAACCTAAAATGAGTGAAAGAAAACAATAAATTAATTAATGTTGAGTCTTCCATATTCCAGTCTTAGGAAATCTAATGGTTTTTATTTTACAGGTATGGCTCCAGGTTGATGTCCTCATCAGGTTTGTGTGGAAAATGTCCAACAGGTTGTTCCAGCAGATCGCCACAGGGTAGAGGTTGACGAAAACGATGCTTGGAGGAAGACACTCTGAGAGTTTCAGTGCCAGAGTTTGCAGAAGTATGAGGGCCCCATTTCAGATGCAGTCACAGAATACTGGTTAGAGGAGGTTGAGATCGACTTCAGTTTGATTCGTGCTCAGAAGGAGCACTGGGTGTCCTTGGTTGTGACAATGCTACGTGGAGCAGTGAGGCAGTGGTGGTTCTTGTTCCTCAGGGATCATGAGGAGTCAGTGATCTCATGGGAGGAGTTCCGAGATAGGTGTAGAGTCAAGTTTCTTTCTTCGACTGCGAAGGCGTCCAGTCGCCAGGAGCTTCTTACCCTTAGACAGGGGATCTCCAATGTTTGAGAGTTTGGAATCCATTTCAAGAAGCTTTTACAACATGCTTCAGACCTATTACCAGATGAGGAGGCCAGGGAGAGGCATTTTGAGGAGGCTTTGCATCCAGAGATCCAACGCCAGGTCACCCCGTTTATGCTGAAAACATATCTTGAGGTACTGGTGAGGGAAGAGGTTGTCGAGAGGACTTTGTCCAGGACCGGATCATCACGAGAGGGGAATCAGAATGATTCCTCATGAAGCAGAGCTATGGTCTGGGGTTCCCGGTTTTCAGGACAGAATAGTTTCCGTTCAGCCGGGGGTAGGACCCAGCCCTTCACATCTCGTTTCTCCAGAGGCAGCAACTCTTATGCCTATGCCAAGGGATCAGGCGCTTGTTTTTCTTGTGGTGGTTGTGGCCATCAGAAATGGGACTGCCTGACCTTTCAGAGCGGTCATTGTGCACCGGGCGCTACACTCCAGGTTCCTCCGTTGAGGCAGTTCCAGCCAAGGCAGTAGAAGCCAGTTGCACCATCTTTAGATCAGCAGAGGGTAGATGGGGCAGGTAGAGGACATCCCCACTATGCTCCTTTTCCTCAGAGAGTAGAGCATGACCATGGTGGTGGTCATCATCAGGGTCAGAGAGGTCATATAGGAGGTCATGGTCAGCTTCATGCTCTTGCGTTTCCAGCTCCAGGTGAGCCAGACGTCGTTTGAGGTGCCCTTTTCTTGTTTTCTACCTTGGTGCATGTGTTGTTTGATTCAAGAGAGACACACTCCTTCATATCACCTACCCTTTTCCATGCTTTGGGACTTGAGTTAGAGAGGCTTCCAGTGCCCTTGTCATTAACTACGCCAGTTGGAGGTCGATCTGACTTGTTTGAAGTATGTAGAGACTGTGAGCTAGTGTTGGGGAAACACCACTCTTGGGGAGATTTCCTATGTTTACGAATACAACCATATGATGTCATCCTCGGCATGGATTGGTTGTATTCGGTGCGGGCTATCATGGATTACTTCAGGAAAAAGGTCATCTTCATTGGTGCAGATGGAGAGCAAGTGGTGTTTGTTGGTGAGCGAGACCCTCAGATGGGTCATAGGTGCGTTCCTTCCCTATCATCCATGATGGCTGAGATGATGTTGAGTTATTTAGAGGTTCAGCAGTTGGCATTTCCTAGGGTCGTAGAGGAGTACCCTGATGTCTTTCCATAAGAAGTTGTAGCATTGCCCCCTCGATGAGAGATCGAGTTCGGGATCGAGCTACAGCCAGAAGAGTCTCCTATCTCTATGTCTCCATATAGTATGGCCCCTTCTGAGTTACGAGAGCTACGTATACAACTTTATGGTCCGTTGAAGTGCGGTTTTGTTCAGCCAAGTGTGTCACCATGGGGTTCACCAGTTTTGTTCGTGAAGAAGGCCGACGACAGTTTGCAGTTGTGTGTCAATTATCATCACTTAAACAAAGTGACAATAAAGAATCACTATCCTCTTTCGTGAATTGATGATTTATTCGATCAAATGAAGGGTGTGAGTTGGTTCTCAAAGATCGACTTGCGGTAGGGATATCATCAGATGCGTGTGAAGGATGAGGATATTCCGAAGACTTCTTTCCGTTGTCGTCATGGGCATTATGAGTTCGTTGTAATGCCATTTGGAATGACAAATGCTCCAGCTGTATTCATGGGATTGATGAATGTTGTGTTCCGTGAGTTCTTGGAGAAATTGAAGGTAGTCTTTATTGTCGGAATCCTTGTGTACTCCACATCTGAAGAGGAGCATGCATAGCATCTACGAGCCATTTTGGGAGTTCTTCGCCAACATCATCTGTACGGGAAGTTGTCGAAGTGTGAGTTTTGGGCTCAATAAGTCCGTTTATTAGGGCATGTTGTGTCCCAACAGGGAGTATCTGTGGATACATCGAAGGTAGAAGAAGTTGTGTCTTGGGCAGCCCCCAAGACAGTGTCAGAGGTGCGAAGTTTCCTTGTTCTCGCAGGCTACTACAGGAGGTTCATAACCAATTTCTCATGAGTTGTGACTCCTTTGACAGATTTAACCAGGAAGGATCAGGAATTCATATGGACTGATCAGTGTCAGGCAACATTCGAGTATCTAAAGGAGAAGTTAGTAAGTGCTCCAGTCCTTTGTCTTCCAGCTGAGGGAGTCTAGTTTGATGTTTTATGCGATGCTTCACATCTAGGGTTAGGTTGTGTTCTCATGAAGCAGAGGTCAGTTTTTTCTTATGGATCATGGCAGTTGCATTCCCATAAACGCAACTATGCCACCCATGATCTTGAGTTGGAAGCTGTGGTGTTTTGTTTGAAGTTGTGGAGACATTACCTCATTGGTGAGCGCTTTGTGGTTTTCACTGATCATAAGAGTTTGAGGTATGTTTTCTCTCAGTGTGACTTGAACTTATGACAACATCGGTAGATGGAGTTCTTACAGGAATATGACTTCAAAATATTATATACACCTGGAAAAGGGAATGTTGTATCTGATGCGCTGAGCCAAAAGTCACGTAGTGATGCTATGCATGAATCTGGTGATTCATGGAGAGTAATGGAAGAACTGTCAGCATTTCATCTTGATATGGGAGAAGTTGGGGGTAGAGGTTGTCTTTTTTAGATGACGGTATAGTCATACTTGGTGCAGAAGGTGGAAGAGTCCCAGTTGGGAGATCTAGAGGTGGAGGTTTGGAGAGACCGAGTTGTTTGTGGTGAGGCCCCTGATGGTTGGTCGGAGGAAGAACAACACCGAGTGTTGTATCATGGAAGGCTTTTTGTTCCCTTGAAGATGAATGGGAAAGTTCTCTAAGATTTCCATAGTTCACCCTTCACAGTACATCCTAGCATGACAAAGATGTACCGATCCTTGAGGAGTCAGTTTTGGTGGCCTGGGCTGAAGCGTGCGGTTGTAGAGTTTGTGTCTCGATGTTTATTCTGCCAAAAGGTGAAGGCTGAACACCGTGTTCCTGGTGGTCTTCTCCAGCCATTAGAGATTCCTCAGTGGAAGTGGGAGGACATCTCAATGGACTTTGTTACAGGTTTACCTCGAGCTCCGGGAGGACATGATGCTATTTGGGTGGTAGTGGATCGTTTAACAAAATCGGCCCACTTTATAGTGATCAAGGATTCGAGCTTAGTGGAAGTTTTGTTGAGGAAATATCTAGAGGAGGTGGTGAGACTTCATGGAGTCCCTAGGACGATCATTTCTAATCGAGATCCTAGTTTTACCTCCAGTGTGTGGAGGGGTATCCAACATGCTTTTGGTTCTTAACTATGCCTTAGCACTGCTTTTCACCCTCAAATGGATGGTCAGACAGAGCGAACCATCCAGACTCTTGAAGACATGTTACGCTCTTGTGTTCTTGATTTTGGAGGTTCATGGATGAGGCACTTACCCTTGGTGGAGTTCGCTTACAAAAATATTTTTCACTCCACCATAGGTATGACGCCGTTTGAATCCTTGTACGACTGGCCTTTCCATTCTCCATTGTGCTGGACTGGGGTCGGAGAGTCAGCAATTCTCGGACCGGAACTAGTGTAGAATACAACAGATATGGTTCAGGTGATTCATGAGAGGATGAAGACAGCGCAAGATCGTCAGAAATCATATGCTGATCAAAGAAGGAGGCCCTTAGAGTTTAATGTTGGGGATCATGTATTTCTGAAGGTGACTCCCCATCGTGGGCAACGAAGGTTTGGTCATGGAAGTAATCTTTCTCCCTGGTTTGTTGGGAATTTCGAGGTGTTAGCTCGTGTTGGAGTTGTGGCATATCGAGTAGAACTTCCCCCACAGATGAGTCAGATACATGATGTCTTCCATGTATCACAGTTCCATCGTTATCTTCCTGATGACTCCCACATTATCGATTGGGGAGAGATTGATGTTGATGATAATGAAACCTTTGATGAACGACCTGTGGAGATCCAAGACTACAAGGAGAAGGTTTTGCGTGGGCATTCTATCCCCTTAGTTTGTGTCTTGTGGCAACACGGTGGCATGTAGGAGAGTACATGGGAACGTGAGTCATAGATACGTGCTAAGTACCCAGAGTAGTTTGATGCTTAACTCTTTTCATGTAATGATTTCCCCTTTGTGGTTAGACCTTTCATGTTTTATTTATGAATTTCTTTTGTTGCTTTTTTGGATTTCTCTCTTTTGAGAGGTATCTCGATGGGTGGTTGTTCGGACCCCGTTTCTTTTTTTTTGTCTCTTTAGGTTGGTTTTGAATTCTCGGGGATAAGAATGTTTTGAGAGGTATCTGATGTAATGGCCCGAACCTCTCCAGTCCATTACTTTGTGAAAATTAGGGTTAGGAAGAGGCTGCGTGAGTTTCATGGGAGAAAGATTTAATTGATGTGGGAGAGGGAGTACGAGGTGCATAATGTGGTGCTTTTCCCAGGTGTCTGCGAGCAAGACTTTTTGGAGAGAGATGCTTAGGACGTGCGACATTGGGGAAAAGAGGAAAACCAGTGGGGAAGTAGTGGAGGGGTACCCTTGATATTCTTTATTATATGATATATTATTTTATGCGTTACTTGGTGAGAGTATCCATGGTGAGGTTAGGAACTTAGTATACCTGTTTAGGTGACGAGTTAGTTTCACTTGTTGTTCACTGTGATTTAGCATGCTTTATTTACTTTGCACGAGAGTCTTTGGGGAGGATCCTACTGAGTATAATGTTATACTCACCCTATGTATATATAAACTATTTTTTAGGTCACTTGGATTAGGTTGGAGATCAAGCTGGTTTCTACTAGCTTGGGGTTGCAGGAGCTGTTTGGGCTTGTGGTTGCTGCTGTTTTTAATTTCTTTTGGGTACTAGTAGTTTTTCCCTTCCAGTTGTAGTACTTTTTCATGACATTTCATATGTGTACTTGGGTTTTCGTTATATTGCGGTCTGAGTTGGATTTGATTGGTGTCTATCTTATCTCTCTCTTCCACATGTGTTCTATTATAGGGTAATGCCTCCCATTTGTGTGTTTATTATACCCTTGGTGCTAGTTGCCAACCCGGGGCCTACTGGAGGTGGGACTCGGGGGGTCATTATCTCCCTTCTCACATTGCCGGCCCAGGAGGGGTACACTTTGTGGGGAGGGGGTCGTGACACGAGCAACATGATAGAACACCATAATACCACCAAGTCCAGGGGTACCTAGTAATCCTACATCACTGATTGGGGTGACCCTCAATTAGTGGAATGTAACTTCAACTACTTCAGTGTTCAGTGGGGGAACTGAAGGTACTGGGGTCACAGTAGAAGTTGAAGGGTAGGGGATTTTAAAACTTTTCATCATCAGGATGATGGAACCTGCCATCATCGACAATCTGATCCCTAGTTTGGTCTATGTATCTTGTGTAATTAATCAAAGAACCAAAAAATAAAAACTAAAAACATACCTTTTTAGATCTGAAGATGTTGTTGACATATTCTTATCACAAGTGATCATTTCATGAAGGATCCAAAACCAAACCCCTCTAGATCATCCACACAAGCTTCAAAAATCCACAGGAGCGTCGATCATCGAATTTTGGGATCTAGCATGGAAATCCAATGATACCTTCAATACCCCAATGATAACCGTGGTCCACTTACTTCAATGTTTGAAGTCATTCTTAGATTATCACTCATAGAGAGAGACTCTCTCTCTAGAAAGCAGGATAAGAGATAGGCTCTCATTCAAAAATGAATGAGTAATACATGGTGTGAGAGACTCTCTCTATTTATGGAGGTGGTTCTTAATACCTGGTAGGGTTCCCCACCCCCAATTTATTTAACACCCAAAAAAACAATTATTCTATCATTTTATTGAAAAAATGAATGGATGTTGTGAAGCTAGTTTACGCACAGTCTTGGTTCATGAAAATGGATTCCATGACTATACGAGAAATCCTTGCATGAAAGAGGTAAGAACACTAACCTGATGTGGGCATCAATGGAAGGAGGAAACCCATGATATTTGGATGTCATTAATCACAATAACGTGAGTTCGTGGTAGCAAAAATCTCAATAAGGGGGAAGAAGAGTATAAATCAGCGATCCAAGGCTTGATCTTCTCCACCGCGCTCTGCACAACCCCAGGCGGCAGAATGCCAAACCACTGGAGGTAACAATAAAGGAGCACCAAACGGTGATGGTCAGGAGGCCACCTGGAATAACTGGTGTACACAAATAAATCATCCCATTGGGAATAATAGAGCAGCAGCTCCACACGCTTCTGTAGGGACCCCAGGAAGGCCGATTGAATGATGCCTCCATCCGAGGAGGCTAATCTTCATTTAACATCCACTAAATAAATAATTATGATGAAATAAACTACATCAATATTATTTATTATTTTATCACATTTTTGTAATATATATATATATATATATATAATGTATTACGTGATAAAACCCAAGTCATTTAACTTGACTCGTAATTATTTCTAATATTAAATGAACTAGGAATATTAAAATAATATTCATTCAAATAATATTTTATCATATTTACTTAACTTTTAAATACTTTTAATAAATAAATTCTACCCAATTATTATTAACTTAAATAATAATGAATTTATTTGTTTATTAGTGATCGATAACTTAGACAATACTCAAACCCTGTGGTGGGGACCACCATGTCTGATATACCTATTCAATTGAATATGAAATATTGTTGAATAAGATATTGTCTGTGACCCTCTATCCCCTTATCACGATAGAAGTGAATAAAATCCACAAACTAAGAGCAGAGTCTAGCAACCCATCAAGGCCCCTAAAGAGATAAGGAAAGTCATAACAATGAAGACTAACCTACGAACACATACAATGTGCTATAATATATTTGTATTTAAATATCTTATAAAACATGATGCACACTTGTGTCATCACCATTTTATTGCTTTATTATTTGTAGATCTAACTGGACAGATTTACCCTTGACTACCTTGGCCAAGGTCTTATAAAGGTAATACCATCCTGATCAACCAGGCCTGAGATATATTACTTCCTCAACCCAAAAGCAATAAATCCTTCTAGACCATTCAACCAATGTCATACCACCAATTATGCACCCAACACAAGATAACTCTCCACCATTTCAATATCATGTTTTTTCCTTGCATCAAAGTACATGATCAAATGTAAAACATTGATAATGATTACAAGTCAGGATACCAATACACATGTTTGTAGATAAGAATAACCAATGACACCCAAAACATGTGGGGTTCCTATTAAGAGGTATATCCTCATGATATCACTACTAGAGATCCCCAAGTGTGAATTGCATGAGAAGAAGTCCCAATTATTTTGACCCCCAACACATGATAGTGAAACATCTATTGTGTCCAGTCAATAAGATGTTTCTAGACTATATGACCTTTTTTGAGATTAAGGTCATAGTATCTCAAGGTTCTAATTATAGTTTGGGATCTTCTATAACCTCTTGATACAATTATTAATCTATGGAAATTACCATTAAATAGTGGATGAAAAAAATATCTACACTATAATGGTAGGTAAACATCTGTATACAAGATACGTTAATCAAAAGTACTATTCAAGTTGGGTCTAGGGGACCCACTATTACAACACTTACACTTGCACTAGAGGAAACTTGATAATTAACATTGTTAGCTCTAACATGATAAAGATCATGTTTTTTATAAGCCATTGATTTAGCTACTTGGTCTGCCACATTTCTACCATGTGGCTATTCTGCTATATGGACCTCATCTGCTTAAGTCAAACTTCTCAAGAGATGGAAAACCTGAGTATATCCCTTTTTTACACTGTCAAAACTTAACATATTGGATAGTACCAATAAAATAATTATCATTATGATAAAAATTTACTTATTAGGTGCGATTCCATGAACTGGAACAAAAATATTGCATTTAATAACTACTTCTTAGCTGTCTCAGAAGCTGCAACATACTTAGTTCTGTAGGTATGGCTACCATTGGATTTTATGATCTTATCTCACTCAACAACTTATCCTAGCTGTGATATTGGATCAAATTGATCCTGATGAATACTAGTTTGTTTCCCACCAAAACTGGTATCCTTTCCTCTCTACTTACCTGGTACATATCTTTTGTACTTGTCCAAGTACTATCATATTGTTCTGAGTGCATCAATTGTAGTTCTTATAGATACAATTGATATTTTCCTACTATAAAGTATATGTTGGAAATATAAATTCATGTAAATATCATGTAATATGTGATTGATCTATCACTGAAGCATATAGAACTCAAGTAACCACTTAATCCCACCTCATTTCATAGCATATCTACTTGGAGTGATTTATGCCATGTTGAAAATGGAAACAATTATACTCTTAAATTGTTCAAACTTTTATTTTTCAATACCATGTCAGTATATGTATGATTGACTAGGTCCAAGAAACCATTAGATCTACCTCATTAGATCCTGTTCCCTAAAATTTAGGTTGCTACTTTAAGTCAATCACTGGATAATTCTTTCATCTTGGTCTTAACTAGCTATAAGACCAATATCTATTTTCCATATTTTTCTGAACATATTTCCCTTGTAAAACAATGTCACTCCCACTAACCTCTAGTAGACACATGGAAAATATTCATTCCAAATGATTGTTTGAAGATTTTGTTTCTTACTTTAATCCTGGATTGAATTTCAGTAACTTGCAACCCTTATTGGCATCCAATGGTGTCATCATCCCTTTCTTGTTGTGTCATATAGACACATTCCACAAAAGTTGATCTCAACATCAAATGGACAACTAAATAATCATATAAAGTAGCTATGAAATGTAAAATTATAATGGATTTAGGCATACTGACTTGAAATTACCAATCGAGCTTTATTGATACTTTTCTTGTACCATCCATGCATCGTCTCACTGGAATACCCACTATAGTATTCAAAATAATAAACCCCTTTTCATATTGATACATGGAATCCATTACTGAAATTTAATTGACCTTGTCAATATTTGATAATTTCCATATACTATATATTTGTAGGAATTATTATTCATAATGAATAATATATCATCAAATGTGGTGAATACAATACCATCACTATGGTTTTGACCTTCCTATGCAGTATGTGTCTCTGGAACATTCATGTTCTGTATTAACTTGTGGAACTTGTTCCTATGCCAAATATTTTTTCATCTTTGACATTGACTAAACCCAAGTTAATATTGCTCAAAATATATCTAATAGATATGTTCACCCTTATATATAAGTATTGTCTGTCACTTGACTCTGTCATTTCTATCTTAGGGATTTATGTAATATACTAATAAACCTTTAGGATAATTACGTAGATGCACAATGTGTTTAACTTGATGCAAGTTTGTTTATGTCCTAAAAAACTCTCTGTATCTAAACACATGTCCTATGACATAATGGATTACCATAAAAAAATGACTCATATGATATCCATTTTTCATTATAGTTGGCATATGGTTATGGGATATTTCTATTATTTTAAAATCACATTTTGAAATAAAATGGATGTTTCTAAAAGTTGCAACATTGATAATGAAAACATCATGAATCTGATGTATAAAATGTGAATTTAGGAATTTATAAACACTAAATTTTGTTGATCAATGTTAATATTTAATAATTTATCATAGATGTTCCTCATTAATATCAATGAAGTGATACAGATAAGGTAATGTGCATTTAGGAATTACTCCATGCTATATTATATTGATCAATGAATGCTTAGTCAAGATATTCTTCAGCATGTCAGACCGAAGCAACTCATATATTTTCACCATGCATACATCATACTTCACTATCACGTTCCTTAATTACTTAAAGGAATTATGAAGTATATTTACCACTAGCATACCCTTGGAATAGTTTACACTCACTTGTTGAACTAATTACAAATTTTTTGTGACATACCTTTATTTCTAAATGTTTCTTTGTCCAAAAAAAATACGTCAATCATATTAAAGGTGTTTATATTTACCGAGATTGGATGACAAATTGGGTATAAAGTTTACATCAAATTTTAGTTTTTCTTGACATATAATTATCTTTCCACAAATGGATATATAAGTCATACATTTTATATTCATCACTTATTGCCTATGATTCAAGCACCACTGAACTATTTGTTGAGTATGAAACACCAAAAAAAACATTCATTCTTGAAATTTGAATAATGTAACCTAGTTTCCAATGGAAACAAGTGATAATTTTTTTTGTTATACTCAATAATAATAGACTTAATTAATTAACTTTTCAATTATATGTTATGTGTTTGTCACCGATGACATAGGAATCTCCCTTTCTCAGCTGCTTGGTGAATACACCTTACTTATAGTAATGTTAATATACTTACTTGGTTACTGTATTTCAATAAAAATATGTGAAAGGAATATTGTATTTAATACTCAAGTAGTATGACTAAAACATTATATTTCATTTTATGAATATACACTGAAGAAGAAGTGAATACTTTCTTCTTTAAATTCAGTTTATTGTAATTAACTTCAATAGATTTTATTTCAAGTTATGCGATGAAAATAAATTCATATTTAATAACAAACCTCTATCTTTAAAGGAAATTTCTAAGATGCCTTTGACATAAAACTTTCCATTGTCCTTTTCACCTTTCCTTTGAACTTCTTCACCATAAGTATTAATGATTAATTTGTATTTAATATTATTATTGCTTGGAGAACCTTACCTAAAAGGTAATTAAGTGTTACTCCAACCTATTTGTTTAATTACCTTAAATGAAACTGGATCAATCAGGTGTAAGAGTAGGATTCCTTGAAATATCATGATTTATATTTAATATTTACATAAATACAATGTAATTATCACCCATTCAAATATCACTTCACTTTCTCCTCATAAATTTCTTAGAGATGAGAATAAATGTTATATCATGCATGTACTAATGTAGTGACCACAACTAACATCAGATTTTGATGATATCATAATAACATAACCATTATATGCATCATACATGTGTCTCTTGTAAGAAAATTTACACCCTTGCTTTTTGAGGTAGTTTTTAACAGGTATAGAGACACCAGCACCTTTAATTTCCGATATTGTAGTATTAAGCGCAAGCACCTATACTACATTTGGAAATTCATACTAGTTTGGGAATTTTCTTTGTCTATTATTTATCATAGTTTATCTTGTGGTATTAACTTTCCATTTTCTACAAAATAAACTTTAGCAGATTAGTACTTTTATGTTGATTACCAAATTAGACATTATTGATTAATTATATTATTAAATGTATCCCACTATTTTATTGAATTCTATAAACCCTCTATTCTAGAATTAGAATACTCTATATCTTGAGTATTCTAGTGGAAAGGATCCTTGAGACTCCTCTCATAGTTAACAAGCTATGACTATGCCACTACCCAGAGAGTTCAAGGTAGGCTTTTGTCTGTCCAACCACATTAACTCACGCTTCTTTAATCTATTGAGTGAAGTCCTAGCTTCTCAAAATCCTAACCTTGATTCCCTCAATGATTACCTCTAAAATGATAGAAATTTAGTTATGGATAATCCTTACTTCCACTTTAGTTATGTCAACCCACCACTCTCATAAGAACTTCCTGGTAGTAAGAGGTACCCTCAGCTATGACATGAAGAGCATCCTAAACACCCGGTTTTATCCAAATTTGAATGATGGAAGGTGATTATGACTTAATATTTCTTTGAGGGTTTTTTATTTTTCTATAGATGAATGTAATCAATTTCTATTAATCTTGTTCATCTATGTTATCGTGCTCAAAACTTAACATAAATAGAAATATATTCATCTCTTCTTTATGCATTTAATTATTTATTATTTTATTTATTTTCCCACTGTTATAAAATGCATAAAATAACAAATAAATTTTTAAATAAAATATTCTACCTGAGTAGTCTTGAGCATCTAAAATGACCTAGGGGCATCATACCTAAGTCGTGGCTTGACTCATGATGCAACTCGCCCCCATCATGAATGTCTACTGCTCGCCTAGAGT
Organism: Viscum album; assembly: GCA_963277665.1. NCBI lineage: Eukaryota > Viridiplantae > Streptophyta > Magnoliopsida > Santalales > Viscaceae > Viscum > Viscum album. The sequence continues at coordinate 668,500,325 of OY728123.1, forward strand.
AATGTCTCGACTTGGCATTGTTCACATCACGTCTAGAGTACCAACTAATCTTGGTAGGGTCCAGGTCACCTCTAGAGTACCACATAATCTTGGTGGGGTACACATCACGTCTTTCATCATCTTGATCAAAGTACATGAATACTTTCTCATAGGCGAATGTACATAAGATATCTTTGGACATGAAGACCCTTATACATATTGACAAAAAATAAATATGACGCACAGACCATGATTTAATTAATTATAACCATCAACCACAATTAAATAATTAAATAAATAAAGAAAGAAATGAAAACATACACGGGTCAGTGTTCAAGACCAGTAAGCGGGTATAATTAAAAGCATTATAAAAATTATATTACATTAAATTAAAGAAAGAGGCCTTTTTAATTAAATTAAATAAAGTAGATAATTCAAATAATTTATTCATTTTCAGTTTGCTATTAATTTAATTTAAAACCAAAATTAAATTAAATTTCCCCCGGGTATTAAAATTATTATTAATTAATTAAAAATTAAAATTTTAATTAATTTAATTTAATACTAAAATTAAATTAATTAAATACATTAACTTTGAAGAACCAGGGCCCCGAAACATCACGAAGGCCCAATGCGGGTTGCGCCGAACCTGCACAAAGCCGTTTCAACCCATGCAAGGATGTTCTGGGTCAGGCAGGTCTGCCCAGACCCATACCTGGTCAGGCAGACCTACCTGAACCTATTTTAGGGAAATATGGGTCATGCATGACCCATTAGAGGAGTAACTCATTGGGTTTGGCGGCTCGGTAGCCCGCGGTAGTAGGGATCCAACGACAATGAAGGGAGGAACAACCGCACAGACGTCAGATCTGGAGGAAGAAGCACCTCACCTGCAGGTTTGACCACCTACTTTTCTAGGGAGAAGGTAGAAATGGAGCTAGAAACCATGGCCGGCTGGGAAGTCACCAGGATTTGGGCTGCGAAAGCATGTCCAGGCAGGCCGGTGGGTGGGAGAGAGAGGTGCGGCTGGATATGGATGCCTCACAGTGGAGAAGACCTGTGGTGGTGGACTCATCGGAGGAGCGACTGATGGAAGTGGCTACCGGTGGGATGACTCATGACTATGGATAGAGGAGTTGGTGGTCGAGGCGGTCGAGGTTCTAGCTATGGGAGGCACCGTCTAGCTAAGGTGGCCGACTAGAGGAGACTCTACAGAGGAGGCCACAACATCGAGAGGAGAAGATTTTTAGGATAGTTGATTGTTCTGGCTTCAGATTAGGCAAGCGAGAGGGCCACAATAAGGATGGATTATCTGAAGGTCACAACAGGGCGGTGTTCAGGTTGCTGAGGGTTCGATGCTAACGGGCTACGACAGTTCATTCTACATTGAGGGTGGAGTGGCAATGCAGGCTTGTCGGAGGGAGGGGGCGCGTGCCTCCAGTGATGTTTTACTTGAATATTCTTGAAGAAAATCCACAAAAAAGGCCTTAGGAGAAGGGGAAGAGTGTATTGTGTATGGGAGAGGGAGATTGTAGCAACCTAACCCTAAAAAGTTCAGATCCAGTGTCGTGCTACTATTACATTGGCATAATTACAAGGAATCAAATCTTGAAGGACAAAAGAGTTTAGTAGTCTTGGTAAACCAAATAAATACACGAGTCTTGTATTACAAATGAATAAACTAATTACAACATAATTTTTTTCTTTTAAGGACAAATTTTTTCCATATAGTATACCCCTTAATATATTTCATAGTATGCTTCTTAAATTCCCTGGGAAAGGAAAAAATAAGGGTGAGTGAAAATTATCATTAAGGGTAATGTATAGAGGAAGTAATAATGAATCAATGAGAATAATAGTTATTGCATGATAAATAATTGAACACACATACCATGTAATCAAAAAACTGAGAAGGAAGTGCATAAACAATATGTAATGGTAATAACTAGAAACAAATGTCATTAAATTATCTAGATAAGGTAAAATTAAAATGGAAAGGTAAGAAACTGAAACACATGCCATTTAATCAATAAAATGAGAGTGAAATGCATCTATAAATATGCTGACACAAAATCTCATGGATAATAAATACTGAATCAAAATGAAGGAAATGCTTAATTATTAAATTTCATGTATCTGGCACATGAACCATTATACCATCAAGATCTATCCTTGACAATTTAATTTCATGGGTAGAAACCTGTCTATTATACTTAGAAATAAACTCGAAGGTTTTTTCGCTAACTAATTTCATCTCATGAGATTATTGATGCATCGATGGGCTACATAAAGTCCGGGCCCCACCCATCACTGCATGTCTAAAGCATTCCTCGTATCGAATAAATAATATGCCATATCAAATATATGTATTAAATAAAGGATACAAATTTATCAATATTTCCACAAATAATCAAATAAATTTCAAAGTAAACATAGTATAAAAAATGGTATATGGTTTAAGTAATAATCATATCTATGAAAAATGATATGGATATTTAGGATAAATTCTATGTCAAATAATCATAGGAAATTAAATGCTTCAAGGGGACTAAAAGGAATCAAGGAAGTGAATGTGAATATTATCCTTTTCCAAATCAATCATAAACCATCCAAAGGAATAATAATTATGGAATTAATACAACATTTCCCAAGTTGAGTAAAAATAGAGATTTTTTTTCATTGATGAATAAAAATATTATAAAATAAATAAAATTATCCTTTTATTTTGAGTTTTTTAAAAATAATTTTCTTTGAAAATAGATCTTTGAAAACATTTTGTTTAAAAATTATTTTTTTTAATTGCAAAGAAAACTTCTAATAAATTATGGTGGGGAAATCTTTACATGTCATACGAGGTAAAAACAACATTCCTTTTACACGGTAAAAAGGTTAGAAAAAATGAATTATTTGAAAAGAAACAAGAAGATTCCTTTGAAAATATTGGTAAAAGAAAAAAAGGGTAAAAATATATTTAATAAATCATTTTTAATGGTTAAAAATATTTTTGAAAACATTTTTAGAAAATAGGGTTTTAATAAGTAAACAGGTTCCCTGACTAAAGAGAGAAATGGAGTTGGGTTTTTTAAGACATTTTCTAAAATATTTTAAGTACCAAAGAGTGGAAAAATAGTACTAATACTTGAAAAAGGTCATGAATAAACATATGATATGAAAATTAAAGGTTCTATTGAATAATTTTCATATAATTTCCTCTAATGGAAGTGAAATATCATTAAAATTATTCATTAGGAAAATATTCTTTAAGCATTCCAAAGTGTCCCATACCACTTTAAAACATTTTAAATCATAAGCCTCATGAAGGAATAAAATTAACTGAAAGTTTTAAATACCATGAAGATAAAATTATTAATGTTATATTATATCAAAATGGTATTAGATACACTATACAAAATGAGTAAGTGGTGAATATGGCATTTGTCTCACAGATGTAAAAAGTGACAGGAAAATCCCTCACCTTGTGTTTTCTTTTGTGTTAATGGAATTTAACCGCATATATAATGGTTTTAATAGTGTTAATAACTTATTTAAGAACCATATTCGTGTTTATAATATCTTATTACCCATTTGATAACAGTCTTTCATTATTTTCACTATTTCGGGTGTTAATTGCCCAATCTTTAGAGTATCTTTTGACTTATTGCTTGCTTTTCTTCTTACGTCGATCATGATTTCATCATTTAAAGGATTTAAACCATGATTTAATTATAATATATATTCATTATATATTTATTTATAATAATATATAATATTTGGAGATAATAAATGAAATGCACCGTTCATGGAGACGGTAGGTTATACGTACTCATGGACGCTACTTTCATTTCTTTGTTATATTAAAAGAATGAAAATAAAATTATATATATCTATATTATAATTACAGTATCATATATATTTAATATATGTTAATTAGTTTTATTAAAAACATTATTTATAGATTCCATTTATAGTGTGAATGGATCAGATCACTTTGAGGGGGCATTAGTCCACACTTCCACAAATGATGTTATCATATTCCCACAAAATGGAGTGCCTAAAGGTATGTGTTATAAAATAATTAAAGAAGTATAAATAAATTATAAATATCATATATAACATATATAAATATAGTTTCCATTATAATTACCAACCATGATAAGTGGTAAATGAAAAATGAACAACTTTGTTTCGTGAGACAGTAGTTCACTGTACACATAAACGGTAAGTTCATTACCCATTAGATGGAAGTGTGTGTAAGTGTAGGTATAAACCATAACATAAAAACATATAATTACATTTATTATACTGGTGTTTTTATATAATAATGTAATAATAATAATTTAAAGAGTGTATAAATAAATAAAACTAAAGATCTTGAGGAAGGATATTACCTCTTATTTGGGTAACACCTTTTGGTTTACACCAAAGGGCTTCCATGGATGGATTTATGCCCAAGGAGAGGCTTATAAGTTGAGGGGAGAACTTTTTAGGATCTATTTGGGCATATATTATTCAATAAAATGTGGATTTATAGTTTTTTGGAAGTGGGAGGCTTGAGTTCCTTTTTATAGTGGAGGAAGAGTGACCCTGTTGTAAATTTTTGAAAAGGGAATTCCACCCATGTTTTTACTATGGAAAGTGGATCCAATAATAGAAAAAATTATATAAAATGGATTATAGGGTATAAATATGTATATAAAATTTCTTTTTAATAAGTTTATAGGTTATTTTGGATCTTAAGTTTAAGGTTTAGTCCCTGTTAAACATAATTTCACCTTAATCGTTGTAATTAATTTTAATCACTTTCACTAATATATTTTTTCAAAAACAAATTCAACCTTATTAGACCTTATAAATTATTCTTATTACAAATATGGAATCCATTTTTCCAAATTTAAATCACATAAGTGGTAGAAATTAATTTAAAATTAATTTAATAGATGGGACAACAATGCAAGTTTTTAAAGTAAAAACATCAAAAAGTTTGCTAAGTTTTTATATCCAATTTCAAAGTGAAATTGATTAAAATGACCTAAATTATATTTATTAAAAAATTTAACTTATTAAACTTTAAAAATAATTTAAAATATTATTTAACCTTATAAATAAATTATAAGGAAAAGCAGTTTTGAATTAAAATTCTGTATTTTTTACTATTCATCAAAAAATGAAACTTTACATAAAAATACAAAAAATTAACGCTAACATAATTTTTATGTTTTGAATTCAAAAATGAAGTTTATGTTGACATATAAGGTTTATAAAACTACCAAAATTTTTATTTAAAATAGTTTCTCCATTAAATGGTAGTAAAAGTGTCGTAATAAAAATATAGGTTTTTATGTGTAATATTGGGTTTGTTCTTATCTTATATTTATCAAATATATTTGATAAATAAAAAAAATATTTTATTGAATATATAAAATATATATTTCATTAATATAATTCACTAAGTTTAATTAATTTAATTTATTAGGATAAAACATATTTGTGAGCATATAAATATTTTTCCACAAAACAATCCCTTTATATTCAATTAGCTCTTATATTAATTTATAATTAATTAGTAAAAAATGAATTCATTTTATATTTGTGTAAAACATATATTTTCATAATTTACTTAATAATATTCATAACCACTATTTAACGGCTAGGATATATCTTATTTTATTAAATAATAATATTTTAATAATATATTATTGTTTGGTAAAACTCGGTCTTACTTGTAATGAAATACATTAAATAAACTCATTGTTTCATGTGATGTATACTAAATCAGTGTCGTGCACATTGCAAGCTATAAAATATATTAAATTTATTTAAATTAGTAAATATATTATAAATTATTGGTATATTATATTCCCTTGCGTGCTTGGTGTTGCGTGTCATACACGCTATCGAATATAATGTTCTTACTTTAGATTTTCATGGTATTATAGAGATGGAGTCAAGTGGGGGTGAGAAATGAGGGGTGAGAGAATTTAATTCAACCAAGGGTAGTTTAGAAATTTCACAATTTTTAGAAACTGGGTATTCAGAGAACTGAGTTGCACAATTTGTCCAATCATGAAAAATAACTTTGCTAGAAACTATAGACTTGATGCATGATTTTCGCATGATTTTCCCTAAATGTCCACCAACCGTGAAGCACCACCAGTTTTCCAAAATTACAAAATTTTCAAAATAATAATCCCAAGAGAGATATAACATGGATACAATCCAATAAATAAATAATTCACACTTGAAATGACATCACAAATGTGAAAATTCTCCTCACCACATCACTTATTTCCCTTGGTAAGTCAAACCAATGTTTATTCATTAAAAAATAAGGTCACTTATTCCTTATAATAGACACCCACAACCACATCTCATGGGATACACTCCCGTGTCACCATAATATTCGAACTAACAATTTTAATTTTCTATGAAGCACCTAAACTTGAGAATATACTCTTCAGACTAGGTGCTCAGTCACCAAAACATAAGGTTCCAACTCAAGTTCTTCCTAATTTAACATATGATAAGGATTGGGATAATACCTCTTTAATTGTAAGAAATGAAATAAATCATGAATTTCAAACTTAGTCAAACAATATAATTTATAAGAAACCTTCCTAACTCTTTCCATGATCTTGAATGGACTTATTGATTTCCCAATTGTTGTTTACCTAGCCGGGGTGACACCCTTAAGAACACTCAACCACTAACAAAAAACTCTAAGGGATGACGATTTTGATCAGTTTAAAACTTTTATCCCATGGTTTTCATGGGCCATAAACAAACATAATTTCTATTTAAAACTTGGAATATATTATAGGGATGACCAAGGTCGTTTCCCAAAGAGCACATGTGGGTTATTTTTTCACTGTCTTAATCAATTATGTATATTTTTTGGTTTGTTTTATATGTTTTGAAAGCATCAAGAATTTTTTTTGGGTTTTTGTTGTTTATGGATTGTAAATGAAATGAAAGTATCACCACATAGGTTAGTGAGGATTACTGGTCATCATATGATGAATTCCAGTGGGTTGGATCATCATTTATATTTTTTATAAATCTACTAACTCAATTCATAGAATCAATATCATTTATACTTACAACCTATTTATAATAGATAATCGGTTATCCTGACTATTGATTGTAGGGGTATTTTTGTGTAATCATTCATGTCGGGTTAAATATTTCCAAATGGTTTCCAATGGGTTTATTCATGGAATTGAAAACACCAAATGCTTCTATATCCACATGGTACCTGCTTTCCAAAGGTATGAGTTCATTGGGTAGTTTATCCAGTGATACTTAAGAACTCACATTGGTCGAGAGGATGAGAGGTCAGACTCATCACACCCTTTTGGGGATAATTTTTTTATACTCCAAGACTCTCTTATATATTTAAGATATGTTCATGAATCCTTCATTAATTCCCAAGTATTATGTGGGTCATCCTTGAATTAAAAATCAATTATCAGTATGCATAGAACTTAGAATCATTTATATGTATCTGATGTTCTTCATCAATGGAGATATCTATATGTATTTGAGGTTCTCCATTAATGGTATACTCTTATGTACTGATTAGAGATTATTTGGTTGTTATCATGATGATTCTAGTTTTCATCCACAAAGTAGGGTGATCTAGAGTGTATCATCATCCAGGGATATGAGAGTTGTTTTGATGTTGGGATTAGACCCATGGATGGGCTTCCTATGTATCCTTATAAAAGGAATAAGAACCTATACAGTTTGGTGCTGCTTAATGGGACACATCATACCTTTTAATGTCATGTGATAAGGACTAAATCGTGCAGTTTAGCATCATGCAGAAAGGAAGTCTAGGAGAAAGGTACTTAGTCAAAGTTTAGCGTGGGACTTATAATGAATCATCCAAGGAACCTAGAAGGGATATGGATTCCTAGTTTGAATAAGACCCTACTAGGGATGTGTCCCAGAGAGAATAGAGTTGATTTGGGGTATCATATTTGGACCTCAGAGAGGTTTCCTATATATCCCATTCTTATAGGAAACAAATCCCATATAGTTCGGTTGTAAGGACTTGCGCCTATGGAGGCCCTTGGAAGGTTTTTCTCACAGAGGAGTATGGACCTTTGAGAGGATTAAGTTGGGGATTATTCCTAAAGAAGATAACATATGAATTGATCCATGAGTAATGTCTTGACTCATGGTGATTTGTAGGCTTGTTCATGGCTTATACCTAAAGAAGAGTCCCATGGATGAGTATGGTGATATGGTTGGGGATTATACTAGGTAGGAAAACCAAAGATTGGATCTCAGTGCTTATTACTAAGAAGGATTCCATGGGGTGAGATGTGGTTTGGTTGGGGCTTAATCTTGAGGGGGATTCCTTGGTGAATTAATGTTATGTTTGGATCTTACTACTAAGGATGGTACCCTTAGGTTCTAGTTGGAACTTACACTTGGAATGATGCCCAACATGTTTGGGGTTCATGTGGATGTCATGACCACCATCAACCTCTAAGACCATGTGATTTATACTCAGTATGAGAAACAAGATAAAATGGAAGATCTAAGAAACCAAATAATATGCTTTCCCCCTAAATTTGGACACACATACTTGAGGATCCATGCCTATATAGTCAATCTAAAGGAAGACAAGATAAATATTCAAGAGAAGATCCTCTACCAAAACATGAATTTGAATGGGTGGATGTCATGATCATGGCTATCCTCTAAGCCCACATGAGTCATGATACGTCATGATTGAATATGATAAATGAGAGGAAGTGAAAGATTCGGAAAACCACACAATCAATCTTCCACTGGAAGAAGAGTTTGGGGTGATGACACATCCCTCCCATAGTCGTACCCTAGACCCAAAGGGAGAGATAAATGGATTTGAAAATTCCAATATCCCCTCCCATTTTGGTAATCGGGATAAACAGAGGAAGAAACGAAGTAGGAGATGTCCTCTAAGAAAAGATAGGGGCTTACTCTAGGAGGGATTCCCTAAAATTGGTTCTATAGTGGGAGAGGAGGGTCTTATTCCCTATTGAATGTAAAGGAAAGTGTTATTCTTACTCTCCCCACTTGGAACTAGAGGATCCATGTCTTAGAGATGACCAGTGAAGGACATGGACTTAACCCTAGTACCCAAGACTGATAACTCCCTGACACCATCCCCAGGGTCGGGGTCCACATGACCATAGGAATGAATACTCACATACACCCTGAGGATCATACCCATTAGGTAGGAAAAGTGCAAGAAACCTCTAATCATAGGAATGCATACCCAAGTGGGAGACATGTTGGTGTGCCTCTTTTCATGGATTTATAATTCCGGAGGATTTGGGGGAGGTTTCACATTGGCCCACCTCAGGTGAGGGATTCAGAGGAAGAGAATCCCTACCATTGATGGCTTAGAAAAGGACTCAAGGGGGGGGGGGGCTCACGCAGGTCCTCATTTAGAGAGCAAAGGTGCATCGCGTAGGGCCTAGGATGAACTGGAGGTGCTTCACGTAGGGGTTATAGGTATGAAAAATCTAGATATTCCTTGGGAAATGGAACACCTAGGAAAAAAAAGTTGGGTGAGGCTTTATCCTAGGCACTACTAGTTCCTCAGGTGTCCCTAAATAAGGCTCATGTAGGTCCCTGGTTAGGGAAGGAGCCTCGTGTAGATGGTTGTATACAAGGGGAGAAGGGGTCCTTGTGTAGGTGACTTGAGTTTCAGACCATTTAGGGACTTTGACCTCACTTATTCTTCTTATTTCTCTATTATATTGGGTTTTAGAGAGCTACCTGAGGAATTTTTTGAGACCTGAGCAAAGGGGTTGTGCAACTAGAGTTTGGGGGATTTTCTTTGATTTTCCAGTTGTGTAAATGAGGATCCCAAGGTTACTATTTATTGGAAAATAGAGGACCCTAGTTAAAGGAGGTTTCCCATGAAGGTCTCGGGTGTAGGTACTTGGCACATGTGTCCCATGTAGGTGTGGACTTTCTTTCAGTGCCACACAAGGGGGCTGCACGGGCCATCTGATGCGCAGGGGTGTGTGTGTAGGCTGGTTTGGGAATATCCCTTAGATTCTTATTATGTATATTCACTCATCTAACATGATAAAGGTATATTCATAATATTTTCATCCTCTTTGAGAAAATAGAGTGTTAACAAAATCCCACCCCTCAGGATTGGATCTGATTGAAAGAAGAGGGTCTAGTTCTAAGGTAGAATGGGGGAAAAGATTATGAAGGTGGTGCATGCCTGCCTCATAGGGTACTTACATAATTCAACAACATAGGTCAGGGTCATAGGTTCATGATGTAGACCCATGGCATAGGCCATGGCATCTATAAATACCAGTGAACCCTTTGCTGATTTCTTATATTCAGTGTTTTCACTTTTTACTCTCATTGCGTAGGTTGTCTGCCTAGTCTTGATATGCTTCTCTTTTCATGAAGGCTTCCCAAACCCTATCTTCCCCCACTCCCCTCATGACCCCAATCCCATAACCCCCACCCTCTGACCCCTCTCCCTGACGACAAAGTGAAACCACCCCTCTGACCTCCCTCCTCTGTCCTCAGCGGTGACCCTAACCCTTCGACCTCCCTCTCCTAGCGGTCCCCTTCCCTAGCCGCGATGTGGAACCACCCTCCAACCTCCCTCTCCCAGGCTTAGTTCCCCTCCTCCTATCCTCTTAAGGTTTCTTTGTAATTTTTTTGGTGATTTAGTGTCCCATGTTGTGGAAGTGGAAGATCAGAGGTAGGTTTTCTCTATTTCATAGTTCATTGAATTAATAAACACTAATTTATTGCCTCTTTAAGCTTGGTTGTAGATTCCTAATGAAATTATTATACGTGTATATAAATCTATATTAAAGTTAAACTATGTTTCAATTATTTTACATTGAATTCAAAAGTTTTTTATTTTAAAACATGTATTTTAAATTTATTTTTCAACTACCATGAACACATAACATTTTATAAAATAGTAGAATGTATTTTATTACATTATTTCATGAATTTAAAAGATTTTTTTGGTTCTTAAAATAATTTTTAATAGAAACAAGTGCCTTCCAAGGGTGAGCATGTATTTTTAAGAACCAATATCAGTTTACCTTGAATATAGTGACTTTATGATGATTGAGTATTTGATTTTTCAAAGGAAATATTATAAAGAGGTTTCTCAAAGTGTATTATCTTATGTACACTATCCCTAAAAAGTATTTTATCAATTATAATATACATAATTTTAATCTATTGATTTATCTTTCATTTTTTTCACAATAATTGGTGGTATAATGACACTTGGTTATATTCCTATAGTTTAATGTAAATTGTACACCCTTAGTGTTCTTTGCCTTAGTTTTCCTCTTTTCACTACTTATTATACTCCATGAGATTGATTAACTCCATTAATTTAGTCTTCCTTCATTTTGCTTCCATAATAAATTCTTAATCTTGGGATTATAGTTGAAATTTTATTCCCTGATTTAATAACTTTATTCGAAACAAAATATTCATGGATAAACATTGTATAATAATAAATTACCATTATGAAAACACCAATCCTAAAGGGTAAAAATGATAAAAATAAATGGGATGAGAAAAGAAATGTATTAATATATCAAACATAATCTTCCACTACGTTCACTAGATACCTGTTAACAGTTCCAAAAACATGAATAAGATTCAAGAATCATTACATATCACATTGGAGAAATTTTATAATTATAAATATTTTTATTTGAAATCACTAAATAATAAGGTGTAATATGTGTCTATTAAAAGGTTCCCCTCCCCAGCTAGTTTTGTAGGAAATTTAGGTGCACATATAAAATAACCTTAAATTGTAGAATGAAGTATAAGTACATATAATAAAACTTCTATGTTTATCAGTTTTATCTATCAAATAATGTGTGATTTCCAAATAAATTATACTTTGCATTCATATTTTTAAAGGGGTGCTCTTGGTCTTAGTTAGACCATCAGAAATGGTTCAGACATTGATCAATGTAGCTAATTTTTCAATAGAAGGAACCCACTTTAGTTACAAAATTAAGGTATAATACACCATTATCTTTTTCTACCATAAAAATAATATTATATAAATATAAAATATCAAAATTTGATAAATCTTTATCATATTTATTGTATAGGTTGTTTTCCACACTTATATCATTAAATATTAATTGTTTCAAGCATGTATCTAACTTCAAATAACATGCTCTTGAGTCTTATTCTAACCTGAATAGATTCTCATTTAATATTGATTGTACCTATTTGATTAAATATTTAAATATTTATATTTTAATGTAAAGAGAGAATACAATCCAATGCTTATAGATAAAAGTTAGATTAATTTACCTCAAAACACACCTTGGTATGATAAGGGATTAGAAGAATTTTTAGATTATGCAATTGAAAACTGATTAGTTGATATGTCTGTGTCCTGATTATAAATTCAAGGGATGGTTGAATAGAAATGAAGTATATGATCATTTGATATTGAAATAGTTTCCTACTCAATATGTATGTTTTATTTGGCATGTTTAATCAAATGTTATGGAAAGTCAAAACAATAACAATACTATCAAAAAAATACAAAGGGACTCTATAGAGGAGAATTTTGTTTGAAATTTGTTAAATGAAGCATTTAGTTTTTTAGAATACAATGTCTAATATTTCAATAGATCAATAAAACCTCCAGTTGATCCTGAGTAGGTTAATCTTGCTCAGAACTTCAGTGACCAAAAAAATGATTTTTATGAATTAGTTGAAAATTGACATCAATAAGTGTATAAATGGTGTGCCAAGTATTTGAAGTTACCTTTTCTACTTAAGTTGTATCATATCAAGTGTCTTTTTGGAATTAATAAAAAAGTAATGTCTATGATTTTAGAGTTTATTCATGATGCATTTAGTGAATATAAGATCCCTACAACATTCTATGGATAAAGAAATTCATAAACAAACCTGGATTCAATTTTATAAAGATACATGTATTCTCTAATGATTGAATGATTTACTAGAGAGAAGAGTATGAAAAAGAAAAATGTGCAAGATGTTATAAAAGTAGATGGAAGTCAATGAACAAAAGTGAGAGTATAAATCAATGAAACCCCAGGAAGAAACATAAGAAGAAAAATCATACAAAGGTATTGCATTACTTTCCTTTGAAACCATGATTACAAAGATTATTCATGTCGTCTGAGAATGTAAATGACATGAAGTGGAATTCTCAGGATAGTAAAGATGTCTTGATGAGACATAAAAAAGATTCAAAATCATGGAAGATGTTTGATTCAGTATGTCCATATTTTTCTTTGGATCCTAGGAATGAATGTTTGGGATTAGATTCTAATGGTTTTAACCCTTTTGGTACATTAAGTACTAATTATAGCATTTGGCTAGTTGTTTTGATCCCCTACAATCTACCTCAATGGATGTTTATGAAGAAGAATTATTTAATTATTTTGATGATTATTCCTAGAAAGAAAATGCCTGGAAATGACATTGATGTATGCCTTCAACCTCTAATCAATGAATTGTGAGAATTATGGGATGATGGCATTGAAACATATTATACTTCAATGAGAAAACTATTCAAAATGCATGATACTTTAATATGGACAATTAGTGACTTTCTTGGATTAGAAAATTTATCTAGTTGGAAAACTCTTATTTGTTTGGCTTATCCAGTTTTTAATTTTGATTTTTAACCTCAATGATTACCACATAGAAGAAAATGGTGTTTTATGTATCATCGTTGATTTCTTGACACTTCTCATAAATTTGGGTCTAACAAGACACCATTCAATAGAGATATTGAAATGAGAAATTCACCGAAGGTGTTATCTGGTTCAGAAATATTGAGACAATTAATGAATATTGCTGAAGAATTTAGAAAATTCCATCTATTTAAAGAATGGGGAGAGGGTATGAGGTACAATATTTGAAGAAGCTAGAACACAAAAATGGAAGAAAACGAGTATATTTTTCAAAATTTTTTTGGGGAGTTTAATTTTATATTTCATAGTCTTTAGGTAATGCATATTGAGAAGGATGTCTATTACAATGTAATTTTTACAGTGCTTAATGAGAAGGGTAAATTGAAGGACCACCTTAATGCTCGTAAGGATTTGGAGTCAATGGATATAAAACATGGTGTGTGGGAAAATGATAATGGTAAGTATCCTTCATCTTTTCTACAATGAAAAATCATGATAAAGGCGTATTCCTTTTAACTTTAAAGAATGTAAAAGTGATAGATGGATATTAAAGTAACATATCAAGGTGCGTTGACTTGAAACATCAAAATTTACATAGATTGAAAAGTCATGAACCACATATTTTGATGGAGCAATCGCCGCCATTGGCTTTGTGTAATACTTTACCTAAAAATGTAAATGCAGTTCTATTTGAGTTTTATACCCTTTTCAGAGAGTTCTATGGAAAAAATTTAAATCCAACCAAGCTTGATAAACTTCAAAAAAGAATTATTTTGACACTATTCTATTTAAAGATGTTATTTATCCCTTCATTATTCACAATAATGATTCATTTGACTGTTCATTTGGTTGAAGAAGCTAAACTTGGTGGACTGATACACTATCAATGGATATATCCAATTGATAGGTAAGTTGATATATATTTTTTAGTTTCATTAGTGAATTCAATTTTATAAAATCATTGTGTATTTTTTTAATATGTTTTTTATTTTTTCATAAGGTACTAAGGTCATTTGAAATCATATGTGAGGAATAAAGATCAACTAGAAGGCTCTATTACTAATAGTTACATAGGTGAAGAGTGATTGACCTTCTATTATATTTATTTGGATGGGATTGAGACTAGATTCAATCATGTTGGAAATGTTGATGACATCTCCACTAATTATAGTTCTGAAAATCAGTCATCGGTATTTCCAACTATTGTACAACCAATTATAAAGGGTTCAAATTTTACATTTACTGAATTTGAGTTGGTATAAGCACATAGATATGTGCTACTCAATAACATTATTGCAGATCCATTTATTGAAGAATTGAGACTGCAAACAAAGAGGCGACTTAGGGGTCGATCTCGAAATGAGATGGAATTAACAAAAGCTATTAATAAGGAGCTTGTCAAATGGTCCACCCATCTTGTAAGTATATACTCATATTAATATTATTGATGGGCATTTATTTTTTCTATGTTAAAAGTAACAACTTATATATATTTTTTCTAGATAATGAATGTTGACAATCGAGCTAAAATATCAAATGATTTGAAGTTTTTGGATCAAGGTATAATATCAAAATGGCAGAACTTGCAAGACAGGGTGAAAATGAAGGACTCATCACAATGGAGGTTGATAACAATAAAGATAATGAAGATGAAGATAATTGAATGTATAAATTGTTAATGAAATTATATTACAAGTTCTCATTGATAAGTTTTTTGTACATATATACATTGTTCTAGTTTTTCTTTTTTTTAGTAAAAATATTTTAGTTTTTCATTATTTATATATTTAATATAACTTAACCATTTTAAATGCAAGAATGCCGAGAATAAAAAAAATTCAGGATTCTAGTTGATCGGTATCTTAGAGCATGCCACCACTACCGCCATCCTCTATAGATCCTAGTGATTCCATTATACCCAAGACTGCTAGTGATCCAGTCATTTCCCCAGATTTCATTAGTAACCCAATGCCTTATTCACCTTCGGTGATGGAACAGTTGGTCACCCCTCCATCTACGGGATATTAGCAGGTTACAATTACTGTTATGTATGTTATTTTTCAAAAAGGATTTATATTTTATTAAATTTTTAATGAATATTTCAAACAGAAAAATACAATAATAGAAGGGATACCAATATGAACACAATATATGTATGGGACCTAAAATACTTCAAGATTATCATTCCATTTGATGAGTTTGGGGTGACTACCGGTGACACTGCCATAATATATGGGCAGATTCTTGGGCAGCTTTCTTGCGAGACAGTGAGTTTTCCCATTAATTATAAATATTGGAGGCATATTCCTATAACATGGAAAAATGAGTTCTTTGATACTCAAGTAAAGGTAATATTAATTTGATATTCCTTAATAACTAATTTTGAAGACATGGGTAATTTTTTTAATATATTTATAAAGTGTTATGTTTCTTATTTCTAGATGTTTTTCCATTTTGATGTCCCTCACTATGTTTCACACCCATGGAATTTGAAAATAACACATACAACATCCATAAAAAAACTAAAATGACACTTTTATATAGAAAACATGCATTTTGAGTTATACCAACCACATATTATGTCATATTTACATGCAGTTGATTCCTACCTGTCAAAAATAAATTATATATTGTTATCTATAAGTTTAAAAACAATTCGAGCTTATTTTCTTAGTTTTGGATCAATAAACACTTATGAAAGTTACAAAATCCTTAAAAAAAGTTTCAGGGGGTTAAAACTAGGAAAATGATGTCAAATTTTCCTGAAATTAGGGGGAAATGACCATATATTTAATTGTGAAATGTAGGAACCGATGACATTTTATTCTGAATGACGGTTTTCCCATTATGGATTTAAACATATTTTTAGTGTTTTAAAACACTAAAACATGCATGGAAAATTTTAAACCAAACAAATAACATTTTATTATCATGAAATCATGGGAAAAAACCTTATATTTTATTTTTAAATGTTGGAACTGATGACACATCATTCCAAATGGCGGTTTTCCCATTATGTCCATAAATGCATTTTTAGTGTTTTAAAATAATACAACATGCATAAAATGGTCAAAACCAATAAAATGATGTTATATTGTCCTGAAATCAAGAGAAAACAACCACTTAATTATTTTTGACACGTACATGCATACAACATGTCAATCTAACATGTGGTGTGATCAGAATAACTCGGTAAACACTTATGAAAGGTATAAAAACCATTAAAAAAGTGTTAGGGGTAAAAAATAGGGAAACAATGTTAGATTGTCCTGAAATAAGGGGGAAATTACCATGTATTTAATTTTTAAATGAAGGAACCAATGACATATCATTCCAAATGACAGTTTTCCTGTTATGATCATAAATGTGTTTTTAGTGTTTTAAAACACTAAAATGTTAATGGAATGGTCAAAAATAGTAAAAATATGTTGGATTTTCCTAAAATTATGTGACAATTACCAATTATTTAGTTTTTAAATTTATGAACTGAAGACACATTATTCTGAGTGGCAGTTTTCCCATTATTGCTGTAAACATGTTTTTAGTGTTCTAAAACACTAAAACATGCATGGAATGGTCAAAACCAGACAAATGATGTTGTATTTCTTTAAAATTAGAGGAAAATGACCATAGATTTAATTTATAAATTTATTAACCGACGACATGTCATTTTGAGTGACAGTTTTCCCGTTATGGCCATAAACATGTTTTTAGTGTTTTAAAACACTAAAATGTGCATGGAATGGTCAAAACTAGGAAAATGACATTATATTGTACTTAAATCAGGGGAAAATGATTGTATATTTAATTTTTAAAATTAGGATCCAATGACATGTCATTCCGAGTGACAATTTTCCTATTATGGTCGTAAACACATTTTTAGTGTTTTAAAACACTAAAACGTGCATTGAACGGTCAAAACCTGGAAAAAAATGTTGTATTATCCTGAAATCAAGGTACAACCACTATATATTTAATTTTGAAATGTAGGAACAAATGAAACATCATTATGAGTGATGCTTTTCCCATTATGGCTATAAATGCATTTTTAGTGTTTTAAAACACTAAAACATTCTTGAAATGGTCAAAAATAGGAAAATGATGTCGAATTGTCCTAAAATCAGAGGAAAAATACCGTAGATTTAATTTTTAAATGTAGGAATGAAAGAATATAATTCTGAATGAATGTCTTCCTGTTATGGTCATAAATGTTTTTTAGTGTTTTAAAATACTAAAACGTATATGGAATGGTCAAAACCAAGAAAACAACATCATATTGTGCTAAAATCAAGGGAAAATGACCGTATATTTAATTATGAATTGTGGGAACTGAAGACATATTATTATGACTGACGGTTTGATCATTATGTCCATAAACACATTTTTAGTTTTTTAAAACACTAAAATGTGCGTGGAATGATCAAAATCATAACAAATGACCTCAGATTGACGTGAAATCATGGAACAAACACCGCTTATTTGTTTTTGAATTATAGGACATGCTATGATATCAAAATCTTTAAAAGAATTATTAAATAAATTTCAAGCACACCTCACATATCTTTAAAAATAAATTAGAATATTTACTTATCCCTTTTCAGTTTCAAGTGTTGAATCTTATTTTAAATAGAAATATTTATATTTTCAAAGTTTTTTGAATAATATATTATTATTTTTATTAAAATTGATTCTATTTGATTAGTAAAATAACCAATTTTATGTCCAACATTCTGAAAATATTTTGTGTCTTTTCTCTTTCGCATTTCTTTTCCTAAATTTTATGGTTTTCATTGTAGGTGGAAGATGCTGGAAATAGGCAAGAGGTTGACCATTCCAATCTATGAAATTATTTAGAAGAAAATCGTGATATTTCTTAGTTTCTGTAGTATGTTGAAATTTTATCAACTATTCTACAATAATTTTTATTTATTATGTTTAGTTTTAATTTTTGTTTCATTTTTTGTTACATCTGATGAGATGATGTGCTCGGTTTTAGTTGATGATGTGATGTGGAGGTAGAAATATGTATTGTAGGCCATGATATGGATGTATATTGGGAATGGGTTGATATTGGAAATATTTTATATGTATATATTGATGACCAAGGTATTGATTGATGAATGGGGTGACTTAGACTTAGGTTATGATGACCTTGGTTGTTTGTATGACTATGGATGTGTGGTGTATGAATAATGGGTTTATAATATATTTATGTTTGATTTTATAACATGTTAGTTTTTGTATATTTATAGTTTTTATTAAATATTTTTTTTAAAATAAAAACAGATTTAGTGGTGGGTTGTTGTAACTGCCACTAAACATATATTATTTTATGTATTTATTGGAAGTTCATATTAGTCTCTGCTAAAAATAACCATCGATAAATGATTTACGGTGGTTAATTTATTTTTATTTATATTCCCAGTAGATTTTTTTATTAGGAAACCACTGCTAATTAAACATCAAACCACCGCTAAATTGTCCAAAAACAACACTTAAAAAAATCATTGTGAAATAAAATAATCCACAGTTAATTTACTAGAGATCTTACAATGTGTGGAAGTTTTAGGATTCACCATTAAACAAATAAGCGGTGGTTTAAACTACCACTAGACTAATAAATAACTGCCGATAAATATCACTTTTTTATAGTGTTCCCTTCTGCTAACATTTCCTCCAAATGTGATTATATAAAACAGGGAATGGTTCCTACTGTCTGTATCATGCATCAAAATAGGTGCACTTTGGATATAAATCTGTATATCCAGGAATATAATCCTCGTTATTATGACTCAAACTTGTGTGCTTTACAGATAGATCAAACGCAAGGTTGGAAGGGGGATTGAGATTTTCATTATAGAGGGGGAGTTAGGCCCGAGTGGATGTGGGCATACTAGGTGCACCAGACTTGTGTAGAATTCAAAAAAGGGATTTAAGACATCCATATCCATGAGGAAGTTTGGGAAGGTAATACTTACGTTTACAAGAACTTGGAGATCATTCCTGAGTTTCTGAGCCAATGGAGGCTACAGATGAATTCTTTCCATCTAACACATGGAGAGGTTGGTATTAGATTGTGGGATGTGTATAGAATTTTTAGGGGCCCCATTATAGGGGATATATATGATGATTTCATCCCACTAAATACAATGTGAGATAATGCTGAAAGGACACTGCCCTTTCCCCAAAATATTTTTAAGGTGGCAAAGAAGTTGTAGAACAAAGTGTTGAGAACAATACTCTATCTTTTTATGATGATTTTGATGTTCAAAAATACCATTATTTTTTATTATAATGATTTTACTTTGAGTATATTTCAGGAAATTAATATTATTTATTTCTATATTTTGTAATAATATTAAAGCATTTAATCTGTGTGGAATATTTGAAAAAGTGTTCGGAAATCGTTTTTACATATTAGTGTGTTCTGGAAACACTGTTCACACTATACGTGTTCGGAAATCACTTTAGCATGTTTTGGAAACAGTGTTTATACCCGAAGTTGAGGTGCATAACATAAGGATGTAATCTGTCATTTACTTTATGGGATATCAGAAAAGTATAGTTAAACAACCATACATTATCAGAAAAGTATGGAAAAAGAACCCTATGTTTGCAAAGAACCTTACGTTCGGGATATCAGAAAAGCATTGAAGAAATACCTTACATTCAGGATATCAGAAAAGTATGGAAGAAGAAACCTACATTAGTATGGATTGTGTACCTTACGTTTAGAATCTGATAAAAGTATGGAATATATACCGTACATTAGTGTAAAGTCCCATGTCATTGAACCGGGTTAAAATACCAATGTTTTTGAATTTTTTTCAATGTATCAACGGGTCATTTTTTTTTAAATTGAGCTATGGAATTTTATTCTGAGTGTTGGAACACCTAAAGGTGTCCTTTTTTAGACTTGAGTGATTACCCTATAATTTTCATAGGTGTCCCGATGAGTCTCAGGAACACCAATTTCAAAAAAGTCCACTTTAATAGATCTGCACGGGCAGCGCAGGGTTGCGTTCCAACCCGTTCAGTTTACCCTGTTTAATAAATTATTTAATTTAATTAAATAATATTATATGAGAGTTTTTAATTAATTAAAATAATGTTTTAATAATAATAATAATGAAGTTATTATTATTATTATTATTTTGGTTTTTAATTAAATGAGTGTTAAAGAATTAATTAAATGACGATTGAAGAAATTAATGTGGATTATTGGTTTATCGAAGAACCATTTTATTTAAATAAAGAGATTCAGAATTATTAAAGGACCATTTATTATTAAATCGAGGAATATACTAATAATAATAATGTTATTATTATTATTATGGTGTCATAAATTATTTTGATGCATTGATATTTTAATTGCATGTTAAAGGAGTATATTATTTATGAGAATTTAATGACACTTTTGAGCTTCTCAAAGAAACATTTAATAAAATGAGGAGTTTTAGATTTAATGAAGCGTTGTTATTAAATAGTGGTATTGGGTTTATCAAAAGTTTGAAAAATAATAATAATGAGATTATTATTATTTTAGTTTTATGAATGTAATTATAATTATTATTATGGAAATTAAATTAGGGGTTATGTGTTGGAGTTTTTATCATATTAATGATATTGTAATAAATTGGGAGTTTCATAATTAATTATGAAATGTTTATTAAGATAATAATGAATTAAGAAGCGTTTTTAATTAAATGAGGTGTAACATTTATGTTAAAATATTTTAATTGAATGTTTAATGAGGTATAATATTGATGTGAAATTAATGAGGCTTTTAGGTATCTCAAATAAATGTCTAATTAAATAAGGAGTTTCATAATTAATAAAGAAGTGTTTTTTTTAATAAGAGGTGTTGGGTTTTATCTAAGGTTGAATAATAATAAAAATAATAATGCAATTATTATTATTATGTTTTTATGAGTGGTTATTATTATTATGAATAATAATAATAATGGATTTTTTGGGGGTTTCATTAAATTAAATTAAAGGTCAATAAGAATTTAATTAATCGCTACGAAGCGGTGGTTTTTATTTAATTAATTTTTGTTGAGATAATTAATTAAATAATGATGATTTGGGTGTTATCGAAGAAGGGTAATTTTAAATGGTAATATTAAATAAGGAATAAATGTGGAGTTGGGTTTAATTTAATTAAACCATTTTAAATATAGATACCGGGTTGTGCATGGGTAGTCAAATGGTGCAGGTCAGCTGTGCGGTTATCCAGTTTTTAAAATGATTTTTTTTATTTTATTTTAAATAAAATAAATATTTAATAATAATAATAAGGATATTATTATTATTATTGTATTAATTTGATTGGATGATTAAAAGGGTTTTTTAGAATTAATTGTGAAACATTTATTTAAATTTTAGTTAATGAAGTAACATTATATTAAATGAGAATAATAAATGTTATTATTATTATATTAAGACTATTAGTTTATCAAGGGTGTAATTGATAATTGGGGTAGAGAACATGCGGGTGGCGCACCACCATATTGGAGGAAGAGAAAAAATGCACTAGGCCCCTCCTTTTAGGCACACTACACCCCCTCGCCAACTCCTCTTCGCGCGATCGAATCCTCCCGATGTCTTCTCAAATCTTGTCTGTCTCGGTGAGGTGAGTCCATCTGCATTTGTTTTGTGATTCGCATCAGCCGTTTGCCTCCTCCCTCGCCCTGTTTCCTCAGCCAAAATCTTATGGTTTGAGTTTTATTGGGTTTCCTTGTTTCTTCGGTTCTAGGGATGTGTAAGGGGCTCCTCTAGACCCTTTGGACCGTATTTCGGCATCTACCGATAAATACGAGGCAAATGAGTTCGTTTTCGCTTATCCGTCATGTTTTAGGTAAGGTTATATAGCAGTGGTATTGTTTCAAATCATTCAATTAAGGGTGTGATAATTTTTATGAGTCCCTGATACCTAGTTAGAGGTGCGTTGGTCCTTACTGCTTTGATTCTAAGTACCTATTTTAATATTTTGAATTTTATTTATATTATTGAAGGGAACACACATGAATATATATATATATATATATATATATATATATATAAGGTGCGCGCGCGTGTGATTGCAGACCAGTTGTGGACTGGTTTCCGCCAATTATATTAAAGCGCTTCAGATTTAAAATGGTGCCACCTCGAGGTAGGGTCCCAAATCCCTATCACTTTATTTAAGAATTATAGCTTATTCAAATAAATTGAGAATGTGAGTTTCATTTATTATGATATTTCTATGCATGACACTTTTGATGTTATTAAATGATGTCGCCCATGTGAGAAAAATGAGTACTTGTGTGTTGATTTTAAGCATGTTTTTCTAATTTGGTTAAAGTGATATGATTAAATAGTTAAATGATTTGAATGGGATGAATGGGTAGTAGGGTAATTAATTGTAGAATTAATTATCATGTCATGAGTTGGAATAAAAATTGTGGCTATTACTGATTATTGAGAATGATGAATATTTGAAATGTTCAGAATATAAATTGGAAACTATTAATAATTAATGGAAGGATTAATTATTACATGATAAATGGAAAATGGTTAATTAATCGATGATTGGTTAAAGGGATAATATTTAATTAATTAATTATTGAATTAATTAATTTTAATGCATTAAATTAGGATTCTGAATTAATTTTTTGTTACGACTATTGGCCATGGGTACCTTTTGATGCGTGTTAGATTTCCATGCATTAAGTTTTCTTGGATGGAGTTGTTTTATATTATGAGATGTTTTGTGAGATGATTTTTAAATATATGGGATTTTTTCATCATGTCTTGTGATGATTATGATGTGCATGTAAATTGTTAAAGTCATGGACGAATCACTGTTTGAGTGGAAGGGTTCAAACTTGTTAAAGAATTTGGATAATTAAATGTTGAGTTAATTATTTATTTGGCTTGCTAAGAATAATTAATTTTTAATTAATTATTTACTATTAAGATGTTGAATGTTTAATTAATGGTTGACTTTTGATGGGTGATTTATGTTGTTAATTAGTTGTTGAATTAATTAACGGGTTGGATTAATTAATTTATGAATTAATTAATGGATGGTTGTGGGGTGTTATACATGGCGTTCTACACCAATGATAAATATATATGTATTATTGATAAATGGGTTGTGAGATAGGGAATGATGCTCCAAATACTCACAGGGTGCTAGACATGACATTCTACACCCAGCTTGCAAGAAAATATTCTTTTATGGGTCAGGGACTGATGCTCCGAATACTCATGGGTTGTGAAACAAGGACTGGCGCACCAAATACTCACGAGGGTGCTATACATGATGTTCTACACCCATTAATTGACATTAGAATGTGGGTCCAATTGTTCGTACATGAAATGAATTAATTGGTTATTAAAAACTATTGTGACATTATGATTTTTGAATTGAATATGAGAAATGGTTCATACTTATCAATGAATTGGGTGAATCACTATTAGTGGGCAGACTCAGGAGTGAATCACTATTTTTTAGTGGATGGGCTCAGATATAGTATATGAAATATTAAATTGAATATCTTATGACGCATTATCCAAGCCAAAGCACAAGTTTGGATTTGGTCTTAACTTTGATTACTTAGATGGTCTTTAGAGACATCTGTGGTGAGTGACTTATATAGGGAATGTCTGGCTCAGTCCGGATCATGAGAATTATGTAGTTTAATGAGGTTTGAATAATTGATAATTGAAAATGATTGTGTAATGACTATTGTGTATGCATGACAAATGTATAATAAAGGTTCAGACACCAGCTGAGAGCTGAAGCAGGTACTTGGGTATATTGTTATATTCTACTGCTTACTGTAACAACCGGGTCCCAGTGATAGCACAACCACTCCGCCTTAACATGGCCGTCAGGTCCTGGCCCACCAGGTACCACCAGTTGCCCCGCAGACACATGGGGCCGACCCTAGGGTCCACCCACGTGCCCGAACGGGTCATCTGACTAATGATAGTCCCCACAGGCCAACACATGTCCTTTCCAGCATGCTTTGTCCTCACTCACACACACCCTGGGAAACTTCCCAGAAGGTCACCCATCCTGATCACTACTCCAGGCCAAGCACGGTTAACTGTGGAGTTCTAATCAGGTAGGCTCCCGAAAAGGAAGGTGCACCTTGTTAACATGAGTCATATCATTTTAGTCATTTAACCCTGTATCATTTGGGGATGTTACAATCACCCCCCCCTTTAGAGCACAACGTCCTCGTTGTGGGCCCTACATCTTAACCTAGGCAGTGCACCACACTTAAGGATGGGTTCCTCCTGTGATACCAAATGTAACAACCAGGTCCTAGTGACAGCACAACCACCCCGCCTTAACATGGCCGTCAGGTCCTAGCCCACCAGGTACCACCAGTTGCCTCATAGACATGTGGGGCCCACCCTAGGGTCCACCCACGTGCCTGAACTGGTCATCTAATTAATGACAGTCCCCACAGGCCAACACATGTCCTTTCCAGTGTGCTTTGTCCTCACTCACACACACCCTGAGAAACTTCCCAGAAGGTCACCCATCCCGATCACTACTCCAGGCCAAGCACACTTAACTGTGGAGTCTTAATCAGGTAGCCAGTTGCCCCGTAGACACATGGGGCCCACCCCAGGGTCCACCCACATGCCTGAACGGGTCATCTGACTAATGATAGTCCCCACATGCCAACACATGTCCTTTCCAGTGTGCTTTGTCCTCACTCACACACACCTTGGGAAACTTCCTAGAGGGTCACCCATCCTGATCACTACTCCAGGACAAACACGCTTAACTGTGGAGTTCAAATCAGGTAGGCTCCCAAAAAGGAAGGTGCACCTTGTTGACATGAGTCATATCATTTAGTCATTTAACCCTGTATCATTTGGGGATGTTACACTTACCTTAATTATTCATGCTTGCACTGTTTAAATTATTTATTGAATGTTAGGATTTGGGGTAGACACCGGTGGTCCTGGCCTACTAATATTTATATCTCACACCCTACTCGGGCCACCATTGCACTGGGGTACCTGAGTAGATTCTATTTGGTTGCAGGATTGTGTTGTTTGCATTTACTTGGAAGATATGAGAAAAGGACCAAGCGGAAGCTCAGGATGCTTGAGAAGACTGCCCTCGGGGCTTGGAGTCATTGTTTATTTATTTTTGTAATGGAATGTTCAAAATGCTGTTTTGTTCACTATTTTCCATTTTTTTATCATGAGCATGTCATGCATGCATCTGCTATATAATTGATGTTGGACATTTGTTTTTACAAGATTTATAAAATCTACCTTTCGTTTCTTTATCATTTATTAGACTACTTCTGCTATTTATTTCCATTGTTTGTTATTTACTTTGATATACCAGTGTTCAACTCTGATAAGAGGGTATAGTCTCCCCACTGACTATCCTTAGACCCTTGCTGCTAGTCGGCAGCCTCTGGCGTACAAGGAGACGCACTTGAGGTCATGTGGCGACCGGTCCAACCACTGGTTTAGTGGTGAGCTGGGTCGGGATGTTACAGTTAGAGAGTTGAAGAGAAAAGTATGGATGATCAACCTTACTTTTGAAAAATGGATGGTCAACCTTACATTGTGAACCTTACATTCAGAGAATGTATGTTATGCAGTTCAACCCTACGTTTGGTGTCAAAGATATAAATTACGACTTTATTGAGCAACAATCTTTATGCAGATTATTAGGCTGATTACAAGCCAGATTAAAATCCTAATTTTAAAGCACATCTTTGACTGATTAAAATCCGTTTATTTTTAATTTAAAGGATTGATTTTATATAATCATTTCATGCCAAATATTCAGGTGAGTTAAGATTTCTATGTTATTCAAACATTTGAATATCACAATTCTAAAGGCTACATTTGTGGATCTAATTTTTTAAGGAAAATGATCATCGTTATTCTACATATATCTGTGATATTTTTTATTACAGAGTGGGCGAATCATCAAGAAAGTATATAACAATATCTTGAGTTCTTCACGACTACAGTTTTACAGAGCCATTAGATATTTATAGATCTTCTGTTACAAGGAATCACCAAATCTATCTTCTCTAAAGAAGAAAGAATATGTTGAAGTGGTGGTTCAAAGAGGTTTTGAGTGTTGTGGCTCGGCAGTCGACAGGTCTCAAGGAACTACCTAGGTCGGCTTCCTCCTGTTTTTGAAGGGCCTCGATTTTCTTCATCATCGTTGTTGCCTTCGTCCAGAGCTCACGAGCACTCAAACCACTGATCTGGCCTTACGCTTCACTTCTCCCCTCCAGGCCAGATCTGGAGCAGTTGGTACCAATAGGGTCTTGGGAGGTGTGGTTCGGCGGCCGGTAGTGTTCCCAAGGAGTGGCCTTCGATGAGGGTTTTGGTTTTGGGTTTTTACTCAAGTCTTTAGTAAAGGTTTTTTTCTTCTTCTCGGCAGTCGATCAGTTGGAAGATTTTTTGATGGTTTTTCGATATGTGGTTCTGGTTTGGCTTCTTTATTGATTGGGTATGGTGGCAGTTTTCTGGTTTTTCTCCGTTCATGATTAGGGTCTCATTGTTTCTGGTTTGATGGGGGTTGATAATACGGTGATGTTCAACGGAAGTTTCAAGGGTCTTCAATGGTATCTGGTACTGGTGGTGCACGTCGATGAAGGGACGACGTTGTTTCTGTCTGCAATGGTGGATGCGGCTGTCGAGACAATGATGATGCGATACGATGATGGTGGCGACGTATTTTCAGGACATGTGCATCTCTTCTTAGGTGGATAGAGGGATTTTCGGGATATGTTGTGATAGGGTCTTTGACTTCTAAAATAGGCGATGTGTTGATGGTTTTAGAGCGGTGATGCTGGATCTATTTGAATCTTTTTGAATTTTGAATTCTG
This sequence comes from Viscum album, assembly GCA_963277665.1. Taxonomy (NCBI): domain Eukaryota; kingdom Viridiplantae; phylum Streptophyta; class Magnoliopsida; order Santalales; family Viscaceae; genus Viscum; species Viscum album. Next base: position 668,527,881 of record OY728123.1, read on the forward strand.
TCAAAGTGTAATGTGTCCTGTGCGACCTTCTTCTAGTTTGGATGTTTTTGTTGTAGGTTCCCACTTTCCATAAAAGTGGTTTTTTCAATAATATAAAAAAATAGATTAGAGGACGTTGAAGATTCATCGATTCTACATCGATTATATATTTTGAATCTACTATTTTGAAGTTACTAAATTCATTTCAAAATCTAGTGCAACCGAATCGGATCAGAACTACTTCTACCTGAAGATCATTCTTTCTGAAGATGAAGATCTATCAACTGCCAGTTGGCTGATTTTGCAACTGTGAAGATCAACTAGAAAGTATTTCAAGACAAATAATCTTTTTTATTGTGAGTAACCAGCTTCTCGTACCAAGATGTGTATTCAGTTATGTGTATGAACTAGACGGATCTTTTTTTTCCCTTAACTTGTAAAGGTTTCAACTACCTGCACTTAGTTGTGGACGGTCTGTTGATAAGAGGACCAGATAGTGAAAATCACCAAGCTCATGGAGTAGTGCATTGGTGGAGTGGACTAGGGGCCTTCTGTTCCCTGAACCACTATACATTATTGCATTCTTTAACTGTTTATTTTCCACATCATAAACAACCTGATAAAGATAAAAGGACATACTCAGTAATTGTCACAATTCGTGATGAATTTTTAAAACACACAATTCACCCCCCTCTTGTGCGTATTTGGTATAACCCGATCCAACAATTGGTATCATAGGAGGAGATTTTGTCAAATCTATAACAATATGAATTTTTTTTTGGATTATACAAAGCATAATTGTTGATACACGAGAGGGTATGTCAATGGTTCGAGCTCCCTACTTCAACGGTGAAAATTATGGATGCTGGAAATCAAGGATGATCATTTACTTAAAGAACATTGGATACAAAGTCTACTTGAAAATTCTAACTCCCTATGTGATTCTAGAGAAACCTAAAATATGGAGTGCTGATACAAAAGCAGAGTATGAAATAAACTCGAAAGCTATGAATGCTATCATATGTGGTCTTGGACCATATGAATTCAACAGAGTATCTCAGTGCCCGACTACTTATGAAATGTGGCAGAAAATTGCAATTGCTTATGAAAGAACTGACAATGTTCGACATATGAGGTATGCCAAAGCTAAATTGAAATTCAACACATTAAGAATGTTTGAAGAATAAAGAATCACCCAGTTGAATGGAAGACTTAAAAGAATTATTAATAACATATTTGCCTTGGGAGATCCTATCAAAAAAGTGGACCAAGCCATGAAAGTACTGAGAGTAATACCACCTAGATGGAATGTGATATTAGTGGCTATTAGATAATAATCACCAGTCAAAGATCTAACTATGAGATAATTAATTGGAACTCTGATGATGTATGAAGTTGAGCTGCAAGATGAAGAAAATGAGCATAAAGTTTTGATCAAGAGAGAAAATAATGCTTTGAAAGTAACCTCCCAATAGAAGAGAGGAAAGATAAATAATGAAATCAAAATGAAATCAGAGAGTTCTGATTCATCTAATTCAGATATGGAATTGGCTTAGCTAGCCAGAAAATTCATAAAATTATACAGAAAGAAAAAGGGATTCAGAAAACCCTTAAAAAAGGATGAAAAAGAACCAAGGGAAGTCAGATTCTATGAATAGAAAAAGATAGGTCACATTAGACCTAACTGTCCTCAATTAAAAGGAGAAAAGAAAATGAATTTTTTCAAAAACAATGATTATGAGAATAAAGAAAAAAGAACAATGAAAGCTACTTGGAGTGTTTATGAAGACTCTATCATCTCATCAAAGTCTGACTCAAAAAAAAAAAATAAGAATCAAATCTGAAAGCAAACACGTGCTTTATGGAAGAATCTGATGAGGTACAATCTTATTAATCATCTGATTCTGATTCTAGTTCTAGTTATTCAAATAATAAACTTGCAGCCTACTGCAACATGGTGGAAGAGAAATATGATTCCTTATTTAAGAAACACAAATCACTGAAAAATATTCACACTGCTGTTTTAGGAGAAGGAGACACTCTTCTAAAACAACATCAAGAGTTAATTGAAAAATATAACTCATCAAACACAAACTCTGCAAATAATGAAACAAAAATAAAAACACTGCAAACAAAAGTAGAAACATACAAAAGTGTAACTCTTGGTTTTAAAAAAGGAGAAAATACTCTAAATGAAATTCTTGTAAAGAATGTGATTAAAAAAGAAATATATAGAATAGGAAGTAAAGGAGAGAAACCCAAATTGTATAAGAACTATTTTGTTCTAAGTAAAAAGGGTAAAATGATCAACTATTGTGGAACAAAAGGAAATATATCTAAAAACTGTTATTTAAGGTAACCTAAAATAAGTGGGATTAAGAAATCCTTTATTAAAAGTATTTTATATGATTCTATTGATTATTGAAAAACAAATCATGTCTAGATTCCCAGGTATTTGCTAGCTAACACTACTGGACCCAACAAAATATGGGTACTAAAACAAACCTTTGTTTAAATGCCATTGTAGGAAGTAGGTCACAGAAGCTGAACTGAAATATGGTATATGGACAGTGGATGCTCCTGGAATATGAGTGAGAATTCGTCTAACTTTAAAACATTAACTCAAAAGGATGGAGGATTAGTCACATTTGGTGACAATGCCAAAGGTAAAATTATTAGCATTGGAACTATTGGAGATCTAGAAGTTTTCTCAATTAATAAAGTACTCTATGTACAAGGATTGAAACAAAACCTCATAAGTATCTCCCAACTTTGTGATGATGGTTATTTTGTTGATTTTTCTAACAAATTATGATCTATTTTTAAAGATAAAGTTCTGAAATTTAGAGCACCCAGAACTGATAATGTTTATACCCTGGACTTAAATTCCTTATGTAAACAAAAAGTAAACTGCTTAACTACTAAAATAAATGAATTGTGGATCTACCATAGAAGACTTGGACATTGAAATATATATATCTTTACATAAGCTATCTAAGAAACAATTATTTTCTGATTTTCCTAGTCTCAAATCTGAAAGTAATAGATTTTGTTATGCATGTCAACTTGACAAGAAGCACAAATCCTCCTTCAAATCTGTTAACAAAATTGATACATCTAAATCTCTAGAACTTATCCATATGGATTTGTTTGGACCTTCAATAATAGAAATCTTGTCTGGTAAATTATATATATATGTTTTAGTTGATGACTATTCTATATTTACTTGGATTTATTTTCTAAAATATAAAAATGAATCTTTTACTATATTTGAAAGTTTTTTGCAAAGCTGTCTAAAATGAAAAAGGTTTGAAAATAATTTCATTAAAAAGTGATCATGGTGGAGAATTTGAGAATCTGGAATTTAACTCCTTTTGCTAAAATTTGGGTATTAAACAAACCTTCTTTGCACCAAGAACACCTCAACAAAATGGAATTGTTGAAAGAAGAAATAGGACTATTCAAGACATGGCTAGGACTATGCTAAATGAATACAGTCTTCCCACCTATTTATGGGCAAAAGCTGTAAGAAGAGCCTATTATATAATGAATAGAGTTTTAATTAGACTAATTTTTAAAAATTCACCCTATGAACTCTGGAACAACAAAAATCCTAATGTAAATTACTTTAAAGTTTTTGGATTCAAGGTTTACACCTTAAACACCAAGGAAAATATTGGTAAGTTTGATCCAAAATATGATGAAGACATTTTCTTATGATATTTTTCTACTTCCAAAACTTATAGAGTTTTTAATAAAAAGTCAAGGATTGTTGAAGAATCAGTTCATGTAAAATTTGATGAATCTGATCCCTTTGAGAAAAAGAAAGACTAAATTTATGAATCTGACTCTAATGATAACATGAGACTTGAGAACTTAAAAGTTGATTTCGAAAAATATTTAAATGAAATTAAGTCCAGTTCAGAAGAACATGACATTGAAGAACCCAACAATGTACTACCTAGAGAGTCTAGAACCCTAAGGAATCACCCTTTTGAAACTGTTATAGGAGACCTAGACACCAAAATAAAAACTAGAAGAAATATAGGAAATATTATTGAATTCTCTACCTTTATATCCCAATTAGAACCTAAGACATTAGAAGAATCCTTAGTTGATGAATGTTGGATGATAGCAATTCAAGAAGAACTAAACCATTTTAAGAGAAAGGAAGTTTGGAATTTAGTTGAAAGACCTCAAAACTATCCAGTTATAGGAACTAAATGGGTCTTTAGAAATAAACAGGATGATCAAGGAATACTAACTAGAAAAAGCAAGACTAGTAGATAAAGGATATAATCAGAAAGAAGGTATAGATTATGACGAGACCTTTGCACCTGTAGATAGATTAGAACCTATTAGAATCATTTTAGCCTATCATTCTCATATGAACTTTAAATTATTTCAAATGGATGTTTAGTATGCATTTTTAAATGGTTACTTATTAGAGGAAGTTTATGTTGAGCAACCTTCTGGTTTTGAAAATTCACAAAAACCAGATTTTTTAAACTTACTAAAGCTCTTTATGGCCTTAAACAAGCACCTAGAGCTTGGTATGGAAGATCAAGTTCTTTTCTTTTGAAAAATGATTTTACTGTTGGGATGGTAGATCAAACATCATTTAATAAAACTATTAACTCTAATATTTTATTGGTTCAAATTTATGTTGATGATGTAATTTTTAGTTCGACAAAAAAAAACTTTGTCATGATTTTTTAAATTTAAGGAAAAAAGAATTTGAAATGAGTATGATGAGAGAATTAAATTTATTTTTAGGGCTTCAAATTTATCAAAAAGATTTTGGAAATGTTTTAAATCAAAGCAAATACATTACTGATTTATTAAAGAAAATTGGACTTGAAAATAGAAAGACATATACAACTCCTATATGTACCAATATAAAACTTGATTTGGAGGAAACTGGAAAATCAGTTGAAAAAAAGTTATATAGAGGTATGATTGGTAGTTTATTATATCTTACTACTAACTGTCCATATATAATATATTCAATATGTCTTTTTTCTAGATTTCAATATGATCCTAATGAATCTCACTTAAGTGCTATCAAAAGAATTTTTAGATATTTAAATGGAATTGTTTTTCAATCTCTTCTCTATCCAAAAAATTATGATTTTAATTTAATTTCATATTAAGATGCTGACTTTGGAAGTTGTATATTATATAGAAAAAGATCCTCAGGGAGTTGTCACTTTTTAGGAAAATCTTTTGTGTCATGGTCTAGTAAGAAACAACATTCAGTTTCCCTGTCGACAGCTGAGGCAGAATATGTATCTACATGCAGTTTTTGTGCACACGTTTTGTGGATGAAAAACACTCTTATGGAATTTGGAGTAAATTTTAATGACACACCTATTTTATGTGATAATACAAGTGCTATAAATATTTCAAAAAACCCTATTAATCATTCTAAAACTAAGAATATTGATATCAGACATCATTTTCTAAGAGATCATGTTCTTAAAAAGGATATATTCTTAGAATTTTTAAGTACTGAAATTCAATTAGATGATATTTTTACTAAATCACTTTCCACAACGATGTTTGATTTTATTAAGGGGGAGATAGGTTTATTTAATTTTAAATGAAATTTTAATTTTTTACACATTTTTTTCTTCACTATTTTAAATAATTTAATTATTTATTTTTAGAATAATTTACAATTTCATTTGTTTTTTTGCCATGTATGTTTTATTTTATTTAAATAATGTAATGATTGTTATATAAGTATATGACATGAGAATCAAGGATGTCAGAAACTATTTCAAATTCCAAACCCATTCATTTTTTTTCAAAACCTTTCGAAACACCAAAAACCCTTACCGCCTTCATCTACCTTTGACTAAACCTTCGAAACCCTAAACCTTTGAGCCTTTAGAAAATTGAAACAGAAATGGCCAAGACAACAAGAATCGAGGAAGGAGAACCCAGTAATACCAAACGTCAACATTTGATAGGGAGGAAGATCTTACAAGGAAAAGTGATTGATCTGGAATGGTTGTACCAGACTAATCTAACGCTAAAACAAGCTTGGGCATTTTAGAATTTCGAGAAAACTTTCAGTGGAAGAAATAAAGAGTTTCTATATGAGGTATAGCTTCATCACTTTTTAAAATCCATTCAGTTCAGTCTTGGAGATACAGAGGACACCATATTTTCAAAAATTAAAGATTGGGATTTTTCAATTTCATCTGTAGAAATAGCTAGAATCTTAAACTGCCCTCATGAGGGAGTTTATTATTTAGACTTAAAGAATATAGGAGATGATGAACATAATTCAGAGGAGATTAGGTCATTTTTATTTGGCTCTAAAAGTATAAGAAAAATGTTAGTGAATGATCTGGAACCTTATTAGAAGATTCTTGTTAAGTTTGTGAAAATAGGGATTGCACCTAGGATGTCAGAGATGAATAAGATTTTGTTTCCTTACATGTACGTAATGTTTTTACTTATGAGTGAAATCAAGTTGAATTTTCCGAGATATATGGTAAGATATCTCAACTACTGATGTTAACCAGAGGCTAGAATGAACTTCTATCCCTATGGAAGGTTCATTTCAAAATTACTGTTTATGTTTGATCTGGTAAGATTAATAGATGACAGAGTAAGATTCCATCACAACAATATTTTCAATTTTGGAACTATAAGGAAGATTGATTTCTTCTTGAGTACTGTGAAATGCAAGATCATGCACGTTGGAGCTGAGGAAGACCAGGAATCAGCTTGGGGGGATCAACCTATGAAATCTAAGGAAGGAATAGTTGAATCAAGAGTAAGTGATGTTTCAAAAGCATCAAGAAGATTGATATTTGAAGCAGTCGACCCACCTACTGATGAGGAAAGTCAAGAGGGAATTCAAAGGAAAAGACATCGAGTGACTCAAACTGGTGAGACGCCTACTCAAGAAAATTATAATGCAACAAAACGTCTTCTAAGCTACAAATTTATTAGAGAATCTGTAGTACAAAAAATTGAACAACCAACAGTTTCTCAGATTGAGGTGACTCCTCAAGTTGAAAAAGAAATTGTGCCTCAAACTATTGAAAAGCCTGGAAAAGTTGAAATGGTTAGACCCAATTCTACTAAAACTGTATAGCCTACTAAGATTGATCAAGAGGAATTATCTCAAGATGAACCTATATTAGAGGATCTAGTCTTGGAGGAAATAAATGAAGAAGATGCTTAGGACGAGCAAGAACCTTTTAATATGAATCAAGAAGAGAACCTTTCTAAAAATCAAACTGAAATTATTAATGAGGATTTTTCTGTGAATGAGCCAGGGAAGGACTCGAAGGGAAAATCAGTAGAGAATCCAGTACAGAGAGAGGATAAAAATAAATCAATTGCTGAATCCAAACCTTTAGTTTTTTTAAATCCAGTGGAATCTCAGACTGAGAATCAAGAAAATGGTGCCTCTAATTCTGAGAATGATCATGTAGAGGAGTTAATCTGAAAATATAATAAATTTCAAGATGAAAATGCTTCTTTGATAAGAGCATTATAAAAGGAGAGAAAAAAGTTTCAGAACTTGAAAGATAGTTTAGTTTCAAAAATCAAAGTGGAAGTTTTTAAGAAGGAAATGTTAGCTGAAGTTGGAAAACTGAAATCATAAATTGTACTTAAATCAGATTTGGTAGAATTCAAAATCTTCATGGAGTAACAATTTTCAACTGTTAGGGACAATCAAGAAAGTACATTAGGTACTTCACCTGATATAATCAAGAGATTCTAGGCCATTATAGCAGTAATGAGCAATATGAATGATATATTGTAGGACTTACAATGTAACAATGCTCCATTATCTGTTCTGCTGGATAATCAAAAGCATCTTGTTAACTAGCTTACATCAGATAAACCAGGGGTCATAGTTTTTTTGAATAGATTCACAGAGAAACTAAATCTTTTTATAGAGAATGAAGAGAGGTTACATGATTTTTTTAGAGTCAATTTGATTAAATATATCTATCTGATTTAGGAAGGAAGGGATCTCACAATTCAGTTAGGTGATGGACTGATGAAAAGGTTAATACTATAGATTTCAGAGCTCAAGGAATTCATTTAGAGGTGTTGAAACCTGTTTCCCAAACCTTTTTAGCCCAACCTAGATTCCTGTTCTTATTTCTGTACTTGTACTTATATTTTCAATCAAATATATTTCCATCACATTTTTATGTGTGATTAGTTTATTTTACTGTACTGTCTATATTAGAATGATATTAATCCACTTTCAAATATCGATAAATAGTTTATTATAGAATTTACTTAACTTCAGTGCTATATTAAAGAGTGTTATATTCCTTATTCTATCATTCTTTTTGATATCACAAAAAGGGGAAGAAATATGGACAAAAACAACATTTTTATATATAAATATTTTACTCATAGGGAGAAAAGAAACATTTTCCTTTTAAGGGGAGAAATTCCTAAAAAAATTTTAGGAGAAATTTTTGGATAAACACAAAATTTTATTTTCTTTATTTATAAAGGATGAAATATTATTTTTACTTTATAAAGGGTGAAAAATGTAAAAATTAAGAAATAATTTTTGTTAAAATTAAATACTATTTGTATCTTTGCGAAATTCTAAAATATATGAAATTAATTGTGTAAGATAATTTCATTGGTTATTTCATGGGTTTTTTTATCATAAAAAGGGGGAGATTGTTGAGAACAATACTCTATCTCTTTATGATGATTTTGATGTTCACAAATACCCTTATTTGTTATTATAAGGATTTTAATTTGAGTATATTTCAGGAAATTAATATTCTTTATTTCTCTATTTTGGAATAATATTAAATCATTTTATATGCGTGGAATATTTGAAAAAGTGTTCGGAAATCTTTTTTGCATATTAGCATGTTCTGGAAACACTGTTCATGCTCTACGTGTTCGGAAATCACTTTAGCATGTTCTGGAAATAGTGTTCATACCCTACGTTGAGGTGCATAGCATAAGGATGTAATCTGTCATTTACTTTATGGGATATCAGAAAAGTATGGTTAAACAACCATACATTATCAGAAAAGTATGGAAAAAGAACCCTACGTTTGGAAAGAACCTTACCTTCAGGATATCAGAAAAGTATAGAAGAAGAACCTTATGTTCATGATATTAGAAAATTATGGAAGAAGAACCCTACATTAGTATGGATCATGTACCTTACGTTTAGAAGTTGATAAAATTATGGATTATATATCATACATTTGAGAGTTGAATAGAAAAGTATGGATGATCAACATTACTTTTTAAAAATGGATGATCAACCTTACGTTGTGAACCGTACATTCAGAGAATCTATGTTATGCAGTTCAACCCTACGTTTGGGGTCAGAGATTTAAATTATGACTTTATTTATTAATGGTATTTATGTAGATTACTATGCTGATTTCAAGCCAGATTAAAAGCCTGATTTTAAAGAACATCTTTGACTGATTCAAAGTCGTTTATTTTTAATTTAAAGGATCGATTTAGTAGGATCTTTTCATGATGAATATTCGGGGGAGTTACGATTGCTATGTTATTCAAACATTTGAATATCGCGATTCTAAAGGTGACATTTTTGGATCTAATTTTTTAAGGAAAATGCTCATCGTTATTCTATATATATCTGTGATATTTTGTATTACAAAGAGTGGGAGAATCATCAAGAAAATATATAACAAGCTCTTGAGTTCTTCACAACTACATTTTTAGAGAGTCATTCGAGATTTACCGATTTGTTGTTACAAGGGAACACAAATTCTGTCTTTTCAAAAGAATAATAAATACTTTGAAGATTAATCGATTCTACATCGATTATATATTATGAATATAATATTGTTGAAGTTTCTAAATTCATTTCAAGATCTACTACAACCGGATCAGCTCAGAACTAATTCTACCTGAAGATCATTCTTTCTGAAGATGATGATCCATCAACAGTCAGTTGGGTGCTATTGCAACTGTGAAGATCAACTGGAAAGTATTTCAAGACAAATAATCTTTTTTATTGTGAGTAACCAGCTTCTCGTACCAAGCTGTGCATTTGGTTCTATGTATGAACCAGAAGGCTATGTTTTTAGCCTTAACTTATAAAGGTGTCAACTGCCTGCACTCAATTACGGACGGTCTATTGATAAGAGGACCAGATAGTGAAAATCATCAAACTTGTGGAGTAGAGTGTTGGTGGAGTCGACTAGGGGCCTTCTATTCCCCAAACCACTATACATTCTTGCATTATTTAACTGTTTATTTTCTGCTGCATAAACAACCTGATAAAGATAAAAGGACATACACAGTAATCATCATGATTCGTGAAGAATTTTTAAAACACACAATCTACCCCCCCTCTTGTGCGTATTTGATATAACCCGATCCAACAATTGTTATCAGAGGAGGAGCTTTTGTCAAATCTATAAAAAGCTGAAAAGTTTTTGGATTATACAAAGCATAATGACTGATACATGAGAGGGTATGTCAATGGTTCGAGCTCCCTACTTCAACGGTGAAAATTATGGATGTTGGAAATCAAGGATGATCATTTTTTTAAAGAACCTTGGCTACATAGTCTACTCGAATATTCTAACTCCCTATGTGATTCTAGAGAAACCTGAAACATGGAGTGCTGATACAGAAGCAGAGTATGACATAAACTTGAAAGATATAAATGTTATCATCTATGGTCTTGGACTAGATGAATTTAACAGAGTATCTCAATGCCCAACTGCTTATGAAATGTGGCAGACAATTGCAGTTGCTTATGAAGGAACTGACAATGTCAGACAGATGAGGTATGCCACAACTAAATAGAAATTAGACACATTGAGAATGTTTGAAGATGAAAGCATCACCCTGATGAATGGAAGACTTACAGAAATTGTTAATAACATCTCTGCCTTGGGAGATCTTATCAAACAAATAGATCAAGCCATGAAAGTACTGAGAGCACTACCACCTATATGGAATGTGATATCATCGACTATTAGATAATCATCACCATTCAAGGATCTAACTATGAGAGAATTAATTAGAACTCTAATTATGTATGAATCTAAGACACAAGATGAATAAAATGAGCATAAAGTCTTGACCAAGAGGGAAAATACTGCTTTGAAAGTAACATCCCAAAAGAAAAACAGAAAGATGAAGAATGAAATCAAAATGAAATCAGAGAGTTCTCATTTATCTAATTCAGATGTGGAACTGGGTCAGCTAGCCAGAAAATTCATAAAATTATATAGAGAGTGTAAGGGATTTAGAAAATCCTTCAAAAAGGATGAAAAATAACCAAGGGAAGTCAGATACTATGAATGGAAAAAGATGGGTCGCATTAGACCTGACTGTCCTCAATTAAAAGGAGAAAAGAAAAAGAATTTTTTCAAAAACAATGATTATGAGAAGAAATATAAAAGAGAAATGAAAGCTACTTGGAGTGTTTCTAAAGACTCCAGTAGCTCATAAAAGTCTGACTCAAAAAAAGAAGAATCAAATTTGAAAGCAAACATGTGCTTTATGGAAGAAGCTGATGAGGTAAAATCTTATTACTCATTTGATTCTGATTATAGTTTTAGTTTTTTAAATAATAAACTTGTAGCCTACGGTAACATGATGGAAGAGAAATATTATTCCTTATTTAAGAAACATAAATCACTGAAAAATATTCACACTTCTGTTTTAAGAGAAGGAGACACTCTACTAAAAAAACATCAAGAGTTAATTGAAAAATATAAATCATCAAACACAAACTGTACAGACAATGAAACTAAAATAAAAACACTGCAAACAGAAGTAGAAACATACAAAAGCGTAGCTATTGTTTTTACAAAATTAGAAAATACTCTAAATGAAATTCTTGGAAAGAATGTGATTAAAAAAGAAAGATATGGAATATGCAGTAAAGGAGAGAAACCCAAATTGTATAAGAACTATTTTTTTCTAAGTACAAAAGGTAAAATTCTCAACTACTGTGGAACAAAAGGTCATATATCTAAAAACCGTTATTTAAGGCAACCAAAAATAAGTGGGATTAAGAAAGCCTTTGTTGAAAGCAGTTTATATGATTATATTGATTATAGAAAAACAAAGCAAGTCTGGATTCCCAGGTCTTTGCTGGCTAATACTGCTGGACCCAACATAATATGGGTACCAAAGCAAACCTTTGTTTAAATGACATTACAGGAAGCAAGTCACAGAATCTGAACTGAAATATGGTATATGGACAGTGGCTACTACATGCATATGAGTGGGAATTCATCGAACTTTAAAAAATTAACTCAAAAGGATGGAGGATTAGTCACATTTTGTGACAATGCCAAAGGTAAAATTATTGGCATAGGAACTGTTGGAGATCCAGAAGATGTTCTAATTAATAAAGTACTCTATATATAGGGATTGAAACACAACCTGATAAGTATCACTAAACTATATGATGATGGTTATTTTGTTGATTTTTCTAACAAATTCTATTATATTTTTAAAGATAAATTGCTTAAATTTAGAGCACAGAGAACTGATAATGTTTATACCCTGGACTTAAATTCCTTATGTAAAAAAAAGTGAACTACTTAACTGCTAAGATAAATGAATCGTGGATCTGGCATAGAAGACTTGGACATTGAAATATATATATCTTTACATAATTTATCTAAGAAACAATTAGTTTCTGATTTGCCTTGTCTCAAATTTGAAAGTAATAGATTCTGTGATACATGTCAACTTGACAAGAAGCACAAATCATCTTTCAAATCCATTAAAAAAATTACTACATCTAAACCTCTAGAACTTATCCATATGGATTTTTTTGGACCTTCAAGAATAGAAAGCTTGGTTGGTAAATTATATGTATATGTTTTAGTTGATGACTAATCTAGATTTACTTGGATTTATTTTCTAAAATATAAAAATGAATATTTTACTATATTTGAAAGTTTTTTCCAAGATATCCTAAATGAAAAAGGTTTTAAAATAATTTCATTAAGAAGTGATCATGGTGGAGAATTTGAGAATCCAGAATTTAATTCATTTTTCTCAAATATGGGTATTAAATAAACCTTCTCTGCCCCAAGAACACCTCAACAAAATGGAATTGTTGAAAGAAGAAATAGGACTATTCAAGAAACGGCTAGGATTATGTTAAATAAATACAGTCTTCCTACCTATTTCTCAGAAGAATCTGTAAGAACATCCTATTATATAATGAATAGACTTTTAATGAGACCAATTTTTAAGAAGTCACCCTATGAACTTTGGAACAACAAAAAACCTAGAGTAAATTACTTTAAATTTTTTGGATTCAAGGTTTAGACCTTAAACACCAAGGACTATCTTGGTATGTTTGATCCAAAATCTGATGAAGACATTTTATTAGTATATTTTCATACTTCCAAAGCTTATAGATTTTTTTAATAAAAAGTTGAGGATTGTTGAAAAATCAGTTCATGTAAAATTTATTGAATCTGATCCCTGTGAGAAAAAGAAAGACCAAATTGATGAATCTGACTCTAATCATAACATGATACTTGAGAACTTAAAAGATGATTTTGAAAAAGATTTAAATGAAATTCAGTCCAGTTTAGAAGAACATGACATTGAAGAACCCAATAGTGTACTACCTAGATAGTATAGAACCCTAAAGAATCACCATTTAGAAACTGTTATAGGAGACCTAGAAACTGGAATAAAAACTAGAAGAAATGTAGGAAATCTTATTGAATTGTTTTCCTTTCTATCCCAATTAGAACCTAAGACATTAGAAGAATCCTTAGTTGATGAATCTTGGATGATAGAAATGCAAGAAGAACTAAACCAGTTCAAGAGAAATGAAGTTTGGAATTTAGTTGAAAGACCTCAGAACTATCCAGTTATAGGAACTAAATTGGTTTTTAGAAATAAACAATATGATCAATGAATAATAACTATAAATAAAGCAATAATAGTATCTAAAGGATATAATCAGAAAGAAGGTTTAGATTATGATGAGACCTTTGCACCCGTATCTATATTAGAAGACATTAGAATCCTTTTAGCCTATACATCTCATGTGAACTTTAAATTCTTTCAAATGGATGTTAAGCTTTCCTTTTTAAATGGTTACTTATTGAAGGAAGTTTATGTTTAGAAACCTCCTGATTTTGAAAATTCACATAAAACGGATTTTATTTTTAAACTACTAAAGATCTTTATGGCCTTAAACAAGAAACTAGAGCTTGGTATGAAATATTAAGTTCTTTTATTTTAAAAAATGATTTTACTGTTGGGATGGAAGATCCAACATTGTTTAAGAAAACTGTTAACTCTAATATTTTGTTGGTTCAAATTTATGTTGATGATGTAATATTTGGTTCAATAAACAAAAAACTTTGTTATGTGTTTTGAAATTTAATGCAAAAAAGAATTTGAAATGAGTATGATAGGAGAATTAATTTTTTTAGGACTTCAAATTTATCAAAAATATTTTGGAAATTTTTTGAATCAATGAAAATACATTACTGATTTACTAAAGTAATTTGGACTTGAAAACAATAAGAAATATACAACTCCTATGTGTACTAATATAAAACTTGATTTGGATGAAACTAGAAAATTAGTTGACAAAAAGTTTTATAGAGGTATGATTGGTAGTTTTGTTATATCTTACTTCTAGTAGGATAGATATAATGTATTAAATATGTCTCTATTCTAGATTTCAATCTGATCCTAAGGAATCTCACTTAAGTTCTATTAAAATAATTTTTAGATATTTAAAGGGAACTGTTTTTCAATCTCTTCTCTATCCAAAAAATTCTAATTTTAATTTAATTTCATATTCAGATTTTGACTTTAGAAGTTGTAGATTATATAGAAAAATCACCCATGTGACTTGTCACTTTTTAGGAAAATATTTAGTGTCATTGTCTAGTAAGAAACAACACTCAGTTTCCCTGTCTACAGCCGAGGTAGAATATGAATATGTAAGTAGTTGATGTACAAAAGTTTTGTGTATGAAAAATACCCTTATGGAATTTGGAATAAATTTTAATAACACACCTATTTTATGTGATAATTCAAGTGCTATAAATATTTCAAAAAACCCTATTAATCATTCTAGAACTAAGAATATTGATATCAGACATAATTTTCTAAGAAATCATGTTCTTAAAAAGGACATATTCTTAGAATTTCTAAGTACTGAAATTAAATTAGCTGATATTTTTACTAAAACACTTCCCACTACGAGGTTTGATTTTATTAAGGGGGAGATAGGTTCATTTAATTTTAATTTTAATTTTTTACACGTTTTTCTCTTCACTATTTTAAATAATTTAATTATTATTTTTTAGAATAATTTACATTTTAATTTGTTTTTTTTTCGCATAAATTTTATTTTATTTAAATAATGTAATGATTTTTAAGTAAGTAAATGAAACGGGAATCAAGGATGTTAGAAACCGTTTCAAATTCCAAACCCATTTATTTTTTTTCAAAACCTTTCGAAACACTAAAAACCCTTACCACCTTCATCTACCTTTTACTAAACCTTCGAAACCCCAAACCTTCGAGCCTTCAGAACTTTGAAACAGATATGAACAAGAAACAGAGAATCGAGGAAGGAGAACCCAGTAACACCAAACGTCAACGTTTGATAGGGAGGAAGATCTTACAAGGCAAAGTGATTGATTTGGAATGGTTGTACCAGACCAATCTAATGCTGAAGCAAGATTTGGCCTTTTAGAATCTTGAGCAAACATTCAGTGGAAAAAATACAGAGTTTCTATATGAAGTATAGCATCGTCACTTTTTCTAATCCGTTCAGTTCAGTCTTGGAGATACAATGGACACCATATTTGAAAAAAATTAAAGATCGGGATTTTTCAATTTCATCTGTAGAAATAGCTAGAATCTTAAATTGCCCTCATGAGGGAGTTTATCATTTTGACATAAAGAATATTGGAGATGATGAACATATGTTAGAGGAAATTATTTTATTTTTATTTGGTTTTACAAGTATAAGAAAAATGTTAGTGAAGGGTCTGGAACCTGATTAGAAGATTCTTGTTAAGTTTGTGCAAAAAGAGATTGAACCTAGGATTTCAGATATGGAGAAGATTTTGTTTCCTGACATGTACATAATGTTTTTGCTTATGAGTAAAATCAAGTTGAGTTTTCTGAGATATATAGTATGATATCTCAACTACTTCTATTAACCAGAGTCTAGAATGAACTTTTATCCCTATGGAAGGTTCATTTCAAAATTACTGTTTAATTCTGATATGGTAAGATTAATAGATGCTAGAGTAATATTCCATCACAAAAATATTTTCAATGCTATAACTCTAAGGAAGATTGGTTTCTTCTAGAGTATTGTGAAAGGCAAGCTCATGCCTATTGGAGCTGAGGAAGACAAAAACTTGGCTCAGGGGGAGAAACCTGCGAAATCTAAGGAAGGAATGGCTGAATCACGAGTAAGTGAAGTTTAAAAAACATCAAGAAGACTAAGATTTGAAGTAGTCGACCCACCTGCTGATGAGGAATGTCAGGAGGGACTTCATAGGAAAAGACATTGAGTGGCTCGAACTGGTGAGATGCCTACTCAAGAAAATGCTAATGAAATAGAACCTCTTCTAAGATACAGATTTATTAGAGAATCTGTAGTAAAAAAAATTGAACAACCAATAATTTATCAGATTGAGGTGACTCCACAAGTTGAAAAAGAAATTGTGCCTCAAACTGTTGAAAAGCCTAAAAATGTTGAAGTGGCTAGACCTAAATCTGCTCAAAATGTACAGCCTACTGAGATTGATCAAGAGGAATTAGCTCAAGAGGAACCTATATTAGAGGATCCAGTATTGAAGGAAATCAAGGAAGAAGATGCACAGGACGAGCAAGAACCTATTAATATAAATTAAGCAAAGAACCATTCTGAAATTAAAACTGAAATTATTAATGAGGATTTTGTCTGTGGATGAGCCAGGGAAGGATTCGAAGGAAAAATCAATAGAGAAGCCAGTATAGAGAGAGGATGAAGAGAAATAAGTTTCTGAATCCATACCTTTAGTTTTGTTAAATCTAGTGGAATCTCATACTGATAATCAAGTACACAGTGCCTCTAATTCTGATAATGATCATGTGGAGGAGTTAATCCAAAAATTTAATAAATTTCATGCTGAAAATGATTCTTTGAGAAGAGAATTAGAAAAAGAGAGACAAAAGTTTCCGAACTTGAAAGATAGTTCAGTTTCAAAAATGGAAGTGGAATTTTTTATGAAGGAAATGTTAGTTAAAGTTGGAAAACTAAAATCTAAAATTGTAATAAACTCAGATTTGACAGAATTCAAAATCTCTATGGAGCAACAATTTTCAACTGTCAGGGACAATCAAGAAAGTACACCAGGTACTTCACCTGATCTAATCAATAGATTCCAGTCCATTACAGTAGTAATGAGAAATATGATTGATAGATTGCAGGACTTACAGTGTAACAGTGCTCCATTATATGTTCTACTGGATAATCAAAAGCATCTTGTTGACCAGCTTACAACAGATGAAACAGGGGTAAGATTTTTGTTGAATAGATTCATATAGAAACTAAATCTTTTTATAGAGAAGTAAGAGAGGTTACATGATTTTTTTCAGAGTCAATTTGATTGAAGATATCCATCTGACTTAGGAAAGAAGGAATCTCACAGACTAATTAGGCAATGGACTGAAAAAAAGGTTGAGACTACAGATGTCAGAGCTCAAGGAAGTCATTCAGAGGTGCTGAAACCTGTTTCCCAAACCTTTTTAGGCCAACCTTGATTCCTGTTCTTATTTCTGTACTTGTACTTATATTTTCAATCAAATATATTTTCATCACATGTTTATATGTTATTAGTTTGTTTTACTATACTATCTATATTATAATTCCAGTGATCCAATTTCAAATATTGGTAAATATTTTATTATATAATTTACTTAAGTTCAGTGCTATATTAAAGAGTGTTATATTCCTTATTCTATTATTCTTTTTGATATCACAAAAGGGGGAGAAATATGGATAAACACACAAAAAAATTATATAAATATTTTAATCAGTGGGAGAAAAGAAACCTTTTCCTTTTAAGAGGAGAAATTTCTAAAAGTTTTTTTAGGAGAAATTTTTGGATAAAGAAAAAATTTTATTTTCTTTATTTATAAAGGAGGAGATATTATTTTTACTTTATAAAGGGGGAGAAAATTTAAAAATTAAGAAATAATTTTTGTTAAAATAAAATACTGTTTTTATCTTTGAAAAATTATAAACTATATGAAATTAATTGTGTAAGATAATTTCATTGGTTATTTCATGGGTTTTTTGATCATAAAAAAGGGTGAGATTGTTGAGAACAATACTCTATATCTTTATGATTATTTTGATGTTCACAAATACCCTTATTTTTTATTCTAATGATGTTACTTTGAGTATATTTCAAGAAATTAATATTATTTATTTCTCTATTTTGGAATAATATTTAAGTATTTAATCTACGTGGAATATTTGAAAAAGTTTTCGCAAATCATTTTTGTGTATTAGCATGTTCTAGAAACACCGTTCATGCTCTACGTGTTCGGAAATCACTTTAGTGTGTTCTGGAAATACTATTCATACCCTACATTGAGGAGCGCAACGTAAGGATGTAATTCGTCATTTACTTTATGGGATATCAGAAAATTATGGTTAAGCAACCATATGTTATCAGAAAAGTATAGAAGAATAACCCTAAGTTTGGAAATAACCCTACGTTCGGGATATCAGAAAAGTATAGAAGAAGAACCTTATGTTTGGGATATCAGAAAATTATGGAAGAAGAACCCTACGTTAGTATGGATCATGCACCTTACATTTATAAGCTGATAAAAGTATGGATTATATACCATACATTTGAGATTTGAAGAGAAAAGTATGGATGATCAAACTTACTTTTGAAAAATGGATGATCAAACTCACGTTGTGAACCTTATGTTCAGAGAATGTATGTCATGCAGTTCAACCCTACATTTGGCGTCAGAGATTCAAATTATGACTATTGAGCAACGGTCTTTATGCAGATTATTAGGCTGATTTCAAGCCAGATTAAAAGCTCTATTTTAAAAGCACATATTTGATTGATTAAAATAAGTTTATTTGTGATTTAAAGGATTGATTTAATAGGATATTTTATTACCGAATATTCAGGGTAGTTTTGAATGTTCTATTATTCAAACATTTGAATATCACGATTCTAAAGGCGCCATTTGTGGATATAATTTTTTAAGGAAAATACTTTTCATTATTCTATATATTTCTATGATATTTTTTATTACAAATAGAGGGTGAATCCTCAAGAAAATATATAACAAGCTCTTGAGTTCTTCACGACTACAATTTTACAGAGTCATTCGAGATTTACAGATATGATATTACAAGGAACCACAAACTTTTTCTTTTCTAAAGTAGAAGGAATACGTTGAAGATTCATCGATTCTATATCGATTATCTATTGTGAATCTACTATTTTTTAAGTTTCTAAATTCATTTCAAGATCTAATGCAACCAGATCGTCTTAGAACTACTTCTACCTGAAGATTATTCTTTCTGAAGACGACAATCCATCAACTATCAGTTGCGTGTGGTTACAACTTTAAAGATCAACTGGAAAGTATTTCAAGAAAAATACTCTTTTTTATTGTGAGTAACCAGATTCTCATACCAAGATGTGTATTAGGTTCTGTGTATGAACCAGAAGGATCTGTTTTTAGCCTTAACATGTAAATGTGTCAACTGCTTGCACTCTGTTGTGGATGGTCTATTGATAAGGGGGCCAGATAGTGAAAATAACCAAGCTCTTGGAGTAGAATGTTGGTGGAGTGGACTAGGGGCCTTCTGTTCCCCAAACCACTATACATTCTTGTATTCTTTAACTGTTTATTTTCTTCTACATAAACAACCTGATAAATATAAAAGGACAGACTCGGTCATCATCATAATTCATGAATAATTTTTAAAATACACAATTCACCCCCTCTTGTGTGTATTTGGTATAACCTGATCCAACACAAATATCCTCACCCCAAGGGTGAAATCCATCTTGAAACGTGGATAAATGATTTTTTAGAACTAGTAGGAGAATGTCCCACCTGCAGGATCCCTACAGGATACCCCATTATAGAAAATTGGGGTTCTCCTATCACACTCTATCCTACACCAGAGAAGGGCCAATATAACTGTTAGGGTTATAAGGTCAATCCCAAGGTTGATGTGAAGAATCACCTGGCCAACTTCCTCACTATGTGGCTAAGAATTTACCTACTTCCAGTTCATGAATCCAATGGTAGTGTGAGGTTAGGGAGTTTTGTTATCACAACCAAACTAGTATAGGGGAGGTACATAGGGTTGGATTCTCCTATCCTGGCAATAATTTATCGTTTTTTACTACATATGAACAATGGGAAGGATTTTTTTGAATTTTAGGGCTATTTCAAGTGTTTTGGGGGTGTATTGTATCACACTTTAGCTCATATGCGGTTTTGATCCCAATTAAAATCCACAAAAACTGATACCGCCCATTTGTTCAGGCTGTCTCTAGAATCTAGCCTCCAAACCTAATGTATGAAGATGTGTTGAGGATGCTAAATGTGATAGGAGAATTAAACTTCTTTCTGTATGGTAACCTAGTGATATGGACATTTATTGATGATTATAAGGAAAATAATTACGAACTGAGGTCGTACATGATAGCATTTAGAGATAGTGTGACGGCGAATCACATTGACAACAATATTGTTTGTGGGGATTATGCTCTATATCAATTTTATCACCAGTTTAAGTGTCTCCAATATTCAAGAATATTCCCATCTATGAAATTTAGGATTGAGAAACATCTTATGGTAGCTCGACAGTTCTGCATCCTAATGGACATGGTGGTATCCAAAATTTAAATCATGCTGCCTCCGTCGGATGCATCGATCTTTCTGGAGTCTAGGTATGCCAAGGCATGGATCTCTTCATACCCTCAGGGAGTATTGATGAAATGTGTTTATTAGGTCAAGGCCATGATGACTTCTATTTGTGGTATGTGTAGTAAAATGGCTCGAGATGAAGATGATGATGCTGAAGCTCTAGAGCATTTGAGGTGATCTCAGGAAAAGTCCACCGAGTAGGCTAGGGTTGAGAAAACCATGCCCTCTATGCCAAGGTATTCTGGTCATCACCATCAATAGGAGACTCATATTACATCCCCTCATTCTTCCATGATAGAAAGGAGTCCTAAAGAGGCTTCCAAGTCAAAGGGTGTCAGGTCTTCTTAATAGCTATCCACATTAGAGCCAGATTACAAGTGACCTTTGGATATTAACTCATGATTTTATATATTCATGGATGTTTATTTAGGGTAGCATGTGAATCCTAGAGTAGGATGATATCATAGCAGCCTCTGATCTCTACCCCGATAGCAATTTGGCTGAGGTGGGGAGGTATATCCATGAGCTAGAGGCTTTGATATATGAAAATAATGATAAGATTTTGGTTACAAAGTGAGTGTATGACATGTTAGACTAAGGAGTTCTTGAGGGAGTAGCTGGTCATCCTGGAGAGGAATGGGATGACTTCCTTGACCCTACTGATGTCTTGCTCTTTTATCCCTTCTCTATCTACTTTCCATCCACTATTATTAATATTTAGTGGACTTATTTTTCATCTTGGAATAGAATAATAAAAGGGGAATAAGGATCAGTAACAAAGGTGATTGATTCATCAAGGTATGGGCCCACATGCACCCCCATCAAGGAAAAAAATGAGACCCTTGAATCCCAGAATTATCCACAGGTCAGAGGACCATGATGGAGGAGATGGTGGCGAGAATCCTTCTATCACCTCAAGTAAACATTTCCAAGAGGACTGAGATGGTCCCTTCACCATCTTGAGTGAGTACGAGAAATAGTGCAATAAATTTGGCTCAACACATGTGCTACAACAAGTCATTGTGATGTCATTCAATATCATGACTTACTCGACATACTCTTTCTGACCATACTTGTCTTTTTTAGAATCTACATCGCTTTCATCCCTTAAGGGATCTGACATAGGTCCTTCATGGATCGGTGATGATACCCCATGGGAGGAATGATCCCATGATAATGAATCTGTTATTTTGATGGATGAGGCATCAAGAGATGCAACCATGTCTTCCACCATTACTACAAAGAGAGGAGAGGGCCATGATAATGTCAGATTCACCCCTTTTGGTGTCATGTGTTATTTATAAATTCCATCTTCCCATAATATTTTAGATCATTTTCCTACACTTGAGGACCCTACAATATTCAAATTTGTCCCACTATCACTCTGGAAGTGGATGATAGGGATATCAGATGGTCTGATGAAGGTGTCAATGCTAATTCTGACTCTGTAGGGCCTAACGATGTTGTTACTGAAGAGAAGTTAGTGGAGGGGATTGATGATGATGTCAATTTAGGTTCTGATCAACACGTTTTAGATACCCCTATTAGTGAGGATGCTACAAGAATTAATTCCATATATCATTAAATGATTAACCTAATTAATCCAGACATTGATATTCTAGGTTCTGTTAAGGAGTTCGGGGATTTTCATAGGGAATTGGATGGATGTGAGTTTTATCATTCTTTCATTTTCCAAACATAGTTTATTTTCTTTCACCTGATGACTCACTTAAAATCTCAACTTGTGCATATTTTTCTATAGATAAAATTTACAAGTCACTCCATGAACAGGGCATCCAAGTCCACCCTACTCCTTTTACCAGGGGAGTGAGGGATGATAATACTGAAGTGGGAGATCCCCGAGAGCCTCTTATTCCAGCTGCTGAACAAACTCAAGAGGATGTTCCTCATTAAGAGGTCCCCACTCTGAGAGTCGAGGCTATGAGTGTTTGGGACGTATCAATACCAATGGTAGACCTGAAAATGAGTGAGTGTCATCAACTATTTTGGTCACTTAATTCTCTTTTCTATTTGTTGAACTCTTGATGTTGATGAGAAGTGGCACATGCTATTTAGTTCCATTAGTTTCAGCAACAAGGCCTAAGATTGGGGCTTCCATGCGAGTTCCACCAAAGTTAGTAGGTTAAGATGAAGCTATTTTTAAGGGAGTATAACAAGGCTTATTGAGTGTATTAATCCTTGACTATGTATCTCCCTTTGAGATAGGCTCCAGGTCTAATCTTGAGACTCAAAAGGCTTTCCGAACTACATGCCTTTTGGTCTGGTAGGATAACTGGAAGATAATTATAGAGACTACTTTTGAAGTCATGTCATCATTGCTTCATTGACTTTCATTCAATATTTTCATGTTGGGATATGGAGGATTTAATTACCATGATATCCATAATTTAGTGAAGGTGATAATCTAACAAAGGGAAGAGGAGTGAAGTTTGCAGCAAGCCGAGGCGTATATGGTGGGATAATTTGAGGATCTTAGAGCTGTCGTGACCCGAGATGAGCCCATTCACACTAAGGAGGAGGAGTACCATGATCACCTTGATGATAAATATCTCAAATGATACACCTTTAATAATAACTAAATGATTTAAAAGAAGAGATAGTCTAACTCCACTGATCCTTGGAAGGGGATTTAGCACAAAGAAGGGTTGTTGTTGTTGTAGAGAAAAAGAAGCTCCATGATGCTAAGGGGTTTGCTACTACACAAACAACTAAGATTCAGTAAGCTGCAAGAGCTGATTGGGGTATAGTTTAACTTCTCAAATCCTATTTTGAGGATAAGCTATAAAATTTTGAATATAGTCCCCAACATGTGGAAGTTCCCATGCACTTTGAAACATAAATGAAAAGGTTTTTTGCTCCCAATAACTTGTTCTTTCATTTCTATCATTACTGTAATTGTAATAAAACACTAAAAAATGACTCATTTGATTTCATTTCATTTCATTATAATTACAATGACAAGGATGAGAGAGAGCTCTAATTTTTTGGCTAAGCCATGGGGCCTAGATAGCATAGTTCGAATGTTTCTAAGGTTATATAAACAAACCATAAAAACTTTGTGTCTTTTTATGTCACCACCATATTTTTTTCCTAAGTCCAATATAAGGAAGACTTAGCAAGTGAGACTTGGTTTTTTCTTAGAACACCCTTTTTGGGTTTTCATCCTAACAAGTTTTGTACCAATTTATTTTCATTGCTCAATTTTTTCCTAAGATACATAGAGTTTAGGTCAATTGAGATGAGACTAATTTTTTTTTAGAGTTCCCTTTGCAGGTTTTTAACCTGGTGATTATTGTCTCGTTTTTGGGTAGTTTAAATTCATGAAATTTAGACTAATGAGACTGGTGTTTTAGATCGAATATATTTGACCAAAAGTTTTGAAATGATGACTGAAATAAGGATTATGGTCCAAGAATGTCCCTACATTATTCGGATACCTGATGTGGAATCTTGAGCCATGATTTTGTGGTTCCCAACTCTAAAACAGGATATTCAATAATATAGGAGGTCTATCCTGAGGATAAAGTTATCACTAATAAAAAAACATGTTTTTCAATCTACTTCATGCAAATCCAACTAGTGATTATTATTTCATAGTCAAATAGTGGCATCCTTAGGCCGACATACCATTTTGTGTGTGACTTATGAAAATCTAACTAGGTAATGTTATAACATAGTTAGGTAAAGGAGTTATCAGGAATTATGAAATTCTATTACTGATGGACAAAGTATGTTTATGCAGATTTTGATTTCTAAATACCATGATGAGTGGTTTTTCTAAGGGATGGTGTTTGAGAATGAAGAGAGCATCTGTATTGGAATTGGACTTGAATGGGAAACTGCTCCCACATGAATTTAATTTATGTGAAGAAGGGTAAATTTTGTTAAATGAACAATATTAAGGGGAATTACCCTTTATGATAAGGGTTGAAGAATTGTGCAATTTAATATTGTGTGACTGGGATTTTGACCATGTAGTTTAACAACCTACGGTGCAGACATTGTTGTATAGTTTAACGTCTTGTAATTAGAACATTATTCTATGCAATTTCAAGTCATATAGCAAGGAAATTATTCTATGTAGTTTAAATTCATATAGAAAGGAAATTAGGGGGTATATAATTTAAGGTATTTAGCTTTTATTGAAAGGTTAATAATTATCCCATTTCATGGTAATCTATTTGGGAATGCGTCATCACTTTTAGGAAAAAGTAAGGGAATGGTGTAAGATGTAATATAGGGATTTATGAATTCCAATAGTGGTATGGGGGAAAGGGATTATTGTAATGACTTGGGTTTTGACCCGAAGGACTTCGTATTATTTTGGAAAATATTTCCAGAGTCAGGCGCTGAGTTGGCATGGGAATCCGTGGCCCTGGGTGCCTTGGTGCAACGATATTAAAAATATTATATATATATTTTTAGTGCACGCAGTTTCACTTGAAACATAAATAACCCCTATTTAGAGTCTCAAATCAAATTTCTGAGACTTTAGTTGAGTCCAGAACATTTTTTTACCTTAGGTGTGACCTAAGGTTGTCCATTACAGGAGTTTCATTCGGAGGCTGTTTTGGGTGACGTGGCGTTGAGATGGGAATTAATTAGTTTAATTTTATTAAACCTATTTCCTCCCCCTTTAACTCTCATACGTGCATTACCCCATCCAAGGAGATCCATGCCTCTCCTCTCCCTTTTTCAATGAAGAACCACCACCGAATCATTAAAGCAAGGTTCCGTTGAACCTTATTTTTGACGCAAATCATCATCAAATTGAGAAACAGAGTGATCCAAGCACTATTCTTCAACCAAAGCTTCAACATTTCACCATCGAGGTAGGTGTATTTGATTTTTGGTCCTGATTCCATTGTTTACACATGTTTTTAAGGTTCTAGAGCCTATATACAATTACTAGAGATCCCTTCTAGGTATATTTGTAGGTTTCGGGGTAAACTGGGACAAATCAAGGATTTTTTAGGTGATTCCCAAATGGAATCACTGTCTACATGACATATAGTTTAGTGAAACATGCCATGTAGATCTTCCTATTTAGGAAAGATAGAATTTTGGGACTACACGCCATGTATGGGTGTTACACGCCATGTAGTGCCGTAAACCATGTGACCATGGGACATGGTTGGGCTAGCCATGTGAAAACACATGGCCATTTACTAACACACATCTAAGATACATGGACACATGGTTTGGTACACAGACATAGACAAACTACACGGGTAGGAATCCATTTATCTAAACACGCCATGTAGTATGGGATATACAGAGTGTGAGTGACATGGTTGGCCAGTCCGTGTAGAAGAGGAACACGACCAGGGGATGAGAGATGAGAGATATGACATGTACCTCCTATACACACTATGTAGCCCCACATGGGTTGGAACCCATGTGGAAAAGTTACATAGGTAGGTTCTCGGGTAGGCTCACACACCGTCTGTGCCCTGGTGCACACTGTGTACTACTAAGAGATCCTCCGGGGGTCTTCTGCCTTCCATATCTCCTTCTTCGGGACTTAGATTTAGGCTTATGAGTAGTCCATCCTGAGAAGTTTTCCACATAGGACATGATGGTGGCCTCCATTACAGCTTACAAGATATGATGTGGTGTGAATCAAACAAGAATATTTTGGAGAGGTATTATGCCAATGTTGGGGATCAGTGTGTATCATATAGAGATATTCTAGGACTGTTAATCCCCTGATGGACTAGGGTGAAGGTTTTCCTTACCTATCTACTTAATTGGAGATAACACTCCCTACATCATGGGAGTGAGTTAATTACCTTGGGGTAGTTTCCTCTAAGGGTGTTACTCCATTGATGGACTGGAGTGTGGGTTTCCCCGTGATTTTTGTGAAGTTAGAGTAGGTACTCCCCTCTAAGTAGGGTGTGGGTCCTCTATTATAGGATTCATTACTCCCCTGTCATTTTAGGGTGTGGGTCCTCTATACATGTTGTTTCAGAAGAGTTAGTACTCCCCTATCGTGTCAGGGGGTGGTTCCTCAAGCATGGGGTTAGTACTCCCCTACCATGTTAGGGTGCGAGTCTCCCATAATGAACGAGTTGGTAGAGTCAATACTCCCCTGTTGTTCCAGTGTGTGGGTCATCTAGAAACTGAGTAGTAATCCCCTACCGAGTTAGGGTGAGGGTCCTTAATCTACGAAGTGTTACTCCCCTATCATATCAGGGCATGAGTCCCTCATGAGTAGTAATCCCCAGTTGGATCGGGCCGTGGGTCCTCTCTTATGGAGTAGTACTCCCCTGCCTCTAAGTAGCAGTGGGGAGCAGGTCCTCCATTGGAGTTGGAGCTCCCTCGGCTGTTGGATATAGTTACAAGGAGTGGACCCTTCCACTTGATGTGAACAATACCTAGATAGGAGCTAGTTATCCCTCGATGGACTGAGGTGCGGGATACTCCTTACAGGAGTGACAGAGGTTTCACGGGTTAGTTAGGAGTAATACTCCCTTGACTGTGGGTAGTAGAGAGCTGCAATTCCCTCTGTTATCTCTTGTTAGAGAGGATGCACGTGGTGCATAGTCTAGAGTAGTGCTCCCTCAACCATGCATAGTGGTGAGGGGTGGGCCTCTTCACTTGGGTTTCTTTAGCTATACTGGGTGTGAGGTAGTGATGAAAGGACCTCTAGTACTGGGAACTAGAGTGGGACCTAGTAAGATGTTTTGATGGAGCACATTCTCTCAAACTTACCATTGCGAATGGTAGAGTTATTCCCAATTGAGTGCATCTATCAGACGAGTTCCATATGGGATGGATGATTTCATGGAGGGTGTTCTCCTAGTTTTATGTTATGGTTAGAGCCTACGAAGAGACTCACATTGCTAGTTATGAGGTGGGAACCTCATGAGCCTTAGTGTCTGAGATGAGTATATTTGGGTGATTTCTGGGAGTCCTTGTGGTGTTGTCACATGTCAGGGTTGACACCCCTTATAAAACTGACTGAATTGTCATGTACAGCTGAGGATGGTTCGATATAGAGTTTCTCTCATGTTTGGGTTTCCCTATATCTAGGTTTAGTGTATTTTTTCCTTTCAATTACTCCCTTTTTCTTTTTGGGTTTTTGGGGTGCCTACTGATTATTTTTATACTCACCCATTCACGGGCTTTACCTACACATGTTTTGTGTCTTTTTCAGACCACAAGATTTTCAACGGTGTCCATATAGGACCTGAGATAGGCAGAGTTTAGTGAGATAGACAGAACAAAGTGTTTACTAAATCTTGGATGAGGATATTTCTGACATTTACAGCTCACAACGATCCCCTCCTAATGAATAAGTTGGAAGATTTTACAATTTTCTTTGGTGGGCATTGTTTTCCCCCTTTTATGCTTTAAGTACTTCTATTGTACTCTTGTTGTGGGTTATAGATGTATTCATGCATTGGTTTCATTTGTTTTCTTTTAGATTTCATCATTTTGTAAGCTTTGAGATGTGTGTGTGCGTACAGATACTTAGACAATGTCTCCCATTTTAGTGATATGTATTCTCGGTGCTAGTTGCCTGTAAGATCCCATATTTTATTAAGGTATGTTTTTGTTAAATTATTGGTTTTTCCTCTTCTTTTTGGATAGATAAGTGTTTCTCCATGTTCATGTGAAGGTTTGGAGGTGTTTTGGGGGTTCAAGACATGAAAATAGGAAGAGAAGGGGGTTCCTGGGCATGTTGCATGGTTAGTGAAAACCGTGCGGGAATCCCAGGTAACTGTGTAGGCATGGACAGGGGATTATGCATGGTGGGTGCACAATTAATAAAACTATGTGGAACCCCCAGGAAATAGTGTAAAGGGTTGTTTTTTGAATAGTGGCTCATGCACGGTTTTTGCACGGCTTGGAAAACCGCACGGGTAAACCGTGCCACCCAGTATTTTTGAGAAAATTACAAAAATGTCATCCTGGGATTTTAAACTCCAACTCAGGATTATCCTCTATTACACCCCCTAAAACCCTAGTGATGACCTTGGATAAACCAAGCTTCCCATGGGTGGTTCTCCTTCAGTTCTTGGTCATTTAGAGCATGGTTGGTTGCAGATCGAAGCCCTGAGTAAGTCTAACACTCCTCTTTCTTCTCTTTTGAAGATTAGGGTTTGTAGGTTGATCCATCTCCTTTAGAAGACCTAAAACCCTCCTTTTACTGTGAAAACTAGTTTGGGGATTCAAGGGGTGTTTGAATGTGGATCTATGTCTTCGATTAAGAGTGTGTTCATCATCAGATTCAAGGTAGGTGGTGTACAAGTATTATCCCATAGTTTTATTTTAGATCGGTGCATGAAAGCTTGTGTTCTTATTTTTACCTAATTGTGTTCTTGGTTTTGTTTGATTTTTTTGATAAAAGGGGGTTTCTAAGTGACCAAATGAAACCATCAAGATCCCCATGGGATACTTAGAGGATGAATTGACCATTTTAGGGCCACCCATGGGGTACACCGGCAATCCCGAACCTAGAGAGTGGTAGGGTTAAGTGAAGGATTACTGAGTAAAGTGTGAAGCCCATGTAGAACATGTTTTAATGGTTGATTAAGTTGTAAATGGAATGATGATAGATATAACTAGGGTGATAAGGGAACAAGGTGTTGTTGTAATGATATTTAAATGGGTAATTGGGTTGAAAGAGGTTATGTAGATTGTTTAATGAATTTTGGTTAGAAATTCCTAAGGGGATTAGTGCATATTAAATGGTGAACTTGTAATTGTGTAATGGAATGGGAAATGAGAAACATGTTAATGAGATGTAACAAGGAAATGTGTGAATATGTGGAATGGGTTAATACATGGTAATTATGTGGTACACATAAATGGTTTAATATATGAGAATTTTACTTGAGTGCATAAGGGGTAAATTCTTGTGAAATGATGAATTTCCTAAGTGGGTTAATATATGGTAATTGGTGAATATTAGCTAAGGTATGGGGTTGTTGAATACACTTAAGGGGTTAAGGCATGAGAATAGGAATTTGGATAGATGGATATGAATTATAATTGGTAAATGTTTTAATGGGTTTTAGAATTGTATTAATCCCCATGTTGTTGTTATGTATTGTGATTTACCAATGGAATTAGTTATGTTGGGTTGTGTTATGGTATGGTTGTGGTGATTTTATAAATAAGCATGTGTACATGGCTTAGTAGAGTGGGGTATTAACATGAGGTTCTACACCTACAGGTCGAGTTTAACTGAGGCTCAAAACTCCACCCCATAAATGCATGGGTAAGGGAAGGGGATAGAGGCTCTATTCCCCTAATGGTTTCATTCCACCTAGACTGAGGCTTTGAGGAGAGGATAATGTGTTGATGTGATATGTGTATCTCTATTGAGATAGGGACTTGTATTATTTCCCTTATTCATAGTGATTTATTGCCTTAGAACCATGTAGAGATGATGTATATTCCTAAACCAAGGAACATGTGTTAAAATGGATTATATAATAAAAATGGTATAATAAATAAAATTGGGATAAATTCTAGTCATGAATTAAATGAACCTAGTTAACCAATGGCCCCCGAAATGTCCATTGTTTACTTAACATATATTTTTTACTTTCATGCACTATCTATTATATTGGATATTTTGTAGACACCATTGGTGGTGGTCTACTGAGTGTTTTACTCACATCCTGCTTGGGCCACCGTTGGGTACCTGAGCAGATTTCTTGGTTGTAGGTTAGAATAAGGGAAAAGGACCCACTATAGGATGTTGAGTTGGGCTTGGTATGTACATGGAGAAGTTTCTAGAGTTAGATTCAGGACCCATTTGGATATTTGTCCATTTATCTTATTTTTTTGGGTTTTATTCACTTGCACTACTAGTATGTCATGACATTATTAATGTTTAATTATGGTTTGTACCCAGTTGGGAGATATTTGGATTGCATGTTTATTTGTTGTTTCATATTGTTTTCTCTATTTATATTGTGTTCTATTATGGATTACTCTGTTAAATAGGGTATTTTCTCCCCACGTGATTCATTAGACCCTCTCCGCTAGTTGGAAACCTTTGGCGTATGGGGAGGCATGCTTGAGGTCATTTGACGACTCAGCTCGGGGCACCAGTTTAGTGGATCCCAAGTTGGGGACATTACAAAGTGGTATCAGAGGAGTTATTTTCTCTTTATTACTATTTGGGGATAGTATACAGAAGATTAGGATGTGTCAGGCCTCATTAATGAGCTTGTTCTTGGGAGTAGCTAACCCAAGTACGGGGGAAAACCCAAGTCACACAGGGTGGGAATTGTTGTACTTGATGTTTTTTGTTACATTTTAATGATATTTCACCATTGGGTGATTCACATGTTGTGTTATTTGACTAATTTATGATACTTTTCTCATTTTTGGAATGGCATGAAGTTGTGAATTCTTGCATAATGTTAGGAACCTAAAGATATAGGTGGCATGCATCATTATAGGAACACACATAGGATGGATGTATAGGGAATATAGAGTAGAATGCATTTTACTTCCTTGATAAATTTCAGGAAAATGATGCCTAATAATGGTAATGAAAGTGGGTGAATGAAAATAATGCAAATGAATAGTTAAGGAATATCATGTATAAATAAATGTTGTTACCAGGTTAAAATTTTGGGTTGTGATAATTTGTAAAGGTTGATTTAGTGTCTAAAAGAGAAGGATTTCATAATGCCTTTAAAATTGTTAATGAATTACACCTAATGAAAGGTGTAAATGAGCTAAAATGATGATTGTAACAAGTTGTGAAATGGGAAATGTGCCTAAGAGGAAAGGATCATGTTTTAAAGGAAGAATTGGTTTGAAGTGGTGTTGAAGAAAGACATGTGATTAAGTAAATTGGTAACCCCATGTTGACCATGAACCATAGTAGGTATGGTAGAGGGTAGTGTTCTAAGTGTGATGATGACCGTTGGGATAGAGTATGAAGAATTTTTTTAAGGTTGAAAGTGTGAGATATTTTCCACATGGGGTTAAATCCTGTCGGTCATTCTTCAAAGTGTCAGGTGAACGATAAGTTTAAAATTAGAATGATTGAGTTCAAAGGTGGGTATCCTTTGTGTTGTTAGTTTTACCCTGGTATGTGTGGGTTGGGGAAGTGATAGTGACCTAGTTTGAGACATTAGATTCAGATTGTGATGCCTTTATGGTTATTATATGGCCTATGTGGTGTGTTTAGGGAACCCTTGGTAGGGTTGTGGTTGTTGGGTTGCAAGGAATTATTAGGTAATGCAAGTGTGGAAACTCTCATGGTTCATGATCGTACGGAGTGCATACTGGACCCTAAGGATGGTTCCTTGGTCTTAGTGACCTTGTGAGTAGAGAGACCTTGTGAGTTGCGTTTTGAATCTCGGAGAAGGTGTTTTTCTTGTAGTGTCGATGAATGTGTACACCTTTGGTACAAAACCTAGAGTAAATGGTTGTTTGGTGCGCGAGGCATAGTGTGCATCTGAACTAGGGTGAGAGTTCCATGCATGGGAATTTCTTTGTTTGTGTCATGATATGTATAGTTTGGAGAGAGGAACAATGGATTTTCCTAGTTGTGAATCCAGTCTAGGGAGTTGGTATCATTCAACCTTCAAGGTGACTTATGAGAGAGGTTAGATAGGGTTCCTAGTGCTTTTGGGTGTGTGTCGCACATGTAGATGTTTTGGACTTTGATAGTGGAACTCAAAGTTTTGTATGGTGTGGGTTTGTTCTCGAGGGATAAGTGGGAAGGTTGATGGTTGGTGGTGCTACTTGAGTTGTGATTACACGATGATAGTTTTGGAAAATCAAGGGTGACCTCTTGGGAGGTTATCCCAGTGGTGCAAGTACCTTGGAATATGAAGCATGGGACATGCTTCAGAGGTGGTGTCAATGCATATTAAGTATCACCAAGTTTTAGAAAATGGTATAGTTTTTTATGGTTCTTTCATAAGGGTACCATAGTGTTTGTGATAGAAGGTAAGGTTTGTTTCTAAGGGTTGTATCATATGGATGCCTGACTCACCTATTTGGATGATGATTAATGGAGGACTCAAAATCATTTTCGAGTGGAAGATACAAGGGTAGCAGAAATTTGGTTATATGATTTCACTTGATGGTGACACCTGATATGAGGGTGGTCACTGGATGAACTTGTTTTTATGAATAGTTTTGTTGTTGGGTGAAATACAGAGGCTGCCTTAGGGCTGATGAGGTTGACTAACCAAGATACATGGTTATTTAAGTAAGTGGGTGATGGGATACACATAGATAATGGTTTTTTGTTAGAGACTATTGATTTTATTGGCATGTTAGACCACTTTTATTCAGTTGTTAGCTATTAGGGACTCATCATAAGAACTCGAGTGGTGTGGTGGGAGTAGTGCCACATGAAATGTTGGTTCATGGCTACTTGGCGATTTGGTCATGGAGTAGTGGTGAGACATGGTTGGCAATCACACCTGAGTAGTGGTGGTTGAGTGTTGATGAGATAAATTCGGTAGGGGATCCTGAGATCCTTGGAAGGTCATGGTGTCCCATAGTTTGACATTAGAAATGGATAAGTTGGTGGTTGTGTTCTTCGAGAACTTATTAGCATACCTCATCTAGTGACGATCCAACCCAATATCTTTATATCATCCTAGGTATATTTCTAATCTCTAGCTTCATGCCAAGATACTTAAAGGTGTTTGGTTGGGTCAGGGACATCATGAAGTTTACTCTCATGGAACAGTATATGTGGAGCTTGATGACAGAATGTACACCCTCTATGGATTTGGGTGAGGTCCTCAAGATGGACTGAGTGTTGAAAAACGCCATGGGTGTCATTCATAGAAGCTGGGAATGGGCACTGGGTGATGTTTATTTTCTTGTTTTGGGAAACATATATATGGCCATGTCTAGGTTTTGGGGTTAGGCTTGTGATCGAGTGTAAGATGCGGTGGTTGGAATCCATCTTGGAGAGAAATGGAAACAAAAATCTTAAGGTGGGGAGTGATAAGTCATTCCTGGATGTGGAGTGGAGAACATCGAGTTGATGTAATGGCATCAAGATTCCAATGAGGAACCTGTGAGGTGCACGTTGGGTTCCTCCGAGAGGCAATGTGGGACTTGGATTTGGTGACTGATGAGCCAAGTGTTGGCTTTGAGCTCAGGGTTGTTCCATGCGAAGCTTGTGATGTATGTGCCAAAGTTGTAGAAGGGTGTGGTTGGATATGAAAATAGGTTATATCGATAGAGGTTGGGTAATATAACTCCAATTAAGATTGGGGTTAGACTCGGAAAATTTATCCTTGGGTGGTTTTAGAAAATCTTAAAGTTGAGGGAACTTTGGACATATGATGTGGTGTCATGCCAAGTGTGAAGATTGATTATGGTCTAGAGGGTAGTAATTTTGTGATGATGGAATTCTACTAAAATTTATGGAACGAACTTAGTGGGTGTATAGGATGAAAATGATAGGCTTCAAGTCAGTAAGAACCTTGGGGAGGTGAGGAAGGGGTAGCTTACCATCAGTGGAAGGTGGGTGTTTTGGGACAATACATTCGGGTGTGGTCTAACCTAAGATGATAAACTTGAATGGGTATGGTGAGAGTGACCCACCTCTGGGTTCATATTGTGGTGGAAAGTTCCTTTTTGAAATGAAGTTATACCTGAGTTAGGTCAATTTGATCTTAGTACTTGAATGGATAGTGTTGGAATGTACACCCAAATGGTATTGATGGTGTGACTAGATGCCAATGCAGGGTAATTCCCCTATGGATGTATGGGCATGGGGATTTGGAACACATCAGGTGATGTGAATGTTGAGTTGAGATTCAAATGATATTTCCTCGATAGTGGTGAATCAACATAAGTTAGGAAATGTGGTTGAAAGGTCCATGCATTCTCCATTAGGAGATATCAAGTCTGGTCACTGTTAGAGTTGGGGGAAAATGGAGGAAAATGACGCCAAGTGATTTGGGTCTTGTGTTGTGTGGAGGATCGGATCGAGGGGGTGTCAATTGGTTCTGCCATGAAGATGTGATGTTGTGTGAGAAGTTTCCATGTGTATTGAGTCAGGAAATATTGTCTAAGTTTTCTCTGTGAAGTTATAATGGTTGGGTATGGTTGAAGTTGTTGCATCCTTGAGGAGTTTTCGGTTCTTTTAGTGGTTTTGGTGGGGAAGATTTGTGGGGAAAGTCCATGCCCTTGATCCATGTTCGGTGGGATATGTGATGTGAAACCAGAAAATTGGAATATGGGAATGGATGGGTAGGACTAGTGGAATGACCTCTAGTTACGTAAGCTTAGTGATGCTTGGAAGAGAGGCTCAAGGATGAGTTGTTATAAGGTGGGGAGGTTGTAAGATCCTAGATTTTATTAAGGTATTTGTTTTGTTTAAGTTTTGGTTTGGACTCATATATTTGGCTATATATGTGTTTCACCATGTTCATGTGAAGGCTTGGGGTGTTTTGGGGGACTTGAGACATGAAAATAGGAAGAAAAGGGAGTTCTTGGGCAGGTTTCATGGTTTGTCCACGGTTAGTGAAAACCATGCAGGGATCCTAGGTAACTGTGTAGGCATGGATAAAGGCTTATGCACGGTTGGCACACAGTTAAGAAAACTATGAAGAATCCCCAGAAAATAGTGTGAAGGGGTGTTTTTCAGACAGTGGATCATGCACGGTTTGCGCATGGCTTGGAAAACCGTGCATGTAAACCATGTGGCCTAGTATTTTTGAGAAAATTACAAAAATACCATCCCGGTATTTTAAACCCCAACTCAAGATTCTCCTCCATTCCACCCCCTGCAACCCTAGTGATGAGTTTGGACGAACTAAGCTTCCTATGGGTGATTCTCCTTCGATTCTTGGCCATTTGGAGCACTGTTGGCTGTGGATCAAAGTCCCGGGTAATTCTAACACTCCTTTTTCTTATCTTTTGAAAATTAGGGTTTGTAGGTTCTTCCATATCCTTCTAAAGAACTAAAACCCACCTTTTTTTTTTATGAAACCTAGGTTGGGGATTCAAGGGGTGTTTGAATCCAGATCTATGGCTTCGATTAAGAGTGTTTTCATCATCAAATTTGAGGTAGGTTGTATACAAGTATTATCCAATATTTTTGTTTTAGATTTGTACATAGAAGCTTGTGTTTTTATTTTTCCCTAATTGTGTTCTTAATTCTGTTGGAGTTTTTGATAAAAAGGGGTGTCTAAGTGACCAAATTAAACCCTCATGATCCCTGTGGAATGCGTAGAGGACAACTTGACCATTTTAGGGCCACCCATGGGGTGTGCCGACAATCCCAGACCTAGAGAGTGGTGGTGTTAAGTGAAGGATTGTTGAGTAAAGTGTGAAGCCCATGTAGAACATTTTTTAATGGTTGATTAAGTTGTAAATGGAATGATTATAGATATTCCTAGGGTGATAAAGAAACAAGGTGTTGTTAGAATGACATGAAAATAGGTGATTGGGTTGAAAGAGGTTATATCGATTCTTTATTGAATTTTGGTTAGAAATGGCTAAGGGGATTAGTGTATATTAAATGGTGAACTTATAATTGGGTAATGGAATGGGAAATGGGGAACATGTTAATGAGATGTAACAATGGAATGGGTGAATATGTGGAATTAATTAATACATGGTAATTATGTGGTACACCTAAATGGTTGAATGTAATAAAGTGGATGTGTTATGTGATATGAGAATTGTACTTGAGTGCATAAGGGGTAAATTCTTGTGAAATGATGAATTTTCTAAGTGGGTTAATATATGGTAATTGATGAATATTAGCTAAGGTATGGGGTTGTTGAATACACTTAAGGGGTTAAGGCATGAGAATGTGAATTTGGATAGATGGATATGAATTATAATTGGTAAATTTGTTAATGGGTTGTAGAATTATATTAATCCCCATGTTGTTGTTATGTATTGTGATTTACCAA
This sequence comes from Viscum album, assembly GCA_963277665.1. Taxonomy (NCBI): domain Eukaryota; kingdom Viridiplantae; phylum Streptophyta; class Magnoliopsida; order Santalales; family Viscaceae; genus Viscum; species Viscum album. The sequence continues at coordinate 668,564,693 of OY728123.1, forward strand.
TGTAGTTAGTTATGTTGGATTGTGTTATGGTATGGTTGTGGTGATTTTATAAATAATCATGTGCAGATGGCTTGGTAGAGTGGGGTATTGACATGAGGTTATACACCCATAGGTTGAGTTTGAATGAGACTCAAAACTCCACCCCATAAATGCATGGGTAAGGGAAGGGGACGAAGGCTCTATTCCCCTAATGGTTTCATTCCACCCAGACTGAGGCTTTGAGGCAAGGATAATGTGTTGATGTGATATGTCTATCTCTATTGAGATAGGGACTTGGATTATTTCCCTTATTCATAGTGATTGATTGCCTTAGAACCATGTAGAGATGATGTATATGCCTAAACCAAGAAACACGTGTTAAAATGGATTATATAATAAAAATGGTATAAGAAATGGAATTTGGATAAATTCTAGTCATGAATTAAATGAACATGGTTAACCAATGGCCCCCAAAATGTCCATTGTTTACTTACCATATATTTTTTTTTACTTTCATGCACTATCTATTAGATTGGATATTTTGTAGACACCATTGGTGGTGGTCTACTGAGTTTTGTACTCACATCCTGCTCGGGCCACCATTGGGTACCCGAGAAGATTTTTTGGTTGCAGGTTAGAATAAGGGAAAAGGCCCTACTATAGGATGTTGAGTTGGGCTTGGGATGTACATGGAGAAGGTTTCAGAGTTAGAGTCGGGACATGTTCAGGGATTTGTCCATTTGTCTTATTTTTTTGGGTTTTATTCCCAAGTACTACTAGTATGTCATGACATTGTTAATGTTGAATTATGGTTTGTACCCAGTTTGGAGATATTTGTATTGTATATTTGTTAGTTGTTTCATATTGTTTCTACTATTTATTTTGTGTTTTTTTGTGGATTGCTTTGGTAAATAGGGTATAGTCTCCCTATGTGACTCATTAGACCCTCACTGCTAGTCGGAAACCTCTAGTGTATGGGGAGGCACGCTTGAGATCATGTGATGACTTGGATCGGGGAACCATTTTAGTGGCTCATGGGTTGGGGATGTTACATCCAACCCTTGGCCTATTGGAGGTGGTCTTGGGGAGTTGCAACATGGACTCCATCGGGTCGGGTTGTGACAGAGTGGTATCAGAGATGGTCAGTTCTCCATTAGGACCGTAGTGTCGTGAGCTTGGTTTGGGTTGCATAGAGACAATGTTATGTTGTCTTGAGTTCAGATATCTAGCCAGATGTTCTAGTGTTTGTGCAGTGGCTGATGTATCCATTCACCAAGACTTTGATAACCTACTTTTCAACTCAATGCATTAGGATACTGGATGCTAGGAAAATGGTACATGCACCATATAGGACTGGGTTTTAGTTTTTCCTGTCCTTCTTGAGTCAGCTCCCCATATACACTCTTTGATCGTGGTACGTCTTGATTCTATTTTAGGATGAATTCGTGAAGATATCCAGAAAAGATTCAATGATGTTCTCATGATGAGGATCCACCCCATGATGAGGCTTTAGTGTAGGGTGCTGATTCTGAGGTGTTACCTCTTGGTGGTCAACCGGTGGTTCCACCACCCGTAGAGCTGTAGGTTTTACTGGTAGTTCAGGCTGAGGATTATTATAGGATGAGTGTGCTACATGAGTTCCAGAGGTAGAGACCTCTAAGGTACCATGGTGATCCAGAACCCCATGTGATAGATGACTAGCTCAAGGCAGTCATGTGAGTTTTCTATTTAGCAAGGACACCTTTCGATTGGATTCTGGTCCTAACGGAGAGCCTTCTATAGGGTTTAGCTGGGTGATGGTGGAGTCTGGTGATACAGACTCATAAAAAGGCGACACTCACTTGGGAGGAGTTTGAGTGACTCTTTGAGGAAGAGTTTTACCCAACCACATTGAGATATATCCATGAGCTTCTGCAACTTCGGCAGGGTAGCATGATAGTGGAAGAGTTTTCAGAAAGTTTAAAAAACATGTCATGATACTCCTTGGATATGGTTCGAGATCCATTATTTAGAGCCCAAACCTTAGAAAAGGGATTTCGGTGGGAGATCAGGGAATCTGTGATTCTGCTATATATTCCCACATATGCTATAATGCTGGAGTGAGCTCTGGTGGTGGAAAGTTTCCTAGCTGAGGAACAGGTGTACGTGACCCACAGTAGTGGTAATGAGGATAAGGCATCTGAAGGAGCTAGTAGATGATAGGCAATAGGGTCACAGTAAAGGAGTCATACCAATGCCCAAACACATATGTGTGGGTCTATGGTGTAGTAGCAGTGCCGAGGATCAGATCAACCACCAGAGAGGTGGATCTACGCTTACTAAGGCTGGGGAAATCTCACTAGAAATTTTCCAACCCACCATGATGCTGAGAGGGAGCCAGCTGACGAGCCATATTGGTAGAGAAAACACATGGATCAAGGAGTTATACAAGGTGGTGGATGAGGTGGAGTAGTTGGAAGAGTGCAAGGAGGTGAAATACAGTTCGAGGTGCTTCCACCACCACCCCTAGGTGGTCTGCAACAAGATCAAGGAGCTGGAGGGCATGAGCGGGGGGTAGTTGCAAGACATGGAGGCCTTTGATTCTAAAGCTCTGAGGATGAAAAAAGGTATGCCTTTCATCCTTTCTAATTTATGTAGTAGTAATTGTTAGACACTATTGTGGGTACCCTTTTCTTTCTGCTCATGCATGAGGTTTAACAAGGGTGACGTGGGGCGTCGGTAGAACCCTGTGTTGGTAGTTGCGATAGAGGGCCTGGTAATACCTAGTGTGTTTTTGAGAATCCCTTTGTTTTTCATGGGTACCCTCATGTGTTTGGTTTCATATTTCTACACAGCATGCTCGGGGAGGTGGTGGTGCATTTTGATATAGCTTTGAACTCACAAGTGATGGGAGTGATTTCCCCATCGAGCCGTGTTTTTGTGACATGATCAGAACCATGCGGGAGATTCAATGCTACCCAAAGCGGACAGTATTACATGCGGTGGATGAGTTCCTTAAACTTTCACTTTCACGGCGAGGTTATGTGATGAAGTATTGGAACAGGTCTTTGCCTTTCTATCAGAGTTTTCCTACTCGACCCCCTTTAGCTTGGTGGTGCTGGGAGAGGGAGACCCTTGCTTAGAATCATTCCGTAGCAGCAGAGTTAGACCCTGCAATGTTTCCATAGTATGGATTAGTTTCCTACCATCCATACTCAGATGGGATGCCATTAGTGGGTGTGGTAGTGTTTTTTTGGCGAGCTGTGTTACAGATGGAGGTTTATAGACGAAGGGCCTGGTAAGACCCAGTGTTTACTCTTGGGTAGCCCTATTTTTTTCATGAATACCCTCATGTGTTCAGAATCAACCTTGAATGCAAGAAACTTGAGGAGGATATTTTATAGTCCATACAATTGGGGATGTGAACTTTAGGGTTCCGTTAGTATCTGCGTTAGGTTAGTGAGGTGGTATACCGCTAGACCACATGAATGCAGATGGACCATGGTGTTTGGTTCTTTCCCACCTATCATAGCTATGGAGACATGTGCCCATTGTTGCACAATGTTAACCTGGTATAATATGGGAATAATAGTAGTTTTATCTTATTGGTTCCTCTATGTGTGTGATGGTAAGCAACATAAGAACCCTTGGTTAACTTGCTGGCATGGGTGTCTAGTGGAGAGCTCAGTTTCTTCCCTTATTCTAAGCCTTTTGCTTTTCAGGGACAAAAAGTCTTAAGGTTGGGGGAATGTAATGACTTGGGTTTTTACCCAAAGGACTTTAGAATATTTTGGAAAATATTTTCAGAGTTGGGCACTAAGTCGGCGTAGGAATCCAGGGCCTAGGGTGCCTCAGTGTGGTGATATTAAAAATATTATATATATTTCGTTACACACATGAAATTTCACTTGAAACATAAATATATCCTGTTCGGAGTCTCAGATAGGATTACTGAGACCATAGTCGAGTTCTGATAATTGTGTTTACCCTAGTAGAAACCTAAATTTGTTTATGACAGGAGTTTCGTTCAGAGGCTTTTTTGGGTGATGTGGTGTTGAGAGGGGAATTAATTGGTTTAATTTTATTAAACCTAATTCCTCCCCCTATGACCCTCATATGCGCATCACCCCAACCAAGGAGAGCCGCACCTCTCCTCTCCCTTTGTAAATGACGAACCACTACTGAATCATTGAAGTAAGGTGTCGTTGATCCCCATTTTTGATGCAGATCATCACAAAATCGAGAACCAGAGCGATCTAAGCACCATTCTTCAAACAAAGATTCAAATTTTCTTCATCAAGTTAGAAAGATTTGAGTTTTGGTCCTGATTCCCTTATTTACACATAGTTTTAAGGACATAGATCCCATATATAATTTCTAGAGATCCCTTCTAGGTAGATTTTTAGGTTTCAGGGTAAATCGAGGAGAATCAGGGAATTTTTCACATGATTTCTGAATGGAATCACCTTCTACATGACATGTAGTTTAGTGAAACATGTCGTGTAGATCTTCCTATTCAGGTAAGATGAACTTTTGGGACTACACGCCATGTATGAGTGTTACATTCCATGTAGTTCCCTAAAACGTGTGACCATGGGACATGGCTTGGGATAGCCATGTGAAAACACATAGTCGTGTACTAACACACAACCAAGATACATGGACATGGGGTCCGGTACATGGAAATGGAACAACTACATGGGCAGGAGGCTATTTATCCGAATACACCATGTAGTATGGGATACACAGTGTGTGAGGGACATGGTCAGACGGTCCGTGTAGAAGAGGAACACATCCAGGGCCCAAGAGATGAGGGATAAGGAAGTACCTCACCTACACACTATTTACCCCCACATGGGTTGGAAACCATGTGGAAAAGTTACAAAAGCAGGTGCTCGGGCAAGATCACATGTCGTGTGTGCCCTGATGCACACCATGTACTACTAAAAGATCCTCTAGGGATCTTCTGCCTTCCATCTATCCTTCTTTGGGAATCATATTGAATCTTGTGAGTAGTCTATCCTAAGCATTTTTTCATGTAGGATGCAATGGTGGCCTTCATTACAAATTACAATATACGATGTTGTGTGAATCGGACAAGATTATTGTGGAGAGATACTAAGCCAATGTTGGAGATCAGTGTGGTTTGTATAGATATATGCTAGGAATATTAATCCCCTGATGGATGAGGGTGCAGGTTTTCATTACCTCTCTACTTAGGCGGAGACAAGAATCCCCACATCATGGGCATGAGTTCGTTACCTTTGGGCAGTTTCCTCTGAGGGTGTTACTCCCCTGATAGACTAGGGTGTTGGTTTCCCTGTGACGTTTGAGAAGGTAGAGTAGGTACTCCCCTACCGAGTAGGGTGTGGGTCCTCTATTATAGTATTCGGTACTCCCCTGTTGTTTTAGGGTGCAGGTCCTCCATACGTATTGTTCCAGTAGAGTCAGTACTCCCCTGCCGTGTTAGGGAGATATTCCTCAAGCTTGGAGTCGGTACTCCCCTGTCGTGTTAGGGTGAAGGTCTCCCATAGTGAATGAGTTGGAAGATTTGGTATTCCTCTATCATTATAGGGTGCAGAACCTCTAGCAACTGAGTAGTACTCCTCTACCGAGTTAGGGTGTGGTTCCTCGATCTACAAAGTGGTACTTCCCTATCATATCAGGGCACGAGTCCTTCATGAGTAATACGAACATATTGGATTAGGGTGCAGGTCCTCGCTTACAGAGTATTACTCCCCTATATTTGAGTAGCAGTGGGGAGAGGGTCCTCCGTTGGAGTTGGAGCTCCATCAGATGTTAGATACAATTACGAGGAGTGATCCCTACCACTTTATGTGGACGATACCTAGATAGATAGTGCTCCCTCGATGGACTGAGGTGCGATCTAATCCTTACAAAAGTGATAGAGGTTTCTTGGGTTAGTTAGAATAAATACTCCCTCAACTACAGGGTAATGGTTAGGCATGATTCCCTTAGTTATATATTTTTAAATAGGATGAATGTGGTTCATATTCTGGAGCAGTACTCCCTCAACTATGTGTAGTGGTGAGGGGTGAGACTCTTCACTTGGGTTTCTTTCGTTTGCACTGGGCGTGAGGTAGCGATGATAGGACCTCTGGTGCTGGGAACTATAGAGGGACCTAGTAATATGTTCTAATGAAGCAATTTCTCTCGAACATACCATTAAGAATGGTAGAGTTTCTCCCTATGGAGTGAATCTCTCGGACAGGTTCCATCTGGGATGGCTAAGCTCATGGAGTGTGTTCTCCTAGTATTATGTTATGGTTAGAGCCTACGAAGATAATCTTTTTTCTAGTTATGAGGTGGGAATCTCATGATACTTAGTGTCTAAGACGAGTATATTTGGGTGATTTCTGGGAGTCCTTGTGGTGTTGTCACATGTTGGGGTTGACACCTCTTATAGACCGAACTAACTTGTCATGTAAGGTAGAGGATGGTTCAAGATGGATTTTCTCTCTCATTTGGGTTTCCCTATAGCTAGGTCGAGCATACTATTTCCTTTTAGTTACTTCCTTTTTCTTTTGGGGTTTTTGGGGTGCCTACTGAGTATTTTTTTACTCACCACTACATGAGCTTTACTCGCACATGTTTTGTGTCTTGTGCAGACCACAAGCCTTTCAACGGAGTTCACAAAGGACCCGAGATAGGTGGATCTTAGTGATCCAGATAGACCAAGGTGTTTACTGGAGCTCGTCTGAGGTTATTTCTGACAGTTTTAGTTGACAAAAATCCCATCCTTTTGAGTAGGTTGGATGCTTTTACAGTTTTCTTTGGTGGGTGTTGTTTTTCCCCATTTACACTTTCAATACTAATGTTGTAATCTAGTTGTGGGTTATAGATGTATGCATGCGTTGGTTGCCTTTGTTTTCTTTTACATTTTCACATTTTGTGATATTAGAGATGTGTGTGTGTTTATAGGTACTTAGGAAATTCCTCCCATGTTAGTGATATGCCTTCTTGGTGCTAGTCCCTATCACCTAACCTATTGGAGGTGGGCTTGGGGAGTTGCGGTCTGGGCCCCGTCGGGTCGGGTTGTGACAATTATGGCAATAGATGAGGTCTCTCCTGAGGATGAAGTTATAAATTCTAAAAAAACCCATTTTTGGGATACTTTATGAAAATCCAACTGGGGTATGTCACACCGTAGTCAAATAGTTTCATAGTTTGTCTAACAAACCCATTTTGTGGGCGAATATATGAAAATCCAACTATGGTGTGTTATAGCATAGTCAGGAAAAGGAGTTCTCAAGAATTCCAACATCCTATTACTCATGGATGAAGTAACTTTATGCAGATTCATATTTCCCCAAACACAAATTCTAGTTTTTTGGAAGGAAATACTTGAATACAGAGGGGGAATCTCAAGTCAAAATTACTAAAGAATTGGGTGAAAAGGTCCTTTACTTAGTTTCAAACCAAGTGCAGTAAATATGGAATGTGTAGTTTTAGGTTATATGACTAGGAACATGGAATCATGGAAATGAAAGGTAATTTTTGGCCTACTGGACCAAGGTCATTCCGACATACTTTAGACATGTGGGGGGGGGGGGGAATTGTAAACCATGGTATTGGGGGGTTTTATATTAAGAAAAAGTATATGGGAAAAATATGTGAGGGATGAATGCATGCTAAATTTGAATTGTGTGTTCCAACATAATTTCATTAAACTTAAAAGTACATAAGAGGCTTCTCCCGAGGGCGAAGTCAGCACTGGTTTACAAACCTCTTTTCTGGGATGTTTTATGCAAAGACAACTGAGGCGTGCTACTGCATAATCAAACAGTGGCACCCTTTGGCTAAAAAACCTATTTTCTAGGATACTTTATTCAAATACAACTGGGGTATGTTATTTCATCATTAAGAAAAGGATTCATCTGGTATAAGAAATTATATCATTAATAGCTGGAGAAAGATTATGAAGATCCAAGAGTGTCTAAGATTAGAAGTATGATCTGTTTAAGGGATATGTATGAGAAAAAAGGAAGCATTTGGACTGATATTGTCCATGAAGTGTAGAGTCCCTTGTATAAATATGAATCATATGTATAATGTGGACATATCTGTTTCCTTGGAGGACCCCCTAATGAGGGGACCCTAATTAAGAGCTCTTGCATAGATCCTTGTTTTCACATAGAAGTGTGGGAATTTTTATTTTCCCAATGGCTGGGACTAGGACATGAGGCCTAGGTGTCACTATGTATCTCACTAGAATAAGAACCAAGACACATGAGGTTCTTAAGTTACCATATAGTTTAAATTCATGTGGTGAAGACATTAACCATGAAATTTAAATTAATTCATTAAGGATGTTAGCCATGTAGTTTAATGTCATGTGATAAGGACATAGGTGACTCGACATGAAAAACAAAGGAATATTGCAGCTAAGCTAGGGTATAAGACCCAAGCGTCAATATGTATCTTTTTGAAGCAATAATCAAGACACATGTAGTTATCTAAAGGATTCACCATACTGATTGAATTAAATAATGGAGAAGGGGGGGGGGATTTTTTTACTATGGGATCACAAATGGGGTGAGACACCATGTTAAATCCTCTTATGCAGATATGAATCATACATAGGAGAGTGGGGGAATTTCCCATATTATGTTTCAGTTGGGTCCAGGATTGAGGATATGGATGTCACTATGTATCTCATTTGAATGAGAATCAAGCCACACATAGTTCTTAAGGTACCATATAGTTTAAAGTCATGTGGTGAGGACATATTGTGTGCCTTTTAAGGTATTTTAATTAGGACCATGAAAAACTTGATGAAAATTATTATTCCTTACTCATGCAGGGAACTATTTTACCAAAACTCCTAAGCCCATGTGATTTATGCTCTGTGTGAGAAATAAGGAGTGCTAAAAGATTATTCCACAACAAAAAAGAAACACAAGTGAAGGAAAGGGTAATTTATATTTTTGTGGTGGCTAAGTCAAGAGGTATGATCTAGGTGTCACTACGTATCTCATTAGGATGATACTCAATCCATACATAGTTCTTGAGATACTATACACTTTAACATCATGCGATAAGGATGAAGATGAACCGACATGAAAAGGGGTATTGCAATTGGACTAGGGGATAAGGCCCAGGAATCACTACATATCTTGTTGGATAAAGAATCAATCCACATGTAGTTCCTAAAAGGGTCCCCTATGAAATTTTGACACGTACACAGGGAGAGGGAATTTTTTTTGTTGCGGCTCGACCCGATATTAGAGATCCAAGCGTCATAACATATCTCATTGGAATGAAAATCAAGGAACATGTAGTTCTTGAAAATATCATGAATTTTATCATCTTGAAATGAGGATATTTACCATGCAATTTTAAATTTCTTATGGCAAGGATATGTGTCTCCTCATGTGGAAAGGAATATTGTAGCTGGACTATGTGATATGACCCAAGAATCACTACGTATCCTGTGATGATAGGAATCAAGACATGCGTAGTTATAAAAAATAGTTCCCCACACTAACCAAGATTTTTATGTAGGAAAAAACGGGTTTTGATATTTTCTAGAATGATGGATGGGCCCAAAACACGAGGTCTGGGTGTCACTATGTGTCTCATTAGAATGAGAATCAAGCCACACATAGTTCTTAAAAGGTTCCCTGTGTAGGTCTGATTCATACATAGGGAAAATAGTATTTTTTCCTTATGGATGGACCCAGGATAGGAGATCTGATAATCACTACATATCTTATTGGAATGAGATTCAAGACACACATAGTTCTAGAGATATCGTGCAGTTTATCATCATGCAATGAGGATATAGACCATGCAGTTTTATGTCATCAATTGAGTATGTATAAATGTTAAGGATTATACCTATTAAGGGGACCAAGTGCCACTATGGAATGGTAATGATGTGAGTGAGGTTTATATATGGGTGCAACTCATCCTTTCTTCCTATTGTCTAGCCAAGAGGGCATCTCGACCCATTGAGGGGTTAGGGGGATGTGACTGGGAATTATACTTGAGATGGATGCCTAGATTTAATGGAATATGAGGAGTGTCTCATCTTGTGGTATTTGGGGGTTCCTCAACATCAAATGAGAGGGATTTTAACCATGTAGTTTAATGTCATGCAGTGAGGACAAATGATGTCTTGTAGTTTTGGGTCATAGGAGTAGAACCATATGTCGTTCAATTTATCATTATGTGGCAAGAACGATGATGCCCCATAGTTTAACATCACGAAGCATGGACATTATGCCATTCCTTTTAAGTTCACGTGACAAAGACCAACTACACTGTTTAATTTCTTTAAGATGAGATATGTGTCTTGTGATTACACAAAATATTTTTTAGGAACCTTTCATTAGTTGGGGTCATAATGAGCTCTACATACATTGAGATTAAAAAATAAGCTTCATTAGAGTGGATCCTATGTATGGAGTATGGTCCTTCCCACTTTGGTTCAAGATTTGGAGGCTTCTTTCCTGGTATCATTGGACTTCTAAGGACTAATACTAGTTCTTATTGAAGGAATGAGTGGAGGTGGACCTTCTTCTTAAAGGGTTGCACTATCCTATTTTTATATACTTCCAAGTAATGCAAGGTGTGAAATATTTTTTCATCCAGTCTCTCTAACTCATCCAGTAATTTTTTGGACTGCTCGTCTATGGATAGTTAGTCATAGATGGAAATATGGAGTGATGAAAATTGACCCTCGATGGAAAGGACTTCTTCCATTCCTTATACCAATGAGTACGGGGTTTCCCGTGTAGTAGTATGGGTTTCATTTTGGTAAGACCATAAGGATTTCAAGAGATTTTTAGGCCAATAATTTTTATCTCTATCCACCATTTTTGGAGTATATTTGACAGAGTCTTTTTGAAGGCATTTATTTTTCCATCATCCACTGCATGATAGTGAGATGAATGGTTGGATATGATATTGTACTCCTAATATAGCTTTTCTACCTCATAAAAATAGAAATTGGTGGATTTTTCCATTATTATTATATGAGGGACACCAAATATGGTAATGATGTTGGCCTTCACAAAGCTAAAAATTATTCTAGCCCCAACTTCTTTGAGAGGTATTCCATCATCCCATTTTTGAGAAGAAGTTAGTAATGGTTAAGATGTATTTGAAATGCTTGGCTATAACTATAGAGAATGGTCCCACAATATCCATTCCCCATATAGTAAATGGAAATGAGTATTTTAATTTATATAGAAACTATTGTGATTGATGGATGAAGTTGGAATGAACTTGGTAGGAATGACATTTCTTGGTGAATTCTTTGCAATACTATGTCACTATGGGATAATAGTACCCAAGCCTTTGGATTTTATGGGAAATATTAATCCCTTACTTGTGGGAAATATAGGCTCCTATGTGTACCTCTTCCATGATAATAGTGGTCTCTTCTCTATCAATATATCTTATAAGGACTCCATCAAATCCTCATTTGTAGATGAATTTTTGGTGATTTGGGCCATAATAAAGAGTGGAATTGGTGGATCTTCTTCAGATTTGTTCTTTCCTATATCTATATAATGGAAGTATTCCATTTTGTAGGTAGTCCATGATTGGCATCATCCACCTAGTGGTAGGACCATTTGGTTCATGGATAAGGAAGACTCCGTTGATCTCTTCTATTCTAATTTTAATGAAAGGCGAGACCATTCAGTGATGAATAATGATGATGATCATTTCATCCCATTTTAGATCCACAAAAGCTATAACTGAATTCTCCAATGCATCTTCTTGGGAATCCTGTGATCATAGAACATGATTCAATGTTGGATCTGAGGGGATTTTTCCATTAACCCTCATATGTAGTCAATAAAGGGAATTTTCTACTCTTTTCTAATAGCATAATCCTCATTGATATTTTTGATTAACAACTCTAAGTCTCCTTTCACCTCTAGGTGGTCCAATGGTATTTAGAGTTCTAGTTCTATGCCTATGATAAGGGCCTGGTACTCTGCTTCATTATTAATATATCCCTCTGATAACAGGAAGGAGTAAGGTAAGACTACTTTTTTTGGAGAGATAAACACAGTCCCTATCCCGATTTTTTTGAGCTTAGGATCTTCCATTCTCTTCCCTATTAGGATCCTGGATGCGTCGTCAAAATACATTTAACACATTTGGGGGCACCTTGAATAGAAAATATCTCTTCATTTGGAAATTCATTATTTAATGATTTTGTTTCTGCGGATGGGTGTTTTATAAGGAAATATGCAAAGTTCTGGCCTTTCACTACATTCTGAGGCATGAATTGTATATAAAACTACTGCAGAATAACCACTCACCATACCAGACGTCCTGTTAATATAGGAAAGATTAATATGTATTTGAGTGGGTTATTTTAAGAGACAAATGGACCTCATGGTGCCACAAGTAGTGCCTCAATTTCTAAACCATAAATATTAATTCTAGGAATCTTTTCTCAATATCTGAATAATGAGTATCGACATCGAGCATAGTTTTAATGAGATAATAAAGGCTATTTTCATTCCTAGCATCGTTCTTTTGTGTAAGGAAAGTGCCCAGTGATCACTTGACTTCCATCACATATATAATGACCAGATTTCCCTCAAAAGGTGGAATTAATATTGTTATGATAAAGAGGTATTTCTTTATTTTTTTAAATACTTCCTAAGAGTCACTGGTCCACTGATATGTGAACCCCTTCTTCATTAGCTTGGTGAATGGAAAACACTTAATTGAAAGGTTGGATATAAAGCGAAAAATATAGGAAAATTATCCTTTAATTTCTCTCAAATCCTTAAGATTTTAAGTATGTGACATGTTGAGGATATCTTTTTTTCTTAGGGTCAACTTCAATGTCACAAAGGCGTACAATGAAGCCGAGAATATTTCATGAGGTTACCCCGAAATAAAATTTTAAGGGTTTTGTATTTAGGATATGTTTTTTTAGCTTATTGAATATAATTTCTAGGTCATCCAGGTGGTCAGAGTGTTGTCAAGACTTAACCACTATATTGTTGAAGTAACATTCGACAAACTTCCCTAGGAAAGGTTTGAAGATGAAATGCATGACACATTAGTATGTAGAACCATCATTCATCAAGAAAAAGGGAATTACCCGATAGTAGAATACTCCCTAAGGGATCTAAAGGTGGTGTATTATTCATCTTATAGGGCCTTACAAATTTGGATGTACTCTGAATATCCATCAATGAAGGAGAGGGATTGATAACCAGCCATTACATCAAGCATTAGTTCTATGATTGGAATCGGGAAGTCATATTTTGGATAGTACAAGTTGAGATCTATGAAGTAAATGAATAACCTGATTTTGCCATTATTATTCTTCATAAGAACAATTCTGGATAGATATTTCAGATACTATACCTCTTGTATGAAGTCTTCCTTGATGATTTTATCCACTTTGGCCTTAATTTTGGAGGCGTGAGTTAGGTGTGTCTGTCTAACTGCCTACTTGTATCCCCAATGGTCTTATGGAAAACCCAAGTGATGGATGGCCACCTCAAGATCAAGGCTTGAAATCTCTATTTAATTATAGATGAACACATCCCAATGTTGCTTTAATAAATAAATATATACCTCCTATTATTTGGAAGTCATGGTTGTATTGATCAAAGTGGGTCATGGATTTTCATCTTTACCCAGATTTATTTCTTTGAGTTCATTAATAGCGGGGGAGAAACCTTCCTCAAATGCCATAGGGGAATCCCTAATGTCTTTATCCTCTTCCTATCCCTCATTATTTTCCTCTTCCACCTCTACTTGGTAAGTAGATAATGGATCAAGTTTCTCAGAGTTAAGGGAGGAGTCAACAGTTGGACATACAAAAGATGAAGAAACCATTTCAAGCTCATTTGATGGCGTGAGGCCTTCTTCGATATTTGAAGGGGAGATAAGGGACTAAGAATGATCATCTTAATTTTCTCCAATTAATTTGAAAACTTATTCCATCCTAGATTACAGAAGAGGTATTTTTTGAAGTTTAGGGTATGGAGTGAAGAAATTTTAATCGAGGCCTTCGTTACTGCTTAGAGAGTTGACGAATCCTTCGGTGTTTTTGGGATTAGTTTTCAGGACCAATATTACAGAAGTCATTGAATGTGTTCTTGAATTTGAACCCACATCTTTGACTTGGTTTATGGTGAGAACACACTCTGCACTAATCTGTTTGAAAGGGTTAGTTGTAATCATATCCAAGCCATTTGGGGCATTGATTCGAGCAACATTATTATCCACATACTATCTATCTTCCTTATAGTAGAATCCTACATTAATGTACTGTGATTAAAAATCTTTGAATGGGGATTTGTCACCATGAAATGTCCCAATTTATCCATTGATACAATATTTGAGGCATTGTTTGTATGACGAGGAGATGGCCACATACTAATATAGCCAATATCTTCCTAGTAGAACATTGAAGGCCATATCCTACCTAACAACCATGAATTATGAGTCAGACATGAGATCCCTGAACTAATTCCAGAGTTTAATTTCACCAAGAGTCTTTTTATCATTCTTGTCATAACCCTGTAACATTAAAGTGGAAGGGGACAAGTGGGATTCATTGAAACCTAGTTGACGAAGTGTTCATATTGGAATTAAGTTGACTCCTAATCCATTTTCAATGAAATTTTTTTAGATATAAATGTCATTTATCCTACCAGATATATACAAGGTTCTAGTGTGTCCCTGTATGATGGGATCCTCATCTTAGTCTGTGAATGAGTTGACTATGTGGAATTCTGTAGGATCATTATTTTCATGATACACTCAACAATATAAATTTCAACTTGAAATTATCAGGGGCTTGATAAGGCCTCTATGAGTGCTTCCCGAAGGTCTTTCAATAGACCCAAAGCATCCAGGATTGAAATCATGGCCAGTACTAGGGCCAGTTTCTTAAAAAATTCACACTTCTGGTCCAAATTTTTTCACTTCCCAGCATGGGGATGTTCTTTGGCAGGTGCTTTTGGAACTAAAGGTGCTTCTTCCCTTGGTGGATGATTCAACTAGGTCTCTCTTCACACCAAGGTTGATTAGGCGATGACGTATCCTCTAACCAATATTCTAGTATGATTATGTTAGTAAATACTCTAACATGTGTGGGGGGACTTTCCTACTCCTACTGAGCTTGCTGAAGAGATCTCCCATGAGTATTGGTTGCATATATGGTTCGATCAGGGATGTGGTTAGGGTAGTGGATCTTGTCATGAACACATATTCCCCTATATCCTCAACATTTATGACATCTCCCCCAGTTTCCCAATCAAGTGTAAGTAATTTAGGTTAATGATCACGCACATCATCTGAGAATGAACCCATTAAGTGAATAACGTTAACGGAACTGAAGATAAACTTTTCGTCTGATAGAGATTCCATTTGGAAGGTTGACTATCATTGTAACATTTGGTGGGGAGATTCCCATGCTTCTGGGACTATAGGAATGAAATTTTCTGAAGTCAAAGAGAACTTCAACTTCAACACAGGCTTATCTTCCTGAATTTTCTTCTTACATTTCTGGCCATGTCTCTTTTTTGAAGACTGGATTTTAGAGGATTGAGATGTCGATGAATCTAGCTATGTTGCACCAGAAGTGATTGAAGGAATAATTTGATATTTCAATTGTTTTTAGAGAATATTATAAGTTTAGTTGATAATCTTTCTGACCATAAAATTACTACACTTTTATGCACCCTTGTCGTTAACTTCCTGCAATTCATTCTCCTCATCCAGATTGATGGTAGATACACACGATACTTGAGCAGGTGACCTACCCAAATTCACTCACCTGGATTCCACCATCTTTTATAGGAGGCATTTAAAAACAAATCACTCATGGATGTTGTGTACTAGTAATTAATAGAAGGGGAAATAATTTGGGTGATCTTCATCACCATATTTGCTGGGATTCTTGGGGTTTTACAACTTGATCAAGCTGTTCTATAATACTAAGATGAATTAACCAGGGGCTTGGTTATTTTAAAAATAATAGACCTTTTTTTCATCTCCTAAAACTATTTTCGCCTCTTATCTTATTGATCATCCTAAAGAGGAAGTCATTGTTGCTGATTCTTAGGTGGTGGAGTCGCACAATACGGTATGGGGTTTGGAGCAGGAGTAGGTATAAGGACCTACTTAAGTGTAATACTAGAAGCCTATGCTTTTACCTTTTTCCTTCCTTGAATTGATGGAATTAACCAGGACTTAGATTTTGTGTTTTGATAGAGTTTTACACTCTTTGAGAGATTATGGAAAGGCCTCGAATACCTACTGTATATTTCACAAGGATAAGTGGCATGCACAACTCATCACAAAGATTCACTATATAGATAGGAAATAATCATTCTTGAGGGAGCGATAAATTTAAGGACTATTTCAATCCTTTATATAAATCAATGAAATATGAGACCCTTTCATTCTACCAATATTTATAGTTTGAGTGACCAAGGATTTTTGTCTTCTAAAATGTTGATATGAACTAGAAGAGAAACTTTTTATGGAGGTCTTCCCACCCTGTAATTGACTGAGCTGGAAAGCTAGTGTACCATAAAAACACTATTCCCTATATGGATTTCACGAAGCACCTGATTTTCACTACCTCTTATTGTTCAAGGGTCCCCATCATAGGATTATATCAATATATAAAATGTTTCAAATGTTAATTTGGGACTCCTGGGCCATTAAAAATTGGAAATATAGGGTTCCCAATGTTTGGTGGGGGAAGAGTCAAATCTACCCATTCTAGGTAAGGCTTTTTTCCCAATTTTTTTGGTTCACGCCATTCCTCCATATCTTCCAATTTATCCATGAGTGACTCCAGAGCATTCATGAGCCCTCAAGGAATGCCTGGATAAGTCAGATCTTGAACAGGTGCAGTGGCTATTAGTTCCATCTATGGTTGTAGTACTAATATCTTCCATGGGTAGCCTATAGGGGCAGGCCTGTAAGGATGTGCTTGACCATGTTTTGGTTGTGCACCCAATAGAGGCAATTCTCGATTTGTTGTTGTGGGATCTAAGTGTATTTTTGGTTGATATCCCACATTGAGTGGATGTTCTAGATCCAATGGGGTCACTACAGTGACCCCTCATTATTGAGGTGTGCCAGTTGGGAGTATGGGTTGAGGGCCTTCTTGAAAAATATATCCAATGGGAAGATTGCCTCGGATTAGTTTTTCATTGAGTCTCCTCAAATCTTTCATCCCTTCCTCCTACTAATAAAATATTTCCTTGAGTGAAAGGGGATTAACCTCTTCAAGAGGTAGGTGGGGAACAATATGAAATTTACCCTTTTCCTTGTGGGATGCCTTTCAAGGGGGTAATGATAGATTATTTAAAATAATTCCTAGATTTAGGGAAAGCCTTTGGTTTTGGGTATGCACACCTCCTTCAATCATTTTAGTCTATACCATATTCTGAACTAATACTTCCTTCTCTAAATACTCCTTTGAATTGGCCTTGTATTCTGTAGGATCTTTAAGGGAGGAGTTGATGACATTCACTTATGCACAGTGTATTTCATACATTCTACCAGTGTTTTTGTGAGACCGCATTTTTCTATGCCCAATAGGAGGCGTGGTCCTCTCCTTCATTGATTCTCTGCAAGGAACTTGGCGGATGGTAATCCAAATTGAATCTCTAAATAGTTTAGTCTTGCACAATCCTAATGAGGATATTGAGTCACATGATATAAATAACTAGGAGGATTCACTCTACGAAGTTTCCCCTAATTGGGAGAAGACTGATATCTACCGAGGATGGTGTTGCTGAGGTAAAAAATCCCCCACCCCTGAGGGCTGTGGTTGTTCCCATTCCACTTTCATAACTCTTTGGGCATGTTTTTGCTGACTTTGAAGGTTAGTTTAAAAAATCCCTTAGCCCTATGGATTGGGGGTTCTCATGAACTGTCATGGTTGAAACTAAATTATATTCCCTTATGATTCTATGGAGTTTTGTATGAACATGGGTTGAGTACATCATCTGGTATGCACTTGAATCACCCACCTCCAAATATCATTGAGCTATTTCTGACATTTGCACTATCTGAAGGTTTACTTCTCTTAAATGGGAGGCTTGCTCGATATTTTTATATGCTTGATGAAAAATTATCTCAATAGAATTCTCTCTTATAGCCTGATGCTGGTGAGATTCAATTAGGGTCTGTTTTTTAGCAAATCTTTGGTTGTCAATAGGGCTCATTTTTTGAAGCCAACCTGAAGCTATGCAATTTCATGATACCACTTTTGGTGGGATTTGCTAGTAAGGGAGCGCGGTTGAATGCAACACTCTATGTTCACCCCATCCTATGATATGAACACCATATGGGGTATTTGTGAAAAAATGTATAAATATTTCTAATGTGTTGAGGCATTCACATTTAAGGGATCATTGTTGTTTATCAAACTTTGGATGTCTTACATCTAGGAGAGCTTCCAAGTCAATTTGATATTTCATCCCTTCTATTAACTAGATGTGACTTTCACACTCATCATAGGGTAATACTTTTTATCTTAAGTAATGAAGAGTTTTCCATATATTGAGTTAGATGTCGTTCACACAATCTTCCAATAGTTCCTTTGGAATTTCATATTGAGGGGTGGATAAAGGCTAGAACATGAATGGTATGTCATCTTTATCTACCTATTTTCTCATGTTTAGCATGTCATCTTCATCTTTTGTTGGAGTCTCCTCTACCTGATTCGACTAAAGCATACATTTTCCTACAACTTTATCATAAGAAACAAGATTACTAGGGACTTAATTTGTTATATTTGAAGGTATATGACCCAAGGGTGGTTCAAATAATGACCATTACCTTGGGATATCTTTTAGTTGAGAAATAATTTCACTTTTCAATGATAAGACATCATACATGACAGACCTTGTTTTTTAAAGTTCCTCACAATAGGAGGGCTTTCTCATCACTATATTTCCAAGTATAGGATTCTCTTGACAATGTAAAATACTAATATGAAGAGAAATTTTGAAGTGAGTGCCATTATGGGGAGGAATACCTTGATGGATTATAGTAAGGGGAATACCCTCTTACTCCTTGATCTCCTAGCCACATAGAGGGCTACTGTGACTCTCATCAGGAGATAGTCTCTCAAGATTGATCATATTATGGTTATAAAGCAAGCCTTCATAGTGAAGTTTCTAAGGAGGATCTTCATAATTATTGATACTGCACTCATAATTTGGTAATGGGAGAGTAGGATCTTGAGCTACCACATATAAGCATTTGAGATCATTAATAACTCTAGAATTAAGTAGATTAGGATTATAGATCGAATCTTCATTTTCCAGTTGTCTATAAAGAGGCTTATTTTTGGATTCCTTATTTCGAGTGACTGAGCCCACTTACTGGGGGAAGTGGTTTTTAGGTATGGAATCTTGTTTGAATTGATACTATTTTGTAGTTGGAATTTTCTGATAGGATTCTGGAATTTTAGCATGGGGTTGTGACTGACTTGCAATAGCCATTAGAATGGGTCAATTTCCTCCTATTAGAATGATTGTACATTCCCGATCCATTTTTCTATATATCATGGGGGAGTTTTCCCCCAAACCCTCCTGGATGAGAGCATAGGTGTGTGTCTTCTCTAGGGTGACATTATGGTGAGCCACCCCATTTGCAGGGATGGATCTATGTTTCCATCCATGTGACACTACTATTGTCATCGTTATGATGTTCTAGTAGGTCTGTAGGATGTGTGTAGGTATTTTCATATACCCTTCCACAATTCTTAGGATGTTCTTGGTGACTTCAGCCACTGGAACAAGGAGATATGCCCATTACGTATCCGGATCAGGGGTATGTGCCTGCTATTATCCTCCATTTCTTTCCTATGGATACTGGAAGTACTTGTGTGTGGGAGTAGAGAGCTGAGTCCACTCCCCATTCATCATTGGGACTTTATAACTGACTTCTCTAGGTGTTGCCAGATGAAATTGTTGGCGGGCTTGATGAATACAAGTAGGTGTGTGTTCCTGCTTATGGTTTTCCACTAAACTTGGATGGCGGGATTCTTTGAGTGCTTCCAGATGAGTCGGTTGGTATGCATGATGAATGTGAATAGGTGTATGTTCCTAGTCATGGTGTGTGGATGGATTCAAATAGAGGACGTCCTTGGATGTTTCCAGGTGACTCTGTTGGCTAGACGAATTAGGGTGGGTGGGTTTATGTGATCGCTCGAAGTTTTCCACCAAATATGATTGGTGGGATTTTTTAGAGGGAACAAAGGTGTATCCCTACTCCCTGTTGACCAGTTGCTGCCCCTAGTGGACCGTATTGCATGCTCTGGTCTGGAGGACCTAGGACGGACTGCCAATGATGGAAAACTCATCTTGTTGAGGGTTCACTATCATGCGGTATTGGCAGTGAAGACTAATGGAAGGATCCATTTGGAAGGACCCCTGTGTTTACTAAATGAGACCATCTTTGGTCTCTTGATCCACCTCTCTAAGATAAGGGAGGGACTAATTGTCATGTTCTGGGGATAAACTCCCAAAAAAATTGAAGATGGTGGTTGGTGTCATCGGATTCTAGACCACCGGTCATTGCTGGTTGGACGATCAGTGGGGATTAGTGTGTTAGATGGCCTATTGGGAAGCCTCTAGGGTCAATATTATACCATTATGGCGGTACTCCTGTACCAGTGCGTTCGAGACCTAGCATTGATGATGATGGGTTGGTGATGGTTTCCTCTACTTGGACGAATACCTAACATTAATGGTAGTCAAGGCATGCATCCATGAGAGTTGGTATGATTCCATTGGATTAAAGGGAGGTATGAGAGAAAGTGGCTGAAAATATATAACAAACACAAATAAGAAAATGCCCTCAAAGAAGCATCTCATTTAAATGAACACATGCATGATTGATTGTCTTACTTGGACCTCTTTCATTTTGATAGAAAAATGGGCCTAACAAATGGGTGACACTATCATCTTGGTTAAGTATTCACGTCGGTTTTACCATTTTTGTTTCTAACAAAGAATCAGTTTTCCCGATGATTGATTACAAGGTGTATTTTTATGCAATCATTCATGTCGAGTTCACTATTTTTGTATAGTTTCCAATAGGTTTATTCATGGAATTGAAAACACCCAATGGTTATATATCCATGAGGGGCCTACTTTCCAAAGGCAAGCTTTCATTGGGGAGTTTGTCTGTCGATTCTTAAGAACACACATTGGTCAATAGGATGAGTTTCCAGGATCATCACACCATTTTTGGGGGAATTATTTCCTACTTTAGGACTATCTTATATATTTAATATATGTTCACAAATACTTCATTAATTCTACAGTATGATGTGGGTCACCCTTGAATTAAAAATCAATTATCAGAATGTATGGAACTTAGAATCATCTCTATGTATCATAGATTCTTCATCATTGGAGATACTTGTATGTAGTTGAGGTTCTACATCAATGGTATTCTCTTATGTGCTAATTATATATTCTTTGGTTATTATCATGATGATGTTGTTTTTTAACCACACAGTGGGGCACTCTGAAGTGTATCGCCATCCATAGAGATGGGAGTTGTTTTGATGTTGGTATCAGAACCATGGATGGGCTTCCTATATATCCTTATAAAAGAAATTATAACCCATGTAGTTCAAAACCACTTAATGAGACACATCATACCTTTTAAGGTCATGTGATATGGACCAAAACATGTAGTTTAGCATCACGCAGTAAGGACATCTAGGCGAAAGGTTCCTAGTCAAAGTTTGGTTTGGGACTTATGATGAAGTATCCTAGGGAACTTGGAAGAGATTTGGATCCTTGGGTTTAATAAGACCCTACTTGGAATGTATCCTAGAGAGAATAGAGTTGATTTGTGGTGTTGGGTTTTGACCTAAGGGAGGCTTCCTATGTATCCCATTTGGATGGGAATTAAACCCAACATAGTTTAGTAGTAAAGACCTATGCCTATGGAGGCCCTTGGAATGTTTTTCTCATAAGGGAGTATGATCCTTCAAGAGGATTGAGTTAGGGCTTATTCTTGAAGAGGATTCCCTATGAAAGAGGTGATGAGGAATGTCACAAATCATGGTGATTTGGAGGCTTGTTTAGGGATTATACCCGAAGAGGAGGCCCATGGATGAGTATGGTGATATGGTTGGGGCTTATACCAGGTAAGGGGCCCAAATATTGGATATCAGGTCTTATTCCTAAGAAGGCTACCTTGGGGTGAGGTGTGATTTGGTTGGGGCTTACTCCTAGGGAGGATGCCTTGGTGAATGAATGTTGTGATTGGGGATTACTACTAAGGAGGATTCCCTTAGGTTTCGGTTGGGAATTACACTTGGAATGATACCCAAAATATTTGGGTATCATGTGTATGTCATAACCACCATCAACCTCTGAGATTATGTGAGTCATGCTCAATGTGAAAAACAAGAGGAAAAAAAGATCCAAGAAACCACACAATCTGCTTTTCCTTGAAAGCTGGACACAAGGACTTGAGGATCCATGCCTATGGAGGCGATCTAAAGGAAGGCGAGAGAAAGATTTAGGAGAAGATCCTCTTCAAAAACATGCATCCAACTGGGTGGATGTCGTGATCATGGTTATCCTATAATCTCACATGAGTCATGATGAGTCATGCCTGATTGTGAGAAATAAGGGGAAGCATAAGATCCAGAAAACCAAACAATCACTCTTCTACTAGTGGAATATGCTTAGGTGATGATACATCCCTCCTTTCATCATAACCTGGACCTAAAGGGAGAGAGAAATGGATTTTAAAATGCCAATATACCCTCCCATTTTGGTAACCGGGATAGACGGAGGAAGGAACGAAGAAGGGGAGGTCCTGCAAGAAAGGATAGTGGCTTAATCCAAGAGGGATACCCTAAAATTGATTCTGTATTAGGAGAGGAGTATCTCATTCCCTTTTGAATGGAAAGGAAAGCGTGATCCTTACCCTAACCACCTATAAATAGAGGCTCTGGGTCTTAGATATGACTAGGGACAGACATGGTCCTAACCCTAGTACCCAAGATCGGGAACTCCCTGACACCGTCCCTAGGTTCAGGGTCCTCACGAATGTAAAAATTCATACTCACATGCCCCCAAGGACCCTACCCATCAGGTAGGACATGTGTGGGAAACCTCTGACCATAGGAATGCATAACCAAATGGGAGACACATCGGTGTTCCTATTTCCATGGTTTTGAAAGTTTTGAGGCTTCAACAGAGGTTTGATATGGGTCCCCCTCGGGCGATGGATATAAAGGAAGAGGATCACCATTGTTGGATTGAAAAAGTACTCAAAGGGGGGCTCATATAGGTCCTAGTTTAGATATAAAAGGTGCCTCACGAAGGGTATGAGAGGAACTGGAGGTTCTTTACTTAGGGGGTATAGGCCTACACAAGCTGGATATTCCCTAGGAAATAGACCACCTAGGAAAAAAACTTGAGAGAGGATTTATTATAGGCACTAAAGGTCTCTTCAGGTGTCCCTAGATGAGGCTCACATAGGTCCCTAGTTAGGGAAGAGGCCTCACGCAGGTGGTTGTCCACTAGGGGAGAAGGGGACCACGTTCAAGTGTCTTATGTTTCAGACCCTAAATATACTTTGATCTCACTTATCCCCATTAATTATATATTCTCTCAGGTTTTAGATATCTACCAGAGGAATTTTTAGAGATCTGGGAAAAGGGGATACACAACCAAAGTTTGGGGGATTTTTCCAATTTGTTAGTTCTGAAAATGATGAGACCAAGAGTCCTATTTTTAGGAAAATAAGGGACCTTGGTCGGAGGAGGTTTCTTGGGCAGGTCCCAAGCATAGGTGATCAGTGCAGGTGTCCCCTATAGGGGTGGCCTTCCTTTTAGTGCCACACAGGGGGGCTGTGCGGGCCTTCTGATGTGCAAGGGTGTGCGCTCAGTCCAGTTTGGGCATGTCCCTTAGATTCTTCTTGGGGATCTTCAGTCCTTTAACATCTCTAAGGGTATCTTCATAATATTTTCATCCTATTTTAAAAAAAGGAGTGTCAACACACCCTCTATTATTTTAGTTTTGTATAGAACTGCTAATCCGCTCAAGAATCCTAGATCATACCAACAATCCCATCATTCTCATTAGTGAATGGGAAAATACACTCTTTAATCAAGTGAATGGAATTACTCTCTCACCAAGTAGTAATCACATACCATTATTATCTTCAAATCATACAACTCCACTGGTATAAAGTTTGATCTGAATGGAGGGAAACATTGAAGTGAAACAAGTAGAGCAGTAAAATAGTGTTAGTGGAATGTAGAGTAAATATTTCGTCCCCTATACACCATCTTCACTGTCACACTAGAATTCAAGAAATAGGGTGAGAAATTTAAACACATAAATTTAAGTGAACCATCATAATTACCCCTTGGACTACCCACTAGGGGTTATCTCTCCATGATCATAGAGTTTGAGATCACTGGTACATCATAGAGGGTGAGAGACACAAAGAAAAGAGAGAGAAGAGAACAATGAAATTGAACAAAAGAGTATAATGAAATTAACATACAGATAATTGAAATAAATATTAAGTTAATCAAAACTAGGTCAAAGGTCAAGTTCCAAATACTTTACATTGAGGGAGGGGAATAAATTTATAGGCCTTACAACATCTTCTATTAATCAAAATCAGTGTTTCAAGTAATGAGTTTCTCTTTACTTAAATTGATTCCTCATGTAAAGACTAATAGTAGAGATGGATTTAGTTGGAAGCATATTCACCATTCTTCCTAGCTCAGAAATTCATCCCATGACCAAGCTCATACAGCTTTGGAAATATTCCCAAGATGATGTGCTTAATTGCTTTGTGGTGTAGTGAAAAATCATAATGATCATACAAGGTATCCTTTTATTGATGCACATGTCTGTTCAGGAAAAGATAATAAAATTGGGCCTGGTCTATTTGATATGGGATTTGATAGAACTAATACCATCTTAGACACCACTATTTTGGTGTTGGTCTAGATCTTTAAGGCGTCAGCCTTACAACAACCTTGAAAACCAGTGAACTAAAGTGAAACAAGTGAGGAGGTCATGGTCACATGAGCATCAATAAAAAAAAATATTGAGTTTAGAGGGGGTTATTTTTGACAGTAGAAGGGGTTATAACCCCTTCTAAAGACATTAGATGCGGTTGTAGGGAACCGCCGCTAATGTTTCCTCCTACTGTTAGTGGATGCGATTTTGAGGAAGCGCTGGTAAAATCATGGAAAATTTAGCGGCGGTTACATTAGAGGGTGTTTAAACCCCCTCTAATGTCGATGTAAATTCATAGGAAAACACTTGAATTAGTGGCGGTTTGCATAAAAACTGCACTAGTTAAGGTATATAGGGGCGGTTTGAACCACCCCTAATGGGGGTTACTTTAGGGGCGGTTGTAAAAACCACCATTTTTTTATTGTGTCAACCCCCGCACTATCTCTCTCCCCATCTGTCACCCGTGTCAACCCCGCCGCTCCCTCGTGTCTATCCCCAGTGTCAACCCCCACACTGTCTCTCCCCTGACACCCAACTCGCTCCCCCTCTCCCCTTGTCAACCCCATGCCCGCTCGCTCCCACTGGCTTCTCCCCCTGTCAACACCATCACTCACCACGTTCCCCCTCCTGTTTCTGCCCTCTCTCGTTCCCACAAACCTTGCCTCCAGTTCCACAAGCACCCCATCCCCCTCCATTATTCCATTTCCCACATACCCGTTGTTCCGCTGTCCTCAGTTATTTTTATAAAAATTAAGCGCCGGTGGGATTTGAACCACGGACCGGACAACTGCAGCTCTAGGGAATTTTTCCACTATGAAATTTGTTTTTTATATATATTCAATCATGAATCCTATATTTATATATATTTTATTCATTATTTTAATAAATATTATTTATATAATATATTTTAATATAGTTAAATATGTAAACTATATATAAATTTATATAAACTATTTATTTATATGTACATATTCACATGTTTATATATTTATAAATATATTCATTTAAATTATTTATATATTTAAATACATATTTATATATTATATACATGTTTATTTATATAATATATATAAATAATTATATTTATGTATATATATATATTTATGTATATAAATAACTTAAATGAATATATTTATAAATAAATTTATATGTTTGTGTGTTTGTGAATTCAAATAATATCTATATAATCGATGCACAACAATGTGGAATTCCTTTTTCCATCATTGTAAATTGAACTAGATCCTATTTCTATATTTTCCATTGTATTTTTCCCATATTATTTACATTTTAAAAATAAAAGAATTGAATGTAGATACAATATAATTATAATATATATTTATTTAATTATTTTTATATACTTATATATATATATGTGTCTGTGTGTGTGTGATAACAATAATATTATTAATTATTATTATTGTTATTACACTTACATTTTAAACTATAAAATTTATCTATCGGTTTTATAAATATCATACATTTATTTTATAATTTATATCATTCATAAATTATATTAAATACTTTTATATTATATATTTATGTAAATTATTTATATACTTAAATAAATATTTATATAATATATACATGTTTTTTTAAATTAAATATATATAACTATTTACATAATATATTTATAAAATGTATCTAAAAATATATTTATATAATGTATTTCAGTACATATATTTCTCATTATATACATTATTAATATATATTTATTTGTATAAATTGTATAATATTTTATATAATCAATATATAATTAATATTATATGAAATACATATATATGAAATACAATTTATACAAATATTTATATTATATATAATTAATATTAAATGAAATGCAATTTATAAAAATATTATATATGAAATAAAATTTATACAAATATTTATATAATGTTATATGAAATTAAATTTATAAAAATATTTATATAATGTATTTCAATACATATATTTATTATTATGCACATTAATATATATGTATTTCAATAAATATAATTGTATAATATTGTGTACATTAATATATATTTATTTGTATAAATTTTATATCATATAATATCAATTATATATAATATAAAAGCATAAACATATCATTTAAAGATATATTTATTATTATTATATTATAAATTATAAAAACTACAAGCTTGGGTTTTTATATGATATATTTTTTAAATAAAATATATTTATGTATATATTTATATAATATTTTTATGCTTTTATATTATGTATAATTAATATTATCTGATATAAAATTTAAAAAAATAAATATATGTTAATGTTCATAAAATTATAAAATTATATTTATGTACACATATAAATACAATTAAATACAATCATATAAATATTATATATGATATGTTCATATATATATATAATGTATTTAAATACATTTATAAATTGTTTTTAATTATATATATATATATTATGGAAGTTTCTTTTAAAAAAATAGTGGGGGTTCACAACACCCTTTAGTCTCCAAAATTAGAGGGGGTTTCAAAGACCCTATAATTTAAAGACATTAGAGGGGGGTTTTGAACCCCCTCTAATTTAAAGGCATTAGAGTGGGGTTTTGACCCCACTCTAATTTAAGACATTAGAGGGGGTTTTCAACCCCCTCTAGTTTAAATACATTAGAGGGGGTTTTGAACCCCCTCTAGAATCCAACTAGATATTAAAAAAATAATGTTAAAATATTTATCGAGGGATCAAAACCCCCTCTAATTTAAGAAATTAGAGTGGGTCTATAACCCTCTCTAAATTTTATGATTATCAATGGTTGTATATATATATCTCTAATTTTTATAGAAAATGAATTTAGAGGGGGTTCATAACCCCCTCTAAATCTGATGATTAGAGGGGGTTGTGTAGAACCCCCTCTAATTATACAAAAAATGAATTTAGAGGGGGTTGTGCAGAACCCCCTCTAAATAACCCCCTCTAACGTGTTGTTTTTTGTAGTGAATGGTAGCAATGTTGTGTGGATTTTTTTCTCATGGTCACAATAATGGTGTGTACAGTCGAAGTAGTACATGTTAGTAGGATGGCTTCATGATAGAACTGGAATTCCATTTCATGGCTACACTAGTACAAAAGTAGGTTGAAGAAATTTTTGGGAAGGCATAGATGTAGAGGTCTGTGCATGGTATCAAAAGGCGACATGATCACATGGTAGATTCATAGTCACAACTCACTCCTCATAGTCGCAGTTTGTCTTATGGTGGACCTCCTCTACAATTCAAAAATAATTTTTTAGTACATGATTTTTTCAATTAGTTTAAAAAATAATAATTAGAAATCATAAAAATTAGCATGTAACAAATTTCACTCAATTC
This sequence comes from Viscum album, assembly GCA_963277665.1. Lineage (NCBI taxonomy): Eukaryota > Viridiplantae > Streptophyta > Magnoliopsida > Santalales > Viscaceae > Viscum > Viscum album. The sequence goes on from OY728123.1 coordinate 668,592,975, forward strand.
TCAAATTAATGTTGGATTCCATTTAAATAAAAATTGAATAAAACCATTAAAATTAAAAATTAAATCTATTTAACAATTTAACAATTTAACAACTTAAAATTCATAGTTCCTTTTTTTAAAATAGTTTCAAATAATTTATCAAAATCACTCATCCAAATGGAAATCAAAATTGGATAAAACAATCGAGATTAAATTCAAAAAATTAAATTCAAGTTCCAAAAAAATGTGTGGCTATCAATTAATTCAAAAATGTATAAAACAATTAAAAAATCCAAATTTCAATCGATTAAAAAAATTAATTCTAAATTCACAAAAATGTATGGATTGATTAATTAATTTCAAAAATTAATAAAATGCCTAAAAAAATGTTTTAAGACATTTAGTATTTACTTCTTGATTTCAAAAATTTCACAAAAGAACTAATTTACCAAGGATTTACTTGAAATATGGGGTTACTTTCTTTTATAAGAAGTTTTTTTTTGGAAATTAGGGTTCTCATCACTCCCCCCCCACCTGAACTATTTTAATCTCAGACAATAAATTGAATTCCATTTATTAAAAAGAAAAACAACGTGATGTTCCTTTATAATTTCAAATACAAAAACCAAAACTGATGGAATACACTGATTCAGTCGTTGTTGAATTATCATGCCTTTTATGTGAATCGATCCCACAGTCCCATTTTTATTCAAACATAAGTTCAATTTCAGGTTGTGAACAAAATAGGTCCTAGTGGAATTAGAATGTTAACAAGTTTCATTTCCATTAATCCCTATCTCTAAAGTTTCTTAAACCAAAGTTTAATCTCCAATTCCTTTATACAACTCAAATGATTTTGTTATAAGTTAATTACCCCCTTCTTCATATGGGTTCAATATTCCCCTCACTTGAATAAATTCATTTTTGACTATTAGTCTCTTTTTTTTGAATTTTTCTATGTCATGTATGTGTAAATCACCATGCAAAGGCACTTATTTGATATTCAAAAATGTATTAAATTTAATCACACACCCAGTGCATAATGTCTCATAGATTAATTGTGGGACACCAATTATCCATTTTACTCAAGTTTCAAAGGACATATATCAAATTTATTTTGAGTTGGATCCTTGAGGTATTCTTTTCAGAAAGGCTAATTTTTCTTAGATTAAGTTCAAAATATCAGTTTCCTCATGATATAATTTTATTTCCACTAAGTTATTTTATATTGAAAACCTTTTTACTAGTTCTCAGATGAAAATATCTATGAAAAAATAGGTGAAACTCAATCAGAAATCATCTACCTCTCACAATTTCAGAACTAATGATTTCCCTCCACTCTAGAATGAAATTTAAACTATAAAAGGCAACATTTATCTCAAATAAAGTTTAATAAAAACAAAAAAAACTATTAAAAAAAACTATGTACAACATTTACAAACAAAGTAATTTTTTTATGTTTTTTTTCATTTTTTCAAAAACAGATTCACTAAAAATAGTTCCTATGAACAACAAGAAGATTTTTATTTAAAAATTATAAAATTGTAACTAAAAATATTTTTGAAACTAATCTAAACTGAATTGAATCTCCTCTACCACACATGTTCATTAGAACCCCTTTGAGTTCCAACAAATAAAAGAATTTCATTTATAAATAGTGTAAAATGATAGAAACCACCTAGTTTTTTATTTGTCCAATGGGTTGAGTTATACTCTCCCCTAGCATGATGTGGATAGCTTGTTCTAGTCTCCTATGTGATATCCACTTAGGTAAAACCTATGGAAAACAAAATTAAATATAAGAAATTTTATTATAAAGTAAAGAGAATGAAAGAGAAAGATAAGGGAAGAGATTCTTGGTGTTTCCCCTCCCAATATGGGCTATATTTAGACTTTACATAGTTGAACAGTCCTATGATCACTTCCAATCCTCCGTAGGATTTGGTTTGTGTGATGCAAACCACTATATCCTCTTTCTTTTGAAACTACTCATATTTACTTCCTCTTGGAGGACCCCTTGAAAAGAGTTCTTCATTTCCATCCCCTCAATATTGTGGTACAAATTTGTAAATGGGGCTAGAAGGATGATGTAAGGGGACTTTTTTCATACACCACTCTTGTGTCTTTGCCTTCAAATTCTTAAGGAGAATATTTCAACATATTTTTAAAATAAATCTCATCTGGCTTCTCTTATTTACTCTAGGCATTCTTTTCTTCAAATTCCAACATCATTCCATCCTCAATGGTGGCCGCCTCATCTTCTTTGGAATCTAGGGATAAATTTTACTTGGCATGACCTACAAATATAGTATAAAGAGAGTTATATTATAGTTCAAGTAATGAAAACTCACTAACATCATATTCAATGGAAAGTTCTACTCCTTTGGGTGGATCATCCATGAGCTCTTGGTATTTAATGAATTCCACTAGGATGAATTATTTAGGAGGGGGCATTGGATGTGTCAGATGTTCTTCAAATACTATAATATCCTTCCCTTATTCCTCCCAAGCATACTCTATAAGTACTGAATCTATATCTTCAAGGCACATGGGTTCAGTTTTCAAATGAATTTGAGAACTAAATATAAGAGTCAAGAGTTCAGTCATCCCCCTCAAGTTGTTCAATTGGTAGCTCATGTTTCTCTTGGAGTTCCTCAGGAATCATCTTAGAAATGTACGGGAGATAGGGATTTTCAAGAATTTCCTCCACCACTTGGATATCTTCTTTAGCAAAGATCATATGCACTAGTTCATCTTCCTCTTATTGTCTCCTTTTCTCCACAATTTCTTTGCATCTGGTAGCTATTGTAGCCGTCAGTTTCTTCAACTCTTTTAGTATTCCCACATGTTTTGTCACTTGTGGGTCCTTCAGTAAAGATCCATTGATGAGAGATTAAATCTCCTCCAGTTTGAGTTATTCTTCCAAATGGTATAAGGGTAAATCAAAAGCAGAATCCATTTTTTTAGATTTTAAATCTAAAATCAATACAATATTTACAAGGTGATCGAGGATAATGAGTTTCTGACCTAACTCCCCAGAAATGATGCTAAGTTGATCCCATGGTTGTTGCATACTATAATCAAACACATTTTTATTTAAAACTTAGAATGAAACATAGGGTTGACCAATGTTGTTTCACAATGAGTGTATATGGACCTTTTATTCACTATCTCAATCACTTATGTATATTTTTTTGGTTTGTTTTCAATGTTTTGAAATCATTCATAAATGATGTTTGGTTTTTAATTGTTTATGGTCTGGAAATGAAATGAAAGTAGCACAACACAGGTTAGTGAGAATTACAGGCAGTCCTAGGGTGAATTCCAGCGGGTTGGATCATCTTTTACATTTATTTTAAATCTCTTACCCAAATGTACATACTCAATGTCATTCTTCCATACACCCTCCACTATTTTCATTTTGTATAAAACCTCCAATATACTCAAGAATCCTCGATCATACCAACAATTCCATTATTCTCTTTAGTGAATGGGCAAGAACACTCATCAATTGAGTGAATGGACATACTCACTCACCCGATAACAATAAAAAACCCTTATTCCCTTCAAATCACACAACTCCACTTGTATGAAGTGTGATCGAAATGGAGGGATACATTGAAGTGAAACAAGTAGAGGAGATCACTAGTGTTAATGTAATACAGAGTGATGATTATCTCCTATAAACACCATCTTCACTGTCACACCATAATTAGAGAAATAGAGTGAGAAATTGAAACACATAAATTCAACATCACCACTATAATCCCTCTTATACCACCCACTGGTGGTTATCTCTCCATGATTTTGAAGTTTGAGATCACTACAACATCATAGAGGGTGAGACACATGAAGAAAAGAGGGAGAAGAGAACAACATAATTGAACAGAAGAACAGAATGGAATTAACTTGCATAGAATTACAATAAATCCTAAGCAGATTAAAACTAGGCTGAAGGCCAAGGTCTGAATCCTTTACATTAAGGGAAGGAGAATACATTTATAGGCCTTGCAACGTCTTCCCTTCATCAAAATCAGTATTACGAGAAATGAGTATCTCTTTCCTTGGATTGCTTCCATGTATCACGTCTAATGGTGGAGATGGATTTAGTTGGAAGCATCTTTTTCATTCTTCCTAGCTCAGACATTCATCCCACAATCAGGCTTGTACTCCTTCAAAAATATTCCCAAGATTCCATGATTCGCTGCTTCACAGTGCAGTGCAAAATCATTGTGATCACGTGAGGAAGCCTTTTAGTGTTGCACATGTAGGTTCGGGCATGGATCAGAAAATTGGGTGTGGTCTTTTTAACAAGGTCTTTGACAGAGTTGTGGAAGACCTGTACACCACTACTTTGGTGCTGGTCTTTATCATTAAGGTGTTGGTACTGCAGTAGTCTTGAAAATTAGTGTACTAAAGTGAAATAGTCTCGGGCCTGTGTTTGTAAATGGATTTGGGATAACTCTTGCACTTGTGCTCCCTGTGTGAGGCAAAGTCAAGTCTTAAAAGCTTTAATGGGAACAAACATAGGTAGCCAAATTGATTCAACTACCTTCACACTTTGGTTCTTCAATCACCTTCGCGCATACCAGATCCAGGACCCCATCCTAAAATCTGGCTTCAATGTCTTCATCGATTTGCATGGCGCAACAATCAAACTCCCAGAATTTCCCTCAATCAATATTCAATTTAAATCATCTTCTTCAGTGCGTCGAACCCTTGTTCTAGGATCGGTGCATTGATTTCTAGGTTGGTCTTAACTTCTCAGCGGCATTTTATCAAGCGCCTTTTGTGCACTGTTCATCAGAAGTGTAGCCGATGAATGAGGAATGAGAAAGGCCCCGCTATCTTGAAACACCCACATAGGGAGGGGGGGGGAAACAGTCCACGATTGATCATCTACAACAGCTTCATCTTCAACTTAGGAATGACATCTTCCTCTTCAGCTTTAGACTGGAAAACTCAGGTGATGCCCTCTTCATTTGGTTAAGCTTGGAACTCAGTTTGTATTCTTCGAAACATAACTATACTCTAGATCCTCATCTAGGTTTGATTTTTTTGAACGGAAAAGATAAATTACTGATCAAGGAAACCAGGATTACAAAGCCAATCAGGGAACGAGTTCACCCAAGAATGATCAGCACAACATTTCCCAAAATGAGCCAAATGATGGGCTTTTGAATTACCATATCTTTTGATAAAAGAAAATTTGTATTCATCGAATCCATCAGTCAGGGACCAAATATTTCTCAAGATGAGGCCATAAGGATGGGAATCCTCATCTTTTATTGAGAGAGCATTCACCACTTCGAGGCAGTCGGATTCCACAAGAATCTTGGGCCAAAATTTTGAACGGGAAAAAAGAATCCCCTGGAGGATGGCCGAGGCCTCTACCACCACATGGCTCTATGAGTTAGGCACTTCCCTACACTGAGCTTCCACAATCTGTCCAAAACTGTTATGAGCAATGAGCCCAATGCCGACCTTTGAATTAGCAGAGACAATATCATCTGTATTAATCTTGAAGAAACCCTCAGGAGGGGGAGACCAAAGGGGATCCGCCCGTTGAGTTGGGCCCAAGGAATGCACCACTTCACTTTTCTTCCAACCATTCATCCACTCCAAATCCCTATCCACCCATAGGTGATCAGGGGTCACCTTCATTTGGAAAATGCATTCATTCCGTCGAGTCCAAACCAACCAAGCAATTGTGCATATTAGCCCGACCACTCTTGGATCTAGAGAAGACACCCATTTAGTAAGGTTTGGGACCAACCCAATTGAAAGATCAAAGAAAATATGAAAATATGGCCTCCAAACCTTCCACACCCCTTCCACCCCCTTACAGGAGAGAATTGCATGCAAAGGGGATTCCACTTCATGGAGGCACAAAAGACAAGTTTCGTCCTCAGCCAAATGTCGCTGCACCAGAAAGTCACGGGTTGGAAGGACCCCATCACAGACCTTCCACTAAAAGAATTTTACCTTGGGGGGGGGGGGGTGAGGGACCAGAGGCACTTCCACTGATTATCGATAAATCCCTATACCAAACCTAGAACCCTCATTTTGTAACCCGAACAAACAGAATATCTCCCATGAGGTTCCCCAGTCCAACAAATTTGGTCAATACCCATTCCTAGTGTGAGAGGGATACTCAGGATGAGCTGATGATCCACCTCATTAAACCAGCACCAAAGCTTCTCCCAATCCCACTCCTCAAGTGAGTCATCGAGCAGATCACGAACCCTTGCATCTTCTAATCTAGGAACAACCGGTGAGGAAACCTTATGATTAACGCCCTCTGCTAGCCATGGATCCTTCAAAATTTTAACATTATTACCATCATCAATTCCCCACACGCATCCCAAATCAATGATAGATTTTTCTCCCCAAATGCTCCTCCACATAAAACTCAGTCGTGGCCCCTGTTGGGCATTCAAGAAATCCGAACGAGGGAAGTACTTAGCTCACATCACCTTTGAAGACATGGCATTTGGGTGGGAAATAAGGCTCCATCCTTGTTTTCCTAAAAGAGCCTCATTAAACCATTTGAGATTTCAAAATCCGAGGCTGCCATAGAATTTTGAAACACACAGCTTCTACCAAGACATCCAATGGGAGTTATGTTTTCCCTCATGGGAGCCCCACCAAAAATTGGCCAACCGGGAGTGGATTTGATCAATGAGAGTTTCTGGTAATTTAAACAGTGACATAGAATAATAAGGGATTTCTTGGGCCACTGAATTCACAAGAACTTCCTTTGCCGCCTTAGAAATCTTCCTACTAGACCAAAGACAGAACATATTATCCACCGTATCCACAATCGCGCTGAAAACTTGTTTTTTCAACCTACCCACCAGGGTCGGGAGGCCAAGGTACTTAGGATGCTTATCAACTAGAAAAAACCCACACATTTGCTTCAAATCCTCTCTCTTAGCTTTTGGGATGCCTTTACTGAATGATAACTCTGCTTTCGAAGCATTAAGACGTTTCCCAGAGGCCTTTTCATACATATTAATGATATTCATCACTGCACTGCATTCTTGCAGGGTAGCGCGCGCAAACATGAGGCTATCATCTACAAAGAAGAGATGAGAGACCTTTCTACATACCGTAGCACCATGTATAACACCTTGATCTGCCGCCTTCAGCATGAGATGAGAAAAGACATCTGCCACCAGAATGAAGAGGTAAGGTGACAGGGGATCCCCTTGTCTCAAGCCTCTTGACGGTTTAAAGCTCACTGAAGGGACCCCATTAATATTGATTCTTTAGGTGACAGATGTAACACAATTCATGACATTAGAGATCCATTTCGTCCCAAAGGCCAATCTGGATAGAAAAAGTTTGAGAAAAGGCCATTCAACTCTATCATAAGCTTTCAGCATATCAAGTTTCATTTCCATGGTACCACGCTTGGATGAGGAGCAGATTTTTATAGAATGGAATAACTCGAAGGTAATGACAACATTTTCAGTAATAGATCTCTTTGGAACGAAAGCAATTTGGTTATCTAACACAAGCAGTGGGAGAAAGTCCCTAAGTCTGGCCACCATTATTTTGGAGAATATTTTGTAAATCACATTACACAGGCTGATTGGCCAAAACTCTGAGATTTTCTGGGAGCATTGGGATTTGTGGATAGAGTAATAAGAGTTTCATTCATGGAATCAAGAGAGGCTCTACCAGCCCACACCTCCTTCATTAGGGCCACCACCTCGGGCCCCACTATATGCCAAAAGCATTTAAAGAACATAGCATGAAACCCATCAGACCCCGGTGCCTTGGTAGGGTGAATACGATACAGGGCCCCAAGCACTTCCTCATCAGACAAATCTCTTTCCAGGTACCGATTCATGTCTTCTGTAACCAACTTCAGGATGAATCCAATCAGGCATGATGGAATGCTAATACTTTCTTCTGAATAGAGGTTTCTGAAAAATTTAAGGATAATGGAGTGAATGTCATTTATGTCATGTGCAACTCTTCCAGTGGGGTCCTCCAGATGAACAATATGATTCTTCCTTCTCCTCGCAGATGCTCGTTGGTGAAAAAAGTTGGTCTTATGATCACCATATTTGATATGGGACTCCCGTGCCTGGAGGAACCTAAAACTCTATTTCTCCCTCAGAGCTACATTAAGATTCTTTTCTATCACAGAGATATTCCTAAGGATAGATTCACAACTAGGAAATGAGTGGAGTCTCTTTAATTGATTCTCCACCGACTTAATACGCCGATCAAAGTTTCAAAACCTAGAAGAGCTCCACTTCTGAAGGCAAGACGCAACAGTTCGGAAGTTTGAAATGATGCACCGATTCGATCCCTCCGAAGACGCTTGAACCACCTTTTCACAGTCACTATCTTGGAGACACATACTTTAAAAGCGAAAGGTTCGATCAGGTCCCCTCTATTTCCCTTGTCATACTATTGACAACATGATTGGGCAGTGGTCAGAAGAGACGGGGGGAAAGTGGATGATAGAGAAGGCATGGAAAAGAGAGTTCCACTCATCATTCCCAACAAATCTGTCTAACCTTTCCGCCAGGTGGTTCTCCATTGACCTACCCCGATGCCAGGTAAACGGCGAGCCATAAAACTCGAGGTCATGAAGAGAGTTCAACACAAGAGACATCCTAAAATCGTGCATTGTAGCAACACTCCTCACTCGCCCCCTTCTTTTTCACGGGGAGACAAGACCTCGTTGAAATCCCCCCCCCCCATTAGGAGAGGGCCAAGGAGGGAGTCCCGTAGCCGCTTCAAAAGGGCCCATGATCTGTGTTTATCCTACCCACCAAGCCACCCGTAGAACCCAACAAACGACCAAGGAGGAGCTCCTGGGCCAGCAACCGTCACAACAATGTGATGACTTGAGTAATTAGAGATCTTGATCCCAAGGTACTCCTTCCACAAGAGGCAAAGTCCACCCGAGTGTCCCTATTTTCCAATGGGAAAGACGTTTTTGAACCCAATATTACGACCCATAAGGCCCGCATCCTTGCAATCCAACATAGTTTCGGATACAAAAACTAGGTTAGGGCGAAATTTGGAACTCCAGTGATGGAGAAAGCGAACCGTTTAGGGATTTCCAAGCCCCCGACAGTTCCAACATAATATTTTCATTTCCCTAGGTGGGGCTGGGACACACTCACCGCTGCCTCTAAAACTTCGACTCCCCGACCCTCATCTTCCCCTTTCCACCTCTTTGGCGGGCTCCCAGTCATCTAAGGAGACTATGAGCATCATTTATGGTCCTTGGGCTGTGAACTGGGGGGTGTTCCACACCCCTATCCCCGCTAATTATTCTTTTCCACGTCCGATGTTTTATAGTACCTGTCATCATAATCCCCGTCATGTCATCAATTTCCTGAGGGGTAGCATTGGGAGTAACATCATTTGAACTGGACACCAGATCTGGTGGGTCATTACATAGTTGTTGTACCCCTGATCCTCGGTCTGGTGGTTCCTTACAGTTTGGCTATATCCTAGAAGATGGGGGGGGGGAAGTTCTTCAAAATAGTTGTGGTCTGGCTTGGGGGGGAAGTCGACCCCTGCCCTTGACTCATGTGTTGTTCCCTAGGCTCAATCGAGATCCGTGGCCAGCCCAGATTCCTTCCTTTCGCCCTTTGATTCACATGAATTTTAGCAGCAATGTTTGGTGGCCCAAGCATGAATATATTAGTATGATTTGGTTCATTCCGCGTATTAAGAGCCTTCACTAGTTTGTCATGGTCGTATTGTTTTTCAGCTTCAGAAATAAAAGTCATCCTAGAGGTTTTGCACAAAGCCAGGGACCGTATTGAAAAATAACATTGCCCTGTCCATCCTCCTTCTTTGCCTCACATGACTTTTCTAAGTGTCTGAGGCACCCACAAAAGAAACATAAAATAGGGAGCTTTTCAAACTCAAAAGAAATCCAGACTTCAAAGTCCTCAATTTTCAGGAACATGCCCCTCATAAGAGGATTTGCAACATCCATCGAAGATCTGATTCGCACAAAAGGTCCCCAGTGAATTGGATTAGACTGGTCCCATTCCAGAAATGAACTGATACATCCTCCAATCTCACGCATAACACGTTCAGTTCTACCATGAAAGGGGATTCCTCTAATTCGGATCCAGAAAGGTGAGCATGCCAGATTAACTGACTGAAAATTTTCTTCTCCTTTAAGGTCCTCCATGAGAATTATTTGGTTTTCAAAGGACCATGGTCTACCTTTGAGAACTTTTAATTTATCTCCTTCATTAAATAATTCAAAGACTTGGAGTCCCGATTCCACTTCTCTTATAGAAACTCCGTCCTCCAATCACTAGATATTTTGCAGAGTATTATTCAGCACTCCTTGATTGAAAGACCTTTTTGCTAGAAATTTTCCAATAATAAGCAAGGACAGTCCCTGTGAAAGAAACATATCTTCACTCTTCCATGCAGAAATTACCGATTTTTCTTTATCGGTTAAGGAGAGGTTCCGCCAGCGATTCATTAGGTCTGGCTCCATTTAACTGAAAATGAGAGCTTCCCTCGTCACCATAAACCCCTTCATCCCTGGGCTTTGTAGTCACACTTCTCCCCAGACTCTCCTCAAGAGATGCCGCGCTTTGAGCTGCCGCACCCCTGTACCTTCACGAACAAGCTCCTTCGTGTACCCGCGTCAGAACGCGAATCACCTTTAGATCGAAAACCAACACCTTCGGAAAACCAACTCCAAGTCAAGAACCAACTTGACACACACCGTGATCCTACCCAAAACTCCTCAAAATCCTTAAAACCCCCCTCCCACCATGGATCAAACCCGCCGAAAACTAGGAAAATGGACGCCACAGGAAACAGGCTTGCCCGCGGCCCACACCTGTCTGCGAACCACGCCCGTATCTTCCGTGCACCGCAACCTTCACTCCCCCTGCACGTCTCTTCCTTCGCGATCACACCCTGCGCTTCCCTTCCTTCTCGTTCACACTACGCGGCCCTTCCATCACGCTCATACCCTGTGTGAGGTCATGCTTCATGGATACACCCTGCACCAGAAAGACTGTCTTCGCAAAAGTGAGTCCCCTGCGCGACCCAACAACGTCCTTCGCGAACCAGCAACCACCTTCGCGACCCAGAAACATCCTTCGCGACCCAGAAACTTCCTTCATGAACTAAGAATGTCCTTCACGAACTAGGTCTATGAGACCTCTCCTTCGCGAATCAACATAATCGTGAACCAGTTCCTTCACAAACCACCCCCATCACGATTCCCAAGTTGACCACCACAAACCAAACCCAAAAAACCGAAAAACGAAGAGCACAAACCACAGATCCCAGAATTCATCGAAACTAAAAAACACATAAACCAGATTGATGCCGAGAACCGCAGATCCGAAATCGTCAAAATCGAAAATGCATAAGCCAGGTCGATGCTGAGAACCATAGATACGGAACCGCTGAGCCTAAATCGCTGGACTAAAACAACGCATATCCCAGCTCCCAGCTCCTTGATTGAAGTCGAAGTCGAGGAACCAAAATCTCAAAACCAAAATCGCTAAATCAATGACCGCAGATCGCCGATGAACGCAGGCGAGCCTGAAGAATGCCAAAAATAAAGGGGCTCACATCCACGCACAGATCCATCGCGATTCCATATCTCTTAGGCCAGGGACGACACCCCCCACCACCGGCGCAACGACGCACCGTCAAAACCCAGAAATCCTAGGAGGAAACCTCTCAACAACGAGAGGACTGGGTATCTTTCCTCATCCAGGTTTGATGAATCTTAGGTTTCCATTCAATCTGGATCATAATTTAAAGTCAATGTCTGGGAAGGAGTCCATTCTCTTTTATCTTTGATATCTACAGGTGACACTAACAAGCTCCAGCCTCTATTCCGTTTCACTCGAGCTCGGGTATCATCTCATCAATTTGTTTCGTGCCGACTATAGAAGAATAAAAACCATTAAACAAATCATCAGCTTCAATCAGTTTCAAATCATCATCCTCCTAAGCAATTTAAACCATTAAGCAAATTAATTCCAAATTCACAAAAATGTAGGGATTGATTAATTAATTTCAAAAAGTAATAAAACATGTAAAAACAATGTTGTAATACGTTTAGAATTTACTTACAAATTTCACAAAAGTAAAAAAAACAATAATTTACGTGAGATTTACTTGAATTGGGGGGTTAATTTCTATGAAAAGAATATTTTTTTTTTGAAAATTTGGGCTCTCATCAAAATAATAACAACTTTGAGTTATTTCTATATGCCGATAGATAACTTGAATCTTCTCCATTGTCTCCTAGAAAATGCTCGGTCCCATGAGGGATATTTCACCCACCTTGATCCATCATAAGGGAGAACAATATTGTTGATAATTCGAAGCTTCAAAAGGGGTTATTAAAATAGAGGAATAGTAGGTGTTATTATAAGTGAATTCAAGCGGTGCTAGATGGACATCCCATGAAACATCAAAATCTACATGCATATCTTCCAGAATCTAATTCTATTTCTCTATTTGGCCATCTGTTTTGGGATAGTAGGTCATGCTTAGTTTAACTTGAGATCATATTGCCTCCTAGAGGCCTTTCTAAAATTGGGAAGAAAAATAAGGATTCGTGTCAGGTATAATGGTATATGGAATGTATTGCAGCCTTATGATCTCTTGCACATAGAGCTTCCTAATATCCTCGACCTTCATGTTGTCCCCAATCAATATAAAATGAGTAGACTTCATTAATTAATCAATGATAACCCAAATAACATTATTTCCATGGGGTTTATAAGGTTGTATAATAATGAAATATATGGACACCTCGTACCACTTCTAAGTAGGCATGTGAAGGGGATGAAGTAAGACTAAAGGTCTATGATTCCCATATTTTACTTATTGATGGGTAAAAAATAAAAATAAAAATCAACCACATCCCTCCTCATACCTGGCCACCTATACCATTGCCTTATACCAAATACATATTGGTGGAACCGAGATGGATGAACCACTAAGATCAATGGAAGTCCTTCATCATTTACTTCCTCATAGATGAAGGAAATGCATACCTATTCTTGAAGTATAGAATGCCTTATGATGATAGAGACCACTCAGGGGTGGTTTCCCAACCATATATAATTATCCTGATGTGCTGACATTCTTCATCCTTTAATTTCTCCTAAGAGATGAGCTCTAAGAGGGAATGAGTCAACATCACATTAGTAAGGAACATGAACCTCTCTTCCTATTTCACTTCTAGATATAATTCAACCAAGATACCGATAAGGTTTCATTCCTCACTAGGCTCTTTTAGATCTCAAGATAACAACTTCCTACTAAGGGCATCAACAATAATATTCCCTTTACCTAGAGTGTAAGCAAGATCAAAGTAAAACATTTGAAGGTACTCCACCCACCATATTTGCCTAAGGTTTATATTTTTATGAGAGAATAGTAGCTTAGGATTTTTTTAGTCAATGTAGAGCATAAATTTATCACCAAATAGATAGTGTCACTAACACTTAATCACATGCATCATAGCTACTAGATTTAAGTTGTGGGTGGGATAATTCACCTCATGAGTTCGAAGATTCCATGATCCATATGCTACCACATGACCATCTTACATGAGGACACACCCAAATCCCATACCTAAAGAATTAAAAAAACCATATAGCCCTATTTCCCTCTAGAAAAATCAGGATAGGGACTGATGTCAGACATTGATTTAAGTCTTTATAAATAAGATTTGCTTTTTGGATGTAATGCCTCAACCTTGGACCACTAATCGATGTATTGGATGAAGAAATATTAGGACCTCAAGTGAACCTACATGTATACTAGTGGCTGTTGACTAGTAGCATGGGTCTAGAGTAGTACCAGGGGGATACTATACCCCTTGTATCAAAGTAGTCATACCAGTGAAAAATAAAAAAATAATCATCTATCAGGAATAATCAAAGTACACAGGAAAAAATAAACAACATGCTATATCAAATTAAAGCACAAGAGCATGTGGTAAAATAGAATCAAGGTCATTCAAAAATACAATGACTAATCACCCACTAGGATGACCATAATACACTAAACAAAATAAAGTAATAAAATACAGAAGTCTCTACTACCATCCTCAAGCATTGACACCTCACAGTCTCTTGACCCATCTAATTCATCCTGATCAATCGATCTACTCTAAGCCTCATCCCAACCTGAACCTACAATCAGTGAATTTTACTCAGGTACTCAAGTGTCATGGCCATCTAAGTAGGGTGTGAGTACAACTCAGCAGGACACCACTAATATGGACCTATACATAACTAGTAAATATATTGTATATGTTCTATGTGATATACTCAACATAAATAAATAAACCAAATGAGGAATCATAATAAAATGACAATAATCAATCCTCAAGTTCTAAAATGACACCCAAGATCAACTATACCTACTTTTTATAGTGTCAGAGTGTCTCGGAGCATGCCATACAACCATGCCAACACATACTGGGCCCAATGATCATATAACAATAGGTGCAGGTATCGATTCCTAGGGTGATGACCCTAGTAAATCTAGTAGTATCAGAAAGATGTCTATTTCCTAGGGTAAAGTCCTATAAAATCCAGTGTCAAGCATAAAAATGATTCTAAGGAGAATGTCCAAGGTAATCATATAGACCCAAAGGCCAAATACTAGCATCCAAAGCATTCCATATTGACCCGAAGGCTGAATCCAATGGGATTTCCCAAGGCATTCATATAGTATTGGGATCAATAACTAGATCCTAGGAGCACGTCCTAGGCATCTAATAGTACCAAACTCAATGACTGAATTCAAGGAGATCAACACTAAGCATTCCATTTAGAAAAAACAAATGAATCCTAGATAACCACCAAGGAATTCCATTTAAAGTATCAATAGAAGTTAATATCTCCTAAAATATCTCATAACACATAACTCATAGGGGTTAACCATCCTCCCAAACCTGTCTTGCATAATCAAGGTATACCTTTCAAGAGTAAGACCTGAAAACATCACTACAACCATATAAGGCTCACATCATTGATTTGAGTTATAAGGTGACACCCACAATCAACACTACCCATTCCAACACATACCCTCTCAAGGGTCAATATATATCTACAAAACTCATCGGAGTCCTCTAGGTCGAATCATAGCACAAAAATATCACACAGGTTATTCTATAGTAAGCTTATCCCTCATGTCTATCCAGTAATTCAGAGGGTATAACATCCATCAACATCATTGTAATCATATTATTACCTCACGGGGCTCATAGGATAAGCCACACTGGCATCGTTCAAGAGAGATGGCATAATACCCATCGCAAATCCCAATTCACCCTTGGCTAGTCCACTCACCCAACTTATTATAAACTACCCATGTCTTTCCCAACAAGGTTATCACATACTAGTGGTATAAGGAACACATGGACCACTCTCTAAACATATATCTCAAAGGCTCTAATGAATATTAATGTTCTAACACAGTCTACTCGAGCCAAAAATTCCCATTATATCACACACCCCTACTCAAGGGATCTGAGAGAACTTATCCAAGGACCTTTATAACTTTCTATTCCATTTAATTTACACCCCTCTGGGGTTCACGTATCTCTAAGTTCATACTCATAATTAAACCCCTAATTATCGGTGGGTGAGGCATCCAACTAGTGCACAAGGGCCTGTCATGTACCTTGACACATTATTCATTTCATTCTTAGGGATATAATTTTAATTAAATTTTTTATTTAAAATAAAAGGGTAACTCTCCATAGTGGTGAGACCACATGTCACATTCCATAAAAAATGCATAAACTAAGGGGAAATACTCAATAGATCACCCACCTAAAACAAATACATTCCCTTTTTTAAAGCAGCTCTATAACTCTCACATGAGATCATCCATGCCAATCAGCCAATTTCCATCGATATGAGGCCCTAATTCAAGCCAAAAAATCCAAGTTAATTATTGATAATCAAATTATAATTAAATTTATAATTTAAAGCAATTAGGAATAATCACCGAATAACTTACTAAGAAACCTCGCTACATCGGAATGAAAATCAACTGCCCATGGAAGGTTTATGGTGAACCCCCATCACCATTCTTCTCAAAATACCTATTACACGACATTGATTCAATAACCATTTTTTTCAATTTAAATAAAAAACCTATAATAATTCATACTGTGAAATACCTTCAACATAATGACATGAAAAAATTGTGAGATCATCATCTTGGGACATCCTATATCCAAGTTGAGCAAAATCCCCATCATATCAAATGATTTCCACAATTATATGGTGGAAATCATCACCAAAACTTAACTGAGACAACCAAAAATAAACAAAGAACAAGGTAGGATAACAATGAATAAATAAGGGTAAATATTACCAATAATTGTTGGGATGAATCATCCCCAAACCACTTGGATAAAGGGGAGGGGTGAGAGGGAGGTGGAGAGACAAAGAGGGGTCTCACAACTTGTTCACATGATCCAAAACAAGGGGATCCCAAGGGGGTTCCAAATAGGATCAACAAAAATTACCAAAATACACTACTAAAAATACAACCCAGGTGCTTATACAGACTTCACTATGGTGTGGTCTATATAGACTATGATTTTGTGCTCCTTGATTGGGCCTAACCACCATTGGGAAATGGGGAGAACCATGATAAGGTGCCCCTCACTGTTTCGCATAGGGGATCTCCCCATTGCACAAAAAAATCTCCAAAGTGTGTATATTACCATGGTATGTCTTGAACAACTGAGTCACCACCCCAGGGAGTAGCACAACAAGGTGATCCCATGCAATTTCACATAGGGAGCCCCTCCCTCATACCATAGAACGCATCATAGGAGGGTGATTCACATGGTCTATCAATGCACCAACCAAGAGGACACTATGAAATAAGAGACCCCATTTCAACTACCCAAACACCCACCATGACTATCCACCTAGGTGTTTTTCCTTTTCTATGATCCTTAGAACTACACCCAAGACCCCATAGCCATTAAAAAATCCACATCTACCAACACTACATCATAGGAGGGACTTATCCCTCTATGTTTTCTAAGAACCATGGGCATTTTCCCTACTTGTTTCACACAAGGAGGATTAATATGCACCACACCCTTAAAGAAAAACATTTCTTCATCTACCATGATGCAATGTCTCCATATGGGTAGCCCGACCCTACTGCAGCCTAAGAATCCACCACAACGCAACCCTTAGGCTACGATATGGCCATTCCTCTATAATAACACTATGAAATAGACCTTGGTTTTTGACATAGCCACCTTCCACATGAAAAGATCCATAAATTCCACAATCTAGTTCATTTATCGATGCCTAAGGCTATGAAATATTCCATAGAATAATGATACACACAAACACTCTAACCCTTCTTCTATGTTCACCTAAGTATCTTAACTATCAACGAGTCTTGTTCCACATCCAAAAAATATATTCTTAAGATATCCAAACACATGTGACTCTAATCTAAGTATCAATTCATGAAACATACCCCACTATGGGACCAAAAATTCAAATTCATCATGAATTTTACAACCTAAAAAAACAAAAGTCTTTACAACCTCCCAACCATAACAATTCTCTTCCTTGAGAAGCTTCATCAGTCTTTTATCTATTAAACTCAAACTATAAAAATTATCAATTCACAACCAGATTGTCATGTTCTACTCCAGAATGACCACTGAGATTCATTTCATAATTCCAAACACAATCACATTATTCATTAAAAGACAAAGCTTTATTCTCATCGACCTCGAGGATGATGCTCCATGGAACTCATCTATCCCAAGAGACCAAATTTTCATCAATCAACTCACTCTAATCTCATGGCATTCCTCACATGAGGAATTTTCTTATAATGGATGATTCTGATCCATGATGTTTACCAATATTGGAATCACTTATTGAAACACATTTCTAGTGGTTCAACAACCTGATCAGTGCAGTTTCCATATCACCACACCCCATTATACGTAAAATCACTAGTTAGACCTCCTATGGACAACCATTCTTGAAAATTCTTGGTTACACCCATTGATGTGCTATTTAATCACTCAATATAAATGCCTTTACTCCAAAAGGAAACTTGGTATTGTCCTAACAATTATATCAAAATCTAAACCCAATAGTCAGTGTAATTTCATGGTTTTTCCTTGACTAATGGAATCCACCATCGTGATCCACTCATGATCATCGACGCAACCCCAGTCTAAATCCCACTTGGATTACATCAAAACCATATTCAGCTTAATGACAACACACAAACTTCTTCCAACATTGAATATGAATCCTAATTCTGGTATTTACCAATAAAATAAATCACATAGGATCGATATACTCATCAACATAAAAAATATACCTCAACCATCCAATGAACAGTATTGCTGCAGCTACAAACATAACCATATAGGTTTGTACATCCATGACCCATGATTTATCCATTACTGCACATAATGTCTAGACATGACTATACCACTCACACTCGAGCATCAACTCGAAGCAATAAACTCCAACCATTCGGGTCTCACTAAGAACAACATCCTTAGAAACCACAAAAACACCCATAAAGAGGTTCACACCCTTCAACAACCAATGGTGCACTCCCCACCATATGGATTTCCTTATACCACTCCTTGATCACTACCTCAACAGGATCTAATGACACACCTTCCTGATAATCCACATCAAAGAACAACCTCGGGTAAACCATACCAAAAAACCTCATTATAATTCTAATGTAACATCTCACCACATGGGGATATTTACCATTCTCATAAAACATCTCAAGTAACCAAGATTGAAAGCATTAATTGAATTAATCGATCCTCCGACCATTCAAGACCACTCACCGATCCATTATATATGACATCACACATAACTAGCATGCGCTACCTTGATCTCATTCAAACCCGACAGGTGTGCACTCCCATACCACCTGATAAAAAAACCTAACTCATGATCCAATTAGTCACACACTACCAAATCTAGACTCACACACCCAACCCATTGACCATGTTCCACATGTATTTTAATCTCATATAATCAGAATCACCCTCAACACTTCTCTTTAAAATCAGGCATTTCAGCTATTCCATGGTCAACCCCATGGTCATCAGTTGACGTGATCATTTTTATAAATCCACAAGCATTTAACTAGGATATATACATCTTAGATCCAACCATCTAGTATCATGATCTAATATCCCTTCAAAGATCACTCCCAAAATCACTAGAGTCCATTATTCAACCAATCCTTCCCTCCAAAACCCAACCTCGATACCAAAGTATTTCAGGTGATTTTCATCACAAAGCTCACGACATATCTATTCCTATACCACATTCTTGATAGCACCACACATGCATAAATCTCATAAATTGAAGAATCTACCCATGCTTATCATTTTTATGGAACTCACAAGCTTGGCTAACCCCTCACTCAGGTTACCCTCATTTATCATATATTATCTCAATTATTTTACCCATCTCACCAATATACAGATCCATATATCAAGGGAATTAGGATCTCCCAGCTAGCTCATAAATTCCATCTAACATAGGTCACAACTCATGAGGCACACCCTGATCTCATCCTATATATCACATGATAACTCATGTGCCAATCTACACAATCTAGGGTTCCCACATATACATATCATGCATCACATGACAAATCATATTACTACTAGGGAACTGATCCTCACTAGCATACACATTCATGACTTCCACCTTCAGGGTCACGATCTCATCTATCAGTGTTCATTGAAATCATCCTATACGTATCCATGTTGAGTATACCATAGCCATATGATTTGGTTAAGTAAAATTAAACTGAGAAAATATATGGGAAAACATCATATTGGTTTTTTCTGACACTTTCAATAACGAAACCCATCCTATTTCAGAACTAATACCAAAACCACTCACAAGGGGTCTATTACTAAGGATTATAATGCCTGTACGGAACCACTAGGGTTTACTATACATCCCTTACATTGAGGACCATATAGTTACCACCAAGGATTATGTCTCCATAGAATTCATATAACCTGTCATCAAAAGGAATATACTATGGTTCAAATGAGTAGAATGATACCAAGAAGTTATATGGGAAAAAACCATATAAGTTTTTGTTAACACTTTAAATAAAAAACCCTATTTTTCAGTGATATCAATCACAAGAAAGAACACATATTTCATGTGAATATTACATTCCAAATATGAATCATGTACATTGGCTTCTTGATAGCATGATAAGAGCTAAAAACCTATAAATAGTAAATATGAAAACTCAAGTATGACACGCCAGGTGAAATCATACAACTATAAAAATGAAACCAAGAATAAGAATCCCATATCTCAGGGAATTTCCATTGGAAAAATTGTTTGAAACACACTAGTATGAGGTCCATTACAAACATAGATACATTCCAATCCACCTATATACCATCTCCCAAAATAGTAAGACAAAAAAAGATCTAATAACACTTTATATTTCTTTGATCCCAGACCACTGATCAATGTCTTGGATGGAGAGCTACTGGGTTTTCAGAAACACCTCCCCATATGCTAGAGGTTTTTGACTAGCAGTAGGGGTATAGGTTAATAACATGGGGAGAATATATCCCTTGTATCAGAGTAACAATAATAGTAAAAAATAAACAAAACATTATCCATCATGAATAATCAAAGTACTTAGGAATAAATAAACAAAATATTATATCAAATGAAAATGTAGAATCATATAGTCAAACAGACTCATGATCATTCCAACATATAATGACTGATCACCCATAGGGATGATCACAATACACTAAAATAAATAAATAAAGGAATAAAATATAGGAGGCTTTACTACCATCCTTAAACATCGATACATCCAATTTTCAAGACTCATATGATCCATTATGCTCAATAAAAATACTCCAGGACTTACCCTAACTTGAACCCACGATACGCGAAGTCTGCTCAGGTACCCAAGTGTAGCCACTCAAGCAGGTTGCGAGTAAAACTCAGTAGAACACCACCAATGCAGTCCTTTATAAAACTAGTAAATTTAGTGTATATATGATATGTTATATTCTTAGAATAAATAAATAAAATAAATAAGGAATAATAATAAAATAACCATCATGGATCCTTAGGTTCTAACGCGATACCTGAGATCGACTATACCTACTTTGTCTAGTGCTAGCGTGTCTTTGAACAAGCCACACAATTATGCCAACCAATACTAGGCCCAATGACCATATAAAAGTAAATAAAAACACTGATTCCTAGGGGGATGATCCTATTCAATCAAGCAGTATCAGGCCCATGACTGATTCCTAGTAGAAAGTCCTAGGCAATCTAGTGTTAAGAATACAACTGATTCTAATGAGAAAGTACAAGGAAATCATGTAGACCTAAAGAGAAAATCCCAACATTTTGGGAAATCCGTATAGAACCAAATTATAAATCAAAGGGTATTTACTAAGGAATTAATATAGTACCAGTCACATTAATTGGATCCTAGGATCACTTCCTAGGCATCCAATAGTATTATCCGTAATGATGAAATCTTAGGAGACCATCCCCGGGAATTCTATTTAGACCAAATGGCTAAACCCTAAGTAACCACCGAGGTATAAAAGTCTTGAGGGTAGAATTTTGATACCAAAATATCTCATAAAACATAACTCACAAGGGTTTTATATCATCCTAAACTGATATTGAATGATCAAGGTCGGCCTTTCAAGTGCATAACTTTTCAACATCACTACAGTCATATAAGGAACACTATGGCTAGAGAGCAATCACAAGGAATATATTGTGGTTCAATTGAGTAAAATTACACATAAAAAACATCTTATTAATATTTAAAAACACTCAAAACTCTGATATGAGTCCCAATTTATGAAATATCCACCACTCTGAGACAAAAAATTCAAGTTCCTTCTGAATTTTACTACCTAAAAAACACAGGTCTTTACACTGACCTCTATAAAAACATCACTCCCTTTCAAGTGATCATTTTCAAAGGAGATGTAAGCTTTGAAAATTCTCTTATATAACACTGGTAATAAACTACCAATCCTAAGAAGCTTCATATTTCAAATACATCTCATTGTTCTTCCAAAGACATAGTGACCTTCACCTTATTAGGATTGCCTACAATGCCATATTTAGACACTACATATCCTAGGAACTCAACTTCTAAAACCCAAAAGCTATATTTAGATATATTTTAATAAATAAAATGATCATGATGAGTCCCAAGAAAGATTTAAAAATTATATGCATACTCCCCCTTAATCTAAGAATAGATTGATATATCATCCAAAAAAACTAAAACAAAAAAGTCCAAGTGTTAATGAAATTTCTAGTTCATTCGAGACATAAATACCATAAGAGAATTGGTCATGAATAAAGGTATCATGTGATAATCATAATGACCATATCTTCTCTAAAAATTCATGTTAGGAACATCATATTACTTCACCCAAAGATGGTGGTAAACTGATCATAGATCAACTTTTGAGAACATTATACCCCCTTAAATTGATCAAGGAATTAATTAATATAGTTAAAGGGGTAATTATTCTTAATAGTGACCCAGTTCAGCTTTTAATAATCAACACACAAACGAAGAGTGCCATAAACCTTTTTAGTGAAGAGCACTAGATCATCCCACATAAGCATGATGGAGCAAATATATACCTTATTATACATATCATTAAGTCAATCATTCAACTCTTTCAACTCATTTGGAGATATATTATATGAAGGTAATGATATTGGATTTCTCCCCTGAATTGTGTTGATATAAAACTCCACTTTCCTCTCCTGGGGAAACCCCAAGAATTCATCAAAGAACAGATCAAAAAAATCTTCAACCATGAGTGGTAAATCACTACCTAAGACTTATTCATTAACCTATAAGAGAAGAGAATATATATAGTAAAAAATACTACCAAGTTTAGGAAGATGAGGTACTTCCTGACTTTAATGAGGATCCCACTCCCCTTATAATAGATGTCTAGGGGCAGTGAAAGATACCCTTGGGTGATAGTAATGGATATGATCTATGAAAGAAGTCATATAGTCCATCATAAATATTATATTGAAGATATCCATTTCAAGGGAAAGGAAATCCAAATATATCTCCTCCTTAGATATAGATATAACAAAAGAGGGGCACTGAAGGCCAGATTCCTCTTTCCCAAGAGTAGTTGATATCTCTATCACATTGGGCATGATTCTAAAGGGAATATTTAATAAATTAACTACATGAGAAAAGAAAAGTAAGTGAGAAGCACCAATATCAAATAAATAAATAACCATAGATGATATACTAAGAACTATACCTCTCACTACCATCGGTCCCACTTTAGATTCCATAGGAGATAGCTCTATAGTGTGCATTTGTTTGCTTCCAATCTGAGTTTAGGTCCCACCACTACACATAGGATTATTCCTCAATTTAATTTTCCTATAAAATGATCCCCCTTTTTCTTCCTTAACCTCAAGGATGATACCCTATGAATTTTGATGCATCTAACAATGATGGAGGTCCTCTCAGGGTAGAAAAACTAGAGCCACTCCTTGTCATATGATTATTTCTATAGAATCTCTAGAGGTATCCTAATTTACTTTAAGCATAGAATACCTTGGGAATCTCTATACATGAAGGCTTCACATGAATAACCTTACCACATTAATGAAAAGTGGTATTCCTACCCCCTATAGAGAAATAATATGTATCCTAATAAGGAGGTTAAGAACTAATGACACTGCCTCTTTTCAAATCTTCAAGATTTCTATTTCTTCAAGGGAGTCCACCCTCATCACCACTAAACTTTTTATAGGTTTAAAGTAAACTAGATATCCCATATTGGTCAGTTTACACCACTAGAGATTGATCAACGACCTCGTAATATGTTTTAATCTTCAATAGGATAATTAGTTATTGAATGTATGGATTGAGACCCATTTTAAATTGGAAATTATTTATCCCATCATAAGATATTTGATCTAGATAAAAGTGGATGAGCTATGTGAATTGACTCACATACTCCATCATGTTTCAATCACCTTCCTTATGGGAGGTGAATTACCAAGACATAGAAAGTTCTATCCTCTCTGGATAAAACTGTTGGGAGAACATCACTTTGAATTATTTCTAATCAAGATTCTCATGTCGTTTATTCTGGACCATAGACTCCCAACACTTTTAGTTAGGAACGTTTAACATAAAAGGCACACTTAACTTTAACTACTTCATGGGTCTCAATAAATTCAAATTGTAACGACCCAAAATTTTTAATAAATCTTGTTTCCTAATTTTGTGTGTTATTTTAATTTTTTTATACTCAACAAAAATGTTTCATTTGATAACATGAGTATAATTAAAATGAGACCATTGGGTTTTGATTGTTATATGACCATTGGTCAATATGACCGCTGAAAACTAAACGTTTTGATTATTGTCTCTAAATACAAGTAATCTTGGTTAATTAATATAGAAATAAGATTCGATGGCCTCACCCAGTAGTCTTGGACTGATCGAAGCCCATCTAACAGAACTTGGGAAGGAGGTAGAACCACTGGGTTTTGCTCTGGACCAAACCCAAGCCGAACTTCATCGTGTGAAGTTAGAATGGAATCGCCTTCACGAGAAGTTCAAACTGATAGAAATTACTACTCGTGCGATGTTGGATGAGCCTCCCTCAGATTCTCTCACCTTAGCACACCTTACACTTAGGTCCTATGCAGGTGTGATAAGGGGCTATTTAAGGAGACCGTAACTGCCTTGTGTATTCCTTTGTTTTAAATAAAAATTGGGATTTCTTCTTATGATGAAGTTTATGAATGTTCAAATGACCAGATAAATATAGTATGAATATTTTTGATGAATTTTAGAAAAAGTATATTTTAAAAACGTTTATGTAAACCTAATTAAAAATGTGTAATGATTTTCAAAAAACGGTCTTCTACAATTATGTTCAGTACGAAATTTAGAGTCTAATAAGATCAACATGATTTTTGATGAATAGTAAATTATGAATAGTGATTTTATGCTTGGGATTAGTAATGTGACCAAATGGATTAGTAATCTCACTTAAAGAAAATATTAATATAATCTAGGCACCTTGATTAAGTAATGAGATTCAATAAAATGGTTAAATAATGGTTTCATAAATTATTAGTCAAGTATTAGTTTTGTCGAGTGAATAGTGTTTTTAATTAAAAATTAAATTAAAAATATTTAAAAAATTATTTTTATAAAATGGATTTCATTTTTGAACTCAGAGCATCGATATTATGTTAAGGTAATTTTTGGGGATTTTTCTAAAAAAATGAATTTTCGTTGAATAGAGTATTTATTTAAAAATTAAATTAAAAATATTTAGAAAATTAATTTTATAAAATAAAGTTCATTTTTTTAATCAGATCATCGATATTTGGTTAAGGTGAAATTTTTGGATTTTTCTGAGAAAGTTGAATTTTCGATGAATAGTGAAAATACAGTTTTTAAGTTTCATGTGTTTAATGACATCATAACTGTGTCATGATGATGCCATGAGATATTTTAAGGGATGATGAACTAAAGGAGATGAATTTTTGTATGAGTTGTCCCAAGTGGCCAATACCATGGGCAAATACCATGGGCAAGCCCATGGTTTTTCCAAAACCACCAATGAGGTGTCCCTTGGCCATTAATGCCTTGTCCCCTCACTTTCCCTATAAATACCAAGAAATCCTATCCTCCATTCGACTCCCCACTCTCCCCCAAAGAAGTTCTGGTCTCATTACCTCACAAGGAGTCCTCCCAAGGTGCGCCCAATCCCTCAAGGTCCCAACCTTTGAGTTTTAAGAGTTACGTTTTATGGTAAGGGATCCAACCTCTCTCTCTTTCTTTTCAAGTAATCTCTTTTAAGTCATTTATTTTTTGCTCCATGTTATTATTTTGGATGATGTTCTTTTATATTCCTTTTAATTCCATTTTCATGTTCATATAATGAGATATCTCCTCTTACTCTCATTATTTCGTTTTATGAATGTTTAAGTGGCGCCGTTAGGCTGCCGGAATTTTTAGTGGTTCGTTCACCTTTCTCATTTTTCAAAGTTCTACTTTCATGTCAAGACTTTCAAGTTACTTTTTATTATGTTGGGGAATGATCTCTATATCTATCATACCGATATTTTATTATCATATGATGAGAGAACCCATTTGATCTCTTAAATTCAGTATTTTTAAGTTTTAAGTGGCGTCGTTAGGCTGCCGAAATTTTTAGTGGTCCGTTCACCTTTCTTATTTTTCAAAGTTCTACTTTCATGTCAAGTCTTTCAAGTTACTTTTTATTATGTTGGGGTATGATATATATATCTATCATACTGATATTTTATTATAATATGATTAGAGACACCATTTTATCTCTTTAATTCAGTATTTTTAAGTTTTAAGTTGCGCCGTTAGGCTGCCGAAATTTTTAGTGGTTCGTTCACCTTTCTCATTTTTCAAAGTTCTACTTTCATGTAAAGTCTTTCAAGTTCCTTTTTATTTTGTTGGGGTATGATCTCTATATCTATCATACTGATATTTTATGTTCATATGATGAGATACCCCATTTGATATCTTCAATTCAGTATTTTGAAGTTTTATGTGGCGCTGTTAGGCTGCCGAATTTTTAAGCGGTTCTTTCACCCTTCTGGTTTTCAAGTTCTACTTTAATGTCAAGTCTTTCAAGTTTATTTTTATTATGTTGGGGTATGATATCTATATCTATCATACTAATATTTTATGATCATATTATGAGATACCCCATTTGATCTCTTCGATTCAGTATTTTGAAGTTTTAAGTGGCGCCGTTAGGCTGCCAAATTTTTAAGTGGTTCTTTCACCTTTCTCCTTTTTCAAAGTTCTAATTCCATGTCAAGTCTTGAAAGTTATTTTTTATTATGTTGGGGTATTATCTCTACATATATCATACTGATATTTTATTTTCATATGATGAGAGACCCTATTTGATCTCATCAATTCATTTTTGGTTGAAGTTTACGTGACGCTGTTAGGCTGCCGAATTTTCATAAGAGAAATCTTATTTTTGTCTTCCTTTAATGTTCTTCATTTCATATGGTATATTTTTAAATTTCATTAACATGTTATTAAATCCCTTATATTCTACCCCTCTACTATTTTATGGGTCATTTATGAATGTTTTAACCATGTCCCCTCTCTTTTCAATGTTTTCTAAAACCCTGTAACATAACCGTTATGCTGCAGAATTTTCGTCTCAAAATGTCTCTCTCTTTTTCTAAATTTATTTTATTTTATTAAGTGAATACTCAAATCTCTCTCTTATATATGGGTATTAAAATATATACCAAAATTTTCTATTTCAAATTATGGTATTTACATACATGAAACCCGCTTTCCCTTTTCATGGGTTTAAAGTGACATAAAGATAATGTCTTTAAAGAAGTTTTTAAAACGTTATGATTATGAAATGAAAACCATTTATTTTATGATATATGGGTTGTTTAGGAAATTATTTATGATGATATATGTGGCTCACATGATAATAAAGAAAAATTAAGGGTGCGCCCTGATAGCGCTCAATGCATTGGGTAAAGACTTAATCTCTAGAGATGACCTTTTAGACTGATACCTTGGTGATTAACCTTGGTAATTTTTTAATGAGACCTTGGGGATGGACCTTGGTGAAACAAAATTATTGTCAATATTAAATTTTGTAGACACATCTTCAAGTTATGAAAATGTTATTTTTATTATGATATATATCATGATTTCATTCTCATGCCTTAAAGTTCTTTTCATGACCTTATTGAAGTATCTCAAGTTCACATGTAAAATATTTCTCTTGTTTCCCTTACTGGGCCTTCTGCTCACCCTTTATTTTGATGTATGTCCCCAGGTTATGAGATGTAGTAATGAACCTAGGATGAACATGAGGAGAAGCCTTTCAAGTGTTTAAGAAGAATGTTTTATGTTTTCATGTTTTAAGTTCCTGGTTTCCAAGACACTAAACCTTAAAGATCCTCGGTTTTGTAAAATGTAATGAAAGTTTATGTGATAAAAAGGTGGGATGCTATAGTTGGTATCAAAGGATGGTTTAGTTATTTGTGGAAATTAGTATATGAAAACTTTAGGAAGAATCCTACAGAAAAGTTTATATATATGAAATCTTCCTAGTATTTTGGTGAGTATTGAGTAATGGGTTGCCAAGAAAATACATCCCTGTCTGGATACGAGCACGTATAGGTGGATCTGGCACAGATGTACATAGGCGTAAAACCCGAAAACACCACTTTGAGCTAGACTCAAACGGGAACTGGTACACGACAACGGGCCTTGCTGCACTCTTGGTTACGACACTCCCGAGGGATATGCTTTGGTAAATTCATAAGCTTAGTATGAACCATTGTTAAAGGAACAAAGATAAAATAAAATAAAGATTCACATAAGAATATATGATCATGGATAACCTAGATGGGAACCTAGGGGATCACAAGTTAGGGTATAATTTTCTTTTACAAGTTATCCTTATATGCTTTAAGTTCCTTTTCATGATTATTGGATAAGTATTTAAGCCCCTAATTATATTTTCTCTTATTAGTTAATGATGCGAAATGGAAGAACATGTCCCAACAACCAATGTGATAGGAAATGCGATGATTTCCGTATTAATATGACAGATATTATTAGGGGATTAAAGGATGATTATTATTTTGTAAGACGTTCACTATTTTAAGGACCCTATATGATCGAGGTAAATAGATTACTATGGTATTCTCATTGAGGAGTAAGGTTGACTTATATTTTAAAAAATCGATGAATTTAAGGTGGACTTATAGTAATTTAGGTTACTTATGGGAATGATTAACCTATCTTGAGTAAAATATGTTTAGGTTATCTACTTTTGTTATAAGATGTTAGGAGTGGTTGATGTTGTTTGGAGATGAACAATGAAGTTTATTTTGGAAGACTATGTTATCAAATCCTTCTTGTATTTGGGTTTCAATCTTAGTTTGGTTTATTTTGAGGAATTTTGAGGACCGTTATTTATGGAATGGTCTATGATGAACTTTGGGTAGTACCATGGAACTTTGAAGATTTAAAAGTAGTTTCCATTCTTATGGGATTCTTTCTTTTTGAAGAGTTGTTTTACCTTACCCTTTCTTTTTTTGGGATAATGTTTAAAGATAGAAGAAATAGATAGTTAATATTTTATGGATTATGTGAAGACGATTCTTGTGTTTTGATGAGACCAAGTAGTTTTGAATGCTCATCGTTTGGAGAAAATATTAGTTTTGGTAGAAACTTATTAAAGGATGAAACTCTACATGAAGGTAGGTATATTTCCTTATGTTTTTGTTCTATGTAGTAAATGAATTCCTCAAAATTATGAAAAGAAATGTAAAACAAAAATGTTGTTGGTTTACGTTTCCTAATAGGTAATCAAAGGCCATTTACACACATCATAAGTTTGGGATTTTCTCATGGTCAACTTTCTCCTAATCATGTTTTCTATCACTCTCCCCCAGAACATGACCCTTTGTTTTTTCTTCCATATCCATGTTTTCCTCCATGGAATTATAGTATGGGTTAACTCGGGTGACCTTTGTACTTCCATTTCTTTCTTTTAAAGTAATAGTGTTACTGACTCTTTTTACGATGTGGGACTTTCAATGAAATTTCAAAACCAAATTTTAAAAATTGCGAGGACGCAATTTCTTAAGGGGGGAAGATTGTAACCACCTGAAATTTTTAATAAATCTTGTTTCCTAATTTTGTGTGTTATTTTTTTTATACTCAACAAAAATGTTTCATTTGATAACATGAGTATAATTTAAATGAGACCGTTGGGTTTTGACTGTTATATGACCATTGGTCAATATGACCGCTGGAAACTAAACATTTTGATTATTTTATCTAAATACAAGTAATCTTGGTTAATTAATATAGAAAGAAGATTCGATGGCCTCACCCAGTAGTCTTGGACCGATCGAAGCCCATCTAACAGAACTTGGGAAGGAGGTAGCACCACTGGGCTTTGCTCTGGACCAAACCCTAGCCGAACTTCATCGTGTGAAGTTAGAATGGAATCGCCTTCGCGAGAAGTTCCAACTGATAGAAATTACTACTCGTGCGATGTTGGCCGAGCCTCCCTCGGATTCTCTCACCTTAGCACACCTTACAATTAGGTCCTATGCTGGTGTGATAAGGGGCTATGTAAGGAGACCGTAACTGCCTTGTGTAATCCTTTGTTTTAAATAAAAATTGGGATTTCTTCTTATGATGAAGTTTATGAATTTTCAAATGACCGGATAAATATAGTATGCATATTTTTGATGAATTTTAGAAAAAGGATATTTTAAAAATGTTTATGTAAACCTTATATAATTAAAAATTTGTAATGATTTTCAAAAAATGGTCTTCTACAATTATGTTTAGTACGAAATTTAGAGTCTAATAAGATCAACTTGATTTTTGATGAATAGTAAATTATGAATAGTGATTTTATGCTTAGGATTAGTAATGTGACCAAATGGATTAGTAATCTCACTTAAAGAAAATATTAATATAATCTAGGCACCTTGATTAAGTAATGAGATTCAATAAAATGGTTAAATAATGGTTTCATAAATTATTAGTCAAGTATTAGTTTTGTCGAGTGAATAGTGTTTTTTAATTATAAATTAAATTAGAAATATTTAAAAAATTATTTTTATAAAATGGATTTCATTTTTGAACTCAGAGCATCGATATTATGTTAAGGTATTTTTTTTGGATTTTTCTAAAAAAATGAATTTTCGGTGAATAGTGTATTTATTTAAAAATTAAATTAAAAATATTTAGAAAATTAATTTTATAAAATGTAGTTTAGTTTTGTAATCAGAGCATCGATATATGGTTAAGGTGAAATTTTGGGATTTTTCTGAGAAAGTTGAATTTTCAATGAATAGTGAAAATACAGTTTTTAAGTTTCGTGTGTTTAATGACATCATAACTGTGTCATGATGATTCCATGAGATATTTTAAGGGATGGTCGAATAAAGGGGATGAAGGTTTTTATGAGTTGTCCCAAGTGGCCAATACCATGGGCAAATACCATGGGCAAGCCCATGGTTTTTCCAAAACCACCATTGAGGTGTCCCTTGGCCATTAATGCCTTGTCCCCTCACTTTCCCTATAAATACCAAGATATCCTCTCATCCATTTGACTCCCCACTCTCCCCAAACGAAGTTATAGTCTCATTACCTCCCAAGGAGTCCTCCCAAGGTGCCCCCAAGCCCTTAAGGTCCCAACCTTTGAGTTTTAAGAGTTATGTTTTAAGGTAAGGGATCCGACCTCTCTCTCTTTCTTTTCAAGTAATCTCTTTTAAGTCATTTATTTTATGCTCCATGTTATTATGTTGTAGGATGTTCTTTTATATTCCTCTTAATTACCTTTTCATGTTCATATAATGAGAGATCCCCTCTTACTCTCATTATTTCGTTTTATGAATGTTTAAGTGGCGCCGTTAGGCTGCCAAAATTTTTAGTGGTTCGTTCACCTTTCTCATTTTTCAAAGTTCTACTTTCATGTCAAGTCTTTCAAGTTCATTTTTGTTATGTTGGGGAATGATCTCTATATCTATCATACTGATATTTTATTATCATATGATGAGAGACCCCATTTGATCTATTCAATTCAGTATTTTGAAGTTTTAAGTGGCGCCGTTAGGCTGCCGAAATTTTTAGTGGTTCGTTCACCTTTCTCATTTTTCAAAGTTCTACTTTCATGTCAAGACTTTCAAGTTACTTTTTATTATGTTGGGGAATGATATCTATATCTATCATACCGATATTTTATTATCATATGATGAGATACCCCATTTTGTCTCTTCAATTCAGTATTTTGAAGTTTTAAGTGGCGCCGTTAGGCTGCCGAAATTTTTAGTGGTTCGTTCACCTTTCTCATTTTTCAAAGTTCTACTTTCATGTAAAGTCTTTCAAGTTCCTTTTTATTTTTTTGGGGTATGATCTCTATATCTATCATACTGAAATTTTATGTTCATATGATGAGAGACCCCATTTGATCTCTTCAATTCAGTATTTTGAAGTTTTAAGTGGCGTTGTTAGGCTGCCAAATTTTTAAGTGGTTCTTTCACCCTTCTCGTTTTCATGTTCTTCTTTCATGTAAAGTCTTTAAAGTTTATTTTTATTATGTTGGGGTATTATATCTATATCTATCATACTGATATTTTATGATCATATGATGAGTGACCCCATTTTATCTCTTCAATTCAGTATTTTGAAGTTTTAAGTGGCGCCGTTAGGCTGTCGAATTTTTAAGTGGTTCTTTCACCTTTCTCCTTTTTCAAAGTTATAATTCCATGTCAAGTCTTGAAAGTTACTTTTTATTATGTTGGGTTATGATCTCTATATCTATCATACTGATCTTTTATGTTCATATTATGAGAGACCCTATTGGATCTCATCAATTCATTTTTGGTTGAAGTTTATGTGACGCAGTTAGGCTGCCGAATTTTCATAAGAGAAATCTTATTTTTGTCTTCCTTTCATGTTCTTCATTTCATATGGTATATTTTTAAATTTCATTACCATGTTCTTAAATCCCTTATATTCTTCCCCTATATTGTTTTATGGATCATTTATGAATGTTTGACCCATGTCCCCTCTCTTTTCAATGTTTTCTAAAACCCTGTAACATAGCCGTTATGCTGCAGAATTTTCGTCTCAAAATGTCTCTCTCTTTTTCTAAAGTTATTTTATTTTATTAAGTAAATAATCAAATCTCTATCTTCTATATGGTTATTCACATATATACCAAAATTTTATATTTTAAATTCTGGTATTTACATACATGAAACCTGCTTTCCCTCTCAGTAGGTTTAAAGTGACATAAAGATCATGTCTTTAAAGCAGTTTTTAAAACGTTATGATTATGAAATGAAACCCATTTATTTTATGCTATATGGGTTGTTTATGATATTATTTATGATGATATATGTGGCTCACATGATAATAAATACAAATTAAGGGTGCTCCCTAATAGCGCTCTAATGCATTGGGTAAAGACTTAATCTCTAGAGATGACCTTTTAGACTGATACCTTGGTAAATAACCTTGGTAATTTTTTAATGACACCTTGGGGATGGACCTTGGTGAAACGAAATTATTGTCAATATTAAATGTTGTAGCCACATCTTCATGTTATGAAAAATGTTATTTTTATTATGATATATCTCATGATTTCTTTCTCATGCCTTAAAGTTCTTTTCATGACCTTATTGAAGTATCTCAAGTTCACATGTAAAATGTTTCTCTTGTTTCCCTTATTGGGGCCTTCTGCTAACCCTTTCTTTTGATGTATTTCCCCAGGTTATGATATTCAGTAATGAACCTAGGATGAACATGAGGAGAATCCTTTCAAGTGTTTAAGAAGAATGTTTTATGTTTTCATGTTTTAAGTTCCTGGTTTCCAAGAAACTAAACCTTAAAGATCCTCAGTTTTGTAAAATGTAATGAAAGTTTATGTGATAAAAAGGCGGGATGCTATACAAATATTCTATCTATTTTATCCAACCAATCCTCTACTCCTTTATGGTCATTGGTACCTTGGAACATCAATGAATTATGTTAGAGAAATTGCTAATACCATTCCTTGTCCTAAATTAGACACATAATCACTTCTTGAGGCTGAGATATTCATGAAATCGCTCCCTAATCCATGGATTGGACAAGTATGACTATGGAATCAATAATATTATGATCAATTAGAGGGTTAAACCATGTAAAATTATCAATGATTTCCTCCTAAGGGTTCACTGGGGGTCTTCTAGGAGGCATGATACTACATGGAAATCAAATAAAAGAGAGGAAACTATCAAATCAATTATAAATTCCCAAATAAAAAATACTCATAAATAAAGTGCATAAATTATAATGAAGGAATAAAACAATTCACAACCTTTCATAATATATAGTATGTGTGCACGATCTATATCCTACACACATATTCTATAGAGAAAATAATAATTCAAACTCAAAAGAAAAACCATAAAATCCCAACATCCCATGGTAACTTAATGTTTGAAACTAAGATGTTACCCATACATTCTTTAGTACCCACCACTTAAGCCCTTTATGTCCTATCTCTTATATACCAAACATCCAAAAATATCATAAATGAAAATCATGGGGATCTCATTCAATTTTTTCATGAACTAACCTGAGTTATCCCTAACCTGGGAACCTAATATGATCCAAAACAAGTCCCAAAAAACATTCCTGACCCCCATGGTATGAAAACCAGCATCTGGGCATCAAGAATACTCTTTGGAAATGGTTTCACCATCTAAGTCAATTAATAGGTCATTTATAAGAACTCAACATGACACCACCATACACTGGATAGGCATGTATCTGCATAATTGACATCAATACTCATCATCACAATATAAAATAATATAAATAGAAACTCAGAAGAAACACAACACCATAACAATGAATAACTAGAATAAAAGGGGTATAACTGAAGTGTGTAAAATAAAAAAGCGGTGATATGGGAATATGATAAGGTGATAAATTATCAGAAGAACACATAATAAAATTTGAGTAGTAATAAATAAAATAAATATCTACCCATAACTATGTTAGATGAGGGATCATCCTGATATGTCACCACCATCGACCTAGATAAATTTATCAAGAACATCCACTGCCACCAAGTAGATCCTCACCCTTATTTGAATTAGTATAAATAAAGTTCATAACAAACCATATGGAAGGTATTTTAAAATGAGAAACATGGGATAACACCCTAATTTACCTAAGGATAGGGGCACCTAATAATTCTACATCACTAATTATGGAGACCCCCAATTAGTAGAATGTAACTATAGTTACCTCATTGGTCAGTCGGTTAGCATGATAATTCCTTAACTGGTGGGGATGACACCTATAACTAATAGAAATGACATCTTCCTGATCTATATTCCCCTAACAAAGCACTCTAGGTTTCTCAAGAGGTTTATTTGCTACTAATTAATTTTCAAACATTAAATTTCCATCAAATACCTCATAAATAGATCCAATTACTACTTAAAACATCCATTTCATTTCAAAACATAAAAGGGGGTAATAAAAAATAATATTTCACATTAATTAGTACTTAAAGAATGATTAGGATATTTTTATATCACTTCTATAATTTAATTTAGAAAACCAAGCATCCATAAGTTCAACTAAAAAATGAAGCAATGGAGACACCTATGTTTAATGATGCAAGTATATGAAATCAGGTCAAATCCACTTGAAAGGGAGAATAAATATCATTAGGAGGTAATAAAAAACCCTATACATCAAATCCAATTCCATAAATTTTGAGTAGAAGAAACCATAGGCAACCATGGTCTTAAGGTAGCAAAAAATCCATGAAAATGGGAATAATAAAACCAATGGGACTAAGATGATTCAACTATCTGGTGCTTCCATTGATTTTTTAAAGAAAATACAAAAAAGGACCAACGATAAGGGGGAGAGTTTCTAGGGTCTGGTAGAGGGAGATGGAGTTGAGTATGGTGTGAAATGAGGGGTAATATAGTTTACTTCATCAAGGAGCAGTTTATAAATTTTACACTTTTTAAAACATGGGAAATCACATGGTTTGGTCACATGGTTTTCTAAGCCATGAACCAACTATATGATTCATCATTGTATCACCTGGGAATTCACACGGTTGAGCCACATATTTAGATGAACTACATACTAACCATGAAAAATGATTCTATTAAAAACTATACACCTAATGCACACTTTCTACACGGTTTTCCTTAACTGTGCGCTAACCACACTAAACCCCCATTTTTAAATAATTCCTAAATTTTCAATGGAAAAGGACCATGAGAGATAAAATAAGGATAAAATACAACAAAATAAATAACTCACAAATTAAATGACATCATTAATGTGAAATATAAACAATAAGAACATCAATTAAGCATAATCTAAATTTTTAGATAACCAAATTTATAAGGAAAACACTTATATAATAACCTCATCTATATTTAATAATCATCGCAATTTGGATAACCATTTTAAAGCTTCATAAGTCGAAAATATAATATATAACTTCAATTATTTTTTCTATTTATTTTAATGTCAACATACCTCAAAATTCATTATTACTGATGAGTTTTGAAATAATTCAAAAATTAAAATTTATCATTAATGAAAATCAATGAAATCTCATAATTTATCTGGAAATAACATCACTTATAGGATAATATCTAAAAGGCATATTTTTTTGATATATTTATTTTCCTCTTCAAGAGAATGATTTAGTTGCTTCTTTCTACTCATGATGATCAATGATTTTTTATAATTAGTTCAACTAGATTATTGATTTTTAACATTTTACAGTTGAATTATTCATATAAGTGTTGTGATATTCTTATAAATGATTCCATTAGGATATTTTTTATAAGGTATACAATGATTAATATTTATTTTATTCAACATGAAAAACATACAATAACATCCACTAATAAATAATAATGCATGTGACCATTTTATATATTCATCTTTTATAAAACTTATGGTTCACATGGTATGTGGTTCACCAATATATATATATTCCATAATTGATATTTCATATAATTATTTGAAATTTAAATCTAATATAGTTGTAAATGATGTAAATAATTTACTTTTATAATAGATAACCCATGGTCTCTACTCAATTCCAACATCTTCTACTGTTACCAAAAGTTAAAAAATCATGATCATGTACTTCAAGTGAATTGATTTCTTAAGGAATATTTTTTTATCTTTAAACCAAGTGACATAACACTCTTCAGGTTTGGGTTATAAGTATTGTTTCTTTCACCATTAGATTATAATTTTGAGATGTCTATTCTGGCTGGTTCATTTGTCGAGAATACCTATTTTGAATCCTTAAAATCATGAAGAAATTAATTTACTAAATTGTTAAAACTGTTGATCTTTTGAAATTCCATTTCAAACATATTTGTATAATAGTAAAGATGTAATAATGATATCATTTGAACATCCATATTATTATTAATAGAATAAAAAATTATCTCATAAAATATAATTTAGTAGACATGAATCCATTAATTAAATTCATAATTCTCCCCAAATGTATTTGTACTATTCTATTAATAAAATGATTCCAATGTACACATTTGTTAAACCTTTTTTTTACCATAATTAATTATTGATGAACTAAATTTTTATGTCATACAATGAATGTATTAGGGTCAATAAAATTCTATTTTACTGTATTTGATTCAACTATACATATATTCTTATACTATAATTAAATTGAAAACATTTAAAAATTCTCTTGAATCAAATTCCATATTATTATGAGTTCTTGTTATATAGAAAGGTATTTAACATCTTTATCCACAATGTAATGTCATGACATGGAAGTCACTCACACATCCAATCTGGAGTACTACAACACCTTAGGCACACCTCCCTATATGCTAAAAACTACCAACTAATGGTGAGGGTTGGATAATATCTCCTGAAGAGACTATAACCTCAATATCATAACAAAAAATAATGGAATCAAAAAATAATACCAACCATGATAAATAATAAACACCATACAATAATAAATCACTACTATAAAACCCATGTTTAACAACACTGGTATTTATCAGTGCTAGAAAAAAGCACTCATAAATGGAATATTTATCAGTGCTAAAGAAATTGCTGATAAATTTAACCATTTATCAGCACTTTTATTTTTATCAATGATAAAGGGTACCATTGATCAGTGTTTTATTTTTAGTGCTGATAAAGGATACCCTTTATCGATGCTATATTTTTAGCACTCATAAAGGATTCCTTTATCAGCGTTTTTTAGCATTAAAAAAGGACCGAATAAATAAAATGAAATAATTAAATAAATAAAAAATAAAAATAATTTTATTAAAAAACATATTAAAAATTTTATTAATTAAATAATTATTGATAAAAATGAATATATTGATTATACTATATATAAATTATAAATACCAATAAATAGTATGTATTAAATATATAGATATGAAAAATGAAAATTAAACAAATGAAAATTAAAAATAATTAAATTGAGAAAAATATTAAACAATATATTTATTAGATGATTATTGATAATGTTAATAAATAGTATATATTAAATATATAGATATATATTAATGTATATTAATATGATTTATATATTAAAAAATATTTATGCGCTATATTTAGTGAATAATGGTTTATAATTAAAAAATAATATGAATTAAAAATACCGACTAATTGCATAGAGTAATTGACTTATAATTGAATGTCGTTTGATTTTTCAATGTCACATAGATCAAATGTGTGTTATATTGATTTCACATATATGTAATTAATTCATTTTTATATAAAAAGTACACACAAAAAACTTATCCATTTTTTCAATATTATTAAAGTGTACTTATTTTTAATTTATTCAATTTCACTCATTTTTAACACGCATGCACTTAAAATTAGATATTCATTAATAATGTTAAAAAAATAGATATAAAGAAATATTTATAAATAAATATATTTAAAAATGCACTACTTTATTTATAAAATTATATATTTATAATTATAAATAAATATTTTTTAAAAGTATTTATATAATTATAAATAAATAATTATATATATTTAAATAATTATATATAAATATTTATATATATTAAAATAATTATAAAATTTATAATAAATATACTTAAATAATGAATATATCTACTATATTTATATTTATATATATTTATTAAATATATATATATAATTATATAAATATATATAATGATATACATATTATTTTTAAAAAATATTTATATAGTTATAAATAAATAATTATATATTTAAATAATTATAAAATTAAAATAAATATATTTAAATAAGAAATATATTTACTATATTTATATTTATATACATTGATTAAACACACATATATATATATATTTACAATTTTTTTATTTATAATTATAATTATAAATATTTTATTAGCGGTTAAGTAATAAGTGATGATAAAATAAATCTTTATCAGTGCTTTTTTAGCGCTGATAAAGATGGATTTTATCATCACTTTTTTAGCACTGATAAAGACCAACCTTTATCAGTGCTAAAAAAACACTCATAAATATGCCTTTTATCAATGCTTAAATAATACGCACTGATAAAAGGACTTTTTTTCAGTGCTTTTAAAGAGAAATGATAAAAGGGTTCTTATCTAATTAAAAAAACCTAACCTGTTGTTAACCCATCACAATATCAAGAAAAAAAACCTATTGTGAACCCTTTGAGGGTTCTTCTCATTCATTCTCCCCTTTCTCCAACCCCTATTTTCTCCCACATTTCCCTCAATATCTTAACCATAAGGTCCCAAATCTATTCAATGGTGTTCTGAATCTTTCCATCTCGACCTCAGAGTACAATGCGACATAGACTCTTTTCTATAGGTTAATCTTCAAGTCATGGGGGTTGTAAGATCGAGCAATGGTAGGTCTACTTGAAAAAAGGAACATTATGATTCTGTTTTCTTTGGAGGAAGATCTGGTCAGGGCTTGGTCTAATGCCCCCCGGTAGCTAAAATAACTTCCAGTTCTATCTCTTCAGGTGGTCATATGAATTACATATGAAGAACGACATTCCAACAATAGTGATTTGGGTTAGATTCCCCAAGATATCCTTACCTTTTTAAAATCTAGTGATTATACACATGCTAGGGAATCTTGTTGGTATATATTTATGTTATGATAGTAGAACCTAATTAGTTTCTCACCCTATTTATCCTCAAATTTTCATGGAATTTGATGTCTTGAGAGTGCCTATAGATTATATTTGGATTATAGTAGGGGAATAATTTTGATGCAAGAAGGTTGTGTGGTTTGAATCATGGGTCAATTTCTATGGTTCTTGTAAGAAATTAGGTCATTCTACATCTTCCTGTAAGTGAGGGACTAAGAATCGCGAAAAACAGTAGGGTGCAGTTTCTAGAGATAACGACAAGGGCTTCAAGCCTAGTGTTAGTGAAGGGACGATGGGGTAGAGTCAGTTATATGTTTTGACTGACCCATGCAATACAAAGGCTGTTCAATGTGAGTCTTAGGGGGGTGCATCTCCTTAGTGAATAGAAGTTATCAAATTCTACATATTAGAAATTATTTTTAGGTATTCATCATTTTAGGTTTATATATACTTTTTAGGTCTATATATACATTTAACTAACAGTAATATAATTTATACTTAAATAACCAATAAAATATTATAAACTCATCTTAATTTCAAAATAATAAAATTAGGTAACTATATATACATTTTTTGAAATAATTAACCATTAGAAAATTTAAATAATTTTATTTTATACACAATTACCAAGAATAATTATTATTTATAATTAATATAATTTAAAAATTATTATTAATAGTATTTTTTTAGTTTCATTAGAAAAAATAGTATTATGTATATATATATATATCAAATAATATATTTTTTATTTAAATAAATTTAAATATGATAAATAATATACACACACACATATATAATTATATTCAAATAAAATTACCAATATAACACACACACACACACACACATATATAACATATATATAAAATATTTAGGTAGATTCACTTTATTTATCTATGTATCGAATAAAGAGTGACCTAAATTTTATAGTATTTGATGGTGGAATGCATGAACCCCATTTATGTTTATTTCCTATAGAGGTAAGTGTGTACAAAGTACACACCTCTATAGATCTCTTTTTATAATAATATAAAACCCTATCATTTTTTAATAAAATAAAACCTATTAAAAAAGACCATGTTTTATCGAAAAAACATTAAAAAAATCCTCAACCAATTATTTAATTAAAGTTTTATTAAGATCCTTATGTATAATTTTGAGGATAAAAATGAAAGTAATTTATCATTAACTCTGTCTCCACATCAAATAAAATAAATTAATTTTTATTAACCTACACTTGTCAGC
This sequence comes from Viscum album, assembly GCA_963277665.1. NCBI lineage: Eukaryota > Viridiplantae > Streptophyta > Magnoliopsida > Santalales > Viscaceae > Viscum > Viscum album. Next base: position 668,634,012 of record OY728123.1, read on the forward strand.
TAAAATTACACTGTAGAAACCTAGGACCCCCAGGCTGCGTGGTACTACAGTTGTGTATTCTGATTCTTTGGTCTTCACCCTCTCTATTTCTTTCCCGCCCTTCACTCTATCATTTCTATGGTTCTGTGGAGATTTTTTCTGGAAGGAGTTGGTTGAAATAGAGGCTTCAAGTTAATAACTAGTGTCAATGGTGTAATTCTAAAAAATGAGAGGCATTTCCTCTTTTAGAGAACACAATTAAGTAAAATTTTCATCCTCATCAGTTTCATCTTATGAATAGTTAATATTGCATTTTTTTACCTTGAGACTCATCCCCAATATCTTATGTAAATGCACCTATTTTCTTATAATAATCTGAGCATTAGTCGTCCCATGGATGACTATTTCTTAGAGTATTTCAAGAAACATAGGTGCATGTCCAAAAGAGATGGCGAATGTGTGTCAAACAAAAAAATGAAATAATAAATATTTGGGAGATGAGATAATGAGGATGAAAATTGTACTTCATTATGTTCTCTAAAAGGGGAAATGCCTCTCATTTATGAGAATTACACCATTGGAACTAGTTATTAACTTGATGATTCCATTTATACCAATTCCCTCCAGAGTAAATCTCCACACAATTGGAGAAATGATAGAGTGAAGGGAGGGAAATAAATGGAGAGGGTGGAGATCGAAGAATCAAAATATGCAACTACAGTGCTACACAACCTAGGGGTATTGGGTTGATACACTTTAATTTCAGTTGATGAGTGTATGTTACTGAAATTAATTTATTTTATTTGACGTGGAGGAATATTTAATGATGAATTAATTTCATTTTTATCCTTAAAATTATCTATATTGATCCGAATAAAACTTCAATAAAATAATTGGTTGAGTATTTTTTTAAATTTTTTTTCGATAAAAATTTGCCTCTTTTAATAGGTTTTATTTTATTAAAAAATGATAGGGTTTTATATGATTGGAAAAAGAGGTCAATGGAGGCATGTACTTTCTTCACACTTACCTCGATAAATAATAAACTTGAATGGGATTCACACCTTCCACCATTAAAAACTATAAAATGGAGGTCACTCCTCATTCGATACTTATATAAATAAAGTGAATCTACCTAAATATTATATATATATATATGTTATATATATGTGTATTATATTAGTAACTTTATTTGAATATAATTATATATATATGTATATTATTTATCATATTTAAATTTATTTAAATATACAATATATTATTTGATATATATATATAATACTATATTTTCTAATAAAACTAAAAAACAATATTAATAATAATTTTTAAAATATATTAAATATAAATAATTATTATTTTGGGTAATTGTGTCCATTATCATTTTAAAATTGACAGTTTAGTTAAAAAAATGTCACTCACTGAAAACAAAGAAAACATGCTCGAATTGTCTTGATAATTTAGGACATCGATTCACAAGTCCTTTATGACATGTAGGAATCAGTCTCACATCAAACTGACACATGATATGATTGGTATACATCAAAGTGCATGTTTCCAGTTTTAAATGAAATTTTAGTAAAAAAACGACTGACCCACTCAAAATTGATAAAGTGCATTCATATTATTTCGACACTTTAGGAAACAAAATCCATAAGTCATTTGAGACATTTAGGAATCAACCGTACATTAATCTGACACACAATGTCATCGATATTACTCCAAGTGTGTCTTTTTATTTAAAAATGGCATCAATTTTTATAAAAAGGACAATTGGCCTACTCAAAACCTAGAACACACATTCATATTATTTTGATACTTTAGGTAAAGGATCCATAAGTCATTTGTGACATGTAGGAATAAACTGCACCTCAATCAGATGCATGGTGTGCCTGATATGACTCAATGTATCCTTTATCATTTTAGTTCAAAAAATGCCACTCACTAAAAACTGAGAAAACATTCTTGGATTTTCCTGATAATTAATGACATTAATTCATAAGTTATTTTTTGACATGTAGGAATCAACATCATATTAAACCGATACATGATGTGATCAGTATGAGTCTAAGTGAATGTTTCTATTTTTAAATGAAATTTTAGTAAAAAATATATGTGAAGTACTCAAAACTGAGTAAACACATTCATATTATTTTGATACTTTATAAAAAAAATCTATAAGACATTTGAGATGTGTAATAATTAGACGCATCTCAATTCAATGCAAAAATGTGACCGATATGACTCAAAGTGTATCTTTTTATTTAAAATTGACATCAATTTTAGAAAAAAGGACAACTCTCCTACTCAAAACTAAGAAAATGCTTTTATATTTTTTTTGATACTTTATAAAATTATATATAATTCATTTAAGATGTGTAGGAATTAGTTTTATCTAAATTCGATGCATGGTGTGACCGGTATGACTCCAAGTACGCCTTTTTAATTTAAAAATAAAATCAATTTTAATACAAAGGACAACTGACCTACTCAAAACCAAGAAAACACATTCAGATTATTTTGATACTTTATAAAAGTGATCTATAAGTCATTTTTTATGTGTAGGAATTAGAAGCACATAAATCTGACACACGGTGTGCCTGGTATGACTCAATGTGTCTGTTATCAGTTTGAAATCGAGAGTTTAGTTCAAAAAATTTCACTCACTGAAAACTAAGAAAATACGATCATATCTTCTTGATAAATTATAAAATTTATTTATAAGTCATTTGTGATGTGTAGGAATTATTCTCATGTCAAACCAATCTTTGATGTGATCATTATGAGTTAAAGTGCGTGTTTCCAGTTTAAAATGACATTTTAGTAAAAAAGATATGTGATGTACTCAAAACTAAGTAAACACATTCATATTGTTTTTATACTTTATGGAAACAATCCATAATCCATTTGGGATGTGTAATAATTATCTTCACCTAAATATGACCCATGGTATGATCGATATGACTCAAATTGAGTATTTTTATTTAAAATTGACATCAATTTTAGTAAAAAAGAAAACTCACCTACTCAAAACTGAGAAAAAATATTCATATTGTTTTGATACTTTAGGATAATAATCCATAAGTCATTTTAGACATGTAGGAATCATCTGTACGTCAATACGATGCACTGTGTGACTAGTATGACTCCAAGTGGATCTTTTTATTTAAAAATGACATCAATTTTAATAAAAAGAATAACTAACCTACTCAAAACCAATAAAAATCATTCATATTGTTTTGATAATTTAGGTAAATGATTCATAAGTCATTTTTGATGTGTACAAATTAGATACACCTCATTTTGATTCACGGTTTTCCCAGCGTGACTCAATGTGTCTATTATCAGTTTAAAATCGATAGTTTAGTTCAAAAATTTCACTCACTGAAAACTGAGAAAACATGATCAAATTTTATTTATAATTTAGGACATTGATTTATAATTCATTTTTGACATGTAGAAATTATTCTCACATCAAACTAATACACGATGTGATCAGTATGATTTAAAGTGCATGTTTCTAGTTTAAAATGATATTTTAGTAAAAAAGACATGTGACGTACTCAAAAACTGAGTAAATGTATTCATATTGTTTTAATACTTTATGAAAACAATCCATAATTAATTTGGGATGTGTAAGAATTATCCTCACCTCAATCCAATGCATGGTGTGAGTGATATGACTCAAAGTATGTCTTTTTATTTAAAATTGACATCAATTTTAGTAAAAAGGACAACTCCCCTACTCAGAACTGAGAAAACTCATTCATATTGTTATGATACTTAAGAAAAATGATCCATAGGTCATTTGAGATGTGTAGGAATCAACCGTACCTCAATTCGATGTACAACGTGACTGGTATGACTGCAAATGCATCTTTTTATTTAAAAATGACATCAATTTTAATAAAAAGGATAACTAACATACTAAAAACCAAGAAAAAACATTCATATTGTTTTGATATTTTAGGAAAATAATCCATAAGTCATTTGTGATTTGTAATAATCATATTTAGTTCAATTTGATGCACGATGTTCCCAGTATGGCTCAATGTGTCCGTTATCTGTTTAAAATTGTTACAATTCAGTTCAAAAAATTTCACTCCCTGAAAACTGAGAAAAACAATCATATTTTCTTAATAATTTAGGACATTGATTCATAATTATTTTGTGACATGTAGGAATCAGTCTCATGTCAAACTGATACACAATATGATCGGTGTGAGTTAAAGTGTGTGTTTCTAGTTTAAAATGATATTTTAGTAAAAAAGACATGTGACATAATCAAAACAATTTAAACACATTCATATTGTTTTTATAATTAAATGAAAACTATCCATAAGTCATTTGGGATGTGTAAGAATTAGCCTCACCTCAATCCGACGCACGGTGTGCCTGATATGACTCAAAGTGTATCTTCTTATTTAAATATGACATCAATTTTAGTAAAAAGGATAACTCACCTACTAAAAACTAATAAAACACATTTTTATTGTTTTTAAACTTTATTAAAATGATCTATAAGTTATTTTTTCTATGTAGGAATCATCCGTAACTAAATCTGACGCACAATGTGACCGGTATGACTCTAAGTGTGTTTTTATTTAAAAATGACATACATTTTAATAAAAAGGAAAACCAACCTACTCAAAATCAATAAAAAACATTTATATTGTTTTTATACTTTAGGGAAACTATCCATAAGTCATTTTTTATGCTTAGGAATAAAATTCACCTCAATCAGATGCACAATGTTCCCAATATGATTTATTGTATTTGTTATCAGTTTAAAATCGACAGTTTAGTTCAAAAAATGTCACTCACTAAAAACTAAGAAAACACAATCATATTTTCTTGATAATTTAGGAAATTTATTCATAATTAATTTTTAACTTTTAAGAATTGGTCTCATGTTAAACAGATACATGATGTGATCATTATGAGTCAAAGTGTGTGTTTTTAGTTTAAAATGAAATTTTAGTAAAAAAGACATGTGATTCACTCAAAACCGAGTAAATGCATTCATAATGTTTTCATACTTTATGAAAATGATCCATGAGCCATTTGAGATGTGTAAGAGTTATCCGAACCTTAATTCGACACATGGTGTGACCGATATAACTCAAAGTGTATCTTTTTATTTAAAATTGACATCAATTTTAGTAAAATGGACAATTCACCCACTCAAAACTAATAAAATGAATTTTTATTATTTTTATACTTTAGGAAAACGATCCATAATTCATTTTTGACATTTAGGATTTATCCATACCTCAATTTGATGCATGGTGTGATTGATATGACTCCAAGTGCATCTTTTTATTTAAAAACGACATCAATTTTAATAAAAAGGACAACAGACCTACTCAAAACCATGAAAACACATACAGATTATTTTTATAATTTATGGAAATGATCCATAATACATTTTTGACATGTAGTAATTAGATTTACCTCAAACTAATGCATGGTGCACTAGATATGACTCAATGTGTCCGTTATCAGTTAAAAATCGACAGTTTAGTTAAAAAAATGTCACTCAATGAAAATTGAGTAAATACTGTAACACCCCGAGATTTTATGAAAAATATTCTTTTTTTAGTTTCATTAATGTCTTGTGTTGTACGCTACACCAAAAGGAGCTTGCACAACATGCATCCCTGACTTGGCTTGCATTACACACAAGCGCGACCTTCCACAATAGCGTGTGTTGTACGCAATACTGAGTTTCACTAAACAACGATATGCTATTAAAATATTATTAAAACTTGTCGTTATGAATAGTAATACCGAATTTTTGGAATTTTATAAATTTTATTTTTGAAAATGGACTTCATTTTTGGATTCGGAATATCGAAATTAGCCTAGGGTGAAATTTTGGTATTTTTCTGAAAACTTTCAATTTATGATGAATAGTGAAAACACTGAGTTACTATTTAAAACCCGACTTTTTATTTAAATAATTATTTATTTTATTTAAATTTATTTTAGGTCAAAATTGATACATAATACCTATATAAGTTCAATGTAATTCATTGGATTCATTTTTTAATAATTTTAGATATATAAAAATTTTATTGAACTTTTGACCGTCTTTTACCCATCTCCTAGGAGAATATGCAAATTTACATAAAACATAATTTTACCACTTTTTTGAATGAAATTTCAAAAATCCGGGAGACACGGTTGATTTAATTAATTAAATGTGGTTCAATGAGATGAAAATAAGTTTTGGTAAATAGTAACTTTTTACTTTTATTTACCACGGTTAAAAGTAAATAGGGTAATTAAGGGTAAAAATGATATTATTATTACCCTAACACATGTCCTAATTCTATTGGATAAGTGTAATTCTACCCAAAAAAACCTTAGTAATAAAATATGACCATTTAGTCCCACTTGGATTAGATTAGGACATTTATTATTAATTTATTTAAAGAAGGGTTAAAATAGTTAAAATCAAAGTTTAATAAGTAAATCATTTTTAATATAGGGTTATGCATAAGCTAAATTCGACTATAAATATTAATTATAAAGATAAAATGATTTCCTACATAATGATATTTTATTTGTAATTTTTAGACTTTAAATAATTTAATTTATTTATGACACAATGATGATGCAATAATTATCTTATTAATGAAATATTGACATAATTGATGTTATAAATACCCAAATAAATGTAATTTGAGACTTTTTATGAATTAAAAAAAATTTATATGTTAATATGACATGTTTGTGTTGATTTAATTAACTTTTTTCGAAGTAATCATTCTGTTATGATTTTCACAAAAATCAATTACCAAATAGTGTCAAAATGGACATAAAATAGTTTTTAAAACAAATATTATATTATTAATTGTTATTATATTCCTAAAAATCTAAGGTTCGGCCAAATGAGTTAGATAAGGTTATATATATTAATAATAAACAACTTTGGGTCCGTTTGTCTTGTTATAGTAAGTTTATTAACCTTATAGTGTAAGAACACAAAAAGACACGATAAAAGTAAAATTATCTAACTTAAAGTTAAATCTAAATGATAAGGTTAAAATAGAAACCTAAACTTGTCTAAATTCTATTGGATGAGAGGATTTCTACCCATACCCATCTTAGCTTCTAAATAAATCAATTTGGAGCTATTTAAAACCTAATATTACTTTATAATAAAATAATATTTTTAGTTTTTCCAAAGGTGCCCCTCTCCTCCCTTATAAAAGGGCACCTCCTCCCTCTCTTCCTCACACCACTTTGAGCCTTAATGCTCGGCCAAACCCTGAAAATTTATTTTCTCCACTTCCCTAGAAACATCATATAGGTTCTTCTCTTCTCCAAAGACCAATACTAGTGCCCTAAGAGGAGGTTTCAAAAAGGTGCTTCAAAGAAGAGGTAATGTCCATTTCCGATTCTTTCAACTTTATTTCTTCTTCTACTTCTTCTTATTTAGTTGTTTCATTATGAAGTAATAACATCAGTATCACTCATATACTGATATGTTTTTATAAGTATTAAACAACCGTATTTCACCATCTATCCATCCTATGGAAAACGAAATCACCGCGCGTGCGTACGTACGGAATACCGTCTCCACGCCGTGGTGTAATCTGTTTTTCCAACACCACCTTACTTGGATGGGTATAATGGTGTAAAGAATAACTATACATAGTTATTATAACATCATAATGATTCTGATATATTGTATCATCCACTCCAATTCAATTCAATAATTATGGAAATGATATCATCGCTCGTGCGTACGTTTGGACTACCGGCTCCACGACGCGATGAGATTAATTCTCCATGTTAACCATTTAAGAATGATTATAAAGTATATATAAGCAATAATAATGAAATATATGAAATTATAAAGCTACTGGATTTATGTATATGTATTTCATCTACTTAATTCCATTCAACTCAATAATGAAACGAAAACAACGTTCATGCGTACGTACGACCTACCGTCTCCATGAACGATGTATTTCTTTCCATTTATCGATCTATTATATATATGTGTATTCTGAATATATATTATATATAAATCATGTTTTATATTCTGGAATTAAGTAATCATGATCTAAGTAATCATATGAATAATTACAAGTCAAAATACGGACGACAAATGAAACGATTTTACCCAAAACGCTCTTTAACATAGAATTTACAAAAGAACGGGTAATATAAAGTCATAAGTGAATCATATATGATATCGTAACAATGAATATGATTCTGTAATAAGTCAATAACATTATTTAAATCATTATACAGGGGGTTCGGATACGTACAAAGCATATCGGACCTGAGGTAAGGGATAATTTTGCAAATCTCATTTTTATCCGAGATTGCTTATTCGTCAGTATTTACTGGGGTTATTTCTATCATCCATGTCCATGTTTTATAAAAGTGTATTCATGTATGTTTAAAGTTATTTTTACCCATTTTTTAGTTTTACTACATGGTATGCATGGAATCTTTCTATTACGAGGTACTTTTTGACTTTTCCGGCAAAAGTACGAGAAGAATGTTTTTTTAACTTGTACGACACGAAAGGATTTTTACAGTTTTATAAAGCCTTATTTTCATTAAGATTCCTCCAAAAGATTTCATGACTATTTTCAACAAAATATCTTTCTTTTAAAATAGCATGACGTTTTGTGAAAAGAAATTGATTTTGAAGAAGAAAGGATATTTTCCTCAAGAATTCATTTCAAGTGTTTTATCAAAACCTTTTTCCATCCAAGATGACATTATTTCATATGTGTATGTTTCAAGTATAAAGTCTCTATGATTTACATGGTTTCACTTTTCTTATTATGAAATGATATCCATTTCTTTTATATGGATTATGTTATTATGGGATGATGTTTATGAAACCCATTTTATTTATTGGGTTATTATGAATGATGTATGTTTATTTTGTGGGACAAGTAAGAATGATTTCATTATGAGATGGGTGGGACCTATATCTCCCTATAATGAATTGGGTAAAGATTTTATTTCTCATGAGATAGACATGGCTGGAATGGCAGATTAAACCGGTTCAGTGAAACAGGACTAAAACGAGGAGTGAACTCGGTTCAGAAATGGACTTTGTCCACTAAGATAGTCTTGGCAATGATTCTTGACTAATAAGAAATGATTCTCTATGATTATGTGTGTATGACAAAAAGTTTCATGTTTTAAGTTATGATTATTGGGATTACATTTCACTACTATGATTTATCCCATGTTATGATATTATGATCTCTTTTGCAGGTTAAGATTTCCAAAATGTTATGTTCTTATGAATATGATGTGATTGATATTTCTTTTGTTTACCCTTACTGAGCATTTGAGCTCACCCTTTTATGTTTTTTTCCCTAGGATATAAATAAAGGTTTTAGGTAAAAAAAAGGAACATCTTTTGGGAGATGTTGAAGATCTTTCACCACGATTAGAAGATTATATTCCGAGTTTCCAAAGACACTAAACTATTATGGTCCTTGTGTGTGTGTTTTTGTTATGTACTAAGTATTCTGCAAAAGTAATGCAATTTCCATGTACGTTAAGCTTCAGGTCTCTAGAAATACACTTATACTTTATTTATAATTTAGTAAATTGATTCATAAGTCATTTTTTATGTATAGGAAATATTCTCACATAAAATTGATACACGATGTGATCAGTAGGAGTCAAATTGCATGTTTCTACTTTAGAATGGCATTTTAGTAAAAAAGATATGCGATGTACTCAAAACTAAGTAAACATGTTTTGATTATTTTTAAACTTTATGACAATGATCAATAATCCATTTGTGATATTTAAGTATTATAATCACATCAATCTGACGTATGGTGTGATCGATATGACTCAAAGTGCGTCTTTTTAATTAAAATTGACATCAATTTTATTAATAAGGACAACTCACCTACTCATAACCAAGAAAACACATTCATATTGTTTTGATACTTTAGGAAAATGATCCATAAGTCATTTTTAACATGTAGGAATCATCCAAACCAAAATATGACATATGATGTGTCTTTTATGAATCAATGTGTCCGTTAGCAGTTTAAAATCAACATTTTAGTTCAAAAAGTGCCACTCAATGAAAATTAAGAAAACACAATCAAATTTTATTTATAATTTACGGAAATGATTAATAATTAATTTGTGACATGTTGGAATTGGTATCATGTCAAACTGACACACGATATGACCTGTATGAGTCAAAGTGCGTGTTTACAGTTTAAAATGATATTTTAGTAAAAGAAATTCAACGTACTCAAAACTGTGAAAACAAATTTGAATTGTTTTTATAATTTAGGAAAATGATCCATAAGTCATTTGAGATGTGTACGAATCATCCACACCTCAATCCGATGCACGGTGTGACTGGTATGACTCCAAGTGATGTTTTTTAATATAAAAGTATAATTTTAGTTTAAAACGTGCATTATATCACCAAAACCGAGACAACGAGCCTAGATTTTTTTTCTCTTCATTTAAATTATATATTTATACTTTATTTTTTTTATTTTATTTTTTGTTTTTGGTTATGTAGTGTGCAGTTACAGCACACTACACTGGTGGGGTAGTGTGCTGTAACAACACACTATAGTATGCTGTAACAACACACTGTAGTATGCCTCAACAACACACCACATTATGACCCTTTATCAGCCCTTATAGATGCACTGATAAATGGTACTTTATCAGTTCTTGAGAAAGCATTGATAAAAGACTAGGGATTTTAACCTCGCTCCAGTAGTCAGTGCTTCTCTAGTGCTAATAAAGGCCATTTTTTTGCACTGTTAAAGGCTTGTTTTGTAGTAGTGAATGTAACCCATGACATAACATGAATATCATATATCACAAGAGTACCAAAAATATGTTGATCACATACATATCATAACCAATACAAAATAAAAAAAATAAAAAAATGAGACCCTCTAGGACCTTGACCTTGCCTTCAAAATGTATCTACATCCCCGCCGAGCTGCTCGATCTTACAACCCTTTGATAGGAACCTTTTCTTGGATAGCACATAAAACATAAGGTCTATATGTCTACAATAGTGTATGTTCATGGTGTGAGTAGAAAATTTAGTAGGAAACTTAAATTACTGACAAGATCGGTTTCCTCTACTAAGAAATGAGTTTTAATTAGTAGAGGGCCTTTTTTTAAAATTTATTTTCAACAAAAACAAACCTATACAATTTGTTAGAGTACACTCCACTAAAAACAAAAATATATCATTCTCACATGATCATTTAAGAAAAATAAAGAACAAGGAACACACAAATTTTACAAGGTTTAGATCCAATGTGTAATCCTACTCCTTATTGTGGATTATTTCCCTCTCTAACCATAGATTCTATTCACTATAAGGATAAGTGAGTTCCAATTACAAGAATTTTCATGACATCGCATAACAGACATCAGGATTCAAACCCATCATTACAATTTCATATTGAAGTTAAATAAGATACATAAAACATGAATAATATCACAAAATAAAACAAGTTTCTTCGAAAATAAAATATACATATCTACTTCTATGAGCCTTTAGAATATGAAAGAAAGAATCAACCATAGTGCAGAATTGAATTGCACTACCCAAATAGTCTCAAAATCAAGTTAAATCTCTTAAACCCATGAGATTCATCAGATTTTAATCACTGAATAATCAACCTTATCTATAGAATCTTCTTTTTCTTCTCACATTTCAAACATAGTAGGAGATCTCTTTTTGATAGCCACTAAATTATAAAAATAACCAAATAATATCCAAATAAAAACATATATTCATAATAATATTAAAAAAAACCATGATATCCATAACTTCATTCCAAAAGGTAACTTCTTCGTAGATAATTTTTCCCTTTACAACATAAATTAAATCACTATTTAATACACCTAAATAACCACTACAAAATGATTTGAATCATGATAGAATCAGGACCTAACACTGAAGCCTATGATTATGGAATCATTAAAAATCTATCCAAGAATATTCATAATTAATTTTATACTCATAATATATAAATTGTGGAAACTTGGATAATTTCAATCCACACATAGACAAAGATCTCATATCGACTATGTGGTTCACTTTAGATACATCACATAAAATGACCATATAGATCACTTCAACTACATCACAAAAAACATCTTCATGGATAACTTTAGTGACGTTGTAGGAATCACCTACATGAATTACTCAGCCTATATAGTAATCATATACATATGTTACTTCATCTGTGTCATAGGAATTTCCTATGTTAATTACTTTTACTATGTAGCAATCAACTATGTGGATCACATCGGCCCCATGATTCACTTTGTCTACGTAGTAATCCCTTACATCATTAAATCGACTATGTTGTAAGTTAGGTTATGTGATTATATCCAAAACACCTTCATAGAAATCTCACCTATTTTATTTGGATACATGGATATGCAATTATTATATTCGTATAAGTGGTACATTTAGCTATGTGGATTTTCCTACATTCTCAAAAGGCTTATGTGAATTTTGGAAATTTCCCATTTAAATTAAAATCACTTAGCTCTTATTTTTCCAACTTCCACACCTCCTTAATCACTTCAAAAATTTCTCAAAAATATTATAGATAATTCTCCTTCATACACCAACACATGTATTTGATTCCTTTGAAGAAAAACTTAACAACCATCACAAAAGGATCCAAGGTTTCCAACAAAGAAAACGCCTTTAAAAATTCTTAAGGGCATTTTAGACACCACCAACAAGGTACATAACATAATAAATATATATGTGTATGAATTTACCTAATGAAATTAAAATAGTAAACATCCAAACACATCACACATGTCATACCATCAGTTTCCATGAAGCCACCATGATGGTTTTATTTTACCTTGTTCATCCAGTTCCAATGCTTGATTGGTAGAAGTAATCATTAGGATACTAGGTTGGAATAATTCCAAACTTTTACAATATCACAATAAATTGGATATTAGGTTATCCTTTTTCTAACCCATTCAAACTCATAATCAATTGGATACTGAGTTAATGTCTTGTCCAAATAATCCAATATCATAATCAACTGGATACTAGGTTAGCCTACTTATAACCTATTTGAACTCATAATCAACTTGATACTAGGTTGGAATCATGTTTAACTAACTTTATCTCATAAAAAATAGATAATAGGTTGGATTGATGTTTAACCTGACCGATTCTATAATGAAATTGATACTAGGTTGGTTTATATCCAGCCAATCCAAACTTATACCTAATTTCATAGGTAGTATACATGTAACCATATCCTTTATCAATTACTGAATAGTTGGATTGATTTTTATGAAATAATACATTATATAAATCAATAAAAACAATACAAAATAACACAAATATAATAATCAAAATCATGACAATGCACTGCCCACATACTGGACTTTAACTAATAACCCAACAAACCTCATGTATAATGTATCCTGACATATAAAACTCCTTTACATCAACTAATATCTGTGATTCCATCACACGTGTTGAGTATTTTGATATTATTTATGTGGTTATCCATCATCCAAAACTCAACCCACAACACTAGGCACACACTTCTATGGTGACATAGGCCCTTAGGCCATAACTCCTTATTCTCATGTCTATGTTCTCACACCAAAACTATCACCTTATAGTCAACCCAATTATATGATCTATTTAGGTTAGTAACCCTATAAATATTAGGCCACCTATGGTATATACCAATAATAAATGTTCTTATCACAGTACACATCTCAAGGTGCTAAGCCTATATAGCTCATCACTATATTTTTCCATACAAGAACCCCCAAGGTGAACCAATCACTAGGCGGTTAACCTAATAGTATAAATTTGATATAATTTTATCTAATGATCATACTAATCCTAAAATACCTCTCACAATGATCATAATATCCATTCATTGGTTACCCATCCTAGTGAACCCACTTCCCATATAAAAAACTACGTGGACAGATTAAAGACAATATTTTCAACATTTTTATATATTTATCAATGAAAATTAACCCCAAAATTTACTAAAAACATAGGAAATTAAATCATTTTATTACCTTTTTAATCTATAATTAAAGTATTAATTATCTTAAATATGTTATTTTTAGTTGTTTTATTCATTTTATAATTAATTGAAAAAGCCATATATTATTTTTTTGAATTATGGTTTCAATTCCTAATAATACTTTATTTTAATTTATTTTTTAACTTATTTTGATATTAATTACAATATGTAATACATTGATTTTGTGATTTACATGGACTTAAAGTAATTTTTGAGAGTTGTAGATTCTTAATTAATGAAAAAGGCATGAGGTATCCATATATGTGACATTTTATATTCTAGAATGATGATATGTAACATACTAAGCTTATAAAGAGTGGAAAATTAACTAAGTGATGTGTAACATACTTTTATCAAGTACAGATGATACATAACATATTTAAAGTTCAATGGGAAATGGGTAATATATTTTTCCTTTGTCGATTGAAGAGAGGTTGATGAGTAAGATATTTTATCACTCCTAATACCATGTATAACATCCATCCAACATTACAATCTTTATTCCAGAAGTACTCAACTATAAACAAACAACGGGATCCCCCCTAAGGTAGATGAAAATAATGCAACCCAAGGGCATCTCCCCTAATAAAATTAACCCCCTAGGGTCTAATAGGAGACACATTATCCACCCAGACCATAGTATCCCCAGGGACTGCAAGAGATGCAAAATAATCCGCTACTTTATTCCCTTCCCTCCAAGTGTGAGTTACCCTGACGTTGTTCCCCATAATGGACTTGCATTGTCTAATAGTGTAGGAAATCATCCATGGAGTCGTACCTCGCTCATGCAACGCATCATGAACAATATTCGAGTCCATTTCAACCTACACCACATCAAGCCCTCTATCAATACACAACGACACCCCTGAGAGAACTGCCAAGGCCTCTGCCTGCACCGAGCTCTCCCTCCCGTAATGGGAAGCGAAAGCCATCATCACACTAACACTACCATCGTGAAGCACCCCCCTCCTCAAATGATGTCCCCAGTACATGCTCCATCAATGTTAAGCTTATTACCTTCCACTAGAGGGATCCAATGGACCCAACTCCCCCGCTCCCTGGAGCTCCTCTGCCAAACCACCAACCCATGGGACTTCAACACCCATATAGACGGAACATCCTCCCCAAATCCCGCAATTCCCCCAGTTCAATCAACATACACCTTATTCTCACCACCACCGCCCTCCCAGTGGATTCAGTTCCCTTGAACCTGGCGTGATTCCTTGCTCCCATAAGACCCAACAACCCGCATTATAAAACAAATCCCAGGCCTATGTCTCCTTATCATTGCCATCACACCCCTGAAACCATTGAACCAAAAACCGGTCACAAGTGTCGGCGTCTGAAGAGTACCCAGTGTTTGTTCCCAGAAATCTCCACACCACATGAACCTAGTCCCCCTCAAAGAAAATATGCTCCATACTCTCCTCCCTCCTCCATTTACAACACTGAAAACCAGACACCAGGCTAATACCCAGACTTTTGATGTTCTCATCCGAATGGATAGCATTATACTTGATCCTCCACGTTAGAAAGTTCATTTTAGTAGGAACACTTCTTCTCCACACCACTCTATTTCTTGACTCCTGAAGCTGCTGTGCATATAAACTCCTACGAATGACTTTCAAATTGAACCTACCCGATGCTGAAGGCATGTATACACACCTATCCTTCTCCTGGTTGATCACCATGCATAACATATTATTTAGTAATAGAGATTATACATAATATATTTTGGTTGAAGATAATAATTCATATCATATTTTTCAATGGTTAATCTGATACGTAACATCTCGGGCTTTGTGAAATTTCAAAGTCATCTTATTATGTAAAATAATTTTTCAAGAGGAAATAATGAATCATATGATATTTTTAGAGAAAACAAGTGAAAAATAACATGATTTTATTTTTAAAAATAAATGGAGTTCATACATTAGGAGATATCTCCTAAGGCCGAGGTGATATATATCATATTTTTTTAGAGAAAAGTTCATATATAACATATTTTATTGAGGAACCAGTATAAATACTATTTCCGAGTTTGTGAGATTTTGAGAATATGATATGTGATATATATTTTTTTAGTACAGAGACATGCATGACATATTGGACATAGTGAAGTTTGAGGGTTTATAGGCTACATGGAAATAAAGTATGAATATTCCAAAAATGGAAAATTCTTAACTTTAAAACTCATTCTCTGGTTTATCCAAACTAGGAATAAATATTCTAAGAGTTACACATGAAATTCATTTAGTTAAATAAGGATAAATTTATTTTGGGGTTATTTCTAATCAAGGAGAAGAATCAATAGGTACCCATTTGAAAAATTTGGCCCCACAACATTTACATATGGAACCTATCCATGGAAGAAGAGAGATCACTTCTTAGAACTGAATTCTAAGAGGAGGAAAGAGACCTGATAATTCCTATAAATATTTCAGTATACCCCCATTTTTTAAAAATGGTCCCCTATGTAATATTTAGTTTAAAAATTTATATATATATTTTTCATTTTAAATTAATGAAACTCATTCTATTAATTTTTTTTGTGTGTTATTCCATTTTATTTTATATTTTGTTTTTCTTTCTAGTGATTATCAAGATCACATCTGTGATGTGAGAATAACCCGATGATAAACCACTAGATGAAAACTAGTGATTCTAGAATTTATTCACTTTACTTGTATTTATTATTTTATTCTAGGCATTTGGGTGATTTCATGGTAGAGGTGAATATTTGTACATCGGTATTTTCTTCCCCCATTTCCTTTTACATTGCTAAAATAAATTGATATTCCACTATTTGAATCAATAGTGTATGATGGGATTAGTGATTTGAGTGGTTTATGGACTCATAAATATGATCCATTAGAGAGAGTGGTGGGTAGATCACTTAGGATGTTTCTTAAATGTGATTTCCATTCACACATTTATGTGGTTATGGTGTATCTGATTGGAAGCACATAGAGGGAAGGTCTAGGGAATAAAAATATTGAGAGAATGAAGGATCATTAGGGTTGAATCTAGGGGTGTATCCTTAATTTTATTTAATTATATCTACATTTTCATTTTCCCTTTTTATTTACATTAATCAACCCATCTTGGTTCTATTTTAAAAATAGAAAATAATAAAAAAAATTATAAGTGTGAGGATGGTGAATGTTCTAGGCCTAACTCCTTGAGAGAAAAACCCGTGGTTAACTTTATGTTGTATATAATGAGTTTATATTCTTCTTTTAACTTCCATAATTGATGAAAATTTTCAAAACATGGCACCATTTCTAGGGATTCAGGCTGAACACTCATTTTTTTTCATATTTACAATGAATTCGTTTATTTTTTTTTGTTTTACCTTGTTTTTTATTTTATATTTTCCAATTATTTATTTATTTTTATTTTTATTGGGTTAAAAAAAGTGAGATTAAAATTTATCTTATAATGGATTATTATTCTAATTCCTAGTTAGAAGATAATTATGTGCTTAATCTAATGGTCAATAAATTACTTGAAAAATATTCAATTGACCTATAATTATATCCATATGTGTAGGATGAAGAGGTGATCATCTTGAGTGAGATACAATAACTGAAGGATAGACTAGTTGATATTAACAAAGACCTCCAAGAGAAGATTATAGAGTAATAGGAGGAATAAATGGAATTATTTACATATTATGAATAATATATCTGATATGTTGAGGATGCATTGAAGGATTATCTACTACCAAACTATCTCAAGTATTTTTTTGGGGCACTTAAGGAGAAACAATAGATATGGTTTGAACTACTTAAGGGAGATCACCAAATATTAAATCCACTTATTCTTACTTATTCTAAAATTTACTTGAAAAATAACCTTCTTTGTTTTAAAAATAGATATTCAACACTAATGGATAATTCTTTAAAAGAAAACAAAGTCACTATAGATATGATATATATTTTGGAAAATATAGAAAACCCACTAATACCCACATCTAGTCTAGAATAATTCCAATAGGCATTTCACTCAAGGGATGATCTACATGCTGGAACCAAAGAAGGAGATAACCTTAAATATCACTCATTTTGTTCACACTATTTTAAAATTTGACCTCCCTTATGCTATAATTGTCAATTCAGTTCAAATTATGTTTTTCTTGAATGATGATGAAGACACGATGGGGGGATTTGGTTTTGAGGGAAGACTTGAGGACCCATATGAAACAAGAATTAAAATTGATATCCCATGGTTGTTTTATGAACAATGAGAATAAAATGATGAAATAAATGAGGGGTATTTCTTTACTTTAAATAAATTTTATTCAGATTAAATTGATCATAAACTATATCCCACCCCACTTGATTACAAATTAGAGAACCAACACAATTTATGCTCACCCTTTAAAAGGATGAAGTGGTTCTGGAAGAGGGAAATGAAGAACTACTATGGTTACCTAATGAGATTAAAGAGGGAATTTGCATAAATATGATCCTGCATACTAAAAAAACATTTAAGAAAAACCAAATGATAAATTACTACATGGAAAAAACTATCCATACCTAGTGGGTTATCCAAGGGTTTCAATTATTGAAGAGGAGATGAATGAAGATTAATTTGATAATTTTATTAGATCTACTCTAGAGGTATTTTAAGAAGATTCCATAAGAGAGGTGGATAAATTGGAAGAAAAGGAAGAATGAGATATCGAAACCTTGGTCCAAAAAGTACAAATAGAACCCATTAATTTTGTTGTGGTACAATTAAGATCACTTATGAAACTACCCCTTAAATAGCCCCCTTAATAATACCCAGAGGAATATATTAAAGGAGGGAAAAAAGAAAAAGTGGAGGACTTATATCTTATCCTTCCAGCCCCACTTTGCAAGCTGTGTCACAATGCTAATCGGATAGACATACACCGTAATAATAAAGGGACCGCGAAGAGAAGAATTTAGTAGTTAATCATAAGGGAACCATAAGGATGTGGTGGTTTAAATTATATAAACCCAATAATTTTTAGAATTGGGATGGTCCTTGGACCGTCCAACATTGGAAAATCAAAACAACGACCCTATTTGGGAGGGATAACCTTTAAATTTTTTCTATTACTCTTTAGTTTTTATCAAATTTATCATTTACATGCATATATTTTTCTTGTAGTTTTTTCAAGTGGAAACTAAGAAGTGGATTGCACTGAAAGTCTATTTGGAGAAAACTACATATCTAAATAACTAGTTTATTTCTATCTTTTTACATATCATTAATCACTACTATTTTTTTTATTTTTTTCTGGATTTAAGTGGGTAATTTTAAATAAGTATAGGGTGGGAAATTTTAACCTATTTGGGATCTTTTTAGGACTTTTTTTGGATTCTGTTTAAAATCTGTGAATTTTATTTTATTTTCTATTTTATATTTTTTAATGTTTTTAGGATAAGAAATTGATATTTAAATGGTATCCTAACTAGTGAAAAATTCCATGCTAGTTTGTGGAATTCATTGGGTTTGAATTTATTTAACTTATATGATTCTTGAGTGAGTTTTGACACTATTTTCGTGGGTAAATTTGTTTTAGAAATCGAGGAGGGAGTGTAATAAAAAATAGTATGGTGGAATCAAAATTATAACATGAGTAGTTTTTTGAAATTTATCTTATAGAAAATTTTCCTTTGTGAAAGGAACACCTCATAGAGACATCTTAAAATAAATTCCTATAAGTCCTTTGAAACTAGAGTAAAATGGGAAATTAGTATCCGAAATGAAGTTCTGAGACAGTTAACCACTAGCTATGTGAGTAAAAAATAATCTAGTTACACATTGAATAAGTGATTGTAACATACCATAACTTAAAAAAACAAAAAAGGTTGATACTATTAGAAAAAGGCTATACCAATAGTTTTTTACTATTGGTATAGGCCCTAAAACCATTTGAATAACATATACCAATATTTTGATGAGTTTTTGGGTGATTTTCTATCGAGAAAGACCTATACTAATGGGTTTCAAACTATTAGTTTAGGAAATTTCATAGGAAATACCTATACTAATGGTTTGGTTAGACTAAGAGTATAGGTTATCTATTGAAAAACAATTCCTATGGTGAGTTTTGAACCCAAGACCTCCTAGATATTTTCCAAAGAATTTACCACTCTACTAAAATGACTTTGATGATCACACACACACACACAAATATGTATATATATTTGTATCTATAAAAATAATTATTAATTTTGAAATATTTTTTATTATTAAACATAAATATGTTGTCACTTATACCAATAGTTTGACCAAACTATTGGTATAGGTGGTCATAATCCATACCTATACAAATTATTATCCAAATTTTTGGTATATTTAGTAAAGAGCCATACTTATACCAATTTTTTTTTTCAAACTATTGGCATATGAAACCCATACCAATGATTTTACAAATTGTTGGTATATGTCATATTTCTAGTAGTGGCAGTGACCAATTATAAAAAATTAATGGTTTTAGGTGAGAGGAATATTTAACCCAAATCAAGAAGTGGGAAATTGAATTATAAGAATTTTAGTTATATTGTATGAAGGAAGTGGGAAATAGACTTTGGGTGAAAGAAACTTAGGAAAGAGGGATTTATGAAGGTGTCAATTGTAAAAATATTAATTGCACAAAATTATATTTTACTTAGAATCCTGGAACTAGAAATTTTTCTTAAATTAAATATATATTGGGTTAGATTCCTAGAGGAAGCATGATAATTTCAATTATAAGTGAATCTTTTACTTTTCTTCATTACTAGTTTGAGTATTTAATAGTAATAAAAATAAATTTTTGTTAGTTAAATTTATTTTATTTCCTTTGAGTACAATAATGTAAGTGTGCGGGAGTAATGAGAGTCAATTAATTTGGCCTTAAATTTTTTTATTTTGGTAAAGCCCCATTTTAAGTGAAGAAGGGGGAAACCCATGAGATCAAGACTTAAACAACAAACTAGGCCCCAACAGACCAAAAATCAAGATAAAAAAAACCCTCACTACAAGAGATCAGCTCCTACTAGTAACAAAAGACATTAAAACCAGCTTCCATTGTCTCATCGCAGCACGACTGGCTATCCTGTGCCAAAGAGCACGAGCCTGGTATAGATGAAAAAATCCATACCCTCTCAAAAACCTAATTCCAAAAAGACATAAAACCGTGAGAATTCCTTCCCCTAAACCTCATCTAGAGAAAATTCTTGTAGAAAAACGGTTGCAGAATCCTATGAGCCATAGACCACCAAGGCCAAAACCTTTCCTCCATTCCTGTATCTCCAAATTAGTGAAAAACAACACTGTTCTCCTTGCCACCCAATACCAACACTTCAGTGCAACAAATTACCAAAGAACCAAAAACACAACCGACACCAAAGCCTCAACCAATTACCGAATTCAGCAACCCGTCTCATGAACATAGCAAAACAAATGCACCCCAAATGAAAAATGAATCATGCATAAAAAACCACCAATGAAAGACGATCCAGATGAATCTCATCCGCACCATTTTCGCAACTGAATCTAAGCTGCCCAGAGAAGATGAATGAGAACTCAAACCACAAACCATCCAGAAACACAACCAAATCCAATTCAAAGGGTCAGAAAATCAAGGATAAAACCAAAACCACAAAGGCAGCCGTGAGGTGATGCTACAAACCAGAACCAGATCTTGTCGCCGCCTTCACATTCACACCCAAAGACCACCTCGACTGGCCGCACACACTCCCAGCTCGAAATAGAATCATTGAACCTGAAGTTGGAATGATGACCATTGGTGCCATTATGCTACCAAAAATCCCTACCCAACGAAAAAGGGGGAGAGAGAAAGCAGGCCAACAAATGGTGGGAAATACCAAGATAGCATCGCCCACAAAGTCCTCGATGTCACCCATAAGAGAAGAAACACCGTCATGAAGCATTGAGCTAGAGTACTGAAGATAATATCCAAAGTCGATCCACGGTAGAAGAGAGATGATGATAGGGAAAACCCTAACACGACGTCACCCCTTATAGGCTCATCCCATCCAACACTCGAGTGATGAGATAAAATATTTTCAAAATTTTAATATGTTTATCAATAAGAAATAACCCCATATTTCAGTTAAAACCCAAGAAATTAACTCAATTTTTACTTTTGTGAATTTGGAATTAAAGTGTTAATTAGCTTAAATATGTGTTTTGTATTTTTTTATTCATTTTTTTAATTAATTGAAAAATATGTAAATTGGATTTCTTAATTATGATTTAAATTGATAATAGGCCATTAATTTTTTTTTATTTTTTAATTCATTTTTAAATTAATTAGAATATGGACTATACTAATTCTGTGATTTCTATGGATTTTAGGTGATTTACAAGAGTTATAGACTGTTGAAGAGTGGTTAAGGCATGAGGCCGCTGGATGCATAACATTTTTATTATAGAAGGATGATGTGTAATAGACCGAGCTTGATAAGAGTGTAAAATCAACTAATCAAGTGATGTGTAACATGGTTTCCCTAATTATAAATGATACATAACATATTTGAAGCTCAGTGGTCCATGTATAATATATTTTTCCTTTTTTGATTGAAAATAGGATGATGCATAAGATGTTTTATCACTAGAAATACCATGAACAACATATTCTCCATCATCATAGATGACATGCAAGATATTTTAGATGAAGCTACTAATGCATAACATATTTTTCAAGGTGAATATGATACGTAACATCCTAGAGTTTGTGAAATTTTAAATTCATATTATTATATAAGATGATTTTTTAAGAGGGAATGATGATGCACAACATGTTTATGGAGGAACCAAGTGATACATAACATGCTGTCCTTTGTCAAAATCAGTGTAGTGTATACATAAATAGATTTATCCCAGGGACAATGTGAATCATAACATAATTTTTCAAAAGGGAAAAGTTTATATATATATATATATATATATTAGGTGATTGGGGGTAAAATTACATTTAATCACACACACACACACACCACGCACATAGGACAAAAAGGAAGGCCATAGACCGCCAAGGGGATAACCCACCCATCATGCCCTATTTATTTATAGCATGGACCATAGACATAATGGGTGTTAAACCCATGGAAATACCAACCTTAAAATATTTTCTAGTGGAATTAACATATATAATATTTCTGAATTTGTGAAATTATGAGAATTTGATTTGTGAAATATCTTTTCCAATACCTAGCCTTGTGTAACATATTGGACTTAGTGAAATTTGCAGATTCATAGGCCGTGTGGAAATAAAATCCAAATATTAAAAAATGGAAAAGGATCAACTTAAAAACTCATTCAATGGTTTAACAAAATTGGGAATAACTGCTCCAAGTGCCCCATTCAACATTAATCCAATCAAAGAAGGAGAAAGTGAACATGGGATGATTTACAATAAATAAGAAGAATCAATAAATAGACAGCTGAAGAATTTATACCCTCAACCTATACACATGTAAGTTATCCATAGAAGAAGATATCTCAATACTTAAAACTAAAGTACAGGAGGAGGAGGAAGGGAACCCTACGATGCTTATAGATATTTCTATCATACCCATTCATAAAAAGGCTCCCACTGTGGGATTTAGTTCATATTTTTTTTTTGTATTTTCAATTAATAAAACTCATTCTGTTTAATTTTTTCATGTGTTATATCCATTTATTTTCCATTTTTATATTTATACTAGTGATCCTAAAGAAATCATATATGATGAGAGGTTAACATGAGGATCACCAACTAGACGAAAACTAGTGATTCCATAGTTCACACTCTTTTATTTTATTTTCTAGTTTATTATGGAGATGTGGGTGATTAAGGGGTAAATGTGAATGATAATACCTCAAGCTTATATTCCCCACATTTACTTTAACATTACTAAAATCAATTAATCTTACACTATTCAAAAAACTAGTCAAAGATGGGACCAGTGATTTTATTGACATGTGGACTTATGATTTTGATCCATTAGAGAGAGTGGTGGGTAGATCACTTTGGAGGTTTTTTGAGTGTGATGTATGTTCAAAAAATTTATGTAGTGAGGGTGTGTGTAACAATTTTGAAGTACAAAGAGAGTAGGTTTGGGGAATCAAGGCAATGATAAAATAAATGATCACTAAGGTTGAATCCATGGGTGTCTCCTTTATTTCATTTTATTTTTCTATATTTTCATTTTCCTTTTTTATCTTTTCATTCATAAATCCATTTATATTCCATTTTAAAAAATACAGTCAAAAAAATTATAAGTGTAAGGATAGTGAATGATCTAGTTATATCTCCTTGAGGGATAAACCTATGGACAACTTTATGGTATATATAGGGGATTTAAAATTTTATTTAACCCTCAATGACAACAACCATCAAAATATTTTCATTTAATTACCCATATCTCACTCCTCTCAACTAAGTTTTTTATATTATTACACCAAAAATAACTAGGTCACTCTGGTCATCACTCCAAGCTTGACACCCTTTATGATTTCTTCTCACACTAACCCTAAGGTTAATTATTTTATTAGAGTTATAAAGTAAAACAAACTCAAGTTAATATAGGAGAATAATCCACTTTGGACTTTATATGATATATATATTTAGTAATACCCATTAAATCCCTTTTTATCTCACCCATGTCAATCTAACCCACTTACCGCCACTTTCACATCTCATAACACTATTTTACCAATTAAGGAAGATATGAAACTACAATATGGGGTGAATTATAGTGAAAACATGACTTATAATTTTCATCCCACTAATGTTTTCAGTTGATCAAATAATACAAGTTCCAATAAATTCAAAAAAATATTAGAGTAAATAGTTGTATTAAAAAAATAAAAATTCCATAGAAATAAAAAATCTATTAAAAAATATATAATTTCTAATAAACACAATAATTCAGTGGAAAATAAAAATACAAGGTAATGCAGAAACAATGCATGGAGTTCTAGATAACAATCGAGAAACCCCTAAAGGATATTATTACCAATCTGATTCTAATAAACAGAACCCTTCACTTTTATCAAAGGTGGTAGCAGGATCTATAGACCTGATCCTAGGTATCCCAATCCCTCACCCAAAAATTCCTTGACTATATACCTATTAGAAGGTTCTAATTACTAAACTTCTATCTTATTTGATTGAATACTCATTGGAAACACAAACGACTCTATCCCCAAGAACCACTTCAATTTGACGATCAATAGAAATTACACAATATGAATTCATTGAGCACAGGGGTCTAGAAAATTCAAATTATAACCCTAGAAACTCATTGATCTCAAAGGATCAGATATATGATAATGCAATCCCAAAACCTCCTCGATCACAATGATCATACAAAGAACAATTACAATAGAAAAATATAAGATACTTATATTGAAACCTCACTTAATGGTGGATCTTAGAAACAAATCACTGAAATTAAAAATAAATCTAGAATCACTAAAAGCATCAAGATGGTGAAAAATTAAAAAATAATATAAGATCAGTGAATTTATTAACACATTAACTTACTTTTTCCCCTCTCTATAAAGACCTAAACCCTATTTATAGATGATTTCATAATAAACTATAATGGTGAAAATCCAAGATCTTCATGAATGGTTAAAACTACATCTATTGAAACACTCCATATTTTAATTAATACATCTTTATTCTCTATCATTAGATGATTTCAAATTTTCATTGCATCACAATACCATGTATATTTTTGAAAATATAAAAATAAACATATTTAAATGGAATATATGATTGAACAATAATCATGAACACATTAAAACTCATACAACCAAGTCCAAGTTAAATAAAAAATTTACTGAGGTTTATTTTTGAATTTCCAAAATCAAATATATGAATAAATTAAATTAAATCAAAAACAATCCCTAACAATATAACCCTTTTTGATAATCATAAGACACAAATAAAAAAGGCAAGTTTGACAAGAATATAAAAGAAAAATCTTTACAATGTTTGATAAATATTCCCTTGGATATAATGTTTTAGAGACAAAAATATATCATTTAAGAAAACACATGGGTTTATTAAAAACAAATCTCCCTTAAAAATATATTTATTTTAGAATAATTCTCCCCATTCATTAATTTTTTAATCATTTAATATGATCATATAAAAAATTTCTCCATGTTAAAAGAACATCAATAATTTTTATAAAATTAAAAGAAAGGAAAAACTCATTTCTCATTTAAACATAATTAATTTATCCCCAAATTCCCCTCATTGTGATGGTTAAAAAGAACCAATAAAATATGAGTCATCATGAAACAATAATAGAGAATATATACAAGGATCAAAGAAAATTTCTATAATGTTCATTAAAAAACTTTCCCCTTTATAAATTTCAATAAAACTATACATATAACGACCCATACTTTACATACATTGTCATTAATTCAAAATTGAAGCATACTTATTACAACATATAACAAAACCATGAAAGGACCGTATAGGTATAGTGTCTTTAGAAACTGGGAAATATAAACAACTGGTTCATAAAGCGTCTACACTGTCTCCCATTTATTTCATCATATCTATAGTCCCTTTTGGCATATCTTACTTAATAATATTCTTCCTGACCTGGGGAAAGAAAACTTAAAAAAGGGTGATCTCAAATTCTCAGTAAGGGTAAACAAAAGAAATATCAATCACATCATATTCATAAGAACATAACATTTTGGAAATCTTAACCTGCAAACGTGAGCATAATTTCATAACATGGGATAAATCTTAGTAGTGAAATGAAATCCCAATAATCATAACTTAAAACATGAAACTTTATGGCATACACAAATAATCATATAGAATCATTTCTTGTTAGTCAAGACTCATTTCCAAGACTATCTTAGTGGACAAAGTCCATTTCTGAATCGAGTTCACTCCTCGTTTCAGTCCTGTTTCACTGAACCGGTTTAACATTCCGTTCCAGCCATGTCTATCTCAGGAGATATAAAATCTTTACCCAATGCATTGGAGGGAGATATAGGTCCCACCCATCTCATAATGATACCATTCTTATGTGTGCCACAAAATCATAAACCATACATCATAACATAACCCATGTAATAAAAATGGGAATCTTAAACATCGTGACATCATAAAAAAATTCATATAAGATAAAGGGATTCATAAAAATAATTCCATCACAACATAATCAAATCAATGTAACAATAGGGATATAAACAGAACCCTTTATTATCTTAGATTTAAAATAATTTTGATAAAACACTTGAACTCCATTCTTGAGGAAAATATCCTTTCTACTTCAAAAACATTTTCCTTTCTTAACATGTCATAAAATTTTAAACTAAAAGAAGCTGATTAAAAATAAACTTGAAAACTTGTAAAGGAAGCTTCTTGGAAATAATGTTTTTAAAAATCCATTCATGCCGTATAAGTTAAAAAAAACTTTCTTCTCGTACTTTTGTTGGAAAAGTCAAAAAAGTACCTCGTACGAAAAACGACAAAAGATTCCTTTCATATCTTTTACTATAAACTCACCAAAGGGTAAAAATGGATTTAAACAATTGTAGTTGGATGGAAATAATATTAGATATTGAGGAAACATGGATGTGGATGATAAAATACACCCCAGTAAATACCAAAGTATAAACAGTCTCGGATAAAAATGAGATTGTGATATTTCCCTTACCTTAGGTCCGATTTGCCTCGTAAGTGTCCAAAACTCCTGTATACACTACTACAACCTGCGCCTTTATCAGCACTAAAAACCATCATTAACAGCTCTAGAAAAGCGCTGTTAATTCCGGCGTAGATAAAGGGGGGGGGGGGGTCCCCTTTATCAGCGCTTCTCGGAGCGCTGATACGAGTTCCTTTATCAGCGCTCCTTTAGCGCTATTAAAGGTTTCCTTTATCAGCGCTAAAAAAGCGCTGATAAAGGGCCCAGCGCCTGCACCTAAAAAACAGTACCTGCACACCTGCAGACCAGAATACCTGCACAAAGTAGCACATGCACACCTTCACACCATAGCACCCACACCCAATATTTTGACTGACAATGGTATATACATTTACTTAACATCATGAATAAAAAAAAACACATTGCTATATACATTTCAAAAGTTGTTTTACATGGTTACATTTACAATTATTCAACAACAGTTATAAACATTCATGTTTCATCCTTTGATATCCGTGATCCGCTCTCGATGGTATTTGTTGCCGAACAAAGCATCCGAACTCAAGGAAAAAAAATCACCTATATAAGAAAACAAATATTATGTTAGTAATGTAATAATGAAAGAAATTAAAACAGAATATGAAAGAATACATTAATATGGAAATGTGAAACTAAAATATTAAATTTTAAACTCAAAAGTTTTCATTTTCATAACAATGAAAGGGAATAATGTAAAATCAATATGTTTTTGATTGATTTATCTCATTTACTAAATACTGATTCTTTATCTAATGAAAATCTTTACCGGTCACACCATGCGTCAGATTGAGGTGCGGTCGATTCGTACGTGTCACAAATGACTCATGGATCGTTGTCCTAAAGTATCAAAACAATCTGAAGGCGTTTGCTCGGTTTGGTGTATGTCATTGGTGTTGTTTTGCAAAGTTTATCTCATTTTCAAACTGATATCAGAAACTTTTAGCCATACCGGTCACACCGTGCGTCGGATTGAGGTGCGGTCGATTCGTACACGTCAAAAATGACTCGTGGATCGTTTTCCTAAAGTATCAAAACAATCCGAAGGCGTTTGCTCGGTTTGGCGTATGTCATTGGTGTTGTTTTCCAAAGTTCATGTCATTTTCAAACTGATAACAGACAATTTTAGCCATACCGGTCACACCGTGCGTCGGATTGAGGTGCAGTCGATTTGTACGCGTCACAAATGACTCGTGGATCATTTTCTTAAAGTATCAAAACAATCTGAACGCGTTTTCTCAGTTTGGCGTATGTCATTGGTGTTTTTTTCCAAAGTTCATGTCATTTTCAAACTGATATCAGACAATTTTATCCATACCGGTCACACCGTGCGTCGGATTGAGGTGCGGTCGATTTGAACACGTCACAAATGACTCATGGATAATTTTCCTAAAGTATCAAAACAATTCGAAGGTGTTTGCTCAGTTTGGCGTATGTCATTGGTGTTGTTTTCCAAAGTTCATGTCATTTTCAAACTGATATCAGACAATTTTAGCCATACCGGTCACATCGTGCGTCGGATTGAGGTGCGGTCGATTCGTACGTGTCACAAATGACTCGTGGATCGTTTTCCTAAAGTATCAAAACAATCCGAACGCGTTTTCTCGGTTTTACGTATGTCATTGGTGTTGTTTTTCCAAAGTTCATGTCATTTTCAAACTGATATCAGACAATTTTAGCCATACCGGTCACACCGTGCATCGGATTGAGGTGCGGTCGATTCGTACATGTCACAAATGACTCGTGGATAATTTTCCTAAAGTATCAAAACAATCCGAAGGCGTTTGCTCGGTTTGGCGTATGTCATTGGTGTTGTTTTCCAAAGTTTATCTCATTTTCAAACTGATATCAGACACTTTTAGCCATACCGGTCACACCGTGCATCGGATTGAGGTGCGGTCGATTCGTACACGTCAAAAATGACTCTTGGATCGTTGTCCTAAAGTATCAAAACAATCTGAACACGTTTGTTCAGTTTGGTGTATGTCATTGGTGTTGTTTTCCAAAGTTCATGTCATTTTCAAACTGATATCAGACAATTTTAGCCATAACGGTCACACCGTGCGTCAGATTGAGGTGCGGTCGATTCATACGCGTCACAAATGACTTGTGGATCATTGTCCTAAAGTATCAAAACAATCCGAACGCGTTTTCTCGGTTTGGCGTATGTCATTGGTGTTGTTTTCCAAAGTTCATGTCATTTTCAAACTGATATCAGACAATTTTAGCCATACCGGTCACACCGTGCGTCGGATTGAGGTGCGGTCGATTCGTACACGTCAAAAATGACTCGTGGATCGTTTTCCTAAAGTATCAAAACAATCCAAAGGCATTTGCTCATTTTGGCGTATGTCATTGGTGTTGTTTTCCAAAGTTCATGTCATTTTCAAACTGATATCAGACAATTTTAGCCATACCGGTCACACCGTGCATCGGATTGAGGTGTGGTGGATTCGTACGCGTCACAAATGACTCGTGGATCATTGTCCTAAAGTATCAAAACAATCCGAACGCGTTTTCTTGGTTTGGCGTATGTCATTGGTGTTTTTTTCCAAAGTTCATGTCATTTCCAAACTGATATCAGACAATTTTAGCCATACCGGTCACACCGTGCATCGGATTGAGGTGCGGTCGATTCGTACACGTCAAAAATGACTCATGGATCGTTGTCCTAAAGTAATCCGAAGGAGTTTGCTTGGTTTGGCATATGTCATTGGTGTTGTTTTCCAATTTTTATCTCAATTTGAAACTGATATCAGACACTTTTAGCCATACTGGTCACACCGTGCGTCGGATTGAGGTGCGGTCGATTCGTACGCGTCAAAAATGACTCGTGGATCGTTTTCCTAAAGTATCAAAACAATCCGAACGCGTTTGCTCGGTTTGGCGTATGTCATTGGTGTTGTTTTCCAAAGTTCATGTCATTTTCAAACTGATATCAGACACTTTTAGCCATACCGGTCACACCGTGCGTCGGATTGAGGTGCGGTCGATTTGTACGCGTCACAAATGACTCGTGGATCGTTTTCCTAAAGTATCAAAACAATCCAAAGGCATTTTCTCGGTTTGGCGTATGTCATTGGTGTTGTTTTCCAAAGTTTATCTCATTTTCAAACTGATATCAGACACTTTTAGCCATACCGGTCACACCGTGTGTCGGATTGAGTTGCGGTCGATTCGTACGCGTCACAAATGCCTCGTGGATCGTTGTCCTAAAGTATCAAAACAATCCGTACGCGATTGCTCGGTTTGGAGTATGTCATTGGTGTTGTTTTCCAAAGTTCATGTCATTTTCAAACTGATATCAGACAATTTTAGCCATACCGGTCACACCGTACGTTGGATTGAGGTGCGGTCGATTCGTACGCGTCACAAATGACTCGTGGATCGTTTTCCTAAAGTATCAAAACAATATGAACGCGTTTGTTCAGTTTGGCGTATGTTATTAGTGTTGTTTTCCAAAGTTTATCTCATTTTCAAACTAAGTAGTAGGAATTCACTAATCTAAGGATATGAAACATAAGAAAGGGAGATCATAGATGCTCAATAAGTGTAAAGGGAGATATCAATGACCATATAAAGATAACATAAGTATTAGGAATTCACCTTCATTGTCCTATTTGTTTACATTCTTCGATCAGGTACGCTGCCCATTCGTTTCTAAAGACATTTATATCATCTTCTGAATAGGAGTTTTTGCGACAGTCATAGTAGTACTGAAAAAATATAAATACACAAGGGATTAATAATTATTTTAAATAAAGTAGTAATTATTTTCAAAAATACCTCTTCAGGGATGCTAGTTTTTCCCTGAAATACGATCTCTTTCATAAATTTACAAACATAATAACCGCAGTCCTTGTCATTTGTTTGTTTCGGACACTGCAGAAACATCAAGAAAAATAAGTAATTTGTTTTGATATGTATTTGGATAGTGAAATATAATTATATATTCCCAGATACTTCTCCATTTGTAGATCTTGTGGGCATTGTCATCCTTACGCCCTGGATTCATTCCATCCTTTAGACGATATTCATACACCGCCCTATCATAACAAAATCCTCATTAAAAGATAATATAAATTATATAACTAGATATTTAGTTCTAAAATGTTGGATCTAGTGTAATAAAAATTGACAATCTCCATCATGTGTGGCCGGTTAGTTGGATATCCATGCAGTGAATCCAAAAAATAAATCTTTGGAGTATCCAAATTGACTGCAATGAGCATCCAATGTTCCCTAAAAACACAAAAAGAAATAAGTACTGATAGAAATGAAAATATAATTGATATGATTAAAATGTAGAGTTTTACCCTTGCATCGTTGGTATTAAAAAGAGCCTGTCAGTCGTAATTCTTCTTTGAAACGTTCTGAGCAGATTTGACATCAATTCAGCCTGAAAATTAGAATCTATTTCTGTTCGTTGTGTAGAAATGGTGTGAGGACTAACGAGTCCAAATTTGTATTCATGGGAAAATCCCTTCAACTGTTTTTCATATATACGCCTGTGAAAAATATGAGATGTATTTATCCATAATTATCAAAGTATATCAGCTTCTGTAAAATCAAATCATGAAAACATAACTCATGTATACATTTATAACTGAGGCCCCTAGCCAGTCGTATGTGATGATCTCAGAAACAGCGTCTGCACTAACGAAATCCATTGTTTCCTCTCCGTACATATATTTTTCACAAAAAATTGTATAATTCTTTCCGTCTTTCATTTTCGTATCCACATGAGCTTGCAATGATATTAAATGTGGATATAGAATGGGCGGGGTGAACGTGCTCTCAGTAGATCGTTTTGATCGGTTGGTTGATCCAATCTTGGAGCCGCTCTTTCGTTTTAGCTTCTCCATTTTATCCTTCTGTAATAACATTCATCAGTTCAGCCATTTTCTAATTTAATGTTAAAGGTTCTGCTTGAAAAATGAACTGGAAATGAATACCTCCTGCTCGACGTGTTTTTTTAAAAGATTCGACGGCCATGCAACGAATGTTCCAGTAGCTTTTTCCACCGTATGAATGTCGTCATCATCATTTGGCACGGGTAGCTCAGCGCTCGGCTCATTAGCTACGTTAATCGACACTTTGACATGACCGGTTGGAAGTGGTCTGGAGTGTAGCGTGTCATTCTGCATATTGAACACCATAGCCCTCGCTACAAGGCGATGGGTGGGAGTTGACAGATATAAATCACAGTCATTTTCACCCTGAAGAATATCATTAAATGAAAGGTATCAGTGTCTATGTGATTCACATCTCACAAAAACGAATATTATAACATTGATTACCTCGGTGAAGTCAGGTCTTTGAGGGGAATGGCTCGCCTCAAAGCTGGTGAGGGGTGGATCTTCTCGCGGGGGTTATTCTTGAGTTGTTTGTTCTCTTCGCCTCTCCTCCATCAAACTCTTTAGCATCTCTCCCTGAGTTTGGATTAGTTCTTCAAGGGTAGCTACTCTATCTCTCATTACATGAAATTCTTTAGTTTGTTCATCCTCTTGTTTTTTTTTCTTAAAATATGTCTTGGGTGACACCCCAAAACCCACACCTCTGACACGGCCATACTGTTCTGGCTGTTTCAAGGCCGTTGAAAGTATGTCTGCATCTGGTGCGGGTGTTGATGTTTCCTGTGACTATGTCAAATAGAAAATATGAAAAAATAAGTAATCATCGTTATGTAATAGTGATTTAAAGCAAAACAAGTTTATATTATGTCATACTTACACATGTTTCCCACACTTTTTGTGTGTTTTCATCTATCAGTTTCCCCTCTTTATTAACACGAGCCTCCTTCCATAGCACATGGCGTGGAATGGAAGTGACTTGAGATTTTGCTTCATCAATCTGCTTATAAACCGAGAAACATGGTTACAGTGT
The DNA here is from genome assembly GCA_963277665.1 of Viscum album. Classification (NCBI taxonomy): domain Eukaryota; kingdom Viridiplantae; phylum Streptophyta; class Magnoliopsida; order Santalales; family Viscaceae; genus Viscum; species Viscum album. The sequence goes on from OY728123.1 coordinate 668,667,655, forward strand.
TGTTTTATGTCACATAAAATTATTACAGTACTTTTAAAATACATACCAATTGTTTTTTAATTGAAGTGTACCCCAACCTTGCTTTACGGTAGGGGTACGCTGGTTTTGCTGCCCGTTCTTTATTTCCAGCACTCAGTTGCTGTTTCATAAATAAAAACCTATCAATCAATGTGATGAATACAAGTAAAGTTACACAACGTGTAAACAAACACAATGTACCTGAAAATTCTTTTCCGCACGACGGTTGCAAAACGCATCCCACATTCCTTGGGATATCAAGTGTGCATAAAGAGGAGGCGGGTGTGGCTTGATTTTCCCTTCGGCATCTTTCAGATGATTTTTCGTTAAAATGGTGCGAAAGCCTCTATGAATCCTTTCGGCCAGTCTGAAAACATATTCTTTGTGCGAAACATCTACTATAAATGCACTCTGCAAGAGATGATGAAGGGTTAGTCAATATTTCAATATTTTATTTTATTTTAATAAATTAAATAGATGATATCGTAATGTTACAGTAATCTCTTCCCACATTAATGTTTTCAACCCGCTTACAACATGGTGCCACGACTCTACGTCAATCGGCACGCGTTGTCGAGTGACGATTCCAATGTAGCTACTAAACATGGCTTTGTTGGGGTTTACATGCTGGCCTAGCTTATTCCATCCCACCTCAAATTTTATGCCTTTTGCTTTTTCCTTAAGGATTTTTGCTAAAACTGTCAAACTACGGTGCACCTGTTTTTTTTGTGTCGCTGGGGTTTCATCGCCTACCATTTCCTCAGTTTCGGCATCATCATTATGTTTCTTCGAAACACTAGCTTCGGCACTGACACCAGCTGCAACAGGTTGAGATACCTGTTGTACGTCAGCAGTGGGACCAGCTGCAACAGGTTGAGAGACATGTTGTCTCTCAGCAGTGAGACCAGCTGCAACAGGTTGAGAGACCTGTTGTACGTCAGCAGTGGGACCAGCTGCAACAGGTTGAGAGACCTGTTGTCTCTCAGCAATGGGACCAGCTGCAACAGGTTGAGAGACGTGTTGTGTCTCGGGATTGGGTGCATTAGCAGGTGAAGAAGTCATTATCTGCAGAACTAGTTTAAAATTTAAGTTATATCACTTAAAACCAGCAGCGAACAGATAATAACATAATGTAACACAATCTATATTACAATAAAAATAAATAACCTGATTATTGAACTCCCTTTTTTTAAAAGGCTGAAGGGATTTGACCCCTCTATCAACTATCCATATCCCTTCATTGTGGTCTCCTCTGACATACAAAACGTCGTCTACATTGAGACCACTGCGAAATGATTGCGAAATCCCAATGAAAGGATCATATTCCGTTGAATTTTCATCTGACCCTTCAGCTGTTTTGGTCGATAACAGAACAATTGACCAGTTTCGGTTTGTGGGATCGGGAATATAAAATACTTGCACTGCCTATGATGCCATTATAAATGGTTTGCCTTTCTCCCCTTCCTTACTGAAACCAACTTTCACAAATCCCAAATCATCTATTTTAACAGCACTCCTGGTATCAACCCACTTGCATTGAAATATCGGAACTTGAAATTCCGTATAATCCAACTCCCATATTTGTTTGATGATGCCAAATTATGACATATTCGCATAAATTGGATTTCTATCCTTAGCACCGGAAACATGCATCGCTTCAGCCACAAGTGTAAGCCCACTATTCTGCATGGTACTGTCTTCATCATATTCATTAGTATAAAATGTATAACCATTAACTACATAAGCATTGTAAGATAATGCATACACACTTGGTCCTCCGGCTAGCCATCGAAGTCGTTCCAAAATAGACTTTGGATTTTCATCTGACTTCTTAAAAATATGATCTCGAAACCATCCTATAAACTGTTGATTATGTGTATTTGATATCCATTTTTCAGCCCTTGATGGATTCAATTTCCTACGAATTTCTTTATGGATTTCAACATATGGGTCAACGTCCAAACTGTTATACAAAACATAAAGGTGGGCCTGCTCTCGATCTGTAATATTGATTGTGACAACCTTTCTTCCAGAAATTCCTTCACCCTCTAACCGCCCAGTGTGACGAGATTTCGGTAAGCCAATGCTCTCCACACCAGACAAGAGGGCAAGTAGTTTCGTAAAACTGTCGTCACTCCACCCGTTATCTTCTTTCAAATTATACAGCTTCAGTATGGCTGACAATGCTGTATATTTAGTGCAACCAGCATACAATGGCGTCGTTGCACAACTTTTTAACTTCTCAAACAATTTTGGGCAATCATGAAGTTCATCTTCGAAGGTCCTTGTCATTTTCTCAATACGATCTTCATCATCATTCACATCTGTAATCACATCCTCCATACGGTCATCTTTATTGTTCATGTTTGTAATCATATCAGATGATCCATAAAATGCAGTGTCACCCCAGTCACTACCTACATTCGTTGTTTCCCCGTGTTTATTCCAACATGTATAACTTTGATCTATTCCGTGATAGATCAAGTGCTCTTCCAACTCATCTGGACTAATTTGTTTTGAATAACAACAGCGTAAACACGGACAAAGGATTTGAGAAGAGTCACATGCATGATCTATTGCAAACTTGATAAATTATTTCACTCCTTCTTCATACTCTTTTGTCAACCGATTGGCAATCATCCATTCTTTATTTATATTCATCCTATTTAAAATCCATAGGATAAGTATATAGGTTAAAGGAGAAGGAATATGAGTATAATTTAGATAAAAAACAAGATACTTCAAGGAAATAAAGGAATAAATAAATACCAAAATAAAAAATATATTGGGAACCACTACAATCCCCAAGCCTCACATCAATATGATACCACCGTGTGCCAGTTGAATCACCCATAAAACCTAATCTAGATAAATCAAAAATCAATAGAAACTAAATATAAAGAATAAAATGGTAAGGAATATGGTGAAATCACTTGAGGCACCTCTCAAACCGCGGTGGAGGAGGAGGCAATAGAGTAGGCAGAGGAGGAGGAGGAGGAGGCGCCGGTGGAGGAGGAGGATGAGGCAGCGGACTAGGAGGAGGAGGAGGAAGCGCCGGTGGAGGAGGAGGAGGACGAGGCTGCGGTGGAGGAGAAGGAGGAGGAGGAGGAGGAGAAGAGGAGGAGGAGGAGGCGGAGGCAATGGAGGAGGAGGAGGATGAGGCCGGTGGAGGGGAGGAGGAGCAAGAGCAGAGGAGGAGGCGGCGGCCGCGGCGGAGGAGGAGGTAGCGGAGGCAGCGAAGGAGGAGGAGGAGGCCGCAATGGAGGAGGAGGAGGCTGCGGTGGAGGAGGAGGCACCGGCGTGACCGCGGCGCGACCGCGGCGTGACCGCGGGGTGACCGCGGCGTGACCGCGGCGTGACCGCGGCGTGACCGCAGCGTGACCGCAGCGCGCGGAGGAGGAGGAGACGTGGAGGCACTGGCGGCACCGGCAGAGGAGGAGGAGGCATCGGCGGAGGAGGAGGAGGCCGCGATGGAGGAGGAGGCACCGGAGGCACCTGCGACAACGTGGAGGCAGGGCGAAGGCAGGGCGGAGGCAGCGAAGGCAGCGGAGGAGGAGGAGGATGAGGCCAGTGGAGGGGAGGAGGAGCAGGAGCAGAGGAGGAGGCGGCGGCCGCAGAGGCACCGGCGTGACCGCGGCGTGACCGCGACATGACCGCTGCGTGACCGCGGCGTGACCGCAGAGGAGGAGGCGGCCGCGGAGGCACCGGCGGCACCGGCGGAGGAGGAGGAGGCATCGACGGAGGAGGAGGAGGCCGCAGTGGAGGAGGAGGCACCGGCAGAAGCGCAGAGGCAGGGCGGAGGCAGTGGAGGCAGCGGAGGCAGCGGAGGAGGAGGAGGATGAGGCCGATGGAGGAGGAGGAGGAGGAGCAGGAGCAGAGGAGGAGGTGGCGGCCGCGGCGTAGTAGGAGGAGGCAGCGGCCGCGGAGGCACCGGCGTGACCGCGGCGTGACCGCGACGTGACCGCGGCGCGCGGAGGAGGAGGAGACGTGGAGGCACTGGCGACACCGGCGGAGGAGGAGGAGGCATCGACGGAGGAGGAGGAGGCCGCGGTGGAGGAGGAGGCACCGGAGGCAACGGCGGCAGCGCGGAGGCAGGGCGGAGGCAGGGCGGAGGCAGCGAAGGCAGCAGAGGAGGAGGAGGATGAGGCCGGTGGAGGGGAGGAGGAGCAGGAGCAGAGGAGGAGGCGGCGGCCGCAGAAGCACCGGCGTGACCGCGGCGTGACCGCGGCGTGACCGAAGAGGAGGAGGCGGCCGTAGAGGCACCGGCGGCACCGGCGGAGGAGGAGGAGGCATCGGCGGAGGAGGAGGAGGCCGCGGTGGAGGAGGAGGCACCGGCGGCAGCGCAGAGGCAGGGCGGAGGCAGGGCGGAGGCAGCGGAGGCAGCGGAGGAGGAGGAGGATGAGGCCGGTGGAGGAGGAGGAGGAGGAGCAGGAGCAGAGGAGGAGGCGGCGGCCGCGACATAGTAGGAGGAGGCAGCGGCCGCGGAGGCACCGGCGTGACCGCGACGTGACCGCGGCGTGACAGCGGCGTGACCGCGGCGTGACCGCGGCGTGACCGCGGCGTGACCGCGGCGTGACCGCGGCGTGACCGCGGCGTGACCGCGGCGTGACCGCGGCGTGACCGCGGCGTGACCGCGGCGTGACCGCGGCGTGACCGCGGCGTGACCGCGGCGTGACCGCGGCGTGACCGCGGCGTGACCGCGGCGTGACCGCGGCGTGACCGCGGCGTGACCGCGGCGTGACCGCGGCGTGACCGCGGCGTGACCGCAGCGTGACCGCAGCGTGCGGAGGAGGAGGAGACGTGGAGGCACTGGCGGCACCGGCGGAGGAGGAGGAGGCATCGGCAGAGGAGGAGGAGGCCGCGGTGGAGGAGGAGGCACCAGAGGCACCAGCGGCAGCGCGGAGGCAGGGCGGAGGCAGCGAAGGCAGCGGAGGAGGAGGAGGATGAGGCCGGTGGAGGGGAGGAGGAGCAGGATCAGAGGAGGGGGCGGCAGCCGCAGAGGCACCGGCGTGACCGCAGCGTGACCGCGGCGTGACCGCGGCGTGACCGCAGAGGAGGAGGCGGCCGCGGAGGTACCGGCGGCACCAGAAGAGGAGGAGGAGGCATCGGCGGAGGAGGAGGAGGCCGCGGTGGAGGAGGAGGCACCGACGGCAGCGCAAAGGCAGGGCAGAGGCAGGGCGGAGGCATCGGAGGAAGCGGAGGTAGCGGAGGAGGAGGAGGATGAGGCCGGTGGAGGAGGAGGAGGAGGAGCAGAAGCAGAGGAGGAGGAGGCGGCCGCAGCGTAATAGGAGGAGGCGGCGGCCGCGGAGGCACCGGCGTGACCGCGGCGTGACCGCGGCGTGACCACAGCGCGTGGAGGAGGAGGAGACATGGAGGCACTGGCGGCACCGACGGAGGAGGAGGAGGCATCGGCGGAGGAGGAGGAGGCCGCGGTGGAGGAGGAGGCACTGGAGGCACCGACGGCAGCGCAGAGGTAGGGCGGAGGCAGCGAAGGCTGCAGAGGAGGAGGAGGATGAGGCTGGTGGAGGGGAGGAGGAGCAGGAGTAGAGGAGGATGCGGCGGCCGCGGCGGAGGAGGAGGAGGCAGAGGAGGAAGCGGAGGAGGAGGAGGAGGCTGCGGTGGAGGAGGAGGAGGCCGCAGTGGAGGAGGAGGCACCGGCTGCAACGCAGAGGCAGGGCGGAGGCAGCGGAGGTAGCAGAGGCAGTGGAGGCAGCGGAGGCAACGGAGGAGGAGGAGGATGAGGTCGGTGTAGGAGGAGGAGGAGGACCAGGAGCAAAGGAGGAGGGGGCGGCCGCGGCAGAGGAGGAGGAGGCGGCGGCCGCGGAGGCACCGGCGTGACCACGGCATGACCGCGGCGTGATCGCGATGTGACCGCAGCTGGACCGCGGCATGACGGCGGAGGAGGAGGAGGCCGCGGAGGCACCGGCGGAGGAGGGGGAGGCCGCGGAGGCACCGGCGGCACCGGCGGAGGAGGAGGAGGCATCGGCAGAGGCAGCGGAGGAGGAGGAGGATGAGGCCGGTGGAGGAGGAGGAGGAGGAGCAGGAGCAGAGGAGGAGGCGGCAGAGTTTTACTACTCGCTTATTATATTTTTAAGAACGCATGCATAATGTGTTATTTTATTGGTAATGGTACTGGATATGATAGTGTTGGATGGGAAAAGAGAAAACGGGCGAATGCTATGTTTTATGGACAGTGAAATAAAATGGTATTGAAAAAGATCGCACCTTTTAGGATGAGGAAGATACGGTATTTGGACCCCCCATTATACGCCCCACCTACATGTTCACCCACTAAACATCTCCCCCACCTAAACACCCCCACCTAAATACCCCCCCACCCACTACACCCGCAGCACCTGCACCCCCCACTTCAAATAAAATTGATTCACACAAATCATGATAGTTGAAATAAAGAACAAAAACAAAAAACAAAGCAAATTACAGACATAGCATACCGCACAATGGAGGAGGAGGAGGACGCGGAGCAGGAGGAGGCCGTGGAGGCACCAGCGGAGGAGGAGGAGGCCGTGATGGAGGAGGAGGCTGCGGTGGAGGAGGAGGCACCGGCGGAGGAGGAGGAGGCACCGACGGAGGAGGAGGAGGCCGCGGTGGAGGAGGAGGCACCGGCGGCAGCGGCGCGGAGGCAGGGCTGAGGCAGGGCGGAGGCGGCGGAGGCACCGGAGGAGGAGGAGGAGGAGTAGAAGCAGAGGAGGAGGCGGAGACCGCGGCGGAGGAGAAGGAGGCGGCAGCAGCGGCGTAGGCGAGGGCTTCCGCGAGAGCTTGATTGTGTGCGGGGAGGAGGAAGAGGACCCGCGGGTTTTTAATAAATCCGCGGGACCCTTTATCAGCGCTAGTAAAAAGCGCTGATAAAGGGTGTATTTATCAGCGCTAAAACGAAAAGCGCTGATAAATACAGCCTTTATCAGCGCTAGAAAAGCTCTGATAAAGGGGTACCCTTTATCAGCGCTTTTCTAGCGCTGATACAGTGGAAGGCCTTTATCAGCGCTAAAAAAGCGCTGATAAAGGGTACCCCTTTATCAGCGCTTTTCCGTTAGTGCTGATAAAGGCAGGCGCATGCCTTGCCCAGTTTTGTGGTAGTGTATAATGATTTAAATAATGTTATTGACTTATTCCAGAATCATAATTATTTTTATTATATCATATATGGTCATATTCTTAGCTTCTTAGTAGTAATATTTCATTGCTACTTGTTATTCGGGTGTTTATAACTTTTTGTTCTTATGCATGTTTTGTCGAATAAATTCTTCTTCTTATCTTTAGGTTATAGATACATCATTTACAAAATGTTATTAATTTACTATATATCATATTTATTCATTCAATTCATTTATATAATCATTATGCAATGAAGATCATGTAGAACGAATCGCATCACATCGTGGAGACGGTATTCCGTACGTACGCACGAGCGATGATATCGTTCCCATGATCGTGGAATTGTATTGGAGTGTATGTATACTATTTCAGAATCAATATCACTTTACAATAATCATATATAGTAATTATTTACACCATTATACCCATCCAAGTAAGGTGGTGGGGGAAAATAGATTACACCACGGCGTGGAGACGGTATTCCGTACGTACGCACGCGCGGTGATTTTGTTTTCCGTAGGATGGATAGATGTTGAAATAGGGTTGTTTCATACTTCTAATAACATATCAGTATATTAGTTATACTGATGTTATTACTTCATAATTAAACAACTAAAGAAGAAGAAGTTGAAGAAGAAAGAATTTGGAAAGGATCGGTAATGGATATTATCTCTTTTTGACGCGCCTCTTCTTAACCTCCTCTTAGGGCACTAGGGTTGGTCTTTGAAGAAGACCAGAACCTCTAGGATAATTATAGGGAAGTGGGGAAGTGAAATGGTCAGGGTTTGGCCGAGCATGAAGGCTCAAATTGGTGTGAGGAGGAGAGGGAGGAGGTGCCCTTTTATAAGGGAGGAGAGGGGCACCTTTGGAAATATAAGAAATATTAGTTTATATTAAATCCCAACCCCACTTAAAAACTTCCAAAATGACTCATATCCAAAGATTAGATGATATAGGGTTGTAATATCATCAACCAATAAAATTTAGACATGTTAGGAATTTATTTTAAACATTATCAACTTGATTTATCCTTATTTATCAATTTAATTTTATTTGTGGTAATAATATTCTAAATTTTAAATTATTATTAATAATTACATATGTGTTGTTAATTTTCCATAATTTGACACTTTATGACATTTTCGACCATATAAATTTTAATTTATAATTTTTAAATATTTTTGTGATTTTTAAACAATTTTATAATATGTTATTTTTATAAAATAACAATAGTGTCAATTTTGACACTATTCATTTATTTGAATTTAAATAAAATATATACAGAGGATATGTTCGAACTAAAAGATTTAATAGATTAATAAAATGTCATATGTATCTAGAAAATTAGTGGAGAACATTAAATAGTGCATATAATAATTATTTTAATATTTTCAAAACCATTTATTTGATATTTTAATTAATAAAATAATTTCAACATCACTATTGTGTCATAATTAATGATAATTATTTAATCCCTAAAAACTCTAAATAAATTCCTATGATGTAGATAATTGTATTATATTTATGGAGAATATTCTTGTACGAAGTTTCATTAAGTTTATCACCAAATTAAAATTATTATACTTATAAGATTTAAGAAAGTGACATGTTGTCACATTCTTTGGTTTTAATAATAATTAAATTATTTTCATGGACAAAAGTCTATTAAATGAATCTAATCCGACCCTTAGGTGATATGGGTAGACTTTTAGTCATCCAATAGGATTTTGGCAGGTGTTAGGGTAATTTTATAATCTTATATTTACCTTTAATTACCCGATTTACCTTTAACTATGGTAAATTAAATTTACCGTAGTTACTATTCATAATGCCCAAAAATAAAAAAGTAGCCTATTAACATAATTTGGACCCACTGATTCTGAATATGGAATCCTTTTTTCAAAATTTAAAACATATAAGTTGCAGTAATTAATTTAAAATAAATTCCGTTTTTAAGAAAATGGTTTTTAGAAGTTAAAACATTGCCAAAGATTGAAATGTTTTTACCTATGAATTCAATGTGAAATTAATGCTAATGAGATAAATTATATTAAATGGTAAAAATATATTCTATCTATACTTTAAAACTATTCAATATTATAATTTAATCATATAAATTATCTCAATGAAAAATGATGTTTTTAATTAAAAATTAGCGTATTTTTACTATTCATCAAAATATGAAAGTTTTCAGAAAAATATCAAAAATTTATCCAAAGTAAATTTTTATATCCTGATTCCAAAGAAGAATTTTATTTTGTCAAATTGAACTTATAAAAATGTTAAAAACTAGATTTAATGTGGGTGCGCCATCAAAAGGTGGCAAAACTGCATATTTTGATAAATACTCATTTTACCCAAAAAATTTATTTTGTTCTTTTACCATGTTCTAGAAAATGTGTAATATGAATAATAATGTTGTAAAATTTAAAATTCAGTTAATACTATTCATAACGGTTAGTTTATAATATTATAATAATTTATCGTTGTTTATTGGAACTCAGTATTGCGTACTACACACGCTATCGAGGAAGGTCGCGATTGCGTGTAGCGAAAGATTACTTTGATGATTTATATAACTTAAAAACAAAATATTTCTCATAAAAGTCTCGGGTGTTACATTCTACCCCCCTTAAAATGAATTTCACCCTTGAAATTCTTCACTTTGTAACAAACAGATGAGGATACCTCTCCCTCATCATATCCTCAAGCTCCCATGTAGCTTCTTCTAATTGGCGGTTCCTCCATAAAACTTTCACCAAGCGAGTGGTCTTATTTCGTAGGACTTTTTCGCTACGATCTAGAATCTCTATCGGCTTCATAAGAAAGATCTTGCTCCAGTGGTACAACTTCTGAGCTGAGTACATGTGAAGGATCAGGTATGTACTTTCTCAGGAGAGATACATGGAACACATCATGTACTTGAGAGAGATTCGGTGGAAGCGCCAATAGGTAAGCTACCTTCCCAACATGATCCAATATTTCGAAAGGACTGATATATCTAGGGCTCAACTTCCCCTTCTTTCCAAATCTCATGACCCTCTTCCAGGGAGATATTCGTAAGAACACTTTATCACCCACTTCAAACTCTAGGTCTTTTCTTCGGTTGTCGGCATAACTTTTCTGTCAACTCTGAGCTGCTCTTATGTGTTTTTGAATAGATCGGAACTTTTCTACCATCTCATCAACAATATCAGGTCCTAATAGCTTTCTTTCCCCAACTTCATCCCAACAAGTTGGAGTCCTGCATTTCTTTTCATAGAGAGCTTCATAAGGAGCCATCTCAATACTGGAGTGAAAGCTATTATTATAAGAAAATTTCACCAAAGGTAGGTGTTGATCCCAACCACCTTTGAAATCCATAGAGAAAGATCTCAACATATCTTCTAGAGTTTGAATTGTTCTCTCAGACTGACCGTCTGTCTGAGGATGATAAGCAGTGCTGAAACTCAACTCTGTATCCAGAGTATGCTGAAGACTTCGCAAGAACTTTGAGGTAAACCTCGGATCCCGATCAGATATAATTGAAAGTGGTACTCCATGAAATCATACCACTTCCTTTACATATATCCTGGAAAGATGATCCAGAGAGAAATCCTCTCTAATAGCGATGAAGTGTGCAGACTTTGTAAGACGATCAACTATGACCCAAATAACATTATTGCCTTTGGATGTTTTAGGAAGTCCTGTGAAAAAGTCCATAGTGATGTTTTCCCATTTCCATTCGGGTATGGGTAATGGTTGTAACATCCCCTTAGACTTCTGTCTCTCAGCTTTAACTTGCTGAAAAACCAAGCATCGAGATACATATTCAGCAACATCTCTTTTCATGCCACCCTACCAGAAGTACTCATTCAGGTCCCTATACATCTTCGTGCTTCCAGGATGAATAGTGAATGAATAACTATGAGCCTCATCCAGCAGCTCCTTATTTAATTCAGGGATGGGAGGAACACAAACCCGATTCCTGAACTTTATTATCCCATCACAATCAAGGTTGAATTCAGGAATATTTCTCACCTTCTTTTGTAACTCTACATATTCTTTCTGTTCCTCTTTAATCTTCACATGTATAGATGGTTGAACATTCATTTGATAAAGATACGATTTTCCCCCTTCCATTATAATTCCAAGATCCATCCTTTGTAAATCCATAAATATTGGATCTTTTGTGATCCTCATCATGGATAAACTGGCATGGTCTTGTCGACTTAATGCATCTGCCACCTTGTTTGCTTTCCCAGGGTGGTAATGAATTGAGCAGTCGTAATCCTTATTCAGCTCCAACCATATTCTTTGGTGCATATTCATCTCCTTTTGTGTGAAAATATACTTTAAACTTTTATGATCAGTATAAATATCACACCTTTCACCATAAAGGTAATGCCTCCAAATCTTTAATGCAATGATTACCGCAGCTAACTCCAAATCATGATTTGGGTAATATTTCTCATGGATTTTCAACTGTCGTGAGGCATAAGCTATCACCATATAATTTTGCATAAGAACAAATCCCAGTCCCTTCTTGGATGCATCACTGTAGATCACAAACCTTTCTCCACTACAAGGCAGTGTGAGCACAGGTGCACTGGATAACCTTCTTTTCAACTCCTTGAAATTCTCTTCACATTCCTCCGTCCAAACAAACTTAACTCCTTTCCGAGTCAACCTGGTGAGTGGATTAGATAATCGTGAAAAATATTTCACAAAACATTGATAATATCCAGCCAAACCAAAAAAACTTCGGATCTCAGTTACTATTGCTGGTCTCGACCATCTTTCGATAACCTCTGTTTTTGCTGGATCCACAGATATCCCCTATTTTGAGATTATGTGACACAAAAATGAAACTCTTTGAAGCAAAAATTCACATTTGGTAAATTTGGCATAAAGCTTCTCCTTTCTCAGGGTCTTCAATATAATTCTCAAGTGATCTTTATGTTCTTCCTTTCTCTTTGAATATACAAGAATATCGTCTATAAAGACTACCACAAACTGATCAAGATAGTCTCTAAAGACTCTATTCATCAGATCCATGAAGATAGTAGGGGCATTAGTAAGACCAAATGGCATCACTATAAATTCATAGTGTCCATACCTTGAATGGAAAGCCATCTTTGGTATATCCTCCCTTTTGACCCTTAATTGGTGATACCCTGAACGAAGATCAATCTTGGAAAAGTATTGAGCTCCTCGTAGTTGGTCAAATAAGTCATCAATGCGTGGGAGAGGATATTTGTTCTTGATAGTGATCTTGTTAAGTTCTCGATAATCAATGGAGAGTCTCATTGATCCATCTTTATTCTTAACAAACAGAACAGGTGCTCCCCAAGGTGACGCACTAGGGTGTATGAATCCTTTATCAAGATTCTCTTGGAGTTGCTTCTTCAATTCCTGCAACTCAATTGGGGCCATTCTATAAGGTGTCTTTGAAATAGGCAAAGCACCCGGTACGAGTTCTATTGAAAACTCAACTTCATGATTTGGTGGAAGATCGGAAAATTCCTCCGGAAAGACATCATCAAACTCCCGTACAATGGGCATATTCTGGATTGTGAGTTTCTCACCAACCATTTGAGATAAATAACCTTCATTAAGTGGAATCAAGACCCATAAGATGGAAGAAATTTCCACTGGAATGTTATGTTCATCCTTGCATCGATAGATGATCATAGATTGATCTGGAATATGAAATGTGACTTCCCTTATTTGGAAATTGATATGAGCTCCATATAAAGAAAGCCAATCCATGCCAAGATTCATGTCAAATTCTACTATAGGAAGGATCACAAGATTTGCAGGAAGCACTTTCCCACAAACTTCAATCAGAGAAGAATTGTAAACTTTTGATGCGACTGTTGTGCCATTAGGGGTTGTCACAGCTAACTCAACATCTAATTTTTGAGGTAATACGGTGATACCCTTAGAAAATTCTTCATAAATAAAAGAGTGGGTGGATCCAGAATCAAATAAAACATTTTCTACTTTAGATTGGATGGTAAGTGTACCTTTCACCACATCGTTATCGTACTCCACATCGCTGATAGAATTTGCATGTGACTTTCCTTTGTCTTTAGCCTTAAGAGTTTGTTGACGTCGACCATCATCATCAACCCTTGGATTTGGGCATTGATTGTCATAATTCCCCATCTCCTTGCACTTGAAACATTGAAGTGTAGTAGGTTCATTCTGTGTGTCCCTTCCTTTGTTTTCATTATTAGACATCTTCTTCCCATCATTGCGGCATTCAAATTCCCGATGACCTTCCTTTCCACATTTGAAACATTTACTTGTCCCTTTAAGACAACTCCCTCCATGTTTCTTTCCACACATTGAGGATAAGTGAAAGCTCATATTCTTTTCAGTGTGCTCTTTAGATTTTCCTTTGAATTCCATTTTCCTCTTCTTATCAAACCCATATGACTGATGGGTTACTCCAATCTCCATCTCGACTTTGAGAGCACATCGAATGATTTCCTCGTAGCTATTGAAGTCCCTTATGGCTAACGCCCTTCGAAGACTTAGTTTTAATCCACTAAATAATCGATCGATCTTACTCTCAGGTTGGATAATAATACGAGAAGAGTAACTTGCAAGTCTTGTAAAATTTTCTTCATAGGTACCAACAGATTCATCATCCTTTTTCTTTAGTTCAAGAAAATCTTTCTCCATATTTGTTCGGAGAATACGAGGGAAGTACTTATTGAAAAATAAGTTCTTGAACTCGTCCCATTCCATGGACTCAATTTCATCTCTTTGCCTCATATTCTTGATATGATTCCACCATTGATCAACATCACCTTCCAAACGATACACTGCTAGGATGACTTTATCATGTTCAGAACATTGAAGAACTGAAAATATCTTTTCAGTAGTACTAATCCATTGTTTATAAACTAATGGATCGGTAGACCCACTGAAAGAAGGTGGACGCTGCCTCATGAAGGATTCAACAAAATTTTGATCCTTACTTTGCTCGTTTGGAAGTCCTACATGATTCATAGCTTGAGAAAGTTGTGTGAGCATGGCTACAAGATTTTGAATTCCAGATCCCATAACATTTGGTTGCTCAGGGGGACAATCATTGCATTTCCTGTCACATTCTGCATTAACACGGTTCCTTCGGGTTCCAACCATTGACTAAAACCAAGAAGAATAGTGTGAGCAACACTAATTATAATAGGAAAACCACATGATCAATAATAAAATTTCACACTTAAGGTCTTATCATAGGTTGTTCATGGCCATTTCTAAAACACTAAGATTGTGTTCTATGCTTCGACTTATCCTTAGGATTCTTACTAAGGCTTTCACATCCTAGTTTCCAAAGGTTGACTATTCCTTTCCTCTGATACCAACTATAACGACCCATACTTTACATACATTGTTATTACTTCAAAATTGAATCATAATTATTACAACATATAACAAAACCATGAAAGGACCGTATAGGTATAGTGTCTTTAGAAATTGGGAAACATAAACAACTGGTTCATAAAGTGTCTACACTGTCTCCCATTTATTTCATCATATCTATAGTCCCTTTTGGCATATCTCACTTAATAATATTCTTCCTGACCTGGGGAAATAAAACTTACAAAAGGGTGATATCAAATGCTCAGTAAGGGTAAACAAAAGAAATACCAATCCCATCATATTCATAAGAACATAACATTTTGGAAATCTTAACCTGCAAAAGAGAGCATAATTTCATAACATGGGATAAATCATAGTAGTGAAATGAAATCTCAATAATCATAACTTAAAACATGAAACTTTGTGGCATACACACATAATCATATAGAATCATTTCTTGTTAGTCAAGACTCATTTCCAAGACTATCTTTGTGGACAAAGTCCATTTCTGAATCGAGTTCACTCCTCGTTTCAGTCCTGTTTCACTGAACCGGTTTAACATGCAATTCTAGCCATGTCTATCTCATGAGATATAAAATCTTTACCCAATGCATTGGAGGGAGATATAGGTCCCACCCATCTCATAATGAAACCATTCTTATGTGTGCCACAAAATCATAAACCAGACATCATAGCATAACCCATGTAATAAAAATGGGAATCTTAAACATCATGACATCATAAAACAATTCATATAAGATAAAGGAATTCATAAAAATAATCCCATCACAACATAATCAAATCAATGTAATAATAGGGATATAAACATAACCCTTTATTATCTTAGATGGAAGATAATTTTGATAAAACACTTGAACTCCATTCCTGAGGAAAATATCCTTTCTACTTCAAAAACATTTTCCTTTCTTAACATGTCACACAATTTTAAACTAAAAGAAGTTGATTAAAAATAAACTTTAAAAATTGTAAAGGAAGATTCTTGGAAATAATGTTTTTAAAAATCCATTCATTCCGTATAGGTTAAAAAAAACATTCTTCTCGTACTTTTGTCAGAAAAGTCAAAAAAGTTCCTCGTACGAAAGACGACAAAAGATTCCTTTCATATCTTTTTCTATAAACTCACCAAAGGGTAAAAATGGATTTAAACAATTGTAGGTGGATGGAAATAATATTACATATTCAGGAAACATGGATGTGGATGATAAAATACACCCCAGTAAATACCAAAGTATAAACAATCTCGGATAAAAATGAGATTGTGATATTTCCCTTACCTTAGGTCCGATTTGACTCGTAAGTGTCCGAACCTACTATATAATGATTTAAATAATGTTATTGACTTATTCCAGAATCATAATTATTGTTATGATATCATATATGGTCATATTCTTAGCTTCTTAGTAGTAATATTTCATTGCTACTTGTTATTCGGGTGTTTATAACTTTTTGTTCTTATGCGTGTTTTGTCGAATAAATTCTTATTCTTCTCTTTAGGTTATAGATACATCATTTAAAGAATGGTATTAATGTACTATATATCATATTTATTCATTAAATTCATTTATATAATCATTATGTAATGAAGATCTTGTAGAATGAATCACATCACATCGTGGAGACGGTATTCCATACGTACGCATGAGCGATGATATCATCCCCATGATCGTGGAATTGTATTGAAGTGTATGTATACTATTTCAGAATCAATATCACTTTAAAATAATCATATATAGTAATTATTTACACCATTATACCCATCCAAGTAAGGTGGTGGGGGAAAATAGATTACACCACGGCGTGGAGACGGTATTCCGTACGTACGCACGCGCGGTGATTTCATTTTCCGTAGGATGGATAGATATTGAAATAGGGTTGTTTCATACTTATAATAACATATAAGTATATTAGTGATACTGATGTTATTACTTCATAATGAAACAACTAAAGAATAATAAGTTGAAGAAGAAAGAATTTGGAAAGGATCGGTAATGGATATTACCTCTTTTTGACGCGCCTCTTCTTAACCTCCTCTTAGGGCACTAGGGTTGGTCTTTGAAGAAGACCAGAACCTCTAGGATGATTCTAGGGAAGTGGGGAAGTGAAATGGGTAGGGTTTGGAAGAGATTTAAGGCTAAAATTGGTGTGAGGAGGAGAGGGAGGAGGTGCCCTTTTATAAGGGAGGAGAGGGGCACCTTTGGAAATATAAGAAATATTAGTTTATATTAAATCCCAACCCCACTTAAAAACTTCCAAAATGACTCATATCCGAAGATTAGATGAGCTAGGGTTGTAATCTCATCAACCTATAAAATTTAGACATGTTAGGAATTTATTTTAAACATTATCAACTTGATTTATCCTTATTTATCAATTTAATTTTATTTGTGGTAATAAGATTCTAAATTTTAAATTATTATTAATAATTACATATGTGTTGTGAATTTTCCATAATTTGACACTTTATCACATTTTAGACCATATAAAATTTAATTTATAATTTTTAAATATTTTTGTGATTTTTAAACAATTTTATAATATGTTATTTTTATAAAATAACAATAGTGTCAATTTTGACACTATTTATTTATTTGAATTTAAATAAAATATATACAGAGGATATGTTCGAACTAAAATCTTTAATAGATTAATAAAATGTCATATGTTTCTAGAAAATTAGTGGAGCACATTAAATAGTGCATATAATAATTATTTTAATATTTTTAAAACCATTTATTTGATATTTTAATTAATAAAATAATTTCAACATCACTATTGTGTCATAATTAATGATAATTATTTAATCCCTAAAAACTCTAAATAAATTCCTATGATGTAGATAATTGTATTAGATTTCTGTAGAATATTCTTGTTTGAAGGTTCATTAATTTTATCACCAAATTAAAATTATTATACTTATAAGATTTAAGAAAGTGACATGTTGTCCCATTCTTTGGTTTTAATAATAATTAAATTATTTTCATGAAAAAAAGTCTATTAAAGGAATCTAATCCGACCCTTAGGTGATATGGGTCGACTTTTAGTCATCCAATAGGATTTTGGTTGGTGTTAGGGTAATTTTATAATCTTATATTTACCCTTAATTACCTGATTTACCTTTAACTATGGTAAATAAAATTTACCGTAGTTACTATTCATAATGCCCAAAAATAAAAAGTATCCTATTAACATAATTTGGACCCACGGATTCTGAATATGGAATCCATTTTTCAAAATTCAAAACATATAAGTTGCAGTAATTAATTTAAAATAAATCCCGTTGTTAAGAAAACGGGTTTTAGAAGTTAAAACATTGCCAAAGATTGAAATGTTTTTACCTATGAATTCAATGTGAAATTAATGCTAATGACATACATTATATTAAATGGTAAAAATATATTCTATCTATACTTTAAAACCATTCAATATTATAATTTAACCATATAAATTATCTCAATGAAAAAAGTTGTTTTTAATTAAAAATTAGCGTATTTTTACTATTCATCAAAATATGAAAGTTTTCAGAAAAATATAAAAAATTTATCGAAAGTAAATTATTATATCCTGATTCAAAAGAAGAATTTTATTTTTTCAAATTTAACTTATAAACGTGTTAAAAACTAGATTTAATGTGGGTGCGCCATCAAAAGGCGGCAAAACTGCATTTTTTGATAAATACTTATTTTACCCAAAAAAAGTTATTTTGTTCTTTTACCATGTTATAGAAAATGTGTAAGATGAATAATAATGTTGTAAAATTTAAAATTCAGTTAATAATATTCATAACGGTTAGTTTATAATATTATAATAATTTATCATTGTTTAGTGGAACTCGGTATTGCGTACTACACACGCTATCGAGGAAGGTCGTGATTGCGTGTAGCGAAAGATTCCTTTGATGATTTATATAACTTAAAAACAAAATATTTCCCATAAAAGTCTCTGGTGTTACAATACATCCCTTCATAATATCCATTTTATTCTTATGAGGTGTATTCCTCATATTTTTTGAAACATAAAATGTAAAGATGTAACCTTTCTATTCTTTTGTAATTTGTAAATATTAGTATAATTCTGTGATAATAGTCAATTAATAATAATATTTAGAGGATCAAACCTTCCCAAAGTTATCTTTTAATGACTAAAGATTATCATATTCTAATGAATATGGTTCTAGAGAATGTTCAAAACAAATTATCTTATCTTCTATAAAAACTAGATTTGACTCCTATAAAATCAAGGAAAAATACTATCCCTTGTTCAAGGGTAAATTAGATAGGTATAAAATTTTCATGAAAAAAAGAGTATCAAATTATCATAATATCAAGTGTACCAAGTATATTTAAATTTTTATAAATGTGTTAGAGCATGAATTTAATAAGAATATGTATGAAATTTAAAATCCAATGTATGAATCATGCATAAGATATTTAAAAACTAAGATAAATATTTGTGTTATTCCTATAAGAATGTACCATGGAGTAAATGGTACCTTTTAGAAGTTAATTTACATTAAATTCAACTCAAAAAAGTAATTTTCATTTGGTGTAGTACTGATAAAAATAAAGCAAACCTGATAGGTTTCATTTAAAGAACTTCCTAATAATGTAGAGTACCTGTATGAAAAGTAAAATAAATTATAAACAAAGAATGTGCTCCCCATTTCTCATGGATATTTTCAATGCTAGGAGATAGTAAAAATAGAAAGTAGAAATTATAATCACGTTTTAATGATCATTCCTAACTTATGTTTAATACATGTAAATATATTAGAATTTAAGGGTTTTGTGAAAAATTCAACAAGTTAGTTTTTATTTATGCTAAACCTTAGAATAACATATTATTTTTTGTTCATGATATCAAAGGTAGTGATGTATAATGTCTATGTGATCTATACATGAGAGGTTTTATGGGTTATTAGACAAAGAGATAAGACTTCTGCTATCACAAAGAATTAGACTTTGAGTGATACTCAAACTGAAATTTGGGACTGTACGTTGCATAAAAAAATTGAGTATAAAAAATTCCTTCCACCACATATTCAATTTCATTGGTGAGAAGTGAAATTTAATGTTGTTTATTACTAGACCATGAAACTAGAGACTCTCTTAATAATTAATAAGTTTTTTAAGTGTTCTTCCTATCTATTGTACATCCATAAAATCTAACACAAGAATAAATATTAAGAGAACACTCAGTTATAGAGGAATAAAATAATCCAAGTTCTAGAGTTACTTTAAGGTACCAGAATATCCAATTCACTACCTTAATATGGGATTCCTTTGAATTTTATTGTAATCTCAAACATAATCATAAAAAGTACATAATGCACCTTTGACTTTCTATTTGGTAAATCTAAATTCTAATAATACCTCTAAAAATTATATAATATATCGGTTTCTAGGATTCATCAAGATCAACTTTACATGAGGTACCTAATGGGGTACTTAAATATCTTATATAACTGTGTTGAGTTAATATTATTATTTCTAGTATCTGAGTTATTTAAAATCCAAGAAAGTTGTTAAGTTTACCTATCATGCTCATATCTAACTCACTCTGCCTAAGTTACGAGAAACTATCCATGACATTTTTCTGAGTTGAGAAAAATATAATGTCATTGACATAAATTTAGATAATTTTAGTTTATTTAGAAACATTATTTATAAAAAGAGTTGCGTCTCCCTTCCTCAATTTTTTTGATGTAAGAAACCTGACAATCAGTGATTCTAGGATCTCAGAGTTTGTTTGAGTCCATACAGAGCTTTGGTAAGTTTAAAAACAAATTCTAAAGAATTTATATTTTCAAAACAAATATATTATTCAGTGTAAACCTTCTCCTAAACATATTATCAAGGAAGGTACTCTTTACATCCATTCAAAATAGAGTAAAGTTAAGGTGATCTGTGAGGGAATGTAAAATATAGATAAAATTCAGTCTATCCACTCAAGAAAAAGTTTCACCATAATCCATACCATCTTGATAGTTATAACCCTTAGAAACTAGCCTCAAATTATTCTAGAAATAATCACATTTTCATCACACTTTTTTTATAAGACCCATTTAACACTTATGATTTGAATATCCTTTAGACACTCAACCAAGGTCTAGAACTTATTCCTTTTAAAATGATTAAAATCTTCTTGCATTGTAAGTCTCAAAATTTCATCACCCAAGGATTAATTTTTCATTTTATGTTTAAAATGAGATAATAGTGTAAGATGATCACATTTATTTCTAAGGGAACTACAAGTACTTATTGGCTGATCTACACTAATAGTGTTGGTATAGAAGAGTGTTTTGTTTGTGATGGAAGATTTATTTGTTGGCACTTTAGAAAATCTGAATCCTAGTAGACCAATAATATTTGATGGTGATGAATATGAATATCATAAATATCAGATGAATAATTTTTTTATCAATACTAGTATTGATAAAAATTTCATTATGACTAGAAATTATAAAATTCCTGATAAGGAAGTAACACATTTCACTAAAGAAGAGAAAAAATATCACATGAACTATAGAGTTAAAAATATTTTTTTTATGTTTAATAATAAAAAATATCTATTGTCAGATATGTTTTTGTGAGACAACCAAAAATATATAAAAAAATATCAAAGTGACCCACTTTGTAACTTTTAAAATTTTATAAACTAGAAGATCTACGATTCATGCGGATTATCAGGCTTTTGATTTCTTGTTAGTTGAATAGGTTGTGTAAATTCATCAATGATTCATGAAAATTGTAAATGGTTTTCAATATCTTGGAGATAAAAAGTTAAAATTCTAAAAACTTGTTGAAAAGATCATTGATATCATGCCAAAGGAATTATAATCTAAAAGAACAATAATAGATGATATGAAACATCTAACAAATCCAAGTTTATATGATTTGATTAGAACTATAATGCATTATGAGAGTAAGCTAAAAAGAGATATCATGAAAGAAAAGAAAAATAATAGTGTATCTTTTTCTTCAACATCTATAGTTTTAGCAAAGAAGGGTAATCCTAGTGAGAATGTTTCTAAATTTTTAAAGTCTAAGAAGAAACTCAAAGTTGAATCAAATTTTATTTATTTAGAGAAAAGTGAAAATGAGATTACTCGTCTTGAAAATAGGATGAATAAGATAGTTAGAAATAATTATTTTCATTATAATCACAGAAATGATAGAAAATATAGAAATGATAAGAAATTTACTTATGAGATGATGTTTTATAAATATAAAAAGCTTGAGAACATCAAAACTAATTTTCCAAGGATGAAGAAAAAAGATAAAGGCTCAAATAAATTTTATAAGAGAAAAGGAAAGAAATGTATAAAGGCTTTAGAAACATGGTGTGTTTGTGGGAGGAATTCATATTCAGAAATTTATTTATAGAAAAATAGGAATAATTAGAAAGTTATGAGATTTTATACTTGAATTCAAAAGAATAACTAGTTCTATATGGATAATCTATCATCTTAATCCCATAAAAACTTAGCCTCAAATAAGAATTACCCTAATTATGATGATGGATATAGTTCAAATTACTCTTTAGAAGAAAAAATTGTTACTTTAGAAGATGAGGATAATATACTTACTTTTGAAGAAATAAATAGATACATAACTTTACTAGAGAAAAAAATTATAATTTTACAAAAGATAATGATTTCACCAAAGAAATAATTTCCCAATCCAATACCATAATTTATAAAATTACTTTAGATATTTCTAACCTTATATCATATTTAGATAAAAAACGAATTTTATATCAACTAAATATTATAATAATTTGGTCATAAAATTTAATTATGAAATCCTTAGTCTATAAAAAACTTTCTCAAAATTTACTTATAAGAAATAAAAATTTAAAACATTTTACAAAAAATTGATACCTCATAGAAATACTTCCAAAATCAGTTTTACTTTAGAAAAAAACTCATTTTTAGTCAAACTATTTTCTTCAAAAAATGTACCTTTTTGTAAAAAATGTTAAATATAAGGTAATTGAAAAGAAAGCATTCTTTAAACCATGTTTTGTCATTTTATTTTCATAAATAATATATTTTTAAAAAATTGAAAAATATACAACATAAGAAAGATGGATAAATTTGGATTCCAAAAGTCTTATTTTATAATATTTTTGGACCCAAGAAAGTGTGGGTACAAAAAACTTAGAATTTTTATTTTAGGGGAAAATGTTGAGTACTGGTAGCCAAAATATATGGTACATGTATGGAATTTTCTCAAGACATATGTCTGGGAACAAAAAGTTATTATAGAATATTATAAAGATGAAATGTGGAAATATGACTTTTGGAAACCATTTCCAAGGAGAAATCTGTAGAATCAGGGATATTTAATTTCTTAGTAAATATTTAATTTCCAAAGTTTTGTATATTATATGACTTAAGGAATATATTATCAACATAAATCATTTATGTGATGAAGGTTACCTTGTGAACTTTTGGAATGATAAATGCACTTTTTAATTTTTAGAAGGTAAATTTATTCTTTTTATTGATAATAATGAGAATGTTTACACTTTAAACTAATAAGACCTTAGAAACCAAGATATACCTTTCATAAGTGAAATGGAAGATAAATCTTGGTTATGTAATAGAAGGTTAATACACTGAAATGTTATAACTTTAGCTAAAATTTATAAGAAAGGAATTGTGAGAGGTATACCAGATCTTAGGTTTAATTCATTAAAAGTATACTGTCCTTGTCAATATAGTAAGTAACACAAGTCTAGATTTAAATCTATTAGTAAAGTAGAAACTTTTGAAGCTTTACAATTAGTGCACATGTATTTATTCAATCCAACACAAACTATATGTGTTGGAGGTAAAAAATATGTGTATGTATTGTTTGATGACTATACTAGATATACCTAGGTCTATTTTATAATGAAAAATTTGGAAAATATTTTTTGTTTTAAAAGTTTTCTATTCCATGTTAAAAATGTGAAAAAATCACTTTTTTACTATTCATAGTGATCATGGTGGTGCATTTTAATGCTTTTATTTTGAAACTTTTTATATTAAGAAAGGTATTGAAAACATCTTCTTATTTCCTATAATACCTTAGCAAAATGGTGTGGTTGAATGAAGAAATACAATTATTCAATAAATTACTTGAACATGTTGATTGAATAGTCAATTGCTAAGATTTTTTGGACTGAACCTAATAGTACATCTTGTTATATTAAAAATTTAGTTTTACTATAACCTTTTCTTGATAAAACATCTTTTGAGTTTTGGATTGGATGAAATATGAAATTTTATTACTTCAATGTTTTTTGATGTAAAGTATTCATTCAGAATAATAATGATAATTTAAAGAAATTTCATCCAAAAGTTTATAAAATAATATTTATTATCTATTATACAAAAATTAAGTCTTATAATTTTACAAAAAATGAAAAAACACATAGGAGAAATAATTTATGTTATGTTTGTTTAAACTAATCCTTTTATTTTCAAACATCTGAAATATATATCTTTAGATGGTGTTTTCAAAACTAATTTTCTAACAATGTTGGAAAATTCTTCACATAGAAGTCCAGTTGAAGAAATAATTACTTAAGTTGTACCTCAATAATAATTCCAACATGTTATTGAAGAACTATGTTTTACATATCTAAGAAATCATTTAATCTTAAGGAATCATCCCACTTATAATATCATTAGAGATATAGATCTACTAGCTAAAACCCATAGTTCCTTAAGAAATAAATGTGATCATTATGCATTCTTATCATAGTTTGAGCTTAAAACACATGATAAAATTTAGGTGATGAATATTGGATAAGGGAATTTTAGGATGAGTTTATTGAGTTTTAAAGGAAAAAAGTTTGAACTTTGGTAGAATGAACAAAATATCTTCTATTATTGGAGTAAAATCAGTTTTCCAAAAGAAACATGATAAAAATAGGATTATTGTAATAAATAAATAAATACTTGTTGATAAAGGCTATAATTAACAAGGATACATAGATTATTAAGACACTTTTTCACCAACAACGAGACTTGAATCTTTCCATATACTTATAGACTTTGAAACATTTTTAAGTTTTACTCTTTATCAAATAGATGTGAAGTGTGATTTTATTAATAAAAATTTATAGGAGGAAGTTTATGTAGAACAACCACTTGGTTTTAAAAATAAAAAATTCATATAACATGTTTTTAAACTTATTAAGTCACTCTATGGACTTAAAAAAGATCCAAGATATTGGTACGATAGACTTACCTAATTTTTACTTCAAAACAATTTTTATGGTAGATGTTATTATAACTCTTTTTATGAAAAATGTTTTTAAAGATACCGTTATTATTCAAATTTATGTCGATGAGATTATATTTGGTTCGACTCAAAAATCTATTTTTAATTCATTTTCTAAACTTATGAAATTTGAGTTTGAAATGAGTATGATGGGTGAACTAACATTTTTCCTTAGTTTTATAATTTCTCAAAAACTATAAGGAAACTTTTTTTATATACATAAGTATACAAAATATTTAATTAAAATATTTTTTTTACAATTCAAAAAGTATAATTACTCTTATTAGAACCACAAAAACTATTGATCTTGATGAATCTAGGAAACTAGTTGATCAAAAAAAATTTAGATGAATTATTTGCAGTTTACTATATATTATAGCCAGTCAATTAGATTTAATGTTCTCTATATTATTTCATTTGATATTTCAAGAAAATTCAAAATAATTATATCTTAAATCCATTAAAAAAATATTTTTTTATCTTAAAGGAACTTCAGATCTTGGAATTTTTTACTACTTTAGAAACGATTTTGAACTAAAAGTTTTTTGATGCTGACATTGGTGGATTTAAAATGGATGAAAAAAGTATATTTAGAAATTTCAATTTATTAGGAGAGGATTTTTTGTCTTATTTAGGTAAAATACAACACTAATTAGCACTTTCCAATATTGAGGTTGAATATATTGCAGCTATAGGTTATTGTGCTAAGGTGTTGTGGATACAAAACACACTCACTAATTTTGGCATGAGTTTCAATAAAATACCATTTTTTTGTGATAACACAAGTATCATTGATTTTTATAAGAACCAAAAACATCATTCACAAGTAAAGCACATAGATATAAGAAATCATTTCCTTCATGACCATAGACAAAAAGGAGATATTATTCTTCAATTCCATAGAATGCAAGATCAACTTACTGGAATTTTTATAAAACCTATTAATTATGATAGATTTAAATATATTAAATAGAATCTTGGTATGATCAATATAAAGTTATCATTAATATAATTCTTATTTTACTTATCTTCTTATAGTGAAAAACTCCTCAAGAAATGGGGAGGGGATTTTTCTTTTCTTTTATTTATCTTGTTTTTCTTATGTTTTTTACTTGTTAATAAAATCTATTGATAGAGATTTTTAGGAATCTTTTTAGTTTCATTAGAATAAGGTTTATCTGAAGTTTTATCAGAACAAATATATTCCTCTAACTTTCTTATGCATCCAAGTTTTCAAATCATCATATTTTTAAGAAAGTTAAATAATAAACTCTCATGGAGGTACACTATATTTTTACTTATAACTTTTATGGTGGACATTTTAATAAAGTTTTGTTAAATTCTTTATTTTATATTTGAATGGTGTTTATCTGATAAAACATAAAAATTTCTAATAAATTTATTAAAAAAATCAGGGGTTCAGAATGAAAAATTTATTAAATATTTAGATATCATCATCTTCAAGATCAAATCACTGATGTTGGATATTTTAAAATTCCAACCATTACTCTCCTTGCCTATATATAGTATAATAATATTGATTATTTTCCCTCACCACTTTATTTCATGGAAATATCTCACTAGTTTTATTATCCTTTATTCATTTGGATTAAGGGTTCATTTGTTAGCTATAATAATAATTTCCTCTTTTCTTGTTAAGATTCATGGTAGCCTTCATAGAATTCTATACCCATGATGTTGTTTATAAAAGGATTATCAATCATGGTTAGTTAGAAATGTATGATTCCTTTCTAAAATTATCAATACTTTTTAAAGATTGGGAAAATATTTGTGCAACCAAAGATGACTTTGATCTTTATTTTCTGAGTAATGTTCAAAATTTTTATAATAGATTAGTTTTTAATGAATTTAATGGATTGAATAAAGTTACATTAAATCTTTTTAAAAAGTATTATAGTCTCAATATTAATAGGATAGATGATCTAATTGATATTTGGCTTGAAGGAGAAGCCACTTTTATAACCCATAAACTACCGAAAAAAGTTGGCTCATTTGAAAGACCTATTTTGAGAAACCTATTTTTTCTACAAATAATAATGTAAAAATGATGTATCATTTTTCTCCAGGAATAAGGATAGTTTTCCTATGGATTCAAAACTATTTAATTTCAAGAAATGGTGACCGTGATACTTTAAAAGTTCAAGATATATATGTTCTCTATTTTCTTTAAAACATGAGAAAATATAATTTGGTAATGTTTGCATAGAATTATATATAATAAATTAGGAAAAGGGCAATTAATTTAAAGATATTATTGTACCCAAAGTTCCTTAACAATGTTATTGTCATGTTTATAGAAGTGGAGAAAATAAAAAATAAATCTACTTAGATAAAAGATAAGAAATATTACTTTGATGATGAAACTATTTCTAAAATGTGGTTGGTGTATTTCCATAATATGTAATAAAGTAATTAAATTCACTCATAATATAAGAAAAATAATATCTTAAGAAAAAATTTCATGAGAAAAGGAAAACTTCTGAAACATCTCAAAAATATCTTGAGCTTCTAAAGAAGAAAAAATATATATGTTTGGTAAATAATTTTCTAAGTTAATAAAGAAGAAAAAATAAAATAAATAAGGATATCATATCTTTGGTTTTTTTATGGAAAAATCTAAATCTTTAAATGAATAATTTTTTGATAAGTTGAAAGAAGAATAAAGGAAGAATAAAAAATCTATAAAAGAAAATAAATCTAAGGTTACCCAATATTTCATTATGAAAATTGATGAGAATTATCAATTTATTGAGTATTAAGAATAATTTCTCCAATTTTTTTTTATATTGAGAAGGAAGAACAAGTTGATTTTCACATTCCCCTATTTGATACTTAGTTTTTTCTAGTAATCTAAGAAGTTCCTTAAAATATTTCTAATGATAAAGGTAAGAAAGTGGTTGAAGATGTTATTAAAAAAGTTTTTGGAAAAGAAATTTTAAATTTTTTTGAGAAATGTTTTTATCCCATAAATCAACATCAAGAATCATGGAAAATAATTATTTTTATAAAATTAGAATGATTTTACAAAACATAGAATAAGTATTTACAAGGTAAATAATCCTTACTTCATACTATAATTTCTATAACCCGTCAGTTCTATAAGGAGGAAGAACTACTCAGTTTATCAGTATAAGATTCTTCTAGTAATGTGATTCGATCTTCAATTGTGAAAGCATCATAAAAAATATTTTCCAATGAAGATTTGAAAATACAAGAAATTTATCAATTAAAATTTCTTGAAAAAGAGGAAACTTCATTGTAGAGAGTCAGATAGGCCATCTTACTCGAAGTGTTGAATGATTCAAAAAATTATCCTCCTACTATAAGGTCATAGAATACAAAGATGAAAATAAATTACTTTAATAAAGTAATCAAAATACACGAAGACATCATGGACATATTTCTATACATACAAGCAAGATACAAGAATATACAAGGGAAATTTGATGTTATGGAAGGTTTTAATCTTAATAAAATATCAGATATATTTATCTAGAATGATGATAAGATTAAGAATCTTAAAGGGAAATAGTTATTAAAGTTTAAAAAGTTAGATAATATCATAAAGTGGATGAATCAAATAGTGGAAGACATTAAGTTTTTTGATGAGAAAATTATAGGTATCAAAAGAGAAACAAAATCAGTTTAATGGTTTTTTGATAGTATCAAATATAAAGTAGGAGATTGTTCAAGATTTATCAATGATTTGAAATCCTATTCTATTTAACAATATTCATCGATTTACTAGAAGAATAAAAAATTAGAGTCACTATATGAATGGGTGGAAAAGCTAAAATCCAAGGAAGAGAACGAGAGAAGAAAAATAAGTATTTAAAGAAGATAAATAGAATCATTAAAAACATTATAATAAATATTAATTTTTTCTTGAAATATTATGTGATTTTAATAATTAAACATCCATTTACTTTACTTCTTTCATATTCTTATTCGAATAGATGTTAAATATTCTTAAATGAATTTTTCTTCTTATAATTTTTTATAGAGTCTTCTTTTAGAATTTTAAGAACTCTTTCTACTAAATATTTCCTTCATTTGAAATTACTTTCAAAAAATCACTAAGGGGGAGAAAGGTAGAGCACTCAAGATTCATGTAAGTAAGAGGGAGTAAGCTCTGGAGTTTTACCAAAAATATTTCTCTTAAGAACCTGTATTGTGATTTTCAAAAAGGTGGATATTTTGAAAGAATTATTTTTAATATTACTTTTGAAAATAAAAATTCAACATTAAAATGTTTTTTAATAATATTTATTTATTCTAATTATAAATTTGTTTATGAAGGAATTTAGTTTTAACAAATAGATAAATGTAATTCTATATGATCGAAATATATGAAGTATATTAGGTGTCATGTACAAATAAAATTATTTGGATATATAAAAAGTTTATTAGAATTCAGATTATAAAGTTTTACATATATATATGTACCAAGTATACTAGATTAAGATTTAATATTTCTTCCAAACATAACTCTTAAATAATTGAAATGATGATAAATTAGATGGTCATCAGACATAGTGCTGATATACTAAAAGATGAAGTTGATGTGTCTGATGCCATTAAAATTGTTCTTGAGAAGTACATAATCCGATCATTGGAATCTTGTCTATAAATAGGATCACAACCTCAAGGACAATAAGTAACTGGCAGACTCAATATAATTTGAAGTATACTGTTAAAGTTTATGAAAGATCTCATTATTGAGTTCACTTAATATTGTAATATTTAGAAGTTTTTCCTTAAAATCATACATATATGAGGTTATCATTTTAAATTATTTAATTTTTTTCAATTGTAATTGTTTTCTATTTTATTTGGTTTATCAAAGGCTCTTGGGGATAGAGAGATAGAGCTTCTTCAGATCAAGTAGATTGAGGGATATTAGGGATAGAGAGATAGAGTTGTGTTTGATTAAGATGATTTAGGGATTATAAGGTTTGGAATATAGACCTCTTAATAGGTATAAAATCTAGGATACCTAAAGTTAGGTTCACAAACTTCCTTATCAATTTAGGTGAAATTTAGGACTATTCTTTGTAAAGGTTTTTTATGTTTTTGTTACATTATTTTATATAAGTTTTTTAAACTTTTTTATTCTTGTTTATAAAAGTTTTATATTTATTATTTTCATTTTATAAAGTTTATATTGTATAGTATAAACTTGTTTCTTACTCTAAAGTTACAAATTATATCAGAACAACTATTTTCCTGATAAAATTTATTAAATACAAGGTGTTGAAAAGCTATAAGATTAAAATTTTAAAAACTAAAATTCACCACCCCTCTTGTAGTGTATTTTCAATACTTTTATGATCTTATAGATTCCTTAATATTGATTGATTTATAAGTAAAAGGGTATGTTGTTCATAATCTATAAAATAATTAAATTTAGTTATGTTGACCTCTCATAATCTAACTTCTATTAGTTTTGCTTCTGGTGTATTAATTTCTGATCGATGTGAGTTAACATCTAGCTATAAAATAAAGGGGTTTTAAAAAATACAACCCAAATGAATATCATCTGAATGTTTTAACTTCTCATAAGGATATATTTAATCAAACCAATATTTACTATTTATTCAATGGTTTGTGTCTGATTATTGAAAAATTTATTAGGTTTACTAGTGATAGAATAGCCTAAAAATTTTCATTCACCAGCATTTGAATCAAATTTATAAAGATTATATTTATTATTAAGAATGAATAATTTTCACCCAAAGGCTCTAAATCAAGAGAGTTTAGGTTTCCTACCATTCCAAAATTCAAAAGGGCTATTACCTAAAATCAAATAAATAAAAACTTAATTTATGGTTCAGCAATTTATACTCATGGATTTTTACAAAAAATACTTAGTGACTAAATATTCAAAAAACACTGAATGAGTAATTTCCTATCGAGTTCTATTCCTTTATTCAACCACACTATTCTATTATGGAGTTCTTGGTGTTGAGAAACTATGAGTACTTCACTTTTCACTATAAAATTTTCAAACTTAGAATTTAAAAACTCACCGCTTTGATTTTTTAAGATAATGTTAATCGACAGGATATTTTAAATTTTGAACAAGGGAAACCAATTTTTTTAAAAGTTGAGAGTGCTTCTAATTTAAGATCTAGAAAATAATTCCATGTATACCTCATGTAATCATCAACCAAGACATAAACAAAATATTTTCCTCTAAGGCTTGATGTTTGTATGGATCCAAAAAGGCTTATGTGTACTAACTATAAAGCTCCAAACATTGAGGCTTTAATAATAGGTTTAAATCTTGACTTGTGCTTATTAATATATTTTTAAGAGTCATAGAACCTGATAAAATTAAATTTAAGCATCGGAAGTTCCCTCACTAGTCCTTTCCTAGAAATTTTAGCTACGTTTTAGAAGTTATTGTGTCTTAATCATTATTCTAAATATATAAAGAATCTTTTACCACACTAAGACAAGGAAAGTTGTTATTAAAAAGGTCTTCTAAGTTTAGAGTGTAAAAGTTATCATATATATCAATATATAAAACATGTTTATTATCTAAAAATTAAATGTTACATTTATCATTCCCAAAGTTCATAGATTAATCCTAACTATTTAGTGGAATAATGCTAATATGGTTTTTCATAAGTCCTAAAACATAAAGAACATTAGAAATTAAAGAATTACCAAGGAATAAAATATAACCAATACCAATATCAAACCTTTTTCATTGTATCCAAAAGTTACTCAATCATCTTTTATTTTTATAAGTTCCAAAATCAGGACTTCTCTGTTATATGTTGAGAACAATCATTATCCATGTACCCTATGTTTTGTATTCCTATACTCATCCAATATTGTTGAAAATTATAAATCTAAAAGTTTGGTACCTAGAATTTATTAGGCCCATTAATGTTATTCAAAAAAAATTTAGGAACCCACATTTTTATAACTATTCTGTATTGCATAGCTGTGAGATATTTAAACATATAACCCTTATGATTTCCAAGATATTGAACTCTGTTCAAATAACAATGTTTTATCCAATTAAGTACTATCTAATAATTATATAAAAGGTTCATTTTTAGGTATAAAATAATTTGACTAAAAGTATGACTTTAAAAAATAAAACCCATTCCAGAAGATATACGATTCAATTTCAACTATATTAAGAGCTTATTAAAATTATCCCTAAAATAAGTAAAATTAGATTAATTATTCTTTATATTTTTAATTTCATACTTTATTTAATCAACTGAATTCAATCATTATGAGTTAATACATGTTTATACTTAACATCTTGCTAATAAGTATGCTTAGATATTTTATAGGTACGTTTAGAAATCCCATCTTCCACTTTTTCAAAATATTCCTTAACCAAGCCAAGGCCTTTTATTAACTTTTTATTTTTCATTTCTAGAAAATTAATATTTTCAGTAATTTCTTTTAATAATGAAATAATATCTTCATCTTCAGATGAAGTAGAATTATCGTTTTCATCTAATGTAAAGAAAAAATTTGTATCTAGAGATAATTGTGAAAGTGTGTAAAGTGTTACCTTTCCCATAAAGAAAAGATCATTCCAAGTATATTTTTTATTAAAGTCATATATCTTCTTGCTATCACCGCTTTCTGAACCACTACTACTATTGGATGATCAATTTTCATTGACATTCCATGTATAATTAGTTACTCTTAATGATTTTATTTCCTTTATCTTTGAATATTTATTATCTTTTTTTTTCTTATTTAACTTAGGATAATCAGGTATGATATGCCGTAGTTTCTTAAACACATAACTTATCATGTCCGAAGGTTCCTTCTTCCCACATTCATCTTTTATACTCTTATAATAGTCATACTAAAATTTATTCTTTATGATAATCTTATTTATATTCCTTACAAGTTAAGTGATATCTCCTTCATTATTTTTTAATTACTAATGTCTTATTGATGTTTATATTTATTCTTAATAGTAGTAATGGATTTTTGTCATTTGAGTAATAGAATTTAAAGCACTATAAGTATAAGAGAATGTTAATCTATTATTTATCTTATCCTTTTCATAACATCTCTTTAGTGAATTATCTTATTGAATGAGATTTCTAATAATATCACCAAGACTCAGCTTCATTATATGATTAGTGTTATCTATTTCCATCCTCTTGGATTATCATTCCTTCATATGAGTATTAATCACCTTCTCCATAATATGTTAATTATTAATTTCATTCTCACCTAAAGATTTCAGTCTATTAAAAAATATCATGAAACATTTGTGCATCTATGAAGCTGATTCACTAGGTAGAAAAATAAAAATCCTAATAATCATCACACAATATATCTCTTCAAGTATATAGAATTTTGGAAATTATAAAGTTTTCAATTTCAAGATTTTTCCATATCTTATTCACAATTTCACATGATGAAATCTGACTATATATATTCTGTATCATAAAACATGTGAAGGTATTCTAGACTTCATAATTCAATTGATACTCTAAATTATCATCATGAGTAAATGTAGATAATTATTTATTTGGAATAATATAATTTCTAGTCATTATAGTAAAGTTATCAACACCAGTGTTGATAACAAACATCTTCATCCTATATCGGTAATATTAATAGTTTGTACCATTGGAAATAATTGGATATGTATGATTCAAATTCTCAATCATTTCGACCATAAGTTCTTCCATTTAATTTTTTTTCTCTTCTGCATGTTTGTCTAAGAAATATGATATAAATTATGATAGGAAAATGAATAATGATAAAATCAATGTTTGATATAAAATATATTAGACAATGATCTAGATAAAGGTAGAGTTAGGATTTGATGCCAAGTGTTGTCCCAATTTAGGAATATATGGAACTATAAGAGGGGTGAGGATGAATTTTCATCAAAACACAACTTACAATTTTTCTCCCACTCAAGTTTTTAGTTAATCATACAATACAAGTTCTAATAAATTCAAAAAATATCAAAGTAAATAGTTACTTTTAAAAAATAAAAATATAGTGGTAATAATAAATCCATAAGAATTTAAATAATGTATGATAAAAAAAATAATACAATAGAAAAAAATAAAAGGTAATATTGAAATAATGCACAATGTTCTAGATAACAATACAAAAATTCCTAATGGATATTATCACCAGTTTTATTTTAATTAATAAAACCCTTTTCCTTTAACCAAAGTGGAAAGAGGATATGTAGAACTAATTATATGTATCCATGTTCCTCAATTGAAACTTCCTCAGTTATAGACTTATTAGATGATACCAAGTTCCAAACCTTAAAATTCTTCGACTAAAAGATCACCGACAGTACAAACAACTCTAGTCTTGAGAACCTCTTTGATCTAATGATTGATAGAAAGTCCACACTAAGATTTTGTTAAACACAAGGGTTTAGAAAATGCAACTTCTAACCTTATAATCTAATTGATCTCAAAGGATAATATAGTCTAGGTTATATTACCTAAAAATATTCAATCACAAGGATAAGTCAAAGAACAGTTACAAGAGAAAAATCTAGGAGCCTTATAATGAAAACTCAATTAATGATGAATCTTAGAAAAACTCCGTAAAATAAATAGTAAAAAGGAATTATTCAAAGTATCGATATGATAAAAAATTTAAAATGTATGTAGTCTTATATAATCTCATAACTCATTAACTTATTTTATTTATACTCTGTGAAGTCGTCAACACAATCTATAGATGATTTTATAACAAACTCTAACAGTTAAAATATGAAATCTTCAGGTACGGTTACAACTACATCAAACACAACAATACATATTTAGATGAATGTATATTCAGTATCTATTATCCAATGAGTTCAACACTGCACACCATCACAATGACACATATATTTGAGTAAATTTATAGATCAAATCAGTTCAATGGAACCTAGGATCCAACAAAAATTATGCACACATAAAAATTCAATCAACCAAGTCCTATTTAAATAATTTTTTTGAATTATATTGTAACTTATCAAAACCATAGATTAGATGAAAGTATATTTACTCAACAATCTCCCTAACAAACACATGGAATTATATATAAATTCATGAGGTAATAGGGACTTCCAACCTTAATGACATTCTATATTTAATCCCAGATCACCGAGCCAAACTTGAAATTCCTAAACCCCTATCTCATCTAATGAAATTCATTTAATTAATTATAAAATATTTATAATTATCCTACCAATTAATCCACTATCTACACAATCTAATAAAAGTAACTAATCATCTCTCCATTACTAAAATATCATACAATGTGGTATAGATGAATTATAGACACCATTAAACCCCTCTATGAGAAAAAAATCCAAATTCCTCATTCATTTATTCAGTCAATTCTTCTTTAAAATGATGAAAATTAAATAAAAAATAATATATTGAATTAATGAAATTCAAATAGTGGGTAAAAATGTGCATTTTTAATCTCTTTACTTCCTACAACTATCTCACACAAAAGTTATTTCATCATAGAACAATTTCACCATGCTCCAGTGAAATCACATCTCAAATCCTTTACCTAGATTTTAATAACCATTATTGGAACTAAAGTATAGATATCCTTGAGGTTAATGACATGGGAGTAAACTCACCCCCATGTGGATTATAGGCATCACATTGTGACCCTAATAGGTTACTTTATAATGCTAAAATTTGAGTCCCACATAGGTAAGGGGAGGGGGGGTTCAAGTATGAAATTCTACCCATATGATTAATGGACTTACTAATACATGGTGGTTTTGGGGGTGAATTAGTGAGTAATTTGTTTTACATTTTTTTGTCAAAAAACCTTCATATTATGTACAAGAAAGTATAAGGGGAAGCATCTGTTAAAATTATTCAAGTGTGGGGCCATTGGAAACTTTGCAAAATGCTACTCAACATTGAAGGAAGAAGAATACAATGATGAATAAGATGAGTGACATTAAAGAAATTTTAAAATGATGGATAGTATATCAAAGTCTAGTCTTAATGTTAAGGGTAATAAGATCTCTAAATATAAAAAGATAAACTTCTTATCAAAGCATGAATGAAATGATGATATTGAAGATGAAGGGGAAGTTGAGACATCATGTGATGATGATAGAAAATAATTATTGACAAGTTGAATAATGAAAATTTAACTAGTGATACAAGTAATGTTTTCAGAAGTGAATAATAAGAAACACATATGAAGTTTATTCCAAAGAGAGAATTTAAAGAATGTCTATCAAAAAGTGACAAACTTGAAATTGAGAACATGAACCTGAGAAAGGTTGATCAAATTATTGGAAGCCAAGGATATCAGTGAAAACCTAGGTAATATTATAAATAAATAAATATTATGATTTAAAAGTATTAATTTTATGGATTCTTATCTGTCATAGTTTTATAAATGAATTAATAAAAATTTTCAATCAAAAAAGGAATAGTTTTATTTAACTAAATTTATTTTCCATGAATTACATGGTTTGGTTTAAAATATAAATTTCAATTTTTTTTAAATTTAATTTTATAAAAAGGAATAATTTTTTAATTAATATATCAAATATATCTTAGGGTGAATTGTTTAGATATTTTTGAAAATAAGGATTTTTGAGTGAATAGTGAAAATGTTGTTTTTTGCAAAACTGTCATTTATTTTCATTAAATAAAGTAATTTAGAATTCCCATTATATTTTGGATTTGGTTTTAAAGTAACTTTAGATAAATTTTATTAAAAACAATCTGAATAATTCCATTTGAATTAAAATTATTTT
Source organism: Viscum album (assembly GCA_963277665.1). Lineage (NCBI taxonomy): Eukaryota > Viridiplantae > Streptophyta > Magnoliopsida > Santalales > Viscaceae > Viscum > Viscum album. Next base: position 668,704,219 of record OY728123.1, read on the forward strand.
TGATTTTGGTATAAGTTCATTTTTATACAAAAAAATGGAATTATATAAAAATTGTTTTTCATTGAATTTTGCGCACTTATATTAAAATTAATTTATGAAACTTATATAAATTTAATCTCTAAAAATGGATTTCATATTTGGAATCAGAAGATTAAAATTTATCAAGGAGTCCATTCTCATTTTTTGGTCGTTATTAATAGTAACCATGGTTAAAAGTGTTACCATGATTAAAGGGTAAAACAAGTTAATTAAGATAAAAAATAAGTGATAAGGTCACAAAATATTATATTAATTCTTATTTTATGAGATTATTTTGAACCTTATCACCTTAAATTCAAATCTAAATTGTTTAACTTCCACTTGACTATGAGAGTGACTTAATATTATTTTAAAAATTTGAATAGTTATATGTGTGTCACTTACCTTATAAGATTGAAAGAGTATGAATTTTACTATAAGAGGTGGGGGGGGGTGAATTATATTTTATAAAATAAAAAATAAAACATTCACAACCTCATATAAGGAAGTAATTAGATGAATAATCATACCAATATACTGTTGAGTGGATCCTTGAACTACTTTATGTTTTGATAATCACAAAGATTTATTAGTTTTATTACTCTAACATAAGTATTTAGAATCTTAATACATTGTTTTGATAATTTAAAAAAATTACCTGTTTTCTTTATCATAATTCTAAACACTTGTGTAATTATCATTTTTCATATAATTATCATGTTTTAATCTTATTTTTGTTATTAATTTGTTCATTGAATATATTATTCTATCACAACTTTATTAAGTGTTTTATTTAGTTTATATTATGTATTAATTAAAATAATGATTAAATTTGGTTATATATTTTTTTTATTTACTTATTTTATCTTGTGATTTCATATTTTGGTTGTTTATAAAATGTTCTACAAGTATCATGAAGTTTTTCTAAGATAAAAATGTTATTTGAGACATTAAAATATGATTCATATAGGTTTTTTAATATTTAGACATTTCCAAATTACTATTACCATGTAGCAAAATCTCACACATGGCCAAAATCCACATAGCCAATTTACTCACGTAGCTGATTTTCTAGAATCATTTACCTTTTTTATTTTGGCTGTAACATTAAATATACAACTTCAAATTAAGTTATTCTTATTGAGTTAAAAATATAAAAAAATTATCTAAATTGAATTAGAATACATAAAACTTATAATCGATCTATATCATGTTCAAAATTTGGTTATAATTATCTATATGTTTTCAGTATGAAATATATATTTTTTCAAAATAGTTTTGCTACTATATTTTGATTATATATTGGGCTATATAACCCTGATTAATTTTATTCATAATTATTTGGAAATATATTTAAATAATATAAATATAATTCAATAGGATATAAATATCATTCTACTATTTAGAAGTACTTTTTTAAGTCTTAAGTTTGATAAGAAAAGATATTTACATATTTCCAAAATCATCCATGTGAATTCAGCTGTATGAGAAATTAACTTACATGAAAATTGAATATGTGAATATTCAGATACATGAAAATTATTGAGTATTTGAATAAATTGGCTACATAGTGATAAATGGTTATTTTAATTTTCTTATATAAAATGGCTACGTAAATTCCCTTACATAAATCTGCAACATGAAACACCTACGTGATTTCGCTTATGTGAAATTGGGTATGTGAATTCCATTATATAAATTTAACTATGTAGATTCACTTACATAGTGAAAAATATCTAACTAAAAATCACCTATGTGAATTTTACTATGTGGTTATTCATGTTTCTATAGGTTTTTATAATAATAAGAAATATGCTCTGTTTTGTATAGTATTTCACATATCAATTTTCTATAAGTTTATTATTAAAAATTTTAGTGTTTTTTTATACTAAAATTAGTCATTAATTATCTAGGATCCATGAAAATAGGTTTTGAATTATTTGATGTAGAATTAAATGTTTTTCACATGGTATTTATCATGAATTATTATTCACACTGAAATTTTGGAACATGAAATATCCAAATTAATTTTTTTTTGAAATATGATGAGTTTATATCAAATATTATCATGAAGTATTTCAAGGATATTAATATTCATTGTTAACTGCTTTATTAATTGTTCAATTGTTTTTCTTTCCATACAACATGTGTTTTATAGAATATCAATTGAGAAGTCAAAAAGTAAAAAATTTATATTAGAATTGTTTTTGAAAATGGATAGTTAGTATCACATAAATTATGGATTAATTACAACATATTTATTATCAATATTTATGGATATATTCATTGCTATATTAACTATTTATTTATTATTCTAATAAATTTTGGTACTCAATGTGTTTTCCATTTTATAGTATATTGAAGAAAATTAAAATCTACCTCCATGTGAAGATTTTAATGTTGGAATTTATGAAGGAGTATAATTGTTTTATAAAATAGAGAAAATAGTTGTTTCCATTAGCTCTATTAAAGGACCAAAGCATGAAGTGAAGTAAAGTAACATGAATCAGCTTTATCTCCTACATTTTTCATAATTTGAAATTAAGTCCTGGCAGTTCATTGTTCAACTTCTTACTAAAGTATGTTGCTAGATGCCTAAGATTTACTATTTAAACATATTGAAGGGTTTGAGAACTATATAATCAAAATAAAAATATCTACATCAATTATTATTCATCGGGTGAAATGTTTTTATTCATCCCTTGTGCCGTAACTTTCTGGGCTATATTGTCACACTTAGTGCATCTTGCACGAGGTTATATTAACCTAAAAAAGGTACACCTAGGTCTAGTCTATCCCATTAGAAGACTATGTTATATTTAACCAATAAAATAGTATGAGAAAGTACTTGTCCTATAAGAGTCGTGGTTTAGTATGTCCCCTTAGAAGATTGGGTCCCTCTTAAGTTGTAAGATACAAGAGGTTAAGAATTGATCTTGTGAAAGTCTATTTTGGGTCTAAACCTGTAAAATACCAAGTTAGGTTTTCCCCTATAGAATACTAGGTTCATTCTAAAACTGCAAAATTCAATAGGTTAGTGTTGGGGCTAAAAAATTCTAGGATGGGTATTAGCCTATAAAAGGCTAGGTTTTTGTCTGAACCCCTAAAAGACAAGGAAATTGCGTTGAGCCTCCAAGTGTTAAAAAGGTGTATGTAAAGATTTTTCACTCTCCTTAAAAATTTATATACTATAGTGGGTTCCATTTACCAGTTTGGTGTGATGAGTAGATGTGGGATCATTAAGATCATAACTACTGTTAAAATCTCTTGTGTTAATCATTTACTTTGTTACCTTTTGTTTTATATCTCTTTTCTTATATTAGTGTGGTTAAACGTATTGAAAGAATGAGTGGGTATGGAACCTGCCATTAGAACAAGACTATGCATGCACGAGAATGCCTAGCCGAACAACCATGTGGAGGTGGAGAGCTGATTTCACGATGAAGATGCCGGGGAGGAGCAGTTCCAAGTTGTTAGTCTGGGTAATATGTAATGTTTGAAGCCTACGGGCAATGAATTCCTCTAAGGCCTATGGGCCATGTAATAATTATGCCTATAAGCCTTGTAAGGGTTCCACCTCACCCCTTGAAAGGTGGATTATCAAAAATCAATAAAAATAAAGGCCTTCGGGCCATTGGAGGAGGTGTGGTTAAGTTATTTAAAATTTGAACCAATAATTTTTTTATCATAAAGTTTATACTCTGCTTAAATTTTAAATAAAAATAATTCATCCCCTATTATCAATTTCCATCACCTCTCTAGGACCTAACAATTGGTATTAGAGGGTGACTCTCAAATGTAAAAGTATAATTAGATTTATATCATGATACCAAAAATTTGGTATTCGATGAGGAAAACTTTATAGGATAATTTGGTTTGTCACTTTGTTTGATATCACAAAATTAGTATCAAAACTTAGTTATTGCGAGGATATATTATTCTTCATTTGATTATTTATATTGATTTTTCTAATTTTTTTATCCTTGTCCTTAACAAGACTAAGGGAAAGATATATTTTTTAGTGATGATTGATTTGAGGGATAAAAGTGGTTTGAATCTAAAATTTCCAAAATATTACAATGCTAGTAAGTATACTTAGTGGAAGATCTATATGGAATATTATCTAAAGAGTATTGATATTCCATTTTGGGATATTGTAAATAAATCATATGATTTACTTAAATCTGATCCGGTTGATTTGAAAGGAGAATATAATGTTAAATATGATGTAAATTTTAAGTTCATGAATATTTTTTATTGTTCTGAAATATTTTTGGAAAAATTTTTAATTTCCAAACTTATTATGATATTTAGAAACAGCTTAAGACAACTAAATTTGAAGAATGAGATTCCATAAAATCTATTCAATCCAATTATGAAAAATATAGATAGATGCAAAAGGATAATCCATCCAAGAAAAATAAAATACACCATTTTTCAAAAGGGGTTATCATTAAAGGTAATTAAAATTTGAATTTATAGTGTTCCAATATTATTTTTTATGGTTTTAGGAAGAAAGGACATATTAAACCCAATTGTACAAAGCTCAAAAATCCAAGTAAGGACAAGAAGTAATAAAGGAAATTTGTGACTATTATAGTGATTATGAAATCTATTGAAAAAAGGATGAAAGTCTAAAAGAAATGGTAGTATTTCATTTCATTCCAAATATTCTAATGTAACATTTTCACCTCCACATTATATTTCAAGTGATTACTGTTCATTTGATAGAAAAGTTGGAAATATATGTGTGAGAATTATAAAAAAAATATAGTGATTATAGTTATGATTCTATTGATTCTATAAATTATAGAAATGATGAGGCAAGCATTGAAGACATTAAGGAAATGTGTTATTCATATGAAGATCAAATAAAATAAATGAATTATATTCATGTATTAATAAAATAAAAATTTAGAAAGGTCTGTTAAAAGAAAAAGAATTTATCTCTTAAATTAAATAATGTTGATTCTGAAATATTGAAGCTTAATGATGAAAATTATATGATTAAATATTTTATTTCTAAGAATAATGAAGATCAAGAAAGGCAATTGAATTTATTTTTGGAAGATATCTCTAAATTTGAGGATCAAAGTAATATTATTAGAGTGAAAATAAAAAGATTAGAAATATAAATTCTTCCTCAAATGAAAATGTTTGTTATGATTTAGATTTTTTTTTAAAATAAAATGAAATACTAAAGAATAAATTAGATAAATTAATAAATGAAATGGTTTTTTTAAAATACTGATTTATAATAATAATTCTTCAAATGTCAATATCATAAAGACTTATTATTTCAAGAAATCTAATAATAAAAGGAATGAAATTAGTTCTAATTCATTTGTTCCTATTTTGTTTATAAATAATTTTTTGAAAGGAAATTATACTAAAATTTATTCTGTTAATTTCTTTAAATGTGGAACTTTTGGTCATGATGCTTGTGATTACCCTTTAATGTTCACTAAATATTTTACTCATAAAAGGTCTTTTATATCTAAATTTGATTTCAAGGTAAAATTGTAGAAACCATTTGATACTTGGGTACCGAAAGGTATGTATTCATATTCATGTAAAATGTATTCATATTCATGAAAAATAAATCCATTAATTATACACAAGTAATGTGTATTTTATGATTCTTATGATTAATATACATGTCCTTATAGATTTATACTTATCATGTTGGCATAATAATTATAATATTTAGTATTTAATTTTAGAAAACATTTAATACTTTATATCTTTTTGGGATGCTATTATAACTTTAGTTTTCTATTTCTATTTAATCTAGTTAATATATTCATATGGATAGTGAATATTTTATTTTAGTTGTAAATTTTGAAAAATATTATCATTTGTTTACTTTTAAAATTATTCAAATATCTTATCACATGTTTCATGGATCCTTGTGATACTGAAGCATGTTATTTAGAGTAATTTACATGGTTGGAATTAAAATTATTCAAATAATTATTTGATATTTTTATTTTTAAAAGAAAACATTGGTTTAGTGGGAGTTACTCTTGTTTTTAAATATGATTTATAAATTTAAACATGTGTACTTAAAATGTATTTTCACTATTTTGTCTATAATGGAATTGAAGAACCTTTTGATTTTTTATCTATATTTATTTCTCTTCCCCCGAATTATGTGGACCTCATTAAAGGATATTCTCTAGGTCATCACTACTTTAGACCCCCCTGACTCTATAGTTTTTGGTCCTGGCATTCAGGACCTATTTGTGGGTTATTCTTAAGGTTATTGTTCTGGATTTAGGGGTTAATTAAATATATATGATTCTATTGGTTTTAATTATATTTTTATGGATCTAAAATTAAAAAATCATGCAATTATTTATTTATAAAAAAATATAATGCATCAATTATAAGGGAGATAACCTTTTTTCAATTCTGGAGTCTTTTTTTAAAAATTAGTCTTGTTTTTCTATTATCAGAGTGTACATATTGTGTATTCTAAAAAAATTTAGTTTTATAATTTAGAATTTTTTTATTCTATCTTAAATATGAATATTCATATTTTATATTTAATTCAAGGGAATTTGAGCATGATTATTTATATGCTAAACTTTTCATATTTCTATACAATCTATTGAAATTTGGAATCTATATTTTTAGATTAATAATTTTAATTTCTATAAACATTTTTTCATTATATTATTTTTTAGATACTTCTCATACATAATAAAGGATTCTAACTTAATGTTAAACTTTTATTTTTCACAAAATGATGTTTTATGAAGGTGTTCTTTTTATTTTTCATAAACAACTTGTAAAATTCTGCTCATCATATATCACTGAAATATTTTAAAGTGAATCATTGATATATGTTTTTCAAATATGTATGTTCAAGAAAGATAAGAAATATAATATTTTTTATCACTATATTTAAAGGGAATTAGTTTTTTAGTATTAATTTAAAAGGGAAATTTTTTCTATTAAAACTTTAATATTTTTGATGATTTTAAAAATGGGGAGAAGTTTTGAAATTTTACATGGTTTTCTAATTATAAAAAAAAGGGGAGAATGTTGAGTTGCCCCTTGAAAGACATTATTTTTTGATATTTATAATGATTTATTTTTTTATTCCTCCAACATAAGTATTTAGAATCTTAATACATTGTTTTGATAATTATAAAACATTACTTGATTTATTTAGCATAAGTCTAAATACTTTTATTTGTATAATTATTATTTCTTATAGAATTATTATGTTTTAATATTATTTTAGTTTATCATTTTTTTTTATTCATTTTTTATTTATTATATTGTTTTATAATAACTTTATTAAGTGTTTTCTTTAGCTTATATTATTTATTAATTAAAATAATACATAACTTGTGTTATATCTTTGTATTTTTTACTGATTTCATATTGAGATTTCATGTTTTGATTGTTTATATCATGTTCTACAAGTATTATAAAGTGTTAATAGGATAAAAAAGTTCACTTGAGACCTTAAAATACCATTTTTATTGGTTTTTTACTATTCCCACGTAGCCAAATTACTATTCCTACATAGCCAAATCTCTCACATAGCCAAAATCCACATATCCAATTTACTCCCATTGCCGATTTTCAACAATAGGTTACCTTAATTATTTAGGCCATAAAATTATCTATAAAACTCAAAATTAAGTTATTATTGATGATTTGGAAAGCTAAAAAAATTATCTAAATTTAATTATATGACATCAAACTCTAAATCGATCTCTATCATGTTCGAAATGTAGTTATAATTTTCGGTATGTGTTCACTATGAAATATGTAGTTTTTCATAACAATTTTGATACTATATTTTGATGATATCTTTGGCTAAATAACTCATATTAATTTAATTATTGATTATTTGAAAAGATAATGATGTAATTTAAATATAATTAAATAGGTTATAAATATTATTATGCTGGTAAAATGGACTTTTTTAGTTTGAAGTTTGATAGGACAAGCTGTTTACTGATTTCTAGAATCACCTATGTGAATTCCATTATGTGAGAAATTTGATTACGTGAGAGACAAATACATGGATATTAGGATACATGAAAATTATTTCCTATGTGAATAAAATTTATATGTAGTGATAAATGGTTATATAATTTTTCCTATGTAAAATGGCTATGTAAACTCCCTTACATAAATCTGCTACTTAAAATCGGGTATGCGAAACGCCTACATGATTTCACTTATGTGAAATCAGGTATGTTAATTACCTTATATAGATTTGGTTACATATATTCACTTATGTAGTAAAAAATATCTATGTTAAAATCACCTTTATTAATTTCCCTACATGGTTATTCAATTTTCTACAGGTTTTTGTAATAACAAAAAATATTCTCTTTGTTTCATAGTATTTCACATTTCGTTTTTCTGAAAGTTTATTATTAAATTTTTTAATGATTTATTTGTTCTAAAATTAGTCATTAATTATCTAGAAGTTTTATAATTTTTTTTAATTTTTTATGGAATTATTAAATGGGTTTCAAATGGAATTTAGCATGAACTAATATTCAAATGAAATTTTGGAACATGAAATATCTAAATTCAAAACCTTTGAAATATGATGAGTTTCTATCCAATATTTTTTGATATTTTTAAAGGATAATAAAATTTATTTTTAACTACTATATTAATTGTTCTAATTTTTTATCTTTCTATACAATGTATTTTTTACAAAACATCAAGAGAGAACTCAAAAAGTAAAAAAATTATTTTGGGATTGTTTTGGTAAATAGAGAGTTAGTATCGCATAAATTATAGGAGTATTCCAACGTATTTATTACCAACATTTATTGATATATTCATTACTATATTCATTGTTTATTTATTATTAAAATAAAATTTGGTGTACAACATGTTTTTAATTTTATATTGAAACAAATAAAAGGATACCTTAATGTGAAGATTTTAACATTGGAATTTTTGATTGAGTATCATTAATTTTTAAAGTGGAGAAAATATCTATTGCTATATTCTGTATAAAATTAAAAAAGGTAGTGAAGTAAAGTGACATGACTATGCTTTATCTTTTACATCCTGTATAGTTTGAAATTGTGTCATGACACTTCATTGTTCAACTTCTTACTAAAGTACATTGTTGGATGATTGAGCTTCACTATTTCAACATCTTGATGGACCTGAGAACTTCCTGATCCAAATTACAACATCTCCATCGACGATAATTCATTGGGTGAAGTTGTTTTATTCATTTCTTATGTTGTAACTGTACAAGCTTTATTGTCACACTTAGTGTATCTTTCATAGGGTTATATAATCCTAAAAAAGGTTTGTCTGAGTTTATTCTATCAACTTAGAAGACTAGGTTCCACTTAAACCATAAAATAATATAGAAAAGGAATTATCCTATTAGAGTTCAGGTTTAGTTTGTCCCCTTAGAATACTGGGTTCCTCTTGAACTGTAACATATAAGATGTTAAGACTGATCTGTGAAAGTCTAGGTTGGGTATGCAATTATAAAATATTGGGTTATGTTTCGACCCCATAAAATACTATGTTTAATCTAAAACCAAAAAAGGAAAAAGGTTAAAATCGATCCTGTAAATGTCTAGGTTGGTTATTCACCTGTAAAAGGATTGGTTTTTGTTTGAACCTATAAAAGAAAAGGGAATTGGGTTGAGACTCTAGTTGTAAAAAAGGTGGATGTAAATAGTTTTCACTCTCCTTAAAAATTGATATACCATAGTGGGTTCCATTAACTCGTTTAGTGTGTGAAGAGTATAAATAAGATCATTTTGATATGAACTACTTTAAAACATCTTAATTTTATCTTTTACTTTATTACATTTTATTTTCTATTAGTTTTATTATATCAGTGTAGTTAATTGTTTTAATATTTGAACCAATAAATTTCTTCTCATAAAGTTTATACTCTGATTAATTTTTAAAGAAAAACAAGTCACCCCCTCTTGTCTATTTCCATCATCTCTCTAGGTAATAACAATTTTTATCAGAGGGTGTATCTTATAAGGATAAGTTTAGTTAGATTTTCTTTCTAATACCTAACATTTGGTATCAGATGAGGATCCTTTTAGTGGATAATTTTGTAATTTTTTTTAAAAACATACAATTAATAACAAATATTGGTTCTGTTGAGGATATATTGGGATTCATTTTATTTTTTATATTGATTTTTATATTTTTTAATCCTAGTACTTAACAATAATAAGGGAATCATCTTTTCAGTGATGGATGATTTTAGGAATAAAAGTGGTTTGAATATGACATTACCACCAAATTTCAATGGTATTAAGTATACTTAGTGTAAGATCATCATGTAATCTTATCTAAAGAGTATTGATATTAATTTTTGGGATATTATGATTAAATCATAGGATTTACCTAAATCTGATCTAGTTTATTTGAAAGGAGAAGATGCTATTAAATATGATCTAAATTATAAGTTTATAAATAATATTTATTATTCTTTTCCTAGAAATATTTTTAAAAAATTTTTAGTTTTAGCACTACTTATGATATTTGGAAATAACTTTATAAAACTACATTTGAAGAATGAGATTCCATGAAATATATTCGCTACAATTATAAAAAAATCTAGACAGATGAAAAAGGAGTATCCAACCAAGAAAAAGGAAATACACTATTTTCTTGAAGGGGATATCATTCAAGGTAATACACATTTGAATTTATATTGTTCCAATGTTATTTGTTATGGATGTAGGAAGAGAGGACATATTAAACCCAATTGTCTAAATCTCAAAAATCCAAGGAAGGTAAGGAAGAAGTAAAGGAAATCTATGACTACTTAGAGAGATTTTGAAATCTCTTTCAATAAGTATGAAAGTATAAAATAAAATTTTAATATTAAATTTCTTGAAAAATATTATAAGACAACATTTTAACATACACATTCTATTTCATGTGATCTTGGTTTATATTCTATAAAATATAAAATATATGTATGAAATGGAAAACGAGCCTATACCCTAGTGGTAGAGGCTCCTGCTTGGCATCCAAGAAACCCAAGATAAAATATGGGTGAGGGTGAATTTCCGGGGTACTGTAGCGGGTACTATTCAATACTGTATCAACTGACAATATTCATCTGATTTGGGCCTTCGGGCCACCAGTTTGGGCCTATGGGTCTTAGGGAATTCGGGCCACCAAAGGTATTCAGGCCACCAATTACCATCATGCCACAAGGATTTCGGGCCATAGAAAAGACCAAAGAAGCGCAGTTCACACGGGAGAAGGCCCAAATGAGGATTCAGAGCAAAATAAGAAACCACTAGAGAAGAGCATAATGGATTGGAAGAATGAGAGGGTACGATAACTACCATCAAGACTAGGAACCATGCAGCTCTGCACGGGGCAATGCTAGCCGATCAACCATGCGAGGTGGGGAGCTAGGCGCCTTCAATATGCAGATGTGGGGAGGGTCTGTTTCAAGTGTGTTAGGTTTTGGGCCTTTGAGGTCATGTATTGAGTCGTGTATGGGCCTTGTGACTTGGTCCTATGAGTTATGTAAGGGTTCCCCTTCTACCCTTAAGAGGGGGATTATCTAAAATCAAATAAAAAGAAGGCATTTGGGCCATTTATGTTATGTGTGGAATTTATAAGAAAAGATAGTGATTGTAGTTTTGATTCTATCAATTCTAGAAATTATGATCCAAGTATTAAAAATCTGAGGGAAATGTGTGATTCATATGAAGATCAAATAAAAGAAATTACATATATACATGTATCACTTAAATAAAAAATTACAAAGCATCATGAAAATAAAAATAATTTATCTCCTAAATTAAATAATGTTGATTCTGAAACATTGAAGCTTAAATATGAAAATGATAGGATTAAATATTTTATTTACATGAATAATGAAGACCAATAAATGATATTTAATTTTTTTAGATGACATGTCTAAACTTTAGGATTAATATAATAAGCTTAAAATTGAAAATGAAAATCTTAGAAACATATATTCTTCCTCAGTTGAAAAGTTTTGTAATGATTTGTAATTTGTTCAAAAAGAAAATGAAATACTAAAGAATGAATTAGATAAAATATGAAATGAAATGGTTTTTTTGAAAAGTCCAATTTATAATTACAGTGATTCAAATTTCAATATTAGAAAGAATTCTTATTACAAGAAATATAAATATAAAAGGAATGAAATATGTTTTGATTCATTTGTTTCTATTATTTTTAGAAATAATTTTGTGAAAGAAATTTTTTCTAGAATTTATTCAGTTACTTACTTTAAATTTGGATCTTATGATCATTATTCTTGTTATTTCACTTTTATGTTTAATCAATATTTTGGTCACAAAAGGTATTTTATGTCTAAATACAATTTTAAGGCCAAATTTTCAAAACTGTCTACTTCTTGGGTACCTAAATGTATGTATTCATATTTATGTAAAATAAATCTACTCATTACACATATGTAATGTATATTTTTTGATTATTATGATCAATATACATGTAATTACAGATTTATCCTTATCATGTTGTCATAAGAATTATATGATTTATTATTTTGTTTTGGAAAATATTGAATAATTTATTTTATTTTGGGGTGAAACTATATCATTAGTATTGGATTTCAATTTAATCTGGTTAATATCTTTATATGGCCATTGAATATGTTATTTTAGTTGTAAATTATGAATAATATTATCATTTTCTTATTTTAAAATTATTTGAATATCTTATAACATGTTTCATGGATCCTTGAGATTCTAAAGTATGTATTTTTGGTAGTAATTTCACTATTGGAATTAAATTTTTTCTCACAATTCTTTTATATTTTCATTTTTAAAAGAGAGAATAAGTTGGGGGGGGGGTACTGTTGTTTTTAAATTTGATTTATAAATTTTAATGTGTGTACTTAAAATGTGTATTCAATATTTTATCTATGATATAATTGTGATTGAAATTATCATTATAAATTTAAATTATTTTAATTTATATATAGAATGCATCAATTAAGGGGGAGATAACCTTATATCAATTATGGAGTTTTTTCTTGAAAATGAGTCTTGTTTAGCTACTATCATATTGTACATATTGTGTATACTTATTTTTTTGTTTTATCCTTTAGAGACATTTTTATTCTATCATAAATATGGAGATTCATATTTAATATATAATTCAAGGGAGTTTGAGCATGATTATTTATATAGTGAAATTTTCAGATGTCTATAAAATCTATTGAAATTTGGAATCTGTATTTTCATATTAATAATTTTAATTTATGTAAATTTTTTTTCGTATATTATTCTTTTAATAATTATTATACATACTAAATGATTTTAACTTAATTTTTAAACTTTTATTTTCCATAAAAGTATGTTTTATTAAGGTTCTCTTATTATTTTTCACAAACAACTTGTAAAATTATGCTTATCATATAACACTAAAATATTTTAATGAGGATCATTGATATATATTTTTCAAATATGTATGTTCAAGAATGTTAAAAAATATAATCTATTTTATCACAATATTTAAAGTAAATTAATTTTTGAGTATTAATTTCAATGTGATAATTTTTCTATTCAAACTTTAACTTTTTGATAATTTCAAAAAGGGGGAGAAGTTATGAAATTATACATGGTTTTTTATTTATCAAAAAAGGGGAGAATGTTGAGTGGATTCGTAAACTAATTTATATTTTGATAATTAAAAATATGTTTTTCCTCCAACATAAATTTTTATAATCTTAATACATTGTTTTTATAGTTTCAAAACATTACTTGTTTTATTTAGTATAAGACTAAATATTTTGATTTGTTTAATTATCAACTATCATATCATTATTACATTTTAATATTATTTTAATTTTTCATTCCTTTTTATTCATTTTTTAATTGATTATATTTTTTTATCATAAATTTTTTAAGTGTTTTCATTATTTTATCTTATGTATTAATTTATATAATTCATAACTTTTGTTATATATTTTTATTATTTACTTATTTTATATTGATATTTCATGTTTTGATTATTTATAATATGTTCTACAAGTATCATGAAGTGTTAATAGGTTAAAATTTTCATTTTATACCTTAAAATACAATTTATATAGTTTTCTTACTGTTCTCACATAGCCAAATTACTATTCCTATACAATGAAATCCCCCACGTAGCCAAAATACACGTATCCAATTTAATCACATAGTCGATTTTCTAGAATCAATTATCTTCTTTATTTAAGCCATAAAATTCATTATAAAACTCTAAATTAAGTTATTTTTAATTTTTTTAAATCTTAAAAAATTATCTACATTTAATTAGAATACATTAAACTCTGAATAAATATCTATCATGCTATAAATTTGGTTGGAAGATATTGCATGTTTTCTATCTGAAATCGGTAGTTTTTCAGAATACATTTGCTACTGTATTTTGATGATATATTTGGATACATAAATTATATGAATTTTATTCCTGATTATTTTTAAATAAAATTAAATAATATAAATATCAATCAATTAGATATAAATCTTATTCTTCTTTTTAGAAGGATTTTTTTTAGTCTTAAGTTTGATAAGACAAGATGTTTACAGATTTCCAGAATCACCTACATGAATTCAGCTATGTGAACAACTCACTTACATATGAAAAGGATATGTGGATATTTGGATACATGAAAATTATTTCCTACATGAATAAATTGGCTACACAGTGAGAAATGGTTATGTGATTTTCTTATGTAAAATGGAAACTTAAATTCCCCAACATAAATCTGCTATGTGAAATTGGGTACATGAAACACCTACGTTATTTCACTTATGTGAAATTAGGTTTTTTAATTTCCTTACATAGATTCAGATATATAGATTCTATTATGTAGTGAAAAATGGATTTGTGAAAATCCCATATGTAAATTTTCCTACGTTACAGGTTTTTTTTAATAACTGTAAATATGTTTTTTCCATAGTATTTCACATATCATTTTGCTGCAAGTTTATTATTAATATTTTTAACATTTTATTTATTTTAAAATTAGTTATAAATTATCTATAAGCCATGTGAATAGGTTTTATAATTTTTTTATGAATAATTAAATGGGGGTTCACATGGGATTTATCAATAATTAATATTCACTTTAAAATTTTGAAACATGAAATATCCAAATACAAATATTTTGAAATATGATGAGTTTCTCTAGAATTTTATCTGGGAGTTTTTCAAGAATATTAAAATTTATTATTAAATACTGTATTAATTGTTTTAAATTTTTTTCTTTCTATACAACACGTGTTTTAAAAAATATCAAGAGAGAACTCAAAAAGTAAAAAAAATTATATTATAATTATTTTGGAAAATGGGGAGTTGGTATCTTATAAATTATGGGAGTATTCTAACATATTTATTATCAAAATTTATGGATATATTCACTACTATATTAATTTTTTATTTATTCTTCTAATAAATTTTGGTGTACAACATGTTTTTAACTTTTATTGTATATCAAAGAAAATTAAAAGCTACCTCAATGTGAAGATTTTAACATTGGAATTTATTTAGGAGTATCATTGTTTCCTAAAGAGAATAAAATAGCTATTAATATTTACTGTATAAAAGGAACAAATCATGTTGTGAAGTAAAGTGATGTGAATATGGTTTACCTTTTATGCATTTCATAGTTTTAAACCGAGTCTTGCACTTAATTATTGAATATCTTGCTGAGGTACACTATTGGATGTCTGAACATCACTATTTCAACATATTGAAGGGCCTGATCACTACTTGATCCAAACCCCAACATCTTTATTGATGATCATTCATCAGGTGAATTTTTTTTATTCATTACATGTGTTGTAACTGTTTGGGCTGTATTGGCATACTTAGTGCATCTTTCATTGGGTAATACTACCCTATGAAAAGGTATGTCTTGGTTTATTCTATCCTCTTAAAATATCGGGATCCTCTTAACTCATAAAATAACAAAGGAAATGACTTATCTTATAATATTTTCGGTTTATTGTATCCCCTTAGAAGAGTGGGTTCCCCTTATTCCATAACATAGAAGAGGTTATGGCTAAGACTATGACAATCTAGGTTGGTTCTGCACCTTTAAAATAACAGGTTAATTTTTTCCCTATAAAAGACTGGTTTCTATCTAATCCTGAAAAAGGAAAGAGGTTAGGATTGAGCCTATAAAATTATAGGTTGGTTATTATCCTATAAAATGTTGGGTTTTTTTCTGAACACATTAAAAATAAGGGAATTGGGTTTAGCCTATAGTTGTGAAAAAAGTGGACGTAAAGAGTTGTCTCTCTCCTTAAAAAGTGATATATCATAGTGGGTGTCATCTATCAGGTCAGTATACGAAGAGTAGAAGTAGGAAAATTTCCCAAATACTATAAAAATATCTTGTGTTTAACATTTACTTTCTTTCATTTTCTTTTCTCTCCCTTTTCTTATATTGGTGTGGTTGAATTGTTTAATATTTGAACTAATGAATTTCTGCTCATAAATTTTATACATAGATTAATTTTTAAAGAAATAAAATTCACTCCCTTATTATCCATTACCATCAACTCTATGATACATAAAATAAAATTTATAATCATAGTTAGAAAATTTTATAACAAACAATATAAAATTTCCTCATAATAGGCACAACATAATTTAGAAACTTGTAAAAAATAGTAATACAAAACTTATAAAAATTATTAAAGAAAAAAATAAATTTTTTTATAATAAGATGTCCACAATTTATCCTTAATTATTCGGGAATTCTTAACCAGACTCAATATATCCATTTAATTAACCTTACTATAATGGTTTTTATTTCTTTAACAAAGAAGGCCCTTGATACAAAGATCGGTCAAAGTCTCTATTTCCCTAGCCCTAGGAACCCTTGATAATAAAATCAAGAAACCTCTATCTCTATAAACCCTGATATCCATCAACCTCACCAGATTAGTTAATAATACTTAAAAAAAATCAAAAAAACTTAAGGCATTTACAAAAGTAAGCCTCACACAGATGCCTCATGAAAAAGGCTCTCTAAAATATTATAATGAAGTGAACTCAAGTAATAAGTCTTTACAAAAGTTTCACATAAACTTTAGATTTTCATTATTGAAAAATAACTAAATATTTTACTTAAAAAAATTTCCTCTCCTCTATCATGTATATATATATATATATATTTATATATGATCTTACAATGGTAATATTATGCAATTATTGGGATTATTTGCAACAAAATCAGACAGACTCCTTCACTTGAATGGTTCATCACAACTTCTTCATCCAATGGTCATCTTGATAAATCACCCTTACAATGCTTGTAGATTCTATATAGTAGAATACGAAATGTTCATCTGATGGAATGTATAATTTTTTTACAGTATGATTTATAAATTTTCATTTGGAAATAATTTCAACCTCTATCTAATAATGTTTATTTGATGGACTTATTAAAAATTCATCTGATGAAATTAGTTTATAATTTTTGTTATGGATTTTATAAATCTCTATCTTATGAAATTTATATCAATATGCTCAGTGTACAAAGTATATGTTCATATGGTAAGGAAGTTTTGTATGATGGAAAATTTATTATCCATCTAGTAAAACAATTTTCCTACAAAAACATTCTTAATAACTTGGGAAGAATTAAAGTTAGAAGAGTATAAAGTTTTAAATAATTTTATTTGTGATTTTCAAAAGTTAGGTTAGAAAGTTTTGAAAGTTATCCTTTCGATTCAATAATATCCCCCATTTTGAAAATCAGAATATAAAACTTTTAAATACTAAAACTAAAGTTAAAATACTTTAAATAAACTTACCCCCCTTATCTTATATAATATCCCCATTTTCCCTTTTTCTTGAAAGGTTGGAACTTTCTTCGTTTCTCTCCCATTGTTTGAAAGTTTTGTTTCTCCCAAACCATTATATTACTACCCCAAAAAATTCTAGATACCTTCTCCACATTTTTTCTATTTGAAAAGTTTTTAGGAGGTAGAAAGTGTACCTAAAATTCTAGGGGAAAAAATATACACAAAGAAATTGATATGAAAGTAAACATTATTCAAAAAAATATATAAGAAATAAATTCTTCCAAAGAAGATAAGTGTGAACATCCATCAAAATATTTGAGGAAGAATATTCATAAAAAACATACATCCAAAAAGTTTTTAGTTTGGGTATTACAATAATTAAAGAGTTTGAAAGAAATCAATCCTTTTTTGAAAGATTTTTTAATGATGAATTTCATCTTCTTCACATCCTCCTAGAACTTTTATGATTCAGAAGAAATAGCCTTAATTCTCACATTTTCTTCTTCCATAACATATATCTTCTTGTTATCATTATTCATCTTTGTAAATTCTTCTTCCAAATCTTGAATCTTATTCCCTTTATTTTAAATTTCATAATATTAATAAATTGTAAGAGATTTGAGATTATTAACAACTATTGAGTTTTCAAAAGCTTTAGAGTTTATATTTCTCACAAATATTGAAACTCAATTTGTATATTTTCTAATTCCATTAATTTATTCATTATAAAACTTAATATCTTGTGTTTTATCTACCAAATAACATCATTCAATTTTATTGAATCCAATTTTCTTTACTTTCCTTTGAAATATATATAATTTTCATCATTCTGAATTATAGTATCACCAATTATTTTAAGGATCTCTACTTTTCCATAAAATCAATTTTTCCGTGGATATATTTTCACCTTTCTTATATATATGGGAAACTTTTCATTATTCCATCAATAATTTTGATCAATTCATTGATGTAATCCATTTTTATCTACATTATTTTGAAACCCATGTTGATAGCACTATTGGTGGAATCACTATAAACCCCAGGAATGGATGGAGCAGTTGGTCTTGATGGTTGAGGATCTTCTCTTATTTCTTCAGAATGATTTTGATAAATTTACATAACTTTTACTTCTTCTTCAATTACAAATTTGTCTGATGCTTAAGTTTTTTTATTCTTAATCTCCTTTATCTAAGGATTTTTTCCATCTGAAATAGTAAGTTCAATATCTTTTAGAGATTTAGTAGATAAGGATATAAAAGTTTTAGGTGAAAACTCTTCTAAATATTGATTTTTTTTAATTCCATAGAATACTCATAATTATTCCTTGGATGACCTTTTTATGGATTTTAAAAACCCTTTTAAAATTTATCTTGAATATTTTTTGGATGAATTTCATGAAAAACTACTTCTTTCCCTTTGTTTTTTTGAATAGGTAGAGATTGAGTAGGGTCTTGAGGTGGCTATTATTCTAATTGAATGGA
Organism: Viscum album; assembly: GCA_963277665.1. Taxonomy (NCBI): domain Eukaryota; kingdom Viridiplantae; phylum Streptophyta; class Magnoliopsida; order Santalales; family Viscaceae; genus Viscum; species Viscum album. The sequence continues at coordinate 668,723,519 of OY728123.1, forward strand.
TATAGAAAATTTTTCTTTAGTTTCTACTTCAACTCTTAACTGAATTTGTTCAATCCCTTTTAAGAAATATCTAGCAATCTTAGCTTTTCTATATTTTTCTTCTTTCCTTTTGTATTTCTCATATTCCATGAGATTTTTATAAGTTTTTTTTCATTAGTAAAAAATCTTAAACCACATATAAACTGAAATATGGGATATCATCACTCTTATCACCTTTATTTTTAGGAAACACTTAAATGATTCAGAAAACATAGTCATAGACTTTTTTCTAGGAATTAGAGGTGATTTTTAACTATCCACTGTTTTTCTCATAAAATTTTCTTTAAGATTTTCTATTTTAATAACAAACAAAAAATTTTATATTTTATCAATTTTTTTTCTAATTTTAAATATAGAGAAGCTTTATCTTATTAATTGTCTCCTCACTGAGATAAAACTTATTTTACCTAAATGGAGTTGCTTCATTATTGATATTTTGAACTTTCATAAAGTTTACTAAAAACGTATTAATAAAACTTGGGAAAATTAGAATCTTTGACTTTAGGAACAAAAACATTACCACCTATATAAAACTAAACAAAGATATAACTAAATTTAATTTTATCATATTGCAATGGAAATCCAAAAACATAGATATCTTGAAATTTTATAGCATCTCTATAACCTTTTATTAGTATAAGAAATTATACAATTATAATGAATTGTTTTTGCATCCATAGATCAATGGGATACTTTACTTACTTTTTCATATGATGTAAAAAAGAGAGATTTCTAATTTATACTTCTCAAAAATCCCTAGTTTCTATGGAATATTGTGAGTTACATGGTTTGATTCACCATAAAATAATTTCAATAAGTTCTACCACTTACATTATGTTAGGTTTGTAGGACTTCCCAAAAAGAGTAAAGGTAAAAATGTTTAATCTATTGTATTTACTAAATTAAATAAATGTATAAAATTATATAACTATATCAAGATTGTGTATTTCAAAATCATTTTTTAAAAAAAAATATTGACTCCCAACCTTGAAAAACAATAGCATATTTTGTCTTGGAGGAAAACTTTTAATACTAACTTCTCTATAACAATCTTTCCTCGATTTACATTTTGTTAGAGAAATCACTTGAGGAAGCCATTCTTATGATGATTAGATGAACTTAAAGGATCAGATGAATCATAAACAATATTATAGGGAGAAAACAAGGTGGTAAGAGCCATCCACTGAAAAAAATTCAATGGTGAGCATGTGGTGACCCACTTATTCTTTATATAGACTTAAAGAGAGATATGATTAATATTCTTCAGATTAGACAACTTAGATTAAAACCCTTATTAAGACAAACAAATTATAATATATTTATTAATATGAGAAAATATATTAACTCTTGATGTTTTAAAACTATTGGTATACGTTTTATCAGAAAAACAATTGTTCCAATGAAACTTAATAGTTTTTTAAAAAATTAATATGTTTTTTTCATAAAAGTTATAAACTGTATATACAGGATTATAGAAAATGATAGAAAAAATTACAATAAAAAATTTAGAACTTACCTCACAGATAAAAATATATAAACTTTATTTATGAAATTTCATTTAGTAATATATGGATTCTTGGTTAAAAAAAGTTTTCTTAAATTATTTCAAGCACATATTCATCAGGAAATGAATTTCTTAAAAAAATTCTGATTTTTTTAAGGAACCAGCTTATCTGAAATAATTTTAAGGATTTTTTTTGAAATTTTGAATGTTTTAAGAAAGATATATTAAAAAAAAAACTAGAAATTTTCTCCCCCTTTTTCTATTTTTTATTTACAATAAAGATATAGTTTAACAAAAAGTAGATAAATAATCATGTTATGTTGAAAATTCCATGATTTTTTTAATATATTCAAATTTATTAGAATTTAGGGGTTTTGTAAAAATATTAGCAATTTGTTCTTGTGTTCCTATGAATTTTAAAATAGTGTCACCTTTATATATGTGATATTTAAGGAAATGGTGTATTATATCTATGTTCCTAGATAATGAGTGATATGATGTGTTTTTGATAAGATCTATGACACTTGTGTTATCACACAAAATACGAGTTTTACTAAAACTCATGCCAAAGTTAGTGAGTGTGTGTTTCATTCAAAAAACTTGAGCATAACAAATTCTAGCTACTATATATTCAACTTCAATAGCATAAAGTTGAAATGAGTGTTGTTTATTTCAATACCAAGAAACAAAATATTCTCATAAGAAATGACATGTTCTATATGTACTTTTTCAATGAATTTATATCCACCAAAGTCAATATCTATTTTTTTTAATTTTAAATCATTTCCATAAGATTAAAATAGTCTAATATCCTTAGTTACCATAAGGTAATGAAAAATTGGTTTTAAAACTTTAATACGAGACTTTTTTGAATTATCTTGAAATCTCATACATAAGTATACATAAAACATTAAATTTGGGTGTCTAGTTGTAAGGTATAATAAATTTTCAATCATTCTTTTAAAAGTATTTTAATCAATTGGTTTCCCTTATTCACTAAGATATAATGTTTTTTAGGTTCTTATAGGATTATTTATAATTTTAAATTTTTTAATCTTCGACTTTATAAGATCTAAAAAGGAATATGAAAGTGGTTTTTGAGTTAGGACAAATATAATGTCGTTGACATAAATTTGAAAAATGATGGTTTCATTAAAAAAATTTAATAAAGAGAGTTGGATTCACATCTCCCTTAATAAAATTATTTTATAAAAAAAGTCTAGTAAGTCTATCTTATAAGGATCTTGAGGCTTTTTAAATCTATAGAGGGCCTTAGAAAGTCTAAAAATAATAATTTTTGATTTAATGTTTTCAAAATAAGGTGGTTGTTCTACATAAACTTCCTTCTAAACATATCCATTAATAAAAGCACAATTCACATCCATTTGATAAAGGGTAAAATTTAAGAATGATATATTAAATAGAAGTATATGAATAGATTTTAGTCTAGATATATGAGAAAAATTTTATTCATATTTTATTACTTTTTATTGATAACAACCCTTTGAAAAAATTATTTCCTTATTTTTAATAATTATTCTATTTTTATCATCTTTGTTCCAGAAAACCCATTTTACTCTAATTAAAGGAAAATATTTCAGATGCTTAAATAAAGTCCAAAATTTATTCCCCTAAAACTTATTGAGTTCATCCTATATTTATTTTATTCAATACACATAACTTAAATCCTCACCAAGAGACTTAGGTTCACTTTGAGGTAAGAATACACAATGTTCATATTCATTTCTTAAAGAACTTATAGTTTTGAAAGGTCGAACCACATCACCAATTATATTTTTAGTATGATAATTACTAAATATTATCTGATTTCTTGGGTTTTTAAAATGTTATTCTTCAATAACATGTTGAGTTTATTATAGTGGTAAAACTTCAGAAATAGTTTCTTCAAATTTTCTCACATGTAAATAATTTTCAAACATGGGTTGGAAAATAGTTTTAGAAAAATCATCCAAAGGTGTACTTTTGGGTTATTTAAAATTAAAAGGCTCAGTTTCATCAAAAATATTTGTATTTTTGTTAAAAATTGGCCTTACTAGTTTTATAGTAACTAAGAAAAATTCCTTTATCATATTTTGTAGAAAATTTATGTAAATTATCTTTGGTATTAAAAATGAATACTTTACATCCAAAAACTCTAAATTAAGAAAGTATAATATTTATTCTATTCCACAACTCATAAAGAGTTTTATTAATAAAAGTTCGAATTAAAACTTTATTTATAGTATAATAAAAATTATTAACTTATTCATCATAAAATTTTTTAGGAGTTGAGTATTCACTTAACATGGTTCTAGTAATTTCCCAAAGAACTCTATTTTTTATTTTAACTACACCATTTTACTGGGGTGTTCTAGGAGCTGAGAAGTTATGAATTATACAATTTTTACTACAAAAAGTTTCAACATCAGAATTTAAAAATTCTTTACTGTGGTCACTATGAATTGTTAATAAAGTTAGAGTTTTCTCATTTTTAATACAGGACACAAATTCTTGAAATAGAAAAAGGATTCTTAATTTACATAGTATTTTCCTTTAATTATTCTAGTTTTTAGGCCAAATTAATCCATGTGTACTAACAGTAATGAATTTTATGTTTTAATATATTTAAATCCATACTTATGTTGATTTCAAAATTAAAAAGGATCCCAAAATTTTGAATAATTAAACCTAAAATCTGGTAAATCTCGAAAAATTCCTTTATTAAAAGGTTTGGATAAATTTATAACATTACATTGTCCTAACCTTCTATTCCATAACCAAAAATGATATTCCATTTCACCAAGGAAAGGTAGTTATTGGTTTATAATTTCTTCTAATTTTAATTTCTAAACATTATCATGCCTATCAGTAGAAAGAATAAATTTAATTTATAAACTATTAAAATTACATTTATCATTCCTAAAGTTAAAAAGATACCCCTTATCACATAATTGACTTATTATAATGTGATTGTTCTTAAGTCCAATAATAAATAAAACACTTTGAAATTAAGTCTTTACTAATAGGAACAATCTCACCTATACTGTATATCTATCCTTGAACATTATCACTGAAAATGTCCTTTCCAACATTCATCTTTATGGTGTTTTGGAAAAACATATTTTTTCCATCATGAGTCTAGAATTTCCACTGTCCATATACCAAAAATTATTGTTTTTGGTACTCTTATTTTCTTGAAATAAAAAAGTTAGGATTTTAGTACCCATACTTTCTTGGGTCCAGTATTATTAGTGAAAAAAACTTTAGGAATCCACATCTATCCAACTTTCATATGTTGTATAGCTATAAATTACTTATAAATGCAAGATTTTTGAAAACCAAAGGATTTAAATTTAATCAAAGAACATTTATTTTTGAAGTAACCACCTCTTTGAAATTTTTTATAAAAGGGAGAAATTTTAATAACAAATTAATTATTTTAAAAATGAGGTTTTGATTTTATTAAACCAATCCTAGTAGTGTTTATAATATGTTTAAACAATATATAAATTTTATCAAAATTTTCATTTCCATAAGTAGTATTTGATAGTAATATTTTTGGACTAAATATTTATGAATTTAGTTTCACAACCAAATTATTATTTTCATCAGTTTAATTTGAATTAGATTTATTTTATAACTCTTTAGTAAGATATGGAATTTCTATTGAAAATTTTGATATTCTTGAGTTTTCTTTGGCAAGTTTTATTTTATAATTTTCATAATTTTATGAAAATTTACTACTCTATTTTTATAATACAGTATAATATCTAGAAACTTCTTCTAAACGTGGTAAAGTTTACTTTTCATCATATGTAATATATTTTTATTCAATATAATAAGTAGAAAATTCAACATTAGAGTCAATATAATTTTTATTCAATACTAAATTGGTTAAATATTCTATAGATACCTTTGCCATGTAGCATTAGTTAATCTTCATAATTTCAACATAAAAACCAATATTTTTCTGATATTTAATATTATTCTCTAAATAATTATCAGAAAAACTATCTCCACCACTTTCCCTCCAAGTATCTGAGGTTTTTAAACTTTTATTACCTTTTTATTATAAAACTTTCTAGAACCCTTGTATTTCTTTTCCTTCTTATTCAGCCTTGGAAAATATGGTCTTATGTGTCCAAGTTTCCTACATTTATAAAAAATCATCTCTGAAGTGTCTTTCTTATTACTTTTCAAATTTTAAATTTTCTTCTATTTATAACAAAAATATTTCTTTAAAATTATTCTATTCATACTTTTGGTAAGATTGACAAGTTCATTCTCACTCTATTCAGATGAACTAATTTCCATCTCAGTTTTCACTTTATTCTTCTTTTAATATTTATCAACATTCTTATATGATCTAAATTTCTTAAAAGTTATATAAGAATAAGAAAAATATACTACATTTTTCTTCTCCACTTTATCAAAATAAATCTTTAATATAATATCATACTGCATGAGAGTACCCATAAGTTCCTCTAAACTCAATTTTTTAGATGCTTTGTATCATCAATAACTGTTCTCTTAGATTCTCATTCACTTTTCATGATATAAACAATTATTTCAACTAGATTCTCATCAGTTAATTATTTATATAAAGGAGATTTTAAACTATTAAAAATGGTCATAAATATTTGACGCATCTTAGAAACTGATTCTTTAGATATAAAGTCAAAATAATGATAATCTTATCTAATAATAACTCTTCTAGTTTCAAAATTTTTGAGTAGTCCCAAAATGAGTAACCACTAGTTTATTCCAAATATTATTTGCTGCTTCACATGAGGAAATATAACTGTAGATATTTCTCATCATTGAGCTTACTAGATTATTTCTAACAAGATAATTAAGTTGATATTATTATTTCTCATCATTATTAAAATTGATATCTCCTTATTAGGAATTTGATAATTTCAAATCATCATGAAAAAATAATCAACATTAGTGTTGATAAATAAATTCTTCATTTGATATCTTCAGTATTCATAATAAGCACTATCAAAAATAGGTGGTCTACTTGGATTAAGATTTTCTAATGTCCCAAAAAACAAACCTACCATATTATAAAATAAAGATACTATTTTATATAAGAACAATTTAGTGTAACAATTTATAGTAACGATAAACCTACTCTGATACAAAATTTAGGATCGAAAGAGTGTGTATTACTAAAAGGTGGGGGGGGGGGGTGAATTATAGTTTATAAAATAAAATATAAAATTTTAAAAATATATTCTAAGGAAGTAATAAGATGAATAATAAAAAAATATAATTTATAGTAAGAGTTATATAATTTTATAATAAATAATATAAAATTTCCTTATAACATGCATAATAGAATTAAGAAACTTGTAAAAACATGAAATATAAAACTTATACAAATTATGTAGAAAAATATTACATAAACTTTTATAGGAAATGTCCACACTTTATCCTTATGTGTTATGGATGTTTTAACTAGACTCAAGGTATCCATAGTATTAACCTTACCATAAGGGTCTTCCTTTCTTTCACTAAGAAATCCCTTGATACAAATATTGGTCAAATTCTCTATTTCCCTAGCCATGGGAACCCTCAATCAGATTATCGGAAAGTCTCTGTCTATTTAAAACATAAGATCTATTGATTACACTAGATCAATAAAAAATGATTACAAAATAAAAATTTATTAATGCATTTAAAAAAGTAAAAATCACATGGATTCCATAAAAAATACTCTCTAAAATATTAAAATGAAGCACAATCAAGTAACAAGTTGTTACAAATTCTTCAAAAAAACTTCATATTATCAATGATGAAAAATATCTAAAGATTTTACTTGTAAAAGATTACCCTCCTAGATCATGAAACCCTATTTATAAATTATATTTAAATGGTCATATTATGAATTTATAGATATTAGTTACAATGGAAATAGATGAAAACCGTCTTTACTTAAAAGGTTCAGAATAACATATCCATCTAATGGTCATATTGATAAAGAATCATTTTAATGTTTACAGATTCCTTCCAGTGGAATAAAAAATGTTCATCTAGTGGACTATAAAAATTTAATTTGTAAAACCTATCTACCTCTATCTAATAATGTTTTTCTAATAGACTTGGTAAAACCTAATTTGATGGATTTCATTTATATATTATATTTTAGACTTTATAAACCTATTCCTGATTAACTTTATATTTATATACCCAATTTCATAAGGAAGTATGTATGATGGAAATGTTATTCTAAATATGGTAAAACAAATGTTCTATAAAAAAATTCTAAAGAACATGGTAAGTATAAAAGCTATAAGAGTTTAATTTTTTAAATAAGTGGTTTGTGATTTTAAAATTTAGGTTAGAAAGTGTTGAAAGTTATCCTTTAAACTCAACAACCATCAATTATAAAAGGGAACCCCCTTTCATCAATTACTCACACACTTTCAGAACTATATTTCAGAAAAGACCTACCAAAATATATCCCCGACATCCCGCCCCTTGTTTATGAGGTTATGGTCTCACCAAAATACAAAATCTAGAAGTCTTAAGGTGTAATCCATAATATGTTTCCCAAGTAAGAGGTATAACTCTTAACCGAGTGTTTCTTATTTATTTATTATTCTAACTCATTACAATATTTTTTTTACTATGATAAAATAATAACATCAATATATTCCATATATTGAAATATTATTATGATTATGGTAAAAATCATTTTCATCTCCTTTTATATCCCATGAGAAATGAAAACATTATTCATGCGTATGTGTGGACTACCACCTCCATGAAGTGATGCTTTTCATTTCTCATCACCAAATTATATGGATGGTTAAAATGATATAACAAATGAATATATATGATATTTATAAAATAATTATGATACTATAAATTTTATATATTACTTAACTTCTCACCCTTTCTGTCTATTGTAAATTGATAACGTTACTCGTGTATACATATAAAATACCACCTCCATGAAGCGATGTGATTAATTTTTCATATCCACCTTACAGGGATGGTCATTATAACATAAATAATGAATAAAAATGAAATATATAATAAATTTATGATACTAAAAAAGTAAAATATTATATACTTTTTTTCTTTTCCACCTGTTATAAAAATAAAAACATAATTCATTCATAGGTACAAACTACTGTATCCATGAAATGACGTAGATAATTTTTTATGACCACCTTACATGGTTGGTTTTAAAAGTGTATTTAATGTATAAATATGATAATAATAAAATATTTAAGATTATTTATTTAATGGAACTATAACCCCTTTGATCATGGTTAACACACCAATGTTGTCTTAAGGTTATAAACTGAACATCCTCAAAACATACAAGGTAAACTTAACCATTTTAGAAACTAAATAAAACATGGTAAAAAATGGAATAATGATAATGGAATTAACATGTAAAAGGTACTTATGAATTTATAAAAATAATATAATTTTATTAATTAGGAGGGTTGACATACGAATCAAACAAGTCGGTACTCGAGGGAAGATATTTTTCTTTAAAACCCTATTTTAAAGCCTTCCTTTAACTATTTTTCTGCCATATCCATGTTATTAAAAATTTTACAAGTATGTTATCATTTATAAATAAAATATTTTTAAAGGTTATTTTCAACTAATTTTTTATTTCTTTTAAAAAATTAACGAGGAATCTTTTTAACATTTACAGTATGAGTAAATTTGAATTTTTTTTACCAAATTGAAAAAGAATGTTTTTTAACATATACAACTTGACCTCATTTTCCTACATTCATTGAAACAATTCATTATTAAGTTTCCTATACAACTTAATATGGTTTTTAAAAAAATATCATAATCCCACACATCTAGGAATTTTTCATTTTTATGAGTTTTCAATGAAAAAGGATATTTCTCATTATGATTAAGGAAAAGTAGAAAGTGTTTTGCTTATGGGTTCAAATGAGTTTTCCAAGGGTTTTATGATGAAAAGTGAATACCTAAAAATATTTTTTTCATGATATATTACTTGATAATTATTGATGATGACGAGTGACCCTTATATAGCTCATGAAAATGGGTGAGCCTGATATAAATATCCAATTCATTGGGTATTGATTTAGTCTTCAAAGATGAAAGCTGGGAAAGATAACTAGGTAGGTTACACCTATGGAATTAATTAGACTTAATTTATTATAAAATGGGTTAAAAATTAATGAACAATATTTATAAATATGATTCTACAAGTTACCTATATTATTCTTAAAAAAAGTGTTTTATGGAAATTGTTTAATTTCATTAGGTGAGGAAAGTTTAAAGGTGAAAGATTTGTTTTTCGAAGAAATATTTTAATGAGTTCTCACATGCCTCCAGATGAATTGTTGTTTTTTACTTTTATTTATAATCATTTTTAGAGGTTTTATTTTAGAAAAGGTTCATTTTTTATATTGATATGTTATATTTACATCCTCAAAGTTTTATTGTGAAAATGGTAAACATCATCATGGGTTTTAATTTTTTTCAGTAGACTAACAAGGTTATTTTTTTGTATCTATTAATAAGATTTTTTTCTCATCCCATGCTTCAAAATTATTTTCATAGGATCTAAGTATGAACATAAATTTTTATCAAGGTCGTGATTTCCACTATTATGATTCATATTAAATAAAGAATTTTTTTAGATGAAACATGAGTGTAAACTAAAAGCTGTGTTTTTTTGGAAAAAATGTAAAATATATGAAAGTATCCACTTTATTATGTAATATTTTTACCTAATTTTCTATAACACTAAACTAAAAATACCCTATAAATTAAATTTTGTGAAACCCTTGTTTTAAATCATGTAATTATGGGTTATTTAATTTATAAGATGTTATTATCAATGTTAGAGAAAATGTTTACATACTTTTATAGGTTAGGAGAATGTTAATAGAAAATTAAAAGGGAATTCAATTTATAGATATATTATCATGAGATAAAATATGAATATTTACACATTTCTTCGTCTAATACATGTCTACTTATAATGAATTTCTCCTGAGGAAATAGGGCATCTAAAGTAGGAAGGCATCAAGGGGATAATAAACTTTTGAATCAACAACCTAGAATGGTTAGAAGAAAGTAGTTTTTGGAAGTATTAACTCAATTGATGTAGAGTATCAGTGATGACATCCATGAAAGAGGTTTACTAAATTATTTATAGAGGAATGTGTTTATAGTGGATCATTTCATGAAATATCACCCTCCAACATTTAGTGGATCATCAAACCTAGTGAGACCTGAAGGATGAATCAATGCTCTAGAAAAGATATTTGATGTTTTGGGATGTATATGGCATCAAAAGATATCTCTTACTATTTATTATTTTTAAGGTAAAAAAGATATATGGTGGTCTCTAATTAAAAATACTATGGAAAAAATATGAGATTGATTCCGTGTAGTGGACAAAATTTAAATATATTTTTCCTGATAAGTATTTTTAAAATTTCTTCATAATAGAATGGAAAAGAAATTTATAGAGTTGAAGTAAAAGGAAAATGTTTAAGTGACCTCTTATGAGGTATGTTTTATCATACTATCCTGTATTCATTGAATTTTTTATGGACTATGAGAGTAAAATTGATAAATTTTATGCTGGTATAAAATGAATTTTTAAAGAGATTTAGCCTTTCATGAATTTACAAGTCATGAGGAATTTATTCATTATGTTGAAAAATTTGTGATAGTATTTTCCAACACTGATTTACTTTGTGATGAAAAAATTAATAATCAATTGAGGTGACAATAAATAGAAGAATATCCAATCAAGAAATTAGTAGAAAATACTTCCAGATGTTCCTAATGTGGTAAAATAAATTTTAAATAATGTTTGGTAGGATTGGTAAAATATTATCAATGTGTTAATCTTGTTTATTTGTATCATGAATGAAAGGAAGAGAAATCTAATTCTAATAGTAATTGGAAAATAGATATTTAGATAGTAGTGAGATGATTTAGTTACTATGAGTTGGGTGATTATGCTAATGTATATACTAGATTAGTTACAAAAGGTGGGAATAATCAAGTTGAAATTAGAAGGGTATGGAAAAGTATTTTTTAAATATTACAGAAGGTGATCGACATTCGAATAAAGTGGTGTCATATCTTGGGAGATTAATATTTTTCAATGGTAGATCTTAGGTCTAGTTATCAGACAGTTAAAGGTGAAGGAGGAATAAAATTTGAGGACAAAGTTACGTACCAGTTATGTTCATTATGAGTTTCTAGTTATTTTATTCGGTTCAAAAACTACACTTTATATATTTATAGATCTTATTAATAGATATTTCCATGATAATTTGGGTATATTTTTAGTGGGTTTAATTGATGAAATTATGGTTTATTCTATTAACTATGAGGAATATAAGAAACATTTAAGGATTAATATAAAAAAGTTAAAAGAAAAGAAGTTGTATGTAATATTTAATAAATGTGAAATTTGTCTGCATAATATTTCTTAAATTGGGAATATTTCCTTTAAATATGACATAATTATTGATGTTGATAAAACTACAGTAGTTTAATAATGGCCAATACCAGAAAATGTAATCGATATTTTATTTTTTCATGGATTAGAGGGTTACTATTGATGATTTTTTGAAAACGTTTCTCAGTTATCTTATCCAATAACTAAGTTAAATTGAAAAGGATTTAAATTTTTATGTACATAGAAATGTGAGTAATGTTTCCAGAAATTGAAAATAAGATTGTTTAATACTTCAGTGTTAGCATTAACCATAAGAAATGATGATTTTTTTATTTACAGTGATGCTTCTTTGAAAGGACTTGACCATGTCTTAATGCAATATGATCAGTTAATTGCATATGCATCACACATATTAAATCCTTATGAGTCGATTTAACTGACACATGATCTTGATCTTAAATTTTTGTTTATTATTTAGAAATTTTGGAGGCATATTTTATATAGAAAAAATGTGAAATATATAATTACCATAAACGTTAAAAGTATATATTTACTCAAAAATATTTGAACATGAGGCTAAGAAGATGGTTTGAACTTATAAAGGATTATATTGCACGATTCACTATCAACTAGGAAAAGAAAACAAGGTATCATTTTCCTTAATTTAAAATGATAATGTTTCACTGACCATGTTATGTTTGTAACATGATCCTTTGGTTAATGATTTAATGAATGTTTTTTATAAATTATGTATGTAAAAACATATTTTGTTGGGGAACATGTATTTTTTTATTAATATTTTTTAGATATAATCAAGGATAGTTATAATGAAATTAATGGTTTTTAAGAAAGAGAAGAATAACTCTATAAGGGATAGTTTCCAAAGTTTAAAGTTGATAAATAAGGTGTTATTTGATTTTAAAATATGTTATGTGCTCAGAGTGATTACCAGTTAAAGAAGTAATTTTTAAGGAATACCATTTCCCTTAATTTTCTATCTATCCTGGAAATACCAAAATGTATAGAGATATTCGATAATATTATTGGTGGGATGGAATAAATATAAATATTATATATTTCACCATAAATTTTTTGACTTTTCAATAGGTTAAAGTTGAGTAACAACTACCAAAGGGGATGATTCAACCTTTTCCAGTTCCTAAATGGAAATAGGAGAATATAACCATGGATTTTATGGTGGGATTACCAAATACATATTAATTTAATATTGTTATTTGTTTTATTATTTATAGATTAACCAAATCTATGAATTTTATTTCTATTTGAGATATAATGTCTTTTGAAAAAAGTTATAGAATTTATCTTAATGAGATTGTTAGATTACATGGATTCCCTAGATCTATTCTTTTTACCACGATCTTTGATTTACCTTAAATTTTTATAAAGGGATTTAAAATTATTTGGGTGCTAAATTGATTTTTAGAACAACCTTTCATCCTCAATTTGATGGATAATTGTAGTGAATGATTCAAATTTTATAGGATATGATTCAAGTTTTCTCATTAGATTATCAGGAAAATTGCGATAAGAAACTTTCATTGGTAGAATTTTCTTATAGTAATATATTTCATTATAGCATATAGATGACACCTTTTGAGACTTTATATAGAAATAAATGTCAAACTCAACCATATTAGGATGAATTCAATGAAAATAAGTAGTTGGGACTATAATTGTTAGAAGATATGTTTAATAAGGTAAAGATGATTTAACACCACACGATAAAAACTCAAAGTAGGTAGAATAATTATTCTTATCACTGGAGGAAATATCTCTTGTTTGAGGTTGGAGATCATTTTTTTTCTTAAATTATCTCATTGGAAAAGTTTTATAAATTTTTAAAAAGGGAATGTTAAGTATGTGGTTTTTTGACACACATGAAAATGTAGAAAAGCTTGGATTATTTTCCTATAGAGTAGCTTTACCTTCAATTTTATCTCAGGTTCATGATGTTTTTTATTTTTCTTTTCTAATAATGTACTTACCTGATGAATCTCATGTTTTTATTCCTAAAGTGGTATAGTTATAGGAAAATATCAATTATGAATAAAATACTATTTAAATTTGGATCATGGATAGAAGGTATTTTTAAATAAGGTGACTCACTGGGTAAAGGTTTTATGTAAGAATAACATGATTGAGGAAGAAATGTGGGAATTAGAAAATTATATGAGAGAAAAATACCCTCACTTGTTTAAGTAATGAATAAAATTGTGAGGATAAAATTTCTTAAAGGGGTAATAATGTGAAAACCTATTTTATCTTAGAAATAAATCAATATTATGATTTATAAGTAACTATTTTATAGATTAATATTCATCATATTTTTATAAACAACTTTATATAAATTTTTAATTTAAAAAAGAATATTTTTATTTAACAAAATTGTTTTTCCATGAATTACATAATTTTATTTAAAACATAAATTTATTGATTTTAGAAATTTAATTTTGAAAAAAATTAATTTAATTTTTTAATAAACATATATAATAAATATTAGTGTGAATTTTGGAGATTTTTCTTAATAGACTGATATTTGAGTGAATAGAAAAAAAAATCATATTTTTGAAAAACTATGATTTCTTTTCTTTAAATAAATTAATTTAAAAGTAAAATTCATTTTTTAATTTGGTTTTATTGAAACATATGACACATTTTGTTAAATATAATATCAATAATTCTATAGTAATCAACATTATTTTTTTATAAGTTCATTTTTAGGATTAAAAATAAAATTTTCTAAAATATATTTTTCATTGAGTTTTGAACAATTATATTAAAATTAATTTATAGAACTTCTATAAAATTAATCTTGAAAAATGAGTTAAATATTTGTAATCATTAGTTCAAATTTAGAAGTGAGGTAAATTTTAATTTTTGGTCATTATGAATATTAACCATGGTAATAATGTGTCACCATGGTAAAAAGGGTAAAACGAGTTAATTACGGTAAAAACTATGTGCTAAGGTCACAAAATATTATTTTAATTAATATTATATGAGATTATTTTGAACCATATCACATTATATTTGAATCTTAATGTTGAAGTGACACTTGACCTTGGGAGTGACTTAATATTATTTTAAAACTGTTAATAATTAAAAGCAATCCACTCACTTCAATTATAAAAGGGAACCTATTATCATTAATTACTCATATATTTTAAGCACAATTGTTTATGAATACCATACCCAAATATCTTCACAATATACCTCCAAAATACCAAACCTAGAATCCATAATGTGTAATCCAAAAGAGGTTTTCCAAATAAGGGATATAACTCTTAACTGAGTGTTTCATATTTATTTCTTCTTGTAAGTCCTTAAAATTTTATTTACACATGCTGAAATAATTACATAATTATCTTACATATACTAAAATTTTATTATGATTATGGTACAAACCCTTTTCATTTTCTTTTCTATCGCATGGGAAATGAAAGTATTTCCCGTGCGTACATGTGGACTACCACCACCATGAAGCGATACGTTTCATTTTTCATCACTAGATTATATGGATGGTTAAAATGATAGAACAAATTAATATATAAGAAATTTATGAAATTATTATGATTATGTAAATATAACATATTACTTACCTTCTTAATTTTTTTTATTTGTTGTAAATTGATAATGTCACTTGTGCGTATGTGTGAAATACCACCTCCACAAAGAAATGTGATTAATTTTTCATATAAACATTACATTTATGTTCATAATAATGGAAATAATTAATAAATATGATGCATATAACATATTTATGATTCTATAAAAGTAAAATATCATCTAATTTATTTATTTTTTACCTGTTATAAAAATTAAAATGTTGTTCATGTGTATATAGAAACTATCATCTCCATGAAACGATGTGGTTTATTTTTCATATATGACTTACATGGTAGGTTTTAAAAGTGAATATAATATATAAATATGATAATTATAACATTTTTAATAATTTAGAGCTAATTGATCACATAGTAATTCACTATTCATTTCCACCGTTATACCACTGTGTTAAACTTATTTTGTATTGTAAATTCAAAATATAAAAACAATTTGGACATCACATTTGATTATATTATTTAATTTTTTTTTAATTTTAAAATGGTAAATTTTAAATATTTTAATGATTAAATTATAGGATAATGTTATTTTGAGGACCCATGATGAAGTTGAAGAAAAAGGTCCAATCTTTGTAAGATTCCAAGCACACAAGTGGAATAAAATACACACTATAGCTAATTAGTGCATCCAATTGGGCTAAAATTTATGTGAGGTTAAAAAATTTAGTTTTGTACAAATATTATGAATATATTAAATCCAAATTTGTCTAAAAAAGGTCCCAAATGAACTAATATCTCCAATAAATTTAATTTTATCTAAGTCAAAAGTTTGGTTCAATATTTTGGAAATATCTCCCATTTTATAGATTAAATAGATGAAAAATTAAATAGAGAGATATACAGGATGTCTACCAAAAATTATTTCATTTTTTTAATGTTGAGATAAATAAGTTTACTAGCCAAAAACCATGGGCCAAGTGGTATCTTGAAATCTGGGTTCCCAGAACCACCTCCCACATTTCCAAAAAATTGGAACCTTGGGAAGACCCACTGGTAATCTCAAAAAATGGGAAAATATATACCATTTTGGAGACCCAATGTATTAATATATTCCCCCTATAATTTATGGAGTCCCCTATCTTAAAAGGGAGATCATGGATGAAGGAAAAGTTCCACCTGAGCCTCCTCCTCTAGATGGCGAGCTAAACCGTGGATGATCATTTCAAAGGAGCTACACACAATTGGAGTGGGAGTTTCGACACTTTTTATTATGATGGTTTGGTGTAAATTTTCTGTGGAACATTTTAATTATGTTTTATATTAACATTATTTTACTTTGAATAAATTATTTTGGTATAATTAAGTGAAACAAGTTTTATTTCAACATCGATTGGGATTCGATTTCAAGTAAAACTCTTTGGTTTTTATGATTAGATAACACAAGAATAATTTTTCACATTCAAATGCATGATATTTAAGAATTATTTTCATCCCTAATTTCATTATTGAGGTCAAATCCTGGAAAAAATGATTTTTGTGTCAAGGGTTGGTCCTTTATGCATCATTTTAAAAGGAACAAGGGGAATAGAGATCTTGATTACCCACAACCAAAAGATTACATTAAACCATGTGTAATTTTAAAAAAAATTAATTAATAAATATATGTATTGAACTTGAAATTACCTCTTTATATGATAATTATAAAAACACCACCTTTTTTCAACTATTAAACTCTTAAATTAAGTCATTTTATTTTTAAAATTGTTTCCAAAACCACCCCCATAATTAGTTATTTTATTAAAGATACACACTAAAAACCTAAACATATCCTTGATATATGACCTAGGTTCCACCATATTCTATAAATAAAAATTAAAAACTTTATCAATTTTATGTTTTATGACAACAAATTCTAATTTTGGCACTATTTCTGGGAATCACTTTTGTTTGTTGTATGCATTTTTTATAAGAACATTGTGTATTTTTTAAATATTTATGTGATTATTTTATTCAAAATTTTAAGTTGTTTTATAAAATATTCTTTTTTAGGAATTTTAATGCAAATATCTTCATTGAAGGAACTAATTCCTTTCAAACATTAACTTGGGAGGATCTTGCATCATCTGCACCAAGAAGCACTGAATGATCCCTTGAAGGAGGACAAAAAAGATATTAAAACTCTTCACAATACTTCATATTCTTATCAAAAAAACATCAAGAATTAATTACCTTGAATAATTTAGATGAAAATAAGCATAAATGAAAATAACTAACCTCACTTTATATAGAGATCCAACCCAAATACTTTAAAACACAAGGTGAAGCCCCTAATTTTGAACTTAAATCCAAACACATTCACTTATTACCAAAATTTCATGGATTAACTGGAGAAGACCCACATAATAACTTAATGAAATTATATACTATATGGTAAATTTTAAAACCTTCTAATGTGTATGATGAATTATTTATGCTTAGGGAATTCCCATTCTCTATAGAAGACACTGCAAAATATTGGTTATAATATGTTAACTCCCCAATTATAGGTTGGACTAACATGAAACGCCTTTTTCTCAAAAAATATTTCCAATACTCTTTAACTACATCAATAAGGAAAAAATTTGTTGAATAAGGAAATATAATGGGGAAACACTTTATGAATATTGGGAAAATTTTAAAAGGATTTTTTCAATTTGTTCAAACCATCAAATAAGTGAGCAAATTTTAATAAAATACTTTTAGAAAGGTTAAATTTCAATTGATCGTAATATTATTTATGCTGATGTAGGTGGTGTCCTTGTTGAAAATACCCTAATAAATATAAGGAACCTCATTGAGAACTTGAAAAAAGTATACAATAATTTGGTTTAAGGATCAATATACCCATTCAAGGTGTCCATAAGGTGTAAAGTTTTGAATTCAAGAAGAAAGAAAACTTGAAGTTTAAAATGATAAGTAACCTACTTTAACAACTTACTATTTACTAAGGAAATCTCAACCTCATTATCTAATTAATTGTTATATCGGTGCCATTGATACCCACTATTCTGACCAATTTCCTCAACTGAGAGAAACTTCTGAGAGTTGTGAGGAAATCTTCCTAGGTCAGCCTTATAACCAAACTGTTAGGAAAGAACCACACTATCCACCCAACTCCGGATGGAAGGATAATGAATCCTATAGGAAAGGGGGTATTATAACTAACCTCAATAATCCTAGAACCACCAAGGGTAGGGTAGTCAACCCTTACCCCCCATAAATCCTCAAACTTCACAAAAGGCTTTCCATTAGACCACTCCAAAACCAAAGCCTATCCTTGAGGAAATCATGAAGAAAATGGATACAAATAACCCCCAATTAAAGAAACCACCCAATAATCCATAAAATACCTAAACACTCAATTAGGAAAACTCTCAAACTCAATGGGAGAAATCCAAAGTTAAGGTTTTGGATGACTACCATCCCAAAATTCTTCAAGTCC
This sequence comes from Viscum album, assembly GCA_963277665.1. NCBI lineage: Eukaryota > Viridiplantae > Streptophyta > Magnoliopsida > Santalales > Viscaceae > Viscum > Viscum album. Next base: position 668,742,565 of record OY728123.1, read on the forward strand.
CAAGGATAATGGTAATTTATCTTCTATCACACTTTATAGTGGTAAAGAAATTTCTCCTTCCTGGGATTCAACACATCAGGTTTTTCATCCTCTTAAAAAATATCTTTCTCTACCCTAAAAAGATTCTAGTGAATAAAAACGAAATGAAAAGGGAAAAAATCTATCAATGGTGATTCTCCTAAAAAATCCCTTCATCTTACCTTTACCAAAATAATCTCTAAATATAATAAATTTTTTTATAATTAAATTGATAAAGAGATCATGGATACATTTATATAGGTACAAGTTAACATTCCTCTATTATATCTAGTTAAATAAATTCCTTGATATTCCAAATTTCTTAAAGAACTTTGCACCCATAAACGATTATAGAAAGGGAATGAGAGAGTCAATATTGGAAGGAATGTATTTTCATTGATACAACCAGTAATTCCAAAAAAAATTCAAGGATATAATAACTTTTTTGATACCTTTCACCATAGGGGAGAATTTATTTTCTTATTTAATTCTTAATTTAGGGTCCTTGATTAATTTTATGCCTCACTCTATGTATACTTATATATAGGTTGGATAGATTCAACCAATAGGAATCATAGTTAAACTTGTAAACTTGTGCACAAAAAACCCAACAAGATTGATTGTGGATGTCCTCATGTATGTAGATAAATATCATCTTCTCTTCAGATTTGTATATTCTTAATATGGAATATAATCAGACCTAAGGACATTATCCTCTCATACTTATAAGTCCTTTCCTTAAAATAGAAAATACAATCATCAATGATCACAATGGTATGTTTTCTATGGAGTTTATGAGAGAAAAGGTAAGTTTTAATATCCTTGATTCTATGAAACACCCTATTTAAGAGTACTCCACTTTTCCTGTCTATTCAATGGTAGAAATCTCTAATGAAACACACACAAAATTCTCTCTTTAACCAATACTCTGATTCATTTTTCTCTTCTTCACTCTTTAATGATTTGGTTGGTGATTAATCTTTAGAGTGTTGTGTGGGTTTGAAAAAGTGTCAATTTTTTATTTTAATTTATGAGTGTGTTAATTTTGATATACCCATAGCCGTTGATGATTATGAAAATATCATTTCCATTGATTCACTTTCCATAGAGAAATGATGTGGGTATATATACAGTATCATAGACCTCACTCCCACTAAATCCCTTCCCTTTATCCAAAATATCATTAGCATTGGAATTAAAACCACTTCCATGTAATTTAAAATATTCCTATCTTGAGGTTATTAACCAATTTAATATCATTATTACTAATAAAATATCTCTAGAGCATGAATAAAATATGCAATACCTTTTTAGAGTGTGTACAAAGTCGATAGGATGGACATTGGTTGATATTCCTGAGATTATTCCATCTATTTTCACATACCATATACTTTTTTATGATGAGTCTAATATCATGAGAAAATCATAATGTTAGTTAAATACCACTCTCCTTAAATTGGTAAAATTATAAGTTAGTAAATTATTGGTTGTTGGGATCATCTATACCACATCTGATAGTAAATGGGTTAGCCTAGTACAAATTATACCTGAGAAAATAGGAATAATAGTAGTGTCAAATGAAAGGAATGAATTGGTTCCAACACATGTGAGAAACATTTGGTGAGTTTTTTATTGACTACCATTAACTAAATAAAGCCACATGAAAGGGCCAATTTCCTCTACATTTCATTGAAGAAATATTAGAAATATTGTCTAGTAAGTCCCATTATTATTTCCTTAATGAATATTAAGGTTATTTTCAAATCTATATAGCCCCTGAGGAATAATAAAAAACAGAATTTACCTATCCATCTACAAAATTTGAATATATAAGGACTCCATTTGGTCTCTATAATGATCCTGGTACTTTTTAGTGTTGTATGTTGATTATATTTTCTGAGTGCCTTGAGAATTTTATAGAGGTTTTTATGGATGATTTCATAGTTTATATCTCTTTGCTGATTATTTGTAACACCTAGGTTTTGAGTTTGTTTTTGATAGAAATTGTGAGGATGAATTTAAGTCAATGAAAATGAGTCTCACATATCCTTCCATCATCAAACCACCAAGGTGGGATCTCCCCTTTGAACTTTTATGTTATTCTTCTAACTCTTAAATTAGGGAAATTTTATCACAAAGGGTTGAGAGGGATCCTCATGTAATTGAATATGACTCATATACCGTTGACCCTGCCCAAGAAAACTACATTACCACTGAAGAAGAACTTATTTATATTATATTTTCCTTGATTTTTTGTCTATATCTCTTTGGTTCAAAAGTCATTGAATTTTTTGATCACGCTGCCCTTTGGTTTCTCATTAAGAAACCCAAAGATTAGACCCACCGCATATGGTGGATGCTTCTCCTCCTATAGTTTTACCTAGATATTTGAGTTAATAAAAGAGTGTAAAATGTTATAGATGACCATATTAGTATGTTTTACTCACTATTGGATCACCATGTTGACTCATCCATATCCATTGAAGAATTATTCCCTGATGATAACTGTTGTGATATAGTATACCTTATCCCTTGGTATGTGGACTTGTGTTTTTTTGGATGCATCTAGGGTCCCCATTAATTTTATCACTTCACAATACCAAATAATTAAGAATGATTCATGATGGTACATTTGGTATGACCCATACTTGGGGAGAATTTTTAGTGATTAGGTTGTTATTTGGTGTGTCCCTAACTATGAGTTCACATATGTTTTGAGCAGTTTCCACACTTTTCCATGTGGGGACACTTTGTCACTCAAAATAAAAATAAAATGACTTTGAATCTTGAATTTATTTTCCAAAATTGTATAGATATTACCATTGGTTTTTTAAGTCATTCACATGATGTCAATTCATAGGGAATATCTACAAGAGGAATGAAATCCCCTAACAACCCATGTTATTTTTTGTGAGATATTCAATGCACGGGACATTGAATTCATGGATAATTTTTCTAAATTCATTTGGATTTGTATAAATCTTAATGTCTGTGGTGTATGTCTATAAATGGGTGGAAGAAAAGGCTATGTGGACTGATGAATCTCAAGTGGTTATTGATTTTGTGAGATCCTAGATTTTGAGTTGGTTTGGTTTTCTAATATTAATCATTAGTGATCAGGGTTCAAATTTTTGTAATAAAAACATGAAAAATCTATTCAATAATTTTGGGGTTGCACATAAAGTCTCTACTTCTTATCAACCCCAAAATAAGAGACAAGAAAAAATTTCATATCAAAAAGTTAAGAAAATCCTTGAAAAAATAGTACAAACCAATAGGAAGGATTGGAGTTTACACATGGACGATGCACTTTGGATGTACCATATAGCTTTTAAATCCCCTATAGGAATGTCACCATATAGGATTGTATTTAGAAAGGATTTTGACCTCCCTATAGAGGTAGAGAACCAAGTATATTAGGCTTTTAAATAATGTAATACGAACCTCTCAGATTCTAGTAAGCATGGGAATCTATAGATTAAAGAGTTGGAGGAAATTAAAATAGAATCATAAGATAACTCTTGGATTTATAAGTATATAACCAAGGATACTCAAGACCTCCTCATCCTTCATCATCAATTCCATATTAGGGAAGAATGTCCCCATTTTCAATAAATCATGGATTTTGCACCCAAGTAAGCTTTGTTCCCACTGGTTTGACCCATACACTATTACTAACGTCTATCCATTTGGTGTTTTATAGGTTCAAAATTAAAAGACAAAACAAACATTCATCATTAATGTGAAGTGACTGAATCACTTTCATGAAACCATTCTGAAGTCCCCTATAGAGGAACTCGAACTTCAAGAAGAAACATACCAGTGATACCCACCCAGGTTTTATCTTCCCTTCCCACATTATCTTTTATTATAGTGAAGTCACTTCACACTCTGAGTGTATGAGTGTGTGTGGGTGTAACACCCCAAGCTTCCACAATGCGTTTCCCTTTGAATAATACAATAGCTTGTGTTATAGGCAACTTCGAGTTCAAACACACCACAACCAATCAAACTAGCCGTTATGAATAGTAATACCCACTTTTTGAAATTTTATAAATTTTATCTTTCAAAATAGATTTCATTTTTGGATTCAGAATATCAAAATTAGCTTAGGGTGAATTTTTGATATTTTTTTGAAAACCTTCAATTTTTTTTATGAATAGTGAAAAAAACACTACGTTATTGGTTAAAACTGACTATTTATTTAAATAATTAGTTATTTTATTTTAATTTATTTTAGGTCAAAAGAGATACATAATACCTATATATGTTAAATTTAATTCATTGGATTCATTTTATAATAAGTTTTGATATATAAAATTTTATCGAACTTTTTACTGTCTTTTACCCGCCTCCTAGGAGCATTTGAGAATTTGTATAAAAATTAATTTACCACTTCTGTGAGTTGAATTTAAAAAATATGAGAGACATGGTTAATATCAGTAAGTAAAATTTGAATCAATAATATGAAAATAATTTTTTGTGAATAATATCTTTTGACTTTTATTTACCACAGTTAAAAGTAAATAGGGTTATTAAGGGTAAAAATGATATCATAATTACCATAACACATGTCATAATTCTATTGGATAAATATAATTCGACCAAAAACAACCTTAGGAATAAAATATGATCCTATATGGTCCAATTGGATTATATTAGGACATTTATTATTATTTTATTTAAACAAGAGTTAAAAGAGTTAAATTAAATGTTTAATAATTAAACAATTATTAATATAGGGTTACACACAATATAAATTCGACTATAAATATTAATTATAAAGATAAAAATATTTCCTACATAATGGTATTTTATTTATAATTTTTAGACATTAAATAATTTAATTTATTTATGACAAAATGATGATGCAATAATTACCTTATTAATAAAATATTAAAATAATTTATATTATAAATATCCAAATAAATGTAAATTGAGACTTATGACAAATTAAACTAATTTAATAGGTCAATATGACATGTTAGGGTTTGTTAAATAAATTTTATTCGAAGTGATAAAGTTTTTATGGATTTCAAAAAAAATCAAATACTAAATAGTCTCAAAATTGGCATAATTGAGTTTTTAAAACAAATATTATATTATTAATTGATATAATATTCCTAAAAATGTAAGGTTCTGTCAAAGGACTTAAATAAGGTTATATATATTAATAATGAACCACATGGGGTTTTCTTTCCATGTTATAGTAAGTTTATAAACCATATAATATAAAAACACAAAGAGACATGGTAAATGATAAACTATTTAACTAAGAGTTATATCTAAAAGATAAGGTTAATATGATGAAATAAACTTCTATAAAACCTATTTGTTGAGAGTTTTTAGACCCATCCCCACCTTATCATTTAAATAATTCATTTTCGAGCCATTAGAAACCGAAAATGATTTTATTATAAAATAATATTTCAAGCTTTTCCTAAAGTGACCCTCACCTCTCTTATAAAAGGGTACTTACCCTTCTCTTAATTTCACTCCTCCAAATCCTTTTGGCTTGGCCAAAACCTGCACGAATATCCTTCCAAATTTCCTCCCTTCATCCTATAGGCCTTTCTTTGGTCAGAAAGACAACCTAAGGAGCCCTTTTGATCAAATCAAAAGGAATAACCTGAATAAGAGGTAAATATTTCATCACCTTTTTCAAGTTCTTTTCATCTTCCACTTCCTATTTCTTGGTTGTTTACATTCTAAAATAATAACTCCAGTATCTTATATATACTATGGTGTAATTATAAAAATGGTACAACCATATTCATTATTCTATCCATCCTATAAATGAAAAAGTCACCATACGTGCGTACGTACGGATTATCGTCTCCACGTCATGGTGTAGTTTGTTATTCAAACACATAATTATTTGGATGGGTATAATAATGAGTATAAATGATGTAAATAATAAATATATAATGTTAATTATTATTTATATATCATATACCACCCAATTACATATGATTTCTCCATCAATATAATCATATTGTCGCTCATGCGTACGTACGGATTACCGTCTCCACAAAAGCGATGAGATTCATTCCCCATCGTAATCATTCAAGAATAATTTTAATTTTATGATTAAAATAATGTTTATGAACATAATATAGTTTTGTATATGAATAAAATACATCCTATCTATAATAAACATGGCTTACGTAACCATGTATATAAATGAAAACGAATCAGTTAACACCCGAAACGATGATACTACTAAAATACTATTAACAAAGCAATATTATAAGATCATATATGATATCATATTTATGTATATAGTTATTGTATAATTTAATAAAAATGTTTTAAATGTTATAAAAAATGTTAACATACCATCGACTAAGGAAAAGTTCAAGGTATGGGTTAATTTCACAATCTCTTTATTATCCAAGGTTGTTTTTACGTAATTATCTACTGGGACCTCTTTATCATCCACATCCATGTTTCTTAAAAATGTATTTCAAAACTTTTTTACTATTTTCTAGACTATGGGTTAAATTAATTTATACCCTTGTTTGACTATTTATAAAATTATTTGAATGGAATCTTTCTGTTGTTTTCCAAAGAAGGTACTTTATGACCTTTTCATCAAAATTAAGGTAAGAATGTCTTTTTTTAACTTATACAGAGGGTGTGGATATTTTCCACCATTATATTATAATAGAAGCTTCCCATACAATATTTTAAGAATATTTTCAAAATAAATGTTTTCTTTTATAATTATGTGACTTTTATATTATTTCAAAATAGAAAGAGGTATTTATTTCAAATAGTTTTCATTTCATCTATGTCAACATCATTTGATGGATTTTAAACTTGTTTGAAGTTGATTTATTATGATACAAATATTCTATATTGTATTGAAGGTTTTGTGATATGTTTTACTGTGGATGTGTTATTTGAACACCATTTATGGTTTATGGATAATGTATTGACATTTCGTATGCTAGTTTTAATAATAATGTTTATGTTATGTTTAAACCTTTTCATATGAGGAATGAATTAGACTTAGTAAGTGGCAGGTGGATCCTGGTATAGCTCCTCGATGCATAAGTTGGTCTCAGGAGACAAAATAGTGTCTTGGAACAAGGCCTTGACAATATGGTTATGAAGTCTGGAATTATGCATTCCATCATTATGAAAGTGGCTATTGATATTCCATGTGATTATTTGATTAGTAAAATATAAATGTGAATTAGTAAATGGAATTATTTGATTTTATATTTTCCATATTATACTGAATTTTAAGTTTAAAATGATTTTGTTTTAGCCTTATACATTGCGTTAAATGTTTATGCTTATTTATGAAAGTTTCTGCTATATTGTTATCCTTACTGAACATCTGAGCTCACCCCTTTCTATGTTTTATTTTTCCCAGGATGTGAAGAAGTATTTTATGGTAAACCTACAGGGATAGGCTAAGTATATAAGTTTGTTAAAAAGGGTACAAAATGTTGTTGATGTTTTTTTTTCAAGATGTAATGTAAAACTTTTGAATGTATCTAGTACTTCCAAGGCTACTAAAATGATTGGTCTTTCGGGAAAAGATTCCTTATGTCATGCCAATGTTATGTAATAATGCACCGACTCTAGGTAACTGGGGTCAGGGAATTACAGTTGGTATCAGAGGAAGTTTAGTAAAAACATTGGAAGCTAGATTTAGAAAAACTATAATTAGAAAACATTACCCTAAGATAGACTTTGAGGATTAGTATAGAAGAACTTCCTAGAATTATGGTACTGTAGAGATTTTGTGAGTTTTCCAAGAAATACATCCCTGTCTAGATACAAGAAGGTAGAGGTGGCTCCGACACAGATATACCTAGGGGTAAAAACCAAAAACACCACTTTGAGCTTGAATCAAATAGGAACTGATGCACGACAACGACCCTTACTGCACTCTTGGTTACAACACTCCCGGGGGATATGCTTAGGATAATTATCATTTTATTTAAAAACCATTATGAAGGGTTTATGAGTATATACTTCCTCAAAGGAAACATTTTTATGATTATGGATTATATCTATGAAATATTCTATTTATGTTAACTGTTTTACAAGTTTGGAATTATGTATTGCGATTCATAAACTAATCTAGTGTATGCCATTGTTTAGAAATGGTTCATAGTGGAAGGAATGGAAACCATATCAATGCACATAATCCATGTAGGGATTTCCCTTCTACTCAAGATAATTATAGTGGAGCTAGTGAAGCATCTGGTATTGATCAGCTTATCACCATACTGGGACAACTCACTCAGGTTATGAATAATAACCTTACTCTTATGGAGCACCCTAATCCACAAGGTGGAGGATCAATGTTAGACCGCTTTATGAGGCAACAAACACCAACATTCAATGTGAGTAAAAATACATTAGTATCTGAGCAATGGATAAATTCCTTATAGAAAATATTTCACACTTTGGGGAGTATCAAAATGGAAAAAGTTGTCATGTCAGTTTATCACCTCACGGAAGATGTAGATCAATGGTGGTCATTGATTCAAAACACAAAGGAAGATGATGAAGTATAAAATATGGAATGGAGGGAGTTTAATGAGATTTTCTTAGAAAAATACTTTCTTTGTGTCCATCGAGTAGATATTGAAAGGTAATTTCTAAGTCTGAGGAAAAAGGAGGACGAGAATGTCACAAAATATGAGGCCAACTATAGAAGGTTAGAAAGACATGCACCAGATTATATACTTAACCCATGGAGTAAGATAGATCTATTCTTTGATGGGTTAAAACCATTTCTTCATTGAGAATTAGTCTCACAATCCTTCTCATCATATGAAGATATTGTCTCATGTACTATAAAGACAGAAAAATAATTCTATAAGTCTTACGACTTTAAAGAAAAGAAGGAGAATAAGAGAACTACTGAACAATTTAAAAATGGAAATAAGGAGAAGAAGGGAAAAGTTGAATATCCATCCTATCATAAATTTGGGAAGAAACACCTTGGTACTTGCCTGAAGGTAATGGGAGTCTGTTACAAGTGTGGTGAAAAAGGCACCAAGCTCGTGATTGCAAGGGGAAGAAAGAGGCTATTGAATGCTACAATTGTAGAGAAAATGGGAATTATGCAAATGAATATCCTAAGTTCCAAGGGAACGTACCTCAGAAAAGGCCAATTGAGTAAGTTGAAGCTTATACGATCACTACTTTTGAGGTTGAAGCTTCAAAAGACATGGTGGCAGGCAATTTAATGGTTTCCTCAAGTTTAGACAATGCTTTATTTGACTCTAGATCATTTCATTGTTTCATATCTTCCCAGTTTTCTATGAAAATTAGATATTTTCAATTTGACTTAACAAGGGAGTTGTTAGTCAAAACACTTAAGGGAAGTATCATCACAACAAAGTTTTGTAAATCAGTTCCCATTAGGGAATATAAATGTTCTTTATATACTGATCTCATCGTTATACTCGTGATTGAATTTGATATAATCCTCAGAATGGATTGGATTTCATACCATGATGTGAAAATTTATTGTAAGAAGAAGGAGGTTACAATTTTCAATGATGATAAGGAGTACCTTATCTTTAGAGTAGAAACGTCACCACCCGATTGTTACCTAGATCCACCCCCATTAGGTTAACTAAATTCAATTATTGGTGAATAAGAGAATGAAATAACTTTGGGTGAGGAAAAGAATGTTCGAATAGAGGACATACCTATTATGCAAGATTATGTTGACGTGTTTCCAGAGGATTTACCTAGACATCCTCCAGAATGAGAAATTGAGTTTTCCATTGAATTAATTCCTGGTTCAAGGCCCATATCAAAGACCCCTTATAGAATAACCACTGTGGAATTAGTGGAACTAAAGAAACAACTAGAGTAATTGAGTTATAAAGGATTTATTCGCCCTAGTGTTTCTCTATGGGGAGGCCCTGCCCTTTTTGTTAAGATCAAAGATGGATCTATGAGGTTGTGCATTGACTGTAGGGAGATCAATTCTATAACAATAAAGAACAAGTATCCCCTAACTCACATTGATGATTTATTCGAACAACTTCATGGAGCTCAATATTTTTCAAGATTTACGGTTTTTCAACAAGTAACAGATGGAAGGAAATAGCATGGAGGAGTCATGAAACATCTTCCCATACCTAAGTGGAAATGGGATGATATTACGATGGAATTTGTCATGAGACTACCAAAGACTCCTAGAAGGAATGATGCAATATGGGTCATTATTGATCATCTTACCAAGTCTACACATTTTCTTGCTATAAGAGAAGATTTACCACTTGAATGTTTAGCAAGACTGTATATGAATGAAGTTGTAAGACTTTATGGAGTACCCCTATCGATTGTTTCTAATCGTGATCCCCGTTTTACATCAAGATTCTGGAAAAGTCTTCAGAAAGCCCTGGATACTGAACTTCGTTTGAGCACTGCTTTCCACCCTCAAACTGATGGAAAATCAGAACAGACTATTCAAACCTTAGAAGACATGTTGAGATCTTTCTCACTTGACTTTCAAGGTATGTGGGATCAATATTTACCTCTGGTAGAATTTTCCTATAACAATAGCTTGCATTCATGTATTCATATGGCACCATATAAAGTGTTATATGGAAAGATATGTCGCAAAGCAACTTGTTGGGATGATTTTGGTGAAAGAAAACTCGTAGGCCCAAAAAATGTTGAGGAAATGGTGGAAAATGTGAAGGTTATCCAAACCCACATCAAAGTAGCTCAAAGTAGGCAAAAGATCTATGCCGATAACTGAAGGAAGGATTTGGAATTTCAGGTAGGAGATCATGTTTTCTTGAAGGTATCTCCATGGAAGGGAGTTATAAGATTTGGTAAGAAGGGTATATTAAGTCCTAGGTACATCAGACCTTTAGAAATTCTAGAACAAATTGGGGCTGTGGATTACCATTTGGAAATGCCACCAAGTCTCTCTAAAGTTCATGATGTGTTCCACGTATCCCTATTGAGAAAATACATGCCTGACCCAACCCATGTACTCACCTATGAGGAAATTGAACTGGAACCTGATATGTCTTATTGTGAAGAGCCTGTGAAGATTCCTTATACAAGAGAACAAGTGCTGAGAAACCAAATGACTCTTCTGGTAGAAGTTCTATGGAGAAACCATAAGATTGAAGAGGCAACGTGGGAACCCGATGAACTTATGATGAACCACCACCCAAATCTTTTTATGTAGTAATATTCTAGAAATTTATTGGATGAAATTATTTTAATGAGGGGATAATGTAACACCCCAAGCTTCTATGGTACATTTCCCTTTAAATAATACAGTATCTTGTGTTGTATGCAACTTCAAGTTCAAACACACCACAACCAATCAAACTAGCCATTATGAATAGTAATACCCATTTTTTGAAATTTTATAAATTTTATATTTCAAAATGGACTTCATTTTTGGATTCTTAATATCGAAATTAGCTTAGGGTGATTTTTTGGTATTTTTCTGAAAACTTTCAATTTTTGATGAATAGTGAAAAAACACTGTGTTATTGGTTAAAACTGACTTTTTATATAAATAATTAGTTATTTTATTTTAATTTATTTTAGGTAAAAATAGATACATAATACCTATATATGTTAAATTTAATTCATTGGAGTCATTTTATAATAAGATTAGATATATAAAATTTTATCGAACTTTTTACCGTCTTTTACCCACCTCCTAGGAGGATTTAAAAATTTGTATAAAACATAATTTTACCGCTTCTGTGAGTTGAATATCAAACATCCGAGAAACACAGTTAATATTAGTATGTAAAATGTTGTTTAATAAGATGAAAATAATTTTTGGTGAATAGTAACTTTTGACTTTTATTTACCACGATTAAAAGTAAATAGGGTAATTAAGGGTAAAAATGATATCATAATTACCATAACACATTTCATAATTCTATTGGATAAGTATAATTCGAACAAAAAACCTTAGGAATAAAATATTATCCTCTTTGGTCCACTTGTAGTAGATTAGGACATTTATTATTATTTTATTTAAAGAAGAGTTAAAAGAGTTAAATTCAATTTTTAATAAATAAACCATTTTTAATATAGGGTTACACACTATATATATTAGACTATAAATATTCCTTAGAAAGATAAAAATATATCCTACATAATTTTATTTTATTTATAATTTTTAGACATTAAATAATTTAATTTATTTATGACACAATGATGATGTAGTAATTGCCTTATTAATGAAATATTAAAATAATTGATATTATAAATATCCAAATAAATGTAAATTGAAACTTAATAATTTTATAGGTTCATATGAAATGTTAGGGTTGGTTATATAAATTTTATTCGAAGTGATAAAGTTTTTATGGATTTAAAAAAAATCAAATCCTAAATAGTGTCAAAATTAACATAATTGAGTTTTAAAACAAATATTATATTATAAATTGATATAATATTCCTAAAAATATAATGTTTTTCCAAAGGACTTAGATAATGTTATATATATTAATAATGGACCACATGGGATTCTATTGGCATGTTATAGTAAGTTTATTAACCATATAATATAAAAATACAAAGAGACATGGTAAATGACAAACTATTTAACTAAGAGTTAAATCTAAAAGGTAAGGTTAATTTGATGACCTAAACCTATCTAAAACCTATTGGTTGAGAGGTTTTAGACCCAAAACCACCTTATACTTTAAATAATTCATTTTTTATCCATTAGAAACCGAAAATGATTTTATTATAAAATAACATTTCAAGCTTTTCCTAAAGTGACCCTCACCTCTCTTATAAAAGGGAACTTCCACTTCTCTTAATTTCACACCTACAAAGCCTTTTCGCTCGGCCAAAACCTGCTCAAATATCCTCCCAAAATTACTCCCTTAATCCTAGAGGCCTTAATTTGGTCAAAAATCCAACTTAAGGATCCCTTTTTATGTAATCAAAAGGAAGAACCAGAAGAAGAGGCAAATATTTCATCACCTCTTTCAAGTTCTTTTCTTCTTCCACTCCCTATTTATTTGTTGTTTCCATTCTAAAATAATAACTATAGTATATTATATATAATGTGATGTTATTATAAAAATTTTACAACCATATTCATTATTCTATCCATCCTATAAATGACAAAGTCACCATACGTGCATACGTACGGATTACCGTCTCCACGTCGTGGTGTAGGTTGTTATTCAGACACTTCATTATTTGGATGGGTATAATAATGAGTATAACTGATGTAAATAATAATTATAACACGTAAATGATTATATATATATATGATATACTATCCAATTACATATGATTTCTCTATCAATATAATAATATTATCACTCATGTGTACGTACGGATTACCGTCTCCACGAACGCGATGAGATTCATTCCCCATCGTAATCATTCAAGAATAATTTTCATTTTATGATTAAAAATAATATTTATGAACATAATATAATTTTTATATGAATAAAATAATCCTATCCATAGAAAACATGGCTTACGTAACTAAGCATATAAAGGAAAATGAATCAGTTAACCCCCGAAACAATGATACTACTAAAATATTGTTAACAAAGAAATATTATAAGATCATATATAATATCAAATTTATGTATATAGTTATTTTATAATTTAATAACAATGTTTTAACTATTATACAGGAGGTTAACATAATATCTAATAAGAAAAAGTACAAGGTAAGGTTTAATTTCACAATCTCTTTATTATCTGAGGTTGTTTTTACGTAAGTATCAACTGGACCTCTTTATCATCCACATCCATGTTTCTTAAAAACGTATTTCAATTTTTTTTACTATTTTCTAAACTATGGGTTAAATTCATTTATACCCTTTTTTGACTTTTTATAAAATTGTTTGAATGGAATCTTCCCGTTTGTTTTCCAAACAAGGTACTTTATGACCTTTTCGACAAAATTAAGGTAAGAATGTCTTTTTTAACTTATACGGTGGGTGTGGCTATTTTCTACCATTATATCATCGTCAAAGATTCCCATACAATCTTATAATAATATTTTCAAAATAAATGTTTTCTTTTATAATTATGTGAATTTTAAATATTTTCAAAATAGAAAGAGGTATTTATTTTAAATAGTTTTTATTTCATATATGTCAACATCCTTTGATGTATTTTAAACTTGTTTGAAGTTGATTTATTATGATACAAATAATCCACATTGTATTGAAGGTTTTGTGATACGTTTGACTATGGATGTGTTATTTTAACACCATTCATTGTTTAGGGATAAAGTATTTGCATTTCATATGATAGTTTTAATATGAATTTTTATGTTATGTTTAAACCTTTTCATATGAGGAATGCATTGGACTTAGTAAGTGATGGGTGGAGCCAGCTATAGTTCCTCGATGCATCGGTAGGTCTCATGAGACAAACTAGTGTCTTGGAACAAGGCCTTGAAAAAATCTTATTTGTAGTCCTGGAACAAGGCCTTGAATATGTGGTTATGAAGTCTGGCATTATACATTCCATCATTATAAAAGTGGCTATTGATATTCTATGTGATTATTCGATTAGTAGAAAATACATGTGAATTAGTATATGGAATTATTTGATTTTATATTTTCCATATTATGTTGAAGTTTATGTTTAAAAGTATTTTGTTTTAGTCTTATACATTTCCTTAAATGTTTATACTTATTTATAAAAGTTTCTGATATATTGTTATCCTTACTGAGCATCTGAGCTCACCCCTTTCTATGTTTTATTTTTCCCAGGATGCAAAGTATTTTATGGTTGACCTGCAGGGATAGGATAAGGATATAAGTGTGTTAAAAAGGGGGAAAATGTTGTTGATGTTTTTATTTCATGATGTAATGTAAAAATTATGAATGTATCTAGTAATTCTAAGGCTACTAGACTGATCAGTTTTTCAGGACATGATTTCTTTTATCATTTCAATGTTATGTAATAATGCACAAACTCGGGGTAACTGGGGTCAGGGCACTACAGTGGGGGGGGGATACATTCCTGAGTTAATTAGGGTGTTTTTCATCTTTCTTCTTTTTTTCCCTTTTCACTTATTGCATAGTATTTTTACTTTTCCCCACTATCCTAGGTTCATTAGGATTTTCATCATTTTTCTTCTTTATATATTTTTTATCTTTTTTTATTGTATTTTCAATTCCCCCCTTTTTTCACTTTTATACTAGAATAATCATTTATGATGCCCATAAAATCATTGACATTATTGAAAAATCATTATGAATTTACCTATTTTATTTTTTATCATTTAAATAAAACTTCATTCAATAATGGAATGTGAGTTTTGGCCTTAATTTAACACTAATGTATTATTTTTTATTCATTTGGTTATTTTTTGATAATATTAAAGGTTTCTCCTTTATGAAACCTTTGAGATGCTCAGTACCCTATGTGTGAGTAGTTAATAGGTTAATAATGTCACTTAATATCTCCACACCACATTGCAATTAATTATAAAGTGTGAATATTTATTAAGTAATATAAAGTAATTATAAGTAAGTTAATGTTTATTAGCCTTAAAAAACATTTTTTCTATATGTTTATTCCTTATCTGATCTGTTTCATTATTGCACCATATTAACCTATGTGTGTGTACCTATTATCCAACTTTTTCATGCCCTAAAAAAATGAAAAAATGAGGGGATTGATGAAATGTACAACATATGAGGATATCTTGGTTGGGAGATTATGGTTTAAATGTTAGGAAGAATTAAGTGAGTGGGTCTTGAAATTTGATTACAAAGGATGTTGGGTAGGTTTTATGGAAAGAATCATGAAAGTAGTTTTTTTTAAAATAGCATGTATTTACTAGATAGAAAGTGGAAATAATAGCAAGAAATGGATTTCACACACACACACACATGTGGAGAGTTAGAAACATGGTTGAATTTTTAATTCCTTTATCATACTAGTATCATAAATTTCCTTGAATTTTGTTATGATATAATTTATGATATATCTTTTTCCAAGATCATTGATAATAACTCCTTGCTGTGGTTATTTATTTGATCAAATTACTATCAATAATTAAATTTTCATTTAATGATAAATATTCCTGAAGTTTTCAATATCTCATTGCATCATTTTTCGAAATGTGAATTTTCCCAAGAGTGAAAATGTTTTGGTGTGGGGGTGTAACTGCATAGTAATTCACTATTTATTTCCACCCTTATACCACTATGTTAAACTGATATTGTATTGTAAATTATGAGTACAATATCAAATTTCACTTAAAATTATATTCAGTTATATAATTTTTATCACTTTTAAAAAGGGTAATTTTACTTGTTTTGATGATTATATTTTAGGAGGAGGTGATTTTGATGACTTAGGATAAGGTTGAAGAAAAATGGACCAATATGCATAAGATCCCAAGGAAAAATGTCGACTCAAATTCACACTGTAGCTAATATGTGCATTTAATTGGGCTGAAATTTTGAGGTATGATCCAAAATTCAGTGGGATAAAACTATTCTGAAGGCCCCAAATCCTAATTCATCCAAAAAAGGTCCCAAACTAACTAATCAATCCAAGAAACCAAATCTACTTGAAGTCAAAAGTTTGGTTTTTCATTTTTGAACATATCTCAAATTTATTAAATTAAATTGCCACAAAAATGATAGGTAGATATTAAATATTTCAAAAAAAATATTGTCTTTTTTACAAGTTTAGATAATGTAATTTACTATCCCAAAACTATGATATAAGTTGTATATCAAAATCTGGGTTCCCAAAACCACCTCCCACATTGCCTATAAATTGGCACCTTGGGCACACCATTTATAATACTGACAAAGGGAAAAGTATCTTCTATTTTGGAGACCCAAAGGAGTAATTTATTCATCCTAGAAGTTACAGAGTCTCCTATCCCCATAGGGAGATCAATTATGAAGGTGAATTTCCACCTGAGCCTCCTCTTCCTCTCAATAGTGAGATAACGAATGGATGGTCATTTCTAGGGAAATACACACACTTGGAGAGGGAGTTATAGTAATTTTTATTTTAATGGTTTGGTTTAATTTATGTATAGAACACTTTATTTATGTTTTATCTTACCATTATTCTCCTTTTAATGCATTATTTTTTTTATAATTAAGTGAAACACTATTCATTTGAACACTAATTAGGTTGAGATTTCAAGTAAGAATCTTGGATTGTTCTTATTGAAAAAAACTAGAATCATTTTTAATATTCAAATGTATGATATTTAAGTATGTTTTGGAATCCAAAATTCCCTTATTGTGGTATAAACCTTGACAACCCAATTATTGTGTCAAGGGTTGGTTCTTTTCGCATCATTTTAAATGGCATGTGGGGAATCAAGATCTTGATTTCCATAAACCAAAGGATTCCATTAAACCATATGTAATATTTAGAAAAATTAAATAACTAAGATATCTAGTGAAATTTAAATGAAATATTTCTCTTATAATTCTAAAAAATTACTTTTTTTAATTATTATACTCTTTAATTAATTGATTTTATTTTTAATGTTGTTTCCATGACCAACCCCTCTTTCAGTCATTTTTATTAAATATGCACACTTTAAACCTCCATTTATCTTTAAGCTATGACCGAGGTTCCTCCCTATTCTGTAAATAAATATTAAAAATTTAATCAATTTTATGTGTCATGAAAATGTGGTAATTAATATAAACATATCCCCTTTGACCATGATCAAAAAACCGATGTTGTTTTAAGATTACAAACCGATATTGTTTTAAGATTACAAACCGAACACTCTCAAATCGTCCAACATGAAATTAGGAATTTTATTAGCTAAATAAAAAATTGTAAAAAATAGAATGAACATGAAAACGGTTATTAATTATGTATAAAAATTTTATAATTTTATTACTCAGGAGGGTAGACATATAGATGAAACAAGTCGGGATTCGAGGTAAGATAATTTTCTTTAAAACCTTATTTTAAAGTATTCCTTTATAAACTCTTTGTCCTCCATATAAATGTTATTAAAAATCTTCCAAGTATATTCTTATTTATACAAAAAATATTGTTATAGGTAATTTAAACAAATTTTTAATTTATTTAAAAATAAATAAAAATGAATCTTTTTAACATTTACCATGGGGGTCATTTTGACTCTTTTTTTACCAAAGTGAAATAAAATGTTTTTTAATGTATATGAATTGACCAAATTTTCCTTCCACTATAGATATTATTCATTATAATGATTTATATAAGAGTTAAAAAATGTTTTTCTATGAATATTATATTTCTTATCTTCTATGAATTTTTCATTTTTAATAGTTTTAAATGAAAAAGGATATTTCTTATTCCAAAATGGAAAGTGTTTTGTTTATGGGTTCAAATGATTTTTCGAGGGTTTGATGATGAAAAAGTGAAAGATTACAATTTTTTTCACGATATGGTACTTAAGAATTATCAATGATGAGTGATACTGATATAGATCATGATGATAGGTAAGACCGATATAGCTCTCCAATATATTGGGTAATGATTTAGTCTTAGAAGGTGAAAAATGAATGAGATAACCAGGTATCCTACTCCTATAGAATTAATTGGGATTTATTTATTCAGATACATGCTAAAAATGAGTTAACATAGGTTATGAATATAATCCTCTATGTTACCTATATTTTTCTTGAAAAAATGATTTTTATGAAATTTATTTGATTTCATGAGGTAAAAAGTTAAATGGTGAAATGTTTGGTTTCCAAGAAATGTTTTAATGAGTTCCCACATGCCTCAATACTCCTTATTAGGTTTTCCTATGATTTATAATTGGTTTAAAAGGTTTTATTTGATAATATGTTTATTTATCATATGGATATGTTATATTTATGTTTTAAAAGTTTAATTGTGAAAAAGGTAAATGTCTTCTGGGGTTTTCATGTTTTTCACTAGACTAATGAGATTATTTTATTTTTAAATACATTATTAAGTTTTTTTTCTCATCCCATATTTTAAAATAATTTTCATAGGATCTAATAATGAGTATAAATTTTATCAAGGTAATAATTTCCTCTATGATTACTCTTATTAAACGAAAAAAGTGTTTTGGATGAAACATGGGTGTAAACTTAAAGCTCTGTGTTTTTGAAAAAAATGTATACTGTGTGAAATTTTCCACTTTATTATATAATTTTTTTTAGTTAATTATATAAATATTTAAACAAAAAATATCATGGAAATATAATAAGTTTGAGCCCTTGTTAAAAATCATGAAATTATTAGAGATTAAAGAAAAAAATTCAAAATTGGGATAAATTTGAGGACAACATCACATACTTCACTATTTTCATAAGTTAAATTGAGATATTTTGAAAACAATATGAAACATAAAGAATAGGTTTATTTTATGATTGAATAATTTGATCAGATAGATATGAATGAAACATTAGAGTTAGTACCCAAACCTAAAGGCAAGAACATTATTGGAAAAAATGGGGCTTTTGAAAAAAGTTGAATGTAAAATGAGAATTAATTAGAAATAAATAAATACTTATGTGTAAGGGATATTATTAGGTTGAATTAATTTATTTGGTTAGAACTTTTTTCCATTTTACATTATGGAAACCATAATAATATTTCTTTCTATTACCACTCAAAGATAATATAATGTTTTCAAAATGTGTATCTAGTATAACTTCCTCAATTGTGAGATGGAATAGAAGGTTTATATTAAGAAACCTTGTGGAATATTACTGTGAGAATATGAAAGATGCATCTATTAGTTAAAGAAGATTTATATGGGTTGAAACAAGATTTAAGAGCGTTATATTATAAAATGGACACCTACTTTAAGAAGCTGAAATTTAGAAAAGGGAGAGTGGAAAAAAACCTATACATAAATGATGAAAATAATACATCTATCATTATTATTGTATATATATATGATACAATTTTTTCTACATTTAATAAAAAACATTGTGAAGAGTTTTCTAAATAAATAAAGGACTTGTTTGACATGTCTATGCTTTGTGTGATGAGATATTTTCTTGGCTTATAAATTTCTCAAGAAAAATATCATATACTTATTTTATAAGAAAATAATAATAGATAAATACTATTCAATACTATTTTATACACATATCTTAGTATAAACCAAGATATCTAAAGTTAATCAAGAAAAATAAGTGGATTAAAGATAATTTCAAAAGATAATTAGAAGTCTATTATACTTAATATATTCAAGGATGAATATAGTCTATTTTATCACGCTCTATGATGGATTAAAAAGTTAGAAAAAAATATTACAACTTAAAGCTGGGAAAAGGATTCTTAGATATATAAAAGGCATAACTAATTTTGGGTTAAAATATAACAAAAAGGAGAGTTGAATCTGTATGATTTTTTAGATACAAATTGGGTATGAAGTGTTGATGGAAAAAATCAACATCTAGTAGTGTGTTATTTCTTGGTGAGAGGTTTGTTTTTGGAATATAAAGAAATGAAATTCTATGACCCTAAGAACTATTGAGGAAAATTATATAGTTTAAAATCTAGACACTACTCAATTAATGTGGATGAAGGCTTAGTTGGAGACCTTAAGGTGAAATTAAAGTTTCCGCACCTGTTGAGATGTGATAATAAAAGTGCTATAAAAATATCAAATAATATTTTTTCTCATCTAAGAATTAAGAATAATGACATAAAATATCACTTCATTAAGGATATTGTGGAGATAAATGATCTAAAGTTGGAATTTATTCCTAATTTAGATAAAATATATAATTTATTCACAAAACCATTGTCAAAGGATTATTTTTAAAGATTGAGGTTGGAAATAGGAGTTCAGTAGCCCCTTTTATGAGGTTAAGGTATAGTGTTATGTCCCCTCTCTCACTTTTTGCTTTGCAATTTTTGTGATAAGGTGGGGGGGGGAGAGACACTATAAATATTCTTATGTTTATTTCCTTATATATTTATCAAATGCCCTTATAAATGGAGATGAAAATACATGGGGGTAATTCCAAAGATATATGTCCCACCTATTTAGGGGGAGAATTTATTTAAAGGGATTAAAAGGGTTAAGTTGTGAATTTATCCTCTACAAGTGTGGAAACTTTTAACACTTTTTTTGAAGTTATTAAAGGTAATTGTTTTTATAATAATTGAAGTGGGTGAATGAAGATAATTAGATCACAAAGAAGTTGAATAAAAATCAATATTTTATGGACAATAAGATATTGTTATTCAATATTCTTGTCTCCAGGAACAATTTTTCTTAGGTAGGATTAGGACTATTGGGTGGTGATTCATTGCTAAGTTGGATAAGTTTGAATTTTATTATGTTCCTTGGTTGGAAATATAATAAAAATGGGGATATTATTTATCCCATGTTTGAAGAGAGTTTGTTTTAAAGTAGGATAAAGTGGATATGATCTATTATGTTGGATTTTTTTGTTAAGACATAAATCATATTCAAAGGTAATTGTGATGACTGGTGTGTTGTTCTTAATTGAAATTAATAAAAAGTGTTGGTGGATGTAGAGACATTGTATATGATATTTGAGAAGTGTGTTTTTTGGTATTTGAGGTAGGATAGATTTGGTTTGAGGAGAACCTGATTTGAAGAGAAGCAATTTTCAAATTCACAGACTGAGATAGGAATAAATGATTTTAAGGTTGTGCATGTGGTCGATCCACTAACAATGGACTCATATGGTCAATTTAATTTTCAAATGCGGTTGATCTAAAACTTAGAGAAAATAGAGAATAGTGACTCATGATCGATTGAAGGTTGGTCATGCATCTGATTAGGTTTTAATATGGTTAGTAGAAGGTTAATCATGTAATTTATCCATATAGTTGATCTAGACATGTGGTTTATTGATTATTCACATGGTTGGCTATAGGTTGATCATGTGGTCAATCTAGATGTACGGTCAATCCAAACTAAAATATATGGCCGATCCAAAATTTCATACCTGATTGATAGTCATGGAATTATATATATATTTTTGATGAATCTATTAGGTTAAAGTGTGATTTTGATTCAGTCCTACATCTCATAATCAAACCAAAGGTGATGCTATAAATAGATTTATTTTCTAAGAAAAAATAAGAAAGTCCACATCGAAAATACACATGCTTCCATCAATGTGAAGATATGTTAAAATAATTAAATATGAACATTTTGTGGAGAATATTTGGTAGTAAATATTTAAATAACACATGATAATTTAAAGTCAAAATTTTAAGTATATTTTTATAGAAGCGTTGACTCGATTTAAAATAAGGTTGACTAAATTCAAAGAGGTTGATTTCTCTGTGTATGCAATAAAAAACTTTCCATAAAAAATCATGGAAAGAATATTGTTAACATTATTCAATGAATATATATTTATAGGAGAAGGAAAATTTGAGGATCATTGATACTGATAAAACCCTATACAATACTTGGTGTATTAAATAAGAAATAATAGTGATAATGAAGAAGAATAAGAAGACATTCTTACTCATTAATTTGTAATAGATTGAAGAAGGAGAAAAGAATAATTGCTTTAGTGTGAGTTGGGATGAAGGAAGAAAAATAGTAACAATATACTTGAAGTCTAAAGCTATAAGATACATTCTTTTTGTTGTGGAAATTCTCATTCACCTCTAATTCCAAGTCAAAATAGTCATATCCAACATTTATTTCTTTCTTATTACCTTTATAATTCTTAGAATATTTAAAATAAATCTCATTCTCAGTATTTTTTCCTGTTGGTAACATTATACCTTCTCATCTTATAATATTTAAGAATATTTTATAGGACATCAAGTGGGAGAAAATTGTATATTTATCTTCAAAATTTGAAACCTTTTCATCCCATTTGTTTAGTAGGACCATAAAGATATTCTCAACCACATTTGAATCTTCATATTTTTCACTGAAGCTATTGAAAATGCTCATAATAACATTCAATCTTGTGTAGAATTCATCAATAGATTCATTTTTCCTCATTTTTATAATTTTATACTTGAATATCATGATCTATAACTTTTTTTATTCACTTTATTGTTCCATTTATATATATTTTATAGCTTATCCCAAATACCTTTAGCTATGGTAATTCCTTTCACCTTAAAAAATATACTCTTTGAAAGTGAAGATAATATAAAATTTATAGCATTCCCATTATATTACAAATTCCTATTATCGATCACTATCATAGAAGAGCCTTTAAATAATGGGTAAAACCATTACTAACATATTCTATGACATCATAACTAACATCCAATAGATATAGAAATACTATATCCTTCTAAACATGATAATTCTTCCCATAAAATATAGGAATCCCTTTCTTATTTACTGAGTTTTGTTATCCATTCTTGGTAAAATAAGTATGTAAAAAATACCACTTCCTCTACCTTAAAATAGAATTTAATCAATAAAGTCACCTTGATTTGATACTACTTTACAATCCACCCATGAGATTAGTGAACTCATTGAGAGGTGGGGAAAATTTGGGAGTAATAATCGATTTTATGTTTTCTTATCAAATTACATTCATTACCAGTTAGAGTAGAATATATTAAATATTAAACACACCCACATGAGCACAAAAACAAGGAACAATAGAATTTAAAAGTTTTACTACTCAATAAGAGTAGCTAGTTCTTTCCATCATCTATAAAAACCCTGTATCACATCGGCCACTAGAAATAATCCTATAGATTACAACAAGAAGGGGATAATAATGAAATTTCAGTAAAACACAGTCTCCTAATGGTTGACATGATTATAAAAATTTAGAGAGTCTATCAATAATAATAAAGTCTCTTCTAGCTTCAAACTTCAAGTATGTTATTATTTCACTTCTTCCTTATTCCTAACTCACACTGGAGAAAGTCTTCTTTTCTATTTCTTTAATCTCTTTCACAATAGTGAGAAAGATCATCATCATCTTCTTCATCATCATCATAAATTTATTGTTTCTCACTCTGATTTTATCTTTAAAACATTGAATATTTTATAGGGTTTTAGTAGTATCAATGATTCATTAATTTTTCTTCTCTTAAAAATATATATTCATTGAATAATATCAAGAATATTATTTCCATAATTTTCATTAAAACTATTTGATTGTAGGTAGTAAGAAATCCTCCCCTTAAAACTTTTTCCAACTTATTTTAAATTGATACATGGATTCCCTTTATATATCTTTATAACTCAACATTCAAATTATGATAAAATATTTGAATCTTCACAACCAAATGTTATCTGAAAAAACACAAAACTGTAATTATTTTAAAATATCTCCATGTGCATGTTAGTATTCATTTTTGCTACATGGATTTTTTACATGTTGATTAGAATACATATATATTTATAGAATCATATTCCATTTGATGATGATACATAAACTTGAATCATAAAATCATTTTAACCCAATATATTCATAAAAAAATCATGACTTCTGTGACTGATCGTGAGGCATGTAAGTCTGGATTGATTTCACGTCTCAGTTTAGATCAATCACCTATCTGGATTGACTGTGTGGATCGATCTCATGACCTACCTTAAATAAACTGTGTATATAATCAATAAACCATGCACATAGATTAACCATGTGGATCAACCACATGACCAAACTTCAATCAACCATGATAACAGTAAATCAAATTAATCACCAAACTTTAATTGACCATGAGTCAACATTATCAATTTTAATTCAAGTTTTGAGTTGACTACATGTAAAAATTCAATCGAATGTTAAATTCCATAGTTAGTGGATTAACCACATGTACAAGCTTCAGATCAATCATGCCTATCTTAGTCTATAAATTCCATACTTACTTCTCTTCGAATCAAGTTATCCTAAAATTGACTCCAAATTTCCCAAAACACCTCAAATAATCTTACAAGATGTTGTAGAAAATATCTCTACACCCATGTACACTTTTATTTTATTTACATTAAGAATAAAATCTCAATAATCACATTTAAATTTGAATATGATCTATACATTGACAATAAAATCCAACACACTATGTAACACCCTGACCCAAACCACCAGATCTGAACCAGAGTGCCACATGAAATCATGCACACCTCCATGTATGAAAGTGGCTACTGAATAAAAGTGAGGGCCTAAGTCTATTAGTGGGGATAGTATATGCTCATTATCATGTCATATTAAAAATAATAATAACGAAATATAATAAATAGAATAATCAGAGTGTCATGTAGAAACTAACATGTGACAAACCAATCATATAGGTAAAAAATGGGCTTGTAAAGTGGAAATCCAAACCAAAGTAATAAAATCAGTTTATAAATAAATAAATATAATAGCGGGGTTCTCTAAAGTTTATCCAATTATACTACCATCTCTATGCTCCTCTTCTCATCCATCGACCATGGGCCCCTTTCCTTTACTCAGATCCCTATACATGAAGTCTACAAGTGAATCAAAATTCCCATACAATGTGTGGGTAAAAAACCAGTGCAACACCACCAATGTGTTATTAGAAAGTGTGCTCAATTATAACAGGTTTATTCCATGAAAATAATAAATGAATGACAAGCATAAAAATCATACAATATGTACTAAAAAATATTCCTCTAACCAAGCCACCATAGACTCCCGACCGTACCTCTTCGGGTCCATGTTGGTATGATAATCATATAATGTCA
The DNA here is from genome assembly GCA_963277665.1 of Viscum album. Lineage (NCBI taxonomy): Eukaryota > Viridiplantae > Streptophyta > Magnoliopsida > Santalales > Viscaceae > Viscum > Viscum album. The sequence continues at coordinate 668,768,192 of OY728123.1, forward strand.
TAAGTGAAAAAAAATCCAATAGGATTGTAACATGTCTCCTCATGGTCTCAAGGAATTGAGTTGGATCAGGCCCTCAGACCATCATATCTCAACTCCATCACAAGTCACACCTCCAGACCATCATACCCCATCTATCCCTCAGGTCAGGCCACTACACCAATATTCCCCTAACACACTACCTTATGAAAGGACCCTAGAACATCATACCTCTAACACACTACCTCATTCTAGGAACCTAGACCATTATTCCTTTACCCTATACCTAGGTCTATCATCATCATCATCGCAAGTAATGTGAACTCCCCCTCTAAGTGATAAGCATCACACAACAATCCAACTATGTCAAGTACTAATAAAAATCTCCAGGGCATGGTAACACATATAACCAAGTAGATCATACAAGTCAAACATAACATATAATCATGATAATATAGTAGCAACACATAATAACATATGATAAAATCAAACATGGAAACTCACATACCCGATTCCCATAAAACTATATTCTTTCTACCATATCCCAAGTTAGTATAAAAAGAAAAGAACAAAATTGGTCCCTTAAAACCAATTTTATGAGATTCTGGGTGCATTCATGCGTTGTGACTAGGAACATAGGATCACATGCCAGATATATAACAATTGTTGTGTTTCATAGTAGTTATTTAATTAAATTCCTTGAAATGTTCTATCTATTTGGGATAGATTTTATGTTGTGTAATATATCTATTTTTCCGTTTTGTTATAATATATCTTTATTGACGTTAGTTATTTGAACTGAGAATGATGTTATATTTTATTAAGTATATGATAATTGTGACTAACAAACATAGATAAGACTTGGGTTAGTGGAAAGAGGTATATACCTTATCTTGTGGGTAGAATCCTAATAGAACCATTGTGGGATCCCATATACTAATTAATATCTATCATAATGGATTCATTTTTTCAAAGCATTTCCTTTGTGTTATAGAATATTTCACCTCAATATAGTATTATGGGACTACTTGCAAAGTTGGACTAGAATAACTTTATAAGGGAATATATTCCTGATCGACTACCATATTTTTAGGAGTATGCAGCTGAGCAAGCTCCCACACCTACTGTATGGTTTATACAAAAGGGCTGATTCAACATGAAGGATTTTATTACTATGGTTGAGTATTCCTTGAATTCCAACTACATTATTTTTATTCTTTCTAGGGATCCGAATGCCCTCAAGATGCTGAGTAATTGGTTGAAATCATTATGGACCTATTTGACCTAGTAGAGACCCTAAAGGATTAATTATTTAAGATGATATAGAGTTAATGTTGGGTGCACCAACCATTTTGATACCCCTTATCATATGGAACCATTTGAGCAGAAGGAGCTCAAGGTGCATCTTGAAGACTTAGAGAAGAAGGGATTTATCTTGACGAGTACTTCACTATGGGGTGAATCAGTCTTTATCACCAAGAAGGAAGATGATATTATTCAACTCTATTTTTATTACTAGAAGATAAACTAGGTGATGATGAAGAATACAAATCCATTACCCAAGATCGATGATCTTTTTAACGAATTACTTAGAGCTCAGTGGTTCTATAATATTGATCTTCGATCGGGCCACCTCCAACTATGGGTCAGAATTGATGACATCCTAAAGATGACATTTCATAGTATGTATGGGCTATACAAGAAATTGGTTGTGTCATTTAGACTAAAACAATTGCAGACAGTGTTCATGGATCTCATGAACAAGATCTTCCACCACTACCTGTAATCACTCATCATGATATTATTTGATGAAATCCTAATATAATCATTGATCCTAGAGAAATATGATAAACACTTTTAGATAGTCTTGAGTATTCTTTTAGAAAATTGGCATTATACAAAGCCATCAATGTTTAACTTTTGAATTTAGGAGGTTATGCTTTTGGGGTCATGTGATGTATAAGACAGTTATATCCATGGAACCCGAGAAAGTGGAGGAAATGATGTCTGGGACACATCCCGAGAATGTGTTCAAGAATATGATATTATTGGGTTTAGATAGATACTATCAATGTTTTATCTAGATATTTTTATATCTATCAAAACCTATGATTGTGATTACAAATAATGGATTAAAGTTCCAGTGTTAGACCAATTTGAAGAGACATTTCTTGAAATAAAGATGAGGTTGACTACAACTCTAGCGTTGATAATATTAGAGCTAGAGACTAAATAAATGGGGTTCTGCGATGCATCATACATTGGTTTGGGATTAATACAAATGTATAGGGAGAAGGTAGTGGCTTACGGGTCAAGTTAGTTGTGACCCCATGAGTGGAACCACCCTACTCATGACTTGGAGCTAGTAGTTTTGGTCCATGCTATAAAGTGTTGGTGATGCTATCTTTAAGGAGAGATATTTGTTTTATACTCTAAAAAATATACTCCATTATATATTCACATAGTGGGATTAGAATATGAGATAGAGGTAATGAGTTTGGTTCCTACATATGTTTTACATTTAGATGGACTATGCTTGTGGTAAAGCAACCATGATTGTATATGCTCTTATCTGTAAGACACAGGTGGAGAAAAAACACGATTATTGGCCTTCTGAGGAGTAGTGGCACATAATGAGCTTATTGGATAATTGGATGATGGATTCTTTTGAGAACCATAGATCTATGACTTGTGATCTCTTGGTGGTCACATCTTCTCTAGTATACCAAGTAAAGGCTGGGCAAGTCACTAACCTTGAGTGTGTGCTTTGATGTGGGAATAACTAGATATATGTAACATGATACCTGGGTGGTCCTCTAATACCAATGTAACAATTGGACCCTATAGACACCATAGTTCCCCATAGACACATATTGTCCCCTCCCTAGGGCCCACCCACATGCCCAAATGGGTCATATTAGTAATGAATATTCCCAAAAGGCAACACATATTATTTTATTATGTTTTTTACTCAATCACACTGGACCTTGGAAACATACATTGAGATCACCCATCATAATAACTATTTTATGCCAAATATCTTTAACTATGGAGTTCTAATTAGGTAGGTTCCCAAAAAAGGTGCTCTTTGTTGACATGAGTAGTAACATTTATACTTTTGACCCTTTAACATTATGGAGTGTTACATTCACCCCTTTTGTATCACATTATCCTCATTAGGGACCCTAAATCTAAACCCAGGTAGTTTCACTACACTTATAGATGGGTTCTTGTTATGATACTAATTTGTAATTCCCCGACCTGAACCACTCGGTCTGAAATGGAGTTCCACATGATCTCATGTGTGCCTCCCTATACCTAAGTGGATAACGAATAGCAGTGAGGGTATGAGTTCTTCAGTAGAGAGACTATATCCTCAGTATCATGTCATAACATAAATAATAATAAAGCAATATAATAAATTGAATAATCAGAGTATCATGTGGAAACTAACAGATGGAATACCATTCATACATGTAATAAACAGGCTCCTCAAGTGGAAATCCAAACTATAGTAGTAAAAGTAGTAGGTAAATAAATAAATAAAATAATAGGGAAATCCAGAGTATAGATCAGTCTTCTACCAGCTCTATGTTCCTTTGTTTAACCACCATCCATGGTCCCATTACCCTTACTCAGATCCCTATACATTAATTCTGCACGCGTATCAAAATTCCCATACCAGGTGTGGGTAATAAACCCAATATCACACAAACAATGAATATTTAACAAGTGTTATCAAGTATAATAAGTATATTCCATGAAAATAATAAATACATAACATGCATAAAAATCATACCATACATACTGAGCGATCATGCACTAAGAAAACCTCATAGACCCTCGAATTTACCTATTTTGGTTCTATTCCTGTAGGATAATCATATGATATGGTAAGTGAGAAAAAAATCCACTAGTATTGTAAAAAATATCCCTGTATTTTCAAGTTATTGAGTTGGATTAGGACCCCATATCATCATATCCTAGATCTATCATGGGTCAGGCTTGCAGACCATCATACCCCATCTATGCCTCGAGCCGGGCCGAGAGATCATCATTCCCCTAAAATGTTGCCTCAAGTCAAGCCCCCAGACTATCATTCCCCTAAAATTCTATCTTGGGTAAAGCCTCCAGAACATCTTGCCCCCACCCTGTGCCCATGTCTATCATCATCATCATCGTAAGCTGTTCTCACTCGACCCTTTATGGGATAAATGTCACATGACAATCCACCTGTCTCAAGTAATAATAACAATATCTAGAGAATGGTGGCACACATATAAAGGTAGATCATACAAGGAAATAATAACATATCATCATTAAAATATAGTAGTATCACATAACAACATGTGACATAATAAAACATGAAAATTATATAATCTTACAATACTCATATAATCAAATATCCTAATGGGTCTCATGGGTTACACACTCACACCCACATGCGATCACAATCAAGAATGGTAAAAAAGGTATGACAAAAAAATAATTATACCAAGGAAACATGTGTAATTGAGAGCCTTAAAAGGTAAGAAACTTCTTAACTCAAGGTTATTGATATCAATGTCAAGGTTTGTCAATGAATTATCACTCGAACCACATCCATGTGTTTGTGGGCTCAAACCACTCAATAACAATTCATAGAACTGATACCAACAATTTTATTTATAAAAATAAATAGAACACCATATATCATAATAGTTTATATCTCTTGGATAATTTATAAATTATCAAATTATTATAACACATGTGATAGAAATTTCTTCCTTAAATAATAATTATAAATCAACATGCGATAATACCCTATCTCTCTAGAATAAGCCAAGATAACAATGTGGTTTTTTTTGATAAATCTAGGTTATAATCATTCAGGAATTATTTTTCAATTTAAAGAAATATTAAGAGATATTAATCAATAAATTTATCATGAGAGGATACCTAGAAATTATTCATTTAAACATTTCACTAAACAATGTAAGAGGGAGAGAGAACTGTGCCATGCCTAGAAACCAGAAAAAGGTATCAGTTTTTTCATAAGTGGTTTCACAAAACATGAACAAGGGAATTTATATATTTTCCAAAATAAATAGAATATTGGAAAAATGAAATTATTATTTTTAGATATTTTCATGAATGTAAATAGTGTATAAGTCCACATCATTAAGAACCAAAAATTAAATTTACCATTTAGTTTATCTTAAAAACGGATCGTGAATGTAGAGTGTTTAAATTTCCCCATAGTATGAGTCATGATCTTTAAGTAATTCAAGGAATTAATTCAAATAATTTTAGTCTTTAAAAACAATAAAGAACATGTTAGAAGAATGTGTTGGGAAGGAGTTAAAATAATTATTTTAAAACATTTTTTTTCCAAAATAGGTGATGCATAAGGGTAACATGCTTTTACCATTATACAAATCACATGTTATATATAAGGGTAACTAGTTTTAGACTTATGCCTTTTATCCTCACAAAATTTCCCCCACACAATCTTTATAAAGTAATATCTACCCTTACATAGATTTGTAACTACCCTTATTCAAACTTTAGAAACAAGGGGCTACCCTTAAATAGTATAGGAACTACCTTAATGAAACTCCTATTTACCCTTACACAGCTCAACCTTTAACCTTGTACATCCTTGAAAAACTCCATATTACCTTTACACAATGGATGGATTAATTTTACATGGGCATAGAGTCTCTCATTTTACCCTTACACAATGTATTTGTTACCCTTATGCAACCCTTATAAAGATTTATCTACCCATACAAAGAATATATAAATAGGGAGTTTACTTTACAAAAATGCTGGAAAACTCCATTACATTACATAGTGGCCCTTTTACCCTTAAAAACCCTTGAATAATGAGTGTTACCTTTATTTAATACCAAAATCCCTCTTACAAATATGTATAAGCCTTTTTAACTTTATATAGTCCTTAGGACGTATGAAAGAATAAAAGTTATTTTTATAATTTTACACAAAAAAGACTTATAAAATAAAAGGGGCTTTTCATAACTTTAAGAAACCAAGGATGTTACAATTACCCCTCTCTAATGATTTCTCATTTATAAGAACTACCTCAAGTAGTATTTCTCAAACTACTTAGGTCATTAAGCTCGAACATCAGAATCCCACTCCCACATATCCTCTTAGATTAATCCATGTTGCCACATGATCTAGACAAGTGGTACCATCTTCCCTCAAAGGAATTTATTTCTCCAGTATATAATCTACTCTAAAAACTCCTTATAATATTAATCTAGTTCCAAATAAACATCCTTGATGTCTATAACATGATTTAGATTAGGTATGTACCTCAAAATATGAGAAACATGGAACAAATCATGCATATTTTGAAATTTGGAGGACAATAAAGATGGAAGACCACTTTCCAAACTCGTTCATTAATCTTGAAGTGTCTAAAAACTACGATGATAGTTTATCTTACTTACATAAATGATGATTCCCCAATCGAGGTGAAACATGAATTAAAACCCAATCACCAACAACAAACTAAAAAGGTCATCTCCTCTGATATTCATATGATCTCCACCTATTCCGAGTGGTCACCAATATCTTCTGGGTCAAATTCACCCTCTTTATGGTCTCCTAAACCATTCTAGATCCAACAACTACTGCCTCATCCACCTCATTCCAATATAATTGTGAGAAACACGACCATCCATAGAGATATGAAAATAGTTCTATATATATAGAATTATTGAAGCTGTTGTTTTAAGAAATATCCACAAAGTCTATATTCTCATACCAAGTCCCACCAAATTCTAGAACACAAGATCAGAGAATATCCCATAGTATGTGAATCATTTGCTCTGACTGTGAATCTATCTGAGTATGGTAGACTATGTTTAATATCAGATGAGTCCCTAGGTCTTTTTAAAAGGCTTTCTAAATACGTAATGTGAAAATGTATCTCTTTAATATAAAATGACCAAGGAAAATCCTTGTCAGTGTATGATCTCATAGTCATATATATTTCTTAACTCTTATACTGAGTGAGTCTCTTAGATCAGTAGTGAGAGGGTAAATTTCATAAACCAATCAAAAATCATCCAAACAACATCATGACTCCTCTAGGTATTGGGTAACCCCATCATAAATTCAATCATGAAATATTGTCACTTCCACAAGGTCATTGGATGTGGCTCAATTAAATCACCAGGATGATATTTCTCTAACTTTACCCTATAGAATTTAAGGAATCGAGAAACAAATCCTACAATTTATCTCTTCATCCCCAAACACCAAAAATATCATCGAAAGTCATGATACATATTTTTAAAACTAGGATATACCACCCATATAGAGGTATGAAAGAGATTATCTCTAATTGAAGTAGGTACTACTTCTCTCCCATGAAAAAGATCACATCATCATCACCCAAAAACCACTTGAGTATTAGGTCACCTCTAGATAGTTGTTTGAATATAAAAAACAATCTAGGTAAGTGTTCTATCCAACATTTTTTTAGTATACTATAGAATATATAAACACTAAGGGAGAACAAGTCATAGATATTTAATCCTTATATTCATTCATCCTCTAGCTGGAAAACAAGTTCATCAGGTGCCACTTTTCATCAGATGGTCGCTCATTAAGATCCCTCTACACCTATGTATTAGGGATACGATTTGGTGAAATTATGTTACCTTTACTGGATTAATTGGGCATGTTAAGTTCAAACTTTTATAGATACTTATCCTAGTACCTCAAACTCAGATTCATGTCCTATCATGTGAAGATGTAATGAAGGCTCTTGTGGTCAGTGTAGACAACAAACCTCTCACCAAATAGATAGTGTCACCAATACTTTAGAGAATTGAATTCAACTTCTAGATCCAATTCATGAGTAGGTTAGTTCCACTCATGGGTTCACCACTAATGTGACCCATAAGCTACAAACTTCTCCCTATAAATCAGTACTAATCCCAAACTAATACTTGATGCATAAAAGTACAAGGTGTATCCAATACTTGTCTCGAGGAGTATCAACACCAGAGCTATATTCAACCCCCAATTCAACTTATGAAATGACTCTTCACATTGTTATGACACTATCACCATACTCCCTTCTTTTTTATCATATCCATAGGTGCTGATATATGAAAAAATCCATGGATAAAATGTTGGTAGTATCCATAGAACCCAATAAGCTCCAAATCTCAAACACATTCTAGGGATGTGTCAAGGAAAACACTTCCTCCACTTTCTCTAGGTCCATGAATATAAATTTTTTGAACACCAAATTCCCCAATAACTTAACCTTATGAATCCAAAAATTAAACTTCAACATATTGGAATAAACCTGATGTGGTCGAAGTGTACTTATGACTATCTCAAGGTGTTTTACATGTTTCTCTAGGGTTGGTGAGTATATGAAGGTGTCATTAATATAAATAATGATGAATGAGTATAGGTAAGGGTGGAAGATCTTTTTCATTAGATCCATGAAAACTATTGGTGCATTTGTCAATCCAAACAACATCATCATGTACTCATACAAACAATACCTACTCCTAAATGCTATATTTAGGATGTCCTCTCTAACCCACAACAGGTGGTATACTGATTGGAGATCAATCTTAGAGAACTAATAATCTATAAATAATGAATAAAAAGATCATTGATCTTGGGAAAATAATATCTATTTTTCATCATCACTTGGTTCAACTTTCAACAATCAATGCATAGTTTAAGACTACCGTCTACTATGATAGGATCACCCCACGATGAGGTACTCGGCCCGATAAAACACCTTTTCTTCAATTCATCAAGACACACATTAAGATCCATTATATTAGATAACAACATATGAGAAGGGGGTATAAAAATGGGATGTGCACCCAACATGAGATCCAACTCATCTTAACCTACTGATCCATCAGAGTCTTTGTCAGGAACAAGATGGATGGAGGTGTTTTTTTGAAGAATCTAGCTGTTTTTATAAATATGTTAAGAATGTTTTGTCTTTTGTTATCTAATATAAAATCAAATTAATATTTAAATCTTACCAACATTAATAAACGTATTGACAATATGAGACTAAATTTTCTATATAAAGTCCATCAGATGGCGGATCTTGAACTTAGATGTTCTGATAGATTTTTGTGTTGAATGTTTATCATACATCGCTTACAAAATTCATCTATATATATTTTTTGAAGTATAAATATTGCGATTCTTTTCTATTTTTAATGTTTCAAGATCATGATTTAAAAAATATACCATGATCTAAGTGTAAAAAGAAATGAGGATAAAGTCCTTTATATATACAAAGTTCATACTACAATGTTATATGAAAGTTTACCAGAAAGAGGCTATGAGATAGAGGTTTTGTTATAATGAAGTTTGTGTTTGATGACTCCATATTACAATATCTAGAAGAATTATAATATATAAATTTAAATAATTCTGTTGATAAGATTAAAATTGTTGAAGTTAAAAGGAATATACTGAGGAATTTCATCAGACAAATTCCAAAAGGACAAAGTGTAATTTATAAAAGACCAAATAGAAAAGTCCAATCGAACAAAGAACATTTGAAAATATTTTTCAATATCATTAGACTAAGTATACTGGATTAATATTATGTAAAATTTCTATGAAAAATAGATTTACTAATTTTTATAGTAAAATTTGTTTCAAAATGATAAGAAGGAAGTCTCCGAGTCAGTGAATAAAAGTTTTTTAGTTGAAAACATCATACTGATGTTTTTTTATAAAGATCCTTAGATAGAGGACAGTGAATGATAGAAAAAAGATAGAGTGTTCTAATGGAAGTAATTGGATGGGAAAATTATATGGTGGAATAATTATGAAATGTTACTATCAAAGTAGTACATGAACAATCAGACAGAGTCTCAAAGGATGAATGAATCATTAAAATGTTTTACCAGATGAAAGATGGGTATAATATTTACTGGTTCAAAGTTCTTTACAACATTTTCATAAAGATATAAAATGTGATGATTCAAATATAATCATTAAATTTTTTAAATATCATGATATTCATATATATGATTCTCATTGAGTTATAAAGAAGTTTTGATGAAGGTAGTGGGAACTCGAGTTTACAAGTAACTTCATGAATACTCTACAAGATTTAATAGTCATCCAAGTGAATTTTTTTTGAGTGAGAGTTTCAAATTACGATTTTTTATTGAAGTAGGAAAATAAATTATAGTTCCTACATTGGATCATTAAAGTGATTCTATATAAAGGGGGTGTTTATACACACCTAAATAAACACTATTCAAACTCGGAGAAGTGAGGTGAAGAAAACATGTTTTGGAAAGTTGATCGGATAAACATTGTGAAGAAACATTGGATAGATGATTACCTAATGAATATTTAACATCAATTGGTGTCAGATAGATGATGTATATAAGAAATCAAATAAAGAATCTATAGATTTTTTAATCAAATAGTTGGATGATGAATTAGTAAGATGTCATGCAATGTTTTATATCAAGTGGGATTAGACAAACTATATATAGAATTGAATGGATGGAAAAAGTGTAAAAAAGTGTTATAAGATTTTAGAAGGAACTAAATGGATTTTTTTGTATGGATAACTAGATATAGAAACCATATGAATAAGTGAATGGATATACATTTATAAAGATGTCTAAGGAGGAAGTTCTTGCATGCTTCTCAAAAAGAAAGTGGTGAATAAGTTCTTAAAATAAGTATAAGTGTGAAAAATTACAAGAAACATTATGAAAATATTCTGAACCTATTGGTGAAGGTTCTTAATAGTTGTTACAAAACTATTTGTTACATATTTTATCTGTGTGAATATCATATGCACTATTGTTTGAATATAGTGAAATGAATGTGTATAGATATTCCATACTTTTTGTAACCCCATAAAAGGATTATTTTTAGTGGATTGTGTAGTATTATATTATTTTAAAACCATACCAAGGATTATATAATTTTATCGATTAGTGAACAATAAAAATTATTATGTTCCCATGTATTTTTCTAGTGTTATTTTGTTTTATAATAGTTATCACTATTTAATAGGAGGAAAATTGTGTTTCATAAGAAATAAAATATAAAAAAAGACCACTGATTCACCCCATCCCCATCTCAGTGATCACACAGATCCTGATTGGTCCTTTCATGTGGAATAATAGGAAAGGTTCCCTTCATTGAATGTTTTATAAACGTTGAAGAAAAAATAATTTCAATGGATGTTCAGAATTTTATGAATAGTAAGGGGATTCTTGTATTTTATAGAACGAATTATCAAATTTGGAAAGAAGGGATGTTACCTTATCTTATTTCCATTGGATATATTGTTATTGAGGCTATTATAAATGGTTTCCAAAAATTACTAAGTGAGTTCCCCTAATAGGCACTGATAAGAAGAATTTGGAAAATGATGGGTAATCCAGAAATGCTATACTTTCCTCACTCTCTAAAAGTGATTTTCTTAGAGTTAAAGGAGTTGGAACTATTAAAGGAATCTGGGAGAAGTTGAAAAGCGTATATAAAGGAAATATAAAAGTGAAAAAGGTAAAGTTATAAATTATGAGGTTGAAGTATAAAGATATTAATATATTTTATTATGAATCTATTGGTGATTTATTTACAAGGGTGAATGACATTATAAACACCATAAGATGCCTTAGTGAGAAGTTAGAAGATTTAACCATTGTTTAAAATATATTATAAATCATCTCTGATAAATTTGATGTAAAAGTTTATTTATTGGATTATAGATATCTTAAAACTCTATCTTTAATTATATATATAACTCTCTCAAGACTTATGTAATGATAAGAGAAAAGGCTATTAAGAGAAAAAAGATGGTTGATTAGGAAATTTCTTTCAAAGAACTTAAGAAATGAATGTATAAAAATGTTATTGAAAAATAAGCTAGTAAATATAACACCAAATATTTGGTTAGTGAAAACATTGATGAATTTATGTATTATTTTTTCTAAAAACAAGAAAATAAGCATAGAAAAGTATAAATGAATGTTACCACCGAAATGTTTTGGATGCAGTGCTATTGAAAATTTTACTGAAAATTTTCCATGATGAAAAGTAGTTGAATAAAGTTATGAAGATTACATATAGTAATGTAGATATCTCAAGAAAAAGGAATAAAAATAAAAATATTATTCTAAGGTAAAAGATAATAAGTTCTCTAATTACAAAAGGGGAAACCATTTGTCTAAATGTGAGGAAGATGATGAAATTCAAGAAGAGGATGATAACTTCAGTGATGATGTTGCTGAAAAAATATTATTGAAAAAGTGAATGATGAAAAATTAACCAGTGATAAAAGTAGTATTTTTAAGAAGAATAAACTTAGATGGAGTTAATTCTAAAGAGAGAGTTGAAATAATGTTTTGAAATTATTGTAAGAACTGAGAGGGAAAATAAGAAGTTGAAGAAATACATTCTTTCGGCAGAAAATAAAAAATATTATATTGAAGATAAATCTATGTTGCTAAATGAATTTTATTACATGAAGAAGTTTATTGTTGAAAAGAAAAATCTTGAAATCAATCTTGAAAAAAATTTGAAAGTAAAGAAGATAGAGTTAAAATTTGTTCGACAAATAACTGTTAAAGTTGAGTATGAAACTAAATATTTCTAAAACTCAGTTATAGAATTTGGTGAATGTTATAAGAAGTGTAAGAATAAGAATGATCAAAAACATTTATACTCTATAATTTATAAGAAGAATAAATATGCTCAGAATAAAAAGAAAATTAAGTAGAACATATATGTAGCTAAAACAAGCAAAGTTGAAAAACCTGAAGTTTCTATGGTTACAAAGTATGAACCAAAATCTGCTACTACCAAATATTATATTGAGGATAAGAATAAATATAAGTTGAGGAAGAAAATATTAGGATACATGTAATTTTTTTGAAACAAAAATGTAAAGTGGAAGGAAGTAAAGTTGATGAAAAATATTCACACAACTATAAATAGTATATAAGTTACAGAGATAGATATGATTTATATGGTTATTAATATAATTATAGAGTATTTAGGAATACTACATATATATGTTGGTTTAATCACCAATCCTATAGTAAATATGGTATAGACTAGAGGGAAAAATTGAGGGGGAGACAACTCACTCAAATAAGACAACCTGTGAAATTCAGTTTGAAGATTGAAAATGCTTTCTAACCTTTGGAAACTATCTATGAAAATGATATTATCCTAGAAATCTTGAAAAATTATATCTTATCTTGATACCAACATAAAATATTTTATACAAAAAATCTCAAAAGCTACATGAGAAGAAATAAAAGGGAAAGGAAAAATCCATAGTTATTGAAACTACTCTCAAAGCTACAAAATGATAATGACCATAGATCATAGATAGTGTGTTTCATTCATATATAATAGAGACTTTTAGTTGTTAAAGAATGTGAAATATTTTAAATAATTTATAATAAATTTTGTAAATGAAGAGTCACTTAGAATCAAAGGTGTTGGATCTTCTATCATTGGGGAAGAGAAGTTAAAATCCAAATAATCCAAGCTTATTAAAGTGATGAAACACAATTTATTAAGTGTTTAGAAACTTTGTGATCATGGTAAAAAAATTTTTTTTCCAGAAAATATGGTTTTTTAGTAATGAGTATAGAAGATTAGAAAATTTTAACAGGAGGATAACGAACAAAGAGATTTTTTTTTCAAATTGGTGATTCACAAAGTTCATGATATCCGACCATGATAGAAGAAATTCATTTGTAACATTAAAGGATGGGGAACATATGTTAGAGGAATATGAGAAATATATTGAGGAAAAAAATAATTCATTATATTCTTGACATTAAAATAAGAATATATTGGTGTTTGGATATTTACCAGAAAGGGAAGATTACAAACTCAGCACAAAACAAAGTTGAGATACATTCAACTTATCCCTTGGAGCTGATACATTCTGATATATTTGGGTCCATGAGTAAAAAATAAAAAAATGAAGATAAGTATGTTATTTATTTCATTTATGACTAATCACATTACATGTATTTTTTTCTAAAAAAAATTAGAGGCTCTCAATATGTTTAATAGTTTCAGGATAAGTGAAAATAAATAATGAAAATATTCTTTAAAGAAAATATAAATTAACAATAGTGAAATATTTATAAGTATAAAATTCATAGATTATCTTGAAAGACATGAAATTTATAATGATTTTAGTGCATCATACACACTATAAAAATGGTTTTATTGAAAGAATAAATAGAAGTTTAGTAGAGATAGAAATAACAATGTTGATTAAATGTGATACTTCTCAACATTTTTGGAGGAAAGTTATTAGATCAGTAATTTATGTTCAGAATCAACGTTTCTATAGGATGAAATTAGATATTAATCCTTAAAATATTTATAAAAAATAAACCCCAAGTTTTAAACACCTAAGGGTGTTCAACATTCCTTTCACTAAAAAAGTTAAGGGATAGAATATTAGAAATTTTTTATTAGAGAGGTATTGATGGAATATTTCTTAGCTACCATATTAATGATAGAGGGTACAAGTGTTATAATAAAGAGACACAAAATATTTTTGAATCAGAAGATGTGAAAGTTCTTAAAAAATATGATAATAAAATTTCACAGATAATTTTAGACGTGTAATAAAGTGAATATGATGTGGTTGTAGTTGAAAAATGTAACAAAGTTACTTATAATAATAATTTTTTTAAACTACTCAAGATGAAAAATATTACTAATCTATCTCAATCGATGAGGAACAATTATTATTATCTCATCATAGGATGATGAATCAAGTGAATGTTTATAACATCATTAGAGATCAATGGAAATAGGTTTAAACCGGAATAAATTAAAAGTTAGTTTCACATACTTCCTTATATTCATAGGTTGATCAAAAAGACATTGATGAAGTTATGACACAGAAAGATGGGATTAATGTCATGAATGAATATCTAGATCAGATTGAAAAAATTATACTTGGGAAATTAAACCCAAAGCAAATAATAAGAATGTGATTGGTACAAAGTGGGTGTTTTGAAACAAGTTGAATGAAAAAGTTAAATTTATAAGAAATAATGCACGAGTAGTTTATAAAAGTTACTCTCAAAATGAATACATTGATTTTGATGAGACCTTTTCCCTAGAGGAAATATTTAAAAATATCTTAATCTTTCTTGCTATTTTTTCCCAATAAAGATATAAAATATTGAAGAAGGATGCCAATTCAAATTTTCTAAATGGAGATCTCAATGAATAATTTTATATTTAACAACCATGTGGATTTATTCTTGGGAAATATTAAAGTTATTCGTGCAACTTGTAAATGGCCTTATATGGGATGAAGTAAGATCCAATAGATTGATATTCTAAATTGGATACTTACTTAAGGAAGTTGAAATTCAAGAAAATAATATTTGATAGTAACATCTATAAAATATCAAGAGGTTTCTCTTAGTGTGATTATTTATGTTGAAAAAGTCATCTTTATAGGGAATGTTGAATAAATTTGTGAAAAGTTTTCTAGGGAGATGAAAAAATATTTTTTAGATGTCCATTCTTGGAAAAACAAAATACATTCTTATCATAAAAATCTCACAAAATAAAAATATATTTTCCTACCTCAAGATAATTATGATAAGAAATTTCTACATATGTTTGGAATAGAAGACTAAAATTTAGTTTCCTCACATATTTTAGTAGGATTTAAGTTTTCAAAATATAGGAAATGAAATAAGGTAGATCCTAATGATTTTAGAAAGTTTGTTGGAAGTTTATTATATCTAATTTCATTAAGTCCAGATGTAGTGTATGTTATTACTCTCTATTCTAGGTATCAATTTGAATCAAAGGAATATCACCTCATAAATGGAAAACAAATTCTCAGATATATTAAAGTCATAACTATTTTTGAGTTAAAATATGATAATATAAGAAAGATTGATCTGTTTGGGTATGAAGATACTGATTGAGCTTAAAGTTTAGATGATATAAAATCCACATCTACTGGAATTTTTTTCTTTAGAGAAAGATTTATTAGTTGGTCTATAAAAAATAGAATTCATTAACTTTTAGTATAGAATAATCTGAGTATGTTGTTTCCTATCTAGCTGCAAATCAACTTATATGGATGAAAACATACTTCTAAGAATTTTTTATTGATATGAAGTTTACCCTTCTCTTGGGTTGTGATAATAAAAGTTCTATAAATCACACTAAAAATCATGTGCAACAATCTAATTATAGGAATATTGATATAAAATATCACTTCATCAAAGAGCATGTGAAGAAGAATGAACCAAAGTTTCATTTTGTTCATAAAACTTAGAAAATTACTAATATTTTCACAAAACCATTATTGAAGGAAACATTTCTCAAGCTAAGGTTGAAATGGGTGTTCACCCTCCCTCTCTTCAAGGATACGGTATGTGAATCTATCCACTCTCCATATTGTCTTTGGATAGTGTTTTCAAGGGGGTTAAAAATGATGTAACATAAATCTTTCCATTGGTGTGTGGTTTTCCTTTTTAGGGAAATCATGTATTTATGGTGAGTTCTTAAAAAGGGTAAGATTCGATTTCAATGCATGTGAACTATTTTAATACTTTATTGGAGTGGATTCTAGAAATTTGTTTCTTGAAGGATTATTTTTTATGAAAGTTCCAAGTGGAAGAAGAATGAATTCTTATGACGGGTATGAAAAGTTTCTTAAGTCACTATTTATGGACATCATGGTATTGTAGTTCAATAATTCTAGTTTCGTACACTGAGTTCACTCACACATGATTAGAATTATTGGATAAATGATCCATTTCATGAGTTACAATGTTTTTAGTTATTTAAATTTCTTGGTCAAAAACATAATCCAAAGGGGGAGATTGTTTGGACTAAGATAGTTGAAGGTGTATTTTTGGAAGATGTTGGAATTGTTATGAATACGTTAAGAATTTTTTTTATTTTGTTGTACAATATAAAATCACACTACTTAGTAAATATTATAACATTGATAAATAGATGTAGGAGACCAAAATGATTTTTTTAGAAAAATTCCAACAAATGGGTGATTCCAGAATGAGATGTTTGAAAGGCGTTTTGTGTTGGATATTTATAATACATCACTTACAAAGTTCATTGGAAAAAAATTTCATTGAAGTATAAATTTGGTTCCAACATCATGAGTTATAAAAGATATCATGATCCAAGAATAAGAATAAAGGGGGATAAAATCATTTTTGTGTAAAAAGTTCATATAATGATGTTCTGATGAAGTTTACCAGACAGAGGCTATTAGACTGAGGTTTTGTTAATATATAGTTTTTGTTTGAAGTTTTTGTATAATGATGGAGGGAAAATTTATTGAATGGATTTTTTTAAAAGTCTATTGATAATAATAATGTTATTGAAGACCAAAGGTTGATGCTAATGAATTTACCTAGACAAATTCCAAAAGGAAAAAGTCTAACCGGAAAAACTCCAAATAGATGAAGTCCAACCAGATAAAGTACAATAGAAAAAATACAATCATATGATCTTTTTTAATACCATCATTTTGAGTTTATTAGACAAACTGTATGTATAATATCTATCTAATAGACATGTATAAGGTTGTGTAGTTTAATTTTCTTCAGGGTGATTGGATGGAAGTCTCTAAGTCATCATATGAATGGTTTTTAGTTGAAAATATTAGATGATTGTTTTGGTATAAAGTTCATCAGACAGAGAATAGTGAATGAAGGAAATGGGCATAAAATTATGATGAAGGTCCTCGTATGTAAGATGTATATGGGGAAATAATTATAAAATGTTCTTATAAATTAGTATAAGAACAATCATATAGTGTATCAACACAAAATTGTTTTACTAGAATAATGATTGGTATAATATTTTACTGCTTTGAAGTTGCAAAGTTTTCATAAAAATATCAAATGAAATGATGAAAATATGATCTTTCAATGTTCCAAATACCATGAGAGAATGATATTTGGTTGTATTTGAGTTATAAGGGATTTTTTATGAAGGTAGAAGATGGTGAAGTTTATTAGTAGCTTCATGAATACTCTAGAGGCCTCTAAAAGCGTCCAAGAAAATTGTTTTGAGTAGGAGTTTTAAATTATGATATTTAATTGAAGAAGGAAAATAAATAGAAGTTCCTACCTTGACTTCTTAAAGTGGTACTATATAAAGGGGGTGTTCACACACACCCAAGTAAACACTATTTACTCACAAAAAAGTGAGGCAAATAACTAATGTTTTGGAAATTTTATCAAATATACTTTGTAATGAATCATCATACAAACCATTACTAGATGAATATTTTCATCACTTAGTATAAAGAAGAAGATGTAGAGAAATGATCAAATGAAGAAGTTGTAGAGGTAGTAATCGAATAGCTATAAGAGTTATAAGTCATACACTAAATAGAGATTCATATTAATCGGGATTAGATAGACTGTATATAGAAGTGAATAGATAGAAAAAGTGTAAGAAAGTGGTGTCAACATTTTGAAGGAACCATATGGAGTTTTTTCAAACAGAAAATTAGGTGGAGAAATTATAAAAATAGGTTAATGGTTGTACATTTTATATAGATGTCCAAGGAGGAATTTCTTGTCTTCTACTGGGTAAGAAAGTGGAGAAAAAGTTCTTATAATAAATGAATTTTTGAAAAACTATAAGAAATATAGTGAAAAAATCTAAACCCATTGCTGAAGGTTTCTAATAGTTGTTATGAAAATAAATGTTACAAATTTTATCTATGTAGAGAATACATGAACTGTTGTTTGAACATAGTTTAACATGAGGGAAAGGATATTACCAACATGTATTAACTAATAAAAAGATTTTTTTCTAGTGGATTGTGTGCTATTGGATTATTTATAAACAATGCCAAGGACCAGCTACTCTTATTGTATAACAAAACTCGTAAATTCTTGTATTTCCATAGACTGTGCTTGTGTGATTGTTATCAAAAAAGGTTTTACTATTTAATAATAGGAAAATGTTGTTTCATAAGAAAGAAAAATAGAAAAAAAATCATTGATTCACCCCCTCCCCCTCTTAGTGATCACATATATTTTAATTGGTCCTTTCTGTCACTACATGGTTAAATATTTCCACAATGATTTCAATCCATTCCTCAGAATCCTAAGGGACTCCGATTACCTCAAAGGATGAAGAATGTTGGTGTTAAAATTTATATAACATTCAACCAATTTTCTATACTCCTTTTGGATGAATTATCCCTACTTCCTAAACCAAAGAGAAAATGAGGGAGAATGATCAGCTGGATACTCTTACGTGTTTAGTGGTAGTTTAGGAAGATCCTCAATTGTGGAAGAATTATTTCTCCTCTTTATGAGTAGTCATATAATACTATTCCTAGGTTAAATCTTCTATATCAGGAAGAAAACACTTTAAAAAAAATCTAATATGACATATCATAATTAGTCTATGGGATCAGACAAAGGTTCTCATAGGAGTCAACCCACAAGAAAATGTATATCCATCCTACAACTAACCCATGTCTCATCCCACACATAATTCATAATCATCATATATATAATATAAAATAAAAACATCCTTATTTTAATTAATTACTATCAATAAAGATATATCATAATTGAAAGGAAAAATAGATATACAACACAATAATGATTTTTTCATGAATATATGTCACAAATAAAGTAATTTAATTAAAGAACTATCATACAAGCTCAATTTAACTAATTATAAATATCAGCCTTTACCCTTACACAATCATTAAAAAATATGGATTAGCTTTATGTAGTGGTCTATATAACCTTACATAGGGATATTATTTCTCGAAATACCCTGACATAATGCATTAGTTACCCTTACATATCCCTTATAAAAGAGATTTATCCTTGCACAACATATAGAAATAGGGAGTTAACTTTACCCATAGGATATAAAACTCCCTTACCCTTATGCATCAACACTTTTAACCTTACAAAACCCTTGAAAAATAAGGGTTAGCTTTATGAAATACCCTTAATACCTCCTTCATATAGGTATAAGACGTTTTACCTTTATGTAGGCTTTACGACATATACAAGGGTGAATATAAAGTTAATTTATTTTTAATTTTACAAAAAATAACATAAAAAATAGAACAAAAGAGGTTTTTTACAACATTTAAAAACTAAGGCTGTTATACAATATACCATATCCACTTTATCCTTCTTCAAAACCAACTCTCTTCGAACATGGGTTCAAAAATTTCTAGCATAAATATTTTATGTGATTCCACTTCCCTACATGAGGCCTTTTAAATCATTAGGATAGTAAACAAAATTTGATAATATCATGTATAAAGCGATGAAAAGACTTATAGTTGTACCAAAGAGTATGGTTTGGGTTCGAACCACTCAAGTTACATTAGAGTGCGGGAGATTGTGGGAACTAATGTATAGTACTCTCCAAGGATGAGAAAACTTACCTAGAATATTGAGGAACCGTCCCCATGTTATCAAAGCATGAAGGTTTCTGCATATATTGATTAACACACTTAGATAATGGTTAGTGAATACTAAATTTATAGATGAGAACTATTGAGGTAGTGGAGTTTCTTATCTTTTTCTAGTATCATCTAGAAGACAATACCCTCTTCAGCCAACAACACTTGACATGGATTCTTTAAAATTCATCATAAAAATAATTAGATGCTTATGATGCTTTCAATAATTTATTCATTAAATAATTCATGTAACAAAAACATCATCACCTTGCCCACTATTAATGGAAAAATTTCAAATTCAATCCTCCTCATACATTGGTCCCTTTATCATCACCCAAAACTAGCACATTTTGAATTTAATCCAGATTTAAATATTGATAACAAACACAACACTCTTCAAACTCAATCCAGTTGGGAACTTAAAGGATTAAAGTCAACATGTGAGGATGTTTAGTGACTATGAAGCTCCCAATTAATGAAGGAGGAAATAAAATGAGTTTATTCCTTGAAAGTGGTCAAGGTGATGATATATATGCTTCTTTGAATTCTTAGATAAAAATATGTAATAAATAATCATAAACATCTGATGATAACTGATATGAATTTAATTTGATACTTTTTTTCCACATCTTATTTGATAATTTTTTTATTTTTTTATGTTAAAATTATATTTAATCAATGATATTTTTTGTTTTTATAATTCATGGTTTTTCTTACATTTATCTTTTTATATTTTTATACTGAATAAATTGATAGTTTTTTATGAATCCAATTAAAGTTTTATTTTTTATATTTCAATATGGGTTTTGTTTTTTGATTTCTTGTTTTTTCAATTCATTGTTTTAATTTTTGATGTTAATTACTAGAATCTATTTCTTATAGTTTTTTATTCAACTCTTTTTGAAGTTAATTTTTTATATTTTCCAATTTATTATTTTAAAATGTTTTTTAATTTTATCGTAGTATGATATTTTTCATAAGGATTAATTTATTCAGTAGTTTATCAAAATCTAGAAAATTCACATCCTATAAGCATCAATTTCTTTTTATTTATTTATCATTCCATCTCCAAAAGGATGTAGAGGCCCCAATATAAACATAATACCTCCATCAGTTTGTTCTATATACACATGATGCACCCTATCTGTAAGCATTATTTCGCCTTAAAATAACCATAAAACCAATGAATATAAGGATCACCATTAATAACTATAAAAATTATTTTCTAAATCTTCACAAGAGAATCTATTCACATGAGTTATAATTGAACCAATAAAGGTGTGAAACCAATATCAATCTTGAAAATCATCTCATTCAATTAAAAAAAGGATGATCTTCATCAACTAAAGATAAGCTAAGGCCAGTAAAGTGTTACTAAACTCAGGAAGATACTGAATTTATACTCTACCTAAGTGGTATATGTGTGCTATATATATGGGTTTGATGAAAATGATCCTGAAACATCCCAATAAAGATGAAAATTTGTCAACTATTGCTGATTCACTAATGAAAAAAATATGATAGAAATTCAAATAGGGGAATTTGATTGATGAAATAAAGTGGTGCTTGGACTCAGTTCAACTAAAACTAATCAATATTATAGATGAATAAGCTCACATGGAGGAGATTTAGGATTTTAATAAATACCATGATGAAGATGTACGATCATAATAAAGAAGAATCACTGATCAATCAATATAAGACTGGGATTTTCCCTAGTTGATATGTTGAATAGATTTTAATCACTATTATTTCTCCCTATATAGGTTAAAATGGAATATGAAGTGGGATTTGCTTCTTTAAAATGATACAGTAGTGATTTTAGTAATAAGGGCACACAAGGTTCTAGATTCTTTTCCTCATCAAACTCAAATGGTGTATAAAATCCAACATATGAGTTTCCTCTATTTAACTGGTGTTTGATGTTTTTTATGGATTTGATTTTCAATTTATGACTGGTTTCTATATATCAAGTGTAATTAATTGATGTTATTAGAAGGGATGTTTAACTTGGTTGTGATTTATATATGGGAGCCCAAACCAAACTGATTGGACATATAGGGTAAGATGACCAACTAATAAATGCCAATGAAAATTGAAATCATGGATTAGATAAATGTGCAATGTGATCTAGAGGCTGACCTTAACACCAAATGAGTAGAAGATATTTATAAATTTTATGTGACTTTAAAATACTAGAATAGAAAATAATAATAATAATAAACGATGTTAAAGGAACTAGGAGTCTAGATATATGAAAAAAAATAAACTCTCACAGTTATGTGTAGAGAAATTTATGTAGTAAAATTAAGGAGCCTTCTTTGGGAAACTTATTAATACTACCAAAAGAATGAACCATTCTAGGAAACACATACATATTATTCTTTCTTGGATACAAAAACTATGTATCTAATAGAGAAAATTATATTATAGGAGATTTTTTTTAATAACTAGAGTTGGATGAGATGAATCTTAATATTAATGTGGGAGTGTTCCATATAGATGAATCTACCCATCATATTATTTTACTTGATTTTTTTGTTTTATTTTTAAAAATAATAGATATTAATCATTATAAAAGAAGACTCCTCTCCTTGTAATCTACCTCTCTCTCTGGAAGCTTGATTATTTTTAAATATATTGTAATTTTATTCTTTCTAAGTGCTATATTCTTCAACCTCTAGACATGGAGGTCTAACTAGGGAGTCGAAAAGTAGGGAGTGAATCTTGAAGATACTTATAAATTTTAATATTGTGATTATTATCATATTTTATTCACTCTTAGATAATTATGATGGTGAGGTGGAGAAATGAGATGACATGTTAACTCATAGGAAGTGCTTACTACTCTTTTACCCTTGATACTTATCCCATTATTTTCATAGTTTACTCAATAAAGTGTCTATGAGAGGTCATGTGATTTGATGATTACATGATGATCTCTCCATCTCAAAATATATTCTTGGATCAAGAAGTTTTGTTAAGTATTTCCTTTCACTATGAGGAGAAATCTCATATATAGGGTGACATTCCATGCATGTGTGCTCATTTTTTGGATAAGGGAGGTGTTTGAGTTGATATATCGATCATGTGATGATTGAGGTTGAGTATTGATAGTTAGATAATTTAGTTAGTTTTTGATAAGAAGTAAAAGAGTGAACAATCCTCAGGCTGAACTTGTTCTTACTGACCACCTATTTCATTTTTCTTTCTTTCAGTTACTTTATTTAGTTTTATTTCACTTTTCACTATTTTTTCATATTTTCTTTTACTTATTTAAAAATTGATAAAAAACAAAAATATTTTGGAAGTTTCACTTGGATAAATAAAATTATTTCTTAATATGACCCTAAGGTTAACCCCTTTTTTCATATTGGGAGAAAATACATATTTCTTTTATTTTTTAAATGAAAAGCTATCAAATATTGGAATTGTTTCCTGTGTTGCCCATTTGTTTTAGATATTACTCACTTTTATTTTAATTATTACTATAAATAGTGATGGAATATAATTATTTTTATTCACTTTCACTATTATATTACTCTAAGGTTTAGTAATTTAGACAATACATGGAAGGATTTAAAATTTGGATAAAGGGAACAATATTTAACGCACTTATTAAGAATTATTTGGCCAATGTTGAGAGATTAATGTAATTTTACAAGGCTACTAAATCAGATTAGAAGGACCAGAAGGGAAGGAAAAAATTCCAAAAAAAGGTTGAATATGATTATGAAAACAACATAAAGAAAGTCCAAAAGAGTAAGATAAGAATTAAGAGATGTAAGAAGCTATAATTTCCTATATTTGATCTTAACATTCCCCTAGATTCAAATATGAAATTTCAAGATCCAAATATTGAGAGGTATTTTGAGGGATTCTAGGAGATGGTTAAAGGGAAATTAGGAGTTGAATAATTTTTATAAGATCAATTTATTTCTAATGTTTATTATGATGATTTAAATTGAGCTGGTCTATGTATTGATTTTCAATGATTTAACATGCTATAAAAGTTGAAGAAACTGTATCCATTTCAATGGATAACACAAAAAAGGTGGTTTTTTGAGGAGAGGCTAGAGGAGGATGATTACCTTAATCCTTCCATATAAATACTCTCAGGATCATTACACACTCTTATAGAAGTACAAGTTGAATTTATTCAAATAGATTATTTATTTATGGAAGAATTTTGGTTTTCATTTGAGTTTTATTTTATTATGTTAGATATTGATTTTTCTTCACTATTTGAAGGTATTTAAGGGTTAACTAATCATTGTAAAATTTTATGGAGTCAAGAGGAAATTGTTTTTGAACTTTTTGAGGAACCTCTGGAACTCCCATATTTTCTTGAAAATCTATGTTTGGGAGCTATTGAAGATATTTTAATTGAGGCCATTACTAAGGTGGAAATAATATAAGAGGAAGTAACCAAAATTATTGATTTTTATTCTTATTTTAATTTATGTTTTATTTATTATTATAAATTTAATTTATAAATGGTTGAAGATAATATTTTTGTTAACGCTAGTTTGGGATGTTACCAAGAGGTTGGGGATCCTCAATTCTTGTTCTCACCCACCTTGAACCATAAAAATATAGTTCAATTTGAATAGGGGTGAACACATTTTTTAGTGATAAAGAGTACCTCAAAGTTTAAGATTTATGTTATGCTATTAGGAATTCATGTATAAGAAAATACACTAGAATAAGGAACATTTTTTGGTTTCTAAGAAATAAACTTTGACTCCATCATATTAGGGATAAACCAAGGTCTTTATAACTGTGGATAGTCAAAATTCAGCATCCCTTTTGGGGTTATCCCATGATTATCTTGTTTTTCGTTGTATTTTTAGTTTTTCATTTGATTACTCTCCCTTTAATAAATTTTTTTCTTATATTTATTCTAGGGAAACAAAGAGGTAGTGCATCAAAAAGTCTAAATGACTAAATTTAACTTTTTTATACTCCAATAAAAGTGTATATTGATCATATCCTCTCACCCTAATTTTTTAAAGAGTTTTAATTATTATCATTTGATGAAAATCAAGTGTGGTGGAAGGGTACATATAATATTTTACAGCTCTTGTTTTTGGGTTTTTATGGGACTTGTTGCATGCATTAATTAGAGACATACATGCATGTTCTGTTGTTTTTGAAAATTATTGTGATTATAAACTAAAATCACATGTGTTCACCCTAGAATATATTCTTTTTATAATTAATTAATTTGATCTTTAGACAATGGGTGTTATTTCTTTACATAAATATTTTTTTTATTGAAAATCATTATGAACTAGTTATGAGGTCTTTATTGACATATTATATAATCTTTGGATTGAAAGTTTTATTCTCCAAACCATTTTTTGTGTTTTCTATAAGAAACGTTTTATTTTAGTGGTAACCATACATTCAAACAGGAAAGAAAATAGATAAACAATTCCGAGATTTCAAAATTCAAGTTCAAAATTCAAAACAGTATTAAACCAAAACCACATATTAAAAATTTTAAATCCAAATTCCATGAATCGATCCCAATAACAAATAATAAACTCAGGATGTACCGCTAGAAAATAGAGCTCATTCATCATTTTTTTTGTTGGAGATATCCCACTATCCATACCTTCATAGTAACAAAACCAACAAAAATTCACGGATGAATTCAAGGAAGAAATTATAAAAAAAAATTTCAAACCATTAACTTCAAAAAAACCAATAAAAATAAGTATAACATACCACAACCACAAGAGATAGCATCATTGAAAATTACCACAATGAACAAGACCATTGCCAAGATACCCCAAACCAAATAGAAAAAAGATTCTCTATTGACATCACCATTTCTAACTCACAGTAACACTAAAGTCGAAACCCAATCAGAAGGAGAACCACCAAATCAAGTCACACCTAGAACACCATTGACAATTGAACCACATATCCCAAAACATCTTTATTACTACCGCTCCAAACAAGAATGGAAGAGGTAAGGAGGAAACTAAGGTTATAGATGGTATTTGAGTGTCCAAAGGCTTAAAAAACACACAAAAACCTTCATCAGGACCACCAACACCTCCCTTTAGAATAAACACTATGAAAAAACCACTTACAACAACACTAAAACATCACCTCTATTGGTCACCGTCATTGATGAGGTAAAAAACTAGTAGCTAAATTCACTGGATTGATCCACAACCTTTGGTAGACCATAAATTCCATTATTATGAGTGACACCATAAAAAAATCATGAGAGATGCAAGTCTTTCACTAGACCATAAAACCCATCCTTCACAGAATTACCTTGAAAACTTCACTTTCTAATGTTTTCATCATCATAAATGATTAAAACTAGTAGCTTCTTTGACCAGAACAAGCCAAAAATTTCACAAGAACGCCATCCCATACTATGAACTCCAAGTTCTATTGATGTTTCCCAGGTTTAAAACTAGTATCTATATTTTCCAGAGTGAACCATGAACTTTTATAGACCATCAAATTATTTTCTTTGGATTTCCATCATGATAACATAATTGGAGAATGAGAAACCAGGACTCCGGGAGTTTTTAGAAAAGGTGAAATGGAAGGAGGAAACATACGGGAAATGATGATTTACAATGACCAAGAGGAGATATAATATTGTGAAACATGAATTTAAATCATTTTAATTTTAATACTAGCTACATATTTTTCTTCAATTTTGAATTTTAGAATAATATTTAAATATATTCATCTTTTAGGGGCTATAATTTAGTTTCCATAGGTACTATTCGTATAGTAAAAGGTGGAATTATTTTTGCTGGACTTCACTAGAGAGTTCTTCTATATGAAGGGAGTAATTGTTTTTAATTTTTAATTTTTAATTATTCTTATATTGTTTATAACTATGATTGATGGTTTTATGAATTAAATACTAGAAATTGATTTAAAATATGTTAAAATGTATTTTTTACCACTTATAAACTTACTGTTGGTTGCTTCAACAATTTTTAATGTCTTTGTGTGATAAAATAGTTAAAATTCACATTGATATTTGTAAATTGTTGAAAAACTTTTTGATCTTTCAAAGTTTAAGTATGTACTATTCTGAAATTTCAACTCTTGAGTTGAAATATTTGAGTAGTTACTTGTAGAAGCCTTTATGAATGATCTAATGTTTTTATTACTTAGTTTTTTTGGACATGGTTCTTTTCAAGCATCACTACAAACACTTAAAAATCAATTCTCTCTGATGAATTTAAAAATATGTTTCAACATGAATCTTTTTTAAATATGTTTCTTTATTTTAGGATTTAATATTGGGAAAAATTATTAGTTTTATGTTTGGGGGAGCGGTGTTAGAATTTTATAAATTTTATTTTAATGTTGTACACATAAAAGTTTCTTTAAATTTTTTCAAAATTGATTATTCTCAATTATCATGACCCGCCCCGTAGGGCCTGTTCCATGACTATCCCAAGCCCGCCTCCCATACACTAGGGGATGACAACTAGCGCTGAGTAGGAATATCCTCTAGGGCCCGTTATGAGACTTTTTTGTAAAAAGGGGTTGGTGGGGCCTGGTTCTGGGCCGACCCGGGTGGACCAACCCGACCTAACTCGACCCGCTGGGTCCAGCCCAACCCATCAGGTCTAGCCCAACCCGTTGGGTCGACCCATCCTATTCTGTTGGCCTAGGCTATTCTGTCAGCCTGACCCACCAGCTCTAGCCCGGCCTGCTCGAACATCGGCCGGTTTAGTCCACACAGATATGGCAGTTGCCGCGTCCCCACCAAGTCAACATGGCTGGCTATTGAGCCAGCCACTCCTCCGGCATGTGGTCTATGGGACCATGTACTAGCTCATACGACATGGTGCCCTACCGTGTTTTGAGTCCCCACCACCACGGCTCACCCTAACCATGGCTTCCCGTCGCTGCCCGCAGCCACGCCGCTGCGGACCCCTCCATTATGGGTCATCGAGCCGATGACCGCCCACAGCCCGGTGGCTGCACCACTACGCACCACCGCTGGTGCTAGCGTCTCCCCTTCTATGAGCTACCATCATCACCCTACTACTCCATTTTTCGAGATAGATCCACTTTTGCAATCCTCAGGTTGCCACCTTCACTACCGTGGGCTTGGATCCATGATACGACCCATCCCGATGCAAAGTCATTCGAGTGGATATATCTTCCAAATCCCCTCAATACATTAACCACTGTCATCATCGTACCTCCATGGTGCCATTTCCATCTAAAATCTACAATATCAGATTGTTGCGTCAAGATTTGGGAGCGCAATGATTGATTGATCGCAAATTGTTGAGTCGTGGGCCAAACAAATAATGCCCACGACGAATGAAGAACAGAGGGAGAAAAGCATGAATCAACAAAGAGGAATGAACCATTATCAATGTTTGTGTCAATTATGGTTCTTTTCTATTATAATGGTTAAGAAAATCCACAACAAAGGATAATCAATATTAGAGAAACAATCCACTATAAACCCCACAAGGTAAAACACAACCAGCAATATGCACGACCCGTAGATTAATCCATTGGTCAATTAATCCACGTTCATCATAGGGATAAAGAATGGTGAAGTAAAATAGATTAAAACTCACACCCTACCCTAATTTTGGATTGGCTGATGCCAGGGTTCAATTTTAGTTGGTGATCCATCGAGAGTCATCACGATCTGTCGTCTCATCAATCCTCAATCCTCAATCCATGATCTGTGATCCACTGGAATTTGTTGTTCATTATTCTACAATGGGAGGAAATTGTCTAGGATCTTCTCCAGTTCTCATGTGGAAGGATAATTAATCTAATATTATATCCCTAACAATATTTAAAGAATAAAGACACATTTAAGCATTAAACACGTTTCAGCGTTACATGCGTTTGAGCATTACCGTTGTAGCATTGCAGCGTCACCATGCTATTTCATTCATGAAAGAGAATAAGCTACCGTATCACTATGTCATATCATCTACACACTATGAAAAATTAAAAATAAATAAAATAAACTTATTTATGTTTATTTTATTCTTCTTTAAAATGTCTAAAAGTTAACTTTTATAGTCAACCTGCAATGGTCGATGTTAGGCCCTTCTTATGTAAAATTCCAAATTAAAAAATCAATGGTGGTTAAAAATTTCTAATATGAGTCAAATTTCATTAGTTATTAATATTTTAAAATAAAATACTTTTATTTAGTTATTTTATTTACTGTTACGTCCTTTCAGGACTTCTTATTGAAGACCCGCACCGACTAATGTTAAGTCACGCCTAGGGTAAACCCACTCTTCTGAACCTAATGGTTCCTTTAGATTTTGGATTCGAGCACCTGTTTAAGATTTATTCCACTTATCTAGGAAAACTACCCACTCATGCTATAAAAAACATAACATTTTTATTCAAACCATTTCGGGCATGCTAGGACTCAGAATCGCACACCGTCTCAGTGCCTGGTCTCAGAATTTTCCTAGACATTTTTTAAAAATAAAATTGGGAAAATTCAAGTCATTAAATTATCCCCAACTTAAGGATTGACATCCCATAAATCCAAACTAATGGATACCCAAATATATGAGGGTATGAGTATGAACCTGATCCCCCAGGTCCCAAGTTCTCTTCTATAGATTCTCTTGCTGCCACTGGGCACACACTAAAGGAATAGATTGCTCATGGAGGGTCATCTCCTACCGATCCTCAATCTCCACAACCTGGATGTGAAGAAACAATCCCAATCAGAAACTATTTTCTATGGGATTTCATAGATTTGATCTATCTCCGACACGTAGAGGCATCCAAATATCTCTAATGAACTCTTCTCCCAAAAAAATAATAAGTGGATGATACGGTGAGTTGGTCAACATATCATCCACTGCCATCCATATGGTTCAGCTTGTAGCACACTTGATTATGGGAGATCTCACTCCCCAAACTATCTCATAGTAAGCACGTAGAAAAAGTTTACCAAAAGTATCTGAGAGAACATCTAGTCTCGATACATCACAAAGTTTTCATGAGACATCCAGTATCACTAAGACAAGGAGTCTCGATATCATATCCAATCCTTGGTCATAAGATTCTTCTCATGGAATACTCGTTACAGGAGAACTCACTCCTAGAGCTATAATTTCATCAGAGACCCTCACAAAGAGGTCCCACAAATTTGTGCCCCGCCCAAAGAGAACACACCGAGAACTACCCAAAGCACACTAGTCAGGTCAAGTCACAAAGGAAAAAATCTGATCTCTATACACAAATAGGGTTCTTGCACCCATGGAACACTGGGAGACATCTTGGCCCCATTGGAAACATCATCCTAGATAAGGGATATGTGACCATGTAAATATTTGCCACACCTTGTCCACAAACCCTATCTAAGGTACCAATAAGAGAAGTGAGGATCAACCATGCCTCTTGGTGTGATACATGCTCCAACCCGCTGAGTCACTATCGAATCCGGGCTGAGACAACCTACTTCAGAACATGGTTCATCCTCTATGATAGGAATTAAATCCTGTATTGAAACTTTATTGGAAAGACCAAGGAAACAATATCAATCAATACCATCACCCTTTATGATGGGATCAGGACCCTACATTGATCCCTCATAGGGAAGAAAAAGAGAATTCTACCAGCCCCAGATATTCTAACTAAAAACACACCAAGCCATATCAAAAGGATTGCCTTGTTGTGAGGTTCCCAACAATGAAAACGACTTTTCAAATAGACTTGCGGTTTGAATGTTATGATCATTTTTGTAAAAAGGGGATGGTGGGGTCTCGGTCCTGCCCGACTCGATCAGACCGACCCAACCCAACCCGGGGTCCGCCGACCCGACCCACTAGGTCTGACCCAAACCCCCTTGGTTGGGCCCATCCCATTCTGTCAGCATGGACCGACACTTCATCTCCAACTCGACCCGCTCAAATGTGGGACGGTTCTGTCCACTTGGAGTTGGCAGCTGCTGCATCCCCACCAAGTCAATGCGGCCGACCGTTGAGCTGACCAATACTCCTATTCATGGTCCACAAGACTGTGTACCCGCTAATCCGACACAGTGCCTTACCGCATCATTGGTGTTCACCGCCACGGACCTCCCTAGCCATAGCCCCCCATCGCCACCTATGGCTACGTTGCTATGGGCCCCTCTGCAGTAGGTCGTTAAGCCGGTGGCCTCTCACTGCTGGGTGGTCGTGTCCCCGTGTGTCTATGCCTATCCCACCACACGCTGCCACTATCGCCCTGCTACTCTATTTTTCAGGAAAGATCCACCGTTGTAATCCTCGAGTTGTCACCTTCACTACAGTGAGCTCAAATCCATGATACGACACATCCCAGTGCAAAGTCATTCAAGTAGAGATATCTTACACACTACCTTGAAAAATTTTACACTATCTTCATCACACCTCCATCATGTAGTTTCCATCCCAGATCTATGATATAAAATTGTTGCTCCAAGAGTCGGGAGCACAATGATCGATTGATCACAAATTGTCAAGTCATGGGCAAACAAAGAATTCCCACGATGAATAAAAAAACGGGATAAAATCACGAATCAATAAAGAATAATGGGCCTCAATCAATGTTCATGTCGATTGTGGTTCATTTCCAATATAATGGTTAATGAAAATATTTAATAAAGGATAATCAATATTAGATAAACAGTCCCCAATAAACCCCGCAAGGTAAAACCTGACCCGAAATACACATGACCCGTGGATTAATTCGTTGGTCGATTAATCCACTTTATCTGTGGGGATAAATAATAGGGAAGGAAAAAAAATTAAAAATCACACCCTAACTCGAGTTTGGCTCAGTTGACATCAGGGTTTTATCGTCGTTGGTGATCCATCATCTCATCGATCCTTGATCCTTGATCCATGATCCACGATCTTCTAGTGTTATTTATTCATCATTTTCCATCGATAGGAAATCACAAAGTATATTATCTAGCACTCACAGCGAAGGATCATTAATCTAATCCTATATCCCTTTCAATGGTTAAAGAATAAATATGTGTTTCAATATTAAATGCGTTTCAACGTTACATGTGTTTCAGTGCTACCATTGCACCATTGCAGCGCCACCATGCTAATTCATTCATGAAAGAGAACGAGATACCCCATCACTAAATTGTAGAATCTCCACACTGTGAAATGTTAAAATGAAATAAAATAAACTTCTTTAAGTTTATTTTATTCTTCTTTAAAAAATCCAAAAATTAACTTGCATAGTCGACCCACACCAGTCGATGTTAGGAACCGTTTAAGTAAAATGACATATTACGAACTCAATGGTGGTATTGGATTTCCAATATGAGTCACCGTTCCAGAGTTTTTTAGATTTTAAAATAAAATAATTTTATTTAATAATTATATTTACAGTTACATCGTTTTCAGTTTTTCTCTCTAGAGACCCGTGTGAACTAAAGTTAAGTCACACCTAGGGTAAAACCTCCATCCTAAACACAATGAGGACCTCATATTTATAATCTGGTAACCTATTTAAGAGTCATTTTACTTCTTTAGGAAAACCAATCATGCATGATTTTAAAAACATAACATTTTCATCAAACCATTCAGGCACACTAGGCCTCGGAATCGCATGTTATCTCAGCATCTTGTCTCAAATTTTTCCAAATTTTTTCTAAAAATAAAACCGGGGAATTCCATGTCATTACATCAATCTTCAATTTTTTTTACTCAGTGGTTTAGAATTATTCTCAAGTTTGAGGTTTTTATTTCCTCTTTTATGGGGTTAATATTTTCTATTTCTCCATGGATTCAATTGGGTATGTCATTTCCACCATGCTGTAGAATTTGTTTTCTTTTGGTCAAACTTTGGGAGTAAGATTTGAAATATTAATTGATTTTGAACTTTTTGATTGTATTTTAAAATAATAATCTTTGTATATAAATAGTATATGAAATAAACTCTTAATCTATATGATTTTTTGTTTATTTAAGATAAAACTGGTGGTTGAGTTAATTATTTGTTCTTGTTAATTATTAATCTTACTCTTCCTCTGGTTATTCCTATTTATTCTATGATAATTATGTGAGTTTGTTCACTTGGAGCAAAAGTGTAGTTTTTATGATTAGTAAAATCCAAAGTGGATTTTGTTTAAATCTTTTCAAAATTTAAAATCTCTATCATTTTTCAAAAACCGCAACTAACTTTTTCCCAAACCGCTAGTTTTGAAAAGATCAATCATAATTTAGAGATTCCATGGTGAAATACTTTTGAAAACCAATTCCTTAGAGAATTTCATTTTTTTCATTCTTGAGATTACTTTTATTCCACAAAGAACGTTGAATTAATATTTCAGGACAATAAATATCTTAATTATCATGAAATTTGTTGTGGCTGTAAGTTGATACTTTCCTGCCACATTTTTGGTGTGAAATAATTTCATTTTTTATATTAAAATGAGATTCAATTGATGATATTTTGTGTTTTGATCATACTAGGATGAAAACATAATCCTTTCAAATATTTGAACGAAAATGTTAATTTTAAGTGAGAAATTGATTACATTTTATTACATTTATCTTCCTATATTTTAGAATGAATAATAATATTGTTTTTAATGAATCCAATTGAAATTTTTTTTTGGGATTTCAAGATATTTTTTGTTTTTGGAATTTTTTATTTCTAAATTATTTGTTTCTATTTTTATATCAATAATTATAATGTTTTTTATAATAATTTCATTATTCAATTATTTTTGAAGTTAAAAGTTTATTTTGTTCAATTGAATATTTTCAAAAGTTTTTAAATTTTATTTATGGAGAATATTTTTCATAAGAATAATTTCACCCCAGTATAACTATCATACAAGAAACCATAAGGATCATAATTAATCTCTAAAAACATGATTTTCTATATTTCTCAAGAGAATACATTCTCAAGAGTGATAATTGAAACACTAAATGAGTTAAACCAAGCTCAATGATTAGAATCATCTCATTCAATGGACTAATGGCCAAGATTCATCCGATGGAGATGAGCCAAGTCTATACAAGACTCATAAAAACTAAGAAAAAGATAATTTTAAGCTCTACTGTTGTGGTATGTGCATGAACTAGATATGGGTTTGATGAAAGGAGAGTAATCCTTCCTACTAAAGATGAAACTCCATCAACTACTGCTAACATGATAAAGAAAATCTGTAATGGAAATTCAAAGCAGGGAATCTAATTGAAGAAATAGAGTTTCTTCAGAACATAGTTCTACTAAAAGGGACAGATGAATGATCACATATGAAGAATACTAAGGATTCGAAGAAATTTCATGATGAATACATTTTATAAAAATAGATAAGAACCATTAATTAATTGATCAAATCCTGATATTTTCCCGAGCTGTAATGTTTATGAGATATCGATTGCTTGGTTTGCCTCCATAAAGGTTCAAACTAAAAATAGAGGGGACCTCCCTCCTTTTTAATTGAATAACTCCAATTTTGGTTGGATGTCCATACTATTTGTTTTATTATTTTACTTTCAACTCAACTGGTGAAAATAATACAACAAACTGGTTTCCTCTATTAAATTAGAATTTGATGTTTATCTATGGATTTAGTTCTCAACTTGTTCTCATTTTCTACAGATCGTGTGTGATTCATTAATGGTATTATCTAGGATGATCATACTAGTTGTGATTCATATATAGAGTATCAAACCCATCTGAGTGAAGTTATTTTAGAAGATGACCTACTGATGAACATCACTTCAAATTGAATCTATGGATCAGAGAAGTGGAAGCTGTAAACTAGAGGGTGTGCATAACACCAAATGATTGGAAGACAGATGGAAATTTTACAAGACTTTAAAATAATGGAAAACAAAATAATAATAATGATATTATTTATTGGAAAATGGAGTCCATATGGATGGAAATATTAACTCCCATAACCACATGCAATGAAACTGATGCAGTGAAATTATTTTTTTGGAAAACTACTAGAGGTTAAGAAAGGATTATGCCGAGCTGAGAAATACTTATAGATTATTATTTATTGGAACTTAAACTTGTGAATGTGAGGGAGTAAATTATATTATAATATACTTGTTGTAATCACTGGAGTATGATGAGATGAAGTTGAAGATGAATCTGGCAGCATTCCATGTGGATGAAGCTTCATGTCAGGTTAATTTTCTCAATGTTTTTTTCATTTAAAAAATAAGTGGAATTTATCATTCTGCAAGTGGAATTATATTCTCCCCCAGACTCTCTCACTCTATAATATTTAATTTTCTTTTGTAAATACATT
This sequence comes from Viscum album, assembly GCA_963277665.1. Lineage (NCBI taxonomy): Eukaryota > Viridiplantae > Streptophyta > Magnoliopsida > Santalales > Viscaceae > Viscum > Viscum album. Next base: position 668,803,912 of record OY728123.1, read on the forward strand.
ATGTTCTTATTCTTTTTGAGTGTTGTATTAATCAACCTCCACACATGGAGGTCTAACTTGCGTGTCCAAAACTAGGGAGTGAAGCTCAAATATTCCTAGAGATTCAAATATCATGATGATTTTCATATTTTTTTACTCTTATAAAACATTTATGGTGAAGTGGAGAAATTTAGTGACATGTTTACTCATATGAAGTGTTTCTTACTTTTTTCCACTTAATCCTTATACCCTTCTTTTTATAGTTTACTCATAAAATTGTCTAAGAGAGGGTGTATGATTTGATGATATCATGAAGATCACTCCATCCTAGAATTTATTTTTGATAAATTTAGTTTTATTGAGTGTTTTATTTCATTATACGGAGATCTATCATGTACAAGTAGACATTCTATGCCTGAGTGTTCAATTTTTTTTGTCTAAGTGATGTTTTCTAGATGATATATTTATCATGAATTGAGTGAGGTTTAGTTTTCATGGTTAAATACTTCAGTATGTTTTTGATATGTGGTAGAAGAGTGAATCAACCTAGCATTGGACTTATTCTTATTTAATTCTTCCTTACCTTTTCTTGTTTTTTATTAATTTTAGTCCATTTCACTTTTTTTAAAAAATTTATTTATTTTTTCTTTTAATTCATTAAAAATAGATAAAAAAAGTTTAGATGTTTCCCTAGGATAATCCCACTACTTTCTTGAGACAACCTCAAGGTTTTCCACTATACTATATTTAGGTAGAATTTAAATATATATTTGATAGTTGAAAAGCTATCAATTTTTTATTTCTATTATAATGAATCCATGATATGATCTTTTGGATAAATAGATCAGTGTCTACTATATGAAACATGATGAAGTTGAGAAGTTGGATGCTGGAGAAGTTGAGAAAAGTTGTCTAGAAGATTGAGGAACCATATTTATGTTATAAAAGTATTATGTAAGTTATATATATTGATTAAAACACTTGGATGATGGTTGAAGAAGACTTAATTTAAAGCCTAAAATTGTTGAGGCATTAGAGTTTCATAAAAATACTCAAATTTATGTACTCACATGCTTTTATAATTTGGAAATGAAGTTAAAGTGATTTGGAAATATTCTGATAATTTCCAAAATCCATTTACATATTTTTTATTTGAATTGGAGTGATTATATATTCCGAAAGAATGTTTAAAAAATATTTGAGCTGATTTGAATAAAACATGGAATTTTGAGTAGAAAATAAAAAGTTAGAAAAGACATATGAAATATCACTCAGAAAAAAATACTAGAAAATGAATAGAGCTTACTAAGATATGTATAATTCTTATTATTATATGGTAAAAGTACACTGAGATAACACTGAAAAATTATTATAGGGTCTGTGAGTTTACACTATGATAAAAAACATATTTTATATGGTATATGAGGTTTTTCGTTGGAACATAACATATCCTAGAACATGTGTAAGATATATACATAAGTTCTTACTATAATTAGAATAGGAAAATCTCTTACATTAATATTAATGATATTTCATAGCATTAAAAATATATTTATGTAATACAAAATATATTTTACTGAGTACTAAAATTCTCCAAAGGTAATATCTTATGCTGATACATAAGATATTTCAAATCATGAAGAAGTTATGTGTTAAATTTCATGATAAAATGCTTCAATAGAAATGATGTAATATAATACATATGTCTTTGAAGAATATTTATTATATCATAGATGATATGAAATATTTTTTTGTGTAAAAAATTTCAAAGTATAAGATCTGCAGTGATAAATAATATATTCTTTATGATACAATATATATTCAAAGTCATGTGTAAAATTTTAGTGAATACATAGAATAAATTTTTGGAGTATGCATAATATATTTGAATCTCATATAATTCATACATAATAAATCCCTTTTTATATGTAAGGGTTTTCTGTTTGAAAAAATGGTAGGATTTTGAAGATAAAATTAGATTATTATTTTTTGTTCTTCAAGTCTTAAATATCTTAATATTGTGATTAATCCATGATTCAAGATGAGTCAAAAGGATAATTAAATGAGAAGATAATTTCTAGATTATTTAGTATTTTAAAATATAAAATTTTTAATATCATTAATGGTGAGAAAAGCTACCAGATTTATAGATAATTTGGTATATCAGTTTAAATGAGAACATGGGTATTTTTGGAATGATTCTATGATGAGTTTCTGGAAGAAGAGAAATATTCTATAATCATGGGAAGTAGAATTGCATGATTCTGTTAAGAAATTAAATGATAATATTGAGGAAATCATGATGTTGAATATGATGAAATTTATATATTAAAAATATGAAAAATATATTCACATGATTCTATAAATATATTTGAGTAGGTAAAGTAAGATTAAGGGATTGAGAGAGAGAAGAAGCCGATATTGAAATATTTTACTAAATATACTGTTTATCATATAAGAGGAATAATACGAATAATAAAATATGGAGGATGATATAGTACTGATATTGGATTCCCTATAGCTGTTGAAGGAGAATAAGAAGGTGAAAGATGAGTAAATACATACCCTACCCTATATCATTGGTACATGCATCTTGGTGCTTAAAATTTAAAAATTTATTAACCATCTAACTACTGTAGAAGTGCCGAGAAGGGTTGAACTATAGAGAGAATACGAGTAGACTCTAGGAATATCCTCTAGAAATAATGTTCAGGCAGATTAATTTTTAATGTGATTGACAACTTCAAACTCAAAAAACTAAACAACTATTTAAAAATGATTAATTTAATTAACTAAAACTATCTAAGCGAACAAGATTAATCTAGGGAGGAAAATAGGTGGGGATGAAAGTTTCAGAGTTGTGACATCAGTTCAGGTGAAAGCAATACAAATTATTTAATTTCCACATCTGAATATTTATTTATTTAGTTATCATCAATTACAAATTTAATCAAAATACTATATGGTCTCATTATCTGATTTTAGACGCTGTTATAATTTTCACATAAATCAGCGATCATTTTGTTCTCTGATTTGATGAATAATGTTCACGCCATTTTAGCATTGAATCACTTAGTGAAATAAAACAACCTATTTCTCACAATGTATGAGTATCTATATGTGTTGGGTTCACTTATATGATATAACTTATTAGGTATCAATAATTCCAGTTTTAAGGGCAATGTACTAAAATTAGTAATTTTCAATTAATATATTTATTTATTAAGAATTCATTCACGCTCAATTTACAAATATATCATGCGAATGATCGAATTTTAAAATAAATAAATTATCTAATGATATCCCTCATGTGATTACTTATTAGGAATCACATGAAATGGAACCAAATCATGTGTGAAAAATACAAATAAAAATTAATTAAAACATAGATATAATTAAATAAATAAAAATCCAATCAAAAAAATAATTCAAAAGGCAATCAAATATGAATGCAAAATACATAAATGTAATTACCATCAAATTCATCACAACTCTAACAAAAATAAAATTTCCAGCCATCCTAAAAACACGACGTGAAAAATAAATAATAAAGGTCACCATGTTCATGTCAACTCAAATATCACTGAAATCCACCATTGAATGTTTATAAATAATAGTCATAGCATGTTGATCAGTACAATTACAATGAGAACCAATAGACACATTATCAACATGAAAGGAAGGTGCATTGTGAGTTGGCGTGGTGTGTGGTGAGTTAGCTTGAAGGAAAATTGTTTTCTCTAGTTGTAGTCTTGTGAACCTGCAAACAAAGAGGGGGGTTGGTGGCATGTCATGAAATGGAGGCGAGGGATATCAACATTGGTTATTCATAGAGAGATTGAGATAAAGAGATGGTTATTGGTGGAGTTTCTCGGTTGGCTTGGTTGCTGCAAGAGGAGAGCGCCTGGTGGTCTGGTGTAACTTCCCAGGTAAATAAAGAATATAAAAATTTTCATATTTATTAATATTTTTGAATTAAATTTTAATTTTACTTTAAAGGTTATGCTATGATCGATGGCATACCTGATACACAATAATGGGTTTCTTTGAAAACTTACATTGCAGACAACGTTGAGTTATACCGAAAAATAATATAATAATAATATTAATTTAAATGGTAGTTAACGCCTAGCCATTGTATTGGCAGGAATGAACAGAACTAACTGAAATATGATTATATATGTTTGTTAAATGCTTCTACATTTATCCAATAAATTTTAGAGTCTTAAAATGTGAATGAATCCAATTTTAAGCATAAATACTCTAATATTATTTAAAAGGTCGATTTACCGCCTTTTAATGGAGAACCCTTTTTAAATCTAGTTTTTTTCACTTTTATATATTAAATTTGAAAAAATAAAGTTCTTCTTTAGAATTGGAACATAAAAATTTACTTTGGGTAAATGTTTGGTATTTTTCTTATAAAGTTCATTTGTTAATGAATAGTGAAAAATAATGTGTTTTAATTCAAAATAGCCATTTAATCTAATTTATTTATATGGTTATATTATTTTTTTAAACGGTTTTAAAGTGTAATTAGATTATATTTTTACAATTTAATCAAATTTTGGTCATTTAAAGTACTTTCACTTTGAATTTGGACATAAAAAAGTGTCAATCTGTTGATAGTTATTATTTCTTAAAAACACGCTTTTTTGTTTTAACAGTGGGAATTGATTTTAAATTAATTAATGCAACTTATATGTTTTTAATTTGGTAAAATATAAATCATTTTTTAATCCGGGATATCAAATATAGCCTTGGTAATTTTTTTTGTTTTTTTTCTGAAAAACTTCAATTTTTGATGAATAGTGAAAACACTAAGTAGTAGCAAAAGAAACCTAAACTTTTCATTTAAATTAAATTTTACCGCTTATGTGAATTGAATTTTGAAACTACGACATACATGGTTGTTATTAGTAAGTAAAATGTGGTTCAATAAGATGAAAATAATTTTTGGTGAATAGAAACTTTTGACTTTTATTTACTGCGGTTAAAGGTAAATATGGTAATTCAATGTAAAAATAATATTATTATAGAATTAAATTACCCTAACATGTGTCCTAATCCTATTGGGTGATAAATATCCGACCATGGGAATCCTTGGGTCTATTTTGGGTCCCCATGAAGCTACTTATGAGTGATAATGACACTTTATATTAATTAATTTAAAGTAATGACAAAAATAACAAGCATATATCATTTAGTAAATCAATTTTTACATGGGGTTATATAAGTTATCTCTTATAATATAAATATTCATTTTCATTCAAAAATAATTTCTACATCATGGTATTTTTTTATAATTTTTAGACATCAAATAAATAAAATTATTTATGACACAATAATGATGCAGTGTTTACCTCATTAATTAATGATTTAAATAAATAAGATTATAAAAAATTAAAACAATATCCAAAACCTGTCCAATTATTATTGGATGATTTTATTTCTAACAAGAGTCATCTTATCTTCAACTTTAATGAGTTCTGGACCTTTAGAATCCGAAAATAATTATATAATAAAATAATATTTTCAAACTTTCCTAAAGAGCCCCTCCCCCTTATAAATAGCCCTTACCTCTAACCCATTACTCAAACCTCTCAAGCCCCTTGGCTCATGAAAACTATGCCCTAATAATCTCTCAAGATCCCTCTCTTCCACCTAGAGTCTTTACCTTAGGTAGAAGGCACTTCAATAAAGCATTTTGGTTCAAACCAAAGGGAGTTACCCGATTTAAAGGCAACATATTCTCTTAAGTTCATTTCTTTTTATTTTATTTCTCAAACCCCTTAACTCTTTTTATTACTATAATTTATAACCAAACCAGTATCCTCAATATACTAGGTTGTTGTTATGAGAAGGATTATAACTACAATTACAGACACCTTTATCTAATGGTTAAAGAACATATTGTTTATGTAGATGGCGAACTATTTCCTCACAAAATGATGATTGTTCAATCTTCTTCTACCACATGTTATGGTGGCCATTATGAAGGAACTATATTTATATGTGATATATATTATATTTATATTATCTCTTTACTTTTGTAGTTTTCATTTATAGCATACCTTTATGGTTTCCATAATGGGTAAAAGCAATAATTTCATTTGAGGAAGTGCGAACTACCGCCCCCTAAAAGTGACATGACTAGTTCATGCCATTTGTGGGATGTATAAAGGATGGAGTTAATGAAATTATATATTATATTATATATAAATTATAATATACCAATGTATCATTATTTTTTCAATCCATTAAAATAATAAATAGAAATGAAAGTAGCGTTCATGCGTACGTACGACTTACCATCTCCATGAACGGTGCATTTCATTTATTATCTCCAAATGTTTTAAATACACATATATAATGGATTTATATGATATATATGATATTTAAATAATTAATGTGATTCTGGAGGTAATATAATTTTTACCACATGGACAATGTTTAATTATAACAAGTTCATTTTTGACTCAAGTTCTGAATATCGACAAAATGTATGATATGAATTATAATAATTAACTAACTACTATAGCAAGATAATAAATGATATAAAAGGAATAGTAAAACTTAAAAAAGTTTATTAATAAATTATAAACGAACTTAAGTTTATTATTCAGGAAGAAAATGGAACATACCAGACAAGCCAGACTTGAGGTAAGGGGTTTCTTATCTCATTTTTAATTCCGTGAGATTTCCATTATTCGCCACTTATTTCTTGAATGTGGTGTATGGTTTACTGAAATTTGATATATATTATCATGATTATATTTATATTCATGGTATTATATGATTCATTTAGTGGGTATTAACTTTTGGTCAAACGAATCGATTGATTATAATGTAGTAAAGGGTTTTCATCTCACTTTTTATTCCCATGAGATTTATGATATATTTTCCACTATCTCCTTTTGTGTGGTGTATCTAATACCCATGGTTGTATTATTTTTAAAATATAATTTAATTTATGGGTAATTAAATATTCATTGTATGATCCTTTTTTCATGTGATGTATGTTTCGTAAGTTTCCAAATCGATAAGGGAACCTTTCACCCTCCTCTTTTTAAAAGACTTCTTTCTGTTATGTCTTTTAATTTACATATTATTATGTTGGGATATGTTCTTCTATATCCATATTGTTGTAAATTGTAAGTTTAAGTGATGATATACACTTTTATATCTCATCAAATCATTTTCTTAATTTTAATGTGAAGCCGTTAGGCTGTCGAATTTCTGTAAGAGAACTTCTTAAACCAATTTCAATTCTTTGGGGCTAAAATTCTACATCTTGATTATGTCGTGCTATGAATATGTGTGAATGAACTATGATTTTTTTTCACTTAATATACACTTATATTTGGTGTATTATTATTTTTCACACTTAATTATTTCATTTATTTATCCTTAATCTAAGGATATGATCTTTTTAAGGGACGTTGTCTCAATTTACATTCCATTAAAACTTATTTGTTTTTTATACGCCAATTCACTTTTATATGATGTATATACTACCCTTTGACATATTATATCACGAATCTCCTCATTATAATGATATTATAGGCTTTAATTAATGTTATTCCTCAATTATTTGTATTCTAGTGTCTCCTATTTGGTTAGGAACACATTAAACTAAAATATCATTTTAAATGTTTTAAAGATTTATTTTTCTAAATATTTCACATTAATGACAAAGTTTTCCATTTTTTTAAGGATTTATTTATATGGTCATTAATGTTAAAAAATTTTAATTCCATTACAAGTTTCAAAGTGTTATGGGACACTTTTATTCAAAAATCTCTTTATTAAATGTTTTAAATGGTTTTGAAAATGGTTTGATAAAGAATTGATTTTGTAAATATCTTGAAATAATTTCTTGTGACTGAAAATGAAATATTATTCATGAAATGTTTATGTTTACAATATTTTATGAGTTATGATTTTATAATGGTACTAGGACATTTGACAGGTGGTTACATGATAAACCAAATGTTGGGTGGTGCTGTGATAAATCAGGCCAGGTGGTTACGTTATAACCTCCAATGCATTGGGTATGGAAGTAAACCGTATGGTTATTCCATTTAGTGATATGTCTAAAAGTCGATTGTATAGTTATTCCATGCAAGTATGTTTATGTCCAAAGTTACTATTATTTATTATGTGTGCTTTCTGTGGGTTTTATGGTAATATTTTGGCTACAAAAGGGTAAGTAGTGATCTTTTATTCAGTGAAGAGTATTTAATACTTCATAAAGGTAAAAAGTATTACTTATGATAAAGTATTCATCGTTTACTTGTTGTTTTTAAAAACTAATAGTTTCCCTTGTTTGTGTATCCCTTACTGAGATTTTTTGCTCATCCCATGTTTTTGAAATGTTTTTCACAGGACATAAATTGTAATAGGGTCAAGGATGGGATCAAGGAAAATTCATGTTGTCTAAAACATAAAAATAGACATGTTTCTTTTTAAGAGTTTTTATTTTATGAAAAAATGGATTTTGAGTATTAGTGCCTACATGTAATATTCAAGTTGATATGTAATAGTTATGTCCTAATTATCTAAAAATCTAAACCTCAAAAGATCCTCAATGTGAATTCTTAATTTAACTCAATATTATATAATATTTTAAGGTTGGGGCCATATTGTTGGTAATAGAGGTCGGTTTAGAAAACTTTATAGATTAAGAGTTTTCATTAAACACATGGTTAGTCCCTATGTCTATTATTTTAGTTAAACCATTGTTTTATAACTTTTTCAGATTAAGGAAAGTCTATTACAAATGGAAGTAGGAGGATCTCAAACGACATTCCTATATCTTCCTGATGACATGCTTTCAATAATTATTGTAAAGTCATGTTCATATGATTGTGAAACGTTTTCTAGCATACAGTTCACTTGCATGTAGTTTTTTGAGATACCAAACACCTCCACTATACCTCTATATCATCACAGATCATGGGTTGTATTTAATCAAATCCGATTTTCTCAATATTCTTGTATTTTCAAGAAAGGTAAATATTATCAAGGAATTTTCAAATATTTTACCATATCAAAAGATTTTGAAGTATATTATGATTTTGAAAAAGGTGCTGAAGAAGGAGACCCTTGCACAACCTATTTATATTTTCTTTTACAATATAGTCTCTCAGAATATTCTTATGGTATTTTAAAAGGACTATTGATTGAAAGTTTCAACTCAAACTTGGTAAGAATGTTTTATGAAAATCATGTTTTATAAGATGTTTTGAAATTACATGTCACACATTATTATTTTCTCGAACTATTTTCCTACGAGCACCCATATTACCCAAGTAGTAAAAGGTTTATTTGGATGAAGGAAGCAAATGATTTTTAAGGATCTCTAAATCATTTTTACAATGCATGGACGTTGTACCTACGTGAAAAAGATGATTATGAAACCATTTGGACACCATGATCAAGGTATGTTGTTCTTTCTATTAGGAATAATTTTATTTTGTCATATGGAGGTGAAAAAAAGACCATATATAAGATGCTGAGGTCTTAATGTATTGTGATGAAAATGAAAGGTATAAGAAAACCGTTGAGGTTAAAACATGTTAGTGTCGTTTTTGAGTTTAATAAAAAGGACAACCCGTAAGATGGGTGACAAACTATCACGTCCGACAAGGCTGTAAGAATCGAACCCACAACGAAAGGGTGACAAGGGTGTATCCATTACCACTATCCTAAGTGAAGTACCTGGTTAATATGACTTATTCTTTTTAGTTAAATGATTTAATGGATCAAGAATAAGTTGATTTTGGGAACTTATGTTTTTTCAAATGGATATCCATAATGTAGGAAAATGATTTGGTGATTAAGTGATAAAGGTAATTTTAGAAGATGTTCTGTATTTTGGGGAAACACTATATGCATATGGAAAATAGAATACTTTTAGATTTCAATTAGGGAGTAATGGTGGAATTTTATTTTGGAAGAATCTAATTTTTTATTGTGTACTTATAAGCGTTTTGGGTTATTTTAGGAAATGATTAACCTATCTATGAGAATATGTGACTAGGTTAATTACACTTCAGTATGAGACTTTAAGAGTAGTTGATGTTATTTGGAGATAAATGTTAAGAATTACTGTGGAAGACTATGTGAATAAATAATTCTGAATTATGGGTTTTAATCTTAGTTTGGATTACTTTGAATGATTTTAAGTAAAATTTTACATTGAATGGCCTTTGTTGAACTTTGGGTACTATTTGTTGAATTTTGGATATTAAGAGTAGTATTGTTTTTAATTGATTATCCTTTTTGTGGATTATCTGATCTTGTACTAACCTTTTTGTTTTCTATTGATGTATAAATACGAGGGAAATATATAGTTCATCTTTTTTAGATTATGTGATACTATAGAAGTTGATTCTAGTGCTTCAGGTGTGGCCAAGTCATCTGGAGTACTCATTGTTTGGAGAATAGATGTGTTTGTTGTAGGAATTTAGTAAAGGATAAAAGTCTAGATGACAAGTAAGTAGGTTTCCCCATATATTTAGTTAATCTCATAAATAAATTCCCCAACTTTATGAAAAGTAACTTAAAACAAAAACGTTTTCTGTTAACTTTTCTTACCGGGGAATCAAATACCATTTAACCCATCACAAGTTTGTGATTTTCTGGTAGTTAACTTTCTTCTAATCATGTTTTCTATCACTCTTTATCAGAACTTGACACTTAGTTTCTCTTCTATATCCATGTTTTCATGGAATCCTAGTATGAGTTATCTCGGGTGACCTTTGTACATATCTTTAAATATTTTAAAGTGATAGTTTTATTTAATATTTTTCCAATGTAGGTATTTCAATGAAGTTTCCAATCCCAATTTTAAAATATCAAGGATGCAATTTCCAAAAGGGGGGAGGGATGTAACATCCCAGGTAAAAAAAGAATATGAAATTTTTTCATATTTATTAATATTTTTAAATTAAATATTTATTTTACTTTAAAGGGGATGATATGATCGATGGTATACTTGATACACAACAATGGATTTCTTTGAAAACTTACGTTTCACCAGCGCATGCCATTCAGATTTGGACGATTGAGAGGGTGTGGCGAATGCCATCGGTACCAGGCTAGTGCATCTTTGCACTGGACAACTTGCCGAGCGGCCATGCGAAGGTGGAGGCTTGACATAACGATGTTGATGCTGGGTAGAGGCAGCTCCAAATAGTCTTGATTTGGATCACTTTTCCTTTTAATGTTTTATTTGGATGTTATTGTTAGGGTTCTCACTTACCCTTGAAAGTGTCATTTGAAAATACCAAAAAAAGGATTTGGAGGTAGTTAATGCATAGTTGTTGTATTGGCGGGAATGAATAGAACTAACTAAAATAATATTAAATATGTTTGTTAAATGTTTTTACATTTTTCCAATAAATTTTAGAGGCCTAAAATGTGAATGAATCCAATTTTAAGCATAAATACTCTAACATTCTTTAAAAGGTCGATTTACTGCCTTTTAACAATGAACCATTTTTAAATCTAGTTTTTGTCCCTTTTATATGTTCTATTTGGAAAAATAAAATTTTTAATTAGAATTGTAACATCAAAATTTTCATTGGGTAAATTTTTGGTATTTTTTTGATAAAGTTCATTTTTTTAATGAATAGTAAAAAATGCTGTATTGTAATTCAAAACTACCTTTTAATCTAATTTATTTATATGGTTAGATTATTTTTTAAATGGTTTTATAGTGTAATTAGATTATATTTTTTCCATTTAATCCAATTTTGGTCATTTGAAGTAATTTTACTTTGAATTTGGACATAAACAATTGTCAACCTTTTCATAGTTATTATTTCTTAAAAACACGCTATTTGTTTTGAGAGTGAGAATTATTTTTAAATTAATTAATACAACTTCTATGTTTTTAATTTGCTAAAATAAAAATCATTTTTGAAATTTTAATATCAAATATATATTTGGATTAATTTTTGGCGTTTTTCTGAAAAACTTCAATTTTTGATGAATAGTGAAAACACTGAGTAGTAGTTAAAAAAATAGATTTTTTCATTTAAATGAAATTTTACCGCTTCTGTGAATTGAATTTTGAAAATCTGAAATACATGGTTGTTATTTGTAAGTAAAATTTGGTTCAATATGATGAAAATAATTTTTGGTGAATAGTAACTTTCGACTTTTATTTACCTAAGTTAAAGGTAAATAGGGTAATTTAAGGTAAAAATAATATTGTAATAATATTAAATTACCCTAACATGTGTGCTAATCCTATTGGTTGATACATGTCCGACCATGGACATCCTTGGGTCGCTTTTGGGACCCCATGGAGCCACTTAAGAGCTATAATGAAATTTTATTTTAATTAATTTAAAGTAATGACAAAAATGACATAAACATATATCTTTTAGTAAATAATTTTTTAAATGGGGTTATATAAGTTATTTCTTCGACTATAAATATTCATTTGAAATCCAAAAGGATTTAATACATCAAGGTATTTTTTTATAAATTTTAGACATCAAATAAATAAAATTATTTATGACACAATAATGATGCAGGGTTTACCTCATTAATGAATGATTTAAATAAATAAGATTATAAAAATTAAAACAATATCCAAAACCTATCTAGTTATTATTGGATGATTTTATTTCTAACAAGAGTAATATCCTCCAATGGCCCGAAGGCCTTCATTTTTATTGACTTTTGATAATCCACCTTTCAAGGGGTGAGGTGGAACCTTTACAAGGCCCACAGGTGAAAGTATTACATAGCCCATAGGCGTTAGAGAAATTCATTGCCCGTAGGCTTCGAACATTACATGAAACCCAGACTAACTACTTGGAACTACTCATCCATAGCATCTTCATTGTGAAATTAGCTCTCCACCTTCGCATGGAAGATCGACAAGGCTTTCCCATGCATGCACAGGCTTGTCCCGATTGAAGATGCCATACCCTCTCATTCTTGCAATCTATTTAGCTTTGCTCTGGTGCAAGCTCCTTGCTCCTCCTCCTTCTGAAGCTTGTTCCTTGTAGGTTTTCTGGTTTGCATCTTCACTAAAGGTGTCCTGAAGGCATTGAGGTGGCCCGAAGGCCTTACTGACATGAAGTCATGGGTGGCCCGAAGTCCTTAAAGTACTCGGGGACCAAATCGGTGGCCCGAAGGCCCAAATGGGAGAATATTCCCTCCTTCTACAGTGCCAAACAGTGCCTGCTACTGTGCCTAATACAGTGCCCATAAATTAGCCTCTGCCTGGATTTGATCCCATGTCTCTTGGATGCACTTAAGGAGTCCTCACCAACTAGGTTTAGGCTCATGTTCTAACAAGAGTCATCTTATCTTTGACTTTAATGAGTTTTGGAACTTTAGAAACCAGAAATTATTATATAATAAAATAATATTTTCAAACTTTCCTAAAGAGCCCCTCCCCCATTATAAAAAGACCTCACCTCTAACCCATTACTCACACCTCTAAAGCCTCTTGGCTCATCCAACCTCTGCCCAAATAAGTTCTCAAGATCCCTCTCTTCCACTTAGAATCCTCACCTTAGGCAGAAGGCACTTCAAGAAATCCTTTTGGATCTAACCAAAGGGAGTTACACAATTTAAAGGTAACATCTTCTCTTAAGTTCCTTTCTTTTATTTTATTTCTCCAACCCCTTTAATATTTTTATTCCTTTATTTCATAACAACAACATAATGATCAATATACTAGGTTTTTGTTATGAAGGTATTTGAACTATACTTACACACACCACCATCTAATGGGTAAAGAACATACTGTTTCTGTGGACAACGAACTACTGCCTCACAAAACAATGATGGTTCAATCATCTCCTACCACCTCTTATGGTGGCCATTATGATGGAATTGTATTTATATATTATATATATTATATTTATATTTTCTCTTTACTTCTTTATTTTTCATTTATAGCATACCTTTATGGTTTCCATAATGGGTAAAAGAGATAATTTCATTTGAGGAAGTGCGGACTACCACCCCCTCAAAGTGATATGACTCGTTCATTCCATACGTGGGACGTATAAAGGATGGAGTTAATGAAATTATATATTATATTATATTGTAATTATAATATACCTATGTATAAATATTTTTTAAATACATTAAAATACGGAATAGAAATGAAAGTAGCGTTCATGCATACGTACAACTTACCGTCTCCATGAACACTGCATTTCATTTCTTATCCCCAAATGTTATGTACTATTATAAATAAATACATATACTGGATATATATGATATTTAAATAATAAATTTGATTTTGGAGATAATATACTTTTGACCACATGGACAATTTGTAATTATAACAAGTTCATTTTTTACTCAAGTTCCGAACATCGACAAAATCTATGATATGAACTCTAATAAATAACTAATTTCTATAGAAAGATAATTAGTGTTATAAAAAGAATAATAAAACTTGAAAAATGTACTTAATTAAGTATAAATTAACTTAATTTTATTATTCAGGAAGAACAAGGAATATACAAGACAAGTCAGACTTGATGTAATGGGTTTCTTATCTCATTTTTAATTCCGTGATATTTCCATTGTTTTCCACTTATTTCTTGAATGTGGTGTATTGATTACTACCATTTGATATATATTATCATGATTATCTTTATATTAATGGTATTATGTGATTAATTTGGTGGTTATTAAATTTTGGTCATATGACTCGATTGATTACAACGTGGTAAGGTTTTTTCATCTCACTTTTTATTCCCGTGAGATTCATGATATATTTGACACTATCTCCTTTTGTGTGGTGTATGTACTTCCCAAGATTGTATTATTTTTTTAATATAATTTAATTTATGTGTAATTAAATATTCATTTTATTATCCTTCTTTCATGTGGGGTATGTTTCATAAGTTACCAAATCGATAAGGGAACCTTTCACCCCCCTCTTTTTAAAAGACTTATTTTTGTTATGTCTTTTAATTTACATATTCTTATTTTGGGATAAGTTCTTATATATCCTTATTGAAATAAATTTTATTTCCAAGTGATGAGATACCCTTTTCTCTGTCATCAAATCATTTTCTGAATTTTAAAGTGACACTGTTAGGCTGTCGAATTTTTGTAAGAGAACTTCTTAACCCAATTTCAATTCTTTGGGATTAAACTTATAATTCTTGATTATGTCATGCTATGAATATGTGTGAATGACCTATTATTGTTTTACACTTAATATCCAATTATATTGGGTGTATTATTATTTTTCACACATAATTATGTCATTGATTTATACTTAATCTAAGGATATGATCTTTGTAAGGGACTTTGTTTCAATTAACATTCCATCAAAACCTATTTGTTTTTTATAGACCAATTAACTTTTATATGGTGTATATACTGTCCTTTGACATATTATATACCGAATGTCCTTATTATCATGATATTATAAGCTTTGATTAATGTTATTCCTCAATTATTTGTATTCAAGCATCTCCCATTTGGTTAGAAACTCTTAAATAAAATATAATTTTAAATTTTTTAATGATTTATTCTTAAAAATATTTCTCATTAATGATCATGTTTTCAAAATGGTTTTAAGGATTTATTTATATGGTCGTTAATGTTAAAAAATGTTAATTTATTTAAAAGTTTCAAACTAGTATTGGACACTTTGATTCAAAAATCTATTTATTTAATATTTCAAATGGGTTTGGAAATGGTTTGATAAAGAATTGATTTTATCAATATCTTGAAATAATTTCTTGTGATTGAAAATGAAATGTTATTAGTGAAATATTTATTTTTGCAATATTTTATGTTTTATAATTTTATAATGATATATGGACATTTGACTGGTGGTTACCTGATAAACCAAATTACGGTTGGTGTCATGATACACCAGGATGAGTGGTTACGTTATAAGCTCCAATGCTTTGGGTATGGAAGTCGGCCGTATGGCTATTTCATTTAGTTATATGTGTGGAAGTCAACCATATAATTATTCCATTTAAGTATGTTTATGTTCCAAGTATCCTTTATATGATATGTGTTCTTTCTATGAGCTTTATGGTAATATTTTGATTATAAAAGGGTAAGAAGTGATCTTTTAATCAGTGAAGAGTATTTACTACTTCATAAAGGTGAAAAGTATTACTTATGATAAAGTATTCATGGATTACTTGTTGTTTTGAAAAACTAATAGTTTCCATTTTTTGTGTATCCCTTTCGGAGATTTTTTTCTCATACCACGTTTTTGAAATGTTTTTTAGAGGACATAAAGTGGAATAGGGTCAAGGATGTGATATAGGAAAAGTCTTGGTGTATAGAACATCTAACTAGACATGTTTCTTTTTAAGAGTTTTTATTTTATGAAAAAATGGATACTAAGTAGTAGTGTCTACATGTAATATTCAAGTTGATTTGTAATAGTTATGGCCTAATTCTCTAAAAATATAAACCTGAAAAGATCCTCAAAGTGAAATCTTGATTTAACTCAAGATTATATAATGTTTTAAGGCTGGGGCTTTATTGTTGGTCTCAGATACTGGTTTAACAACTTTAGGGATTGGGAGTTTTTTTTAAACACATGGTTAGTCCATATATATATATTTTTAGTTAAATCCTTGTTATATAAATTTTTCAGATCAAGGAAAGTTGGTTGAAAATGGAAGGAGGATCTCAAAAAACATTCCTATCTCTTCCTGATGACATTCTTGAAATATTTATTTTAAAGTCATGTTCAGATGATTGTGAAACTTTTTCTAGTATACAAATCACTTGTAAGGAGTTGTTTGAGATATCAAACACCTTCACTATACCTTGATATCATCGTGGATCATGGGTTGTATTAAATCAAACCCTATTTTCTCAATATTCTCATATTTTCAAGAAAGGTAAATATTATCAAGGCATTTTCAAATATTTTACCTTATCACAAGATTTTGAAGCATATTATGATTTTGAAAAAGGTGCTGAAGAAGGAGACCCTTGCACAACCTATTTATATTTTCTTTTAAAATATAGTCTCTCAGAACATACTTATGGTATTTTAAAAGGACCATTTATTGAAAGTTGAAACTCAAACTCAGTCTGACTATTTTTTAAAATTTATGTTTTATCAGATGTTTTGAAATTATATGTCATACATGATTATTTTCAGAAACTATATCTACGTGAATAGCCATATGACCCAAGTTATACAAGGTGTATTTTGATGAAGGAAGCAAATGATTTTGATGGATCTCTAAACCATTGTGGCAATGCATGGACCTTCTACATACATGAACAAGATGATAATGAAACCATATGGACACCATGATCAATGTATGAAGTTCTTTCTATTAGGAATAGTTTTATTTTATCCTATGGAGGTGAAAAAAAGACAATATATAAGATGTTGAGGTCTTAATGTATTGGAATGAAAATGAAAGGTATAAGAAAACCTTTGATGTTAAAACATTTCAGGGTTATTTTTGAGTTTTATAAAGAGGACAACCTGTAAGATGGCTGACAACCCATTGCGTCCGAAAAATCCATCAGAATCGAACCCACAACCAAAGGGCGACAAAGGAACATCACCTACCACTAGCCTACGTGAAGACCCTGGATAGTATGACTTATTTGTTTTAGTTAAATGATTTTATGGATCAAGAAAAAGTTGATTTTGGGAAGTTATGTTTTGTCAAATGGATATCCTTAATGTAGGAAAATGATTTGGTGATTAAGTGATAAAGGTCATTTTGGAAGATGTTCTCTATTTTTGGGAAAAACTATATGCCTATAGAAAATAGAATACTTTGAGATTTCAATTTAGGAGTAATGGTGGAATTTTATTTGGGAAGAATCTATGTATTTATTGTGGACTTATAAGATTTTTGGGTTATTTAAGGAAATGATTAACCTATCTTTGAGAATATGTGACTAGGTTAATTACACTTCAGTATGAGAGTAGTCTATGTTATTTGGAGATAAATGTTAAGAATTAATGTGGAAGACTATGTGATTAAATCCTTCTTAATTTTGGGTTTCAATATTAGTTTGGACTACTTTGAAGGATTTTAAGGGAAATTGTATATTGAATGGTATTTGTTGAACTTTGGGCAGAGTTTTTTGAATTTTTGAGATTAAGAGTATTATTTTTTTAAATGATTATCCTTTTTGGGGATTATCTGATATTATACTAACCTTTTTGGTTTTGGTTGATGTATAAATTTGAGGGAAATATATAGTTCATATTTTGTAGATTATGCGATACTCTATAAGTTAATTCGAGTGCTTCAGGTGTGACCAAGTCATCTGGAATACTCATCGTTTAGTGAATAGATGAGTTTGTGGTAGGAATTTAGTAAAGGATGAAAGTCTACATGAGAAGTAAGTATGTTTATTTATATTTTTAGTTAAGATAATAAATAAATTCCTCAATATTATGAAAAGTAACTAAAACAAAAATGATGTCCATTAACGTTTCCTACTGGGCAATCAAAGACCATTTAACCCATCACAAATATTTGATTTTCTGGTGGTTAACTTTCTCCTAATCATGTTTTCTATCACTCTTTATTAGAACGTGACACTTAGTTTCTCCTCCATATCTATGTTTTCATGGAATCCTAGTATGGGTTTTCTCAGGTGACCTTTGTACATATCATTATTTATTTTAATGTGATAGTTTTATTTACTCTTTTTCTGATGTGTTAATTTCAATGAAGTTTTCAATACCAATTTTAAAATTGAGAGGACACAACTTCTATAAGGGGGAAGGATGTAACATCCCAGGTAAATAAGGAATAGGACATTTTCCATATTTATTAATAATTTTAAATTAAATATTAATTTTACTTTAAAGGGGATGATATGATTGATGGCATACTTGATACACAACAATAAGTTTCTTTTAAAACTTACGTTGCACACAACATTGAGTTATACCGAAAAATAATATAAAAATATTATTAATTTAAATGGTATTTAACGCATAGCCATTGTATTGGAAGGAATGAATAAAAATAACTAAAATATGATTACATATGTTTTTTAAATGTTTTTACATTTATCCAAAAAAAATTAGAGGCTTAAAATGTGAATGAATCCAATTTTATGCATAAATACTCTAATATTCTTCAAAAGCTCGATTTAACGCCTTTTAATGGAGAAACCTTTTTAAATATATTTTTCTCACTTTTATATGTTATATTTGACAAAATAAAATTCTTCTTTAGAATTGGAACATCAAAATTTACTTTGGGTAATTTTTTGTTATATTTTTGATAAAGTTCATTTTTTAATGAAAAGGGAAAAATACTATATTTTAATTCAAAACTGCCTTTTAATATAATTTATTTATATAGTTAGGTTATTTTTTAAATGGTTTTAAAGTTTAATTAGATTATATTTTTACCATTTAATCTAATTTTGGTAATTTTAAGTACTTTCACTTTGAATTTGGATTTAAACAAGTGTCAATCTTTTGATAGTTATTATTTCTTAAAAACACACTTTTTGTTTTGACAGTAGAAATTAATTTTAAATTAATTAATTCAACTTCTATGTTTTGAATTTTGTAAAATAGACATAATTTTTTAATTATGAATATCAAATATAGCTTAGGATGTTTTTTTGGTGTTTTTCTGAAAAACTTCAATTTTTGATGAATTGCGAAAACACTGAGTAGTAGTTAAAAAAACCCGACATTTTCATCTAAATGAAAATTTTCCACTTATGTGAATTGAATTTAGAAAATACAACATACAATGTTATTATTAGTAAGTATAATGTGTTTAAATGATTATAAAACAATTTTTTGTGAATATAAACTTTTGACTTTTATTTACCGCGGTTAAAGGTAAATATAGTAATTCAAGGTAAAAATAATATTATAATAATATTAAATTACACTAACATGTGTCATAATCCTATTGGTTGACACATTTCTGACCATGGTCATCCTTGGGTCTCTTTTGGGACCCCATAGAGCCACTTAAAAGTGATAATGAAACTTTATATAAATTAAATTAAAGTAATGAAAAAAATGACCTAAACATATAACTTTTAGTCAATCAATTTTTAAATAGGGTTTTAAAAGTTATCTCTTAGGATATAAATATTAATTTTAAAGCTAAAAATATTTAATACATAATGGTATTTGTTTTATAATTTTTATACATCAAATAAATAAAATTATTTATGACACAATAATGATGCAGGGTTTACCACATTAATGAATGATTTAAATAAATAAGATTATAAAAATTAAAAAATTATCGAAACCCTATCCAGTTATTATTGTATGATTTTATTTTGAACAAGAGTCATCTTATATTTGAATAATGAGTTTTGGAACTTCAGAAACCGAAAATCATTATATAATAAAATAATATTTTCAAACTTTCCTAAAGAGCCCCTCCTCCCCCTTATAAAAAGCTCTCACCTCTAACCCATTACTCACACATATCAATCCCCTTGGATCATCCAAAATCTACCCAAATTATCTCTCAAGATACCCCCATTCCACCTAGAAGCCTTACCTTAGGGAGAAGGCATTTCAAGAAATCCTTTTTGTTCAAAACAAATGGAGTTTCCAAATTTAAAGGTAACATATTCTCTTAAGTTCTTTTATTTTCTTTTATTTCTCCTAACCATTAACTCTTTTTATTCATTTATTTTATAAGAAACCCCATATCCTAAATATAATATGTTTTTTATGAAAATTATTCAAACCATACTTACCCACACCTCCATCTAATGGGTAAAGAACTTACTGTTTCTATCGACGGTGAACTACTGCCTCATAAAACGATGATTGTTCAATCTTCTCCTACCACCTCTTATAGTGGAAATTATGATGGAAATTTATTTATATGTGATATATTTTATATTTACATTGTCTCTTTACTTCTTTATTTTTCATTTATATCATACCTTTATGGTTTCCATAATGAGTAAAAGCGATAATTTCATTTGAGGAAGTGCGATCTACTGCCCCCACAAAGTGATATGACTCGTTCATGCCATACTCGGGACATAAAAAGGATGGAGTTAATGAAATTAAATATTATATTATACTGTAATTATAATATACCTATGTATAATTATTTTTTCAATCCAGTAAAATAAAAAATAGAAATGTATGTAGCGTTCATGCGTACATACGACTTACTATCTCCATGAACGGTGCATTTCATTTCTTATCTCCAAATTTTATGTACTATTATAAATAAATATGTATACTGGATATATATTATATATATGATATTTAAATAATTAATGTGATTATTAATATAATATAATTTTTACCACATGTACAATTTGTAATTATAATAAGTTCATTTTTGACTCAAGTTCCGAACATCAACAAAATGTCCGATATGAACTCTAATAATTAACTAATTGCTATAGAAAGATAATAAGTGATATAAAAGGAATAATAAAACCTGAAAAAGGTTCTTAGGAAGTATAAATTAACTTATGTTTATTATTCAGGAAGAAAAAGGAACATAAAAGATAAGTCGGACTTGAGGTAAGGGGTTTCTTATCTCATTTTTAATTCTGTGAGATTTCCATTGTTCGCCACTTATTTCTGGCATGTGGAATATTTTTCACTACTATTTGATATATATTATCATGATTATATTTATATTCATGATATTTTTTGATTCATTTTGTGTTTATTAACTTTTTGTTATACGACTCAATTGATTACAACGTGGTAAGGGTTTTTCATCTCACTTTTTAATCCTGTGAGATTCATGATATATTTTCCACTATCTCATTTTGTGTGGTGTATGTACTACCCATGATTGTATTATTTTTGTAATAATAATTCAATTTATGTGTAATTAAATCTTCATTTTATGATCCTTCATTCATGTGGTGTATTTTTTATAAGTTACCAAATCGATAAGGGAACCTTTCACCCTCCTCTTTTAAAAAGAATTCTTTTTATTATGTTTTTTAATTTAAATCTTCGTATGTTGGGATATGTTCTTCTATATCATTATTTCTATAAATTTTATTTCCAAGTGATGACATACCCCTTACTCTCTCATCAAATCATTTTTTAAATTTTAAAGTGACGATGTTAGGCTGTCGAATTTCTATAACAGAACTTCTTTAACCAATTTCAATTCATTGGGGTTAAACTTCTAATTCTTGATTATTTCATTCTATGAATATGTGTGAATGAAATATGATTTTTTTACACTTAATATAAACTTATATTGGGTGTTTTCTTATTTTTCACACATAATTATTTCATTGATTTATCCTTAATCTAAGGATATGATCTTTGCAAGGGAGTTTGTCTCAATTTAAATTCCATTGAAACTTATTTGTTTTTTTATACACCAATTCACTTTTATATGGTGTATATACTGACCTTTGACATATTATATCATGAATCACCTTATTATCATGATATTATAAGCTTTTATTTA
Organism: Viscum album; assembly: GCA_963277665.1. NCBI lineage: Eukaryota > Viridiplantae > Streptophyta > Magnoliopsida > Santalales > Viscaceae > Viscum > Viscum album. Next base: position 668,826,303 of record OY728123.1, read on the forward strand.
TGTTATTCCTCAATTATTTGTATTCAAGCATCTCCCATTTGGTTAGGAACTCTTTAACTAAAATATCATTTTAAATGTTTTAAAGATTTATTCTTATAAATATTTCTCATTAATGACCGTGTTTTAAAAATGGTTTTAAATATTTATTAATATGGTAATTAATTTTCAAAATTTTTAATTCATTTAAAAGTTTCAGAGTGGTATGAGACACTTTGATTCAAAAATATCTTTATTAAATGTTTTAAATAGTTTTGAAAATGGATTGATAAAGCATTGAGTTTTTCAAAATCTTGAAATAATTTCTTGTGATTGAAAATGAAATGTTTTTAGAGAAATTTTTATATTTTTATATTTTATTTGTTATGATTTTATAATGTTACTTGGACATTTGACGGGTTGTTACGTGATAAACCGAATGACGGGTGGTGCCATGATAAACCGGGACGAGTGGTTAGGTTATAACCTCCAACACATTGGGTATGTAATTCATCATTTTGGCTATTCAATTTAGTGATATGTGTGAAATTCGATCATATGGTTATTCTATTTAAGCATGTTTATGTCCCAAGTTACCTTTATATGTTATGTGTGCTTTTTATGTGTTTTATGGTAATCTTTTTGTTACAAAAGGGTAAGCAGTGATCTTTTATTTAGTGAAGAGTATTTATTAATTCATAATGGAAAAAGGTATTAAATATGATAAAGTATTCATGGTTTACTTGTTGTTTTGAAAAACTAATAGTTTCCCTTGTTTCTGTATCCCTTACTGAGCGTTTTTTCTCGTCCCAAGATTTTGAAATGTTTTTCATAGTACATAAAGTAGAATAGGGTAAACGATGGGATCAAGGAAAAGTCATGATGTCTAAAACATGGAACTAGACATGTTTCATTTTAGGAGTTTTTATGTTATGAAAAAATGGATACTGATTAGTAGTGTCTACATTTAATATTCTAGTTGATATGTAATAGTTATGGTATAATTCTCTAAAACTCTAAACATGAAAAGATTCTCAAATCTGAATTATTGATTTAACTCAAGATTATACAATGTTTTAAGGCTGGGGCCTTATATCTAGTGTGAGTGATAAATGGGAGGCACCCACCATAGTGCTGATGGTAGGGGAGGAGGCTTATCGTGGTTGCTACCTAGGAGGTTGGCTCATTTGAGGCCCTTACATTAGGGTTTTCACCCTGTGTGTAGAGATATGCACCCCCTATATATCTCCTTTAAGAAGAAAAAATAAATGCACGACTAAGATAATAATAATAATAAGAGATAAAAAATAAATATTAGATGTAATTTTATAAATACCCACACACACATATAATTAGATATAATAATATATATATATATAATTAGAAAAAATATAAATGAGAACATATGATTATATATTAAGAATAATACATAAAATATAATAATATATACATAAAATAATAATCAATACATTTAATGATAATACTAATTCTATTTACTAATATACATAAATTCTAATATAAATTAGAAAAAAATAATAAAAATAATAAAATACTAAATCCTAGTTATAATGCAAATATTAATATTAAATGACAATTTTCATAAAAAATATATTCATGTACATATAGTTATAAATACAAATGTTACAAGTTAAATAAAATTAATAACTATCAACATAAAAAATTTAAATAAAATATATAATTAAAATAAACTAATAATCTAATAAAATACCAATATTGATTTATAATTTAATAAAAATTATAAACATAATAAAAACACTACAAAATTTTAAAATTGGAAAAAATTAAACAAAAACACAAAAAAATTTAAACTATTAAATGAAACAATGTTAGAAAATATAAAAATATTAGTGAAATCCTTGCGCATCACATCCATCACACTTAAAGTTTTGCACTCCTGGGAAAAATAATTGGAAAGAATACACAAGTGGACCCATAGAAAAATCAAAACAGAAAAATTACATGTTCAAAATTTTTCAATCTCTTTTAACCACATAATATAATTCTTAATTTAAAATTAAAACTTTCAAAAATAATTCCCCTTCAACTCATGATATTTCAAAAACAAGTATCTATACTCATGCATCACGTGACCTACCTCGCCATCACTTTCATCACTCAAAAAAATTGATCAAAGATTTTCTCAATTATTATACACATGAATTATTACCATAGGATTTGAATGAATTTAAAATCTACACTATTGGAAATCAAAATAATACATTAATTTTGTGGACTTCACATTTGGTTCAAATGTCTATGAGGCTGCGGGATGGTGGTTCATATTTTTTTTGAAAATTTTGGAAAAATGAGGGCTGAATCTTGAAATAAATGCATGATAAGTGACAATAAAAATGTTTCCCTAAAAATATCACTCCCCCACAATTAATATATTACTTTTCCTTAAGCATATTAAAATAAAAATTGTCACATTTTTTCCTTTTTTCATTTTTTTCTTCTTATTTTATTAAGGGGACAAAGTATTAGCTCTCCAACCCCATGAAATATATATAGGACAATATACCTAGAAAATATACACAAGTAGCTCATACTAAGTAGAATATCAATGAAAGTAGGTTATATAGAAAACTCTCTAGCCTATGGAGTTATGATTCATCACTTTTATGGGTATCTACAAAGGTCAGGGTTATCAGGTAATGACCTTAGATATACTCATTATTGGATCAAAAATGAATATACATTCCCATATCAAAATACATATGATGAACCTGTATACTATGACATATAACACATATTCTCATGATGATATAAGGTCGATCTATGTGAATCAAATTCCTCACTATACCACAAAGTACACTCTCTATGAATAAGTATCTCCCCCACACTTAGAATTAAAATTGTCATCAAAATATTCGAGAAGTGGAAAGGGAAGGGTATTGGATGTTGGATCATACAAAAATGTATTCTTCATGGATTATAAGGGCTACATTATGAAGAAAATGTATCAGTATCTTAGTATTTCAAAGAAGCTAAATAAATCAAACAGATGCATCAATCATTTTAGTGTAACTTCCAAAATTTCTATTGATTTGATAGAAAAACATGGAATGTTCTAGAAGACATAAAATTATCGATATTACCTCAATAAAAATAAAAATAATAGATTACGTAAAAATAGGCAAGAATCCTCATTTGTATAGAAATAAAATGTTGGACATCACGTATGATAATGAGTGAATATACATGTCTAAAAAAATATAAAATTTCTAAAAAACATTTTTGAAAAATAGAATAATATTAGAAATCATATAAATAAGGGTATCAAGAATCAAATCATTCCAAATAGGAATTATGTTATCAAACTCATTAGGAATACAAGTGGTATGCGTCTAACAATGTTATGACAAAAATACAACAACTTTCATGTGGGTTCAATAAATCATAGGAATTTTTTATTGTTTTTTTAATTTTTATTTTATTTTTTTGAGTTAGTTATTTTACATATCATTTTTAGAATAATAAAATAAGACATAAAATAAAACACTTCCCCAAGAAAGTGTAGATTGTTTTGGAGAGGCTGACTATATATAGGTAAGCTCCAAAAATGATGTAACCTATAAAATATACACATATACAACACATACCCACATAATATCAAATAATTCACAACATAATCAAAATCACGTGGATGATAAAATTATGTATGATGAATTTAACTCCACTGTAGTTCCAATAGAAAACATATTTCAATAAATGCATTCCATTTTATTCCCTAAAAAACTAAACTAAATGAAAATAAATACAGTGCAAGGAAAAAATAATTATGGGTTACCTCCCATCGAGTTCTATGTTTACTTCATCTTCCACCATACGTTGATGAAAATCAACCACGATCAAACAATAATGTAAACCATACATCTTCTTCTTTTTCATTAGAAGTCTGGAATATATTCCTTGAAAATGAAATCTTACAGAAAAATGAACAATATCTTAATGAAAACATTTCATAAAAATGTATGAGTGGAATGAAATGAAAATATCCAATCTAATAAGGGAATGAACATAACTTTTATGAATAAAAACTCATAGAATAATTGATGTTTATGAAAAGGAATTCCTCATGATGATCAAGAACATAACCTTTTGAAATCTTCAAATGAGAATAAATTCCCTTAGTAGTCTCTTTTATTAGTTGGATTATATCCACAATATCCTTGAATGAGGTATCTAGGTTGATGATATATCCCAATTTGTTTTCATCACCAACCACTAGCATAGGGAAACCCACTAGTTCCCAAATAAATTCATGATATATAGTTTCATTTATTGTACTAAGGTCCAAAGTATCACTAGAATATATGGGTATTTAATGTTAATAATTTTTAACTTCTATCGATGGATCAAGTGTAGAAGGATCAATTGAAGTAGTTTACTCCATTGTGTCAAGAATGACACATTTATCAAAATTTTCTTCTATACTTCCCTCATCATATTTATCTATTACCACATGTGGTACTATAAACTCAGGATCCTCCAAGTAATACAATTATACCATTGTTTATATAAAATTATGAGTATTCTTAACCACCATCATTGATTTATTTTCTAACTCCATAAATGTTTCAGGTGTCTTCATTTTGGAAAAGGGTTAAAACTCAAAGAGATTTTCAAAAAGGGGTGATTCAATGTCATTTGAAGTGATGTTCTCTTGTACGTGGAAATACATGGTGAATTGGTTCAATTATGACTCTATCTTGGTAAATAATGTTCCTATTTAAATTATTTATTCATCCTTAAAAGGTGCAATTTTATAGACATTTAATGCATCCTTTTTCAATTTGGGACGGATGGGTTGTGAATTCCCATAATAAGGACATGGAATCACATTTTTTGATAGACCATTATGTTCAATAGAGTTAAATATTAAGCTCTCATATTATTGAAATGTGACTAGATTAGAAGAATAAAATTATGATGGATGGATCAATCAAAGTAGTATCATTATCCAAATCGGGTAATGGAATTTGTTTAAATGAAATATGTACTTCACTTTCTTCAACATAATTTTATTGAATTGGATCATCAAATGGAAGTGAGGTGGATAGTTGGAAAATATGATTTAGTTGAATTTTTATATTATTCATTTGATTTTTAAGATATTGTTCTTGATTTTCTAGATCTTTCATTAAGGAAAGAAAATTTTCATTACATTCATCTTGAAGTACAAACCTCCGATTTGTCTTAGTGATAGTAGAAAAAAGCATAAGCCAAATTATTAAATAATTTGTATCATATGAATTATCAATTTAAAATTTTTTTGGAATTATTTGATATTGAAAATTATTAAAATATGTATAAGGTATTTTTTATAACATGGTGAAGAATTCTCACATGGATCATAACACAGACATGAATAAAAATCACTATAATAAAAAGTATTACCTTAAGATATCATGTGAAACAAATCATTATAATTTGTACTATGAGATGTGGGAATTTAGGGAGGATTTTTATTGTATTTGTATGGTTCTTAAAACACCATTCATAACTTATAGGTGTGTTTATAGTCCGTGAAAAGAAAAATTCCAAAAGTAGTAAACTGATGTTTTTGGGTTTTTTTGTGTTTTTTATAATTTTGAACCAAAATTAATATCTTTAAGGGAATCCTAGTGCTACTATTATCCCTAGAAACAATGCTATATATTTGTTAAGTTCATCATGTCATGTCAATTTTAAAATTTATTAACCAAGAAACTACTATAGAAGTAGAGAGTAAGGTCAAACCATTGAGAGAATATGTGTAGACACCCAGAATATTTACGGTATTGAATGTTTATGAAGATGAATTTTTATTGTGATCGAAAACTAAAAACTATAAAAACTAAAAAAATATTTTAAAAAATTAATTAATTAAACTAAAACTGTCTAACTTAACTAAATTAATCTATGGAGGAAAATATGTGGGGATGTAAGTGTCAGAGTTGTGACGTCCATTCAAGCGCATGAAATACCAATTATTTAATTTCCATATCAGAAAATTTATTTCTTCAATTATCACTAATTCCAAATTTCTTCAAAATAATATAAGGTCAAATTCTTTGATATTAGATATTATTATAAATTTCACACAAATCATTCATCATTTCATTCTTTGATTTGATGACTAATTTGTGCATCATTTTATCATCAAATCACTTGGTGAAATACAATGATCTGGTTCTCCCAAAGTCTAAGTATCTATCTGTGTTGGGTTCTCTAACATGAGATAACATATTAGGTATTAATAATTCCAATTTGAAATATTTTTCACATAAAATTTTATTTTTTCAATTAATATTTTTATTTATTCAAAATTTATTCGTGTACTATTTAAAATTCCCTCACGTGCATGATAAAATTACAAAAAAATAAATTCTTTGATGATCTCTATCACGTGATTAGTTTTTAGGTATCACATTAATGAGAAAAAAATCACGTGTTCATACTATAATTAAAAATTAATTCAAATTAATATATAATTAAATAAAAAATCTAATAAAAATAATATTATTTCAAAAGGCAGTGAAATATGAAAACAAAATAAATGCATGAAATTACCATCAAGTTTATCGCAACTCCCACACAAATAAAATTATCCATCTATCATGAAAACATGACATAAAAAATAACGAATAGAAGTCACCATGTTCATGTTGATGAAATTATCAATTCAATCCACTACTGACAATTGCTAAATAATAATCATCACATGTAGATCAAAACAATGCCAATGAGAACTAACACACATATTATCAACCTAAAAGGTTGGTGTGTCGTTAATTAGTGTGGTGTATAGAAAGTAGGCATGCAAGAAAAGGGTTCTCTTTGATTTTGGTTATGTGACGCCACAAACCAGGAGGGAGGCCGATAACCTATTATGCAGCAGAGGTGAGAGAGAGAGAGATATGACGACTGGTGGTGCTGCCCGACTGTCTTGGTTGTTGTGTGAGGAGAGATCTTGGTGGTATAGTGATAGTGATGAAGGGAAGGCACTCATCATGGTTCTGATGGTAGGGGAGGATGCCCATCATGGTTTCTTTCTAGGAGTTCGGGCTATGTGAGGCCCTTGTATTGGGGTTTTCACACATTGTATAGAGATATGAACCCCCCATTTATCTCCATCTAGAAGAAAAAAATAAATGCAATATGAAGATAATAAAAATAATTATAGATAAAAAATAAATATTAGATATAATTACATAAATACACACACATACTCACATAAAATTAGATATAATATATATATATATAATTAAAAATAAATATAAATAACAACATATAGCTAGATACTAAGAATAATACATAAAATATAATAATCGTTATATAAAATCATAATCTATAAACATAATGATAATACTAATACTATTTACTAATACTCATAAATGATAATGTTAATAAGAAAAAATAATAATATAAATAATAAATAATAAATCCTAGTTATAGTGATAATATTAATATTAAATAACATTTCTCATCATATATATATATATATACATACATGTATATATAATTTGAAATACTACGGTTACAAGTTAAATTAAATTAATAATTATTTATATAACAAAAAAATTAATAAAATATACAATTAAAATAAACTAATAAACTACTAAATTTCTAATATTAATATATAATTAAATAATAACTATAATCATAATAAAAAAACTACGAAAAAATAAAATTATGAAAAAATAAATAAGAACACTAAAAAAATTAAAATTATTAAATAAAATAGTGTTATAAAAAATATAAAAATATTAGTGAAATCCATGCACATAAATCAGAGAATACAAATAATAATAATATGATTATGAGTCGAGAAAGGATGGCACTACTGCTACATAACTATATATGTCATGTTTCTAGAACCTTAAAGAAGTATATTAAAGAAGAATAAGGCCGAAGTGCATGCTTCAATAATAGAAGATAGATACGAATTTTAAGACATATTCCTGTGGAATAATTTATAACCATTTTATATAGTGAAATTCAAGAGCTTATAGGTGATCTTGTTCTAGAGTTAGTAGGGAGGACCCATTATACACTGGAGGGAACTAGTATAAACAAACCAAATGAGAGATTTTGAAACCAGAGGGATATAATATAATGAATCTGTTAGGAGGCAATAAATTCTTTTTGTGATATATATTACTTATATTCACTTGCATTATATAATTGGATATCTACCTTTAAGAATTAACTTGAACATAAAAAGGAGTAGATTCCCACATTGTAGATGAACCATGTAATAATATTATGCACCACTTCTCTTTCTTATTTATTACTTTTCATGTGGTGTTGTGTACTAGAAAATCATCAAAAAATCCATATAAATTATCTTATATAGATGTTTGAATACTAAAAGGGGGTAAAAGTTTGATGGACAAAATGGAATTTAATAAAATAGGTTAAGAATGATTCACCCCCAGTGTAACTGTATGATCCTATTTGGGAATTACAACCCTCATCATACAAGTCAAAATTTTATTCTTATTTAGGTCATATATTTGTTAAATGATTTAACATTGTGTGTTTAAGGGGTTTAAAATAATAAAATAAGGGAGTTAGGGGATGAAGGAGGTGGTTCTTGGGTGTAGCAAGGAAATCAAATACATGTTGTCTAAGAAATAGAAATATGATTGCCACCTGAAGTCCAATGGTTACCCATTAGATTTATGACAGTTTCCAGGTGTATTTTTTAAAAAATTTAAGAAATTTGGTCACTTATCTTAAAAAAAATTAAATATAATAAATTCTTCCTTTAGGATTTCTTTATGAAACCCCAAATGGTTCTCCTTTGAACACCATTTTATATCTTCATTTCCCCTCAAAGTGAATCCCCTCATCAAGGTTAATCTAAACCTTTGTTAAGAAGCTTAATGATATCTTCTTTGGAGATTCTAAAATATGTCATCCATCCATTATCCTATTTTATAGTACCCTTATTTAGCATTAAACCAAATACTTAATCTACCATTCTCGATGTTTTTAAAATCCAGAAATGTGGGGTGATATTTATTCCACTAACCTTAGAAACCATTGTCATTATGTAAATTGGTAGGAAACCCCTCCTCTATTTTATATTATTGAAATATATTTGTCAGTAGTGACATGTGGCAGAGTGATACTACAATAAAAATGAATTATTCCTAAAAGAAAATCTTTTCCTAAACCTGTTTTATAATAAATTTCATTTGATTGAGCTATTCATATTTGATGCCTTGTGTTATGACTTATTTAGTATCAAAAATTGAAATAGTTCTTCTTGGTTATTATTTTTATTATTATTTATATGTTTTATGAATGTTATAAAGAGGTTCATAGTATAAAAAGCTTAGTATAAATTGGTTATACAAGTACCTTAGGCCTTTAACAATGGTGACTATGAGTATATATGAATATATTAACTATCTATGTACACAAATGAATACACACACATTTTCATTTATATGCACTAATATAGAGATGAATAATGGTATAAGATTAGGAAATATATAGATGAAACTATAAAATAATATTTTTCTTCCCTCATAAGAGAGGATGAGGTTATATATATATGATTATATTCCCTCATTTAGAGTATGTTCAATTCCTACCATAATGGATTTTGAGCGTGCCTCGAAGCAAGTATAATTGGTTTTCATGGTGACTTGGTTAGAATGTATAAATTGATAGTTAAGATAAATTATTTAATATAATTCTATAACTTTCATGACAAAATGATTATTGTTTTATGATCGCACCACGATTCACTGTTTCATTTTCACACTTACACCACTGTGCTAAACTAGTTTTGTATTGAAAATTATAAAAATAATAACAAATTTCACTTTATTTTTGATTCAATTATTTTGTGTTTTTATTGTTAAAGAATGAAATGTTACTTTTTTGGGTAATTACATTATATGTGGAGGTGATTTGGAGGGCCCATGTTGATGCCCAAAAAAAATGGGCCAAACTGCATAGGATCCATGCATACCAGTGGACCCATCCACACACTTATACTGAATCACGCATCCAAATGGGCTAAAATGTTTTGGATTGGTCCAAATTCCATTGGGATACATTTCATCTGAAGGAACCCAAGACTCATTCGGCCATCTAGTGGCCCAACCAACCGGATCTGTCCAACACATCGAATCTACATGAAGTCAAAAGTGGTGTTCTTTGTTATGTCAATATCTCAATATATTATTGTCAAATGGAACCAAAATTTTATTAGAGATAGTCTGAAGGTGGGTATGCAACTTTTTTGTTTTTTCAAAAGTGTGATAAGAATTTATAACCACCTAAAACCATGGGCCAAGTGGTTTCTAGAAATTATATTGCTCAAAAACACCATCCAATTTTCATATAAAACAGAACCTTGGGCTCCCCATTTGTTTGTTAGATCAAGATAGTAAATTTGTTGCACATTTGAAGTTCCATAGGAGTATTTTCATCCCCTTGGAGGTTCTGGAGCTCCCTATCCTCATAGGGAGAGAAGAAATGAAGAATGAGTTCCACCTGAGCCTCCTCCTCCTCTCGATCGCGAGCTAAACGGGGGATGATCATTTCGAGGGAGCTACACACACTTGGGATGGAGTTCCAACTATAGTTATTCTACTATTTTTGTGTAATTTTTGTGTTAAATATTTCACTTATTTATTATCTTAACATGCTTCTATCCCGAACAAATTTCTTTTGATATAATTAAGTAAAACACTTTTTATTTAAACACCAATTGGGTTGAGATTTCAAGTGGGAATCTTGGGTTGTTACGATTGGACAAAAAAAGAATCATTTCCCTCTCACACATATATGAGATTTCATTATTCTTTGGAAACCCCTTTTCTATGATTTAGGACCAAACCTTGACACCATGATTATTGTCTCACGGGATTCTTCTTTGTGCATCGTTTTAAGGGGTAAGAGGGGAATCAAGATCTTGACAACCCACAACCAAAGAATTAAACAAAACCATGTGAAATTTCAGAAAAATGAACTATCTAAGATGTGTAGTGAACTAAAAATGATCTGTTTCTCTTATAATTATTAAAAAAACACCTTTATTTATCAATTATTAAACTCTTTATGTTAAGTCACTTCCTTAAAATTGTTTTCAAAATAACCCCCTTTGTAGTACTTTTTATTAAAAACCCATACTCTAAACCTATCAAAGCTCCTTGAGGTATGACTTAGGGTCTTCCCTGTACTATAAATAAACATTAAAAATATAATGAATCTGACATGTCAGGACAATGTGGTCAATTTTTGGCGCCGTTGCAGGGTAGCGCTTTGGTTTTTAGTGTGTGTTTTTGATAATATTTTTGGAATTTTTGTGAATATTTATTTGTTTTATCTTCTAACTTTAAATATATTTTTGTTTTCTAATTTATTTATTGTTTAGGTTATGAGCATAATTATTTCTACTTCTTGGTTCTTACCACCTTTGGAAACCTAACCAGAGAGGATCCTACGTTAGCGACACCGAGACACACAAGACAACACTTTGATGGAGGACACACAAAACATCGATACTCCTCTTGATACATCTACTTATTCCATTGAAACTCACATTAAAACTGAACAAAACTTGTATAAAATGGATGAAAATAACTAAACACTAAATGAAATAACCTCACCAAATGTCGATATCCAACCCACCTATATTGAAATACAAGGCGAGACACCTAATTTTGAACTAAAATCCATACAAATTCACTTAATGCCAAGAATTCATGGACTCGATGGAGAAGATCCACATAATCAATTAAAAGAATTTCATATTATGTGTTCAACATTAAAACCTGAAAATGTGTATAAAGAATAAGTAAAGCTAAGGGAATTCCATTTTTCATTAGAAGATACTACAAAAGATTGAATTTATAATATTAATTCACTAATTAGAGGTTGTGTGGAAATGAAACGTCTTTTTTTGAAAAATATTTCCCAGCCTCTCGAACTACAAATATAAGGAATAAAATCTATAGTATAAGGAAATAACAAGGGGAAAAATTACATGAATATTTGGAAAACATTAAAAGGTTATGTTCAAGCTATCCACACCACCAAATAAGTGATCAAATTTTAATATAGTGTTTTTATGATAGTTTAATTCCAATTGATTATAACATAATTGATGCTGCCACAGGTGGTGCACTAGAAGATAAAAACCCAATTGCTGCAAGGACCCTAATTGATAACATGGAAAAAACACTCAATAATTAGGTTCATGGTCCAATGTACCCATTCGAGGTGTCCATGAGGTGAAAAGTACTGAATTTGAGAAGAAGGTGGATACAAAGTTCGAAGAGGTAAGTACCCTTCTTTGATAACTTGCTCTTTCCCAAGGAAAATCCCACTTTCCTCCTCCCATATATTGTGGTATATTCTCTTATAATAACCACTACTCAAACCAATGTCCTCAATTGAGAGAAACTTATAAGAGCTGTGAGGAAATCCTTCCAAGTTGACCATATAACCAACCTTTTAGGAAAGAACCTTACTATCCATCCAACCCTTGGTGGAAAGAAAACCAAGATTATAGATAATGGGGGAGGGGGTATTCAAACAAACCTTAACAATAATGGAACCAAAAGGGTCAGATTAGTCATCCACCACCACCACCCTGAAATCCCCAATCACCCCAAAGGCCTTTCCAAAAACCCCCTCCAAAACCAGAGCCTATCCTAGAAGATATGATGAAACAAATGTATTCCAACAATCTATAATTCCAAAAAACCACTCAGGTATCCATACAAGACCTCAAAACCCAATTAGGACAACTATCTAATTCAGTGAGTGAAATTCAAAGTCATGGGTCGGGTAAACTACCCTCTCAACCAGAACTTAACCCTAGGGATATGGGAAATGTTAGTTCCATCACCCTTAGGAGTGGGAAAAAACTTAAAACCCAAATGAAACCTCTATTAGAGTCATCCTCTCATGAGTAAAACACCATCCCAACTATTGAAATCAGTCCAAATGTTGAAAATTTTTATCCTGAGAGAATCCCTTCCAATGGAAAGAGTGTGTTTATTGATGAGTCTCTAGTCTGAACCATTCCTCTTCCATTCCCCCAAAGTTCCACCCTACCAAGAAAATAAAAGGAAAATGAACTTGAGAAGGAAGTATTGGAAACTTTCAAAAAATTATAGGTTAAAATTCCTTTAATTGATGTCATGATGAAAATTCCAGGATTCACCATGTTTCTAAAGGAGATGTGTACACAACAAAGGTGACTTAGAGGTGATGAGAAGGTGAGATTGAGGATAAATGTCTTGGAATTGATAGAGCCATAACTTCCCACCAAATGTAATGATCCAAAAAAATTCTCTATTTCATGCACCATAGGGGAGTATTCCTTTTACAATTCTATACTTGATTTGGGTGCTTCTATAAATGTGATTCCTCACTCTATTTACTCTAAATTTCATGTCAGAGAACTGAAGCCCACGATAATTGTTGTTCAAATAGCTAGCTAGTGTATTGCACACCCCTCTGGTGTGTTAGAGGATGTTCTTGTGAGGGTGAAAAGTTTAATTTTTCCAACTGATTTTTACATGGTTAAAATGTAATACGATAAGATGAATGGACATGCCTCGATTATATTGGGGAGACCCTCCTTTAAAACTTCCAAAACCATAATTAATTTCTATAATGGTACATTGTATATGGAGTTTAGTGGTGACACTTTCCACTTCATCATCCTTGATACCATTAATCACCCCTCATAAGAACATTCCCCTCCCTCTATTAATTCAATTGATGTAATCCCTTCCCCTGAAAAAAAATCTTTTCTTTCCCCTAATACCCTTTCTGAGTTTTCATCATTGATTTAAAGTCTAGGAAATAAATCATGCATTGATTTTTGTAGTGTTCTAGAAAAATGTCAGACATTTTTATTAATTGATGATTTCTTGAACATTGAGGATCCACTAACCATTGATGATTCTTCTAAGCTTGTAAAATCTCATTACTCATATGAGGATGTTACCATTGAGAAGTTAGATGAGATCAATGACCTCACACTTTCACACACACTCCCATCAATCCAAAAATCCACCTGAATTGTAATTGAAACAACTACCTCAAGATTTAAAATATTCATATCATGATAAAGGAAACGAGATGCCCATCATCATTTCTAGTTCACTCCCTCCTGAGCATGAATTAAAACTACTTCAAATTTTGAGGGAGTATATAAAATCATTGGGATGGACACTTTTAGACATTCCTGGTATTAGCCCAACAATTTTTACACACCATATTTTTTTAAATTATGAGGCTAAACTAGTGAGGAAGGCACAACATTGACTAGACCCAAACCTCTTAGAAGTAGTTAAAAAGGAAGTAACAATATTATTGTGTGCTGGACTCATTTACCCCATATTTAACAGCCAATGGGTCAATCCCATTCAAGTAGTTCCTAAGAAATAGGTCTTACAATAATCAAAAATAACAATAATGAATTAGTTCCAACTTGTGTACATAATAGTTGGCATGTCTGCATAAACTATCACTGACTAAAGGAACACACTAGGAAAGACCTATTCCCATTGCCATTCATTAACCAAATTCTAGAGGAGATAGCGGGGAAGTACCATTACTGCTTTCTTGATGGGTATTATGGATACTTTCAGATCCATATTGCGCCTCAAGATCATGAAAAGACAACCTTCACTTTCCCCTTTGGCACATTTTCCTATAAAAGGATTCCATTTGGCTTGTGCAATGCTCTAGGTACATTCAACAATGTATGGTTAGTATTTTTTTAGATCACCTAGAGAATTGAAAGTAAGTTTTCATTGATAATTTCATTATTTATGGATCTTATTTTGATGAATGTTTGAGTAGTATTTCTTCAAACCTACGTCGCTGTATTGAAAAGAATCTCGTATTAAATTATGAGAAATTCCATTTCATGGTGTGACAAGGTATAGTTTTGGGACATATAATTTCTGGGGATGGTATCCAAGTAGATAAATCTAAAGTGGATGTAATTTCTTCCCTACCATTCCCCAAAAATGTATAGGATGTGTAGTCATTACTTGGTCATACTGGATTTTACTGTCATTTCATTCGTGAATTTAGTAAAATTGCACTCTCCCTACCCCGATTGATCAAAAAAGGAAAGGAATTTGTTTTTAATAATGAATGTGAGGAAGTTTTTAATAAGTTAAAATGGAGTCTCACATCAACCCTAATAATCCAACCACCTTTTTGGGATTTACCATTTGAGCTCATTTATGACGCCTTTAACTATACAATTGGGGTAGTCTTATCACAAAGGGTTGATTGAGCTCCACATTTCATTGCCTATGCCTCACGTACACTGGACCCTGCCCAAGTAAAATGCACCACAACTAAAAATGAATTTCTTACCATTGTGTTTGCCTTTGATAAATTCAGGTCATATCTTTTAGGTTCCAAAGTCCCTATGTTC
Source organism: Viscum album (assembly GCA_963277665.1). Taxonomy (NCBI): domain Eukaryota; kingdom Viridiplantae; phylum Streptophyta; class Magnoliopsida; order Santalales; family Viscaceae; genus Viscum; species Viscum album. The sequence goes on from OY728123.1 coordinate 668,841,721, forward strand.
TCATACCATGAAACCCTCCAGTATCTCCATAAGAAACTGGAATCCAAACCATGTCTAATTCACTAGATTATCCTCCTTCAAGAATTCAATTTATAAATTGGGGATAAAAAATGAGAATAGAATGTGGTGGCTGACTATATCAGTAGGATCCACCCATCCTTAGACATTGAATCATCCCCCTGTATTCCTATAAATGACATGTTTCCAGATGATCAATTATACAGAGTGCAAGATTCTATTCCTTGGTACGATGAAATTGTAAATTATTTGGTAGAATCTTGCATTCCTGCTAATTTCAATAAAAATGAGGCCGACTATCTAAAACATGAGTCTCGTTGGTACATTTGGGATGATACCTACATTTGGAAATCATGTAGTGATGAAGTCCTCAGATGTTGTGTTCCTGATAGAAAGTTTTAGTCTGTCCTTTGGTTCTGTCAAACTCTTACTTGTTGGGGACAATTTGATCCCCAATGGACTTCTCGCAAGCTCCTTGATTTTGGTCTCTTTTGGCCAACACTTTTTTAGGATGCCCATGATTTCTAAAAATATTATCCTCTCTTTCAAAGAATGGGGAATGTATCTAAATGAAATAAAATGCCACAATAACACTTTCTCTTCCACGAAATAATTGATTTTTGGGGCATTGAATTTATGGGACCATTCCCCAATTCAACAGGGAACCTTTACATTATTCTGGTTGTGGATTATGTTTCAAAATGGGTAGAAGCACGGACTATATGGATTGATGATTCCATGACTATTGTGTAATTTTTGAGAACCCAAATCTTCTATTGGTTTGGATTACTTAGGTTTATCATTAGTGACTAGGGTTCTCATTTCTACAACTAAACAAAGCAATCACTTTTGCATCTGTATGGGGCTAGTCATCGAGTGACTAGGGTTCTCATTAGACTTGATGATTCATTACGGGAGTACCATAATACTTTTAAAAACCCAAATGTAATGTCACCTTATAGGCTTGTTTTCTGAAAGATTTATCACCTCCTTGTTGAGATTGAGCACCAAGCCTATTGGGACATTAAACAATGCAATTATAATCTTTTCTGTGTAGGTTATTAGAGGATGTTACAGATATATGAGTTAGAGGAAATTCATATAGATTCATTTGAGAACTCCAATATTTATAAGGAGAGAACCAAGGCTACACGCGGTCACCTTATCCTTCATCATCAATTTCAAATTGGACAGAAGGTCCTCCTCTACAATGCAAGGATAAAGTTGCTTCTAGGTAAGCTTTATTCCTATTGGTTTGGACCATACACTATTACTATTGTATCTCCATTTGGTGTTGCATAGGTTCAAAATAAAGAAACCAAGAAAATATTCACTGTCAATGGGAAGCGACTGAAGCACTTCCATGAAGCCCTTCTGGAGCTCCCAACGGTGGAATTCCATGTTCAAGAAGCAACATACCAGTGAAACCCACCAGGTTTATCATTCCTTCCCACATCTATTTTATTACAGTGAGTACATTTCATGTTCTAGGTGTGGGGGGATGTGTCACAACCCGACCCAACGGGGCTCGTGCCACGACTCCCCAAGCCCGCCTCCAATAGGGCAGGGGCTGGCAACTAGCGCCGAATAGGCTATCACACACATGGGAGTCATTAGCCTAAGGTACCTGTACATACGCACCCACATACACCTCCATGCAATAGTGAAGAGATATATACAAATAAAAATTAAAGGCATTCATACATCTATCCCAAACCAGAGTGCAACAGAAATAAAAAAGGGAAAAATAAGGCCCACTAAAGGAAAACTACAAAAGTGTCCAACCTGCTCATAAGGAGGGAAAACACTGCCAAACCACCTACTGGTATGCTCCTCGGCACAGCACCGATAAAACTCCACGGTCAGTCCCGCTCACTTAGCTCTGCCTGCTTCGGGTCCTCCTGGGACACCGTCGTAAGGCCTGTGGTCTGAAAAAGGCAAAAACATGTGCGGACAAAGCCCATGCAGGTATGAGTATAACAATACTCAGTAGGCACCCCAAAAACCCAAAATAAAAGAGAGAAACCAAAAGGAAACAATCCACTCATCCCAGCCAAAGGGAACCCAGATGAGAGAGAAACTCCATCTTGAGACCATCCTCACCTAAACATAACTAGCCAGCTCAAATCAGGTGTATGCCCATACATATACCATGAACATCTAGATATACTCATCTCACGCACAAAGCCACATGAGGTACCGACCTCATCACATGAAACAGTTCAGAACCAGGAGAGCACACTCCACAATCACTGTCATCCCAGATGACACTCATCCAAGAGATACACTCCATCGGGTCCCACACAAACATCTCAGACTCTCACCTGAGAGATCACGCTTGTCGGATATCGTCACTGAGGAAACATCACTGAAACAACATAAACACCAAACTCCTCGGATAGGGGATTGCTCCTAGGGTTTGGTAGGGGATACCTGAACCCACATCAGTATACTAAGATCTCACAGATAGGGGATCACTCCCAGGGTCCACTAGGGGATACCACAACCTGATCTGGCATTCATAGATATCACATATAGGGGATCACTCCCAGGATCCACTAGGGGATACCACAACCTGATTTGGCACTCGACATAAACATGTCACTCAGATAGAGGATCATCTCCCTCGTAAAGGTGGACACAACGATACCAGAACCCTATCTGGTATAACTCGCGATGTAGGGGATCGAACTGATGATACCACAAACTTATAGAAACCACATGTTGAGTAGGGGATCGTATAACCAACAATACCGCAACCCTAATATAATAATCATACTGAGTAGGGGATCGTAAACCCAACGATGCCATAACCCTACTGAGCACGGCCCACTACATATGGGATAATATTCCTGATGATGCCACAAACTCTATGGGGTTAATCTTCTAGATAGGGGATCACCGCCCATGGATAAGCGGTCACATCGATACCAAGAACCCGATCTAGGGGAAACGATGCTAGAGGATCCCACTCCAGGCCCACCGGAGGGATGCCAAAACTCTATCAGATTAAACATCCCATCAAGAGGATCACAAACCTATACTAGGGTTGTGATGCCATTTGAACCCTCGTAGGAACAAACCAAGGGAGTATCCTCAACCACTGCTGGTCCAAATGTCACTAACCCAAGTGACCCGCAACAATGCCACACTGCGCAACACCAAGGCCGATATCAAGGCCACCATCGCGATCTACGCGAAAAAATACGCAGGATAGGCTGTTAACTAGCCCGAAATGGACAACCGATGAAAAAGTCAATATTCACCAAAGCTAGCCTTTGTGGGGCCCAAAATATGATCTTTAAACTCATCAAGAGGATCATACCACTGCGATCCCCTTGGAAAATCACGTGGAATCGACTACTTGATCATCCCAAACAGACACCTGGTGAAAAAGGAACTATTCACCGAATCTAGCTCGGGTGGGGCCCATGCCTCGATCCCGAAACTAATCGAACTGATTGCCCTGTTGCGATTCACTAGTAAAAACACACAGGATCAACTATTCATCCACCAAAATTGGACTCCTGGTGAGAAAGTTGTGTTTCTCTGTAAACGCCCAAACCTGGCCTCATGGGGCCCGCACCCCAAACTCAGACCCCGACACCCGAAAAACATCAAGAAAATTCTGCCTTATCATCGGGGTCACAACGCCATTGACGACACATCAATCAGACGCTCTGGGTAGAAGATACAATGACCCAAAGTCGAATAATAATAAAATATTATTATTTTATTCAATGTTTCAAGCTCCCGAGCCACGATCCTGACATATAAAACTTTAGAACCCACAACGAAAGATTCACCTCGTCGCCAGGGTCACGTCGCCATAGACGGCACGTGGAACAGACATCTAGGGAGCAAGATACGGTGGTTTTAAAACCCCAGTGTATTAAAAGATGGCCGGACCGGCCTGAACCGGCCGGTCCGGCTGGCCGACCCGGCCGCCGCCGCCGTCGGCCCGCCCAGGCCGAAGGCCCTCTGCTGCATGCCGCTCCACGCCGTCGCACTCCACGGGCACGACCAGCCTGCTGCCACCCCGGGTGGCCGGTTGCCGTGCTCCGCCGCGGACCGCCGCGGGTCCGCGGGCACCGGCGCCGCCGCGCCGGCAGAACTTCCGCGGACCGCCGGGGGCACCCCGTTGGTCCGTTTTGCGATTCGCAACCTCTTGCATGACACTCGGGACCAAATATTCTCTGCTACGATAACAAAATGATGAAATTCGAAGCAAAAATGGGATTGGAGGAATAAAACTCAAACCGCCTACCTCTCGGGTGAAACGCCGAAGCTTTGGGTGCAGAATGACGCCTGCGACGCGCTGGAGCTCGATCAGCTGACGAACAGTGCTGAAAATGGATGCTCAGATCTTGATTTGGTGAAGAACGGTCAATGGAGGAGGAGGGTTTCGCCGTACATGGGAGGAGGGATGTGAGGGAGATTGTTGATTGATTTTCCTTTTTTTTATTGAAAACAAATTCATTTCATCTCCCCGCCATCATTCCTCTGACCCAGCACCCAGCGCCGACAAAAATTATGTCGCGCCTTGGGTAAACACGGCGTCCGGAATGGAACGGAGGACTCTTATTTTCAATACGAGACTCCATTCAGAAGTTATTCGAGCCAATGCTTGTAAATAAAATTTTCCATTTATTTACGAAAATGCCCCTGGTGGCTTTTTTCACAGCAGGCCCGCGCCCGCAAAGTTTACACCGCGCTTGGGATAAACAGCATGTTTCAGACGCAACTGTGCCCTCAGATTCCCGTTCTGAGCTACTTTTTAGGAGATTTCACACCCCTCCATGTGCATAGTATAAAAATACTTAATATTTTTATAAAATTAATTCTGGGCACACCGGGCCTCGGAATCACACACCGTCTTCACACATAGCTCTGGAATTATTCATAGAAATATTCCAAAGTCTGAAATGGCCAAATCCCAAGTTGCTACATCCTCCCCCCTTTAGAACTTTTCGTCCCTAAAAATCCATAAGCACGAGGAAAGCGACTGGACTCTCAACTGGGTCTCCCGCGCCAGCGAGTTCGCCAACAAACACCCATGACCAAACACATAATTTAGAAGGACTCATCCACCACACCTCAACACTATCCACTTTGGGTGGCACTGACTCGCCCACAGGGTTTTAATAACATCACAAAAATACGTCTCGGTGGGGGAATGATCCCTCCTCCTCACACATTCGAAGCACACCGAACAACAACCACACATGGTCTAACCAACGTCCTGAACAAAACTTGAGCAAGCAATGGAAAGGGAAGATTACCGCTAAACAGTGTCTATCAAACTACTGCAGAAAGTAGAAATGACACAAGGCCAACCTCTATCCATTCACGGAGCGTCTGGGTCAACAACCTCTAGGGAATTCAGCTGACCTCGCCCTCATCCACTAGCTCCCTGAGCATGGCGAGGACTACCTGAGGGTGGGTGTGGTGGCAACTGATACTGCCTACCACCTCTTGCTTCTGCACCAGCTCTGTCGCCACGTCCGCCACCCTACATAACTCCTTGCTCGAGACGCTGCCTCTGCCAAGGCGGTCTATCGACCGGCTCCCTCTCAGCAGCATGACGGGATGGAAAATGTCTAGCAAGATGTTCGCAATAGTCGCAAGCATAACACTGCCTCTCCTATGGCTGACCATGACTGGCCTGCGAGCCCTGAGCCTCAGATCCTCTATCCTAGGGTCACCTCCTGAAACATCATAGACGTCTGGGCCCCTGAGTCTGTCATCGGCTACCAGATGCCGATCTGACTGACGAAGTCTCAGCTCTCGCATGCCCAGCACTAACAGGCAGGATTTGCTCATCCAGAAAGCTCTCCTCCACCAACGCTCTCTCCAGCACTCCAGCATAGGTGAAAAGACAAAAGGAAACCCCACCTACCCGGATGTCATTGCGTAAGCCATGCTCGATGGTCCGAGCCCTAAAGAACGGGTCTCTAACCATATCTAGGGAGTAACACGATAGGTCTGTAAACCTCGCTAAGTACTCTGACATGGTCATGCCCTCTTTCCAAAGCTGTGGAAGCTCCTGAATCCGTACTGACCTTAGAATCACTAGATAGAACTCTTCCCTAAAGAGCCGCTCAAACTCTACCCACATGAGCATCTCCTCTTCATGGGACTGCGTCACCAAACTCCACCATCGCTCGACCGAACCATGCAGAAGGCTCGCCGCTAGGACCACCATCTAATCTGGGGGTGTCCTCACCAGGGGGAAAAATCGGGTGACTGATCGAGCCAGCCATCAGCTACATGAGGTTCTGGATCACCCTGGAACCTCAGAGGTCACTGCCTTTGGAACTCATGCAGTGCACTCAGCCTGCGCGCAACCTCATCTTGCACTGCCGGCACAACCAGCTGCTCGAAAGGTGGTGGCTCAACTTGCGAACCACCTGGAGGTCCAGCCCCAGAACCTGCGCCCTAGTCCACAACCTCTAGACAGGGAAGATCACCACCAAAATCCCACTGTGGAACCCTCACTGGATGTTGTTGTGGAGGCTTCCTGAAATACAATCAAGACACACCATGGTCAAAGAGTATATCTGGAGAGCTAACTCAAGAAGGAAAAGGAAAAACCCAAAACATGGTCCTATATGATGCATGTCCCATTGTTTTCCCCTATGACCAACGTACGAACGTCCCCAGTCAAAAAATTGGTTATCAGAGTCCTAGTGAATGGATACGTCGACCGCCGCGCCAACACTGGAGTCCCTGGTCTGAAATCCAAACTCAAAACATCTTGACACTGCCGCTATGAAACCCAAACCAAACTCAAAGCTTGATCAGATATGCTCTGAGATCACAAAGGTGGAACCTCCTCTAATCCCACTCTGTCACAACCCGTCCCAATGGGGCTAGAGCCACGACTCCCCAAGCCCGCCTCCAATAGACCAGGGGCTGGAGACAGGCGCCGAATAGGCTATCACACCCATGGGAGGAATTAGCCTAAGGTACCTGTACACACGCACCCACATACACCTCCATGAAACAATGCAGAGATATATAAAATTGAAAAGTAAAGGCATGCATACATCTATCCCAAACCAGAGTGCAACAGAAGTACAATAGGGAAAAACAGGGCCCACCAAAGGAAAACTAAAAAAGTGTCCAACCTACTCAGAAGGTGGGAAAACACTACCAAAAACACCTACCGGTAAGATCCTCAACACAGCTCTGGTAAGAATCCACGGTCAGTCCCGCTCACTCAGCTCTTCCTACTCTGGGTCCTCCCGGGACACCGTCGTAAGGACTGTGGTCTGCACAAGATACAAACATGTGCGGGCAAAGCCCGTGTAGGGGTGAGTATAACAATACTCAGTATGCACCCCAAAAACCCAAAAAAAAAGAGAGAAACCGAAAGGAAACAGTCCGCTCATCCCAGCCAGAGGGAACCCAGATGAGAGAGAAACTCCATCTCGAGACCATCCTTGGCTAAACACAACTAGTCAGCTCAAATTAGATGTGTGCACATACATATACCATGAACATCGAGATATACTCATCTCATGCACCAAGCCATATGAGGTAACGACCTCATCACTAGAAACGATTCAAAACCAGGAGAGCACACTCCATGATCACTATCATCCCAGTTGACACTTTTCCAAGAGATACACTCCATTGTGTCCCACAAAAACATCTCAGACACTCACCTTAGATTTCACGCTCATCAGATATCATCATTGAGAAAACCTAACTGAAACAACATAAACACCAAACTCCTTAGATAGGGGATCGATCCTAGGGTCCGCAGGTGATAACAGAACACACACTGGTATATGAAGATCTCAGAAATAGGGGATCACTCCCTGGGTCCACCAGGGGATACCATTACCCGATCTGGCATTCGTAGATCTCACAGATAGGGGATCACTCCTAGGATCCGCTGGGGGATACCAGCACCCGATCTGGTGCTTGATCGAAACATGTCACTCACATAATGGATCCTCGCTTGCATAAAGGTGGACACGATGATACCAAAACCCTATCTGGTATAACTCTTGATGTAGGGGATCGAACTAACGATGCCGCAACCCTACAGAAACTATGCGCTGAGTAGGGGATCATATAACCAATGATACCGCAACCCTACTATAATCTTTATGCTGAATAGGGGATCGTATACTTGATGATGCCACAACCCTACTGAGCACGGACCACTGCATATGGGATCATATTACCGATGATGCCACAAACCCTACAGGGTTAACCTGCTAGATAGGGGATCACCGCCCATGGATAAGCGGTCACAGCTATACCAAGAACCCGATCTAGGGGAAATGATGCTAGAGGATCCCGCTCCAGGCACACTGGAGGGATTATACAATTCTATCAGATTAAACAGCCCATCGAGAGGATCAAAAACCTATAATAAGGCTGTGATGCCACACGAACTCTCGTAGGAACAAACAAAGGGAGTACCCTCAACCACTGTTGGTCCAAACATTTCTAACCCGAGCGACCCACAACAATGCCACACATCGCAACACCAAGGCCGATCCCTACGCCACCATCGTAATCTATGCGAAAAAACACGTAGGATAGGCTATTTACTAGCCTGAAACAGACAACTGGTGAAAAATTCACTATTCACCGAATCTAGTCTATGTGGGGACCACATTACGATCCCAAAACTTATCAAGCGGATCATACCACTGTGATCCCCTCAGAAAATCATGTGGAATCAACTAATTGATCATCCCAAATAGACACCCGGTGAAAAAGGTACTATTCACCGAAGCCAGCCCGGGTGGGTCCCATGCCTTGATCCCGAAACTCATCGAACAGATCTTACCATTGCGATCCTCTCAGGAAAACACACAATATCAACTATTCATCCGTCAAAATCGGACTCGTGGTGAGAAAGTTGTGTTTCTCCATAAACGCCCAAACCCAGTCTCGTGGGGCCCATACACTAAACTCGGCCCCCAACACCTGAAAATCATCAAGAAAAGTCTGCCATACCATCAGGGTCACAACGCCATTGACATCACGTCAGTTAGATGCTCTGGGTAAAAGATACAACGACCCAAAGTCGAATAATAATAAAATATTATTATTTTATTCGACGTTTCAAGCTGCCTGGCCACGATCACGAAACTTATAACTCCCAAACCCAAACCGAAGGATTATCCTCATCTCTAGGGTTGTGTCTCCCTAGAAGGAATGCAAAACAGATATCCAGGGAGCATGATACAGGGGGTTTTAAAACCCCCATGTATTAAAAGAGGGACTGACAGGCCTGGGCCGACCCGCCCCGGCCGACCTCGCCACCGCCGCCGCCGACCCACCCTGGCTGGCAGCCCTCTGCCACGCGGTTCCCCGCGCCGCCACCCCGGGTGGCTGGCTGCCACGCTCTACCATGGGTCCGCCGGCGTCGGCGCCACCGCGCCGGTGCCGCTCCGGCAGAACTTCCGCGGATCGCTAGGGGCACCCCAGTGGTCTGTTTTGTGATCCGCAACCTATTGTGCGACCCTCAGGACCCGATCTTATCTGCTACAACAAAAAAACTAATAAATTCGAAGAAAAAAAATGGGATATGGAGATTTTTACTCAAATTTCCTACCTCGTGGGAGAAACGCTGAAGCTTTGGGTGCAGAACGACGCCTGCGACGCGCTGGAGCTCGATCCACTGACGATCAGTGCTGAAAACGGACACTCGGAGCTCAATTTGCCAAAGAACGGTTGAGGGAGGAGGAGGGTTTCATCATGCATGGGAGGAGGTAGGTGAGGGAGATGATTAATTGATTTTCCTTTTTTTATTAAAAACAAATTCATTTCATCTCCCCACCATCACGCCTCCAACCCGACACCCGATGCCGACCAAAATTATGTCGCGCCTAGAGTAAACATGGCATTAGGAATGCAACAATGGACTCAGATTTTTGATCTGAGACTCCATTCATAAGTTATTCGAGCCAATTTTCGTAAATAAACTTTTCCATTTATTTATGAGAATGCCCCTGGTGGCTTTTCTCACAACAGGCCCGCGCCTGCAAAGTATACACCTCGCCTAGGGTAAACGGCACGTTCCGGACGCAACTATGCCCTCAGATTCCCATTTTGAGCTACCATTTAGGAGATATCACACCCCACCACATGAATAGTATAAAAATACTTAATATTTTTATAAAATTAATTCCAGGCACACCGGGCCTCGGAATTGTACGCCGTTTTCGTGCCTAGGTCTTGAATTATTCATAGAAATATTTCAATGTCTGATAGGTAAAAAATCTGAGTCTCTATAGGATGGTTATGTTCTTGGGTTAGTTAGTAATTTTCATAATTTTTTCATTTTCTTGCTTTTTGAATAGTATTGTCACTTACCCATGTTTTATCCTTTTTTTTGTTCCAGAATTTTAATTTTATCATGGAAAAAGATGCCCCCGTTAAAAACATTACAAATCATTTTTCATTATTGAGTCTATTGAGTGTAAAATTCCATTATTTTTGGAAAATTGTTTTTCAAATGAATGTTTATATTGAATATTTTTCTAGAATTTATATTTTCAAATAATTCTTAGGGTTTTAATGGATTTTGAAACCCATGCCACATTAGCACTGACCAATATTTTAATCCCTTACTTGAGATACATTCTAATCCCTTTATTGAATATTCTTAATTTTAATCACTTTATTGAGAGTCTCGGGTCATGTAGAGAAAATATAACTTTCCTTGATTCTGTTTGAAGCCATAAGATTCATGTGTGCTATATTCAGGATATAGGCCTTCATTCATTGAAAATTTCATTGTACAATTAACCTCTATTTTTGGCCACCTTGACATTTTAACCTTATTAAGACTTATAGAAAATGAAATGCTAGTTAGGTAGCTGCATTATAAGATTCTTTATCCATACCTACCCATATCTTGTGTACATTCATGTTTTACTTTCTGAAAGTTTGGGGGAGATTGTGTTTCCATGGGAATCATTAGGAACAAATTACTGTTATGGGTTGATAGAAAGGGTGCCTAAATTTTCCTTAGGCTGTGGGTTCACAAGCCACATTGTATCTTTGATTTAAAAACTTTCCCTCTTTATCTCCAATTAAAATTGTAAAAAAATAAAATAGTTATGTACATTTAAAAAAAGAAAAAAAGAAAAAAAATAATGGAGAAAAGTAGAAGTTTATTTATTATTATTTACTGATTGGTTGTGGCCCACACAAATGGAAAATGGGGATAGAGATTTACAAGTGATACAATTTGTGAGGGGATGAGTGTGTAAATTCATTGTGAACACTTATTGAATTTTGAACTATTTTGTAATTAAGAGATTAAACACTCCTCTTTTGACTCAAATTTTTTATACATTAAATCCTACCAACACTTGAACCTCAAAACAACCTATTGGATGTTCTCTTGAGTAACACAATAGTTTATGCTAGTAGATAACTTAGAATCTTGGAAATCATATGGTAAGATCACATGAACTATGGGAAAATAGAATAAATCCACTTTCATATGTTCCTTGAGTGAAAATGGAAAATTTCTAAGTGAGGTAGGCTTTGACATGTTGCATGGGTGAACAAATGAAGTTGCACAAATTTTAATGCGAGAGAAGAAAAATGATAAGAAAAATGATCTCAAAGATGAGACATGATGAATTTCATTTCAGAAGAATCTTGGAACTTTTATCACCTTTGATTTAATAATGAGACTTGTTTTGGATATAAGACTTTTCCTAGGAGTGAAAATGTTTAGGTGTGGGGGTGTGATCGCACCATGATTCACTATTTCATTTTCACCTTTACACCAATATGATAAACTAGTTATGTATTGAAAATTATAATAATAATAAAAAATTTCACTTCATGTTTGATTCAATTATTTTTTATTTTTTACTGTTAAAAAGGGAAATGTTACTTGTTTTGATAATTACATTGTAGGTGTAGGTGATTTGGATGGCCCATGATGATGTCCAAGAAAAATGGGCCAAACTATGCATGATCCATGCACACCCGTGGACTCATCTGCTCACTTATACTGAACCATGCATCAAAATGGGATTAAATTTTGTGGGATAGTCCAAATTTCATTGGTCTACATTTCATTGGAAGGACCCCAAGACTCATTCTGCCATATAGTGGCCCAACTGACCTGATCTGTCCAACACACCGAATCTACATGAAGTCAAAAGTGGTGTTATGTGTTCTGTCAATATCTCAAGATGTTATTGTCCAAATAGAACCAAAATTTTGGTGGTGATAGTACATAGGTGGGGATAAAACGTTTTAATTTTTTTTTTCAAAAGTTAGATAAGACTTCATGGTCATCAAAAACCATCGTCCAAGTGGTTTCTTGAAATCAAGGTTCTCAAAACCACCTTTAAATTTTCCTATAAAATGGCACCTTGGGCTCCCCATTTGTATGTTCGACCAAGAGAGTGATGTTATTCCGCATTGAAGTTCCATAGGATTCCTGTCATCCCCTTGGAGGTTCTGGATCTCCCTATCCTCATAAAGAGAGCTGGAATTAATAAAGAGTTCCACCCGAGCCTCCTCCTCCTCCTCTAGATGGCGAGATAAATAGTGGACGATCATTTTGAGGGAGCTACACACATTTGGGAGGGAGTTCTAGAACAAGTTATTCTATTGGGTTTGTGTAATTTGTTTGTTAAATATTTCAATTATTTCATATCTTAACATGATTCTCCCTTGAACCCCTTTATTTTGATATAATTAATTAAAACACTTTTTTTCAACATTGATTTGGTTGAGATTTCAAGTGGGAATCTTGTGGTGTTCCGATTAGACAACACAATAATCCTTTCTCTATCACACATATATGAGATTTCAGTATTCTTTGGTATCCCTTGTTTTGTTATTGATGACCAAAACATGAAAACATGACCATGTCAAGGGTTGCTTCTTTATGAATCATTTTAAGGGGTAAGATGGGAATCAAGATCTTGGGAACCCTCAACCAAAGTATTAAACAAAACCATGTGAAATTTTCAGAACAATGAACTATATAAGAAGTGCAGTGAACTTGATATAATTTACTTCTATAATAATTCATAATATAACACCTTTATTTATTAATAATTAAACTCTTTAATTTATGTTATTTACTTAAATCTGTTTTCAAAATCACCCTGTTTTTAGTAATTTTTATTAAAAACACATAATCTAAACCTATCAACACTCCTTGAGAGAAAACATAGGGTCTACTCTATACAATAAATCAACATTAAAAACATAATCAATTGGACATTTCAATACAACATGTTCATTTTACTTGTTTTCCCCTATTTTATGTGGTAGATATGTTGGGGTTGGGTGGTGACCGCGTATTAAGTATGATGCACTCATACCCTATACATTTCCCCTTAGACACATGGTGGTCTTCTTATCAATGAATCAGGTAATGAAAAATCCCCAAAACATGAGAGTTTTTATGTTTAAGAGATGTATTTCATATTGATTTTTTAGAATCCGATGATGGATGACCGAGTGGATATGGGTTGAGATGTTTTTGGACTTTATACTTATGGTTTTACTCTTGGCATGGATTATTCCTGTTATGCATTTATATCGTCTCATGTATTTTTTTATTCTAACTCTAGGATTTCTCTACATCCATTATTTCATGTATATTTTATTTTTATAAGTATATTTTTGAACCTTGACTTTTTTATTAATAATTGGTATACTTACATTGAGGTAAAGTCACTTTCCACATCATTAAACTTATCTCTCAATGTTTATGCCAACATCTAGTGATTAGAAAACATTCCTGATGTATTATGGTGATTCCATTTAGACCTTGAAATCTATAATGTTTCATTAAAAAATGATATTAGATAAGTATAGGGAAATTGGGCTAGGAATGACCTAGATTTAGGACTATCAAGACTTAAGAAGAAACCCATAAATATGTTTGGACAATATAATCATGGCAGAATATTGAGTTTTCAAAAGTATTTTGGGTTTGGTTTTGATTTTCATTCACGGATAAACTTATTTATTTTGAGTTTTACGTATCATTTGTATGCACATATTAGTAGAAACCTATAGGGAAGAATGATATTATGTGATTGTAACCATTTTCTTAATTAATATTTATAATCATTTAGAGACTTATATTAATTGAAACATAAATAATAAATAATTAGTGTTTTAATAATTATTTATTAATGAATATTATACTAATATATTCCTCTAACTAATTCATTTGAGTAACTAATATCTTTTATTATTATTATTACTAGATATTTTATTATTCTACAAAAAATTTAGATTTTTAAACCTTTTGAATTACGATTTAAAGTGTATGAAATTACGATAAATCGAAAGAAAGAGAGAGGAGTAGGGGAGTATCCTAAGCATTATTTTCCTTGATTAACGATATAATTATCCATATTTTTCAAGAATATTAATATAATTCTCTACTAAAATGAAGAGTGTGATTCCTTTGTGGCCACTAGTATCCATACATGAAGGGGATAATCATCTTGACCCACCCAAAAGGTATTTCATTGATCCATAGATTTTATAATGGATGACTCCACTAATATAGGCTTGTGGTAAGGGATTTTCTCAATGGTAATCCAATACATCTACTGTTATGTGATTCTTATAGCTTCATAATCACATAAACTTTTAGAGTGATGTTAAACCACTAAAAGAAACATACTTGATTGAATATATCCATTTCACCTTTTAAAGAATTAAAATCCTAAATAAACATAGGATTTAATTGGAAACATTTGTGCTTGAAGGGGTTTCCCTTCATTGGTGGCATGTTATATCAAAATCCAAGAAATATCAATGATTAAAATGTATATAGGTTTTTAATAATAAATTATATTGCGACACTCATCATTGGATTAAGGAATATAAATTCATGAAACTCATGTAAAGGGTGATGAATATGATGGAGTAAACCACCAAGTTTATAGATATGATTTATTTTACCCCTCACTTGAGTGAGGATGATAAATATAAAGTTCAACAATTTGATATACGATTAAAAGAAAAGTTTAAGACTTAAGTGAGGTTATTTTATCTTTTTAAATATCTCATAGGTTGTGAATAATGATATTTTGGATTGGAAAGGTTCCATGAAAAATTATGTGGATAATGGTTTACCTCATAGACAAAGAAAAGGCAGGGTATCCTCAAGTGAGTAGAAATGGGTTTGAAAATAGTCGAGTTGGGATACAACATTTCTAGATGGCCGAGGTAGAATCAATCCTATTAGTTTTAACTATAATATATATATAATTTTTTGCCACTAACAAGGAAACCCAAGACATACTTGACCTAATTTTCTCTTTGAGGAAAATTGATGTCATCAATGTGGCTAATATGGCCATCTCTATAATTTTTTTTGTGAATCCCTCAGAGATCATTAGAAAAAATATCAGTGGACTCATACATCTTCCACTTTGTCTAGTAAACAACCAATAGGGAGAAGTTTTCCACCCTCAAGAAAATATATTTAAGGATGTATGGAAGTTGGAAACAAAAAATAATCGATGAATTTTCCTTTTTGTAAGGGAGAATAGATGTAGGTTTAGATAGAATAGGAAAGGACCTTACAGTTAAGAAACCCACAATTGAAGTCCGTGAAGGCCCTTCCACATAGATAAGTACCATTTTAATATCATATACTCTTGAATTACCATTATTTTATATAATTAATTTTAATTCATTTATCTTCAAGAAATCAATATCTCATCTGGGATTAGGAGTAGAAATATCAAAGAATCTTTTGACTATCAATACAGCTTGGGTTAAGAACTTATTAATGAGTAATTTTTTTTTATTTTATACCATTAGAGTGGAATCATATGAATATTTTTCCTATTTATTCACCATTTACATTAATATATTTGATTTTATTTTAGGTATATATTGGTTAAAATGGTTTATAGACCATATTGATTGCTATAAAAGATGAGTTTCTTTCTCCTACCTAGTTGGTATTTTGTATACTCATATTAGAGAATGAGAACATCAAGTAGGTTGGGCTAGACCAGATTAAGGGTAGGTTGGATTTATCACCATAAAAATGGAAATTTTGATACTTAGAGAAGTTTTATAAGTAGAAAAAATGGTATTACCACTTTTTATAGACATATTTACTAATTTTTATCTAAGTATTTTTAGGAATATCTCCTAAATGAGTGATGGAGTTATCTATTTAGTTGTTAAATATAATTGAACCGATCTTAATTCCACCATATTGGATAACACCGATAGATCCATCGATATTTAAATATAATCTCAAGGATATTTTGATTGAAATATTCATTGGAATAAGAACTTATCTATGGGGTGACCCTACTATTTTCGTTAAGAAAGGTGATGAGAGTATATAACTATGAATGGACTATTAAAAAATGAATTAAATAACATTAAAAAATTATCTATCACCCAAGTTTAATGATTTTTAATCAATTAAAAGGATATAAATTTTTTTAAAAGATTTAATTTCACTATGGTTATGATTAACTCTAGGGGAAAATATAAAATACCCCAAAGATGGATTTATGAAACCTGTATAGTTACATTGAATTCCTAGTCATCCCATTTGGATTTATGAACGTACTTTCTATTTTCATGGCCTTAATGAATAGTATTTTCCATCCATTCTTAGAATCTTTCACGGTAATATTTCTGTATAACATGATTATGTACACTGTATTTTTGGAAAATCATGATAGAAATATATGGATAATATTAATTACATTAATGGAGTATCAAATTTATGATAAGCTTTCAAAATACAATTTCTCAATTTAGGAATTTAGATTCCATGGGCATGTGGTATTTGAAGACAGAATATCCATAAATCTCGAAAGGTAAAGGTGGTAATGTATTTAGAGGTATTAAGAACACGTATAAGATTCAGAGTTTCTTGGGAGATGTTAGGTAATTTCATAACTTAATTCAATACTTTTCTATATTTTTTTTATTATGAATATATTAACAAAGAAAGGGGGTAAAGTTTTTTTAGTCTGATCAATTTGAATTAAATTTCCAAGAATTAAAGAAAAATCTCACCATTTCTCTTACCATAATTATACCTTTTTCCTCAAAAGGGTTTCAGGTATATTTGAACACTTATATTGTGGGTATGAGATATAAAAATATGCATACTAATTGTGTGGATGATAATGCTCATCAAAAACTAAAACTATATGAAACTAACTATCCTACCCATAACATAGAATTAGACATTATGGTGTATGATTTGAAATTATAGAGGCAATATATCTTTGAAAAATGAATCATGGTGTACACCGATTATTCTAACCACGAGGAAAAAAACACCCTTAAAGTTGGTTGGGGGTGAATTGGGGTATAAAATTACATTCACTTCTTTTGGATCTTATTTCTATGTTTTAAATAAGGATTTTAACCTATAAATCTTAAATAATAACTCACAATATCAAAATATGTAAATTAAATTCAATGACATGACATTTTACCTTGTTCACCCAAAAGGGTTACATCTAAAGAGTATACATTAATAATGTATTGATGTACCAGGGAAATCACTATTCACTATTTGTGATTAAAAATTTTAGGTAAGGATCATTTCCAGAATAATGGATACCCCCTCCTTATAACTATTTACTCACTGGTTTAAGAAAGAGATTTAAGAATAAGTTGAAATATAGGTCACTCATAATGAAAATAAATAAACTATAACACTAAGACAACAAAGTTGTTTTCCTGTTATCTAAAGATTCATGGATAAAACCAAATCCTTAATAATAATAAAAATAATATTGAAAAGACACAAAAAAACTCTCTAGAATACATGGTTAAAATTATTCTCTCCTACCATTTGTTTTTCCAATATCCATCTTTGTATCTATGATTCATTATTCTTAATGTCTCTAATTATTTATTCTAAAAATTTTATCCTTTGAATGGAACATATCACACACTAATAGAACATTAAATTTGTCTATATTAGTCAAATTATGTTAGTAAAAAACCAAAAAAAATATTTCCATATTTAAAAAAAATTCAAATCCTTAATTTTTTGTTATATTTAAAATATATAATACACACTATAATGGAAAAATGTCCTTTTATTACCAATTAATTTAGAAAATCATGATCTAAGTTTGAATTTTAATACCAAAAATCATAGGGTCAATCCCTTTAGATATTCACAAACTATATCACTTATGATGTAATAAGAATTATTTCAACATAAACTCTAAAATTTCAACATATTAAAACTCTCTATTGTGGTGTATGCATCAGGGTGTAACAAGAACCCCTACACTATCTTATAAACTTCTCCACTATTAATTACATAACACACATGTATTTCAATGTGATATATTCCAAGATAAAAACTCTTCTTCATGAAAACAAGATTCTACGACATGAGCATTCATCCATAATATCTAGATTTGAACCATTTATTCAGCCTTCATCCTTATCAGGATGCACTATTTAACCATTATGATTCAATATGTAATCCACTATCTCATGGAAATATTTAACATATATGTTTTCGTTTGACATGATTTTTTTCCATCTTCACTAAATTAGCTTTAAATATACTCTAAAATTCACTAAAACTAATCCAAACAATTTTAATTATATAATTAAACCATTATAACATATTTATAATAAAGAATAAAATTATATTTATAATTCAAAAAATATCCATTTGATATACCATTCTTCTCTTGAATAACCTAGGTTTCAACATTCTCTCCATTTGGGGTTTTAGGCATTCCTAAGTGGAATTCAAGGCACTTTATGATATAAAAAAATATAAATAAGAGAAAAATATATCAACTATCACTCTTATTTTATGTGATTAATTATCTTTGTAAAAAAAAGATTGTAAGAGTGAATTATATGCTCACCTTGAAAATATAGCTCTATTATAACTCCATTTAACCCCTGATTTCACTTGAATCCACTATCTTCATCTATATTTAATGTTATTAACCATGTATCATATTTTCCTAATTTATTATATTAAATCCCCACCTTGGGACTAAATTTATACACTTTATATGAAGGTTATTATCTAATTCCACTCATTAACTCTTTTAAAACTCAATCTATTTTCAACATTTGACTTCAGTTGTCGAATTTCAAACTTTTAGGTCAGTTTTTCTTAAATTTATCTAATTTTACATTTCTACCATTTGAAATTAAACCAAAAGGTATCAAATATATAAAGTCATGAACCGAAATGATAAGAAATAAATTTATATAAGTATTTGGGACATGACAAACCTTCTTAAAATTTAAAGGGTGGTTGAATGTTTATATTCAATAGTTTTTTTTTTCAAATTCTATTGTGGTCAATGGGTATATGAATTTACCACCCACTTATTAATGTATACCAATGTGTTTCATATTGAAAATTCTTTTCTATACATTTTATTTTATTAAATGACCCTGAATCTAAATGTACTTTATACAATATTATTGTATCGTGTTCTTTTTCTGCTCAATAACACTTTTATAACCACACAAGATCATTATGGGAACTTTCAATCCCACACTAAGATCATTCAATTATTTTTTAATCCACCCCAACCTCCACCATGTTAACCGATATAATCTCTTACTTATTACCAATCTATCCAACACAGTTTTTTATAAAAAATTATGATCCTTCACTTGTAGATTTTCTATCTAAAACATCATTATCCCATTTTGTATCCAAATATTCCATTAAATTTATATCTTTTTTGGCATATAATAATAAATCATTATCATGTGTACCTTAAACACACCTTAATATAATTTTTACTATAATAAAATGTTCTTATTTCAAACTTCTTTTAAATCTCACAACCAAAAAATATAAATTTTGATCCATAACTAGTCCATATTTATGTTTTTTAGTTTAATTACAATAATGATTATAGTTGAAAATATATTTCAATCTTGAAGCCTTTTTAGAATATCCTGTATATATTTTTATTCAAAAATAAATTTATACTCAAATTTTTAAACTTATAACCTATGAAATTAAGTGAATGAACCTTTAATCAATACCTTATACTCTTACTACACTACTTTAACAAACTCTTCCGACAATTCCAGCTTACTTCCATTGAATATAAAATCATTAACATAATAGATTACCATGAAATTATTTAAAATTAATTATTTAAAAATAGATTATGATCAACACATCCTCTCTTGAATTCCTTCATACTTAAATATGATTCTAAATGAGAATCCTTATCCCATGATGCTTGATCCAAAACATAAATTTCTATTTTCAATGGACACACATTCCTTCACCATCATCAATATAAAATCCCATAAATAATTTAATGCAGAATCTGTCATTAATCACTCTATTAAATTATTCCATATTCATATCCATTTTATATATCTTGAAGCCTCTTTGAATAGAAACCACCAAGAATAATCATATCAGATGAATTCTAGACACTGATGAAAATGTTTCTTCTGAATCCATGCCTTCAATTCGTATATAGACTTTGTATACCAATCAAATTTTACTCTATATCACATTCTCATGCCCATAATATTTATTTTTGAACAAAAACTATGTACTAATGACATTATAATAATTCAATCTTTTTAAAAGACCCCATATTTGATTTTTATCTATATTATTTGGCTCTCCATTTATAGATTTAACCCATGATTAACTATTAACTTCTTATTTGAATGTCATCAGATCCACTTATAATGATAGAGTATTTTGTTGGACACCCCTTATCATATAGGTTTGTGTTAAAGCTATATTATCTTAAATGATATTTTATTAATTATTTTCATATATTATATTCATTGTTTTAATTTATACGTGACTCTATTTAGAACCTATTCCATCCTTTGATTTATCCTTTATGTTTTCCTCATGAGATATGGTTTGAGGTTCTCTAGAATTTGAATTAGGTTTATTCCTTTCTCCATATATTTCTTCAAAATTTAAATGTGCAAATTTTTCTAAAATTTTCTTTAACCACTTTGGGATCATTACTCTCTATGATATTATCGAACCACTTATTTAGACACTCATAGGATTTAATCATTATTGATTAATATAGAAACACCCCTTTATCAGTCATATCTCCATATTTTCCTTTATTGCATTCCATGATGTTATTAGTTCA
This sequence comes from Viscum album, assembly GCA_963277665.1. Taxonomy (NCBI): domain Eukaryota; kingdom Viridiplantae; phylum Streptophyta; class Magnoliopsida; order Santalales; family Viscaceae; genus Viscum; species Viscum album. Next base: position 668,862,852 of record OY728123.1, read on the forward strand.
GTTAAGAATATTGTGGACTCTCATAATTCTTTTTTGAATGGGATGTGATATATTAAACCTTTCCCAACCTTCCCCCACTAGGAACCTCTCATGGGCTTGTAGTGAAGATGATATTGATCCTTAAGTACCACCTCTAATAGTCCCTAGGTTTATGATTAGAACTGAGGGTATAAAACATATAAATGAGTGGAATTAACCTCATAAAACCTAGTAATAGAGAAAAAACTCAAATAATAACCATAATATAAATAACCAAAATCCATAGTAATTGCTCAATGCATGAAAGATGTTAGATAAATAAAAATAACAAATTAAGTACAAATAAAACTCCAAGGAATTAACTATACCGCAAAACCCAAGATCTAAGATAGTATTATCCATATCTGTCACAAAACTCACCCAGAAAACATAGAAATAGTTTATATATATATGGGTGAGAATAATAGGTATACTTAGTAGGATTAAAACCAGTACCACTCATGAAAATGTGAAATAATAATATTATTTCATTAACGAACAAACAACAGAACCAACAGACACCTATCAGGCCAACTATTACCTAACCTCACCAAGGATCACTCACCAAATAACAAATCCAAGTTCAATAATATAATGTCTTGAATATAAGAAATCAAGTTCCCTATAACCAATTCCCCACTAATTTTCCACTTTCATGCCCTAACTTCAAATGGAATATGCTCATCCCCTCCAACATCTGAGGTGGTTTGGTTCTAACCCAACCGAACCCAACCTCCCATATGTCCCAACTACCAATGATAAAATTAATACATCCATTACATAACCACAACCATGCTATAAGCCACAACCATTTCACCCTCATCATTCCATATCGACTACGACATCCTATCTCACCTACACATAGCACATCCAATGTAGCAGGGTATCATGAACATAAAGGGCATAAACCACATGACCTCCACTTACCATGAATGACCCGAAACATATCTCAAATCACCATCCAAACATCCAATCCACTATACCAACCCTATTAGGGAGAGTGGGGGAGAGGGGGTATCCATACAACTATCCATCCTCTCTAACCTGGATGATGGGGAAAACACCCAAATCCCAAAACATTTGAGTGTAGGTAAGGATATACAACTCAAGAAAATAAATAAATAAATCATAATAAAATACATCCTATATATACATATACTTGTGTACAAACCTATCCTAACGGGTCCACATTAATACTATCATCAATATCCACCATCAACTCTATTCTATAATTACCACACACTTCCACTTCTTCCATCTACTACACTACCACCAACCCACTTTCTTACATGAATAAATCACTATAATCAATTACAACAACCCAATAAATCATATTATTATTCCATTTACATATTCATCATTACCAAGAACATTAAATTTATTAATCTTTTAATTCCATATTTAATGAAAATCCACTCCCAGATAATCACCCTCTTAAATTTCAAGTTTTTATTACAAATTATTTTCCCATACTACTAGGGAACTATAACAAAACCCACAATAACCAACCATTCAAAAATCTCACAATAAAATCTGATTCCCCTTTTCTAACCAAAACAAGGCCACCAAAACCACACTACACAACCAATGCTAACATCCCATCCATCATCAAATGACCATCATAAAAATATATCACAATGTATCCCATGCTAACCATCACAACCCCACTGCCCATTGCCCACTAACCATGAAACCCCACTTACCCACACAATCTGACCAAAATAACCTATATAAACCATAGAAAACACACCATATCAACCCACATAAACACACAATCATATCCATAATAAATCCACACAAACAAAATAAACACATAATAACCGATTTAATCAGTAGTAGCATTGAAACCCCTTTATATTTGTTTATATGAAACACACCCTTTAAAATATTTCACATAAGTATTTAAATTTCCATATTAAGTGAATAACCATTTAAAAATGGTGGATTCCACAAAACAATCATGAAATCAAAAAAAATCTCAATAATAATAATAAATATTTTTAGTTATAGCAATGAACAAGCATAAAGTGAAAGGGTAATATCATAAAAGAAAGTAAAAAAATGAGATTTCACCTCATTCCCGTAAATTTATTTTAGATCCATTTAATTATCTTAATTAACTCAAAACACTCCACATACCCATTTATAATAAAATTATTCCAATAAAATAATTTATACACAAGAAATGAGAGTTCTCAAATCCACTACCTCAAATAAATCTTTTTGAATCACTGCATAGGGGAAAACTAAGAAAGATATGATCATTAATATGAACCATGAAAAGTACACCCCAAATATCCTAAACTATAACAACCCCCATCAATCTCTTTCCACAGAATCAACCTGATCAACCATCTCTATAACCAAAACCTTTACCAAACTAAGAACAAGGAGGTAAATAAGAAGGAACGAGGGGACAATCATCTTGAATAACCATCAATAAATTTTCAGAAGTTGGGATCAAGGATAAATGAAGGTAGGATGAAGAAAATCCTTGTGACACACTTTGTTCCTCCAAGATTTGAGATATACAAAGTAATAATGAAGAGTTTTAATGGATGTTTCAAATTTACATGTAGTTGAAAAAACATAACACCATGGCGTAATACCTTTTATCATATCACAATAGGTATTGTTTTCCATAACACTATGACACAAAACAAGGGACCATGCAATAAGGATCTGGTGTCAAGCCAACCTCTGAATATTGCACCAAAAATCCATCCTAGATCCTATAAACCTAGATAAGTCTATGACGCAACATATACATCAAACTGAAGCTACTCTAAAAGAGATAGTGACAAATAAATCTACCACATGGACTTCTTATCATAACCCAAATCCTACACCATAGCCACTATTATATCAAAAGAACCACTAAAATACACATATCCAGCACTCCATTCAATTGCTCATATCTACACCAAATCCATATAAAAATTGGTAGAGGCACTAAAACCACCATACCAAGCCTATATTCTACAAGTCCTCAACTTTACTACAATTTCCTCCACTATATGAAGTCCCTAATATCCATGAATCAAAACCTAATTATCCAGATAAAATTATAGCTCAAAATCCACCAACATCTATTGAATCTCCTCTTGAAAATTTGAACTACCAAAAATAAAAAAGTAATGAGTTGGGAAGGTATAGAACATTACATTAGATACCTCTCAAATGATTCTCATCTTCAAGAATAAAAAAACCTAGAAGGAAAACACATAAACCACCAACCAGGAATCCATGGAAGATACCTCTTAAATGAGATAACACCACTAGACTAAGTATAAAACAATACAATAATAATCATATAAAATTAATTTATTCTATTTAAAGTAAAATAATGAATATCATCAATAATGAAAATACTAGAATAATTTTTTTGGTATAATGATCATGAATCTATGCCTCAAGTTCCCACTTACTCTAATCTGTGACATTATGAAACTATAGAAAATGAACCAAAATAATGGATCACCCATGTGACTCCTTTTCATGATGATCCAATATGTCAACTGGCAGTTCTATGAATGTTTGATCACCCTCGATATATAAATCTCTTTAGTCTATGACATGGGAATGTTTATGAAGATACTGATGAAGCTGCGATACATGAAACACATCATGGATCCGATCTATTTATAGTGAAACTTATAGCTAATAATCCACCTCACCAATGTGATATAACACCTCGAAAGGAAAGATAGACTATGGAGAGTGATTACTCCCCCCAACCAAAATTTTTCTTCCCATGATCAGGGGAAACCCTCAAGAAGACATGATCGCTAGCCTAAAACTCTATAGATCCCCTCCATTAATCCACATATGACTTTTGATGGTCCTGAACCACCTTAATCATCTATAAAAATATTTTAATCTTCTTTATTGTTATTTTCACCACATATGGGCCAAGGATCATTGAATCCCCAACTTTGGTCCAACACAATGAAAAATTACAAGGCCTCCGATACGACTCCTCAAATAGAGCCATTCCAATAGAAGAGTGATATATTTTTTTATAAATAAACTCAACCTAAGAAAAATTATTTTTCTATAGTCCATTAAAATCTAGAACATAATAAAAAACATATCCTCAAGTTTCTAGATGGTCTACTCTATCTTCCTATCTACTTAGGCATGGAAAGTAGTACTAAGGTGCAACTAGGAGAAAAAAGCATACTACAATACTCTAAAAACTATGTGGTAAAATAAGGATCCCATTTAAAAATGATGGCTCTTAATATCCAGTGAAATAGAAACACCACATCCATATATTTCCTCAAACAAGACTCTATAGCACTTGAATCCATAATGGATAGGAAGTGGGAAAAAGTTTAACTAATATTTGATCACCCATATAGAATCACATCCCCCCTAAGCTCATGGTATATCAGTAATGAAATCCATTGATATTTTCTATCACTTCCACTTGAGAACATCATTGTATGAAAAAAACAACCCATGATATGATGCTCTACTTTCACCTGCTAAAAAACAAAGTTCGGTGATATGAACAATACTATCAATATCTTCATCTCCGGCCACCAAAGTTAACCCAAAAAAGGATATATCTTATAAACACTAGGATAAATTAATACTATAGATCTATAGAACTCATGGAGAACCTCATCACGCACTACTGAAGGAAGAAAAATCATCCCCACAAATATAATATGATATTGGACATCCTCTAACCATCCATCTAGATAATCATCATGGATGATTTGATCTTGCATCACCTTTACCTATAGGTCTCCCCACTAATAATCCTCCTCAAATTTCATCAAAGAGGATTTCACTCTAATATAAAATGAGAAACATCTACCACTACCTTCCCTAGAATCAAGACACATCACCACAAGATTTCCCATCACCCTAAAAAATATCCAGATTCTAGAACAACATCTCCGTACTAATTTAAGCTTAGTGCATTCAAAACTAAATTTCCGTTCCTTAGGGTATAGTTGATCTCAAATACAAAGTTCTAGAGAAATTCCATCTACCACCACTATCATGAATTTAGACACCACTATGAGAAAACATACCTCAAGATCTTTTGATCTATAAAGACCAACAAGTTATCACCAATGAAGTAATTTCACTAAAAAATCATTATAATGACCAAAACAAATAAATTGAGATCATGTGAAGAATAGTTATTCTCATGGTGATGTAACTACCTAGACACATAGGATATCACTTCTCTTTAGTGAATCAAGACAAAACCCAGGATTAGAAAACAGGAATAAAAAAATAACACAAAAATAACTCCTCCCTTTGGAAATAAAAACATGCGAACACTGATCAAATTATTATTCATGTAGTCAAGAGCTTCCCGACATGAATCAGTCCATAAGAAGGCCCATTCCTTTCTGGTCAAAACTATCACCAAATTCATGTCCCAATAGAATTCAGATACAATCCTCCAATAATATCTCATTATAGTAAGGAAATTAAAGACCTTTGCAAAATTTTTGGGTGCTTCCCAAGAGGCAATTTCCTCAATCTTCGATGAATACACTGCCACTCCATGACAAACCACCATATTCTAAAGGAAGTGCTCCTCCCGCATCCAAAACATGAACTTGGAAATATTCCTATAAATAAAATGGTGTCAAAGGATATGAGGAATGGATCTATGTTTATTTGAATGATCCTATTCTATCATCAAGTACATAAATATTTTATCAATGAACATGAAAAAAACTAAACCCAGAAATAACAGAACATAGATTCCATGAGTTCCATGAAAATATATGGGGTTTTTGTGATGCCAAAGAAATAACCATGAACTATAAGTGACCATATCTAAACCTTAATGTATCATTAAATATTTTCCCATTATTTACCATTATCTAATGACATCCATACCATAAATTGATCTTAAAAAACTAATTGGATCCCTTTAATTGGTCAAACAGATTTTCAATCCTCTATAGAGTGTAACAATTCTTAAATGTCACCTAATTCAACTATCATTAGTATATTAAAAAAATATAGAAACACATAAACTTTCTTAACAAACAACATTAGAGAACTATATGGTGAAACATTGCGCTAAATAAATCCCTTCTACCTCAAATTGTGAACCTAAATCCTCAAATCCTATAACTCAGAAGGTTCCATCTGATAATGATACATAGAAATTGGGGAGGCACTAGGCTATAACTATATTCCAAACTCAATTTCATATCAATGGTGTAAAGCTACAACCTTCTTGGTAAAAACATTAAGAAACTCCTTCATGACTCCAGGAAACTCCAAAACCTGCACCTCCACTAAAACAAATGACATAGCTTCTAACTAAGACAATAATGACTTTGAGCACCTATAACCCATATGATGCTCCCAGTCACAAATGAATATCCCAAGGTGGACCTCCTTATCCCATAACACCACTAACTTATAGAATAAATCAATAATGAAAAATAATAAATATATGTAGTTGATTATAAGGATAACATCATATGGTTGTATCTAAAGTTAAAATAAATCCCTAGTGGACTAATTCAACCTTATCACTGGCCCACAACATTGACATGCATCAAGTAGAATCATCTAAAATCAAACTAGTGTGGTCAACACTAGGGGAATTAGAATCCTCTCCACTTTGATACCTAATGTACAAACCAAGGAGGGTGTAATAAAGGAGTATGATGCCCCTGAATCAAAACAATGTATAAAACAAGATATAAGACAAGTAAATGGTACCTCAGACAATATATGGTCCCTATGGAATAGAAACACCCCCAACATGAAGTTTCCCATGTTTGGTGACTCTATGAAACTACTAATTAGAACATCCACATATGAATTCAACCCAACATCCATGGGGGTAGGGAATATTATAAGGTTGATCTCTACCAGCTCCATCTCATCTCAATGGAATAAAGTCCCACTACCCCTATTGATGATACTGCCTCTAGGGAAACTATTAATACTGGGTCTAATATGGAATCTATCCTCCCAAACAATATTTAGCCCAAATAATGTCTGAAAATAAAAAAAATGATGACCAAGACCTCCATATACAAGGAACACTGGTGTAATTCTCTCGATAGGCAGACAAAAACTACTATTCCAAGAGAAATAGGAGGAAGAAAACTATTGATGCTGACTCCTATCCAGCCAAAACCAAGACTGCCCCAATACTTGTGATCCACCACCAAAAACTTTAATCATAGAGGGACCCTGATGGATCATATCTAGATAAGATCATGGTTAAGAGTGCATCCTATAAATCAAATCATCTTTATTTTTCACTTCCAAATACAAAGGAAACATAAATGGGGTAATCACACATCAAATCACTGGACCCAATACCTCCTCCAAACATCAATATATAGACTCCTAATGTATAAATAGGTCATGGGATAAGTGATAATGGTAATTAATCCTAATTAAATGCTCCCAAACTCTTAGGTTCACATACTAAAGGGAGACAATCTCACACCTCTTTATATCTATCATTATTGATGGAAGGAACTCTAAACAAAATGATTTTTGAAAATATTCCCAATAAAAATTCTCCCCCTCTATTTCATAAGATACAAGATCCACCATTTTTGTGCTGATACCCAAATTAGACTAACTGCCAGTGGAACCTGATACTCATCCCTAGCTTAGATCAAGATAAAAGAAATATTTATATCCTCTATCCATTTCTCTATCTTTAGATCATAGATTCTCCCCTCATACTTCTCTAATCCCCAATGTTGAAACTCACACAACATCTTCATATAATCCTTATCTTCCCCTACTAAGTCAACTCCACTACATTTAAAAAAATAAGCTCGATGAACTTCAAAAACCATAAACATAAATGGAAAAGGACCAACGTGCATCTCTATAAATAAGTAACCAAAATCCAAATCCTAATAGAATGAAATCCATTTCACCAGTTTATTTAATTAAATTCATTTATTTTCCCAAAATCATACCAAATTAAAATATAATCACAATCAATCAAGATGCATGTACCTCTACTGGGTCTCTACCCTATAAGAGAAATCATTTCACATGGCTATTTGGTAAACTTAGTATCCTTTCATCTTCTCGTAGGGGGACCAATAACCCTATTTCCTGGCTTGTCTCTCAATCCTACAACATGAACTAAGCTCAATGGGTACCATTTCCTTAACAACCCATGTGATTCTAATGTGTCCTACCTCTAATTAATATCCTAATTATCATCTAAAATCTTTGATCCTAGTATATCATGACTTTCCCCCACTAGGAACCTTTATGCTCCTACAGTGAATATGAGATTGACCCCCATTGTCCACCTCCAATAGACCCTAGATTAAGAACTTGCACCAAGGGTATAAAACATAAATATTGGAGGCATTATCCTTATACAACCCTAGAATAAAAAAACCACCGATCAACATTATAATATAAATAAAAAATATACACAATAATCCCAAAATACGTAAATAATTTCATAAAAATACAATTATTAATAAATTGGAAATAAAATTCCTAGGTAATGACTATTCAACAAAACCCAATCTCCAAGTACTATCTTGATTAGTCCCCAAAATAACCCTAAAAACAATATTTTTTTATACATAGGGGTGATCAAAATGAATATACATAGAAGTATTATAATCCATACCACTCACAAAAAATATGGAATAATCATACTAATGAATCAATGAATAAAAATTAGAATCAATATGCATTTATCGAGTAAACTATCCCCCAACCTCACCAAGGATCTCTTCCCAAGAAACAAATCCAAGTTTAATAAGATAATATAAATAATATAATAAATAGAATACCCCAACAACAATTAAACATTGATTTTTATCTCTCATTTCCTAATGTAAGACTTATTATTCTCACTTCCTCCAACATCTGATGTGGGTTGGGTTGCAACCCTACCTAACCCAACCTTTCGCTCCAACATCCTGTGATTTCATTATGATATACATACCATAACCACAACCATAACCACAACCATTCCACAAACCACAACCACATCATCCTTATCATCCCATTCTCAGTACCACATATCATCTCATCCACACATAGATTATCAAATGTATTAGGGTATCATGAACATGAAGGCAATAAACCTCATTACCTCGTCCTGCCATGCAATAACCCCACCATATCTCATCTCACCATCCACGTAGCCAATCTATTATACCACAACCAATAGAGAGATATGTGGAGATGATGTAGCCATCTATCCATCACCACCAACCAAGATATTGGGGAAAACACCTAGAACCCAAAATGGTTGGGCATTTGTAAGGATGCTGAACTTGGGTGGGATAAGTAAAGAAATCACAAGAAAATATATAACACTCAAACTCACACACACACACAAGTGCACACACAAAAACCAAGACTAAATTATTCCAATAAATACACCATCATCACTAGCCACTATCTACACCATACTACCAATACTACACACTACCATCATTTCTAGTTGTACACAAAAACCAACCCACTTCCCCAAATAAATAAACACTATAAGTGACTACAACAACCCTATAAATTATATCATTATTATATTTCAAGATTCATCATTTTCAAACACATTACATTCATTATTATTTTAATTCAATATTTAATTAAAAAAAACATCCAGACAGTTACCCTCTTATATTTCAAGTTTTTTTATTACCAATTATATTAAACTACTATAGGGAAACTAAAAAAACCATAACAACCAACCATTCCAATATCTCACAAAGAAATACACATCCCCTTTTCCAACCAAAAAAAGGACACCACAACCCCATTGTACAAAACACACCAAAATTACATCAATCATCAACTAAAAACTAAAAAACTAGCCTACAACATATCCCATAATAACCATCATATCCCCATTTCCCATCACACAGTAACCACACAGCCTCACTACTTAACACAATACGAACAACACAATCAAACCCAGTAACAAAAAACCCAACAATAGTGCCCTACATAGATATAAAATCACCACCACAAAAAATCCACTTAATCATAATAAACACATTGAAATTAATTTCAGTAATAGTACCCCTAAAAACCCTTCCACTCCCTTTACAATAGATATCATACCATTAATATATTTTACACTATTGGGTTAATTAATATATTTAATTGATTCAGCTTTTATGAAAGGTTGATTACAGAAAATAATCATGGAATCAATGCACCATTCTCAGTAATAATAATGATTTTCAGTGATATAAGAAAAAAAGAATAAAGTGTGAGGGAAACATTATAAAAAAAGTAAACACATATAATTTACCACATTCACATAAATTTATTCTAGATATGATTCATTATATTCATTAATCTAAACCATACTACTTACCAAAATATAATAAAATAATGTTAATCCCTGAATTTACGTAGAATAAAGGAGAGTTCTTGAATCCCTCACCTCAAACGATGCTTTTAGAATCATTGCACACCAGTGAAGCAAGAATTAGAAGATCACTAAGATGAAACACACAAGTTAAATACCAAAAAACCTAAACCATTATAACCCCATCAATCTATTTCCATATCATCACTCAAACCAACTATCTTCATAACCAAAAACTTTCCCAAATGAAGACTAGAGAGGAAAGCAAGAAGGAAATAGGGAAAAATTACCTTGGATCATCGTTGATAAATCTTCTAAAGTTGAGATCAAGGAGAAATTAAAGGGGAATGAAATAAATCCTAGTGCCAAACCCTTTCAATGCAGTAGTCAAGAGGGATAAAGGAAGAATTCATAGTATTGAAAGAATTTTCAAATTTATAACCAAATAGAAAAAATAACACAATGATGCAATACCTTATATCATGCCATAATAGTTTGTAATTTTCAAAATACTATGAGGAAATACAAGGGGCCACTCTATAAGGAGATTAGGTCAAACTAACCTTTGAAGATCGCACCAAAAATCCCACCCAGATCCTACAAACCTAGTTCAGGATATTTCATAGCCTATGCACCAAGCTGTAACAACCCTAAGTAGACAAGGAAAATGAACTTTAATGCCTATAATTCACGTTGAAAACCAAATAATATAACATATCCACCTCAATATTTATATAACCACTGAACTCCACTTATCTATAACTCTAGGTTGCAGGTCACCTCTACAACACAACCATACCAAAATTGACCGACCTACCAAAAAAACCACCCAAAGACCCTATGAAAAAAGGTCTCAAATACAACACAACGATATCCACTATGTAGTAGCCCTAAAATCCACACCAAAAACCACCTCTTCCAATTAAAACTCTAGTTCAAAATCCACTGATCAAACTGGAATTTCAACCTGAAACTCCAACTCCAAAAAATTGTAAAGTAATGAGACGAGAAGTTCTAGACCATATCAACACCTCTTATACCAATGGGTATAATTTATTTCAAAATTAAATCAAGTTTATTACTTGCAAAACCATTCTTAAATATCCTCCAAAAAATTTATTTTTGTTTATTCTTTACTTATAATTAACATATTAGTGATTAATTATAGAGAAATAAAAACAATATCCTTAAAAATAGTTCTTTTTTATGGTGTTGGATATGTTTTCATCCTAATTTGTTAACTTAGAGGTTCCTCAACTCATATGAAAATCCGTGAATTATCACTATAGGCCATTATGTGACCAAAGTATCCATACAAATGACACTCCATCAATGGTAAATCTTATCACTTCCACTCTAAAAATTTACTTCTCCAAAATAAGTTCTGGTTTTTATAAAACCCTTAATGATTGAGAGTTATCTTAAACCTTTTTCATTAAATTATCTTTTATATATTAATATTTAAATTTATATGATTAAACTTCAAATATAATATCAATTTTTAAAATATTATTGGATCATCTATCAATAATTGTATTCAATACTCATTGTGTTGCATCCAACTCTTTCTTTAACTTCATTATCCGTGAACCAACCGAATAATTTTTTTTGGATTCTATAATTTTTATTTGATCTTTAAACATCATTTTAAATGTAAAAAATTATTCTTAAAGGGAATACATACTATTTTCTATATATTTCAAAAAATAATTAAGGTTACTGATTATCTTAATTTTATCCTTAATTTTCATCTCTAAATTAATAACTTCTTTATATGTTTCTTGAATAGTATATTTTTCTTCCACAACCTTGTCTAACAGAGTTATTTTAACATCAATTTTTTCAACATACTCTAATGATCCCTCTAAAAATATTCTAATTTGTAATTTTTTCTTTCTATATATGTCTAACTCCTCAATTACACCTTCAAGATCCACTTTGAGGTACAACACACCATCTAATTGGTTATGTTCCTTGATTTTAGATTTAAATTTTTCATTAATTTCCATCATAGAATTTTTTGAATATGATTTGAACTTTGTTTCATCTACCTTAAGGAAAATATCCTCATTATCTTCATATTTACCAACCCAACTCTTTTTTTGGAATATTATTTGAGATGTAGTTCTATATTTATCATTCATTTCATGGGAATTTTCCATGTTGATTTTGTGTGTAATAAGCCTCATCAAAATTACCTTATAGTATCTTAGGAAACCATGCATATATTACTAACCTTGACACACCCAAGATACACTAATGTTTTATTTCCATTGGATCTCTGTTTGCCTCATTTGAAGTTTATTACTAAGATTAATAATAATTGATCTGTCACATATTCCTCCCTAAATTTACCTTGGTGGATGTTAACTTTTTTTACATTTATTTTAATTTCATTTCCTTATATGAATGAATCATCAACCATTCTAGTTTCACATGCATTTCATAGAAAACCAAAATATTTTTTTCAAATAATTTAATAAGATCTTTATTAAATTATTTTCTTGAAGTGTTTGAGATCTTTTGATTATACAAAGGTGAAAATATCTGTAGGATATCATTGAATATCTCCAAATCCTTAATCTATCCATTAAGTCCATAAATAGACCCAAAAAACTCAGTGATTCAGTTGAAAAACAATAAATGTCCTCATTTATATAAATATTTAAGTCATTGATCTCATTGTGATATAATTAAAACTTTGCATCATTCACCTTGTTTTTATTAATAAATATTGGATAACTCATCACACATTGACATAGTGGATGTAAAACTCATCAAAATTATATAGATTTTATTTGATACTTATCCATATAAGGAATTTAGTACTTTCTCACCAACATTGAGTAAATTATTATCTATCTCAATTAGGGACATCTCGATAGGATCACTCACTAATATATCATGAATTGTAGTATAATAAACATCAAGTTCAAGAGACTATATATGTGATCATATTAAGTTATACCATATATATTAATTGTATCCATTAAAGAGTGGAACTCATTTTTTATTATTTATGTTCTCTATCTTAAAGATCAACTAGTGATATATTTATTAAGAAAATAACATTCTAGTTCTGATATCAATTGTTGTAACCACAAGGTGGAAAAAAACCTTATAGGATGGGGCTGAAATAGAGCATCAATCTCCTTTCACTTCAATTAGATATTATTCCTGTATTGGAAAGATGGATTTGAACATATTAATATTAACCAACCATTCACAACATCCAAATATAAATAGTAAATGTGACGGCTCATGATTTTACTTGGTTGATCTAAAAGAGCCATGTTCAAGGAGAATACACCAAAAATGTGTAGATGTAACAAAAAAATTTATAAAAAAACATCCTACGTAAACCAGCCACATCACTCAAGGAATTCAACCATAATAACTAATGTTCATTATTGATTTCCATGGGCTGACGACAAACACCCGGGGTATCAAATATAACTGTTGGGAACGATTTCACCTATAAAGCCCCATATACTACAACATTAATTCCACCTATAAATTCAACTAGAGGTATCTATAACTTATACATTAATTCACATAAATAAGTAGTAATAAATAATAATCATCAACCAAATTTAATATAACATAATATAATTACTAGAATAACTCATAAACTACATCTATTTATAAACTAAAAGAAAAGTGATTAAAAACATCAAATATACATGAATCCAAAAGTAATTAGTAGGTTCGAGTTATTGATACATCAATAACTCAAAAACTTCCACCAAAGGATCCCCAAAATATTTCACATGAGCCAACTACAAGTGAACTATGATTACCACTATTAACCATACTATGATATATGAGATGCATTAAAAACCACCACCATAAGATGGAACTCTTTTTCTTTTAATTGTGTCAGATATAATAAAGTCTACAAACACCCAATTTATGTATACATGACATGGGGTAAATTCCCTATAGGACTAATATATGAATCTATATAATATATTTTACTATGAAAACAATTATAACTAGTATGAAAAAAACATTTGAGAAATAACATTTTTGTCTTACCAAATAATAAATAGAAATAATTTTATAATCCTATGGTTTTAAAGAGATAATCCAGGTTCTTAATTAATCATGAACAAGGAAAGTGAAAAGTATAACCATGAGAAGTATAATATGATCATCATAGAATGAAGACATATCTAAAAAACATGTATCATGGGCTCTAATCACTCAAACCTTGACTAATCCTTACAAATACCCAAGGTTTCCCCTATATGCCAACACTAAGGGAATGTAACACAACTATAAAATTAAATCAGTATAGTATAAGTGAGAATAAATCACAAACTGACACCATGGATGATGCATGAAGTTATTGGAACCTAATTATATGGGAGAATAATAGAGCTATCACATCATACAAATTCACATTATACCACAAAACCATCAAATAAGCATACAAACAAACAATACATTTCATGAAAAAAGGTTTATAGACCAAGGAAAAAATTTCTATTTTTTTAAATCTATTTGAAATTAAAAACCTCTTTAAATCATCTTAGTAAACACCTTATATTCTTAAGAATGGGTTTTAGGTGAGTGCCACATGAAAACTAAGTAAAATATCACTTTTCTTAACATGAATTCAAGAATAATAAAGGGAAATAATAAATAATCCAAAAAAATTCATTTCAAACATAATATGAAAAGTAAAAGAAAAAGAAAACTCAACAACCAAAGTTAAGACGAAGGAAAGATCCAATATATAAAGGCACTTACCTCACACTCACCATAACCTCATTTCCATCTTTACATACTAGAAGGTAAGAGAGAAGGGAATCCTCACAAGCCCTAATCATCAAGAGATTCAATATTTTAAAAAATCATTATCCATGACCGGCATAATATGTCTAGATAAGGAACAAGGAAGAGAGAACCATGGAAGAAAAAGAGAATATAAGAGAAGATAACAAGAAAATCATGAGTAATAATGAGTTTTCCTTGAAACAATCCACTATAAATAAAGAAGGAACACCAAGGAATCTCGGAAGAAGAGATATCCACAATTGATAATATCCTAGAATGAATGAATGGGGTAAAATGATTAAAGGGTTAAAATAGATAGGTATTCAATGTTAATTTATTATTTTTAAGAAATCTTGATAGGCCTCATAGTTTAGCCACATAGTATAGGAAAATATGCACCAACCATGAAATTTTCCCTATAATGGAACCACATACATATGGTTAGACCATACGATTTCCATTAATCATGTACCAAATGTGTTATCTTACTCTTACATATCAAACATAGAAACACAATTTTCCTAGAAATCCATATATTATAGAGACCATGTGCCAACCATGTAAACCCCACTAGAAGACTTCCCCCCTTCTACACATTTTGGGTGCATGATTAGTACTAACCATGTTATAATCATTAAACTAGAACCAAATCACAATTTTTCATATATTTATTCCTTAAACTCCTAAAACCTATAATCAAATAAATATAATAATCAAAATAAATAAATACCAGAGATATGAAGATATCAAAATCTTCCACACCATGTCACTTTACTCCCCTAGAAAGTTCTCAATAATCCTTACAAGATAATATTTTAGTATGTTTCTCTCTTATGAAGGCCTAATGATACCAATTCTCATAGCTATGTTTACCATGTTTACATAGCACATAGTATAATGGAATACATTTTCCCTATAAAACTCTACCCTCATGATATACAACATAGATAGACCACTCAAACATGGTAGTGTTGGGTTCAAAATCTACATCCTCCCACTCGATTACATGAGATAAGTTTGGATGTTATTTTTTAGTAGGGATACATGAAACACATCATGGACAGAATTAAACTGATATTCCAATTTCCAAAGATACTCCATAACCACAAATTCACTGACATAACATGACATTAACTTACCATAATTTCTCAATTAATGAAATCTCAAGTAAGGATAAAATCTTACAAACACCCAATCACTAAAGATAAATTCCAAAAGAAGAGGAAAAAAAATAATACCATATCTAGAGACCTTTATACATCACCAGTATATTAATTTTTTTTTAATATTATCATTCATAACCTAAATGATGTTTGGTCTTAGGAATGAATTCCCACCCCATTCTTACCAGTAAAGAAGGAATGTATATGGACATCCATAAAGAGCTTCAAAGGGAGCCATATTAATCAAGGATTGTTAACTATTATTATAATAAAAATCAACCAATGATAGATGGTTATCCCAAGAGATACCAAATTCAAGCACACAAGCTCAAATCATATTTTCTTCCTTCATCTTAGTGTTACTATCCATCTATGGATGACAATATATTCTCAAATTTAACCAAGAATCCAAAAAATTATAATTACCCTTCCATAACTGGGATGTAAAGCATGGATATAAATACAAAATAATAGCTAATTGAACACCATGATGCTTCGACATCTCTTTTACATATAATTTTCCTTGATCTTACACTTTTTTCTACTCCTTAATAGGATGAAAATGGGATGATTTCATCAACCAGTCAATAATCACCTATATATCATTCTTCCAACTAAGAGATTAAGGTAGAGAAAAAAAAGTATATGGATATCTTATCCCAATTACACACCAAAATTTGTATTGATTGTAATAATTTTTTGGGCTTATGATTCTAGAATTTAACCTTATGACTGTTAAGTCATCAAGACATGAAGTTAGAAACCGTTAAATTCATCCCGAGACACTACTATTGTTGTTTAATATCATAAAATATCTTAGTATCCCTAAGGAACCTCAAAAGACTAGAATTATTCTCACCCACCAGAACCTCCCTCATCAAGATAAAAGGAACCACTAACCTCTTCCAAAAATAAATATAACCATTGATATACCAATACTAATAACTTCATGTCTCCCCACATTTTAAAATTCCTCTTATCTAGTTGGAAATCAGGGTCTGATGCCTAATCTAGGTGAATCTGATCATATAAGGAGGTATTTTATTATATAATATAAAATAAAACATGATTATATTCCTCTTTTACTTCTAGATTGAACTCAAAAAATAAAATCATTAAATACCAATCCTCCTCTAATTATTTTACCACATGAGTTGGAAAGTTCTATCTTAAGGTGTCAACCCCCAAATTACCTTTAATAGGGGTATAATCTAAGTCAAAATAAAAGGTTTAGAGATACTCAACCCAATTCCTATGATAAATATTCATATATCATTGGGAGAATATTCACTTCAAAATTTTGGGATCGTAATACATAGTGAACTTATCCCTAAAGAGATAGTAGCATCCTATATTAAAAGTATGCTTCACCTCTGCTAACTCAAGGTCATAGAAAGTGTTATTGTTTTCATAATGGAATAACTATAAATATCAATATTTCATAACATGATAATAATATATCATAACACACCCCAACTCCATACCTGATGTATTAAAACACAATGAATAATCCTCAACAGTCTTTAGAAGAATCATAATGGAAGACGATTTTAATCTCACCTTAAACTATTCAAAATATCTCTATCACTATTAATTATAATAAAATATCACCCCCTTCTGGGTCAAAGCCTTCAAGTGAGAGAAAAAATTACATAAATACAGAACAAACTATCAATAATACATAGCTTGACCCAAAAATATTCTTATCTAAAATACAGTCCTAAGTCTTTCCTAAGATACCACTGCTTGGGTCTTCTAAGGATCCACAAAAATTCATTTCTACAATACCAAATGACCTAAAAAATCACTTCTTAGATTCATAAATTAAATTTAGCAATTTTTTCATACATTAAATTCTTCTTTAATGTTCCCAATAGAATGTAAAGATAATCCTTATGACCCTTTTTAATCATGAAGTAAACCTATATATCATCCATGAAAACCATACTAAAAGAATAAAGATATATATTAAATATTTTATTTATTAAATATATGAAAATAGTAGGGTAATTAGTAAATACAAAAAATATAACAAGATACCCATAATTCCCATACCTTCACCTGAAATGAGTCATAATAATACATACTTCTTTTACTCTCAATTGGTGGTATCTCAATCTGAGGTTAATTTTTAAAAACCATCTATCTTTATTTATATAGTTAAATAGATCATTGATTTGAGGCAATGAGTACTTATCATTACTGGTAAATTAATTATGATTCAAATAATTTATGCAAATATGGATACTTACACACCTTCTTTCCAAAGATAATCGATAGTTCCCACGGTGATATGCCCAGATGAATAAAACCATTCCTCTCAATAACATACAATTAGGCTTTAAATTCCTTTAAATTAGAAGGATATATTCAATAATATGGAACGTAAATGGGGCCGATTATAGGAAGTAAATAAATAGGGAATTTAAACTCCCATTGAGGTGAAAAACTAGAAAATTATTAAGGAAAACCTCAAGATACTTGTCCACCAACATTGGAAATTGACCATATGAATTTCAATTATTAAAATAAAAAATAAAAAATAAAAAAATAAAAAATAAAAAATTGATAATTAATAAGATATTTATCCAATATCTCGAATACCAGGCCCTACCCTACCTGATCTTGGATCCCACTCACCTTTGATGATAAGATCATTACCATTAGGAGAAATGAACATAACTCTATGATGATAACAATTAATCTAAGATTTAGAAATGATCATATAATACATTATAAGGATAAGGTCAAATATATCTGGATTAATAACTAAAATATCCCACTTGATATCTACATCAATTATTATCACATGACACGAGGATCACTTGAAGGCCCCCTTCATCTTTCCCAAATGAGTGGATAGATCCATAATAAAAATCATCAGATCAGATAAAAAATATAACACATCAATAAATTTAGATGAAGTAAAATAATAGGATTCACTTTTATCAAAAAAATAAAAGGCCATGGGAGAATCAATAAACACGGTACCTATGTAAGTCACTAACCCAACATTAGATTCCTCAAGAATATTATTCGCAATATATAAATACCTAGATTTGGGCCCACTCTAAGAGTTACTATTAGGAATGTAATATTATATCATTTGAGGATAAGATACTATTCCAATAGATGTATATGACTTCACATTATATCCTATGGTATAAGAAGGCCTAACATTATTTCTCTAAGTATGATGACTAAAAAAGTTCTATAGATGACATAAGCACTCACACTGATAAAAATTATTAGAATCCTATTGGTCATCCGATTTAGTGTGGATCACCTTACCATATTGGAATCACGCTATCAAATTATGAATAAATGATTTCATGGGATTGTAATCAAAATAAAATTGCACACTCCCACTACTACCCTAGTGATAGTCCTCACACTTCCTCTTATGACTATATAAAGAACTATGACATCCTCTTATAGCATTAGAGGCACTACCCAAACTAGTTATCCCTACTGTATCTATCTTAGCCATAATTTACTATTCATAAATCTCAATATAGGTTTATAGGTTTAAACAAACAATCCTTGATCTACCCCATGGTCTTAAAACTATCTTATATAATTGAGTCTTGAGATAATAATTAGTGAAGAGATCAGGGGAAAGGTAGAACAACTTATCAAACTATGAGACATACTCCATCATAAAACATCTCTATTTATCCAAGTTTATGAACTTTATATCATTTTACACTCTCAAAGTCTTTGGGAAAAACTATTGGTCGAACATCTCCTTACACTTGGACTAATTGAGGTTCTCATGCATCTTAGTCTAGATAAAGGATTCCCACTATTTATGACCTAGTCCCTCTAGTATATAAGTGGAAAGACCAACCTTATATTTATTAGGAGTATGAATAAAACCAAAGATACATTCAATTTTCTATATATATTCTTCATGTTCCTAAGATTCTTGGATTCCATAGAATATAGGTGTCTTTTGATTAGTAAACTCATAGGATTGATCTACCACTCATGCTTGGTATTTCACTCCTTACCAACCCAGATATTGAATGGTTTTGATAAATGAATTCATATGAATATGTTCTATAAGAGGGTTGGCCTATGGTGTATTCTCTATGGATCCCTCTCTAAAATTCACTAATGACCTTATAAAAGGCACCATCTGTAAAACATGAAACATAGAACCCTATTAACACATAATTAAACTCCAAATAACATGGATATAATATAAAAATTCACCCAGTCACTCATAATTATGCAACATCAATGAGAATAAAAATATAAAATACAAAAGGGGAGGAAATATAAAAAATTTCCAATATTCTGTCATTATGAATTGTTTAACTACACAGTTTAGTGGACCGTGTTCTAACTATGTGAGTACCACTTGGAAAGTTTATCGGCTCGATTACATAGCTAGCACATGGTTTTCTAGACTTCACTCCTTTTTTTCCTTACCACTCCCACCCTAGAACATAAAATTTCTAAAAATAACTCTCAAGATTCCCCCAAAAATCATAATAATAGTAAATCATATTAAATAATATTGAAATATATGATAAAAAATCTCAAATGAAGACAAAATTACAAACCATCCATGAAAACTTGATGTTTTTAATGAATAAGAGTTTTCCAGACACTCCTCCACACTCACCTATTAAGATCTGATGGTCCTAGCTCTGTAATACCGGTACTCCCATAAATATCAAGAGCGATCTGATACCATTTTGTAATAAACCACCCTTGGTTAACCCATTAAATCATTCAATTTGTTCCTCCATATATATGAAAGCACATTATATATTACCAAGAGATTGAGATAACCAGTGATGGTATGTAATATAACTATTGGGAATGATTTCACCCTTTAAGTCACATAGAACACAACATGGATTCCACCCAGAAATATGATATGAGGCATCCATAACTTGGAAATCCGTTCACATATATAATAAGATTAAAAAAATAATCATAATTCAAAGAGAGTATAACATAATAAAATAACCAAAATAACTCTTAAACCACACCACTTTATAAACTAAAAGTAATATTATGTACAATATCATATATACATGAATCCAAAATAATATAGTTGGTCAAAGTGGACGATACATTAAAAAAAAATCACCAGAGGATCCCCAAAAAACTCCACATGAGCCAACTCCATGGGACCCATGGTCGCCACTAATCACAATACCAATAAGGATGGGA
The DNA here is from genome assembly GCA_963277665.1 of Viscum album. Classification (NCBI taxonomy): domain Eukaryota; kingdom Viridiplantae; phylum Streptophyta; class Magnoliopsida; order Santalales; family Viscaceae; genus Viscum; species Viscum album. The sequence continues at coordinate 668,884,323 of OY728123.1, forward strand.
GGCATCAAGAAGATCCACCATGATATGTGTCTACTTTTCCTTTACCTGCATTAGACATAATCAAGTTTACATTCACCTAATTGATGTATATAGAGTATGATACAAAAGCTTAATAGGGTACCACTATTAATCTACATAAAATATTTCACCATGAAAATCATTAATACTAGTTTGAATACATAATTTTAGAAATAATTATTTTTTGTTTTTATAAAATAATAAGTAGAAATAAATTTAAAATTATATGGATTTAAATAGGTAAGCTAATTTCTAATTTAGTCCTTTAAAAGAAAAGAGAAATGTATAATTATAAGCATTATAATATGAAAATTATCAAGAAACCAAAAAATATGACATAATGGAATTAGAATATGAAATATAACCATAAATATCATCATATAATGAGTGCATATCTCAATAATACACATAATGGGATCTGACCTCTCAAACCTTGATTTGATCTTAAAAATACCTAAGGGTTCCCCTGTAAAAAAATACTAAAGGGAAAGTACAAACAAGAATCTATCATGTCCCAATACTATGGGCCAAGCATTAAGATATCATATTATGATTCTACAGGTTAAATATGAATCTATCACATCCCAAAATTTTACATTGCAATGAAAAACCCAAAATTAATCATAAGTACAAATATATCTTTTCAAGAAAAAAATTATTATAAAGCAAGGGAACATAACTATATTTTAAAAATTTATTTTAAAATTAATTTGGAATAAAAATATCTTTACATCATTTTATCAAAAAACTCATGTGCTTAAAACTATTTTTAAGGTTAACATTGCATGAAAACAAATTAAAACCTCAAATGTTTCAACAAAAATCCATGAATAAAAAAGGGAAATCATGATCAGTCCATAATAATTAATTTCAAACATATTATAATAAATAAAATCAAAGGGAAACTCAAGAATGAAAGGTAATCCAAAGGAAAGATCCATTATATAGAGACACCTACTTCATATTCATTTTAACCTTGTTGTATTATTTAAAAACAAAAATATAAGAGGGAAGGGGATCCTCAAAATCCTTAATAACAGTTTGATTCAAAAATTAAAATCATACTTAGCCATAACATGACTTCTATAGCTGAATAGTGCACCAATACATGAGAACCATGAAATAACAAGAGACTAGAAGAAGAGAGAAGAAGAAATATATGAGTAATCCCGAGTTTAACTTGAAATAATCCACTAGCAATCAAGGAGTTTTACCACGGATGGTTGGAGGAATATAGATCCATGACTGAGAAGTTACTAGGTAGAATGAATGGGGGAAACAAAGGATGAATGGGTGAAAACAATAAGTAGGTTTATAAAGGTAATTTTATATTTTTATGTAATATATGATGGTCAATTAGTTTGGCCATGTAGTATTAGAAACTATGGAACAACCATGTGTTTATCACTAAAAGGGAACTCCAAACATATGGGTATCCTACACGATTTCCCCAAACCATGTGCCAACCGTGCCCCAACCATGAGCCAACCATGGACACTTACTCATACATATCAAACATTTCCACCCAATTTACCTCGAAATATTCATCTTTTGGAGAACTATGTTCCAGTTGTACAAACCTCACTAGAAAAATCCTCTCCGTTAAACATGGTTTGGGTGCACAATTAGTGTGACAAACTAGGTAATTTTAAATAGTATACCATTTTTATATTTAATATAATTTCTATAAATTTATATTCATTCAAGAAATATTTATTTTAAAACATATGTATATATATATATATTTCTTCTACATCAAAAATTATATTATATAATCAAATTATATAATCATTATAATTTTAAAACTATTGTATTTACTTTAGGACAAAAAAATATTTTATTTAAGGGTTATATATGTTTTATTATTGTGATTTACTTAATATTTTATTTAATTATTGATTATTTTATAAATTTATATTTATTCTAATTATATGTATTTATATTAAAAATTATATTAATAATTTTATCAAGGTTTGAAATAATAATATGAGTTTTCATTTGAGAAAAGAATAGTTTTTACACTAAATAAATTATTTTTCCATGTACTATATACTTTTATTTAAAAGTTGAATTATTAAATATCATAATTTAAATTTAATAAAATGGTATTTTTTGGTATTATAATGTTGAAATTATCTTATAGTAATTTTTTGATATTTTTCTAAAAAAGTTGTTTTTTTGGTGAATAGTTAAGAAATACAGTTTTTACGATAAACGTATGTTTTATGACATCATTATGATATAATTTTGATATAAAAATTTATGAAACCAATGTAAAATTTCTTACAATATGATATAATAAATATATAATAAAAATATTATTCAATTAGTATAAATTAATCTTTATGTGATGATAAATATGAAAACATTTGTTGGTGTTGACGAAGTGCCTGCGTAGTATTGGAAAATTCAAAATTTGGGTCTTTGTGATAATATTTAAGAGGAAATAAGTATATTATTAAATTAAAGGATAAAAATTATGGATCATAAATTATTTTTATTTATATTTATTAATTTTTTAATTTTATAACAATTCAATCATCTAAATAATTACCTAGCGCTTACGCAATGTAATAAAAGTAAAAATTATTATCTAAAAAATGTTATCAGGAAAAAAATTAAAAAAAATAATATTATGAATAGTGTTAGATTATTATATTTATGAATAATAAAAGATGTTTATTTGAATTTTTTTTAATATTAAATAATAGGTGAATTATTCAAAAGCCTTACGCAGCGTCGATACAACGCTTATGCATGGAGGAGAAAAGTCAAAATAAATGGTTTTAAAAATATTTTAGATGATACTATTTAGATAAATTAGAGAATTTAATGATTTTTAGGGATAAAAATGATAGGTAATATATTATTTAAATGTTTAAATCTTAATTACATAGTTATCTAGATATTTTTAAATCCAGATTATGAAAATAACCTTGAAAATGACTTTAAAGGATATTTAATGATAAAAATGATTTATAAATTACTAAAAAATTATAAAAAATTATATTGAGTCAATTTTAAATGTTTAACGTCAAATAATTTCATATAGTATACATTCATGTGCCACTTTATTTTTTTAAAATAAATTCTTGACCCTTAAAGACTGAATATTTACAAAAAATCTATCAAATTATTCCAACAAAAGGGGACTCATTATAACCTTTCCAAAATAAATTTTATGTCCATTTTTATCTTTATATTATAAAAAAATATTTTTTTAAACATTTCATAAGGATATTTTCTTTACTAAAGTTTTTTCTTTGAATTCTTTAGACTCAATCTAATGGAGGTGATTCAAAGAGCAAGGTAATGGTTTCCAAGCCTCTTTCCCCTTTCTTATTTATGATTATTTTTCATAAAACTCTTAGAAAAATATTTTTTATTTCACAATACCATTATTATTTAATTTTAATATATTTAATCCATTAATTATTAGATATCATTGATCACTTATCACCAAATTCTTTTATTAGCTCTTACTATGTAAAAATTTGAGTTTCTCAAAAATCAGGAATTTTCATTTCAACTATCATCTTAATCTTTTTAATAACATAAGAAATATATAAAATTAAACTTAAATAGTTTAATTATAAAATTTTATTTTAGTAAAACTCAAATATTTGTTGTTTTTTAATTCTCTTAACTCTTTTGAAAAGCATTATTTACCGCGATGGGTCTACGCTACCTAAGTAAACGATAATTTTTTCTTAAATTTAAATCCTTAAAATATATTACTAAAAATTTATTTCATTATTTATAACATTAATATTTAATTAATTTCTGTATTTTGATTCATTAATGGTAAAATATTTACCATAATAATGAAATTCAAAGTAAACAATGATTGTCATTTTTAACCCTAAAAAATAGGCTTATCGAGGAAGATTATCTGAATGGTAACAATTTAATAAGCTATAAAAATAATTTTATTCTAAAATTATATAGATAAAATAACTTGATATTCTTTTATATTATTTAACTAAAGGAAAAATATCTTTTAAAATTTCAATTATATTCCATTAGTTTTGGAAATCATAAACTGAATGACACCCAAATTACCGATGTGAACAATACCAATTTAGTTTTTGAATAAAATGTCATAATAAGATAATTAAATGGAATGTTAATGAGGAAATTAATACTAAAAAGGTTTAAAATAAATTAATAATTAAAATAATTCTATTATTCTGGATATTAAAGGATGTACAAGGCGATTCGAGACTCATGGTAAGGATATTTAAAATCAATTTTCTTTCATTGAGTTATATCCTTTATTCAATGAAAATTTTATTATAAAATTATGTGCATTAAAGACTTTTAATATTTTATGTTATATTTTCACTTTTTATATGGATTTATACTTATTTTACATAAATTTTTCATTGATATATTCTTATTTCACTTATTATGATCGTTGTAAGAATTTCATTTCCAATATCAATTTGAAATTAAGATTTTATAGGCCTAAATTTATATTTGGGGACAATGTATGATATTTATCACCAAAACTCAACTTATTTTATGCTCCTACATGCATATATTATTTATTTTTTTGAATTTGTTCTCTTTAATTCTATAGTTTCTTAGGTCATTTTCTATTGACATTGATTTTCTTTTAAAATGTGTGAAAATAATCTATTCAAACATATTTTGAATTGTCACATTTCCCACTATCTTCTTTGGTTTTCATGAAAAATATCCCTTTAAAATTGTTCATGGTTTTACAAAGTAATTTTTATTTTCAATATTTTATAAATTATTTAATTTCAAATAAATGTTATAAAAAATGTATTCGGGTTGTTTTCCAAAAGAACTTTTACCTTTCAGTTTTAAAGTATTCTCCTCCACATTCTGTCAATAATTTTCCATGAATTTCTATTCTCTATGATCTTAAAATATTAATCATGGGTTATTTTAAAGTTAATCTTATTTTATATGTTTGTTTAAATGTTTTAGTTATATGTTGAAATTTTTTAAAGAGTTTTATGATGAAAAGTGGAATCTTTTATATGTTTTTGTTGAAATTATAGTACTTCGTAAATATATATGATGATGAGTGAGATTACTATATATTTATCAAAAAATATTTGGTATTGATTTATTCCAGAAATAAATTGATATTAAAGATAACTGATTAAGTCATTCCTTTGTTGGTTATTAGAAATAGTTGGTTAAATTATTCCATTATAATGGTGATTTGAAAAAGTGATGAATATAATATCCCAAGATGACTTTATGGGTTTTCTATTATTTTTTATGGATTTTAAATGGAAATATTATGATTTAATGAAATAATAATTATTTTTTATGATCAAAGTTAATTTTTTTATCTTTTTAAAGGTAAAGGTTTGTATTTTATAGGATCCTTTTGACTTTCCAAAGATATAAAGTTTTTATAAACATTAATATTTTCTATGTAAATTTTAAGTCTTTTTTCCTTTACTTATGATGAATTATAAGTTTTTTTTAAAAAAACATTTTGTAATAATATGTTAATTTCATGTTTATAAATAAATTTTATACAATATTATGGTTATGTGTTTAAAATAAATATTTTACAAACATTTTCTAGTATTTCAATGGTATGAAAAGTTTTATTTTTTATTCTACACCCTTTAATGAGATTCTTTTTATCATCCCATGTTTTCAAATGATTCTTATCAGGATTAAGGATGAGTAGGAATGATTATGAAGTCAATGTTTTAGTTATTTAGTTCTATATTTGAATGAACCAGGTTCATCATTTAATAAGTTTGGTTCAGTGGAAAAAATGTCCATTTGGTAGGAAAAGTAAGAGGTTTTTTATTTAAAATATTTTATTAATTATCTAAAACTATAAAACTAAAATTTCATTAGAATTTAATTAATGAAATATTTTTTATAAATTATTTAATTTTTGCATGGTTAATTTCAGGTCTTCATAGTTAGTACTAACCATAAACCCAGAATTAAAACCCCATTTTCATTATTTTTAGCCTCTAACTCCAAAAAACTTCAGAATTTAAAATTAGTAAATATAATAATAAAAATAAATATATACTAGTGACCCTAAGTAGTCTTAAAATCACATAAAACTATTTGTGGTGATAAAGTTTATGTAATACCAACTACCAAGTAAAGGTCCACTTCCTTCTTCTAATCTACTAATTACTTCAAAAAAAGATCTAATAATAATTTGGAACATAGGTTTTTTTAAGGATGAGTTTTGTTCAAGGACCAAAACCCTGCTATTTATTCAAACAAAAGGAGCATACAAATTACATGAGTCAAAATGAGGTAACATTTCTAGAATTTCTAATAAAAAGGAATCAAATACAGAGGGAGATCACTCTTCCAGGTGATCACATGAGAGACTCCCATGTTGGATAGACCATTGACGATCTTGTTTGCTTCACGGAAGGTGTGTGTAGCAATGAAGTTGAGACTGTTGAGTGAGGTGCGGCAGTCAATCCATCGGGGGGTGAGAGACCATTCTAGGTGAGTCACACCCTTCCAAATGGATTGCACAATGGTAGAAGAGTCTCTCTCAATACAGATGTTTTTCCAGTTGAAATGTTTTGAAAAATAGATGGAATGAATGATACCCATCATTTCGGCCTCCAAAGCAGAAGTAATGTCGCCGCTTCTATAGAATCATCAGAGAATCTGATCAAGATAGTTTCTGAAAACACCTCCGCATCCTGAAGGTCCAGGGTTTCCCTTTGAGGTTCTGTAAAAATTAATTTTAATCCATCCAAGAGGAGGATCCTTCAAGAAGTCTTCAATAGTGTAATTCAGTTTTGGATATATTGTACTCACTCCAATCTAGTGAAGGGTTTCAAGATCAATGGCAGAATTTTCACAATGGTATTTTTGGATCATGGAAGACTCTTTGATAGCATGAAGTATCCTCATTTTAACTACATTTAGTTTAAATGATATATTGTTGAAAATGAAATCATTTCTACCATACCAGAGGATATGCAGAAGCTCTACAACGATAGTGAGAAAAAGGTTTCTAATTTGCGGTGACCTCAAAAACTCAATATTCCTTTTCAACTGGGAGAAAATAATTTTATCCAAAAGTCATTTGCACTCAAAAAGGTCAAATATGTATTGCCCAAGAGCAGTAGCAGTCTCACAAGATAAAAAGAGGTGGTTTATTTCCTCCCAATGTTGGTTGCACAATCTACATTTAGAGTAATGATTAAAGCCATAAGATTGCAACAAACAATCGGTAGGAACTTTTTGGTGAGCAATTTACCAAATGAGGGTAAGCTGAGAAGGTTTTATCTAAGCCTTATTGAAGTTGGGGATCTAGCTGATATTATCATACAAAAAACCAAAACACCAAGATAAAAAGGGTGATTTGAATTTATCTCCATCTTCATGAAAAGAATTTTAATATTTAATAATGATCAAAATACTCCACCAAAATGACAATATCTCTAAAAAATTATCAGTTGAAAGAAGTCTCCATAAATTTTTTGTTCACCCAATATCCTTCATCATATACCTAATTCATATGTATTAATCTCTCTAATTACATATTAAAATAATTTCCTCCTTTAAATTCCATATTTTACACACCAATTATCCTTTAAATATTTCAACCTCAGATGAATTAAGCCATCCAAAAAACAAAATAATGTTCCCATATTTTAAAAATAATAAATTTATTATATTTTTTGTTATCTTAAAAATCCTAACATAATTCCAACTGATATGGTGTAATTTCCTTTTATTATTGAGGCATTCAAAAAATAATATCCTGATTTTGAATTTGAGTCCCAAAAATTACTGGGTTGGTATATTCAGAGATTAACCTACCATATTACTTAAGGTGAAATACGAATTGTTAGGAAATAAACTCTAATATTTTAACATATTGAGACCTATCATTATGAAATATACCTATGGGAATAATAAACATCCCAACACTATATTCTGGGATTATATACTAATCATGGTGTAACACACATTCTTTTTAATATGATTTATTCCCATCCAGAAAATCTTTTATATTATAATATGATTTTGTAGTGTGAACATTCATCCATAAATCCAAATTTTTCACTATTTATTTAGCCTAGATCCTCATTAGGATGTGGTATTTAAAACTTAACTTATCATATTCATTCAAACATCTCTTAAAAAACCTTAACAAATATTATGGAATAACAAATTCAATTACAACATGATTTTTTCCATATTCACCACATTAGCTCTAAAACTCCTTTAAATATCACAAGAAATTCATCTAAACATTAACAATGATAAAATTCACTTATTATAGTATATTTTCAATGAACAAAATTAATTTTTATGGTTTAAAAATCTCCTCATTCAATCCAACATTATCCTATTGAATAACATAAGTTCCAATGAAAATTATAAAAGCCTCAAGCACATATTTTCTCAACAAGATCTAAATTTGAGGCAATAAAAATTGGTTGAATACCTAAAATAATTTGATATAAAACTAATTTATGAAACTAGAAAACTGATTTTTGTTAAAGAAACTCTTTGTAGAAATTATCAACCTCATAATTTGTAAGAGGTGAAAAAGGAATGAAGATTTATGTCCATGATAGTATAGATTCACTTGGACATTACTGAGGATCACAATAGGGAATGTTTGTACCTATTGATATTACATCATTAGTTTTAGATATAGTAAAGGACTCCTAAATCCCTAATAATGATTTTATCATTATTTGTGAATGAATCAATTGTGGGGATATCCTTAAAGGACAATATCAAGGTCCAACTCATTGTGAATGAATCAATGGTGGGGATATACTTAAAGGATGGTCTCATGGTCCAACTCATTCCTTTATATTTATAGAGGGATTTTGGTCCATATCAAGATGAAGGAAAATGTTATGAGAGAATATCACTCATCCCGAAGGGTTTCTTAGCTTGATGTATCTAAGATGTATCATGATATTATTAGGCAATTACAGTGCTAGAGTATGAAATTAGATATATATATTATTTTATTTCTAGATGCGTTAATTTTCAACATGTGAAAGTTGAGAACCAATGAACTTCATGTGAATTAATTTTTTTATTTTACCAGTATAAAAATGGGATGATATTCTATGGAATTTCATAAATAGTTTACTGAGATATTTGATGGATCAGGAAATAATCTGAGTAATCATGGATCATCTAACCCTGTTGATTCATTTATTACCTATCAGGGAGTCCAAATTTTTAGATGAGATGGGAAATCTCTATGTATAGGAGATGGAAAGAATTCATGGGTTGTAAACTAGTATTTTCTTTAATCATGACCTGGGGTTCACGCCTTATTTTTGGAAGGGGTTTCAATGCGATAGTGTTACTTAAGTAAAATCAAGCTCAACATATCACCCCCATACCAATGGTTAATTAGGCTTGTTCATTCACATTTTTAAGGATATTCTTTGGGAATATATAATGAATTTTAGTGGATATTGAGAATATTACCTATCACTAGAAGAGTTTTATAATAATAATAACTATCATTCACCCATTTAGATGGGTCATTTTTAATCTCTCTATGGTAGAATTTTTTTTCACCACTATTCTGGATAGATATTTCTGAATCATATTTTATTATACATATAATAATGTAGAAATTAACTTAGTAGTTGAAATTTATTTAGAAATGGTTAATAATTTCTCAAATATGCTAGAATTCACATGTTGATAATAGGTGACATATTTTAGTATTGAAAGTTAGTGGCCATATATTCCCCCAAATTTCTCCATGATTGGTTCACCAAAGGATGGATAAGAAATATATACTAATTCCTTGGTTCATTAGACCATATAAAATCTTAGAGCATATCAGAGTGACAACCTATAGATTAGCTCTACCTCCTCATTTTAATTCTATGAATAATTTATTCCATGTGTCTTAAATGAGGAGATTAATTCCTGATATAGAGTTGGAAGCTGATATGTGCCTAATATATACCTAATATGTCTTATTTCTATCAATTATATATAAATAAAACCTGATGGTTCCTATGTACAATGACCAATTTTTAACATCGACCAAAGTGAGCAAGATTTAAAAGAGAAGATCGATCATCTAGTTTAGGTGTGATGTCAGCATGATTAACTATGGAATCACTACTACAAAAAAGGACTTTAAAACGCTATAAAAGGACCTTTTTGTGCTAAAAAGGTCCGGATAATCGAAGCATGGTTAAAATCCTAAAATTTTTATCAGTTCTAAAAAGTGATGTTAAAATAACCCTTTAATAGTGCTAAAAACCCACTGTTAATAGGGTCTTTAAATAATAACTTTTTAGCACCATTAAAGGGAACATTTAACGGTACTTTTCTTTAGCACTGTTAAAGGGTTCCATTTATAGTTATTTTTTTAGCACTGATAATGGAAACAATGTTAAAGGGGGTAAAAAAATTTCAGACACCTATGTGCCTGACCCCTTTATCAATGCTTCCACAACCCCTTTAACAGTGCTCAACATCCCCTTTATCAGTACTTTTCACCCCACCACCCATTTTATTAGTTCTTTTTGAATACCCATCCTCTTGCACAAGTGCCTAGATTCGAACCCTACACCTCTCCTTCAAAGATGGAAGGCCTTTACACTACACCATGTTGTTTTTCAACCTGTTTAATTATATATATATATATATATATATATATATTTACACACACAAATATATTTATATATATTTACACATATTTATATAATTATTTTTAAATGAATTTATACAATATATGTGTATGTTTGATATATATTATATTTATTTAAATATATTATATATTATATTCATTTACATATATTAGATTATAATATATACATCTTTTATAATACACACAAATTTGTATATATACACATTATAAATATATTTATATAATGTAAAAAATGGTTAGATATTGTTTTAAATAAATTTTTAGAATTTTTATTTACTTAGATATATTTGAATATACATTTTTATATAAATATATTGATATATGTATTTATATGAGTGATTTATTATAAGTAAATATAAGAAAACATGCATATATTTAATTATAAATAAAATTATTTTGTAAAAAATGATAAAATTTAAAATCCATAATATCAATATGAATGTAATACCTAAGAGTAAATTAATTCTCCAATGAAAAGGGAAAAGATACCCCTTTAAACAAGGCTAAAAATCCATCGGATGTTAAAAAATCTAGGTACCCCGACTAAAAAATCATTTTTGGAGGGATTCTACATTTTTTTCCATAAAAAATGTGGACATGGTTTACCTACATTACTAAGGGCATATAGCTCATTCCATGTTTTGATTTGATATGTGGTAGAGCCCAAAACGACACCCGGATCAAAAGTTATGTCTATTTGATGTTCGAGTTATGTTTTCAACTTATTTTAGATATTTTTAATTTTTTTTTTGATTTTTTATCTTAAAATTGAAATTAAATGACTATTACTTGGTAAAAATAAAAGAATTACTAATTAAAAATATTAATTTTTTTATTTTACAAGTCATTTTCACGAAATATCATATATATTAACTATAAATTCCTATTTACCATATCTAAAACATATTTATAAATATATATATATATATATTATATTTATATCAATATAAATATATTTATATGTTAATATATTATTTTTCATGTTTTTTTTAAAATATAATTTTATTAGCACTTGTAAAAAATTTCTGATAAAAAACCCCCTTTATCAGTTCTTCTTTAGAAGCACTAATAAAAGACCTCATTTATGAGTGTTTTTTTAAAATCACTCATATAGGGTTGGCCTTTATTAGAACTTGTAAAAAAACGATGATAAAAGTGGGTCATTAACATCAATTTTTAGTGATGTTAAAGATTCCCTTTAGCAATGCTATAAAAATTATGTTAAAGACCCCCTTTAGCAGTGCTCTTTTTAACCGTAATATTGGGGGTCTTTAACGGTGTTTTTATCTAGTGTCGTTAAAGCCCTAACACTGGATAAACATAGTTTTTTAGTAGCGTATGAGACTTAAGAGTAAGAGATAGATGTTAAGGCTCAATGGATGATTTTTTTACTTAGGAAGATTCATAAGGCTACTCAAGCTTGAGAATCTCGATGGTGGGAAGGTTTTAATGAACCTCATCATTTAGGTTAATATCATATTTTAATTTTGGTTATTTAATTGTTAAATAATTTAAGTATGTGAGTTTAACAGGTTTAATATAATAAAAATAATAGAATTGGAGATGTAACTATGTTGTTTAGATAGAAAGGGAATGAGATACTTAGCGTCCAATCACCGAATATTAGATGATTACCAATAGTAATTTGGACACATACCCTTTTTTAGTAATTACTAAGTGTATTTTTTTTAATTTTAGGAAATTTAGTCATTTTTCTTAAAATAATACAACTAAGAAATATTTATAAGGTAATTTCATTCCATAAACCTAACTAGAGACCCTTTATCACCCTACCCCTTTCTCTTTCTTCTCTATGTAAACCACCTCATCAACGTTGATCTAGACTTTTATCAAGTACATGCAAGAGCTCTTCTTTAGAAAAGATAAGGTAAGATATCCATCCTAACTAATGAAAAAGTAGTTTAAAATAACACATTTCTAACATTAATTATTTATAAATGATGTTACAAATTATTTTTATGTTGATTATTTTATAACTAATGTAAAAAACCATTAGATGAGGTTTTTCATGTTGGTTATAAAGTAATCAACATGAAAAACTTATTTTCAACATTAGTTATTTTATAACCAATGGGGATTTTTTTCAACATTGGTTAAAAAATAACCAACATCAAAATATTTTTTTAAATGTGCTCATATAAAACTTATTTTTATTCCATTAATCATGATAATGTTTCCATACATTTTAAGCTAAACTCTATCCCTCTCTTTATGCAACATTCCTCTCCCAGGATTCTTCTTCATTAATGGTCCTCCTTCTTTACCATATTCATTCGGCCATCATTACTTCATCATTCTTCCACCATTGTTTTTCATGATCCTTTTTCTATTCTTCATCCTTCATGGTCATTGGTCTCTTATTCTCTTCATCCTTCATCTCCCGCCACTATCATCATTCATTCACCATCATTATTGAATAAATTGAATATTTTATATTATTCCTATTATAAGTGATTTTTTATTTATTTTGACATATGATTCTTTAAATTTATATATTCTATTTATAAAATTAGTTTATATAATTTTTCTTATTCTTTTTGACCTATATATTTTATTCAAAATACATTGATATTTATACATGAATATTTCAATTAATTTATTATTCATCTTTTGAATAGTTTTTAAATTAAAATAATATACTTTATTTATTTTTCAATAAATATATATGAATAATTTTTCTTTAATTTTATCAGTAATATTATTATTTTATTTATGAAAAATATATTATTTTTTCTATTATATATATATATATATATATTAGTTTTGATATGTTGAGCAGTGGCGGGTACTGTGCAGGCTGTAGCAGCACGGTTACTGTAGAAGTACTATTCACAGAATTGGTCTTGGGCCAATAAATTGGGCCTATGAGCCCTGTAATGGGCTAAATGCCCACATGGCCTTTGGGCTATGTAATGGGTCTCTCTCTGTCCAGTTAAAGAGGTCTTTTCTTTTCTTAAATAATAAATGAGGTTTGGCCCCAACCTTTGAAAAAAAATATTATTGTTGATAATAAAAATAATAATAATTTTAATAATGTTAATATTATTATGATTAATATTAGTGTTAGTAATGTTAATATTTATATTAGTGTTAATATTATTAATATTAATGTTTATTTTGAATGACTCACAATTTGATTTTTTATTAGTAAAGTAAGAATAAGGAAATAAATTCATGGGGGATAGAAGTGGTGTAGTCTGAGGAAATCTCCTTGGAAAATGCTAATGCAATCCACATGAAGAGATCTAATACTTGAATAAATGGAAAGCCTCTCCACCCGATCTCCCTTGGAAACAATAAGGAAATCTACCATATTTCCTTCCCTTCATGTATGAGTAATCTCCATGTCCCGGGGAAGCATATTTCTACACACTAATGGTTTGTGTAATTATCCAATGAGTAGTATGATATCTCAATAGTTCATTAACCATAATAGTGGAGTTAGATTCAACCATTGAAAGACAGATATTATTATAAAAAAGGGAGACACCAGTTAACATTTCTTCTCCTTCTTCTTTAGTATAGCTCCCCTCCCTAATGTAATCCAAAAATCCCATAAGAACTGAACCTTGAGAATCCTAGTTGATACCACCTCCCTATATAATGATAGGGGAATATGACCCATCCATGGTTAGCAAGATCCCTTGAGAAAGAACCTTCCAACATACCCGAATTCCGAAGCTCCTTTCTTGTTCCATAGGATCATAATTTGGAAGATTAGGAATCTGTTTTAGGAGTAGATAGAGGAGAATAACCCCCTTAAACAATGAACCATGTCTATAGAGTAAATACAATAATTTTTATTTTATATTAGATATGTTAGGATTGGGGCTTTGATGGATGTTCTTATTTTGGGACTCCCATATTACCCAGTAGCATACAACAACAATAATACTTCAATCATGAAAATACAATCATGAACCTTCATTAAAATCAAATTAAATTTGTATAATGTTATTAAAAGAGTTATCATGGTCATTAACTCCTCTGAGTCCCCTGATAGAAGTCCAAGTATGTCTCATGTAGTAGCTTTCAGAAAAAGGTGAAAAAAAGATTCTGATTGAGAATTATCACAATACATGAACTTGGAGGCAAACTGAATACCATTCATTTGAATGTTCACATATATTAAGATAGATTGATTTTGAAGATTCCAAATCAGAGATTTGAATTTAGAAGGAATGTTCTTACACCAAATTCTATGACACATAGAGTGTGAGGATTTATGCATGTGAATAATTTTGTGGAAATATGATCACCTAAAATTACCTAAAAATAAATTATTGAGGACACATTGGTTTAGTTCATTAGCTAGTTGAATACTGGAAAATATAAGTTTATTTTCATAATTCACAACTACTTAATTAAAATCAATATAAGTATTGGCCATATTTAAGCTCAGGTTAGTGTATGGACACCCATGGAAGAATAGAAAGGATCCTATAAAATTTTCTTTTAAGAAATCAATTTCCCCTTTTCCAATAATCCTGTGAGATATATCTTGAATAGAGTAGATGTTAACTTGAAGATTGTGCCACATATGAGGGTTGTTGGAGCCTTTATACTATTTGATCGGAGAGTTACAATATTTTATTCAAAATAAGTTTGACCCAAGTGAATGTCCTAATATCACCTCCCAAATGATCTTAGCCTATATACATATCAATCTTCTCTCAATGACTCTAAGATCGATTCCACCTTTAGAAACCTACTTGGCCAACCAACATAAACTTGACCAGTGGTGATGACCCTCTTGATGTGAGTCCAAAATGTAACTATTAATGGTGTGGTCAATATTATTTAAGATATATTTATAAGATCTATACACTAAAATATTGTTCATAATATTGGATGAGAGAACATTATTGACCCAGGTGATCCTCCTTCTAAATGATAGAAAATGACTTTTTTAGATTGAGAATCCTTCCTATGATTCTAGTGACAATACCATCGAATGTTGGATGAAAATTATACCAATTTCTAGACTCCATAGATAATTCATAGGTAATTTTTTTTATTGAAATACTAATCCATTCCTTAATGATATTTTATCGTGTTCTCAAGAAATTTCTAGAGATAGATACAATTCTTTTATTAACATTAATGCACTGTCCACATTTTCTACTACAATATTTCAGTATTATCTTGAATTTATGGATTGAATAACTACTACCATTTATGAAAAATAGAATATTGTCATATAATAATAAATGGGATATTCCAAAAACACATATCTACCTTTAAATAGATACACTAAACCATTAGTGATTCCCATACTGAGATTTCTTCTAAAGACATCTCAGACTAGGATAAACAAAATTAGAGTGACCATGTCCCCTTGTCAATGATCCCTAACTGAATTGAATAATTCAAATCTATTTTCCATTATAGAAATGGTGAACCATGACATAGAAAAGTAATGAAAAATATGGTCCCAAAACCACTTTGAGATGCCACAACATCTAATAACTTTAAGAATGAATCCCCATTCCATCTTATCATATTCCTTTTCCATATCTATTTTTACCATAATGTTAGATCCAAACACCCTTCTATCAAGATTAGAAATCATCTAGTATGATTAAATAATGAATCCTTGTCCACTCATTCCTTTAATAAACCAATGTTTTTTATAATATATCTTATGATTCAATTGATGGGAAAGTCATTTATTCAAAATTGAGGTGAGAAATTTATATGAGAAATTACATATACTTATAGGTCCAAATTTACCAAAGTAATTAGGCTAGCCCACCTTAGGGATGAGGACTAGAATAGTGGTTGTGGTGACTCTAGGAATATTATTCTCTCTAAAGTAGTATTAGACCTCTTCTATAAACTATTTTTTGGTGATATCATAAGTAACGTAGTACAATGACCCTATAAAATCATTAGGACCCTGTCCAATCTATAGATTAAGGTTTTTAATGGCCTCTGAACTTTTAGATTCCTTTGGAATGGATTTAAGCATGGAGTTTTCATGGTCACAAACAGTCCTTAGAACATTATCAAATTGATCGTTATCTGAATCATCACCAATGGTGTTATCTATCAGCTACTGATAATGACCTAAGAGAAAGCCATTTAATTAGGAAACCTCTAGAGGTCCTATGATGTTGACATAAATTGTGTGTGACCCATATCCAATCAATATGTTGAGCCTCATAAACCTTTTTCTCTCCCTTAAATAGGCATATTAGTAATCCATGATGTGATCTTCTTCCCCTAACTGTATATTTAATATTGTTAATATTAATGTTAATGTTAATATTATTAATATTAATGTTTATGTTGTTAATATTAATACTAGTGTTAATATTATTAATATTGTTGGACTCACCTATTTTGAGAATCCCAAATTATGTTTCATTTATATAAAAATCATGTTTCATTAGTTTTTATAGTTTTTATCATGTAATAATTATGTATTTTCAATATCTCTAATTTCTTGATCAAGTTTATAGTGTAAAAGTTTCTAAGTAAATGGTTTCTGATAGCGGTTACCAATAGAGGTTACCGATTGAGGTTACTAATAGAGGTTACAGATAGAGGTTACTGATAGAGGTTACCGTTAGAAGGTTACCACTGAGGAACCTTACCACCGATTTATCAATGCGAGCGAGTTCACCACTACGATTATATCTTTCAAAGGATACTGTTGTAGAGTTACTTCTTGAGGTAACTACTATAAAGTTACATATGGGAAACCTACTGATGAAGCCTACTGATGAAGCCTACTGATATAGCCTACCGACGAAACCTACTGATAAAGGTTATCGATGAATCCTATAAATGAAGCCTACCTTTGATAAGGATACTACTACCAATATACAGATACCTATACCCTTATAATATATACTTTGTCAATTTTATTGAGAATATTCTAAAGGTTATATTTGGTAAATTTACTGCTTCTGACATTAATTAATGCTTATTGTAGATATATCTGGAGACCATATCTGGAGACAGTATGAGGTACGAGGTGGACTGCACACAGTTTTATCATTACTACTATCGGACCTCAAGAATATAAAATAGAATATAAGATTGAGATAAAAAGTAGAATGTTGGGTGATAGACATTACATGAAAGATCTGTAGAACAAGGAGAATGCTAGATCTTACTTTTCTAACCCAAGAGATTCACAAAGTTCATTTAGGAGAAAAAATTCAAGACTACCTTCTGTGCTTCATTGAATCTCTTTCATACCAAGAAGGTGAAAACTTTCGTACTTAGAAGCTAGAACCTAGAGTTTCGATAGTCTATTTTGAAGATAACTTTCACAGAAGGACTCAAACTGCATTTCCCTCACTCCAAGGAGTCAAGAACTGAACTGCAAACACATAGAGCCTTCTAAACTCAATATTTATAACATCATCTCTATTGTGTCCTTTTTCATAAATTTCTGAGCATTGTGTGTTTGTATGTTACACACACATACACTGTCTCATGTGCTTAAACTAGAGGATACTGAAAATCCTTACTCCAAAAATTAATTACACTCTTGTTTCCCACGTATAACTATGGAAGAGGCCGTGTGTGGACTGGTTGGGTTTTTTCCCACGAAGAACCATTGTAAAGAGTGTGAGACCTGGAAAATATGTGAAATTTTTTTGTAAAGCCTGATACAGGATGTGTGTCAAGTTTATTGTTAATATAAACTGCTTGGTGGTAGGTGGTCAATAAGTTGAGAGGATTAAGTCTCAGCTTGATAATAAACCTATTGTTTAACTCAACTGTGTACTATATTTTTTGATACTCTATTTTTCTATTTTCCACTGCTTGTAATTTAAAAAATAGAAAAAGAGTTTACATTATCTCTGATAGTTAGTTATGGTTAGTGTGTATATGTGTTTAATTCAGTAAATTTGTTTCAAAAGTTGGATGTGTGTTTTACACTGATTCAACTGAGTACTAATTAACCTTTGAGAAACTTATTGACCGATTGAACATTTTAATCTCTAATGCCTTAATTAATTGGGCTGTTTCAAATCGGGGGGTTTTTTATCATAAATTTTTAACAAAAATTTTAAGTAGAAACTCAATTCACCCCCTATTGAGTTTCCACCCCAACCAACATTTGGTATCAGAGGATTGTTTATTACTACCATCATAATTGATTTAAAGATTTTCAAATTATTTTCAACTATTATTTTAGTTGTAACTTAAAGATCTTAAAATTTTTATCATATCTAAATTTTCATTTCTTTAAATTATAATTAGCTATGGATAACCGAGTTGAGGTTGCAGCTACTAACACGACAACTTTATTTAATGGTAATAACTATGCTCTGAGGAAATTGAAAATGAAAATGTATCTATGGAGCATGGGTCTTGAAATCTGGGACATAATTGAAGAACAACATGCATTACCTACAACAGATAGGGACACATGGTCTTAGTTGACTAAAGCTACATATAATAATAACTGTACTGAAATGAATGCATTGTACTGTTCTATAGGTGATGAAGAATTCAATAAAATATCTTCCTGTAAAACTACATATGAAATTTGGGATACTTTGGCTGTTTCCCATGAGGGAACAACCAATGTCAATGAAATGAGATTAAATACTTACACTATTAAATATGACACTTTTAAAATGAAGACTAATGAACCTATCCTTGAAATGTATCTTAGGTTCAATGAAATAGTAAATACCATGAATATTAATAGGATACCAGTGGAAAATAAGGACCATATTATGATATTTCTTCGATTCCTACCTAATAGATGGAGAGGTACTTCTGTTTCTATCTGAGAACCCTATGACATAATCAAGATACCAGGGAAGGAACTAATTAGAAAACTCATGATGTAATAAGAAGAGATTAAGGTGAATTAAGAAGCTGATGAATAACCAATAAAGAAATCTATAGCATTCAAGACTGCTACCTCAAAGAGGGAAGACAAGGAAAAGGTTCATGTTCTGGTGGACAGTTCCACTAGCAAAGATTCATATTCTGATAGTGATGATGTGATGACTCATCTTGCTAAAAGATTAAAAAATTTCTACCGAAAGAAGAAGTTCTTTAAAAAGTCAAACTATAAAGGAAGGTATGATAGTGAAGGAAATTGAGAAAAGGAGATAAAACGGAATGACAACACAAATAAGATATCCTGCTATGAGGGTAAATGAATAGGTCATGTGAAGGCTGATTGCCCCAAGCTGAAATTTAAGAAAAAATATGAATACAAGGGAAAGGTATATAAAAATGATATTAAAGCTACTTGGAGAGCTTTAGAAGACAGCTATAGTAAATCTGATACTTCTGATAGTGAAAATAACAATTAGGAAAATCTATGTTTCATGATTGATACATCTGAGGTAACACATAATTCTCTTATACATAATTCTTACTATTATGGGAGTGAAAGTGAATAAAATAATGATGAAAATATGACTAAGGATGAATAGTTTGAATTTAGTGGAATGTTTGAGGATACCTTTAATGAACTCAAGGATAAATATAAATCATTGAAAATAAAACATGCTTTAAATTCCAATTATACGTCTGATTTGGTTATTGAAAAAAAAATTTGTCTCAGCTGTTAAAAGAAAATACTGAACTTAAATTATCAAATGAGAAATTAAAAAGAGATCTTGAGAAGTTTACTATCTGTAGAGATATGTTGAATTAGTTTCTAGGGAAAACAACTACTCCAAAATACACAACTGGTCTAGTATATCAACCAAGATAAAGAAGGACTATTAAGAACAAATTTGTTCTAAAATCTGGACAGTTCACTTCTAGTTCAAGTTATGGATCATCTTTTGAAAAATAATTTTCAAAAAGACCTAAAAAATTCTTATATCTCAAAACATGTATTTTGATTATAGAAATCCTATAAGACAGATATGGGTTCCCAAATATTTACTATCTAACCTCTCTGGACCCAAGAAAATCTGGGTACCAAATTTACCCTATACTTAATATGTTTTGCAGGAAAATTGTATAAAGAGATCCTGTAAAACCCTATGCTACATAGACTATGGGTGTTCAAGACTTATGACATGATACTATTCATTCTTCAAGATCCTAATCAAAGTTGATGGTGTACATGCTACATTTGGTGATAAATCTAAGGGAAAGATCGTTAGCTTAGACCAAATTGGTAACACTAATACTATATTTATTTCAAAAGTACTTTTTGTTGATGGATTAAAGTACAACCTACTTAGTATCTCTTAGTTGTGTGATGATGGTTTTAATGTTATTTTTAAAAAGGATGCATGGAGTGTCTTTAATTATAAAAATGATTTAATGTTCACTACTTTTAGAAATGAAAATGTATATGCCATTGATTGAAATTATTTAGCTAAGAAAAATGTTTCTTGTTTAAATTCATTTTATAAGGAATCTTGGTTATGGAACATAAGATTAGAACATTGAAATGTGAACTCACTTAATAAAATAACCAGTAAAGGTTTATTTAGAGACTTACCTAAATTTTAATTCCCACTTAACAAAGTTTGTAATCCTTGTCAAAATGGAAAACAACACAACATTTCTTTCAAACCAAAGAAAGAAGTTTCAACTTCTCAACTACTCGTGTTGGTTCACGTGGATTTTTTTTGGAACATCAAGAGTTTCAAGTTTAAATGGGAAGCACTATATCTATGTTCTTGAAGATGATTTTTTCTAGATACGCTTGGGTAAAATTTCAAGCTCACAAAAGTGAAGCATGTTCTTACATCATTAAATATTCCATGTCTGTAGAAAATCTTTGTGGACTTAGAATTAAGACCTTGAGAAGTGATCATGGTCATGAGTTTTAAAATTATGAGTTTAAATATTTTTTCTCACATAATGGATATAATCACAATTTCACTGCTCCTAGAACACCTCAACAAAATGGAGTTGTAGAAAGAAGAAATAGGAAATTTCAAGAGATTGCCCAGACTATGCTTAATGAGTTGGGTTGAATCTGTTAATACATATTGTTACATCATCAATAGAGTTTTAATTAGACCAGTTCTTTAGAATACCCCTTATGAGCTATAGAACAATATAAATCCTAAGGTTAATTACTTTAGAGTTTTTGGTTGAAAATTATTTATCCTTAACACTAGGGATAATCTTGACCAATTTGCTTCCAAAAGTGATGAATGAATTTTCCTGGGTTAGTCAATATCTGGAAAAGTCTATAGAGTATTCAATAAAAGAACCAAATGTGTGGAAGAATTAGTTCATGTAAAATTTTATGAGATTGATCCACATGAACCTAAAACCTCTCTTGAATATCTTGAGGAAGATATGTCAATTCTGGACCATAAGGATAAAAACAGTGAACCCCCAGTGAAAACAACTAGTTCTGGAAATTTTTCAAAATCTGATCCTATTGATTCTGAACCTATAGACAACCATGAGAAGTCTAGTCCAACCCTTTGTAGAGGTATTAGAACTATTATGAACCACCCTTTAGATGATGTAGTAAGTGATCTAAATAGTGGGACACAAACTAGAGCTTCTCTGAGAAACTAGGATGAACATCAAGCTTTTATTTGACAGCTTGAACCCAAAAAATATTAATGATGATATCAATGGTGAATTTTGGGTGATATATATGCAAGAATAATTAAATCAGTTTTAAAGAAATGAAGATTGAGAATTAGTATAAATACCAAAGGAAACCTTGACCATAGGCACCAAATTGGTGTTTAGAAACAAAGTTGACGAGTCTGGAAATATAGTTAGAAACAAGGCTAGATTAGTTTCATAAGGATATAGTCAAGAAGAAATAATATACTATGAGGAAACATTTTCACTTGTAACTATACTAAAATACATTAGGATACTACTTGCTTATGTATATAATCTGAATTTCAAACTTTATCAAATGGATGTTAAAATTTCATTTCTAAATGGGTATATAGTTTAGGAAGTGTTTGTTGAAAAACCTCCTAGCTTTACAAGTCACCATTTTTCAAATAATGTTCTTAAACATTATAAAGCCTTATATGGTCTAAAACAAGTTCCTAGAGCTTGGTATGATAGACTCAGTTCTTTTCTTATTTAAAATGGTTTTACTAAGGGAATAGATGACCCTACTCTTTCTATTAAAAGGACCTACAAAGATGTTTTAATAGTACAAATTTATGTAGATGAAAATTTTCATGGATCTTCTAAAAATTCTTTATGTTATGAATTTTCAAAGATTATGAAAAATGAATTTAAAATGAGTTTAATGAGAGAACATAAAATTTTCTTTGGATTTCAAATTTTTCAAAATAAAAATGGCATTGTCTTAAATCAAATTAAATATTCTAAGGATATTTTGAAACGTTTTGGTTTAGATAGTAATAAAGGTAGTGATACACCTATGAGTACCACTTGTAAGTTAGATATTGATGAAACTAGTAAACTAGTGGATCAAACCAATTATAGAGGTATGATTGGGAGTTTACTCTACCTTATTGCTAGCCGAACTGATATTATGTTCAGTGTATTCATGTGTGTTCATTTTTAACCCAATCCCAATGAGTCTCATTTAACTGCTATTAAAATTATTTTTAAATATATCATGTCTACAAAAAACCTAGGACTATTTTACCCAAGAGGAAAATAATTGGATTTGATAAGTTATTCAAATGATGACTTTGTTGGTTGCATGTTAGATAGATAAAGCACATCTGAAACATGTCAAATTTTGGTCAATTCACTAGTATCATGGTGTAGTAAGAAACTGAATTCTGATGCATTATCTACTACCAAAGTGGAATATATAGATGCTGTTAGTTTTTGTGCTCAAATTTTGTGGATGAAACACACTTTACTAGACTATGGATATCAATTCAAACATGTCTCTATAAATTGTAACAACACATGTTCTATTAAAATCTCTAAAAATCTAGTATCTCATTCTAGGACAAAGCACATTTAT
This sequence comes from Viscum album, assembly GCA_963277665.1. Classification (NCBI taxonomy): domain Eukaryota; kingdom Viridiplantae; phylum Streptophyta; class Magnoliopsida; order Santalales; family Viscaceae; genus Viscum; species Viscum album. The sequence continues at coordinate 668,907,890 of OY728123.1, forward strand.
GTGATACATCACATTTTGAGAGATCATTATCAAAGAAGTGATATCAATCTCGAATTCATTAGCACTAAAAATCAATTGGAGGATATATTCACAAAGCCTTTAAATAGTGAGAGGTTAAATTACATCAAACATGAGTTAGGTATGAAAAATTGTTTAGTTTAGGACACCTCATCATTTGACCTCACCATTAGAACACCTCACCGTTGGACCTCACTTTAGGACACCTCACCATTGTACCTCACCATTAGGACACCTCATCATTGGACCTCACCATTAGGAAACCTCATCGTTGGACCTCATTTTTAGGATACTTCATCATTGGACCTCACCATTAAGACACCTCACCATTGGAACTCACCGTTATGACACCTCACCATTTCACCTTACCGTTAGTCAACCTTACAGAGAGGTCCTGGACTTGAGTTTTTCTGCAGGAATATGAAACATTTTTTTGTTTATTTATTTCGTTTACTCGATTTATTTTTCAATCACAAAATGATAAAAGAAAGTGCAAGAAACATTTTGATCCACTTCAATTATCTCCCTATCCTTGTGCTCCCAAAGCCTTGAACCTAAAATTCTGCTAAAATCGTCGAACTGCTTCAGATCAAAATGGCAAGACTGAAGAGACCGATGGTTGGTGATGAAGGAGACGCACCGAACCCTAAGATTCCTTGAGCCGAGTCTAGTAGTGGAAGAAAGGTTCTGGTAAAGATGATCAATCCACATTTTTCAAAGAGGTAAATCATGGTCGAAAAGGAATTATGTTTGGTATGGATGCTATCGAGTAGGGCTCTAGTACTGAAGGCACTCAAAGCTCAGGATTGGGTAGAATGTTTTGAAAACAACAATGGACAGTATTATCTGAAGCTAGTCAAGGAATTTTATGAGTTTCTGAATTTTTAATAGTCTGAGCACAAGAACCGAATGTATTTAAAGGTAAATGGAGTTAGTGTGAGCTTATCTTCTGTTGAATGGGATGAATGCTTAAGAGTCCCACATGAAAAAATATTTGACTATTACTTTGGAGTGATGCCTCACACTAGTGATTATTTTTTCTATGAATAGGATCTGTCTGAACTAATAGGGAGTGGAATCCCTAGGAAGGTAATTACTGCTAAGATGGATGAGAAAAAAGATTATTATTTAATTTTTTCCAACTTGTCTTGAGTCCCAAGAGAGAAGAATTTTCTACTTTGATGTATCAAGACATATTTTTTTTGTATCAGTTGAAGCATGGGAAAAGGATAAATCTTTGTAGGTTGTTGATGATTCAATTAGAGGATATGACTAGGTCTAGTTCCAAGTCAAATTCCTTATTTCATTCCAGGTTGATATCTTTGATTTTGAAAGTGAAAGGAGTTGATGGAAATAAGGAATAAACAATAGTTGTAAGGGACAACTTATGTATTACCCAAAGGATATGCAATTTTATGAAGATAAACAAGAATCCTGGGAAAAGGGAATGGGTGAATGATAATGCTAAGATATATGAGGAATTCAACCCTGTTTCCAATCCTACTTGTCCAAAGGAAAAAAGAGATACAGGTTTAAACCCTAATGATGTGGGTCCTGTGTATTCAGATGTAGAAGATGAGGCTGCTGGTGTGCAAGAAAGAGAGGATTCTCCTATAGATGACAAGAGTGATCCTAACCTTCCCTCAAGTCCTCATGTTAATGTTGAATCCTTTGGAGAGCCTAGTCCACCAAAGAGATTACCCAGATGAGACACTATCCTAAGGGATAATGATGATGAGGAAACCAATGAAGAAGAAGGAGAAGAAAAAGTCTTAAGAGACATTACTGTTGGAAAGACCTCAGAAGAGGAGGATGAAGTTGAATTTGATAATGAGAAGTTTGAGTCAACTGTTGATGAAAGTGAAGAAGAATGTCTAAGTCTCAGTCCTTTGACAAGACAAACAGTAATGGCTGATAATGAATATGAATAGTATGTTGAATCAGTTGAAGCTGGAATTAAAACAGAAGTAGTTGAAGATTCTGTTGAAGATATAGGGGTAGACTCTTCTATAGGTTCAATTGATCAAGGAAGACTGACAGAGGAGAATGCTGCTGTCTTGGAGGATGCTCCAAGTGAGGGGGAGGAACCTCTTTCCACACGTTCAGTTTTTTTTCTCATGAAATAGTAAATTTGTCAGAGGACCCTAGATTCATGGTTTTGTGATTAGACAATAAAGATTCTGAATATGACATAACTAACAAAAGACTTCTAGTTCATTCTGTTTCAGAGACCACTATAGTGAAAATGGTAGTTCCTCTACCTCAGGATTATGTGATGAAGGATGACTTTGAGTCATTTAAATCATATTTTAAGAGAAACTTTGGGGGGAGATCCATTGGGATAAATAAAACAATGGCTCTCACTCAAGAGATTGTGGAATCTTCCTTGGAAATAATAATCTCTAACTTTCACTCCAACTTGCTACATGAAGTGAAGGAATGCCAAAATCAAGTCAGAACCTTGGCAGAATCTGTGGAGTATGTGAAAAAATTGATTGTGGGTTTAGACTCCTATATGGTTTCAAGATATCAAGTGGAAAAAAACAATATGTATGTTAAGAGTTTTTTTCAGTAGATAGTCACTATGTTTGAGGACTTTAAGAAGTCTATGGATACTCCTATGAGTGGTTAGGATGATGATGTGAAGAGGTAGATTAGTGGACTGACCAAGTCTTTTAAAGAGATAGTAGCTTTCACCATGACACCTCTGTGTGAATCTGCTTCCTCATCAACCTCTCCTCCTGTTGATATAGAAGTTTTTAGATCAGTTTTTAGAGAAGAATTGGAGAAGCTCTCTGGTGAAAGTACCTCAGAACCTCCATCTTTGAATTATTTCATTTCCACTACCAGAGACATTCATAATCTTAGAGGATATTATTTGAGGGGGGATTCCCAATATAAGAAAGATATAAAAGAGAAGATTGAATTCTATTATAAATGGTTTTACACTAAGAATCAGATGGATGGTCACTTTAAGCTGTTGTTGGAGAACTTGAGGATCCCACCTGTCGCTTAGGCTTTTAAGGATCATGTTATAAGGCTTAGAGAGTTGACTCCTGTATTAGAAAAATTTATGGAGAATAAGGATGATTTTTCATATATGGAAAGAGGAGGAAACATCATTATGGATTTCAATAATCTCCTTTTTCCATTTCTCTAAGTGGATTGTACTCTCATTATTGTACCTTCATCCTTAATTTCTTCCTTAGCTGCATTGGGATCTACCATTGTTTCCCCTTTGATGACTCCTGCACATAGCATCAGAATTTTGACTTGTATGATTCCTCATAGATCTACTCATTATCGGTTTACTGATGATTCTATAGCATCCCCTCATACCTTGCTTACTACTATCCCTAGGGTTATAGATCCATATTCTAATCCTACCACCTCAGATCCCAAAGAAAAATCTCCCTTAGACATCTCTAATGTGGATTGAATGTTGTCTGTCTTATTTTATTGAGATCATTGTCATTTTATATATATTGTACTCTTGTCTCATTAATAAAAAAATCTCATTTGTCTTCTTTTTTCCTTATTTTCTTTTTTCTAATAACAAAGGGGATAATGATTTAGATATATGACACTTGACTATATGAAACTTGAATATATGACATTTTTGTATGTATTTATGCTCTGATATATTTTAAATAATAAACATTGTTCCTTGAAGAGATTAACAAATGTTCTTATCCATGCTTCAATAATAATGAAATCTAAATTTCAATGACATAATTTATGATTATAAAAAAGGGAAATATTGTGGGAATCACTTGTTTTGATAATGCCAAATCAGGTTTCATTTATATGAAAATAATGTTTCATTAGTTTTTATAGTTTTTATCATGTAAAAATTATGTATTTTCAATCTCACAAATGTCTTGATCAAGTTTATAGTATAAAAGTTTCTAAGTAAGAGGTTTCCGATAGAGGTAACTGATAGAGGTTACCGCTATAAGGTTACCACTGGGGAACCTTACCGCTGAGTTATCAATGCGAGCGAGTTCACTGCTACGAGTCTATCGCTCAAAGGATACTATTCTAGAGTTACTGCTAGAGGTAACTGCTATAAGGTTACAGATGGGAAGCCTATCGATGAATCATATCGATGAAGCCTACTGATAAAGCCTACCGATGAAGCCAATTGATGAAGCCTATCGTTGAGATGGCTGCCTCTACTAGTCTACTGATACCCATACCCTTCTACTCTATAATTTTTCTATTTTCTTGAGATTATTCTAATGGTCATATTTGGTAAATTTAAGGATTTTGACATTAATTAATGATGATTGTAGACATATCTGGAGTTCATATTTGGTGACATTATGAGGTACAAGGAGGACTTCCCATGATTTTATCATTCCTACTGTTGGCCCTCACGAATTTAAAATATAATTAAAGGTCGAGAAAAAAAGCAGCATGCTGGGTGAGAGACATTACACGAAAGATCTTTAGAACAAGGAGAACTCCATCACTTACTCTGCTAACCCAAGTGCGTCACGAAGATCATTTTGGGGAACAAATTCAAGACTTCCTTCTGTGATTCATCGAATACCTTTCATACTAAGAAGCAGAACACTTTAGTACCGAGAAGCTTGAACCTGGAGTTGCAACACTCTGTTTTGGAGACAACTTCCAGAGAAGGACTCGAACTGCAATTTCCTCACTCTAAGGATTCCAAAACTGAACTGCAAACACATAGAGCCTTCTAAACTCAATATTTATAACATTAGATCTATTTTTTCCTTTTTATTACATTTCTGAGTAGTGTGTGTTTTTCTGTTACACACACACACACACACTGTCTCCTGTTCTTAAACTGGTGAATACTAAAAATCCTCACTCCAAACATTACTTACACTCTTGTTTCCAACATATAACTATAGAAGAGGCTGTGTGTGGCTTGGTTGTGTGTTTTTCCCATAAATAACTATGGTAGAGGGTTTTATCCTTGTACAGTTTGTAAAAAACCATTGTAAAGCCCGATAAATGTTGTGTATAATGTTTATTGTTAATATAAACTGCTTGGTGGTAGGTGATCACCAAGTAGAGAGGATTAAGTCTTAGCTTGGGACAGAACCTCTTGTTTAACTTTGTTGTGTACTATATTTTTTAATACTATGTTTTTCTATTTTATGGTTCTTATAATTTCATAAATAGAAAATTGTTTTACACTAACTCTGATAGTTAGTTTTGGTTAGTGTGTATATGTGTTTAATTCATTAAAATTATTTCAAAAGATAGACATGTGTTTTGCACTGATTCAACTGAGGACTAATCGACCTTTGAGAAACTTTTTGACCAATTGAATATTTATATCTCTACTGCCTTAATTAACTAGATTGTTTCAAATTGGGGGATTTTTATCATAATGTTTTAACATAAATTTTAAGTAGGAACTCAATTCACCCCCTCTTGATTTTCCACCCCGACCTGGTAATAGTAATAATATTATTAATAGTAGTTTAATTGTTATTAATATTAGCATTAATATTATTAATATTAATATTAGTTTTAATAATAATAATATTATTATATCTATTATCTAATTTTTTTAAAAATTTTTATTTTCTTTTGGTTTTTTAAATGTAAATGTAAATTTTGAATTTCAAAATATATTAAAATATATTATTTTCTTAATAGTTTCTAGGTGATAATGAATTGTAATTAGATTACTTCATGATTATCAAGTGATGAATATGGGGAATAATTTGATTCTTTTTTTAAATTTTCCAAAAAAAATGTTCTAAAAATGACTTATTTTCCTACCCATGCATGAAGTGTTTAAATATGAGAAAGTCACAAAGAAGGGAAATCAAAGATCATTTAATTTTAAATGGTTTAAATCCAAGTTAGAGTCCTTGGATTTGGTATGGTGAAATTGGATAGAAATCAAGATATATGATGATAGATATTTTCAAGATAATAATCCAGATCGAATTGGAGAAATTATTAGTGATATTAAAGAGGAAGTAATAGAGAGAAAAATAACAATCAAGAAACTATATTGTGATATGGAAAAATCACTATATCTAGGTTATAAAAAATTTATGGTTTTATCAACATAGTTAATATTGGTTAACTTGAATGCTAGGAATGGATGACGTGATACGTGTTTTATAGAATTGTTAAAACCATTGAATGACATAAATTTTAAAGAAAATGATATGTTAAATTCAAATTATAATTATAAAATAAAATTATTCCCAATTGGTTTTGGGTACATGAAGATACATTCCCACCCTAATTACCGTGTGTTATATAGAAAGAAATATGATGGTATGTCTGAGTATCCTAAATGTGAGACATCACAATATAAGTTAAAATAAAAACCACATGTTTGTTTATATATTATGGAAGGTTCCATGACATATACTATGAAAATTTGGAATCTTCCTATAATTCATCAATTTAAATGTTTATTTTCAAATTAAAATGATGAAAAAAGGTTAAAATGACATGAAAATAAGAAAATAGCTGATGTAAAATTTAATCATCTATTTGATTCTTTATAATGGAAGAAAATTAATCAGTAATTTTAAATATTTGGAGATGAAGTTAGTAATATTATAATTGAACTATACACATATGGAATTAATCCACATCATGACATTAGTATACAAAAAACTTCATGATTATTTTTTTAGTAATTTATAACCTATATTTTTAATTTTGTATGAAGCATACATATATCATGTTGAGTTTAATGATTTCTTAACCAAAATAGTCTGGAAATGATGTTTATGTTTACTCTTACCCACCAATATATGATTTGAAAATATTATGTGAGGAATGTATTAGATTGTATGATTAAAATAAAAAATAATATTTTCAACTGTCTGTAATGTTTATGTTCACTATTAATGACTTCCTAGATTATGAAAATTGGTTCAGATACATTGTTACAGGGAATAAAAATTTCCCAACCTGTGAAGAAGGGACTTAATGTTATCAAAAAAGTTTGGGAAAAAATAGTGTACATGTTTCATTGAAGGTTTTTGTCTATGGATCACTCTTACCAAAGATAAAAAAATTTATTCAAGAACTCAAAAGAATTTGATAATGCTCTAAATCCTTTTTCAACAAATTTTTAATTTTAGAGGGTGAAAAAAATTGAGGCCACTTTTTAGAAAATAAAAATATATAGTAACAATATAAATATATGGAGGAAACAATAATTTTTTTTTTTGTTTTAATAAAATATTTAATTCTAATAGGAATAAAATACCATTACTATCATGTTATGATGCGACAAAGCCTACCAGTTTCATTACATGAAATACTACTCATACATGTCAAATTATCTACCAAAAAGGTCTATTATTTTTTTGATTATATTATAATAGATCTATGGATATGAATTTGTTGAAAAATTCATAGAATGATGTAGTTGATATAAAGTTTTAACTAGAAATGTACTTTCCACCATATTTTTTGATACCATTTTATATTTAATGGTTCATTTCATGTTCTAAATAAATATTTTTACTCCAATATACTATCATTGGATGTATCATTTTGAAATGTATATAAACATATTAAAGGGGGTATATCAAGAGTACACATCAACCAAGATAAATTATTATTGAGAAGTATATTTTTGAGGTTGTAGAAGAGTTTTTTACAGACTACTTTTCTATGGTGGAGCACATTAGTTTTCCAAAAGCTCACCATGAATGAATCGGTTTGTTAGAAAGGGGATCAATGGCTTGAAAATAAAGTCATTGACAAGTGATAAAATAATATATTCACATTTATGAATCTTAAATAACATATATGAAACTCAATAATTTATAAAATCACATAGTAACATGTTAAAAAATGTTATCCATAAAAGAAAGATACATGTGAATTGAAGGAGCATATTAAATTTTTTTCATATTGTTTGAAAAGATATTTTATAGTAGATGTGATATGTTAGAAACATTAAGATGGATAGCAAGTTACCCAATTATAAAGGTGATAACATGGAAGGTTTATGAAATTAATAAATATATATTTTATTCTAAATACAATGACAGAAAATGTGTAGTTTAGAATAAAAGTGTATTGGTGTTCACTAAAGTAAGGTATTTCACTAGTGTAAAAGACCAAAACCTAATCTCTACATTAATTCTATATTATAATGTTATTGATGTTATGTGGGAGATTGATTACCTTAAGATACCACGTTAAACTATAAATGGTTTGTCTATAAAAACAGTGTTAAAAATGATGAATTAATAATGAAACTAGTAGATTTTAATAGACTAGGATACATAGATGACCCTTTTATCATGAAAAAACAAGATTTGTTTCTATATTCTTAATCCATCAAATGTTTAGTCATTTGTCATTTTATAAGGATAAAATAGTATTTTGTGATGAAAATGTTTTCAATTTTGATGACTTATTTGATCTTTCTACTTTAATGGAAATATTATAAGAGGATATTTATAACCTCAACATAGAAATGGTTCATGAAATATTAAAAAATAAGAAAAAGGAATATGGGAAAAAATACTATAGTAATCTCTTCATATTACATGTACTATATATTTATATCTTTTTTAACATTTTTTTTTCAAAATGTGAGATATATTATTTATAATTTTATTATTTATTTAAGACATATATTTTAACAAATATAATAAATTATTTGTTTAGTACTTGAAAAAAAATTACATATTAATTTTAAATTTGTATGCTATTTTTTATCATTTTAAATATTACTTATGTTTTTTTCTCCATCCTATATCATTTTATGTCCTATATATGTTGTCAACATTTCTTATAATTTTTGTTAACTATTTTAATAAACATGATAAAATGGTGTTTAGTTTAGTTTTTTTGCACCATTTTTCAATTATTATTCAATTTTATATTTTAACAGGTTGAATTATTTCATATTTTATTAATTTCTTGTTAATTTTATTTATAGGAACAAGTTATTTAAGAAATATAAGTCACTTAAATCTTCTAGGGATTAAAAAACACACAATTATACTAAATAGCCTCATCATTCCTATACAAAAGAGCCTCTTACTTCTATAGGGATGACTTCTAGAGCTGGTAAATCTAGTAGTATACATTTTCCTAAATTTTTAGATTCTCATAAATAGGATAAGATGACATATATCAAATTTTATGGTAATGGTAATCCTACATGTGCAAATATGTTGAAAATCAGGAGTTTTATGGAAATTAAATATTGAAAAAAATAGTTTTATTTTTTTATTGGAGAAGTGTTAACCAAATGAGACATTGGCATAGACACGTGAAACCATTTTAGTAATCTTATTTAATATTATTTGATTTTTTATGAAATGTTTTTAGTAAAATAGTTCAATTTTTTCTTACTTTTAAATTAAAATTGATTTACCTAAAACTAAATAATTCAAATAGAGATACTTATATTTTAATGTAACAATATAACGGGATTTTAAGTCAATAATAATTTCATTTTTGGTGAAAGAAAAAAATAAAAGTCTATGTCAACTATAATGTTATTAGATGATGATATATGGTGAATTTTTGTTGAAATTAGACTATTATAATCCTTTTTGGTAAGTGAAATTTCAACTATTTGAAGTAATGTTTTATATAATCACTAAAAATTTTCATATTAATGATATTTATGTCTTTAATTAACAAGAATTAAGGAGATACTCTCAAGTGATCTAGGGGAAGAATGTATACACTCATACTTTATCCCATGGAAAATATTTTTTACTTGAAGAACAATTGATTGCAGGAATGTTTTAAAAACTAAGAGCTGTATCTTTTGGATCCACAGAGATTTCCACTCCTTTTCCCCAGCTTGACATAGAAATTGAAAAAGGAACAAATGACGAAAAAGGTAAAATATTTTATTGAAGAGTAGAAGGCTATAATTGAGAATATTGTAAGAACTAATTTAAGTTATTTATAATGACTTTATATTTTTTAACTCTAATAAAATTTTGAAATATTCATTATAGAAATTACTTTTGGAGAAAATCACATTCGACACCATCATACCTAAGGGTGGGAAGGATATTTTGGTTACTAAATTAGGAAGTAAATAACACACAGGTCTTGTATGATGATACAAGCTGGGTGTATTTATAGAAATATCATTTGGTATTCCTAGTACTTTCAGGTGAGGATGTATATATGAAAAAGATATAATATTTAGAAGACAATGTTAGGGATATGTGGAAGATTATGGAGGATAAGAATAAATTTAAGGCTATAAAATATTGAACATTTTTATAGATTTCTCTATATCATTTATAGGCACTGTTTTTCCTTGCGTTGAGTACTTTTCATATGGGTTTTACCTTGGGGTGTGTTTGGATTAAAATTTGAGAAATATGGAAGAAATAATGTAGTATACGGTTGGCACATGGTTTTCCCTAACCATGTTCCCTATCCCAAAAAACCATGCAACCCTGGACATAGAGGGGTTTCATGGATGGTGCATTGTTTTTCCAACCATGCACCCCATCAGGAGAAACCATGAACCCCATAGAAAAGAAATATGGTTAAGGAACACTATTAGGAAAACCGTGTGTCTCTACCTAGAAAACCATGCATGAATTTTTATTTAACCAGAAATTTAGTTTTTAAAATTCTCGACCCCCCCATATTGACCCCTATTCAGCCCTAGTTCGAACCTAAGCTATATATCATGATTTTGGAGGCTCTTGGATAGATTCCAATCCATTTTGACCTCTGTTCTTGGTGAATCAATGAGCATATTGAAGATATGCACCACCTGAGTAAGTGGTTTATTCTCATTTATATATATATATCTCTCTTCCCCTCTCATTCCTAGATAAGAAGGGGATGTTTATCATCATTTGGATCCAGATCTCGATATATGTTTTTTTAGATCATGATTCATTTGATTTTGAATTTAGGATTCTTATCTAAATCATATTCTTTGCTAGGGTTTTTATTGATCGTATTCAATTTGGGAATATCTATTGGTGGGAGTTCTTCACCAATTTTATAGTAAGTGGTATATAATTCAAATACCAAAGTATTGATTTCAATTACATATATGTAACTGTATAATTTCTATTTGATGATTAGAAATTGAGTTTCTTAAATTTAATTAATTTATTTTGTTAATTAATTATTTGGGGCAATTGTGAAATTGGGAATATTGGGATTATGAATTGAAATAATTAATTATTGAATTAATTATGGAGTTATTGAGATTTTTGAACTTGATTAATTAATTTATGAATTAATTAATTGGAATGGTTGGGGTTATGAAATTTATTGTATTAAAATAATTAATTTTTAAATTAATTGTGTAGAGATTAAGATTATTGAAATTTTATAAATAATTATTGAATTAATTATTATTATTATGATATTATTGAATGTGAAAAATTAATTTTTGAATTAATTTTTGGAGGTTGTTGTGATTATGAAATTGAATCATACGGTTAAATAATTGTTGAATTAATTAATAGGGTATATATGATTAATTAATTGTTGAATGAATTAATGTAATTGATATGATTAATTTATTTTTTGAATTAATTAATGGGATAATGGGTATATGAAATTATTGAATTTGATTAATTAATTGCAGAATTATTTATTATGATAATAATTTATGGGACATGGTCTACTTCTTCAAAATCACATAGTGTGATAAGAAATAATGAATGGTAACAATGACCCTCATATGTGGTAATCATGTGTAGGACATGATCTGCTACGTCAAAATCCCATAGTGTGATAATAAATGTTGAATGGTAATAATGATATTCACATGTGATAATCATGCGTTGGACATGGTCTGCTGTATCAGATTCCTATAGTGTGAATTGAAATGATTAATCTTAACAATGACATTCATATGTGATTTAAGTCAAATAATGGTAACAATGACATTCATATGTGAATTTAAATGAGGAATGTCTACAATTACATTTTGAGATATATGATATCCCTTATGGATAGTTCAGACTCTGACACGGGCTAAAGAAGGTATTGGGAGTTCAGGTGTCCTCGAGAACCTGGGTGTTATGTGGTTAAATAAAGTGTAATTGAATAAGTGTAAATTTTTTACTTTATTTGTTTTTTGTATTCTTTATACAACTCCATGCACTTTTTATAAACTATATATTGATTTAGATGTCATTGGTGGTTGCTTAATGAGCTGTAATCACACCCTACTCAGGCTACCTTATCGGTACTGGAATAGACTTCCTGTTTGTAGGATAGGATAAGGGCAAAGACCTCATGTTATATGGCTGACATTGGATAGATCATGGATGAGGTAACCAGATTTAGTTTGGTACCCACTAGGGAGTTGTATATGTCGTTAATTTTGAGTTTTCATTTTGACAATTGACACATATTGTCATGGTATATATATAGTTTAGTTCTGATATTTTATTTTCAGTTTTGCACATCTTGTGATACTGGTGTCTTCCTTGATGTGGTTATATTTCATTTGGTTATTGGTTATTTATTTATATTGTGGTATAAATATGATAACGAGGGTATAATATCTCCATGATTGATATCAAACCCTCACTACTAGTTGGAAGCCTCTAGCATATGGGGAGGCATGCTTGAGGTCATGTGGGCCACTGGTTCGAGGCATCGATGTGTGCACCTGGGACAGGATGTCACAAAGTAGTATCATAGGGAAATTTATTTTATTTTTTGTTGTATTTATATTTGGGATAGGTATACATGGGTCTAAAAAGAGTTGGGATATGGTCATGATCTCATGCATGGGAGTTTCAAACCCATGTATGAGGTAAAACCCAAGTACCTAGGGTGGGATTGTTGTTATTGATGTGTGTTGTCAGAGTTGGATGTTATTTCACCTAATGTGATGTATTATTCATGTGATGTGATTGTTGTTTATGATATTTTATATGATTTGAATCATGGCCCAACATGGAACGATATTTGAATAAGCATGCATCATTCTAGGCACTCGGTATTATAATGACCTGCATCATTTTTAGGCACACATGAGAAAAAAGGTTTGCGTAAGTAGTTGAACTTGAACTATTTTTCCTTACCTGTGTAATTGAATTGAAAATGGTTCCTATTATGAAATTAGAATTTGTAAAATGACGAAAGACGTGAATAAATGGTTGTATAATGAGAAACTTGAATAATAAGAATGATTTTATCATTTTTTTAACCATGGCCTAGAAGTTGGATGGTTAAGGGTTGTTATAGTGCCTTGGTTTTGATTGCGTAGTGGGGTTTGGGGAAAAAATACTTGTTTTTCATTGGGTTTTCTATTATATAAACATGATAAATTGGTATTATGTGTCTTGATATGTGTGTTTGTAATTATAGAGATATGCCTCCATGAATATTCTTATTGAGAGGATGATAGGAGGACATGGATGGAGATGCTCCTATAGTAGTGGAAACCAAGGCACCGGTAGTGATAGGTGAGAAAGTATGAGATATGTTCTGTGATAACTTTGATTGCTTCCTGAATTTTATAGATTGAGACCTAGGGAGGGTTGTGAATATAATTTATTGCCTAATGAGGGATTTTCAGTTGTAGCACCCTACTAATTTTACTAGAGACAGTGGACATAATAAAGATGAATTCTGGATTGAGTCCATCCTGATTATACATGACCATTTGGAAGCTCCTGCTAAGAAGTGAGTCATGTTAGTTTCTTATATGCTATAAGGATTAGAAAAATTCTGGTGGGATGTTCAGGCTTAGATAGGATAGGAAAATGGTATGTTATGTAAGGACTTCTTGGAGAAATTATAGGAGTACTTCTATCTAGAGATTCAGAGGTAGGAGAGAAAGGATGAGTTCATGAGGTTGAATAAGGGAAATTTGTATGTGTTGGACAAAGCTGTATGCTTTATTGACTTATAGATCTTTTCTCTAGAATTGGTAGGGGATGATATAACTATAGACAGGCATTTCCAGTATAGACTTAAGTTTGAGATTAAGTCTCATGTTAACCTATTTCAGTTAGAGAAATTTTCATAGGTGGTAAATCAAGCTCTCATAGTTGAGGGGAACATATGAGAGGCTTCCAGTATGGAACATGAGTTTTTATTTGGATAGTCAGGAGGTACTACTTCTAAGAGGAGGAAGCATCATTACAATAATATTATCTAGGGTAGTGGGAATCATAGTACCCAGATAGAGGGATTGGTTTCACATGATCTTACTCGAGTGATCTTTCACTAGTGTGGTTAGTTGTGAGACTCCTGAAGATAGTTCCCCTAAACACCGGTAGAGTGTCGAGGCTATGACAAGATGATACATCTATAGAGGTTTTGTAGAAACCTGTGATATATGGGTAGCAATGGAGTAACTAAACAGAGGTTGAGTTTATGAAGGGGATCTTCTACACCTTATATGTCTGAATGTTGGAGTTCTACTTCCATGGTGATAGGGGGAGTGGATGTGGAGCTTCTGGGAAATAGGGATTGTACCACAAGAGTGGTGCAGCTCAGGGAGTTAATACTATATCACAAGGAAGAGGGGTAGGATTGTTTCATTTCATCTAATGTACACTTATGGATAGAGAGGATGGACCGTCGATGGTTAAAGGTACTATTCATGTAGCTTCTATTCTAGAAAATTCCTTTTCTGATAACAGTGATTCTCATTATTTTATTTCTACAAATTTTGTGAATGGTTTGTGTTTGGATGTGGATTTTGTGAGAGGGGTGTTGATGATAGATAAACCTTTAGGAGTATAATCTAGAGACATGTATTTGTGTTAGGGGTGTTTTCTCGAGGTTGCAGAGTGTCATTTTTTTGTAGGATATTTACATCCCTAACATGTCAAGATTTGACCTAATTATGTGTATTTAATGGTTAGTATCATACCAATCCCACATAAATTTTTATTATAGTAGCGTGAAATTTACATCTCCTAAGGGTGAAAAGTATATTCAGTTTGGAAAGTGCGATATCAAGGTAGTCTGAATAGGGGAAGTTCACCAGCTATTGGGGGAGCTTACCACCCAGTTTTTTAGTTTGTTACTTGATGATGGAGGTGTAAAACAAGATGTATTTCCACATATAGTGGATAGGTTTAGGAATGTGTTTTCTAAATACTTCTCAGGGTTTCCACTTGAGGTAATTGTGGAATTTACGATTGAGATCATTGAGACATTTTCTATTCCACCATACTGAATGGAACTAATAGAGATTCAAGAGATCAAGACCCAGATGGAGGAGTTAAAGGATAAGGTATTTATCCATCTGATTACATTGTGTTGGGGTTCACCTGTTTTGTTTTTCAAGATGGCTAACAAGAATTTGCACTTATGTGCAGATTACTAAAAGTTGAACAAGATGACTGTATAGAACTTGACCCTCCTTCACATATTATAGATCTCTTTGGCCAATTGAGAGGATCTTGTATTTTCTACAAGTTAGCCTTGATATTAGGGTTTAATCAATTGAGATTTAATCCTTATAATATACTGAGGACTGATTTCAGAAGAAGGTTTAGCCTATATGAGTTCTTCATAATACTGTTTGGGTTGAAAAATTCACTAACATTTTTTATGACCTTGATGAGAAAAATCTTCCATCTGTACCTGGATCAGTTTTTGGTGGTTTTTGTAGATGACATCTTGGTGTACTCCAAGACTCATGATGATCATGGACAACACCTTGACATTATACTAAGTACACAAAAAGATAATTGGATATATACCATGTTATCTAAGTTTTAGTTTAGGATTGATTAGGTACACTTCTTGGGTTACATCATCTCGGAGGAAGGTGTGTCTATAGACCCAAAGAAATTTCAAGTAATTTTTTCTTGGTATCAGACCAAGAACATATTCGATATACATATATTTCTTGGATTAGATAGATATTATCCTATTTTCATTCATGACTTTTCCTATTTTGAATCACCACTTTATGGCTTGACCAAGAAGGTGGTATTGTTTTAATGGTATGGAGAATGAAAGAATGCTTTCCAGGAGCTAAAGAAGTGTTTGACATCGACACTAATTGTGATTCTACATGTTCCACATGAGGAGTATGTGGTGTTTTTTATGGTTTAATGATAAGTCTTGGAGCAGTGTTGATACAGGGGGATCAAGTTGTGGTGTATGGGTCTTAGCAGTTGAGGATAAATGAATGAAACTACCCTACATATAAACTTGAGTTATCAGTAGTGATTTATGATCTCATGTTTTGGTGGAATTATCTATTGGGAGAAAATTTTACTATGTATATGGATCGAAAAAGATTAAAGTTTATCATTTAGAAGTGAGATTTGAATATTCGATAGTGGAGATTTGTTGAATATATGAAGTAATTATATTTTGATCTAGCATATATGAACATGAAGGGGAATTGTGTGGATAACACTTTGAGTAGGAAAACTCAGACTCCGACTATTCAGGACTCTAGTATAGAGTGGAAAATGATGTCTTTACTAGTTGAGATGCATGTTGTGGTTATGAAGAGTAAGGAATAGATGACTCTATTATCATTTTTAGTGGAGTATACACTTTTGAGATAGATCAAAGACATAAAATTTGAGGATCCGAAGTGTTTTACCTTGAGGGAAATCCTTGAAGGTAGGAAGTCACCTTTTGGTTAGACAATAGATGAGGGTGAGATCATATTTGTCAGGAATTAAGTTGTTGTGCCTACGAGTATGAGGAAGGAGCTAATGTGTTAATTTCGTGCCTCAAAGTGGGTAATACATCTAGGTGTGAAAAAAATGTACCCTGACCAATTTTGATAGTTTTGGTGGCTGACCATGAAAAAGGAGATAACAGGGTTGATGATATGATGTTACACCTATCTGTTGGTGAAGATCGAACATCAACGACCTTGTTGTTTACTACAGCTATTTATTATTCTTGAATGGAATTGGGATGATGTGACCATGGATTTTGTGGTGGGTCTCCCAAGGATAGGTTGGGAGAATTATTTATTTGGGTTATTATATACCTCTTGAAAAAGGCATCACATTTCTTTCTAGTGTGGGATACTTTCTCAGTGGATCAGTTAGGAGAGTTATATGTTTGGGGGATAGTCTGTCTACAAGGGGAACCACAACATATAGTTTTAGACCTTGATTGACATTTCACTTCATGATTTTGGAAGGACTTGGAGATGGTGATTGGTATGCAGGTTTTGTTTAGTACGAATTTCTACCCATATATAGATGGGCAGTCATAGCGTACTATACATGTACTAGAGGATATGCTGCGTGTGTGTGTTCTATACTTTGGTGGGTCTTGGGAGAATCAATTGGTGCTAGTAGAGTTTTCCTATAACAAATTTATTAGGAACCTATCCATATGAAAAAATATGAGTCTCTTTATGGTAGGCCCTAAAGATCACCTCTATACTGGGTGGAGGCAAGTGAGTTAGAGTTATTGGGACTAAGTCTCTTGCAAGAAATTATGGAGTACGTACTAATAATTGGAATGTATATGGCTATGAATCAGAGTAAATACAAGTCATATGTTGATATTCCTCAAATACCCCTAGAGAGTATAAAGGGTGATTTTGTATTCCTTTGGGTTTCACCTTGGTTGGGTCACTGTAGGATATAAAGACAGGGAAAGATAGCGCCTAAGTTCATTGGACGATTTAAGGTTATAAAGAGAATTGGGACAGTGGCATACCCATTGCCTCTTCTATATAGATAAATTTCTTTGCATGATGTTTTCCATGTGTCAAAACCTTGGCGGTATCCCACCGAATCTTCTAGTGTGATTGATGTGGATGAGGTTGAGCTTGAGATAGATGTTTCCTTTGAGAAACATATTATATGTGTGTTGTATTATAGTGAGAAAGTGCTTTTGGGAAAGGACAAGCCGATAGTTCATGTATTATGGAAACATGGACATGTCCATGAGGGAACTTTGGAGAGAGAAGTAGATATGCAGGCTCAATGGACCATTCTTTTTGACTAGAAATCATAGAGATTCTTGGGAGTAAATCTCAAGAATGAGCTATTACAAGGTGGGGAGATTGTAAAACCTTGACCTTTTCTAGAGATGCACAGGGTTTTTTATAGGTACCATTTTCCATTTCCTGAGTACATTTAATTTTGGTTTTACCTTGGGGTGTGTTTGGGTGAAAAGTTGAGAAAAATAGAAGAAATAGGGTAGTTCATGGTTGGTGCACGGTTTTCCCTAACCGTATTTCATGGCCGAAAAAACCATACAACCCTGGACAGAGTGGGTTTTCATAGTTTGTGCACAATTTTTCAAATCATTCACTGTATTGGGAGAAATAATACACCCCCTAAAAAAGGTTCATAGTTAAGGCACATGGTTTGAAAAATGTGTGCCTCTCCCAAAATATTGTGCATGACTTTTTAATTAACTCATTTTTTTTAAAATTCCTTAACACCCCATATTAACCCCTAATCAGACCCAGTTTAACCATAATCTATATTTTATTATTTTTAAGGCACCCATTAAGATTCCCTGCTCTCTTAACCCCCATTATTGTTTAATCTAAGGGTGGATTTAAGATCTTCACCACCTGGGTATGTAGTTTCTTTCCATTTAGATATCTCTCTCTCTCTCTTCCACTCCTCTTCCTAGATAAAAAAGATATGTTTATATATTGTTGGATCTAGATCTTGATCTAGGTTTGTTAGATATTGATCCATTTGATATTTTATTTAGGGTTCAGATCCAAATCTCATTCCTTGTCACATTATTGATTGACCTGCTTCAATATGGGGATATCTGTTGGTGAGCATTCTTCGTCAATTACGAGGTAGGTGGTCTATAATTAAAATCCCAAAGTCTTAGTTTCAATTACGTGTATGTATTTGTATAATTTCTATTAGAGGATTATGAAATGATTTTCTTAAATTTAATTAATTAATTTTGTGAATTAATAAATTAAGGTAATTGTTGAATTGGGAATATTGCGATTAAGAATTGAAATAATCAATTGTTGAATTAATTATAGTGTTTTTGATATTATTTAACTTGATTAATTAATTTTTGAATTAATTAATGGGAATGGTTGGGATTATGAAATTGATTAAATTAAAATAATTAATTTTTGAATTTATTATAGAGAGATTGAGATTATTGAAATTATATAATTAATTATTTAGTTAATTATTGTTGTGATGAAATTATTGAATGGTAATAATTAATTATGGTATTAATTATTTTATATTGTTGTGATTATGAAATTGAATGATATGATAAATTAATTGTTGAATTAATTAATAGGGTATATACGATTGATTAATTATTGAATTAATTAATCGAAATGATATTATTAATTAATTGTTGAATTAATTATTGGGATTATGGGTATATGAAATTGTTGAATTTTATTATTTAATTAGTGAATTAATTAATGTGATAATCGTGTGTGGGACATGGTCTACTACTTCGAAAGCCCATAAGGTGATATGAAATAATGGATATTAATAATGAAATTCATGTGTGTTAATCGTGTGTGGGACACAATTTACTACATCAAAATACCACAGTGTGATAAGAAATGATGAATAGTAACAATGAGATTCACATGTGATAATCTTATGTGGGACATGGTCTGTTGCATCAAAAGACCACAGTGTGAATTGAAATAATGAATGATGATAATGATATTCATATGTGATTTGATAAAAATGAATGGTAACAATGAAATTCATATGTTAATTGACATGAAGAATGGTAACAATGGAATTATAAGATATACAATATCCCTTAGGGATAGTTCTGACACCAACACGAGCCAAACAAGATATTGAGAGTTAGAGTGTCCTCAGGAACCTGGGTGTTATGTGGTTAAATAAATCATATCTTAACTTTACATCTTTTATATATTATTTATACACCTTCATACACTTGTTATTGATTGGATATTTTTTAGACACTGTTGGTGGTGGCCTACTGTGTTGTACTCACACCCTACTTGGGCTGCCCAATCAGTACCCGAATAGACTTCATGATTGTAAGACCAGATATATGAAAATTCCATATGTTAGATGGCTGATTTGGGATGGAGCATGGATATGGAAACCATACATGGTTTCGAACCCACCAGTGGGTTTTAAGTCCCTTTAATTTTGAGTTTTCATTTTAACACTTGACACATATTGGCAACGCATATCTAATATTCTGTTTTGATATTGTATTTCTAGTTTTTTTCATCTTTTGATACTGGTGTCTTCTAAGTGATGGTTATATATCATTTGGTTATTTATTATTTATTTCTACTGTGGTATTAATATGATAATGTAGGTATAGTCTCCATATGATTGATATCAGACCCTCCTTATTAGTCGGTAGCCTCTGGGGTATGGGGAGGCTTGCCTAAGGTCATGTAGCCCATTATTTTGGGGCACAAACATGTGGAAAAGGGATGGGATTTCACAAAGGTAAGTTGATGTTTTTATATATGTAAAGATAGTTTCAACCTACATAACCCACTCCTCCACCTCTGCCTGTATATCCCACCCCTCTAAATCTTCCTCTATAGTTTCCCATCTACTATGAGTTATATGTTAAGGATATATAGTGTCATATTGTATCATATGAGATCATAAATTATATTAAGACCATATTAAATCATAAATAGATAGAGATTGATCATTTAAGGGTAAAAATACATGTTATTATAGATGAAATATCTAGATTACTATTCAATACCGATGAGGTTTCTATCATTAGACTAAATTTTAGACATTTTTTACATTGGAAATATATAGCTGTACAACAACTTATCACTGATGTATGCATAGATTATATCCTATATTTAATAATTTTTTAAATTTATTTTAATATTTTAATACATATATATATATTTTAGTAACACATTAAAGGTAAATATATGTTGTATGTAATGAAAAAATAGGTTGAAGCTCTATTGACTAAACATATTAGTTTTTCTAAAGGGATTCATAAATTATTTTCATATACAATTATATTGTCTATTTTTTTGAGTGGATAATGACTAATAATTTTTTTCCACAATTGTCTACTAATAATTTGTAAGAATGTTATCTTGGATCTTTTAGCTATAGATATGTTGGGCCTCACTGTGATGCCGGTATTCTCAATTAAATTTAATTACCATATTTATTTAAATTATATCAAATTAATATATCTCACTACCTATTTTTGATTTTAGTAGGTATCTTGTTACATGTTGTATTAAATACAATATGATGCTAGTGTGTGTATTCACAAACCCACACTTTATTTCTATAATAATGAGGACAATTCATAATAGATAATTAATGGAACTTCTTTCTCAAATATTTCATAATGAAGAAATTAAGTTTCAGATTCTTCTTTATCTTGATATGTGTGAAAGATATATTTCATTATTGTAAAATTTCTCATAATTAAGTAACTAATAAAAATATTTTTTATATCCATTTTCATTAAATATTGTGTGTTTTTTATACATAAGAAAACATTGCTAACTAGTTATGATCCATACATGATAACATGTATAACATATTTAAATTAGTATCAGAGAATTAAGTATGACTATTTTAATGATGATATATTATAATAAATTTCTATTTTACTTCAAAATTATTATCATCTTCATATGTAAAATTGAAGCACTATCACTGGTCAGTAAGAAGAAAAGAATAAAATATCGATTATGTGTTCTAAAATGTGACTTATTTTATAAGTTTTATAATTTAGTAGATACTTAAAATGAAATTTTGAATTCATAAATTATTTTGAAACAAAATATTCATTGTCAATAAGGAGGAGTCTAATGTGGGTATTATATGATGATATTTTTGTACGAAACAACTACAACTAAGAAAATTATAGCTTTTGACAAGGTAAGGTTTTATTATCGCTTTTCCTTTTATTTATCATATCGTAATTTTGATATTGAATGATAAATAGTTTCATTTTAAATTTTATATTTATGAAGATCATATCCCATATAATGAAAAGGATCAAAAATATCTATGCGGAGTATAAACAATTTATTTTCCAAATAATATGACTTATTTTTATATTTATCTTCATATTTTTAATATATATTTTGTATTTTAAATATAATATATTTTTAAACTATTGTAATTTTAACAAAGTTATGATATAAATGGTAATTTTATAATTGTAATGGATGTTCTACTACTAGAATTTGATACTATTTCCTATAGTTTTCGTATATTATAGGTCTTTATATAGTAGTTTTAATTAAATTTATTTTAAAAATATTATTCTTTATATCAATTATTTTATAATTGATTTCAAAAATATCTTCCACATTAGTTATTTTATAATCGATGTGAAAATTTTCCTAATTTTCTTTTTTAAAAGGGGGTTCAAAATCAATTATAATAATAATTATTGTAAAAAGTTGTCCCGATTTTTCATTTTAGGTTGGTTTTCATTATTTGTTATAATAATAACCGATGTGGAAGTTGTTTTTTCACATTGGTTAAAAAAACCAAAAATAAAAAAATATATTTATAGTATCTCTTCTAAATAACCCCTTGTTCATCGTTACCTCTCTCCCTTTCTTATCCAAGTGAATCCCACCATTAGGTTTGATCTAAAATTTAATCAATAATATGCATGATCTCTTCTTTAGTGATGTAAAGGTGATATCATTATCCTTTATTATATCTTCTATACCCTTCTTTTTTTATCAAACCGAATCCCTATTTTACCATTATATAGGTTTCTAAAATACATCATTATGCTGGCCTAATTTTACCCTAGCCTTTGGGATTAGAATCAATTAGATTCATTGGAAGATAACCCCTCCTCTCTTATATATTATTGAAATGTATTTTTTTGAAATGATATGGGATAGTGTGTGACTAAACTAAAAATGAATATTTTCTCTAAATAAATGTTTTCTTAAACATGGTTTTTGAAAAAATTGATCTATTTATCTTCTATGTTATTTGATATGATTTGTTTGGTATAAAACTTTAAGGTGATTCATATTGGTTATTATTGTTATTGTTTTATATATGTTGTCCCAATGTTCTAAAGTGGTTAATAACATGAATTTTTTATTTTAAATCACTTATGTGGGAACCTTTTTCCTTTAAATAAACTCAATACATGGTTATACATATATACTAGCAATATGTATATATGTGTGTGTATGTGTATATAAGTGTGTGTATGTAATGTTATAATTGTTAATAATGATATACGCTCATGGAATATATGGATGTGACCAACAAACATGATTTTTATTTGATCCTAAGTGAGGATGAGGTTAAATATATTTATATATATGTTTATATTCCCTTATTTATAGGATTTAAAATTCCTAATATCTTGGATTCTGAGCATAAATCAAAGAAGGTATAATTAGTTTCTATAGTGGGTTGGTTAGAACATTAAAACAGACACTTAAGGTAAATAATTTAATTTAATTCTAATGCTTTCATGATAAAATTATTCCTATTTTAATTTCTTATTTACGTAGTTTATGCTATTATTATAGACAATTGGTATTAATGTTGAATCCAAAGGTTATATAATGTATTTTTGGTCAATAAATTAAGGATTTTTTATGAGTTGTAAAGTAAAGATTATTATTGATAAAGGAATAAAATTCAGAGGTCTCTAATAAATTAAGCCAATGAAATAAAATGTTAGTGATTATTGAAATCATAGTTATGTTTCATAAATGATATAGTGATGAATATATGAAGTTAAATAGAAACCATATTTACTGAAAATAATTAACTTACATGACATGGGAACATGGGGATGATAAAAAATTACAAGTGAAAGTATTGAAGTATATACAATGATTATA
This sequence comes from Viscum album, assembly GCA_963277665.1. Taxonomy (NCBI): domain Eukaryota; kingdom Viridiplantae; phylum Streptophyta; class Magnoliopsida; order Santalales; family Viscaceae; genus Viscum; species Viscum album. Next base: position 668,931,633 of record OY728123.1, read on the forward strand.
TGGAGGTAATTTGGAATAAAGTAAAATGAATAATTTTATAACACCATACATATAGGTTATAGATTTATTAGCTTGAAGAATGATATATCTGGATTTGAAGGATGATATGATAAGATAAATATTATTTATACTATCTTACTTTGAAATTTTATGCTGTTTGAGAATGTCTTGATAAATTTTAAGAAGTATGGAGAATAATTTTTGAATTTTTTAGCTATGTAATATTACAATGTATTTTTCAAAGGTTACATATGTGTATAATTTTAGAAAAGGAGTTTCATAAGTTTGGACTGAAGTTTCAATAGGCTATAAAATATTAATATGTGCATTCAATATGAAGTGTGTGAATAAATTTTATCTAGTGGAGCTTTGTAAGAATAATGTGGGTTCTATAAAGGATATGTAATAAAAAATTAGATGTTAAACTATCCATGTAAGAGTATAATTTCACAAAAGAATCTATGTGAGAGTAAATATTAATTTCTAAAGCTGTATAAGATTAATTAATAATTTTGAAGGCCATGTAAGATTAACTATTGAATTTCACGGGCCATGTATTCGTAAAATTAGGATCATTTAATATTAAATTCAAAGTTCCACATCTTATATAAGAGTAAATTCAAGACCTAAATATGAGTAAATAGGATAGAACATAAGATTAAATCTGAAGGTTACAATATATTGTAAGATTAATATAAATTCTACACTATATTTTCTAAAATTATCACATAAGATATATTTTATTTTTCCAGTTCACAATAATTTTTTCAATGCATTACAACACCATTTTTTTGAGATTTAAAGGAGAAAATCTTGGAAGATTTAAATATTAGTTTGGATTGAGTTATCTATCTATTTTAAATGTAATTTTTTATATATTTATATACTTATATTTTTTGGAAGATATTAAAACTCAAAATTTAGTATGATTTTATAGAAATATTATTTCCATATCCTTAATGATATTCAAGGAGAGATTGAACATGGATATACTAAATGAAAAAATCAGACTGATAGAGGATATATAATATTGTATATGAGACATGAAAAATGGTGTGATGGGAATTATCAAATTATTTCATGTAAATATAGAAGATCACTATTAATATATTCACCATTGGGAGAGAAATAAGAGAAGAAAAAATGACACTTAGAGATCTGGTTTTTAGAAAATTAAAGGAGTAGATGAATATAATTGAAATATTTATTTCAAAATAAAAAAGGAGAGTTTGTATGACTGTAATTGACATATATATTGAATTAAAAATATTATATATAAAGGTTTATGAAGATTAAAATGTTTAACTCTTATCATCTAGATTAAATTATATCTATCCCATTAAAGAGAAGGATGTTTTTGGAAGTTAAGAAAATAAAATATATTATCAGGGTTTTGTTAAATTTTTCCATTCAAGGCTAAAGGGAAAGGTGGAATTAACTAGCATCATATTTAGCATTTGGATGAAAAGGTTATCAATGCCTATATGATGATCTATAATTAACACTCATGTATAAAAATTTATTGGCAAACCACCTCAATGTAGTGTATAGAGAGAGTGAAAAGATGGAAACCCTTTGGTGAGTAGTGTAAAATACTTAAATCATATATAGGTAGTGATCCGGACATTAAGTGTCCTCATCTAAATATATAATCACATAGTGGTAGTGATTATTATTACAAAATCACACTTTTTCTTGTATGCTCATTAGATTATCCATTTTTAGTTGAAGCAAGTAAAATCCCCATGTACTTATTCTTAGATTCTTTATTTAATTTGTGGTATATATGATTATCACTGATATATTAAGAATGTGTTTCTTTTAATCTTAAAACTAGATCCAATTTAATTGAATATGTTGTTGAAAATTAAATATAATTTAAAGTTACAACACTCCTTTATTCACCCACCTATCAAGGTGTTTGTGGATCCATGTCACTAAAAAGTGGTATCATGTCCTAGATGTTTTATTTTTGGATTAAATATAATATATATGTTTTTATGTATTTTCCAAAATTGGATTAAAATTTTAAGTAATCTATTTTTTTAGAGATCATTGTGAAGAGTGTAAATTGGAAACATGTGTTTCTCTACTTGCGTGTAGAGAATATATTATAAACTGTATCTCTCATGATGCTAATTTAAGAATTATAACGACAATAGTTTATCATGGAGAAGAAAAAATGATCGTGAATTTTTTATTGATTGATAATATATTTTAAATTTTATTTCAATATTCTTAAACTTTTGAGATATGATAGAATTTAAAGAATATATACGGGAAACCCATATCACTGTAATATGCAGTAACTCCCTTAATAAATAGAGGAAATATATTCAATAAAGAATAATGAATTATGTAAAAATGAAATAATAATAAAAGGGGAAACAAGGGGATGTTTATAAATAATTTGGACACTTCGAGGCAAGTAATGTTCATTTTATTGAAAAATATAAAAAAAAATTTACATGGAAATTTCATGAAAATTAGGCATTACATATAGTTTCTCAATGATGTAGAAGATGTTAGAGAGTATTCAAGATAATATGATAATAATATCATGTTTTCAATTTGATGTACGTTCATATATAAATGAGGAGGGTATTCAATCCTTGAGAAAATAATAGGAAATTCTAGTGATTAATCAAGGAGAATGTTTTACATTTTTGGAAAAATTAAATATGGAAAATAAATGGTGAAGAAAAAATTAGATGACTTGAAAGGGTCAACTATGTTAATCAATATCAATATAAAGGATAAAAGTGATATACTTAGTGAAAAATACATATAAATTAGAAGAAAATATAGTCATAGAGATGGAACTTAATGCTAATATCATTCCTCTTGAAACAAAACATAAGTGATATAATAAAATTTGGATAATAAGAATACTCTTAATTGGATGTGATGGCTACCCAATTAAAATAGATATATCTGAATATAGTGTAGGCTGATGAAAACTTGAAATTTGGAATAAGTGTTTTCTTTTATAATACCAATTCCTATATAAATAATCTAAAAAATGGTATTTAAAAGGATCAAATATGAAAACTGTGAAGAAGAGGTCTCTTTTTATCAAATATATAATGAAAAATTTACAAGAAAAAATTCAATGAAATGTTAATATTATATAGGTTTAGGACAAACCATAGATATGTGTATTAATGTAAAATATTCATGGAATTCAAGGAATACTGAAGAAACATATCATCCTAAAAAAGATCACATATGGTATAAATTATTTAGAAGATTTTTTATTTTTAAAAGCATTATAAATATGTAAATATTTTAAAAAAATAGTAATGGATATAAATAGGAATTTATAACACCTTTATAAATTATGAATTAAGTTTACATGGAAAATTTTTTGTTACATTGAAGAATAAATTTTCTTATAAGAAGGAATGTGATGTTGAAAGAAAAAGGGGTGTGAATCAAGAACTAATGGATATTTATGTACAATAACCCATCTGTAAGGAAAAGAATTTTTTAGAGTATTAAAAGGAAGGAAACATTTCTCGTGTCTAGTAATGAAGATGTGGAAAAATCCCATTTAATTCAATGTTTGAGAAAGAAAAATCTTGAGAGAGTAATAGTTTTAGAGGAAGTTACATAATCTAGAAATTAAAGGAGTAGTGTATAAGTGGGACCAGTATCACTTTTAAAGGTAATGATGTGTAAAAATACATAAAGGTATTTAATAGTCAAATATGGGAGGAGGGATGTACAAGTGGTATCATTCATAGATGAACCATTTTATAGTATCCTTGTAAAGAATAGATGCACAAGAGCCTTAGCCCAGTTGGTGAGGACTCGCTAGGTGCATCCATGTGACCTGAGATCAAATCCGGGTGGGGGAATATTTCTGGGTTACTATATTAGTAATGTAGAAGTACTATAGCAGGCACTGTTCGATACTGTAGCAGCCAGAACTATTCATCCATCTGGGCCTCCGGGCCACCGGTTTGGTCCTCGGGTCCTGCAAGGCTTTCGGGCCACCCAAGGCCTTCGGGCCAATTTATTCTCAAGGCCTTCGAGCCACCATAAGGACTTAGGGCCACCCCAAGGCCTTTGGTACACTTGAATGCAGGCCCCAGACACACTACAAAAAAAGGAGCATCTCTAGAAGAGGATTCAGAGAAGGTGCAATCATAAGAGCAGAACCAAATGGATTGTCAGAATGAGAGGGTATGACTATGCCATCGGTACCAGCCTGTGCTTGCACGGGAAGCCTAGCCAGACGGTCATGAAAAGGTGGAGAGCTACTATCAAGATGCAGATGCTGGGGAGGGGCAGTTCCTTATAGATAGCCTGGTTGAATTCCCTAAGACCTTCAGGTCATGTAATCTCCTAAGCCTATGGGCCATGTAATCTCTGAGACTATGGGCCTTGTAAGGGTTCCCCCTCATCCATTGAAAGGGGGTTTATCAAAAATCAATAAAAAATGACGGCCTTCGGGCCATTCAGGTTTGGAAAGCATAGAGTGGGGATGAAAGAAAAGGGTGAGTCCTTGAGTGTAAACCACATCCCTCAACCTAACGATGGCATGAAAGTACCTCTCTTCTCATCAATTCAGTTATTAAATATTTTATTATAGTGATTTAGGTTTATGGGGGTTATATGATCCATGTGGTGAGTCTATTTGAAAATTAAAGTGGTATCAATGATTTATCTATACTTTCAAGAGGAAATGAAGTTTTTAAAGTATATTTGAGTCTAAGATATAAATTAAGTGTTTTAATGATAAATTTTAATTTTAAAAGTGATGTAAAACCAATATTGGTAATTAAAAATTGGAATTATGTCATATATGAAGAGTTTTAAATGATTCTAGTAACATTTATATGATTAATTAGAAGAATTTTAAAACCCTTATTTGAGGATCTCAATGAAAGATAATATGAAACATGTGATAAAACTAAAATTAATAACTACTGTAAATGTGAATACCATAAATTTATGATCCACTTAATCATCCAAAAAAACCACTACATTATTTTATAATGATCATTTGGTGGTAAAAAAATCATCCCACCTATACAGTGTACCCACAAGCTATACCAGAATCACTAGAGATTAGAGAAGGATCCACCAAACTCCTAGAAGTGCTTGCATATCATAGTTTATAGGAGGAGGGTAAAGAAACCTTTTGTGAAATATAATATTCATAAAAGGATAATCATTCATATCAACTACTATCACATGCATGTTGATTATATTAGCAATCAAGGAAAACCTATAATTATAGCTGCATTTATTCAAGCGTTATTATATATGAATAAATACTTTGGCTAATATAAATTCATAATATGAATATTCCACATCACATAAATTTCATGTCAAGAAATAGTAGAATAAATTATTGATTTTATAAGATAATAATAAATGATAAAATTTTATTATTTAATTTTCATGGAATGATAACCAGGCATTCAAATCATTATTTGGATTGACAATAAAATACATTTAGAGAAGATATCTGAGTCAAACTCAACCCCCATTCAGTTGATGATAAAGTGTGACTCGAAGATCCTTTATAAAATTGACAAAAAATTAAAATATCTACATCCATAAGTTTATGAAAATATCTTACTCTAGAAAGGATTAAATGTTACTCAAGCTATAATGGGATTTGGCATTATCTCTATCAAGAACATGTATCTCTATACCTGTCTCCACCTGTCTCCATCTGATTCACACATTCATTCTCATATTTTCCTATTGTTAAAGACATCGAGTGAACTTGGGACATAGAATAGGTCAGTACCATATAGAAAACTCATATGTTATCGATTCATAGAGTGTATATTGAACTGATCGATGAATAAATCACCTGTTATTCATCATTCTGTATGTGCACATCACATGTAACTTATCTCTATATATAAATATAGATAATATCTTGGTGTGGAAACACACACACACAAATAGAATCTATCTCAATCTAGGTCCCATATTTCATACTCCTTATATGAGAGGAAAAATCCCATCTTGGTTAAGCTCCAAATAATGACATGATCAAAATATACCCAACCACCCCCGTATTAGGTAAGTTAATATGTAGACTTATGTAATTGAGGTATCAAATTAGGATGTTTCTCATGATACGCATCTCACCAAGCTTAGGCAGTGGGAACTCAAATATAATCCATTCACCCCTAGTATACAAAATACATCAATGTATGACACTCCATGTGGTATACTTAGTAAGTTATATAGCGCACACAAATAATTTTATTCTTTTTTTCCCTCATGAGCATATCATATATCTCTATAAAATAATACTACTCACACTAACCTTAACATTTATTTATAACCTATAATAATATATGATTGACATCAGTTTGGGATAAACTAAAAGTCACACTTTTAGTGGTCTATTATCATTACTCTTTATGAAATGTATATTTATATATACATTTATGTATCAAATGTGAAAGAATGATAAATTGGAGATTACCTCTAATATGATCCATTTTAATATTATTAAACCCTTTAAGAATATTTAATAGACCCAAATAAGCACCGATTTATCATATCATATATGATAAAATTCCAGATCGGCCTTATGTTTGCAATAATTTCTAGGTTTTGTTAACACATTAAATCATATGTAATCAATGTCACATATCTATGTGAACATATGATAAAACCCTCCCACTATACTATTTTGTGAGAAAAATCTTTTATGTAATCCAGTTTGAATAATGGTGAGATATAGGAATCACATTCTTAACTACTTAACTTCTTAAACATATTTAGACTTATTAACTTCACAACATTAAATGTCATGATGTTTTCTTCTATTATCTACTTAAAACTATTTATATGTTCATCATAATCATCCTTGGAACCCTATTACATCATTTTTTTCATTTTAAAAATATAATTAAATACATTATCATTTACTAATATATTGTATCTTTCTTAGGATATTAAGTAAAATTTAATTTAAATTTATATTCATGTAATTTTTTAGTTTTTAACTCTAAAATTATTTAACATCGAACATATTACCACTAGACTCTCAGATATGATATTTTTTTAGAATATCCCACTAATATAAAAAAAATTTGTGTTAGGAAATTACATTTATTTCCTTTTAGTGTAAATATTTAACAATTAAACTATTATCTCCATATCATATATGGTATTCTATGTGTTTGAATTTTTTTTAATTTAAAAGATGACATTATTAAAATATACAACCGATGGGTAGTGGGAACATATTACTATATATTTTAACAAATAATTGGATGGAAATTTTATCATAGATAAATTAATTATTTTTATCAAAACATGTTATAGAAATTGATAAATCATAAACCATGTGTATGAACTTAATAGTATCATATTTATTCACAAAAAATCTTTGTAAACAAAAAAATTATCCTATCACATAAGGAATATGATATGAAGATACAAATATTTTACATTTATTCATTTGAGATTTATAAAATCCTTTACATTAATAAGTATAAAATTTATTATTCATTGATGTAAAATAAAAACTCAAACAATTTTTCCTTTTATTTTCAACTACACTATATATTTAACACTTGTAAAATATTCATCCTTTATCATATACCTTTAAAAACAGAATTGTTAATTTTTATAACATCAATACCTGACATCGATATTCCTTAGAGTTTCAAAAACTCCTTTAGGTATTCCAGATAGTCCCATAATATGCGATCATTATTCCTCATTCCTAAAACCCTAGGTTTTAGTGAAAATTTTTATATTCTCTAAGAAATTTATTTTAAATTTTCAACTATATTTTCTTATTTAGTTTATAACTTTTACCCACTTATACTTTCAATATAGTACCAAAATCCAAATATTATATGCCGAGTTCATCCATTCTGAACACTTTTAGAATATCAAGTAAAATTTTCTTGACTTTAATAAGTTGTTCAAAAAATCTCCATATATGTCAAAAGGATTAATTTAATAAGAAGAACAATCCATATTTGGTCTCCCATTAAAGCATTTTATAGAACTGAAAAAATGATAACTATGTGTATAAAAAATCGCTTATCTCATTTTTTTAAACAACTATTGTTTTCTTGTTCTTCACAAGATCTAAATGAGAAACAATATTCATTTTATGATAAGTTTTATCAAATGTTGAATTATCCAATTCACTGATGAATCAACTCCTTTTCCCCATTACTTGAAAAAAAATTAATGCCTCAATTCATTTCTCTTTTAGACATTCTGTGTATTTACAACACTTTTAAATCATACATCGGATATCATATATATATATATAAATTAAAATAATAGAATTTATTTCTATAAACATTAAATCATTAATTAAACATTTAGTATAACTAAGAAATTTATCATATTCAATTATATTTAATATTATTTTATGTACCCTATCATATTTAGTATATGAGACTAAAATAATTGATATACCCAATATTATTGAGTACATAAGTGGAGACTGAGATTACTTATTCTATTTTAGAATCTAATTTCATTTAAATCATTAATAAATCTCTCTAGGCTAACATGATAATCTATATTAACTTTTTTAATAACTTTAATGATTGGTTACTAAGGAAGGAACTATTACGACACATAAAAGATTCGTTATGAAATTTTCTTAAATTACTAATATTTATTAAGAAATTTCCTTATGTTACTAGTCATAGGAGTGTCTAACATCATGTTTCTCATTATCAAGGGTCAATCACAAAGTTTATATTGATTAAGATAATGATATTGTCTATAATAGAATCTTTTATCATATGATTATCATTTATTATTAACCATTTAATATGGACTTTTATTAAATGGTCTCCCACTAAAATGATGACCCATTTTTGAAAAACACATCATATTTATTAGTGTAAAAAGATCTATATTCAACTAAAAAACGATCTTTCTATGGAATTTCTTTCATCACCTAGTTATTTAGGTAGGTCATCATCCTAGTCAAAAAAATGTTGATATTGGATAGTTTAATAGAAAAATCTTTTTCCAAATATATTATATGGTTATACATAACTCTATTCCTATAATAACATAATCCTATTAGGGTCTCTCATCTTGTGTAACCCAAAACAAGTTCCAAAAACAAAATAAAAAGGATAACCTAGGGGAACTTATATATGAAATGACCTACCCTAGGATGATCCAGTGTCACCCATCCATGTTTAACTTACACAAGATAATCATGGGGCACCCCACTATGGCATGAAAAACCTGGTTGGATGAGCATGGTATTGAAAAGTGTTGTTTTGGAAGGAATCACTCAATTAGTATTTGAAAACGATTTTAGTATTAATATCATATGTCATGTTATTCCCTTTTAAGTAATAAATATATAGTAATTTATTTTCAAATCATATTCCCTCTAATTAATCAATATATTCAAACCATATTGATGTGTAACTCTTTACCCAACCCAGAAGTTTATGTTACATACCCAAAAAAATTCAAAAAATTCAAACATATCCATATAAATCATATTCACAAGGTATATGAAAACCTCAAGTAAAGTAATAGAGTTATATGAGATTGATAATATCTACATGGGTAAGCCCAGAGTGAAAGATAGACAACCCCATTCACCAACCTAGACAAGGCTTAAGTCTCTAGGTAGGTCGGTAGTTTGACCCCATGTACCTCTACCAAAGGAAATTTCACTCAAGAGAGAATACAATTCATCATAACTCTAGCACCTAATATGAAAAAACTATGTTCAAAAACTAAATTCAAGCTGATAACATCGATTAAAATCTTAGTTTAATGCAGATGAACAAATAAATTCATTATAGAGACATTCCCGGAATGTAATAAAAGGATCTATATAGAAGTAGTTTAATAATTAATCTAAAAAATACATAATATTAAAATTGATTAAAAAATTGACTAGACATGAATATAGAAGGGAATAAACTTTTAAATAAATTAACAATTAATATATTTAAACATGAGATAAATATTTATGAACAATTCATAAATAAAATTTAATTATAAATTTTTTATAATTTTTTAAATTTAACATTATGTACATTCCTTAATTTTGAATATAAATATTTTATATTCATTCTAGTATGATCTCTTTCATATTTATCATTTTTTGATATTTTCATTTTCTATATATGATGTTATATGAATTAAAAAACTATTTTTCATTTAATTATCTTATGTAAACAATTTAAATAATCTAAACATAATATACGTAATCATTATTTAATCGTTGATCATACCAATCATAAAAACCCTTTTGATGTGGCTTAGATAATTTCAAAATAATGCCCCATTTTATTTTTAATAATTCAAAATTATTAATTATGAACAATTAACAATCAAAATATAAACATTTTATATTTTTGGATTATTTCATAATTTATATCCCATTATAAATTATCCTATATGATTTATAAAAAAAATTAGTTATAGATCATAAGTCATTCCATATAATTTGATAAAATCTGTTTTAAATATTAACATTTAATATTTGGGAATAAAAAGTTTCATAAAAATGTAATTATAAATAGTTTATAATTAATTAATTTATAATACTTTTATAAATAAAAATATCCCAAAATTATTTTTATAATGATTTATAAACATTTTATACACCGTAGAAGTCATTTTAAATGTTAGTTTTTTTAAACAATTTTGAAAACAGTTCTAATTACCCTTATTCATTAGGATATTATTGTATAAGGGTAAGGCCTTCTACCCTGACACATGATTCCTAGAAGCTCTTATATAAAAGTAAGTCACTACTTACCTTTACACAACATAAAAAATAACATGTTTTGAAAGGGTAACAACTTTACACGAACCATTTGCATAAAGGTAACAAAGATGTTACCCTTACACATACATTCTATGTAAGGGTATCACATAAGGGTAATGAATTATCTACCTTTATGTAGCCAATATATTCATAAGCTTAAGTAGCAAGTTACCTTTATGCCACTTTAGGAAAACCAAAAATACTTTCATGCATTTTAGCTCAACATGAGGAGGTTCTTACCTTGAATCAGAGAATGGAATATGAAGCTTAAACTTTTTCCAAGTAGGGTATTACCCTTACATGGACCAATATACATAATGGAATGTCTAGATGAACCTTATATGAACCCCTTCACATATATGTAAGTAATGGGTTACCTTTACATGACTGCTCACACAATGTTATTACCCTAAATACCTTTACACAATTGATCCATGTAAGGGTAATGAATTGGTTACCTTTATGAAACCCATATCCATAAAGGTAAAACCTCTATTACCTTTACATAGACCAACTATATAAGGGTAAACCATTTTGAAATATTAATTTCTAGAAACTAAAAATACAACTCTATTTTTTAGTTTTATTGTTGTTTTGTAAATAGGTAGGGGTATCCCCAATTTTTTATTGAAACAAAGACACCCATATTATTATTATAGGTAGAGGGAATCCATTAAAAAGCCATTGGTGGACCAATAATAAGTAAACCCCAGTACATCAGTCCTGATGGTTTAGACCCGTATGTCTAAATGTGGTCTAATGGACCAGAGAGGCCCTATGACCCACCCATTCCAACCAATAGTCTGCATCCTCCAAATTATATGTCTGCACCAACTATATTCCACAACCATCCATCTCAACAACATCTTCCAAGGATCCAAGCTTCCTAAGTCTACCTTCATAATCCAATAAACTAGCACCCATCCCTATCCATGAACACCCATATCCATACAACCATCACGAAGACCTGGAACTACTTGTGTCATAACACATGTGTCACTAGAATAGGTACTCTGTGGCCCCTCTGATCCCACTATAGGTTCTGGGTATAACAGAAGTTCTGAATGGGAAATTACCAACTCAACTTTTTTATAATAATCAATGATTAATTTGAGATACACATTGATGATAAACATTGGGACCAACCAAATTTAATCCAAGATTAATTGACAAGAGAATGTAAACACCAAAGAATAATACAAAAAAAATATTATTTATAATTAATTTAAATAATAATTGACGATATGATGGTTTGGTTATGGATTTTTCTAATCAATTAATATTTTATTAAATTCCATTGGTCATGATTTTTATCATCGATGTACATCTCAGACTAATCATCGATTGTAAAAAAACTCGAGTAAGACATGCCCCATTTGGTTCTTCCACTCACCTAAAACCTATAGTGGTACCATAGGGCTAACATAATTATTAATATTTTTTAAATATCATTGATTGATTTATGAATTTATAATTAGTTTTAAATTCCAGTTAAATCGTTCCTTAATATGAATCATGATATCTTATCTTCTTACTCTTCTTTCTCACAAATATAATCAAATAAATTAATTTTATAAATGAATAACATTTGAATAACTCATCTATAGGTTCCAAGGAATAAGGATGGTTAGTACAAGAGTACATGCCATGAATCCCATAGGTACATTCTATGTACCCATGTTCAATGAACAAAGAATTAATTCAGAATTAATTTGAGTAATGTGCATTTATTTTACAGGGTGTGTATTTAATACACCATGTTCTAACTGGGCCACTCTATGTAAGGGTAAGTCTACAAGACCCGGATGTGAACCCATTCATGTAAATGTAAGTCAAGAGTTACCTTTACATGACCAATAACAAACAGGTATCACCATGGTTACCCTTACAAAATTGATCAATGTAAGAGTAATGAATCAGTTACCTTTATAAAACACATCTACATAAATGTAACATCTTAGTTACCTTTATGTAGACCCTCTATGTAAAGGTAGGCCATTTTGAAAAATTAATTTCTAGAAACTGAAAAAACAACTATTTTTTCAGTTTTCATCTTTATTTCATCACAAGTTTCATAAAAATTAATCATCGGTCCCACTAATATCACTGAAGGGGTTTAAATGAGTCTAATAAAATTTCTTTGATGAACTGGAATGGATTAAGAAACATTTTATGAGTATCCCCATGAAATATAATATAAAACATATAATAAAAGTAAAATGAATAGAAACTATAAACTTGAGTACCTTACACCTAAGAGTTGTTTCATAATCAACAAACTCTATCACATGGGCTTGATAAAGATCAATGAGTGAAAAAAATAGAACCACTATAGTGTATCCATGGGATGAACTGGAAATACTCAGCTTTTATGAGGTACTCACCAACATCCATGATGATCTATCATCTTGCATTGAAAAGGAGGAAGATGAAGAATGATTTTTGGGTACCAGGAGGTTCACCCAAGGTTATTCATCTATATCAACTATTATCACATGACATCCAATTATATAGGAAATCAAGGAAAATCATTAATTATAGCTACATTTAATAATGTGTTAATATATATTAGTAATTTTATTAGTTGGTATACATTTGTCATATGAATATTTTACCTCCTATACATTTCATATAAAAAATAGTATAATAAATGATAGTTAATATGGGATAATAATAAGTGATAATATTTTGTCATTTAAGTTTCATGGATTAATATACTATGAATTCAAATCATAATTTTCATTATATATATATATAATATAAGTATTGAATGAATATCTCTTTAAATAAAAAGTGTCATCCTATCATAATGATGGAGGCTTAAAAATTGATAAATAAGTAATAATATTAATTAAAAAATTCAAATATAATTAGTTTTTTTTTATAACAACATGTTTTCATCTCATTTTTTTCAAGATAAGAAAATATATTTGAAGGAAAATCCTATGATGGAATATCAATTCAATAAGTGTTGATAGAGTTTATGGAATTTATTGGGAGTTTAGCGTTGAAAATTCAGATTCTAATTTGGTAACATCTCATTGCTCACTTTTAGGTAATTCCCTTCTCTGAACTTGTTTTTCGATTTAATTGGGTGTATCTTGTGACTCCCAAGGATTAAGATCATTTTTTGGTGAAAATGAAAAAAGTTAAGGATGTATGTTGGTTTGAATTAATGTAGTCTTGGTATAAATGTATTAATGGTTTTGTGGGGTTATCCACAAGTTTGGAGGATGCCCGGGGCATTTTGGACTTTCATGTATGAATCTATAGGTTTTGTAGTCTGTAGGAAATGTACACACCATGTAATGAGAGTACAAGATGTGTATGTTTGCATGGTGTATTTCATGAATCTGGTACACAACATTAGGTGAGTACATGTTGTGTATTGATTTCAGTCCATGTAATGTTAAGAGACAAACATTTAATAAAAAGGTGATGGGATTTTGGCATTTATGAGTCCTTAGGATTAAAATTTTCTTAAAGAGATTACACACCATGTAAATGTCGTTGTGTTAGCATATGGAGTTCCTATTGATTGAAATTATATTGCATTCACTCACAGTTTATTTGAATCTTGACCTAGAAGGCTTCTTCGATGATTTTGGGAGTCTGCATTCAGTCTAGATTGATTTTTTATGTTATTGATCCCCATTGAAGTTGGTTTTCATCACTCTAAGTGAGTGAGGATATCTAATTATTCATTTCTTTAGTCAGAGTATAATTGTTGCATTTCATTATTAGATCCACTGAACCATGATGATTTTTCTTCTTTTTTTCTTCTAGATTAGTTTTATAGTCTTGTTATGGGGGTGTGCATTCTTGATGTGTGTGTTGATTCCTAATATCTACTAACACATTTCATAAATTGAATCAATTAAAAATGTGTATATTGGTTCTAGGTCCTCTGTTGTCATTGTTGAATCCTTTTTTGGTGGGTTCTGTTGTGGGTATGTGTGACCCCGAGTTTTGAGGTAGGTGTTTCTGTCTCTATCGTGTGTTGGTTAACTGCATTGATCATGTTTTTCATAAATTATTTCATTAAATAAAATGGAATTATATGATATATATATTTTTTATTTTTTTGGAACTGAGTTTTTATAAAAGATGGTTGTTTCTAGGTTTTTTTAAATGAAAATGCTTTTCAATACACTGTGAAATGGTTTTCAATGAATTAAATGAAGATAAGAGTTGGAAAATAGATCACATTAGATTCATTGTTTACTTATTTGAAAGGTATAATAATAGGTCTCTTCAACTTTCATGGGGTTTTCTCATGGGGATTTCTTCTCCTCAATAGGCCTGTTGTTCTAGGGACTTATGAGACTTGTGGGAGGTTCACTTACTGGGGTGTTCTTTTTCCCTCTATACTTGATAAATATGCCTATTGTGTTGACGTGTACATGATTTTCTATGTTAGGAAATATTTTTCTAGCTATCCTGACCTAGTGTAATCCTTTGAATGAAGTTACTTGTGCTTATAATTTTGTTTTGTACTATTTTGTTGTACTACCATATAATTTATATGATAAATGATACAAGATTTTTTTTGAATTTATATATCTATTGAGATATGTGGATATGAAATTTTTTGAAATTAATTTCCTTTATTTATTTGTAAATAATGAAAAAGGTGAAATAAATATGTTTTTCCATGATGTTGATATAAAAACTAATATAATTTTATCATTCCTTGTTTTCTTTAATGTTGAGAAATATTGGATTATTATTGAGTGACTTGATATAGAACACTTTTTTGAGACCATACTGAGTCTTTTATATCACACCTTGTATACCTCTTCGAAGGTGCATAGATTGGTTATGTATTTCAATGTAGGGAAAGGCAAGGCACCATAGTGAGGCAGTGGGGTTTTTTGTCAACTTAGGTGAGTAGCTGGTGATGAGATAGTGGGAGCCTACCCATGAAATCATATAGGGTGGGTTTTTTTTGTGTTTTTGTAGTCCTTTGTGGTTGGACATGTTCTTGGAGATTTTTTATATTCTCAAGTTGTTGGTTTCTACTGTATTCATGGATTTATGGAATATATTTATCTTTTATACTATTACATATTTTGTATATATAGTTTCCAAGTTGTTGCGTCAGGTTAGAAGAAATAATTCCATATGGATGTTTCTTGATTCCCTTATCCATGTTGTGGGGATCAGTAACACCCTTTATATATGTGGAATATTGGGTAGGTTACCATTTTTAGAGGGTATTTCGGTCAACTCACCATAGTTTGGTATCAGAGGTGGTATATCCTAAATAGTCCCTATCTTTCAAAATTTTGGTAGATTGGAGATAATATTTTAGGGAGTTGAGAGATATATTGTAGTGAGTTCTACAAAAAATCATTCTGTGTTGAGACTCAAGTTATCATGGGATTTTTGGATGTGCGTCTTCGGTCTTGAGTTCTTGTTGATAATATCAATCTTTTCTTATGGGTTTTATAGTTTGAACTGATTTGGTTGTTGTTTTTTGATCATTTGTTTTGTTTTAGTGTGTAGTAGTATTCCTATAAGATGTGTTCTATGAGTTCCTCAAGAGAGTGCAGTTGATTCTCTTGAAGTTAATACTCTGACAGATCAAAACATTATTAGGGCCATCCTCTGAGCAATACGGGCTATTGACCATAATGTGTCATAAGTTCAGAACACAGTTATTGAGGTACAACCAAGTGATATAGGAGATAGATATTGATCAAGGGAGTTCATACACAAGAAACCAATATCCTTTTAAATTTATTAATGGACCTCAAGAGGTGAAGGAATGAATTTATAAGATCAATAAGATCTTTGACTTCCTGGATACACCTAAGAGTATCATGGTGAAGTTCACATCATTCATACTTGAGGGTTCTAGAAATAATGGTGGGATTATATGGTATAGGACGATAGAAATGTGTGATTGGACTAGAAGTGTTTCAAGACCCTATTATTACAGTAGTATTTTTCAAAGTTTCTGATGATGGAAAAGTCTCTAGAGTTACCCTCTTTACAGTAGGGAGAGAACTCAGTGTCAGAGTACACCAATCGGTTTACTGAGCTAGTTCATTTTTCACTAGGGGTTGTAATGAATGGATAGTTGAATGCTCAAAAATTCCTATATGGTTTGCCATTAGATATCCCATCAAAGTTATTTATACTAAATATTTTAACCGATGCTGAGATAGTGGACAAGGATATGATGGAAGAGAAGAAAATGAATGTCATGTTTGGATATTCCAACCATTATCTTTCACCTAGTGGCAACTTCAGTGGAATGATAGGTAAAAGATAAAGTGTAAGGATCATTATAGGGATGGGGGAGGTGGTTCTCAGTAGAATGAATCTTCAGAACCTCCAGTTGAAACTAGTGGTGTGCCTTTAGCTTATTATCAGTGTGAAAAATTTAGATAAACATAATGTTCTTATCCTTCATGTACAAATATGTGTAACCGTTGTGGAAAATATGTTAATCCGTATC
This sequence comes from Viscum album, assembly GCA_963277665.1. Classification (NCBI taxonomy): domain Eukaryota; kingdom Viridiplantae; phylum Streptophyta; class Magnoliopsida; order Santalales; family Viscaceae; genus Viscum; species Viscum album. The sequence continues at coordinate 668,948,864 of OY728123.1, forward strand.
ATTTTTATTATCATATGTATACTCCTCAATATGATCATGGATTTTCATCTCTAAAGGATACTATGGTGCATTTATAAGCTTTAAAAGCTATAGGGATCTAGCCATAGGCCTTATAAGTGTAGAACCATCACACAATAGATTAGTTTCTAGTGGAGGTAGACATAGGTCTAGTGATAGTGATAGGTACCATCTTTATTGTATACTCAATAAATATTGCTTTATTAGATACTAGTGCATCCCAGTCATTCAAATCCTACTTTTTTGTTGATATGATTAACCATGAAATAGAGCTCATGTCCTTTGTTATGGAGTTAGAGACACCTCTTGGGAAGAGGAAAGAGAAGGGGTATTAATGTCAGTCTTGTGCGCTATCGATAGCTAATACAGAGCTAGTATGAGATTTTCTTATTCTTGATCTAGATTTATTCGACGTCATCATTGAGATGGATTGGATTTTTTCTCATTATGTTGAGGTTTATTGTTTTCATCATCATGTCTTTTTTTCTTGTGGATAATGTGAGATCATAGGTGTTTTAGGGAGAGTGGGATGTTAATAACCTTACTACCTAGATTTGAGGAGTTTTTTTGTTTGGTTATAATTGAGTCCGATGATATTTATTCTTCTATTGATCATCCCATTGTTGTTTGGGTATTCCAAACATTTTTCTAGATGATTTCTACAGTCTTTCTCTGGAGAGGGAGGACGAATTTAAGATTGACCTAGTTCTAGAGACACAACCAATATCAATGCATTCTTTTCATATGGTACAAGAAGAGATTAAAGAGATCAATATTTTGTTGGATGACCTCATGAATGAGGGTTTTATTCTCTCATGTGTTTCACCATGGGATTCCCCGATGCAATTTTACAAGAAGTAAGATGGTTCGCTCTAAATGTGTGTGGACTATTAGAAGTTTAATTAGGTAACAATTAATAACAAGTATCATTTTATTCATGTGGATGATTTTTTTGATCAGTTAAAGGTGTAAAAGTTGGTTTCAATGATTTTTCTTTAGTCAAATTATCTTACGCTCGGTGTTCGGGAGTGTGATGTACCAAAGATAGCTTTCAGGTGTAGGTATGGCCCTTATGAATAACATTCAATTCTATTTGATCTGTATAATGATCCTTTAGTTTTTATGTATTTGATGAATTGGATATTCAATTAGTATCTAGACACTTTTTTGGTAGTGTTTGTAGATGACATTTTGGTTTAATTAAGATCTGAGCACGAGCACAAACACCATCATGATTTTGTTTTGGAAACCCTAAGGAGTCACCATATGTATGGAATTATTTTAAAATGAAACTTCAGGATTCATGAAGTGAAATTCTTATGTCACATTAATTTTGGGAACATATTATCAGTTAATTATGAGAATGTAAAGGCTATCTTTTCATGGGAGGAGCCACCGAAAGTCTATGAGATTTGAATCTTCCTTTATTTTAATAGATACTATCGATGGTTCATCAAGGATTTATCAAATTGGTAATAAAATTTGAATAATCTTACCATTAAGGGGGTTAAATTCACAAGGGATACAATGTTTTAGTATTCTTTAGACATGATGAAATGAATTCTGACATCGGCTCATATTTTGATCTTACCTGAGCCCAGTAAGGTGAATTTTGTTTTCTGTAATTCTTATGGTGTTAGTTTGGTTTTTTACTCATGTAAGATGATTATGTGGTGGCTTATGGTTCCCATAATCTTATACTACATGAGAAGAATTACCACACTCATGATTTATAGACTTCCATAGTTATCCATAAACTTATGTTTTGGAGACATTATCTTTTTGGGGGAAATGTTCACAGTCTTTTTTGACCCTAAGAGTTTGATATATATATCTTTTCTCATAAACAATTTAATATTAGACATAGGTGGTAGGTATAATAGCATAAATTTTTTTACTTCGATATCACCCATACCCTTGAGAAGGGTAATGTCATTGCAGTTTCTCTTAGTAGGAAAGTTCCATCACAAGCTGTTCTAGAATTGAATGAAGAGTGGGACCTTATGAAGATTTTTTCTCATTTGAATCTCAATTGTCAAGGGGATGTTTTAGGTATAGTTATGACCAGTTCCCAGTAATCATCATCTCTCTTTTGGAAAATTATGAAAATTTAGCAGTAGTATGATGACTTCATAAGAATTTGAGAAAGCCTATATGGTGGGGAGACCATTTTATGTTGTTTTATCCCTTCATATGATATTTTAAGTTTTTAGTATTGGGTTTCCATCCCAGAATATTTGAGGAGCTCATATTTTTCTGATTTTCATAGTTCTTCATGGTCCATTCATCCAGGCACTACGAAGATATATTACGACATGAGATAAATATTTGGGTGTCTAGGTTTGAATCCTGACATTATTGATTTTTCCCACTTTTACAATTTACAACAATTGAAGGAAGATCAATTGAAACCTTATGGTTTGCTTAATACTCTTCTAATTCAATTTTGGAAATGTGAAAAGGTATCCTTGGACATTTTTTTTATTAACATAGACTCCCTGTGGGAGAAATTCTATCTGAGTGGTGATTGATTGGTTGAAAGACTTAGCTCATTTTATTCGGATCGAAGACACTAAACATTTTGAAAATATAGGCTATCTATATGTGCAATAAATTGTGAGGTTAAATGGGGTACATTTTTCTATTCTTTCAGATAGGGATCTTGGGTTTACATTGATGTTCTAGATAAATTTCCAAGGGTCGATGGGGACTGTGGTCAGGTTGAGTAAAACTTATCATTTACAGATGGTCAGATAGAACATACTATTTAACTTTTGAAAGATATGATTTGTTCTTATGTCTCATATTTTTTTGGATCTTGGGATATCCATCTAGGGATGATTAAGTTCGAATATAATAATAGTTATAAGTTTTCAATAAAAATGGATCCCTTGAAGATTTGTATGGTCGCCAGTACAGATAACCACTTCATTGGGTAGTGGTGGGTGAAACTTCTTTAGTAGGAACAAGTTTGGTTTTGGAGATATCCTTAAGGTTTTAGGATATACATTGAAATCTAGTTAAAATGAAGAATCAGTAGAAATATTATGCTATTCAACAACATTTTACTTTGGGTTTTTTCATAAGTGATCATGTTTTCTTGAAATTTTCTCCTTAGTTGGTTCACTATTGACTTGGAAAATAGGGTATGTCGGCTCAGAGATATGTAGGACTATTTGAGGCCATTGGGTAGCTTGAGAAGTTTTCTTTTCATTTGTCATTTATGATTTAGTTGACAGACATTCACGATGTTTTCCATATATCACAATTCTGAAAATATCATTATAAACCCTCTCAAATTTTGAGTTCAGAAGAGATTGATTTAGTTACAGATGTTTCCTTTGATGAGCATCTAATTGAGATATTTGAATCTCAATTGAAAGTCTTAAATGGATAGTATATTCCATTGGTTGTATTTTTATGGCAGTACAGATCAAACTATCATGAGACTTTGGAGCATGAGTCGTTGTTGAGGATGAAATGTCCTCACCTATTTACAGGAATTAATTCTTCCACATGAATTCCGGGGGATGGAATGTTTTATGGTGTGGAGTTTGTAATATCCTTTTACCCACTTACATGTAATTCCCTCCTCTTTATTTTTTTCTTCTTTAATTTGGTTCATCTTAGGACTCTCAAGGATGGATATAATTATTTGGTAAAAATGACCTAAAGTTTTTGTATGTATGTTGGTTTGAATTAATGGTGTCCGAATATAACGCGTTAATGGTTTTTTGGGGTTCTCCCCAAGTTAGGAGCACACCCTAGGTGTTTTGGGTTTTTATGTAAGTATATTTAGTTTTTGTATTATCTATGAAAAGTACACACCGTCTAATGGGAGTACATGACATGTAAGTTCTATATGGTGGATGTCGTGAATTTGGTACACAACATGAGGTGAGTATAAACCCTGTACTTATTTCACATCGTGTATTATTAAAATATCAATTTTTAATAAACAGGAGATGGGGTTTTCAATATATATAAGTCCCAAGTATTACATGATGTGTAAAGGGATTAAATTCCATGTAAATTTCATGGTGTTATCTTTTAGGTTTCAACTCAGGTGATATTCTATTTCATTAATCCACAGCTCCCCTATCTCTTAACCTAGAAGGATTCTCCAGTGATTTTGGGAGTCTACATTCTGTCCAGATTGATTCATTCAATGATTGATAACTATTGAGTTTAGTTTTCATCTATCTGGGTGAGTGTTCCTTCATGATTGTTAATTTCTTTAGTCATGGTAGCACTGTTACTTTGTGATATCAGATCCGTTGACTAATGTTGGTGTTTATTCTTCTTTTTCTCATAGATATAATATGAAATCCTATTTAGGGGGCCATTATTTTATTGTTCATGGTGCGAATGGTTTTTTTCTTGAGTTATTTGTTGATTCCTATACTCCTCCAATCCTTTTCATCAATTAAATCAATTATAAAATGTGTATATTGGTTATAGAGAATCCCTATTCATTATTGAAGCCTTTTGTGGTGGGTTCTATTGAATTTGTGTATGACCTCAGGTTTTTAGGTAGGTGGTTTAGTCTATAGCCTCATTTGGTGAACTGTATTGCTCCAGTTTTTGATAAATTGTTTTATTAAATTAACTAAACTGATATGGATAATTTTTTGTGTGTTTCGGTAACAAAGTTTTTTTAAAATATGGTTTTCCATTGGTTTTGGTAAATTAAAATGGTTTTCAAAGTATTTTGAAATGGTTTTTAAAGGATAAAATTATGAAATGGTTTGATGAATTTATTTTGAAAATAGAGCACATGGGAATCCTTTGGTTCTTAGGTAGAAGGTATATTAATAGGTATCATCCACTATTGGGGGTGTGATCATGGTTCTTTCATCTACTCTCTAGGCATGTTGTTCTAGGTACTTGTTATACTTGTTGGGTGGTTCACTTATTGGAGTGTTCCTATAATCTCTAGAATATATGGATATGTATAGTGTATTGATGCATATGAAATATTCTATATTAGGTATGAGTGTCATAGCTGTCTTGACCTAGTGTGATCCCCGGTGTGATGTTACCTATTCTTCTGTTTTTTGTTTGTATTGTTTTATTGTAATTCCATAGACATGATATGAAAAATGATACATAATTTTCTTTATTTTGACTCGATAGATGATATATTGTTTGAAAAGGGGGAAATTAAGCTGTTTTCCATGCTTTTGAAATAAAAATTATTAAATTGTTATCATGTTTTTTTTTCTTTAAAGTTGATCATGCTTGGATTATTTTTTAGAGAATTGATATTGACCACTTGGTGAGACCCTACTAATCCCATTATCTCACACCCTAGGTACCTATTTAGTGGTGCAGACATGATTATTTCTTTCAATGTTGGGAAAGGTAGGGTGCCACAATGAGGCAGTTGGATTTATGTCAGATGAGTTAAGTATCATTGGTGTGATGGTGGAAGTATAACCATGTAATCATATGGAGTGGTTGTTTTTCATGTTTTGGTATTCTTTCGTGGTTATAATTATTATTATATATTTTTTAAACTCTTGAGTTGTTAGTTTCTACAATTTTCTTCCAGGTATCTCATATATTTATCTTTTTTATTGTTGTCACTTTTAAAAATATATGTTCCATGTTGTTGACTTTGTTTGGGATAAATCGTTCCCTTTAGTTGTTGTTTGAGGCATTGGTGCTAGTCTCTATCCCATGGGGATCAGAAATGCCCTTCAGGTAAGTGACATATCGGGATGGGTACCTCTTTTGGAGGGTATTCAGGTCATTTCATCATAACTTTCAATATTTGGAAATAATAAATACAATATGAAGGAAGAAGAAATATCATGAATATAATGTGGGAAGGAATGTTTATTATTATTATGTATCGCAAACTTGGATTTTTATCGCAAACATGGATTTTTATGAAATTAAATAAGATAAATGGGAAATATTAAATTTATTATATTAAAATATTATTTCTTATAACATGTTTTGAATTAATAGTATTATAGGATTTATTGGTGATTCTTTGTAAAGTTGTAAATAACTTGCTGAAAATATTTTAAAATATAACTTTTTTGATATAATTTTTTATCCTTGTTAACAAATAATGAATTATTTTAAAATTTTGGTGATATAGTGAGATTTATATGCTGGAAATTTACTATATGGAAATTGAATCTAAATGTTCAATGTACAAATATATGAAATAACCTAATGGTTTGGTAGTGAAAACAAGTGGTTGAAATAGATAAAGTCAATGAAAGAGTTTCTTAATGTAGGATGAGTTTAAACTATCTTAATTTTAATATTATACACAAGTAATGATAGAACTAAAAATTATGGAATCATTGAAGATTATTCAAAATGGTAACCTGATCTTTATAAATCTCATGAAAGTATATAAATTTCAATGTGGAAGAATATTTGATGAAGATATAGTTGTATATTTCATTAATTAAGTGGGAGATAAAAGAATAACACCTGGTGAATTTAACATTTGAATTTTATTATCAAAGGGGGAGAGAATATATACTATAAATCTCTAAAGGTGTTTTTATTTTAGAGTTAATAGGAGTGAGTAATCTATTATATCTACAAAATTAAAGCTGATGGATTTATGATATAATTGCGTGGGGGGGGGGTCAATTAATTATGATTTTTCTGAGTTGTAAAGTGAAGTTTATTTTCGATAATGGAATAAAATCAAATGTTTTTCTATCAATGAAGACGTAAAAATTAAATTTTGGAGAATGTGAAAACTTTGGTAAAGTTTAATTAGATACATGGTGATTCGTGTATGTAGTTGAATATAGAAACCATTATTAGTGTAAGATGGTTAAAAAACATTACATTGGAGAATTAGGATGGTGGAATGTTTAGTGTGGAACAATTTAAGTCACTAAAATTATTATATGAATGAAATTGTGAATGAAGTAAATTGAATAAGTTGATAATGATAATGTCAATTTTAGGGAATGCGAAACCTAAAGAATGATGGATATATCAGGGATATAAGCTATGATGGGATAAAATTTTGTACACTATCTTATTGATGTCATTGGAAGATATATGAGCATGTATACAAACATTTATTTAAGTTCAAAGTATAAATATAGAAAATTTTATAGCTACATATGATTAACTACATATTTTTGAAGGCTATGTAAGATTACAATATATTTTTGAAGGTAATAGTATAATTTCAGAAAAGGGATAGTTTATGTTTAGATTGATGTTTTAATAGGCTACATAATGTTTAAATGAGAATTTAATAGGAAATGTATGAATAAAATTCTAGAAATAGAACTGTGTAAGAATGATGTGGGTTATTTTGAGGATATATAATAATAACTCAAATGTTAAACTATCTTTGTATGAATAGAAATGAATAAAGAGAGACACATAATATTTACTCTAAATTTTTGAAGTCCAATAAGGTTGAACAAGAATTTTGAAGGCTATATAAGATCAATAATAGAATTTCATTGGCCATGTTTGAGTAAAATGAATCTTATATAAGACTAAATACAAAGTTTTACGACCTATGAAAGAGTAAATTGATGAATCAAATTGTTACGTATGAGTAAATATGACAAAATTTAGGATTAAATATAAATATTCCAAGCTCATGTTAGAGTAAAACAAAGACCATGCAATTTTTTACAAAATTTCCACATAAGAGATATTTGTTTTAGTTTAGGGGTTTTTTTTTGAAGAATCATAGTATAACTTTTATGGAAATTTAAATAGATAAAAACATGGAAGATTTAAAAGGGAGTTTGACTTGAGTTATATGGTGTATTTGAAGGGAAATTTAGGGTTCCGTATTTTTTCGATTGATAGTGTGAGTTTTTTGAAGTATATTTTATCTAAGAAACTATATTTTTTATATAAAATATTATTTCTATATTTTTGATAACATTAAAAGATTTAGAGAAGTTAGATATTCCAAAGGAGTAAGAGGATTGATAGAGGATATATAATCTAGAAAAATAGACATGAAGAATGGTCTACTAAGCATCATCAATAGATCTGGTGAAAAGAAAAATAAAAGGGAACTATAGAAATATTCTATTTTGATAGAGGAAAAGAGGGTAGATTAAATATATTTATAGATCTAGTTTTTTGAGATAAGAAAAGGAGAAGGGTGGCATTATTTAAATATTTGGTTCTGATTAAAATGGAAGTTTTGTTGAATTCCATTAAAATATTTGGAGATATTGTGAGAAGATTCTATGAATGTTTGATAAGATCAATTGAATTAATTACCATTATCTAAATATAATTAAATATTTCAAATTCTTAATAAGGTAGTTCATGGAAGAAAAGGTGAAAAACTCTATTATTATAGTTTAATAATTTCCATTGAAGGTTGAATCAGTAAGGTGAAATTAACTATCCTAATATTTGAAGTTGTGATATAAATTTTATTAGTACCTATTTACTAATATGGAAGAGATCCACATGTATATAAACTAATTTATGAACTACCTCAATGAAATGAGGGGAGAGAGTGAAGAAAGCGTGACCCTATGGGTGATAAAAGAGAAATTCATAAATCATGTACATGAAATGATCTTAGACTTGGAGTTCCCTCCTCCAAATTTATAAGCATATAGTGTTACTGATTATTGGTTCAAAAAAACATTGTTGGTTTTATGGTCCTTGGATTAGCCCTTTTTGGCTAAACCAAGTAAATATTTAGTAACTCCATTCTTGGGTAATTTATTTTCTTTAGGGTGTACATGATTATCACTAACAGATTAAATAGGTGTTCCTACCAATATGGGATCATGTATAATTGAAGTGAATAAAATATTCAAAATTTAAAATATTTTAAAGTTTCAACAGTCATTATTTCACCCCCTTGTTAGGGTGTTTGTGGGACCATTGAGCTAAAAATTGTGGTAGATAGATAGTGGTTGGGTAGTGACCACATACTGGGTATGGTATGATAAAACCCAACACATGTCCCCTGGTATGTGTATAGATCTTATTTCTCATGATCCAAGTAAGGTAAATTCCTCAAAACATGAGAGTTCTTAGGCATATGGTGAATGATTCTTGTATATTTTTTGGAATATGATGATGGATTGTTTATTGTAGTTGGTTTGGGATATTATTTATTTATTTTTGTAAAATATTTTACTTATGGTTTCACTATACACATGGATTATGATTATTATGCATGAATTTCATCTTATATATATTTTTATGAAAAATTTGGGCATAATTTGTATCAATTATATCATTTAATTTTTTTTACTTCCAACTATATTTTTAAACTATATATCTTATTATTGGTTAGTATACTTACATTCAGATAAAACCATTTCCCACACTATTCAAATTATCCATCAATGTTTAAACTAGATTCTAGAGTTTGGGAGAATTCCTAAGTTGTTGTAGAAAATAGAGTTAGACTTTGGGATCTAGATTGGGAATCCACCTGGATAAATAAAAATTAGAGGAAGACCAAAAGAATAATAAAATAAAGAAGAAGAGAATATAGAGAAACGATTAACGTAACCAATGATCAAAGCTCACCCAACCAATCAGATCAAAGAAAGAAAGGAGAGGATAAAAAGGGAGAGAGGGAGTCACTCTTCCACTTATTTGGCCATCCTGGTGAAGGGGTTCCTAATATTCCCATTGAAAAAAAATTAAAAGGCCCTTACATAAAGTAGTGTTCATTATAGTTCCCTAGGTTCTCAGTGGCTGGTGACTAGGTTCTCATTGGAATATAATTTGGTATACTCCTACGTCTATCTCACTCACTTAAATATTTTATTAAGTATAAAATAATATAAGCAATAATCATGGAGTTAGGAAGTGTTGGTTCCTGAGGGAGTCCCCATTGACAACATTCTTACAATTAAGAGGGAGGGACTCGATGATTGAGAAAAAGATGAGTCTTATTTATTTCCTTCCTTTACCAGAAATATTTTCTATATATCTATTCCTTTCGCATCATATGTTTAATATATCCACTTTATGGATAAAAAGTTTACTACAAGCTCTTATTTTGTAATCACTAGATTAATTTGTGGGATGGTGACCATAAAGAAACATGAACACAAGGGATGAATCTATTTCCTTGACTACAAGGTTGATGTTGTACAATTTATATCGTTAAATTTCTTTGACAATTGATCTTGCTTTATCTTTGAGTGAATTCTAAAGTATATAGTAAACATTAAAAGTAATCACCATTGATCCCCTCCTTCCACTAGAAATACCACCACCTCTCATTATTCACAGATCACATGATCCATCCCTATCGAGATTCAAAACTATAGTGGCGGGCCTTCTATAGACCCACCACTCATGAGATCCTTTTGTATCTCCCATCAAGTTCTGAATGAACTATGCTCTTAGTTCTCGAATAGATGTATAATTCTCAAAGTGTTTTACCCATCCACCAAGCTCGGAGATGAGAAAACTCATCTTAAAATTTATTTATAGACAGTATAAACAATTTCATTCTCACCTAAACTTATTATTTCCCCCCCAAATGATCCAATAACCAATTGAAAATACCATTTCATGATCATTTGATTCCATGGAGTGCTTCTCAGACTCCAGAAACCATGTGCTGATGAAATTTTGAATAATATCTCTTTAGACCATGATTTCTATGAAAATTACAAGGTGATAACATATATTTCTCACCCATTATCCTTAACAGAAGATATGAAATGTAGTTTTCACATTTATGAACTTTACACAAAGGAACCTCAAATCAAGGATGTTTCCATCACATTATATTTATCTATTGGTGGGAACGAAAAGTTGTAAATTCACTTGAACGAGAAGATCAAATTTATAGGGATATATTTTTAGCAAAAAAATCCCAATAATTAACCTCTTATCATGCATGGGATACATTTTGAAAAGGGGAGACCATAAAATTTCATGAAGATATCCTGGTGAACCTACAATGACCTGGTTCATTTTAAATATGGATACTAAAGTATATGGTCTTTTGATTAGAATCAAGGATTTCATTATTATGATTTGGGTTCCCACTATATAGTAGAAATATGTTATCAAGTGCTGAACATACTGAGAAAAAGGAGGCCGATTATTTTTCTAGAATTTGAGCTTGATATATCCCATGATCCAATGTACATGGTTATATAGGTTATCCATGTGACCTTGTATCTTTCACCAAAAATAAGTGGTCTATCAATTTCTCTATGTACAAGATCACCAATATTTAAATACTTGTGATAAATTAATTTAACCCAAATATATTTCCATTTGACCAATTCCCTATATATCTTTTCTTGTATAAAATACATGGTCTTAACAATTCTTCTCTTGTTAAATCCACCCGCTTCTACTAGTGTGGATATCCACTCCCAATATGTCTAGTGAAACATCCCCTCTCTGTGTTTGTCTTAAATAAATAAATTGATAGTGTTCTTTATCTCTTTTATGAAAGAATTTTAGAATTTGAGGAGAGAAAAAAAATTCATGGGAATGAAAGAGAGATATTTTCCAATGTGATCTTGACTCTAAAATAGAGAAACCAACATTTCCATTTATTTATGTTCATTGTAATGCCTTTAAAAATGCCCTCAAAGTAATGTATGTAAATTTTACTAGGGGATAAGGAGTCCACATGAATTCAATTTTTTTTAAAAAAAATCCATAATTAGGCATCGGAGTATTTTTTAACATTCTTTTCCAAGTAAAAATAGATAATTTAAAATCTATAAAATCCCTAAAATATTCCCGCAATTAAGTTGTATATCAAATTTAAAAAATCATTTAGATTCAATTCCATTGGAACCTATAATTTCCATGTTCCAATGGAACATAATGGAATAAATCCTTAAGAGGTCCCCACCATAATGTTTCTCACCATTGAAAAGCATCCTTGCACATCTTTAATAAGGAATTTCCATTATTAGGATCAAATTCAAACTCCTTATTTTAGGTCTCCTACCTGTCACATTCATACCTTTTCCACACCCAAAAACAATTATTTTTTTATCTGAATAAATCTTTATATATCCTATAATATACAATTATAATTATTAAAATAAGACACTAAATTCATTTTGTCACATTACTACCCCCATTCAGAAGAAAAAAGTTCAATCCAGTAGATTTGTGCATTGAAAATGAACCTAAAACTCAAATTAGCCTATGAGAAATGGTTCTAACTGATCCAATCTCTTTAAAATGATATCTTGATTTAAGAGACATTTATAATATTCTCAATTCATGGCATGAAACTCTTGTGGTTCATGACATTGTTTCATGCTATAACATCATGCACTCATAACTTCACCCAAAAATCTCTCAATCACTAACATTAAAAGTCATAATCTCTCACTCAAGATGATATCTATCCCATGAAGCACATTCCATTGGAAAGTTCATCATACTCTCCCTTGATTATTGAAATTATCAAATCCCTATAACTACACTGGTCTATATTCCAAATTGCATATCCATCAGTTATACAATTCATTGACTTAACCTAAATGTCCTAAAATGATATCCAAATATATGAATTTATAATTGTCCAACCATAAGTTATCTAATTTTATATAAAAACTATAGTGAAACAAAAAAACATCTATTATAGGTTTACAATATATTTCACCCCTAATACTCAATATAATTCTTTTAAAATAAGGGTTTCACCCTCAATTCATCTATGGAGTACTCCTTACAATTTTATTTCAATCAATATGATTTTACAAGAATTGTATTGACCTAATTACATCTTTACTACAATCCATGCTTATTTATCATACTAAACACTACCCACCACTCACTATATTTTATATATACATTATGGTGTTCTATGCTATCATTGTTTGAGATCACTAATGATACATCACCATCATACCAATGTTTTGATGGATATACCCCAAAATTAGTAGACTTAATCATTGTAACATATCTATCATCTTTCAACCTATTAAAAACCTTATATCAACCTATGAGAAGAATTAAATTTTATGTTAATGTCCCATTTTCTTTTTGTTTTAGACACTCTTTAACTTTACCAATAAACACATCAAACCACTCATTCTATCAATATTTCAAAGATTCTACCATTCAAGTCACCTAAAATTGTGGTCATAAATAAGTTATACATCCCCACCCATATAATCTCACCATCTCAACTTTACTATGCTCATCATAACCCCAAGTCCATTTTATATTGACACTGAAGATATTCCATCTCCCACAATGGTAATATCCACATTACACTAATCCAAATTGATTAGTCTATATTTTACTATTATCATAAAATATTATGCTCATGTTAAATCATGACATGGACTCATAAGGGTTAACATTAATCAATTTATTAATTATGATAAGGTTTGTCACACATTTACATGGGTCATCACATTTTTTATCAAACCCTAAGTATGATTACTCTATAATTCTCACTAAAATCCTATATCTTAGCTCTAATAATTAAAGATACTAAAAAGTCCCATAATCTATCATGATATAAATTACTATTATATTATCCATCCCCTATTAGAATTTACTCTATGATACTCAAGGTTGATCATTCCTTAAATGATCACTATGCTCACCATCACATGGTTGAGACTGGGAAATACAATCCTTTGTACAATTTATATAGATTGAAACTAAAAAAATATTATAACTATAGAAGAAAGGTTCTTACAAACTACTATTATAATTATTTTTAACTATCATTGATATCTATCAATTCCATCCATAATAAATTATACACTCTCATAATTCCCCACCACATAGCTCAACTCATGCTATTATGAGTCACATTCTACTATTCCAAGGATCACATTCCTAATCAGTTAACAATTATTCCCTATATGGCCAAAAAATTCTTTCATAAAGAAATATATTTTCTTTTATTCCCTATAATAACCAAGGAAATACACATGCCTATACATTAACTCGGTCACACATCACCCATGTAACATTCTTATCACATGAATTATTCACCCATGATACCCTTATATTGAGGAATTTCCATGATTTGATTAAACCCTCTCTTGATCTAGTCTCACCCACACTATCCTAAGTCACAACTCATCATAAATAGGATCCCTATCTTAACCTATAGAGAATACATAACATGTATGTCATGAATTAAAAATTAATATATGTGCTTCCATTTTCATATAATCATGGATTCTCCTTCCAATTCATCCATCCTAGAGATGTAATTTAGATCAATATTTCCACAAATCCATACTACACACTCTAATTTTATCACCACATCCAATTATTTCTCAAATATAAATCACTATACAATGATACACGTCTCAAAATTCATCATAGTTGGGGTTCAGTTAATTAATTCCCCACTGACAAGTTATGTAAGATAAAATTGAAATAGTTTTTGATATTTTAGTTAATTATATAAATAAATTATAAAAAATAAATAAATAACCATAATATAAGATCCTTGTTAAGTTGAATTTCTGTCCATACCTATGATAACAGGAACAATTCTGGATTTTATCCCATGTACCATGTTTCCAAATCTCTATTTAATGATTCTCAAATCATATGAGATATTAAAAAAGATCCCTGATACCATTTTTTAATATTCCTACTAGGATTGTTCCCATGTGAATGAGCTAGAGTTCCACAACACCATTGGATCACCTCCCTACATGTTAAAGGATATTGAATATTGGTGAGGGTGAAATAATATCATGTGGGTACGCTATAAACATAGTACCATAACACACAATAATGGATAAAAAACAAAATATCTATAACATATATCATTATCACTATAATATAGAATCTTAGTTAAATTCCAACAACAATAAATAATAAATACCCCATAATAATAAATGGATCCTATGTGATAACACACACATCTTACATCAAAAGAGGATCACCAATATGTTTATTAAATCTATAGAATAATCAATAAAAAAGTAAAATAATAATAATAAATAAATAAATAAATAAAAAAGGAAACCCTCCTCTCTTGACCTCATTCATTCCTCAAAATTATCCCCACCTTCCAACTGAGCTACTCAAATTGCTCATAGTTGTTTCAGCCCTTTCCCTAACTTGTATGAGAAACATGAAGCCCATATATCCACTAAGGTTCATGTGTTGGGTGCGATTATAAAACATAGTAAGGTACCACCAAGATATCCCTAAACATAATATATATATATATATATGAATGTATGTAAAGTATTAAATGAAAATAACTACATCGTCATGAATCAAACATGTCAATCCATTAGGTTCATATAAAGCCATCTCGACGATTTTTTTACCATCTTCAGCCAATATCATTACTTTTTTGGTAAAAGTAATAATCGAGATACAAGGTTGGAATATATATTATCCAAAAAATACTCATAATCAATTAGACACAAATTTGGCATCTTGTATAACAAATATTATCCCATAATCATCTAGATACTAGGTTTTCTTGTGTCTAACTCATTGAATCACATAATCAACTAAATAATTGGTTGGCTAGCACCCAACTAATCCAAAATCATAAAAAACTAGATACTAGGTTATCATTATGTATAATAAATCCAATCTTTTAATCAATTGGATACTAGTTTGGACTCATTTACACTTTTATTATCTCACAATCACCAAAAATCAAGGTTTTCCTTTTATCTAACCTATATGATCTTACAATCAATGAGGTACTATCTTTTACAACATTTATACCATCCTAACCAATTATATAAATCATGGGTAACATAAAAATCATCTTTACTTATAATTATCAAATAGAAACCCTAAAATTGATGCAACTGTATCTCAATGAAATCGATACAATACTTAACAAAAGAATTATAGTATAATAGTCACAATCCCGACATTACACTATCCACATCCTATCCCTTGGGTAATAACCCATAAAACCTTACACACGATTAATATTAATATATTAGTCTCCTTTACCTTAGATAATATTGGTGATCACATCACATCCTTTCAGTATTCCAACATTCTTGTTATGTGGATTGACCATCCCTTGCTCAACCCACAACTCTAGGTATAAATATCATTGATGACATGTGAAATTAGAATATAACTCCTTATTATCATGTTTATAGTATTGAATAAGAAATATAACCTATTAGTTAACTCATTACTCTACCCTCTACTAGTCATCACTTATAGTCATACAAGGTCACCCTTAGTTTATACCAACGACTCATGTTCTTCTCATAAGAAACTATTCAAGAATAATTATCCTATATAACTCATCACTAAATATTTTTATAAATAAACCCCCAAATAGAACCAATCAATTGTTAAACCAGTAGTATAAATATTGTATACTTTTCCATTGTGATCATTGGTTTTAAAAAGTATACCACATATAATACTTAGTACTTGTTTATCTATATATGAATAGGTGGTTTTTCCATTAATCTAATTAGGTGTGGTGAATGGAAACAATAATTAATTAGGGTCTACTATGTGTGTAATAATGTAATAATTGAAAGTGTTTTTTCATTTAAATATGTGTATGAGTGTGCGTTATAGGTAGTTGAAAAAAGAAAAAAATCAAAGAATATTAAATTACAGTTGAGTTAAATGGGAGGATTTTGAATAGTGACCCACTATATACCTTATATCATTTGAATTTACAAAATAATTTAATTTGAAACATCACGAATTCACAAATATGACCTCTAAGGTCATCCTTAAGACTCACTACCAAGACTAAGAGTACCCTTAATGATTTTCTTATTTTTTTAACAATAGTGATTTTTGTATTGTTTTTTTATTATGTTACCACTATATCCCTTAAATTATAATCCTTTAGAATATAACGAACATTTCCTAATTTCATTGTTTATAATTCCACTCTTTCCCTATCTCCATCTTCAACATATAAAAAACCAATTAGTAAATGACTATTGTATTAAGTACAAAAGCATGAAAAATAATAATCAAGGTTTTAAACCATTGGAAGCACAAGATAAAATTACATCCCTTTCATCCCCTCATAAAAGACTAACCAAGTATAAAAAAATTGTGGAAAAAGACTAATGATGTATAACCAATCATATAGCATGTCTTGATCCCTTCTACTTAGGCTGAAACTACTCCTCCTCTACCTATGGTAGATGGATGAATTGAACTAGATAAATAATTTGGTTAAATTAAATGAAAAAAGGGAATGTGGGAATGGATAGTTTAATTATATGTGGTATATCTCAATATAAATAATTATTCTCTCATGAAATGGATCTATCCCTTTTAGTCTTGGGTTCCCTCTATATCTAATAAATTTTTAGTTTCCCTCAAAAGTCCTATTTCACGAGATTGATCTATGTGTAAATATATTCATTTTTTGATTCTTCTATAGAATTCTAATTCATCCCACAATTTTAGAGAATCAAGCATAACATGGCCATAATGTATATCATAATAATCAACTTTCACATAAATAATAACTTTTTTTGAAGTAAGTTCTCTCAATAAAAACCACATCGAGAATTGATATCCCCTCAAGTTTAAGACCAAAATGGTTAATTTTTAACATCCAATGACTTATTTTTATGTAAATGTGAACATAGAGAACCTTTTAAATCCACCCTCACTCAAGGTCATAATATTACTTAATAATTCCTTTTAATCAATGATTTATCACTTTACATTAACTTGTTAACTCTGTTTTCCTCTTGTTCACATAGTTCAAAATTCACATTCCCCTCCATCCCTCTCAATAACATGGAACATTTAACTATTTTTTATCTATGCCATATGAAATTCAATTATTCATTGAGTATGAACCACATGAAACTAATCCATCACTTACATAAGGAATGCCTCAATATTAATTGCAATATCCATGTCATGGAATCAATATAATGGAATCCATCTATCTATATTAATTTACACTTATTTGATGGATTTGTTTATTTTTTTCTAAAAAAACCTTTTTCCAAGCCATTTAAAAAAAAATATGGTTATAATCTCAGTTTCTCACACTAATATAATTATAATTCATTATCCAGATTTTTTTATAGTGAATCATTGAAGTGTTACTAAATTTTAGAAAAACAAATCCCTCAA
This sequence comes from Viscum album, assembly GCA_963277665.1. Taxonomy (NCBI): domain Eukaryota; kingdom Viridiplantae; phylum Streptophyta; class Magnoliopsida; order Santalales; family Viscaceae; genus Viscum; species Viscum album. The sequence goes on from OY728123.1 coordinate 668,966,912, forward strand.
GGATAGGTTCATAAATATAATTCTAACATGGAAAATTTTAATTCACTTAATCCCTATCTTGTAATGAACCACATCATTATGACTTGGTGAAATCCTAGGAAATTTTAATCATTGGTCCAATAGTAAGGGAAATTTTGAAGATTTGGGCTAGAATTAGTATTTTTATAATCAGAACATCTCAAGGAAGAATTTTCTAATGTTTTCAAGGGTTTGAGAGACTTATCAGGAGATTACTTGAGTTTTACAGTAATGTTGGGGTAGGCGCTCTATATATTTCTACTATAGGAAGTATATTTCACTGTATCCAAGGGGTGTTTCATCATGTAATGTATTACATGAGATTAATTTTTAAAGGAATGGAGAGGGTTTTTCGAGGAAGGATAAAGATAATAAAAAACCCTTTATAAAAGATTAAATTTCTAGATTCTAGGTAAAACCATGCTATAGAATAAGTCCTTACGACATGGAATTGGCTTCGTAAGAGTATCTATTGAGCTATATGAGATTAAATCAGCTTGACGCATTGATCATCACTCTACATCATAAGATTTGTGCTATGGGGGGCTATTCATTTTTGAGTTGTTGCACTATGAAGTTTGTTATATAAGAATTTATTTGGTGGATATTTGATATTAAGGTGATTGATTATATGGAATATGGGATACATAAGATTAAAATATTATGTCAAAGGGAAGGATCACACCACATCCTGAGGGGTTGAACCTTGAGGGTCACCTCAGGGTGATGGATCACATTGTAGTGTGTGGGAAGCAACATAATAGGTAACCACGGGTAGGCATTTCACCATAATTCAATGGTTTATATAACTGAAAAACCTTGTATTAGGGGAAATTATAGTGCAACCCCCTTGGGTCATTCAAAAATGAGACACTTTTTTTAGTTCTTATAAACTAGGGGTGGGATGGTCTTTTGGGATTTTAAATTAAGTATCCACTTTGAGGTTCTTCATTTTTAGGGTTCACTAATAGGGGAGGACAATATCCCCTTCCCCTTCTATTCTATCCTTGGTTCTATTGTTTCTTGGTGTATTAAGAGATATTTTTCTACGGATTAAGTTTAGTTTCTAAATATTTTAAACCCCCTCATCAATATCCTTCATTATTATCAAATTTCTACTAGTTTGGTTTAGGTATATGGTAAGGATTCAATCAAGGAATTGTTGAATTGTCTCATTATGATGGGTATTATGATCAGATATATTGGGGAGGTTCAAAAGAATGAATGTGATAGATTTTGTGCTATTTCATTGAGCTATGTATCAATATTAATTTTTTTTATATGGATTTCCATATATTTGGATGAAATTGATGGATGAGTTAAGATAAGATTTTGGTTTTTTTGTGAGAAAGAGGTTCAAGTGAATATCGGGGTATTGCATAACTTATTCCTCAAGGATTAGATTGGGGAGATCACCCAGTGAGTAATTTTTTAATTATGAACAAATAATTAATTAAGGTATTAATTATGATATGGGTTTTATTTTTTATAGTTAATTTAAGTGGTTATTGATTGATTTGGGGCCTCTAACTGATGGGTAGTATCCAGTTAGTCTTGGTTTAAATTAGTGGAAAAGTTTCACTTAAATGGAATTACTCTAATTTAGGTAGAGAGTCTCTAATTATTTCTCTATGGTTTATACATTTTTTCATGATTCATGTGATATGTGATTATTACAACCATGTGTTGTTGATCCTAATTAAATTAAATGGATTGTTTCTTTGAAAATTTATACTGCATATGCCAAAATGGGACCATGTATAGTTTCCCAAGTGGTGATAATTTATCCAATAGAAAATGAGGTCCATAAGGGTTATCTTAATTAATATAGAACTTGATAACTAAAAACTATTGTGATCCCATTTTTTAAATTGAAACATAGTGGTATTTGGGATAGGTTACCTAAGTTCCCTTAAACTAGGGGAGTGTGATAGATTGATAATGGTTAGACTAGTTGTAAAGAATATTGATTCTTGAGTTACCTTACACCTCCAGTTTTGTCGATTAATATGGGAGAGGGGTGATCATTCCTCTTATACTCGTATGTATGTATCTGGATGGGTATACCACATAATAGATTAATGTATAGTTTGGATTTTAAATGACTAACCTAATTGTACATTTTAAGTGGGATGGTCATTATACTATCCCCATTGTGTTTTTATTATATTGTATTTCCTATGTGGCTGATTGGGATAATATGCAATTATGAATATTTTTTAGAGAAACTATACATAATAAGAAATTATATTTGACCTTAATGTTTGGAATTTAATTAAGGGAACCCATGGGGGTGGTTGATATGACTTAGTATACCATATAGGTACTGGTTCATGTTCATATAAATGAGTGAATACTAAAATTAGGCTGACAAGATGTCAGACTTGAATGGAATGGATATAAGAATAAGTTCTATGCTTTAGTGTCCAACCTAGGAAATGTAAATCAGGTTCAGGTGAGTTTACATCCCAAGTAATCCTATGATATATATGTGTATTCATGATATGTTCCAATATTTATATATCTAAATTAATAAATGAAGTAAATTATGTGAATGGTTTTAATTTATAAGAATGTTATCCACTACTCCAACTTAATATAATGATGATAGAGATGGTGCCAAGGTTGGGTGACATTTTCACCCTTGGTGTTGGGGATGGATGGTGATGAGTGTGATGATACTAGGGGAGGGTTCCATTTTGACCCCTGTATATTTATGTCATGAGATGATATCAGGGGTCAGTGCTACTCTGACCCTCTATATATTGATACGTGATGAAACTGAGGGAAGACACCATTCTATCCCAGTGTATTGAAAATATGTGATTGAATTAGAGGTTGGTTCCATTATTACCTAATGTATTGGCAATATGTTTTAGAACCAGGGGTGGGTTCCATTCTGCCTCAATGTATTGATAAGATGTGATGAAACTGAGGGTGAGTTCCATTTCATACTAGTGTATTGAAGATATGTAATGAAACTAGGGACATTCACTATTCCAACCAAGTGTATTGATGAGATGTAATGGTACCAGGGGGAAGTTCCATTATAACACAGTGCATTGATGATATGTGATGGAATTGAGGGTGATCACCATTCTAACCCACTATATTGATGATATGCGAGGGAACTAGATGTTGTAAGCATACCGACTTGGTGTGCTACTTATGCATGATAGAACAGGGGGCCGGTACCATTCCATCCAAGTTTATTTATTATATGTTAGGGGAATAGGTTTTTTAACCATTATATCCTAGTGTATCAATTATGCATGACAGAACTATGGGTGGGTTCCATTCTAACCTGCGGTGTTGGTGATGATACAAGATATTTTTATAGATAGGAACTAAAAATACCATTGGTATTTGTAAGATAAGATGGTATACTGGGTGGAATCTAATCCAACCCTTCGTATTGATGACATGAAATAGTATTATGGGTCAGTGAGGATCTGATCCTTGGTATTAATGAGATGATATGGTATTATGTGTGGGAAAAAGTTGGCCCTTTTTCACTAAATTGTGAATTATTTAGAGACATCTTGGAACTAGACGAAGCATGCATGATTATTATTGGGTGTCAACTCATGACCCAATGATTAAAAATAGTTATTTTATTATGGTTTACTTTATATGTCATGTCACATGGCTCATGCACAGTATATACTGAATATGTTTGGGACACTATTGGTGGTGGCCTAGTAAGTTGTACTCACACACTTCTTGACAAGCCCCAAAAACTCAATTTTATATTAGAACTTATGATTGTAGGTAAATATAGGGAGGAGGCTCCATGTTGGCTGGTTGATCTAGATAGCTAATACAATATCAGGAGATGGGAATAGATAAGGAGTTAAGACCATGTGGCGTTTTTTTCAATTTTTTTTCTTGGATATTTATATTTTATGTGCATGATATCTTGTTGTTATTTGTATAAATAATTTGGAATTTAAATATTATAGACTGATATTTTATATGTTTTATTTTTTATTCATGTTTAGAACTTAACAAAATTGGTTACTTTTTTATTTTTTTGGGTACTGGGATGATTGGTTGTATATTATTTAAAATGTTTTATTCTACTATTATATGAGGGTAAAGTCTCCCTACAGTGTCACCATATACCCTAAATACTAGATGTTATCCTCTAGATTATGGGGAGTCACACTAGTGGTCATGTGAAATTATGTTTTGGTTACTACTAAGTGAGCATGTTTGAGATGTTACAAAATGGTGTCAAATCATTGTTTCTTTGTATAACTACAAGGGATATTGTAGATGGAGGTAGAAATCATCATAAATTGGGATGGATACTATATCTTGTGCCTAGTTGGAACTTTTATAAGCAATATTTTAAGTTACTAGGGAGTTCAGATTTCTGTTCTTTGATTTTTATGTTATATTGGAGATGATTTTAGCCAAGAATGATGTTTTGGATTTATTAAAATTGGGTTTATCTCTTGGTCTAGGGTGTAAGGAGGGCTGGTTTCCATCATATCAGGCATATATGTTTTCATGAAGTGTCCATGATTTCATGTGATTATGATATCAGTTTTGGAAAATAAAAGAGGTTTTGGTTATTTAATGTGTTGAAAATAACTTATTTGGTGTTTTCCCAAATAACTGACTATTTACATTATACTTAATCAAAATAGATGGTTATGATTTTCATGGTATGGGTTTTCATAATGTGATATCATTTATATTCATGTGGATATGACCTTGATCCTTTAGGGATATTCTAGTACATGGATATCCCATAAGGGTTAGTACCGTGTTTCGGGTAGCTGGTGTAACAGCCCTGAAACCTGCACTCCTGAATCCGATACTAAAAGCATAAATTTTAGATTTCTGGATTGGATACCAATAAATTTGACCTAATTTTTTCCATAAAAACTTTTCAATAATAAAATGAAATATTTAATCACTTACATACCCAAAGACTTTTTAGTTTTATATTTTAAATAATTAGGACAAAATCTTACATAAACAACACTGATGACTTCAAGGGATTATTTTTTCCACTATACCTAGATTATCATATTACATATTAAGTCTTAAATATCACCCACAGATTTCTTTACATATGAAAACATTCCAAACTCAAATTATTTATCATTATTCATCATAATCTATGGAAAATGAAACCTAAGAAGGGTCATCTAAAATACTCAGTAAGGGTAAATAGAGGCATAAAAAAATTTAATGTTATTAGTGAGTGTAAGATGATCACAAGGGTAAGATGACATAATAATTTTGCATGATCATAGAATAAGGGAATTCATACCCACCAATACCTGGATCATTAATAATGAAACATGGAATAAAGAATTAATAAAGGCAAGAGTCATTGGAATCAATAATCATGATCCTTGTGATGTTAATATGGATCAAACGAATCATTAAATACCCATTCCTTTTAACCTATAAGAAGTATAAAATAATTCTCTTTAATTATAAACTCATTATCATTCCTTACAAAATAATGGGATTTCAATAAAAATCCAGGGCAAGATTAGATAAAACATGTAGTTAAATTTGGAAATCATTTCCATATAACTCTTATAATCACTATTATAAAGGAAATAACTATACGGTCCAATTATGAACATAATATATTTGAGGGCTATCATGGACTCACTCATCCTTGGCTTATCACAGAACCACCCATCCATAGTTAATAATGTAACCACCCACCGTTGGTTTATAATAGGATCACCCATACTCGGTTTATAATGGAACTGCCTATAATCATAAACAATTCTCAAGAACTAGAACATAATTAATGTATATATATATTTCATTTCATCATAAAAATTATAGAAACTTCCATTATTCCTTTATTAACTTGATTAAACTGTGGAAAAGAAATGGGGGCCATTACATTCTCTTTAAAATAATCACAATCCATCAGGATAAAGAATGAGTGTGGTATCAATATAAAATATCCATAGTGTAGAAAAATTAAAATCAATGTTTTTTGATGTTTGTGAATGGAAATATCATTAAATTACCATAAAAAACATTCTCAGGGAAAAAACCTTTTTCACTTTTAAAAACTAAAAATTCAAAAAATATTTTGAAAAATATTTTCTTTGGAAATAACCTTGGAAAAATACAAAGTGTTATTCAAACAAAATATTGTTCATGATGGTGGGAAAATACAGTCATGTTATAAATGTAAAAAATAAGCATTGTTTTTAAATTTTTTAAAAGGAGTCAAAAGTGACCCATTGGGAAAAAATTGAGGTATTTCATTTTTAAAAATGTTTAAAAGGAGGTCAAAGATCATGTAAAATATATTTATGAAAAAAATTATATAATAATATTTTTTAAAACAAATTTGAAAACATGGATATAGAAGATAAATATTCATGATCTAAAAGATGATAACAGATCGATATCACTTTGAGTCAACTTTCTTGATGTCAATTTAATAATAAGGGTGGAAATGGAAATTAAACATGTAAAAAATGTTTCATAATGATATGGTAATAAATGATATGTGTGTAAATATAATAATAGAATATGATTTCCCCAAAGTATCCTTGAATATAAACAATCCTGAAAAGAAAAGAGATTGTAACATAAGGCCTTTTCCACATGTAATTCTTCAATCATAAGACTCATGAAATACTAATTTCCTATAAAAAAGTAAATATATTTAAAATAAGGATATTTATGATATTACTTTTCAAATGGTCAGTATATATACCTCATTAAATAAGATAGGTTCATATCATAATAATATTCCCCAAGTAAAGATAATTTGAGATGAATAACCCTTAAAAAGATCTCCTCATAGAATTGAGAATTAAAAAATTAGAATATTATTTAAAAAAATGTAAAAACAAAAAAACATTTTAATAAAAATTAAATCAATTTATAGGTCAGTTAACACATAATAATGATATAAAAAATTAAATAAAGAATAGTTATAACCCAATAAAAGAAAATTGAGTTATGATTCCTTTTACCACTTAGTAACTTTCATGTAAAATACGCATAGATGAAGTAATTTAAATTACAACATAAAATAACATAAAGTATGAAGGAATAATTATATAAAACATAAAAGTTTAACTATATAAACTATTTAAAATAAATTAGGTGCATAACATCAAAATATACCTCAATGAAAGGAAATTGAGATGAAATCCCTTAACTCAAGATTAGGATTTCTATATATGTCCACCAACACATGCATAATAAACTCATATAAATTATTTTATTTATTAATAAAATTTTACAAGTTTAATATATTATCCCTAACCAAATTATTTTATTTATTTTAATAACATATGTAATTACTTAACTAATTAAATCCATGCCTGGTGTTTTGAGGACGTTTTGTTCATAATTTGTAAACAACTTCGGTCTGTTGAAAGTTGTCAAAGAGTCCATTATTATATCATATTCAGAACAATAATAATTATTTAAGTATAATTTTTATACATAAATTAAAATTTTAAAACCAATCATGAAATATGGTAATGAAAAAGTAACTATATTACAATCATTGAGACAGTAGGCCGTATGTACGCATGACTAACATTTCCATTTTTCAATGATCATTAGGGATTGAAGGTAAGTAATATTTTATATTTAAATAATTAAAATTATATTATAAATATCAGACTATTTATTTAATTATACTTAAATATATTATCTATGTGTTTTGGTGATGAAAAATGAATCACATCACTTCGTGGAGGCTGTAGTCCACACGTACGTGCAAACGATGTTATCATTTTTTAGTAAATGAAATGGTAATAAATTAAATGATATATTATTTTTTGATAATGATAAATATTTAATTAATATCATATATATATATATACACTTTAAATTAATGATTATAACCATCCAGTAGAGGTGGTGATGGGAAAAAAATTTCATCAGTTCGCAAGGTTGTAGTCTGCCGTACAGATGAACAATAAATTAATTTCCCATTCAAGGGAGACTGGAGATTGATAAAGGTTATAAAACTAAAATAATAACATAATATTATATATTATATACTTATTATATTATCTCATATTGATTTTATAATATTTTAATAAGGTTTAAGAAGAAATGAAATGAAAACCCTCGGTTAAGAATTATACATCTTTTTAGGAAAACATCCATTGCTTTACGTATTAGGACCTATATAGTTGCTATTATGCAAAAGATAAGACATATAATGTTATGAGGGATGTTATAAAGTAATTTAATTAGGTATTTTCTTAACAAAATGGTTCTTGAGGTATAAAGAAATGAGAAGAAGAGGTTTCCTTTTATTAGAGAGGGGAGGGGAACTTTTAAAATGTCTTAAAATATTAAATTAATATTAATTAATTTTAATATAAAAATGGATAAAAATAGATATTATTTAAATATAAGATGATTATGGGAATAATTAATCTCATCCATTAATTTTTTTCCAAAATCAGATCGCATTTTTCTATTTTTGTTTGGTTTTAACCATTCACTAACCTTTTTTGACAATTACGGTGATATCAATGTTTTTACTCACAAGGGGTTAATATAGTTACAATAAAAGAAAAGAAATACCATAAATGGAAAATTTATGATGTAATAAAAAAATAAAAATCATTTTTATAAAGTTAATATTACTATGAATTTTATATAAATTAATAATTTATTATTTTCATAAAATACTAATAATTCCAATTTTAGAACTATTAATTTACTTTGAATTTAATAACATCAAGAAAAAAAATAATATTATAATAAAATATTTTAATACATCCATAAAATTTTATATTTTTTTATTAATTAATTCATTAGATTAATTATTTAAAATTATTTTACTTTTATTATTTTTTATATCATTTATTTTATTTTTACATTAATTGAATAATTATTGTGTTGGTGTTGCATAAGCATTTAAGGTAATTAGTTATTCAGTAAATATTAAAAATAAATTTATATTATTAATATAAATCATTAATATCTCAAAATTATATTTATAATTTAACTTATTCCTTGGTTATACACATATTAAGAAATATTCTAGTTATTAAAAACAAAAGTGTGACATTTTTTACTTTTCATTACAAAAGATATTATAAAGGTCATAATCAAATAAAAATTAAAAAGTGGTCATATAACCGAATATTGGATTATTATTGATGATATTAACTCATAAAATAAAATTAATTCAAGTTTTATGGTCATTTTGAGTCCTTATCATATTGTTTTTAACCTAAATTACCTGATTTACCCTTACTGAGGTGATATAAATTTACTAAAATCGATATTCATAATAAAAAAATGAAAGGGAAATATTTACCAAATTTGGATTCCCTCATTAAAAATTTGAAATAAAATTTTCATGGTTCAATTTCTATAAGTGTAAGAAACTACTTTTAATATAAATGTGTAAAAGACAATGATAATGAGTTTTTGAAAAAAATACATTTTTAATCCAAAAAATGTACTTATTCAAAAATTAGGAATAATTATGATTCAAATGAATTTTATTTTATTATATAAAAATAATCAATAATTATATTACTTTGAGATAAAATTCAATTTAGAATTAGAAATTATAATGAAAAGAAAATAAAAATTTACAAAAATCAGTATTTTTCACTATTCATTGAAAATCAATTTTTTTAGAAAAATACAAAAATTTCACCAAAATATAATTTTTATATATTGGTTTAAAAAATTAATTTCATATTTAAAATTATATTTTCTATAATTTACAGAAATTAATTATAATATTTTCTCACAAAAAAAAATAAAAATCTTTTTTTGAAGATAACGTATTTATGAAGCATAAAATGGATTTTCCTAAACACTGAGAGCACATTTCTAAAGAATAAAACCGTTTTAATTAATTATTAAATTTAAATATATTTCATAATTTGTTTAATCTTATTCATACCCATCAATTCAATGTCTATGTCATAATATTCATATTTATGTAATAATATTTCACGATTTCTTTACACTTAGTTTTTCTTGTTTTGTATGTTATTGATCATAGATATTATTTTAAAATCATGGAATATTATAATCGGTGTGGGTATGAGATTATCCATATGTATAAAAACCCTAAATTGGGTGTATTAACCTTTGAGTTACCTGGTGGTATTTGATACAGAGTGTAGATGTTTCACGATGAGCTATAACCTATTGGGGTATGGTTATGGGTTGGGTGGGAGAGCATAGTGAAATTAAGATGAAACTCAAGGTATTAGTTAGTATAGTGTTATAATTGTGTAGTATGATGATTCCCTATTATTGTTTTGTATTATTTAATTTTTATGATGGTAACACGAGAGAGGGTTTAACCTAGGCTTATGAGCGCCTTTAAAGATAAAAAGTATGGGTAGATGATTTGTGTTTATGATTGATACATGAGATTTTTTATCAAGTATGTTGTATATGAATATGGGGTATTAATTGGATATAATCATAGGAGTTAGAGAAAAAAATATTTTTTATTCATGGTATGAGTTTTATATACATGGGAGATATGGTTAACTACTTTGTTAGGCATGATCTTCCCTAGATGACATGTGAGATATATCGATGGGTGGATTTTTGGAAATATATGAGGTAGGGATATTTAGTTGTGTAGATCACATGAATCATATGGTGATATCATGACGATTGATTACAATACATGTGGTCCATTTCTAGTACATTGATAGTTTGTTCTAGGGCATGTTTGGTCCCTTAAGACCCTTTTCGACTCTAGGACCCTGAGGGGATCCAATATGTTTTGATGAGGTCTATGACTCCTTAGTTTTCTGAAAACCTTGAGTAAGTATATGGGTTATTGATGGGATTTATGAACAATAATTCTTAGTTGGGATCAAATATGGGATGATAGTGTAAAAGGTCTAAGACACCATGTTGTGATTTCCAAATAGAAAAAGAGTATCGACCCTTTATTTTATAATGTTTGTTGCTTGATATTGGAGTTTATTTGGGGGGATAATTGGATGGATTTTACCACTAGGAATAGTTGCATCACAATATAACTAGTGAGTGAGATTATATCACTATAGTGTAATATTGTAATGATTCAGGGGATATGAGAATTGTGGTTAAGCTTGAACGGTCTTCTCATATGAGAGAAGTGTTGTGTCCTTTTATGAAAAGTGAATTATAATGACATAACCATTGGGTATTTAAAATTTTTAGTGACTTAGTGGATCAATGTGATGGATAATAAATTAATTGAGTTCCTTAACTATGGATATTAGGGCACTGATGATATTTTGATTTTATAGCAGGACTAGGTGGGGCTTATTGCAGGATGGAATGTAAGAGTTATATAGTATTGAGAATGGTTATGAATCTTGTGATATATATATAGAGACCAAATTCTATGATGGTGAATTGTTTTTATAATTTGAAAAAGGTTGTATGGGGTGTTACAATATCAATATACCCTATATTAAGGCTCAGGTGTGGTCCTATTCATGATATATGAGTGGTGATCTTTAACATCGGCGTTTTTTTGGTGGCTGGTTTTGGGCACGATCATCCTGGTGGATTGGTGATAAGGTAAATTCCATGGTGGCGAGAAAACCATGTATCATCTAATCATTTGGTTCTTATTTCCAGAGGTTTTTTCTAAATATTGGGTGGTGATGTGTTACTAGACCCAACTCAGAGGTGGTTTCATTCTTTTGTTAGTTCTTGGATATAAGTGGCCGAGTTGATTGATGAAAGGGAATACCTAAATGTGACAATAAATTAGTGATGAGTAGGTAAATTAAAAATAGTGGTAATGGTGAGGTGTGAGTCAAATGTTATAGTATAGTGGGAAGTATATGAATTAATATTGGTAAATGGATCAAAAGGGAAATCTGGTGCATCGAGTATTAGTACTCATAGAAGAGCATAATGAGTGGAATGGTGGAGTGAGGTTTTGTGTTATGAGTGTTGTATCATCTATGAGACTATAGTTTTTGATGGGAATAGGTGGGAGATAATTGTGTGTAAAATTGAATGGGTGATGGTCTAGTTTGGACTAGTGTAGTCAACCATTGATGTTTTATATTATTGAATTGGGAATTCAAAAATTATGTTAAGAGTAGTGCATAATCAAGGAGTTGTTGGATCTAGTAGGTTCCATGATGCATGATTTATTGGGTTTTTAGATATATTATATGTGTTATAAGAAAACCTAATTTATTCTATGTGTGATTAATCCTAATTGATTATATAAGGATCATCACATGTTGTATAAGGGGATATCAACATTTTAGTGAGGCGGAGAAGGACACGCCCAGATTTTGGGTTATTCCATTAGTTTAGGTGTGTTGGGGGAATGATCATGACCAATTGAAGAATGGAAATTGGGTAATTCATCAACATACAATGACTATTTTGGGACATTGATTATGCAGGCACAGACTTCTTAGGGGATGTGAAGTGTTATGTCATGGACTTTTAAAGGATCAACATCAATATGGGTTGGTGAAATAATGGAAAATTTCCCATAGTATAAAATGTTTTATAATTGGGACTTGAACTGGGAACTAAAGAATTTAAAATTCACAAGGATGATTTTTTGTATTTATTTAAAAGGCCTGAGTGGTGACTCGGGTGAGTTTTTTGAGTAGGGTTGGGGTTTCCCTCCTATATAATTATTCTATATGTGGATGTTCTTACAAAAATCTAGGGGTTCTACTACAATGTGGTGGGTATTTAATGAGATTAAATTCATAAATTAAGGGTGATACTATGACTATTTTTGGATTAAAACACCTAAATATTGAACCCAAGTAAAATGTAGTAAAAGTTTTACTTGGTTTTTCTCTAGAGATGAATGATTTTGTTGGTGTTTTATTTTATAATTTGTGGGTTTAGTGTGTGTTAAAGAATAAGAATAATATTTGTGTTTGATTGATTAAATCTAAGTAAAATATTGTAATTTTTTTAATGTTAGTGGTCTAGACTAGGATACTACCCTAACTTACCTATAAAACAATGATTCATTCAAATGTATTCTCTTAATATCTCATTAACTGGCCTAGACGTCAACTGATTTATTTCTATTAGGATATTCAATTTGAACATAGATATGAAATGATCATTGTATTCCATGCTATCACCGAGCATAGTAATCAATGATTTATAATTTTACTTTGATCAAACCACTTCCCTCTATCATATGGGAAATGTATACAATTTAGAGGGTTTGTGTGTGTAACCAATTAAATGAGAAGAAAGCAGTGAAAATAATAAAATAGAGTAGACCTTATACTGTATAATATTAATAATAAGATACAGTAAGATTGAACAAATAGAATTATTCAATTTATAATAGAATTCATTAATAGGGGTTGGGGAAATATCATTAGGTCAACTAATATAGGTATAGTGTACTATCACTGGTGAAGGATTACAAAAATAAAAAGAAAAAAAATTCTCTAGCAATAGTAGCTCAAGCTCAATCGATCAAATTCAAGTAGTTCCCTTTCATAGGGAGACTCCTATAATTTTATAAGGTTAGTAAAACATTCCATAATAAATTCCCCATAAATGATATTATCCATGAATGTTTTCATAAGATTTATATCCCATTTGGGTGGTATGGGATTACTTATATCCCATAATCATGTGTAGTGTTCCCTTAATTCCTTCACGTTCCTCTAATGTTTTAGTGCTAAGTATATATCTTCTATTTATTTTGAGAAATTTTATCTTTAAACTCCCTATGTTACGAAATTGGACATGTTTAAAGTCTTACGCTTTGCAGAAGTATTTTGAAGTAGAGCATAAAGTATTAAGAAGCCACTGAAGTCTTAAGTGCTTTAAAATTACAATGTGCAATGTCTTACATAAAGAAAAGAGTCTTAGACACTCATTTACATTTTATGTGGTTGGTAAATGTTTTAAAATTTATTAATATGTATTATGAATCCCTATTGATGTATTATTCTCATACCCTTTGATTTTATTGGATAAGTCAAAATTATTATGAAGAGCTTAAAGTCTTGAAAATTCTTAAAATGTCTTACCAAATGTCTAGGAAAAACTTTTATGATTTTATTAGGAAGTATTACAAGCATTCTTTTCAAAATACATTATCTAAGTGAAGAGTCTCATGCATAGATAAAAATTATTATTTGATTCATTAAAGTCTTACAGGATGGATGAGAAGTCTTATGAAATCCATGAAATTTTCTACACACTCAATGGATTCATAAAAAATACTTATCCTTCTATGAATTTATAGCCTTAAAACTAGAATACATTAGAAACATCCACTTAGTGTAGTGTTGTTCCAGTTAATCCAAAATTAATTTTGAACACATAGAATTACATTTATGTTAACAATTTAAATATATAATCCAAACAAATAAATGTATAGAATTTAAATTAATTACAAAGATAAATAAAATAAATAATAATAAATATCTAAGGCCATTTTAGTTTGATATTCACATTATCCCAATTTTTTATCCAATTATTTTAATTTTAAATAAAATAATTGTAAAAATAATATAAAACCATAAAATAAAATCTGAAAATTTGTATCTTGATCAATATCTAACACTTAAACAAGAATATTTATTCAAGTTTACAAGGGTTACACTTCCAATCAAGTAAAATTTCTATTTCTTGGATTTTAAAAATAATATAATTTTGTCAAATTAAAACTTTTCGAAGTAGTACCTTCTTAAATACCTTTCCTACAAGAACCATATTATAAAGATCATTTTCATAATTCCTTGATACTTTATATATGGAATTAAAATATGTCATTTACCCCTATTTATCTAAGTTCATAGTTATCTAAATATTTTTAAAAACTTTATCATTTAACAATTATTGAAAATTTTCCCATCCATGTTGTTAGACATATATTATTAGATGATTGAAAATAAACAAGGAACTAAACCATACTAATATAAAAGGTATCCCCTTAGAATAATTTTAAAATTTATGGAATAGACGAAATGTTTGGGTTTGCAAATATATGGTCACTATAGCTCTTATTTTATGTCAATCACACACACATAAAATTTATCATCTCATGGAGACTTTTAGATCAATTATAATTTACTTGTTTTAATCAAATTCATATGAGTTATCAAAATATCATTTATAGAGGATACTTGAGGATCTAATCAATAATAAATAGTATGGTACTTAATTTCAAGTTCAAAATTTCAGTTTCCTCATCTTATCATGTGGATTCCACATTATTCTTTTCTTTTACACTCCCTTAAATAACTTTAAGGTAAAAGTTTACATGGTTCTCACTGTGACTTGGTTATTTATTCCCTTCAATGGAGGGAATTAAATTTAAAAAATAAATTTTTATTTTTTAATTTGTTTTATTAGACAGAAAAATAAAATTTAAGAAAATATAGAAGTAATTATTTTGATTCTATATAAATTTTACTCTCCCCCACACTCATATTAGATAAAACTTCTATTTAATTCCATCATGAAATTATCATGGAATAATATAATTTAATATTGAATTTCTATACTAGTTTATAGGAATGAGACAAACTATAAGTACTTATTCCTATTCAATACAAGGGATTTTGGAATAATCTATCATTTCCTTACAAAAAACATTATGAAGCTACTCCATCTATTTTCAATTAACTTTAAATGGTTACTGTGATTCTTCTGCTCTTATTTCAACTGAAAAAAGGAAATGTATTAGTTATTGTAAGTGGTATATTTTATTTGAAATAAATTTTACCATACATGAGTTTTATCCTATTGGATAAAAAAAATTTCATTTAAAAATATTTTCTTTGAATGAGTGTATCATGGATAGACTTGATCGTTTATTTATACCTCAGAGATTTATAATAATCTTAAAAATATAGATCCTCTAGTTTCATTATTTGTAAATACCTATGCTATAGAGCCTTGAAAAATTCCAAATTTTATTTCCTAACAACTCAATAGGTTTTTTATTTACATTAAATAGGAATGTGGGGACATTTCTTGTAAACTATTTTGTTAGGGGACATATTTTGGGTGAAAGCATTTCTTATTTCCCAGAGTACTTCCTCAATACTACAAATAGGGTCTTTAACCAAACCAGTTAAGAGGGTTTTATTAGTGCTTAAAAAACATAGCAATTGAAAGTGATTTGGGGGGGGGTCTTTAATAGTGATAAAAAATCTCTATTAAAGGCACCCTTTAATGGTGCTAAAAAAGAGCTGATAAAAGAACCATTTATCAATGATTTTTTAGTGCAGTTAAAGGGTGCCTTTTACATCACTTTTTAGCCTTATTAAATGGTTATTTTAAAAGATATTTTTTTCATTGTTAAAGTTTGGATTTTAAAAGTGCTAAAAAATAACTCTTAAAAATATGGAAACAAATAATAAGTTTTCAAGCACACTGACACCCACCTTTATGAGTGCTTACAACACCCTTTCTCAGTGTTTTACACTACCCATCTTCCATCACACACCCCACCCTATTTCTTAGCACTATAAGGCTACCCTAAATTCATGCGTATAACTAGATTTCGTCCTAGGACCTTCCTTATGTGACTGAAGCTCTTTACCACTATGCCATGTGTGTTTTGTTTTATATTTAATGGATTTTGTATTTGTTTGTATATATCTTGAAATGTGTGATTTATATATATACAAAATTATAATTAGTTAAATGTATTATATATTAATATTAATTTATATATATTATAATATATATATATATATTTTAATATGAACATAAATGTATATATAAAAATTATATATACATATTACTACAATTTTATGTGGTAAAAAATGGATAATTTTTTAATTTAATTAAAATTAATAACAAATATTTATTTGATATGTTTATAAAAACTTTTTTACATAAATATGTTGATATATGTATTTATAAAATTGAAATAGTTTAAGTAAATATAAGAAAAATATACATATATCTAATTATAAATAAAAATAAATTTTGAAAAAAATAAAATTTCAAAACCATAAAATCAATATGAATGTAAGACCTGGGAATAAATTCAGTCCTGTAATAACCCAAGATTTTATAAGATATATTCTTTTTAATTTCTTTCATATCTTCTGTTGTACGATACACCAAGATTATCTTGGGCTATACGCAACACCGTATTAGCTTGCAGTATACGCCACACTAATCCTAGATCGTGTTACACACAATTTCATGTTTTTTTTAGAGTAGTTAGTCTACGAAACATTGATTATATATATATATTAAATGTATTTTGTTATACGCAGCAACAAAGGAGTTGTGCACTACATGCAACCCTGACTTGGCTTGCATTACACGCAATCGCGACCTTCCTCGATAGGGTGTGTTGTACGCAATACCGGGTTTTACTAAACAAAGATATATTATTATAATATTATTATGAACTAGCCGTTATGAATAGTATTAACTAAATTTTGAATTTTATAACATTATTATTCATCTTACACATTTTCTAGAACATGGTATAAGAACAAAATAAATTTTTCGGGTAAAATAAGTATTTTTTAAAAAATGCAGTTTTGCCGCCTTTTGATGGCGCACCCACTTTAAATATTGTTTTTCACATGTTTATAAGTTCAAATTTTCAAAATAAAATTATTCTTTGGAAACAAGATATAAAATTTTACCTTGGATAAATGTTTCATATTATTCTGATAACATTCATATTTTAATGAATAGTAAAAGCACGCTATATTTTAATTAAAAACAACATTTTTCATCATAATAACTTATGTGGTTAAATTATAATATTGAATTGTTTTACAGTATAAATAGAATATATTTTTACCGGTTAATATAATGTATTTCATTAGAATTGATTTTACCTTGAATTCGTAGGTTAAATCAATTCAATCTTTTGCAATGTTTTAAAGAAAAACCCGTTTTCTTTCGACAACGGGATTAATTTTAATTTAATTTCTACAAATTTTGTGTATTGAATTTGGAAAAATGGATTCCATATTTGGAATCAGTGGGTCCAAATTATGTTAATAAGCTACTTTTTATTTTTGGGAATTATGAATAGTAACTATAGTAAATTTTATTTACCATAGTTAAAGGTAATTAAGGGTAAATATAAGATTATAAAATTACCATCACACATTCCAAAATACTATTTGATAAATAAAAGTCTACCCATATCACCTTAGGGTCTGATTAGATTCATTTTATGGACTTTTGACCATGAAAATAATTTAATTATTATTAAAACCAAAGAAAGTGACAACATGTCACTCTCTTAAATCTTATAAGTATAATAATTTTAATTTAGTGATAAACATCATAAAAATTCAAACATGAATAGTCTTCAGAAATCTAATAAAATTATCTACATCATTATAATTTATTTAGAATTTTTAGGGATTAAATAATTGTCATTAATGGTGATACATTAATGATGCAGAAATTATTTATTTAGTGAAAAATCAATAATATAGTTTTTATTTAAATATTAATACATATAAAAAGGCCCAAAAATCTGAATAAAACTTATTATTATTGTATATATAAACCCCAATAATCCAATTGCCGAATGTTGGACCATTTGGATCCTTATTAAGATTATTATGACACTTATATTAATTTATTTTAAATGATGCCAATGTTGTCACCTTCATAATTTAATAAATATAACAATTTAACTATTGTGATTTTAAGATGATAAATTCGAGTAAAAGTATTATTGTGAAAGGTAATAGATTTATCTTCATAATAGGATTTTATTTTTAATTTTTAGGCAACAAATAAGTATATTAAATAATTATATAAAAATGTTGTAGTAATTATTTTTTTAAGAGATAAACCAAATAAATGGTTTTACAAATAATTAAATAAATAATATATGAACTATTTAATGTTCTCCACTAATTTTCTAGACACATATTTCCTTTTATGAATCTATTAAAGCTTTTAGTTAGAACATATCTTCTGTATATATTTTATTTAAATTCAAATAAATGAAAAGTGTCAAAATTGACACTATTGTTATTTTATTAAAATAACATATTATAAAATTCTTTAAAAATAACAAAAATATATAAAAATTATAAAATTATATTTATATGGTCTAAAATGTTATAAAATATCCAATTATAGATAATTCACAACAAATATGTAATTATTTGTTATAATTTAAAATTTATAATGTTATTACCACAAATACAATTAAATTGATTAAGTAAGGATAAATCAAGTTGATAATATTTAAAATAATTTACTAACTTGTCTAAATTTTATTGGTTTATGATATTACAACCCTATCGCATATAATATTCTAATATGGGTCGTTTTTGGAGGTTTTTAAGTGGTGTTAGATTTATTATAAATTAATATTTTTAAGATTTCCAAAGGTGCCCCTCCCCTCCCTTATAAAAGGGCACCGACTCCCTCTCTTCCTCACACCACTTTCAGCCTTCATGCTCGGCCGAACACTACCAAATTCTCTTCTCCACTTCTCTAGAAACATTCTAGAGGTCCTGTTATTCTTCAAAGACCAATTTTAATGTCCTAAGAGGAGGTCTCAAAGAGGCGCTTCAAAGAAGAGGTAATGTCCGTTATCGATTCTTTCACCTTTATTTCTTCTTCCACTTATTATTCTTAGGTTGTTTCATTATGAAGTAATAACATCAGTATCACTAATATAATGATATGTTATTATAATTATGAAACAACCCTATTTCACCATCTATCAATCCTATGGAAAATGAAATCACCGCGCGGGCGTATGTACGGAATACAGTCCCCACGCCGTGGTGTAATCTATTTTCCACCACCACCTTACTTGGATGGTTATAATGGTGTAAATAATAACTATATATGATTATTGTAAAGTGATATTGATTCTGTACTAGTATACATACAATCCAATAAAATCCCACGATCATGGGAATGATATCATCGCTCGTGCGTACGTACGGAATACCGTCTCCACGACACGATGAGATTCATTCTCAATGATTAACCATTCATAAATGATTATAAATTATATATAATAATTAATCATGAAATATATGACATAATAATGATACTGGATTTATGGATATATATATGTATTTCATCCAATTAATTCCATTCAATTCAATGAGGAAACGAAAACAACGTTCATGCGTACGTATGGCCTACCGTCTCCATGAACGGTGTATTTCTTTCCATTTATCGATCTATTATATATATGTATATTCTGAATATATATTCTATATAAATCATTTTTTATACTCTGGAATTAAGTAATAATGATCTAAGTAATCATATGAATAATTACAAGTCAAAACACGGACGACAAATGAAACAATTTTACCCAAAACACTCTTTAACATGGAATTTACAAAAGAACGGGTAATATAAAGTCATAAGTGAACCATATATGATATCATAACAATGAATATGATTATGTAATAAGTCAATGACATTATTTAAATCATTATACAGGAGCTTCAGATACTTACGAATCATATCAGACCTAAGGTAAGAGATAATTATTCCAATCTCATTCTTATCCGAGATTGTTTACTCGTAAGTATTTACTGGGGGTTATGTTTATTATCGATGTCTATATGATCTCAAAATGTTTTCATAAAATGTTTACTTTTCTTCCATGCATGTTTAAGAAATTTTTACCCTTTTCTTACTTTTACCACATCGTATGGAAGGAATCTTTCTTTTGTTTACCATACGAGGTACTTTTTGACTTTTCTGGCAAAAGTACGAGAAGAATGTTTTTTAACTTATACGGCACGAACAAATTTTTACAGTTTTATATAGCCTTATTTTCATGAAGCTTAATCCAAAATATTTCATGACTATTTTTATAAAAATAATTTTCTTTTAAAATTTCATGACATTTTGTGAAAAGAGAATGATTTTGAAGATGAAAGGATATTTTCCTCAAGAATTCATTTCAAGTGTTTTATCAAAACTATTTTTCATCTAAGATGACATTATTTCATATGTGTATGTTTCAAGTATCATGTCTCTAAGATTTACATGGTTTCTTTTTCTTATTATGAAATGATATCCATTTTTTTATATGAATTATGTTATGATGGGATGATATTTATGAAACCCATTTTATTCTTTGGGTTATGATGAATGTTTTAAGTTTATTTTGTGGCACAAGTAAGAATGATTTCATTATGATATGGGTGGGACCTATATCTCCCTCCAATGCATTGGGTAAATATTTATATCTCATGATATAGACATTGATGGAATGGTAAGTTAATCCGGTTTAGTATTACAGGACTGAAATGAGGAGTGAACTCGATTCAGAAAGGGACTTTGTCCATTAAGATGGTCTTGGCAGCAATGCCTTGGCTACTATGGAAATCATTACATGTGCTTAATGGATGCCACAATTACATGTTTTATTCCCATGCTATTTTATCATGGTTTATATTCCATTATGTTCTATGCCTTATGTACTTCCATGTTTTATGTCGTTGCTCAAGATTTTGATGTTTAAACATTATGTTAATGTTTTTAAGTTCAAATATATATGGTATGTTTTATTTTATCTATGCTTACCCTTACTGAGCATTTGAGCTCACCCTTTTTATGTTTTATTTTCCCTAAGGATCAAAAGAATGGTTTTAGGTAAGGAAACAAAAAGTGTAAGATCTTTATGGGAGATGTTGAAGATCTTTCACCACGATTAGAAGATTACGTTCCAAGTTTCCAAAGACACTAAACTATTATGGTCCGTGTGTGTCTATTTTTGTTATGTATTAAGTATTCTGCTAAAGTAATGTATTGTCCATGTACGTCAAGCTTCGGGTCTCTACAGTTGGTTTGAGAGGAAAGGTTTAGTCAACCTTTGGAAACTAGGATGCGACTACTTTAGTGAGATCCCTAGAGATATTTCTAAGGTATTTCTAGGGATGTCCCTAAGGATAAGTATACATATATGATATAGTCCTAGAACTACGGTAACAATCACACAATTTAACCTAAGATTTTAGATATTGATGGAACTTCCCCTTTACTATGTTGTTTTCCCTATCATGATTTTTGCCTCTCACAGAATTTTTTTTTGGTGTTTTAGTCAATGGAGGGAACTAGAAGGAATTCGTTTAACATTGAATCCAATGGAAAAAATGGTGACTATGAGCAACAAAATTGCGTAATGCCTAGAGAGAAAGATATTGTGATTATTCCTAATCAGTCATCGCGATATATGATTAACAAGGTGAAATTTAGTGGTATGCCTAATTCATCAAATAAGAGGAAGGTAGAATTTTATGCATGTTCGCATGTTGAGGAGAATAAAGAAAGGAATATTGAGATTTTAAAGAAGGGAAGAAGAACCTTGAGGAATACCTCAAATGGAGGGACATATGTTATCTGTGTGGAGAAAAGGGTCATAGAGTGACAGACTGTTATGGAGTTCAATGTATTATTTGTGGAGAACATGGGCATTACCCAACTCAATGCCCTGACCTAAAAAGTTACTTCTAAATCAAGGAAGGAATTATTCCAGGACAATCATTGAAGAATATGGATTGAAGTTTTTATGTATTGGTATTCAATAATAATGTTGTTGAGGTACTTTTATGGTTTATTAGAATATTTTTGTATTAGTCTATTGTGGTTTTCAATAATTTTATGGTACCGGTAACAGTGGAAAGTGATTGAGATATTTTTGTAAAGAATATGATATGCGCATAATGAAGGTATAAGGAGAAAATGAAATGTTTGACAGTATTAATGAGCTCATGACTGATATAATGAAATAGTTATATCATGGTTTCAGTATATAGAATTTTGGGGTTTTGGTATGTGGAAAGAGTTATCTTTTGACAACACTCATGTTTTCACTAAGGTTCAATGGGTATTCGTTCTTCAAGAGAATACATGATTAAGGTATTCACATGTTTTTAATTTGACCAACAAGATATATCTTATGATATATTGGGGATAAATTATGGCATTCACGTGATTGTTATGTGATATTTCATGTAATCATTTTCTTTATACTGTGAGCTTGGACCGAAGAATTTTAGATAAGCCTAAATATTGGAATGGATTATGTTGGACATAAGTTAGTATTGTTTAAGGACAAAATTTTTTTTCGATATTATTGATGGGATGTTATAGTAATGTAGTTTTAGAAAAAGGACATCCTGCAGGACGGGTGACAGCCCATCGCGTCGGACAAGGCTGTGAGAATCGAACCCACAACCAAAGTGCGACTGGACTTTATCGTCTACCACTGGCCTACCGGAAGTCCCTGGTTAGTAGAAAGTAGTTTTATTTTATTAAGGGTATGATATATGAAGTATAAGTTCATTTTTGGAACCATATTCGATTAATCTAACCATAAGATGAGCTTATAACTTTTACTGACCTTTTGTTTGAAACAGATGGAATGACCCATCATTCTATCACATGATCTGCTAACACATCACGAATAACAAATTCAACTTCATTTCCTTAAGGGATGAAGTGGAAATTCTTCATTTCACGAACAACAGTGATATTGTACCAAAATCATGAAAGTATTTCTTTTAATTCATCAACATTAGGGAAATGATCTTGATAACCAAAAAAGTTATCTTAGTGACCTTATATCCGATGAATCAGATGGTACCTTAGATCATCACAAATCTATGGCTTTGTGATTGTTGGCTTTTTCATAGCCATGTTCTCTACCACTCTCCATCAGAACATGATTGTTAGATTTCTCCTCTATATCCATATTTTCACCTATGTTCTCCTATGTGGAAACCCAGTATTAGTTTATTTGGGTAACCATTACGTTTCATACTTTAGTTTTTAAACATAAGTTTTGGTATTCCTTTTTACGATGTGGTTTTCAATTAAATAAACTTTCAAGTAGAAAACCATTTATAACCTTGAAGAATTTCGAGGGAGAAATTCATTTTAAGGGGGGTAGAACGTAATAACCCGAGATTTTATAAAATATATTATTTTTAATTTCTTTCATATCTTCTGTTGTATGATACACCAAGATTATCTTGCACTATACGCAACACCGTATTAGCTTGCAGTATACGCAACACTAATCCCAGATCGTGTTACACACAATTTAATGTTTGTTTGATGGTAGTTATTCTACGAAACATTGAGTATATATATATATATATTCAATGAATTTTTTTATACACAACAAAAAAGTAGTCGTGCACTACATGCAACCCTGACTTGGCTTGCATTACACGCAATCACGACATTCCTCGATAGCGTGTGTTGTACGCAATACCAGGTTTTACTAAACAACGATATATTATTATAATATTATTATGAACTAGCAGTTATGAATAGTATTAACTAAATTTTGAATTTTATAACATTATTATTCATCTTACACATTTTCTAGAATATGGTATAAGAACAAAATAAATTTTTCGGGTAAAATAAGTATTTTTAAAAAAATGCAGTTTTGCCACCTTTTGATGGCGCATCCACTTTAAGTCTTGTTTTTGAAATGTTTATAAGTTCAATTTTTCTAAATAAAATTATTCTTTGGAATCAAGATATAAAATTTTACCTTGGATAAAATTTTCATATTATTCTGATAACTTTCATATTTTAATGAATAGTAAAAACACTCTATATTTTAATTAAAAAAAACTTTTTTTCATAATAATAACTTATGTGGTTAAATTATAATATTGAATTGTTTTAAAGTATAAATATAATATATTTTTACCATTTAATATAGTGTATGTCATTATCATTGATTTTACCTTGAATTCGTAGGTTAAATCAATTCAATCTTTTGCAATGTTTTAAAGAAAAACCCGTTTTCTTTCGACAATGGGATTGATTTTAATTTAATTTATGAAACTTTTTTGTATCTAATTTGGAAAAATGGATTCCATATTTGGAATCAGTGGGTCCAAATTATGTTAATAAGCTACTGTTTATTTTTGGGAATTATGAATAGTAACTATGGTAAATTTTATTTACCACAATTAAAGGTAATTAAGGGTAAATATAAGATTATAAAATTACCCTAACACATGAAAAAATACTATTTTATGGATACAATTCGACCCATATCACCTTAGGTTCATATTAGATTCATTTTATGGACTTTTGACCCTAAAAAAAATTTAATTATTATTAAAACCAAAGAAAGTGACAACATGTCACTCTCTTAAATCTTATAAGTATAATAATTTTAATTTAGTGATAAACATCATAAAACTACAAACATGAATATTCTCCAGAAATATAATAAAATTATCTACATCATGATAATTTATTTAGAATTTTTAGGGATTAAATAATTGTCAATAATGGTGATACATTAATGATGCAGAACGTATTTATTTAGTGAAAAATCAATAATATTGTTTTTATTCAAATATTAATACATATCAAAAGGCCCAAAAATCTGACACAAACTTATTATTAGTGTATATATAAACCCTAATCATCCACTGGACGAATTTTGGACCATTTGGATCCTTATTAAGATGATTATGACACTTATAATATTTTATTTTAAATGATGCCAAAGTTGTCACCTTCATAATTTAATAAATATAAAAATTTAACTATTGTGATTTTAAGATGATAGATTCGAGTAAAAGTACTATTATGAAATCTCATATATTTATCTTCATAATAGGATTTTATTTTTAATTTTTATGAAACAAATAAGTATATTAAATAATTATATAAAAATGTTGTAGTAATTATTTTATTAAGAGATAAACCAAATAAATGGTTTTAAAAATAATAAAATAAATGTTATATGAACTATTTAATGTGCTCAAATAATTTTCTAGATACATATGACCTTTTAGTAATCTATTAAAGCTTTTATTTTGAACATATATTCTGTATATATTTTATTTAAATTCAAATAAATGAATAGTGTCAAAATTGACACTATTGTTATTTTATAAAAATAACATATTATAAAATTGTTTAAAAATCATAAAAATATATAAAAATTATAAATTTATATTTATATTGTCTAAAATGTTATAAAATATCCAATTATAGATAATTCACAACAAATAAGTAATTATTTGTTATAATTTAAAATTTAGAATGTTATTACCACAAATAAAATTAAATTGATTAAGTAAGGATAAATCAAGTTGATAATGTTTAAAATAATTTCCTAACTTGTCTAAATTTAATTGGTTTATGAGATTACAACCCTATATCATCTAATATTTGAATATGAGTCATTTTTGGAGGTTTTTAAGTGGGGTCAAATTTATTATAAATTAATATTTTTAAGATTTCCAAAGGTGCCCCTCCCCTCCCTTATAAAAGGGCACCTACTCCCTCTCTTCCTGACACCACTTTGAGCCTTACATCTCGGCCAAACCCTGCCAAATTATCTTCTACAATTCCCTAGAAACATCCTAGATGTCCCGGTATTCTTCAAATACCAATTTTAGTGCCCTAAGAGGAGGACTCAAAGAGGCGCTTCAAAGAAGAGGTAATGTCCGTTACCGATTCTTTCCCCTTTATTTCTTCTTCCACTTCTTCTTCTTAGGTTGTTTAATAATGAATTAATAACATCAGTATCACTCATATACTGATATGTTATTATATGTATGAAACAACCCTATTTCACCATTTATCAATCCTACGGAAAATGAAATCACTGCGCGTGCGTACGTATGGAATACCGTCTCCACGCCGTGGTGTAATCTATTTTCCACCACCACCTTAATCGGATGGGTATAATGGTTTAAATGATAACTATATATGAATATTGTAAAGTGATATTGATTCTGTACTAGTATACATACACTCCAATAAAATTCCACGATCATGGGAACGATATCATCGCTCGTGCATACGTACGAAATACCGTTTCCACGACGCAATGAGATTCATTCTCAATGAATAACCATTCATAAATGATTATAAAGTATATATAATAAGTAATCATGAAATATATTAAATAATAATGTTACTAGATTTATGTATATATATATATATATGTATGTCATCCAATTTATTCCATTCAATTCAATGAGGAAACAAAAACAACGTTCATGTGTACGTACGACCTACCGTCTCCATGAACGGTGTATTTCTTTCCATTTATCGATCTATTATATATATGTATATTCTGAATATATATTATATATAAATCATGTTTTATATTCTGGAATTAAGTAATAATTATGTATGTAATCATATGAATAATTACAAGTCAAAACACGGACGACAAATGAAACGATTTTACCCAAAACGCTCTTTAACATGGAATTTACAAAAGAACGGGTAATATAAAGTCATAAGTGAACCATATATAATATCATAACAATGAATATGATTCTGTAATAAGTCAATGACATTATTTAAATCATTATACATGAGGTTCAGATATGTACGAAGCATATCGGACCTAAGGTAAGGGATAATTATTCCAATCTCATTCTTATCCGAGATTGTTTACTCGTAAGTATTTACTGGGGGTTATGTTTATTATCCATGTCCATATGCTCTCAAAATGTTTTCATAAAATTTTTACTTTCCTTCCATGTATTTTTAAGACATTTTTACCCTTTTCTTACATTTACCACATCGTATGGAAGGAATCTTTCTTTTGTTTACCATACGAGGTACTTTTTGACTTTTCTGACAAAAGTACGAGAATAATGTTTTTTTAACTTATACGGCATGAACAAATTTTTACAATTTTATAAAGCCTTATTTTCATGAAGCTTCCTCCAAAAGATTTCATGACTATTTTCATCAAAATACTTTTCTTTTAAAATTTCATGACATTTTGTGAAAAGAGAATGATTTTGAAGAAGAAAGGATATTTTACTCAAGAATTCATTTCAAGTGTTTTATCAAAACTATTTTTCATGTAAGATGACATTATTTCATATGTGTATGTTTCAAGTATCATGTCTCTAAGATTTACATGGTTTCATTTTTCTTATTATGAAATGATATCCATTTTTTATATGGATTATGTTATGATGGGATGATGTTTATGAAACCCATTATATTCTTTTGGTTATGATGAATGTTTTAAGTTTATTTTGTGGCACAAGTATGAATGATTTCATTATGAGTTGGGTGGGACCTATATCTCCTTTCAATGCATTGGGTAAAGATTTATATCTCATGAGATAGACATGGCTGGAACGGTAAGTTAATCCGGTTCAGTATTACAGGACTGAAATGAGGAGTGAACTCGATTCAGAAAGGGACTTTGTCCATTAAGATGGTCTTGGAAGAAATGCCTTGGCTACTATAGAAATAATTCCATGTGCTTAATAGATTCCACAATTTCATGTTTTATTCCCATGCTATTTTATCATGGTTTATGTTCCATTATGATCTATGCCTTACGTACTTCCATGTTTTATGTCGTTGCTCAAGATTTTTATGTTTAAACATTATGTTCATGTTTTTACATTCAAATGTATATGGTATGTTTTATTTTATCCATGCTTACACTTACTGAGCATTTTAGCTCACCCTTTTTATGTTTTATTTTCCCTCAGGATCAAAAGAAAGGTTTTAGGCAAGGAAACAAAAAGTGGAAGATCTTTATGGGAGATGTTGAAGATCTTTCACCACGATTAGAAGATTATGTTCCAAGTTTCCAAAGACACTAAAATATTACGGTCCTTGTGTGTCTGTTTTTGTTATGTATTAAGTATTCCACTAAAGTAATGTAATGTCCATGTACGTCAAGCTTCTGGTCTCTACAAGTCCCCAGCAAAAAAATTCCACAATACCTCTTAAATGAGGCTAAAAATCCATCAAATGTTAAAAAATTAGGGCACCCCGACTAAAAAATCAGTTTAGAAGCCTTTTTGTCCCTTTGGCCGAATAAAAACAGTGATCGAGGTCCACCTAAGTCAATACAGCATAGATCTCATCACAAGATTTGATTTTATATGTGGTATACCCAAAAATGGCACTCAGATAACAATTTAAGACTGTTTGATGTTTAAGTTACCTTTTCAACTTATTTTAGATCTTTTATTGATTTTTTTATTTTTTTTATTTTAAAATTATTACTAAATGACTATTACTTTATACTAATTACTAAATTATTAATTAAAGATAATTTTTTAATTATTTTTTAATCTATTTTCACTAAATAGTATATATATTAAGTGTACATTTTTATTTTCCCTTATCTAAAACAAATTTAAAATATATATATTTTATTTATATCAAAATAAATATATTTATATATTTATATATTTTTTAATTATTTTTTTGAAATATACCCTTTATCAGTGATAGTAAAAAAGCACTGATAAAGGGGGGGGGGCTTTATCAAAGCTTCTAAAATAGTTCTGATAAAGACCCCCTTTATCAACGTTTTTTAGAAGCAATGATAAAGGCTCCCATTTATCATCATTTCTCTACTAGTGATGATAGGGGGTCTTCATTAGTTCTTTTTTAGAAGCATTGATAAAGTGGTTCTTTTATTAGTTCTTTTTTTAGCACTGTTAAATACTGCCTTTAATAGTGCTACAAATGTACTATTAAAGGCCCCCTTTAATAACACATTTTATAGCCATGACAAAGCGTGTCTTTAATGGCACTTCTAAATAGCACTGTTAAATCCCTAGTGTTAGATAAACCCAGCTTTTTAGAAGCACCTCTAACTTCTGGATCTATCCCTTTTTGTTGGCATACACTTGTATTTCTATAATTCTGTTTATTTTTCTCTTTGATACCTCAACTTTCCCATTATTTCTCCCTCATTGTGATTAGAAAAAAGAAGTAAACAATGGTGAGAAAAGGAATAGAAAATAAGAGAGAATGAAAGCATTTATAAATTACGTGATGCAAAAACACATAGAAATACAGAATTGAATCAAAAATAATACAAGTGAGTCCTATCAAAGTTCCTAGCCACAAATCAATCCTTATATTGAATTTATACTTTAGATTTGGCTTTGGGTTCAGAGGTAGACTTGGGCTGGGTGTCTTCAGGAGAAGGCTTGGGAATTTCAGAAAGCACTACTAGAGGTTGAGAAATAGAGACTGTTCCTAGCCTGTAGTGGGTAGCTCTCTGTGTGATCGTAGGAGTGAGGCTCCGGATTGCTTGTACTGGAGTCATATGAGGAATATAGGTAGACTGATCATAGGTAGGTAGAGCTGGAGGTGCATTGATTGGAAAACAGTCCACATGAAAAAAATGGCACAAATAGATTCATAAAGTCCATTATGATCCCTCATCCTCTCTCCATAACAGATATGAAGTCATCCTTGTTCTCCATAAATTTATCTAGAGTATGAGTCAACTCCCTGAGCTTGCTCACTTTTTCTCTGAAATATTGATTGACTGTGGGTAGCTTCATATTTTCCAACATAAGCTTGAAATGGTTGTTCAACTAATGTTTGGTGTAGACCATTTAGAAATAGTAATCCACTTTGTATTTTACCTCTTTCTGAGAGGTAGTGGCTTCTCTCATAAAAATCAGAACAATTTTCCCTATATCCCTAGTGGTAGTTACCACTTGGGTCATAACAGTAGAGTCTATAGAGCCAATTGTAGAAGACTATCCAATTTATTCTCTCATCACTACTCGAATTTGATCAATATCCAAAAAAGTCTTGGTAGAACTCAAAGGTGCAACAGTAAAGGCTACTGTTTCATTAAAGGATTTAGTCAGCCCACTTATGAGATTTTTCACAAGATATTCCTCGGTGCTGACATGCTACTCCATGGATATCTTAAATCCATCAAAAACATCCACAAATTTCCTTACTACACCTTTAATTTATTTTATGTTACCATTAATATGAGCTTGAGAACTACTCAAGGTAGTTACAGAAGCAACAGACTGCTTCAAGGCAACAACAGCTCCTGTCAAACTCTCAATCTGAGAATGAAAAACTCTTATCTCATTGATCATTTCTGTCACAGGCCCTGACACTATACACCCAAGAGAGAGTTCTAAATATTTTTCCATATTTCTCATCTCTTTAACAAAACGATTCATTAAATCAGCAACAGATGAAGTCCAAGTCTCCTTCAACTCAGACTTTAAAGACTCAAGATCAGCCTTAGTAACCAGATTTTCAGGAACAACTATAGGTGCTCTTTCTGACACAATACTAGCCATAGAGTCATTCATAACAGATTGAATGGATGATATTAAGAAGGTTTCCATTCTTATTATCTCTTCCACAAATGAGGTCTTAAGGTCAGACTTCAACTGGTCTAGATCATCTTTTCTTACCACATCCTCAGGTAAAAACTCAGAAGAGATATTATGGATAACTTGTGGTCTACTGATGGCTGTCTCATCTTTAGAATCAGTATAGTCCAACCCACAAACTACAAAACCCGGGTCTTCTGCCACGTCTTCAATTCCATCAGCTATTGAAACATTTCCAAGTCTGGTTGGGTGCTCCCCCTCAACTGGTGCATTCTCCTATATATGTATAGTAATAGCAGCCTCAGCAGGTTGGTCTTCCTCAGAAGAATCTTCCACAAACATCTCCATTTCTCCAACAGTATGAGGCTCTTTAGGAATAGGTGCAGGTCTATCTACTTCAACAATTTCCTCAGTAGTCATTGGGGAGTCCCCAATCAGTGGACTAAGACTCAAGCAGGCAGAAACAGATGCTTTAGTTTCAGATTCTTCTTCTTTATTCTCTAGGGAAGTATCCCTATGATCTGAACTAGTTTGGTCTTCCTCATCAATAAGGGCTTCTTCATTTCTTACTCCCAACACTGTTCCCTTTCCTGATGATACAATTTCAACAATAGGACTTGGAGGAATGTCCGGATCCCTTCTATCAGCTACAAAGGTATCCTCCTCATTAGTATCATCACTATATTAAGGTTCCTCTTCATCAGGTCCTAGACCTGGATCCCTCACATCCGTAGGCCTATAAGGATAATCCACGGGATTAAATTTATCATACAACTTCTCATCATCACTGAAACATTCTCTTCTCCATGGATTCCAATTGATCTTCATGTATTTAAAGATAGTTTTGGTAATACAAAAGTTGTATTTCATAACCACTGTCTCATCCTGAGACTTAGCCACACCTATTACCGTGATCATCAGAGAGATCATCTTTGAAAATAATAAATCATTGGTTTTTGTCTTTTTCCTGGTCATATCTTCAATTTGAATCATTAACAGTCTACAAAGATTCACCTTAACATCATGTCTTAACAGATGCAGCAAATAAATATCTTGGTATTTCAGATTTTCAAAGTCCCCTCTTCTTGGGCTTAGCACATGTTGAATGAACTTGAACATCAACTGGTTCTCTCCATCCATTTCTGTAGAAACTACCTTTCTTGGTGTACCATCTCCTACTAATTCTTCCAAAGAATCTTCATACTCAAATATGTCACTGGTAGGAGGTATTGATTTTGAGAAATACCCAAACTCTCCTTTATGTGGAACTTTCAATCATTCATCCCATTCAGCAGAGGGAAAAGATATTGTTCTTCCATTCACTACTGATACCATCCCGTTCTCAACTTCTGATTTCTCAAAATGAACAAACTCATATAATTCTTTTACTAGATTCAGATAATAGGGGCCACTGTTGTTCGAGAATCATTCTACAAATTTTTTATCTTCTAGCACCTCTAGAACTAATGACCTACTGGTCATCTACCATTCCACACATAGATCTTTCTCAACTAATATCTCCCTTTGAACGAGATGAATATTTGTAGGTTTCTTCACTTCACTTCCACCACTAGACTCTCCTTTGAGTCTCTTAGCATTCAGCTCATCATCCTTTTCACTGACTGATGGTCTCTTCACTCTTTCCATTCTATGAATCACGAGGCTTAGGGGTTGAAAGAAATAATGTTTTGGGAGCTATGGCTTGAATGTAAAGGGTTTGAGGTGGATCGAGATGAGGTCAAGACTTTTGTTTTATCATTTAGGAATAAAAAAATAAAAAAATAAATCATAATAAGTAAAATATAAATGATACAGATTCCGGAGGCTAAAGATACAAAGATTAAAAATAGCATAATCCTAACGGTAATACATACCGGTGAAGATTCCTAATGGTGAGATATATGGGTGAGGTTCATACCAATGAGGTATAACAGTGAGGTTTATACCAGTGAGGTATAACAGTGAGGTTTGGCTAATGGTTAGGTTTGGATAATGGTGAGGTTTGGATAATATTGAGGTTAAGATAACATTTAGGTTTGGATAATGGTGAGTTTTGGCTAACGACGAGGTTTGACTAATAGTGAGGTTTTGCTAATGGCGAGGTTTCTAACTTATAAAGCCTATCATTCCTAACCGATGTCTAATGTAACATAACCTATCCGAACTTAAAGTCTTGGTGAATATGTCAGCTAATTGATGTTCAGTACCTATAAATTCAAGAGTAATATCACCCTTTTTGCAATGATCTCTCAAAAGTAGTGCCTTACATCAATGTGTTTTGTCCTAGAGTGAGACACATGATTCTTAGAGGTGTTAATCGCACTAGTGTTATCACAGTTTATAGATACATTTCTAAATTGATATACATAGTCCAATAATTTATGTTTCATCCACATAACTTGTGCACAGAAACTACCAGCAGCAATATATTCTGCTTCAGCAGTAGACAATGCAACATAGTTCTACTTTTTACCACACCAAGATACTAGGGAATTACCTAGAATATGACATGTTCCAGAAGTTCTCTTTCTATCTAACTTGAAACCACCAAATTCAGCATCTGAATAACTTATTAAATCAAATTATTTTCCTTATGGATAAAATAATCCTAATTTAGTAGTATGTTTAAGATATTTGAAAATCCTTTTAACAGAAAGAAAGTGTAACTCTTTTGTATTAGCTTTCAATCTTGCACACATATACACACTAAACATAATATCTGGTCGACTAGAAGTGAGATAAAGTATACATCCTATCATACCTCTGTAGTTGGTTTGATCCACTGGTTTTCTACTTTCATCAGCATCCAACTTACAATTAGTACTCATAGGTGTATCACTTTCCTTAATACTATCTAAACCAAAACATTTTAAAATATCCTTTTTATATTTATTTTGATTTAAGATAATACCATTTTCATTTTGAAAAACATGAAATCGATGAAAATATTGGAGTTATCCCATTAAACTCATTTCAAATTCATTTTGCATATTTTTTGAAAAATAAATACCCAAAGTATTTTTAGAATATCCAATAATAATATCATCAAAATAGATTTGTACTATCAAAACATATTTGGAAATTCTTTTAATAAAGAGATTTGGATCAGAAATCCCTTTTGAAAAACCTTTTGAAATAAGAAAACCACTGAGTCTATCATACCAAACTCGTGGGGCTTGTTTTAAAAAATTTAAAGCTTTAGAAAGCATAAAAACTCGATTTGGAAAATGAGGATTGATAAATCCAGGTGGTTGTTCAACAAAAATATCTTCAATTATAAACCCATTTAGAAAAGAACTTTTAACATCCATTTGATATAACTTGAAATTCAGATGAGCAGCATAGGCAAATATAATCCTAATAGATTCTAATCTAGCTACAGGTGAAAAGGTTTCCTCATAGTCTATTGCTTTCTCTTAACTATATCCTTGTGCAACTAGTCTTGCCTTGTTTCTAATGATATTTCCAGATTCATTAACTTTATTTATAAAAACCCATTTAGTGCCTATGGTCAAAGTGTCTTTAGGTCTGTCAACTAATTCCCAGACTTTGTTTCTTTTAAATTGATTTAATTATTCTTGCATATCCATTACCCAAAATTCATCATTGATTGCATCACCGATATTTTTAGGTTCTAACTGTGAAACAATGGTTTGATTTTTAACCTGATTTCTTAGAGAAGATCTAGTTTGTGTCCCTCTATCAAGATTACCAACAAAAACATCTAAATGATGATTATTTAGAATCCAAGTTGATTTAGTAAAGGTAGGACTAGAAATTTTAGGTTTTTCTCTATGTTTGGGTTCACTAGGAGCAGATTCTAGAATATTTCCAGAACTGGTTATCTTTATAGTAGGTTCATTGATTTTGTCATTAACGTCCAAAACAGACATATCTTCTTCAAGATTTTAAAGAGGATACTTAGGTTCATGTGGATCAGTTTCATCAAATTTGATGTGAACATATTCTTCCACACATTTGGATATTTTGTTAAATACTCTATAATATTTACTAGTTATAGAGTAACCTAGAAATATTCCGTCATTTCTTTTAGAAGAAAACTTGTCAATATTATCCTTATTATTGAGAATAAAGACTTTGCAATCAAAAACTCTGAAGTAACTATCATTAGGCTTCCTATTATTCCACAGTTCATAAGGGTTCTTCTTAAAAAGGTCTAATCAAGACTCTATTTATAATATAACAAGCTATATTCACAGCTTCAACCCAAAAATAAACAGGTAAATCATATTCATTGAGCACAGTTCTTGCAATTTCCTGAAGGGTTATATTTATTCTTTCTACTACACCATTCTGTTGAGGTATCCTAGGGGAAGAAAATTTGTTACTATAGCCATTGTGTGAGCAGTGAGACTCAAACTCATGATTTTCAAACTCATGACCATGGTCACTTCTTAAGGCCTTAATATTAAGTCCAATATGTTTTTCTACAGACTTGGAATATTTCATAAAGTAAGAGCAAGATTAAATTTTTTGAGCTAGAAAATATACCCAAGTGTATCTAGAAAAGTCATCTACTAAGACATAGACATAGTGCTTCCCATTTAAACTAGAAACTCTTGAATGTCCAAGCAAGTCCATGTGAACAAACTCAATAGGATGAGAAGTTGAAACTTATTTATTTAATTTAAAATAATTTTTTTTGTTTTTTTCCCTTTTGACAGGGAGTACAAACATTATCAGCTGGGAATTTCAGTTGAGGTAGGTCTCTAACTATGTTTTAACTAGTCAAATTTCTAAGTGAATGTATATTGAAGTATCCTAATATTCTGTTCCATAGCTAAGATTATTTATTAAAATAATTTAAAAAAGTAACCTTTTGTTTGGATAATGAATTTAAATCTACAACATAAAAATTTTCATTTCTTAAGGCAGAAAATACTAAAACATTTTTTGAATAAAAAACATTACAAGCATCATTTTCAAATTTAACATTGTAACCATCATAACACAACTAAGAAATGATTAACAGGTTGTATTTTAATCCATCAAAAAATAATACTTTAGAAATTAAAACTGAATCAGTGTTACCAATCTGGCCTAAGCCGAAGATTTTTCCTTTTGAATTATCACCAAAGGTGACATGCCCTCCATCAACCTTGATTAAACATTTGAAAAAAGAGTAATCACCAGTCATATGCCTTGAACATCCACTTTCCAAGTACCATATCTTCTTATGGGAACTCCTCAATCAAGTCTCCTAAAAAATAGGTTTAAATAGAGAATGATTTTGGTACACAGATCTTCTTGGGTCCAGATAGGTTAATAAGAAATACATTTGGTACCCAAATTTTTCTAATGGGTCTCACACAATAAATAGATTCAAAAGATTTTTAAAGATAACCTTTTTTGATCTATAACTATGTAAATAGCTAGTTGAGGAATAGTAATTTCCAAAACTAGAACAAGCAGCATACTGTCCAGATTTTGGAGTAAATCTATTTTTTATAATTTGTCTCTGTCCAGGAAGATAACCTAAACCAGTAACATAATTTGGTGCAACTTATTTTCCAAGCATTCGAGTTAGAGTATTCTTCCCATTAGTGAATTTTTCTAGATCCTTCTTGAGCTTCTCATTTGACAATTTCAGTTGACTATTGTCCTTTAACAGTTGAGAATTATTTTAAATTTCAACTTCTAATGTAGATTGTACAGTGCAAGTTAAAGCATACTGTTTCTTTAAGGTTTTATACTTATCTTTCAGCTCATTGCTGGTATCCTCTATCATGTTACAGTATTCAAATCACTCTTCACTAGACATCTTTTCAGAATCAGAATCATCTCCAGAATAATAATAATTTAAAGCAGGAGTATCCAATGTTACCTCAAAAGTGTTTGTCCTGAAACACATATTATCTTTTTGAGATTTTTCATCCTCAGTGGATACAGAATCACTTGAAATGTCTTCTGAAGAACTCCAGGTTTCTTTCATAGCATTCTTATATTTTCTATCCTTATAGTCATATTTCCTCTTGAACTTTAACTAATGGCAGTCTGCTTTCACATGTCCTTTCCTCTTGCATTCATATCAGACTATATCATCACTTTTATCAGTTCTTTTCCAATATTTCTTCCAATTTCCTTTGTTGTCATACTTTCCCTTATAGTTTGATTTTCTGAAAAAATTCTTCTTTCTATATAACTTCTTAAACCAACTGGCTATCTGATCCATTTCAGCATCACTATCTGATGCACTTTCATCACATCTTGAGCTATCACTTTCACTTTGAATTTTCCTTTGTCCTTGTTTTTTGAAGTAGAGGTCTTGAAAGCTATTGAATTATTACTTGTTTAGTCATCTTATTCCTTTTTTACCATCAGTTCTTCTTCATACATCATTAACTTACCAATCATCTCTTTAACTTGAAGTGAACTTATATCACATGATTCTCTTATTGAAACGGATGTGCCTCTCCATCCGTCTGGCATACATCTAAGTAACCTCATGATTTTCTCTTTTGCAGGAAAAACCTTTCCAAGTGAGCTCATTGTATTTACAATTTCGGTGAACCTAAGATACATGTCAGAAATAGGGTCATTAGGTATCATTTTAAAGATTTCATATTTAATAGTGTAAGTGTTCAATATCATTTCTTTAACATTGGTTGTTCCCTCATGAGAAACACCCAAAGTATCCCAGATTTCATAAGCAGATTTACAAGAAGATATTAGATTAAATTATTCATATCATAAATCACAATACAAGGCATTCATTTCTTTACAATAATTATTATAATATATTTTAGTAGGATCATCCCAAGTAGTTCTTTCAGTTTCTGGTATCTTATATTGAGTCTCTATAGCAGTCCAGATGTCAAATCCCATACTTTCTAAATGAATTTTCATTTTCAGTTTCAATTGGGCATAATTAACACCATTAAAGAAAGGTGGATTGTTGGTAGCTACAACTTCTAGTATATTATCCATAATTAGATTTTAGCAAAAAGAGATAAAATTTATAACCAACAGAAATTTAAGATCTTTAAGATACAACTAAAATCACAGTTGAAAAATAGATTATTTGGAAATCCAATAAATAACAAACAACCTCTGATACCAAATTTTGGTCTGACTGGATACTCAAGAGGGGGGGGGGTGAATTGAGGACCAATAAAAATTTATGTTAAAACGATCTCTATTTAAAATCCCCGAAATTAAAACAACAAGCTAAACTGTAGTGAATTTTTAATACAGTAAAGGGTCAGTTAGGTTCTCAAGAGACTGATTAGTTCTCTGTTAATCTAACCTGAATTTTATATTAGATTTTGATATTAACCTAATGATTTAAAATAAACACAAACACTTTCAAGTATAACTATCAGAGTTACATTAAAATAGATTTTTATTTCAACGTACTTAGTGGCGTAATATTCAATGTAGTTTAAAACAAAATAAACAAGCACAACAGTTTTAACAAAGAGGTTCAGGCTCAAGCCGAGACTTAGTCCTCTCAAATAGTTTTATATAGACTTTGATCCACACCCTGGATCAGGGAAAACAATATTACTCAGACTGTCCATGTCCTATGACCTCTACCACAGTTCTTCGTGGGAAAAACAAAACAATAGCACACATGCTATCCAGGTCACACTTGACCTATACCACTCCCCACAATGGGATACAAAAGAATAAGGAAAATATTGTGTGTGTATTTAGAAATCCTAGAGTTCAGCACATGAGACAGCGTGTGTCTAAAATTATAGAGCACACACACTGCTCAAAATTTAAATAAATGAAACACAATAGAGGTAAACATATAGAGATGAGTTTAGAATTCTCTATGTGTTTTGAGTGAAGATCTAGACTCCTTGGATTGATACTGATGAGGCTTTGAGT
Organism: Viscum album; assembly: GCA_963277665.1. NCBI lineage: Eukaryota > Viridiplantae > Streptophyta > Magnoliopsida > Santalales > Viscaceae > Viscum > Viscum album. The sequence continues at coordinate 669,005,833 of OY728123.1, forward strand.
CCTTCTCTGGTTTTTTTCAAGAAACAGAGTGTCATTTTTGTATTTGACTTCCAGGTCGAGGTTGATCAGTCTGATCAGCTTGAGTGCAAGTGAAATCGTTGAAGCTCTTTTCTCCTTTAATGATCAGGTTCTATGGATTCAGTAGTTATTCTTCCTTCTTCTTCTATTCATGTAAGTCGTTGAATATCTCTAGAATATTGTCTCATATGTGAATGGAAAGACTGACTGACCACCACACCTTTAGTAGATCGAGGTTCCCTTATATAGTTTTTTTTCAGCAATGGGAATGATTACCTTTTTACAAGTATGAGGTACGGTTCCGGAAATACCAAAAACTATCATTAATTACTAGAATGTGCAATAAAAAAATAAAATATGATCGTTACTAAATAAACAAATAGAAATAGAGTTTAGAGAAATAGGGAATGGTTTCCATCGGCAACTCTTACTCCTTGTAACGGCAGCTTGCTTGAATCTGTCGCTCCTTCTATCGGTATCTACTTCTATCGGTAGCTCCTCTTATCGGTAGCTTCTTCTATCAGTAGCTCCTTCTATCGGTAGCTGTCTGTTTGTATCAGCAGAGTCGTATTGGTAGACTTTGTCTTTCTATATCAGGGGATTTTTTATTTGTATCGGTGGAATTCTTATCAGTAGCTGTCTGTCTATCTGTTTGTATCGGTAGCTTGTATTGGTAACTATGTACCAGTGATTTTGTGTCATAGGAAGCTTGGTCTATCAATAACCTTTACTTATCGGTAGACTATGTACCGGGAAGTCTGTATCTGTTGACTTATGCATACTGGTAGACTTATTCTATCAGTAGCTCTTCTTCTATCGGTAGCTGTTATTCATATTAGTGAACTTATCCATATCGGTAGACTTCTGTACCGGTGTACTTAGCTTTATCAGTAGCTATCTATCTCAGGGACTCACAAGCTTAACACTTATCTGTTCTTTTCAAATTATATCCAGATTGAATTAGTAACATTTCTAAATAAGTATAAACAGAGATAAACATTGATTAACATATTCTAATGATTATTTTGATATTTTTTTCAACTGAATAGTAGGATGTCATTGATTGAAATAATTAATATATTGATAATAATTATTTGGGATTATTAAAGAATATTGAAACATAATTGAGATTATCAAAACAAGTGAGTTAAACAATTTATAACCAGTGTAAATTATTATTTTTCTTCCTAAGAAATATGAACATTTTTTTTCCAATGAAACAGTAATAGAAAAAATCATTTTTTGGTGTCTCATAGTTTATTTAAGCTATACCCAAAGTTTATGAAGAATAATATATTACATGGGAGTGTCCATGTATATTGTGCAATAACACTACTCCCACTTCTTAATTATAGGAATAACACAACACTTCAAAGTTTAGATCCTACTATAATAGACTTTTTATAAGGGTTATGGTTAAGATCTTCTTAAGTCTATTATATGAAGTCCTATATGATTCATGAAACAAAATTTTAATAACCTTATTGACACGTTTGGTGAATAGAAAATCAGTTCTAAAATATCTAATAAACATTATGTAAAATCTATAATAAACAATAAATGATCTAACGTACTTCACAGTGGTGGCATAAGGTAATGTTGAAATAATGTGAACCTCATCCTTGTCTACTTCAATTCCTTCCTAATAAATGATGTGGCGAAGGAAATTAGCTTTCCACACCATGAAATAATTTTTTTAATGTTTATAAATAAGTTCTTTTCAACACATCTTATTAATTTTTTCCCCAATTTTCTTGAAAAATTTCAAAATTTTCCCATACACTGTGAATTTATTAAAAAATACCTCTAGGGAAATTTTTTCATATCTAAAATGGTTCTTTCTATAAATCATCATAAAGTACCTAGTTCATTTCATAATCTAAAAGGAAACATTAAATATGAAAAAAATACCAAATGGGTTAGTGAATATAGTATTCTATTTATCTTTTAATGTTATGGTGAGTTTAAAATAACCAGTAAACCCATAAAGAAAGTTATAGTTACCTATACCATCCAGTCTCTCTATAATTTTATCTAAAAATGGGATGGTGAAGTGGTATTCTTATGTAACATGGTTAAAATTTATGTTTCCAATATAGAATCTTTACCCATTTTTAATTACAGTCAGTACCAATTCTTTATTATCATTTTTTATAAAGGATATTATAGTGTTTTTATGTAAAATTTGAATGTGACTCACCTACTGAGAGTTTAAAATAGGGTATTTGACTAAAGTTTCTATAGATATTACAATCTATTTTTTTTTCAAAATATCCATTAATGTTTTTTTGATCCTTCTTTGTGGATATCTCATAGGTTTTGATTCATTTTGAAGAGGAATTAGGTTCACCATGTTTGTGGGACTAATACAATGGATTTCTCCCAATAACGAACCTTTGAACTTAGTATTTTTATGTTCAGTAGTTTGTGATCATTATTTGGTTTCAAATTTTTTGATATTATTATAGTAAATTTATTTTCATACTATAAATATAGATATTTTAAATTATATAGAAAGTAATTAAGTTCTAGTTTAAGTTGGTTTTCTTCTGATGGTTTCAACTAAGTGTTCCCAATTCCTGGTACCTTCATATGAAAAGTAGAAGTATCATTAAAATATTTAAGTAAAACCTCAAAGTATTCATCATCAATCTCCTCAAACATAAACATATATATATATATATATATATATTTATATATGATTCTAGATCTAATTAATTTTCAAAAATAGATTCATCAGAAAGATTTATTTATTCTAGGGATAATTCAAATTTTATCATTTCATCTAAAATTTCAATTTATTCCACAAAAAATAATGGAATTTTAGAATGAGGTAATGTGAAAAAAATCATTCTTCTTGAGGGTATTTAATTGAATCCACAATATCTAAATTAATATTTTATTTTCTAAATTCCATTGAAGGATATTATTAATGAATATTTATTATAGTTTTAGAAGTTTTAAACAATTTCCCATGTAATATGGTAGGGGAATGTGCTGAACCTATTTCTTCGTCCATGTTTAAGATGTAAAACTCAGTATGGAATAGTAGGCTATTCAATATTACCAAAAAAAGCCTCTACAATTTATACTGGGAAGGCAGTGACTCATCCATACAACTGTAAAACAACTCTATTTGTCTTGAGTTCTTATATCTATAGGGAATAGTAAACTGAGTAAGGGATAACATTAATAAATTCTCTTAAATTATACAAAGTAGTAGTAAAACTAATCTTTCTTATATTTTAGGGGATAATAAAAGTACCCGAGTCTTGAAATTTTCTAGGTAGTTGTGGGATTCTTAGAGTAGATTCATTTCTCCCAGATATAAATTTTCTTTTCATTGACTTTTTTTGCACACATTTTGTTGAGAAATGTTTCATACCATGTGATTTTGTTAATGGTATCCAACAAAAAGATCTTTACATGCACATTATCAAATATTTCTAACATTTTTAGTTGTTGGACCTCTTCATAGGTCCTGTTGGGTGGGTTGATTCTTGATTCGATGGGATGTTTGGGATAAGGTAGACCCTCTACCATATATTTTCATTTTTGTTTGTTCAAAAGATGTATCTTCAAAGGAACATCCTATTTTTTCTCCACAAGGTATGGTTATTCTTATTCCTTGGTATATCCACATCTATATTCAACTTTAAATGGTACTTATTTTCTTCTCTTTAATTCCCCACTACTTCTCAAAGAGATATAACTTACATTTACCTTAGTATTAGGAATTGATTAAGGAAAAATATTATATGATACTTTATTTACCAACTTATCTTGAGTAGAAATAATTAATCCAAACTAACCATTTAGATCCCTTAGTTATGATATATGTGTTTTAAATGTAAACTATTTGTTACATTGGGACTCCACTAACTATCTTAGTATTCCATTCATTATTTTTTCTTGGTTTTTTCATGATATTTGTAGCTTATAAATGGTTGAGAGTTGTTACTATATAATGGAGATGACTTTAAAGACTATTGTAAATTATTTTGGAAGGGTGGACTTATTGGATACTAGCTTGTGTCTCCTTATTGACTTTCTAAGTACTCCTTTAATCCTTGATTACAAGTTGGTTATTTTAGCTACCTATGATACATGGAATCATAACTATCAGTATCTTTCACTTGAAGAGAACCTTATATCAAAATTCTTCTCAGAATGTCACAACTAGAAAAATTTTGGGGATTTATGAAAGGATTTATGAACCATGTTCAAGGAAAATTGTCTCATAACATAAAATAGTTCTTCAATTTTAGTTTTAAACAAAGGGGAGTTATAAATATTTACCTAATGTACTCCCCTAGTTGTGGACCTTGTACTTAATTATTGTGAGTTTTTTCAGATACTCTCTACTATATCTCTAGATTCAGGTAGGAATTTTTCTATCTATGATCCAATAGAGGAATCATCCAGTAGGTTCAAATCACTTCCCAATAATCCATGGTAGAAACATTATAAGAAATTGTGTCATTTAAATAGTTGATCTGAATAGGATGAGGCTGGCCTCCTCAATCTTCTCTAAAAAATCATATAGTTTTTCTAAACTCACTTTCTTAATTCAATTGGTTTTATTCCTCAACTAGGTACTTTAAAAAGGAAATAATTTTTGGAGAAATTCCTTTATGAGTTCATCCTGGGTGGGGGTTTCTCTAAGACAATTATTATATATCTACTCCTTGAGAGATACTTTAATGGAGAATAGAAAGTTCTTCCTATATTATTTTAGCTTCTAGGAGTCCTTTGGGGTTGAAATTGTTTAAAACATACCCAAATAATTTTAGATAGTTATTGAGGTCATATCCTTCCAATCCATTAAACATGGTAATTTGTTGGATCATTTTATTTTTGAGTTCAAATTTATATTGATTATTCTATTATAACAAACAATTATTATTACTAAAGATAGGTTTATGTAATTCTTTATTTGTTATTTTTTAGTTGATCCAGGTTGTCTTTTATATTTACACTTCCAAAATTGGATTTGTTAGATATAGAATAGGATGGATAGTCTTTCAATTAGATAATTACAAACACCCTCTCCACTTGTTCAATGATTTTTAAATTACTAACTATGGACAGTAAATTACTTTCAACCACTAGATCAATACCAAATAGGTGATCCGAGATTGACCTGCTCATGTATTAGGCACATATCAAAATAAACAAAATTAAAAACCTAAAACTGGTCTGCATGTTCAAAAATAGTTCCCATTTGATGAAATTTCTATTTTAGTCAATGCAATAAATACTATGTTAACCAATTTAAAATGTAGTAAATGTGGGACTCAGGTTGTGTTAAGAGAGGAGGGAGTTTTTTAGGTTTTTCCTTTATATTTATGGGTTTAGTGTGTGTTAAAAAATTGAGAAAAATATGTGTGTATGATTAATTAGATCTAAATAAATGATTATTTAAATTTAGTTAATCTTGGTTACTCTCCTCACTTACTAGTTAAACCGTGATTCATTCAAAAAAATTCTTTTTCTTTATCACTAACTGACCGATACCTCAACCAATTTCATAATGTTATGTTTTTTAGTTTGAATAGGGATGTGAAATGATCACATCATACTTTATAGTCACCTATAATAGTAATTATTGATTTCTAATTTCACATGGATTAACCCACTTCCATTAATCATATGGGAAATGTGGATAATCCAGGGTTCTATGTGTATAACCCAAGAAAAGAGAGGTAAGTAGGTAAAATAATAAAACAATGGAGACCTTTCTATTGATAACAATAACTTATAGTAAGACCAAAAAAATATAATGAATCAATTAATAAAAAAATAATTAATAGGAGTGGTATAAATATATTTGGATTGACCGCTATGTGTCTAGTGTTCTATCATTGAAGAAGGATTAAAAAAATAAAATAATAAAAATAAAAGATCTAGAAGTATCATCTGAGGCGCAATTGGTCAACCAACAACAAAACACTTTCATAGTGAGACTCCTCTCATTTTAAAAGGGAGGATAGACATTCAAAAATATATTCTATATACTTGAGATTATCCTAACATTATATAGTAAGATTCATCTCCCATATGGGTGGAACAAGATTCATCCTCTTCCTTGATTGATTATAATATTCCCTTAATTAGTTTGAGATCCTACCATGTTTTAATAATGAACATTCATATTCTCTAATTCATTCCATATTCCATTATTGAGTGTTGGAATTATCTATATAGGATCGTCTCAAATCTTCTAGATTTGAAATTCCTTTCCACTATTTTCTTCTTCTTCTTCTTTAGTTCATAGGATGATCATCACATGGAAGCCCAATGAGATTTTTACTTAATTTGGCTAGACCAAAGGAATAAAAATGATTTTTTTGTCGAGACCGATATATTTTTATAAATTTGAATTTTAAAATCCCCATGGTATAAATGTGGTAAAGTAAAAAATTACTACACTATATGGAAGTTTTACGAAGTGTATTATAATGTATTGTGAATCCCATGAAGTCTAATATGCTTGGAATATCCTATGTGTAGAGTCTTACTTGTCAAAAAAATTATTATAAACTGACCGAAGTCTAACACAATTGATAAAAGTATTTTGAATTCATGAAAAGTATTATGAATCCTTGGGAAATTTTTATACTGCTACCCATTGATGAATTTTATCCAAGTCCAATGTCTTAAAAAGAGTTCAATGTTTTATGGATACTCAGAATATATTATTAAATACTATAGAAAAATTCTGAAAATCACATTTATAAGTCTTATATACTACCCCATTGAAATTTGTTTGCTAATAGAAGTGTATCATGTGTTGAAGAAAACATTCTTCCATGATTCATCAATGTATTACAGGATTACTAGAAATCTAAATAAATACCTACATGATCCTTGAAGTCTTATGTAATCCTCATCTATTTGTTTATTATTGAAAAAAGACTTTTAATCCATTAAAAATATTCTCTTAGTGTTGGAATTTTCCGATTAATCCATAATTGATTTAAAATAATTACAATTACATGTATATTTTCAATTTAAACATAGAATCCCAAAAATCAGTATATTAATTTTCAATTAATTATAGAGATGAATAAAACAAAATAAAATAAAGATTTAAATTTTTGTGTCATTTTAATTATAAATTCCCATTCGCCAGAGTTTTTAGCCAATTATTTTGATTTTAAGGAATATAAAGGTGAAAATATTATAAAAGACTAAAAAATAAAAAATCTATGGATTGATCCAAGGGAGAGAGTTCTGACATGAAGGATGGGGATCATGGCACTAAATCTCTATATAAGGATAAATTTCTAGTGTCTGAGGAGAAATGTGTTGCATTGTAAAGATTTATGATGTGATAAGGGATATGTAAGAGTAGATATCAAGATATAAGAGATTAAATCCTTTTATTACAAGGATACCCACTCTACATCCTAGGTGTTTCACAATGGTGGGGTTATTTCATGTGAGGAACGATGCCATAACCTAAGGGATGAATTGTGAAGGGTTTTATATAAAAATAGTTTTGAGGGAATTGTGAGATTAATTTGTTCAAGAATATGGAATATCGTATGCACAATATTAAAATGTAGAGTCCAAGGGAAGGACCATGATGTAAACTGAGGGGATACATCATGAGGGTTTTTTGAGGGGGAGGGATTGTTCCATAATGGATGAGGTTTTCTATGTATTTTCCTTAGGTTGTATTAGGATAAAGAAACTCTAGGTGGTTGTTTACATCATGGATCCCGAGGCTATGCTACATAAGGTGAAAATAGGTAGACATTGAACCATGATCTAGTGGGTCATACCAGAGTGAAACACTAGATGAGAGGAATTGGTCATTCCACAATGATAATATTTTCCAGTTTTTAAATACCAGGGAAAGAATAGTCTTTTGGTATTTTAAATTTAACACCCCCTTCATGGTTCTCCATTTTTAGGGTGCCTGAATAGGGGGAAGCCACAATCCTATTCCTCTATTATTCTCTCCTTGAACCTAATAATTCTTAGTGGATGAGGTGATATTTTCTCCATGGATTAGGTCGGTTTCTCTTCATTATTAACCCTCTCACAATTCTCCTTTATTCTAATCTAATTTCAATTGATGGGGTTTATGTATTTTGTAATAATTCCACTAAGTCATGGTGGAATCATCACATAATGGTGTGCATTACGCTTTGAATAACTATGGGATGTTGTATGGGGATAAATTCAATAGGTTTCATGATATTTCATTATTTTATGTCATTATATTTATTTTTATGGATTTTAAATGATTAGGGTGAAATTGGTTGATGATTTGAGATAAGAATTTTGAGATTTTGTGTGCTAGAGCCCAGATTGGATACTGGGGGTGGTGTGAACTTATAACGATGCAATGTTTTATCAATGGAAATTACTTTCTCATAAAAATCTCATATAATCACATGAAATAACAAAACAATGAACTACTATTTACTATATGACTTTTAAACATACGTTTTTCACTTTGGAGGTTTGAATTTCAAAAAATGGTCATCTACAATTGTGATCAGTAATTTATTTGGAGTCTGATAAGAGTAAATTAATTTTTGATGAATAGTAACATACACTTATGAATAGTAACATACCTTTATGAATATTACTGAATAGTAATGAATAGAAAATAATCCAAAAAAAAAATAAACTTCAACTATAAATATATAAAAACAATTTATACACCTTAAAAGTGAAAAAATGATCATTGTATAAGAAATGGTATTTTTGAATGTCAAAAATATTTTATTGACAATTTTAGGATTAATTTAATAAATTAAAATGGTAATGTATTTTCATAAAATGTAATAATAAATTTTTACTTTATTTTCTTATGGTTATAGGATAATTTTATGGCACCTTGATTAAATTTTCAAGGTGTTATAAAATGAGTTATAGTTTTAATGTTGATTTTGATGAATAAATTATTATTTAATTTAAGAGTCAAATTAAAAATATGTAGAAATTTATTTTCAAATAATCGATTTCATTTTTTAATTCTACACATTAGAAAATGGTTAGGGTGTTTTTTTGGGATTTTTCTAAAATACATGAATTTTCATGAATAGTATAAATACAGTTTTGAGTTTTCGGTATGTTTGATGACATCCTAATGATGTAAAACTTAATAGAAAATTCAGATCGAATTATTTACATTAAAATAAGATATGAGGATTACCAAGTGGATAATACCATGGGAAATCCCATGGTTTTGAAAAAAACCACTAATGAGGTGTCCTTTGAAATTAGTAAAAAAATATCTCTCTTTTACTATAAATACCCACTCTTCCCTTTGTTTTCTTTCATTAGAAACCCATAATACTCACAGCTATAGTGGTTTAACCTCCGTATGAGTCCTCCCAAGGTGTCCTCAAGCCCCCAAAATCCAAAGCTTCATGTTCTAGGAGTTACTCCACATGGTAAGGGAACTTTTCACCTTCTCTCTTAGTCAACACTTCTTTTTTGTTATCTCTTTGAATTTCTATTTTCATATGTCGGAGTTTGATTTTATGTATATCTATTAATGTAATTTGTATTTATATATGATTATATACCATTTTTTCTCTCATAAATTCATTTTATGATATTTTAAGCGACACCGTTAGGCCGCAGAATTTTCATAAGGGATCTCTCATCTTTTATTTTATTTCTATGTTCAACTCTTTTATTATTCTTTACTCACCTCCTTTCACACAAATGTTATGATGACTCCAGTAACTTACATGTAATGAAATGATTTCATGATAAATGAATAATTTTTCATCATCTCTCATTTCCCTTTCTTTTATACTAAAATGAAAACACCATCTGAGATGTGCTAATTTACCATATTCAAGGGCGATGGGTTTTCAATTTCTGTTATCATCTTCAGTTATGGACATGAAACCATTTTAATTGTTATACTAGACCATAATAAATTTATTATGTCTCATCTATAGTTCTTTAATCTTTTTTTACACATGGTTTTAATTTTTAAAACAAAACAGGATCGTTGGGGTCAAAAACTGCCAATTAACCTAAACAGTTATCATTAAATTATTTATATAATGATTCATCTTCATGCAAAGTAACCAAAATTAATTTTCAACCATGTAACCTTATATATATTCAATAATATAATATAACTCCAATTATATACAACCATACCCATTTTATATGATTCAATGAAAATGAATATAAGTGAACTGATCATTAAAACCAAGGAAACAAACAAAACTGAAAAATGAAGTTGAACCTCATAACCAATAAAAAATATTATGAATGAACTAAAAAAGGGTTGAATAAATAATTTAAATATATAAGTGGTTATGTAATTATAAATTAATGAATCTAATTTGATTATTCCGGACATTAATATCTTTTGGATAATACCATCAGACATAAGGTAAGGGATCCTCTATATTTCACTTTTATTCAAGAATTTCCTCTATGCTATGCCTTTTTATGTGTAATACCTAATGATGGGGTATAATTTAGAACATCCCCCTTACTTCACTCATGATTTATATGTTATTAGATACCCATTTCTCTCTCATTAATCCCTCTTATGTACACCTGATACCATGTAGATAATTTGTAAGTAATTCTACCCAAACCGCCTTTCTTCCTTCAGATTACTCTATCTTTCTTTTTACCCAAATAAATTTGTATTTTATTTTTATGTAAAACCTATAAATTCTATTTACATGATCCAAAATCATGTTTCAAGATCCATCCCTCATTCTGTTTTGGGGATATACATGCTTTTATGTGATTCCCTCCTTGATACTTCCAAATAAGCAAACTCGTTTTAAGAGAACTTCACAAATTTTTATCCAATTTAAAGGGAACCCTATCCTCTGTTTTATGTGACCATTGCCTTTATAAAATAATTATTTTTATTATTAAAACCTTCTTGGTTCACTTTTGGTTTTATATAAAATATAGTTCCATTTTTTATTTTAAAAGATCTATAGTATTTTATTTAAAATTGCACAAAAATGTTTTAATGCTAAAATTTATCAAAAACATTCCTGACATGTTGTCACTTCTGTTTGACATCACTTACCATTATATATTTCTATTTTACCTTATTAACATCCACGTATGTTCTAATTCTTTTTTTTCATGGACACTTTAATGATACACCCATTGGTTATGCTATATGTCATAATTGTGGTACCCAATTCCTTCCATGTGTAACCCTTATGTTTATATAAGATTGATTATGTATGATTATTTTTGTGGAAAACATATTCATGAAATTTATGATGGGTGCTCCTAGATAGCTCTCCAATTCATTGGGTAATGTTATGTCTTATGAGATGTTATGGGCGATGGTCTTGGCGGTTAGCCTTGGCTTGTGCTAATATGTGAAACAATCTTGGTAGTTAGCCATTGATCGTACTAAAGCCATGTTTTATTTTTCTTCAACATTACTATGATTCCATGTTTATATGATCCCATGTTTATATGTTATTATTCCATATGTTTTATTCTTTTTATATCATTATGTTGTGACATATATCCCATGTTCAGAAGCCTTATTCGTATGTATACTCCCTTACTTGTCTTTTAAGCTCATCCCTTTGTTCATGTGTTCCCCAGGGTATCCTATGCAGTTGTGTGATCACAATGGAAGATAAGATATCATTATAGAGTTTAAATAATTTTTTTGTTTGATTATGTACCTAGTATTCCAAGACACTAGAATTTATGGTCATTGTCTTGTACGATGATGTATAATTTTTCTTAAAATCATGTAATGTTATATGTAAAAGGCTAGGGTTGCTATAGTTGGTATTAGAGTATGATATAGTTATTTTTTGGATATTAGTAATAGAGCACCTTATTGACAATGTTAAGGATGAGAATAAGTATAAGAGAATATCCTTGAATTTTTCTATGTAATGAGTAAGTAGTTTATTAAGAAAATATATCCCTGTTAGGATACAAACTTGTATAGGTGGATCGACAACAGATGTATCTAGGGGAAAAACCAAAAAACACCACTTTGATTTGTACTCGAACGAGAACTAGTGAACTAAAACGGGCCATGCTTCACTCTTAGTTAGACCCTCTTGGTGGATATTCCTTGTTAAATTCATCATCTTGGTACAAAACATTATTATGGGAATGAAAAAAACCCATAAGAGTATAAGTTAAGAAATAGATCAAGGATAACCTAGATTTAAACACGGTGAATCACAAGATAAGATACACTTATCCTTCACAATTTGATCCCCTTATATTGAAATTTTCTTTTCATTTATGTTCAATAGATAATTATTAAATCCCTCTAATTTTATGTTCTTTTTCATAGCTAATGGAGGGAAATATAAGAACACATTTCAAGAGAAAATATGAAAGGGAATGTGATGAATTCCCAAATGATATACCTGGTTTGATAGGAATGAGGGCTCAAAACTTCATGAATGTACTTTTTATGTTGGATCAAGTTATGAAAAATAACTTGAATCTTGTGGAACTCCCTCATCATACAAGAAAATAGCAAGTTGTTGTAGAATCCATAATGCAGCAAAGGCCACCCATGTTTAGAAGATCTTCTGATGCCCTCCTCACGGAATAGTGGATTAACTCCATTGAAAATATATTCTCTATCCTCCAGTGCTTAATCAAAGATAAAGTTGAACTGGTGGTCTATCATATTGATGGGGAAGATGATTAGTGGTGGACATTGATCAAGAATACAATGTCCCAAGAGGAAATTGATTCCATGGATTGGGAGGAATTCAAGAGGATATTTTTCAATAAATATTTTCCTTTAACCCTCCATCTCAAGATGCGAAGAGAGTTCCTTGGACTCATGCAGAAGGAATATGAGTCCATCGGGTGTATGAAGAAAACTTTACAAGGGTTTCAAGGTATGCTTTTGGCTTGGTTAGGAATAATAAATTCAAGGTGGATCGCTTCTTCAGAGAACTAAAGCTAAGTCTATGAAAAGTGTTGGAGTTTTGAGACTTTGACAGTCATGAGGAGATTTTATGTTGTTCCCTAAAGGTTGAAATGGATATTGGAGAATCTTAGTGGTCTCGTGGGTCCGGTGACAAGAAGGGGAAAATGGAGAACAACATGGTTGGTACAAAAAAAATCCCATGATGAAAAGAATCCCCAATATCCTACTTGTAAAAGTTGTGGGAATAAGAATCCTGGGAACTATATACAGGGAACTAGGAATTACATAAAATGTGGAAAGATGGGACATATGGCCAAAAACTACTAAAGGGATATGAAAAATCCCGCTAATGTGGAAGGATGAAGGAAGTTTCAGATCAATGATTAGCTAGTGGTGTAATGTTACAACTTCAAGGAGAATGGGAATTATGCAAAAAAATTCCCTAATCTAAGGGTTGTCAGAGAAAATTAACAACAACCTCCAAGTCAACAAGGAAGGGATTATTCTATAACTATTATTGAGGTGGAGGCGGACAATGATACGATGACAGGTAAGCTAGTTATTCATTCGAGAATAGAAAACGTACTAATTGATTTTGGTTTTACACATTCATTCATATCTTGAAAGTTTAGTAGAACTATTCAAACCCCACCTCAAAATTTGGAGGACAAGATATATGTGAGAAAAACGAATTTGGAAATTATTTCATCCATGGTTTATAACTCCTCCCAGGTTAATGTTTGTGAACTGAACCTCCTAGTAAATCTCATTATACTTCCTTTAGTGGAGTTCGATGCTATCTTGTGGATGGATTGGCTAACTTTATATAAAGCCAATATGAACTTTTTAGAAAGGGAGATCACTCTTCACATCCTGAAGAATCCTCCAATTATTTACAAGTGTAGGGAGGAATATGAATATAATTTAGCATCATCATATCAATTTTGGATATTAATTCCTTATGAAAAAAGAATTTCTAGCTCAAAGGATTGAGATAAAAAGAGAATCATGCTTGAAGACATGCCCATAATGAGGGATTACACTGATGTATTCCCTGAAGAGTTTCCAGGACTTCCTTTGGACTGAGAGGTTGAGTTCTCAATTTAATGTATTCTTAGATATCTTACTATATCAAATACACCTTATATAATAGACCCTATAGATATGGAAGAGCTGAAGAAGCAGTTATAAGAGAATATGGAGTGGGGTTTTATACACCTGAGTGCTCCACCATTGGGTGCACCGGTCCTCTTAAGCAAGAAGAAGGATGGATCAACGCACCTCTGAATTCATTACCATGAGATCAATAAAATCAAAATAATGAAAAAGTATCCTCTGCCACAAATAGATTACTTGTTCAGTCAGATTTGTGGGGACACCTATTTCTCTAAGTGGACCTTCATTTGGGATATCACCAATTAATGGTGAGTACAAAATATATTTCCAAGACTGACTTTTAAATGAGGTATGGAAACTATAAGTCCATAGTGATTCCAATTAGACTCACCAATGCTCCTATAATTTTTATTGATTTAATGAATAAAGTCATTAGATATTTCCTTAGAAAATTTGTGGTAGTCTTTATTGATGAAATTATGATATACTCTAAGAGAAAATAGGAACATGAGGAGAATTTGAATACTATGTTAAAAACATGGCGAAGGGAGAAGCTGTATGAAAATTATAGTAAATGTGTGTTCTGGATGGAGGAAGTATCATTCTCTGTGAATTTTATCAATAGCAAAGGGATTTCAGTTGACCCTTCCAAGACAATTTCAATTGAAGAGTGTCCAATGACAAAATTTATAACGGAGATCCTCATCTTTATCGGTCTATCTGGGTATTATCGACAATTTTTGAATAAATTTTCATGATTTTCAAACCCTATGACCAAGATAACACTGAAGGGAGTGATGTTTTTCTGGAACCAGGACTGTGAGGACTATTTTAAGGAGTTGAAAAAGAGGCTTATCAATACGCCAGTACACACACCCCAACAAGTGGATAACTCTTTGTGGTGTATAATGATGATTATAAGAAGGGATTAGGCTATGTGACAATGGAAAATGATAATGTGAAAGCCTACACCTCAAGGAAGATGAAAATCCATGAAAAAAACTATCCCATGTATGATATGGAGTTGACAACTATGATCTTTGCATTGAAACTATGACGACATTATCTTTATGGGGGGAAGTGTGAGATATATATAGATCACAAGAGTCTCAAATATATATTCGCACAAAAAGATCTTAATATGCGGTAGAGAAGATGGATATAACTCATCAAGTATTATAACCTCTCAATCCACTACCATCCGGGTAAGGTAAACAAGGTGAAAGATGCTCTAAGTAGAAAGGATCTTGCATCTTTATCAATGATGAGAATTGAAAAGGACCCGATCTTCATATATTTTTTGAGGATGGACATGAGAATCATTAAGGTAGGAAAATCATCAATCATTACTCAAATGATTTCTTAACAATATGTCATGTAGAAAATAAAGGATGATCAAGGAAAAGATGTGGAAATTCAGAAAAGGGTGGAAGATATCAGAAAAAGGAAATCCTCAGATTTCAAATTTAATTAGGAAGGAGTTATAGGATTTGGATCAAGATTATGTGTACCATCTGATCCATAGATAAATAAGGAGCTTTTGAGTGATTCACATAGCTCATCCTTCTCTATTCCCCAAAGGAGAACAAATATGTAACGAGATCTCAGAGAAAACTTTTGGTGGGATAATATAAAAAGGGATATTACTGAATATACATCGAAGTTCCTAGTATTTCAACAAGTGAAGACTAAAAAAATGATTTCTAAGGGGATGGTGCAACCACTACCCATACCAATATGGAAGTAGAAGAAAATCACCATGGACTTTTTCACTAGAATTCCAAGGAATTCTAGAGGAAACAATTCTATATGGGTCATTATGGATCT
The DNA here is from genome assembly GCA_963277665.1 of Viscum album. Classification (NCBI taxonomy): domain Eukaryota; kingdom Viridiplantae; phylum Streptophyta; class Magnoliopsida; order Santalales; family Viscaceae; genus Viscum; species Viscum album. Next base: position 669,021,686 of record OY728123.1, read on the forward strand.
TCTAACAAAGACTGCTCACTTTATCACAATTCCGGAGGAAATTTCATTAGATCAACTTGCATGGATGTATATCAAAGCTGTGGTAAGGATACATGGAGTAACACTATATATTTTATCTGATTGGGATATGAGATTCACCTCAAAGTTCTAAAAAATTCTTCAGCATGCTCTAAGCATAGAACAAAACATCAATACGGCCTATCATCCTAAAAATGATGGCCAATCTGAGCAGACTATTAAAACACTAGAAGATATGTTGAGAGAATGTTCTTTGGAAATTAATTTCCTATAAAAATGTTATATAATTACATAATATCAGAACACAATGAACTACTAAGTACTATGTGAACTTTAAACATATGGTTGTCACTTTGGTGTTAGAATTTCAAAAAGTCGTCATCTACAATTGTGATCTGTAAGTTATTTAGAGTCTGATAAGACAAAGATAATTTTTGATGAATAGTAAAAAACACTTATGGATAATAACATACCTTTATGAATAGTAATTAATAGTAATGAATAGAAAATAAGAATAACAATAGAAACTTCACCAATGAATATATAAATAAATTTAGACATAATAAAAGTGAAAAAATGATCATATTATAAGAATTGGTATTTTTGTAAGTCAAAAATATTTTATTTAAAATTTTATGATAAATTTAATAAATTAAAATGGAAATGAATTTTCATAAAATGTAATAATAAATTCTTACTTTATTTTCTTATGGTTATAAGATAATTTTTTGGGACCTTGATTAATTTTTCATGGTTTTACAAAATGAGTTATAGTTTAAATGTTGATTTTGTTGAACAAATTATGATTTTTTTTGAAAATTAAATTAAAAATATTTATAAAATTATGTTCAAATAAAATGGATTACATTTTTGAATTCTACATGTTGAAAAATGGTTAGTGTAATTTTTTGTGATTTTTCTAAAATAATTGAATTTTTCTTGAATAGTGAAAATACAGTTTTGAGTTTTGGGTATGTTTGATCACATCATAATGATTTAATAATTTAAAAAAATATGGTCGACTTGTGTAAAGTAAAATAATATATGAGGTATCCCAAGTGTGTAATTCCATGGGAAAATACCATGTACAAGACCATGGTTTTTCAAAAAAACCACTAATGAGGTGTCCTTTGAAATTTATAAAAAACTCTCTCTTTCACTATAAACATCCACTCTAACATTCGTTTTCTTTCATTCCGTACCCGTAATCCTAGAATATATAGTGGGTTTTTTTCCCTAGGAGTCCTTCAAATGTGTTCTCAAGCCCCCGAGGTCCTAACATTCATGTTTTGGGAGTTACTCCACAAGGTAATGGATCCTTTCACCCTCCTCTTTTAGTCAACACTTCTTTTATGTTATTAATTTGAATTTCCATTTTCATTTATCGGGGTTTGATTTTATTTATCCCTATTATTGTTCCTTTTATTTCCATACTATGAGATACCCTTTTCTCTCTCACCAGTTAATTTTATGAAAATTTATATGATGCCGTCAGGCTGCCGAATTTTAATAATGGATCTCCCATCTTTTCTTTCATTTTCAAGTTCATCTCTTTTATTTTTATTTCCTCACCCCCTTTAATACCAATGTTGTTATGACTCCAGTAAAAAAATGTAATGTATTTTTTTCATGATAAAGGAATAATTCTTCATTATCTCTCTTTTACCTTTCATTTATACTAAAATTAAAACACCATCTGAGATGTGCTAATTAACCACATTCATGGACAATAGGGTTTCAATTTCCATTATCATCTTAAATTATGGTCATGAATATATTTTTGTTATTTCAACAGACAATAATATATTTATTATTTATCATCTATGGTTTTGTAATATTTTTGTACACATGGTTTTGATTTGACAAACAAAACATGTTCCTTCTGGTCAAAAACCGCCAATTTACCCAAACAGCTATCATTAAATAATTTATATAATGATTCATCTTCACGCCAAGAAACCAAAATGTAATTTAAAACCATTTAAAATTATTTATATTGAATAATAAAATATAACTCCAATTATATATATCCATCCCTATTTTACAGGATTCTCCGAACATGAATATAAGTGAACCGATCATTAAAACCAAGGAAACAAACATACCCGAACAATAAAATTGAACCTCATAACCAATAAAAAGGTTATGAATTTAATAAAAAGGTTTTAATAAATCATTTATATATATAAGAGGTTCTGTAATTATTAATTAATGAACATAATTTGATTATTCATAAAATTAATATCTAGTGGAGAATATCATCAGACTTAAGGAAAGAGATCCTCTCTATTTCACTTTTATTCAAGAATGTCCTCTATGCTATGCCTTTTTATGTGTAATCCTTAATGATAGGGTATGATTTAGCACCTCCCCCTCACTACCCTCATGATTTATAAGTGATGAGAAACCTTGTTCTGTATCATGAATCCCTCTTAAGTACACTCGATACCATGCCGATAATTCATCAGGTATTCTACCCAAACCACCTTTATTCCTTCGAGTTTCTCTATCATTATTTTTACCCAACTGATTTTGTCTTTTAATTTTATTTAAAACTTATACGTGATGTTTATATGATCCAAAATAATTTTTCAAGATCAATCCCTCATTCTCTTTTGGGGATATACAAGCTTTTAAGTGATTCCATCCTCGATATCTCCCAATAATAAAACTTGTTTTAAGGGAACTTCCCAAATTTTTACCCAATTTATAGTTCTCTCTATCATATATTTTAATCCAACATTGTCTTTATAAAATCAGTAATTTTATTATTAAAACCTTCTTGGTTCACATCTAGTTTTATATAAAAGATATTTCCCTTTTCTATTTTAAATGATCTATAGTATTTTCCTTAAAACTGCACAGAAATGTTTTAATGCTAAAATTTTTAAATTAAATTTCTTACATGTTGTCACTTCTGTTTTATATCACTTAACATGATATATTTCAATTTTATCTTATTAACTTATGTGTATATTCTGATTCCTTTTTTCATGGACACTTTTATGATACACCTATTTGTTATGCTATATGTCATAATTGTGGTACCCAATTATTTCCATGGGTAAAACATATGATTATGTAAGATTGTTTATGTATAATTAATTATTTGGAAAACACATTCATGAAATGTAATATGGGTGTGCCCAGATAGATCGCCATTGCATTGGGTAAAGTTAATTCTCATGAGATTTTTTGTGTGATGGTCTTGGCGGTTAGCCATGGCTTGTGCTTCTACTTGGCAGTTAGCATTGAATCATACTAAAGTTATGTTTTTTCATTCTACCACATTACAGTGATTCCAGGTTTATATGATCCCATGATTATATGATCCCATGTTTATATGTTATGATTCCATATGTTCCATACTTTTTTTCATTATTTCATTCCTTCTAACCCATGTGCCAACACCTTATTCTTATGTATACTCCCTTACTCCGATTTTTAGATCATCCCTTTGTTCATGTCTTCCCCAGGGTATCCTATGAAGGTGTATGAGAACAATATAAGATAGGACCTCATTATGGTGTTTAAATAAATTTTTTGTTTTGATTATGTACATAGTCTTCCAAGACACTAGACCTTACGATCCTTGGCTTGTACTATAATGTATAATTATGATTAAAATCACGTAATTCTATATGAAAAAGGGTGGGGTCTCTATAGCACACCATTTCTTATGGTTTATGATATGAGATATCCAAAATTGATTAATTATTTGTGATATAGTTCCAATTAAAATGTAGTGTATACCCTAGGTGTAATGTCTCATATTTTCCGCTTATTATTTTTAAATATTATATGGAATTATTTCGAGACCGGGCGTGAAGACGACACATCATTCCGAGGTCCAATGAGCCCGAAATGGTGGTTTGAACTTTTTTTTGTTAAGTGATTCGGCACTTGTGTGTGGTTGTGACAGTTTCCAAACGGATGCCCGGATTAAAAATCTGAGCATACCATTGCATCCAGGATGACGATTTTACCTAAGAATAATGCTAACCTCGACCGGCGCGGGTCGAGGGAAAAAGTTTATTTTTGGAAGTTTTAAGTAAAATAAAATAAAATAACCAGTTTATATTATATCATTTGAGGAAACATCTGCTGCAGTGCAGAAACGACATAGCTGTTTCCTAAATTAATGGCGCGTCTTAATGACTTTGAAATGGAAAGTCAACGCCATTAATACTACCACTTAATTAAATGTCAACTTATTTCCACTTTTTAATGGGTTAAGCAATTGTCTGTCGTTGACAATATAGAGAGAGGAACCTCTGCAGAATCTACGATGCATTGGAGAAAATTCTTGACGATGAATGATAATGGATCGAAACTAAGGATCGTTGCACCGACGTTGAAGGATCTCGACGGCAACGACAACACAGTGCCTTCGTCAACGATCGATCCTTTCGAAAGGTAGGGGTTGTTATTTCAATTTCTTTTCCCCATATTTTGAGTTTAAACGACGAACACAGAACAACCAAAAACAAGTTGATCCGCGGATTCGTACGTTCTTGCGGGAGGTATTTTTTTTATTCGGGAAGACTATGGGGAATTGATCCATGCTTTATATTGTTGTTGATTATTTCCCCGTTTTAAGCCTATTAACGGGAGAGGATCAACTCCGTAACGAATGACAGTGGAGGTTCATTCCTCAATTTGTTTATTTGGATTTTTCTTCTTCCTTTTTCCCCGCGCGTTATTCACGTTCTTCGCGGGGCGACAAAAAATGGATCGTTGCACATCCGTTCTACGATGCAACGATCCCAAAGCGAAGGTTCACCTTCAAAACATCCTTGTGGAGTTGTGGCGTTGATGGATGATGACAAATAGGACTGGATCGGAAAGAGCGTTCTTCGAGTTTTCTTCGTGCGGGAAGATCAGAACAAGTTTTCTGAGCCGATCTGAGGCCTGAAAATGACGGAAGCAGCTTCGTGGGGTCGGGGCGACCAGAACCTGGAAGTTATGCGGTGATCGGACAGACGGATTGATGATCGGAGCAGCACGGGAGGCACGCTGGTGAAGAGCACCGTTTCTAGAAATTTCTAGAATACACGGAGTGTACTTCCGAAGAACACGCGGTGTAGTTCTGGTAGTTGCAGCTAGGGTTTCGGGGTCATAGATGAATCACACGGAATGTGACCCTGGTCACACGGTGTGTTGGACCTTCCCTGAAGCTCGGCGTGTAATTTGGGTAGTACACAGACACGAGATGATCTACACAGCTTCAGGCGGCATGGCATGTACAGCTCAGCAGAGGTGGCTATGTGGAGATCGGCATGTATCCCAGGGATACATAGACACGGGATGGAGTACACGACCGTGTACTCCCTCATCCGGCCAGTTGAGGTAAACAGTGTGGGTCACCCCGTGTGCAGATTGCATGGGTTGGAGTACACGGGTTGGTGATCGTGTACAGGCACATGGCCAGAGTACACAGAGCCAACCCCAGTTTCCCAGACACGGCTTGTACTCCATACTACACGCCATGTACTATGTTTTTATACATGACCAGCCTCACAACACGGGCCGTTGTACACGGGCAGTACCCGGGGTCGGACAACACGACGTGTATCATTTCTAAACGCCGTGTACTTTTTGGAAAACGGCTTGGTCCCTTTTGTTCATCGTGCCTTAAACATCTTTCGTTTGGGTTAGTGCCCATTCTTCTTGTTCCCCTCAAGGTCATGCATCATTCCCTCACCCATGATTATGATCCCTTTAGTAGGAATTTCTGTGATAGAGTCAGGTATCCATCCGAGAGGCCCGGATCGAGATCCCTTATCCATTCCAAACCCTTGGTAGAGTCAGGTATCGGCGTGAACAACTTTACTGGGCGTTGATCCTCTACCTAGCAAGTGAATTCCGGATGAGTTGCGGTATCCACCATGGACCTGGAAGTGATCATCATCTGTGTATTGAAATATTTCCCACTCAGGTGTGTGTCTGCCATAATGAGTGTAGCTATATATCATGACGGTTCCCGATGAATATCTCTTCCCAGATGGACGCCATCAGAGCTATAAGACTCGTGGAGTGTGTTATCCTAGAACGAGTGCATCACAAAATATTTGGACAGAATCCCTTGCAGGGGTATGCCGTTTTGTGACTTGTCTCTAGACCACGGGTCTAGGTTTCGAGTATATCTGGTTTGTTTTATATGTTCTGTAAATATATATTATGCATAGCTGACTGTACCTTTACTTTGTGTACTGCTTTGTGGTTTTCGGGGTCTTCTACTGAGTATTGTTATAGTCACCCCTGCACGGCCTTTGCCAACATGTCTGGTGTCTTGTGCAGACAAGCAGCCTTTTGATAGGGTCTAGGGTGGACCAGGACAGGACCGAGCTTTCTAAGTTCCCTACAGGCCGAGGTGTTCCTATGGCTATGAGAGACAGTCCCGGTACCTTTGTGCTTACAGGTTGGACTTTGCAGTTTTTCATACTATTGATTTTGGTGGGCTTGTATTCTGGCCCAGTTTACTTTTATAGTACTCTACCTTTCATCATACTCTGTTGGTTGGGTTTAGTTATATGGATGCATTTTTGTTCCATAGTGTTTTACATTTTAGCATTTTTGGGCCTGGATATGTGTGTGTGTGTACAGGTACTTAGGAAATGTATCCCACGTCAGTGATATGCCTACTCGGTTCTAGTCACCAGCCCCTGGCCTATTGGAGGCGGGCTTGGGGAGTCACGGCGAGGGCCCCACTGGGACGGGTCGTGACAGAGTGGTATCAGAGGTGGTCAGTTCTACCTTAGGACCAAGAGTCTGTGAGTTTTGTTGGGGGAAATAGTGTTGAGTGTTTCAGGTTCGGCTTTCAAGCCAGAGACTCCAGTGTTGGTGTGGCGGCTGACGTATCCATACACCAGGACTCTGATAACCTGATTTTCAACTCGGTTCACGAAAACACTAGTTGCGGGGAAATAAAAGGTACATGCATTATATAGGAATGGTTTGTGTTTTCCATGTCCTTGGTGTCAGCTATCCAGATATACTCATTGATCGTGACACATCTTGTTTCCTTACAGGATGCCTCCGCGACGTTTACCCGCTAGGATTCAGCAGTACGATCATGAGGATGACCCCCTCAGTGACGAGGCTTCGATACAAGGACCAGATCCCTAGGCGTTTCCACCAAGTGGTGCACATGATAAACCACCACCAGTGGAGTAGCCAGTGGTACCCACGGTACCGACCGGTGAGGAGCGTAGTCTCAGTACACTCCACGAGTTTCAGAGATAGAGACCCCTCAGTTTCTAAGGTGATCCCGAACCTCAGGTGGCTAAGGACTGGCTTGAGGCGGTGACCAGAGTTTTTCATCTAGTGAGGACACCAGCAGACCAGATGGTGGTCCTAGGAGCGAGCCTTCTTCAGGGTTCGGTGGGACGATGGTGGAGTCTCACCACGCAGACTCATGATGAGGGGAATCTTTCGTGGACACAGTTTGAGAGACTCTTCAGGGAGGAGTTCTCTTCGGTTACGCTGAGAGGTGTGTGCATCCAAGAGCTTCTTCAACTATAGCAGGGCAGTATGAAAGTGGCTGACTATTCATCGAGGTTTTCCAACCTCGCCAAGTACTCGATGGATATGGTCAGGGATCAGTACTTCAGAGCTCAGACCTTCGAGTGAGGTCTACGGCGTGACATCCGAGATAGTGTTGTGCCTCTATGCATTTCGACTTATGATGGAGTTCTCGAGCAGGACTTGGTGATCGAGAGCTTCTTGGCAGAGCAGAGACAGCCACCGGCAGTTAGTAGTAGGCAGACAGGTGCAGAGACACTGACAGTAGGGAGCCGACGTCAGGCACAAGGATCTAGATGTGGGAGACGTCATAGGAGTACCCAAGATAGGGGATCGACAGTCCAGGACTCTTAGGTTGGATCCATTCAGCCTAGGGAGAAGCGATGCTACAGATGCGACGGTAGTGGGCATCTCGCTAGAGATTGCCCGACCCGTCGAGATGCTGACAGGGAAGTGGTGGATGGACCACCGAGGCAGTGGCAGAGAATGGAGAAGGCAGATCCGCCAGGCGGCAGACTTGGCAGAGGAGCAGGGAGAGCTGCAGGTGATGGCAGATGCTTCGACTTACTTCCACCACCACCCCCAAGAGGTCCGCACCAGGCTTAGGGAGCTGGGGGACAGGGACAAGGACAGCTGGATGCGGTCAAGGCGTACGACCAAGAGGCTCCATGGATTATTCGAGGTATGATCTGTGTCTTTTCTACCTTAGCTTCCATACTCATAGACACAAGTGCCAGGAATTCCCTTATAGCCACATGTCTTGTACAAAACCTCGAGATTCCGGTAGAACCGTTGAATCTATCCTTACGCTTGGAGACACCTACGAGAGGAGACTCGACGATCACACACCTTTTCAGACAGTGTGATCTTACCCTTGAAGGCGAGAGTTTTAGTTAGAACCTCGTTGTTGTAGTTTCGAGGCCTTACGACGTCATTCTCGGTATGGATTGGTTATCTTCGGTCCATACCCAGATTGACTGTTTTGGGCAAAGGGTGTGGTGTGTCCGCCGTGATGGAACAAGGTTTTCTTTTGTTGGAGAAAAGGAAACCCAGGCAACACAAAATGGGCTCATGCATAGGAGGGTGCATCCGATCACTCATGAGTTGGCTAGCCTTACCCTCAGAGCAGTATATGTTGTGAGCTCTCAGTTCCCAGGAGTGGTGGCGGAGTATGAGGATTTCTTTCCCGAAGATGTTCCAGGACTACCTCCCTGCTGGGAAATCGACTTCTGCATCAACTTACACCCTGGGACGACACTGATTTCCTCATCAGCTTATCGGATGGCTCCCACAGAGCTTTTCGAGCTGAGGGTGCAGTTGGAGGATTTGCAGAGAAAGGGTTTCGTAAAACCCAGTGTCTCACCCTGGGCAGCCCCAGTCTTGTTTGCCAAGAAGGCAGACGGGAGTCTGAGGTTGTGTGTGGATTACCGGCGCCTGAACCAGGGGACGGTGAAGAAAAAATATCCACTACCAAGTATCGATGACCACTTCGATCAGATAAGAGGGGAAGAGTGGTTCTCAAAGGTTGACCTTCAATCAGGCTATCACCAGCTACGATTACTAGAAGAGGATAGACCGAAAATGGCTTTCAGATGTCGCTACGATCACTATGAGTACTTGGTGATGCCCTTTGGCGTGATGAACACCCCTGCAGTGTTCATGGGGCTGATAAACCAGATCTTCCAGCTGTACTTGGACCGATTTTAGTGGTCTTCATCGATGACATCCTTGTGTACTCGGCGTCAGAGGAAGAGCACACAAGACACCTACGGATGCTTCTGGACGTACTCTGGGAGCACCATATTTATGGGAAGCTCTCAAAGTGTCAGTTATGGATTCAGGAAGTCCACTTTATGGGACATGTCATCTCAGCAGATGGAGTTGCTGTGGACCCAGCCAAGGTGGAGGCTGTGTTAGCATGGGAGCCACCTCGGAGCATAATAGTGGTGCGAATCATCATTGGGTTGGCAGGATATTACCAGTGATTCATCCCTGATTTCTCCCGGATATCAGCACCGATTACGGCCTTGAATAGGAAGGGGAAACCCTTCGTGTGGACAGAAAAGTGCCAGCAGGCTTTTGAGCAGCTAAGACAGAGTTTGATGAGAGCCCCATTCTTGAGATTGCCGGAGGAGGGTGTCGAGTAAATAGTTTTCTGCAATGCATCAGGGACCGGGCTCGACTGTGTCTTGATGCAGTGGCATGTAGTGATTGCTTATGGTTCGCGCCAGCTTAGGATGCATGAGTAGAACTATGCGACCCATGACCTTGAGTTATCAGCAGTAGTCTTCGCATTAAATATGCGGCGACGCTACCTTATGGGCGAGCGGTTCATTGTCTACTCTGACCATAATAGCCGCAATTACATCTTCTCACAGAAGGATCTGAATCAGAGGTAGAGGTATTGGCTAGAGTTCCTCTAGGAATATGATTCAAGATCATCTATACTCTTGGGAAGGGGAACAAGGTGGTAGATGCTCTTAGTAGAAGGTTGAGCTCACAGCTGTTGAGTGAGGCGACACAACAATTAGCCGCGTTACAGTTATCCTTCATGGATGGAGAGGATAAAGCTTACCTATATTCGATGGTTGTCACCCCTCCACTATTGCAACGAGTTAGGGAGGCACAACTTGGGGATGTTGATTGTGTGGACTTACGTGCTCAGTTATCCACAGGACATGTTCCTGATGGATATTCGCAAGGTGGGGAGCACATACTTCTTTTCAGAGGACCCACTGTTATACCAGTGGCGTTGCAGGAGGAGGTCCTAAGGGAGTTACATACATCCCCTTTGGTGGTACATCCTAGAGTGGAAAAGATGTACCAGGACCTCTGACGTCAGTTCTGGTGGTCAGGCATGAAGAAGGCAGTGGCAGAGTTCGTTTCTCGATGCCTCACATGCCAGCAGGTGAAGGCTGAGCACCAGGTTCCAGCAGGGTTAGCTCACCCCTAGAAGTTCCAGAGAGGAAGTGGGATGGAATATCAATGGACTTCGTGACAGGATTACCATAGACGTCCAAGGGGCACGATTCCATCTGGGTGATCGTTGACCGACTCACCAAGTCAGCCCACATCCTAGCTATCAGGGAGCAGAGTTCTGTAGAGATCTTGGGACACCACTATGTACAGGAGATAGTTTGGCTTCATGGAGTCCCTTCGACTATAGTCTCAGACCGAGATGCCCACTTCACATCCCGGTTGTGGAAGATATTGCAGGAGTTTTTTGGGACTCAGCTGCGCTTGAGCACAGCGTTTCATCCCCAGACAGATGTTCAGATGGAGAGGACCATTCAGGTTCTGGAGGATATGTTGCGAGCCTATATCTTGGTCTTTGGTCGCAGCTGGGAGGTCCACCTACCAGTGATGGAGTTTGCGTACAACAATAGCTACCACTCCACCATTGGTATGGCACCGTTCGAGGACTTGTATGGGAGACCCTTTTGGTCACCGCTATGCTGGACCGACCCCAGAGAATCAGCACTAATGGGTCCAGAGTTAGTGTGAGCTACTACAGAGAAGGTGCAGATCATCCGGGAGCGGATGAAGACTGCACAGAGCTGGCAGAAGTCTTATGCTGACAGGAGACAGAGACCTCTGGAGTTCGAAGAGAGAGACCACGTCTTCCTTCGGGTTTCACCTCGAAGAGGGTTGCAGAGATTTCTCCGCGGCGGCAAGCTATCTCCGAGGTTCATCGGACCTTTCTAGATCCTGGGGAGAGTTGGCGAGGTGGTGTACCACCTGGATCTACCACCACAGTTGCATCGGGTACATGATCTCTTCCACATGTCACAGCTGAGGAGGTACGTCCATGACCCATCGCATGTCATCGACTGGGGCGAGCTGGACATTGAGGATGGAGTGACCTTTGCTGAGTACCTGGTGGAGATCGAGGATCGGTAGGAGAGGATCCTTCATGGGTGACCGATTACCTTAGTGCGTGTCCAGTGGTAGCATGAGAATCTTCAGGAGAGCACGTGGGAGCGGGAGGCCCAGATCCATGCACAGTACCCTCATCTTTTTGAGTAGCCTTTGTTTTGGCTTTTTCGGGACGTAAAGCCCCAAGGTGGGGAGAATGTAATGTCTCGGATTTTCCGTTTATTATTTTTAAATATTATATGGAATTATTTCGAGACTGGGCGCGAAGATGACACATCATTCCGAGGTCCAGTGAGCCCAGAATGGTGGTTTGAACTTTTTTTAGTTAAGTGAGTCGGCACTTGTGCGCAGTTGTGGCAGTTTCCAAATGGATGCCCGGATTAAAAATCTGAGAGCACTATTGTGTCCTGGACGAAGACTTTACCTAATAATGAGGGTAACCTCGACCGGCGCGGGTCAAGGGAAAAAGTTAATTTTCAGATGCTTTAAGTAAAATAAAATAAAATAAATTAAATTAACCAGTTTATTTTATTTCATTTAAGGAAACATCAGCTGCAGCACGGCAACGGTGCAACTGTTTCCTAAATTAATGGAATGTCTTAATGACTTAGAAATGGCAATTCAACGCCATTAATACTGCCGTGTAATTAAATTCCAACTTGTTTCCACTTTTTAATGGGTTAAGCGCTTGTACGTCGTTGGCAACGTAGAGAGAGGAACCTCTGCAGAATCCACGACGCGCTGGAAAACATTCTCAACGACGAACGACAACGGATCGAAACCAAGGATCGTTGCACCGACGTTGAAGGATCTCGAAGGCAATGGAAGCATGATGCCTTCATCAATGATCGATCCTTTTGAAAGGTAGGGGTTGATATTTCGATTTCTTTTCCCTGTATTTTGTGTTTAAATGATGAATGTGGATCAACCACAAACAAGTTGATCCGTGGATTCGTACGTTCTTGCGGAAGGGATTTTTTTTCTTTGGGAATACTTTGGGGAATTGATCCATGATTTATGTTGTTGTTGATTCTTTCCCCATTTTAAGCCTATTAACTGGAGCGGATCAACGCCGTGACAAACGATAGCGGAGGTTCGTTCTTCAATTTGTTTATTTGGAATTTTTTTCCACCTATTTCCCCGTGCGTTCTTTACGTTCTTCGTGGGGCAACGAACAATGGATCGTTGCGCATCCATTCTACGACACAACAATCCAAAAGCGAAGGTTCAACATCGCAATGTCCTTTTGGAGGTGCGACGACGATGGTGGATGAAAAATCAGACCGAATCGGAAAGAGCGTTCTTCGAGCGTTCTCCGTGCGGTAAGATCAGAGCACGTTTTCGGAGCCGATCGGAGGGCCGGAAATGATGGAAGTAGCTTAGTGGGGTTGGGGTGACCAGAAACTGGAAGTTTTTCGGTGATCGGACAACCGGATTAATGATCAGAGCAGCACATGAGGCGCGCTGGCGAAAAGCATTGTTTCTGGAAATTTCCAGAATACACGACGTGTACTTCCGAAGAACACGCCGTGTAGTTCTGGCAGTGGCGGCTAGGGATTAGGGGTCAGAGAAGAATCACACTGCGTGTTGGACCTTCCCTGAAGCTCGGCGTGTACTTCGGGTAGTACACAGACATGGGATGATCTACACGGCTTCAGGCGGCACGGTGTGTACAGCTCGGCAGAGGCGGCTACGCGGAGCTCGGCGTGTATCCTGGGGATACACGGACACGGGATGGAGTTCACGACCGTGTACTCCCTCACCCGGCCCGGAGAGGTAAACAGCGCGGGTCACCCCATGTGCAGATTGCACGGGTTGGAGTACACGGATTGGTGACCGTGTACAGGAACATCTCCAGAGTACACGGATCCAACCCCAGTTACCCAGACACGGCGTGTTCTCCGTACTACACGTTGTGTACTATGTTTTTCTACATGACCAGCCTCACAACATGGGCTGTTGTACACAGGCAGTACCCAGGGTCGGACAACACGGCGTGTATCATTTCTACACGCTGTGTAATTTTTAGAAAACGGCTTGGTCCCTTTTGTTCACTATGCCTTGAACATATTTCGTTTGGGTTAGTGCCCCTTCTTCTTGTTCCCCTGATGGTCAGGCATCATTCCCTCACACAATATTATGATCCCTTCAGCAGGACTTTCTGTGATAGAGTCATACATCCATCCAAGAGGCCTTGATCGAGATCCTCTATCCATTCCAGACCCTAGGTAGAGTCATGTATCAGCATGACCAACTTTACCGAGCATTGATCCTCTACCTAACAGGTGAATTTCGGATGAGTCACAGTATCCTCTATGGCCCTAGAAGTGATCCTCATTTGTGTATTGAAATCTTTCCCACTCAAGAGTGTGTCTCCCATAATGAGTGTAGCTATATCTCATGACGGTTCCCGATGAATAGCTCTTCCCGGATGGACGTCATCAGAGCTATAATACTCGTGGAGTCTGTTCTCCCGGAATGAGCGCATCACGGAATCTTCGGACAAAATCCCTTGAGGGGGTATGAAGATGAGTGACTTGTCTCTAGTCCACAGGTCTGGGTTTTGAGTATATCTGGTTTGTTTTATATGTTCTGTAAACAAATATTATGCATAGCTGACTGTACCTTTACTTTGTGTACTACTTTGTGGTTTTCGGGGTCCTCTACTAAGTATTGTTATACTCACCCCTGCACAGGCTTTGCCCGCATGTCTGGTGTCTTGAGCAGACGAGCAGCCTTTTGACATGGTCCAGGGCAGACCGGGACATGACCGTGCTTTCTGAGTTCCCTACAGGCCGAGGTGTTCCTACGGCTACTAACGATAGTCTTGGTACTTTTGTGCTTACAGGTTGGACATTGTTGTTTTTCAGACTCTTTCTTTTGGTGGGCTTGTATTCTGTCCCAGTTTACTTTTACAGTACTCTACCTTTCGTCGTACTCTGTTGGTTGGGTTTAGTTGTATGCATGCATTTTTTCCTTAGTGTTTTAAATTTCAGAATTTTTGGGCTTGGAGATGTGTGTGTCTGTACAGGTACATAGGCAATGCCTCCCATGTTAGTGATATGACTACATGGTGCTAGTCACCAGCCCCTGGCCTATTGGAGGCAGGCATGGGGAGTCATGGTGTGGGCCCCACTGGGATGGGTCGTGACACTAGGGGTTATGGGCTGCAAGCTACAAGGTATCATAGTGTAACATATGGGTTTCACGACATGGCACCTTCAACCTAAGTCCCACATTGGGCACAGAAGAGTGATGTGTGTGGAATATAGTTACATGATATTATCATCCTCATCATTGGTCCATTTAGGGAATGAGAGGTTGTAGTGATCCCATTATGGGCAGTGCGTAAGAACCCAGTTCTTATTATGGAGGTACGTGTTTCTTCTTTTTTTCTTTTCCTTAAGTGTTTTTGAGAAGATAAGGAAAATGGTGAGAAAATAATATGTTTTGTGACTATATGCCATGTACTTTTGCAGATGCCGTGAACTTTAGCAGTGTGGGATGAGCACACAGGGTGTGTAGCCATGTCGATGAGGAAGGGTGTAAAAATCGACTACACACTGTGTAGTGGGTATTTACACGCCGTGTAGTCTGTCGGATGGAAAATAGTAAGGCGGTGGCCAGCTGATCGGCAGTAGATGCCATGTACTCAGGTTTCACACACTATGTACTCATGTCGATGGATGAATAGTTCCATGCTGGCGAGAAGCCGCCGAAGGAACAGTTAAAAAAGGAAAACTACACACCGTGTACCCAATAGTACATGCCGTGTAGTCTGTTTTTTTTTTGCATAAAATGGGAAGTAGCCTCCCCTGTTCACAGGGAAGGGTTAGAATCAGAGGAGAACTTTGGAGGGATGGCCGGAGCTTTGGAGATCCCCCGATCAAGTACCGAGAATCCGTTTTCTGCACCGTCGATCTCCCTGGAACCGCATGGGTGAGTTCTTCCTCCTACTAGCGTAGTTCTTGCCAATTCATCCTCTAATTGAAGTTAATTGAGTTTGAACGAGGTTTTCTTTTAAATAAAATATTTGTTTTTCTTGGGAATTTTTAGAAGTACCGTTCACGTATACCGATCAGGGGAAATTAAGGTTGGTGGTTTGGTGTTTAATTTCCAACAGTTGTGCATTTTTGTGTATCATTGTGCTACGAACCCATGTTGGGGTGTTGTGTGGATGAGGCCTTCACTGTTTTAAATACATATAATTGTAAAGGTAATTAAATGTGATAATAAACTATTGTTTGGGATCGTTGCTTGGATCCAGGACCTCCCCGGGGGGTGTGTTCTTCTGTTTAGCCGTTTGGCCAGGATACCCGAGGGTATGCCTTTGTAATAATGACTATAGAATTGTCTTGAGAGGAATTTCATGTGTATTTCTTGTTTACATGTTGGGCTTTACCTAGTTACTTATTTAGCCTAAGGGAACTGTTTTACTTAGCCTGAGGGTAGTGCTTCTTTTAGCCTGAGGGAAATATTCATTATGCCTGTGGGCAATAGACTCTATGCCTGAGGGCGACACTTTGTACGCCTGAGGGCAATATATGTTATGCCTGTGGGAAATTACCTATGGGTCACAATTCAGATTACATGAGGGTAAGGGTTTGCGTGTCTGAGGACACTGATTGATTGTTACATAGAAAATTCACTATGCTGATTTCCTTCTAACTGAGTGGTTAAATGAATATTAAAATGGAAATATAACTGGAAAAGTTACTTACTTTTGAGTACTGCTTAGTTTATTGAATTTTACTACTGCACACTATTGTTGCATATTTTCACAAAGTTGGGCACGGGCCTTTGGTGGGTGCCTACTAGGATTTATTTCTCACCCCCTGTTTGGGTCATGTCTTGGGCCCAAACAGATTACATTTCTATAGGTGTGGATAAGGGAAAGGGTCCCTATGCAGGTCCTTGAATTTTTCTGAGGAGTAGGGGAGCATGTGACCAAGCTTAGGCTCGCGATGCTATTGGCTATTTTGTTTTGTTTTACTGTACCTGGTATTTGAGATGTATTGTATTGTACAACTGTGTAACATGTTCTGGCTGTTTTCTTAGAACTTGAGACATGTTGAATCATTATCTATATGACTGTTGTTTATGTTTTACTACAATTGTTTATTTTTTACTGTGGATGGTTTATTGCATCCGTTGTTGTATGTTTTATATTGTATTCTACTGCGCTACACTTTGATAAATGAGTCTATAGTGTCCCCACTCTCAGACCTGGGCCCTCACTGCTAGTTGGCAGCCTCTGGCGTTTGGGGAAATGCGCTTGAGGTCATGTGACCAACCGGGTTCGGGGAACCCGTTGAGTGGCACCTAGATCCGGGATGTTACAAAGTGGTATTAGAGGAGTTATTTTCTTTGACTTACTATTTGTAGCCTTAGTCAAGGATAGGATGGGTATGATAGTTGGTAATACGCTGTGCCCAGGTGTAGCTAACCCGTGTATAGGAAAAAGCAATTCTACCTCGTATTTTTGCAATTTTTCTGATTTTGGAAATTTTATAGTTGATCTGATTTCACTATTGGGTGACACACTTGTGATTGTAATGTTTATATTTTATCCATGGGTTCTATTTAGTTTCAACCCAAGGAGATGAGGGTATGCCATCTCATTCATCATTTAGGCACATGCTAGAAATCACATGCCATGCATAATTCCCTGCAATGTAGGTGCATTAGAAATTTCATGTTGTTGTGATAATTTTTGTGCAAGAAAAATCATGATGTTGTGATAACTTCTTTAATAAATTCCTGATATGTGATAGGGTATAGTAGTGTGAGTCTATTGATAGAATAGACACCAAAAATTGGTTTTTGGGGAGTATGGGACCTCATTGACTGGAATTTGGTGGATCATTGACTGTTGATCTTGTTATAACACATATAAGATACCAAAATTCGATTCGTGGGGAGTATGGGCCCTCACGGATCGAAATTTGGTACTTAGGTGTTGTTTTCAGTATTTTCTGGGATTCCGGAGTAGTTTCAGAGGCTTACTGTCTAGAAAACCCAGGATACATGCAGTGTAGTTCCTCAGACACACGCTGTGTGTTCTTCTGTTCAGGAAGAAAAGAAAACTTTTTGAGTACACGCCGTGTAGTCTCTTCCAGTGTCATAGACCGTGTGGGTAGGGACACGTGGAAGGGAAAATCTTGGAAAAACCACGCCGTGTATCGGATGTACAAGCCATGTAGTGTTGACATAGAGTCTGCATTTTTAACTAAAAACACGGACGAAGGAGTCCTTAAGACATACATGCCATGTCAACTATGGAACACTCCATGTAGTCTGACCTAGGTTCCAACCGTGTAACTAACCACACGGGTCGGTGGAGCTCATCCAGTACATTCCGTGTGCCTGTGGGACATGCCGTGTAGTCTTGACCGAGGACAGACCGTGTGGACCTGACCATGTGGCTGGGAAAAAGGGGTGGTGTACACGCCGTGTGCGGGTGTAACACATTTTGTAGTGTTTGCCGAGTAGTCAGCCATGTCACAAATGATACGGGCAGTTGGAAAATTACACCATACACGCCGTGTAGTTAATATACATGCTGTGTAGTTTTGTTCAATATGAGCCGTGTGGCCTAGCCATGTAGAAGGACCCGGGCAGGGGAAAAGAAGTCAAGTACATGCCATGTAGTCAGCATACACGCCGTGTAGTATTGTTGTGCAATCTTGAATTCCTTCTTCCTCCTGTTCCCTTGTTGGTACCTTCGTTTTTCTGTCTTTTATAATCTTGATCTAAGCTATGCGTTTGACCTTGTAGAGTCATGATGTCGAGACGACCACACGTTGTTTTCCAGGAGAGTGGCGACAATTATACTCTAGAGATGGTGGGCCATGGGCTACCAGTGGATCCTCCAGTAGAGACAGATGCGGTGTCAGCCGTTATACAGGACACAAGCGCGAATGCGCAGTTCCGTGAAGGATTTATGCGGTTCATATAGACCTTTCAGGGAGCACCGTCAGCTGCCACATCTATGGCTGAGCTGACTTGTATCTTCCAGGAGCAGCATCTACCTACGTTTTCAAGGGAGGGTGGACCTCAAGAAGTAGTGTCTTGTCTGGGGTCTGTGCAAACTATTTTTAAGCATCTTGATATGCCTACAGGGTGGAGGGTCAATCTTGCGACTTATATGTTGCGTGATTCCGCCAAGAGGTTGTGGGATGTTACCACTCAGACAGAGCATCACAGAGACATGGGATGTGAATATTTTCAGACAACATTCACTTACTTATTCTTACTAGAGACGCTGAGGGTAGATAGAGCTTGAGTGTATATGAATTTACAGTAGGGTGCTATGTCGGTGATGGACTATTCTGCTCATTTTACCGAGCTTCAGCGTTTTGCACATGTTCTGGTGGGTGATGAGATGTTGAGGGATATATGCTTTGAGGATGGTCTTCATTATGACATCCGAGAACTGGTGAATGTTTTTAGGTTGCCTTCAGTACATGATATTGTGAACCAGGTGCTGATTACAGAGAGGAACCTTCGAGAAGATAGTGGTACAGTCTAGTGCGGTTCAACACCAGTTTCTGGTACTATTTCTACTAGTAAGAGGAAGTGACAGACAGAGTTCTCTCATGGTGGCAGTACCAGCTAGAAGGATGTTTGAGGTGGTCAAGTTAGGTTCTACCATTGTGGTAAAGAGGGGAAAAAGAGACCTTAGTGTCCATGTGACCTAGTGGAGTGCCGAGCTTGCGGTGAGATAGGTCATCTGCAGCACTTTTGCAGGGCGTTTCCACCAGTGGATAGTGAGAGTGGTTCTGTGTAGACTCTGTGTGTGGGAGAAGGACCAGCAACTTCTTACCAGTCGGGAAACTGGAATACGTCAGGGCGTGCATGCAGAGATGGTGGTCCTAGCCGTGGTAGCCAGACAGTAGGATCTCAGAGGCAACAAGGTGGGACAGATCAGGGTAGACAGGCTGTGTCGTAGGGCTGCGACACTGGGCAGGCATATGCAGTGCAATAGACCCAGCAAGAGTAGGATCCCGGACCTTCTACTGTCAGATGTACTATTCTAGTAGCCTCTTTCTTATCTTCAGTACTTTTCAATATGGGCACTACACATAGTTTCATATTTGTGCCCGTTGTGGAGAGCCTTGGGCTCTGTGTTTTTTCTTCTTCTGCTGTTATGATGCTATACACTCCATTGGAACTAGAACGATATGTGTGCGTCAGTGCAAGGAGTTCCCCCTTGAGGTTGGTGGGTGTCACTTTCCATGGGACCTCTATGTCTTAGAGATGATGAGCTATGGCGTCATTTTCAGGATGGACTAGTTGGATCCCTTTCAATCCTTTATATATTTCTATCATCATAGGGTGAGCTTCACGTCACCAGAGGGCGGAGAGTTTCTATACAAAGGTGAATGTGATGTTCATGCGAGTCGAGCTTGACCAGAGCATCACATGCGAGGTGGAGTCACAACCGAGATTGCGAGACTATATCTGGATGATCAGGGGACTTGTCAGCAGGATTTCCCTCCAATGGTTGATCATTTCAGGGATGTCTTGCCGGACGACTTTTCGGGTCTACCTCTGGAGCGTGAGGTGGATTTCTCTATTGAGCTTGTGCCAGGAGCAACACTGGTGTCCATTCCTCCTTACAGGATGGCCACACCTGAGTTGCCGGAGCTCAAGAGGCAGTTAGAGGAGTTACAAGAAAAGGGTTTCATCCGACCCAGTACTTCTCCTTGGGGTTCACCTGTCTTGTTTGCTAAGAAGGAAGATGGTACCCTCAGACTCTGTGTGGATTATGGGAAGCTGAATCAGCTGACAGTTAAGAACCGATATCCTTTTCCAAGGATTTATGATCTTTTCGATCAACTTCATGGAGAACGAGTGTTCTCGAAGAATGACTTGAGATCCAGATATCATCAGCTGCGCGTGAGACCATCGGATATACCGCTTATATCTTTTCGGAGCAGATATGGTCTGTATGAGTACCTGGTTATGCCGTTCGGACTCACGAATGCTCCAGCAGTTT
Source organism: Viscum album (assembly GCA_963277665.1). NCBI lineage: Eukaryota > Viridiplantae > Streptophyta > Magnoliopsida > Santalales > Viscaceae > Viscum > Viscum album. Next base: position 669,042,105 of record OY728123.1, read on the forward strand.
TTATGGCTCTGATGAATCGTGTGTTCCATCCTTAATTGGATTCTTTTGTGGTAGTATTCGTGGATGATAACTTAGTGTACTCTCACACTCGACACGACCATGCCACCCATTTTGAGAATGTACTGAGTACACTGAGAGAGCATCAGGTATATGCTATGTTTTCAAAGTGACACTTTTAGATGGACCAGATTCACTTCCTGGGTCATATCATTTCAGAGGCAGGAGTTGTCGTGGACCCAGAGAAGGTGAGAGCAGTAGTTTCCTGGGAGTAGCCTAAGAATGTGTTAGAGATACGGAGTTTCTTAGGGATGGATTGTTACTAAAGATGCTTTATACAGGAATTCTCCTGCTTAGCAGTGTCGTTGATGGGTTAGACTAAGAAGGGTGTGAATTTAGTTTGGTCAGAAGCTTGTGAGACAACCTTTCAGGACTTGAAAGGAAGGTTGACATCAGCACCAATCCTGATACTCCTAGAGCAAGGGAAGAGCTATAAAGTTTACTATGATGCATCAGATATTGGGCTGGGAGCAGTGTTGATGCAGGGCAACCGAGTTGTTATGTACAGGTCTCAACAGTTGAGGCCACATGAGAGGAATTACCCGATTCATGATCTCGACTTGGCTGAAATTGTTCATGCGTTGCACTGTTGGAGTCATTATCTCTTGGGAGCGCATTTTGGGGTTTTTACCGACCAAAAAAGTCACAAGTACATCTTTACTCAACGTGAATTGAACCTGAGACAGAGAAGGTGGGTCGAATACCTTCAGTCCTTTGATTTTGAGCATGCCTATACACCTGGTAAGGGTAATGCAGTAGCTGATGCACTGAGCAAGAGGACTCAGATACAGGTGGTGCAGGAGGCCAATGGTGAGTAGAAGCTTATGGATTTGTTCTCCGAGATGTATTTGGTGGTGCACGACAGTCAGGGGTATACCTATCTTTTATCATTAGCAGTTACTTCTACCCTCTTGGATAGAGTGAGGATGAGACAACTATCTGATGCAGAAGGCCTAGTTCTATGGGAGTCGGTGGGAGGTGAGGACCCTCTCTTGGATGGATGATAGGCGATGATGAAATTATGCATTTCCATGGATGAGTGTGGGTTCCAAGGGATATACACGAGGAGATGATGCGGGAGTTTCATGCCTGAGCTTGGTCAGTTCATCCCGGGGTTACCAAGATGTACCGTGACTTGAGACGTTAGTACTGGTGGTCGGGTATGAAGAGGGAGATAGCTAGTTATGTTACGAGGTTTTCCACCTATCAGTAGGTGTAGGCGAAGCATTAGAGGCCAACCGGACTGTTATAGAAGTTACCCATCTCGGAGTGGAAATGGGATGATTTCACGATGGACTTTGTGACCGCGTTGCTGTGGTCACCTCAGAACAATGATGCCATGTGGGTTGTTGTGGACAAACTCACGAAGGTAGCTCACTTCTTGGCGATCAAGTAAACATTCAGTGTTGAAGAGCTTATAATGTTATATATATGAGAAGTCGTATGTCTTTATGGGGTCCCTCGTTATATCATTTCAGATAGGGACACCCATTTTACGTCTCGTTTCTGGCAGTGTTTTCAGAGGGCACTAGGTACACAGTTGCTTCTGAGCATAACTTACCACCCTCAGACCGATGGCCAGTCAGATCATACGATATAGGTGCTTGAGGACATGATGCATTCATTCATCCTAGACTTTGGGGGCTCTTTGGAGAAGCACATAACCATAGTCGAGTTTGCCTCTAATAATAGTTTTCAGGGCACTATTGAGATGGAAACTTATGAGGCTTTATATGGTAGGCCATTCCAATCACCCTTGTGCTGGTTAGAGGTAGGTGAGGCAGCTTTACAGGGACCATGTCTCATGCAAGAGACTTATGAACAGGTCCAGTTGATTGAGAAGCGGATGGCTACCGCACAGTCTCAACAGAAATCTTATGCTGATCATCGTAGAAGACCCTTGGAGTTCGTGGTCGGGGATCAGGTTTTCCGGCGTGTTTCACCGAGTTTGGGACACAGAAGGATCAAGAGACTGGGTAAAATCTCACCGAGGTATGTGGGGCCATTCGAGATTATGGATAGAGTCATGCTGGTTGCCAATCAGTTGCAGTTACCACAGAGGTACTGAGCCATGCACGATGTCTTCCATGTATCTCAGTTTTGCCTCTATTATTCAGACCCGTCTCACGTCTTTCAGCTAGAGGAGTTTGAGCTTCATATCAATGCATCCTTTGAGGAGCATTCGATTTGTATCGTGGATAAAAGCATGAAGGTTCTCCGAGGCCTGTCCATTCCTCTCGTACGGGTGCTATGGCAGCAAGGCCGAGTGCAGGACAAAACATGGGAGTGGGAGGCCGACGTACGTGCTCAGTGGCCAGAGATGTTCCGAGCTTTATCTTCGCTACCCTTGGAAGGGAAATTTGGGGACAAATTTCTTTATGGGGGGAAGTTTGTAAGAACCCGATTCTTATTCTTATGGTATGAGTTTCTTCTTTTCTATTTTCCTTAAGTGTTTTTGAGAAGATAAGGAAAATGGGGAAAATCCTATGTTTTGTGACTACACACCGTGTACTTTTCCACATGACGTGTACTTTGGTCGTGTGGGATGAGAACACAGGGTTTGTAGCCATGTCGACAAGGAAGGGTGTAAAAACCGACTACACACAGTATAGTGGGTATTTACACATCGTGTTGTCAGTTGGCAGGAAAACAGTAAGGCGGTAGCCATCTGAATGGAAGTACATTCTATGTACTCATGTTTCACATGTCGTGTACTCATGTTGATGGATGAATAATGCAAGGATGGCGTGAAGCGACTGGAGGAATAGTTAAAAAATGAAAACTACACACCATGTACCCAATAGTACACGCCGTGTAGTCTATTTTTTAGCTTAAAATGGGCAGTATCCTCCCTTGTTCATAGGGAAGGGTTAGAACTGGAGAAGAACTCGGGAGGGATGGCCGGAGATTTGGAGATCCCCTGATCAAGTACCGAGAATCCGTTTTCTACACCGCTAATTTCCTTGGAACCGCACGGGTGAGTTCTTCCTCCTCCTGGCATAGTTATTTCGAATTCTTCATCTAAGGGAACTTATTTGAGTTTGAAAAAGGTTTTCTTTTACCTCAGATCTTCATTGTTCTTTGGCATTTTTAGAAGCACCGTTCAGGTATACCGATCAGGGGCGTTTAAGGTAGGCAGCTTGGTGTTTAATTTCCAATTGTTGTGCGTTTTGGTGTACCTTTATGCTAAGAACCCATGTTGGGGTGTCATGTGGCTGAGGCCTTGGATGTTTTAAATACTTATAATTGTAAAGGTAATTAAATGTTATAATAAATGTTGTTTGGGATCACTGCTTGGATCCTGGACCACCCCGGGGGGTGTGTTCCTCTGTTTAGCCATTTGGCCAGGATACTCGAGGGTATTCTTTTGTAATAATGATTATAGAATATCCTTGAGTGGAATTTCATGTGTATTTCTTGTTTACATGTTGTTCATGGCCCAATTACTTGTTTAGCCCAAAGGCAGTGTTTTACATAGCATGAGGGAAATACTTCTTTTATCCTGAGGGCAATATTTGTTTTTCCTATGGGCGATAGACTATGTGCCTGAGGGAGACACTTTTTATGCCTGAGGGCAATATCTATTATGCCTGTGGGCAATTACCTGCAGGTTACGATACTGATTAACTGAGGGTAAGGTTTTGAGTGTCTGAGGACACTGACTGATTGTTACATAGAAAATTCACTGTGGCGATTTCCTTATAACTGAATGGTTAAATGAATATCAAAATGGAAATATAACTGGTAAAATTAGTTACTTTTTAGTACTTATTAGTTTATTTCATTTTACTACTGCACACTGTTGTTTCATATTTTCACACAGTTGGGCACGAGCCTTTGGTGGGTGCCTACTGGGATTTATTTCTCACACCCGGTTTAGGTCATGACTTCGGCCCAAACAGATTATGTTTCTACATATTTGGATAAGGGAAAGGGTCCCTATGCAAGTACTTGACTTTTTCTATGGAGTAGGGGAGCATGGGACTGAACTTAGGCTCACGATGCTGCTAGCTATTTTGTTTTGTTTTACTGTACCTGGTATTTGAGATTTATTGTATTGTACTACTGTGTAACATGTTCTGGCTATTTTCCAAGAACATGAGACATGTTGCATCATTATCTGTATGACTGTTGGTTATCTTTTACTGCAGTTGTTTATTTTTAAATGTGGATGGTTTATTGCTTCCGTTGTTGTATGTTTTATATTGTATTCCATTGCGCTAAACTTTGAAAAATGAGGGAATAGTTTCCCCACTATCAGACCTGGGCCCTCGCTGGTAGTCGGCATCCTCTGGCATTTAGGGAAATGCACTTGAGGTCATGTGACCAACCAGGTTTGGGGCACCCGTTTAGTGGCACCCAGATCCGGGACGTTACAAAGTGAGCCCTGCTGAAGAACAAAAATGAGAGGTAGTGATCTAAAGTGGAAAATATTATAGTGGAGGGACTAAAAAATCAATTAGTATAAAAATTGGCATCAAAAATTGAAAAACATCATCTAGTTAATAGTTCAATAACTTAGGGGGATACTTTTAGAGTCCCAATTATAATGTAGTGCATGCCTTAGGGGTCAATGCCTGCTAATTACAAGGTGTCACGACATGACATTTGGGGGGTCACAACATGACACATTTGAGCTGAGTCCTACATGGGTCAAAGAAGGGTACGGGGCATAGAATATATGTCTCAACTATAACCCTAACCATAAAAAGTCGTTTTTAGGGATGAGTTGTGTAAGTGATCCTTTCTGAAGAATGAAACCATGAGGTAGTGAAGAAAAGAGGACAATATTGTGGTAGAGGGATTTCAACCCCAATTGGTCCGAGAACTTTTATTTTTACTAAATAATTAATTACAGAATTTATTAACGGTTTAATTGTGATATTGGTTAAATTATTTAATAACTAATTAAATATGTTATTGATGGATTTATGGACTCACATTTGTGGGAGGTGGAAAGTTGGGCTTGGTCTCTGTTGGTGGAATATATTTCTATAAACATAATAACTTCAATATAGGTTTGTGTTCCATAATTATTTCTCAATGGTTTATATAAATTTTTAGGCTTAATGTTATATTTTATCTCCCCAAACCTATTTTATTTATCCTAATTAAATTAGAAGGATAGTTTCTCTACTAATTTAGAATAGATATACCTTAATGGGTCCTTGTATGGCTTCCCAAGTGGTGGGACTTGGTTCCATGGTCAACGAAGGTCATAGGGGTAATATTAAGTAATATGAAACATGATGAATGAAACCCTATGAGTTTCCATTTTTTGAACTGAAATATAGTGACCTTTGGATATTTTCCTTTAGTCATATCCGAGTAAGGGAGTGTGATGCATTGGAAATGGTTGGAATAGGGGTAGGTAATATGGAATCTAGAGTCAAATTATCACCTCTTGGATAGTAGATTAGTTTTTTGGGTGAGTTTTCCTTATCTATTGGAATTTTCATATTTGGGTGGGTATACCATGGAACAAATTTTTGTATAGGTTTACTGTGAGAGGACTGACCTAGCTTGACATTGAAAGCAATATGGTAGGTATAATATCCCTTTTTTCTTATATTTTATTTATTGTGTATCCAATTAGGCCATGATGTGACTATGTATATGTTGAGATATACTATTCCCATTGATCAATGATCTTAAAATTATGTTTTAGAAGTAGAATATGAGAACCCATGAGGGGGGTGGGGGTATTATTTTTGATATTGATTATCTATGTTGACACTAGGGGTAGATGACATCCTGACCCCTAGGGATTAATGGCATGTGATAATAGTAGGGATGCCTGCTATGTTGACCCATTCATGTTGATATGTGATGAAACAAGGGGATGGTGAAATTACTACATATTTTATTGAATATATGTGATGGAAAATAAGTAATACACTATTCCAACCTGGTTTATTGATGATATGTGATGTAAATATGGGTGGGAGCCATTCTAATCCTGTGTATTGAGTAGATGTGATGGAACTGAGGGTGGGATCCATTCTGAACCAGTGTATTAAAAATATGTGATAGAACTGGGTGAGTAATATTCAAGACTAGTGTATTGAAAAGATATGATGGAAAATGGGGTAAGAACCATTCAAACCTATAGTATTCATGAAATGTTATGGAACCTGGGGAGGGTTCCATTCTGACCCATGTATTGAAGATAGGTGGTGGAATTGAGGGGTTCCATTAAAACACAGTGTATTGATGTTATATGAGGGAAAGGGGTTGGGGCCCATTCTAACTTTGTGTTTTTATTATGAATGATGAAACTAATAGAATTTTATATTCTAAAATGGTGAATTAATGATATATGAGCGAACTTGGGGTAGGCACCATTCTGACATGATGTGTTGATTATGCGTGATAAAATTGAGGGTGAGTGGAATTCCAACCTAGGGTGTTAGTAATGAAATGATACACTATTATGGGTAGGCACTAATCCAACGGTTGATATTGATGAGATGAGATGGTATTATGGATATACGCTAATCTGAACATTAATATTGAAGAGATGAGATGGTATTATGGGTGGGTGCCAATCCAACCCTTGATATTAATGGGATGAGATGGTATTTTTGAAAAGATCCACTGTAAACCATTGTAGTGACTTGTGATATTTTCAAAGACACCTTAACACTGGTTGAATTTGGTATGGTTATTCTTAAGTACCACCATGTAATATGAGGAATGATAATTATTTATTTTATTATTCATTACATTATATATCATTTCACATGGTTCAGGAACTTCATTTACTGGATATGTTGGAAAAAACATTGGTGGTGGACTACTAAGTGATTATCACACCCTAATAGACTGGACTTAAAACATTAGTACCCAAAAAGACCTCATGATTTTAGGAATATGTGGGGTAGAGGCCTAATGTTGATTTTTTGAGATGGATAACTTGGATAAAGTCAAGAGGAGAGACTGGATAAAGACTTCAGACTAGGAGGTAATTTTTTATATTTTTTATTTTGGTAACCATGTGATATCTTCTTGGTGTATGAATGCATCATGTGGAATTTATAAAGTTAATTCTAATAAAAAATATGGTATTTTATTTATTAATTATTGGCACTAAGATGCATTGTTCTATTTTATTTTGTTTGGTATTGAGATGAATAATTTTATATTATTTCAACTATTTTTTTCTATTATGATATTTGGTTATAGTCTCCCCACATTATCACTAAATATACTCACTGATAATCTATAGCCTCAATTATTAATTTAGACAAAAAAGAGTTTCAATCATTAAATGATTTAAATAATAATTTTAATGCTTAAATTCAGGGAGACTCTCCTAAGGTCATGAGGATATCCTATCCCATTACTATTGAGTGATATTAGATGAGATGTTACATATCTTTTCATTCCTCAATTATTAATTTATTTCAATATTAGTTTCAATGTTTTCTTGGTGATTGTTTCTTCTTGAGTAATTATGGATAGATATACTAACATTTGATCATTTAAATTCACAATACACTATACATGTTTTTCATCCCGCACAATTTTTTTAAGTGAGTGATCAATAAAATACACATGCATGTATAAGAAATTTTGAATTAATTAAATGAATTATAGTGTATTAGATAAAAATTTAATGAAAATTAGAATACAACCTTCCATTTTGATTTTACTTAGTAGTGTTTATTTTATATTTTCTTTAAAAAATGTATCCACACTTATTTCTAATTATGATTTAGTAAAATATGAAGTAAAAACTTAGTGGGGTGGAATTTTATTTAAATACAAACAACTGTAAATAAGAAAAATTGAAAAAAATGAAATCCTTATCTTGTGTGTCTTACCATGAAATGTATTTTCTATATTCTCAGCCCTAATCTTCTTCTCCAAGATTCAACCATGATCCAAAGGAAATTAGTTCTTCTTCAGTGAGAAACCAACTATATTCTCAATCACTAATTTTAACATTCTTAAAAGAGTTTACATATATAAATTTTATTTATTGAATCTATCAATTTTTTTATCTACATTAAGGATGATGTTTTGGATCTCTTTTTAATTATATTTAATGCTAAAAACCTACTAAGATAGTAAACCCTGGTGGAATTCAACACTTTTTATCTTGGATTGAATTGCTAACTCATTATAAAAATATTTCGTTGTGATACTTTTATTTTTTTACTCATGAATGATGTTTTTATATTCTTTGGACATAAAAATACTATTCTATACCAATGTAATAACTCCCTTAAAAGTTGGAAATGTTTTTCCAAGTCATGTTGTAATTTATTGATCAATTGTTAAGTTCTTTATAATTATAGGAAAATGTGATCCAAATCATTCTATATTAATTTTGAAATCTTACAATTTATTCCACCCCTTTCATTTTTTCCCACATGGTTTATCCCCTAGATTTTTAATTTCATCTTGTAAGACTAGTTAATAATATCCAAATTTTTTCCATGATTTAATTATTTAATGACAACCTAATCCTCTTTAGGAATATTCATTGATATGTAATATATAGACAACAATGATTAATTATATATTGAATATAGAATAATCCTATCTTATTACTCAATTTAATAATATAAGCACACTAATTTATTTCAAATTAGATCATATTTAATTATTTTGGTTTATAAATTGTTTCATGGTTAATTCACCCTCACTTTGGGTACTTCTAGATATTTTATTTTTGGTGGAACGTGAAGGGAAATTCTTTGTTTTCTAATGGGGTGGATATTTTGTATCAAATATATCCCACATAACATGTTTTCTTGATTTTCTTTAATTGATTTTTTATTAGGTTAAAACTTTCTACCTTGATATATGTCTTCAATTATAAAAATTATAGCTTCAAAGTGGATACGAGTGAGCTTCTTGGTGGTTTAAAGAGTGTCTAAAATTTTGATTTCAGTAATGAGTACAAAATTAAATCTAATTTTTTGAAAAATATAATTAATTTTGAGTTTATATTTTAACATTTTCATTTTTATATAAAAAATGAATTTAAATAAATGAATTATATAATCATATCCAAAACAATGATACTATATTCAAGTTGAAAAAAATATTACCACAAATAATTGTTAGTAAGGGGTCAGATCTACAGAAAAAAGTAGATTATCCACTAATCTAATTAGGTGTGTTTAATGAAAAACAATATTTAATTGGAGTGTATTGTGTGTGTAAGAATGAAAAAAATCAATGTTTTTTTGGTTTTTGTGTATTTAATTGTGTTTTAGAGTGTTTTTTTATAAGTAATACACAGAAGTGAATAATTCAAATGAGATTAAATTCTACTTGATTTAAATGAGAAAATGTTGTATAATGATCCACTATATACTTTGAATAATTTTAATTTACAATTGAATTGAATTTGATACATCATAAATTCTCAATGATGTCCTCTCATATCATCCTCCATACTTACTACCAAGAGTCCTCATAATGCTACTATTATTTCTTAGTTAAAAAGATTTTATCCCAATTTCTATGATTATATTACCATTATATCCCTTGGAATCTTATCCGTTATAATATAGTGAACATTTCATAATTATTTGGTTTAATATTCCACTCCCACTCCATCTCCCTCACCCAAATATCAATAATTGATGATTAAATAACTAATGAATTAAGTACAAAATCATAAAAAACAATAAAGTTTTCAAATTATAGGAAACATAAGATACAATCATACCCCTTCATCCCCTTATACCATCGTAGAAGATCATGAACAAAATAATGTGAAATGTGAGTAAGAACCATTACCCTATCATTTAGCCTAACCTAATCCCTTTCTCCTTAGGTTGAAAACTCTCCTCCACTACTTGTGGTGGATTGATGAAGTGTACTAGATGAAGAATTTAAATGATGGAAAGTAAAGATGAATGGAGGAATATATGGTTCAATTTTGTTTGGAATATATCTTGGATGACGATTCTCTTGAAAAAATGGATCTTTACCTTTAAGTCATGAGCTTCCCCTTTATCTTCAAAATTTTCTGTTTCCCTCTAAATTCCCATTTCATGATATTTATATACATGTAACAATCTCTACAAATTCCAATTAGTCCATAGAATTCCATGTCTTCCAATACATTGAGAGAATAATGATTTATTTAGTAATAATTTTTCTTCTAATAATATCTATACACATAGACTTATCACTAAAAAACTGACCAATTTGGTAAAACAAGCATGTAGAAATTATTCCTCACAATTTTCATGTCCTCCACATGGATTTTAGATCACCAAAATAGATTATAATCAGGTAATGATACCCAATTAAATTGTATTTTAGTATCTACTTAATAGGTGCATGATTTAATATTGTAGTAAAATGGGTTATATTTGTGGTTTAGATGACATTGAGGGATATTTTCATTATTCTAGAGTTTTAGATTATGTTGGGAAAATATGGGGAAATATTGGATTAGGGGGTGTCATTTAATATCTTTAAGGAGGAGTTGGAACACTAGATGATGTTGGCGAAGCCTAAGGACGAGTCGACCCTTGATATTTAATTAAGGGAACTTGAGGTTTCATTAGTCCATGACATGAAATTAAAATCTATTGAGAATATATTGCCACATAATGTTCCAATAAAGGAGGTTGATATGCCATCAAGGCCTGAAAGCGTGTTCAGATAATATTATGTAACAGGGATGTAGCTAGATTATTCTTATATTGATGGATTTTTATCATACATAACATATTGAAATCCTACTTTATGCATACGTGAGACCCCTTTTACTCTTATATATCAATGGATTTAACCAAATTAATCTCACACAAGGCTTTCATTCTCCAATTTATCCATAAATAGTGGTTGTGATACTCTTATATGATTGGATCAACCTCTAGTTTTCATTTAATATCATGCAAAAATCAATTAATTTAATTAAGAAAAAGAATAAATTCATGATTTAGTGCCTCAAATTACAAATAAAAATATAATTTTGAATAAAGTTGAAATTTTCGTGGCTTTAAAGTAACAAATATTTAAAAAATGAGTTCTTATTTTATAAATAATAAAACTCAAAAATATAATATATTAATTAATATTAACATAAAAAAGAAAAAAAATATATCCAAAATATTATTGAAAAAATAGATCAACTAATCATTCAATCTTATGAGACCACTCAAAATGTTGTTTTTTTATATTCATAGGTCACCCATCCTGGTGAAACCATTTCTTTGATCAACACTTGACTGAACCGATTGATCAACTACCCATATCTCACTTCTCTTAATGGATAATCATACACTATCACACAAAACCTCATTAGGTTACTAAGGTCATCACTTCAAGTTAGACACCCTTCGAGGTTTCCTATCATCACATCACCAAGTAACACTCCCTTATCAGAATTTGTTGAAATAATGACCAAATAAATTTTAGACACCTTTAGGACCCTCTATGAGAATAATCCCTAAATTCACCATGTATTTTATTGGTACATTTCACTATGAATGGATGAGAATATATGAACAACCAATAGGTTGACATACCAGTATGAAAACTACAAATAAATATAGTGTGTTTATAATCTCCTAAACTCCTCTTATCACCATAGAAAAATTGATTTTTTGTGTGAAGATATTTCACTATGATCTTGTGAAATCACATCTCAAATCCCTAGAATTATTAAATAAAAATCATATAAAGACCATGAAAATAATGGAATGATTTATAATAAGAGGATATATTACCACAACAATGACCCAATATTACCCCAACCACTTTTCATATGTAAGGAAGTAGATAAGATGAAGGGAATAGGGGATTTACTCTCTCTCTCTCTATCTATCTCACTCATTTGTGTATTTCAAGGAGAAGAACGACAAAGTGATAGTTAATATACCCCTTGGAAAAAAAATTAAAAGGTCTCAATTAAAGTGATAGTTGGGATAATCCACTATATTCCTAGTAGACCTCATCCAAATTTCTAGTATACCCCCCACTGGGACTTTGGTGGAATTGGAAGTTTCAGCCCCCCACATTCATCCCCAAAAACCTTTTATTGGGAATCCACTAGAGTGGGTTCATCTATTGTATAAACATTCCTAAATTTTCTAATTTTTTTACAAAAAATAAGATTTGATGTATTTTATAACCATTTTTATAAGTCTAAAATCATAATTTTAATGTTAAAAATCACCAAAATACTCCTACCATTAATCATTATACAAATGTTTTAAATTCACATAGATTTTATTCCATTAGAATCCATCATTTTTTTGGTTCTATCAACCCTGGATGATGAAATTAATTCCCCAAACCCCCTATTGTAACCTTAATTATATTTTATAAAATGATTATTATAATTTAATTAACTTTATCAAATTATGGAAAAATAATTTGATAAAATTTTATGTTTTCTAAATTATTCTGGGAAAGTAACACTAATTTTCTAAAAAATTTCATGAATAATTTCACACACTTTATAGAATAAAATAAAATTATTTAAAGTAAATTTACATTTGAGGATGAATATTAAAAATAATTCTTAAATGATTGTTCATTATTTATCAAAATTTATTATCTCATACCAAAACACATATTTTATTTATAATTATTACAATAATTTAACTAATTTGAGAAGAAAAATTAAATTTATAAAATATATTTGATCATATTCATTATACTATTCTCTGATATAGTCTATAAAATATATGAACAAAATCAAGATAGGGATATTATTTCATGTAAATTATATGATGCTATGATTTTAATTTATAAGAACATAATAGTAATAATTTTTTTCAAATTCTATTATTTCTATTACATGATAAAAAATTGTTCAATAAAATTTTATTCAACATAATGTACAAATTAATTATTTTCATACCATCATTAAAAGACAAGATATTGTATTAATATTAAGGAAATATATTTTGGTACATGATTGATATAAAACTGTGTCATTTCATTGATATTTCTTTTTAAAATCCATTATTCCCTTTTAATATCAATTATAATAAAACCATTTGTAGAGATTATATTATAATTATTATTTATTTTTCTTAAAAATATATAAAACATAACTATTATAGAAAATATATAATATTCACCATGACTATGATGTAAAAAATTATTGAATATTTATGTTAATTTTAGTATTTGATACTTAATATTAAGGTAAATGAAAAAAACCTCAATGGTGATAGTCTATAATAAGTGATAACCAATGTAGATTGTTGATTGAATTTCCACAAGTGAAGGGGAATTCTAAAATAAATGTATGGAGAATATAGGGATGGGATAAATATACCATTTTAATGATAGTGATAGAGTTAGTGATATAATACTCCTTCATGTTCATGTATTATTTAATTTGAGAAAATACCACTTTCAGTGGAGTGGAATCCCTGAGGATTTATAGTTTTGGATTCAAATTGAGAGGGAGGACATTAGGGATGTTTCTTAGGGGTTTAAAATTTGTTTTTAAATATGGGAAGATATTTTGAAAAGGTTAAAGGTTATTATACAAAGTTTTACAAATAGAAAATCGATGGATGGTGGCTAGATATTACAATTGGGTACCTAGTGGAGTACCACCAGTTTAATAATGTGCCAAAAATGGGTTAACTTTTATTTTTTCCACTAGTTGGTTAGTTAACTTCCACTAGGTATAATGTGAGAAGCTATGTATATGGTGGAATCCATCGATTAATAGTCGTACACATGTTTGTTTAAGAGTGACTTAATTATAAATCACCATTGGTCGCTTTATTTCTTCAGTGGGTAGGGGGATTATGATTTTTTTCTAGTCACTCCCCCCATTCATATGACATTTCCACCTTCTTATTTCCCCCTTGGATATATGTTTTGGGGTGTATTTAGTTTATCGATTAGAGGTAAAATCATCTTCTTCCTCTACCTTTCCACTTACTATTATTTTACTTATTATTTGGGTGGATTCATTAAGATATTTGATTCCATATTTCAGTTGAGAAAAGTGAATTTTATATACAATGATAGATTTTTTGTGCACAATGATAAGAGGAGGACAAGGGATGAAGAAAATATGTCAGTTATTATCATTTTGATATGGGGATGTTACCGAATGATTTTCATAAAAAATTATTCAATTTTGGCTAACATCAATCATTGTTTGGTTTTAAAAAATTAGGGGTATTTTTTTTTGAATATCAAGAGTTTTTTGTAGGTAGTTGTAATATCGTTGGTTGGGATATCAATATCATTACATCACTAAATGAGTTTTTATTAACTTATTATAGATTTTGTATTATTGAATGAAAATAAAAACTTGTGGAATTTTAGACACATTGATGGAGTTCGTTCTTGTATGTTTCAAGGACGACAGTGTTGAACTTTGATTAATAAAAGGATGTAAATAGTGGAAGGTAATATTTGCCCATCCATATATTTTAATTTTTAATGAAATTTTTTGGTTTCTGTGTTGGATACATTATATTTATGTGTAAGTATTATTATTAAAAACATGGTTTTTATGCATCTTGAGACCACCTAAAATGGAACGATCCTCAGGTCAAATTCATAGTTACAAAATGACTTTATGTCTAGGCTAAATTATTTATTTGATGGTGACCTCTAAAAAAATATCATCATTCCAATTTAGGTATTTCATGGATTTCATTATTAAAGTTCTTGCATAGTTTTCATAAAGTAAATCATTGAAAATTTTCAAATGTATTTAAAATAATTTAAATTTTTTTAAATGATATTTTAAAGGAAAAGAAGCCTCTTAAAAAAAGTAGTTGGAATTATATTATAAAAGTAATGTGGTTTAAATTTAATGGTTTTTAAATGATTCCCCTGGGATTTTTATGAATGGAATTTTGTGTTTTTGTAATTCCTTAGCTTAGGTCACATAAACAATGATCAAGTTAGTGGTACTAGCTATCCTTAGGCATGTATCCTCACACACTAGAGGATACCATCTAGAAAAAATGTGTAATTCATATATTGTATTAACATCACCATCTATGTCATAACTATAAAATTGTAATAAATAATATAAAAATAAATCATCCAATAAGAAATCATATAGAAATACAGTAAAAAACTAACCATTATAATAATATAAATAATTCTATATCAAAATAAAACCCATTTTAAATAGAAAAAAATCACACAATATAGTATTTACCTCAATCGGTCAATCATAAAACTACATCAATAACCTCCATATTAGATATAAGGATTGTACATCTATTGGAGTGTGCATTAAAGGTGAGTAAAAAACATAATAGTCCACTACCAACATGCAAAAAATCATAATTTTTGGTAGTTTTATCCTTTGAATAGTTCTTTTTTATATCCCAAGATTTTTCCTCTGAGTTAACACTATGTTTGAGTGTCTCAAGACCACCAAATTAATATATTAAAAATATTAAAATATATTAAATCTTGAATGAACAAATTTTTGGAAGAATTGGGTTTCCCATTGATTAGGACCTTAGATGTGAAATTCGATACCATGGTTGTTTCCAGAAAATATGGTTTACCCTGAGAATGGTATAAAGTAGGTCAGTGTCGAGAGTTCAATTGAAGGTGATCATTTGTGGGTACATTAAGTAAAATAAATAATTTTATTTTAATTTTAAAAAAAACCTAATAATCATATATTTAAACACTATTATGGAAAATACATAGGGTTATTTAAAAAACCGTAGGTATTTTAGAGGATAAATGGGGTGAGCCATGAATAAACAAAAAAGATTCCATGGGGGTAGCCAAGACACATAGTGTATACCCTATAAACACTATGTACTTTTCTATGTGAATTACAATTTATGAATTTCATTATTCCAGACTTGGATGTGGGCCCATTGGAAGCCTTTCCTAAGTGGTTTTCCATCTAGGACCCAATGAAAACCTTTTTTTGGAATTAGAGACACAACATGAGATGTTACAAAAATGATTGTTACTTCAACAACATATTTATTATGATAGTGAGTATGTGTTACCATTGGATAGATTTGAAGGTCAGTACTGCCCTATCCTAATAGGGAACATTTCCCCATACTCTTTATACTAGAAGATTTGGTACTCCCCCATACCACAACATGGTTCATTTCATCTATCTGTGGAGTGGTGCTACCAAATCATTGGGCTTCGATGGGGAGCAGGTCCACTATGGAATTTAGTGATCCCTCAGCTATAGAGCACAGTAGCGAGGAGTGAGACCCTCCACAATAATTCATGAGAGGTTGTTCATTGTTTTTGGAATCAGATATGGACCTTTGATAGGTGAAGGCTAACTCATGGTTATTAGTGGGGTTATGGAGATAGAGATCCCCTTTCTCACTTGGGTTTGTTTTGAGTATATATATTGGGTTTCTCCTTACCCTCATGCTTATAGGTTGAGTTTACTATTACTATTTACATTACTCCCTTATTGATTTTTAGGCATCATAATGGGTATGTATATAATCAATACTAAATGGGATTTTCCTATATGTCTGTATTATGAAAAAAATAGGCAGATCATGGGAGACCTTGATGGACCTTGTTTTGGTAGATTTTAATAATTCTTTGCGTTGAAAATGTTTACTAGTTAGCCTTGGATATTGTAAGCCGATATCACTTCTGTCTTTTCCTATTTACAATTGTTTTTAGGTTAGGACATAATCTTCAGTTGGGAATGTATTTTTTTTCCATTTATACTTTCATACTATACTAATGTACTTTGATGTATTTACAAGAGGTTATTTCTTAAAAGGTTTACACTCTTCACTCTTCACTATTTCATTATATCTCTGGAATATTTCAGGGAATTGGTTATGTTCATATGTATTGGTATATAGGATAAGGCCTCACATTTTAGTTACATGCCCACTTGGCACTAGATTCCTCATCCTAGACTATTAGAGGTGAGTTTGGGGTGCTATACTAGGCTTACCACTAGTTAAGGACACTATGGTTTAGGTCATGAAAAAAATAGTCCCCCTACACTAACCTAAGGGAATCCAATATTTTTTATTAATAATTTATCTACATCCTAAAAAACCATTTAAGGTAAATACCACATAATCGAAACCCTATCCTCTTGGAAACATGATCATAATTGACTCTCAATAACTTACTTATCTATTAGAATCCCTAAAATCACTAATCACTAAAATCATGAAAATCATTATATCTTTAGTAGAATGTCCATTATGATCGTAATTATCTCTCACTAACCTACTAATCAATTAGAATACTATAGTCCCAATTCATGTCACCCATCCATGAACCCCCATGAAATCACATACCATTTCACATAAAACATGTGATATATGGATTAATATCAGAGAGACCACTAAAATCATATTAGAGTTACCTTCCATTTAGTTGTTTATCTATAACTCCATCCAAGACCACTAAAATTTATATTATGAACATAATACCATATATTAATCCACAATCCTCGATTCAATTAATTATATTCTCCATAATTATTCATGTAGGCCTAATATATAAAATTTCACCAAGAAGACTTAACTTTCTGAAACTATGATCGATGATATGAAAAATGTCCATGGTGTGTTTTGGACCCACATCCATTGAAAAAGAGTGTTTTAGAGCATCTTTAATCATTTTTTCACCCTCTTAAAATTTCTCTAAGGAACTCCATCATTCGATATGGATTTCAAAATTATCTATTGATATATCACAAATCCATAACTGAAACTTCTAAAAATCATAGGGAAACTAAGAACATGAATAATATAGAAATAAAAGGAAGAAACATACCTTAATAAGACCTAAACACTCACTCTAATTAATTTTAGATTAAAATAGGAATCAATAGGGAAGGGAGGAGGGAGGTGATAACTACAAATAGCCTATCCCTGGATCATTATATAGATATAATGAAGGGTATATGACCATAAAATGAGAATTATGCCCCTCATTTTAAAAAATTTCACTTGGTTTTTCTGGGTACTTGATGGAAATACAACGATCACATGAAACCCCATCAACTACCCAATGGATTCTCACTCGACTAACCCTTACACCCAAAACTTAGTGATACTTTACTAGATACCTTATAGATCCCGTTGCATTCTAATTATTTCTTCTCATTTATTTAACACCATAAAATCCACATTGGTTGTTTTCCACATGAACTTACTCCTCTAAAACCACCATTAAAACCATTGATACATGACCATAACTCTTTTAAATCAATCTATATCCTCAAAATTCAATTACTTTTATACTATAAATCTCCAATTCCTAACCTTTTTATGTTTCTCTTGAAATGTAATGACATGGGTAATTACATTTTTAAATATGAAAAGTGATTCCTTTTGAATAGTTTAGAAAATATCTATTTGTTGTATGTTTTAAGGAATGGTAAATGGAGGATTTTTTTATAAATGATTTGGTATGATTAACCTCATGTAAATGGAAGAATGTTTTGGGATCGTGTATTTCTTTAGTACACTCTTTTTTAATGATTCTTTTATATTTATTCTCTTGAATGCATGATGATATATATTGACATAATTTAAAACCTATCCTTTTTTGTAGATAGATTTTTTTGGTCCTGGGTATTTGACAATTCCCTTATTGACCATAAATTAATATGACCTTTAAATGTTCTATTTTGTGATTATGATAAATTTTAAAACTCTTTGGTTTTCTATGAATTCATTGATATTTGTTTTGTGGTTTTAATGAGATATTAATGTGAAATCATGCACATGTGTTATTATATGATGAGATTAACCTCAACATGGTGTGTCAAACTTAATAATTATTTTATGTTTTGGTGTGGATTATCCCCATAAATAATGTGGAAGAGTTTCCATGTGGTGTAAATAGTGCCAATGTTATTTCTATTGATAACTAAGTTCATGTTTGGGGGGAAATACCAATGTTGTTATGATAAGTGAAGGATGAGATTCATGGGATATGAGAATAGTAGGTTCCCTCCATTATGTGATTGTATTTTTTCATATGTGTTATATAATGTGTAGGTACACAGAAAACTATGAAAGGATGTTTTTAAAACATACCTTTGTATGGAGATAACGTTTAGGATAACCTTATGGATCACGATATGACCAAAATTAGGAGGTGATGTCAAATATTACCTTAGGGATAACAATAAATCTAGATTAGAGCATGTTTTTTCCATTGTAGGGTCACATAGATAATTATATTCCAAGTTGATGATGATCCCCACACTAATAATGGAAACTGCATAGGCGGTACGAGCATGGTGCGATGATTGAGTTTGATCTAAGTATTAAGTTTGAGGGAATCTGGGATAATAGGAATATAATACAATAATATCATGGACATGTAATATTATATGATGAAATTTTTTTTTGTTGATGAATGATCCAAGGGATCAATGTTTAGTCTCAATGTTATATAATCATTTAGTGGGAGTCAAGCTCAGTGATGATATGTGATATGTAAGATGAAGCATAAGATAGTTTATGGGAAATATTTCACATATTTTCTTATTGGGTCTGATAAAGAAGAATATATAATAATATAAGATATTGATTCAATATTTTTTCACCAGTAGAAAAGTTATTTACCAAGTTAATATTTCAACATCAGTTATTTAATAACTAATGTTAAAAAGTTTTTTTTAAATTTAGTTATTTACTAATTGATATAAACGGTGTTTTATCATCATTTATTTAAAAAATTATTTTATAAATATACTTTATATAATTAGATTTTTAAAACACTAACATGAAAAGTCTAACATGATTTTTTTAATATTCATGTTATTAATTTTCATTTTTATCACATAATTTTTTTCGATAATTCTATATTCCACCCAAAAATCTATTTTTTCAACTAGAATTATTCATTTCACTTAAAAATTTCATTTCTATAGCTATTTTATCTCTTAATATACTCCATCTTCACCTTTACACAACATTGAATGGAAAATGTATCCTTATTTTATTAATTTTGATTCTTTTTTTCCCTTATATATATGTTTTTGATTATTTTATTTTATTTTCTATTAAGATTATTCATTGAAAAAGAGTATAAATGGTTAAGCCATAACATGATATATACAAAATAAAGTTCAAAATGCATCATGAGTTTTATATCCTAAATCTAATAAAGTTCAAAATGGTTAATGAGTTTTTTTATCATGATGAAAATGAATACCAAGAAGTAATCTATAAAGTTGGAGGACTCGATGAAAGTAAAGAGAAGGAGAAACATTGATTGTAATTTTTTTCATTTTCTGTAATATTTTTCTTGTTGTTATCTTGTTTTTTATCAAAGTTATGTTAAATTTATTGTTAAATTATTTTCAAAAACTAAATTTACAATATACCACGTCTGTTATTTAGTTAAATATTGTATAGAGGCTCATATAACATTTTTATATATAACTTCTATTATAAGAATATTTATATAATGGTTATTAAAATAACTAATGTTATAAATATCTTTCCATGTTGGTTATTAAAATTACTATTGTGGTATGTTTTCTACATCTGTTTTATCTAACTAATGTTAAAAGGTATTTACCACACCGGTTGAAGTCACATTGGTTTAAAATGATAATTAAAAAAACAACATTAAAATAATATTTTTCTATTAGTGTTTCAAATAACTACAACTAATTATTTTTTCCCAATTTTTTTCATTGGATTTCTTTCTAACTATTATGTTTTTGGATTGATCCTATTTTGATTGAACATTTTATTTTAATTTTAATTTAATGGATGGATTATGATGATCGAACCCTATTTGATTTTCATTATTTTTATTTTTATAGATGATCATAATTTATAATGATATTTCATGTTTTAAATATTAACAAAAACATAAATGACTAATGATTAAGGTGAGAATTTAATGACAGGAGAAATTTAACATGTTGTAGATGTGAGATGATATCTCTTGGTGATATTTGGTAAGATGATTGTATGGATTTCTGATATTCCTAATGTGGGAAGTGTATTGTTGTGTATCCTTAGTAAAAGGTATGTTGGACAAGTCTTATTATTTGGTAGTATGGGAATAATAAACCCTGTGTGGTACAATAATGCATGTGAATTATATTCCATGGTGATATGCAGGTATTTTAATAACCTAAGATTATACTATATAATTTTTCATTCAAATAAACACAATGTTGATATATTTTTCCATATGCAATAATGAACTAAAAAATTCAATACTTATTAGAAAATAATGTTTCAATAAGAATAAAAACTAAGGTATATAAAAACATTGTAATAAATTATAACTGTATATACAACATGTTTAAGAAAACATAATGTTTTTAATGGGTTTTTCTAAATAAAAGTAGTTTTCCATTGTGTATTATATTTTTTATTTAATAATTTTTTTTATAAATTATGTAATTTTAAATTGGAAAAATTAAATTCATTTTTGGATTAATCCTTTAAGAATTATATTAGGATGTATTTTTGATATCTTTCTATAATAATTGATTTTTAATATAATAAATCATTTAAATATCATATATTTAATTTATAAAACCCATGTTTCATTTTTTCAAACCATAAGTAATTTTTTTCTATAATTGTTTTATCTTAAATTGAATAATTTTTTTTATAACATATGTTAATTAAATATAACAAAATGGAATTTATACTTAATTTAATACCCTGAAATGCTAAATTAAGAACATTGTATTCGATCGTGTGTATGACACACAACCCCAAGTGCATAAAGGAATATAATATCTTTATAAATTACAATATATTTAGTATTTTAAAAAAATTTAATCAACGAAATATCTTGAAATTCATGTGATACAGGGTTATCTTGCGTTATATGCAACAACGAATTTCTTTAATGACTTAGGTTACATCCAACACCGAGTTTAAAGAATAAAAATATGTTATTAAAACATTATTATTTAATACAATTAGATATAACTTATATATTAAATTAATAGTTATGAATAATATTATCTAACTCATGAAAATATATAGTTTATTAAAATATAAAATTAATTCATAGGTTACCAATTAATTAGTAATGAATATAAAAACAAATTGGATATAAAGAAAATAATTTTATGCTCAAAAATTTGTTTTATACTAACAAATTAAGTTATTTACTATTTATGAATGATATCAATGAAATATATATGTTTTATATTCAATAGAATATTTTTTATATTCATCCATTTTATTTTATTGTAATAATATGGAAACTAACATGATTTTATGCATAAAAATGTTTTTTTATAAATGTAATTTTACCGTCTTTTAATGGGGACCCAATTTAAAATCCAATTTTGGGAACTCTTATAAATTTTTTATGTCTATATAGACATAATTTTTAAAGTAAAATCATAAAAATTATGTGAGGGTGAATATTTTGTTATTTTTCAATAAATTTCCATTTTTTGATGAATAGTGAAAAATACCGATATTTAATTCAAAACGGATTTTTCATATAATTTATTTATATTGTTAAATTATATTTTTTACTAGTTTTATAGTATAATTATATAAATTTTACAAATATTAATCCAATTTATTCCACTATAATAAATGTCACTTAGAAATTGGACATAAAAACAAAACAAATTTTTGAAAATTTTCACTTTAAAAACCTATTTTGTCATCCCATTCGCAAGATTAAATTTAAATTAATTTATTCCACTTATGTGATTAGAATTTTTTAAACTGAATTCTCTATTTGGAATCAAAATAATTTATAATTTATAATAATATAAAATTTATTTTTTACAATAAATATTTGTGAATGTGATTAAAAATAAGGAAAGTGACTAAGAAAGAAATTAGCTTTACAAGGGACTAAAACATAAGCATAATTTACAAAATGACCAAAAAGTGTCCAAAATCCATTTTCTGTTAATATTTAGACCCCATCCTCACTTTTCTATAATTTTGACCATTATTGGATCCACTTTACATGGGAAAACATTGGTGGAATTCCTTTTTCAAAAAATTAAAAAAATGCCACTCCTCCCCCACTATAAAAAGGCACTCACCCACCCCCTTATTAACACCTATATTTACCTTTTCCATCAAATGGCCTGAATGGATTAGATTTTTTTATTATTTGAAAAGAAGCCCCTTTTAATGGAAGAAGGGGGAAACCAAACAGACTTCATGACATAAAACAATAACCGACGCAAAGATCATAGAAAACAAAATCCAGACTGACAACTTAGAATGTCTCCTCCCCAGAAATTGAGACATGATAAAGCTCTCACCCAATATAGGACTGTACAAAAAATCAGTGTCCTATGATGAAGAACATGCCTGATCTGATGGCTGTCGCAATACCCCCTCAAACTTCCAAATCCGTAAACCCTGCATAGGTGAAATGTCTGCTCTGAATCCTCATAGGGCATGAACCTTGTAGTCATGTCTGACTATGTCTCTGATCCCGAGTCCCGAAAGCATTCCACACAACAAAACATATATTTCCAAGAAAATGAGAAACCATTGATGGAATCAAAATTATAGAAGCCCTGTCACTTCTCAAGGAACCTTCGCCACAATAATCGTAGATGATCGAAGAGAAAGATGAGCCAAAGATCATGACATCGATTCTTCGTCACATAGGACTGGAAGACCAAACAATACATCTATGGAGCGTCTCCATTGAGGGGATCTGAGTCAATCTAAACCAATAGCATCACCCAGGACATGAAGTTGGTCAGATCATGGCTGTAGAAGA
The DNA here is from genome assembly GCA_963277665.1 of Viscum album. Lineage (NCBI taxonomy): Eukaryota > Viridiplantae > Streptophyta > Magnoliopsida > Santalales > Viscaceae > Viscum > Viscum album. The sequence goes on from OY728123.1 coordinate 669,065,814, forward strand.
ACCCTCCTTGGGGTTCCCAAAGACCAAACCATGGGAAGCAAAGTGACAACAAATAGGGAAGCTCTAGTGAAAAGGATGCCACAAGAACTTCATCACACATCCAAGAAAACCACTCATACTTCAAGCTTAAGACCAGAAAATAAACCAAGAGATAAAACCAGATACTCCCCCTTCAGCCAATCCAAATCTGACATTGTACCACCCACGGAAGATAGGTCCCACAAGAAATGAGGATGGTCCACACCGACACCGGTCCAGAGAGGCCGAAGCCAAGCCCCCAAAAGGAAATGAACTAGCCGGATGCACCAACACCGACCCAAAGAATTCAATGCCAAGCCCTCGGAAGGAACTGAACCAGTTTGTCACAACATCCATAGCCACTGCTTGGAAACTGGTGCATTTGGTATATGATGTCGAGCCGATAATGGAGGAACCCACTGAATCAGATACACGCTAGATCTGGCGATGATCCAAGATCGAGACACCCGATGCCAAAAAACTGCGCCAGGAGTCTTCGAGTAGACGATAAGGCCGCCATGATCGATGCTGGAGCAATACTGGGGAATGAACCCAGCCGAAGGAGTGAATGATATTGAAACATATAGAAACCCTAGTTACAGGAGAAGGGAGTGATGTCGCCGCTCATAGGCGAGAAAATGATGGTGACCACCAAAACTCCTTTGGATCTTCCAAAACCTACCCAAATATGATTACAATATCTATACCCTCATCAAAGAAGCCTCAAATTCGGAATGATGAAAAAAAGTATGGATTTTGGTATAAACCAAAAGGAGTTACCAGATTAAGAGGTAACATTATTCAATGATAACTTTGGTTTTATTTATTTCTCCACTCCATAAATTATTATTATTACCTTTTTAACTAACTAACCTTGGTAACCATCAACCCTGGCACCCAACCCATTCTGTTACATACCCAAATGGAGTTCCTGATCCCCATGGGCCGGTGAAAAGCACCCGGGCATCGAACAACACAATAAAGGGAATAATTTCACCCAACCTAATAAAACACATAGAATATTTGTATACACATAATAAAAAATACAGTGGTAGACTAATGGAAAATATATTCCATAATAGTCAAAAGACAAAGGAAATGAACAACTACAAAAGTAGTCAATTCTCCAAAAAAATCCATATTCATTGACCAAAACCAAACACTTACTCCATGAAATGGTGTGGAGGAACTCCCACCATCTCACCACCAGCTACCCAAAACTAGCTGACAAGAAACTCACCACCTCACTATGGAACCTTTCCTTTCCCTACATTGTAATATATACAATTGCTTATGCACCACTGAGGAGGTGAGTAGGGTGTTAGAAAACATGCTCAATAGGATCCCACCCAGGTTGTAACACCCCAAGCTTCCCTGATGTATTTCTTTTTGAATAATTCAATAGCGTGTGAGGTACACAACACCAAGTTCAAGCGCACCGCGACCTATCAAACTAGCCATTTCAAAAGTAGTTATGAATAGAAATACCAACTTTTTGAAATGTTATTATTTCTATTTTTAAAATTTGACTTCATATTTGGATTTTTAATATCATAATTATCTTAGGGTAAATTTTTGGTATTTTTATGTTAACTTTCATATTTTGATGAATAGTGAAAAATACTAAATTTTAATTATAAACAACTTTTTTAATTGAAATAGTTTATAGTGTTAAATTATAAATTTGAGTAGTTTTAAAGTATCATTAAGTTATATTTTTATTATTTAATATAATTTAGGTCATTGGATGTAATTTAAAATTTAAATTCTACATAAACATATGTCGATATTTTGATAGTTTTTTACTTCGTAAAAACCAACTTTTTGGTTTTGACAAAGAGAATTAATTTTAAATTAATTTTTGCAACTTCTGTGTTTTGAATTTGGAAAAATAGATTCAATATTTGGAATCAGAAGGGACACATTTTGTAAATAGGTAACTTTTATTTTTATACATTTTGAATAGGAACATCAGTAAATATTTTATTTACCATGGTTAAAGGGTAAATCTTTTAAATAATGGTAAAAAAATATTATAAAAATATTAAATTATCATAACACATTTCCTAACCCTATATTATGATACATTTCCGACCATGAGAATCCTTGGGCCTATTTTTGGACCCCATGGAGCCACTTGTAAGTGAAAATGACACTTTATAAAAATTAATTTAAAGATAATGAATATGTAACATGAACATATATCTTTTAGTAAATAATTATTTATAAGGTTTTATATAAGTGATAATTTGGACTATAAATAGTCCATAGAAATATAAAAATATTTTCTATATAATTATATTATATTTATAATTTTTAGACCTAAAATAAATATATTTAATTATGGAACAATAATGATGCAGTATTTTCCTTATTAATGAAGGAATCCAATAAATGATATTATAAATATTAAAATAAATACAAATATAAATTTTTGATTCAATACACAAATTTTATAGGTAAAATTTAAATGTTAGGGTTGATTCAATATATTTAGTTTGAAGTAATAAAATTTTAATGACTTTCATAAAAACCAAATACAAAATAATGTCGAAATTGACATAAATGAGTTTCTAAAACAAATACATTTTTATTAAATTATATAATAGTAATAAAAATATAAGGTTCAGACAAAGAAATTATATAATTATATATATTTCATTAATGAACCACTTTAGGTTCTCTTGATATTTTAGAGTAAGTTTATAACAATGTATTATAATAATAAATTAATACATGGTAAAAGTTAAATGATTTAACCAAGAGTTAAATATAAAAGATAAGGTTAATATGGTGACCTAAACTTGTCTAAAATCTATTGGTTGAGAGTTTTTCGACCCATAACCACTTTATTCAAGAAATAATTCCATTTTGAGCCATTAGAAACCGAAAATTATTTTATAATAAAATAATATTTCATGATTTTCCTAAAGTGACCCTGACCTCTCTTATAAAAGGATACTTTCTATTCTCTTAATTTTAAACCTACAAATCCATTTTTCCCAGCCAAAACCTACTCAAATATCCTCCCAACTACCCTCAATTCAACCTATATGACTTAAATTGATAAAAAATCCTACCTAAGGAGGCCTTTTGTTCAAATCAAAAGGAAGAACCTGAAGAAGAGGTAATTACTTCATCACCTCTTTCAAAGCTCTTTTCTTCTTCCACTTCCTCATTATTTTTTATTTCTAAACTAAAAAAATAAATCCAGTAACATATACATACTAAGACATTATTATAAATATGGAAAAACCATATTCATTATTCTATCCATCCTATGAATAAAAAAGCCACCATACGTGTGTATGTATAGATGACCATCTCCACATCGTGGTGTAGTTTGTTATTCAACACTTAATTATTTTTATGGGTATAATAATGAGTATATATGATTTAAATAATAAATATAACATGTTAATTATTCTTTATATATAATATACCATCCAATTACATACGATTTCACAACTAATAGAATGATATTGTCGCTCGTGCGTACGTACAACTTACTGTCTCCACGACATGATGAGATTTTATTCCCCATCATAACCATTCTAGAATAATTTTCATTTTATGATGAAAAATAATTTTTAATAACTTAATATCATTCTAGATATAAATTAATTACCTCATATCAATAAGAAATATGACATACGTAACTAAACATATAAAGGAAAATGAATCAGTTAACACCCAAAACAATTATACTACTGAAATATCATTAATAATGAAATATTAGAATATTATATATGATATCATATTTATGTATATGGTTCTTGTATAATTTAATAACAATTATTTAACCATTATAAAGAAAGTTAAAGTACCCTTGACTATGGAAAGTTAAAGGTAAGGGTTAATTTTACAATCTCTTTATTATCCGAGGTTGTTTTTATGAAAGTATATACTGGGAATTCTTTATCATCAACATCTGTGTTTATTAAAAATGTATTTCAAAACATTTTTAGAATATGGGTTAAATTAATTTATACCCTTTTGGACTTTTTATAAAATGTTTTGAAAGAAATATTTTTGTCATTTTCAAAACAAGGTACTTTATGACCTTTTCGAAAAATTAAGGAAAGAATGTTTTTTAACATATACAGTGGGTGAAACTATTTTACACCATTATAAAACCTTAGAATATTAGATTACAAGCTTATAATAATATTTTCAAAATAAATGTATTATTTAATTTTAAATTATTTCAATATAGAATAAGATATTTCACTCAAATAGTTTTTTGGATTGATTTCATCTATGTCAACATCATTCGTTGAATTTTTAATTTGTTTGAAGTTGATTTATTATGATAAAATCTTCCATATTGTATTGAAGGTTCTTTGATATGTTTGACTATAAATGTCCTATTTTTATACCATTTATGGTATATGGTTAATGTATTGACATTTTTTATGCTACTTTTAATACTAATGTTTAAATTTTGTTTCAACCTTTTCATATAAGGAATGCATTGAACATAGTAAGTGATGGGCGGGGCCCGTTATAGCCCCTTGATGCATCAGTAGGTCTCATGAGACAAAATTGTGTCTTGGCACAAGGCCTTGAAAAAACTCTTATTTGTAGTATTGGCATGATTCCTTGAATATGTGGTTATGATGTCTGGCATTATGCATGCCATTATTATGAAATTAGGTATTCATATTACATGTGATTATTTGAATAGTAGAATATACATGTGAATAAGTAAATGGAATTATTTGATTTTTATTTCCCATATTATACTGAAGATTACATTTAAAATTCTTGTGTTTTATTCTTATGAATGTCCTTAAAAGTTTATTCGTATTTATTAATGTTTCTGCTATATTGTTATCCTTATAGATCATCTAAGATCACCCATTTCTAAGTTTTGTTATTCCCAGTATGCGAAGAAGTATATTATGACTTACTTACAGAGATAATCTAATTGATATGAGTTTGTTCAAAGTAGACCCAATTTTGTTTTTTTTTCATTTTTTAATGTAATGTAAAATATGTGTTTGTATCTAGTACTTCCAAGGATACTAATCTGATCGATCTTTCGAGATTTGATCCCTTGAGATCAAGCCAATGTTATGTAATAATGCACTAACTCGGGGTAACTAAGGTTGTGGCATTACAGTTGGTATTAGAGGAGATTTACTATAAACCTTGGAAACAAGATTTATAAAAACTATAATTAGATAACATTACCCTAAGATAGATTTTGAGGATTAGTATATAAGAACATCCTAGAAATTTGGTAATTTTTAGATTTTGTGAATTTTCCCAGAAATACATCCCTTTATGGATATGAGTAGGTAGAGGTGGGTCTAGAACATATGTATCTAGAGGTAAAACCCAAAAACACCACTTTGAGCTAGACTTGAACGTGAACTAGTGAATAATAATGGGCCTTGCTGCACTTTTGGTTACGACACTCTCATGAGATATGATTAGGATAATTCACATTTTCTTTAAAACCCATTATGAAGGATTTATGATTAAATAATTCCTCAAAGAAAACATTTTTTTTATGATTATAGATTATATGTATAAACTGTTCAATTTATGTTAGGTAATTTACTAGTTTGGAATTATTTATTGCGATCTATAAACTAATCTAGTATATTCCATTGTTTATAAATGGCACCTAGTGGAAGGAATGGAAACCGTATGAATGAAAGTAATCCATGTAGTAATTTCCCTCCTACACAAGATAATTATAGTAGAGCAAGTTATGAAACTGGTGTTGAATAACTTATAACAATACTAGGACAACTCACTCAGTTTATGAATAATAACCTTACCCATACAGAGTACCCTGATCCACAATATGTAGGATCAATGTTAGATCGATTAATGAGGAAAGAACCACCAATATTCAATGGGACTACAAATAAATTTGTAGATAAACAATGGATAAGTTTCTTAGAGAAAATATTTCATGCTTTAGAGAGTAGTGAAAGGAAAAATGTTGTCATGGCAATTTATCGCCACACCAGAGATGCAGATCGAAGGTGGTCATTAATTCAAAAAACAAAGGAGGATGAAGAAGTATCAAATATGTAATGGAGAGTGTTTAATGATATTTTATTATAAAAATAATTTCCTCGTGAATATCGAGCGGATATGGAAATGTAATTTCTGAGTCTGAGGCGAAAGGAGGATGCGAATGTCGCAATCTATGAGGCTATCTTTGCAATGTTTTCAAGGCATGCCGCAAATTATATACATAAATCAAAGAGTATAATTGATCGATTCATTGATGGATTAAAACCATTTCTCCATAGAGCATTAGTCTCATAATCCTTATCATCATACAAAGATATATTCTCTTGTGCTATCAAGAGAAAAAATGAATTATCTAAGTCATACGACTTTTAATAAAAGTAGGAGAAGAAGAGATCTGCTAAACACTCTGGAAATGGAAATAATAAGAGGAAGGGAAAAGTTGAATTTCTATCCTATAGTAAATGTGGGAAGAAACACCCCAGTACTTTCATGAAGGGAATAAGAGTATGTTACAAGTGTAGAGAAAAAGGGAACCAAGCTAGTGATTGCAAGGGGAAGAAAGAGGCTTTCAATGTTGAATGATATAGTGTTAAAGAAATGGGACATTATGAAAATGAATGTCCTAAGCATCAAGGAAAATTACCTCAATAAAGGCCAATGGAGAAAGTCCAAGCTTATACGATCACAACTACATAGGTTTAAGTTCCGAATAACATGGTGGGAGGTACATTAATTGTTTCCTCAAATTTAGCCATATATTTATATGATTATGGATCATTGCATTCTTTAATATCTTCCCAGTTTTCCAATAAAATTAGGTATTTCCAATTTTATTTGAAAATGGAGTTATCAGTCAAAACTCATAAGGGAAGTATCATTACAACATATTTTTGTGAATATGTTACCATTATGGCTTATAAATGTGGTTTATCTGCTGATCTCATCGTTATACCCGTGATTTAATTTTATATAATTCCCAGTATGGATTGGCTTTTAGACCATGAAGATAAAATTTATTATAAGAAGAAGGAGGTTCCAATTTTTGATGATGATAATGAATCCCTTATATTTAGAGCAGAAACATCACCATCTGATTCTCATTTAGATCCAACCCTAGTATCTCTACTAAATTAAATTATTGGGGAGGATGAGAGTAATAACTATGGATGAGGAAAGGAATGTTCAAATAGAGGATGTACCTATTGTGCAAGAATATGTTGATGTGTTCCTAGATGATTTACCTGAACAACCTCCAGAATGAGAAATTGAGTTTTCCATTGACTTAATTTCTTGTTCAATGCCCATATCGAAGACCCCTTATAGAATGGACACTATGGAATTAGTGTAACTAATTAATAACCTAGAAAAATTGAGTAATAAAGGATTTATTCTCTATAGTGTTTCTCTATGGGGATCCCCTGTTTTTTTAGTTAAGAAGAAAGATGGATCTATGAGGTTGTGCATTGACTACAGGGAGATCAATTCTATAACAATAATGAACAATTATCCCCTACCTTACGTTGAGGATTTATTCGATCAACTTCATGGAGATCAAAAATTTTCACAAATGACCTTCAATCTGGAAATCAGTAGTTGTGCATGAAGAAGGAAGACATTCTGAAGACAACATTTCATATCAGGAATGGGCATGATGAGTTTATAATAATGACTTTTGAACTGACTAATGCACCCTCTGTTATCATGGATCTAATGAATAGGGTTTTCAAGTAATTTCATGATGAATATTTTGTGAAATTTATTGATGATATGTTGGTATATTCCAAAATCTGCTAATATTATGAAAATCACATGCGCACTATTCTGAAAATTCTTAGAAGATATGAGTTATATGGGATGTTTAGCAAGAGTGAATTCTGGCATTAGCATATTTCTTTTCTTGTCCATATTGTCTCTAAGGATAAAATCTCTATTGATCCTTCTTAGACAAGATCGATACAAGAATGGACAACACCGACGTGCATAACTGAGGTACACAGTTTTATTGGTTTAGTATGTTATTATCGGCATTTCGTCCAGAATTATTCCAAATTGGAAAACCCATTAAATAAGCTCACATGTAAAGGGGTCAAATTTGTTTGGACAAAAGAGTGTGAAGAATAACTTTAAAAACTAAAGGGAATATTAGTCAATTCTCATATCTTGACTCTACCATCGAGGAATGGTGGGTTTATTTTTTATAGTGATGCTTCAAAGAAAGGACTTGGTTGTGTCCTTATGCAAAATGATAGAGTTATTGCCTATGCATCATGGTAGCTAAAAATTCCTGAACAAAACTATCCTACTCATTATCTTGAGTTAGTACCTGTAATATTTTCTTTGAAGATATGGATACACTATCTATATGGTTAAAAATGTGAGATATATACTGATCACAAGAGTTTGAAAAATATTTTCTCACAGAAAGAAATCAATATGAGGCAAATAAGATGGCTTGAACTACTCAAGGATTATGATTTCACTATACACTACCACCCGGGGAAGGGAAATATGGTGGAAGATGTTTTGAGCATAAAGGATCATCGATTTCTAAACAAGATGAGGGTTTAAAGGGATCCTATGTTTGTGGATGTAGTAAAGGTGGATATGGGAATAATCATAGAAGGGGAAACATCGATACTTTTTCAAATTGTTTCCAAACCATCTTTATGAGAAAGGATAAAAAGTTCTCAAACTGATGATGAGAAGTTTCAAAAGAATAATAAAGCTGTGAATGATGGGAGATTGATTGACTTCGTATATGAGGATGTAATTTCAAAATTTGGGAAGAGGATTTATGTTCCTGATATACCTGATCTAAAAAATGAATTGTTAAATTACTCTCATAGATCTAATTTCTATATACACCTTGATATCAGTAAGATGTATAGAGATTTGAATGAACATTTCTAGTGGGACAAAATGAAGAAGGATATTGCTGATTATGTGTCAAGATGTATGGTTTGTCAATAGATAAAGGCTGGAATAAAACATACTAGAGGAGTCATGAAAAATCTTCCCATACCTGAGTGGAAATGGTAAGATATTACATTAGAATTTTTCATGGGGCTACCAAAGACTCCTAAAAGGAATGATTCAATATGGGTCATTGTTAATCATATTACCAAGTCAACATATTTTCTTACTATAAGAGATGATTTACCACTTGAATGTTTATCAAGATTATATATTAACGGAGTTCTAAGACTTCATGGTACACCCCTATCAATTGTTTCTAATCGTGATCCCCATTTTACATCAAGATTATGGAAATGTCTTTAGAAATCCCTAGATACTGAAATTCTTTTAAGCGCTGCCTACCACCCTCAAACTGATAGACAATCAAGACTGACTATTCAAACCTTAGAAGAAATGTTGAAATCTTTCTCACTTGACTTTCAAGTTATGTGGCATAAATATTTATCTTTGGTAGATTTTTCCTATAACAATAACATCCATTCAAGTATTCTGATGACACCATATGAAGCGTTATATAGAAAGAGATGTCACACACCAACTTGTTGGGATGATGTTAGTGATAGAGAACTCAAAGGACAAAAAATTGTTGAGGAAACAATGGAAATGGAGATGATTATCCAAACCCACATCAAAGATGCTCAAAGTAGGGAGATATTCTCTGTCAATAACCGAAGAAAATATTTGGAATTTAAAGTAGGAGATCATGTTTTTTTAAGGAATCTCCATGGAAGGGTCTTCTACAATTCAGTAGGAAGGGTTAATTGAGTCCTAGGAACATCAGACCTTTCGAAATTCTAGAACGAATTGGAGTTATAGATTATCATTTTACAATGCTACCAAGCCTCTCCAAAGTTCATGATGTGTTCCACATATCACTATTAAGAAAATACATTCCTGACCCAACACATATACTCACCTATAATGAAATAGAATTGGAACCCGATCTATCTTATTATGAAGAGCCTATCAGGATTCTTGATACCAGATAACAAGTTTTGAGAAACTGAATGACTCATCTGGTAGAAGTTCTTTGGAGAAACTATAAAATGGAAGAGGAATCATGGGAACTTGAGGAACTTTTGATGAAGAACCACCTGAATATTTTTATGCAGTGGTATTCTTAAAATTTTGAGGAAGAAATTATTTGAAAGAGGGAAGAATGTAACACCCCAAGCTTCTATGGTACATTTCTCTTTAAATAATACAATAATGTATGATGTACGCAACACCAAGTTCAAGCACACCGTGACCTATTAAATTAGCCCTTTTAAAAGCAATTATGAATAGTAACACCCAATTTTTGAAATTTTATAAATTATATTTTTCAAATTGAACATCATTTTTTGATTTGGAATATCAAAATTAGCTTAGTGATTTGTTTTTGTATTTTTATGATAACTTTCATATTATGATGAATAATAAAAAATACGAAATTTTAATTAAATTTTTTTTAAACGAAATAAATTATCATGTTAAATTATAAATTTGAGTATTTTTAAAGTATCATTAGATTATATTTTTATCATTTAATATAATTTTTGTTGTTGGATGTAATTTCACATTTATATTGTACATAAACACATGTTGATCCATTGATATTTTTTACTTCCTAAAAATCTGATTTTCTGTTTTAACAACATGAATTAATTTTAAATTAATTTATGAAACTTCTGTGTTTTGAATTTAGAAAAATTTATTCTATATTTGTAATCATAAGGTTCAATTTATGTAAATAGGTAACTTTTATTTTTATACATTATGAATAGTAACTTTATTAAAAAAAATCCCATGGTTAAAGGGTAAGTCCTATAAATAAGGGTAAAAAATAATATTATAATAATATTAAATTAACCTAAAAATGTCCTAACCTTATTCGTTGATACATGTAAGACCATGGGAATCCTTGGGTCGATTTGTGGACCCCATGGAGCCTCTTTTAAGCAAAAATAACACTTTATAAAAATTAATTTAAAGTTATGGAAAATGTAACATAAACATATATCTTTTAGTAAATTTTTTTATAAGGGTTTATATAAGTGATAATTTAGACTATAAATGTTCATTAAAAAACAAAAAATATTTCCTACATCATGGAAGATTATTTATAATTTTTATACATAAAGTAAATATATTTAATTATGACACAATAATGATGCAGTATTTTCCTTATTAATGAATGAATCAAATAAACAATATTATAAATATTAAAATAAATATAATTATATAGTTTTGATGCCATCCATTAATTTTATAGGTAAATATTAAATGTTATGGTTGATTCAATATTTTTTTTTGTAATCAAGTTGTTATGACTTTCAAAAAAACCAAATACAAAATACTGTCAAAATTGACATAAATGTGTTTTTAAAACAAATACAATTCTATTAAATTATAATAAAGTACTAAAAATATTAGGTTAGGAAAAAGGACTTATATAATTATATATATGTAATTAATGAAACAATTTAGGTTCTATTTAAAATTTTATAGTAAGTTTACCCACCATGTATTATAATAATACATGAATACATGGTAAAGGATAAACTATTTAACTAAGAGTTAAATCTAAAATATAATGTTAATATGATGAACTAAACTTGTCTAAAACCTATTTGATGAGAGTTTTTTAACCCATACCCACATTATCATTTAAATAAATCCATATGGATCCATTATAAATAAAAAATTATTTTATAATAAAATAATATTTTATGTTTTTCCTGAAGTGACCCGCACCTCTCTTATAAAAGGGTACATCCCTTTCTCTTAATTTCAAACCTCCAAAAGCCATTTGGCTCATCCAACCCTAATCAAATATTCTCCCAACTACCCTCAATTAATCCTAGAGGCCTTACTTTGTCATAAATCCAAACTAATGATCCATTTTGTTCAAATTAAAAGGAATAACCAGAAGAAGAGGTAATTACTTCATCATATCTTTCAAAGTTCTTTTCTTATTCAATTTTAATGAATCTTTATTATTTTCCATAAAACACACTAAGATGTTTTGTTTATAATGTTTCATAAAAACCATGTTTACATGTATTCACTTAAATTTGATGCAAATTATCAGGATATATGCCCGTATTCCCTTATTAATGTCTATGTATTGTTTAAATACATTCTTTCATGGACATTATTATGATATTTTCTTATGTTATGCCTCTTTAGATCATTATGATACAATATTCTTACCATGTGTAAATCCTATGATTATGTTTGATTCCTTTTGTATGATTATTCTTGTGTAACACATATTCATCAACATATTATTATGGGTATACTTCGATATAACTCCAATTAATTATGTAATGTTTAGTCGCATGAGATGTCATTTACAACGGTCTTGGTGGTTAGGCTTGACTCATTCTTTATTAATGTTTTATGTTGTTTCCACATTTATAAGATAACATGTTTAAATTATTCAATTTTATACATTTTATGTATCTTTATGTTTATTCATGTTCATTTGTTTATGTCATCATGTTTTTCATTCCATACCATATGCTATGATTTATTCACATGGTTATTCCCATAATCGGTATTTTTAGCTCATCCATTTTTTCATTTATTCCCAGGAGTATCCTATAAATATTTAGTGGCTGAAATTAATTTAGTATCTTCCTAAAAAGTTTAAATAAAATATTTTATATTTTGGATTCATTTTGTTTAATTATGTATATAATCTTATAATGATAATAAAATTTATGATCCTTTACCTATAAATTAATGATTAATTATCATTAAAATCATTTATTGTTAAGTTTAAAAGTATATGGTTAGTATATAAAAATACCATAATATCATGGGGTTTTATAAACATTCATGTGTTACATTTTTTGGTATATAATAACATCGTTTGTTGATGTGTAGACTACTTCCTCCTCAAAGTGATGTGATTCCTTCATGATATACATGAAATGTATAAATGATGATTTTAATAAGTATATGTGATATATATGACCTAAATATGGAATTTTAATTAAAATATACATATATATAATTTACATTTAACCTTTTGAATTTAAAATAGAAATGAAAGTAGAACTTATGCCAATATATAACCTACCATCTCCATGAACTGTTCATTTCGTTTCATATCTCTAAATTTTATGTGTTAATATAAAAACATATATACTGTATATATATGATATTCAAATCTTTTTTTTACATTCTAGAGAAGATTAAATCATTTTCTAGTTAATAGAAATAAAAAACAGTCCAAACCGACTAAAAAAAAGGAAATTACCACCCGAAATGGTGAAAATAATGAAAGATGTTAACAAATCGGTAATAATATTTTATATAAAGTTAATATATGTTATTATATATATTATTACAGGTCTCAAGTATGTTAATAACATGCTTAAAACTATTATAAATTGGGATAAATTATGTTCATTCAAAAGGCAACATAGGGTAAGGGATTTCATCGCAATTTGCATTCTTTTGAGTTTTATTTGTTATTATACAGAAAATCACATTAATGTTGTTTATATAAATCCTCATTATCATTTAATATCAGGACTCACTCATAATTCATGGTATTTTATTTTTAATTTTTAACTATATCATCCATGGGGTTTTTACTTGAAAATTACAGAATGGTAAAATATATATTCGCAATATCACTTTGTTTTGTGATTGTTGTATTTATCATGAAACAATCACTTCCTTGTGATCATTTTTATAATTTTAAAATAAATTTATATCAAATATATATATATATATATATATAATTTTTTGATTTATATTATTATTTCCAAAAATATATTTCATTTTTAACTATTTTGATTACTTTGGATGTTATTTGATTAAATGGAGACATTTTGATAAATCAATATCTTTTATTCAATATAGATATTTTTTGATAATAAACATTATTTATTAATTAAATTGATTTTTTTATATATAATGAATTTTTGGCGTTGTAAATATATATCATGGGGACTGGTTAATGAACACCCCTCGATGTCTCATTAGCCTCATGTGATGAAATTAGTTGGAAAACCCATTCATGTATCTAACTTGTATGTTTTTAACTGTCATTTGAAAGGGCATGAGAATAGATTTATGGTTTCCTAGAAAAAATCACTTTATAACTAGTATGATTTAAAGCTTCATGTTAATGGTATTAATGTTAAGGGTGTCTTGTACTTAGGAATCATGGTGTCCAATAATTAAAAATTGTATTTTTATAAGATATTATTATCTAGTGGATTTTAACTAACATGAAATCTATGGGTGTATTTATTTCTCAGTTAAATTATTAAATGGAATGTTTTTTCAGTTTATTATACCTTTTAATATTGATTATTTTCATTGATTCGTTATTTCTTATGCACTATATTAACCATAATTATCATTCGACCTCACCCTGATTTTGTTTCCTATACTGAGGATATAAATATGTATTCATATAATGTGTTTCAATGATGATGTTCTATTACTATTGTAATGAAATATTTTTTATGCCCAATGTAAAATTATTTTAATGTATGTAATCTAGTTTTCCCAAACTTATAAACTAACTCTTCCATCAGTAGTATATTTATTGTTATCACGATGATGTAATAATGTAAAATTATTTATTTCCTCTCTTTCATATGCTAGACTATCTAGGAGGCTCACAATCACGTCCAGCTGGGCTCCAGTCACTCGCTTTTGTTCATGAAGATTAGGTTAAGATCTGTTTTTGTTGAGTTAGATTCGTTGTTGAAGGGGGGAGGTTTATTTTATGATATGTAATCTCCTCAATTATCCCCACATATAGGGAAGGATGAATGGGTGTTACGTCATATAAGAACCTCCTCATGGTGGTCTGAATTTGAACATTATTTGTTCTTTTAGGGATTGTGTCATGAAAGGTGGTGGTATTCTCTGGGACAATTGGGGTTCGGTTCACCTAGGATTCAGTGATTTTTATGGTTCAGGAAGCTCCTTGGGTGCAGATGTGCGGGCTCTATTTTCAGGTCAAATAGTCTGTAGGAGGAATGGATTTCAAGTTTATGAGATCAGTTAACACCCAAAACAATGAAATAAATATTTATATATAATATAACATCCAATAATATAATATTTCACCACTAATGGAATGATATTGTCGCTCGTGCATGCGTACGACTTACCATCTCCATAACGCGATGAGATTTTGTTCCCCATCGCAACGATTCCAAAATAATTTTCATTTTATGATTAAAATTTTTTTTAATAACTTAATATAATTTTGGATATGAATCAAATACCTCCAATCCATAACAAATATGGCTTATGTAACAAAACATATAAAGGAAAACAAATCAGTTAACACCCAAAACAATGATACTACTAAAATATCATTAACAAAGAAAAATTAGAAGATCATATATGATATAATATTTATTTATTTGGTTATTGTATAATTTAATATCAATGATTTCACCATTATAAATGAGGTTAACATACCCTTTACTAAGGAAAAGTACAAGGTAATGGTTAATTTTACAATCTCGTTATTATCTGAGGTTGTTTTTACGAAAGTATCTACTCAGACTTCTTTATCATCCACATTTGTGTTTCTTAAAAATGTATTTAATTTTTTTAGAATATGAGTTAAAGTCATTTATACCCTTGTTTTATTTTTTATGAGATGTCTTTAAAGGAATAATTTCATCAATTTCAAAACAAGGTACTTTATGACCTTTTCGAAAAATTAAGGAAATAAGGTTTTTTAACATATACAGTGGGTGCAGTATTTTATACCGTTATAACACCTTCCAATCTCCCCTTACAATCATATAATAATATTTTAAATACAAATGTATTCTTTACTTTTAAATTATTTCAAAATAAAATTATATATTTCTCTCAAATAGTTTTTGGGTTGATTTCATCTATGTCAACATCCTTTGTTAGATTTTACATTTGTTTTAAGTTGATTTATCATGATAAAATACTTCATATTATATTGAAGGTTTTGTGATATATTTGACCGTGGATGTGCTATTTTTATACCATTCATGGTTTATGGTTAAAGTATTGACCTTTCGTATGCTAGTTTTAATACGAATGTTTATATTATGTTTCATATTGTATTGAAGGTCTTGGCCCAAGGCCCTGTCAAAATATTATTTGTAGTCTTGGAATGAGGCCTTGACTATGTGGTTATGATGTCCGACATTATGCATTCCATCATTATGATATTAACAATTGATATTACATGTGATTATTCGACTATTATAATATCCATGGGAATAATTAATTGAAATTTTTGAATTTATATTTCTCATATTATAATGAAGTTTAATTTTAAAAGTCTTGTGTTTTTGTTTTATACATTTATTTAAATTTTTATTCTTATTTATGAAAGTTTCTACTATAATTTTATCCTTATGGAGCATTTGAGCTCACACCTTTCTGAATTTTATTTTTCACAGGATGCGAAGAACTATATAATGACTGACATGCAGGGATATACTAAGGGATATGAGTGTGTTCAAAGCAGACACAATGTTGTTGTTTTTCATTTCATAATGTAATATAAAAATTATATATGTATCTTGTAATTCCAAGGCTACTAAACTAATCAGTCGTTTGGGATTTGATCCCTTGTGATCCTGCCAATGTTATGTAATATTGCACCGAATCTAGGTAAGTAGTTTTGGGGTGTTCCTTATCAAGTATTTGTGTAACAATTCCTATATTCTTATTTCAAATAAAACATGGTGTGATAAGAAGTATAATAGTTTTATAAAAAACAAGGCAAACATTTCCCTTTTTCATAGTTCTAAAAAAATATTGTAAAACATGTATATCAAAGATAACTCAGAAATCCATGTAGTACAAAATAGTAGCAACATCACATGAATTAGTATTATGGAACACTACAGGTCAGACTATTAGACTAATCATACAATAAGAAATATAGTGTGCAATCTAGTTCCTAGAACATAGGCCATGGAAGAATAGGAATACCCCCTGCGTAAACCCCTTGAAAATTTAAATATCCATCCCCAAGAACAATAGATCTAAGAAACAAAGTAAATCCCCAAGAGAAAACCTTCCGATACTCAAAAACGTGGATGATGGAATCAAGAAAAACCTTCCACCCAAGTACCCAAGGTAACCCATGTACTCTTTTTCGCTAATCAATTCTAAATTTTCAAAAGTACCCATTTCCCTTTCATTTATCAAAAACTATGGAAAACAATTTTTCTTCAAAAACCCCATTTCAAAACACGTAAAAAATCATACCAATTTGATAAATAAATTTATAAAGAAAATGAAATCAGGATAACTATCATAAGCTAGAGACTAAACCACCTACCTCAAAGCTCAGGTTATAAATGCCCGCAGGGGGATCCCCCTACAATGAAAACCCAACGATGACATCAAAGTCCATAGAATCCAATCCACATATGAATATTGATACAATTTAGAAACAAGGGGGCAAAGGAAAAGGAAAAAACCACATACCTCTAGAACATACATCTGTCACACCACAACTAACCAAGGAATGGCCTCCAGAATGATATCTCTAAATGGATCTAGAAGAAGACACAAAGAATCAACAACTTAGGCCACCAGATCTGATAAGACAACCCTAGGGCACCACTGTGATCAATAGTAACACAGAATTAGAAATATTACTAACCTAGAGAGATGTGCCAAAACTACAAAAAATATCCCACATCGAACTAAATAATCTAGATGGAGAAGAGTCTCTATAAATCACCTCCAATAGCTCTAGATCAAGATCCAAGGTTCTAAAGAAAAGAAATAAAGCCAAAATAGTCACTCACATTTTAAATTTTTTTTGAGTGGGCTATTTCATGATGTGTAATAAATTTACACACTAGGAAATCCATGTTGTTCATGTACGCAAAAAAAATCGGTTATTTGGGATTAAAAACCATTATTTAAATAATTCACGATGTGAAAACACTGTTCACAATGAGTAAAATTTGACAATGTGAATCCTGTTTCATAGATTTTACCAACTAACAGTTACACAATGTGAAATCCTTCTGCATCTTGCAGAACAAGTTGGTTAAAGTTAATGTTCAACAAATCTTTGACTTCAACATTATAGGTATCATATAAATTCCTTCTCGCAACTTTATTAACAATGGGAAAGAGGTGAACCAGGAAGAGGTCAAGAACTTACCTTATAGATAGGTAATGAGATGTTACAGACTCCCCACAATAATGAATTTATGTCCTTAGGAAGTTATGTGGAATATGTAATCCCTGGAAAAAGATGAGGCCACTACTACCCCACTAATGATTCGTATTCCCAAGTCTTATAATAATATGATCCTTGATGTTATAGAACTCCAACCAATAGAATCGACTTCATTCGCAAGACTTTCACTTGACATTCAATGATCTCAACTGGTTTCTCCAGAATAGAAACATCTAGCTCTAACTCAATTTCGTCCCAAGTTAGAACGTGAGTGAGATTAGAATGTTATTTCCTAAGATGAGACATATTGAAAAATCAAGAATACCCATTAGTTAAACTAGAAATGCTAACTAATAAGAAACATGTATGAGACACTATGTGACCTAAAATGGTCCAACATATATCGATTCCATATTTCCCTACTTTCCAAGTTGATGTTGACCCAACTGAGAAGAAACATTCAAGAAAACCCAGCCACCTAAAGAAAAATCCAAATGTCAACACCTCCAATCCACATATGATTTCGATTGACTCTGGGCTATTATCAGATGTCGTTATAACTCCTAAATCTTGGAAGATGTCTCTCAAACCAAACTTGGTCCAACAAAAATACCTCAACAACCTCATCCCAACAAAGAGGTGATCTAAACAAGAAACCATACAAACACTTAAAAGGGAGACATTCTGATTGAATAAACATAACCGTTGTTATAAAAAAACTCAACCCGTACCAGATGGAAATCACATGATCATCTGAAATCCAAGACACATTTGCATAACATATCTCTCAGTATATCAATGACATGATCCATCTAATCGTCTGTCTGAGGATGGTAAGTTATTCTCACCTTGACATGAGTTCCCATTGCCTCTGGGAGACTCCTATAGAACCTCAAGGTAAACCTAGGATCCAAATCCCAAATAAAACAATAGAATGACTCCAATCTAACCTAACAATCTTTTTCACATATATCTTACCTAGATCTATCACTTTTGTGGTGTCTTTGATCAGAATGAAATGAGAAGACTTCATCAACCAATCAACAAACCACTCATATAGGGTTCCTCCCTTAGGAATTCCATGGTAATCCAATAAAAAAAATCCATGGATACCTCATTCCATTTCAAAATCAGTACTGTAAGAGGATAAAGTAAACCAGAAGGTTTCACGTGATCTGCCTTTATCTGTTGGTTGGTGTAACAGCGAGACACAAACTCCACGATGTCACGCTTCATACCTGGCCACCATAATCATCGAATCAGGTCATAATACATCTTCAAAGTTCCTAGATTAATGACCCATGAATATATGTGACAATCAAACAATAATAAACTTCTTACATATGCTAGGAAAACAAACTGATTCCCAATGTGGAGCATACCATCTAAGGAAAGAGACAAGATATAAACAGTCTCCCCACCATAAATGATTTCTTGATTCTTCTGAAACTCATCATCTACTGCGGTCTCCACAATATAGACTCCCAGGGAGATGTTGATAACTAAAATCTGGTCAGAACCATGTCTAAAACATCCTTCTTATCATCAAAGTGAAACTGATCAAAAAGACCTATAAGGTTCCACTCCTCCTTCCATTCTAGAATAGCATGTGACAGTAATTTCCAATTACGAGTGACTGGAATGACATTCCCCTTTCTCGGGGTGTAGGTGATATCAAATTCAAACGTCTAAAGGTTTTCTACCCATCATCTCTATTTGAGA
Organism: Viscum album; assembly: GCA_963277665.1. Taxonomy (NCBI): domain Eukaryota; kingdom Viridiplantae; phylum Streptophyta; class Magnoliopsida; order Santalales; family Viscaceae; genus Viscum; species Viscum album. The sequence continues at coordinate 669,085,690 of OY728123.1, forward strand.
TTCTAGTATTTCTATGAACAGATATAACTCATACTTTAATGATCAGAAAAGATTGTGAAATTCTCGCTAAAAATATAGTGCCACCAACATTTGAGCACACGAATGACTAAATAAATATTTAAATAAGGACTGGTGTAATTATTTTAATGTGGAAAAAGCTGATGAGAGCCGTAAGGTACCACATGGTCATCCTTCATGAGGACCCATCCCAGAACAGTACCCATAGCATCACAGAACACCACATACCCCCTACCTGGCTCAGGTAAGATCTGAATAGGATATGATGTTAGAAGTTCTTTTAGTTTATACAATGAAGACTAAAACTTTTCATGCCACATGAATTTTATCAATTTATGGGTAAGATCAGTCAATGGTGACATCGAAATATAGAAATATTTGATAAACTATCAGTACTAAGGATACTCTGTATCTCAAAGACATTTTATGGTTCCTTCCAAGAACATAAAACCATCACCTTCTCAGCATCAACTAAATAGCCATGTTTAGAAATTTTGTTAATAACTTTACATTTTGAATCCAAAAAACTACACTTTAAAATATTTCCATAAAATAGTGATTTATCAGAATTTCTAGAACTAAACTCAGATGGTGGTTGTGCTCACACTCGAATTTCAAATTTATCAGAATATCAACCACGAACACTACCAAAAAAGTGTCAATATTTTGATGGAATATTTGATTTATAAAAGGAATAAAAACATTAGAAGAATTAGTTAGAGAAAAATTCATAACAAGATATTTATAATGGCCGATGCTACTCTTGAAATCTATCTTCGGTATATCAGACACTTGAAATCTGAGCTGATGATAACCCGAATGAACATCAATCTTGGAAAACCACTTTACCCCCTTTAACAAATCAAATAAATCATCCACTTGAGGTAGAGGATATTTTTTATTTACCATCACCCAATTCAACTTTTGATAGTCTACAAAAAACCAAAGTGAACCATCTTCTTTCTTAGGAAAGAGCATAGGGGCTGCCCAAGGAGAAACACTAGGGATAACAAAACCTTTTTCCAAAATATCATTCAGATGAATCTTAGTATCTTTCAACTAATCTAGTTACATACGATATGAATGTATCGATATCAGCTATATACCTAGAACTAGGTAAATCGTAAACTCTACCTTTGCCTTTGGAGGATGACTGGAGAAGTATTTTGGGAAAATGTATGAAAAGTCCCGAATGATGACAGGAAGATAAACGATAGGAGAGATGTAATTAGGCTCAAACAAAAAAGCAGACAACAAACATATAAGCTCTAAGTGTTAAGGTCATTCATGGTTAGACCTCAAGTCTCACTCCCCTTGAAACACATGAGAGCTCCCATAGGTCCCAAGAAACTAAACACACTGATTATAATAATCAACCTTATCTCAATGTGGGATAAGAAAATCCATACCATTGATGAAGTCAAATAGATCGAGATCAAGAATGATAAAATCCCAGAACAACTCCATATCAAAAATCATTAATGAACAATAAAGGCACTAAAACTCCCTCTGTTTCCTCTTAACATGAGGTGTGTCTAACTCTATTTTAAAGGACATAATTTTCAATGTATGTTTAAGAATATATACAAAATGTGTAGATGTCAAATATTGGAAGGAAGCAGTTTTAAATAAAGAAATTTATACTAAAGATATAATAAGAATAATACCCATCACTCTTTTTTGAACTGCCTAAACTTCTGCTAGAAACTCATATACTGCATGAAAATGTTGTACTCCTGAGGCCTGGGGATGTAACCATGTTGTATTTGATGTTGTAGACTGCACCACCATAGCCTTTGGAGTTGATGAACTGTAACCGCAATGAGGAGTCTTCATATCCTGATAAAATAAATGTAAGAGACCAATGCATCCACAAATATTTTACATTTTTGTGGGCATAGGACAAGAACTTCTTGTGTGTACTCCCTTACCATACTAATATAAATTTAGAGGAATATTTCTACCAAAAATGGATGGTGAATAGGAGGATCGATGTTCAGACCCACCTTCACCACTTCCGAAATGATATTTACACTTCCTTTTCTTCCCATGCACAACATAGAAATTACAACTAGATGGAAGAAAAGGTTTGGTAAAATTGACATTTACTACCATATCCATATCTTCCATCATATCTTTGATTACCATCAATGCATAGGTAGAAAGTTTCAACAAGAACAACTGTGATATGATATATGGATGCAAACCATGTATGTACTTTTGAGCCTCCAGCTGGTCATTCCTCACCATGTCCAAGGAAAAGTGGACAAGTTGAGAAAAATGGTTGGTGTATGATTACACCAAATGATCTACCTGTTGTAAAGATAGGAACACAAGAGACTTTTATATCATAATGGAATCTGGAAAAAACTACTTAAAGAATTTTTTTTGAAACCCTCCCAATCCAAGTCCCTGTGCATGTCTATTTGGACCATTGAATCCCACCATCACTTACCAAAACCCTTGAGCCTGAATTCTATAATCATTACCATGATATTATAAGGTGTTTCCAGAATGTACAAGATGTTATTGATCCTATACGGCCTGTCCTCCACCTCTTTAAATTCATTCATTCCTTTAAAGGATAGTGGATTATCAAGCAAGAACTTTCGTGATTGATCTCTCTCTCCTCCAGCTCCTGGTTATCCTTCAACAATAGTGTTCTAAACTCATGGGACATCTTTATCAATAGCACAGACCACCCGTACTATAGTATCAATGAGATTCTGATCTATAGGTGTATTTCCTTGAGGATTATCAGTTGTACCCTCCTAAGGAACTCATGGAAGACATCTTGGAGGCACACTATTGCACATCGAAACATGAGAATGAGCAGACAACAGAAAAAGGTCAATTAAAACTAGAAAACCCATAAGTTGAAACTAATATTTAAAACCAAACCCACCACTTGAAACATACATCCCAACATCCCATGGAAACTTGAGTCTTGTTACGACATGAGTTTTCTATGCACTCATCGCTACATACCTCTCAAGTACCGAAAATCCTATCTCTAGTCTAATGATGTCCCATGAAAAGGAATCTTGAGGGAAGACCTGCTCTGATACCAATTTTTAATGAAATTTCCTAGGTAACCCTCAAACCTTGCACCTGAACCATTCCATTACATACTCATAGGTCATTCCTAATCCCCACAGGATGACAAAAATTACCTTGGAATCGAACACCACAACAGAGGTAATAGTTATCCCCAACCTTATCAGACAAATGGAATATATGTATACATAGAATGAATAAGATATCAGAAGAATAAAAGAAAATATATACCATATTAGACAAAATACAGTAGAAACAGACAACTACAAAAGTATTCAAAACACTTGAAAACAAGTCCAACTGCATAGTCCAAAACCAATCAACTACTATATGTGATGGCATGGAGGAACTCCCACCATCTCACCATCAGATACCCAAAACTAGTTCCCCTGAACCATGCTTCCTCACTATAAAACCATTCCATTCCCTGTATTGGAAGACATAAAAAGGTCTACACACCATTGAGGCGGTGCACAGTGTATGAGCTAGCAGGCTCAGTAAGATCCCACCTATGTGTTCCATATCAAGTCTCTATGTAATAATTATTTTATTATTATTTTAAATAAAACATGACATGATATGTAGTAAAATAGTTATATATAAAACATGGAAATTTTTTTCCTTTTTCACAGTTCTAAGCAAAAGATGTTACACCATGCATATCAAGGCTAACTTAGAAATCGAGGTAGTACAAAAGAGAAGAAGGAACACCTGAATCAGTACCAAATAACACTATAGGTTAGACTAGAATACTACTTGTACCAAAATAAATTTAGTACAAAATCTAGTTCCTAGAACATAGGCCTAGTAAGTAGAGGAATACACCATGAGTATCCCCCCAAAAATGTCAATATCCTTACCCTAGAACAAAGGGCCTTGAAAACAGAGGAAAGACCCATGAGACAACCTATTTATAGTTACAAAATATGGATGATGAACTCATGATAAATCTTACAACTAAGTATCTAAGGAAACCGATGCACTCATTTTCACAAATCAATTCCAATGTTTCAAAAGTACCCTTTTCCTTTTCATTTATGAAAAACTAGGGAAAAACCATTTCTATTCAGATTTTTTTTCAACACATGAAAACAGTCATGCCAATTTGATAATTCAATTTAGAAAGAAAGAGAAATTAGGATAATTATCAAAGGATAGAGACAGAACCATCTACCTAAAATATTGGGGCGCACAGACACAAAACATGATCCCCAAACAACAAAAACCCCATGATGATGACAAAGGCCCTAAAATCCAATATAAACCTCAATATTGATTCATCATAGAAAAAGGGGGTCTATAGAAAGGGAAAACACCACATACATCAATAATGGACATCTTCTGCACCATAACTAACCAAGGAACGACATCTAGAATAAGATTTCTTATAAGATCTGAAATAAGACATGACGAATCACCAACTTTGGCCACCAAATATGATAACACAACCCAGGGTGCCACCGTGATCAAGAGAAAAGAAGAATAAGAAAGATTACTTAACTAGAGAAATGAACCACAACCGCAATGAATATCCAATGTCAAATGATTCAATCTAGATGAAGAAGAGTCTCCCAAAATCTCCTCGAAGAGCTATAGGTTAAGAGCCAAGGGCTTGGAGAAAAGAACTGTATCCAAAACAGTCGCTCACCAATTTTAAAAACTATAAATAGGATATTTCATAATGTGTAATATAGTTACAGACCATGAAATCATTACTGTTCAAGTACACTGAAAAAAATCTCACCACATATTTAAAATCCGTTATTTAAATAATTCATGATGTGAAACCACTCTTCATGATGTGTAAACTTTCACAGCATGAATCCACTTTCACAGATTGTAACCAAAAATTGTTATGTGGTGCATAACCTAGTTACATGGCTTGAAATCCATTTATATCATATAGAAAAAAATGGTTAAATTTGAAAATTTAAAAATTATCTAACGTTACCATTAAAGGCATCCTCCCAATTTCTTCTCGATCCTTTACAGAAAATGGTAATGAGGTGAACCATGATGAGGTCAAAAACGTACTAGATAGATCGGTAATGAGATGTTAAAATATTATTATATGATAAAATCAGTATCATAAGTATCACAATATATTTGTAGGTTAATGGTTAGACCTCCACCTATACACACTTCCATCAAATGGGTAACGAACTTACCATTTGTGTGTACGACGAACTACCACCTCACGAAATAATGTCATTAATTTTTCCATTACCACCTCTCATAGATTAAAATTATGATGGATATCCTATTTATATATGATATATAAGACTTTTATGTGGTATTAATACTTATATAATTTTTATATAACACATACACTAATTCATTCTATTCTGTTTAAATATGATGACATTGTTTGGGGATGTGTGGACTATCGCCTCTTCAAAGAGATGTGATACGTTCAACCATTACATGGAATGTACTAAGGATGAATTTAATTAAGAATATATGACATGTTGTAAATATATATGTAATTAATTTCATAATAATATTTCTTTAAATATAATATATAATTTTCTTTATTACTTTTTCACACACTGAAAAAGCGATAATGTCGTTCGTGGACACGAGGAATACCACATACTCAAAGCATTGTGATTCCTTTTAAATAACAATAATTATATATATAATTATATATTATATAATAAAATGGTAAATATGATATAATTATAATTCTCTAAATATAAATTTTACTTACCTTGTTTCCATTACAATCATTGAAAAATGGAAACATTACTCATGTGTATGTCTGACCTACCGTCTCCATGATGGAAACAGTAGTTCATTTTTCATAACCATATTTCAGGATTAGTTTTAAAATAATTATCTATGTATAAATATGATAATTATTTCATGATTATTATTTTGAGGATGTTTATATAATGACTGGTTTGACCATAATAGACCTAATAAATTCTTTTTGAACACATGAACCAAATTAGTTTAAAACACCTAACATAAACTTAATTTCATATGTAGTTGTAGAAGATATTGTAAAAAGTTAAATAAAATTATTAATAAATTTTAAAAAGGTTCGAAAGTAATTAATTAATTGAAATTTTTTTATTAATCATTATGATAAAGACACACATGGCAAGTCAGACTCAAGGTAAAGGATTTTCATCTCACTTTTTACATTTGTGAGATAAATGTAATATTCACCACATAATTCTTTTGTGTGGGGTATATAATGTCCATTTCGATATATTATATCATGAATTAATTTATCTTTATAGTATTTTGAGTTTATATTTGAATTATTTCTTCTAATGGGATTTGAATTAAAAGTTACCCAATGGTAAAGAATTCCATAACCTGATTCCTTTTCATTAGGTTATCTTACTTCCTCATTGTTGTTAATATTATAAGATTATGTGTGCAATCAATTTTTACTATATATTCTTGTATTTAATTTTGTTTTTTATTTTTATTTAAATTTGTCACTGATAATCTATTTATTTATTGATTCTCATATCAACGTTATGTTCCTTTCATGGGTTTACTTCAGAATCTCATTTTGACCGACATTGTTTACACTTAAATTTTTATTAAAGGAAATTATTTTAAAATTATTTAATAAACCGTTTAATTTTATCAAATTATTATTATTCATAACCCTTTTCATATAATAGTACCATTTTCCACTCTTTAGTACTCAAAATGATTTAGAAAAATATTTATAAGAAAACCCAACTTCATTTCTCTCTTTATTCGAAGAACCTATTTTCTTCTAAAATCCCTATTTTATAAAAAGGTTTTCCAAATTTTTTTAAACTATAAAAATTATTTATTAAAGAAATTTTTAACATTTTTTTATAATTTTTTAATTAATCTTCTTGTGTCTTTCTGAACAATGCACTTTTCTATCTTTTTTTACTTTAAAAAAGGTTTGTTCTTTTTACCTTGTATGACATGTATAGAATTACACTCCTTCATTTCTTTAAAGCATCATTTGTAAGTTTAAATGGTAAATTTTTCAATAAATGGATTTAAAAAATTAATTTTAAATGAAAAATATTTTAAAATGTTTTTCAAAATGAAAAGGATATTTTCCTTAAGAAAATTTTTAAATGATATTTTTATAATATTTTCATTCATTAACAACGACATCCATTTATTTTAATCCAATTAGGATATGTTATATTTATACCATCATTATAATTACTCTAGATGGTTTATGATTCATTTGACCAAGGAAAATATTAACATTCACTACCTCGATTCCTTTGTTAGTCCCCTTGAAAAATTCAATTTCCAATGATCTTTGAACATTTAATTTACCTTAATAATCTTTATCATTTATCATGGATATATTAATTTACTAAATTGTATATCATTTTTACATACAATGTTTAATTATAATGTTATTTTATTTACTGGGAAATGTTTTATTATACCATACCCTTTACTCCATATAGTTATTTGATAAGACAAATTGTTTTGGAATTAAATAGATTATTTGATATATGAGGAATGATATGGAAATTAAAGACACAGGTTGAGGACCATTTAAAATAATACCCTTGATGAATCAATAGTATTATGAGAAGAAATTAGTTGTGTAAAACCCTTTTAGTTTCTTTCCAAGCATAATAGAAAGGTTTCATCCCACATATTTAAACTTTGTTGAGAATATGTATTGATGGTAAATGTATCATGTGCCTAGGAAACATGACGTCTAATAATTAAACATTTCATTCATTTTGATTTAGTTATTATTATCTATGATATTTTCACTATGAAAAAATATATGGATGCATTTCATTCTTAGTTCATTTATTAATTGGAATATATTTTTGGTTATTTACCTTAGCATATTGATTATTCCACCTAATCCAGTTATTTGAATCACATGTGTTTTTAGTTATTAACCTTTCTATATATTTTATGTACTTTTTTCCCAATTTATTTATTATATATCTTGTGTGTTCAGTTATAACCTTTCCATGTTTATTATTCTCATTAATTCATTATTTTTTCTACTGTAATTCCCCTGATTGATCATTTGAGATCACCCTTATTTTCATTCTTTCATTAGTATTACATGAAGTGTACTAAGAAAGAAATGAAAGGATATCATATTTGGAATAGTGTTATCCATGAAAGAAAACAATTTATGTTGTAATTAGTGTATTCATTTGTAATAAAAGACTCAGGTATGTATCTGGTTTACCAAGACTACTAAACTCTTCAATCCTTAGGGATTTGATTCCTTGTAATCATGATAATTTAATGGTAGTAGGCACCAAATTATATATTATTGGGGCCAAGTCACTATAATTGTTATTAGAGGATGTTCAGTAGAAACCTTGGGAACAAGATTCAGAAAAACATATATTACAGAACATATCCCTAAGGTATACTTTGAGGATAATTAAAAAAGAACATCCTAGAATTTTGGTAAGGTAGGGATTATGTGGGTATTCATAACAATAAATCACTATCCCAATACTACAAGTGGATGTGGTTCTAGAACAGATGCACCAATTGGTAACATCTCAGAAAAGGTGCATCGAACCTGACTCGAGTGTAAACTAGTACACAACAACAAGACTTACTATGCACTTTGTTTGATAATCCCAAAGGATACACTTAGATTGGTTTATATTTTATTTACAAACCATTATTATGGAATTGAATAGATAATGGAAATGGATGAGTTAGGTTAAACCTTATAACAAAGAAGGACCTATGTTGAAATAAAATAGATAAAGTATTCATGTATTGAGGTTGTATTTAAAACCTTAGTTAAAAGTCTATTCACTGATTAACCTTATTTCAAGGATGTTAATCATAGTTATTTTGGAAATTATATGGTTTTAGAAAAAGGACAAGTTTTATGTTGGGTGACAACCCATAAAATCATGAAAGGTGGTGGGACTTGAACCCATTATCTAAGGATGATAAGGGTTCCTCGCCTACCACTGGCCTACACAATATCGTGGTTAATGTGTAATTGTATCTTAGTTAAAAAATATAATGAATAAATATTAATGATGAACCTATAGGGTTAGATTTTAGGTTTAGATATTAAGATATCAAACATATTGGATTTGTAGAATAGTTAGAGAGAAATGGAATGAATTGTCACTCTTTTATGGGAGTTATGATCTGTTAAAAGCGTATTTTAAAACATCAAGCATAAAAGTTAATTTTTGGATATTTTTTTCTTGGAGTGAAGGAATAAAATTTAAAATTAAAAAAATAACAACAAAAGGATGATTTTTTTTGTAAAAAATGGAAATGTGATATGTAAATATATTTCCTTATATTTATAGGAAGTAAAATAATTAACCAACATTAGGAAAATGATAAAAAAAGTATTTTCCTAATAACTTATTTTTTGTTGAAGGAATGTTCTTCTAAATCATCACAAATTTATGCTTTTTATACCTTCAATATTCCATTGATCAATCATTTTTTTATCTATAAACTCAATAACTTCCTATAAATTGTTACTTCTTTCTCCATGTATTTATCTACACTTACCACTAATGTTATTTTATTTAGAGGCCCAGTCATACATTATTCAATCCGAATTTATACTTATCATTCTCTCTTATTAAGTGGATATTTTATAAACTCTTTTAGGATGTGGTTTTTTTGATAAAGAAATTTTGAAATTTAAAACCCTATTTTTCTAAGATCAAGTTTGAATTGTGAGAAACCAATTTATTTATGGTGGGGAGAATATAACACCCCAAAATTCTAAAGTAAGAACATTGTATTTGATAGTGTTTACGACACGTGACACAAAGAGTGTAAGGGAATATAATATCCCAAGAATTTAAAATATATTTAATATTTTAAATAAATTCAGTATATGATATATCTTTAAATTCATGCGATAATGGTTTTATATTGCATTACACACAACACCGTCTTTCTTTTATGACATGCATTATACGAAAGACTATGTCTTAACACACAAAAATATATTATTAAAACATTATTATTTTATATAATAAGATATAAGAATGTTTTTAAAATTATATTTAATGGGTATTATTAACTAAATTATAAAAATATATGGTTTATAAAAAGATAAAATGAATTAAAAGTTTACCAATTAATTATAAATCAACAAAAAAAACCAATTTAATATAAAGAAAATGTTTTTATGCTCCCAAAGGTGTATTATCCTAATAAATTAAATTAATTACTATTAGTTAATGATATTAATGAAATATGTATTTTATATATCAAATCAATTATTTTTTATATTCATCCATTTTATTTTATTTTAATAATATGAAAACAAATCCAAATTTATTCATACAAAACAATATTTTTCTGAAGGCAATTTCACCGACATTCAATGGAGAACCTAAATAAAATAAATTTTTTGGTAATTTTAAAAATTTTATATGAAAATATAAAAATCATTATTTAAATATAAAAAAATTTAGGTTAGGGTGAATTTTTGGTATTTTTCTATGATGTTTAATTTTTAGATGAATTGTGAAAAATTATGAATTTTAATTCAAAACCAATTTTTCTTCTAATTTGTTTATACAATTAAATTATATTTTTTTAGGTTTTAAATTATAATTGATCCATTTTACAAAAATTAAAACAATTTATATCATTGAAATCAATTTTCATTTGAAATTGGATATAAAAATTTAGAAAAACTTTGGACATTTTCACTTTAAAAACCCGCTTTGTCATCCCATCTGCATGATTAAATTTAAATGAGTTTCTTCCACCTATGTGATTTGAATTTTATAAAATGGATTTCATATTTTGAATCAGAATAATTTATAATATATAATAATTCCAACATATTTTTTTACCAAAAAAAATTAGTGAATGTGATTAAAATTAATTATAGTGATTAAAATAAAAATTAGCATAACAAAGGACTAAACCTTAATATTAACTGCCAATATGACCTGTGAAATTTTTTAAAATAAATTTTTATGTTCATATTTATAGCATATAATAACTTTTATATAATTTTTACCAATATTTAAGGTGCATGATATGGGAAAAACATTGGTATAATTCCCTTTTCAAAAATATATAAGAATGGAACTCCTCCTCCACTTAAAAAGGAACACAACCCACCCATTTATTAAGAAATATTAATCTCTTACAAATCCCAAAAAAATAATCTCCCAAAATCCCTACCCCCATCCTAGAAGTCTCACTTTGGGAAGAAAGAAAACCAAGGAAGGATTTTGATTTACACCAAAAGAAGTTACCCAAATAAGTGGTAACATTCTTCAATGACCACTTTAGTTTTATTTTGTTTCTCCACTAAATAAATTATACTTGTTAGATGATTATAAAATAACATATTTATAATAAATATACTAATAATTTTCAATGTTAAAGGTTCTACCTAAACTAAGATATAGTTCCATCAAATGGGTATCTAACTTACCAGTTGCGTGTACGATGAACTATGGCCTCACAAAACGTTGTCGTTCATTTTTCCATTAACAAATCTCATGGTAGGGAATTATGATGGAAAACCAATATATATATGATATAATATATATTTATGTTATCTTAATACTTCTGTAATCTTTATATACACCTACCTTAATGTTTTCCATTTTCTGTAAATACGATAACATTGTTTGTAGTTGTGTGTACTACCACCTCCTCAAAGCTATGTGATATGTTCAATGATTACATAAAAGGTATTAAGTATGGGATTAATTAAAAATATGTGACATACATGAAATATATATCATATTAATGACGTAATTAAATTTTTGTAAATATAAAATATCATTTTCCTTATTACCTTTTCACATACAGAAAAAGTGATACGGTCATTCGTGGAAGTGTAGAGTACCACCTTTTCAAAGGGATTTGATTACTTTTACATCTCTAGATATATATATATATATATGTATAAGTATTTATTATTAAAAAACATTTTATATATGATATAATTATAATTTTTAAATATAAATGTTACTTACCTTCTTTCTATAACAATCATTGAAAAATGGGAATGTTACTCATGTGTATGTATGACCTACCGTCTCCATAATGGTAACGTGGGATCATTTTCTATAACCATATTTCATGATTTGTTTTAAAATAATAATTTATGTATAAATATGATAATAATTCCATGGTAATTACATTGGTAATGTTAATATAATGAACCTTTTGACCATAGGTGACCTACCAAATTTGTTTTTTACTCATGAACCAAATTTGGTAAAAATAACCAACATAAACATAATTGTTCAAGTAATTTTATAAAACATAGTAATAACTGAAATAAAAATTTTATTGAATTTAAAAATGGTTTTGAATCATGTAAATAATTTACATAATCTTATTATTCTAGAAGATAATTACATACGTGACAATTCAAACTAAAGCTAATGGATTTTCATCTCACTTTAAACATTAATGAGATAAATGTCATGTTCACTACAAACTTATTTTGTGGGGTATATATACTGAACATTTTGATATATCACATCATGAATTATTTTATATTCATGGTATTTTGAGTTTTATTTTGAATTATTTCTTCTAATGAGTTTTTAATTAAATGTTACCAAGTGGTAATGAATTCTATATCCCGATTCCTTTTTATTGGGTTGTATTACTTCATTTTTGTCATTAATATTCTATGATTATGTGTATATTGACTTTTTACTATCTATTTTTTATTTACACTTATTTTATGTGTATTTATATTTTAGACCTATAATCTATTCTTTTATTAATTCTCACATTAATTTTATGGTATTTTTAAATGTTCACTTCACAATCTCATTGTGTTCAGGATTATTTACTATTGAATTTACTTTAATGGAAATTATTTCATCACTATTTAATAAAACCTTTAATTTAATCATCCGATGTTTATTCATGACCCTTTTCATGTAATAGCACCATCTTTCAATGCTATGGTACTCAAAATATTCTAGAAATATTTTTATAAGAAAACCAGACGTCATTTCTCTATTTAGTTTGAGAACTATTTTTCTTCTAAAAATCTTGTTTTCTAAAAATGTTTTCAAAAATATTTTTATCATTATAAAATGATTTATTTAATTAAATTTTACCCTTTTGGTCTTTTAAATATGTTTTTAAATAAATCTTTTTTTCTCTTTTTAAATAAGGTAATTTTAGAACCTTTTACCTTATAATAAGAATGTTCTTTTTACCTAGTACGACATGTGTGAAATTAACCAAAATAATTTTTTTGAAGTTTCTATTGTAAGATTAAAAACATAATTTTTAAAGAAAATGTTTTCAAAAATATATTTTCAAAGAAAATTATATTCAAAATTTTTTTCGTAATAAATATTCTATTTTCCTCAAGAAGGTTGATAAAAGATCTTTTTATAATATTTTCATTCATAAAATAAAAAAACCTTATTTAAATAACCTTTGGATATGTTATATTGATACCTTTTTTATCATTCCTATGGATGGTTTATGATTCCTTTGACCATGGAGAGCATTGACATAAACTACCTTGGTTCCTTTGTTATCACGCTTGAAATATTCAATTTTCATGATCATTGAAATTTGAATTTCCCTTAATTATCCAAATCCTTTATCATGGATATGATCATTTCCTATACATTATATCATTTTTACAAATGGTGTTTAATTTTAAATCATTTTATTTACTAGTGAAATATTCATAAATCTATATCCTTTACAAAATACAGATATTTGATAAGGAACAATTTGGGAATTAAATTGAATATTCAATATACGAGGAATGATCTGGACCTAAAATACATGGGTTGGGGACATTTTTATGTAAGCCTCTGGTTGAGTATATAGTCCCATGATACAAAATTAGTTAGATACATACCCTATGAGTTTTCTTTCAAGCAGAATAGATGGGTTTCCACCCACAGGTTTAAACTGTCTTGAGAATAGGTATTAACAGAAAAGGTATCATGTGCCTAAGAAACATGACATTCAATAATTAAGAATTTCTTTCATTTTGATTCATTTATTACTATACATGAAAATTGAACCATGAAAAAAATATATGGATGCATTTCATTCTCAGTTCGTTGATTAAATGACATGTATTTCCAGTTATTTACCTTTACATAACAGTTTTGGATTATCCAGTTATTTGAATGAAATGTGTTTTTAGTTATTAACCTTTCCATTTTTTATTCCATAATTTCTTAGTTTATTGATTATATGGAATGTGTTTCCATTTATTTCTTTTTCATGTTGACTGTTCTCATTAATTCATTATTTTTCTACTATACTTATCGTTACTGTGCATTTGATCTCAACCTTATTTTGTTTCTTCCCCCAGGTTTCCATGATGTGTATTAAGAATTATATAGATGGATATCATAGTTGTAATAAATTTATCCTAAAAAATATGTTTTAATTTGTGTATTAATTAGTAATACAAGACTCATGTATGTATCTGGTTTACCAAGACTACAAAATTCTTCAATCCTTCATGATTTAATTTCTTGTAATCTTATCAATGTAATGGTAGTAGACACTGGCTCTAGGATTATTGGTGTTAGGTTTCTACACTTAATATCAACCTTTTCATATTAGTTAATAGGTTTATTTTTATTTTTAGGCCCAAAATCATGATTACTAGGATTAAATTTAGTGGCTATGATAATGGTAAAACTATTATTTTCAAAGAATTCTGTTATTAATTGTTTGTAATTTTTATCTAATTAATAAAATTAATATATTTTCAAAAATGATTTTAATATAATTTATAAACATTTATTTAAACATAACATCACCCAATAAATTACTAATAAATACTAAATAATATTTAGAACACTTACTAGAATTTTTTTTTTCTATAATATAATTTTTTCTATATATTTAATGTTTTAACTTTAATGCTAATTTCTTCTTATTCAGATATTGAATTATATTATCTAAATATTAACTTTAATTTAATCAGAACAAAATTTCTAATTTGGGTTTATTTTTAGTAAAACATAACTTACTTGGGTAAACACGAGTTACTCGAGTAAAAACAAAATAATGGTAAAAGTAAAAATATTAGAGTAAATGACTTTAAACATATTTAAAACATGTATTGAAATAACTTTTTGCAGCTTTATCAGACCAATATCACCCTAAAATCCATTATTTATAACATTTTGAGACTTTTACCCTTAAATAGTGTAAATATATCATTTAAAATTAAAGGATATTCACTAAAGTTTGATTTTATTCACTTATAAAAAGGGACCACATAGATCCTTTAAATACATTAATTTACCATAAAAATATACTTTAAACCCTAATAAAATTTCCTCTATTATAAGTCACTTGAATTTTCAAAATCATTTGGTTATTGCAAGTTATCCTAATTACTTCAATTCTAAGGTGTTCATCAAGAGGAATCTCAAAGTCTAAATGTAAGAATTATTTGATATTGACCTTCTCTAATTAATATTTTCCATACCAAACTACCATAAAATTTTTCATATAATTACCTTAGAATCATTAGTATACTAAATATTCATAAAATTAATGAAACAAACCTTAATTGTTTCCTTCCCATCTGGTTAGAAAAGTAAAAGAACGTCGATCTTGTGTTGTGCAGACTACCACCTCTAGGAAGATTCATCTTCCATTTTCCACCACAACATCTCATTACTAGTTTTAAGGATGAAATTGAAGATTAAATTAAACATATATAATTTAATTATGAATTTAATGAGAAAATTATAATGTACCATCATTTACTTTAATTTTTTGTGAAATGAAAACATTAATTGTGTGTTGTGTAGACCATCGCCTCCATGAAGTAATGGTTTTTTGTCTTAGTTTTAATTATTTATCCAATCCATATAATATATGATTCATGTAACATTCCGAATCAAACAACTAGGTCTAAGTCGGAATTCCACATGATCTCATGTGTGCCTCCCTATACGCAAGAGGCTTCTGACTATCAACGACGGTCTGATTTCATCAATGGGGAGACTGTACCTTCAGTATCATGTTATAGGATCAATAATCAATAATATATTACATAATAAATAATCAGCGTAAAAAATACAGAAAGATAAATTGGGAATACATGTGATTCAACTAAGAATCTCTCAAAGTGGCATGAAAGACTAGTGTAACAAGTATTATATAAAGTAAATAAATAAAAAGTTGGTCCACCTTATTCCCTCTTAGTATGATACTATCTCTATGATACTCTACTCAGGTGTCTACCATAGATCCCTTTCCCTTTTATAGATCTTTCATAAAATCTACAAGGGCATCAAATTTTCTATGTAGGGTGTGATTAAAATACTTAATAGGACACAACCAATGAATCCTTAACATGATGTGCTCAATTATACAAGTTTATGCTATAATAAATTTGTAACATTCATAGTAACATATTATCAAAAACAAATAGGCTGTGCATAAACCAAGACACCAAGAACCATAAGCTATACTTTCTTCAGTTCTATTCCAGAAAGGTAGTGTATATTGATAAGTATCCAAAACAACCCACAAGGCTATTGCTGATTCAATCAAAATACATATGGAATAGAGTGGGAATAACCCACCTAGAATCAAGAAGGCATAAGGTAATACCTGGAATCCCAATGGAACAGAGTATCGATAATGTACCTAGAATCCGTAAGGCATATGGTAACACTCAAAATCAATAAGGCGTCAAGTTTTTGGAATCTAATCAGAATTCACAAGCATCGAGTAGATTCCACGTTAAAAGGTAATTATGTCATGTTGTTGGCATCAACATAGATCATAAACATACCTTATAAGATGTAATCATTCCATGATGGCCACCTGTCATGTATACACATACCAATCCTCCAGCGGAAAACATGAAAATTCACACCATGATAAAAATCACATCACACATCATGAGAAATATAGAACCATCATATACATCAACATTTTAATCAAACATCATAAAAAATTCAAGCCCTAAAATAAATCTCATGAAATCAAATCATACCATATCATGGGTTACACACACATAGAACATCATTATAAGTAAGGTTGCACAACAATACATGTGAAAAAAACTGAACATCAATAATAAGCTATAAAGTACTCATCGAGACAAGTATCACATTAAGCTCTCTGGGTTACAAACACACACCCACATGTGACCATAATCATGTAAGATCATCAAAAATTTCGATACATAAGTCATATCAGGAAAACATGTGTAACGAAGCCCAAAAATTTAAATAAATTAATACCTCAAAATTCATTGGCATATAAGAAATGGATAAACCACCCTATGTGTTTTTTAACTAGAGTGGAAACCTCAATAGTTAAGAACACCTCTTCATGACCTTATTATTATAAACATCATCATGTCAATGATTGAGGTTCATTAAGGGTTCTTTTAACCAAGACTAGTTATTTAATTTCAAAAAGAAATAAAATATAATATGTGATGATATATTCTCTCTCTTGGATAATTTTTTAATTATCATTCTCAGTCAACACATTCATGTTAATAATATTGATAAGAAAAATTATCTTTTTTTAATTTCATAAAATTAACCTTCTATAATTTTATTTTGATAATTATTCATAAATTATCCTTTTATAATTATCTCTTGATAATTTCTCAAAAATTATCATTTACAGTTATCTTTTGATTATTGATCAGAAATTAAACATTAATAATTATCTTTTGATAATTTGTCATAAATTATCCTTTATAATTAAATTTTGATAATTTTATATAAATTATCCTTCTTTAACTATATTTTGATAATTTATTATAAACAATACTTTTATAATTAGTCTATTGATAATTTATCATAAATTATCCTTCTAAAATTTGATAATTAATGGAAAATAGAAGATAAATCAATAAAAAACAACCTGATGATTTTCATAGAAGAATGACAAGGGTTCTCCTCTATAAGAAATAAACCAGAGTGAATAACTCCAAATCAATCATGGTGACTTCAATGATGGTGCACAAGGGATTACTAGGTTGGGTTAGATTCGACTATCACAACCAAAATCCAGTTCCAATCAAGTATAAAATAACAAACCACATATTCCACCACTAAATTTCCAAAACCCAAAATTTAATCCACTATTTCATCCAAAGATGATGATAGGGGGTTTTAATTCACAGTTTAATGTGTTTATAATTTTTTAATGTTCAAAATGAGTGAAGAATTGAAGGTTTGAATTTTTTGGTGTTATAAATGGTGTTCATGCCCATTTTGGGAGAATATGAATAAAAAATCCGGTGAGAAATTTTTCTAATAAAATTTATTTTTTAATAAAAATATTAAACAAAATAAATTAATAAGAAACCTAACCAAATTTACCACGCGCATAAAAGTTATATCTTTACTAGGGTGAAACTCGTCCCCCAAAACTAATGGTGGTCTTAAATTTCTCATTAAATTTACCATTTGAGAGATATTAAATTATTTATTATTTTAAAACTCTAATGACAATATAATTAAATAAAAAAAGGTATTATCACGTGTGATGTGACCAAAAGTGCTTACAAAAGTTTTACCCACCTAGGGTAAAACCTATGTCCTATACCTAATAGTGGTCTCAAAATTCTCATAAAATAAACTATTTGTGAGATATTTAATTATTTTTGATAATTAATATATTAAAAAAATTAAATAAATTATCATCATTGGTGATATAGCCAAGCATCAGACGCTCACCAAAGTTATACACCACCTAGGTTAAAACCTACATCATGGACCTAATGGTGGTCTCTTATTTCTAATACAACACACCATTTGGGATATATTAAATTATTTTTAATAAATCACATGCACGTAATATAATATATTTAATATTTTTATTCCCTCTACGTTGATGATTAATAGGACTTGGAATCTCACAATATATCAGTGCTTAAATCCAAATATTTTTCATAGAATATATCAAGATGATAATTGGGATTTTAACATTACTCAATGACTTGAAAACATTTATTAAGGGATTTGTTATTGAAAAATTACATTTTCATATAAAAATGCTTATAAATTATCAACAAGGGGGTTTTTATTATCTTTAAAAAACTAGTATATTACAATTATCCCCTCTATTGAATTCTCAAACTGAAGAAGTATCTATAGAAATATTTCTTGAAAATATCTGTCCACTTAGATCAAACATCAGACATGAATTCCCATGTTTCCTCCTTGATCCGTCTATGACACCACTGAATCTGAACTAGTGGTACCATCTTTCCTCACAACACATTCTCACTTTGATCGATGATCCAACCTGGAAGATCCTCATAAGATGTAATGGTATCTAGATTAATATCCCCACAATATTTAACATTAACATGATCAAGTATGTTCCTTCAAAGTTGTGAAGCATTGAACATTTTTTTCATACCTGAATAGTGACAGGGGTGGTTCAGATGATACACCATTTCCCATATATTCTCTGTGAACTAAAATGGTCCAACAAAACAAGGTGTTATCTCACCCTATTTCCCTAGATGTATGTGCCCTAACTGATGGGTAACTCCCAAGAAAACTTGATCCCCTATAGTTAAATCATAGAGTCACCTCATATAGTAGGAATATAATCTCTATATGCACTAAGAATTGATCAACATATTTTGTATCAACAACACTCTCTCAGTGGTTTCTTAAATCATATTAAGGTGAATAATTGTTTCCTCACCCAACTCATTCTAACAAATCAGTGAACGATATGGCCTCTCATAAAGAGCCTCTTAAAGATCCATCTAAATCAAATATAGGTAACTATTATTGTATGATAACTCAATCAAGGATAGGTGACCATCCCATGCTCCATGGAATTATAGCAATCATGCTCAAAGCATATCATCCAATATACATATAGTCTGCTCAGACTGTCCATCGGTTTGAGGGTGGCACACTGTACTCAGTATCAACTGAGTCCTTAGGTATTTCAGTAATACTTATGAAAAGTGAAATTTAAAATGTGTTTATCTATATGATTTTTTTTCAAAGGAATTATACCAAGATCACATCATAATCATCTATTGACTATCCAGGCATCAGATCACCAGCTTCCTACTTCTCTCCCATCATAGAAAAGTCTGGTTCAAACTCTTGTCAAGTTTTTATCTCGTCTAAAAGTGATTACATGATCACTAAAGGGGAAAATTCATAGAACTCTGGTCCAATGAGGCATCCATCCTCCAATCAGCCAAAAATATCACCAAGCGTCACTACTCCTATGAATGACTCTTACCAAGCTCTTGATCAACTTGTGTTTTATGACAAAGAGAATAAAAAAAGATGTTACCTTTTACCAACTACAAATATCATATAAAAAAGAACATCTATAGATACTCAAACCAACACCACTATCTCAGGTTCAGGTCCCTCAGTGTGAAGATATAGTGAATCCTCTTGTTGTTCGTGTAAAAAATAAATCTCTAACTGAAGAAATAGTTCCTCCAACATTTTAAATCACAAACAAAGACTACTATCTACACGTAACATGTTGGGTAGTTCTTCTAATGGGGTCATAACTGAAGAGACACATATGCTAATACCTAATCTATTCGCATCAGCACCTCTCCCATAAAAATTTTCGATGCAACACAGTACATTGCATAGCCAATGCCAAGATCAGAGAGTGTCAATAATAGATTTGTAATAAATCTTATCTTTAGCTGAAGGAAAGCCTCTTCACACTGGTCTGAACACTATAACTTCACTCCCTTCATTTGAAGTGTTTTCATTGGTACTAATAGTTAAGAGAAGTATTGTGTAAACCCTTAGTAATGTCTTAATAAATATAGAAATATCATAATCTCAAACACATTCTAAGGAAATGTCCATTTCAGTACTAACTCACATTTCTCTAGGTATATAGATATACTTTTCTGAAACACCATATTTCCTAGGAAGTTTAGCTCTTGAATCCAGAAGTCACACTTTGATAGCTTGTCTTAAAGACTGTAATGAATATTAGGGCTATCTCTAAGTTACTATAATTTTATTCTGCTATTAGTGATTATATGGGTATATCATCAATGAAAAATATAATTAATTATTCCATGTATGGATGAAATATGTCATTCATGAGGTTCATAAACACTGCTATTCTGTTTTTCAGCCCAAACGATATCACATAATACTCATACAATTCGTACCAACTTTGAAATTCTATTTTCAGAATATCCTCCCCTCTAACTCACATCTAGTGATAACCTGTTCAATGATCAATCTTAGAGAACCACTAGGATCCCCAT
The DNA here is from genome assembly GCA_963277665.1 of Viscum album. Lineage (NCBI taxonomy): Eukaryota > Viridiplantae > Streptophyta > Magnoliopsida > Santalales > Viscaceae > Viscum > Viscum album. Next base: position 669,106,964 of record OY728123.1, read on the forward strand.
TATTGTTCTAAAAGATCATTGATCCTGGGAAACAAATATCAGTTCTTCACTATCAATTTGTTTAGTTTCTAGTTATCAATGTATCGTCAAAGAATACCATCCACTTTATTTTATAACAACATAGTTGAACCCCATAGTGTAATACTTATCTTTATGACTCCATTCCTATCTAAGTCATATATATTAACCTTGATCTCCATAAACATGATCAGCACCATATGATATGAGGTATCAAAATTGGATTCCATTCTGACATGATCTCTTTTCATCTTAACATACTAATCCTTTATATTCTCTAATATGACGAAATCCCAAATAAATTCATCCCTTTACTCAAAATCCTAAAAGAATACGATCCAGTTCCTTAGAATGATAATGGATACTAGAGATGAAGTAAGGGAATATTTATCCATATTTATTAACAGATATTCCTAGGACAAGCACTAAGTGAAAGAATTTATATTGAAGAGGCCTTACTGCCTAAACCATATAGAAGATGTAGGAGCTAGATCAAATTAATTCTCTTACACATCTAGTGGTAGTACTGAAGCCTCCTCCATTGCAGAATTACTTCTTTATTCTTCCCAAGTAGTCCAATAATCTACATCATGGAAAAATCATCTATAAAAAGAATAAATAACTTTATAAAAGTAATATATTTGTTAGTATAAACCCTAATCATTCAACTGGATCACATAAGGTTTATCTTAACTAGTCTATGGGATCAAACGAGGTTTTACTAGGAGTCTACCCATAACTTAAGGTATACCCCTCCTAATAGTAACCCTTGTTTCTATTCCTACACATGAGTAATATTCATCATATATATACTAAATAAATATATTGATCAGTTCAAAAAATTAATTACAATAAAGATATATCACACAACATGGAAGCACAAATATATCACATAATGGACACTATCTTGAAAATATAGCACAAAACATGTAATTTACATAATGAACTACTATACGGTTGCATTGTGTGCCCTAGAAACTAACTTATTTGTACATTATGATAAAACTGTATTCATTGGATGAATATTTATAAACTTCTTATCCCATAATAAATGTTCTTATATGTGACATAGTGCGTGATAATTTCTTAAGAATAGATATCACACTAAAAGGTTATAATGGATCCCTACTATGATGAGAACTCAGAAGTTCCATGAATCTATTCTTGAATATATGTTCTATGGAAAGATGATATAATTTAAAGGGACAAAAATGATACAGGCTATCAGGGGTGGGGACTCATGAAACTTTGAGGCACCTTATCATGGTGTGTGCCCTTGGTAATATCTAGGAGGATATTATATGAACAAGACCCACCAGTAGGAAATACACATTCATAAGTTTCATTGGATGTTCTTATCTATGGATGTGTATATTGTTCGTTAGACTTTATTATTATTATTAATGGGTATCATGACTCCCACACTTAGATGTATTTCCAAAAACAACGACAATAGATGTTCATAGTGAGGTCAGATATGTTGGGTGCATCACAAGTAATACTACATTAATGAATAAATAGAGAAAGGAGTTTTCACTTATATGGGAGTAGATAACTCATGACCTTTGATGGAAATTATATAGACTAACTAAATCTGTGGAAATAGTGCTCCCTAGGAAAGATCAATTTAATGAAGTCAAAGAATGAGAAATCGAGCACATGAGTTTATGGAACTTTTATGCAACCCGCTTGATTGGAGATATCGATAAAAAGGAATTATATTATATGGTAAGTGTTTGAATAAGGTGACATATTGTTACAACATCATCTTCTTTCTCTTGTGTTCCTTCACCCATTTATAGATAGTAATCTTCGACTTTTGGCAATCCGACCTAATACCAATGAGAAAGAGGCCTAGAGGGTCACACACTAAGTGTAGTCATTATCTTAGTTAAATAATTTATTTAATTAACAAGTTGAATAAATTTTATTCTCTATTGTGGTTTAATAACTATTAAAGTATTCCTAATAGAATTTATTTCCTCACTGGTTATTCAAGAGAATATATTACGCACAAAATATTTATTTGTCAAATAATAATACAGATATATTTATTTAATAAATTAATAATCATTATTCAATGCCCAATAAATATTGAGGAGGATTGGATGACCATGTTACGGGTCCTGTGATAAATAATATTAAATGTTATTTGGTTATATAACATTTAAATATAATGTGAAAGTTAAGCACATGTCATGAAAATAATATAATTGCTATTATTATTTGACATGGGGTTTTTACATGGAATAGTAAATTAATAACAACACCTATTCTAATTATTTATTATTACCTGGTCAATTAAATTCATTAAGCACATGTCCCAGAAATAATAGCATTTCGATTATTATTTGACATTTGTTTTTTACATGGAATAATAAATTAAGTAACAGTACATATGCTAATTATTTATTATTACCTAGTGAATTAAATTCATTGTTATGTTATTATTCTCTATATAATCCAAGGGTTCATTCCACCAGATAACCAATCATTGTGTGCACACCATCCTTGGAGAAAATCTCTCAAGCCTAGAGAACTCTTCCCTCTACAAGAACATTCTCATGAATGAGAGAGATACTCCTCCAACGGATCAAGGAGAATGCTTTGGAATCTATTCCCATGGAAATCGAAGGAAGACATCATACGAGAAAGGATATTCCATGATAGCACCTGAAGACTCCTTCAGAGACATCTAGAGATATGTGGAACAAATGTGGATCACTGTTAGATTATTCATATGCTTGGATTATACATCAAAATGAAGTCGTACCTCAGACCCATAGTCGGACACATCAATGAAGAAAGAATCACTATGGAGGTAATTCTATAATTAAATTAAATTAATTATGAACAAAATATATCAATATTCACTTGTAAGTTATGGGTTTTCTTCTTTGTCTTCTATGATTGATTAAATTCCATGGATACTTTCATTCATCTTTATAATGTTCCTGGATTAATCATCTATTATAAAATTTTGAAAGTTGGGTATACGTCCATCTTGAGCTTCCGTTGCACCTAGAACCTACAAGTGGTATAATATCGGGTCATATTTTCATTTATAACCATTTAAATAATTTTTTGATAATTTACACTTTAATAATTTAGTTTTTCAATTCATGTTTAATTGTACTTGTAATCTAAATTTCGATATATTTTTCTCCCTTATTATATATCACGTATCTAAGAGAAACAAATAATTTTATGATTAAAATTAAATTGAGGATCTAATCTAGAGGTGCTGATGATTTTATCTAGATAACACAAGAATACACACCGTATAGTCAGATCTACATGCCATGTATTTGTGTTCAATGCATCATGAAAAATTTTACAATTACTTAAACAATGTGCATTAATGACATGTGGTGTAGTTAATTCTTACACCACGTGTTGACTGGGACAGACTGGAACACGGTCAGCCAGACTAGACACCATGTGGCCCACTGGATATGGTGTGTAGTCCCTTCGGGTTAGGTTCAAGTCATGTATCCCATACACGGATTGCCCAGTTGGTGACCATGTAACACAAAGTCTACATAGTGTGTGGCACACTGGACACACTATGTACTCCGAATATTTACAAAGTACACCTTACATGCCATTTCCATGGGCATGTACATCAGATGGACAATGATGAGGGTACACACCGTGTAGTCAGATCTACAAGGTGTGTACTATTTCTAGATTATGCTGATTTAAAAAAAAATCTTATATTGTGTAAACCTTGAGACATATATCTACCGGTGGGAATAAATCTAGGACACAACATGTTATAGATGTTTGATATATATATATATATATATATATATTTTTAATTAACATCTAGGTAATGTTCAAAGATCTACACATCTTGTATGAGCTGTATTTCAATTATAATTATGCGTTCATGCTCCGTGTCACAAAGAATAAAGTGTATATAAGTATAAATACATTTTGGGTTGTTTTGGATGGGTATTCACTAGGTTGCTTCCAAGGTACATGTTTCATACAAGGTTATGGATTATAATCTCAAGAAATTTAGAAAAGGTTTAAGATAACAATGATTGATGACTTAATGATAATGATTAATCGATTTGAGCGTAATTTATCTTAATAGGAATGACTAATTAATTGAACTCTTGTTTTATTAAATGTGTAATTTGTTGCATGTATGTGGATACCCATGATCTAGACCAGACCATTGTATGTGATTGGTTCCCTTTTAATTTATTTATAAAATTCCAATTTTTTCCATGCATACCTTATCCTCATTAATATGAATGGAATGTGTGCCCGTAGTTTATTTTATGTAAACCCCCTTTTTACCCCTCACCTATGTGTGTGTAAAAGGAATATGTAATGGATGGATCTACCAAGCTACAGGAGGTGGTTCATGTTCAGAACCAAGGTGAAACCAATCCAAGGAGATTCAAAGGTTGACTGGTGGAAATATATAAACCCAAACCTTAAACGGTTCAAGGTGTTTCTCCCCAAGGTTAGAGTTAGTTTATAAATATATTGATTAACTAACCAATTTTAAAACTCATTATCATACCCTTTATTTTATTTCTGTCAGTTTTGTGGTTATTCATTATGGATGTTTGATGCAATCACATAATTAATTAACTATCAAGCATACAATATGGAACTGAAATACAAATGGATTATGCGTAAATATTATCTATGCATGGTTAATCACTTAATTAAAAACTACATAACATTAATAAGAACGTGAAAAGATAATAAGTGGTAATTTAAGCATAAAAGATAATATCCTTCAATTAAATATTAAGTCAGTATAGCCTTCCATTACTTTGGTTAGAATCGAACCACAATTCAAAGTTCTTGAACAACCCTAGTAGGGGTGCTTTCAATTAATAGGGAATTATAGTTTCAGTTTTTTGGTTTAATTAACTTAGTTTAGATCTAGGGTTGACTGCCCTAGCATGACATAGTGTAACTGAGAGGAAAAGGATGAGGAAATACAAAATTAAAGATTTCAGGATTGGGGAGTCCACTCAACGGATCAAGGAGTTGTGGGTTAATGCAGTTGAAATTTGGAATTCCAACCTAAAACATTTCATTTTTCTTGACCAACCCCAGTTGGGGTAATGCGAATGGAAATATGGGTCCTTTCCGCTATAATATCCAAGCAACAGGATATTATGAAGCCAATGGCGATGGATATTGGGTTTCAACAAAATAGTGGGAGACTATAGATATTAATTAATTATTTTATATATATTTATCAAGATAAAGTACTAAAAATCTATTCATATTAATTTAAAGAAACATAAATCAAAATGACATCAAACATATCATTGTGATCCATACACAATAAGGAAAACCTTCTCACTGACACAAATTTGCAGGAGTGGTAAAGGCGCCTTCAGGTTTTCCTTCATTATGAGAGGAAATTTTATGTGCTGGAAAAGCCTTTACCAGTTGCACCTAGAAATGATGCAAGTGATGAGTAACTCTCTATGTATATGAAATAATTGAATGAAACTATGGATGTTCAATGCCTCATGATATCATCCATGACCAATGGTCTCTTGAAGAAACATGAGGAAATTGATTCTTGTAGAATGATGTCTCACCTTCAAGATCTCTATCAAGAGAAGGTGTGAAAGGAGTGGTATGTGATCTACAAAGCTTTGTTCACTACTATGCTTGGAAAGTCTACACCAGCTGGACAACATGTAGTCAAGATTATTGGCTACATTGAGCATATGAGCATCTTAAGGATTCAATTCTGAGATGAGTTGTGTATATATCTCATACTATCATCACTGCCTAAGACCTTCTCTAGGTTTATTATGAATTATAATATGATCAATAATGAGAAGAGTCTATCAGATCTTCTTACCCTGATTCACCAAGTGGATAAGGACATGGGTAATGAAAAACCCACAGTCCATATGGTGAATAGGAAGATAAATGACAAGGTAAAGGGCCCAAGATTTATAAAAAATATAAAGCCTCAAATCACCATACAAATAAGAAGAAGAAAATCCATGGAAGGGTAAGGAAAAGAAGGAAGTATGCTTTTCTTGTGACATGTTAGGCCACTGGAAGAGGAACGTCACCCAGAGGAATGGGGAAGCCAAAGTTGAATTCGTTATCAAGTGAAATATTTCCATTTCTACACATTGGGTATTAGATATAGAATGTTGGGATCAAATCTATATTCAAATGTAGAAACCAAGTAGATTTTGGAAAATTTACAGAGGGGTGGTGGAACTACGATCTGACAATGGTGCGAGGCTGGATACTCTTTACATTGTTGACTACCACCTCACATTTCAAATGGGAATGATTTTGGTTTTACACGGTTGTAATTACGTACCTAGTGTTACAAAAGAACATAACTTTTTTATAGTGTTTAGATATAGAAGGATTTATTTTCATGTTCAGAAATAATTTTTTTTACTTTTATAAGGGCAACAGATGTTATGGTATGTCAGATTTAAATAATGGTCTGTATGTATTAAATTATGAGAACAATTTTATGATAATTGATAATGAACCAATTTCACATGACTCATACAACACCTAGTTGTGGCATCACCACCATGTCATATAAATGAGAAGTGCCTGAAAAATCTCTATCATGAGGGTTATTTAGACTCTTCTAATCTAAAACCATTTTATAGATGTCATGATTGTTTACAAAGTAAAATTTCCAAACCAACAATTGGTGGATAGGGTGAAAGTGTCACAGAGCTTATAGGATTTGTAAACATTGATGTGTGTAGACCATTTATAGTAGAATATAGAGGTGGATACACTTACTTCATTACATTAACTGATGACTTGAGTATATATAGATATGTATACTTAATGAGGTATAAGTTCAAGTACTTTGATAAATTCAAGGTGTTAAAGAATGATGTAGAGAATCTACTTGGTAAGAAGATAAAGATGTTTGTATCAGATCGAGGTGGAGAATATCTTAACCAAGAGTTCATCAAACTTTTAGAGGAGTCAAGGATTCTGTCTCAACACACTCCACCTTATACACCACAGTGGAATGGTGTTAGTGAAAGGAGGAATTGTACCTTGTTGGACAAGGTGAGGTTGATGATGAGTAATACAGATCTTCCATTATCCTTTTGGGGACATGCATTTAAAATTACAACATTCACATTAAATCAAGTACCAAATAAGGAGAAAAATGGGATTCCCTTAAAGATATGGAGTGGAAAGAAACCCACTCTATCGTATACACATTTATGGGGATGCGAGGCATTTTTTATGGATTTTTGAGGAAATGAACAAGAACCCTGGGGCACACAGTGTATCTTTATAGGATATCCCATGGAAAAAAGGGATACTACCTATACAACCCCTCAGACAAGAAAGTTATTATTGTTAGATAGACTGTCATTCTTGAGAGGGATCACATCCTCAAAAAGGATAGGGGATAAAGATTGACTTTGATGAAGTTAATGCTCAAGATACGTAGGATTTGGAACAGGAAAAAGTTCCATAGGTCCCTGTAGAAGACACAGCTCTTGAAACAAATGTACTATGTAGGAGTACAAGAGAGGTAAGGGTACCAGAGAGATATGGTTTCCCTATCATCGAGGAAGGTGACACATTATTATTGGAAAATGATGAACATATCTCTTACATTGAAGCATTATAAATCATATAAGCTTCATGCTGGAAGAAAGCTATAAATTTTTAGATGGATTCCATGTATCAAAAGAAATTTTGGGTTATCGTCAATGCGCCAGTTGATGTAAATCATGTTGGGTGTAAATGGATATTTAGGAATAAATTGGACATGGAAGGTCAAGTTAGTACCTATAATGAAAGGATAGTGGGTAATGGTTTTAAACATAATCAAAGATTTTACTATGATGAATTGTTTCTCCAATTTCCTTATATAAATCCATAAGATTCATACTTTCCATAACAGCTTTCCATGACTATGAGATTTGGAAGATGGATGTCAAAACTTCATTCCTTAATGGGAACCTTCAAGAAGATGTCTATACGACACAAACATAAGGGGTTTGTGACACCATGTGATGATAAATGGGTATCAAAGTTATAGTGATACATTTCTAGATTAAGGTAGGTATCCAGGTCATGGAAAATTTGATTCGATGAAGCCATAAGAGAATTTGTATTCATTAAGAACGAATGTGAGCCATGTGTTTACAAGAGGATTAATGGGAATGTGGTCATTATACTAGTAGTGTATATTGACGACATATTTCTTATTGGAAACAACATACTAGTCTTGAAATCTTTCAAGGTCTTGTTGAACAAGTGATTATCCATGAAGGACTTTGGAGAAGCAACCTACATTCTAGGGATCAAGATCATTTGTGATAGATCTAAGAGGCTTCTTGGACTAAGTCAAATTATATACATTGACCAGATACTATGGAGATTTAGTATAGAACAATTCAATAAGAGATTGGTTATAGTGTCCCATGGTATACATCTTTCCATGAAAATGTGTCCCCATACACAACATGAGAATGATATATTGAGAAAGATTCCATACGCTTCAGTGATATGATCTTTCATGGATGTTATGTTATGTACCAGACTTGACGTTACCTATGAACTAATCACGGTAGGCAGATATGAATCATATCTAAGAGAATAAAATTGGAAAACATTCATGTCTATCCTTTAGTATTTGATAATAACTAAGGATATGTTTCGAGTGTATTGAGGAGATGAGGAAAGTTTCATCAGAGGGTATGGTGGTGTTGGTTTTAAGACAGATCAGAATGATCTGAAGTCACAATCAAGATATATTATACGTCTCAACAGTGAAGCTATGATATATAAGAGTTAAAATCATTTAGTTGTCTCAGATTCTACATAGTATTCCGAATATATTGCTGCTTTTGATGTGGCCAAAGAATCTGTTATGATTCATAAAATTTTCCATGAGCTTCATGTTGTGCCTATAAGTAAAGATACCATTACATTTAATTGTGACAATACTTAAATAGTGGATCATGTAAAAAATCCAAGGTCACATAAACGAACAAAGCACATACTTTGAAAGTATCAATTCTTGAAGGATGTCTATCAAAAGGGGTGAAGTTTTAGTGAGAAGAGTTTCAACAGAAGAGAACGTGGTGGATGTCTTTACTAAAGGTGTATCTTAGTAGAAACATGAATGTCATGTGATAACTAGTGCACTGAAGGTTGTTATCAGCTGGATCTAGTTCATGTGGGTGTCTGTTGGAGTTGGTTCCATAGAAACCAATTTTTTTGTACTTTATGATAAAGCTATATTCATTGGATTAATATTTATAAACTCGTTATCACATCAAGATTGATCTTCTGTGAGACATAATATGTGATAATGTACTAAGAATAACTATCACTAAAAGGTCATAGTAGATCCCTATTATGATGAGAAATAGGATGTTCTGTGATTCTATTCTTGAATATATTTTCTATGGATGAATGATATTATTTCAAGGGGAACAAATGAAACAAGATATTAGTGGTGGGGACTCATGAAACATTGAGGAACCTTTTCATGGTGTGCTTCCTTGGTAATATCCCTGAGGATATTATGAGAACAAGACCTTCCAGTTAGAAATAAACATTCATAAGTTTCAATGGATGTTTGAATATGTGGATGAGTGTATTGGTTCTTAGACTTTATGATTATTTTAATTGGTATTATGACTCACTCACTTATATGTATTGATGAAAACTTTGATGATAGATGTTCTCGATGAGGTAGGATATGTTCGGTGTGTCATGAGTAATATTGCATTAATCAATAATGAAAGAAAGGATTTTTCACTTCTATGGAAGTAGATATATCAGTACCTTTGATGGAAATGATATAGCCTAACTATATCCATGGCCATGGTGTTCTCTAGGAAAGTTCAACTATGTGAATTTAGATATTGAGAAATTGAGCAAAAGGGCTGATGGAACATGCATGCAACCCGTTTGATTAGAGATATTGGAAGACAAATATTATAATACATGGTAAGAGTTCGTATGTGGTGAAATGTAGTTCCAACATCAACTTCTTTCTCTTTGGTGCCTTGTCCCATTACTAGATATTAATCCTGGAATTTAGGCAAGCCCGCCTAATGCCAATGAGAAAGAGGCCTTGAGGGTCACACACTAAGTGTAACCAATATCTTAGTTAAAATAATTTATTTATCTAACATGTTGAATCAATATTACTTCTAGTATTGGTTTAATAATTATTCATGTATTCCTGATCTCATTTATTTCATCATTGGTCATTTGAGGGAAAATATAGCAGATGGAATATTTATTTATCGGCGAATAATGTAGTTATATTTATTTAATAAATATAAAGTCATTATTCAAGGCTCAATAAATATTGAGGAGGATTAGAGAACCATGTTATGGGTCTCGTGAGAAATAATTTTAAATATTATCAGGTTAATTAATATTTAATTATAAAGTGCAAGTTAAGGACATGTCATGGAAATAATAGCAGTGCTTCTATAATTTGTCTTGAGGTTTTAACATGGAATAATAAATTAAGTATCAACAAATATTCTAATTATTTTTTATTAACTAGTGAATTAAATTCATTTAGATTGTGTTATGGAATAATAGCATTTCTATTATTATTTGACATGTGTTTTTTATATAGAATAACAAATTAAGTAACAAAACCTGTTCTAATTATTCATTATTACCTTGTGACTTAAATTCCCCATTATGATGTTGTTCACTATATATGCCAAGGGGTCATTCCAATGGCTAAAAAATTATTATGTGAACAATATCCTTTTAGAAATGCTCCCGATCTTAGAGAACTCTTCCCTCTCCTAGACCACTCTCAGTAATAAGAGAGATCCTCTTCCACCGGATTTAGGAGAATTCTAGGGAAACGATTCCCAAGATGATCGAAGGCGAACATCACAGGCACAAGGATCTTCAATGGTTTCACCCAGAGACTCCTTTAGCGACATCTGTAGATACATGGAGCACATGTGTATCACCACTTTAAGATTTCTATATTTGGATTGTACATCGCAACAAAGACTCACCTCAGACCCATGGTCTGATGAATAAAAGAAGAAAGAATCACCATGGAGGTAATTCTATAATTTAATTAAATTAATTATAAAAAAATATGTCAATCCTCTCTTCTTAGTTTCAGAATCTCTCTATTTTCTTTTAGGTTTGATTAAATTCCATGGAAATTGGTTTTCATCGTCGTATTGATCCCGAATTAATCATCAATTATGACAATTTTCAAAGTTGGGTGCACACACATCCCATGGTTTCGTTGTGTTCAGAACCTACATATACAACCCACAAAAAGTATATATATGATATATGGACATCTGTTCCTATTCATGATGCATGAATGCATCCAAAATATCATAAATCACATATCAACACGAAGTGAATCACCCAAGTTGGGTTTACTTAATAATAACAACAAAAAATTAATTCCTCACTTTATGGAAACTCGGGCTTCCAATATAAAATAACGGTTAGGAACTGGCATAGTTCACCTACTTGAGTACCAACCATCATATCTCTTGTCTATCTAATACCATCCCAAGTAAAGAGAAGGGAATGTTAGTGAGTCTTATTCCTATGATACCATTTTATAACATCACAAATAGAACCACCAAGTGTGAGGCATAATTCCACAAGAGCCCATGTGCACCTCCCCATATATAAGAGGTCATTGACTAGTAGTGAGGGTATGATTCAATCGGTGGGGAGAATATAGCCTCAGTATCATGTCATGAGATTGATAATCAAAAATAAAAATAATAATAAATAATAGAGTAAACATTTATAAAAGATAAAGAAGTCACATATGTCATACAAATAAGAAGCTCCCAAAGTGGAAAGAAAAACAAGTGTAATAAGTAATAGAGTAAGTGAATAAATAAATAGTGGATCCTCCAAAGTCCTTCTTAGTATTATACTAGCTCCATGATCCTAAACTCAGTTTTCCACCACAGGACCCCTACCCCTCATTGGATACCTCATGAAATCTACAATCACACTTAAATTCCCCAGTGGAGTGTGAGTACAAAACTTTTTAGGATGCCACCAATGCATCCTTAACATGATGTTCTCAAGTATACAAGTGTATGCCATAATAAACTAATAATAGTAATAATAATGCATTATCTAAAATCGAGCAATCATGTGCTAACCAAGCCTCAAAAAACCCCCAACCATACTTGCTTTAGCTTCATAACATAAATGTACTATATGTAAATAAGTATTTAAAACCAACCACAAGGATGTTGGTGAGTCACTTAGAATCCAAAAATCATCAAGGGAAATCAACCTACCCACAATCCAAAATCCATCAGGTAATACCTGGAATCCACATGGTATCGAGTATCTATAACCTACGTAGAATCCACAAAGAATTAAGTAACACTCAAAATACACAAGGCATCAAGCATCAACCATCTACTTAGAATCCACAGGGCATCAAGTAGATTCTCGGTTACAAGGTTTTCATGCTACATCATCATCATCAGCACACATCATGAATGTAACCCATAAGGAGTAATCATACTATGATGACCACATGTTAAGTATAAATATACCATTCTTCTATAGGAAAATATGACAAGTCATAGCATGATAACTACTATAGAACACATAATGCGAAATATTGAATCATCAAATAAATCAATATGTGAATCAAAAATCATTATGTAATCAATACATCACATCAATATAATGGAATAATATTGTACCATATCATAGGATATAAACATATATCACATCATCATATGTAAGGTAGCACAAAAATACATTTTATCAAAATAGAACAAAAATAATAAGCTATAATGTACTCGTGGGAAAAAACTATTACATAAGGTTCTCGGGGCTACACACACCCACATGCAATCATAATCTAGAATGTTCAAAAAATATTTCTATGCATAAATCATATTAAGTAAACATGTGTAAAAAATCCCAAAGGGTATGGAACTTCCTAACTCAAAAGTCATTAGTGTTAATGGAAAGGATAAACCACCCTATATGGTTTATAGATGGAGTGAAAACCTCAATATTCATGAACACCTCTTCACAAATTTATTCTTATAAATGATGACATGTCAAAGATCATGGGTTTTCAGGACTTCCTAAAACCAAAACTAGTTATATTATTTCAAAAAGAAATGAACTATTGCACGTGATGATATATTCTCTCTCCTAGTTTTTTTGAATTCTCATTTTCGATCAACATAGGTGTTTATAATAATCTCCATAAGAAAATTTATCTTTTGATAATTTCCAGTAAATTATAATTTTATAATTATCTTTTGATATATTTTCATAAATTATCCTTTTATAATTATCTCTTGATAATTTCTCATAAATCATTCTTTATAATTATCTTTTGATAATTTATCACAAATTGTCCTCTTATAATTATATTTGGATAATTTCTTATAAATTATCTATCATAATTACCTTTAGATAATTTATCATAAATTATCCTTTTATAATTATCTTTTTAAAATTTATTATAAATAGTATTTTTATAATTATATTTTGATAATTTATCACAAATTATACTCTTTATAACTATATTTTGATTATTTATCACCAATTATCCTTTTATAATTATTTCTTTATAATTTATCATAAATTATCCTTCTATAATTATTCATTGAGAATTTAGTGTTAATTATCATCTATAATTATATTTTGATAATTTCTTATGAACTATCCATTTTATAATTATATTTTTTAATTTTTTTAATAATTTATCATCTGATAAACATGAAATTAACTTTTTGTTAATTTTCATATAGTAACTTTTGATAGTCTTTAAGTTATCATTTCATAATTTAAATAATTATCCTTTGATAATTATTCAATGATAATGTTTCAGAAATTATCATTTAAAAATTTGAAAATTTACCATTTGATAATTTTTATATAATCTTCACATGATAAGTATTTGTAATTATCATTTGATAATTTGAGTTAATTATCCTTTGGTAATCTTTTTTTAAATTATCCTTTGATAATTTATTTGGAATTATCCCTGTATTATTTGAGGTATTATCACATTAATTTAAAAGTCAACAATTATTTAATTTTATAATAAAAGGGAAATAGAAGAGAAATAAATAAATAAAAAAGTACTTGATGATGCACTTGGAAGAAGTATGGGGATTACTGTTATAAGAAATAAACTAAATTGAAGAACACAAAATCGGTCATAGAGAATTAACTAATAGTGAACAACAGAGTCATGGGTTGGGTCATATTTGAATCTCTTAACCAAAAGCAGAAGATAATCGGGAATAATATACCAAACTACGCATTACACCAATCAATTTCTAAAACGCCAAATTTAATCAACCATTTTGACCAAATTGATAGTGGATAGTTTTAATTCCCTCCATCATTGTGGTTATGATTTTTAATAGTCAAAACAAGTGAATAATTGATGTTTCCAATTTGTTTAGGCATTAGAAATGGTGGTCAAATCCATTTTGGTAAAACATGAACTGTAAATTGGGTTAAAAAATTTAACTAATAATATTAATTATTTAATAAAAATATTAAATAACTTAAATTAATGAGAAACTTGACCAAACACTTGATGTGTATAAAAGTTATATACCATCTAATGTTAACGTCACATACTAGACCTAATGGTGGATTCATATTTCTCTTAGGATGCACCATTTGAGAGATATTCAATTATTTTTTTTAAAAAATCAGAATAATAATATAATTAAATAATAAAAATGTATTATCTCCTATAATGTGACCAAACATCCGATGATCCAAAAATTTATACCTCTCCTAGGGTGAACCGTACATCCTAGACCTAACGGTGGTCTCAAATTTATTATACAACACACCGTTTTAGGGATATTAAATTATTTTAGATAAATCATATACTAAAAATATTAAATAAATTATTCTTATGTGTGATCTTTACAAATGTCTGACACTCACAAAATTTAATCCCCCAGCAGGATAAAACCCATTTCCCAAATGTAACCATGGTCCCATATTTCTCATAAGACACACTATTTTTGAGATATTCAAATATATTGGATAAATCATTTGCATGTAATATAATATATTTAATATTTTTATTCGGTCCACACCGTGCCTCAATAAGCTGCCTAATCACAAACTAACTCAATTCATAACTCCAAATATATTCTATATAAAATATAAATACGATAACTAGAATTTTACCCACACGTAATACCATTAATACAATGTTATGTGATTATGTATTGAAAAAATATATTTTTATATAAAAATATTTATAAATTATCAATAAGAGGGTTTAAATTATCAATAAAAATTATGGAAATTATAATTGACATACTTAAATACATGTAATTATTATTATTATTATTTAATAGTGATTTTATTTAAAAATAAGAAATTTCATAACCATATTCACCAAAACATTATGACCTTTTCATGTTTGGGTTACTATAACCACCTATTAGAACAATGCTATGAAACTCTATCATGGATGAATATGGGATGTTAAATTCTATTATAATTACAAATTAATAATCAAATAATTATATTTTATGGTCCTATAAAGGTTATATTTATTATTTAACTTATTATTAAAATATCACCTTCAATTATAAAAGTTAAATATAATATATCTCATAATAATACTTGTAGACGAATTTATCTTATAAAACAACCAAATTTTAAAATGTTATCTTTATTAATGTATGAAGGGGATAACTTCGACATCATTTAAAATAAAATACTATAAATGTCATAATATGATTTATAAGACTCAAAATGGTCCACAGGTCGACGCTTGGATTATTAGGGTATAGATATACTAAACTAATAAGTTTTGGCCAGGTGTTTGGGTCTTTTGATGGGTATTATTATTTTAATAAAAACAATATTATTTATTTTTCACTAAATAAATAATTTCTACATCATTAATGTATAAGCTATTAAGGTAATTAAATATTTCTTAAAAATTAAAAATAAATTACCATAAAAATAAAAAACATTTAGCTTTAAAATTTGTATTTATAAAAGAATTTATATTATGTATAACCTTATATTAAAAATTCTTTAATTATTAAATTTGAGTGAGACATATTTCACCTTATTTAACTAAAATAAATTAAAGGTCTTAATCACATCCAAGCGGGTTACAAAAGATTCCATTTCAACCCAACTATTATTTATAGAAAAATATAATCCTTCAATTATATTAAGACAAGTGTTAGGGTAATTTTATAATATTATATTTACCCTTAATTACCTGATTTACTTTTAACTATGGTAAATAAAATTTTCCATAGTTACTAGTCATAATGACCAAAAATAAAAAGTATCCTATTAAAATAATTTGGACTTACTTATTCCATATATGGAATAGATTTTTCCAAATTCAATACATAGAAGTTTCATTATTTAATTTAAAATTAGTCCCACTGTTGAGAAAATGAGTTTTTAAAGTTAAAACATTGCCAAAGATAGAAATGTTTTTACCAATGAATTCAATATAAAATTAATGATAAAGACTTATATTAAATTAAATGTTAAAAACCTATTATATTTATACTTTAAAACCATTCAATATTATAATTTAACCATATAAATTATCTTGATGAAAAAAGTTTCTTTAAGTAAAATTTAGTGTATTTTTATTATTCATCAAATTATGAAAGTTATCAGAATAATGTCAAAAATTTATCAAACCTAAATTTTTATATCCTGAATCAAAAGAATATGTTTACTTTGTCAAATTGAACTTATAAACTTGTCAAAAATTTGATTTATAATGGGTGCGCTATAAAAATACGGCAAAAGAACATTTTTTGAGAAATACTTCCTTTATACGAAAAATTGATTTTGTTCTCATAACATGTTCTAGAAAATGTGTAATATGACTTATAATGTTATAAAATTCAAAATGTGGTTAAAATAGATCATAACAGCTAGTTCATAATAATATTATAATATATCATTGTTTAGTGAAACTCAGTATTGTGTACAACAGACGCTATTGCGGATGGATGCTCTTGCGTGCAACACAAGCCAAGAATAGTGTTTGCATATACTACAAGATAATACGGTTTTGCGTATAGTGAAATCTAATCTTGGTGTATCATAAAACACAAGACATCAATGAAATTAAAAATATTATTTCTCAAAAAATCTTAGGGTGTTATATTATATCCCCACTAAATAGAATTTCTCCCTTGAAATTCATCACATGGAAATAAAAAGATTAGGATACATATCTTTCATCATATCCTCAAGTTCTAATGTAGCATCTTCTAATTGGTGGTTCCTCCATAAAAATTTAACCAATTGAGTGGTTTTGTTTCGTGTAACTTTTTCGTTATGATCCAGAATCTCTATCGATTGTTCTTCAAAAGAATGATCTTGCTCCTGCGGTACGACTTCTGAGCTTAGTACATGTGAAGGATCAGGAATTTACTTTCTTAGGAGGGATACATGGAGCACATTATGAACTTGAGAGAGATTTTGTGGAAGTTCCAATCAGTAAGATACCTTCCCAACATGATCCATAATTTCAAAAGGGACGATATACCAAGGGCTCAGATTTCACTTCATTCAAAATCTCATTACTCTCTTCTAAGGAGATATTCGTAAGAACACCTTATCTCCCACTTCAAACTATAGGTCTTTTCTTCGATTGTCAGCATAAATTGTTTGTCGACTCTGAGCTGCTCTTATATGTTGTTGAATATATCTGACATTTTCTTCCATTTCGTCAACATGATCAGGTCCTAATAGCTTTCTTTCCCCAACTTCATCCCAGTATGATGAAGTTTTGCACTTATTTCCATAGAGGGATTCATAAGGAGCCATTTGAATATTGGAGTGAAAGCTATTTTTGTAAGAAAATTCCACCAATGGTAGTTGTTGATACCAACAACCTTTTAAATCCATTGAGCAAATATGGGTAGGGACTAATTTCCAGGGGTATTGTAGCAGCATTGTAGTAGCAACGGAACTGTAGCGGCGGAGACACTCTAGCGGTGGAGGCACTGTAGCAGGAACTCTAGCGGCGACGGTACTGTAGCTGGTACTAGAGCAGCCCAGGTACTGTAGTAGTACTATTCCCCGAGGGGCTCTTTAGGCCATAAAAAATGCGCTTTCAAGCCCTGTATTCAGGCCACTTGGCCTTCGGCCTTCAGGCTATGTAATGGGTCTCCCTCTACCCAGTCTAAAAGGTATTTGCTTTAAATAATAAAATAATAAGTAGTGTTGAAACTCAACTCTGCATCTAGAGCATGCTGAAGACTTTGGCAGAACTTTGAGGTAAACCTCAGATCCTGATCAGATATAATGGAAAGTGGTACCCCATGCAATATTACCACTTCTTTTACATATATCCTGGCAAGCTAATCAAGAGGGAAATCATCTCTAATAGCAATGGAGTGTGCCGACATCATAAGATGATCAACTATAACCCAGATAGCATTATTTCCTTTGGATGTTTTGGGATGTCCGATGACAAAGTCCATAGTGATGTTTTCCCATTTCCATTTTGGTATGGGTAATGGTTGAAAAATCCCCTTAGACTTCTTTCTTTCAGCCTTACCTTACTGATAAACCATGCTTCAAGAGAAATATTCAGCAACATCTCCTTTCATTCCATCCCACCAGAAGTATTCTTTCAGGTCCGTATACATATTCGTGCTTCTAGGGTGAACAGAGAATGAAGAACTATGAGCCTCATCCAATATTTCCTTCATTAATTATTTTATGGGAGGAACACAATCTCGATTCCCGAACCTTATTATTTCATCACAATAAATGTTTAATTCAAGAAAATTTCTCACATTATTTTGTAACTCTACATCTTATTTTTGTGCCTCTTTAATCTTCACATGTATAGATGGTTGAACATTCATTTGAGAAAGATAAGATTTTTCCCCTTCCTTTATAATTTCAAGATCCATCATTTGCAAATAAATAAATATTGGATCTTTCATGATCCTCATCATGGATAAGATTTCATGGTATTGTCGACTTAATGCATCTACCACTCTGTTTGATTTCCAAGGATGTTAATGTATGGAGCAGTTTTAATCTTTAATCAACTCTAACCATCTTTTTTGGCACATATTTAGATCCTTTTGTGTGAAAATATACTTCAAATTTTTAGATAAGTAAAAATATCACACCTTTCACCATAAAGATAATGCCTCAATATTTTTAATGCAAATATTACCGCGACTAACTCCAAATCATGGGTTGGGTAATTTTGCTCACGGATCTTCAACTGTCATGAGGTATAAGCTATCACTATATCATTTTGCACGAGAACACACCCCAATCCCTTCTTGGATGCATCACTATCGGTCACAAACCTTTCTCCACTACATGGTAGTGTGAGCACATGTGCACTGGATAAGCTTCTTTTTAGCTCCTTGAAATTCTCTTCACACTCCTTCGTCCAAATGAACTAAACTCCTTTTTGAGTCAACGTAGTGAGTGGATTATATAATCAAGAAAAATATTTCAAAAAATGTCGATAATATCCATCCAAACCAAGAAAATATCGGATCTCAGTTACTATTGTTGGTCTTGACCATCTTTCGATAACCTTTGTTTTTTTGGATCCACAGATATCCCCTGTCTTGAGATTATGTGACCCATAAATGATTTTTTTTGTAGCCAAAATTCACAATTTGAAAATTTGTAATAAAGCTTCTCATTTCTCCGGGTCTTCAATACAATTTTTAAGTGATCTTCATGTTGTTCCTTTCTCTTTTAATAGACAAGAATATCAACTATTAAGACTACCACAAACTGATCAAGATAGTCTCTAAAGACTCCGTTCATTAGATCCATGATGATAGTAGGGGAATTAGTAAGACCAAATGGCATCAATATAAATTCATAGTGTCCAAACCTTGTACGGACAGCTGTATTTGGTATATTCTCCTTTTGACCCTTAATTGATGATACCCTGAATGAAAATCAATCTTGGAAAAGTATTGAAATCCGCATAGTTGGTCAAATAAGTCACCAATGTGTGGATGGTAAGTGTAACTTTCACCACATCGTTATCGTACTCCACATCGCCGATAGAAATTCCACATGACATTCCTTTATCTTTGGACTTAAGAGTTTATTGATGTCAATCATCATCAACAACCCTTGGATTAGAGAATTGATTGGAATAATGTCCCTATTCCTTGCAATTGAAACATTTAAGTGTAGGAGGTGCATTTTATGTAGCCTTTTCTCTATTCGCATCATTAGAAATATTTTTCCCATCACTGCGGCATTCAATTTCCTGATGACCTTCTTTTCAACATGTAAAACATTTACTTGTCCCTTTAAGAAAATTACCTCCATGTTTTATTCCACACTTCGGACATAAGGGAAAATCATCTTCTTTTCAGTGTGGTCTTTAGATTTTCCATTGAATTCCATTTTCCTCTTCTTATCTAACCCATATGACTGATGGGCAACTCCAATCTCCATCTCAACCTTGAGAGCACATAAAAAATTTCCTCATAACTATTGAAGTCCCTTATGGGTAATTCCCTTCAATGACTTGGATTTAAGCCACTAAAGAATCGATCAATATTACTCTCTGGTTGGATAATAATTCTGGAAGCACACCTTGCAAATCTTGTAAAATTTTCTTTGTAGGTACCAACAGATTCCTCATCCTTTTATTTTAATTCAAGAAACTCTTTATCCATCTTTGTTCGAAGAATACAAGGGAAGTAATTATTGAATAAATAAGTTCTTGAACTCGTCCCATTCCATGGACTCAATTTAATCTCTTTGCCTTGTATTCTTGATAAGATTCCACCATGGATCAGCTTCACCTTCCAAACAATATACTGCTAAGATGACTTTATCATGTTCAGAACATTATAGAATAGAAAATATTTTTAGTGGTATTAATCCATTCTTCAGCCACTAATGGATCAGAAGACCTGCTGAATGAAGGTGGATGCTACCTCATAATGGATTGAACATAATGTTGCTAATTCCTTTGCTCGTTTGGAAGTCCTGCATGATTCAGAACTTGAGAAAGTTGTGTGAGCATGGATACATGATTTTTCATTTCAGTACCCATAATGTTTGGTTTCTCAGGGGGACAATCATTACATTTCCCGTCACATTCAGCATTAACATGGTCCTTTGAGTTCCAATAATAGACTAAAACCAAGAATCATAGTGTGGGAAACACTAATTACAACCAGAAAACCTCATGATCGGGAATAAAATTTCACACTTTAGGTCTTATCATAGGTTATTAATGGCCATTTATAAAACACTAGGATTGTGTCCTATGCTTAGACATACCCTTAAGGTTCTTACTAAGAATTTCACATCCTAGTTTCCAAAGGTTAACTATAACCTCCCTTTGATACCAACTATAGAGACCCACACATTACATACATTGTTAAAACTACAAAACTGAAGTATATGTATTAAAACATATATCAAAACCATGAAAGGACCGTATAGGTATAGTGTCTTTAGAAACTGGGAAACATAAACAACTGGTTCATAAAGAATCTATGTTGTCTCCTGTTTATTTGATCATATCTAAACTCCTTTTGGCATATCATATTTTATACTCTTCTTCCTATCCTTTGGAAAAGAAACATACAAAAGGGTGAGCTAAAATGCTCAGTAGGGTTATAAAAATGAAATATCAATTATATCATATTCTTAAGATCTTAACATTTGAAAATCTTATCCTGCATAAGAGGTCATAATATTAAATCATAGAACTGCAATGTATTCCAAAAAAAAAATCAGAACATAAGACATGGAACTTTGTGGTATACACACATAATCATAGAAAATAATTTTATATTAGTCATGGCTCGTCGCCAAGACCATCATAGTGGACAAAGTGCATTACCAAACCAAGTTTACTCCTCGTTCCAGCCTTATAATATTGGACCAGATTTACTTTTTGTTCCATCCCTGTCTATCTCATGAGATACAAATATTTATCTAATGCATTAGTGGGAGATATAGGTACCACCCATCTCATAATGAAACCATTCTTATGTGTGCCACAAAATCATAAATCATATATCACATCATAACCCATGTAATAGAATGAGATTCTTAAACATCATGTCATCATAACATAATCTATATAAGATAACAGGACTTTATAAAAATAATTCCATCATAACATAATCAAATAAATGTAATAATAGGGATAGAAACATAACCCTATATCATCTTATATGGAAAATAATTTTGATAAAACACCCGAACTTAGTTCATGAGGAAAATATCATTTATTCTTAAAAAAACATTTTCTTTTCTCAACAAGTCATGCAATTTTGAAATAAAATAAGTTAATTGAAAATAAAATTAAAAAACAATAAATGAGGCTTCGTGGAAATAATGTTCTTTGAAATAATAAAAAACCTGTTCATGCCATATAAGGTAAAAAACATTCTTCTCGTACTATGGCTAGAAAAGTCAAAAAGTATCTCCTACTGAAAATGAAAAAAGATTCCTTTCATATATTTTACTAAAAATTAACCAATTGGTAAAATTGGATTTAAACAATTGCAGGAGGATATAAATTATATTACATATTGAGGAAACATGGATGTGGATGGTAAATATGACCCAGAAAAAACTGAAGTATAAACAATCTCAGATAGAAATGAGATTGTGAGATTTTCCCTTATCTTAGGTCCGATATTCTTGGTACGTATCTGAACATCCTGTATAATTATTTAAATAATATGATTGAATTATTCCAAAATAATAGTTATTGTAATGATATCATATATGGTCATATTCTTATCTATTTATTAGTGACATTTAATTGTTACTCATTATTTGGGTGTTAACTACTTTATGTTTTTATGCATGTTTTGTCGAATAAATTATTATTCCTCTTTTTAGTTTATAGATATACCATTTACCGAATTTTATTAGTATAATATATATCATATTTATTCATTCAATTCATTTATATAAAGAATCGCATCACATCGTGGAGACGGTTGGCCGTACGTACGCAGGAGAGATGATAACATTCATATGATTGTGGAATTGTATTGAAGTGTATGGTGTATAATATTTCAGAATCAATATCACTTATATAATAATCATATATAGTTATTTAATCCATCATTATACCCATCCAAGCAGGTTGGTGAAGAAAAACAGATTACACCACGGCGTGGAGACGGTAGGCCGTACGTACGCTCGCATGGTGATTTCATTTTTTATAGGATGGATAGAAGACAGAATATGGTTGTTTCAGATTCATAATAACATATTTGTATACAAGTGATACTAGAGTTATTACTTAAAAATGAAACAACTCATATAGAGGAAGTAGAAGAAAGAAGATTGAAAGAATCGGTAAAGGATGTTACCTCTTCCTCAACATGCCTCTTCTAAACCTCCTCTTTGGGCGCTAAAGTTGTTCTTGTAAGAAGACTAGAACCTCTAGTATGTTTATAGGTAAGTTTATAAGGGAAAATTCCAGGGTTTGGCCAAGTTTGAATGCTCAAAATTGTGTGATGAGGAGAGGTATGGGGTTCTCTTTTATAAGAGAGGAGAGGGGCACATTTGGAAACCCCCAAAATATTAATTTATAATAAACTCAAACCCACATAAAAACTCCCAAAGTGTCTGAAATTATGATGTGAGGTAATATAGGGTTTTAATCTCATCATCCAATCAAATTTAGACATGTTTTGATTTTATTTTAAACCTTACCATTTTGATTTATCCATATTTAATATATTTAATTTTATTTGTGGTAATAATATTCTAAATTATAAATTGTTATAAATACTTATGTGTTGTTAATTGTCCATAATTGGATAATTTATGACATTTTCGACCATATTAATTTGAATTTATAATTTTTAAATATTTTTTTTATTTTTAAACAATTTAATAATATAAAATATCAATAGTGACAATTTTGACACTATTCATTGATTTGAATTTAAATAAAATCCACAAAAAAGATATGTTACAAAAAAAATTTAATATATTCCTAACATATAATATTTATCTATACAATTCGTGGAGCAAATTAATTATTTCATATAATATTTATTTTAATATTTTTAAAACCATCTATTAGATATTTCTCTTAATAAAATAATTACTACAACATTATTGTATAACTATTTAATATATTTATTTTCTATATAAAAATTAAAAAAAAAATACTATGATTAATATAAATCTAATAGCTTTAATAAGAATACTTTTAGTCTAATTTATCTTCTAAAACAACCAAATTTTAAACTCTTATCTTTATTAAAGTATGAAGGTGACAACTTCAACATCAGTTAATATAAAATACTATAAATGTCATAATATGTTTTATAAGGATCCAAATGGTCCACAGGTAGACCCATGGATTCTTAGGATATATATATATACTAGAAAAATAAGTTTTGGTCAGGGTTTTGGGTCTTTTTATAGGTATTATTATTTTAATAAAAACTATATTATTGATTTTTCACTAAATAAATATTTTCTGCATCTTCAATGTTTAAGATATTAAAGTAATTAAATATTTCTTAAAAATTACAAATAAATTACCATAACAAATAAAAACAGTTTAGCTTTTAAAGTAGTATTTATAATTGAATTTATATTCTATATAACCTTATATTAAAAATACTTTAATTACTAATGTTTGAGGGTGACATATTTCACTTTCTATAACTAAAATAAATTAAAGGTCTTAATCACAACCAAGCGGGTTCCAAAAGATTCCATTTCGACCCAAGTCTACTTTAGCGAAAAATATAATCATCCAATTATATTAAGACAAGTGTTAGGGTAATTTTATAATATTATATTTACCCTTTATTACCCGATTTACCTCAAACTATGGTAAATAAAATTTACCGTAGTTACTATTCACAATACCCAAAAATAAAAAGTATCCTATTAACATAATTTGGACCTACTGATTCCAAATAAGGAATCCATTTTTCCAAATTCAATACACAGAAGTTGTAGTATTTAATTTAAAATATTTCCCGCTGTTGAAAAAACATGTTTTAAAAGATAAAACATTGCCAAAGATTGAAACGTTTTTACCTATGAATTCAACGTAAAATTAATGATAATGACTTGTATTATATTAAATGGTAAAAATATATATTCTATTTTTACTTTAAAACCATTCAATATTATAATTTTTCTATATAAATTATCTCTATGAAAAAAAATTTCTTTTAAGTAAAATTTAGCGTGTTTTTACTATTCATCAAAATATGCAAGTTATGAGAATAAAGTCATATATTTATCCAATGTAAAATTTTATATACTAATTCAAAATAATAAGTTTAATTTATAAAATTGAACTTATAAAATTATAAAAAAATTTATTTAAAATGGGTGCACTATAAAAATACGGCAAAACTGCATTTTTTGAAATATACTTCCTTAATACAAAAAATTGATTTTGTTCTCATACCATGTTCTAGAAAATGTGTAAGATGAATTATAATGTTATAAAATTCAAAATGTGGATAATAATATTCATAATGGCTAGTTCATAATAATATTATAATATATCATTGTTTAGTGAAACTCAGTTTTGTGTACAACATACGCTATTGAAGAAGGTCGCTCTTGCGTACAACACAAGCCAAGAATAGTGTTTGCATAAACTACAAGCTAATACGGTGTTGCATATAGCGCAATCTAATCTTGGTGTAGTGGTCAACACAAGATATCAAAGAAATTAAAAATATTATTTCTCATTAAATCTCGAGGTGTTACATTAATAGTGTAATTATATCATTGAAAATTAAAGGTCATTCACAAAATTATCATTTTCCCCACATATAAAAAGGGGATCACTTTTACCCTTTCAATGCACAAATTTCCTTTAAAAATATTCCAGAAACACAATCCAATTTTTGTCTCCTAGAATTCCATTTAATTAATAAAATATCTTTGTCACTAAAAGTTAGAATTAGTTCTTTAATTTTAAAAATTTTCATCAAGATGAAGTTCAATGTCTTGATATAAGTATTCCTTACTCCTTAGAATTTATCCTTAATCTTTATCATCTAAACCTACCCTAAACATAATAATATAATAACCTCTTCACAATTATTATACTATGTTTTTATTTCATTAATGGAACGAACCCTATTTATTCCTTCCCATACAATTATAAAAACAAAAGAACGTCGATCAAACATTGTGTGTAATACTACCTTCACGAAGCGACATCTTCCATTTTTCGAGAGATCAAAACATTAAATGTGCATTCTGCACTAAAGAAAGTAATGTTTTTCTTTTATCATATGATTTTAATGATTTACCCAAACTAGAGAAAATATTATTAAAAAAAATAAAAATATATAACTGATATCATTATTTTTGTTTTATAATGATATTATATCAAAATAAATATTTTCTTAACCTTAATCACCCATCAAATTTTGGTATGTTCATATTTGGATGGATCTAACCACCCACTCGAACATTAATATAAAACCATATCATGGATGAATATGGGAACTTAAATACTATTATTATTATATGTTAATAATCAAATCATTTTTGTTCATTTTTCTTAAATTTTTATATTAATTATTTAACATAATATTAAAATATCATTTTTGATTTCTAAAATTTCCAAAATAATCCAACCCCAATTCAATTTTAATGAAAAGATAAGAAAATTAGTAAATAAATTAAATAAAATATGATGATAAATGTTCTATATTAAATGAAAAATATATGAATAAGGTTACTAAGAAGGTATCAAATAAAATTAATTTGATTATTCAAGAAGTTAGGTGCATGCATTGAATAAATCGGGAACAAAGAAAGGGTTTTTTGTCTCATTTTAAAATCCATAAGGATTGTTTTATTTTTCAAAATGTCTTATTTTAATGTGGTTCACATGCTAACCATTTGAGATTTTATTTCAAAAATTATATTTTATTCACACATTTTCAGTTTCAATCTACATCCCTCTCTATTAAGGGGGTTTTGATTAAAATGTTACTCAAACCATAATGTTTTCTTGTGTCAATGTTCAGCCCTTTAGACATAATTATTATGTTACAATATTTAATATTTTTAATGGTGTATATAATAAACATTTAATAATTTGTATCATGATACTATCCTTTTTCATGGTATTTAATGTTTTATTTAAAATCATATACTTTAAGGGAATTTCATTCTAAAGGTTCTAATGGTGTAAGTGTATCATCGACTCAATTTACAATACATTGAGTCATAGTCATGCATACATGAATATAATTTTCTTGATTTATTTTATTTTACAATTTTACCATTTTATATATAATTTCCTCTTATTCGTTGGGAAAATTACCTCTCATCATTAATTACCACTTATTTGATAAAATGTTTTCTGAAATAAAAATATAACTTTTATTAGAATAACTCTCATTCTTAATAATGAATATTTTCTTCCATGTACATATTCAAATTCCCACCAATGTTTTACTCTCTTTTGGGAACTCAAATATGGATTAATTCATGCAATCCGATTACTTATCATAACCAATTTTGAAATGTAAATTTTATTTTCTTATTTATAATGTGGGTTTGCAGTAAAGTTATTTCAAAATATTATAATGTTTTACATATCATAGATATATTTATTATATTAACCTCCACATTTTCTATATAAAATCTTTATACATTTTTAAGGACTCTATTATTTAAGATTTATTAAAATATAATTATTTTAATATATCTCAAAAATGTTACATTCTAACCTTTTTTGAATATAAAATTTTCAAAAGAAATTGGACTTTTTTCTTATAATTACATTATAAAAAAAGAAAATCAACATATTTTTAAAAATATTTTACAATAATGTATTTCCTATAATTTTGAATATTCCTTCTAATGTTTCATTATTTTACATTGTAAAGTATATTTCTATTATTCTATTAATTTTATTTAAAATGGATTTGGTGAAAAGGGTAATTATTATTATTATTTTGATAGTAAAATTATTCAGTTATTTTAAAATTATTCTTCAACTACCAGTTAATTCTTTACGTATGTTTCAAAAATAAGAAATTTTAAATCATTACAAGTGAAATGATCTATCACAATATTTTTCTTGCTTAATGATCTTCATTGCATGGCCATAATTTTTCTTCCAATGCCTTTCCTTAGTGAATACCCTATTTTTAATTCATTTGATTTTAGTGTGTTCACCTATAATGAAATACAAAATTTTATTTGGGATATAATCAACACAATAATATTCCATTTTTCTATATGGTTTAAATACCATATTCTTTATTATATTGATTGAAGGTTATTTGCCTAGAAAGTTATTAAATATATTTGGATACCCATTTATTTTATTTGGATTTTTCATGTTATGATTATTGATAGAATTATTAATGATTATTTTATTTGATTCCATTTAAAAATGATATGAAACACATTTTATTTTCAATGTCTCCTACGATATGATGAATGAAACCTATTCTCTTTCGTTGAGTCCTTTGTAAAATTTTGAATTATTGAGTTCAAAAAGAATGCATAAGTATATTGGAATGACGTGTGGGGTCCTATGTCACCCTAAAATTCATTGGATAAACGTTTAAATCTCACGACATATACACATACACGAGCATAATTTAGTTGTTCGTAAGAATGGGTGTAAGCCTGTGACTAATGATGGTGATGTATACATGATTATAACGAGTTTTTTGTTAAGAATGGGTAAAGTTGTGTGACAAATGAAGGTGATTTTTCCATATTCTAATGTTTATACCATAATATAATGTTTATTCTAATGAATATGTTTTTCTCTCATGCCTCATGTTTATTCACACATGTCTCCAAACTCACTTAATTCATTTATTATGTTATGCCATGTCATATACCTTGACTCATGTTTATTATCTAAATTTGTTTGGGTATGATTTTCTTATGAATATTGATTCTACCCATACTATCATATTATGATCACTTATAATATTTTATTTTTATCACTTGTGTTTACCCTTACTGAGAATCTAAGTTCAACTGTTTCTTATGTTTTAATTTTCCCAGGTTATGAAGATAATAAGAGTATGAAATGTTTAGAATATTATATTCTGTGTATAATTAGTGGGATATATTTACGACATGTTATGGTTTAGAAAATAAATTATTTAGAAATTAAATCTATATTAACTGAAAATTATATGATATTTATTGGTTAATTTTTTCTTAATGCCCTAAAACAGTAAACTAAAATGATCATGGGAATGTATTATAAGGAAATATTTTCTTTAAGTCTGGTAAATAAGATGGTCACATATGTGGGGAGCTATATGTATTATAAAATAACTTAATAAATCATGAAATATGTGTTTTATCTGGGTTTAATGGAAGTAACAATATAATGTAACATGAATCCACAAGATCGTTAGTAATATGTAAGTAGAGAAAATAGAATAATATTTATGGATTATTATACCCAATCTTACCTTCATACATGGAATTAGTTCTATTGTATTTTATTATAATTAATTTTTTATATAAGACAAGGAATCAACTTGGATCTAGAGTTATGTCTTGGGACTAAAAATATTTCAGAGGTTGATGAGTCAGTAGGTGATGATGTTAGTTTTGGGTCCATGGATAATGTATTTTATTTACATATTTTAAGGAAATTTTTTATTATCCACGGGTCTTGATTATTTATTTATATATTATTTTTATTTTGATGTATATTAGATGAATGTACTATATAGATGTATATATAATATTTATAATTTATTTTATTTTATTTATAAGACCGTGGGATGCCATTGTGTCTCCCTGTTTTGTTTCCATTAGTTGGAATGTATGATGTATGAATAATTTATTCCAAATTTTTAGTAAATTTATAAAACATATTTATATTTTAACATTAATGGAATAACCCTCTGATATATGTTTTTGTACCGAATTGATATTTGATAGGCTATGTTATAAAATGATGAACACTTGAGGTATATTACCACCCTAACATGGGTCCCATGATAGGTTTCAGATAAGGGACATTATAAAATATTTTAAGTGAATTTTATTTCAATAATTGAGTCCATTAGAGGTGTAAATATCTTATCATGACTTGGATGGTAGGGTTTTCATGTCCTTGGAAAAAATGATGTTGATTGAAATCTATGTTTCTAGAATATTTATAGTGTTTGGATTAGGAATACTAGTTATGAGTGAGTGTTTTGGTCTGATCATTATTTTTTTTGGAATATATAGGGATGGAGATGAGCCATATAGCTCAGTGATGATCAGTTTTCATACTTTGTTTATGAATAATTATAGTGGAATATTCTAATAATTATACATTTTCTGGTTGGTGACGTTGCTTAATGTTACTACATTAGGATGAATCAAGATTTATTAAAAGACATTAGTACTTTATTATATTTTTTTCTCCTCAATTTATTAGTGGAAAAATTATTAATTTGGATTAGAGGAGTCAATTTATTAATGTGATTGATTCATTGAATATGATTTTATGGTTTCCATAGTTAATTATTTCAATGTTTTAAAATCCAGGGGAAATCATTTTATGAAAAAAGAGTATTTATTCTATTATATAACATGTATAAAAATATTTTATAGGTTGGTTTAACATTAAATGGATAGTAAATCTGGTGGTTTTGAAAGTGAATGTGTCCTTTTCAATGAAGTTTTAGTGAAACCAAGGAAAATGGTTTAAAAAATGGCTAGTGGTGTTGGACGTTTCTGAGTTTTTTTGATAAAAAAAGTAAAAAATATTTTCAAATTGGATTTAAATGTATTTTGGAATGGATGTTCAAAAATGGAAACTTATTTTTTTGAAAAGACTAATAATGATAGATATTTTTTATTTCAGGGTTTTGATTGAAAGAAGTTTGTTACAAAGGCGTTTTTGATTTTATATAAAACCATTTTTAAGTGGGTTTTAGGTGTATACAGTGATTTTAGTTGTTTTTCAAAAATATACAATTGATGGGTGTATAAGTAAATTAAAAAATTTTAAAGAATGTATTGGGAATAATAAGAGTTCTTTTAAAATGGGTGTTGAGACTGTGCTTAGTAGGTATTATTTTATATATTCTAATAAATGATTAAGAAATTTTAATAATCCTGGATCAATTATTTGGGTGTGATTAAGGCTTAAAGATCCATTTCTGGATTGAATTTTATAATATTTTTACTATATGGGTTTTGTTTTTGGTTATTAAATCTTGCAGTGGGGAGTATACAGTTGGGAATTAGGTTTTCTAAAGCATGTAATTATTGTCGGAAGAATTATATGTTTGATTATTTTTCCTATAGTGATTATAAAATGAAGGGTGTGCCTATGAAACATTATTATGCCATTTTTTTGCCAATAAGAAGTGTCATTAGGCAATCATAGTTTCATAATGGAATCACGATGAAACTTTTGGGAGTAAAATGTTTTACACTGTTAATGAGTTGGTGATTGGGAAACGTTGGGGTATACAAGGGGAAAAAATTAGTTTTTCTAGGATGGAAAGACTTATAATAGGGCGTTAATAACACACAATAGTTTTAGATTCTATTTAAATAATGAGATGATAGATTTTAGCATAGAAAAATATAGGTGAAATCAAAATTTTGGATACGGATCAAGAGGTATGATATTATTAGTATCTTTATAAAGATTACAATGAATGATTTGGTATGGAAATATTGGTATTTAATATTATATGATATTTTTATAGAGTTTAATATTATGAAAGAGAGGAGGATAATGGTTATAGAAAACTATTTGGTACCTAGTGGAGTGCCACCTTATAGCTAGTGGGATAAAAAGAACTAGTGAACTTCTATTTTATCCACTGGGTATCCAATGGGTGATTGGGTACACAATTAGAGACAATAAGTACTCAGTGGCACCCTTGTTGGTTTTTAATAGGGGAATTAAAATCATTTCACTTTTGGTATCCTTCACCCTTCAATGGGAAAGGGAATCCAAGATAACTATTTTTTGTATACTATTCCCCCTCTATTCACCCATTCCCCATTATTTACCTATAGATCTATACAAGTTTAAGGGTGAATTTAATTCATCAATTAAAGATAAACTCCACTCCTTCTCTTCCTTATCCTCTTCCTCTTCGTAATCCATTAATTTAAGAAACTCTATATATGGATTTAATTTACAATTTCACCAGATCATGGTGAAATTATCTACAACGATAAGGATTCTATGTGTGATTGTTAGTAGTGGAAAAGAGATGATAAATACATGTTATTTCACTATTTTAGAATTAATAAGTTGAATTTTACTTTTTTCCATGTGGTTTCATTAATTTTCAGAAACATTAAACCATTCAATGAGTTTTATCATCTTACTATATATTTTTTATTATTTTATAGAATGGATGACATATAAAATTTTATTCTTTTTAACATAATAAGTTTTGATTGGTACTGAGAATGGTCAATTTGAGCTTGAATAAATAAATATTCTTTCATGGAGGTAGGTAACCATTAATCATCTAATTATTTTGATTTTTTGCTATGTATCTTGTTATATATGGGTTTTATTATGTTTTTGTGTGGTTATAATTATAAAAAACATGGTTTTGTGGTATCTTGTGATCCTATAAAATGGTATGGGATATGGGTTAACATAATTGTTCTGAAGGATCACATAACTAGGCTAAATAGTTTTTTATTTGTTCCTTAGTTTAATGAGTGAAAAAACAACAAATTTATAGCCTGCATGAGTCATGTGTTCTTTTCTTGTTCATGTTTTCTTAAAGGAATGTTATATAACATTAAAAAGGGTTTATAAAGGAATTAATTTTTGTGAAATTAGATTTCTATGGTAATAATTTTATGTTGATTAATAGGATTTTAATGGGATTTTAAATAGAACTTTGTATAACATGAGTGGTTTTAAAATAGATTTATCTAGTTTTTAATATTTTATTCGGTTATTTTTACGATATAAGGATATACATTTTGAATAACTTATAAAAATGGAATTTGAATTTTATTTTAAATAGAGGGAAAATAATAATGTTTTAAAAAAAAGTTTGATCCAATTAACCTTTTTGGGAAGTATTTTGTTTTAAATGAATGGTTTTATTATGTTATCTATTGATTTAATTATTCCTTTATATGTATTATCATGATTATATGATAATGCATAATGATTTATGATGTTTTAGGTGAAATATTTACTTTTTAATAGGTTTTAGGCTATGATATGATATATGATGATTACCTCATTGATTATATATTCATGAGACCTTGAGAGGTTCTTCTTTGAGGATATTGATTGGGTCTTGGACTCTTTGTATTTCATTGAAAATTTAGATAATGGTTGTAGGATTTCAATGATACTTATATGGGGAATTATTCATGGATGTTGTCAAATAATGAGATGAATCTTTGAAATGTGTGTGATAACATGTTCTTGAAGAATACATTTGTAATGTAATTCAAATTCCTAGACCATTAATTTTTTTTATTTTGGGATTTATAGGTATCATGATAGGTTAGGAGGAAGGGGTGAGGATTTAGATATGATATTTCAGTGGGGAGAAATGTGTCACTACATAGCCTTAGGTGTAACAACAAGATGAGTTAGGAATAATAAAGGAGAGTTGCATGGTTTTGTGTAATATTTCATAAAGGTTTGAGTCACTATTTATGCCCATGAAATAATGGATATCCCATATTAAGAATATTAGAATAAAAAAACCAATAAAGGGGAATATTTCCACAAATAAACTCATTCACTAATATAGAAAGAAAATATTTATCAAAAAAATATATCACACCTATATGAATTTTTCACTATGGGTCATCCCTTCACTACCTCATAAAATCATCATGATCAAACATCATTTTTATGTTTGAGTTTAAAATTTATAGTGAACCATTTATTGTTTTGAAGGATGAAAATCCATTTACATAAGAAATACAATAGTTCATTTTGATCACAAAACCACTTTGTGGCCCAAGAATTGATTTTTAATCATGTTATCTCCTAGATAACAATGATAGGGAATATTTATAATCATGTTGTTTCTATGTGACTGTGTTATTCTTGGAAGGTGGTTAAAAGACCTTTCCTATAAATAATCGACACACACATAAAGGTGTAATAGCTTCTTTGGGATGTGGAAAATTTGATACATGGAGTCTTTAAGGATATTTATTTATAATTTTAGATGGAAATACAAATAAGGATATCACAATGTTTTTGAATACATCCATTCATGTATGAAGAAATTTTGGGAACTCACTGAGTTTCATATAAAGAATAAAATGGGGTAACGTCATGAAATATATTATTAATACAGCCCCCTATCATAGATATCTCATGAGGCTATCCAAATAAGACCTTTTTTAAAGAATCCCATAAAGGCCCCTTAATTGAGGGCCAGTCATGTAAATCCCATTGAAAGTAGATATTTGGAATATTGGATTCGTTGAACTACCTTTTTTAATAATATCCAAATCTTATTCAACAAATGTTGTTATTAAGTAGATACCATCTTCTTCCTATTCACCACAAACCCTGAAATATTTGACATATGGTTGGTTATTTCATGAAGGAAACCTATCTTGGGAAACCATGCATTTTTCAAGTCCCTTATTTCACCCACACCTACTACATGGGTTCAATTAAACCAAATGACCTTACTGATTTTTTTCTCTATGGTCAATGGAACATAATTCATTTCCCCTAGATGTATATACCATGAAATCATAAGATACAAGACCAGGCTATGCACATCAGAGTAAACCCTTTTCAAGCACGAATTTCATTGATAATGTACCTATGTTAGGTTTTAATCACAACCCAATAAGGATCCAAGGGTAATAAAGATTATTTATTTCAGTGATAATGAAGGTCCCTATCATGAGGATACTGGTGAAACCTCCCATTGCTCTTGTTTCTCATCTTGGATTCCTAATATTAAACATAGACCAAGAATAAAATGTAAATATTTTTTCAAAACAATATGCCAGGGAAATATCATGTGCTTCTTACTATGTATAGTCCCCAAAACATTCCTCCAAATAAGTCACTGAATAGTTCTAGAATCTCTAGGTAGCATTTTTGTAATCCCCTTTGATATCATTCATAGTCATAGGTAGGATATGGACATCACCTTTTAGTGTTATCCCCAATCATGATATCCTTAATGACCTCATCCTTGTAATCCATTAAGGATCTATACACATACACAATCATCCTATTTATATGCCCCAACTCTTGAGTTATTTTTCCTTAATGTGACATATTCCCCTAAGGTATAACTAGACCCTTTTATTATTCCTTAATAATGAACCAGGTGAATTTAAAATGGATTACCATGCATTATAACCACTCAACCTTATATTATTTCCCTTTTAATGGAATAGAAATTCATGTCACATGATATAAGATTGGATGAAAACATTCTTACCCAAAGATGGTAAACTTCATGTATCAGTCCAACAATATTACTTTAAACTATGGAACCCAAACTACATGGGTTTTAATAAATTTTAAATATGACATATAGGATTAATTTTTATACTTTAATCCTACATTACAATAGGTCCTAGAAACATGGATTTAAAAGGAATTTCATTTGGTCCTTGACACATGGCCTTAAATGGAACATAACTTGGTCATGGATGCGTGGATAGGAAAGGGACTATCTTGATACATGTCCTAAAACCTTAATGGAATTATGTGTACCATTAAGAAATATTTAAAAATATGGGTTCTGATCCCCTTCGTAGTGATATGTTGGAATCCTCACTCATGGGGTTGATCTTAACTACACAACACCAACTGTCTCCCTAGATGAAAATAAATTCCAGAGTGATCAACTATATGGATTTAGACCATAGTATAATAAAAGGTAAAATAAATATGCTTTTATCACTTCATGGTTTTGATCAATATCTTGCACCATGGTAACTCGTAGTAATATTCTTATTAAAAGGACTCACAAAAATATCTTAAATGTTTAAGTGAGTCCCATAGTGGTAAATAATCCCCCTTCTAAAAGGGTGAGAGAATCTAACTTCCCATCCTATTAACAAATGTGAAACCCAAATCTTCATAAGTAAAGTCCCAACAATCACCAACCTTTATAATGCAGGTAAACATAGACCAAAAACATTGTGGGTGTGGTGCACATAACAAATATAATAGTGAACCTAACATGAATAATTTACCTATGAAATCAATTAATTGACTATATATTTACTTGTAATTCTAAATTAATAGGTTATATTATTTTTGTTCATTTATTAGTTTAGAAAAACTCTTATATATTTCCTAAATCCAAATAGAAACATGGTAGTATGCCCCTTCCAATGTCTAATTATCGAACTGGACATATTTCTTAGCCATAATGAAGTATTTGGACCTGTATCCTATGATAATCATTTTAAAGGATAAGAGACTTCAAATACAACTGGTGAATTCCATGATATATGATTATTTTCACAATGGATCTACTCCAAAATTGTACGTAGCTCATAAAATACATTAATCAATAAATCCCCACCATTCTTCGAACTTGTGATAAGTAGTAGAAATGATGGTGGCATCAATGGTCGCCTCTAATCACTTTGGGAATCACTAAATAGAGAAAAAACACTTATATCCCATACTTAAGGGAGGTGAATGCGTTAATTGATATCCCCATGGTTGTTAATGAGCTAATTGTGAGGGATCTTGTTAGTCAATTCCACTATCATTACCATGTCACCTGAGTGCCATAAGAATATACTTGGGAGACTGCCAAATATATCCTAGACTTAATAATTTATACTAGGGATCTCAGAAAGAGGTCTCACTCGAAGTGATATAATGTTAAATCTTGGGATTTGGATAATTCTATTTTTTCTTCCATGGAAGACAATCAATATATCTTAGAGACAACCAATTAGAAAGTGCATAATCCTACTTTCACCCACCAAGCATGTGAGAATATTTTATAAAAGATCAAGGAGAAATATTATATTACTACCCCACTTATTAAGATCATAAATATACCTCAATATAAATTAAAGACCAGGAGAAAATTCATATTAATATTCCCACTGGTATATATTAGGATGGTCAGTATGTTTTGGAAGCTGTAACGACCCGTGTCATTATGGGTTATACAATTCGGATGAAAAATGGACTTTTCAAATTGTGGAGAGATATTTATAGAATAGATTATTGAAACAATATAAGGCATATTATAACTCCTTAAATAAGTTTTGTTATACGTAACTACATTCTTAATTGTTGGATATGGATCGTTGTTTTAGTGGAGGAATCTCGTGGTAGTCAGGGTGGCTGTCAGATCCATCGTCTTGCCAATAACACCCACTGACAAGATGGTGGGGCAGCCGATTGCCTTTCTCCCTAGAAGGTCCCACTAGATTTACATGGAATCAACATCAGGTTGCTGTTGGGACATGTACTAGTTGGTGGAAACTAACCAATGAGTAGGTGGGTTGTGCTAGGTGGCCCTTAATGGAGTCCCTTTCTATATTTTCACCACTGAATACCCATATGTTTTAATAGAGTTGGATCAGTTTTTTTGAATACCACTCATCCATATAATCCTCTCCTTCTCCGTGTAAGAGTTACCTTTGATCCAAGGAATATATATGGAAAATGTTGCTACGTGGCTCCTTTAACCACTTTATGTTTTGATAATTAGAAAAATTTATTGGTTTTATTCTCTCCTTCAACTACTTTTTGTTTTATTATTTTCAAGTATTTATTTATTTTATTTTAGTTCATAAAAAAATTTATAATTTTAAATACATTGAATTTCCTAACTCTAATTTTTATATTACGTATTTATTCGAGAATATTTATCCTTGATTATATCATAATATTCATTTTCATGAAATAACATTACATTTCATGTTTTGATTTTAGAAGACATGTTATACAAGTTTTATGGAGTCTCCCTAGTATAAATAATTCATTTGGGACCTTGAAATATCATTTATACATGATTTTTACTATTCTTATATAGCCAATGTACTATTCCCCATGTATCCAATTGCATAACTATGTAGCTGATTGAAAATCCACGTAGTAGATTTTTGAACCATGTAATTGAATTTCCTTATTCAATTACCGTCGGTATTTTAGTCACAACTTGGGATAGATAACTCCAAATTAGGTGATTATTAATGATTTGTAAATATGATGAAATTGTATAAATATAGTTATAATTCAAAAAAATATGAATAAATTTTTATCATATAATAAATTAGGTTATAATTCACTGAATATTACCAATCTGAATTTTTTAGTTTTTCAAAAATGTTTTGTGACAACATTTTATCTATAATTTGAGGTATATAAGTTATATTAAGGTGATTATTGATTATTTATAAATATATTGATAATTTATAAATATATGTATGTTGGAACCTAATATGAAAATAACTTATAAGGCTTTATTTAGGCCTCAAATATGATAACTCAAGCTATCTATAAATTTCAAAAGCTGTCTATGTGAATTTAGATATGTGAATTTGTTTAAATGAAATTAGATACATGAATTATCTAACATGATTATACTATGTTAATTCACCTAGGTAAATTATCCCAAGTGAATTCAATTTTGTGAGCTATTAAACTACATAAAAATTAGTTATGTAGATAAATTTTCTTACATGGTATAATTTAGTTATGTAAAAAATTACTTTCTCTTAAAAATATATTTCAGTCACTATAATTCAATGATTTCATGGATATAAAGTATTTTTATATTTTTTATATATACAAGGAATTGATTTCATATAAAAATACATTTTTGTATGTATTAAAAACTAATATGTAAACTTTGATAAATGAATATATATTCCCATAAATCTTGAACTATGGTATATTTTATGTAAGGTTTCTCATTTCGATTTTCTACAAGTTTAATTTGATTATTTTTGAATTTTAATTTTATATTAAATTAACAATTAATTATTTATAATCCATAAGAATAGTTTTTATATTATTTTACGAATAATAAAATGATATTAACACAGGGTTAATCATGTATGGATATTCATCCTGAAAATTTAGAACATGAGATATTAAAATTCATACTGGTTGGAATATGAAGAGTGTGCCTAATATATTATTATAGTGTTTTTGAAGGAAATTAAATTTTATTGTTAACTACTCTATTAATTGTTATTAATTTTTTTACATTTATATGAAATGTGTTTTATAAAATATTTATAGAGAACTGAAAAATTGGAAAGTTTATATTAATTTTTTTAGAATATCAAGAGTTAGTCTCACATGAATTATGAGAGTACTGTATAGAATTTATTATCATCCATTGTGGATATATTTACTACTATATTAATCATTTATTTTTCTAATGGTTTTTTTGTATAGAATGTTATTTATATTTACTACTTCCACCTGAATATTTTATCATTGAAATATATAAATTAAATAGACATTTCTATTTTTGTATATAAAAATACAAGGTATATATTGAATATGAGATATGTTATAATGATTTACTCTTATATATTGAAAGGTTCACAACTAATTCCTAGAGCTTAATCATTAATTTTCTTCTCGATATTTACTATTTCAACATCTAGAAGAGCCTGATTACTACTCAATCTAGTCACCGACATCTTCATCAACTATCATTCATTGGTTAAAATTTTTAATTATTTCATTATTATGTAACATTTTTGACTTTATTTTCATACTTAGTTCTTATTTTATGAGGTTATACTTCTCCAACAAAAGGTACATCAGAGTTTATTCTATCCCCTTAAAAGATCGGGTTCTTCGTAACTCGTAAAACAAAAGAAGAAAGTACCTCTCCGGTAATAGTCTGGTTTTAGTATATCAACTTATAAGCATGGGTTCCTATTGACCCATATCATATAGTATGTTAGGACTAAGCTTTTGAAAGTATATTTAGGGTACAAACCTATAAAATACTTGGTTAGGCCCCCTATAAAATACTAGGTTTTTCTAAACCTGAAAAAGGTAAGAGGTTAGGATTGAGCCTATAAAAGACTATGTTGGGTTTTATCCTACAAAATAATTGGTTGATGTCTTACCCATAAAAGATAATGTAATTTGGTTAAGCCACTAGGTGTAAAAAAGTTATATCTAAATTATTTTCACCCTCATTCAAAAGTTATATACCATAGTGGGTTCGATACACAAGGTTGGTGTGTAAAGAGTGGATTACGATCAATTTGATCAAAACCATTACAAAATTCTTATGTTCATATTTTAATTTTTTGTATTTTCTTTTACCACTCTTTTCTAATATCACTATGGTTAAATATTTTATTATTTTACTGATCTCTATTGGATCTTAATGATTAAAATCTGATAAATTTTTAAAGATAGAAAATTCATCCCTCTTGACTATTACCAACACCCCTTTGAGACATAACAATTGGTATTGAAGGAGGAAATTTTGAATGTAAATTCGTTTTTTCACTTTGTTTGATACGTCACATTTTGTTTTAGAGGTGGGATATCTTAAGGAAATTGTGATTAATTTGATTTTTTATATTTTTTATTATAACTTTTTATCCAAATATATAATAGTACTTTGGGAATGATCTTCCTCAGTGATAAATGAATTAATGAATATGAATTGTTGGAATCTGACATTAGCACAAAAGTTTAATGGTAGTATGTATACATAATAAAAGATCTTAATGGATGCTTATCTGAAGAGTATTGATATTATCTTTTGGGATATTTTTATTAAATATTATGCTGTACCTAAATATGATATGATTGATTTAAAAAGAGAAGATATTATTAAATATGATCTATATTATGTGGGCAAATATATTATGTGTTATTATTTTATTAAAAATGTTTTTAAAAAAATTTATAGTTGTAGCATTGCTCAATAAGTTTGGAAATAACATTGTATAGTTACCTTTAAAGAGGGATATTATAGTAAAACTATGTGTTCTAATTATAGAATGTCTGGACATATGAAAAAGTAGTTTCCCTCCAAGAAAAAGGGGAAACACCATTTTATTAAATGATATACCACTCAAGGTAATTCAATTTTGAATTTAGATTGTTAGAATTGTATTTTTTATGATTTTAGGAAGAATGTACATATTAAACCAAATTTTTCAAATATAAAAAGCCCATGTAAAGTAAAAAAATAGATAAAATATAAGTAAATTTATGAAGAAATTCTAGAATCTCATCCCATAATTCTAAAACCCTTAATGAAACACATGACATTTAGTTTATGTAAAAATTATAAAAGTTACCATATTCATCTCAAAATTATTATTCTGTTGATATTTGTTTATATGCTAAAAAATCTAGAAATAATTGTGTGAAAATTATATCTAAATATAGTGATTTTAATTTTTATTCTCATGTTTCTATCAATTCTAGAAATAAAGAATCTAGTATTGAAGATCTGAAAGAAATTAGTGATCAATATGAATATCTATTGAAACAAATGAATTCTATACATGTTTCACTCAAATAAAAATTTATAATAGTTTTAGAAATAAAAAATAATTCTTCTATTAAATTAAATAATTATGATTCATAAATTTTAATGCTTAAGGAAAAAATGATCTAGTGCATGAAAATATAAGAAATAAAGCTTCTTCCACACAAGAAAGGATTTTAGAATATTTTTAATATGTTCAAAAATAAAATGAAATGGTGAAAATAAAAAATAAATAAAGTTATAGGTGAAATATTTTTTTTGAAAAGGATAATTTATAATAAATGTGCTTAAAAGGACAATTCTGAAAATATTTCTTGATTTAATAAATGTAATGATAAAATTAATAGATTTGGTTATGATTATTTTATTCATAATATGTTTTGAAATAATTTTGAGAATGGAAATTTGGACGGAATTTATTAATTTAATTAATTTAAATATGGATCTAATGGTTATTATGATTGTGATTATCCTTTGAAGTCCACTAATTATTTTGGTAACAAAGGGAATTTTATGTTTAATTCTAATTCCATAAAAAAAATCTAAATCGTCTTTAGCTTTAGTACTTAAAGGTATGTATCCGAATTTATGTGTAATAATACCATTCTTTGTACCAAGGTAACATCTATTTAATTTAAAATTAATATTTCCATCATGCATTTCAATATAACTATTTCCTTAGTATATTTCTATTAGTTTTAGAATGTATGTTTATAATTTATTTTCTAGTGTACATTTATTTTATCATATTAGATGCTATATTATATGTTGAATTATATTTTTTTGTTAGTGAACTTGAGTAATATTGGGCTTATTTTATGATTGGTTTAAAATAATTTAAATATATTTTAGCATGTATATCTTTAATATTCTATTATTTGGTAAGTTATAATGAACTATAATCTATTTAATATTTTTATATAGCTATGAAATATATTATTCAAGTTTTAAATTCTCATTTACATGTATGATGATTATTATTTGGTTAATTGAAAAAGTCATTGAATAACATATAAAATGTTTCATGGATCAGTGTGATATTAATGTAGATTTTTAGAGGAATTTCCACTGATGGAATTGTATTTCTATTTGTATTATTTTTATATTGTTATTTTTCAAAGAAATAATCAATTTAGAGGGAGTTACTCTTGTTCTTAATTCTAAAACTTTTTATACATGGTTTTATATATGTAGTATTAAAAACATTTAATTAATTTGAAACACTAAATATGTACATATTTCATTTTTTATATTTTAAACTACCCATGAATTGGTTTATAGTTTTTGGAAATAATGCAACTAAATTTAAGTGGGAAAGAAATATTGTTTTTCTCATTTTTCATCTCTACTTATGAACTATTTAATTTCTCAATTTATTGTTTTATAATTTATATTATAAAATATTTTTCGTTTAATGTTTAAATATATTAATGTTTATAATATACTTTCAAGGATCTAATTTGTACACGTTTTTGTTGTAAATCTAATTTATCAAGATAAAAGTGTGTACTTAAAAAGTGTATTAAATATTTTTTCTATGTCGGATTTGAGGAGATTCTTTTCCATTTGAAAATAATTTTATTTTAATTGATATATAGAATGAATCAAATAAGGGAGGAGAAATAATTATTTCAATTCTTAAATTTTACTAAGAAAAGTATTCTTGTCTTAAGACTATTTTGACCAAATTGGAATTTTAGTTTTACTTTTTTTTGGGCCTGCTAAAATTTTAAATATATACTTTATTTCCTAACATGATAAATAAAGTGGTATCTAATATGTTTTTTTAGCTACCATATTATAAAAATATTTTTGATTCTATTACACGCATATAGAATCACATTTAATACATAAATTTTGGCTGAGTTTCAATGAATTTATATGCTAAAATTTTCATATTTACAAGGAATCTGTAGTAATCCAAAATCTATTTTTATTTTACCTATTTAAATTTATGTTCAAAATTTATTATTATTTTATTTTTTTAATACTTATAAATGATACTATAAAAATTTTACTTATTGTGTAAACATACAATTTACGTAAAAGTCTCTTCATGATGTTTTTATCATTGATTTAAAAAAACTACTTTTCAAATTTTTACACGTTACAAAACAGAATTTTCTATCAATATAATTCTTTATAGTAGTTTCTTGGAATATTTTTTTAATGATTTTGGTAAAAATAAATTTACTAATTTTGTTATATTATTTTTTATAAATTTTACATTTATTTCATCGTATGAAATTAGCTTGAAAATGAAATGTTTTAGATATGATTTCTATACTGTTTAAACATAACATGAGTTAATTTCCTAATTCATTTTTCAAAATTTAATTTAGAATAATTAGTTTCCATATCATTGATATAAAAGAGGTATTTTATTGATATTTTTTATTTTAGATAATTTCAAAAAGGGGAAGATTTTTTGAAATTATACTTAATTTTTAATTATAAAAAGTGGGAAAATGTTGAGTAGATCCTTGAACAAATTTATGTTTCTATAATTAAAAAACATTATTTATTTTATTCTCTCCCTAAACAATGTTTTTATAATTTTAATGATTTATATATTTTATTTCAATTAACATAATTTTAAGTCTTAATACTTTGAATTTTATAACTATAACTTTTATCGTATGTATTGATAAAATTTTGTTTAATCTTGTCTATATCATAATATTACATTGCATAAAAAAACTATATATTTCTTGTTTTTGTTGTTTGTAATAGGTGCTATAAGTTTCAGGATGTGTTCATAGGGTAAATGAGTAATTTGTAACCTTGAATGTTTTGTTTTCCCACATAGCCAATGAACTATTCTCCATGTGGCCAATTTCATAACCATACAGATGCTTGAAAATATATGTAGCCAATTTATACACTACATAAAAAAATTTATAGATTTTTTTACCTATAATATTTCAATTATAATATGGTATTGAAAACTAAAAAT
Organism: Viscum album; assembly: GCA_963277665.1. Classification (NCBI taxonomy): domain Eukaryota; kingdom Viridiplantae; phylum Streptophyta; class Magnoliopsida; order Santalales; family Viscaceae; genus Viscum; species Viscum album. The sequence goes on from OY728123.1 coordinate 669,151,364, forward strand.
TAGGCTATTCTTGATGCTTTAGAATGATAAGAAAATTTTATACATTTAATTATAAGACGTAAAATTATTAATTGAAATTTATTATATACTAAATTAGGATAGAATTTACTAAATATTTTTAGTTTTAATTATGTAGTTCTTTAGGATTATTTTGATACAATATTTTAATGATAACTTGTGCTATAAAATTATGATTAAAGAGAATATTGGTTTTTTGGAAAGATAATGAAATTTCATAAATACAAGTAAAATAGAACCAAACATTATTTAGTCATTTCAACGGATTTATTTTGTCTTTAATTTTATAACCCGAGATGTCTAAAATTTATAAAATCAACTACATGTATTCAGATACATAAATCTACTTATGTGAAATCGGCTAGGTGAATTATATTACATGATTAGCCTATAGGAATTCACCAAAATTAATTATTGTACATGAATTCTCCTATGTGATCAATTTTTATAAGTGAAAACTAGCAACGTAGATAAATTTTATTACATGGTATAATTCAGTTATCTGAAATATATTATTTATGAAAATGATATTTTAGTCCCTATAAATAAATATTTTCATGTATCTAAAGTAATTTAATATTTTTTATATATATCATAAATTTATCTGGGATAAAAATACATTTTATAATGTATTGATAAAAAATTAGTGATCTCTGAGAGATATATATAGAAATCTAGAAATATGATCAATTTTACTTAATTTTTCACATTTCCATTTTCTAAAACATTAATATAAATATTTTTATTTTTTAAAAAGTATTAAAATTACTCATTAATTTTCTCTAATACACTTGAATAAGTGTTACATTGTTTTATGATTAATTAAATGTGATTCACTTGGGATTAATCATGTATGTATATTTGTGATAAAATCATGGAACTTGAGATATTCAATGTCAAAATGGCTAGAATATAAAGAGTGTATATAAAATATTCTTAGTGATTTTTTCAAGGATATTAATATTTATTATTAACTAATGTTTTAATTTTTCTAATTTTTTTATCTGTATATACTTCACATGTTTTACAGAATATCGAGAGAGAATTAGAATAGTGAAAAGTTTATATTAAAATTGTTTTTGGAATATCTAGAGTTTGTCTCACATGAATTATGGGAGTATTCCAAGAAATTTATAATCTAATTTTATGGATATATTTACTATTTTATTAGTCATTTATTAACCTAATAGATATTTTTAGAGCATGTTTTTTTTGGTTTTATTAATTCCATGGGAATATTATATCATTGGAATTTATGAAGACAATAACACTTTCTATTTTGTTGTATTAATGTACCAAGGAATGTAGTTATGATGATTAAAATGAATATACTTTAATCTTACATGCTATAAAGTTCACAATAAAGTCTTGGAGATTCAACATTCATATACTTACTGAATTAAACTTCTTAGTGCTTGAGATTAACTATTTTTACATTTAAAAGGGCGTAATCACTACTTGAACTTGTAGTTGGGGTGTGGCTTAGTGGTAAGCACCACGTAATAATACTTGAAAAATGGGGGTTCAAAACCCATTGAGCGTAGGTTACTATAGCAGTACTGTAGAAGCGGCGGTACTGTTGATCGGTGGGTACTATAGCGGCGACATGGTGCTGTAGCGGTGGCGGTACTGTGCAGGTACTATAGCAGCATGGTTACTATTCACAGAATGGGATTTGGGGAAAATATTTCGGCCTACGGGCTATGTATTGGGATACAAGCCCACTGGTCATTTGGTCTATGTAATGGGTCTCCCTCTACCTAGTTAAAAGAGGTCTTTGATTTTCTTTCTTAATAAACATGAGGCTTCGGCCTCACCCTTTAAAAAAAATCACTACCTGAACCAATGACTAAAATATTTATCAAGAATCATTCAACGGTTAAATTATGATATTATTTCATTTTGATTTAAATGTCTATACTTTATTTATATACTTAGGGAATCATTCAATGGGCTATACTTACATAAAAAGGTATTTCTGGGTTTAGACTGTCCCCTTAAAAGACTAAGTTTCATTTAACTTATAAAATAGTAGAGGAAAGGGAGTATACTATAAGGGTCTTGGATAAGTTTTCCCCCTTACAATATTAGGTCCCTATTATCCTAATATAGAAGAGGACATAACTCGGCCTATGAAAGTCTTTGTTTGGTCTTCACCTATAAAATTTTGGGTTATGTTTCCCCACCTAAAAATATTTGTTTTTTCTAAAACCAATATGGAAGGAGGTTATGAATGAGAATATAAAATTCTAGGTTTTATCTTCACTTGTAAAATGATAGTTTTTATGGACTCATAAAAGATAAGGGAATTGGGATAATCCACCAGGTATGGACAAGGTAGACCTAAAGGGTTTTTACTCTTCTTCAAAAGTGATATACAATAGTAGGATTCATTAATTGGGTTGGTGTGTGAAGAGTGTAGTAGGATCATTTAAATCTAAACCACTATAAAATTATTTTGTTAATATTTTACATTCTTCCATTTTATTTTCTCTCTCTTTTCGTATATTTATGTCGTTTAACTATTTAATATTTTTACCACCAAATTTCCACCCTTAAAATTTAAACTCTAGTTAATTTTAAAAGAAATATAATTCATCCATCATCTTTTCTATTTCCATCACCCCTTTGGAAAATAACAACTATGATAAAATATAGGATAAATCCTCTATTTTTTGTAGATATTTGTATACTTCTTCTTTGTACTATGATGAATCATGATTTTTTTTCATCATGGATGAGTACTTGTGGTAATTACAAGGCTTTATGATCCTTCGAAATATCAATTCTCTTTAGATTCTCTTGTATGTTAGGATCCTTATCTCAATCGATCTTTTTGCAGATCATAATTCAAGGATTGGTTGAAAAGTCTATCAGATATTGATGGAATTTTCCATGAATGATGAAATTTGGATTGGAAAGCTGAGAGGATGACTTATGGTGACGAACAAATACCATTGATGTGTGTTTCACTGAATCTATATTACTTAGTGTTCTATTCTTTAGTTTTTTGTTAAATTTATATGAATTGGCCATTATATCGAATATTTTTTTTATTTTCACATCATAGAATTTGGAGTGCATCAAGAGTGTCCGAACTCTATTGGATAATTTTGAAGCGATGATACATTTAATAGTTTGTTTTATTATAAAGGTTAAAATTTAATTTTATTAAATTATCCTTTGTTTCATTTCTACATAACAGCTATTTTACCATGAATAATGTTAGAATCATGTTACAAACCTTCCATGGGAAGTTGTTCAAGGATTTTTATATCCGATAATATATGGTAAGTCCCTTGAAAATTATAACTTCCTCCTATGAATGTGATATTTATTTTAATCATTTAATTAATTATAATTTAATTATTATTAATTAATTTGGAATGATTGTGCATGAGTTAAAAACCTTTGGAAATTTATTGAGGCTAAATGGACTTGGAATAATAAAAAAATCTACTAAGATTTGAATGGTTTAGAGTTAGATTCATTTTAGGTGGTTGGGTTTTTATATTAGATCCTAAGGTTAATGCTTAGTTCATTTTAATGTGAAATATGGTAGTGGCCCTCTTGGGTGGTTAATGTTGAGATTCAAGTAATGAATATAAGAACTAAATTGAACACACAAAAATATATTTTAATTGATTTATATAATCAATTAAAATGAGAGACAAAATGACATTATTAATATTTTTAATGAATTCCCAGTCTTAAATTATTAAATGGGAAATTCTTAATGAACATAAAAGGTTGTAAGGCCATGTTAAACCTTGTATGTTTTCTTGTTTCCTAGAAACTAATGTCCAAGGATTAACTTATAGTGTATCCATGAGACATATGTTGGATGTTTGATCACATGGTGTGTGTGTGTAGCCCTGGAGACTTGTTTTTATTTTTTTTACTTATGAATTGTGATGATGATGATACTTACTTGATTTTACATGTTGTGTGATTTTTAATCTTTATCCAGTATCATAAGTGTTGTTCTATATCTTTTATAGTGGATCATGTAGTATGAGCCTAATAGTCTATCCCTGGAGTGGGATGTTTTAGATGATAGGTTGACATTCAATGGACTATCCCTTAAATGAGGTTGTGTGAGATATGTTTGGGAATATCTCATCGAGGGGGATGAGTCAGGATCCTGTTCATTTTTCTTTCTGGCATTGAACTGAAGCAGCTATGACTGGGGTTTATAAGGGCTCAGTGAGCGCACAACTACTCAACACGTTAGTGTTAATTTTCTTATTTTTGGATCAGTGATTATATATTATACTTGCACATTTTATATATTTTACATTAATTTATACTGATCTTATCACATACATGTACACTACATTTACTGGTTAGGTATTGGACTGTATTAGTGGGGCCCTACTGAGCTATACTCACACCCTAATCATACGTCCATGAAACTTAGGTACCTGATTAATATTCACTTGTTTTAGGTAGAGGTTGGTGTTGAGGCCTAGGTTTGATCATATAGTAGGATAACTCACCATGAGTCTGAAGACAGAGAAGAGATTTATCTTGGAGTTGGGGATATAACCACTTTATACTTTTGTACTTGTATTTATTTTTATATGTTATCTTCCCATTGGGTGATCAATGTTGTATATTTAGGTATGACAATTCAAGGATTTGTTTCCACATTTTTTTCATGTAGTTAGTATATTATTAATTTATTATCAATATTATTGTAAATTATTATTATTTTTTGTTATTTATATATTTTTGTGTGATTTTATTGAAGGTATAGCCTTCCAATGACTTAACTTTATACACCCACTACTAGTCCTAATCCTCGTGAATATGGGGATGCATACCTAAGATCATGTGGCACTCTGGATGGGACCCATTGATCTGTGTTGGGGTGTTACTACAGTGACCAAGGAGTGGCTTTACATCCATTATCACATAAATTAATCTTTTTAACATTTCCCAACAATAACTAAGGAGTTTCCTAGTAGGGACCCTATCCATGAAGGTTTTTTCACACAATGCATAACCTTGATTATGATTGAGGATCAAACATTATTCTCCCAAAAAAGGACATCAAAAAAGAAATATTTACAATGGAAATATGTTATCTAAGAGTATGATTATATCTACTTCTCAAAAAATAATGAAATCCTTGAGTTCATTTGATATATTTTGATAGCAGTCCAAGAACCATATAGATATTTATTAATAAGAGTGGTTAGTTATGAAAAAAGGTCCTCCTTATGATTCTATTATGAATAGCTTTATAGGTCCTTCCTAGATCACCTAACATGGAGGTCCCCCCTGTGTAAATGTGATGATGTGTCAAGAAGGTTTTCACAATGATTCTAGTTGAGGAATTCATCACCATAATATTGATTTCACCATGTTGGGAGGTCATCCTTTACCAACCTATCAAATTTTGGTAACCATGAAGGTATTCTCTAAAGAAGTCAAACTAAAAACCATTAAATCAATCCCCATAGTTCTCATTGAAATTAACCCCCCCCAAATAACATATTTCCATGCCACTTAGGTCCTCCTCATGTCAAAGATACTCAGTGTTTCCCCTCATTCCGAGCGGCCCTCGAGAAATTGATGCTGAATACACCAAAGACTTCATAAAAAATTAGATATATACATCACATACAAACAAAAAGATAGTTTGATTCGATGGTAATCATTTTTACCTTTATTTTATCATTTACCTTTTGATATAATGGAGGATTTTATAAATGGTCTTGAACCCCTTGATGAAGCAGTAGGTAAGAAACCTATATGGTTGGATTGGGTAGAGGAAAACATCTCTAAATATGAGGGTAAATCCATTTTTAAATAGAAATATCTAGTGAAAATAAAAATACAAATCATGTTCTATCCTAAATCCACTCATCTCTATGATATTCTAGAAGTAATGACTGGGTAATATATAACTTATATATATCCTAGTTTATATGAGACTCTTCAAAATCTCAAGGATAAGAATCTGTCTAATGGAAAGTACAGTAAGTACCATTGAAACACTGAGAAAGATATGTCATCAGTAGTATGAAATCCCTAAAACATATAATTTTGGAATCCTCACTCAAAAAACAGATCAGGTGATGGGGTGAGTACAATTTTATATAATTCAACAAACTCAGCAACTAACAAGGTTCACTAGGAAAATAATATTTAAATTTTATTATTAACACAAGGTGCCAAGTCCTAGTTCCAAAAATGAAAGTTAGCCTTTCAAATGAATTTAGACCATTTATAAATCTCAAAATCATCATACATGATGAGAGTGATCCATTGATAGGATTTTCCACAATGCTACCAAGAAGGTCCAACATGCCTCTTGTTTTTGGTAGATGAATCCTATTATTACAGATCATTCCTTGATAGCAGTTATATATTATTAAAAATGTGTTCTGCATCTTGATTATGCTTAAATAGAGGCCCATAAATATATGAAGATAACAATAGTAATCACCTTATAAACATTATAGAAGAAACACATCTTATAGGGCTAATGGAAATTTTATCACCACCACCACCCATAGGATTATCAAAATTAAAACTGTTATAGTAAAATATGGTGTAAGAACCAAGTCAACCCAAACTATAGAGATAAGTGATTCCATTATCAATTGTGTCAGATTATTTTTCAAATTTTCTGTAATATCGACCGTATATTAGGAACCCTAGGACATAAATCTAAGGATACCTTCGTAAAAATTTATTAAAAGGGAGTTATAATTATAAAACAATGATATAGGGATTTAAATGAATGATGTTTTTTTGGGATCAAGTATAAATCATTCATTAGAAAATATATAAATAAAGTAATGATTTGATGTAATGATTAAAGTGTGATAATCTTCGGTAATCCCTTTGTGCTCATTATTTATTACATTAAGAGATATGGTTTATTTCTTTTAATACATAATTTTTAATACCTAGAAAAATAATGTAACATATATTTTACTAATATATCTCTTATATCTTGATTAGAAACATAAAAAATCATTGGCTACTATTAGTGATCATGTTATTTGTATATGACTTTATAAACAAAATTCACTAAGGCAACATGTGATGAAGTCACTATTTTACCTAAGTTTTCATATTATTTCATTGTGATACAATGATATAAATTTTCAAGGACATGATAGTGTTTATGTGATTTAGTCTACTAATATTAACCATAGAAATGCAATGATTGAATTGGGGATGAAGCAATGGTGAATGATTTGTGAAACATCACCTGAATGGGTTCCTCCATACATGATCATGTGTGTGTGAGTGTGACATACCAGTACACAACTCAATTAAATAATAATAAGTGATACAAAAAACCTAAACCCCTGTAATTGAAAATATCATTCAAATAATATACACATAAATCTGGATAATTACAGCACGTTCCTCCACAGGTGTTCACAAGGATCCAAGAACATTAAGAAAGGGGAGGAAACCATAGATGAATAATTAAGACTTACCAAGAAATATCCTATGTCTATTTTTTTAACAATCATTTGATAATGAAATAAAATAGGATTTTTGTCTAAATTTTATACAATATTGTGCCAAGATAAGTCAAGGAACCTATGAGTAAAAGTGAGATGAACATGAAATATTTTTTCACCCAATTTTACTGCCTATATGACTGACTTATTCATGTAATTTGGAATTTTATTTTTTATATAGGTTTTCCTTTTATTCTTCTTTTCAATTACAATTTATTTTTTCTAATTGGAATTATATATCCCATGCTATGATCCAATTGTATAAGGTAGGTCCAATATATCTCGCTTAGAATTGCTTCTCTTTATGGGCCTCTATTGGGATTATTATGGTAAGATTTATCCTTTCGAACAGTTTAATAAGTCATATCCCATTAATTTAAGGATCCTAATAAAAAGTAATTTTTAATTTTGGATCAATTTATAATTTTTTATCATAAAAAATCCCAGATGAAATCAATTTTAACACAAAATAATTTTAAAAATTTGAATGTTTTTTAATCTAAAAAATATAAAATATATGTTCAGTGAAAACAGATTTAAAAATGGGATACATAAACCCATAAAGAATTTAAATCATGATTATAAGGGTAAAAATAAAAAATATATTAATGTGAAATCACACATCCAAACCTATAATATTACACTCCTAGGTGAAGTCATATATCCACATAAAAATCCAAATATAAATCAGAAGAGATGAAAGTTACATGTTTTTCTTAAATGTAAAATTCATCAAAACAATTTTAAAAAAATCAATTTTAATATAATTATTATTCTCTCACATTCAAATTTTTCCAACTTCATTCATTCACCCATGCAACAAGTCACAAACCACCTTACGATTAATTTTAAATCACTCATCTCTTGAACGTTAAATTTATGAAAATTTACACTTGTATCAAAATCATATAGTCGTAACATAGTCTTGATTAAATCCTAAATCTACTTTTGAGAGTTAATAAATCTTGTGACAATAATGAAAAATTTCAAGGGGCACTATTGATGCTTAGGGTTATTGGGTTTAATGTGAAAAATATAAGGTCTCAAAGGGGATGGTTTTCTCTTAGAATACATACATGATAAATAATTCAAAAATAAGCAATATTCCTTATTAAAGGCTTATAAATATGAATAACCCAAGTCAATTTTTCATTTTCAAAGATATGGCCATATTTTATATCATATAAAGTAAAATTAATTACCAATCCTCATAATTATTTAAAATTTTATATAATATTTTAAAAGAATGGTGTGACATGAAAATATATTTAACGAATAATAACTCATTCCCTCTCATTTTGATCTAGGTCAAGAGTTATATAAATGATCATTATAAATAATTTAATTCCATTATCTATTTTTTCATTTTTAGATTAATTATTTTTGAAGAGTGTTAAAAGGAATTACAATGATATATACGTGGTTTTTGGAAGAAAACTTAAATGAAAAATGCACCAAACATTCATATACAATGTAAATTACCCCCAGGACAGACTCACAATGAACTATGATCATGAAATGTAAAAATGACTGAAGGTAGGTATGGAAAATTGGCTTGTAATGTGTCTACATATAAGGCCTTTCATAGATACTAGGGTATTATTAGTTAAAATGCAAGGGTAGGTCTCCAAGGTAGATAATATAAATGGAATAATATCAGATAAACACCTCAATTACATTAACACATTTCCTCATTATCAAATGTATTGATAATTATAAAAACATGTTTTAGATTTCAAATAGAATTTTAGTTCACACAAGAATATAGGGTACTACTAATAGTATGATAAAATTGGTTTAGATTACCTCTTAGGTTGGTGAAAATTAATATCAGTCATATCTAAAGAGGAATGGATTTTAAAAATCCATTAAAATCTTAATAATTTTTTGAAAATCCCAAGTCAACAAAAAGATTATTTATCAACACTAATTTGAATCTATTTTTTAAAAATAAAATATTTTTTCACTATTGAATCAAGTGTAAAATATGATTTTGGATATTCCATTTCTGATCAATGTTAATCTAAAAACACAAAAAAATAGAAAAAATAAAACATAACAATTGTTTTTTTTGAAAAAATTAAATCTTAACTACATTATGTATCTCTCCCCCACACCAAAAAATTAAATTCCCCCCAATTTAAGCAATTTAAATAAATAGAATACTAAAAAAAGTAATATAAAGGGATATCCTACAAATTTGTTTCATAGGTGGTGTACTTAAAAAAGAGTTACTCCACCATATGTTCTGGAAAATTCCGATCGATGAGTTTATTCCATTTAACATTGATGAAAAAACGTTTTACACTCTTCTCAAGAAAATAAATATTTAACCAAAAGGATAAACATTATTAAATATATAAAGACTGATTTATCAAGAACAAAAATGACATAGGAGTATCTTCATCATTTAATTTTATATGAGTACCATATCACCATTATATAACATTCATTAGTGAATAATATAATCATGTATATCTATTTTCTCTTCTTTGTAGTCCCAAGAGTCCTTATATGCACCAAGATTAATTTACTCTAACTCCCAAATTTGTAACATCTTGTCATTTTCTATATGTGAGAGATTCATATTACATTGATTAATATCAAAATAGATATTATGTTATACCTACAAGATCCCAAATGGGCTGAAAACCATATTTTTATTCATTTTTTATAATCCCCTTTTTAATGGTTCAAGGGAAACCCTACATGGCCCATAGGCTTTGTGACATTACATTACCCAATGTTCGTAGATGAATTCATCTATAATAAAAATACTTGAAACTACCCTCCACTATTTCTACATCATGATGTCAATTCTGTATTTTTTTTCATGGCTATTCAGCTAGGCTTCCCATGCCTGTGTAGGCTATTCATGATGGCAATTTCCATACCCTCTCTTTCTTCAAAATCCATTACCTCTGCTCTGGTGAATGTGTCGACTCTGAATCCTCATCTGGAGCATGTTCCATGTAGATTCTTCATGGTCTATTTAAGAAAAATTACATGTGTTCTAAATGCCTTTAGGTGGCCCGAAGGCTTTGGAGTGGCCCGTAAGACTTACTATCCTAAAGGCCTTGGATGGACAGACAGACTTGAAGGAATCAAGGACCAAACCAATGGTCTGAAAACCCAAAGATAAAAATCTTTCCAAAGATATTTCTATAAGTTTACTATATAATTGGGGTCTTAAAAGCTACATAGTATTCCTAAAGTGAATCATCCACACTAATATTTCATGTTAGGTTGTACCATTTTCCCCAAGATTTACTTAAATTTTGCTTTCAAAAATTGTACTAGGTCATAGGTATTTGAATGGTATTAAGTTGAAATTTAAAGAATAACACTATAATTATAGAGTAAGGTTTTCTTGTTTTTATTACATAAATGATAACCCTGTTCACTAATAAAAATTCAGGACAAACCAAAGTAGTTAAAAATATAAGATCCCACAAATCCAATAACCATATGAGAATCATTAGTCCTAATTACTTTTTCATACACCCGTTTAAATCCATTATAAATATCTAATAGGATATAAAAGAATCAAATTGAATTTGGTAAGGGTACCATGATTTTAATTCCCCATACATCAAATATCTCATAAAACAACATTGGTTGTTAGGGAATTTCATCCCCTTGTAAATATTACCTATAAATTAACATCATGTACATGACATACATGGAATTCCAATAAAATCTTTTCCAATAAATTAAATGGTTAAATACCTTTAAATATATAAATTAAATTGTACCACATAATTATTAGTGTGGATGAAGCTAAAAATAGATGGGAACTTATATTCGAGGACACAATGATGAAAAAATGGTAACTACAAATACCCCCAAGTATTTCATAAAAAATAAATTAATGCGAATCATTCTAAGGAATTTGTGATTTTGAAGTACTAAAATCATCAGGCACCCCATATGGTACTAAAAATTTTATATTATCAATATTCAAAGGGGTAAGGTGAACTACACAATAAAGGTTCTCATCATGAATGAGTTATTCAATGGGGAGGGATGAGTTTACATGGTGAAAAAATTATCGGAAAATATTTCTAATATAGTAATATATGACATTTCACCCACCTCTACTATCATGAGGTCAAACATCTAGAGGATGAGAATCCAACACATAAGGTTGGGATCAGTATTATTCTACATAAAAAGTAGTAAAAGGGTAGAATGATTAGAAAATAGAATAAATTTCGAAACAAGTAGACATGAAGGAAATTATTCTACAAAAAACACAATGGAAAAAAGATATTTTTTAGTTATATATTGTGTGGTAAGGATTTAGGGTATATGAGTTATATTAAATGGAATTAGGATCCCTCCCTACCCTTTGTGTGATAAAACTACTCCAATTGAAATGTTTCAGTCATCACGTATATGTTTTAAGGTGAGATAACTCCTATTTTACTGGATGATGGGAGGTGATGTGAGAATTATTTTTATGTGAATTAAATGCATCCTCACAATTTATATAAGAAATATAGAATCTTTTTGAAAAAATCATGATAATAGAAGTGAGATATTAGTAAATTCTTGAATTAATTGATGGTATAAACCACCATAAACCAAGATTACATACACCTCATGAACACATTTTAGATTTTTAAGGGAGTACATTATTTCAATTTTTGATTTATAAACCTAAATAGCTTAATTTAAATGACATTACCAATTAATTTCCCCTACTATACCATAAAATAAAATTTCTCACAATTTAATATGTGATCTTTCTCAATGAAATAGTGGAGGAAAAAAACTAGGTGTTCCACACACTCATAAAAGGACGATCTATAAGCTGTAATATATCCCATTAAAATTTCCATGAAATTATCATGTAACTCATAAATATTACTCAATATATATTGATAAAAGCTACTAGGATCATTACAGAAACCAAATGAAATCTTCCTTTATAAAAAGTTTCTGAATATACAAGTAAGTATTGTATTTTCTTGATCTAAAGGGGATATAAATTTTAAAATAAAACAAATATCCATCAAGAAAAAAATAATGGGACTTACTGACCAATATTTATAAAAATTTTTAGTGAAATTTAGAGGAAATTGGTCCTTTCAAGTTTCTTGATTTAGACAGTGATAATAAATACAGACTAGTCAAAAATATTTCACTTGTGTTGGAACCAATTCATTCATTTAATTTTACATAACTAATAATCTATTTTTCTTAGTCATAATTTTCACTATTATAATCCATTTAATAATATATATGGGGTAAATGATCATAAGAGTATGTAATTTTCTTTCCTAAATTTATAATACTTCAAGGAGGGTGAGATTTTGAAAGAGTTGAACATACATTATGCTATAAGCTTCTTAAACTCTCTCAAAAGGTTTAATTATTCCACTAGATAACGATTATTAAAAATAATTAATGGAAATGTATCATTAACATAATTATAAAAATATTTTTAAATAGATTTAAGTCATTTTAATTATAGCACCAGTAGTTTTTGGGATTCATGGAAGGGATTGGGGGGTGTGAGTTAGGTCAATGACACTATCTATCTACTTATGTTTATTCTATATGGAATGGAAATTAATGAAAATGTGATTTAAAGGATCATTTATGGTCACGGGTACCTTATAATGAACACACACATCAATTAAAATACCATAAATATAGTTTTCCAATCCCACACAATAATCAACATATGAATCAAAACCATTATCTTAAAGACAAATGAAAATTAAAAATGGGAGTCATGAGAAGATTGTAATGAGTGTGGCTATTGGGCAGTGAATCCATTTAATAGACATAAAGAGTGGAATAATCCTTGATTGGGAATTTCATTTTACTAAGGATATTGGAATTTTCATTTTTTCCCATTGTCTCCATGGAAACTATTCCATTGAGAACATTGATGATTTTCATTATGTTTTTTTGGAAATTTTCATCTATGTATTAGAGGAGTATATCCCTGTGTTTGAGTATCTTATATCAATTTCACATTGAATTTGATAGGTAAGATGAGATTCTTCACTCACATGAGCACTTCCTCAATCACTCTAGTTGAGTGAATTGTGCTCTAGTTGGAATATTTCACCACATTTCACATTGGATGAAGTAATAAAGCCAATAAATAATTATACAAGGAGTGAGGAATAAGAAAATTGATGGACAAACCAAAAATAATTACATTAAAAAATAAATTATCACATATTATTCAAGGAATCATAAATGTTTCAAGATCCTTGAATTACATTTGAATTGCATGTTGTATCATGGAAAAGACATCTCTAAAAATGTCAACTATCTCATTATCCATTAGTAACTTCATGTTGGTATAAATCTCTTTCAAAAAAATTTCATAATGGGAAATTTTCTGAACTACATCCAAGTGAGGAGTACTAAATTTTACCTTTTTAAAAGTATCAATGATTCTTCATCAATATAATTATAATTTTTTTTTTATTTTTAATGAAAAATTATTTGGGGAAAAAATAGGATTGGATAGATCAAAGGAATCTCAAATGATAAATATTTATCATATTTCATCTTTATTGTCATTTTAATAATATGAGGTATGAGGAAGATATTTTATAATATGATGAAATTTCTATTATGTGATGTCATTGGAAGGAGAAATTTCATTACCAAAATGAAGTGTAATGTAAAATATATTAACTTTTTATTTGGGATTGACCATATGTTGGGAGGGTAGTTTTCTAGAACATTGAGAATTTATCTCACCAATGGAGTTTTCTTGTTATCCCAATGGAGTCCTTAAGTACTATATTTGTGATTGTGTAGTCTTTTGTATTTGGATTTTTTGGGAGTCCATTTTATTTAAAAATTTATCAAGGATTGGTTCATATTTGAGAGGAAGAGGATGGTTACTCTAGGAAAGTGTTGGATGAGGAGGATACATACCTTGGACTTGATGATAATAGATCTATGTGGAAAGGATTATATGACCTCATTATTGGTATTGTGTTTGTGCTTTCCTCATAGGGTTAGGGTTTTTCCTGAATCAATATTTTTTTAAGAGATGTTCTTATTGAAATGGACACTAAGGAAATACTGTAACACAATAATCAAATGAATCTTGAAGCTGGGGGGGATTTAATCCGAAATATGGGTGTTATAAACACAAATTCAAAAATATAAAGGATCAATTGGGGATTTTGAGCGAAAATTATTTTGAGACAATTATCTTGAAATTATATGGATATATTCAAGTTTATTATCCATATTTTATTCTAGGGAATAATGTTTTCCCTCATCAAATCCCAGAGTGGGTGTTTTTATCATGTCTTGAATTGTTGAGTATTTTAACCATGTTGGGTATAATGTCATGACTAGTAGTAGGAGTGTTTTCCAATATGTAATCACTACATTCAATTACTATCACAACATGATCCATGATGATAAACCCCTCATATAAATATTTATTTTACAGTTGTTCGTTAATTTGGTGGTGGGGGAAACAATAGTAGAGTCTTTAAAATAATTCACAATATTCATTAATTCTCTATCATTGTGCTTGAATAAGGCCAGATATTTATTTTCTAATATTTATAGTTTATAAATATGGTAATAATTTCTATAGAAGGATTTATCTAGGGTCATGCAAGCCACTAATTATGGTATACATGTAGTATAACTAATATTTTTCTATAACATCAAGGGAGAAAAATAAAATCCCTAAATTTTATAAGGTCATTTTATACACCATCAGGTTTCCTAATGGTTCACACTATATAAATATCCATGACGGTTTTGTGCAGGCCCTCACCAGGTAGACTCTAAAATTTTGGTAGGTAGTGGATGTGGCTAGACCTCATCTCAAAGGGTTCTTTTTCTTACGAATAATGGATGTACGTAGGTTAGTGCTCTATATTAGGGGAGGTCAATTATTTTAAGTCACTATTAATTGAATCCATATTTTTGGGTATTTTATTTGGTTCAGAGTTAGCCTAATATGAGTCCTCTTAAGGACTGAAAATGGGTTTCTCAATATCACTTTATTTCCATACTCATTATGATCTATTGTTTTAGTGTGGAGTTTTTTCAATTTTAGTGTAAATATTAAGTAATTTTTCTTCCAAATATTATTATAAAACATGGTTTGGAGTTAATATTTTTTTGACTGAAGAATATATTAATTTAACAAATAGAGAAAATTGAAAAATTAAGAAAGTGTACAATTTTAAAAATTCTAGGGAAACGATAGAAGAAAAAGGGAGAGATGAAAAAAATCAATGAAAAAACAAAACGGGAGGGGGGAAAGGAGAAGGGGAAGATAAATAAGGAAAGGGTAAAAAAATTAAATAATGAAATAAAAAAAGATATTGGTTCTCTATAAAAGACACTATAATTTGATCATGTTGTTGATCATGTCTAATTAGTTTTAAATTTTTATAGAATTTCAATAGTATAGAAGGAATTCTAGGACATATCTTAATAGATACATAGATCCAAAAAATTAAAATGGAATTTTAATTACATAAAAGGATATGTGATTTTCAATGAATGGGGGATTTCAGATAAATTAGAATTTATGGATGAGTTAATATTTAAAGAAAGGTAAAATTTCTTATGATGATTAAAATGTGATCATCTTAAGGAAATAACTTGATGATCATCCTTTATTTCTTTAAGAGATTGGGTTTAAATATTGTAATAATTTATTTTTAACACATAGAATCAAAATTTCACTAATTTTATACTAGGAGACCTTATAGGTCTTATTCATAAACAAAAAAATATTCACAGGCTACCATAGATGATCATGTGATTTGTGTCTGACTTCATAAAAAAGGATCACCAAGGAAACACGTGAGGAACTCACTAAATTGATTAATTTTTTATGTTATTTAAGTGTAATAACATGAATTAAAATTTTATTTCTATAGAAATGTTTATTTTATTTTAATAAACCAATATGAATTACTTAAGAACCATGATTAAAAAGGGGAAGGAATGGTGAATGTTGTGTGAAACATCATAAGAATGGATACCCCAAAACACGATCTTGTGAGTGTGAGTGTGAAATATTAGTACAAAACTGATTCAAATAAGAAAAAGATAGAGATAAAAACAATATGTGAACCTAAAATTAAAAATATCAGTTATATAATACAAACATGAAGCTTGATAAATACATTATGTTCCCAACCAAGTGATCATATGAAGTTTATAAATACTTTAAAGGGGAAGAAACCATAAATAAATAAGGGATTATTAATAAATATAATATATTATTATGATTTTTATTCTTTAGATAATGAGGTATAAGAGTATTTTTATTTTCCTTTTACACAAGATAGAGATAAAAAAGGCAATGAACCCATGGGTTAGGTGAACTGTCTAGAGATATTTCCTACCCACTTTCACTTCTTGTACGACTAACTTATCCAATAATTTGTTCATGAACTTTTTTGGATCTATGAGCCTTTTATAATTCTATCCATTTCATAAATAATTATCATAATTATAATTATATATTCCATGATATGACCTAATTATATAAGGTAGTTCCATTCTATGTCACCCCATTTTTTTCCCTTTGTGGGCTTCCATTGGGCCTATATTTGTTTGATCTAGCCTTAAAAAAGTTCAATAAATCATATCATATTTCTCTTAAGATCCCAAAAATAATGAATTTTAAATTTTTATCAATGTATAAAATTTTATCATAAAAATAAACATGTTGTCCATTTATACCATAATGTAATTTTATCATTGTGAATATGATTTCAATTAATGAATAAAAAATATATATTGAGCTCAAAAGGATTTATTAATGGGATACTAAAACCAATAATAAAATTTAAAATATAATTTTAGGGATGAAAATAAATAATATTTCAATGTGTGATCACTAGAGGAAATATTACCCCTCCTCCACCAAAAAATTCATCCTTCTTCATGATGGGAATCCATTTATAGGAAGTGTCCTCACAATTTATTCCCTCGCGTGATCCACCAAACCCATTGTGGATATTCTTAATCAAATATGTTGGGAACTCCTTTAAAATAACCCATCCATAAAACACTTTTGGGGGATCATTGAGGGGAAAAATTAAATCCTTATAGAGGCCATGTGAAAAAATGGTCCACCATGAAGAAAAATATTAAGGAGGATTGCAATTTATACCGTAATGAGTATTGAGAATATGATAAATCTCCCTATAAATCCAATGAGAATATTGTTGATAGTATGTAGTTTTCATTAGAAAAATATCATTGGTGTTGGCCATGTGGATAAAAAAGTGCCTGACTCAAACATGGAAGTACTCGATGCAGAGGAATACATTGAAAATATGTTCTACACTAAAATACTTGAAGAAGGTGTGCCTATATGAAATTAGTGGCAGACTCAAGATCTCGGGGCTCCTACAAATGTGTCACAATAGCATAATCAGAAAAATTTAATAAAATATAATGGGAAATATGTGGTAATATCAGACCCCTCACTTGAAGAATATGAGAATCCTTATATTGAGGAGATGATTTATTAGTATAAAGTCTATTTGGACAGATTAATGTGGCTCAATGTTAATTTAATAAAGGGAAATATTATAAAAGGTTAAATCCCAAACAATATTTTAAAAATCACTCATAATAAAATGAACATCAAAAAGAAGGGAATACATGACTATCAAGAGTATAGACTAGTTATATGACTAACCTAGGGCCCAGAAAAGTAGTTTATCTAAACCTAATGTCCTAATTCTATTATTAGTTCCCTCTAGAAGAGAAGCATGCACATTTTTTAGATGAGCTACACTACGCTAGATTAAACTCTATATCAACAATGATAATATGTGAGATGACCATATAAAGCTCTGTTCATGGCCTCCACTCAAGCATCTTCCCAAACATTAGTCTCATAAGAACTTCTTAATTATATCAGTATCCTTACAACTTAGATATAATCCATGGAAGGGTGAAATAATCTAGTGTAACTACAATGGAAACCCTATATAAAATAGGTGGGCTTGACTCCTCGACCACATAAATTGAAAAATACATATTTCCTCATATTCTATAGTATGATAGATCTGAAGAAACATCTCAAGAAATTTTTAACCCAATGTGGCCACCTTATGCGATCCCATGGAAAAAAAAAGAAAAATAAATCTTAGTTATTTTTTCCATAAACTGGAGAGACCATCATTTTTTTAGTACATTAATTTGTTATTAGGATCCATTTATAATTGGGAAGATCTATAAAGGAATTTATTATATTCTTTTAGTTTTATGATAAATACGAAAACCATCCTTGACCTATCAATGAAAAACAACATAAAAATGATAAGGGCATAGACTTCATCTCATGGTGGAAGGGAAAAACCTACTTTATAAATATATAGATTTCTCAAGATAATTTTTTTTAATATATTCATATATAATATTTACAATTTTTTAAAGATAAATATAATAAATTTGAAACACCTTAGTGGTTTTCAACATTTTTTATCCATGACGCAATAGATAGAGATGTGATAGGTTCACTTAATAAAAGTATGGACCAAAGTCGTTGGCATAAAGAATGAATCTTTTTTATATTAGGGACCCCAAAAACCATTATCAAACGAGTTTCATTTCTATCTCAAGTCAATAATTCCACTCTATATCATGTAGTACCAAATCTTGAATAATAATGGTAGTAAAAATGCCTATATCAAGAAGGGGAGAAAGAGTAAAGTCATCCAATATTTGAGGACTAGGAGAATAAATTTTATTATTTCCAAAAAATAAGTTCTATGATATTTCATACTTACAATGGAGAAATACCTACTCAAACTTCTAGATATTAGGAAGGTCAATGAAGCTGGGATGAATGATCATCTGGACTTCTTCCCCTTCATCAAATACTGTGATTCAATAATCCAGACTAATTTATATTCAAGGATTTACTTTAGAAAATGGTTGAATATTAGAAGGAAATGTAGTAAAGACCATTGAAATAAGTTTTATGCATATCTATGACCATTCAAAAAGGAGAAAAAGAGTTGATGTAAATCCCAGACTAACACGTGAAAATATACGATGGCTGGATGTCTATGAAATCAAGTCAAGTGAACACCATTCTCATGGGATAACTAAGTTCGCTAGATATGGGCCCCATTCCCACTACGAATCTTGATATGAATACTTCATCATTGTTATCATATAATAATCAACAAAATCATCATCAATAGAATAATTCATAAGAGGAACATCCATTACTGATACTGAAACCGGTCCAAACCCTCTTGAAATTATTACCACTATCACTAGGAGGATGGGAAACATCTAACAAATGATAAAATATGTACCATCTCATCAACAAATATAATCATAATATGAAGAGTAAATATATATATTTTTCAATTTGATTCACATGATGGAACTATTCATATAGGAGGAGGATTTATATGAACTAGAGTTCCCCATCAATAATTGGAGAAGTAGACGTAGAGGTTGAAGAGACCTGAATTTTTTCACTTAACATTGAATCTTAATAAATGAAATTGTTACCTAACCAGAAGATGGAAGATATTACCCCCATTTTTAGTCAAGTAATTAAGACACTCGCATAATTTCCCTAAAAAAATACTTATACTAAGGAATAACCGCAAGGTGGGGAGAAACATTATGGAAAATATCTTACTCCCCTAGTTTATAAGTATGAAATCATGAAGTAACTTGTTGTTGTTTTTGAAAATTCTATTCTAGATTCCATTAATCTCAATTTAAAACTTATGGAAGCTATTATCAAGGACCTATTAATACCTTAAGAGGTCAAGGATACAATTCTTATAGTTGAATTATATTATTGAGAGACCGACTCTATTTAATATCATACAGTCATTTCATTCACTTAACATGATTGAGAAGATTATATATAGGGACACATCAGAGATTGATATATATCTAGAATACATGAATATATCAATATTTTATGATCCATAAATGAATAAAATTTTGGGACCAATCTCATCCCAATCCAAACCCTCCACCACTTGGGCTATAGTGGAGGTGATTTTTCACCCTTTAAAATAAAAATCCATAGGTATTACAAAAGTGAGAAGAATTAAATTTATATGATCATGTTCATATCCTAGTTTTGAGATCCAATTTATAACTCTAAATTAATGATGGTTCTATAATATATGCACATAAACTTATTAATAATAAGGTCATTGATTTATATTCATGTGGAAGTCCCATCATCATATCATCATTTCCTTATGTACTATGTTAATGGGAATGTTAATGTAATGTATAGTGATAATAACCCTTTTGAGTCCTGTGACTTTTAGTATATCGGTCCAGGATTCTACAATAGAGAGAGGAAACATCCAATGGTAAATAAAAAAATTCATATTTATACTCCAAATAATAGATAATCTTATCCCATCAGTCCATAGGGAAAACTCAGTAAAGACTGCATTTTCCATAACAGTCGAATTGAGGTGAAAACTATTAATTTTGTAAAAAATCTATTTATATGGGCTTCAAGTGAAAAATAATTTAAACATCCAATTTTTTTCCATTCATTTTATGATTATGAAAAAATTTCCATCAAATGGATGCCATTGAGAAAAATAAATGATTTATGAACATTCCATGCGTATCAATGTAGATCCAAAGTATCTCTACCACTGTATGGGTCTGAATTAATTTCAATCTACATAGTAAAAAATCTATGAAAAACTAGATATTAATCTTAGAAGAAGGAGAAGAGCATGGGGTTTAGGGATTTTTGGTCCCATAATAATGATATTAGTCGCATCAGATAATCCAAACTATTCAGAAGAAGGATTTCATTCTAATAGGAATAACAGTGTTCACATATCATTTCCCAAATCTAAAGATACCATAATATATTTTTCTCTGGATTATAGTGAAGAAGAAGAAGAGGATATCAAGGCTACTCTTTCAACATTCAAGGAATGCATCTCAACCACCACTAATGAGCTTAAATAAATTAATCTAGTTTTGGAGTGATATCAAAAACCAACTTTGATCAGCACCACCATGTTTCTTAAAGAATTTAATAAGAACATCTTGTTTTATAATAAAAACATTGATATGTATTTTTATGAAACTACACTGAAACGACCGAATTGGATCATTAAGTGGATACCCATCATCTTGGTTTTTCAAAAGATAACTAAGGATATTAATAGGTTGTATGGAGAATCAATTTGATCCATACATCCATGGTAGAATTGAATATTCATAAACACATAGTGTATAACTTTATTCAGGAATTTCAATACCTAAATTAGCTCACCAACATCCCCCCATTAAGAAAACGAATGTTAAAATGTAACACCTTGAGATTTTGAAAGAGGAATATAATGTTGGATACAATATATGACATAAAACCCCAAGATAATAATATAATTTAAAACCATAATAATTTAAAATATTTTCATTTTAAATAAATTCAATCTCTTCGATATCTTGTGATGCACGCAACACAAGGTTTAAATAAAATATGACACTCTACTAAAATATTGGTATTTAAACATAAACTTTATAACCCAGTTGTTATATTGGAAAATATGAATATAAATAACTAAATTATTAAAATTATATGGTTTAAATGTGTATACAATAAATTCAATAATAATCTATTGATTGATAACATAATAAAAAACATTTAAAAGAAAAAGAAATGTTTTTTTGAAAAACTGTATTTTTCTAAAAGGGGATTTAGTCATGCTTTGCAGAGATAAATTAAAATTAATTTTTCCACTTGTAGAAATTTTATTTAAAAAAGTTAATTTTAAAATTATCACATAAATATTAACTTATGGTGAAATTTTGTGATTTTTTAGAAATATTAATTTTTTTGAATATTGGGAAATATGTTTTTTATAAAATTGGAACATATTTTTAATAAATTAAGTCCAATTATTATTTTAAATTTATATAAAATTTAAAAAATTATTATTTAGTTGTACTAAATATAATTAATTTCTTTTAAATCCTCTTTATATTTAATTTTAGTATAAGATTATTTTTTGGTCTAAAATGTGATTTTTTTTAAAATGTTTCAAAGTGCATAATGTTTGTCATTTTTAATTAAATAAAAAACCTATAATGAGAAATTATTTAAATAAAATTTATATATTATATATCAATAAATATTAATTTAAATTCACACAATTATGATTACAAGTAATATATTTAATATAAAAACATTATTTTCTTGAAATATACATTTTTTGAAAAAACACTTTTTCATCCCGTATGTGAGTTTAATTTTAAATTAAATTCATCCAATTATGTGAATATAAATTGAAAAAATGGATTCCATATTTTAAATAATTATAATTTACTTTATCTAATAAGTCCGACCTATTTTTTTACCATGATGAATAGTGTAAATGAAAAAACATTACCGTGGTTAAGATAAAAACGAGATTACCTGATGTTAAACTAAAACAATTGGGGTTAAAAAAGACCTAAAACGGGTATACTTACTATTTTATGGTCATATTTTGACCTTATATATTATAATAATCTAAAATGGTCCATTATTTATACTTCTTGTATTATAAAAATGTGGGTATAATTCTTTCTTTTCAAAAATACCAAGTGGGTCCTCTCCCCCACTTATAAAAGGCCACCCCTCTGCTCTCCATTCCACACTTCCAAAACCATTTGTTTTGGATAATACCTTGAAAAATAACTTCCCTGATTACCTAAAATCATCCAATAATACTTTTTTTTATCAAAAAGTCAAACTCATAAGGATTTTTTTGTGAAAACCAAAAGAGGTTGTCTGAAGAAGCAATAACATCATTTCCTAATCATTTTATTTTATTTCCTTTTAAAACTCCTTAAAATATTTTTAAATAGATATTATATAATAAAATAAGTTTCTTAAATATACTAATATAATTTTATGTTATTTTAATGACCTAAAACCATATCCACTTCCCTCAAATGGGAAAAAAACCATTGATCGAGTGTACGACGGACTACCACCTCACGAATCGACGCAATTAATTTTCCATAACCGATTATCAAAGCTAGATATAATTCTATATTTAATGTTTATATATAATATTTATGATTTAATTATACTTATATTATTATAATATCACATATAACTTCTTACTTTCCATTCTATAGTGAATACAACCACATCTACCATGTGTACAGTGGACTATCCCCTCGTGAAGCGATGTGATTTGTTTTTCACTTAAGATTTACCTGGAAGATAATAAGGATTAATTTGATATTTAAATATTATATTAATTAAGAATTATTAATTATGGAAATTTTATATATCATTTATTTTCTTAACTTACAAAACAATGAAAAAATTATAACATCATTCGTGTGTACGACGAACTAGTGCCTCGTGAAGCGATGTATTTTTTTTTCCAAAAACACTTTCCATAAATGGTAAAAAGTATAAATTTAATGAATATATGTGATATATATTACATTATACTTATTATTTAAAATTAATATAATTTTTTTACTTTCTCATTCACACGTTATGGAAATGATAACGTCACTCATGCATACGTATGACCTACTGTCTCTATAAAGTGATATGATTCATTAACCAAGTTCAAATTACAGTAATGAACAAAAATATGAATCTAATTAAAAATGAAATTTATAACATTAAGATAATACTTTTTATGATTTAAATATATCCTATGTTTGGGATTCATAACAATCATGATAAAACATACAAGATAAAACAAGGTAATTACATTTGAAAAGGTAGTAGTAATGAAAATATATTAATGAATATGTAATAAGATGTTATAAAATGATTGCATATGGTATTATAAATATTAATATGGATCTTTTATAAGTTAAAAACATTTTTATCCCCACTATAAATGAGTTTAAAGAATGTTCAATTAAATGGAAGTGTGAGGTAAGAGGTTTCTTAACACAATTTCCATCCATGTGGTTATATGACTATATCATTGATTATATTATTCCAAAATTATATGTGAAATTAATTTTTATTGATTTAAGTTGTATTTAAACTTTTATGTTTTTATGTAAATTTTTTACACAAAATCACCACATTGATTAACTCTCACCTCAATGATATGAACTTTTTAAGGGTTTTATCTCAAACTTCCTTCATTGAGACTGTTGTTATTTTATACACCAAATGTATTTTGAATGGTATATATAATTCCCCTTCAAATACTATACCATGAATCATTCTTACATCATGATTTTTTTAAATTAACCTACTTCATTTATGGGAATTTATGATTCAAAACGTCCCAAAATGGTAAGGGTTTATATCTCAATATCACTTTAATTGGAATTTCCTATGCTGAATTTTAGGAAAGAAATTTTTTGATCATTATATAATAAAAAATTTTAATTTTATTATCCTATGGATATTCATTATGTTTTAATTTAATGGTTCCATATTCCTATCATTGTTTCTTAAAATTAATGGGAAAATGTATTTAATAAAATCACCTTTCATTTCTCTCTTCAATTGAAAATACATTTTCTTTCAAATCCATGTTTCCAAAAAAAAATTTCAAAAAATGTTTTACTATGATTGTTTAAAATAATTTTTAACCTAAATTTTATTTTTAAAAGTATTTTTTAAGGAATATTCTAGTCATTTTCAAAAAATGTACTTTTTGACTTTTCGTACAAAACTTTTAATGGAATGTTTGTTTTATTAACATATTTGGCATGAATGAAACTCTTCCACAACCATGAACACTCAATGTTTTAAATATTTATTTTTATGTTTCAATGTTTATTTAAAAAAATTTCATTAATTTTAGGAATTTTTTAAATTTTAACTAAGTGTTTTCAAAATTAAAAGGATGTTTTCATCAATAAATGTTCGAAATGTTCATTAAAATTCTTTTTCAACCAAAGATGACACCTATTGATATTACTAAAAGTTAAAATTTTATTTTTATGACAAATATTTTTTCTATTCATCAATGATAAAAACACTTGAAGTTATTTATTTATTTTAAAATATGCATATTTTTCACTCATGTATATACCAAGAAAATTATTTCTTCCTTTGATGGGTTAACACATGCTTCATAATCATTTCTCAAATTCCTTTATTATGAAATTTTCCTTGATTATGGTGTGAATAGAATAATGTTCAACCAATTTACATTCTAGGGGTAATTATTATGCTATAATTTGTGTTTGATATCCTTTATGTGGTACACATTGATCATGAACATGTTATTATGTGTGGGACCATATAGTGTTATAAGGTATTAGATAAATATTTAGTCTCATACGACGTTATTTATGGGATTAGGGAGTAAACTAAATTCATTATGGGACCTTTTCCACTATGTTATATTGTTTAGGAAGTTATCGTTAAATAATATTTATGTCATGTTTTGTGTTCCTACAACATTTATTGTGATTTCATGATCTTATGATACCATATTCTTTATGTTATTCTTCCACGTGTTTACTCGTGTGCACTTTTTTAAGATATCATGTTATATATTTTGATCACATGTTATGTTTCTATACCATGTAAATATCCTTAATTTGATCATTATACTAACCCTTTGGTCTATGTATTACCCTGATTATTAGTAGGTCCCAATAGGGATATGGCAGACGGTCTTGGGGGGGGGGGGGGTTAATAGACCAGATTAAAAACATAAATCAAATGAATTGATTATTTAAATTAATTATCAAAGTTAATTATTAAGTTTAATTATCATAATAAAATCTAAATAACAAAAGGATGTTTTTATAGTATTTTTGTCTAAAGTTGGCCTACTCTACTCTTATACCTCTCCACCCAGTGAGAGATACATGTGAACTAAAATGATTTTTATGGAGGAATAATAACCCAATTATAGAATCCATTTCTGGTGGAGGGATAACCACGACACTTAATTTTTTATATGGAGTCACATCCCTTTCAACTTGACATTAAAAATAGGGAGTCATAACCTGAATACTCCTAACTTTAGTTATAGAGAGTCACTACCCTTAGATCATGATTTTCGAATCTGGGAGTCATTAAATGAGGAAGATTTGAAGAAATATTTGTGTGTGTGTGTAAAAGAATAAATAGAAATATAGAGTTCATGTGATTGATGATAAATAGTGTTACATACTTAAGACCAGACAAATGAGAAGATAAATAATTAAAGAACATTTACTAGTTCTTGAGAATTGGATTGAAACATCTCATCAAGGTAGTAGAAATTTAATCAGTTGTAATCTGACACATGAGAGAATATTCAGGTGATGAAATAGTGTGTCACGGGTCTTTACAAAATTGCACAGCAGGTTCAAAGTTCACACCATTATTCTTGAGGGAAAACATAGTATTGAAGAAGAGGTTATCCAATCTTCATTGAAGTTTCCTAACACCATTACATATGATATATAAAATAGACATAACATAAAAATATTCGAGTAAATAAATGATAATTCCAATATGGTTGAATTATTCAAGAGAGAGAAAATTATCATCTAGAATAATCCCAAACAATAAATTTTTGAATTAAAACCAAAACTGATTTAAAAAAATTTTAATAACCAGATAAATGGTAATAATATGTTAAAGAAATCCCATAAAAACCGTAATAATGTTTCAAACAATTATTAAATATAATTAAATTTAAAGTAGCATGTATGTTAAATATATAATTATACTTCATTAAATGTCATAAAAAAGTGTATGAACAAATTAAATATCATTAAATGAGAATTTAGTAAAAATATTATTCAATGAAAATAACATAAATTATTAAAACATAAACATTACATATATATTTTTTAAGTGTTTTGTATCTATGTTGAATAAATTTAATAACATTTTAAATATCATTAAAATATTATAAAAATAATTTTCAAGGAACATATATAACATATATTAATTTTAAAAATTAACAAACCACTTAAAATAATTATAAAAACATGCAGTTCACCAAAATAAAAAAGTTATGAAAAACACAGCATGAATAAACTCATTGGAGGTATAACAAAATACTTGACTGTGCCAAAAATAATTCACCATTGAAAAAATAAATTTAGCAATCATTTAGTTTAAGTAACCTTTGATAAATAATTCAATTTTGATAAATATGTTTCTATTGCAACAATAAAAATAAATGTTTCACTTAAAAAAAGTCACCTTTGCACATAAAATATAAGTCACGATTAATCAATAAGTGGATAAGGCGTGAAAGAATCAACATTTGGAATAGATGAGCGAAAAGATGGAAAATGCATAAAATCATTCACTATTGGGATGACAATGACAAAAAAATGGAAAAGTCAAGGAATAAGGCATTGTTGGAGAACATTAAAGAAACAAAAAAAATTTAAATATTTGAAATTAACTAATCATTGGAATTTTATACAAGGAAACATCGTCGCATATATGTAATGGAAAAATATAGAAAAGTAAATATATAATGACTCACCCTTGCCATTATGAGGAGAGTAAAAAAATTGAAAAAGTATAAAAATAAGGAACCATTTTATGAACTGGAGAGGATAAAAATGAAAAATTAAGAAAAATAAGGCACTGTTACATGAATAAGTGGATCACCAACTATTGGGAAGAAGGAGAATCCCCTCCATGAAAAATAAATAAACCACAATAAAAAATACAAGAAAGTTTACTACATAAAGATGGATATGCATTGAAGAAGACAACCAAATAACTAAATACCTAAATAAAAATCTTGGTGAATCATGGAGAAGATGATAAATAGTATTAAGGATTTAAATCCTAATGAAGAAGAAGCTTGAGGTGCTTCCATGGAGGAAAGTGGCTAAAGGTTGAAGATGAAGAATTATTATTAATCATTTTTTGTTCAAACTAAACAAATAAATATTGATTAATTTGTACCCTATAAAAATGATAGAATTTGCTATTGGTCCACAAGAATTATTTGTATATAATTTAAATATATTTACAATGAATCAATAATTGATTAATTCGGATAATAATTGAGTGATATATGGTACAAAAATAGTAAGTAGAAGTTATGAACATTGTAAAATGTATTGCAGTACTTTGGTCCAAATTTTAGGTATGCAAATTATGTTTTTAAAGATTCTTGTAGTTGAATGAAATGAATAAAATATATTTCTATTTCTAATTCAATAAACTCTTAGAAATTAAAATTAAAAATGAAAGAGATATAAAATAAAGAAAACATATATTCAAATATGGGAAATCATGATATTCAGAATTGTTGTATGGGATTTGGATAAATAGCGCACCTGTTAAACAGTAGAACTATCCTTCCATTTAAACTAATTAAATGAATATATATGAGTAATATTTCAAATTGGACACTTTCATAAACAATAAAATAATTAAATGATTCATTATAAAATAAAATAAAGAATTATTTGATGTAGTATATTCTAAAAACATTTATTGAGACCATAAAAATGAATCATGTTTGAGCTTAAATGAGAACCTGTTAGAGAGATATTTAAACACAGTTGTAGTTTATTAAATGTTATAGTAATTTTTTATCATTTAAAATAATAATGAATAATAAAATTATGATAAATACAACTCAATTTATAACTAAAATATAGAGATGTTTTAATAATATATTTTTACATAAAATAGTAAAACTGTTTGGGTGATTTAAAAAAATAAAATAAAATATAATAAAAAAAAGAAATATATACACGAACATGCATAAAAAATATCCCCCTTTTTGTTTGATAACAAAATAAAAACATTTAAAACCAATATTCTCACCCTTTTTTTAAATAGACACAAAGAGAAAACAAAAGCACCACCTAAATAAATAGAATAATAAAATAATTAAATTACCAAAATTCTAAGTTAAAATTTAATTGTTTCATATTTAGAAGAGTTTAAAGGCTAAATAAATATATCTAATAGCTTATTTTCAGTTGATATAAATTCAAAAACAATATCACCCTTATTCACTGGATCTCTAATAATATAAAATCTATGATCTATATGTTTTTTTAAGAATGATGTAAGGGATTTTTAAATATATATATTACAAAAGTTTTATTACAATAAATATAAAATTTATCTTGATAGATACAAAAAACACATAAGGTTTGGTTAATCTATAAACATTGAGCATAAATACTTTTAGGATAGATATACTCAGCTTCTGTAGTAGATAAACCAATATATAATTTTTTCTTAAAATCCCATGAAATTAAAATTCCTCAAAGAAAATGACACATACCTAATGTGATTTTTTTGTAGATTATACAACCTCTAAAATCAGAGTCATAATAAAATAATAAATCAAAACAATTATATTTCAGATAAAATAAACCAAAATCAACTATTTTATTAACATATCTAATTATTGTTTTTTACATATTTAATATAACTTTCATTAAATTATCTTGAACCCTATCTCATAAAAAACACTAAACATGATATAAGGTCGAGATGCCCTTAAATTTAGTAATCTACCTATCATGCCTCTATAAACATTAATATCCATAGATTTACCAGAAGCATCAGTTTTTAAATTACAATTAATACCCATTGAATTTTTCATCAGTTTAGATGAATCAAGACCAAGATGTTTAACAAAATATTTATCATACTTATATTGATAAAGGAAAATTCTGTCTTTTCTTTAAAAATTATGAAGTCCTAGAAAGAACATTAATTCAACCATTAAGCTCATATCAACCATAGAATACATCAAAGTAGAAAAATAAGTAGAATGAATTTCACTACATGAACCAAAAACTATATCATCAATATATATTTGAACAATTAAAATATCATGAGAAGTTCTTTTCACAAAAAGTGTAGGTTCAAAATTTACTTTCTTGAAACAATTATTTAATAAAAATAATGAATTCATTTCTTACCAATAAATAGCTTCTTGATTGATAGAATACAAAGTTTTTGATAATTTGAAAACATGATTAGGAAAATATTCATTTTCTAAACTAGGGGGTTGAGAAAAATAATATTCTTTAGTTATAAAAACATTTAATAAATCACTTTTTACATCCATATGATATAATTTAAAACCTTGAAAATAAAAAAAAATCTGAAAAAAAATCTAACACCATCTTACCTGGAAACAAGTTTGAATTAATCTTCAAAGTATATACCTTCTTCTTTAAAGCAACCATGAGAAACATGTCTGACATTGGTTTTGACAATATATCCACATTCAGCCATCTTGTTTCTAAATATCCACTTAGTTCCAATTAACTTATTATACTAAATAAATTCAACTAAATACACAAAATTATATATAACGAATTGTTTTAATTCATATTGAATATCAACAACCCAGTTAGAATATTTTAAATCATCATTATGATTAATAACAATATAATTAGAAATAAAAGTAGAATTGGTAGAAAAATTTACAATATAATATCTTGTTTTAACACTAGAATCAGTATTTCCAAAAAAATGAACATGACGATATTTATGAATCTTCCATGATCATGGATAAGGTTGAGAATCAGTATGCTCCTCCTCAATTGATTCATCCTTATCTTTATGTTTTTCTTCATGAAAATTAAAACCTCTGAACTCATCATCAATAACATTGGAATTAGAAATTTACTTAACATTATTTTCATCAAACATAACATGAAAAAATTCTTCAATAACCATAGTTATTTTATTACAAACTCTATAATCTAAACTATTATTTGAATAACATAGAAAAACATCTTCATCACTTTTAGCATAAAATTTATATAAATTATATTGTGAATTTTAAATAAAAACATTTCTCACAAAATCTCTAAAGTAACCAACTTTATGTTTTTTATTTTTAAACAATCCATAAGGAGTTTTCTTTAAAAAATTTCTAACAATAATTTTATTTGAAATATAAAAATAATATAAAACATACTTAATCAAAAAATATATATGGAAATTATATTCACCTAACATATTTCTATCAATTTCAATAAGAGTTATATTTTTACATTATATAATACCATTTTCCTCTCGTGTTCTAGGAGTATGCAAATTTTAAAAATAACCATTCTTTTCACAATTTTTTTTAAAATATAAATAATGAGATTCAACTCTTTTATCACTATGAATAGAAACTATAAAACTTCGTTTTTCATTTTGAACTAAATTAAAAAAGAAGTAAATATATATAAATTGTCATTTGTTGAGCCAAAAAGTATACTAATATAAATCGACTATAATCATTAACAATCACTAATGTATATTTCTTTCCAAAAATACTGTAAATTTGATTGAGTCCAAATAAATAAATATGTACTAACATTAATGGTCTATTAGTACTTATTTGATTGATAGGTCTAAAAGAATTTTTTTTGATGCTTTCCTTTCATGTAAGAAAAACAAACATGATGTTTTTATTTATTCAACGAAGGTAGGTATAATACATTCTCATGTTTTAAAATATTATGTGACATTATAAAAGAAAAATTACTTAAATTCCATTTCCAAAAGAAGATATTGTTCTTTACAACAATCAAACATTTAACATCTTGAGTAGTTAGTTCATTAAAATCAATAATATAGATATAATACTTTCGATTAGCATAAAAAAATAGAGAATCATAATTAAAAACCTATCATTTATAGTTTTGAAATTTTAATTCCATTATATCATCACATAATTGTGATATATTAATTAAATTATGTTTTAATCCTCTAATATATTATACATTATAAATAAAATTAGAATTTGAAACAGAAACTTTACCAAAACCTTTTACTTTTCGTTTTTAATTATCTCCAAAAGTAACAGTTCCTCTATCACATGTGTTATAAGTGGTAAAATTTGATGGGTCTCTAGTCATATACCTAGATCAGTCATTATCCATATACCATATATTTTTCTTGATACATCTAAATATTTTTACCAAAAAAATAAATTACTCGACAATTTTAGTATTCGAGCTACATTTGGTACAATTGTATTAGTAATACAATTTTTAGTTACCCATACAGAGTTTAAAATTATATTATATGGTACACTATATAATAAGGAATTAAAAATATTATTTTTTGTAAATTCGTAATATTTTTTTAATTTGAGTGAACATTCATTTTCATAGTAACCTTTTATTCCTCATTTAAAACAAGTAATGGTGAATGTATAACCATTTTTAATTTTAACAAAATGGGTTTTAAATATTTGATGTAATTTTTATCATAACCAAAATCATCTTTTTTTTCATTTTTATTCAAATAAATCATCTCATGATTTTTTTCACGACCTTAAATGAAAGAAGATAATATTTTTTTAAGACATTCAACTTTCTTTTTCAAAATTTCATTCAAATATTGAGAACTTTTTAAATTTTTATAAAATGTGGAATGAGAAGTAGTGATTCTTAACTTTTAATTTTCTTATAAAATTATTTTAGTTTTATAAAAAAGTTTTTCATTTTTTTCCTTAAACTTATTACATAAATCTGAAGCTTTGAATATATCTTATCTTAATATTTCAATTTATTTATTTAATTAAAAAATATTGTAGTTTTCGGAATCGTAGTTAGAATCAATACATTTTAAATACAAAACAAAATTAATAAACTTATCTAGGGATTCCATAAAGAAATAGTTAGTACTATTTTTCATGTCTAGATTTCTTGTTGAATCTTATTCTACTATAAATCTCTATCAGTTAGTTAATTACCTTTTTTACATCTTTCTGTATTTATATTTATTCTTTAGTTTAGGGAAATCAGGTTGGATATTCCCTTTCTTCATACACTAACAATAGGTTACATATCAAGTATTCTAATTTGTTATACATTTCTTATCTCCCATATATCTCTCTATTTAAGGGTATATGGTAAATCGGTTTTAAAAATCCTTTATTTTTCATTATTTTGTAAACTATAGTTACAATATAAGAAATATCTTCTTTTTTACTCTTCTATAGATCAGAATCAGAAGAGTTAGTAGTAATAACTTTAATAGAATTAAAATCTACACCTTTAATTTTTGTGGCCTCCTCTTCAACTATGTTCTTATGTTACAATTCATATTTTTACTCTGATGGAAAAAAATCATCCAGAGTGTTTTCTTTGATGTTATCAGTTTCATGAATGATAACCTTCTTAGCATGGAATTTTATTGGTAATACTCATAGGACTAATTAAACAAGTACTGGGATTTCCAGATCATCTCCAAGTGAATTCATTCCATTCACAATTCTTGTGAATCTCTGAAACATTTAGTTTAATATTTCATATTCAATAGTCTTGATGTATTTGTAATCAACAAAATCATTCAAACCATAGTTCAGATCAATTTTTCAGAGCCAAGGTGAGTGACTTGTAGAATATTCCAAATCTCATTTGTTGTCCTATAAGAAGATACATGAATAAAAAAACTTCAGTTAATAGCATAATATAAAATATTAAAAACGTTATAATTTAAAACATATCTAGTAGCATCATTTTTAGTAAGTGTATTTAGGTCATCTTCAGGTAGTGTGTACTATTTTGACATGGTAGGATAGTGCTCAATGCTCAATTGTTTGATGTATTCATCCATTCAAGATCTCTAGTATCCATAATCATTACCATCAATGTATAGTGGATTATGATAAATCCTAGAATCATTTTGGTTCATTCATATAATCATAATGATCTTTGTCCTAAGAATATGAGGTCTATGAATATTTAGTAAAAATAAAATAAAAGTAGACACAATTGATGTATTGGATTATTTCAAAATTAAAATCCTTTGATAAAGATTTAAATGTATTAGAAAAGAGTACAACATAGATAACAAATTAGAAAAAGTATTAGGCTCTAATACCAGTTGTTATGTCCCAATAGAGATATGGAAAATGGTTGATAGGGGGGATGAATAGACCAAATTAGAAATTTCAATCAGATGAAATGATTAATTAAATTAATTGTCAATGTTAACTATTATAGTTAATTAGTATTGGAAAAAGTAAATAACACAAGTATGTTTTCAATAGTAGTTTAGTACAAAGAGGGCCTACTATACTCTTATACCTATATACTAGGTGAGAGATACATGTGCACTAAAATGATTATTAGGGGGAATCATAACCCAATTATAGAATCTATTTTAGTGAAGGGATAACCATGACACTGAATTTTGTATGGGGATTCAAAACCCTTAAAATATGATGTTAGATAGAGGGGGTCACAATCCAAATAATCATATCTCAATTTACGGGGAGTCACAACCCTTAGATTCTGAATTTAGAATCCGAGAGTCACAACTTGAAAATGAGATGACTAAAAAATGATAATGTGAATAAAAGCATAAACAAAGAAATAGAGATCATGTGAGTGATCATAAATAGTGTTACAGACTCAGGAATAGATGAATGAGAAGATAAATAATTAATGCACAAGTACTTGTTCTCGAGGATTAGATTAACACATCTCATCAAGGCAGTAGAAGTCAAATCAGAAGTATTCCTTTAGTTGAGAGAATGTCCAGGTGATGAAATAGTGTGTCACAAGACATTAAAAAATTGTATATCAAGATCAATGTTCATGGATTTATTCTTGAGTAAAAATATAGTATTAGAGAAGAGGTTAACAGATCATAATTGTTGTGCCCTTCCACCTTTAAATAGGATCTATAAAATAGATCTAACATAAAAATCTATGGGTAACTAAATGTGATATGGAACACCTTTTTTCACTAGAACCCTCAAGCGATTTAGGCTCCTTTGCCTGAATACCTCGATCTCGCACACATGGAGGATTTACTCAATCCTGGGAGGTTCAAATCCCACCATTTTGTGACTCCTTAGAAGAATTAGATACCCCATTTTCATGATTTTATTCTGGGAGTCCATACAAAATATCCCCCTGAAGAAAAGACTCGCACCCGACCATTCTATGGTAGATTCCAAGAAATCACAATTCTGGATGCGCTTAAGAGTACTAATATGAGAACAAAAATTATGATGAAGCCTACTATTTTCAAGAGACTTGATGATGGTAGGTTATTGGAGGAAGTGGACCCAAACACTCTTCAAAAACGCACACAAATGTGCAAATATTCTGACATGGGCTGCATCTCCTACATTAAAGGTGATCGTCCTTGTCCTCTTTCTGAATTGCATATGCATATTCATCATTTTTTGGAATGCTTTGAACTGGAAACTGATTCCAATAGGGGAAGGCTACTTTAACATACTACAAAAATCACAAGACGACTTAGAGAAATATTAGAAGACTGGAAAACATAATCTAAAGCAGGGATTACATATAATTTCTGACTGGGACTCTTCTTTCAATACGAAAATATATT
Organism: Viscum album; assembly: GCA_963277665.1. Taxonomy (NCBI): domain Eukaryota; kingdom Viridiplantae; phylum Streptophyta; class Magnoliopsida; order Santalales; family Viscaceae; genus Viscum; species Viscum album. The sequence continues at coordinate 669,187,118 of OY728123.1, forward strand.
GGAATAAAATGGAACAAGTTTGGGTTAAACTTCATGGACTTAATTGGTTCTTTTGGCACCACAAATTTCTAGATAACATTTCTTCATGCATAGATACTCCTCTGAAAATTGACCACAGAACCATAAATTCTTTCCTAGGGCCCTTTCCTAGAGTTATGGTGGACATTAACTTAGATTCAAATCTCCCTAATACAATCAACTTCACTACGAATGAATAAAAAACATAAATTTGAATGGAATCTGAGAGGAAAACTCTCTTCTATGACCTTTGAATGATTATTGGTTACAAAATATCTAATTTTAGTGTGATTAGAAGGAAATTAATCCAGCCAATTGATAATGGTTAGAAGGAAATAAGGATAAATAAAAAAGATAAATCTCCCTTGATGGAGATATTTGAACCTCCCAAAAAGAAATCAGAAAGATGGGTCAAATAATAGTTTAACACGCATAGGGGAAACCTCAGGTATAAACTGGCCAGATATTGCGGAAGAGGAGGACAAATCTATTAAAGACCAAAACCTATTAGAAGAACCAGAAAATATAGTTTTAAACACTGTAAGGATATCCAATGAGAAGGAAGAATCTGGTCAGTCCTCATGGTCTATCCTCATCCAATATGCGGATCATAACCTGGGTAAGAGGGATAATTAACCTAAAAAAGTGAATTGCAATACTTTCAACACATGTACTACAACTCTACATAATGGTGATTTCCCTGAGACAATTTTAGTTCAAACTGTGGTGAAAACAACCTAGATTCGTGTATTAGAAAGATCTAGTACCAACATCTTGTAAATGCCACTTATATTTTAGAGCTGAAATATGAATCCAGTAATAGAATAGATAATTTAGACTCTCAACCCCATGCTCAATGCTCATCTGTTAATTTCTCTGAAACTCAGGATTCCACTAGACACATTTCAAAATATGAAAAACTAATGACTACCCAGAAAGACAATCAAGACCCAACACAGTCCACTACCACTAAGGTGACTAAAAATGTCACCCAAAAATTGGAATATGTTAATCCTTTGAAGCGAACTACACCCTCAGTACAGGTTCCTACACAAAGCCAAAACATAAATAGTTTTATTAACCAGATAGACCTTTAGAAACCTGGGGTGGAGAAAGAACTTGACCCAGGCACAATCTTCTCCACTACAACAAATTCCTTTTCTAATGGGTCTTAACCAACTGGAAGTAGTGATAACAATGTTTCAATGATTTTTTATAATATGAAACCAAAACTTCCAAACCTTAATGATTCAATAATACAACCTGCTAACAAAGAAACTTCTCTGGGGATAACTAATGAAATCAAAATGAAATATGATGGACTTGTTTATGCTATCTCAACTCACACTAATACTATTATCAGTACTCCCAATTCTGGGTACACCGAGACACTAAATGAGCCCTATAATACTGCTATCATGGAACACAAACGGTTTAACATGGTTCCACAATATCGATACAAGATCATAATCCCATGTAGGTTATGAATTACTCTATGAAGTGAATGAAGTGCAATCCAGATCTGGAAAAAATAAAAAAAAATAGCACACGGATACTTCCCCTGATCCAGGTACAACTATCTCTCTACATGTAGATAGAGAATAATGCACTATAAAGATTAGTAACTTTTTTTAAAATCATAATTCCAAGGTTTTTTTTGTGTTCTAAGAAATATACAGACTCTTCTATGAGTGACCTAATATATAAACCTGTAATGAATAACACCAAAAAAACAAGTAATAAACCTGAATTGATCTCTGATAATCAAGAAGTTAGAAGATCTTCCAAAAATAAAGGCTCTAAAAATGGGGGGTGGGTGGGTTTCTAACTCCAAAACTAGATTTTAATGAAGATCCTTTTTTGGAATTGTCAGGGGATTGCTAACTCTAACACCTTCATTGTGTTAAAGAGAATGATTGACACTCATCGTCCTTTATTATTTTTTATTGCAGAGAAAGAAAATAACTATGCCTCTAAATACTCTTATTTATGTCAAACAATTATGTTTTTACTGGTTTAATCACTAATAACCTCAATGGAAAATCTTTATTTATTTTTTTGCACTTTTCTTTATAGAATATTAGTTTTTACAATATCATTGATCATATTTTTACACAAAATTTTAACATAGATGACACACATATTTTCTTCTCATTTGCTTATGCTAAGAATAGATTCAAAGAAAGGAGAACGCTTTGGAATGACCTCTCTTATCTTGGAACTAATATTAATGAACCCTAGTTTATTATGGGTGACTTTAATGTCATTCTAAACTCAAGCGATAAAATTAGACCCTCTCACACTTCTATTTCCACGAGACAATTTAATGCCTCAATATATTACAAGAATATCATAGAAATCAATCTCACTTGTGAAAAATAAAATTGGTATAGAAGACACTAAAACAATGTGGTTGCCTCCAAGCTAGATATAGCCTTCACTAATGTCCCTACTATAGATAAATGGGACACTATCTCCAGTATTACTCTTCATATGCAGAACATTGATCATCACCCCATCCTATTCAGTGTCTCCACCAAAGACATGAAACACCATATGCCTTTTAGAATTAACAATTCATGGTTCTCTGATGATGAGTGCTCTCAAAACATACAAAACTTTGGGTCCTCAATGTCTCGTAACAATGATGTCCTTGATTGTAATATCAAATTAAAAAATCTAAAACAGACTCTAAAAATTTGGTACTGCTCTAAATCCAAACAAATTAATATTGACATCATGATTCTTGAGAATGATCTCAATGATCTTCAAGAAAACACCAACTATGACCTCCACACTAACACTACTCAAGAACTAAACATTGCAGCAAAACATAACTCCCTGTTCAATTTCAAAACAAATATTAGAAAAAAATGTTTAAAGCTAAATGGTTAATAGGTGGTGATAGAAATAGTAAACTCTAGAATTATTTTCAAAGAATCAAGAAGGCTTACATGCCAATAACTCTTTTAGTATATGGGGACATGATCCTTGATAATTAGGATGACATCACTCATCATATCATCTCTTACTATAAAACAATCTTCAATGGTCCTGATATAAATAAAGACCTCCTACTTGAGGTCATTCCTTTAGTGATCAAAGATGAGCACAACTCTTTCCTTCTCAAAACTCCTCTGGATCATGAAATCAAATACATTGTGTTTAGTTTGAATCCCGAGAGTGATCTAGGTCCTGATGGCTTCAACAGTAGTTTATTCTAACATTATTGCAATGTGATTCAGATAGACATTTATAAACGTATAAAAACCATCTTCACTAATGGGGTTCTCCATCACGCTCTGAATGTCGAGTTTCTCACCATAATCTCGAAAGTAGATAATTCCCCTGAGATTCGTCTATTTTGATCCATTTCTCTTATCAACATTCGTTTTAAAATCATCACAAAAATCATTACCAACATACTTTCCACTATCATGGACAGAATTGTCTCCTGGAACCGATTTGGTTTTATAAAGGGAAGATCCATTCAGGACTATATTTTCCTTGCCTCTGAGTGTGTTAATAATTTGAATAAAACTAATAGGGGAGGAAACATATCTATTAAAATTGACATCAGAAAAGATTTTGACACCATGTATTGGAGTTTTATCTTCAAATTACTCCGAGGTTATGGTTTTAACACCTCTTTTATCCCTACAATAAGAACCCTCTTCAACTCAGCATCTATCTCCATCTTGAATCAATGGCTCACCTAAGAAATATTATAAATGGACTGAAGTTTTCAGGTAAGGTGACCCCCTATCTTTCATTCTCTTATTGATAACAGAAGACTACCTTAGTCGTCTGATCAACCTTCTGGTGGACCAGAACAATCTAAATCCCATATAATTCTCTAGGAATGTGAATGCTCCTAGTCATATTTTTTATGATAACGACATCATCCTTTTCCTTCAGGGGATAAATGAAACACTATTAACATAAAAAATGTTCTATCACATTATGAAGAGTTTTATGTTCAAACCATTAGTTGGAAAAAATATTGCATCTTCTTTGGGAAGAATTTCTCTCCTGGCAGAAAATGTAACATTATTAGTGACCTGGGTCTGAAAGAAGGTATTCTCCCTCTAAATTATATTAGAGTTCCCATTTTTTGGGGTAGACCCAAATCTTGTCACCTTGAGACTATCATTGACTAAGTTCTAAACCATCTATCTTATTTGAATGGTAAATCTCTCTCTATGGCAGGTGGGACTTTCATTGTTAAATCTACTATTGTCTCCAAGATGGTTTATTCCATGATGTTCTATAAATATCCAGTTGGCCTCATTAAAAAAATGAAAACCACCATAAAGAACATCATCTAGACTGGTTGAATTCTAGAAAGAAAACATGTGACTTTTCCTTGGTCAACTTGTTGTAAACCCATTGAAAATGGTTGTATTGGTATAAAAAATATAAAATAATTTAATGAATCCCTTTAAGAAAGAGTCACTTGGAACATTTTTCATAATAATTTGGAAGATATTACCTTTCTCAATAATAGGTTGCTTGACAAACTTAAAATGGGAAATTCGAACATCATTAACTCATCAATCTGGCCTTCCATCAAATACTCCTTCACCAATATTAAGAATAACTCTTGATGGATGGTCTCCAGAGACTCCTCTATGGAATTTTTGTTGGACAACTAGAATAGAATGCCTTTAATTTCCATGATCCCTCTTTATCAAACCCCTGATAATACCAAGAGCTCTATTAGAGACATTTAAAACTCTCAACATGATCAACTTTTTGATACTATTTTGAGCATCATTGAAAACTATTCTTTTTCTCATACTAATGATTTCTTAACTTGGGAACCTACTCAAAATGGTATGATTAACTCTAAAAATTTCTACAAGTATTATTTCTATAACTTTGAAAGAAAATATCATTGGTTAAAACATTTCAACAAACATTGGATAAATCCTTCGAGATTTAACCTCATATGGTGTCTTATTCACAATAGAGTGATCACTGATATTTGCTTCCAATATTTTGGCATCCAATTCTGCTCTAGGTTCAAAATCTGTAATCAACACAGAGAAGATGCTAACCACCTATTTCTCTCTTGTGCTACTTCTTCTTCTCTTTGGAACTATATTTTTGACATTTTTGACGATGGTTGATTCTTGACTCTATCAAATGTCAACTTAAAAAATGTGCAGAAATGGAAGGTTCTCAGCAAATCAGGAACCTCTTCCATATAGCAGTAGTTGAGCTCCAACATGTGATCTGGAATGATTGGAATACTATAATTCATAACAATTACTCATTTAATCAAAATTTAGGTGAGATAAAGATCCTCATTACCGTAAATGAACATGTCGTGATTCAGAAGGCACATTGCCACTACACCATGGTTGACTTTGGGATCCTAAGGCATCTAATGATTAAAGGTAATTTCTGTCAGTTGCATCACACAATAGAGGTGTTCAGGAGAGCCCCCCCTACCTGGATCGATCAAGATCAATATTTATGGTGCCTACGAGGTTAATATGGGATTTACCAGGTGTGGTTTAGTTTTCGGGAATCATCTCGGTTAGATACTTGGATTCTTCATGGGTAAATGTGGAATTGCCACCTCCCTTGAAGTTAGGATACTTGGTTTGATACATTCTATTGCCTTTTCCAAGGTCCTTGGTTGGAATAACCTTTGGATAGAAAGTGACTCGGCGACTATTTTTCAAGTGATTTGGAATGGCATAATTCTCCTTGCTTGGCCGATTACTACCCATTGGATGGAATGCTCCCATTCACTTGTCGATCTTAACTATATCATCACAAATGTTTTTCGATAAGAAAACACGGTTGCAAATCGTCTGGCCAACATGGGAGTAAATCAGAACATTACCTAGTTCGAAGACCTTCCCACTGCTCTTATTTCCTCTCATGGAAAAGATTGTAATATGATCCCATTTTTTAGACTCTTGTAATATTTCTTTTAATAATATTTGTGTTTTTTATTTTTTGGCTAAGGGATCAACTTTTAATAAAAGGGTAAAGAAATCATAATTCAGATATGGTTTCATTATTCAAGAGAGGGAGAAAAAACTATCATGAAGAACAATCACAACAAATAAAATGTTTGAATTAAAACCAAAGACCGATTCAAAAAAATTACTTAACCAATAAATAAAAATAAAAAAGTTAAAGAAATCCAATAAAAATAGTAATACTGTTTAAAAAATATTAAATTAAAATAAATTTAAAGCTGTGTGTATGTTGAAAAAATAATTATACTACCTTAAATGCAATAAAAAAGTGTTTGAATAAATTCAATATCAATAAATATTAATTTAGAAAAGAATTATTCAATGTAATTAACTTAAAATATGAAAGCATAAATATTACTGACATATATTGTATGTGATCCGTAAAAATTGTGAATAAATATAATAACTTTATAAATCTCATTAAAACATTATAAAAAACATTACATGGATCATATATTATATATATTAATTTTATAAATTAATAAAATAGTTTAAAGAATTATAATAAATACAGTACACAAAAAAATAAAATGTGATGAAAAATAGAGCATGACTAAATTCAATAGTGGGAGTAAAAATACTTAGCGATGCCAAAAATAAGTCCCCATTGAAAAAAATATTAGTCAACACTGATAAATAAGTCATTATTTCACTAACAAAATCAACATTTCACTTAAAAAATAAGTCACTGATTCACTTAAAAATAAGTCACCATTGATCCGTAAGTGAAAATGTCCTGAAAGACTCACTGTTAGGAATAGATGAGCCAAAAGATGGAAAATTCATGAAATAATATCCCGTTTGGATGACATTGAAGAATAAAAAAAATGGATAAGTGTGAAATTAAATCAACCTTGGAATTTTTTACAAGGAAACACAATTTTACGAGAGGAAAGTTAAAAAAAATGGTGAAGTAAATATATGACGACTCACTATTTCCATGTTGGGGAGAGGCACAAAATTGCGAAAGTATGAAAATAAGGTACCATTGGAAGAAGTAGAGAGGAAACAATAAAATGACAATGTAAAAAAATAAGGGAATATTTCATGAATAAGTGAAACACCCACTGTTGGGAAGAAGGAGAAACACCCGCCAAAAAAAAAAGAGAAGTGAACCACCATTAAAAAGAGAATGAGGTTTACTACATAAAGATGAATATGATTGGAAGAAGCCAACCAAAGGACAAAAAAATAATGAGAAATCATGGTGAATCTTGGAGAATATGTTAAAGGTAATCAGGGATTCAAATCATGAAGAATAAGTATCTTGATGTGCATCCATGGAGGAATGTGGACAAAGGTTGAAGATGAGGAATAATGATTTATCAGTTTATGTTCAAATAGATCATATAAAATTAGATGATTTTTTACCATTACTAAACAATGAATTAATAACTCTTTCAGAAGACATATTTGTATATAATTTCAATATATTTATAATGAATCTAGGGTCTCTTAATTATGAGTATAATTGAATGAGATATAGTAAAAAGTGAGTTAGAACTAGGTTTGAACACTATAGAATGTATTGTAGTACTTCAGTCAAGCTCTTAGGTATGTAGATTGAATTTTTAGAGTTTAGTGTAGTTGAATTAAACCAATTAAACTTCTTATATTTATAACACAACAAAGTTTGAGCGATTCCGATGGGAAACTGAAGAGATATAAAAGAAACAAAAAATATTTTCAAATCTAGAAAATCCATATGTTCAGAATTGTTGTATGAATTAAACTGATGTTTAAAATAGAGCACCCTGTAAATAGTAGAATTAAACTGATGTTTAAACCAATGAAATGAATATATATGATTTATTTTTTTAAAAGGGACACTTTTATAAAGAATAAAATTATTATATATCTTTTCATAAAATAAAAACATAAGAAAACTTAAAAGTAGTTTATACTAAAAAAATTTCTTGTGACTCTCAACGTAATTCATTTTTGAGCATAATTACGAGAATGTTAGAGAGACATTTAGATAATTTTTTAGTTTAATAAATGTTATATTAACTTTTTTTATTTCAAAATAAATAAGAATCATAATATTTTGATCACTACAACTCATGTAATAATTAAAATAAAAAAAGATATTAGAAAAGGATTTTCAGATAAAATAATAAAAGTGTTTGAGATATTTTAAAAAATAAAATAACTTATAATAGAATAAAAAATAAATATATCCATGCAAATGCACAAAAAATCTCGACCTTTTTTTGATTATAAAACTAAAACATTTAAAACCAATTTCTCCCCCATTTTAATAAAAAAGAGAGAACAACCCCATAATTATATTCAATAACAAAATAATTAAATTTCCAACATTCCAGGTTAATATTTATTTTGTTTAAATAGAGAAGAGTCTACAGGATTTGTAAACATATATTTTTTCTAATTTTCAGTTGGGATAAATTCTAAAACAATATCACCCTTATTCACATGATATCTAGTAAAATGAAATCTATGATATATATGATTTTTTCTAGAATGCTATATGATATTTTTAGAAATATATATTATAGAAGTGTTATCACAGTAAATAGGAATTTTATCTAGATAAATTCCAAAATCACTGAAGTTTTTCTTAATCCCTAAACTTTGGGAAAAACATAATTTAACATATATGTACTTAGGTTTTTTAGTAGATAAACCAACATATAATTGTTTCTTAGAAGACTAAGAAATTAATTTTTGTTTCATAAAATGACATACAGCTCATGTGGTTTTTATGCTAATTCTAAAGCCTCCAAAATCAGTTTCAAAATAGGATATTATATCAAAAAAATTATATTTTGCAAAAAATAAACCCTAATAAATAGTATTTTAACATATCTAATTATTCATTTTATAGATTTATTATGACTTTCTTTAGGATCAGCTTGAAACCTTACACATAAATAAACACTAAACCTGATATCGGGTCTAGATGTAGTAGAATATAGTATTCTACCTATCACGACCCTATACGATTTAATATCAACATATTTTTGAGATGTATCAATATCTAATTTACAATTAATACCTATAGTTGTTTTCATTGACTTATTTGAATCAAGACCAAAATATTTAACTAACTCTCGAGAAAAATTAGAATGGTTAAGAAAAAAAATCTTTTTTTTGCAAAAATATGAACTCCAGGAAATAACATTAATTCCCCCATTAAACACCTATCAAACTTAGAATACATCAATTTAGAAAAATCAGTAATAATAATTTCACTATATGAACAATAAACTAGATCATCAACACTAATTTAAACAATTAAAACATAATGAGAAGTTCTTTTAATAAAAATTATAGGGTGAACATTTCCTTTCTTGAAGAATTATTTAATAAAAACAATGAAAGTATTTCATTCTATGTACAAGGTGATTTTTTGATACAATACAAAGCTTTAGATATATTAAAAACATGATTATGAAAATTTTCATTTTCAAAACTGGAGAGTTGAGAAATATAAACATATTCAGTGGTAAAACAACATAAGAAATAACCTTTAACATCCATTTGATATAATTTAAAATTGGAAAAATCTAACAAAATTATAATATCTTATAACCTAGAAACAGGTGAAAATGAATTTTCAAAATCTATACCATCTTCAGGATATTAACCTTTAGAAATAAGTGTGGATTTATTTTTGAAAATCTCTCTAGATTTATCTAACTTGTCTCTAAATATCCACTTAGTTCTAGTTATCTTTTTATCCTCAGAAAATTCTAATAAATACCAAACCTTATTTCTAAAAACCAATTTAATTCATAATGGATAAAAAAATCCAGTTAGATTTTTTAAAGCATCATCAAAATGAATAGGAATCGAATCTGAAATAAAAGAAGAATTCACAGAAAAATTTTAAAATATAATTTCTATTTTTATCACCAGAATCAATATTTCAAAAAACATTTTCAGAAATATGATCATTATGAATCTTCCATGATCTTGGATCAAGTTGAGAAGGATTATTCCCCCCTCGATTGATTCATCCTTATCTTGAGGTTTTTATTCACCAAAATTAAAATATCTAAACTTATCATCAATAACATCAGAATAAGAAATTAATTTAACATTATTTTCATTGAACATAACATAAAAAAATTATTAAATAACTATAGTAATTTTATTATAATCTCTATAATATTTACTATTATTATAATAACCATGAAAAAAACCTTCACCACTTTTTTGCATCATATTTATCTAAATTATATTTTAAATTTAAAATAAAAACTTTACACCCAAAAACTCTAAATTAAAAAACTTTAGTATTTTTATTTTTAAATAATTCATAAAGTGTTTTCTTTAACAAAGTAGTAATAAAAATTTTATTTTAAATATAACAAGTAGAGAAAATGGCCTCAATGAAAAAATATCTAGGTAAATTGTATTAACCAAACATGGTTCTAGCCATTTAAATAAGAGTTCTATTTTTCTGATTTACAACACAATTTTTCCATGGTGTTCTGGGAGTAGAAAAATTATGAATATAACCACACTTTTTCCCAAAATATTTCAAAATCAAAGTTATGAAATTCACCTCCTTTATCAATATGAATAGAAATAATCATACCTCCTTTTTCATTTTGAAATAAATTACAAAAGTAGTAAATCTAGATAATGTATCATTTTTATGATCATGAAAGTATACCCCTGTAAATCTACTATAGTCGTTAACAATAAATAATGTATATATATTTCAACCAAGACTAAAAATTTGAGTGGATCCAAATAAATCAAGATTTACTAACTATAAAGGTCTATTATTATTTATCTAATTGATATGTTTAATGATATTTTATGTTGCCTTCCTTTTATGTAATCATCACACACATGAAGTTATTCCTTATTCAATGAAGTTAGTTGTAACACGTTATCATGTTTTGAAATATTATGTGACATTATGAAATTAACACGACCTAAATGTTGATTCCAAAGGATGTTATCATTTTTTAAACCATTTATACATTTAACATAATGAACAGTCAGTCCATTAAAATCAATAATATAAATATTATCCTTTCGATTAACATAAAAAAAATAATGAAGGATATTTTAAAACTAAAAATTTATCATGTTTAAATTTTACTTCTATTTCATAATCACATAATTGTGATTTACTAATTAAATTATGATTTAATAATTTAAAATATAATAATTTCTTAATAAAAGTAGAATTTGAAATATCAACTTTTCCAAAACCTTTTACTTTACATATGGAATTGTCTCTAAAAGTAACAATTCCCCTATCACACGTGTTGTATGTGGTAAAATTGGATGGTTCTCCAGTCATATTCCAAGATCATCCAATGTACATGTACTATATGTCGTTCTAGATACATCTAAGGAATTTTTCCTATAAAAATAAATTACTTTACAATTTTGGTACCCAAGCTACTTTGGGTCCAATTGTATTAGTAATATAATTTTTAGGCACCCATTAAGAGTTTAGAAATATATTGTAAGGTGATCTATATAATAAGGATATAGAAATATTAGTTTTTGTAAATCACAAATATTTATTGAATCTAAGTGAAAAATCATTTTCATAGTGAAATTTCATACCACATTTAAAACAAGTAACATTTGAAGTATAACCATTTTTACATTAAAAAAGTGGTTTTAATAATTTTATGTAACATTTTATTATAACCAAAACCATCTTTATTTTTATTAGTTTTAGTCAAATACATCATTCCATGATATTTTTCATGACCTTGAATAAAAGAGGATAATTATATCAATACATTCATCTTATTTTTTCAAATTATCATTAAAATCATGACCAGTTTTTAATGTTTCGTAAACTCTATAAAGATGTACAATGTTTCTTAACTTTTAATTTTCTTGTAAAATTACTTTATTTTTAGAAACAAGTTTCTCATTATTTTCCTCATGCGTATTATATAAATTTGCAGATTTGAAAATATTTTTTCTTAATCTTTCAATTTATTTATTTAATAAAATAATATTGGAGTTTTCTAAATCATAGTAAGAATTAAAACATTTAGAATAAAAACAAGAATTACCAACCTTATCCTGTGATGCCATGAAGAACAATTTATAAGTTTCTTCCTCATTTCAAGATTGATCTCTTGAATCAAATTCTTAGGTAAAACTCCATATGGTTGTCAACGACATTTTATCATTTTTTATTTGTATTTATTATTTAGTTTAGGGTAATTAGGTTTGATATTCCATTTCTTTCTAAACTCATAATAGGTTGCATCTGAAGCGTTGTAATTAGTAACACCTTTCTTATCTCCCTTATATTTCCTTTTTGAGAGTTTATTCTAAATCAGTTTTTAATACTTTATTTTTTATTATATTTTAAATTGTAGTTACAATATTAGACATATCTTGTTATTCACTATCTTGTATATTAGAACCGAAAGAGTCAATATAAATTACATTCACATATTTAAAAGTTACACCTTTTACTTTTTGTGGTCTCTTTATCATCTATGTTCTTCAGTTCAAATTTATATTGTTGTATTGATCCAATCAACTCATCAAGAGTGTATTCTTTGAATTTATTTCTTTAATCAATGTCAACCATCTAAGCATGCTATTAATTTTGTAATACATATAGGACTAGTTCAATAAGTATTGGGTTTTCCGAAACTTTCTTTAAGTGAATTCATTTAATTAAAAATTCTTGTGAATCTATAGATCATTTGGTTGACACTTCCATATTCAATCACCTTGAAGTCTGGGTACTCAGCAAGAAGAATTCCAACCTTGGTTTATATCAATTTTTTAGAGACATGTTGAGTGAATTGTAGAATCTTCCAAATCTCATGAGCTGTCTTACAAGTATAAACATGAATAAAAACACATTTTTTCATATCAAAATATAAAATATTAACTAATTTATAATTCAACACATACCTATTAGAATCATTTCCGGTAAGTGTATATGTGTTAGCTTCAGGTAGTTTTCACTATTTTGACATGATAAACCAGTGATCAATGCTCAAATATTTGAGGTATGCCTCCAGTCATGATCTCAAGTATCCATAATAATGTTTATCAAGGTGTGGTGGATTCTAAGGAATCCAAACATAATTTGTGTTCATTCAGGTCATCTTAAAGATCTTTTTTCCTTAGAATGTGAAATCTAGGAATATGTTAGCACAAATTAAATAAAAGTAGACATGATAGAGTGGTTGACTTACTCCAAAAGGAAAATCCTTTGATACATATTGAAATGTATCAGAAAAGAGTATAATAGAGATAATAAACTATAAAAAGGATTAGTCTCTGATACTAATTGTTAGGTCCCAATAGAGATATGAGAGATGGTCTATAGGAAGGGTGAATAGTCCAAATTAATGTTTTCAATCAAATGAATTGGTTAATTAAATTAATTATCAAACATAATTATTAAGGATAATTATGAGTGGAGAAACTAATAACGCAAGGATTTTTTATAGTAGTTTGGTCCAAAGTGGGGCTGTTATACTCAAACACCTCTCTACCCAGGGATTGATACATGTGCACTAAAATGATTTTTATGGGGGAATGATAGCCCAATTATAGAATCCATTTTTCATCAAGGAAAACCCAATAACATGAATTTTGTATGGGGAGTCACAACCCTTACAACCTATCTTTAGACTGAGTGAGTCACAACCCGAGCAATCCTAACTTTAGTTACAGGGAGTCACAACCCTCAGATCATAAAATAATAATCTAAGAGTCACAACCCGAGGAAGATGTGAAGAAATAATTTTTTTGTGTAAAAGTATAAATAGAAAAATAGAATGAGTTTCAGAGATAGGAAAGAGTGTTTCATACTCAAGACAAGATGAATGATAATATACATAATTAAAGCACATGTATTGTTTCATAAAAATTGGATTGACACATGTCATAAAGTCAGTAGAAATCAAAGATGAAGTAATCTAGAACATGATGTTGGAATTAGGTGTGTAGTGGAAGCCCCAAACAGGTGGGTTTTAAAATTTTTCCATGGACGATAGACTTAAACTTGTCGACGTTGGTGGAGAGATGCCTGTTGAAATTTGAGGATCTCACATGAAGGGTTTTAAGCACAAACATAAACTGTAAAATACATGGTTTAAATCTGAATCTGTTCATGATGTCTTCTCGTCTTTTGTAGTCACTAATAGAATAATCTGAAGTCAAATTCCTCTAGATCATCTACACATGATTCACAGAATCCACAGGAGCACCGTTCGTTGTAATCTGGGTGCTAGCACAGAATTGTGATGACACCTTCGATGCTCAAACAGTCACCGCATCTATTTGGAAGTGATACCTGAGAGAGAGATCAATCAAAGCTTGTTAGATCCATATCATCTCTCTCGCAATCATGGGAGAGAGGAGAAGAGAGATAAGCACCGTGAATAGTGATTTTAAATACCCTATCATCTTATATTTATAGTGGTTAATTAAAATACCCAGAATCGCCTCGCCGAACCCAAATACTTAACACAATATCAATGAAATTTTATGACTACAAAAATGAGTCCTAAATATTATTAACATTTACATGTAATATATTTAAATATTTTAGAAGATAATAACTGAGTCATTAACTCAAATCTTTGTTCCCATAAATATTAATTGAACCTTGAAAAATTTAATATTTTTCAATTAATATTTTTTCCGCTATTTACTTAAAACTCTTAAACACAATTAATAAATAAATTAAATACTCATTATTCTAAAATTGAATAATATGAATTTATTTATTTAATAGGTGGCCTTTTTTCCCTGGACAAATCCAGGACCCCATTGGTGGGTCCCACCATTTTCAAAACTCTTATTCAACCGAATTGGGAAGATTCTCGAATATGCTATTGTGTATGACCCTCTAGGCCCTTATCTCTATAGTAGTGAATAGTATTCATAGTTCAAGAGTGGGATCTAGAAACCCATAATGGCCCCTGAAGAGATAAGTATTTTCATAGCAGTGACAACCAACCTACAGACACACACTGTGTAATATAATATCTTTTTATATAATATCTCATAAAGTAGGACACACTCACATGTCATCACCCTTATCTTTCTTTATTTTTAGTTGATTTAAATTGAAGAATTTAACCACGATTACCATGTCCACGGTCTTATAAAGGTACTTACATCCATATCAACATGGACTGAGATATATTACTTCCATAACCTGGAAGTGACAAATCCTTTCTTGATCATTCAACCAATGCCACACCACCGATGATGCACCCAACACAAACTACCTCGCCATGACTTCATCACCATGGTTTTTATCTTACATCAAAGTATGATATCAAATGACCTAAATTGGTAATGATATCAAGTTAGAAGACCATTACACATGATTCTAGATAGGAACATCTAATGACACCCTAAATATGTGGTGTTCCTACTGGCGGGTCAGTCTTCATGATCTCACTACTAGATATCACCAAGGGAGAACTTCATGGGATGAAGTCTCAATGATTATGATCCCCCAACATATGATTTTCAAACATCTACTATTTCCAGCCAATAATATGAATCTATACTTTAAAAATATATTTAATATTAATTTCATAGTATCATGAGATTCTCATTATAGTCTGAGAACTGCTATAACCTTTGGATATGACAATTATCCATTGGGCATTACCATTTCAATAGTGGAAGAAAAAAAGTCTAAACTACAATGGTAAGATGGAATCTTGTATATCTAATTGTATACATGATATGATAATCAAAATCATTGAATAGTTGGGTCTATGGAACCCACTATTTCAACACTCCCAGTTTCAATAGAGCCAACTTGATAACTAAAATTGTTAGCTACTCACATGATGAACATCATGTTTCTAAAAAGTAATGGATTAAGCTACAGGGTCTTCCACAGTTCTGCCGCGTGGCTATACTAATATAGTGACCTCATCTCTTATAGTAAAACTTCACAAGAGATGGTATCTTGAGTATGTCCATTTTCTCTACTGTCATAACTTGACATCATGGCTAATAAGACTATCATAATTTGTATTACGATAATGCTTTTCTCACTAGGTGTGATTCTATGAATTGGAACAAATTGTTTTGTATCTACTTCTTTGCTGCCTCAGAAGATACAATGTACTTAGTCTTTGTAGGTATAACTACCACTGGCTTATATGACCTCGACTCACTCATCCTCTTTTGCCTAACTGTTATAGTAGATCAAATTTATCTATAAAAGTCTAGTTTGTATCCCCCAAAACTAGTATCTTTTCTTATCCACTTAATAGTTACATATATTTTTTACTTTCCGAAGTAAAAATTAGATAGTTATGACTACATCACTTGAAGTTCTCCTAGATATAACTGATATTTACCTATAGTAAAATATACCTTGGAAATATCAGTTCTTGCATACTTTAGAACATGCATGATTGATCCATCACTTTGATGTATGGATTGTAACTCACCATGTTTATCTCTTCCCATGTTATAGAAAAGTCAACAAGGAGAGATTATGCCCTGTGACATAGGAAATAATTAATCTCTTGAATTTTTCCAACATGTATTTTTTCAATACAATGTCACTATATTCAAGACTGACTAGGACCAAGAAAACTATAGATCTACTTCAGTTGATCTTGTTCCCTAGAACATATGTTTCTTCCTAAGTCATTCATTAGAGAATGAATTTCATCTTGGTATTAACTAATTGTAGGACCAATGTGGTTTCCATATGTTCCAGAACATATTTTTCATGGAAAACATTGGCGCTAACACTAACCTATTATAGATACCTTGAAATAATTTGTTACAAATGTATATACTATGATCATGTTGATTATTTTAATCCAAATCCTGATTTCAGTAACTTGAAACCTTCATTATAATTCCATGACATGTCCATCCCTTTCTGGTTGCATTGTATAAACACCATCCATGATCAGTGGTCATGATATACAATGATAAATAATTTATCATAGATATTATCTATGATAAGTAAAATTCTAACAGATTTAGGCTTAACGACTTGGTCAAACCAATCTATCCTTATTGGTACAATTCTTGTACCATCCATGTATCAATTTACTTGAATACCCACCACATTATTCAAAATAATAATCCCCATTGCACTTTGATACATGGAATCCATCAATTGAATTTTTATTTGGTCTTATCAATTTTAGATTATTTCCATACACTTCATACTTGTAGGAAATATTATTCACATTGAATAATAAATCACTAACCGCGATGAATATAAAAACCATCAACATGGTTTAATCCTTCCTATGTAGTATGTGTCTCTAGAATATACTATGTTCCACATGTTCTTGTGAAACTAGTTCCTATAAAAACTATTTATGCATCTTTAGTGTTGACTAAACAGAAGTTAATATAGCTCCCACTATCTCTAAAAGAGATGTACACCCTTATATAGAAGTGTAGTCTATCACTTGACTACAATTTTTCTATCATAGGAATTTATTTTATATCATAAGAAATCATTAGGATGTGTACCTTAGATTCACAATGTGTTTATCTTGATGCAAGTTTGTTTGTATCTGCACAAACTATTTGCATCCAAACACATGTCGTTATGATATAATGGATTTAAATAATACAATGACTCATATGGTATCCATTTCTCATTATAGTTTGCATATGGTTGTGGGATATCTCCTTTTTTTTCAAAGCATTTTCATGAATTATAGTGGATGTTTCTGCAAGTTGTAACATTGATACTACTTACAACAAAATTTTAATGTAAGACATATGCGTTTAGGAATTTTTCCATGCTATATGTTTGTTGTTCAATGTTGACATGTAAGACTTCATCGTAAATCCTCCTCATTAATATCAATTTTGAGATGTCAATAAGGTAATGTGCGTTTAGGAATTACTCCACGCTACATTATCATGATTGATGAACGATTGGTCAAGATATTCTTCGGTATCCCAACCCGAAGAAACTCATATCTTCTGACCGTGCATATACTTCACATTATTGTTCCTTAATTACTTAATGGAATCTTATGAAGAATATATATACCTGTAGCATATACTTGGAATAGTTCATCTTTATTTGTTGAACTATTTCAAAAATCATTGTGACATACCTTTATTTCTAAGGGCTCCTTTGTCCAAACTAAATATGTCGATAATAATAAAATTATTTAGATGTGCTGAGCCTAAATACCATACTTGGTATATTGATTACATCAACTTTTAGTATTACATGATAAATATTTATCTTGTCACTACTAGGTATAAGTCTTACATTTCTATTCGTCACTAATTTCCCATGACTCAGGAATTACTGAACTAGTGACTGAGTTTACCAAAAACAACATTCATTATAGAACCATAAAGAATGTCTCCATGCGTCCATGGACACATGAGATTAATGTTTGTGTTTATACTCAATGTCAGTTCAACATGAATCTTTCACATGGTAATTAAGAAGTCATGTACTTCTCACCAATGGGTTAGGTATCACCCATTCACAACCACATGAAGAATACACCTGAATTTTAGTAAGATTTCTATACTAACTTGGATACCATATAGAATACAAATATTTCACCAGTATATTGTATTTAACACCCAAACAGTAAAACTAAAACATTACAATTGATGAATATTTTTGATGTTGATGTGACAAATTTCTTTTTTAAACCTGTTTACTGCTTTTAAACGACCATATTTTACTTTTATACAATGGAAATAAGCATTATTAATACCACATTAATTAAAGGAAATCGTGAATATTCCATTATCATAAAATAATTATGGCCTTTTCGTTTTGTCTTTCAAGTTTTATATCAAAATAACTAAAACATAACTGTATTTTATTATTATTCACATGGTGCACCTTAACTTAATTAGTAATGAAGCGTTTACTCATTACATGTTAGTTTTATAACTGAAAATGAAACTTGAGTAATGTGGTGAAAATTATATGAGAAAGGGATCTATTTAAAGATCATGATCAATCTCTCAATTTACACATATCGGTGTAACATTTCCTTTTTCATATCATTGCTTCACTTTCTCCATGAAAACATATTAGATATGAGACATCATGTTATATCATCCATGTCCTGGTGTAGAGACCTAAAATGACACAAGATATTGATGAAGGAATAATGATATAACTATAATATGTTTTGTACATTAGTCTCTTGTAATAAATTTTCACCCCCGCTTCTTGAGGTAGTTTAATAGTGTTGGTGACACTGGCACCTAGAGTTTCCTAAATCATAGTACTATGTGGACATGCCTATACAATTCATGGATTCTCATGTCATTCATGACATTTACATTGTCAAAAATAATATCGCAGTTTTTAAACTTGTGGTATATCTTACTATTTTATACAAAAATGAATTTTAGAACATTAGTGACTTTTATATGGAATACCGGTTTAGAGATTTTGATTAATTATATAAATCATTTAATGTCTCTTACTATTTTATTTGATTCTAGGAACCCTCTTTACTAGAATTTGAATACTTTGTTTCCTGAGTATTCTAGTGGAAAGGATCCCGGAACCACCCCTCATAGAGTACAAGCTTTGGCTACGCCACTACTTGGAAGGTTCTAGGTTGGATTTTGGCTGGATGACTGCTTTAACTCGCAGTTCCTTGATCTGTTGAGTGAAGTCCCAGCATCTCAAAATTAAAACATGATTTACTCCCAACACTTGCATCTAATATTATAACAAGCTAGCTATGGATATTATTTTTCTGCAATATTAGTTAAGACGCCCCATCATTCTTATAAGGCCACCCCAATAATAAGAGGCACCCTCAGCTATGGCCTGACCGACACCTCAAATAGCCGGCTTTGTCCAAATTTGAATTATGAAAGGCTATTATGAATTAATATATTATTGAGGGGTTTATTATTTTAATGTGATAAAAGAAATCATTTTCTATTTTATAGAAACATACTATGTGATCTCACTCAGAACTGACCGTGTAAGAAATTGAAATTTCATTGCATCACATGTTCATTTTATCTTCCATGCCTGTTTATTATTATACTATGTGATTGTGCAATAAACTACACATGCACAAAAATAGTAAACCAGGTAAAACAAAATGAACACCTAATCTTGAGCCAGTACTATTGGTTGATCTGTTTAGTTAATAACGGACAAACTAAAACCCAAGGGATAAGTGCCTTCTAGTCACGTGGCGTGCAACTTGAACAACAACGTCTGCTCATCCAATACATCTGACTCCTTTTTGGTGTGTCACTGTCACTTGGCACGAAGTGTGTCACTGGTTGTCTCATCATTATACAATTTTACTCGCATGAAAGCGAGGAGGTCTGAGGGTATAAAAAATACAACTCTAAGAATGGGCACACATACGCTTATAAATACAATGACACTTGAGAAGACACAAAAATATTCTTTTATTTAATTTAACTAATCATTACAAAACCATTGAAATAATAAAATAATTAAATAAAATAAATGAACACCAGACTTTCATTTTGTAGACTCAAGCTCATGATCATCCACATACGCATTAAATTCACGTATATTAAATAAATGTAGAATAAAATTAAACTTTCATTAAAAATAAACATTATGGAATTTAATTGAATTAAAAACTTCACTATTTTTTTATTCAATTTAATGTTGTTCGTTATCGGTTATTAAATTTAATTTTAAAAAACTAAAAATTAAAAGTATTAATTAACTTAATTATTGACAAAAATAAATTAATTATGCTGCATTAATTGTAAACCAAAAATTAATATTTAATTATTTTAATTATCAAATCAAATTAAATTAATTTAATTAATTAATTTCATATTAAATTATATTGTCCAGACCCCTCGATAAACGAGTAGGTCTTGTGTGGGTCGGGGCGAATTTGCCCAAGCTCAGCTCATGCCATGCAGACCCCGTACAATGAAGTTTTGTGTCTAGCAAGTCTTCCCTTGCCAGTTTTGGGCTGAGTAGACCCGTCTATGGTCATTTCAGGACGAAGAAGACCATGTAGTGGTTACATGTCCGTCAAGAATACCAGACACCACCTAGGCCCATCACCTAGAGGTTTACTATATGTTGGGTTTGTTGCCTGCCTGTGCATTGGATTGAACCAAGAGGCTACCGCTACATCAGTTCTTCTACTAGGGAGAGCCAGTTCTGCCACTTCCAAAGCACTGGTGGCTGACCAAGGTGAAGCAGTAGCTCCAAATTGCAGTGGAGAGGGAAGGTCCGAGGCAGCAGCAACAGGTGTGTCTGAGGAGTGGGGTGGGCGCAGGGCGGTCAGCCTGGTGTGGGCTGGGGTTACAGCATGATATGGCTGGAGGCCGGCAACATCGAGTGACTCAGGGAGGTGCCGAGACCAGAGGAGGGGATATTGCAGGATGTTTGGGATGGGGTCGGTCCATGGTGGATTGATGAGGCACTCTTTAGGGAGGCAGCAACACCTGGTTGACAGAGAGGTGGTACACCAATTTCGGCGGGAGGAGGTAGGGTAGTGGACTGGTTCACTGGGGGCATCCACTCTACCATTGTTGAAGAGAGGAGGCCAGAGGGAGGGGTGGATGTCGCTTCCCCTAGTGCTGTGTGCCACTATGCTTTACAGGGTGTGACACCGTCTCCGCAGGGAAGACCACTAGGGGCTTCTAGGCCCCCCCCCCAAACCTTGTTGATTATTTATCTTCTTTCTAAGTTCCCACTTTTGTTTTCCTTTTCATTTCTTATGAATTTCTTGATCTCCCCCCCTAAATTTCAAAACCTTTTTTTTTGCAAGTCTACTCCTTCCCCTCCATTCTTTTTAATTTTCAAAACCCTTTATTAGACATTTGAAAAATAATAACATTATTAAATAATGTTTTCAAAAGTCTATATTTAGACAAGAAAATATAAAACCCTATAATAATAAAATATTATAATAATAAAATTATTATTATAATTAAACTATTATTATTATAATAAAATTATAATAATAATAATAATAATTAATAATCCTCATCGGAAAATACTATTCCGATGTAAACAGATTTAGATAAAATTGGTTCATCAATTTAGAACCTTACTAAAGAACCAGTTTTAATCCAAACATAAAATTTTGGATGACCATAGAATGGTCATCCGGTATTGGATTAAAATGTGATCTGTGGTGTTGGGACCATATCGAAACCCTATTCATAACATAATGAAAATTTAATTTTTCATGGATTTAAATCGACCCGCGCTCCATATGATACCACTTGTTGGAATCAGGCATGTAGTGGAAGCCCCAAACAGGTGGGTTTTAAAAAAAATTCTCCCATGATCGACAAAAACTAGTTGACGTTGGTGAAGAGAAGTCCTATCAAATCCAAGGATCTCCTATGAAAGGTTTTAAGCACAAACATAAACCGTAAAATACCTGGTTTAAATATGAATCCGTACATGATGTCTACTCATCGTTGGCGATCTATGCTCCAAGAATCTGAAGTCAAATTATTTTAGATCATCCACACATGCTTCATGGAGTCCACAGGAGCGCCATTCATTGTAATCTGGGTGCTAGCGTGGATTTGTGTTGATTCCTTCGATGCTCCAACGATCACCACATCACTTCGCTAGCGATGCCTGAGAGAGAGCTCGATCCGAGATCCTTAGATCCTAAGCATCTCTCTCAAGATCATGCAAGATGGGATAAGAGAGAGAATCTCCATAAATAGTGATTGGAAATATCCCCCCTTATTATATTTATAGTGGTTAATAAAAATACAAGGTATTTCCTCGCCAACACTGAATACGTAACGCACTATCAACGACATTTTATGACTACTAAGCTGAGTCATAAATATTGTTATAATTTACTTGTAATATATTCAAATATATTATGTGATAATAATTAAGTCATTAACTCAGATCATCATTCCCATAAATATTAATCAAACCTTGGATAATTTAATATTCTTAAATTAAAAGTTTTTAATGGATTCACATAAATCCCGTAAATACATTTAAAAATTAAATTAAATTCATATTATTCAAATCGTGAATAATATGAATTTATTTATTTAATTAGTGATTTTTCCTTGAAAACCCCCGGACCATAGTGGTGGGGCCTAGCATGTCCAAAAATACTATTCAAATGAATAGAGAATATTCTCAAATATGCTGTTGTGTGTGACCCTCTAGGCCCTTATCTCAATTGCCGAGAATATTATTCACACACCAAGAGTAGGATCTAGAAATCAATCATGGCCCCTGAAGAGATAAGGATTGTCTCAGTAGTGACAACCAACATATGAACATGCACTTTGTAATATAATTTCTTTGTCTATGATATCTCATAAAGCAGGATGCACTCATGTGTCATCACCCTTATCTTGCTTTATTGTTTATTGTTTTAACTGGAGGGATTTACCCTCTAACGCCATGGCCATGGTCTTATAAAGGTACTTCCATCCATATCAACATGGCCTGAGATATATTACTTCCATAACTCGGAAGAAAAAATACTTTCTTGACCATTCATCCAATTCCATGCCACTGATGACACACCCAACACCAACTACCTCACCACAACTTCATCATCATGGTTTTCATCTTGCATCAAAGTACGCAATCAAAGGACATAAATTGTTAATGATCTCAAGTCAGGAGACCATTACACATGATGTTAGATAGGAACAACCAATGACACCCAAAACATGTGGTGTTCCTATTGGTGGGTCAGTCCTCATGATCTCACTACTAGAGATTACTATGTGTGAACTTCATGCGAAGAAGTCTCAATGCTTGTGATCCCCCAGCACATGATAGTAAAACATCTACTATGTCTAGTCAGTAAGATGTATCTAGACCATATAACATATACTTAAGATTAATGCTATAGTGTTTTGAGGTTCTTATTATAGTTTGGGAACTGTTGTAACCTCTTAATACGACAATTAACCTTTGGATGTTACCATTTCAATAGTGGATGCATAAAATTAGACACTATAATGGTAAGACAACATCATTTAGAGCTAAATTTATACATGATATGGTAATAAAAAGAACTGAATAGTTTGTTCTAGGGAACCCACTATTTCAACACATGAAAGAATGTCTAGGTAAAGAGACAGTGTGTTATATGACTTTACAAAATTTTACAGCCGAGTCAAAGTTTATAGCTTTGTTCTTGAAGGAAAAATGGGAATCGAATATGAGGTTAGACGATATTCATTAATGTGTCATATCACTATAAAATAGGATCTGTAAAATATAACTAATAGAAAAATCTTCAAGTAAACGAATGATAATTCAAATATGGTTGAATTATTCAAAAGATATAGAGAAAATTATCATGCAGAATAAAAAAAAATGTTTGAATAGAATCCAAATATAGATTAAAAAAATTAATTACCAGATAAATGGTAATAATAAGTTAAAGAAAACCCATAAAAATTTTAATACTATTTAAAACCAATATTTAATATAATTTAATTTAAAGCTGCATGTAAGTTAAAAAAATATTTATACTGCTTTAAATTCCATAAAAAGTTTTTGAATATAATTAATATCATTAAATAATAATTTCTAAAATAATTATTCAATGAAATTAACTCAAATTATTAATGCATAAATATTACTAACATATGTTTTAGGTGTTACGTTATAAGAGTGAAGAAATTTAAGAATATTTTAAATATATTTAAAATATTATAAAATTACTTTCCATGGATCATATATAACATATATTAATTTCATAAATTAATAAAACACTTATAATTATTATAATAAGTATGAAGTTCACCAAAATAAAAAAAGTGATAAAAAAATATCATGAATAAATTCAATAGTGGTAGAGAAAATACCTGGTGATGCCAGAAATATGTAACCGTTGAAAAAAAATTTAGTCACTACTGAGTTTAGGTCACCATTACACTAAAAAAATCATCATTACACTTGAAAAAACAAGTCATTATTACACTTAAAAAATAAGTCACCATTGATCAATAAGTTGCAAAGTCATGAAGGAATTACCGTTAGAAATATATATACCAAAATTGGAAAATTCATGGAATAAGATACTATTAGGATGACATTGAAGAAAAAAATAGAAAAGTTAAAAAAATAAGACACTATTGGGATGAAATAGAAGAAAAAAAATTGAAAAGTGTTAAATTATCTCACAGTTCTAATTTTTTACAAGGGCTGAAAGTTTCTTTAGAGGAATGAAAAAATAGCAAATTAAATATATGACTCATCGTTGCCAATGTGAGGAACGGAAAAAATTGGAAAAGTAAAAAATAAGGCATTTTTGCATTAAGTGAAGGGGAAACAAAAAAATTAAAAATTATGAAAATAAGGCACTGTTTAATAAATAAGTGGAGCACTCACTATTGGAATGAAGGAGAAGCACCCACCAGAAAAATAGAAGTGAACCACCATGAAATAGAGAAGATGGTTTAATGCATGAAGATGGATATGCTTTGAATAACCCAACCAAAGAACTAAAAACATAGTGATAAATCTTGATGAAGCTTGGAGAATATGTTAAAGGAAATCAAGGATAAAAACAATGATGAATAAGAAGATTCGGGTTCTTCTATGGAGGAAATTGTTTAAAGCTAAAAAGTTTAATATTGATTCATCATTTTATGTTCAATTTTAACATATAAACTTTGAAGAATTTTTAACCAATCAAAATGAATGAATTTTATGTTTTTTTAGAATAACTATTTCTATATAATTTCAAATTATTTCCAAATAATAAATTTTATATTAATAAAAATAATAATTGAATGAGATAATTTCCATAAACATAAAGAAAATTTTTTGAACACTACAGAATGTATTTCAGTATTAGGTCCAAATTTTAGGTATGTACATGAGGTTTTTAGAGTTTATTTTACTTGAATAAATTAAAGAAAAATTTATTATCTTCATTAACCAATAAAATATGAGATATTCTAATGAGAAAGGAAATATATATACAAGAAGAAAAAAATATTTTCAAATCTGAAAGTCCATATGTTCAGAATTGTTGTATGATTTCCGGATAAACAACAGACCAATTAAAATGTTGAATTATTATTATACTTAAACTAATGAAATGAATATATATGAGTTATCATTAAAACATGATACTTTTCAAAATATTTTTTTTAGTTTAGAAAAGTTTATTAAATAAAATTAAAATAATACTTTAATGTATTGTATACTAAAAATAGTTCTTGAGACTAAAAACATGAATCATGTATGGGCTTAAATGAAAACATGTTAAAGAGAGATTTAGAAAATTTTCTTGCTTAATAAATGATATATTAGTTTTTTATATTTCACAGTAAACATGAATCACAACATTCTAATCACTAAAACTCAATTTATAATTTAAATATTGAGATATATAAATATATATTTTCACATAAAATAATAAAATTGTTTGGGATATTTAAAAATATTAAATAACATTTAATTAAACAAAACAGAAATATATACATCCACTTTCAAAAAAAAAGTTATCATGTGTAGTTTATGGGATAAAAAGGATTTAGGATCCCATTATCGAGAATAAAATAAAAAGTTTTTTTTTAGTCTCACATTATTGTTTTATTATTGTTGTCCTCTAAATAAACTAAGACTTTAAGACACTTGTGTTGTATTAATGGATGTTTATGTTAAAAAATATTGGATTAATACATGTAAGAGGCTTGATTCATCATTGTTAGTATCATAGGAAAGGTTTAGTTAACCTTTGGAAACTAGGATGAGAAAACCATAGCGATAACCCTAATGACATGTGTAAGGATAAGTCTATGGATAAATTTAATGATATGTAGAAGGATAAATCTATATATATGAAAATACCCTTGAATATTAGTGAAGTTTATAGTGACTTGTTTCCAAGCAATTACACACCCATATGGATACTACAAGTGGATTTGGTTCAAGCATAGAAGTACCTATAGGTAATAACTCTGAAAAATATGTGTTGATATTGAGTTGATCATTACCAGGTACATGACAATGGCCCTTACTGCACACCAGTTTTTAAATTCCAAAGGGTGATGATTTGGAAATTTGAAAACCTTTTATTATCTATCATGATGTATTTGAATATATGATAACCATGAATAAACTTCGATAAACCTCAGTTTTCATGTATTTAAATGAAGGTTTCATGATTTAGATATCCTCTATATGATTTTGCATGATTATTTTATTTCCCAATATGATTATTATCAATCATACTATGCTGTGTGGGTTTAGTCAACGGATGGAACCACGCAGAATCACGATAACATTGAATGTGATAGACACTTTGGTGATTATGATCAAAAAAATTGGATGACGAGTTGAGAGAAATATATTTTGATTATACCAAAAAAAATCTGCAATATATGACTAAAAACATGAACTTTAGTGAAATTACTAAAAAGTCAAATAAGAGGTGGATGAACCTTTATGAAAGTTCACATGGTAATGAAAATAGAGGGAAGAATATTCAACTTTCCACATGTTAAGAAGGTGGGAAGAATCATGCAGAATAATATCTCAAATGGAGGAGATGATGATTTATATATGGAAATAGAGATTATAAAGCAAAAAAATTTCAAGGTCTTCATTGTATTATAAGTGTGGAACTTGGGAATTATATGATTCAATCCCCTAAACTAATAGTTATCCCCTAGAACAAGGAAGGACCTATGTTATCCAAAATCTGTGAAGTAAAAGTGTTTAAGTATTTATGTATTGGGATTCATGAAATATGCTATATAATCATTTTGACCAATAGTATATTGGTTATAAGAATCATGAAACACCTATCTATTGTGTTACTTTTAGAATAATATACGTCTTTATGTTAAATTTAGAGTTATGGATAAAATCATGGATTTATGAATTTAAGGTTGATAATATGTTCAATGTCTTAAAACCCCTTTTTAGGTTTTACATAATTTTATTTTTAGGTGACTAATAATATTTCAAGAGATATTTTATTTGGTTGAAGTGTATAATTTTGGTTTGATTAACTTAAAGAATTATTTATGAAGAAATATATTACGTTTTTGGAGATATAAGATAAAGGGGTTTAAGAATAGAACCTTAGGGAATGGATTAAGTTGAACATTGGGAGTTACTATTAAGTTATTATAGATTAATGAATTACATATCTTTGTGATAGGAATTTTTGTTTGAATAAATATAGGAGGAATAACTTGTTACTGTTTTGTGGATCTTACGATCCGTTAAAAATTAATTTTAGTGTTTCAAGCATACACATATTCATTTTTTGGGATATTCATCTCTTGGAGTAAGAGATGAAGTGTAAATTGATTTAATCACAAGAAAAGGATAAAATTATGATTATGATATATAAATATATAAAGTATGTATATTTTATAATATTCTTGGATTGTAAAATAACTCCCCAACTTTTGGAAAAGGATATTGAATTTTTTTATCATATTACCTTCATGTATGGTGAATCAGATGGAAATTTAAATCATCATATATTTATGGTTTTTATATCCTTAACATTAAATTTATCATTATATTTATTTTGATAAATGATCTCTATCCCTATTACTAATTATTTACACTATTATTCCAAGTACATATCTTCAATTTCCACTAATGTTGTCATAAATGGAAACCCAATAATGTGTTATTGTGGAAGGAATTCATACATCAATATCTCTATTATCAATAGAAATTTTTGTTAACACCTTTTTATGATGTGGATTTATAAAAAATGAGTTTTAAACTATTAAACCCTAGATTACGAAGAACAAGATTAAATTATGAGGACACAATTAATATAAAGGGGTAGAATGTAAAACCCTAATATTTTAAGAGGAACAACATGTTATATGGAATATAAGACATGAAAAAACAACATTATAAGATAATGTAACACCTTGGGACATTTTGATATATTTATTTTAAATAAATTGAATCTCTTCGATTATTTGCGATGCATACAACGCCGAGTTTAAATGAAATGTGATACTCTATTAATGTTTTATTACATAAACATGACCATTAAAACCTAGCTATTAGGTTTTAGGGTATGAATAGGAATAACTAAATAATGAATATTATATCATTTAAACTTTTATAAAATAATTTCAATGATCATTTATTGATTTGAAATAAAATAAGAATCATTTAAAAGAAAAAGATTTTTTTGATAAACTATATTTTATCAAAGGAGATTTAGTCTCTCTTTACCCAAAAAATATAAAATTATTTTTTAACATTTTTTATAAAATTAATTTTAAAAATCAAACTTCATTTTTGAAATTAGAATATCAATATTGATTTATGGTGAAAAATAATTATTTTTTTATAAAATTTTAACTACTTTTAAATAAATTAATTACCATTATTATATTAATTTGATTTAATCCTAAAAAACTATTATTTATTTATGATGAATTCAATTAATTACCTTCCAATCATCTTTATAATGGATTTTAGTAAATGTTTTTTGGGTTTAAAAATTGGATTTTAATGAAATATATTTTAATGTACGTAATGATTATCCTTTTTAATTAATTAAAGAACCCCTTATGAGGAAAGATTTAAATGAAAATTATAGATTATATATAAAATTATTTATACTATTATTCATTAAATTCTGATTAATAGTCATGGAGTTAATATAAATTAATCATTTTCTATAAAAATAAACTTATTGAAAAACACTTTTTCATAACGTCTGTAGGTATTATTTTAAATTTAATTCTACCAATTTTATGAATTAAATTTGAAAAAATGGATTAAATATTTTGAATCATAATAATTTATATTATCTAATATGTTTAACATAATTTTTTTACCATAATGAATATTGAAAATAGTAAAAATTATTTATCACAGTTATGGTAAAATATGGCATCAGGTGGTTAAACTAAAACAATAAAGGTTAAAAATGAACCAAAACATATAAAATTACTATTTTAGGGTAATAGTTCTACCGTATATCATCTAAATGTCTAAAATGGTCTATTTTGGAAACTTCTTTCATTTTAGAAATTCGGATGCAACTCTTTATTTTCAAAAATACCATGTGTGTCCTCACTCCCACTTTTAAAGACCCCCCATATCCTCTCCTTTAAAAACATAAAAACCCATTTGGTTGAGACAATACCTAACCAAGTCACTTCAATAATTTATTCCATTCATCCTAGAGGGATTTTTTTGATATAAATCTATCTTAAGAATGATTATGGTGCAAACCAAAAGAAGTTGTCCAAAGAAGAGGTAACATCCTTAAATGTGAATTTTATTTTGTTTCTTATTCCACCTCCTTAAAATATTATTAAACCATGATTATATAATATACTTAGTATCTTCTTTATACTACGATTTTCTTATGTTAATATAATGACCTAATACCGTCCCTTACTCCCTCAAATGGGAAATGAAACTATTGATGTTTTTTAAAGTAGACTACCATCTCTCAAACCAATGTAATTTATTTACCATCACTGATTATCCTGAATGGATATTATTATGTGCACTACTACAAAAAAGTCTTTAGCAATGCTATAATTAGCCTTTATCAGCACTAGAAAATAGCTGACAACCTCAATGTTGTTAAAATTCTATTGCTTTTATCAGTTCTAAAAAAATCATGGATAAAGGGTTGATTTATCATCTCTTTTAAAAGAACTGATAAAAGACCCCATTTTTCAATGCTTTTATTTAGCACTGATAAACGTATGATCTATAATCACTTCTATTTGAGATGATAAAATAATGATTTATCGAAAAATTTAAAAGCGTGGTTAAAGATATAATTTATTTGTGCCTCTAAAAGCACTGATAAAGGGTATCTTTATAACCTCATTTAAAAGCACGAATAAATCATTCTTTTATCATCACATTTAGCAGCACTGATAATGGATAAAACTGCAATGTGATATTGTATCAAACTGCATCACTAGAAATAGGTGAAGTGTGATGCAACAACACATTGCATCACCAGAAACAACAATAAAAAATATCAAAATAAGATACAAATAATGAAATTAAATGAAATAATATTTATAACAAAAATACAAGAAAAAGAAAACACTATTATAGAAAATGTTAGTTTTTTTTAAATAAAATTAATTTAAATTTTGAATAAAAAGGAATACTTGGAGTCATATTGGTCACACCATACATTATATTGAGTGGAGACTAATCCCTAAACATCATAGATGATGTATGGATCATTTTCGTAATGTACCAAAATAGTCCCAAATCATTTGATATGTTTTGAGTATTTCTGTTCTTTTTCTAAAATTGATGTAAAATTTTAATAAAAAGACGCACTTGGAGACATACGAATAAATACATGCATCATATTGAGGTTCTAATGATCCCTACAAATTTTAATTGACTCATGGATCATTTTCCTAAAGTAAGAAAACAATCTGGATGTGTTTGGTTTGATTTGAGTATGCCACAAGTGTTTTTTAAACAATATGTCTTCCTAAACTAGAAAGAACACATTGATCCATACAAGTGGCATTGTGTGTGGGTTTGACATGAGTCTGAATCATTTATATCAAAAATAAATTATGAATCATTTTCCCAAATTATCAATACAATCCAAGCGTATTCAGTCAACTTTTAGTGAGTGACACTTTTTGTATTAAAATGTCAATTCTAAACAGATAACAGACACTTGGAGTCATACCAGTCACATCGTGCTTCATATTTATGTGAGGATGATCCCTACATATAAAAAAGGATGTATGGATAATGTTCTTAAATTATCATAACAATATGAATGTGTTTACTCATTTTTCATTATCTCGGTTATTTTTTCACCCAAAATAATGTCAATTTTGAATTAAATGATACAATTTGAGTCATACTGATAATACCATGCATTAGATTGAAGATCAAGTGATCCATACACATCCAAAATTACTTATGGATCAATTTACTTAAGTAAAAAAAACAATTCGAAGGTGTTTTCTTGGTTTTGAGTATGTCAGTTGATTTTTCACAAAAATAAATGTCAATTTTGAATAAAAAGACGCACTTGGAGTCACACGGGTCACACCATGGATCCAATTCAGGTGTAGTTGATCCATAAACATTCCAAATTACTAATGGATAATTTTATTAAAGTATCAAAATAATCTGAATCTGTTTCCCTAGTTTTGATTATTCCATTTCTATTTTTTACTAAAATGTAATTTTAAATTGAAAACACACTATTTGATCCATGCATGTGCCATCATGTGTGGGTTTGGCATGAGATGAAATCATACACATCATAAATTAAATATTGACCATTTTACCAAATTATAAAAATAATCAAAGTGAATTTTATTAATTTTTAATTAGTGACACTTTTTTTGTATAAAAATGTCAATTTTAAATTAATAACGGACACTTGGAGTCATACCAGTCACACTGTTTATCAGATTGAGGTGAAACTAATCCATTCACATAAAAAATGATCTATGGATAATTTTAATAGAGTAAAAAAACAATACAAATGTGTTTTCATTGTTTTGAGTATTTCAATTGATTTTTCACTAAAATTAATGTGAATTTGGAATGAAAAGACACACTTTGAGTCATACCGGTAAAATCATGCATCGTATTGAGGTGTGGATGATCCATAATTGTCGCAAATGGAAAGTGTATCATTTTACTGATGTACCAATATAATAAGAATTAATCTTCTCAGTTTGGAGTATGCCACATGTTTTTCTTACTAAAATGTCTTTTTAAATTGGAAACATGCACTTTGATCCATATAGGTGGAATTGTGTGTGGGTTTGACATGAGATTGTTTCATACATGTCAAAAATTAATTTTCCACAGTTTTCCCAAATTATCAAGACAATCTATGCATTTTTCTTGATATTTAGTGAGTGACACTTTTTGTATTAAATTAAACTGATAACAGACACCAGGAGACATAATGGTCACACTGTTGTCAGATTGAGGTACGACAAATCCCTGAAAATCAAAAATAATGTATGGATCATTTTACCAAAGTACCAAAATCATCAAAATGAATTTTCTCTATTTTGATCATGTCAGTTGTTGTTTTTTCACTAGAAATAATGTCAATTTAGAATAGAAAGACACTCTTAGAGTCATATCAGCCACACCATGCTTCGTATTGAGGTGAGGATTATCCCTAAACATACCAAATGATATATGGATAGATTTACTAATGTATAAAAATAATACGAATTCATTTTTTCCGATTTGAGTATGGCAGTTCTTTTTTTCAGTAAAATTAATGTCAATTTTAAATAAAAATACACACTTTGAGTCATACAAGTCACACTGTGCATTAGATGTAGGTGCGGTTGATACCTGTCATGACCCGTCCTCTGGGACCATGTCGTGACTACCCCAAGCCCGCCTTCCATATGCCAGGGGCTGGCGACTAGCACCAAGGAATAAATCCCAATAAAAAGGGACGACATTGCCTTTGTAAAGTAAACAAACACCATAGAGAAAGCAAGCAGTAAAAGAAAACAATATGTAAAAACTGAGTACAACAGTAAGTGCAGAAAGTAAGTGGGATAGTATACAAACCCAAACTGAAAGTAAAGTACAACTGGAAGGGAAAACAGCAACTGAAAAGTAAAGCCGCAACGCTGAGCTGTCCACTGGAAATCCCACCTCAAGGGTGGGTACAGATAGCCTCCACAGCTCCTTGGGTCTAGCCGTCTGCTCCGAGTACGTCACGCCCAGTGGTCCACCTCCAGGTACCGTCCTGCTCCGCAAGCCTCCACCACGATCAGTGATGTCCGTCGTCTGCAACCAACACAACATAGTACGGGCATAGCCCGTGCAGGGGTGAGTATAAGTTACTCAGTAGGGACCCCAAGACCCCCGAGGGTCTCCCAAGATCCACAAAGGATAAACCACAGAGGAAAGATACAATCACGAAGTAACATCCGACACTGCTTAGGTATATGCCCATACATATACCTAAGTCATCAATTCTCGTTCGGATCCAACATCCGAGCCCCAGTACAACCCAGTCAACATAGGAAAGCAAAATGTAATCCCCATAGGATAGCACAACACAATCCACATAGGAAAGAAAAACAGGATTCATCTCACACAGGTATACTTATTAGTATGATGATAGAGATGATCAGGTATTTCCACTGATTCATCTAAGTCGTCGGACCCACAAAGGATCGATATGTACTAACCCCCGCAATGACCCACAAAGGATCTGACCCACACAGGATCGATAGATAACTAACCCCCGCAATGACCCACAAAGGATCCGACCCACACAGGATCGATAGGTAACTAACTCCAACAATGACCCACAAAGGATCTGACCCACAAAGGATCGATAGGTAACTAACCCCCGCAAAGACCCACACAAGATCAGAACCACACAGGATCTTTAGGCGTTGGCCCACACAGGACCACTGAGTGCTGACCCACACAGGATCAGACCCACATAGGATCTGTAGCACTGACCCATTTAGGATCGCTGAGTGCTATAGTCGTCGTCAAATCCACTGAGGATCTCTGCACAGTCGTCACCGTCACAGTAGCAGTGGAAGCCAGCTCTAGGGTTCCCGCACACAGCAAGCCCGTTCGGGAGGGTCCGCTCCATGAGCTGAGAGTCTGATACATCAACTGACACAAATTCTAGAGTTGATGTATCCAAAAGTTCCATATCACCAACATGAACTCAACGTCGCAAACGGCACGTCAATCAGACGCCCGGTCTGAGAGTTATTGGCTTTTTCGTCTAAGGGGCCCGGTTGGGTTTTAAGGCAAAACCAACCCAACTGTACTCCACCTGCGTCCAAACCTCGGGTGGAGTATGCCAAAATATCCTTCTCACTTAGAGGAATCCAACAAAGTTGAAGGGACGTCAATCGGACGTCCGTAGCTCATGATATGAGCGTTTCCGCTCCGGGGGCCCGGTTGGTTTCGTGTACGAACCAACCCGGCCGAACCCAAAGTATCCCGAAACCTTGAGTGTGATATACCAAAACGACCGTCTCGATCCAAGGATCACCTCTCTGCTGACGGCGCATCGTTCGGAGGCCCGTATCTCAAGTTATGAGCAAAAGACCAGAAAGGTCCGAAAACGGGGGGTCTGGGCCCGGACCGACCCGGCCCGGCGGGTCGGCGCGGCTCGGCTGGCCGAGCGGCCGAGTGAGGGAAACCAAGGGCAGGGGCGCGCTGCCCCCGCGTGAAGGATCCGCGGCCTCGGTTGGGGCCGCCTCTCTCCAACGGATGCGGCAGCCGGCCGCGTCCCTACCTTCGGTTCCGCGCGGCCGCAGAACCGCACCCCACCGCCACGGCTTCAGACGCGGCGGCTCCGTCTGGCGGCGCACCGGGGCGCCGCCGCCTCCGGCGGCCCGCGCCGCCGGTGGAGTCCGCGGGCCACCGGAGTTGCTTCGGTGGTACGATTTCATTTCCGTCTGCGTCATAGCTCATCCTGGGTCCCGTTCTTCACTGTGGAATCAACAAATTGTCTCTACGGCCCGTTTTGTCGTCGTCCGCCATTCCACACACCAAGAACAAAAGGGCGGTGGGTTCGGAATTGTTTGTTGGTCCGCACCCACCGCGTTAGCGGTTTGAAACAACACCATAATTCCCAGCAATCGATAAACCACGAACCGCAATAATAATCCGCGGACCAACTTGTTAATTGGTTGGTTCGCGTTCTTGCCTTGGAGGAAAACAAACATGGGTATTATAATTTTAAAAACGACCCCTACCTCAACGTCATCGACAGAAGCGAGTTCGTCGTGGAATTGAACTTCGCGGAAGAAAAGGATCGTCGCGTCACGGAAGGGCGTCGTTGTCGTGCGGTACTCGGCGTCACGTCGAAAAACTCCGAAGATCAAGAAAATACAGATTTAATTATTAAAATTAAATCCATGTTGATGTTATAATCCACAAAGAATTAAAAGGACCGCAATCCCATACCTCAAGATGCCGATCGAAGATTTGTCGTGAGGAAAGAACGTCGCGAAAGAAGCATCGGCGTCGCGGTACTCGGCATCGCGTCGTCGATCTCCGAGGGCTCGGTGTTCTTCATTGCCCTTTCGTCGGAGACCGGCGTTCTTCGCGTTCTTCGCGTTCTTCGCGTAGGAGGATGAAGATCTTTAGAGATTCTCCAAAGGTTTGACACAAAAACCAGATAATAAAATAATTCCTCATCTTATTTTATTATCAACTAAAGAATTTGAAAAACAAAGATAAGAAACGAACAATTAATTCAAAGAATTAATTGCAACGAACTAACCGCCCAATTAATAGGGGAGTTAAGAATTTATAAAAGGCGTCAGTTGACTTTCATTTAAGAGGGGGGCTGCGGGTGCGTTACTTAGGGGAAAAGAAACGGTGGGGCTCATGCGGGCCCCACCTCACAAATATCCTACCAAGAGGGTAGGATATTTTGAATTGCTCCCTATCTGCTTCAACATAGCTCAACCAGCTTTAAGTGGCTTTAAGCGGCTTTAAGTGAAATAAAATAAAGTTTTTCATACCACATTATTTTATTTCTTAACTTGTAGCCCAAAAATTAAAAACCACACCCGAGAAAACGCCACTCCGGAGGAGGAGTTTCTAAGAAAATACCGGCGCTGTGATTCCCTCGGTGCCCTCGGAATTTGATTCCGAGCACCGGTTCAAATGTTAGAAAACCCACTCGTTCGTTCACTGAACCTACCCGAGCCAAACTTCGGAAAATGATTCCGGGCACACCGGGCCTCGGAATCAGGTGCCGTCAGAAACCGTGCTCTTGTAAAATTCCAAAGAAAATTAAGAAAAAAAAATTTCCTTGAAATTTACGGGTCTTGACATCACTCCCACCTCAGGTATTTACATATCTGTAATGATACTTCATAAACTAGGGAAACAAATGCGGGTACTAAGCACACATCTGAGCCTCCCGCTCCCAACTGCTCTCCTGGAGGTTCCCGTGCTGCCATCTGATGCGCACTAGAGGAATCGATCGTCCACGTAGGACCCGCTCCCATCGATCCTCAATCTCCCTCGGGACCTCCGCAAAAGTCGCCCCATCATCATCGTCCAACTCCCCATGGTCAATGATGTGCGTCGGGTCGTGCATGTATCTCCTTAGCTGAGATACGTGGAAGACGTCGTGCACCCGGTGCAACTGAGGTGGTAGAGCTAGGCGATAAGCCACCTCGCCAATCCTGATGAGGACCTGGAAGGGTCCGATGAAGCGCGGATACAACTTTCCCCCTTGGCCAAATCTCCATAAACCACATCGAGGTGAGACCCGCAAGAAGACGTGGTCGCCATCCTCGAACTCTAGTGGCCTCTGCCTCCTGTCAGCATAAGACTTCTGCCGCCTCTGAGCTGTCCTCATCCGCTCCTGGATGACCTGGACCTTCTCTGTCGTGGCCTGGACCATCTCAGGTCCCCCAAGTGCTGACTCCCCAGGGTCTGTCCCGCACAAAGGAGATCTGGAAGGTCTGCCGTACGACGCCTCTTATGGTTCCATCCCGATGGTAGAGTGGTAGCTGTTGTTGTACGCAAACTCCACCAAGGGTAGGTGGTCCTCCCAGTTGCGACCAAAGTCGAGGAAACATGCACGGAGCATGTCCTCGAGAGTCTGAATGGTCCTCTCAGTCTGACCATCCTTCTGAGGGTGAAAGGCAGTGCTCAGACGTAGCCGCGTCCCGAACACCTCCTACAGCCCCTTCCAAAGCCGAGAAGTAAAGAGAGCATCTCGATCGGAGACGATAGATGATGGCACACCGTGAAGCCGTACAATCTCCTGAACGTAGAGACGTCCCATGCTCTCCACTGAGCCCTGCTCTCTGATGGGTAAGAAGTGAGCCGACATGGTGAGTCGGTTGAAAATCACCCAAATGGAGCCGTGAACTCTGGAAGTGCATGGAAGTCCAGTAAAGAAGTCCATAGATATCCCATCCCACTTCTACTCTGGGACCTCCAAGGGCTGTACCAAACCTGCTGGTACCTGATGCTCTGCCTTCACGTGCTGGCAGGTGAGGCATCGAGAAACGAACTCTGCCACAGCTTTCTTCATGCCAGGCCACCAGTGCCGTCGTCTGAGATCCTGGTACATCTTAGCCACTCCAGGATGTACTGCCAAAGGAGAAGTGTGAAACTCTCTCAGCAACTCCTCTCGTAAAGTGACTGGTACCAAGGTACGTCCTCTGAAAAGGACGACGTGCTCTGCTCCAAAGGAGAAATCATCAGGTGCCTGTCCTGAGGATATTTGTGCACGCCGCGTCTCACAGTCAGTGTCCCCACCTTGTGCCTCTCTGACCCACTACAGTAGTGGAGGGGTGACTGTGAGAGACTGAAGGAAGGATGCTCCATCTCTATCCACGAAGGATATCTTCAAGGCAGCTAGCTGCTCTGTCGCCTCCTCGAGTAGCTGAATGCCCATCCTCCTGCTGAGAGAATCGGCTACTACGTTCCCCTTCCCAGGAGTATAGACTATCTCAAAGTCATAGTCCTGGAGGAACTCGAGCCATCGCCGTTGTCTCAAGTTCAGGTCCTTCTGAGAAAAGATGTACCTGAGACTCTGATGGTTACAAAAGACTGTAAAGCGCTCGCCCATCTTATAGTTTCACCATGTCTTCTGAGCGAAGACCACTACTGCTAACTCCAGGTCATGGGTAGCGTAGTTCTGCTCATGCTGCCTCAACTGACGTGATCCATAGGCGATCACTGCCCGCTCCTTCATCGGGACCCATCTGAGTCTGGTCCCAGATGCATCGCAGTAGACTACATACCCTACTCTCTCCTCATGAAACCTCAAGATAGGTGCACAAGTCAATCTCTGTCTCATCTCCTAGAAGCTCTTCTGACATCTTTCTGACCACACAAAGGGTTTCTCCTTCTTCGTCAAAGTTGAGAGTGGTTCCGCAACTCTGAAGAAGTCTGGCACAAATCTCCAATAGTATCCAGCTATTCCCAAGAAACTTTGCACCTCCGTCACGCTCCTGGGTGGCTCCCAGGATAGCACTACCTCGATCTTCGCAGGGTCCACTGCAACTCCCTCCTCAGAGATGACGTGCCCCAAGAAGTGGACCTCACGTATCCAGAACCAACACTTTGAGAGCTTTCCATAAATCTGGTGCTCTCGGAGTGTGTCCAGTACAACTCGTATGTGGCATGCGTGCTCCTCCTCAGTCGTTGAGTATATCAAAATGTCGTCAATGAAGACTATGACAAATCGATCGAGGTATGGCTGAAAGATCCTGTTCATGAGGCCCATGAACACTGCTGGAGAATTGGTTACACCGAATGGCATAACCAAGAACTCATAGTGACCATACCAACATTTGAGGGTCGTCTTCTGCACGTCCACGTCCCGAACTCTGAGCTGATGATAGCCTGACCTGAGGTCTATCTTCGAGAACCACCGTCCTCCCTTGAACTAATCGAAGAGGTCATCAATTCTCAGTAGCGGATACTTGTTCGTCACTGTCACCTGGTTCAGGTGATGGTAGTCGACACAAAGTCTCAAGCTCCCTTCCACCTTCTTGGCGTACAATACCGGGGAAGCCCAGGATGAAACACTGGGTCGGATGAAACACTTTCCAGGAAAGTCCTCCAACTGCACCCGTAGCTCTCGAAGCTCAGTGGGGGACAACCGATACGCTGGAGTCGATACCGGGGCTATCTCGGGGTATAGGTCAATATAAAAGTCTACATCTCTCTGAGGAGGTATCCCTGGAACTTCATCAGGGAAGACGTCCGCATACTGATCCACAACTGCAGGAAAACTTGGACTCTGCACGTCAACTGCTCCTAGGATGAGGCTAGCCAACTGATGAGTGATGGGATTTCCTCTCCTCTGCGGAAGTCCATCCTGTGTTGCGAAGGCTCCTTTCTCTCCAGTGAAGGTGAACCTGCTCCCGTCGGTGCGTACAAATTGCACCATGCGCCTAATACAGTCAATATGTGCGTGGACTGTAGATAACCAATCCATTCCCAACATGACGTCGTAAGGCCTCGACGCCGCTACCAGAAGATCCCAGCTGAAGCTCTCGCCTCCTAGAGTAAGATCACACTGCCGGCACCCGTGCGTAATCGTTGAGTCTGCTCCCGTAGGAGTCTCTAGCCGTAAGGATCGAGCCAACGACTCTGTCGGAATCTCGAAGCTCCGAACAAGGGCAGTGGCTACGAATGAGTGACTCGCTCATGTGTCTATAAGAACTAAAACAAGGGTGGAATAGACACAGATAGTACCTCGAATCATCTCAGGCACACCGTTGTCATAGGCCTCCACTGCCTGGAGCTGTGCCTGTCTCTGCCCGCCAGCTCCCTATGGCCGGGGTGGACCTCCAGGTGGTGGTGGTGGTAGAGCATCAAAGCGTCGCCCACCACCTGATGCTCGGCCAGCTCTTCTGCCACGTCCACCTCCTCCCTATAGACCGACACAATCGAGCCTCTGCCTCTGCCTGGGTGGACCCTCAACCATCTGATGCTCCTCGGCACGGTGGGTCGGGCAGTCACGAGCCATGTGACCGTATCTGCCGCATGTGTAGCACAGCCTGCCTCCCGAAAGACTGGCTCCACGCTGTGTGCCCCGCACTGCTGATCCAGTGTCCTGAGGTCGTCTGCATGTGGGTCTGGTCTGCCTGGACCCCTGAGTCATCCGTCGGCTGCCTGCTGCGAAAGACTCTGCTACCTGCCGCCCTGCGGTAGGTCTCACTACTGAAGAAGACTCAGCAAGGAAGCTCTCGATCAAAAGGGCTCGCTCTAGTACTCCTACATGAGTCGGAATGCAGAGGGAGATCAGCGATGCCCTGATCTCGTGTCTCAATACCTACTCAAAGTTCCGAGCCCAGAAGAATGGGTCCCGTACCATTTTTGTCGAGTAGCGCGAGAGATCAGTAAATCTCGCCGAGTACTGGGCGACCGTCAAGCTGCCCTTCCGCAGCAGAAGAAGCTCCTGGATGCGCACCGCACAGAGGGTGGCTGGGACGAACTCCAAGTGGAAGAGGCTCTCAAAGTCTGTCCAGAGATGAGATGCCCCATCGTGCACCTGGAGCATCAAGCTCCACCATCGGCCTGCTGCTGCGTGCAGTAGGCTCGCTGCGAGGATCACCATGAGGTCTGCTGGTGTCCTCACTAACCGGAAAACTCGCACCACTGCCTCCAGCCAGCCCTCGGCTACCTGGGGGTCCGTCTCTCCGCGGAACCTGGGCGGCCGCTGGCACTGGAACTCAAGCAGTGCACTAAGGTGACGTGCATCGTCAGTGGCTGGGGCTGGAAGCATCGGTGGCTCGACGGGTAGAGGTACCGCCGGTGCCTCAGCTGTCAAAGGGCCCTGCACCGGGGCCTCGTTGCTCGGCGGGCTGTCATCATGCTCAACTCTCGGAACCCTAGCTGGCTGCCGTCGTGGGGCCATCCGGAAAAGGAAACAGGTGCACCACGGTCAGAACAGTATACCTGGTGAGCTGACACAAAGTAATCACAAAGAAAACATGAAACACACATGCAATCAATGTTTTCGTGCATTAAGTCGAAAATCAGAAGTCAGGGTCCTGGTGTAGGGATACGTCGGCCGCTGCACCAGCACTGGACTCCCTGGACTAATAACCACACCCAATACGCTAAACAATATTGCTTCACATAGAAAAAAAAGATCAGAGTCTACGGTAGAACCAAACACCTCTGATACCAATTTGTCACGACCCGTCCTAAGGGCCCGTGTCGTGACTACCCCAAGCCCACCTTCCATAGGCCAGGGGCTGGCGACTAGCACCAAGGCGTAAATCCCAGTAAAAAGGGAAGGCATTTCCTTTGTAACGTAAACAATCACCACAGAACAAGAAAGCAGTAAAAGAAAACACTAAGTAAAAACTGATTACAACAGTAAGTGCAGAAAGTAAGTGGGCCAGTATAAAAACCCAAACTGAAAGTAAAGTACAACTGGAAGGGAAAACAACAACTGAAAAGTAAATCCACAACGCCGAGATGTCCACTGGAAATCCCACCTGAAGGGTGGGTACAGATAGCCTCCACAGCTCCTCGGGTCCAGCCGTCCGCTCCGAGTACGTCACGCCCAGTGGTCCACCTCCAGGTACCGTCCTGCTCCGCAAGCCTCCACCAAGATCAGCGCTGTCCATCGTCTGCAACCAACAAAACATAGTGCGGGCATAGCCCGTGCAGGGGTGAGTATAAGCTACTCAGTAGGGACCCCGAGACCCCCAAAGGTCTCCCAGAATCCACAAAGAATAAACCACAAAGGAAAGATACAATCACGAAGTAACATTCGACACTGCTTAGGTATATGCCCATACATATACCTAAGTCATCAATTCTCGTTCGGCTCCAACATCCAAGCCCAAGTACAACCCAGTCCACACAGGAAAGAAAAACGTAATCCACACAGGATAGAACAACACAATCCACAAAGGAAAGCAAAACAGGATTCAGCTCACACAGGTATACTTCTTAGTATGACGATAGAGATGACCAAGTATTGCCACTGATTCATCTAAGTCGTCGGACCCACAAAGGATCGATAGGTACTAACCCCGGCAATGACCCAAAAAGGATCTGACCCACACATGATTGATAGGTAACTAACCCCCGCAATGAACCACAAAGGATCTGACCCACACAGGATCAATAGGTAACTAACCCCCGCAATGACCCACAAAGGATCTGACCCGCACATGATCGATAGGTAACTAACCCCCGCAAAGACCCACACAGGGTCAGACCCACACAGGATCTCTAGGCGCTGGCCCACACCGGACCGCTGAGCGCTGGCCCACAAAGGATCGGACCCACACAGGATCTGTAGCACTGACCCACGTATGATCGCTGAGTGCTATAGTCGTCGTCAAATCCACTAAGGATCTCAGCATTGTCGTCGCCGTCACAGTAGCAGTCGCAGCCAGCTCTAGGGTTCCCGCAAACAACAAGCTCGTTCTGGAGGGTCCGCTCCACAAGCCGAGAGGCTGATACATCAACTGACACAAAGTCAATAGTTGATGTATCCAAAAGATCCGTATCGTCAACAGGAACTCAACGTCACAGAGGTCGCGTCAATCGGACGCCCGGTCTGAGAGTTATTGGCTTTTTCGTCCGAGGGGCCCGGTTGGTTTTTAATGCAAAACCAACCCGATCGTACTCCACCTGCATCCAAACCTCGGGAGGAGTATGCCAAATGATCCGTCTCACTTAGAGTAATCCAACAAAGTTGACGGCACGTCAATCGGACGTCCGTAGCTCAAGATATGCGTGTTTCCGCTCTGGAGGCCCGATTGGTTTTGTGTACGAACCAACCCGGACGAACCCAAAGTATCCCGAAACCTTGAGTGTGATATACCGAAACGACCGTCTCGATCCAAGGATCGCATCACCGCTAACGGTGCATCGTTAGGAGGCCGGTAGCTCAAGTTATGAGCAAAATACAGGAAAGGTCCAAAAACGGGGGGTCTGGGCCCGGACCGACCCGGCCCGGCCTGGGCACGGCCCGGCCCGGTGGGGCGGGTCGGGTCGGCCCGGCCGAGCGGCCGAGCGAGGGAAACCGCGGGCGGGGGCGCGCTGCCCCCGCGTGAAGGATCCGCGGCCCCGGTTGGGGCCGCCTCTCGCCAACGGACGTAGCAGCCGGCCACGTACCTGCCTTCAGTTCCGCGCGGCCGCAGAACCGCACCCTGCCGGCGCGACTTCAGTCGCGGCGGCTCCGTCCGGCGGCGCGCCGGGGCACCTCCGCCTCCGGCAACCGGCGACCCACGCCGCCGGTGGAGTCCGCGGGCCATCGGAGTTGCTCCGGTTATCCGATTTCATTTCCGTCTGCGCCGTAGCTCATCCCGGGTCCCGTTCCTCACTGCGAAATCAACAAATCATCTCTGCGGCCCGTT
The DNA here is from genome assembly GCA_963277665.1 of Viscum album. Taxonomy (NCBI): domain Eukaryota; kingdom Viridiplantae; phylum Streptophyta; class Magnoliopsida; order Santalales; family Viscaceae; genus Viscum; species Viscum album. Next base: position 669,230,884 of record OY728123.1, read on the forward strand.
TTGTCGTCATCCGTCGTTCCGCACACCAAGAACAATAGGACGGTGGGTTCGGACTTGTTCGTTGGTCTGCACCCACCGCGTTAGCGGTTTGAAACAACACCATAATTCCCAGCAATCGATAAACCACGACCCGCAATAATAATCAGTGGACCAACTTTTTAATTGGTTGGTCCGCGTTCTTTCCTTGGAGGAAAACAAACATGGGTGTTATCATTTTCAAAACGACCCCTACCTCAACGTCGTCGTCAGATGCGAGTTCGTTGTGGAATTGACCGTCACGGATGAAAAGGATCGTCGCGTCGCGGAAGGGCGTCGCTGTCGCGCGGTACTCGACGTCGCGTAGACAAACTCCGAGGATCAAGAACATATAGATTTAATTATTACAATTAAATCCATGTTGATATTATAATCCAAAAATAATTAAAAGGACCGCAATCCCCTACCTCAAGATGCCGATCGAAGATTTGTCATGGGGAAAGAACGCTGCAGAAGAAGTGTCGGCGTCGTGGTACTCGGCGTCGCGTCGTCGATCTCCGAGGGCTCGATGTTCTTCGTTGCCCTTTCGTCAGAGGTCGGCGTTCTTCACGTTCTTCGCATTCTTCGCGTTCTTCGCGTTCTTCACGTAGGAGGATGAAGATATTTAGAGATTCTCCAAAGGTTTAACTCAACAACCAGATATTAAAATAAGTCCTCATATTATTTTATTATCAACTAAAGAATTTGAAAAACAAAGATAAGAAACGAACAATTAATTCAATGAATTAATTGCAACAAACTAACCGCCCAATTAATAGGGGTGTTAAGAATTTAGAAAACGCGTCAGTTGACTTTCATTTAAGAGGGGGGTTGCTGGTGCGTTACTTAGGGGAAAAGAAACGGTGGGGCTCGTGCGGGCCCCACCTCACAAATATCCTACCAAGAGGGTAGGATATTCTGAATTGCACCCTATCCACTTCAACTTTGCTCAAGCAGTTTTAAGTGGCTTTAAGCTGCTTTAAGTGAAATAAAATAATGTTTTTCATACCACATTATTTTTTTTCTTAACTTAAAGCACAAAAATTATAAACCACGCCCGTGAAAATGCAACTCCGAAAGAGGCATTTCTAAGAAAATACTGGCGCTGTGATTCCATCGGTGCCCTCGGAATTTGATTCCGAGCTCCGGTTCAAAAGTTAGAAAAACCTGCTCATTCATTCACTGAACGTACCCGAGCCAAACTTCGGAAAATGATTCCGGGCACACCGGGCCTCGGAATCAGGTGCCGTCAGAAACTGCGCTCTTGTAAAATTCCAAACAAAATTAAAAAAAATAATTTCCTTGAAATTTACAGGTCATTACAATACCCACACATCCCAAATGACTCATGTATTTTTTCCTTAAAGTATCAAAACAATCAGAATATGTTTTCCCTGTTTTGAGTACTCCTGGTGTGTTTTTACTAAAATGTCATTTTAAACTGGAAGCATGTACTTTGTATCTTATCTAAAGTGAAAAGTATTTTGTAAACTCTTTAAATTTTTTTCTCAAACACGATCATGGAATGATCATTATTTTACTTCATTTCCTAACAATTTTATTATTTTCCAGATAGCACTTCTTATCCTCCTATACCTCAGTCTCCACCTCGGTCTTTACCTTTACCTCCTCCTCAACGATGGTCTACAACTCTGACTCTGACCATGATACCACCTTCACCTTCAACTCCACCATCACCACTACTATTTCCAAACAATCTTTTTGTTTGTAAGTTAGTGATTCTAAAAAAAATTGATTTCCCCCATTATTATTCTCCTTGTGAAAGGGATCAAAAATAATATATAAGAATTCTGAAACTAATGCTTCACACCCCAAATTTCTTTCAAAGGTCATAAATCATAATGAGTCACAAAAATAGAGGGTAATCACCTTAATTTGATGTTGTCATACATTCTGACAAAAAGTGTGATGCCCACTCATCTCTAAACAAATTTATATCTTATTTTTAGTAACTCTATTTTTGACACTCTTGATTGTACAAAGAAAATATAGGCAAACAATTGATTATGAAATATATTTAGAGAAATTTTAATTACCTTTTTCAATTACTTATTGTGCGATGTTGGACTATTAAATCTTTATGATTTCTCTCAAAAAATTTCAAACATAATAACCCCAATCGATTTCATTATCTTGTTTTTGACACTGAAAAAACATTGACCAAAAAAATAAATTGTGATTAAATGTTTTGATAGTTAAATATTTCTATATATGCATTAATTTTATTCCATTTGAAGTAATCCATAGGATTTATCTTTTCATACACAAACATCATTCCATGATCTAGCATGTATTGTGTGACTTCCCTATCATATCAAAATTCTATTTAAAACACATAATGAATATATAATTTGAATTTTACATATAAAATGTTGATTTTAGTGTATTACATATTCACAATACACAATATGTGGGATTATTTGGTTTCATATCCCTGAATTGAATCCAAAAAATAAATATTCGGGGTGTCTATATTGATTTCTATCACCAACCAGTGACTCCTACAAAAATAGTTAAGTAATGAAAAAATTCAAAATAATTTCTATATGATTAGATCATAGAGTTTTAACCTTGCAATGTAGGAATCAGAAATAGTATATCATCTGATGATTTTTTATTAAACTCGTTGAGTAACATAACATTTTTCTTGTTAATTACTTCCTCATTCAATGTAAATTCTGGCATATAAATGATACTGGGATTAATGAATCCAAATCGTTCTTCCCCTGATATTATATTTATACAGTTGTAATATAATCCCCTATACAAAATATTAATAGTTATTAAAATTAATAAAAATATGTAGCTCACTATTTGGGAATATGTGTTATGAAAATATATCTTATGTATGTATTCACAATTGATATTCCCAACCATTAATTCTTGAGAATATCAGTTAGAGTTTCCAGATGAATTACGTATGTGAAGAAATATCCATATATGTTTTCTTTAGATTCAATGTAATAAATATTTTTATATTTAAAATTTTTCTTTGTATGAATTTGTAATGATAATGAATATTTATCTATAATTGGTTCTGAGAAGGTACTCTTGAAAGGTTATTTTATTTTATTGTTCAATTTATTAGATTTTCCTGATTCATCCTTTCATTTCTTCACGGATTTATCCATCTGTAATATCATACATCAGTTCAGAACTTTTATAATGAACTGTTACATGTTTTTCATATGGAATTTTTTTAAAATACGTGCCTCATGTATCTTTACAATATTAGACAACCATTCTATAAAATCTATAATATATGCCTTGACCGTTGTAATATCTAAACCATCAAGTGGAAATACAACTCAACAGTCACACATAAGCGACATCAATCCACACTCTCATGTGAGTTTTTGGGAGGGGGTGATTTTATAACTTGTCTTGTGGGATATTATAAATTGTACCCATTACAACATGGTGGTACGTGGGTGTTGACATATAAAAATCACATACTAAAGTATCTTACAGAATTTTAGTAATAAAAAGTTATAAAAAATGTTTGATTCACATTTAGGTGAAAGAGTAATGAAAAAATTGATTACCCTGGTTAAGGTACGTGGTTGGGGGAAATTAATATCCTAAAATATAGTGGGATCATTGGGTTCATGTGTGGATGTTTTCTCCACTACCGTTTCATTTTGATCCTTTATTATACATTGGTCTGCCAAACTGGACTAAAAAATTATATGTTGCAGTGAGTCTATTTGTGTCTAAAATCATCTGGTCATATTATATGTATCTTCACAAGGTTTTATCTTCTTGATATTTTTTTGAGAGGAGACTCCAAAACCTAATCCTCTAGCCTAACCATATCATTTAGGCTACTTCAAAGATACTACAAGTCTATTTTCTTCTACGATGTCCATTTCCAATTCTTGTGTCTAAACCATATAAAAAATATGAGCATATTTATTTTTTTGTAATATTATTATAAAAAATAACAAATTACAATTATGTCATACTTAAGAATTTATCCCATACTTATTTTGTGTTTTCATCAACTAATATACCCTCCTTATTTACAGGAGCCTCCTTCCATAGCACATGATGTGGGATGGAATTGACTTAAGATTTTTCTTCATCAATCTTCATATAAACAAAGGAAAATATGTTGTTTCATATCACATAATTAAAATAATATTTTTAATTTAAAACACATACTAATTTCTTCTCCAAGGAAGCCTACCCCATCCTTCCTTTATGATAGGGGTACATTGGGTTTGATGGATGTTATTTATTTTATGCACTATTTTTTTGATTCATTAATTAACAATTTTGAATCAAGTTAGATAAATTAAAAATGTTAAATAATATATTATCGACTTCAATTCACCTAAAATGATTTCTCGTTGAGACAATTTCTGAAAATGGCCCATGTTTCCATCTTTATAATGTGTGCATAACTAATTGGTGGGTGGGGCTATATTTTCCCCTCAACATCCCTAAGATATAAAATCTCTTGTGGAGTCCAAAAGCCTCTATTCACTTTTCTAGTTGACCTTAAGACAAGTTTATTATGGAAATATTCTAAAATAAATGAAATCTATAAGGAATAATGAAAAATATATCAACATTTCATTATATTATTTTTTAGTAAAATAGGGAAAGTATATTTGTTGGGGCCAAAATTTTGGAAGGACAAGAACAAGTGAAAAACATTAGAAGCTGACTCACGAAGCCTGTTCGTGAAGCCCCCAAAGCCTCACGGTCGGTGCAAAGCCCCCCCTTTGCAAAGCCGCTACGGATCAAGGAGGTGGGATTCTCCACGATCCCATTTGACATTCGTAAACTCACTGTGGAGCAAGGAGGAAGGAGGCTCCGCGAACCCCTTTGATTTTTGTGAAGCCACCATGGAGAAAGGAGGCGGGAGGCTCTGCGACCCATTTGACATTCGTGAACTCGCCGCATAGCAAGGAGGTGGGATACTCCAAGAACAAATTTAATGTTTTTGAAGCCACCACACGATTGTGATGAAAATTCCCAACATCTTCACACCGAGCGATCTCTACTTCATGGAGCCCCTTGCCTATAAATACTAGGCTCCCCTCGATCCCAAAGGACGAATCCTCCGACCTTTCTCCTTCTTAGCTCCCGAATCGCGACGAAATTTCTACTCTATGAACCATGATTTTTAAAGGTAATTTTTCATCGCAACGTTCCTCCCCCTTTGAATGAATTCAACCACTCTTAAAATAGGGATGCCCTTCGTGGATCCCATGATCCTTTGCGAAGGAAATGGATCCCTAAAGGGACTTGGGTCTTCAAGGAGCACTTATGCTTCGTGAAATACCCTCCATGCACATGTGACCCACATACTAAGGTAGGGTCACTATGCTTTGCGAATCAAATTGCTTCGAAATTCTATGATTCACATGGTACCATTGCTTCACAAAGCACAGCTCTGCGAATTCCTTTCCACATTGTGAACCACCTTCCATAGGCACCTATACCCTATGCCTAGGCTAGGAAACTTCACTTCGCAAATCACACCCCTTCGTGAAGCCCCTCCACTACATGGAGCATCAGAGCTTCACGAGGCTTGTACCTATTAACCCCTTTCTTCCACAACTCCTTTTTTGATGTGACCCTCTCGGATTGGACAAAGTGATTTCAAAGTCCCTAGGTTTTGCTTCACATTGTGTTGCTTCGCCTCATGCTTCTTCGCATAGGCACGCTAATGGATATTGCTTCTTCGCATAGCCTCGCTAACATGGACCCCTCAATGGATCACTCCATAACACCCCCTCACCACAACATTGCTGATGTACTCTCTTCTTCAATAGAGGATGGGAATTAGTTATGTAATTCCCAGAGGTGGAAAGTGAATCCACCTTGTCCGAGCTGTATGACGTTAAACTACCAAGTGCCATCGTCCTTAGAACATGATGTTAAACCGTGACCTCTCCACTTACATCGTATGTGGGGTTCCACACCATGGACATTTTTCACACCCACTAGTCTCTAAAAAAGTGAAATCATTCATCATATGAAATGAGATCCACTTTATTAGAGTGGCGTTTGTTCATGGGGAAAAGGCAACCACCATGGTTTAAGCCCCTAGCCTTTCCTGTTGGAGGAAACACCCATGTTCGACCTATCATCTTCCTGGCCGAAGACTAGAAGGGGGGAATGTGAAACGAAGCCCTCCTTTCTTCGGTGCCATATCCCTCTCCCTTTGGGCTTTATCACCATCAGGCCTCCACCCTAGAGTAAGTCCTAATCGCCATCTCCCTGGGATGATAACCACAGGTAAGACCCTTTTTCCTCTTTGTGCCACTAACCATGAGTAAGCCCCACTCAACTTCCCACGGATGCACCTTTCGTGATGGGAGCATCTGGTCCTTGCTGCCTCTTGTTTCTCCCACTGAGAATGAATCACGCGGGATTAAAGTAATCATCAACTATGACATCTTCTGGGCCGCCTAGAGTGTAAGTCCCACACTCATTCTGAACTTTGTGGTCTTTGATTCTTACTAAGGATAGGTACGTAGGAAGCCTCCCTGAGGTTCAAGCCCACCATCTATTGGTCGCAACCACCTTCATGTCATTTCACCAACTCCTTCTAAACTATGTGGACTTTGATCATTTCCAAGGCAAGGTACGTAGGAAGCCTCCCTGAGGTTCAAGCCCAACACCTATTGGTCCTGACTCCCTACACATCGGCTCACCAACACCATTCCGAACTATGTAGACTTTGATCCTTGCCAAGGCCAGGTATGTAGGAAGCCTCTCTGAGGTTCAAGACCAACAACCATTGGTCCTGAATACTTCACGTCGGCTCAAGAAACCCCATTTTTAACTATGGGGACTTTGATCCTTGCCGAGTCAAGGTATGTATGAAGCCTCCCTATGGTTGAAGCCCACTTTTCATTGGTTCTAATCCCCCTTTACGTCGGTTCCAACACCTTCTGAACTACGTAGAATTTGATCCATTCCAAGGAAAGGTATATAGGAATCCTCCTTGAGGTTCAAGCCCACTATCTATTGGTTCCAAACCCCTTTACTTCAGTTTCCAATCCTTCAGAACTATGTGGACTTTGATCCTTTCTGAGGAAAGTTATGTAGGTAGCCTCCTTGTGGTTCAATCCCAACATCCATCAGTCCCAACTACTTCCCTTATGTCCATCCTCACCTTTTATGACATTAAACTGTACTCCCATGTTCGTCTCGCAAGATATTAAACTGTACCCATTAAAACTATTTGGGATTTGATCCTTTCCAGGGAAAGGTATATTGGAAGCCTCCCTGAGGTTCAACCCCATTCAGCGGTAAGCAGTTGTCAACCCCATTCAGTGGTAAGCGGTTGTCAACCCCATTCAACGGTAAGCTGTTGTCAACCCCATATAGTGGTAAGTTGTTGTCAACCACATCCAGTGGTATGTCATTGTGACAACATACAGTGGTAAGCTGTTGTGACCCCATCCACCGATAAGATATTGTTACCCCATCTAGGGTTAAGTTGTTGTGAACCCATCCAACAGTAATCCATTGTGACCCCATCTAGTAGTAAGTTGATGTCACCCCATCCAGTGGTAATCCGTTGTAACCCCATCAAGCGGTAAACTGTTGTGCCTCTAAATAGAGGTAAGTCGTTGTGCCTCCCTCCAGCGATTATCCATTGTCGTCCCTTTCGTTGGGACCCATACCGTTGGTCTGTCCCAGGGATGTAAGACCAACCTTAGGCTGCTAACCACATGTAAGCCCCTGTATATCATAGGGTCATTGTGCTCCGCATACACCCCGAATCTATACCACAAACCTGAACTATGTGGACTTTGATTCCCTACCACATGGATATGTAGGAGGTCTCTTCAAGGAACAAGCCCAACATCACCGTTTCCCATGATTCGACTCCATCTCATTTTCCATTCACTTCACTTGACCATCCATAATCCATCAGGATTATTATCCGGTCTTCCACATCCTATTGAAATCATGAAAACTCACCTCTTCACTACCCCTAAAAGAAACCACATAACTAACCACACGTTATCCCCAACATCAGTGTTCCCTCCAGGGGTTGCACACATATGAACCACATTAGTCAGTTTTCCGATCATTCTGATCCATCTCTGCTAGACGTTAAACTCGCGACATACCCTGTGTTAAACAAGGGAAGCTGAGGAAAACATTAGATACATTCATATGGAATATAATTCCCCAAATTTGACATGGGATGCCTCTGTCTTCTACGCCATCGAGAAGACCTATAATAAGGGGAAGACCCAGACGCACTAGTTTTGCAGCATCCAGACACGTTAGTGATGTCCAACATGACTACTCCCCCGACCGAAAGTTGCTTCCCTGACAGGGCCCCTTAGAATGTCCCGACATAAGCAATTTAATTAACCATAATCCATGAAGACATTGCACCATGAATGGTTTCATAAACAACGTCTTATTCTATAAGGGATGCCCAGACTAGGTGATGAGTTTAGAGGAGTAATCCACGGAAGGAAGAACCAACATCCCATCATCATATTTTGATCAAGGAGGAAACATACCACAATAAGCGATGGATGTCACCCGCCTTGAGAAAGCGGGAATGTGGGGAAACAACTACACGTCCTCGACCGACGGATGCACGTGCCCCACGAAAGAATCAAAAACAAAAATGGTGAACCTAACTTGAAGTTATTATCCACAATGTGAAGATTAATAGTGCTCAAGAAATAAGTGGATTAGCATGTAACCAGATCCAGTTATCCAGCACCGGGTCCCGCCAAGCAAATTGCCGGCCTAGCGTGAAACTCACTAAAAGTTGGGGCAGTCAAAATGTTGGACATCCCGGTCTATAACGTTTTCTGCATGGATCTTTCTTACTAGATATGGGAGATAGAATGGCACTAGGGCACTAGACGTCAGTTTCTTTTTTTCAGCACTAATGGTTTAATCTACCTGCTCTTAGGAACAAAGTTGCTACAGCAAGAACCCGATCGCCACCTTCCCAACGATGTAGGGGAATGACAACGTGGAAATCCCTCGTGGATCAATAGATTTTCTGATGAATTCCACACCCACAACTTCTTGGTGCCCACGCCCCATCTCCCCTTCTGAATTTGTACAACAAAGGGTGATAAGGGAGCTCGTATTCCTATAAGAGGAGGAGGAGATTATCCGTACTCGAAATATGGCTTTCTAGGATTTATTGGCATTTGTACCTCATTACCACCACCGACCTCAAGGGCCACACTTGGATCCACTATTCCCCACTCCAACATACAATCAATTCGGGAGCCTCCCCCCAAAACACCTTGACGACTCCCTCCCCCATGCTGAAAAGGTGGGGATGTCTAGGACAGCCTGACCGGGATCTCATTTCAGGCCCCCCACTAGGCCGCACCAGTTCCACCACCTAGTCCCACAGACTGATGAGTAGGTGAGTTATGTACCTGCACCATCGGACCTCGTTCGGCTGACCCAATGCCAGCATCAGGTGTAGGCTGAGGAGGACACCCGCCATGGGGCGTCGACATCAGAAACTATTTTGGCCCGATCCACCATCGATGTGTATCATTAGCCTCATGTGTGCACAGAGCAAGAGCACTTATATACCCAACCCGGATCAAGGCCCCAACTACCACATGGTCTGGTTTGTTCGACCCTCTTGGCTTCCGGTGCAGGAAGCACCCACCGTGGACCAAGCCTGTGACAACGATACCAAGTACGGCGGTCCTCCCCATACTTACACCATGGAGAACGCAGGTCCTCCCCACATCCAAGCTCGAAATGGTGGTCTGCCCTGTTCTACCATCAATCTAAATGAGGATCCTCCCCATGACAGTGAAACTCAGTATGGAAGCCTCTCCTGTGCTCATTACATCAGGTATGTGGTCATTCCTCCTCCCATGGAATGATGATATGGATATGTTACACATCCAATCAATCAATTTTATGGGGGGTTTCCCCATGAAATTACGACTGCCAGCGAAGTCCACTCTTGACTCGGCAATCAATGTGTGGAAAGTCAACTTTTCTTCATTGGAATCTAGCACTGATGTCCTTCCCATGCTTCACCTGACCAGAATGAGGACCCTACTCTTGGTTATGCTGCCAGGGGAAGAAAGCATGGAGGTCCCACCCATGCTTCTATCAGCTCTGGTGGAGGTCCCATTCGCACATTAGGTGGTGGACACAGAGGTCCTCTCAGTGTTCCATTTGATATGTGTTCTAGTGCACCGTGAACCCTATCTCACTCAGGCATAAGTCCACCCCATCCCATAACCATTACAAACAAAGGACCTCCTCATTCCAGAAATCTACCCAGTCCCAAGGAACCATCATGCGGTAGGATGGCAGGTCATCACCGCCAAAATAAGAAATTCGGGAAGATTCATACTATGATCAAACTGGTTTGCTTCTCTGATTCTGAGGCAAAATATGACTTAGTGATGGAAACCGCGCTTGGATCCTCTGTGTCAAGGGTCGGGGGTAGAAAAAGGAGCATTAGCCTCATACTTCTAGAATGTGAGGTCTATTTTATTACTGCCTACCTCCGTAGGTATATCTAAGTGGATGAAAATTTGGCAGCTCCACTAGTTACGACCGTGAAATCACCACGATCATCACTAGAAGCACACTATACTTTGACAAGAAATCATAGAAAGCTATTTTGGGGAGTAATGGAAGATGATTAGTACGGTGGTCAACTATCAGTGGTCGTATTCCCTGTGCATGAAACTGTGGTCGTCATTTAGTCTTACCGCGATTTGGAGGCTAAGTCACTACACTCTTTAGAGGATAGCCCGAGATATGGCAGTTTGTCTGCTCGCTCTCCATATTCTCTACTAGAAAACATGCCATCTCAGTGGTCTACATCAGTACCAATACCGGTTCCCTAGCTTCCTCAAGTATATGAGTGGGAAATGAAGGGCCATACCATGAATCAAGACTAAGGAGCTTGTGGGATTTCCTCGTAGTGGACCATTTCCCATAAATGTTCTGGCCAGTTTCAGTGCCAAATTTTAGGGCACTAGAAGCACTCACCTAGGAGGAGGCTGGATGCTTTCGCCAGACCCTCTGGGTGAATCATTTCTTCCTTTGACATTAATGAGTGACCTACCCCAAGAGTCCCCTGCTTTTCGAAGATATCAGCCGACAATGTCATTTGGTCGATTTGGCAGCACTCCTTATGGCCTAGCGCCCCCAGTCACCAAGCCACCATAAGACCCTCCAACAACAATGTGTCTAGATCTTTAAAGTTCTCCACATGATAATCATGGAGGATTCTCCCTATGTTCAAATCCATGGCTAGGGGCAGTACACGGCCATCCATTTCAGTTCCATCCGGCGCCAGCCCGATTTTCTAGGTAACATAGAGGATATGCCTTTATGTAGGGTTGTGGTTAACATGGATGAAATATTAAAGGTATAGAATGAGCTAGAGATCCTTGATGAGGACATACCCCCGGAGGGAGTGCCACAACTCTTGGATCCATTGGGAAGGGTCACTCGCCAACATAGAAATCTACTGGGTCATCCCATGCCCACCGAGGCAGTAGCACTCAGCCAAAATCCCATAAAGGGCATGAAACACCTTGGAGCTGTCAAACCCTCCGACCCATATGACTCAGTGTAGAAGGCGAAAGACGATCCCAAGAAAGCAGTGTTGCATCAGAAACTCGCCAAACATAAGAAGATGGTCGACGAACTCCTTGCTGAACGTGTAGCGGTGCAACGACCAATCAACGATGATCCTCGGCCGGGGCAGCAGTGGAAGGCACAACTTCACCTTGAAAAACTACCCCCATGTGACCTTGACCATCCTGCTCACATAGACAAGGTTGATTCTGGATCATATGGAAAGAGTGCATGCTATGTGTTGCCAAATCCTTCTGAATGGTGTGACAATCCTCGGGACCCAGCTTGGGTTCCCCCAGCTACTCCACAGGTCATTCCACTAGACGATCCATGAGTCGTTGGGCCTGCTTATCATGTTGAAGAACCCGGAAACACACTAGTGGTCAGGGATCCCCATCAAGATAGGAATCCCTGCCTCGATGATCCAATGGAAGCACTCAGTGCACTCCTCGAAGCATTAGAGACTTTAGAGGTGGAAATCCCACATGATGGAATGCCATACCCAGCATGGGTGGATGACATGCCAACACCCTTGGGTTTTAGAAATCCCACCTTCTCTCCCTTAAATGGGACATGGGACCCACTGCAGCACCTGGCCCACTTTATCTCAAGGTGTGGACCCATGTTGGGAAATCCAAAATAGTAAGAAGCTGCCAAAATCCAGTGTTTCATATAGAAATTTGGAGGGGTTGACATTCTATCGGTACAAAAAACTCCCCCATAAGATCAGTAGCCGGTTGGGAGGACCACCGTAGGCAATTCCTCTAACAGTTCAGTTCATCCACTTAGAAGATGAGTATCGTAGACCTCTTCAAGTGCAAGAAGATGCCTGAGTCAGTGGCATGTCAACTGAGACTTCTCCGATAACGCCCGACACCTAGATGAATCCTTGCAACATGCCATCTAGGCACGCCCTTTGCCTCCTCCATTCCCCTTGTGAAGCGCCGCCAGGGCCGAGCCCGCAATAGTGGCTCAAATAAAGGCCCCCAGGTAAGTAGAGTTGTTACCAGTGGAGTTGCCTCCATACCCTCATAGAGGCCCTCCATCTCAGGAACAGCCTCCGGCCTAGCAGTGCCCACTTGAGAATCAGAAGGATCCCCTGCGGAATGTGCCGCCACAACCTAAGCGAGATAACCAGGACCCACCTCCTCGACAGGCTCCTACAGCACCTCGTCATGATCAAGCTCCAAGGCTCCCTTTCTGGACAGAATAAACAAGACTTACTCGTTCAACGAGGCCCTGGTCCCTAGTTACTTCTGCAGTTCCTTGGAGCAAAGGATTGTATGTCTGCCTGAGTATAGGAGGCCATAAACGGTGAACCTCACTGATCACCCTAATTAATACCCCTATCACCAAATCCTAGCGCACACCCTGAAATAGTGCTATGTGTTTAAAGACTGGCTTCAAGACCTGGTGGATAACAACATAGTCTGGTTAGGGCCATCTCCAGCATAGGTGGCATGTGTCTTCAAGAGGCCAGACAGTGAAAGTGACAGTGAAGGCAAGTGGCATCCGGATTCTAGCAGGAGGTCCCAGAAGTATGATGATTGGATGGTTTATAAATAATTCTCATGTGACCATGGTGTTATCCATGCATGCCTAATTCAAACAGAACCCTCAGAATCCGTATCTACTACTTCTGCATCGTCGTCTCAGTAGTTCTCTTTTTAGAAGAGAAAATGCTGGCAGCATAAGGGAAAGAATAGTCCCCCGACAATTTCTTAATCATCCAGTAATCATAGAGATTTCATATCCCCTGAGATGGTGTTCCCCCCCAGAATCCATCCAGTAGAGGATGACTCTTCATGTGATAGTCCTGGGTATGCGTTGGTTAATACCATAGAGTTGGTAAACCCCTACATAATTCTGGATGATAAAGAGCAATAGGAGGATCCTCCCAACGTCCCCATCTATCCCCATTATTGACAGAGCCATGGAAATATGGGCCATTGGAGTGCCTCGGTCAGCACTTCTAGCTAGGCTATGCATGCTACCGAAACCAGGCAGCATGCCCAGTGCGGAGCTCAGCATGCACAACCTTCTCATCTGGTGACATCAAGTCTGCCTTCACTACAGTTCATGTTGTTGGATTATCCATACCCACCTTGACCACACTGTGACCAGCCATGAGTTTCTACAGACTGGTCTCAGTTGTCTAGCCCTCAAATGGTAGTCAATCCACAGGCTTCTACTAGTGAGCAGCGGGATATTCCTATCACCAGTCAGCCATCGACCTAGCAGGTAGGGCCCACCACACCTCCGGTCATAGAGTGACCTCCTGTAAGAATGAGTCAATTCCCGACACGGATGTTTGATGTCCTCAAGAATCTTGATAACATTATAATAATTAAATCCTTCCTTGAGGCCCTTCACCTATCATCGGATATTCCTGAGGCCCTCGTTGAGGCTTTAATAATCCCCCTCCAGTTTGAGATGGAGGTAGCAGCCACATAAGCATTTCATGATGAGGTGCTCGAGAATGATGAATGCCAGGACATCATCAAATTATCTAGAGAAGATGAAGGGTCTCCCATACATGGGAACATTCACCAATTGTACATCTCCATCTAGTTCAATAGTGTGGAGGTTCAACACTGTCTTGTCAACATCGGCTCTGAAATCAACCTAATCCCGACTCAGACATTGAAAAAACTAGGATTTTCCAAGGATGATCTGAGTCCCTCTGACCTATAAATCGAACATTATGATATGACAGAGTAGAAAATGGTCAGAAATATCCATTTGAAGACCTAGTTTGGTGGTTTAGTTTCCAACATTGAGTTTTTGGTGGTCTCCGAGGACACCGCCTAAAATGCGTTGTTGTGTAGGCCATGACTCCACCTGCATGCGGTGGTTCCCGCATTGTATTACCAGGGCCTCATGTACTCCATTAATGGTCTATTGGGTGTGCTTAAATATGTCACATCCCCCTTTTCCTCTTGTGAATCCCATTATCTAGATGTTGACTATTACAAAAGCAAGGACAAGAAGATTCAGCTAAAGAGATCGATCATGATATGGCTATGACTGACCTATGGTAAAATATAGATGATGCATACTTCTTTATAATCCATCGAATGAAGGCTAAAACTCTTGACATCATACAATGCTTTTTTGTTTCTGGAATGAGGGGGGGGGGACACATTCCCAAGTCTTTGCGATGCCGAAAGATCACCTCATACTCCTACACAAACTAGGCTCTGGTGATCCTGGAGTCTCCTACTCCCATAATGTATCGGGGTTTCCACCCCATGGCTACGACAATATGACCTAAATGCTTGTTTCACTGGGCCAGAATTAAAAGGATCAAGCTGAAGTGACACTATTGCATCGATATCATCAAGTGTGGACCCTTGAGTTGAAGACCAAATGGGATCAGATCAATAACCTTCATCACTATGGTTGTGGCGAAAGAGGAGTTCCCTGATGCAGTATACATTACCGCTCAGGCTAGTACCTGCCTCCCATCAGGAGCTACCAACTCAAAGGAAATTCCTCACACCGTGGAACCCCCCTCCATAAGTGAAGATGAGAATTTAGAGGATGCTCACCCCACCATTGATGACGGTGTCTCTGTCACGGTTGATGAATTGGTACAGGTGAACCTCGGTCACGAGGAAAACTAGAAACCCACATTGATCAGTGCCACAATACCCCTCGAGGAGAAACAATAATACATAGAATTTTGTAAAAAACACTATGATTTATTCCTCTGGAGTAATGAAGAGATTCCATGACGAGATCCTTAGGTAGCCATCCACCGCCTCATTCTCCCGGTAAATCACGATGGGTTTAAGCAGCCTCACAGGAAGATGCACCCTTCTCACAGTGCCCTGGTTGAGGCATAAGTTGATAAGCTCATCAGAGTCAATTTATTTAAGGAATTATAGTACCCCAAATGGCTTGCCGACATTGTACCATTCAGGAAGAAGAACGGACAGATCAGAGTCTTCATCGACTTCCGGGATCTCAATCATCATTGTCTGAAGGATGATTTTCCCCTTCGTATGATGGAATTGTTGATCGACGATACTACTGTGTTCCAAGCCCTCTCCCTAATGGATGGGTACTCCGGGTATAACCAGATATGAATAATCCCTGAGGATGAGGAGTATACAGCCTTCAGGGCACTACAAGGTACTTTTCGTTACCAAGTCATGCCATTTAGTTTAAAGAATGTAGGTGACACATATTAGCAGGCTATGCATCACATATTTAAGCCAATCCTCAGAATGTTGGTGGAATGTTACGTGGATGAACTAGTGGTCAAATCTAGCGAAGATCAGGACTATCTCAATGACCTTGATAAAGTGTTCAGTTTCCTCTGTTTCCATCACCTGAAGATGAACCCATTGATGTGTGCCTTCAGGGTCACCTCTGGAATGTTTCATGGCTTCATTGTCAAATACAAGGGCATTGAGATCGACTCAGATAAGATTATGTCCATTAGCCATATGTCTCCTCTGAGAAACATTCGATAGCTTCGAGGCTTCCAAGGCTACTTAGACAACATATGCGGATTCATCTTGAATTTGTCCGGCAAGTTTGACCCTTTTCAAGGTTCATAAAGAAAGGCACAGTCTATGAGTGGGACAAAGAGTGTTATACTTCTTTTGAGGAAATCAAGTAGTATCTACTCCAGCCTCTGAAATTAATGTCACCCATCTTTGGAGAGCCACTAGTCCTTTACGTAACCGCCCTCGAACAGTCTCTCAGTGCCCTTCAGGGCCAGAACAAAAACAAGGGGACGATGAACATCCTCTAATACCTCAGTTGCATGCTCCACAATACGGAGTCTAGATAATCCATTACTGAGAAGTTATTCCTTGCACTTTTACTCGTAGTACAGAAATTGCAACAATACTTGCAGCGTCGTGAGGTACAGTTGGTATCCCGAGTAGATCCGCTAAAGTACATTCTTAATTGCCCCGTGTTGACAGGCTGTCTAGCATGGTGGGCAGTGTTTCTCCAGTAGTTCGACATCATGTTTTTCCCTTAGAAGGCTTTTAAGGGACAAGCCTAGGCAAAATTCCTTGTCTCCCATCCATCTCCTACAGACTAGTCCCTGGATCTCGATTTACCCGATGAAGCTATCCTCACGGTAGACCAAGCCATGTCATGCTGGAAAATGCACTTTTATGGTGCTTCCTGAAGCCCCTTCGGCAGAAGGCTCAATGACCCCAGGCTCAACAGATTAGGCATGTGTATCATCTTCATTACCCCTACACAAGCTATTCTGCCTTATTCATTCCTATTGTCAGAAGGCTACACCAACAATGAGGTAGAGTATCAGTCTCTCACTACTAGCCTCAAGCTAGACCTTGATATTTATGTGCCCAATTTACATGTGAAAGGGGTCTCCGAACTTTTCATCAAGAAGATCAATGATAACTATGTCATTAGAAAGAGAGAGCTCATGCCATTTTTGGAACACACTCTCCTGCTAATGGACCATATCCCATCTCAGCTAGAAGTTACTCATGTCCCTCAATCTCAGAACGGTCAAGCTGATGCCCTATCCAACCTAGCTGCATCACTTGAGGAGCCTGAATAGGATGATATGATTATCCACGTGGCACACCAAAGTGTCATTTCTCCCATCACTCCGGATGACTATGAAAGCCCGAAGGTAAGCCACCTTACTACCAGTGCCTCCATGTCAGGACCCCCAGGTCCCCATGATACAATGATTGAAGTGACTCTTGATTGGAGAACCACCTTTGTTAAGAACCTCTAGAACGTTAATCTCCCAGTAGATCAGGTTGAGCGCAAGTGAATTGAACATCATTCATTAATGTTTACACTCCAGGATGGTCCTAGTCATGAGCAGATCCTCTACTAGCATGGGTTTGACGGGGCTATCCTCTGTTGCATTCAAGGAGCTATGATTTTCCAAGTCATGTAGAGTATCAGGGGACTCAATGGGGTTATCCTTTGTTGAATTCATGCACCAGCCACCAGAGCCTATCCACTCCACCAAGTACTATAGGAAATTTGCGGTATGGGGACTCAATGTCGTGGGACCATACCCTCCGGCGACAGCTCTCCAGTGAAGATTTATCTTAACTGCTACATACTTATTCTCCAAGTGGGTAGTGGTATTTCCACTCAAGGAGGTCAAGGCCCATTCCATCGTTGACTTTGTGAGCTCCAATATCATCTTCCTATTTGGAGTCCCTCACACCGTCCTCACCGATAACGACATGAACTTCCAAGAATCCGAACTAATGAAATTGTATGCTAAGTACAACATCCTTTCTAACCATACCTCCCACTATCATGTGCAAGAAAATGGATAGATCAAGGTTTTCAACAAAACCCTCTCAAACATTCTGAAAAAAATAGTTCTTAAGAATAAGAAGAGTAGGCCAGACAAGATCCCTAATGCCCTATGGGATTATTAGAAGATGACTCGTAATTACACCATGGTGACCCCATATTCCCTGGTGTATAGAATAGAGGTCGTGCTTCCCATAGAAATTCAATTTCCCTCATTGAACATAGCAGTCTATGATCAGAAAGAACTAGATAAAGTAGCTGAAATTTTTCTGGAGAAGTTGGAAGCGCTCGGTGAGAATAGGCTTCATGCCCTGCACAATCTGGAAAGGCATCAAAACAATATAGCTATAGTTTTCAACAGGAATGTTCAACTCCACTCCTTGTTGCAAAGTGAATTTGTGTTGTCCCTAAGGGCACCAATAATACCTGGAAGGAAACCACCAAAGTTGTAGCCCAAATGGGAAGGACCTTACATCATTAACAAATGGTGCATACTCATTAGTTACCATGGATGGTGAGCATATAACTACTCACACCAATGCCAATTTCCTCAAGAAAAACATTTCTTGAGTTTCTATGGTCCCGCCTGACCTTAAACTGTATGGTCGTGCATGACCCCAAACTGCGTTATGGTCCTGCATGACCTTAAACTGTATGGTCCTTCACAACCCCAAAATGCATTATGGTCCCCCATGACATTAAACTGTCTAGTCCAACATGACCTTAAATTATCTGGTCCTACATGAAATTAAACTACCAGGTCCTACATGACCTTAAACTATCTGGTCCTACATGAACATAAACTGTCTGGTCTAACATGACCTTAAACTGTCCGGTCCTAGATGACCTTAAACTATAAAAGTCCTAAATGATGTTAAACTGTATATCGTTGTTCATGAAATTAAACTTTATGTCGTCCCACATGACGTTAAACTATATGTCATCCTACAAGACGTTAAACCACAATAGCTACGTAAGGCTTGATTCACATCCTCATGGGATACATAGGAATGCTCAGATGCTTCATCTCGATTCTGGCCATAGTGTCCACTTTTACTACCCCCTTGGGTATAGTCCTCTCGGAGGACCCCACATGGTGTCATGTGGGAGTCTCTGGCCCCACTCATGTCAGGATTATGATGATTTCACCATGTTCCTTCCCTCGTTATTCTCTCCCCCCACGTCCTCCCCGCATGATGTTAAACTGTGTGGCCTTCATAACTATGTACAAATTGATTCCCATATTTAAGGGATACATAAGAATGCCTAGAAATTTTTGCTCATAGGCTCAGCCCCAAACTATGGGATCCCCCATTGGGACAAAACACATTGTGTGGTGTAGTCTTTTACCCTCATTCATGGTGAGTTCATCGTGATTGTACCATGTCTCCATCTTCCCTAATGATCCCTGCCTCTTCTACAACCCATCTTGACATTAAGATGCACATGAACATGTTTTCTCCACACACTCCATCATTTGGGCTTCCATTATCTATCAATTCTGAAAGGGACCCCCAAATAGTATGGGTACTTAGCCTAAGGGCTCTCCAATCGTTTTGGGCCAACGCCCTTGAGGACCTCGAACGACAAATTCATATAAGTCCAGCATTGCGAGTATGGTCAGTCATTGATGCTCACTTGTTGTCCACATTTCAGGTCACACAATTTGGATGATGTGTTTCTAATTTGGACAACAACTATCATTTTTCGTTTTCATCACCCCATATGTCCCAAAAATGGAGTGTAGTGGCTCATTCTGCCCCGTTGTCTCTTCAAGCCTTGGTCTACCTCGGTTAGGAGTGCGATTCCAGGTGTCATACCCTTATGTGATGGAATGATCCTAGTCCTACTCCTCGTTTACCACACCAAGCATTCTTTACGTGGTCTTAGGAGTTAAGGTAAGGCAATACCTGCATGAGGGATCATATGGATAAATTTTGCCTGGATGCCCAGCCTCAGGTCCCTTGATCCTTTCTCCCTCCTAGCCTGAGTTCTCATGTAAGAATGTGTGGTGTGGTATGGCCTTATGCCCCCATTAACGTCGGGATAATTTTTAGATGCCGCACATACCCCCTTGAGAAATCCCTCCCTTCATTTATTATACATCCTGCGAGAACCGGCCCTACCATGCTTCGCGAGCCCCATCATTTGGGTTTCCATCACCTTCTATATCCAAAAGGACCCCTGAATGGAATGGATGCTCGGCCCAAGGGATATCTGACCGTTACAGGATAATGTCCCCTTGGATTGTGAGCAACAAATTGATACAAGTTTCGTGTAGCGAATATGATCAATTATCGACGCTCAATTGTTTTCCCCAAACTCCAGTCACACAAGGGGGGATACTGTGTCACAAACTTTGTCAACATTTGTCCTCTATCATCATTGATTCTTTGTGTTATTCTATAGTCACGGTTATTCCCCCTCTCCAATTAGTTGTCCCATGAATATGACATTAAACTAGGTGTCTACGGTCTGATCATAATGATATTAAACTAATATCACCATCGTCCTCACTGCAAGACGTTAAACTGCAAGCTGGATGTGTCATTTTGTCCGTGGCCCAGACTGAGGCATTGGGCCCAAGTTCTCACTTACGATTGTACGGTGTGGTATATGATTATGTCCTAATTCAAGTCGGGATACTTGTCGTTCTGTAGACGTCCCTCGTTGGGGTATCTTTCCCTTATTACGTTGTTTCCACAAGACATAATACTACATGATATCTTCTAGAACTACGTGTGGATTGATTCCCATCATTATGGGATATGTAGGACTACCCGAACATCTAGTCGTCAGGTCTATCCCCATCTCTTAGAAACCTCCTTATCATATTGGACCCTTAGCCTACGTTCTTCTTAGAGAGGGGTATATGGTGTGGTATGAGCTTATGTCCCCATTCACGTTGGGTTAATAACAACCATTCCACGTACCTTTCTCTCTTGAGTGCCCTTTGTTCCCTTTCCATACACTCATCTTTTCATGTTGGCTACTCTTAATTTGGGTCCCTCGACCCTCTTCGGTGATTTTCCATTGTGCCTAGGAGTACTCTGGTTCAGAGCCTCGAGTATCAGATTATGCCTGGACATGCTTTCACCCATTTTTCATGCTTCGTGTTCCCCTTCATTTAGGCTTTCATTATCATTCACATGTGAAGGGACCCCAAATGGCATAGATTCTCGGCCCAAGGGCTCTCCTACCATTACGGGACAATATCCCCGAGGGTTTAAAATAAAAAATTGATACAAGTCCAACGTTGTGAATACGGTCAGCGGTTGATGCCCATTTGTTGTCCAAACATCAGTTAACATGATATGGATGTTGTGTTTCAAACACGGTCAAGATTTATCCTCCATCATCACACCAACCACAGCAAGCCTTAAATGTTATTTACATTATTCACATCATTTTCCATCGCATAATGTCCAAATGGAATTTCGACACTCTTGGTACTATCCCTCAGTGCACATTTTCACATTAGGAAGACAAATTCACTGTGATGCATCATTCGGTGCTCCGCACTGACTTACCCATTACATGTATTACATGTGTTGCAAAGACCTCTTCCGCCATGGTTTCCCACACTCAGTTGGACTCGCGTGGGATTAGGGATTGGATCAAGGTATGTGCCTACTTTTAAGAGTTCCGCTTCTACATGGTCTGAGCACTAAGACCTTAAACAAAGATCTCTTTATACTTCCCCTCTTTAGAATTACATGTGGATTGATTCCCATCCTTATGGGATACATAGGAACAACTAGACATCTTGTCTTTGGGTCAAGATTAAGTTCCACTAGTTTATCTCATATGCTATGCCTTTTAGGCCATGAATATTATTGGACCGTGTGGTGTGGTGAATGTGAGCCTATGATTTTGTTCACGTCGGTTTTACAATAGCGGCACTACATACTCCCCTTAAAGGAACTAGTCCCTCCTACCTACTATCCCACATGACATTAAACTGTATGTTGTCCAGCTTGATGTTATGCTGCACTTTCTAGAACTACATATTGATTGATTCCCATCTTTATGGGATATGTAAGAATGCTCGAACATCTCGCCTTTGGGTCCAGCTTAACTAAGAGCTAGTCTGTCTTACCCCATATTCCATAACCTTCTCTAGCCCCTCAGCCCAAGGTTTCTTTCTTGGAATCATGCATGGTGTGATGTGGGCCTCATTCTCATACATGTCAGGTATGCCTTATCACGCCATGAACATTACCTCTTGATCCTCACCTCTCTTGTATATGTCTGATCCATATGACTCTAAACTATGCTGCCTAGTCCCATATGACTTTAAACTATTATGTCTATAATACACGATGTTAAAGTGCATGGTTGGTCCCATCACATGACCCTACACTGTGACATTATCGTTCCAGACGCTCGATGAAAAACAACACTCCATCGTGGTGTCCTCACTCAAGGGGGCATCATGTTTGGTATCAGTGACCCACCATACCATTTGTCAACACCTGCATACAGCTTGATTCTTGTGGATATTCCTAGAATTTCTATCCTAGGTCTATCACTTCACAAAAAACACACACATTCATCCTAAAGGATAAAAAAGATCTATCAAATGCTGATTCTTTTGGTGCAAGGGCTAGACCCTCACAACCATATTATCTATGGAATCGATACCTTACCAAGCCACCTTCAGAACTACATATGGATTCATTCCCATCCTGATGGGTTTTGTAGGAATACCCGTGCACTTTTCTATGGGCCCAGCCTAACTTTCAATTTTGGTTCCCTGACCTAGAAGTTTTCTGGGGCACACATTGTGGTGATATAGACTCCCACTATCCTCATTCACGTCGGGTTTAGTAATTACATCACTGCATGTCTCCCTCCTTCAATTCCGTCTATGGTCCGAGATCTATGAACACAAAATAAGACCACTCAGCATCCTTTCCATATGATATTAAACTGCACAACATCTCCCAGAACTACATAGGGCTAAATTCCCATCATTCTGGGATATGTAGGAAAGCCCTGATATCTCGTCTCTAGGTCCAGCCCCAGGAATCTAGAATCATGTCCCCTCTCTTTGGGACCCTAGGCCAGAACACCTTTATGGAACATGTGGTGTGGCAAGTACCTCATGGGTTCTCAGTCACATTGGGGTTTCAATATCCTCACCATGTACCTCCCATGCCTTTTCCCAGCGTGGTCTGAGTTCTATAACCCTAAACTAAGATCTATCTATGGGAACTGCACGACATGTTTGGCTACTTCTCAACCCTAAACACAATCCATTAAATCAATTCACCCATCAATGGACCATATTATGACCATTAAGTTGGATTTGTGAAACCTCAGGACCCTTGTCCTTGGAGGGGGACTCAACTCCCTCTATGTGATACATCTTATTGTCTTACTCAGATGGATTGTGGCAGTACCCGAAGTGTGGAAGTTTCATAGGGACATTCCCTCATTCCATGTACAAGCTTTGTGAGCCCTTAATTTGGATCCTTGTCCTCTTCCATGTCCGAAGGGACCCCCTTTACGGCCTTTTCTCATGCCACACTAGCTTACCTACCATCTTGGGCTGATGTCCCTGAGGACCTAAGACGACATTTGCGATAGGTTCCATGTTTTGAACATGGTCAGTGGTCAACCCTCATTTTTCTTTCCCCATTCTAGGATAACGTGAAATTGATACTGTGTTTTGAACACTGACAATATTTTTCCCCTATACTCATGCCACCATCATTGTGATCCAGGTATCGAGCATCGTGATTCACATATTACCACTTCCTTATGTTCAAGTGGAATTCCAACATACTCAACTTTACCCCATCATGCATCTAGGTGAATTATGTAGTAGGGTCAAGATTATTGGGACATCATTAACCTAGCATCCTGACACCCCTATTATGTGCCTTCCAATTATAAGAAATTCCTATCACTACTCCTTGTTTCCCACATCGAGCATGAATCACATGGGATTAGTAGTTTTGGTAGGACTTGTACTGGCACAACCATGCCACACATTCCTTTCATCACCCACAAGACATTAAATTGTGCTCCCAAAACTATGTGCGGCTTGATTCCCATCCTCATGGGTACGTAGGAATGCCCGACTGCTTTTCATCAGGCCCGACCAAACTTTCACTTTTGGTCCCCTAACCTAATGAACATCCTAAGGGGATACTTGGTGTGGTGGAGACTCCTTATGTCCTCATTCACATCTGGTTTATAGCTACCACGCCACATACTCCATTCCTGGGATCTTCCCTTTCACTCTTCGTCATATTGTATGATGTTAAACTACACGAGCCCACATATCCTTGATGCATGACATTAAATTGTGGTTCTGCCCTAAACAAGTTTAGGATGCCCTATGGTAATCATGGGATGCGTCAACTTGCTCTCTAGAGAGGATTCTCCCTTCCAGTATCGGTCTCTGACCATGATGTGCTTCAAGAACTAAGTTTTTCTTTATTATCATCTTTATGGGATTTGTAGCAACGCCTAGGCATTCCGCCTCGGGCCCAACCTAAGGATCATTAACCCTTCCAGCCCCTCGACCCTGATCATGGTCCACTATCTATGACCTTAAATTAGGAGCCTATAGTCTGTGTAACATGATTTTAAACTGTTAACTACGAACCATGCAGTATGACCATAAAACATTGTGTAATGTCCTGGTCATATGACGTTAAAATATCCCATTCATCATCTGCATCCATATGATATAAAACTATAAGGAATCCCTTGTCCTCTCCAAAGATTTCCAGTTCAAAAGTAGGTATGATCCCAGATCAGACCGATGAACCCACCTAATGTGTCTTCACCATGGTGGCGTAATTTCAAGAGTATTGGAATCCATTAGAACAACCCATCACTCCACACTCCATGCTTTCCGTGCTCTTTATTCAGACCCTTGTCCTATTTCAAATCTAAAATCACCCCCTAATAGTATGGATGCTCGGCCTATGGCTCACCTACTATCCTGTGCCAATGTTTTGAAAGGCTAATGGATGACATTTCAAGTCAGGCCCCGTGTTCCGAACATGGTCAGCGGTCGGCCCTCATTTGTTATCCCCATTTCAGGATTTTTCAAAAAGGATACTGTGTTTTGAACATAGTCAATAGTTATTATTAATTTCTGTGCCATCCCTATGGTGTTCTGGATTTTGGGTATCATGATTCACACTGTATACTCCCCTATGTTTGGATTAATTCCAACGCCCCTAGAATTACACCGCTCGTGCACTAGAGAACACTTGGAAATCAATGATTTGACTGTTATGAGAGATTCATCCTCTAGTCAGGCCTCTCCCTTTCTTCTCAGAAATACTAATTTTTTGTTCAAACCCCAGATGCCTGGAGCTTGTTTTGAACTCTTATATTCAAGAGGAATGATAAGGTAGTCATCCCTTGTTTCTCTCATCGGACCCGACCCACGTGATCTTTGGGACTGACCTCCAGATATTCCATGAATATAATGAAAATTCAATAGAACAAAAATGAATAATAGAACTCATGCATGCATCTAGCATTAATAATCTAATCATTAATGTGTGTTCAAAACTAACACGCATCACAATACCCGAGGATCGACGCCTCCCATGGATGGGTTGAACCCATCAAAAGAGCGTTACAACTCTACCACCCTCTAGCTTGTGGCGTCCAGGACTCACTGTCGCCTGTTCGGTTCCAGCTCCTCTTCGGCAGTAGGGGGCTTAGTTATTCATCTACGATTCGGGCCTGCTCCTCGTTGGTTTATATAACGGTATTCTCCTCTGAGGATTGCCTCATGCACTCTTCGGCCTCTGCCAGTTGGGCCTTAAACCACGATATAATCTCTAACTTCATGTTGAGGGAAGCAGAATGTTCATTTTCCCAGATGTGTAGTCACTGAATGTCATTTTCAGCCACCTGGAGCCTCTTCATGTTCATCTCTTTTCTCCACTGCCAACCCAAGACATGGTCACAGTCATACTCCCAAATTATCTCCTCCATGAGATCATGGTCGAGAATGTTGGGATGTTGGGAGTTCACCCCCCCACACATAGTTCACACATTCATGAATGATGTCTCTCTATATGTTCTATCCATTGTGCTTTATGGGTGTCATTGATGAAGCGCTTGATCAACATCCATGACCAGTGATAGACTATCTTTCTATCCTCTTTATCAAAAGTCGTTTTGTCCCAGCCCGCGGGGTTGGTAGGCTCATACATAGGGAACTCCCCAAAGGACTTATCATCAATGTCCACATCTACTATCTAATCAAGTATGGTTGGACCCCTAATATCTGATCGATCTTCATTGTCGGATCCCACTTCAATAATTTCAGGCCCATACCTACTAAGGGTCCCACCAATGATTGGGAGCACCACCGCTTGGTCATTATGGATATCCACCTCCACGACCACTGACATTTCCTTGGGAAAAGGGCCGCCAGAAGTACCAAACAACATCACCAAGGCAGCCCCCGCCATTTGAAGAACTATGTATTCCAAGAAGTGAATGGATTTCAGTTAACCTGATCGATGGGTGGAAGTCATTTATTTTTTTAGAGGATACATACAGAGATCAAACACCCGGTCTCGTCCCTGGGTTGTTTTCATCAGGACCCTGAGGCGTGGCCCTCTGTATATCATCTGAAGGAATGAAAACTCCAGCGGAGCCATATCGAGTGTCCTGGCCCCATTGGAAGCACTAATCTCCATAGAAACGAGTGCAGATCCCGAAGGCCCTGTATCTACATTTGTTGTAGGGGGAAAACAAGTTCTATGTATGAGGTCCTCCTGCACAATTCAAATAATCCTAAGGAGTTCAAAATGAACTAGATGTAGACCCTGAGGAAGGATCTTGGGATGTTACCTCAAGGGCCTCTGCAAATTCTTCAAGATATGAGCCTTGATCACCGACTTCACCCTCCTCCAGAAGGCTCCCTCTATCGGCCTGCTCCCCCCAGGAGTACCCGTCCGATTCTTTCGAAAAAGGGAAGGACTCCATCAATTCTATAGCCAACAACTTAAGAGTGGTCATTCGATCCAAGAAAATCTTTCACCTGGTCTTTCATTGTATGCGGGGCACCACAGAAGTTCACGATGTCTTCCAACTCAGCCAGGTATTGCTCCGCCTCCGCCTGGGATACTGCAAAGCCGGCCCTGACCGGGCCAGTTCCTAGAAAATACAGCCAGATGTGGTTCAAGTGTTTCCACATCTTGGATGGGCCGAGGAATTGCCTATTGACATCCCAGATGTCCCACGCCTCTAGGAAGACAACATTCTCTAGAATGTCTATATGAAACAACCACTTCCCCAGAGACTGAGTGGATATTCAACAGAATCCATGTTTGTGTCCTTCACTAGTAGGATCTAACCGCAGATGAGCGCTATAATAAAGGAAGCCAACCTGACTATCATTTGTTGCTCGGTAATGATGATGAATCCCCACTTCTTATACTGGAAATCCTCCAAGAGCCACCAGTACAAGTGCTCCTTGCCTCATTGAGAACCCTTTGGGAAAGTTTGAGGCCAAACCAGAAACTGCCTATCTTATGGGAAGTTTAGGAAGTGCTTGAACCATTATCTGAAAAGGGCGTCCCTCACTACTTCCTTATCTTCTCCCAGCACCAGGTTCATTAATGCCATCTCTAGGGGTGGAATCTTCTCTGGGTCTTCCCACACACTCATAACGGGGAGGAACTCATCATATATTGCTCCTATTTTGGGACCCCCCGAGATCTGATTCAGATTCAACAGGCTGATGTCGAACACTCTATGGTGCAAATGGAAGGTATTGGTCCTTTTAGACCATCTGCTCAGCAACTCCAGCATCAGCTGATTCGGATGATAAATATGGAATTGGGAGGCCCAAGACACCTTATATAGGCCTACTCTCTTCATCTCTACCCCAAAATCTTCACCTGATCACCTACACTGTAGGCCCAGGCCCAGTCATCTGTGAAGTTGCCGCCCGGGCGTAGATCCCACTCATCCGACCACCCCTTCCCTGGGTTCCATAGGGATGCCTTCAAGATAGTCAGGTAGATCAGGGGGTATTTTTCTAGTTGTAGTTCCTTTCGATCAATGTCGTTCAAATGGTTGTACAAAGATTCAGCATTGATGGGTTTGAAGTCCTCCCAGGCATGGCTGTCAGCTGCCCTGAACCACTAGCAGTGACACAGCATGCTCCTGAACTAGTAGGTTGGTTCATCCCTAATCGCTTCAGGGATGAAGACATCATCCTTTAGTAAAAATCCATATAGAGGCATCCTCTTACATAGTGGATAGTTCTTTTTTATTTCTAACAGTAGCACCACCAGTGAATTGTGGTCCGAATGGAGTCGAACGGACTCCCCTAGACTCAAGCTATTCACCATCCTCTCCCTCCAGAAAACATCTTCATGGACCCCCGGGTATCCTATTTGTGATCCATTT
This sequence comes from Viscum album, assembly GCA_963277665.1. Classification (NCBI taxonomy): domain Eukaryota; kingdom Viridiplantae; phylum Streptophyta; class Magnoliopsida; order Santalales; family Viscaceae; genus Viscum; species Viscum album. Next base: position 669,259,189 of record OY728123.1, read on the forward strand.
AGTTTTCGTGGTTTGGACATTTTTTCTTCTGGATAGCGAAGCTATTTCTTGGAGCTCGTTCGTAGAACTCGTTCGTGAAGGCAGTTTGTGGAGCCTTGCCCTGGCCTTCAGACATAAGTCACAGAGCACACCGATGCGAAGTCAAAGGCTCGATGTGCACTACGAAGTAGAAGTCCTGATTCACAGAGAGAAATTTTTGAGTATGAGGAGCTTCGTGAATTGAGAGCGCTAAAGGCCAAAACGCGGAGAAGTGAAAGGAAAATAGAGAGGTCATCTCCCCTATTTATTGGCGAGGACACCAAACGCTTCACGGCATGTCCAACCGCAGTGAGCTTCGTGGTGCTCTCAGTTGACATGTCGCCATTCCGCTTGATGAACCTCCTTCATGTGTTAACTTTGCAATTGACTGGGGGATTTTGGCAATTGACCCTCAAAATTTGACCCACACTTTTTCCACAACTCCCAGTCTGAGGGTGTCATTTGTTGGTGCCAAAATTTAGGAAGAACAAGAAAAAATGTAAAGCATTAGGAGCTACCTCACGAAGAATGTTCATGGATCCCCCATATCCCCAAGACGGGAACAAAGATCCCCCTTCGCGCTGCCACCGCGAAGCAAGGAGGCAGGATGCTCCATGAATCCATTTGACATTCACGAACCTGCCGAAAAGTGAGAAAGCAGGAGGCTCCATGAAACCCTTTGAAGTTCACTAAGCAACCGTAGATCTAGGAGGTAGGAGGCTCCGTGAACCCATTTTACATTCGTGAAATCGCCGCTAAGCAAGAAGGTGGGACTCTCCACTAACCGATTAGATGTTTTTGAAGCCACCGTGCGGTTACGACAAAAATGCTCCGTGACTTCGCGCTGAGTGAGATTTGCTTCACATCGCCCATTGCCTATAAATATCGGGCTCCCCTCGAGCCCAAAAGACAGATCCTCCGACCTTTCTCCTTCTTAGCTCCCGAATCACGATGCAATTTCCACCCTGCAAACCACGATCTTTTCAAGGTACTTTTGCATCACGAAGTTTCCCCCCTTGGCATGAACTCAACCCCTCTTCAAAGAGGTATTCCTTTTCACGGAGCCCATAGGCCTTCATGAAGTTAAGGGATCCCCAAAGGGGTTCGGGTCTTCATGGAGCACTTATGCTTCATGAAATACCCTCCATGCACATGTGACCCACATGCTAAGGCAAGGTCATTGAGCTTCATGGAGCACATTGCTTCACAATTCTATGATTCGAAAGGCACCCTTTCTTTGCAAAGAACTGCACAAAAAATGCCTTTCTACTTCATGAATCACCTTCCATATGAACCTATGCTCTATTCCTAGGCTAGGCCAGTTCACTTCACGAAGTATACCCCTTCGTGATGTCCCTCCACTAGATGGAGCATCAGAGCTTCACAAGGATTCTACCTATGAACCCCTTTTCTCCGCAAATCCTTTTCTCGTGTGACCGTCCAGGTTTTCACAAAGTGATTTCAATGTCCCCTGGGTGGTTCTTCCCATTGCATTGCTTCGTCTCATGATTCTTCACATAGGCATGCTAATGGAAATTTCTTCTTCGCATAGCCACACTTATGTGGACCCCTCAATGGATCACTACATAACACCCCTCGCCACTGCATTGTTGATACCTTCCCTTCCACAAGGGTGGGTGGGTATCATTTAGGTAAGTTCCAGGGGTGTGGAGTGAACCCACATCATTTGAGCTGTAGGACGTTAAACTGCCATGATCCATCATCCTCATAAAATGACATTAAACTGTGACCTCCCCCCATGCGTCGTACATGAGGTTCCCCACTGTGAACATTATGCACGCCCACTAGTCTCCATGGGAGTGAAATCATTCCTCTTATAGAATGAGATCCTATTTATTGGAGTGGCATTTGGCCGTGGGGAAAAGGCAACCACCTTGGTTTAATCCCCTAGCCTTTCTTGCGAGAAGCAGAAACCCTACTCCTTTTATCTTCTTCCTAGCCAAAGACCAGAAGGGAGGAATGGGAAAAAAATCCCTCCATTATTTATTGTAAAATTCCTCTCCCTTTTAGATTTGTCGCCACTGAGTGTCCACCCTGGAGCAAGTCACAATATCCATCTCCCTGGGATGCTAACCACACGTAAGCCCCTATTTCCCCTTTGGGCTGCTAAACATGTGTTGATCCACTCCACTTCCCATGAACACACTTTTGTGAAATGATCGTCAAGTCTTTGCTTCCTATTGTTTCTGACAGTGAACATGACTCACATGGGCATAGTACTAAGAATCAACTATGACATCCTCTGTGTCACCTAGATTGTAAGTTCCACACTCATTCTAAACTATGTGGTCTTTGATCATTGCTAAGGCATGGTACATAGGAAGCCTTTCTGAGGTTCAAGCATACCATCTATTGGACACAACCACCTTCAAGTCCATACACCAACTCCTTCTGAACTACGTGGACTTTGATCCTTTCCTAGGCAAGTTATGTAGGATATCTCCCTAAGGTTGAACCCCAACACCGATTGGACCAGAATCCCTTCACGTCGGCTCACCATAACTATTCTGAACTACATGTACATTGATCCTTGCCAAGGAAATGTAGGTAGGAAGCCTCCCTAAGGTTCAAGACCAACAACCATTGGTCCCGACCACTTCTTGTCCGCTCACTAAACCCCCTTCTGAACTATGTGGCCCGGGATCCTTGGTAAGGCAAGGTACGAAGGATGCCTCCCTGAGGTTCAAGCCCAAAATCCATTGGTTCCGACCCCCCGTTCATGTTGGTTCCCAGTCCTTCTAAACTACATGGACTTTGATCCTTGCCAAGGAAACGTATGTAGGAGGCCTCCCTATGGTTCAAGACCACCATCCATTGGTTATTACCCACTTTATGTTGGTTTCCACTCATTCAGAACTACATGGACTTTGATCCTTGCCACAAAATGGTATGTAGGAAGCCTCCCTGAGGTTCAAGCCCAACACCCATCGGTCCTAACCACTTCACGTCGGTCCACCCTCATCCTGCAAAATGTTAAGCTGTACTCCCCTTTTTGTCCCGGAAGACATTAAACTATACCCATTTGAACTACGTGGGATTTGATCCTTGCCAAGGAAAGGTACATAGGAAGTCTCCCTGAGGTTTATCCCCATTAAGCAGTAATCCATTGTAAACCTCATTTAGTGGTAAGCTGTTGTCAAACCCATGCAGTGGTAAGACGTTGTCAACCCCATCCAGTGGTAAGCCATTGTGACCCCATCCAGCGGTAAGCTGTTGTTACCCCATCGAGTGGTAAGCCATTGTGACCCCTTCAGCGGTAAGCCGTTGTGACCCAATCCATCGGTAAGCCGTTCTGACCCCATCTAGTGGTAAGCCATTGTGACCTCATCCAGTGGTAAGCCGTTGTGACCCCATCTAGCGGTAAACTGTTGTGACTCGATCCAGTGGTAAGCCATTATACCTCCATCCAGTGGTAAGCCGTTACCATCCCTTTAATTGGGACCCAAACCGCTGGTCTGTCCTAGTGACGTAAGACCACCTGCGGGCTGCTAACCACACATAAGCCCCAATATATCATCAGGTCACTGTCCTCCACGCACTCCCCAATTCTGTACCCCCATCCTGAACTATGTGGACTTTGATTCCATTCGATGGGGATACATAGGAGTTCTATTTGAGGCTCAAGCCCAACATCACCATCACCCGCGAGTCAAATTTTTCTCTTTCTCCATTCACTTCAATTGACCATCCATTATCCATCTTGATTCTTACTTGGTCCGCCACATCCATGTGAGATCATGAAAATTCACCTCTTCACTCCTCGTAGCAGAAACTGGGTAACTAACCACATGTTAGCCCCAACATCAGTGTTCCCTCTAGGGGTAGAACCCATCTGATCCACTCTAGTCAGTGTTCCAATCAGTCTGATCCATCTCTACTAGATGTTAAACTCATAGCAAACCCTATATTAAACATGGGAAGCTCATGAAAACCTCAGATACATGCCTATGGAATATAATTCCTTGCATTCTATGTGGGATGACTTGAGCTTCTATTCCATCGTGAAGCCCTATAATAAGTTGAAGAAATCTAGACACACTAGTGTTCCAGCATCCAGAAAAGCCAGTGATGTCCAACGTGACTACTCCCCCGACCGAAGGTGGGTGCCCTGACTGGACCCCTTGGAATGTCCCAACAGAAGCAGTGTAATTAACCGGCATCCATGAAGACATGACACTGGGAAGGGTTTCTTGAACAATGTATTAGTCTATAAGGGAGACCTGGAATAGGTGACGTGTTTCGAGGAGGAATCCACATAATGAAGAACTAACATCCCATCATCCCATTTTGATCACGGACCAAATGTCCCTGAATAAGCAACGGATGCTGCCTGCCATTGGAAAGCGGGAATTCGGGGCAGCATCTGAACTTTCTTGATAGATCAATGCACGTGACCTAGTGAAAGCATTAGAAACAATATTATAATAATACAGTTATATATTTCTAAAGTATTTCATTCTTTACAGGTTGAAAACAGTTCCATGTGTCAATATCAATCGGCACATTAATCCTCTTTGTGAACCCAAGATAACTAATGAACTTTTACTTGTTATGGTCAATAGGTTGGCCATATTGATTCCAACCAACCACAACGTTTATACGATGAATTATTTCCAAGTTAATATTATTAAAAACTATGTTGCTGCATCATTGTTATTTTTTACCAATATCTTGTTGATTCCCTATCAATTATTCATTTTCATCATTAACCGTTTGTTGTTCCTTTGGATTGGTACCATCATCATGTTTAGAAGAATTTTTTTGTATGAGTAGTCCAACATTTAATTTGTCTTGAATTACAATAATACAATACACTCCATGTATAAAAGTACACAATTGCATGAATCTTGCAAGATAATTGTTACTGTCCTGAACAAAAATATTATAATTAAAAACTACAGTACAAATAACATTCCCTATCATTATTTGTTTTTTCCTCAGACACCTGATTTCCTTCTACTTATTTATGATGGATTTTAGGTTACTCATTCCCTCTTTCAAACTAGTCTTCCTCCCATCATTTTTTGGGAGGTATTTACTCAATGAAATTTGGAACCACAATGATGGGAAGAGGTCTAGTTTGAAATAGGGAGTCTAATCCATCATCAAGAGATGGAAGACAATCATGCGTCAAAGGATTAAAGGGTCCAATGAACCTAAACTAATGGAATAACTCAAAATGTATTTTCAATTATAGAGGAAATTGAATACCTCCACTGTTATAGTCATGAAGAAATTAATCTAACCTCACCTACATTGGACATCACTTCTGTCTACTCAAGTATTCCACACCATCCAATTTTGGAAATTTTTTTAATCCACCATAAGATCCCTCCAATAACATACATCCCTTTAAAGGGTGATTTTTTCAACTTATGCTTCGTACTGATCTAGAATATTTTTACTCATATAAATGAAATGAATATATTCAATGAAATTTAAAATTAATTATAATGATATATTACCATAAAATCTAATAAGAACTATAGATTCTTCCCACAATTGAAAATTATACAACATATCTTGAAGTAGATATAAAATTTCCTCTAGGACACGAGGATCAATATATGTTCTAGCGTACAGAGGATGTTTTATAACTCATTCCTATGGTGGTATAGGGGTTAGAGTGGTGAAATATTCTATATTAATATAGAGATTCACATAATTTACCGCTTCTAAAAAATAATAATCTTCCAGAAATAAGTACAAAATATTCTATATTAAATGTGGACCCCTTCCACTATTTCTCATTAATTTCCTTTTAATACGACTTTACATACTTTATATATAATTTAAAAAATTTTATAAGAATTATTTTAAAAATAACTTTGAAAAAAATATCTAATTGTATCGACAAAGATGGATACTAAATAAAATTAATCAATTAATAAGTCATATAAACCTAATAATCACTAATAAGTTAATAAGAAAGAACTATTTATTTACTATTCATGTTTCTATTAATATAAATTTATAATTTATTCTAGAAAAAATAATGACACATAAGAACATGAAATTTCATATAATATTACTGATTCCAACTTATCAAATCCTAAATAAGAGGCATGAGACTTAAGAAGATATGTCTAGAACAAATTAAAAAAATACACCCATCCTTGATAAGGATAAAACCCCTATCCCCAAGAAACAAAATCAAAAATACCACAAATTATGTGTCCTATTTTAGGATTACATCAAGAACATCTACACAAACACACAATTGAATAAGGGTATATCCATATAATCAGGTGCAACAAGGAAAACAAAACCTATCAAAATCAATAAAAAAACCAACCACAAGATTCACAAGTCTCAAGCGACTCTACAACCAAAAAATAAATATCCTCAGACGGTGTTTTAGAGAAATAAAGTTCCATGTTCCCCACTCGATTTAGAGTCTGTGTAGAGATTGAAACAAAACAAGTCTCCTCTAAATGATGGGAGAAATAAATAAGTGGGTTGTCATAGGAGACAAAAACACTACCATTTACTTTGAAAATATGAGGAGGAAGAATTTAAATGACACAATAAATGAACTCAACTTGTTAATGTCCAACATATCAAACTACACAGTCCCTCTAAGACCACAAGAAAAATCCAAAACCATAAACAACAAAATAACATCAACAAATAATAAAACTTTTTTTTCTTGAAAATAACTAACAATAAATAAAGAGTTTTAAAACAATATACTCAATTAAAAATTAAACAAAACCATTTTTTGAGTTTATTAATATTTAAAAAAAATTAAATAGAGCTGGTTCATTTGAAAATATTTCAATAAAAATATACATTTTTTACAAATATTTTTTCTCAAAAACCCATAATGTAGTCAACTAATTTGTTAAATACCAATTATGATATAATAAATACATTTTAAAATAAACCATTAAAAATATTTAAGAACCTAACATTTGTTTATAAATTAAGAAAAATGCATTTTAACAAGAAAAAACTTTTAAAATTTTCAAAACACTACATAACACTAGTTCAAATTCATTTTAATAACTTCAAACAACACCAATACCTCTTTAATTCACCTCCCACATGTGAGAACTCACTTTAATGGTAATTTAATAATTAAAATTGGTTTAAATAAGTCTAAAATGAATTGAAAAACTTCTTATGAGTTTAGTAGAGTCTTTAGAACTATCAACATGGGCTCCACATGGTTGGATAGACCATGGGGACGAGCGATGAAGCACTATCTCATCATCCACCATCACCCCAAGCTCAACCAAATACAAAAATCACATAAAACTCATTGGAAATTTAAATATAAATTCTCATATCAGACACATAAAATAGATTAAAATATAACCCAAATTCCAAGACTCGTGTACAAAGTTCCCTAGAAAATTGTTTCTCTAAACAGAATTGAGTTCGTAACACTCTCCCCCGCTTGTACCTCTCAAGTTCTGATAACCTATCTCCACATTACCCTTACTATTAAAATGAAAAACTGCACTTTGAAACTTATGAACTTTGAAGAACCTATGCTCATATACCATTTTTCACAAACAATCCAAAGTCAAGTGTCAATTTTAAGGGATATAGAAAACTTGTTTTAGAAATGGATTAATCTCTTAAATGTTTAACTAAACTCAATTTGATCACACTATAAATCCAAAATTACCTGTGTAGTATCATGTGGTAAAAAATCAATTTTCTTTATCCATACAGGCCCATACTCATATGTTGACTAACCTTACCATATGAAAAAATACTTCTCTTTATTCAAAACCATATTATATAGAGAAAAATGATGAAATAGAACCACTTGTTATATTTTAGTAGGAAGGATAAGAGATTTAGTGTTCATCATGGTTAAGAACATCATAGAAATGAAAATAACAGAACCCAAAATAGTAGAAAATTATAGAGGAAAAGTACAAAATGACATACATTGGATTAAGTCTTGATTGATCTAAGGGAATGTAGAGGAGTCACACCGAAAGTAGAGGAGTTCTGTGAGAGCTTGAGAATTGCGAGTGACTAAGTCATGATTATGGTTTTTTAAATAGACTGTGGATACTTTTAACAACACATTCATAAAATCCCTAATAAAGATCCCTTTTATCAACAATAAATTTATATGCACTGGCAAAAGGAATATTAATCGACACTTTTTTAACACTGATAAATCTCGAGCTTTGTTAGCATTTAAAAAGCACTAAAAAAGGCATATTTATTAGAACTAACATTTTGGAAAAGATAAATATATCTTTTAATTATGTTTTTTAATACTGATAAAGAATGATATGAAATAGAAAAAATAGTTGATAAATATTATATAATTATAATTGTTTAAATAAATTTATTATAAATTAATTATTATTTAAATAAATATACTATAATTTTATAATTATTTAAATATATATAATTATTGATTTGTAGTTATATAAATACTAATTTAAATAATAATAATTATTTATTTATAATAATTATAAATATAGTAAATTTACATTTATAGATATATTTACTTATAAATATTATTTTACAAACATATTTTTAACATTATTAATGGATAAATAATCATAAATACATGAATTTTAAAAATGGGTGAAATTGAAAAATTCAAAATGATTATACAAAAAAAATATTGAAAAAAGGACAAGTTTTATTAATTAAATATATGTTATTAAGAAATATGGATATATATATTTATATATTGAAGTGGATGAATACATATTGAAAATAATAAAGCATAGTAAATAAATAAATAAAAATAAATAATAGAAAATGATCAAATTCCAAAATAAAATATTAAATAATAAATCTAAAAAAAATTACCCTAACTATAGTATTGAAAATAAACAATAAAATCGACCAATTAAAAACATAATATATATTAAATGCATCATATTGTAATGAAATTATAAAATATACCGAAATTAAAAAAAATTAAATAAATATTAGCTGTATATATTTCTATATATTGTGTAAATATATTTTTTTGTGTGTTTTTATAGACAAATTCATTAATATATATATATTTACCTAAAATAAATGAAACACACGACGTTTGATATAATTTAAATTGAAAAATAAAACAATACTAAAAATGAATAAGAAATTAATATGTTTTTAGTTAAAATTATATATATACTATACTTATTCATTTTATATATCTATATTTAATATATACTATTTATTAATATTTACAATCTATATATATATATAATAAATTTATTCATTTTTATCAATAATTATTGAATATATAAAATGTTTCATTTTTTTTAATTTACTCCTTTTATATTTTTTGTTTAATTTTTCATTTTATTCAAGACCTTTATCAGTGCTAAAAATGTATTTTTGAAGGTCACCTTCTATCAGTACTAAAAATAAAGCACTAATAATGGTTTCCATTATTAATGCTAAAATAAATCGCTGATAAATTTTAACTTTCATCATTGCAAAAAATAAAGAACCGGTAAAGGTTACCATTATTAGTGATAAAATAAAATGATGATAAATTTTTCCTTTTATTATATTTAATAAAACACTTATAAGGTGTTCCCTTTATCAATGCTTATTTTATTACTGATAAATATGGACTTTATCAGCAGATTTTTGTAGGGCTAATAAATTCCAATGGTGTAATTGTAATTTATTAGAGTAGAATTATTTGATATTTATATACAATATTTATGATATAATTATACCTCTTTAATTAGAATATCACATATAACTTCTTACTTTCTATTTGGTATGGAATACGATGACGTCACTCATGTGTACAGAGGACTATCGACTCACGAAGCGTTGTGATTCATTTTTCAATTATGATTTACAAGGAAGTTAATAAGGATTAAATATATATTTACGTATGATATTGTGACATATTAATCATTCTATAAAATAATTAAATCATATAATTTATTACCTTTCCATCAATTGAATAAATGATAACATCGTTCATGTGTGTGGTGGACTACCACCTCACAAAGCAATGTGATTTGTTTTTCAATAATGTTTTTCATGGATGAAAAAAGGATAAATGTAATAAATAATTGTGATATATATATGTCATTATATTTATTCTATAAAATTAATATACAATCCAATTCCATACCCTTTCACTTGTTAAAGAAATTATAATGTCAATCATTGATATGCATGACCCACTATCTCCACAAAGTGAGGTGATTCATTTTCCTTATTAAAAAATAAATAATGAATATAAATATGTATAAAATTAAAATAAGGATATTTATAACATTAATATAATTATAGATATGATTTAACTATACCTTGTGTTTAGGTTCTATAACTTTCATGACAAAACATTCATGAGAAATCAAGGAAAATAAAACACAAAACAATAGTGATAATGAAAATTATTAACAAAAGAGTTATAAGATTTTATAAAAGGATCATATATGATATAATAAATATTTATATTGTTTTTTTTCAAGTTAATAACTTTTTTAAAAACACTATATAGGTGGTTAAATAATGACCAACTAATGGGATGCATGAAGTAAGGGGGTTCTTAACTCAATTTCCATTTATTGGTTTATACCACCACTTCATTAGATATATTATACAAAAATTATTTGTGAAATGAATTTACATTGTTTTATGTTGTATTATAATTTTATTTTCTGTTTATATATTTTTTAAACATAATCACTACATTGATTAACTCTCACCTCAATGATTTGATCTTTGTAAGGGTTTTGTCTCAAACTTCTTTCTTTGAGACACATGTTATTTTATGCACCTAATTTATTTTGAATAGTGTATACTAACCCCTTTAAATAATATATAATGAATACTTCATACATAATGATATTTTATATTATAATTAATCTACTTAATTTGTGGGAAGTTATTCTTCAGAATTTACCAAAATGGTAAGGTTTTATGTTTCAATCTCATTTTAATCCGGATTGATTGTGCATGAATTTCCATTGAAATAAATTATTTGATTATTGACTAATAAAGATATTTAATTTTATTACCCTTTGTTAATCCATGAATTTTTCTATTAAAGTTACCATTCTAATCCACCTTTTACTTATAATTATTGATTAATGTTTTTAAGAAGATATATCTTTATTTCTCTCTTCGGTTGAAATTCATTTTTCTTCAAATCCATTTTTCTAAAAAAAATTAAAAAATGTTTTATATTGATTATTTAAAGTCATTATTATACTTAATTTGAAATTAAAAAAATGTTTTTAAATGTAATCTTCTAGTCATTATTCAAACATGGTACTTTTTAAACATTCATACAAAAATATGAATGGAATCATTATTTTTTAACATATTTTGCATGGACAGAACTATTCAACAATTATGAACACTCATTGTTTTAAAGATTAATTATTATGTTTCAAATTTTATTTATTATTTTTAATTTTTGGGAGAGTTTTAAATTTGAAATATGTATTTTCAAAAGGAATGGATATTTTCCTCATTAAATGTTCAAAGTAATCTTTTAAAATAATTTTCCATCAAAGAAGACATCCTTTAATGTTAACAAAAGTGGAAAGGTTACTTTCCTTAGGAATTTTTCTATATTTATAAACCAAAAAAAATTAATGTTATGGGTTTATTCTCAATTTTTTATATATGTATCAGATATATACACATATCTTATCTCTTTTACATTGATAGGGTAATACATTCCTTATGTTCATTTCACAAATGCCTTCACTATAAAATTACATTTGATTGTGATATGAATAAAAATTACTAAAAACATTTAATTACCTTGTGAAATTATTATGTTTTTATTTATGTTTGATTTATATTATGTTCAACACATTGATCATGAACATATAATGATATGTTCACGTAGATAACACTCAATGAATTAGTTAAATTATTAGTCTCATGGGGAATCATGTATAGGATTAGGGAGAAAACCTAATATATTATGGGAATTTTTCCCCCATGTGATATTGTACAGGAAGTTATCCTTGACTCATGTTTATGTTATGTTTTTTGTTTCTTCCAAATTTCATTTGATCTCTTGATCTAATGACACTATGTTCTTTGTGTTACACTTCTGTGTGGCTACTCATGTGCCTTTTTATTATGATAATCATGTTATATCTTTGACTCACACGTTATTTATCCTTACCAATTTTATCCCCTTAATGATATTTTTGGCTCACACTATGTTGTTTATGAACTCAATTAATTTAGGAGTTTGTTATGGAGAATAAAATAAAAAGTTTTTTTAGTCTCATGATGATGCTTTATGAACCTAGTATTCCAAAGATAATAGGAATTTACAATCCCTGTGTTGTATTAATATATTTTTATGTTAAAAATCATGCATTAATTTTTGTGAATGTCTTGGGTTATCATATAAAATCCTTTCCTACTTAAATTTCAGGGATCTCAACCAATATCTCCCTAATGATGATTATACAATCCTAATTACAGAGGTATAGATTTGTGAAACTACTAGATTTTATGCTCTTTCCTCAATAGATCGATAATATCACTACAACTAAATACAAATAACCCCTAAATATGAGGATGTAATTTTCTTCAAGACATTCTTGGGTTATAATTCTACCATGTAATGAAATTTTCGTTTAATAAACCTTGTGCCATATATCAATGTGTCATGAACTGTTTCATTAATCCCCTTATGGGGAAGACCATAGAATTATATATGGATGATATGATGGTCAAATAATAAAAGTTTTGTAATATTATTTTCAACTACCCATGAAATGATAGAAAAAATCACTTTCATGTATATTAATATAGTTATATTCATTATAAAAATAGTATGTATTTTTTTTAAAAAAGGAAATAGTTTTAATTAAACACTTCTATTATAAGGTTTTATTTAAAAGTTAAATTTAGAATGTTTAGAAATTGAATTTTAAAAAATGAATAATTTTTTTTGGAATAAAAATATTAAAATTTTATTATGGTTAAATATTGAATTTTTCAAAAAATATTATATATTTAGTAAATAAAGAAAAATACTAATTTTTTTATAAAATTTATTTCTTTTCAAAAAATTAATTAATTTAAAATTAGCGCTATGTTTTGATAATAATTTAATGTAAAATAATTATAGTTTTGATATATTTAATCTATTTAATTACTTTTTAATCAATTTTTTATTGTATTTTAGTATAATATTTTTTTGGGTTTCAAAACTGGGGTTTTCGAAAATTGTTTCAAAGTTAACAATATTTCAGTATATTTATTAATTAAGATAACTGATAAAAAAAATTTAAAATGAAATATCTAGATTATATATCAATAAATAAAAATTTATATTCAGATAATTGTAATTATTAATCATAGTGTTAATATAAAAATATATTTTGGTGAAAATAAACCTCTTAAAAACCATATTTTTGTTGCTTCTATGAGTTTTATTTGAAATTATAATTTCACAATTCTGAAAATTGTATTTTTTAAAATGGATTGAATATTTGGAATCAGAAAAAAATATATTATCTAATATGGTCAACTTAATTATTGACCAAAATGAATAGTGGAAATAGTCAAAATTAATTACTAATGTTACGATAAAATTTTATTTAAAATGGGTGAAACTGAAAAGATAAGGGTTAAAATGACCTAAGAAAAATTTTAAAATCTTTTGGATGGAAATATTTGTACCTTATAATTTCTAATTATATATTATTATATAGAGGTGATCCTTTTTATATGTTAAAACTATGGGTACACCTTTTTCTTCTTAAAAAATAAAAGTTTGAATCTCACCTCAATTATAAAAGGCCACTCACTCTACACCCCACTCACACCTTCAAATTCATTGGAATAGGAAAATACCTAACCAAATACCATTATAAATTCCATCCCCATAGCCTTGGTCCGTTATTTGTTTAATAAAACCATCCTAAGAATTCTTTTGGTGCTTACCTATGGAGGTTGTCCGAAGAAGAGGTATCATTATTTACGAAGCATCTGTTTTATTTATTCTTACACCTACTTCAAGCATTCTTAAATTATGATTATATATTAAAAATAGTATCTAAAATATATATAGTTGTTATTATGTAAATTTAATAACTAAAATATATATCCTATTCCATATAATTGAGTAATAATTCATTATTCATGCGTACGTCAAACCACCACCTCACAAACTGATGTCATTCATTTTCCATCCTCACCTCTCAAAGATTATTTTAGTGATTGGTCTAAAATATATACATATACATGATATTTTTAACATATTTATACATCTGTAGTTAATATTTCACATATATATTTTTATTTTACATTAATCAGGTGATACAATTACGTTATTGTGTGTAAAATAGACTACCTCCCTGTGAAACAATGTGATTCATTTTTCAGTAATGATTAACATGGATGGTAAGAAGTATAAATTTAATTAATATATGTGATATAAATGAAATAATTTTGATATTATTGACATATTTATCATTATGAAAATACAATATTTTATTTTATTTCTTACATTGAAAAATGATAACATTCTTCTTGTGGTGTGGACCACCATCTCCCCAAAGAAATGTGATTTATTTTTTTATCACCACATATCAAGAATGATATATAATTATATTTAAATAAATTATATATTATTTATGATATTATATCATTCTTTAATGATAAAATATTACATAACTCCTTTCTATAATGATCGTTGCAAAATGGAAGCATTACTCATACATGCAAATGACTTACCATCTCTATGAACGTAACATACATAATTTCTCTAAAACATATTTTATGATTGATCTTAAATGTATAAATAATATTATAAATATGATAATATTTTCATTATTATAATGTATATGTTGAAGAATGACCTCTTTGACCAATAATCTACCTACCATAGTCATTTTTAACATATAAGCTAAATACCATCAAAACATATGAAGTAAACATAATTAATTAAGTAATTATATATGATATGGTAATAAGTGAAGTAAAATGAATAATAAAATTGAAATAGGTTCCCAATAAATTAAATAATTAACATAATTTTATTTTCCATTAATAAAAATAATGATCATGACGAATTGAACTTTATGTAAGGGATATCATCTCAATTTCCTTTCCTTGACACATATTTTTATGTTATCCACCTTTATTATTTTATGAGGTGTATATATAGCCCCTTTTAAGATTTATATAATGAATATATATTCTCATGGTACTTAATATGTTTTTTAATATTATTACTTCATGTTTCTTATTATTAAAATATTTCTATAGTGATAAGGGACTTTTCTTTTAAAATTTATTATTTTAATGTTTTCTCACTAAGACTATTTTTCTTCCACGTCCATTTTTATAAAATGATTTTAATATTGTAAGGAAATTTTTATAAAGGGATTTTTTTTATTTCATGGTTTTTAAAAAAAAATCTTTTCATGGAATATGTACCTTTCTTTACAAATGATAAAAGGAATGTTCTATTTTAATGTATATTGAGACAATGACTTTCCACCAATGTAACCATTATTTGATGTTTGTATTAATTTAAAAGTGTTCATGTTTTATTAAAATCGAAACCCTCGTTCCTTTTTACAGTTACTTTGGTAATGAAAATTGTTTTTCAAAATAAATGTTTATTTTATTACTAAAAATGAGGTTTTAAAAGAAGGGGGGTATTTTAATAACTAGAAGTTATTTTAATTAGAGTACATAAGATTTAATAAAATGTTTTATGATGAAAAAAAGTAAATTATTTATTCGTGGTATGGTACTTGAGCATTATATGAGAAATGGGTGCACCCAGATAGCACTGGGTGATCTTGATATAGCTTATATGATTGGTGAACTAAGATAGTGTTGAGTGTGATTGATATAGCTTATATGATGGGTTCACATATATTAAACTCCAATGCCATGGGTAAGGTTCCTTGACCTAATATGAAAGATATAGTGAGACACTAAAGGGTTTCCCTTGTGGATTTACCTGGGCTCTAGTTACTTTTGACATGCGTTTAAAATAGGTTATGAACGTGATGCTTTATGTTCCCAAAAAGGGTTAGGATTTTAATATTATGAGTTTTAATGATTTTATTTGAGAAAAGAGTTTTTGTTTTTATTATGAAAATGATATATTTATTTTTCTCATATAATAATGAGATAAAGGAAACCATTTCACGGGTTTTCATGTTTGTCATTAGTCTACCTTTTATTATTTATTTTATGTCGCTTATCGATATTTTGTGATAATAAAATTTTTTAAAATTTTTTTCATATGGTTTAAGGATGGTTAAGGTAAAGGAAGAAGGCAAGTCGAATTTCCTGAGAATTTTCCATGAAAATAAATAATGATTTATTTTAAAAAATTTATATTATGGAAAAATGCGTAGTAATCACAAGTTTGTACTTTGTAATTTATGGCTTTTTTCATGTATGAGTTATGACCTAATAATATATGACTCTAAACCTGATAATATAATAAAATTTTAGAGAAACAATTATTGATTTTAAACTTAATATCATGTAATGATTAAGGTATGTTCCTTATAGATGG
This sequence comes from Viscum album, assembly GCA_963277665.1. Classification (NCBI taxonomy): domain Eukaryota; kingdom Viridiplantae; phylum Streptophyta; class Magnoliopsida; order Santalales; family Viscaceae; genus Viscum; species Viscum album. The sequence goes on from OY728123.1 coordinate 669,275,699, forward strand.
TATCATAGGTTGGTTTAGATAAATTTAGAGTTTCAGATAATGATAATAACATAACCATGAAATCTTTTACTTTATTGTTAATTTTAAATGATAGAGAATTTAAATATTAAAATGTTTCTTCATATAAACTATGTATGTTTAGATTTTTTTCCATAGAGGAAACATGGAAACTGAAGTGGGAAGGCCTAGAGAGGAAAATTTACTTCAAAATCAGCATCCATAGATGTTTGGAATTGAAATTGAGTAGTTTATTGAAGTGATAGATCAATTTAAACAAGATAGTAATAGTGATGGTGTCCATGATATGGAGAAAAACATCTAACACATTGGAACATGCCATTAGTGGAGAATTTTATGAGAAAACATCCCCCCATCATTAAGTGGTTCTTCTGAACCCATGGGAGTCAAAGGATGGTTCAATACAATGGATAATAAATTTAAAGTTATGGGATGTTCATAATATCAAAATGAAACACTTTACATTTATCATTTCAAAGGTGAATTTGATCTATGGTGGTCTTTGGTATACAACACTATAGAGGAAGATGACATTTATTCCATGGAATGGAAAAATATTTAGTATATGTTCTTGAGACATATTTCCGTAAGGTAGTTTGTCTTTGGATAGAAATAAAATTCCTCTAATTGAGGCCAAAAGATAAAGATTCTATATCTTTATATGAATCGTACTTCACAATATTGGATAGGTATATACTAGATTTTATTTGGGAAATTGATTGTAAAATTAATAGATTTTATTTAGGGTTAAGACATAGTTTATGATTATATTTGTATGCATTATAATTTAAAAGTTATGAGAAAGTGGTTAATTATGATGAGAAATTTGTAATGGATTGTCTTGGAACATTTATTGCTCTTGATGAAAACAGTAAGAAAATTTGAAGGTGAAAGGAAATGGAGATGAAACCATCTAATAAGTATAAAGGTAATTCCATAAAATATTCCATGTGTGGTAAATGACATTTCAAGGAATGTTTGACAGGATCTAGAATGTGCTTCTTATGTGGATTGTTTATTCACATGGCTCCTATCAATAATAAAAAAAGTCCATAACTTGAAAATAATAGGGTAACCAATACCCATACAATAGTGATATGTTGTGGTTATAGTGAGTATGATCATTATGCTAAAGAATTTTTGAAGTTATTTACTCAAGGTGAAAAGAATAAATATTAGAAATAGAAGGGTGTGGAAAAATAATTTGGTAACACCCCATCCCCTATAGACTGGACCTAGTGCATTACTTGTTACATTGGAATGGTTAAAAGGAAAGAAAATCCCAAAGTATTTATCAGTTTAGTAGTCTTGAAGAAACTATATACATTGATGTAACTCAAATTACATTGGAAAAGTTAACAAAATACAATACATAATTGGATGACATATATCCGGCACATGATACCATAATACCCTTAAAACGGTTTTTGTTTGTGGGTAGAAACCTGTCTGATTTTTGGAAACAAACATGAAGGGTTTGTCTTTAGAGACCCATGCTTGATGTACAAGGACATTAGATTACTTTTTTGGAATACTTAATAAATAAAAAATAGACTCCAATGCACTATAATAGTTTAGTATCTTTGGAAACTTGAAGCATAATCTCTTAATCACGGGGAAAGATCTTCAACGTCTCCCATAAAGATATTACCCTTTTGTTTTATTACCCAAACCTTTCATTATATCATGGGGAAGATAAAAAATATAAAGGGTGAGCTCAAATTCTCAGTAAGGGTAATCATGGAGAAAATAAAACAAACCATATACATTTGAACTTAAAAAAACATGAACGTAAAGTTTATACATCAAAATCTTGAGTTGTGAAATAAATCTTAGCACTACGTAAGGCATAGATCATAAAGGAACAATAATCATGATAAAATTGAAAGGGAATAAAACATGTAATTGTGGAAAACCATTAAGCACAGGATATTATTTCCATAGTAGCCAAGGCATTGCGGCCAAGACCGTCATAATGGACAAAGTCCCTTATTGAACCGGGTTTACTTGCCATTCCAGCCCTGTATTAATGTATTGGATTTACTTGACATTCACTCCTTGCATATCTAATAAGATATAAATCATTACCCGATGAATTAGAGGGATATATAGGTCCCACCCATCTCATAATGAAATCATTCTTCCATGTGCCAAAAAATAGTCATTCGTCATAACCTAAAGAATAATATGGGTTTCATAAACACCATCCCATCAAAACAAAATCCATATAAAATAAATGGATATCATTTCATCAAAAGAAAAATGAAACCATGTAAATAATATAGACATTATACTTGAAATATAAACATATTAAATAATTTCATCTTAGATGGAAACTGGTTTTGATAAAACACTTGAAATGAATTCTTGAGGAAAATATCCTTTCCTCTTCAAAATCATTTTCTTTCCTCAAAATATCGTGCGATTTTGAAAGGAAAGAATTTTGTTGAAAATAATGATGAAATATTTTATAGGAATATTCATGGAAATAAGTCATTATGAAACCATAAAAATCCATTCACGCCATATAAGTTAAATAAACATTCTTCTCGTACTATTTCTAGAAAATTCAAAAAGTACAACGTATGGTAAAAAAAAGAAAGACTCCTTCCATAACACAAAGTAAAAGTAAAAGATGGGTAAAAATGACTTTAAACATACTTGGATGAAAATTAAACACTTTTTGAAAAAACATATGATGGATATGGATGAAGAATATATCCCAGTAAATACTTACGAATAAGAAATCTCAGATAAAAATGAGATTGCAAAATTATCCCTTACCTTATGTCCAATTTCTTCCGTATGTTTCTGAGAATCCTGTATAGTGGGTTTAAACATATTATTAACTTTTAACAGAACCATAATAATATTTATGATATGATAAATGGTTCACTTATGACTTTATAATACTTGGGCATTTGACAATTCCACGTTAAAGCAATGGTTTGGGTAAAATCGTATCATTTATCATATGTGTTTGGACTTGTTTTTCATGATTTTATTTTTACATATATCATGATATACTTACTTCCATAATGTAAAAAATGATTTATATGTCATATATATTTAGGAAATGTATTTATATAATAGATAGATAAATGAAATGAAATACACTGTTCATGGAGACAGTATACCGTACGTACGCAGGGAAGCTGTTTTCATTTCCTTATTGAATTGAATGGAAGTAAGTATATGAAATATATATACATAAATAAAGTATCATTATTATGTCATATATATCATTATTATTTATTTAATATACTTTATAATCATTCTTGAATGGTTAACATGGAGAATTAATCTCATCGTGTCGTGCAGACGGTAATCCGTACGTACGCACGAGCGATGATATCGGTCCTATAATTATTGAATAGAATTGGAGTGGATGATATAATATCTAGAAATAAGTATAATGTTATAATGACCATATATAGTTATTCCTTACAACATTATACCCATCCAAGTAAGGTGGTGGTGGAAAAACAGATTACACCATGGCGTGGAGACGATATTCTGTACGTACGCACGTGTGGTGATTTCATTTTCCATAGGATGGATATAAGGTGAAATCGGGTTGTTTGATATTTATAATAAGATATCAGTATATTTTTTATAATGATTTTATTACTATATAATGAAACAATTAAATAATAGGAAGTAGAAGAATAAAGAAACTTGAAAGAATCGGTAGAAGAGATTACCTCTTCTTCGACGTTCCTCCTCTTAACCTCCTCTTGGGGTACTAAAGTAGTACTTTGAAGAAGAACATGACCTCTAGTAGGTTTCTATGAAAGTGGAGATGTGAAATGGGGAGGGTTTGGCTGAGCATGAAGGCTCAAATTTGTGTGAATAGGAGAGGGAGGAGGTGCCCTTTTACAAGGGAGGAGAGGGGCACCTTTGGAAACCTCAAAAATATTAATTTAATATAAATTCAAACCCCACATAAAAACTACCAAAATGAATCAAATAAGAATCTAAGAAGAGAAAGGGTTGTAATATCATCAACCAATAAAATTTATACATGTTGGAAATTTATTTGAAACCTTTTCAACATGATTTATCCTTATTTAATCTATTTAATTTTATTTGTGGTATTAATATTCAAAATTTTAAATTGTTATAAATAATTACTTATATGTTTTTAATTATCAATAATTGGGTAATTTATGACATATTAGGCCATATAAATTTCAATTTATAATTTTTTAATATTTTTTTTGTGATTTTTAAACAATTTAATAATATATTATTTTTATAAAATAACAATAGTGTTAATTTTGACACTATTCATTTATTTGAATATAAATAAAATCTAGATAGAGGATACATTCAAACAAAATTTTTTAATATATTCTTAACCTGTCATATGCATCCAGAAAATTTGTGTATAACATTAATTAGTTCATATAATATTTATTTTGAAATTTATAAAACCATTTATTTGATGTTTCTCTTAATAAAACAATTACTACATCATTTTTGTATAATCATTTAATATACTTATTAGTTGAATAAAAATTAAAAAAAATTAATATGATGTTTATAAATCTAATATCTTTCAAAATAATACTTTTACTCGAATTTATCATCTTAAAATCACTACATGTAAATTTTTATATTTATTAAATTATGAAGGTGACAACTTTGACATCATTTAAGATAAAATAATATTAGTGTCATAATCATGTTTATAAAGATCCAAATGGTCAACTATTATACCAATGGATGGTTATGGTTTATATATATATGAAAAATATGTTTTGGGCAGGTTTTTGGGCCTTTTAATGGATATTATTATTTTAATAAAAACTATATTACTGATTTTCCCTAAATAAATAATTTCAACATCATTAATGTATAAACTATTAAGATAATTAAATATCTCTTAATAATTACAAATAAATTACCATAACAAATAAAAAATTTTAGCTTTCAAATTAGTATTTATAAATGAATTTATATTCTGTATAACCTTATATTCAAAATACATTAATTATTAATGTTTGATTGAGACATATTTCAATTTCTTTAAAATAAAATACATTAATGGTCTTAATCACATCCAAGTGGGTTCCAATGGATTCCATTTTGACCCAAATATTACTTCGGACGAAATATAATCATCAAATTATATTAATTCAAGTGTTAGGGTAATTTTATAATATTATATTTACCCTTAATTACCCGATTTACCTTTAACCATGGTAAATAAAATTTACAGTAGTTACTATTCATAGTACCCAAAAAATAAAAAGTATCTTGTTAACATAATTTGTACCTACTGATTACAAATATGGAATCCACTTTTCCAAATTCAAATCATATAAGTTACAGAAATTAAGTTAAAATTAATCTCGTTGTTAAGAAAACGAGTTTTAAATGTTAAAACATTGCAAAAGATTGAAATGATTTTACCTATGAATTCAATGTAAAATCAATCTTAAGGACATACATTATATTAAATGGTAAAAATATATTCCATTTATACTTCAAAACCATTAATTATTATAATTTAACCATATAAATTATTACTATGAAAAAATATTGTTTTTAATTAAAATATAGCGTGTTTTTACTATTCATTAAAATATGAAAGTTATCAGAATAATATGAAAAAAATGATCCAAAGTAAATTTTTATATCCTGATTCTAAAGAAAAAATTTATTTTGTCAAATTGAACTTATAAACATGTCAAAAACTATATTTAATTTGGGTGCGCCATCAAAAGGCAGCAAAACTGCATTTTTTTTGAAAAAAAGATATTTTACCCGAAAAAATTATTTTGTTCTCATACCACATTCTAGAAAATGTGTAAGATGAATAACAATGTTTTAAAATTTAAAATGTAGTTAAAGCTATTCATAACATCTAGTTCATAATTATATTATAAAAATATGTCGTTGTTTATTGAAACCCGGTATTGCGTACTACACAAGCTATCGAGGAAGGTCACGATTGCGTGTAGTGCAAGACATGTCAGGGCTGCGTGTAGTGCAAGATCCCTTTGTTGTTTCATATAACATAATCAAAACATATTTCATTTATACATTAAACAAATTCTATAGTTAATGGTGCGTAGAATAATTTTTACAAAACGAACTTGAAATTGTGTGTAACCCGAGCCAAGAATAGTGTTGCATATTTCGAAAGATAATACGGTGTTGCATATAGTAACAGATAATCTTGGTGTAGTGTATAATAAAAGACCTCAAATAAATTAAAAATAATATATCTCATAAAATCTCGGGGTGTTACATTCTACCCCCCTTAAAAACGAATTTCGCCCTCGAAATTCGTCCGGGGTATAAATCATTTACTACTTGAAAGTTTCTTTCATAGAATCCCACATCATAAAAAGGAATATAGAAACTTAATTTTAATAACTAAAGTATGAAACGTAACAGTTACCCAAATTAAATCATCAATGAGTTTCCACATAGGAGAACATATGTAAAAATATGGACATGGAAGAGAAATCTAACCATCAATTTCTGATGGAGAGTGGTAGAGAACTTGGATATGAAAAATCCAACAATTACAAAGCCATAAATTTGTGATGATCTAAGGTACCATCTGATTCATCAGATATGAGAGTACTAGGACAACCTTTTTGGTTTTCAAGATCATTTCCCTAACATTGATTAATTTATACATAATGAGAAATACTTACCTAATTTTATTGTAATATCATCAGTAGTCATTCCATGAACAATTTCCACTTCATCTCTTATTTATTGAAATGTAGTTGAATATTACATTCTTGAAGTATTAGCAGGTCATGTGATAGAATGATACTTCAATCCATCTGTCTCAAGCATAAGGTTTGCAAAAGTTATTAAATATACATAAGTCCATCTAGGTTGAGATTAATCGTATATGGTTCCAAAAATGTACTTATACATCATCTATCATACCACGTAATAAAATAAAACTAATTTCAACTAACCAGGGTCTTCTTGTAGGCCAGTGGTAGACGATAAAGTCCTGTCGCACTTTGGTTGTGGGTTCAATTCCCGTAACCTTGTCCGACGTGATGGATTGTCTCCCGTCATGTATGTTGTCCTTTTTCTAAAACTATACTATTATAACATTCTAGAAAAAATATCCTTAAACAATACTATGTAATGTCTAAATTAATCCATTCCATTATTTAGGCTTCTCCAAAATACTTCTGTCCAATCTCATAGTATAAAGAAAATGATTACTAGAGAGGTCATCTACCAAGCATATGAATACCACCATTTATACCCTGTATATCATAAGATATATCTTGTTGGTCACATTTCAAACATGTGAATTCAATAATAATGTATTCTCTTGAAACATGAGTTACCATAGAACCTTAGTGAAAACATGAATGCAGTCAAAATTTAACTCTTTACACATACCAAAATCCCAAAAATTCTATATATGCAAACCGTGATATCACTTTGTCCTTATATCAGTCATGAGATCATTAATACAATAAAACATTTCATTATCTCCTTATCCCTTCATTATGCACATATTAAGTTCTTTCCAAAAATATTTCCATCACTTTTCATGGTTGCCGGTACCATATTCTTATGGAAAACCACAATGGACCAATACATAGATATTTCAATATACCATAAAAGTACCTCAGAAACATTATTCTTGAATTACAATACATAAGACCTAAAATCCATAGTCTTCCATGATTGGCATGGAATTGGTCCTTCCTCAATTTAGAAGTAACCTCTTAGGTCAGGGCATTGAGTTGGGTAATGCCCATGCTCTCCACAAATAAGACATTGAACTCCATAACAGTCTGTTACTCTATGATCATTCTCCCCACACAGATAACATATTCCCCTCCATTTGATGTATTCATCAAGGTTCATCTTCCCTTCTTTTGAAATCTCAATCTTCCTTTCTCTATGATCCTCACCATGTGAACATGCATAAAATTCCATCTTCCTCTTATTTGATGAATTAGGAATACCACTAAAGTTCACCTTGTTAATCGTATATCGTGATGAATGATTCAGAATAATCACAATATCTCCCTTTCTAGGCATTACGCAATTTCATTGCTCATAATCACCAATTTTTCCATTGGATTCAATGTTGAACCAATTCCTTATAGTTCCCTATATTGAATAAAACCAAAAACCATGGTGTAAGAAACAGTTAAAATAATGAGGAACCACATAATAAAAAAAAGTCACATATGAGATGTCTAACATATCACACAATCTTTAATCCTTGAAAACATAGGTTCAGCCTTGGTTATTCATGATCGTAAACATAATTCTAGGACTGTAACCTGTAGTTATAATAAACATTAAGGACATCCCTAGACATACCTTAGAAATATCTCTAGGGATGTCACTAAATTTTTCGCATCATAGTTCCCAAATGTTAACTAAACCTTTCCTCTGATACCAACTGTAGAGAATCAGGCCTGACATACCTGGAAATTAAATTACTTTTGCAGAATACATAATATATATAAAAAAATACACCCATGTACCGTAATAGTTTAGTGTCTTTAGAGACTCAGAACATAATCTTCTTATCATGGTGAATGATCTTCCACATCTCCCATAAAGATATTCCCCGTTTGTTTTCTTACCTAAACCTTTCATTATATCCTAGGGTAAAGAAAACATATAAAGGGTGAGCTCAACTTCTCAGTAAGGGTAATAATGGATAAAATAAATCAAACCACATACAATTGAACTAAAAAACATGAACATAACGTTTAAACATCAAAATTTTGAGTTGTGAAATAAATCATGGCAGTACGTAAGGCATAGATCATAAAGGAAGAATAATCATGATAAAATAGCGTGGGAATAAAACATTTAATTTTGGAAAACCATTAATCACATGATATGATTCCCATAGTATCCAAGGCATTAGTGTCAAGGCCATCATTGTGGACAAAGTCCCTTACTGAACCGGGTTTACTTGCCGTTCCAGCCCTGTAATACAGAACCAGATTTACTTTCCCTTCCATCCTTGTCTATCTCATGAGATATAAATCATTACCCAATTCATTGGAGGGAGATATAGGCCTCACCCATCACAAAATGAAATCATTCTTTCGTTTTCCACAAAATAATCATTCGTCATAACCTAAAGAATAATATGAATTTCATAAACACCATCCCATCAAAACATAATCCATATAAAATAAATGGATATCATTTCATCATAAGAAAAATGAAACCATGTAAATAATATAATAATTATACTTGAAATATAAACATATTAAATAATATCATCATAGATGGAAAATTGTTTTGATAAAACACTTGAAATGATTTCTTGAGGAAAATATCCTTTCATCTTCAAAATCATTTTATTTTCTCAAAATGACATGTGATTTTAAACGAAAAGATTTTTTTAGAGAATAATCATGAAATATTGTAGAGGAAGCTTCATGGAAATAATTCATTATGCAACCGTAAAAATCCATTCAGGCAGTATAAGCTAAAAAACATTCTTCTTGTACTTTTTTCAGAGAAGTCAAAAAGTACCACGTATGGTAAAAAAAAGAAAGAATCCTTCCATAAGACAAAGTAAAAGTCAAAGATGGGTAAAAATGACTTTAAACATAAAGGGAACAATATTAAACACTTTATAAAAAAAATTCATGGATATGGAAGTAAAATATACCACAATAAATACTTATGTATAAGCAATCTCGGATAAAAATGAGATTGCCAAATTATCTCTTACCTTATGTCCAATTTCTTCCGTATGTTTCTGAGACTCCTGTATAGTGGGTTTAAAGATATTATTAACTTGTAATAAAACCATAATAATATTTATGATATCATATATGATTCACTTACGACTTTATAATACTAGTGTATTTGACAATTCCACTTTAAAGAAGTGGTTTGGGTAAAATCGTATAATTTATCGTATGTGTTTGGACTTGTTTTAATGATTTAATTATTATTTATATCATGATATTATTACTTACAGAATTTAAAACATGATTTATATGTCATATATATTCAGGTTATATATGTATATAATAGATAGATAAATTAAATTAAATACACCGTTCATGGAGACGGTAGACCGTACGTACGCATGTACGCTGTTTTCATTTCCTTATTGAATTGAATGGAAGTAAGTAGATGACATATATATATATATATATATATATATATAAATTAAGTAGAATTATCATGTCATATATTTCATTATTATTCATTATATATACTTTATAATAATTCTTGAATGGTTATCATGGAGAATGAATCTCATCGCGTCGTGGAGACAGTAATCCGTACGTATGCACAAGCGATGATATCGTTCCCATAATTATTGAATGGAATTGGAGTGGATGATATAATATATCGGAATCAGTATGATGTTATAATAACCATATATGGTTATTATTTACACCATTATACCCATCCAAGTAAGGTGGTGGTGGAAAAACAGATTACACCACGGCGTGGAGACGGTATTCTGTACGTACGCACGCGCGGTGATTTCATTTTTTGTAGGATGGATAGAAGGTGAGATGGGGTTGTCTCATATTTATAATAAAATATCAGTATATTATTTATACTGATGTTATTACTATATAACTAAACAACTAAAGAAGGGAAAGTAGAATAATAAAGAAACGTGAAAGAATCGGTAGAAGAGATTACCTCCTCTTCGACGCGCCTCCTCTTAACCTCTTCTTAGGGCACTAAAGTTGGTCTTTGAAGAATACCAGGACCTCTAGTAGTTTTCTATGGAAGTGTAGAAGTGAAATGGTCAGGGGTTGGACGAGATTGAATGATCAAATTTGTGTGAAGAGGAGAGGGGTGAGGTTCCCTTTTATAAGGGGGAGAGGGGAACCTTTGGAAACCTCAAAAATATTAATTTAATATAACATCAAACCCCACTTAAAAACATAAAAAATGACTCAAATCCGAATATTAGATGAGATATAATTTTAATATCATCAACCAATAAAATTTAGACATGTTGTAAATTTATTTTAAACCTTATTAACATGATTTATCCATGTTTAATCTATTTAATTTTATTTTTGGTAATAATATTCTAAATTTTGATTTGTTATAAATAATCACTTATATGTTGTGAATTATACATAATTGGGTAATTTAGGTCATTTTAGACTATATATATTTCAATTTATAATTTTTAAATATTTTTTTTTTGATTTTTAAAAAATTTAATAATATGTTATTTTTATAAAAAAACAATAGTGTTAATTTTGACACTATTCATTTATTTGAATTTAAATAAAATCCACACAGAGGATATATTCAAACAAATATTTTTAATAGATTCCTATCATGTCATATTCATCTAGAAAACTTGTGGAGAACATTATTTAGTTAATATAATATTTATTTTAATATTTATAAAACCATTTATTCGATATTTATCTAAATAAAACAATTACTGCATCATTTTTGTATAATCATTTAATATACTTATTAGTTGCATAAAAATTAAAAATAAGGTACTTTGTCTATGATAAATCTAATAAAAAAAATAATACTTTTACTCCATTTTTCATCTTCAAATAACATGTAAATTTTTATATTTATAAAATTATGAAGGTGACAACTTTGACATTATTTAAAATAAAATAATAAAGTGTCATAATCACTTTTATAAAGCTAAAAATGGTCAATAATTTCACCATTATATGATTATGGAATAGATAAATACGACCAATAAGTTTTGGTCAGGTTTTTTGGCCTTTTAATGGGTATTATTATTTTAATAATAAATATATTACTGATTTTTCACTAAATAAATAATTTCGGTATCATTAATGTATAAGCTATTAATGTAATTAAATATCTCTTAAAAATTAAAAATAAATTACAATAAAAAAGAAAAATATTTTAGAATTCAAATGAGTTATTATAATTGAATATTTATTCTGTATAACCTTATATTAAAAAAACGTTAATTATTAATGTTTGAGTGAGACATATTTCACTTTCTTTAAATTAAAATAAATTAATGGTCTTAATCACATCCAAGTGGGTTCCAATGGATTCCATTTCTACGCAAATATTCATTATGAAGAAATATAATCAGCCAATTATATTAAGACAAGTGTTAGGGTAATTTGATAATATTATATTTACCCTTAATTACCCAATTTACCTTTAACTATGGTAAATAAAATTTACCGTAGTTACTAATCATAGTGCCCAAAAATTAAAAGTAGCCTATTAAGATAATTTTAACATACTGATTCTAAATATGGAATCCATTTTTCCAAATTCAAATCATAGAAGTTTCAAAAATTAATTTAAAATTAATACCGTTGTTATGAAAACGAGTTTTAAAAGTTAAAACATTGCAAAAGATTGAAATGATTTTACCAATAAATTCAATTTAATTCAATGCTAATGACATACATTATATTAAATGGGAAAAATATATTCTATTTATACTTTAAATCTATTAAATATTATAATTTAACCATATAAGGTATTACGATGAAAAAAAGTTGTTTTTAATTAAAATATAGCGTGTTTTTACTATTCATTAAAATATGAAAGTTATCAGAATAATATGAAAAAAGTATCCAAAGTAAATTTTTATATCCTGATTCCAAATAAGAATTTTATTTTGTCAAATTGAACTAATAAACATGTAAAAAACTAGATTTAATGTGGGTGCGCCCTCAAAAGGCGGCAAAACTGCATTTTTTTGAAAAATACGTATTTTACCCGAAAAAATTATTTTTTTCTCATACCATGTTCTATAAAATGTGTAAGATGAATAATAATGTTATAAAATTAAAAATGTAGTTAATAATATTCATAACGGCTATTTCATAATAATATTATAACAGTATATCGTTGTTTAGTGAAACTCAATATTGCGTACTACAGATGCTATCGAGGAAGGTCGTGATTGCGTGTAGTGCAAGCCAAATCAGGGCTGCATGTATGGAAAGCTCCCATTGGTGTTGTGTATAACATATTCAAAACTTCTTTCATTTATACATTAACCAAAGTCTATACGTAATGTTGTGTAGAATAATTTCTACAAAATTAACTTGAAATTGTGTGTAACACGAGCCAAGAATAGTGTTGCGTATACTATAAGCTAATACGATGTTGCGTATAGTACAAGCTATTCTTGGTGCAGTGTAAAATAGAAGACATCAAAGAAATTAAAAGGAATATATGTCATAAAATCTCGGGGTGTTACATTGTCTCTAACTGATTTGTCTCATGAGACCTTTCGATGCATCGAGGGGATAAAACGGGCCCGAACCAACACATAAAATTAAAATCATTCTCTATACATATATTTAGTTCAAAGACAATCTGCATTCTCAATTTCTGTATAGATTAGATGATACAGATTCATCAATATTTCCATAGTTAAAACAACATTCTAAATAAACAAAATATGTAAAAGGTTATACAATGTTAGAAAATATTCATATACATGAAACCATAAAATGAATATATAATATATTTACAATTTAAAATTAAACATGATCTAAAATGGTAAATAGATACAACACATAAGAATGATTAGTTTCACAATACCAATAAGGTCTCCATGAAATGGAAATTGAGACAAAGTCCCTTACCATATTATAATCAATTGAATCGTATGACCAAAAGTCAATAATCACCAAATGAATCATGGAATACCAAGAAAATAAATAGAATCATTGTATTATATATTAAATTATAGTACACATATACCACATACACAAAATAATTGGTGAACAATTGAAATCTCGTGAAAATAAAAGTGAGATGAGAAACCCCTTACAAACATTTCAGCATGGTAACAGGTGTTCTAATGAGGGATTAAAGAGAGGTAAAAGGGTATCCCCTAATTTATATATTAAAATGGAAGTATTAGGGAGTCGTGAAAACATACCCCATCGTGAGGAATTAAAAATAAGAGGATATAACAAAGTTGGAATTCTTGAACACAAGTGTGAGAGAGGATCCCTTACATAGAACATATCATTATATTGAGGGAATATCAATGACATAATTACGTGTGAAAAACCTAAAACCAAAAAATAAAAGTTTATATAGAGAATAAAACTATAATAGGTCATTAAAACATATTAGGTGAAAGACAAAACCATTGCCATTGATGTTTAACTCAATAGAAAGTTAGTTATGATATCCTTTGCCTCAGGTTCAACTCCCATAAAATTTGTTCTAACCTCCTGTAATATGGTTTAAATAGTGTTATTAAAATTTTAAATAACTATAAAAGTGTATATAATACCATAAATAATTTTATTATAACATTTTCTAACCATTTATTAGCAATATTTTGTTTTTCCCATTGTTTCTATTAAGTTATTTCCATGGTTTCAAAGGTCGGTTTATTATGAAATTCTATTTAAAAAAGATATAAAAATCCATAATTTATTATATATACATATAGTTAATTTTAAAAAAATTACATGGTATTTGAAAATTCCCATGATTTTGGTTAAGTGAAATGAAAACACATCATCCACAAAGGCAATTAATTATCACACCACAGATGACGATTTTTTTATTTAAGAATAAAAGAATAAAATAATAGATTTTATGATTCATATACCATTAACATAAAAAAAATATAATATATATATAACACAAGAGTTTTCAGTAATCATTGGATAATATGTAAGGATAAGTTATATGTGTGAAAGAATTTGAAAGAGAAGAAGAAGGCATCTTAACTCTTGAAAATATCTCTTTTAAAAACTCCATAAGGCTCTTGGGAGTGGTCTTTTTGTTAGACCATAAGCTCAAGATTGTGTTAAGGGATTTTTAGGATGGAATGTTTCATAGGATTTATGAACAAGAAGGAATAAGGTGATTAATTTTTGTGAAAGAAAGAGTCTCCTTTTATAAGTGAGGTGGAGGTAACATAATAATTACTAAAATTATTAAAATATAATAAATATATTATAGTTTTCAAGACTTCCAAAAATGCCTAAAATTAAATGGGATTACATTTTCGAATGCATCTTATCATTTTGGACCTTGTTCAATAATATTGGTATTTTTAAATAATTTAATACTATATTTTATTCATGAAAAACATTTTTTTAATATAAAATCTATCGATAAATGGGACATTAAACACCTCAAAAAAGTATCAAAACGGAATAAAATTTAATATTATATAATATAAATTCCATATTCATCTATGGAATCTGTGAAGTAGCTTAAAAATATAATATAATATTTATTTTATTATTTTTAATATTTTTTTTATATTTATTTATCAATTAAATTAATACAGCATCATCTATATGGAAGCCATTATTGTATTTAATTATTGTCTAAAAATTAAAAATAAATTCTATGAGAAATATAATATTATTAGGTTTCTAAATAATAATTTTTTTGAATAAAACATAATTAAAAACTAACATTAAAATGTTATAAAAATCAAACTTTATAGTGTGAACAATTTTCCTTACGTTTAAATAAAATATTCTAAAGGTATTAAAGTGATTATTGTGGGTCAAAAGTATCCTTAGATCAAATAAAAAATATATAATAGTCGGAAATTAATTCTACAGTATGTTTTATCCAAAATATGGGTTATTTAATAATTATTTAATTTTAATTAAGAAAATTTTATTTATTTTTCTTATTCTTGCACTAGTACTGCTTTAGCATTTCATGAGAATTAATGTTAATTATTCCATATTTAAAATTTAAAAATAAATTACTATCATAAAAATAAATTAACTTGGTTCAGAATAAAATTATAAATTCGTTCATAATGTATATTTACTCTTAAAAATAACAAGAGATCTTCTTAAATTTGTTATTTTTCCCTTTTTCCTAACACAAGCATTGCACATATATTTGGATAATACTCGTTATATAACACTAAAATTATAAACTAATAATAAATAAATAATAAATAAATAATAAATAATAAATAATCCATGAAAATATTTCTTAAAAACTCAATTATTATATATAAATTACCAATTTTGACTTTGTTAGTGCTGTGGAGGAACTGCGTCAACATTAAAAATGATGTTTATACTTATCATGGAAAATATACATTTCATGTTCAAAATTAATATTGTACAATATTATACTTTTAATATAATTATTTAGTTAATAAATAGTTTAAATAAATTTTTATATCATAATATTTTCATGACGATGTCACAAAAAATTGATGTATTTTTTAAAAACAATATTTTTTAACTGTTAAAAAAAACTATTACATAAAAATCCCATAAATTCATCCAAACATTTTTTGACATGTATAATCAAAAAATGAAATCCATTTTAAGAAAATAAATATCTAAATATGAAAATTTTAATTTTTAATTGAAATTATTATTTAATCAAAAAATACAAAGGGATAAAATATTTATCTACATTTTTAAAGTGCCTAAATTTATTTATACTTTCATGGGTATGGATACCACTAATAAGAGTCATATTACTATTCATAAGGGTAAGTTACTAATCTTAAGGGTACGTTACTATTAATAAGGGTATATTATTATTTATAAGGGTCAAGTTACTATTTGTAAGGGTGAATTATTATTCATAAGGGGTGTGTTACTATTAATAAGGTTACATTACTACTGAAGTTACTGTTAATATGGGTACATTACTATTCATTGAAAATTATGTTTTCCTTATCAGACTCTAAATATCTTTCTGAATGCAACCATGTATGTTAGTTTTTTCCAAATTCAAGTCACAAAGGTGGAAAATTTATGTTTACTGGATAATATATAACTATCTCATACAACCTAGTGTTCTTTCACCAAGACTCAGTGTTTTATTTATTATGAGTTATCTAATGAATTGAAATTATTCATACCATAAAATATTGGGGTGTTATATTATTCCCACCTTCAGAAATTTTTTACTCGTAATTTTTCATCTATAATGACCTAAAAAATATAAGTGGATGGTTATTATTTGGTTTTCCTCTATGTGCATCCTAGGATTATGTTCCCTAAACTATGTGTTATAAATATATTTCAGATATTTTCTATTAAACTTCCTCTGATCCAAACTATAACACCCTAACCCCTCTAGACCGGAGCCAGTACATTTATTGTCACATTGGCATGGTTAAATAGAATGAAAATCCCAAAGGAATAATAAATTTAGTAGTTTTGAAGAAACTATATACATAAATGTAACTCAAATTACATTAGGAAATGTTAAAAAATACAAAACATAAAAAAAACTAATAAACTCTAACCACAGAAACTCAATAAATGGTCTACTCTTCATAACATCTTGAAGATAATCAAATGAAAGGGGAAACCTCAAATTCTTAGTAAATGTTACAAATAGTGGAATCAAGAATCAATAAATAGTTAATCATAAACAATTAGACATAATCAAAATGCCATGGTGAATAAATGGAAAAAACACTCCATTAATAAACTACGTATGAAATTGCATGCATATATTTTGTCATAGTGAAAACCTCATGGATAGTAATAACTGAAAATGAATAAATATATATTATTATTGATTGGACATAATGTATCTAGAACATGATACAATAATACCGTTAAAAACACTTTAAGTCTATGGGTAGATGGCCGTATAATTTTTGGAAACAAACATAAAGGGTTTGTCACCAACAGATTTGTCTCATGAGTCTTGTCGGCACATCGAGGGGCTATAATGGGCCCCACCAATCACTGAATGTCCATATAATTCATTATACATAGATTTAGTACTAGTATATTCTACCTTCTTAATATTCATATAGAGTATATGATATAGATTCATCAATATTTCCATAGTTAAAACAACATTACAAATATATATCATATATAAAAGGGTATACGACTTAAGAAAACACCCATATCCATCAAACCAGAATATGGATATATAATATATTTAAAATTTAAAATGAAAAATTACATCTAGTGGGAAGTAGATACACCACATAAGAATGATTAGATGCCTAATACTAAGAACATCTCAATGAAATGGAAATTGAGATAAAGTCACTCACCATATTATAAACAATTGAATCGTGTGACCAAAAGCCAATAATCACAAAATAAATCAGGGAATACCATGAATATAAAGAGAATCATGATATTATATATTAAATGGTAGTACATATATAACACATACAAGAAATTAGTGGTGAACAGTGGAAATCTTGTAGAATTAAAATTGAGATGAGAAACCCATTACAAACATTTCAACATGGTAACAGGTGTTCTTGTGAGGGATTAAAGAGAGGTAAAAGGGTATACAATCATTTATATATCATAAGGTCTGTATGAGGGAGGTGTGAAAACATACCCCATCATTTGGAATTAAAAATAAAAGGACACAACATTAGGGGAATTCTTGAACAAAAGTGAGAGAGAGGATCCCTTACAAAGATCATATCATTAAATTGAGAGAAAATCGATGAAATAATTATGTGTGAAAAACATAAACCCACAAAATAAAAGTTTATATACAGCATAAAACAATCATAGGTCATTCACACATATTCTGGTAAAGACAAGACCAATGAAAATGATGTTTAACTCAATGAATGGAAATTGAGTGAAGATATCCCTTACCTCAGGTTCAACATACATTAAATTTGTTCAAAACTATTGTAATATGGTTTTAATTGTGTTATTATATTATTAAAAAACTAAAATAATTTTTATATTAACATACATAAATATATTGTACCATTTTATCAAAATTTATTTACTGTATTTTATTTTTCCCTTTGTTTAGGGTAAGTTCTCATGGTTTCAGTGGTTGATTTATTGTGTAATTCCTTGTAAAAAAGAATTAATAATCCCAAATTTATAATATATATAGGTCATTTTAAAAAATTTCATGGGATTCTAAATTTCTCATGATTGTCGTAAAGAGAAACGAAAATGCATCAACCCCAAAGACAGTTAATTGACAGACCACGAATGTCGATTTTGTTATTTAAGAATAAAAGAAGAAAATAATAGATTTTATGATTCATATACCATTTAAACATCTAAATTCCAATATATATATAAATCTGGAGTTTTCATGAGTCATTGGAGAATAGGTAGGGATAAGCTGTATGTGATATAGAATTTGAAAGAGAAGAAGAAGGAATCTTACCTCTTGAAAATATCTCTTTTAAAACCTCCTTAAGGATCCTGGGAGTGGTATTTTAGTTTGAACAAAAACTAAATATTGTGTTAAGGGATATTGGGAATGGAATATGGCAGAGTTTTGTCAAACAATAAGGCTTAAGCTGATTAATATTTGTGAAAGAATCAGTCTCATTTTATAAGTGAAGTGGATGGTAACTTTGGAATTACTAAAATTATTAGATTATAATAAATATATTATAGGTTTCAAGACTTTCAAAAAGTCCTAAAACTAAATGGGATAAAATTTTAGATTTAATCTTATCATTTTGGCCCCAGTTCAATAATTTTGGTTTTTTTAAATAATTTAATACAATATTTTATTCTGGGAAAATAAAAATTTTCAATATAAAAACTATTCATAAACGGGACTTTAAACACATCAAAACAATGTTTCAAAATCGAATAAAATTTTATATTATATAATATAAATGTAATATTACTCTATGGAATCCATGAATTAGTATAAAAATATTTAAGTAATTTTGTTATATTATTTTAAATACCATTTATTTGATTTATTCATTCATTAAATTAATACTGCATCATCTTTATAGAAGCCTTTATGGTATTTATTTCTTTTCTAAAAATTAAAAATAAAATTTTCGGAGAAAGATAATATTATTAGGATTCTAAAGAATAATTTTTCTCGATTAAACATTAAGAAAACACTTACATTAAAAATGATATAAAAAACTAAACAATATAGTGTGAACACTTTGTCTTACTTTTAAATAAAATATTCTAAATGTCTTAATGTGATTATTGTGGGTGAAAAGTGTCCAAAAATGGAATAAAATATATATAATAGTCGAAAATTAATTCTCTATTATGTTTTAGCCAAAATATATGACATTTAATAATTCTTTTAATTTTAATTAAAAACATTTTATTTATTTTTCTTATTCTTGCACAAGTACTGCATTGGCGTTTTATTAGCATGAATGTTAGTTATTTCATATTTAAAATTTAAAAATAAATATTTATCCTAAAAAAATTAATTAGGTTCAAAATAAATGTTTAAATTCATTCATAATTTATATTTACTCTTATACATAACAAGATATCTTCATAAATGTTTTATTATGCCTTTTCTTACACTCGCAAGCATTGCATATACATTTGGATAACACTCATGTTATAAAATAAAAAAATTATAAATTAATAATAAAATAAATAAAAAAAACATAATAATTAATAATTAATCCATGAAAATAATTTTTAACACCCAATTATTATATATAAATTACCAATTTTGACTTTGACAGTGCTACGCAGGCACAACATCGACATTAAAAATGATTTTTATTCTTATCATGAAAAATATATACTTCATGTTCTAAATTAATTATGTACAATATTATACTTTTAATATAATTGTTTAGTTAAAAAATATATTAAATAATTTTTTATTTCATAATAATTTCATGGCGATGTCATGAAAAATGCCGTATTATATAAAAATAGTATTTTTAACTATTTAACAAAAATTAAACTATTTTATAAAAATCCCAGAAATTCATCCCATTATTTTTTGACGTGTATAATCCTAAAATGAAATAATTTTTAAGAAAATAAAATTCTAAATAAAAGAAATTTAATTTTTAATTTAAATCATTATTTAATCTAAAAATACAAACACATAAAATATTCATCTTTGTTTTTAAGGTGCTTCAATTTATTTATACATTCTTGGTTATGGATACCATTCATAAGAGTCGTAATACTATTCATAAGGGTAGGTTACTATTCCTAAGGTTACATTACTATTTAAGTAACTATTCATAAGGGTATAGTACTATTTATATGGGTCATGTTTCTATTCTTAAGGGTGCATTACTATTCATAAGTCGCATGTTACTATTCATAAGGGTACATTACTATTCAAGGTACTATTCATAATGGTATATTACTATTCACAGAAAATTATTTTTCTCTTATCAGACTCTAAATATCTTACTGAACACAACTGTGTATGTCAGTTTTTTCAAAATTCAAATCACATTAGTGAAAAATTGATGTTTACCAGCTAGATTATAACAATATCCCATAACCTAGTGTTGTATCATAGAGACTCAATGTTCTATG
The DNA here is from genome assembly GCA_963277665.1 of Viscum album. Lineage (NCBI taxonomy): Eukaryota > Viridiplantae > Streptophyta > Magnoliopsida > Santalales > Viscaceae > Viscum > Viscum album. Next base: position 669,296,920 of record OY728123.1, read on the forward strand.
TATTATTAGCTATCTTATGAATTGAAATTATTCATACCATAAAAATATTGGGGTGTTATAAGTTTTCTACTACTATAGTTTATGTTGGGCCATCAAATGATGTGATTAAAGGTATGTTGCTGGTTTATACAAATTATTCTATAACCCTTTTTGACTTGAGATATAAAAAGTATTTCATTTATGAGAAATTTTCCAATAAAATGTGAATATAACCCCATTAAATTATGATATAAAATTTGGTGAAAATTTTGGGAGTAAATATTATTGAACACTAAATTTATAGGAATATTTCTATTATTATAAATGGGATGGTCTTTTATGAAGATATTATTGAACTAGACTTAATAGTGTTTGATATCATTATTTTTATGGATTAGATTTTATTTTATCATGCTAAGATATATTTTAGAGCTAAGAATGTTATGTTCAATGATTTCATGGCTTTAATAACTTACCAAGATGCTGAGAAATTTATTATCGTTGGTAGTGAATATAACCTACATCATATTTTTGAATATAAAGAAACTTTTCAAATTAAGGATTTACAAATAGTTTTTGAATATATGGATGTACTTTATGATTCTTTGACTGGTGTTACCATAGATCAGGAGGTTGTGTTTACTATTGACTTATTCCATGATGTTAATCCTATTTCCAAAACCTCTTATAGAATAGATCAATTATAATAGTTATAATTTAATGGGAAATTATAGGAGTTATTAGAAAGTGGTTTCATTCGACCTAGCACTTCACCATGTGGTGCTCCAATTTTGTTTGTTAAAAAGAGTGATGGTTCAAAGAGATTTTGATTTGATTATCAATCCTTGAGTAACATTATTATTAAGAACAATTATCCTTTTCCTCATATCAATGATTTTTTTGTTCAGCTCCAAGAAGATAAATATTTTCAAAGGTTAATAAATGGTTTGGGTACCATTAATTGATGTTAAAGGAGGATGAAATTATAAAGACTCCATTTTGAATTAGATATGGGCACTATGCGTTTGTAGTTATTCATTTTGGTTTGTCTAATGAACCATTTATATTTATGAACCTTATAAATATGGTTTTCTATGAATTCATGGATACGTTTTTGGTTTTTTTTATTTATGACATTTTTTTATATTCTAAAATTCAAAAAGAACATGAAAATTATGTAAGGATTTTTTTCAAACCTTAAGTGAAATGAAATTATAAGGGAAATATTGTAAGATTTTTTTTTTGTTTGAAAAAAATTTTTTTCCTTGGAAAAAATGTTTTCAAATGTTGCATAACTATCGACCAAGCTAAAATAATTTTTAGAAGAATGGAAAAGACCAAAAAATATCATGATGATTCATATTTTTCTTATATTAGTGTGTACCTATTGGTGGTTTTTTGAAAACATTTCCTAATTTTCTAGAACACTAACTATGTTAACTCGAAAATGAGTAAAATTCATTTGGATAAAATAATGTGATGTTTCTTTTTAAGAACTAAAAATAAAATTGCTGAATTCTCTAGTTCTGGCCCTACCATCCAAAAAATGGAAAATGTTTCATCTACGATGATGTTTTATTGAAGGGACATAGATTTTTCCAGATACTGAATGATCATGTAATTTATTATGCTTCAGTGCACTTCAAACCTCATGAGTTAAATTAACCCACACATGATTTGAAATTTAGTGGTATCGTTTTTTATTTACAAATTTGGTGGAATATTTTTATGGATTAAATAATGAAATATATACTAATAACATAAATTTAATGTATATATCCACATAGAAAGAATTAAACATGAGATATAGAAGATGAAAAGAACCAATCAAGGATAATGATTTCATGATTCATTTTTATCATAGAAAAAAACAAAGTGGATGATTTTCTAGTCAAAAAAATAATGTTATATTGACCATGTTATATATTGAATATGACCCTTTAGTTAATAATATGAGGAATTTTGGCCTAGAAAATTTTGAAGTAGGGATATTCTCTATTTTTATTCAGGTATTAGTCCAATGAACATTGCTATAAATAATTAACCAAGCTCGTAAGGAGGATCCTTCATTGTAGGAAAATTTAGAATATGTTATGAAGGGTAAGTTGCCCAATTTTAATATTGGTAAATAATTTGTTCTACCATATAGAAAAAGGTTGTGTGTTTTGCGTGATTCCCAATTTAATAGAGAGATTTTGAGTGAATCTCATAGGTATCTATTTTCCGTTCATCAGGGAAATAATAATATGTATTAAAACATTTGTGAGTATTACTGAGGGGATGTGATGATAAGATATAATTTTGAATTTACCATAATGTTTTTGAATTACTAGCATGTTAAGGAGGAATGAAAATTACTGAAGGAAATTATTCAACCATTTCTAGGGATAGAATAAAAATTGGAAAACATATAAATGGATTTCATTTTAGGATTTCCAAATACACCACAATTTAATAATGTGATTTTGATTATTATTGACCGATTAACTAAATCATTGGGATTCCATTCCATTCATGATAAAATGTCATTAGATCAACATTGTCGAATATATATAAAGGATAAAGTCTGGTCACCTAGATTTCCTCTCTCAATTATATCAGACCATGATCTAAGGTTCACAACTTATTTATAAAAAGGACTCTAGAAATCATTGGGTACGAAATTAAATTTGAGTACATATTTTTTCCTCAAAATTATAGTTCGTATGAGTGGAAAATTTAGACATGGAAGACCTGATTTATTCTTTTTCAATGTATTGAAATGAATATTGGAATCATCATATTTCTTTGGATGACTTTTCTTATAAAAATATTTTTTGTTCTAGTATACAGATGACACCATTTGGGTCATTATATGAAATTAGATTTCAGATGTCATATTTTTTGGGATGAAGTGGGATAAAGGAAGATGATGGAACTAGATTTGGTAGAGGAAATGGATGATAAGGTTCAGTTGATTTTTCTACATATGATGATGGAGTAGAGTAGACATAACAGTTATGTGGATAATCAGAGGAAAGATATTTTTTTCAAGGTAGGGGGATTATATGTTTCTTAAATTATCTCCATGGAAAAGTGTCATGAGTTTTGTTAAAAAGATGAAGATAATTTTTCTATTCATTAGACCACATTAAATTTTGGATAAACCCAAATTAGTTTCCTACAAAGTGGATTTTCCCCCAGGTTTATTGTCTGAAACTGAATTTTTCATGTTTCGATGTTATGAAAATATGTAAAAAATTCATTTCATGTTTTGAGACCTGAATTAGTTCATTTGAAATAGATTATTTCTTATGAGAAACAACTTTTTAATATTTTTGATCGTAAAGATAAATTGTTGATGAATAAGGTGATTCACCGGGTTATGGTTTTTTTGTAAAAACCATATGGATTAAGAGGAAACATGGGTATCTGAAAATTCAATGTTGGAATGATATATCCATTTTTTTAATAAGTGAATAAAATTTTTATGAATCAATTTAAAAAATGGGGGAATAATGTAAAAAACAATGGAAATTATAGAATAAATCACCTTCATGTTTCTTAATATAGTTACATTCTTTATAAAAATATTAAGTAATTTTTCAAAATAAAAAAGTAAATAGTTTTAACAAAAAACATCTATTATATTGTTTTATTTAAAAGTTTAATTCATAAATTTTAGAATTTCAATTTAAAAAAATGAATACTTTTTTTAAATTAGAATATCAAATTTTACTTATTTTAAATTTTTGGAATTTTTTAGAAAATATTATGTTTGCAATGAATAGTGAAAAGTAGCGATTTTTGTAAACAATTCATTTATTTTAATTAAATGAAGTAATTTAAAAATTCAATTATATTTTGATTGTGATTTCATGTAAAATATTTATTATTTATTTATATTTAATAAAATTAATTACTTTTTAATCAAATTTCTATTGTGTATTAGTATATGTTTTCCTTTAGGTTTTAAAATAGGTTTTTTGAGAACTATTTTAAAATGAACAATGTTTATCCATTTTGTTTAATAAAGATTACACTTAAAGAGAAATTTTTTAAATTACATTTAGAAATTATATATCAATCAATATTATTTTATATTTATAAAATTATTATTACTAATTGTCACTACCCATCACCCAAGGCTTGTTCCATGACTAGCTCAATCCCACCTTTCGTAGGCTAAGGGCTATCGACTAGCATCGAGGAGGAATATCACAAAAAGTGAACACATTACCTTTAAACATTTACACATGCACACATCACAAACTACTGAAAGGTAAACACTAAGTAAACCACAACTATCACCAAGACAACCTGAAAGTATAGTATAAATTGAAAAGTAAAATGGGGCCAAAATACTGGCCCAAAAGCACAAAAAAGAAGTATAGCTGCCAAGGGTCATCTACTCAAACCCTACCAGAAGGGTAGTGGGAGGGAAAATATCTGTATTCGTAGGAGTACAACATGTCCACCCCATCACACTATGAACCTCCTGGTCACAGAACACCAAGGTCTCCATCGAAGTGTCCATCACCTTCCCGAGCCACGACATGTGTGGGTGTAGACTGTGTAGGAGTGTGTAAAACAACACTCATTAGGGACATAAAACAACAAAGGAAAGAGAAAAAAGAAAGACCACACAACAAGATCACATAGAAAGACCACAAAGAAAAGGCACCTCACACAAAGAATAACTCAATGTATAGAATGTAATATTTTCAATCATATAGCTCAATTACCTTGTACTACTGAGGGACTCATCCTTTATGAGAAACTGAGGTATTCTCGACTACTATAACGATGAGGTCTACTTGGCTACTAGACAACTAGGGTCCACTTGGCTGCTAGACCACAAAGGTTTACTCAACTGTTGGACCACTACGGTCTTCTCGCCTACTAGACCATTGAGGTTCCCTCGTCTGTTGGACCACTGAGGTCCGCTTGGCTTTGGGACTACTAAGGTATACTCTTCTACTAGACCACTGAGGTCTGCTCATCTACTGGACTACTAAGGTATGGTCGTCTGTTGGACCACTGAGGTTTTCTAGTCTATGGGACCACTGAGGTCCACTCATCTACTTGACCACTAAGGCCCACTAGTCTACTGGACCACTGAGGTCTTCTCATCTGTTGGACCACCTATACCCACTCTGGTACTAGGCCACTGAGGTCCCACTCATATTATCATTCGTGTCATATCAAAGGGTAGGATTCGGACCAATAGCTTGCTATATTTCGAGATAATCTACTCCTCAAGCCATCCATCGCATCTCAACTACCACAAATTCTCACATAGTGTATACCTAATAGAATATCTGAACACAAGGGTCTAAATTTCACAAGAAGCATGTAAATCAGACGCCTCTTCGGAATGATATTGAAATTTTAGTAAACAATGGTTGTTACATATAGGGCCAGTTCGACTTAGTCTGAACGACCTGACCAACCCATCCTAAGGGGTCCCTCTTGACCAAACCTATTTTGGCCGACTGAACCCGAAACGATTGGGTCTGCACTGACTCGGTCCGGCCTAGCCTAGTATCTAGGCCCATTGGGCCTTACTAATCCCGGCTCGATTCGGCTGTGGGTCCAGCCCGCCGAGTTGCACAGTGACCTAGTCCAAGCTACCAGCCCAGCTCGATACCAGGTTTGGTATGCCGATCCTCCACGACCTACTGGGTGGGCCAATCGAATTGCTCCAGCCAGCCACTTGAGCGGCAGAATCTTCTCCAACCAGGCGGAATCAGATTAATGTTCCATTAACCCACTCCCTACGGTTGACTTCCATGGCAGTTTTCCCGCTGGATGAAGGAAACCATCCCGGATTCCCCACAGTCGACCTGCAAGGCTTGTACTAACCAACGGTGCTGCTACAGATCTCCCATTAGTCACGGCCTGTCGCGGCTCTGGTTCACTTCCCGCACATCACCTCCTACCAACTGCTGACCTTGATGTTGATGGATCGTGCTGCCATCGTAGCCTGGGTGGTGTGGCTTGTGCCGCCACCGTGGCTTCAGGCCCTGGCCTTATGCCACAAATAGAACCTTGTGTTGTGATCTCCTATCACTACCACAACTTGCCTGGCCGCTGCATTTCCTACCAGATGCCTCTATCTCCCACAGCCTTCTACTATGGGCCGATGTGCCGATCTGCTACTATGGTCCTAGCTGGACCACAGATACTATCACCACCAAATTCAGTGCACCATGAAGACTGGGAAGAACACAAGAATTGTAGGGGGGATGTAGTTGCAGATAAGAACTCCCAATGAAGGATCCAGGTCTTTGTTCATTTAGACCCAGATATGTTCTTGTTTGCAAGATCACAAAGAACCATTGTGGGAATAATAAAAAAATAATATCCCCTTTATTTTTCATCATTAACCAACCAGCAATGATGATTGATCTGTCGTCCAATATATTTGTTGATTGGTCCATTTTCGTCATAGAATTTCAAGAATGGGGGAAATAGAGAATTAACATAGAATAAAACCCCCTAATTGGGAAAGGAGATTACTTGAGGATAATCATTACATGTCATCTGTCGATCTCGGGTCCCAAATCCACTCACCATGGGTGTCGTCACTATTTTATGATTCGTCAGCATTCGTCGTTGGATAGTTTTTCTTCATCATTCAACAGATGAATTTTAGGGTTGTTCGTCAACCCTAAATCACTATTTTATTAAATAAATAAGATGCGTTGGGTGTTATAGAATCACCACATTAATTCATTAATGTGGTTAATTAACGGATTCAGCATTACATCATCTCTATACCACAATGCTAATGAGTTGTGTATAAAAAATAAGAAAAATATAATAAAATACCTTCTTTAATTTATTTTATTTTTTCTTCTGAAATGTCTGAAAACTAACTTTTACCCTCATACTATGTCGGTTGAGGTTAGGCTCTTCCTAAGGGATGTACACCCTCACGAGCTCAATGGTACTCTCATATTTTCAATCCAATTTACTGTATTGAAGTTATATGGATTTGAAAATAAAATAATCTTTATTCAATTATATTTTATATGGCCAAAAACTACTTTCAATTGTTGGCCCGCGCCGGCCAAAATTAGGCCCTTTCTAGGAAAATACCGATGATCGGAGTTCAACGGTTCCCGTTTATTTTTGATTTGGCCACCAGTTTAAATTTTAGAAGATCCCACTCCCACAATTATTTAATTAATATTAAAAAAATATTTCAAAAATACATTCAGACCACTCTTGGTCTTGGAATTACGTGTCGTCTAGGAGCCCGATCTCAAAATAATCCAATATAATTTTCAAAAAAAATACATGGAATTATGGGGTAGTAAAATATTCCCCCCTTTAGGTATTTACATCCTCGTAATCCAAAATAACGGATAATCAAACAAAAGAGAGTACTAAGAACAAATATGAGCCTCCTGCTCACAGTTGATCTCCCAAAGATTCTCGTGCTTCCAAAAAACATGCACTAGAGGAATTCGCCATTCACAAAGGATCCTCTCCTGTCAAACCTCTATCTGTAATGGGTACTCCATGAATGTTTTTCCATCGTCAATCTCCAGCTCATTGTGTTCAATAACGTGATAAGTTTCATGCACATATCTCCTCAGCTGGGATACATGGAAGATGTCGTGCACGCTCTCTAACTTCGACAGTGGAGCCAAGCGGTTCCCCACCTCACCTACTCTATACAGTATTATGAATGGTCCAATGATCCTCGAAGATAACTTTTCGCCCATCCAAATCTCTGTATCCCATGTCAAGTAGAGACCCATAGGAATACATAATACCACTCCACAAACTGCACAGATCACATTCACCTATCAGCATCATACTTATGTTGGATTTGTGAAGTCTTCATCCACTCTTGGATGACCTGTACTTTCACAGGGGTATCTTGTATCATCATTTGACCCAATACTGCTGACTCTTCTGGGTCTGTCTAGCATAATGGTGACCTTCAGGGTAATATTTTCAATACCTCAAATGGTGTCATACTAATGGCTAAGTGGTATCTATTATTGTACGCAAACTCCACCAGGGGTAGGTGGTCCTCCCAACTGCGACCAAAATCATGAATATGAAGCATGTACTCCAAGGTTTTTATGGTCCACTCTGTCTGACCATTCGTCTGTGGGATAATGGCTATTCTCAAATGCACCTAAGTCCCAAATTCCTCCAACAATGCCTTCCACAATCGAGATATAAAGTGTGCATTCTGATCTAGGACTATTGTAGATTTGACTCCATGGAGTCAAACTATCTTCTTCTTGTAGAGACATACCATCTCTCTACTGAACCATTCTATCAAATGGGTAGGAATTCTGTAGACTTGGTGTTTCGGCCCATGATCACCCAGATGGTATCATTACCCCTGGACGTACGTGGTAAGCCTATCAAAAAGTCCATCGATATCCCATCCCACTTCCATTCTGGTACCTAGACGGGTTGTGTCAAATGTGCTGCAACCTGGTCGTTAGCCTTCACATACTGAGAAGTGATGTATCTCGAGACAAACTATTCCACTACCTTCTTCATCCCTGACTACCTGTACTGACGTCGAAGGTCCTGGTATATTTTCACCACACCTAGATGTATCACCAATGGGGATATATTTAACTCCCTCAACAATTCCTCCTATAATTCCACCGGTATAATTGTGCATCCTCCGAAAAAAATGACGTGCTCCCCAGCTTTATAATATCCATCATGAGCATTCCATGTGAACATCTAGGCATGTGTAGTCTTGCAGCTGGCATCTCCAAGTTTCACCTCCCTAACTAACTATAATAGTGGACGGTAAACTACCATCGAATAAAGAAAAGATGCCACAACTCTATCCACAATAAATATTTGAAGCGAGGCCAACATCTCTGAGGAATCATTCGTTTGATATGAACTCGATCTCTGGCTGAGAGAATATGCCACCACATTCCCCTTCGCAAGAGTATTGAGTATCTCAAAGTCATAATCCTAGAGGTACTCTATCCAAAGTCAATGTCGTAGATTCATATCCTTCTAAGAAAACATGTACTTGAGACTCTTTTAGTTAGATTAGATGATGAATCATTTTCCCATAAGGTAGTGCGCTATATCTTTAGGGTGAAGACTACCGCTGCCAACACAAGTTCATGAGTAGCATATTTTTTCTAATGTGGTCTCAATTTTCAAGATCCATAAGCAATAACTACATTCCCCTACATCAGAAAACAACCAAGACCTTTTCCTAATGCTTCATATTAAACCATGTAATCAGTTCCCTCTTATGGGAGCGTTAATATAGGGGCACTCTTCAAGATCATCCTTAGCTGCTAAAAGCTTAGCTGAGATCCTTTGGTCCACACGATGGGTGTTTCCTTATTTATTAATTCTGTCATGGGTTCTTCCACTATAGAGAAGTCGAGTACAATCCTCTGATAGTACCCAACAAACCCAAGGAAACTCTTCACCTCGGTAACACTCTTCGGTGGATCCCAAGAAAGAACTGCCTCAATCTTTGATGGATCCACAAAAACTCTATCCTCTGAGATGACATTTCCTAGGAAGTGGACCTTTCGTATCCAGAATGAAAACTTTGAGATCTTTTCATAAATCTTGTTCTCTCAGAGTGTGTCCAAAACCATCCTCAAGTGTATCGCATGCTCCTCCTCATACACTGAATACACTAAGATTTCATCAATGAAGAACACTAAAATATGGTCTATGTATGGTTGTAAGATCCTTTTCATCTGTCCCATGAACATCTCTGAGGAATTTTTCATGACAAACGACATCACTATGTACTCATAGTGGACGTATGGATATATGAAAGTCATCTTCAATATGTCCTTATGTTGTACTCAATAGTCGTGATAGATTTATACGAGGTCTATCTTCGAGAACCATATCTCTCCCTTAAACTGACCGAAGATGTCATCGATCCTCAATAGAGGATCATTTTTCTTCACAATCACATGGTTCAGGCTTCGAAAGTCAATGAAAAACCTCAAGCTTTTGTCTGAGTTCTTGGAGAACTACAGTAAGGATTCCCAGGGTGAAAAATCGGGCCTTTTGAACCCCTTACTCTGCAAATCCTCTAAATGGACCCTCAGCTCCTGGATCTCTACAGGATCCATCTGATATGTAGGTTGAGATATCGATTCCATCCTGAGGTACAGATCAATGCAAAAGTATACCTCTCTGTGAGGAGGTAGTCCTAGAACCTCCATTGTAAGGATTTCCACCTACTCGTCTACGGATGTAGGAAACAATCGACTTTTCTCATCCACTGCACAAAGGCTCATTCTGGCCAACTGACGAGTGATCAACTACATCCTCTTATTTGAGTCTCTATACTATATTTAAATAGCCCCCCTTTTCCCTGGTGATGAAAAAACCAGTCCCATCTCCACAGGCACATTGTACTCTGTGCCTAAAATAGTCAGTCTGATCATGGACTGTAGATAACTAGTCCATACCAAGAATGATGTCATAAGGCTTTGACATCACTACTAGGAGATCCCAACCGAAGCTCTCACATACAAGAGTAAGCTCACACTGCCGGTACTATTTTGTGTTCGTTGAATCCATTCCTTTAAGAGTCTATAATCATAAGGATCGAGCCAATTAATCGATCATAATCTCCGAGCTCTAGACAAGGTTTGTGGTAAGGAAAGAGTGATTAAAACCAATGTCTATAATAAATAAAGTTAATGTGGAGAAGATACAGATCTTAGATCATATCATATCTGGGATGTTGAGACCATAGGCCTCGATTTCTTGAAGCTGGGCCCACCCCTATACAATTGATCTGGGAGCCCATTCCAGACCACCTGGGGGTGGTGGTGGTAGTACCTCGTACCTACGCCCACATCCTTACACTCATCACATTCCACTTCCATATCTACCACTGGGCAGACTGCCCTATTCCTAGCTTTGTCGCTACCTCGACAGTCCCCTGACTGTTTGTCAGTCCTCTTCACGACGAGTTGGGCAATCCTGAGCTATGTGACCTTTCCTATCGCATGCACATCATAATGTGATCCCCTGATGACCCCCTCTACCCCAAGAGCCCCATACCGTAATCCATGATTCCTGGGGTGATCCTCCGAATGGTCTGGCCCATTTGGGCCTCTACATCATCTATCGACAACCCACCATGAATGAATTGGCCACATGTCACTCACTGGTAGCTCCCACCACCAGTTCCTACTTAGTGAGGAAGCTCCCTACCAGTAGGGCTCGCTCCATCACCGCAACATATATAGGGATGCAGAGGGAAATAATTGATGCCCTGATATCTCCTCGGAGTCCCATATCAAAGGTTCTAGAACTGAATATATTGTCCCACACCATATCTATAGAGTAATAGGAGTGGTCTCTGAACCTCTCCGAGTACTCATCCACTATTAGGATGTCATGCTATAGGTGAATCATCCCCTGTATACGCACTGAGTGAAATGTCGCGTGGGGTGGGGTGGGGGGGGGGGGGGGGTAGAACTTCTCCCTGAAAAGTCACTCGAAGTTAGACTGGGTGAGGGTCGCCTCCTCATGCATCTGGATAATCAAACTTCACCACATCCCGGTTGAACCATGCAGAAGGCTTGTGGCTATAAACACCATTTGGTCAAGTGGAATCCTCACTACGTAGAAGATTCACATCACCGACTCCAGCCAATCCTCAGCAACATGAGGATCTGTCTCTCCCTTAAACCTATGAGGTATCTCTCTCTAGAACTCGTTTAAGGAAATAAGCCTACATGAATCCTCTACCTATAGCATCGGTAGTAACTACGGACCAACGTGAGGTGGTATAGCCGGGACACCGCCTAAAGGTTCCCTCTCGTGCCATGATCCTTGTACCCTAATCCTCATTTCTCTATGGACCATTCTCGTGGTCACTCACTGGGATCCGGGCTAGTTTTCTATATTGAGGAATTTTGAAAGAGATCGCGATGAACCACTATTAATAGATTATACTTGGTGAGATGAATCTGACTCCAAAAGATCATGATAAAACACTCAAAGACGCATGCCACTAATGTTTTCATATATCGAGTTGGAATAAGGAATTCAATGTCTTGGTATATGGATACTTTGGTTACCACACTAACACTGGACTCCCTATCCTAAAATCCAAACTCAAGACACTTAAGATTGTTTCCCTAGAAAAACATTTATGACACTTAGTTCTTTTGATAGAACTGACCTCCTTCGATTCTGCTTTTCGACAACACATCCCATAAGGATCATGTCGTGACAACCCCAAGCCCGCCTTCCTTAGGCTATGGGCTGGTGACTAGAACTGAGATGGAATATCCCAAAAAGATAAGGCATTACCATTAATCCTATACACATGCGCACAAGAAAAATTGGAGAAATCTAAACACTAAGTAAACTGCAACTGTCCCTTAGACAACTTGAAAGTACAGTACAAACTGAAATGTAAAAAGGTGCCTGAATAAAATCCCAAAACCAAAAAGGAAAGTACAACTTCCAAGGTCTGTTTTCTCAAACCCTACCTAAATGATAGGTGGATGGTAGCTGTTTGTAGTCGTAGATGTATGTCTCGTCCATCTCGTCTCACTGGGAACCACCTAGTCCCGAACCACAAAGGTCTCTGTCGGAACGTCGATCACTTTCATGAGACACGAAATGTGTGGGTGAATCCCGTTCAGGGGTGAGTAACACAATAATCTGTAGAGACCCAAAACAACAAAATAATGACCACAAAGCAAGACCAAACCTCAAGATCACCAAACAAGACCACAATGCAAAGATAGATATCACCATGTATAACTCAATGTACAGAATGTAAGATTTTATGTCGTAAAACTAATTCATCTTTTACAGCTAAGGGAATCATCTGTGATGAGCCACTAAGGTCTTCTCAGCTACTGGACCATTGAGGTTCGCTCAACTGCAAGACCACAAAGTTCTGCTTGTCTGCTGGACCACGAGGTCCCCCCCCCGTAAACTTGACCACATAGGCATGCTCGTCTGCGGGAGAACTAAGGTCCACTCAGGTCAGCTAATCTGATATACCACTAAGGTCCACTCCTCTATTGGACCACTGTGCTCCGTTTGGCTACTGGACCACTGAGGTCTGACCATCCATTGAACTATTGAGGTTCGCTCGTCTCCTATAACACTGAGGTCCGCTCATCTTCGGGACCACTGAGGTCCGCTCCTTTTCTAGTTGACTGAGGTTCGTTCTGACACTGGGTCGCTGAGGCATATCCATCATGTCACATCCATCTATATGACTTCTACTCATAGCATACTTTATTTTGGGGGAATATATGCCTCACTCCATCATTCAAATATAAACTACTACAAAGTTTCACTTAGAGTATACCTAATGAACCGCCTCATGACAAGTTTCCCAATGCCATAAGAGGCATGTCAATTGGATGAATATTCTAAAAGATATTGGAATTTTAGTAAATAGGGGATGGTTCCATCTAGGCCTCGTCGACTTGGTTGGAACGACCTGACCAACCCGGACTGGGGGTCCCGCATGACTTGAACCATTTTGGTAGACCTGACCTGACCAAGTCAGGTCTGGGATGACCCAGTACTACCTGGCCTAGTGGAAATGCCCATTGGGCCTTATGTGTACCATCCCTATTCAGTCGTGGGTCCAGCCCGCTGGGTCGCCCAACTACCAGGTCCAAACTGCCGGCCTAGACCGATGCCAGGTCTGGCTTATTGCTCCTACCATGCCCGCTGGGTGGGCCAGTATGATCGCTCTAGATAGATCTTCCCCAATCGAGAAGATGTGTTCGATTATCACATCACCCTTACCGATATACGTGACTTGAATCTTTGTTGACACGTTCCTCACGGTTGAATGCTAAGGAAATTTTCCCACCGAACGAATGTGGCCAGCCTATGTGCCACGTGGCCAGCATCAAACCACAACACTACCGTGACCCATCACCACTATGGTTCATTTCCCGGGAACTTCCTATTACATATTCCCGGCCTTAGGTCTAGAGGCTCCTGCTTCTGCCATGGCTTGGGTGCCAGTAACGCAGCTTCATGTCACTACAGCAACTTCGTGCCGCTGTCGTGATTTCGTACCGTGGTCTCCGGCCACTGTTGCTTCACTTCCCGCTTGATGCCGCTATCTAACAAAACCTCATAACATGGAATGTTGTGCCGATGATACATTGCGGTCCCAGTGGGACTACAAATACTGTCACCTCCAAATTCATTACACCACAAAGAACAGGAAGAACACATTAATAGGGAAGGGGAAACAGTCACAAATCAGAACACCCAAAGAATGATCCAGTTTTTTATTCATTTAGACCTGGTAATGTTCTTGTAAGTAGGATCATGAAGAATAAAAAGGGTGGAATAATCAAATAAAATATCCCCTTTATCTCACATCATTAACCATCCCGAAATGATGATCGATTCCGGGGCCAATCTATTTGTTTATTAGTCAGAGTTCATCATAGAATTCCAAGAATGGGGGAAAAAAGAATCCAGTTTGAATAAAACCCCCATACTTGGAAAAGGAGGTTACTCGAGGATGATCGTTCGTCATCATCAGTTGATCTTCGGCCGCGAATCCACTCTCCAAGGGTGTCGTCACCATTTTCCGATTCACCAGCATTCATCATTGGAGAGGTTTCCTTCGTTGTTCATGATAACAATTCTAGGATTTTTCCTCAACACTGAATCCATTTTTTATTAAATAAGGAAGACACACTATATACTGTATCATCACAACATAGATTCATTAATTATGTTCATTAATGGATTCAGTGTCGCCTCATCTCTATACGACAGTGCTGATGAGTCAATGCGCAACGAAGAAGAAAAATATAATAAAATATTTTCTTTAAGTTATTTTATTTTTCTTTAGAAAAGTTTGAAAACTAAATTTCACCCTCGACTCGCATCGGTGAAGGTTAGGATCTACCTAAGGGAATCATTCCATCATGAGATCAACGGTTCTCTCAGATTTCCAATCTGAGTTACCGTTTATGAGTTATAAGGATTTGAAAATAAAATATATTTTTTCAATTATTTTATTTATGGGAAAAAACTACATTCAACTGTTTTCCCACACTGAACAATGTTAGGACCTTTTTAGGTAAATACCATGTTATGAGTTCAATGGTGCATTCATATTTTTGATCCGACCATCGATTTAAAGATTGAAAACCCGCTCACATTATTATCTAATAAACATTAAAATTGTTCAAAAATACGTTTTATCCACTCCATACCAAATAATTATGTACCGACTCAGAGCCCAGTCTTGAAATAATCCCATTTAATTTTCAAAAAACAATTACATGGAATTATGGCCTTTTAAATTAATAATTTAGTTAATATAATTTCATATTTTTCTCGAAATATACATTTCCTGAAAAACCAAGTTCTCATTGTGTTCGTAAGTTTTGTTATAAATTTAAATTTTCCACTTATGTGAATTTAATTTTTTTTAAAATAGATTTGATATTTGGAATCAGAATAATTTATATTTACTAATAATTTAAAATTATTTTTTTACCAATAAGAATAGTGATAAAATAATAATTATTTACTATAGTTAATGTAAAAATGGATTACCAGGGGTTAAACAAAAAAGATATTAGTAAAAATGACCAAAAAATGTTCCTTAAAACTCTTTTATCGACATATGCATGTCTATAGATATATAATTCATCATTTGGGATCATTATGGAGGGTCAAAAACATGGAGACATCTTTTTCATTTGAAAAATTACAAGTGTGTCACTCACCTCACTTATAAAAGGCCACCACTATCCTCTCTACTTCACACTTTCAAATCCATTTGGACCAAGAAATAAATTACAAAATACATTCATAATTTCCCTCCCCAAAACATGGATCCATTATTTTCATTAGAAATCCATCCTTGGAATGCTTCATTTGGTTACCTAAGTAGGTTATCTGAAGAAGAGGTATCCTACTTTATTGAGAGTTTGGAATTTATTTCTCCTTACACATCCTTAAAATATTTTTGAATTTTGAATATATAATAAAACCAATATATAACATATAATTTAAATTTTATTATTTTAATTTCATACCCAAAATCCATATCCTCTTCCTTCAAATGGGATACAAAGTCATCATTCATGAGTATGTCGGACTACCACCTGACAAACTGATGTAATTCATTTTTCATCATCACCTAAAATAGATTGTTTTAATAATAGATTTAAAGTATTTATAAATAATTTTTGTCAAATATTTATACTTATTTAGTTATTATATCACATATACATTCTAAATTTATATTCCTTTGGGGATATGATATCGTCACTCGTGTATACGACAGATTACCACCTCACGAAGTGATGTTATTATTATTTCACTAAATATTTATATGTAAGGTAATAATGATAACATTAATGAATATATGTGATATAAATGAAATATTTATCATTCTAAAAATATAATATGTCATTTTATTTCTCACACTGAAAAAGGATAATGTCGTTCGGGTACATGTGGACCGCCACCTCCACGAAGCGAAGTGATTCATTTTTTTCATCACCCCCTCACAATAATGACATAAAAAGTATATTTAAATAAATTATATAGTATATATGTTATTATTATCATTATTTAAAAATAAAATAGTACTTACTTTCTATAATGATCGAAAAAATGGAAACATTGCTCATTCGCACATATGAACCACCATCTCCATGATCATAACATACTTAATTTCTCAAAAACAACTTTCATGATTGATATTAAAAGTATAATGGATATATAAATATAATAATTATGTCGTTATTATTATTCTACATTTGTTTAATAAGTATCTATTTGACTAATACTCAACCTACCATAGTCATTTTGGACATATTAGACGAATACCGTCAGAATTCCAAATTAAATATAATTAATTATGTAATTATATATGAAATGGTAATAAATGAAATTAAAGTTATAATAAACCTGAAAAGTTTCAAAATAATGTAAACAATTTTCATAAGTTAATTATTCAGAAATATAAAAAATGAATGTGATGAATCAGACTAATGTTAAGGGACTTCATCTAAATGTCTGTTCATTAAGGAATATATGGATGTTATGAACATTTATTATTTATTGATATATATATATAAATCCTATAAAATTTTATCTAATAAATTTCTATTTTCTCATTTTTATTTAATGTTTTAAAATTTTATTCTTCTACATTTTTTAGGATTAAAATACTTCCAAAGTGATAAGTTTCTTTTCATTAAAAAACATTATTTTTATGTTTTCCTTCTAAGTCTATTTTTCTTCCTTGTACAGGTTTTTAAAATGTTTTTTTAAAGAAATTAGAGTTTTATAAATGGATTTTTTTCCATTTTTTCAATTTTTTTAAAATGGAATTTTTTATACAGAATGTGTGCCTTTTATTATAAATGAGAAAAATAATTTTCTATTTTAACGTATACAGTGAAAATGAAATCTAATCCACCATAATCATTATTTGAAGTTTGGATTACTTTATATGATTTTATGTTTTATTAAAATAAAAACCATTCTTTCCATTATATAGGAATTTTGGTATTGAATATGGCTTTTAAAAGTATAGAGGATTTTGGTATTGAAAATGGTTTTTTTAAAAAAAAAGCTATTTTTATATCCAAAGTGATTGCATTTTAATTTAAAATAGTTTTAAAATGTTTTATGATAAAAAAAATCATGAAAAAATATTTTTTTCATGATATGGAACTTGAGAATTATATGAGAAATGGGTTTAACTAGATAGCATTGTTTGAGCATGACATAACTTATAAAATGGGTTAACCCATATCGTACTGAGTGGCCCTCATATATCTTATAAGATGGGTGGTCCCATATTGCTCTCTAAAAAATTGTGTAATATTACTTATCTTAATAGGAAATAAAGAGGGAGTCCCTAAAGGGTGTATCCTGTGTATTTAACTAGGCTCCAGTTACTTCAAAACAATTTTAAATTGGGATATTATTGTTATTCTCTAAGTTCCCAAAAAGGGGTTTGATTTGATTTATATAGGTTTTAGTGAATTTCATTGAGAAAAAAGTGTGTGTTTTCATGTGAAAATGATTTATTTAATTCACTAAACTAATATTTTTTCATTATATTATGTCCCTTGTAGAGTTTTTTGTTCTTATCTCACATTTTGAATTTTTTTCATAGTGTTTAAGGATGGGTAAGGTAAGGGAATAATTCAAGTCAAAAGTTAATATTTTCAAGAAAAAATGATGATTTATTTAAAAAAATTATCTTATAGGAAAAATGGATACTAATCAGAATTTTCTGCTTTGTGAATTTTGATTTCAATTATATATGATTTATGACCTAATTATCTAAAAAAATAAACCTGAAAAGATCCTTAAATGTTATATAATTAATTCAGGAATGAAAAATCAAGATTATGTGATGACTAAGTTTGGTTCCTTATATTCTTACTAATCTAGAGATTTTTTTTCAACATATTATGGACGAAAAAATTGATGATGATTCCCTTGAAATGAACTTTTAGGGTATCATCTGGGAATTTATTATCTTTGTTTTATGCTACTATGACATTGAATTTCACCCTAAAAAGATGAAGGCAATTCTTAATATTTCTACTCTTCAAAAGATTAAGGAATCGAGAGGACTGTAGGGGTGTCTTATTCATATCCTAAATTCAGTTCCAACCTCACCAATATATTTTTTCATTTCACATGGTTAATAATGAAATATGTTACTTATTTGTTGGATGAATATATCATATATCCTTCATTTATTTCAAGTATTATCTATTGAATCCATTGGTCTTGATGCCACCAGTAGAAGTGAAACCTCTCGCCATTTAATTGAAAACCCTAAAATAATCACTCAACACCCTCATTAACATGAATAACGATTCATGTAAAGAGAATAGTCTCTATTATCTCAACATGACAATATTATATGTTGAGAACCAGTACTCTAATATAAAAAAGTACCACCATACAATGATTGTCCTTGTAAAAAAGTTGAGTTTTTATCTATTTAATCATGACGTCCACCTTATTACTTGTCTTGAACAACTCAAATATATCCATGACTAATCAATGTTAAATAGGGATATATAATTATAGTTTGTTATTCTATAGTAATTTTATATCAAGTCTCTGTCTTTGGAGTACATCTAGGGGAAAGTGTTAGTGAACATTCTCATAATTAACCATCTCCCAAATAAGTAATTACTCTACAACAAAATTCCTAATTAATAGGACTTCTATAACCATGGAACATATAAAATGTAGTATATGTACTATTACAACACCGCTAAAAATCCTAATAGGGAGACGCATAGAAAACCCAAAGCAAATATGGGTTGTTCTGGGGATTATTTTCATCTCTCTAGTGATTTAAATTCTATTATAATCCTCTGTATTATCAAAATGATATTCCAATAATAAGGAAGAATACTGAGAGCTCATTATAGTATTAGAGATGGAATAATGGATATCAATTTCTAAACTACATATAAAGAGATATTTTGAGTTTTTAATCAAGAAAATCATTGTAAATTAAACAATTGAGAAGGAAGATCTAATTCTCCTACTTGACTATAGATGGGGGTTAATGAATGTATTTCTCTTAAAGAAAATATAGTATCATATCATACATTTTTATAACACCCAATAATATACCCTATCTAAAATTTCTACGACACGAGAAAACCTAAAACATGATGGGATGATCAGTAGTATTGTGCATCGTAGAGTGGCTTTTCCATTCATCAATAATGATATGGAAGAGATTAATGAAGTTAACACAACATCTGATCAAGTATATCCTACCTTACTATCAATAAATGATATAATTATATGGATGTATCATAAATTTTAGTACCTCTAAAATATGATTATATTATTTAAATGATCCAAGAGGGATTAGATTAATTGTAAGGTAATCAAAATTTTCCTCCACAAGGGATTGATTTCAGAGAAATCCCTCTGTAAGTGTGTCCTTGATAGAGTTATCCTCAAATGTGATTAAGAGGGATAGACACTCATTGTTATATAATATGTTCATGGTGACACCTCTAGTGATCAAGATTCATGACTCAATATCATCCATCAAATTCAAATACATGGATACTTTCTTCAAACAATGATATAGATCTTTAAAGAGTTAACGAAGAGGTTACATGTTTTTAGATAAATTAAAAATTCATTCATTAAATCCTTGTGTTATTAAATATTATAAAACAATATTTTTTATTTTTTATATGGGGAATTGATGACATCGGGCCATATCCCTTTGCTACAACCAGATAGTTAAAGTGCATCCATACATCCACTAAATTCTTCTTTAAGTTGATTGAGTATATATCCCTCATGTAATTTAGAAAAAGGATATCATAAATTTTTTATACTCTAACATAATTACTAAATTTAGTTTCCTTCACAAAATATTAATGAAAAACAACAAGAATTTATATACTTCCAAAGAGAAGAAGCTATATCAGGAGTACACTATCCAGTTTAACCACTTGTCCTGCTATCATGTTGGGATTAATAGATAGATGAATAAATTCAACAAGAATTTATCTAAAATTCTTTAGAAATTGGTGGACAAGGACAAGTGGTCATGTCGATACTAGAGGTCTTGTCTAGTAAAGCTTCAATATACTTTTTTTGGATTATTAAACCATAACATGTACTACCAAAGAGGAAACCACATATTCACTATTATATTGAAAATGAAGTTTTTTTTTTCAAGAACTAATTCCTAAATCTTTGTGTCGCTATCTAAAATCATTTTTCTAAATATAAGAAGTCTCATATTTGGCTGGATGAGTTAGAGTGAATCCATGATAAATGGTTTCACACACTAATAAACCTAGAGGTTCATTAGAATCATGTCACATGATAATTCAGTTAGAAGATTCTCCCCCACTCATTCATCTAAGGATAATTAGTGATTGACCTAAGAACCCCTGTGATATTCAGGAGGAAACCTGCAATATTGGATCCAAAATGGGAAGTAACTTATTCCATACATAATGTCTACCTGAATGAAGCTTATTCCATTATCAAAATATCTGGAGATCATATTAAACCTACCAATAATGGAGGATTTATCAACAATTACTCTTTATAGATTCATGTTGGGTTAAAATCATTCTAGTAGCATGATGTAGAACTAAATAACATAAATTATATTTTTCAGGACTATAAACTACTTGGGAAGAATCCTTGTCACATGATATAAATCTACTCAATAGTGTCTTAACTGTTTGAATATAAACTACATAAAATGTAGTCTATATTGTATGATTTTAACTATCTGACATGTAGTCTATCCCATGTGACTTTAAAATATTCTGAATAGTCAATCCTAAACTTCTAGGAGGGGTATAATCTATGCTACCTCAAATTATAAATATTTACCCCCTATATAAGAGATTAATATATATTTAATTCTTTCATTACTCATGAATTCAATGGTTATGTGTATAAATTATAAAGCTAATTTCATTATTCTCCAACCTTATTAATATAATTCACCCTTATCCCAAGTATGTGTGGTTTGATTCCCATCATTACAGAATATATATTTATTTACATATCATTAATCATTAAAAAAATTAAAAATTACATTAATATCCAACCTCTCAAAGTGTATAATCTCCGCATTTACAATGGGACTTTCCACAATAGTCTCTACATTGAGATAACCAATATTTTAATAGAACTGAATGTGGCTAAATTCCTGTCATCATATGATATATAGTGATTCCGGTATCTCCTATTCCAATCCTAGACATATCTTCCATTTCAATTCCTAATTCTACTCTTGTAATGAGGTCTTTCTTAATTCACATTCAGTTTTCATCCTTCTCCCTCACCAAATTATCCATACACTTCTGTCTTTCCCTCTTGTGTATGAGATAAATCCTTATAAGGAAATTATTTATCAAGAATTTCATTAGACATGATTCTAATTACTATGGGATATGTATTGACTCCTAAATGTCTCATCCTAGGCCCAACTAAAATCAAATCAATTTCAACACCTCATCCATCCTATTATGGGGATTTATATTCATAAATGACTTTTCTCCAATGGAAAATATACTAGGAATTTATAATAATTGCATGTTTCTTGATTTCTATTAATTCAGAATACATAGTGGAATATAAATTATAGGGTCTAACTATACGTATAATCCCAATAAAATCCTTACATAATCTTGGAATGTAAGTACTCACTCATCTATGATGGGTTTCCCTATATGTTTTTAACACAAAGATAGATCCATTTAATTTTTTATATGACCTAGATCAATATAAATCCCTCCACATGAAGGTCCTCATCGAACAACATTAAAATGAAAAAAACCTTTGTCAAATCTATGTTACACTAAAATACATGGAATCTGTCCTCTTCGTACGAACTTAAATTATAGAATATATGAGTCATAGTCACATGATAAGAAACTTCTTGCTATACAATCTACATTAGGTTTCTTATAAAATATAGAAACTAGAAAAAATCCATCAAATAATTCTCTACACTTGAGTCAGATCCATTCAGAGGATTTATAAGAACTATGTGTGTCTCTATTCCTATCATTATAGGACACGTAGTAGATTTTGAAAAATGTATTTCAGACCCATCCAAAAATATTCATTCATTTATACACCACTTTGATATACCAAAATATCCAAAATGTTGTTTGTTATAGACTAGAACATCCCAATAATTTTTTAATATTCCCTTCATTTAAAACACACATTATACCTTGAGTGTTATTGAAAAATTATAAAACTTCAATGGATACAGGTAACAAAAGAAATTATTTATAAGGTACTCCTCTACTTGATAACTATATCTATTCCAACATATACTGTGCCGCTAAAAAAATCATATTTCATACCAAGGATAAGGTCCTCTAACCCCATAATCCATTGATAAAATTTTCATGGAACCCATCATTAAAATATTAGTCATACACCATAATAAAAATTCTTTTTCTTTTTCAACACTTCCTAACTCAAATACCACAAGTTATGATTTACATAATTTTCATTCTTTTTTCAATGTTTTTCGGTCGCTCATAGAGCTCTTGAGCCCCATTTTATTTGTCACACTTCCCAAATCATTTGTTAGAGAACTTTGTCCTTAAACTATATGCCCCCTTCCATGGCATCCTCTATAATAGTATTGTATTATCCATTATCATTGGGTTATATTTCCCTTGGTAGTTAGACTATCTCAACCTCTAGTCAAAGATTTATGACCATAAACACCTACAAATTTTGGTCCAAGAGCTTAGAATATAAACAATGAACCACTTTACATAAGGCATTCTACATTAGTGAAATTGTGATTATATTCATATTGATTCAACATTTCCCTCCTTACTAGGTAGAATACCTCATATTTTGGTCAAAACTATATGACCTTTATATTTCTCCATTATTGGTCAAACCTATTTGACCATAAAATTATTACCTCACTAGTCTAAATTGAATGACCCTTAAAATAAAAATGAAAGACACATAATGGATTGAATGGTTGAAAAAAATAGTGTGCAGCATGAGAAAGAGGCTTGTCTCCACTCACTTTTCTAATCCATTTAATGGTTTAGAAAAAATACATAGTACATGATGAAAAAAGCACAAATATTATGGGGCTTACCCTATAGTCCTAGAAAAAATTTATGATATGCTCCCTGGACTCCCTCATGTTTTAAAAAATTTGTGCATGCATTTTATCTTCTCTTCTACTCTCATGCTCAGGAAATTTGATGTTATATCGCTTCACCAAAATATTTTTCTCAATTCATGATAGATTAACCTTTAGGGTTATCAAAACATTCATTAACATTATAATTTTCATAATCCTAGTTAATTATTTCAGTGTCTGAATCTTCAAAAATATTTCTTGGATATTTGTATCAACCCCATTTATCATTAAGAAACACCCCTTATTGGTAAACATATCTATGAATCCATATTTAATACTTCCCACGAGAAACATATTTCACTTGGGGAAAAGTTCCTCTAAACCTATATTTCACTAACATTTTAGAGAAGAAACTATCTTATGAATTTATTCAGTGATCACCTTTCATATACTTATTAAATCCCCTCATTTCCCAATTAAAATTTCATATGTTATGTTTTACAAATTTTATAATATTATACTTCAAGTGGGTTTATATACCCTCAATTTTACACATATATGTACTGTACCCATTTTTAAATAAAAATCAGGACTTTTTATTATTTTCAAATTTTGGTCTTGATCACATGACCGAAAATCCTAAGATAAAATGGTCAGGGTATTATAGATTAAAACAATATGCACCCATCCTTGATTTGGTTTGTGGTGGAATTGTGTTGTCATTCACATTGGGTTTCCTCAACCATGCTGCTAATAAATCTGACTCATCTTTTGGTCAAAGCAATGTGACCTTAAATATAAGCTTCACTGGTCCATCTTGAATGACCATAAACCACCAAAATAAAGAATCATTGTTATCACCAGGTTAAACCCCCATAAAAGGAATAATATGGGATAGTTGAGTCCCCAATCACAATATATGCACCTCATATCACATAGGGAAAATTTAGGCATTAAAAAAAGAGAATAAAACTTATCAAGGTGAAAACCCATAAATGGAAGCTTGAGAAAAATCCGAGTTCCATCGCATGAAGCCACCCCAATATATAAATTAGGATAAAATAGGGAATAATAGAAAATATAAAAATATTTTAGGGACCACAAAATTTCCCTATCAAAATTCATTTCATGATCACTAGGTCTATCAACCTAGGAAAAAATAGAATACCCTTATGTTCTAAGAATATTAATTAGAATAATTTGCGAAAAAAATTTAAGTATGTAATTTTAGGGTACTTAGTCCCCATTGAACATTAAAATACTCATTAAAAAATACCAATTTATTATTATCATAAACCTTACTAATTCAATTCTCCCATATCCAAATATACTAACCTTAGATTATGATGATGTTGTATATACTAATATACATAGAATACTTATATCTATCTAAGAAAATACATCCAAGAGAAAACTACATCTCATATCATATTGATCTAACCATGTCTTTTGTTAGTGGATTATGTGTCACTATATTTGTTCTTCCTATATCTATCTATGTGTACACATAGAGGAGGAAACTAAATTCTACTTGACTTTATCTCATAACCTCACCTCAACTTATGGTGATAGAATATATGCTTCCAAATTTTACCCTCTTATATATTTCTGAGGACAAATGTATAGAAAGATAATATATAAATTAATTTTTCATCATTAGCTCATACATTTGAAAGTTATAATTTACTTAAATATTCTCTATATAATTTTAAAATAGATTCTATTATGTTGATATTATCCATTTTTAGTTATGCAGATCATCATTAATAGAAATCCAAAATAATATAAAAAATAATATATGTGGGAACAGTTTGAAATATAACAACTCAGTCATTCATTTTTAAAAAATTGATATAACCGAATCTATAATTTACAGTCTCACTCTTATCATATATAATAAGGAAACCGGAATTAAAATTTTTCAAAATGGAATGGTCAATATACTTTTTAAGTTCAATCATTTATTACTCATAGTTGTACCCAAATTGGCATAAGTAGAATAATATTGTGGCTTCTATATCTATATATAGACACAATTCCTCATCACTTTTAATAACATATATTCCTTCCTTTTTAATCTTCCTGGAATAACTTATACTAATCATATATTTCTTTTTTAGTAGTATCCAACAATTGATTGAGTTGTTACCACTCTTGATGGAGTCAGTCCACTAAGTCCCACCTTTACGTAGATTATCGATGTCACTTCATTTCTACCCCTATAGGTTGGGAAGCATTATTAAGTGATAATGTTCAATGTTTAATAGAGTAGGAAATTGATTCCTAGGTGTAAATATTTGACTATAGTACTCTCATTCTCCCTCCAGAAATGACCACCTCCTTTACACTGGTATGAACTAAATGGTAATCATACCCAAAAAATCCTATAGTGACATACATGTGTTGGATTTTTTGTAATTAGATACTAAGTGGTCTCGTGGACTAGCTTCCATATGATCTTATACACCCACTTCCTCATCCTTTGTCAAATTAGATCATACTCTATGTAGTAATTGGATCCTCTCTCAGGGATATTCTTTTAATATAGATCAATGTAACATAAGGAAGATCCAAACTCAACATCTCTTGAGAAAATTGGAACCTAAATAGTCTGTTCCTTAATGACCAGTTGAGATTCCAAAAAAATAACCATATGAATTTTCATAGACTAGGGAAGGGTTTCCAAAATTAATATCCATAATAAATTAATCAGTAGATATGGGAAGAGACTGCAAACAATGAGGTGAGGATACTCACTATTGTTAATCAGAGCTTCATCTTATTCCAATGTTTCCACACCACTATATGGAATAACTAAATGGACTTCTTAGGGTGGTTCTAATGTAGGTGTACAGTTTATTTATCCTATTTCCATGGGAACCAAGTCCACTAGGGGAGCCATATGCCTCGAAGGAATATACTACCCAAAAGAATCTTGTGTGGAATTATGGATGGATACACATGAAAATCAATATTTATTAGTTGGATAAATAATGTGAGTGAAAATATCAATATATTGGAATTTATTACCACGAAATATTTAAATCTATTCCCTATGAGTTAGAATAATTGAAAATTTCTTATATTTCGTTGATGTTTTTCACTAGAAACGAATCAATCGGGACACTAGATAATATATTGATAAGATGAAGTTATATATAAATATTGGATTAATTTATTTAAGGTTAATTCGTCATTTATTCAATAATAAACTGAGTTTGGTTTTGTTTTCATAGGAATTATTAATTCCGAACTCAAAGGAATAAATGCTTAAAAGTGAAAAAACTTGATTTACACCTCATGTACATCCTACATGATGTGTATCCCTCATTCAAATCATGAATATAGAGCCAAAAACAATCCCATGAAGACATTAAATAATATAAAGATAGTACATGTCATTCAAATTCATTACATAATGTAAAGATTTCAATGATCAGAATACAACTAAATGTGCATGACATACATGATTTGTAGAGATTGCATGACATGAAAAGTTCAAAGGATCACCTGGTAATTGATATAAGCATATTATTTAGCAAGAATTGTGGATCTCATCTATATGGTGTGAAGAAAACCTACACAATGTGCAGATGTCAAGATATAAGTAACATAAGCCAGGACAATATGTTCATGACTTACACATAATGTAATTTTTTAACCTATTTATATTTTATCACTCCTCCACATACCCAAGGAAAACACACACTTTCTTTTTCTGTAATTTTCATTGATCATTTTCTCTTGTTTTCATCTATTTTCCTTACAAAACCATTTTAATTCATTCATTTAATTTTTTTTGAATCATTTTATGTTTTTTATAAATATAAATTCATTCCATAACCATTCTTCAACCACTGTGAATCTATTTCAGTTTGAAAATCACTTTCAACATTGATTTTCATTCTTCATCAAATCATGTTACATTCTTTATTGTTTCTTCATGAACGGTGAGTTTTAGATTAGATTTACACTGTCTTTACTTTATTGATTTTTATTATTAATTTATTTAAGAATGGATTTTTTCTTTCTCAACTGTTTCATTATTATGAATAACATGATTATTATTTCTTTGATTTTAGTCATTAGTTCCATGTGAAGATAATCCACTTAGGGTAAGGAGCTAAGAGTAGGGTTTTAGCCTAAAGAACATGTAGACTGAACTTCAATAACCTTATGCCTAGTAATTACTTTAATAATAATTTTTCATCACATTATTTTTCATAAAATTGACCATGGGAAGTGCAAATGAACAGGTCTAATCTTATTGGAGATGGATTACAATATGACCATTAGCCTGTGATTCTTTCTGTATAGAAGAAAATCATAACACATTTAGGGTTTCAACAATACCATGTCCATGTAATAGTTTCAAAAAGGTTATTTTTAATTGTTTTTACTGAAAAATATTGGTGAATATTTCACTGCTTTGTAGCCTATGTCGTTGGACTATCCCAAGATAAATATTGGATTATCTTCTGTAAAGATCCCTGAAATTACCTTGAACCATTCGTTTTTTATCTAAAATAAATCCAAAATACATATATTGATTACAAACCAACCCAAAATAGAGAACACATAGAATCCTTTTTAGGGTTTTTTATTGGTTTCGGAACTACCCGTGATCTTCATGGGTTCAACATCGTACTGCTGGTTGACAATGACCTAGTAGATACTGTAGTTTTGGAATAATTTTTTTTAGTTGATCTACATCCACATAAATTTAATGATGCATGTGGGAACACCCAATAATGGTGTTTTGTTATAGGGATTATTGTTTCTTAGGAACAATGAACTTTGGACGAACCTCATATTTCCACACCCCTTCCCCTTTATTCCTTTTCCCTTCCCCTTTAATTTTTTTACATTTTTCTCATATGAGGACTCTTGAGTCCTCTCTCTCTCTATATATTCTTCCTAGATAGTGCATACACTAGGGAACCTTTACTCACTCAAGAATCCGAGGCACACAAGAAAAAATTCATTTTGATTCTGAGATCTATCGATCGATTGTTGCATGCTTTCACATTAAAATGGGTGAGTGTAAAAATATTACACCAGCACACCCCCAAGATATGAAATATGTGCCAAATTCAAATTAGGGTGAGTGAATGGTTATATAAGAGCACACAATTATGGATTATTTCTATCCATACTTAAGTGGAGATTCACCCTAAATTGTTCTCCCACGAATTCACTTGCACAATTTTGAGACAAAGCTTGGTGTTGTTCACATGATCCAGAAAATGGGTTAATTCATTGGGCTAAAATGTGAAGACCCCCATGTTCAAATTTATATCATTATAGAGGTTTTTGATACCTTTATGAACTAGGTATTATTATTACAAACTATAATATTGTGTTTCTTACCATTCATTTTGCATGACTGATCCACGAATTGACTTAAAAGCCAAGATCTTGAGTGAACACGACTTGGAAACAAATTTCAAAAATGTTCATAGACAAATATTTCCCAACCATATGAACCTGGAAGTTGAGAAATGAAATTCAAAATTTAAATCTGGGGGATGGAGAATTAGTCTGGGAGGCATGGGATAAATTTAGGGAGAATAATGAACAATTCCCACATCATAGATTAGATGTGTGGATGCAAATTCAAATGTTATACCTGGGACACCAACTCACTGCCCTTACTAGGGTAGACACTATTTCTAATAGAGGACTTATTCATAATATGCCTGGTGTGGGATGATCCATTCTTAAAAAATTCCCACACAATTATAGTATTTTTAGAAAACTATTAAAGGACCACCCTAGTGTTGAGCCCATCAGTTAGAAGTGACTCCCACCTGGAAGCTCAAGTAGAAGCCATGATAAAGAAACTTGAGCCTTTTCATCTACCTACTATACCACCACCCCTCATAAATCTATATTGGAAACTCAATACTATGATATGTGTAGAGTTACACTATAGTACAAAGAGTATAGGTCTATCTCAGAGGACTCCCAACACCAAGATTGTAATTGTGTTAATTAAAAACAAAAACATTAGATGTTCCAGCATCCCCAACAATATTAGTAACATCCAAACTATCCGAAAGTAGTGAAGTAGAAGTATTACTTTCAAAACCAAGGTTACTATTTGTAGAGAAGTGGACTGGTACCACTAAGGAACCATGGACCACCTAGGTTTCCACCACAATTCCTAGCTCCTCATCCTTAACTGCAATTCCAACATCATTCTCCAAGTTGTCAACATTTTACACATGCACAACAAAAACAATTTCCACAAGATCCACTAAGACCACCATAATATGGTTAATATCTCTAGATCAATCTTTAATCAATTCTCACTGCCTTCATGTAGAAATAATATCAATGGATGAAAACTCAAGAGATAGAAATAAAAAACCACAAGGCTTTTCTATGCTACATGGAGCCTCAAATGGGGTATATCTATTATACATTATCTGATCATCTAATAGGCCCAGTAATACTAATGTTCATTCGAGAAAAGAGGATAAAGATATAATTGTTAAAAGTGGGAATGTTCTAGATTTTTATCAACCATGTGATGTTATGAAAAATCAGTTAAAAGAATTTGATACAGCTATTCTGGAGAGAACTCAAGAGGTAAAACTATCTAAGAATTATCCAACAAATGAATAACCGTATAGGGAATAATTTATGTAGTACACCCAAAATAAAAGCCACACCAACCTTTCCCAAATATATGAAACAATCTACCAAAGAGTGATAATATAAAAAAATAGAGATGTTCAAGAAATTTCTTATCAACATTCAATTTTTAGAGGAAATTACTCAGTTACCCACTTATTCATGATCTTTAATGACTTATTTTCAAAAAAATAAAATAAAATAGGGGTATTAGGAGTCATCTCAGTAGATGAATACTGCTCCACAATTATCTAACGAAAGATGCCTTAAAAAAAGTGAGACCCTGGAAGCTTCTCAATTCCATACAATATAGGGACATTTATTTTTTAAAAATCCATGTTCTGTATACGAAACATTATCAATCTAATTCACATGAGCATTTACAATAAGATGGTGATTAGATAACTAAAACAAAAAATGGTGGCACACTAACTTTATAACCACTCGATTAATCATCCTCAAGGATTGATCAATTATTTCTTTTTAAAGGTTATAAAATTCATTTTCCATGTTGATTTCCTTATTCTAGATATGGAAGAGAAATGAGATATTCTCCTCATTATAAGAAGTCCATTTCTCACAATTGGAATGGAATTTATTGAGCTATCTTGGGGAGATTGATTTTAAGAGTTGGTAAAGAACATTTTGGGTTCGATTTGGAGAAGGTTTATATTAAAAGGAATGAGTCGTCAACTTGAAGAACCATCTCTCATACTAATAAGAATGTTTTTAATGTTACTAGTGATTATGAAAATAAAAAATTACCTCATGTTGACAAAGGATCTATTTCAAACAAGAATGAAAATTTTATTGAAACTATGTTAAGGGAGTCTATACCACCTTTTGTCCCTTATTTTTTCAAGAGTATTTCTATAAAGGGTATAAAATAAATGTTAAATTCTTCTACTATAAAGAATTTTTATCTCTAGACAATAAATAAATCATTTTCAGCGAGGAAAACCAATGTAGGTTTAATAGGATAGGGTAGGTTAGTATAGTTATATGGAATATTATGTATGTATAATGTTTTTAAGGAGGACATTTCCCAAATGGGGAATGAAATAAAAACTTCACACTGTGTATGGAATATACAGTGTGTAGAGGAAGAGTGACTAAAAATTTAAAAAATTCCCAATTCTCATTTTTTTATGAAATAGATGGTGTGTAAATATTAGGCAGCATTAAATTTTAGTGAACCCAAGGTTTATAGATGACTCATCCCCTCTCCCTTCTCCAATGTTATCACGCATCCACTTATGCACCCCTCACCTGCTGATCCTCCTTCCCTCCATCGAACACTGCTCCCTTATCCACACTCCTCCTATAAATCATCACCTTACGTGGCACCATTGTTCCTTTCCTATATAGCCATAAAAAATGGTCCAAACCCCTCTGGAAGACAACGTTTCAGACCGCAACAATACCCCTTCTATACCCAAACAGTACAAGGCTACTACTGTTCCACCACATGTCGATCCCTCCACCTTATCTTCCACTTTTGACTATGCCTTCACTACAACCTCTGGTGATTCACAGTCAACTTCTAACCAGTCTTTGGGCCCCTCCCACCCCCTTACCTCAATTTTTCTAACCATGCACACCAGATTAGGTTGGTCCTTCTCTATACCAAGCCAATATGAACCAAAAATATATTGGAACTTATAGTACTTGATAGGGTAATCATTCACTAGGTGGTCCTTTAATTCATTGGTTGACTACACCTCTACCCATTTACCAGGATGTGATTTGATAATTTTTGGGAGCTCTTCCTAGAGTTCTTGGCCACATTCGAGTTAGACATCGACTATGTCCTCTTCAAACAAAGAGGTAGGCCATGGGATATCACCCTCAGTGAGTCTAGAATTGGCATTAACATCTACTCTGTCAGCTTCATCACTTCTCCAGTCTTCCCAATAATATTTCTCAAGACTAACAAGACTGATGCTACCTGAATTTATATCTGGATAACCAAAGACCATCATAGAATTTATGATCCTCACACCATGAAGAGAACCATTCTTTGAGGTTCTTCCCTCAATATCCTTCACAAGACCTTAGCTATTTCCTAGGCTAGATGACTATGATGTTCATGGGGGGGGGGGGGCGAAGCAGATCATGGTTATCTTTCTCTCATCATCCATTGGCAGAACAACTATCAATATGGAATGTAATTTCAGAAAGCTCTACTAGACCCTGGTGAATAGGTCTCAAGGTATGGTGATGGGAGGCTCTTTCATTACACATCTGGCTAGGCATCTTAGTGCTTTCAAGGCCACATACTCCCACACCACCCACAAACATCTCCAGGGTATCATCCAACTCCTACTCTACAAGATGTTACATATCATTAAGGAAAGAACCATATACCAAAGGGAGATGATGTATGTGGAGGATGATAAAGAAGTACCCCTTTTATAATGTTGCTATCCCAGCCTCAACAACCCCTGCTCATTCCCTGGCACCCTCCCCATCCACTACCACCACCTCAACCCCTGCTAATGCCACCTCCATCTGACATTATTCCTCCACCTCCCTTCCCCAACCAATTACCACACCCATTACTCTCTGTACCACCACCCACATCCCTTTTACATACACCACTACCTATACCGCACCATCACCCACCCCATCCTCCCTTGTACATCTCCAGCCTATCCACAAGTGTATTTTTGAGAACCTGTTCCATATTCCCCCCACTTAATCATTCACCTCAAAGAGATTTCCATTTTCTATACCTTGAAATTTCCATAAACATTCCATCCACCACCCACAATAGTCACTCCATATGGATCCATCCCTCCCACATCTAACACTTTGATTGACTATCCCTCAGAGCTCACCAATACTGCAGACCAATTGGATTTTCTTGTAGAGCTGGCCTAATGAGGAAAGGGCCCAACCATTACACCATATACAATGTTTCTATTCACTAACCATTATTCAAGAAACATGACCACCATTATAATTGGCACCTCACCTCCACCATCAACTGAGATCTAATACAGTACCACAATACCTTTAGAGTCTGTCTATGGTCCAATGCCCATGAACATAGAGTACACTGATTTGGATGGACACATTGAGACACTCACTATTCAGGAGGGTACTACAGATGTAGCGGCCGTTGAGAGTTCCCCCGAGTCTTAGTTTTCCATTATACCCCATTATTGTTCTCTATCCTGGTATTTTTTTAAATTTTATCCATGATTTCCCATTTTATTCTATTTTACCCATTTATGAATAAGATACACTATTTTGAATACCCATGAATGCTTTACTTTCCTCTTCTTTATTTATGTATTTTTATATCCATGTCTAGAATTTCCTCCTCCTCCTCCATTGTTACTGAAATTCTTGTCCTGCCATAATCATTCCACCCACATCAGATGTCTTAGAATCTAGCTAATATCAAGAACCCGCTTAAGGAGATATCCATTGAGATTCTATCTCAATGTCATGACCCATCCCCTAAGGCATGTTCCCTGACTACCCTAAGCCCACCTCTAGAAGTCTAGGAGCTGTAAACTAGTGCTAAAGGCATCACCCTGCAAGTGGGAGGCATTTTCCTAAGTACATGTATGCACACACACACCCAACCAAGTCCCAAACATAGAAAAAGAAACAAGTGTCACTAAAACAAAGCTGAGTACAATTAGAAATAATATAAGTGTGCCAAAATAAAAACCCAAAAAAGAACTCAAAACAATAATGTACAAAAAGGAAACTTTGATGGCCATCCACAGAAAACCCCACATGATCGTGAGAGTAATGTAGCTACTAGAAGCCAAAGTATAATGTCCATTCCACACAATCCTACTAGTCCCTACCTGCTCCTAGGTCACCAAGTCCACCGTCGTAGTATCCCTTGGTCCTATCTCCCTAAGCAACTCTAGGTTTCGGTCCACCAAAATCTATATCGAAACAATGATCGTCTACACCAAACACAACACATGTGGGTGAAGCCCGTGCAGGGGTGACTAACAAAATACTAAGTAGGGACCCCAAAAAAAGGAAAGACCACACATAAATCTTCAAAGTAAAGAATGAAGCACAAGACAACTGAGGCAAGGTTTACATTTAAGGTAGTGATAGAAGAATCATCAGTCACATCATCAATCACCTCATCATCTGGAGAACTCCTCCACTATTGAGTATAGTGGGCCTATCAAGTCACACACAAGTGATTCCCACTAACAATGGAAAACTTAGGTATACCTACTCATCACGTACCATGGGACTAAAATGCCCCATAGAAGTACTTCCAAATAATATTGTCCAACTAAGGTACTCCTTCTCATTGCGTACCGTGGGCCTGCAATGTCACACAGAAGTGCTTCCCACTGTGGACCTGGAAATTCACACAGAAGTGGTTCCCATTGCGCTATAGTCAAGTCACATAGAGTCAAAAGTCAGCAGTCTTCAGGTCTCAACCAACCATAGGGTTCCGTATATAGCGCACCTGGGAGAACAACTCCTCAAGCCATTTGTCACATCTCTAAATCCATGCAATCCTCCTTAGGGAATTCCAAAAAGTCTTCCTTGTCGAGAGGGACCCAATTCTTCAAAAGGATTGACAATTAGACACCCAATTTTCAGGGTATTAGAGTTTTAGTAAATAGGGGTCAGTTGCATCTCTATCGAGTCCGACTCGGTCAGACAGACCTGACCAACCCAGCCAGGGGGTCCTACATTCCCCAGTTTAGTTCTAATTTACTCGACTTGACCCAGTTTGGCTCTGGATTAGTTAGGTCTTTCCTGACCTGTGGGCCCGGCCCAAAGGCCTTTGATGGGATTAACTCGGTCCGTCCCGACCCAGTTTGGCCGAGGGTCCAGCCTGTCAGGTCACCCGCCGACCAGGTCTCTTCAAGACCAACCTGAAGGGGGTGGGCTGGACCCATGCCCAGTAGATGGGACCCATGATAGAATGTAGGACTTGCACCATTCGTGTTGTGCCAGATGATATCGGGTCACCATGCGACCCGGTGGGCTGGACCATCAACCAAACCGAGTACGGGCCCAGCGAAACACTTTGGGATTGGCCATAGACGTTTCCTTTTTGAACATTTCTATTTTTAGTTATTTTTTTGGGATTGTATTATGGACCATGTATATTAGTTTTACTTATACTCACCTTTTTTATTGAAAATTATTTCCTTTTCAATGTTTGTTACTTGGTGGGGTTTGTGTGTGCATATCGGTATTCAGGAAGATTCCTCCAAATTGTATGGTGATGTGTTCGGTGCTAGTCACCATCCCTTGACCTTTAGAAGGTGGGATTGGGGTAGTCACATCACGGGCCTTGGGGGACAGGTTGTGAAAAAGTGGTATCAATGGGTGGTTGGTCATACCACAAAGACCAGAAGTCTATGTTTTGTTTTGGGGAAATAGTTTTTTCTGTTTCGAGTCTGACTTCCCGATTTGGGGAGTCTAGTGTTGGTGCGAAAACCGACATATCCATACACTAGGACCTTGAATTCTGCTTTTCGGCTCTAAAAATGAAAACACTGGTTGCATAATTTTCTCCCAATGTTCTTTTGATTAAATTTCTGTTCACTAGGTATAAAATTCTAACCATGGTATATATTGATCTATTTCAGGATTCCTCCACGTGGATGTCAACCATGATCCCGATACAAGGTCATGAGGACAACCCTTTTAGCGATGAGACATCCATTTAGCAACCAATTCTAGAGATAGCCCCACTGGGTGGTGCACCAGTGCTACAACCACCTGATGGTCAACATCTACTTCCAGCAGTACTAGGTGAGGACATGTGCAGACTCAGTGTCCTGCACGAGTTTCAGAGATAGAGACCTCCAATGTTCAGGGGAGAGATCGATCCTAAGGTCATTAAGGACTGGCTGGAGGTAGTGATGTGGGTATTCCGCTTAGTGAGGACTCCGCATGACCATATGGGGATCTTATTAGTGGTCCTTATATAGGGATTATAAGGGAGATTGGGGATCATGATCACCCATACACATGATGAGAGGACCCTCACCTAGGAAGACTTCGAGCAGCTTTTCCTGGAGGAGTTTTCCCCACGACCTTACGCTTTCTGAGCATTCATAAGCTGCTTCACCCACAAAAGGTCACCATGATGGTGGTCGCATACTCAATGAGGTTCACTAAGCTATCTCACTACTTGATAGATATAGTACGATACCATTTCTTCAGGTATCAACCCTTTGCGTAGTGACTCAGGCGGGATATCAGAGTGTCACTACTGTCTCTCAACATCCCTACTCAGGCTGGGGTGCTAGATCGAGCCCTTTTGGTAGATAAACTCTTTTCAAAGTATGCACACACAACTAGAGCTATTAGTAGACCCATAGTGGAAAATTCTTTGGCAAGAATAAGACAACATCCAAGAGGTGCCAAGGGGGAAAGCCTTTCAAAGGATGACCCCAAGACTGAAGGTCAGTAGTGCGGGGCTCCCAGATAATAGGTATTCAGCTGCGAACTAGGGTTTTCTTATTGTGCGGTGGTCAAAGACACATGGCACATGACTTCCCAAACTACCATACATATGACTAGAAGATGGTCGAGGGGTTACCGAGTAAGAGGTAGTGGTTTCAGCAAGGAGGTCTGTAGGGTGGCGGACGTGGTAGGGGAGTAGGCCGAGTTGTAGGTGGTGGGTGATGATTTGAGGAGTTAATGCTACTACCCCCAGGTGGTCCACCCTGACCTCATGGAGGAGGTGTATAAATTTAAGAACAACATCATGCAATAGAAGATTATGACCATGGTGCTCTAGAGATGATCCAACGTACGATCGATGACTTCTCTACCCTATGTGCAGTTCATATAGACAATGGTTCTGGACAATCCTTCATTTACACAACTCTCATTCAGAGATCAGAGATTCTACTGGAGTTGTTGGCTCAATCCTTATGGTTTGAGACTCATACGTGAGGGGATTCAATGATTACACACTGGTGCCGACAGTGTGATATTACTATAGGAGGTGAGAGCTTCAGCTGGGATCTCTTAGTAGTGGCATTGAGGCCTTATGACGTCATCTTGGGTTAGAAATGGTTATCTACATTCCTTGATCAGATCGAATGTTTTAAGCATACATAGTAGTGTGTCCATGGAGATGGGACAAGGTTATCCTTTATTGGTAAAAAGGAAACCCTTCCATCACAAGATAGACTTTCTCGGAGGAGGGTGTGGACAATCACTCACCGGTTGGCTAAACTCACCCTCCGTATAATAGATGAGTGGTTTCCAAGCATTCATGTAGTGGTGGACATGTACGAGGATGTTTTTCCTGAGGATGTTCTAGGACTACCTCCTCGTAGGGAGGTATACTTTTGCATCTACCTATATCCCGAGACGAAACTGATATCCACCCCAGTAAATGGGATGCATCCTGCAGAGCTTCATGAGCAGAGGGTACAACTAGAAGACATACAGGAGGAGTGGATAGTATGGCCCAATGATTCACCATGGGTAGCCTCGATTAATTTTTCTAAGAAGGAAGACAGGTGTTTGAGGTTTTGTGTGGACTTACGGTGCCAGAACTAGGTGATCATGAAGAACAAGTATCCAGTACAAAGAATTGATGATCTCTTCGACCATATGAAGGAGGCAAAGTGGCTATCAATGATAGACCTCAGATCATGTTATCCCCATCTTTGGGTATGAGATGAGGATGTACTGAAAACAACCTTCTGGTTCTAGTATGACCACTATGAGATCCTGGTGATTACTTTTGAAATGACCAATTCCCTAGTAGTATTCATGGGACTCATGAATAGGATCTTCCATCCTTTACATGGCCTTTTTGTTATGGTCTTCGTTGATGAAATCTTAGTGTAATTAGTGTTAGAGGAGGAGCATGATACACACCTTCATATAGTCTTAGATACACTCATAGAGCACTATCTTTATGGAATGCTCTCGAAGTGTTAGTTTTTGATTCAGGGTATACACTTTCTGGGAAACATCATCTCAGAGGTTGGAGTTGTAGTGGATCCAGAAAATATAGAGGCGGTGCATGCTTGGGAGACTCCCAGGAGCGTGACAGAGGTACAGAGCTTATTGGGGTTGGCTAGTTACTATCGGAGGATCATGCCCAAAATTTCCAATGTAGAAAAAACCTTATTGTCATTTAAATGAAAGGGAAAATCCTTCATATGGATGGATAAATATCAACAGAGTTTCCAGAAGCTGAGGTAGAGACAGACTAGAGCCCCCATCTTGAGACTACCAGAGGAGGGTGTTTAGTGTGTAGTTTTCTGTGATGCATCAGGGACCAGAATGGGTTTTTTACCTGATGTAGGAGTCATTAGTGATCGCATAAGACTCACGATAGTTGAGACAACATGAGGAGAAATATGTGACCCATTACCTAGAGTTAGTTGGAGTGGTATTTTCCTTAAAGATGTGGCTGAACTACATGATGGGTGAACGATTTATGGCTTATTCTGACCACAAGAGTCTCAGGTATATCATCTCCCAAAAGGACCTGAACCTATGAAAAAGGTGATTGATAGAGTTTCTCTAGGATTATGAATTTGAGATAGTCTATACTCTAATAAAGGGGAACATGGTGGTAGATGCAGTCAACAGGAGGACCAGTTTACAACTGCTACGTGAGGCGACAAATTAGATGGTCGTTATACAGATATATTTTGTGGATAATGTTGGAGTTTATTGCCTTCATTCAATGACTGTTACTCCACAAATATTACAGAAAGTTATGGAGTCATAGCTAGTGGATGCTTACAGTGAGGCCCTACGTGCTCAGTTATCCTCAGGACGAGCTCCTGATGGAATGTGTATAGGTGGGGAGCACGTCATCCTTTTCAGTGGGCACACCATAGTGCCAACAACTTTATAGGAGGATTTGTTGATGTAGTTCCATACACCCCCTTGGTGGTACATCTAAGAGTGTCGAATATGTACCAAGGCCAATGACATCATTACTGGTGGCCAGGGATGAAGAAGGCAGTGGACGAGTTCCATTCATGATGCCTCACTTGTCAACAAGGGAAGGCCAAACATCAGGTTCCAGTAGGACTGGCCAAACCACTTGAGGTATCGGAGTGGAAATGGGATGGAAGCTCGATGAAATTTGTGATGGGGTTACCCCATACATTAAGGTTCCTTGACTATATCTAGGTTATCGTTGATCGAATCACCATGTTGAGTCACTTTCTATCCATTGAGGAGTAGGGATTAGTAGAGGGATTGAGACGCCTCTATGTCCAAGAGATAGTGCGGCTTCATGGCATGTATTTTACAATTGTCACATATTTTTATGCTCTATTTAAATCCCAGATGTGGATGTTATTAAAGGAGGAATTCAGGATGTAGCTGATATTGGGCACAAATTTTCATCCCCAGAAGGATGGTCAGGCAAAGTGGACCATAATGATCTTGGAAGACATGATACGTGCTTGCATCTTGAATTTTGGACGCAGTTGGGAGGAACACCTGCCACTAGTAGTGTTTTCATAAAAAAAAATCTATCATTCCACCTTTGGCATGGAATCGTTTGACCCCTTGTATGGGGAGCCTTGTAGATCACCCCTTTGCTGGATAGACATAGGGGAGTCGGCACTTAGGGGGTCCAAAGTTGGTATGGGATACCACCGAGAAGGTGAAGATAATCTAGGATCAGATGGGGACTTCACAGAGTAAGCAGAAGTCTTATGCCGACACGAGATGGAGACCCATAGAGTTTGGGGAGGGTGGTCATGTACTATTTCAAGTCTCACCCAAATGAGGATTGCAGAGATTGTTTTGGGGCGATAAGATATCTATGAGGTTCATCCGACCTTTTTAGATCCTGATTAGAGTTAGAGTGTTTGTATACCACCTAGCTCTCCCCCAAAGATCCACCAGGTGCATGATGTCTACCACGTGTTGCAGCTGAGGAGGTACGTGCATGATCTATCGCACGTCATTGACTAGGGAGAGCTGGACATTGATGATGGGGTGATGTTTACGGAGTTCTCAATGTATATAGATGATCGACAGGAGTGGGTCCTATGTGGGTGGTCAATTTATCTAGTGTGAATTCGATGATGGCATGGGAATCTCCAGGAGAACACATTGGAGCGGGAGGCATAGATTTGTGCTCAATACCCCTATCTATTTGAATAGTTCTGGTTTTGGCTTTTGGGACATAAATCCCTATGGTGGGGAGAATGTAATGTCTCATAAATTATGTTTAATTTTCTTTAAATTATAAGGAATAATTCTAAGACCACACGCTTTGATGTAATATGATTTTGAGGCCCGACGATCTTAAAACGGAAATTTGATCTTTTTTTAAGTACAATTAAGTAAACATGTGAGCAGAGTTTTCTATTAAACTAGGAATAGGTCTGGGCCACTGGCATGGGTCCTACCCACTGGGTGCGGGACGACCAGACCCACTGGCTAGGGGCGTGACCTGCCGGATGGGGGCCTGACCCGCCATCCTAAAGACTGACCGCACGGGTGGCCGGTGGTGCACACATGGGATGTGGAAGCCAGCCGCATCCCCTCCCTTCTAACCCCATGGACACAGGGCCATTCTCCTACCATGATCAAACAACTGCAGCTGCCAGCTCATCTGGGTTGCCAGACGTGGGCCACCCCTCCATGTGGTACCCTCCTGGCACCACATCACCCTGCTACTGCCGCAACCTCCTGCCGCTCCGGCGCGCCAACATGCATTCTTCCATCCTCCGCTCGTGAACGCCACCAGCACCGGTACATCAGATGTTTCTTCAGAAGGCCACTAGAGGTACTCTGGTGGACTATTTTCTGTTCTCTCAATGCTTATGGTCTCTAAGGAATGTTCTCTTCACCCCAACAGTCTCAAACCGAACATTCCATCCATTTAGATGTTTGGACACAAAGAAAAAACATAGTGGAGGGGCACGAGCATTTTTTTTGTTGACCAGTTCCCTCCACGTTAGATGTTTATAATCATGTGAGTTCTGAGGATTTCGGTCAAATCAAAAAATGATAAATTCAACCACGGTTAAAGGAAATCCCCCAAAAAAGATACCCTCCCACATAAATGCACGATTCACTAATCAACTTATTCATGGGTTGATCACGTTCGTCATTTCTAGAATTAGAATAGGGAATAACTTGTAAAAATAAAACCCTTACCACTTTGATGTTCGTTGACGTATCATTACATCATCAAGGTTTCAAGACATCGATGTCGTTCGTTGCTTTTATCTACGCTCGTCGAGGTTCATCAAATATGTTTGACGTTCATTGGGGTTTGTTGTTATTCATTGGAGATGATGTTTTTCAGCGGGTTTTTAGAGAATCCATGCAGTTTAATCCCTTATTCCACCAACACATCAGCCAAAATAAAAGGAAAACAAGTCACAACGTTTCGGTTACACTGTTACACATCATTAATGCTTCGTTATGCTATGAGTAAATGATCCATTAATGAACCACATCAATACGGCTCGTCGCTACACCACAACATCACTGTCTTCTACTGAATGAATTATTAAAGAAAATAAAATAACTTTTTAAATTTATTTTATTAATTTTTCGAAAAGTTTGAAAATTAGCTTTTCCAATCAGCTTTTATTGGTCGAAGTTAAGACATTTCAAGGCGTATCCTGGCGTTATGAATTCTACGGTGCCCTCTTATTTTCTATCCAACCATTATTTGAATAGTTAAAAAAACCATATCACACATTTACGTATATGTACATAAAAAAAGTTCAAAATTCCATTACGAGATCACCGGGCCTTGGAATCACGTGCTGTCAAAGCGTGTAGTCTCAAAATAATTCCATAATACTAAAAAAACTACATGGAATTTCTAAGACATTACATAGAGAGGAGGAACCTACCATGATGAGCACAAATGATATTATTGTAACATGTGACTCATGCTTGATATGCTCTTCATGTGGAAAATCCATCCTACCATACCCACGCTATCGATGACATAACATCAAATTCTTATTGGAGGTAGTGGACCTCTGAGATGATGGACGACATAGAATGATCCCTTTTTCTATCCAACTAGATGATGGATTTGTTATTATCACTTTAGGGGAGGAAAACCATATATATTTTGTTTTATCTTTTTTTAGTAATGGGTTTAGGGTTTTTTTTCATTTTATTATAATTTTTGTTCATAGGTTATTCATGAACTTCACTGTATTGACATTTCTACATTTA
Source organism: Viscum album (assembly GCA_963277665.1). Lineage (NCBI taxonomy): Eukaryota > Viridiplantae > Streptophyta > Magnoliopsida > Santalales > Viscaceae > Viscum > Viscum album. The sequence goes on from OY728123.1 coordinate 669,339,308, forward strand.
TTTGAGATAATTTCTCCAAGTTTTAACTGTATGAACTTGATCATTTTTCATCTTCCAAAGAATTTAACCCTATGGACTAATGTTTAATATAGTATATTTTTTTCTTTATAACAAAATTTCCAAGTCGTACAACCTCCACTCAAAATCCAACATGTTTCCCTATGGAATAACATTCAATATAGGGAGCTCCTAGTTCTCTAATTTCAAATTAAATTTCCATTTCATATTCATCTATCATTTATGTGATATCTATCCCAAGTTTAGTTTTGTGAACAATATATAATATATCTAATTTTATGTTTGGGGGAGTATTTGTTGAGAATTATTGGAGATACACTTAGATTATTTTCTTTTTTAACCTATCAAGGAAATATTTTTCATTGAAGGCACCATTTAGACATAAAAACTCATTGAATACATTTAAATAAAATTCATTGTTTTTTTAATTTATTTAATTCTTGATTTTTAATTATATTTAATCATTTTAGCATGACTGCTGAGTTTAGTAATTTAATTATTTTTCTAGATACTTACAATTTATTTTGATTTCATTATTGCTAGATTTTATACAATGTGTTATTGGATGATATTTTTTTATACTCATATTCTTGAGAATATTTTGATCCCATGATTTCATATTATTTTCTTTTCATATTTCTTGAGGGTCACATGGGTCATGTAAACCAATCCAAACATGTATTGAGATATTATTGAGGAAATGATTGAATAAATAATTTTTTAATATGATTGATGAAATCTGAGTGGAGTCAATTTTTCCTAAGACCCAAATGTATATATTTCTTTATGAAGACTGTATTTACCATGAATAACCATGTTAGGATGGATCTATTTCATCCCGATTATCCCATAATACCATGATCAAGGTATTATACTAAATTATCCTTTAAACATGTGTCAGAGAATTGTCACTACCGATATACATGAGATGTTGTTTCTGAGGAGATGTGCTTTGTCACTTTAACTAGGCTAATATGATTTGACCCATGATTATTTTTGAAATTTTATATTCTTACCATATTCATTTGGAAAATATTTAGAAATAAAAAATCGATTTTCATTAGTGTATTAGGACGGTCAAAATTCCGAATAACTAGACAAATGAATCCTATGATGGATCATTTATAGTTTGGTGATGAATGAGAGATGTAAAAAGAACAAGTCATTAAAAAAAATGAGAATAAAAAATATAGGTACATGTTACATTTTTGATACTTGATACACTCATGGAACCACCTTGAGCTGTGTATCATGGAAGCACTTTGTTCAGTAGGAGTAACTTCATTTAAATTTTCATTAATTTCATCCAATATGATTTAGATATTACCATCCTTTTATGCTTGATTTTTTACTTTCTACCCACTTTACCTTAGGGTCATAGTCTTTTTAACCATTTTTACAGAATCATTCATTATTGATTTTGTATTTTTCCTTATGAAGTGGATAATTTAGAACCAACATATGTTTATGTTATGTTACATGTATTTATGGTATAAGAATTAGTAAATTAAAATTTTAGCTCGACTGATGAGATAAATATTATTGTGAGGTAAATTGAAAAAAGGGTATGGAATATAAGTAATCATAATGAGATTTTAATTAGAATAATAATGAATCTGGATAAAGAACTAAACTATGAGGCATGAATTATTTTATCTGTAGGATTGATTATGGTGGAATAAATTTATATTCTTACACTTAGTTTTACTTACATGGTAAAAATTTAAATTTCTTTCTTTAAAAATTGTTTCTTTTGGAACCTCTATTGATATTATTTTTTCATGAGGATAAGTAAATGTTCAAGTGTGGGGGAATTTGATAATCTAAAATTATATATATATATATATTGGATAAATTTATCCAAGGTTTATTCATTATTTCTTTAATAATGCACCAGTTTTTGTTTTTTATATGAACTAAGTCATCTAAACATAATAGAAAACATTTTAAAAAAGTAAAAAAAAATAGGAATTACATGTCATGTACATAATACAAGATGTGTATCCCTCATTCATAGCATGGATATAGAGCCATAGAACAACCCATGAAGCATTTACGAGACATGAATCTTTTACACAATGTTTTTATTCATTACATTATGTGAATATTTCAATGAATAAAATCCCATTAAAAGTCACTACTACAACCTGCGCCTTTATCAGTGCTAAAAACCATCATTAACAGCGCTAGAAAAGCGCTGTTAATTCCGGCGTAGATAAAGGGGGGGTCCCCTTTATCAGCGCTCCGAGAAGCGCTGATATAGGGGACCTTTATCAGCGCTAATTTAGCGCTGATAAAGGGGTCCTTTATCAGCGTGCGGTGGAGCGCTGATAAAGGTCAACTATATCAGTGATTCTTGGAGTGCTGATACAGGTTCCTTTATCAGCGCTAAAAAAGCACTGATAAAGGGCCCAACGCCTGCACCTAAAAAACAGTACCTGCACACCTGCACACCATAGCACCCACACCCAATATTTTGACTGAAAACGGTATATACATTTACTTAACATCATGAATACAAAAAAAATGCATTGCTATATACATTTCAAAAATTGTTTTACATGGTTACATTTACAATTATGCAACAACAGTTATAAACATTCATGTTTCATCCTTTAATATCCGTGATCCGCTCTCGATGGTATTTGTTGCCGAACAAAGCATCTGAACTCAAGGAAAAAAATCACCTATATAAGAAAACAATTATTATGTTAGTAATGCAATAATGAAAGAAATTAAAACAGAATATGAAAGAATACATTAATATGGAAATGTGAAACTAAAATATTAAATTTTAAACTCAAAAGTTTTCATTTTCATAACAATGAAAGGGAATAATGTAAAATCAATATGTTTTTGATTGATTTATCTCATTTAATAAATACTGATTCTTTATCTAATGGAAAGCTTTACCGGTCACACCGTGCGTCGGATTGAGGTGTGGTCGATTCGTACGCGTCACAAATGACTCGTGGATCGTTTTCCTAAAGTATCAAAAAAATCCGAAGGCGTTTTCTCGGTTTGGCGTATGTCATTGGTGTTGTTTTCCAAAGTTTATCTCATTTTCAAACTGATATCAGACACTTTTAGCCATATCGGTCACACCGTGCGTCAGAGTGAGGTGCGGTCGATTGGTACACGTCACAAATGACTCGTGGATCGATTTCCTAAAGTATTAAAACAATCCGAAGGCGTTTGCTCAGTTTGGCGTATGTCATTGGTGTTGTTTTCCAAAGATCATGTCATTTTCAAACTGATATCAGACAATTTTAGCCATACCGGTCACACCGTGCGTCGGATTGAGGTGCAGTCAATTTGTACGCGTCACAAATGACTCGTGGATCGTTTTTCTAAAGTATCAAAACAATCCAAACGCGTTTTCTCGGTTTGGCGTATGTCATTGGTGTTGTTTTCCAAAGTTCATGTCATTTCCAAACTGATATCAGACAATTTTAGCCATACCGGTCACACCGTGCGTCGGATTGAGGTGCGGTCGATTCGTACACATCAAAAATGACTCTTGGATCGTTTTCCTAAAGTATGAAAACAATCCTAAGGTGTTTGCTCAGTTTAGAGTATGTCATTGGTGTTGTTTTCCAAAGTTCATGTCATTTTCAAACTGATATCAGACAATTTTAGCCATACCGGTCACACTGTGCGCCGGATTGAGGTGCGGTCGATTCGTACGCATCACAAATGACTCCTGGATCGTTTTCATAAAGTATCAAAACAATCCGAATGTGTTTTCTCGGTTTGGCGTATGTCATTGGTGTTGTTTTCCAAAGTTCATGTCATTTTCAAACTGATATCAGACAATTTTAGCCATACCGGTCACACCGTGCGTCGGATTGAGGTGCGGTCAATTCTTACACGTCACAAATGACTTGTGGATCGTTTTCCTAAAGTATCAAAACAATCCGAAGGCGTTTGCTCAGTTTGGTGTATGTCATTGGTGTTGTTTTCCAAAGTTTATCTCAATTTAAAACTGATATCAGACACTTTTAGCCATACCGGTCACACCGTGCATCAGATTGAGGTGTGGTCGATTCGTACACGTCACAAATGACTCGTGGATCGTTTTCCTAAAGTATAAAAACAATCCGAACGTGTTTACTCAGTTTGGAAGATGTCATTGGTGTTGTCTTCCAAAGTTCATGTCATTTTCAAACTGATATCAGACAATTTTAGCCATACCGGTCACACCGTGCGTCGGATTGAGGTGAGGTCGATTCATACACATCACAAATGACTCGCGGATCGTTGTCGTAAAGTATCAAAACAATCTGAAGGCGTTTTCTCGGTTTGGAGTTTGTCATTGGTGTTGTTTTCCAAAGTTCATGTCATTTTCAAACTGATATCAGACAATTTTAGCCATACTGGTCACACCGTGCGTCGGATTGAGGTGTAGTCAATTCGTACACGTCAAAAATGACTCGTGGATCGTTTTCCTAAAGTATCAAAACAATCCGAACACGTTTTCTTGGTTTGACGTATGTCATTGGTATTGTTTTCCAAAGTTTATCTCATTTTCAAACTGATATCAGACACTTTTAGCCATACCGGTCACACCGTGCGTCGAATTGAGGTGCGGTCAATTCGTACACGTCAAAAATGACTCGTGGATCGTTGTCCTAATGTATCAAAACAATCCGAACGTGTTTTCTCGGTTTGGCGTATGTCATTGGTGTTGTTTTCCAAAGTTCATGTCATTTTCAAACTGATATCAGACAATTTTAGCCATACCGGTCACACCGGGCATCGGATTGAGGTGCGGTCAATTTGTACACGTCACAAATGACTCGTGGATCGTTGTCCTAAAGTATCAAAACAATACTAAGGCGTTTGTTCGGTTTGGCGTATGTCATTGGTGTTGTTTTCCAAAGTTTATCTCATTTTCAAACTGATATCAGACACTTTTAGCCATACCGGTCACACCGTGCGCTGGATTGAGGTGCGGTCGATTCTTACACGTCAAAAATGACTCGTGGATCGTTTTACTAAAGTATCAAAGCAATCCGAAGGCATTTTCTCGGTTTGGCGTATGTCATTGTTGTTATTTTCCAAAGTTCATGTCATTTTCAAACTCATATCAGACAATTTTAGCCATACCAGTCACACCGTGTGTCTGATTGAGGTGCGGTTGATTCGTACGCGTCAAAAATGACTCGTGGATCATTGTCCTAAAGTATCAAAACAATACAATGGCGTTTTCTCGGTTTGGCGTATGTCATTGGTGTTGTTTTCCAAAGTTTATCTCAATTTGAAACTGATATCAGACACTTATAGCCATACCGGTCACACCGTGCATCAGATTGAGGTGCGGTCGATTCATACGCGTCGCAAATGACTCGTGGATTGTTTTACTAAAGTATCAAAACAATCTGAAGGCGATTGCTCAGTTTGGTGTATGTCATTTGTGTTGTTTTCCAAAGTTTATCTCATTTTCAAACTGATATCAGACACTTTTAGTCATACCGGTCACACCGTGCATCGGATTGAGATGCGGTCGATTCGTACGCATCAAAAATGACTCGTGGATCATTGTACTAAAGTATCAAAACAATCCAAAGGCTTTTGATCAGTTTGGCGTATGTCATTGGTTTTGTTTTCCAAAGTTCATGTCATTTTCAAACTGATATCAGACAATTTTAGCCATACCGGTCACACCGTGCATCGGATTGAGGTGCGGTCAATTCTTACACGTCAGAAATGACTCGTGGATCATTGTCCTAAAGTATCAAAACAATCCGAAGGCGTTTTCTCAGTTTGGCGTATGTCATTGGTGTTGTTTTACAAAGTTTATCTCATTTTGAAACTGATATCAGACACATTTAGCCATACTGGTCACACCGTGTGTCGGATTGAGGTGCGGTCGATTCGTACGCATCACAAATGACTCGTGGATCGTTGTCCTAAAGTATCAAAACAATCCGAACACGTTTGCTCGGTTTGGCGTATGTCATTGGTGTTGTTTTCCAAAGATCATGTCATTTTCAAAATGATATCAGACACTTTTAGCCATATCGGTCACACCGTGCGTCGGATTGAGGTGCGGTCGATTCGTACGCGTCACAAATGACTCGTGGATCGTTTTACTAAAGTATCAAAACAATCCAAAGTTGTTTTCTCGGTTTGGCGTATGTCATTGGTGTTGTTTTCCAAAGTTTATCTCATTTTCAAACTGATATCAGACACTTTTAGCCATACCGGTCACACCGTGCATCGGATTGAGGTGTGGTCGATTCGTAAACATCACAAATGACTCTTGGATCGTTGTAATAAAGTATCAAAACAATCCGTACGCGTTTTCTCGGTTTGGCGTATGTCATTGGTGTTGTTTTCCAAAGTTCATGTCATTTTCAAACTGATATCAGACACTTTTAGCCATACCGGTCACACCGTGCATCGTATTGAGGTGCGGTCGATTTGTACGTGTCACAAATGACTCGTGGATCGTTGTCCTAAAGTATCAAAAAAATCCAAAGGTGTTTTCTCGGTTTGGCGTATGTCATTGGTGTTGTTTTCCAAAGTTTATCTCATTTTGAAACTAAGTAGTAGGAATTCACTAATCTAAAGATATGAAACATAAGAAAGGGAGATCATAGATGATCAATAAGTGTAAAGGGAGATATCAATGACCATATAAAGATAACATAAGTATTACGAATTTACCTTCATTGTCCTATTTGTTTACATTCTTCGATCAGGTACGCTGCCCATTCGTTTCTAAAGACATTTATATCATCTTCTGAATAGGAGTTTTTGCGACAATCATTGTATTACTGAAAAAATATAAATACACAAGGTATTAATAATTATTTTAAATAAAGTAGTAATTATTTTCAAAAATACCTCTTCAGGGATGCTAGTTTGTCCATGAAATACGATCTCTTTCATAAATTTACAAACATAATAACCGCAGTCCTTGTCATTTGTTTGTTTCGGACACTGCAGAAACATAGAGAAAAATAAGTAATTGGATTTGATATGTATTTGGATAGTGAAATATAATTATATATACCCAGATACTTCTCCATTTGTAGATCTTGTGGGCATTGTCGTCCTTACGCCCTGTGGATTCATTCCAGCCTTTAGACGATATTCATACACCGCCCTATCATAACAAAATCCTCCTTAAAAGATAATATAAATTATATAACTAGATATTTAGTTCTAAAATGTTGGATCTAGTGTATTACAAATTGACAATCGCCATCATGTGTGGCCGGTTAGTTGGATATCCATGCAGTGAATCCAGAAAATAAATCTTTGGAGTATCTAAATTGACTGCAATGAGCATCCAATGTTCCCTAAAAACACAAAAAGAAATAAGTACTGATAGAAATGAAAATATAATTGATATGATTAAAATGTAGAGTTTTACCCTTGCATCGTTGGTATTAAAAAGAGCATGTGAGTCGTAATTCTTATTTGAAACGTTCTGAGCAGATTTGACATCAATTCAGCCTGAAAATTAGAATCTATTTCTGTTCGTTGTGTAGAAATGGTGTGAGGACCAACGAGTCCAAATTTGTATTCATGGGAAAATCCCTTCAACTGTGTTTCATATATATGCCTGTGAAAAATATGAGATGTATTTATCCATAATTATCAAATTATATCAGCTTCTATAAAATCAAATCATGAAAACATACCTCATGTATACATTTATAACTGAGGTGCCTAGCCAGTCGTATGTGATGATCTCAGAAACAGCGTCTGCACTAACGAAATCCATTGTTTCCTCTCCGTACATATCTTTTTCACAAACAATTGTATGATTCTTTCTGTCTTTCATTTTCGTATCCACATGAGCTTGCAATGATATTAAATGTGGATATAGAACGGGCGGGGTGAACGTGCTCTCAGTAGATCGTTTTGATTGGTTTGTTGATCCAATCTTGGAGCCGCTCTTTCGTTTTAGCTTCTCCATTTTATCCTTCTGTAATAACATTCATCGGTTCAGCTATTTTCTAATTTAATGTTAAAGGTTCTGCTTGAAAAATGAACTGGAAATGAATACCTCCTGCTCGACGTGTTTTTTTACAAGATTCGACGGCCATGCAACGAATGTTCCAATAGATTTTTCCACCGTATGAATGTCGTCATCGTCATTTGGCATGGGTAGATCGGCGCTCGGCTCATTAGATACGTTAATCGACAATTTGACATGACCGGTTGGAAGTGGTCTGGAGTGTAGCATGTCATTCTGCATATTGAACACCATAGCCCTCGCTACAAGGCGATGGGTGGGAGTTGACAGATATAAATCACAGTCATTTTCACCCTGCAGAATATCATTAAATGAAAGGTATCAGTGTCTATGTGATTCAAATCTCACAAAAACGAATATTATAACATTGATTACCTCGGTTAAGTCAGGTCTTTGAGGGTAATGGCTCACATCAAAGCTGGTGAGGGGTGGATCTTCTCGTGGGGGTTGTTCTTGAGTTGTTTGTTATCTTCGCCTCTCCTCCATCAAACTCTTTAGCATCTCTCCCTGAGTTTGGATTAGTTCTTCAAGGGTAGCTACTCTATCTCTCATTACATGCAATTATTTATTTTTTTCATCCTCTTGTTTTTTTTTCTTAAAATATGTCTTGGGTGACACCCCAAAACCCACTCCTCTGACGCGGCCATACTGTTCTGGCTGTTTCAAGGCCGTTGAAAGTATGTCTGCATCCGGTGCGGGTGTTGATGTTTCCTGTGACTATGTAAAATAGAAAATATGAAAAAATAAGTAAGCATCGTTATGTAATAGTGATTTAAAGAAAAACAAGTTTATATTATGTCATACTTACACATGTTTCCCACACTTTTTGTGTGTTTTCATCTATCAGTTTCCCCTCTGTATTAACACGAGCCTCCTTCCATAGCACATGGCATGGAATGGAAGTGACTTGAGATTTTGCTTCATCAATCTGCTTATAAACGGAGAAACATGGTTACAGTGTTGTTTTATGTCACATAAAATTATTACAGTACTTTTAAAATACATACCAATTGTTTTTCAATTGAAGCGTACCCCAACCTTGCTTTACGGTAGGGGTACACTGGTTTTGCTGCCCGTTCTTTATTTCCAGCACTCAGTTGTTGTTTCATAAATAGAAACCTATCAATCAATGTGATTAATACAAGCAACATTACACAACGTGTAACCAAACACAATGTACCTGAAAATTCTTTTCCGCACGACAGTTGTAAAATGCATCCCACGTTCCTTGGGATATCAAGTGTGCATAAAGAGGAGGCGGGTGCGGCTTGATTTTCCCTTCAGCATCATTCAGATGATTTTTCGTTAAAATGGTGCGAAAGCCTCTATGAATCCTTCCCGCCAGTCTGAAAACATATTCTTTGTGCGAAACATCTACTATAAATGCACTCTGCAAGAGATAATGAAGGGTTAGTCAGTATTTCAATATTTTATTTTATTTTAATAAATTAAATAGATGATATCATAATGATATCGTAATCTCGTCCCACATTAATGTTTTCAACCCGCTGACAACATGGTGCCACGACTCTACGTCAATCGGCACACGTTGTCGAGTGACGATTCCAATGTAGCTACTAAACATGGCTTTGTTGGGGTTTACATGCTGGCCTAGCTTATTCCATCCCACCTCAAATTTGATGCCTTTTGCTTTTGCCTTAAGGATTTTTGCTAAAACAGTCAAACTACAGTGCACCTGTTTTTTTGTGTCGCTGGGGTTTCATCGCCTACCATTTCCTCAGTTTCTGCATCATCATTATGTTTCTCCGAAACACTAGCTTCAGCACTGACACCAGCTGCAACAGGTTGAGAGACCTGTTGTACATCAGCAGTGGGACCAGCTGCAACAGGTTGAGAGACATGTTGACTCTCAGCAGTGGGGCCAGCTGCAATAGGTTGAGAGACCTGTTGTACGTCAGCAGTGGGACCAGCTGCAACAGGTTGGGAGACCTGTTGTCTCTCAGCAATGGGACCAGCTGCAACAGGTTGAGAGACATGTTGGGTCTCAGGATTAGGTGCATCAACAGGTGAAGAAGTCATTATCTGCAAAACTGGTTTAAAATTTAAGTTAGATCACATAAAAGCAGCAGCGAACAGATAATAACATAATGTAACATAATCTATATAACAATAAAAATCAATAACCTGATTATTGAACTCCCTTTTTTTTAAAAGGCTGAAGGGATTTGACCCCTCTATCAACTATCCATATACCTTCATTGTGGTCTCCTCTGATATACAAAACGTCATCTACATTGAGACCACTGCAAAATGATTGCGAAATCCCAATGAAAGGATCATCTTCCATTGAATTTTCATCTGACCCTTCAGCTGTTTTTGTCGATAACAGAACAATTGACCAGTTTCGGTTTGCGGGATCGGGAACATAAAATACTTGCACTGCCTGTGATGCCATTATAAATGGTTTTTCTTTCTCCCCTTCCTTACTGAAATCAACTTTCACAAATCCCAAATCATCTATTTTAACAGCACTCCTGTTATCAACCCACTTTCATTGAAATATCAGAACTTGAAATTCCGTATAATCCAACTCCCATATTTGTTTGATGATGCCAAAGTATGACATATTCACATAAATTGGATTTCTGTCCTTAGCACCGGAAACATGCATCGCTTCAGCCACAAGTGTACCCCCACTATTCTGCATGGTACTGTCTTCATCATGTTCATTAGTATAAAATGTATAACCATTAACTACATAAGCATTGTAAGATAATGCATACACACTTGGTCCTTCGGCTAGCCATCGAAGTCATTCCGAAATAGACTTTGGATTTTCATCTGACTTCTTAAAAATATGATCTCGAAACCATCCTATAAACTGTCGATTATGTGTATTTGATATCCATTTTTCAGCACTTGATGGATTCAATTGCCTAATAATTTCTTTGTGGATTTCAACATATGGGTCAACGTCCAAACTATTATGAAAAACATAAAGGTGGGCCTGCTCCCGATCTGTAATATTGATTGTGACAACCTTTCTTCCAGAAATTCCTTCACCCTCTAACCGCCCAGTGTGACGAGATTTCGGTAAGCCGATTCTCTCCACACCAGACAAGTATTCATTACAGAATTCAACGGCTTCCTCAACAATATATCGCTCTGCAATACAACCCTCTGGCAGACTTCGATTTTTGACATACCCTTTCAAAATCTTCATATACCGTTCAATGGGGTACATCCATCTGTAATGTACAGGACCACATAGTCGAATCTCTCTCACCAAGTGGACCATCAAATGAACCATCATATCAAAAAATTAAGGCGGGAAGAACATTTCTAATTCACATAATATGACGGAAATTTCTTTTTCCATAGCTAGCAATTTCGCCGGGTCTATAACTTTTCTGCATATAGATTTGAAGAAGAAACACATTTTCGTTAATGTATGGCGGACATTCTTGGGAAAAATTCAACGTAAAGCAATTGGAATGAGATTTTTCATCAAAACATGATAGTCATGTGATTTCAGACCTTTTAACGTCAAGTCGCTCATTGACACAAGGTTACTGATATTTGACGAATACCCCTCTGGAACTTTTATGTCATTCAAGAAGTTGAAAAACTGATATCTCTCCTGCCTGGAAAGAGTGTAAGCAGCAGGAGGAAGAAAGGTTCGTTTTTCACCCTTTACTGGTGTCAACTCTTCTCGTATTCCCATCTCAACCATGTCCAACCTAGCCTTAATTCCATCTTTTGTTTTTCCAGATGTATTTAGCAACGTGCCGATAACACTGTCAAATACATTTTTTTCTACATGCATAACATCAATAAAATGTCTTACATACAGACATTTCCAGTATTGTAATTCAAAAAAAAATTGATCTCTTTTTCCAACCGATTTTCGTAAGGTTTTTCGAAGCCAGTTTACCAAAAGTAGTGTCCAAATTTTTAACTTTCTCAAACAATTGATCGCCTGTTAGTGGAGACGGTGTTGTACGTTCTTCTGAACTTCCATCGAATGATGTCTTCCAAGAACGGTACTTATGTCGTCGCTGTAGAAATCTGCGATGTCCTAGAAACATGGTTTTCAATGAATGTTTCAACCTAATTGATTGTGTACCTTCTTCACAAACGGGACAGCCTTGAGTTCCTTTAATGCTATATCCTGACAAATTTCCATACGCTGGGAAGTCATTTATCGTCCCATACAACACGACTCTCAAAGTGAAATCTTCCTTTCTATAAGCATCATACAATGTAACACCTGAATCCCACAATAATTTCAAATCTTCGATCAATGGAGCTAAATAAACATCAATATCATTAACCAGTTGTTTTGGTCCTGATATAAGCATAGATAACATGATGTATTTTCGTTTCATGCATAACCATGGTGGTAAGTTATAATTTATCAACATAACCGGCCATGTACTGTGACTGCTGCTTTGAAAACCAAAAGGATTCACTCCATCTGTAGATAACGCAAGACGAAGGTTTCTCGACTCGTTTCCAAATTCAGGATACTCATGATCGATTCTCTTCCACTGAGGAGAGTCTGCCGGGTGACGTAGTATCCCATCTTTAATTCTTGTATCTTCATGCCATGTTAATTGTTCTGCAGTCTCCTCACTTCCATATAGGCGTCTAAACCTTGGAATGATTGGAATGTACCATACAACTTTAGTAGTACTGGATTCATCTTTCTTGTATCTAGAAGTACCACACTTTGGGAATTATTTAAGTGATTTTTGGTCCTTGCGAAACAGTATACAGTCATTCGGGCAGGCGTGTATTCTTTCAGAGATCATACCCATAGAGCGTAGCATTCGTTTGGCATCGTATGTTCGGCTCAGGAGCTCATTGTCTTCTGGGAGCATGTCATTCAAGAGGGAAAGTAGTTTCGTAAAACTGTCGTCACTCCACCCGTTATCTGCTTTCAAACTATACAGCTTCAGTACGGCTGACAATGCTGTATATTTAGTGCAACCAGCATACAACAACGTCTTTGCACAACTTTTTAACTTCTCAAACAATTTTGGGCAATCACAAAGTTCATCTTCGAAGGTCCTTGTCATTTTCTCAATACAATCTTCATCACCATTCACATATGTAATCACATCCTCCATACGGTCATCTTCATTGTTCATGTTTGTAATCATATCAGATGATCCATAAAACGCAGTGTCACCCCAGTCACTACCTACATTCGTTGTTTCCCCGTGTCTATTCCAACATGTATAACTTTGATCAATTCCATGACAGATCAAGTGTTCTTCCAACTCATCTGGACTAATTTGTTTTGAATAACAACAACGTAAACACGTACAAAGGATTTGAGAAGAGTCACATGCATGATCTATTGCAAACTTGATAAATTCTTTCACGCCTTCTTCATACTCTTTTGTCAACCGATTAGCATTCATCCATTCTTTATTTATATTCATCCTATTTAAAATCCCTAGGATAAGTATATAGGTTAAAGGAGAAGGAATATGAGTATAATTTAGATAAAGAACAAGATACTTCAAGGAAATAAAGGAATAAATAAATACCAAAATAAAAAATATATTGGGAACCACTACAATCCCCAAGCCTCACATCAGTATAATACCACCGTGCGCCAGTTGAATCACCCATAAAACCTAATCTAGATAAATCAAAAATCAATAGAAACTAAATATAAAGAATAAAATGGTAAGGAAGATGGTGAAATCACTTGAGGCACCTCTCAAACCGCGGTGGAGGAGGAGGCAGCAGAGTAGGCAGAAGAGGAGGAGGAGGAGGCGCTGGTGGAGGAGGAGGATGAGGCAGCGGACTAGGAGGAGGAGGAGGAAGCGCCGGTGGAGGAGGAGGAGGATGAGGCTGCGGTGGAGGAGAAGGAGGAGGAGGAGGAGGAGCAGAAAAGGAGGAGGAGGCGGAGGCAGCGGAAGAGGTAGAAGAGGCAGCGAAGGAGGAGGAGGAGGTCGCGGTGGAGGAGGAGGAGGCCGCGGTGGAGGAGGAGGCACCTGCGTGACCGCGGCGTGACCGCGGCATGACCGCGGCGTGACCGCGGCGTGACCGCGGCGTGACTGCGGCGTGACCGCGGCGTGCTCGCGGCGTGACCGCGGCGTGACCGCGGCGTGACCGCAGCGCGCGGAGGAGGAGGAGACGTGGAGGCACTGGCGGCACCGGCGGAGGAGGAGGAGGCATCGGCAGAGGAGGAGGAGGCCGCGGTGGAGGAGGAGGCACCGGAGGCACCGGTGGCAGCGCAGAGGTAGGGCGGAGGCATGGAGGAGGCAGCGAAGGCAGCGGAGGAGGAGGAGGATGAGGCCGGTGGAGGGGAGGAGTAGTAGGAGCAGAGGAGGAGGAGGTGGCCGCAGAGGCACCGGCGTGACCGCGGCGTGACCGCAGAGGAAGAGGCGGCCGCGGAGGCACCGGCGGAGGATGAGGAGGCATCGGAGGAGGAGGGGGAGGCCGCGGTGGAGGAGGAGGCACCGGCGGCAGCGCAGAGGCAGGGCGGAGGCAGCGGAGGCAGCAGAGGAGGAGGAGGATGAGGCCGGTGGAGGAGGAGGAGGAGGAGCAGGAGCAGAGGAGGAGGAGGCGGCCACGGCGTAGTAAGAGGAGGCAGCGGCCGCGGAGGCACCGGCGTGAACGCGGCGTGACCGCGGCGGGACCGCGGCGTGACCGCGGCACGACCGCGGCGGGACCGCGGTGTGACCGCGGCGTGACCGCGGCGTGACCATAGCGTGACCACAACGCGCGGAGGAGGAGGAGACGTGGAGGCACTGGCGCCACCGACGGAGGAGGAGGAGGCATCGGTGGAGGAGGAGGAGGCCGCGGTGGAGGAGGAGGCACCGGAGGCACCAGCGGCAGCCCAGAGGCAGGGCGGAGGCAGCGAAGGCAGCAGAGGAGGAAGAGGATGAGGCCGGTGGAGGGGAGGAGGAGCAGGAGCAGAGGAGGAGGCGGCGGCCGTAGAGGCACCGGCGTGACCGCGGCGTGACCGCGGCGTGACGGCGGTGTGACTGCGGTGTGACCGCAGAGGAGGAGGCGGCCGCGGAGGCACCGTAGGCACCGGCGGAGGAGGAGGAGGCATCAGCGGAGGAGGAGGAGGCCGCGGTGGAGGAGGAGGCACCGGCGGCAGCGCAGAGGCAGGGCGAAGGCAGGACGGAGGCAGCGGAGGCAGCGGAGGACGAGGAGGATGAGGCCGGTGGAGGAGGAGGAATAGGAGCAGGAGCAGAGGAGGAGGCGGCGGCCGCGGCGTAATAGGAGGAGGCGGCGGTCGCGGAGGCACCGGCGTGACCGCGGCGTGACCGCGGCCTGACCGCGGCAGGACCGCAGCACGCGGAGGAGGAGGAGACGTGGAGGCACTGGCGGCACCGGCGGAGGAGGAGGAGGCATTGGCGGAGAAGGAGGAGGCCGCGGTGGAGGAGGAGGCACCGGAGGCACCGGCGGCAGCGCGGAGGCAGGGTGGAGGCAGGGCGGAGGCGGGGCGGAGGCAACGAAGGCAGCGGAGGAGGAGGATGATGAGGTCGGTGGAGGGGAGGAGGAGCAGGAGCAGAGGAGGAGGCGGCGGCCGCGGCAGAGGAGGAGGAGGCAGCGGAGGCAGCAGAGGAGGAGGAGGAGGCCGCGGTGGAGGAGGAGGAGGCCGCGGTGGAGGAGGAGGCACCGGCGGAAACGCAGAGGCAGGGCGGAGGCAGGGCAGAGGCAGCAGAGGCAGCGGAGGCAGCGGAGGAGGAGGAGGATGAGGTCGGTGGAGGAGGAGGAGGAGGAGCAGGAGCAGAGGAGGAGGAGGCGGCCACGGAGGAGGAGGAGGAGGCGGCGGCCGCGGAGGCACCGGCGTGACCGCAGCATGACCGCGGCGTGACCGCGGCATGACCGCGGCGTGACCGCGGCGTGACCGCGGCGTGACCGCGGCGTGACCGCGGCGTGACCGCGGCGTGACCGCGGCGTGACGGCAGAGGAGGAGGAGGCCGCGGAGGCACCGGCGGAGGAGGGGGAGGCCGCGGAGGCACCGGCGGCACCGGAGGAGGAGGAGGAGGCATCGGCGGAGGCAGCGGAGGAGGAGGAGGATGAGGCCGGTGGAGGAGGAGGAGGAGGAGCAGGAGCAGAGGAGGAGGCGGCGGAGTTTTACTACTCGCTTATTATATTTTTAAGAACGCATGCATAATGTGTTATTTTATAGGTAATGGTACTGGATATGATAGTGTTGGATGAGAAAAGAGAAAATGGGCGAATGCTTTGTTTTATGGACAGTGAAAGAAAATGGTATTGAAAAAGATCTCACCTTTTAGGATGAGGATGATACGGTATTTGGACCCCCCATTATACGCCCCACCTACATGTTCACCCACTAAACATCTCCCCCACCTAAACACCCCCACCTAAACACCCCCCCACCCACTACACCCGCAGCACCTGCACCCCCCACTTCAAATAAAATTGATTCACACAAATCATGATAGTTGAAATATAGAACAAAAACAAAAAACAAAGCAAATTACAGGCATAGCATACCGCACAATGGAGGAGGAGGAGGCCGCGGAGGAGGAGGAGGCCGCGGAGGCACCGACAGAGGAGGAGGAGGCCGCGGTGGAGGAGGAGGCCGCGGTGTAGGAGGAGGAACCGGCGGAGGAGGAGGAGGCACCGGCGGAGGAGGAGGAGGCCGCGGTGGAGGAGGAGGCACCGGCGGCAGCGGCGCGGAGGCAGGGCTGAGGCAGGGTGGAGGCGGCGGAGGAACCAGAGGAGGAGGAGGAGGAGCAGAAGCAGAGGAGGAGGTGGAGGCCGCGGCAGAGGAGAAGGAGGCGGCGGCAGCGGCGGCAGCGGCGCAGACGAGGGCTTCCGCGAGAGCTTGATTGTGTGCGGGGAGGACGAAGAGGACCCGCGGGTTTTTAATAAATCCACGGGACCCTTTATCAGCGCTAGTAAAAAGCGCTGATAAAGGGTGTATTTATGAGCGCTAAAATGAAAAGCGCTGATAAATACAGACTTTATCAGCGCTAGAATAGCGCTGATAAAGTTGAATGCCTTTATCAGCGCTAAAAAAGCGCTGATAAAGGTGACCTTTATCAGTGCTTTTGTTAGCGCTGATAAAGGTCTGTCCCTTTATCAGCGCTTTTCCGTTAGCGCTGATAAAGGCAGGCGCATGCCTTGCCCAGTTTTGTGGTAGTGAGTGAATCACATTCATGATTTGAATAACTTGGTATGTTATAGGTGGAGGATAATTTCCAGTTGGCGATGACTCCTTAAGTGCATCCAGGATCCCAGAGATCAAATCCAGGCGAAGGCTAATTTCTAGGCTCTGTAGCAGGAAATGTTGCTGGTACTGTAGCAGGCAATGTTTGTCACTATAACAGCTAGGAATAGTCCCCCGTTTGGGCCTCGGGTCACTGATTTGGTCCCTTAGTCCGTAATGGACCTCGGGCCATGTAGGCCTTCAGGTTAGTAAGGCCTTCAGGCCACCTCAAGGCCTTCGGGCCACCTTAATTGCAGTTTCAAACCAGACAACCTATAAGAAACAAACTTCATAAGGAGGAGCAGCAAGAAGCTTTCACCATAACAGAAGCTAAACAGATTTCAAGAATGAGAGGGTATGACACCTACCATCGGGACAAGCCTGTGCATGCACGGGAAAACCTAGACAAACAGCCATGCGAATGTGGAGAACTAATTTCATGATGACGATGATGGGGATGAGTAGTTCCAATTAGTTAGTCTAGGTTGTATGTAATGTTTGAATCCTACAGGCATTGAATTTATATAAGTCATATGGGCCATGTAATACTTATGCCTACGGGCGTTATAAGGGTTTCACCTCACCCCTTGAGAGGTGGATTTTCAAAAAAAAAAATGAAGGCCTTCGGGCCATTGGAGGAAAATATTGCATGACGTACAAAGATTGAAGGCTTGCCTGATCAAAGAAACAAGTATATGATTTAATGGGAATTGTGGATCTCATCTACATGATGTGTATTCAACGTACATAATTTGTAGATTTTTTGATATAATTCACTTAATATAATAAGAAATGTGCATGAATTACTTGTCATGTACTATTTCAACATATTAATATTTGAGCACTCGACCACATAAAAGAAAACGATAGGTAATTTATTTTTCTATAGTTTTATTCAATCATTTTTTTATATCTTCTTTATAAACCCATTTTTATTAGTTCCATTATTTTTTGTGAAATTATTTTGAGTTTTTGATTAATTACATTCATTCTATTCATGATCATTATCCATTGTGAATATGATTCCATTCGATGTATCTTTTCGACATCGATTATATTTGATCATCATCACTTGAAATTCAATTCATTATTTCTTCATGAGAAGTGATTTTTTGATTGGATTTACATTATTTACATTATTTTATCTTGATTCATAATTATTTTAATCATTGATTTCTTATTTCTTAGTTGTTCCATGATTAGGTATAACATGTTTAGTGTTATCTTTCTTTTGATCGTCACCACCAAGTGAGGCTCATCCATCTAGGGTTAGGAGTAGGTATTATGGGGTTTTTATGAGACAAATGAGTCTATAAAAAGAGCCTTTTTCACCCTATGGATAGTAATTTGGTTAGTAATAATTGTTCATCACCTTATTTTTTATAACATTGTCCATGGGATGTGCGGTTGAATGAACTGAAACTAATTTGAGTTGATAATGACTGTTACTATTTTCCATTGAAGCCTCATATATATAAGTTATGTTTAATTCACCTAGTTTGTTAGATATAAAATGAAAATGGGATAGTTTTAGCATTGGTAAATCCAATTAGTTTGAACAAAAACAATTGGTGAATCTTTCACCGCTTTGCAGCTTAATCCGTAGGACTATCCCGAGATAAATCTAAGTTTATCTTCTATCAAGATCCCTAAAATTTATCCAAATCCCTTTATTTTTTTCTAAATTAAAATATCAACAAATTATATTTTGTATAAATGAAATAATGAAGAGTGAACATTAGGTATGCTTTACAAGGGATTTATTTGATTGGTTGTTGACCTACCAATGATCCTTGTGGGATCGACCCCATACCACCACTTTACTATTCGCTAGTAGTAATTATATTTTAATACTATAAATTTCTAATCTGATCATATCCCACAC
Organism: Viscum album; assembly: GCA_963277665.1. NCBI lineage: Eukaryota > Viridiplantae > Streptophyta > Magnoliopsida > Santalales > Viscaceae > Viscum > Viscum album. Next base: position 669,358,382 of record OY728123.1, read on the forward strand.
AAATTTAATGATGTTTGTATCAACATTATACATCATGGTTGAGATTTGTGTCCAAAATATCTTTGGAATTATGAGTTTCAGCTCCAACCAAAGTACCATCGAAGCGTATAATTAATATATGATCATGAGTAGCCAACACCCCTAATATTGTGACGTTTTACATAGAATCTCAGAAAACTGATGGATTAGTATGAAATTTTGAGAATGGATCCATAGATAAGTATACAAATATAACATTTATCCTCTGGTACTTGGTGAAGATGGATTGTAAAAAACATTCACCGCTTCCACTTGTCATTTTTTATTAAATATATCTCTATGTGAGGAAAATTTGGTTGTTTCACCAAAAAACATCTAGGAGGGTCAATGAGTACAACTTGAATTTTCTACAGTATGAAAGAAAAAAATTCCCCTTGAACTCAATGTCAGAAGAGGACCCATTCAAATCATTATACGTCAAGAAAAATATTCTGTAGACTTGGCGGTAGATTGATATCCATCCAAATACTACAAATAAAAAAAAATAAAATTAATGATGAAATCATTGATTACATGATAAATTTTTCTGAGAATGTATCTTTCCTCATCCCAAGAAGAGGTATGATTAGCCTCCTCCTCACTAGTTATATCCATTGCTTCCCCAACACCCTCAGTGTCACCTTCCTCCTTGTGTTTCACTCTAGGTTTTGTTAATTCAAGCACCAAGTCCATTTATATGGCTCTAACCATATGTGAGGGTATTGAAGATTAAATATCATAGTGGTAAGCTTCCTCCTCTTTGGGATGTTCCATATAGGAGATACTATGGAGTGTGTTCAAAATACCAACCCTCATTGAGATAATTTCCTTAACATAGAACATGTTATTGGACTATATGTAAATTAGTGTAGTACTGTAATATTTTCACTCCCTAAGAACCTATCTAAATGCATAATCAGTGGGAATTAGTAGAGGTAGAGATACCCTACTCATCAAGGTGGCATTTCCCAAATGACACACTTATTTTATAGGAATCTAAGACACTCTAGAATTCTATGGTGAATGGATCTTACTAGGTACCCCTACCTATTTTATTTTTTCTTCTTCTTGTTTACTTTTAGTCGTTATTATAACCTTAGGATAAAGTAAAAAAATCATCCAATTTACCACCATGATATGATTAGATCCACTTATCATTATAGTTAGTCAGAAACATGATGACGATATCGACCGATGAGAGAGTGACTTTTATTACCCTATCAACCTTCATGAACGTCATTCATAAAAATTGTGCCACCATGTGGTGTCACTCAAGCCATACACTACAGGTAAGGTCATGGTGTTTCTTCTTCAAACAATGTATATAACACCCAAATATACGATGACAATATCCCTTTTAGATAGTCACCCAATTAATTTTAGATCACAGCTATCCATTTTATAGAGATATCATATATGCATTAGAAGTGTGGTTTTTTGTTTTTTCATAGTTAATTATACTTTTTTTGTCTGGATATGAAGTTTAAATGAACCAATTTTAAATATTTAATATGATTCCGATATTGTGGATGTCTAATGTTAGTGTTGTAACACTATATAATCCCTAAAGATAATTTTTGAATTAGGTTATCAAATTGGATTGGTCATGGATAAACTTTAATCCCCCCACATAGGCTTAAATACAAACCCATTAAAAGTGGAAGGTCATAATGATTCTAAATGGGCCTTTTCTATGAAATATTTATCTGATGAGGTCGTGCAACTTATCCAACATCAACACCACTAAGTTGTTCCTCATATTAGTTTCAAGTTGGGCTACAATTATGAAGGTCTCAGACCTCACCCTAGTTTATAATTAATACACCAGGAAAACGTATCCATTGATGAAAATAACAAAAAAAAAGATTCTATAGGGACAAAATGATTGACCTGAGGGGTGACTTCCCAACCCAATTCTAGGTAGTGCCCTTATAGTAATGTTTTCTAGTAGGAAACAGGAATCCCTTGGTTCTTGAGAGTTTGTAATGTCTAATGTATTTGTATATTTGGCTCCCATTCATTTTACATGATGAATAATTGATCCATACACTAAATGGAGTGTCAATATAAGGATTGAGATCTATGCCCATGGAATAACATTCCAATTGAATAATGTCCCTTATAGGTGGGGGAGTCCTCATATTTTATCCTATATAAAAGGATGATGGATAAACGTGTTATTCCTATCCAACAAGACTTGATCTCCAAGGATCATATACTCATCCCAAAGTCTTATCCTAACCTCTTAGTGCATCAAAAGAAATACATTACTATCACGGACATGCCTACTAATTATGAATAAAATAATCTTCCCTATACAATGGTAGAATTACTATGATACACATACTAGTTTATCAATCCTGACTACAATTAGTTACTCCATCAACTCCTTGAATCTTTGAAAAACCTAGTAGGGTCAATCAAATACCATGATGAAGGAACCATTTGGGTGATCATCCAAGTTTAAGGCCTAACCCAATCTTTGATTTTTATTAGATATCTTTAGGATGAATGAATAATTGTGTACCTGTATCTTTTTAAGTCACCATCCTTCCTCTAGAGATAGGGGTATAAATAACTACATAAAATTTTGTCTGGTTTAACTCCCCGATTAAGCATTGAGTTTTTAAGATATTATCTCTAGAAAATTCATAATGGTAGTTGATATAATTGATTTGTTGATTACCTGGTTTTATCATGGGAATAAGAACATTAATTAGTAGTCTAAACCTATGTACAGGAAAGCAATTGGATACCATGTACTATTGGAGACTCTATCCTTTGAGATTTAAGATAAGTTGATGTCTCATGTGGGAACACTATAATTGGATGGTCTCAACATTATATATAATTTCTATTCACCTCATTTCATTATCTCGAGCATTTTGTTCTGGAGTAATTTCTACAAAATATAAGGGCATTCAAAATTATAATGAAATCGGGGAATAATATTAAAAAACAAAAAAGTAAAAAATGTCATGTCTAAGTTATTTGATTTTTTTATAAAGAAATTATATAGTTTACATAAATGATTCATGAAGGGGAAATTTTGAATGAAATTTTATGTATTCAATAAAATTTTGTTTGTAGTGTATTTTTTTCATGAATAAAAATGGTTTATGAAAGGTGATTCATTCATAAAAGGTAATGCGTTGATAGAGGATCATTCATAGATTAATTTGGTCATGTATTTAAATGAGGAAATTCATATATAGTCATCCAAAATGTCAAATTCGTGCCACATGAACTATTTATAGGGAAGATACCACCCTTATATGAATCGTCTTTTGTGAAACCACAACATTAGACTTTTGTAGATTATCTATGTTTCACAAAATTATCTCTTTTTCATGTTGATTAGATCCTATTACTAAGGGGGATGTGGGGTATTTATTGATTCTCAAGAAAGAATAGATGTGACACCCCATTGAAGTGGATCCTTGATCCAATTTATTTTTTTCTTGATAATTTCAATACTTCTTTATTATATAATTATAATTTATCATTTATTTAATTTTAATCCTTTATTCCCTCACACATAAGTAGGATTGAATGTTAATATATTTTACTATATTAATAATCATTTTGTTATGTGTTTTATGAATTTATTCATCTCTATATTGGTTTTTTCATATGTTTGATATTTATCTATTTTGTAAAATTTTATTATTTCATGAAGTGACCATGAGGTAGGAATAACAATTGCTAGCATGAACAGATGCGTCAATCTCATGAACAAAGGTCAAAAAACCATAATATTGGAAGTCAAATTTTTTCTATGTCTTTAAGAGATCACACGAAAAAAATTCAAATGATCACAAGAATATGGATCAACTATGAGACTGGTAGTAAATTTTTTCTATGTGTTGAATTAACTGTATTAATATTATGACCCAACAGTGGTGATCCAATAAACAACATATTGAAATTTTGATTGACAGAATGTTGGAATTTTGATTAACCATATGATGAAATTCAGATAAACCATATGGTCATTTTCTATGAACCACATGATAAAGGTATAATATACAATAAGGTATGACTTACTATGAGTTACGAACTACTGTGAGAAATCAACTGGGCCTTTAAGGAAGTATTTTCTTTGAAACTCTATTTTTCACATTTTAATAAATTTCAATTCACATAATATTTCAATAAAAAGGTTTTATTGATTTAATTATTTCTAAAATAATTATTAATCATTTTCATACTATTGAATTTTATATTGAAAAATTATATATAAAATTAAATTATTATTAAGTGGATTAAAATATCACTTTGGTTTCTTGAAAAAAAAGATTACTAAATTCATTTTTTGGAATTTCAGTTGATTTACTCGCATGGTTTATTATAGTGTTCCAATGAATTTTAATACCATTTACTATAGATTTTTAGTGATTTATATATTGGTTTAATAAATTCCTCTATTTGGATAGTTTTAATATTAGAAATTATTAAAGTGAACCACATGGTAATATTTTCAAATAAATGTTCAATAAATGAGTCACATGTTGCCTTGGGAAAGATGAAATGTAACATGCTTCATGTTTTGAATATATTGTGTATAAATGTAATATCTATGTTGAGATCAACAAAACCAGTGAAGTAATGAGGTTATGTATATTCTTAAACTTCACAATGATATACACCTAGGAAATTAATTACATCTCTTGGATGAACATCAATTATATGATATATTACTACTAGAGAGAACCAGGAAACCCCAATACTAATTTTTTATCACTTTATATAGAATCTATAGTTCATAATAATTTATGTTCTTATTGGTAATTAATCATGTAGGGTTGTACGACCCACAAAAGGTAGGAGTTGGGTAATACTACCCCATACAAAATATACCGGTTTTGCAATAATTGGTAAATGGAAATGGGATGTGTTTTTCCTTGGCCTAAGAAAAAGGAAGGGTTTGGTTCAACCTTAATTTTAAGATCTAGCCTCTAGGTTGTTCTTATAGGTGTGAAAATGTAAGTGTAATCATATTATTCCACATTGTGTGTCGAAATATTATATCAGGTTATGCCTATAGGTTTAAAAAAAAGGTAGTTTTAAATTGTTCTGAATCTCTTAAATTTTTAGATTCCATATTTATTTGGTAACTTATCCTTCCATGTTTGATAGGGTCAAAGAGTAGTGTATAATAATATAGATCCAAACAACCATAAAATTAATTTGGTTCAATTATATTTATATTTAAAAATTTTAAGTAATAACCTTCATAATAGTTTATTAAATCTGTTTTAAATATGTTTTAAAAGTTGAATTATCCTGCCTCTTGGTCATTCACCCATTCTCAGGTTAAGTCCAAAAAATTAGTATCAAATGGGGTTCCTTATATTTAACATATTTTCAATTATTTGTGATAATAAAATACAAACATAAATATTAAAGGATAAAATATCAATTTTGATATGGAAGGATTGAATGTGAATTATATTTGGACACCTAAAAGAACTCCACTCTTTATTGGAACTGATTATAGACGCTAAGGTCTTTCTTGGAGTATTTTCTTAAACACCTGAGAATTGAAAGATGGAAAATCATGGATAAACCATAAAAACAAGATGAAGTTACTCCTAAATAATTAGTTTATAATTATACAGTAATGTATGTTCTAAATTATATGGAAATTAATATTATGTATTTTGAAATTAATAGGAATTCATATAGTCATATTTCTACATGAAAAATAGAATAATAAAATAAGAAAATATATAATGTTACCCATCTAAGATTAGAAAAGTTAATAAAAATTAAATTAGGAACATTAATATATAACTATTAGGAATTAAAAAGGTTATAATAGAATATTATTAATCAAATTATTAAAAGATTTACAAGCACTATAAATTTCACTAGTAATTCATGATAATGTTTTGTTAATTATATTTTTGTCAAAAGAGTTTTAGGAGACTTAATTAACAAAGGGAATTATAAAAGGTAGAAATTTATTAAATTAATTACTTTATAGAGTATAATTCAAATTAAATTCTTCAATATTTACTAAAATATGAGTTATAATTGAAAAATATTTCCAAGGAAGAAAATTCGAAAAGAAAGGTATTTCTTCTGAATAAAAAATGCATGTTTCTTCTCAGTCTTTTGATTTTCAATAGTGAAAGAGAACATGTAATAATGTTTTAATAATGAAAAATTAAGAAATTCTACAAAAATAGGTACAAAAGGAATTACACATAGAATAAAGTAAATAAGAAATGTAAAGATTATTATGAAATTATATATTATGAATACAGAGTAAGATGAAACATAAATTAAAACTACTCAAGACAAATAAATTATAATTATTTGAGTGAATAGAATATTAAGGAATGGAAAAAATAGAATCCAGTAGGATTTACACTTTAGATTCAGATACATGTGGTGAATATGATGTATGAAACAAATAAACAAACATATATCTAATGGCATCATTAAGATAAGTATTTTAGTTGGATTTACCTACCTATTATAAATCTCATTTTTCTAAAGTTTATTTAATTGACGTTTTTTATAAAATCAATAATAAATTTAACATGCTTGTCATATTATTAAAAAATTATAACAATAAATTAAAGGAGCTTATTTTTAAAAATGAAAAACTAAGAAATACACCTTCAAGATTAAATGAAAAAATAAATGCTGATCTGGAAAGTGTTTAAGTTGAAAATATCAAGCTAAATTGTTATAATTTTGTACATAAAAAGGCTAAAATAATTAAACTAAATTCTATTTGTGAATAAAATGATAAATTATATTGAAATTTAATGGTTTAATGATGATATGTCTACTTTTGTTCAATTTAAATAGTGTTATGAAAAAAAAGTATCAAAAATTAGAACAAGAAGAAAATTTGTCTTGGTGATAATAAAATTTGACCAAAAATATATAAAACCTTATTTGTTAAATGTTTATGTGGATGTGAATCTACAGTTACATGTGATAAATTTCAAATGAATATCTGTTATGCAAATTAATGCTCTTTTATATTTCCATAGTCTCTAGGTCACACCAAGAATTTTATTTATATATACCTATCTTCTTGATTACTTATGAACACATATTTGGAATATTTATGGGTTCAAAAAACATCATATAATAATCTTATAGTATCCAAGTTTCCATGGGTACCAAAGATTCCTTAAATATTTTTTGTAGGAAACTTGTCTTGGATGCATCAAAAGGAAGTGAGGTACATGGACAATGGGTGTCCATTAAATATTTCTAATGATATATCTAAATTTATATATTTTAATATGTGTGATGATGTAAGTGTTTAATTTGGTGATAAATAGGAAGGTAAACTAAATTTTTACGATGAACATGTAATTTTAAATTAATTTGTTATTTAACAGATTTTATTTTTCAAAGGATTGAAACATAATTTAATAATTATTTCACTATTTTGTGATGATAACACGAAAACAAAATTTTTAAATGAAAATTCTATTATTCATAAATAGGAATCTATCTTGTTTTATAAAAAATAATATAATATTTTTCTAAATATATATTTATAAACTTTATTAATATAATTTAAAATGTTATATTGTTATTAAATATAATTTTTTTATGTAATGTAAGATTTATCTATAAAAAGTTCAGGTTGTTGCACAAGATTTCCAAAAATAAAAAGTTGTTGGATCTTCCTGAGTTAAAAATTAACAACAACTATGTATGTGATTCGTGTTTAAAAAATAATAAAAATATTTATTCATTCAAATCTATTCCTCAGGTATGAATCTATAGATTTATTGAATTGCTAAATTTGGATTTATTTATCCCAATGAAAATTTCTAGTCATCTAGAACAAAGGTATGTGTTTGTTATTATTGTTGACTATAGTATATTTACATGGAAATATTTCATTGAAAAAAAATATTATACTCTTTCTAAACTTATTAACTACTGTAAATTGGTTCAAAATGAAAAGTTATATAATTTTATCAATTATAAGATATAGATTTGTTGAGATTCCAAATCAATAATTTTTTAAATTCTATAGAGATAAGGGATATAATCATAATTTTTCTGCTCATTATACCCCACAATCAAATGGTGCGGTAGAATTGAAAAATATAACATTAGATGAATTGGATAGGATAATTTTAAATGAGTATTATTTCCAAAAATACTTTTAGGAGTATTCTTTTAAATTTTTAATTTTTATAATCTAATTATACATAGGAAATTTTTCAAAAATACCTTATAAAACATGGAAAAAAAAGGAATCCTAGAATAAGTTATTTCATAGTATTTCGGTACATTGTTTATGTTCATAATAAAAAATATTCATTGGAAAGTTTTTATTAGAAATGTGATAAAGTTAATTTTATAGGATACTATAATTCTATTAAGGAATATATATTTTATTAAAAAATAACATTATTAGAAAAATAAACTCTTCATTTTAAATTTTTTGAAAATAATTTAAATGAATTGTTTTTGTACTAGGTTGAGAAATGTTTCAGAGATTTTAACATCGAAAAATCTAAAAATTCATAATTTTATGTATCTATTGAGGGGGAGAGTATCTCACATGAAAAAACTCAAAAGTTCATAAACATCATCCTGTTGATAAAGAAATTTGTGATATAACTACTAGTTTTTGAACTATAAATTCATTAAGAAATGTTTGTGCTTATAAATATTTCATTTCTAATTTTGTCCATCAAAATATAAATGAGTCTTTATGAGATTCACATTTTTTTGAACAAATTATGAGATTCACATTGGATTATGTAAATGATATAAAAATTAAATTAGTTTTATAGAAATAATTTATGGAACATAGTTTAACTCCAAAAAGATCAAAATATTATTAGCATAAAATGGATCTTAAAAAATATATAAATCAGGATAAATTATTAGATGAAAACAAGATTAGCATCTAAAGGTAATAATCAAGAAGAAGGATTTCATTTTAAATAATTATTTTCCTTATTTCTAAATTAGAATCTATAAGAATATTTTTGGTATATTCATCTTAATATAGAATCAAACTTCATCAAATTCAAATTAAAATTGTATTTTTAAATGGATTTGTTTTTTGATTTTTTTTTTAAAACGACCACTTGGTTTTGAGAATGAAACTATACCTAATAATGTTTTGAAACCTTCCAAATATATATATGGTTTCAAATAATCTCCTAAAGATTACTATGAAAGGATGTTTGTTATTTTTATTAAAAAATGGTTTTGAAAAAGGAAACATTGATCTAACTCTATTTATTAAAAGTGATACAAGAAATATTTTAATTGTCCAAATATATATTTAAGAAATTATATTTTTATCTTAAAGTGATTTATAATATATTTAATTTTAAAATTTGATCTATTTGGAGAATGAAATGATTCTTATGGGTGAACATAAGTTAATTTTTTGTTTGTAAATAGTTCAAAGGAATGATGGTATATTTTTTAATCAATCAAAATATGAAAAATAAAATAAAAGGTTTAGTCTAGATGGTTATAAAAGATCAAATATTCCAATGAGTTATTTTAATATGCTATATTATCATGGAGCTAGAAAACCTATTTATAATATTATATTTATGTAATTATTCATAGATTACATTATTTAAAAAAATCTATAGTATATTTTATTTTTTTAGTATTTTATGTGATAGATTTTTATATACACCTAAATAAAGGAATTTAATGTTATTTAAATGAGTAATTAAGTACGTTAACATATCTGTGAATCTCATATTATTTTATAAAGAACATACTTCATTTTAACTAACTATTATTAGTTTTTTATTTTTTATGGTCAAAAAACAGATAGAAAAAGAGAAATAGATATATTTTACTTTATTGGTAAATGTTTTCTTCTATGGAGCTATAAGAAATAGAAGTTAGTATGTTATTAAAATTTTAAATGTTAGTATGTTTATACTGCATTTTGTTATTCAAATTCATTATGGATTTAAAAAAACTTGGTGTTTTTTTGTTTTAATTTTTAGAAGATCTTGATTTATTATGATAATACTTCTATAATATTTATATCTAAAAAACTTAAAAACTCTAGAAATAAAAACATTGATGTATAATATCACTTTATTAGAGATAATGTACAAAAATATTTTATTATTTTTGAATTAGTTTCTAGAGAAGAGAAAAATGATGACATTTATATTAAACCTATAGATCTAGATAAGTTTTACAAAATCAAACTCATACATGGTATGATGGACATTTAACTTTATAGAATGCGTTCAGGTAAAAAACTTCTTTTGAAGTATTTATTTATTTTTTATACACTATCAAATGTACATGTTCATCAATTATATTATATAATCATTAACATATTCTTTAATAGTTTGTTACTATTTAATTTATTGAAAATCATTATATGTTATTCAATGAAAATATTGAAATGTTTTCATGGATCCATGAGGCATCTAAAATATTTTTTTAAATGAATCTATAATATTATACACAAAATGTTTTTTTATGTCTAGACATACTATTTTAAAATTAAATAATTTATGGGAACATAATTATGGAATGGCTGTAACTTTTAAGTTAGTTTCTCTCATATTAATCATTTAGGGGGGATTTCTAGGTTAAATTATAAAGGTTGTATTCTTTCGAAATAATAGCTATCTATATTAGGGGATTATTTTTAAAATTAAACTATTATCACTTCATAAAGTGAGGTATCTATTAAATATTTTTGATCAATTTTAAAAACGGTGAGAAATTATGGAATTTTCATGTTTTGTAATTATAAAAAATTGTAGAATATTTAAGTTTATCCTTAATCCAATCAAAATATTTATTTTTTTAATTATAATAATTATTTATTACATAATTATAATTTCTCATGGATTTTATTTCAATCCTTTATTCCCCGTCTCAATAGTATGATTTAATGTTAATACTATTTACAACATTAATAATCATTTTTTATATATTTTATAAATGATTCGTCTCTATATGGGTTAATGTCATTAGTATGATGTTTATCTATTTTGTAAAATCTTACTAAGTCTTGAATTTACATTGAGGTAGGAAGTACAAGTGACCAACTGATACAATGGATCGACCACATGAACAGAGGTCAAGTGACCATAAGATATAAATTTATAATTTTTAAAACTATTTAAGTGAAAAAATGAACACACTCCAAGAGACCTCATGAATATGGATCAACCATGATATGTGAATTCATATTTTTAAGTGTAAAATCAGCCTCATGATGATTTTGAACCAATTGTGCTCAACTGAATTGACTACATCTTGATGTTTTGATCGAATGCATGCTGGAATTCATATTGAAAGTACGATAATTTCAAATTGAATATGGGAGAAAAGTGTGACCAACTACAAGGTATGAATTACAGTGAGTTAAAGCCTAATGCTTTCAATAAAATGTTACTTCATGGGATAATTTTATATGATACACTATTTTTCATACATTATACATTTTGATTTAATGAAAATTTTTGTCAAGTGTTTTCATTAATCCAATAATTTCTTAAATACTTATTAATAATTTTGATAATAATGAATTTAATTTGGAAGAATTATATACATTATTAAATTATTAACATCTAGATTAAATTCTCACACACGTTTCTTGAAAAAACATTAGTTTGAAATTAAATTTTTTTATAATTTCAAAATAATACCTCACAAGCTTTGTGGGAGTATTCCATTTAATTTTAATACTTTTTATTATATATTGTTATGTTTTTATAAGTTATTATAACAAATTACACTATATGGACTATTATAATAATATAGATCATTTATGTGAACCACATCGAAATATTTTCACAAACACATTCAATGAAGGAGTCACATTTTTATTTCATAAGGTTGAAATGCAATGGGATTCATGCATTGAATCAGGTGTAAATAAAATAACTCCATATACTGAGTATGACAGAACCGGTTATTTAATAATGTTTAGAATATTCTTAAACTATATTGTGAAATACACCAAAAAATAAATCACCATTCTGGGCTGAACTTTAGTCATTTGATCTATTGCTACTGAAGAGAACATTACGACATCAATACTTCTATTTTATTAGATCATAGAGTTTATTTAATCACTGCATCCTTCTATTCTTATACGTACTTAATCATGATAGGTTATACTTTCCATAAAAGGTATGATCTTGGTTATACTACCCCATAAAAATAGTATAAGTTATTATATAACAAATAAAATTAAAGGGAATCCGTTATACACTGGTCATGTTAAAATTTAGGGTTTGGTTGTACCTATACTTTAAAAGGTGGCTTATGGGTTAGGCCACTAAGAGTGAAAATAGTAGGGGGATTGGGTTAATCCACCGGGTGTTTAAAAAAATATTCTCCTACATAGTGCCTGTAACACCCGAGACTTTTATGAGAAATATTTTGTTTTTATGTTATATAAATCATCAAAGGAATCTTTAACTACACACAACACTACCTTGGCTTGCTTTACACGCAACCACGACCTTCCTCGATAGCTTGCGTCATACGCAATACCGAGTTTCACTAAACAACGATATGCTATTAAAATATTATTAAAAATAGTCGTTATGAATAGTAATAAGCACTTTTTGAAATTTTTTAAATTTTATTTTTCAAAATGGACTTCATTTTTGGATTCGGAATATCGAAATTAGCCCAGGGTGATATTTTGGTATTTTTCTGGAAACTTTCAATTTTTGATGAATACTGAAAACACTAGGTTACTATTTAAAAACCGAATTTTTATTTAAATAATTATTAATTTTATTTAAATTTATTTTAGGTCAAAATTGATACATAATACCTATATAAGTTGAATTTAATTCATTGGAGTAATTTTATAATAATTTTAGATATATAAAAATTTTATTGAACTTTTCACCGTCTTTTACCCACCTCTTAGGAGAATTTCCAAATTTACATAAAACATAATTTTACCGCTTCTGTGAGTGAAATTTCAAAAATCCGAGAGTCACGGTTGATGTTAGTAAGTAATATGTGGTTCAATGAGATGAAAATAATTTTTGGTAAATAGTAACTTTTTTACTTTTATTTACCACGGTTAAAAGTAAATAGGGTAATTAAGGGTAAAAATGATATTATTATTACCCTAAAACATGTCCTAATTCTATTGGATAAGTGTAATTCGACCAAAAACAACCTTAGAAATAAAATATGACCATTTAGGCCCACTTGGATTAGATTAGGACATTTATTATTAATTTACTTAACGAAGGGTTAAACTAGTTAAAATCAAAGTTAAATAAGTAAATAATTTTTAATATAGGGTTATATATATGATAAATTCGACTATAAATATTAATTAGAAAGATAAAAAGATTTCCTACATACTGGGATTTTATTTTTAATTTTATAAGCTAAATAATGTAATTTATTTATGACACAAATATGATGTAGTAATTATCTCATTAATGAAATATTGACATAATTGATGTTATAAATACCCAAATAAATTTAATTTGAGACTTTTTATGAATTAAATTAATTTTATAGGTTAATATGACATGTTATTATTGATTTAATTGACTTTTTTTTAATTAATTATTTGTTTATGATTTTCAAAAAAATCAATTATTAAATAGTGTCAAAATTGACATAAAATAGTTTTTAAAACAAATATTATATTATTGATTTTTATTTTAATCCTAAAAATCTAAGGTTCGGAAAAGATACTTATATCATGATATTTTTATCATTAATGGACCACTTGGTGGTCTATTGGATGTATATGGTATGTTTATTAAGTATATAATATAAAAATACAAAGTGACATGGTAAATGTCAATCTAATTAACTAAGTGTTAAAACTAAAAGATAAGGTTAATATAATGACTTAAACATGTCTAAATTATATTGGATGAGAGGATTTAGACCCATCACCACCTTAGCTTTGAAATATATCAATTTGGAGCTATTAAAAACCGAATTTGATTTGATAATAAAATAATACTTTTAGTTATTCCAAAGGTGCCCCTGCCCTCCCTTATAAAAGGGCACCTCCTCCCTCTCCTCCTCACACCAATTTGAGCCTTCAAGCTCGGAAAACCAATGCCAATTTCTCCTATCCACTTCCCTAGAAATATCCTAGAGGTCTTGTTCTTCTTCAAAGGCCAATTTTAGTGCCCTAAAAGGAGGTCTCAAAGAAGTGATTCAAAGAAGAGGTGATGTCTGTTACCGATTCTTTCATATTTATTTCTTCTTCCACTTCTTCTTCTTTAGTTGTTTCATTATGAAGTAATAACATCAGTATCAATAATATAATGATATGTTATTATATGTATGAAACAACCCTATTTCACCGTCTATCCATCCTACGGAAAATGAAATCATCGCGTGTGTGTACGTACGGAATACCGTCTCCACGTCGTGGTGTAATCTATTTTCCACCACCACGTTAATTGGATGGGTATAATGGTGTAAAGAATTAATATATATGATTATTGTACATTGATAGTGATTCTTAAATAGTATACATACACTCCAATACAATTCCATGATCATGGGAACGATATCATCGCTCGTGCGTACGTACGAAATACCGTCTCCACGATGTGATGCGACTCATTCTACATGATCTTCATTGCATAATGATTATATAAATGAATTTAATGAATGAATATGATATATATTACACTAATACCATTCTGGAAATGAGGTATCTATAACCTAAAGAGAAGAATAAGAATTTATTCGACAAAACACGCATCAGAACAAAAAGTAATAAACACCCGAATAACAAGTAGTAATGAAATATTACTAATAAGAAGCTAAGAATATGACCATATATGATATCATAACAATAATTATGAATATTTAATAAGTAAATAACATTATTTAAATCATTATACATGTGTTTTGGACACTTACGAACCAAATTGGACCTAAGGTAAGGGAAAATATCACTTTCTCATTTTTATCTGAGATTGTTTATACTTTGGTATTTACTGGGGTGTATTTTATCATTTTCGTCCATGTTTCCTCAATATGTAATATAATTTCCATCCACCTACAATAGTTTAAATCCAATTTTACCCTTTGGTGAGTTTTAGTAAAAGATATGAAAGGAATATTTTGTCATTTTTCGTACGAGGTACTTTTTGACTTTTCCGACAAAAGTACGAGAATAATGTTTTTTTAACTTATACGGCATGAATGGATTTTTAAAACATTATTTCCAAGAATCTTCCTTTACAAGTTTTCAAGTTTATTTTTCATTAACTTCTTTTAGTCTAAAATTGTATGACATGTTAAGAAAGGAAAAATGTTTTTGAAGTAGAAAGGATATTTTCCTCAAGAATGGAGTTCAAGTGTTTTATCAAATTTATTTTACATCTAAGATAATATAGGGTTCGGTTTCTATCCCTATTTATAAGTTGATTTGATTATGTTATGATGGAATTATTTTTATGATGTCCTTTTATCTTATATGGATTATGTTATGATGGCATGATGTTTAAGATTCCCATTTTTATTACATGGGTTATGCAATGATGTATGATTTTGTGGCACACATAAGAATGGTATTATTATGAGATGGGTGGGACCTATATCTCCCTCCAATTCATTGGGTAAAGATATTATATCTCCTGAGATAGACATGGCTGGAACGGCTGGTTAAACCGTTTTAGTGAAACAGGACTGAAACGAGGAATGAACTCGGTTCAGAAATGGACTTTGTCCACTAACATAATCTTGGAAATGAGTCTTGAATAATAAGAAATGATTATCTATGATTATGTGTGTATGCCATAAAATTTCATGTTTTATGTTATGATTATTGGGATTACATTTCACTTCTATGATTTATCCCATGGTACGAAATTATGATTTCTTTTGCAGGTTAAGATTTCCAAAATGTTATGTTCTTATGAATATGATGTGATCGATATTTCTTTTGTTTTCCCTTACTGAGCATTTGAGCTCACCCTTTTGTATGTTTTCTTTCCCCAGGTCAGGAAGAAGGTTATTAAGTAAGATATACCCAAAGGGACTATAGATATGATGAAATTAATGGGAGACAGTGTAGACGCTTTATGAACTAGTTGTTTATGTTTCCCAGTTTCTAAAGACCATATACCTATACAGTCCATTCGTGGTTTTGTTATATGTTGTAATAATTGTACTTCAATTTTGAAGTACTAACATTGTATGTAATGTATGGGTCATTATAGTTGGTATTAGAGGAAAGGTATAGTCAACCTTTGGAAACTAGGATGTGAAAGCCTTAGTAAGAACCCTAAGGATAAGTCTAAGAATAGAACACAATCTTAGTGTTTTAGAAATGGCCATGAATAACCTAGGATAAGACCTTAAGTGTGATATTTATTCGTGATTATGTGGTTTTCCTATTATAATTAGTGTTTCTCACACTATTATTCTTGGTTTTTGTCAATGGCTGGAGCCCGAAGGAACCGTGTTAATGCGGAATGCGACGGGCAATGCAATGATTGACCCCATGAGCAACCAAACGTTATGGGAGATGGAATGAAAAATCTTGTACCCATGCTCACACAACTTTCTCAAGCTATGAATCATGTAGGACTTCCAAATGAGCAAAGGAAGGAGCAACATTCTGTTGAATCCTTCATGTGGCAGCGTCCACCTTCATTCAGTGGGTCTACTGATCCATTAGTTGGGGAACAATGGATTAGTACTACTGAAAAGATATTTTCAGTTCTCCAATGTTCTAAACATGATAATGTTATCCTAGCAGTGTATCATTTGGAAGGAGATGCTGATCAATGGTGGAATCTTATTAAGAATACGAGGCAAAGGGATGAAATTGAGTCTATGGAATGGGACGAGTTCAAGAACTTATTTTTCAATATGTACTTCCCTCGTATTCTCCGAACAAAGATGGAGAAAGAGTTTCTTGAATTGAAGCAAAAGGATGATGAATCTGTTGGTACCTATGAAGAAAATTTTACAAGACTTGCAAGGTACGCTTCTGGTATTATTATCCAACCTGAGAGTAAGATCGATCGATTCTTTAGTGGCTTAAAACCAAGTCTTCGAAGGGCCTTAGCCACAAGGGACTTCAATAGCTACGAAGAAATCGTTCGATGTGCTCTCAAAGTTGAGATGGAGATTGGAGTAACCCATCAGTCATATGGGTTTGATAAGAAGTGGAAAATGGAATTCAAAGGAAAATCAAAAGAGAAAACTGAAAAGAAGATGAGCTTTCCCTTATGCTCAAAGTGTGGAAGGAAACATGGAGGGAGTTGTCTTAAAGGGACAAGTAAATGTTTAAAATGTGGAAAGGAAGGTTATCTGGCATTTGAATGTCGCAATGATGGGAAGAAGATGTCTAAGGATGCAAACAAAGGAAGATATACATAGAATGAACCTACTAGACTTCAATGTTTCAAGTGCAAGGAGATAGAGAATTATGCCAATCAATGCCCAAATCCAAGGGTTGATGATGATGATGGATGTCAACCAACTCTTAAGGCTAAAGTCAAAGGAAAGTCACATGAAATTTCTATCAGTGATGTGGTGTATGATAACGATGTGGTGAAAGGTACACTTACCATCCACTCTAAAGTAGAAAATGTTTTATTTGATTCTGGATCCACCCACTCTTTTATTTTTGAATAATTTTCTAAGAGTATTACCCTATTACCTCAACAATTAGATGTTGAGTAAGATGTGAAAACCCCTAATGGCACAATAGTCGCATCAAAAGTTTATAATTCATCCCCGGTTGAAGTTTGTGGGAAATTGCTTCCTGAAAATCTTGTGATCCTTCATATAGTGGAATTTGATGTGATTCTTGGCATAGATTGGCTTTCTTTATATGGAACTCATATCAATTTCCAAAGAAGGGAAGTCACATTTCATATTCCAGATCAATCTATGATCGTCTATCGATGCAAGGATGAGCATAACCTTCCAGTGGAAATTTCTTCCATCTTATGGGTCTTGATTCCACTAAATTAAGGTTATTTATTTCAAATGGCTGGAGAGAATCTCATGATTAAGAATATGCATGTTGTACGGGAGTTTTATGATGTCTTTCCCGAGGAATGGCTACGTCTTCCACAAAATTGTGAAGTTGAGTTTTCAATAGAACTCGTACTGGGTGCTTTGCCTATTTCAAAGACACCATATAGGATGGCCCCAATTGAGTTGCAGGAATTGAAGAAGCAACTCCAATAGAATCTTGATAAGGGGTCCATACGCCCTACTGCGTCACCTTGGGGAGCACCTGTTCTGTTTTTTCAGAAGAAAGATGGATCAACGAGACTCTACATTGATTATCAAGAACTTAACAAGATCACTATCAAGAACAAATATCTTATCCCGTGCATTGATGACTTATTTGACCAACTATGAAGAGCTCAATACTTTTCCAAGATTGATCTTTGTTCAGGGTATCATCAATTAAGGGTCAAAAGGGGGGATATACCAAAGACGGATTTTTGTACATGGTATGGACACTATGAATTTATAGTGATGCCGTTTGGTCTTACTAATGCCCCTTCTATCTTCATGGATCTGATGAATAGAGTCTTTAGAGAGTATCTTGATCAGTTTGTGGTAGTCTTTATAGAAGATATTCTTGTATATTCAAAGAGAAAGGAAGAACATGAAGATCACTTGAGAATTATATTGAAGACCCTGATAAAGGAGAAGCTTTATGCCAAATTTACCAAGTGTGAATTTTGGCTTCAAAAAGTTTCATTTTTGAGTCAAATAATCTCAAAAGAGGAGATATCTGTGGATCCAGAAAAAATAGAGGTTATCAAAAGATGGTTGAGACCAACAATAGTAACTAAGATCCGAAGTTTTCTTGGTTTTGCTGGATATTATTGACGTTTTGTGAAAGATTTATCTCGATTATCTAATCCACTCACCAGGTTGACTAAGAAAGTAGTTAAGTTTTTTTGGATGGAGGAATGTGAAGAGAATTTCAAGGAGTGGAAAAGAAGGTTATCTAGTGCACCTGTGTTCACACTGCCTTGTAGTGGATAAAGGTTTCTGATATACAGTGATTCATCCAATAAGGGATTGGGGTGTGTTCTCATGAAAAATGATATGGGGATAGCTTATGCCTCATGATAGTTGAAAATACATGAGAAAAATTACCCAACTCATGATTTGGAGTTAGCTGCTGTAATATTTGCACTAAAGATTTAGAGGCATTATCTTTATGAAGAAAGGTGTGATATTTATACTGATCATAAAAGTTTAAATTATATTTTCACACAAAAGGAGCTGAATATGCGCCAAAGAAGATGGTTGGAGCTCATTAAGTATTACGACTGCTCAATTCATTACCACCCTGGGAAAACAAACAAGGTGGAAGATGCATTAATTCGACAAGACTATGCTATCTTATCCATGACGAGGATCACAAAAGATCCAATATTTATGGATTTACAAATGATGGATCTTGGAATTATAATGGAAGTGGAAAATTGTATCTTTCTCAAATGAATGTTCAACCATATATACATGTGAAGATTAAAGAGGCGGAGAAAGAAGATGTAGAGTTACAAAAGATGGTGAGAAATGTTCCTGAATTCAACCTTGATTGTGATGGGATAATAAAGTTTAGGAATCGGGTTTGTGTTCCTCCCATCCCAGAATTAAAAAGGAGCTGCTGGATGAGGCTCATAGTTCTTCATTCTCTATTCATCCTGGAAGCACAAAGATGTATAGGGACCTGAAAGAGTACTTCTGGTGGGATGGCATGAAAAGAGATGTTGTTGAATATGTCTCTCGATGCTTGGTGTGTCAGCAAGTTAAAGCTGAGAGACAGAAGTCTAAGGGAATGTTACAACCATTACCCATACCCGAATGGAAATGGGAAAACATCACTATGGACTTTGTCATAGGACTTCCTAAAACATCAAAAGGCAATAATGCTATCTGGGTCATAGTTGATCATCTTACAATGTCTACACACTTCATTGCTATTAGAGAGGATTTCTCTCTAGATCATCTTGCCAGGATATATGTAAAGGAAGTGGTAAGATTTCATGGAGTACCACTTTCTATTATATCTGATCAGGATCTGAGGTTTACCTCAAAGTTCTGGAGAAGTCTTCAGCATACTCTGGATACAGAGTTGAGTTTCATCACTGTTTATCATCCTCATACAGATGGGCAGTCTGAGAGGACAATTGAAACTCTAGAAGATATGTTGATATCATGCTCTATATATTTCAAAGGTGGTTGGGATCAACACCTACATTTGGTGAAATTTTCTTATAATAATAGTTTTCACTATAGTATTCAGATGGCTCCTTATGAAGCACTCTATAGAAAGAAATGCAGGACTCCAACTTGCTGGGATGAAGTTGGGGAAAGAAAGCTATTAGGACCTGATCTCGTTGATGAAATGGCAGAAAAGGTCAGATCTATTCAACAACACATAAGAGTAGCTCAGAGTCGACCGAAAAGTTATGCCGACATCCAAAGAAAAGTCCTAGAGTTTGAGGTGGTTGATAATGTGTTCTTAAGAATATCTCCCTGGAAGAGGGTCATGAGATTTGGAAAGAAGGGGAAGTTGAGCCCTAGATATATCGGACCTTTCGAAATACTAGATCGTGTTGGAAGGGTAGCTTACCTATTGGAACTTCCACCGAATCTCTCTCAAGTTCACGATGTTTTCCATGTGTCTCTCCTGAGAAAGTAAATACCTAATCCTTCACATGTACTCAGCTCAAAAGTTGTACCACTGGAGCAAGATCTTTCTTATGAAGAACAGCCGATAGAGATTCTGGATCGTAGCGAAAAATTCCTACGAAACAAGACCACTCGATTGGTGAAAGTTTTAAAGAGGAACCACCAATTATAAGAAACAACATGGGAGCTTGAGGATATGATGAGGGAGAGGTATCCTCATCTTTTTGTTACAAAGTGACGAATTTTGAGGGCGAAATTCATTTTAATGGGGGTAGAATGTAACACCCGAGACTTTTATGAGAAATGTTTTGTTTTTATGTTATATAAATCATCAAATGAATCTTTCACTACACACAACACTATCTTGGCGTGCTTTACACGCAACCATGGCCTTCCTCGATAGCTTGTGTTGTACGCAATACCGAGTTTGACTAAACAACGATATGCAATTAAAATATTATTAAAACTAGCCATTATGAATAGTAATAACCACTTTTTGAAATTTTTTAAATTTTATTTTTCAAAATGGACTTCATTTTTGGATTCGGAATATCGAAATTATCCTAGGGTGAAATTTTGATATTTTTCTAGAAACATTCAATTTTTGATGAATAAGGAAAACACTGGGTTATTATTTAAAAACCTAATTTTTATTTAAATAATTATTTATTTTATTTAAATTTATTTTAGGTCAATATTGATACATAATACCTATATAAGTTCAATGTAATTAATTGGAGTAATTTTATAATAATTTTAGATATATAAAAATTTTATTGAACTTTTCACTGTCTTTTACACACCTCCTAGGAGAATTTGTAAATTTACATAAAACTTAATTTTACCGCTTCTGTTAGTGGAAATTCAAAAATCCGAGAGACACGATTGATATCTATAAGTAAAATGTGGTTCAATGAGATGAAAATAATTTTTGGTGAATAGTAACGTTTTACTTTTATTTGCCACGGTTAAAAGTAAATAGGATAATTAAGGGTAACAATGATATTATTATTACCCTAACACATGTCCTAATTCTACTGGATAAGTGTAATTCGACCAAAAACAACCTTATAAATAAAATATGACCATTTAGGCCCACTTGGATTAGATTAGGTCATTTATTATTAATTTATTTAAAGAAGGGTTAAAATAGTTAAAATCAAGGTTTAATAAGTAAATAATTTTTAATATAGGGTTATACATATGATAAATTAGACTATAAATATTTATTAGAAATCTAAAAAGATTTCCTACATAATGGGATTTTATTTGTAATTTTTAGACATTAAATAATTTAATTTATTCATGACACAATGATGATGTAGTAATTATCTTATTAATGAAATATTGACATAATTGATGTTATAAATACCCAAATAAATAAAATATGAGACTTTTTTTGAATTTCATTAATTTTATAGGTTAATATTACATGTTAGTATTGATTTAATTAACTTTTTTAGAATTAATCATTCTGTTATGAGTTTCACAAAAATCAATTACTAAATAGTGTCAAAATTGACATAAAATAGTTTTTAAAACAAATATTATATTATTGATTGTTATTTTATTCCTAAAAATCTAAGGTTCGGTCAAGATACTTATATCATGATATGTGTATCATTAATGGACCACTTGAGGGTCTCTTGGATGTATATGGTATGTTTATTAACTATATAATATAAAAATACAATGTGACATGGTAAATGTCAATCTAATTAACTAAGAGTTAAAACTAAAACATAAGGTTAATATAATAACCTAAACTTGTCTAAATTCTATTGGATGAGAGGATTTCGAATCGTCCCCGCCTTAGATTTGAAATATATCAATTTGGAGCTATTAAAAACCGAATTTTACTTTATAATAAAATAATACTTTTAGTTATTCCAATGGTCCCCATCTCCTCCCTTATAAAAGGGCACCTCCTCCCTCTCCTCCTCACACCAATTTGAGCCTTCAAGCACGGCCAAACCCTGCCAATTTCTCCTCTCCACTTCCCTAGAAAAATCCTAGAGGTCCTGGGCTTCTTAAAAGACCAATTTTAGTGCCCTAAAAGGAGGTCTCAAAGAAGCACTTCAAAGAAGAGGTAATGTCCGTTACCAATTCTTTCATCTTTATTTCTTCTTCCACTTCTTCTTCTTTAGTCGTTCAAATATGAAGTAATAACATCAGTATCACTCATATACTGATATGTTATTATATGTATGAAACAACCCTATTTCACCGTCTATCCATCCTACGGAAAATGAAATCACCGCGCGTGCGTACGTACGGAATACCGTCTCCACGCCGTGGTGTAATCTATTTTCCACCACCACATTACTTGGATGGGTATAATGGTGTAAAGAATGAATATATATGATTATTGTAAAGTGATATTGATTCTGAAAAAGTATACATACACTCCAATACAATTCCACGATCATGGGAACGATATCATCGCTCGTGCGTACGTACAGAATACCGTCTCCACGATGTGATGCGACTCGTTCTACATGATCTTCATTGCATAATGATTATATAAATGAATTGAAGAAAATAATATGGTATATATTACACTAATACCATTCTGGAAATGAGTTATCTATAACCTAAAGAGAAGAATAAGAATTTATTCGACAAAACACGCATAAGAACAAAAAGTAATAAACAACTAAATAACAAGTAGTAATGAAATATTACTAATAAGGAGCTAAGAATATGACAATATATGATATCATAACAATAATTATGATTCTTTAATAAGTCAATAACCTTATTTAAATCATTATACAGGAGGTTCGGACACTTACGAAGCAAATCGGACCAAAGGTAAGGGAAAATATCACAATCTCATTTTTATCCGAGATTGTTTCTACTTTGGTATTTACTGGGGTGTATTTTATCATCCACATCCATGTTTCCTCAATATGTAATATTATTTCCATCCAACTACAATTTTTTAAATCCAATTTTACCCTTTGGTGAGTTTTAGTAAAAGATATGAAAGGAATCTTTTGTCGTTTTTCGTACGAGGTACTTTTTGACTTTTCTGACAAAAGTACGAGAAGAATTTATTTAAAACTTATATGGAATGAATGGATTTTTAAAACATTATTTCCAAGAAGCTTCCTTTATAAGTTTTCAAGTTTATTTTTAATCAACTTCTTTTAGTCTAAAATTGTACGACATGTTAAGAAAGGAAAAATGTTTTTGAAGTAGAACGAATATTTTCCTCAAGAATGGAGTTCAAGTGTTTTATCAAAATTATTTTCCATCTAAGATAATATAGGGTTCGGTTTCTATCCCTATTTATAAATTTATTTGATTATGTTATGATGGAATTATTTTTATGATGTCCTTTTATCTTATATGGATTATGTTATGATGGCATGATGTTTAATATTACCATTTTTATTACATGGGTTATGCAATTATGTATGATTTTGTGGCACACATAATAATGGTATCATTATGAGATGGGTGGGACCTATATCTCCCTCAAATTCATTGGGTAAATATTTTATATGTCATGAGATAGACATGGCTGAAATGAAAGGTTAAACCGGTTCAGTGAAACAGGACTGAAACGAGGAATGAACTCGGTTCAGAAATGGACTTTGTCCACTAAGATAGTCTTGGCAATGAGTCTTGACTAATAAGAAATGATTATCTATGATTATGTGGGTATGCCACAAAGTTTCATGTTTTATGTTATGATTATTGGGATTACATTTCACATCTATGATTTATCCCATGGTATGAAATTATGATTTCTTTTGCAGGTTAAGATTTCCAAAATGTTATGTTCTTATGAATATGATGTGATTGATATTTCTTTTGTTTACCCTTACCTAGAATTTGAGCACACCCTTTTGTATGTTTTCTTTCCACAAGTTAGGAAGAAGGTTATTAAGTAAGATATGCCAATAGGGACTATAGATATGATGAAATAAATGGGAGATAGTGTAGACGATTTATGAACCAGTTGTTTATGTTTCCCAGTTTCTAAGGACACTATACCTATACGGTCCTTTCATGGTTTTTTTATATGTTGTAATAAGTGTACTTCAATTTTGAAGTACTAACATTGTATGTAAAGTATGGGTCGTTATATTTCCTCGAGGATTTAAAAATATAGTTTCTAAATGTTTGTGAATCCCTTAAAATTTTTGAGATTTCATAGTTAGTGGGTGATATCTCTCTCAGTATTTGGAAGGGTTGAACAGTATACTAGGATCACATAGATCTAAACTACTATAAAAATCACCATGATAATTTCTATTTATATTTTTATATATTAAATATTAAAGTTGATAATAATTATTAAATATATTTAAAAACGTCAACTCACCCCCTCTTAACCATTCTACTATTCTCACATTAGGACCTAACACATCCAATAAATTTTGGAATTAAAAAATAGACAATGGGACTATTTCCCAAAAAAAATAATAATTATTTGTGAAGAAAAACAATCTATTGTGAATGAATCCTTCACAAACATGTGAATTATTCAAAGTGGGTCATTCCTTTTTTACTATATAGAATTCTCATGGTTGAGTATCAATTGTTAGTGTGAGATGGGTATTTCTCATAGTTTATTAAAAAAAATATTCATTCTTAAAGTGTCATTTATAGAGACAAGGTGGTGGTTCCTAATGACTATAAAACATCTTTGCGACATGGGACTCTATCTGAGACCATGAAATCCGTTATTTTTTAGAGATATTTAATCTTAATGATTGAATAAATTCTACATTATCAGATAAGTCCAAGAAGGTGGTTAAAATGCCTTGATATAAATATATAGCACACACTTCAAGCTGAAATAGATTCTTTAGAACCTGGAGACTTTGGGACATGGAGTCTTCAATTATATTTATTTTTACATTGAGGTAGACATCAAAAGAATTAAACGGTATTTTTCATGAATAATTCCATTATCATAATAATTTGAAGAAAAATCAAGTGACTCATATATTTTTTTCTAAGGAAGATAAGGGGAGGATCATTACCAAATAACATCCTGATATGGATCCCTAGACATGAAAATACTAAAGGGACTTATATATAATCCCTTTGTGAAGGACTCCCATGAAGACCCTTTCATAGATAGTCGTTTACATAACCCCATTCACAAGAAGATAATTGTGAAACTATTTTCTAGGAACCACATACTATTGCATAATATAAAAATATTATGTACAAATTTAGGTCATGGAGTAGATATTTTCCTCTTCCAAATGAATCTATATTGTGAATGATTTGAAAAATGGTTGGTCATTTCATTCAGAAACCCTATATTGGGTAACTTGGAAAATTTCATGTCCCTTATTTCACCCAGTTCATTTCCCTTGGCTGAATTAACTCAAATGATATCATCAGCTTCCATTCACAATGCTAAAATCCCTAAAAAAGATTTTCCCAACATGGCCTCCACCAGAAATCCTATAATACACTACTATGATATTGATTTTAGAGTGAATCAATCGTGTATTCCTTTGATAGTAGATATATATAAGGTTTGTCTCCCATTCTGATAGGACCCTCATGTTTATAAAAAAAATTATTCCATTGATAAAGAGGGTAACTGTTATGAGGATATTGATGAAACCACCCTTGGTTTAAGATGATCATTGTAGCTACCCTATCTCAATCATTCTATCTGCCTAATAATCTAGTAGACCGATTTCTTAAACTCAATGATCTAGAGAAATATCATCAGACTCTTACTATGTGTAATGCCCAAAACATACCTTCACAAGAGTCATCAACTTTGTTAACCACCTAAGATAAATATGTATGTAATCTCCATGAATATCCTTCCTACCCACATGTAGGATATACATCTATTCCATAAGTGTAAGACAAAATAATATGATTATTAATGAACTCATACATGTAATAAATTAGTGATCTAAACATATACATCAGAAGCCTATATATAATACTCAAATATGCCCCAATAGTCCATATTTACTACAAGTTATTATCCTTCAGTGGGACATATTTTAGATGTGTCATAATTCTACAATCGAATTTATTCACTATGAGTCCTATTGTACCCTCTTCTACTTCATTTCCTATAAAAAGGATGAACGAAAAAGGGATACCCATGCACACACCACATTCAGTATTCTATTTTCACCCCTTTTGTGACATAATCATTATTTTCACATGATGTAAAACTACATGAAAATGTCCTTATCACATGATGTTAAAATTCATGGATTAGGCATATCATATGACCTTGAACTGTATAAACTGAACTACGTCATCATTTATTTTTGTTAACTAGGTAACTGATAATTCATTTTAAAGGATCAACAACATAGGTCCTAGATTCATGATCATATAAGATAATTCATTTTTTCTTGGATGCATACATGAAAATGTTATCTTACAAAGTCATGGATACAAAACCTCAATTTTTTCTGTATTTTCAAATAAACTGCATTCTGGGTTAGCATTAACCAAAACATAAAGGGCGGCATATATATTTCAAGCAACCAAAGTAAAAAATTAAAAAAATTCACATTATCCTAGGATAACTCAAGACAGATGTATCCATAACTACCCAAGTCACATTATGTCTCCTACTATCATCCTCACGAGACTTTCGTTGTCATCTTTACTATAACGACTGTTATTGCTATCCCCACACAAGTTTCTAGAGATCATCACAAATATAAACACCCTAATGCTTGGTCCACCATTTATTTTCCTCCAATATAAAACACCATTTTAGAGAAAGTTCTCCACAATGAAACAAAAACAATGATGATGCAGAATACCGTCTGGGACCGCTGGAGTCGTCGTAAATATCGCACCAAGACTTTGTCAATCCCCATCAGCTAGTAACAACCAAAACACCAAAACTAGGAAGAAAATAAGAAATCCCACTGAACCCATCGAAGAACATGGTGTCACACCAAGCCATCATCAAAACCCAGCAAACCAGAAATAAAAAAACACTAGTCAACCAAAAACACAATTTGAACACTACCAAAAATCAGATCGACCACCAATGAATAGAAAATCGACCACCAATATGGAGAATAAACCTTACCAAAAATTACGAGTATGAAATTCGAAAGAACCTAATCCAACTCTGAATGTCCCGCACATGGAATATGGAAAACCACCGAACCACACCTCCCAAAACTTCTATGTTACCACTACTCCAGATCTGACCGGGATAAGAGTAGTATAACGTGAGGTTAGGGTAGAGGTTTCAATGGCTGCAAGCTTCGAACGATGGAAATGTCTATGGCATAGAAAACTAGGAGCCTTCAAAGTATATGTAAACCGAACCAGGAAGATACAATGTCGGGAGAATAAGAGTAGAGATAATGCATGATCATGTAATTCATAGTGAAACTCCAGAGTGATGTTCAGATGAAGAATGTCATCAAATTTTATTTCATGGGAGGTTATTTGTTCCATCAGTAAAGTGGTTGGATGTTCTTCATGAGATTCATATATAACCCTTGTTAGTGAATCCCAGTATATATATAGTGACCTAGGCATAACATACATCGATATTACTTCATTTAGATGAATATTGAGTACATTAAAAAAACATCCACGAGGACTATAATAAATTAATGTCTTTGGAAACTTGAAAAAAAAATATTCTATCCTGGTGAAATATCTTCTATATCTTCAATAAAGATCTCTACCTTTAGTACTTATACCTAAAATCTTCCTTCATAACATAAAAAAAGGAAACCTAAGATAGGGTTGAACACAGATGATCGGTAATGTAAATAAATGAAATGTGTAATCATTACATGAACAAAAAGGAATGGAACATGAGAATAACATTTGAAGACCATAACATTTATAACAGAGATCATAATGATTATTGGAAGTTAATGAGATGTGAATCATAAGGAAATAAAGAAAATAAGCCATGAAATCCTAACATTGGAATAAAACATAGATTTTTTTGTAGAGACATATGTATATATAATGATTTCTATTGTAGTCATGAAATTTATACTGAGACAATATTAGTGGAAAAATACTTTACTGAACTGGGTTTACACCGCATTCCATACATGTATTAGTTAACTGAGTTTAGTTCTCATTTCATCCCTGTAATACTGAACCGAGTTCATTTATCGTTCTATCCCTATAATACTAAATTGAGTTCATTTTTCATTCCAAACTTGAAATACTGACCCGAGTTCATTTCTTGTTCCAAACATGTCTATCTCATGAGATATAAATATTTACCCAATGAATTGGAGGGAGATATAGGTCTCACCCATATCATTATGAAATTATATATACATGTTCCACAATATCATAAAAAATAATTTCATAACCCATGAAATGAAATGGTTACAAGAAAACATGTAAAATCATCATAACCTATGGAAAAAAAATTTTCATAACCATTTCATCAAAATCATAACCTATAAAAGAGAAATGGATCTCATTAAAATATAACCGATGAGAGATATTTGATTTTCATAAACATATAACCCATGAAAGAGAAATGGTTTTGAAAAAGAACATGACATTAAGTATAACCAATTTATAGAAATAATATTAATGGAACCTTTAGATCATTTCCTAGAAGGGAATTCCAAACATCAACAGATATAATCATGGATAGAATATAATTTTGAAATATCTTTGAAAAACTCATCTTAAGTAAAATATAATTTCTTCTTTGAAAAATTATTTTTAATACATAAAACCATTTCAAAATAATTTTCATAGAAAAGACCTTGAAAACATATAAATAATAATTAAAATAATTTTAAAAACCTTTTCCACGAAAAATTATAAACAAATTTTCAAAAAAATTGAAAATTATTTTTCATTGAATACACATTAAAAATATATAACATGCTCTGGAAGATGTTTTGAAATAAATTTCTATGAAAATACTTTGAAAACATATAAGTAAAGATTGAAAATGTTTTGAAAACCATTTCATTGAAAATACATTGAAAACATATAAATATGTATTGGAAACATTTTGAAAACATTTTTTATTGAAAACATAAAAAATAAGGTTGACAAAATTTTTAAATACAATTTACTTGTAAAATAATAAAGTATTCTTGAAAACATTATGAAGAAACATTTCCTTGAAAACATATATATTAGTCTTGAAAACATTTTAAAAATAATCTTCCTTGAAAACATATAAAAGGATCCTAAAAAAGTTATAAAACCTATATATTGAAAAATATATTTTAAAAAAAATTATTGATAATTAAACTATCAAAATGAAAATAAATCATTAATGGATTAATTGCAGATAAATCCATACATGTTGTACGAGGTAAAAAGAACATTCATTTTTCATGTTGAGAAGGATAGAAAAATGCCTTGTTAAGAAAGTGACAAGAAGACTCCTTTAAAACATTGGAAAATAGAAAAATGTTAAAAATTTATTTTAATGATCATAGGATAACAATAGTATATTCCTGGAATTATTTTTTTAGAAAACATGATTTTAAAGGATCACAGATTTTTGATCAAAGGTGGGTAATGTCAGGTTTTCTTAGAAACACTTTCTTAACTAGTTTATGTAACAAAAAGTGTAAGAAATGGAAAAATATATATGAATAAATCATTAATAACCATGGGAGATGAAAATTCTTGTGTTATTTCGAGGTATGGATTTTAATATTTCAATAATATAAGCATAGTATTAATCAATCTCGATAAGCAGAGAGATTGTTTCACTAAACTCTTATCACATAGTAAATTTGAACCTTAATCCCCATGTAAGAATGTGAAATTAAATGAATCATAAAATATAATGAAAATAATTTTATTCATGTTATAAATTTTAAAATGGAATTATATACACCTCAAAAAAGAATTTAAATGCCTGACAAAACATGAGTCTCAATGAAGGAAAACTAAAACAAAACTATTTTACAGATTTAGAAAATTTGGAAACATAAACTCCATGAAAGAAAGATCATAAAATCAATATTTTAATACCCATAAATTTATTTATAAGATACATAGAATACAATCATGGTAAGTACAAACAACAAACAAAAGGAATGTGTGGTGAACAAAGCATGTATCTCACGGAATAAGAGTGAGATAAAATCCCCTTATCTTGAATCTTGACACTCATCATACTCATTCAAAAAAAATGTTATAAATAGATATTTATTATAAATATTTTACATAAAAATATTCTTAAATATAATAACATTTTTTTGTTACAACGTTATATTACCCTCTTGTTTACAACCCTATATTAAGGATTCACTATTGGTAATATCCACTTTATTTTTCGCATGTGTCTTAATTTTCTATATCTTTGTTATTTATACTCTATATAATGATTTATTGAATTTAAACCATGATATAGATATAATTAATATAAATTATATGTGTATTATAATAATATATATAATATATAATTATCAAACAGAATAGAGAATTCATGGAGACAATAGGTCGTACGTCCACATGAATGCTATTTCTATTTTATTATCATGTTGAGAGAAAGAAAGTAAAAGACATATATGTAAACACACACAAACACACAGATGTATATATATATATCATTATTATAATAGATTTATTATATTATATATATCTTAAATATTCACTAAAACTATCATTAATACAACTCCTGTAGTCTTTGAATGAATCATATAAATTTGAGGGGGCGATAGTCCATAATTCTTCAAACAAAATCATGGTATTAACACCAAATGGAAAGTAAAAATATATGTGGTATAAAAAGAATAAATAATATTATTTAAATAATAAATATATTATATAACATATATAAATGGAGTGTCTATAATAATTTCCACTATGAGAGGTGATAAGGGAAATTGAAAAATCATCGTTTAATGAGGTGGTAGTTTGTTGTACACATAAATAGTATATTCATTATACATTAGATGTAGGTGTTTATAAGTGTAGGTTGAAAAAATATAATAAAAACTTAATAGTATGTTGATGATAATTGTTTTTTATAAAATAATGAAATATAGAGAGTGTAGGTGGTGGAGAGGAAAAATAAAAGAAAGGACTTGAGAGAATATATTACCTCTTAATCAGGTAAATCCTTTTGATTTGTGCCAAAAATGATTCCTTGGATTTCTTTATTCCCAAGGGAAGGATTCTAGGAGGATGGTAGGATTTATGTAAAGTTTATTGGGTAGATCGTGTCAGAACCTAGGTGGTTTGAGAGGTGTGAAGAAGAGAGATAGGTGGTGGCCTTTTATAGAAAAGGAGGAGTGACACTCTTGTCAAAACGTGATGTTATAATTCCACCCATGTTTTTTCATGATGAAAGTAGATCCAATAATGAAAAAATTAGATAAAATTTAGTATATGGTCATAATAGTTCCATCCATTGATTTTGGACAATTTTATAGGTCTTTTTGGGTCTTGATTATAAGGATTAGTCCTTAGTTTAACTTAATTTTAACTTAAACGATGTAAATAATTTTAATTAATTTCACTAATATTTTTTGTCATAAATTATTAAAATTAATAGATGTCATAAATTAGGATGCTTCCAAATATGGAATACATTTTTCCAAATTCCATTCACATAAGTGGAAGAAAGTAATTTATAATTAATCCTGTAGTTTGGTCAACAATTCAGGTTTTAACGTAAAAACGATCTAAAGTTTTCTAACTTTTTATTGTCGAATTTCAAAGTGAAATCCGTTAAAATTACCCACATTATATTAATAAATAAAAATATAATCATATTAAACTTTTAAACAAAAATCAAATATAATTTATCCTTATATATATATATTAGATGAAAAAATGGTTTTTATTTCAAATTTGATAGTTTTCACAATTCATCTAAATGTGTTGTTTTTTTAAGAAATTTCCCAAATATTTTCTCTAAGAAAATTTTAAAATTTTAAAATAAATAATCTAGATTCTTTTATCAAATTATACTGATAATATTTATTAAAATTAATTTTATTATTAAAATTGGTTTATTTGAGAAAATGATATTTCTAAACAAAAAAGAATTATACCAAAAATCATATCTTTCAAAATAAATATGTTTAATCTATATAAAAATTTTAAAAATAATATTTGAAAATTACTTACTACTATTAATATATGTATGTTTAATGTCTTGGTTATAATTATCTCATTTATATAAATTATGAAAATAAAATGATGTTTCATAGAAACATCAGTGTTGTGTGTAGCAAACACCAAGTTGGTATTGCGCGTAGCGTAAGACAAGTCTGTATTGCGTGTAGCACAAGATAAGTTAGTGTTATTTGAAATTAATGTTTTAATTAGTGTTTTAATATATATATATATATATATATGTGTGTGTGTGTGTGTGTGTAAATAATTATTTCCAGTGACATGTGAAAAAAAATAAACAAACTAAATTAATTAAAAAATAATAATTCATAAATTATTAGTGTGTTACATTCTACTCCCCGTAAAATGAATTTCACCATCAAAATTTGTATGGTTTATCAAAATAGTAATACTTGAAAATTTCATTCATAGAAACCAACATCGTAAAAATGAATACTAAATCTTCCCTAAAAAATGGACATTGGAACTATAAAAGTTACCCAAAATAACATATAACAAAGTATCCACATAGGAGAACGTAGGTTGGAAATGAAAACATGTAAATGAAAGAAAAATATAATTATCATGTTTTTATGGATAGTGATAGAGAAAAAGTTTAAGAGAATGTTAACTATCAGAAATCCAGAAATTTGCGATGAACAAACGACCGTCTGATTCTTCAGAAATGGAGGTACTAGGATAAAAGTTTTTGTTTCATGATCCTTGTTTCTAATGTAATATATTTTTTCACGAAAATATATACTTTAATGGTTTTAGTAAATTTTCACCCTTTTTAGTTCTCTAATCAACTTCACCTATTTCTCTAAATGGAAGGTGAATTTATCGTTCCCAAAGAGGTACCAAATAATGAGATCTATAATATGTCATCACATCTAACATTAGTTATAATCAACACCATTTGGTTTAATTGGTTATCAAATATTCATAAATCATCATATGGTAAGATAATAATTTATTCGGAAAAACCTCATCCAATGTTTAAAATAATATTTCCTTAAATTTGTAACATCATAACCCTTCCTAAAGATGAAAATTCAAAGAATTAGAATTAAAGTCTTGAAATTAGTTTAAAATTGATTACCTATATATCACCATGTACCACTAGGTTATCACATTACAAATGTTTGAATAAACTCATTTATATTTCCTTAAAATAGGTCGTATATTTAATAACCATAAATAATTTTTTAAAACATACATGCTTACTTATTCCATAGATTACTGGATATATTACGCCAATAAAAAAAGTTGAAAAGTCCATCAATGATTTCATATCCCACCTATAAAAAAGTTTTTACTTAGTTCAAAGGTAATAAGTACCATCCAATTTACTTATTCATAACATTATTAACATAATGAACATATTAAGGGTTTGATTCCCATAATAAAAATGTCACCTTATCGTTAAATTACTTCACCAGTCAATCATGAACATTCAAAAAAAACTTGTAAATACTTAGTGAAAAACACAAGTAGTAAAATCCTTGTATATTTCATCATTTATATAATATAATTCTTGATTCCAAACATATATAAACTTTTATTATTCCACATCATCATAATGAAATTAACAAGGATAACTCATCCAACTACAAAATACCACTTTCATTTCAAATTTCATATATAGTCTCTTCATTATCATTAATGTAATCATTACATGTACCACCTTGCTGATCCTAATCTGGAGATTTCCCACTAGGATATTTTTTTCATAATTACCATTTAATCAATACATAAAACACTTAACCATCAATGGTGTCTTTGGGAGGCTAACAATATCATCCATTTACTTTACTGAACTCTTCATTTATACCTTGCGGTCACATTCTTTTTGTCATTCCTTTCGACAGTCTAAACTTATTTCTATTCCTATAATACAATAATTTTAGAGATTCATTCCACATTGTTGACACATTGGAAACCAAATCAGTTTTCATCTATTATCTCCATTACCCAAACTCTTTGTGAAGTCCTTGTTTATCTTATTTTGTGAGTCTGATATATGGTTTAGGTACACATATTAAAACATGTTCCATGAAAACTCTTTAATAATTATGCACCATCTTTCACTCTAGTGATCATTACACTTAACTGCTCATCAACAGATTGCCAATCACATTATACATTAATCCCGTTCCTTCCAGTTCCCGCCATTGACTAAAACCAGAAACATATTGTGATCATAACTTATCATGGAATAAATGTAACGCCCCGACCCCAGCTACCCAGAGTCGGTGCATTACTTCGTAACATTGGCATGATCACAAAGGATCAAGTCTCGAAAGACCGATTAGTTTAGTAGCCTTGGAAACACTAGATACATTCGTAAACGTTACATTACATCATAAAGTGAAAAACTACAATAACAAAGTCTCCATAGTCCACACTCATATCCTCTTCCGACTATCCCTGTAGGTCATTCATAAAATACTTCTTCACATCCTGGAAAATATTAAAACATTGAAAGGGGTGAGCTCAGATGCTCAGTAAGGATAACAATAATGCGGAAGCTTTCATAAATAAACATTAAAATTTAAGGCAATGTATAACTAAAACAAAAGCCTTTTAAACTTGAACTTCAACATAATATGGCAAAAGTAAAATGAGATAATGCCATTTACTTCTTCACATGGATATTCTACTGGTCGAATAATCACATGCAATATCAATAACCACTTTCATAATGAGGGAATGTATAATGCCGGACATTCTGAAACATTTTGTCAAGGCCTCGGCCAAGACATCTAAAATGATTAAGGCCTCGGCCAAAACCATAAATCAAATTGGGAAAGGGCCTCGGCCAATTCCACGTCTAGTTGTCTCATGAGACCTGCCGATGCATCGAGGAGCTATAGCGGGCTCCACCCGTCACTTATTAAGTCCAATACATTCCTCATATGAATAGGTTTAAACATATCATAAACCATAACATAATTGTATCACATAAAACATGCATAATGTAAACATAACATTTCCACATTTCAATCACAAGATATCAATACAACACATTGATATAATAAAAACACTTTCAAAACCATTTTCAATACCAAAATAAAAGAAAGTTAAAACTTTGTATTTATTTTTCGTTAAAAAAATGATGGCTTGTAGAGGAAGCCGAAACTCAAATAATGGTCACGGCGGCGGAGAAGTCGTTGTCGCCGCATAAGTACGGAAAGAAAAACATTCCCTTTTGTCGTTTAGCAAAACGCTTTGTATAAAAAAGATTCTTTTTGAATAAACGTAAAAGTCAAAGGGGTTTATACACCGTATAAAAGAAATTTGTGTATAAAACCAAATATGCCTCAATGAAAGGAGATTGAGACGAAGTACTTTAAAAGATAATTTTTAAATAAAATATATCTATTATGTGTATTCACTATAGGTACACATAAATTGTGTAAAAATACAAGATAGGACATAATAATATCATGACATAATTTGAAAGTAGGAGATTAACCCAAAGAATGGAAGTTGGGTTAAGAAGTTCCCTTACAAAGAGCATTTTTAAAATAAAATAGATCTATTATGTGTATTCACTACAAGTACACATAAATAATGTACAAATACAGGATATGACATAATAATATCATGACATAATCGGAAAGTAGGAGATTAACCCAAAGAATGGAAGTTGGGTTAAGAAGTTCCCTTACCTTGTGTCCGACTTGACTCAACCGTTCTTTAACCTCCTGAATAATAAACTAGAGTTAATATCTACCTTATTAAGAACCATTTTCAATTTCATTATCCTTTTTATATCACTTATTACAATGTTATGAACATTATGTAATTATTTAAGTTAATAACAGTCGTTTTGTCGATCTTTGGTACATGAGTCAACAATAAACTTCTTATAATTATAAGTTGTTCATGTGGTGAAATATCCATTATATCCAGAATTATATTAATGATGTAGATATCATATATATCATATATATACAGTATATACATTCATTTATAATATTACGTAACATTTAGAGGTAAGAAATGAAATGCACCGTTCATGGAGACGGTAAGCCGTACGTACGCATGAACGCTACTTTCATTTCAATTTCATATTTAATGGAATGAAATCATAATGATATAAATGTATAATATAATTCCAGTATAATATAGTGTATAATACCATTTACTCCATCCTTTATACATCCC
Source organism: Viscum album (assembly GCA_963277665.1). Taxonomy (NCBI): domain Eukaryota; kingdom Viridiplantae; phylum Streptophyta; class Magnoliopsida; order Santalales; family Viscaceae; genus Viscum; species Viscum album. Next base: position 669,395,270 of record OY728123.1, read on the forward strand.
ACACATGGCATTAACGATTCAAATCACTTTGAGGGGGCGGTAGTCCGCACTTCCTAAAATGAAATTATCGCGTTTTACCCATAATGGAAATCATAAAGTATGCCATAAATGAGAAATACAGAAGCATAAGTAAAACAAAAACATATTATATATCATATATAAAAATAGTGACATCTTAATGGCCACCTTTGGAGGTGTTATATGAGTGTTGAACAATCATCGTTTCGTGAGGCAGAAATTCGCCATCCACAGAAACCGTATGTTCTTTAACCATTAGATGTAGGTGTGTGTAAGTGTAGCTCGAATCCTTCTTATAACAACATCCTAGTATATTGAGGATACTGGTGTTGTTACAAAAGAAATGAATAAAAAGAGTTTAGGGGGTTGGAGAAGAAAAATAAAACAAAACAACATGAGAGAATGAATTACCTTAAAAAGTGTAACTCCTTTTGAGTTGAGCCTAAAGGCTTCCTTTGAAAGGATTCTGCCCAAAGGGAATCCTCTAGGATGAGGAGAGGGATGTGGAGAGAGCAAATGGGCAGGGGTTGGCCGAGCCAATGGCTTGAAGGTGTGAATAAGGTGGGAGAGGTGGGGGCCTTTTATAAGTGGAGAGGAGGGGCACTTTTGGAAAGTAATGAAATGTTACATTATTTCAAAATGCTTTTCGGATTCTAAAGGTCCCAAATCTATATAATTCGAGGCTAAGGTGATAAGGTTTCGAAATATCTTCATCCAATAGGCTTTGGACAAGTGTAAGCCTCGGATTTTGCATTATCTTCTCATTTTATTTAAATCGTCAAATAATGATGTCATCGCTGCATCATTATTATGTCATAAATAATTAAATTTATTTAATGTCTACAAATTATAAAAAAAATACTATGATATAGGAAATCTTTTTATCTTTCCAATTACTATTTATAATCAAAATTTGGACTTGTGTAACCCTACTTAAAAATTGTTTTAGTAAAACACTTTATGTTAGTGTCATTTTCACTTTAACATTAAATAAAAAGTAATTTATGTTATTTCCCATCAAAAGTGGATCCATGGGGTCCCCAAGTTAGGCCATGGCTTGTCTTGGTCGTCCATGACACAACCAATGAGGTTGGGACATGTGTCTAGGTCATTTAATATTATTAAAGTATTATTTATACCTTAAACTACCCTAATTACCACTAAACGCGATTAAGAACTTAATAAGTTACTATTCACCAAAAAATTATTTTTATCCCATTGAACCACATTTTACTTCTTAATGACAACCATGTATGTCGGATTTTTGAAAATCAAAACACAGAAGTGGTAATATTTCATTTAAACGAAAAATCAGTTATTTAACAACCACTTAGTGGTTTCACTATTCATCAAAAATTGAAGTTTTTCAGAATAAGGCCAAAATTTCACCCTAAGCTATAATTGATATTCCGAATTGAAAAATGATGTCTATTTTACAAAATTCCAAACATATTAGTTGCATTAATTAATTTTATAATTAATTCCCGCTGTCACAACAAATAGCGTGTTTTTAAGAAACAATTTATATCAAAAGATTGGCAATTGTTTATGTCCAATTTCAATGTTAAATTAATTCTAATGACCACCATTGGATAAAATGGTAAAAATATATTCTAATTATACTCTAAAACCCCTCAATAGTATAATTTATCACTATGAATTATTTTGATTAAAAAAGTTGTTTTAAGTATTTATCACTATTCATAAAAATTTTGAAGTTCTCAGAAAATTACAAAAAATTCAACATAGGCTAATTTCAATATTAGGAATACAAAAATGAAGTCCATTTTGAAATATAAAATTTATATAATTTTAAAAAGTGGTTATTACTATTCATAATGGCTACTTTGATTTGTCGCGATGTTTTAGAACTCGAAGTTGCGTACAATGCAAGCTATTGTATTATTGAATGAGAAGCGTATCGTGGAAGCTCGGGGTGTTACATTCTCCCCTCCTTCAATAAATTGCGTCCTCGCAATTTGATATTTTTCTTTAAAAATAAGAGGTTGAAAATAGAAAATACCTTTGTGGAAAACCCACATCGGAAATAAGGTTAATAAATATATAACATTAAAAGAAAGCAGGATAAGTACAAAGGTCACCCGATATAGCCCATTATAGGATTCTATGAAAATATGGATATGGAGGAGAAACAAACCATCAAGGTCTGATGGGGAGTTATAGAAAACAGGATTAGGAGAAAGTTTAACCACAAGAAAATCACAAACTTGTGATTGGTTAAACGGTCATTGAATCCCCAGTTGGAAAAGTTAACCGACAACATTTTTGTTTTAAGTTACCTTTTATAATGTTGAGGAATTTATTTATGAGATTTACTAAGAACGTAGGGGAATATACATACTTGTTATGTATACTTTCATTCGTTAATAAATTTTTACCACAAACCCAACTTTTACTCCAAATGGTAACGGAACTCAAAAATATTCTATTTATCCTAATTGTATAAGGTTCCAAATGTTAACACATACCATTTAGATTAGTAAAACTATTTTGTAATAACCAGGGACTTCCTGTAGGCTAGTGGTAGGAAATAAAGGCTTGTCGCACTATGGTTGTGGGTTCGATTCCTGCAGCTGTGTCCGACGCGACGGGTTATTCCCCACCCTGCAGGTTGTCCTTTTTCTAAAAATATAGTATTATAGTATTCCAGAAATAATCTTCAGAAAAGTTTTAACCTTAAACAATACTATTCAAAGTTCAACTCAATCCATCCCAACATTTATAGTTATCCAAAATACCTCTGTCCAAACTTTCTCTAAAAGGTCTCTTAATTCCAAAATCAATTGTAACATCAGATTCCCCAAACAAAGAAAAGTTTCTCTTATTGTCACATACTAAAAATATGATTACCTTAATCATATTAAAACCTTACTGAAACCAACAAGTACTGCAGTACAATCCTTATATAGATCACATTATTCTAATAACCAGAATATAATCCATGAGTCCGAAAGCATCAATACATTAGTTATTCTGCTTCAACTGTAGTAATAGCATAAGATTGTCCTTGATCCCTTGGCCTTTTCGGAGGTAAGATTCCTTGACGCTTAGGACATTCATTTGCGTAATGACCCATTTCTCTACAATTGTAGCATTCAACTTTGACAGCCTCTTTCTTTCCCTTGCAATCACGTGCCTGGTGACCTTTTTCTCCACATTTATAACAGACTCCCATTCCTTTTAGGCAAGTACCAGGGTGATTCTTCCCACAATTATCACATAATGGAAAATCCTTCTTTCCCTTTTTCCCTTTATCTGTCTCTTGTTCCACCATTCTCTTCTTCTCTTGCTTTACTTTGTTGTCATAAGACTTAGAGAATTCCTTTTCTGTCTTGATAGCACATGAGACTATATATTCGTATGATGAGAAGGATTGTGATACTAAAGCTCGTCGGAGAAATGGTTTTAACCCATCAAAGAAACGATCAATCTTACTCCTTGGGTTACGTATATAATCGGCAGCATGCCTCGCTAACCTTGTAAAGTTAGCCTCATACTTTGCGACATTCTCATCCTCCTTCTGCCTCAGACTCAGAAATTGCCTTTCCATATCTGCTCGATGGTCACGAGGAAAGTATTTTTCTAAGAAAAGCTCTTTGAACTCCCTCCATTCCATATTCGATACGTCATCATCTTCCTTTGTGTTTTGAATCAGTGACCACCACTGATCGGCATCTCCAGTGAGGCGGTAAACTGCCATGACAACCTTCTCCCTTTCACTACTCCCCAAGGCATGGAATATTTTCTCTAAGGAATTTATCCATTGCTCAGCTACTGTAGGATTTGTACTCCCATTGAAGGTTGGCGGTTGTTGCCTCATGAAACGGTCTAGCATTGATCCTCCACGTTGCGAATCAGGGTGCTCCATACGAGTAAGGTTGTTATTCATAACCTGCGTGAGTTGTCCCAGTATGGTAATAAGTTGATCAGCACCAGTTGTATCTCCAGGTCCACAATAATTATCTTGAGCAGGAGGGCAATCCCTACACGGAGTTCGTGCATTGATACAGTTTCCATTCCTTCTACTAGGCGCCATTTCTAAACAATGGCATAATCCAGATTAGTTTATGAATCAAAATACATAATTCCATACTTGTATAATACTTAACATAAATTGAACTATTTATGGATATAATCCATAATCATAAAAAGAAATGTTTCCTTTGAGGAAGTATGTACTCATAAACCTTACATAATGGTTTGTAAAGAAAATGAGAATTATCCTAAGCATATCCCCCGGGAGTGTCATAACCAAGAGTGCAGCAAGGCCCGTTGTCGTGCACCAGTTCCCGTTTGAGTCTAGCTCAAAGCGGTGTTTTCGGGTTTTACCCCTAGGTACATCTGTGCCAGAGCCACCTCTACCTGCTCGTATCCAGACAGGGATGTATTGCTCGGAAAACTCACAACATCTCTACAATACTAAAATTCTAGGAAGTTCTTCTATACTAATCCTCAAAGTCTATCTTTGGGCTATGTGCTCTAATCAGAGTTTATCTAAATCTAGCTTCCAAGGTTAGTACTAAACTGCCTCTGATACCAACTGTAACGCCCCGACCCCAGCTACCCAGAGTCGGTGCATTACTTCGTAACATTGGCATGATCACAAAGGATCAAGTCTCGAAAGACTGATTAGTTTAGTAGCCTTGGAAACACTAGATACATTCGTAAACGTTACATTACATCATAAAGTGAAAAACTACAATAACAAAGTCTCCATAGTCCACACTCATATCCTCTTCCGACTATCCCTGTAGGTCATTCATAAAATACTTCTTCACATCCTGGAAAATATTAAAACATTGAAAGGGGTGAGCTCAGATGCTCAGTAAGGATAACAATAATGCGGAAGCTTTCATAAATAAACATTAAAATTTAAGGCAATGTATAACTAAAACAAAAGCCTTTTAAACTTGAACTTCAACATAATATGGCAAAAGTAAAATGAGATAATGCCATTTACTTCTTCACATGGATATTCTACTGGTCGAATAATCACATGCAATATCAATAACCACTTTCATAATGAGGGAATGTATAATGCCGGACATTCTGAAACATTTTGTCAAGGCCTCGGCCAAGACATCTAAAATGATTAAGGCCTCGGCCAAAACCATAAATCAAATTGGGAAAGGGCCTCGGCCAATTCCACGTCTAGTTGTCTCATGAGACCTGCCGATGCATCGAGGAGCTATAGCGGGCTCCACCCGTCACTTATTAAGTCCAATACATTCCTCATATGAATAGGTTTAAACATATCATAAACCATAACATAATTGTATCACATAAAACATTCATAATGTAAACATAACATTTCCACATTTCAATCACAAGATATCAATACAACACATTGATATAATAAAAACACTTTCAAAACCATTTTCAATACCAAAATAAAAGAAAGTTAAAACTTTGTATTTATTTTTCGTTAAAAAAATGATGGCTTGTAGAGGAAGCCGAAACTCAAATAATGGTCACGGCGGCGGAGAAGTCGTTGTCGCCGCATAAGTACGGAAAGAAAAACATTCCCTTTTGTCGTTTAGCAAAACGCTTTGTATAAAAAAGATTCTTTTTGAATAAACGTAAAAGTCAAAGGGGTTTATACACCGTATAAAAGAAATTTGTGTATAAAACCAAATATGCCTCAATGAAAGGAGATTGAGACGAAGTACTTTAAAAGATAATTTTTAAATAAAATATATCTATTATGTGTATTCACTATAGGTACACATAAATTGTGTAAAAATACAAGATAGGACATAATAATATCATGACATAATTTGAAAGTAGGAGATTAACCCAAAGAATGGAAGTTGGGTTAAGAAGTTCCCTTACAAAGAGCATTTTTAAAATAAAATAGATCTATTATATGTATTCACTACAAGTACACATAAATAATGTACAAATACAGGATATGACATAATAATATCATGACATAATCGGAAAGTAGGAGATTAACCCAAAGAATGGAAGTTGGGTTAAGAAGTTCCCTTACCTTGTGTCCGACTTGACTCAACCGTTCTTTAACCTCCTGAATAATAAACTAGAGTTAATATCTACCTTATTAAGAACCATTTTCAATTTCATTATCCTTTTTATATCACTTATTACAATGTTATGAACATTATGTAATTATTTAAGTTAATAACGGTCGTTTTGTCGATCTTTGGTACATGAGTCAACAATAAACTTCTTATAATTATAAGTTGTTCATGTGGTGAAATATCCATTATATCCAGAATTATATTAATGATGTAGATATCATATATATCATATATATACAGTATATACATTCATTTATAATATTACGTAACATTTAGAGGTAAGAAATGAAATGCACCGTTCATGGAGACGGTAAGCCGTACGTACGCATGAACGCTACTTTCATTTCAATTTCATATTTAATGGAATGAAATCATAATGATATAAATGTATAATATAATTCCAGTATAATATAGTGTATAATACCATTTACTCCATCCTTTATACATCCCACACATGGCATTAACGATTCAAATCACTTTGAGGGGGCGGTAGTCCGCACTTCCTAAAATGAAATTATCGCGTTTTACCCATAATGGAAATCATAAAGTATGCCATAAATGAGAAATACAGAAGCATAAGTAAAACAAAAACATATTATATATCATATATAAAAATAGTGACATCTTAATGGCCACCTTTGGAGGTGTTATATGAGTGTTGAACAATCATCGTTTCGTGAGGCAGAAATTCGCCATCCACAGAAACCGTATGTTCTTTAACCATTAGATGTAGGTGTGTGTAAGTGTAGCTCGAATCCTTCTTATAACAACATCCTAGTATATTGAGGATACTGGTGTTGTTACAAAAGAAATGAATAAAAAGAGTTTAGGGGGTTGGAGAAGAAAAATAAAACAAAACAACATGAGAGAATGAATTACCTTAAAAAGTGTAACTCCTTTTGAGTTGAGCCTAAAGGCTTCCCTTGAAAGGATTCTGCCCAAAGGGAATCCTCTAGGATGAGGAGAGGGATGTGGAGAGAGCAAATGGGCAGGGGTTGGCCGAGCCAATGGCTTGAAGGTGTGAATAAGGTGGGAGAGGTGGGGGCCTTTTATAAGTGGAGAGGAGGGGCACTTTTGGAAAGTAATGAAATGTTACATTATTTCAAAATGCTTTTCGGATTCTAAAGGTCCCAAATCTATATAATTCGAGGCTAAGGTGATAAGGTTTCGAAATATCTTCATCCAATAGGCTTTGGACAAGTGTAAGCCTCGGATTTTGCATTATCTTCTCATTTTATTTAAATCGTCAAATAATGATGTCATCGCTGCATCATTATTATGTCATAAATAATTAAATTTATTTAATGTCTACAAATTATAAAAAAAATACTATGATATAGGAAATCTTTTTATCTTTCCAATGACTATTTATAATCAAAATTTGGACTTGTGTAACCCTACTTAAAAATTGTTTTAGTAAAACACTTTATGTTAGTGTCATTTTCACTTTAACATTAAATAAAAAGTAATTTGTGTTATTTCCCAACAAAAGTGGATCCATGGGGTCCCCAAGTTAGGCCATGGCTTGTCTTGGTCGGCCATGACACAACCAATGAGGTTGGGACATGTGTCTAGGTCATTTAATATTATTAAAGTATTATTTATACCTTAAACTACCCTAATTACCACTAAACGCGATTAAGAACTTAATAAGTTACTATTCACCAAAAAATTATTTTTATCCCATTGAACCACATTTTACTTCTTAATGACAACCATGTATGTCGGATTTTTGAAAATCAAAACACAGAAGTGGTAATATTTCATTTAAACGAAAAATCAGTTATTTAACAACCACTTAGTGGTTTCACTATTCATCAAAAATTGAAGTTTTTCAGAATAAGGCCAAAATTTCACCCTAAGCTATAATTGATATTCCGAATTGAAAAATGATGTCTATTTTACAAAATTCCAAACATATTAGTTGCAATAATTAATTTTATAATTAATTCCCGCTGTCACAACAAATAGCGTGTTTTTAAGAAACAATTTATATCAAAAGATTGGCAATTGTTTATGTCCAATTTCAATGTTAAATTAATTCTAATGACCACCATTGGATAAAATGGTAAAAATATATTCTAATTATACTCTAAAACCCCTCAATAGTATAATTTATCACTATGAATTATTTTGATTAAAAAAGTTGTTTTAAGTATTTATCACTATTCATAAAAATTTTGAAGTTCTCAGAAAATTACAAAAAATTCAACATAGGCTAATTTCAATATTAGGAATACAAAAATGAAGTCCATTTTGAAATATAAAATTTATATAATTTTAAAAAGTGGTTATTACTATTCATAATGGCTACTTTGATTTGTCGCGATGTTTTAGAACTCGAAGTTGCGTACAATGCAAGCTATTGTATTATTGAATGAGAAGCGTATCGTGGAAGCTCGGGGTGTTACAATAAAACCAAATAGTTATGAAAATAATTACTTATATTATGTCTAAATCATGACACCTTCCTCAATATATGACCCCCTGAGATTATACTAGGTTATTCATCACTGACTTGTATTTAAATACTTCAAGATGGTTCATGAAGAGCTTTTGAATTAACAAAGCATATCCCCCAAGAGTGTCAATCTAGGTGTCCAGCAAGGCCTGTTGTCATGTAGAAAATTACCCAAAGTCATTCTTGAAACATCTTTTCCGTGTTGTTACCCCAATTTACATCTATTTCAGAGCCACATCCACTTGTATTATCCAGACATGGTTGTATCTCTAGGAAACCACTAAATAAATCCTTCACATAAATTACAATAGATTTTCCTAAATGTTAATTCATCCCTATACTTATCCTTAGAGACATCCAAAAATATATCTTTAGAAATATACCTTGGTATATGTCTAATGTTTTCTCATCCTAGTTTCCAAAGTTTGACTAAACCTTTCCATTGATACCAACTATACCGAACTAGGATTAACATACATGGATATTACATGATTTAAGATGAATACTCAAGACATTAGAAAAATACATTCTGGAGGATTGTAACAGATTAGTGTCATTGGAAACATGGAAACAGAATATTATATCCGGGTGAAAGATCTTCCACATCTATTATAAAGATATACAACTTCAGTAATTCTAACTAAAAAATTTCTCTATAATCAAGGGAAAGGAAACTTATGAAATGGGTGAGTATAAATACCTAGTAAGGTAAATAAAGGAATTGAATAAGCATAAGATGAATAAAATGGTATGGAACTTGAGAATAAAATTTTAAGATCATACCATACATATTAGAGTTCATAACGAATAATGGAAGTTCATGAGACATGAATCATAATGAAATAAATAACATAATCCATGAAATCATAACATCAGAATAAAACATAGAACTGTGAATGAAACATAATCAGATATAATTATTTCTATAGTAGTCAAGGCATTTCATCTAATACCATGTTAGTAGAACAAATATCTAATAAATTGAGTTCACACCTTGTTCCAGTGTTGTATTACTAAACCGAGTTTGTTTCTCATTTCAGACCTATAATACTAAACCAAGCTCATTTATCACTACATCCTTGTAAAACATAACTGATTTAATTTCTCATTCCAACCCTATAATACTGACTCGAGTTCATTTCACTTTCCAGTCATGTCTATCTCATGAGATATCAATCATTACCAAATGTATTGGAGGGATTTATAGGTTCCACCCATATCATTATGAAATTATACATATATGTCCAACAATATCATAAAACATTGTATCATTACCCATGCATTAAAATTAGTGTTATGAAAAATGAAAAAATTTCATAACCTATGGGAAAAAAGATATTTTTTCGTAACCTTTTCATCTAACGGATAATTTGTGAAAGAGAAATGGATTTAATAAAAATATAACCCATAAATAAAAAAAAGATTTCAGAAAAATATAACCCATGATAGATAAATATGTTTCATAAATACCATGACATTACACATAACCCATTCATATAAGGATTATGAATGGATCATTTAGATAATCTCTTATAAGGTAATGAGTAATCTCAAAAAATGTCATCTTAGATGGAAAATAATTTGAAATATATTTAAAAAATGTTTCTTGAGGAAAATACCATTTATTATTTGATTTTTTTAATATTTCATTAAACCATTAGAGAAAAAATTATATAAAATATATTGAAAACATATAAATAAGATTTGAAATAATTTTGAAAACCCTTCCCTTGAAAACCATAAAAATAAGCTTCAAAAAATTTATAAACCATTTTTAAACAATTTGAAATCTTATAATGATATCTTGAAAGTGTTTTGAAATACATCTCTTTGAAAATAAAATGCAAACATATAAGGATATCTTGAATTATTTTAGAAAACATTTTATTTGTACATACATTGAAAAACTATAAATAAGTTTTGAAAACATTTTGAAAAAAAAATCCTTAGAAACTTATAAAATATTGTTGATTTTTATTTGAAGACAATATTTCTTAAAAAATTAAAAAATATGATTGAAAACTTTTATGAATATAAATTTCCTTGAAAAAATATAAAATAAATCTGAAAGCATTTTGAAAAACAATTTCCTTGAAAATATATAAAATACGCTTGAATGCATTTTGAAAATTATTTTCCATAAAACATCATAAAAGGAGAATGAAAATATATTTAAAACCATTTATTTGAGAATATATTTTTAATAAAATTTATAAAAATTATCCTTTAAAAATTAAAATAAATATTCAAATGGTTGACAGTGGATAAATTCGAACGTGTCATACGAGGTAAAAAGATCCTTCCTTTTGCACAGTAAAACGGCTTGAAAATACCTCATTCATAAAAAGATAATAAGATTCATTTAAATAAATTGGAAAAAGTAAAAAGGGTAAAAATTATTTTAATGATCATTGGAGAATAATATAATATTCTTGGAAACCCTTTTTGGAAGACATGATTTTAAAGGAACATAGATTTGCGACATAAGAGAGGGTAAAGTTGGGCTATCGTAAAAACACAGTATTAGCTATCTTATGTACCAAAGAGTGGAATAAATGGAACCAAGATATGAATAAATCATCAATAACCATGGGATAATAAAATTCATGAGTTATCTTGAGTTGTGGATTATAATATTTCTACAAAGCAAGCAATGTCATAAACAATCTTGAAAAACCATGGGATTGTTTCAATAAACTCATATCACTTAGTAACTTTGAACCACAATCCCCATGTAGGAAAGTGAAATTACATGAATCTTAAAATATAATTAAAATAATTATTTTAATTTTATAAAATTTATTATGGAATTATATAATCCTTGAAAAATTATTTAGGTGCATAAAAAACATGAGTCTCAAAGATGGAAAATTGAGACAAAACCATTTTACTGATTTGGAAAATTCTGAAACTAAAAATACTATGAAAGAATTATAATACAACGGATATTTTAATACCCATATATTTAATTATAATATACAAATAATTCAATAATGTGTACTACATACACCACACATAAGGGAAGAGTGGCGAACAGAGCTTGTATCCCATAGAAATAAAAAGTGAGACGAAATACCCTTACCTAGTGTCATCACTCTAATCATACTCATTCAAAAAACCTATGTAATTAATATAAATTTATTATAAATATTTTAAAGATTAATATTATTAATTATTATACCATATATGGTTTTATTATGACCTTATATTACCTGCTTGTTAATAGTTCTATGTTATAGTTTCATTTTAGGTAATATTCATTTTATTTTTCACATGTGCATTAATTTTTTATATCCATGCTATTTAAAAATTATATCAGAATTTGATGAATTTAAACCAATATATAAATATAATTTATTTATGATATATTTTTATTATAATAATATATATAATATATATGTATTAAATAAATACATCGTTCATGGAGACGGTAGGCCGTACGTATGCGTGAACGTTACTTATGTTTAATTGTAGTGTTGAGAGAATGAAGTTAACAGATATATATGTATACATATGTATATATAAATCATTATTAAATTATATTAATGATATCATATATATTATGTATTATGTAAAACAATCCTTAATACAATATAGGTAGTGTATGAATGGATCACTTCGCTTTAACGGGGCGGTAGTCCACACATCCTGAAACAAAATTATCATATTAACACCAAATGAAAAGTAAAATGATATGAGTCATAAATGGATTAAATAATATTAATGAAATAATAAATATATTATATAATATCTATAAAAATATTTTCCATCATAATGTCCACCATGAGAGGTGGTCATGAAAATTGAACAATCATCCTTTAGTGAGGTGATAGTTCTCTGTACACATAAAAAATATGTTAGTTATAAATTAGATGGATGTATATATAAGTGTAGGTTGAGAACATTTCATAACAGAATCATATTATATTGGTGATACCGGTGTAAATATAAAATAATTTAATAAATATATTAGAGGGGTATATATGGAAAATAAAAGAAAGGACATGAGAGTAGACGTTACCTCTTAATAGGGAAACTACTTTGGGATTGTACCAAAAGGCTTCTTCATATTTCCTTCTTACCAACAGAAGGCTTATAGTAGTAAGGGAGGTTTTATATGAACTTTATTGGGAATATAATTTCTAAAAATAAGTTGTTTTAGAGATATTAAGAAGAGGTAGAGGTGGTGGACTTTTATTGGGAATGAGGTGTGGCACTCTAGAAAATATTTGATGAGAGAATTCCACCCATGTTTCACATATTGAAATTATATCCAATAATGATAAAAATCAGATAAAAGGGAGTATAGGGTTGAAATATTGTTATGAAATGTATTTTGTAAATTTTTATAGGTCTTTTTGAGTATTAAATTTAAGGTTTAGTCCATTGTTAGGCATAATTATACCTTAATCGATGTAATTAATTTTAATTACATTCAGTAATCATTTTGGTAAAAATTCAAGTTGAACTTATTGTAAATTATAAATTATTATTATTATAAATATGAAATCCATTTTTACCAATTCCCATAATAGAATTGGAAGAAATTAATTTATAATTAATCCCACATTCGGTTCAACAATGGGAGTTTTTAAAGTAAAAATGGTCAAAAGCATTATATGTTTTTATATCCAGTTTGAATGAGAAATTGGATAAAATTAAAAAAATGAATTAATTGATAAAAATTTAATATAATCAATTATTTAAAAAAATTAATATATAATTAATCTTTTTAAATAAAATATATGAAAATGATGATTTTAATTAAAATTCGGTATTTTTCACTATTCATCCAAAAGGAAGTTTTTTCAGAAAAATCCCAAACACTCACCCTAATCTAATTTCAAAATTATAAATTAAAAAATGAAGTTTATTTTATGATATTAAATTTATAAATTCATTTAAAATTAATTTTATTATTAAAATTGGTTCATTCAAGAAAACAATATTTTCCAACATTACAATTCTTTACCAAAGAACATATCATTCAATATAAATATGTTATATCTACACAAAAAAATTATAAATAATATTTAAAAATTAATTATTACTATTAATATAACTATTTTTAATGTCTAGGTTATAATTATATCTTTAAAATAATTATATTAATGAAATGATGTTTCATAGATACATCATTGTTGTGTGTAACATATGACATGTTATTGTGGTGGGTAGAAAAATCCAAGTTGGTAATGCATTTTGTGAAATCCATGGCAGTGTCGTGTGAATGTAATATTTTAATTAGTGTTTTAATATATATATATATATGTGTGTGTATGTATATATATAATAAACTATTTTCAGTGTCACGTGAAATGCTAAACATCAAAATGCTAAATTAATTTGAAAACAAATAATTCACAAAATCTTTGGGTGTTATAATATCCATGATGTATCTTGTCTTGAGGAGTTGAATATGGTTGATAAGGATGACATGGTATATGTAAAAGTCTTTTTTATTATTTTTGGTCAATTAGTATGTAAATGTAGGGCATCATGTTCTTAGACGGTTGTGGGAATGATTGAATTTCCCCAACTGGAAGTGGGAGAACATTTTGATGGATTATGTCACAAATCTTTCATAATATCATAGAATATGTGATATTATTTGGGTGACTATGGATCTATTTACAAAGTTCAATCACAGTTTAGTGATCAATGAGTAGATTTGTGTTGATGTTTTAGTAAGGTAGTATATGGATGAGGCTGTGAAGCATCACAAGGTACCTCAGACCATCATCATTGATTGAGATTATAATTTATTTTCATGAGTTTAGATATGACTTCAACAAGATTTGGTTTCAAAAATATACCATAACACTTATTTCAATACTTATAAAAATGTTTATTTGGAGTAGATAATCAAGATTCTAGAGGATATGTTACATGATTGCAACTGGGATTTTGGTAGATAATTTTTGAATCAAGAAACATTTGATGACTTTTCATGTAATAATAGTAAAAAATATACCATGGGTGTGACCTTGTTTGATGTTTTGTATGAGAAGCCTTAATTATATCTATTTTTATGGATCATGGTATGTGAGTAGGTTGTCTGAGGACCAGATGTGGGGTTGAGCATAAATGATAAGGTTTATATAATTTGAGAGTGGATGAAGGTGATGCAAGATCATTCGAAGTCTTATACTAATGATTAGATGAGAACTATGGATTTTGATATTGGAAAGCATGTGTTCTTGATGGTTTCCTCTCATTATGAATATAGAAGTTTGGATGACTGAATAATCTCTCTCTTTGGTTATCAATCCTCTTGAGGGGATGTGGCATATTAACAAGGTAGCATATGGGTTTGAACTTCCCTAAAAATTGGACCATATCCATGATTTATTCAATGTATTTTATCTTTATCAATATTTATATGATGACTCCTATGTCATTTATTACAGAGATTTTTATTTAGAGGTTGAAAAAATGTTTATGTAGTGTCCAGTCATGATTCATGATCATCAAGACAAGTTGTTGTGTAGTCATGTCATTCCATTGGTTGACTTTCTATTGAGGAATTGAAACCTAGAGGAATGTACATATGAACATGATTCAAAAATATATGCTTAGTACACATAGATATTTCAAAACATATTCCTTAGTGATATTGATATGATTTTTTAGTATTGTTTTGATTCATTATATCATATGCTACCTTGTAACTTAGTGATCTTGTTGTTCATTTTGAGTGGTATCTCTATGGTAGTTTTGAGTTTGGTGGTTTTTGTTTTCCCTATCGGGTCGGTTTCGATTCTGAAGGACAAGAATCATTTTAGTGGTATCTAATTACATTTCTTGGACCTTCATGGCTCATTACATTGTGCATTTTTTGTGTTATATGTATCTAGATAAATTTAGAGTAATCGGGGTGGATTTGGAGCAATGAATTCAGTTGGGAGGAGTGTTCCAATGTGTGGACATTAGTTTCATTGAATAGAGAGTTGGATTGAATAAATCTAAGTTTTTTAGTTTGATTTGTCACACTATGATGGCGTGAGCCACAACAGGAGGATTTGTGTCATAGTGTGTTGATGTATCACAGCTTGATGGTACAAGTCATGAGAGTTAAAAGTTCTTCTCTGTTGGGGTTGAAAATGAATTTCCATCATGGTGAGATCAATCATAGTGTGAAGGCCCTTGAGGAGTATTTTATTTATGTTTAAAAACTTGTGTATTATCAAAAAATAATTACATTTGGAATATTTATTCTTATGTATATAATTCATTACTTTCACATATTTGCTTAAGCTTTTTCTAGCCATTGTATGAGGGCATTTGATTATAAAAAGTGAAGTACTAGGAGAATATTTTGTTTTCCATGAGTGGCTATTGTGGAGTGATATTAGCTATCCTAACATGGTATAATGGTTTGTTGGTTTAGGGGTCCTTCTATTTTGTAATTGTCACATCATGGAATTTTTTTTTGTGACACATTTTGAGGATACAAAATGCTTTTGAAGGGCCATAAATCACGATGTGACCAATTTATTCATAAAATGACCTCCATTAGATATATTTAACTAAGATAGTCGATTAGTTATTAATTGAGAGATAAAAATTGGATTTATAAACGATTTTTAGAGATTTTTTAGACTTATCCCCATTACAGTGTGACCATTACTTTTAATCCCACAATGACATAAAATTCTCGTTTTATTATAAATTCAAAATCCAATTCAAATTCATTTAGTTTCTGTCATTTTTTTAAAAAACCATAGGTGATCAGAGGAGAATCACGGGAGATCATTGATACCTCTTTGGTGGTTTTAATTATTGTATTTTTTGGATGACTAAATTTACATAAAAGGTATGTTTATCACATTTATCCTAGTTTTTACCAATATCATTCATCCTAGATTAGATATGGATATGTATTATTTTGGGTTTTATTTTTAATAGGTTATGTATTGATAGGGGTATTCTAGGATTTATTTTTTAAAGGATTCTGATTTAACCTTGTAAATTATCTCTGTTTTCTTTCACTTGAGTGAAAGTATATTAAATATATGAATATGGTATGGGATTTATGAATTTTCACCAATTACTTTAGATAAATTAAATAAATAGAACAATTTTGTTTCCCTTTTGTGAATGGAAATAATTAACCTAATGAAGATAATAAATGGGATAATAAAAATTGAATGGGGTGGAAAATTTGTATATGTTTACAAGATTTAGTGATATTATTTTTAATTGATGGGGTTTTATGTTGTTTTTGAACGTTTGGTGTGATAATATGTTATTTTTGTTGTTTCTATAATATAAATTATGTAATAAACTTTCATAGAAGGTTAATCATGTATAGAGGGTAATAAACCAATTGTGGGGAACCATAAATTTGAAGTAAATTTTCTTGTGTAAGGTATTTGGAATCAATGGGAAATAATTCTTTAAGAAAGAACTATAGAAGTGTTTTCATTCTTGAAATTAAGTGTTGTTTTTTTGTTGGTATTTGTTATTATGAATCTATAAATGGGTTGGCTTCATTAGTAGATTATTTTTTCTAGTCTTAGAGTGGTTATACAGATTATTCACTAAGAGTTATATTGTTTACATTATTAGCATGTGGGATAAATCTTATTGGTGTGGATGAGTGGCATGAATGGTTTTTGGAAGGGAATTTATTTTAGGTTATTTCATGGGATATTTGGAATTTTGTTTATGTATTATCAGAATTGTGTAAAAAATTGATGGTGGTATAGGATATGTGGTTGGTAATAATTAATTTTATAATGGGAATGGGATGAAATTGAATAAACTATATGATTTTCTAGAAATGTTGATGATTGAATGGATGATTAATGGTTGGGGCTGGGGTGATTGATGGTTAAAAGATGGTTTAAAAATAAATATGTAAATGAATCATATAATGAATTTATTGCAGTTAGTAACATGATTGATATATAATGGGTAATGATATAATTTAAATGGGAATATTGTGAATGATTTTATAGCTTATTTTGGTGTAAAAGTGGGGTTGTCATGTGTTATCATGAGGGGTGTAGCTTCTAGTGAATGATTTTGATCATGTGGTGATGGTTGCGAGACTTGATGTGTTTTTAGTGGGTACCCATGATATGGATATGTGTGTAAAAATGATATATAAGATGTATTTCCCTTGTGATTTCATATACGTCCCACCAGAGTAAGATAGCCTTACCAACGCCCAAATGGTGTGGGTTTTGGGTGTTTTTCATAATCATCATAGTTGGAAAGGTAAAAAATGGAAGACTACTCCCTCTCCCATGTTCTCCCTACTAGGTATATTATGAGTTATGATGGATCATATTTGGTATTAGAAAACAAGATATAATGGATTATTATTATAGTATGTGATATACTGGATGACTTGGTATTGAGGTTATGATGATGATACAAGGTGGATATTGTGTATGGAAGGAGGAGGGAATGAGGTTAATGTAATTAATTTTCAAAATACCAAACTATAATCGATAAGTGATGAGGTGGTGATATTAATTTGTGGTTATGAGATGGTATATAAATATGGATTTATGAAAGTGATGATGTTATAGAAGTATGATGCAGTATATGATTGTAATATAGGATATATATTCCAATTACCTCTCTAAGAATGAGATTAGAGCACCAGGATGTTTGTCATTGGGATGTGAGAGTTAAAAAATCGGGTGAGTGGTTGTGGGGTTCCTTATTGATATATTCTTTTGATATTATGTTATGAATTTTTTAGGTGTTATAAAGTAAGAGAGGCTTAGTGTATAAAGTTTAGATTTGACCATGATTTGGGGAAAATGGTTCTATTGTTTTTTCAATAAGACATTAGTTTTATTATTCCAAATTTTCATAAGTGGTCCTAAGGAGGATTTTACTAAGTATAAATGTTTTCTCACCACTAAATATATAAATATATTTTATAGGTTCTCATGAGGGCTTTAATTAACAGGATGGATAATACTAGCATAGTGTTCGAGGTTGTTGTTAGAGTTTCTACTAAAATATTTATATTTAGTATTTTATTATATATATATATTATCTATTTGAAATTTAAATACATTATAAGATATAGTTTTATTTTATATTATGGAGTTTAAGGGGTGTTTCCATTATATTCTATTTAGGATTTATTAGGGTAATATGTCCCATTCTTAAGTTTTATACCCTTGGTGCTAGTTCCTAATATGTGACCTATCAGAATCTGGCTTCAAGGTCCAATCTTGTATTTTTTTATAGGCCCAAAAGGGGTTCCCAATGTGATCATGTCATGAAAAAAGACGAGGACGGTTACCATCATTCTTATGGATAATTATTATATGTTTTGGAGATATTCATTGCATTATTTTCATTGGAGGATAATTCTAGGTCACGAAGATAATCCCAATGTTAATATTATCAATTAAAGATGAAAAATCAAGTGATAAGAGTATATTATGTTTTTTACTTTGGATGGTTATATTTTTCACAGATATGTGATAGAGTGAATGGCTATGTCACTAACTAGGCAGGGACACATTACCGGTGAACTATAGGCATTGAGATGATATTTACAATGAACATAAGGACTATGATATGACTTATATATTTATGTGATAATTAATATAACTTTAATGATCATGATCAAGATCGAGTGGGGTCTGAATCAATTATTTTTGAGGTTACATTCATGGATGATGATATTCCTAACTAATGATTTCTCCCATACTATTAGTTCCCTCTCTATAGATGGTCTAAATACAACAAAATGATGAAGTTAGCACTATTTGATTAGGGTGGAGGGAATCTGGGAGAACTGGATAGTTTTATATTGATGTTGTTTGGTTGAAAATGGGGCCAAGATACCCTGAGGGGGGTGGGTGGGTGGGGGTGAATCAAGGTATTGATATATTTTATAAGCTTCTTACTACCCCATGGGATATAGACATCTTTATTACAAGGGTCGACTCTTATGATTTTTAATGTTAATGATGGTCATGTACTTTCCAATTTTATCTGATGATAAAGCACATAATGTTAAGAAATAAAGAAAATACAAGGACACAAATATTTTTACTTGGTTCACCCCCATAGGGATACATCCAAGGGGCATACAACAACTATGTTCTGATTGTACCAAATGCAGTAAGGCTCACTGCCAAATTACAATATTTGATCTAGATCTGATATGCCTAGACTCACTGCCTTTACAAGGTTTATGGTCTTATAACTATATTCCCAAGGGTCACTCCTTATGTATCTTCCCCAAGCCCACTATTGGTGGAAAAGATAACCATATTATTCTTCCTTATCTCACTACTATTGGAAGAGATCCACTAATAGTTTATGGACTTGTAGGTCCCTTCATTTTCTTGAAATCATGAATCGTCAACTATAGATAGATACAATATTGAAGTTCCTTTTTGACCCATAGTTTAATTTAAATTTTCTACGTACTGTTAGGTTAGCATAAATTGCTTTCATGAACAGTTTTTTTGATTTTGTAAGCTTCCTTGAGTCTTTCACAAACCACATAGATTCATTCTCATACCACCTTACTTCCTACATGCACATTATTCAGGGTATGTTTCATAGATCACCTCTTATTCATGAACATCTATCATCCACTTTTTGTCCCTACTTCACGGACTGTCTCTACTTTCGCATTCCACCTCTATGTTATACCTCCACAAAATGCCTCCAGATACCACATCTTCATACCGTATTTGTGTATTGGCTCTACTTATGTGGATTTCCTTCTTCCTTTTTGGGATATAGTGCCTCACAAAATCATTTCATTGAATTGTTTCCACAAATTGCTTCACCCTTCATAGAGTCACTTCCCCATGAACAACTTTCGAGATTTACCAAATTCCTAGAGAAAAGGTGTTTTCTTGTGAAAATCCCTCAACTAAATGATGAGATTAACTCTCCTTATATAAGATAATAGATCTTCCAAAACTGTTAACCAGAGATTTATCAAATCTCCAATGTGGTATCACCTTCACTGAGTACCATCAATCTTCTGTGAACCGTTCATCCCTACGTGATTTGCGTACTAAATTTATTCCTTCACGATGGCCCATATCACCTTTGCATTTTAAAAAATGATGCATTTTTTGATTATCAAATCACCGCCTCATTTCTACCAATTACAAGAAATCTTGCATACCCAATGCCTTCCGTGTTATCAAGTCTTCACTGTGAACTGCAAGCCATCAATATGAAAAAATTTATCCTCATGAACCATTCCCATACGTGATCTTCGTCTTGCACTTCGTGGTTCCATTATTTAGTCGATTCCCTTCGATGTTCTGCATTCCACCATATGCATTACAAAAACTAAGGTTCACAGTCTACGTACCATGTACTCCTATATGAAAATCATAATTTTTCCAAAATAAAACTCCCAATTTGAAGCCCAAAAAATAAGAAATCACTTGGAAACTGTGCCACCTTAAACACATGCTTTGGCAACATCAACTATATTCATTCACCTTCATCTTTATTTTTCAAAAAACACTATCACACCCAAAAACTATCAAGAGGACACCTTTAGGTATTTTTTCCAATAGATTTTTAAACCATTTTTTATCTAAGGTTCGTTTAATTATAAAACCATGTTCATGGAACTATATATGATGATGACGATGTTTTGATGTTTTAATCAATGATACACTATGTATTAATTATCTTATACTATCATGTAGTGTGAGATATCCCTTATGTTGAATTGGGGGTCAGATTGGTATATAAGGAATGAAGTGTTAGATAAGATATATTTTATTTCAGGTTTTTGGTTTATATTCGTTATTTATACGTGGGGTTTTTTGTTAATTTTTTATTTTATAATTACTTATCTATGTAAGAACTTAATTTTATCATTAATTTTTAATAGTAAGACAATAATAGTTTTCCTCTCTTTGATTACACTTTTTATGATTCTTATGATTATTATTTCCCATAATATTTTAGGATTTGGTTATTGATAAGAACTAGATGTGTAGTGGGATATGTGGGTCACTAATGAGTTAATAACTTAATCATGTTATATATGTGAGATGTGATCTCTTGGTGATTTTTGGTATGTTTATAGTACAGTCTTACTATATTCTTAGTGATGGATTGGTTGATTTTATATCCTTAGTAATATGATTGTTAGACCTAACATATAGTTAGATAGTCTAGGGATATTTTTTTAGTTTTTTATATTCATACATATGTCTTCTATTACACTATAGAATATACAAAATTTGAAATTTTTTCAGAATTCATCAAGTATGTGTTCCAGGTGTGACGGTTTTTACTCACCACATACTTTCATATGCACCCACCTAATCACAAGAACTTATGGATTTGAGGATAATGAGGGAATTATACATGGTAATTTAACTGTTACCTACCTTTGTATATGGGATATGTTTTAGTGTATGTGAAAAAACATTTTATTTTATACAGGTTCATGTATCAACTTAGAGATAGAGTAATTAATTAGAACTACCAGTGTAACAGAGGTTGCTGAATTATCTACTGTTATTGTCAATATTGGTCTAGTGGACATTGTATTTTCCTTATGTATTTTTTAGACAATAGGTGTCAGCTAGGGGGTCATAATTTTTATTTATCTATCCTTTGAATTGTGATCTATATTGGATGTTTTCACTATAAAGATTTATTTATATATATTACTCTTTATTTTATATAATATAATGAGATATTCCACTATGACTACCTATTTTGTTTCTATAGTTTTGTATATTCGATGTATGAGTAGGTATTGTTATTTTTTAGAATATTTGGGAATGATTTTTATATTTTATATGTTATCCAAACTAGGTTAAATACTTTGAGTGGCGGGGGTGGTGAATTAGGGTAAGAAAGATTAAAATAACACCCCCTTTGGATCTTGATTCGTCATTAAACCAAACACACTTCTCTCCCTTTGTCATAGAAATTTATGAATAGAAATAAAATCATGCATGAGACACAATTATTTTACTTGGTTCACCCTTATTGGGATATGTGCAAGGAGAATACAATGACAATGTTCCAATATACTAAATTTTTTAATGTTCACTACCAATTCAATGTTTGGGCTAGATCACTTCTATACCAAGGCACAATGCCTTAACAATGTTTGGAGTGGACTCACTGTCCCACTTAGTTTATATTCTATTAAAATTTAAAATATCACCACTCTATTAAATAAACATTTCTCACATATCCTTTTGAATAATCCTCTTTGATAACTTGAATCAATATGTTTTAAACCTCATTTAGTGCATCATTAAGTTCCAATTCCATCCATTTGATGAATACCCCTTTACTACAGAATTACTAGGAAAACCCTTATAGGTCCACACAAATTTATATTATTCACAATCCTTGGATTCCTTGCACACAACTCTAAAACCTTGCACATAACATTTTTTCTTGGTCATGAGACAACCAAATTTCATGCTACATTTGGTTTGTTACAGAACTTAAAATTGTAAACAACATTCATGGTTTCCATGAAACTACCTTAGACTTGTATAAACAAGTTCTTTTCTATGTGCAATGAAAATTTGAGTCATTTCCTCAAATAAATAATTTTGTTAAAAAATTTTATGATTTTCGTATAACTCTTACACAATTTAGAGCACTGATATTCTCTAATGGTTGAGCTACTAAAAAGAGGGGGTAGCCTCCTATTTATAAACCTAGTTGAACATTCATGAAAGATCCGTACGTGTCTTCTTCTATGTGCACAATATCTACATGAGTGCATATATTCTAATTTTTATTCCATATTTGGAGCCTAACTCTCTTTCACGGGCACACTAAACTCTATTACTTTGTCTCACACAAACTGAATTTCATGCAATTTCATAACATAAATACAATACGTACCTTTTCCATATTTTTATGTGATGATATAAAATCTTGACTTATGTAAAACATTATGAATAACCATCACCCTTGCACAAAACTATTTTATTTTAAATGAAATTACTTACTTCACCAAGAAACACCTTTTTCAATCCTCCAGATTTTAGACCCAACAATTAGGAAAATATAGGGAAATTTCCCAACATTGTATAGATATATTTTTTCACCTAAAAAGTATCCATTCCATTGTATTTGATCTTTTTAAACATACCTTGTCAAAAATATATCTTTAACTCCATAATTGAGCATAGAAACATGATTTGTCAACAAAAATAATCAACCCAAAAACACTACAATGTTACCCTGAGGTATCTTTTCCCAGCAATCTTCCCATTTTGGTTTGCCGAAAACCCTTCTCATTTTTCTACCTCGATAAATTTTCATCCATATACTACCAAAAATTTTCATTTTGTGACTCAGATAGTGATATAAGATTTAGAAAACACACATTCTCAGCCCACATGAACAATTCTCAGCGTGGGAAACAAGAGTAACATGAAAATTTCATCAACGAGTCACTTCTATAAAATATTTGTAAACTAATTTCATCACAATATTCATATTTCATGATATATACCCTCTGATTGATCATATTTAGCATTACTTGATTTAAAACTCCCATTTATTTATAAAAAAACCATATTAGCTTCTACTCCTTCCTGGATTAAAAAATTTTGTCCCCTTTTAGAGCTAAAAATTCTCCGCCTTTGTCAACAAACCAGAAGGTCACTATGTTTGGGTCTGAAATAGGGTATAGAACATGAATCAATGCATTTTGTAAATAACATCATACTAAATGGAATGGTTGTGCCACATCAACACACTTTTATAGGTAGGGATTTGGATGAACCCTAATATCTAGTAGATGATGTTAAAATGATTCTTTGGATAATGCCTTTGTCAATATTTCCACAACTTATAGGTTTATTGGAATATAATCCAATTTCACAAGACCTTTCTCCACCTTATCCTTAATAAAATGATACATGATTTCAATGTGATTTGTAGTCAATTGATGGACTAAATTTCACTAAGATGTATATAATTGGAATTATTATAATGGATTGCAATTGTAGACTTCACTAGAACTCTCATATCATCAGGCTACTACTTCATCCACCATAACTACATGCATGTTTGGGTGGAAGAAATAGGTTAAACATCTTCAGTGCATAAGGAAATGAAATATAATTTTTTCTTATCTATGAAATACAAAATCCAAAAATATAGAATACACCACCTAGTATTTATTTTCCATCATATGATGAACTGTCCTAATCTATATCTATATATCCCAACAAAGCATTCAGAGATTTTTCATTCTATAACAAAAAACCATCAATGACCCCCTTGATATACTGAAGTATTATTTTTTACTACATGTTTGTGGATTTCTTTGGGATTAGTTTCATATCATTCTTCTTGTAATGTGGAAAGAATAATATTAGGTCTTCTTATTGTCAAGTAAAATAGACTACTAATAATTTTTCCTCTATTATGTGACATTAAATTCACTTCCTTCACCATCCCATGATTTTTTCAACCGAGTATCCACCAGAGTCATCATATTCTTAGATTTATCCATTATAAATATTCCCAAAACCTCCATGGAATATATTGATTGAAAAATTAATGTTCCATTCATTCCTTGAGTCTCAGGTAAACCAAATAAAAACATCAGATCACCAATCATTGACATTTTAAAGCCATTTTTCTAGAATTCTACGAACTATTTTCACTAAGCATTATCTGATCCACTAAATATTATTTCATCTAAATATACCATCACTATAATCCTTTTATAACTAACATTATTGGAATATAGGTTCTAATAAACTCGACCACACTGAAAATCGATCTTCTTAAAAAAAATCAATCCCTGAATACTACATTCTTAGAGCTTCCTTCTACCCATATAGCACCTTTCCCGGTAGAAGAACCATATTCTCAACTTCATGAATAAGAATCCCCTTTGGATAATTCATATAATCTTATTATTCTAAAACCCCATTCAGAAATGCAGTCTTGACACCAATTTTAAAAACTTTAAAATTTATTTTTTTCTAAGATGACCAAGAAGAACATGATTGTCTCTAGCCTTGGAGCATCTAAAAATATTTGATCAAAATCAATACCCCAAATCATGGATTACACTCCTAAAAATAGTCATGATTTTTTTGAATCATTATATAGTCTTAATTCATCTTATTGTGAAATAACTATTTAGTCTTGATGACATTTTTATTTGTTGGTCTCGAAATAATTTCCCATGTCTAATTATTCTCAATTTATTCAAAATTGTCTTTCATATACTGATTCCAGTTTTCATATCTAGCCGCCTAAACAAAATATTTATGTAATACCTATGATAATAATGATGCTTGATGTAGAGTCTCTAACCTAAATGTCTAAAATGCTATTATCTGATCTCATATTATGTTCTGTCTACCAATTTATACTTGGCACTTCGGCTCCTATACAGGTACAAATTTGACATCCTCATACTCATCAATAATATCTTCTTATGAATTAGAATATTTCAATTCTTTCGACCATATTTTCTTATCTCCTAATCACATTGATCCGAAAACTGTTAATTGTGTTGTTTAAGATTTTGTTCATTCTCTATTGTAGTGACATCATTCCTTTCCACATCTTTTCCCATACTTTTTCTAAAGATTTTATAAGATTTTTTTTGAGTTTCCATGGAAAATCCCTTCATCTTATTGTGACTCAAATTTCATATTTTTATAATTTTTTATAATGAAAGACTTACATAGAAAAATTATAAATTATTTCAATGTTCTATTCATTCCATACCACATCTCTCTTTAAGCCTTTTCATAATTGAGACCCAATAGAGCCCTATTAGATATGTAGACTAATGTCAAGAATTATTCCATTTAGAATTTGTCTGGTAGAACCTTTTTAATAAAAATTATTCTCTCCATGTTGTTGATGATACAATTTCTTATCTCAACCAATCTATTTTATTTGAGGAGTTCTTACTGGTAAAATTGATTCCTTGCCTTATTTTCTCAAGAAAATCTTCCATTTGACTGTTTGTGAATTTTGTACCATTATCAGTATGAAACTTTAGAATCATCTATCAAGGAATCTTTTTAGATTCCCTCTGATACTATTTTATGAAACTGAAAGCATTATACTTCTAGGAAATGATAAATACCCCTACCATACTACTGTAATCATCAATAAAAATAATATAAAACATTTTTCCACCAATAGATCTTGGTGATATATGTCCACATATATCTGTATGTAATAATTCAAGCACTCTAATTGAATTTTTCACTTTTTTCATGTACATCCTTTAGATGATATTCCATTATTGACAAGCATTGAATGTAGGAGTATGATTAGGTTATAACTTAGGGAGATATTGATTTGCATAAAATTTGGATAGATCACCTAGGGATGGTTAGAATAGATGTACAAGGTGTTTATTCAACAACATATTTTCTTCCTCTCTGGATAAAATAACATATATGCTCTTCTCCCTATAATACGTAGAGAATTACCATCATTCTTTCTCCCTGTATAACAAATACACCATCTATTACTTGGGTGATACACATATACTTATTAAAGTTAAATAATTCCCTAACTCACATAGTTGACTGACACTAAGCATGTTGTGATTGAGACCTTTAAAAACCAAGACATCAAAACGTCTCATTTCTTTCCCCCCAAATATAGATTGTCCCTAGCCAATAAGCTTTTGGACACCATCATTTATGATTTTGAAAACAACTTCCTTGTCCTAATTTATTCCTATAACAGGATCCTTATTACCTATATTATGGGTTGTGCATCCACTATCAAAGTTCCATGCACTATAATGATATGTTTCTTTATGGGAAATCTCCACAACCATCGCTTTCCCATCTATTCTCTTTTTGATCCATGTTTTTTAATTCTTACTCTATTTGGATTGGTCATCTTAATATTCCATAGACTATGATAGAAAAGATTCATCTTATTGAGCTAAATATCAATTTTTCATTTTAATCTCAATTTATGATACATTTAAGTGCTTCTCCTAACCACATTTATTCTACATTAGAATATTTCTCTTCATTTTTGACAGTAAACATCTTAACATGTGTCAGAATAATCCAAAACTAAAATAGTGGCCATAAATTGATGTCTAAGAATTTTGAGCTCTATATAGATGCCTCTTTAGGTCTTTTTTCTTTTAGTACATATTTTTTATGGAACAATCATTTTTTGGTAATCCAATCATTCCACAATAATAAAATATAATGCGGGGTGACTTCTTGTGAATCACTAATGCACATATGGGTTTCCCTTTGGTTCTTAAAAACATCATGTTCTGATTCGTACCCAAATGAATCTTCAATCTTAGAGTAGTTTCTTTTAGTATGAATTCACCCATGATAGCTTTTTAGTATCGATCAAGCCCCATACCAATTGTATCATTCTGATCTATCATTGTATTCTCTAAACATTCCCTTTTTATTTCATTGGAACATTGAATTATAATTTTTCATTTTCTACTACCTTTATGAACTGATTTTTTGGAGTCAAGAATTTCTCATCATTTATCACTTTCATTTATATAATAACAACTTCCACTTAATGTTATTCAATTTGTTTGACTTGACCTTTTATAGTGTTAGTAAAACTGTCGATTTATCTTTTCGGATAATTTCTTTTGGAGCTTGTAATCACTAGATTTTTTTGAGTTCTTGATCATTTAAGAAATAATAATTTAAGGTTTTATATCATATCAGACTTCTCTTCATCTTGTCACTATATATAGAGTTTTTCATCATGAATCACTCAGTTAGATTTCTTTATGTTGAATATCCAAACATCTATCTCCTCAATAGTGGACTCTAATTCAAACTTCATATAAAGACTTCCTTCAAATTCTTCTTAATCATTGTCACATTATTCTATTTTGTGGGAGCTACCTACAACTAAAACCATAACATTTTATCTAATATCTTTGTAGATCTCCATTTCTTCAACCCTATTTTCTTATGAACTGCCATTTTCTTCCAAAAAGAGATTATTCTATTTGAAGAAATTTATTTTAGAAATTTTCTTACCTTTCACATAGGCTGAAGACTTAATAATAGGAATTTAAACTACATCCTCATTATCTTATTCAAACCTCTTGGGGTACATGTTGGAATATTTCTATCCTTTACACAATGAAAAAATTAAAGTAGGATTTTCCATTGGAACTTTCCTTTTCCTCTTTTCAAATTTCAGGAAATGAATGATGTCACCTCAACCATATATTATTATTCTTATCCATCTTCAGTGGTGAGATTCGTCATAACCTTTAATGTCACCTCATTGGGTTTTTATTTTTTCATAGAATAATTACCATCATTTCTCAACTCATTTTCAAATTTATTACTATGGAAGGTATCCAATGTCATCTTATATGGATCTTTATCCTTTAATACATAAATATTCAAATTGAACAGAGCTGGAAGTCTTATAATGATGCATTTACCAATATGTACATATTTAATAATTTCTATGAGATGACATATGTATTCTATAGTAACATTCACCCAGTCAAAGAATGAATCTATAGACTCACTAGGGTGTATTTTAAAATCCATATACATGTTTCATAGAACCTATAGCTTTACATATGTGATTTTTGAGATTCCCTATTAAATATTTAGAAACTTTTCAAACATAGAATATGATTTTTTACATGACACCACCGTAATATATATTGAATTGGATATTAATTCTTATAAAGAATTTATTGCTTTTTCATTAACATATAATTCTATTTATTCAGCTTTTGATAAAACACCACTATTGATAATGATAGGAATTACAAACATCTCTAGTATAAATACATCCATTCCTAAATACCAGAGGTAGTCATACATATAGTTCTTCCATAACTAAAAATTTTTCTCACCAAGGTTTAGAATCCATTTGTGATAAAAAACCTCCATTAAAACCCTTATGATAGAAACACCTATACTATCCTTTTTCTAGGATACCAATTGTTATCCTATCTAGGATAAATACCCTAAGTGGGGGGGGGGGGAATCAGGGAATGAAAAATTAAAACAACTGCCCTTTTAGATCCTTTTTCATCATTAAATAAAAAACTATTCTCCTCCTTTACCATAGAATTATATGAAAAAAAATGAAATCATGCATGAAACATAATGATTTTACTTGTTCACCCACAATAGGATACATCCAAGGAGTATACAATGACAATGTTCCAATGAAACAAATATTCTAAGGCTCACTTATAATTTATGGTTGGGTCTAGACAACTTATTTTCCTAGGACCACTTCCTTTATAATGTTTGGAGAGGACTCACTGTCCTCTTAGTTTACTGCCAATCACAATTTGAAACCTCACCACTCGCTCAACTGACATGTTCTCACTACTTCTTCATAATATTCCTCTTCGATTACTTGAATCAATATGTTTTACACATCATTTAGTGCATTATTGAGTTGCACATTCATTTAAATGATGAATACCCCTTTATCAAAAAAATACAGGGAAACACATGAAGCTTTATATGACTTTTTTTTTATGAAACCCTTGGTTTCATTGTTCACAACACTATAACCTTTCACACAATATTTGTGTTGGTCACGAAACTTTAATATTTCTCACAACATTTGTTTTATCTTTGAACATAAACTAGTGGACAACTTTCTAAATTTTTTACGCATCTCCATTGGTCATATAGATACAATTTATTCTCAAAACCCAATATATATTTGAGTCTTTCCTTTATTCAACTCGAATTTTAAACAACTTTTACACTTTTTATTTAACAATTACGTGATTCATAGAACTGATTTTATATAATGGTTGTGCTATTAAAAAGAGGGGGGTAGCCACCTATTTATAGAAACTATATTCAAGATCCTTATGTTCCTTCCAATGTGAGAATAACTTTTATTTTAGTGTATTACTCATCATATTGACATCATATTTGGTACGTAACTCTCTTTCTCAGGAACACAAAGCTCTAACTCTTTGATTCGTGCAAACCCGCCTTTCATGAACATTCTGAACATGACCAAAATACTTGTATTTTCCATATTCGGATGAGAAGATCATGAATATTGAATTAAAAAAACTTTTTGAATCATCTTCTCCCTTGCACATTACATTTTTTACTTTTATGTGAAATTAATTACTTATCCAAAACCCCCCTTTTCCATCCTCCAAATTTTTAACCTTAAATATTTACAAACTCTGGGAATCAATTCCACCTTGTATATGTATCTTTATATAGAACATACTGAGTATCCAATAATTTTTCATGGCACTTTTTCAACATATCTTGTCAATAATATCTCTCAAACTCCACAACTTACCATAGAAACATGCTTTGTCAATAAACACAATCAACCTAAATACTCTATAACCTTACCTGAAGGGATTTTTTCTGAACTTTGTCATTGAGGTCATAGTATCCTCATAGTTATATTCATCCCACAATAGTCGTAGTTATCCTTTAGAGTATGGGGAAGTGCCCCAAAAGGTTGTGCCATTATCAAATACGGACTTTCGATGGGAACAACATAGGGTCCAATATCAGATCTGATGTTAAATGAAATGTATATAAGCTAGTTGTCTTAATAATGTGTTGAAACATTTGTTAGGTACACAATTTAAACCATTAAGTACTTAAATATCAGAATTTTAAGTTGATTATTAATGGAATTTGATCCAGATCATAGATGTAGTGCATTTTTTATTGATGAAAAGTAAATACATAATCAGATACAATTAAAAACTGAACTTAAACAAAAATTTTAAAGGAAAATAGAAATGAAAAGTGTATACTTATATTATTATATTGATATATTTGATATTTGAAAAAATAATACATGGTGTAAATCAATCCATATTCTCAAAAAATATCCAACTGATATAATTAAACACCGTATATAATTTTTTCCAAATTAATGGCCATGGGATTTCCACCCAAGGGAATGGAGTATATGAGAACCAGTGCTCTTGAAAATTATAACATCAATAATAATAATGTCACATTTTAACCTTATTAAAATTTTCCAAACACTATCCATTCAAAATATTAGAATACATTTTACAATTTTTAAAAAAAATTTCAAAAATATATTGATTTATGCGAGTAAAAAGTATTTTTTTTAAAATAATTTCACTTTGTATTTTTGAAATTAAAAATTAATCTTATGTGTTAAGAAATCAAAAATTATTATATAAAAAATGAAAATAATTATATAATTAACTTTTATGATTTAATTTATCTTATTATTCAAATTAAATGGTAATATATAATTTTAAATTTTAAATTATTGATAAATTGGTTTTAAAACCTATTTACTATAAGATCTAAAAGTTTATTTATTTATCAATTATTAGTGGAATTATTCAATAAATAAGTACCAAAAAGGGTTTATAAATAAATATCTACATTTACAAACAATTTTTACAGAATAAAAATGATGTATGTTTTTAATGGTTAAAAGTAACCATATATTTTCAAAAATGAACGTTTATTTAATCATTTATATTGAAATAAAATATTATCATAACAACTTTAGTTTTTTATGTTTGTATTCAATTTTAATGGGTATTTTGATCTCTTCTGGGTGATTTTTAAATACATTTTTATTTTTAAGAGATGCTGATGAGCTGTTTAGAGTTTTTTTAAGTAAGTTTTCGTTTAGATGTATTTGTAGGACATCACCAATGTTTAATTAATGTTCACCAAATTTCTAATGAGTCCATACAAAGATAAAAAAGTTCTTATTTTCCACAAAACATTTGGTGGGTAGTCACACAAAATCTAGTTGTTTTCTTGACCCATATTTTTAGTAGGGATACTTTAGTAATATTCCAAACTGGTTAATTTGTTTGGACACTATATTTTTCCACTGAATGAATAATAATAATATTAATAAAGGATCTAAATTATCCCCAATCACTATAGCTTCCTCCAATTATTTATTATGTTTTTTAATGGATTTAAAAAACTGAGGTGATGACAACATAATTTTACATATAGTTTTGTTAGTAGTAATCAATGTTTTGATAATGATGTGGATATTAATTTTTGAGATAATGATATGAAAATCCAGATAGGTGTACTAGGATATATTATAAAATGATTTTTTGGGTAATAATTAAACATTATTGGTTTATAGTGGTTTTTGAAAATTATTAGACGGCCTAGTAGATATAAATATTGTATTGCACATTGTTAATTTCATTTTTTAGGTTTATAATTTTAATTTTTTTCCAAAATATATTAAAGGGGATTTTATAATTTTTATTAATATTGATTTATTTATAGGATTAAATAAAGTGATTTTAATTTATTAGGGAAATAATTAGGGACATGTAAGTAAACATTACGTCAAATTTATTATAGGATTTTATTTTGAGATGTGTTTATGTTTTTTATTTAGGATATACTGGTTAATTTTGTATTTATTTAGCTTATTGAATATGAAAAGAAGTTTGTTACATGGGTTTATGAAGATGGAGTTTTCTTAAGTGATCAGTGTATTATAAACTCTAATTAAGATAAAATTGAGGGATAAAAGATGGAAATGGATTAAACATAGGATGATTAGTTGGGAAGTTAAAGTTAATATATTTATATTGAATTTACTTATGATGAAATAATATAGTTTAATAATGATAGTATATGAATGGGAGGAGTATATAAGAACGTAATCGAATATTCTTGGGTTGAAAAGGAAGGATTTAAATGAGAACTTCATGGGGCCTTAGTGGGAAAAAAAATTTAGGCGCTTTATAGTCATTTTTATGTAAAATAATTCAAATTTAATTCTAATTACCTAATGTGAAATATGATATAGTTATACACATAATAATAGTTGTTTTGAAAATGATGGAAATAATGATTATGGGGTATTAAGTGGGAATAATTAATGACAATGTGTTATGTTTATGGTTTTTTAATTTAAATTTGGAATGAATTATTCATATAAGGAAAAATAGAATTATTCTTACTATTTTTGTGTTAATAAATACTAGATTAAGTTATTAAAATGTTTATAGTTTATAATATTTTTAAATAAAATAAAATGTTGGAAAAAATAATGGGAAATTTACATGGGTTTCATGCTGAAATATAATAACTAATTATTGTTTAATTGTTTGGTGAAATTACAAGATTTTTGAATTAAATAAGATCACTGAGTTATGATTTGAAGGAAATTAAAGAGAGGTTTATTGTATATATTTGTACAGGAAATATATATAAATAAAAGAAAAACTCGTGTTTGTAATAAAGAAACATTCAATTAAAAAAATGATTCAAAGGATTTTTTTGATAATGTGATTCCTAGGATAGCACAAATATGTACAATAAACCTCTCATTAATTTCCATTAAATCATAACTCAATTATATTTCCGTTATTGGAATGATGATCCGTCTTTTCATGACTTGGTGAAACTCTCTTGGGAAGAACCTGTTCAGAGCCACTAATGGAATTGTGTTCAGTTTAAACTTAGTAATCTCAAGGAAAAATAAATTCATTGTCAAAGAACCTCATTCTTCTAGAGAAAATATTACATGATTTCATGAAAGCAGTTGAGCTTCTTGAACATCATATGTAGGAGGGATGATATGAGAAAGGTTTTGAAGATATTTTTAATAAGAAATATTATTTAGCTGATCTGATTCTTAAATAGGAGAGGATATCCAGGGATAAAGCTTGGATAAAATGTCTATAAGATGGAGATAAAAATACAGTGTATTTTCAAGCTTCTATTAAATAAAGGAAAAGGTATTCTAAGCCTAATATTTTACATGAAAATGGGACTTTTTCTGATGACAAAGACTTTAATGGATATCTGATTTTTTCCCATCTTAATGATCTTCTCTCTGGACCCAATGTTAACATGCCTAATGGTTATCCTAGGTTTTTTTATGACCTTTTTGATGCTATGCCTCATTGTGTTTCAGACAGTTTTAATGACGAAATCAGACCCTTCCTCAAGAAATAGTCACTTTGGATGCTACGATGAATCTCAATCTAGACAGTGTTACTGGTCCTGATTGCTTTCCATTTCCTTTTTATAGATCCTCATGGGAGATTATTAAGGATGACTTTATTGCTGCAATTCATGATTTTTTCAAGGGTGTGCAGTTATGTCAAGATACTTGTTCCAAGACGGTGGTTCTTATTCCTAAAAACATAAATTTTACTTATATCCTCTATTATCACCCTATAAGCATATTTAATGTGTCTTATAGGATTCTTGCTAGTCTTATTAAGGAAAGGGTTTCTTTTCATTAACCCAAGTGGATATCTCTTGAGAAACATGGTTTGTGAGTGGTCGTAAAATCCAGGGAGCCATTGTATTAGATCAGTAAATGGTTATGGACATTAACATTAAAACCAAGGGTTCTAATGTGTCCATTAAACTTTATATGAATAAAGCTTATGATCATGTGGAATGGGGGTTTATCAATAATTTTTTGGCAGGTATGGGGTTTTCTTCATGAAATGTTGATCTCTTTTTTCTCCGTTATTGATCTTCTTGGTTGGATGTTTCATTTTTTTGTAAAATCATATGAAATCTTTAAATCCATTTGAGGTATTCGTTAAGGGGATCTAATTTCTCTAAGTATTTTGGTTTTCGTTCAGAATGTTCTCAGTGGTTTGATTTATTGGGTCCTGAATCATGGACTTATCCTTCCTTATTGGCGTGGTATGGAATCCCATTTGGTGTCCCATCTCATGTTTCCAGAGGATGATATTATTTTCATGAATGCTTAAAGTAGTTATTTGAATGGTTTGAATAAGATCTCGGAGGAATATTGTCTTTAGAGTGATCAAATCATTAAAAAGAAAAAGAGCTATTTTTATATATCTAAATCCTGTACTCTGAGACGTGTGACTATTATGGGTTATATTCTGAATATAAAGAAGGGTGAATTTCCTATGGAATATTTGGGGGCTCCTCAGTCTTATAAGGGGCTTTGTATTTCTGATTTTGACTTTCTGATCAGCAGATTTTTGAACCGGATTGTTAAATAGAAAAACTTTTTCCTATCATTTGGGGTAGTATTACATTGATTAACAGTGTTATTCTTGCTTCTACTATTCATGCACTATCTTCTATTAAGGTTCATAAGGGTGTGATAAAGAATATTGATAGATTTAGTGCAAAATTTTTATGGGATCCTGAAGCTAAAGGTAAGAGAAATTGGGTGTCATGTGATATAATGGCTCGTACTATGAATGAAGGGGGGATTAATATTCAATGACTTTATTATACTATTTGGTGTATGCATGTGAAACTAGCATGGGATGTTCTAGATTGTCGAACTCTATGGGGTAAAACATTGCATGCCAATTCTGTTGGAGAAAGAATTTTTCTACATGGACCCGAGTCTCCTTTTTGGAAGGTGATTGGGTCCTGTATTAATTCCATTAAGTCTAATTTTAGATAGATGGTTGGGAAGGGTGAAATTTTATTTTGGAACCACAACTGAAGAGGTGATTTAATTAGATATCCAAGCTGTCATGTTTCAAACATATCCGTCAAATAATCATGCCAATTTCCAACTTATATTCGTTCTGTTTTGGACTCCAAACAATAGTCCCTTATTAGTCTTATTAATTTATCATTTGAATCTAATATGTTTGTTTTCACTCCTTCTTCATCTGTCTCTTTCACAATGAGAGATTATAGTAGGATCCTAAATGTTCATAACCCTTTGAAGTCTTGGTATAATATCCTTTGGGTTAAGGCCATTCTCTTGAAATATAATTTCCTTTATGGAGGATTAAGAATGGTGTTGTTTCAATTGATGATAATGTCAAAAGATGTGGGATTTCTAATGTTTCAAGATGTGTTTGTTGTATGATTTATAGTGAACAAATTTCCAATCATCTTTTCTTTGATATTGATTGGGAATTTTATGTTTGGAGTTTTTTTGGCGATTTCACGGATTTTTCGTCTTCATCCCTAGAATATATTTCTTTTCTTGATCGTTGGTTTCATGGTTTGGGTTCAGGGAGTATTGAAAGATCTTCTCACACTATTATACTTCTGGTAAGATGTTGGTGTCTATAGCAGGCCAGGAACATGTATATTTAGGAAAATATTGGTACTAATAGCTAGATCATTAATTGTAGAATTAAAATTATACTTTGTGGTTTCATCCGGGGATTAGGGAAATAGAGGGAGGCTCCTTATTTGTAGAAACTTACGTGTTCTTGGATGGTTGGACCTGCTCCTCCTCTTGATAGAAATTTGTTATATTGGCTTCCTCCATCAAAAGGTCTTAAGCTTAATCGTGACGATTCTTCTGTTTTAGGCCAATATAGGGGTGGACGTATTGTTCGAGATAGTTTTGGATCTACTGTTTTGGATTTTTCTACCAGGCTGGAGTAGGGTAATTCTTTATATGCTGAATCTATGACTATGTTATCGGGTCAATCAATTTACAGGTAGAGGAAACTGGATATTTCTATTGCTGAAACTGACTCATTACTCTTATTTAATGCTTTACAAGAGTATGGTTCAGTTCCATAGTATATTTTTTATATAGTGAGAAAGTGCAATAGATTTTTGGAGAATGGCATCCGAGTATCACACATCTAGGTGGAGGGAAACTAGGTAGTGAACTTTCTTGTGTCGATTGATAATCTTGGTACGTAAATTTTTTTTTCATGATTTACATAGTTTGAAACCAGAAGGGGATAACATCATTAGTGGATATTCTATTGGTCCCCAATACTTTAGACCCCCTTGAGTCTTTTCAATATTTTGTTCTGTCTATTCAGACCATCTCTTGTACTCTTTGTTTTCTCTGAATAAATAAAAATATGGGTTGGTGTTTATCATTTATTTCAGGAAATGAAGTGTCTTCCATAAGGAAACCATTTTTCTCTTTTTCCATTTATATTGTTTATGAAATATTTTCTTAAAATATTAAGATATTTAAGATAATGTACAGGTTTTAAATTGAATCCAAAATTCTATAAGAATAATATCTCCAATATTCGATTTCACAATGATATGTTTATTTTTTTGTAATGTTGATATTAGTAATATTAAAATCATAAAATCTATTTTTACTGATTCTAATAAGGTCTCTGACTTTTTAATAATGAATTAAAAAAATAAAAATTTAAGGGATATAAATTGAGAGAATATTTGGATTATTACTGTCATTTTGAAATATAAATAAGGATACCTATATTTTACAAATTAGGGGCCACCTCAAATATAAGTCTCTCACAATATGAATAAGATATACCATAAATCTTAATATTTTTGTGATATATGTTATACTATATAATGCTATCTAATATATATATGTTTTGTGGTACAACATCCTTGCAGTAAAATTATTTTTATTAACATTATGGGGTTATCATATCTTATGGTATGATGTTATTGTAAATCACATCTTTCCAAGGAAATTATAGTGTCTTATTGGGTTATATCATATGTAAGTGTTGTATAAATAATCATATTTTATGATTTACAAATAATTCTATGATTTATGTAAGAATTTTACTGTTATGTGTTAATGTTCAGGATATTCTATGCATCGCTACCATTGATTGTGTATATTTCCTATTAAGAAAATTTGGGATAATGTATTTAGAAAAATGGTATACAAAGAGTTTTAACCAAAAAATAACTCAATGATTTCTTAATGTTTGAGTGAATAATATAAATAATTACATAGATTTGTTGAAGGATATATATGATGGTTGAGGTTGTGAAATACATTCAATCATTAATGTGATCATTTCTATACCTTTTAGAATTGATTCTCTATGTTTCTCTTTACTCCCCCTCCCTTTGCAACTCTAGGTACAATCATAACATCGTAGCAAGGAGGGTGTTGTACAATGTTTTGGTGATTTAGATCAACCTAAGGATATAACATTGAGTGGGGAAACTATTTTTTTCTACACAATGATCTTCATCAATCCACTATGAAGGATGACATGATAAGTAGACAATAATAGTGAATGGTACAACTTATCCATTTTATATTGACATGGTTTTCGGTTTTCAGAGCATGGTTCTCTTGACATTGGGGTTCAAAATGCACATGTTTACTTTTAACAGGCATTTTCCAATCCTTAGAAACCATTTTTTGGTTTTAATGATTTTATAAGATTATGAATTATATAAATCATTTTGAAAAAGATGAAATTATATATCATATTTTGTATCGTATTTCTAATCATAGAAAACACTATAAATACAATTATAGTATAATAAATACACTATAAGATGTTATAATCCATGATATAATCATGCCATATGATATAGGATATCATAGGATGTGAATCATTTTTAATTACACATTTTTTTATATATCATAGCGTATCATATATAGGAATTTTAATATGTGATAGAATTGACCTGTATGTTCATAAAAAAATTATACAAGACATATGATATATGAGATTTCTTAAGATATGAAACCCATGCAATAAATAATTCATGAACATATGATGAATTTTTTATTTTTAAATATGACAGATAACAAAAAATAAGTAAATTATGACCTAAGATATATCAGCAAATACAATATATAAAAAAATTTAATTTTTCTAAATTTCAAATATTACTTGAA
The DNA here is from genome assembly GCA_963277665.1 of Viscum album. Taxonomy (NCBI): domain Eukaryota; kingdom Viridiplantae; phylum Streptophyta; class Magnoliopsida; order Santalales; family Viscaceae; genus Viscum; species Viscum album. The sequence continues at coordinate 669,434,336 of OY728123.1, forward strand.
TTATATAATTATGAAGTGTTTTTAAATTATAAAAAAAGATTATTGGGATATATATTTAATATATATATTCTTTATAAAATAATTAATTATAAAATGTTTATAATAAATAAAAAAAAATTATGAAATATTTATTAAATAAATATCTATAATTATAGATTTTTGATTTATATATCATTAAGAAATATATAATGACTTATAATTTATATATAAAATGTTTGAATTGAAGTTATATAAGAATTTTATAATGTTTTTATAGATTGAAAAATAAAGCAAGATGTAAATGTTTTTATATTTAATATTATGAATTGATCATAATATTAAATTTAAAATGTTTAAATTAAAGGGTGTATTTGAGGAATTTTTTAAAAAATGTTAAAAAAAATTTCATAAATGATATGATTATGATTTAAATAATATTAAATGTGTGATGTTATGAATTTTTGAATAATATATGATTAGTTCACATATAATGTCTTTATATTTTAGAAATTATATATTTAAAGAAAATTTCTCATAAAAGAGAAATATAAAATATTTGATACTATAAATTAATATAAATTTATTATATTTATGTAATTATAGAATTTATATAATTCATTGGAAAATTAAAAAGGTTTTATTATTATGTTATTTATGATTTTTTCATAAATGTTTATCTAAGGTATAAATTTTTGAATTATTTATTTATTTAGTTTATTATTTTCTTTATTCATAGATATAAATATTTTATATTATCAATGGATGTGTGATTTAGTTTAATGTGTTAATAAACAACAATAGCATTCCATATATGAATATAAGAAGTTATATTCTTGGTATGATAATTGATTTAGTTTTTTATATCCTAACATTGGTTTATATTGTGATATGAGCTCCAATTTTAATGTTAATTGTTCTTTATACATATTTGGTGTTATAATTGTAATGAAATTCAGGTCTCTAATGAGTAAAATAGCATTGGATAGAGGTGCCTTAGGCCAGATTGATTACTTTCTTAGTGGGTTCTCTCTTATCTAAAAAAGTATGTGTTGACTATTTGTCACCCCAAGATTACTCTTATGATGATTATTTATTTCATACTATTTCAATAATTTATATTAAAAGGCTTCATATACATCATTCATTAGATATAATTAGATATATATTGATACAGTTGGATTTTAACTCTGGTTAGTAACACAATCTATGAGTTGTGTAAAGAGTTAAAATAAATCTGTTTTGAAAAAATTAATGTGGTTAATATAATCAGTATTTCAAACTAAATAATTAGAATCATGCATACATAAATGGAATAAAAAAATATATCATGGTGATATTAAATTCCATTAAAAAATGAAGTGTCATATTACTTCCAAATTAAATATTTTTAATATCTCTATAATATAATCAGTAATGTTATACTAAATCTTGGTTCCCCTGGATTGTATTGAGTGGGAATGAATGTAATTGGTGATCCTATGTAACACCCTAATTTATTTTTTTTGAATAAAAATTTTAATAATAATAATTTTGGAATAAAATTAGTTAAAGTGTTTAATTTGTTAAAATTTTTTGGGCGAATCATAGTTATTCCATGGTCCCAGTGACTTAGAAGGGTCTATGAAGAGGAAATAACATCATCAAAATTAGTGCGCGATCCTAGTGACCATGCAAGATGACCATGATATATTTTCCAGAAATAACTATTTTCATAACCTAACATCTCAAGACCATTATTAATTGAATTATTTATCATTGTATAATGGTATTCATTATTTAATTGTGGTTATTAAATTTAGGTAATTCATTTCTGATATGTTAGTTTATGTTTCTATAAAATATAAATGTGTAATTTTTTTTTCATGTGTCTTGTATATTTTCATCATGTTATTATTATTCCTTATAAAATTTAAAAAAGTCATTGGAATGTGGTGGTAAAATGTATTTATTTTATGATGATTTGTTTCCTTTAATTGTTACCTATATGAAAATAATAAATTATTTTAGTCTTTTTTTGATAATTGTGGATTAAATTTTTTTGTAAAATTAAATGAGTATATTTCAATATCAGGATTCTAGATGATTTTAAAATAATAAAGTGGGTAATTAAAATTTTATCATTATTTTAGTATTGTTATTATTTTTATTATTAGATATTATTAAAAAAATGGTATTCCCTCTCTCCCCTCATTTGTGGCATACACATGATGGGATGTACATAAAATCTCTCCTCCCCTTATGTTTATATCAACTATTCATTCCTCTTATTTTCCTACACTCTATTCCCTTCATCTTATTATCTCTATATTAATCTAGGGTTATTGGAATTATGGGGTTTTACATGTTAAGGAAGAAACCACAATTTCCACGGGGATTTCAGTGTATGAGGGAATATTTCCTCCTCTCTTACCTGAATCGATCCTTGATTTCTAAAAATGATGATATTTTTTTCCAAATTCGAGTAGGTTAATATATATCGTATCTATTACTTGGTAAATCCATATATGATTGAGTCTTTGAAATTATTTCCATAACCATACAATACTTATATATATTTCCTAATTTGGTTTGAGAAAACTATTTCATGTTTTCTATGTTGATTACTTATTATGTTAAAGTTGTTTTATGGATTTCATGGGAAAATTTATTCTTAAACAATTTTTTATCAAATAAGGTTTTCAATTAAATAACTACTCTGGGTTTCTTAATAATATTGTGTGGATATTATTATAGAAGTATTTATTATTAATTATACTGAATTAGTATCCTGATTTTAATGATGTTTTCATTGATTAAAGTTATTTTTGGTTTCTTTATATAATATTTTATATAATTTTGACCTTTTCAATTTATAACTCCTTTAATGGTCTCTATGTATTTAGTCAAGGTTGCAAAATTGTAGTTCATATAAATTTATATGTTTTATAAATATGGAGATTGATTTAATATGGCTCTTAAACTCATGTTAGATTATAAACTATATTGAATCATGGGAATTATTAACTTAAAGATAAAATTGATGGAGTCTTATTTAAATTATTACACCTCTTAGATTCGATAAATCATATTTTGGAAGAAATGTCGGTACATAGGAGAGTTCCTAGGAAAAGAACATATATATTATTTGGGGTAAATCTCCCTAGATTGTTCACTCCGTGCCATGATGATATATTAGATTATATGGTTAGTCATAATAAGACATTGACTAGTTTATCATAGACTTCACCACATATTTAGGATCACACACTTGCTAGAGGACTATGTGTAGTTAGTTATTATTATTGATGGATATGGATATGGATCTGATTGTGATTATGGTGATGGTTATTTTAGGTGAAATGATACTAGGTGTCCCTAACTTAGTTCCATTAGTTATATCCTCAAGATGAATTTTTACTACTTTTAATGTCAATAGTTAGTTATGATTTATTTCAAAGTCTTGTATACATTATTTTATTCATGTGTTTTTAAATTCTATTTTGAAAGAATAATTTAAACATATCACCCATGTTATTTGTTTTTCATAAATTGTAAAAATAATGATACTTTCATATTTTTATTATAAACAACAATGTTTGGTATTTCAAAAATAGGGAACTTATTGGATATTTAGTGGAATCCTAATGAACATTAGTTAACACCCTATTTACACACCATTAGTGTTCATTTAGTCTTTTATGTCCTATTCCTTTCTCAACGGTTTGTTTGTTTCCATGGGTTCCATGATATGGATCATGGTTTGGGTAAGATATGCATAGGTGATGGAATGTGGGGTTTACCATATGACCTGAAGAGAGTGATGTGTATTTTATCTTCAAGTATTATGTTTGAGTTATGCGAAAATCTTTTTATAGTATTAATGAAGGTTGTTTTGGAAATTTTGATCATTTTTTTGTTATATTATCTTATCATTCATATATTTAATAATTAAAATATAATAAATAGTAAATAATTCCCATCCAATATATGATACACTTTTCAACAGTTGTTATCCAATGGAGACTAAGATTGTGCCTTGGGAATTATGGCATGCTAGTTCAGGTATTGTTTCTTAACATCTATTCTTTTTTGTGACAACTTAATAGGAGTTAGTTCTCATTTTGGTAATTTGATAGAGGTTACACATAGCAGGGAAACACAAATAGATAGGATACTAGAGGAATTAGTTTGAGTTTATACATATGATGTATTGGGAAAAAAGATGTTTTTATAACCATGCAAGAGCCTTATCTGACATGATTGGCATTATGGCCGAACTAAATAACTAAGTATTGAAACTAACACAATAAACTCATTACATTTTGAATTTTAGATCACAAAGAACTAATGGTTATGATGAATCTAAATGGTATTATCAATTTAGTGGGAGAACATTTAATAAAATTATATATTAAATCATTGTAAAACCTGATAATCATCTTATAAATGAAATTGTCATAGATATAATTGAATCATCATCATTGAAAATTACATTGAGATAAATCTTATAGAAATATTTATCTTAGTAAAAGAAACATCATAGATTATTAGCCAAACATAAGAATCATTGTTATAAAATAAGTAAGTGTTATATATTTTAGAAAACTACATTCAAAAGCAACAAAATATTGAATTAGTTAATCAAGTGAATCTAGATGCTTATTAGAAGAATACATTGATGTACATAAGGTCACAAAGGCATTAAAATATAGAATACTAGAGGAAATTTTATCACCCTTCATAAGCTCAATGTGATAGAGTGTTCTAATGAATTTTTTAGATTGAAAGTATCATATATGAAATGATTTATCAATTTAATTCATTCTGTAATGATTGTAGAAAATTTTCTAACATTTTTAACGATTTCAATAATTTTTCATAAACATTTCATCAACGTGATGAAGATATATGACCATGACGTGTGATTTATTAGAACAAGTGCACTGGTAAATATAAAAAAGGGTATCGATTTAATGAAAGAGGAAAATATTATTTTTTTAATACTCATCTTGGTCATTGAATCTATAAGAAGGTTTCTAGATGGAAGGTCAATATATCCATATAAGGTGTAATTGTTTTGAATACCTAAAGCATTTTGAGGAATCTTATAAATTTTCCATATTATGTATCAATTTTATAATGATAAATTAATTGATTTTTATGGTTATATTACACCAAAGTTATAATTTTTTAAATGTTTTAAAAATATACAAGGTTGGAAATCAAGTTAAGAATTGAAGGATATTTTAATTTTTATTCAAGTTATAAATAAAATGATTATTTAATTATAGAGTTAAATGAAAAGGAATATTTCAAGATTAGATCAATACAAATAAAGGGTGTTTATACTTATCTCATTTATATTATTGGATAATATATTTTTTTGTAAACTATGAGCTTTTGGAAAAAATATTAGATGTTAGAAATGCTATACAATTCAATGATAATATAAAATGACTGAAAAGAAGCATAAAAATGATGTTTTATTCATTTTTAATAGTTCATCCAAAATATTTATTAAAATATAAGACAGGTGGTCCCACCAATTATAGAAGAGTATATTAAAAAATAAAAGTTCATTATAAATTATTTATCTAAAGACATAGAATACCTTATTTGATATGAATACAATATTTTTTTAAATATTCCCACTTAAGGAAATAAGTTTTATTTTGGAACAAAATGAATATTGATTATAATATCAAGATTTTATGAAGACAATATAATTTTAATGTGTATAGTTAGAATATAATAGAACCAATAATATATGTGAACTGTCAGGATAATTTTATCACTAAGAGGGGGAGGGTGTGAATCCGTGATATCTTTTATTTTAGGTTTCCTTAGAAAATGAAATGACCTTCTCCACCTATTAAAAATTACTTTCCATGATGAAAACAATTCAGACACACATCCACAAGAACAAAAGAATTTACATTGATCACTATTCGATAAGAATATCTACGTACTTGGAATGGATTGGAAATGATCAAATACCACACAATCTGGTAGAAATAAAATCCTTCCGTGTGGAATATAATGAATAGAATAAGCCATTTCACTCATATAGAACTATGTAAATAATTCAACAATGTGTGTACAACTTCTAGAAAAAATGATGTAATACAATGTTTTTTGTAACAATACATTTTATGGTGATTCTTTATGAACATTCATGTAAATAAACTTTCAAAGAAATTATTCACTTTCTTACCCAAAAACCAGAAATAATTTACTGGAATTTGTAATAATACTTTGTCTAATTTCACTATCTAATTTTCCCAGAATGATTTCTCAATACGAAAATATATCTCTGTAGAATATAATTTAGAAAATTATGAACACTTTCGTCATTAGTATTGAAATATAGATATGATAATGTTCCAAGATATTATAACCAGTAGAATATGATAATCATTTGAAATACAATAACCAGATGAATATGATAATCCATCCAAATATGATAACCAACTGAATATGATAATCAGATGAATATGATAATTATCATGATACATTGCAACTTTTCTATTATCATTTTTATTCTATCTGACGTGATTTCTTCATGAAAACCCAACTCAAAAACCTCTTATTCTCATTAAAATTTATACATTTCCCTACATTTTATCTACTTCTCATGAACAGAAATTCTGTCAGAAAATTAAAATGTACTTTTTGCCTTCTATACTCATCCCAAATTTGTTTTTAGAGGGATTCCTAAAAACAATTCTGATCAACAAAATTACCATAATTTTCATGTTTCCATGAGTTTCAGATGAATATTGACTTCATCAATGATTCTCAACTCTTCTCGTTTATTCTCAATCCTTTTAAAATATTTTAAAAACATCATCTATTCAAAATCTTTTCATAAACATAAATCCAATTCTGAATTCCCATTCCGATTCAGTTTGAATGATTTATTTATTACAATCCTATGTACTAGATGCATATGTGATGAAATAGACAATATTCTAATTTCCTAATATGATTTCTTTATTGCGATGGAATACAAAGTATGAGGGAGAATCTTATTTCCCTTTTGAATATGATACCACAGATTCTTCCAACACAAACAATTATTCGATGGATGAATATAATGGTATACAGAATATGATGGATCAGTGATAATAGCTTTGATTTCAGCAACATTTATCCTTTTCAAGCGTGAAATTGTATCATGACTTCCTTCATGACTTTTATTACCTTGAATATAATCTTCAATGTAGCCTAAATTTTAGTGAAAAGTATTATAACTTCCCATTAGTCTAAAAACATCTTTATTTCCTACTCATATGGAATATGATTCTCAGGATTATGATTAGATTTAATACAATTTGAATGATTATGATTAGTCTGAATACTATTGGAAACATCTCTTTTAATCCACCACTATTTCATCATCTTTACATCATAAGTTATGAAACTTATGTATGATTTATGAGAACACCAAGATCATCAAAGCATCATCACATTTTTATTATAGTCCTGCAGACTATGATTCACCCCATTATGATATCTTCTTTTAGTCGACACATAAGGTGAGTCTGATGATTTTTTTATCCTTAAAACATCTTCCCAATTAGATGGAATTTCTCAACCATTTTATATCCAATTTTCTTTAATATGATCGTTAGTATATGTTTCCCTGAAAACAAAGTGAGGTGATTTGTTTTCCTCTTAAACTACATTTTCTTATTATTCTTTATTGACAAAAAATAAAACACCTGAACATGATCATCCTTATTATCTTGGTCCAAAAAAACTCCCCTTTTGGATTTTTTTGTCAACAAAGATTCATAATTCACTCAATATTGTTTCCTTATTCCATATATTACATATCTACAATTCTAATCCTATGATATCTATCTCACTGTAGAAATCTAGAATCATTTATAGAAAAATTAGGTTTTCCAATTGTAGTGATCATGAAACCTATTCAAATTTCATCCTAACATTTTCAACTTCTTTAACTTCCATGGAATAAAAAATTTATTTCCTATAACCATGAAAACTAATAGTTAGAATAGTTCTCACACATTTAAAGCTATATTCAAAACATACCCACAACACCCCCTATTTTCATGCATCCATAAAGAATGTTTTATAAAAGAATTATCCCACATGAAAACACCATAAAAAGGTAATATGTGAAAGGATACATAAACACATTCCTCAACCTTGATGATAAAGAGGTTAAACTCCCATGTTAAACATCAATTGAGAAAATTATTCCTTTGGTAAGGGTTTTTAGAAAATTTGAGAAACTTATTCTAAGGCTGGAACATACTTCGACTTCAAATTACTATTCTACAAATGATCTTTAATTAAATGATATCCGATGTTATTATGTTTTAAATTAAAATGTTGAACTTTAGTCCTGGTGAGATTGAGTGTTCTTTTATTATCACAACCAAAGAGAAGGGGAAACATCACATTAACAAGTAAGTCTTATAAATGAGTTTTCATCCACATAAGTTGGGTAGCATCTTGATTAGAATAAACATACACATGTTTAACTATACAAAGAGTTACTTACATATATTTCTTTGTATTCCAACTAACACAAATATACCTAATAATGAATAATCCACCTAATGTGGATCTTATATCATAAATATTTTCTTCCCAATAATCATATGAATACCCAAACTAATCAATACTTTTCGCACTCGCATACCTGATTTTGAAACATTTTGTGCCTTTGATGTATCTAAGAGTTATTTTTCTAGAACGTAAATGTGATTCTTTTGGATCACTCTGAAATCATTCACATAAGGCAATAACATAATCAATTCTTGGTCCTAGTGTTGTAAAATATAAAATATATCTAAATAGATTCCAAAATTCTTTTTTATTGACTGCATTTCCTTATCCATATTTAGAAAAAAATTCCCCATAAAATTGGTTGGGAAACAAGTTTTGAGTGTTCCATACTGAACATTATAAAAGGATTCTTATCAAATTTTTCTTGAGAAATAAAGATATGTTTCTTCATTTAAAAAAGTTATAACCCAATAAAGTATTATATTACCCCACCATAGACATCTCAAACAAAATTTTCATTTATTCATGTATCTTTCATCATTCCTAGAAAAGATAATGACTTCAACATAAACAATTATAGCGAGGGATTAGTGATAACATTATTTGAAGTAAATATTTCAATAAACTCTTTCTTAAAATTATTCATCCTTAAGAAAGTACACAATTTGAAATACCATGCCCTCGTATGTTGTTTCATCCCATACAAGGATTACTTCAATATTTATACATAAATTTCATATTTCCCAATAATAATGTCACAAGGTTTTTCATGGTAAACATCCTTATCAAGACCCCCATTATAAATGGGGAATTTATATACATTTGAATGATTTTGTAACTTCATTGTGCATGAATCGAAAGAAAAATTATGTTTTTTCTATTCTTGAGACCAGAGAAAATGTTTAATCAAAATAAACACCTTCAATTTTTGAGTAACCGTTTCATACTAATCTTTCCTTGTATCTTATCACTTTACCTTCTCTATTCATCTTGTTTTGGAAAACCCACCTTGTACCTATAGATTTTTAATTTCTATCTTAGGAACAAGTTCCCATGTATCATTCATTTCTATCAAATATAACTCTTCATTCTTGGACTGAACCCATTATGGATGCAAAAAAGATTCTTTTACATCTTTCAGTTAAAATTTTAAATACATTGAAGAATGTGTAATAGAATTTGCTATTATTCTACTTGGAACCTTTTGATGCTGATAAATAATAATATTTTGAGCTTCCACTTGATTCCACATCCTATGATGAGATTTTTTAGATTATTGCTCATCAATATAGATAGATGAGTCTGAATCTTCTTATTGTTGAGTAAGATTACAATTTTATACATTCATATCAAAATTATTAACAAAACAATTTGTATCATGCTCAATATCATTATCTTCTTGAGGTTTTTTTCTTATAATATTTTCAATAATTTCCAAATCAACATAATCAAAAAATATTATTTTTTTTGTTTTTGAAACATCTATATACATTTCCTTCTAAATTATAGCCATGAAAAATTCCTTCTTCACCTTTATTCTCAAACATTCACAAGTTTCCACTATTCTTCTTTATAATACATGGACTACAAAAAATTATTATGTGTTTTAGACATGGAGTTTTTCCAAAAAAAAAATAATTCATATGTAGTTATATCAGAGCTTAGCCTATAGAATTTTTTTGAAGGTATAAAATAGTACACATGCAATTCCTCGAATAGTAATGAAAAAAACCATGTTCAAGTAAAATAGTACATCCTATTTCCACCAAAATTCCTTTCATTCAGCTACACCATTTTGTTGAAGAATGTATGGGAAAATATAATCATTTCTAATTACATGATTCTTAAGATAACTTTCAAATTATTCATATTTTTTGTTTTCATCATCATTTTAATTTCTCAACTAATTCACTGAATACTCACATTCTTTCTCAACATTCATCCTGAAAATTTAAATCATTTTTAGAGCATCTGATTTATGTTTCATATATATAACACAAGTAATGTGATTAAATTCATCAATGAAAGTGAGAAATACTTATCTCCATTCATTCATTTTTTTTCATTGGCCCACAAATATCAGAATGGATTTGTTCTGGTTGTTGTTTTGATCAGATATCATCTTTCTTAGGCATTGAATTTGTAATCATTCCTTCTTGAGAAATAGTGGAAGAGAAATATATTCTTCTTGGTAAATCAGTGATGTCTTGAACACTATTTCATTTATATAACTTTACCTTGTTTCTTTAACACGTGTGTCCTAGCCTTTTATTCCACAATTTATTTTCTTTCAGAATGCTCATGTAACAGAAGTTTTGTGCCTCACCCACTTGAAACAAGGTTCCCGTTGTGAGTTGACCTCTTGTAACGATTTTTTCAACCATATCACTTTAAAAAAATTCCTAAATGTAACTTTGTTACCTTTATCACAAAATTTTGAAACACTCAGGTGGTTATGTTTTAGTCTATAAACAAATAATTCTTTCCTGGATTTAAATTTTTCTTTCCCAATATGAGCTGATACAATACCTTTAATTCTTAGTGAGTCATCATTTCTGAGTGTCACAATTCCTTCTTTGAATTATTTTACATTCTTCAAAAATCTCAAATATCATTTCATATGAGAATATAACACACTATTAAGAATCCATGTTCATATTCCATTTATATATTTCAAATAGGTTTCAACAATAAGATCATTTTCTTCACCCTTTTCTATATATATCTTTAACTTTTGAGAACTGAAAGAATCTTATTTATGATGGTAACAAAACAAGGCAACCATTATCAAGATTTATTGGTTGTTCCCAAATTTCAGAAAAAATTTCCAAGGGTTGGAATATATTTTTAATTCTTACTTCATCATTCTCTAATTTCAACAGAACATTATTCTCAAACATATTCTTTTGAGATGATTGATTCCCCCTATACCAATTCCTTTCATAACCCATGGAATTGTAGTTATGTTTTTAGTTGAACCAAAACATATTTGTTGTATATCTGAATCCACCACACTACCATCAATAAATAGAGGAATAATATATTCCTCCTTGGCTTCTATACTATACAGAATTGCGTGTATGTTCCTCATAAACCTCCATGTCCTTCTTATCTGAACAATCAAATTCTCTATTATTAATGAAAATATCATTTTTCTTATTACCATTATTAGAACAAGACGTAATTGAAAAATTTCTATATTCAGCATGTTTAGAAGTATTTTTTGACATAGTATTTTTATAAACACCAATATTCAAAAAAAATAGTCTTGCCCACATACATAAATTTACCAACAATAAAATTTTCAGAAATACTTCCAGAATTCTTGTCATCCTTTGATGGTAACTTTATTTATTTTTATCAAGTTTCTCCTTGTGAAAACTTTCATCAACTTCAGAGATATAGTGTTTGAAACATCTATTTCTCTCTTCACCATCAAAAAGTATTTTTGGAAAATTTCAAAGTCTTCTTATTTTGCATCCAGCTTCAATTCCTAATGTTCATTACAATTCTAGGATTCATAAAGTGATTTATTTAAATCATACATTTTATTCACCAACATATCTTTATAATCAAGTGGATCTTCTTGATTATTTGGGGAAGAAAATTCAATTTTAAACTTCCTAATTTATTTATCATTTCATCTAACCAGTCTCAGGAATTAATTAAATTATTATTTCAAATAACATTCCAATCAAGTTTCTTATTATTCAGAACTACTTCTTTAATAATCTATATCATTCAAAATTTCAATATAAGTATTCTCACCAATATACTCATTAGATTTTTCAAATTCTTCATCGTTTTCTTCTTCTTCATCATAATTTGATAAGAAAATTCTCCTTTTGGATTTGAATAAATTTTTATAATTACCTCTAGAAAAATATTTATCTTTATCACCATGTTTCTTATATGATCTTCTTTCCCTTATTTCTTCTTTATCACTATCCTCTTCATTCTTTGTTCAAGGAAAATTAGCCACAAAACTCCCATCATCTCCACATTTAAAACATTTCAAGGGAAGATTCGTTTTTTATTTACCTTTAACTCTTCTCATATTTTTAGAAAAAAAGGATAAAATATCATCAATATTTTTATATCTCTCATTTCTGAAATTAGAATCACCAGCATCTTCTTCAATAATAATATTATTTAACCTTTCTTTCATAGCCTACTTGAATGAAATTTCTCCATCAACTTTTGTTTTTCTTTTCATAGATTTCTCCCTTCTCAAATCATAAGTGATGAGAGTGATATGTAAATCATCAACACATAATGTTTTAGGACCTCTATATTCTAATGAATATACTTTAAAATAAAACTTATTTGAAGGATTCATAGGATATTTTCAATAATGATAGAATCATATTACTTTTCTCCATCACATCATAGAGAATGTCATTTCCCCTTGTAAATATGTATCCAATGGATTCATACTCACCCATTTTCAAATATTTATTCTTTAGAAAATAGATTAGTAATTTTTCCTTCTTCAATTTTTATTTCCCTCAAATATGTTTTTCAACATGTCCCATGTACCTTTAGATATGGAAACACCTTTCAGTATTAAGAAATAAATCTCATAAAGTGAAGATAATATATCATTATTGGCCTACCCATAATTATCAATATTATTCTTGTAAATAAATTTAAGAGGAAAATTTTCTTAAATAAGAGGGAAAACATCTATTTCATTTTCAATAATATCATATCCAAGAGACATGAGATAAGTAAGCAATCTATATTTCCATATATGATTCTTTAGACAACTGAAAATTGGAATAACTTTTCTATTAAAAAAATAATATTCTATATTAAAACTTCTCTTTAAAACTTCATTAAAGAATAAATGAAAGAAGCCATCATCTTTGATAGGAATTGTAAGTGCCCAGTTAGGATAATTTTATCATTGAGAGGGGAGGGGGTGAATTACTGATATCTGTTCTTTTATATTTCCTTAGAAACTGAAATAACTGTTTCCTAATATTAAAGATTAATTTACCAACTGAAAAACATTCAAACACACATCCAACAAAACATAATAATTTATAAGGCTCGCTATTCAATAAGAATATCTATGTCCTTGGTATGGTTGGAAATGATCCAAAACAACACAATCTACAAGAAAAGAATCCTTTTTTGTAGAATAAAGTGTGTCAAATATGCCCTTTCACTAATGTCACACTATGTATATATTTTAATAAAATGTTTTCTCCTTCTATCCCAAAAGATGTAAGAATTTTTTTTTGTAAATAAATATGTTATGATCCTTCATTATGTACTATCAAAAATATAAAATTTTAGAGAAATTCTTCACTTTCTTACCCAGAATCTGATAATAAATTCCTAGGATTTTTATTAAAAAAAATCTAATATTCCTGTTTAATTGATCAATTTAGAAATATATCTCCATATAATCCAATTGAGGCAAATATATAAACCTTATGCTTCAGTTTGTAAATCCTGATATGATTATCCTTCTAGATATGATAACCATCTGCATATGATAATTAGAAAAAAATATGATAACTGTATGAATATGACAATACTTCTTTGTATGATAATTGTATGAATATGTCACTTAGATGAATATGATAATCAACAGACTAAATTTCAATCTTTTCTCTTATTTTTTCACTTTTGTCCAACGTGATTTATTTAAGAAAACCCAATCTATAAACCTCTTCTTGTCTCTAAAATTCTATTAGTACTCAACCTTCTCTATTATTCTCAGGAACAATACTTACACTAGAAATGTATAATGTACTTTTCACCTTTTATACTTGTCACAAATGTGGTTTGGGTGGGACTCATGAAAACATTCCCACTAAAAAAAATACCTGAATTTGTATTTTTCCCTAAATTTTGGGTGCATCTTGACTTTATAAACATTTCTCAACTCTTCTCATTTCTTATCGATCCTTCTTTAATATTATAAAAAAAATCCCTTATGAACATCTTCAGAAAAACCAATCCTATTATAATTTCCCACTATGATTCGCTTAGAATGGTCTCTTTATTACAATACTTTTTACTAGTTTTATATATGAAGAAATATACACTATTAAGATTTCATGATAGAATTTCTTCCTTATGATGGAATATCGAGTCAGATAGGGAAGCGTACTTCTCTTATGAATATGACACCACTGATTTTTACTCCATAAAAAATTCTATATTTGATGAATATGATGGTATAATGAATACAATATATCGGTGATAATAGATTCGACTTTATCAAATTCGTTCTTTGTCCAATTTCATCTTGTATCATAACTTCCTTCATGATTTTGATTACATTGAAGATCTGATTCCGTATCTTATAATTGTTAATGGAATGTATTGAAACATCCCATTCATCTAGAAATATCTATCTTTCCTACTCAGCCTGAATAATATTTTCATGGTTACAATCATATTGAATATGATTTGAATGATTATGATAAGTCTGAATATGATTGGAATAATCTCTTTCACTCTAATTTTTTCATTCAATTATTATCCCTTGTTATTCAACTTTCATATGATTTATGAGAACTCCAAGATAAAAAAACATTTGTCACATTTGTATCATAGTAATTCAGACTCTGATTCTCCCCCATTACAATCTATTCTTCTAGTCTGCACCCAATGTGAGTCTGATGATTCTTTCCCCCCATAAAACAACTTCTCAATATGATAGACTTTCTCAACTAATGTGAGTCTGATTTTATTGAATATGAATTTCAATCCAAGTTTCACCAATAAAAGTGAGTTGTTTATTTTCTTCTTAATCATCATTTTGTTTTAAATCATTATTAACAACGAAAAACAAAACCTTTATAAGATCACCCTTATTATCTTGGTACCAATATATATAAGCTTAAATAAAAAAGATATATTATTATTCAAGTCAAAATTAAAAGTTAATTAAACTTAATGTCTCAAATAAATTTAGGGTATGATGGTAAATGGAATTATAAAGAGTTAAATTTCATAATAATAATGAATTAAATATCACATTATATCCTAATAGAGTTTATGATCTGTGGTTTCCCCAAAAATAAATTTATCGTAGATTCACGAGTGGGGGGGGGGGTCCATCGATGTCATGAATCTAGCTCATATTTTGTCCACACTATAATGTAATTTTTTTATAATATAAAAACTCTAAAAAAATATGTAACAAAAACAATCAATGTAATTAAACATATTATAAATAAACTATTAAAATCTACAAGTCTTAATTTGAGATATAAAAATAATAAAAAATTAATAATAATAATAAATATAAAAATATCAATGGAGTTTAAGATAAAAATACATAAAAGTACATAAAAATATATTCAAAATATATAACAATTCTTATAGAGTAAAATCATAAATTTTATTTGAAACTGAAAAGATGGTTAGTACCAAATCCTAAGGGTTAAAAGTTATATGATTTCAAATTATTCAGTCTACCTAATTGGAAGGTATAAATTTCTCACCTAGTCCTTCAAAAATCTTATCAAATGTTCAAAGATTCACACAAGTATCCTCTTTGACAAACCCATCGGTAGTAGAAAACTATATCCCTAAGCTCATGATTTACTAGTAAGATCGATATTAAACCCAACACTCTAGGATTAATTAACAACCATTTTGAATGATAGAGATTCTTATCAATATATTATAATCAATCACAAATATTAGAATAAAAATATTACAATATAAAAACATAGAGATTTTAAAAAAACCATCACAAAAATAAAACTCTCATAAAAACACATTAAAAAGGTTATAAGTTAAAATCTCAAAGTAATTGAGGTTGTGAAAATTTAAGAACTAATCAATTATTATGTCAATTGTTATAAATTTATTACATATGTACCATTCTCAGAATCCTAGATTTGATTTATATCCATTACTGTAACAAAAATCATTGAGTTCATTGGGAACAATTGTAAGAGTATGAGAAGAAATATCCTAGATTCTACGAAAGTGGTTCAATGTGACATCACCGTATTCATAAACATCATACATTAGACTTATCTCTAGGGAATATAATGGTTTGAAATTTAAAATCAGTATATCCCTAACATGAACCTAAAAAAATAAGTTAACATAAAATTAGAATGATGTGTATTGTGATATTCAAAATAAAGGATATAGATGTGAAAATTGACCCAACAATAACCAACATATTGAAAATAAAAAGGAACCCAAAATAAGTTATGGGTTTTGAATATAAAAATGAAAAAATAACTATAACTTTTTATGAAACTCTCTTTGATTTTAATATTTTTTAAAACTAACACCCCTTAAAAATATCTTAAAAACATATCTCTAAAATAGATATCCCTCTTACACCACAAAAAACTTAATTCAAATTGAAATATAAAAAATATTCTTAGTGTTTCATGAAAAGGAAAAAAAGTCATATTGATTTACAAAACAAAATTAATTACCATAGATAGTGTTGTTAACTATGGTAAAATTAAAATTGAATAGATATTTCGAGGAATAAAATTTATTATTTAAAAAATATCCCTAAGAAACAAAATTCAAAAGAAATATGAAAATTTTGTTTGTTACCAATGTAAAATCAATTAAAATGAAAAATAAACATAAAATATTGATTGAATTTAATAGAATATTCAAATTCATAAGCTAATAAATACAAAAAGTAAAATATATTACAATTTTTGGCGCCAAAATATGTGCAGAAGATACAAGATGCAAAGAGAAAACCACTTCTGAAGAGGAAGCCTCGTGAAGACCATTCTTAGAGCCCCTTTGCACTGCGACATTAGAAGATCCCTATAACACCATGGCTAGCATGAAGCTGAATCCCCCTCTGCAGTCAGTACAAAGTAAATAGGCGAGAGGTTCCACGGTTATGACACAGTTGACCAGATTCCTCTTGCTTCGTAGGGAGCTAAATCTACCTCTGCAAATCCATCTAACGAGATGGAAGCCTCCATTAGTGCCACATAAAGCACCCAAGAGAGCTCCACACCAAGGAGGGGACAGTGGTCAGCTCTATGGTTATGACAAACTTGACACAATCTGCAGCCGATCGTGGAGAACCATGTGGATTCACACCGAGTTGTCCCTACTTCACGCCGCTCCTCACCTATAAATATCATGCTCTCCTCAACCCCAATGGACTAATACTCCAAAAAAATTCTTCTCTACTCTCAAATCCTGAAGAAACGTTTTCTTAGAGAATCCTTGATAAAAATTAGCTTTTCCAGGTATTGGATCATTGTGAAGTTCCATTCAATTCACTCAAATAAAACCCCTCTAAAATAAAGGATTCCCTTCATAGAGCTCACATCGCACCTCAAAGGAAGGAGATCCTCAAGGGGACTCAGGTCTTTTCCAATAAATCTTGCTTCGCGAAGTACCCTCCATAAACATGTGAACCATATGCTATGGTAGGGTCACTGTGCTTCACGAAGCACATTGCTTCGTAGTGCTATGATTTTCAAGGTACTCTTGCTTCATGAAGTCCTACACTGAGAAAGCCTTTCAACTTCATTAATAACCTTCCATATGCACTTATTCCCAATTCCTTGGCTAGGATACCCCGCATTGCAAAGCATACCCCTTCATGAAGCCCCTCCAATATATGGAGCACATGAGATTCACAGGGTCCCTCTTGTGAACCCATTTTTTCCCAAACCCTTCTCCCATACGACCCTCAAGGTTTGTATGAAGTGAATTCAAGGACCCTTTAGAGGTGCTTCATGATGCATTGCTTAACCTTATGCTCCTTCATATAGGCACACTAATGGAAAATGCTTTGTCGTATAGCCACACTAACGGGTGTCCAATAGTGGATCACTCCACAACACAGCCTCACCATGCTATTGTTGGTTCCTTCCCATCACTAAGGGTTAATGTTAACCAGTTATGTAAGTCCTAGGGGTGTGGAGTGAACCTGCCTCATCCGAGCTACTGGACGTTAAACTGCCAAGAACCATCATCCTCAGGAAATAACGTTAAACTATGGACTTACCCTGTGGAATACATGCGAGGCGCCCCATCTCAGACATTCTCTGTGCCTGCTCGTATCAATAGGATTGATATCTTCCTCACATAGAATTATATCCACATTTCTAGACTGGTGTCTGTCCACAGGGAGGGGAAACCATCTTTGTGCAAGCCCATTTCCTTTCCTGATGGAGGTAACATCTATGCTCCTCTCTTCTTCGGTGCCAAAGACCAGAAGAAAGATGGGCACCGGGACCTTTGTTACCTTGTCCCTCTCCCTATGGGATTTGTCTCTATTGGGCCTCCATCCTGGAGTAAGTTCCAATATCCATCTCCCTAGGCCTTTAACCACGCATAAGCCCCTATTTTCTCTTTGGGCCGCTAACCACATGTAAGCCCCACTTCACTTCCCGTGGACATACCTTTCATGACATGACCCTCAGGTCTTTTCTGCCTCTTATTTCTCACACTAAGCATGAATCACATGGGCTTAGAGTAATCATTGACCTTGGAATCCTTCCCAGGCCTCCCTAGATCATAATCCACAACCACCATTCCGAACAACATGTAATTTGATATTTTAATCCTTGTAATTGTATGTAGGAAGCCTTCTTGAGGTTCAAGACCAACACCTACTTGTCCTGACACATTCACAATAATTCAGCTTCATCCCGTATGAAGTTCATCTGTATGATTCTTAAATAGATAGACTTTGATACTAGTATCATAGGAAAGGAATGTAAGAAAGCTCCCCTAGGATCAAGCCCAACACCCATTGGTCCCAAATATTTCACGTAGGTTCACCATCATCCTGCAAGACTTTAAACTATATGCCCCCTTTTCTTACCACATGACATTAAACTATACCCATTCGAACTACATGGGCTTTGATCCTTGTCTCCTAGATAGGGTACATAAGAAGCATCCCTGAGGTCTAATCCCAATCGACAGTAAGCTATTGTGAATTCCAATCGATAGAAAACTATTGTCAACCCTAACCAGTGGTAAGCCATTGGAGACCCCATCACCGGTAAGCCATTCTTAACCCCATCCAGTGGTAATATGTTGGAACCCCAACCAACTATAAGATATTGGAACCCCAATGAACGATAAGCTATTGTGATTCCCAATAGATAGTAAGATGTTGTGAATCCCAATCGACGGTAAGCTGCTGACAACCCCAACCAGTGGTAACCTGTTGGAGCCCCAGCCAGCGGTAAACCATTGTCATCCCCAACCCGCGGTAAGCCATTGGAGCCCCAACTAGAGGTAAGTCATTGGAACCCCAATCAACGGTAAGCTATTTTGATCCCCAATCAATGGTAAGCCGTTGTGATCCCCAATTGACAATAAGCCATTATGGACCCCATCCAGCAGTAATCCATTGGAACCTCAACTAGTTGTTAGTTGTTAGAACCCAAACTAGTGGAAAGCTATTGTAGTCCGCAATCGAGGTTAAGCCATTGTAGTCTCCTTTTATGGGACCCACATATTTGGTCTATCCCTGTGGCATCATACAAACCTGGGATTCAAACCACGCGTAAGCCCCAATATATCTTTGTGTTGTTGTCTTACGTGTACACCCCGATTCTATACCACCATCCTAAACAATGTGGAATTTGATTCCCTACCATGGGGATATGTAGGAAGCCTCTCAGAGGCTCAGGTCCATCACCCATGTCTCTTCCTGATATCTAACTTGAGCCTATGGGTTTCGAGAAGGTCATGCCCCAACCTAGAGGTTCTACATCTTCCGGATCTCATCCATGAATCCATTCTCATGGGCCACCTCATCAGGTGTCCCAGCACCCCACAAAACTACATAGACATATATTTTCTACCATAATGATACATAGGAACTCTCATAGAGGTTCAATCCCAACACCTACTTGTTCTAACCCCTTCATGTCAGTTAACCTTTATCCCCCATGACGTTAAACTGTATGTTCCCAAACTATGTGTACTTTGATCCTTGTCTCATAATAAAGGTACATAGAAAGTCTCCCTAAGATTCAATATCAACAACTAATTATTCCAACCTCTTCCATTTGGTTCCCCTTCACCCTGCATGACGTTAAACTGTTTGCTTCTGAACTACAGAGACTTTTATCCTTGTTTCCTAGGCAACATACGTAGGAATTCTCCCTTAGGTTCAATCCCAACACCCATCAGTCCTGAGCACTTCACATTGATTGACCCTCTTCCAACATGATGTTAAACTTTAGGCCCCATATTCATCCCACATGATAATAAACTATTCCCATTCGAACTACATGGGATTTGATCCTTGTATCCTAGACAAGGTACGTAGGAAGCCTCCTTGATGCCTAATCCCAATCGACAGTGTGACATTGTGAATCCAAATCGATGGTAGGATTTTTTCAACCCCGACCAGTGGTAAGCTGTTGGAGCCCTAGTCAGTGTTATGCCGTTGTTAAACCCAACCATTAGTAATCTGTTGGAACCGAACCAGCATTATGCCGACGGAACCCCAACTAGTGGTAATCCATTGGAACCACAATCGACGGTAAGCCATTGTAATTCCCAATCGACATTAATCCATTTTGAATTCTAATCCATGGTAAGCCATTATTAACCCCAACTAGTGGTAAGTCGTTGGAGCTTGAGTCAGTGGTAATCCATTGTCAACCCCAACCACCAGTAATCCGTTGGAACCCCAGACCATGGTAATCCATTGGAACACCAATCGATGGTAAGACATTGTGATCCCTAATCAATGGTAATTTTTTGTGATCCCCAATTGACACTAAGTCTTTGTGAACCCTAACTAGTGGTAATCCATTGTAACCTCAACCAGCGGTAAGCTGTTGGAACCCCAACTAGTGGTAAGACATTGTAGTCTGCAATCGTCGGTAAGTCGTTATTGTCCCCTTCATTGGGACCCACATCTCTGGTCTGTCCTTGTGGCATCAGACCAACCCGGGATACTAACCACGTGTCAGTCCCAGTATATCATCATGTCATTGTCTTACATGTACATCCTGTTTCTATACCCCCATCTGGAACTATGTGGACTTTGATTCCTTATCACATGGATACGTAGGAAACCCCCTTGAGGAACAAGGTCATCACCCATGTCTCATCATGATCTCTCCCTTGAGCTTATGTGTATCAGGATATTCATGCACCAACCTAGAGGTTCTACTTCCTCCAGATCACATCCATGCATCCATTCTCATGGTCCATCTCCTCAGGTGTCCCAACACCCCACCAAACTATGTGGACATTGATTCCCTGCCTTGGTAGTACGTAGGAAGTATCTGCGAGGCTCAATACCAACATCGGCATTGTCTTCACATCGGTTCTGTCTCACTATCCATCCACTCTCAACTGTCCATATCCATCTCAATTATTACCAGAGCCACCACATTTTAGTGAGATCATTCCATCCAGATTCTCGTTGATCCTAGCATTAATCGGGTGACTAACCATGCGTTATCCCTAGCATCAATGTTTCTTCCTTGGGTTTCACCCATCTGATCCACTCCCTTCAGTGTTTTAATCAGTCTGATTCATCTCAGGTAGATGTTATACTCTTGGAAGACCCTATGTTAGACATGGGGAGGTGAGGGAAACCTCAAATATATGCATATGGAATAAAATTCCCTCCATTCAACATTGGATTAATCGGGCTTCCACACCCTCGAGTTTCCCAATCATAATGGGATGAAACCCAGAAACATTGATTTTCCTACATATATACATGATATCGATGTCCAAAGTGACTACTCCCCTGACTGAAGGTTGGTGCCCTAACTAGACCCCTAGGAATTTCCTAAAAGAAGCAGCATAATTAACCAGCATCCATGAATACGTGGCACTGGGAACAGTTTCACGAACAATGTCTTATGTGTATGAGGGATACCTAGACTAGGAAACAAGTTTGGAGGAGGAATCCAAAGAAGGAAAAACCTACATCCAATCATCCCATTTTAATCAAGGAGAAAAATTCCTTGAATAAGCAATTAATCCTACCCACCTTTGGAAAGCATGCATGTGGGGTAATAGATCAGCTCGTCCTCTAAGCGATAGATGCGTGCCCTGAAGAATGTGTCAAAAACAGAAATGGTGAACCTGATGCCAAATTATTCTCCTTAACGTGGAGATTAGTAGCACTTGAGACATTAGTGGATTAGAGGTTCTAGTTATCCAGTGCCAGGTCCCACCAAGAATATAGTGGGCCTTGCATGAAACTCATAAAAAATTGGGGCAGTTGAATGTTGGACATCCAGGTCAATGTTGTTGTCAGTGTGGATCCTTCTTACCATCTGTGGAAGACTGAATAACACTCTGTTACTGGATTTCACTTTCCTCCATTCACCACTAATGGTTAAATCTCCCTACCTTGTAGGACCGAAGCTGTTATGACAGGAAATCAATCACCACCCACCCACTGATGTAGGGTTAGGGGAAACATCAACATGGAAATCCAGTGCGGCCTCATCTTCCACATGGTAGCCTCCACTTCCATGGATGTTAGGTTCCCACACCCCGTCTCCCCATCTAAAATCATCTAGAGAAGGGTGATTAATGATCTCATTTGATGATACAAGGTGGAGGGGATTATCTCAACCTAGGATGTGGACCAACCAAATCGAGAGGCTTCTACACCTCGTCGTCACTGCTTCCCTCAAGGGCCATGCATGGATCCACTACCCCCCACTTCGACATATAATTGTTTTTGGTGCCTCTCCCTAGAACACTTCAAAGACCCCCTCCCCTATGCCAATGAGGTGAGTGATTTCCGGGATAGACCAGCAAAAATCCCATTCAATGGGCCCCCAAGGAGGGCTCCCACTAGGCTACGTTAGCATCGCCACCCTTCCCCGTGATCTGAGGAGCATGTGAGCTATGCACCCGCACCACCAGACCTAGTTCGGTTAACCGGAAGCCATCATCGGGTTCCACCTGAGGAGGACGCCCACCGAGGGGCATCAACATCAATAGCTACCATGGATCATGTCATCACTAGCGCATACCATCAGTACCTTGTTTATTCCATGCTAGGGCACTCATACGCCCAACTTGGGTCAACGCCCCAACAACCCAACAGGTAGGTTGGGTCAGCTCCCTTGGTCACCAACATAGGTGGTGTCCGTCACAGGCCGACCTGTGGTAATGACATCTAGTATGGAAGTCCTCCTTGTACCACCACAAATAAGAGTCCAGGCCCTCCCCACTCCCATGTCTGGCATGGAGGTCCTCCCCATGCCACCTTCAATCTGAGTGATGGTCCTCCCTGCCACATTGACACCTAGTACAAATGCCACTTCCACACCCATGCCTTAGGTATGGAGATGTTCCTCCTATTAATGGTCGTCGATGTAAAGATGATAATCATTAGGTCAACCATCAATGTTGGGTCTTCCCCCTGGCCTTATAGCATCCGATAAAGGTCCTCCTCATCCCAGTAATCAGATAAGTGGAGGTTTTCCTCACTTCATGGGAACCCAACTTAGAGGTCCTACCCATGTTCAGCTTGACTAGTACGAGGACCCTCCTCGTACCGATTCTGCCAAAGGAAACATGAATGGAGGCTGATACCATGCTTCCACCAGCTCCAAGAGAGGTCATAGTTTCTCCATCACTTCCCACAGAGACTCCCTACATGCGTTAGCAATTGCACATAGATGTCCTCCCCGCCTTACCTTTGAATTTTTTCTGACTTCTCCTCGCACCCTGGCTCACCTAGGAGGATGTCCTCTATGCACCATAATCTATTCATGTGAAGGTCCTCCTAGATCCAAAAACATTCCCTATCCCAAATATCCTTCTTAGGGTAGGAGGGAAGATCTCTAATGCAATAAAAAGAATGATGATAATATTTAGATCGTGATTATTCCTGTCAGATTATCAGATTCAGAGGTGGAATATCATTTGGCAATGGAACCCTCACATTGATCCTTTGTGTCAAGGGACATGGAAGGAACGAGGCATATCAACCTCATCCTTCCAGAATGTGAGGTACACCAGATTCCTTCCTACCTCCATAGATACATCCATGAGGAGGGAGATTTGGACCCTTCCTAGGGCCTAGTTATTAAATCCTCCCTGTCGTCCAAATGGTTATTCTTTACCTCAACTACAGATCATAAAGAGTATTTATGGGGACTGATAAAGGATGAAAAATAGCATAGCCCAACATTAGTGACCGAGGCTCCTACACCATGGTTTTTATCCCATCTCACCAAGATGTAGTGTCTCAGTCATTTCAATAGTCGCATGACAACCCGAGATGTGCCAGCTTGTCAGCTCGTTCGTCATATTCTCCGTCAGCCGGTCTACAATCTCAATAGTCCGTTTTAGTTCCATTTATGGTCTCGCAACCACCCTAAGTAGATGAGTGGGGAAACCCGAGGGCTATATCCCATTTCTGAGCCAATAATCTTTTTGGACATCCTTCCATCAGATCATTTCCTAGATATTTTCTGCCCAATTGCGACCACAAAATTCCGTGTGTTAGAATCAGTTACATAGGATGAAGTCATGTGCTTTCTCCAAAAACATTGGGCAACAAACTTCCCTCTCCATTATCAGCGAGTTGCATACCCCAATAGTCTGGAACATTTTGAAGATATTAACAATCAATGCTTTATGGTCGACTTGGCTGCGCTCCTTGTGGCCTAGTGCACTTAGTCGCGCGGTCACCACCGGACCCTAAAAAAATGATGCATTTAGAGCTTTAAATTGCTCTATGTAATTATAAAGGAGGAATCCCCCATGTTCAGGTCTGTGGGTGGGGGAAGTATGCTGCCCTCTATTTTAGTTATATTCAAGTCTAACCCTACATTCTAGGTGATATCGAGGATATGCCTCCAGGTGGATTTGAAGTTAACATGGCTGAACAATCATAGGAATAGATGGAGACAGAGCTCCTTGGAGATAACATACCCCATGGGGGAGTTCCAAAACTATTTGATCCATTGGGAAGGGTTACTCACTAGTAGAGAAATCTACTGGGTCTTCCCGTGACCACCGAGGCATTCGTCCTCAGCCGAAATCCCAATAAGGGTAAGGAGCAACTTAGGGTCGTCAAACCCTCCAACCCATCTAGATTAGTACAAAAGACAGAGGATGATCCCCAAAAAGATGTGTTGCGTCAACATCTCATGGAGCATAAGAAGATGGTCAATGAGTTCCTTACTAAACACACCACAGAGCGGTGACTGGACAATGGCGATCCTTTTCCTGGGCAGCAAGGGAAGATATAACTTTCCCATAGTGAGTTTCCCTCGGGTGACACTAACCATCCTGCCCACATAGACAGGATAGAAGCTGGATCATTAAGGAAAGAGGGTTTGGTATGTGTCACCAAATCCTCCTTATTGGTGTGATAATCCATGGGACCCAGCTCAGGTTACCCTAACCACTCCATAGGTCTTCCCATCAGCCGCTACACGAGCTGTTGGGCCTGCTTATCATATTGAAGAACCAACCAAAACACTATTGGTTTGAGGCCCTCATCAATACAAGAATCAACACCTAGATGACCTGATGGGGGAATTCATTTCTCACCTCTAGGCATTGGAAATTCGACTGGTTCCAATCCCACCTAATGGAAAGCCATATCTGGTATAGTTCGATGATATTCCAGCACCCTCGGGTTTCAAAAACCCCACATTTTCCCCTTTTAATGGGATGAGAGACCCACTACGACATCTGGCCCACTTCATCTCTAGGTGAAGAACCATGTTGGGAACTTCAACGTAGTAGGAGGCCGCCAAACTCTAGTGTTTTGTATAGATATTTGAAGGGCCTACGTTTGTATGGTACATCTAACTACTCATTGGATCTGTTTCCAACTGGGAAGATCTCAGTAGAAAATTTTGTCACCAATTTATCTCTACCACTCAGAAGATAAGTATTTCAGACCGCTTCAAGTGCGAGCAGAGTCCTAACAAGTGCGTCGCAAATTTTATTGCCCAGTGGAAAGGCCTCACCAACTCCTTGGAAATGTCCTTGAATCACAAATAGTTGTTGAAAATTTGTGTGGGGAATTTTAAAAGTGAACTGGTTCCATCTCTCATTACTCAGAATTACTCTAGGAGTTTTCGAGACTTCTCTAATAAGGCCTTGCGTTTTGAGGAATCCATGCAGCAGGCCAAGTAGGCATGTCTGTTGTCTCCTGCAATTCCCGCAAGAAGAGATTCTATGGATAAGCCCGCCGTAGTAGCACAAATAGAAGCCCCTAGGTAGTTGGAGTTGTTACTATTGGAGCCACCTCTACACACTCGCTAAGGTCCTCCACCTCAGGTGCAGACTTCAGCCTAGCAGTGACAACCTCAGAAGTGGGAGGCGCCCTCGCAAAATGTGCCTCCACCACCTAGGTGAGATAACTATGTTCCCCCTCCTCAACAGGCTTGTCCAAAACTTTGTCATAAGCTCCTAGATCCCCTTCAAAGATAAGAGAAACTGAACCTACTCATTCAATGAGGCTCAAGTCCCTAATTATTTCCGAAGTTCCCTAGAATAGGGAATTCTATGGTTGCCCAAATGCAGGTGGCCCGGGGAGGCAGATCTCACTGATCGCCCAAATTGCTACCCCTATCATCAGATCCTGGGTCACACCCTCAAACAGTTCGATGTGTTTAAAGACTGGATTCATGACCAGGTTGATAGTAATATAGTCAGGTTAGGCCCTGATCCGGCACAGGTGGCATGTTTATTTGTGAAGCCAGACATAGGCAGTGACAAAGAGGATGAGTTACATCAGGTTTCTAATTACAGGTCCAAAAAGTATGATGACTGGATGGATTGTAAGGCAGTCGCCTATTCCCATAGTATTATTTATGCACATTTGAATCAACCTGTGACTATATAGGATGTCGTGTCACCCACATCTGCTACTTCTATGTCGATATCTCAGCCTCCCTTTTCGTAGAAGAGCAAGCATCGACGACGCAAGGGAAAATAAAGTCCCCCACCAATGAAATCGTCATCCCATAATCTCAGAAAATTCATGCCCCCAGAGATGGAAATTTGTTCCAGAATCTTCATGTGGTCGAGGATTCTTTAGGTTATGATCAAGGGTACATTTGGGTTAACACCGTGGAGCTG
The DNA here is from genome assembly GCA_963277665.1 of Viscum album. NCBI lineage: Eukaryota > Viridiplantae > Streptophyta > Magnoliopsida > Santalales > Viscaceae > Viscum > Viscum album. Next base: position 669,461,876 of record OY728123.1, read on the forward strand.
GTAAACCCATACATGATTTCTGATAGTGAGAAGCACCATACAAATCCTCCCAAAGTCCCCAGTCGTCACCAACATTGACGGGGCCATGGCTATATGGGTCATTGGAGTTCCTGGGTTAGTACGTCTAGCAAGGATGTGCATGCCTTCAAAACTAGATAGTTGGAACAATGTATATATCAGTATAAAAGGCCTTCTCATATGGTGTCAATAGGTCCGCCTTCGCCGCCATTTGTGTTACTTGATCAGGAAGAGTTATCCCATACATGTTGTAATCAGCCATAACCTATAATGCACTAGTTTACATCATCTATACCACATCTTGTAGTCACCCCCACAAGTTTCTACTAGTGATCAGTGGGACATTCCCAGCACTAGCCAGCCACTAGTTCAACCAGAAAGGCCCGTCGTATCCGCTACTGCAGAACGACCTCCTATTAGTAGAAGTGCAGTCTTCTCACAGAAGTATGATATCAATAAACAATGTTCCTGCATTCCAACTAGGTTCTATATATTTAAGGCTCTTCTCATGTCCATTTATATATGTGAATACCTCATTGAAGCTTTAAGAATCCCTCTCTATTTTGAGACAGAGGTTGTAGCTGCGAAAGTCTTCAATGAAAAGGCAATTGAGTATCCAAAATGTAAGGCCATTATCTATTTATCTATAAATAATTAAGGCTCTCCCATATGGAGACACATCCACCCACTGCACATCACCAGCCACTTCAATGGAGTAGAGGTTCAAAGTTATCTTTTCGACACAATATCTTGGATTAAACTAATCACGACCGGAAAATTTGAAATATTGGGTTGTATGAGGATGATCTAAGTACCTCTAACCTGAAAATCCAAGGTTATGATAGAACATAATAGACACTGGTTAGTAAGATCTTCCCGAAGTCCCAATTTGGTGGCCTGGTAGCCAACACCAAGTTCATGGATGTCTCCGAGGACACTTCCTACAATGCATTGATGGGTAGACAATGAAATCACATACATGTGGCGGTCTCTTCATCGTATAACCTGTGCCATAATTAATCCATTAATGGTCGAGTGGGAATACTCCAATGTGATTCATCTCCCTTTTCCTCTTGTGAAGCCTGTTTTATAGATGTTGTCTATTACAAGAGAAAGGACATGCAAATTCAGGATAACGAGGTTGAACATGTTATGGCTGCGACAGACCCATGGACAGAGCTAGATGATTCCATCATTTCTCTGATCCACCGATTGGAGGAAATGACCCAGGATCTGGGGAAATGTTTTGGTTTTTCTTTAACAAGGGGGAATCACATTCCCACATCTATGTGAGACTGGAGGATCACCTCGTATTCCTACACGAATTAGGCATGGGTGATCCCAGAGCCCCTTACTCACGTAAGGTATCAGGACGTCTGCCCCATGGAAAAATAAATACATTATACTTTCTTTTTCCACTAGGTTGGGTTAAACCGGCTTAAGGAGACATGGCACTATTTCATCAATATCATCTGGCTTGGCCCATTGGGCTGGATACTAGATGGGATCAGATCGATAGCTTTCATCGTAATTTTTTCGGCAACACATGAGTCCCCCGATGTAGTGTCAACCACCACTCTGGCTGGCACCCGCTTCACATCGATATCTGTTTTCTTGGAGGAATCTCCTCCCTTCAAGGATCCCTCATCCATAAGTGAAGGAGAATATTTAGAAGATTCACTTCCTAAATTCGAAGAGCATGTCTCCACCATAGTTTATGAATAGGTATAAGTGATCCTAGATAATGAGATGAATCTGAAACCCACATTGATAAGTATTGTTATGCCTATCATAGAGAAACAGTAGTACATGGAAATCCTAAAGCAACATCGTGATGTATTTTATTTGAGTTAGGTTGAAATTCTAGGACTATATTCTCAGGTCATTTTCACCACCTTGACCTTCCAGCAAATCATCGTGGGTTCAAATAGCCTCCCAGGAAGATGCACCCTTCTTACAGTGCCAAGGTCGACGATGAAGATGATAAGATTATCTGATCCAATTTTGTCAAGGAGGTCCAGTACCCAAGATGTTTAACCAACATTGTTCCCTTTAAGAAGATGAATAGATAGATAAGAGTCTACATCAACTTCTAGTATCTCAATCATTACTATCCGAATGATGATTTTCCCCTTCCGGTGATAGAGTTGTTGATTGATTCCACCACTAGGTTATAGGCCCTCTCCTTCATGGATGGGAACTCCTGGTATAACCAAATCTGAATGGCCTCTGTTGATGCTCATTTCGTCACAGAGTCTATAGATTGGAAAATGGGAATATCTTAGCTCAAAGTGATTCAACATTTGGAAAAATATAAAAAATTGACAAAGGAAGGAATAAGAAGACATTGAACAAGGTTCTAGAAAGTTCTATAATGGTCGCGCAAGTACACTTGGACACCGAGGTTGGTCGTGCAAGTCACTTGCGCACCCTAAATGATAACCGACCGGGGTCTTCTCCAGCCTATAAATAGCCCTGGTGGGCCCCCCATTTTAGGAGAGGAATTTTTCCAGAATTCATATATAGAGCTCCGAATGCCCAAGTCTCTTCTTCAGGTATTCCGAACACTTCTAAGGTAATTATTTACCTAGAATGGAAGGTCTAAACAAGAGGAGTAACATATAAGTGTTAGAATTCACTAACACTTGCACGCCTAAGGTGTTTTATCCTTAAGGGAAATGAACATACTTGCGTGCCCCCCTACTTCTTCACCAAAAATTGCACGCCTATCTTCTGGAAGTACATCAGGATAATTCAAAAGGCTTTGATCAAGTATTGCCCAAGTGTTACCCTACTGGTTAACAATCGCGCAAGTACCCATGTGTTGTGTAGGTATACCTGCGCGACCAGGACTTGCCCGCCCACGCAGTACCTGCGTGCATTCCAGGACTTGAGCACCCCTGCCTTTTTGGGTTCCCTTCTTTCCCATTTGACCCTTCTTATACCATTCCACCTCTCTTATTCATGATTTAGTCTTCAAGACATTCTTCAATGCCATTTATGGCATGTTTTCTTGATTAACTTCCTTATCTGAAAGGAATTCTATGGAATATCTCTCAAAACCTAGTGATTTACACATCATTATGTCACTAAAGATTGAGATTTCATTCATTCGACCTCATACTTTAAGATGAGAGAATCCCTTAACCTGTGCCTCATTTTCAGGAATAATCCCCAGTCATAATTCTCAAATCTGTGCATCGTCCATAGGAGTAATTCCCAAGTCCTTTTTAACATGGGCTTCCTTTTCAAGAGTATGCCCCTGTCTCAAAGTTCACAAATATGGGCATCCTCCTTAAGAGTAAGCCCCAAGTCCTCATTAACTTGGGCCTCCTTTTCAGGAGTAAGTCCCAGTCATAATTCCCATTAATGTTTTGCATCCTCCTTAGGAGTAATCCCCAAGTCCCCTAATCTGGGCATTCTTTTCAAAAGTAAGCCCCAATCTTAAAATTATCAAGTATGGGAATCCTCCTTAGGAGTAATCCCCAACCATAATTCTCTTAACCTGGACTTCCTTTTTAGGAGTACGCCCCAGTCTAAAATATGGGCATCCTCTTCAAGTGTATGCCCCAAGTCCCTTAATTTTTTCAAGTCCCTTGATCTGGGCCTTCTTATCAGGAGTAAGCCCCAGCCTTAATCTCTCCTAACCAGTCTTAATTTCCTTTTGATATGGGCTTCCTTCTCAAGAGTAAAACCAAATCATAAGTCCCCTATTAACTTGGGAATCTTCCTTAGGAGTAAGCCCCAAGATTAGAGTATCCAAATCTCCATGAACCACATATACCTTTATGGACCCTGTTCCTGGATTTTTTCCCCTGAAGTAAATCTTAATCCTCATCTATTTGGGTAGTCACACACACATGAGCCCCATATCATTGCATCTTTCTTGGCATAATTGTCTGGTTTCACCAATACCTCCTATTTCTCACACCGAGCATGACTCACGTGAGCTTAGAGTGTAAAAGTAATCATGACATCTTTCTTTGAACCATCAATCATGCATAAGCATCATACTCCCTTACTCAAAATACGTGTGTTATGATAAATTTTCAAAAAAAAATGGATACGTAGGTAGCCCATCCGCGGGTACGATCCCAACTCTGAAATAATCAATGTCTTTTTGAATGACAATAAACATCAAGTGCCCCACTGGGTGGGTTTAAAACCAGTATGATCATCATAATGACCAAGAGACTTTTATGTATCAAAGTATACTATTGAGTAAGAATCTCTAACAAATAACGATGATTCTACATCGATGAGGAACCTCGAATACATATAAAAGACTATCTAAATTTCTTACACATCAATCATTGATTGTAAGATCTAAAGGAAAACTCCTTTTATACTTGGTAATGTAAAAAGGATTACGAACATAACTTAAATCTATAAAGAGAGTCGTAGAGTAGACAATAATTCCCCTAAAAAAGGTGTGATGAGTCCGACCACCCATCCTCTTGACCAATGTAAATTCCTAAGCCCCATCAGTCCACAACTAATGAGCGCCTACCTTTGGAAAGTAGGTTCAAATTGATATGGAATCATTGAATGTTTCCGGTTCTACGAACAAAACCGTTAGAAACTGTTTGGAATTTTTGAATCTTAAATCCATGAGATCATCCCCAATTCCATAGGGAAACAAAAAATGGTGAACCCGACGTGAACCCTTAACCATGTTAAAATGATGTTTTTCTTATTTGTTAGGCCCCTATTTAAAACCCAATGAGAGGGCCAACAAAAACAATCATTGTCATATGTGATAATCCAACAGATGTAGTGGCTGAAATTATCTTGATTACATCTGTTATATCAAACATGCACTCTATTCCAAGATTTTCTACATTCTTAGAAATGGATTCTCTCAAGTTCACACCTATGAATACAGCTGCTACGAATGCCACTGCTGCTACTCCTGATGGATCTTTGTCTCCTCTGAGGAAAACATCACATACTTAGCGTCTTCAATACTGGATATCAAACACACTGGTTAAGGATTACCGTCAACACGGTACCATTCCAACTCTATAGGATGCCCGAAAATCCCTCCAAGTGAACAACTCACACCGTTCATCCGGAAAACGATGACCAGTGATCAAGAAGTAGGCAGTTCTAACCACCGTCTCCAACCGTTTCAGGTCGTTATCCCCAGAACGCAATCACCATTCACTCCCATATTCTGAAGAGGTGAATGAGAAGGCCCCTTAGGGCCTTAATGCAAAGAAACATGAGTTCTTCCCAAGGGATCCTATCAACAATTTCCGCCATACTTGTGCGGGAATGTGCCCTCAACATGATGAGGGTACCGACTCAAGGCGTTCGGCTAAGGTTCCTCGAACCCAAGTAGTCAAGACGAATCACCAGAGTCGAAATCCGGTTAACAGTGAGTAGGTTTTCATCTCTGCCATCTCCGGAGAAGTCCACCAACCTAACTTGGTGGCAAGTAACGAGAAGGCACACACACCTGCCCGTTTTAATTCCACTGTCTAGCAGACTCGTCTGGCAACATCACACCAATCCCGCCAGGCAATTCCGGCAGAGTATTATAGGCAGGAACATACACATATTAATACTTCATCTGCTAGTCAGCAGGCTCGTCTGACTACATATGATGGATCTCGTCAACCACGTTCAGCGAAGTGAAATTAGAGGGCACATACACCTGCTAGTATTGATCAAACCTACCAATAGTCTCGCTTGGTAGCACAATGATAATTCAGTTAGAAATCTCTGACGACAAATAGGTGGCAGACTCAACTCTATGCCCCTACACTTGAGTACTGTCAGGATTCACTAACAGGAAATGAAGGATAGGAGCAGGCACATACACCTACTCCAGGCACGGAATGGATGTATATCCCCGTTCCGGCAGCTGAAGTCACCACGAATATTCTATCAATGGTGAAATGAGCAGAAGAAAATCCCTGCTCATATTCTGGATGTTTTCCAGGATATTATAATAGTTTCAGCAACATATCAGGGAAAGACACACAAATCTGTCCCTAGCAGTGGAGTGACACATCAACAGTTCACTCCGGAGCAGATACACACATCTGTTCCAGTCCAAGAGGGTTGTGGGGCACACTCCCCCATATCATACGGACAACCAAGTTAGGCACATACAACTGATTTGAGTAGAGATCGTCAGCCTAACCTGGCCATCTCTCCTGATCATGCATATACACCTGCTCAGAGCAACCACTTTCGTCAACAAGTGGATTCCAAGGTGAGTAAGAAGGCGTCTAAGAAGAAGACCTTCACAACACAATCAAGAGATCAAGAGCCAATCTGTAACAAGGCCTTGCTCGATGCTGGAGTTCTTGAATCCCTTAGACAAATATCTGTTGGAATTCAAGATTCTACTCCCTCATTTCCCAATAGTAGGAACATTAATTCCCAAGTTCTTCAACAGACACTTCCTCGTGAAGGCTTGCTTCATGAAAATTTGGTCGATCTTGAAGTTTCATCTTTAGATTAGAGCCACAGGAACCTTCTGTGTGGTCAGAAGAAGAAGGGGAAAGAGATGTCATCTTTTGCTGTAACCCACCATGGTGGTCCTCCCCATGATGATGATTTTCGCTGCGAAATTCCTCTCCGTAGTAGTGATGCACATTGCCCAGAAAATGCTCCAGTGTACAATGTAGTGTCGAGAAAGCCCTCTTATCTTGAGGAACTTTGTAACGCCCCGACCCCAGTTACCCAGAGTCGGTGCATTATTACATAACATTGGCATGATCACAAGAAAGATCAAATCTCGAAAGACCGATTGGTTTAGTAGCCTTGGAAACACTAGATATATTCATAAGTTTTACATTACATCATAAAATGAAAAACTACTACAACAACATAATGTTTCCACAATCCACACTATTAACCCCTCATAAAATCCCTGCAGGTCATTCATAACTTACTTCTTCACATCCTGGGAAAAATAAAACATAGAAAAGGGGTGAGCTCAAATGCCCAGTAAGGATAACAATATAGCGGAAACTTTTATAAATAAGAATAAACATTTAAGGCATTGCATTACTAAAACAAAAGCCTTTTAAACTTTAACTTCGACATAGTATGACAAAAGTAAAATGAAATAATGCCATTTACTTATTCACATGGATATTCTACTAATCGAATAATCACATGCAAAAATCAATAACCACTTTCATAATGTTGGAATGCATAATGCCAGACTATCATAACCACATAGCCAAGGCCTCGTGCCAAGACTACAAATAAGATTTTGTCAAGGCCTTGTGCCAAGACACTAGTTTGTCTCATGAGACCTACCGATGCATCGAGGAACTATAGTGGGCTCCACCCGTCACTTATTAAGTCCAATGCATTCCCATATGAAAAGGTTTAAACATAACAAAAACATTCGTATTAAAACTAGAATACGAAATGTCAATAATTTCACCATAAACTATGAATGGTATAAAAATAGCACATCCATAGTCAAACATATCACAAAACCTTCAATACAATATAGAAGTTTTGTATCATAATAAATCAACTTCAAATAATCTTAAAATCCATCAAAGGATGTTGACGTAGATGAAATCAAAATTTTTTTTAAAGAAATATCTCCTTTTATTTTGAAATCATTTAAGATCCATATAAAATAAAACATTTTCTTTGAAAATATTCTTATAAGCTTGTAAGGAAAGCTTTGAAGATTTTATAACGGCATAAAATAACCACACCCGCCGTATAAGTTAAAAAAACATTCTTACCTCAATTCTGTCGAAAAGGTTAAAAAGGAACTTGTTTTGAAAACGACGGAAAGATTCCTTTATAAACCTCTTAGAAAAAGTCAAACAAGGGTATAAATGACTTTAACCCATATTCTTGTAAATAGTAAAAATGTTTTGAAATACATTTTTAAGAAACATGGATGTGGATGATAAAGATATCCCAGTAGATTATTACGTATAAACAACCTCGGATAATGAAGAGATTGTGAAATAACCCTTACCTTGTACTTTTCCTTTGTTGGGGTCGGTTAACCTCCTGTATAATGGTGAAATAATTGTTATTAAATTATACAAGAATCATATACATTAATATGATATCATATATGATCTTTTAACATTGCTTTATTAATAATATCTTAGTATTATCGTCGTTTCAGGTGATAATCGATTCGTTTTTCTTAAAAGTTTGGTTACGTAAGACATGTTTGTAATGGATAGATTAAATCTTATTCATAATCAGAATGATATTAACATTATTTTTAACCCTAAAATGAGAATAAGACTTGAATGGATACGATGGAGGATGGATCTCACCGCGTTCGTGGAGACGGTAGTCCGTACGTACGCACGAACGCTACTTCCATTTAATTTTTATTTTAAAAGAATTGAATCCAAATGATACATAGGTATATTACTATTCCAGTATAATATAATATTTTATATATGTTACTTAAGTTCATTAACACCATCCTTTATACGTTCCATGTGTGGTATGAACGAGTCATATCATTTTAAGGGGGCGGTAGTCCGCACTTCCTCAAATGAAATTATCGTATGTATATACAACATGAAACGAATAATGGTATGAAATAAAATGGAATTACAGAAGCTTATATATAAAATATATATAATTAATATCATATTTAATTACAGTGCCATCATAATGGCCACCATGAGAGGCGGTAAGATGTATTTGAACAATCATCGTTTCGTGAGGCGTTAGTTTGCCATCCACAGAAACATTATGTTCATCATCCATTAGATGGAGTTGTGTGTATGTGTAGTTTGAATCCTTCTTATAACAACATCCTAGTATATTGAGGATACTGGTGTTGTTACAAAAGAAAGGAAATAAAAAGAGTTTGGGGGTTGGAGAAGCAAAATAAAGGAAAATAATTTAAGAGAAATCGTTACCTTTAATTTAGGTAACTCACTTTGGTTGGAACCAAAGGACTTCTTGAAATGATTTCTGCCTAAGGGGAAGCTTCAAGAAGGAGGAGAGGGATGTGGGGAGATTAGTTGGGCAGAGTTTGGACGAGCCAAGTGGCTTGAGAGGTGTGAGGAATGAGTAGAAGTGGTCTCCTTTTATAAGGGAGAAGAGGGGCTCTTTAGGAAAGAGTGAAAGTATTACTTTATAATATAGTTATATTCGGTTTATAATGGTCCAAAAATCATTGAGGTCGAATATAAGATGACTAATATTCTAAATAACATCTACCAATAAGAATTGGACAGGTTTTAGATAATATTTTAATCATTATAATCTTATTTATTTAAATGATTTATTAATGAGGTAAACATTGCATCATTATTGTGTCATTAATAATTTAAATTATTTGATGTCTAAAAATTATAAATAAAATATCATTATGTAGGAAATCTTTTTATCTTTCTAATGAATATTTATAATCGAAAATCCAACATGTCTAACCCTATGTAAAAATTGTTCTTCTAAAAGATGTAAGCTTATGCCATTTTTATTTTTATTTTAACTTTATTAATATAAAGTGTCCCTACTACATACAAGTGGCTCCAAGGGGTCCCCAAATTGACCCAAGGATGCTCATGGTCGGGTATGTGTCCACCAATAAGGTTAGGACACGTTTTAGGGTAATTTTGTATTATTAAAATATTATTTGTTTAACCCTTATTTACCGGATTTACCCTTAACCATGGTAAATAAAATATTTACCACAGTAATTATTCAAAATGTCTAAAAATAAAAGTTACCTATTTACAAAATTTGGACATCCTGATTCCAAATATGGAATCCATTTTTCTAAATTCAAAACATAGAAGTGGCAGAAATTAATTTAAAATTAATTCCCGCTGTCAAAACAAAAAGCGTGTTTTTAAGAGGTAATAACTATCAAAAGATTGACACTTGTTTATGTTCGGTTTAATTGTAAAATTATGTCCAATGACCAAAATTATATTAAATGGTAAAAATATATTCTAAATATACTTTAAAACCACTCAAATTCACAATTTATCACTATTAATTATTTTGATTAAAAAAGTTGTTTTTAATTAAAATTTAGTAATTTTCACTATTCATCAAAATATAAAAGTTATCCGAAAAGTACCAAAATTTCACCCTAGGCTAATTTCAATATTCCGAATCCAAAAATGAAGTCCATTTTGAAATATAAAATATATATGATTTCAAAAAGTAGGTATTACTATTCACAACGGCTAGTTTAATTAGTTGTGGTGTGTGTTAGAACTCGAGGTTGCGTACAACACACGCTATCGCATTATTCGAAGGGAAACGTACCGTAGAAGCTTGGGGTGTTACATTCTCCCCACCTACAAATAATTTCGTCCTCGAAATTTCTAGAATACTTATCACATGAAAAGACTCGGGTGGTTCTTCATCATAAGTTCCTCGGGTTCCCACGTTGCCTCTTCCATCTTATGATTTCTCCACAAAACTTTTACCAGACGTGTCGTCTGGTTTCTCAGTACTTGTTCTCTTGTATCAAGAATCTTGACGGGCTCTTCACAATAAGACAGATCGGGTTCCAGTTCTAATTCCTCATAGGTGAGTACATGTGTTGGGTCAGGCATGTATTTTCTCAACAGAGATACGTGGAACACATCGTGAACTTTGGAGAGACTTGGCGGCATTGCCAATCGGTAAGCTACAGCCCCAATTTGTTCTAGAATTTCGAAAGGTCCGATGTACCTGGGACTCAATTTACCTTTCTTACCAAAATGTATGACTCCATTCCATGGAGATACCTTTAGGAAAACATGATCACCGACCTGAAATTCCAAATCCTTCCTTCGATTATCGGCATAGCTCTTCTGCCTACTTTGAGCTGCTTTGATGTGATTTTGGATTACCTTCACCTTCTCCACCGTTTCCTCCACCAGTTCTGGGCCTACAAGTTTTCTTTCACCAACTTCATCCCAACAGGTTGGTGTACGACATCTCTTTCCGTATAACGCTTCATATGGTGCCATCTGAATACTTGAATGGAAGCTATTGTTATAGGAAACTTCTACCAGAGGTAAATATTGATCCCACATACCCTGAAAGTCAAGTGAGCAAGATCTCAACATGTCTTCTAAGGTTTGAATAGTCCGTTCTGATTGTCCATCTGTCTGAGGGTGGTAAGCAGTGCTCAAATGAAGTTCAGTATCCAGGGATTTCTGAAGACTTTTCCAAAATCTTGAAGTAAAACGGGGATCACGATCAGAAACAATCGATAGGAGTACTCCATGAAGTCTCACAACTTCATTAATGTATAGTCTTGCTAGACGCTCCAGGGGTAGATCTTCTCTTATAGCAAGAAAATGTGCTGACTTGGTAAGACGATCAAAAATAACCCATATTTCATCATTCCTTCTAGGAGTCTTCGGTAGCCCCATGACAAAGTCCATCGTAACATTGTCCCATTTCCACTCAGGTATGGGAAGAGGTTGCATGACTCCTCCAGGCTGTTGCCTTCCAGCTTTCACTTGTTGACAAACCATACATCTTGACACAAAATCAGCAATATCCCTCTTCATGTTGTCCCACCAAAAATGTTCCTTCAAATCTCTATACATTTTGGTGCTCCCAGGGTGTATAGAGAAATTGGAACTATGAGCATCATCCAGCAATTCCCTTTTTAGATCAGGTATATTGGGAACACAAAGTCTCTTCCCGAATTTCAAAATTCCATATTCATACACAAAGTCTCTCAATCTCCCATCATTCACAGCTTTAATTTGTTTTTGGAATTCTTCATCATCGGTCTGAGAACTCTTAATCCTTTCTTGTAAAGATGGTTTGGCAACCATTTGAAAAAGCATTGATGTTTCACCTTCCCTGGTTATTCCCATGTCCATCTTCACTAGATCTATGAAAATTGGATCCCTTTCAATTCTCATATTGATAAAAACTCCATGGTCTTTTCTACTCAAAGCATCTGCCACCTTGTTTGCCTTCCCTGGGTGGTAGTGTATCGTACAATCATAATCCTTGAGTAATTCAAGCCATCTCCTTTGCCTCATGTTGAGTTATTTTTGTGAGAAAATATACTTCAAACTCTTGTGATCAGTATAAATCTCACATTTTCACCATAGAGGTAGTGCCTCCATATCTTCAAAGCAAAGATCACTGCTTCTAACTCGAGATCATGAGTAGGATAGTTTTGTTCATGAATTTTCAACTGTCGTGATGCATAGGCAATAACTCTATCATTCTGCATAAGGACACAGCCAAGTCCTTTCTTCGATGCATCACTATAAATAACGAACCCATCATTCCCCGATGGTAGAGTCAATATAGGAGCATTGACTAATCTTCTCTTCAGTTCTTCGAAACATTCTTCAAACTCTTTTGTCCAAACAAATTTAACCCCTTTACGTGTGAGCTTCGTTAATGGGTTAGCCAATCGGGCAAAATTCTGGACGAAACGTCGATAATAACCTGCCAAACCAATAAAACTACGTACCTCAGTTATACTCGTAGGTGCTGGCCATTCTTGGATTGCCTTGGTCTTAGAAGGATCAACAGAGATTCCATCTTTAGAGACAATATGGCCAAGAAAAGAAATCTCCTGAAGCCAGAATTCACACTTGCTAAACTTCCCATATAATTCATGCCTCCTCAGAGTCTTCAAGATAATGCGCAAGTGATTTTCATGATCTTCGTAGGTTTTGGAGTATACCAAGATATCATCAATAAATACCACCAAAAATTCATCGAGATACTCCTTGAAAACTCTATTCATCAGATCCATGAATACAGAGGGTGCATTAGTCAATCCAAACGGCATTACAGTAAACTCGTAATGCCCGTACCTGGTTCGAAATGCTGTCTTCGGAATGTCTTCCTTCTTCACACACAACTGATGGTATCCAGATCGAAGGTCAATCTTTGAAAAGTATTGAGCTCCATGCAGTTGGTCAAATAAATCATCAATACGAGGTAGGGGATACTTGTTCTTTATCGTTATAGCATTGATCTCCCTGTAGTCGATACATAACCTCATAGATCCATCTTTCTTTTTAACAAAAAGAACAGGGGCTCCCCATGGAGAAACAATAGGGAGAATAAATCCCTTATTACTCAATTCCTCTAGTTGTTTCTTTAGTTCGACTAACTCTACAGTGGCCATTCTATAAGGGGTCTTCGATATAGGCCTTGATCTAGGAATCAAATCAATGGAAAACTCAACTTCTCGTTCTGGAGGATGTCCAGGTAAATCTTCCGGAAATACATCTACAAATTCTTTCATAACAGGTACATCCTCTATTTGAACATTCCTTTCCTCACCGATAGTTACTTCATTCTCTTCCTCCCCAATAATTGAATTTAGTTGAGCTACTGGGGGTGGATCTAAATAAGAATTAGGTGGTGACGATTCTGCTCTAAAAATAAGGTGTTCCTTATCATTATCATCAATAATCGTAACCTCTTTCTTCTTACAATAAATCTTCGTATCATAGTCTGAAAGCCAGTCCATACCGAGGATTATATCAAACTCAATCATAGGTATGACGATGAGATCAGCAGATAAAAAAAATTTATGTGCTCTAATGGGGACTGATTCACAAAACTTTGTTGCAACGATACTTCCCTTAGGAGTTTTAACTGACAACTCCCTTATTAAATCAAATTGGAAATATCTAATTTTCTTAGCAAACTGGGAAGATATGAAACAATGTGATGATCCAGAATCAAATAATGCATTTGCTAAACTTGAGGAAACCATTAAATTACCTGCCACCACGTCTTTCGGAGCATCTACCTCAGAAGTAGTGATAGCATAAGCCTGGCCTTGATCCCTTGGCCTTTTCTGAGGTAATTTCTCCTGACGCTTAGGGCATGCATTTTCATAATGCCCCATCTCCCTGCAATTGTAGCACTGAACGTTGGTAGCTTCCTTCTTCCCCTTGCAATCATGAGCTTGGTGGCCTTTTTCACCACACTTGTAAGAGACTCCCATTCCCTTCAAGCAAGTACCGGGGTGTTTCTTCCCACATTTACCACATGATGGATATTCAACCTTTCCTTTCTTCCCCTTATTTCCATTCCCAGATTGATCAGCAGGTCTCTTCTTCTCTTTCTTTGCTTTAAAGTCATAAGACTTAGAGAATTCCTTTTCAGTCTTGATAGCACATGAGACAATGTCTTCGTACGATGAAAAGGATTGTGAGACTAACGCTCGACGGAGAAATGGTTTTAACCCATCAAAGAAACGATCAATCTTACTTCCTGGGTTGCGAATATAATCTCCAGCATACCTCGCTAACCTTGTAAAGTTAGCCTCATACTTTGTGACATTATCATCCTCCTTTTGTCTCAGACTCAGAAATTGCCTTTCCATATCTGCTCGATGGTCGCGAGGAAAGTATTTTTCTAAAAACAGATCTTTGAACTCCCTCCATTCCATATTTGATACTTCATCATCTTCCTTCGTATTTTGAATCAATGACCACCATTGATCAGCATCTCCAGTGAGGTGGTAAACTGCCATGACAACCTTTTCCCTTTCATTACTCCCCAAAGCCTGAAATATTTTCTCTAGGGAAAATATCCATTGCTCAGCTACTAAGGGATTTGTATTCCCATTGAACGTTGGTGGTTGTTGCCTCATGAATCGATCTAACATTGATCCTCCACGCTGCGGATCAGGGTGCTCCATACGGGTAAGGTTATTATTCATAACCTGAGTAAGTTGTCCCAGTATGGTGATTAGCTGATCAGCACCAGTTGCATCACCAGCCCCACTATAATTATCTTGAGCAGGAGGGAAATCCCTACATGGAGTGCGTGCATTGATACGGTTTCCATTTCTTCCACTAGGTGCCATTTCTAAACAATGGCATAAACTAGATTAGTTTATGAATCAAAATACATAATCCCATACTTATAAAACACTTAACATAAATTGAACTATTTATGGATATAATCCATAATCATAAGAATGTTTTCTTTGAGGATGTATATACTCATAATCACTTCAAAATGATTTGTAATGAAAATGAGAGTTATCCTAAGCATATCCCCCGGGAGTGTCGTAACCAAGAGTGCAGCAAGGACCGTTGTCATGCACCAGTTCCCATTCGAGTCTAGCTCAAAGCGGTGTTTTTGGGTTTTACCCCTAGGTACATCTGTGCAAGAGCCGCCTCTACCTGCTCGTATCCAGACAGGGATGTATTGCTCGGAAAACTCACAAAATCTCTACAATACCAAAATTCTAGGAAGTTCTTCTATACTAATCCTCAAAGTTCATCTTAGGTCTACATGCTCTAATCAGAGTTTATCTAAATCTAGTTTCTAAGGTTTGTACTAAACTTCCTCTGATACCAACTGTAACGCCCCGACCCCAGTTACCCAGAGTCGGTGCATTATTACATAACATTGGCATGATCACAAGAAAGATCAAATCTCGAATGACCGATTGGTTTAGTAGACTTGGAAACACTAGATATATTCATAAGTTTTACATTACATCATAAAATGAAAAACTACTACAACAACATAATGTTTCCACAATCCACACTATTAACCCCTCATAAAATCCCTGTAGGTCATTCATAACTTACTTCTTCACATCCTGGGAAAAATAAAACATAGAAAAGGGGTGAGCTCAAATGCCCAGTAAGGATAACAATATAGCGGAAACTTTCATAAATAAGAATAAACATTTAAGGCATTGCATTACTAAAACAAAAGCCTTTTAAACTTTAACTTCGACATAGTATGGAAAAAGTAAAATGAAATAATGCCATTTACTTATTCACATGGATATTCTACTAATCGAATAATCACATGCAAAAATCAATAACCACTTTCATAATGTTGGAATGCATAATGCCAGACTATCATAACCACATAGCCAAGGCCTTGTGCCAAGACTACAAATAAGATTTTGTCAAGGCCTTGTGCCAATACACTAGTTTGTCTCATGAGACCTACCGATGCATCGAGGAGCTATAGCGGGCTCCACCCGTCACTTATTAAGTCCAATGCATTCCCATATGAAAAGGTTTAAACATAACATAAACATTCGTATTAAAACTAGCATACGAAATGTCAATAATTTCACCATAAACTATGAATGGCATAAAAATAGCACATCCATAGTCAAACATATCACAAAACCTTCAATACAATATAGAAGTTTTGTATCATAATAAATCAACTTCAAATAATCTTAAAATCAATCAAAGGATGTTGACGTAGATGAAATCAAATTTTTTTTTAAAGAAATATCTCCTTTTATTTTGAAATCATTTAAGATCCATATAAAATAAAACATTTTCTTTGAAAATATTCTTATAAGCTTGTAAGGAAAGCTTTGAAGATTTTATAACGGCGTAAAATAACCGCACCCACCGTATAAGTTAAAAAAACATTCTTACCTCAATTCTGTCGAAAAGGTTAAAAAGGACCTTGTTTTGAAAACGACGGAAAGATTCCTTTATAAACCTCTTATAAAAAGTCAAACAAGGGTATAAATGACTTTAACCCATATTCTTGTAAATAGTAAAAATGTTTTCAAATACATTTTTAAGAAACATGGATGTGGATGATAAAGATATCCCAGTAGATTATTACGTATAAACAACCTCGGATAATGAAGAGATTGTGAAATAACCCTTACCTTGTACTTTTCCTTTGTTGGGGTAGGTTAACCTCCTGTATAATGGTGAAATAATTGTTATTAAATTATACAAGAATCATATACATTAATATGATATCATATATGATCTTTTAACATTGCTTTATTAATAATATCTTAGTATTATCGTCGTTTCAGGTGATAATCGATTCGTTCTTCTTAAATGTTTGGTTACGTAAGACATGTTTGTAATGGATAGATTAAATCTTATTCATAATCAGAATGATATTAATATTATTTTTAACCCTAATATGAGAATATGACTTGAATGGATACGATGGAGGATGGATCTCACCGCGTTCGTGGAGATGGTAGTCCTTACGTACGCACGAACGCTACTTCCATTTAATTTTTATTTTAAAAGAATTGAATCCAAATGATACATAGGTATATTACTATTCCAGTATAATATAATATTTTATATATGTTACTTAAGTTCATTAACACCATCCTTTATACGTTCCATGTGTGGTATGAACGAGTCATATCATTTTAAGGGGGCGGTAGTCCGCACTTCCTCAAATGAAATTATCGTATGTATATACAACATGAAACGAATAATGGTATGAAATAAAATGGAATTACAGAAGCTTATATATAAAATATATATCATTAATATCATATTTAATTACAGTGGCATCATAATGGCCACCATGAGAGGCGGTAAGATGTATTTGAACAATCATCGTTTCGTGAGGCGTAAGTTTTCCATCCACAGAAACATTATGTTCATCATCCATTAGATGGAGTTGTGTGTATGTGTAGTTTGAATCCTTCTTATAACAACATCCTAGTATATTGAGGATACTGGTGTTGTTACAAAAGAAAGGAAATAAAAAGAGTTTGGGTGTTGGAGAAGCAAAATAAAGGAAAATAATTTAAGAGAAATCGTTACCTTTAATTTAGGTAACTCACTTTGGTTGGAACCAAAGGACTTCTTGAAATGATTTCTGCCTAAGGGGAAGCTTCATGGAGGAGGAGAGGGATGTGGGGAGCTTAGTTGGGCAGAGTTTGGACGAGCCAAGTGGCTTGAGAAGTGTGAGGAATGAGTAGAAGTGGTCTCCTTTTATAAGGGAGAAGAGGGGCTCTTTAGGAAAGAGTGAAAGTATTACTTTATAATATAATTATATTCGGTTTATAATGGTCCAAAAATCATTGAGGTCGAAGATAAGATGACTAATATTCTAAATAACATCAACCAATAAGAATTGGACAGGTTTTAGATAATATTTTAATCATTATAATCTTATTTATTTAAATGATTTATTAATGAGGTAAACATTGCATCATTATTGTGTCATTAATAATTTAAATTATTTGATGTATAAAAATTATAAATAAAATATCATTATGTAGGAACTCTTTTTATCTTTCTAATGAATATTTATAATCTAAAATCCAACATGTATAACCCTATGTAAAAATTTTTCTTCTAAAAGATGTAAGCTTATTCCATTTTTATTTTTATTTTAACTTTATTAATATAAAGTGTCCCTACCACATACAAGTGGCTCCAAGGGGTCACCAAATTTACCCAAGGATGCTTATTGTCGGGTATGTGTCCACCAATAAGGTTAGGACACGTTTTAGGGTAATTTTTTATTATTATAATATTATTTTTTTAACCCTTATTTACCGGATTTACCCTTAACCATGGTAAATAAAATATTTACCATAGTAATTATTCAAAATGTCTAAAAATAAAAGTTACCTATTTACACAATTTGGACATCCTGATTCCAAATATGGAATCCATTTTTCTAAATTCAAAACACATAAGTGGTAGAAATTAATTTAAAATTAATTCCCGCTGTCAAAACAAAAAGCGTGTTTTTAAGAGGTAATAACTATCAAAAGATTGACACTGGTTTATGTTCGGTTTAATTGTAAAATTATGTCCAATGACCAACATTATATTAAATGGTAAAAATATATTCTAAATATACTTTAAAACCACTCAAATTCACAATTTATCACTATTAATTATTTTGATTAAAAAAGTTGTTTTTAATTAAAATTTAGTAATTTTCACTATTCATCAAAATATAAAAGTTATCCGAAAAGTACCAAAATTTCACCCTAGGCTAATTTCAATATTCCGAATCCAAATAAGAAGTCCATTTTGAAATATAAAATATATATGATTTCAAAAAGTAGGTATTACTATTCACAACGGCTAGTTTAATTAGTTGTGGTGTGTGTTAGAACTCGAGGTTGCGTACAACACACGCTATCGCATTATTCGAAGGGAAACGTACCGTAGAAGCTTGGGGTGTTACAAACTTGCAAATACGAAACCAGTCATGTCTAATGCTTCATCTCTAGTAGGTGAAATACTTTCTCAATAGGAAGATAGCCCAGGCTGTAGGTCATTCTCCGAACCACCCCAAAGTCATGTATCTTCTAGTTTGATCAGTGATTTCTCTACCAATCTTGTTGAATCTGATGAAGCAACAAGGAAGCACCACCTCTGGTCAAATCAGTTAGAATAATCTTCATTGAATGATAAAGAGGAAATTATGAACATGAGAAAATAACTGGCGAATGATGAAGTGTCAGTCTTGTTTTGGCCTCTGGCTCACTCTCAGTATGAAATTCCAGAGATGTTGATGGAAGATGGAATTCATGATATTCGTCTCAACATATGGAAAAAATTTTGTCAGTTGAAAAATAAAGTATTATCTTATGATGAATATGAAGATCATGTTAAGAAAATAGAAGGGTTACACCGTCAAATTGACTTAGCATCTCTATCAGTCTCTCGATATCTGAAGGCTGAAAAGCAGCAGAGAGCCCTTCAACATTCATGCCTTGGCGCACTAAGAAGATTGCACCAGTTAATTGCCAATGCCCAATCTGGTATTCATGTGAGAGGATGGGTAGTTCATGGAGCACTACATTTCACTGTGCTCTCCAGTCAGAAAATCCTTCCGAAAATGGTCTCATGCAATGTTTTTTCCCATGGCCTGCCACAGTCAATGGGTTTTGTTTGTAATCAAATGATTGCCCAAGAACAGGCCTTAACTAGTTCTTCTCAAAATCAAGAATATAGTGAACATGTTGTTGAATTACTCCTACATCAAGAAAACGAGAATATTGAACATGCCTCTCGTATGGAGAAAGAACATCATCAAGTGACAGAAGTGTTGGAAATCATCCAACGGTCTTTCGAGCCGGGTTATAAAAGTGGATGTCGATTGATGCATCCATCTAATTTCCAGACTAAGGACCTCAAGATTAGGAGAGCTTTTAAGAAAGTCTTAGAAATAGCATGTCAAGATCCACCCCAACTTTCCAGACTGGGGATTCTTTTAAACCAACCCTTAGAATCAACAAATAGGATTCGAGGAGTTGGGAAAAGACAGTAGGAATAGCACCAGTCCACCGGACTGGGGACTTTTTCAAATCATCATCCCCTCTTCAAAGAAATTCAGTCTTTTCTTGATTGGGGAATAAGCCTCAAGAGGAACAAAGAGAAAAATTATCAGGATATTCTCTCCAAATTATGATTCACCAAGAAGTTCCTGAGGGATCAAATCAACAAAAGGAAATGCCTCATCAATGACATGGAAGGAGACAATATCGCAGGAATGCCGATAGAAGGGATGAAATGCATTATGCATCAATCAATTTCTTCAATGTCGTTATTGCTAATACACCATATGAGGCTCACTCAGAGGGATCAGATGAAGAGGTCCATGTTCAAGAAGTTTTACACACAGAAAAAAATGAAGACGGTGTGAATACACGAAATCAAAGGTTTACCCAAAATCTGGGAGTTCCTTCAAGTAACCCACTTCCCCCACTCTGAAAGGGATCAAACAAGGGGAAGAGAAAGAATCAGGTTACATATCCTTCCTATGGATAAGGCCAATCGCTCTCACTATAGCAAAGATTTGCAAAATAGGAGGAAGAGATGAAGGAATTGAGGAGTTTGAACGCAGAACTACTTCATGTTAGTCTTCCTCCTAAGCGTGCAGGAGTCAGTCAGCCATGTGAGTTTGTTACAGCTACTAAGATGGATCAAGAATATCCTCTTTTATCATTACACCCTCATAGGTCTAATCCTACAGGTCAAGTGCGACAACAATTGGCAGTGCTGCCATCAGTAGCAGTGCCAGCTGCCATACCTGTCCAAGCTTCAGTCAGTGTACCTGTTTATGTCCAAGATCAACTGGATGTTTCTCAAAAGTTATTAACTACTATTGAGTCATTAACAGCTCGGTTAGAGATTATGGAAGGGAATCATGCGTAGGTTCATCCAGAAAATAAAGCTTAACCTGAATGGGTGGATTTAATCTCTCCCCCATCAAGTTTTGGGAACCCTGTATTTCCTATTTTCAATGGATCAGGCGACCCTAAACAACATTTGAAACATTACCTATCTTATTGTGATCCTATGATGGGAACTCCGGAGCAGCAAGAAGCAGTGAAACATAGATGCTTCATGCGAACCTTGTAAGGACCAGCCTTTGTCTGGTATACAAGCTTGTAATACCGGTCAATTACCGGATGGGAGGATCTCCGCTAATGATTCCTTCTCTAATTCATCTCAAATTTTCCAAAGACAACCGTTTTCGATCTTACAAACTATAAGAAAAGAGAGAATGAAAGAGTCTCTGATTTCATTGCTTGCTGGAAGGTATAAACATATTCCCTGAGCTTAGCACTCCCTCAAGAGGAACTGTTTCCAATCTGTGTGGCAAATCTGCGTGACGAATTACGCACACCACTGATCCCTATGAAATCCACAGGATGGTTTCGAGAGCTTAGTTCAATCACTCAACAGATTGAAGATTCTCTTATACGGACTAAGGCTAAATCTCGTGTAATTCCATCAGCTCCAGGAAGGAGAATGGGTAAAGCAGAGACTGCTACAATTATGCTTAAACAAGCACATATACCTGCTTCTACCTCAAAACCTCCATCTTCTTGAAGGGCTCCACCTCCTGAGCGTCAACAACAAAGGTCATTTCTTCAAGATGATCAAAGAGATAAAAAACGGAAATAGTTTGACGAGTTGAAGAGTAAAGTTTACTCTTTCCGAAATGATCAAGTTCCTGGTTACTTCATTTCGGCCCTTGAGAATAATTTGGTTCAGCTGCTGAGGCCCAAGAGGCCAAAAAGGAAGGATATGAAGACCATCCCAATTATTGCCCATTTCATTAGATGCTAGGACATCCCATCCATGAGTGTTTTTTTTTCAAATACCTCCTGCAAAAAATGGTCGATTTGGGGCAAGTTAAACTGAATGGTTCTTCAGCTCAGGTAACATGTGTTACTGCTACAGTTCCAGAGGAGGAAGGTGAGTGGAAAGAAGTCAAAATCAAAAATGCGCAGAAATATGATGATTGGATGGTTAGAAAGATGATCAACCGAACTCTTGCTTTTTTTCTAACACAATTGAAGAAACCAATTGTGCCTTCTGCCATGAATGCCGCAACAGAATCTTCTTCAAA
This sequence comes from Viscum album, assembly GCA_963277665.1. Taxonomy (NCBI): domain Eukaryota; kingdom Viridiplantae; phylum Streptophyta; class Magnoliopsida; order Santalales; family Viscaceae; genus Viscum; species Viscum album. The sequence goes on from OY728123.1 coordinate 669,483,947, forward strand.
GGGAAAATCCTCAAAAGGGTGGCATAATTCCAAGAAAGAGGAACAATCAGAAGTAAATGAGTATGTGTCAAAGCCTAAGATATATTTGACTCTAGAAGATTTCATTCCATCTACTTTGAAGCCACGATAACCATCCCACTAAACGACACAACCTAAATTAGCAAGTCAGGCGGAGTCTTCATCAGATGAAGAGCTGATCATTGGTTCTGTTAATATGATTCACCTAACATATCCTTATTCCAGTTGTGGTTTCAATTTTTATGAGCCCGAATTCCCTATATCAAATAGAGGAATCAAAGGGAGTTTCAGGGGTCTGGGATACAGAGGAAGACGTGGATATCCTAGAAGCCACTACTCCAATTCTACCCCTGCTAGAACTGTGTACGCAGCAGAAACTCGTGGCAGAGCCCTTCAGCAAGCTCAACAAGAACAATCAAGTTCTTCAACCAATAGAAAATTCAGTCCTGGCATAGTTATTCTGGAGGATCGGTTGGGGGTTCCACCACCATCCACTCAAAAAATAAATAGATTTAATCGGTATAATCTTCAAAAACCCAGAATATTGACAACTCCTATCCCGATACAAGATGCATCAAATTTGAAAGCATCAACTTCCAAGGAACCTTCTAAACCACATGTTCCTATTACGAAACACAGACCTCTGGAAAAAAATTATCATGTATTGAAACACCTGGCCCATGTACCGGCCAAGTTATCAATTCTGGATGCTTTGAATCTGTCAAAGGATCTTTGGGAGGCACTCATAGACGCTTTGTCAGGTCCTTAGGAGTTTGAAACTGAAATTGCTGCAGCTGAATTCTATCACGTAGATAATAATCCTAAGGAATGCCATGCACTGATATATTTCACTGATGAAGATGAAAATGATGTCGTTCTTGGACATATTAGAACTTTGTATTTTTCTGGCCAGGTCAATGGCGTAGACGTTCGAAGAGCTTTCATTGATAATGGTTCAGGAGTCAACCTCATTCCCATTCGTACACTTCAGCGATTGGGCCTCACAAAATCTGATTTATCTCCATCTACCAAGATGTTACAAGGATATGATAAAAATGAACAAGAAACACTAGGTGAAGTTACACTCAGAACTAATTTTGGAGATCATGTATCCAATTCATATTTCATGGTTGTTAATCAAGACTCATCCTTCAACATCTTGCTTGGAAGACCCTGACTACATCAACATGCGGCTATCCCTTCATCATACCATCAATGTCTCAAGTATTGTTTAGATGGTCATGTTGGGACATTGAATGGTGATAAGTCCCAATTCAAGAAATGTGAGTCTCAATACACTGAGGCGGAATTCTATCACATGATGGGAAGGGAGAAATCCACACCATAGGAGATTACCAAAGTTAATGCTCCGTATGGTTTGGAAAAGATTCCAGTAAATCAATTTGCGCATGTGAGTACAGATTATGTGTTTCCTATCAGTCAAATTGATAAGATAGACCCAAATCAAAATACTCTTATGAAAAGATCCATAATTTTAATTACGGTAATCGAGCCAGACAACATGGGAGAAATTGGTAACCCACCAAGCAGTGATGAAAGCCCAAATGGTGACGTCTTCATTTCATCTACTGAAATACAACAAGTCTATACTTTTCCAATCAGGCCAGAAGAAGTTATAGTAACATTGTAGGTGAACAGTGATGTCGATTCTCAATCCATCATCTCCCCTTTATTACCCAAGGAAGACCCTTCATCATCAATTAGGTCAGAAATAGAAGCTACTTCTTCAGGATGTTCAAATTTTAACATCTCTCTTAATCATGGAAATTTTTCCTCATCATAAACTATGCAAGTAAAGACGGAAGAAGTACCACATGTTGAAGGAGAAGTGGAAGATCTCAGAGATTCTCCTCCATCATTTGAAGAGGGTATCTCTACCACTGTGGATGAACTCCGAGAAATAAATCTGTGTACAAAAGAAGATCCATGCACCACATTAATTAGTGCGACCATGACTCTTGAAGAGCAAGAGATTTATATTTCCTTTTTAATGCAAAATTGGGACATATTTTCTTGGAACTATACAGAGATGCCCAGGCTTGATCCTGATGTTGTTACCCATCATTTGGGTTTACCAGAAGAACATCGAGGCTTTAAGCAAGCCGCGAGAAGATCACACCCAACTTATGCTTCCAAAATTGAAGCTGAAGTGGATAAGCTTATCAAAGAGAACTTCATCAGAGAAGTTCAATATCCCAAGTGGTTGGCTAATATTGTCCCTGTGAAGAATAATAACGGAAAAATTAGAGTTTGCATTGATTTCAGAGATCTTAATCGGCATTGTTCTAAGGATTATTTTCCAGTTCCGATTACAGAACTCTTGATTGATGAAACAGCTGGCTATGAAGCACTTTCCTTCTGGATGGATATTCTGGATATAATAAAATCTGAATGGCTCCATGAGATGAGGAATCCATAGCCTTCAGAGCCCCTCAGGGTGTGTTTTTCTACTGGGTAATTCCCTTTGGCTTAAAGAATTCATGAGCAACATATCAGTGTTCCATGCATCATATCTTCAAACTCTTTTTAGTGATGTTTGTTGAATGCTATGTGGATGATTTGGTGGTCAAATCCAAACAACTTTCTAATCACTTGGCTGATTTGGAAGTCATATTCCTCAAGCTTCGACAACATAATTTGAAGATGAACCCCCTAAAATGTGCTTTTGGGGTAACCTCAAAAAAATTTCTCAACATTGTTGTATGCCATCATGGTATTGAAGTCGATCATGAGAAGACAAAGTCAATCCCTGGTATGTCACCTCCTCAAAATTTGAATGAATTAAGAGGACTTCAAGGACTCTTAGACTATACTCGGTGTTTCATTGCCAATTTCGTAGGAAAAAGTTTACCCTTCATCAAATTGATGAAGAAGGGAGTCACTTACCAGTGGATTGAAGAATTTCAAGAAGCATTCAATATTCTGAAGAAATACCTCTTGAGTCCACCGGTACTCATGCCACCTGTTGAAGGAAGAACACTTATCCTTTACGTGACAGCCTTAGAGCGATCATTGAGTGCCTTTCTTGCTCAGAAGAATGATGTTGGGATTGAAAATAGCCTCTGCTACCTCAGCCGGACTATGCTTCACACCGAAACCTGGTAATCAAGTATTGAGAAGTGCTACCTGGCATTAATCATTGCAGTTAAGAAGTTGAGACACTACCTGCAACATCACGAGGTCCAATTGGTATCTCGCAATAACCCACTCAAATTCATCCTTAGTCGTCCAATGCTTATAGGACATCGGGAAAGGTGGGCAGTTATTTTGCAGCAATTCGACATTCAGTATGTGTCTCAAAAGGCAATAAAGGGCCAAGATCTGGATGATTTCCTTGCTGATCACCCTTTAGTGGAATACACATCTTTAGATATTGAACTCCCTGATGAAGAAGTCTTCTCTATTCAAGAAAGTCCTCAGGCATGGGAAATGTATTTTGATTGTGCTTCCAGAAGTCCAATAGGGAGGAAAATAGAAAATCCTAAATTCAACAAATTTTTCTTAGGAATTGTGCTCATTTCTCTAGAAAAGGTAGTGTTACCTTATTCCTTCTTATTGTGGGAAGGTGGTACCAATAATGAAGCAGAATACCAAGCTCTCATTACAGGCTTGGATTTTGCACTTCAAGCACATGTGAATCACTTAACGGTGAAAGGTGATTCAGATCTGGTAATCAAACAAGTAAATGGGAATTATGCCATCAGAAAAAAGAACTAATCCCTTTGTATTATTATGTCAGAGAGTTAATGGCGTAATTTCCTACGAAACCGACATTTTCTTATATCCCACAATCACAAAATGCTCAAGTTGATGCACTAGCTAATATAGCCACATCTCTGGCAGATCCAAATCAGGACGAGACAACCATAAGTATTTCCCACTGTCATGCTATTTCACCTTATGTTCAAACCAGAACAGAGGAAATTAATGAAATTAGTCCCATTCCAGAACCATATGGTCATACTATAGGATGGATTCCACCTATCAAGGAATACCTTCAAAATGGAACACTTCCACCTGATAGAGCCAGGAAACAACAATCCCGATGATGTGTGGTCAATTTTACTCTTTATGATAGACCATATCACCTAGAAAAAATTCTCTACAAAAATTGTTTTTATGGAGTTCTCTTCAGATGCATTGATGGTGAAGAGACAATGGTTGTCATGAAAGAAGTGCATGCAGGAGTCTGTGGTGCCCACAATTCTGGACATAGACTGTTTGATCAGATTCGACGGCTTGGATACTTTTGGCCTTCAATGATACAAGATTGTGTTGATTTCACAATGAAGTGTCATTCATGCCAAGTACATGCCAATTTCATTCACCAACCTCTAGAGTTGCTTCACATAGATAAATACTCATGGACATTTGCCACATGGGGAATAGATGTGGTTGGACCTTACCCTTCAGCTACGACCATCCAGTTTAATTATATTCTTACTGCTAATGATTTCTTTTCCAAATGGGTAGAGGCAATACCTCTTAAGGAAGTCGGTTCTAAATGCATTGTTAGCTTCATCAAGTCTAACATCATTACCAGATTTGGTGTCCCTCATACCATATTGACGGACAATGGCACCAACTTCTGTTCATCCGAGATGAAGAAGTTGTACCAAGAATACAACATCAAATCCAACCATTCATCTCAGTATCATGCAGCGGCCAATGGCCAGATAGAAGCCTTCAACAAGACTTGGTCAAATATACTGCAAACGATGGTGGATAAAGAAAAGAAATCATGTCCGGATAAACTCTTTCATGCGTTATGGGCTTATCAGACCACCACCCGCACTCCAACGCAGTCAACTCCATATTCAATAGTATATGGAACAGAAGCCTTCTTTCCCATTGAATTTCAACTAACCTCGCTCAGAGTAGCCATTTTTGATCAGTCATCTCTATATGAACAATCTAAAAAGCGATTGAATGAATTGGAACGGTTAAATGAGAAAATATTGTGCACTTTTCACCACTTGGAAGTCTATTAGAATCGAATAACATGGGATTTTAGTAAAAGTTCGTCTTCATCCATTTACTCATGGAGAATTGGTATTAGTTCATAGAACTCCAATGATACTAGGAAAGAATCCTCCCAAGCTTGAGACAAAATGGGAAGGACCTTACTCAATACATAAGGTCTACTCCAATGGAGCTTATTCTTTAATCTCAATGGATGGAGAACTCATCACTACTCCAAACAATGCTAGATTTATGAAGAAATATTTTGTATAAACATAAAATACAGCAACAGTCCATGCATATGACCTCAAACTATTTTCAATTCCCTTACGTCCAACATGACGTTAAACTACACCATCCACAGTCCATGCATATGACCTTAAACTATTCACACTTTCGTCCAACATAACGTTAAACTGTGTCCCCCTTAATCATCCTTGCTATATGATGTTAAACTATATAGAAGTCCCTTATGTCCAGTAAGACGTTAAACTGCATAACCAACGGTCCATGCATATGACCTTAAACTATTCGCACTTACGTCCAACAAGACGCTAAACTGTATCGTCCCTTTTTCGTCCAACATGACGTTAAACTTTGAAAAAGTCCCTAATATGTCCAACATGATGTTAAATGGTGTACTCTTTTGTCTCCACTGCTTGACATTAAACTGCACAGTTCCCCTTTTTTCCAATTTTACATTAAACTGTTTTTCCCCCATCGTCCTAACTACATGACGCTAAACTGTATAGAAAGTCCTTTAATATGTCCTACCTGACATTAAACTATTCTTTGTCCCTAAAACATGTCATTAAACTGTGCAGCACCAATAGTCCTAACTGCAAGACTTTAAACTGCATAGTCCCTTTTTATGTCCTACGTGACATTAACCTGTGCATCGTTAGGGTTGTTGCTACCACTTGTTTCTCACACCGAGTATGACTCACGTGAGCTTAGAGAAAACTTCAACCATAACACTCTCTCTGGGCTACTAACCATGTGTAAGTCCCAATACTATTTTTTAGATCGTTTCCCCAAGAACAACTTGATCACTAATTCAATATTTAATTGAACTACGCGGACTTTGATCCTTGCCTTCCAGGCTGGGTACGTAGGCAACCTCCCAGGTTCAATCCCAAAACCAATATCTTCACATCGGTTCTCCTCCATCTCATACGATGTTGATTTGCGACACTGCCCCTAGAATCAATATCTTTAAATTACTTCACTTTCTTTCTTGCTATACGACATTAAACTATACAACACTTTTGTCCAGTATGACAATAAACTACAACATTCTTTGATACCCTCACCTGAGAGGGAATCACTATTTACATTGATTTTAAATCATGTTATATTCCAAAGACTATGTGCATACATTGAAATGCCCGAACCTTTTATCTTGGGATAAACCATCATTGCACTAAAGTCCCCTTTCACCCTTCACGTGTACGAACCAAATTTGTACAGAGTGTATTTCTAGAACTACGTGGGCTTGATTCCCATCCATATGTGATATGTAGGAATGTTAGAGTGTCCCTCGAATCCAACCCTATGTCTTTGGGCCTAACCCCAAATTCCACATTCAGTCCATTGGCTGAAAAGTCCCCATGAAAAGACACACTGTGAATTGCTTATAATGGTCCAAGCTCTATGAACCTAAACTAATATCTCCAATCCTTTTGTCCCACACAACATTAAACTGTAGTTTAAGAACTATGTATGGCTTGATTCCCATCCTTATAAGGAACGTAGTGAAGTCCAACATTTCAATTCAGGACCCAGCCACAACATGATTATGGTTAGCATTGATCTATGTATCTCTGCATACATTGTAAAATACCCATCTTTATGTGTCATAATCCTAACCTTAAATATTTTCAGATCTTCATAACCCTTTTCTTGACTTCTAGTCACAAAATGTCAAATTTCTGAGAGTTTGTTTGCTTGACTATGCAGTATGTGCCCTTAGGAGTCCTTGTATAAACAGTCTCCATAATAGATTTTTCAGCCAAAAGATACTATCATTTGACTATGCAGCCAATGCCCTTAGGTGGACCTTCATAATTCAACCCCCTAATGGGTTTGTTAAATAGTGGTAACTTCATTCTTGGAAGGAAACCTCTTTTGTCTTCATTTTTCTTAAATGACAATATGTATGGATCTGCAAAAATAGCCATCCTTAACATACTTGTCCCATATCCTTTTTTCATGATCTGAAAGTATTCAAGTCTATGGTTTATATTATCCTTCCCTACGTTTGGGTCAGATCTTCATAGGAGTGATATTCGTCCTGTTCTTTGATAATCTTGTTTGGAAATATCTTCTCCATATTCAAGTACCTCTTTCCATACAGAAAACTCTATACTTTGGAAAATTTGAATCTCCATAAACGTTCACTGGATTTTTAGCACTAGGAAAGTAAATTTCTGAGAGTTCTTTTGCCTGACTATGCAGTACATGCCCTTAGGTGGCATTGCATAAGTAGTCTACATAACGGACCTGTCAGCCAAAAGATGATATTTATTTGACTATGCAGCCAATGCCCTTAGGTGTCCCTACATAATTCAACCCTCTAACGGGTTTGTTAAATAATGTAACTTCATTCTTGGGAACTATTTCTTCTAATGCCTTTTTAGCTCTTTTTCATATCATTCCTCAGATTCAAATATTCTTATGTCACAGTTTACATATTTTCCCTCATACTTGAGTATGGTAATATGTTTTCAGATAAATTATCAAAGAATTGAGTCAATTCTAATTCATTCGGTCCAATCTATTTCAACCTTAAACATTAGCCTCTTTATGTCTGGCGTGCATGACTTTAAACTTCCCACAAAAGACAAGGGAACTCTGAATAAAAGTCAAGTTCCATCTCACTAAACATACATTTTCTATGATTTAGTTAATATTGAGCAACTAAAAAGATTCAAAGTTTGTAGGGTTATTTATAATAATCCTAGTAAAAATCAAAATATGCTTACTAGGAGCAGTGGATTAGGTAAACTTTAAAGAAGGTAGCAGGAAAATACGTGCACAAGTGATTGAAGATGGAAGTGCTTTTCATTGATGCACAAGAGTTAGAAGGATATCCACAGACTAGAGTCTCTTCTCTTTTTCAGGAATTACAAAAGACTTTCAACATAACTCTTCATTTGATTTATGGAATCCCGAGCTTCATCAGCAACCACCTAGAATTCATTCATTCAACTGGATACAATAAGTGATGCAGTAATACCAGCTCTTCTTGGAACAATTGTAAAAGAATGTTCTTGAGTGTGGTTTGAGAAAATTTTCTGCTGATCAAACAGTGACTATGTTTCTATACAAGAGACTTGGAAGATGGATACATGGATTTGGGAATGATGCATTTAAAGTAAAGATCCATTTGGAGAGAGTAATATTTTTAGATATTGTTCTAATGCCATGTTTTTCTTCTCTCCACCGACTGGAAGCAGAAAACATTTCAGCCCATGGGTTTTCCATTTTCATGTCTACAAGGAAATGACATGGAAGAAAAAATTTAAATTTCACCCCATTGTTGTTGCTCTTAATGCACAACATAATCGAAATAGAGGAGTAGCAGTGCAACCACATCTCAGGCATATAGTTCTTTGCATCTGTAACATTGACTCCTTGTAGATGAGCATGACCATAAAGAGGCAGGTAGATGCTATGTGGGAAATTAAGATTATATTTCTTCAAGTACTTAGCGAAATTTGGTAGTGTGTTGTCGCAGATATCATAGTAATCATGGCCAATGATTATCATCATATCATTAAGTCTCTTTCTTTCCAGTTCATCAGCTATTCTGATTCTCTTTGGAGCCATTTGAACTGCACAAAAATTGAGTAATTAACTCTTAAATTATGTTAATTTTTCATAAAATTTGTGAAGGATTTGAAGAAATTGGCTAAGTCATTAAGTTCCGCAATTCCCATAGTTAGCGCACAAGTCTCCTTCGGTCGCGCAAGTATTGGGCGCATAGGTTTCACCGTGCAAGTCTAAATACCATAACAGCTGCGCAACACAATAAATAGAAGCGCGGCACACGAAGCAAGAAGAGCGGATAAGCGAGATCCGGGAGTCAACTTGCGCGCTGAGAGAAAAGGACAAGCAAGATTCGGATGCTTTGTATAGAAATGAGGCCCTTTATTTATAGACAAGGCCGTACCCCTGCATGCCAGACCCTGCGCGCCAGACCCTACACGCTCGAAGCTCATTTGCGCGCTATACCCTATGCTTCCTAATTTCCTTTTGATTCTCGATTTACTTAGAGTAAAATCCTCATTTCTTTTGGATCCAACTCTGAGGGGGGACTTTTGTTGACGCTCCTTTTTTCATAGAGTCTAAATATTTGAAAAGGGGAATATCTTAGCTCAAAGTGATTCAACCTTTTGACAAATATCAAAAATTGACAAAGGAAGGAATAAAAAGAACATTGCACCAGGGTCGCACAAGTTCTACAATGGTTGCGCAAGTACACTTGCGCGCTGAGGTTGGTCACACAAGTCACTTGCGCGTCCTAAATGATAACCGCCCAGGGTCTTCTCCAGCCTATAAATAGCCCCGGTGGGCCCCCCATTTCAGGAGAGGAATTTTTCTAGAATTCAGAAATAGAGCTCTGAACGCCCAAGTCTCTTATTCAGGTCTTCCGAACACTTCTAAGGTAATTCTTTACCTAGAATGGATGGTCTAAACAAGAGGAGTAAGGTCTATATGTTAGAATTCACTAACACTTGTGTTCCTAAGGTGTTTTACCCTTAAGGGAAATGAAAATACTTGCGTGCCACCCTACTTCTTCACCAAAACTTGCGCGCCTCTCTTCTGGAAGTACCTCAGGATAATTCTAAAGGCTTTGATCAAGGATCGTCCAAGTGTTACCATACTGGTTATCAATCGCGCAAGTACCCATGTGTCGCGCAGGTATACCTGCGCGACTAGGACTTGCGCGCCCATGCAGTACCTACGCGCTTGCCAGGACTTGCGCGCCCATGCCTTTCTGGGTTCCCTTTTTGCCCATTTAACCCTTCTTATACAATTCCACCTCTCCTATTCAAGATTCAGTCTTCAAGACATTCTTGAAAGCCATTTATGGCATGTTTTCTATATTAAATTCCTTATCTGAATGGGATTTTGTGGAATATATCTCGAAACCTAGTGATTTACACATCTTTATGTCACTAAAGATTGAGATTTCATTCATTTAGCCTCATCCTATAAGATGAGAGAACCCCTTAACCTGTGCCTCCTTTTCAGGAATAAGCCCCAATCAAAATTCTCAAATCTGGGCATCCTCCTTAGGAGTAAGCCCCAAGTCCTCTTTAACCTGGGCTTCCCTTTCAGGAGTAAGACCCAGTCTCAGTGGTCACAAATATGGGAATCCTCCTTTGGAGTAAGCCCCAAGTCCTCATTAACCTGGGCCTCCTTTTCAGGAGTATGTCCCAGTCATAATTCCCATTAATTTTGGGCATCCTCCTTAGTAGTAAGCCCCAAGTCCCCTAATTTGGGGATTCTTTTCAGGAGTAAGCCCCAATATTAAAATTCCCAAGTACGGGAATCCTCCTTAGGAGTAAGCCCCAACCATAATTCTATTAATATGGTCTTCCTTTTCAGGAGTAAGCCCCAGTCTCAAATATGGGAATCCTCTTCAGGATTAAGCCCCAAATCCCTTAATTTTTTCAAGTCCCTTGATCTGGGCCTTCTTCTTAGGAGTAAGCCCAAGCCTTAATCCCTCTTAACCAGTCTTAATTTCCTTTTGATCTGGGATTCCTTCTCAGGAGTAAAACCCAATCATAAGTCCCCTCCTAACTTGGGCATCTTCCATAGGTGTAAGCCCCAAAATTAGAGTATCCAAATCTCTGTGAATCACATATACCTTTATGGACCCTGTTCCTGGATTTTTTTTTCATAAGTAAATATTAATGCTCATCTATTTGGGCAGTCGTACACACATAAGCCCCACATCATTGCATCTTTCATGGCACAATTGTCTGGTTTCACCAATACCTCTTGTTTCTCACACCGATCATGACTCACGTGAGCTTAGAGTGTAAAAGTAATGATGAAATATTTCTTTGAGACATCAATCATGCATAAGAATCATAATCCCTTACTTGAACTACGTGGGTTCTGATTCCTTTTCCAAAACAAAGGATGTGTAGGTAGCCCATCTGCGGGTACGATCCCAACTTTGAAATAATCAGTGTCCTTTTAAACGAAAATAAACTTGAAGTGCCTTACTAAGTGGCTTTAAAACCAGTGTGATCATTATAATGACCAAGATAATTTTATGTATCAAAGGATACCATTGACTAAGAATCTATAACAAATACAGATGATTACCTTTCAATGAGGAACCTCGAATACATATAAAAGATTCTCTAAATTTATTACATATCAATCATTGATTTTCAGATCTAAAGGAAAACACATTTTATAATTGGTAATGTAATAAGGATTCACGAACATAACTTAAATATATAAAGAGATTCTCGGAGTAGACAATAATTCCCCTCAAAAGGTGTGATGAGTCCGACCTCCCGTCCTCTCAACCAATGAAAATTCCTAAGCCCCATCAGTCCACAACTAATGAGCGCCTACCTTTGGAAAGTAGTTTCATATGGATATGGAATCATTGGATGTTTCCAGTTCTATGAACAAACCCGTTAGAAACCATTTGGAATGTTTGAATCTTAAATCAATGAGATTATCCCCAATTCCAGCGGGAAACAGCCTCAGAGGATGAAGAGTATACAACCTTCAGGGAACCACAAGTTACTTTCTGATACAAGGTAATGCCCTTATTTCTAAAGAATACAGGTTCCACTTATGATCATTCCATGCACTGAATTTTTAATTTGATCCTTGGGATATTGGTGGAATGCTGCATGGATGATCTGGTGGTGAAATCTTGCCAGTGTCATGACCATCTCAAAGACCTTGAGAATGTTTTCGGATTCCTCCATTCATTCTACCATAAGATGAGCCCATTGATGTGTGCCTTCAGGGTCACCTATGGAAATTTTCTGAGCTTCATTTTCAGGCATAGAGGCATCAAGATAGATCTTGAGAAGAATAATTCCATCAGGCAGATGTATCATCTAAGTAACATCCGGGTTCTATGAGGCTTTTAAGGCCACTTCGCCTACATACGCTGATTTATTGAGAATCTGTACAACCTGTATAAGCCCTTTTATCATTTCATGAAGAAAAGAACTATGTATTAGTGGGACGAGGAATGTCAGAATGATTTTGAGGAAATCAATTAGTACCTATTACAGCCTCCGGTCTTGATGACACCTATTTCCATAAATCCATTGGTCCTTTATGTGAACGCCCTAGAACGATCTCTCGACACCCTTCTAGTCCAGAAGAAGAACAAGGGAACAGATATCAATCTCTACTATCTCAGCTGCATGATCCTAGATACAGAGACCAGATAATCATCCATCGGGAAGAGATGCCTTACACTGGAATTCACATTACAGAAATTGTGACATTACTTTCAGCACCCTGAGATACAACTAGTGTCTAGAGCAGATACACAGAAGTACATCCTCAACCGCCCCTTGTGGTTAGGCCATAAATCTTGGTGGTTATTAATCCTCTAGACATTCGACATCATCTTCTTCCCCCAAAAGGCCATTAATGGGAATGTATTGGAAGACTTCCTTGCCACCCATCCAGCTCCCACAGACTAGTCTTTAGATCTTCATTTTTTGATGATGCAATCCTCTCAGTATACCTAGACATTCCAAGTTAAAAAAGGCACATTATTGGTGCTTCCAAAATTCCTACCAATAAAAGACACAATGACCCCAAACTCAACAGAGTGGGCCTGGGCATCATCGTCCTTACACTAGAACAAGTCGTTCTTCCATATTCATTCCTATTGGGAGAAGGTTGTACCTACAATGAGGCAGAGTATTGGGCCTTCATCACTAGTCTCCATATGGCCCATGAGTTTGTTGTTCCCCACTTTAATGTTAAAGGGGACTCTGAACTAGTCATCAAGATGATCAATGATGACAATGTCGTCAGGAATCCGGAGCTCATACTACTGTTGGAATGTACCCACCAGCTGATGGCCCTGTTCTAGTCTCGGCCAAAAGTCACCCATATCCCTCGATCCCAGAATAGTCTACCCAACACCTTGTCCATCCTAGTTGCATATATTGAGGAACCTAATTAGGATGATTTGATTATTCATGTGGAAAACCATAGATTTATCACCCCCATCACTCCATAGGATGATGATAGACCACAAGTAATCCACCTTACCATCAGTGCCTCCATGTTTGGACCTCCAGGTCCCCCTGTTGCAGTAATGGAAGTGACATCTGACTGGAGGACCCCATTATCGAGTACTTCCAGTATGATAATCTCCTGGAATATTAGGCTGATCACAAGTGAATCGGACATCACGCGTTACAGTTTATGCTCCAGAGTGGTCCTGATCTTTAGCATATCCTCTACAAGTGCGGGTGTGATGGGTTTCTCCTCGGTTTAATTCAAGGAGGTGATATTTACTAGGTCATGTAGGTGGTTCATGCAGGTTCCTATGGGGCCCATCAGACTAGGCTGAAACCATATCACCAGATCCGGAGGTTGGGGTAATTTTGGCCCACCATGATCCGTGACTACATCAAGTTTTACAAGAGGTTCTATATGTGACAAATTCATGATAAATTTGTATATCGGACATCAGAGACTCCCGACATAACCAAGTACTCTTGTCCTTTTTCTATCTAGGGACTCTACATCATGTGACCATGTCCAATGGTGACAACTCTCCATTTTAGGTTCGTCCTAACCACTAAGGATTTCTTTTCCATGTTGGCAGAGTCAATTACTCTCAAGAGGGTCAAGACCCATTGTATCATTTAATTTGTGAGCTCCAATATCATCTACTGATTTGGAGTCCCTCATATCATCCTCACAACAATTATATCAACTTCTGGGTAGCCGAGTTGAAGAAATTGTATGCCAAGTACAATATCCATTCTAACTATACCTCCCTCTTTCATGCGCAAGAAAATGGGGAGACCGAGGCGTTCAAAAAATACCTCTCTAATATCCTCCATAAAATGATTTGTTAGAACATGAAGAGTTGCTAGACAAACATCCCAACACCCTCTGGGCTTATCGGACAATGACTTGTAATTCCACCAAAGTGACCCTATACTCCCTGGTGTACGGAACAAAGGCCGTCCTACCCATCAGGATTCAGTTTCCTTCATTATGCATAGCTGTCTATGATAAGGAAGCACCAGATAGGGTAGTTGAAATCTTTCTGGCTGAATTGGAAGCGCTCAATGAGAACATGCTTCATTCCCTGCACATTCTTGAAGGACATCAGAACAGGATAGCTATTGATTTCAACAAGAATGTTCGCCTCTGCTAATTCTTACGTGGTGACTTGGTGTTGGCCCCAAGAACACTACTGATACCTGGTAGTAAACCACCCAAGTTGGAACACAAATTGGAAGAACGTTAAATCATTCACATGGTTTACCCTAGTGGTGCATACTCCCTGGTTACCATGGATGGTGAGCATATAAGTCCTTCCACCAATGGAAAATTCCTCCAGGAACACTTTGCATGAGTATGTGTGGGTCCTACATGAGCTTAAAATGTTACGTTTTGCATGACATTATACTGATATTTTGTCCCACATAATGATAAACAACCAAAACGATCCGATCTCTATGACCATAAACTAAGATCTATTTGGTCCCGCAATACATTAAACCGTTCTATCTTCACCACATGACATTAAAATGTGTTATTCAACCAAATAGAATGATGAAAAGCTACTCAAAACTCATCCAACATGATGTTAAACAATGAGTGGCTGATATACCATTATGTTCTATGCTCCATGACCTTAAACTAATATCTCTCCATACACACGTCCTCACAAAATTGTAGTAAAATTCATATACCCTTCAAGAACTATGATTGGATTGATTCCCATCCTCATGTGATATGTAGGGATTCTTAGATGCATCATCATTGATTCCATCCCCCAAACTTGTCTCTTTGACTATCCCCCATGATTGTAGTTCTCTTGTAGGATCGTGCATAGTGTAGTGTAGGATTCTATGGCCCCCACTCATGTTTGGATTATGATAATCGCACCGTGTGCCCCTCCTCATTCTTTAATCCTCCCATGTCCTCACCGCATGACTTTAAACTACATGGACCGTTCAGAACTATGTATTTCTTAATTCATATCCTCATGGGATATGTAGGAACTCCTGGAAATTTTGTCTATAGGCCCATCCCCAAACATCAGGATCTCTCCATGGGTCGAAACACATGGTGTGGTGTAGGCTTTTTCACTCATTCACGTGGAGTTCATCCAGAAAGCACCATGTATCATTGTCCCTAGATATCTTCACCGCTTTCCTCATCCCACATGATGTCAAACTCCACAAGCACACTCATTATTAACACATTCCCATTATCTGGTTGTTCATAATCTTTCACATCCAAAAGGACCCCCAAACAGCAATGATGTTAAGCTCTAGGTATCTCCTACCATTTCGGGCCAACATCAGCAAGGATCTGAAACGGAAAATTGATACAAATCCCACGTTGCAAATATGGTCAGCAGTTGACACTCATTTGTTGTTCCAGGTCACACAATGTGGATTATGTGTTTAGAACATAGTCAACATCCATCCTCCATCGTTGTCACCACCTATATAGGTCCCAAATACTAGGTGTAGTGATTCATCTTATCTTGAAATCCTTTAAAATATCAATCTGCCTCGGGCCGGAGTGTTTGTGCAATTATTGTAACCTTATATGTTGGGGGGAGCCTGATACCATTACTTATTTCCCACAATGATCATTTCTCGTGTGGGATTTGGATAATTGGTAAATAAATACCTGAATAAAGGGTCATGTATCTATGGTCTGATCTGTATGACCTTAAACTAATATCACCATCATCCTCACCATAAGACATTAAACTGCAATATGGATGTGACATTCTGTATGTGGCACATCCTCAGGTACCTCAACCATTTCGGGCCCCTAGACCAAGTTCTCACTTTGGATTGTGCGATGTGGTGTGGAATCCATGTCTTCATCCATGTAGGGCTATTTCTACCATGCCACATACATTCTCTTGAGATAATCCCCTATCTTCATCCTTAATTCAAGTTGTTAAACTTCATAGGCCCCATCATGATTTATACGTCCTATAATTTTGGTTTCCACTATCTCTTACATCCAAAGGGACCCCTGAACAACATAGATGCTAGGACCTAGGGTTCTCCTACCATTTTAGATCAACATCCCTGAAGATTTTGGATGATAATTTGATACAAGTCCTGAATTGTTTGTATGGTAAACGGTCGATGTTCATTACCTTTCTCCATTCCAAGAAATGATATGGATATTGTGTTGTTAATATGGTTAGTAGCTATCCTAGAAAATTTTTTCTATTCAGTGGTCTCGCACATAGTAGGCGCAATGATTAACCAATTCCTCCCATCTGTCCCACGCACATGTCATTAAATTGGGCATCTACGGTCCGAGATCTGTGACCATAAACTAAGATCTACTATATCTTTGTCGCATGATGATAAACTACAAGACATCTCCTAGAACTACATTTCGAATTATTTCTATCCCCATGGGATACGTATGAAAACCAGGACATCATCTGTTTGAGTCAAGCCCAGATTCATTTATTCTTTCTCTTCACCTCTTGGCCGGATCTCTCTCTAGGAATTATTGATGGTCTGGAATATGTCGGATTACGTACTCATTTACATCGGGTCCCTCACCATGTGGTAAAAACCCCTCATCGAGATACCTTTCCCCTATCCGCATCCTTGTCGGATGACGTAAAACTGCACAACATCTTCCAGAACTACATTTGGATTAATTCTCATCATCATGGGATACGTTGGACCAGACAAACATTTAGTCTTCAGGTCCTACCTTTTTTCTTAGAAGCCTCCATATCTTTTTGGCCCCCAGGCCTGAGTTCCTCGTGAGGGGATATGTGGTGCAGTATGGGATTACATCCTCATTCATGATGGGTTTGTAACAACAACACCACTTACCTCTCCCTCATGAGATCTCCACTTCCCCCAGTTTTATACTAATATTTTCTAACCGGGACCTATTGAATTGGGGCCCTTATCCCTCCTTGTAAGTTCACTAATGTTCCCAAGAGCACTTTGGTTTAGGGCCTTGTGTGTGGGATTCTACATTGACATGTTATCACCCATTTTCAGGCTTCATGTTCCCCTTAATTTGGGATTTCATCATCTTTCACATCCAAAAGGAACCCCAAATGGTACAGATGCTCGACCTAAGGCCTCTCCTATAATTTTGGGACAATGTCCTCATGGATCTAAAATGAATAATTGATACAAGTCCCGTGTTGCGAATATGGTCAATGGTCAACACTCATTTGTTGTTCCCATTTCAGGTCACATGATATGGATGTTGTGTTTTGAACACGATCAATAGTTATCTTACATCATTACACCACCCCCATCACGCCCAAAATGATGGTTGCATGATTAACATTATTTTCCACTCCATCCTGTCCAAGTGGAATTTTGACACTCTTGGTTCTATCCCTCAGTGCGCGTTTTCACGCTAGGTGGACAAAGCCATGGTGAGGTGTCATTTGGGGCTCCAAACCAATTTACCCTTTTCATGTATTCCACGTGTTTCAAAAACCTTCTCTGCCCTTGTTTCCCATATTGAGATTTGCTCACAAGGCGTTAGGTATTTGGTTAAGGTATTCACCCATTTGGAAGAGTCTTGCTTCTCTATAGTCTGAGTTCCAAGACCATAAAAATAAGACCACTTTTCATACTTTACGCAACATGTAAAAATTTGTGACACTCCAGGAAATATGTATATCATGATTCGAATCATCATGGGATACGTAGGAATGCCGAGACAACTTATCCTTAGGTCCAGCTCAAGTTCCACTAATAACCTCTCCTTTTCGGACTTTTAGCCCTGACATTCATATGATTTCAAAGTGTGGAGTGTATGGGATTATTTCCTCATTCAGGTGGATTTCATCATGACCAAACCACATACTCCCTTTCTGGGAGCATGTTTCTGCTGCCTGGTGTCCTAGATGACGTTAAACGCACCCTCAAAACCACATAGGGCTTGATTCCCATCCTCATGGGATATATAGGAACACCTAGACATTCATCCACAAGTCCATACTCATATTCTATGACTTTTTTTCCCCTTGTCCATAGGATTATTCCCCAGAATTGCGTGTGGTGTGGTGTGGACCTTGTCATCATTCAAGTCAGGTATGCTTTATCACTCCATGCACAATCCCCCCTAAAACCTCATTTCTTCGGTGTGTGTCCAAGCTATATGACAATAAACTATGCCTCCTAGTCCCATATGACATTAAACTATTTATTCCTTATTTCATGATGTAAAAATGAATTTTTTGGTCCTATCATACTACCCTAAACTATGAAATTATCATCCGGGATGCACAATGAAAAATGACACCGCAATGTGACGTACTCAAACGAGGGGACATCATGTTTGGTAGAGATTATAAACCATAACATTTTTCAATGCCTTAACTAAGATTGATTCATGCAGTGACACATGGATTCAACATCCTAGGTTTACCAATTAACAAAAACACATTCATCCATCCTAAAGAACAAACAAGATCTATCAAATGCCACTTATTTTGGTGTGTGGTCCAAACCCACACAACAATATTGTCCCTGGAATTGGTACCCTACTATTCCCTATATCGAACACCATATGGATTGATCCCCATCATAATGAGATATGTAGGAATTCCCATGTACTTTTCCTTGGGCCCAACACAAATTTAATTTTCATTCCCTCGACCTAAAACCTCCTTAAGGAGCACATAGTGTGATGTGGACTCCTACCATCCTCATTCACACCGGTATTTCCAATTACCACATGACATATCTCCTTATCTTATTTCTATCTATGGTCCAATATATAATACCATTAAACTAATATCTAACCATATTTTTTTCTGAACAATAAACTATGTGATATTTTTTATAACTACCTGTGGCTTGATTCCCAGATTTAATGGATTTTTTGGAATGTTCACACATTTCATCTTCAGGTCCAACCCTAGAAATCATAAATCCTTCCCCATTTCCGCCCCTATGGTATTAACTCTTATGTATTTATGTGGTGTGGAAATAGCCTCTTGGGTTCTCATTCATGTTAAGTTTTTCAATAACGGCACCGTGTATCTTCCTTGTCTCTTCCCATTCTGTTCTGATTCCTAAGACCTTAATCTAAGATCTCCCTATGAGAACTATGCATCGAGTTCAAATACTTCTCCACCCTTTGATCATTTCATTAAACTAGGTACCCTCTTAATGGTCTACTCTATGACCTTAGGCTTGGATCATGTGACTCCCGGACCCTTGTCCTTGGAAAGGGATTCATCTCCCTCTACCTGATAAGTCTTGTTTTCATACTCAAATGCGTCATGAAAAATATCCCAAAGTGTGGAATTTTCAGTTGGAAACTCTCTTATTTCACGTCTATGATTCATGAGCCCTTTATTTGTATTCCCATCCACTTACATGTCTGAAGGGACCCCTTATAACCGAGTCTCAAGCCACATTGGCTTACCTACCATCTTGGGCTAATGCCCCAGAAGAACTCAAACAACATTTGCGACAGGTATCAAGTTTCAAACATGATCAAAAGTCAACCCTCATTTGATTGTCACTATTCCAGGATAAAGTGAGGTGGATACTATGTTTTGAACATGGTCCTAAGTTATCCTCTATAATCATGCCGATATCATTGTGATCGAAATATTGGACATCACGAATCAGGTATTTCTACTCCCATATGATTAAGTGGAATTCCAACACACTTGGTTCTCTCTACACCTTTCCCATGTATGTGTGTTATGTAGGCGGGTCAGTAATAGTGGAATGTCACTCATGTAGTGGCCCATCGCTTCTAATGTGTTATTCCTTATACCAGGGAAATCCCATCGCTACTCCTTGTTTGCCACATCAAGCACGACCAATGTGGGCTTAGTAGTTTTACTGGGGCATGTACCGGTGCAGTTGTGCCACATAGGATTTTTGTTCCACATGATGTTAATCTGTGATCCCATAGCTATGTATGTCTTGATTCTCATCCTAATGGGGTACGTTGGAATTCCTAATCACTTTGCCTTGGGCCCAACCTAACATTAACTTTTTGTCTGTTGACCTAAAAATCATTCTTTGGGGATATGTGGTGTGGTGTGGACTCCTAATGTCCTCATTCATGCTGGGTTTAGAGCTACGTAATCATGTAATCCCTTTTTGGGATCTCCCCTTTAACTCTTGTTCCGAATGTAAGGTGTTAAACCACACGAGTCCACATGTCCTCGACACATGACATTAAAATATAGTTCTACACTGAACAAGTTCAGGATTCCCATGTTAATTATGGGAAGTGTTAGCTTCTTTTCCCGGGGCGATTCACCCTACCAGTGCTAGTCTATGACCACACTATTCTCAAGAACTATGTTTTTATTGATTCCCATTCTCATGGGATACACAACGACATCCAAGAAATTTTCCTTGGGCCAATCCCCATATTCTTTAAACTATGTGCACCTTCCTTACCATATGATGTTTAGACTACATGTTTGACATATTTATCGCTATGACATAGAACTATAGAGAATTATTAGTATTTACCAGATAGGTCCTTCTTGGATGTAAGCTTGATCCCAGATTAGACTGATCTGTCCACATGATGTGTTTCCAACATGGTGTCATAATTTCAAGACTATTGGACTTTATTCAAACAACCCATCTCTCCACCCTCCACACTTTACATGTCCATTATTTGGAACCTTTCACTCTTTTATTCATGAAGGAATCCCATCATAGTAAAGATGCTCGGCCTATGGCTCTCCTACTATCCTAGTCTAACATTTTGAAAGCCAAAAGGGGGACATTTTGAGTCAGGCCCCGTGTTTCGTACAAGGTTAGCAGTCAGCCCTCATTTGTTATCCCCATTTCAGGATAACACAATAAAAATACTATATTTAAAACATGGTCAATAATTATCTTTAATTATCATTCCATCCCTATAGTGTTCCATATTTTGGGTATCATGATTCACACCTTCCACTCCCCTCTGTTCGGACTGATTATAATTCCCCTGGTGTTACCCTGCTCGTGCACCAGAGCACATTGGGAAAATAGAAATTTTATTGTTTTGAGAACTTTATCCTCCAGTAAGGCCACCCTTTTTATACTTTCAAATCCGTAATGGTTGTTCAAACCCCAATTTTACGAAGCTTGGTTGGCACTTTAATATTCAAATGGAAGAACAAAGCAACCATCCTTTGTTTCTCACATCGGGCACGACCCACGTGATCTTAGGGATTGATCACTGGATATTTCACAAATGTGATAGAAATAATGTAATTAAACCAAAAAAAATAATGGAACTCATGCATTCACCATAAATGGACAAAGCATGAAATTACATTTAAATGTTTACACGCTTTACAAAACTAAAGGATCGGCCCCCGCCATGGATGGGTTGACCTCCTCAATAGAGCATCCCAGTTCCACCACTCTCTAGTGTATGAAATCCAGGATCCACTACCACCATTTTAGCTCCCCCTCATCCTCAGTAGTGATAGGTCATAGTTCATTAGCCGTGATTCAGGATGGATCATCGTTGGTTTAGATGATTTCCATCTCCTCAGAGGCATGCTTCAACCGTTATTCAACCTCTGCCAGCTGTGTCTTTAGGCGCGATAAGATCTCCAATTGTGAATTGAGGAAAGAAGAGTGATCTTTCACATGTACCTGCCACTACTGAACTTCTCTTTCAGCCTCCTTGAGCCTCTTTATGTTCACCAATTTTTTCTTTTTCCATCCCAAACGAAGGCCACAACCATGCTCCAAAATCTTCTCTGCCATGAAGTCTCAAATGATCATATGAGGACAATGGGAATCCACTCCTCTAGCGCACAGTTCACGTAGATGGGAATGAAGATTCCCCATATGGTCTATCCATTTAGCTTGAAGGGTCTCCCCGAAGAATCACTTGATCAACTTCCATGATTTATGATAGACTAATTATCTATCTTCTTCATCAAAAGTCATCTCGTCCCAGTCTATGGGGTTGATGAGTTCATAGGTAGGGAATGCCTCCAGGAAGTCATCAGTTGGATCTTCATCTAGCGTCTGGTTGGATAGGTCAGGACCCTTTTCATCTGGTTCATCCTTATTTTTGGACTCCACCACAATGATTTCGGGATCAGCCCTGGTGAAGGCCCCACCTGTGATCAGGAGCGGTATAGTTTGGTTAGCTCGAAGGTCCTCTTCCACAACCACTGGTGTTCCCCTATGAAAGGCATCACTAGGAGCTCCAACGAACCTCTCCATGGGAGCCCATGCTATTTGAATAATTTTTCAAGAGAAAGCCCTATCGACATTAGTTAAACTGATCAATGGAGGACATTTATATATTCCATGAAGGAGAAATATTGAGATCAAATAGTTGGTGTCTCCCCTAAGATTTTGTTGTTGGGTCCATGAGGTGTGGCCCTATATATATGTTCAGACTGTTTGATGGATTTGGGAGGACCACACTTGGTGTCATGACCCTGTTAGGCATGATAATTTCCCTATCCATGGGCGCATATCCCGAAGATCCCGTAGCTGCATCTACTATTTAGCGAGAGTGGGTTTTGCATATGAGGCCCTCCTACAGTGGTAATATTTTAGTTTATATGTCCTAAAATGGCCCACTTGGAGACTAATGGGTAGTGTTTTATGGTTTACCTCAAGGGCCTCTACAAACTCTTCTAACCCCAGGTCTGAGTTTCCGACCACACACTCTTTCAGAGAGCCCCCTTCACTAGCCTCCTCCCAATATGTGGACTCATCTGATTCTTCCGGTAGAGGGAAGTGCTATATCATATCAACAGAGGACAGCTGTAGAGGGTACATTTGATCAATAAGTAACTTCAATTGATCTTTCATTGGGTGTGGAGCACCCCGAGAGTGCACAAAGTCCTCCATCTCGGAAATGTACTGCTCCCCCTCCTCCTAGGATAATGAAAATTCGGCCATGACAGTACCGATCCCCTATAAATCCATCCTGATATGATTCATTTGTTGCCACATATCGGATAGGTTGTGGACATCTCTATTGAAATCCCAGATTTCCCAAGCCGTCAAGAGGAAATAATTATTAGGAATGTCTATATGGAACACTTGATTCCCTGGAGCCTTGTTGGGTAACCTATAGAACCCCCTGGGTGGCCCCCCACCGGATATCATTGCTTCTCCGGGACCGACGGGTCCGCCGGTGCTACTTGCCTCTCGAATGGTGTGGGTGTCGCTGCTACTGTAGCCTCGCCACCACATGATATCATCGCCGCCTTCCAGCCACTACCTCGAGGTTGAAGGGTGACCCCGTCCCCGACACGAATGGTCTACTGATTCATAATTTCCCACTGGTAGGCTACCTCACAACACATGGCATAGTATTTCACCAGCCCATGGATAACTGTGGGCGAAGGTAGCTCATTTCACATCGTCCCATCCTCCTATGTGAACCTGAAGCATATCCACCACATCACACATGGGTGATCTTCATGGAGAACTCCCAAGTAAACCTGTGGGGTTAGCCTCTGAATGAACGAGAACTACCTCTCGAAACAGTGCGAGCTGTATGACTTGTAGAGAGGCTTGTGGTAGAACAATTCCACCAGGACTCCACCCTAAAATACCTGGAGGTATGACCGATGATATTATATTCTTCAGTCGTCATCAGTGAACACACCTATTGGAAATGGGAACAGGTCAAAGTTGAACTCATTTGACTTCCAGACCTAGTTCAACACCAACTTTAGTGTCATCTTCATCAAGAAACTCCTCCTCACTGTGTTCAGAATGGCTGGTCAGAAGTTCAATCATGGAGGGTAAATGGGGATTGGATATTCATTGATTCCTCTAACATGTTCTCCTATCCACCCGTACAGAAGATGGAATAACCTGCATATCCTTTGTGGATTCTTCCCTTCACTGATGTGCCACAAATCCTTATATAGCTTGGTGAGCATCAAGATTCCTAGTTTGAACCGCTCCTCTTTCTCCAATAAATATTCCATGATGAACATTCTTGGTCGCATGCCCAAGTTTGTATCCCTCGTTGGAAAAATCTAGTTGCAGATAAGTGCCAAAATGAATGAAGCCAACCTCACCAATGATTGCTGCTCAGTACTGACACTGAATCCACATGTCTTCCACTGGATGTCCTCAACGAGTCACCAATATGAGTTCTCCATGCCGCACTAAGCCCCCATCAGGAAGGTCCGAGGCCTCACGAGAAACTGTCAATCTTATGGGGAATTTAGGAATTTCTTGAACCACCATTTAAAGTGGATATCCCTCACCGACTTCTTTTCCTCCCCGGACACTTGGTCCATCAATGACTTTTCGAACATCAACATCTGCTTTGGGTCCTATCTTGTGTTCACGGAAGGGAGAAACTTTTCATACATTTCCCCCAGTATCAGGACCCCTAGGATCAAGTGAAAGTCCCAGTGGTTGATACCAACTTCTCCATGGTGAATAAGGAAGGTATTGGTCCAAAATTAACACCTGATCAACAACTCTGGAATCAGTTACATTGGCTCGTATAAGAGAAATTAGGAAGCCCAAGCTACCTCATACGGGCCCACTCGCCTCTGCTCAGCCCCAAACTCCTCACCTGAGGCACCTACCCAGTAGGTAGATTCCTTTTCATCCATAAAGATTCTACCCTAGTGAAAATCCCACTCATCAGTCCACCCCTTTTCTATGTTCCCTAGAGTCACATTCAGAATGATGTGGTACAGTGGAGGGGATTTCTCTGGCTGTAATGCCTTCCCATTAACAATATTCACATGTTTTTACAGAAAATTACCATTGAAAAGTGTGAAATCCTTCCAAGTATGGCCTTCAGCTACCTTGAACCACTGGTGCTGGCATGACGTTCTCTTGAAGAAGTAAGCCGGCTCATCCCTGCTCGCTTAAGGAATAAAAACATCATCCCACAGTTCGAATCCATATAGAGGTAGCCTTTTGAACAGTGTTTAGTTATTCTAACCCTCTAACAGTATCTCTACTAGAGACTCATCGTCTGAACGGATCTGTACAAGTTTCACGATACCTAGGTTTTTGACCATTTATTCCCTTCGGCCACCATCTGCAAGGTCCCCTTGAATTATCCCTAATGAGCCATTTAGTCTTCAATGTTTTTCAAAAAAAATACTAGGATTGTGGAGCTCGATAAAGAAGCTCAATCGTGATGCACAATCATAGAGAAATGTCGTATAGCCCTACCACATGCCTCGCAACTGAAATATTTGGAGCACACACTCGTGAAATTGAAGGACTCGTGGTGCGTCGCTAATTAGAAACTCCCAATTCACAAAGAGCGATCATAGAGTGTCTAAATCATTCTGAATCAAGAGATTAGGCATGAAAACACGAGGATGAGAAAGAGAAAAATAGAGGTCATCCACCACTATTTACAGGTGACGACCCCCTTGGATCTGTGGCGTGCCTATCCCCAACAAGCTTCACGATTCTCCCAACCCGCGCATCGCGACTAGGCATCACAACCCTACTTCATCATCATTCTTTTCAATCCACCTAATCATTATGGCGAATTACCCTTATACTTCGACCCTCGTTTTCTCCTTATATCTATGTCTAGGGGGAATTTTTGGGAAGTCAAAATATGTGTAGAGGAAAAGGAAACAAAGAGAAACCCACCTCTAAAGAAGCTACCTCACGAAGCCCATTCGTGAAGCCCCTTTTCAGTGCGACATTCATAGAGCCCCACAACACCATGGGTAATGCGAAGCCAAATCCCCCTCTATTGTCACCGCAGAGTAAAGAGGAAGGGGCCTCCACGGTTGTGACTTAATTGACCTAAATCCTCATGCCAGGGAGGGAGATGAATCGACCTCTGCGAACCCATCGAACTTGATAGAAGCCTCTATCAACGCCACATAGATCACCCAAGAGAGTTCCACACTGAGAAGGGGATGACAGTTGACTCCATAGTTTTGAAGAACTTAAAACAATCCATAGTCGATCGCAAAGAGCCACATGGCGTCTCACAAAGCTATCCCTACTTTGTGCTACCCCTCGCCGATAAATATGGAGCTCCCCTTGAGCCCGAAGGACGGATACCCTAACCTTTTCCTTATTTGGTCTCAAATCACAAAAAGAAACATCTGCCCTATGAAACCGTGAGAAAAATGAGCTTTTCCAGGTTCTTGAACATTGTAATGTGCCTTTCAATTAACTCAAATACAACCCCTCTTCTACCAGGGAAGCCCTTCGTGGAGCCCACAAGACACCATGAAGGTAGGAGATCCTCAAGTGGAATCAGGTATTTTCCAAGAACTCATGCTTCATGAAGTACCCTCCATACGCATGTGAACCATATGGTAAGGAAGGATCACTATGCATCATGATGCACATTGCTTAAAAGATCTATCCTGTCCAAGTTACTCTTACATCACAATGTCATACTCCGTGAATGTCTTTACACTTCGCGAAGAACCCTCCATATGCACCGATGACCTATTCCTAGGATTGGTTACCCCAAATTGTGAAGAATACTCCCTTGTGAAGCCTCTTCACAACATGGAGCACCAGAGCTTAATATGTTCCCTTCCTATGAACCGATTTTCATTGTAAAACCTTATCATGTACGACCCTCCAGGTGTGTATGAAGTGATTATAAGGTCCATTGGTTGGTGCTTCACCATCAATCCAATGGCCCGAAGGCCTTCATTGTTTTACTGATTTTTGATAATACACCTTTCATGGGTTGAGGTGGAACCCTTACAAGGCCCGTAGACATAAGTATTACATGGCCCGTAGGACTTAGATGAATTCATTTCTCGTAGGTTTCAAACATTACATACATCCCAGACTAACTACATTGAACTTCTTCTCCCTAGCATATTCATCATGAAATCAGCTCTCTGCCTTTGCATGACTGCTTAGCTAGGATATCAAATGTATGCACAGGATTGTCCCAATGGAAAATTAGATACCCTCTCATTCTTTCAATCCGTCTAGCTTCTGCTGTGTTGAAATCTCCTTGATCATCCTCCTTATAGAGCTTATTACTTTTAAGTTTTCGGGTTTTCATCTCCACTTAAGGTGGATCGAAGGCCTTGAGGTGGCCGGTAGACATTAATGGCCCGAAGGATTGGGTGGTGCTTCACATTGTGTTGCATAGCCTTATTATTCTTCGCATAGGAACACTAATGGATATTTCTTTTTCGAATATCCATGCTAATGTGCGACCCTCAGTGGATCACTCCACAACACCGTCTCACCATGGAATTGATGGTACCTTCTATTCACCAGGTGTTAATGTGAACTAGTTATGTAATTCCTAGGGGTGCGGAGTGAACGCACCTCATCTGAGCTATAGGGAGTTAAACTTCCAAGAACCATCATCCATAGAACATGACTTTAAATTGTGGACTCTCCTCGTGCAATACACGTAGGGCACCACATCTCAGACATTCTCTGTACCCGCTTATCTCCACAGGAGTGCGATCTTCCTCTCATGGAATGAGATCCTCATTTCTGGAGCGACGTCTATCTGCGGGGAAGGGAAACCATCTTGGTGTAAGACCCTATATTTTTAGGTGGGAGGTAGCATCCATTCACCTCCTCTCATCTTATGTGCCAAATAACAGAAGAGAAATGGGTACCAGATCCTAAGATTCCCCATATCTCTTCCTCTGGGATTTGTCTCAATCGGGCCTCCATCTTAGAGTAAGTCCCAATATCCATCTCGATGGGCTTATAACCACGCATAAGCCCCTATTTTCTATTTGGGCCACTAACCACATGTATTCCCCACTCCACATCCTGCGGACACACCTTTCGCAACATGATCGTCTGGTCTTTGCTGCCTCTTTTTTCTCACATAGAGCATGACTCATGTGGGCTTATTGTAAGCATTGACCAAGGAATACAACGTGGGCCACCCTATAGTGTAATCCCAAACCACCATTCTGAACTATTTGGACTTTGATCCTTGTCTCCTAGTCATGGTATGTAGGAAGCCTCACTGAGGTTCAAGACCAACACCTACTTGTCCCTACCACTTCACTTTAGTTCACCTTTGTCCTGCATGATGTTAAATTGTATGCTTCCAAACAACATGGAAATTGATCCTTATCTCCAAGGGAAGGTACATAGGAAGCCTCTCTAAGCTTAAATCCCAACACCCATCAGTCCCAACCAATTCACTTCGGTTCACCCTCGTTTAGCAGGACATTAAACTGTATGCCCCCTTTTCGCCCTGCATGATGTTAAACTGTACCCACCCAAACTACGTTGGCTTTGATCCTTTTCACCTAGACAACGTATGTAGGAAGACTCCGTAAGGTGAAATCCCAATTGAAGATAAGAATTTGTGAATACCAATTGAAGGTAAGACATTTTCAACCCCAAATAGTGGTAATCTGTTAGAGCCCCACTCAGTGGTAATCCGTTTTAAACACCAACCAGCAGTAATCTGTTGGAACCCCAACCAGTGGTAAGCCGTTGGAACCCGAAATAGTGGTAATCTGTTGGAACCCCCATCAATGGTAATTTTTTGTGATTAGCAATCGATGGTTAGACATTGTGAATCCCAATTGACGGTAAGCTATTGCAAACCCCTACCAGCGGTAAGCTATTGGAGCCCCAGTCAGTGGTAAGCCGTTGTCGACCCCAACCAACGGTAAGCCATTGGAACCCTAATTTAACGTAATACAATGTGATACTTAATCATTGGTAATCCGTTGTGATCCCAAATAAATGGTAAGCTGTTGCAGACCCCAACCAATGGTATGCTATTGGAACCCCAACCAACGGTATGCTTTTGGAACTCCAACCAGTGGTCAGCCGCTATCATCTGCAATCGATGGTAAGATGTTGTAGTCCAATTCTATGGGACCTAAATCTATGGTATTTCCTCATGGTGTCGGAATAACTAGGGATTCTAACCACCTGTAAGCCCTAGTATATTGTCGGGTCATTGTCCTACGTGTACACCCCAATTCTATACCCCCCATCCTGAACTAAATAGACGTTGGTTCCCTGCCACGAGGATATGTAGGAATCCTACCTGAGGCTCAACCCCATCACCCATGTCTCATCCTGATCTCTCCCTGGAGCCAATGTGTTTTAGGATGGTCATTCCCTATCCTGGAGGTTCTACTTCCTCCGGATCCCGTCCATGCATCACTTTTCACTGGCCTCCTCTTCAGGTGTCCCATGGATCCACCAATCTACATGGACATTGATTCCCTGAAAAGGGTAAATTTAGGGAGTCTCTTCGAGGTTCAATCCCAAAACGAACTTTTCCCAACCCCTTCACCTCAGTTCACCATCACCCCACAAGACATTAAACTGTATGCTCCTGAACTAAATGGACTTTGATACTTGTCTACTAGGCATGGTACATATAAAGCCCCCCAGATGTTCATCCCCAACACCTACTTGTCCCGACCCCTTCACGTTGGTTAACATCGAACCACAAAATGTTAAACAATAATCTTCCGAACTACATGTAATTTGATCCTTGTATCCTAGGAAAGGTACATGGGAAGCCTCTTTGAGGTTCAAGTTTAACATCCATCGGCCTCGACCACATCATGTCAGTTCACCCCCGTCCTGCATGACGCTAAACTGTAGGACCCCTATTCATCCCACATGGAATTAAAATATACACATTCAAACTACATGAGATTTGATCCTTGTCTCCTAGACAAGGTACATTGGAAGTCTCACTGGGGTCTAATCCCAATAGATAGTAAGCTGTTGTGAATCCAAATTGACAATAATCCATTGTCAATCCCAACCAGCTATAAATCATTGGAGCCCCTGTCAGCGATAAGCCATTGTCAACCCCAACCAGCTATAATCCATTAGAACCCAACCAACGGTAAGCTATTGGAATCCCAACCTACGGTAAGCCATTGGAACCCCAATAGACAGTAAGCCATTGTGATTCCCAACTATAGTAAGCCATTGAGAATCCCAATCGACGGTATGTCTTTGTCAACCCCAACCAACAGTAATCCGTTGGAACCCCAACCAGTGGTAAGCAGTTGGAGCCCCAATAGATGGTAAGTCGTTGTGATCCCCAATCAATGAAAATTCATTGTGATCCCCAATCGATGGTAAGCCACTGTGGACCCTAACTAGTGGTAAGCCATTGGAACCTCAACCAGCGGTAAGCCATTGGAACCCCAACCAATAGTAAGCCATTGCAGTCCATAATCGACAGTAATCTGTCATAGACCCCTTCACTGGGACACACATCTCTGTTATGTCCCCATTGGGTCAGACCAACTCAATATTCTCACCTCTCGTAAGCCCCAATATAATGTCGGGTCATTGTCCTAAGTGTACACCCTGATTCTATACCACTATCTTGAACTATGTGAACTTTGATTCCCTACCACATGGACACATAGGAAGCCTCCATAAGGTGCAATCCCATCACCCATGTCTCATCCTGATCTCTCTCCTAATCCGATGTGTTTTGGGAAGGTCATTCCCCAACCTGGAGGTTCTACTTCCTCCAAATCCAATCCATGCGTTCATTTTCATAGGCCTCCTCCTCAGGTGTCCAATCACCCAATCGAATTATATAGACTTTGATTCCCTTCCACAGGTATACGTAGGAATTCTCTTCGATGCTCAATCCCAACATCACCTTCATCCTCATGTTAGTTCCATATCACTCTCCACCCACTCTCAACCATCCATATCCATCCCGATTCTTACCCTAGGCGCCACATTCTAGTGAGATCATGTCACCCACATTCTCACTGCTCCTAGCAGTAATTGGGCGAACAACCACTTGTTAGCCCCAACATCAATGATTCTTCCTGGGTTTGCATCCATTTGATCTACCCCCATCTGTGTTATAATCATTACGATCCATCTCTACTAGACATTAGACTTGCGACATACCCTATGTTAAACATGGGGGTAGAGGAGAACCTCAGAGACATTCCTATGTAATAGAATTCCCCACATTTGACATGGGATGCCTTGGGCTTCCACGCCCAAGAGAAGCCCTATCCTAAGGGGAAGAAACCCAGACACACCAGTGTTACAGCATCCAAAAACTCTTTCAATTTCCAATGAGACTACTCCCCCGACCAAAGGTTGCAGCCCAGACTGGACCCCTTGTAATGTCTGGACAGATGAAGTGTTATTAAACAACATCCATGAATACATGTCACTGGGAATAATTTCATGAAAAAATTTATATGTCTATAATGGAGACCCATACTAGGGATCGAGTTCCAAGGAGGAATCCACAGAACGAGGAACTGACATCCCATCATCCCATTTTGATCGCGGAGCAAACATCCCAGAATAAGTGATGGATGTCGCCCGCCTTTGAAAAGATGGAATGCGGGGAAACAGATCAGAATGTCCTTCATGATATAGATGTGTTCCCCATCAAAATAATTGAAAAAAAACATCTTTCAGAAGTTCAAAAGAATAACCTAAAATGATATATCCTTACAGAATTATTCCAATTCCTAATGATGACCATCTTCAAACGAAGAGGGTTTCAGAAGATGTAAAAATATCATATGTTATCTTCAATTAAAATCATTTGAAAATATAAAATCTCAAGAAAAAAATATAGTAAAATAAACAAAACCCCTTTTGAAGGAGTTAAAAAATGTATAAAGAAAAAATTTCGATGAAAATAATTTTAGGTATAACTAATAGTTTGTGAATACTATTCCCAAATAATAATGAGAATTTAATGTGTGAAAAAACAAAACATAAATTGTAAAAGTAATACATAACATGTTCCAGTTATTTTATCCATCGGTATACAACTTCTTTCTCTAAATTAGAAATTATGTTCTTGACATTTATAAATCTTTCAGTTAACAATTTTTTGTGGATAAGAGTTTTAAATACCACATTTGACTAAATATTCTAGGTTCAAATTATACAAGTTACTTTGAAATAAAATCATTATAATTTTAGATATATTTTACATTTTTTAATAAGTATTTATTCATCAAGTGAAAAAATGTTGAAAATTAGAACAAAATGATTAACACTTTGATATAAAGTAATTAGTATAAAAATGTGATCTTCTGGTGTATTTATAGTCAAGTTTAGAATATTTTCTCTTCAACATTATCTTCCAATATAATTTATTATAATTAAACCATTTAAAAGTAAAATTTGATAGTAGATTATTCTAGATCTATACTTCTAATTTCTAATTAAAAATTCCATTCTTATCTTCGGAAGATAAAATAGAAATAAGATTTACATTCCAATTGAAATTTATCTTCAACATATTACTTTTAGAAATAATTTACTCCATTTTTTTTGAACATTCTCATTATTTTCATGAGAATCCACCAGTTTAAATTTCATATCTTTATTAAACAATATTTGATAAGAGTACTCAAATTCAATTATATAGATTTTTATCTATTTGTCTAATTTAGATTCCCCTTTCTTATATTCTTCATTTGAAGAAGAATAAAAGTTAAAATCCAAAAAAAATCCGGATAAGGCTTCAACTATTATCAATCCCATAAAATAATTCTCATTTTATGTTCTACTAGCATAGAATGATACAATTCATTGACTTCTGTCACTATTTTCTAATGAATAATTATAAATAATGGAAGATTCATTAGCACTTCATGTACTCATATCTCGTAAAAAATTCTTCCCCTTATTCTTTTATAATCTTCTAGATCTTTTATCATTTAACTTCAGCATAGGATAATATGGTCTAATATGACTACGATTTGAATTTTTATAACTTATAAGTTCTTATGAATATTTATTTTCATTCCTATCTATATTTTCCTTTTGTTAATACCTACCAATATAATTTTTTCAATAAATACTATTTTCCATATGAGAAAATTAACATTCTATAACTTTTGGAAAAAAATCATCAGAAAATTTATTTGAACATCTCTTTGAGGTTGTAAAATTTAATGTATTTGTATGAGAAGTTATATACCTTGTATTTGTAGTGAATGTAACATCATTATTTTTTTTATTCTCAATATATCTTTTAAAAAATATCATAAAAATTTATAATTACAATTAGGTAATCATAATTTATCGTAGTGATATGATTTGATCACAAATTGAATTTATTTTAATTCCCTCAATTTTGGTAATATTTCTATGATCTTTTCCTGAAGAAATCTAGACAATAATTCTCTTTCAAGAAGAGATTATATTACATTCATAGTTATCATCAAAATTTGATGCCTTTGAGCAAGACATCCACCTAGTAAAAAATCAAGTGACCGGTATTCATCTTTCAATATGTATATTCTTCATTTCTAAGAGTTTATTATAAATACCTCAACTAGCTCTACATGAGGATACTTGACTATATATATTTTGTAGAATAATACAAAATAATTCATTTTGAACGCAGAAGTTCAGTTGAAATTCAAACTTCTCATCATGAGTATAGTTTCAAACTAGTTTATATAGAATCTTATAATATCTATTAAGAATAAGAAAGTTCTCAACTTTGGTATTTATGATGAATGTTTCCATGGAATCTCAAAAATACTCCAAATTATCACCATCAAATATTTTTGCTTGATTTGTATTATTATTTTTAAAACATCCAACTAGTATAAAACCTATTGTAGAAAAAATACACTTCCTATATTATATGGTTTTATAAAAGGAGATCTATTATTGATCATCATTTTATATTGGATTCATATATTTTATGAATTATAATGATAATTGATCTCTAAAAGTACGATTTTGAGTTATCCCTAACTCATGTCCACCATGGAGAATTAAATACATTGATTAAATTTTATGTTTAGTGTGAGTAATATTTCATATAAAGATGAAAAACATGTTCATGAGGCAAATAAAATGTTTATGTACTAGATGAACCACCTTGTATACAAAATTGAGTGTCATACAATAATTTTTTTGGTATGATAAGGGTGAATATTTCACATTAAAACCTTTTACCTAGGTTTTAAATATACACATCTTGAGAACATTTATACTTCAACACATTTATTACACATATCTAAGGATCATAAAATCAGGGGGGTGTTGGGTATTATTTCGTTCATGTATTCAGTCGAGGAATAACAAAGACATGATTTTTTATTCTAATATTAAATGTATGATATCTAACCCCTTGATTGAGATAGACTGAGGATGTTCATATCCATTCCTAGATAAGATAAATTTTAACATATTTTGGTGAGGGTATTGTGATGGGATCATATACTTAAATAAATGACATGTGAGGTATTCACTAACCATGTATGTTTGTACTCAGAGAAATGATCATGTATGATTCAGATATATGGGATGGAACTAATTTATGTACCATAGTTACCCAATGTTTTAGATAAAGGGATTATATTATTACACATACCTGTTTATGATACATATTTTGGACACATGTATAAAGATAAATGTGTTTTATAGAGATAATTCCAGATCCATTTATAGGTTGGGTAACATTGATTATTTTCAAGAAGTCACACTTTTCATATATTTATAAATTCAATTATTTATATTCGTTTTCATGTATACAAGGCAAATGGGTTCACACATTATAGTTGATTTAATGATGATTATGTTTTATGTAACTCAGAGAGAGACTCAAAAAACGTTTTACAGTTTATCAAAAAGAAATTTTGGATAAATATTTTAAAGAATTTCAAATGATGTAATACATAATGGAATTTGATTATAATTTACAATTTTTTTTGAAAAATAACAAAAAGGATTTATTTTGATTTGGTATTTCATGTTATTATATATGATATAATATAAGGTGAAATGGAATGATGTCTTTGAGGCTTTAGTGAAATTTGTATATTAAAGGAGATATGCCTTAAATACTAATTTATATGTGAAATATGATACCCTATATCATAAATTATGATATAGATACTTTATATGGTATGATATACTTATTGTAAAAGTCATTTTTGTTACATTTATGGGTATATAATATCTTATTGTATGATGATATGATAATTTAATCATGCAGAAACTAGTCAAACTCTCTGATTAGTTTTATCAAATTTAATAATTGTATGATGATTCATATTATATGATTTATATATAAATTTTGAAACTTATATATGAATTTTAATGATTATTTCTAACATTTCATATCGTCTATATGTGTCTTTCATTGACTTCATATATTTTAAATTATGAAATATTGGGAGAATGTATTTAGCCAAAGGGGTTATAAAGGGTTGTAACCATAACATTATTTAAACATTTCAAAATGTTTGACTAAACACTACAAATATTCATTGCTCATACTTTAAGGAAAAATAAAATAGATGAGTCGTTTAGATGCTTTCATTTATTCTAATGATCATTTCCTAATACCTCCTAGCTGATCATCCATGCTTTACTCTCCACCTCCTACCTTGTCTACTCGAGGTACTAACATACTATTGTAGTGTGGAGGGTCTTGCCCAAACTATTGGGAGATTTAGATCAACCCGTTGATACACCATATAAATAGGAACCCACTATTCACTCCATATAGATATTTATTATGACATTTTGATTTAATATGTAAGTATTAGTCAACAATGGTTAAAGATACATTTTATTTAATTTATACTTACATTTTCTGGGTTTTTATAGCATGGTGATATTGGGAATGAATTTTTTAATATATTCTATTAGATTAATCCAGATTCATTAGATTCTTAAACCCATTATAATTTATGATAGTTTCCCATTTATTGATAAATTTAATCCATTTATCCAATATTAACCATTTTTATTTTGTAGTTATATTTGATGATTCCCAATTACAATTTTAATTATTTTATTTATTTATAGAAATTAGTATCTCATCTATTATTTTGAGGACTAATATTTATATTATAAATTATATTTGTAGGATTTTAACTTTTTTTTATAAAAGATAAATATAAAAAAATATTTATTTTCCATGGAATTGGATAATACAGTATATTGAGTCTTACAAAGGGAGTTCTGAGAGAGATTTTCTTTAAGAGACAACACAATTTTAAGGATATAATATTTTTGACAATTAACCATGGAAAAACTATATTTAGGTGAAATGGGATCAATATGTTTACCTTATTAAGGGATTTATCTTAGATATTAATATTATTTCTACTTTATTTTAATCTGTTAGGAGGATACTAATATTTATCATTGAGGTTCCTAAATGTGTTAGTCATAATAAAAATAATTTAGTTTGTAATGGATATAGTAAACATTTTACTCCCAATGAAACCTATGATACTATTTAGTCTGTAATATACATCATTAATACCTCCTTTAGGATTTTTTGGGGGCCTATTTTTGAATTCATATACAATTTTATCATCTTAATATCATTAAAAAATAGAATTACAACTTAGCCTAGATGATCTATGTTTACCAAAATAGATTCTATTCTATGCCCATTATGTATAACAAATCTAAAAACTCAATATTATATTTTCGTGGAATGACCTTTATTTTCTCAATTTATAGAATTCTCTTGCTTCATAATTAATATTTATTTAATATTTTTGAACAAGAGAATGATTTATGAGAATGTTTTAGAGTTGTTTGGAAACATGTATACTTTTCAGAGGATTAGTTGAGGAATTATTTATAATTCCATTTAAAATTAATAAAATATCCAAAATGATAATTTTTTTATAAATTAAATGATATTATATAAATCATTTCAATTTACTATTTTTTATAAAAATGAAATTGGAAAATGTTAATATGATTAAAAATATTTTTTTAAACTAAAGATTTACTTTTTATTTGGGATGCTTTGCAATTATTATGCAATCTGGATGAATTATTTAATAATAATTTTTTTTTACAATTATTGAATATTTTCTATCTATAGGTGTGTGGTTTATGTACTATATTTTGAAGCTATGCTAAAGGGTTAAACTATTCTCACTTGTCTTAGGTAATGATTTAGGTGGTATTGTAGTGAATACATTAGAAATCTTTTGATTTTTTAACCATAGATAGTGCTTTAAATTATTAAGTTCATTTTTATTTTTAGTGCTTGATATGTTTTTTGTGTTAAATGTAATTTTAATTTTGATAATGTGCAATTATTTAATATATATACATGAATTGATACATGATTTAGTACATCACATGGAAACATGTGTACCTTATCATATACCAATGGTAGCTAACTAAAGGAAAGGGATAATATAAAACATTAGCAAGGAAATTCCCATGATGCTAAACTGATCTGAGTTGTAAAAGAATTTACAAAAAAATGACATGAATTATCTATTTTTTTAAATTCCCAAAATGAAATATTAGATATATACAATCAATTTTCAAAAAATAATTTCGTGGAGGACATATAGATTTTACCCCAATTATTTATAGGGGTACTTACACACTTCTTCCATAATTATTTATAGGGGAATACTTATACTATAGAATAATTGTATATATATATGAAAATCTAGTAAATATATGAAATTACCACTTATTTGAATAAATATAGAGCATAAAAATATACAAGATTTGTTTCGTTAGTATATAATTCTATAAAAAATTATATATATATATATATATATATATGTATATATGTAACGATTCTTTTCCAACATAGTACTTAATATTATTGATTCATTTCCCTTCACCACACTACTACCTCAAATCATGCTCAACATCCTAGATTCAACTCTGTAGATTTCATAAAAAAATATTTTCTACCCATGAATAGGAGAATCCATACTATGCTCATGGTATAAGGTGAATCTACCAACCCTATAAAATTCCATTTATATTCACCACTCACATAAATGGAATTAATAAATATACATGTATATAAATTGTTTATGGGTAACATTCAAACCATCCCCAAAAGTAAACACTCAACACCAATTGTGACAATAAAATTAAATCACATGTGAATAATTGGAAAATGAAAACTTTAGAAATAACCTGATGAAAAATTAAAAAAAACATCAAGACAATATACATTCACCACCAGAAATTATATTTTCGAAACTATTTTATTAAAACCTATCATGAAAACCTAATATAAATGTATAAAAATCCAAACTCAACCAAAGTTTCCAAATCATAAATAACATAAAAAACTATCCTTATATAGTATTGACCAATAGAAACTCTCTATCTC
Source organism: Viscum album (assembly GCA_963277665.1). Taxonomy (NCBI): domain Eukaryota; kingdom Viridiplantae; phylum Streptophyta; class Magnoliopsida; order Santalales; family Viscaceae; genus Viscum; species Viscum album. Next base: position 669,522,212 of record OY728123.1, read on the forward strand.
CAATGTGCTATAATGTTTACTGAGGATGTGAAATCCCTCTGGATACTAGTGAACTATCCAATTCAGTTACATCATATCACTATTGACATACCCAGAGATGGACCCATTATACCCCATATAAGAGGAAACCATCTATAATAGTAGAATTGTCCAAATACTAAATTTCCCACATAAGCTTAACACTATTTATACTAAATAAAACTATTCCTATAGACCATTCCATATAGTAACATAACATTGGTGAGCCAATTACAAGATTATCCATCAATTAATCTTAAATTTTTACCAAAAAAAGAAAATTTATATAAAAAAATAAACTAGATACTCATAATTGGGACTTTAATAATATATTTTTGGCTTATATCCCTCCTCAACACCCAAGGACAACCCAAGAAGGCCTTACTACCCAATAAAACCATAGGAAACACCCACTAATATTAAATATTAAAATTATGAAATATCTATCATTATAAAAAAATATTAATTTCATAACCCAAAATAATTCTTTGATATTGTATATTGTTTCTGAAAATATTTCAAGTAAATTAATAAGATATTTAAAATATACATAATTTATAGGAAGGTTATTGCATGATTTTTAGTATATTTTATAAATCATGAAATTTTTTTCTCATATAAAACATTTTTTTTTTGATATTTAATGAGTTATAAAACTTGGTATTAAATCATTATGATACCCTATAAATTTTCCCACACCTAATTTTTTCAACAAATTCCTTATTTTGAGGCTTTTACCCTGCTAACTCACCAAGAAGCAATTTATCAGCTTAATGAACTAGAAATATTTAAGTAAACAATTTTGATTCAACCAAAAACAATTATAATAATCTATATAATATTATCATATCCTCTGTGGACCAACCACATCAAAATTGGAGAGAAAAAGTTTAAAATAATTCACCTATCCACAAAGTCTCATAAAAAAAATAAAATCATATCCAAAATTCATACCAATGTTTCTTCTCATTACATATGAAAAAACTAAATAAACAAATATAATAAATTCAAAATAATTAAATACTAGATGAAACATAAATAAGGAATAATAACACAAAACATACCCTAAATCAAAAATCAAATAGGAATCCAAATAGAAAAAAAAAGTCATCATCATGTCCAGAATTATAATTCCTTGTTAAAATTAAAAAAATATTATATATACTTTTAATGTGTTCGTATTGTTCAAACCATTACATTTTTTAATAATAAAATGTTATTAACTCTTCCATTATTTTATTAAAAACCCCTTCAAAAATATTAAAAATAAACCATGTTTGGTCCTATGTTTTTTAATATAACGTTGTAATTTAATTAAAAACCAATCCTAACAAATAAAATACAACATAAACAAAATAAAATATTTTTATAAAAAAAATTAGAATAAATAAAACTTTATATAATTATAACATAATTCACCATTTACTTTAAAATAAATAAAATTATTTTATCATTCTGAAAAAGTCTTTCCTTTAATTAAACCCCACACTAATCAATACAAATCCTACTTTATTAGATCATATAAATAAATTAGTGATTGATGATCAATCACCAAGACATAAAAGTTAGAAGGTTTATAATAGAAAAAATAATTAAAATATGTAAACTCTTAATTAAATCTTTTAACAAAAAACAATTCGTTAAAATTTATAAAAATATAATGATATTAAAGCTACCTACCACATTACTCATACCCGTAGCCACCAAATCATTACACGATACCGAGGGAACCAAAATTACCAATTCCCCTTAAATTGATATCTGTTAAAATAAAAACAAATGCTAGAATACATTAAAATATCATGGGTAAATGAAATGATAATGAACACACCAGAAAAAAATTTGAATTATTGTCATTGATGGATCCCTTAACCATATCAAACAAAGCCCCTTCCTCATGGTGTGTTTCACCATGATTCAAAAAAACTCACTTCTCAAATCTCTATAACACAGCATGTGAAATCAAGAATAATGAAAATGGGATAAGCAATAGGATTAAAGTATTATCTTAAATTAAAAATATAAAAATTAAATAAAATAACCAATAATTAATTATGAATTAATGGAAATCCCCTTTTAATTCATGCAATCTTACGAGAATAATAATAGAGAGATAACATTGAAAATAAGGGAAAAAATAAATGTCAAATTGATTTTAGGGAATAATAGTTTTTAGAATATTTTATAAATCCTAGAAAATTTTTCTAAATAGTTTCCCAATTTTTTGATTCTAAATATCTGATAGACCCTTATTTATGGTTTACATACCATTCCATAAATAGATCCTTGACCAAAAATTCCATTTTAACTATTTATCGCCTACTAAGATTATCAAACACCAACCTTATTCGAAATAAGTAAACCTTAGAATTTTTATACTCATTTATAAATTAACCATCTAAATTACTCTTTATATACCATTGAAATAAAATAAATATAAAAAATCACATCAAATTCCTATAAAAAATAAATTATAAAAATATTAGGTGTTTCACAATAACCTGATGATTTATTGAGCTAATTTTATTTAACATTCTATTATACAAAACTTCACGGGTAATTGATTTGATGATAGTTTTTTTTATTGTTGGAGGGTTTTGATCAACTATTTAGATGCAATTATGAATATGTTATTTGGTTTGTGGGTTAACTATATTAATAAGAATTTACTTTTGGTCATTTTTGTGGGTATGGATTAAAAATGATGATGGTATTATAGTACTTTAACTCCGTAATCATTGCATATAAATTTATGTCTTTTTTAATGAAATAATTTCTTATTATTTGTTTAAAAATATTTATTTTCCCTCATAGTTAAATTATTATCCTTTTTTATTTCTTTCTTCTTCTATAGTGGAGTGATTTTTTAAGATGAATGAAGTCATAAGTAATGGAGTGTCTAGATCATTATAGTGAGTATTATTTTTTTCATTTTTATCAAATGTTTTAGGATTGGTTTGGTTAAACATGGTTTCTATAATTTTTACCCTATGTAAAATTTTTTATGCATGGGGTATTTTTTTATTATCATTGTGTTTTATTATGTGTCATTTATTTTCTCAAAATCCTTGAATAAATCATTAATTTTTTCAAAAGATTAAATATTCCATGAAATTGAAAATTAAATAAATTATTTTTTCTCATGAATTAATATATCATTGGGATTTATAGGGGTATTAATTTAATTTATTATTTATAAATAAATTATGTAACTAGATATTTTTTAACTAACCAAGGAGATGCTTAATAATTCATGTGATAAATAAATAAAGAGGAATCAAATTTTCCATCATGGTGATATTAAAATATTTAAGGGGAGATGATAAATTTATTCCTTTATAATTATTAATTGTTTTAATATTTAATGCATTATGAAATGTCAATATTCATAAAACTTTAATGTTACTAATTTTTATTTAAAACATTTCTTTCTCACTTATTTTAGAGTCCCATAACCAAACCACCCTCTCAAGATCCCCACATATCATTGGTTTTCTTCACATAGTAACATTTAGCATCGGTTTTCATTAATTTTTTTTGTTTTTCCATGAATTTATTTTTTAGATACTAAAAAATGGAAATTATGGGTTTTATAAAGACAAAAAAAATGTGTAAATGAATCCATAAAAATATTTTTGAAGATTATCAAAAAATTTATTAAGTGAATAATAATCTTATAAACAAAATGACGAATATATCTCATTATTCTATTTTCTTTAAATAAAATAGCGAGTTTGAAGATGATTCCCCATTAATGAAATTTTTTTGACTTCCTACTCCAATTATTCATAAACTAATGAATCATAAAATATTATTTCACAAACATTTTAAATTCAACAACGTACTAGAACTTCACTTTTTAAATGATGAATAAAGATTGTAAGAGGGAGAGATTCAACCATAATGTTTGAATCATGTATATATATCATTATGGATTATATTTCCTTATATTTTACCTCATAATAAAATTCTTAATTTTAAAAATACTTATTTGTTTCATTGTTTATTTAATAAAATAAAAATTTATTTTATAATTATTTATAACACACGATGATTACAATATCAGGATTTTAATAATTCATGGAAAACATAAAATTTAATAAAAAAAGTTATATAGCTTTATTTTATATAATATAAATGGTTTTCAATCATAATAATGTATTTTATATATGGTACTAGAGGTAAAAATAAAAACAATGTATAGAAAAACCATTGGTCTTGCAAGGATAGGCCACACCCCCCTCCATGGGGTGAACCAATACATAAGAAGAACACTACATTTTTTTAACATTTTGATGCCATGGAAAAATAGTCAAGGATAATTTATTAAAAATATAAAAGTATAATGAGTATCAATGAGGGAATTTAACTATATCCTTTTTTTAAAATGAATATGATGGAATATATTTCTATAAAATGATTTCATGGGTGAATATATTGTTCAAAATCCCATCTGGCACTGAGTTAGCCTCTTAAAAAACATGGGTAATAATGTGATTGGAGATAGAAATAAATAGCAATAATTCCATCTATCTAGCTATGAGATTCCATGAGAGATGTGTCTCTTCATCAGAAGTAGATTAAATAATAGTGGTGTAGTCACTTTTTATCCAAATATTATTCATGAATATTTTTATTGAAAAATGACCGCATTGATGACACAAAGAATTTTATCTTTCAAAGATGATTATAAACCACAAGTTCCACAAAAATATTTGAGGATATATCCATTATTATTTTGGTGAAAACCTCTATAACCCGAAGGGATCGAGTTACCTTTTAAGGAACCATTAACATAAAAATTAATCTAGCATGGAAATGGAGATTGATATAAGACATCCAAAGTGCCTATGGGAAGATTGTAATTAACATAAACTCCCATCTAACACAGCTCCATGAAATTATAAATGGTCTTATGGAAGTATCCTCATTATTGGGTACCAGACTCCAAGAGAGAAGTGCTAAAGTTCACCAGGGATGCATGAATATTAAAGGTCATATGATTATAAATAGAATAGTTTTGGTCATTCCAGATAGTATATAGTAATCCAGACACTGTATCAATGAGGAATATTTTTAGTTTTAGGGGAAAAAATATTAATAGAATAGGATATGATAGAAGGTAGAGAAAGCCTCTAAAAACCTGATTTCAAGGACATCATAAATATTATTCCATAAGGAGGAAAACAATAAACAAAATAGGAAATGGTTTATGAAATTTTCTTAGCATTGATTATAAAGATAACTTCTGGGGAAAAGATAGATACCAAAGGATTTCAATTGATAATTAGTTGGAAGGCTATTATGAGAGAGCCTCTAGATGAGTATAAAATGGTAAGGTCTGATCCTAGACATATCAAAACATTTCAATAATCTGAAATAATGGTTTTCTCCTCTTAAATTCACATGGTAATAAATTATGGAGTACAATATGGCATTCCATGAAGGATCCCAAACCAAAAATTAAACAGTAAGGGAATAAAATAGTTATTAATTTGTTTGGTGATGTTTTCTAGAAGTTCTAAATTGGGTGAATTCAAAAAAACACCACTGATAGAGATATGAGTGTCAATTGAACTGTTAGAAGATCCATACTGGAAATAGTAGGTGTTTCAATCTTGTTATATTGAATGAAATTAAGTGGGACCTCCAAATTATATTCCATCTATAATGAGTGATGATATTGGAGAAGGAACTGGTGATGGTAGATAAAATGTTAGATTCTATATACTGCAGATTTCCCTTCTTCCATTTATCATGATGTTTGGATCAAATAAACTAGAGGGATGTGGAATAAATTTTAAGAAGTTCATAAGTAAACCAGTCCTATAGAGAATCATTAAAAACATGATGTTCTTGATTCCTAGACTGCCATTTTCTAGAGGCCTGTAACATTTAACCCATGGAAAGGAGACTAATTTTATTTCATGAGTCTTAATGCTCCAAACAATATTTTTTAAAAACATTAATTTTTTTCATAATATAAAGAGGAACTTTATAGAAAATAAACTAATATACTATTTTATAGATAATTTTAGATTTGAAAAGGCATATCCTTCCATCTATAGGGAGCGACATCCATTTCCAATAAGAAAAATTATTATTGATATGATCAACAATATTGGAAGAATTATTGATTTTAGTACTTCCCCAAAATTGTGTTACACCAAGGTAGGTGATGGATAATGACCCTTATTTAATGGAAAAATCATTCATGATACATTTTATTTGTAAAAACAAAATCATTTTCTTGAAGAATACAAAGGATTTAATCCAATTTATTGACTCAAATGAAACATGTTAATAATGGGAGAGTTATTCCTTAAGATTATGGATATATCTTATGCCTCCTTATAATAAGATAATAATTTCATCTTCATAAAAGGGATGGTAAGGTAAAACTATATTTATTGAAGAAAAAATGGGCTTTATCTTACCATGGATAACCAAATGGGTTGTGAACCTTCCTAAATAATATTCAGCAATAGAGAAAAGGATGTAAGAGAGGGTATATCATCGTCTAACCCATTTTGAGAATTTAAATTAAACTTTTATAGAACCATTGATATGAACCCATATATAAGAATATGAAATGTAGGATTTAATCCTGTTAACAAATGTGTCATTGAAGCCAAAACATTGTGTAACCTTATGGATGATGTTGTAATAAATAATATCAATGGCCTTTCTGATATCATGTTTAAGAGAAATTCTATCACCTTTATCTAATATTCTTATAATATTTATGCACTCAAAAGCTGAGAAAATGTAGTATTGAATTGTTGTACATTTCAATATAAACAAAATGAATATTAGAGACAACTTTATTATAAATTGTTCCATGTTAATTGGAAAGAAGTGTTGTGATAATATTGTAAATGGTGTTGTTAAGTTATATAGGTCTAAAAAGATATATTTTATTGGAATTTTTATCTTTAGGAATCACGGATAAGAATTGCGAATTATTTCAATGAGGAAGAATTCCATTGGAGAATAATTATTTAACTAATATTCACACGTCCAGTTGGATAACAACCCAATAGTGCTAAAAAAATCTACTAGTAAAACCATCTGGACTCGGGGAACTATTAGTCTTCAAACTAAAAATTGAATACTTGATTTAAAAATCACTAGTAACACAAGTATGTTGACTATTATATTAAATTCTAACAATTATAAAATTTATAATTGAGACTAAATATTTTTTAAGGTTGAACCCATTGAAAATATTTCTAAAGTAGGAGACACTATGTTCAACATGGTATTCAACATTATAAATAATATTGTCTCCATCTATGATGAATTTGAGAGGTATAAATGATTTCCTATATATTTATAGATAAATAATAAATTTTTTATTTCGATATCTCTCTTTGAGCCACTCTACATTATAAATATCCTTTGGATTTTTATCCTTTATAGAGATCAGAGAGTTAAAATTCTTTGTGAGCTGATTTTATTACTCAAGATCAAAAATAAAATCTAAATAGATTGAAACATATTACATCTTATTAAGATTGTATTCAAGAGAGGAAATTTTACTTTCAATTTTTTTGGAGGTACCTTTAGTTAATCCCTTCAGTTTTTTCCTTAACTGTTTCAGCTTCATGATACATGAAAAAGAATAATTTCCAAAATTAGAATAATTACAAACATCCTCGACAATATTTCTTCAATCAGGATGAGATATCTAGGTATTATTAAATATAAAAGGTAGAGAATTTTTTAAATTTCTGATAAAAAGGTTGAACAAAACTTGATTATAATCAAATATTTTGCTTGTACGAGTGGTGTTGGAAATAGTATCCCATTAATGAAGAGATTTCTCATTATTGATGGATAAATAAAGATGTCTAGAAACATTTATTTTTGTATTTTATTCAATACCAAGTCTATTTATCTCTAAATAAATTAGTATCAATTAGATTATTTCCATCAATGAAATATTTAATCTTCCTTTTAGAGATGTTAGAGTGTACCACAACTATCATTTCACTAGATTATAAAATAGGATGGAAGTCTCTAAGAATAATCCAAGGGTATTCAATTTGGTTACTTATATTATCAAAATTCTATCATATCATTATGATTTCATTGTATCTATAATTATAATATATCATGGAGAAACACATATAGATATTATGAAAGTCGATCTCATTGGAAATCATATTATCTCAGTATTAAAATAAGTGAAACTATTCATAGTGGAATGAAAAAAAACCAATAGAGATTGAATAGCTGAATCATTAATGTTACCACAAATAAAGGAATTGAATATACATTCATTACCAGAAAAAAGAGGAATAATTTTTCTTAGGCTCATAAATAGAAATGTTTTAGGGATTAAGAATATTAATATACCATTTTATGAAATACACTATATCATGGATTTATATTTCCTAAAAATTCCAAAAAAAATATCCATTTGAACCTATCTTGGGTTTATAAACACCTTTATCACTACCTCCAATGTTTTTTTTCTCACTTATTTTTTGGATGGTCCAAAAGATTTTTCACTAGAAACATGAATATCATCATTTCGATTAGACACTAGAGTTGTAGAAGAATATTTATTTCTTATTCTATCTTTCTTTGGAGTTGAAATAGGTTTGACATAATTAAAATACTTATAAAATTTAATAAGATTATTGGGAATAATATCAAATTTTGAGTAGTCTTAATTTTTCATTGTATCATCCTCTATAGACTGAGAAGAAACAAAAACAAAATTTTTTATAGTTTCAAATTTTTTTAAATAATACAAATATATATACATCACATGTATAATTGTTCAATAAATTCATTTAAGGGATCAATCATTTCCATGAGACATGTATCTTTTCAATCTCATAAATTTAAAAATCATCTATAATTGATTATCTAATGTATATTGAACGAACTAGATGACTACTTCATCTTTGATTCACTAATGTTGATAATCATATCAGATGTAATGATTCAATTAATTATTATTACCTATGAAAGGGAATTTATATAATACACATAATCTAGGAAGATGAAAATATGAGGACCCACTTCATTATAATATTTATCCTCCAATTATATACTTATATAAACCCAAATCATTTATTTTCATAATAAGATTGAACTTGAAAATAATGTGTTTAAAATTTTGGTGATATTGAAGTTCCATAATATATACGACATGATCCATTGTTCTCATAACATATATCCGTTGGTTTTTCCATGTTATTAACATCCTTTAGTTAATTAATAAAATTATTGATCCAATACTTTTCAATATATAGTGCACTGATGTATTCAAAATTTATAGAAGAATAAACTATATTAGTATTTTATGAACACATAAAATTATTTTACCCATAACTAAGGTAGTAAAATAAAACATATTTAAACTAAGAATAAATTATTTTGGATGTTAGAACTAGAATAACCAATTTTAATAAGATCTCCCATGATAAAAATAGCTATAATTCATCATCACTTCTCCCAAATAACATAATGAAATATGAAAAACAGTACAATTGATTTCAGATATATCTAGTTCATATCAACATCTTATTCTAAAGGTATAATATAAACCAGGTCAACTAACAAATATTATACATCATGGATTTAATTTATGAAGTTTATGTAATTTCATTCAAGAATCTAATTTCAATAATATTTTAGGGAGACTATAATTTAATAAGACTCAAAAAATGTATTACTAGGGAATACCACTTTACCGTGTTCCCAATTCTTAACCATTATTATCACAATAACGTTATTACTCTCGAGGTGGGGAGTATTTAAGGGTATTTAAAACATAAATGTTTATTCAATATTTATTATTTTTCTTTAATATATGGAACAAAGATAAATCCCAATTTAAATTTAGAAATCACTAAATGAACTATCTCACAATAAGTTATAGGTAAGGTCACTCCCTACCATATATTGTTGCATTAAATAAATTTTAGGTATAACTCACTTCCTTACAAGTATTACTCTAATATATCTCTTTAGAAATAGTTTCATAATATGGAAAAAATAGTTAATATGATTGCAAGCCTTTACCTGAAGATCCATTTAATATGATATATTACACCTATATTGTGTTAGAGTTGACATGATCTTACAACATTATTCATTGTACATGACTAATCTCTATTACATAGTTATGAATGTCCAATGTTTTTAATATTCTTCTAATTTATAGATAAAATAACCCTCTTTATTTAAAATATAATATCATTGATTTCTATCTTAGATAAATTTATATTTCCACCTATCCCATAAATTAGTTTTATTTAAATTATCCTTTTCTTTTTATAGATATTTGATATCTCAATATTTATTCTTTATGAATCCAATATGGTTATAAATAAATCCATCCTATATTATACCCCTTTATTTTCTATACTTATGTTAATATTTAAATTCATTACCTAGCTTCATGAATTCATTGATGATAAATTAATAATTCTAATATATTTAGAAGTGATGGAGGATAATGATCCTTTTTTAGTGGGAATAATAAAGTGTTTCTCTAAATCCAAGGTTTGGGTAAGGTGATATCACAATATGTAACAGAGAAAAATAAATATCACTATATATTAATTTGATTCATATGTATAACATGATAAATTATAAAATTTGAAAATAAAAAAGAGGAAAATTTTCAGAAGTGATTGGTTTATATCATATTATCAAATTATATCTCCATTAATACATATTGGAACAACTATTAAGCAGAATTTTTAGGGATAATATAACTTCCTATGGTATTTAATATTGTAATATTTTGAAAAACAATTTTGATTCATTACATCAACATATTTTCCTTGTAAAATAAACCGTAATAATAAATAATAATATATTAGGAAAATAGGGAATGATCCATATATAATGAATCTTTGAATAAGATGGAGGATTTCATGATGAATACAGTTGAGAATTTGATATACATGTTGTTAAAAGGAATCTTTTTTGAAAAAGTTATTTAGCTAAATTAGGTAATTGTATAACTAACTATAGATTCAACAAAAATCAATAGAGAGTGGAAGATTGATAAAGATCATTGGACTTGTAGATAAAGGGGGAGTTAGGTGAATATAGAATTATCTAAAGTACAAGTACTCAAGGGACATAAAATTTGAGGCTGAAGCCTCGGTTTATTAGTGGAAATGCGGAACATCTCATTGATAATCAAGCAACACGTAATATAGGGAATGACTCAGAAATAATCGAACCCGAGACCTCGAGAAGACCCCATAAAAGCTGCTACCAAAAAACCTGTTACAAAAGGGATATATCATTCAATAATTGTATATATTGAATCATCACAGGGATTAGTGGGGAAGAATATATAGTGAAGCACTATAAATGAAGAAGGATTATCATAGGTTATAGGTTTAAACTTTTATAATTATAGAATCACATTTTTGGGACATATATTACCAGTGTAAGGAATATACATATCAAACTATATGATTATAGATGAGTATTTACTATTAATTTTGTTTTATTTAACATTAGTGGCTACGTATTTATATCGGGGATGAAAGGGATTCAACTATGAAAAGTTTTACAATTATTTGAAACATGAATTTTTTTTCTATTAAAAATATTTTTCAAAATCTCTTAATTACTTTTTCCCTTGTTAGATGATATTTGGGAGAATATTTTAAAATGAGAGTGGAATACTAATTTATGTAGAAGGTTATCGGAGACCGAATTCTAATGGATTTGTGTTTTGAAAATTTTAGTGGTAATATAGTAAAAAAAATTTACAAGGAAATATTCTTATATTGGGAAATATAATTCCTACAAAGAATCATTATCTTGGGAGTATGTTCTTGGTTAGGATGAGAGGATGAATTTAAATACCCATGATTTTTTTAATATAATTATTTGGTTATTGAACTATAATTCTTTACAAATTATTGTTACTATATGAATCTCCAAACTCTGTTATTATAAATTCAATCAATAATATTATCTTCTACTTATATATTGAATCACACAAAAAACATTTATAAAAAATACCCATATATTTATATTTAAGTGATGATAAACCCCCAATATATTTGATTTTTAATTTTTTTTTCATGCAAACAATTTCTATAATTATTGAGATGTAATAGTTTCTTACTAATGATGTGAAATAAGGACTCTAGGAACTTATAGGAAATGTGTGTTTACATAACAATAATACATCAAGCACCGGTCTATTCCAATTCATCTAAAACATTAAATAATATTTTCAAGGATTTTCTAATTATGTCTTTATGCACTAATTTTGGATCATCTTTTGTTATAAGAAAATACAATGCACCAAAAATCCATTAGGTCTAATAATCCCACTATTATATTTTGTTTTAAACCAATTCCAGATGCATTTCCCCCCATTAAAACTAATATCAAAATCATTAAAATATATCTCCTTCATCTCAATAATTTTATTTATTTATTCCTAATTATTACCAATAATTATCTATAAGACCACATGTTTCAATGTATTATTATATAAATAAAAAAATTCTCTTAATTCAGAAGATTTCTGTTGAATTTTATAACATAATCAATTTTGGCACTATAGTCAACCATCACTATTTTATTAATATTAGAGTGACAATCCATCTATGTTAATATTACATGAAATATGTTTTTTAAAAATTATTCAGGTATCATCAATATGATTTTATTTTGAAAATATTTGTTCAAAATCCTTCTTGTCAGTTATCCTTCTTCACTTCATTCACATGTGAATATTTTAATTTCACCTTCCAAAGTACCCTTTAGAAAATAATAAAGAAATATACACCAATAAATTTCATTATGAAATGTCATGAATGAATATATAGAAATGATAATACAATTTTTTATTATATTTTAAAATTAATAAAATTTATTTTATGTTTTATTTTCTAAATACTCTCACATTTTTCAAGCATTATTTACCTCAACATGGGATGATACATGGAATCCATATTATCAATTTATAGTTTTTCAAAATAATCATTTAGCTTATTCATGATCTATAATTTCCCTATTTTTCCAATAATATTTCCTATTATATACAAAATTAATTAGTAATAAGTCCAATGAGAAGAGCGGACATCTCAATTTCCTCATGTTAAGGAAGATGTATAACCTATTAGCTTAAATCTTTCCATTATATTATTTATAATTTTCAAGAACTCCATATTAATTTTACAACTTTCCTAAAACGACTTAAGTAGTATATATATTTCTTAATTTTCCCATATCATCTTATATAGGCAAAATTTCATCCTCCTCTTGTGTATAAAATTGCTTTTTATTATATAATTCATACCATGGTATACCTTATCGAAACATCCTTATATTTAGATCAACAATACTTATAGGATTTCTTGTCAACCTCCATAATGATAAATAAATATATTTTTAACCATACCCTACAAAATAAATGAAATAATTAGTAAAAATAAAATTCCTTTATAAACGATTAAAATTGAAATTCATTTTCCTTTATTTTTCAGACTTATAACACTTCTTCTATTTTTATTTGGATGAAAAATTTATAAATTATACAAGATTTACAAAAAAATATATTTTGAGGTATATTTTTTTGAAACATATTTTTTGGAATTACCAACCATTAAAGATCTTCAACATTATAGTTCATACTAACTATAAAAACATTCTTATTCACATTAATATTTATTTTTTCATTAGTCTCTTTAAAACCCAAATTTAAATTTCCTTTAACATATGATCATTATTATTCTAATAAATCTTTATATTTCCCGGTAGATAATACAACATTCAATTTATCATTATCATTGGGTTCCTTTATAAATCATAAAACTTTTCCAATTATCATACCAGATATTTAGTGGATTATATGATCATCAAGAACACATTATTCATTAACTACCTCACAATATAAATATTATATCCTCTTACTCTTATATTAATTTTAATAATATGGTTTCCCATTATTTATCCTCATAAATTCTTCCGACTTTATGTTGAGATCAACCATTCATTATGGATTTTTTTATCATTCCATATTTTAATTATTGAAACTCTTCTTTAAGTTTATCAACCTAATCTTCCTATTATATAATGTAAATATTATAATAATAACTATATTCAATTTCATTATTTTTATTCATATTTTTAATTTGAATATCATCTAAATATTTCTGTTATTTAAACATCAACTCCTTTACTATCTTCTATTCAACATTTTCTTTATTACAACATTAAAAATTTTATCCCTAAACAACAAGAACTATGGAATATTTTCTATAAATCATTATATATTTCTATTTATTTTAGTACTATTATTTTTTGAGGGATAATTTATATTTTATTTAAGTTGGGATCTATAATTTTCTATATTATTGAAATATTTTCGTAGAGTATATTATTTTTCTTCATCATCATCGAGAATCCTTCATTGAGACTTGGAAACTAGTTGTATAACTTCTCCATGTTCAAAATATGACAATGCAATTTTATCATTAACTATACATTTTCCATTTTTGATTCTTGAAAATAGAAATTCTTGTAATTCTTTCACTTCTTTAGATTTAGGATCCTCTTGTACTAAAATCCACTCTAATTCTTTGTGATCCATCTCTATGATTTTTTTATAAGGTGCATCATCCAAAAATTTATTTTTTATATAGTACCAATGGCCTTTCGAGTTTATATGAAAATATTTTTTAATCTCTCCTTACTTTTTCAATGACACCATCATATTGATGTTAGTAGTTAGTAGACTTAATACTCTATTGAAATTGAATATATATTCTATAGTCTATCAATGACCATGCTTGTTGCTTATAATTTTAATCAATTTTCAAACATTTAATGATAGTCTTATAGGGAATAACCGTCAAATCTATAAAATAATTTTGTAATACTTTAATATTTTTTTATACCATTCAAAATAGTTTTTTGTGGAAATGAAAAAGTCTGGTAAGTTAATGAAAACACCATATAGTCCACTGAAAAATAAAATAGATAAGAAAAAAATAATCCTTAGTAATTACTAAATCAAAAAATCCATCATAAATCACATTGTAACTATAGAAGGGGAATACGGGATCATGGAAAGAATCTTGGATGGAAAGATGGATTTGAATCACCATATCATGATACATTACCACACAAGATAAACAATCACTATTATAAAATAGGGCACTAATGGAGGTATAAATCACTACTAAATGGTTTTTAAATAGTCTTTAAATCCACTAATAAAGTTATAATAGTCATCAAACTTTTTGCAGTTTCACCTTTTTACTGTTGGTTTATAGTAGGTTACATGGAATAATTTTTAATGATGATTATTTCATTTATTAGTGATAGTTTGCCTCTCAAAACATTTATGGTTATCATGGATGTTAAACTATCGCTAATGTTTTTTTTACCATAGATAATTAATTTTTAAACCACTACTATGTATTATAGCTAAAAAATAAATGTTGTAGAAACTACACCCCAGAACAAGTATACTAAATAGATATAAAATGATGAAAAATATAAACAAATAAATAAGAAAAAATATTCATATAATAAAATCACCAAACCTAGAATTAAAAATGATTAAAACATCTATATAAAAATTAACAAGGTATTAACTAATATATGAATACAAAATAGAATAATGTTGATATTCTAAAAAACATAACATGCCAATTATAAACGGAGTTTCAATTAAATTATAACCAAAACATAAGAAATATATAAGCCAGATTCGAATATATTTATTTCTTGAATTGATAATGAATTATTTTATATAGATTACTATAATAGTAATTGAAAATCATTAATAACAACTTGAAGGATTTTAATATATTATTAACCAAGTATATTATATCATTAAACAAAAACTCAAGTTCATAAAGATAGAAAACTAAATCCAATAATGACACATAGAAATATGAGCATTGTTCAACAATTAAAAAGATAATAATAAAATAAAAAATAAATAAATCAGAAATATCATAAATAATTATTAAATATTTATGAATGAACAACATTATCATAACACCAAAATACACTACTCAAATCAATGAAAAATAATTTCCTATAAAATTAAAACATAAAAACCTCATCATGTTTTCACTTCATCCATTTCTAAATATAACCATATTACATAATGTCACCACATTTATTAGTACCACCACATAATCACATAACCCCAACATATATAAATAAACCTAAATTACATTTAATTATACCTCCACCTCTAAATATCAATTCCACACATATTTTACATTGCTAACATAAATCGCCATAAATCATTACCACATCTTCAAAATACATCTTCCAAAACATTAAAAATAAAAAAATTGAATTGAATTAATTAATATTAAAATATTCCCATAAAAAGTATTCCATGTGACAAGACAACAATGAACTACTCCCCCATAATTTTATTTACCATTCATATATCAATCCCATAAGTCTACCACAACCCCACTTTCATTTTGGAAATCACACGACGCCTCCAATACAATAATAATAACACAAATAACATGTGAAAAAATTGATAAAATCCAAAACATAGATACCCATGAATTAATTACAACTTCTTCATTATATGGGCCAACCTAACATTCCCACATAATATGATCCTAATAAAATCCCTTCTTTCATCACATTAATCATACTCAAACCATCCTAAATCTAATATAAAATTTAATAAATGGGAAATTTGTGTCAAACAATAATGGAATACATTAAATGAAATCATTTAAAAACAGTAAAAAAGAACCTCATATAGATGAGTATAAGGGAGTATTTATATGAAAACATGGAAAATACACCAAGAATATATATTTAATGTAATAATAGAAATAAATATATCTCATACCTCAATTTACAACACACTTTCTCAATTATCATATCATTATTTCAGTCCGTTATGACTTTGGTTGAAGAAAACCACCACCAAATTCAATGTCAACCCTCGTCACTACCTGAAAAACAAAGATCATCACTCTCTGCATCATCATATCCAATCTCTTATACAATGACCAATATTATAGTTTTATTAAAAGTTAAATGGTTATGTATATTTAAATTTAAAAATAAAAACAATAAAATTATGTGTACTAAATTTTTATGATGTTGTGTAATTTACCAACTCACTCAAACCAACCATGAATAAAATATCATCGGGGACACATCCGGTCTTCTTCTGATATAATTCATGAAATTATTTCTATAGAGCAATCAAATTTTTATCCTACATCTATATATAATCCAAATGTTGATGGATTGTGATCCCCAATTGTTTAATTATAATTTTCATTATAATAAATTGCATCATGGCATATCGAGGTAGGGAGTAACATAAAATTGATGTAGATACTACTAAAATATCTGGTGACCTACTAAATCCCTTAAATGGTAATAGTCTTGAACCCATCTCATGTACATAAGTAGGCTGATCCTTCCCAAGGACTTGATTAAGTGAATCGTCCTTGGAGACTCAGAAGGACAGTGTGGGACTGGAATTTCATAGTTCTTTTATGTTTATCTATAAATAAAATATCATTCATATTTAAGGGAAAATATATTAACATTTTAAAAACTAACAATAATTTATTATAATTAAAAAGTAATTCATACCCTAAATTCTTTAACAATACAATTCACAAAAATCCCAAAAAAAATTTATATCAACAATAAACAAAAGTTACGACCAAGATAATTTGTTCCCTAAATAATTTGACAACATTAAAAAAATTATCTAAAAAATTAAATATACAAAATAGATAATGTTATCTTATAAATATTTAATCTAATGATAATATTACCATAGTAAATCTGTTATTTTTTTTGAAAAACTCTTTGAAACATCACTGTGTGGGGATTAATTGTTTAGCTCGACTTGATACATTTTTTCTTGAATCATCTTAAAATAAATAACATGTAATGAAATAACAATGTTTGAAATGTCATAAACTTTTCATTTGAATGTCTATATGTGAAATGAGATTAATATAATAATATATGTTTTAATACAATGTGCTTACTATGATGATGACTATCTTTAAACATCTTCCAGTACCCTCTACGTACCCATCAGTTACCTTATCATACTAATACTGAGTGGTCAGTGCTGCATCATTGAATTTATTCCATAATATATATTTAAAATCATTCCATTTCATTCCCAAAATTTTAAATTCCAACTTTCAAGAGAGAATATCAACAATAGTAATATGTATTAACATCTATATAAAGAGATAAATTTTTATAATATTTTAATTCAATTAAATAATGGAATTAAATTAAACCATAACATATTTAAATTGCCTTTATTTGGGAATTAAATACCTTATTCTTCCATGATTTTGACATTTGATTCCCATCAAAATATGTAATCAGAAGGGTAACTGATGCATCCACAAACTGGCGTGGAATATGGCCATATAATCCCATAACATCACCTATGGAGAACCCATAATAGTAAAAGTGGATAACTATCATTAGTTAGTTTAGATTACAGACATTTAAACAATTATTATTTGTCTCTTTATTTTTATTTATTCTCCATATTTTAAAAAAAATAGTTATTAATATAAAGAAAGTGAAATAGTATTATTGAAAATAATTTTTTTACCAATAACCATATCCCTCCTATGTCCTCATGAATAAATACGAGTGACCACCTATTCATCCACCATAGAGTTTCTATATGATGATCCTACAGAATCAAGAGAGAATGTTCTAGATGCTAATAATATAGAGAAGGAGGGTGTAGGAGACATTGATGGGAAGGGGACAGAGGTTGTGGAAAATACTAATGTGGGTAGATGGAGGGATTCCTTTATGTTATAGGTAGGGAACCCGATGGATCATCAGGTGTTTGTGTGGTTAGCAGAATGTTGACTGGGAGATTACTTGGATTAGTAAAATGATTCTTCTTTATAATTCACATCATTTTAAAAAGTAAAAATAACATTAGAAAATATATATAAAAAAATTGAAGTTGAAAAATAAATTTAAAATGGTAAGAGATGAACAATACTGAAAAAAATATTATACATATGTATGATAATGAATGACTGTAAATACAACCAAATATAACTTTTACTTTTTCAAGATTAAATTTCTCATGCATAAAAAAAAATTTAAAAATGATAATAGATCCATAGTACTGGAAATTAATAACATATAACATTGGTGGTTGATATGTTAATGGAAAAAATCTTATACAATCATTTTGTCCATTAATCATATCATTATGTGTCTCCATTATTACTTCATCCACATTATTGAGCCTTGATAGAATAATATTTTTAGTATCACAAAAGAAAAATAAGTTAGTTTCTTTCTATATATGGGATTCAATGTTAAAGGTCTAATCTTCCACTTCAACACCCATATCATACAAGTCACATTGCTTCATGAGAAAAATTAAAATCCCACCTTCATCTATGAAATCTTCCACGTGATATAACATTTCTTCTATTAATGATAAGATATAAAAATTAGATAATTCATGGTCAATGAAATACAACTAGAAATAGAAGTTCACTGCATAAATTACAAGGGATATTTTTTAATACCCTTAGTAATATTGAAGCACTATTATTTTAATAAAACAAATAAAAACTATAGTGGTATTTTAATTTGATAATATTTGAAAAAATTTCATAATATCATAATTTAGAAACTAAAAATTACCACTATTATATGTTTTGAAACCCACTTCTCAATTGAATGTATAAAATATAAAACCATTCAAATTGTAAGTGTTTAACTTTTTAGCATGTTTTATAGGACCTTGATCCATAAACATAAAATATTTTAAAAAATCAGTATGAGTATAAGTATTAATGATCTTTAAAAGCTAATATAAATTATTATATTTACAAAATAGATGTTTCAAACTAATATCTGAATTTATTTCAATATTTTTAAAATTACCAGATGAGAAAACTATTCTAAATGATCTTTATTAACATATTTTTTTATCGCTTTCATTTATTTTTTGACTTCTCTTTCGTATATTTATTGTATCCTGAGATATTTTATAAGTTCGTCTACAAGTTCACTATTTATTATAATATATAAATATTTATTTTATAATTACATTTTATTCAGTGTAATATTAGTGATCCTCACAACTAATCGGCCAACATTATGAAAGATTTCTCATTTCCTTTATAGTTGAGATTGAGTTGATATTTTTCGAACATATAAAAATCAATTAAATGTTTTTTCAATATCGACCAAGCATATAGAAAAAAAATGTAAGACATTCCTCTTCTTAATAGCCTTAAAAATAGGGCCTTCATGTTGATATTTATTTTTCATATATGATTTCAAAAGTCAAATATATATATGATATAAAATAAATAAACAATAATTAACTATTTATGAAGTTGAATGAAGGGTTTCATTAAGATCGGAAAGATATAAATAAAGCATCATTCACTTGGATACATATATGAGAACTCCTAATTCAGTTTCCTCAGCCAAATTCAAAGCAAAATTCATTATGATAGTAAAAAATGACATAGGAGAGATCATCTCTATTGAAAAAGAGCCAATAAAGACCTATCCAAAATATTATCAATCTCACCTGGTTATAGAGTTTGATATCTTATTTTTTTGATTAATGTGAAAAATTGGAGTAAAACTATAGTAATGTTTTCATGTAACAATGTATACAATGCCAATGATAGTAACTGAGGTAAAAAAATGTGTATAATGATATTACAATCCTTGTATCCTATAATAATTTATTCTGAAACACCTTGATATGTTACTTGAATACAAATAAGAAATTTTCATATGTATTAAAATTATATGGAATATATATTTATCCTCATTTTTCATTGAAAAAATTTCCGAAGCATACTTTCCATTCTCCTATGTACATAAATAATTATTTATATTCATCATATATAAGTCCTCCTGAGAATTAATATGGTCCTTAATACTTACATTTTAAAGACCCGTAAATTCCAAGGAATTTTTTTTAAATTTTCTTTGGAATTTTATAAGAACGCAGTTTCTGACGGCGCCTGATTCCGAGGCCCGGTGTGCCTAGAATCAATTTCCAAAGTTTGGCTCTGGTACGTTCAGTGAACGAACGAGCGGGTTTTTCTAACTTTTGAAATGGTGCTCGGAATCGAATTCTGAGGGCACCGATGGAATCGCAGCGCCGGTAATTGCTTAGAAACGCCTCTTCCGGAGTTGCGTTTGCTCGGGTGTGGTTTTTAATTTTCGGGCTTAAAGTTAAGAAACAAAATAATTTTGTGACAACTTTATTTTATTTCACTTAAGCCACTTGGAAGCCACTTGAAGCCACTTAAAAGCGGCTTAATCTGAGTTGAATCGGATAGGGTACTATCCAGAAATATCCTACCCTCTTGGTAGGATATTTGTGAGGTGGGGCCCGCATGAGCCCCACCGTTTCTTTCCGCTAAGTAACGCACCCGCGAAGACCCGTCTTTATGAAAGTCAACTGACGCGTTTTCTTAAATTCTTAACAGACCATTTAATTGGGCGGTTTTTTTTCGTAAATTAAATGAGTTGTTTCTTTTGTTGAATTAATTCTACGAATTAATGGTTCGTTTCTTATCTTTTGAAATTCAAATGTTTAGTTGTGTAAATAAAATAAGGCTTAAGCTTATTTTATTTTGGGTTGGTCTCCTTTGCCACCTTGAGAGATTTTGAGAAGCTCTCTCCATCTTCTTCAAATTTGACGAAGAACACGAAGAACACTTAAGCTCCGACGAAGAACGCCGCTTCTCTTCTTCGTAGCCGGTGTGTTTCTGAAGATCGACGACGCCGCTTCTTCGATCTTCTTCCCGTGTCAACGAAAGGAGACGTCGTTTCCTCCTCGGACTATCTCCGTCAGCTTACGAAGCTTCTCCAGTGACGTACCTCTTCGGACGCACCTCGACGTCAACGGAAACGACATTTGATTTCCGCGACGCCCGACCTCCGCGACGCTAGTCTTCCGCGTCTTGATTGGCGTGCTCCGCACGTGAATCCGAGGTAGTGGATTGTTGATATTTTATTTATTTATTTTCCATTCTTGATTCTAGAATGTCGAACTTCGAGGATAAAGGATTAAATGTTATTGTCTAACGAGAGGGGCTCCCGGACCGCACCAACACGGCCGAACCCCCCTCCTATGTTCGTAATTGTTTCCTTGCGGATGGAATGGGATGGCGTGGTGTCGTCGCACCACGCGGGAATCACACGGCAATTATTGCGCGGCACCGTCGCGCCCCGCCGTGGAAAGAAATCGAAGAACGCGACGTCGTCGCGTCGCGTCGAAGAAAGTCAAAGGCGCCGCGGCCGGAGCGGGGCCGCGGCGGAGGGAAGCGATGCCGTCGCATCACGCCGGACGACATAGGTCGCGGCCGGTTCCGGGCCGCGGCAGAGCAAGAGGACCGGTGGCCGGCACCGGGCCGCCGGTGTCGGCGAAGGAAGGACCGGCCGTCGCCGGTCCTTGCTGGCGAAACCGGTCGGCCAGTGCGGGCCGGCCGAACAGTGGAGACCGGGGGAATTAATTTCCCCCGGCCGAGTCTCAAAAGAGGCCCCAGTTAAGGGGCCGCGGTTCTCAAAGGGGGGGGCTTTGCCCCCCCGCGCGTGGCACCCGAACGACGCCCAGGCCGCGCCACCGTGCCGGTCCGCGCCGCCGAGCCGGACCGAGCCGCCGCGCCGGACCACGACGCAGCACCGGCACGCGCCGCCGCGCCGCCGGCCGGGCCGGGTCATTGGGCCGGGTCGCCGCCCGGGGCAGGTCGACCCGGTTCAGCCGACCCAGGGGGGGTGGTCAGGCCGGGTCGGCCCGGGCCCAGACCCCCAGTTTCGGACCACTTTCGGTCAAATGCCCGTATCTTGGGCTACGGGCCTCCAAACGACTCGCTGTCAGCGGCAACGCGATCCTTGGATCGAGACGGTCGTTTCGGTATACTATACACGAGGTGCACCTTCCTTTTAGGGAGCCTACGTGGTTAAAACTCCATAGTTAAGCGTACTTGGCCTAGAGTAGTGATCAGGATGGGTGACCTCCTGGGAAGTTTCCCAGGGTGGGTGTGAGACGGAAAGGCCAATAAATATCAGACCGGGTGTCCGATTGACTCGCCATCTGTTTCGTTGAATTCCTCTCAGTGAGACGGATCTTTTGGCTTACTCTGATCGAGGTTTGGATGCCGACGGAGTGCGGTCGGGTTGGATCGCACCGAAATCCAACCGGGCCCCTGGAACGAAAAAGCCAATAACTCTCAGACCGGGCATCCGATTGACGGGCCGTCTGTTGCGTTGAGTTCCTGTTGATGATACGGAACTTTTGGAATCCTTCGCCGAGATTTGGATGCAGCTGGATAGTGGCCGGGTTGGATCGCACCGAAATCCAACCGGGCCCCTGGAACGGAAAAGCTGATACCTTTCTGACAGAACGTTCGTTTGACGAACCGTCAGCGGCGTTGGTGATCTCGTTGAGAAACGGTCCCTATGAGTATACCCTATGAGTGTTCGGGGTATAGTTGAGTTACGGCCGGATTGGTTCACACACGAAACCAACCGGGCCCCTGGAACGAAAAGGCTAATAACTCACAGACCGGGCGTCCGATTGACGCGCCATCTATTGCGTTGAGACCCCTATGACGAGGTGGTCCTTTGAGATACTTCTTTGCGGGACTTTGTGATACTTGGAGTATCGACCAGTAGCTCGTGGAGCGGACCCTCCCGGAGATGAGCGTGCGAAGTACGGAGACCGTGTAACCGGATGAGACCTGACGACTGCTTGACCGACTCGACTTGGAGTGAGTCGACTAGCCCAGTGGACGGAGCGCCCGGTATTTGGCGACAAACCCACGGTGGACGGAGCGCCCGGTAGTTGGCCGCAAACCTGCGGTACTCGACAGGAGGAGTACCTCTGTAGGCTATTAGTGGGAGCGCCCGGTATTTGGCGACAGACCCTCAGCGGACGGAGCGCTCGGTACTTGGCTGGAAACCCGCAATACTCGACAGGAGGAGTACCTCAGCAGTCTTAGGTTAGTGAGCAGTACCTCGGAGTCGTGACAGGACCACTGTACACTCCAGAGATGGAGCTCTTCAGCAGTTACGGTTTCGATAATGAAAATCCTGGTTTGAGATGAGACTTTTGACCTTTGTGTTTACCTCATGATTGAGATGGGTCACTTGATAACTTAGGTATATTTATGGGAATATACCTGGTTAGTGGTTATCCGTTTATTTCACAATCCTTGTGTTTCCTCATGATCGAGATGGGTTACTTGATAACTTAGGTATATGTATGGGCATATATCTAAGTAGAGGTTATATGTTGAGATCATATTGTGGTTATCCTTGTTCGTTTAGTGATACCTTGAGGGTCTCGGGGTCCCTACTGAGTATCGTTATACTCACCCCTGCACGGGCTATGCCCGCACCTCGTTGTGTTGGTTGCCGACAACGGGCAGTGCTGACAGAGGCCGAGTGTTCGAGGACTGGACGGTACCCGGAGGTGGACTACACGACGAGTTGGTACCCGTAGGTGGACTACATGACGAGTCAGTACCCGGAGGTGGACTACGCGACGAGACGACTCACAGAGGAGGTTGACGAACGAGAGCGTGGAGGAGGCTATCTGTACCTACCCTTCAGGTAGGATCCGAGGTGGACGACCAGGAGATGCGCTATCTGTACCTACCCTTCAGGTAGGACCCGAGGAGGACGACCCAGGAGCTGCTTCCCTCTTCCAGCTATTTGTCTTTTTTCTATTGTACCTTGTTCAGTTGTAGTTGTACTTTCTTTTGGGTTTGTATTCTGGCCCATTTACTTTTCAGCTTTTCTTTTGTACTTAGTGTTTTGTTTCTGCTTGTACTCTGTGGTGCTTGTTTTCTTTTATAAAGGAAATTCCTTCCCAGTTATCGGGATTTTACGCATTTGGTGCTAGTCGCCAGCCCCTGGCCTATGGAAGGCGGGCTTGGGGTAGTCACGACACGGGTCCCGAGGATGGGTCATGACAAATTGGTATCATAGGATTCGGTTCTAATGTAGAACTTATAACTCTGATATTTTCTTTCTGTGAAGCAATAGTGTTAAGGGTACGGAGTGTGGTCTTCAGTTCAGGGAGTCCAGTGTTGGTGCGGGCGGCCGACGTATCCATACACCAGGACCCTGACAACTGATTTCCGACTTTGTGCACGAAAACACTGATTGCGTGTGTGTTTTCAAAGGTTTTCCCTTAAAACAGCTCAAACCAGGTCAGCTCACCAGGTATAATTGTTTGACCATGTTACGTTGTTTCTTTCAGGATGCCTTTTCTCGGACGACCAGCTAGAGCCCACAGGGATGTGCGTGCTGAAAGCCTGTCGAGCGACGAGTCTTCGGTACAGGGCCCTCTTGCAGTTGAGGCACCAGCGTAGGCACCAACGGTACTACCATACGTTGGGCCACCGATGCCACCAGCCGCAGCAGTAGGTGATGCACGCTACTTAAGTGCGCTGCACAAGTTCCAGCGCTAGAGGCAACCCAGGTTCCAGGGAGGGACGGACCCGCAGGCAGCTGAGGTTTGGCTGGAGGCTGTGGTGAGAGTCTTCAGGCTAGTGGGGATGCCGGCAGACTTCATGGTGATCTTTACTGCCAGCCTCCTTCAGGCAGCAACAGGCAGGTGGTGGAGCCACTTGTTTCAGTTTTGCGACGGGATGACCTTCGCATGGGAAGACTTCCAGACCTTCTTTAGGGTGGAGTTTTTGCCAGTAGATCTACACCCCGAGCGTGTACAGGAGCTTCTGCCTTTGCCGCGTGTTTTTCGATCAGTAGCCGAGTCATCTGTGGGCAGTAGACAGATGATTCAGAGGTCCAGGAGGACCAGACCAGCAGTTGGACGATCTCGGGTTTTAGGACCGGTGGTGCAGGGCACCCGAGGTGGGAACATAGCTAGGCGTGCCAGAATCAGGTTGTGTTACTCATGCGGTGGAAAGGGTCACCTGGAACGTGACTGTTCGACTCCTCGTACAGTTGATCCGCAGGCGTTGGAGGAGCCACCGAGGCAGAAACAGCGACGAGTGCTTGAGCAACAGCCGAGCAGTGGACAAGGAAGTAGAGCTCCGAGAGCAGGTGGACAGGAGAGGAACTAGTGGATACATCCTTTGTACTTCTAGTTCGATGTTTCTTTTGTATTCGTGTCTTTGTACTATGAGCTGCAATAATAAAAAAGAACTTATCTTGTGATGTTCGCTTTCCGGTCCTATTTGTTTGGTTGATACTGAGTGGTCCCGGTTAAAACAGTTGACTTGACCCTCACTTTCGAGATTTCTACTGGAGGAGACCCATTGACCTCACACAGATGCCGACAGTGTGACTCGACCCTTGGAGGCAAGAGTGACAGTTGGATCTCTTGGTAGTTACGTCGAGGCCTTATGACTTCATCCATGGCATGAATGCATCATTAATGTTGGGATTGACTGTATTAGGCAACGAATGTGGTTCATCCAGGGGATGAGACCGGATTTCTCTTATCGGAAAAGAAGAAATCATGGCAGCTCTTGTGAGACTAGAGAAGGTGCATATCATCCAGGAGTAGATGAAGACTGCACAGTGCAGTAAGAAAAAGGAAACGTGTGCCAGTCTTAGAGACTCGGACGTGTTAAATGTTTCAGGAAGTGGAAGCTTTAAGGATAGATGAGTCTGCGAAACAGCAGACGTGGAGGCAGAGCTAGGAGAGCAGTATGAGGTGGTGTACATCTTAACATGCTACAACCACCCGCCTTAGTTATTCCCGCCAGGCTTAGGGGGCTGGAGGGCGGAGGAAGAGTGAGGCTGCATGCGATCAAGGAGTGTGACCCAATGGCTCTAGAAATGATTCAAGGCACAGTCTGTGTCCACTTCTAGCTGCTGTAGTAATGGACATCAATATGAATCATTCCTTGCTTTCACAAATCTTGTTCCAGACCTAGAGTTTCCGATAAGCCGTGGACTTGACCCTCACTTCTAGAGATACCTCGGGAGGAGACTCGATAATCACACATATGCCGACAGTGTGGTCAGACCCTCAAGGCGAGAGTTCCGGTTGGAATCTCTTGGTGGCAGCGTCGAGGCCTTACGACATTAGTTTGAGTATGGAATGGGCAATAACTGTTCATACTCAAATTGACAGTTTTATGCAAACGTCGGGATGGGTTCTCCTTGGTCGGCAAAAAGGAAACCCCAGGCAGCATAGGATAAACTCTTTCACAGGAGGGTGCGACCGATCACTCTTGAGTCGGTCAACCTTACCCTCGTGGAAGTAGTCGTTTTGAGTTTCAGTTCTAACAGAAATGGAGACCTCTGGAGTTCGAGGATGACGACCACGTCTTCTTATGGTTCTCACCTCGACAAGCTTTACGGAGATGTGGCCAGGGAGGCAAGTTATCTCCGAGGTTCAATGGACCTTTCTAGGTCCTCAGCTGGGTAGGCGAGGTGGTTTACCGCTTGTCCCATCCACTTCAGTTGCACTAGGTGCACGACGTTTTCCACGTATCCCAACTGAGGAGATACGTGCTCGACCCCTTCGCATATCATCGACCATGAGGAGCTGGACGGTGGCGATGAGTGTCTTATACGGAGGTTCCTGTGGGGATCGAGGATCGACAGGAGCAGATCCTAAGAGGATGGTCGATTCCTCTTGTGCACTTTCTTTGGCAGTGCGGGAACCTCCAGGTGAGCACATGGGAGCGGAAGGCTTAGATGCGTGCTCAGTACCGCTTTGTTTCCCTATGTTTGTTGTGAAGCTTTACGGGGAGGTAAAACCCTGTGGTGCGAGTAATGTAAAGACCCGTAAATTCCAAGGAATTTTTTTAATTTTCATTGGAATTTTATAAGAACGCAGTTTCTGACGGTGCCTGATTCCGAGGCCCGGTGTGCCCGGAATCAATTTCCGAAGTTTGGCTCGGGTACGTTCAGTGAACGGACGAGCGGGTTTTTCTAACTTTTGAACCAGTACTCGGAATCGAATTCTGAGGGCACCGATGGAATCGTAGCGCCGGTAATTGCTTAGAAACGCTTCTTCTGGAGTTGCGTTTGCTCGGGTGTGGTTTTTAATTTTCAGGCTTAAAGTTAAGAAATAAAATAATTTTCCGACAACTTTATTTTATTTCACTTAAGCCACTTGAAAGCCACATGAAGCCACTTAAAAGTGGCTTAATCTGAGTTGAATCGGATAGGGTACTATCCAGAAATATCTTACCCTCTTGGTAGGATATTTGTGAGGTGGGGCCCGCACGAGCCCCTCCGTTTATTTCCGCTAAGTAACGCACCCGTGAAGACCCGTATTTATGAAAGTCAACTGTCGCGTTTTCTTAAATTCTTAATAGACCATTTAATTGGGCGGTTTATTTTTCGTAAATTAAATGAGCTGTTTCTTTCGTTGAATTAATTCTACGAATTAATGGTTCGTTTCTTATCTTTTGAAATTCAAATGTTTAGTTGTGTAAATAAAATAAGGCTTAAGCTTATTTTATTTTGGGTTGGTCTCCTTTTCCACCTTGAGAGATTTTCAAAAGCTCTCTCCATCTTCTTCAACTTTGACGAAGAACACGAAGAACACTTAAGCTCCGACGAAGAACGCCCCTTCTCTTCTTCGTAGCCGGTGTGTTTCCGAAGATCGACGACGCCGCTTCTTCGATCTTCTTCCCGTGTCAATGAAAGGAGACGCCGTTTCCTCCTCGGACTATCTCTGTCAGCTTACGAAGCTTCTCCAGCGACATACCTCTTCGGACGCACCTCGACGTCAACGGAAACGACGTTTGATTTCCGCGACGCCCGACCTCCGCGACGCTAGTCTT
Organism: Viscum album; assembly: GCA_963277665.1. Taxonomy (NCBI): domain Eukaryota; kingdom Viridiplantae; phylum Streptophyta; class Magnoliopsida; order Santalales; family Viscaceae; genus Viscum; species Viscum album. The sequence goes on from OY728123.1 coordinate 669,551,008, forward strand.
CCGCGGCTTGATTGGCGTGCTCCGCACTTGAATCCGAGGTAGGGGATTGTTGATATTTTATTTATTTATTTTCCATTCTTGATTCTATAATGTCGAACTTCGAGGATAAAGGATTAAATGTCATTGTCTAATGAGAGGGGGGCCCGGACCGCACCAACACTGCCGAACCCCCCTCCTATGTTCATAATTGTATCCTTGCGGATGGAACGGGATGGCGTGGTGCCGTCGCACCACACGGGAATCGCACGACAATTATTGTGCGGCGCCGTCGCGCCGCGCCGTGGAAAGAAATCGAAGAACGCGACGCCGTCGCGTCGCGTCGAAGAAAGTCAAAGGCGCCGCGGACGGAGCGGGGCCGCGGCGGAGGGAAGCGATGTCGTCTCATCACGCCGGACGACATAGGCTGTGGCCGGTTCCGATCCGCAGCGGAGCAAGATGACCGGCGGCCGACACCGGGCCGCTGATGTCGGCGAAGGAAGGACTGGTCGTCGCCGGTCCTTGCTGGCGAAACCGGCCGGCCAGTGCGGGCCGGCCGGACAGTGGAGACCAGGGGAATTAATTTCCCCCGGCCGGTTCTCAAAAGCGGCCCCAATTAAGGGGCCTCGGTTCTCAAAGGGGGGGGGGGCTTCCCCCCCCCCCCCCCCCCCCCGTGCGCGGCACCCGAACGGCGCCTAGGCCGCGCCGGACCGCGCCGCCACACGGGCCCGTGCCGCCGGCCGGGCCGGGTCGTCGGGCCGGGTCACCGCCCGGGGCGGGTCGACCCGGTTCGGCCGACCCAGGGGGGTGGTCAGGCCGGGTCGGCCCGGGCCCGGACCCCCAGTTTCGGACCAATTTCGGTCAAATGCCTGTATCTTGGGCTACAAGCCTCCAAACGACTCACCGTCAGCGGCAACGCGATCCTTGGATCGAGACGGTCATTTCGGTATACTATACTCGAGGTGCACCTTCCTTTTCGGGAGCCTACGTGGTTAAAACTACATAGTTAAGCGTGCTTGGCCTAGAGTAGTGATCAGGATGGGTGGCCTCCTGGGAAGTTTCCCAGGGTGGGTGTGAGACGGAAATGCCAATAAATAACAGACCGGGCGTCCGATTGACGCGCTGTCTGTTTCGTTGAATTCCTCTAAGTGAGACAGATCTTTTGGCTTACTCCGCTCGAGGTTTGGATGCTGACGGAGTGCGGTCGGGTTGGATCACACCGAAATCCAACCGGGTCCCTGGAATGAAAAAGCCAATAACTCTCAGACCGGGCGTCCGATTGACGTTCCGTCTGTTGCGTTGAGTTCCTGTTGATGATACGGAACTTTTGGCATCCTTCGCCAAGATTTGGATGCAGTTGGATAGTGGCCGGGTTGGATCGCACCGAAATCCAACCAGGGCCCTGGAACGGAAAAGCTGATACCTTTCTGACAGAACGTTCGTTTGACGAACCGTCAGCGGCATTGGTGATCTCGTTGAGAAACAGTCCCTATGAATATACCCTATGATTGTTCGGGGTATAGTTGAGTTACGGACGGATTGGTTCGCACACGAAACCAATCGGGTCCTTGGGACGAAAAGGCTAATAACTCACAGACCGGGCGTCCGATTGACGCACCGTCTGTTGCGTTGAGACCCCTATAACGAGGTGGTCCTTTGAGATACTTCTTTGCGGGACTTTGTGATACTTGGAGTATCGACCAGTAGCTCGTGGAGCAGACCCTCCCGGAGACGAGCGTGCGGAGTACGGAGACCGTGTAGCCGGATAAGACCTGACGACTGCTTGACCGACTCGACTTGGAGTGAGTCGACTAGCCCAGTGGACGGAGCGCCCGATATTTGGCGACAGACCCACGGCGGACGGAGCGCCCGGTAGTTGGCCGCAAACCCGCGGTACTCGACAGGAGGAGTACCTCTGTAGGCTATTATTGAAATCACCCGGTATTTGGCGACAGACCCTCAGTGAACGGAGCGCCCGGTAGTTGGCCGCAAACCCGCAGTACTCGACAGGAGGAGTACCTCAGCAGTCTTAGGTTAGTGAGCATTACCTCGGAGTCATGACAGGACCACTGTACACTCCAGAGACGGAGCTCTTCAGCAGTTATGGTTTCGATAATGAAGATCCTGGTTTGAGCTGAGACTTTTGACCTCTGTGTTTACCTCATGATTGAGATGGGTTACTTGATAACTTAGGTATATGTATGGGCATATACCTGGGTAGTGGTTATCCGTTGATTTCACAATCCTTGTGTTTCCTCATGATTGAGATGGGTTACTTGATAACTTAGGTATATGTATGGGCATATATCTAAGTAGAGGTTATCTGTTGAGATCTTCTTGTGGTTATCCTTGTTGGTTTAGTGGGACCTTGAGGGTCTCGGGGTCCCTACTAAGTATCGTTATACTCACCCCTGCACGGGCTATGCCCGCACCTCATTGTGTTGGTTGCAGACGATGGGCAGTGCTGACAGAGGCCGAGTGTTCGAGGACTGGACGGTACCCGGAGGTGGACTACACGACGAGTAGGTACCCGGAGGTGGACTACACGACGAGTTGGTACCCGGAGGTGGACTACACGACGAGTTCGTACCCGGAGGTGGACTACGCGACGAGACGACTCACATAGGATGTTGACGGACGAGAGCGTGGTGGAGGCTATCTGTACCTACCCTTCAGGTAGGATCTGAGGTGGACGACCAGGAGCTACGCTATCTATACCTACCCTTCAGGTAGGACCCGAGGAGGACGACCCAGAAGCTGCTTCCCTCTTCTAGCTATTTGTCTTTTTTCTGTTGTACCTTGTTCAGTTGTAGTTGTACTTTCTTTTGGGTTTGTATTCTGGCCCATTTACATTTCAGCTTTTCTTTTGTACTTAGTGTTATGTTTCCACTTGTACTCGGTGGTGCTTGTTTTCTTTTATAAAGGTAATGCCTTCCCAGTTATCGGGATTTTACGCCTTTGGTGCTAGTCGCCAGCCCCTGGCCTATGGAAGGCGGGCTTGTGGTAGTCACGGCACGGGCCCTGAGGACGGGTCATGACATACATGCTCATTATGTAATGGGAAGATCAAATTTTTAGAACCATTCTTCTCAATATTCTAAACATCAGTATTATGATGCAATAAATAAAATTCAAAATAGCAATGTTTTTCTTTTTTCTGTTTTGATTTCAACTGATGATACACTTTGAAAATGTTTCCTATTATCATTAAAATGGTGTACCTTACAAAATTATATTTCTACATTTATTATTTTTAATAATATTTAAGATCCTTTAAAAAACTTTGGAGGTGTCCTATGATAATTAGGCCCATGGAATTTTGATTTGTTCAACTAAAATATATGATATTCATTGATAAATAAGCGATGATACAAGAATCGCCATTTTTTACTATAATTTAGTCATTCAGGAACAAAATAGAGGTTACAAATACAATTATACAAACCCATGTACATGTTTTAACAATTTATGTTCCCATGATCAGTGAAGTCACTAATGTCCCATGTTAGAGGAACATGCATTTTGAACATTTTTCTAGAATATTCCTCATATGTCTCAACACCATTGCTTGATAACTCATTTAATTCCATAATATAAGGATGAAAGTATACATCAATATCATTTCAAGAAAATTTCCCACAAAATATTCTTAAAAAAATGATAAAATATTCTTGTTTCATACGCATCAATGAAGTTATATTGTAAGAGATAAAAACAAATGAAAAAAATCTATTATTTGAACTCAAAGTCCCTAATGGGTTGAATCTATCAACATATAATCCCAATCAAAGATTCCTAAGATCAAAAGAAAAATCTAGATGTAATAAATCAAATTCCTTCAAGGATTTTTAATATACTCGATGTCACATTAACCCATCATTTTTATTATCGATAGAAAGTTTCTTCATATACCCATAGGTTTTGAATGACAAGAATAATCTTTGTAATTGAGGTTTTAGATGGATGAAATAAAAAATCATTATAGGTGTGTTCCTTTTATACTTATTAATAGTAGTATGCTAATTCAGACATCCAACATCACACATTGATTTCCATATAGAAGATGAAATTTTTTTATAATCTTATCTAGTTTAATCCCCTCCCCAATAAATCATAAAATCCTTGTAACAAATATTTTTTTTAATTGAATACAATTTTTTTAGTTTTTTTAATATCATAAAATTACATACGGATCCTAGTTTGGGGACTGTATCCCAAAAAAATACAATATCATGGACATCACATTATTAATAATTCTATTTAATAATTCTATTTGATATAGATTCATTAGAAACTAATGTTTTTAATATTTCATAGATCCACCATATACATCTTGATGTTCATCATCAACTAAACCATGAAACAAATCTTATTTTCACCGAAGTTTTCTCTTACATAATTCTCCACAACCTCAAGATTATAATATAATTATATGATACGATCCGATCTTGTTGTCCAATAGTCCCAATCATCATTTTTCAAGTAAACATTTAAAACACCCTAAACTAGTAGTTTTAATATGTTTTGATATTGATTATATTTCCTTTCAAAGTCAAAAACATTGTTTATAAGGTTTTTCATTTCATTTTACTTCATCGATGAAGTTGGGAGATCATTTTGTTGACTAACATCAGTGCTCAAAATTTATGAAACATTTTATTCTCCCTAAAAAATCCAAACACAAATATCGATTAGGGAATTTTTTTATATAAATAGTTCATAAACATTATATATCATCATCTATCATTTAAATTTACATTTAGGGTATGAAAATCTTATTTTCCCAAAAATGGATCAATAATATATTTTAAAATATAAAAATTCCTCTAAACACTTTGTATACTTAATTGTGTTCCTTAGTAATGGGAACCATATTTTATCCATATATCACAAAATTATAGAAATTCATTAAATAAAATAAAATTAAATAGGAAATAATATTTCATCTATAACATAATTACTAATTTATTCAAAATCAACAATATAAAAAATTATTTATGTGGATTACTTTGATTACCTTTTTGAACAACATGATTTCTAATAGATTTTAATTTGAATGTATATAGCCCATCATCAAATTACATCTTGTCTATAAGAACGTTTAATTACTTGAAAATGTAAAATGTGAGCGATAGTATGAAATTATAAAATTATCAAATAATTCAATAACCTTATAATCCATACTTAAGTATAATTATAAAATCAAGAATGTTTTGGATGAAACCAACATTAAATTTGTATACAACACTTCATAATATATACAATGAATGGAATATAACATCATTATAGTTCTATAAGAATTAATTAATATAAGATAATAAGGACCCATAAAACACATTGAATGAAAAAAAAATATTAAACTGAAATAGAGAGATTATGAAAATCACCCCTAACTAGTGAGAAAGTGGGATGAAAATTAAGTGCACCAGTTTGGAAAAAATGATGCGAAGGGGGAAAGGGAAAGAAATATCCAATAGATACCCATTATGGTGCCCCATTCACTGGGATCCTCGGCTCTCTTCTCCTCCTCCCAAGGTTTCCGCAGCCCTTTGGTAGCGATGGATCTCCCCTCCTTGTATGTATTTCTTTTCTTTTTCATTGTCCATCTTATTCTTTATCGTTTCCCACTTTCTGGCGGATCACTCTCCTTAGCTATAGTACTTGATGCCATGGGTTTTCATCCTCTCTTATCTCGGTCTCCCCATCATCTGAAGTTTTCTACGGAAGTCCTTGGAGGGTCTCACCCTGCTCTAATTTCTTGATCCCATGCACCTCTCCAGGTCAGAGCTGGAGCAACAGTTCAAAGAGATTTTGGGTTATGTGGTCTCATGGTTTATGGGTTTCTAGGCACCTCGGGAATCGACTAGATTCTTTCATGCCTTTTAAGGGTTTTTTGAAGATGATGTCTGTCAGAGACCTCTACCACTCAACTCTGCACTGACATTGAATTCCTTAGGTCCTCTCCGAGTCGGACCTGGAGTGGTAGAATATTTGAGGTTCTAGGATGTGTAGATTGGCAACTTCTGGTGCACTAGGCGCGCCATGAGGCAGAATTTTCTTCTGAAGTCGTTTTATTGATGTCAGATTGGGTTTCTAGTTTTAGGGATATTTTCTTCTGTGCTGTGTCGGGTGTCGGTGTCGATGGTGATGACGAAGATGAAGCAACATTGGGGTGGCATAGGTTTGGTGTGGAGACCCCGACTCTTGTTCTATGCTCTAGTTTCCAGGTTCTTCACACCCTCCCAGGTCGGTTGGGTGTGGTAGCTTCCAAGGAGTCATTGAGAGGTGCTCGTGCTAGTGGATGGGTGTCCATGGACGTGGGACTGATTTATCATCCTCTTTTTGGGTGTTCTGGGGATGTTGATGATGTATTTTTTGGAGACGCCGATGAGTTTACATTGGAATCGAGCGACAAAGAAAGCGAGACAGTGACGATGGCTCTGACAATGCCAGTGAGGGAAGATCCAACGAAGATGATGGTGGTGGTTCCGGGATGTGATGTTTATGGAGATGACTGGATGATGATTACGACGTCTGCTCGAATCGAGGTGGGTTACCGAATCAGTGTCTACGCAACTTGAGGTGGCTCTTTGATCAACTCGAAATGATGACGGTTGGCATGTGGATTGGAAATAGGTTTATGTTTGTGAATTTTGAATTTGAAAACTCTGGAAGTGGTGTGGCACTGTGTCTATGAAAAAGGCGGGATGTGAGTTTTTGTAATGCGATGCTATTTTTGAATTTTTTGATGTACGGTTACCACTTTTACTTAAATTGGATCTTAGAAAATATCAAAAAAGAGATTTGGAGGGGAAAGGGAAAGAAGGGAGACCATGATTTTAAAGATGAGGGATCCGAAGCAGAAGTGATGGATCAATTGAGCCACAATGAGGGATCGAAAGTGTATTATCGGTGGAATGGCACAAAAGGGGGAAATAGAAGTGGGACAAGTGGCCTAGGTTTTGGGAGGGTGGAAAGGGATCATGAAATATGTTTTTGGTGTTGTATATCACATGGTTTTATATAATTAGTTGATAAATGATATGAAGATATTACATTTTCTTCCATTATCTTCACTTTACTCAAATAATAATTATATTTCATTAGATGATGCAGCATTTGATGATGTATAAGTAGAGTTATACACTGTTATATTAACTTTTCAAATATTGAAAATTTAATAATTATCAGGTGTGTGTATAATATATGTCAAAAAGTTGTTTTAAAATACTATTTTTAATTAATAGAATTTCAGAAACACTTAATTCCTTATATTTTTCTTTTTTTAATGATGTAAGGCAATAATAAGATATCCAAATACTCTTATAACATTATATTAGTTATAATAACTATTATATGAATCTTGATATTTTATATCTCTCTCTATAACCTATAGATATATTAGTATGCTGTGGTTAAAGAGAGGACCTATGAATAATTTTACATGACTTATATGACTATTGGTATTTTCTTAAAGGTAAGATTGTATATTTTATTAAATAGTGATTCTATAATGTACATTGAATATGAAAATTAGATCAACATATATAATGGTATGACTGTTTTGTGTTTGTTTTTTATTTATTCTAAACATCCAAGGATGATCATGGTGTTTCAATTTTTTTTTGTTTTTTAATTAATTTAGATATTTTATATATCCCCAAAACCCTTCAATGGTATCTAGGCTTAATCTACTAATGATTGATAAAAAACATTATTTTTGGGGAAAATATGAATTTTATAAATAATATGAAAATCACACCGAATGATTCATAAATATTGATTATTGTGATAGGATTATTGGAAACATGGATTGTTTTTGTTCATTGTATTAATATATTCTTGATAAAAATTTATGATATTTATATTTTGACAATACAAATTCATTTAATATCATAATATATAGTTGTATCCAAATAATAATATGGTGATATCGTTCGATATGATATGATATAAATTATTGATATTGGGGTATTATTGGGAATCATGTAATGATATTTCTTCCTATGATATAAAATGGATCCACTATTACAAGCCTTCAATAACAAGACAAAAACAATTCCATATATCACATAATGTAATATGTGATATGAATAAATTCAATATAGAATAGTAATATTGGATATCATTGTTATAGTTTGATGAATGATATAAGTTTTTCTTTTAGCTTAGGTAGTGATATAACAAATATGACTCATTTTAATATCTAGATATTTTGACAAAATCATCTATCAAATGAAATTATAATTTTTATTTTTTTAAATTATAAATATAAGGAAATATTACACGTTTACATTTACATTATGAATTTGTTAATAACTAGAATATTAAATTAATATATATGATTTATGAATATTGTTTTATTAATTTAAAAACCATTAACAGGTTTTTTCAATGTTCATTCTATTTGAGAATATATAAAATTTGATTTGGAAGATACGATCATCATTAGAAGTTTTCCTTTCACACAAAAATAATATTTAAAATATATAATATTTAAATAATATAAATTATTTTCAATATAATATATTAAGTGTTCCTATAAAATATGGTCCTTAATGTGTTTATTTTCATGTAAATTATATATTATTTAATGAGTATAATTTAATTATATTTACTAATTAAATTATAAATACGATTTTTTCATATTTATATATTAAATTATACAATATACATATGATTTATTTTTTAATTTAGTAATTATTATTTGGTTATATATTATATATTTTAGTATTCATGAATAGGAAGTGTTAATATTACAAATGTTTGTATCAAAATTTTAAATTTTATAAATTTCTTCTTTGTATTCCACACCATATTTTTAGTAGGTGTTATGCCTAGTATTATATGAAATTTAGTTTATTTCAATAAAAATTAAATAATAATTATTAAAATTAGAATGTTAGGATTAACTATAATTATTATTACACATTTGGGATAAATATCATTATTAAAATTCTCAACCATTTTGTAAAATTATTTATGGATAATAAAAACGTTAGAATCAAGACTGTACTTGGACTGTATTATAGAAAAGTGAATTTTGGCTATGATAATAAACAAACCATACTTACCACTGAATTAGTACCTGATTAATTATTTTATAATGGATGAAGGGTGTTATTGATTCTGGTGGGCTCTAAACAAGTGTCATGAGATCGAATATTATTATTTGTGATTTATTTTTCCTGATAAAGAAATAATAATGTTAGGAAACTTACACAATGAAGCTTGATATACACAATCCATTAGTTGGAATACCACACACATCGTATAAGTAAAATATATAATGTGTATAATAAAAAACTGTATAAACCTAAAATTATAACCCCAAAATAAAAAATCAATCTAGAGTGTGAATCCATGAAATTATATTATTACATTTAAAATTATCCAAATTTATAACTACACCATAAACCAAAAAAGTAGAGATCAAAATTTTGACATGTGATGATACATCTGGTTATAAAAAGAAACCAAAATAAAAGAGACTAATACAACGCATTTCCATTAATGAAGGGAATGAAACTAACTTGTTTTTATATAAATTCCCAAACAAAAATCACTAAGATAATGGAGCAGCTAAATAGAATCGACAGAGATCCTGTAACAAGATAGGTATCAAAAACATTTATCAGTAGGTATATTCCCTACATCCAATGAATAACCTTTCAATATAAGTTTATTTTTATTCCAGTTTTAGAAACATATTTAATTATATGTTTTTTTTCAATATATGAAACCTAATAGCATGACCATTTAAAACTAATCAATTTTAATCAATGGGAATAAGAATTTAAAAATTCCCTTTATAATTAGGGGTGCATCACTCCATTAAAATTAGCATGATTTTAAAAATATTTAATGACAGGGGATATAAAATCATATAAAATGAAACCAAAACATTTTTCAAATATTTTGAACCATTCAAAAAAAAATTTAAAGACCACTCTTGAAAGGTTAACTGAGACATGAGAAATAGAACTTGAAATATAAAAAACCATAGATCAAGAGGGTATAATGTGAATAGAATAATTTAAATGGTTCAACTATGAAAAATATATGTTAAGAGAGTAAAAATAGATTATAATGTATAAATACTCTAATACAGTCATTTATATTGAATTTTAATTATGGGTAACACACTCGGATCTAAAGTGAAACAATGATGGATATAGTTGAAAAACACCTAATACGTTGACCCTAGGTGAAATTAAATACCCTAAAAACCTACTAACAATCATGGTCTCTTGAAGAGGTAACCCCTAGGGTATGAAGAAATTTAATTATCTTAATATTTATTGTAAAAATATAACCAATAAAAAAAATAAATTTATAGAAACCCATGATTCTCATATAAGGATATTATATTTTTTAAGAAAAATATTCTATATATTACCAAAAGATTTCATATGGACTGTAATAGTTTCTTTCCTTTTTAGGAGAGGAATACAATCTATTAATTTAGAAAAAGATCATAAATTTTTCTAAGAAATAACTTCTTATTTAATTATTTTCATATACATACCCTACATAAAACCTTTCCTCTTAACCTGGGGAGAGGAAACAAAATAAAGGGCGAGCTCATATGCTTAGTATGGGTAACCATATAACATGAGAATATGGGTATGAGAGCATGAGAATAACATTTGAAACCCGTAAAATGGATATCATAGATCATATAAATGATCCACGAAATAAATATTATTATTTCATAAGACATGAATTTTAATATAACAAAAGAACATTATCTATTAGAACATAATATTGAAAAATGACATATATTTGTACAAAAAGAATAATCAGAGAAACTATTATGTCAAGGGTACCCACCAAGACATTAATAAAATTATAGTATTTGGATAACCAAATTTTTTCCATCTTCGGTCTTGGGATATCCTCTCGTGTAGCCTCTCTCAGGCTTGGTCTAACCACCTGTTTACCCTCCTTTTTGGGATTGGTCTAACTAATAGTGTACACTCATTTTATAGATCGGGATAACCACTAGTGTTCCCTCCTCCATTTTAGGATTGGTATAAACAGTAATGTACACTCTGAGCTCATTGAATATTTATAAATTTCCAATACATTATACAGATATATATTCCACACCAATCAAAAAAATGAAAATCAGACACATATATATATATATGTTCTAAAAGATCATAAAAGATTCATTATATCACATTCCATGAAAAATGGATTTCATAAAACATTTCATCAAAGAAAAACCCTTGAAATATAATATAATTTCATAATAATTCTATCATTCTATAACATGTAGAAGAGAAATTGGTTTCATAAACATCTTTTCTTAAAAACCAACTAAGAGAAATAACATGAATGGTATCCTTGGTTAATATTCTGAGAAAATAAAAATTAATATCAACAGAAATTATCTTATATGGAAAATGATTTTGAATGATCATTCAAAACATTTCCTAAGTGAAATTATTTTACTTTTAAAATATATTTTAGAGACATAAAGTCTTTTCAATAATCCATTTTGTTCAAAATTACATTGAAATATTATAAAAAAAGATTAAAAATTATTTTATAACATTTCTTGAGGAAAATATATTTTCCACATTGATTTTTTTTTCAGAAAATAAAACTTTTCATAAATAATTTTATTTAAAAGTATCTTTAAAAAATTATAAATTAATATTCAAATCAAATAGTGGCTATTATTTTTGGAATTTTCTTTCATGTCGGATGTGTTATAAACAAATATTACATTCAAATTTCTTAGTAAAATCCTAATTGGGATTTTTCAAAAAAATGAAACTTATTTTAGATTTTAAAAAAAATTAATTTTTTTTAAAAATGTCTCTTAAGAATCATAATATAATAAAAAAATACTTCTTAAATTTTTTATGAAACTTGGTTTTAAAAGAAAAATGGTTTTTCGATCAAAGGGAGAAATAAATTCTAATTTTATTGAAATATTTCTAATTATTTTAAGTAAAAATGAGTGGGAAAATGAAACTATTACATAAAAATGTTCAGAATATCCAGATTATAAGATAAATAATGTGCTTCTTGAGATATTTATTTAAATATTTTTTCATCAGAAACATAATCATAAAAAATCCAGATAAATAAAAAGATTGTAACATAAAATCATCTTCACTTTGGTAACTTTGAATAATAATCCACATGATGGCATAAATTTAAGATTAACATAAAATATCATGATTATATATAAATTATTTATATTACATGTTATATAGGCTTTATATACACCTCATAAAAAAATATAAGTTTTTAGCATGATTTAGGTCACAATAAAGGAATATTGAGACAGAAACCCCTTAACGCTTTAAATATTTTTTACAATAATCCCCAAAATAAAATAACATAAAATTAAATAATAAATATTTTCAATATATTAGTATTAATTATATAAATTATCTAATGGGAATTATATATACACCAAACAATGGAAAGGAGTGGTTCATTTGCATATATCTCCCAAAAATAATAGAGATACCATAAATCCCCATACCTTTTGTCTTTATTTCATCATAAAAATTAAAATATCATATAAAATATATATAATATTATTATAAATCTATTAAAGAAAATTTTTAATATATTTAACACCATATATTTTTCTCTAATTTCATTTTATTGCCTGGTTATTAACAATTATATGTGAAAGTCATGCTTCTGGTAATAACACCTATATTTTTCATGTCTGTTTTGACTATTTATTTATGGTCCAATTATTTAAATCATGGTAAAATCATATCAATAATGATAAAAATTTTATAAATATCATATATATTAATTATATATATTTTCAGTGTAATCCATAATTTTTATAGATAAGAAATGCAATGCACCGTTTATGGAGAGGGTAGGTCTTGCGTACGCATAAATGCAGCTCTCATTAATTATATGATTGAAAGAAATAAATTTTATTGATATATTATCAATAATTAATAACTTAATTTCATATATATATCACATATCTTCATTAAAACCATCATTATTACCTTCCATGTAAAGCGTGAATGAATCATATTTCTTCATGAGGCAGTAGTCCTCCGTACACATGAGAGGCGTTATCATATTCCCAAAAAATAATAAACATGAAGTTAGTAGTGATATAATAATTCAAGACGTATAATAATATCATAAATATTATATAAAAAAATAAATAAATCATTATTAATATCTTGGATAGGTGTTAATGATAAAACAGATGACATTGGTTCTTGAGGCAGTAGTTCACCGTACACACAATGGTTGATTTAGTAACTCATTTGATGGAATTGGAGATGGTTTTAGGTGATTATAATAAAATAAAAACACATTATTATATGTATGACATGAAATTATTATATCATAATTGTATAATAATAATCCTAGTATGTGGAAGAAAAAACAAAACAAAAACTCTCATTGATGAATATTACCTCTTTTTTCTAGTATCCTCCTTAGGTCTTCCTAGAAATCATTTATATTTTGGTTTTTTATCCAAAATAATGAATTTCATATTAATGTAGGGGTGTTGGGAAGTGATTTGGTAAGGTATTGGTTATGAAAAATGGATTTAGAGTTGTTACTAAGTGAGGAGAGTGAGTACAATTTTATAATTGTGAAGGGGTGGAATTTTTGTAAATACCCAAACTTATTCCCTATTGGGAGGTAAATATTAACCAATGTGACTAAGAAATAGACCATTAATTGATTTGAAGGATTAATTTTACAAGACAAACCTCTACCACAAAAAATAAACACATTTTTCTATGTTATTCCTTATTCTTCATGTTTACAAAATTTTTCCCTTTTAGTTCTTACCATTGTAACTTGTATATTGTTTTCCTTTTCATAGTAATTTTATCCTTAAGAATAAAATTAAAATGAATTTTTTAGATAGTATATAACTACTGATAATAAATATGAATTATAATTTACAATATATAAATAGTATATGTGTTGAAAATTAAATTTAACACAAGCGCATGCTATATGGAAAAACATTTTTTTAATCTTAACAACACTAACATAGTTTTTACTACATAAGGGGTAAAAATAGTCCCTATAGAAGTGAAATTGTAACATTAATGGAACATATTTAATATTTTCAAAAATTCACAAATAAATTTTTGAATATAATATTTTTAGAAATTTTAAATCATTTAAAAAAATATCGTTTTTTATAAAATAACAATAGTTTCATTTTTGGCATTGGAAATTTAATTTTAATTTTAATAAATATCAAAACAATTATATAATTAAAATATATTACATTAAAACAAATGTAAAATGATATATTTTTCTACAATATTAATGTGATACAATAAATCATTCAATTTTCTTTACCTTTAATATTTTTAATCTCCTTTATTTTATTTTTCTATTATCTAAATAATTACTAATTTGGTATTTCATAATAATTTAAAATAGTTATCTCATCCCTAAAAGTTTAAAATAAATTATCATGTTAAAAAATCTTTTATATTTCAAAATAGTATTTATAATCAAAGATATGTTGTTTTTTTCTAAATCCCAAATCTTTATATAGATTACTAGTAAGGAAGTTTTTTTGTCTTTTTCATTACTTAACATATTATATTGCTCAATTTTAGGGAAAATTGTCCTAGAAAGTTAAAAAAATCATTAATAAGGTTATAATTTTTGAAATATTTCTATCCAATTTGTGCTTTTACAAATTTTTAACTCATTTAAACCCTTTTCTTATTAGTTTATCCACGATAAAACCATTTTCCCTTAACTGCGTTAAATAGTTTTAATATTTCCACTATTCATTTTTATAAAAAATTATGTTGAAATTATTATAAAATATGAATTATTATAATTAAAAATATTGACCACATTTTCCCAAATTTCATTCATTGAAGATGAAAATTTTAATTTAAAAATTAATCCAATAGACGCGACGAGAAAATAGGGTTGTAAAGAGAAACATTCATATGTATATAAATTTTTATGTCAAAATTAAATAATAAAATTTTTAAAATGATATTTATTAAATTAATTGATATAATATTTAAATAATTTTACTTTAAAACTAAAATAAAATGAAATTTTACATTATGAATTACTTAAATGAAAAACAATTTTTAATTAAAATTCAATATTTTCCACTATCTATTAAACAATGAATCTTTTTAGAAAAATTAAAAAAAGCATTCTATTATTATCATGGTATTATGATTTAAAAATTTTAGTTTATTTGGTCAAAAAATATTTTTTTGGGTTGGTAAAAGTAAATTTATATTATGTGTGCAAAGCACTACTGAACCGTCTTTTTGAAAAAAATACATTTTTTCAGAAAACATTTCTTTTTTATTTCAAATGATTCATAATATATTTATAGTAAATAGATAACCATATTTTTCATAATTTAGTCATTACTATTCATACCCTCCATTCCAATTACTAGGTGATAACTTTTATGTTAAATAATAATTGTTTAATAATGTTTCACATTTCTTTTAAACATGGTGTTGCATGTATTGCAAGATTATCACATTGTAGAATATAAAACAAAATTAACTAAATTTTATGTGTAATCAAAAATATTTAAAATGACAAATTAATATGAAAAAAAACAAACTATGGGTGATAAATTTTACACCCATTAAAATGAAATTCTCCCTCAAAATTTTTCTCATTCCTCAAAGCTTTGACATTTTAAAACACTTTCATAGATTCATAAATCATAAAAATGGTTATTAAAAATTCCTCTTGAAAAGAGAAAGGGATTTTTAAATGTCATGTATAATAACACATACAAGGTTTACAAATATGGTAACATATATGGGATGTAAAAACATGGAAATAAAAGAGAAAATTGTAAAGACCCGCAAATTTCAAGGAATTTTTTTTCTTAATTTTCTTTGGAATTCTACAAGAGCGCAGCTTCAGACGACACCTGATTCCGAGGCCCGGTGTGCCCGGAATCAATTTCCGAAGTTTGGCTCGGGTACGTTTAGTGAACGGACGAGCGGGTTTTTCTATCTTTTGAACCGGTGCCCGGAATCGAATTCTGAGGGAACTGATGAAATCGCAGCGCCGGTATTTGCTTAGAAACGCCTCTTCCGGAGTTGCGTTTGCTCAGACGTGGTTTTTAAATTTTGGGGCTTTAAGTCAGAAATAAAATAAAATTTCTGCGACAACTTTATTTTATTTCACTTAAGCTGCTTGGAAGCCACTTGAAGCCACTTAAAGGCGGCTTGATCTGAGCTGAACTGGATAGGATGCTATCCAGAAATATCCTACCCCCTTGGTAGGATATTTGTGAAGTGGGGCCCGCACGAGCCCTGCCGTTTCTTTCGCTAAGTAACGCACCCGCGAAAACCCGTCAAAGTAACTGAAAAGTCAACCGACGCATTTTCTTAAATTCTTAACAGACCATTTAATTGAGCGGTTTATTTCGTGAATTAAATGGGCTGTTTCGCTCATTGAATTAATTCAACGAACTGATAGGTCGTTACTTACGCTTTTGCGTTTGTTGGCATGTTTATAAAATAAGACCAACCTAAAAATCCTTTGAAAGGATTTGAGAGGACCTTTGTTTCTTCATCTCCCCTCCTCGCGAAGAACGCGAAGAACGCGAAGAACGCGAAGAACGCGAAGAACGCCGGCGACCGGAATTCGACGACGCACACCGTGATCTGCGACGTCGACGAGCTCTACCCACGACGTTCTTCGGCGACGCCTCTTCTTCCGCGGCCGATCCTCGTTCGGCAACTAAGGTGAAAATCGGATCGTTAACTCTCATTTTCTTTAATTTCAATAACAACGGATTTAATTAATTAAATCCGTTTGTTCTAGATCCGGAGATCGTCAGCGCGACGTTTTTCCCGCGGTGCGACGAACGTCCCTTCCGCGACGAGCGATTCCGCGACGACCTCACGTCCGACGACGACAAGGTAGGGGTTTTTTTCTTGATGATTCTTTCCCGTGTTTATTCTTTTGAAATAAAGAACCCGATCACGGAACAATTTTAATTTGTTTAAAATTGTTGATTGGTTTTTCCTTTTCCCCCGTTGAGTTTATGACTAACGCGGAGGGTGCGGGTCTAACGAACAAGACCCGGCAACCCTCCGCCGATCTTTTGTTGTGCGGATTTGGCGGACGATGACGAACCGTGCGGCAAGGGCGATCCGTTGATCCCGCAGTGAAGATCGGCCCCCGGGAGGAGCAATGGCGCAGACGGGAGGTAAAACGGGCCACCAGAGCAACTCTGGCGGCCCGCGGAAGGCGGCGGCGGCGGCGGCGACCGGAGGCGGCGGCGCCCGGCGCGCCGCCGTGGAGGAGTTCCGCCGCGTCTGAAGCCGCGGCGGCGGCGGCCGGTTCTGAGGCCGTGCGGAACCGGGGAGGGACGCGGCGGCCCGGCCGCGTCCGCGTGACAGGCGGCCCCCCGCGGGGCCCCGTTTTCCTCCAAGCCGCGGGTCAAACCCGAGGGGGTTGCTTCGGCCGCTCGGCCGAAGCCGAGCCGGCCGGTCCGGTCGGCCGGGCCGCGCCCAGGCCGGACCGGACCCGGCCGAGCCGGGTCGGGCCGGGTCGGGACGACCCGGTTCGGGCCGACCCGGTTCGGCCGACCCAGGGGGGTTCGGGCCGGGTCGCCCCGGGCCTAGAACCCCCGTTTCGGGCCCTCTTCGGTCTTTCGCCCATATCTTGGGCCTGGGACTTCCGATTGACGAACCGTCAGCGGCTACGCGATCCTCGGATAGATACGGTCGTTTCGGTATATTATACTCAAGGTTTCGGAAGACTTTGGGTTCGGCCGGGTTGGTTCGTACACGAAACCAACCGGGCCCTCGGAGCGGAAACGTTCATAACTTGGGCTACGGACGTCCGATCGACGTACCGTCAGCTGTGGTAGTTTCCTCTAAGTGAGACGGAACTTTTGGCATACTCTGCCCGAGGATCGGATACAGGCGGAGTACGGTCGGGTTGGTTTTTCCCTAAAAACCAACCGGGCCCCTGGGACGAAAATGCCAATAACTCTCAGACCGGGCGTCCGATTGACGCGCCGTCTGTTGCGTTGAGATCCTGTTGTCGATACAGAACTTTTGGATACATCAACTTCGGACTACGTGTCAGTTGATGTATCAGCCTCTCGGCTCGTGGAGCGGACCCTCCTAAACGAGCTCGCTATGTGCGGGAACCCTAGCGCTGGCTGTGACTTCGACGACAGAGCAGAGATCCTCCGTGGACTTCGACGACAGAGCAGAGATCCTCCGTGGACTGCGAGGACGGCAGAGCAGAGATCCTCCGTGGACTGCGACGACGGCAGAGCAGAGATCCTTCGTGGACTGCGGCGACGACTGTGCAGAGATCCTCAGTGGACTGCGTCGACTACTGCACTCAGCGATCCTACGTGGATCAGTGCTACAGGTTCTGTGTGAGCCCGATCCTATGTGGGTCCTTACTACCGGTTCTGTGTGTGCCACTGCCTACAGGTTCTGTGTGAGCCCGATCCTATGTGGGTCTTTTGCGGGGGTTATTACCTATCGATCCTTCGTGGGTCCGACGACTTAGATGGATCAGTGATCATCTTTGACGTCATCTGAAAAAGTATACCTGGTTGAGCTGAATCTTATGTTACTCTCCTTTGTGGATTGTGTTGAACTATCCTTTGTGGATTTACTGTTTACTCTCCTTTGTGGATTGTGTTGAACTATCCTTTGTGGATTTACTGTTTACTCTCCTTGTGGATTTGAGTCTTGCTTTCCTGCGTGGATTCAGTTGTTCTTGAGCTCGTGAGCAGAGCTAGAACTGGGGACTTAGGTACATGTATGGGCATATAACTAAGTCGAGTCAGATGTTACTTCATGATTGCATCTTTCTTTTGTGGTATATCCTTTGTGGATTTCGGGAGACCTTCGGGGGTCTCTGGGTCCTTACTGAGTAGCTTATACTCACCCCTACACGGGCTATGCCCACACCTTGTTGTGTTGGTTGCAGACGACGGACAGCGCTGATCACGGTTGGGGCGTGGAGCAGGACGGTACCTGGAGGTGGACCACTGGGCGGGACGTGCTCGGAGCGGACGTGGGACCCGAGGAGCCTGGAGGCTATCTGTACCCACCCTTCAGGTGGGATTTCCAGTGGACGACACGAGGCCGCCGTCTTTTCTTCAGTTGCTGTTCTTTACTTTTTCAGTTTTACTTTACAGTTGGGCATGTATTTCCGGCCCCCTTTACTTTTCTGCACTTTGTAGTTACTTTCCGCTTGCTGACTCTGTGGTGGTTGTTACTTTTAAAGGCAATGCCTTCCCTCTTTACCGGGATTTTACGCCTTGGTGCTAGTCGCCAGCCCCTGGCCTATGGAAGGCGGGCTTGGGGTAGTCACGGCACGGGCCCCGAGGTCGGGTCGTGACAAATTGGTATCAGAGGTGGTCGGTTCTACCGCAGACTCTGATCGTCTTTTCTTTCTATATGAAGCAATAGTGTTTAGTGTATTGAGTGTGGTTATCAGTTCAGGGAGCCCAGTGTTGGTGCGGCGGCCGACGTATCCGTACACCAGGACCCTGACTCCTGATTTCCGACTTAATGCATGAAAACATTGATTGCGTGTGTGTTTCAAGTTTTCTTTGTGATTACTTGTGTCAGCTCACCGGGTATACTGATCTGCTTCATGAAAGTCTCAAGTTTTCCTTGTGATTACCTGTGCCAGCTCACCAGGTATACTGTTCTGACTGTGGTGCTCTTGTTCTCCTTTTCAGGATGGCCCCGCGACGACAGCCAGCTAGGGTTCCGAGTGTAGGGCGCGACGGCAGCCCACCGAGCGACGAGGCCTCGGTGCAGGGCCCTTTGCCAGCAGTGGCACCGGCGGTAGCTTTACCCGCCGAGCCACTGATGCTACCAGTACCAGACGCTGACGATGCACGTCGCCTCAGGGCACTGCATGAGTTTTAGAGCCAGTGACCGCCCAGGTTTCGCGGTGAGGCGGACCCCCAGGCCGCCGAGGACTGGCTAGAGGCGGTGGTACGGATCTTTAGGCTAGTGAGGACACCAGCGGATCTCATGGTGATTCTCGCGGCGAGCCTCCTGCAGGCGGCGGCAGGACGATGGTGGAGCTTGATGCTCCAGGTTCACGATGAGGCATCCTTGCTCTGGACGGACATCGAGAGCCTCTTCCGCTCTGAGTTCGTCCAGGCCACCCTCCGAGCGGTGCGCATCCAGGAGCTTCTCCAGCTGCGCCAGGGCAGAATGACGGTCGCTCAGTACGCGGCGAGGTTCACTGACCTATCTCGCTACTCGACCGACATGGTACGGGACCCCTTCTTCCGGGCCCGGACCTTCGAGCAGGGCTTGCGGCAGGAGATTCGGGCGTCGCTGATCTCCCTCAGCATTCCGACCCAGGCGGGAGTGCTGGAGCGAGCCCTCCTGATCGAGAGCTTCCTGGCAGAGCCTTCTCCAGCGGCGAGACCTAGCGCAGGGCGGCAGGTAGCTGAGTCTTCGGCAGCAGGTAGCCGATGGATGACTCTCGGGTCCAGGCAGACCAGACCCCCACGTAGACGGCCTAAGGACACCGGCTCAGCAGTGCGAGGCACACAGCGGAGTGCCAGCCTTCCGAGAGGCAGGCTGTGCAACTCCTGCGGCGGGCAGGGTCACATGGCTCGTGAATGCCCGACTCGCCGATCAGAGGAGCAGCAGACGGTGGAGGGGCCACCCAGGCAGAGGCAGAGGGTCGACCGAGGCGGTCCGCAGGGAGGAGGCGGACGAGGCAGAGGAGCTGGCCGAGCAGCGGGTGGTGGGAGACGCTTCCAGGCTCTACCCCCACCACCACCAGGAGGGCCACCTCGACCACAGGGAGCTGGCGGGCAGGGACAGGCCCAGCTCCAGGCAGTGGAGGCCTTCGACCCCGACATGCCAGAGATGATTCGAGGTACGATCTGTGTCTATTCCACCCTTGCTGCAGTACTTATAGACACAGGAGCGAGTCACTCTTTCATAGCCTCTGCCCTTGTTCGGAGCTCGGAGATTCCGACTGAGCCGTTGGCTCGATCCTTACGGCTAGAGACTCCTACGGGAGCAGACTCGACGATTACGCACTGGTGCCGGCAGTGTGAGCTTACTCTAGGAGGCGAGAGATTCGGCTGGGATCTCCTTGTAGCGGCGTCGAGGCCTTACGACGTCATCTTGGGCATGGATTGGCTATCCACGGTTCATGCCCAGATCGACTGTTTTAGGCGCAAGGTGCGATGTGTTCGCACCGACGGGAGCAGGTTTACCTTCACCGGCGAGAAGGGAACCTTTGCTGCACAGGATGGACTTCCGCGGAGGAGAGTGCAGCCCATCTCTCATCAGTTGGCTAGCCTCATCCTAGGAGCAGTGGACGTGCGGAGTCCAGTTTTTCCTGCAGTGGTGGACCAGTACGTGGACGTCTTTCCCGACGACGTTCCAGGGCTACCTCCTCGTAGAGAGGTAGACTTTTACATCGACTTGTACCCCGGGACAGCCCCGATATCTACTCCAGCATATCGGATGGCCCCCGCCGAGCTTCGAGAGCTGCGGGTACAGTTGGAGGACTTGCAGAGCAAGGGGTTTATCCGACCCAGTGTTTCACCCTGGGCTTCCCCGATTTTGTTCGCCAAGAAGGCGGATGGGAGCTTGCGACTGTGTGTCGACTATCGTCGCCTGAACCAGGTGACAGTGAGGAACAAGTATCCGCTGCCACGGATTGATGACCTCTTCGATCAGCTCAAGGGAGCACGGTGGTTCTCGAAAATAGACCTCCGGTCAGGCTATCATCAGCTCAGAGTTCGAGACGAGGACGTGCAGAAGACGACCTTCAGGTGTCGGTATGGCCATTATGAGTTCTTGGTTATGCCGTTCGGCGTAACCAATTCTCCAGCAGTGTTCATGAGCCTCATGAATAGGATCTTCCAGCCATACCTCGACCGATTTGTCGTGGTCTTCATTGACGACATTTTGGTATACTCGACGACTGAGGAGGAGCATGCCTACCACCTGCGAGTTGTGCTAGACACACTCCGAGAGCACCAGCTTTATGGCAAGCTCTCAAAATGCCAGTTCTGGTTACGTGAGGTCCATTTCTTGGGGCACGTCATTTCTGAGGCGGGAGTTGCAGTGGACCCCGCGAAGATCGAGGCAGTGCTAGCTTGGGAGCCACCCAAGAGCGTGACAGAGGTGCGGAGTTTCTTGGGCTTAGCCGGATACTATCGGAGATTTGTGCCGGACTTCTCCAGAGTTGTGGCACCACTCTCAGCCTTGACAAAGAAGGGGAAACCCTTTGTGTGGTCAGACAGATGTCAGCAGGGCTTCCAAGAGCTGAGACAGAGATTGACCAGCGCACCTATCTTGAGGTTGCCTGAGGAGGGAGTTGGATACGTAGTTTACTGCGATGCATCAGGGACTGGACTCGGGTGCGTCCTGATGCAGGAGCGGGCCGTGATCGCCTACGGATCACGTCAGTTGAGGCCGCATGAGCAGAACTACGCCACTCATGACCTGGAGTTAGCAGCAGTGGTCTTCGCTCTGAAGACTTGGCGGCACTATCTGATGGGCGAGCGCTTCACAGTCTTTTCTGACCACCAGAGTCTCAGGTATATCTTCTCTCAGAAGGACCTGAACCTGAGACAGCGGAGATGGATTCAGTTCCTCCAGGACTATGACTTTGAGATAGTCTATACTCCTGGGAAGGGGAACGTGGTAGCCGATGCCCTCAGCAGGAGGACGGGCATTCAGCTACTTGAGGAGGCGACAGAGCAGCTAGCCTCCTTACAGATATCCTTCGTGGATAGAGACGGAGCAGCCTTTCTTCAGTCTCTCACAGTCTCTCCTCCACTTCTACAGCGGGTCAGAGAGGCTCAGCGTGGGGACGCTGACTGTGAGACCCGGCGTGCACTGATATCCTCAGGTCAGGCGCCTGATGGCTTCTCCCTTGGAGCAGAGCACGACATCCTTTTCAGAGGACGTACCTTCGTACCAGTCGCTTTACGAGAGGAGGTGCTGAGAGAGTTTCACACTTCTCCCTTGGCGGTGCATCCCGGAGTGGCGAAGATGTACCAGGATCTCAGGCGACAACACTGGTGGCCGGGCATGAAGAAAGCTGTGGCAGAGTTCGTTTCACGATGCCTCACCTGCCAGCAGGTGAAGGCAGAGCATCAGGTACCAGCAGGCTTGGTACAGCCCTTGGAGGTCCCAGAGTGGAAGTGGGACGGCATATCTATGGACTTCGTGACTGGACTTCCACGCACTTCCAGAGGTCACGACTCCATTTGGGTGATTGTCGACCGACTCACCAAGTCGGCACACTTCTTACCCATCAGAGAGCAGGGCTCAGTGGAGAGCTTGGGACGTCTTTACGTCCAGGAGATCGTACGGCTTCACGGGGTGCCATCATCTATCGTCTCCGATCGAGATGCTCGTTTCACTTCCCGGCTTTGGAAGGGGTTGCAGGAGGCGTTCGGGACGCGGCTCCATCTGAGCACAGCCTTCCACCCTCAGACAGATGGTCAGACTGAGAGGACCATACAGACACTCGAGGACATGCTCCGTGCATGTGTTCTCGACTTTGGTCACAGCTGGGAGGACCACCTACCCTTGGTGGAGTTCGCGTACAACAACAGCTACCACTCCACCATCGGGATGGCACCATACGAGGCGTTGTACGGCAGACCCTGCAGATCACCGTTGTGCTGGACAGACCCTGGGGAGTCAGCACTCGTGGGACCAGAGATGGTCCGAGCCATGACAGAGAAGGTCCAGATCATCCAGGAGAGGATGAGGACAGCTCAGAGCCGGCAGAAGTCATATGCTGACAGGAGGCGGAGGCCACTGGAGTTCGAGGATGGCGACCACGTCTTTTTTCGTGTCTCACCTCGACGTGGTTTACGGAGATTTGGCCGAGGCGGCAAGTTGTCTCCACGCTTCATCGGGCCTTTCCAGGTCCTCAGCAGGATAGGAGAGGTGGCTTATCGCCTGCCACTACCACCTCAGTTGCACCGGGTGCACGACGTCTTCCACGTGTCTCAGCTGAGGAGATACGTGCACGACCCGACGCACATCATCGACTTTGGGGAGCTGGACGTGGACGATGGGGCGACTTTTGCGGAGGTCCCAGTGGAGATCGAGGATCGACAGGAGCGGGTCCTACGTGGGCGGTCGATTCCTCTTGTGCGCGTCAGATGGCAGCACGGGAACCTCCAGGAGAGCACTTGGGAGCGGGAGGCTCAGATGCGTGCTCAGTACCCCCATTTGTTCCCCTAGTTTTTGATGTATCTTTACGGGGACGTAAAGCCCTGAGGTGGGAGTAATGTAAAGACCCGCAAATTTCAAGGAAATTTTTTTCTTAATTTTCTTTGGAATTTTACAAGAGCGCAGCTTCAGACGGCACCTGATTCCGAGGCCCGGTGTGCCCGGAATCAATTTCCGAAGTTTTGCTCGGGTACGTTCAGTGAACGGACGAGCGGGTTTTTCTATCTTTTGAACCGGTGCCCGGAATCGAATTCTGAGGGCACCGATGAAATCGCAGCGCCGGTATTTGCTTAGAAACGCCTCTTCCGGAGTTGCGTTTAATCAGACGTGGTTTTTAAATTTTGGGGCTTTAAGTCAGAAATAAAATAAAATTTGTGCGACAACTTTATTTTATTTCACTTAAGCTGCTTGGAAGCCACTTGAAGCCACTTAAAGGCGGCTTGATCTGAGCTGAACTAGATAGGATGCTATCCAGAAATATCCTACCCCCTTGGTAGGATATTTGTGAGGTGGGGCCCGCACGAGCCCTGCCGTTTCTTTCGCTAAGTAACGCACCCGCGAAAACCCGTCAAAGTAACTGAAAAGTCAACCGATGCGTTTTCTTAAATTCTTAACAGACCATTTAATTGAGAGGTTTATTTCGTGAATTAAATGGGCTATTTCGCTCGTTGAATTAATTCAACGAACTGATAGGTCGTTACTTACGCTTTTGCGTTTGTTGGCATGTTTATAAAATAAGACCAACCTAAAAATCCTTTCAAAGGATTTGAGAGGACCTTTGTTTCTTCATCTCCCCTCCTCGCGAAGAACGCGAAGAACGCGAAGAACGCGAAGAACGCCGGCGACCGGAATTCGACGACGCACACCGTGATCTGCGACGTCGACGAGCTCTACCCACGACGTTCTTCGGCGACGCCTCTTCTTCCGCGGCCGATCCTCGTTCGGCAACTAAGGTGAGAATCAGATCGTTAATTATCCTTTTTTTAATTTCAATAACAACGGATTTAATTAATTAAATCCGTTTGTTCTAGATCCGGAGATCGTCGGCGCGACGTTTTTCCCGCGGTGCGACGAACGTCCCTTCCGCGACGAGCGATTCCGCGACGACCTCATGTCCGACGACGACAAGGTAGGGGTTTTTTTTTCTTGATGATTCTTTCTCGGGTTTATTCTTTTGAAATAAAGAACCCGATCACGGAACAATTTTAATTTGTTTAAAATTGTTGATTGGTTTTTCCTTTTCCCCCGTTGAGTTTATGACTAACGCGGAGGGTGCGGGTCTAACGAACAAGACCCGGCAACCCTCCGCCGATCTTTTGTTGTGCGGATTTGGCGGACGACGAAGAACCGTGCGGCAAGGGCGATCCGTTGATCCCGCAGTGAAGATCGGCCCCCGGGAGGAGCAATGGCGCAGACGGGAGGTAAAACGGGCCACCGGAGGCGGCGGCGCCGGCGACCGGAGGCGGCGGCGCCCGGCGCGCCGCCGTGGAGGAGTTTCGCCGCGGCTGAAGCCGCGGCGGCGGCGGCCGGTTTCGCGGCCGCGCGGAACCGGGGAGGGACGCGGCGGCCCGGCCGCGTCCGCGTGACAGGCGGCCCCCCGCGGGGCCGCGTTTTCCTCCAAGCCGCGGGTCAAACCCGCGGCGGTTGCTTCGGCCGCTCGGCCGAAGCCGAGCCGGCCGGTCCGGTCGGCCGGGCCGCGCCCAGGCCGGACCGGGTCGGGCCGACCCGGTTCGGGCCGACCCGGTTCGGCCGACCCAGGGGGGGTTCGGGCCGGGTCGCCCCGGGCTCAGAACCCCCGTTTCGGGCCCTCTTCGGTCTTTCGCCCATATCTTGGGCCTGGGACTTCCGATTGACGAACCGTCAGCGGCTACGCGATCCTTGGATCGATACGGTCGTTTCGGTATATTATACTCAAGGTTTCGGAAGACTTTGGGTTCAGCCGGGTTGGTTCGTACACGAAACCAACCAGGCCCTCGGAGCGGAAACGTTCATAACTTGGGCTACGGACGTCCGATCGACGTACCGTCAGCTGTGGTAGTTTCCTCTAAGTGAGACGGAACTTTTGGCATACTCCGCCCGAGGATAGGATACAGGCGGAGTACGGTCAGGTTGGTTTTGCCCTAAAAACCAACCGGGCCCCTGGGACGAAAATGCCAATATCTCTCAGACCGGGCGTCCGATTGACGCGCCGTCTGTTGCGTTGAGATCCTGTTGTCGATACGGAACTTTTGGATACATCAACTTCGGACTACGTGTCAGTTGATGTATCAGCCTCTCGGCTCGTGGAGCGGACCCTCCTAAACGAGCTCGCTATGTGCGGGAACCCTAGCGCTGGCTGTGACTTCGACGACAGAGCAGAGATCCTCCGTGGACTTCGACGACAGAGCAGAGATCCTCCGTGGACTGCGACGACGGCAGAGCAGAGATCCTCCGTGGACTGCGACGACGGAAGAGCAGAGATCCTTCGTGGACTGCGGCGACGACTGTGCAGAGATCCTCAGTGGACTGCGTCGACTACTGCACTCAGCGATCCTACGTGGATCAGTGCTACAGGTTCTGTGTGAGCCCGATCATATGTGGGTCCTTACTACCGGTTCTGTGTGAGCCACTGCCTACAGGTTCTGTGTGAGCCCGATCCTATGTGGGTCTTTTGCGGGGGTTAGTACCTATCGATCCTTCGTGGGTCCGACGACTTAGATGGATCAGTGATCATCTTTGACGTCATCTGAAAAATTATACCTGGTTGAGCTGAATCTTATGTTACTCTCCTTTGTGGATTGTGTTGAACTATCCTTTGTGGATTTACTGTTTACTCTCCTTTGTGGATTGTGTTGAACTATCCTTTGTGGATTTACTGTTTACTCTCCTTGTGGATTTGAGTCTTGCTTTCCTGCGTGGATTGAGTTGTTCTTGAGCTCGTGAGCAGAGCTAGAACTGGGGACTTAGGTACATGTATGGGCATATACCTAAGTCGAGTCAGATGTTACTTCGTGATTGCATCTTTCTTTTGTGCTATATCCTTTGTGGATTTCGGGAGACCTTCGGGGGTCTCGGGGTCCTTACTGAGTAGATTATACTCACCCCTGCACGGGCTATGCCCGCACCTTGTTGTGTTGGTTGCAGACGACGGACAGCGCTGATCACGGTTGGGGCGTGGAGCAGGACGGTACCTGGAGGTGGACCACTGGGCGGGACGTGCTCGGAGCGGACGTGGGACCCGAGGAGCCTGGAGGCTATCTGTACCCACCCTTCAGGTGGGATTGCCAGTGGACGACACGAGGCCGCCGTCTTTTCTTCAGTTGCTGTTCTTTACTTTTTCAGTTGTACTTTACAGTTGGGCTTGTATTTCCGGCCCCTTTACTTTTCTGCACTTTGTAGTTACTTTCCGCTTGCTGACTCTGTGGTGGTTGTTACTTTTAAAGGCAATGCCTTCCCTGTTTACCGGGATTTTACGCCTTGGTGCTAGTCGCCAGCCCCTGGCCTATGGAAGGCGGGCTTGGGGTAGTCACGGCACGGGCCCCGAGGTCGGGTTGTGACAAAAATTAAGTACCAAATTATGATTGTGAGTGATATAGAATGTAGTAAGTATAATGTTAACGATCAAAAAGAAAAAATACTAAGATATGTGAAATAGTTCAATGATATCATAAAAAATTCCTATTGAAGACAAAATTTTATTTCATGGATTTTATCATAATGCTCAAAATTCATTCTTGAATCTAGTTTAAGAACATATGAAAATTTAATTACATGACATATTTTTATTTAATAAGCACAATGTCACCATTTGGTTATTCCATGATCAAGATACAATTCTTATCTTACTATGAGAAATTAAGGTGGATTTGTTTATTCTTTAAGTAATAACAGATTATTAGATCAATAAATAGACTAAGGCATTCTCACTTTCATTAGTCATCATCCCAAAAAATAGTCAGCATAGGTTATACATAAATCATCATGTGGTGATTTTAAAAATTAGTATCTAAAACCTCATACGATGTTAAATATAAATAATTATATAAATGGTTAACCTTATAACCATTCCAGAAATCAAAATTTATAAATAATGTCACTAAATTTCAAAAAATCATGATAACAATAATCATCTAAATATCATTAAGTAGTTCTTAATGGTCACATACCAAAATATTTTAATTCATTCATCATATATTCTCTTAAATAATGGTAATAACCAGAATTACCATAAAAAATCAATGAAAAAATGAATTGTTTCTCATTATGTTAATAAAAATAGATTATAGAATATATTACATAGATATAATAGTGTAGTACACTCCAAAAATGATAATATAAAACACAATTTGAAACAATCCCTCTTTTGGTTTCAAGGCCATCAATACTATCCAATTAATAATAATAATGATCTATTTATCCACAATAAACAACATTTTCTCATGATGAGGAAAATATTAAGGTTTGTCTAACCTTATTCATGTGACTTTCATAAAATATTACCTTTATATTGAATCACTTTTCTCCGTGACTTGTACTATTCTACATATTATTATATATCATTATCAAAAAACATATATTTAAGAATCATTATATATTTCATGATTCATATAACATAATTCTTGAATTATAAAAATATTAATACTTCAATAACTCCACATCATACTTAATCCATTAACTAGGCTTCATAATATTATTATTTAATACATATTTTCTTTCATAGAGCATTGTAGTCTCTTTATCACTAGAAAAATAACCATTACTCAATATACCTTACTTATTCTCTATGTAATATTTCCCCAGTAGGACATCAATTTGTAAAATTCTCATACCTTCCACATTTAAATAATTCATCCATTCATAATAACTTATGGAGACTGATATTTCCATTTGTTGAATTAACTAACCATTTCATTTTTCCTCATAAATAGCTTACATTGTGTCCTTATTTACCATACATAAAACATCTTCACATGCCTTTGAGCCATTCCCTTGAGCGATTCTTCCAAAAATCATGAAAAATAGGAAACTAAACTTAATTTACTCTATGTTCTTTATTATGTAAACTATTAGAAAACTCTATAATTCTCTTCATTGGTGTGTCCGAGAGTTTGTTAAGGTGCACATTTTTAGTCATCTTCTTTTATAAATTATTATAAATAATCAAAACATCCTTCACTCCAGTAATCATACCATTTGAATTATCATCATCCAAATTGCTTGTCACATTCAATGTCAACCAAGTTTATTATGTCTCCAAGAATTGACTAAAAAAATCATTATGTGACCAACAATAATCATGGTGTAAAAATATATTTATGAATAGTCACTTATTAGATGTCTACGTAATGAAATATTATTTTAATTATATGACACCTTAGTCTTGAAATAAGTTATCCATGATCATAATCTATTTAAATATTTTATGATGCTTCAAAAAGGTTTTTCTAAATTTCTAAAGAATGTCTCCTTGGAGTTTGAAACTAGGTGTGCAGTAAGGCCCATTTTCTTGCACCAGGTGATGATCGAGTCAAGTTATATGCAACCTTTTTTAGTTATTAACCCTATATACCTCCATTCCATATCCGCATCCACTTATAGTATGTAAAAAGGGATATAACATCATAGAAACCACTCACCCAATTCACTACCAAAAATATAGGATATTTTTCTATACTTTGACTCAACCATCAACTTATCCATAGAGAAATACATAGACATATCTATAGAAATATCCATAGGATTTATCCTATATTTTCTCATCATATTTTCCAAAGGATAAATAATAATTTCCTCTTATACAAAATATATAAATAAATTCTTCTCATGAATGGATTTTACATCTTTTTAGAAGAATATTCAATATATTACACAAAAAAATTCATGAGGATTATAATTGTTTTTTGACTTTGGATAGTAGAAACATGGTATTATAATTTGCTGAAATATCTTCACTCTGTCTAACAAATATCATCACATTTAGTACTCTTTATAGATATATCCAACATAAAACTTTTCTTTATAAACTGGTGATAAGAAACCTAAGAAAGGGTGGGCTCCATTTCTCAGTAAGGGTAAACAAGGGATATATCCATATAACATTAGAATATTGGTATGAGAACTTGAGAATTGAATTTAAAAATAATACTCTTCAAATCATAGCACATAAACCTAAGTCATGGAATAGATATAGGTAGTTAATAAGACATTAATCATAATAGATCAAATGAACATGAGCCATGAGAATATAACATTATCATATGGCATATATTTTTGGAAAACATTTTTTATAGAAACTCTTATGTCAAGGCTACCCACAAAAACATTTATAAAATTTTAGGCTTGGGATAACCACCCATATACATGATTCATTCTTGGGATGATCTCCCATGTACCTTATTTTTGGTTTGAGATAACCCCCTTGTACCCTCATTTTCAGGCTTATGCTAACCACGTGTGTATGCTCTTCATTGGGCATAGCCTAACCAACAATGTACTCTTCTTTAGAGGAATGGACTAACCACCAATGTACCCCTTTTTTCACATATAAAATTTATCATTATCTGAAAAATTGGATGGTGATATATATCTTACCCATCAAATAATAAAATGAATGTATATGTGTTCCGCAATATCATAAAACAATCATCATATCAAATCCGATGAAAATAAATGGGTTTCATAAAAACATTTATCATAAAATAATCTAATAAAATGAAGCGGGTTTCATGATAATTCTATAATATTATAACCCAAGGTATATTAATGAGTTTCATAAAAATATTATAATAATAAATAATTCATGTAAAGAATAATAATGGTATCTGTGGTTTATATTTCTAGTAAGAAATATGTAACATCAACAGATTTCATTTTAGATAAAAATTGATTTTGAAAGATTCATTAGAAATTTTCATGAGGAAAATAAATTTTCATTGAAAATAATTAAAAATAGTTTTTTTTAAATCTGCATATTTTCAAATAACATTTAAATCACATAAAATAATATTTTAAAATTATTTAAATTATATCTTGAGTAAAATTTCTTATCTTCATTGAAAAATTATTTTTAAAACATAAATAATTTTTAAAATACTATTATTTGAAAATAAACATGAAAAAATATAAATTAATCATCTTATAGAAAAGAATTTATGGTGAAAGTAGGTTTCATTGATGTAGTAAATATTTAAAATCATGATTCCCCTCACATTTTTGGAAAAAGATAAATGAGAATTGTTTGAAAAAAAATATTTAATTCAAAAAAATTTACAAAAATGTTAATAGGGATACAAATCACTTTAAAAAATCATTGGATAATTATGAAAAAAAATTTGAAAACATTTTTAGGAAACCTGGTTTTTAATTAAAACTAATTTCTGACGGAAAATCAAAATAAAATCAGCATTCCATAAAAATAAATTCCCAATTATTTTAAACACGAAAGAGTGAAAATTGCAGTATTACCTGAAACTATCCTGAATATCCAAGGGATAAAAAAATTCATGTGTTTCTTGAGGAATTTATTAGAAGTTTTTTTCATTATAAATATTATCATAAATAATCATGATTAATGGTGGAGTTGTAACATAAGATCATTACCACTTTGGTAAATTTAAATTGTATAACCTGTGAAAGAAATACATAAAAATTAACTTAAAATATAATTATAGTAAATAAATTATTGATATTACATGAATATAAAGCTATATATGCACCTCATAAAATAAGTTAAGTTCTTAACATGACATATGTCTTAAAGAAGGAAATTGAAGACAAAAATCCATTACATCTTTGGTAATCAATTTAATCATAATCCCCAATAAATAAATAAAAATGAAAATTTAAATATCATAAATATAATGGTATTTATGATATAACATGTAAAATGGGTATTATATACACCCCACAAAAAAATGAGTGATGAATTTCCATATATCGTCATAAAATAAAAGAGAGAGTAGAAATCCCATTACCTTAAGTATTTATTTCCTTCATAAATGTTTAGACCTCCAGTATAATAGAAATAAATTTATTATAAATATATTATAGAACCATATAAATATATATAATACAATATATGGTTTTTATGACCTTTTGTTACATGTTTATTAACAATTCCAGGTTAAAGTAATGTTTTGGGGAAAAACTTTATTTTTATTATATGTTTTGACATATTATTTATTATAAAAATAATTAAATAATGGTTTCATCGTATATATTATTTTAAAATTGAAATAAATATAATACATATTCATTATATACATTTTTGTAAAAATAAATAATATTTAGAAATAAAAAATGAAATATTGCATTCCAGGAGACGGTAGGTCATACATACATATGAATGTTGTTAACATTTTCTCATAGGATTGAAAGAAATAAAGGTCAATAATATATTATAATTAAAATATAATTTTTCATTTCATATATATCACACATTTTATTAAATCCATCTTTATTACCTTCCATGTAAACCCTGAACGAATCAAATCACTTCACAAGGAAGCAGTCCACCATACACATGAGTAACATTATAACACTTCAAAAAAAAAGAAATAATAAAGATATGTGTGATATAATAATTCTATAGACATAATAAAATCATAAATATAATATTAAAACAATAAATACATAATTATATCCATCCTTGATAGGTGGTAATGGATAAAATGAATGAAAAATGTTTGAGACGCGATAGTCAACCATACATACGAACAATGATTTTTAACCCATTTGATGGAAGAGTAGATGGAAACAGGTCATTAAAATAACATAAAAACATATAATAATATTTAATATGAATATTTTATTATATTAGTGTGGTATATTAATAATTTTAGGGGGTGGAGGAAGAAATAAAAAAATATCATTGATGAACTTTACCTCTTCTTTTGGCATCCTCCATAGGTTTGAACCCAAAATAATTGTACGATGAGTTTATGTACAAAATAAGGATTCTAAAATGATATTGGGGAAGTTTATAATTTATTTGGTAAGGAATTTGTAGATCTAAATAACTCTATAGGTGTCAAGTAGTGAGGGGAGTGAGTGCCCTTTTATAATTGAGGAGGGGTGACATATTTTTAAATACCTAAAAGTATTCACTGTTGGGAGGATACTCTTCCATAATGTAGAAACATAGACCAATAATATATTTTATGGGTTTTAGTTTTGATAAAAACATCCACTACATGAATTAAACACATTTATTCATGTTATTCATTGGTTATTATGTTTACTCAATTTTATCGTTTTAGTTCTTATGCTAGTTACTAGTATCTTTTTATTTTCCTAGGTAATTTATCGTTCAAGATTAAAATTAAAATGAGGTTGATTAGATACTTTATACATACTAATTTTATATAGAAATTTTAATTTATCACATAAATATCAAATGTGTGTTGAAAATTAATTTTAACACAAGTACATACAACTTTCAAAAACATCATTTTAATCATAATAGCACTAAATTCATTTTACTATTTAGTGGTCAAAATGGTCACTATACAAAAAATGGTCCATTAATAAAACTTTTTTGATATTTTTAAATATATAAAAATATTTTTGATGAATATAATATATTTATCAATTTAAATTCCTTTCAGAAAATATAATTGTTTATAAAATAAAAATAACTTCACCTTCGACATTATTCCACTAATTTGAATTTAAAAAAAAATATCTAGAAAAATAATGGAATCAGTGTATATTATGTTATAAACTATGTAAAATTAAATATTTATTTTAAAAATTAAT
Organism: Viscum album; assembly: GCA_963277665.1. Classification (NCBI taxonomy): domain Eukaryota; kingdom Viridiplantae; phylum Streptophyta; class Magnoliopsida; order Santalales; family Viscaceae; genus Viscum; species Viscum album. The sequence goes on from OY728123.1 coordinate 669,584,931, forward strand.
GAAACGTAATAATTTACATTATTTTTAATATTTTAAGTATCATTTATTTTATTTTTATATTAACTAAATAATTACAAAGATGGTGTTTCTAAATAATTTAATATAATTCTCTCATCACTAAAAATTAAAAATAAATTATCTTAATGAAAAACTAATTTATATTTTAAAATAAACTTTATAACCAAACATGTTTTGTTTTTATCCCTATCCCAATGCTTTACAGATATTAAAAGCCAGGAATGTTCTTTTTCGACCATTTATTTACTTAACTTATTGTGCTGATAAATTTCATGAACAAGTGTCCCAAAATATAATAAAATCTATCTTCAAGTGATAATGTTCTCAATATTTATATTAAATGGTGTTTCGATAAATATTTAGGTCATTTCAACCGTTATATTCTTAGGTTAACCCCTGATGAAACCTTTTTTACCATAACCAAAGAAAATAATTTTATTATTTTCACTATTCATTATGGTAATAAATTATGTTTAACTTATTGGATAAAATTACAAATTAATATTTCAAAAAGGTTACCCATTTTTTGAAATAACAATCATATATGTTGTAAAAGTAAATATAAAAATTAATTCCACCGACAAGATTAGGAAACCGATTTTTAAAGAGAAAATGTCCAAATGTTTACTGTGTTTTATATCATAATTAAATATAAAACAATATCTAATGATATAAATTGTATTAATTGATATAAAATTTAAGTAATTTTAGATTATAACAAATTAAAAATACAATTTTGTGTTGAAATTCATCATTTCAAGGTGAAGAGAAATGAAAGCTCATGACGATGTCGATTGACTGAAATGAAGATGGCGAAGTAAAACGTCTCAATCACAATAGAACAAGAAAGAAATAACACAAGTATATGGCCACAAAAAATCACACCATTTCCATTATCATGGAACTGTATTTATATATTAAATAAGGGTTTATCCAACAAGCAAAATTAATTCCAATCTAACGGTGGGAATACAAACGATATTTCCATAAGAAGAGACTTGATGGGTAATGAATAGACTTCATTCATTACGATTTATGACAACCACACCATTATTGACAATTCATAACACTCCCCTTGGATGTCATAATTCCATTGAATCTAATATAAATCTTCCCTTAAAAAAACCTATGGAAAAAACACTTGAAGCCAAATTAAAATTATTCCATGCTATGCTACCTCATTAAAAACCTTATCAGAAATCCTCGTGGGAAAACTGATTATGGGAAAAGAGTATAGAGTTCCCAACTCCCCCTCATAAAATCACAATAGAATTTTCAGTCTTCACCTTCCAATTTTATAAATATATTTCACAAATGTTGAAGTTGGAAACACCATTGTGGACAAATCTGTGAGATTTTCACAAGACCTTATTTGCGGGACATCAATCTCACAATTATTCTGAAGGTCATGTGTGAAAAAGAATTTTTGTGAGATATGCTTTGTTCCGTCACCTTTAATAAACCCACCTTCCAACTATGCTATGCAAGTAGTATTATCTTCATATAATATGGTGGGAATATTAATATTCATATCTAATCTACAACAATTTCGAATATGACTAATCACTGATCTCAACCAAACAAATTCTTGACTTGCTTCATGAATAGAAATCAACTCCGCATGGTTGTAAGAAGTTGTAAAAATGGTTTGTTTTGTAGAGATCCATGAAATAGTAGTTCCATAATATGTAAACACATATCCATTTTGAGATCTTGCTTTTTTTTGGATCAGACAAGTATCCAACTTCAGCCTAACCAACCAACTTTGGTTTTGAGGATTTGGAATAAATTAACATTCGATATTTTGACCATTGAAGGTATCTTAATACATGTTTGATACCATTACAATGCCGATGAGTAGGATAAGAACAATACCTTGCTAATAAATTCACAAAAAGGATAAATCAGGTCGTTTATTACTTGAAAGGTACATTAGGGCTCATATAGCACTCATATATGGTACTTCAGGACCAATTTGTTCTTTATCATCCAATCTTGGTTTAAAAGGATCATTATCACGATCAAGAGATCATACAACCATTGGTGTACTTAATGGATGCGATTAATTCAGGTTAAATCATTGTAGGACTTCAGCAGTATAACGTGATTGATGATAAAAAATTTTATTATTAATATGCTCAATTTGAAATCCAAGGCATACATTTTTCTTTCTAAAGTCTTTCATTTCAAATTCTTTCGTCAGATATTCCACTACCTTGGAAAGTTCATCATTAGTCCCAATTATATTTAAATCATCAATGCATACTGAAATGATAAGAAATTCCGATCCAATCTTCTTAATAAATAATCATGGACTAGTGGGATCATTTTTATAACCTTCCTTCATCAAATATTAACTCAGACGATTATACCAAATACGCCATGACTACTTTAATCCATATAATGATATATTTAGCTTAATTGAATAATGATCTCGAGATCCAAGATATTTTTCCAGAAAATTGAATCCTTCAAGGATTTTCATGTAAACATCATTATCAATATCACCATAAAGATATGTATTCACTATATCCATCATGCATAATTCATGTTGTTAATGTACAAAAAACGTCACGAGGAACCAAAAGGTTATTGCATCCATTACAGGAGAGTATGATTCATCATAATCAATCCTAGGTTTTTGTGAGACGCCTTGAGTAATTAGTCATGATTTATATCTCATGAATTCATTATTTTTATTTAATTTTCTCACAAATACCCATTTGTATTCAACAGGCTTAATCCCTTTCGGGGTTTTCATAATCGACCCAAAAACCTCACATTTAGCAAGTGTGTCTAGCTCAGATTGGATTACAACTTTCCATTGATCCCAATCATTCCTTTTACGAAATTAATTAATAGTTTTAGGTTCTTGATCCACATCCCTAATTTCAAGGGCTACATTGTATGAAAATGTGTTATCAATAATGGTCTCTACTCGGTTCCAACATCTTCTAGTGTTGGGGAATTTTAATAACATTTCCTCTTGATCATGTTCATGTACTTTTGGTACATTTACATCATCTACAAATTCTTTCATATCATCAACCAACATTGGTTGTTTCCCATTTCTTTAATGGGAATTTTTATCTTTTGAACCAAGTGGTATCACACGCTTTAGGCATGGGTTGGAGCATTGTTGGTAATATCATCATATTATCCTTTTGGGACATCAATTCTTACCGGTGCATTCACAGCAGGTATATATGATTTTGTAATTTGTTTTGAATCGTTGAATACATCAGGAAATTGATTTGTAAAATTGTTTAAATTAATGATATATTGATCTTCAAATTCACTCATATTTGTACGAGGATCAAGATGTAATAATGATGATGATTTCCATGATATTTCTTTTGAACTCGATTGATTTCCCCCTTTCAGTGTTGGATATAATTTTTCATCAAAATGACAATCAGCGAATCGTGCTATGAATACATCTCCTATCATAATCTTGAGATATTTAATGATCGAGGGAGATTCAAAACCAACTTATATCCCCAATCTCCTTTGGGGTCCCATTTTTATTCGTTGTGGGGGTGATACATGTATATATACATTACAACCAAATATCCTTAAGTGTGAAATATTTGGTTCATGACCATAAGCTTATTGCTAAGGGTAATAATCATAATAGCTTGATGACCTAATTTGAAGTGGTGCTGCTACATGAAAAATTGCACGTCCCTATAATAAAATGGGAAATTTAGTTTTTATAAGTAATGGTCTTGAGATAAGTTGTAATCAATTTATAAATGATTTAGTTAGACCATTTTGTGAATGAACATGAGCTACAGGATGTTCAACACTTATTCCCAATTACATGAAATAATTATTAAAAGCATGTGATGAATATTCATTTTCATTGTAAACCCTAATATGATTGATTGAATAATCAGGGAATTACGCCATTAACCTTATTATTTGGGCATGTAATTTCACAAACATCTGGTTGTGAGTGGATAATAAGTACACATGGAACCATCGAGTTGACACATCAATCATAATCAAGAAATATCTGAATAGTCCACAGGGTGGATGAATTAGTCCACATATATCACCAGGAATATGGTCCATGAATATCGGGGATTCAGTCATGATATTTGATGGTGATGGTATTATAATTAATTTTCCTTGAGAACAAGAAGCACATGAGAAATCAAGTGGCGTAAGAACCCTTTTATCAACAAATGGATGACGATGAGTATATTTAATTATTTTCCACATCATTATTGATCCAAGATGACCCAAATCGTCTTTCCAGACAATAAATGTACCATGGTTGGTAAACTTACAGTTTACCATATTTGATTCAATTTTACAAATATTGACAAAGTACATTCTGGACGGAAGTTTAAAAATATTCTCTTGAATCAATTTGTGCTCATTTTTAATGCTTGTTATGTAGAGGCATTTAGCACCTACTTTATCCATTTCTTGATGTGATATCCATTATTACGAATATATTTATAACATAACCAATTGAGTTAAGATGTGGGTGAAAATAAATCATTTTTTATCCTAATTTCTGTACCACCAGGTAGGCATATTATTTCTCTTCTAGAGCCTTCGATTAGTTGCACACTACCGGTTAAAGTACACACATGAGCACTACCCATTTTAATGGTGATAAAATATTTCTAATGTTTATGAATTGTGGGCATGGTAGTGCTGTTGAAGATACAAATATCTTCATCATGGAAATTATTTTCAAAAGAAGGATTTATATCATCCATTTCAAGTAAAGAAAATAAACATTCATATAAGTAATAATTAAAATAATCCAAAATCAAACATGCAATATATAAAAATATTACAAAACCATAAAACCATTGTTCATTTAAACCACAAGCATACAAAAACCGAAAATCAAACATTGATTCTGTCATGAGAATTCATGCTTGATCAATATACTCATCACCTTAAGGGTGTGAAAAATTTCTGGAAATATCAAAGTTTGTAATATAATCATCATATTTCAAAGCCTGGTCAGCAAAATTCACTTCAACATTATTTTATGTTACTCTGATATATTGTTGATAAAGATCAACCAAATGTATTGGCGTAGGATAGGTAGGCCACCAATTCCCCTTCATGCCACATCGAAAGCAGTTACTTTCAACACTATTTGCTTTCTTCATTTTTGGTTGTTCGTTATTGGACCACTTCTGGTGGGGCCCCTTCCTCTTATCATTTAGTGTATGACCACCTTGAACAAATGACTTTCCTTGGACTCGATTGCATCGATTCTTCCCACGACCTTGAATAAAATTAGTCTCAGTCGGTTCAGGGAATGGAGTCACACCAATTGGTCAGTATTAATGATTTCTCATCAGGATTTTATCATTTTTTTCAGTAGCAAGAAGGCTAGAAAGTAATTCAGTGTATTTTGTAAAACCATTCACGTGATATTGTTGTTGCAGAATGAAATTTGAGGCATGGAAAGTAGAATATGTTCTTTCCAACATATCAGTATCAATGACAATATCTCTACATAATTTTAGTTGTGATGTTATTTTAAACATTGCGATGTTGTATTCACTTACCTATTTATAATCTTAGAATCACAAATGTCTCTTCTCAAACCTTGATTTTGGTATTATTACAAGTTGAATGTGATCATACCGCTCCTTGATATTCTACCACAACACCAAAGTATCTTTCACAATGAGGTATTCATTCTTCATATCATTATAGAGTTTATGGCAGAGGATATTAGGGCTCGGGGATGGTCTTGAGTGGAATCATGATTTCTAACTTTAATTTCATTTTTGAGGCCATTTGCGTCATGGTTCATCTCCGCATCTAGAATCCATGACAAGTAATTCTTCCCAGAAAATTCAAGTGGGATAAATCCATGATTTTCAATATTTTCCCTGGGAAAATTTATCATACCAGGATGACTAGCCTTTTTACTTCACAGAGCAGTTGAGATGATTACATGTTGTGAAATTCATCATTTTAAGGGGAAGCGAAACGAAAGCGTATGACGATGTTGATTGATCAGAATAATGATGGCGAACTAAAATGTCTCAATCACAATAGAACAAGAAAGAAATAACACAAGTATATGGACCCACAAAATCACACCATTTCCATTATAATGCCACTGTATTTATAGATTATAAAATGGTTGATCCAATAAAGAAAATTATTTCCAATCTAACGGTGGGAATACTAATGGTTTGGCCATATGGAGATACTTTAGGGGTAATGAAAAGACCACATTCATTATGATTTATAAAATCCACACCATTAATGATAATTCATAACAAATTTAATGTTATAATGTTTTTAAATGAAAATGTATATTTTAGTTCAAAATAAATATTTTTCACTATTAATCAAAATATAAAACTTAAATAAAAAATTCACCCTATGAAAATTTTCGTATTCGAATTTAAAAATTAATTATATTTCAAAAAATATGTTTTGTTTGAGTTGTTAAAATTAATTTTAAATTATGTGCGCAGTGCGAGGGTAAATCATCTTCTAGAAAAAAATATAGTTTTCTAGAACACATTTATATTTATTTTAAATGATTATATTTTTATTTACAATAAATATATAACCACAATTTTCATAATTTTTTTTATTGCTAATAAAACCCACCATTACAATTTCTATGTAATACATCTTATATTAAATAATAAAATTTTAATAAAATTTACTTTTTTTTAAACTCGATGTTCTGTGTAATGTAAGAGTAACTTAGTGTTACGTATAACAAAAAATATACATAATATTAAATCCATTTGAAAAAATTATCTCAAAATCGTTGGGTGTTACATACATGGAATGAAAAAACATCACACAACCATTTGAAAACTAGCCATTGAAAAATCTATTAATAATCACTTTGTAAATGGCCCTACCCTTTATTAAAAATCATAACAAACCACTATAATAAACATGAAGTCATAAAACATTTCAAACAAGATAAAATGCCTTATATTTATAAACCACGCCTTTAAAAATACCAAAACTCCCTATTTAAAATCAAATAATCACTTTATTTCCCTTTTAAATAAATCTTCTTATTATTTTAAACAAGAATAATAAGTATGAAATATATATGAAAATGTGGCTTGAGCATGAAAAATTATGGGATACACCTCCTACCAATTTAAAAATAATGGGAGAACCAAATATATGATATAATATTCATTAGAAAATTATATATTCATTTAATAAAACTCAAATAAGTTGTTAAAAAAATGAATGAAAATAATAGACCTAAATTTAATCTCTCAATCATGGAGTATTCTACTGTAAACATGTTTCTTTTCTAAAGAGTTTTGTTTCTCCACCTTGACATTGAAAAATAAACATAGAAGTAAAAAAAATCCATAATTAAGAAAAAACCCCCATTTAAATTATGAATCAAAATGAAACTTAGGTATTTACGACCAAACTAAGGTATGAGTAAATGTGAAAATGAAGCTGAAGAAGAGAGAATAAGGTCCGGTTGATCATACTATAAAAAAACACCAAAATCATAGAAAAAACTATTAAATCACCATGGAAGGAGGATTAATCAAAAGGAGTGGTGCAATGGGGACATATGAGTCAAATGGGGAGTAATATGGGTGGAATATAGTGACTCAATCCTTTTACATGTAGTATTAAATTATTTTTAAATATAAATACTCATTAATACAACCCAATGATTTTATAGGCATAATGTCTTTAGAAGAATAGTTTTATAATACATCAAACAAAACTAAAACATAGAATCCTTAATTTATTCTATATTTTGCAGCCCTAAAATATTTTTGAGCTCCTAAATATGCATGGGATTACCTTGGGAATACTTGATAGAAATGAGTGAAGTAAAAATCTCAACAACGTAACAAGAATGGAAAGGAATCCAAATATGTAAGTCAAATGTATAAAATGATATCATAATAGAGAAGGTATAAGAGTAATCAAGTAGAATCATGACATAAAGAGAATACTATAACAAGAGCATGAAATAATTGGAATGTGTAAAAGGAAAAAATCATTATATAAACATAATTCAAGTCAAACTTCTATGCCATCATCACATTGTGGACAAAATCCCATAATATAGTAGGTTCATATGATAATTTCATACATGAAGTATCATGAGACTAAAACATTACCAAATAAATTATAGGGATATATAATTCCAAGAAAACCTGTTAAATTCATTTCATGTACATGAAAATATTTTATATATAAGGATATCAGTCATAAGGCATAAAAAAATAATTACAAATGGAAAGAAACGGGTTGAATAATCTTATCTTATAACTAAATCAAAAGATATTACTTAAAGAAGAAATTTAGGAAATGGTCATAAGAAAAGTATTACACTATAAAATTATGGTGTATTAAGTTGTCTATAATATGTTAATACATATATACATTATTTATAATTATTCCATAACATTGATAAGAGATAAACCGAGTTAGAGGGAGAATGGTTATAACTTGAAGAAAAGGGAGGTCTAGAAGGTTCTATTACCTTGAGCTCGATTTGTAACATGCAATCATTATCTCCATGAATAATATACTTATGTTATTTTTTATTTTCTTAATAACTTTTTCTATGTTTAATATTATTTTTCATTTTAATTATTATATTGTCATATTCAATCACTTAACTAATTAATTTTACATCCGATGTTTTAACGATAAACATAACATGTCTTCAAAATCACTTCGGTAAATTAACTAAGGTCAATTAGATTATTTTTAATATTAACCATAATTTTAAACATGAAATAATTATCATTTTTATAAATTAATTATAATTTTTAAAATAACTGTGAAATACAGTAATTAAAAAAGAACTATGTTACAATTATGGTGATCGTATGCCGTATATTTGCATGAGTAATATTTCTATTTTTAGAAGATCATTATATAAATATGGTAAGTATTATTTTATCATTAGAGTATGAAACTTCTATCATATATATCATATTATTTCTTAAAATAATCATTTAAATACCATCCATGTGATGTGGAAATTAAAATGAATCAGACCACTTTGTGAGGTGATGTATCCTTGCACACACAAATAATGTTATCATTTATTCAGTATTGCTAAGGTGAGAAATTAGGTGTATATTTAATTAAAATAATTCTTAATATTTAATTAATATCATATATAAGAATAAAATTAATCCTTATTACCTTACATGTAAAGAATAAGTGAAAAATGGATCACACCTCTTCGCGAGGTGGTAGTCCACTGTACACACTTATACTGATATCGTATTCCCTTCTGATTGGAAAGTAAGAATTAATATGTAATTTTATAGTAATATATTAATAATTATATAATATATATCAATATATATATATATATATGAATTAGTTCATTATATCCATCCGTTAGTGGTGGTTATAGAAAATTGTTGTGTTAGTTCATTAGGAAGTAGTTCGTCATACACAAGATTAGCAGTTTCATTTCCCATTTGTGGGAGAAAGATACGGGTTTAGGTCATTACCATAACATAAAGTCATATAATTATTTAGATTAAAAGGATTTTATTATATAATAATGGTTTAATAATATTAAAATAACGTGGAAGAAGAAATAAAATAAAATGCACAGTTAAGGACATTACATCTTCTTCAAAAAACTATTTCAGGTTTAAACTAAATAAAATATTAATTTAGCTTAATGAGAAAAAAGTACACTAGTATGAGGATAGATAATCAAGGAAGTTATTTTGGTAGGTATTTCAGGAAAAAATGGGTTTTATATTTGTGGAAAAGAAAGGATAGTGGGTGTCCAATAATAATTTTGATTAGTTTCATAGTATGTAATCTTCAATGTTTCTCAATAATTCCATGCCACATACTTGATAATAAGGATCCAAAATTGGAAATTTAAAATACATAAAATATATAATGTATATATATGGTCATACAATTGGAATTATAAAAGGATTTTTTAATTTTATATATAATCTGTGTTTGACCTCCCAGTATACCAGTTTTTACATTATCTACAATAAATATTTTTTTTTTCTGTTTTCACTATTCATCATGGAAAAAAATTAATCTAAAATTATTAGATAATATAAATTATACTAATTCCAAATATTTAATCTATTTAAAAAAATAAAATTATATAATAGAATTTTTTAATTTAAAATTAAACCGGAAAACATATTAGAAAATGGGTTTTCAATAAATACATTTTTTATGAAAAAGATGATCTCATGTTTTCTATATGAAAAGTAATCATAATTGTAAATACCCCAACCATTGAATCATATATTTACTATTTATTTTATTAAATTGGAATGAAAAATAATAGTCACAACCTAAATGATCAAAAAATGTAGTAGTCTTATGAAACAATATACATACTAGAATCTTACATTACAATTAAAAAAAATAACATAGTAATACCATTGAGAAAACCATTATTATTCCTATATTACACCTTCATATCAATAATAATATACTTATTAGAATCCTAGGGAGAATTAAACATAAGAAAAATAGTGATCTCATAGGCTCAGTAAGGCATGCATATAACGAAACTAACTAGGCCATGAATAATATGACATTAAATTAATGAATATCTAATAATACCATAAAAATAATCATATGAGGGAAAAAAATTCTTTTGATATTATAACTAATCATATAATTATACTAAAATCAATAGATATTCTCAAAATGAGGGAAATTCATAATTTTGGACATTATAAATATTCCAACGAGGCCTTATTACAAGACATCATATATAAATGGATAAGGACTCAACCAATACCCAAGATAGTTTATATCATGAGTCATACCGATATATCGATGGGTGTAATGGCCCGGACCTCTTCGGACCAATCCTTTGTCAAAAAGAAGGTCAAGAAGTGTTCTGGAGGGTAAAATGGACTTTTCCCACACTTTCTAGAATTTTGAAACTACACACCGTGTAGTTTGAGTACTTGTCGCGTACTTCCTTTTTGGGTACACCCCGTGTTGCAAGCTGTGTCCTTGCTGTGTGGAATAATGGGTGCACGCTGTGGGACCAGTTCTACACGCCCTGTAGTCCTTCCCCGCGTACGCGTTACCAGTCAACGACCGTGTACCATGTTGGAGTCGTGTCCTTGCCGTGTGCAATGAATGAGTACACGTCGTGTGTCTAAACTACAGACCATGTAGTCTTTCCCCGCATATGCGTTACCCTCACACCGTGTGTTGACCAATCAACAGCCATAGAGCCGTGTTGGAAGCCGTGTGGAGACCGTGTGAAAGAACTGAGTACACGCCATCTACCATAAAGTACATGCCGTGTACTTTTTCTTTTCACACCTATAAAAGGAGGGGTCCCCTCCTCCTTTCAACTCACACCTCTCCTCCCCTCTACTCTGAGCAGAGCTCTCCCAAGAGACTCGAAGGGTCTTTCTTCCATAACTTCTTCTTCCGAGGCCCGATTTACTATCCGTTAGTGGCCACAGGATCGTAACGACGAGGTGGAGCTTCCGAGCCTAGATCAGTTGACTTTCCTTCATCCTTATCTTTCCGTCCTCCACCCGAGGAGGTTTTTCCGGGACCCGACTGAAGTGACGGACCCTGAAGGACGTCTTCTAAGGTTGATCCGGTGGAGCGTTGTGATCAGAACCTGTTGAGGTAGGGATCTTACCTTCATCTCTCTACTTTGTGCATCATGCGGGGTGGGTGTTCTCTTGTTTACGTGAAACACTTTTGAACCGGTTTAATAAAGATAATAACAAGCTAATATTACGGGGATGGGAAGTTGGGATTGATGATACTTTATATCCTGTGATATTATGTTGTGAATTGAATGAGGTTCTGCCTATGGAAAATCACGGTCGTTGGGGGCCTTTGCTTACACAATTAAATGTTTCCCTCTCCTTCTGGATTTTCTTATGGGTGGAAACCTTGTGGAATGTGGAAATTGGTTAATCACGTAAAGTTGGCTGTTTAAAATCTGGAACCCTTTTCTGATCACCCCGGTTAAAAAAAATGGAATAATGAACATGTGGGTGTTGGCTTGGTTACGAGGCATGTGGTGGGGGTGTTTTGTGGGTTTTTGTGGATCGGGTGAACACCGGGGTTGTAGTTGACTTGGTTGTGGGTTGGTTGTAGGTTGGTGTGAATGTTATGATGGTGATGGGTAGCGGGGCTGCAATAAATGGTATTAAAGAGGTGATGATGTACGGTACGGTTGTGGTTGTGGTGGTTGGCAGCGGGGCTGCAAGGATGGGTTTAAATGTGAATGGGCTATGGGTTGTGAATAATAAATAAAAGTGGAAGAGTTAATGAATAGTGGAGCATGGAAATGAAATAGAAATAATAATCAATGGGGTTGGTTGGTTGATTAGAGGGACTTTGTTTTGATGCTTATGTTTTTCCTAACTTGTTTTCTGGATGGCAGGGATATGTTTTATGAACGATTGGTGTGGTTGGTTATGGATAGTTGCCCAGTAGTTAAGGAACTAAATAAACTATTTCTACTGAAACGTGAAAACCTAAATGGGGTTGGGTTTGTTTGTTGTATGCTTGCTTCGTAGTAGCAGTGCCATGGAATGTGCTCAGTTTCTCTTTTTAGAAGCCATAGGCTGGGCTGTGTGGTTGGTATATATATATATCTGTATCTTTTGTGTTTTATCGCACCCCACCCATGTTGAGAACTTAGTGCCGAACACTCCCATTTTATGGGAGAGGGTGTTTTACCTTAGTTACTAGCTCATTCCTGCTCCTTCTCCCCTAGGATGTGATGGCTTGAGGTGACCTTACACATAAGAATCTCCAGGTAGGTTTCGATTGGGGTGGTTTTAGCCCACGACTCTTCAGGTAGGTTCTACTGTTTCCCAAGAATCTTCGGGATGAGGCACAGGTGTGTGCGGGCGGGATACGTGGTTGTGAGGCTTAGGTGTGTGCGAGAGGGATACGTGGTTGTGAGGCCCAGGTGTGTACGGGCGGGATACATGGTTGTGAGGCCCATGTGTGTGCGGGCGGGATACGTGGTTGTGAGGCCCAGGTGTGTGCGGGCGGGGAGAGTGTGGCAGCATCAGGACATTCGTGGTTTGGAAGAGCAGCTAACTTAAGGGAAATGGTGTGGGGTACCCAATACTCTTGTTCTTATATACTACTAGCTGTTGTGGTTGTGTTTTTGGTGAGTGTGGCTGGTGAGGTTGGGTGGATAGAATTCCTTTCTAGGTTTCTTCTGTTTTTCTCACGGGACATTAGGATATCTCCCCACTTGTGCACGAGTTCTTTAGGTTTCCCTACTGAGTATACTTGTATGCTCACCCTACGTTTACTTTCAGGTTCCCAGGAGGACTACTTGGGCCGTGCGGGACCCTACTATTCAGACAGTTGGAGTTGTTGCTGTTCCTGTACATTTGTTTTCTTTTGGTATTGTACTTTGAGCTTTCTTGTACTTATACTTTGTTATAAAATTGTTTAAACATGCATGTGGGCTTGGTTTGGGTTTATTTATATACACTGGTTCTTTTCCTTCTTGGTGCTTGACTTGTCCTATTTCCCGATCTTTAAAAATAAAAAGGGTAATGCCTACCCTATTTGTGAAAACTCATACCCTTGGTGCTAGTCGCCACCCCGGGGCCTACTGGAGGTGGGACTCTGGGGTCATTATCTCCCTTTCACCATTGCCAGCTCAGGAGGGGCATCCTTGGTGGGAGGGGGTCGTGACCGAATGTTATCAGAGCTGATGGTTGAGAGATAGGATGGAGTTTGGAGTTAGGCACAATGATGATTGCATGGGATGGTAGGGCAATAGTGTTAGTTAATCTTGGTGCGTGACATAGGCCAGGGAAGACCAGCTAGGACACGGGATTTTAGGGCCCCCCATGATCCGATTCAAGGACTCTGAGCCTACCAAATGACCAAGTGAGACTACATTGATAGCAGGGTAGAGACCCTAGGGAAGGTACATGAATCATCATGATTGTGTTTTACTTGATTTGGCTGTTCTGGGAAAGAAGATTGAATAAAATGATAAAATAAAACCTTGAGTTTTCCTTACTACTCGGGCTTATGCGTTCTTTCTTTAACGTACCGCTATGGAACCTAGTCGACATTAGAGAGGCAGAGGAGCTGGGTGTGGACAGTTGCACTCAGCAGATTTGGAACCTCCAGCAGGACCAGGGATCGATAGAGATGTGTTTGGGTTTTCTTGAATGATCTCCTTTATGTCTTATTGGGAGCATTACACTCTATTGTTGGAACTACTTTTCTCCTTCCTTGGGCCTGGACCTTATTTTTGTGTGTTTTTAATTCTATGTTGTTTCCCGCTTTTATTTAAATGTACGTGGAGAGCCCTATCATGTGGGGAGGGGAATACCTAATCCCTAATCGAGACACATTAATGTGGATGCAATTAAACCCGTGGAGGAGAGTCAGTGGTGCCTAAAGCGGATAATATCTCGACATGGGAGAAGGAATTCCCCAAGCCATGTGTCCGGGTAATGTGTGGGTTGTACGATGTTGGGGGCAGTGTAAGTTGGAAAATCCTAATATATGGAAGTGGGACGGCCCAGTCCTTAATCGAGACACATTAATGCAGATGTGATTAAACCCGTGTAGGAGAGTTAGTGCCGCCTAAAGCGGATAATATCTAAACATTGGAGAGGGATTCCTAACTCATATAATTAGGGTTGTCGGTTGTTTCCTATTATAACGAGAACCCTAAGAGGTATCTTGTTGGGTTCCTCTGGGTTGGTTTTTGAATTCTCGGGGATGAGAATGTTTTAAGAGGTATCTGATGTAATGGCCCGGACCTCTCCGACCCATTCCTTTGCCAAAAAAAAGGTCAAGAAGTGTTCTGGATGGTAAAATGGACTATTCCCACACTTTCCAGAATTTTGAAACTACACGCCGTGTAGCTTGAGTACACGCCATGGACTTCCTTTCCGGGTACACCCCATTTTGCAAGCCGTGTCCTTGCTGTGTGGAATAATGGGTGCACGTCGTGTGACCAGTTCTACACGCCGTGTAGCCCTTCCCCGCGTACGCGTTACCAGTCAAAACCATGTGCCGTGTTGGAGTCGTGTCCTTCCCTTGTGCAATGAATGAGTACACGTCGTGTGTCTAAACTACACATTGTGTAGTATTTCCCCACGTATGTGTTACCCTCAAACTGTGTGTTGACCAGTCAACAGCCGTGGAGCCGTGTTGGAAGCTACGTGGAGACCATGTGAATGAACCGAGTACATGCCCTGTACCATAATTACACGCTGTTTACTTTTTAGTTTCACGCCTATAAAAGGAGGGGTCCCCTCCTCCTTTCAACTCACACCTTTCCTCCCCTCTCCTCTAAGAAGAGCTCTCCCAAGAGACTCGAAGGCTTATTCTTCCATAACTTCTTCATTCGAGCTCTGATTTATGATCCATCAGCGGCCACGGGATCATAACGACGAGGCAGAGCTTCCGAGCTTGGATCCATTGACTTTCCTTCGGCCTTTTCTTTCCGACTTCCACCCGAGGAGGTTTTTCCGGGACCCGACAGAAGTGACGGATGCCGACGAACGTCTTCTAAGGTTGATCCGGGGGAGCACTGTGATCAGAACCTGTTGAGGTAGGGATCTTACCTTTTTCTCTCAACTTTGTGCATCAAGTGGGGTGGGTGTTCTCTTGTTTACATGAAACACTTTTGAACCGATTTAATATAGATAATACCTGGCTTATATAACGGGGATGGGAAGTTGTGATTTATGTTACTTTATATCCAGTGATATTATGTTGTGAATTGAATGAGCTTCTACCTATGGAAAATCACAGTCGTCGGGGGCCTTTTCTTAGGCGATTAAATGTTGCCCTCTCCTTCTGGTTTTTATTATGGGTGGAAACCTTATGGAATGTGGAAATTGGTTAATCACGTAATGTTGACTGTTTAAAATATAGAACCCTTGTGTGATCACCCCGGTTAAACAAAATGGAATAATGAACATGTGGGTGTTGTCTTGGTTATGAGGCATGTGTTGGAGGTGTTTTGTGGGTTTTTTTGGATCGGGTGAACATCAGGGTTGCGGATGACTTGGTTGTGGGTTGGTGTGAATGTTATGATGGTGGTGGGCAGCGGGACTACAATAAATGGTATTAAAGAGGTGATGATGTACTGTACGGTTGTGGTTATGGTGGTTGGCATCGAGGCTGTAGGGATGGGTTTTAATGTGAACAGTCTATGGGTTGTGAATAATAAATAAAATTTGAAGAGTTAATGAATGGTGGAGCGTGGAAATGAAACGGAAATAATAATCAATGGGGTTGGTTGGTTGATAAGTGGGACTTTTTTGTGCTGCTTATGTTTTTCCTAACTTGTTTTGTGGATGGAAGGGATATGTTATACGAACGATTGGTGTGGTTGGTTGTGGATAGTTTCCCAGTAGTTAAGGAACTAAATAAACTATTTCTACTGAAACGTGAAAACCTAAATGGGGTTGTGTTTGTTTGTTGTATGCATGCTTCGTAGTAGCAGTGCCGAGGCACGTGCTCAGTTTCACTTTTTAGAAGGCATTGGTTGGGCTGTGTGGTTGGTATATATATATATATATATATCGGTATCTTTTGTGTTTTATCACACCCCACCCATGTTGAGCACTTAGTGCCGAACACTCCCATTTTATGGGAGAGGGTTTTTTTTCCTTAGTTACTAGCTCCTTCCTTCTCCTTCTCCCCTAGGATGTGGTGGATTGAGGTGACCTTACACCTAAGACTCTTCGGGTATGTTTCGATTGGGGTGGTTTTATCCCAAGACACTTCGGGCAGGTTATACTGTTTGTCAAGAATCTTCGGGATGGGGCCCAGGTGTGTGCAGTCAAGATAAGTGGTTGTGAGGCCCAGGTGTGTGCGGGCGGGATACGTGGATGTTAGGCCCAGGTGTGTGCGGGCGGGATACGTGGTTGTGAGGCCCAGGTGTGTGCGGGCGGGATACGTTGTTGTGAGGCCCAGGTGTGTGTGGGCGGGGAGAGTGTTGCAGTGTCAGGATGTTCGTTATTAGGAAGAGCAGCTAACTAAAGGGAAATAGTGCGGGGTACCCAATACTCTTGTTCTTATATACTACTACCTATTGTGATTGTGTTTTTGGTGAATGTGGCTAGTGTGGTTGGGTGGATTGAATTCCTTGTTATGTTTCTTCTATTGCTCTCAAGAGACATTAGGATGTCTCCCCACTTGTGCATGAGAGCTTTAGGTTTCCCTACTGAGTATACTTATATGCTCCCCTTACGTTTACTTTCAGGTTCCCAGGAGGACTACCAGGGCCGTGTGGGGCCCTGCTAGTCGGACAGTTGGAGTTTTTGCTATTTTTGTACCTTTTTTTTCTTTTGGTATTGTACTTTTAGCTTTCTTGTACTTGTACTTTATTATAAAATTGTTTAAACATGCATGTGGGATTGGTTTAGGTTTATTTATATACACTGGTTCTTTTCCTTTTTGGTGGTTTACTTGTCCTATTTCCCGATCTTTAAAAGTAAAAAGGGTAATGCCTCCCATATTTGTGAAAACTTATACCCTTGGTGCTATTCACCACCCCGGGGCCTACTAGAGGCGGGACTCGGGGGTCATTATCTCCCTTTCACCATTTCCAGCTCAGGAGGGGCATCTTTGGTGGGAGGGGGTCGTGACAACGGGAGAGAGTAGCCCTCGATTATCACTTATTATGTAAAATGCATTAATCATATGGAAGGGATGAAATATAATCAACAAAAACATTCATATTCAAACTATATATGAAATCTTAATAATCCCACCAATAAATAATCAAAATCGTAACTCATCCCAAGTAATATGTGGAATGGTATTATAAATATAATATATCAAATAAATATAATAAAAAAATCCAAAAATAATTTATATGGTACCATTCTATAATTACCTCAATAAAATATAAAATTTAATATAATATAATGATATAGATCAATATATATTAAAAAAACTATGGAAAAAATTTGATAAAAACTTCATTTTCACTTTCAAATCACTTATTTTTTAATAACTATGCACATATACAATAAAAAATTTATTTGAAAATAAAATTATAAAATTATAATTTAATATTCAAAAAATATATTACTCTTGATTTTGGGAAAATATTCTCCTTCTATATAAGTTAAAAAATCATTCCTTTGAAGTATCTATTAGAAAGGTTGAAAGGTACCTTGTTCAGAAAATGACAAGAAGATTTCGTTCAAACTATTTTATAAAAAGAACAAAATGGGTGAAATTACATTAAAAAATCATATGATAATAGTAAAAAATTTAATATAA
This sequence comes from Viscum album, assembly GCA_963277665.1. Classification (NCBI taxonomy): domain Eukaryota; kingdom Viridiplantae; phylum Streptophyta; class Magnoliopsida; order Santalales; family Viscaceae; genus Viscum; species Viscum album. Next base: position 669,603,192 of record OY728123.1, read on the forward strand.
ATTTAGAAACATATATATAAATAAAAATATTCCCTAGTGGAGACTTAAACCAAAATAATCCTAAAAAATGTCGAGATCGTAAAATAAACCTTTAACTCCTGTTCGAATTCCTTAATACAAGATAAAATCTCCTATAAAATGAATATATTTTTTATAAATCTATTAATGAACCATAATTATACATATCATACATTTAATGTCATATTTACAATCATTTATCACTCGTTTTTAACAATTATTTGTTAAAAATAACTGTTTCAAGTAATAACTGCTTCATTTTTCATGTATGTTTTCATATGGTAGATTTGATATTCAAAATTTAATATAGGAAGATTCATATTTATAATGATAGTAATGATATTAATATTTTATATAAACATTAAAACCACCATAATTCCCTTTTATAGAATATGGAAATGAAAAATGAAATGTATCACCCCAAAGAGATGGTAAACCATATATACAGACAAGTGATACTTTCACTTATCATTTAATGGGAAAAAGGGTGGGTAAAAATAGTTTAACAATCACAATTTTATTTAATATAATGATTATACTAATGTTATAAATTTATGATAACTTTTCGGTATTTAGAAGAGGTAGAAGAAGGAATAAATTGAATTTGGTACGGTAAGATAATTACTTCTTCTTCGAGATAACATCATTATTTCCATTCTTAAGGAACTTATGGTAAGTATTTTATGGATAAAAAAATCTATATAACATGGATAAGGATTTTAGGAATGAAATTTATGTGAATTTATTGAGCTATATGTCCCAATATTTTGTGAATAAGTGAGGGAGGAGGCACCCTATTATAATTATGGTGAGGGGCGCTTTTAGAATTTATCCAAATAATAAATTATAATTAGTCTATTCTCATTGAAAATGAATCCAAATTTAAAGTAATTATAAGATATGATAGGATAAAGATTTAATACCTTTACAAAATATAACTTATAAATTTTTTAGTGTCATTTTAATCCTTTTCATTTTGATTAACACATAGTTAATTATTTTTAATTTTAGGTAAGGTAATAAGAATTTTCATATTAAAGTGTTTTAATTTTTACTTATAAGGATTAAATTGGAACATAAATGGAAAATTTATGTAGTTTTATTCCATATCATACCCAAATTGTATTATTTCAAATTTTTATAATTTTTTTATAATTTAATAAATTATTAACATTATAGAATATCATTTTCATCAATATTGACACCACATTTAATTTGAATTAAAATCCATCAATATAAAGGGAAAATTAGAATTTAATACCTTAAACCCTCCCTAATATTTGATATTGAACTATAAAATTCATTTTAAAGATCAACTCATTAAAATTATATGAATAATAATATTTTTAAAATAATTTATGTTATTTTTCAGTTAATTAAAAAAATATTGTATTCGCATGGCACAAGAATTTAAGGTAACTATATAATTTATAAAAATTATAAATAAATATATATAAATAAAATAATTCATTTTACCTCAAAATAGACATTTAGGATCAATCATATGCTTTTTTCCCTATGTGGATACAAAAAAGTTATTAAAAAAAGAGAGTGACATTTTGTACCTATCTTTGATTTAATTAACACATATATAATTTTAAAGGAAATGTATCCCTTAAAACCCCAAATTAGGTAATAAGGTGATACATGTAGAATCAAAATCATCAAATAATAATTATGATGAATAATTATGACATAATCACTCAGTTTTAAACTAAATTAACCCAATTTCCCTTTACCTATGTAATAAATTTTACCATGGTTACTATTTATTTTTACCAAAAATAAAAAGAGAAAAATTACCAAAACTGTTCCTCTTGATTATAATTATGCAATTAATTTTTTTAAATTCCATACCTATAAGTGGAATAAATTAATTTTAAAATAAGTATAAAAAATGTGTAAAAATTTGGGTTTTAAAAAATACAGTTTTTGAGAATAAAACAGGATTTATTCGTATCCCATGAATAATAAAAAAATTATAAGAATTTTAAAACATTTATTGAATATATAATATAAATATTTCATTAAAATAATCCACCAACAAAGACTAATTAAATTTATTATGATATAAATATATAATGTGAACAAAAATAGCTTTTTAGAAGAACACTTGTTTTTTTTAATTTTTATTTTTAATCAAATGATTACCAATTAATTTATTATATAAATATATAAACCACATATTTTTCAAAATTTATTTATTCCCATTTATACCCATCAATTTAATGGCTAGGTTATAAAATTCACATAATAACATATCGTTGTTCATTTAAACTCAATGTTGGATGAAACACTTGCTATCAAAGATATTAAATTTATTTAAAAATAGGCATACCATAAAATAAGGGGGTGTTACAATCTTCTCTCCTTCAAAACAAAATTCCCTTAAAATTTACAGAATTTCACCTCAAAAATAAATATATTTTAGTTAATCATCATATTTTCATTAGGTTACCATGTGTCCTTATCGATCATTTTATTTTTTAAAAGTACTATTACCAGTCGAGTCATCTTATTTATCAACCCTTATTCCCTAGTTTCCATAATCTATATAGGATCATCTCAATAATAGAAATCATGTTCCAATTAAATTTCATTATAAGTTAGAACATGCCTCGACTCTGGCATGCACTTCCTTAATAAAGTGATATGGACCACATTATGTACTTTAGAAAGGATAGGAAACATTTCCAAATGATAATCTACTAATCTAATTATTTTATGATTTTAAAAGGTACAATATAATTAGGGATTGGTTTTACTTTCTTACTGAATATTATTACAACCTTCTATAATGATACCTTCATGAAAATGTTATCTCCCACATGAAATTTTAAATATCTTCTCTGGTTATCGGTATATCTCATATTTTATCATTTAGATGATATGATTTGGTCTTGATTAGTATTTAACATTCCTATTGCATCCTACAAATATTCTGGAACTACAAGATTAAATTCACAAAATTCAACCTAACAAGTTGTTGTATGAAATATATATCCATATAAAGCTTCATACAACATCATTTGAATACTTGGAGAGAAGCTACTATCGTAGGTGATTTCTATTAAAGGTAAATACAGATACTATATACCCTAAAAATCAAGTGAGTATGAACTCAAAATTCCTTATAAATGTTTTATAGTCCAATATTACTCCCCGTCATTTTGATGGTGATAAGAAATGCTCGAACAAATCTTAATGTTGAAATTCTTATGAATAATTTTCTAGAACTTTGATGTAAATCATGGATTAGAAATAGAAACATTTTAAAAAGGTTCACCATGAAGTATCACAAATTCATTAATATATAGTCATTTAAGGAACTCCAGTAGAAAATCTACTCTTATAGTGAGAAAATGTACAGAGTTGGTAAGTTGATAATACCCCAGATCACATCATTATTCCATGGAATCTTTGGTAATCTAGTGAAAAATTCCATTGTAATGCCATCCAATTTTCATATAACAATGTTTAGTGGTTGTATAAATCCCCTAGGATGTTATATCTTAGTCGTCACTTATTGAGATGCCAAACATCTTAAAATAGAAGATATATTTTCCCTCTTCATATTATCCAACCAATAATGTTGCTTCAAATTCCTACACATCTTGATGCTTCCAATGTGTATAGTGAAATTTGAGCTTTTCAAATCATCCAATAATTCCATTTTTAGATAATTTATAGTTGGAACATAAATCCTCATTAGATATTTTATAACGACACATTCATACGTGATGACTGCCAATTTCCCATCATCCACAACTATCATTTGTTTTGTAAAATTCTCATCATCATACTGAGAACTTCCTTTGTTTTGAAATATTTATGGGTTTTAAATCATTTGAAAATGTATGGATGTTTCCCCTTCCTCGATAATGGCCATATCCATATTTAATAGATCCTTAAACAAGGGAAACCTGTCAATCCTCATTTTATTTAGAGCTCCATGATCCTTATTGGTCAATTCATCTACTACATTATTTTCCACCACTAGGTGGTAGCTGTAACAACCTGAGATTTTATGTGAATTTTTATTTTTAATTTCAATGATTTATTTTGTTGTACGCGACACCAAAATTAGCTTGTTCTATAAGCAATACCGTGTTAGCTTGCAGTATACACCACACTAATCATGGATCGTGTTACACACAATTTCATGTTCGTTTGATAGAAGCTATTTTACGCAACATTGAGTGTATATATATATATTCAATGTATAAATGAAATATGGTTTGATTATATTATACGCAAAAAAATGAATCTTTTTTTACACACAAATCTAACTTGGATTTCATTACACGCAACTGAGACCTTCCACGATAGTGTGTGTTGTACACAATATCGATTTTCACTAAACAATGATATGTTATTAAAATACTATATAAACTAGCCATTAAAAATAGTAATACCCACTCTTCCAAATTTTATAAATTTTATCATTCAAAATGGAATTCATTTTTGGATTCGGAATATCGAAATTAGCCTAGGGTGAATTTTTTGTATTTTTCGGAAAACATTCAATTTTTGAAGAATGGTGAAAACACTGGGTTACTATTTAAAAACCGACTTGTTATTTAAATAATTATTTATTATATTTAATTTTATTTTTTGTCATAATTGATTCATAATACCTATATAAGTTAAATTTAATTAATTGGAGTCATTCTATAATAATTTTAGATATATAAAAATTTTATTGAACATTTCACCGTCTTTTACCCACCTCCTAGGAGAATTTGGAAATTTACATAAAACCTAATTTTTCCGCTTCTATGAGTGGAATTTAAAAAATATGAGGGACACGGTTAATATCAAGTACTAAAATGTGGTTCAATGAGATGAAAATAATTTTTTTTGAATAGTAATTTTTTACTTTTATTTACCACGATAAAAAGTAAATAGGGTAATTAAGGGTAAAAATGATATTATTATTACCCTAACACATGTCCTGATTCTATTGGATAAGTGTAGTTCGACCAAAAATAGCCTCAAGAATAAAATATGACCATTTAGGTCCACATGGATTAGATTAGGACATTTATTATTAATTTATTTAAAGAAGGGTTGAAATAGTTAAAATCAATGTTTAATAAGTGAGCAGTATCTCAGAGTCGTGACAAGACACTGTACACTTCAGAGATGGGGCTCTTCAGTAGTTACGTTTTTGATAATGAAAATCCTGTGTGAGCTGAATCCTGTTACTTTCCTATGTGGATTGTGTTGTGCTATCCTGTGTGGATTACGTTTTACTTTCCTATGTGGAATACGTTTACTTTCTTGTGTGGACTGAGTTATACTTGGGCTCGGAGGTTGGAGCGTATTTGAATTGATGACTTAGGTATATGTATGGGCATATACCTAAGCAGTGTCGGTTGTTACGTCGTGATTGTACCTTTCTTTGTGGTTTATCCTTTGTAGATTTTGAGAGACCTTCAGGGGTCTCGGGGTCCCTACTGAGTAGCTTATACTCACCCCTGCACGGGCTTTACCCGCACTACGTTGTGTTGGTTGCAGACGACGGACAGCGTTGATCTTGGCTGAGGCTTGCAGAGCGGGACAGTACCCGGAGGTGGACCACTGGGCGGGACATACTCGGAGTGGACGGCGGGACCCATGGAGCAGTGGAGCTATCTGTACCCACCCTTCAGGTGGGATTTCCAGTGGACAGCTCGGTGTAGCGGCTTTTACTTTTCAGTTGCTGTTTTCCCTTTCGAGTTGTACTTTACTTTCAGTTTGGGTTTGTATACTGGCCCATTTACTTTTCCGCACTTTCAGTTGTACTCTGTTTTTACTTAGTGATTACTTTCCGCTTGCTTACTCTGTGGTGTTTGTTTACTTTACGAAGGCAATGCCTTCCCTTTTTATCGGGATTTACGCCTTGGTGCTAGTCGCCAGCCCCTGGCCTATGGAAGGCGGGCATGGGGTAGTCACGGAACGGACCCCGAGGGCGGGTCGTGACAAATATAGGGTTATACATAAGATAAATTCGACTATAAATATTCATTAGAAATCTATAAATATTTTCAACCTAATGGTATTTTGTTTATAATTTTTAGACATTAAATAATTTATGTTATTTATGACACAATGGTGATGTAGTAATTACATAAATAATGAAATATTAAAATAATTAATGTTACAAATACCCAAATAAATGTAATTTAAGACTTTTTATGAATTCAACTAATTTTCTAGGTTAATATGACATGTTTTTATGGAATTAATTAACTTTTATCGAACTAATCATGCTGTTATGATTTTCACAAAAATCCATTACCAAATAGAGTCAAAATTGACATAAAATAGTTTTAAAAACTAATATTATATTATTAATTGTTATTATATTCTTAAAAATATATGGTTTGGCCAAGATACTTATATCATCATCGGTTTATCATTAATGGACCACTTGGGGGTCTCTTGGACGAATATGGTAAGTTTATTAACTATATAATATAAAAATACAAAGTGGCATGGTAAATGTCAATCTAATTAACTAAGAGTTAAAACTAAAAGATAAGGTTAATATAATGACACACACCACTCTAAAATCTATTGTTTGAGAGGCTTTCAACCCATCCCCACATTAGCTTCTAAATAATTCAATTCGGAGCTATTAAAAACTGAATATCTTTTTATTATAAAATAATATTTTAATTTGTTTTCAATGGTGCCCCTCTCCTCCCTTATAAAAAGGGCACCCCTTCCCTCTTCTCTTCACACCCTATTGAGCCTTGAAGCTTGTAAAAACCCTGAAAATTTCTCTTCTCCACTTACCTAGAAACATTCTGGAGGTTCTGGTCTTCTCAAAAGTCCATCTCTACATCCTTTAGAGGAAGCTTAAAGGAGGTGCGTCAAAGAAGAGGTAATCTCTCCTTCCGATTCTCTCAAGTTTCATTCTTCTCCTACGTCTTCTTATTTAGTTGTCTCATTATTAAGTAATAACATAGGTATTACTTATATAATTATATTTTATTTTAAATATGAAACAACCTTATCTCACCTTCTATCTATCCTATAGAAAACGAAATCACTGCGCGTTCGTACGTATAGAAACCGTCTCCATTCCGTGGTGTAATCTATTTTCAACCACCACCTTACTTGGATGGGTATAATGGTGTAAATAAATAACTATATATGATTATTTTAAAGTGATATTTATTTTTAAGTATTATACATACACTTCAATACAATTCAATGATAATGGGAATGATAACATCGCTCGTGCGTATGTACGGACTACCGTCTCCATGACGCGATGTGATTCATTCTCAATGTTAACCATTCATGAATGATTATAAAGTATATATAATTAATAATAATGAAATATATGACACAATGATACTGGATTTATGTATATATATATATATATGTCATCTACTTACTTCCATTCATGTCAATAAGGAAGGGAAAACATCGTTCATGCGTACGTACGGCTTACCGTCTCCAAGAACAGTGTATTTCATTGCATTTATCGATCTATCATATATATTTATATACTAAATATATATTATATATAAATCATGTTTTACATTCTGAAATTATCTAAATCAGTATATAAGTAATAATATCAAGAACAACAAGTCGAAATACGTACGATAAATGAAACAATTTTACCCAAAATGCTGCTTTAACATGGAATTTAAAAATAACGGGTAATATAAAGTCATAAGTGAACCATATATGATATCATAACAATGAATATGATTCTGTAATAAGTCAATTACATTATCTAAATCATTATACAAGAGGTTTGGATATATGAAAAGCATATCGGACGTAAGGTAAGGGATAACTTTTCCAATCTCATTTTTATCCAACATTGTTTATTCGTAAGTATTTACTCGGGTTATTGTCATCATCCATGTCCATTTTTTATAAAAGTTTTTTTATATATGTTTAAAGTAATTTTACCCATTTTTTACTTTTACTACATGGTATGTAAGGAATCTTTCTTTTGTTTACGATATGAGTTACTTTTTTTTTTGACTTTTCCAACAAAAGTACGAGAAGAATGTTTTTTTAACTTATACGGCATGAACGGATTTTTACGGTTTCATAAATCCTTGTTTTAATGAAGCTTACTCTACAAGATTTCATGATTATTTTCAAAAAAATACTTTTATTTTAAAATTTTAATGGGATTTTGTGAAAAGAAAATGATTTTGAAAAAGAAAGGATATTTTCCTCAAGAATTCATTTCAAGTGTTTTATCAAAACCATTTTGCCTCTAAGATGACATTATTTCATATGTGTATGTTTTAAGTATAATGTCTCTATGATTTATATGGTCTCACTTTTCTTATGATGAAATAATATCCATTTGATTTATGTGGATTATGTTATGATGGGATGATGTTTATGAAACCCATTTTATTCATTGGGTTATGATGAATGATTTATGTTTATGTTGTGGCACAAATAAGAATGATTTTAATATGAGATGGGTGGGACCTATATCTCCATACAATGCATTGAGTAAAGATTTATATCTCATTAGATATACATGGATGGAATGGTAAGTTAATCTGGTTTAGTGTTATAGGACTGGAAGAAGGAGTGAACTCGATTCCGAAAGGGACTTTGTCCACTAAAATGGTCTTGGAAGCATTGTCATGGATACTATGGAAATAATATCATCTGATTAATGTTTTTCCACAATTAAAAGTTTTATATACAAGATATTTTATCATGTTTGATGTTCTATTATGATCTATTCCTTACGTACTACCATGTTTTATGTCATTGCTCAAGATTTCGATGTTTAAACATTATGTTCATGTTTTTATGTTCAAATGTATATGGTTTGTTTTATTTTCTCCATGCTTACCCTTAATGATCATTTGAGCTCACGCTTTTTATGTTTTCTTTTCCCCAGGATATAAAGAATGGTTTTAGGTAAGAAAACAAAAGGGGAAGATATTTATGGGAGATGGTGAAGATCATTCAACACGATTAGAAGATTATATTACAAGTTTTCAAAGACACTAAACTATTACGGTCCTTGTGTGTCTGTTTTTGTTATGTATTAAGTATTCCTCAAAAGTAATGTAATGTCCATACACGTCAGGCTATGGGTCTCTACAGTTGGTATCAGAGGAAAGGTTTATTTAACCTTGGGAAACAAGGATGCGAGAACTTTAGTGAGATCCCTAGAGATATTTCTATGGTATTTCTAGGGATGTCCCTATGGTTAAGTATAAGTATAGGCTATAGTCCTAGAATTATGGTAATGATATTAGAATTAAAGCTATGATGTTAGATATCGAAGGTACTCCCCCTTTATTATGTTGATTTCCCTACCATGTTTTTTGCCTCTCACAATATTTTTTTTGGGATTTAGACGATGGCTGGAACCCGAAGGAACCGTGTTGATCAATGAAATGTAAAATGCAACAATTTTCCTCACGAACAAACCAATGTTATAGGAGATGGAGTCTAAAATCTTATTTCTATACTTACGCAAGCTATGAATCATTCTGGACTTCCGAATGAGAAGATAAGGGAACAATATTCTATGGAGTCCATCATGAGGCAATGCCCACCTTCTTTCAATGGGTCTTCTAATCCACTTGTTGCTGAACAGTGGATCTGTACGATTGAAAAGATATTTTCCATACTTCGTTGTTCGGAACATGATAAATTCATTTTAGCTGTTTACCGTTTAGAAGGTGAATCAGACCAGTGGTGGACTCTAATTAAGAATACAAGGCCCCAAGATGAAATTGAATCCATGGAATGAGACGAGTTCAAGAACTTTTTTTTCAGTAATTACTTCCCTAATATTATTCGAACCAAAATGGAAAAGGAGTTCCTTGAGCTTAAGGAAACGGATGATGAATCTGTTAGTATATACGAAACAAATTTTACAAGGCTTGCAAGTTATGAATCTGGCATTATCATCCAACCTGAATGTAAAGTTGATCGATTCTTTAGTGGATTAAAACCAAGTCTTCGAAGGGAATTAGCTATAAGAGACTTCAGTATCTATGAAGATATTGTGTGTTGTGTTATCAAGGTAGAAATCGAAGTTGGTGTTACATATCCATCTCATGGTTTTTCCATGAAACGAAAGACAGAGTTCAAGGAAAAATCTCAGAATAATGGTGAATAGAAGATGAATGTTTCTTTATGCTCAAAGTGTGGAAAGAAGCATGGTGAAGATTGTCTAAAAGGTACTACAAAATGTTTTAAGTGTGGAAAATAAGGTTATCGGGCAGTTGAGTGTCTAAGTAATGGGAAAATGGTAGATAATGATGTGAATAGAGAAAACACTACAGAGAACGCTCCACCAACACTTAAATGCTTCAAGTGCAAGGAATTGGGGCATTATGCTAATCAATGACCTAATCCAAGGGTTAATGATGATCGACATGAGAAACCACTTATGGAAAAGGACAAAGGGAAGTCACATGCGATCATTATTGGAAATGTTGTATATGAAAATGATGTGGTGGAATGATTAAGTGTTTATGTAATGGGATTCCAAAATAATGTAGTATATAGTACTATGGAATATGGGAATATTTATGTATTGGTCTATTGTGGTTTTCAATACCTTTGTGGTATCGGTAACCATGGAAATTGATTGAGATATTTTTGGAAAAAATATGATATGCGCATAATGAAGGGATACGGAGAAAATGAAATATTTGATAGTATTCATGAGCTCATGAATAATATATGGACAAAGTAATATCATGTTTTGAGTATACTAAATTTTTGGATTTTGGTATGTGGAAAGAGTTAACTTTTGACAGCATTCATGTTTTCAATAAGGTTTAATGAGTATTAATTTTTTCAAAATAATACATGATTAAGGAATTCACATGTTTGGAATTTGACCACCAATATATATATATATATATATTAATATATATGGGCGATAAATGATTTTATTCAATGCTTTGTATATGACCTTTCTAGTAATCATTTTATTTATACTATGAGATTGGACAAAAGTATTTTGGATAAACCTAAAGATTGGAATTGATTAATTTTGACATCAGATAGTATTGTTTAAGGCTAGAACTTTTAGTTATATTTTAGAAAAAGGACAACCTGTAGGATGGGCAACAACCCATCGTGTCGGACAAGGTTGCGGGAATTGAATCCACAACCGAAGTACGACATGCCTTCATCGCCTACCATTGTCCTACAGGAAGTCCCGGGTTAGTAGAAACTAGTTTTATTTTATTATGCGCTATGATAGCTGAAGTATAAGTCCATTTTAGAAACCATATACGATTAAACACAGAATTGATGGAATTCTTTATATTTAATAAATTGTGGTAAACATTTTGCGATAGAAATAGATGGAATGAACTATCATTCTATCGCATAATATTCTAACACTTCACAGAAGACAAATTCAACTTCATTTCTTTATGAGATGAAGTGTAAATTGTTCGAGGCACGAGAAACGGTGAGATGATACCGAAATAATGTAAGAATTTCTTCTAATTCAAATTCTTCAACTTTAGGGAAATGATCTTGAAAACAAAAAATGTTGTCCTAGTGCTCTCCTATCTGATGAATCGGATGGCACCATAGATCATCACAAATTTATGGCTTTGTGATTGTTTTCTTTTTTATAGTCCTGTCCTTTACCACTCTTCATCAGAAGTTGATGGTTATATTTCTCTTACATATCCATATTTTCACCTATGTTCTCTTATGTGGAAACCTAGTGATCAGTTAATTTGGGTAACCATTACGTTTCATACTTTAGTTATTAAAGTCAAGTTTTAGAACTCCTTTTTATGAAGCAGGTTTTTATAAAAGAAACTTTCAAGTAGTAAACCATTTATAACCCCGACGAATTTTGAGGGAGAAATTCATTTTAAGGGGGTAGAATGAAACAACCCGGGATTTTATGAGAATTTTTATTTTTAATTTCATTGATGTCTTGTGTTGTATGCGACACCAAAATTAGCTTGTTCAATACGCAACACTGTATTAGCTTGCAATATACACAACACTAATCTTGGATCATGTTACACACATCTTCAAGTTCATTTGATAGAAGTTATTTTAAGCAACATTGAGTGTATATATATATTCAATGTGTAAATGAAATATGGTTTGATTCTATTATATGAAACAACAAATGAATCTTGCAGTACACGCAACTCTAACTTGGCTTTAATTACACGCAACCGCGACCTTCCACGATAGCATATGTTGTACACAATATCGAGTTTCACTAAACAATGATATGTTATTAAAATATTATATCAACAAGCCATTATGAATAGTAATACCAAATATTTTAAATTTTAAAAAATTTATCTTTCAAAATGGAATTCATTTTTAGATTCGGAATATCTAAATTATCCTAGGGTGAATTTTTGGTATTTTTCTGAAAACTTTTAGTTTTTGAAGTATAATGAAAACACTGGGTTACTATTTAAAAACAGACTTTTTATTTAAATAATTATTTATTTTTTTAAATTTATTTTAGGTCAAAATCTATACATAATACCTATATAAGTTCAATGTAATTAATTTGAGTCATTTTATAATAATTTTAGATATATAAAAATTTTATTTAACTTTTCACCATCTTTTACCCACCTCCTAGGTGAATTTGGAAATTCACATAAAACATAATTTTACCTTTTCTGTGAGTGGAATTTCAAAAATTGAAGAGGAACGGTTAATATCAAGAACTAAAATGTGGTTCAATGAGATGAAAATAATTTTTGGTGAATAGTAACTTTTTACTTTTATTTTCCACGGTTAAAAGTAAATATGGTAATTAAGGGTAAAAATGATATTATTATTACCCTAACACATGTCCTAATTATATTGGATAAGTGTAATTTGACCAAAAACAACCTTAGGAATAACATTTGACCATTTAGGTCCACATGGATTAGACTAGGACATTTATTATTAATTTATTTAAAGAAGGGTAAAAATAGTTAAAATCAAAGTTTAATAACTAAATCATTTTTAATATAGGGTTATACCTACGATAAATTCGACTATAAATATTAATTAGAAATATAAAAATATTTCCTACCTAATGGTATTTTATTTATAATTTTTAGACATTAAATAATTTATGTTATTTATTACACAATGGTGATACAGTAATTACCTAAATAATAAACAATTAAAATAATTAATGTTATAAATACCCAAATAAATGTAATTTGAAACTTTTTATGAATTCCAATAATTTTATAGGTTATTATGACATGTTATCATTGAATTAATTAACTTTTTTCGAACTAATAACGCTGTTATGATTTTCACAAAAAATCCATTACCAAATAGTGTCGAAATTGACATAAAATAGTTTTTAAAACAAATATTATATTATTAATTGTTATTATATTCCTAGAAATCTATGGTTAGGCCAAGATACTTATATGACGATATGTGTATCATTAATGGACGAATTGGGGGTCACATGGATATATATGGTATGATTATTATCTATATAATATAAAAATACAAAGTGACATGGTAAATGTCAATCTAATTAACTAAGAGTTAAAACTAAAATATAAAGTTAATATAATGACCCCAACCTGTCTAAAATCTATTGGTTGAGAGGATTGCAACCCATCCCCACATTAGCTTCTAAATAAATCAATTTTGATTTATTAATAACTGAATATTATTTTATTATAAAATAATATTTTAAGTTTTTCCAAAGTTTCCCCTCTCCTCCCTTATAAAAAGGGCACCACTTCCCTATTCTCTTCACACCCTTTTGAGCCTTGATTCTCGGACAACCCCAGACCATTTCTATTCTCCACTTCCCTATCAACATTATGGGGGTTCTGGTCTTCTCAAAAGACCAACTCTACTTCCTTAAGAGGAAGCTTAAAGGAGGTGCGTCGAAGAAGAGGTAATCTCTTCTTCCGATTCAATGAAGTTTATTTCTTCTTCTAATTCTTCTTCTTTAGTTTTCTCATTATAAAGTAATAACATAAGTATTATTTATATACTGATATGTTATTTTAAATATTAAACAACCTTATTTCACCTTCTATCCATCCTACAGAAAACTAAATCACTGCGCGTGCGTACGTACAAAATACCGTCTCCACGCCGTGGTGTAATCTGTTTTCGTCCACCACCTTACTTGGATGGGTATAATGGTGTAAATAAATAACTATATATGATTATTGTAAAGTGATATTGATTCTAAAATATTATACATACAATTCAATACAATTCCATGATCATGTGAATGATATCATCGCTCGTGCGTACGTACAGACTACCGTCTCCATGATGCGATGAGATTCATTCTCCATGTTAACCATTAATAAATGATTATAAAGTATATATAATAAATAATAATGAAATATATGACATAATAATGATAATATATTTATTTATATATATATATGTCATCTACTTTCTTCCGTTCAAGTCAATAAGGAAGGGAAAACATCGTTCATGCGTACGTACGACCTACCATCTCCATGAACGGTGTATTTCATTCCATTTATAGATCTATCATATATATTTATATACTGAATATATATTATATATAAATCATTCTTTACATTCTGTAATTATGTAAATCAGTATATAAGTTATAATATCAAGAACAACAAGTCGAAACACGTACGATAAATGAAACGATTTTACCCAAAATGATGCTTTAACATAGAATTTACAAAAGAACAGGTAATACAAAGTCATAAGTGAACCATATATGATATCATAACAATTAATATGATTCTATAATAATTCAATGGAATTATTTAAATAATTATATAGGAGGATCAGATACATACGAAGCATATCGGACGTAAGGTAAGGGATAACTTTTCCAATCTCGTTTTTATCCGAGATTGTTTATTCGTAAGTATTTACTGGGGTTATTATTATCATCCATGTACATGTTTTCTAAAAGATTTTTATGTATGTTTAATGTATTTTTACCCATTTTTTACTTTTACTACATGGTATGTAAGGAATCTTTCTTTTGTTTACGATATGAGTTACTTTTTTTTGACTTTACCAACAAAACTACGAGAAGAATGTTTTTTTAACTTATACGGTGTGAACAGATTTTTATTATTTCATAAAGCCTTATTTTCATGAATCTAACTCTACATGATTTCATGATTATTTTCAGAAAAATACTTTTCTTTTAAAATTTCATGGGATTTTGTGAAAAGAAAATGATTTTGAATAAGAAATGATATTTTCCTCAAGAATGCATTTAAAGTGTTTTATCAAAACCATTTTCAATCTAAGATGACATTATTTCATATGTGTATGTTTCAATTATAATGTCTCTATGATTTACATGGTTTCACATTTGTTATGATGAAATAATATCCATTTGTTTTATATGGATTATGTTATAGTGGGATGATGTTTATGAAAACCATTTTATTCATTAGGTTATGATGAATGATTTATGTTTATGTTGTGGCACAAATAAGAATGATTTCAATATGATTTGGCTGGGAACTATATCTCCCTCTAATTCATTGGGTAAAGATTTATATCTCATGAGATAGACATGGTTGGAATGGTAAGTTAATCCGGTTCAGTGTTACAGGACTGGAACGAGTAGTGAACTCAATTCAGAAAGGGACATTGTCCACTAAGATGGTCTTGGCAGCAATGCCTTGGCTACTATGGAAATCATATCATGTGCTTAATGTTTTAACACAATTACAAGTTTCATTTACGAGCTATTTTATCATGATTTATGTTCTATTATGATCTATGCCTTAGGTACTTCCATGTTTTTTGTCATTGCTCAAGATTTCAACGTTTAAACATTATGTTCATGTTTTTATGTTCAAATGTATATGGTTTGTTTTATTTTCTCCATGCTTACCCTTAATGAGAATTTGAGCTCACCCTTTTTATGTTTTATTTTCCCCAGGATAAAAAGAAAGGTTTTAGGTAAGAAAACAAAAGGGGAAGATCTTTATGGGAGATGTTGAAGATCTTTCACCATGATTAGATGATTATATTCCATGTTTCTAAAGACACTAAACTATTACGGTCCTTGTGTGTCTGTTTTTGTTATGTATTACGTATTCCGCAAAAGTAATGTAATGACCAATCATGTAAAGGTACGAGTATCTACAGTATCATATGTTGACCATGTGTTTATTCAAAAATTTCATTAATATATTTGGATTTTGATGCTATAACCACCCTAATCTATGTTACTAATGAAGTTTCATTAAATTTAATTTCATTAAGATAATATTGGTTAGAATATTTATTTCTATTCTGGAAGCATAACCAAGTCATTAATCCAAAGGAAAAGATTTTATTAAATATTATGGACATTATTGAAAGTATTATAGAATCACTATTCATACCCTTCGTTTGTAATCATAACATATGGTTTGGGAACCGTATGTTTGGATGAGAAGAAATGGATCATATAACTTACATTGTTAGAAAATTATGGATAAAAAATATTTGTTCTAAAGAAACCATACATTTATGAAACAAATATTTGGTTCATCGACTTTAATTTTTCAAAAAATAATACAATTCCAAATTTAAATTAGTATTTTTTTGCTTATGTTAAGTAACCATACATTTTACTAGTCAATGAAAATGTTTTCAATAGAAGATATTATTATCATTTTTTCAATGGACTTACTATATGTAATAATTTCATTATATTTATTTTACAATTGATTGAAAGGCTGATACTTAATGGATAAAATTGTTACTATTTCAATAAATATTTTATGACTCTCTTTGAATGATTTAAATTCAAATATTTGAGATATAGTGTGTAGTATATATAGATCTAGTTCGAACTGGTGATGTTTGTAATTCAATTTATATTTTGAGATGGTCATATTTTAAATATATATATACATAAACTTGAGAATATAAAATAAAAAGCTACGTGGTTTTAAAATAATAGTGTATCATTGCATTCAATGCTAAACATTGGAGGCATACATGTTTTTATCTATCTAATAAACTCATTGATATTGTTTTTTCTACTGTTATAACTTATTTTTACATCTTCTTCATGTTTTAAAAATAATTTTTCATCATTACACTTTGAAGACATATATGTTTACTCATCCATCTGGTGTTTTCTCTATTACTGTTTTAAGAAAAAAATTTCCAATATTGATGACTATTCTTCTACTGTTGTACGTTATTGATGATCAAACACATATGTTAGTTGCTTCTACAATTGTGAATAAAACATGTTATTCTCAATATATATATATATATATATGTTAATTTATTAGAGTATCAGATGCTCAGACTTAGTCATTGTGGTGAAGGATAATCAACAACCTATAATAAGATATGGATTTACGATTCCTTGTAAAACAAGTATACGGCTTTGTGAAATCCATATTATAAAGGTATCAGCTACATATACTCAGTTGTAGAAGTCCCAGATAAAAGGAGTTACCACTGAAGATTACAAAGCTTGCTGAGAGAGTGTAGCCGGAGTGGACAGTGATATCTTTGTTCCCAAAACCACTATATATCATTATGTTCATTTCTTTATTTATTTCAACTTCTAAATCATCTTAAATAGATAAGGAAATAAATCAATAGGTATGAAGAGGGTTATTTTGAATCTGTTGAATTTATTAAATAATCACAATTCAACCCCTCTCTTCTATTCTCTATTATCATTCTGAATTAATAATTTTTATTAGGGGTTGTGATCTATTGATATATTTCTCTTATTTTAAATACTAAATAATTGTTTTGTTTTAATCTGATATCAAAAAGTAATGTCATAGGTTGTGTTGTTTTTATAAATTATATTTTTGGAAAATCTATATTATTATATTTGATTCTAATAAGTACATCAAATTTTCAGAATCTTAAGCAATAATAAAGGTATATTTTGGCTCTAATGAGGCTGAGGTGAATATTCAGATGAAGAAGATTTTTAAACCAGAAAATATTGGAGAAGGTATGCCAACGATTTGTTCTCCTTATTTTAACGGTGATAATTATGGGTGTTGGAAACCTTGCATGATTATTTATTTGAAAAATATAAAAATAACACTTCATTTAATATTTTTAAAGCCTTATAAAGTTCGTAAGGAACATATAGAGAAAGGGATGATGACCATGGAAAATAATATGATCTTTATCCAAAATAAATGAATAAAATTTTATGTGGATTAGGTACATATGAGCTTAATCATGTTTCCCAATGTACAACTAAATATGAAATATTGGAGATTATTTTTGGTTGCCTATAGTGGAATTGAAAATATAAGACAACTAAGATTCAATAAATCAATGTGAATGTTTAAAACTTTCACAGTGCATGAATATGAAAGCATCACTCAAATGAATGAGAGACTGATAGAAATTTTCAATAATGTTTTCTCATAGAGAGATACAATTAATCAATCAGATCAACAGTTAAAAGTACTTAATGATTTTCCCTCTATGTGGAGTTGAATATCTACTACTATACACTAATTAACACTTGTTAAATAATTATTAATGAAATAACTGATGAAAAATTTAATAACATATAAAGCTAAAATGAAATATGAAGTTGAAAATCATATCGAACATAAAGAATTATATATCTAAAATTCTATTGAAGAATCAATTAATTCATGTCATCTAGATTTAGATAAATATTTCTCAAATCCTGTCAAATTTTTTGATAAACTATACAGAAAATGAAATATATGGACTAAGGAGAGTAGATACTGTGAATGAAAAGAGAAATTTCAAACATATTTTATTTGTCCTTTACGTAAGGCTCAAAGTAAATACTATTATAAAAGAAAAGGAAAGTAAAATATGTTGGATACATATAAAAATTATTATATTTTAAATGATGAATATTATAAAAACATTGAAGAGAAAAAAAATGAATTGGTAGTTCTTATGACTCACACCGATGAGGTATAGTCCTTTTAGTCTCAAAACTCTAACTCTGAAAAAACATAATTATGAGGAATTGAATATATATTTAGTTTTTATTCATGATATATTTGAAACCTTAAAGTAATATCATGTTAAACATAGAAAATATTATGATCATATTTTATTTGAAAATGAATTTTTTTCAAAATAAATTAATGGCTAAAAATCTATTTTGTAAAAAAAATCATGTGATTTTCATGAAACTGAAATTAATAATTTTTTTGAGAATTTGATACTTTAAAACAAGCCTATATTATGATTTTAAAATTAGGAAATTATTTAAATCAAATTCTAGGAAAAAATAAAATTCACAAATAAAATCGTGGTATAGGTAGAAATGGTTAAAGTCCAAACTTTTTTAGGAATTTTTTTGTTCCTAGATCAAATAAAACAGTAGGAAAACTACTATGTTTTTTTTATTATTTTATTAATGGGAATTATGCATGAAATTTTCTTTATAGAACCACAAATTATTAGTGTTAATAATGATTATTTTTCAGCAAAATTATTTAACTTTATTAGTATAATCTCAACAAAAAACAAATATATTTGGTTACCTAAAACATTAGTTGTTAACACTTCTAAACAAAAAATCATATGGATACCAAAAATAAATTGTATTATATGTCTTTCAAGAATATAACACTAAGCTGGATAGTTGAAACATTAATGTTTTTATCTCAATAGAATATGTAAATCACTATCTTACTAAAGGAGTGACAAACACTGAAGGAGTACATTAAAAAAATCCGTAGAACTAGAACCTATAATCCATGATGTATTTCAGTACTATATATATATATATATTTTATAACATTACCTATTTTATGTAGGGGATAATATTTTATGATTTTTATATCTTTCCTTACACTTTTAATCATATTTTAATATATCTTCAAATAAAAAAGAATAATTAATTTCTATTATATAACATTAAATAATAATATTAAAATAGTATTTAGAAAATAAAACAATTATTTAATTCTAAATAGTTCAATGAAAAACAATATTCTTTGTTGAATATTTTAAACCCATTATCATATTTAAAATATTTTGTTCCTAATATTATAATTTAGTGGCATAACATTTTCAATTAGAATAGCTTTCTTGCATAAAATATATTTCAAAAAATTCAACCATGGAATTATTATCATATATTTTTTTTCATGAGAATTTAATTCATCATTTTCATATTTATAGAACATAACATATCATCTTACTCTTTAAAACCCTAGAGTATTCTTATAAAAAACATTTAAATTGTTTTTCTTTGTTCTCCAAAATATCTTTCTTAAAAACTATTAAAATCTTTTTGAGAAAAATGAATAGATCAAGAACATCATATTATGAGAAAATTCTTTATCAAAATAAAACAAATGGTAATGCTTCATCTTATATTTTAAGAGAGAAATTAGTGTATATATTATGGAATGATATGAAAAATCCTATGAAAAATAAAGAAGCTCATAGATATGAATAACCTTAAGTTTCATCAACTGAAATTTGTAATGGTGGAATTCCTTACAAAGATTTTTTATTTTGGGATAGTACATTGAATGATGAAAAAGTTTAACCATATGCTGATATGAACGCATCTAGAAAGTTATATGAAGAGCTACAAAAAGGATCTGTGTCAAAAAAAGGCTTTCATACACTACAAATGGATTATCATAATGTTACAGAAAGTAGATTTCAATCTAATATTTTGGTGTGTTAAAATTAGATATGTTAATGCAGATGGAGTTACTCAGAAATGATATTTTTACTGAGTAGGATCTTGAAGAAATAAAAGAGTTTTTTTATTAAAATGTTTTCATCATCTTTTTTTAAATAAAAAATATGAATATGTTCAAATAAGAATAGAAAATTTGTGAAATGGTTTATAATATATAAGTGAAAATTTTCATGTTTGGAATATTCCAATGATATGTATAATCCATCCCAACAACTATATTTTTTATTATTTATTTATTTTATTAAATATCTCATTTTTCATTTAGTTTAAATATTGTGTTTTGTAAAAATACATATTATAAATGTTTTAGTGATTTATTTTTATGTTTTATAATCTGATGATTTTATGTAAATGGTTATCATATGTAATAATTTGAATAATGTTTGTGTATTTCTTTACATGTTGAAAATTAGTCTCTTAGGGTGAGTAATAAGTAATTATATTAAAAAATTAAAATGTTTCACTCACTTATTACATGTGAAAAATTAGTTGTAAAGCATTTATTACTTGAAAAAAATTTATTTACATGGATATCCTTTCAAAATATGATATTTCTTAGGGGGAGTTTTTGTTTGTGTGTTTAGTCAGAATATATTTTCCAAAAAACTTATCTTTTTATCTCAAAAAAGTGAGAGAAGTTTATACTCAATGTTTATATGAGATGTTTACATGAGACACTAATATTAAAGTGGAGAAAGGGGTTTCATATAAAATGAGAGAAAGGAGAGAAATTTGATTATAATTTATTTATTTATATTATTGATAATTTATTCTCGTAAAATATTTTATAATTCTAATATATGTTTTATGGGTTTTGTGATCATCAAAAAGTTATAGATTATTGATCATACGGTGATTCAAAATTTTTTAAATTTCCTTTAGATTTTGATGATCATAAACACCCACATTTATTTTACTAATGAGGTTTCTATTTTATGAATTTCAAGAATAAGATATTCATTAGAATATCAATTTATATTTTGGAATTTTACATAAGTTTTTAATCCGTGGGAAAATATTTTATTATGTATTTTTGGTGTGTTTGAAAGAATTTTGGAATCATTGTTTATAAACTACATTTGTAAGTGTTACATATGGTTTGGGAACCCTATGTTTGGAAGAAACATATGGATCATATACCACATATTGTTTTGAAAAGTAAGGATCAAAACCCATACATTTAGAAGAAACCCTATGTTTGAGGAACACACATAGGTTACATCAACCCTACATTTGAAAACAGTAACATGTTGTAAAACCTAATTTTGGAATTTTTTATTATGTGAGGATCAATACATTTGACTTGCCAATAATTTATTTTTTAAGTAAAAAATATAATTTTCATTTTCTATAACGGTCTCGACATAAGTAAATATTTCATTAAATATGTTTTATGATCAATTAAAAGGGCCTTACTCAATAGATTAAATCATTCCTATTTATGAGGGAAGTTAAGACATTATTGGAATGATATAAATTCAATTATTTTAGATTTATTAGGTGGTATTTATGGAGCTAGTTTGACATGGAGTTGTTAGATCATCGATAAAAATAATTAAATGGACATCATAAAAAAATTACATATATGCGTAGAAAATAAAATTCAGTTTGATTTGAAAATAACATAGCATCATTTCCTTCAAAGCTACACTTTAGAGGAATACATGTTTTCATCTATCTGATGGAATTTATGCTATTGATGTCACTATTTTTGTATCTTATTTTTAAATCTTCCTGTTCAAGTTCGAAAAATAATTTGTTTGAATTACACATTGGATACATACATGATTCTTCATATATTTTGTGCTTTCACTATCACTGTTTGAAGAAAGTCTATGAAAATATTGTAAATCAGTTTTTATGTTGTTTTAGGTTATTGAAAATAAAATACATCTATCAATTTTTGTTGTAACAGTGAATAAAATTTAACTATCTCAATAAATCAATAATAATTTATTTATTGGAGTGTTGATTACACAGACTCAATCATGGTGGTGAAGGAGTATCATATTCTCTGAATAAGTTGTTGGCTTATGGTTCCTTTTAAAAGAACCAGAATTATTTTTGAAATACTTATTGTAATGGAATCAACATTTTTTACTCATTTGTAAAAGTCCCCAATAAAAGTACATAATAATGAGAATAACCAAGATCATTAATAGAGAATTAGTGGAGTGGACTAGGTGATCTTTGTTCCATGAAACACAATACATACTCATGTTTTTTATTTATCTATTTTAACTTCTCACTATTAGGACCATGTTGATGATGAAGGTTGTCATATTCATGGATTTTTTTGAAGAATGTTTTAGAAAAATAATGGACGTTTTCTAAGAAAGTAATATCACCTCACTCTGTATTAAATTGGACTGATCATCATATTCAATGAATCAAACCCACTATTCTTAAAAAGTTTGATCGTATTGAGGAATAATATTGCTGGAAGTAAATGGTCATGAGATTCACTATGAATAAAGTAATAATGGTTGATCATATTAGAGGATAATATGAGTTTTCAAGGTTATTATTTAAATTTAATTTTTCTTTCCTAATCTTGGAGTTCTCATAAATCACAAGTATTTTGAAAATATGTGATACAAGGTAGATGAATGAAATGAGGAGTGAAAGAGATGCTCCCAACTGTATTCATATTGATCTTATCTGGATGGAAAGTGAAAATATGATGGAGATCATATTCATTCTGATCATATTTTTCCTAATCTTAATAATTCCAATCATATTTATGGAAATTGAATTCTAGATAATCTTATTCATGCTATTTTGTAAAGAATGTTTTTTTGCGGGAGTTCTGGAATGTAGCAATACTTTCCACTATAAGTGATAATATGCTAAAGATGATCTATACATTATTCTAAGTCATGAAGGAATTCATGACAAAATAAAAGTTTTGTTATTTAAGGATGTTTCATAAGTTGAAACTATAGAAACGGATCCATCATATTCAGTATTTCATTGCATTCACTAGTAGAATAATTGTTTTTTCAATAGAATTATGTGGTATCATATTCATAAGAGAAAGACGACATCTGATTTGTTTTCAAATTTTTTTTACAACTGGGTCAAGAGGAATAATATCATAATTTATGACAATATATATAAAGAAGTATATGAATGTGAATCCCTTCTTTTACGTGATTTGAAAGAATATTTGAAGAAAATAGCTGAAGGTATTTTCATGTGGGGATAAAATTTTGAAAAAAGATGTTTTTATTCTTCAATTGGTAAAAATAATAATAAATCAGAATGTGAATGGGGTTTGAGAAATGATGAAATATATCTATTTATTCATACAGTTATGTTTAACGGGTTCAGAGCATTGTAATGAAGAAATCATACTTAGCTAATCGATATGAGAATCATAATGGGACTGGTGATTGAAAAAAATGTTTGAAGCATAACTAATATCATGAATAAGTTTCAATAATAATTGATAAGCACTGATAATGTCAATGATGCACCCTAAATTCCCGGAATCCTGAACATTTGGGGAATTTGGTTGAGGGGGAGACCATTTTAGATTCCTGCAAAAACCACCCTCAGGTCATATATAAAATGAAATAGTGATGTTTAATTTTACAGATGTAAGTATTGTCTATAGTAAAAAAGGAGAGAAGGTGGAGCATTGAAGAATTTATTGAGAGAATTGAGTTTATATTTTGAGATCTATGGTTGATGTTTCGATAGATTAAAGTGAAACGAGATGAGACATACTTGCAATGTATTCAGGTGATCATCATATTCAGTGATCCTCATATTCAACTATTTATCATATTTTTTTCATCATCATATTCTTATAGTCATCATATTAGGATGTGTAATTGGATCAGGATTTCGATATTGGGATTTCCAGACTAAGGAAGAAGGAATTATGAATTGACTCAATCATATTCTGAAAGATTTATATTTTTCGTTTTGGGTAATTGGATTTAAAGAATCGTACTGAGAAATTCGTATTGGGACATTCTGATTCTACAATCAATTGGAATTCATGTATCAATTTCATTGATGTTATTTCCATCTTCAGGGTGATATATTAATGAATTTATTTGATAATAATTAATTTATGAAAATTTAAAAGGAGGAATATGTAATTTGTGTTGTTATACAGACATTGAATTACCCCAATTATTCTAGAGGGTAAACATGAATTATTGGATTGTTTTCATTGTTCTACATCAGTTTAAGGGAATATCCTACCCATTAAATTTCACATGAAATGATTTTTTTTCTAGTGGATTGTGTGGTATTGGAATAATTACAAACCATACCAAGGATGTAGCTATTCTTATAGAATAGAAAACCTTGCAAATTTATGTGTTTTTGTCGATGTGTGTATGAATTGTTTTCAATTAAGAATAAAATGTTTAATAGGAGTTGAATGTTAATTAATTTGAAAGGAAACATAAAAGAGAAAAATAATATCACAGATTCACCCACTCCCCCTCTTAGTGATTCAATTATCCTGACTAGGCACTTTCAACTGGTATAAAATTACATATTCCTTTCACTTATTCATTACTAATGGGTAATTTTAATTGTATTAATAGTAATGGAATTGTCGTTTTTGATGGAAATAATTATCATATTTTGAAATATATAATGTTTCCTTTTCTTGTTTTTATTGGATATGATGTTCTTGAAGCTAAAACAGATGGGTTTCCTCCAATTGATTATAAATCCTCTATTACATCTATTGATAAGAAGAATCCTGAGAATGGTGGAAGGGTAAAAAATTCTATATTATCATCACATTATGAAATTTAATTCATAAGAGTGAAATGTGTTTCCACAACCAAAGGATTATGGGATAAATTTGAAAACATATACGAAGGAAATAAAAAAGTGAAGAAGGAAAATTTTCAAATCTAGAGATTTATGTATGAATATTTTAATATGGGTGAATAAGAATCTTTTTGGAAGTTATTTACCAAGGTGATTGAAATTTTCATCACTATCAGATTTCTAGGTGAAATATTAGATGATTCTATAGTTGTTGAAAATATTTTGAGAATTCTTCCCCTCAAGTTTGATGAAAAAGTTTCTTCACTGGAAAACAGAGATCTTGAAACATTATCTCTTGATGATTTACATAGTACTATCTATACTTATTAAATGAGAAGGGATACATCTATTATAAGTAATAAAATAGTTAATATAGAAATTTATTTAAATAATTCAATGAAAAAATCCAAATAATATTCTTATTGAAGAGGAAGTCACTGAATGTGATTCTAAAAATAAGGTTTGTAAAAATTTTGATGATATTTTATCCGTGTTTTATAAAAAATGTGAAATAAGGTAAAATGAAATAAAATGGGGAACTTCCCTTTAATTTTCTTAATGTGGTTCCACTAAATATTTTGCAGCTAAATATTATCAATGAGTGAAATAATAGGATATTGATGAAGAATAAAGAATGTCAAAAATATTATGGAAGAAACATGGAGATAAAGTAAAATCATAATCTATAGGGAACGATATAAAATTATTCAAATCCAAAAGAAGAAGATTCTTATCTAAAGAAAAAGAAAAAGAAGACTATGATGTTGAATATTATTTTTTAAGTATGGTATTTAGAATAAATTTATTGAAATAGTGAATGATGAAGAATTGGGAAGTATTAGTTATAAAGAAGAAGAAACTAAACTTGAATTTAATTTGGAAGAATATTTGAAAGAATATCTGAGAAATATCAGATGTATTGAAATGATAAATAAGTAGGAAGATTATGTTCCTGAACAAGAATTCATGAATGTTTTACTGATGAGAACGTAAAGTTGGGTAAAGAAAATGATGATCTGAATAAATATAATGAGGAAAAAATAATCGGAATGAGCATCTGGAGGTGAAGCCCAAGGAAAAATAAGGATAGTCAAAACATATCCAAAAAATTATTTATAAATCTGAATAGTGAAATACAAGATTCAAAAAGTATATATTTGAATTTGGTGAGTGTTCTAAAGAAGAGAATCCTTAGTGGGATTTTAAAAAGTTAACTTCTAAGGTTGATATGAAATATGTAATTTTTAATGATAATAGGAAATCCGGGAAAGATATATATTTGTCATAAACAAACAAATTTTAGAATTCATAAGTTATAAAATTGTAAGGACCTATGTTTTCTTAGACTGAAGTTTTGAGAAAAAATTTGAATTTTTACTATTGGTTGCTCGTGAGGGGTAAAATGTTCTCTTTTTCCTAGAAGATGGTCTCAGATAATTTTTCTGACAAATCTGTTTGTCACGGAATATTATGTTTACCCTTGGAAAGATGGTTTGTGGAAATCTAAACTGTTCGAATTTTAGCGAAATATTTAATATTTAATATTATTAAATTAAATATTAATTTATTCATGGAGGTTAATTTGGTGATAAATTTTGAATGGAGTGTCAAATTGTGATTCTGCCTTCGCTGTTGATTCCAGAATAGTGATTTTATCTTAGACAAGGAATAATCTCATGTTGGGCCCTGGGGAAACCCCTGCCCCCCTAACCCCCTTTTCCATTTTCTTTTCTTTCTTTTCTTCTTTTCTATTCCTTCTTCTTCATTCCCCCTCCTCCTTACGCACGCCTCATGTGTGATCCTCCTTGGATTTTTCCAATTGTACAAAATAGTGAATGAGAAATATAGATAGATGTAAGGCAAGATAGGTACCGTTTCAAAGCTCTCGACGCGCTGAGTCGGTGTGCAACATCTGTGGATGGTGAAAGCAGCCGAAGCTTCGGAGTTTTCCACTCGAAGGAAGATACTTTAACGTTTTTAAACATATATCCATTTTAAATGAGTTTAATTAAGTCGATAAATTATGTTTATTCTTTAATGTGGCCTTTTAAGGATGGATTTGTTGTTTTGGGGGTGAAAATGGATGTTTTGGGTGTTTTAGGGGTTTCCCGGCAGAAACCCAAGTTACATGGTGTGTGTTCTAGGGGAACATGCTGGGTGTTCTTACCATTCAGCGATGATGAAGTATTTTTAGGTACACGCTGCATACTCTAAACACATGCAGTGTGGTGGCTTTGTTGCATGTCCAACCGTGTGAGAAAGAACAAAGGTTTTTGGTTTTGAAACAGTATACTCTGTGTTTTTTGAAGTAAATGAAATGTACTTTTACACAGGAATACCCCTTTGTGAATTGGCCTTGTATATGTACACAACTAGAGTGACAGATAAGAGTACATGTTGTTTACTCTGATGTACACGCCATGTACTTTTTCCAACATAGTAGTTTGGGGTATTTTGTGCCCTCAAAGTCAGAATTGGGAATTCGAGTAGTCCATTCTAAGCGTTGTTCCACGTAGATCACAATGGTAGAATCCTATTGAAATTTATAAGTAATATAATTGGTATTTGGGGTTTCTATCTTAATTGATCGGTTCTTCCTTTGGATATCATGTTCAATTTTCAGCTGAGAGTGAGACATGATGAGGATGATAGGTTGTGTGTTTAGACCAACTTAGTTGATACCATTGATATGAGATGAGCTATGATCTATATCCTGTGACCTATGCTTTTGAGGACATTCCCCTTGTGAGATATTCCCTTCTGGCCTATGAGGCCGTGAGACTGAATTCTTCCAAGGATCCCCTGAGGGATGCCTTTGCTTAGGTGATGACCTTGGGAGTCCCTTTTAGGATCTCTATCCTTGTTTCCTTTGAGAGGATTCCTATTATATGACTCCTCTATTGTTATTCAATCGAGGATCCTGTGTATTATTCATCCATTACTCTTCACTAAGGATCTCGTGTAGGACACCTTCTCTCTTTTTTACCTAGAGGATCCCGAGAAGGATGCCTCCTCAGTGTTTGACATGAGGGACCTAGTGGGTGCCCGTGGGTTGACCAACCATGAGCTGTTATGCTGGGTTTGGGTAGAGATAGTGTTTTTGTGTCACCTAGAACCTGTTCCAAACTTGTAAGACCATGAGGCTATGGATGTAGTGTTGGGTTGGGCATTTGGGCCACCCTTAGACATTTTTTATATAAAACTTGGTTTTTCCAGTGCATTATTGTTTACCCAAGATGCTTCCTAGTTAGTGGATTTTAAACCTAACAAAAAGCGTTTTTCATGTTTGTTGGGATGCCTCGACGTGCTCTCTTGGGATCTGGATTTGGAACCATGTTATTCTTGATATTCTACTAATACCTTTAGTTATTACTCGGGAATTGTCTCTTAAGAATTACATGATGCTTTTGGATAGATAAATTCTTTTCCCATGTGAGATTATTATTGTTAACCATGTATTAGTGTAATTTAAAAGTGCTCTCAAACATGCTAAAATTATGATACAATGGGCTTGGCCTTGTGACATGCTGAAATGATGATAAACTGGGATTGGCCCTGAAACGTGCTGAAATGATTTTATACCATGTTTTACGTTGATACATACTAAAATGATGATATACATGGATAAACCTTGATTGTCTCATATTCATGAGGGTGAGGTTGTGATGTTCCTGCAAGTGGGTTCTGATATGGTGGAGGGAATGACTTTTATATTCACGTGGGAATGGTTTTTTGAGTCTCAGTTGGATTCATGGGATTATGCTCCGTGTTTGATGACCAGTGACCTTTTACCAGATGGGCTATCAGTATACAGTATCCTTCTTTACAGTATTTACCATCGGTATATGGTATCCTTATTTAGTGATTTGAGGTGAGTACGAGTGAACCCAGGTGTAGAATGAGAATCCCCCTGTGGTGACACAACATGCTCAGAGATATAATTCCGGCATTGGCCGAAGCAGGTACATGTTGATGGGATTACATACCCATGGATCGACTTCATTATACATGGATTGAGTGGCACGACGTCCATCTCAATGCCCTTTCATAGTATGTCCATGTAATCTGGATTACAGACCCAATTATCGAATTCTTATGTGGTTCCTATTGTTGGATTCACATACTCATGAATATTCGTATCTATGAATATATGTATTGGTATGGGACTATACATGTGTACATATATTATTATTGACATCCATGGTGGCACTTTCTAGTTGATAGGGATTACAAACCCTGATTTTGATTATAATTTCACATTTGGTTTACTTATTTTTTTTGTGATCAAGCTAGGCTGAGCATGTTGTTGTTTCAGACACTTTTAGCAACAGAATTATAGGTTTCATGTCATGGTGTCCTGCTGATATTATATCTCACCCCTACAGGTGTACCTCGGTTTTCGTGTAGACCTTATTTTTTCTTTTTTATGTTGACCACAAGTTTTATTCCATATTGGGATAAGGCCTAGTGTTTCATGATCGAGGGGATCTTCTTGAGTGGTTCTACTAGTCGGGCTAGGGCAGTTCGACAGTGTTTGGAGATTGGATATGTGGGGTGGTTTGGAGTTAGTAGTAGATCCCTATACTTTTACTTTTAGTTTATTTTTTACATTTATATATATGGTCGGACCTATGGGTGTCCAATGTTGTATTGTACTGCAAATATTTTCAGGATTTTACAATATTTTACTATTACAACTTGTTCTATTTTAGTTGTTTATTTCTTCTGCACTATGTCCACTTTACACTGTGTATAATAATTAGTTACTTCTGTTTTTTATTACTCTGGTATGATGGCATAGTCTCCCAAATATTTCACCTTAGGCCCTCACTGCTAGTCGACATCCTCTAGTTTATGGGGACACATGCATGAGGCTTGTGGCGAACTAGCTCAGAGAACCAGTTTAGTGTATTCCTGGTTGGGACGTTACATAGTGGTATTATAGGAGTTTTATTTTTTTTGTACTTACTATTTGGGGTATAGTAGACAGGAGAATTAGAAATGTGTCAGAACCTATGATGGATATCAGGATGGTACGTTGAGAACACTTGTTCTGGTAGGAAGTCCCAGTTTCTAGTGTATTGGATTGTTGTTCTGATTTGTGATGTTTTGGTTTTATATGATTTTATCCTTGATAAATTCACATGTTGTGTGTTGGAATTTTGATTACAATGGATCTATGGCTCTTCTCCATTGGTAAGAGTCCAAGGACATATTTTGACTCTTAGTAGTCAATGGAAAGATGAGTATCTTGCATCATACAAGGAACATATGATTCACAATATATAGTCTAGATAGTGTGTGTTTTTACTGACAACTGAGTCCTTTGGGTGTGCATACACATACTATTAACTCTGATGGATGGTTATGTGGATCCATGTTAATGCATTTTTTTTGAGAGGTTTATGACTTAATCCTCATGCACAGGTGGTGCATTTACCCCAGTAGGTAAATATGGAACAAGATGGTTTTCATTTTAACCCCTTTTTGGGTGTTGTTTCTCAAATCTGTGGTGATCTAATCAGATCGTTGAGTATGATGTTGATAGATACCAGGGCTTTTATTGTGAACTTCACCTACTTGGAGTATCCCCATATATAGATACTCGATGCGTTTCAGTTCAAAGTTTCTATTCTTATTTGGTTAGGACCTATAGGGAGCAGTTCCATTTGGGAATGATCAGGGAGGTTCTGGTCCCCCACAGTCTTTGTGTTTCAGTTTTGACCCTCATTGGTTATTGTCATCTTACATTCTTTTTACATGTTTCGATCTTTTCGGATAGGAGGTTAGACCTTATGACCCGGTTGTGAGGATTTTTCTGTATGGATGGGTGGAAGACCTAGAGATCCTTGGTTTTGTCTCAAACCCTTGTAAGTTACTTTCTGATCTATTCTAGGGAAACATGTGTGAGAGAGTTTTTCCCATGTTTTCCAATTCATTTTTGGTTGGGTTATTTGTTTTATAATTTTTTTTAACAAGGAATTATAGGTTCTCATGTTTCGTTATATGCATATTTATGTCTTCATCTTCTGATCAAGGCACCTTATGTGCTTGATTTTCGATACTGGATTTTATGGAAATGATTTTTCTTGAGCCTGGATTAGTCGACCAGTGTTTCTGTGGTTGTTAATGTAGTCAATTCATGGGTAGAGTATTTGTACTAGAACAACATCGTGTGTATGGGTCGAATGTTTAGGATACACATTGGGTGAACATGGTATCATTTGAATCTAAATTGATGTGGGGATGGGTGCAAGTCTAGGAACGATGTTTTAAGACATGCAGTGGGTTTGGATCCTAGAAGTTCTGTTGAAATGTACCTCTATGGTAGAGGTGACATTGTGGAATAAATTGGGTACCGTAAGACGGTTGACCCATGGCTAAATCCTGGTCAGGTTTTGATAGGATGGCGAGCATGGATCAGAGGGAGATAGACACACCTTTTAGTAAAATCTATGTGTACTCCTACTAGAGATGATCATGCACTATCTTGATTTATCTTGAGTATGCTGAGAGAGCTTCGACATTACATCTAGCTCATTTATCTTCCATAATTTTCTTCCATTTTGAGGAGGGAACCTATTTTTGTGGCACTCGAGGAGTGGTGTAAGGTACGATATATGGAGGGGAGTGCACCCATGGTCGTATGAGGGTGAATTATCTCATTTTGATTAATCTCCATCATTTTTCATGAGCTATTGAGCTCTGAGTTTTCTTTTAAGATGATGATAGGGGTATTTCTATGGTGGGGAGTACCAAATCGGTTTTAGTTAAATGTCATCCATGTTGAAGTTGGTTGTTAACACATTAAGGAGGGTCATTGGATGGTACAAATAGCTTGGTGGTACGGATGCTTGGGTTGGAAGCATGGCTGATAGTCCCATCACTAGGATTATTAGGGATGAGAAGGTTTATGGTGGGGAGTTTGCAAAGACCTCTATTTTTTCAAACTACAGTTTTGAGTATAAATTTGAATTTTTTCTATTAGATGCTCATTAGGGGTAAAATGGTCTCTTTTCCCTAGCAGATAATCTTGGATTATTTTTATGAAAACTCCATTGATCATGGAATAGTGTTTTTACCCTAGGATAGACGTTTGGTGGAAATCTATGATGTTACTATTTTAGAGGAATAATTAATAATTAATATTATTAAATTAAATATTAATTTATTTGTGTAGGTTCATTCAATGATAAATTTTGAATGTAGTGTCAGATTGAGATTCAGCCTTTGCTGTTGAGTCTGGAATGAGGAGTTTAGCCTATTCAAGGAATAAACTTTTGTTAGCCACTGGGGCAGACCTGGGTCTCCTTTTCCATTTCTTTTATTTATTTTCTTATTTTGTTTTACTTTTTCTTCATTCCTCATCCTCTTTGTGCATGCCACTTGTATAATCCTCTTTGTCCTTGTCCTATTGGGGAAAATGGAGATGGAGAAAGTGAGAGAGATGGAAGGAAATAGAGGTACCATTTCAAAGCTCTGGACGCGCTGAGTCGGCATGCAACATCTGTGGATAGTGAAAGTAACCGAAGCTTCGGTGTTTTATTCTTGAAGGTAGGGATAGTTATATTTCACCATATATATCTTTTAAATGTGTTTTGAAGTCTAAAAATCATATTTATGCTTGCATGTGGCCACTTAAGGATGGATATATTGTTTCGGGGGTGAAAATGGGTGTTTTGTGTGTTTTGAGGGTTTTCCCATCAGAAACCCAGGTTACACGGCGTGTGTTCTATGGGAACACACCATGTGTTATTCGTTTTCATGGAAGAAGATGTTTTCCTAATTACATTCTGTGTACTCCGAGTACACGTCGTGTGGTAGCATGGTCATGTGTCCAACCATGTGATAATGAACATGTGTTTTTGGTTTTTAAACAGTTCACATCATGTACTTCGATGTACACACCGTGTACTTTTACAAATGCATACCCCATGTGTTTTGGCCATGTATATGTACACATTTAGGGGGAGGGATATGGGTACATGCCATGTACTACAATGTACACACCCTTTACATTTTCCATCTTAGTAATCTGGTGTATTTTGTGCCCTGGATATCAGAATTTGGTGTGTGAGTAGTACATTTTGATCATTATTCTATGTAGATCACAATGGTGTAATACATTTTACATTTAAAGCTCATACAAATGGTTTTTCGGGGGTTTCTATGTAAATTAAGAGGTTCTTCCTCCGATAATCGCATTTAGGTGTCTGCAGTGAGTGAGTCTTGGCGTTGATGATAGGTTGGGAGTTAAGAAAAACATAGTTAAGACGATTGATCTGAGATGAGATGTGAGCTATCTCCCATGACTTATGTTTTGGGGGAAATTCCCCTTTTGAGATGTTCCCTTCTGGCATATGAGGTCGTGAGACTGGATACTTCCAAGGATCTCTTGAGGGATGCCTTTTCTTCTTTACTGACCTAGGGAGTCCCTTGTAGGATCTCTCTCTTGTTACCTTGGAGAGGATCCCTGTTACAGGATTCCTATATTGTTCTTCGTTCAAGGATCTTATGTGGGATTCCTCCATTACTCTTCCATAAGATCCTGTGTTGGACTCATTCTGTCGTGTTTACCTAGAAGATACCGAGTAGGATACCTCCTCAGCGTTGGACAAGAGGGACCCATTGGGTGCCCGTGGTTTGAAAAACCCTAAGATGTTACGCCGGGTTTGGGTACATATAGTGTTCAGGTGTAACCTAGAACCCATTCCAAACTTGAAAACCCAAGAGTTTGAGGATGTAGTGTTGGGTTGGGCATTTTGGCCTCCCTCACTCATTTTCTTATATCTAACTTGGTTTTTTTGGTGAAACAATGTGTAACATAGGTACTTCCTTGTTGGTGTCCATTTATCCAGACACGAGACATCATTATTGTTTGTTGGGATGCCTAGAAGTTCTCTCCTTGGATATATACTTTTCTCCATGTTATTTCCAAAATTTTACTATTACCCAGAGGTATTACCGGGGAATTGGAAGTTAAGCATTACATGATGCTTTTGGTTATGTAAATACTTTTACCACATGAGTTGATTATGGTTAACCATGTAATAGTGTAATTTACATGTGTTCTAAAACATGTTGAAATACGAATAAAATGGGTTGGGACCAAAAAAATGCTGAAATGTTGATACATTGGGTTAGACCTGAAACATTATGAAATGCTTATATACTGGGTTTTACCCAAAGACCTGATAAAATGATGATATACGAGGCTCAAAACTGATTGAATGATATTACTGAGGGTCAGGATGTGATATGCCTATTGGTGGGATTTGATACTCCTAAGGGCATGGTTTTGAAATGCCTACAGGCATGGTTTTTTGAGTATTAGTTAGATTCATGGGCATATGCATCGTGTTTGTAGACCGGTAACCATTTTTGGATTGGCTATCGGTATATGGTAACCATCTTTACAAGATTGATTATCAGTATATGGTATCCTTATTCAGTTATTGGAGGCGTGTATGAGTGAACCCTGGTGTAGGATGAGCACCCCCTATGGTGACGTATATAATGACCCATACTTTACATACATTGTTAATACTTCAAAATTGAAGCACACTTATTACAATATATAACAAAACCATGAAAGGACCGTATAGGTATAGTGTCTTTAGAAACTGGGAAACATAATCAATTGGTTCATAAATCATCTACATTGTCTCCCATTTATTTCATCATATCTAGAGTCCCTTTTGGCATATCCTACTTAATAACCTTCTTCCTGACCTGTGGGAAAGAAAACAGAAAAAAGGGTGAGCTCAAATGCTCAGTAAGGGTAAACAAAATAAAAATCAATCACATCATGAACATAACATTTTTGAAATCTTAACCTGCAAAAGAAAACATAATTTCATATCATGGGATAAATCATAAAAGTTAAATGAAATCCTAATAATCATAACATAAAACATGAAACTTTGTGGCATACACACATAATCATAGAGAATCTTTTCTTATTAGTAAAGGCTCATTGCCAAGACTATCTTAGTGGACAAAGTCCATTTCTGAATCGAGTTCATTCCTCATTTCAGTCCTGTTTCACTGAACCGGTTTAACCTGCCGTTCCAGCCATGTGTATCTCATGAGATATAAAATCTTTACCCAATGAATTGGAGGGAGATATAGGTCCCACCCATCTCATAATGATTCCATTCTTATGTGTGCCACAAAATCATAAACCATACATCATATCATAACCTATGTAATAAAAATGGGATTCTTAAACATCATGACATAATAAAACAATTCATATAAGATAAAGGAATTCATAAAAATAATTCCATCACAACATAATCAAATAAATGTAATAATAGGGATATAAACAAAACTCCTTGTTATCATAGATGTAAAACACTTTTTATAAAACACTTGAACTCCATTCTTGAGGAAAATTTTCTTTCTACTTCAAAAACATTTTCCTTTCTTAACATGTCATAAAATTTAAAACTAAAAGAAGTTGATTAAAAATAAACATGAAAACATGTAAAGGAATCTTCTTGGAAATAAATTTTTAAAAATCCATTCATGCCGTATAGGTTAAAAGAACATTCTTCTCGTACTTTTGTCGGAAAAGTCAAAAAGTACCTCGTACAAAAAACGAAAAAAGATTCCTTTCATATATTTTACTAAAAACTCACCAAAGGGTAAAATTGGATTTAAAAAATTGTAGGTGGATGGAAATAATATTACATATTGAGGAAACATGGATGTGGATTATAAAATACACCCCAGTAAATTCCAAAGTATAAACAATCTCAGATTAAAATGAGATTGTAATATTTCCCTTACCTTAGGTCCGATTTTCTTCGTAAGTGTACGAACCACCTATATAATGATAATGTTATTGACTTATTCCAGAATAATACTCATTTTTATGATATCATATATGGTCATATTCTTAGCTTATTATTAGTAATATTTCATTGCTACTTTTTATTCGGGTGTTTATTACTTTTTGTTCTTATGCATGTTTTGTTGAATAAATTCTTATTCTTCTTTTTTAGGTAATAGACACCTCATTTCCAGAATGTTATTAGTGTAATATATATCATATTCATTCATTCAATTCATTTATATAATCATTATTCAATGACAATCATGTAGAACGAGTCGCATCACATCGTGGAGACGGTATTCCGTATGTAAGCACGAGTGATGATATCGTTCCCATGATAGAGTAATTGTATTGGACTATATGTATACTATTTCAGAATCAATATCACTTTACAATAATCATATATATTTATTCTTTACACCATTATACCCTTCCAAGTAAGGTGGTGGTGGAAAATATATTACACCACAGCGTGGAGACGGTATTCCATACGAACGCACACACGGTGATTTCATTTTCCGTAGGATGGATAGATGGTGAAATAGGGTTGTTCCATACGTATAATGACATATCAGTATATGAGTGATACTTATGTTATTAATTCATAATTAAACAACTAAAGAAGAATAAGTGGAAGAAGAAATAAAGTTGAAATAATCGGTAACGGACATTACCTCTTCTTTGAAGCGCCTCTTTGAGACCTCATTTTAGGGCACTAAAATTGGGCTTTAAAGAAGAACATGACCTCTAAGATGTTTCTAGGGAAGTGGAGAGGAGAAATTGGCAGGTTTTGGCCGAGCTTGAAGGCTGAAAGTGGTGTGAGGAAGAGAGGGAGGAGGTGCCCTTTTATAAGGGAGGAGAGGGGCAACTTTGGAAAAACTAAAAATATTATTTTATTATAAAGTAATATTTGGTTATATATAGCTCCAAATGGATTTATTTCGAAGCTAAGGTGGGGATGGGTCAAAATAATCTCATCCAATAGAATTTAGACAAGTTTAGGTTCCTATTTTAACCATATCAATTAGATGTAACTTTAAGTTAAATAATTTAACTTTTACCGTGTCTTCTTGTTTTCTTACAAGATAAGCTTAATAAACATACAATAACAAGCCAAACGACCCCACGTTGTTTATTATTAATATATATAACCTTATATAAGTAATTTTTCTGATCCTTATATTTTTAGGAATAAAATAACAATTAGTAATATAATTTTTGTTTTAAAAACTATTTTATGTCAATTTTGACACTATTTGGTAATTGGTTTTTTTGAAAATCATAACAGAAGGATTAGTTCAGAAAAAGTTACTTAAATAAATAATAACATGTCATATTAACCAATATAATTATTGTAATTCATAAAAAGTTTCAAATTACATTAATTTAGGTATTTATAAAATCAATTATGTTAATATTTCATTAATAATATAATTACTGCATCATCATTGTGTTATAAATAAATTGAATTATTTAAAGTATAAAAAATAAAAATAAATTATATTTATGTAAAAATCTTTTTATATTTCTAATTAATATTTATAGTCTAATTTATCTTATGTGTATCCCTATATTAAAAATGATTTACTTATTAAACATTGATTTTCACTATTTTAACCCTTCTTTAAATAAATTAATAATAAATGTACTAATCTAATACAAGTGGGCCTAAATGGTCATATTTTATTTCTAAGGTTGTTTTTGGTCAAATTACACTTATCCAATAGAAATAGGACATGTGATATGGTAATAATAATATCATTTTTACTCTTAGTTGCCCTATTTACTTTTAACCATGGTAAATTAAAGTAAAAAGTTACTATTCACCAAATATTATTTTCATCTCATTAAGCCACCTTTTACTTACTGACATCAACCGTGTCTCTCGGATTTTTGAAATTGCACTCACAGAAGCGGAAAAATTATGTTTTATGTAAATTTGTAAATTCTCCTAGGAGGTGGGTAAAAGACGGTCAAAAGTTCAATAAAATTTTTATATATCTAAAATTATTATAAAATGACTCTAATGAATTTCATTGAACTTATATATGTATTATGTATCAATTTTGACCTAAAATAAATTTAAATAAAATAAATAATTATTTAAATAAAAAGTTGGTTTTTTTTAAATAGTAATCCAGTGTTTTCACTATTCATCAAAAATTGAATGTTTTTAGAAAAATACAAAAATTTTAACCTAAGATAATTTCGATATTTCGAATCCAAAAATAAATTCCATTTTGAAAAATAAAATTTACAAAATTTCAAAAAGTGGTTATTAATATTTATAACGGCTAGTTTTATTAATATTTTAATAGCATATCATTGTTTAGTGAAACTCGGTACTGCGTACGATGCAAGCTATCAAGGAAGGTCACGATTGCGTGTAAAGCAAGCCAAGCTAGTGTTTTGTGTAGTGAAAGATTACTTTGATGATTTTAACAAAATATTTCTTATAAAAGTCTCCGGTGTAACATTCTACCCCCCTTAAAATGAATTTTTCCCTCGAAATTCTTCACTTTGTAACAAATAGAAGAGGATACCACTCCCTCATCATATCCTCAAGCTCCCATGTAGCTTCTTCTAATTAGTGGTTCCTCTATAAAACTTTCACCAAGCGAGTGGTCTTGTTTCGTATGTCTTTTTTTCTACGATCCAGAATCTCTATCGGCTGTTATTCATAAGAAAGATCTTGTTCCAGCGGTACAACTTCTGAGCTGAGTACGTGTGAAGGATCAGGTATGTACTTTCTCAGGAGAGATACATGGAACACATTGTGAAATTGAGAGAGATTCGTTGGAAGCTCCAATCGGTAAGATACCTTCCCAACATGATCCAGTATTTAGAAAGGACCAATATACCTGGGGCTCAGCTTTCCCTTCTTTCCAAATCTCATTACTCTCTTCCAAGTAGATATTCGTAAGAACACTTTAGCACCCACTTCAAACTCTAAGTCTTTTCTTCGGTTGTCAGCATAACTTTTTTGTCGACTATGAGCTGCTCTTATGTTTTTTTGAATAGATCTGACCTTTTCTACCATCTCATCAAAAAGATCAGGTCCTAATAGCTTTCTTTCTCCAACTTCATCCCAGCAAGTTGGAGTCCTTCATTTCTTTCCATAGAGAGCTTTATAAGGAGCCACCTGAATACTGGAGTGAAATACATTATTATAAGAAAATTCCACCAAAGGTAGGTGTTGATCCCAACCCCCTTTGAGATCCATAGAGCAAGCTCTCAACATATCTTCTAGAGTTTGAATCATCCTCTCAGATTGACCATCTGTCTAAGGATGATAAGAAGTGCTGAAACTCAACTCTGTATCCATAGTATGCTGAAGACTTCACCATAACTTTGAGGTAAACCTCAGATCCCGATCAGATATAATAGAAAGTGGTACTCCAGGCAATCTTACCACTTCCATTACATATATCCTGGCAAGGTGATCCAGAGAGAAATCCTCTCTAATAACAATGAAGTGTGCAGACTTTGTAAGACGATCAACTATTACCCAGATAACATTATTTCCTTTGGATGTTTTAGGAAGTCCTGTGACAAAATCCATAGTGATGTTTTCCCATTTCCATTCGGGTATGGGTAATGGTTGTAACATCCCCTTAGACTTCTGTCTCTCAGCTTTAACTTACGACCAAACCAAGCATTGAGAGACATATTCAGCAACATCTCTTTTCATTTCATCCCACAAAAGTACTCTTTCAGGTCCCTATACAAATTCATGCTTCCAGGATGAATAGAGAATGAAGAACTATGAGCCTCATCCAGCAACTCCTTTAATTCGGGGATGGGAGGAACACAAACCCAATTCCTGAACTTTATTATCCCATCACAATCAACGTTTAATTCCGGAACATTTCTCACCTTATTTTGTAACTCTACATCTTTTTTCTGTGCCCCTTTAATCTTCACATGTATAGATGGTTGAACATTCATTTAAGAAAGAGAAGATTTTTCCCCTTTCATTATAATTCCAAGATACGTCCTTTTTAAATCCATAAATAATGGATCTTTTGTGATCCTCATCATGGATAAACTGGCATGGTCTTGTCGACTTAATGCATCTTCCACCTTGTTTGCTTTTCCAGGGTAGTAATGAATTGAGCAGTTGTAATCCTTAATCAGCTCCAACCATCTTCTTTGGCGCATATTGAGATCCTTTTGTGTGAAAATATACTTTAAACATTTATGATCAGTATAAATATCATGCCTTTCTCCATAAAAATAATGCCTCCAAATCATTAATGCAAATATTACCGCAGCTAACTCCAAATCATGAGTTGGGTAATTTTTATCATGTATTTTCAATTGTTGTGAGGCATAAGCTATCACCATAACATTTTGCATAAGAACACACCCCAATCCCTTCTTGGATGCATCACTGTAGATCACAATCCTTTCTCCACTACAAGGAAGTGTGAGCACATGTGCACTGGATAACCTTCTTTTCAACTCCTTGAAATTCTCTTCACATTCCTCCGTCCAAACAAACATAACTCCTTTCCGAGTCAACTTGGTGAGTGGATTAGATAATCGTTAGAAATATTTCACAAAACGTCGATAATATCCAGCCAAACCGAGAAAACTTTGGATCTCAGTTACTGTTGTTGGTCTCGACCATCTTTCGATAACCTCTGTTTTTGCTGGATCTATAGATATCCCCTCTTTTGAGATTATGTGACCCAAAAATTCATCTTTTTGAAGCCATAATTCACACCTGGTAAATTTGGAATAAAGCTTCTCCTTTCTCAGGGTCTTCAATATAATTATCAAGTGATCTTCATGTTCTTCCTTTATCTTTGAATAGATATGAATATCGTCTATAAATACTACCACAAACTGATCAAGATAGTCTCTAAAGACTCTATTCATTAGATCCATGAAGATAGTAGGGGCATTAGTAAGACCGAATGGAATCACTATAAATTCATATTGTCCGTACCATGTATAGAATGTTGTCTTTGGTATATCCTCCATTTTGACCCTTAATTGATGATACCCTGAACAAAGATCAATCTTGGAAAAGTATTGAGCTCCGCGTTGTTGGTCAAATAAGTCATCAATGCACGGGAGATGATATTTTTTCTTGATAGTGACCTCGTTAAGTTCTCGATAATCAATGCAGAGTCTCATTGATCCATCTTTATTCTTAACAAACTAAACATGTTCTCCCCAAGGTGATGCACTAGGGCGTATGAATACCTTATCAAGATTATCTTTGAGTTGCTTCTTCAATTCCTACAACTCAATTGGGTCTATTCTATAAGGTTTCTTTGAAATAGGAAAAGCACCCGGTACGAGTTCTATTGAAAACTCAACTTCACAATTTGGTGGAAGACTCGGTAATTCCTCCGGAAAGACATCGTCAAACTCCAGTACAATGGGAATATTATTAATCATGAGTTTCTAACAAACCATTTGAGATAAATAACCTTCATTTTGTGGAATCAAGACCAATAAGATGGAAGAAATTTCCACTGGAAGGTTATGTTCATCCTTGCATCAATAGACGATCATAGATTGATATGGAATATGAAATGTTACTTCCCTTCTTTGGAAATTGATATGAGATCCATATAAAGAAAGCCAATCCATGCCAAAAATCGCATAAAATTCCACTATAGGAAGGATCACAAGATTTGTAGGAAGCACTTTCCCACAAACTTCAATCGGAGAAGAATTATAAACTTTTGATGCGACTGTTGTGCCATTAGGGGTTGTCACAGCTAACTCAACATCTAATTGTTGAGATAATACGGTGATACCCTTAGAAAAATATTCAGAAATAAAAGAGTGGGTGGATCCAAAATCAAATAAAACATTTGCTACTTTAGAGTGGATGGTAAGTGTACCTTTCACCACTTCGTTATCGTACTGCACATCGCTGATAGAAATTGCATGTGACTTTCCATTTCCATTAGCCTTACAAGTTTTTTGACGTCGATCATCATCAACAACCCTTGAATTAGGTAATTGATTGGAATAATGCCCCATTTCCTTTCACTTGTAACATTGAAGTGTAGGAGGTAAACTCTGTGTAGCCTTTTATTTGTTCTCATTACTAGACATCTTCTTCCCATCATTGCGGCATTCAAATACCCGATGACTTTCCTTTACACATTTGAAACATTTACTTGTCCCTTTAATACGACTCCCTCCATGTTTCATTCCACACTTTGAGAATAAGGGAAAACTCATCTTCTTTTCAGTGTGCTCTTTAGGTTTTCCTTTGAATTCCATTTTCCTTTTCTTATCAAACCCATATGACCGATGGGTTACTCCACTCTCCATATCAACTTTGAGAGCACATCGAATGATTTCCTCGTAGCTATTGAAGTCCCTTATGGATAACTCCCTTCGAAGACGTGGTTTTAAGCCACTAAA
This sequence comes from Viscum album, assembly GCA_963277665.1. Taxonomy (NCBI): domain Eukaryota; kingdom Viridiplantae; phylum Streptophyta; class Magnoliopsida; order Santalales; family Viscaceae; genus Viscum; species Viscum album. The sequence goes on from OY728123.1 coordinate 669,645,881, forward strand.
GAATCGATCGATCTTACTCTCAGGTTGGATAATAATACCAGAAGCATACCATGCATGTCTTGTAAAATTTTCTTCGTAGGTACCAATAGAGTCATCATCCTTTTGTTTTAGTTCAAGAAACTCCTTCTCCATCTTTGTTTGAAGAATACGTGGGAAGTACTTATTGAAAAATAAGTTCTTGAACTTGTCCCATTCCATGGACTCAATTTTATCTCTATGCCTCGTATTCTTGATAAGATTCCACCATTGATCAACATCACCTTCCATACGATACACTACTAAGATGACTTTATCATGTTCAGAACATTGAAGAACTGAAAATATCTTTTCAGTAGTACTAATCCATTGCTCAGCAACTAATGGATCAGTAGACCCGCTGAATGAAGGTGGACGCTGCCTCATGAAGGATTAAACATAATGTTTCTCCTTCCTTTTCTCGTTTGGAATTCCCGCATGATTAATAGCTTGAGAATGTTTTGTGATCATGGCTACAAGACTTTTCATTCCAGCTCCTATAACGTTTGGTTGCTCAGGGGGACAATCATTGCATTTCCCATCACATTCCGCATTAACACGGTTCCTTCGGGTTCCAGACATTGACTAAAACCAAGAAGAATAGTGTGAGCAACCATAATTATAATAGGAAAACCACATAATCAAGAATAAAATTTCACACTTATGGTCTTATCCTAGGTTATTCATGGCCATTTCTAAAACACTAAGATTGTGTTCTATGCTTAGACTTATCCTTAGGATTCTTACTAAGGCTTTCACATCCTAGTTTCCAAAGGTTGACTATAACTTCCCTCTGATACAAACTATAACGACCCATACTTTACATACATTGTTAATACTTCAAAATTTAAGCAAACTTATTAAAACATATAAAAAACCATGGAATGACTGTATAGGTATAGTGTCTTTAGAAACTGGAAAACATAAACAACTGGTTCATAAAAAATCTACATTGTGTCCCATTTATTTCATCATTTCTAGAGTCCCTTTTGGAATATCCTACTTAATAACTTTCTTCCTGACCTGTGGGAATGAAAACATACAAAAGGGTGAGCTCAAATGCTCAGTAAGGGTAAACAAAAGAAAAATCAGTCACATCATGGACATAACATTTTGGGAATCTTAACATGCAAAAGAAATCATAATTTCATATCATGGGATAAATAATAGAAGTGAAATGTAATCCCAATAATCATAAAATAAATCATTATACTTTGTGGCATACACACATAATCATAGAGAATCATTTCTTATTAGTCAAGACTCATTGCTAAGACTATCTTAGTGGAAAAAGTCCATTTCTGAACAGAGTTCATTCCTCGTTTCAGTCCTGTTTCACAGAACCGGTTTAACCTGCCGTTCCAGCCATTTCTATCACATGAGATATAAAATCTTTACCCAATGAATTGGAGGGAGATATAGGTCCCACCCATCTCATAATGATACCATTCTTATGTGTGATACAAAATCATAAACCATACATCATAGCATAACCCATGTAATAAAAATCAGATTCTTAAACATCGTGACATCATAAAACAATTCATATAAGATAAAGGAATTCATAAAAATAATTCCATCACAACATAATCAAATCAATGTAATAATAGGGATACAATCATAACCCTTTATTATCTTAGATGAATTTTTTTTTGATAAAACACATGAACTCCATTCTTGAGGAAAATATCATTTATACTTCAAAAACATTTTCCTTTCTTAACAGGTCATACAATATTAAACTAAAAGAAGTTGATTAAAAATAAACATGAAAACATGTAAAGGAATCTTCTTGGAAATAATGTTTTAAAAATCCATTCATGCCGTATAAGTTAAAAAACATTCTTCTCATACTTTGGTCAGAAAAGTCAAAAAGTACCTTGTACGAAAAATGACAAAAGATCCCTTTCATATCTTTTACTAAAAACTCACCGAAGGGTAAAATTGGATTTACAAAATTTTAGGTGGATGGAAATAATATTAAATATCGAGGAAACATGGATGTGGATGATAAAATACACCCCAGTAAATTCCAAAGTATAAACAATCTTGGATAAAAATGAGATTGTGATATTTCCCTTACCTTAGGTCCGATTTTCTTCGTAACTATCCAAACCTCCTGTATAATGATAATTTTATTGAAATATTCCAGAATCATACTCATTGTTATGATATCATATATGGTCATATTCATATCTTATTATTAGTAATATCTCATTGCTACTTGTTATTCAGGTGTTTATTACTTTTTGTTCTTATGCGTGTTTTGTCGAATAAATTCTTATTCTTCTTTTTAGGTTATAGACACCTCATTTACAGAATGGTATTAGTGTAATATATATCATATTTATTCATTAAATTCATTTATATAATCATTATGCAATGAAACTCATGTAGAACGAGTCGCATCACATCGTGGAGACGGTATTCCGTACGTACGCACGAGCGATGATATCGTTCCCATGATCGTGTAATTGTATCGGAGTGAATGTATACTATTTCAGAATCAATATAACTTTACAATAATCATATATATTTATTCTTTACACAATTATACCCACCCATTTATGGTGGTGGTGGAAAATAGATTACACCACTGCATGGAGACGGTATTCCGTACGTACGCACGCGCGGTGATTTCGTTTTCCGTAGGATGTATAGATGGTGAAATAGGGTTGTTTCATACTTATAATAACATATCAGTATATTAGTGATACTGATGTTATTAATTCATAATGAAACAACTAAAGATGATGAAGTGGAAGAAGAAATAATGTTGAAAGAATCGGTAACGTACATTACCTCTTCTTTGAAGCGCCTCTTTGAGACCTCCTTTTAGGGCACTAAAATTGAGATTTGAAGAATAACATGACATCTAGGATGTTTCTAGGGAAGTGGAGAGGCGAAATTGGTAGTGTTTGGCCGAGCTTTAAGGCTCTAAGTGGTGTGAGGAAGAGAGGGTGGAGGTTCCCTTTTATAAGGGAGGAGAGGGGCACCTTTGGAAAAACTAAAAATATTATCTTATTATAAAGTCATATTCGGTTTTAAATAGCTCCAAATTGATTTATTTCGAAACTAAGGTGGGTATGGGTCTAAATACTTTCATACAATATAATTTAGGCAAGTTTAGGTTCCTATTTTAACCTTATCATTTAGATTTAACATTAAGGTAAATAATTTAACTTTTACTGTGTCTTCTTATTTTCCTACACTGTAAGGTTAATAAACTTACTATAACAAGCAAAAAGAACCCCAAGTTGTTTATTATTAATATATATAACCTTATCTAAGTCATGTTTCCTAACCTTATATTTTTAGGAATAAAATAACAATTAATAATATTATATTTATTTTAAAAACTATTTTATGTCAATTTTGACACTATTTGGTAATTGATTTTTTTGAAAATCATAACAGAGAGATTAGTTTGGAAAAAGTTACTTAAATAAATAATAACATGTCAAATTAACCTATAAAATTATTGTAATTCATAAAAAGTTTCAAATTACATTTATTTGTGTATTTATAAAATCAATTATGTCAATATTTCATTAATAATATAATTACTGCATCATCATTGTGTTATAAATAAATTAAATTATTTAAAGTCTAAAAATTAAAAATAAAATATCATTATGTGGGAAATATTTTTATCTTTATAATGAATATTTATAGTATAATTTATCTTATTTATATCCATATATTCAAAATGATTTACTTAATGAACTTTGATTTTAACTATTTTAACCCTCCTTTAAATAAATTAATAATAAATGTCATAATCTAATCCAAGTGGGTATAAATGGTCATATTTTATTCCTAAGGTCGTTTTTGGTCGAATTAAAATTATCCAATCGAATTAGGTCTTGTGTTATGGTAATAATATTATCATTTTTACTCTTTATTACCCTATTTACTTTTAACCGTGGTAAATAAAAGTAAACAGTCACTATTTACCAAAAATTATTTTCATCTCATTGAACCACATTTTACATACTGATATCAACCGTGTCTCTAGGATTTTTGAAATTCCACTCACAGAAGTGGTAAAATTATGTTTTATGTAAATTTGAAAATTGTTCTAGGAGGTGGGTAAAAGACGGTCAAAAGTTCAATAAAATGTTTATATATCTAAAATTATTATAAAATTACTCCAATGAATTTCATTGAACTTATATAGGAATTATGTATCCATTTTGACCTAAAATAAATATAAATAAAATAAATAATTATTTAAATAAAAATTCGGTTTTTTTAAATAGTAACCCAGTGTTTTCACTATTCATCAAAAATTGAATGTTTTAAGAAAATACCAAAATTTTACCCCAGGCTAATTTCGATATCCCAAATCCAAAAATGAAGTCCATTTTGAAAAATAAAATTTAAAAAATTTCAAAAAGTGGTTATTACTATTCATAACGGCTAGTTTTAATAATATTTTAATAGCATATCGTTGTTTAGTGAAACTCGGTATTGCGTACGACGCAAGCTATCAAGGAAGGACGTGATTTCATGTAAAACAAGACAAGCTAGTGTTGCGTGTAGTGAAAGATTCCTTTGATGATTTTAACAAAATATTTCTTATAAATGTCTCTTGTGTTACAACGTAGCTTGTTCAATGATAATTCTAGCATTGACAGAACTAGATACATGTTGATGGGATTAAAAACCTAGGGATCAAATTAATTATACCCATATTGAGTGGCACGAAATCCAGCGAAATACCCTTGCACATGATGTCCAGGTGATCGGGATTTCGGACCCATGGATCGACTGCTGATGTGGTTTCTAATTTCCTGATTCACATACTCGTGAAAATTCATATCTAGTTATATATGTATAGGTATGGGACTATACATGAGTATGTATATAGTTATGTAAATCCATGGTGGAACTTTCTAGTTCCCAGGGATTACAGACCCCATGTTTGACTGTGGTATCATGTTTGTTTTAAATCCTTTTGTTGTGCTCAGGCTAAGATGAATACTTTGATATTACATACACTTTTAGAAGCATAGTTATATGTTGATTATCGGGGTGGCCTACTAAGATTCTTTCTCACCCCTACACTTGCACCTCGGTTTATGTGTTGACCTTATGTATTACTTTCTAGTTGGACATGAGTTGCATGGTGGATAGGGATAATGACATGTGATGCATTATCAAACAGAGCTAGTTGAGTTGTTTAACTGATCATGCTGGTGCAGTTCGATAGTGTCTGGAGATCCGGTAAGTGAGTTACATCAAAGTTAGTAGTAGATCAAAGCACTTTAACTTTCAGTTTCTTTTGTACTTGTATATATATGGTCGGACAAGTGGGTGACAAGTGTTGTATTTTACTGCATAGTTATTCGAGCCTTTATAACATTTTACTATTAGATCTTGTTCTATTTTAGTTGTCTATTTCTTCAACACTATGTTTTCTTTTCACGATGTATGATTCTTTGTTATTTAAAATTTTTTCTTACTCTGGTATGGGGACATATTCTACATAAAATCAAACCCTAGGCCCACACTTCTACTTAGTAGCCTCTATAATATGGGGAGGTTCACTTGAGGCCTTGTGGCGAACTGGATCGGAGCACCGATTTTCTAGCTTCTAGGTTAGGATGTTACAAAAATACCATGAATCTGAATTTTCTTCCAAATAGGAAGGATCAAAAAAGAAATTGAATACATCTAATTCTAATGAGGCTGAAAAGAAAAAGTAGATTCAGACAGATAGCATAATTTCCAGTGGCTTAGAAAATAAGGAAATAATGTTTAGAGAAACATATTCCCAAATCCATTCCGTATGAATGTATCCGCGGAAAATACTCTTTCTATGGATACTTCGAGTATTTTGGTGGATTGGGACATAATATAAACCTATTTTAGTTATCTAGAAACATTAATATTTTTCCACAGGTTATGGAAGGAAAAGATTTAGGGGAGTTGATTCACTCAAAAGAAGATGTTTGAGTAGATTGTTTTAAAGAAACCTTAAGGGAATGGTGTAAGAATTAGAAACAGATTCCATCATTTGTAATAAATTTGTGAATTTTGTGATCATATTAGACACCTGAAAATGATTTTTTGTATTGTTACCTGCACAAAAAATATTTCTTAACAATTTTGAGAGTCCATAAGTGAAGAAAGAAAAAGCAGAAGAAAATGATGTTATTGTTGAAACCAATCCGAAAGCTACAAAATTTTAAAAAACATAGACTATTTATAGTCATTGTACATATCGTATAATAAGAGATTTTCTATTGTTGAATAATGTGAAATATACTAAACAAGGAATAATGAAATTTGACAATAATGATTCTTTGATTATCAAATATGTTGGATCACACATCATTTGAAAAGAAAATATGAAATCCATGAAATCTATGTATTTTGATGGGATGAAACACAATTTTCTATGTGTTTCATAATTGTCTGAATGTTCACAATTTTATATTCATAAAATATTTATTTTTTATGAAAATTGAAGAATATGGAAAGATATTTATAAGAGGCCAATATACAAAAGCGATTTTTATAAATTAGTGAAATAAAAAACTATTGTTATTTATGATTGGGATAAAAGAATAAATTTTGGCATAAAAGGCTGGGAAACATATATTGAATAAACTAGAGAATGTTATCAAATATGTATTGTGTCTGAGACATTCCTGATTTTCAAAGAAGATGAGATTGGTGTTTCACAATTTTATATGAAATAAAATACTACAAAATCTGGACATAAGAGTGTTGGGAATTGTTCAAATCAACCCTTGGAGATGATTCATTCTGATATTGATGGGAAAATGAGAAAACAATAAATTAATGGAGATAAATACTTCATCACTTTCATTGATGAGTTTACTCACATCACTTGTGTTATGTATATGAAACATAAAACCGATCCTTTGAAAATGATTAAATGTTTTAGAAGGAAAACTGAAACGGAATGGGGGTATTCGATGAATATGATCAAAACTAATAGTGGTCATGAATTCAAAAGTGAATAATTTGAATTCCATATTGAGAAGTATAAAATTCGGCATGAATACAGTTGTCCATATGATCCCAAAAAAACGGGGTTTCTAAAATAACGAAATGAAGCTTGGTGGAAATAGGAACAACATTGTTACATGAACATGAACTTTCTTATTGCCATTGGAGGAATGCCATGAGAACAATTTTATATATTCAAAATCATTGTTTCTATATAAATAATTCATATATGAATTCATATGAATTGATTTATTCAAAAACTATAAGATTGAAACACTTAAGTGTCTTCAGTATTCTATGTATAACAAAGAAGAAAGGTAAAAAAATGGAAAGTATAAGAAAAAAAGGTGATGATGGAATCTTTCATGGCTAAGCACCGGAAGTAAGGTGATATAGATATTTCAGAAAATAAATATGAATAATTTTTTATTCAAATGATATGTAATGTAATTTAAACAATTGAGAAAGAAAAACACATTCAGGCTAACACGAAGGTTGAGCATGAAAGGTTTGATAACAATTCTAATAAGGATACAGATAATTTTAATCCTACACAAGAGGAATTCGACTCAGCTATTTCTAGTGAGCAGGAAGATACTATAAAATCTCATCCTAGGATGAGAAAACTAGTGGAAGCTTATAATATAATCGGGTATCGACTTCAAAAGTATCAAACAAGAAAAAAGTATATTAAAAATACTTAACTGTATTCAATAGTAGAGCAGAATGATGTGAAATAATCTTTTCGGCATCAAAAAATGGGTTCAAGTTATGAATGTAGAGATGAAATAGATTGAAAATAATGATTCATGGGAACTCATACCCATTCCAAATAATAAAAACATTATGGTTATAATGTGAGTTCTTCGGAAAAAGATAAATCAAGAAGGTGAATTGATAAGAAAAAAGTAATATTAGTTTATAAAGGGTATTAAAAAATTGAAGGTATTAATTATGATAAAACCTTTTATCTATTGAAATGATTAGAAACAATTATATTTCTTCATGAAATTTCTTCACAAACAATTTACAAAATCAATAAAATAAATGTAAAATAAAAAATCTTGAATGGAGATCTTGATGAGGACATTTACATGGAACAACCTTGTGGTTTTTTTTGGGGAAGTTGAAAGAAATGTGTTCATATTGAAGAATACATTTTATGAGATAAAATATGAACTAAGAGCATGGTGTACCAAACTCGATACCTTTTTAAGGAAGAATAGTTTCATGAAAGGATGATTTTATATCAATCTTTATATCAGAGATAGTAAAGAGTATTCCCTCATCATAATTGTTTATATTAACGATATTATCTTCCGTGGTAAATGATGAATGATGTTGTGAATGATTTTTTTAACATATGAAAATGGTATTTGAAATGTACATACTAAGGGAAATGAAATACATTATAGGGTTAAAAAATTTATGAAAGAAGAAAAAAATATTTCTTATACAATAAATTTATTCTATAGATCTTCTGAAGAGGTTCAGAATGGAATAATCCACACTGATTTTCACAATGATTGAAGTGGAAGAAAAGTGGAAAAAATATGGTGAAGGAAAAAAAGTTGATCAAAAAGAATTTTAGAAGCCGATTGGAAGGTTATTTTATTTGAATGCCTCAACAACTAACATTTTTTATTCTGTTACTTTTTGTTCTAGATTTTAGATTGCACCTAAGGAATCACAATTAAATATGGGAAAAATAAATCGATGATACACTAAATGCACAATTTTGTTTGGAATCAGGAATGACCACTCAGAAAGTTTTGATTTGTTTTGGTATACATTTGCTGATTGGGTTGGAAATGTCGATAATAGAAGATCCAAATCTGGTGGAGTATTATTTATGTTAATGATTTGTGTTATTTGGAATTCAAAGAAATATAAAGTAATGTCTCTGAGTTTCCTTTTATTATTTTTAAATATTATATGGAATTATTTTGAGACCGGGCGCAAAGACGACACATCATTTCGGGGTCTAGTGAGCCCGAAATGGTGGTTTGAACTTTTTTTAGTTAAGTGAGTCGGCACTTGTGCGCGGTTGTGGAAGTTTCCAAATGGATGCCCGGATTAAAAATCTGAGCGGACCGTTGCATCTGGGACGACCAATTTACCTAAGAATGAGGCTAACCTCGACCGGCGCGGGTCGAGGGAAAAAGTTAATTATCAGACGTTTTAAGTAAAATAAAATAAAATAAATTAACCAGTTTATTTTTTTTCATTTAAGGAATCATTCGTTGTAGTGTGGAAACGACGCAGCTGTTTCCTAAATTAATGGCGCGTCTTAATGACTTCAAAATGGCAAGTCAATGCCATTAATAATGTCGCGTAATTAAATTCCAACTTGTTTCCCCTTTTTAATGGGTTAAGCAATTGTACATCGTTGGCAACGTAGAGAGAGGAACCTCTGCAGAATCCACAGCACGTTGGAGCAAATTCTCGATGACGAATGACAACAGATCGAAACCAAGGATCGTTGCGCCGATGTTGAAGGATCTTGACGGCAACAGCAGCACGACGCCTTCTTTAACGATCGATCCTTTTGAAAGGTAGGGGTTGTTATTTTGATTTATTTTCCCCGTATTTTGATTTTAAACGACAAAGGCAGATCAACCACATAAAATTTGATCCGTGGATTCGTACGTTCATGCGGGATGGATTTTTTCTTCGGGAAGACTATGGGGAATTGATCCATGCTTTATGTTGTTGTTGATTCTTGCCCCATTTTAATCATATTAATGGGAGCGGATCAATGCCGTGAAGAACGACGATGGAGGATCATTCTTCAATTTGTTTATTTGGATTTTTATTCCGCCTTTTTCCCCGCGCGTTCTTCGTGTTCTTCTCGGGGCGACGAACAACAGATCGTTGTGAATCCTTTCTATGACGCAATGATCCCAAATCGAAGGCTAGACATCGCAACGTCCTTGTGGAGGTGCGACGATGATGGAAGACGAAAAATCGGACTGGATCAGAAAGAGAATTCTTCGAGCATTCTTTGTGAGGGAAGATTGCAACACGTTTTCGGAGCCGACCAGAGGCCCAAAAACGACAGAAGCGGCTTCTTGGGGTCGGGGGGACCAGAACTTGGATGTTTTGCGGCGATCGGATGGACGGGTTGATGATCGGAGCAGCATGGGAGGCGCGCTGGCGAAGAGCGCCGTTTATGGAGATTTCTAGAATACGCGACATATAATTCCGAATAACACGCTGTGTAGTTATGGCGGTGGTGGCTAGGGCTTCAGGGTCAGAAAAGAATCACATGGCGTCTGACCCCGGTCACACGGTGTGTTGGACCTTCCCCGAAGCTTGGTGTGTACTTTGGGTAGTACACTGACACGGGATGATATGCATGGCTTCAGGAGGAATGGCGTGTACAGCTCGGCAGAGGTGGCTACGCGGAGCTCGGCGTGTATCCCGGGGATACACGGACACAGGATGGAGTAAATGACCGTGTACTCCCTCGGTCGTCTAGGCGAGGTAAACAGCGCGGGTCACCCTATTTGCAGATTGCATGGGTTGGAGTACACGGGTTGGTGACCATGTACGGGCACATGGCTAGTGTGCACGAAGCCAACACCAGTTACCCAGACAGGGTGTGTACTCCGTACTACACACTATGTACTAAGTTTTTCTACATGAACAGCCTCACGACATGGGCCGTTGTACAAAGGAAGTACCCGGGGTCGGACAACACGACGTGTATCATTTCTACACGCCGTGTACTTTTTGAAAAACTGCTTGGTCCCTTTTGTTCATCGTGCCTTTAACACCTTTCGTTTGGGTTAGTTCCCCTTCTTCTTGTTCCCCTGAAGGTCAGGCATCATTCCCTCATGCAGGATTATGATCCCTTCAGCAGGAAATTATGTGATAGAGTCAGGAATCTATCCGAGAGGCCCCGATCGAGATCCTTTATCCATTCCAGACCCTAGGTAGAGTCAGGTATCGGCATGACCAACATTAACGGGCATTGATCCTCTACCTAGCAGGTGAATTTCAGATAAGTCAAGGTATCCTCCATGGCCCTGGCTGTGATCCTCATCTGTGTATCGAAATCTTTCCCACTCAGAAGTGTGTCTCCAATAATGAGTGTAGCTATATCTCGTGATGGTCCCCAACGAACAGCTCTTCCCAGACGGACGTCATTAGATCTATAAGACTCGTGGAGTGTGTTCTCCTGGAATGAGCGCATCACGGAATATTCGGACGGAATCCCTTGCGGGGTTATTCAGTTGCGTGACTTGTCTCTAGGCCACGAGTCTGGTTTTTGAGTATATCTAGTTTTTTTATATGTTCTGTAAACATATGTTATGCATAGCTGACTGTACCTTTACTTTGTGTACTGCTTTGTGGTTTTCGGCGTCCTCTACTAAGTATTTTTATACTCACCCCTACACGGGCTTTGCCCACACGTCTGAGGTCTTGTGCAGATGAGAAGCCTTTTGATAGGGTCCAGGGCGGACCAGGATAGGACCGAGCTTTCTGAGTTCCCTACAGGTCGAGGCGTTCATATGGCTACGAGCGACAATCCCAGTAACTTTGTGCTTACAGGTTGGACTTTGCAGTTTTTCAGACTCTTTCTTTTGGTGGGATTGTATTCTAGCCCAGTTTACTTTTACAGTACTCTACCTTTCGTCGTACTCTGTTGGCGTGGTTTAGTTGTATGCATGCATTTTTGTTCCTTAGTGTTTTACATTTCAGCATTTGTGGGCTTGGATATGTGTGTGTGTGTACAGGTACTTAGGGAATCCCTCCCATGTTAGTGATATGCCTACTCGGTTCTAGTCACCAGCCCATGGCCTATTGGAGGAGGGCTTAGGGAGTCACGATGCGGGCCACACTGGGACATGTCGTGATATAGTGGTATCAGAGATGGTCGGTTCTACACTAGGACTAAGAGTCTGTGAGTTTGGTTGGGGGAAACAGTGTTGAGTGTTTCGAGTTCGGTTTTCAGGCCAGAGACTCCAGTGTTGGTGCGGCGGCCGACGTATCCATACACCAGGACTCTGATAACCTGTTTTTCAACCCGGTTCATGAAAACACTGGTTGTGGGGAAATAAAAGGTACATGCATCTTGTAGGAATGGTTTGTGTTTTCCATGTCCTTGGTGTCAGCTATCCTGATATAATCATTGACCGTGACACATCTTGTTTCCTTACAGGATGCCTCTACAATGCATACCTGCTAGGATTCAGCAGCACGATCACAAGGATGACCCCCTCAATGACATGGATTTGATAGAAGGACTAGCTCCCCAGGCATTGCCACCAGGTGGTGCACCTGCTATACAACTACCAATGGAGCAGCCAGTGGTGCCCGCGGTACCGACCGGTGAGGAGCACAGGCTTAGTGAGCTCCATGATTTTCAGAGACAGAGACCCCTCAGGTTCCGAGGTGAGCCCGACCCTCAGGCGGCTGAGGACTGGCTTGAGGCGGTGACCAGAGTTTTTTGTCTAGTGAGGACACCAGCAGACTAGATGGTGGTCCTAAGAGCGAACCTTCTGCAGGGTTTGGCGGGACGATGGTGGAGTCTGACCACGAAGACTCACGACGAGGAGACACTTTCATGGACAGAGTTTGAATGACTCTTCAGGGAGGAGTTCTCTCCGGTTACGCTGAGAGCTATGCGCATCCAAGAGGTACTTCAGCTCCATTAGGGCAGTATGATGGTGGATGACTATTCATTGAGGTTCACTAACCTCGCCAGGTACTCGATGGATATGGTCAGGGATTAGTACTTCAAATCTCGGACCTTCGAGAAAGGTCTACGGCATGACATCCGAGCTACTGTCATGCCTCTATGCATTTCTACTTATGTTGTAGTGCCTGAGCGGGCCTTGGTGATCGAGAGCTGCTTGGCAGAGCAGAGACAGCAGCCGGCAGTCAGCAGTAGGCAGACAGGTGCAGAGACACCGGTAGCAGGGAGCCGACGTCAGGCACATGGATCTGGACGTGGGAGACATCATAAGAGGATCCACGACAGGGGATCGACAGTCCAGGGCTCTCAGACTGGATCCAGTCAGCCTAGGGAGAAGTGATACCAAGCATGCGACGGTAGGGGGTATCTCGCTAGAGATTGCCCGACATGTCGTGCTTCTGATAGGGAAGTGGTGGATGGACCACAGAGGCAGAGAAAGAGAACGGAGTAGGAAGATCTGCCAGGCGGAGGACATGGCAGAGGAACAGGGAGAGCTATAAGTGGTGGTAGATGCTTCGGCTTACTTCCACCACCACCCCCAGGAGGTCCGCACCAGGCTCAGGGAGCTGGGGGACACGGACGGCGATAGCTGCATGCGGTCGAGGCGTACGAACCAGGGGCTCCAGGGATGATTTGAGGTACGATATGTGTCTTTTCTACCTTAGATACCATAATGATAGACATAGGTGCCAGTCATTCCCTTATATCCACATGTCTTGTACAAAACCTCGAGATTCCGGTAGAACCATTGACTCGATCCTTACACTTGGAGACACCTACGGGAGGAGACTGGACGATCACACACCTTTGCAGACAGTGTGATCTTACCCTTGGAGGCAAGAGTTTCGGTTGGAACCTCTTAGTGGTAGCGTTGAGGCTTTACAACGTCATTTTTGGTATAGATTTGTTATCTTCGGTCCATGCCCAGATTGACTGTTTTAGGCGAAGGGTGCGGTGTGTCTGCCGTGATGGAACAAGGTTTTCCTTTTTCGGAGAAAAGGAAACCCAGGCAGAAAAAAATAGGCTCATGCATAGGAGGGTCCAGCCTATCACTCATGAGTTGGCTAGACTTACCTTCAGAGCAGTAGATGTTGTGAGCTCTCAGTTCCTAGTAGTGGTGGCGGAGTATGAGGACGTCTTTCCCAAAGATGTTCCAGGACTACCTCCCCACCGGGAAATCAACTTATGCATCGAATTACACCCCGGGACAACACCGATTTCCTCATCAGCTTATCGGATGGCTCCCGTAGAGCTTCGTGAGCTGAGGGTGTAGTTAGAGGATTTGCAGAGCAAGGGTTTCGTAAGACCCAGCATCTCACCCTGGGTGGCCCCAGTCTTGTTTTCCAAGAAGGCAGACGAGAGTCTGATGTTGTGTGTGGATTACCGACGCTTGAACCGGGTGAAGGCGAAGAACACATTTCCACTGGAAATGATCGATGACCTCTTCGATTAGCTAAGAGGGGAACATTGGTTCTCGAAGGTTGACCATCGATCAGGGTATCACAAACTACGAGTACGGGAAGAGGATATACCGAAAATGGATTTCAGATGTCTCTACGGTCACTATGAGTACTTGGTGATGCACTTTGGTGTGACGAACGCCCCCGCAGTGTTCATGGGGCTGATGAACCAGATCTTCCATCCGTACTTGGATCGGTTCGTAGTGCTCTTCATCGACAACATCCTTGTGTACTCAGTGTCAGAGGAAAAGCACTCGAGACACCTGCGGATGGTTCTGAACATACTCTGGGATCACCAGCTTTATGGGAAGCTCTCAAAGTGTCATTTATGGATTCAGGAATTCCACTTTCTGGGACATGTCATCTCAGTAGATGGGGTGGCTGTGGACCCAGCCAAGGTGGAGGCTGTGTTATCACGGGAGCCACCTCGGAGCGTAACGGAGGTGCAAAGCTTCCTTGGGTTGGCAGGATATTACCGGAGATTCATCCCTGATTTCACCCGGATATCAGCACCAATGATGGCCTTAACCAGGAATGGGAAACCCTTCGTGTGGATAGAAAAGTGCCAACAGGCTTTTGAGCATCTAAGATAGAGTTTCACGAGTGCCCTAGTCATGAGATTGCCAGAGGAGGGTGTTGAGTGCATAGTTTTCTGTGACGCATCAGGGACCGGGCTCGGCTGTGGACTGATGTAGTGACACACAGTGATTGCTTATGGTTCACGCCAGCTTAGGCCGCATGAGCAGAACTATGCCACCCATGATCTCGAGTTAGCAGCGGTAGTCTTCGCATTGAAGATGTGGAGACACTACCTTATGGTCAAGCGGTTCATTGTCTACTCTAACCACAAGAGCCTCAAGTACATCTTCTCACAGAAGGATCTGAATCTGAGGCAGAGGCATTGGATATAGTTCCTAAAGGGCTATGATTTCGAGTTCATCTATACTCCTGGGAAGGGGAACAAGGTGGCGGACGCTCTTAGTAGAAGGTCGAGCTCACAGCTGTTGAGTGAGGTGACACAACAATTAGTCGCGTTACAGTTATCCTTCTTGGATGGAGAGGATACAGATTATCTACAGTTGATGTTTGTCACCCCTCCACTCTTACAACAAGTTAGGGAGGAAAAACTTGGGGATGTCAATTGTGTGGCCTTACGTGCTCAGTTATCCACAGGACATGCTCCTGATGGATATTCGCATAGTGGGGAGCACATACTTCTTTTCAGAGGACACACTATTGTACCAGTGGCGTTACAGGAGGGGGTCCTGAGGGAGTTCCATACAAACCCTTTGGAGGTACATCCTGGAGTGGAAATGTTGTACCAGGACCTCTGCATCAGTTCTGGTGGTCAGGAATAAAGAAGGCAGTGGCAGAGTTCATTTCTCGATGCCTCACATGCCAGCAGGTGAAGGTTGACCACATGGTTCTAGCAGGGTTAGCTCACCCCATGGAAGTTCCAGAGTGGAAGTGGGATGGAATATCAATGGAATTCGTGACGGGCTTACCACAGACGTCCAAGGGGCATGATTCCATCTGGGTGATCGTTGACCGACTCACCAAGTCGGCCCACTTCCAAGCTATCAGGGAGCAGAGTTTCGTAGAGATATTGGGATGCCTCTACGTATAAGAGATAGTTCGGCTTCATGGAATCCCCTTGACTATAGTCTCAGAATGAGACGACCGCTTCACATCCCGGTTGTGGAAGGGATTGGAGGAGGAATTTGGGACTCAGCTGCGCTTGAGCACATCGTTTCATCCCCAGATAGATGGTCAGACAGAGAGGACCATTTAGGTTCTGGAAGATATGTTGTGAGCCTGTATCATGGACTTTGGTCGTAGATGGGAGGACCACCTACCAATGGTGGAGTTTACGTACAACAAAAGCTACCACTCCACCATCAGTATGGCACCGTTCGAGGCCTTGTACGGGAGACCCTGCCGGTCACCACTTTGCTGGACCGACCCCAGAGAGTCAGCAATCATGGGTCCAGAGTTAGTGCGAGCTACTAAAGAGAAGGTGCAGATCATCCAGGAGAAGATGAAGATTGCACAGAGCCGGCAGAAGTCTTGTGCTGACAGGCGACAGAGACCTATGGAGTACAAAGAGGGAGACCACATCTTCCTTCTGGTCTCACCTCAACGAGGGTTGTGGAGATTTGGCCAAGGAGGCAAGCTATCTTTGAGGTTCATCAGACCTTTCTAGATCCTGGGCAGAGTTGGTGAGGTGGTGTACCACATGGCTCTACCACCATAGTTGCATCAGGTACATGATGTCTTCCACGTGTCGCAGCTGAGGAGGTATGTGCATAACCCATCGCACGTCATCGACTGGGGTGAGATGGACATCGAGGATGGAGTGACCGTTGCTGAGTACCCGGTGGAGATCGAGGATCGGCAGAAGAGGATCCTTTGTGGGTGATCGATTCCCTTAGTGCGCGTCTGGTGGCAGCACGGGAATCTTCAGGAGAGCATGTGGGAGTGGGAGGCCCAGATCCGTGCCCAGTACACTCATCTTTTTGAGTAGCCTTTGTTTTGGATTTTTGGGGACGTAAAGCCCCAAGGTGGGGAGAATGTAATATCTCAGATTTTCCATTTATTATTTTTAAATACCATATGTAATTATTTCAAGACTGGGTGCGAAGACGACACATCATTCCGAGGTCCAGTGAGCCCGGAATGGTGGATTGAACTTTTTTTAGTTAAGTGAGTCAGAACTTGTGCGCGGTTGTGGTAGTTTCAAATTGGATGCCCGGATTAAAAATCTGAGCGCACCATTGTGTCCGGGACAATGACTTTAAATATGAATGAGGCTAAACTTGACCAACGCGTGTCGAGGGAAAAAGTTAATTTTTGAATGTTTTAAGTAAAATAAAATAAAATAAATTAACCAGTTTATTTTATTTCATTTAAGGAAACATCCACTGCAGCACGGTAATGGCGTAGCTGTTTCCTAAATTAATGGCTCATCTTAATGACTTTGAAAAGGAAAGTCAATGCCATTAATAATGCTACGTAATTAAATGCCAACTTGTTTCCCCTTTTTAATGGGTTATGAAATTGTACACCGTTGGCAATGTAGAGAGAGTAACCTCTATAGAATCCACGGTGCGTTGGAGCAAATTCTCGACGACGAATGACAACGGTTCAAAAACAAGGATCGTTGCTCCGACGTTAAAGGATCTTGACGACAATGGCAGCACAAAAACTTCATCAACGATCGATCCTTTTGAAAGTTAGGGGTTGTTATTTCGATTTCTTTTCCCCGTATTTTGAGTTTAAACGACGAACGAGGATCAACCACAAACAAGTTGATCCATGAATTCGTACGTTCTTGCAGGAGGGATTTTTTCTTCGGGACGACTATGGGAAATTGATCCATGCATTATTTTGTTGTTGGTTCTTTCCCCGTTTTAAGCCTATTAACGGGAGCGGATCAACACTGTGATGAACGATAGTGGAGGTTAATTCCTCAATTTGTTTATTTGGATTTTCTTCCTCCTTTTCCCCGCATGTTCTTCACATTCTTTGGGGGACGACGAACAACAGATCATTGTGCATCCATTCTACGATGAAACAATCCCAAATCTAAGGGTTGACATCGCAACGTCCTTGTGGAGGTGCGGCGACAATGGAGGATGACAAATCGGACCGGGTTGGAAAGAGCGTTCTTCGAGCGTTCTTCATGCGGGAAGATCGAAACACGTTTTCAGAGCTGACCAGAGGCCCGAAAATGACGGAAGTGGCTTCGTGGGGTCGGGGTGACCAGAACCTGGAAGTTTTGTGGTGATCAGATGGCTGGATTGACGATCAGAGCAGCACGAGAGGTGCGCTGGAGAAGAGTGTCGTTTCTATAAATTTCCAGAATACACGGCGTGTACTTCCGAAGAACACGCCGTGTAGTTATGGCGGTGGAGGCTAGGGTTTCAGGGTCAGAGAAGAATCACACGGAGTGTGACCCCGATCACACGGCGTGTTGGACCTTCCCTGAAGCTCGGTGTGTACTTTGGATAGTACACGGACACGATATGATCTACACGGATTCAGACGGCACGGCGTGTACATCTCGATAGAGGTGGCTACGCGGAGCCCAGGGTGTATCCTGGGGATACACATACATGGGATGGAGAACACGACCGTGTACTCCCTCACCCAGCCAAGAGAGGTAAACAGCCTGGGTCACCCCGTATGCAGACTACACAGGTTGGAGTACACGGGTTGGTGACCGTGTACGGGCACATGGTTAGAGTACACGGAGCCAACCCCAGTTACCCAGACACGGAGTGTACTCCGTACTACATGCCATGTAATAAGTTTTTCTACATTACCAGCCTCATGACACGGGCTGTTGTACACGGGCAATACCTAGGGTTGGACAACACAGCATGTATCATTTCTAAACATCGTGTACTTTTTGGAAAACGGCTTGGTCCTTTTTGTTCACCGTTCCTTGAACATCATTCATTTGGGTTAGTGCCCCTTCTTCTTGTTCCCCTAAAGTTCAGGCATCATTCCCTCATACAGGATTATGATCCATTCAACATGACTTTCTGTGATAGATTCAGGCATCAATCCGAGGGGCCCGGATCAAGATCCTCTATCCATTCCCGACCCTATGTAGAGTCAGTTATCGACGTGACAAACTTTACCAGGTGTTGATCCTCTACCTAGAAGGTGAATTCCGGATGAGTTGCGGTGTGCTCCATGGCCCGGGCAGTGATCCTCATTTGTGTATCGAAATATTTCCCACTCAGGAGTGTGTCTCCAGTAATGAGTGTAGCTATATCTCGTGACGGTTCTTGACGAACAGCTCTTCCCGGACGGATGTCATCAGAGCTATTTGACTTTTGGAGTGTGCTCTCCCAGAAGGAGCACATCACAGAATCTTCAGAAGGAATCCCTTGCGGGGGTATGCGGTTGCGTGACTTATCTCAAGACCACGGGTCTTGGTTTTGAGTATATCTAGTTTGTTTTATATGTTATATAAACATATATTATCCATAGATGACTGTACCGTTACTTTGTGTACTGCTTTGTGGTTTTCGGGGTCCTCAACTGAGTATTGTTATACTCACCCCTGCACGGGCTTTGCCCACATGTCTGGTGTCTTGTGCAGACGAGCAGCCTTTTGGCAGGGTCCAGGGTGGACCAGGACAAGACCGAGCTTTCTGAGTTCCCTACAGGATGAGGCGTTTCTACGGCTACGAGCGAGAATCCCGGTACCTTTGTGCTTACAGGTTGGACTTTGTAGTTTTTCAGACTCTTGATTTTGGTGGGCTTGTATTCTAGTCCAGTTTAAATTTACAGTACTCTACTTTTCGTCATACATTGTTGGTTGGGTTTAGTTGTATGCATGCATTTTTTTCCTTAGTGTTTTACATTTCATCATTTGTAGGCTTCGAGATGTTAGTGTGTGCACATGTACTTAGGCAATGACTCCTATGATAGTTATATGCCTACTCGGTGCTAGTCACCAGCCCCTGGCCTATTGGAAGCAGGCTTGGGGAGTAACGGCGCAGGCACCACTGGGACGGGTCGTGACATATAATTTGTTAACTCTCAATATGGTTGAATTTGAGTATGTTTCTACAAATCAAGCCACTACTCAACGTATATGGATGAAGTCTCAATTAGAATATTTACTTGTTAAAGTGAAGATAACCATACACCAGTATTGTGATAAATAAAGTATAATCAATCTCACTATGAATCCATTTAAACATTATAATTAAAAACCTATTGATATGAAATATCATTTTGTTAGAGAGAATGTGGAGAAGAATGAATTTATGTTGGAGTGTGTTCGAACAATGGAACAAGTTGTTGATATTTTCACAAAACCATTACAAAAGGAATTATTTTCCAAATTGAGGTTGTTTATTGTCATCCAAACTCTTTCTCACCAAGGTTGATGTATGTGTTTCTATCCCCTCACTTATATTACCTTTGGATAGTGTTTTCAAGTGGGTGATATCAATTGTTTCATAAATGTATCTTTTTGAATATATCCAAAAGGGGGAGTTTTGGTTAAGCTATGAATTCAGAATTATAAGTGTATGAACTATTCTAAATGATGGAGTTGTGGTTTGAAACATATTTTTGTATTACCATAAAGGTCAAGAAAGGATAAATAAAAGAAAGCATATAGAAGATTTAATAATCACTTCTTTTAGAAAACCTAGTCTTTTGGTCAATAATTCTTGTTTCCTACAATGAGTTAGCTCATGTAGGCTTAGATTTATTAATGTGTAATCGATATATTGAAGAAAAAAAGTTCAATTTTTTGTGAAATAAGGTTTTCAAGAAAATATATAGGTGGATATTGGTAAGAAAAAGATGATGATGTAGGTGATTGTATTCAGGAATTGTTTTTTGATTTCAAGAATGTTTTAGAAAGAAGAAAGGAAGTTTGTGAAGACATGAAAGTCACCAAACTTGGTATTTAAATTGAACTGATCATCGTATTCAAGGAATCAAACCCTAATTTATTAAATAGGATTATTTTATAAATGAATAATCATGATATAAGGAAATAGTTATCAAATTCATTTTGGATCTGGTAAGAATTGTTGATAATATTGGAGGATAATATTAGTCTGTGTCGGTATGATTTTAATTGGATGATGCTTTTTTGATCTAGGAGTTCTCATAAACCATGAGTTTTTGAAAAACATGTGTTGTAATCTTGATAAAATAAAGGTGATGGAATGTGAATCTTCCAATAATATTAAAATTTACCAAATATTAATGAAAATAGAAATGATGTTGGAGATCATATTTAGTTTGATCGTAATGAACCAGATCGTAATCAAGCCAATCATATTCAGGCTAACTGAAATCAGAAAAATCATATTCAGGATGATTTGGAAATAATGCTGATTTCTGGGGTTTGGGAGAATGAAATACATTCCATTATATGTTAGACGATGATAAATATGAGATCCAATATTTTCCATGTCATGGAGGAAGTCACGATACCCACAGAAGTTTGTGATTAATTGAAGTTGTTGAAGACGAATCTGCAGAAACCAGACCATCATATTCATTATTTCATCATCTTAACCAGTAGAAGAATTATTTTCTTAGGATAAGTCATTGTTATTGTATTAACCAGAGAAATATGACCTTAGATTTGTTTTAAAATGATTTTTTTCAATTGGATCAAGAGCCATCATATCTGAATTGATGTCAATAGAGAATAAGAGGTATATGTATATGTATTACTTCATTCAAGTGAATCAAGAGATAAGTTGAAGGAAATAAATATATGTATTTTCAAAGGGGTTCATGAATTTAGAAAAATATGTTTTTATTATTCAATTGGAATAGGGAATTGTAATGAAGTATCATAATGGATTTTAAGAAAAAATATGAAAAATGACTATTTCTTCATATATTTATGTTTAATTGGTCTGGAAAATTATAATGAAGAAATCAAACTAATCAAATCTATATGGGAATCTGAATTGGACTAGTGATTGAAAAATAAAGTCTGAATGAGAACCAATGTCCTCAAGATCTTCCTTAACTTGCTTCAAGAGCTCAGATACATTTCCAGCCACACCTACCGCGAAGCGAATATGGTGGATGATGGTCTTTCTAACAAGGGAATAAACCAAGCCATTACGTGGACTGATGAGTTGCTGGTTGAACTTCTATATTTTTATGAAAAGTATTGTAATAAAATTTCATCTTTCAGTCTCTTGTAATCTCCTTGCATGCTTTTAATAAATTTTTCTTGGTCGTTGATAAGGACATTGCCTTTAAAAAAGTCTGGAAGAAGATTTTAGAATAACCGAGAATAGTTGATTAAGTTAGAGAAGCAGTGGAAATTCATTGAATCTTGTAAATTTGAGGAATTGTTTTGAGTGGGAAGCCATTTCAAATTCTCTCCAAATACACGAATGGGTCACCTATAAAAGGTGAAAGTATAATGTAATTTTACTTATTCAAATACTATTCACATTGAAGAGGAGAGAAGGCAGAGTGTTGGAGAATGTTGGCGAGATAAAACTGTTTTCGTATTAAGCTCTATTGAAGATGTCTCGACAGACTAAAGAAAAATGAGAAGAGATAATATACCAACATATTCATCTAATCATCACATTCATTGATCATCATATTCAGTAGTTTATCATATTCTACTTGTCATAATATTTGGTTGGTCATCGTATTAGGCTAGATAATTTTATCGGGATTTACTTATTGGGATTTCCTAACTGAGGAATATTGAATTCTGAGTTGACTCAATCATCTTTGGATATATTCATATTCATAATATTGGGAAATTTTATTTGAAAGGTCGGACTGGATGAATCATATTGGGAGAATTGGACCAGGCAATCAAATTGGTATTCTATATCAATTCTCTTGATGTCCTTACTATATTCTATGTAAAAAAATTGATTAATTTCATTGAAAATAATGCATTTTCGGATGTTGAAGAGGTAGTACAGTTAACATCTGTTTTAAAAAAAACATTATATAACCCTAATTGTGCTAGAGGGTGGAGATAAACTGTTGGATATTTTTCATAGTGCTACATGTGTGTAAGGAAATAACCTATACATTGTATTCCACCTCAATGGATTGTTTTATACTAGATTTTATAATATTGGATTATTTTCAAACCATAAAAAGAATGTATCTATTGTTATTGAATAGTAATCCTTGTAAATTCTTGTGTTAATGTTGATATGTGTTTGAATTGATTTTATAATGGAATGAAATATTTAACTGGAGGATAACGTTATTTCATTTCTAAGGAAACATAAAATTGAAAAATATTATCACTGATTCACCCTCCCCCTCCCAGTGATACAATTATCATGACTAGGCATTATCAATCATATTTCATTAAGAGATATGGGAATGAATCATTTCATATCAAGAGGGTTATTTGGATTTTGTTTAAGGTTTAGATGAATCATAATACACCCTCCCCCTCTTTTTTATTCATCATATTCATTACGAACCAATAGTGTATTGAGAAATCATAACCCTTGAGTATCTTGAGTATTCTCCTTTTTTTAATGTTTAGTTCTTTTGGTGAGAATTTGTATTTTAAAATATTGTGAAATATATATATATATATATATATCATATATTTCACAAAAATTAAAGTATATACATATATTATGAGAAAATATTATTGATGCTGACTCAATATCATGAGTTATATATTTCTATTAATTAGTTTTTAACTTCCATGATTGATATGAAATAAATATATCATTATTCATATATACACAACCATGTTCCTTCCTCATCGCATCACTATATATAACTAATCTGCCATTTCCCAATGATAGTGTCAAGATCATAGAATTCATCAACATCCTATTCAATTCATCAAATAATTCTTTACATTCCTCAGTATAAATAAACATTACCCATTTACGATTAAACATGGTTAATGGGTTAACTAGTCATTTTTTTAACAAATTCCAAATAGTAACCTTACAAACCAATGAAACTATGTATCCTAGTTATGTTTGTGGGTATAGGTCATTCTTTTACTACCTTTTTCTTAATGGTATCAACAGATACTCTATTTTGGAGACAACATAGAAAAGAAAAGGAACTTTTTAATCTGTAATTCATACTTTCTAAATTTAACAACATAACTATTTTCTACGAAGAGTCTCAAGAATGATCTGTATGTGGTTGTTATGGGCCTCAATGTTCTTGGAGTATGCCAATATATCATCAATAAATACCACAAAAAATTAAAGAAGACACTCCTCAAAAACATTTTTCATTAGATTAAAAAAATATTTGGTTCATTAGTCAATTGAAATGAAATTACTGTAAATTCATATTGTCCATACCAAATTCAAAATGTTGTCTTGGATATTTCTTTCTTCTTTACTCAAAATTTATGATATCTATATCATTTTTAAAACCTTGGAAAATAATATGCTTAGTGAATTTGGGTGAATAATTCATCAATGTAAGGAAGAGGATCCTTGTCATTTCTTGAAACAACATTTATTTCCCAATAATCAATGCACTACCTCATAGAGACATATTTATTATTAATACGAAGAGTATGGGATTACCAATTAAAAACCCTAGATCTTATATATCCCTTACCACTCAAATTATTTGGTTTATTTTTAAACTAGGCTAACTCCACAGTGGCCATTCTATTGTGAGTATTTGATATAGGTATTGTAGTGAGGATTAAAACAATTAAAAAACTCAACATTCTTCTCTGGTGGATATCAATGTAAGTCCTTAAAAAATACATCAATGTATCCCTATAAAATCAATACATAACCAATTTTAAAATATTTTTTTCTGATATTTCTCTTATTCTCCATCAATCTCATTTAGAAGTGAACATATTGGTGGATCTAGAAATCATAAAGATGATGAAGTATCCCCTCTAGAGATAAGGAATTCTATATCATCATCATGAATCATAATTTACTTATCTATGAAATAAATATTTGTATTATATTTTGGAATAATTTCCAAAAAATATTTATATCAACATCAAAGATTAGTATGATAATAAAACCATAAAATAGATCATGTTTATGTGTCATAATATGAACTACTTAAGGCATCTTTATTGAAGTGAGGTTTCCACTAGGAGCTTTAACTGAAAACTCCCCTATTAAGGTCAATGAGAAAATTCTAATTTTTTATTCAATTGTGAATCTATAAAAGAATACAATGATCTAGAATCAAAGAAAGGATTATCTAAATTTGAGGATATTACTAAAGTATCTGTCACCACATTATTAAGAGCTTCAACCATAGTTTTTTTTAAATATTAAGAAAGTCCTTTCTCCCTTTGTATTTTCTATGGATAAGTTGCACGACTCCAAGGATAATCATTTTTATAAAGACCCAACTCGTTGAAGCCAAATTATTTCACATTTCTAAATTATTTTTAGCCCTCACAATTATTGGATGGGTGGATTTTTCTCTACACGTTTGGAAAACTACCATTCCAAATAGACATGTTCCCAAATTATTATTTCTAAATTTATTTCATGTTGGAAATGGCACACTTCCCTTATTTCATTTTCGGATGTACTCAATAACCCTCTTTTTTTATTCCCTTCAAATCCATAAGACCTAGAGAATTATTTATCTATCTTTCTAAAACATGATATTATATCCTTATATGATGATAATGTATGTGAGACTATTTACCATCGAATAATTTGTTTAATCCTATCAAATAGGGGTCAATATTTCTCATTGTATTATATATGTAGTCCACAACATTCCTTGTTAACCAGGAAATTTTTTTTTCATACATAGAAACATTTTTATCATCCTCTTATCTTATAATGAAAACCTTTCTCACCATCTCCACCCACTGTTGATGAGGAAAATATTTTTCTAAGAAAAGTAACTTAAAATAAATACATTCTAGGTTTTATATTTCCTCCTATTCTTTAGTGTTTGGAATAAGTGATCCCCATTGATCCACATATTCCAAGATATGATAAACATCCAAGGAAACCTACATCAATTTATTACTTACCAAAGTGATAAATATATTCTTTACAAAAATTATCCATTTTTGAGTAAGAAATAGTTTCATAATCCCATTGAATGAAGGAGGTTTCTGACACATGAAGCTATCTAAAATTGTTACACCACGTCATTTTTCAATATGATTACTTATTCAACCATGATTATTATTCAAAACCTGATTTACTTGTCCGAATAGATTTATATGTTGTTCAACACCAACTAATACTCTGGATCTAGCAACATTATCTTTCTTATGAGGGAAATCCCAATATGGATTGTATGCATTGACATTACTTCAATTCCTTCCACCAGGTACTATTTTTAAATAAGGAAATATTTAAAAATATATTATGAATCGTACTTTATAATTTTGAAAGTAGTGAAATAATTACAATAAATTAAGAATTAATGTATAAATAATCTCATCATAATCGGATTTGATTCTATAGAAATATTCTCAATGTCAGTTATAGGATTATGTTTCATTAATATAGTTCCCAAAGATTCTATTAAACTACTGCTAATTAAAGATAAATAACCATGACCCATGTATTATAGAGTCATGATTCCTTAATTAAATTTTCATTAGATAACAAAATCACATCCCCATGGACCAAATAGTTTAGTAGTCTTCGAAAACCAGATAAATATTTTAATACTATAATTTAATTTAAAGTATAAAATATAACATAGAAATTCCTTTGATAAAACTGCAATATTCTAGATTATAACTGCATATCAATCATAATATAATTCTTGGAATCATGGAATAAAATAAGAAAAAGGGTGATCTCAAATGATCGATAAATGTATGCATACAGAAGAAACTCAACAGGGAATGAATAATATGGAAATAAATAAATTAAAATATAATAATTTCATAAAAACAATTACATGTGCTAAAAATATATTTGAATAAAATAATTAATCAAATAATCACATGGAAATAAAAAAAATTCGCAAATGATAGAAATTAATAATTTTAAACATCATAAAAATACTTTTAATCCACTATATCAAGACATATATATAAATGGATAAGGCCTCATCCAATCCACATGCGTGTTTGTCCCACGAGACCTAATGATGCATTAGGGAGCAATATTGGGAACTCTAAATCACTTAATAAGTTGAATGCATTATAACGTAATATGGGAGGAACAAAATAAACATAAACATTCAAATTGAAACTAATAAAAATATCTTAATAATTACCCCAATCAATAAACATAATTATAACCCATTTAATATAATATAGAAAATGGTATTAAAATAGTATTTCTCTAATCAAAATAATCATAAAACATCTAATAAAATATATTAAATGGTTACATAATATAATAACCTTATAAAAAAATTAAATTTTACAAAGGATGTTGACATAGATGAAAACATATAAAAAATTCATTAGAAAACATTTTATGAAATTAAACATTTCACTTTAAAATCACTTATTTTTTAGAAAACTACACACATATTAAAGAAAAAAAGGTATTTTTAAAGAAACCTATAAACTTATAAATTATCATTCAAATAATATGTTATTCTTTATTGAGTGGAAATATATTCATTTTATATAATTTTTAAAAATTATTCCTTTCATATTTTTTTCGGAAATGTTGAATAGTACATCTACTGGTAAAACAAATAAAATATTCTTTTAATGTATTTTGTAAAATGTAATTAATGGGTAAATATTGACTTTAAATAATAATAGAATAAATTTCAAAGAAAAATTAAAAATATTTTTATAAAAAATTAACATGTATGATAAATATCCCCTGGTGGAGATTTCATCCTAAATAATATCAAGTAATGATGATAGCGTAAATAAAGAATTATCTTGCATCTGAATTTCTTTTTATGTGTTAAAAAATAATGTATAATAAATATATAATTATTATAAATCAATTAAACAATTATTTTTATATATATGATACCATTTATTACATACATATAATCTTTTGTCATATCTGTCTAAACAAATCATGGCTAAAAATCACTGTTTTAGTTAATAACTATTTCATTTTTCATGTATGTTTTGGCTTAGTAGTTTTATTAATTGTAATTTTATAATGCTTAAAAACCTATATATTGTTAATAATGATATAAATATCATTTATAAACATGAAAACCATCATAATTCCCATACATAAATGATTTTAATGAAATATGAATTGTATTACCATGTGGAGATGGTAAGTTGTACATATATGTGAGTGATAATTTCACTTATCATTTGATGAGAAAAAGACTGGGTAATAGTGGATTAATAATCAGAAAACAAATACGTGGAGGGAGATAAAGATATTGTTTTATGATAAAATCAATATATATTGAAGACGTAGAAGATGGAATAAATTTAAAGAGGATGGGTGTGATAAATACCTCTTCGTTAGGATACTTTAATTAGATAATTTATTAATGGAATTAAGGAATGTATTTTATTGGTATCAAAACCTCCATAATATGGATAAAAATTTTAGAAAAGAAATGTAAATGAATTTTTTGAGCTATATGAAACAATAAGCTGTGAAGAAGTGAGGAAAGATGCACCATTTTATAATTAAGGTGAGGGACACTTTTGGAATTTCTCAAAATATTAAATTATAATAAATTTATTATTATGTTAATTTCATCAAAATTAAATGATTTATTATATAATTTTTTATATGTTCTCAATCTAATTCACAATTTTAATTTAGACATGTTATGGGTTTATTTTGAGCCTTCTATTTTTATTAACCCTTAGTTAATCAATTTTATTTTTAAATATGGTAAAAAACATTCCATTGTAGGGAGATGTAATGTTTACATACGAAGTGAAAATTGGCACATAAACGATCAATTTATGATATTTATACCATATAATATCCAAATTATCTTATTTCATGTTTTTCTAATTTTAAAATAAATTAATAATATATTATTTGGATAAAATATCATTTTTGTAAATTAAAAAAATTAGTTTAATTTGACATAAAATAAAGAAAGAAAAATTGTAAAAGAGAATACAATGATTAAAAACTTCTACAATTCGTGATATAAGTCTAAAAAATAAATTAGACAAATTAACTTATTCAAATTATATCAAAGTTAATATTTTGAAATTTATTTATTTTATTTTTCTATTAATTAAATAAATATTATATTAGCATTCAAAAAGCATTTAAAATAATTATATAACTTAAAAAAAATTTAAAATAAATTTATATAATGAAAATAATTTCATTAATCTAAAAATATTAATTTAGTTTTGTTAATAGCTTTCTTTTCCATATTTGGAATCCAAAAAGATAGTAAAAACAAAGAGTGGGACATTTTGCTTCTATCGTTGATTTAAATAATATATAAGTAATTTTTACCAAACATTGTCAATTAAATAGATATAATTAGAGAATAAGGTGATAAGGTTTGAATAATATTCAAAAAATAGGAATTAGGATGAATATTTAGGTACTTATCACATAGTTTTATCATAAATTAACCAAATTTACCCTTACAGATATGATATATTTTACCACATTTACCATTCATTTTGACCAAACCCAAAAGGGGAAAGTATAAAAAAAATTTATCCTTCTGATTCTAAACATTCAATTCATTTTATCAAATTAATAACTATAAATGGAAGAAATTAATTTTAAAATAACTACACAAAATGTGACAAAATAACTTTTTTGAAAATCCGGGATTTATGAATAAAACTTGATTTATTCTTATCTCAATCATATTAAAAATATTATATGAATTTTAAAATGTTTTTTTAAAATATATTACATATATTTCATTAAAATAATATACCAATAATTCCTAATTTAATTTTTTTGAAATAAATATATTTCAAGCACACAAATAGTTTTTTCCAAAAAAAATATAATTTTAATTTCCTTTTTTTAGTTTTTATTTCTAATTAATTGATAACAATGAAATTAATTATATAAATGTATGAAACATAATTTTTTCAATATTTATTTATGCCCATTTATAACCATCTATTTAACTTCTTGGTTACAATGGTCTCATAATAATATATCATTGTTTATTTGAACTCAATATTTCATGCAACCCAAGATATACAAGGGATTAAATTTATTTAAAAAGTGAAATATCTTAAAATCACGGGGTGTTACATTAGTCAATCATTCAAAAAAATCATCCTAGAAATTTCCAAAATGTAACCTCATAAATATATTTGGGTATTTATTCATCATAACGTCCTATATTTCCCACCTCTCCTCAACCATCTTGTGATTTTTACAATGTACCCTTACCAGTCAAGGGATTTGATTCATAAACACTTATTTCCTAGTGTCGTTAACCTATATAGTATCTTCACATTATGATAAATCTGGTTCTAATTCTATTTCATTAAATATTATAACCTGCATAAGGTTCTACATATACTTTCTTTACAATGAGATATTGGACACTTCGTGTATTTTACAATTATAGGTGGCATCTGAAATTATAACTCATGGATTTCAAAATGTAAAAAATACATCGTTCTTAGTTTTACTTTCTTACCAAATCTTGTTGCACCCTTCTATTGAGATACCTTTAAGAAAATATGATCTCCTACTTGAAATTTATAATCTTTTCCCTGGTTATCACTATATATCATTTGCCTACATTGAGAAACATTGATATGAGTTTGAATAGTCATTACCTTTTCCATTTTTTCGTGTACAAGTTCTTGGACTATAATATTCCTTTCACAACCTTCATCCCAAAATGTTTGTGTATGACATCTCCTTCCATATGGAGCTTCTTACAACACAATTTTTATACTTGAATGGAATCTATTTTTATAGGTGAATTACACCAATGGTAAATATTGATCCTACATACCTTGAAAGTATATTCATAATAACCTTAAAATTATTCTAATTTTTGGATAGTATGTTTTTTTACTTCCCTTAAGTTTGGGGGTGATACGTGGTGCTCAAACAAAGCTTTATATCAAGAGAATTATGAAGAATTTTCCAGAAGTTTGATGTAAATAATCCATCATGATCCTAAAAAATAGAATGTGTTTCCCCATGATGCCTTAAAACATCATTAATATAGATTTGTGTAAGACCGTACAGTGTAAAATCTTCTCTTATAGTGGGGAATTGTGATGATTAGGTATGTTAATCATTAATATCAAATATCAAATCATTATTTCATGAATTCATTGATAATCTAGTGACAATATATATAGTAATGTCATATTATTTCTATACAAGAATAAGTATAGATTGTATGAATCATCTAGGATGTTGTCTGATAGCCTTAAATTGTTGAAAAACCAAAAATCTTGATACATAAGAAACAATTTCTCATTTCATATTATCCCACAAAAAATGTTCCTTCAAATACCTATACATCATGGTGCTACTATGGTGTATAAAAAAATTTCAATCGATGATAATGATCCAATAATTCAATTTTTTATCTTAGGTATAGAGGGAACACAAAACATCATTTTCAATTTTATAAATTCATCTACATATGTGAAATGTTCCAATACCCCTTCATTCATAGCTTAAATTTTCTTTTGGAAATTCTCATAATTAGAATGAGAACATTTTATATTATCCAATAATGATGGTTCTGAAATAAATGATAAATAGTGATGTTTCTCCTTCATTAATAATTCCCATATCCTTATTTACAAGATCCATGGACACACAATCCCTACCAATCATCCTTTTTTAGAACTCCATGTTCCTTCCCACTCAATACATATGATACCTTGTTTTTCTTTCCAGGGTGGTAGTGTATTGGGAAATCATAATCATTGAGTATATTGAGCCATCTTATTTTCCTCTTATGGAGTTTTTTCTATGACATGATGTATTTTAAAATATTATAATCTTCATATATCTCACAACGTTTTCTATAAATATTGTTTCTTAATATCATTAGAAAAAATTTTACGGACTTGAACTCAAGATCATATGTTGGATAATTTTTAAACAGTTTTAACTACTTTTATGAAAATGTAATAAGTCCATTTTTTAGAAAAGGACACAACCATGTCCATTTCATGATGAATCACTATATATAACAAATCAACCATTTAAAAATGGTACATTAAAGAATGAAAAATTCACCAATATCATCTTTAGTTATTCAAAAGCTTCTTCAAATTCTTCTTGCCAAATAATCTTAATCCCTTTATGAGTAATCTTGTTTAATGGGTTAGCTACTCAGGAATGTTTTTGAATAGATCACTGATTGTAACCTACTATTCCAATGAATCTTCATTACTCGATAATTTTTGTTGGAATATAAAATTATTGGACTGCCTTTTTCTTCATAAGATCAACTGAGATTCTATCATTAGAGACAATTTGGAATGAAATGAAACTTTTTGAAGAAATTATTAATAGTTTCTAGAATTACGATATTACTACTTTATTTTAAGAGTCTTAAGGATGATATTAAACTAGCACTCATGGAACTCATAGTACATCGATTACACCAATATATCAATAATAAATTCCACAAAACATTATCAACATATTCTTTGAATACTATATTCATTAGATCTATACAAATAGATGGTGCATTAGTGAATCCAAATGGAATTACTATTAACAGACAATGTTAATAACTTATTTAAAATTATGTCTATGAGATAACTTCATTATTTACTCACAAAAGATGATATCCATAAGTAAGTTCAATATTTGAAATACGTTAAGATCTATGAATTTGGGTAAACAAGTCAGCAATGTGAGTATAGGATTCTTATTATCTATCATAATAGAATTTTATTCCCAATAATTAATGAACAGCCTCATATATCCATACTTGTTCCTAAAAAAAGAATAGGGTCTCCCCATGTTGAAATAGTTGGGCATATAAATACCTTTCAACTATAATCCCCTAGTAACATCTTTGACTCCACTAACACTACAATGTCTTTTCTATAGGGATTATTTGATATAGGTCTTGCATTGGGGATAAAATCAATGGAAATTTCATCTTTATGGTCTAGTGGATTTAAATGTAATTATTTTGGAAATACAACAATGTTTTCATGTAAAATATGAACATCCACAAATTTTAATATTAACCTTTTCATGAATATGATGTGTCTACTTTTCAGCTTCGATAATCACATTTAGAAGAGCTATTGTAAATGGATCCAGGAATTACACAATAGATTAAGTATCCCCACTAAAGATAATGAATTACATATCTAAATCACGAATCATAATTTCTTTTTCATTTCAATAATTTTTTATATTACATTTTTAAATACAATTGAATTACATTATCATGGGTGCTGTCAAATAATGTTTTTATTTCATTATTCATGTGCAACGGGTTGGCTGACTAGGGGCGTCTCTCAAAACAGGAATAATTAAAACAAAACCTTAAAGTTATATTGTAAATAAAATAAAAATAAATAAACAAATTACAAGGATGGAGGGGGTTTTCTTATGTTTATATAAGAAGTAGAATAAGTATGCTGTAAGAAGATTGTATTTTATTATTATTTTTCATATTTAAATATGATTAAAAAACGCAAGGAGATAGAGTATTTTTAGAAAATATTTTAGAAGGATTTATCTACATAACTCTACCAATTCACTTACTTATTAATAATTATCATTTAAAATAAAATCAACATAATTATGATCTACAATTTTTTTAACCACATAACCCTACAAATAATTTACTTTACCACAAAGATGAAAAGATTTAAACCCTAGGCTCAGTTCAGAATATGAAATCATAGAACCATGCTTTGACTATCATTCTATGGCTAGATTATGGTGATTGGTAAATTAGGTAATATATTTGTTATAAAAATAAGGATGAATTGGGTTATGTGATTTAATTTGAACTCTACAAATTGATCACATTTCTTTCTATTTTACTGATTAAAATTGTGATTTCACAATTCGCAAAATTATCAACCTCATGTGTTTTCTGTTAATTGTTAAATTTCAGGGTTAGTTTCAATTAATTTTTAAACTAAATTAAAATATAATATTAATTTAATTACATTATCTTATTGATTTAAAATAAATAAATGAAGACTGAAATAGGTAGGTCGATTACTATGAAAACTATTGTACCATGGAAAGTAAAGTTATCGTAGAAACAAATTACATTCTATAGGTTTTAGAATGGGTATAACCCAATCAAATTTATAGACATGAGTTACAGAAAAAAGGAGTAAAATAAATATTAATAAAAATCAATATAATAAAATAAATGTGATAGAAATAGATAGTTAATTGAAATAAAAATAACACTATAACAAAGAAGAGAAAATATAGGGAATTTTGGAGGTGATCCTAGCCTGATAGCTTCCCTCATCTATTGATGAATTTAAATAAACAGGAACCACTTATCCTATAACCAAAATATTATAATTATTATACAACTAAATTTAAATGTGAAAAACACAAATTTATAGAGTGTATGAGAGGCTATGGTTTTAATACTTTTCATTTTTTAATGGGGAATTCATCCAAATATTTTTATCTAATTTTTTCCACCTATTTAAAATTAAAATCATGTGAAAAAGGATTACATATAGTTATATTATTTATGAGTAATTTTTTCCTCAATATTACTGCAAAATTTGGCCCCAATACAATCATATATGATTATATTATTACTTAAATACTAAATTGGTGTTCAATCTGATGAGTCTAGTCCTATTTTAATGTCATATACCATTTTTATAACAAAATATATTATCCAACTCATATGTTTTATATTACAGCTCTATATTATTTAGATAGGAATACTATTAAAAAATTTTATATTCAAATAATACACATAAAAATTAATTTGGTAAAAATACTACAGTACACTTTAAAGAGAGAAACATGATTTTTCATCAAATTTTCAAATGAATTATCTAATCCCAAATATTTTATAAATAAAAATATTTAACAAAATGTCAAGAAATTATTTCATTTATTATATATGAAATATAAAATAAAATTGTGTCTTATATATTCCCTAAAATTAAACTTTTTCACTCATAGTGAAAACCAAAAATCATGTATTCCAAAATAATTATGACAAAATATGCATGTTCATATTTCTTAATCCACAGTGTAAATATAAGAAACGTATGAATCCCATTATGTTCCAATGTAAATAAATTTGAAATTAATTGTCCCGTTGATTGTAGAAAAATAAAATCCAATGAGACTAATGAAAATAATCATAGATAAACAAGGTATGGCTCCACCAAGAAAATAATTCCCCATGAATGTGTGTGTTCCAACCATATTTAGCTCATAAGTCCACCCTTTATTCAGTATATTTAGGTCAAGTAAAATAATTATTCTATCCTCATTTATTTCACTGATCATATTCTACATTAATTTGCAATAAAATTTCATTGAACCACTCACTTAAGCACTCACTAAATTCAAAACATAATATGTTGACCTAGATTTCTCCACTTATTGTACACTTCATCAATACCCTATTTATTAAGCAAATAATTTGTATGTTTTTCTTTAATAGATTATTGATTTTTATTGGGTGTAAAACATTAGGATATCATGTACACAAACATAGGTAAATTTTGTATAGAAATGAAACCGATCAAGAGTGAAATGAATGTATCAATCAACCATTTATATAAGATGGTTTTTTACCTAACAAGGATTTACCATCTACTGAGTAGGAAAAATTTCACAAGTCATGGTTTCATGAAACGTTGTGTGGAGTAATCATTGACACAATTTTCCACAAAAAATTATCACAAATTATAGTGTAAAAATATAAGAGGTTTTATAATGACATAACCAATCCTATCGTTGAGGAATTCATTTTTTTTAGAAATGAACCCTTGATGATGAAACCTATCTTATGATTATCATTATACCACTGAATTTTAAACACATGATTTATATATATGATCAATATGTAAATGAGATTGTTACTATTTCCAATGATTTCTCCAGGGTGTGCATCCATATATTTCAGAGGACACACTGATTTTTTCCCCACATTCCCACTTTAAAAAGGCTTGCAGCATCCGTCTCTTATTCAAGGATGTATGCTCAATGATTGAAACAAGGTTATGGGATATTAGTTCCTTTTTATGTGGATTCCCCCTTAGAGTTCATCACGTTGTCTGGGTCTCCCTCATAGATTAAGAGATTGTTCGTGAAACACGTTATGGTGCCATGTTATCATGGATTCCAATTAATTATACCACATCTATTAGGACATTACAAGTGGTCTGGTCAAGGTAGAAACCCTCGGTCAGAGAAGTGGTCCAGTTGGACATCGTTCGCATGTCTGGACACTCGAACACTCATGCTTCTGGGTTTCTTCCCCATATGAAAGGGATTCTTGATGGAGCGGATGCCCGAGGCATCCCATGTAAAATGCGAGGAATTATATTCCATGGGCATGTCTCTAGGGTTTTCCTCATCTTCCCATGTTTAACAAAGGGTATGTAACGAGTTTAACGTCTAGAAGATATTGGTCAAATCGATCAGAACATTGATAAGAGTGGATCAGATGGGTGAAACCCCTGGAGGGAACACTAATACTAGGTATAACACATGGTTAGGTGCCCTGATTACAATTAGGGGTTGTGAAGAGGTGGATGGAATGATCTCACCGGGATGTGGCATCCCATTTGAGAATCAGGATGTATAATGGAGACTTGAATGAAGTGGTGGGGGAATGAGATGGAATCATTATGAAGCTGACGATAGTATTGGGATTCAGCCTCAAAAAGACTTCATACATATCCTCAAGGATGGGAATCAATGTCTGCATAGTTCGGTGATTAGATGGGCCATCTAAGGAGGTAGACAATGAGAATGGACACATGGATGGGACCTAGAGTAAGTTGACCCTCTAGTTTGGGGAATGACCTTCACAAAAAAAATTGGGTTTAGGGAGAGGGACTATGATGAGACATGGGTGATGGTCTTGAAGCTTAGGGAGGCTTCCAACGTACCTCCCCTATACAAAGATCAATGTCCAAGTAGTTCATGATGAGGGGAATAAAATTTTGGTGTGCACAAAGGAAAATGACATGATGATATTGTGGGGATTACACGTACATAGAATCCAGGGCTAGTCTGACGCTTGAGGGGAGGACCTCAGATGTGGTTCGCGACAAAGGGGACTACAATGGCTTACTGTTGAGTGGGAAACACAACAACATACCGTTGATTGGGGAACACAACAACTTACTATCGATTGAGGAACACAATGACTTACCATATATTGGGGAACACAAAGGCTTACTGTCGATTTGCGTTGGACCTCCGGGAGGCTTCCAACGTATATGTCTAGGAGAAAAGGCTTAAAACCCACATAGTTTGAATGGGTAAAGTTTTACATCTTGCGGGACAAAGAAGGGGGTACAATTTAACTTCATGCATGAAAACGGTGGACCAACATGGAATGTTTAGGACTGATAGGTGTTGGGATTGAACCTTTGGGAGACTTCCTACATACCTTTCCTTGACACGGAACAAAGTCCACCTAGTTCAAAAGAGGTGTTGGTGAACCGATGTGAAGGGGGTCGAAACCAATGGTTTTTGGGATTGATCCTCAGAGAGGATTCCTATGTACCTTTTCTTAGCATTGATCAACATCAACGTAGTACAAAAGTTTTGTTTGGGGATTCAATCTATGGAATCCTAGAGGGGATTTCATGGTCGATCCTTTCTCTAAGTCAACATGAGTCATGCTCGGTGTGGGAAACAGGAGGTGTAAAAGACCTGAAGATCACATCATGAATGGTTTGTCCATGGGAAGTGGTGTGTGGATTACACAAGGTTAGTGGCCAATAGAGGAAACATGGGATTATGTGTGGTTAGCAGCCCAAGGAGATGACGATTGGGACTTACTCTATGATGGAGGCCTAGATGGAGAAAAATACCAATGGTAAGGGATACGATAATGAAGGTCTTGGTTCCCATATCTCCTTTGGTCTTTGGAACTGAAGAAGAAAGTCGGAGTAGAGGGGATGCCACTTGCATGAAAGGCTAAGGGCTTACACCAAGGTGTATTCCCTTCCCCATGGATAGGAACCACTATGGTAAAGAGGATCTCATTCAATGTGAGGAAGATCTCATTCTCCCAGAGATGAGCGAGCATGGAGAATGTTTGAAGCGGGGATGTAAGAAACCAGATCTTCTTTTTAGGTATGTTTTCCCTTTTTCTGGAGTTTTTAAGGAAAATAAGTTTTTTGGAAATTTCAGAAGTACACGCCGTGTACTTTCTGAGTACACACCGTGTAATCTTCTTCGGCTCAAAGCCGTGTGCTGGCCATGTCCAAGCCACACACACGGTGTGTAAGGCTGAGGTGGAGGCCGGTTAATTCGGAGTATGGAAAATTGATGTACACGCTGTGTACTTTTTTTCATTAAACGGACCGAGGTCGCACCTAACACCCAATTTCGTCTTCTTCTTCAGTTTTCGTTTGTCTGAAACCGACCGTATGGCCGGATGTTCGATGGGCTCCCGCCTCGCCGCCCATTATCCAATTCAAGAACGGTTGATTACGTTGGAATCACAGTAGTGAATTATTCCTTCTTCTTGAGCCTGATTTCTTGATTCCTCCTTGTTTTCAAGATATCGTGGGATGAACGTTTTGTGCGTTTTCTCAGATCTTCGTCGTTCTAGGAGGAATCTATCATCGAGGTTAACATATATCGATCTCCTAGGATCAAGGTAGGTGGTTTTTGGCTTTTCGTAGAATGTTGATGAATATTTTGTGCAATTTCCACCAATACCCTTGAACGGGGTATTGTGTGTTCCTGTTTTTCCCTTGTTGTATTTCCTGATTTGCATGATTGCTAGAGTAGATGTTTTTCCTGTGATTATGGTAGCTTTACTGTACTTTGGATGTTTTCTATGCTTTATTTTCTTGTTTAGTATTTTTCCAATTGCAATGCTTAGTCGTACGATAGTGGAACTTCTACCTTGTTATACTATTGAGCCTTAGTTGATAGCCAAGTAGTTCTTGAGGTTTACTTGGATGATATACACATGCGCTGAGCAAGTTTAGTTATACTCAAGAATGTGAGAACCTAGAGTAGTAGACAAAAGGGAGAATTGACGGAAGGACTTCTCCAGAGTGTCCTTTAATTAGGATGCGAGACTATAGGGGGAATTGACGTTGAGTGCTTCCCCAGAGAGTCTGTAGATCCTCGACGCGGGCCATAGGGGGAATTGACGTTGAATGCTTCCCAGAGATCCTTTAGCACGATACGAGACTATTGGGGGAATTGACGATGAGTGTTTCCCTAGAGAGTCTTCTTAATTACCTAGATGAACCAGAGGGGTGAGACCATGTGTGCCTCCCAGAGGGTTGCTAGTACTATAGGTTGAACCATAGGGGTTAGGCTGTGAAAGCTACCCAGAGGGTTACCTGTTTTATTCTTGTTGTTGGATGCTTACTTGTGTACTTTACTTGTTAGAACTGTGGATTGTAGCTGCTTGGGATTTCATGTTTACTGCTTCTTGTTTATTTACTGCCATGTATTCATTGACTGTAAGGCACAAATATTTGGGTGATTTCCTACTGGGATTGTATCTCACACCCTGTTTGGGCCATGCTTTTGGGGCGAAGCAGACTATGTTTCTGCAGGTATAGATAAGGGCAAGCGCCCTTCTACTTCAGGATCTTGATTTCACCAGAAGATGGGGAGCATGGGACCGAGCCGTGGCTCGCTATGCGGAGGAGCTTACTTTGATTTCTTTTGAACTTGGTTTTAGTTGTATTCATCATGTTGTTGTGTTTGCTGTTTTCCTTAGATACTTGTACCTACTGCATCATTGTCATCATAGTTATATATCTACATTGCATCCGCTGTTTGGTTTATGTTGTTATGCATGTTGTTTACTGCTTCCACTATTTATTGTTTTTTTCATACCTTGTATACCTTACCTAATGAGCGCATAGTTTCCCCACCAACCCACAAGGGCCCTCACTACTAGTCGGCAGCCTCTGGCATTCGGGGAAACGCGCTTGAGGTCATGTGGCGAACCGGGTTCGGGGCACTAGTGGAGGGGCTCTGGACTCGGGTCGTTACAAAGTTGTATCAGAGGAGTTCATTTCTCTTGCTTTACTATTTGGAGACCTTATCCAGGGATAGGACGGATTCGGTACTTGGTATTAAGCTATGCCCGAGAGTAGCTAACCCGTGTATAGGGAAAATCCATACTACCTCGTTAATTGCTGTTCTCTGGATTTGATATTTTATAGTTGTTATGTTTTCACCTAGAGTGATTCGTATGACTTTTGCGGTTAGTGTTTTGATATTTCGGTTCTATTTCTGTCGCAACTCGATGAGATGAGGGTATGCCATCTCATGCATCATATAGGCACTTGTAGAAAGAACATGCCATGCATTATTTCCATGCCATATAGGGTGGATTATCGATTGCATGCTGTTGTGATAGGCTCTGTGTAGATTATTCATGCTGTTGTGATAGATGATTGATAGATTTTCTGCTATTGTGTTAGAAAACTGTTTTTTGTTCAATACATAAAATGAATGCCAAATTTTGGTTTTTGAGGTGTTATGGGCCATCACAGATCAAAATTTGGCATCTTTTCCCTTGTTTTTAGCATTTCTGAATTTTGCGCAGTTTCTGAGCAACTACCCAGAAAAACCCAGAATACACGGAGTGTACTTTTTAGATACAAGTCCTGTAGTTTTCAGGCCATGTCACTGACCGTGTGAGCAGAACACGGTGTCATGGGAGTAACTTCGGGAACATGCCGTGTACCATTGGTACACACCGTGTGAGTTAGGTGTTGTGTACCCGGTCGTGTCACTAAGAACACGGGCCAGTGAATCTCGAGTATAACACTCTGTGTCCGTAGGGAACACGCCGTGTAGTCCTATCAAGGTACCCAGCCGTGTCACGAACAACACGGGCCGGGGTGACCTTCTTTTCTGCACTCCGTGTTTGTTCGGAACACACCGTGTAGTCTTTCCCAGGCACCTGGCCATGTCACGAACAACACGGGATGGTGTCACCTTCACCTATACACGCAGTGTTTTTTCAGAGCACGCCGTGTAAGGTTCAGCCGTGTAGACGGACGTGTGATTAACAACACGGGCCGCCGAATCCCTGTCTAGTACAAGTCATGTTTGTTCCGAACACACCGTGTAGCCTCGGGTCGAGTCGGACCGTGTGGGTTGGCCGTGTAAGGAGACTCGGGCAGGGGAATAGTTTTCCTGTACCCTCAGTGTGTGGGGGTCAACACACCGTGTAGTTTGAAGTGTACAAAACTTGTATGGTAGGGGTACACGCCCATGTAAGTGGCTTAGGTAGAAACACCGTGTAATTTTTATACACGTCGTGTAGTCGTGTTTTGCAATCTTGTGTGTTTTTATTCCCCTGTTCCCGTTTCGTACTCTTCTGTTCTATATCCTTGTTTTCTTGACCTAAGGTGTGATTTTGATCTTTCAGAGATATGCCTCCGAGATGTCCTCTGGTCATACGTCTGTCGTCAGGGAGTGATCAGACGCCAGACAGGGCTGATCAGGGACATCCTGTCGATCCCCCATCCGAGCCAGCCTTGGCACCAGTTGTTGTACCATTCGCGGGCGCTGATGCGCAGTTCAGGGAAGGTTTCATGAGGATGATGCAGACCTTCCAGGGAGCACCGTCTCCTACCTCGTCTATGGTAGACTTGACGTGGGTCTTTCAGTAGCAGCATCCTCCCACGTTCTCGGGGGAGGGAGGACCTTAGGCTGCAGAGTCATGGCTGGATGCCATGTTGACTATATTCAAGCATCTGTAGATGCCTCGAGAGAGGCGGGTAAATATCGCCACCTACATGCACGGAGACTCCGCCAAGAGGTGGTGGGACGTGATCTCACAGGCGGGTCAGCAGCAGGCTATGGCTTGGGAGGAGTTCCAGCGCCTGTTCTATGACTACTTCTACCCGGAGACCCTGAAGGCCGATCGAGCCCGGGATTTCATGAGATTAGAGCAAGGTGCTCTATCTGTCATGAAGTATTCCTCTTGTTTCACTGAGCTTCAGCGTTTTACACCCCTTCGGGAAGGGAGTGAGGTTTTGTTGGCGAGGAAGTTTGAGAACGGACTCAGGCGGGAGATCCGCTCGCAGGTGAACACCTTCCAGCTGACTTCCATTACTCCCATCGTCAACCAGGCACTGATTGCGGAGCGCAATATGAGAGACTCTGGAGCTGCGAGCCAGGGCGGGTCTGCATCCAGAGCTAGTTTTCCTCCAGATGACAGCAAGAAGCACCGTAGGGATCCCCCACGCGGTGATTCGAGGAAGCGAGACACATCATCAGGTAGCCAGGTGACATTCTTCCAGTGTGGCCGGATAGGGCACACAAGGCTGCAGTGCCAGAGAGACCCCTTGGAATGCCAATCTTGCAGCAAGATGGGTCACCTTCAGCATTTCTGCCAGGTTTTCTCACCAGCAGCAGGTGATCAGGGTTCTTCCATGACTCCTTGTTTAGGAGTATCCCCACCAGTCTCTCACTAGTTAGGGAACTAGAGTTATTCCGGCCATTTGGGCCGAGGTGGAGGTCGAGGCCATGGTGGTCAGCAACCAGTCCCTCAGCACCAGCAGGGAGGTTCACCTTAGAGTGGTCAGTCAGGGGTGCAGGGCCGCAGTGCAGGCGAGTCTTTCACCATGAAACAAACTTATCACGAGCAGGATCCCAGCCCTTCTACTATTTGAGGTATGATTTTAGTAGCCTCATTTTTATCTTCAGCCCTTTTCGATACTGGAGCTGCACATAGCTTTATCACTGTTGCCGTTGTGGAGAGCATTGGAAACTGCATCATTTCTTCGGCCGACTCGTTGACACTAGACACACCTTTGGGAACGATGAAATCTAGTGTATGCCAGTGTAGAGAGTGCCCTCTCGAGGTAGCATGGTATCACTTCTTATGGGATCTCTATGTCCTAGAGATTACATGCTATGATGTCATTCTTGGCATGGACTGGTTGATTCCCTTCCAGGTATTCATTGACTGTTATCGCTGCAGAGTCAGTTTCATTTCACCAGAGGTTGAATCTTTCCTTCATAGAGGTGAATGGGACGTTCGAGTGAGTCGGGTGGGACTCGAGAATCTTGCGCTAGGAGGGGTGACAACCCAGATTTCTAGTCTTTATCTGGATGATCAGGGGACTCCACAGTTGGACTTTCCTCCAGTGGATGGATTGTTCAGGAATGTCTTTCCATAGGACTTTTCAGGTTTTCCTCCAGAGCGTGAGGTAGACTTCTCTATTGAGCTCATGCCAAGAGCGACACTGGTGCCCATTCCTCCCTATAGGATGTCCACACCTGAGTTGATGGAGCTCAAGAAGTAGTTGGAGGAGCTACAGGCTAAGGGTTTCATCTGACCCAGTACTTCTCCTTGGGGTTCACCTGTCCTGTTTGTGAAGAAGGCAGATGGTACCCTTCGTCTTTGTGTGGATTATGAGAAGCTGAACTAGTTGATGATCAAGAAACGATACCCCTTGACGAGGATTGATGACCTCTTTGATCATCTTTGAGGAGCCCGGGTGTTCTTGAAGATCTACTTGAGGTCCAATTATCATCATTTGCGCGTTAGACAATCTGATGTACCTCTGACAGCCTTCAGGATTAGGTACGGTCTTTACGATTATACAGTCATGCCTTTCGAACTCACGAACGCACCTGCAGTTTTCATGGCACTCATGAACCGAGTGTTCCATCCTTACTTCGATTCCTTCGTCGTGGTCTTTGTAGACGATATCTTGGTGTAATCTCACACTCGACACGACCATATTACCCATCTTGAGATCGTTTTTAGTACACTAAGAGAGCATCGACATTATGCTAAACTCTCAAAGTGCCATTTCTGGATGGATTAGATTCACTTCTTGGGTCACGTGATCTCCGAGGTAGAAGTATATGTGGACCCAGAGAAAGTTAGAGTTGTAGTTTGCTGGGAGCAACCGAAGAACGTTTTTGAGGTACGAAGCTTACTAGGGATGGGTGGATACTACTGACGCTTCATTCAGGACTTTTCTCATCTAGAATCTCCTTTGACAGGTCTGACCAAGAAGGGGGTGAAGTTATTATGGTTATATTCTTATGACTCATCCTTTCAGGAGCTGAAAGGGAGGTTGACATCAGCAAAGATACTAGTCTTGCTAGATCCAGGCAAGAGCTACACTGTTTACTGTGATGCTTCGGGTATCGGGCTGGGAGCTTTGCTTATGCAG
Organism: Viscum album; assembly: GCA_963277665.1. Lineage (NCBI taxonomy): Eukaryota > Viridiplantae > Streptophyta > Magnoliopsida > Santalales > Viscaceae > Viscum > Viscum album. The sequence goes on from OY728123.1 coordinate 669,689,739, forward strand.
GGAGATGGAGTCATTGCGTATGGGTCTCAGCAGCTGAAGCCACATGAGAGGAACTACCCTATGCACGATCTGGAGTTGGCAGATGTTGTTCATGCCTTGCGCTATTGGAGACACTATCTTCTGGGAGTGCACTTTGTGGTCTTCACTGACCACGAGAGTCTCAAGTATATCTTCACTCAGCATGATTTGAATCTGAGGCAGCGCAGGTGGGTTGAGTATCTATAGTCTTTTGACTTCGAGCTTGCCTATACGCCCGGAAGGGGCAACGCCATGGTAGATGCGTTGAGCAGGAAAACTCAGATTCAGGTATTTCAGGAGGCCAGTAGTGAGTGGCGGCTAATAGCTATGTTCTTTGAGATGCATCTGGAGGTTCATTACAGACGGGGAAAAACTTTTCTATCTTCTGTAGCTGTTACCTCCACGCTACTTCATCGGGTACGGATGAGGCAGCTATCAGACTCAGAAGGCTTAGTCCTGAAGGAGAGTGTGTCAGGAGAGGACCCTCTTCCTGGATGGACAGTGGGCGAGGATGAGATCTTGTGTTTCCAGTAACGCGTATGGGTGCCAGCAGACATACACGAGGAGCTGATGCGATATTTCCATTCCTCTGTTTGGGAAGTTCATCTTGGCGTCACCAAGATGTATCGGGATCTTCATCAACAGTACTGGTGACTAGGTATGAAGAAGGATGTTGCTAGTTTCGTCATGCGATGTTCCACTTGTCAGTAAGTGAAAGCATAACATCAGTGACCAGCGGGGATCTTACAGCTGTTACCCATTCCGGAGTGGAAGTGGAAAGATGTTGCGATGGACTTTGTGACTGGGTTGTCGAGGTCGTTGCGGGGGAACGATGTTGTTTGGGTTGTCGTCGACATGCTTACGAAGGTTTTCCACTTCTAACCGATCAAGGAGACCTTCAGTGTTGATGACCTGGGATGACTTTACATTAGAGAGATAGTTCGTCTACATGGAGTTCCGCACTCTGCTGTTTCAGACAGAGATGCGCGCTTTACCTCTCAGTTCTGGAAGGGATTTCAGAAGGCCTTGGGTACACATGTACTTTTGAGTACAGCTTACCATCCCCAGACGGATGGCCAGTCCGAACGCACAATCCAGGTGCTTGAGGATATGCTCCGAGATTGCATTATAGACTTTGGCGGTTCTTGGGAGAAGTATATTCCTCTGGTGGAGTTCGACTACAAAAACAGTTTCAAGGGGACCATTCATATGGAACCATACAAGGCTTTGTACGGTAGGCCATTCCAATCACCCTTATGCTACCTAGAGGCAGGAGAGGTAGCTTTGCTGGGACCTCGTCTTGTTCAGGAGACTTCAGAGCAGATAGAACTGATTCAGAAGAGGATGGCTGCATCACAGTCTCGACAGAAGTCTTATGATGATCAGCGGAGATGACCTCTGGAGTTCGAGGTCGGTGATCAGGTCTTCATATGTGTCGCACCGAGGTTGGGACACGAAAGGATTCAGAGACAGGGTAAGCTTTCACCATGGTACGTTGGACCGTTTGAGGTCTTGGAGAGAGTTGGGCCGGTCGCCTATCGGTTGAAGATACCTCAGAGGTATCGGGCCATGCACGACGTCTTCCACGTCTCTCAACTCCGACGTTACTTTTCAGACCCAACTCACATCTTTCGGCCTGAGGAATTCGAGCTTGAAGCAGATGCATCGTTCGGGGAGCATCCTATCCGGATTGTCGATCGCAGTACGAAGGTTCTCCATAGGTGGTCTGTTCCACTGGTACGGGTGCTATGGCAGCACAGGTGAGTATAGGACAAGACTAGGGAGAGGGAGGCCGATGTACGATCGCAATGGCCGGATCTATTCAGGGTTTCTTCTTCTCCGTCTCGTTAGAGAAATTTGGGGACAAATTTCTTTAAGGGGGGAAGTTTGTAAGAACCCAGATCTTCTTTTCAGGTATGTTTTCACTTTTTCTGGGGTTTTTAAGGAAAATAAATTTTCTTGAAATTTCATAAGTACACGCCGTGTAATTTTTGAGTACACGCCGTGTACTCTTCTCTGGCTCGAAGCCATGTATAGGCCGTGTCCGGGCCACACACATGGTGTGTAAGGATGAGGTGGAAGTCGGTTAATTCGGAGTACGAAAAATTGAAGCACACACCGTGTAATCAAGAAGTACATGCCATGCACATTCTTTTTTTTCATTAAATGGATTAGGGTCGCGCCTAACCCCTAGTTTCGTCTGTTTCTTTAGTTTTCATCCGTCCAGGAGCGACCGTATGATCAGATCTTCGACGGGCTCCCGCCTCGCCATCTGTTCTCCGATTAGAGCATGGTCGATTGCATTGGAATCACAGTGGTGAGTTCTTCCTTCTGCTTGAGTCTTGTTTCTTGATTACTCCTTGTTTTAATGATATCGTGGGATGAACGTTTTGTTCATTTTCTCAGATATTTGTCATTCTAGGAGAAATCTGTAATCGAGGTTCACATATATCGATCTCCTAGTATTGAGGTAGGTGGTTTGTGACATTCTGTAGAAAGTTGATTAATATTTTGTGCAATTTATACCAATACCCTTGAACTGGGTATGGTGTGTTCCTATTTTTCCCTTGATGTATTGCCTGCTTTTCTTGATTGCTAGAGTAGATGTTTTTCCTGTGATTATGGTATCTTTACTATACGTTGGATTTTTTCTATGATTGTTCTGCCTGTTTGGCGTTTTACCAGTTTCCATGCTTAGCCGTAGGACAGTGGAACTGCTACCTTGTTATACTGTTGAGCCTTAGTTGATAGCCAAGTAGTTCTTGAGGTTTACTTGGACAATATACATGTGCGCTGAGCATGTTTAGTTATACTCAGGACTGTGAGAACCTAGAGTAGTATACCAAAGGGAGAATTGACGGAAGGGATTTTCTAGAGTGTCTTTTAATTACCATGCGAGACTATAGGGGGAATTGATGTTGAGTGCTTCCCCAGAGAGTCTGTAGATCCTCGACGTGGGCCACATAGGGAATTGACGTTGAGTGCTTCCCCAGAGAGCCTTTAGCACGATACGAGACTATAGGGGGAATTGACGGTGAGTGCTTCCCCAGAGAGTCTACTTAATTACATAGCCGAACCAGAGGGGTGAGACTGTGTGTGCCTCCCAGAGGGTTGCTAGTACTATAGGTTGAACCATATGGGTTAGGCTGTGAGAGATACCCATAGGGTTACCTATTTTATTCTTGTTGCTGGCTGCTTACTCGTGTACTTTACTTGTTAGAACTGTGGATTGTAGCTGCTTGTGCATTCCAGTTTACTGCTTATTGTTTATTTACTACCATGTATTCATTGACTGTAAGGCACAAATCTTTGGGTGATTTCCTACTAGTATTGTATCTCACACCCTGTTTGGGCCATGCTTTTGGGCCCAAGTAGACTATGTTGCTGCAGGTATAGATAAGGGAAAGCGCCCTTCTACTTCATGATCTTGATTGCACCAGGAGATGGGGAGCATTGGGCCGAGCCATGGCTCGTGATGATGAGGAGCATAATTTTTTTCTTTTGCAATTGGTTTCAGTTGTATTCAGCATGTTGTTGTGTTTTCTGTTTTCCTTAGATACATGTACATGCTGTGTCATTGTCATCATAGTTATATATCTACATTGCTGTCGCTATTTGGTTTCTATTGTTATGCATGTTGTTTATTGCATCCACTGTTTATTGTTGTTTTCATACCTTGTATACCTTACCGAACGAGGGAATAGTTTCCCCACCAACCCACCAAGTCCCTCGCTGCTAGTTAGCAGCCTCTGACATTCGGGGAAACGAGCTTGAGGTCATGTGGCGAACCGGGTACGGGGCACCAGTGGAGGGGCTCCGGACTCGGGTCGTTACAGGGGAACCCCTGGTATGATGCACATGGTGAGGTCACAGTTTAATGTAATGTGTTGAGGATGATGGTGCCTGGTATTTTAACGTCCTATAGCTCAAACAATTGGGGTTTACTACGCACCCCTAGTACTTACATAACTGATTCCCACCCACCCTTGGGGAAGGGAAGATATTAAGAATGTTGTAGTATGGGTGTTTTGTTGAGTGATCCATTGAGTGGCCAATGATATCATCGCTATGCAAATAAGGAATTTCCATTAGGGTTATTGGGTGCCACTGAAGAGCGACAATGGTGAATGGGGCTTACACATGAATGCTTCCCGGGTGCCACTATGGGGGGATGACGATGGATGGGGATTACGCATTGAAGCTGCCCGTAAAATCTTCCTCATGTCTGGCCATAAGGGAATTCCCACTCACTGGTGGTTTGAGGAATATAATTTGGTTTTACAGCTATGCTCTAGTTCACAAGCACGATAATGCTGAGGGCATTGAAAAAGGGAGGTGAAAATTTGAGTCACATGACTGACATTCGGAATGCGATGAGGGCGGCGCGACGATGGAGGATAACTGTTGACCATGTTCAAAACATAACATCCATATAGTTTTACCAATAAAATGAAGACAAAAAAATGAGTGTCGACTATAGACTGTGTTCAAATCATAGTACTTGACTCAAAGTGTCATCCAATGTATTTAAGGGAGTTGGCTCAGAACAGGAGGTGAGCCGAGGCAGCATGGGACCGGGCCATTAGGGGGTCCCTTCAGAAAAGAAATAGGATGATCATCTGAATGAAGGACACATGAATCATGAGTTGGAATGATGGAATGCTCAAATAGTTTCCAAAACTCTTGAAATTGTGCCACTGTAATCATGTAATGAGGTATCTTATGCTTGTCACATAAGCCAACTCTTCTTTGGAACAAGTGTAATTCTTATTATTGAATGATAGGTAATACTATAGATTATAGTTCAATTGATAGGACTATTGTATTATTACTCTTGGAGAAAAAGGAATCTCTTATTTGGAGTAAGAGGCATCCTATATTTTACCCAAAGAGTGTACTATAGTTTAAATTCCTATATATAGAACTATTTTCTTTTTACAATTCGTGCATAAGGCATCTCTTATCTGGAGGAATATGTAACACATATTTTCCACATAGGGAGTACTATAGTTTAATGTCATGTAGAGAGGAATATTAGGCATAAGGCGCCTAGAAATGGTTGGTGTTGGAAATTATCCTAGAGCAGCCCTTTCTAGTTCAACCTATTATAGAAGTCAGGTGATGGGGTTTGATGAGTTTCTTGAGGAATGGTTTGAATCAAGATACTCAAGGAATTGATGTTTAAAATCTCAACTTAGGAAATGGGAAACGAACCATGAGGAATATTTCATGTCATGGAGTTTCGTGGTGTATGGAGAGGTATCTCAAATCATGGTATTTCATAGTTAGAAGGTGGGTTCTCATAAGGGAACAATGGAAAATGCGGACGTCCTGACCCAAGAAGTTCACGGTGCGACTCTATTTTTCATGGGGGTAATGATGGTAGCGAATGGATCGGCCCGAAGGGACAAGATCATATCCTGATAGTGATGCCATGTGGGGGAGCGAGGGGGCGGGGTGAGGGGTTCTTAGCCCCCACAATATGGACTAGCGAGTGCATGCCTGCATACTATTTCACGTAAGATGCGGTACATGCAGGATGGGTTGTGCACAAGATTACACAGTGCAACAAAGTTTCATGTAAAATTGGGTACTATGGCATTGTTGCATGCAATATTTAATTATTCCACACAATAGGGATGTTTTGTGCACAATAGGAGAGGATTACGCGCAATAAGGAAGAATCATGCGCAATAGAGATGTTTGGCACACAATTAGATAGGTGCAGCACTAGTGCATGTAATGCTGGGCACCGTGGCCCTGTTGAGTGAAAAAATGATGTTTTGCGTACAAAATTGGACATGTTAACACATTTTTGTGCAAGATAGGGGGTTTTTGAAAATGTACGAACGATGCAGGCTTAAGCAAATTAGAGTGATAGCCGACCTCTGGGGTCCCCCCGGGAATAAGGGGGTGTAATATTATTTATAGAAAAAACCTTAAATGGATGTGCACATAAAATTACATTCCAATTTTACATGAAAAGGAATTTTGTGCTCAAGATTCCATTTTTGGCACAAATCTATACATTGTCCCAAAATCATACTCGATGGCCTTTCCATGCAGTTTGCCTTCCAACGACTATAACTTCTGATCCGTAACTCCATTTGTGCTCTACGACCTGTCAAATCGAATCCTGCAGAACAAGATTTGCTCTGAGATCATGACTCATAGTAGTAAGTGAATTAAATGAATTCATTTTCTGGTTCCAAGAGTAACATAATATTTTTTTTGTAAATTTAACTTAAAACCTAAATGAAAACACACACAAAACTCACGAATGAAAATCCAAAATACGTAGCCCAAAAATGATGTCCCCTTCCCACAATTCAAAAATTGAATTGTCCTCAAATGTGGACATATGATATGATATACAAGCATGAAATGTAGAATTTTAAATCTGAAAAATAGAATAAAAGTGAAAAGGTTATAAATAAACCAATTTTCTATAGTGATGGTGAGACCATTCTAGGTGATTAAATCAACTGCATGGATGGGAAGTCCCTAGATATATGAATTAAAAAATTCCCATTGAATATAAATAACCTTTATGTATAATATATTGTCATCACCACTGTATGATAAACAAACATTATATACAATTTAAGGATATAACCATCTTTAACACAACTTATCGGGTATCAATGTCAGTTGTGATTTGTATAGAAGGAATTTCTCTCCAACATAAAACTCCCTTTATTGGATCATTATATCATGAGAAACTTTTGATCATTCTATTTAAATCATTGAGTTCTCCTTTGATGAAAATAAAATCACCTCATACTCTTTAATCGGTTGCTTCTATTTAATTCTTACTTGGTCCAAATCCCTGTTTCATTTATTTATTTCCCAATATTCCCAATGATCAAACTCCATAAGAAGACGACATGATTTACCAGAAAAGATCTTGTAGGGGGATATACTAATTAATGTTAGTAATTCCATTATATAGGCCCACAGTGCATCATCCAAGTGCTTCCTCCAATCCTTCTTATTCAGCTATATGTATTTATCTAAAATTTATTTCAACTCATGATTTGAAACCTTATCTTGGACAATTTTTTTGGGGTGTTACAATGTATATTTTTTATGTGTCATTCCATACATCCACATGATATAAGGAAAATTCTAATTACAAAAGTTTTCCCCTTGGTCATTGATCATGGTATTTATTACTCCCAACTTATAGAAAATTTTGGCCTTGAAACAATCAACTACAACATGAGAGTCATCGGTCCACGTGACCTTGGCCTCCACCCATATCTTCACATAATTAACTATGAAACAAGTGTACATGAAACCTAATAAACATGGAAATGTACCGAAAAATTAAATTCCCAAAACTTCAAAAATACCACATGATAAAATTGTTTATTAGGGAATCTCATGTCTCGAGAAAATGTTCCTCAGGTGTTGGAAATGGGAGAATGATTTATAAAATAAATGGTCATCATGAAAGATACTAGGATAGTATAATCCATAGTCTAAGACTTCCAAAGAAGTCTGTTGTGTTCCAAATTTTCAAACATAAGAAAGTGTATGAAAGAATTGAAAAACAGACTAAAACACATGACTCAGTACACATATCCTAATGACTTGATCACTATATAGGCCACAAAGGTTGGGATTATCGAACACATAAACCCAAGACTCAATTTATTATTTTTATGGAATGTTGTTTCTTTAAATTTTTCATAATTTTAGAGGCAAAAACATAATTCACAAAATATGTGTACTAAAGATGCATACTTCAGATGATAGAGAGATTCTCATCGTGGAAGGAGTCCAAAAGTGGTAATTTGTTCAAGGTCTCAGCCACTAGTGTGTGAGTATTCTTACTCCTATGGTCTTGCACCATGTTTTCTGACCCCTTCTTGTCATCTATCTCAATATAGAATTCTTTAAGAAGAATCATCCATCAGTTATGTTTGGGATTTTCATATGACTTCGTTGAGTGGTACCTTAGATATACATGGTCAGAAAAAAACCACTACTTTAGGTCCCAATAAATATAAATATAATTTATCTATAAACATATAGTGTAAAGAAAATACTTTTATGTTGTGGTGTAATTTTGTTGGGCTGAATCCAAATTCATCGGTGCATAAGAAATTACATGGTACTATCCCTCCACCATCTGATATTAGATAGCTCCAACTATTATGTTAGGAAGGAAATATATAAACTCATATGGAAGGTCCCTCGATGGGGGATATAAGATAGGTAGAGTGGTGAAACACTTATTTCCCTTATCAAATGATATGCTATACGACTGATCCAAAATGATGTCAATATCTTTTTGAAGTAATCAAGATATGGATAAAATGATCTTACTAAAATATCTGATGAAGCATCTATAAAATTATTCTTTCCATAGGAAGGATCCAACATCATGCAAACAAGAAGGATAATGGAAGGATGAAGTATTATCTACATTTGATATATCAACCTATCTTCCATTTTTTGAAAATACATTCCCTCATACAAATTCATGATCATCTATGAAATGAAAATTTTCAATGTCTAAAACTATATACATCTCAAGATAGTGATTTGAAACCTTTACCAAAATAAATATACATTTATCAAACACTAATTGAGAAATAATCTATAATAATGCATTGGAACTATTGGTATTGGTCTCCGAACCGTTGGTATAGCCTATACCAGCAATTTGGAGGACAGTTGGCTAGTTTGGTGTTGGGATTGGTCTATACCAATGGTTCTGGGAAAACTATTGGCATAAACCTATACCAATAGTTTTTTCAAACCACTGGTATATGTCATATGAAAAACTTATACCAATGGTTTCATAAAACCGATTGTATATGTAATTAGAAAAACAACTCACCTTGAATTTGATCCCAACAACTCTTATTTACAATCCACCAACCTAACCACTAACCTAACATGAATTTTGCGAACATAATTTCATATATATATATATGATGTATATTCATTATTATTTTAAAATTTAATTTTTTTAATGTTATTTGACAAAATGTTTCATAAAAAACATGTTTACCAACACCAATAGTTCTCAAAATGTTGGAATAGGTTCTTTAATTTTTTTGGCTATACCAACGGTTTTAGTTGAACTGTAGGCATAGGGTTGAACTATTCCAATATTTTGGCCAAAAACCTTGGTATACGGTCATTATAATGGTCCTATACTAATGGTTTTGTCCAAACAATTGGTATTGGTCCATTATAGTGACCCCATACCAACTGTTTTGGCCATACCATTGGTATAGGTCCAAATTAGTTACCTATACCAACAGTTTGGCCAAAACCGCAGGTATAAGTCATATTTTTATTAGTGAAACGAAGATCCATAAACTGTAAAAGTATTTATAAATACCTCCATGAAGGTCTCAATGAAATCTGAAAAAAATACACTAACCATGAATCTTTGGAAGTTAAATGGGGCATTGCAATGTCCAAAGGGATTCCTTCAGTAAACAAATGTACTGAGTTGACCAGTGAATGTTCCCTTCTCTAGATCCTCTAGATCGATATGAACATAAATGTATCAATAAAATCCATCCAAGAAACAAAAGTGTGTCTTATTGGCTATTATCTCAAGAATTTTATCAATAAATGAGAGTGGAAAATTGTCTTTGTGGGTGGATGGACATAGATTCCAAAAATAAACTCTTAGAAACAAACTGTTTTCATGTTCCTTAGATCTAACTCCTCTATCTCATTTATAACAATAGTTACATCACATTTCTTAGGAACAAATAGAATAAGACTCACTCATTGGGAATATGAAATGGGATAAATGATACATGGCTCGAAAAAAAAATCAAAATTCTTTTTTAACAACATGTATAAGAGTTGGATTAAGTATTCTTTGTTGCTATCTAATCAGTTTAGCCACATCTTCCAAAAGAATCCTATTCCTGAAAATGGAGGGGATAATACCAGATATGTCATCCCAGGTCAAACCAAATTCCCTAATGATCTCCCTCAATATATACAAAAGTGTTTATTTATGTTCAAAAAGAAGATTGTTACCAAATATAATAGGTAATATCTCACCACTCAATAGGTATGAGTATTTGAGATTTGGTGGAAATGGAATGAGTTCCAATTTGGGGGTGGGTTATTTATGGATGGTGACATTTATGGATATGAAATACCTATACACTGAAAATCATTATCAGAATATAGATAAAAAATAGAGATTAATGAATCAAATTCATCTGCATAATCAACAACCATTTTATAATTAGAGTTAACATGACCAAAATAGAAATATGAATCCATATCAAAATCAAATAAAATATATTTTTGTGCATTAGAAATAGGTGTGAATGTGATCCTAGAAATAAAACTAGAAACAGTTATTATAATCCATCTAAGGGTAGGGAAATCAAAATCCATGGGGGGTTTTTACTTGGTGGATCAAAATGGGATATAAAAAAAATCAGAATGGTCCTATGAGGGTTGCATCACAGTGTCCATAAAATTAAATATCACTACTTCATCTCCATTTTCCATGTAAAGTGTACCCTCATAGATAGTTATGACAATTATTGTAATTTTTAGGAAGTTATTACCTATGATAATGAGATCAAAAGAATTTAACTAATCCTTCTCCATGTTAATCATGTAGAAATATATAGGAAAGATTACACCACTTCCTCGAACAAGTACATCTTTAAGGGCAGCCACTAGATATGTTGTAGCTCGATTTTCCAACTATATTACTACTCTCATTGTCTTAAACTCACCAACCATTAATGAATAGATTATAGAGTGATGAATCACATTTATGTAAGCTACTAAATCACATAAATAATTAGAAAAGTGTACCTCCCCTATGGTGTATGGGATAGTGAATGTCCCCAAATCCATTCACATATTATTCTTTGATTGAGTTTGTGTAATGAGTGATGATACATTCCTGCCATGATTATTCCTCTCAATTCCCGTAATCTCTCTTCGATTAGTAAAAATATATTTTATGAATTCTTTATACCTTTGGATTTTCTCAATTGCCTCAATAAGGTGTATTGTTATCTCAATAAGATTTAATGTGTCCAAAACATATTTTTTGCATTTCCTCCATGGCCATATTCTTGGTTTAAACTAATATACATGGAAAGGGAAGGGTCTTAGGAAGAAAATCATCAATATTGTTCTTACCTTTTTCACTGTCCTTGGGTTTCTCATCAGTTTTTCTTGAATAGGGCTTCGATGGGGTTGAGGTGAATCCTATTACAGTGATTGATGAATATATATTAGTAGTTTTCTTTATACTTCTCATTGTGATGGAATTCAAATATCCCTTGGTATTTGGAAATAGTTTCTAAGGAAGATTACCAAAGTTCTTACTTAACAGTTCATGAAAGGTGCTCACAATTTTTCTTTTTTGAGTCTTCATCTCCCTCAATTCTGAACCATGAATCTCCCGCAATTCTGTTTATTAAGAAAAATTTATTTAAAAAAGGCATTGATATTATAATCTACCATTGGTTGAGAATTACCTTATTTTTTAATTTTTATTTCATGAGCTTTAAATATCCATTGGGTTGTTTTAAAACCTATTTATAAGGTAGAGTTAGTGGAAAGTTTTGTTGAAAAGGGGGCCTTTATTGTTGTATGGAGTCATACCTCATGTGTAATTAATCCTTCCACAATTGGTTATATGTTAGTTCAAATGAATAATATATATTTTGGGTATGTGGTTATTGTTTCATCTAATATGGTCTCCCATAGAATATTTTTTAACTATACAACATCATTTTTATTTAGGTAAAAAAATCATTTGTGTGGTCTGTTTCAGTGAAAATGCCACAAGTCCTATTATATGCGTTTTGGGATCTCTTTTGATCCAATGAAATTTGCCTCACCATAGTGGTTATTTATTCAAAAATGGTATCAATTAAATGATTTTCAAGATAATATGGCCTAATCTTATGTACTCATCTATCATGTGGTGTTACATGATTACAAAATTATGGGGAGTCTTGGGCCATATTTTCAATCAATCCACATGCAACTACTGGTGTTTTGGTGACCAAATCACCTCCAATAGAATCATCCACCATGATCCACTCAATAGGTGTCAATAATTTGTATAATTATTTAATGAGTAGTTTTTCACTTATTTGGTGATGCAGGAAGCTTGCCCACAACATCATAAAACACTCCCAGTACACATACATTGACCCCCCTTGGGATTGTTTGACACCTGAGATCTCTTTTTTAATGAGAGTGGTCCTTGATGCATGAAAAAATCTCTGTATGAAAAGTAATTTCAAAACATTCCTACAAGTTACATATTCTAATTATAAATAATACATCCAATATATTTCAATTCCCTCATGTAAGAATGGAAATTCTCTTAGTTTCATTTGATCTTCAGTGAAATTACATGGTATTAGGGTTTTGAAAGCCACATTAAATTATTTTCATCGTTTTTCGGATCCTCACTAAATAGTCCATTAAATTTAGGTTGAAGGTGAATTAACCTAGATTTATGTTTAAAGTATGGTTTATATTTGTGTATGAAGTACTAATATCTAGTGTATCCAATTATAAAATGGTTCCGTAATGATCATTATTATTGTTTGAATCCATTGATTCTTGTATTAGGATTGATTTAGAAGTATTCAAAATTTTAGAGTTCCCATAAAGGAGGAATTCTCTAACTATGTGACAGTTGAAAAATTCTATAGACTCAGACTCTCTAATTCGAGCCCTAAGGTTTAATTTAATCACAGAGAGTCTAGATAGAAGATATCCTCATGATTATATTGTGTCATTAATCAAATAAAAAGGACACAAATAAAATTTTACCATAATAAATAAATGATAATTTTGAGTTGATGGTCCAAAAGGGAACTAAAACAAATATCAAAACTAATAAAGAGAAAAGAAGGAAAAAATAATATATGAAGAGAATAAAATAAAAAATAAAAGAAATACCTCTAATCAGATGAAATAAGTACTTGCCTCACATGAAATGGTTCCAATTTGAATGGCACTATAATGGGTTCTCTTAAACTATTATTGGATTTTTAAGAAATTTTGGTGCAGTAGGGTGGCTGACCAATGACTTTTCTCAATAGAGGAAGTAATTAAAAAAACATATTAATGGTATTTGAAAATAAAGATAAAAAAATAAACAAAAAATATTGATCATGGGTGGTGTATTTTCAATGATTATAAATGAATAATAATTATTATGCAAGAAGATAGCAATGTTTTTATTTTTTAAATGATATTAAAAAACACTATGAGATGATAATTATTTAATAAAATATTTTTTAAGGCGTAATCAATATGACTACAATTATTTATTTACTTATTAATAATTATTATCTAAATTAATTTCAACTTACTTATGATCCCCTAATTTTCTAATCATTGAACACCAAAAAAATAATCTTTACATAATGATGAAGAGAATTAAACCCTAGGAAAATTTTGGAATATTCAATTGTAGCACCCTACTTTGATTATCTTTATAAGGCAAGATTATGGTGAGTAGTAAATTAAGTCATATATCCATTATATAAATTAAAATTAATTGAGTTAAGGTATTAAAATTTAACTCTATATATTTATCCCATGTCAATCTATTTTATTTATTATGATTATGATATTACAATTCACACAATTCTCGGCCTCGTTTATTTTGTGTTAATTGTTTAATTTCTTGATTTTATTATTTTATATTAAAAACCCAATTAAAAGATAATATTATGTGAATTATATCATATCACTGGAACAAAATAAATAATTCTATAATGTAGGAGGTATATCAATTACTAAGAATGCTACCCTTCCATGGACGATGTAGTCATCTTAGAAAAAAATTACATTCTCTATGGTTTAGAAAGGGTATACCCCCAATCACATTTATAATCATGACTTACCACCCAAATAATTAAATTGTAGAAGAATTAAAATGAAATTAATATATGAAATTATATAGAAATAGCGTTTATTTAAATAACATCAACGTTACAACAATGAATCAGTTTATAAGATCATTATAGAAGAGATCCTAGATTGATAGGTTCTATCCTATAATTATGAATTGAAATTTAAATTAACCACTTATACTATGATCCCACTTCCCTAAAGAACATAAAACCCCATCCAAATGAGAAAACAATTATAGAGTGGGGGAGGCTAGGGTTCCATTAATTTTCAATTATGAGTGGGTAATTCATCCAAATTTTTAAATCAAATTTACACAGACTATTTGACCTCAAAAAACGTGAACCAAGTATCCCTCAAGAAGTATTATTTGTTAAAAATGTGTTCATTGAGCTTATATAAAATTTGGTCCCAATCATATCATGGATGAAGAAGTTATATCTCAAATAATGAAGTGGGGTCCAATCTGGTGAGTCCAGTCCATCTTGGACTTCATTTTCCATTTACTCCAAACTAATTCATGATCCATCTCAAATTTCATAAATTAAAGTTGTATCCTAATTAGTGACTAACACTATTATAATAATTTTTTTCAAATAATATCGATAAAAAATTTTATGGGATAAATACTACATTATAAATTAAAGGGAAAAACTGAAATTTTAATCAAATTTTCAATTGAATGGCCTAGTCCCAAATATTTTATAAATAAAAATATTTGACACGCATTTAGGAAATTACGTTATTTTTTATAAATAATTTTTTTAAGAAAATTTTATTTTATCAAGAATCCATATGTTGGACAATATACAAATGGGCCATTTTTTTATAATAAAATTAGAAAACAGAGCAAAATTATTTGTCATAATATTAACCTTTTGACTCATATTTGATATTGTGAGGTTTCTTTAGATATTTTTGACTGAAAAAAAACCTTATTATGTTAAATGTGAAATATCTATTTTTTAGAAAACTGAAAATCTGTAAAATGATATGATGATCCAAAATCAAAAAATAATTAGATAAATATAATGATATTGTTAATGTACATTCCACACCATCATTAGGAACATAAACCATAGTGGTTGTGATCGAATATTCTTGCCCTCTCTCCTATATCCTTTTCTATGGACATTTCCCTTGAAGCCTACGATAATAATTTGTACATTGTCTCATATTCTTATAGATGAATTTTTTCACATATAATTTTTTTTCTTTCCCTAACAACCATGAGCCTTGTTTCAATTTTCTCTACACTTATTGAAGACTCATATTCCCAATAGTCTTGATATATGATGTTTATTACCTGATTTATTTCATATTTCAAGTTACACCTTTCCATTATTCTCTCATTAACATATTTCATTTTCAAAATCACTAAGATTCCATCTTCTTTTCATTAATCCCTTAAAATCCAATGGAATTTAATAATTACTTCACTATATTGAAATCACATGATACTTTATCCTCAAATTATAAGAATGTTTGGGTGACATGTTCTATTAGAAGATTGTGATTAATCACAGAAAATAAATTGTCAATATCTCTCTTTGGATTATGTATATAGTCAATATCATGGAATGATAACTATTTAAACTTATATTCAGACATAGAAAATGTTCTATCCACCTATTTTCTCAGACTCTAGAATTTTATCTCCATCTCCACTCACTATTTACGAGGAAAATATTTTCCCCAAAAATGATCCTTAACGTAATTCCTTTCAATTTTTTCTATTTTCCCATATTCATTAGTGTCTTTAATCAATGACCACAATAGATATAAATCTTCTAAGAGATAATATATTTCTATGAAATCGTTTTCCATTTTATTAATTCCCAAATTATAAAATATATTCTATAAGGAACATATCCATTTCTCAAGTAGAAATAGTTTTTCCCCTATTGAATGATGAAAGTTGTTGATGCCTAAAGCGGTCTTATATTATTACACCACATTATGGATCAACAAGTGGATCAATATAGGAATGTTAATTTATCATAACATGTTTCAATTTTTCCAATATAGTTATATGTTGTTTAGATAAAACTATATCTCCATCTCCAAGATCATTATATATTATTAGAGGGATATCCCTAAAAGGATTACTTGCATTGACCAGGTTTTTATAACATTCAATAGGTTCCATTTAGAAACAATATAGTACAATAGATTAGATTATTAATCATAATTTATAACTTCTAAAATAATAAAGTACATAACATAAATTTAGTTTTTCATAAAAAAAATCTTAAAATAATAATCTTGGTTTCATTAGGAATATTCTCAAAGTCTGTTATAGGATTACATTACTAAAATATATTTTGCAATGTTTATAATAAAATTATTATGATTCCAAAAATAAATACCTTGTACTCAGTATCAAATATTTGGTGGTTACTTTTTTACATTGGAATTAGATACAAATAATCACATCCCAAAGGACCAAATAGTTTAATAGTGTTGGAAAACTAGATATATAATTGAATCTTACATTATAACTGAAAACATAAAAAATAGAGTAATTTATTTCAGAACATCATTATTTTCCTAGTTTATCACTCTATATAAATCATTATATATTTCATGGAATCTAATTGGAAAATAATCCTATGAATAAGGGTGATCTTAGATGATTATTAAGGTTATATGTATAATGGGAACAGAATAACACATGAATAATATAGGAAGAATTAAATGAACATCCAATAATTCCATATAAATAATCCCATGACCTAAAAACTATCCATGGATATCATATTTAATCAAATAATAAAATGGAATTCAATAAATAAGATCATAATTAGGGAAATTAATAATTCCATAAATCATAAACATAATATCAAGGAATCATACTAAGACATTACACCTAAATGCAAAAGGCCTCATCCAATACCCAAGCTGGTTTTTCCCTTGAGACTGATTGATGCATCGATGGGTTATATCAATCCCCTTATATTTCTTACTATATACAATGAATTAAACATATGAATGTATTTAAATATTAAAAACATAAATATTCACACTTAAACAATCATTTATTTATTAATAATTACCCCAATCAATAAACATAATCACAACTCATCAAAACTAATATGGTGAATGATATTAAAATAGATCATCTCCAATCAAACTAATCATAGTCTGTTGAATAAAATATGACAGTTGGTATCATAATAGAGTAAAAAACTTTAAAACATAAAACATAACATTATTTTTTTACAAATATGAAATTATATTTAAAAAATATGTGAAAATGTTTTGATGGAAATACTCTTTTCACATTGAAATAACTAATTTTTAAAAAAACCATACACATATAAAAGTAAAAACATTTATTGAAACAAAGTATATAAATTTGTAAAATATATTTCATATAATATAATATTCATGATGTTATGAAAACCATTAATTTCATATAGGTTTAAAAACAATCCTTTAATATTTTTTAGGAATGGTTGGAAAAGACCTCATTCATAAAACAACTAGAAGGCTCCATTCAAACTGTTTGGTAAATTGTGAAACATGGGTAAAAATAAAATTAAAAATCATCAAATAATACTTAAAAAGGTGAAAATATTTTTATAAAAAATTAATATATAAGATAAATATTCCATAGTGGAGATGTGAACATAAATAATCATGAATAATGATGAGATTGTGAAATTTACCCTCAGATCGTGTATTAAATTCTTTTTATTTATTAAAAAATACATTATAATAAATAAATATTTTTTATAAATCTAATAATAAACCATAATAATATATATCATTAAGTTTATAACATATTTAAAATCATTTATCACTCATTTTTTATTAATTATTTGTTAAAAATAAATGTTTCAGGTAATATATACTTCATTTTTCATGTATGGTTTAATTCAGTAATTTAAGTATTTACACTTTTAAAAAGGTAAAATAATCATTGTAATGTTAATAATTATAAAAATATCATATATAAACATTAAAATCATTACAATACCCATACATAAAATAAAAAACCCCACCTTAAACATTAAATGATCTTGAATTAAGTTAATAATTCACATTGAGGATATTTTCAGGTTTAGAGTTTTAGAGAATTATGCCATAACTATTACATTACATTTCAAAAATTACATAGTATACACTTCTACTCAATCCAAATATTTTCACAAAATAAATAAAACTCCTAAAAACTTGTCTAGTTCCTTGTTTTAGATAGTATAAATTTTTCTATGATTCTATCCTTGACCCTATTCATCTTTAAGTCCCGTGAAAATCATTTCAAAAAATATTGGATGAGTATAAAAAAATTAGTAAGGATTATAAAATAAAGAAAGAAAAAATTAGTCCACCAATACATACCAAACATAATATTTTTAACATACGTCATGAAATCATAAGATTTATGAATAACACATAGAAATCATAAATCATAAAGGTAACTTGTGGCATCCATAAAATACTTACATTGTAGCTTTCACAACTACGTAGGGAGTTAAATTTGGAATACCCATCACAATATATTCCCTAAATCTCTTAGGAGAAACATTTATGTTTATCTCCACCAAATTAACCGATTCATTCGAGAGATATCTTGGCCTCTCTCAGCCTAGGTTTATCACGAAACCACATGTATATGTAAACAATTTCCATGAACCATAACATATTCGTAACACATAAAACGAACATATAGGAAAGATAAGATTTCCACATTTCAATCATAATATATCATTTCAAGATATTGAAATAATCAATTCTTTATCAAAACCATTTTCAATACCAAAATATGTAAAAGTGTATATGGCATTTTTTTCCTTTTAAATACATTATGCCTTGTTAAGGAATCTAAAGATCAAATAATAATTGTGGCGGCGGAAAGGTCATTGTCATCACTTAAATTAAAAAGAAACATTCCGTTTTGTCATTTAGAAAAAACCCTCATAGAAAAAGATTTCCTTTGAATGAAATGAAATTTCAATGGTGATTATACACTGTATAAAAGAAATACATGTATAAAACAAAATATGCCTATATGAAAGGAGATTGAGACGAAATCCCTTACCTCGTGTTCGATTAGACCGGTTCATTATTTAATCTCATGAATAATAAACTAAATTTATTTTCTAATTGATTTAGAACCATTTTAGAGTTTATTATTCCTTTTATATCACTTATTACCACATATAAACATTATATAACAATTTAATTTAAATATGGCCGTTTCATTGATATTTGGTACTTGAGTCAAAAATGAACTTATAATTACAAGTTTTCCATGTGGTCAAATTTCCATCATATCCAAATTTTTTTTCATTATTTAGTTATAATATATATCAGATATATCCATTATATATATTTATTTATAACACTACATAACATTTGAAGATATGAAATGAAATGCATAGTTCATGGAGATTGTAAGCCATACATACAGATGAACACTACATTAATTTCTTTTTCATATTTAATTGAATAAAAACATAATATTACATATGTATATTAAAATTCAATTATAATATAATTTATAATATCACTAAATCCATTCTTTATACGTTCCATGTAGTGCATGAATGAGTCACAACACTTTCTGCAGGCGGTAGTCTGTACTTACTCAAATGAAATTATCATAATTACCCATTATAGAAACCATAAAGGTATACTATAAATGAAAAATACATAAGTATAAAGACAATATAAATATAATATATATAACATATAAATATAGTTCCATCATAATGGTCACCATGAAAGGAGGTTGGTGATATTTAAACAATCTTCATTTTGTGAGGCAGTAGTTCGCTGTCCACCGAAACAGTATATTCATATCTATTTGATGGAGGTTTGTGGAAGTGTTTTTTGAATAATTAACATTAAAAAACCTAGTATACTGAGGATACATGTTTTTATAAAATAAATGAATAAAGAGAGTTTATGGGGTTGGAGAAGTAAAATAAAAGAAAAGAACTTCAGAAAAATCTGTCACCTTTAAATCGGTTATCTCCCTTTGGTTTGAACTAAAATGTTCACTGAAATTTCCTTATTCATAGGAGAAGTCTTCTATGAGAAAGAGGGGTATGTAGGGAGCATAATTGGTCAGATATTTGATGTGATAAGTGGCTTTAGTGGTGTGAGTAATGGGTTATAGGTGGTGTACTTTTATAAGGGGAGGGGGGATCTTTAAAAAGGTTTAAAAGTAATATTTTGTTATAAAATGATTCTCAGTTTTAAAAGGTCCAAAACATATTTAATTAGAATATAAAATAAATATTTTTCGAAATAAAATCATACCATAAAAATTTACAGGTTTTTGATATTTTTTTTGATTTTATAATCTCAATTACTAAAATCATTCATTAATATGGTAATTACTTCATCATCATTATGTCATAAATAATTTTATTTATTTGAGGTACAAAATTTATAAATAAAATAACATGATGAAGGAAATAATTTTAGAATTAAAATTAATATTTATATTTTAAGAGATAAATTATATAATCACATATAAAAATTGTTTTAGTAAATGATTTATGTTTATGTCATTTTTGTCTTTACATTAAATTAACTAATATAAAGTGTCTTTATCCCTTCCATTTGGATCCATGGGGTCCCAAAATCGACCCATGGATACCCAAGGTTAGAAAGGTATTATAAAATATGGTTAGGACATTTTTAAGGAAAATTTAATTTTATTATTATATTATTTTCACCCTTTTTTACCAGAATAACCCTTTAACTATGGTAAATAAAATATTTACAGATGTAAATATTCATAATGTATAAAACTAAAAGTTAAAAATTTAGACAGTTTAAATATAATGATTCCAAATATGGAATCCATTTTTCCAAATTTAAAACTAATAAGTGGAAGAAATTAATTTAAAATTAATTTCTATTGTCAAAATAAAAAAGTGTGTTTTTTAAAAATAATAACCATCAAAAGATTTACATTTGTTTATGTCCAAATTAAGTGATAAATTTCTTCTAATATCCAAAATTCTATTAAATTGTAAAACAATAGTCCAATTACACTTTAAAAGCAATTAAAATAAAAATCTAACTATATAAATAAATTATATTGAAAGAAAACATTGAATTAAAATACAGTATTTCTCACTATTCATTAAAAATTAAACATTACCAGAAAAAAACCAAAATTTCATCCAAAGTAAATTTTTATGACTCTATTATAAATAATATTATTATTTTGATAAATAGAACATATAAAGAGGACCAAAATTATGTTTTAAAAGGGTTCTATATCAAGAGGCATTAAATCGAGCTTTTAAGGAATATTAGAGTACTAATTCTTCAAATTGGATTCATTCACATTTTATTTTTCTACCATTTATTGGATAATTGTAAAAAATATTTAAAAACATATATCATCATATTGTAGTTTGTTTTGTTCATTCCCACCTTCACAACAGATAGGTGTTGACTACTATTTAAAATAATAATAATAATATATTATAATTCGGTATAACTCAACATTGTGTGCAACACAAGATTTCAGAGAAACCCGTCATTGCGTGTTGAGTACATTATCAAACATAAAATTCCCATTATATTAAAATTAATATTTAATTCCAAAATATTAATAAATATGAAAATTTAATAATCTTTATTTACCTGGTATGTTACATCCATTCCCTTTTTGGTAACTGCATCCTTTCCATTTTATTCACTTATAAAAAAATGGGGTATTTATCCCCCAGACCATATTCAAATTCCCACATTTCCTATTAACCCATATGGGCTTTATACAAATCATTTACTTGATGGATTACATTATTCTACAATAGATTCTCTCTTCCTTCAGGAATCTATACTGGTTGTTTCTAAAATGGAAAAAATTATCTTCTAACTGAACTAACTATGGACTCAAAATGCGAGATTGATCTGGCATATACTTTTTCAACATTTAAACATGAAAAACAATATTTACTTGAGATAAATATGGAGGTAAAGCAAAATTGTATGAAACTGTTCATACTTTTCCAGGATTTCATAGTGTCTAATGAACCTCAGATTCAACTTTCCCTTCTAACTAAAACACATCACACTTTTCAATAGATAAACATCGAGAAAGACATGATCAGAAACCTCAAAAGAAAGATACTTCCTCCGGTTATCTGTATAACCTTTCTACCTACTCTAATCTATTCTAACATTCTTCTAAATCAACTGATCCTTTTCTTCCATCTCTTCTACCAATACTCATCCAATCAACTTCATTTCACCTACTTTATACCAAAAAGCTAGTGTTCAACACTTATTTCCATATAATGCCTCAAATGGAGCCATATGTATACTGGAATGAAAACTGTTATTATAAGAAAATTTAATAAAATAAAGAAGTCAGTCACGAGCACCATGTAAATCTATTGAGAAATCATGTAACATATCTTCCAATGTCTGAATTGTTCATTCTAACTGCCCATCTGATTGTGGATGAAAAGCTGTATTAAAATTTAATTCACTTCCCATAGAATTATAAAGGCATTTCCAAAAGATATAAGTAAACCTAGGATCATGATCCGATAAAATGTACATGGGAACTCAATTTAAACTAACTATCTCTTTAACATACAATGGTTAAAGATTATCTAGTATCAATTTATCTCGAAAAAGAATTAAATGAGAAGATTTAATCAATCGATCAACAATATCCCAGATTACATTATTACCTCGAGATGTCTTTGGTAATACCACAATGAAATCCGTGGATATATTTTCCCATTTCCAATATTGAACCGGTAAAGACTGAAGAATTCCTTTTGTTTACTATCATTCTACTTTAACCTATTGAAAAGTCAAACACTTCCCAGTAATGTCTGCAAAATATCCTTTTACTCCATCCCACGGATAATACTCCTGAAGATCTCTATACATCATAGTGCTGTAAGGATGAAATTAAAATAGAGAACTATGAGCATCACATAAAAACTATTTCATTAACTATGAATAATAAGGCCCATATAATCTCCTACCAAATCTCAAAATGCAATAATTATCATTGTTAAAATCAGGAAAGTTATTCTTATTATCCAACAGTACCTTTTTGTGCAACTCAATGTCTTCCTTTTGCGCATGATTAATTTTTTCCGATAGAGATGATATCACTAACACCTGGAACAAAATAGTGGAATTTCCTTCACCAAAAACTTCAATTCCGAAGTCCATAAAATCATTAATCAAAGGATATTGTTCTAAATATAACATGGTTAATGTAGCATTACTCATTCCACTCAAAGCATCAGCCATATTATTTTCCTTTCCTTAATGGTAATGGATCGTGAAATCATAATCCTCGATTAATTCCAGATATCTCCTCTGACTCATGATAAATTCTTTTTGAGTTAATATATAATTCAAAAAATTTTGGTAAGTATATATTTAACATTTAACTCCATACAGATGATGGATCCACATTTTTAAAACAAAAAACACCAACAACAAATTACAAATAATGTGTAGTGTAATTTAACTCATGAGGTTTCAAATGACATAAAGCATAAGAAATTACCTAATCATTCGGTATAGGGACACAATGATGTCCTTTTAAAAAAGAATCATTATAGATAAAAGACTCACAAATTTTGGAAGAATGTTCCAAAACTAGAGCATTCACCAATCTTCTTTTCAATTCTTGAAAACAATCATCACATTCTTTTGTCCAAATGAACATAACACCTTTTCGTTTTAACATAGTTACTGGGATAGATAACCATGAAATTTTTTCAAAAAACCTATGGTAATAACTTGCTAACCCAAGAAAAAAATGGATCTCAGTTATATTTGTGGGACTTGGGCATTTTTCAATATCATTTGTTTTAGCAGGATCAAAAGTTATTCAATTTTTTCAAATGTTGCGACCAAGGAATGAAATTTTTTTTAACCAAAACTCATACATGTTGACATTCCCAAAGAGTTTTTTTCTTTTAAGGATTTCAAGAAAACCCTTCAATGAGTTTTACATTCCCCTTTACTTTTAGAATAAACCAAAATACAATCATAAAACACCACCACCAACTATCACGTGAGTTAACTGAGACACCACTACTACAACCTATTACATTTTGATTATGATGATCTCAGCATGCTGATTTGGAAGGTCATTTCCCTCTCTCTACCTTCCCAGTATAGTTGCCCATTTTTCACTAAGAAAGTCCATTCTGAACACAAGAATATATTTGGCAAATAAACATGGTAATATTTAAATACTATATCATTTCAATCTTACCCAAAATTAAAAATAATCTATGGATATTAATTTATCAATATTCTAACTCCTAAAGTAATCTAAACAGACCTATGATACTATATATAATGCCCAACCCTTAAACATTACATAATCATGAATTATGTTAATAATTCACATTGAGGATCTTTTCTGGTTTAGTTTTTTGGAGACGTAGGGTGTAATAATTACATTACATTTAAAAAATTAAAAATTAAACACTTCTACTCGATCTACTGTTTTTTCACAAAAAAAACTCTTAAAAAAACATGTCCAATTCGTTGTTTTAGACAACAGGAATTTTCCATGATCCCATCCTTGACCATATTCATATTTATTTCCTGTGAAAAACATTTCAAAAAACATGGGATGAACATAAAAAGTTTAGTTAGGATTATAAAATAATGAAATGAAACATTGGTCCACTAATATATTCAAAACATAAGCTCTTTGACATTCATCGAGAAATCAAAATATTAATGAATAACAAATAGAAATCAAAAATCATAAAGTTAATTTGTGGCATCCATAACATACTTACATTATAGCATTCAAATCTATGTAGGGAGTTAAATTTGGAATACTTGTCACAACATATTCCCTAAATCTCATAGTTGAAACATTTATGCTTACCTCTGTCATGTTACCTAATGCATTTGAGGGATATGTCATGCTCACCCACCCTTGGTTTATCATAGAACCACCTGTATAAGTAATCAATTTCCAAGAACCATATCATATTCATAACACATAAAACAAACATTATGGAATGATATCATTTCCCCATTTCAATCACAATATATCATTTCAAGAAATTGAAATAATAAATGATTACTAAAAACCATTTTGAATAACAAAATATTAAAAAGAGTAAATGGTATTTATTTTCCTTTTAAAAACATTATGGCTTGTTATGAAAGACAGTGATCAAATAATACTTGTGATGACTGAAAGGTCATTGTCATTACTTACGTTAAAAAGAATCATTTTTTTGTTGTTTAGTAAATTTAATTCTAGAAAATGATTCCCTTTGAATGAAATAAAAATTCAATGGTGATTATACACTATATAAAATAATGTCATATATAAAAAATATATGCCTTAGTGAAAGGAGATAGAGATGAAGGCCCTTACCCCGTGTTCGACTTGACCCATTCATTCTTTAATATCAAGAATAAAAAACTAAAGTTAATTAATTATTACTTTAGAAACTTTTTAAAATTTATTATTCCTTTTATATCACATTTTGCAATGTTATAAACATTATATAATCATTTAAGTTAATAACGGTCGTTTTATTGATATTTGGTACATGATTCAAAAATGAACTTCTAATAATTACAAGTTGTCCATATGGTCAAAATTCCATTAAATCCAGAATTATTTTCATGATTTCATTATCATATATATCATATATATCTAGTATATATATTTATTTATAACATAACATAAAAATTGGAGATAAGAAATGAAATTCACCGTTCATGGAGACGGAAGGCCTTGCGTACGCATGAACGCTACATTCATTTACATATAATATTTATTGTAATGAAATCATTATAATAAATAGGTATATTATATTTCAAGTATAATATCATATTTACATTCAGTAACACCATCCTTTATAAATTCCACGTATGGCATGAATGAGTCATATCACATTGAGGGTGCGGTAGTCCGCACTTCTAAAATGAAATTATCATCTTTAACCATTATGAAAACCATAAAGGTATGCTAAAAATGAATAATAAAAAAGTATAGAGACTACATAAATATTTTATATATCACATAAAAATTTAGTTCCATTATAATGGCCATCGTGATATGCAGTTGGAGATAATTGAATAATCATCATTTCGTGAGCAATAGTTTGTTGTCGATAGAAATAGTATGTTTGTATCCATTAGATGGAGGTATTTAGAAATTTAGTTTGAATACATAACCTAAAAAAACCTTGTATATTTAGGATACTGGTGTTGTTATAAAAGAAATTAATAAAGGGCGTTTATGAGGTTGGAGAAGTAAAATAAAAGAAAAGAACATAAGAGAAGATGTTACCTTTAGATCGGGTATCTCCCGTTTTTTTGATCCAAAATGTTTACTTGAATTGATTTATTCCTAGAGTAAGGCTTATAAGAGTAATATATTGATGTAGGGTGATTAATTAGGTAGTTTTTGAACGAGTTAGGAGGTTTGATAGGTCTAAGTAATGGGTTAGAGGTGATTTCCATTTATAAGGGGGAGGATGGGCTCTTTAGGAATGTTTGAATGTATTATTTTATTATAAGATGATTCTCAACATCATAATGATACAAAATAATTAAATTATATTATAATATGAATATAGTTTGAAATAAAATCATCCAATAATAATCGGATAGGTTTTTGATAATTTTTTGAAATTTTATAATCTCATTTAATTAAATCATTTATTAATAATGTCATCACTGCATCATCATTGTGCCATAAGTAATTTTATTTAATTGATGTAAAAAAAGTATAAATAAAATTCCATGCTGTAGGAAATAGTTTTATATTTCAAATGAATATTTATAGTTGAAGAGATAACTTATTTATCCTCATATCATTATTGTTTTACTAAAAGATATATGTTTATTTCATTTTTTTCATTACTTTTAATTAATTAATATAAAGTGTCATTATCACTCCCAGGAGGCTCTATGGGGTTTTAAAAGCATCCCATGGATTCCCATGGTCGGAAATATATTATCCAATAGTGTTAGGAAAAGTTTAAGAGTAATTTAATATTATTATAATATTATTTTTCTCCCTTATTTATCAGATTTAGCTTTTAACCATGGAAAATAAAATATTTACAGAAATAAATATTCATAATGTCAAAAAATAAGAAATATCTATCTATAAAATTTGAACCCCAAAATTCCAAATATGGAATCCATTTTAATAAATTGAAAACAATAAAGTGGAATAAATTAAT
Source organism: Viscum album (assembly GCA_963277665.1). Classification (NCBI taxonomy): domain Eukaryota; kingdom Viridiplantae; phylum Streptophyta; class Magnoliopsida; order Santalales; family Viscaceae; genus Viscum; species Viscum album. The sequence goes on from OY728123.1 coordinate 669,716,843, forward strand.
GTAAAATTAATTCTCATTGTCAAAACAAAAAGCATGTTTTTATGAAATAATAACTATCAAAAGATTTACCTTTTTTTATGTCCAAATTAAGAGTGAAATTATTTCCAATAACGAAAATTGGATTAAATGGTAAAATTTTAATCTAATTAAACTTTAAAACCATTTATAAGAAAAATATAACTATATAAATAATTTAGATTAAAATGCGATTTTTAATTAAAATGCAGTTTTTTTCACAATTCATTAAAAAAATAAACAATCATAGAAAAATATCAAAATTTCATCCAATGTTAATTTTGATGTCTCAATTTTAAACCAAAATATTATTTTGTCAAATAAAACTTGTAAAAGTGATAAAAAGTATATTTAAAAAGGTATCTCTATCAAAATACGATAAATCAACCTTTTAAATAATATTAGATTGTTTACGCTTAAAAATGGATTCATTCACATTTTAATCTTTTACTTTTAATGGATAAATATAAAAACCTTTAAAAAAATTATAATTATATTTTAGTTTGTTATATTCATTCCTTCCATTATACGAGATAGGTATTAAATATCATTTAAAATAATAATATTAAAATATTATTTTTCGGTATAACTCAACGCTGAGTGCAACGTAAGATCTTAGAGAAATCCATTATTTCATGTTGAGTACACTATAAAAAATAGAGTCCTTATTAATGTAAAATTAATATTTAATACAAAAAAATTAATAAATTTGAAAATTTAATTTTCTATATTTACCTGGTATGTTACATAAAATTTAGAAATGAAAAATGCATTGTATCACCACATGGAGATATTAAGTTGTACGTGTGCATGAGCGATACTCTCACTTCACATTTCTTGGGAAAGTGGGTGGGTAATTGTGGATTAAAAATTATAATAAAATTTATTTATATTTAGGATAAATAATTTATTATTTTATGATAACTTCCAAAAATTTACAATAATCAGAAAAGAAAATTTGAAATATGTAAGGTAAGATAATTACAACTTTTTTCGGAGGACTTCTTTATATCCCTTATTAAGGGAAAAAGGCATGTGTTTTAGGGATGAAAAAACATCCCTATCCTGAATAATTATTCTGATAAAATAAATTGATTTTTATTTTTCAATCTAGATGGCTCAATGTGGTGTGAGGAAGTGAGAGAGGAGGTACCCTTTTATAATTACGGCGAGGGACAATTTTCAAATTTCTATAAATATTAAATTATAATAAATTCATTTTCATGAAAAATGACTCCAAAAGGAATGGGATTTTTAGATAAAGTATGATATGGTTTTAATCCTATAAATCAATATAATTTATAGATTTTTAAGCCATTTTATACCTTGAAATATTTATGAGCCCTTAGTTAATCAATTTTAATTTTAACTACGGTTACAAGTTTTCCCATAATAAAGAGGTGTAATATTTAGGTATAAGGTTATAATATCTAAATAAATGGATAAATGATTAAATATTCTATCATATCACAGCCAAAATATCTTATTTCAGGATTTTATGGTTTATAAATAATTTTAAAAAATATTATTTTGATAAGAAAGCATTTTTGTCAATTTTAACACAATTCATTTAATTTAAAATAAAATTCCTAATGAAAAATGATAAATTAGAATAAAATTAGTTATAACCCCAATAATATGTCATATAGATCTATAAAATTAATTTTAAACAAATAATCAATCCAATTATATCTAAATTAATAATTTTCAAATCATTTATTTTATTTTTATGTTAATTAAATGTATTATTTATTTGCTTCGCGGAACCATTTAAGGTAATTATATAGTTTCTAAAAAATGAAAATACATTTATATAATCAATATAATTTAATTAATGTTAGGTTTTTTATATCTTTATTTTTTCCATATATGAACACATAAAATATATTAAAAATAATGAGAGTAACATTTTGTTATAGTCTTTGATTTAAATAATATATAAATCATGTTCATGAAATTTGGTCTATAAAACAACTAAAATGATAGCCTAAGGTGATAAGGGTCGAATTATATTCATAAAATAATAATTATTATGACTAATTATGTCCATATAACTTAGTTTTAACCTAAATTAACCCAATTTACTCATTATCGATGTGATAATTTTTACCACGATTACTAGTCATTTCTACCTAATATAAAAGGGGGAAATTACCTATTTAAATCTTCATATTATGAATATATAATTAATTTTATAAAATTAAATACCTATAAGTTTCATAAATTAATTGAAATATAAGCGTGTATAATGTCATAAAATTTGATTTTTAAATAATGCATGATTTTAGAATTAAGATGGATAAATTCGTATATCATGCTTAATAAAAATATTTTTTAAATTTTAAAAAAATTATTTTAAAATGGAAAATATAAATTTCATTAAAATAGTTTACCATTAATTTCTAATTCTATTTATTATGATATAAATATATGATATGCACAAATGTAGTTTTTATATAAAAAAAGATTTAATTGTTTTCAATTTTTTTCAAATCAATTGACAACCTGTGAATTTATTCTACAAATGTATATGTTATAATAGTCTCATGATAATATAAATTTGTTTATTTGAATTTTTTGTTTAATGAAACACAAGATATCGACAAGATTAAATTAATTTAAGAAGAGACATTGCCTAAAATATTGGCATTTAACAATAATTAAATGAATTTCAATATATATATATATATTAAATTAAATTTAAATCATTCCTAATTAGGGGTTATATTAATTATTTATTATGAAGAAATGTTATGCACTTTAGAACAGTTTTATGAAAAAAAGGCGTCTTAAGGACTAAAAATAAACTTATAATAAAATGTTGTATAATGATGATTTAAATTAAATTAATTCAATTTAATAAAAATAAATAATATTTATGTTAATTTTAAATCAAATTAATAAAATAATGGGACTAAATTTATTATAATGAAATAATATTTTTATAAAAATTGGTATTTTCACTATTTATTAAAAATATAATATTTTCCAAAAAATATATAATTTCACTATCATTTAATATATATATGATGAGTTCAAATATAATTTTCATTTTATAAAAAAATATTTCAAAACGTACAAAAAATTAATAATAATATTTTATCATTAAAATAAACAATAATCATTTTCGAAACATATGTATTTTTGAAAAAACGAGCACTCATATATTTATAATGGGTTGATACATTTATATGAATTTAATAATATGGTTAATACTATTCATAACCATCAATTTAGTGGATACGTTATAACGTTGTTATTTAAATAAACATGGTTCCAAGGGTTCAATATTGCATGATGTATACAGTATCAAACATAATATATCCTTTAAAAAACATGTGGTTTTACATGACCAAAGGGATAAAAATATTGAGGGTTATAAGTGTAAATTTCAAAATTAAAGGAATATAGGTATACTCCTTGGCTTTACCACACATATTTCCATACCACACACTGACCATGGAGAAAACATTTTCCACATCGGGGAAAACAACATGGTTTGGATACATTGTTAAAAAAACCATAAACTTCCTTTGAAAATTGAAACATTAAATCATGAAGGTTCTCCCATATTATTCTGCTGTGGTTTTCATTAATTGTGTGCTAAAATATATTATAAGAAAATTCATAGGGATTATAATTTTTTAAAGGCAAGGGCTAAAAAATCTAGGTCAATAATAATAATATCAAATTAATTAATTAATTAAAATATTCAAGGTTATGGTGGCATAATTATCCCCACCATAATAATTTATTCTTTAAGAAATCTTCAAGATGAAAAGTATATCCAAAAAAATGATGATGTTTAATCCTCTTAAAAATAAATATTTTAGAAACCCCAAGACATGATGACATTTATACAACCAATGTAGATACATCTCTAGAAGAACCATAATGACATCAACTAAATTCTAAAATCCATCCTCAAAACAAAATTTTATCATCCCTAAGAAATCAAACCTCCCACATATGATCACCCATGGAGAATATATATAGCATCACCAAAAGTTCCTCAAATATATCAAAAGAACAACCCACCGATGAATGGATTGAATAAGAAAGATTGAAAACCTCACATGACAATAATACTTTACATCCTCTTCATGGAAACACTAAAAAAATAAACAAAAGAAAAAATCTATGCATGTCTCTCCACTATTTAATTTTTTTTCTTCTAAATTTTGAATATTTCAAAAATGTCGAATAACACAAAAAAAAATTAGATAATAGAAAACATCTATGTATAAAGATTCTCAAGGAAGATAAAATATAACGAGGGAAAATTACAAACAATCCAAAAAAATCCCAATATGGAACAGTCCATCACAGGTTGTAAACATTAATTTAGAGTCAAAATCCATAATAAATAACAAATAAAATAAAAAAATATGGTAGATAAATATGAATAATTATATAAACCATTATAGTTATCTAAAATGACAATATTCCTAGAAATGAACAACATGTATCTAGATATGGGTCAAGATAGGGTAACATGGGACCTTGCATTGAGAGTACTATCTCTGAGTGATTCCCATAAAACAAAAAGTACACCATCCATTGTATAGTATATTATTATATGATTAATCATATAATTTTCACTAACACACAACCAATCCTTCCCATGTATATCCCCACCCAAAAAAACCTTATCATCAAGAAAAATAAAATAAAATCTGAAAAGAAACAATTGAACAATAAGGAATCATCTCCCTAAAAACCAAATGTCCTATATGAAATTATACATGATTTTTTCAAGGAAATAACATCAAAAACATTATCTAAAAAATAGAAACTACTCCAATCCCAATAATCATAATCCTTGAAATTGTAAATCATCATCATTACAGGGCCAAAACACACTAAATATTTATCCTTATTCTAATATATAAAACTTATAAAGGATCCCAACTAAATAAAAAAGGATTTATCTCTAAGGATCATCCATTGAGATTGGTGTTATACTATCCCTAGTGTATTTTTAGGGGAAATATTTTAATAAAGTATGACATAAATCAATTGAAACTTAGGTTTTCTCACTTTGAATCAAAGGATCATAATAAAAACCATGAGGTAAATCACAATGTAAAAATTTATCATACTTTTATATAAGTAATTATTTTTTAACCACATAATTTGAATAGGAATTAAAAAACTCATTTTACAAATTCTATTCACCTTGAAGATATTTCACCCCCCTCTAGGATATAAAAAATTTTCACCTGAAACCAAATTTAATTTGAATGCCATTTTACATACTACATATTAAAATCAAATACCTCATTGAACCCCAAAAAAAGAATAAAAATAATAATCAAATAAATTTTCAAAACATTAAATAATAGAAGAAAAATTTTTAAACAACTCCCCTCATTTATAAATTTTATTCAATTTTAATTGTCAAATCATTCATAATCAATACACCTTTGTAGGAGAACTCAAATGTTTTGCAGGTAAAATTTTTAATGAAGTTAAAAATATGTTAAAAAACTACTTATGAAATTTCAAAAATTATTTCTCTATTAGTAATTTAGTTTAAAATATTTTTAAATTTGAAAATAATTATATATTCAAAATAAATTTATTTACATCTTAAAATCAATCACTCATGGAAAAATCACACCTAGATGGTTAAATTTTTTAACAAATAATTCATGAGAAATTTCTTAACACAAAACCCATCTAATGTTTTTCGATAAGTCATCTATTTTTAAAATGTTATAAATAAATTAATTAATCATTAAAACACTTATTAAAAAAACAACATTTTCATATCTTGTTTTGAAATCAAAGACATTATAATATTTTATTCCATATATAAATTAGACCCCTAAACACCAATCAGAAGAAATCCATAAATAATCAAATAAAATATACTATAATGACATTAACGAAATATTTTAAGCCATATGTAATTAATTTAAAATCAATTGAAATATTGGTTGAAGAAATTTGGAATCAAGATGGGTCAAAAAACACTTGGAAGGATATAGAGATGCTAGTTGTGTGACCACATATTTTGGTGGACCTTTCAAAAACTACACCCAAATCTATATGAAATCCTTAAAACCATTATACATAGGCTCATCATATTTTCAAAACAATTCTAGCCATATGTCCAACCAAGACTTTTACACATATTATAACATGATTTTATTCTCATTAATATCCCTCAAATACAAACAAAGGATTGAAAATTCATAGTGTATTTGGAATAATAGTTATTCAAAACAACTAAAATAAAACTTATTTAATTTAACATATGCGATGATCTTATAATTACCATCATCTCATAAAGCTACATATGTTAACACGGGGAATAAATTAAATAACCTGTGATATAAAAATCCCTATAAGGGAAAAAACATGGTAATAATTATAACAAGTGACTCAATGGTATAACATGATATCATATAAGAGAAGATTCATGAGAAATAGAATTAGGAAATTAAATAAATATCATGGAATGATAAGTTCAAGGAAACATGGGAAGGTGGAAAAAACATATATCATGATATAATCATAAGTCAAGTCTATCTTGTATGATTGCATCACAAGGTGTACGAAGTCTCATAATGGATTATGTTCACTCCATAATCCCATAAAATTTGTATCATGGGATTGATCATTACCCAATTCATTGGAAGGATATATAATTTCATGCCCACCTGACACATTGATTTCATTTATAAACATATGTGTTTCGAATAGTAATATCAATCATAAGGAATAACCATAATAATTACATGTGACAGTAAATGGGTTTCATAATATTATTCCATAACATGATCTAAAGATATTTTCATAATTAAGGAATTATGGAGATGAACATAATGAATATATTAACCGATCAAAGGAATATATAATAATATAGGAATTAATGTGAGATAAATATATACAGAATTTCAAATTATTCCAATAAATAAAAGGTTGATTTCATTGATGAGTATATATTCTATAAAAAGATTTAAAAAATTCATGAAGAAAATAACCTTTCCGCTTTTAAAATAATATTTTTAAATATTGAAAAATTTAAATAATATTATGAAATTTTTTTATTCAAAAATATCTCTTTTAACATAGTGATTTATTATCAAGGAAAATAATTGACATGATAGTGGAAAATAGTGTCCATGCCGTACATGTTAAAAGAAATATTCCATTAAAATTTTCTATAAGAATTAAAAATTAATGATTTTAGAAAATTAAAGGAATATTCCTTTTAAAATATGTTTTTAATAGTTAAACGTGGGTATAAATTACATTTATTAATCATATTTCAATATTGAAATATTTTTGAATACATTTTTAGAAATCATTGAAGGAAGAAAAATGGATTTTGACTGAAGAGGCAAATGAATCCAATTTTTATTAAAGTCATTTTACCTATAATTTTATGTAACAAATATAGGTATACAGTATATGTAAAGTTCATGAATAAAAATATAAGAGGAAAATGTAAGTCTTTCACTAGTCAATGACCAAATAATTTCCAATAATTGAAATTCAAGTGTAAAAAATCCCGATTAAAATGATATTGAAATGTAAACTGTTACCACATTGGTAACTTTTAAATCATAAATTCATATGATTGATGTCGATAAATTATAACATTAAATGAAATTATGTAGTAAGGATTCATGAGATAGTATGTAAAGAGGTCGTATATACACTATTTAAAATAAATTACATGCCTAAAATAACCTGTGTCTCAAAGAAAAAGGTTTTGAGATAAAACCCATTCAATGTTCATATCAATGTGGTGAAAGATAATAAATGAGGTGATTATGTGCAAAAAATGAATATGAACAAAATAGATAAGTTTAAATACAACATAACCCAATAAAGGGTATCTTCACACATAATATTTTCATAATATAATCTATGAAGTTGATGTACGGCCCAATGAATGGAAGATTCTTTTAGACAACCCCTTACCTCATGTGTCACTTTAGTTAAGTTCCGTTTAACCTCATTTATAGTGGTTTTAGACATGTTATTAATTTATAATATAACAATATTATTTTTTATATTATCAAATCTGATCCCTTTTATACCATCTTATCACTGGTTCATTGATAATATTTCTTTATCACTATTGATTGAAGTGTTAATTTCATTGTTTTCTCATTCTAGTTTTATCATGAATGTTAAGGATAAAAAATATAGGATATAGTCATGTCATATATATAATTATATCTATTTTTTAAATAACATTTTTTCACTATATACATCTTTTGAAAAATTATTGTATTTTGAACATGGTGAATGAATCACATCACTTCACGGAAACCGTAGGTTGTACGTAGGCATGAGAGAGGTTATCATTTCAATAAGGGGTGAAAGGATAAAAAAAATTATTGTATATTAATTTTATATAATCAATATCATGCCATTTATATCACATATATTAATAAAATATTTACTTTATTACATTCTAGGTAAATAATTAGTGAAATACAAATCATATCAGTTCAGAAGGAGGTATTCCATTGTACACAAGAATTGCATTATCATGTATTAAATGGATGGTTAGTTAATAAAGTATATGATATATTTATTTTTTATAATTATTAATTTCACATTAATTTCATATATCTACATCATAATAACCATTATTAACTTCCATGTAAAGAATAAGTGAAAAAAAACCGCATCACTTCATGAGGTGGTAGTTCGGTATACACACGCGAAACCATATTATATTCCCTAGATAATGGAAATTAATAAAGTGTGTAACAACCAAAAATTAAAAAATTAGAATATTTTATTTAATATTTTTTTTGACATTCGACACGAAGTTTAAAGAACCCAAAAAATATATTTCATTAAATTTAATCTCTTCAATAGCTTATGCACCACATAACCATGAGTCTAAAAGAATCGTAATATAGTACACCGTTATAATTCATAATATAAATTTATAAGTATGAGTAATAGTATCTAAATTATGAAAATTATGTTTGTCTATTTATTAATAATAAAATAAGAATCATTTTAAAGAAAAGAAATGTTTTATAAAAAACTCGATATTTCTATTATATGGTTTAATCTCTCTTTTCACACATAATTTAAGAATAATTTTTACCAACATTAAAAAAATATTTGATAAAATGAAATTAATTTTTGATATATTTATATCAAAATCAACTTAGTGTATTTGTTTTATTTTTTTCGAAAATATATCATTTTTGATAAATAGTTAAAATAGTGAATTTTAATTGAAAAATTACTTTTCATTTAAATTATATATAAAGTTATGTTATATTTGTAATTTGTTTTATTGTATAATTAGTAAAATGATATATTTATAAATATTTTTTTTTCATTTTAATAGTTTTTATACATGAATTATATATATTAATAAAATACTCTAAATATTTGAATATTTTATCTTTGAAAATAATTTTCTTATCGCCTATGTAGGATTAATTTGAAATTAAATTTTAACAATTATGTGAATGGAATTTCTAAAAATGGATTAAATATTTTTAATAATAATAATTTATATTATATAATAAATTCAATTAATATTATCCAAAATTAATATTGAAAACTATAAAAATTATTTACCATATTATTGTTAAAATGGATTTACCGGGGGTTAAACTAAAAACATAAGGGTTAAAATGAATTCTAAATGTTTATGAGTTATATTTTATGGAAATATTTAGACACTATATTTTATAGTTATTTATAAAAATACATTTTTGTCCATTTCGACACGTGAAAACCACATGTACATATTTTTATTTTCAAAAAATACAAATGTGCCACTCACCACACTTATAAAAGGCCACCCTTATCCTCTTTTCAGAAAACCTTAAAAATAATTTGGTTCTTCTAATAAATACCCAAAAAATTTTCCTATTTCTAGAACCACATCCTACAAGACCTAGTTTTGGAACAAATCCATCCTTAGAAGGATTTGGTGCTGACCAGAGGAGGGTACCCGAAGGGGAGGTAATGTTTTTCAATGAGCATTTTTATTTTGTTTGTACCCCCACCAAATTAAATTGTTTTTAAATAATGATTACATAAAAAACTCAATATATTTTATATAATTATAATTTTTTATTTTATGGGAATTATCTAAAAAATATACACTACCATCTTATGGTTTACAAAATCATCATTCGTTTATACGACAGACCACCACCTCGTGAATGAAGGTAATATTTTTCCCTTTAAAACCTCGCATATTTTTGTTTGATGATTGATATAAATAATATATATGATATTAATAACATAATTACTCTTATGGATTCATTATTTCATACATACCTTTTTACATTTCATTCTATAAGGGATATGATAATGTTACTTGTGTGTATTGAAGAATCCCTTCTCCCAAAGTGATGTGATTTTTCATTGAATAACACTTTAGACAGAAGGTGATAATGATAAATTTATTTAATAAATGTGATATAAATGAAATAAATATGATATTAATATAATATTTATCATTCTTAAAAGATAATATATATCATTTTCTTTTATCACTAAAAAATGATGAAATCATTTATATATGCATGGATTTCCGTCTTCATGAAGCGTTGTGACTCTCCTTTCATCAACACAAGACATGAATGATATATATAAGTATATATAAATAATTAATATAGTATATAAGATATTATGGTTATTATGGAATGGTAAAATATTACATAACTCATTTCTATAATGATCTTTGAAAAATGGAAATGTTATATATGTATATACATGACCTACCATCACTATGATCAAAACATGATTCATTTCTCAAAAAAAATCATTATTGTTAATACAATTATAATTGATGTATTAATATGATAAATATGATATTATTATTTTTATTATTTAGGTGATTACACTATATATTATTCACAATAATTTGAACATTTCTGATAAATAAAAAATGAAAAGGCTGGGTAATTAACACATGGAAAAATGAAAATAATGAACTTTTATTAACAAATGGGTGATAATATGTTATAAAATAATCTTATAAGATATTATAAATATTAGTATTTTTCAGGTGTAAGTTAATGAATTGTATAGAACCAATACATAGGAGGTTAAATCGCGTTTTAATAAAAAAGAAGCATAAGGTAAGGTATTTCAAAACTCAACTTCGATTCGTTGGATTAAAATTCTAATTCATTGATTATGTCATGCTAAGATTATTTGTGTAATAAAATAAGATCATTTTATGTTTTATTTTTAATTTTTATGTGATTTTAAATTTATTAAACTTAAAAAAATTATTGATTAATCCTAACCTCAATGTTATGATCATTGTAACATTTTATTTCACAACATCATTCTAATTGAGATTGATTATTTTTTTATAATTAAATTTTTTTAATTTATTATACTATAGTTATTATTGATATTTTAATATAATAGTACCATTTATCCACTCTATGGTACGTAAAATTATTGATAGAATATTTTTAAGAAAACCTGAATTCATTTCTCTCTTTATTTAAAAAACAGATTTCCTCAAAAACCATGTTTTCTAAAGAAATTAAAAACACTTCAAACCATTTTAAAATGATTTATTAAATAAATTTTTTCCATTTTTACTTTTTAAAAATATTTTGAATAAAATATTTATGTATATTTTGAAACAATACACATTTTTCTTTTACAAATAATTTTAAATGAAAATTTTATAATTGCGTAGAAAATGAATCGAATTTATAACCATATTGACCATTAAAAGGTTTGAAATAATCCATTATAAGTTTCAAATATTTTTTAAAAAAAACCAACTTCACAATTTAATGTTATTTTAGTCTTAAAAAGTTATTTTCAAAACGAAACGAATATTTTCCTTAATATTTTGTAACAACATTTTTATGGTATTTCTATTCATCAATGAAAATAACCCTTTATTATTAATAAAATGGGTATATTTTGGATTGATAAGATCCATATATTTTTATGGATGGTTTACAGTAATTTTAATGATGCAGATTATTAACATTCACTTTCTTGATTCATTTTTGTAGTCATTAACCTTCCCTTTAATTATTCACTTTCCTTTGATCAATGGAATTTAAATTAACCTTAAATATCCATATTATTTATCATGGATGTTATTATTGGTTAAATGATATCTAGTTTATAAATATTATGTTTTACTTTTAATATTATTTGATCAGCTAGGTAAATATTGATAACATGTATTATTTCATCAATATAGATATTTAATTTCGAAGCAAAATGTTTTGGAATTAAATTGATTATTCCAAATATTAGGATTTATTTTGATATATAGACATGGATTGGGATCAGTTATATACATACCTTGATGCATAAATATGACTCATGAGAAAAATAATTTTTTTAACCTTAGTTAATGGGAATTGTATACATCGGTTTTAATCTCTCTTGATGATAGTTGTTAACGGTGGAAGACTCATATGCCTCGGACATGACGTCCAATAATTATTCATTTCGTTTTTAAGTATTCAATTATTTATATCCATGACATTTTTATAATGATATTTTCAAATGATAAATTTAATTCTCAGTTTCATGATTAAATGGATTGCGTTTTTAGTTATTTACCTTTCTATATTGATTATGCCTTATCCAATTTTGATAGTGAATTTATTGATCAAAGAACATGTGTTTTAATTTATTTAATTTACCATATTAATTCTGTATTATATTATCAATATTTCCATGATGTATAAATGTAATTTTTGTTCAGTTATTTACCTTTCCACTTTGATTATTTCTTAAATTATCAATATAGTGAAGTTACCTAAATCGAATAAGTGTTTAATTTTTTTTACCATTCTTGTAATACTTATTGATTCATGATAGCATCCACAGTAATTAACCTTTACAAATCATTTGAGCTCACCCTTATTTTCCTTCCATTATTAAGGATCCATTAAGTGTAATATGAATGCAATAAAATGATGTTCTAGAAGGGATAACGATATTCAAAAAATAAAAATATATGTTCTACTTTTTTTTCAAATGTAATAATTGAATCATATATATATATTTTAAAAATACTACTAAATTATTTTTTCTTTTGGGAGGCGATCACTTATATTTCCTGAGAATGTAATAAAGTATGAAACTAAATCCAAGTTACTGGATTTTGGGCCATTAATGTTGGTGGTTGAGGATGTTTAAACGAAACATTGGGATATAGATTTTGGAAAACACAGATTGTAGATCATAACACTCTGAATGAATATGAGAACAAGTATAAAATATAATCCTAAATATTTGGAAAGGTATAGATAATTCAATTTTCCATGAAATAAATCCGTGTATGAATACTACTAGTGAATGTGGTTCTTGAACAGATATGCCTTGGGGTAAAAACTCTTAAGAGGGAAAACCAAGAATGAACAACTCATCACTCGGTGCACGATAATAATTGTTACTGAAATATAGTTTCACAATATCAGGGAATATTATTTGAATAATTCACATATTATTTATAAACTATCATGAAGGAATTTAAAATAGAGATATCCCCATTGAAACCTTTTTTAGAATTATCAGATTAGGTGTGTATAAAATTTCAATTTATGGTATAAATAATCTAGTTTTGGGATTATAAATTATATTTCATAATTATATGATCTAATATAGTGTATTCCATCATTTAGAATTGGATACTGGAAGAATAAATGGGAACTGCATCAATTCACATAATCAAATGAGTAAGAATGATCATTTCATTGATGGAATAAAGGCAATCTTTTGAAGGGAAATAGTCTCTCAAACATTCTCATCATATGATGACATAATATAATGGGATAAAAACATATAAATGAATTATCTATGTATTATGGGATAAAAGGGATGTAAGTGGAGAAATATGATGATATTGAAATGATGGATAAATGTAATAAGGGAAGGATGGATTTTCCATCATTTTATAATTTTGGAAAGAAACGGTTTGGTGCTTGCATAAAATGAATGATATTTTTTATATGTTCAGATATAAATTCCTCCTAGCTTGAGATTGTATGGGAAATAATTTTTTCCAATGTATAATGATTCAAATATAAGGAGATGGGTTACTATTTAAATTAATGTCTCAAGAGTCAAATAAATGTACTATAAAAGAAGTTATGTGATCAAATTAAAGCTTATGATATTATAATAAATAATGTAGAATAATTAATATTCTTTTGTTTCGATTCATGAAATATTTAATTTTATTATTTTATCAATGATATCTTTTTTATATGAATTATGATATGAATAAGGATTTTTCGTCAGTACTTTTTCATTATGTATTTGAAAGCATATATTGAACGGTACTGAAGATCAATAAAATGTTTTAGTGGAAGGTTGAACTTCATGGAAGACCCATGATTATGGGAAAGAGAAACCTTAATAGGTTCAAAATATTGAGATAATAATGTTGGTATGAAGAGATGATTGATATGGATAATTTAAATTGGATTGTTTTTAATACCACATAGCAGAGTGATGATTTTTCAACAATGAGGTTAATGCTATAATTGACGAAGTTTACAACTTCTTGGATTTAAGAAATATGTCCACTAATATATTTTTTACATAAGTAATAAGAAATAATGCATGTTTTCCCTAAGGTTTTATGGTAATTTATGTTATTACCATTGTTCCAGAGAATAAACAATGCAAGTATTAACTTTTTTATTATGTAATGATTAAGAGCTACCTCATGTTTTTTAGGGGACTAATGATAAATTCATTTTGGAAATTCAGTAAAATTATTTTTAATGGTTTGGATCTTCATCATTTGGATTGTTCATAAGGTTAACCATTTATGAAATTTTTTATGTTTAAATTTGGCCAAGGTTTAAAAGAATAATGCATTACATTACCATATGGGGATTTATGCATATTGTATAACCAGGGATAACCATTTTTTCATGATAATAACTAGAGATCAAATGAATGAATTATCATTATATAATGAATATTATGATATTTAAAATTTAATTTTATAGCTTAATTCCTAAAAATTACATTTTTTGATATTTATTTATTTGAATAAGTGATGAATTGGATATTGATCGAAGCACATTCAAAGGATGATATTGTTATTATAAAATAGAATCTTATCAAGTAAGTATATTTCGTTATATTCATAGTGAGTAAAATAATTCATAAAATTTATGAAGGGGATCTTGAAACAAAAATGTAACCTATTACATTCATATCTGATGAATCATATTATATTTTAAATAATCACAGATTTATGGTTTTGAGGTCCTTAAAATTATATCAATCATTCCTTTTTGGTTATCAATGACCACTTTCATTATCTAATAATTTTTAAACATTTTTTCCATGTACTTATATTAAATTTAAACCAATTTTATCCTAAAATGGTAACCCAGTTATGTTTTATTCCATATGAATTTTTTAAGTCCCTCCACCTCTTAATATGAATATGTTTTATTAACCCTTTTTACGATGTGGTTTTTTTAGAAATGGACTTTCCAAATGTCAAAAAACTGGATTATCGAAAAAAAATTCAATTTTGAGGATGCAATTTGTTTAAGAAGGGGATAATGTAACAAACAAAAATAATAAAATAATAATATTATATTTGATAGTGTATGTGACATGAAACACTACCAACATATAATCCCTAAAATATATTTCATTAAATTTTATCTCTTGGATTTTTGACTGAACACAAAACCTGAAGTCTAAATGAACTATAATATAGCATACCATTATAACCAAGTCATAACTTTGGAAGGAATGTATATTGATAAAGAAAATAATAAAAATTATGTTTGTCTATTTATTATAATTAAAATAAGAATCATTTAAATAAAAAAGAAATGTTTTTAGAAAAACTGTATTTATCTAATTATCAGTTTAGTCGTGCTTTTCAAAAATAATTTAAAATTAAATTTTACGAATTTCTGCAAAATAATTTGATATAATGAACATAATTTTTAAATATAAATAAAAAATATATCTTAGTGTTATTCTTTAGTTTTTTTAGAAATATTTAATTTCTGGATGAATACTAAATCATAATGAATTTTAATTGAATGTATCCTTTTCTTTTAAATTATTTAATGATTTAAATTATATTTTTAATTTTTTTAAATGAATGATAATTTAAATTATATATATATTTATTCCGTTTAGGTTATTGGAATCATTTTTATATTGAATTTTGATATAAAAAATTTCAATCTTTTGAAAATTTTCTCATTAAAACCAATTTTCCCATTGCTTTAGAGAGATCAGTTGTTATTAAAATTTTACTCTTGTGTAAAAGAAATATTGATAAATTGATTACATATTAGGAATTATAATAATTTATATTGTATAATAATTTCAAATTCATTTTTGCACAAAAATAATAGTAAAAATAATAAAAATTATTTACTGCAATTATAGAAAAAGTAGACTTACTAGGGATTAGACTAAAAATATAAGAGTTAAAATTATCTAAATAATTTTAAAATAGATTTAATCAACGTATTTTGACCCTATAATGTCTATTAATATATAATTACCTATTTTGACCCTTTTTTCTATTAAAAACATGGGTACACCTATTTCATTTCGAAAAATTACAAGCATGCCACTCACCTCACATATAAAAGGGAACCCCCTCTTCTCTTATTCATGCAATAAAACATTTTTTCATCTAATATCATTCAAAATAATTACCTAATATCCATCCTAAAATCCTTGATTACCTATTGTGTAAGGAAATCCATTCTTGGATGGATTTGGAGAAGCCTAAGGAGGTTACCCGAATATGATGTACCGTTATTCAACAAGCATTATTATTTTATTTCATCGTGAAATTCATTCAATTATTAATAACCATTATAACATAATAAATTCAGTATATTATATATAATTATATATTTATTTAATTCAATAACCTATGACCATTTCCAATTCTTTTTGGTGGCCTATGAAATCATTATTTGCGTGGATGACAAAATACTATCTTATGAATCGATGTTGTTCGATTTTACATTACCACCTATCATAGTTTTTTATAATGATTATTTTAATGTAAACTATTGCATTTATAAAAAAATTATATCTAATTTTTTATTATATTATAGTTAGTTTTTTATTCCATTCTATAGGGGATATGATAATATCTCTCTTATGCCCGAAGGATTACCACCTCTTGAAGTTAATTGATTCATTTTTAACTAACACTTTACATGAAAGTTTTTAAGGATAAAATACATAAATATATGTGATTTAAATTCAATGAAAATGACATTAATGAAATATTAATCATTATTATTATATAATATTTATCAATTTTTACACTAAAAAATGATCACATCAATCATGTGCATGTGGACTACCGCTTCCTCGATGCAATCTGAATTACTCTTCATCACCACACAACATAAATGATATATAAAAGTATATATAAATAAATAATATGATATATATGATATTATTAACTTTATTTAATGATAATATATTACTTACCTCTTTTCTATAATGATCATGGATAATTGGAAATGTTACTCTTGCATACACATCTCTTACAGTCTCCATGAATGTAACATACATTATTTCTCTAAACCATATTTCATTATAGGGTTTAAAAGTATAATTTATGTTTAAATATGATAATTAATTTATTCTCATTTTATATATTATAAAACTATATAATATCAACATGAACCAGAATATTCATGATAAAGAATGAATGAGAAAGTATGTCAATTAACACCTGGAATAATGAAAATAATGAAATATTATATATTAACTAGTGATAAGATCTTATAAAATGATTATATATTATATCATAAATATTAATATAGTTATTATGTAATTTAATTACACATTTAAAACTACATTATATAAGATTAAATCTTTCTCAACAAAAACTAAGCATGAGGTAAGGGATTTTGTTACATAATTTTTATTCACTAGGTTAAACATATAATTCATTTATTATATTATGAAAAGATTTTGTGAGAAACTAAATAAAATTATTTTAGGTTTTAGTTCCAATATTTATATGGATTAAAAATTTATAGAAATAATCAATTAATTTTTTCAACCTCAACTCAATGTTATTATTATTTTAAGGCTGTTTTTCACAATATCATTCCAATCAAACAGTTTATTATTTGAAATATTTCAAATAAAAACATTTCATTTTCTTCTCCTCTGGTTATTCATGGTACTTTTAAATAATAGGAAATGGTTTCTACTATTTTCAACTTAAAAACATTGATTATTGTTTATGAAAATCTGCCTTCATTTTTGTCTTCACTCGAAATTATGTTTTCTTCCAAAACAATGTTTTCCAAAAAGGATTTCAAAACTATTTTTAGTATTTATAAAATTATTATTAAACACATTTTTAAACATTTAATCATTTTTACAAATATTCTTATGGTAATATTACTGTCCTTTTAAAAAACATCTAATTTTTATTGTACTTAAAAAGTGAAAGTAATCCTTGTTTTAACATGCATGACTTGAATTTAATTTCCAAAAGTCATGACCATACAAATTATTTGAATATTCATTTATAATTATCAATTATTAATTTCCAAAAATATTATATTTATTATTTTTTCTGAACTATTAGTTTTAAAAAGATATTTGAAAAATGAAAATGTTTTTTTCAGCAGGAAAATCTTTAATGATATTTTTATTTTATTTTTATTCATTAATGGGAAAAAACTTTATTATTACTCTAATAGGTACGGAATGGTTTATGATCCTTTTTTCCAAGGAATATTTTAAAATTAAATTACTTGTTTCATTTCATAATCACTAAAATTCCCTTGAATTATTTAGATTACATTGATCATAGTTCATTAAATTTCAGTTAAATATCCATAATATTTATCATGGATGTGCTGATTATATAATATATATCTCATTAATATATAAGATTATTTAAATTTTAATTTATCAGATTAAATTGGAATATATTGATAATAAATATTCATTATTCAATATAGATATTTAATGGTAAAGCATATTGTTAATGAATTAAATTTATTATTTGATATCTGAGGAATGGTTTGGATATTTAGACACGAGTGGGGCCTTATTATAGATAACACCTTGATGAATTGAAAGGTCTCACAAGATGAATCAACTGCCTAGCCAATGTTAAATGGTTTTTCTACCCATCATTAAAAAATTTAGTAAGGATATATCATGACGGTATAGGTTTCATGTGACTGATACATGATGTAATATAATTAAGAATTTAATTTATTAAGAATTCTATTATTATTATCCATTATATTTTTACAATGATATTTTTTATGGTTGCATTTGAATTTTAGTTTTTTGATTAAATGGAATGTTTTTCTCTTTATTTACCTTTTCATATTGATTATTTGTTATCTAATTTTGAGAGTCAAATTATTTTTTAAATTTAATTTATTATCATTTATTTACCCAATTATATTAAATATGCCTTATCGTATCATGATATTCACGTCGTTTAAATGGAATTCATGGTCATTTCATTACATTTCCATATTAATTATGTATTATCTTATTATGATAGTCATTTAACTTAAATGTAATTTGTGTTCAGTTATTTACCATTCCATTTTGGTTACACATATTGATTCACATGATCTTCAACTATACTTAAACTTTATTAGGGATTTGAGGTCAATCATATTTTGTTTCCTTTCCTAAGGATACATGAAGTGTAATATGAATAATATAAAAGGATATGTTAGAGGAAATAATGATATTCTAGAATTCAAAAAAATTATGTTGTAATTAGTTTTTTCAAATGTAATATATGAATCATTCACATATCTATTTTTCTAAGACTACTAAACTATAAGTTCATTTGGGATGTGATTCCTTGTATCTTATTCCATTGTTATAATGTAATACATCAGCATTGGGTTAATAGGGTCTGGGTAATTAGATGGTGTTTGTGTTATTATAATTCCAGAAGTATCATTATATCAGAAATATCATAATTAAATATTAGATACATAATTATATCTATTCATTATATGAAATGGTGTCAAAAATATAACGGTTCCTAAGGCGGTAGTCCACTAGAAACGGGTTCATCAATTTCATTTCCCATTTGATGGAGGAGACAATTTTAGATCTTAATATTTACATAAAAACAAATTAGTATGTGTAATATACATATGTTATTATATGATCATATTCAAATAATATTATATGGAGGTTGATGAAGAAATAATATAAAATATTTGGTTTAGGACATTACGACTTCTTCAAATAACTTCTTTAGGTTTTCAAAAAAAATCCTTTCTATGATGGATTTATTATCAAACCAAGGATTCTTGTATAATGAGAGTTAATTAAGGATTTTCATTGGGTAGGAATTGTTTGAACCAATGGGTTTTTTATTTATGTAATAGAGAGGAGATGGGTTGACCATTTATGAATGGAGGATAGGATATATTTGTAATTTTCAAAAAGAAAAAGTTCCTCCATTGTTTTTCTCATTCCACTAGGAACCAAAATGTACCATTCTATGACCTTTTGTGGTATAAGGTTGAAATATTTCCATTTAATATTAATTAGAAATTTTTTGGATCATTTTTCATCCTGTATTTTTTTAGTTTAACCCCTGACAAACTCGTTATTACTTTAACCAGGTTAAATAATTTTTATTGTTTCCACTATTCATTATGGTAAAAACATAATTTGACCTTATTAGAGAATATAAATTTTTATGATTTAAAATTTTGATTCCATGTTTCCAAATTAAACTCACATAATTTGATGTATTTAATTTAATATAAAGCCCATAGTAGTGTAAAAAATAAGTTTTCAAGAAATACAATTTTTATGAAAAAATGATCCCATATTAAATACATAAAACCTAAAGATGATTAGATTATTTTCAATTAAAATTTATAAACATATAATCAATAAATTTTATTTAAATATTTCATGATTAGTGGTTATTTTAATTATTTAAAATGGATGAATATTACACATTATAACATTTTGTAGAAAAAAGTGTTTCTAAAGCCTAAAACAATATTATACTAAAATATATTATAAATTTGATATAAATATACGTAATTGTATTCAAAATTACTAAATAATAAATATTTTAATTTTAAATCAAATTAAAATAATAATGGTACAAAATTTATTAAAAAATAAATGAAACTTTTATAAAATTTTGTATTTTAACTATTTATTGAAAAAGAAATAATTTCCAATAAATCCAACCATTTCACCATAATTTAACATCAATATTGTATTTAATTTTTTTTCAAATAAATTTTCTAAAATTGGAAAGAATTATTTTAAAAATATGTGTGTTAAGCACGAATAAACTGCCTTTTAGAAAAAATAAAATTTTAAGAAAACATTTATTTCTCTTTAACATGATTCCTATTTTATTTATAATCAATAAATAAGAATTCAATTTATTATATTCATTTATAAAAAAATTTAATTTTAATTATTTATTTAGTTCTTTTTATACCCACCAACATTATTTCCTTTTTATAATGTTCAGATTTACATAAAAAGTATTTTTATAGAGTATCATGTCTTTTTTAAAGATAGTGTTGTGTGCATCGAAATCTATAGAATTGGTTAAATTTATTTAATGATAAAAATATTAAAAATTATCAAGTTGTGCAATTATACCCCTTAAATAAATTATGTCCTCATAATATTAACATGTAGTTAGTACTAAAGTGTTTGATATTTGAAAAATCCATTGTTGAAAAACCATATCGAAATAAGGTTAATAAAAATTCCACTTAAAAGGGGGAAATAGAAATACTAGGTAACATAAAATGTTACATTACTATGGCTCTAAGTTGGAGTTAATTTTTAGGAATAGGAAGCATCACATTTAATATAATGCCCATTTATGAGATAAGGATACACCTTCTTTAAAGAGAGAATACACTATAAATTTATAAAAAATGTATAATATTTTTATTTCAAGATCATTTCCCTAATGTTGTGGGATTCTATTTCCATCTAGAAAAATGAAATAAGAAAATACAATAAATTTAAATGTATAATTTTATCTGTTATTCATTTTCACCTCAATATCATCTCTTTCTCCAAACAATGGGTATGCAAGATGTTTTTTATGCTAGAATCAATAAAAGTAACCTCTATTGGATCACATGATTCCACAAAATGATATCAATATATTCCTATTATCTTTATAAATTAACCAAAACTAGAATAAATTATCACATGGTATGAAAATTCAAAAAATTAATATACCCTCATATTAATCTTCAAATCCAAAGTTCAAAAGAATTCATTCCATAACTAAAAAACCATAAATCTCAAATAACCAGAACAATCAAGGATTTAAATTTAATCCTCCCAAATAATCATTCATCTTAAATCAAATGTTATACCTAAGGGTTATATATACATGAAACCAATGAAATATTTCGGAAAACATCGTTTGTCACCTCAAAATCACTAAAATTAAAAAATATTTCATTCTTTTAATGTTTCTCAAAATCAACATAAATTTATCCACCAACTAATTTTTGTAAACAAAAGTTTACACTATCCAATACATCAGATAGGACTATGGTAGGTGATGCACCCTTATCATCCTTCATTTTTGGGTTCTAGCCCTATGAACAACCCAGATGTGATGGGTTTTCACCAAGAATAATAGTTGTAATATTTATAAAACCATATTTTTAAAATTCTTATAATGTCCCAAAAAAATATGATGAATATCATCAAAATAAAATTAATCATCGAATCATTTTGTAAGAACATAGGATTTGTATATTGTATATTGTTCCCACAAAATCAAATAACATTAATTGAATATTATTACCATAACATCAATAATAGGGAACACCCTAAAGGCTGCCAATACCAATAAATATATGTCAATAAAATATGAAGTCATTATTCCTAAAATAATTTTTTTATTGAAACCAATACGAAAACAAGGTCTATATTACTATAAATGTTTCCTAAAATACTCATAATCAACTTAGAATTCAAAAACATAAAACCTCAAAAGGGGTATTTATGTATTTAAATAAATAATTGAACCGAGTCTTATAAAATCAAGAAGATTTTGGTTTATCCTATGTCATCCATGATTCTCATGTATTCAAGTCCATCTTTATCATTCTTAATGATTCTTTGAATTTGTAAAAACAAATCGCTTGGGAATTTTAGTCTATTTATATGACATGGCCCATTATCATGTACCATGTAACACTCGATTCAAGCCCATCATGCCTTTTTAATAGTTATTTCCCTTATGTATATCTGTTATTGAATCCCATCCACTTGTAGTATATATTAAATGGTGAAATTTCTCAGAAACCAATAACTCTATACACCACTATGATTCTTGGGATATTTTTTAGACTTAGTTTTATCCTTATACTCATCCATAAACTTATCCCTAGGGTTCAAACTAAAATTTGTTTCAACTTATTTTTAAGAGGTTAACCAAACCGCCCTATGATACTTACTATGGTATCCCAAGCATTATATACATATTATATCATGATTTTTCCATAAACATACATTAAATTAAAAATCAAGGATAAGAAATATTATTTTCATTAGAAGACTTGGTATTCAAAACAACCAAAATAAAACATCATTATTTTAACCTATATAGTAAGATTATAATTTGTAATGATATCCTAAAACAAAATATGATAAAACAGGGAATACAAGAATGAAAGGGTGAGATAAAAAGATTTGTAAAAGTATAAACATGATAAGGAAGCACAACATGTGAGTTAAAGGAATGACATGATATCATAAAATAAACGGTACATGAGTAATCACATGAGGGACTAACATAAATATCATCATATCATATGATCATGAAAAAATGGTAGTGTGGAAAAAATATAAAACATGACATAAAAAAAGTCATGGCTAACTTCTATGAAAACATGACTTGGAAGAAAAAGTCCCAAAATGAATTTTTTTTACTCACTAATCTTTTACATGAAGTTGCATCTGTCTAAAATATTACCCAATGAATTAGAGTATATATATTCACTTTCCATCCATCATATTAATTTTATGTATATTCAAATGAATTATACAAAAGTATATCATTCATAATGCATAAATATAATAATTACACATGAAAATAAATGGGTTTCATAATATTTTCTCATAACAAGATCCAAATATATTTTCATAAATAAGGCATTAGAGAGATGGACATAAGGAATGTGATAACCTATGAAAGTAAGAGGGTATAATCTAGGTATATATTTGAGATAAATATATAGATAATTTATAAGAAACTCAATACAAAAAGGGTTTTGTCATTCATGAATAAAAATACTTTACAATATTTTCAAAAAATCTTGGGGGAAATAAACATACCACTTTGAATTTTTTTTGAAAAACTAATTAATATTCATAGAATATTGTGGAAATCATTATTCATTTTAAATATCATGGAATATTGTAAAGGAATATGCATGGAAAATAATGATCATGAGGATAGAAAATATCATTCAAGTTGTACATGTTAAAATAAAGATTCCTTTCAACATTTTCGTAAAATATTAAAAGTAAAATATTTTTAAAATTAAAGGAATATTCCTCAGAATCCATTATTTAAAAATTAAAAATTCGTAAAATTTTTCATTATAAACTATTTTAGAATAGTATAAAATCTTTGAAAACATTTAATAAAAAATAGTTATACAAGAAAAGGAATTTTTGACCAAAGTGAGAAATGAATTTTATTTTTAATAAAATTAATTTTACAAGCATCTTAATTACCAAATAATGGTTTCTGGGGATATGAATTGATAATTTCATTAACAAAAATAGGAGTATAAAATATAAGGGTTCCAATAGGAAATTATAAAATATTTTCCACAATGGATGTAAAATCATAAACAATCATGATTAAAATGTTATTGAAACACAAACTCTCACTTATTTGGAAATTATTGAATCAAAACATCCGACTAATTATTTCACAACCCAATCCAAGCTGAGGATCCCATCGAAACTACCCCTATCCCACCTCCATAGGCCAATGGTAGAGATAAGAACTGAAGGAAAAACTAACTTGGGGATCCCATTGACTAGGTACCTAAAAACACACATATCCAACTCACTGAAAAAGTGTAGAGGGAATGAAATAAAAGATGAAATAGTTCAATAAATAAACCAAATAGTAATGGATCTATATATTGTATGAATTATAGTAGTTTAAATTGAAATTAAAATGAAACAAATAAACAACCAACCAAAAATGTGTCCCAACCTGAAAAAATAATAAAAGTGAAAATGACAGAGAGATCCCAACTCATGTATCCCAAGATATGACCATCGTACATGGTCCAAGAACCTAATATCCCTAAGCTCATATGAAGTAATTGATGACATATATTATATCTAAAAAAGACACAATACCTGTTTTTAATAGACAATATAGTGGTGAGTATATACATTCCTTGTAGAACACCCTAAAAAGATGACATGGTGCTGTAAAATATTCAACTGAAGTGGGATGCAGTAGATATTACAATGTACAATAAAAGAGTACATCTCAACCCAACAAGAATGTGAAAGTGAACACATCAAAATAAAAGGATATATACATGATGATAATATGAGATTCGCATTGAGTCTTCTATACCAATTGTAGGAGAGTGGACTCATCTAACCCTGAGAAGCTAAACATAGAAAACAAATGGCACGCCACACATGTCTTTGCCTATCATGGAAGGAGAGTACTTATACCCAAGGAGTGGGTACTGAAGTAGGATATATATATATATATGAGAAGTCAAATAATCCCAAATGATGTAATAATGGGATATCCATCTCATAGCTCAACCCAAGAAGATGAGTAGCCGAAAGTTCCAAAAGAAAGTCCATCAGTGATACCTTTCATCCCACTCGTCTGCCCTAGACACGGATGTCTAATATAATCAGTCACCACACCTTGATAATATGAAAATTGGGAATCACTAAATCTCCCACAAGGTTTTCTGTCGTGTCACAAGAACACACATTAGTGGGTAAATCATCTATCTTTCTTATGAGTCTAATGGTTCTTCAAACCACACCTCGAAACTGTGCAACACAGTTCAGTGGCCAATATTTTTTGGAATCGATCATGTTCCCTGGTATGATATGAGGGTACAAATAACACCACTACCCAGTATTATTGGTTGGTACTAATTGGGAAGGCCACTAGGGAACCCCACAACCTTGCCCTACTAGAGGATAATATTGGGGAGTCGTTAGAGAAATGCCCCTTCCCAGACTGACTAGAGAGTTAAGCCTGTAATATTTCATCAGGGAATGCCACTTGCCATCCTAGATGGAGAGTAAGCCCGAAATATTTATGAAATACACTACCCATTCTCAGTGGATTGTAACTTAGAAATAATTTCTAGTAATTCCACAGCATAGTCCTACATGAGGGTAATCCTAGAAGATTCATCAAGTAGTGCCACTACCCTTTCAAGTTGGAGGGTATTCCCAGTACTGATCTGGTGATTATTTAGTATCACAGTCATCATTGGGAGTTTCTGAATTGCTTTCTAAAACAATTTGATTTGACATCATAACTCAAAATCCTCTTTTGAGTGAAATATTTCATTCTATGTGAAAAATCACTCAGGATAGGAAAGTCGTGGGATAAAATACATGTTCAAATGAAGGAAATATGATGGTTTGAAAATCCATAATATGTTCTCAAGTAGTACACATTGTGTGAGTGGAACCATATGGAATTTGGTCCCTCTTCACTACCTTACCTCATCTCTAGTAGGTATAGGTGTCCCATACCAAGTAGTAGAACATTCAGTGTACGTGGACTACATGTCATGTCCCAACTATCTGGGTCTGGGGTCGTTTCTTGAGGTAATGTCCATATACTCTGAGCCCGTGTTTTTGTACATTGGTACATGATGTGTGGATTCACATGGGATAAAACCCATGTGGCAAACCAATGCCTGGGTAATTTTTATATGGCATGTCTCGAGCCATGTATTTCATCACATGACTCATACACAGAAGAAGTCATTACACGGTGTGTAATGGAAGTACACAATCAGCTATACTTATGGGTTCTGAAACCCTAGAGATACCACTAGAAAGGGACAAAATACCATATGTTATTCATTTTAGATGATTTATTGTTTTTATTTTTTTTATAAATAATAGATTTGATATACTACTTCAAATCTGCTTCATCCATCGCTGATATCTCCTGATGTCATTCCGAAATATTTGGAACTCACCTAAAAACCTGGATTCCTATCCTTGGTCACCATGAATCATCCACTTTCATCAATAAGGGTTTTTAAAAATGATCTACATGACGACATGTCTCTATTAAATGTGATTTAAAAGGTTTATCACTATATTGGTCATCCTCACTTCACAAGATTTCCAGATCCATGATTGGTACACAAAACCAATGATGATTCATCTATATTGTACAAATCTGGGCACTTGATTTGGGATAGGATGCCCTAAAACTATGTAAATGGGAACCTAAGGGCTCCAATGGAGAAGAACACACTGAATGGGGCAAGAACAAGAACTAAGAAAAATGGATTTAATGATCATTGGCGAAGCATTCTTAGAAAAAAAATCAAGAATGTGGTATAGTGTTAGAAACAATTAATTAAGAGAATGAGGTGATCCAGTTTCAGTGCATTGGGATATGAAAAGGGTGTAGGTATGAGTTTGGATGGTATAATTATTAACAATCTACTAAAACCTTTTATCTAATGTGTAAAAAACACCAAATACAAGTGCTATTACTTTTTAGGATCGATCGCACTAAAGAATGCATTTTCCAATGAGGGAGGATGATCTGTTTCCTTTGTTGCAATTTGAACCACCATGAACCATAGGTTCCTCATTCATTGAAGGAATTATATAGAGGAATTCACCAGTATTGGTGGGGTGGAGAGCATTGTATGAGAATAGTGAATTATGACCCAACCATGGAAGAAACCTTCTAAAGACATATTTTTAAGATTTTTATTATGTCAAAATTGATTAGTAAAATAATTAATTACTTAAATACATGACATATATTCACCACAAACATGAGAGGAATCCAATCGACCCACATGGACCTATTATATATTGTTCCTAAGGAAAAAAGACACATTTTTGACCCAACCATGGTCTCATATTTCTAATCCAATCAACCATTTAAGAGTTTTCCAATTTTCTTTTTTTAACTAGGTGTTCCCAATAAAAATATATTTTATATTGTTATAAAATTAATTTCAGGCACATCAAGATATGTAATTGCATTTCATCTCAGCACCAAGATTAGGAAATACATTTTTAATTATATAAATTTCTTGCAAAGAAAAAATTGGGTCTCTACATCAATCAATCCTTTAATGTTTTCATTCTAAAAAAATGGAAAAAAACTAGTCATAAATCAGAATACAAAGAATGAATCTAGCTATCAAGTTCCTATGAACAGTCCTTTATATTTTCATGCTTCCATAACACATGAACCAAACTGATGGAATTTCCCCACAGGGATCACTCATGTCGGTCCTCGATCACCACTAGGTTCTCTACCAAGGTGGATCCATCTTCAATGTCCAGCTATCCCCATTTAATTAAATGAGAATGGTCTTGCTGTTATTTCCTCAAATATAACACATAGATTATATCATACACCCACTCCAGCTGTATTATTAGACTGTGGAGGTAGGAAACCTCACCTACCTTTTTCACGATCTTGAATGGCCCGATGAACATCTATGATAGCTTTCTTCCACGACCAAACCTCTCCATTCCTCGTCATGGGGAGAATATCAAAATGATGTGGTCTCCGTGATCAAACTCCAAGGGAATATAATTAAAATATATGTAAGATTTCTTCCTATTCTAGTTTGTCTTCATCCTTTCATGGTTGTCATGAACTTTCTCTATAGTTTCCTGCACCAACTCTGGGCCCACAAGATATGACTCTCCAATCTATATCCAGTACAAGATTGACCTACATGGTCTCCCGTATAGGGCCTCAAAAGGTTACATGCTATTGGTAGATTGATAGCTATTATTATATGAAAACTCTATCAAAGGAATATGATCCTCCCAGATCTATATGAATTCCAACACACACACCCTCAACATATCCTCTAGGAAAGGGATTGTACGCTCAGTCTTACCATCTATCATGGGGTGAATGCCCATACACATCTAAACCTATGTCCCAAAATCCTCTTAAGGGATTTACCAAAATCATGACATTAACCACATGTTCAGATAAAATACATTCATTGAGGTTACCCCATGATTTTAGATGATCTCCCATTCAGAGAACTGCCTCAAACTCTCCACCGAACTCTATTCCCTGATAGCAAGGAAGTGTGACAACTTTTTGGGTTGGTCTATTATCACCCAGATGGTTTCATGGCCCTTTACTATACACGTAATCCCTATGAAGATGTCCATGTATATGTCGTCCCATTTCAACTCCATGATCTCTAGAGGCTATAACAAACCCACGAGAACATGTTACTCAACATTCACCTCCTGACATGTGAGGCACCGTTAGTTGAACTCATGTAAGATTATTCTCATGATTTACCACCATAACAACCACTAATGATCTATTTAAATCATCCAAAAACTAGTATGTACAAATAAGGGAGATGTGTGGTACCCATGCACCACATCATCCCTCACCATGACGGGAACCACTATTTCCCTCTAGAACATGATCTCCTAATTCCCTCCATTAGAAAACCAATATGGTGTGCCACGTATTAATATCTGAAAATGAATAACCAAAAATTAAATATCTCATAGGTGGGAATATTTCACATGCTTGAAGAAGAAGGTGTCCTCAACCTGAACTGTATAAAATTTGTACGACCTTCTTCACCAGGGTCAGCTTTAGGGATGCTAACGACTTCGAACAATCCTATACTAGGTGAGTATGAGACTTCATACCAAGTGAATATACTAAAAATTCTCCCTTCAATGGAGTATAGAATATATCTAAGTCATATTCTTGTAGGAACTCCAACCATTTTTTCTTCCTTAGGTTTAAATATCTCTGAGTGAAGACGTACTTAAGGATCTGATGGTCTGAGTAAACCACAAAGTTCCCTCTCATACCTTAGTTCCTCCACATCCTCAAGATGAACAATACCATTTCTATCACTAGGCCATGAGTCAGATTTTTATTCTCATGGGGTCTCAACTACCTCTTTCAATATTCTATGATTTAATTTTTTTGCATCAACAAAATATTGAGCCCATATCGTGAGTCATCACAAGACACCATGAACTCAACACCTTCCTCTGGTAGAATTAACAATGGAGCACTCATTATCCTCTTCCTGATCCCCTTGATGAAATTATAGAAATGCTTAAACTAGGTTAACAACTATCCCTTCCAAATCATGTATGTCATAGGAGTCATGATTCTAGATAAGACTGTGAAATATTTCTTATAATATTCTTCCATGCAAATAAAACTCCACCCATCTTACACATTCTTGGGTGTCTCTAAAGAATGAACTTCATTGATATTGGATGGATCCATGGGTAAACCTTGTTCATAAATAACATTACCGATAAAGTGAACACCGTGTATCCATAATGGGAACATCGTGATTTTTCAATAAATATGATGCTCTTGATGTAAATTAAGAATCATTCCCAAGTGCCCAACATGATCCTCCTCTTTTTTAGAGTAGACAAGTATGTCATCAATGAAGAAAACAAAAAACTAGGCCAAGTATTTATAGAGTATCAGGATAATCAAAACCCAAATGATATAGGGGTAATGTTTTACATCAGAGGGAATCATTAGGAGCTTGTAGTGTCCATAGAGACATCAAAAAGTAATCATTGGAGTACTATCCTCATGAACCTGTAACTAGTGTTACCCAGAACTGCGATCAATCTTGGAGAACCATCTCTCACCTCACAACTGGATGAAGAGGTCCTCAAGACTTGGTATAGGTTATTTATTTTTAATCATGTCCTATTTTAAGAGATAATTGTCTACAGAAATCCACAAACTCCCATTTTGTTTCTCAACAAACATAACAAAAAAATTCAAGGGGGCACACTAAGACTAATGAACCCATTCTCACGAAGGTCCTCCAACTAAAACCGTTGCACATGGTTCTTTTTTAGTTCCATATAATATTCTATAAAACATATCAGAGAATTATCAGGAAGCATGTCTATTAAAAACTCCACCTCCCACCTTGGGTGTAGTCATAGAACTTCTATAGAGAAGACATCCATATAGTCCCCGCAACTAAATGAACCAAGCTGCATGAGGAGTCTGTTACACCAAGGATTTATCTTGATAACTGATTGGTGATAAGCTATAGTCTCCTACTCATAGAATCCATTTGACCTGCTATGTGGTCTCTATATCCAAGAAAGGAGAACCTTATCCCATTAATGCATAGGCATCTCACCATTCTATAGCAACATTTAATCTGGGATTGAAATATTGAAATCCAATCCATGCCTGATATTATTTCATAGGGTTTGCTCATGAAGTCCAATAAGTCCCACATAAACCCCTCTCCACTAAGAAATATCTCACACTTCTTGTAGATAAAAGACACTGAATAATCTTTCCATATTAGAAAATTGAGACAAAGCTGTTGTGCTAGACTCTCTGATGGGATATCTATCTATCATAGTAAGAGTATAGAGATAAAATAATGGATTGAACCTTTGTATGATAATAATATAGAATGATTATTGTAAACATAGATCATACCTCTAATCATCTCATGCACTGTAAGATCATAAACATCCAAAGACTACACCTTTCCACAACCCGAATTCCAGCTCCCTAATCCTGATGTGGGCCTCATAGTAGTGATGGAAGAAGAAACTCATTCCATCTTACCCCAACAATAACTCCCCATGATCCACATCCATCATTTCCTCCCTGGTTACCACCCTATCCCTACCTGGGAGATCCCTAATCAAGGCATTGACTCTACTGTGGCGGTATATTTTCAATCTTCTTAGTATTCTCAGTATGTCTAGTTAGAAATTCTCATGCCTTGGGACATCTCCCATTATAATCATATAATTTTCCTTCCCTAGGATACCTTGGTGCTCTGTGTTGTCCTTGAAAATTATGACCACATCCTTTAGCCTAGTCATGGAAGGGTCTAATATTCTAAGATATCTGGAGCCTTTATGCAATTGTAGATTTCTTAGCCCTATCACGACCACTTCCATATCCAGATATCTGGAAATCCTCAAACAGAAATACCTCTATCAAAATTTCCAACTCTAGCACCAAGGAATAGGTGGGGATGCACAAGGGAACTACTATAGCTTAGATCTCTCTACAAAATTAATTCTCAAACTTCTATGCTCAAAAGTATCCATCTCTGGTCACATTGATAGAGTAGCATGTAAGGTCTATGAACCAATCTATGTAATAAAATTCTATCACACCTCCCTATAGAAGCTCTAGAATCTCCTAAATCCGAACTAAATATGAGGTTTAGTACTCCTCATGAAACAGTAGTTAAATGTTATCCCTGAGAGTGTCGAATCATCAGGCATCTATGTAATCGTGCACCTACAACACCCAGTTTCTCCATGGAAAATATTTGATTCCAAAGCCACCAAATGATATTTTAGTTTTGGGATAATCCTAAAGATAATGAATACTAACTCTAGCCATTCCTCCACCGCATGGGGATTCAGTTTTCCTTAGAATGTTAGCAGTCTTTGACGGTGTAACTCATAGTGTATACTCATCCAACACACATCCACATCCTGATCTTCTAGGACAATCAGCTTCTCAATAGGTGGTTGTGCTTCTACCAACCCACTTGGAATAAGGGTATCATGATATGAACCTTGATCATAGGCCTCATTGCTAATATGGATACCGTCACAAACCAGATCTAGTATCCTATATAGATGGCATCATGGAGGCATCCAAAAAATTATCATGTAGTACCATAGTTATATGAGAATATATATATATATATAATGGGTAGTTTACTCATGAAGGATAGTCCAAGAATCAATCCTATATGATGAATTCACCATTGATCCCTATAACATATGTCTCATCATTTTAGGTCAACTAGTAGGTTGTCAAGGTCTTGTTGAATGGCTACGTTGGCCGCCACACCATCACCAGACTTCTTGGCCTGAGAGACGCACTCGAGAAACATTGAAACCATTGCCCTACACACAACCAAATCATTTTTAGGGAATTTATGAAAAATGTACAAAGGATAAAACCATCTCTAATACCAATCTTTTATTACCTGGCCCAAATTGGAGATCTAGCCACCACTACCCAAAACCCACCTCCATAGTCCATTGGTTGGAAACAAGCACTGAAGGCATAACTAACATGGGGTATCATGTTATTAATAATCTGTACACACAAAACCAATTCAATGTACAAATATAGAATTAAATAAATAAATGACGAAAAAACACTATAAATAATCCATGATTGAATAAACTTCTAAATAGTAAAAGTTTTGGCAGTGAAAACATAAATGAAAAGGGAAAAATACATGCCGAACCAGAAATCTTTCCCAACCTAACAAAAATGGAAAAGAATAAATAGCTGAGAGAGCCCAAAACCTATATACTTATCTATGGCCACCATACATAGTCCAAGAACCGTATACCCCTAAGCACCTATGATGTCACGATTGGAATGTCCGTCATATGCAAAAGACACAAAACATGTTGGTTAAAGCCCATGTAGGGGTGAATATATACATACATAGTAGAAATCACCAAAAAGGTGAACACGGAGCAGTAAAATATGCAACAGAAGAGGTAAGTAGCATCTTTAACAATGTTTACTAGATGAGTACAACTTAACCGAATAAGAGAGTGAAAGAGAACTTTTCCAAAAACAAGGAGCTCATCATGGTGAGAAGATGGACTTATCAACAAGTATTCACTACCTGTGACAATAGAGTTGACTCATCCAACAATGAGAAGTTAGAAAATTGAAATCATGTGGCATACCCAACATGTCATTCCCTCTCATTGAAGGAGAGTAGATATACCCAAGGATTGGGTACTGATGTGGGATATATATATGCTCAGTCATAAAATCCCAAATGAGAGAGAAAGGTTATCTCCATCTTACAAATAAACTATGGAATATGTGTTTCTAATATTTCAAAAAAGAAAGTCCATCTACAATGCCTAGCATCTCACTTATCCTCCCATGACACACAAGTATGAGGGACTCAATCACCACACCTTAATATTATCCTCTTTGGTTGGTACAGACATTCCCATGTGTTTTTATGTTGAGTCACAAGAATGAGTATTGGTGGGGAAATTCTTTCTCTTTATTATGAGTAAAAAGGTTCTTCAAAACATGCCTCGTCACTATGCCACCTAACTGAGGGGTCACCAATTTTAGGAAATGATCATGTTCCCTGGTGTGATAGGAGGGTCATACTCTGTTAGTCCCTAAGGAAATCCCCTACCTAGTCCTATTGGAGGGTACTACTCGGTAATGTCATCGAGGAACACAAGTGCCTAGTCTTACTAGAGGGTAAGACTAGTGGTTTGTTAAGGAAACACCACTAACCAGCCCAGCTAGAGGACTATGCCTAGAATATTCCACCATAGAATGCCATCGCCATGCCCAGTTTGGGGATAAGACCAAAATGTTGAGGAACTCCACAACCCATTCCTACTAGAGGGTAACTCAGAAAGATCATCAGGGAATTCCATTACCCAATAATACTGAAGGGTAAACCTAGAACTGTCATAGGGGAATGCCAAATCCCATTCCTGCTAGTAGGTAATACTTGTAATGATATGGTGATGTAGTATGATCTCTATTTTAATTGGCTGTTACCTTAGTGTGTTACAAGTTCATAATATTTTACATCATCTATCAAAAGTTATTTTTAGGGCTCCATGGAATTATATGTGGTAAAAAGCATAGGATCAACATCTCACTGGCCAAAATCGATGTTGATAGGATGGAGATATAGTGGATGGAAGATCTCTCTAAAGCGCTCATGAGGTACACTATGTGGGGGGGGGGGGGTACCCACATGATGTGTGGTCCATCTTCACTGTCTAGTCATGTCCCTTATCGGTACATGGGTCCCATCCCATGTGGTATAACACTCTGTCTATGTGGAATACTTGGCATATCCAAACTATATGGGACTGGGGCCATGTCATATGGATGGGTTTATTTACTCGAACTCCGTGTCCATGTACCTTAGTACACTACATGTGGGATCACTTGAGATGATACATGTGTGGCCCACCTATGTCTATGTACTTTGAAAATGGTGTGTCTCTATCCATGTAATCCATCGTATGACTCATACACAGAAGAAATAATTACATGCTGTGTCAAATATAGACAGGTTTTTCTATTATTATGGGTTTCAAACCCTAGTGCTACCACTCTAAAGGGACTACGTGCCATGGATTCTTCATTATACACATCATGTAGTTACGATTTCTCCAGAAATCTCATATTTGATATGCCAATTTAGATCTACATCATCCATTGTTTATATCTCCTAACGTCATTTTTCAATCACTAGATATTTATGAAGAATAGGGATTCCCATCATCACTCGCCAAAAATAAGCCTTGATCATCGATAAGGGTTTGGCAGAACATTTTTTCACCACCATGCCTCTGTTCGTTGCGATTTCAATAGTTAATCACTGGATTATCCATCCTATCTTTACAACCTTTCCATATCTATGCTCGGCTCGTAAAACTGTTGATAAATCCCTGATCCACCATCTATAAGGGCACGTTATCAAGCTCAAGTCTCCCGACAACTATCAATTTGGGAATTAAGAGGTTCCAAAAATTAAGAACACAATGAATAGGGGATGAAAAAGAAAAAAGAACAAATGATTTAATTATCATTGTCCAAGAGTTCTTAGATAATGAACATGAATGTGTTCCAGGGTAAGAAAAAATTGATTATGAAAAAATTGTGATCCAATTTCTATTATATGGGATAAACAATGTGTGTAGAGATGGTCACAATTTGATGAATAACTAAATATGCACTCAAAATTTTAATCTAATGCATAAAAACACCAAATACGAGTCATAATTCTTATTTGGATTTATTGCTGGGGTAGAATGTGTTTTTAAATGAGGGAGGTGGATATTTTGTGTTAATTGTTCTTTAATCCTCACTAAACTACAGGTTCATCATTCATTAAAGGCATTATCTAATATAATTGACCAATAGATCTGGAGAGGAGGGTATCACTGGAAAATTGTTAATTGTGAGGGAGACCTTTCTAAAACCCTCTAATAACATATTTATAAGCTATTAATTATGTCAATGATGATTATTAAATAAATAAATTAATTAATTAATTGAAATGCACCGCCAATGAGTAAGGTGTTTGTTCTTACCATATCGTCTCATTTTATATCTCATATAAGGAAAACATCATGTTCCGAACCCAACCGTTGTATCATATTTCCAGTTCGATCAACCATTTAAGAGTTACAAAATTTTATTTTTTTAACCATGCTTGTGAACTAAATATATTTAATATTTTTATAAAATAAATTCCGGGAAAATTAGGCCTCATAATTTCACGCCGTCTGAGGTCCTAGCTCTGAAAATATATTTAGAAACATTTCAACTTATTATAAGGAAAAACACGGGTATCTAGAAATGACGTAGATTAATTATATCATAAAATATTTTGAATTATTAATGATTCAATAAATATTATGTAATGTGGTATTATATAAACTATTTAAATGAAATTTGATGCATAAAAGAACATGAGTCTTAAAGAAGGATGTTTTGAGGTAAAACCCTTTCAATGTTCATATTATTAAGGTGAGAGTTAATAAATAAATTGATTATGTGTAACAAATGTAGATTAAAATGGAAAGTGTAAATCCATTATAAATAAAGAAAAGGAAATTACACACATAATCTTGGAATAACATAATCTAAAAAGTAGATATATAACCGCATTAATGGAAACTGAGTTTAGAAAACCCTTTTCCTCATGCTCCCCTTTAGTTGAGAACTCGTTAACCATCAGTATATTAGTTATAAAAATGTTATATACTTACACAAAAATCATATTATTATTTATAATTGAATTTATGATTACTTTTAAAACATCATTCCACACAATAGCTAACAATGATTCCTTATCTCTATTGTATCAGGTGTTAATTGCCATGTTTTCTCATGTATGCTTTATCTTGAATGTTCTAGATCTAGAATAGAGGATATTGTTTTATCATATTTATAATTATATTAATAATATAAATATAATTTTTTTAATTTGATATATTTTATATTAGTTATATAATTTTGAACATGGAGAATGAATCACATAGCTTAGTGGAGGCGGTAGGTCCTATATATGCACATCCAAAATTGTAATTTCCATAACTACTGAATGGTATGTAAGTAAATCGTATATCAGTTTTACATAATCAATATAATATAATATGTATCACATATATTCATACATTTTTCATTTATTTCTTTCTGTGTAAAGCATTACTGGAAAATGATTCACATCGCATCGCGAGTTAGTAGTCCGCTATGCACACAAATGATGTTATCATCTAATAAAAATATGATAAAGTAATAAAGTATATGATATATTTAATTTCAAGAAACATTAATATTTCATTAATATCATATATAAATATTAAATTAATCTTTATTAACTTCCATGTAA
The DNA here is from genome assembly GCA_963277665.1 of Viscum album. Taxonomy (NCBI): domain Eukaryota; kingdom Viridiplantae; phylum Streptophyta; class Magnoliopsida; order Santalales; family Viscaceae; genus Viscum; species Viscum album. The sequence continues at coordinate 669,754,516 of OY728123.1, forward strand.
ATATTAAATGAAAAATGAATCACATCACTTCGTGAGGTGGTAGTTCATTGCCACACAAAAGATTTTATCAAATTCCCTACAGAATGTAATGTAATATTTTTCATGTGATTTTATAATACAATAATTATAATTTTATCATAAATATCATATATAAATATTATATACATCATTATATCAATTTTTGAGAAGTGGTGATGGAAAATGAATTGCGTCAATACGTGGGGCGGTAGTCCACAATTCACACCATCAACAGTTTCATTTCCCATTTAATATCGGGGGAGATGGGTGTAGGTTAGGACCTTAATATAATAAAATCTCCAAATAAGTAATATAATTAGGTTATTATATAATAAAATATTAATAATATTTGATGTAGTTGTAAGATAAGTTAAAATTCTCAGTGAAGGACGATATCTCTTATTCAGAAAAATTCTTTAGGTTCTCACAAAAAACATTTCTCGGATGGATTTCTGGTCAAAAAACAGATTATATAATGAAATTATGTATGTAAATAAGTTATTTGAGTACTTATTTTCAGTTCCAATGGGTTTTGTTCGTGTGGATTTGAATGGAGAGGGGGTGATATTTATAAGTACGGGAGAGGACATTTTTGGAGTTTTTGAGAAGAATGAATTTCACCCATGTTTTTATGATAAATGATATAATAATTGACCATATTAAATCCATAAAATATATAGGTCAAAATTATTTAAATAAAATATAATTTAAATATGTTTTGGTTCATTTTTAAGCCTTACTTTTTTAGTTTAACCTCTGCTAGACCTATTAATACCCTAGAACTGATAAATAATTTTTACTGTTTTCAGTATACATTATGGAAAAAATTAAGTAGAACATATTTTATAAAGAAATATGATTATTTAAATTATGGAATCCATTTTTAATGATTAAACTCAAGTAATTGGAAAATTTTTATTTAATATTAAATATGCAGATGTGTATAAAAAATGGGTTTTCAAAAAATGAATTTTTTATAGAAAAATATATTATCATATTAGAAATATAAAAAATAATAAATAATAAATTTATTTAAATTAATATTTTCATATATATAATCTAAATATTTAATTTAAATCATTCTGGATTCGGTGTTGTTTTAATTATTTAAAATGGATTACAATTATACACCAACAGTTTTAAGAAAAAGGTGTTTTAAATCCTAAAATTAAACTTATACTAAAATATATTATAATGATGATGTAAATGTAATTAGTAAGATTTAATATAGCTAAATAATAATTATGTTAATTCTAAATCAAATTAAAATTTTCATGGTTTGTAATTTAAAAAAATGAAATGAAAAATTTATAAAAGTCCATATTTTTATTATTCACTAAAGATATAATATTTTCTAAAAATACTATAATTTAATCATATGTTAATATAAATATTATGATTTCCCAAATTTTATTTAAATATATTTAATAAATAATTTAATATTCAAGTTAAAAATATGTGTACAAATTGAGACTAAACTGCCTTTTTGAAAAATAGAGTTTTTGAGAAAATAATATTTTTTCTTCAAAATAGTCCTTATTTAATTTATAATGAATAGATAAAAATTTAATTTATTTTATAAATGTGTAAATAATATAATTTTCATAATTTAATTATTCTTATTCTTAACCACTTGCTTAAGAGCTAGGATATAATGGTCGTGAATAAAAAAAATATTTTAATATATCATCTATTTTTATTTAAATCTGGTGTTGTATAAAATGACATCTATTTAAGGGATTGAATTTATTTAAATTAAAATACATTCTAAATTCTTGTGGTATTATATTCCACTCACACAACCATAAATGTTTTTTAATTTCATTCCAAATATGAAGGAGTCTCTAAAATAACATATAAAACTCCTCTATGGAATAATACCATCCATTTCATTCTGCACAATTGAAATGAAAAATAAAAAATTGGCCCTAGGATCAAAAAATGAATCCTAAATATCCCTCAAAAACTAAACATCATCATTAATGGTAGGGATTAATCTCTTACTCATGATTTAACTCTTATGCTATGAGAATTGTATTCTCGTTTTTATCAAAACACATCCCAAATAACAAGAAGAAATTATTTATTAACACGATCCACATTAAGAACCTTGATTTGAAAAAATTTGTGAAGAACATGATTGGGATACCACCAGATTGGTCCTCATGTTGATTCTCTATTAGGCCTGAAGGTCCTTCCTTTTCCCCAATGCTAGAAAATAGTACATAGACAATATTGGGTATGAATTTTTTTCCAATAAATAAATAATAATGGAAGGAAAATTATTCCCATGTTTTAAAAATGATCAATCCATAAGTCACAATTCCACACACCTGAAATAATAAGATTCAAAAATAAGTATAACCAAATTGTTCATATGTATGAAATCCTAACACATAAAAAATAAATAATACAAAGTTATTATCTACAACATTGAAATATCAAATTAAAATTGATATAAAAATATAACTAAAAAAATTGAATATAATGTTTGATTAAAATTCATACAAGGAATAATACATCATTTAAACAAAAGAAAAAAATATAACATAAATTTGTAAAACCCATTGCTAAGTGTCATGTGATCCACCCTTAATTTCATCCAACAAAAATCGTGAACACAAACCAACTAGTTAATGCTGCTTCCAACTAGAACCTTCACTAAACCTGTAACACGATAGGCATGAGCAGAAATTACTAATAGGTATCTTCCCCACAACCCATATATATAATTTATACCAAATTATATGTATTATTGGTTTTAATTACTTATATAATTATATAATTTTACCCTTATTCAAAACCTAATAACCTGAATTTTTAAAACACTATGATTTAAAATAACGTGAATCACCATTTCAAAATTATGGTTTTAACTAAGGGTGGAATCCACCATTTAAATAATAGAAAACATTCTAAAACAATAAGGATAGTAGACATTGAAGAATATGAAATGAAACTATAAAAATTTAATACATCATTGGAAAATTTAAAAAAATCATTTTAAAACCAATCTATAAATGAAAACCAAGTGGAATGAAATTAAAAATAATTAAATTAGGAATCCACACATCAGTAGGCATAATATAAACATAAGAATAAAAATGGAATCATTGAGAAAAATTATAATAAGAGGATGTAATAAAATAATATATCCAGTGATATCTAATTGAATCAAAAACAACTAATATGATACATCAGAAACACACAAGTATTTATTGTGAAAAAAATACTATAGATGGCTAAAAAAATCTAATACAGAATTGTATGACCCTATGCGTGCTTAATGAAACTCAACTTCATCTTTCCCTTATGGTCTCCCCAGGAGGTGACCCATATATAATCAAAATAATACCTTGGTCACTAGCATATGGTAATATCTACTAGCAGATCACTCATATATATCCTTCAATTATTAACTAGGATTCCGATGACATATCTCAATGAAGGAGAGAGAAAATTAGCAATAAGCATCACATGAATCAACAAATAATTAAAATATTCCTCAAATCACCTCCAAAACTCTTGAAAAAAAATGAACCCTAAAGTATCATATAATACACAACATTCCATAAAAGGAAATGGTCTAAATAATGAATAAGTTAGGCTCACACAATAAGGTATCACATAGAACAAGTATCACAATATTTAATGTGGCAACCTATCCTATGAAAAAATAATTGGAATTATAATACATCACACCCCCTTAGGAAACTAACAATTGAAACATCCCTTAATTACTTTTTAAATAACACTCCTTACATTTTAAATAAATATTAAAAACAATCATGATAATGTTGAAGTCATTAAATAATTGAAACATGCCCATGTCCATTATTTTTATAAATCATACCATTAAAAATGAAAAACATCCATCTTTAAGATAAAATATCTCATTATTTTTCTTTTTATGAAATCCACTTAATAATTTAAATAGGCACTAGAATCCCAAAATTTATATAAAAACATGTTTTGACCATGAATAATCGAGGAATAATCCTATTATGAAATTTAAAACCAAAGTAAACCCACCATAATCACATAGAAATCATCCAATGTTTTTACCTCAATTTAATATAACTAAAATATGATGATAGAAACTTGAAATATATCAATGTATTTTAATTTTAAGGCTTAAACATAGCGAAACCAACCATAAAATGTATATTTTTGAAATCAAGATGTTTATACACCACCAACAGAAAAAATAAATGATAAAAAATCCTTCAGAAGGAAAATCACCAATTAAAATATTTTCCACTAGGTACCCTAGTCCAATGAGAAAAAAATGAGAGAAATTAAAAGAGGGACATAGAAAGAGAATAAGATAAGATATGTTCAGGAGTATATTACCATGATCGAACCACCTCAAATCATAGAAAACATCCAAGATATCACCGAGCCAGTAGGAGGAATTTATGTTAAAGGTATGTTGGGGCTGTAGTGGTGGTATAAGGAAGAATATGGGTGGTCAATGTGGAAAACCTAAAAGGGCTAATAAGAGTAAATTCAAAATTATAACTAATATAGGAATATTGCGTAGTTTGTATGGACAATTTTCCAAAACATAAACCAATTGTAAGGATAATACTATCGACCTAAGTGAAAAATTCTTGATTTGGCCACACTGTTAAGAAATTGATTTATAATTTTTAAAAATTAATTTGTAAAACAATTATTTTCTTTGACATGGTCATGAGAGAGGTTTCTCAAATCATGCACCAATCCATGCAATATGAAATTTTTTAAGTTTTATAAATGAGTTTAAATATAAATGTCAAGAAACTCAGGTTAATAATAATAAAAAAAGCTAAATAATTAATTAATAAAATCAATTTTACAGTGTCATAATTGATTATCTCACCTTATATTCTCTTATTTATAATATTAATTTTAAAATATTTTAATTCATTACATGAAAAGAGTTTCATATTATCTTTTAATGTGATATGTTTTTATATGTTTTGAGTAATATAGTTAATTTTGTTTCAAAAAAATTAATATAAATAAATGTTGGTGTAATATTTATATATAAAAATGATCAAAATGTGTTTATTTGGATGAATAAATAAATAATTTGAAAGTAAAATTACTATAAGAATGAACACAATAAAATAGAATGAAATATTCATGATATCTATATGGGATTTATATTTTGATTCCATTAAACAACAAATAATTACTATATGTCTAATTTTGTTCACAATATAAAATTATTAACATAATGATAATTATATATATATATCCCTAAAAATTATATTTTTATGGATTATTTTATAAGGAGAGTGAAATGTATACGACCTTCATAATTAGGTTTATATACTTGATGCTAACTTTTTTATATAGTTTAATGAGTAACCCAAACATTTAGGTATGAAGTGGAATGGTTTTGAGATAACTATTCAAATTAATTAATGAAATGTATTTTCCATTTAACTATTTAAGTGATTTATATTATATAATTCACATGATAGTCTACTAAAATAGCTACACAATGGGGTAAATTCTAGAGATAATCCAAATATTAATGAAATATAGTTCTCTTACCAAAAATATCTATGGTATAAGTGTTCATTATTTTTTATAAGTATATTCAATTAATTAAATATTTAATACCGATAAATAATTAAACATCATTGAAAAGTATTTACGATATATATTATTAAACAAAAAATTCGTTTTTATGCTATGCTATTTCATTAATAATGATTTTTTAGTGAAAAATATTTACAAAATTGGTGTTAGAACTGGAAAATATTTTCAGTTATAAAGAGAATCATCATAAAAAGGTTTTTCCATCGAAATATATATTTTCACATTTTAAGTGAAACAAATGGATATCAAATTTTTGCGGGGAAATATAATCTTTATATAAATAATAGTTTGGTTCTAATATTTAAAAATATAGAAAATTTATCATTGATTAATGCTTAAAAATAATTGACTTTATTTCATTTTATAGAAAATAATTGTTGTTTTCACATGAATGGTATATTTAATAGAAATTAACATATGATTAAAAGTTCGTTTATTAAAGTTATATATAATCTAGTATAAAATAAATATGATAATTAATTAAATGAATATGGATTATATAATAACATACTAATGATACTTTTTATGAAAATTAGTTTTGGGTTTTGAACTATTAAACATAAAAAATATTATTATATATTGTTTAATGAGAACATGGGTTAGTGGTGGTTATGTTTTGAAGTCCTTTAATATTCAAATGTATGAACAATGAGATATATAATTATATTATTAAGAGTGTTGAGCACTATTTAATAGATTTATTTATACAAACATAATATAATAGTTTTTATTTGATAAAAGTATAAAATAATTTTATACATTGACTAGTAAATGAATTTTTTATATATCTACACTCATTTTCAATTTACAAAAAACCTATGAGACACTATATATTTTCTGGATAGTTAACATACTAACTTTTTAAAGTATTTTTGGTTGAAAATAATACTAAAATGCTCAAATTTCCTTTTATCTAAAATATTAATTTAATTTATATTCTGCAAGGAATTGGAGAGTTGTTATTTGAATAAATATTTATATTAAAAATTGTTTTTTCATGATATAGTATATTCCTTCAAAAATAATAAATCCATTGAAACCATTGGAGTAATATGAACATATGATGTCTAAGTCCAATAATTAAAAATATTTATTTTGTTAAAGGGTGTGTTAATTAAAAAAAACTAAATCATGGTACTAAATATTTCATTTATATAAAATGATTAATTGGGGTGTAAATAAATTTTTAAAGTGATAGGTTTGTTTTGAGGATCCATGATCCAATATAATTCTAATAACTATCACTGGATCATTTTTACGAATATTGAAAAATAATTGAGAATAATTATGGTTTTGTTCATGAAGTGAAGATAAATGATCTCAATTGGAGATTTGATTTTACTTGTATGATGAAAAAACACGTTTATGAGTTATAAGTTTATTTGTTTCCACTATATAATATTATAAATATTAAAAATAGAATTTATTTTTATTTACATCATTTGAACTTATGTATCATCATAATTTGGGATAAACCTCCAATGTACCATTTAATATTATTGTTTCCTTGAAAGAAACTATGTCATTAAATATTTTAGTTAGAGTTTTAATTTGATTGTTTTTTAGATAACTACATAACGATGTAACTTGTATTACAAGTTAATATAATATATTCTTTAATACGATTGATAATCTAACTAACACATTAATCTATAAAAATAATTTATATATTATTTTGAAATATGAATAGATTTTATGTATATAGTTTTTTATTAAATCAAAAAATGTTTGGAAATAATTTTTTTACCAATTAAAATTAAATGTTTTCATTAATTTATGTGTGTTGCCTTTATAACATTAGTGTTGATTGATAAATTACAACCCAAAAATAAATCTTTGGATTATGTAATAATAAATGATTATTATGGAAATTATTTGTTATGAATTTATTTGTTTTTAATACAAGTAGAGGATATCAAAGATATATAATGTATACTCGTGAGAGATACATATTAGTTTTTTATTATATTAAATCATTTAAGTATATGATATGTAATTATTTAAAAAGGATGTAGGTATAATTGGGCTAAAATATTCATAGTAATATAAAATAATGGAGATCCATAGGGTATCCTAAATTTAAACTATCATACTTTTATATATCCAATATGATAATAATACATATTTAGATAATTAGGCTTGGTGGGGTGTTTATTGATCAGATAATTTTTTTTGTTTAACAAAGCTAACTCGACAAGGAATTAAGAGAGGGTATGGAATCTACCACAGGTACTAGGAACTATGTAGCTCTGAATGGGGAAATTATTGCCTATTATCCATAAAAGGTTGGAATATAGTCATCATCAATGAAACAGATGTTGTAGAGTGGTGGTTCTAGTGTAGTCGGTTCTTTGGCCCTTCCAGTCATATACTATGCCTTATATCTCTAAGCCTACTGGTTATGTATTTTTTACTAGTCAACAGAGTTAAAATATTGATTATAAAATAAATAAATAAAAATATAAGGCCTTTGGGCCATTCGTGCTATTTTTTAACGTCTAATATATTTCGTCGTATATAATGGGTACAACGTATAGTTTCTCATTTGAGTATGGTTAAGTAATTTTATCACCATACCTAATTGTATTTCATGCGATGGGTTCATCTACTTATATGAATCACCTAATATATAATAATTTTATTTCTGAATATATGTTAGATAATAAAAATTTATATGTTATCAAATATGATAATTTCATGTTCCGTGTCCTATGGCTATAGTTTTTATCTTATTAAAAATGGTTTTATAATTATTCCAGATATATACTGATATATATAGTTGAAACATGTTTGGAGGTACATGTTTAGGATGAATATAATTACAAACACCTTTAGATTGAGTGTTATTGGAGTTTATCTAAAGGAATCACTATTCTTATGATCATTAATTATGAATTTATTAAAAACATCACTATTACAAATTTTTATACGGTTATACATAAGCCTATTTAAATGATCATTCATTTTGGTATAAATTTATAATCGAAAGTTGTGATAGTTAAATTGATAGTTTTGTTGATATAAATTTGGTAATGTTTTACAAAGTTGTTTTGATATATATAAATAATGTTTATGATTATTTAGTTCAAGTATATTATAGAAAATACTAATGGTGTATAACTTGTACTGTAAACTTTGAAATGTTATGGGTGTTTCATATTTAATTTTTGTTATATATGTAGTTGAGTTATGATATATAAATATGTAATTACCTTCATTTTTCTAAATTTTATGTAATATTATAATAATATATTATCTTACACATTTTAATATTTTTCTTATGTATAGTTACAGTGTGTTTAAATAATTAATATTTATTAAAGTCTATGTCCTTTAATAATATACATCTTGAAGTAGTTATAACAAACAATGACTAAAATATAGAATTTAATAAAATATTCAGTCCATGGAACATCATTAATTAAATAAAATAGGACTATAAAAGGATATATAAATCCTATTGAAGGTTGATACAATTCATACGAATTTATAGATAGATATCCTTTGTCTATCTCGCTCTTTTTTTCCTAGGGAAGCTCTATAAATCTAGGGTCCTCTAGAAATATTGTAACATTCGAGGTACTTATATAATAATTCTTTTTTATATATATTAATATTTATGAATTACATATTAATTTTAAATGAAAATAGATGCTATATCTAATAGTGTACATGACACACATTAATGATTTTCTTTGATATCTTATGTTTTATGTGAGACTTAGTTAAACTGGACAATAATAAACTTTTATTATTAGTATTTAATATGGCATTTTTTCTAACATTTAATGGAACACCTATTTTATATAAAATTTTTGATGCATTAATAATTTTTATATGAACAAATAATTATAAATTTTTGAAACAAATTCCAAAATTTAAATTGGTTGAATGTTTTTTATTTTTTTGAGAACATTCTTATTTTTATAAATATTAAATAAAACTGAATTTTAGTTCAAAAATAATTTTTATCCAATTTATTTATATAGTTTAATTTTTTTTAAATTGGTTATACATTATAATTAAGAATTTTTTATATTCTTTAAAACAATTTAGGTAATTGGAATCAATTTAAAATTTAATTAATATATAAAAACTTGATGCTAGTCACCATCCCCTAGCCTATTAGAGGGGGTCATGAGGAATCACAATATGATCCCCACATGGATAGGTCATGACACTAAAACTCACCCAAAAAAAATATCTTTCGAGATGTTAAACCCATTTATTTGATTTGTTGGATTCTTACAGGTACTATTCTATTGTTGCACAAGAATTTAAATTAATTGTTTCATCACAAAAAAAGTAATGATAAATTACCATAATTAAAATAATTTCATTATTATCATAATATGTTTTAATAATATTTTAAATCTTATTTAAATCTTTATGTGAACATATAATATAAATTTAACAACAAGAAAGGTATATTTTGTATCTTTCTTTAACTAAAATAAAAATCAATTATTTTTCAATGAATCATGTAAAAAAATATAGATAAATTCGAACCTTCCATGGGGATGTCTGGAAAACCTACCTCAAATATATTAAAGGTTGGTGTTAGGGTTTATATTAGTCCTTATCATATTATTTTTAACATTAACTACATGATTTTCTCTTACTAAGGTCACAACAATTTACTATGGTTATTTTTCATAATGAGCAAAAATAAAAGGGAATTATGGAAGAAAAATGATTATCTTAGTTTATATTATGGGTTATATTTTTCTAAATTTCAATTCTAAGAAGTTGATGAATGCAATTTAAAATTAGACCCATAAAATTTAATGAAAAGTGGCTTTTTATAGAATAATTTTTTTCAAATGTAAAATGAAATTACATTCACATTATGATTATTAATCATAATTAAATGAATTAAAATTCCTATATATATAATATAAAAATTTATTTCATCATTAGGTATTTTTCAACTAATTAAAATGGATAACATTTTGCCCTTAAAACTATTTTTATGAATACTGTGTTTTATGTATAAAAAACAAACGTATACCAAAATTAAGTGTTAAACTTATTCCTATGTATTTAATTATATAAAATATAAGTAAATGTGTCATAGAATAATTTTATATAAAATTAAATGAATAATTATAATTTTCAATGAAACTAAATTACAATCTAACAAAATTCTATTTTTTCACTATTCACTATAAATGAGTATCGTTAGAAAAAATAAAAGTTGTACCTAAAGATAAATTTGATATAATAATTTCCAAAATGATATAATTTTTGTAAAAGAAAATTTATAATTTTTCCAGAAACTAATTATTATATTCACTACTAAAAATAAAAAACAACCAATTTTTTAGAAAATATATTTATAAAGCATAAAATGACCACTTTAAATGGAGTTCTTATTCCGTAGGAATAAATAAATAAATTTTTATTGAGAAAGAAAATTATATATATATATATCATAAAATGGTTTATCCTATTCATTCCATCCAATTAATTAGGGACGTTATAACTATAACATTTAAAAAATATTATTATGTAGTTCATTTAAGCTCATTGTTGTGTGTTTTATTAGCTATCAAGCATAATATTGTTTATAATGTCATTTTGATACAAAAATGGTTTTCATTTCCCCATAATATCATCTGTTTTACTAAAAATTCAATAAAATTATGGTTTCATTTTATTTTTGACATTCTTAAACTCATTAATGCACTTCTTTAGCTAAAATAAATGTTCTATATTCCCTTTATCCCTAAAACATCTCATATACTTGATATAAATCTATTCATTTATTTTCTCATGAAGAAATGTGGCCTTAATATCTTACTTATCTGGATAAAAAACTTCTATTACAACCATACCAAGAACTATATAAATTGTTATCTCATAAAAAATTAGAGAAAATAGAATAGAAGAATTTATACAATCCATTTGCTAAAAACTATTAATGACAAGCCTTACCTTGTATCAGTCTCTACTATCTTCTTCTTCCTTATGGTGATAAACTAATTTATTCTAAATTAATATTTTTCTAAGAGGATGTTCTACTAGATCCCATGTTCTAAACACCTATAATTAATTGGTTTCATCCCTCCTCATTGAATCCCATTAACTCGAGTCTTCCCATCTTTTATCCAATTATGTCATATTGGGATCTCCATTATCCAAGAGACAAAAGTTGTGTGTGTCACTTATATATCTTTACAAATGATTTTGAATCCTAGTAGTCCTATGAAACTATCAATATGGCTCCACTCATTATAGAAACACTAATTATAGAACTTTAAATTCCAAATTACTTCCACAATCATTCAAATACCTTGATATTTTTTATATATTTTTCCTTGTATACACCATCAAAACATGAATAGCATCAAAAAATCCTTCTTGATATTATAGTGTTTATTTAAATATAATACTCACTAAAATTTCTTGTACATGTGTAACCTTTATATATCTATTTATTAAATCCTCATATTGTTATGATCATTATATCTCATCAGTAATATCAACTTAGATCTAATATTTCCACAAGATATCTTCATTAATGATTATATTCTGAATTATGAACCCCTTTAAGGGCTATTATCCCATATCAAAAAACTAAAGTATTTTTCACCATACCCTATAAATAAACATGAATATGGGTTATTTTATATCATTTCCCTTCCCATATCATAAACATCGATGTATATGAGTGAAACAATTAATTTGTTGTGATAAATTTCAATATTACTTATGAAATTATATACTTTCAGGTGATTAATCCCTAAAAAAATAAGGAATATTGTTCACTAAGTAAGAATTATAATTAAAATCATCCCCCCAAAACTTATTTGGAAACCATTATGAATCCCCATGGTTTTTAATATCTCAAAAAACATTTGATTCATCCTAAACACAACTCAACTTTTCTATATACAACCCAATATAGTCATGCAAAAACCCGACCTTAAGAATTACTTACTCTAGTGTTTGTACACTCAATTAAACATTCATAAATTTATTTGGATAATTTTATTATTGGTTTAAGAGAATTAGTAAAATATCCTAAAATATAAAAACAATCATTACAAGTATGAAATCCAACACAATATTTATTTTTAATATAAAACAAAAGTCTTTACAATAAGATGTCATTTCAATTCATGATAAACATAAAAATTATCTTCATGTACTCTTCCTTTTACAGACACTCCCTTAAACCCTATAGAATTTTTTTTGAAACTTGGTATGAGTAAAAAATCACATTAAGGTACAAAAAAAAAGAAAGATAACCATTACTCTAGTGAAAAACATTAAAATCCATAATATATAGTCCTTTAAACATTATTATTAATCTTATGGAATTATTCATTTCTATATTAATAAACTCACATATTAATCTCTAATAAAACATTTATAACCCATATAACTCATAGGTAAACAATGTTGGAAACATGGAGAATTATTAAAGTAACCACCACACTTACTCATGGTAGTCCTTCATGGTTAACTTCTAATAACTTCATTAGAGAAACCATCATAGCTACTCAAGATTAATAATCATAGTTAATCTTGTAATAACAATCATAGTATATTATAATTTTATCTTGAGAGATTATTTATTTTTAGATACATATCATAAATTTAATAAAAATACCTTCAAAATACATCTTTGGTTTACCCAATGAATTGGAAGTTGTAATGTAACACCCAATATGTGGTTTATCACAGATCCACCCATTATTGGGTAATAAAGTAACTACTCATATATGGTTTATAAAAGAACCACATGTCATTTATTTATAACGTAAAAAAACATTTACCTAAAAAATTACCATGGACTATTATATAATCATAAATCATAAAACCTTGCATCATAAAAATATTCTATAGAAACGATAACCTCTTCATTATAAATAACCTGAACAACTAGGCACGTAAAAAGGAAAAAATTATCATTGAAAATAAAAAATTAAAATTATGAATGAATATTCATGGAATTAATTAATTATGATAGTGGAAAAATCTACTCATTCTGTAAATGTTATAAAACACTCATTCATTATTTTTTGTAAGAAAAGTCACAAAGTAACTCATTTGGAAAATAAAAATGTGATTCCTTTACAAATACTTTTTAATATATTAAAATTGGTTAAAATGACATTAAAAAATAATATATGAATAATAAAAACCTTCCTCAAATAATTTTTAGAAATAATAAATTTGGTTATGAATGAAAAAAGAGAGTTCTAAGTGATACTTTAAAAAGACAATTTTAATGGAATGTCTGTTAACAAATGTCCGTCATGTCCCACTTGTTTTCTCTCATACTAAAAAATAAAACTAGGTTAATTATTATATTTTTTATGAACCATTTCATGTTCATTATTTCTTTATGTCACTTATTACCATGTTAATTAGATATTCATTTAAATTCACATTGGGTTTTGTTGACAATATTATATACTTAACTTCCAAAATGACATTGGTCATTTAAATATGGTCAAAGATATCCAAAATAAATAATGTGTAGAGAAGTAATAATGACCTAATTATCACTTTTATAAAATAATTATATTTTTTAATCCAAGAATTATATATGGTTAAGAAAAATGAAATACATTACAATCATGGATATGGTAGGTCGTATATACATGTGAGTAACGCTTCTATTTTTCTATGACCATCATGGAAAGGAGGTATAAATTATTTTATATTTTCATAATGAAAATAATAACATATTTGTAGAAATTACTTCCTTAAATACACTTATATTTATCATTTATGAGATTTCCTAAGAAAAACGAATCACATCATTTTGTGGAGGTGGTAGTCGGGAGGTACACACAAATGACATTATTGTTTTCCTATAATTTCAATTGTAAGAATTTAAAAAATATTTTATATTATAAGATTGACAAATATTAAATTAATATAATATATAAACATTACATCCATAATTATAAACTATCTTGGGATATGGTGGTGAGAAATTAATTACATATGTTCATGAGGTGGTAGTCTTCCTTACCCACCGACGATGAATTCTTTTCTAATTTGATTGAATAAGAGATAAATATAGGTCATGAAAAAATAAAAATAAAATATAATTATATGGATTAAACTGTATTTATTATTTTTGGTGGTTTAATAAGGTTTGAGGCATGTGTAACAAGAAACAAAACTAAAACAGGCAGACAAAAAATATACAACTTCTTAGGAAACCACCTTTGATTAACACCTAAATCATTTTAAGGTTGGTGTTATTCATAAAATAATTCCACTATAATTTTTGGTGTTATTATAGCATGTTATTTGGGTATATATTTTCTGATCTAAATGGATTTTTTTAGTGTGAATTAATGAGAAGAAGAGGCTCCCCTTTATATGGGGGGGGGGGGGTACTCTAGACATTTCTCAAAATATTGAATTAAAAAAATTACATTTCTATTATAAATGGATAAAAATGATTAATTTATAAGATAATATAATTATGGGTTGAAATTAACTTATCTAATAAATGTAATGTAAATTTTTTCTATATTTATTCCCCTATTGTTTGGGTTTTACACTTATTTAACCATTTTAACAATTACAGTGAGAACTTAGATTTTTTACTCTCTGTTGGCTAATATAGATAATATAAAATAAAAAAATCAATAAATGGAACTTTTTTAATATTATAATGCTTATAATAATAAAATGGATGAATTTAATATTATAAGGAATTCTATACCATTAAATAAAACAATATTTATTATAAAATATCAATAATGTCTATTTTTTGAACTATTCATTAATTGGAATTTGATAATCACCAGATAACACCTATAAATAAATCAAAATATTTTATTATATCCATTACATGTCATATTATTATATAAAATTCGTTCATCATATTAATTATCATAAATTATATTTATTTCATCAATTCTCAAATCATTTATTTGAGTTCTCTATTAATTAAATAATTAATACATTACTATTGTGAAATAATTTAATGTAATTATATAATTAGTTAAAATAAAAAATATATTACCCTGGTGAATATAAAATTATTTTACTTAAAAAAAATATTTATAGTTGATCATATTCTTTGGATAACACCTTGTTAAAAATATAACTCTTATTAAAAATATGAGTTTGACATGTTTGACATTTCCTTAACTAAAAAACTATAAAGGCCATAATCATATCCAAGTGGCCCTAAATGGTCATAATTCTATAGTATGATTATTATGATAGAGATAAACTCATTAAATAATAATTGGTATAATTTTCAAGTCATTTTATTACTATTATCATTTTATTTTTATCCTAAATTACATGATTTACTTTTTAGAGTGGTGATAAAATTTATTAATGTTATTTTTTATATCATAAAAAAACTAAATGAAACCTATTTAATCAATTTTTACCCACTTATTCCGAATATTTAATCAATTTTTACCCACTTATTGCGAATATTTAATCAATTTTTAAATATTCAAAACAAACAATTTCTAGTATTTAATTTAAAATTAAACATATAAAAAACAATAAAAAACTATTTTTCAAAAAAAAATCTCATTTTAAATTTAAAATGTTTTTCTACTAAATTCAAGAATAAAATATATATCTTAAAACAAAATTTATTTCATTTAAAAGAAAATTAAATAATTAAAATTTATAATTAATTGAAACAGAATCTGACATTGTAAATTCTTTTAAATAAGGTATATATTTCAATAAAAATCAATAGTTTTCACTATTCATCAGAAAAAACAATTATTTCATAAAATTATCAATGATTAATTTAAAGATATTATTGAAATGGTTAATTGAAAATTTAAATTAATTTTTCATATAATGTTACTAGAAATTCTAAAAATTATAATATTAACTCATAAAAATCACATTTTTTAGGAAAACATTTTTTTCTGAAAAATTAAACAGCTTTACTGAAAATTGTGTTATTATTTTCTATGAATGTACCTATTAATTCCTATTTAAAATGAGCTTTATATTTATTACATAAATCAATTATTATTATTCATACCTTCCCATTTAATGGATAAGTTATAACAGCCAAATTTAAATGAGAATTTATTTTAGTTCGTTTAAGCGTGATGTGGCTTATCTTGTAATTTATTGATGAAATTGATTCCTTTTTAAAAAATATATGATTTTAAATTCTCCCCCTTTGGATTTTTCATCCTTGAAATGTTTAACTCGGTCACAAAATCCATGGTTTGACTTTTCAAAATACATTTGATGAAATCCAACATGTTTAAAAGGACTAATAAAACATGTTGTTGAAAAATAAGAAAGGAAAGTACAATGGTCACCAGTGATAACACATACTAGGATAACATGTATGAAAAATGGATCTTTTAGAGAAAATGTAACTCATAATTACTTATATAGTTTGAAAAGAAATATGGTCATGATAATGTTAACCAACACAAAACTGTAAACCAGTGATGTATTAAGAGGTCATTTATTACTCAGTAAGAAAGGTAAAGGATTATTTAAAAAAATATATTTCCTAATGATATGAAATTATTTTACTACCAAGGCTAAGAATATAGAGAAATATAAATACAGAGTGAGTATAATATTATCTTTAATTAATTTATACCACAATATCATCTTCTTCTTTGAAGGATGAGTCTTCAAGGTGAATTTCCATGATTGAAGAACAAGAATAAAATTATATAGATCGCATAGTCCACAAAAAATTGTTTATATATTATTATTGTTTTTATGCATTTACCAATACTAAAATTATTAGTAAAATATAATATAATTCTCCACAAAACTAAACTATTATAGTGTGAGGAAATATGTAATATCTAAAATTCAACAGTAATAACCTAAGATAAACATATATCATTAGAAAAATGACTATCATTAAAATTCCTAAAAAATAATCTAGAATAAGATATAAACACAAAAAAATATTTTATAAAAATTAAATTGAATATATTTTAATATTTATACCAAAATACTATCAATGACTCTTATAGTATCACAAAAAATGTAATTTCCTGAATTAGGTAATATCCAAGATATAATAATAATTTATATAAATAACATGAATCACTATAAATACTATCTAAAAAAATATGTGATTCAAAAATATAATTGAACCTTTAATCCCCAAATTAAAACCCATAATATCATATATAGCTCCTAAAATTATAATGATATTCATCTAAAATAGCATTATTCGCTTAATCACTAAATCAATTTTTGATAAAACATATGTTCCCATAATGAACTTAAACATTTTCTGTAATATTATATAAATTAAAAATAATTTAATACAAAACATGACATCCCATATGCTAGTGGTAGATGATTCACCCTTATCTCCCATTAGTAGCGGGTTTAATCCTCATGACATTTCAAGAAATGACAGGTTGTCTTCCAACTAGTTGGTTGGGCATTTTATAAAACATTATTAATGAAATCCTTATAAAAATCCATTAATGTGAGAATCATCCAAAAATAATCAATATATATTAAACATTAAATAACAGTTTTATCATCACTGGTTATCTCATACCTTTCATTTTTCTTCCCAAAATGTAATAACCCATAATTACCTCAAAAGTAAATGTCTCCAAAAACATCATTAGTCATATTAAAATTTCCTAAAATAAATCCTAAAAATGTTTTCTATGACAATAATATTAGGATAAACCATAATATAATATTACTATTATGGTATACATCACACTTAATATAACCTATCATGATAAAATCTTAATATCCAAAGCTGTCTAATTCCTCCTTTAATATAAAATGTATTAACCTAGCTCTAAGAATTACATATTCTTGTGTTTTTGAACATGAATTTACCTTCTTAAAATTCTATGAATAATTTTAGTTAATTTTTTTAGATATTTCAGTATAGAATCTATTAATGTAAACCCATATATTTCATGTGGGAATTACTATATATTTTCCGTTTTTCCATAAAAGTAAAGAGTTTAAAATAAAATGTAATTCCATTTCAGGATAATTTTTATAATTTTCTCCATGACCAAATTAATCTCCATAACCTACCATAAAAAATAATAAAATTATTTAAAGAATGGGATGAGAATAAAATTTTAGTAAGAGATATAAAAATAAATAAAACAATCAGTCTAGTGAAAAACATGAAAAGCGATAATATACTTACCATTATCTAATTATTCTTGATTATATGTAGTTACTAATTTTATGTAAAAAACACACACAATATTCTCAAACAAAACATTTATGAACCATTGAAAACATAGATGAAACATTTTGGAATCAGGGGGAATTATTATAGTAACCACTATATCTACTCATATAAGACCTTTATGAGGGCCCAACCCATTGGTGGTTATAATGTAACCACTTGTCCTTGGTTTATCATGGAAATATGATCATTGGTTAATCATGGATCTAACAATAATTATTTTATAAAAAATCCCGCAATCAATATATATATTTCCAAATAACTAAAATAAAATCCTAAATCATAAAATATTACATCATAAAAAAACATGAAAGAAGATAACATTTTCATTTTTAAAGAACATATATTTAAAAAAACATCACACATAAAAATAAAAAAAAATTCTTTTAAAATAAACATGTAAACATTTAATGGAAGAATTAATGAATTAATCCATCATGATAGTGGGTAAACCTTTTCAATCTGAAATATGTTAAAAAACATTCCATTCATATTTTTTCTCAGAAAATTCACAATGTACCTCATTTGGAAAATGATAAAAATATTCATTTTAAACCAATATTAAAAAATTAATATATTGGTAAAAATGAATTTCAAAAATAATAAAATAATCATAAATACCATCATTAAAACATTCTTATAAAACTATTAATTGGATATGGTTTAAAAATAGAGTTTTTATAGAAACATAAAAAGATAATTTTTAAATGAGTGTCTCTTATCTTATGTCCAACTCATCAAGTACAGTATTCATCTTCCTCAATAAGAAAAATAGGTTAATTATTTAATTTATTAATATTTTTTTCAGTCCATTATTATATTTATATCACTTATTACCATTTTATTTACAAAATCATTTAAATTCACATTCCGTGTTGTTGATGATATACAGTACATATATCCCAAAATGACTATGGTCGGTTGACTATGAACAAAGTGGAAAAGAATCCATAAAATATCGAATAATATTCATAATATAATTATAATATTTTTAAATTAATTATACTTTTAAATCCAAACATTAAATATGTTTATGAAAAATGAACTACGTTACAATCATGGAGACAGTAGGCCATACACACACATGGTTAACACTTCCATTTTTCAATGACCAATATGAAAAAAAGTTATATATTATTTTATCATTACATAATTATAATTATGTAATATATATAATAATTATTTCTTTTAATATACTTATATAAATAATTCATGTTCATTTTTTAATAAAAAATGAATCACATCGCTTCATTGATGTGGCAGTCCACACGTAAGGACGAACAACGTTATAATTTTTCAGTGCATGGAATTGTAAGAAACATAATGATATACTTTATTCTAAAAATAATATATATATATAATTAATATCATATGTAAACATTAAATTTATCATTAAAAATATTATTTAGAGATACTAATGTAAAATGAATTACATTGGATCGCGAGGCTATAGCCTGCCGTACACACGGACAATGAATTCCTTTCTAATTTGATGGAATAAGAGATGGATATGGGTCATGAAACAATCATAACAAATTATTATTATATGGATTATATTGGATTTATTATTTTATCATGGTTAAATAATCATTGAGGGATATAGAAGAAGAAATAAAACTAAAACTTGAAGATAAAAACTACACCTCATATTTGGAAAACCACTATTTTTAACACCTTAACCTTTCTATGGTTGTTGTTATACCAAAACTAAGGAATGTATAATGATGTTATGTATTATTGGTTGGTATTTTGGGAAGTTATTTCCCAATAAAAATGGGTTTTGTTATGTTATAGAATTATAAGAAGATGATCTATTTTATAAAAGAGGGGAGGGGAACTCTTGAGATTTCTCAAAATATTAAATTAATATAAATTAATTCTCAATTTTAAACAAAAAAAATTCTTTATTGATAATATAATTTGATTATTTTTAGAAGTAACCTCATAAATTAAAATCTAGAAATGGTTTGACTATAGTTTTACCATTATAATTTGGATTTAACCATTATTTAATCCCCTTAAATTTAACCATGATAACATTGATTTTTATATTCTAATGGTTAATATAGACAAAATAAAATGACAAATATACCTAAATATACAATTGTTTAGTTATATGCCTTATAATAATAAAATTTATGAATTTAATATTTTTAGGAATTTTAAATCATTAAATATACAATACTTATTATAAAACACAAATAATGCCAATTTTAAGAATTATTAATTACATTGAATTTAATAAAATAAAAATAACTCTTATAATTTCAAAAAAATATTTTATTATCTCTATGATATTTCAAGGTAATATATTAAATTATTTGATGACATAATTATAGGAAATTATATTTATTTCAATATTTTAATATCAATTATTTAAATTTTCCATTAATTAAATAATTAATACATCAGTGATGTGTAAGCATTTAAGGATGTTATTTCTTCATAATTTTTTTAGAAAAAGTACCATGATTGATATAAATATTTATTATTTCGGAATAGTATTTATAGTTGAAAAAATCATCTGGATAACTCTATTTTAAAAATATAAATATTATTAAAAATACGAGTGTGATATGTTTGTCTTTTAATTAAATAAAATAAAATAAAGTTCATAATCAAATCCAAGTTTCCCCAATAGGTCATAATATTTTCCCATGGATTATTATGGACAATATAAACTCATACAATAATATTTATATAATTATTTGGGTTATTTGGTCATTATAATAATATTATTTTTAGCATAAATTACCTGATTTACCATTTATTGGGGTGGTAAAAATTACATTGGTTACAATTCATATTGTAAAAAAAATAAAAATGGCCTATTTACTAAATTTGGACCCACCAGTTCCAAATATGGAATCGATTTTTCGACATTCAAAGAAAAGAAGTTACAAAAATTAATTTAATATTAAACTGATAAAACCTAATAAATAACAGTTTTTTAGAAAAGTACCCATTTTAAATATAAAAGGTTTTGATACAAAATTCATGTATTAAAATTATTTAGAAGATAATACATGTATTTTCTTAAATAAAATGAAATAATTAAAATTTGAAATTAATAAAAAAATAATTGCACATTCTAAATACATTAAAAAAAATTAAGTATTCAAATAAAATTATAAGTTTTCATTATTAATCAAAACAATTATTTTCAAAAAAATATAAAAAAATAATTTTATATTAATTTTTGAAATGATGACTTTAAAAAATGATGTTAATTTTTAAAAATAGATTTTCTATAACTTCTGGAAATTATAATATTTAGTCAAAAAAGATGTAAAAGACCATTTTTTATGAAAATATATTCTTTAAGAATTAAATTAGTGTACAAATAATTGTGTGATTAATTTATAATATCATAATAGTAGATTCCTATTGAGTTGGAAAATATAATTTATTTCAAAAACGAGTTATTACTATTCAGAACTTGTCATTTAATGGATATGTTATAATAGTCATATTTAAATATTAATATTTAGTAGCTCATTTAAGCTTGATGTGGATTATCTTCTAAGTTATTGAACATTATGTTTCATTTAAAAATACTCGATATGTTAAAATTATTCTTAAATTATATTAAATTCTTCTATATGGAACATATAAGATCACTACATCTATATTACCCACCATTTTCGAAGCACTAACATTTTATTTTTTATCTTGTTTCATTTTCCACTGTGGATCTCTTTGAAATAAAAGTTCTGAATATTTGCTACTTATAGTTGATGAATAACTCAAAAAATATTCATATTGAATCATATATGAAGGTAACATAGTACAATGTGCCTTTGCGAGAAAAAATCAGAGTTGTTCCTCATACCTTTTTATGAACCAACTCTACCTTCTAGTTTTTTGGATTCGTACCCTCAATTTGGAATGGAACCTTATACTACATTCTAGGAATTCATTGTCCACATAATATATAATAGATTATTTTTTAATATTAAACAATAATTTTTCATCAATAATTTTCACTCCTTCCCCACTTAAGTAACATAAACATTCATTCCATAACTTGGGGAAATTATTTTTCCCATTATAAATTACAACATCTGAAAATAATTTTTGGTAAAATGTTCCATTCTCTAATCCTTTGGCCACCACTCTAGAACCATTTGTGGATTTTCAAACTCTATCCACAGATGATAAAATGAATCATGTATAATCTAATTTCTTAAATGATATATGGTTTTTCCTTAACCCATGTATATTCTACACTCCATTCAATTCAAGTGAGCATTCACTATTTATCTGGATATAAACATTATCCTTACCCAAAATCATGAGATCTATAGTGTTCAAAATATGTACCTTGTTGTATCTTATTGATGTATTATTTCTCAAAATTTATCTCTCTATTGAAGAGTGTAATTAATCTATGTATTTTATTATATAATTCTTAGCTGAAATTGAATCACAAGTAAAATACCACTGATATCTTTTGATATAATATTTTTAGTTATTCTTTCATAAGTTTATCATAATGAATTGCCTCTTCTTAAACTATAATATTTATTTAGTTGACATTTATTCCCATATTAAAAACATTTGCGACCACCTTCCACCAAGTAAATATGAATCCAAATTTATCTTTCACTTCCATTCATTTGAATTTTACATGCTATAGAATTTATCATACCTTGTAAACTATATGTGCTTCTAGTATATTCATTGATAAAAATTTGTTTAATATCCTCATATATAATTAGATCCATATTATCTGAGATATTTTTTTTCTTACCTATCGATCTAATAACTTTGGTAATATCCAGATACCATGATTTCAAGAGTGATGATGGAAATATAATAACCCACTATAGATCCTAAAAACCCTATTTCCCTAATTACAACTGACTTTAAACAATTTAAAGTCACTGATGTGATCATTCACTGACTTATAATTTTAAATTATCATATTTAATAACCTCTACAAAAAGAAACAATTTATTCATTGACATTGAATTCTCATATATATTATTAATATCCATTAAAAGTTATAAATCCATCTTCACCTCAAGGAAGTTATAATCCATGTTTCAGGACAGTGTTATATGAATCACCATATGTGATTTCTCATAAAACCATTCTAATTACCTACTTCTAAGTACCTAATTTTGGTATTCATGATTCTAGAAATATATATTTTGTGCACTTCCACTCTAACATCTCTATCAAAATTGTGTAAATTATAATTTCATTACCTTTTTTTTATTATTTCAAATTATTTAGTCCGATGATGATTTTTCGATGACGAAACCAAACAGTTATTGTATCCTAAAATAACTTTAAAAGGATCCCTCTAATATTCCAAAATTCTTTCAATGAAGTCATTATTGATATATAGTCTTTTATAAATCAAAACCATTCATAGAGCCACCAAATTTTCATCCAGATATAAATTATAATAATACAACAATATCATAAAAAATAATTAAAAATTAATGTGTTGAATAATTGTTAGGTTTATTTTAGAAACAACATTAAGTATAAAATATATTGTAAAGAAACATAAATTTCAAGGAAAATTTTTTCTTAAATTCTTTGAGATTTTACGAGT
The DNA here is from genome assembly GCA_963277665.1 of Viscum album. Taxonomy (NCBI): domain Eukaryota; kingdom Viridiplantae; phylum Streptophyta; class Magnoliopsida; order Santalales; family Viscaceae; genus Viscum; species Viscum album. The sequence goes on from OY728123.1 coordinate 669,778,875, forward strand.
ACGCAGTTTCTGACGGCACCTGATTCCGAGGCCCGGTGTGCCTGTAATCAATTTCCGAAGATTAGCCTAGGTACATTCAGTGAACGAATGAGCAGGTTTTTCTAACTTTTGAACCGGTGCTTGGAATCGAAATCTGAGGGCACCGATGAAACCACATCACCGGTAATTGCTTACGAAAACTTTTACTAGAGTTTCGTTAGCTCGGGAAGATTTGTTAAAAAATGTTGATTAAGTGTAAAGTGAAATAAAATTGTGTTACAATTTTATTTCTATGCTATGTGGTTTAATCCCATGTGTAGGAGATGGGGTGGGACCCACATAATTCTAAAATCCACATGATAGGGTATTAGTGAGGTGGGGCCCACACGATCCCCACCCCTTCAAATTCTTTTAACTCCTCTAACCCCTTAATAAATTTTCCAACTTGACATCAAATTAATTAGTCTATTCAAGATTAATTAATTAAGTGAGTTTATGTTTTTAATGTTTTGAAATGTTGGAATAAGTAAATAAAATAATTCAAAGCCTAATTTTATTTTTGCTTGGCTTTTGCTGTGCAATGAAAAGGAGAGATCTCTTGTGTTGTTCTTTTGAAGAGCTTCAACAACCCGTGAAGAACAACACTCTTCGTCGAAGAACACCTTCACCGCAAGAAGAGATCGACGTGCCATTCTGTCTCCACTCCGCAACCGGAGTGAGACGTCATCCCCTCCTTGGACATACGCCGACGCCGTCAACTGCGACACCGACTTTTGTCATCGTTGTTGAGGTAGGGGTCATTTCATCTTTCAAGAATTGTTAAACATTCTTCATGAAATTATTTCTCCACTTGCTATCTATATCATGGGAGGAGATCGAACCACACAAACACGGCCGATCCCCCTCTGCTTTTTGTTGTTGATCACCGTTGTGGTTTGGAATGGATGCAACGCTATGCCATTGCACCGCGCGGGACTGAGAGAACCGCTACTGGAGTGGGCCGTGGCAAAGGAGCGTGGAGCCGATGAAATCGAAGGAAGACGCGACCGAGGGATGGCTGCGGCTGAGGGGCACGGCTAGGGCGGGCCACAACACCATCGCGCCGCGCCAGAAAGGGAGGAGCCGCGGCCTATAGTTGCGTGGTTCGGGGGAGCGGCCTAGTGAGCCGGCCGCTGGCGCCAGCTGGAGGCGGGACCCTTGGATCCCACGGGTTCAATTAAGGTCGACCTTAATTGGATGACCATTTCACAATCAAGGGGGGGTGGGCAGCGCCCCCCGCATTCTGCTCGGGTGAAAGACGAGCTGTCGGCCACACGGGTCGGGCCGCCCGTACCGGGCTGGGCCGCCTCCGCTGGGCCGGACCCCCGTGCCGGGCCGTGCCGCGCCGGCTGGGCTGGGCCGCGTCACTCGGACAGGGCCATGCCCAGTTGGGCCGTACACAGACCCGGGTCATGTCGAATTGGTTCGGGCCGACCCAGGGGGTATTGGACCGGGTCGGACGGGGCCGAAACCACCTACATCCGGTCAGTTCCATTAAAACACCCATAACATGGGATACAAACCACAGATTTATACACCATTAGTTGCGTTTGAATCCTTGGATCGAGGCGGTCGTTTCAGTATATTACACTCAAGTTTTTGGAGAACTTTTGGTATGGAAGGGTTGGTTCAAACACGAAACAAACCGGGCCCTCAGAGCGGAAACGCTTATAACTTGAGCTCCGGACATCCGATTGACGTGCCATAGACTTTGTTGGATTCCTCCTAGTGAAATAGTTCATTTGAACTACTCCGATCATGTTTTGGATGAGGATGGAGTACGGTCAGGTTGGTTTAAGCTTAAAAACAACCGAGCCCCTAGGACGAAAAAGCCAATAACTCTTAGACCGGGCGTCCGACTAATGAGCCGTCTATCGCGTTGAGATCCTATCGACGAGATGGAAATTTTTGGTGCATCAAATCTGGAATTCTTGGCAGTTGATGTATCAACCTCCTTGACTCGTGGAGTGGACCCTCCTGGAATCGAGAATGCTGTGTGCGGGAACCCTAGAGCTGGCTGCGACTACGACGACGATGACGACTGTACTTGGATCCTACAAGGGTTTGGCAGCGATGATGACTGTACATGGATCCTCAATGGGTTTGGTAGCGACGACGACTGTACTAGGATCCTTCGTGAGTTCAATGGCGATGACTACTATTCCTGTATCCAATGTGGTCCGGTATTATTTGACTCTGTACTTGTATCCTATGTGGGTCTGGAAGAGTAGCTGGTCTTGTATCCTTTGTGGGTCTGACAGCTTAGATGTTCGTGTATCCAATGTGGGCCAGACAACTTAGATGAATCAGTGGATATATCAGATCATCTCTATCCCCTTACGAAGTGTATACCTGTGTGAGCTGAGTCTTGACTTTCAATCACTATCTTTGATATGATTGTTTTGGTATCCTGTGTGGATTGGGTTGTGTTTTCCTGTGTGGATTGGATTCTGCTTTCCTATGTCGACTGGGATGAACTTGGGCTCATGAGTTGGAGCAGAACTAGAATTTATGACTTAGGTATATGTATGGACATCTAGCTAGGTAGAGTTGGTTGATACTTTGTGATTGTATCTTTCCTTTTTGGTTTATCCTCTCTGGATTCTGGGAGACCTTCGGGAGTCTCGGGGTCCCTAATGAGTATCGTATACTCACCATTGCACGGGCTATGCCCGCACTACACTGTTTTGGTTGCAGACAACGGACAGGGCTGATCATGGTTGAGGCTTGAGGAGCGGGACGGTACCCGGAGGTGGTCTATCAGGCGAGACGTACACGGAGAGGACGGAAAGACTCGAGGAGCTGACGAGACTGTCTGTACTCACCCATCAAGTGGGAGGTTCGGAGGACGACTTTGTGGTTACTTCTTTACATTATAGTTGTTGTACTTTACTTCCAGTTGTAATGCACTTTCAGTTGGGTTTGTAAACTGGCCCATTTACTTTCCAGCACTTACTTGCGTACTCAGTTTACTTAGTGCTTACTTTAGCTTGCGTACTCTGTGTTGTTTGTTTTCTTATATAAAGGAAATGGCTCCACTTTCATTGGGATTTACGCCTTTGGTGTTATTCTCCATCCCCTGGCCTATGGACGGTGGTTTTGGGGTATTCACGACACGAGCCCCGAGGATGGGTCATGACAAATTGGTACCAGAGGAGTCTGTTCTACCGCAGAACATAGGACCCTGATCTTTCTTCTATGTGAAGCAATAGTGTTAAGGGTATTGAGTGTGGTTATCAGTCCATGGAGTCCAGTGTTGGTGTGGCGGTCGACGTATCCATACACCAGGACCATAACTTCTGATTTCCGACTCAGTGTACGAAAACATTGATTGCATTTTTGTTTCAACTTTTTCTTTGTGATTACTTTGTGTCAGCTCACCAGGTATACTGTATTGACCGTGGTGCACCTGTTTCATTTCTAGATGGCCCGACGACGACATCTAGCTAGGGTTCCGAGCATTGTACGAGATGGAAACCCACCAAGCGACGAGGCCTCAGGGTAGAGCCCCATTACAGCGAAGGCACCGACGGTGCCTCTACCCGCCGATCCACCGATGCCACTAGCCCCAGTAGCTGAGAGTGCATGTCGCCTTAGTGCACTGCACGAGTTTCAGCATCAGAGACCGCCCAGGTTTCATGGGGAGTTAGACCCTCAGGCAGTCGAGGATTGGCTGGAGGCTGTTGTTCAACTTTTCAGATTCGTAGGGACACCAGCAGACCTCATGGTGATCCTTACAACGAGTCTCCTGCATGCGGAGGTAGGTAGATGGTGGAGCCTGATGATCTAGGTGCACGACGAGGAATCTCTTCTTTGGAAAGACTTCGAGAGCCTCTTCTCTCAGATTTTGTTCCAGCCACCCTCCAAGCGGTGTAAATCTAGGAGCTACTACAGCTGCGGCATGGAAACATGACTATAGCCTAGTACTCGGTGAGATTTACCGATCTATCACGCTACTCCACGGACATGGTACGAGACCCATTCTTCTAGGCCCGGACCTTTGAGCAAGGACTGAGGCATGAGATCAGGGCATCGATGATCTCCCTCAGTATACCGACGCAGGCATAAGTACTGGAGAGAGCCCTTCTTGTAGAGAGCTTTCTTGCTGAGCCTACACTAGTAGTGAAACCTACCGCAGGGCGGAACGTAGCAGAGTCTTCTACAGCTGGCAGTCGACGGATGTCACAGGGGTCCGAGTGGACCAGACCATCAGGTGGATGACCTCATGATACTAGCTCAGAGGTGCGGGGAACATGACACATAACCAACGTTACGAGGAGCAGACAGTTCTATGCATGCGGCGGGAAGGGCCACATGGCTCGTGACTGCCCGACCTACCATGCAGAGGAGCAGTAGATGGTTGAGGGACCACCCAGGTAATGGCAGAGGTTCGACTGTGATGTTCTATAGGAAGTAGGCAGACGAGGCATATGAGATGGCCGAGTGGCAGGTGGTGGATTATGTTTTGAGGCTCTACCACCACCACCACCACCAGGAGGTCCACCCCGACCATAGGGAGCTAGCGGACAGAGGCAGGCTCAACTTCAGGTATTGTAGGGCTATGACCACAACACACTAGAGATGATTTGAGGAAATATATGTGTCCACTCCACCCTTGTTACAGTTCTTATAGACACATAAGTGACTCATTCTTTCATTACCGCTGCCCTTGTTCGGAGCTCGGAGATTTTGACGGAGCCGTTGGCTCCACCCTTACTGTTAGAGACTCCTACGGGAGAAGACTCGATGATTACGCACTGGTTCCGGAGGAGTGAGCTTACTCTAGGAGGCGAGATCTTAGACTGGGATATTCTTATAGTGGCGTCGAGACCTTATGACGTCATCTTGTGTATGGATTGGTTATCTACAGTTCATGCTTAGATAGATTGTATTAGGTGCATGGTGCGGTGTGTCTGCACCAATGGGAGTAGGTTCACTTTCACCAATGAGAAGGGAGCCTTTGCAGCACATGATGGACTCACACAGAGGAAAGGGTAGGCTATCACTCATCAGTTGGCTAGCCTCATCCTAGGAGAAGTGGATGTGCGGAGTCCGAGTTTTCCTGTTGTGGTGGATCGGTATGCAGACGTTTTTCCTAACGATTTTCCAGGACTACCTCCTCACAGAGAGGTAGACTTATATATCGACCTACACCCCAGGACATCACCAATATCTACTCAAGCATATCGAATTTCTCTTGTTGAGCTTCATGAGCTAAGAGTATAGCTGGAGGACTTGTAGGGAAAGGGATTCATTTGACCCAGTGTTTCACAATGGGATTCCCCAATTTTGTTCGCCAAGAAGGCGAACAGGAGCTTGCGACTATGTGTCGACTACCGTCGCCTGAACCAGGTGACCGTGAAGAACAAGTATCCACTTCCGAGGACTGACAACCTCTTCGATCATCTCAAGGAAGCATGGTGGTTCACGAAGATAGACCTCAGGTCATGCTATCATCAGCTCAGAGTTCGAGACGAGGAAGTAAAGAAGAAAAATTTCAGGTGTCGGTATGGAAACTATGTGTTCATGCTTATGCCTTTCAGCGTAACCAATGCTCTACCAGTGTTCATTAGTATCATGAACATGATATTCCATCCTTAACTCGATCGATTTGTTGTAGTCTTCATCGACGACATATTGATCTACTCGACTACCAAGGAGGAGCATGTCTACCACTTGCGGGTTGTACTGGATACAATCTGAGAGCACCGGCTTTATGGTAAGCTCTCGATGTGTCAGTTCTGGATATGTGAGGTACACTTCTTGGGGCACGTCATCTCTGAGGCAGGAGTTGTGGTGGATCCTATGAAGATCGAGCCATTTCTAGCTTGGGATCCACCCAGGAGCGTGACGGAGGTTCGGAGTTTCCTAGGTCTGGCTGGGTACTATTGGAGATTTCTGCCAAACTTCTCCACAGTTCCAGCACTGATTTCATCTTTGAGGATGAAGGGGAAACCCTTTGTATGGTCAGATAGATGTCATCAGAGCTTCCAGGAGCTGAGGCAGAGATTGATCAGTGCACCCTTCTTGAGGCTACTGAAGGAGGGAGTGGGGTACGTAGTTTATTGTGATGCATCAGGGGCTAGACTCAGGTGTGTCCTGATGCAGGAGCGAGCAGTGATCGCCTATGGATCACGACAGTTGAGGCAGCACGAGCAGAAATACACTACCCATGAACTGTAGTTAGCAGTAGTGGTATTCACTATGAAGATGTGGTAGCATTATCTGATAGGCGAGCTCTTTACAGTCTACCTTGACCACCAGAGTCTCAGGTACAGCTTCTCGCAGAAGGACCAGAACCTGATACAACAGCGATGGATCAAGTTACTCCAGGACTATGACTTTGAGATAGTCCATACTCCTGGAAAGGGGAACGTAGTAGCCGATGATCTCAACATGAGGATGGGAATTTAGCTTCTTGGAGAGTTGATAGAGCAGTTAGCTGCTTTGTAGATATCCTTCATGGATAGAGATGGGGCATCATTCCTTCAGTCGATAATTGTCACAACTCCACTTCTTCAGTAGGTCGGAGAGTCACATCATGGGGACGTTGACTGTGAGACGCGACGTGCACAGATTTCCACAGGATAGGCACAAGATGGTTTTTCATTAGGAGGAGAGCACATCATCCTTTTCAGAGGACGTACCATGGTACCACATGCATTACAGGCGGAGGTGCTTAGAGAGTTTCACACTTCCCCTTTTGTGGTACATCCAAGGGTAACGAAGATGTACCAGGATCTTAGACGACAGCACTGGTGGCCAGGTATGAAAATGCTATGGAAGAGTTCTTTTCTCGATGACTCACCTGCCAGCTGGTGAAGGCAGAGCACCAGGTACCATCAGGCTTGGTACAACCCTTGGAGGTACCAGAGAGGAAGTGGGACGGGATATCTATGGATTTTGGGACTGGACTTCCACGTAATTCCAGAGGACACGACTCCATTTGGTTGATCATTGACCAACTCACCAAGTAGGCCCATTTCTTACCTATCAGAGAGCAGGGCTCAATAGAGAGCTTGTACGAATCTAAGTTCAGGATATCGTACGACTTCATGGTGTTCCATCATCTATCATCTCCGATCTAGATGGTAGCTTTACTTCCCACCTTTGGAAGGGGTTGCAGGAGGCTTTTGGGACGCAGCTATGCCTGAGCACCGCCTTTCACCCTCAGAAGGATTGTCAGGTGGAGAGGACCATTCATAATCTCGAGGACATGCTCTATGCATGTGTCCTCGACTTTGGTCACAGTTGGGAGGATCACCTACCCTTGGTGGACTTTGCGTACAACAACAGTTACCAGTCCACCATCGGGATGGAACCATACGAGGCATTGTACGGCCGACCTTGTAGATCATCTCTGTGCTAGACATACCCTGGGGAGTCAACACTTGTTGGACTAGATATGGTCCAGGCCATGATGGAGAAGGTTCAGATTATCCAGGAGCGGATGAGGACATCTCAGAGCCGAAATAAGTCTTATGCTGACAGGCGGCGGAGATCACTAGAGTTCGAGGATGGTGACCAAATTTTCTTACGGGTCTCACCTCGATGTGGATTTCGGATATTTGGCTGGGGTGGCAAGTTATCTCCGTGATTCATAGGACCTTTTCTGGTTCTCAGCAGGATAGGTGAGGTGGCTTATCACCTGGCTCTAGAGCCTCAGTTGCACCGGGTGCATGCCGTCTTCCACGTATCTCAGCTGAGGAGATACGTGCACGACCCGAAGCATATCATCGACCATGGAGAGATGGACATCTATGACAGGGAGACTTTTGCGGAGGTCCTGGTGGAGATCGAGGATCAACAATAGGATGTCCAATGTGGGTGGTCGATTCCTCTAGTGCGCATCAGGTGGCAGCATGGGAACCTCCAGGAGAGCGCATGGGAGCGGGAGGATCAGATGCGTGCTCAGTACCCTCATTTGTTTCTCTAGTTTCTGATGTATCTTTACGGGGACGTAAATCCCAATAGTGGGAGTAATGTAAAGACCCATAAATTTGAAGGAATATTTTTTCTTAAATTCTATGGGATTTTACGAGTACGCAATTTTTGACTGCTACAGATTCTGAGGCCCGGTGTTCCCGGAATCAATTTCAGATGTTTAGCTCGAGTACGTTCAGTGAACGAATGAGCGGGTTTTTTTCTAACTTTTGAGCCGGTTCTCGGAATCGATATCTCAGGGCCCCGATGAAACCGCAGTGCCGGTAATTGATTAAGAATAATTTTAATGGAATTGCGTTTTCTCAGGAATAGTTTTCAAAAAATGTGGATTATGTGTAAAGTGAAATAAAATTGTGTTGAAATTTTATTTATTTTCTAAATGGTTTAATCCCATGTGTGGGAGTTGGGGTGGGACCCCCTAAATTCCAAACTCCTATTGATAGGATATTAGTGAGGTGGGCCCACATAAGCCCCACCCCTTTAAATTTTTTAACCCCTCTAACCCCTGAATAAATTTTCCAACATGACATCCAATTAATGAGTCTATTCAAGATTAATTAATTAAGTGAGTTTATGTTTTTGATGTTTTGAAATGTTGGAATAAGTAAATAAAATTAGGAAATGCCTTATTGTATTTCTTTTGTCTTTTTCTGTGCAAAGAAAAGGAGAGAGCTCTTGTGTTGTTCTTTTGAAGAGCTTCAACCTCCCGCGAAGAACAACACTCTTCTTGGAAGAACGCCATCACCACAAGAAGAGATCGACGTGTCGTTCCTTCTCCTCTCCATAGCCAGTGTGAGATTTCATCCCCTCCTTGGACGTACGCCGACGCCTTCAACCGCGACGCCGAATTTTTTCATCATTGTTGAGGTAGGGTTCGTTTCATCGTTCAAGAATTATTTAACGTTCTTCGTGAAAATATTTCGCCACTTTCTATCGATATCATGGGTGGAGATCGGACCGCAAAAACATGGCCGATCCTCCTCCCCTTTTTGTTGTTGATCACCATTGTGGATTGGAATGGAGGTGACGCGGTGCCATTGCACCGCGCGAGAACGAGAGAACCGCGGCAGGAGTGGGCCGCATCGAAAGTGTGTGGCACCGTCGCACCCAGCCGATGAAACCGAATGAAGCCGCGAATGAGGTTGGGCCGCGTCCGAGGGGCGTGGCACCGTCACGCGGCGCCTGACCGCCATGGAGGGCCATGGCAGGGGTAGGCTGCGACACCATCATGCCGCGCCAGACGGGGAAGAGGCGTGACCTATGGTCGCGACAGTTTGGGGGAGCGGCCGGCTGAGCCGGCCGCCAGCACCAGCCGGAGGCTGGACCCTCAGGTCCCACAAGTTCAATTAGGGCCGGCAATAATTGGCCGGCCATTTCTCAATCAAGGGGGGGCAGCGCCCCCCAGATTCCGCTCGGCCGAAAGCTGAGCCTCCGGCCGCGCGGGCCGGGCCGCCTGCGCTAGGCCGGACCCCCGCGTTGGGCCGGGCCGCGCAGGTTGGGCCGGGCCACGCCGCCCGGGCAGGGCCACGCCCAGTTGGGCCGGACCCAGACCCGGGTCAGGTCGACCTGGTTCGGGCCGACCCAGGGGGTATTGGGCCGGGTCGGACCGGGCCCAAACCCCCTACTTTCAGTCAGTTCTGTTCAAACGCCCAAAACATGGGCTACAGACCTCGGATCGACACACCGTCAGTTGCATTGGAATCCTTGGATTGATACGGTCGTTTCAGAATATTACACTCAAGGTTTCGGAGAACATTGTGTACGGCCGGGTTGGTTCGAACACGAAACTAACCGGGCCCTCGGAGCGGAAACGCTTATAACTTGAGCTCTGCACGTCCGATTGACATGATGTCGACATTGATGGATTCTTCTTAGTGAGAAGGTTATTTTGGGTTACTCCTCTTGAGTATTGGACACAGATGGAGTACGGTTGAGTTGGTTTTATCTTAAAAACCAACCAGTCCCCTGGGATGAAAAAGCCAATAACTCTCAGACCGGGCGTCCAACTGATGCGTCGTCTGTCGCATTGAGTTCCTATTAACGTGACAGAACATTGTGATACATCTACTTTGGCCTTTGTGATAGTTGATGTATCAAACCCCTTGTCTAGTGGAGTGGACCTTCCTGGAACCGAGCGTGTTGTGTGCGGGAACCCTAGAGCTGGCTGCGACTGCGACGATTGTACTTGGATCCTACGTGGGTTTGGAAGCGATGATGACTGTACATGGATCCTGCATGGGTTTGGAAGTGACGACGACCATAATGGGATCCTCCATGGGTTCGATGACGATGACTACTATTCTTGTATCCTATGTGGGTCCGACAGTATTTGACTCTATACTTGTATCTTATGTTGGTCATGTAGAGTAGCAGGTCTTGTATCCTTTGTGGGTCCGACAGCTTAGCTGGTCTTGTATCCTATGTGGGTACGATAGCTTAGATGAATTAGTGGCTACATCTTATCATCTATATCGCCTTACAAAGTGTATACCTGTGTGAGCTGACTCTTGACATCCAATCACTATCTTCGATATGATTGTTTTTCTATCCTATGTGTATTGGGTTATGTTTTCCTATGTTGATTGGATTGTGATTTCCTGTGTGGAATGGGATGAACATGGGATCATGAGTTGGAGTAGAACTAGAATTGATGACTTAGGTATATGTATGGGAATATACCTAAGTAGAGTTGGTTGATACTTTGTGATTGTATCTTTCCTTTGTGTTTTATCCTTTGTGGATTATGGGAGACCTTCGGTAGTCTCAGGGTCCCTAATGAGTATCGTATACTCACCCATGAACGGGCTACGCCCGCACTACGTTGTGTTGGTTGGAGACGACGGACAACACAGATCGTGGTTGAGGCTTGAGCAGCGGGACTGTACCCAGAGGTGATATATCTGGAGGGACGTACATAGAGAGGAAGACCGGACTCGAGGAGCCGACAAGACTATCAATACACACCCTTCAGGTGGGTGTTCCAGAGGATGAATTCATGGTTGCTGCTTTACTTTACAGTTGCTGTACTTTCCTTCCAGTTGTACTGCACTTTCAGTTGGTTTTGTATAATGACCCATTAAATTTCCAGCACTTACTTTTGTACTCAGTATACGTAGTGTTTACTTCAGCTTGCGTACACAGTGGTGTTTGTTTTCTTATATAAAGGAAATAACTTCCCTTTCATTTGGATTTACGTCTTTGATGCTAGTTGCCAGCCCTGGCCTTTGGAAGGCAGGCTTGGGGTAGTCACGACATGAGCCCCGAGGATGGGTCATGACATATATTTTAAAACATGATAATATTTAATAGAAATAACTTTATGAAATACCTAAAATAAATATACATCCTTTCATGAAATCAATTCCATGAATTTCAATAAAAACTAGAATTTACATTTCATCAAACACTTTGTATGCATTAAAATAAAAAATATTTCCCTTAATATCCAGACATAACCTTCCACATTTTATTTTAAAAAAAATGTGGGAAAAAAGTTAATGTAAAAAAATATTAGACAATAATATAAAAATTATACTACTCAAAAAAATTTAGACATAAGTTTGTGCAACTGACTCATAAGGAAAATGGATTTATATAAGGACACCTACCTATTTGGGTGAGTTTAATAATTTTCAGATGAAATTATTCTTTTAATAGTAAGATAATGACTATGTAACCATATATAATAAATTAGAAATCCAAAAACATAGGAAATTTATCATTTGTTTTAGGATATGGTGTGAAATCCTTTATTTTAAGTTCTTGAGATTGAACTAAGATTTTCAAACTAGGTGAAACATACATTTAATGGGATTCTCTAGAACTAAACAGTAAATGACCCAAGGATTTTTCTCATTTCACCATGACATGAAAAAAAAAATTATCCCATTATCCCTAGGCATAGAAAGATCATTAGGGAATAATAAAAAATGATCAAATATTTGTAAGTTGAGAGGAAGAAGAGAATAGGAGAGGAAAAAAACATTGAATACATCATTATAGGAGATGTGTGAAGAAACTAATGAAGTGTGAATTATAATAGCACCCTCCCCTTACAAATGATTCATCTAAATAGTCATAATAGGGAAATTTACCTTTTTTATACATTATTTAAATTTAATAATAATAATTATAATAAAATATTGATATATTAAAGTAATAAATGTAATAATAATAATAGAAAAATTATAAAAATATTTCCAAATCATATATTAGAAATTAATACGAAAAAATGTATAAATGTGTTTAATACACATGGAAAAAATTATATAGTTAATAATATTATCAACATGATACATAAATCACATGAAGAAATTTATATTAGAAAACAAATGTAATAAAACATCTCAAACATAATTCATAACAATCATTTTCAAAATATACATTTCAATTTAAAAAACACATATTTTTATATTGATACAAATTTTAAATTTATAGAACTCTATTAATTGGATAAATGATTTTTTTCTTTTAACCTCATGGAACCTAAAAAAATTATATTATTATCAATTAATTAACTAAATACTATAAATTATTGACTATTAACAATTAATTGAACTTAAGGGAATATTAAACCCTTTTGATTAATATAATAAATCCAATTAGTTAATTATATCATGGACTAAGAAGTTGTAGTACAAACCTAGTGATTTCAAATCATCATTAAGGGTCGCATGATCATCTTTCTTGGTCTTGGAGACGATATATAATGATAGTTAAAATCACCATATCCTTGACATAGCACTGCACAATCAGTGTTTTAATTCAAATATAATTTTATACTAATGAATTTTAAAAGTTCATAATTTTTTTTGAGGTAATATAATTTATTAATCATATTCAAAATTACATAATTTATTTAATTCATATACATATAATTATTTTTTTCATAATTATGAAATAAATTCCATTGGTTTCTAAGAGATAAACAAGAAAAAATTTCTATTAATTGGAATAACATTATTATAATTCCATAATTACATAAAAATTCTATTTTTTATATGGAGATCATATCATCCCACTTCTAATGAATCACCACATATTATATTTCTAATAGATAAATCTACTTATCTATTGGTCAATTAATTTTTCGTTCTAAGACCATGCACATATAACATTTTTTTGTTGGACTACAAATATCTTATTACCATGTGTCAGAATTAGAAAAATTAAATTAAATTATAACATTTATAAATTTACAATACCATTCAAGGATGTAATAAATTCACCTTAAGAAAAATTTGGATAAAAAATAATGTTTGTGTCTACTTGCATCGTAATTATTAAAGAATATATTTTTCATGTCAGTATCATATTTTTCATAACTATTAAATAAGTAATTTTATTAAATATACTACCACTAAAATGAATAACACTTACATTATATATATTAGTGGGTCAAGATCCTTCCGTTTGTTATTTTATTGAGCTATATTTATAATTATTACCATAACATATTAATTCATGTATGTAATAATCTGAATTATATAATATATATATTTTTGGATAACAAAATTGGCAATAACATGTCAATATTAATATGATAAAACATATTAAATCTATTACTACAGAAACATTACCATTATAAACACCTAGAAAAGTGTAATATAAAGATTATAATAAAATACATAAACCTATCTATTTCATCTACCCATAACCTTCATGCCTTAAAAAGATTATCTGTGGGAACTTCATAATTTTGGTTGCTCATACTATGTGATAAAAGACTTGATAAAAAATCACATTAAATGGAATCTACAACTTTTTTATGTTGAGGCATTTTATTAATCATAGTTTTTCAATATATAAATTATAAATATTTAATCTCAAGAAATCCTTAAATTTATTTCAGCATTTAAAGATTTATAAATTGAATTATTTTATCCAAATCATCAGGTTTCAATTATGTTAATGTAATACTATTATACATGTAATGAATCCTGTTGCAGTTATATAAAAAATAACTAGAACATCCAAAACATATCCACATGTATCCTTTGTAAATTGTATATGAAAATCCATTCATATAAATTATTGGAATGAAAAGAAACCTAAATATGGCATAAGATTATATATGGTGAGATCGGTAAGTAAAAACTAATTTTCTAGTTAGTGCCTAAGAATGAATCTAGTGAAAAGTATGAACAAAATTATCATTTTCCATACACCATTATTTAATAGTGATCTATAATTTTTACATAAGATTAAATCCAAATATGATTGAATAATTATAATTAAAATTTACAGTAAAATTATAGTAATGAAAATGATTAATTTTGGTAGAACTAAGATATATTTTATGAAATAACTAGAATAAAACAACATAAATTCATTATATAACATTTATGAAATCAATATAACTAACATTAATAATGAATATAAAATTCAAGAATATTTAAAATAATTAAATCTATAAATTAATGAACAATTCATATATTTCATTGGTAAATAAGATCAATAGAAAAATATAGCTTATTTAAGAACTTCATCTCTATGATGCAAATTTATTTTAAAAAAATTGACTAATATCTTCCAAAAAAATATTAAAGAATAATTTTTATTTATCTAAAATAATGAACAAAAATTAATTTATAACATTATTTTGATTGAATAATGAGATTAGTAATGATCAATTAGTTTTAGACAAATGATACTTATCATTGTAGTCTATAAAATATTTAATTACAATGCATTATTTGAGGAATTTCCTATCTTACAAGGCTTAATGACATTATAAAATAAAAATAAAGGGATAGGGGGGATATTCAAAGATACGTTTCACCAATGGATATATTGTATCAAGGCTGAGATATATTTATATAACATTATGAGAATTTATAATGAAGTAGTAACATGGGATTGAAAATAAATTTATCTCTTCAACGAAATATAATGGCATAAATAGTTTCTATTAGATCGGTTGGTGATTTTATTATAATAATAATGATAAATTTCTGATTTTTTGTTTATTATAAATATATATTGTGTTTGGTTTATTTCCAAGACCTGGAACTATGTTATATGTCATGAGTGAATAAATTAATAATTTTTTTAATAGATATTCACAATGATTCTGATTATATAGTGTTCACTTTATAATAAAATCATGTCATTGAATATTCTTTGTTTTTTTCAATATTAGTTATCCATACATTAGTTTTCTAGATGACAGTTTATTGGGTATGGATTATTGTGTATTTTTAATATGTATTCAATGAATTGATTAAATATTTGGCTCTATTTCAAGAAAATACATTAAATTTCCATGCTACATATAAATGACTTTAATATTTATATGGGCTAGGTTAGGGTTGATAGTGATTGATTAGAAAAACTAATAAATGAAATTATTAATTAATTTTTTTAAAATTTATATTTTCATAAAATTGAAATTTTTATTTATTTGTATTAAAATACATTAATATATATATAGGAATTTATTATTATATTAACAATTATTTTCTTTCAAAGAAAATAATACAGAATATAATTATATAAAATTATTCATATATATATATTTATTAAATAGTTAATTAAATAAATAAATAATATGTGAGCTGAATATGAAAATGAAAACCCATTTAATAAATGGGTTGGGTTATGGTGGAGTATATCAAGCTGAATAATAAATTGCTTAACATGTTCCAACAAATATTTCCACCCTTAGTGGGAGGACAAGATCTTGAGATACGTTAGTAGTACACTTCTAGGAAGATAGATCCACTTGTTAGATTTTGATTGGATAATATTGATGTTTTTTGGTAATTAAGGTGGTAAAAATTTGATCATATTTTTTGATAATGATAAATATCAATGAAAATTTCAACTCCTCACCTTGGGATTTCCAGAATTCCTGCCATGATAGAGTCTTCAATGAAGCTCGGGTGCACCTCACTATAGATTAGAGGCTACCAACCAGTACTGAGAGTCTACAACCAATGAAGAAGAGACTATACTATCAAAATTTATACCATTAACAAAAATATATAAATAAATTTCTCCCAAAAAAACATATCATAGCATGATTATGGCTTTACAATTGAAATAAAACCATAATAGAATCAACATACACACATGATAAAAAAATGAACAATGAATGATATATTTTCACATATCCCAATAGTTATCCTACTAGGATATACACATATAATATAAATAATAACATAAATACCAAAGAAGCTCCATTATAATCCTCAATCCTTTTCTCAATCTACCGTTCATACACTAGAGAGAAACTCTATTCCAATACAACACACCACCTATTCTTATATCTATATATCATATTTAATGTATGTGATTATACTAGGGAGCATGTATAAGGTTATTAGAAATACATATCTGTTAATAACCACCAATGAGTACCCTCATATATTCAATGATATATCAATTTATGTGATATTACTTAGGAGTTGTTGATGGTTTTTATTTTTTTCCATATTTTTTTAGAGTCATTGGTGGTTTTTGAGATTTTACTGAGGAATTAAGGAATGTTTTTCAGATTATATTTAATAATACATGATTCATTATTGTTATTTTATGATAATTTAGGGTATTACTGATTTATAAGATATAACTAAATTTTGAATAAGTTTCTTTCCATTTGATTCATTTTAACATGAGGGCCATCAAAACAATTCACTATCTGGTCTATATATGTGTCTTTTTAAAACTCTATATATGTCAATAAGGACTGTGTATGAGTGAATAGACGATTAATATGTGTAAATATATGTTTCAATATGAATAATTTCAAGAAATATAAGAGTCGTTATGATATTATATGGCTTATTTATGAGTCATATGACCATGTGTATGAGTCATTGGGACAATTGTAATAGTTTCACATTTATTAAAATTTTGAAATTACTGTAGGATGAATATGTGCTTGAATAAAAATAAATGTTTGATGAAAAAAATATGTTCATTAATCATGATTATTCATTTGAGTATTTAAAGGGTGAAGATTGTGTATTTTTATGAAGCTTGAAGTGAAGTGTGATTGAAATGAGATAAGTGTATCAAATATGTTTCTATTCTTGATGTATATGAATACATAATATCATTAATAATAATGTTGTGATTTTGTGTTCGTTTTATATTCTATAACCATATTTAATATATATTTATAGTGATTCAAGATGATTTTATGAGTATAAAGGTTAATTTTGGTATGTTCTCATGAGTTTTGTTGAAAAGAGTTTTTGTGTGATCCTATGGGTTATATATGATGAGTATGATGATATTTAAGTGAAATAGAGAATATGGGTATTATTAGAATTTAAAATCCATTATTTTTAATGATTTTTATGAATAATATTGATATAGAATAATTCTCATTTAATTTTATTTTTAATTTATTAATAAGGAAAAAATAGAGTGAATTTATGGAATTCTACTCAAGAAATGAATTTAATTAAATATAGATAATATTTTGAGAGAATGGTGCATGATTGTGATTCTAGCCAATTGATCAAATTAAATGGATCCTAAATTTTTATTCTATTGAGTGTAGTTTTGAGTGTGTTATATGGGATATTAGATTTTGAATTAAATTAATTAAAAAATACTATGTTTCTTAAATATGGGTAGAAGTGTATAAGGGAGGATCTATGGCTTGAATAATGATGAGTATTAGAAAAATGAGAGAAAAAATTATTATTCCTTAATTTTAGATGTGGTTTTTAATATCTATTTTATCTATACCATTTAGTAAATCATATATGAGTTATAGAATTGAGAATAAGATTAATGATTGATCCTACAAAAAAATGTTAAACATATTAATGAACATTCTATAGGATCATAGGAGAATATCATTACCTATTATTTCAATAGAAACTGATGTTTTGAAGAGATATTTCTCATTCTACATTCGATATCTATGTTTTCATAGTATTATTCTTCTCAATCAGCAGTGACTTTATAATGGATATGTGTTATTATATTCTCATGTTAAAATTTTGTAAATAGTTATGTTTATTGTGAAAAATATATGGTTGTGGATGTTTTCATATATTACAATGACATTTTAACTATTGTGGTTGGGAATTGTAGTGAAACTCTGGAATCATAATTCTTCCCTACCTCATGTATTAATACATATAGAAAAATAGTGTTTTGGTGGACCTAAAAATTACAGACCAAAAGTATATTAGAGTAAAATTATATAAGATAAGATATAATTAACCGTTTCATAATTTAGATAACATATGAAAAATTCAAATTCATAGAGGAAATAAAAATTAAATATATATTACTAATTCAAAAATCATGAAATCCATGGATTATATTATAAGGAACTCTTTTAACAAAAATGATAGTGGTAATCATAAATTCGATTCAAGGTATCCTCGACATTAACGTATTAAAAGGTCATTATTCTAATACCTTATAACCCCATTACTTAACTAATAAGTGTGTATCAAATTGCTTCTAAAAATAGAAAATTTGGCTATTTCTTTTTCAACAGAATGCATAAATTTACCCCATTAGTAAAAAATATTATTCCAGACACAAAAATATATTTCTCTCTATAGGAATTCAAAGAAATTAAAGGATTAGAATCTCAATGTTTATAATAGGATAAAATAAGAGTGTTATAATGAAATATTATCAATAAAACTCTTAGAAGAAATGGTTAAAAAGTTAATAAATTTATAAGCTCTCTCAATAAAAGTTTTTTTTGTAAAAATATAGAGATTTAAGACACATAAGTGTATCTTTTTACTCTTTTGGTCCTCGATGTTAGGGTCCGATTTTTATGAAATTATACAGCTATTGGATTACACATTCATTGGGTTCAATTTCAATTTTATTGAAAGAATCTTAATCATCATCCAATAACCTAATGAAAAATTAACATCTTTTTTTGAAGTTAGTTATACAACACTATAATACTAAAACATCTACTGAGAATAGTCTTTATAAAAAACAAAAACCATGAAATATTCACACTAAAATTATCTGATAATGATGTTATCATATTTTTATTATTTATATAAAAATAGTTAAACAAAAAACATTCAGGGTATGATGAATTAAAAACATGAGTGTTATATGATTTTCAAAACTGAGAATAAATTGACTATATGAATCAAAAAATTTAACACTTTTGAAAAATTAAAGAATTAATAAGAACTTCAAAAACATCAGTTTGTTCTGTAAAATCAAGGGAATCTAAACTTTTATAAATTAAATATTGTTTAAAAATATTCCCCCCATCTTTTTAAATTGTATAATATTGAATAAATACAACATTTAAAAAAATTTAACCCCTTTTATAAAAATATATTTTCGAACCTTTATTAAGATAAATATTCAAATTTAGATCTTTGAAGTTATATTAATGTTTCAAAATCTCCCCATTTTTAATTTTAATGCAACAACATTATGAAAGAAATATATTATAAATGAATTACCTTTTTATAAATGTTAAATCGTTAAGTAGCTTCTCCCGAATGTATTTCCAATATAAAATCCTAAAGAAAAAATAACTCTATTTCCTTTTGGATCATATATATTTACACATGAACAAATAATCAAGATTTAAATAAACAAAAAATATTCTAGACAATAATAATTGTAAAACACGAATATTTTGAAAATTATAAATCATATATAAAATGAAAATATGATGTAATATGCATTAAATAAATAAAAATAAAATTATATAAAACCCTTAACAAACATCATGTACTAGAAAATGAAATTTATATACTTTTGAAGGTGTTTAGAAATCATGTGGTTTAATATATCAATTTGTTTATGTTGTTCATTGAATTTATCCTCTTAATCAATTATATTTACGTTATGAGAAGTTATCTTCCCGTCTTGAGTAACAATTTTATCATCCTGATTTATGAATATTTATTCCTATAATTTCGGAATCCAGATATTATATTATAATAAAATCTTATGAAATATGCATTGATACATTGACTCATCAATTTATTTATAAATATCTTTAAATCCATTACCAAAACATATTTACAAAACATTCACCACCTTCGATCAATTACATAGAACATGAAAATATTCATGAATTGAATAACACTAATTTTATAGGGAGATGATATTTTTATCATGGTATTTTAGGTAAATTAAGACGTGTTTCATCATTCCACTGGGAAATTAACAATTGTTGTGAATATTTCTCAGATCTCTTTTAAATTCAGTAATTGTATCAATAATTCATTGCTACCACTTTTCAAATTGAGTACAGATAAGATGACTTTGGATGAAATTTTATTTTACTTAAATTATATAAAATATCCTATTAAAGTATCAAATTAAATTCATTATATTATATAAACGATCTATCTTGTATTCAATAATTTACACGAGGGAACGTTAAGTAGATTCTAACGAGCTATTAAATTTTTTCATTCTAATATGTCACATTTTCAAGTAGTGCTATATGATTTTCTCCATTTCATTTTGGAATATAAATAACATTTATATAATATATTTTGAACCCTCTACACTAGTACCAAACCTAGGTCATTTGTGAGGATAAGTATATTCCATGAATCCCACCTCCAAAAGACCATTAGGAAGTGACTATCAATGAGGGAATATTAAAAAATTAAGGGAGGAAGTACCATTATAATTAGAATATATAAAGAGAGATATGATCCACTAATAAACTCTACAATATATTGTTTAAAATAAATATTCCTCAATATCAACTGATATTACATGAGATATAATGCAATAAAAAATGGAAAAATTGAAACTGAGATCCTAAGCTCTAGTACACATCCTATGTTTCACCACAGCTACCCAACGGTAACACACATGTTCTAATTTGATCTATCAAATAATATAGTCTTAAAACACATTATGGGGTGTGAAATTTTGGCTTATTGAGTAGGATTGTTTTAAATAATCAAAACAACATCTATGTGCAATCAATGTGTTGAGACAAATATGTGTGGTACCACTAAGTAAAAAAAGATCTGAAATACGAATAATAATCAGAAATCAAATAAAATTCATCCAAAAAATTTCCCAAGACTGACATGAAATTAGCATATCATAAAATATTTCTGATTTCATAAAAAATATAAAAAATCTAGACTATCATATTAGGAATGTTATTCAGTATCTCAAATCATTATTTTTTTAATTTTTATTTTCCCCTTCAACCATTTCCTTTACAGAAGGATATAACCATTAAAATATATATTGTAAAAATATAATAAATATTTATTTAATAAATGGGGCCCTATAATTGTAAATTTATATGCTCTTACCTAAAAATTAGATCCCTTTATTATCAAACTGGTAGCTAACCATTTTGAGTGGCCTTCACTAATTTCACGTGATGTCATGGATTAACAAACAGATGAACAAAATATACTTTCCCATGAGCTAATTCCCATATCTTTCACCACAAGAAGATATCATATAATCATACAATCATCATCATAAAAACTACCGATATAGAACTATCCTACAACCCATTAATATTCTTTACAAGGAAATACCGTGCCACATGATCCGAATAGAACATTGTATAAAACATTACATAATGTAATCATGGAAGGCATGAATGAGTATAATATAGTTATCTAGGTAGTATTATGGAATATATATATAATAAAATCAATTTCAATAATCATCAAATCAATCTTAAACAATGCATATTTTATTTAATATTCAATCATTGAAGTGTCCCAACAGGAAATGTATATCAATGTTATAGTATTACAATCATCAATTAAAATATTCCTTCATTGTTATCTTACTATTACCTTATATATTCCTTCATTAAATCATGATTCATCCCATTATATTTCATTTTTATCATTATCCTTCATATATTTTCAATGAGGAGATCTAAATTAATTATAATACACCACACTTATCATTAGAACCTCCGTAATATTCTTTTAATTTGTAGCAAAAAATTTCATCTCAATTCATTAATTTATATGGAATCTTTTCCCATATTTATCATTGTAATGTGATTAATATTACATAATATAATTTTAAGGATTCAATTCATTTATCTATGTAACCTAGAGCATTCAAACATTAATATCAACCAATATTTAAATCAATATTCTAGTTACTACTTAATTAATTTCAAATAATTTAAATCAAAATTTTCCCAAATTATTTGATTAAATTGTGTATAAAATACATAACTGGAACCAATTCATATACTCCAAGATAACTAATTCACTCATTAAACTATACCTATAACCTCACAACTTTCCAATATAACATTTAATGGTACCCTATACAAGTCCAATTGTTAATATTCCCATCCATCACCTTATATTTCTTAAAAAAAATTCACACAAAAATAACATCCATAACTAATGAAAAAACATTAAATATGATCCTTGAAAAAAAATACCCAACTAATATTATGAACGGACTTCTAATTTTTCATTTTATAACTCACAATTCAATAAAAAATCATATAAAGAGAGATAAATTATAATGGTATGGACTACACAACAATGGATGTCAAAGTAACACTCTCCATATTTTTTTAATTATTATGATTAGTTATAGTAGATAAAATAGAATTTAGAATAAATGGAAATACCCCTATCCCAAAACATCATAAAACTTCACCAAAAGATTTGAACCAACAATGAAATGGGTACCCATCAATTTCAATAACACTGAATAACTGATGTGACATTATTTTTTAATTAAATTGAATTAATATTAAAGCCACATTACACATTATTATTAGAACTAATTCTATTTATTTTTTCATTACAATTCATGATTTTATATTATTCTTCATTCAAATAAGTTTTCCATTAGTTTATGTTTTCATTAAAAATTAACATCTAGTTTTATTAATTAATTCAAATACTCTCATGCTCATTCCAATTTAAAAATTTCACAAGTATTTCATCCCAACAGTCAATCAAATGAAATCTTATTAAATAACAGATTTAGGTGATTTAACATATATACTTAAATAGCACAATCTAACATGTTCATCAATATAATCCCCATAAACCATTTCATACTACTTATATCCCACCTTTATAGCAGCACATATAATTTCATATAGTGGAGAAAGTTATAACATCATTTCAAAAATGAATCAGGAAACAAAAATTTCATATCATGCATAATAAGCATAAGTCACAGACATTCTGTTCCCCTATACTTTATTTGATAAAATTTATCATAAGATAAGATATTGTAGAATTTATTTGAAATCATATAAGAACCGTTCCCCTTAGACCATATCTCCTCAAATGTAATGTCATGAAGCAAACCACAAGGGATCAATTTGAAGGTGAATGGTCAAGAAGAACCCACCCTACGAATTCCTCTATATATCAGGGGTTATAGAAAAGTGATCAGAAAGAATATCTAAAATAGAAGGCCTTTTCAAAATGTACCTCCATGCTCACACATATCTTAAATCCAATAAAATACTAAAATTTAAAACCATTGATTAAAATTAATTTATACATCAATATTCCCATAATCAGAATACTAAAAAATATAAGATTGAATAATGGTGATAATTACAATCCCACATAAATGAAACTGAAATAATGTATATCCTAATATGTATGATGGGTCAACCATCAAAAGAAAACACTTGTAAAACCCTTGGTCAATTTGGATCACTATGATATGACTACTCCTAGTCCCTCTAGGACTCCATGAAATGGTCAATGATCTTCATAAGACATGACACATGTGAGAAGAATCCATCAATTGGTGATTATAACAATACCCATAAGGAGAGATCAAAAACACTGAACATAATGCATCAAGAGTAGTAATATAATCAAAAAAACTATGTCAAACAAGAAATGTGACATAAAGAGACACAAGGACATCCTCGATATACTCGTAAAACATTATATGTCATAAATGGTCTCAAAACATTATCCATATATTATCTCATGGTTTTACGGTAACAGTCATCTGGGAGGAACCACTCCACGAGATATACTGCCCCCGACGACACTCATCCTAGAGATCAAACTCATTAGGGCTATCTGAGAAGCAACACAAGAGAAATCAAGTGGGTTCAAATGATATACACACTCTATTATTCTAATACCCCATCATAAATGTCATATATCAATATAAATATAGAGTATCAATGCCCAGGGCTCACTGGGGTTACACGAAACCTACTATATTTATCCTCCAAAATAGAGGATTGATGCCTATATGAGTTTTGGTCATAGAAATTCCAAAAATATACCAAGGGAAAACATAAAGGAAATGAGGATCAATCTAATTTTATCAGAGAGATACATTCACGAAGTTGTTAAGGGGTATGAACTATGATTCCTGGGACCATATTCCATAGTAATACCTATAGAAGAAGTCTGAGAAAACTCACTGTAGAATAAGGGAACTTTACTACACATCCGTGGTCAAAATGAAGCTGTAGAGGGGTCTCTATCATTTACCGAGGACGTGATACTGAATCAAATGATTATAGGAATGGACCAAGGGAACACACTCACCTGATACTTGTCCATAAAATCACACAAAATAAAATAGTGATGAAAAATAGAGAAGAAAGTGGAATATAACTGGTCCCTAATGGAGTATGTGGTGTGTCCCAAGGTGAAAATGATGTTTCACACAAATCCTGGCACTTCCCATGTATTATTCCCACATGACATGCACTTTTTCACAGTAAATAATATTTCCTAATGGTATATGGAATGTATGTGTTTCCATGGAACATAGTGTTCAATCTACCTATGCATGTATACATCGGTTCATGCTCATGTATTTTGTTGTGTCCAAGTGAAAGGATCATCCTGTGTACTCTATACTACCCATGTACCTCCCAAGTACAATGTTTGTTGGGAGACATGGCCACCTAATATTTTAATCCATGTGCATGGTAATCTTTCTTACATGTCTTACATGGTGTGTGACTTAGTCCACATGTTGTGTAATACTACATGGATTCCATGGCGTGTAGATCTCGTTCATGATGAGATGTTAGCAAAAGTGTCACATGGAATGTGATGCATGTAACATAGAATGTGACATGTGTAACATGGAATGAGATACATATCTCAACATGGAAACCATATCACTGCACATAGTGGACTACCTGACATGTGTTCATAGGACTGCAAGCCATGTAGTTTGGTTTTTTCAAAGAACCTTTGGAAGACTTCATGCGTCTTCTTATTCTGATTCCATTATCATCTATTCTGCACAAAAAATTTGGATCTCAACCAACTGAGTCTCACCATCTTCTGATTACCATATTCCTTCAATGTTTGATGCTCAGAAGAGAGACTATATCATGCCACACCATATTTTCATCCCAAATCAATGAATAAAAACTCATCCATAAATGAAAAAACATTTCTTGTTATACAACAATACTATAATTTCATATTTCCACACCAAACCATTAGTAGAGAGTTTTTTTTTCAAATACCAAATGCTCCCTGATCATTAACTAAGAATTCACTAAATCATATGCAAAAAATGAATGCCAATTATGAATGAATGCAAAATTTTGTGAGGAAATGCGCAAAACACAAAGGTCAGTAATTGTCCCCAGAAAATGATTGTGTTTTCCTTCATCTGTTTCCATATGGAGATGAATTAATATATTTATATGAACCAAAAAATATCAATTCCTTAGCTATATGAAGATAAATAACGTTCCCAGATTAGAAAATCAATCGATAAGTTAATTTTTTAGTTTAATAGTTTGTGTTTATCATGGATATATCAAAATGGGATACATCTACACAACAAAAAATTCATACCAATGTTTAGATTAATTTCCAATGAATAATGATCACACATCAATGTGGTTGATGAGAACCACAAACTACATTATCATTAGATATCCCTACGATACACTGATCAATGATACATGATCATGAAGCCCTCTAACATTTCTCTATGCCCTCTCTCGATTCTTACGGTTATGAGGCTACCCTTTTGAATTGGTTGTAATACTATATTTATGATGAAAAATGTGGTTACAAAATCAATGTTATTAATTAATTAAATTGAATTTATTTATTTCATTATTAGTTCCCGTGAAGTATTTTAACAAAATTCCATACACAAATAATGATAATGCCATTTGTCGGGTAATACGATTATTTTGAACTAAAATGCATCCTGAAATTTCTGATATGAGACTTCGTTTTGGATTTATTCAACTATTTATAGAAAAATATGTTCATGTGATATTAATATATTTTTATATATTTTAATATATTTTAAAACTTCAATATCAGGAAAATCAAGCCCCAAAATACCAGACTATCATAGTTCCTATCCTCAGAAATATTTCAAGAAGTATTCTAATGTTATACAAAACAAAAACTGGGACATTACGTTCTCCCAACATTCAAGTCTTTTCATCCCAAAAAGATCAAAATCTATAGGTATATGAGGATACTATGCTCTCAACTAGGTCCCCCAATCCCACGAACTCCCTTGATGGTTTCATATGCTGTCAAAGACATGTGCCCAAGGAATTCCATTTCCTAAGATAGGTTTTTCAGTGATGATTCTCACTACCACCATATCCTAGAAAAATAAACCTCACTATCACGACCAATATTACCCATGTCGATATCTTAAAATGAAGCATACACATAACACCTCAACTGAAACATGTAAAGGACACCAATAAACCAAAACTCTTATGATCATAGGGTTAATGAATACACCACCTCGATAATCCTAATGTAGTAACAGGAAAAAAGAATGACTTAATAAACCCAGAGAAAGATTATCACTCTATGTAAAAACTCTAATAGTAACTAACACCAAAGGCCTAATTTTTTGGTCTATAAAAGACTATTTACATTTTTGGATAGTCCTTATCAAACCTTGGTAGAAATATACTTTGACGATCATTACTAACACCAAATGTAAGACCCAAGTGATGTCACCCACTGGATCAAAGCAGTATGAATGTGACATGTAATGTACCTTATACATGGACTAAAAAAAGGTGTTAATTTAGTAGTGAATTTCTAGTCATTATTATATGAAAATTGTACTGATCGTGGATGGTCCTCATCGTAATGTCTCAAAACCAACATGTAGAACTGAATCATGTTTTTAGAATTTAAATGTCACACATTACATCTTAAGATAATTGGGGTGAAACACTGAGATCAAGTAAAATCTATTCCACACATTTTCCATGCGTCCTCTCCCTAGTTATACTATGAAGTAATCATTACAATCTGTAACGATCATCAATTGGACCAATACCAGGCCACCCAGAAGAAACTAAAAAACATTCAGTACTTCTATGTTGGAGGGGACTGAATTCAAATACAACCACTGGTACACACCTCATTCAGTCTTGATCACTAATCTCTACCTGGTCCTAGTCCCTTTAGGAGTCCACCAAAAGGCCATTCATCATTATAAAAAAATGACATGTGAAGGAAGACACCGTATACGGGTGTGTATAAAAATACCTAGTAGGACACCCCAAAAAACCTAATATAATGCATCATGAGTAGTTATATCATCAATAATAGGCATAAAAAACATGATTTTGAAATAATGGTAACATAGTATATCCTATATATACTCATAAAAGGCTGCGACTCTAAAATGTTCTCAACCACTACTATCTATAATTTCTCTCAAATAATCAAGGTAATGCTCATTCTGGAGGAACAACTCCCTAAAGTATATTTCCAATGATGACACTAATCCTATATGTAACACTCATCATATCTAGACAAAAAGAATAACATATTAAACTGAGAGGGTTTATCTCATATACACACTACACCGGACTAATACCCTACCAGAAATATTCAATCTCAATGTATAGATAGGGGTCAATGCCCATGGATCACTTAGGGGATACCTGAACATAATAGATTTATCCTCCATAACATGGGATTGACTCTTATATAAGTTTTCATCAAAAAAATTCTGCAAACCCTACATATGGAAAAAAAATAAAGTAAATGAGTATTTATCTTGGTCTCTCTAGGGATACAATCTCATAACCACTGATGGGTATGTGGTCTGATGCTCCGAACAATATGATTTACTAACCCCCATATAAGTAGACTGAGAAAAACCAATAGAGTATAAGGGAACATCCCTACCCTTCTTGAATAATCAGGAAGTTATAGAGGGGTCACCATCCTTTTAAGAGGAAATGATGATGCACTGAACCTTTTTAAGAATGGACCAAGAGAGCACACTCAATGCAAACTGGTCTACGGAAGCTCACAAAATTACAACAATGAAGATAAAATGAGTATAAAGAGGACTCCAAAATATCCAAAGAGGAGTATACAACATGTATCTATGGGTACAAAACATGTCTCAGAAATCATGGAATTTCCAATGTCTCGTTCTCATACGAAATGCACTTTCTAAAAATACACAATGTGTACCATGGGTACACAACTTTTTGGTCACACCCCAAAACTCAACATGTCATCTGCCTATTCTCATGTATAGAGGGTCATGACCATGTATTTTCTTGGGTCCATGTACATTGATATTCAAATTTATTTTCCATGTAAATAGCATGTGGGGCCACATGCCCACATGGGCATGTCATCCCCATACATACAAATTCGTGCACCATGTGCTACTTTCTATGTGAAATGGAACACATGGATTGTAACATTTCATGTCTTCCTGGGTGTGCACACCATATAAATTATGAGTAGGTTTCAAAGGATCACACAACGTGTGATTCATGTCACATGACATTTCATACTTATCTCTATGTGAAAACCAAAACAACTCCCATAAGGGACTATACTACACATGTTCTTAGGACTACATGCTGTATATTAATGTTTTTCACATAATAATTATAAAATTTCACACATATTCTAATTTTGATGTTACTTCTACCAATTATTCACAAGGAATTCAAATATGGTCCAACCGAGTCCTACCGACACCTGTTTTATACATTCTATCCATGTTCGCCGCTCAAGAGACGCTCGTAGTTGCACCTCACCAATACCACAATCCAAATCCAAAAACCATGGATCTAATTATGTCAATGTACACCCCAACAGTAACATCATATCTCTATCCCAAACATGAGGTAGCAATCAATTTTACCAAATACCAAATACACAATTATCATTCGCTAAGTATTCATCAAATAATAGGCCAAAATATAATACCAATAATGAAATCATGTAGAATGAGTATATAAAATTCATAGTACAAAAAATAAATAACAATCCTTAGATAATTTCTTTGTTATAATTGAGTAATTATCATAGGGAATCAAAAAATGAAAAATAAATACACAAAAAATATCAATTATTATACAATAAGATAATAAATCACTTTTAAAATTTAAACAACTGATCTACGAATTTATTTTTTAATTGATTAATTTTCATTCATCATATGTAAATAAAAAATACATAAATACAAAAAAATCCCTACTATGATTTGGATAAATGTTTTATGTAGAATGATCACATGCCATTACCATTTATGATATAAAAAAGTATCATTATCATTGGTGATCCTTACTCTACTTCGATCATCAATCCATGACCCCTATGACTTCCAACATTCCACAATTCCCCCTCTCAATTATCAAGGTTGTGGGGAAAACATTGAATATTGGTTATATCATTGTATTTAGAGAGGAAAATAAGGTCACTATGCCATCCTAAAAAATAAATTAATTTAATAAATTATTATCATTATTTCTACCTACATTGACATTAAACCAAATACCAAATTATAAAAAGAGGTATGTCATGACTATGGTAAAAACTTCATTATGAACACAACTGTGTTCTTATATTTTTAAACAGATACTCATTTTTGGAGTAATTAAACTTTTTTAGGAAATCTCTATGCTTGGGTTGTTAATACATTTTAATATATTTTATAAATATAAATCCATGGATCACACGGCCTCAGAATACCGAACTGTCACAACTCCCAGCTCCGTAAATATTTTTATAAATATTCCAATGACTTATATGAAAAAAACTAGACATTAAAACCATGATCAATGATAAATTTAATAAAATAAATGAATTGGCTAATGAAACCCCTTCCCAAGGACCATATAATCACAACACCAAGCCCATGAAATGATCCATTCTTACCTCCCCTAAAGTCATTTCAGTTTGGGACATGTTTTATAAATGTTGAAGCAATGAAATGAATTGAATAAGAGGAATTTTTGGTGGGTATTAATAAGATAATGCTGGAATCTCAAATAATTCAAGTGAAAGGGGTTACCAGTTGACAAAGAATAAAAATATTCAATCTTTTTATTCTTGTTTTTTCCAGATGAAATATTTAATTTTAAAATGAGAAACATAGATGGATCTACATCATATCAAGAATATCATTTTCAGATGAAAAGTATAAGGCTATAAATACATGACCCTAAGAAGGCTGATTAGTTTATAGAAGAGGTAATAAATTAAGGTACTATTAAATGTATAACAATTTACACCAATATATTACATCACATAGAGGTAAAATATATCATATTTATTTCTCTACAATGTTGGAGTTGGTGGCCTAGAACCAACTGCGTTGTAATTTATGCATTAATAAATACCTTATCACATCTTTATTGTTCTTCTATGTGACAATACAAGTGATAATGTCTGAAGGATAACTATTGAATTAGAGGGTCATAGAGGATCCATGCTATGATGTGAAACTAGAAGTGCCACAACACTGTTCTTGAATATATGTTCTATGGTCAGATGATGTTATTTGAGGGACATAAAAAATATAGGCCATTAGGGGTGAGGACTCATAAAACATTGAGAACATTATCATGGTCTGCACCCTTGGTAATATCCAAGAGGATATTATGAGAAC
Organism: Viscum album; assembly: GCA_963277665.1. Lineage (NCBI taxonomy): Eukaryota > Viridiplantae > Streptophyta > Magnoliopsida > Santalales > Viscaceae > Viscum > Viscum album. The sequence goes on from OY728123.1 coordinate 669,809,652, forward strand.
GACACCTGCCAGTATGAAATCCACATTTCATATTTTCATTGGATGTTCCTATCAGCGGATGTGTGTATTGGTCAATAGACTTTAGGATAATTATTAATGGGTATAAAAACACTCGAAATTAGTTTTATTGATCAAATCTATGTTGAGGAACTGTTTTTAGTGAGGTAGGATACATTGGTTGAATAATGAGTTATACTGCATTAATAGATAATGCAAGAAAGGATTTGTCCCTTCTGTTCCATAAGGGAAGTAGGTATCTCAGGACCTTTGATGGAATTGATATAGCCTAAATAAATCCATTTCCATGGTGAACAATGGTAAGCATCAATTCCGTAATGTCAAAGAATGAATAATCAAGCACATGGGTTGATGGCACTAGTATGAAACCCGCTTGATTCGAGATATCGAGAGGAAGGGATTATATTACATGGTAAGCATTCGTAGGTGGTGACACGTCATTGCAGCATAAACTTCTTTCTCTATGGGTGCCTTGGCGTGTTTCTAGACGCTAACCTTGGACTTAGGCAGGTTTCACCTAATTACACTGAGAAAGAGGCCTAGAGGGTCATACACTAAGTGTGTATAAGTATCTCAGTTAAATATTAATTTAACACGTGGAATTAATATTATTCTATATTATGGTTTAATAAAAATTTAAGGATGCCTAATTTCATTTATTTCATACCTAGTTATTCGAGAGAAAATATTTTTGGTGAAATAATATATTTATTAGCGAGTAATGTATGGATATTAATTTTAGAAATAAATATCCATTATTCAAGGTCTAATAAATGTCATGGAGGAAATACAGAAAATGGAAAAACAAAAGTACACACTTTGTATATTAAATATACATGCCATGTATTTTTTTCGGGGAATTTGTAAGAAATAATATTATTTATTTAATTAAATAATATTAGGTGTAATTCGATGGGAACATGTCAGGTAATAATAATAGTCAACTTTTATTATTAAACATGGGGTATTACTAAGAATTAAATGAAATGAATAAATGCCTTCGGGTAATTAATTCATTTTTTTATTATTTGTAATTAAAAATACCAATTTTATATTTCTTATTAGCCTAGAAATTTTTTTTGGTTGTGCACAACAGATCTAGAAAAATCTTTGAAGCCAAGAGAGAATCATTTTCCTTGAAGAATGCTCTCAAGCTACATGAAAGAGATCCTCCTCCAGCGGATCAAGGAAATAAAAGGTGGACATCAAAAGTGAAGGCTTTTCTATGCTAGAAACTAGAGATCCCTTGAATGACTTCCAGATATATGTGGAGCATGTGTGGATCACCGCTAGAGGAATACTACACTTGGATTCTATGATGTTACGATGGATCACATTAGATCATGACTGGAAACCTCAATGAAGAAAGAATTTCATGAAGGTAATTCTTGTTAATTAATTAAATTGATTATAACCAACATATGATGATCCTATCTCTGGTTTCAGAACTCCCCAATTTTCTATTTTGTTCTCCATTCCATTCCTATGATCTGATTTTTTTCTTATCATGACAGATCTCAGATTAATCGTTGTTAATGATAAAATTAAATTTGGGTACACCCACCAATGCACTTCTATTGTAGCTAGAACATACAAGTGTTTTCAGAGTGGTCATATCATTGATTATAATTATTTAGATTTTCATTGGTGATTTACGCATTTAATAATTTAGTTGTTTCAACTCATGTTAATCATTCTTTAAATATGAATCTCGAGATTTGTTCATCCTCTCTCGTTTGACATTCACCATACAGAAAAAAAAATTTCTTTAAATTTTGATTAAAATTAAATAGGGGATCTCATTCGGAGGTTCCAAATGTTCTATGATGTACAACACCAGAATACATGGTGTGTATTTGGTAGTACAAGCTTTGAAGTCTAGGTTCAATGCATCAGACTGGTCCTCCAAGTCAGGCTACGTATTAGAGTATTTTTAAGTATTAAATGACACCGTGTGTTAACTAGGAACATGTTGAACATGGGTACCAGAGTACATGTCATGTGGTCCACTGAACAAGACATGTAGTCCAATTTGGAAAGGGTTGGACCGTGTACCCTGTACATGGCTTGCCCGGTGGGAAACCGTGTAATGCGGATACTACACGTCGTGTGTCCCACTGAACACGCCTTGTAGTCCGAAATAATTTCCAATGTACATGTACAAACCATGTCCCTGAGCATGTACTTCTTATGGATAGTGAAAAAAGTACATGACATATAGTTAGAACTATATGTCGTGTACTCATCCAAATTACACTGATTTATTGAAATTTATTATTATATTATACAAAACCATAAGACAAGTACCATAGTTCTGGCGTAAATCTGAGGCACAACAGGTGATTGGTGTTTTATATATATTTGTATAATTTAACATCTGCATAATGTTCATTTCTACACATTATTTAGTTATAAATAGTAATTCACCGGGTTTCCTCCAAGGTAAAAGTTAAGTACAAATATAATTTTAAAGGAATTTATTTCTTTAAAATTATGATGGATGAGAATCTCAATGAAATTAAGAAAAAAGGTTTAAGATAAAAGGATTGATTAATTAAAGATAATTAATTGATATGGGTGTGATTTATCTTAATCATGAACGATTAAATAATTGAATGCTAGTTTTATTTATGTATAAATATCGTATATTGCATTGATTATTAGGAGCCAGACCAAGACATTTTTGTGTGAATGGTTTCTTTTAATTTATTTATTTAAATTAAATTTTTTATCCTACGAGCCTTCTCCTCATTAATATGTAGGGCCTATATTCCCAAGGTTTCTTTCAGGTAAAACCCCATTTTACCCCTCACCTACATGTGAGATAAAAGTATATGTAATGGATGGATCTCCCAAGCTAGTGGAGGTGGCTCAATTTAGGAGCCAAGGTGAATCCAATCCAAGGAGATTTAATGATGGACAGGTTGAAAGCTGTAAACCCGAACCCAAAAGGTTCAAGGTGATTATCTCCTTTTTCTTGGGTTAGTTTATCAACCGTGAGATAAATTAACCAATAGAACAATCTCATGATCATTCCATTTATTCTATTTCTGTGAGTTGCAGGGTTTTTTTTATTTTGAGTTTGTTGTAACGATCACACAATTAATGAATTTAATAAGCTTTCAAGATGGATCTAAAATATAACTAGCTTATGTGTAAAATATTCTCATAGATATGGTTAATCGCTTAAGTATATCCAACATAATATTAAAAAGCATGTAATCAAAGATAATAAATTAGAAATTTTTGTATATGGATAAAATCCCTCAAAGAAAATATCACGTCGGTATAACCTTCCATAAACATGGTTAGAATCAAACCATAGTTCAAAGTGCATGATAGACCCTAGTTGGCATGATTTCAATTATCAGGGAATTCTAATTCAAGGTTTTGGGTTGGCATGACATGGTTTTCCTAAATCATTGACTGCCACATTAGGACTTGTTGAGACCAATAGGCAAAGGTTGAGGAAATCCTAAATAAAAGTATATCATGATTGGGGAGTCCACTCGGTGGATCAAGGAGCTGCAAGTTAATGTAGTAGGGATTTGGAATGCCTACCTAAAACCCCTGAAGTTTCTTGACTGACTCTAGTTGGGGTAGTGTGTAGGGATATATGGATCCTTTTCACCAGAGTATCCAGGAAATAGAATATTTGGAAGTCAATGGTTAGAGATATTGGATTTCGATAAAATAGTGGGAGACTAATAAGCATTAATTTATTTATTTGTCTTAGTTTTATCATAATAATGTAATAACCCATTTCTTATCTTAATTTTTAGAAATGGAAAGGAAAATGAATTCAACGATATCATTGCGAACCATACTCGAGATAAAAAAACTTCTCATCGACACTATTTTCCTTGAATTGTTGAGGCATTTACGTTTCATCCTTTTCAAAGAGAGGAAGTTTTATGTGCTGGAAAAGCCTATTCATGTTGCATCGGGAAAATAGGCCAATGATGAGGAACTATACTTCTACATGAAACATATGGATGATGCCACAAATATCTAATTTTTCATGTTATCTTCCATGTCTAATAATCTCTTGAAGAAAAATGAAACCATGGAAGTGTTTAGCTTGATGTCCCACATTAAGGATATCTATCAAGAGAAGGCGAGACATGAGAGATATTAGATCTCCAACGCTTTGTTCCCAAATAATATTGGAGACTCTGCAATAGCTGGGAATCTTTTAGTCAAGATTATTGGCTACATTTAACACTTGGACTTTTTAGGGATTATGTTTCCAAATCAGTTGTGTAAAGATATCATCCTATCATCACTGCCCAATACCTTATCTAGATTTATTTTCAACTATAACATGAGAAACAACGAGAAGAGTCTATCAGAACTTTTGACCTTAATTCTCCAGGTAGATTAGGACTTGGTGCGCGAAAACCCTGAAGTCCTTATGGTGAATAAGAAAAGGAAGGACAAGGAAAAGGGGCCAAGGATATATAAACGGTTGGAAGCCCCCATGAACCATCCCTATAAGAAGTGGAAGATTCCGAGGCAGGGCACGTAATGGGAGGAAGTATGTTTTTTCATGTGGCAAGCTAGGCTACTAGAAAAAGAACTACAACCAGAAGTGTGGGGACTATAATGGTGTGTTCGTTTTTGAGTGTAATATTTCCATTTATACACATTAGGTATTAGATAGAACTTTTGGGGATCAGGTCTGTATTCATATGCACGAACCATGTAGATTTAGAAATATTGTCAGAGGATAGATGGATTATTAATCTTCCAATGGAATGAGGCTGGCTACTTTATCCATTGGCGATTACCACTTCTTATAACAAACAGGGATGATTTTTTTTACATAATTGTTATTATGTGCCTATTATTACCAAAAAAATAATTTTTGTAACATGTTTGCATATATAAGGATTTATTTACATGTTTGGAAATAGGGTTTCTTCTTTTATAATAACAACACATGTTATGGTAAGGAGAATTTCAAAAATGGTTTGTATGTATCAAATTACGAAAAAAAAGTGTTGGAAATCGATAAGGAAACAAATTCAGATGAACCATACCCCACCAAATTGCGGCATCACCGTCTCGGTCATGTAAATGGGATGTTCTTGACAAAGCTCCATGAAGAGGGATATTTAGACTCTACTAAGCTAAAACCACTTGATAGTTGTTAAACATGTTTACAAGGTAAAATAAACAAGACACCCTTTAGTGGATAGGGTGAAAGGGCCACATAGATTCTAGGATTGGTGCACACAGATGTGTGTGGAACATTTTGAGTAGAAGATAGAGGTGGATATTCTTACTTAATTAGATTTACTATTTATTTGAGTAGATATGGCTATATTTATTTAATGAGGTATCGGTCAGAAGCCTTAGGGAAATTTAAGGAAATCAAGAATATAATAGAAAATCATCTTCGTAAGAAGATAAAGTGGCTTCGATCAGATTGAGGTGGAGAATATCTGAACCAAGAGTTCATCGATCTTTTACAGGATTATGTGATTCTATCTCAGCTCACTCATCCTTATACAACACAATGTAATTTTCTTAGAGAATGGATGAACCACTCCTTCTTAGAAATGTTGAGGTCGATGACGAGTCGTGTAGATCATCCATTATCCTTTTGGGATATGCATTATAGACTGGAACATACACATTAAACCGAGTATGAACTAAGGTGGAAAATGGAATTCTCTCCGAGTTATGGAATGAAAAGAAACCATTTTTTTCTCACACAGGTGTTTGGGGATGCGAGGAATTTGGTAAGACCTTATCATGCAATAAAATAGCACCCCCAGGGCACGAAGTGTATCTTTATAGGATATCCTAAGTAAATTAAAGGATATTACCTATATAACCATTCATAAAAGAAAGTCCATATCATTTGACAAGCCATCTTTCTTGAGAGGGATAATATCATCAAAAAGGATAGTGGGAGCAAGATTGACTTCGATGAAGTTGATGCTGAAGATACACATGAGTTTGTACAGAACAAGTTCCAAATGTACCCATGGAAGAGGTTCCATAGACACAATACCACGTAAGAGCTCTAGAGAGGTAAGAGAAATAGAGAGATTTTGTTTCCTAGTCACCGAGAATTGAGAATCATTATTGTTGGACAATTATGAACCTCTCTCCTATTAGAAAGCAGTAGAAAGCTCAGAAGCTGTAATATGGCTAGAAGCTATGAATTATGATATGGATTCCATGTATCATAACCATGTCTAGGATTTGGTTGATGATAATGTTGATGTAATGGTTGTTGTATGAAAATGGGTATTCAAGAGAAAACTGGACATGGATGGTAATGATAGCACCGATAAAGAAAGGATAGTGGCTAAAGGATTCTGACAACATCATGGAATTGACTATGATGAAACCTTCTCGCTAGTTACCATTTTTAAATCCATAAGATTCATACTTTCCATAACTATTTACCATGAATATGAGATTTGGAAAATGGATGTCAAAACAACATTCCTTAATGGGTACCTTCAGGATGATGTCTATATGACACAACCAGAACGTTTTGTTACACCAGGTGAAGACAAATGGGTTTTCATGTTTCAGAAATCCATTTATGGATTAAATCAAAAATCTAGGTCATGGATAATTTGATTTGATGAATCTATAAAGGAATTTGGTTTCATTAAGAACGAATGTGAGCCATGTGATTATAAGAAGTTTAATGGGAATACGGTTGTTATCCTAGTAGTATATGTCGATGACAGATTGCTTATTGGAAACGATATACCAATCTTACAGCCAGTTAAGGACTGGTTGAATAAGTGTTTCTCCATAAAGAACTTGGGTGAAACAGCCTACATTCTAGGGATCAAAATCATTCATGATAGATCCAAGAGGCTTCTTTGACTAAGTCAGGGTACATATATTGACCATACACTAAAGAGATTAATATGGAACAATCTAAGAGGGGATTGGTTCCATTGTCACATGGCCTACATCTTTCTTAGAAAATGTGTCCTCAGACACAATAAGAGAATGATAGATGGAGTAATAACCCATATACTTTTGCTATAGGATCCATCATGTATGGCATTTTACGTACCATGCTTTATGTTTCCTATTCACTAAGCATGGCAGGAAGATATCACAAAGAACTAGGAGAACAACATTGGACTGCTGTAAAGACTATCCTTAAGTATCTGAGAAGATCTAAGGATATGTTCCGGGTGTAGAGAGGAGATGAGGAGATTGTCATCAGAAGGTATGCTGGTGCTGGTTTGTAGATAGATCTAAACGATCTAAAGCTGCAATCGGGATATCTTTTCTATCTCAATGGAGGAGCTGTGAGATGGAAGAGTTCAAAGAAACCAGTTGTCACAGATTCTATAGCGGATTCCAAATATATAGCTTCTTCTGATGCATCCATGTAAGCCATCCGGATTTAGAACATTGTCTATGAGCATGATGTGGTGCCTAGCAGTAATGATCATATCACATTATTTTGTTATAATACTGTAGTAGTGGATTTTTTAGATGAACCAAGGTCACATAAATGGACAAAGAACGTACTCTAGAAGTATCACCTCTTGAGGGTTTTATATTAAAGGGGTGAAGTTTTAGTGAGTAGAGTGTCCACAGAAGAGATCCTGGCAGAACCCATGACTAAAGTCATATCTCAGCAGAATCATGAATATCATGTGAGATCTAGTGGGTAAAAATTTGTTAGAAGTTGTCCTTAGTCCAAGTGTGAGTTCATTGGGGATAGTGGCCTAGAAGCAACTAATTTTTACTTTACTCATTAATAAATACCTTATAAAATCTTGATTGTTCATATCCATGACAATGCATGTGATAAAGTCCTAAGGATAGTTGTTTCATTAAATGGTCAAAACAGATCTCTACTATGATGAGAACCGATAATTGCAATAAAACTATTCTGGGATATATGTTCTATGGCTGGATGAAGTTATTTGAGGACATAAAAAATACAAGCCATTAGGGGTGAGGACTCATAAAACATTGAGGCACCTTCTCACAGTGTGCACCCTTGGTAATATCCCGGAGGATATTATGAGAACGAGACCCACCATTAAAAAATCCACATTTCATAATGTCATTGGATAAAATATATGTGGATGTGTGTATTGGTCCTTATACATTAAGAATATTATTAACGGGTATTACTGTAACATACCAAGTAAGTAATGAATAATATATATTATTATCTATGTTTATTAATGAATTAGATAGTGTTTAGAGGCTTAAAATGAGAATAAATCCAATCTTAAGCATGCAATACACTAATATTTTTAAAAGATTGTTTTACTGTATTTTGATGGAAAACCATTTTTAAATCAGACTTTTGAAAATTTTATAAGCTCTATTTGTCGAAATAAACTTATTATTTATGATTGGGACATTGAAATTTACTTTGGGTAAATTTTTGGTATTTTTCCTATAAAGTTGATTTTTTTAATGAATAGTGAAAAATGTTTTATTTTAATTCAAAAACACTTTTTAATATAATTTATTTATATGATTGGATTATCTTTTTAATTGGTTTTAAAGTTCAATTTGAATATATTTTTACCATTTAATCCAATAGTAGTTGTTTGAATTAATTTCAATTTGAAATTGGACTTAAACTAGTGTCAATCTTTTGATAGTTATTGTTTCATAAAAAACACGCTATTTGCTCTAACAGCGTGTATTATTTATTAAATTAATTAATGTATCTTATATTTTTTGAATTTTGTAAAATAGACATAATTTTTGAATTCATAATATCAAATATAGCTTAGGCGGAAGTTTTGGTATTTTTCTGAAAAACATAAATTTTTGATGAATAGTGAAACCACTAAGTGGTACTTAAAAAAACTGATTTTTCGTTTAAATGAAATTTTACCACCTCTGTGTTTTGAATTTCAAAAATCCATCATGAATTGTTGTCATTAGGAATTAAAATGTGGTTCAATGAGATTAATATAAATTTTTTTGGGGAATAGTAACTTTTAAGTTTTAATCACGATTAGAGGTAATTAGTGTAGTTTAAGGTAAAAATAATGTTTTAATAATATAAAATGACCTAGACCCATGTCCTATCCTTATTGGATGTGTCATGGTCTACCAAGACAACCCGTGGGGCGATTTTTGGGACCCAATGGAGCCACTTGGGTAAGATAAAGACATTAATGCCTTTTATTTAAAGTAAAAGTAAAAAGGACACAAACATGAGTTGTTTTACTAAAATAATTTTTAAATGGGGTAATACAAGTAATATATGTTACTATAAATATTCATTGGAAATTTAAAAAGATTTCCTACATCATAGTATTTTTTTTTATAATTTTTAGACATTAAATTAATTAAATTATTTATGACACCATGATGATGAAACAATTACCTCATTATTTAATTATTTAAATAAAATGATAATAAAACGTAAAATCTAAGACGTACACTTGTCAAAAACCTATTGGATGGGTTTATTTCTAACCCTTATCACCTTATACTTGAAATTTATAATTGTGGACATTTTTTATCCGAAAAGCATTTTATAACAAAGTATCTTTTCTTAACATTCCAAGAGTGCCCCTCCTCTCCTTTTATAAAAGGCCCCCATCTCTACCACCTTACCCACACATCCAAAGCCTTTGGCTCGGCCAAACCCTATCCATTTTGTCTCTCCACATCCCTCTATAACTCCTAGAAGCATCAATTTTGGCAGAAGTCTTCCCAAGGAAGCCTTTGAGCTCTAATAAAAAAGAGTTACCCGATTTAAAGGTAGTGTCTTCTATTGTGTTCCTATGTTTTATTTTGCTTCTCCAACCACCTAAACTCTTTTTATTCATTTATTTTGTAAAAAAAACAGTATCTTCCATATAATAGGATGTTTTTATAAGAAGGATTCGAGCTACACTTACACACACCTACATCTAATGGTTAAAGAACATACTGTTTCCGTGGATGGGGAATTTCTGCTTCACGAAACGATGATTGTTCAATATTCTTTTAACACCTTAAAAGGTGGCCATTAAGATGTAACTATATTTATATATAATATATAATATATTTATTTTTTACTTAAGCTTCTTTATTTTTCATTTATGGCATACCTTTATGGTTTCCATTATGGGTAAACGCGATATCTTCATTTTAGGAAGTGCATACTACCGCCCCCTCAAAGTGATTTGATTCGTTAATGCCATATGTGGGATATATAAATGATGTAATTAATGGTATTATATATTATATTATACTGGAATTATAATATAACTTTATATCATTATGAGTCCATTCCATAAAATATGAAATAGAAATGAAAGTAGCGTTCATGCGTACGTACGGCTTACCGTCTCCATGAACAGTGCACTTCATTTCTTACCTCTAAAAATTATGTAATATTATAAATGCATATATATAATGGATATATATGATATATAAGATATCTACATCATGAGTATAACTCTGGATATAATGGGTACATGAAAAACTTGTAATTATAAAGAGTTTATTTTTGACTCAAGTACCAATGATCATTAAAACGACCGTTATTAACTTAAATAATTACATAGTGTTCATGACATGGAAATAAGTGATATAAAAGGAATAATGAAGTTGAAAAAGGTTCTTAAACAAGTAGAAATTAACTCAAGTTTATGATTCAGGAGATTAAAGAATGATCAAGTCAAGTCGGATATGAGGTATGGGACTTCGTCTCAATCTCCTTTCATTGTGGAATATTTTGTTTTATACACAACCTTCTTTTTATGGTGTATAAACCCCTTTGACTTTTATGTTTATCCAAAATTAATATCTTTTATACGAAGCATTTTACTAAATGACAGAAGGGAATGTTTTTGTCGTACGTCTGCGGCGACAACGACTTCTCCGCCGCTGTGACCATTATTTGAGTTTCGGCTTCCACTACAAGCCATACCCTTTTTTAAAAGAAAAATAAATAACATGTTTTAATTTTCTTTTATTTTGGTATTGAAAATGGTTTTTATAACGTTTTTATTATATCAATGTGTTATTGATATCTTGTGATTGAAATGTGGAAATGTTATGTTTCATTTATTCATGTTTTATGTGATACGATTATGTTATAATTCTTGGAAATTGTTATGAAGACGGGTGGTTCGGTGATAAAATAAGGGCGGGTGAGCCCGATATAGCTCTCCAATGAATTGGGTAAAACGAATGAGTTACACGGTAAGTTTTCTCCGAAGGGACTTAGGGAATATGCTGTGATGAGTATTCCAAATGTAACCAAGAGGGTTACTCCCTACGTAAGAATGTTATGAATGCCTCAAGTTACCTTTATTACTTATGATATATATGATTTATTCATGATTTGATGAGGTATGTTAAAGAGTGTATGTTTTATGAGTAGAGTATGATTTCATTGATTCTTGTGTATACATGTACTCATGTTTCCTTTCTGTATTTTTATATCCCTTACTGAGCTTTTTATGCTCATCCCATGTTTTGGAAATTTTTTTCACAGGTCAAGGGCAGGGTACATGATATGATGATAGTGTCAAGGAAGTTTCAAGAAAGAATCAATGTTTTATTTTAAATATGTTTCCATTGATGGGAAAAATGAATAATATCTTTTATGTAACCACATTGTTTAAATGTGGAATGTAATGTATGTTTTATGATCTAATTCTCTAAAACTCTAAACCTAAAAAGATCCTCAATATGTAATCTTGTAATAACTCATGATTAAGTAAGGTTTAAGGCTGGGGCCTTAGAGTTGGTATCAGAGGTCGGTTTAGATAACTTTAGGAGTTAGAATTCTGTTAAATGATTATCCAAAAATATTTTTTTATTGTCAAATTGAAATGATATAGAATTTAAAGATCACCATGTTTCTTCGCCTAAGATATTTCTATGTTAAGAATGGTATTTCATAGATGAAACATAACAGATTTTATGGGAAGGCATACAAAGGGAAATGACCTTTCAAATTAGTATCCTGTGATGGTCAGAATCAGAACTAAACAGTTTGTTGTAGTGATGGCACAGTTGACTCAGGTGAAAAATGTTGGTTGTTTTTGTTGATGATATTTTGTTGTTTTCTAAATGTAACTAGGGGCTTGAAAGACATTTAGGGTTATTTTGAAAACGTTAAAAGAAAATAAATTGTATGGGAAATTCAGCAAGTGTGAGTTTTGGTTGCAACAAATTTCGTTCCTTGGTTACATTGTTTCTAAAGATGGGATAACTGTTGATCCTGCAAAAACAAAGGTTGTTGAAGAATGTCTAAGACCCACAAATGTAACTGAGATTCATAGCTTCCTTGGTTTGGTAGGATATTACCAATGGTTTGTTAGAAATATTTCATGGTTATCTAGTCCATTGACTAAGCTAACTTGGAATGGTGTTAAGTTTATCTGGACAAAAGAATGTGATGATTTTTTTTCAAGAATTGAAAAGAGGATTGGTGAATACTCCAGTTTGGGCACTACCTTCTAGGAATGGGGAGTTTGTTATCTACAATGACGCTTCATTCAGAGGAATTGGTTGCATCTTAATGCAGAATGATCAGGTAATTTCTTATGCTTCACTTCAATTGAAAACTCATGAAGTAAATTACCCTACACATGATTTGGAATTAACTGCTGTTGTTTTCGCTTTAAAAATTTGGAGGCATCATTTTTATAGAGTAAAGTATGAAATATATACTGATCAAAAAATTTTAAAGTATATATTCACTCCGAATGAATTGAACATGACACAGTGGAGATGGATGGAATTAATCAAGGATTATTATTGTAAAATTCATTACCATCCGGGAAAAGCAAATAAAGTGGCTGGTGCATTGAGTCGAAAAAGTATTGCTTCATTAACAATGTTGAGTTTGGAACGTGATCCTTTGGTTAAGGATTTGATGATCTCTGCCATAAATGTTTTTGGTGCATGATGTTGTTATGTTTTGTTTCAGGTATCAGTGAAATCTTCTCTATCAGACAGAATCAAGCAAGCACAGAAGCAAGACAGTGAGTTGCAGAAAAAGGTAGAGCTGGTTCAGAAGGGTAAGTTTCCTGAATTCAACATTGATAATGATTGTGTTTTGAGATTTGGGAAGATATTGTGTGTGACTTGTGATTCGTAGTTGAAGAGAGAGTTGTTATTGAAGCTCATAGTTCTCCGTTTTCAGTTCATCCTGGCAGTACTAAGATGTATAGAGATCTGTGAGAGTATTACTGGTGGGATGAAATGAAAAAGGATATTGCTGATTTTACAATGAAGTGTTTGACTTTTAATCATGTAAAAGTAGAGTGGAAGTTACTTAAAGTGATGCATCAGCCTTTACCAGTACCAGAGTGGAAATGGGAGAATATATCCATGGACTTCGTTGTGGGATTGCTGAAGACACCTCGAGGAAATAATGCAATCTGGGTTATTGTTGATCTCTTGACTAAATCATTTCATTTCCTTACTAAACGAGATAATTTTTCCCTAGATCAACATTCCCATTTGTATCTTAATGAGGTAGTCAGGTTACATGGAGTTCCTCTCTCCATTGTATCTGACTGTGATCCCAGGTTCACTTTTAACTTTCGGAAAATCCTTCAGAAGTCGTTGGGTACTGAATTAAATTTTAGTACAGCTTTTCATCCTCAATCAGATGTGTAGTTAGAATGAAAAATTCAGACTTTGGAAGATATGTTACGTGATTGTTCGATGGATTATCAGGGAAGTTGGGACCAACATCTTTCTTTGGTTGAATTTTCATATAATAACAGTTTTCATTCCAGTATACAGATGGCACCATTTGAGGCATTATATGGGAAACGGTGTCGAACTCTAGCTTTCTGGGATGAAGTGGGTGAAAAGAAGCTGATGGGACCAGAATTGGTAAAAGAGTTGGCAAAAAAAGTTCAGCTGATACAGAAACACATGAGAACAGCTTAGAGCAGGCATAAGAGTTATGCGGACAACAGGAGGAAGGATCTCTCATTTGAGGTAGGTGATCATGTTTTTCTCAAAGTCTCCCCACGTAAAAGTGTGATGTGATTTGTTAAGAAAGGAAAGTTGAGTCCAAGGTTCTTTGGACAATATGAAATTCTGGAGAGAGTTGGATCAGTTGCTTACCGAGTGGCTTTACCTCCGAGTTTATCTCAAGTACACAATTTTTTTCATGTTTCAATGTTAAGGAAGTACATGCCAGATCCATCTCATGTTTTGAGTCCAGAGGTAGTTCAGCTGGAAGAGAACGTATATTATGAGGAACAACCGGTCCAGATTCTTGACCATAGGGCGCACGTTTTACGGAATAAGGTGATTCATCAGGTAAAGGTTTTGTGTAAAAACCACATGATTGAAGAGGCAACATGGGAATCTGAAAATGCAATGAGGGCTAAATACCCCCACTTATTAGACAAGCAAATAAATTGCGGGGATGCAATTTTCTAAAGGAGGGAAGGATGTAACATCCCATTTAAGTAATGAATAATATATATTTTTATCTATTTCTAGTAATGGATTAGATAGTGTTTAGAGGCCTAAAATGAGAATAAATCCAATCTTAAGCATGGAATAAACTAATATTTTTAAAAGATTGTTTTACTGCCTTTTGATGGAAAACCATTTTTAAATCAAAATTTTGACAATTTTATAAGCCCTATTTGTCGAAATACACATATTCATTATTATTGGGACATTGAAATTTACATTGGGTAAATTTTTGGTATTTTTCCGATAAAGTTCATTTTTTAATGAATAGTGAAAAATGTTGTATTTTAATTCAAACCCACTTTTTAATCTAATTTATTTATATGATTAGATTATCATTGGAATTGGTTTTAAAGTTCAATTAGAATATATTTCTACCATTTAATCCAATAGTGGTCATTCTAATTAATTTCACTTTGAAATTGGACTTAAACTAGTGTCAATCTTTTGATACTTATTGTTTCATAAAAACACACTATTTTCTCTGACAGCGGGAATTAATTATTAAATTAATTAATGTAACTTATATGTTTTGAATTTTGTAAAATAGAAATCATTTTTGAAATCGTTATATAAAATATATCTTAGGGTGAAGTTTTGGTATTTTTCTGAAAAACTTCAATTTTTTATGAATAGTGAAACCACTAAGTGGTACTTAAAAAAACTGATTTTTCGTTTAAATGAAATTTTACCACCTCTGTGTTTTGAATTTCAAAAATAATTCATACATTCTTGTCATTAGGAGGTATAATGTGGTTTAATGAGATTAAAACAATTTTTTGGTGAATAGTAACTTTTAAGTTTTAATCGTGATTAGAGGTAATTAGTGTAGTTTAAGGTTAAAATAATGTTTTAATAATATTAAATAACCTATAAACATGTCCTACCCTTATTGGATGTGTCATGGACGACCAAGAAAACCCATGGGTCGTTTTTTGGGACCCCATGGAGCCACTTGGGTAAGATAAATACATTAATGCCTTTTATTTAAAGTAAAAGTAAAAATGACACAAACATGAGTTGTTTTACTAAAAAAAATTAAATGGGGTTATGCAAGTAATATTTTTTACTATAAATAATACTTGGAAAGCTAAAATTATTTCGTACATCATAGTATTTTTTTTTAAAAAAATTAGTCATTAAATAAATTAAATTATTTATGACAACATGATGATGCAGCGATTATCTCATTATTTAACGATTTAAATAAAATGAAATTATAATGTAAAATCTAAGACCTACACTTGTCAAAAACCAATTGGATGGGTGAATTTAGAACCCCTATCACCTTATACTTGAAATTTATAATTTTGGGACCTTTTTTATCCGAAAATCATTTTATAACAAAGTATTTTTTCTTAACATTCCAAGAGTGCCCCTCCTCTACTCTTATAAAAGGCCCCCACCTCTACCACCTTACCCACACTTCCAAAGCCTTTGGCTCGGCCAAACCCTGTCCATTTAGTCTCTCCACATCCCTATATAACTCCTATAATCCTCACGTTTGGCATAAGTCTTCCCAAGGAAGCCATTGAGCTCAAATCAAAAAGATTTACTCGATTTAAAGGTAGTGTCTTCTATTATGTTCTTATGTTTTATTTTGCTTCTCCAACCCACTAAACTCTTTTTATTCATTTATTTTGTAACAACAGCTGTATATTACATATACTAGGATGTTTTTATAATAAATATTTGAGCTACACTTACACACACCAACATCTAATGGTTAAAGAACATACTGTTTCCGTGGATGGCGAATTTCTGCCTCACGAAATAATGATTGTTCAATATTATTTTAACACCTTCAAATGTGGCCATTAATATGACACTATATTTATATATGATATATAATATGTTTATGTTTTACTTAAGCTTCTTTATTTTTCATTTATGGCATACCTTTATGGTTTCAATAATGGGTAAACGCGATATCTTCATTTTAGGAAGTGTGGACTACCGCCCCCTCAAAGTGATTTGATTCGTTAATGCCATATGTGGGATGTATAAAGGATGTAATTAATGGTATTATATAAGAAATTATACTGTAATTATAATATACCTTTATATCATTATTATTCCATTCCATAAAATACGAAATAGAAATGAAAGTAGTGTTCATGCGTACGTACGACTTACCGTTTCTATAAACGATGCATTTCATTTCTTACCTCTAAACGTTATGTAATATTATAAATGCATGTATATAATTGATATATATTATATATATTATATCTACATCATGAGTATAACTCTGGATATAATGGATACATGAGCAACTTGTAATTATAAAGAGTTTATTTTTGACTCAAGTACCAATTATCGTTAAAACGACCGTTATTAACTTAAATAATTATATAGTGTTCATGACATGGAAATAAGAGATATAAAATGAATAATGAACTTGAAAAAGGTTCTTAAAAAAGTAGAAATTAACACAAGTTTATTATTCAGGAGATTAAAGAACGATCAAGTCAAGTCGGATATGAGGTATGGGACTTCGTCTCAATCGCCTTTCATTGAGGAATATTTTGTTTTATACACAACCTTATTTTTACGGTGTATAAAACCCTTTAACTTTTACGTTTATCCAAAAGGAATATTTTTTATATGAAGCGCTTTACTAAATGACAAAATGGAATGTTTTTGTCGTACGTACGCGGCGAAAATGACTTCTCCACTGCCGTGACTATTATTTGAGTTTCGGATTCCTCTACAAGCCATACCCTTTTTTTAAAAGAAAAATAAAATCCATGTTTTACTTTTCTTTTATTTTGGTATTGAAAATGTTTTTGATAACGTTTTTTTATATCAATGTGTTATTGATATCTTGTGATTGAAATGTGGAAATGTTATGTTTCCTTTATACATGTTTTATGTGATTCGATTATGTTATGGTTCTTGGGCATTGTTATGAAGACGGGTGGTTCTCTGATAAACTAAGGGCGGGTGAGACCGATATATCTCTCCAATGCATTGGGTAACGCGAAGGAGTTAAACATTAAGGTTTCTATGAAGAGATTTAGGGAATAAGCTATGGTGGGTATTCCAAACGTAACCAAGAGGGTTACTCCCTACATAAGAATGTTATTAATGCCCCATGTTACCTTTATGTCTTATGATTTCTATGATTTATTCATGATTTGATGACGTATGTTAAAGTGCTTTTGTTTTATGAGTAGAGTATGATTTCATTGATTCTTGTGTATACATGTACTCATGTTTCTTTCTATATTTTTATATCCCTTACTGAGCTTTTTATGCTCATCCCATGTTTTTGAAATGTTTTTCACAGGTCAAGGGAAGGGTACATGATATGATGATAGTTCCAAGGAAGTGTCAAGAAAGAATCCATGATTTATTTTAAATATCTTTCCGTTGATGGAAAAAATGAATACTATCTTTTATGCAACCACTTTGTTTAAATGTGGAATGTAATGCATGTTTTATGATCTAATTCACTAAAACTCTAATCCTAAAAAGATCCTCAATGTGTAATCTTGTAATAACTCAAGATTAAGTAAGGTTTAAGGCTGGGGCCTTATAATTACAACTCACACACTTATATGTATTGAATAAAAATGTGACGACACACTATTCACTGCATGGTAGGATATGTTGGGTGCATCACGAGTGATACTGCATTAATAGATAATGTGAGAAAGGATTTGTCCCTTCTGTTCAATAATGGATGTAGATATCTCATGCCCTATGAGGGAATTGATATATCCTAAATAAATCCATGTCCATGTTGACGAATGGGAATTTTCAATTTTTGAATGTCAATGAAAGAATAATCAAGAAAAGTGGTTGATGGAATTAGCATGTAACCCACTTGATTTGAGATATCAAGACCAAGGGATTATATTACATGGTAAGCATTCGTAGGAGGTAACACATTATTAAAGAATTAACATCGTTCTCTATGGGTGCCATGACTTGTTTCTAGATGCTAACCATGGACTTTAGGTAGGCTCTGACTAATGCCACTGAGAAAGAGGCATAGGAGGTCACACACTAAGTGTGTCCAAGTATCTCAGTATAATATTAATTTAAAAAGTTTAATAAAGATTATTCTCGACTATGGTTTAATAATTATTTAAGGATTCCAGATCACATTTATTTTGACATTATTTATTCAAGAGTATATATTTTGGGTGAAATAATATATTTATTAGGGAGTAATGTAGTGATATTTATTTTTGAAATAAATAGTCATTATTCAAGGTCTAATAAATGTGGTGGATGAAATAAAGAAAAATAGAAAAACAAAAGTACACGCCATGTATATTAAATATATACGCCTTGTATTTTTATTGGAATTGATGAGAAATAATATTAATTATTTTATTAAATAATATTAGGTGTGATTCTCTAGGCGCACGTCAGGTTATAATAATTTTCAACTGTTATTATTAGACATGTGGTATTACTAATAATTAAATGAAATAAATAAATCCTTTTGGGTAATTAATTTATTTTGTTATTATATGTTATTAAATATAACAATTAGATAATCCACATTTGCCTAGCCATTTTTGTGGTTGTGCATAACAGATCTAGAGAAAGATATCAAGTGAAGAGATAATCCTTTTCTTCTATGAACTTTCTCAAGCAAAGACAGAGATATCCTCCTCCACCAGATCAAGGCGATCGAAGGCGGATATCGCAGGAAAAAGATCTTCTGTCCTAGAACCCGGATATCCCTTCAGTGATGTCCAAAGATACGTGGAGCACATCTAGATCACCACTAGAGGAATCCTACAATTGTATTCTATTACACAATGATGGATCACATCATATCATGAACAGAAACATCAATAAAGGAATAATTCCATCAAGGAAATTTTGAAAATTAATTAAATTTATTATAACAAACATATAATGATCCTATATATGTTTCTGGTTCTCCCCACTTTTATTTTTTCGTTCTTCTTTCTATTCTGAAGATATGATATTTTACTATCATGAAAGATCTTAGATTGATCGCTGTTAATGCTAAAATTAATGTTAGGTACTCCCACCTACTCGCTTCCGCTGCGTCCAGAACCTACATAAAAAATGATCTTCAATACTACTAACATCATTCTATAGAATAAATTTATTTTAAAATAATAGTTAGAGGAAGGGGTTAAAATTTGAGAGATAGTGAAAGTGTAAGGGAGTGGGGGGAGACTGGGGGGAGGATAGATGTAGATAAGGAATGAAGAAGGGGGATAAAATTTATTGAAATCACACGAGAGGGGTTTAAGCTATTTATAGAATATTTCACGAATCCAAACATAATTCTTGGATTTCCCATGTTTGTGGGGAAAAAATATAAGAGGAATCGATAAGAAACTCTATAAGTTTAAAATAATTAGGCCTTAATTCCCCTAGTTGTTTCCTCATAAAATTGTTAAAACTTATCTTTAATACATTTTAAATTATCCATGTGTTAATTTACCATTAAAAATACTCATTTTATTTTTTTAAAGGTTGGGGCCAATGACTCATTTATTATTAAAGAATATCGAAGACCTCTTTAACTAGGTAGAGTGAGACCCATTACATAGCTCGAAGTCCCATTGGGAATTTATACCATTACATGTCCCTTAGGCCAAATATTTTTGGCCAAAAGCTAATTCTTTGAATAGTACTGCTACAGTACCCGCACTACTATAGTACTGCATAGTACTCTACCACCTCTATAGTACTCTGTCGCTGCTACAGTGCCCTCCATTGCTACAGTGCCGCTGCCACTATAGTATGCTATAGTACTGCTACAGTACTACTACAGTACCTGCTCCCAATGGGTTTTGAACCCCAATTTTTCTTGTAGAATTAAAGGGTGCTTAACACTAAGCCAAACCCCAACTACAGAAGAATCAATTGAATTTACATGATTATAGGAATATATTTAATCTATTAAATGATATTTAATATCCTTTATTTTCCATTTAATGTAACATTCAAATCATAAAAATATATTTCATGTAAAGTCTGGGTGAAAAACATGTTTTCTTTATTTCAAATGATACCCAAACATGAGTGGGAACTACTGCTTAGTTATATATATATTTACCCTTTTGTAGCATGAATCTCGATTGTCAACATGTGAAAACATATGCATTTCATAAGGTTAATTTTTTACCATTTTGTAGAAAAATAAACTCACAATAACCTTATATATGTTTTTGGAAAACATGGATTACAATAGTGTAGTGGATCAAGTTAAATTTAGATGAGACCTAGGAAAACATGTCTTATGTTTACACTAGACCTAGTGTCTACCAACACATGACCACTCTATAACCATCACATAGAAAAATAAGAAATGAAAAAAATGGAATTATAAGTATGATTATGTGAGGAATATTCTATTCATAATGGTGATTTGATTATTACCCTTACATCTATTTTTTTCAGAAAAAGAAAATACAAGTCTGACTCTCAAAAACAACATTCATTAGAAAATTATTAATTAATTTTAAATCACATTAAATAATAAATATTAATTTCAATGATTCCAAATTCAAATTTAAAAACAACAAATTCACTTTCTAAATCCAAAACCTAGTTTTAAAAGAATATTTGAAAATTACCAAAACTCTTCCAAACCACTTGACAACATTGAACGAAAAAGGGAATTCTTAGTTAAAATTTATCCTTTACATATGGTACATTCCATACCATTCTATTATATGAGAATTAAATATAAAAATTGAGAAAGGAAATGGTTCCTAATAGAATTATAAGGAACCCATAACATTGAATCCAACTCAAGGATCAATCATTCAAGAATTAGAATAGAGGGAAATATAAGAATGGAAAAAAATAAAAATAGGGAGATACCTCCCAAATAGGAATATAACATAAAAAATTCTACCCCAAAACAATTTGATGCTCCCATATAGGACTAAAATGAAATCAACCCCTTAGGAAAATTATAATAGTGATTCCCTACAATATTACAATGAAAAAATTGACTTTTATGATATATTACACCTCATACTTATAAAACTAAGGGTTTAATGTCATGTTGTAACTCAAGGGGATCTTTTCAATAGCTTCTACCCCAAAACTCAAGCTTTACTACTCGAAGCGGTTAACTATAACCTTCCTAGAAATAGGGAATCATCGCTATTAAAACCTTCTCCTAATGAATGGTTCTTCTCTACGATCTCTGCAATACCTATCAATAATTTCCCAAACATTAACTAAAAGTTAATGAAAAAGTATTGAATCTCTAACCTCAAAGTGGTTTCAAAATGCTATAACCAATACACTCCACATGATAGAAAAATGAGTAAACTGAATAACCAGGTCTAAATAATTATTTATGATGATATGAAAACTATCCTCACCCTAATGTATATTTTATATATTTTTCATGAGAACATTCTATTGTATACCAGAGATAAAATAATGCTTGAAAAAATTAATAATCTCTTTCCAACATATCCCATTCAGGCTACAATACATAATATTTTACCATAAAAAGATACATTTTAAAACAATCCAACCACTATTGGGACTTGGAATTATTATTTAGTCCTCACTAGCTTAGATTTTATTTTAATATCTTCTTTCCATTTCATTACTTCATCTCTAGAATATCTAATGATGAACTTCGACACATCATATCACTGAAAATTATACAAGGCCTTATCCCAGGATTAGATATTCTTCCATCGACGTGAAACAAATCTACATTTATTCAATGATAGATATTCCACTTACTATAAAAAACTAGGTTAACACACATTTATAAAACATCATATCATACATAAATATATCCATGGGTCAGGAAAACTCATCATAATACACAAGGTATAGAGGAAAATCCATCTTTGAAAATAACATAGCATTAAATAATAAAATATGAAATCATATCCATCAATCATTCCAACTACATTGATCTCATCCCTAATTCCATTTCATATAATATAATTAATCCCTTTATCACTAGTATTTTCACAATTTTAGCACCAAATTTTTTATCTCATTTTATGGAAATATCTAACTATTAATTTATCCCTGAGCCTATAGTAGACTACTTATTAAACAATCCATATATATTTGGTTATCATGTGTCAAATCAATTCATTAAATATATATTGCACAGATTCATGTTGGTGGAATTTGTACAACTGATAATTTTTGCTACCAAGGAATCAAATTTTCATTGGGCACAAATAGAATTTCACGACCACATTCTCTTATAATGAGATATTTATATTACATGCATCATATTAATTTTCATGAAAAATATATAAAATTATTATTTAAAATACCACAAAATCCCATATGATTTATAAAAAATTCATTAAGGAATAGTTTGATCGGATTATTTTCATCACTGTATAGACAGAGAATATATCACTTCATTATCACATTACATTATAATTTATATATTTTATGAATTATATCTATGTCAACCAATTCACGTATAAAAAGTTAAATATCAATTAAATCCTGATACAAAGGAACCTTCTTAATAGAATAATTTATAATTAATGCCTTTAATAATTGGTTAACATATAAATATTTGATTTTATAACTCAAGCATGTTTGAAATCAAATAAAATCCCTTATGAAACACACAATTAGTAAGTTAAAAAAACATGATCCTCACATAAAACAAGATGAGAAAAATTATTTTAGTAGAAATGTAAATAAATACATGCTGTGAGAACGTACTATTGAAATAATTACGTTAAATTATTTGATAATAAATATTGGAATACCAAATTCATGGTGAAAAGGTCCTTTTAAAAAATTAAAGGAAACAATATTTTTAATTCCTAGTATGCCAATTTAATTTAAATATAAAACACATATGGTTTTCCATTAATTACTAAAATTAATTTAAAGGTTTATTAACATGAAATATACTTTATGTTATAGTTAAACATGATTTTATTAATGGTAATGTTCTTGAAAAAAATAGTAAAGGTAATAAAATTTCGTTTTCATGTTGCATTACTAGCATACACACAATTTCCATTACTTATGTTATTATAAAACAATATTATTATTACCATAATGATCCTACATGTTTATTACTTAATATACAAAAATTATATAGTTATAACCAAGAATGGAATTATATGGAAATTAAGTATCAAATAATTTCAAAAACTTCTAAAAATAATGTTTAAAATTATCATGGATTAGTAAATAAATGGAACAAAACATGATTTTAAGTGATGGAAAACATCAGAAAAATTTAGAATTAATAATTACACTAGGAAAAAATATAAATGAACATCTAAATCATTAAATTAATTCTATTAGAATGGTGCATGGTATCTTACTAAATTTACGCCCCATGGTCGGAACATTTACACCTAAGAATGATTAGTTAAATAAAGAAGTCATTATTTCGGATCATAGGGAGCACAAAATCCATGTCTACCTATAGGTATCAATTACCTGCATCACATTCTACATATTAATGAAACTATTTATTCACTACACCCATGAAATACTCACATGAGATGAACTTGTAAATCAATCATATCTCATAAATATCTTCTCTGATACCATTATCTCAATATGCAGTCAATTATTACCCCTCGTGTGTTGGTAGTGAAGATGGGGAAAACCACTGAATCCCCCATCCAATAGGATATGTAGTATATTTATGCACAAATAGCGTCTTATACTAATATGGGAGGTGTTACCATCTTAATTAGAATCTAAGAAGAGATATAAGATCCACTAATCAATGCTATAATTGAAATAATTCCAAAACAGATATCATTAAATCTCAATTAACACTACAAAAGATAGAATAAAATGAATCCAACGAAAGGAAAAACCAAGTCCTAAGATCAAATCTATTTAGGATGATCTACCTCACTTACTCAAATATCAACACTACCATTCTCCTTTAATGTATCCATCAAAATAACTTGAAAAAATTGTGGAGTGGTGATCTACTTTGGAGTACTCAATGGCTTCATATATTTCAATCAAAACAACATCCATGTGTAATCAATGTTCCTAGAAAGGTAAGATTGGAACCACTATGCAAGGAAAAGTAGGTAGATCTGTCTAATATTTCATATCCAAATATAACAAATCCTCCACTTTCTTAATAATCCTCTACAATTACTATATCACAAAATATTTCTATTTGATAAAGAAAAGTCTACATTTAAGACTATCATATCGAAAAATATATCTGTTATCCAAATTCACCATTCTATCATTTTTAAATTTCCCTACAACCATTATACTGGAAACATGATATATTAATAAAAAATATCAAAGAAAAATATAAATAATATTTAATTAGTAAATGTATCCCCATAAATAAATCTATATTCTCTTTCATATTAACTAAGAACCTTCAATATTAATCTGATAGCATGACGTTAGGATCATCCCCCTATAATAACACAAGAATTCATGGTTTAACAATCACATAAGCATAATATTCTTTTCCATCAAGTTATTCTCATATCATGCTCCCAAATAAACTATCAAAAAATAGTTCCATCATTACCACCTAATATTCCCATAATGAAGTGACCTCTAGCTCATTACTACTCATTACATGGAAATAACATACCATAATATAATAATAATACATTGTATAAAACATCACACGATATAGTCACTGAATGAAAACATGAGTAGCCCTCAATTTTCTAGGCCATATGATAAATTTTAAATAGAAGAATGGATATATTAATAGTAATCCCAACATTGTAAAACCATGTATAAATAACACTAAATGTTTAAACTATAAATTGGATATAAAATAAATAAAAATAAATGTTACCATATTATGATCTTAAATAAAGGTATTTCTTTATTACCATCGTACAAGACCAGAAAATATTCCATCATTTAACCAGTATTCATCCCATTATATTTCATTTTACTCATTAACATTCACATAATTTAAATCCTAAACTCATATTCAATTATAATTCAGCCTAATTTTCATTATAGGCTCATTAATATTTATTTATTTTTTGGTCAACAATTTCTTCTCAATTCATTATCTTATAGAGAAGTTAGTCTCATATTTATCCGTATAATTTGGTTAATGTAACATTCCATTATTTTAAGGAATATATTAATTTATTTACATAACATTGAGTTATCCAACATAAATATCTACAAATATTCCAATTTATTTTAAAGGTACTATTTATTTTATTTATATTATGTTAATAAAACATAGTTATTCCAATTATATGATTAATTTTTGCTTCAATACTAATCTCATGAATTATGAAATGTACATCCAAATAAGAAAATCACTCATTAAACTAAACTAATAGCCAAAAATATTACTAAACTAATATTTCAATTTATCATATAACAATATTTCCCTTAACCATTACCTTTCAGCACCTACTCTTTCATAATATCAATTCCCTAAACTATAAGTTACACAACTAACAGAATAACAACAACAAATCTTAGGAAAAATTTACCCAACAACTCTTTATAAGGGTATTTTAAATATTCACATCACCACCATGTGTTCTTATAAATATCTAACAAGAGATGAGATACTATAAAGGTGAGAAAAATATAAAAATGAACTCAAAGAAAAAATCTCTATAATAATTTCATATTAAGGATAACAATAGTAGAAATATAGGAATAATGGAAAAAGGAAAAGCCTCTTATCCTAATCTAACCCAGAACCTCACCATAAAACCTGAACTAATTAATATTATAGTACACATCAATTTTTACAACACCCAGGATCTAATTTGAAATTAATTTTAGTAAAATCCATTTGATATTACATATATTTTACACCTTTTTCATGAACCTGATTCCAAGAACATTTGTTATTCAAAATAATACTTTCAAATTATCCTTCATTCCAAATAAGTTTCCCTATGTTCATGGTTTAATACTAAAATAACATCTAGTTTTAATAATTAATTCATAGATTTACATATTCATTCCCTTTTTAATATTTCACTTATTTTCAACAAACATTTCATTCCAATGTAGTAGCATTAAATAATAGAATTGAACAATAAATTAGATGAAATTATATAGGTCCACACATTCTTTTCATCTTCCTAACCCAGAAAAATCATTTATTTCTATCTTAAATTTTCTTTCACAATATAAAATATAATTACATATAATGGGTAATGGTAGATATGAATTTAAAACCAGAAAATTGATGAATAAAAATAAGGAAATAAAAGTTTATCTTACGTAAAACATGGAAAAATCACATACACCCCCTTTCCCTAGAATGAATCACATACTATTTATCCCTATAGAAAATATTTTAGAATGATTATGAAAATAAACTAGAAAAATTCCCTCTAAAACATATATTCTTAACATATTCTCTGAAGAGATAGATAAAAAACTAAATGTAAGGGTAAGCAGAACCCTTCCCCAAACCATATCTTTACAACACCATGATATAGGGTTGATTAATTCATTCCTCATTAAAATGAATAGAAATTTCAGATATATTTTCTAAATATTAAATGTATGTGAAAAATTGGGTTTATAAATACTAGAGGATTGAGTTCTACTTGTCGAAAATTATGATTGTGGAAAGTTAGATATATTGAAAATAAATTTGATGAAAACAAATGTTGGGAATCACAGGATATTAGTTGCTCCCAATTTTAATTTTATGTTGAAAATTTACATGGTGAATTTAGTGAATAATTAAGGATTTGGAAGAATTTATAAAATAAGGTGTCATGAGATGAAAAGATCCAAAACAAGAAGATGAATTTGAACCACACCCATGGAGGTCCCTCTGATGCACACATGTATATCTAGGCCACACGAATGATCCCAAAATGGAAATAATAGAAGTCATAAATAGAGAGTTTTACTATATGGAGGATGAGAATGAAATAATTTTTGACCAAACATACGATGGAAGCCATAGTTCTTGTGATGTATCCTTCTGAGAAACGGGGATGCCCAAAAAGGGAATTGTGAATTGAAGAAGGTTGTTATTGATAGGTGGAGTAAGAGGCCAAAATGACTGCCCCCACACCCATAGTAATGGATTCAAGTGTCAAAAAGTGGGTTGACAGGAAAAACTATCCCCAAGGAGGAGACCACACCCACGATCTTCTATGTTTTATGGAACAAATGGCCAATAATTCGACACGATGTCATGATAAAATGCTTCTTAAGCTATGACACCTAGATATTTTATGAATTAATTATGAAATTTATTAAACAAATAGTTAATACCTCTATAATAAATGAATTTGGTTTGAGTTCATGATTTTAGAATAAATTTTATGATTATGATACATTAAATATGTTATAATAAATTCATAAATATTTTAGGCTATAAGAATAATGATAATACCCATGAGTAGTTTCATGGATATAGTAATAGAGAAAATTCATTATTTTTTTCTGTGGAATAAATATGTGCTATTTATATCCCATGATGCATATATTAGGTGTATATTTATTTCGGTGCATATCTGACCAATTTTGGGTGGAGGTTCATGACCTACAAGGTAGTGAATTTGAGATAGACTCTTCATAAATAATTTTCACACATTTAAAGTACAGTTTTTTGTGAGAGGATCTTTCATGATGGAGAGTTAGGGAGGTAGTAAATCATTATCGATTGAGTAAGAGAAAATTTCATAAATTCAAGTGGATGTTTCATGAACAACCAACTACGTAATGATATATGATTATGAGTTTCTTGAAGAAGGTGTAAACTTAAATATTTTTTCATTCATCTGTTCATGGTGGAAGAGTATCTAAAGATGAAGTGATCACCATGGTTAAGTGATCACCAAGGATAAGTGATCACCAAGGTTGTGTTGTCACTGGGTGTTTTTAATCTTTTTCATATACCATCTTATAGAGATTTGGTATCTTCTAGAGGATTTTATAAATGCTTTATGAACATAGTGACAACACTATGTTGTAAAATATTTTAAAATCATTGGATGAATCCATTTTGAGAGAGTAACTAAAATGTAAAAGAGTATGAATTGGTTTATAGACTATTATATATGGTGTGATTTTATTCATCATTTAGTTTGGTATACGAAGTTAGGTTGAGAGAAAACATTGATTTGATCGAGAACAATCACCTATTCTAGAGGATGAGTTTAAATAGGAGAAACACTTAAAATAAAAGAGTACTAATCATTCAATCTATCCCCCTCTCAGTGATCAAATCCATTAAAATCCTAAAAAGTGGTATTAATGCCATATTATCTCTATATATCCAAGAGAAGATTATGAGAAATAGATAATCACAACTCTGTCCGTAGATAATGGGTTCCTATAATTTATGGAACAAATACCATATTTGGAGAATAAAATTCTTTGTAACCACATTTATCATGGACTTTAGGTATACGACTCATCTATAATCTGTTTTAAACTAGTTATTAATTATGCTTATTTGACACATGATGATAAAATAGACTTTTAATGGGATGGAAATTAATAATATTCCATTTTAATGTCTTTTTAAGAGATGATATATAATAAAGTGATCGGTCATGAAACTACAATAATGATATGGGATAAATTTAGATGCATTTTTGAGGGAAATATAAAAGTGAATAAAACCTAGCTTTAATATAGAGTAAAAGATTTGATCAAATTAAGATAGTTTAAGATAATTATATTGATAGAAATTTTACTTATGTGAATTACATAGTTATAAATATTCATGGATTCTAGGAGAAACTTGAAGAATCCACTATTATGAAAAATATTATGCTGATGTTTTTAGATTTTTTTAATCACACGGTATGTGCTTTGAAATATTTATAAGTTATCTCATGGAATTGAATACAAAATATTAATTTGGTGTATAAAATGAGTAAGGAATTATCTTCAAAGTATCATGAGTTCATATAGTTTGCTATAAATCCCTGCGAATTGGTAATAAAAAATTTATTGAATGAAATAAAATATTTAGAAGATAAATAGGATTTTAGTCAAATTTTTATACTCTTAAAATATATTATTTATGTGAAAATGTATGGGAAATGTAATCGAATTTCATAGAATCTTTAATTTCAATAATACTATTCATATTGAAATATATTTCCAAAAGAAGAATATTGAGGAATTTGAATCTGAATAAGAAGAATAAAATTATAAAAAAGAAGAAAATAACATGACAATGGATTTATATGATACCAAAAGAAGAATCCATTTATCCAAGGATAATGATAAATCTAATAATTCCAAAAATTAATTCAATCTGATAGACTATATGGTGAAAAATTCCCATTTTTCTAGAAGTGATGACAGTGAAAATGGAGAGTAAAACTTTAGTGCAAACTTATGTTATGATGGAACATTGTATTGAGCATATTTCAGAAATCAATCAATAAAATAAAAAACTATATAAGCAGAACAAGGAAATGGATACTAAAATAATTGAGTTTGGTATAATGGTTAAAGAGTTTTTTGATGAAGAAAAATCGGGTTTTTTCAAAATAAAGACAACCCCTATTTAAGAAATAAAGTAATACATATTTGGTATGTATATGAAAGAAAACATGATATGAGATCATTAGGATAAAATTAAATATATATAATAATAAAAATCTTAGACAAAATATATCTATTTTGGAGATAAAATTTATTTGATAAAGTGTAGAGATTGTTTCAAAAAATCTATGATGAATAGTGGAAAATATTTTCATGATGATGATAGGATAGGGTTGAAGGAAAAATGTTATCCATCACCCCTTTATTATGGAAATATAATTTCATTCCTTGAGGTGTAGGTGCTCAATGTGAATCTAAAAAGATTTAGAGGAAAACAACCACACAATATAATGAAAAGAATCTTCCTTGAAAAGAATACCTCCATAATAAAAACAAGGTTGAAGGGGGAAAATATCAACACAATTATAATGAAATTTTCAATAAATGAATGAAATATCAAATTGAGGAATATTTTATTTTTTGGATTAAATACTACTAATATTGGTTTAATATGTAATTACCTATAATCAGGAAATAAAAAATCATGAGTTTTAGTGAATATATGTAGATGAAAAAGATAATAAATAATTTTTTTTAAAAGAAGAAGATAATGTCATTGAGAAGGAATCCACATTTTATAAGTTTTAGAAGTGTAAAATATGTGAGGAAAATGGGAATGTTTGAAAAGTAATTCAATCATAAGGATGTTATTATGTATTAATTATTGGGTAAAGAAGACTACTTTACACACAAAACTAGTTATTGGATGGAAATAATGGCCTTGGATGATGTAAATCACTCAATCTAAGGGTTTCCCTTGTGACACAATGAGGTCTCTTCTCATTCCCTAAATCATTTGTATATATTTATCTAACATATAGGGAATTTAAGGTTATGTTTGATGCTTCAATTTATGGAATGTAAATATGATCATATTAAAATGGAATAGTTATTAATGATAAATACTTTAACAGTTCATTACTTGAGGTAGAGACCTCTAAATGATCTTTTCCATCTAAAAATTCTATTCAACTTGGAGAAATCCTGGAATGGGTTACTTAAAAACACACTTTAACTAAAATTTTGTGAATATGATCATTTTAATTTCTAAGGGGTGTTGTTTGATCTTCATATGTGAAAATTTGGGTATATTTTTCATTCACATTATCTATTTTCTTTTTGGGTTGAGTTGTTTGCATGATATTCTTGTAAAAATTGTGGCTCAATATTGTGAAATTTGAAATGTTCGGATCATGCAATCACAAATCGATTTTTTATGTTCAACTTATATCAGCATTATTATATCACACTTTTTTTCTAATGTATAATATCCCACATATAATTATAGTGTATCTATATAATAATATTTTATAATGAACAATTATATTTCATTACTCTCTTCAAAATTAAGACGAGTGGGAGGATAATATGTTTGACAAGAATAGATAAAGAAGGTCGAATTCTACAACCGAGTAATTTCATTTACAATAAGGGAGAGTTTTAGTTTTCTAATACGAATAAGATAATGATGAGTATTTTCAAAAAAATCAAAAGGGATGGATTATTATAATTTATAAAGGATTGAGTTATATTTTTTGACAATAATGATTAAGGTGAGTTTTATTTATTAAAAATAGAATTGTTCACAACCAATGTAACTAATTTATGATTGGGATATTTGTTGATCCCAATTGTGTTGTTTTGTTCATGAATTCCATGGTACTGATGGAGAAGAATCCAAGAGTATGTTTCACCTGTAGAATAAGTATCAGAGTGAATAAAATATCTAAAATAGTCTTATGGATATAGAGCACGCTCGTGGTGGTCCATGTGGTGGAGACATGGTTCACCTATGCAACACAGATGAGCACAAACTTGAAACATTTAAAGACATGGACCAGGAGTATCACTGAATAGATAATAAGGTGGAAGTTTCATTACCAAAACAATTGTGAAATCCATGATACCTATGATGTGTCCTTGTGAGAAATGGGGATTCCCAAAATAGGCATTCTGCACTGAATAAGTCAATCATATATTAGTTGACTTAGAGGCTAAAACATCCAGTAACATGCCTTTGGTAATTTATTCCATGAACTAAATGTGTACAAACATTAATAAACTAATCTAGTTGGGATACCACTCATATGGAATTATTCAGGTCAATTCCAAAATGAAAAATAATTCTATACTAGTTTGTGAAATAAGTCATTCAAGGTTGTGATGATTAGATATTTGATGAATTATTTATGATGATCCAAAAAAGATGTCATAAATACATTCATAATCAGTGGATTATGTTTTTTGCCATGAATAGAGAATAAATTGGAGTATTTATCAACATTCAATATGGTGGATTTAATGTGGAACTATTCCACACTATAATGAGAAAGATAATATCCACGAGAAATTACATAGATATGGTTGTTGAGGAAATTATTCCATGTTTTTAGGGGTTAATTTGTTTTATATATATCCCATTATGGAGATAAAAGGTGTCTATTTTTGGAGTGCATATCCTCTTTATTTGATGTAGGATGTTTTTCAACTACATTAGAGAGTATATGACATTGAATCCATGAACGGTTTTTTCATACATCTGAAACAAAGAAGCTTGTGATAGGAGAATGCATGAAGTAGAGATCATGACATAATATATATTAATCAATTGAGTAATAAAATATATCATATAATATTTTCAATATTTTCATACAAATGGGGTGATCATCAGATTTAGTTTTCCATGTCACTAATTAAGGTTTATAGTTACAGATTTGTTGATCCATCAATACTTTGAGGAGTTACATCAAAAGAAGAAGTAGTCACTGAGGTGAAGTGATCACCAATTTTAATATATTCTTATTAGATCATATCATATAGAGGTTTTTTTATCTTATATAAGACTCTAGAAGTTGTATATATACATATTAGTGACTCTATTTTTAATACTTTTATGGAGTAGTGGACGAATCCAATCGATAGGATTAACCAAATCAACAAGGAGTATTCATGGGTGTTGAACCATATAAATATCATGTTTTTTAATTTATCATTTATTTATAAATAATAGGAAATGTTCAAAGAGACTATTTAATTGACCAAGATCCTTCATTAGTTGAAGGGGATTATTTGGGAGAGGTTAAACACTGAATAGAAAATAGTCCCCTGACTCAACCCTCCCCCTCTTAGTGATTCAATAATGTCAGATACTAACAGGTGGTTTTAGATATGTATTATCTATATTGTTCCAAGAGAATTTAATGACAAATAGAAAATCCTAATTTTGTGAACAAACAAAGAGTTATTATCTTCGATGGAAAAATTACCATAGTTGTTGGGATCAAATATTATCTTACTTTATTTATCTTGGCTGGGAGTTATGTAATTTTTCATAAAAAGGGTTTCCACCTAGGGCTAATTATGTTTATTTTACCCATGCTGATAAAATAAATGTCGATATTGATATAAATGAACAAAATGATTTTTTTAATGTCTTATTTGAGAAGGTTTACTCCATGATGGTGGGTCATTCAACTATAAAAGAGATATGAGATAAATTGAAGATTATATATTTGGGAAATAAAAAATGAAAAGGAAGAAAAGCATTAAATATAGAGGATCGTATTTGGGGAAATCAATATGGATAAAGGTGAATATGTTGGCATATATTTCACTTATTTTAACGATATTGATATAAATATTCTTGGGTTTAGTGAGAAACATGAAGACTCCAATATTATATTGAATCTTATGAGGATATTATTGGTTCAATTTGATATAAAGGTATTAGATTAGAACGATTGGGAAGTTTTCTAATTGATTGAACTAAAAAATATTTTTATTGCATATAAAATGAAGAAGGAATCAATTTTACAAAAATATAAAATTATTGAAGATTCCTTTGATTCCATGAGAAAAGGGGATAAAAAGATGTTGAATATATTAGTTGTTCAGAAGATGATATAAATCATAATCATATTTCCACTATCTTATCAATGATATTCATGAAGGTAAAATGGAAGGGAAATGGTTAAAAAATTTGATTTAATTGAAATTATATTTTTTACATTGAAATTTTTTTTCTAATGAATTTGGTTGAGGAATTAGAATATGATATCAAAGAGGAAAGTCTTCGAAGGAATAAAAAGGAGATGAAAAGGTTTAATCTAGTACAAAAATAAGAATTTTATTATTCAATGATGATTGTGCATCCCAAAATTTTGAAAATTAATTCACTCTTATTACTCATGTGGATAAATTTTTACATTTATCCTATATTAATGATAACTGATAATAGAGAACATAACTTGAGTGGTAACTTAACGGTATGTTGGAATATTCTCTTGGTTATATTTTATAAGTCCATAAATTTAAGAAATTACTAGATATGGATAAAAATGAAATTGATACTCAAATGGGTGAGTATATAAAAAAGGGAAAATGTATTTTTAATAAATAAAATGAAGAGCTTTTGAAAAGGTAGATAATCCATGTTGAATTAATAAATGAATATATGTTGAATATTAATGAAAAAGAGAAGAAAATATGTGATCTTAAGGAAAAAATTTCTACTATAAAAGATAATATATCCAAGACACAATCAATATATTTTGGGGCACTAACTGATTTCAAAATTTATAGACAGTATTTCCGGAATTATATCGATATTAGAGGAGAATATTCTTCTAATTGTGAAATAAGGTTATCTAAAGAATAAGGTAATCCTACACATATTCATCCTAAAAATATGAATTTTCATTCTAATAATTAAGGTGGTAAAAGATAACATAATAAGATATAGATAATAAACTCCACACTAGTTAAGGAAATGTTATTACTAGAAAATTACACCCCCTAAGACAAAGAAGGAATAAAGAAGATAAAACCCAAAAAATTCTGAAAAAATATTGATATAAGGAAATTTCGACTTAATGTATATTTTTTTGTGTTGTGAAAGGGAAAAACAAAAATCATACTCATGTACAATCAATATGAATTTCCTTAGGATGAGGAAATATTAATGAGTGTTTTTTATTGAAATTGTGAGGATGAAAAATAAAATAATGAATATTGTGTTGAAATCAGAGGGTATAATATTTTAAAAGGAATACACAAGTGATAATTTGAATCACTATTAAATATATGATAAAAAGGGTCATTTTAAAAAAATGCTTTAATCAAAAATTATTGATAATTTCATAATCCCTAAGGTGAATAAAATTAAATCACAAAAAATGTGGTTGATATTGGACAGAATGAATGGCCTAGGGTGAGAGGAATCTCCCAGTCTAATGCTTTACCTTTAGGCACAAGTGGGTCCCTTGTTATTACCTCAATATTCAATATATGTTATTCCAACATGTAAGTAATTGAAGGAGTTTTTATGGTTTTAATTTCATAAAAATAATGATAATTTGATGAACATGGAGTAACTCTATAAAAAATAATATATGAGTGCATCCCTAGAGGTGGTAATATCTTGAGAAGAAGTTATTGATGTGGAAATTCTTGACAACTTATAGAAATCATGGAGTAATTTTTAAAAAACCCGTTAATCACTCAATTTACATGAATATGTCAAACATATTATTCAAGGTGGGAGTTTTGGATGATATTTTTATGGGAATGAATTGAGCCTTCTATCATGAACATGAACTATTATGATGTTGTGTTGAGTTATGTGTAGGATATTCCTATTAAATTTGTGCAAACTTGTTAATAAATATGAATGTTTTTAGTATATTCTCCTATGTTGAGTCATTATGGACAACTTATAACCCCATGATTATACCTCTATTATTTTCTAAATCGATCTAGAGGACATATAATTTCATTGGAAAAAGCATAGACTATTTTATTAGGAACCATGTAATTTAACAATCACTTAAAAATGATGAAAAAAGAATGAGAATATTTTTTAGAATAGATGTTAATGAAATCCCTATTCTCAGACATCTAAATTTCATTCTCAATATGGGGGAGTAGGACTTTTGAAAGATTGTGATAATGAAGACATATATTGTCTACATAATGGGGGAGATTATTATTCATAAGAAATTATTGAGTTATAATTAGTAACATTAAATATTGAGGTAAGTTTAATATTTGAAAATTTCATTATTGATAACCCAAGTAATGAAGTGAATATTGGGAGATTGGATGACCCTAATTTTGATGTTGTATTGATTATTTTTAGGGTTAATATGGAGAAGAATTTTGGAGAATTCCACACCCATATCATAAAGTTAGGTGAGAAGAAAATGGCCAAAATGGGAAGATGTATAGTGATTATTCTAATTTTTTCCCTCATGGGGAACACTTGGTTCACATGTGAAAGAAATATGATCCCCAAATGGGTGCATTGGAAGGAATGGTCTAGGATATATAATACATAGATGATCATAAAGAAAAAGAGCACGAAAATGTTCATGGTGTAACCTAAGGTGATTGGGATATATCCCTATGGGAATTATAGATTCTAAAAATAGATATTGCACATGAAATAAGGTCTTAGTAGAAAAGCTTAGAAGGTGAAAAAAGGTCATTCCCACTCTTAAGGTGTAGGAATTTTCATTAAATATATGGATATATATGAAAAAAGAACCACAATTTGGAGACAGAACCCATGGTGATTAACATGATGAAGGAAAAACGAAGAATTATACACATGGACATGCTACAAGGATTTTTGTCCTGTGACACATGGATGTTTTATTAATTACTTATGATTATGTTTGAATTTTTTTTTAATAGTTCCATAATAAATTTTATATGTTTTTGGTCAATATTCCAACATATATCTAAGGGGTGTATAATATTCAATAGAGTTAAATAAATGCAGAATTATTCCACACTGAAAGAAGGAAGAGAAGACCCATGCGTAGTTACATGTCCATAGTTATGAAGGAAGTAAAAGAAATATTTTGGGCAGTTTATGGGTGGTTTTTATATCCAATTATGTTAATTAATGTCATCCATTTTTCTAGCAACATGGAATCTCTATTTGAGGCATGAGAATAATGACCATTAAGGGAGATGATATGTTATAGAATCCAAGGAATGAAATTTCTTACATGTGAATTGGATGAGTTTTTATGAGGAGAATATAAGAAGAAAATCTCATGAGGTTTTTGTATACATCAATTTAGGAATACTAGATATATCATATTATAGAGGAAGAATTTATACCAATAGGATAAGTTTCAACATCAACAATAAAAGATATTTATAATTTTTGAAGTTATAGATTTTTAGATCCATATAGTCATAGAGGATGATAATCAAAAGGTGAACTGATCAATAAGGTTTATTGATCATCATGTGTTATCTATCCTTGTTGGATCATATCTTGTAGATACATTGTATCATCAAGTGCATTTAAGAAGTGGTGTGTGAACATATTGATGAATTTTTAATAAAATAAATTTATGATGTAGTGGATGAATCCATGTTTTTGGGGATAAAAAATATGAAAATATGTATACATGGGTACAACAACATGTAAATATTTCGTTTTGTTCAATATATTTTATTTCTGAAAATGCTAAAACATTGATAGATTCTACTAAGTGGATTAATAACTATCCACAATTAAAGATTTTAATTTTAAAGAAGAGAAACTCATAAAATAAAATATTATCACATATTCATTGTATCCCCCTCACAGTGATTCAATAATTTTATATCATAACATTTTTCACATGTGATTATTAGAAGGCTGTCAATACGTTAATTTTGGAAACAACAAGAATTCATGAGAAGGGGGTTAAAAATCTAGAGAGAATGGAAAAATTTGATCATTCAATTAAATGGGATAATTAAAGAAATATCTCAGGTTAAATTGAGTTACTTTTATAGATCCAAAACATATTAAGAAATTTAATTTCACCATATAAATATATTCTAAAAAATCCCCTACCCCAACAATTTTTTATAATTCAAAGACAATGTAATCAATTTGGGGACCAAAAAATGCCCAAAATTTTCTATAACCTATTATATCCCATTCATGTTCTAAATATTGACATTAATTCAACATAAATTATCATCAATACCATTTTTATAATAAAAAAACACAAATTTTATATATAATAACATTAGAAAAAGGGGTCAAAATTACCTTACCAATGTGATTTATAGAGAGAGATAGAGTGATAAACAGTTCAAACACTTGTGAAAGGGGTTCATTCTATTCATATAATATTTCTCGAATCCATTAATATGTCTCTTATCACTTAATATTGATAATAAACATAAAAATCATGTAGAGGGGGAAATCTCTGATTTCATAAAAAAAAATGTTAATCTTTTTATATATTTTTCATCAAAATTTTGTCAACAACCGTATTTAATTGATTTAAAATAAAATATTATTTATCATCACATTATCACGACACATTTTAATTTCTTGGATTTTACAAATAGATAAAATTTAGTAAAATACATATTATATCATTGATTGTTATTGGAAATCCTATTCAAATAATAAAAAATAGATTGTTAGTTGAGTCTAGGTGAAACATTTTATTTTTTAAATTTAGTATGATACCCCTATAAAAGAGGGGTTAGATGTGTAAGGGTATAAAATTACCTTTACATGAAATATATCAGAACTTACCACATGGGACACATAGTCATTAGGTAAGGGTATTATAGTTTACCATATTGTAGAAATGGAAACCCCTTATACCCTTACAAGTGTTTGGGAATGATATGTTTGTCATATTGAAAAAAACATATTACGTTCACATAAGACATTGGAAAACCTGACTTACCTACATGTGATACTTTAATTCAATATTAACACATCATCTCTATAACCTCGATGATGAAAACAAAAACAAAGAAATAAAAACATATACCTCCACTTGAGGAATATGTTGTGTGTAAGGGTAGAGAGAAACATACCCATATAAAGCATGATTTTTCTACAATATAAAATCTATTTTACTATATTAAATACATTATTAATTGTAGAATAAAATTTTAATAATGTCTATTTATGATTCACATTAAAACACACAAATCAATTCATTGATTTTCAAAAACACATTTTAAACATCAAAATTACATTATAATTTTTAAATTATTTTTTAAACAAAAAATATTAATATTAATAAAACTATAATAAACCACCTAACATCCTAGAATTAAAATGGAAGGGATTATAAAAAATTCGGCATTTATAGAATCTAATTTCTCTACATAAACTTCATTATGACCATTTTCTTTATTTTATTTTCTTTTATTATTAATTAATTTTCTAGTAGATGATTTAAAACATGATTCATAACTATATTCTTCTTTTGATGAATTTATCTCATTATATTGAGATATATTATGTGATTTATAAAAATTAATTAATGGATCCTTCAGTGAAGGGTCATCAAGAACTTCGATATTTTTTTTAATTTAACTTCTTCAAAAAATTATAATATTTATTATATTTATTTATCAATTTAAAGTTATTCCATGATGAATATAACATAAATATATATATATATATATATTGTGGAATAACCTATTGGTGGAATAACAACCTTTTAACTAACTTCCATTTTCTTTACAACTTATTCAACGTCATCATGAAGAGGATTAGAGTGTGATCAATATTTCTATTAAACGTCTATTATAGGATCATTTCCTTTACCATAAAATTAAGGTTTAATCTAAATAGGCATATCTTAAACAATATTTTCATGAATAGTAAAACAGGGTAATATGGTCTTCATGACATGAGAATTTCCCAGTTTCTATGAGTGTATGTTTTCCATATTCCCTTTAGTTATTTATTAATGAGTATCTTCAAATAAAAATTTTTCTTCCAATTTATAGAAGCAAAATGTGTCATACTTAAAGCCATTTATTTTATATTTTTCCTTATTTATCTAGAATATTTCTTTTATATCAATACTATGTGTATCAATCTACTTCAATAATTTTTTACATTATATGTAACAC
Source organism: Viscum album (assembly GCA_963277665.1). NCBI lineage: Eukaryota > Viridiplantae > Streptophyta > Magnoliopsida > Santalales > Viscaceae > Viscum > Viscum album. Next base: position 669,849,477 of record OY728123.1, read on the forward strand.
TCTAATATAGAGGATTTTTCTATTTAAATTTACCTTCTTTTTAATTTTTATACACTGTAGTCGTAGAATTAGAAAAATAAACCTCATAAATATTACTCATATCATTTTAAACATTATTCCTTTTCCCTGAACTTTAATTTCATGGGAGATTTATGGGTGTCTTAAGTAGTAATTTCAAATGAATGTTTTTAAAAAAAATAGTTCTAACAAGGTCACATATCATCCTATTCCAGGAAATTATTTCAATATTAATTTGACTATCCTTTACCCAATTATTACGATATATATTCTCAAATATCTTATCTATTAGAATCATTAAATTTTTTCCAGAATATTAGATTTTTTTTTAATTTCAATAATTCCATATGAATTATATTAATATCACTATAAAAGAAATTATAAATATTCAACTTCCACTTTTTAATAATAATATCAATAAAAAATAAATCATTAATTTTCACCAAATTTTTGTCACATTTCATTGATAATTTTAAATAATGAATAAAATGAAAATAAATCCATACTTCAAGTAAAATATTTTTCACTTTTTGAGCCTTTTCCATTACCAAAATAATTTTATCATCATATTTTTTTCTAAACTAATGTTCTATAAATAATTAGAATTCTATATGAAAAAATATAGACCTACCATCTTGAAAAATATTTAGTAGTTCAAATAATTTATATGTTTAATCACAGTGGTTTCTCAAAATAATTAAATTATATTCAACTTTATATTTGGATTATATAAATATAAGTATTTTATTGAACTCAAAAATGATCATTGAAAATTTCAGCTAATAATATTCTTTAGAAAAAGTTATATTACTATAATTATAATTTAACAAAATCATTCAACATAAAATTATGTTTTAAAAAAATTTATGATATACGAACCGTTTATGAATAATTTTTCAGGATATTATTCATATGAATCCATTATCTTTAAACAAAATGAAATGAAATTTAAAATATAGAAAATGTTCCAATAGTATCTATAAATTTAACATATCTAACCAACTCTGAGTCTACACATTTATATTGGTGTTAGATTTTGGATTATAAAAACCATTGATCATCCAATATGGGATGGATCAAAACATTTCATGAAAAAAACAAACGGGTAGATAATATGTTTTCAAATTATTTAAATATTAACTTCCTAATATTTTTATTTCCAAAATTCAATATCATTTATTACAATGAAATCAGAAACTCATAAAAGCAAAAAATTGTGTTCATGATAAAATAATAGTCACTCTAAAAATAAAGTAGAAAAAAAAATCTCAATCCTACGAAAAGTTATATTTTGGTAAATTGGCATGATCTTAATCATTTGATAATAATTCTAAGTAGATTTATTTAAAAATTAATGTATTAACAAATTAAAAAAATTCTTCATAATAAGTTCTCTAAAAACATAAAACTCAACACCCAACCTAAATAAATGGAATTCAATCAATACACTAAGAAAACATAATAATATTAATAAATTAGAAAAATATTGATTCGTAAAATATGTATGTTTTCATAGATTTAAATTAGGTACAAATTACTAGTGATAAGTAGTAAACAACTAGTGCATAAAATCAACATTTCCTATAAATTATTACATCGTAAGATAAGCCTTCATGGGTCTTTATGTATTTGTAAAACGGACTTTTGGTACCCTTATTTTCTTAGATATCTAGTGTTCAAATTATTTGGGCTCTATAGAAATAATAACCAATTATATTCTGAAATATTGAACACTATTCAATGAAATATTCCTTTTTAAATGTCCTCATTTATCAATATAGAGTGAAAAATGGTGATCTACTTCATAGAAAACAGTTTTATTGATATCTTGAACTTTTTTGTATTTACATACAATTATATACGTATTTCATTACATGGATTCAACTTAACAATAATTTTATCAAAATATTTTCTACTAGTATAAATTCTAGATATAATCTCATTTAAAATTTTAATATTTTATTTCACCTTAATATTATTGATTTTATTTAGTGGATTTTACTTTCCTCTTAAAAAGTTCAACTTCTAATTATATTTTATAGAATGATCTACCAATTAATGAACAAAATAAATATCCTATTATATATATCAACCTTAATTTTTTTTTCATAAAATATTAAAATGTATAATTTAATTTTTTATGACTAATTTTTAGTTTAGAGAACTCATCTAGAGAGTTATAGAATTATTCATTTCATTTAAATGACTAAATATTGACTTCATTGTGCATTTTAATAAGTTTAGAAATGTGATCCTTAAAATTCTAGCATTTAAACATTTCTTTCCATTACCTCATTTCAATAATTTTAACAAAAAATGAAATCTATTCAATTGTAGGGAAATCATATTTAAATTTACTACCATGAAAAATATGATCATAGAATCATTTCAAATCAAGACTATGATTGTTATCTTATTTGGTAGTTATTTTTCCCATGAAACATTTTTAAATCTTTGGGTAAATTAATAAAATATGGAAACTTTTCTTCTATCAAAAATACAATTTAATGGAAATTTGAAATTAGTATCTCATTCACTTGAAATCCATGTTTCCAAATATTTTATGATTTTATAATCTTTTCTCTAATATTTTTTTCCAATTTCATCTTGTCTTTCATCATTGATGTTGGAAAATCTAGTTGTTTATGACCATGATTTAAATATTCATTGTAAAAATATTTATATGAGTATTTATTTTTATATTTCTCATTTATATCCTTTTGGTAGTATTTATAGAAATTATTCTTTAACATATATTTAATCATTATTTTACTGAATTGGGAAATTTCACCATCACTTAATTCATCATATCTATAACCTTTTGATATATAGAGATTATCATTAAATGATATATAATTTAAAGTTATATTAGATGGAAATTCAACTCTAGTTTTCTTATTTTATTTATCTACACATATTTTTACATTTCATGATAAGATACCGACAGGTGGAAGGTCTTCCACTTGACGAAATGACGACATCTGGGGTTTCAGACTACCCACGAAGGTTCCACATTATCTAGGCTTCAGTCTTCTACCTGATTTCTGCAGACCTGAATCGATGGATCCTACATCCCTACTATCTGATGTTCACAGCTTGTGTGCCTCATCCATTGCTCGTGACTTCTAGGAAACAGTGATCATGACAAACACGACCTGTTAATCGACACTGGATATGAGTATGGTCACTAGATCTAAAAGTGTATCATGGATTACGGTCATGTAACCTATCTTCGAGGAGCCCTCCAGATGCTTCGATGAAGCAGCAACAGACCCTCATTTTTAGGCGATGAGTTGGGATACCCAGACTATATGTGAATCAAGAGGCTCCTATACTGATGCAGCAAAAGAATATTCATCTGTAGGGTTGGCATTGGGTTCCAGATCTATGGCTTGGATAAAGGATTCATGTCCTAGTAAAATTTTTCGTAAGGTTTCATTAGCCCATATTAAATCCAACCCTACAGCTTTTGCTGAGAGAATGGAAAATGGGAACAATTCTCTGGTTGCACGCATTGTCCAATCCAAAGGTGAATAACCTTGGAAACTGGATGAAATGGTTTACAGGATATCAATATTTGGGGGTTTCTCTAACTGGGAATGCATCTCTCTTGGATAAAGTTTTTTTAATTGTTTGTTTCCTTCAGATGATTTTAAGCTTCGAGCATGGGGCATGGGCTCATTATTTTTGAAACCCAAATGGCATCATCTACACAAATGGTCTTTGGACTTTAGTGTCTCGTGAGCCCGAAATGCCTTTTTTTAGGTCTGTTTTTGTCTTCATAGATTCAATTGGGTACTTTGGCTCTCGAAAATTTAGTATGACATTGTCTTGAAAATTGGGACTCCTATTCATCTTGATAAGGAGAATGAGAATGTTCTGTTGAACACATTTCCAGAATGCAGGTAGAAATTGATCTTAGCTCAACCTCGATTGACAAGGTATCTCTTTCAGCTCCTTCTGATAACATCCAAATTGATGTTGAATATTAAAGACAACCTCTTTTATTCAATGAATATATGTCTGTTGGGCCCTCCATGGAGATATGTCTTAAAAAAGATTCTTTTTAGAGATGTGGGATGAGAGGTCACCCTAGAAATCTCTATTGAAGGTCTATGATGATAGAGGTGAACATAAAAAAACATACTTTTCATAATTGAGATCCCCCCAATGATTGTTTTCTCAATGTGGCAGGTGTTTTAATTTCTATCTCTCTTAAACCTAATGAAAAGGGGTCATTAGATTCTAATTCCTCTAATTCTGGAAACAAGAAGAAAACATGGGCGACTATCTTCTCAGAAGAGGCGAATTTCATAGATGCTAATACTCTTTGCAATGAAAAAAAGGTTGAATTTCAGCAAACTCTCCCCTAACCCACAGGTAATGAAGAGGGTAAGAAATTTTTTTAAGTTGATTCCCCAGTCACTATTAAAATTCACCTTGCACATTCAATGTCTGTTGTGGATAATGAGAGTTTCCAACTAGTTTCTTACAAAAATAAAATCTTATTGTTGATCCCCAAGTAGTGGTTGAGAATCCAAAGATTGGTAATCCTGCCCCTTCTCATGACAAAAAACTAGATTGTGTCATTAAGATACAGGGTACAACTCTGGATTCTTCAAATCCACCTCACGATCAGGATGGTTCAGCAACGGTAATGGGGATGATGAAGTCAAGGGACACCCACCCTGTAAAAATCATGGAGATGCCGATGGATGGTTCTGACCCATTTATCACTAATGTTGAGACCCTTCGCGAAAGGATTAGATCTCTCCCTACTAACATGGGGAGACCTAGAGGTTGGGGATGTAGACACAGAAGAGTTTAATGGGATGCAATTAAATTGGATGAAAAGAAAACAATGTGCGTGATTGATGAAAAAGATAGGTAGATAGCTCTTATGCTTCAGGAAATTTGCATTTTTTTCCTGCACCCTCTTTGGTTTCATGTTTTTGTTTGATTTTCCAATAAAATAGGCAAAAACCTCCACCTTTTTCCAAAAAATATTTTTTTACATTTAATTTTTACTATATTAATGTTAAGATTAAATTTTCAGGACCTAATATGGGTATATATATTATTTTATCAATTGGGGTTCTCTTAGATTCCAACTCCCTCAAAAGTTTTGCATTAATTTTTTTTACAGATTATTCATCCAAAAAAACAGTTTATTCAAGTGATTTTAATATATTAAAAATTTTCATCAACATATATCGTATTAGAGTGACATTTACTTTTGGTAAGAAATCTAATTCTTGATAATCAATCCAAATAATGGATTTTTTATCCTTAATAACTATTGATGTTATGAATTTTATATCTTCTAACTATTTACAACTACCACAAGTAGTTCTGAAAGATGAAACTTATTTATATATATAGCTTTGGACAACACATATAAATTTATTGTGAATTAAAAAAATTAATGGAATTTCATAATTTTCCTCTCAAAAAAACAAAATAATTTTTTATATATACATTTATATATTCTTATCAATAAAATATAATTATATAACCAAATATTAATAATTAATGTTTCTGTACAATCAATAAAATATTAATAATCATTACCATCAAATATATTTGCTCTATTTTATTGAGGATATCTAGACTACCAATATTTATAACCCCTACCATTTCTTAAAAAAACCAATCTCCACCATAATGTTAGGTTCAAAGAAACTGAAAAATAAAATTATAACAACCTAGTGAAAAAATAAATAATATTATATTTAGTCTCAAATATAGAGACATTATTTCATAAAAAATATTGTCCTTAATTCAAATGGAAGGTAAACTATAGGGGAAAATATTATTTAAAATCATGAATCAAATTTTTTCACCACCTAAAGAATTAGACAAAGGGGAAAGATGATGTTTTCATGGACCAAAAAATAATAAATCCACAATATATTAAAGTTAGATTAAGTAAGAATAGTGAATGTTGAAATGGTTATAATATAGTAAAATTTATCAATTTCAACTTCACAAAAGATAAACAAACAAAACATGGATTATTGATTCCAAAACCATGTTCCCTCTAAAGGATATTATGTGTTACTAATTTTACCTAATGAATAAGAGGAATAATAATCCTAATTCAATGAATTAATAAATTTATCCTATTGAATTGTTTATCTTAAAATACTATAGAATCTACCAAATTAATTTATTAATTGGTATCATAATTATTTTAAAAAATGAAATCTTTAATATCTTTTCCTCAATGGAATCCATATTTTAAACCTACTAGTAGCAACTCTAATTCTTCAAATCAAAATTTGTTTCTTCCTATTAGAGGAACTCGATCTGGATGGATCATAAAATAGACAACTAAAATATAATGTACAAAATTTTTACAATAAAAAACCCTAAATTTAAATCTTATAATAAATATTAAAAAATAAAATATAGGACGAAGTGCTCTCAAGAAAACAATATATTATTTACATCATGTAATTTCAGGCTCACAAGTATATATTTTTTGATCATCTAAAATATAGACCTATTGATATGAAATTTACCAATGGTTGGATTTTATATTCTCTGAGACTAGTGTAAAATGGTTTACAATAATATCCATAATCACAAAATGATCTCAAAAAATCATCACTTATTTTTCTGAATTTAGTTATGAAATACTATTGTTCTCATAAATCAAGTGAAAATTGTTTATACAGAAAACTCAATCCCCATGATTTTCACAGAATCATTCTTTTAAATTAAAGTTTATATTTTTTTATAATTATAAAATAATAGTTAATCATGATCCTTTATGTTAAGAATAGTTAAAAACAAGAGTGTTAGTTTATTTTAAAAAATAATAATAATGTGAGTTTATAAATAAACATAGGGGACTGACCAACCATAGATATAATTAAGTTTCTAATGAAGGGTCACCACATTATAAAAATTATAGTGAAATTAGTTATTTTTTACATGTGCACGTGAGGTTGTGAATTAATATTTATGTGAATTAGACATTGATAGATCATAGAGGCTGGTATACATTTTATGAAATTCTAAAAACATATCTCCATATATTCATCCACTCTCTCCTTATTTGTGGAGATACATGATCCTAGGAACATAAAATATTATCAAAGTGGGTTCCTATGTTTTATTTTACCATGTAATGAGAATGGAAAATCTAAACATTCTAGTTAGTAATGGAATTCCAACATTTTATTGAATGAACTTCCATAGATGGAAGAACAATATGTTTTTATATCTTTAATCACATGGATTATAGGTTAGATACACTATATTTCTTTGGTTTTTCAAATATTGAGATGGTATAACCAATTAAACTCATTAATAAAAGTAATATATTGGTTAATGTATGTTACACAATTGTATTCCAATTTTTTAGTTATAAAAGGAATACATAAAATTTATTAGACTCCAATCAACCAAATAAAAATGGGAAATATGAAAGGAATCTATAATGTAAATGAAAAAGTAAAGCTAGAAATATTATGGAGTTGGAATAATCAATTTAAAGATAATAATATTATAGTGAAAGATAAAATTGATGATTATTCGACAAGGGTCAATTGAATTATAAAACAATAATATTATTTTATGAACAAATTGAGGATCCTATCATTATAAAACATACCATCAGAAACATCCCAAATATTTTTTAATATAATATATATACAATTGAAGATATATAACACTTATAACTTGATAAATTTCATAACATTCTAATATAATTTTAGATAAGAAACCATCCATCCTTCAGGATTGAGGATAAGGATGAAATTAATTTTTTAGCAATGAGAACTTAAAAAATCAAATTAAATTTTGATATTAAAGAATGAATTGAATCATAATATAATGATTTTGATAGAGACTACAAAAATAATTTCTATTATATTTAATATGTTTATGAATGTGAAGAAAATGTAAAAATTAACATTTCCATTCAGATTCCACAAATTTAATAGAAATTGAATGTTTTTTATTAACTATGCAAAAAATAAGAGGGTAGATTTTAAATATTAAAAATATTAAAAACCACATAAAAAAGTTGGGTAAATTATAAATATAATCTCCAAAATTTGAAATAAAAAAGAAGATATTTTATATAATAAAGAGAATAAATCTGATGATAAAATAAAATGATTACATTTCATTTAGTAGTGAACTTTAAAGAGAATATTTTGAAGAATTTATTGAATTCATTGATCATGGTGAAAAAGGCTTCGTAAAAATAAGTATTGATGAAGATAATTAAGAACCTACTGAGATATAAAAAATTATTAATGATTAAGTAGATGATTTTCATGTATAGAATAAAAATATTAATAAAGAAAATAAATAATTGGAAAATATAACAAAATGATCAGTGAAAAGAATACTAAGTTTTCTAAAAAAGTAAAATCTTACACTAATGAAATAAAAAAGTTTAAACTAAATGTAATTGAAAATAAAAATATTATAGAGGATCTGGAGTACATATCTTCACTGAAAGAATAACATATATGTAAGTTAAAATCCATGTTTAATATAGTTTTGGATGTTTTCAATAGGATTGGATAAGAATTACAAAATTATGTTGTAGTCAAGTAATGAGTTTAAATTTTTACCTATGAAAATGTTTTGTAAATTATATTTTATTAATATTTAGTGTTTAAGGACTAATTTTGGTCATGTTTGGATGATTTAAAAATGAGAGAAACCATCCTTGACATTATTATAATAATGGAGGAATTCACAAATTTCATCATCTAGAAAAATTGAATTAATTTGAAACCTAGATTGTATAGTTTGAATAGAAATAGAGATGAAATTTCATGTTATGATCTCAAGAAACTTAAATTTCATGGCTATTTGTGGTTATGTTGAGTGTTTGGGTCCAAAACTACACATTCTGGTATAATATGTCACTTCTTTGAATGTGACCTGATGTTAAGGTGAGTTATTCGTAGGTGATAGAATTAGATTATTAGAGAAGGAAAATAGTGATGTGAAATATTTCTATATTTCAAACTCAAAATATATTTGAGTTTTTGAAGAAATCATTAGGTGTGAAAAGTAGGGAAAGAGTTTGTTGAATTGTCTTACTATATTTATTGACCATGTTTCCTATGATGATAATGTAAAGGGTATTCAAAATCTCAAGGGAAAAAATAATTTCCAAGAGGAGTTTTGTTGATGTCTTGAAAAAGAATAGAGTCATGTGCTTCTTATAGCATGCGATTTTCTAAAATTAAAAGTGATTTTAATATTTTTAAAGATATTAAGATACATGAAAATTGATTAATTACTTTTTTTAATTACCATTCTCTAAAAAATTGTTCTTATAGTGAATGAAATTTATGTTTAAAATATGAAATTATATAATGTTTTATATATGTAATGTCTGAATGAAAATATTTTGATAGTTATCAATCTAACTAACAAAAGGAATGTGAAAGGTATGAATAAATACTCATGAACAAATAATCAATTAAATAATGGAAGGGTTATGACTTAATGGAAAAGGAAAAATGAAAATATTTCATAATTGATGATTTAGTTAGTTCTTTTTTTGGATAAAAAGATGAGAGTATGCAATGAAATATTGTATTATTCATCACAAACAATGATGGATGAGAAAATATTAGATGTATTTGGTTTATTAGACCTTATAAATATAATAAAATAAAGTGAAAATGTTTGTGGAACCAATAGAAAGAGAAATATTTCTAAAAAATATCACAACAATTTATACATTGTTTTTACTAGACCACTAGAAATCAGCCACATATTTTTATACAATCCCATGAAGAAGAATTTAAAAATATTTGATTTATATTTAATAAAATTCATTGGTTATTATCATTTGAGGACCAATTTTATGTATATAATGTATAATTAAAATTATATTGAGATGTTTATAATTTACAAAAGGGATGATAAAAAATGAATTGGGACATTTCATTAAGAAATTAAGATATAATATTGGAATGGAATGAAAAATTGTTACATTTAAAAGTTATCTTGATAGAGATGAAATAAATTATCAATTAAATAGACCATGTACTACTCAATAGAATGGTGTTGTTGAGAGTAAGAATAGAAACATTTATAAGATTGTCATCAACATTCTAGATGAAAATAAAGTCTTAAATTTTTTTGAGAGAATAAATGTTTAATATTATACACAATCAGAACTAGTTTATTTTGACACATGAAGATCATTCTACTTCTTATGAAATGTTGAATAAGAGAAAGAAATATATCTAGTAATTCAATGTATTTATTATTCCATTAAATTTAAATATCAAAATCAATATTTTTGGAAATCAGGAAGAGAAATAATACTGTGGTGTATTTTTTGGATACTTATCTAGTTATAAATTGTAAAAGTGTTTTTGTAAAATGTTGCATAAGGTTTTGGGATATTATGATGTCCAAATTTTTGAAAATGAGTTTACATTTCATTAATCAGCTGAAACAGGTTTTTAATTTATGAGATAGAATAAAATGTATATTTCTAATCAATAGAATAAAAGGGATATTAAAATTGAAACAAATATTATTTATATTGAATTAAAAAATTAATAGTGAGGAACATAAGGCCATTGAAAGTGCTATAAAATTGTTTTAGATGTTAAAAAACCGGTTGATAGAGAAAATATCATTATCAATATAGGAGCTCTTGTGAAAATATGAAGGAGATGTAGAATATAAAATTAATGTGCTCTTATTCCATAGGTAGAACCAATAACTATTACTTAGCAATTAAGCATGAAAATTGGATACATGCCAAGGATAATGAGGAAAATAAAATTGAGAAAAACTCCAAACTAAATCTTGTTTCAATTATAATATATTAAATGTTATTAGCATGATTTGGATGTTTAAAAACAACATGAATGAGAAGGGTGACATGAAAAGACAATAAGAAATTCTATTCTTTATGGGATATTCACAAATAAAAATTATATATTTTTTTCATACATTTTCCAATGTAATATGGTTTGATACCATAAAAAAAATTTGGTAGTGGTTGAAAAGAAAATTATAATGTTAATCAAATAGATGTGAAATCAACCATTATGGATGGTGATATTTAGGTGAAATTGTTTATTAATAAGCATAAGGGTTCTATACTAGATATTTTTGGAATGATGGTGTGTAAACCAAATAAGGAATTGTATATATTGATTTACGCTCCAAGATCCCAATATTATATACATTATAACTTCTTATGAAAAATGGTGTTTGAAATACTGACTGTTAAAAATAAAATTTATGTAAAGGATAATTCCATATGTACATTTATTGTTATACAATTTTTATTAAATAATATTTTCCAATGAAATTTTTTATATTTGTAAGGAATTTTCTAAGAAAATGGAAAATAAAATCATGCTATATATACCATGAGAATTGAATTATTTTTAGGATTACATATTGAAAAAAATAAGATTATATATTTTAATGTTATGAAAAATATTTGAGGGAATTGAAAAAATTATTCGGAATAGAAGAATATAGATAATTTTTATATCAAATCTCAATTAGAACACTACTACGTATGGATGATAATGGAATCATGGTTGATAAAAATAGTTGAAAAGAATCATAGGAATCTTATTTTATACGAAGGCTTTAAGAACTGACATAGGCAATGCAAGGAATCATTATGCTATATTTTAGAGTGACCTAAGAGAGAAACAAATGCCTTAAAAAGCGCACTGAGACATGTGAAGGTAACTATGAACTACATGAATTTATATAGATTAATTATAGATTTGAAATCTATTGGGTTCACATGTGTGTATTTTTCAAGTGACTGTATAGATAAATGATCCAAAGACAATTGGAATATCTTCATATGTGATGGTTTTGTGAGCTAGTACAGTATGAAGTAGGATTTCAAGATAGATAGAATATTTTAGGTAGAGTATGTAGTCATTACCAATGTATATACACAAGATTAATGTATGCTGGTATAACTTACTAATATAAAGGATGATATTGAGAGGCTATTGAGGATACTTTGTAACAACCAATTTTCTATTGAACTATCGAAGAACCCCAAAAATAATTCCTGAAAAAATTATATATCGATTCGATATAATTTTATTATGTAAAGTGTTGTTGATAGAGATATCAAGAAGGGTTATATTTTTACCAAGAATCAACTTAAAGATATATGAACTAATCCTATGCCCAGGTAATGATTTTCTGAGTTTATGTTGAAACTATACATTAAAAAAACCCATTTTAATTGATAGAATGAATAATAATACCCCCTCCTGTGTTTGAATTTTGTTTACAAAGAGGAAGAAATAGTGATTTAACTCCTCAAAAAAGGGTGATAAAATCCAAGCCAACATAAAATGGTTCACTCTCTCTTCATCTAAATCTATTGATATTTCAGTATGGGGTGGTATTTGAAAGTGATTGTTTTGAGATATGGAAATATTAATTTTGGGGTGATTCATTTAAATTACATGGGTGAAGTTTCTTTTCATCAAGGGATGTAATTCTTCCAGAAAAATTATTTACCTAGTATTATGGTGAAATGTACATTTCATTAGATAAAGTATGTTATTTCATCATTCTCAAGTGATTTGGTAAGTTCTATGTATATTTGAAGTTATATAAAAGTGCTTAATATTGATTACAATAATTTCTAAAAGGGTAGAATAATGATCCCTTGAATATATGGATGATTTTCATTGGTTTTAAATCTTTATTGACAATTACTGGAGGTGGTTGAGATGAGGATAATATTATATGTAATTTTTTAGATGCCTTGAACTAAAATATGATATATTTATGCTATTTTATGATAATTTTGGGTATGTTGGGATTCTAGGATGTATTTTAAAATTAAATAATATATTTTGTATATGATTCATATCTATACTAGGATAATTGAAAAATTTTGCTTTTGTATCATTATTAAAGTCATTTTCACTCTATATAGGAGTCATGTAGAATTGTGTATGAGTGAATAAAAGGTTCATATGAGTCATGAGAAATTTTTAATTAGCGATTTCAATTATAAAAAGATTCATTACCTTTTTATATGACTTTTGTTAAGGTCATAGAACCCTACGGAAGATTAATTCATAATTTCATCTAATTCATCCATCAATGAAAGTGATGAATATTTTTAGGATTAATCCATTTTTTCAAATTGATAAATTATGAAGAAATTAGATTTACAATGCCAATGTTGATCATAAAAATGTTAAACAAATCCTAAAAATATTTATTCAATCCAATTCATGTGGGTATACAAAAGGGAGATCATTGTGTATATTTTTTTATGTTTCAAATGATGTGTTAGTGAAAAGTGAAAAGGGTTTCAATAATGATTTTTTTCTTGAATTGTTTCATGAAATGATTTCTGGAATGATAATGTGATGATGTTGTTCTTGTTTGATGTTCAAATTATCACTAGAAACTATTTTTTCAGTAACTTAAGATGAATTTTTTAGTGAAAATGTCCAAGTTATCTAGTCTTGAGTATTTCTATAATTACATTTTAATTCTTTTAGAGGATATAAATAATGAGTTTGAGTCCAGTTGTGTGAAATGGAGAAGTTCTTAATTCCTGGAATTATAAAATTCATCATTTTTTATTTTCAATAAATAATTTTGATACTAAATTCTAGATGATTCATTTTATATTGAGATAATTTAGAAGAGAAAAATAAAAGTTGTTAGATTACATTGAATAGAATATGTTTTCCAAAAGTAGAGAATTATATGAGATTTTTTGGCATGGTATTGAGGATAATTTATAGGGGAAATGAAATTTATTATAATATATTATTATTTTGAGAGATGATTTGAGTATATTATACTAGAATTTTTTTCCCTAAATTTAATTGATTCAAAATTTTATTTTCTCAAATATGTAGGGAAATTGTTTGGAGAGGTAGAATGACTTTTGTTGAGAATATAATTTAAAAACTAAGATACCAAGAAATTCTGCTGCATGAATTTAGAATGTGGTTATCAATATTTGTTTGAGATTTTGAATTAATTAAATTTGACCTCTATTTGAGAATTGTGAAGTACAAGAACATTATAATTTTCATCATGTGAGACATACATTCTCAAATATTCTAGCGGCACATGTAGGAAGATAATTTTCTTCAATTATTGAATAAAATGAATCTTTTAGTAGATTATTTTTATTTTCATTTATACATATGTGTGTCATTAGTGGGGAGTTTCTCAATATAATGTTACTCTTGATAGGCATTGTGTGACATAATGTACATATTTTAAAATTGTAAATAGTAATGAAAATAAATAATAATTTAGGGATATGGAGGCTAACCAACCACAATAAAGAGTAGGTTTCATGCGATGGTTCTAAACACTGTCAAAATTCTTTCTTTCATTATTCTTTCATTTTATAAATGGTTGAGTAAGGATAATAAATCTTATTTTAGTGAATCAAACATTAATAGGTCACCAATGATTATTTATGTTAGATGAAATTATAAAAACACACCTCCAATAATTCTTTCCCATTCTAGATGGAGTTTACAAATCCTAATAACTGATGTATACCGAAAAAATAAAATAGGAACACACACTAATTACAAGGATATGTTTTATTTAATTATGTGCTAACAAAAACACCATATAACTCAAACTAATCTTACAAATAATATTTAAGAAATCTAATGAATTATATATCTATGGGCCAAAAAGATGTCTAATAAAAATTTAGATAAACAATTTTTATAGTCACAGAAACTAAGAGAACTATATATGTTTTCTCAGGATATTAATTAGCCCAACCATGTAAACTAAATTCTATTTTGAAGTCCGAATCATATTTAGTTTAACCAGGGGTGTTAAATTCCTTAATAATCTTGGAATCATGACAATTTTGATTGGAGTAAATACTTTCTATATAGAATCTATATCTCCTAACTAATCAAACATTGGTATAACACCCTGATATTTTATGGATTTTTATTCAAATTAATTTAATCTTTTTGGTATTTTTTATCTCACACAAAATTGCATTCAAGTTGTGATATATGAAACCACCATGTTATTATTTCCTTGAATGAAAAACTAGGTTTTAGTTCCACTACATGAGACACATATATTTACTTAATGTAAAAGAAACACTATGTTATTATTCTGTAACTCAAAATTAAAAGTTTTTTATAAATTTTGTTACACACAAGACTATGTTTTACAAGACAACTGTATACTATTAATATTATTATTAAATTTCAATAATTTTTTACACCTTGCATTTGGAATGGAAATTAAACATAATATCAATTGAATTATGAAAATATGATTGAAACATGTATATTAAATTAATCCATTGATCATTAATTATATATTAATTAAAATATAAACTATTTGAAAATACTGAATTTCCTTTTTATGGAAAACTATTTTTCTATAAACAATTAAAATTTTGTCTCAATAAATTAAAAAAATCACTATTGGTGAATTTATTTAATAAAATTTATATATTACATATGTAATATGTTTTTTCTGAAACTCATTCAACAGATTTTATAGGCATAAGATAAGAATAGATCCAATTATATGAATACAACAATGTATTTTTCAAAAGGGTAATTTACCACCTATAATGGAGAACCCATTTTAAATATAATTTTGGATAGTTTAAATTTTTTATTTGATAAAATAAAATTATGCTTTGAAACAATAATATAAAATTTAACTTTGGTTATATTTTTGGTATTCTTCTGATAAGTATCATGTTTTTATGAATAGTGAAAAATACTGAATATTAATAACAAACTCCTTTTTTCATCCAAAAATATTTGTACGGTAAAATTATTATTATTTTTAAAGTATTATTTGTAAAATTATAAAAATATAAATGCAATTATTTCATTGAAACCAATTTCAAAATTTAATTGTATATAAATTCATTTCAATCATTTGGACTTATTCACTTTAAAAATTTGTTTTCTCATTCCGTCAATGGGATAAATTTGTAATTATTTTTTCCAATTATATGAATATAATTAGGAACATGTATTAATTATTTTTAATTAGAAGGTCCAAAATTTATTAATTAGGACTCTTCTATTTTGGAGAAAATGAAAATTTACCTTAATAAATTTTATAACCATGATTAATGGTAAATTGTGTACTTAAGAGTAACAATATTATTATAAATATTATAAATCTACCCTAAAACGTTCTTAAATTTCAGTGGATGATTTTAATTATAATAGGGTCACCAATATTTCAAAATTTAATAATTTAATGGGAACATGTCCATGAAAATGTCTAAGATTGTATTAAAATCCAAGAGTGCGTCAAATGGTCATAATCTTACTTTTAATAATTATAATTGTTTTCATATAGGGTTAATTATAAGATATGATCAACTATAAATATGATAAGGAAATCTAAATGGTTTTTATAGATTGTGTATTTTTTTAATTTTTAGTGGAGAAATAATTACTAGGAATAATTTAAAAATGATGATGTTGTAATTATTTAATTAATGAAAAAATAAATTATAAATTATTATAAATATAAAAATTAATATAATTTTACTTAATTAAGGTGATACATGTATTTTATATGTGCTTATGAAATATTAGGGGTGTATTAAATTAATTGGTTTGAATTTAGATTTATTTACTAATTTTCATAACGTCAATGTTAAGAATAGTGTCAAAATTATAACTTATGATATTTTGTGAAAATAATTTTTTATTTAATTATTTAAAAATAATAAAATATTAAATCAGTACAAGGGGATGTCATATGGTCCTATATATATTATATTTCCAATTTATTTTCCAATTGATACTATATTTTTTAAAATTGAATCTTCTTAATTTTAAAAATGTTTTTATCCTTATTAAAAATAAAATATATCAAAAAGGGGTTAATCAAAATGATATGGTCTAAAATGATAAGAAAAAATGTCTAAATTTTTTTTATGAGGAGAAAACCATTTCATATAATATATTCTAATCAATGTCTTCGTAAGGAAATTATATTTATATTTAATGTTTTCTAAATTAATCTTTTTATAAATTCCAAAAGTTCCCCTCCCATCTCTTATAAAAAGAAACATCTCATTATATTCATCAAACACATCAAGACCTATTTTTTGGGAAATATTATATCCTAATATCCTACCAACATCCCTACCATCATCCATGAATCATTAAATATCGAATGATTCCATCCAATGAAGTCCTTTTGTGAAAATCTAATGGTTAATCCCTAAGAAGAGTTAATTTTCATCAATGAATGTTTTGGTTTTATTACTTACTTAATCTATTCAATTATTCTTATTTAATTATTATATAATACCCTTGTTATCCTAAATATACTAATATGTTTTGATATTATAGTTTCAATCTACACTCACACACACTTCCATCAAAATTGAAACATAATCATCATTCTTTTGTGCGGCGGACTATCGACATGCATACTAAAGTTTCTCATTCTTCCATTTCCACCATTCAAGGATGGAATTAATGATTTAATTTTTATTATTATATAATATATAATTTATTTATGATTTATTTATTCATATAGTTTTTATGTAAAACATACCTTCATACATTTGATTTTTGGGAAATATGATACATTTGTTTGTGGATATGTGGGCTACTACCTCCTCAAAGTGATGTGACTCTATCACACTTTACACGGAATGTATTAAGGATGGGTTTGAGGAAATTATATTAAATATATGAAATAATTATTTTTCTAGAATTATAATATTTATATTTATATACAGAAAAATATATGTCGTTTACTTTCATTCATTCAATAAGATATGAATTCGAAGATGCATTAATTTGTATGTATGACCTACCGTCTCAATGAGTGGTGGATTTGATTTTATATTTATACATTTTATAGATAATAATGTATAAATATAATATATAAATATATATAATATTTATATCCTGGCTATCATTTTGTAGATAATTAAATCCTAGTATAAGTATGATGGCCATGAATAACAAGTCAAAACATATAAAAGAATCAAACCGATTATTACCTGAAACATAACATAAACCTGGAATTATTAATAAGAGGTTATTATTATGTAATTATTTAAATAATATATGGTATTATATACATTAATATGGTTCTTTGATAAATATATAATAAAATTACATTCCTTATACATGAGTTTTTCACAAGTATGATGAGATTCATGATATAAGGAAAGGGATTTTTGTATCGCTTTTACTTATAGGGGTCACATTCCATATACACTACTTTATTATATGTGGTGTATAAACATAACATGAAAGAATTTTATGAATATTATCTATGGTAATATGTTATTATCATATAAATAATATTTTATTTCACAAATGGGGCATCTTATTCTCCTGATTATAAAGTGATTGGTTTTTATTTCACAATCCAATCAATATTCAGGATTATTCTATATGAAGTATCCATTAGATAATATTTATCTGCCGCATCCATGTTATCAAATAAATTGTTTTCAAAATGGATTTTACAATTATCATATAAATATTAAAATTTATTTTTACCTATTTTTACTTTTTAATAAATGGTTTGAAAAGATCAATATTTTTTTTCTATACATGGCTCTTTGTGACTCTTCTTGCAAAAGTATACTGAAGGAATTTTAAAAAAAAATTATATATCATGAACATAATTTTTCTCTATCATGAAGACTACATTCATTTAGTATTTCATTATATGATTATAATGTTTTATTTAAAATAAAAAAATTTCTGTTTAAAATATCATGTAATTTTAACAAAAGAAAATGTTTTCGATAGAGAAGGTATATTTTACACCAGAATTATTTCATGTGAACTCAAAAAATATTTTCCTTCTAAGATAACATTATTTTAGATAAATTATAATTTATTGGTGATATTTTTCAAGGATACGATCCTTATTTTTATTATGTTTGGTTTATGCTTATGATGAAATGATATTTATGAAACCCAATTATTATCTATTGGTTTTGTATGATTGCAATATGTTTATGAAACTCATTTATCTACATTGTTTCTGATATGATGAAATATTTATGTTATTGTGGAAAACATGAATCTAATTTTCATGATGTGATGGGTGGGACCAGGGTCTACCTCCAATTATTTGGGTAAATATTTATATCTCATTTGATAAGGAAAGAAATAACTCGGCATGCTTGATCCACTATAGGAATATAGGGAAAACCAATCCCTTATTAGGAAAGGACTGTGAATGGCGATGATTTTATATCCCACCCCATTGGTGGAGTAAGTATGAAGTTCCCTATTTTTTCATTGAAATGCACCTTAACTTATAGTTAATTATATTAAATTTTTATGTACATCCAAAAATTCTATGTCTTATTTCAATGTTATGATTTAGAGGCTTATGAAATAGATTTCCTTATGATTAATATCCTATGAAATACCAATATTTCTACCATGAAACATTTATATGATCATTAATATTTTGGATACTATCTTAAAATTTTATGTTTATATTCTAATACCCTTATATTCATGTTATGCTTTAGATCCCCCTTGTATTCTTTTACTGAGCATTTGAGCTCACCCTTTTCAAATGTAACTTTTCCCCTTGATATAAAGAAACGTATTATGTTGAATATTTCTAAAAGGGTTATAGATATAAATAATTAGTTAGGAGATGATGTAGTTTTGTTATGTACCAGTTGTTTATGTTTCCATGTTTCCAATGGAACAAAAATAATACGGTATTTGGGGTGTGTTTAATTATTTCCGAAATAATGATGCAATATCCAAGTATAAAAATACAGTGTTATTACAGTTTGTATCATAGAAAAGGTTTAGTCAACCATTGGAAACTCTGATGATAAAAATTTAGTGAGATCCCGAGGTTTCCTTCAAAGCCTATGTCTAGGGATTTCCCTAATTATAAACCTAATGTGTCATATATTTTAATCTAGGTTTTATGATTTTGGAATCCTATAAATAATTTTTCATTATTACGTGGTTTTATTCTGTGATAAGTGTTCCTCACCCAATACTTTATGGTCTTAATCAATAGATGGAAATAGAAAGAACATGGTTAAAATTGAATGCTTTATATGTGAAAAGTATTGGATTACGTAAATAAATTTCCAAAGTGGAAATATCATGAAGATAATTAGGAAGGTCACGCAAGTATTGGTTATATTTATAAGGATAAATTGACTTCAAAGGACATTTGAAATGTATGGGATGTTGTAAAGTATTTTTTATTTAAACATAGGAATCATTATTATATTTTGGTTGAGTAACCTTATGAAATTATTCATATATCATATTCTAGGAATGAATGAGATTATGAATCATGGTTAATGGTTTAAGAATAAAATTGGATGATTTAAGTATATATTTTTTTGAATTAAAAGACTTTTTAATACAAATCATGAAATATATAGGTATATTCAGTGTAATATTTTCATTTAGGATTTAAAAGGAATGTCGAATGGTGTTGAATACATTTGAATGTGATTTAATGGAAATGTGATATTCATGGGAAAACCATGATTTAGGGAACAATAACCATTAATATATTCTTAATGTTGAGATATTGATATTTGTATAATGATATGTTGGATAAGAGTAACTAGATTTGATGGAACTAATTACCTTGGAACCGATTATGGATTTGTTGAAAAGGTGGATTATTCTATCATAGAAGGAGTTTAAAATTTTTTTGGACATTAGTAATATATTCAATATACATTGTAATAGGAAATAATGCATGTTTCCAATAAATATTTATGGTAATTACAATGATTCATAAGAATACAAGATGAATGTATTTAAATGTTAGGTATGTGAAAAAAGAGCTAATTTATGATATATGGGTGATCAATGCTAATCTATTTTTAAGAAATTTAGTGACCTTAAACGTAATGATTTGGAATTTCATCTTTATTAAGGTTTATAAGGTTAACCGCGTATGGAATGGTTTATATGAAACATCAAATGTGGGTTTAAAGAATATCATATTATGTATCAATATGTGGATTTAGGCATATTTGATAAATTGTTCTAATATTTTTGTTGTGACATATTATTATATTTATGGATCTCATGATCTGATAATTCCAAATGAATAAAAAATTCAATATCATTTCATGAAATAAGAGATAAATTAAAAATTTATCAATGCGCAACAAGTGGTGAGGTTCTCTTGATATCATGAATGTATATATTCTCATGAAAATTATTCTACATTAAGGAAAATTGTATTAAAATTAAATGTTTTACTAATATTATCATTATTCGTGATATAAATTACCTTTTTTAAAACCTCTTTGGGTTAGGGATTTGGGATCATTAAATTTATCCTAACCATGTTCTTTATCAGTCTCACTCATAACTTAATTGTTATATTTCTCTTCCATGTCTGTGTTTTCACACTTGACCTATGTTTTCTTATGTGTAAACCTTGTTATATGTTACTTGGGGAAACCATTTTATTTATAACATTCCTTTTTAAAAGGAAGTTTTATTATTCATTTTTAGGATGTGGGTTTCATTGAATGTGACATTAAAGTACTATACCGTCGATAACCCAGATTAATTTCTTGGTTCAAATTCATTTTAAGGGGGGTAGAATATAACATCCCGAGATTTGGTCAAATATCCTTTTTGAATTAATTTAACCTTTTGAGTATTTTTCATTTTATACATCGCTGAATATAGATTTTTTTATATAAATGAACGATGTTACTTTTTCTATCTACACAAAAAAAATCATGTTTCTGAAACATGAAACACTGTAATTATCCTGTGGTATATGAGAAGATATGTTTTGATTATGTTAAAGATAATGTTATGTTCTTTAAATTGTTTATTTTTCACACAAAAATGAGTTTTACAAAACTACAATATACTAAGAGTATTTTTAATAAAATATTAGTATAGTTATCACCCAACCATTAGAAATGAAATTATAAATAAAATTAATAAAATTATTAAAATATAATTTAACCATATACATAAATTCAATACTTTGATAATCAATTATCAAAAAATTAATGTTTGAATAATTTAAATATAATGAAATTAATTTCCTATAAAAATGATTTTTTAATGTACAATCACCATTAGGTAAAAAAAATTAAAAAACCACTATTGGTGATTGTTTTATGAAGATTTATATATTAAATACTCAAATGAATTTTTTAAACTCATCAAATAGATTTTATAGATATAAGATAAGAATAAATCCAATTTTATGAATAAAAAAGTGGATTTTTCAAAAGGTTAATTTTACTAACTTTTAATGGAGAATTCATTTTAAATCTAATTTTTGACACTTTTATAATTTTTATATAATATAATATACTTCTTCATTTAAATTTGGATTTCAAAATTTACTTTGGTATAGTTTTTTTTATTTTTTATAAGTTCTATATTTTGATGAATATTGAGAAATACTGAATTTTAATTAAAAAAAATTGTTTCATCTAAATTATATACATAGTTAAATTATTTTTTAAATTGATTTGAATGTATAATTTTTAAAAGTTTTAAAAAATTAATCCAATTTAGTTCATTGGAACCAATTTTAAATTTTAATATGTTATAAAAACATTTTAAACATTGGGACTTTTTCACTTTAAAAACTCATTTTTTCATTTTGTCAACCGGGTTGAATTTAAATTAGTATTTTCCAGTTATGTTTTTATAATTGATTAAAATGGATTCCATATTTGGAATAATAATTAAAAAATTTATTACTTTGGTCCCTTTTATTTTTTGACAATATGAATTTTAACTTTAGTTATTTTATTACCATAATTAAAGGTAAATTGGGAAATTATGGGTAAAAATAATATAATAAATCATTACAAAATATGCTAACATGCTTAAAAAAAGTTATTCGATGAAATTAATATAACCCTTACAGAATAATGTTCTAAATGGAATAATTCAATGCTCACCGGTCCTCAAAAATGACCCAGATTTTTTTAAAATCAATGAGAGTGGAAAAATGTTACAATCTTTCTTTTAATAAGTATAATATATTTAATATGAGATTAAATTGAATCAATGATCAACTATATGTTATTATAAAATCTAATAGTTTTTTCTACATCATGGAATTTTATTTTTAAATTTTAGGGGAGAAATAATTATAATAAAAAATAACGTAATTATGATGCGTTAATTATTAAACTAATGAAACAATCAATTAATAATGCCAAGAGGATTAGTCTGGTATCTAAACCATATATGTGGAGAATCAGTCCATCATTAATCACTTCTAGTATACCATCAATTCCTAGAGCCTTTGTTGGTGGACTATACATGATGTATTCTATCATTGTTTAGAACCTCAGTCTGACACCATCACAGTAGTACAATTTATATGCCCAAAACCTCAGTTTAGTATCCATACAAATATATAACATCAATGGGGATGAGAAAATAATTTTGGAATTAACCAGAGAATAAGGAGCATAATTCCAATATCTTTTTTCCTATTACATTCGATCATTTCTCAGATCCCCAGTTTGGTGAACTATCAATGACATATACTATTAGTGTCTAAAGCATAAATATAACACCATCTTATTAGTATACTTCTTATGCCCATAACCTCAATCAAGAACCATACATCCTATATGTGACATCAAATTTAATCTACTCAAAAGTATAACATAGTGTGCCCAAAACCTTACTCATGCACTCAAACGACAAACAAAATACAAATACTAATACAAAGCATCAAGTTGAATTGTCACGACCATTGATAATTAGAACCATACTTATCAATCATTTTTCTAGATATCCTTTCCATCACATCCCTTACCAAACAACCAGTTTCCAAAATGTGGAAACCAAACCACAAAAAAACACAATGAAGTCATATTCCGTGTCTCCACTTCAACAACTACTTATAATTAGGGATAGAAGAACATCCATCTCGACCATCAACATATCATCCAAATCAGATAAAAATTCATCTCCGGTCCGAAGGGAACATCCATAACCAAACAACTAAAGAACAGAAACCTTATCATGGTCATCCTTTAAATCATGTATGTACATGGCCCTCTGGTTCTTCACATAAACATAGGCATCCATCCATGGAATCTCAAAACTAGAACTCATATAGAGGAATCCCACCCAAAATCTAGTGATGAAAAAACTCTCATGCCTAACCCCATCATAAGAAACATCCTCAAGTGGCCCTCAGTGGACTCCAATCGATCCTTGATCAATAATTTCCCAATAAGGAAATCCAAAAGAAACTTGTTCCCTAAAAGAATTCCCAATAGCCAACTATGACATCCAATTATAACTTGATCAGAAACCAGCTCACTAGGTAATCCTCAAATTCCCTTAGACTCAACTCAACACTATAACTCAATTTATTCATAACCATCATCCTATGATGTCAAAAAATCATAAATGCTCCATTCATTCTGACCCTCAAATATAGGGTCCAAACATCAACATCAATATCATCAAGAATTTAGTCTTGGAACACAGGTACACACCAAAAAAACACATAGATAATACTCAATACCACATTATAGGATCCATCCATGAAACAACATGTAACTCACCAGGGAACACTTAGGCCATGCCAATCACCGAGGAAACAACCCTTACCCGGGACTCCTAGATCACAACACATCCCACTAGAGGATTCTAAACCAAAATCCCACGGAAATACACTTACTAAACTATCATTTTCCAAAAAACCATTCATATGACCCTATATACCTAAAGGATTGTACTATTACAATCTATGTGAAAACATACACAAAATGGGCTACTCACAAGTCCAAATTTGACTTCAAGGGCACAAGACACCCAAAACCTTCATGCTGGAAAAAGGTACAGGGCATGGAATTTTTATCACATGGTGTATACTCTCAATTATACACTAATCCCTATCCATTATCATGACCATAGAAACATGGGTTCAAACTATATTTAACTACATGGTGTCTACCCAAATTACATGGTGTGTACCATCCAAACAACATCTACCTGTGTACATTTTCACAAGGAAAAGCATTTGGCCATGCACAACTACAACATGATTACTAACTATAGTCATTTTTTACTCCTGAAATATCCATCTTCACTAAATATGAATAACACATGACATGTTCTCCAAGAACCACATGCCTTTTAGTCATGGTTTTCTATTAGTAAACCCCTAAAAATCACATGATACCCCCGTTTTCAACCAAATAAACAGAGATCAACCACCATGGGGTCCATAACAACCATTAAAAAGATATAAATCATAATAAATAATCCATTTCAATTATAAAATAAAAATAAAAATACTTTCTTGAATGTGGCATTAATGCCAAATTTTTTTGTCCAAATCTGCTCCTTGAAGCTGATACACCTCGATCCGGTCTCGGTCTAGACCACGGGAAATGTATGATGGTATCTCCTCCTCCTTATCTATTTGTTCATACCATCACACATAGTGAGAAGCCCCTACCTAATTTAATTGTGTGTGGGAAACCCAAATTGGTGAAGGTGAGTCTATTAATTAATTTATTTTAATTAACTAATTTCTGATTTTATTATTCATCTAGAGTCCTGAAAAAAATGATGGTTTGTACCCTACAAATTGAAAAACCCCAGTTCTGGACTCAATTGAAGTGTCAGAATCTCAATCTGATGATCTATTCTAAAAATATCACCACCCTACTTGAGTGAATAATTTAATATTCAATTAATAAAATATTAAAAATTCTTCAAAAACCCAAACTACTCAAAACTATACCCAAATCTTGTACTAGGGTAAACATTCTATTCTATGACGAATTTAATTTTAAGAAAAAAATACACATGTTCATATTCATTGGTAAATGAACATTTTAGCACTCATGATCACCTAAGAATATAAATTTAAATTTTTTGGTCAAATTTCAAAATGTTGAAAACTTGGGTCTCTTTAACCTCTGCACTATAAACATTCTCATCCTTATTAAGCCTCAATGGTCTTCCAACCAAAAAACATGAACCACCTTGGTTTTAAAATAAAACACATCTCGTTATGTTCTATCTAAATACAATGACTATGTTTCTTTTCATAACATTGAAGAGAGGGTGTAAAACCCATCAAAGGTCTAGTCACCACTTGCCGCCATTAACAAAAAACTAGGACAATTTCTAACTGGATCCATTAATATCGATATGTCATAAAATAAATTATAAATCATCATCAACTTCATGGTAATACATACCATAGAATAATCCTTATCACCAACTCATAACCAAACATATTTCCCTTGAATTATGCCCCATTCTCAACCAAACCATGGAATTGGATGGGCTATCTTAGTCCCAAAAAAGTGTCAAAATGAAACATAAAATATCTCCCACTCACGACATATGAGAACCACACCCATAGTATTATTCGATATTTGATTCATTATAAGGACCGCTTCCATAAGAATCTGATGGTATGCTCCCCACCATATGGCTACATAAACATCAATCCATGGGAAAATGCTTCCCAGGAGGCCCCTTATCAATGCAAGATCATATCCCTTTACCACGGTAGAAATTTGAGGTGCTATTTGAATACTCATGATAATGTCATGATATTAGGCATGATTATATCAAATATTCATGTATACTAATATTACATCAAATAAAACCACCAAATCATTATCCATTCCTTATCATCATACTTCTATCCCAGAGCCCCATGTCACCACTCCCAAAATCCACTTAAGATAACCAAAAATATTCTCAGCCCAATCACAGATACCATCCCAACTCAAGCACCTCATATATATACCCTTGTAATGTCTGATACATAGAAAAAATGATACAACACATCCCAATAACTCATATATCCAATATTCCACTATCAGACACCCACTACACTCCTTAGTGTAACCCAACCTCAAAACCTTCTTTGACACTAGTGAGTCAGATCTCACGAGGACTCAGCTCAGAAGCTGAAACCATGCTTACTCGATCACTTCTTATAATCCTAACCAAATATAAATCCATTAGGATCAACTCTCCTAGACATATATTTCCAAGGAATTGAAATTTAAGGAACCTACCCCTCTCAAAACCAACTACAAGGTGGAATCACTAGAACAGAAAAACCCCATCTCCATAAAAAAAGGAATGCCGCAAGGCTAAACCTCAAACATAATTTCACCTTTTGTGAACCATTATCAAATGTTAAAAAACATCCATCTTTTTCTCGAACACATGAAGGCACAGATTAAATGGTTATCCCATCTCCCTGGTCACCCTTGAAAGTCAATGATCCCTGACTCCCTACTCTGGAGTCACGTCAGAAATTCCATGAGGCTCTCCCACCAAGACTTAATGATCATGTAACGTGTCATGTCAGTAGGTATAATCACCTAGGTCTACACTAAAGCATATAATTCCAAAACTCATGGAGATTCAGACACCTATCCCATCGTAGAACAACATTGGCAACATAAAAATCCATCTCTATGGACTCACACCATAAATGCATCATATACCATCCAGCAGTTCAATTCTAGGGAACCCATCTTCCACGAGCATCTTCACATTATAACAATTCCTAGAATACCCATACATATAACCAACCTAATAAAAAACAGCTACATGGTGTCCATAGTCTAACATTTATACCATACTAACCCAGCAGGGTCACTGCACCAACTGTACAAAAGTACAAAACCAACATCCCTAATATAACATCTGAGGTAAATAAAGAACATGAAATTTTCATATTTAAGAATATTTGGGAATTAAATATTAATTTTACATTAAATGAGATTCTATGTTCGATGGTGCACCCAACATACAACAATGGGTTTCTATGGAATCCTAGGTTCCAGACAAGGCTGAGTCATACTAAGAAAAATAATAATAATATAATATTATTATTTTAAATTGTAGTTAATTCCTAGAAGTTGTATTAGTGAGAATGAAAAGAACTAATCATATTATCAATAAACATGTTTATTAATTTTTTTAAAATTTATCGAATAAAATTTAGAGGCCAAAAATGATATTGAATCCAATTTTAAGCATAAATACTCAAATATTTTTAAAAGGTACTGCCACAGCCTTTTGATGGAGAAAAATTTTGAAAAATAGTTTTTGTGAATTTTATATGTTACATTTGACAAAATAAACTTCTTCTTCAGAATCAGGACACCAAAATTTACTTTGGAAAATGTTTTGGTATTTTTCTGATAAACTTTGATTTTTAATGAATAGTGAAAAATACTACATTTTATGTTAAAATTGACTTTTCATATAATTTATTTATATTAATTTATTTTTCTATTAATTTTTTTTAAAGTGTAATTAGATTATATTTTTATCATTTAATCAATTTTTTTAAATAAGAATTAATTTTACTTTGATAATGTACTTTAACACATGTCAATCTTTTGGTAGTTTTATTACGTAAAAACACACATTTTGGTTTTGGCAACGAGAATTAATTTTAAATTAATTTATGCAACTTATGTGTTTTGAAGTTGGAAAAAAGGATTCCATATTTAGATTTAGGAGTTCCAAAGTGTGTATATGGGTAACTTTTTTTAGATATTATGAATAGTATGTTAACCATGGTTAAAGGGTAAATCTTGTAAATAAGTTTAAAGTATAATATTATAATAAAATTAAATTACACTAAAACATGTCCTAACCCAATTGGTTATGATATATTTGACCTTTATCAGTCTTGGGTCTATTTTAGGAACCTAAAGAGCCACTTGTTTGTGAATAGGTGATTTAATTTCTTTTTATTTAATGTTAAGGAAAATATTATCTAAACATGTATATTTTACACAAAAAAAATATATTTGGTTATACATGTGATATCTTCGACGATAAAATGTAATTAAAAAGATAAAATGATTTCCTACATCATGGTATTTTATTTATAATTTTTAGACCTCAAATAAATAAATTTATTCATGACACAATGGTGATGTAGTGATTATCTTATTAATGAAAAATTTAAATCAATGAGATTATAAATATTAAAATATTTTTAGTTTGAAGCTTTTTATGACCTCAATGAATGTTATGGATGTGTATGAATTTTTTTTTTCAACTAATATATTTTTTTCTAATTATTCATGTTGTAAGGGAATTTCATAAAGATCCATGATATGAATAGTAAAAAAATTGACATAAATGGGGTTTTATATCAATTAATATTTTATTAAATGATATAATAGTCCTAGAAATCTAATATTCGGCCAAAATACATATATTATATTAAAAATATTATTAATTATCCATTTCGGGATCTCTGGAAATTTTATAGTATCTATGGTAACCACATATTATTAATATACAAGAAGACATGATATAAGTTTGATAAGTTTACATAGGGTTAAAGCTAAAAGATAAGGTTAATTTTTTGAACTAATATTGTCTAAAACACATTGGATGAGAATATTGTAACCCATACTCATCTGATATTTTAAATATATCACTTTGGTGTAATTATAATTCAAAAATCAATTAATAATAATATAATACAATCAAACAATCTTAAAGTTCCCCTACTACCACTTTTAAAAGGCCACCACCTATAACCCTTTATCACACCTCTCATGCCCCCTTGGATCATCAAAAATCTGCCCATATAATCTCCCAAAATCCCTACCTTCCTCATATAATCATTCCCCTAGGTAGAAGGAAATTCTTGGAAGCCCTTTCGCTCGAATTAAAAGAAGTTACCCAATTTGAGGTAACATATTCTCTCAAGTTCCTTTCCATTATTTTTCCTTATCCACTTTATATACTCTTTTAATTCTTTTTTTACATAACAACACCAGTATCCTCTGTATAATATGTTGTTTTTATTATAAGGATTCAAACTACACATACACACAACTCCGTCTAATGGGTATAGAACATACTGTTTTTGTGGACATTGAATTACTCCATCACAAAACGATGATTGCTCATTCTTATCCTGACACCACTAATGGGGGAAATTATGGGGGATTTGTAATTATATATGATATATATGATATTTCTTTTATCATTATGCTACTATAATTATCATTTATAACATAACATTATGCTTTTCATGTTGTATAAATTTGATTATTTCATTTGCAGAAGTACGGGCTACCACCCCCTCTATGTGATATGAAATGTTCATGTTATACATGGGACATATAAAATATGGAATTAATGAACTTTTGAAACATATATAACATATATATTATAATGTAATTATAATATACATATGGATCAATTAGTTTTCATTCCTTTAAATATGAAAAAGGAATGATAGTAGCGTTAATGTGTATGTATGGCTTACCGTCTCCATGAATAGTTCATTTCATTTATTATATCCAAATTATAGACATTAATAAATGTTACATATATACTAGATATATATTATATATATTATATAAAAATAATTAATATCATTTTGGAGATAAGGTAATTTTTACCACATGGACAATTTATAATTATAACAAGTTCATTTTTGACTCATGTTCTAAACATCGAAAAAATGTCTGATATGAACTAAAATAAATAACTAATTTTTATATAAATTTAATAAGTGATATGAATGGAATAATAAACATTAAAAATGTAATGAATCAAGTAGAAATCAACTAATATTTATTATTCAGGAAATTAATGAACAAACGAGTCATGTCGGACATGAGGTAATGGAATTCGTCTCAATCACCTTTCATTGAGGAATATTTTGACAATATACACCTCCTTCATTTATACAATGTATAATTAAACCATTTGACATTTAATTTCATTCAAAGTGAATATTTTTCCGATGAATCGTTTCACTAAACTACAAAAGGTATGTTTTTAACCATTTGCTGTGACAATGACCTCTCTTCAACCGTAATCGTTATTTGATATTTGTATTCCTATATAAGACTTAATGTACATAAATGGTAATGAAATCCCTTATTCACATTTTAGTTGTTTTTATATTGACAATATTTTTTTGAAATTTATTAATTATTTCAATATATTGAAATGATATGTTGTCATTTAAAATCAAATGCTATCAGTTAAATGGTGTTATTTGAAATATTTTATGTATTATGATTATATAGTGGTACATGGACATTTGATGGATGGTTATGTGATAAACAAAATTATGGGTGGTTCTACGATAAACCAAGGATCAATGGTTATATTTTAACCTCTAATGCATTTGGTATGTAGGTCAGCCGCGTGACTATTCCATTTGTAAGAATGATTTGTGGAAGTTGACCGTATGATTTTTCCATTTATGTATGATTATGTCCCACGTTTACCTTTCATTTGTTATGTGTGATTTCTAAGGGTTTTATGATAATATTTTTTCACAAAGTGTAT
This sequence comes from Viscum album, assembly GCA_963277665.1. NCBI lineage: Eukaryota > Viridiplantae > Streptophyta > Magnoliopsida > Santalales > Viscaceae > Viscum > Viscum album. The sequence goes on from OY728123.1 coordinate 669,880,805, forward strand.
GAAATGAGCTTTTATTTAGTGAATAGTATTTACTACTTCATAAAGGTGAAAATTTTTCCTTATGATATTGTGATCATGGTTTACAAGTTGTTTTTAAAGTCAAATCGTTTTCCTTTATTGTTTATCCCTTACTGAGATTTTTTTGCTAATCCAAAGTTTTTGAAATGTTTTTCACCAGAAAAAATTGAAATGATAGGTCGGTATAGATAAAATTGGAGTTAGAATTTTGGTAATAGAATATCCATAAATGAATTTTACATTATGTAAAAAATTAAAATGATATAGAATTTTAAGATTACCATATTGATTTTTCTACGATATGTTTGTTTATAATGATTTTCTATAGGGGAAACATGGAAAGAGTGTTGGGAATGCATATAGGGTAGAATAACCTCCCAAATCAGCATTCCAAGATGGTTGGATTCAGAACTGGAATTTTTGTTGAAGTAATGGTGTAATTGACTTAGGCTATAAATGGTGGTGGTATACATGCATCTGATTAACCAGATCAACACCAAAAATATATCTATATTGGAGCATTTCACGAAGCAAGAACCCCCATTATTTAGAGGATCATCGGAACCTATTCCAGCTAAAGGGTGGATCAAACCACTAGAAGGGATTTTTTATTTCATGGGTTGTAAAGTTGATCGAAATCATAGTCATTCATTTTATCGTTTCTAGGGATAAGCAGATCAACGATGGTAAATGGTTAGAAATACCAAGGACAATAAGGATATTTATGTTGTTTTTTGAAATGAATTCCAAGGTATGTTTATTTTGAAATATTTTCCTAAGGAAGTTGGACTTAGGATAGAAAAAATGTTGGAATTATGGTAGGAGGATTACTTAGTGGCTACTTATAAAGAATAGTTTACTCAACAGGAGTGGTATGCTCCAAATTTCATCTGAGATATTGGTAGAAAGATAAATCAATTTTACATATGACTGAAGACACAATATCGAAGAGCATTATCCTTCCACGAATTCAAAATATATGATAAACTTGTCATACGTTCCGAGAAGGTAGAAATGTAGTTTTCTATTGATCAGGTTTTACATGAGAGAAAGAAAAAGAAGGGGTCCAGTTGGAAGGAAAAGGGAATTTATTCATCAATGAAGCTTGAGTTAAGAAAATTAAATTTCCATCTTGTAAGAAGTGTGGAAAAATTCATCATGAAGAATGTCTCTCAAAATAGGAAAAGTGCTTTTGGTGTGGTAATACTGGTCATATTTCTCGTAACTGTAGGGAATATGATCATGAAAGTAATGAAAAGATAGTGGTAAGATGGTTTAGTTGCAATGAGTTCGGTCATTATGCCAATGTGTGTACAAATATGATTACCTAGGTTGGAAACCAGATAGATAAAAAGATTGTGGGTGAGGAAAAATATTTTTCAACTACTATGGTCGATGTGGGACCATAAAATGAAGTGGTATCAGGTACTTTGTTTTTTTTCGAATATGCCAATGTATTGTTTGATTGAGTGTCGATAAATTCCTTCATTTATAAGAAATTATCAGTTTAATTTTGGAATTCCACCTCATGAAATGAATCCAGATATTATGGTAAAAACACTTGGGGGAAATTTTGAGGAAAAAAATATAAGAATCTTCTTTTCCTTATTTGTGGAATGAATTTTCTGGAAAACCTTGATGTTTTTCCTATAGTAGAGATTGATGTTATTTTGGGAATAGATTTGATTATTATTTACAATGATAAGATTGAATCTAGAGATAATGATGTTTATTTTTAGACAGATTTTCTATTTGTGTACATGAATTAACCCTTATCTCTGATAACATATCCAGAATATGAGAAAACAGTGAAAGATGGAAATGAATGTTACATTGGACATATTGCTGAAATCATTGGAACTGTTCATATTAATGATGTTCCTGTAGTAAATGAGTTTCTTGATGATTTTTCTTAATGAGTTTAATGGTATTATACCTTATTGGGAAGATAAATTTACTATTTACATAGTTCCTGATGCTACGATAATTTCAAAAACCCATTATCAAATGGCTCTAATTGATCTATTTTTGAGTTAAAGAAACAATTGTTGGAGTTGTTCGATAAAGGTTTTATTTAACCTCGCACATCATCGTGGGGTGCCCCAGTCTTGTTGGTTAAAAAGATATATGGTTTAATGAAACATTTCATTGATTATAAGACCATGAATAATATCACTATTAAGGACAAGTATCCTTTTACTCATATCAATGATTTGTTTGATCAGCTCTAGGGAGCTCAGAATTTTTCAAAGAATGAGTTGAGGTCAGGGTACCATCTGTTGAATGTAAAGAAAGAAAATGTTCTGAAGACTGCATTTCATAAAATATAGGGCCATTATGAATTTTTAGTTATGAATATTAGGTTAACCAATGCACTTTCTATATACATGGATCTTATGAATATAATATTCTTAGTGTTCTTGGATAAGTTTATAGTTTTGTTTATTGATGATATTTTGGTATATTCCAAAATTAAAGAGGAATATGAAAGTAATTTAATAAAATTTCTTGAAAACCATAATGGAAAAGAAATGGAATGGGGTATTCTGAATGTGTTAGTTTTGGTTACAACAAATTTCATTTCAGGGTCACATTATTTCAAAAAATGGTCTAACTGTTTATCTGGCTAAAACAAAAGTTGTTGAAGAATGTCCATGACCCACAAATATAACTGAGATTCATAGTTTTCTTGGTTTTATAGGCTATTACAAAAGGTTTTTTGAGAACATCACATGGTTATCTAGCCCAATGACAATTTAAACACGAAAATGTCTTAAGTTCATCTGGAGGAAAGAATGTAATAATTTTTTTGTAATTGAAAAGATGATTGGTGAATGATCCAGTTTTGGAATTACCTTACAACGATGGTGCAATTGTTATCAATAGTGATTCTTCATTGAAAGGACTAGGTTATTCCCTTATGAAAAATTATTAGTTAATTAATTATGAATCACATCAGTTGAAAACTCATGAGTTAAATTACCCTACAAAATAATTGTAATTAAATAGTGTTATTTTTTCTGTAAATATATGGAGGCATCATATGTATGAAGTAAAATTTGAAATATATACTGACAAAAAAACTTTTATGTATATATTCACTCATAAAGAATTGACCATGAGATAGTGGTGCTGAATAGAATTAATCATGATTTATAATTGAATGATTCATTACCATCTAAGAAATGAAAATAATGTGGATTATGTTGTGAGTCGAAAAAGTAATGATACATTAACCTTGTCACATTTAGAACAAGATCCTTTGATTAACGATTTAATGAAAATTGGAATAAAAGATGTTGGTGTAGGAAATTCCTCTGTTTTGTTTCAGGTGTTTGTGAAATCATCACTCATAGACAGAATTAACCTCGATCATAATGTAGACAAAGAGTTGTAGAAAAAGGTAAAAGTGGTTTTGAAAGGTATGTTGCCTAAATTTAAGATTGATAATTATTTTATTTTGAGACTTGGGAAGAGATTATGTGTGACTTGTGATTAAAAGTTAAAGAAAGAGTTGTTATGTGAAGTTTATACACTACTAGGAAAATGGGCTATAACCATGCCTATAAAGTCACAAATTAAAAAATACATGGCTAAAATACCACAATTAGCCATGGATCCATGGCAGAATACCCCGACCCATTCATTTATTCTTCCTTCTGCTCGATCCATCCTCCAAGAAACCCCTCAATAGCCTAACGCCCTCCCCGATGTCTCCTCACCGCGACCCTACTCATCGATAGAAGTTGCTCAGAGTAGCCTACCCACATAATCTCTTCCTTCCCAATGCCTCCCTGATGCCTCCTCCCCGACGCCTCCTCACCAATTGCCCTCAATACCCACAATGCCTCCTCGTCGCGACCATCCTCCCTACGATCCCCCTCCTCCAGCAAAGCTTCTCCAAGCGGCCTCCCCACCTCTTCCCTTCCTTCCTGACGACTCTACCACACAACCCTCAACACCCCAGACGCCAAGGTTGACACCCCCCTTGCACTATCATCAAGGTATTTGAAAATTTATTTGATTTCTTCTGTTATTTCTTCAATTTGAAACTAATACTGGATATGGAGTGAACTATGAAGATATGGTAGATGGTCTTGTTCTTTTTCAATTAATAAATCGATGGTCCTATTTATTTGTTGAAGGATGTTTCCAATTTTGGGTTCATTCCTTATTCCACACATTTTGGTGTGGCTGTAGATAATGATAGAGAGAATTAATAATAAATTTCATACATTATATTGTTATGAGATGGGATTTTTGATGATTTTATAGATAGAGTAACCATTTAGATCCTTTTGATCCTTATAGGTTCTAATGATAATTTGGTAATTTGAAACCGGTTATATCTTTACCTCTAATCAATATTTAGAGATAATATAACTCATTTTTCATTTATTATATTTGGTCGATGATGTTGCATCGGGATTCTGACATAGAAATTTCATTACATCATGGGAATGGTCTAAATAAAATCTCATGGGGTTATTCCATGTTGTGGTTTGAATACTATACTGATGGGGTATTGGGGAAACTAGTCTGATGGGTCTATAAAAAATTGGATTCTCAAAGGTCCTTTCATGTCATACTATCCTTATAATATATTGGGAGAAAAAGAATTATGTCCCAACATTCTGATAATTTTGAGGGAGTTTCATCCTCGTGATATTTTTGGGATTAGTGAAGACTCTACATGTTTGACTACTAATGTTAGAATAACTAATTACCTTATTCCCCATCGAACAATGTTAGGTATTCATCTGATCAATGCTAAAAAATCACGTTCAATCCCTAAAGTTAAACAGGAGGCGATGATGGAGGACTTTCTTACAATTATGACGTAATTTAAAGAAGACATTTCCTTGAATAATAAAATTCAGGATTATATAACTATAGTGGATGGTGAACAGAGTCTGGGTCCCAATATTTTCATCTAGCATCGGGTTGAATAAAATTGGGCTTGGTGTAAGGTTTAAACTATTATCATATGTAATCCTTTAGAGAAAATTTCAAATAAACTTGACAACCTTCAACAACATTCCTTGGCCATAGGATATGTGTGTTTTATTATCAAAATTGGCACATACTTATTCATAATGTTCTCATTTGTTGATAGGATTTATCCACCCATGAATATTATCTCATCATAATTATTTTTCCAACTGACATACATTATATTTAAAATATAAAAATACAGATTTAAATCTCTTAACTATAGAGGAAGTGAAACTTCATGATTTTATCTCAATACAGAATGTTAGGATGCATGAATATGTGTCTCACATGGACAGAATAATGGAAAAACTATCATAAAAAACACAGGGCTAGAATTCATAAAATAGAAAATACAAGAGCTAAAAACATTTGTTACACAAATTCATACTCTATCAAAAGATGGACCTAGTCATAGAATAAATCTCGAGTAGGCCCTTGACACCTTTTGTTAGGAATTAGTAGATCTATTGAATCTGGTAAGTCTAATTTCACTATAGTCATATCTTTTCAATTTTATTTCCTAATAATGTCAATAGAGACTCTATGATGTGGATACTCATCTATACTTTTTTCAATGAATGGAATATTTTATTCTCTCAATCACATGTCCCTTTGTTAAAACATTCCAATGAAATTTTAATTGGAATAATGGATTAGGCATATTTTCTTTTCATAATATCTAAATAATAGAATTTTAATCTTATAATAATGGTAACAAGAAAAAGAATCTAAAATTTGGATGTTTGGGGCCTTATAAGGCCAAATTACAGTAATGTTTTTGGCTGAATTGATTTTACTAATAGTTATTAGGGTATTTACGACATCCATGTTTTTTTATTCCATGAATATGAGATTCCCTACATATATATGAATCATGTGAAGGGAGATAGAAATTTTATTTTTCAATATTCTTAGAATTTGTCAAAAATTAGAGAAACATGTGATAGAATATTCTATACCAATCAAACTCATATAAAAAATGCATACATGTGTAAGTGTTAAGGGGTATATGCAAGTATAAACATATATCTAAGGACCCCCTTTTGCATATTTGGCCATGAAAATATGTATATAGGGGATATGTGTCCTTATATATATATGTGTGTAGTTTCATATGTGTCGAGCAGAAAAAATAATGATTTGAGTTGTCATCGTCAAAAGTAACATGTCTTGAGGTTGAGGTAGGTTCCCTATGTCTAAACCGTTATTTTGAATTCTATAATTTCCTAATTTTTTTAAAAAACTTGTTTCCATAATTACTTTATTGTTTTAAAAAATGGTTTTCTAATAACCACTAGAATTGTAAAGGAAGAATATGAATATATCCATTGATCATGTGGACATATATTCTGTACGGAACCTAAAAATAATTATTAATAAATTTATTATACTTATATGAATTATTCATGGGTTTATACTTATAAATATTTGAGAACCAAGGAGCACAACCCCTAAAAATTAGATGCCTTTAAGATGAAAAGATATTAATTTTGAATAGAATATTGTGTGAGTTTGAATATGGATCAATGAAGTGTGATTACCCATGTTTTGGGAATATGAATCATTGGTTAAAACATGGTATATAATTCTCTTGAAGTGATCAGCATCCATTTTTCTGGTGATGTGATCTTATATGAATAGAGATGTCTGCACATGCGTTGTTGAAAAGTATAAGATTTATTATGAGATAAGAATACGATGATTCACCTTTCCTAATGCATCATAATGCCATCCTTCCCCATGCTATGAGCATGGAATTCCTTGGGTGATGAGCCTCGAGTTCATTAAGTGATGAGCCTAAAATTCCTCATGTGACTAGCCTATCAAGGATAAGTATCATTGGGCATCATCTTTAGGGATTGGTGAACCCATTAAGAATATTGTATCCTTAAAAAATTATATAATTAGTAATATCGGTCATATAAGTCATCATAATCAAAAAAAATACTCAAATTTTCATTCAAATTATCTAATGGAATTCAAAAACATAGATTTGATAGGTGAATTTCCCCAACCATTGCTAATAGGTGTAGGGGTAGAATAAGTTCCCATGATCACCCAAACATGGATGCTTCATACCTCTATTCTGATGAAATGACTGCTATCGCCCTCACCCGCTTTACCTTATGGAGATCATGGAGTAGAGGTTTATCAATACACTGGTCAACCACTATGAGTAGAAAGAAACCACACCCACCAGGAAAATGGCCAGGGATGATCTAGAATACATGGTTCCAAATTAAAACAACCAATAGAAATGACCCAACATGGGGGGACAGGTAGGGGGTGGGGGTGTCTAGGAGGGTCTGCAGGGGTTAAGGGGGTCTATAGGGGGTTGTGCGGGGGGGAGGGGGGTCTGAGTTGGATAAAAATTCATGTGGTTATTGTTCCCCCTTCAGCTTCTTCCTACAAATCAATTACATAGTCTCCCTAGCCTCAGAAAAATTGATGTTCACTGTATAAGGGATATCAGAGTCTCCTGCTAGTTCCAAACCTGCTCTCCCCCTCAACAACAATATGCCTAATGTATTAATAGATTCACCTATGGTACAACCATCCATCCATTTCTGTATGCTTATTGAATTTGCAACATGTATACTAAATAATTTTAGTCATTTTTTCACCTGTTCTTTTCAGGTTTCTAAGGATGCCTATTAGTAGCAATTAAGCATCATAATCCTTATAAAATAATTATTCATTATAATACTTGATGACATTTAGAGGTAATTACTATCAATTTCAATGAAATACTAATTTTGGTTTTTTGGTTCAATAACCACTATGAAGTTCTTTATAGAATAGTATTTTGGAGTACATTGCCATTGGACTTCGTTTTTCCAATATTATTTCTCCAACGCTGATGGTCCTTTTGAAACCGATTCCTCCCCAACCATTATTCTCATCCCTTTTATTAGTATAACTCATTCTAAATATATCTTTATTAAGTTTTATTTTTCTCAATGTCTTCACATGCACTGGATTTATTGTGTGTATGCTTTTCCATGATAGGCTCTATCTGTGGATAGGGATGCCTAATATGTAGTGAACCAGCAACAAAACATAGCCTATTCTTATGCATTTGATCATATATATAAGTATCCTCTTGTGGTAGTTTATTATAATATAGATTTTTTTGACATTATTTCATTTATGATTTCTATTTTATTTCTTACTCCTCTCATTTGAAACACCACATGCATCTCGAATGATTTTTTGGACTCACATGGGGTGTGCAGACTAGGGGGTTGGTGTAGGCTAGGGAGATGGTGTAGGCTCGGGGGGGGGGGGGGTGCAGGGGGATATGTAGGATAGGGGGATAGGTGGAGGGGGGATGGGGTTAGGGGGCTGTGTGGGCTAGGGGGCTGGGTGGAGGGGGGTAGGGGGAAGGGTGAGGGTGGAGGGGGGTGGGGGCAGGGGGCAGGGGTTGGGGGCAGGGGGCATGGGGAAGGGGGTCAGGGGTGGGTAGAGGGGGACAGGAGGTAGGGGGAATGGGGCAGGGTGGGGGGGGGGGTTAGGTGGTAGGGGGTAGGGTGGAGGGGGTATGGAAGAGCGGGGTGGTCTATTGGGAAGGGGCAAGGGGTGGTATGCAAGGGGGCCTGTAGGGAAGGGGGTGGGGTAGTGGGGAGGAGGGGAAAGTGAGGTGGGGTAGGGGGCGTAGTTATATCTATAAGTTTCATTAATCATAGATAAGGTTGAATAACCATTACAATCCATATCTAACTCCCCCATTTCTTCATTATTATGTTTCTCCAAATATGCCCTCCTATTTACAATAGATTGATTTCAATAAATCATGGCATGATATTAGTTGCAACAAATCTGATTTTGTATTATAACACTAGTTGTTTTTTTTATGGATTTAACACCATTTTTTTAAAAAATCCAAGCCATTATTTCCACTTTATTTAATTATAGCTTATAAAGATAGATTTGGATCTAGAAATCTATCCTCCTTTTGTTGGGTTGATTCCACTTCCACATATCGTGAATTTACCTATAATTATATTGAGTCAATATGATATTTTAAATTACATTAACTGGTGGAAATCCCACTTATACCAACACTTTCATACCAATGGTTTGAAAAAACCATTGGTTTTAGAAAAAATTTGATATGTTTTCTAAACAGTTTCATTAAACCCTCAAGAATAGATTACATTAGAAAATATTTTCCTATGGTTTTTAGAAACAGTAGGGAAACCCCCCTAATAATATTTCTCTACAGTTTTAGAAATCATTGGGATAAAACCCCGAAATAATTGTAGCTAACCCGCAATCAGATCTCTCCACACATCATTGAACATATCTCTCCTCTGTCAAACTCTACTTCCTGAGCACGAACCTGCGAGGTCACTTACTCCATCAAACAAAATCTCTCCTTGAACAGATCGCTCTACTAAACAAGATCTCCACCTCTAATGAGATCTCTCCTCTAACCCTACCTCCTGAGCATGAACCCTACTTGGAGAGCTCACTTCATCCATCGTGATCTCACTTCTCCAAAACGGATCACTCCAGGCATTCAACCCTAATTCATGTCTAACTCATTTGTATGATACCTTGAATCATATATCTCTCAATCCATTCTTCGATTCAATCATCTAGATTCATTGTGTTATACTCGAAATTGGTGAATTCCTTTTATTTTCCACTTTGATATTATTTTAATGGACTTGATGTGGTGTATTTATCAGTTTCCATATGGGAATAATGTGGATTACATTGATCAAAATTTCTGTTTTAGGATTAATATTATTTGTATTGAGGTGGGTGGTTTGAAAAATCTCCCTAATTTCATCATTGGTTTTATATTATATGCATCACGTATGATAGTGTCATCATGTCGTGTGTGTGGACACTTCTATTTAGAATCCATTGATGTATCTCAAATCCTCACTATTATACCTTCCACATATCATATTGGGTCCATTGGTGATGAAGACCATGATCCTTTGGCCACCAATGAGGTATTCTTATCTATATCCTTCGGTTAAAGCATGGATGGTATGAGTCTTGTGCCTTATACCTGGAATGAGAAATTAATTAATTAATGAATATAATTGTGAATTGAATTTGTTCTTCTCATAACATGTGAATTTGAATTTTTAATTATCAGTATGTGAATTGTAATTGACACAATTGAAACTTGAATTGATAATGTAGCATGTAACTGTATAATTGGAATAAAATTGGAAAACACACAATGTTATATTGACATGAACATATTTTTAAAATAATTAAATATGAGGAATTAGAATTGGTAATTTTAATGACTTAAAAAATGTTTCATATGTAAAAATATTTACCATGTTTTGGTGTTTTGTTAGGGGTTTTTCTCTTAGTTGTTATTGATGCATGGTTATATAATACTTGGAATGGTTACTCCACACTTAGCATTACTTATTCCCCTTGGGAATGTAAGTTTTTTTATAATGAGAATTCACAGAAATTACATTATCCCCTCTAAGATGAGAGATATCCCTGGAATTGGTAATGTGTGTTAGGTCTATGGTCCATGGAATAAGTAATGTACCTTTTCAAGGTTCCTTGTCATAAAAATAATCATGGATAATGGTAGGCATGGACAGACATATATGGAACTCTATTGAATAAAGTTTGGCATACCCTGGGTGTCAACCTAGAGATCAATTTTTGGTAGGATAATTTGATCTTCAACATTAAATTAATGAATTCATGAAAATCAATATCATAATGTGATATATGATTGATTTTTGTTTTCTCAAAACATAAAAATAGTTATCATTGTAGTGATTGTAGATATAAATCATTTGAAGTTCACATATTAGATACTACAAGAACATTATTTCATTGTGATTTAGGTGATCAATATATAAGGTGTTTCTAGTTTCATAAAGAATATCATATTCTATGTGAAATCATTTGGAGGTCAAAAATGTTTAGAATATTTTATGTTTAGAATTATTCATACAATTTATTCCTTGTGGATGTAGTTGTCATGTGAATGGATTGTTATAATTTGAAAATATAAATGTTATCTAATGCATAATTTTTTAATATGTTCATGATGCATGTGAAGGGAAATTGGTTTATGGATAAATGTGTTGTTCTTTTTGGATTCACATACAGTTGAATGGGTAACCATATTTTATTAAATTATAAAGTGTTATCTAGATAAAAAGTTCCCTAGAAATATAGATTTAACTCATGGGAAGGGTGTTGAAACTTTTTTAGATATATGATTAACAAGAATTTATTTTTGTATTTTCTCTATGTTGATTTTATCAATGGAATAACGACACTATATGAAGGATTCATTTTGAAAAATTATTTTCCTTCAAAAAAATATGTGTGTGAAGTGCATGTTATGTGAAATTTCCATTCGAGTGTTGTTTTATATCAACAAGTATGGTAATAAGGTGGGTTTATCAACTTCTATGTTATTAGGATTTTTTTATCAACACTGGATCACTTATCATTCTTTCCCAAAAGTGTTTGATTTTCTTTGTTCTTTCTTATTTCTCACATTTTAAACATTTATGTTGAGGAAACATGGTTTTCTCTTCTTTCACAAGTTTATTATTGTTTGAAAATTGCATATTCAATTGAGCAGTTAGAGAACTATCAATATTTTTCATTTTTTTGGTTTATCCTTTTATAACTCATCAGACTATATGACCAAACATTATTTCTTATCATGTTCATCCTTCTTTAGAGGTGTGGATCCATTTTTTTGTTATGATGTATTCTATTAGATTAGAAATTGTTTCCTCTATTAAACTTTTATTGTTGGGTGGGATAAAAACTTGTATCGATCAAAAAAAAATTAAGTTGAAACTTAAGCCAAACTAATTATATACCATTAACAGGAAGAACAATTGGTAATTAACAGGAATGTACTATTGATAATATCATTTTGAAACATGGATATATTTCCCCCTTGCTTGCCGGATCATGATTTGACCCATGGGGAATTGTGGTTATTATATGTTGGGTTGTGACATGTATAGTCACAGGAGACATGTATGTATTAGTTTAGTTTTAATTTTATTTTCATTATCACATTGGCCACTTGGGAATTTTATGTCTTTGTGTGGAAAAGGGTAATTATATTCTATGAAGGGGGAAAATGGGGTTCATATTGATTTGGTCTACCGGCTTTGATCCGAGGTAGGATTATATGGTTACTAATTTTCTCGTACATCATGTATTTGGGGATTTCAGTGTCTTTTACTCCATATTATGTTTTTAGTAGTGCGCTGGATCAATTTGTGTTAGTTCCGGTGGATTTGGTTCTCCCAATCGAGGTAAGGCTTTAATGTCATTGGTTGGTTTCTCACTGGTTATGCATCATCCTTTATTTGTTTTAATGTTCATAATATACTTTGTGTAGTGTGTTGATCCCTGCTCGTTGGTTTCAAGTAGCCATGTTTATGGAGACTCTCATGCGTGGTCATAGGGAATAAAGTATATGTATGTGGGTTCCCCCATTACGTTTATAGTCAACCATGTCAGTGATTAAGAACGTATAGGGCTATGTGTTCCAATTTATATATATATAAATGCACACGTAGGTGAGTGGAGACTGGTATATGTATATAAGAATATGTACAAAGACCCCCTTTCACATGCTCATGGCCATGCGAGTGTGTGCATAGGGGCTAGGTGCCCTTGAATGTGTGTGAATGTGTGTATACCCACTGGGGGAGCTGCAACATTTTTTTATAAATCTCTAAGATCCAATGTGGACAGTTTGGTTCCACCTTGAGTTAGAATCCCTCTTATAGCCTCTTTAATTCAAGAATGCTTTAAATTGAATTTATATTCTTTCTTAATTCTGATTAATTATATTGAATTGCATATCTTGAATAAGTGTTCTTTAAAATAATTGTTTCATTTGAAAAATAAAGTCATGTTTTTATAATAAAACCCTCCAACGGAGGTGCGCTGTCTACGAAAACTCACAGTGACAGTTATGTTGATCTAGTTGCTTAAATTATAGCATTTGATTTGTGCTAAATGAGTTTTTGAATAAATGATCAATATAATTATTTGAATTTTTTGATACAGCAATGCCATGATTTTATAATTAAACCCCTCCAAGGGAGGTGCGCTGTCTTCAAAACCAAAGAGTAGTTATAATTATTTGTATCAGGTTTAGATTTGTTTTGAGTCTTTCATATGCCTCTTTTTGGTGTTTTTTTGTGGGTAGTCAGTTTTTTCTTTATTTGAATAATATAAATTGGCTTATCATACTCGTTTAACTCAAATGAAATTGCTTGAGTAGGCATATTCCTTGACCAAGACACATTCATTTTCATGCTTTGAATATTATAAATTAAATTTCCACGTTTAGGAAATGTGATTGAATTTGTAAATGGTTTGTGTAGGGTGTATGATTCTTTTCAATCATTTTTTTTCTTTAGAAATTTCATAATTGTGCCACTTGGTACAACCTTATCTGACAATACCTTATTATATCATATTAAATAGTTGATATGTTATATCATCTTTCGGAGATGAGACAGTCGGAATATTTCCCTGCATCCTCCTCCTCCCTTCACTCCTAGACAGAAGATGATGCCCTACAAATGTCGCTAGATGGGGACAACACGCCACGGTCATGCCGTGGTCACGTCGCGGTCATACCGCGGTCCCACATCTGTCACGTCGCAGTCAATCCATGGTCACACCGTGGTAATGCCGTGATTTGGCCTTGCTCCAAGATGACACCATGCGACGGTTCACAGGGATCATATTCCATGAGTCTTGTGATTAATGTTGAGACTGACTGATCAAAATTTCTACAGGTGGGGCGACGACTGGAATGTTTCCCCACCTCCTCCTACACCCTTCGCTCTTGGCCGGATGATGATACCCAGCGGATGTCGTTGGACCGGACAACACGCCGTGGTCATGCTGCGGTCACATCACAGTCACACCGCGGTCAGGCTGTGGTCACGCTGCAGTCACACCATGGTCACGCCTCAGTCATGTGGTGGTAAGGAAATGGTAACGCCGTGGTCACACTGTGACTTGGCCCTGCTTTAGGAAAACACCCCATGGTAGTTCGTAGTGATAGTATTCCATGAGCCTTCTGATCAATGTTGAGACTGGAAAATCACAATATCTGTTGGCGGGGCGATGACCTGAATGTTGCCCCTCCTCCTTCCGCTCCCTTCACTCCTACCCAGAAGATGCTACCTTCCATATGTCACTGGACATGGCCAACACACTACGGTCATGACGTGGTCATGATACAGTCACATTGTCGTCACGCCGCGGTAATGCCGTTATTTGTCCCTGCTCCAAGACAACACCCCAAAACGGTTCATAGTGATTTTATTCCATGAGTCTTGTAATCAATTTTGAAACTGACTAATCACAATTTTTGTCAGCGGGGCGATGACTGGAATGTTTCGTTGCCTCCTACTGCTCCTTTTTCTCCTGGCCGGAAGATGATTCCCTACGGTTGTCACTTGACCGGGCCAACATTCCGCGGTCACTCCATAGTCACGCCCTGGTAATGTCATGATTTGGCCATGCTCCAACCACATCCAGCCCACACCATCCCTCTTCCTCCTTCATTTCAGCCCGCTGCCACCAGCATTCTAGCTTGCAACAGCCCCCCCCCCCCCCTTCCACTTTCGAATCAGCCTGCACCATCCCCCCAACTCCCGCAACAAGTCCCATTCCACCCTCATTCCATCCCACTTCCACCTATATTTGAGCCCGCACCAGCCCCCATCCACCTGCAATCCAGCCCGCACCAGCCACCACTATAGATACCCAAGCTTTAAATACAAGGAAATTACATGACTTTTGTGGAATACATCGTACATAACAAAAAAAACACCCAAGGACCGTAATTGTTTAGTGTCTTTGGAAACATGGAACACAATATTCTAATCATGGTGATTGATCTTCAACATTTCCCATAGAGAACTTTTCTGTTAGTTTTCATACCTAAAACCTTTATTTATATCATGGGGAAAAGAAATCATAAAAAGGGTGATCTCAAATGCTCAGTAAGGGTAAGAATGATGAAAATAAAACAACTATATACATTTGAACATAAAAACATGAACATAATGTTTAAACATAAAAATCATGAGTTGTGAACTAAATCGTTGCAGTATGTAAGGAAAAGATCTTAAAGATACATTAATCATGATAAAATAGCATGGGAATAAAACATGTAATTGTGGCATCCATTAATAACATGTTATTATTTCCATAGTAGCCAATGAATTGCTACCAATACCATTATAGTGGTAAAAGTCCATTACAAAACTGGGTATACGTGTCGTTCCAGCCCTGTATTACTGAACCAGATTCACTTGCTCTTCCATCCATGTCTATCTCATGAGATTTAAATTTCTACCCAATGCATTAGAGGGAGATAAAGGTCCCACACATCTCATAATGAAACCATTCTTATCTCTCCCAAAAAATAAACATAAATCATTCATCATAACCCAAGGAATAAAATGGGTTTCAGAAACATCATCCCATCACAAAATAATCCATATAAAACAAATGTATATCATTTCATCATAAGAAAAATAAAACAATTTAAATAATATAGACATTATACTTGAAACATAAACATACTAAATAATGTCATCTTAGAGGGAAAATAGTTTTGATAAAACACTTGAAATGAATTCATGGGGGAAATATCCTTTTTTAATCAAAATCATTTTCTTTTCTAAAAAAGAAAAGTAATTTTTAAAGAAAAGGATTTTGTTGAAAATAATCCTGAAATATTGTGCATGAAGCTTCAAAAAAATAAGGTGTTATGAAACTGTAAAAATTTGTTCATACCGTATAAGTTAAAAAGACATTCTTCTCGCACTTTTTCCAGAAAATTTAAAAAGTACCTCATGTGGTAAAAAAAGTAAGATTCCTTCCAATGACATTAAACATACATGGAATAATAGTAAACATTTTATGAAAACATTTTTTTGAAAACATCGATATGGATGATATACATAACCCCAGTAAATACTTACGGAAAAACAATCTCAAATAAGAACAAGATTGGAATAATTATCCCTTACCTTAGGTACAACTTCTTCTGTACGTGTCTGAAACTCCTGTATAATGATTTAAATAATTTTATTGACTTATTCAAGAATCTTATTCATTTTTATGATATCATATATGATTCACATACGACTTTATATATTTCCATTCATTTGTCAATTCCATGTTGAAGTAGAGTTTTGGGTAATAATCATTTCATTTATCGTGCGTGTTTGGACTTGTTATTCTTAATAATATTAGTTATATCATGATTCAAATACTTCCAGAATATAACACAAGATTTATATATCATATATATATTAAATATATATATTAATATAATAGATATATAAATTAAATGAAATACATCATTCATGGAGACGGTAGGCCGTACATACGCATGGATGCTGTTTTGCATTCCGTATTGACGTGAATGGAATTAAGTAGATGAAAAATATATATATATATATATATACATAAATCCAGTAGAATTATTATATTATATATCTCATTATTATTCATTATATATATACTTTATAATCATTCTTGAATGGTTAACATGGAGAATGAATCTAATCTCGTCATATTGATAGTAATTAGTACGTACACACTAGCGATGATATTGTTCCAATAATTATTGAATGGAATTGGAGTGGATGATATAATATCTTAGAATCAGTATGATAATAATATATTGTTATTATTTATACCATTATACCCATCCAAGTATGATGTTGGTGAAAAAGTAGATTACACCAAGACGTGGAGATGGTATGTCGTACGTACGCATGCACGTTGATTTTGTTTTTCATAGGATGGATAGAAAGTGAAATATGGTTATTTACTATTTAAAATAACATATATGTATATTAGTTATACTGATGATATTACTTTATAATGAAACAACTAAATAATAGGAAGTAGAAGTATAAAAAACTTGAAATAATCGGTAGTAGAGATTACCTATTCCTCGACGTACCTTCTTTATGCTTCCGCTAAAGAGACTAGAGATGGTCTTCTGAGAAGACCAGAACCACCAGAATGTGACTAGGGAAGTAGAGAAGAGAAATCGATCAGGTTTGGATGAGCATGAAGGATCAAAATTGTGTGAAGAGGAAAGGGATGAGGTGCCCTTTATATGAGAAGAGAGGGGCACTTTTGGAAACCTCAAATATATTAATTAATAATAAAATCAAACCCTACATAAAAACAACAAAAAATCACTCAATTAGAATATGAGATGATATAAGATTGTAATATCATCACCCAATAAAAATTACATATGTATTATATTTATTTTAAACCTTATCATTTATATTTATACTTATTTAATCTATTTAATTTTATTTACAGTAATAATATTATAAATTTTAAATAGTTTTAATTACATACATATGTGTTGTGAATTTTCCATAATTAGATAAATTATATAATTTTTGACCATATAATTTTAAATTTTAAATTTTTAAATATGTTTGTGGTTTTTAACCAATTTGGTAATATGTTATTTTTATAGAATATCAATAGTTTCATTTTTGACACTATTCATTTATTTGAATTTAAATTAATTCGAAAGAGAGTATATATTCGATCCAAAATATTTAATAGATTCCTAAAATATCATATTATTATAGAAATTGTGTGGAGAACATTAATTATTTAATTTATTATATATTTTAGTTTTTTTAATACCATTTTTTTCATATTTCTCATATAAAAATAATTCATACAACATTTTCGAATAATTATTTAATATATTTATGTGTTGCATAAAAATTAAAAATAAAATACTATTATGAAGTTAAATATATTATATTTTGTAATAATACTTTTAGTCTTATTTATCTTCTAAAAAAACATCTTCTAAAATGATATGTTTATTAAATTATTAATGTGAAAGCTTTGACCTCATTTAGAATAATACAATATAAATGTCATAATTTGTTTTATAAGGCTCCAAATGGTTCCCAAGTCGACCCTTGATTTCTTAGGGTATATATATACTCTACCAATGAGGTTCGGTCCAGTTTATTGTCCTTTTGATGGGTATTATAATTTTAATAAAAACTATATTATTGATTTTTCACAAAATAAATAATATTTTCATCATTAATGTATAAGTGATTAAAGTAATTATATATTTCTATAAAATTACAAATAAATTACCATGATGAATAAAAACATTTTATCATTCAAATAAGTATTTATAATCGAATTTATATTATGAATAACCTTATATTAAAAACATTTATTATTAAAGATTGAGTGAGACAGGTTTCACTTTCATTAAATAAAATAAATTAAAGGTAATAATCAAATCCAAGTGGGTTCCAAAAGATACCATTTGGACTAAAGTATATTTTAGGACGAAATATAATCATCCAATTATATTAATTCAAGTGTTAGGTTAATTTTATAATATTGTTTTTACCCTAAGTTACCTGATTTACCATTAACTGTAGTAAATAAAATTTAGTCTAGTTACTATTCATAATGCCTAAAAAAAGTAGCCTATTAACATAATTTGGAAATAATGATTCCAAATATGGAATCCATTTTTAAAAATTCAAAACATAGAAGTTTGCAGTATTTAATTTAAAAATAATCCCACTGTTGAGAGAACATGTTTTAAAAGTAAAAACTTTACAAAATATAGAAATGTTTTTACATATGAATTCAATGTAAAATTAATGATAATTTCATAAATTATATTAAAATGTATGAATAAAATGAGTGTTCCATCAAAAGGAGACAAAACTGCATTTTTAAAAAAAATACATCTTTTATCCGAAACATTAATTCCATTCTCATACCATGTTCTAGAAAATGTGTAAGATGAATTATAATGTTAAAAATTTAAAAATTGAGTTAATACTTTTAATAATTGATAGTTCATAATAATATTATAATATATCATTGTCACGTGAAACTTGGTATTGCGTACCATCAAAGCTATCGAGGAAGGTCTCTCTTGCGTGTAACACAAGCCAAGTGTATTGTTGCGTATACTTCAAGCTAATACAGTATTGCATATAATGCAAGATAATCTTGGTGAGCATACAAAAAAAGACATCGAAGAAATTAAAAAATTAATTCTCATCAATTCTCGGGTTGTTATATCCACACCAACCACCACACCGTCCACCACCGCCAGCCTCCTACAAAACCCTCATGACAACCCTCTAACACCTACAAAACAGCCCCACTCACCAGTTCCAGCCCTCACTAGCTCCCGAACTACTACATCCCAGCCCGCACCAGCCCCTGCCACATACCCTACAACCCCCAGCCACCTGTTTTCCAGCCCACACCAGCCCCCTACCACCTTTTTCAGCCCACACTAGCCCCCCTCCATCTCCCTGTCGCCTGGCTTCCCGCACGCACCAAACACTCCGGCATGCACAAACCACCACACCTGCACCCAACCTCATGAATTCCATGATGCACGAGAAAAACTGTATGAAAATCACAATAAGTAAAGGAGAAAGCAGATCCCCTTCCCTGAGCCCTCTTTTCCCCGAAAAGTATCCATGTAAACTACCATTAACGTTCACAATGATCATTGGGGTAGAGAAAAATCATTTAACCTGATAAGAGAACCTAGCCAGAAATCCAAGAAGATCCAATGAATTATATTAGAAGTCCCACCTGACCGAATCAAAAGCCTTGATTAAATTGATCTTTAAGGAATGCCCTGGAACCCAAGAATCATGTTTCTCGCCCCATAATAATTCATGGGTAACGATATTCTTATGATGATTTGGTTTTGGTACTGAAGGATGAGGATATTTTTATCGAGACTCAGATTTATGAGTCTCTTACGGTTATTTTTGTCACCATCCTACAAGAGGGTCAGAGTAATAAGTGTTTGAAGTCTATTATTCAGACTATTCTAGAGAAAGACTATTATTGGAAAAGATTCAAGGCATTGTTCATTTAGCATTTTTTCAAAATGAATTGAAGGTACTGATGGAAATAGAGTTTCCTAGGAGGGAATGTCCAGGTGGGGTGTCCAAGGGCTGTCTGAGGGGGTGCGGGGGGGTCTGCAGGGCAGGGGTGAGGGTGCAGGTGGGGTGTCTAGGAGGGGCTATCCAGGGGGTGTCTAAGGGCTGTCTGGGGGGAGGGGGTGCTGGGATTCTGCAGGGTAGGGGGAGGGTGCACGTGGGGTGTTTAGGATGGGCTGCCCAGGGGGGGGGGGGGGGGTCCAAGGGCTGTCTGCAGGGGGGTGGGGGGTCTGTAGGGCAGGGTGCATGGTTTAGGTGGCTGTCTAGGGGGCTGTCCATGGGGTGTCCAAGGGCTGTCTGGGGGGCTAATTTGAAGAGATAAACCCACGAGCAATGGGACCTAACCTCATATCAATAATTTTGCTAATGATTTTTGTAAAGGTATTCCTTATAGATATAGGTCTAAAATTATTTACATCCACAACATTCTCCTTCTTTGGGATCAGGGCTATAAAATTGGAGTTGATTCCATAGGGAATTGATGCATGGTTAAATAAATCCCTTGTAGCATTATGGAGCTCATCACGAAATTTGGAGTCCACTTTACTGTTGCACTTTTGACATCCAGCCGGCTGCCACTAGAGTATTGGATACATATATGAAAGGATTCATAAGATTGAAAAATTCTATTATAATATTTCTTCATCTCTCCATACTACAAAGGATATCTTCTCCTCCAGGAAAAGCATGAGTAGAGTTTTCATCACTTTCAACTGGTCAACCTATTCCTTGAAAACCCATTATACAGAATCATCCTCAATTAATCCTGATGAGATGAATGAAAATCACCAATAACAACATGGTGATACTATTTGACTATAGACTAGATTGAAACAACATCAACTAAAGCCGAGGGAGGTGGACCGGTAGATGTAGATGCAACAATTGGAGGTTCCTAATAACTCAAAATTCCACTAAAATATAAAAGATGTATTTCTCTGAAATATTATAAATATTCTATGGATACAAAATTTGAAGGCAATGGGGAAAAAATCTCTCAACAATATGTAAAGAAGACTCTACACGTTATGATTTGGTAGGTAAATCTAAGGAAAGATCTTGAATCTCACATGCTTGGTCAATCTACTTAACAAAGAATCCCTTAGGATATGTGAAAGGGATTTGTAAGGGATGGTGTTGTCTTGGGGGGTCAAGCAGGGGGGATTCTATCCCGGGGTCCAGCAGTGGGGGCTGTTGTCCAGGGGGTCCAATAGGGGGGAGGGGCTGTCCAGGGGGCCTAGTGGGGGGGGGGGGGGGTTCTAACCAGGGGTTGGGGCTGCTGTCTATGAGGGGTCCAGTAGGGGGTGGGGGGTTGCTGTCTAGGGGGTCTAGTAGGGGGGAAAGGGGTGTGCATGGGGGTGTCTGAAAGGGGTTCAATGGATGTGTGTGTGTATGGGGGGTGGCTACTTTCCGGGGGGGTGCAGGGGGGGGGTTAAGTAGGGGTGCAGGCTGGGTGTCCAGTATGGGTGGTGTAAGGGGGGTCTAGCAGGCGGTTGTTGTCCCGGGGGTCCAGCAGGGGGGTTGTTGTCCAAGGGGGTCCAGAAGTGGGGGGATTCTATCTAGGGATTTGCTCCTATTTAAGGGGGGTCCAGTAGGGGGCTTTTGTCCAGGGGGGTCCAGCAGGGGGGGTGGGGGGATGTTGTCCAAGGCGTCCAGTAGGGGGGTGGGGGTTGTTGTCCAATTTCGTCCAGTAGGGGGGCATGTGGTGTGAATGGGGGGTGCACAGGGTGCAAGGGATGTGTGTGTGGGTGGGGGGGGGGTGCTATCCAGGGGGTTATTTAAATGGGAAGGGTTTTAGCCATGGTTTCATACCATGGCTACAACCCTATCGGCACGGTTCATTGAACCGTGATTGGTATTGTCATTGCTATAGGGCCAAACCTATAGCCACGGTTTGAAACCATGGCTATAGGTCTATATGCACATTTGGAACCGTTTCTATAGGTCTATTGGCAGGGTTGGAACCGTGGATATATGGCTATAGCCACGGTTCAAAACCGTGGCTATAGGATTGGACCTATAGCCACAGAAATACCAACCATGGTTAGTTGGCTTATAGCCACAGTTCCAAACCGTGTCTATAACCTAATTTTCTAGTATTGATAGTTATCCATTTTCAGTTCAACCTGATAGTACTAATATGTATAGAGATCTTCACGAGTATTAGAGGTGGGATGGAATGAAAAGAGATATTACTAGCTTTATTGTGATTTGTTTGACTTGTCAATAGGTTAATGTAGTGCGACAATTTTCGAAATGGATGCTTTAGATTTTACTGGTGCGGGAGTGAAAATGGGAAAATATATCCATGGAATTTATTGTGGGATTATCAAAGACATCTTGAGGTAATAATGAAAACTTGGTTATTGTTGATCGATTAACTAAATGTGCTCATTTCCTTCATATTATAGATAATCTACCTCAAGATAAACTTTCTCAATTGTATGTTAAAGTTATATTCAGGTTTCATGGAGTTCCTCTCTCCATTTTATCGGATCATGATCCCATGTTTACATCTAACATTTGGAAAGGCCTTCAGAATTCATTAGGAACTGAATTTAATTTTAGGAAAAAATTTCATCCTCAATCAGATGGGAATTCAGAACAAACAATTTAGACATTTGAAGATATGATACGTTCTTCTTCAATAGATAACCAAGAACCTTGAGACCAAAAAATTAATTTTGTTGAGTATTTTTTATAATAATAGTTTTCATTCTAGTATACAGATGGATTCATTTGAGTCGTTTTATGGGAAGTAGTTTTAAACCCCAGCTTTCTGGGAAGAATCGGGTGAAAGGAAACTGATGGGACCAAAATTGGTAGAAGATATGGCAGGGAAAGTTCTGTTGATATAGAAACACATGAGGACAAATAAGAATAGGCAGAAAATTTATGTGGATAAATGAAGCAAGGATCTATCTTTTGAGGTATGTGATCATGTCTTTTTCAAAGAATCTCCTTGGAAATGTGTGATTCATTTAGGGAAAAAGGTGAAGTTGAGTCTGAGGTTCATTAGTCCCTATAAAATCCTAGAGAATGTTGGATTAGTTTCCTATAGAGTGGATTTACCTCAATGTTTATCCCAGGAACACAATGTCTTTCATGTTTCAATGTTAGGTGACTATATTCTAGATACATCTCATGTTTTGAGTCTAGAGATAGTTTAGTTGGAAGAGAATCCTTTTTATGAGGAACAACGAGTCTGGATTCTTGATTGAATGGATAAGGTGTTTTGGAATAAGGTAATTCATCAGCTAATGTTTTTGTGAAAAAGCCATATAGTTGAATAGGCAACATGGGAATCTAAAAATGCTTGGAGGGATAAATACCCTCACTTTTTTGATAAGTGAATAAAATTGGGGGGATTATAAAAGGGGAAAAGATGTAGCATCCCAGGTAAATAATGAATATTCCATTTTCATATTTATTAATATTTGGGAATTAAATATTAGTTTTACATTAATATAGATGCTATGATCGATGGCGTACCAGAAACACAACAATGGGTTTCTTTGAAATCTTATGTTCCACCCAAGGTAGAGTCATACTAAGAAAAATAATAATAATATAATATTATTAATCTAAATGGCAGTTAACACCAATACGCTGTATTGGTGAGAATGAAAATAACTAACAATATTATGATTAAACATGTTTGTTTAATGTTTTTACATTTATCAGATAAAAATTAGAGGCTTAAAATTTGAATTAAACTAATTTTAATCATAAATACTCTAGTATTTTTAAAATGTAGTTTTAAAAAAATTTGATGGAGAACCATTTAAAGATCTAGTTTTGTAACATTTATAAGTTCTATTTAAAAAAAATTAACTTCATCTTTAGAATTGTAACATCAAAATTTAATTTTGGTATTTTTTTTGTATTTTTCTTATAATGTTAATTTTTTTAATGAATTGTTAAAACTACTGCATTTTAAGTCAAAACTGTCATTTCAACTAATTTATTTATATGATTAGACTGTCATTTTAATTGGTTTTAAAGTTTAATTATATTATATAGTTAACATTTAGACCAATGTTGGTCACTTTGATTAATTTTAGGTTGAAATTGGACAATAAAACATGTCAATCTTTTGGTTGTTTTTATTTCTTAAAAAAATTCTTTTTTGGTTTTGACAATGGGAATTAATTTTAAATTAATTTCTGCAACTTCAATGTTTTGAATTTGAAAAAATGGATTCCATATTTTGAAGCTAGAAGTCAAAAATGTGTAAATATGTAACATTTATTTTTAGATATTGTGATAGTAATTTCAATAAATATTTTATTTAACATGGTTAAAGGGTAAATCTATTAAATAAGGGTTAAAATAGAATTATAATAATGTTAAATTACAATAACATATGTCTAACCCTATTGGATGTGATATATCTGATCATGGGAATCCTTGGGTCGATTTTAGGACCCCATGAAGCCGCTTGTGTGTGGAAATTAAATTTAAAAACTTTTAATTTAATGTTAAAGAAAATATAACCTATACATGTATCTTTTACTAAAACAATTTTTATATGAGGTTATACATTTGATATCTTAGACAATAAATATTCAATAGAAATATAAAATGATTTACAACATCATGATATTTTAGTTATAATTTTTATACCTCAAAGAAATAAATTTATTTATAACATAATGGTTCTATAGTGATTACCTTATTAATAGAAGATTTAAATAAATGGGATTATAAATATTAAAATAAATTCATTTTTAAACATTCTATGTTATCCAAGAATTTAATGGATCTATATGACTTTTCATATTTTAATTAATGATTTTTTTAATTAATCATGTTTTTAAGAATTTTTTAAAAAGTCATTGTATTAATTGTATTAAAATTGAGATAAATGAGTTTTTAAATCAATTAATATCTTATTAAAAAATTTAATAGTACTAAAAATATAAGATTCATCCATATGACATGTATAATTTTTCAAATGTCATTAATTATCCATTTTTGGGTCTATTATAATTTTATAATAACTATGGTAACCATATATTATGAATATACAAAAGACATGGTAGAAGTTTAATAAGTTTACAAAGGGTTACAGCTTAAAGAGAAGGTTAATATTGTTACCTAAACATTTCTAAAACCCATTTTCTGAGAGGATTTAGAACTATACTCATCTAATTTTCTACATATATCACTTTGGTGTTATTATAATTCTATAAACAATTAATAATAAAATAATACTTTCAAATATTCCTAAAGTACCCCTCCCCCCTCTTATAAAAGGAAACCACCTATAACCCTTACTCAAAACTCTCAATCCAACTTTTCTAATTAATTATCTTCCAAAATAAGCTCCCAACATCCCACCCTTCCTCCTAGAAGTCTTCCCTTTGGAATAAGGCAATTCAAAAAATTCTTTTTGCTCATATCAAATGAAGATTCCCGATTTGAGGTAACCTCTTCTCTCAAGTTCCTTTCCATTATTTTTCTTTATCCACTTCTTATGATCTTCTTATTCATTGTTTACATAACAAAAGTTGTATCCTCAATATACTAGTATATTTTTATGACAATGATTCTCACTAAACATACACACACCGTCATCTAATGGGTATAGAAAATACTGTTTCTATGGATTGCAAACTACGGCCTCACGAAACGATGATTGCTCAATATTCTCCTACCACCTATAATGGTTTCCATTATGATGTAACTGTAATTATATATGATATATATGATATTAATATTATCTATATGATACTTTAATCCTCATTTAGAACATACCATTGTTCTTTTCTGGCTATGTTAATGCGACAATTTCATTTGAGAAAGTGCAGACTACCGCCCCCTCAATGTGATATGACTCATTCATGATATAAATGGAATGTATAATGGATGGAACTAAAGAAATTATGAAACACATAGAAATTATATATTATACTAGAATTATAATATACCTATTTATCATTTAGTTTTCTTTTCTTTAAAAAATAAAAATAAATGACAGTTTCATTCATGCGTACGTATGACTTACCTTCTCCATAAACGGTGCATTTAATTTCTTATATCCAATTGCTATGGAATATTCTAAAATAAATATATAATGAACATATATTATATATATTATATCCAAATCATGAATATCATTCTGGAGATAATGGAATTTTGACAACATGGACAATTTATAATTAGATCAAGTTCATTTTTTTACATAGGTTCCAAACATCGACAAAATGTCTGAAAAGAACTCAAATGATTAACTAATTTTTAGAAAAAGGTAATAACTGATATAAAATTAATAATAAACTTGAAAAAGGATTTGACGAATTTAAAAATTAACATAAGTTTATTATTTAGTAAATTAAAGAATGAACGAGTCAATTCAGACATGAGGTAAAGGACTTTGTCTCAATATCCTTTCATTGAGGAATATGTTGTTTATATAAACCTTATTATTTTATATATTGAATAATAAACCCCTTTGACATTTAATTTCATTGAAATGGAATATGTTTTCTATGAAGTGTTTTACTAGATGACAAAAGGAATGTTTTTAATGATTTGTGGTGACCCTAACCAGTTCGCCACTGTAATAGTTATTTGATATTTGGCTTCATCAATAAGACATAATGTTTTTCAAAGGAAAGAAATCCCATATTCAATTTTTTCTGTTTTCATATTGAATTTTTTTTTGAAATGGATCGAGTATTTCAATATCTTGAAATTACATCTTGTGATTGAAAAGTAAATTTTATTATTTAAATGTTGATGTTTTCAATATTTTATGTTTTATGATTATATAATGGTAGTTGGACATTTGATAGGTTGTTACATTGTAAACCTAATGAAATGGGGTTCCATGATAAGCCAAGGATGGGTGGATATGTTCTATCCTCTAATGAATTGGGAATGGAAGTCTGATGTATGGCTATTCTATTTGTAAGAATGATTTGTGCAAGTCGACCGTATGGTTATTTCATTGAAGCATGATTATGTCCAAATTTTACCTTTTATATATTATATGTGATTTCAAATGGGTTTATGGTAATATTTTTGTTAAAAATGGATACACGATGAGATTTTATTTAGTGAAGAGTATTTACTACTTCATAAAAGTGAAAATTATTACTTAGGATAAAATATTCATAGTTTAAATGTTGTTTTGAAAAATTAACATTTTCCCTCTGTATGTATCCCTTATTGATCTTTTTATGCTCATCCCATTTTTTTGAAATTTTTTTCATTATACTTAAAGTGGAATAGGGTCAATGACTGTATCATGGAAAATTCATGATATTTAATACATGGAACTAAACATGTTTCATTTATTTTAAGAGTTTTTATTTTATAAATAAAATGGATACAAAGTAGAAGTGTCTACCTTAATATTCAATTTTTTATGTATATGTTATGACCTAATTCTCTAAATATCTAAACCCGAAATGATCCCCAATGTGAATTATTATCTAAATTCAAGATTATTTATGTTTAAGACTATGGCCTTATACCCACCATTAATCAACATACCATAAATCCACAAACCTTCTATAAAAAGGAAATCTATAAAATGACACACTGTTAAGCCTACAACATATAGATCCTACATTCATAAAATGATGCATGAGACTCCTCTTGCCTCTATAGGCCAAGACTCAAAACCAAGTCATATGCCTCATACCAATGGTTCAAGAGACTGAAATCCATCATAAACCATAAAATCCAAATAACATTCCTATCAATCAAAAGAAAAAATAATATGAAACTATAACATTACAAACTAGAACAAAAATCCCAGTCCCAAATAACCTCGACATCCTAATGGATTAGGTATTATTGATGCACCAGGCATGTATACTTCACAAATCATGACACATTCCTATAACTCATGTCTACCAGACCACAAATTTGGAAATACATGAAATTAACTAATCTAATACAACATTGTAAATTCTAGGCCTAGATGGAACTAAAACTATTTCTCAGACCTGATCTGATATAAGGCCTCAAAAATGCCTCCTCATATGCCAAAGTCTTATAACTATAATTGGGGGGATTAATGGTGTAACTATTTGTTAACTATACGCCAATATCAGAGTACAAAACTAGAAGTAACTAACACGACACCATACACTGTAACGCCCAAGACTTTTATGAGAAATATTTTGTTTTTATGTTATATAAATCATCAAAGGAATCTTTCACTACACACAACACTAGCTTGGCTTTCTTTACACGCAACCACGACCTTCCTCGATAGCGTGCGTCGTACTCAATACCGAGTTTCACTAAACAATGATATGCTATTAAAATATTATTAAAACTAGCTGTTATGAATAGTAATAACCTATTTTTGAAATTTTATAATTTTTATTTTTCAAAATGGACTTCATTTTTGGATTCGTAATATCGAAATTGGCCTAGGGTGAAATTTTGGTATTTTTCTGAAAACTTTCAATTTTTGATGAATAGTGAAACCACTAAGTGGTAGTTAAAAAAACTGAATTTTTCATAAAACGTAATTTTACCGATTATGTGAGTGGAATTTCGAATCTCCGAGAGACAAAGTTAATATCAAGGACTAAAATTTGGTTCAATGAGATGAAAATAACTTTTTGGTGAATAGTAACTTTTTACTTTTTTTTTCCACGGTTAAAAGTAAATAGGGGAATTAAGGATAAAAAGTGTTATTATTATTACCCTAAAACATGTCATAATTCTATTGGATAAGTTTAATTCGACCAAAAACAACCTTAGGAATAAAATATGACCATTTAGGCCCACTTGGATTAGATTAGGACATTTATTATTAATTTATTTAAAGAAGGGTTAAAATAGTTAAAATAAAAGTTTAATAAGTAAATCATTTTTAATATATGGTTATACATAAGATAAATTCGATTGTAAATATTCATTAGAAAGATAATAATATTTCCTATATAATTACATTTTATTTATAATTTTTAGACATTAAATAATTTAATTTATTTATGACACACTGATGATGCAGTAATTACCATAATAGTGAAAAATTAGAATTCTTGATATTACAAATACCCAAATAAATATAATTTGAAACTTTTTATGAATTCCACTTATTTTATTGGTTAATATGACATGTTATTATTGATGTAATTATCTTTTTTCGAAATAATCATTCTGTTATAAGTTTCACAAAAATCAAT
Organism: Viscum album; assembly: GCA_963277665.1. Taxonomy (NCBI): domain Eukaryota; kingdom Viridiplantae; phylum Streptophyta; class Magnoliopsida; order Santalales; family Viscaceae; genus Viscum; species Viscum album. Next base: position 669,909,987 of record OY728123.1, read on the forward strand.
TACTAAATAGTGTCAAAATTGACATAAAATAGTTTTTAAAACAAATATTATATTATTAATTGTTATTTTATTCCTAAAAATCTAAATTCTGGAAACATGACTTAGATATGGCTATATATATTAATAATAAACAACTTGGGGTTCTTTTGTCTTGATATAGTATGTTTATTAACCTTATAGTGTAAGAAAACAAGAAGACATGGTAAAAGTTAAATTATCTAACTTAAAGTTAAATCTAAATGATAAGGTTAAAATTAATACCTAAACTTGTTTAAATTCTATTGTATGAGAGGATTTCGAACTATAACCACCTTATCTTCTAAATATATCAATTTTGAGCTATTAAAAACCGAATTGGACTTTATAATAAAATAATATTTTTTGTTATTCCAAAGATGCCCCTCTCCTCCCTTATAAAAGGGAAAATCATCCCCCTCTTCCTCACACCACTTTGAGCCTTAAAACTCTACAAAACCCTGCCAATTTCTTCTCTCCACTTCCCTAGAGACATCCTAGAGGTCCTGGTCGTCTTCAAAGACCAATTTTAGTGCCCTAAAAGGAGGTCTCAAAGAAGCGCTTCAAAGAAGAGGTAATGTCCGTTACCGATTCATTCATCTTTATTTCTTCTTCCACTTCTTCTTAATTAGTTGTTTCATTATGAAGTAATAACATCAGTATCACTCATATACTGATATGTTATTATAAGTATGAAACAACCCTATTTCGCCATCTATCCATCCTACGGAAAATGAAATCACCGTGTGTGCATACGTACGGAATACCGTCTCCACGCTGTGGTGTAATCTATTTTCCACCACCACCTTACTAGGATGGGTATAATGGTGTAAATAATTACTATATATAATTATTATATTGTGATATTGATTCAGTAATAGTATAAATACACTCCAATACAATTCCACGATCATGGGAACGATATCATCGCTCGTGCGTATGTACGGAATACCATCTCCACGATGTGATGCGATTCGTTCTACATGATCTTAATTGAATAATGATTATATAAATGAATTGAATAAATTAATATGATATATAGTACATTAATACCATTACGTAAATGATGTATCTATAACCTAAAGAGAAGAATAATAATTTATTTGACAAAACACGCATAAGAACAAAAAGTTATAAACACCCGAATAACAAGTGGCAATGAAATATTACTACTAAGAAGCTAAGAATATGAACATATATGATATCATAAAAATAATTATGATTTTAGAATAAGTCAATAACATTATTTAAATCATTATACAGGAGGTTCAGAAACTTTCGAAGAAAATCGGACCTATGGTAAGGGAAAATATCAGAATCTCATTTTTATCCGAGATTGTTTATACTTTGGAATTTACTGGGGTGTATTTTATCATCCACATACATGTTCCATCAATATGTAATATTGTTTACATCCACTTACAATAGTTTAAATCCAATTTTACCCTTCGGTGATTTTTTAGTAAAGGATATGAAAGGAATCTTTTGTCATTTTTCGTACGAGGTACTTTTTGACTTCTCCGACAAAAGTACGAGAATAATGTTTTTTTTAACTTATACAGCATGAATGGATTTTTAAAACATTATTTACAAGAAGCTTCCTTTACACGTTTTAAATTTTATTTTTAATCATATTCTTTTAGTTTAAAATTGTAAGACATGTTAAGAAAGGAAAATGTTTTTCAAGTAGAAGGGATATTTTCCTCAAGAATGGAGTTCAAGTGTTTTATCAAAATTATTTTCCATATAAGATAATATAGGGTTCTGTTTCTATCCCTATCATTACATTGATTTCATAATGTTGTGATAAAATTATTTTTTTGAATTCCTTTATCTTATATGAATTGTTTTATGATGTCATGTTGTTTAAGATTCCCATTTTTATTACATGGGTTATGCAATGATGTATGCTTTATGATTTTTTGGCACACATAAGAATGGTATAATTATGAGATGGATGGGACCTATATCTCCCTCCAATGCATTGGGTAAAGATTTTATATCTCATGAGATAGACATGGCTGGAACGGCAGGTTATACCGGTTCAGTGAAACAGGACTGAAACGAGGAGTGAACATGGTTCAGAAATGGACTTTGTCCACTAAGATAGTCTTGGCAATGAGTCTTGACTAATAAGAAATGATTCTCTATGATTATGTGTGCATGCCACAAAGTTTCATGTTTTATGTTATGATTATTGGGATTACATTTCACTACCATTATTTATCCCATGTTATGAAATTATTATCTCTTTTGCAGGTTATGATTTCCAAAAGTTATGTTCTTATGAATACGATGTGATTGATATTTCTTTTGTTTAACCTTACTGAGCATTTGAGCTCACCCTTTTGTATGTTTTCTTTCCCCAGGTCAGGAAGAAGTTTATTAAGTAAGATATGCCCAAATGGACTATAGATATGATGAAATAAATGGGAGATAGTGTAGACGTTTTATGAACCAGTTGTTTATGTTTCCCAGTTTCTAAAGACACTATACCTATACGGTCCTTTCGTGGTTTTGTAATATGTTGTAATAAGTATGCTTCAATTTTGATGTATTAAAAATGTATGTAAAGTATGGGTCGTTATAGTTGGTATCAGAGGAAAGGTATAGTCAACCTTTGGAAACTAGTACGTGAAAGCCTTAGTAAGAACCGTAAGGATAAGTATAAGCATAGAAAACAATCTTAGTGTTTTAGGAATGGCCATGAATAACCTAGGATAAGGCCTTAATTGTGAAATTTTATTTTTGATTATGTGGTTTTCTTATTATAATTAGTGTTGCTCACACTGTTCTTCTTGGTTTTAGTCAATGGCTGGAACCCGAAGGAATCGTGTTAATGCGGAATGCGACGGGCTATGCAATGATTGTCCCCCTGAGAAACCAAACGTTGTGGGAGCTGGAATGAAAAATCTTATAGCTATGCTCACACAACTTTCTCAAGCTATGAATCATGCAGGACTTCCAAATGAGAAAAGGAAAGAGAAACATTCTATTGAATCCTTCATGAGGCAGCGTCCACCTTCTTTCAGCGGGTCTACTGATCCATTAGTTGCTGAACAATGGATTAGTACCAATGAAAAGATATTTTCAGTTCTTCAATGTTCTGAACATGATAAAGTCATCTTAGCAGTGTATCGTTTGGAAGGTGATGCTGATCAATGGTGGAATCTTATCAAGAATACGAGGCAAAGGGATGAAATTGAGTCCATCGAATGGGATGAGATAAAGAACATATTTTTCAATAAGTATTTCCCTCGTATTCTTTGAACAAATATGGAGAAGGAGTTTCTTGAACTAAAGAAAAAGGATGATGAATCTGTTGGTACCTACGAAGAAAATTTTACAAGACTTGCAAGGTATGCATCTGGTATTATTATCCAACCTGAGAGTAAGATCGTTCGATTCTTTAGTGGCTTAAAACCAAGTCTTTGATGGGCGTTATCCATAAGGTACTTCAATAGCTATGAGGAAATCGTTCGATGTGCTCTCAAAGTTGAGATGGAGATTGGAGTAACCCATCAGTCATATGGGTTTGATAAGAAGAGGAAAATGGAATTCAAATGAAAATCTAAAGAGCACACTAAAAAGGAGATGGGCTTTCCCTTATGCTCAAATTGTGGAAAGAAACATGGAGGGAGTTGTTTTAAAGGGACAAGTAAATGATTCAAATTTGGAAAGGAAGGTCATCGGGCATTTGAATGCCGCAATGATGGGAAGAAGATGTCTAATGATGCAAACAAAGTAAGGGACACACAGAATGAACCTAATACACTTCAATGTTTCAAGTGCAAGGAGATGGGGAATTATGCCAATCAATGCCCGAATCCAAGGGTTGATGATGATGGTCGATGTCAACAAACTCTTAAGGCTAAAGACAAAGGAAAGTCACATGCATTTTCAATCAGCGATGTGGAGTATGATAACGATGTGCTGAAAGGTACACTTACCATCCACTCTAAAGTAGAAAAGGGTTTATCTGATTCTCGATCCAACCAATCTTTTATTTATTAATATTTTTCTAAGGATATCACCATATTAACTCAACAATTAGATGTTGAGTTAGCTATGACAACCCCTAGTGGCACAACAGTAACATCAAAAGTTTATAATTCTTCTCCGATTGAAGTTTGTGGGAAAGTGCTTCCTGCAAATCTTGTGATCCTTCTTATATTGGAATTTGATGTGATTCTTGGCATGGATTGGATTTCTTTATATTGAGCTCATATCAATTGCCAAAGAATGTAAGTAACATTTCATATTCCAGATCAATCTATGATTTTCTATCGATGCAAGGATGAACATAACCTTGCAGTGGAAATTTCGTCCATCTTATGGGTCTTGATTCCACTGAATGAAGGTTATTTATCTCAAATGGTTGGTGAGAAACTCACAAATAAGAATATGCCCATTTTACGGGAGTTTGATGATGTCTTTCCGGAGAAATTGCTGGGTCTTACACCAAATCGTGAAGTTGTGTTTTCAATAGAACTCTTACTAGGTGCTTTACCTATTTCAAAGACACCTTATAGAATGGCCCCAATTGAGTTACATGAATTGAAGAAGCAACTCCAAGAGAATATAGATAAGGGATTCATACGCCCTAGTACGTCACCTTGGGGAGAACATGTTCTATTTGTTAAGAAGAAAGATGGATCAATGAGACTCTACATTGATTATCGAGAACATAACAAGATCACTATCAAGAAAAAATATCCACTCCCACGCATTGATGACTTATTTGATCAACTACGCGGAGCTCAATACTTTTTCAAGATTGATCTTCGTTCAGGGTATCATCAATTAAGGGTCAAAAGGGAGGATATACCAAAGACGGCTTTCCGTACAAGGTATGGACACTATGAATTTATAGTGATTCCATTTGGTCTTACTAATTCCCCTTCTATCTTCATGGATCTGATGAATAGAGTCTTTAGAGACTATCTTGATCAGTTTGTGGTAGTCTTTATAGATGATATTCTTGTCTATTCAAAGAGAAAGGAAGAACATGAAAATCACTTGAGAATTATATTGAAGACCCTGAGAAAGGAGAAGCTTTATTCCAAATTTACCAACTGTGAATTTTGGCTTCAAAAAGATTCATTTTTGGGTCACATAATCTCAAAAGAAGGGATATCTGTGGATCCACCAAAAACAAAGGTTATCGAAAGATGGTCGAGACCAACCATAGTAACCGAGATCCGAAGTTTTCTTGGTTTGGCTAGATATTATCGACGTTTTGTGAAAGATTTTTCACGATTATCTAATCCACTCACCAGGTTGACTCGGAAAGGAGTTAAGTTTGTTTGGACGGAGGAATGTGAAGAGAATTTCAAAGAGTTGAAAACAAGGTTATCCAGTGCACCTGTGCTCACACTACCTTGTAGTGGAGAAAGATTTGTGATATATAGTGATGCATCCAAGAAAGAGTTGGGGTGTGTTCTTATGAAAAATTATTTGGTGATAGCTTATGCCTCATGACAGTTGAAAACCCATGAGCAAAATTACCCAACTCATGATTTGGAGTTAGCTTCTGTAATTTTTTCATTAAGGATTTGGAGGCATTACCTTTATGGTGAAAGGTGTGATATTTATACTAATCATAAAACTTTAAAGTATATTTTCACACAAAAGGAGCTGAATATGCGCCAAAGAAGATGGTTGGAGCTAATTAAGGATTACGACTGCTCAATTCATTACCACCCTGGGAAAGCCAACAAGGTGGCATATGCATTAAGTCGACAAGACTATGCCAGTTTATCCATGATGTGGATCACAAAAGATCCAATATTTATGGATTTACAAAGGATGGATCTTGTAATTATAATGGAAGGGGGAAATCGTATCTTTCTCAAATGAATGTTCAACCATCTATACATGTAAAGAATAAAGAGGCATAGAAAGAAGATGTAGAGTAACAAAAGAAGGTGAGAAATGTTGCTGAATTCGACCTTGATTGTGATGGGATAATAAAGTTCAGGATTCGGGTTTGTGTTCCTCCCATCCCCGAATTAAAGGATCTGCTGGATGAGGCTCATAGTTCTTCATTCTCTTTTCATCCTGGAAGCACGAAGATGTATAGGGACCTGAAATAGTACTTCTGGTGGGATGGCATGAAAAGAGATGTTGCTGAATATGTCTCTCGATGCTTGGATTTTCAGCAAGTTAAAGTTGAGAGACAGAAGTTCAAGGGGATGTTACAACCATTACCCATACCCGAATGGAAATGGGAAAACATCACTATGGGCTTTGTCACTGGACATCCTAAAACATCCAAAGGAAATAATTCTATCTGGGTCATAGTTGATCGTCTTACAAAGTCTGCACACTTCATTGCTATTAGAGAGGATTTCTATCTGGATCAACTTTCCAGGACATATGTAAAGGAAGTGGTAATATTGCATGGAGTACCACTTTCTATTATTTCTGATCGGGATCCGAGATTTACCTCAATGTTTTGGAGAAGTCTTCAGCATGCTCTGGATACAGAGTTGAGTTTCAGCACTGCTTATCATCCTCAAATAGAGGGTCAGTCTGAGAGAACAATTCAAACTCTAGAAGATATGTTTAGAGCTTGCTCTATGTATTTTAAAGGTGGTTGGGATCAACACCTACCTTTGGGGAATTTTTTTATAATAATAGCTTCCACCCCAGTATTCAGATGGATCCTTATGAAGCTCTCTATGGAAAGAAATGCAGGACTCCAACTTACTGGGATGAAGTTGGGGAAAGAAAGATATTAGGACCTGATCTTGTTGATGAGATGGCAGAAAAGGTCCGATCTATTCAACAACACATAAGAGCAGCTCAGAGTCGACAGAAAAGTTATGCCCCAACTGAAGAAAAGACCTAGAGTTTGAAGTGGGTGATAAAGTGTTCTTACGAATATCTCCCTGGAAGAGGGTCATGAGATTTGGAAAGAAGGGGAAGTTGAGCCATAGATATATCGGTCCTTTCGAAATACTGGATCGTGTTGGAAAGGTAGCTTACCGATTGGCGCTTCCACCGAATCTCTCTCAAGTTCACGATGTGTTCCATATATCTCTCCTGAGAAAGTACATACCTGATTCTTCACATGTACTCAGCTTAGAATTTGTATCGCTGGAGCAAGATCATTCTTATGATGAACAACCGATAGAGATTCTGGATCGTAGCGAAAAAGTCCTACGAAACAAGACCACTCGCTTGGTGAAAGTTTTATGGTGGAACCACCAATTAGAAGAATCTACATGGGAGATTGAGGATATGATGAGGGAGAGGTATCCTCATCTGTTTGTGACAAAGTGACGAATTTTTAGGGCGAAATTCATTTTAAGGGGGGTAGAATGTAACGCATGAGACTTTTATGAGAAATATTTTGTTTTTATGTTATATAAATCATCAAAGGAATATTTTACTACACACAACACTAGCTTGGCTTGCTTTATATGCAACCGCGGCCTTCCTCGATAGCTTGTGTCGTACGCAATACCGAGTTTCAATAAACAATGACATGCTATTAAAATATTATTAAAACTAGCCGTTATGAATAGTAATAACCACTTTTTGAAATTTTATAATTTTTATTTTTCAAAATGGACTTCATTTTTTGATTCAGAATATCGAAATTAGCCTAGGGTGAAATTTTATTATTTTTCTGAAAACTTTCAATTTTTGATGAATAGTGAAACCACTAAGTGGTAGTTAAAAAACTGAATTTTTCATAAAAATTAATTTTACCGCTTCTGTGAATGGAATTTAGAAAATCTGAGAGGCATGGTTAATATCAAGGACTAAAATGTGGTTCAATGAGATGAAAATAATTTTTGCTGAATAGTAATTTTTTACTTTTTTTACCACGGTTAAAAGTAAATAGGGGAATTAAGGGTAAAAGTGTTATTATTGTTACCCTAACACATGTCCTAATTCTATTGGATAAATGTAATTCGACCAAAAACAGCCTTATGAATAAAATATTACCATTTAGGCCCACTTGGATTAGATGAGGACATTTATTATTAATTTATTTAAAGAAGGGTTAAAATAGTTAAAATCAATGTTTAATAAGTAAATCATTTTTAATATAGGGTTATACATAAGATAAATTAGATTGTAAATATTCATTAGAAAGCTAATAATATTTAGTACATAATTAAATTTTATTGATAATTTTTAGACATTAAATAATTTCATTTATTTATGACACAATGATGATGCATTAATTACCATAATAGTGAAAAATTAGATTTATTGAAATTATAAATACCCAAATAAATATAATTTGAGCCTTTTTATGAATTCCATCAATTTTATAGGTTAATATGACATGTTATTATTTATTTAATTATCTTTGTTAGAACTAATCATTCTGTTATTATTTTCACAAAAATAAATTACTAAATAGTGTCAAAATTGACATAAAATAGTTTATAAAACAAATATTATATTATTAATTGTTATTTTATTCCTAAAAATCTAAGGTTCGGCCAAATGACTTATATAAGGTTATATATATTAATAAAAAACAACTTGGGGTTCTTTTGTCTTGATATAGTATGCTTATTAACCTTATAATGTAAGAAAAGAAGAAGACACTGTAAAAGTTAAATTATCTAACTTAAAGTTAAATATAAATGATAAGGTTAAAATTGATACCTAAATTGTTTAAATTCTATTGTATGAGATGATTTCTAACTATACCCACCTTATCTTCGAAATATATCAATTTGGAGCTATTAAAAACCCGAATTGGACTTTATAATAAAATAATATTTTTAGTTATTCCAAAGGTGCCCCTCTCCTCCCTTATAAAAGGGCACATCCTCCCCCTCTTCCTCACAACACTTTGAGCCTTCAAGCTCGGCCAAAACCTGCCAATTTCTTCTCTCCACTTCCCTAGAGACATCCTAGAGGTCCTGTTCTTCTTCAAAGACCAATTTTAGTGCCCTAAAAGGAGGTCTCAAAGAAGCGCTTCAAAGAAGAGGTAATGTCCGTTACAGATTCTTTCATCTTTATTTCTTCTTCCACTTCTTATTATTTAGTTGTTTCATTATGAAGTAATAACATCAGTATAACTCACATACTGATATGTCATTATAAGTATTAAACAACCCTATTTCTCCATCTATCAATCCTACGGAAAACGAAATCACCGCGCGTGCGTACGTACAGAATACCGTCTCCACGCCGTAGTGTAATCTATTTTCCCCCACCACCTTACTTGGATGGGTATAATGGTGAAAATTATTACTATATATGATTATTATAAATTTATATTGATTCTTAAATAGTATACATACACTCCAATACAATTCCACGATCATGAGAATGATATCATCGCTCGTGCGTACGTACGGAATACCGTCTTCATGATGTGATGTGATTCGTTCTACATGATCTTCATTGCATAATGATTATATAAATGAATTGAATGAATAAATATGATATATAATACATTAATACCATTCTGTAAATGATGTATCTATAACCTGAAGAGAAGAATAAGAATTTATTCGACAAAACACGCATAAGAACAAAAAGTTATGAACACCCGAATAACAAGTGGCAATGAAATATTACTACTAAGAAGCTAAGAATATGACCATATATGATATCATAACAATAATTATGATTTTGGAATAAGTCAATAACATTATTTAAATCATTATAAAGGAGGTTCGGACACTTTCAAAGCAAATCGGACCTAAGGTAAGGGAAAATATCACAATCTCATTTTTATCCGAGATTGTTTATACTTTGGTATTTACTGGGGTGTATTTTATCATCCACATCCATGTTCCCTAAATATGTAATATTGTTTCCATCCACTTAAAATAGTTTAAATCCATTTTTACACTTTGGTGAGTTTTTAGTAAAGGATATGAAAGGAATATTTTGTCGTTTTTCGTACGAGGTACTTTTTGACTTTTCCGACAAAAGTACGAGAAGAATTTTTTTTAAACTTATACGGCATGAATGGATTTTTAAAAACATTATTTCCAAGAATCTCCCTTTACAATTTTTCATGTTTATTTTTAATCAAATTATTTTAGTTTTAAATTGTAAGACATGTTAAGAAAGGAAAATGTTTTTGAAGTAGAAATGATATTTTCCTCAAGAATGGAGTTCAAGTGTTTTATCAAAATTATTTTCCATCTAAGATAATATAGGATTCTGTTTCTATCCCTATTATTACATTGATTTCATTATGTTGTGATGGAATTATTTTTATGAATTCCTTTATCTTATATGAATTGTTTTATGATGTCAGGTTGTTTAAGAATCCCATTTTTATTACATGGGTTATGCAATGATGTATGATTTATGATTTTGTGGCACACATAAGAATGGTAACATAATGAGATGGGTGGGACCTATATCTCCCTCCAATGCATTGGGTAAAGATTTTATATCTCATGAGATAGACATGGATGGAATGGCAGGTTATACCGGTTCAGTGAAACAGGACTGAAACGAGGAGTGAACTTGGTTCAGAAATGGTCTTTGTCCACTAAGATAGTCTTGGGAATGAGTCTTGACTAATTAGAAATGATTCTCTATGATTATGTGTGCATTCCACAAAGTTTCATGTTTTATGTTATGATTATTGGGATTATATTTCACTACCATGATTTATCCCATGTTATGAAATTATTATCTCTTTTGCAGGTTAAGATTTTCAAAAGTTATGTTCTTATTAATATGATGTGATTGATATTTCTTTTGTTTACCCTTACTGAGAATTTGAGCTCACTCTTTTGTATGTTTTCTTTCCCCAGTTTAGGAAGAAGGTTATTAAGTAAGATATTCCAAAAGGAACTATAGATATGATGAAATAAATGGGAGACAGTGTAGATGTTTTATGAACCGGTTGTTTATGTTTCCCAGTTTCTAAAGGCACTATACCTATACGGTCATTTTGTGGTTTTGTAATATGTTGTAATAAGTATGCTTCAATTTTGAAGTATTAACAATGTATGTAAAGTATGGGTTGTTATATACACAATAAAGAATGTGCAAGAATAAATAAACAATAACAAACCATGATGAAATAAATGAATGATGTAATTCCTAAAACGCTATGACATGCATGCAGACATGATGACCCACTGAGCTGATCATTTCCCCAACATAAATAACAAAAAAATAAATACAACTAGCCCTACTACCATTTTGGACTGAAACATGTACCCAAACTCCAGTACCCTATCAAGATGATCCATCTTAAATAGTTGACACCAAATGAGAATCCTACTATACCATGGATCCTTAGGTCTTTAACCTATATATTTTTCCTCCGTAATCATATTGAATGTTGATAGAAGGTCTCTACGCCCATCAAATTTCATGTATAGGGTGTGATATATAAATATTTTTAGTCCTCCCACAATTGTAAACCTATAATCAATTTCCATAAGTGCATGCTCATGAATTTTTCTTAGCCTAGAAAATACACAACTGATTAATGAAAATAGAAAAATAATCATTGTTCAATATATATGATAACTTGATTGCCCATATGTTCTCTATATAATTCAGAAATATATTGGAGCATGTATTAAGGACTATTCCTCCTAAAAAAATGTGGGCTATATACCCATGAAATCCATAACCATAATGGAAACAATCGGGGTCCCATCATTTGACAGTCCCATTATAAGGTACAAAAATAGGTCATCTCATACAATGTCCTAGTGATCCAAACGTCATACCATACTTTGAAAATTGACACATTTGTCCTAGAATACCACACGAAGGTACTACGAAGCCTAGACAATCTCTATAAAATCTACCTCATGTATCAAAACAATAATTCCCACATCCACAATCCAAAACATTTACCATATATCAAAATAATCATTCCTAGATCATTAGTATATCATTTATACATTATATGTGTAACATCAGTCCAGCAACTATTTTAGTGGTGTACCGATAATTCCTAGAGCATCATTCTGGTGCACTATCCGTGAAGTATACCATAAGTGTCTAGAGCCTCATCCTGACACCATCATAGTAGTATACTTCATGCCCCCAAAACAATAGTCCAATAACCATCCATATATAAAACATTGGTGGGACTCAAAGCATATGTCTAGACCAAACTGAAGGAGGAGAATGATCATTCCAAATTCATTTTTCACATGCAATTCTATCATTTTCCATATACCATGTTTGAAGTAAACCCAACAAAAATATCATCAGTCCAATATCCTTTTTCACGTGGCATGCCTTCATTACCCAGATCAAAAGTTTGGAGCACTATCCACAAAGTATACTATCAGGGTCTAAATACATATTCTGACACCATCTAATTAATATACATCATTTTCATGGAACCTTATTCCATCACTCAAACTATAAGTAAACTATTGGTATTGATAGATAGCATAAATCCCAACAGTATCATCCCCAGATATTTGGAACCATACTTATGGATCATCTCTCAATATCACTCTACCATCACATCCCCTACAAAACTACAAAATCACACACCACTACTTAGGGTAATTATATTAATCACGTATGAAAGTGGTTCTCTAGTTCCACACATAAATAAAGGAATCCACCCAAGATCCTCAAAACAAGAACTCTATGGTATGAACCACCTCCCAAACTCTAGTATCAACGAAACTATAAGGACAAGCCCAATGATAACAAATATCCATAATAGGTCATCAATGGCCTCCATGATATCATAGATCAACAACATGAAAACAAGGAAGTCCAAAAGAAACTCATGAAATGCTAGAATACTCAACATGCAACCATGATATCCAATGATCAGATGACCGAAAACAAACCAAGTAAGGAAAACTAAAAATAACCTCTAACTCAACTCAACCCCACAACACCACTCCTACATAACAGTCATCTTAATATTTCAACTTATCTCACAGGATCCAACCACTATGACCATTAATAATTTTGTCTCAACCTCAATTTTTTCCCATGTTTAACTTGTCCCAATACCTAGGGAAAAACCAAAATCTCCTCACATATAATACTAAATCCTCCCATCCTGGATCCATCCAAGAGAACATAGGAAACTCACCGTGGAACACTCAGGACCATCGATTCATCGATCACATAACCATAACCTGGGCCTCCAAGATTACAACCCAACCCACTGAAGGATTATGAGCCCAATTCTCAGGGAAATACACCAGCAAAATTATCTAGTTCTAATAATCCATTCAAAAATAAAATATATTCTATATGGATCCCAGCATTGTTATCTATGTAGAAAAACACACAATATGGGCTATACATAATCCCAAATCTGAACTTTTGAGCACAAACCACCCAAAACCACCATGATGAAAAAGCTTATAGATTCTACTTTCAAGTACATGATGTGCACTCTCATCTATCCACATGGAAATTTAATTTATCATGGCCATAGAAACATGGTTTTTTCCCGTGTACAACTCGACAACATGAACCCCATGTATATGATGTGTACTTCACAAACATCATCTACCAGTATATTTTTACACATCAATATGAACAAGGCCATGAAATACTTCGCAATGTGTAATTAAATTACACAATGTGTACTTATAAACATTCCATATTCCCTAAATAGGAATAACACATGAACTATGTTCTTATAACCACAAACCATATAGTTGGTGTTTCTAAATGGGAAAACACTATAATTCTCATGAAACCCCTGTCTCCCCCCAAAAAAGCAAAGATCAACCCCCATGGTGTCCTTAATAGTAATTATGTGTCTATAAAACATAATAAACCACTAATATATGGTAATAAGGGCATAGAAATTAAACATTTTCATACCAGATGGCATAAATATCATAGCTATGTGTTTAATCCGCTCAGGGATGATGCTGCATCTCGATCTGGTCCTTGTCTATGATAAGGATTATGTATGGAAGCATATCCTCTTCCTTATCCACATGGTTAGACCATCACAAGGAGGGAGAAGCCCCTCCACCATTCTGTCAAGTGTGGGAACTGAAAATGTTGTGTGGATACTATTTTAATTATTTTAATTAATTTCCCATTTTATTATTCATCTTGAATTTCAGAACACAATGAAATTTTAAAACCTTCTAGTCCAAATCCCTCATTATAGAATCAAAAAAAAATTTAGAATCTCAATCTGATACTCCATTCAAAATATATCACAACACAAACCCGTATGGATAATTTAATATTTAATTAATTAAATATTAAATATTTCACCAAAACTCAAACTATTCCAAAATCAACCAAACCCCTTTCCTATGGTAAACACTCTATTATGAGACCAATAGACTGGTTAGAATAATTATCACAGATCATGCACTAATGTAAAATGACTATTTTACTCCCCATGATCATGTGATAATAAAAATTTATCTTTCTAATCCAATTCCAAAATGCAATAAACTCAGGTCTTTACAAATGGGGTGATGAAAACCCATCTCTGTCATATCTGAACAATATAAAAGAAGAACCCGTTATTAATAAAGGATTTCACCATGATATGGTGAAATACTACCTTGATCTATTACATATTGTAGTGTATATGTTAAAAAAAATAATGGATTAAAATAAGGAAGAAGTTTATTGAAATGAATAATAATAATTAATTAACATAAACATACCAAAAACACTATGGATAACTATGTCAAGAGAGCATGGGTAAACAAAAGAGATGAGCCTTTTACCATATTTGGTTATTCAATATTGGAATAAACTAAATGTGAAACCAATTTGGGGTTAAAATAATTAAAATGGAAATGATCAAATAGACCCAAACACAAATAAAAAAACAAAAATTAATTAAACTGAAAAAAATAATGAACTATCAGGTACCTAATTAAACATCATTAGCCACACTACAGAATATTAGTCGGAACTATCCCACAAGATTTATCACCAGGTACCTGTTGGTAGACTTCTGGGTATGTGATTTCCACCTACAACCACTATTATGACCCATCCCCCTGGGCATGTGCCATGACTAACCCAATCCCACCTTTTAAAGGCCAGGGGATGGTGGCTAGCAATGAATAGGCATATCCCAAAAGGGAAGGTGTTTTCTACTAAACCTACACACACACACACAATGATATAACTATGGAAAGATAAACACAAATAAACCACAAAGGTCACTGATACAACTACTAGATGTACAATACAAACTGAAAAGCAATGTGGGCCAAAATACAGACCCAAAACCAGAAAGGAATGTACAACTGCCAAGGTCCATCTGATCAAAACCTACCTGAAATGTAGATAGATGGTAGAAGTATTTTTCCATATAAGTGCATCTCATCCATCCCATATCCCAAATAACCACCTGGTCCCGGTCCACAATGGTCTTCGTCAAAGTGTTGATCACCTTCATGGGATATGACATGTGTGGGCTATGCCCGTGCAGATGTGAGTAACACAATACTCAGTTGGGACCTCAAACCAAAAATGAAAGACCACAAAGAAATACAACAAAATAAGATAAAAAATCAAATAAATCTCAAAAAAGTATAAATAAATTTATAAGAAGTATAATTATCTGTTGTAAAGTTCAACATTCGTACTACTAAGGGATTCATCATCTAGGCCCGCTCAAAACCCGGGCTAGTGGGATCACTAAGACCCGCTTGTCTTTGGGGCCAACTGGATCACTGAGACCTACTTATCTCTAGGTGAGCTAGCTCAATTAGACCCTCTCATCTCTAGGACATCTAGATCACAAAGTCCCACTCATCTCTAGGATAACTAGACCACTAAGACCCGCTCATGTCTTGGCCAGCTGGATCACATAGTCCCACTCTTCTTTGGGCCAACTAGTTCACTATGACCTGCTCGTCTCTTGGCTAGTTGGATCACTTAGACCCAATTGTCTCTGGTCCACCTGGATCAATATGAACCGCTCGCCTCTAGGCCAGCTAGATCACTAAGATCAACTCATCTCGGGGCCAGCTGCATCAAAAGTACCTACTCATCTCTAGGACAGTTAGATGATTAAGATCCCCTCATCATATCCTTCATGACACAACCAACAGTAGGATTGCGGCTTGTAGTACTCTTGATTTTGGGAGAATCTACACCTAAATCAATCATTCTCATATCAACTACCATGAAATATCAATTAGATTATTCCTAAAGGACTATCTCATTGCAAGGGTCCCAACGTAGTAGGCAGTGCATCAATTAGACACCCTATCTGAATGATATTGTCTTTTTGGTAAATAGAAGCTGAATCTATCCAAACTTGGTCTGACCTTGTCGGACCAACCCAACCAACGCACCCTAGGGGTCCCACATGACATGAATCAGTATGGATTACCCAACCTGACCCGATAGGGTCTAGGCTGGACCGGTCCAGCCGGGCCACTAGGCTAGGCTCATTGGGGCTTGCTGGACACAGACCAGTTCTACCATGGGTCCAGCCCACTAGGGTCGCCCAGCAACCAAGTTTCATTCTGAGCGAACCACAACTAGCGGGATGGTTCATTCTTAGCCTAGGCTGCCCAGCGACCTGGTTTATCTCTTCCGCCTAGCCCACATATATGGGCTGGATCTTCTCTATCCAAGTCCACCCAGTGGCCCAATTCCCGCCACCAGTCCAGCCCATCTGAGATGCCAACAAGGTGTCTGGTTCATGCTGTATATAGCCGACAGAAGCTAGCTACTGCCTTTCTACACATCACGGCCCACCGATGTGGGCCTTACCTCCAATGTGGAACTCGAGCGACATCACCCTCCAGCGCTGGTATACTCACACGGACTAGTCCTTCTGCATGACATGTGGGTGCAGCTCACCACCGCGGACTATTGACTGCGACCTTGTGCCGCAAGGTTCATCATATGTGGGCATGTGGCCACGTCTTCCTGCCACCATCCACCAACCTTCGTGATAGTTGCCCTTGTCACTGTCATGGTATGTCGCCCGTGTGTTACCTCCCACCTACCATTGAGGCCTCATGCCTCCTTCAGATGCAGCGGCCTCTTATTGTGGCATCTCATTGGTTCTGCAGCACAACTGGCTATGGTCGTTCCACCTAGCATCTCCTCAGAAAATGCGGCACCACCAATGTGTCCCAAAGAACAAGAAGGATGAAAGGATAGAGGAGAGGGGAATACGATACACATAAAAATGACCAAATAATGATCTGGGTCATTGTTTGTGTAGAAACAGATGCATTCTTGATAAAATTATTACAATAAACCACGAAATAAGGAGGAATAATCATATTAATAGATATCCCCTTTTTATCCAGAAACATTAAACATTCTGCACATTGGATCAATATGTGGGTTAAAATGGTTTTTAGTTAACCTGCATTCGTTGTTTAAAGGAATGAATATGGAAATGAAAAAAATTCTGTTAAAATAAAACCCCTTACATGGGATAGGATTATTGGCCCAAGATGAATGAGATCACATGCTTCTATTCATAATTCTGTATTTTCAACCCTCCATCGCTAGTGATTCTTCAATGGGTGGAAGTAGGTGAATTTTTCTTTCTTCATTGCCACCCACCAAATCCTCAGAGAAATTCTATAATTATGCATACAATCCTACATTGGTTGTTTGGATATTAATTAATGAATGTGAATTAGTGTCCCTATTATGTTGAATTGTAGTGTCGTTATACTGACTCATTAATACATTCATCATCACTTCATCATTGCATCTTAACATTGACGTTCCATTTCTCAATGACAAATAAAATAATTAAAATAACTTTTTTTGTTATTTTTTTCATTCGAATATTCTGAAAGTTAACATTCAACCTTGACCCATGAAAATTGAGTTTATGCTCTACCTTAAAGAAAACATGCCCTCATGAGATTAATGGTACTCTTAGATTTCCAATCTGAGTTACCATTTGGGAGTTACAGGGATTTGAAAGTAAAATAATTGTAACTTATTTTTTAATTTACGACCAAAAAGTACATTCTATTATTGGACCAAGCTAGCCAATGTTAGGCCATTTGTAGTCGAATAATGATGATCTTAGTTCAATGATGCCCTCAGGTTTTTGATCTAGGCATTAGTTTATAATTTATAAAAAACCCACTTATAGGTTTATTGAATGAACCAAAAAATACTTCAAAAATGATTTTTGGCCACTCCCAGCCTCAGAAATATGTACCGTCTCAGAGCATAGTATCTATATAATCCCATTTAATTTTAATAAATTTAATAATGGAATTCAAGGGTATTAAATTTCTCCCCCCTTTAAGGATTTACATTCTCATAATCCAGAACAAGGGCTCATCAATCAAATGGGGATACTAAGCACGAATCTGAGCCTCCTATTGCCAAATTTGCTCCTATTGATACCATACTTCCAATGAACATGAACTAGTGGTGTCAAACATCCCAAAATTATCCTCCCATATCGATCCATATATCCACGAACTACTCCATGAATTTTTCCCCATCATCAATCTCTAGATCACTGTGGTCGATGATGTGAGAAAGTTTGGGCACGCTCTCTAACTGAAGCAGTAGAGCCAGGAAGTACACCACCTCCCTCTTTATACACAATATCAGGAAACCTCTAATGATCCTTAGAGAAATCTTGTCATCCTGGAAAAATCTCTATATCCCACGTTGAGGAGAGACTCATAGGAATACATTACCCCCCTCCTCGAACTCCATGGGCCTCTGTCACATATCACAAAAGGAATTTTATCTATTCTATACAGTATAAATCTTCTCTTGAATAGCCTTAACCTTCTTAGTGGTATCATGTACCATCACTAGACTGATGAGGATTGACTCACCTTGGCCTGTCCAGAATAATGGTGACCTACATGGTCATCAGTACATTACCTCGACTGGTTCCATGTAGATGATGTAGTGGAAGCTATTTTTGAACGCAGAATCCAAGAGTGGTAGGTGGTCCTTATAACTATGACAAAAAATAAGGATGCAACCGTGAATCATGTCCTCTAAGGATAGTATGGTCTGATCCATCTGACAATCATTATGTGGCAGAAAGGTTGTGGTCAATCATAGTTGTGACCCAAAAGCCTCCTACAATACCTTCCACAACTGTGTTGCAAATCATGCATCACGATATGAGACAATAATATATTTGAATCCATGGAGTCGAACTATTTCTTGCACGTAGAGGAGTACCAAGATCTCTAATGAACCCTGGTCTCTAATTGGTAGGTAGTGGGCCAACATGGTGAGTTGATCTACGATCACCCAAATGGTATTGTTCCCCCTAGACATATGTGGTAAACCCATCATGAAGTCCATCGATATTCCATTTCACATCCACTTTGGTACCTTGTGGTGTTGTTATAAACCTACTAGAACATGGTGCTCAGCCTTCACTTGATGTCAAATATGCATCTAGAGACAAATTATACTACTTCATTCATTATCCCTGGATAACAGTACTGACTTTGTAGGTCTTGGAATATCTTCTACACACCAGGATGTACCACCAAAGGTGTTTTATGGAACTCCCTCAACACCTACTCCTACAATGCCACTGGTAATATGGCACGTCCCCTAAAAATAATGACATGCTCCCCACATTTTGAATATAAAACAGTGGCATGCCCTGTGGACATCTGGGAAAAAGTATTCTCACAACTAGAATCTCCATATTGCGCCTCCCTGACTCACAAAAAGTGTTGAGGGGAAATTAACATTGACTAAAAATAAGTTGTCTCATCTCTAACCACAAATGAAATTTGATGCTAGGAAAACTACCCTGAGGCCACTTCTATAGCTGTGAACATGCCCTCCTGATGAGAGAATATTCCACCATGTTCCCTTTCATATAAGTATAGACTACCTCAAAGTCATATACCAAGAGGATTTCTAGCCAACACTACTATCTCAGGTTTAGATCCTTCTATGAAATGATATACATGGGACTCTTATGGTAAGAGTATATAATAAATCATTCTCCAAAAGTTAGTGTCACCACATATTGTATGCAAAGACTACTGCTCCCAACTCAAGGTCAAGAGTCATGTAGTTCTTCTCCTATGGTCTCAATTTTCGTGATCCAAAAGAAATCATTGTTTGACCATGAATTAGAAAAATAACCAAGACTGGTTCATATTGTGTCACAGTAAACCACGTAGTCGGCACCCACCTCTAGAAACCTTGAGATAAGAGCACTTGTCATGCTATGCCTCAGTTATTGAAATCTCTACTATCACCTTTCTTCACACATGAAGGTTTTTCCCTTCCACTTCAATGTCTTTATTGGTTCTCCCACCTTAAAAAGTCAGGTAAAAACCTCTTATAGTACCCAACCAACCCATGGAAACTCCGCACCTTGGTACTACCCATGGCTACCTCCTATGAAAGCATCGACTCGATCTTCAATTGATCCACTATAACACCCACCATTGAGATAAAATTCCCTATGATGTAGAACGTTCAGATATAGAACTCATACTATGAGATATTACTTTAAAGATAGTTCTCTTGGAGTGCGTCCAAAACCATCATCAGGTGTATCATGTTCTCCTCCTATGACATTGAATACACTAAGATGTCATCATTGAAGACCACTACAAACCGGTCTATGTACAGCTCGAAGATCCATTTTATGAATCCCAAGAACATTGCTAGGGAATTCATCCTGCCAAAATACATCACTACATACTCGTTGTTACCATAATGACATCTTAAATCCATCATCGGGATGACTTTATCTCACACTCAAAGCGGACGATAGCTTGATCTAATGTCTATCTTTGAGAACCGTCTTGATCCCTTTAGTAGATCAAAGAGGTCATCAATTATTTATAGAGGATATTTGTTCATCACGATCAGCTAGTTCTGGTGCTGGAAGTCTATGAATAACCTCAATATTATGTCTATCTTCTTAGAAAACAACACTTGTGATAATTGTGGTGAAATGATAGGCATTTATTACCCCTTCCTCAACTATTCCTCCAATTGTTTCTCATATCCTGGATCTCTATGGGAGCCATCCGATATGTAGGTGTAGATATCGGTTCCCTCCTGGGGGACAAATTAATCCAGAAGTCTACCTCTCTACGATGTGGTATTCTAGGAACATCTTCTAGTAAGACGTCCTTGAAATCATCCCCCACTGTAGGAAACTATAGACTCTTCTCATCTACTTCACCTAGGGCCATTCATGCTAATTGATGAGTGATCTTCAACACCCTCCTCTGTGAGACTCCATCCTGCACTACTCCATTTTCCTTCTCTCCGAAAAATGAAAACCTATTCTCATATCTATGGAAACACTTCATTGTGTGCCTAGAATAATTGATCTGAGCATGGACTGTTGATAACTAGTCCATATCCATGATTAAATCATAAGGCCTCGATGTTGGAACTATGAGATCCCAGATAAAACTCTCGTATCCTCGAGTGAGCTCACAATACCGGCATGAGAGTGTAATCACCCAATCCCCACTTGTAGGAGTCTCTAACCATAAGGATCAGGGAAATAGATCGATCAAAATCTCTAATATCTGAACAATATCCATGGAAAGGAAAGAGTTACTGGAACCTATATCTATAAGAACTATTTACATGGTGTAGAAGACACATATCATTCATCTAATCATCTCTCGAGCATCGTGGTTGTAGGCCTCCATCTCCTGAGGTTGGCCTCGCCCCTATCCACTGGCTCTTGGAGCTCGTGGTGGACCAGCTGGTGGTGGCAGAGGTAGCACCTAAAACCATCGTCCACCACCTTCCACTATTCCCGCTTCACTACCACATCCACCACCTTAGATACCACCTTGATCAAAGCTCTACCGCTACCTTTGCGGTTGTTCAACCATCCACTGATCGTCTATGTGGCATGTCAGGCAGTCACAAGCCATGTGTTCCAGCCCACCACATGAGTAACATTCCCTGCTACGCTACTAACTCCAACCACCCCAGTGGCCCCATACCACTGATCCCAAATCCTAGGGTCATCCTCCTGATGGTTTGGCCCACATGGAATATTATATCTACTAACAGATACCCAACAGGGATGACTCGACAACCTGTCACACGATGCTCGATCCCACCATCGGTTCCTATTTAGTGAGAATGCTCTCCACTAGTACAACTCGCTCTAGAACACCGACCAACGTAGGAATGTTGAGGGAAGTCATAGATGCCCTAATATCCCATTGGATACCCTTATAAAAGTATTGGGACTTGATGAAAGGTCCCCACACCATATCTCTAGAGTAATGAGGGAGGTCTTTGAAACTCGCCGAGTCCTCATCCACTGACAGGCTGCTCCACTATATGTGTATCAGCACATTTATCAGTAAGGAGTTAAAAGTCGTGGGGAAGAACTCCTCCCTAAAAATTCACTTGATGTCAGTCCAGGTGAGGGTCGCCTCTTCAAGGGTCTAGATGGTCTAACACCACCATCACCCCACCGAGCCTTGCAGAAGGATAACTGTTAGAACCTATATCATATCAAATGGAATCCTTATTAAGAAGAAGACTCACACCACTGCCTCTAGCCATTCCTCAGTGACCTGAGGATATTTATCTCCCATAAACCTGGAAGTTCACTTTCTCTGGAACTCTTGTAAGGAATAGAGCCTACATGAATCATCTACTGGTAGTGCTAGTAGTAACTACTAACCAAAAAGGTGGTGGTTTTTCTAGGATACTACCTGAAGGTTTCAGCTTGGGAAAAAATCCCTATAAAAAATCTCATCGCTCTATGGACCATCCTTATGGTCATGCAATGGAATCTCTAGATAGTTGTATGAGTAGAGGCATCCTGAAAGAGAATATAATGAATAAAATTTAATTGATTATACCTAGTGAGTGTACTGTAACTCCAAATGATCATGAGAAAACAATCTAAGATGCATGGTACTAGTGTTTTCATGTACCCAGACGAAAAGTAGAATCCATGGTCCTGGTGTATGGATATGTTATTTTCCGCACCAAAACTGGACTCCATACCCAGATAACCAAACTCAAAACACTTTCCACTCTTGCCCCATGAAATATATAGACTCTTTGTTCTTCTGGTAGAACCGACCACGCCTCCAATACCAATTTTTCACCACCTGTCCCCCAATGCCCATGTCCTGAGTACCCAAAGCCCACCTTCTGTAGGCTAGGATCTAGAAAATAGTATTGAATTGGAATATCCAAAAATGGGAAGGATTTTTCATTTAAACCTTTACACACACACAAAGCTCAGACTTTGAAAAATTGAAAACTAAGTAACAATAATTTTTGCTTAGACATGTACTAGAAGTACATTAGAAAATGAAAAGGAAAACGGGAAAAAATACATGCCCAAAAACACAATGTAAAGTAAAACTGCTAATGTCCATTTACTCAAACCCTAGCAGAATGGTAGAGGGAGGGTAGCTATCTGTATCCCTAGAATTGTGACATGTCCATCCCATTTCACTAAGCACCACCTTGTTATAGTCCACCAAGGTCTCTATAGAACAATCGATCACCTGCAATGGACACAACACATACATGAGAGCCCCATGTAGGGGTGAGTGACACAATACTCAGTAGATACCCCAAACCACTAATGAAATACCAAAATGTAGGACCAGAAATTAAGATAAAAAAAGACAGATCAGACCAGGTATAACTTAATGTATAGGAATTATAATTATTAGTTGTAAATATGATCATTCTATTGCTGAAAGATTCATCATCTAGGTCCGGTCATCACATGGGATATCGAGATCACTAAGACCCAGTCTTATCTTGGGCAGCTGGTTCACATAGACCCACTCATCTCTAGGTCAACTGGATCACTTAGTCTTTCTCGTCTCTCATCCAGCTAGGCTATTATGACCCACTCATCTCTTGGAAAGCTGGATTAGTTATACTTGCTCGTCTCTGGGCTAACTGGATCACAAATACCTACTCATCTCGAAGCCAATTGGATCATATATACCTGCTAGTATCTAGGCCATCTTGATCACTATGACCCACTCATTTCTGGGCCATCTGAATCACTATGACCTGCTTGTCTCTAGGAAAACTAGATCACTAATACCCACTCTTCTCTGGTCCATCTGGATCCCTAAGACTAGCTCATTATATCCTCTTGTCACAACCTGTCATAGGAATCAAACTCATAGCGCGCTTGATTCCAAGAGAATCTAATTATCAATCCATAAGTCTCATATCATCTACCACAAAATCTCATATAGAGTATTCCCAAATGACCATCTCATCGTAAGGGTCCCAATGCTATTGATTGCATGTCAATCTGACTCCCTACCTAAAAGATATATGTATTTTAGTAAAGAGGGTATGGTTTTGTCTGGGGCCTTTCCGACATGGTCATAGAGACCTGAACAACCCTCCCTGGGGGCCTGCATGACCTGAACCAACGAATCCCAGCCTATCTATAGGGCTAAGCCCATTATAACTTATTGGACCCAGACCAGTTTGGCTGTGGGTCAAACCCACTGGGTCTCCTAGCGACCTGGTTTCCTCTAGCCCGACCTGAAATTGGCGTGCCTGTTCTTTCCCAGGCTGGGCCGCCCAACGAGCCTGTTTTTCCCTTCAGCAGAAATTACATTAGGGAGATGGATCTTCTACATCTCGAGCCGCCCAGTGGCCCGGTTCATGCCACCGGCCAGACCCGCATGGTGAGCCAGACCTCCCCCTTCCTAGACACCCACTGGGCATCCAATCCATGGTGTACACAGCCGGCAGAGGCCAACCTCCCCCTTTCTATACACAGCAGCCTGCCTATGTGGGAAACTCCTCCAACACGACACCCGAGCGGCACCGCCCTCTAGAGATCATCCTTACACGTAGACTGGTCCTTCCAAAATACATGTTTATCTACCGTGAGTCCAACTCATCGCAGTGTATTGCAGACCACAACCTTGCACCGCTAGGAGCCTCCGATATGGCAAGGTGGATGCTTCAGCTAGTCGATGGCTCTTTTCACCACCGTAGCCCACTGCTAGTGTGCCATGTCCCACCTTCTGCCATTGTGGCCTCTCACCGGTGTCGCGGCCCGCCAGGTAGCGGCCCTTCCACATGATGTCTCCATGGTTGATGTGCCACTATCGTTGTGTCACAAAGAACTAGAATGAAAAAATGAGAAGGAGATGAGAAGGAGTCACACAATGAAAAATACAAATAATGATATTGGTCATTTTTCATGTTGACAAGGATGTGATCATATAAGCAGGATCATGATGAACTGATAAATAAGGAGGAATAAAAACAGAAAAAGATATGCCCTTTTTATTCTGCAACATTAACCATTTCGCACGAATGAACGATACGCGGGTTAACCTTTTTGTGAATTAACACACATTCTTCGTTTAAAAGAATGAATAGGGGAAAGAAAAATTCACATAAAATAAAAACCCCTACCTGGTATAAGATTGTTGGTCATGGAAGAATGGGATCATGCACCTTCATTCTTTGTTCTTAATATGCAGCCCACCGGCACTAGTGATTCATAAAAGGGTAGAAGAAGGTGCATTCATCAATTTTCATGACACCAACAAAATCTTTAGAGTAGTTCAAAGATTGTGAAAAAATACTACATTTCATGTTAGACTATTAATTGACGAATGTGAATTAATGTTTTTGTTGTGCTGCGTTGTAGTGTCTTTATGTTGACACATTAATGAGGTTCATTAATGAGATTCATTATCACCTCGTCACTGCCTCACAATGTTGTACTTCCACTACTCAATGACAAAGAAAATAGTTAAAATAACTTTTTAGGTTATTTAATTTTTCTTTTAAAAATTATTATAATTAAATTTAAACCTCGACCCACACCTGTCGAGTTTAAGCTCTACCTAAGGGAAACATGCCCTTATAAGCTCAATGATACACTTGTATTTTCAATTTGAGTTATTGTTTTGGAGTTAAATGAATTTTAAAATAAAATAATTATTACGTAATTATTTTATTTACATCCAAAAAACTGCTTTCCACTATTTTCCCAGGCCGTCAAATGATAGGCCCCTACTAGAAAAATCCTGATGCTCTGAGTTCAATGATTCCCTCAGATTATTGATACGAGCACCATTTTAAAAGTTAGAAAAACCCACTCATGTTTTTATTTAATGGACCATAAAAATAGTAAAATAATACATTCTGTCTACTCTCGGTCTTAGAATTGCATTTCATCTGAGAGCCTGGTCTCGAAATAATTTTATTTTTAAAAAAAATCATGGAATTACATGGTATTACAATCATTACAAAAGAAATTAAAATAAAAATCTTTAAAAATTAAATATCTAAACATTAATACTCACATTACCTCTAAATATAGATTTTAAATTTCTAAAAATGTAAAAAATTATCACCCACTCTATAATGTTTAAAAAAATTAAAACTACATGTGTTGATCAATTTAAATTCCACAAACCATACCCAAATTTTTCCTTTCATTTATCTACATCAACATGAGTTTCTACATTTAAATTCAATTATTTTTAAAACGTTATTAATGGAAAAAATAAACATAATACAAGTGTCGTAGTTAAAAAATTAAAAGAAATATAAAAACCTAAATAATAATATAAAAAATATAAATCATATAATATGTGTTTAAAAACTCATATTTTAACATTTTTATAAAAAACAATTATTTTAGTTAAAAGTTTTTTAAAAAATAATAACCAACAAAAAAATATAAAAACATGTGTCATGTATATTAGAAATATTCATTAATTCTAAAATAAATTATATTTATATTACATCATGTGCATTATATGTTCAAAAAAATTAAATATATTTTTTGAAAAACAAATATATAAACTGAAATATAACTAAAAAAATAAAATAATAAAATAATAAAATCTCTATATAAAATGTTTTACGGAAACTTTTTAAAAAAACCATCTAAACCATATAAATAAAAATATATATTATAGGAAAATGTTTTATGTGAAAAAATAAATTTATAAAATTCCAAAAAACACATATATAAAATTAAAGTTATTTAAAAAATAATAATTAACCCAATAAGAAAATCAGATAACATATGATTTGTGGATTTAAAATAGATAATATTTTTTAAACTATTAGAAATATATTTAATTAAATAATTTTTTACGTTAAAAAACTAAATGTAATGAAAATAATGAAATAAATGTAAAAATACAGTCACAAATACCAAAAAAATACTAAAAAAAATTCAATAGAATACATGGTTTTTTTCCAAATTAGTTTTAAAATAGAAAATTTATGTTTCTAAAAATATAATATATATTTTAAAAAAATGTTTAAATTTATTATTGCTAAAAAACACATATGGAAAATCCAGTAATTTTAAAAATTCTAAACAGAAAAACCCATAAATACATGTTTTTTGAATTGAAAATGACAAATTATTATTTGAATAGTAAATACAAGTATTTAAAAAATCATAAAAATTTCATGTATTAACAAAGGTGAATAATTATTTTTAAAATTTACATGTGAAATGATTGTTTTTTAAGTATATATATAAAAAAAATATAAGAATAATAATAAAATAAATAAATAAACTTGTTGTGTAGATTAAAAACAATTCAAACAAATCACTAAACTAAAGAGTAGGAATTTATTAATATAACATATCTTATGAGATAAAGAAAAATTATTTATTCATTTTTTATAAAAAACATGTTTAAAATAAAATTTATTTATGTAGTTTAACAAAAAAATATTAATATGACAGAAGTTATTTTTTTTTGAATATATAAAATGTTTTCAAGACTATGAAATCAATATTGAAAATTAATAATATATTTTATGAATTTAGAAAATAATATTAAAAGATTTAAGAAAACATATATAAAAACTCAACTTTTATTAAATTAAAAATAAATAATAAATTTATATAACTCTTGTTATATTGATTAGGAGTGGCTTTATATATAAAATATTAGTTCTTTCAAAGCATAGAATTATTTTTGTTTTGAACTATGAAATATTTATAATTTTTTACCCAAATAAGCATATATATAAACTCAATCTAATTTAAAAAATGTTAATTAAAAAAAGACATATTTATTGGATTAAAAAAATATGAAATATTATTTAAAAAATAAATTATTATTTAAATTCCACCACAAATTTTTTTTATTTACAAAACAAATATTTAAATATATTTAATGAAAATCTTGTATATAAAATTTTATCCTTTTTGAAAAATTTATAAAAATAAAAACTTGTATTACATATTTTTTAAAGATTTGAAATAATTATATAAATTATAAAAAAAGGGATATAACTCTAGAAAACTAAAAAATTATTCTATAGCTTACAGAACTAAATATTTAAACTTGATTCATAATAACTTAAATATAATTTCAAAACTAATTACCAAATAACAATAGAAAATAAAAAGATGAAACACATGTTATGTGAATTAATATGAATTTTATTTAGTGTCAAAATATAAATTTTAGTATTTAAAAAATGAAAACACTGGTTATGTTTTATAAAATAATTATTGATTCATTTTTTCCAAAAACAAAATTCATATATATAAACTCAAATTTATTTAGAATACTAATGATATAAAAAACACCAAAATTGATCGATGAGTTAAAAATTAGTTAAAAACAATTACGATGAATATTTGAGTACTTAAAATGAAAAATATATGACTATATTAATGAAAAAATATTAATATCTTTTCAAAAAATATATATAAATTAATACTTGTTAAAATAAAATTTTTCATGAAATTATACATTATATGGATTAAAAACAATGAAAAATTTATTAGATATTAAAATTTCAGTATTTAAAGAACATAACATGTGATTTTTGTTAAAGAAAATTAATTATTTAAAAAAATTTATTTAATGAATGAATCATATATGAACTCAGATTCATTTTAAAAAATGAATATATAAAATCATAAAACACATTAAATATAGTTTAAAACACATAAAATATATAAATATATTTAATAAGAATATTAATATACACGTAACACATAGAACATATAAAATATAACAAATAACATGTGGTATTTCTTTAAAAAGTAATTATTCAATAATTTCGTAATAGAAAAACATATATAAAATCAAATTTATAGATAAAAAGTTATATAAAAAATGAAATAATGAAATAACATATATTATGTGAATTAATAAATTTAAATATTTTAAAGACATAAATATCATGAATTATAACATAAAGGATACTATATGTTTTAAAAATAAGTATTTATACATATATTTGTAAAAAAATTAAATTCAGAAGCATTTTAGATATTTTATTAAAAAAATAACACTTTAAATGATATGTTTTTCAAAATAAAAACTATATACATTTTTTAAATGAAATCTCATTATCTAGGAAACATAACATATGTTAAGTAATTAAAAAATCAATCCATTTTCTTCAAAAAAATGTAATCCAAAACATCACATAACTTGTATTTTTATACAAGGAATAGTTAAAAGTCTATTTAATATATAAAAATTAGTATTAGAATCACATATTATATGGATCGTTTTTAAGGGAATGATTATGTAATCATATTAAATATATATATAAATGAGAAGATATAAAAAAATTATTATGAAAAAAAATTAATTCAATTAATATATGGTTTGTGGTTTAAATAAAATTAATTTATTAACTACACCAAATATATACTAGTAGTACTCTCTGAAAGATTCTTCTCTAATAAATATATAAATAATAATCATTTTTTGGGTCCAATGAACTTTCAGATCACCAATAAATTTTCTTACAAAACATAAATGATATAAACCAAATAATATGTAATAAGGATGAACTAGAACATATAATTGAATTCATCCTTAGTTCATCAAACTGTGATATGCACTTAGAATCCAAAATCAAACAAGAACTTATATAAGAAATGTTTTGAAATAAATAATGGTAAAATAACAAAAAAAAATTATGTGGTTCATGCATTTTCCCTTCTCCATTGTGGGAATATCGTATGATATTTTATTCATGAAATAGAATAGAAATACAGTTCTCTATCAATTCATGTTCATAGAAAAAAACATCACCACCCTACTAGTTAAATTAGAGTCACGTTAGTGCAGCTAATGCCCACTTTTTCTGATCTTCATTGTGCATATGTCCACTAGATTAGATCTTTATGGGAACCCTTTTACTTGGTAAAACACTTTCAAAGAAAAAATATTTCATTTTAGTTAATTGTTTATGATTTCCAAAACTCTAAAATTTTACTATTACATATCCTTATTGTGACCGTTGTGTATCAACAATGAAAAAATAACTCATGTTTTTTATCTCCTCACTTTCCCCTTCAAGGTTGTGAAGGAACCTTATGATTATATCCTTCTGAATATTAGAATTTTGTTTTCCTAGTTAAAGACATAAAGAAATTATAGTCACCTCTCTACTTTATGCATCCATGTTTCCAAAATTAACATTTATGATCCTCTGATTTGGTTAGTTATAATTATGGGATATAATATTATATTCAAAAAAAAGTACCTAATAATACCCCCACATAAAGATCATTTTAGGATATCACCACCATGTCCTCTATCAGTTTTTTGATACCAATTTATATTTTCAGACATTCATTGTAGAAACATGGTTCCACAACAATGATTTCAATCATTATACTCTATCTGAGGTGTAACACTACCTTAGAGCTTCCTAGATGAAAACCAGATTCTATATATCTACAGAATTCAAAACAACATCTAGCCTCTATAGATACAACACTTTTTCCACAGATTATTTTTTTATGCAGTGATATTTTAAATGAGTATTCGTTTACCTATAATGAAACATTTTATTTTTTCTAAGTGAATAATAATTTCTTAATAATCAATAGAACCATATTATTCATCCTTCTTCCATGATCTTCTATTTCCCCCTTTAGTTAAATAAATTCATTCCTCTATTTTATTAATGTTATGTAATCTTCTTCCATTATTGAATTTGAAACAACCTACTGATGCATCAATATACCACCCATATTTACACCTCTAAAAGTGAACATATAGCTAGTGTTGCATCTCCAAATGTCTAAATATCATCTAAAATATAAATATAAAAACCCTTTCCAGGATTCAAATTTTCCAAAGATTGAGTACAATTCTAGAAAAACTATATGATATTTGAATATTAGGTTCCCAATGATATCTTATAGTATTTTTTCCTGAATAAAAAAACTCCTCCAACTATTTGTTTAATCTTTGAACATGTACAAACCATGTCTTGTGGTAGTCTACTATCTAGAAATGTAAAAATAAAATTTTACATTTACTCATCCTTATATTTAATTCATGAAGCCTTCTCCTTACTCAACATGAAATTCAATACCAGGGGAGTGTTAAATGGTTTTATCTTTATTATTATGACTCATTCCAATAGATTCCTAGTGTAGTAATTCTGAGTTAGGATCAATTTTCCATTTATTCAGCTCAACACAATCATCATCTTAGATATTCTAATAGTTTAACCGACTTCTGTTCTCACAAAACAAGATCAAAACCCATCTTTCAAGTCATCAATATTTCACTTTAACAATCCATAAATAACTATTAAATCATCATTGAGAACTATGGTGATTAATTTAACATCAATACACACCTTCTTGCCACAAAAATTATCAACATTTCTCGAAATATAATAATGTTCCACCATAAATTCATTAATATTCTAGTTCAAATTTCAGGTTTCTTGATTCAACCTGTAAAGTCTCAAATTTTCTTTCACGCATGATTTAATATTTTTAATAATAAAATATTCTAGATTCTCTCTATAAATTTCTTGTTATAACTCATGGTGAATAAATTTTTTCTTCATTTCAATGAAAACTATATTATAAAATTTCATGGATACCATGCTGAGAACTATCTAAATAGCCATGTTTAAAAAAACAAATAAATGTCCTCGGAAAAATCTATACCATCCACTTTTTTCAAATTCCATTATGAATAGACTTAACATATAACTTTATATACCATCCTATTATTCCTTTAACGAATAATAAAATTTACTTTAAATTACTCAAATCATAGTAATACAACCTATTAACTCCCATATTATCCAATTCATCAATCATCACCACCTCAAACTGACTGGACTTTGTTAGTTTTAGTTGGTCTTCTTGTATCTCTGTCTCTCCATCATCCACTAGTTACCTCACTTATTTATAATTATAATTGGCTTCAAATTTAATTTAACCATTGAAGATATCCTTGAATCTCATCTACCCCTAAAAACACTGATTATTAAGATTAACCTATTGAATATCTTCCCTATACTCTTACAGTGGTTTAACATTCAAGTACATCTGTCCTTATAAAAACCATTATAAATTTATAGCATCTAAAACATATTTCAAACCGTCCGGTTGTTTTAGAATGAACATGATCAGTATATTTTCGAGACCATCAATAACATGTAGATTTCTATTTAGTAGAACATAATAATGTGATGCTTTATAGATATACTCTCCAACATCCACTTGGTTCTGATCTTTTAAAAAAATTATTATAGATTACATTTTCAAAAAAATTTCTTTGATAGTCATCATTCATAAGTCTAATAAAATTTCATCATCACCATGCCAAAAAAGTGACTTATTAGGGATTTATCTTATATAATATAACATTCTATTCAATCAACTAGGATATAGGTTTGTTAACTAATGAATTTGAGGTGACAAATTTCAACTGTCCTTTCATACCAACTAGTATAATCACATTTCTACACTGATGAAGATGATGGAATCCTATTATCTAAGTAGTAAATAAACTTTATATCATCCACCCAAAACCATTTTGGAAAACCATAATGATTCCTCTTGTTTCTTGACTTCTAAACTAAAATATAATCCATGCTCTCTAGGATTAGTTTCTATAGTGTATATACTATATATTTTCAATCCAAATTCCTTTTTTTCAGTAGAAACTATAAAACTCTATGCTTCTGATTCACCAAAAATTTTCATTCCTCAAACATTTTAGTTTTCATTTATTGTCCTTCTTCACCGTTGTCCTCTATCAAATGAATCTTTTGGAAATGTCGGTTTTGTGATTGATGATTAAATCCCACAATTTTAATATCACATTACCGGTGGAGGTAACATTATATAGTGAACATCTAAATGAATGAACCATATATATCCACCATACATCTATAGTAGCTCACATGAACTTCTCATAAGTAGGGGAATTACCTTCCTTTTAATATAACAACTAAATGGTAGTTCCTAATAATGAAATGTTCATATTTTTTATACTCAATCCTTCTAATCCTTTGTACTACATTAAAAAGAATTATTTTCTTCCAATTCTAAATCAATATACCATGAAATATTTTTCATTTCATTGGATAAATTATATTTTCAAGAAACATTGTTCCTTCCAATATAATTGTTAGTTGAAAAATTAAA
The DNA here is from genome assembly GCA_963277665.1 of Viscum album. Taxonomy (NCBI): domain Eukaryota; kingdom Viridiplantae; phylum Streptophyta; class Magnoliopsida; order Santalales; family Viscaceae; genus Viscum; species Viscum album. The sequence continues at coordinate 669,943,300 of OY728123.1, forward strand.
GCCTTTACTTCTTTGAAAACCACTATGTTGTTGGGAACATTGATATTGTTTGATCGTAAGACATAATAAACCATACGATATAATACATGGAATTGATTGTCAGAAGATACTCCCTTGACCTTTTTATATCAAAAAATGAAAAGAAAACTCACCGTACCCCACACAAAAAGTCGACCTCACATGCACTCGTGAAAAAATCACATAACCATCCCTTAACATAAAATAAAATAAAAATTAGTGAGTGTTGAAATTTTATTAATGTATTTTATAAATTATATCAAATGTATATAGGGGAAAACTGTAGAATTTATTTAATATAAAAAATAAAAAAACTACACTCACATTTTAAAAGTTACTAAATTAGATCCTTAATATAATGTATTATTTTAATCTAACCATATCATGTGTTTATTTGGTCTCACTTACTAATGTTATGTTCTATTTGGTCATATCATTGTTCTGACAAACAAAATTTATGAATTTCAATATATTGAACCTATTAAATGTCAATCTCCTGTTGGAATCTCTACTCGAAAACTGTATTCATAAAGAAGTAAAATATTACAAAACCATTGGTTATAATACAATTAGAACTGATCCTATTACTTTTTTAAACATCATATACTAAAACTGACCTCTACCCAAGCCAATCAGATGATTCTATCATCTGAACCCCATGTTGTCTTCTAAAGAGATTTCACAGTTACTACATAAACCCCTAGTTCAATGTAACTTCTAGTTCCCCTATAACTAGTAGAATAAATTATCAAAAGTAATAGGATCCACATTAAAAAACTTTTATCAATTAAAGAATATTCAAAATATACCAGGGGACACTCCAACACATACAAACATTTTTTCATGCCTGAAATATGGTATCATTTTTCTTTTAACACACTTAGGTCCCATTAAGGCATAATGTTTCCTCATAAATTCATATATTAATTTATTTTTGATTATGTCAATCATATTTTTCTTATAAAGTATCTTATATAACTCTAACAACTTTTCCACCAATAAATTTTGAATAATGTGATATTTCAATTTGATTTGTTTTATTTTACCATTAATAACTAGATTCAAATAATATTGAATTCCACTATGATAACCATAGTATAATACTCATCCCTACAAGTATATTTTGAGCTCTGTTGAAAAGTGAATAAGCCATAAAATTCAATTTCCCTCTTGTGTTTCAACTATACAGTAATCTTCCATTATAGAAATAGTAAACACTAGTTTCATCCATGAAATCTAACCGATTTTCAATCATATAAAGTTAAACATAATCCCATTAGCTTTCTTCTAGGTTAATAAATCCATAAAATAATTGGTATGAGGATGCATGTATAATGGATTTCTTGATCTAAAGAAAAAGGTATTAACTTCTGATCTGTTATTGTACCATATGATATATTTCATAGCCTCTTAGTGTTACCTTTATAGATTCAACATGAATATACTCAACACTCTTACATCCAGAGAAATGTTTGGTTGAGTACATATAGTTACATACATCAGGAAAACGCTTTTATATTATAATGGAATGCTATCTATATACATGAAATCGTCTTCCATTTTAGGAGCCTTATCCAAGGAAAATACGACGTGGATGGACAATAGAAATGATATTGGATTACACAAATAAAATCATAAAAAAAATAATGTTTTTCTATATTTAATAGCAATGAGATGATAAAAAAGTACTAGCCTTCCAATCTCTATAAACCTTAATTCCTAAAATATTTTTAGTTTTACTGACATATTAAACAATGAATATTCTAGAAAATTCATGATTAAATAGCTAATTCCCTTTAATTTTTAAACCATATAACAACATGTCATCCAAATAATTTTGTATTAAAATTAAACTTCTATCATTCAATACCTTCTGGTAGAAAATAGTGATCATTTTTTGCACCAGGTGAGCCCTTCATTATCCATCATAGAATTGAATTTTTGGTCTCACGTCCATGCCTCCTACTTCAAACCATTGAGACTCATATTCACGTTACACACTATGTTCACATTATAATGAACCATGAAAACCACAAATTTCTTTACATAAATCTAATCCAATAAATATATAAAGATAAATTATTTCATTATATATGTCTACTCCACACACAAATTATCATAACTTACTAGTATCAACACTATTTTCATAGTATAATAATTATCTTCTAGTGATAAAAAATCTAAGATGTCACTTTCCTCATTCTATTGGTTAACCTTTTCAAACAGTTGCACCACATAAAAAATCCCTATATTAGCTTTCACTATAAAATAGACCACATCTTTTTTCTCAAGTAAATTTTCACCTATGGAAAATTAGTCATCCCCCATGTCCTATTTTTATTTAATGATCACATTTTATATTTCATTCTAGACTCCCACATTCAAATTTACTGGAAGTGGCTTCCTCATATGAGGTTTTTGGTTCAACCTCATCCATTAGATATGAGAAATTCACATTGTCCCCAAATCATTTGACTAGTCATATGACACTAAAAATTCAATGCACTATGGATTTGAGCTCAGTACTAATTTTAAATGCATTATCTACTCCTCTATCTTCGGGATATCTCCCTTGAGAATCAATTGAATTAATAATTCCAGTAAATATTCTGTTTTTCTCACATAGGAATATCTAGTGTTTCCATTAATACAATTTAGAATTGATTCCACATTACTATGATCAATAAAAATAACAATTAATTTGTCACCATATTCCTTTCTCGTAAATTATAATCCAGGTAATTTATGGACTTTCTATAGGTCTTTGTCATTAAATAGAATATTTTGATTCCTTATAACTTGTTTATTTTTATTATTCCATAGTTAAATTCTACAGTATTCATCACTACCTGCTATAAAGAGTCATGCCTTGTATTTTTACATCATTATATCTCGATCCTTATCATTTAAATGAACTAAAAAAATACTCTACAAAACTATGAGGTTCATATTTCTAGTTATATATTGAACTATAGTCATTTAATTACATTATATCACATAATAATGGATAAACATATGTTAGACAAGTATTCTAGAATATTCAATACTTCATAACAAATTACCTTGAACATTATTCAGTGTAATCGCATACTTTATTCTTTTTTTAAATAAAAACAACCATTTATATTTTACCTGGAAACATTCCCTTAGGATAGATCCCATTAATTCTAAATATGATGTAGAATCTATCGCTATTTTACTCGTTACTATTTTCAATTAATAGGAATATTAACATCTGAAAAAGTTCCATATATACCATGGATTTACATTAAATAAATTTAGAAAATACATATGACTTATGGTGAGGAATGTAAAACAATACTTTTCATATTTTATAATTAAAAATACAAAATGTAAAGTCTCCCACTATGAGGATAGAATGGGGAAAACCCCTAAATAACTGAGTAGACCAGTTCTATGTTTTGAGAATAGTAATCCCATCTATTCATGTTCAATGACACTCTCTTCTACTTATCACAGACAAAGCATACATAAATTCTGAACTAAATGCGATTGAGATTCAGAATTGTTTTTTCTATTAGAAAATGTATATTCTTCTCACTGATATATATAATTTTGAACTAAGATTTTGTATTTGTTTTTTTATTATATTCATGTTATTCTCATGGATATTTTTATGTTTACAATGATAAAATTTTGAATTATCATAATTTGGTACAAGGGAAATTACTTATGTATCATATTGTCCTATCTCTTATAGGGTTGCATCCTTTTCTCCTCATGAAAACACCAATGATCCTTGTTCTACCTTTCAAAATTATGTTAAATCATAGTTCAATAGTGCTCCTCATTAGAATATCATATGTTAATTAGGTTCATAAATATACTCATAATGGGTCTTACATCTGTTTTTGTAGTAATTATTTTTCTTCATGTGGTCATTAACACAGCCTTTATCCACTATTTATAGTCCCTTGTAATCTACAAATAATAATTTATAAAATTTACTAGATACATACCATGATTCAGTATGATACAATTTATTGAAACAATTCTAGGATGTCAATCACCTATGACACCAAAATAATGCTAACATTCAATAATAAGTCACCACTTCTCTAAACTATATTCATATAATTTGAACAAATAGAAGCTTCCCTTATCAAGGTTTCTATACTATTTCTTTAGAAATTACTAATATTACCCCATTAAAAATATTTTAATCTTTTATAACTTATACAATATATCTTACATTGGATTCTTTTATGTGAGGTATCTTGAAATATTTTCATAAAGAATCTCTTTTGAGGTGAATGCACCCTTCCTATACCATTCAATGTATTTTTAGATAGTGCTTGATCATTTCTCTATATATGCTATTCATTTTGGATTAAAATTACGGAATCCTCAAATATCATGATAGTTCTATTATAAAAACTGATAACTTTCAATATCATCACATATCAGGACTCTAACAGTGATGATAGTGGATAATGCACTCAAATATAATAAAAATTATATTAATTTCATTGATCTGATCTACCATTGGATAATATTGAGTTTTTTTCAATTGATATTCCATTATATACCAATTTATATCCTTGTTTGGAACAACCACTACATTATGATCACATTATTAATTGTCTTTAGATTCTCTTATGTCCCAGTAACGGCAATAAATAACTACTTTGAAGGATTTAACTCCATGATCATGAAGTCCACATCCCATGAAAATTACATCCTTAATAACCAATGATATTTCTTATACAATAATTATATTCAGATTCTTCCATAATTTTGTTTTCTAATCTAGAAAAACAGAACATTCGAATCCATATGAATTAGATATTCCTTGACCAACATTCCCCAAAACCTAAAATACATTACACTAAATTGTTATATATATACCTCAAAATATTTATAATCTGAAACATCATCATATAATAAAATACCACTAAATAATAAAATAATAATAAGGAATGTGAGTGATCTCAATTTGAGCATCTTATGATTGTGTTGATGAGAGAGTTAAAACCACCAAAAGATATGATACCACATATAAAGAATTATAAAAATACATGATCAATAGACAATGTCCATAAAAATATACACATAGTAGAAAAGATCCTAAAAAATCCATTGAAATTTGAATACTATATATATGAATAATTCACACCCTACTCACTGTACCAATACAACATCACAGACACCTCGGAAGAACTCACATAATTCGAACACATCATTGATGAAAAAAGTAAAACCTCAAATGAAATTTGAACACATTATTTTATGTGGTTTGTAAACCTCAAACTTCATTAATGGGAAAAAAATTCTATGTTCCATTTCTATTATAATATTAAATAATTAAATTCACCTTTTCTATATAAGTAAATAACATCACTAATTTCAAATAAACATTAAATCGCATCATATAATGTCTACTAGTGGTCACATTTGATTGCACTGCCATTCAAGATTTATGGATGTTCCCACATTGAACATGGTGACTATTGACCAGTTGATAGAATTGAATACCAACTATTTAATGATTTGTTGAATATTATTTTTTTAAACTTACCACTAAAAATGTCAATTAGATGACACTCTCATCAAAAAATATTTTCATCCATTCGAGGTATTTTTAATGTTAATTTTAAACTATAGGGTTGTCCATCAACAGTTTTCTGTCAAACCATTAAAATAAATGAAATAATATTGAAGGATTATCATAGCATAAAATGGAAATATATAAGACTTCCCATGATCCATCAACAGTTGTTTTAAAGAAACCCACAACATCTAAAAATCTTAATAAGAACAATGTTTTCCATAACCCTAGTATCTTTAGAACACTTTAGAATTATATTAAACATGTAATCATTATCTGGATATAAACATCATCTTTTCCCTTAATAAATATATTTCAAATTTCTACAACATATATCGAATATATCTTTTTCATATGTAAGACCTCATACATATTCTATAATATTTATAGTTAAAATGAATCCTTAAATTGTATAAGTCTAGAATCAGGTGAACTAGAGACACTCGGTAAATGCCACTCATATATTCTAATATTGGATTTGATGATGTACTTATAAGATATTAACATTCAATATTGAATATTATTTCACTGCAATCATTCTTAAAATGGACATTTGGTTCATATTTCAAACACATGGTACCACCTTCCATCAATCTTCAATGGAACTAGATTCTTGTTTATTTTATTTTCTATTGACTTTTCATAGATATATAACATCCATCGTCTCTTTTATTTTATTATTTTTTGGTAGAATCTTGAACCTATTTCTATAAAATATCGTCATTCAAAATTAGGATCCTATGATCCAAAATTACTAAGACTTTATTTACACATGTTTTATTCAACTCCATAACCATTAAAAAATCCCATGATAAACATATCATTATTTTACATCATTTTTATAAAATAAACATTACAACTCACTTGTTATTGCAACATACCATGAATATTAAATTATGAATTTGAAGACTATAAGCATAAGAATCCTTTTATATAAAACTTTATTAAATTTCCTCCACAATAGAGACACACTATAATTCCTTCAAGACTAATAAAAATTTGTAATCACCTGTATAGTTGGGGGAATTGAAATATAATAAATGGTGTGAGATCAAATGATTAAAAACAGAAATCTTATTAATATCACATCAAGGGTAATATCATAAGCATATGACTAAAAATCAATAAGGTATAAATTTTTTATTAAAAAAACATTGAAGAATAATGTTTTTCTATAAGACATGATAAAGGTTAATAAGTCTGAAATGAATAAACATATTCAAATGAAAACATTGTTTCGAATAATAAGAAAATAAACATGATCCATGGAGCATAGTCACAATCATATGGTCTGGAAAATGTAACAAGACATTGTAACATTGAATAATAATGGACCTTTCGACAAACAAAATAAAGGATAAATTTGAACCTTGGGAATAAACAAAAATTCCATGCTTAATTTTGTGAATACACAATATATTCAGGATTCATGTTATGAATAAACATTTTGTTCACACTTCATGTTATGAATTGATAATTTTCCACACATAACATCATTATCTAAGGAGATATTAATCCATAACCAATTCAATTAAGGGTGACATAGGACCCCACACACATTTCATCCATACATATTTTTTCGTATAAAAAACAAATATTCCACTTAACAAAATGGACCAATTGATGAAAAATGGGATTTGAAACACTTCCTGATGGTATCACCAAAATTAAGTTGAATAATGTAAATGATTGATACCTAAAATTAAATCACCCATAATAGATACATTATAAGACCATATTAGAGCATTATTCCTAAAAAATCAAAATCAATAAATCATTTTGGTATAATGAAAAAATTGTAATTGAAATAATAAAAGGTATTTTAGAAAATGATTTTATCATTGGGGTAAATGATGTAGTTGGGGGAAAATTAAAATTTTAATTTAAAATGGTGATTTTTATTAAATAATTTACATTTAAGAATAAATTTCGACATTAGATCCTTAAAAAGATACAAATACATTAAAATGGTGAAGCAAAAAAATTTTAAAATCAATAATTTTTTTAAAAAAATGATATTCTTAATTTTTTGAATTATGAATTATTTCTTAATAGAATCTGGAGTGGATAAAAAATTCATTATTTTGAATGGATTTTAAACTAATAAACTATTTTTAAATAACTATATTAAAAACCAATATCAAAAAAAGAAGTAGTCAAATTTCACATTGAAACATAATAATGGATAATTGTAATCCCACATGAGTAAACACATATTTCAATTTCACAATGACAATGGAAAACAATTGTTGTAATAGTAAACATGAATGTAGTGAAAACATATCCTAAAAAGAGATGATATTTTTTCTAAAAGATGTTGAACCTTTTTGAGAAATAAATTCATTGAGATACATTCAATCAGTTAAAAAATACTTTTTACTAGAAATAAAAAGGATTAAATATCTTATAAAATACTCAATATATGTATTTATAAATAATAGAACAATGATTCTTGAGAAATAAAATTTTGACTCAAAGAAAAAAATAATTGAGATAACAAAACCCCTTAAGGATATTGTAATTCATGAATTTAGTGACATTTAGAAAGGCTTTAATTTGGTATAATTAAAAATCCATATAAAATAGTGATATAATACCCAAAAAATATAGGAATAGAATTTACCCAACATATATTAAATAACATCAATAAGTCTAATAATAACTCAATGAATAAATAATCAGTTTCCAAAAACCATTACATCATTATTATATTTTGAATTGAGAACCCATGAATGGTATAACAAGATATAAATTTTAAAATACCTTATATGTTATAAAAAATAATGATAGTATAAGTATTTGATCAATAAATTAATCCAAAAAATAATAAACATGTCAATATGCATCATATCTCAATGCTTCAAAATTCAGATGCAAAAAATCGTTACATCTGGTCCTAATTCATTTTGGGCATGCACCTAAAAACCTGAATAATAAAATCAATTTTATAAAAACATTATTAATAATATTTTACTTACATATTTTATTTTTTCAAGTCTATATATTTTCATATGTTACACATTAATTTAATAGTATTCATTTATGGTGGTTACTTTAGGTAATTCAATGTTATTCTATAAAACATTCATAATACACAGATCATTTTCAAGAGTATTGTAAAATAGAATAGTAATATAAAAAATTTACAGGATTAATGTTTCTATTATTAATTTTCCATAAATTTTATACCATTTCCTATATTTTCTCAAAATGGAGTCAAATTAAGAAAGCTTCATTGAATGTTTATTTTATGTGGTTATGTTTACAATGGTTACTTATTTTAATATCAATTACAGAATAACCAATGAAACAATTTAAAAATATTTATAGTTTTATAAATAAAATTTTTATACATTAAATATATTTTTAATGTAATTCATATTAGTAGGCGATGAATAATAGATTGTGTTGTTTATAGAGGTTACAGTTCGCCCATACGCATGATTGCATATTCATAATTGAAATAGATTTCAAGTAGGGATAAAAATGGATGTTCCATTAGAATAATAACATTTTAGAATATTATAACTACCAATTTTATAACACATTCAGGGAATAAAATGATTTTATTGGTAGAAGAAAAAAATAAATAATAGAATTTTGTAGAGAACATTATATATCCTTTTGGATGCTCTCCCATGGGTAACATCTTAATCTCTATAGCATGGTATTTTTGGAATGATTATATATTTTAGTACATGGATTGATGTTTTAGGATATACTATAGATATTTTTATTACATATAACTCTTTAGACTTGTCAGAGAAATTTTGTTTATATGATCCCATATTATACGTGAAGAAAATGGAATTTTGGTAAATAATCATTACTTTTTCGATGATGGCATTATACTATTCAAGGGAAATGTCTCCAATGTTGAGAAATATATATTTTTGGGTGATTTAAGGTATATTAAACAAAAAAAATCATTTTTATGCAGTTTTTTAAACATGTTCATGCCTTTTACCACTGTATTTTTACACATTACCATTTTGATTTTTTCATTAGTAACTAGTTTTTACCCATCTAATTTACAATTTATTAAAAATATAAGTACACAAAAAATATCCAATATTAATGTTGTAGAATATTATTTATTATCCATCAGATCTAATTTAGTTTCTAAATAATTTAAAATTCACTCTTAATTTAAACCTTCTAATATTTGTTGAAACATTTAAGTATAAAATATTGTTTTCACCATTATGTGTTCTTAATATTATGAAATATTACATACCAATTAAATGAGAGATAATATATCTATTTATATATTTCAAAATAATATCATATGAATTATATAATGTAGATAAATTAATTTTACTATATAAAAAATTATAGAACATTAATATAATAATTATTTGAAAATAACCCTTTCAATATTATCTAGGTCCCTAACTTAGTGTTACTAATTATAATTTTTATACATAAAAATATAATTATAATTATTACATAATATTAAAATGTTGATTAAAAATATGAAATCAATTTTATTAGATTCAATTTCTAAAAGTGACGAAAACTAGTTTATAATATAAGGAATAATAATAATTTTTAGAGTAAAAAATAATTTATGCTTCCAAAAAATTAAATATCAGTTTTAATAATTCAAAATATTAATTTTTTAAAATGATTTATATTACGTTATAAACATATTTTTATTGAAAAAGAATTTGCAAAACTTTTTTTCATTCATGTATTATAAAAGTGATTATATTATAAAAATTTATATTTTTTCACTAATCACCTAAAAATCAATTATTTTAGAAAAATATATAAATTTAATCTAAAATAAATTTCAAAATTGGATTAAAAAAAATGTCATTAATATTTTCTAGTCAAAATTATAAAATTTATAGAATTAAATTTTAAATGAACATATGATACATAAAAAACTTCTTTTATTATAAATTCCATATGAAAAAATTTATTATTATTAATCCTTTTCCGTCTATAATTCTTATTTTTTATTCTTTTTTATTCATTATAAGATAAAATATTTATAATTATTCTTAATATTTATCTAATATATTAGTTAAAATTTTCATTTGGTGTTTTGTGTGAAATAAATTTTTGATAGAATATATTAATTGAGAGAAAATATTTGTTCGATAATCTCAAGGTTTTACATTCTACTATAATAAATAAATTTTTTACTCATTATTTTAAATCATTAAATTAAAATGAACATATATAGGGATATCCATAAGATATAGATATATCAATATATTATTTTTAATGACGTGTAAAACTTTTTAACATGATTAAATCTATGAAACTCATCTATTCTTTTATAATATTCATTTTCCAATATTGATATTCTCTCAAAAAATTTGAGCTAAATACCCCTTATGATTGGGTGTTAAGATGAATATAACAGAATTAATTTTAAAAGAATGTTCATAGTCATCCTTAACATTATAGGTGACTATATGTTTGTTCACAATATTAAATTTTATTTCAGTATTTATTAATATAAAGTCTACATATAGACAACCAAACCATTTCTAACATCACATCTGATTCATCTAAATGAAGAATAATATGATTCATATTCCAAATAACTCCATATTGGTATAACATAATATTATTTCAATATTTATTCATTGATAGTAAAATCATTAGGACAATGATTTAATTCTCATAGAAAACATCTTAGATATTATAATATTGCTATAATCAAAATCCAATATGATGTCCACAACTCTAGTGTATAGGATTATTGTTCCATAATTATCATAATCCAATTTTTTAGATGTGATTAAATACTCTATATATGTTTTCCTTGGTTTAAGTGGTTTATGAGGTCTATTGTAATCATTTTATGAGGTGTTAGGGAATTTATTTTTATAATCCCTAAATTATTTTCACTTGAAGAATTGATGTGTTTGTACATCATTAGATTGGAAATTATTTTTCTCTATCACATTGAGTATCCTCTTAATTCCATTTTTAAAATCATTAGTTCTATGGCTATCCTCACCATTTTTGTAAAATTTCCACTTATATAGATGTAATTAACATGGTGTTTCTTAAAACATTTTTACATTTAGTTTGTTCAAAATTATTTCCTCTAGGTTTCTTATCATCAGAGATCCATTGATACTCTATGTTCCATTTTTTCTCTCTAGAATACATAGAGTATCCATTATCCATATCCACTTTTAGTGATCCTTGAACAATATCTTAAAATAATAAAAATCCTATTATGGTTAATTCCATTCAAATAATTGGAATTAATCCACTATAAAAATAATCGATTTTACTCATAGAGTTTGAGACTAAACTAGAGGAATATGTTGAATTCCTCAAGATGACTTCTTCATTTCTGCCAATGGACTCATCCTCTATTTGTATCAAATCCACAAATTGTCTCCCCATATTATTTTAAAGTGATCAAGAAATGTAAATTTGTGAAGAATACATTTTTAACTCATCATATTCTAATGAATATACATCCTTAATTTCTATTATATTATTAATGAGAGTCTATAATAGGCCAATCTCACCATCAATATGATTGACTTACAAAAAAGGATTCACATCATTCCAACACTAGATAACAAAAATGATTTGATCCATCACATTGATCCATTTATTACTAAAATGTGGTTAACAAGATTCAATAAATTTGGGTGGATGTTAATATAATAAAGAATCAATTTCATGCTACTTCTTCATTAGTCTGTTTAAGATTTCAACATGGTTTTCATTATTATTGATAGATTTGGATATTTGATATAGAATATATATATGAATTTGTACCCATTCACTCATCCTATTTGGATTCTCAATCATCACATTACCCATTTTTCCCAATAATAAATTAGTTTTTATTCACAATTCATTTGGATGAAAATGTTAAAGATAACAATGCCTAATATGAAATAGAAAAACTAATTATATAAAAGGGATAAATCATAAATATTATGTGGTACCTTAACTATATATTTCTAGGATTCAATCATGGTTCTTTATTTCATATATCATTTTAGTTTTTCGAATCATACAATAAATATATTCTTAAATTATTCAGAATGGTTCATAAAGAGTGAGTGAATTTACAAAGAATATCCCTTGAGAGTGACTAGAATAGTGGGTAGTCATAGGGACAATCATCATATGTGACGATCGAGTTGATATTAAACAAGAATCTTTTGGGTGATTACCCCAAGGTGATTATGTTCTATAACTACCATCACCTTAATATATGTAGATAGGTATTTTATTGAATAAAAACCACACCCTCCATAGTTTCCCAAAACATCAGGATGTTATATTTTATGTAGATTTATCCGTAGGGTTTTCAATAAGAATATCTCATATTAATGCACATAAATTACACTACTAATCCAAAATAATAACTGACATTTTATTTTATACAAACTAAAACTTACAATAAAAAATATATATATTAATTTTACATTATATCTATAACATAAATATCCAAACTCAATAATTATGTCAAAATCCAAGGAATATATGGTTTATTTTCTTTTACGAATAAATACACAAGAAACATAACATAAAACAATTTTTAGAAATTCCTATATAAATGAGCTACAATAGAATCCATTGTAGAATTATCATAAGTGAAAATCATATTCATAATACAAGGAATAGAATCATATGAAATGGGTTGACCATAAATTCTCAGTAAGGGAAAAAAATATCTAAATTTCATTAAGGTTTATATCATAAAAAAAGATGAAACATGATAGGGGCAAAAATTTATTATTAAAATGAACATGAAAAATATGATTTTTCTATAAATCATGATAGAAGGACATTAAATCTATAATGAAAAACAAATACCATGGAACACTATTTTAGGATCATGAGATAATAAACATGATCTATAGGGAAAAATTATAGATATATGTCATAGAAATATAGCATCCCCTTGAGGAATTTCATAAAAATGAAAAATGAAAATTATCAACATTGATAAATTATAACATTGTGGGAAAACAAAATGTTCTTTCTTCATGTCGGTAATAATCTAAATTTTCATACATCAAGTAGTGAACAAAAAATTATCATGTTTTCTGTCGTAAACAAAATAATGAGTACTCTAAACATCCCAATTTCTAGAGATATACATACTTAACTAATGAATTAGAAGGTGTTGTAAGAACCTACTCATTAATAATACAAAAATATGCAAGGGAATTGGAAATAAAACCACATAAAAAAGAACCGAAGGAAGAAAAATGGGTTCCATAACATTTCAAGCTGGAATCAGCAATATTTAACAACACAATGTAAATGGTTGATACCCAAAATTCAATAACACCAACAAATTGTTAAATAACATTATTATAGTGGGTGATATATCAAAATTAAATTGTAATTAAATAAATCCTATAGAGTTAATGATAAAAACTCAAGTGAATTATTAAAATATTATTTAGAAAATTCATTTATCTTTTGTGTAAAATATAAAGCCATAGTGACCATAAAAATCATTATAAAAATAGTTAATTGAAAACATTTGAAATAATTTTATTCTATACAAGAACATTCAAGTGTATAGACTTGATAAAAGAATAAATATTTAAAATGGTTAATTAAATAAATCATGAAATGTTTTACTTTTAAAATTATTATTTATTTATATATGTTTTAAATGATTAAATTAATTTCTAATGAGAAAATGGTGTGTATTTATTCATACAACTTGAAAAAATATGTGTTAAATAATACAAATTCTTCTATAGAACCATAAATATCTATAGAGAAAAAATCACATTTTTTTTTACATATTTTCACTCATAATAGAAATAGTGTTTCATGTTAAGGGTTTGGAACTGTCGGTGTATCCTATACCAATAGTTTGAGTGACAGTTGTGTGATTGTACATTAATATATAGCTACAAAAATGGTATGTTGTTGGTATATATCCCCTCAACCAATAGTTCCCAAACCATTGAAATAGTATATTTAAATAGAAATACATATACCAATGTTTTAGTCTCCAAGTTGGAATAGGTATTCTAAAGAAAAAAATTGTGCCGGGTAATGATCCCACAACATCACACTTATATTACAAAGACATTACAACTATTCTATAACATTATATACATACATATACATATATATATATATATATAAATTTATATTGACGTATTTATTATTTATTTATTTATTTAAATAAATAATAGAATCAACAATAATAATAGTTTTAAAAAAATGTACGTATAGGTGACTGTAAGGAACACCTATAACAACGGTTTGAAAATTCCTTTAATATAGGTGGAAAAAATATGAATTTTAATGGTTTGGTTGAATTATTGGTATATGGGGCCATTTATCATGCCTATACCAATGGTTTTATGAAACCATTAGTATAGGATTCCATAAAAAATATTTATACCTTTGTTTTCCCAAACCATTTTTATGGGTTCTTTATAACAGGCATAATCCGACAGTTTTCATATAATATTGATATAGGGTTCCCAAATCAATAGTTTTTCAAAAAACCATTCACAGATCCAATTTTGTATCATATATTTTCATTAGTGGATTTCACCTCTAGTATTGTCAAGGAACCCTTCGATTGTTCGCTTTCGACTGCATACATCTGATTGAACATCTTACGGACTTCCAAACATTTTTTTATTCCACTCCACCATTTCCAATTTAGTTTTAATAATTATAATTATTCAAACCATCCTTCTAATAATAATAATTTTTTTTTTGTATATGGTTTTAAAAATCTTGAACCTAACACATTTCTAGTTAGAATGCACATCTAAAAATCGACCAAATGATAAATATTTTCACAAAAATAGATTTATTAATGTGTGAATATTGGTTTTGTTTTTATTTTTTATTATCA
The DNA here is from genome assembly GCA_963277665.1 of Viscum album. Lineage (NCBI taxonomy): Eukaryota > Viridiplantae > Streptophyta > Magnoliopsida > Santalales > Viscaceae > Viscum > Viscum album. The sequence goes on from OY728123.1 coordinate 669,958,725, forward strand.
ATATATTCATCTAAAATTAGGCCAAGATCATGACCAATATAAATGAGTTATCTTGTTCAAGACACCTTGTTTTCATGTGTACATGCATTTGTGGTATCACCCTAATATTTTCAAAATATATTTTTTCTCAAAATTAATATATTCTTTAATGATTGTTTCATACAAAAAACTGTACTAAGACAATACAAGATATATTAGATGAATATTATGAAAATTTCAGAATAATAAAAACTATTTAAAATAAAATTATTGTAATTAATTAGTAATTCATACAATGTATAAATATGAAAATTTCATGTTTTAAATGGGAATTTTTTTAATAAAATCAGGTTTTCAAAATATATTATATTTTTTTAAATAATAAATTTATAAAGTATTAAATTTTCATTTGTAAAAATTAACTTCAATTTTTTATTTTTTTTATTAAAATACTATCTTACTATGATTTATTATCTAAAAAAACTAATTTTTAGGCGAATTGTGAAAATACTGATTATGTTAATACCATCAATTTTATAATATATTAATGACTTAATGGTTTTTAAAAAAATTTCCTATAAATTTTTTTATGTGAAAAAAATCAATTAATAATATTATTCTGAATTTTTAAAACTAATGTATTATATTTTTAATCATTTGTAATACATTACAATAAAAACAATTTTTTTCTTATATTAAAAATTATTTTTCATCACATGTAGATATTAAATATAAAATAATGAAAATAATATTTTTTATCTACATTTTAATATTTTTTAATAACATCAATTCCATTATTATGATCAAAATTATTATTACTAAGATTAATGTTATGGACCATTATAATGTTAAAAGGGTTATTTTTTTAAGAATTGTTATACTATTTTCTAAAACATCTTATCTACAAAATTAAATTTGTATATTATATATGATGAAATTGAAAACATTTTTCTAAGTATAAAAAAATATATGATCCATTATTTTACTGGTAATTAGTATTATCTATGATTATGAACACAAAATAGAGAAAACAATATTTTTCAACAAAAAGGGTTTACCATATATGAAATATTTTAAATTTAATTTTAATTTTGTATTATTTAGAAATTTAATAATACTTTTTGGTGATTAAACATATTTTCCTAAAATAAAAATTTGGTATGTGGAATTAAATTATATTTTTAATAATATTTAAATTACTTTGATACAAACATGTTGCATATGTAAAAACCAAAATAGTAAAGGTGAAAAACTATAGTGGTTCAAGACTTGAATCAAATTGAAAACTTGAGTTAAAATGAATTATAGAGATATTATTAACCTTATATCACCATAAACTTATTTATATCTACCTTTTGGATCCATTGACCACTTAATTGTTTCATTCCATCCTTGAAAATGTATTGAGTATTTTAAAAAATTCCATTTTCTTCACATATAAAAGGAGATCACTTCCACCATAATTATCCATTAATAAAAAATATTTTGATGTACACAAATAGATTACAAGTATTCAATAAACCACATAACCATGTCCTAGAATCATTAATATTTCAAAAAAGCTTTGCAACTTAGCATTAATCAGTTACCCAAGGGATATCATCCAAAGGGAGAGGTAATGTTCTAAACCAAACTCAATTATTTATTCTATTATTTTACAATAAAAAATATATTCCATCGATGACTATATGAAAACATAAGTATTTATAATATATCCAAAATATATTATAAAATTTTAAAATAAATTTTCTACTTTTTCCAAACCCATTCTACAAATTATGATGTCTCCATGCATACACACATACTACTACATTAGTGAACAATGTGTTCTATTTTTCTTCACTACCTTACATGGATGGATTTAATTATTTATCTAGTTTATAAAATTGATATTTTTATATTTTCCAAGTTTCTTTAAATATAATATAAGATGTTATATACATGATGAGGAGAATTAAATATATCCTTTATCTACACCCGTTGAATTATTTCATTTTTATGTTTTCTTTTTAGGTGTTTATCTAGTTATGTTAAAGCTGCATCCATTTTTGAAATTGGGTTTTAGTTTTTTCTTGTGTTTTAATTTTTTAATGGGTTTTTTGTGAGGTTCCCACTAAAATACCTAAAATTTGTTCTTTATTTAAATTTAAACAATTGTCTTAGGACTGGTCCTAGTAGACTAAAACACCTAAAATAAACATATCAAGAAAATATGACTAATTTTAGTTCATAGTGCGAACAAATATGAAATTATACAATATTTATGGTAATAAAATAATAAAAGTAATAAATATATATAATTTTAGTGACTATGATGATATTTTTCAACAATTTTTACCAAAATCACTATAACAAGTACGTTTTAGAGAAATTTACTAAACTACCACAAGTAACGGCTTTAAGTGAAAACAATATTGTAAATAAATAAAATATGATTAAAATAGACCTCAAAAAATTAAATATTGATGAAAAATGTTCATGATAATGTTTATAATAATATTTACTTGAATATTCATGATTATGGGAAAATCGGTAAAATAAAGCAGTGTTTGAAGTATGGGTTTGTGAATCTCAATTTTTCTTTATAGAGATATGATGTCTATTCATCACTAGTTTCCTCTTGTGGTGTATATATTGGTCATGAATTCCTTTTTTCATAGTTTTTCATAAGATTCATGGGATTTAAAAACAAATTTCATTTTATACCATTAATTGTTTTCAATTAAAATTATAATGATGATATAAGGGTTTTTAGAAACTCAATTTTATTTCATTGATCTAGGACTGTAATTCTCGAAGATAGTTCATATATGTTAGACAAATTCATCTATTTTGGTATTTTGGGTTATTATATATTTTTTTCTAGGTATATAAATTTCTACCATACAAATATATTTCTATATATCTCAATCTTCATGATATATGTTTATCATAAGGGATTTAGTTAACTAAAATTTTCATTCATTGAGATAAAATATAATTCCTTGCGCATCATTATTAAATGGTTGATAAATTTTCTATTTCCTATTTCCTAATATACATATGTCTTATACTCTAGGTAATATATATTTATTAAACAAATTATTAATTTTTTTAAAAATTATTTCTAACAAAAGTGAAATGTTTTTATTAGAAAAATGTTATCTCTTCTAAACACATTTTTTTTCCTCTAATTACATATTAATTATTTCAAAATAAACATTCCATTCTTATTTGAAAAAACAAAAATGTTTTTTTCTCATTTTTCCTTTCTATCTTCCATAGCCAATTTTTAGAGGGAAATTTTACTACCTCTTTTTACAAATTAGGCCTTCAACCATGGAATTTAAAAAATTTAAATTTTTTTATATCATTTTAAAATAAAACCTTTTTTATTTCTCTCCAAATTGTAATTAGAAATATATTATATATTTTAAAGGATATATTATTGAAGATTATCTATAAAGGTAAAAGTCTTTAGGATTTTTCCAGTCCTCTTTTTTAAATAATTATGACCTTTTCCACATCCTACTGTTTAACTTTTTTTTAAATGTGAATGATTTAATATTTTTTCACTTATCCTTTAGAATAATGACTTTTTATATAGTCGTAAACTAATATTTTACAGCAAAGGTGAAATCATTTTCTGAAACACTTGTACAAATCTTCTTCTATTTTTTCCAGTAACTATAAAGGCTCAGTTTCTTTGAAATTAAAATTTCATGAATATCCAACTAAAATGATCTTATAATATACTCTTCTTTGGTGATTTAATTTTGGATATCCACCGACAAAATTATTCTGTTAAATTTTGGTGATATAATCAATAAATGTTATGAAATGCATTTTCATCCATTGATTATTTATGATGTGCTGAATGATTGTTTTTAGTTGTCACACATATGTGTTAATAAATAAACTATATGGTCTTATATCACACTCTAATGACTTTTATGTATTTATATCTCATTATATATGGATGTTAAGTATAAAAAGGTTTTTATTCACTATACGGAGTGTAAACATTTCATTTTTTCAATGTATGAAATCTGAATATTTCTTTTGATCACAAGATGACGCATGAAAATTTTGTTTCATCACAATGTTTTAGTTTACCTATGATTTTGGTTTTTTAAAAGTTTTTATTTTGTAATGTCTCAAGGGAGTGTTAAACTTCCATTATATTCCTATGATTGTGTCCTATGTATCATGTTTATTATCTCATGATTCTTCTATCTTTTTCCAGTGTGTATGATTATTCATTTCATATTACAGGTCATTTTATCATGATTTTGGGAAAACCATTATTTTATATGTTTTTTAATATAAAATTATTCCTCATTCTCATGTTTTACCTTAACCTTAGTATAATACCCTTAATGGAATACTGATAATTTTTTCCTTACTAATAATTTGTGCTCATTATTTTTATTATTTTTACATTCCCCAAGTAATGAAGATTATTATAATTAAAAAATGTCATGAAGGGTGCGTATTGTGGATATATTATAGAGTAATGACATTATTTTGTTCTATAAAGAGATTGTTACGTATCATGTAATAAATTACATTAGAACATCCATTATTTAAATTCTGATATGTTTTTGGAGTTGTAATTTTTATCTTATTGAATGTATATGAAATAGAGATATTTTTATCATGGGTTTATTGATAGGTATTTTTTATAGTTTTTACAATTACTTGAATATGATAATTATTCTATAGATTAGAAGTATATACCTTAGAAAAATAATGAAAAGTTGTGAAAGGATGATCATTGTTCCTTACTCCTAGAAGGGAAATAGAACATAATAATTTTATCATATGTTGGGGCCCCAAACTTGAGATTGTTAACCCATTTACGGACAACAATACCCATGCGGCATTTCCATTCATTATTATTTATTTTTTGATATTATTAATTACTTATCCATTATCTATATATTTTTAAATACAGTAATAATATATATATATAGATTTAATTACTATAATATTTATTATATATATTTATTAATATAAAAACAATATATAATATAAATACACAATAACATTATAATTTTATTACATTGAAATTATTATAATTTTTTATTATAATGAATTTGAAATAATTATTCTTATTAGTTTGTATTTAATTATATATATATTTATTTATTTATTCATATAAACATAGAAAAATAACTTTTAATTAGGACATTGACTTTTTAAAAAACCATTGAAAAATCACACTAGAAAAGTTCAATTAGTAGTGCAATTCTCCCTGAACAATTTCATGGCCATTGGAATTAGATGTTTAAAATGAAAATGAAAATTTAAATTTCAAATAAATATTGACACTAAAAAATAATTGAAATTTAAAAAATTTCTTCTTGAAATTTAAATTCTAATTGAAACATAAATTTTTTTAAAAGTGACTGTTAATGAAACTTTGTAGTGGAAATTTCCTATTATTGGGGAAAATTTGTATTTAAAATTTAGTTATGAAATTGGATTATAAATGTTTAAATAAAATTAAATGAGAACAATTAATTTTTATGGTGAAATTATTTACTCAAAATTTAATTTTCAATGAAAAATTTGAAAAAATCAATTCATATTTTCACTGAAATTGTACATTGGAAACTCCCAGTTACCAGCAAAAAGTTATACAAAAAATTTAATTTTAAATGAATTATTAAAAATTCCATAATAATTTTTTGTTTCATTCTCCTAGTGAAATATAGAGTGAAAAATTACATTGAAAATTTTTAGTAAAAATATCCATTTAATATTTCATGATATAATTTCTCTATCATTTCTATTAAATGTTTAAACTAATAAAATCATCTAAAATTTACACTACAAAATTTGATTATAAAAATTATGAATGAAATTCCTGTTTTAATTTCCTATAAAAATACATAAATATACAATTTAACTGTTTGCCCAAAACAATTCCATAAAAAGTTACTATGTGAATTCCCATTTGAAATTTTCATTGAAAATTTCAAGTGAAATTTAATAGTGTCATTCTAAATGAAAATAAACATATATTCATATGTGTATACAAAAATACAATTATTCAATTTAAATTTCATGATGAAATTTACATCATAATTTCGCTGTGCTTACACACATAGATATATGAAATTTTTTGATTGAATGATTTACTTGAAATTTATATCCTTAAGTGGAAATGGAAAATGAAATTGAAAAATTTTCAATGTATTTTTTTTTTAAAATCCTACTCTAATACCCTATATTTTATTGTCATAATAAATCATTTTCAGGGTTAGTGTTGTCCCTAAAAAATGAAATGAAACCCATCACAACCAAGGATAAGAAATTCTAGAATCAAAATTGAAATTAATATATAACAAATGTAATGGTAATATGTTATTTAATACAAAATAATACCACCATTATTATCTTAATTTTCCAAAATTATAAATCCCCTATCAGTAGATATATTTAAATATATATTTTCTGAAAAAAAATATTATTAAAACAATCCTATTTAAAATGTTTTTAAAAAAATAATATATAAATTAATTATATCAATTCATGCATTTTTCCTTTTTTTCACTGTCCAAATGCGTGGAGGCCCTTGTTGTCAATGACATTGAATTTGAAAAAGGCATTAATGACCATAAATAATTTTCCTAAATATAAAAAAAATTAATAAATTAATAATATATAGGTGGGTATATATATAATATATGGGTTTTTGTTATTTTTTTCATATATATATATATTACAATAATATTTCTGCAACAAAATTTTTCCGAATATTATAATTTTTAATATTACAAATCTAATCAAGATTTTTTTTAAATTAAATTGGTAAAGACATTATTAGTTGTGTTGATAATTATATAATTTAAATATTTATTAATATTTATTATTTTAAATATATTAAATATTTAAAAATATAATCAATATTTTTAATATTTTTATTACTAAGATTTAATTATAATAAACTAAATAATAATACATAATAATAATAATGTAATTTATTATATAATTAATAATTATTATTATTCCCACAAATATTTTAATGTGTAAGTATTATGTTTTTATGTACTTTAATTTTGACTGGTAAATATTATTTTTTTATATTTATGAAAAAATAATGTACAATTAATTTTTATATGTTGATTGAGTTTGTCAAATTATATTTAAATATTAGTCAAACATTATAATTTATATGATTTCGAAGTCATATACATTAAACATTATATTGCTTTATGTATATGAATTGGATATTTTATAAATAATAAAATACCAACAAAATATAATTGAAATTGAAACACAAAATAAAAATATAAAAATTAATTGAAAATAATTAAAATTTCATAAAAATGATAATTAGATTTAATGAAAAAATATATTATTATATTCAGATAATTCATTTTTAATTATATTTTTTTTACATTTCTTTTATTTCTAATTATATTTTATATTTTTAGTTAGTTTTATACATTTCAATTAGATTTTAGTTATACTATAATTTCTGTTCATATAATTTTTAACACGAAAATATTATTTTTTAATCAGTGTCACTTTTATTATATAAATAAATTTTGTTTTTTATATAGATTAAATTATTTTCAAAAAATAGATGTTTTGGGTGTGATTTTTGTTTTTGTTATAATTTTTTATTGTTTATATTTTATAAGATTTTAATGTTACTTGAATTTTAAAAAGATTTCAAATATTTCATGAAATTGACTATGAATGATTTTAAAATGTAAACTACAAGTAAAAAGTAAATGACAATTAAAATATATGATAAACATGCAAAAAATAGTGGAATATAAAAATAATTACATTACATTAATAGATAGAAAACCGTAGAGAAAATAATATAGTATTGTTTCAAATAATTTTAATGAATAGAAAATATATAAGTGACCGAGTACAATTACTCTCTAAAATAAGGTATTGTCCAATATACTAGTGTTTGAATGGGATTCTCTTATCGAGATCAGTGACCTCAGATCTAGGCTATAGTATAATCAGATAGAGAGTCATGTTCCTTAGGCACTAGAACCATGATTATCATATTCTAATCCTATGACTCGTCAGATGGAGGTGTAGCTGCAAGTCATGATGTGCCGCTAATCCATCTCACACAATGTAATTAGATGGACCAAACATCATATGTTGGGGGAACCATAACGCATGTGACGGATTAGTCATGAATAGGGGAGGAAAGGGAAATAAAAACTGATACAGGAACCGATCAGATATACATGGTGATAATTGTGGATACCACAACAAAAAATATAGATCCCATGCCTCTAAATTCACATCTATAATTAGTTGGGGCATGACCTATATAGGGGTGACCTATTCTTATGGAATATTTGAGACCTCACTTACAGAACAACATGGTCAATGTCATTACCATCATGGATCCTTAACATTAGTAGTTACTATATGAGGATACCAAGAAGGAAACTCTTCTCCCTGGGAAGGAACATCATCTCCCTATGGTAGATTATCAACAATAGTATCATGTAGAACTAGATATGCTGGAATCATCGCCTCCACTATAGCTGGGTATTTTACCTGGCTATGAACATACAAATAATTGATTTAGTCGACTATGATATAATGAGATTAAAAATAAATAAATAAAGGGAAAAAATAATCTATTTTGAATTTATTGACTTAATAGATCTTAAATCCCTTTTCCATATGGAGTACGATATAATATAAGATGTAGTCCATATGATGGATCAAACATTAGGTTATGTGATAAATTGAATCCCATTATAAAAATTCCCTTGATATGAAATAATGTATGTTCGTCTAAGAGGTGGCGATAATCTTCATGTTGTCAACATCAGTTGATATCATTCCCTTAATTAGTTTCACAAAATTATGCACTGATGACTATCTCGCTGGATCTTGAACAAATTGAACAATTTTAAACTATGGTGAGACTCTATAAAGATTATTCCACACCATAATATGAAAGTGAATAAATGAAATTACAATTGTGGAATCATAAATCCCATCAGTTCATTATATGGGAAGATGGTCTAATATATACTAGTATGAAAATAATGATAATTTAAATGAAATGTGGAATTTGTTAGAATATTTTGTTACAAATTTCTAAAAAAGGTAATATTATGAAATTTTTTAGTCAAAATAAATATCTATATATATACATCAGTGGGTATTAGACTATATAATATGACACTTTAGGAATCCAAATAATGTATTTGAGTCCAAAAAGTGGTGTTCCTGGATCCCATTGTAATCTAAAATGTTGATAGTGTAAATAAAATAAGAGAGTATAACAACTAATATTATATAATAAAAAATAATAACAATTATTGATCATATCTCCATCCACACGGAGTGTCATAGTGCACATCCATATAAAGCACTGGACAAGCAATGATATGTGTTGTGGGAGGTATGATCTCCCAATGCCATATCTAAATGAAGATGATACATTCCCCAAAATCACTATGATCTGATCATAATGTCATGCATAATGAATTATACATGTATTCTTATCTTGTAGAAGCGAAGATAAATGTCCCAACCTAATAATGTCCTATAATAACCTCAAATACATCATGTCGTAATTCAAACCAGAGTGATCATCAAAAAATGTCCCTCAAATAAGGAGTGATTTATATTCACGGGAATGAAACATGATAATATGATCATAATCATATATAGGTCAATGTGAGATGTGTATTTCAAACCAACAAATGGAAAGGGAACCTCCATCTTTTGTTTTATCTACCCCAACGATTCCAAAACTATGAACTCTTCATAAAAACATAGGTCAGTCTCCACAAGTGCATCCAAAAATGGTATCACCCTGGATACGAATATTGAGTCAAACATCCATATCCTCAGTGGTGATGGTCGTCTATCCCTTAAGGAAGTGGTATGTGTGAGTCTTAGGTCACCATCTCTTATTGAGGGCAGTGAGAAGGTGATGATCAACAAATTTATAATCTGATACAATGATTCCATAGATTCAAGAATAGTAATAGTATGGTATAATAGTTGTTGGGGGATGCATTGTATTAATGTTATTTGATCTATGCATCCTAATCCATTTAACTTCATGTTTTTCTAACACCTAACATGAAACTTTCCATCAATGCTCAGTGAGTAGTGTATTATCCTCCATATCTATTAATAAAAGTATAATATATACTAATTAATTGTAAAATCTAAATATAAAATTATGGTCCGAATAATATTATGATTAGTAGAATGTAATATATATTTTTATTTTTCCAAATTTTTCATAAATTTTTTCATATCAAAAGAAAGGGTTATTTATTCATGTTTCTCATATCACAATTCTAATACATTTAGTAAATAATTTTTTATCCAAGTCAACATCCGTTAATTATTTTCATCTTTAAGAAGGGATTTTCTCAAGTGATACGATCCACCTTGTTCCCTTGATGGTTTATAATGGTTTTTAATAAATTTTCATGGAAATCATTTCATTTTTATATCGTAAATAATCTAGGAAGTAAATATGGATTTTCATATATTATTGGGGAATACATAGTTATGGACTATCATTATGTGATGTGTGGGGTCTTATATAACCATCCAAAGAATTGGTTAATTTTTTATATCCAAAACACACACATTAATTTGAGATTAGTTTGTTTTTGAGGTCATTCTATAGGTTTCTAAGGATCTACCTCTATTCATAGCAGATTTCTCAAGGTATGTTCATTTTTTGGTGTGGTTTCTATTCATTATCTTATATCCTTATTGGATCTCTTCTCTTCTTGTTTCATTGGAACCCAATTGGTTAGTGGATGCCGAATTTAATGGGTTTGATAGAGTATTGATGTTGTTTCTTATAGATATTGGATCATGAGGAACCAAATTACTCTTTCTGAAGAACCTTTTTTGAATGCATCTAGTTTTTCCTCCATTCATGATGGAAGAGAGTCTTGTTTTTAATGGGGGTTTAATTTAAAAAACATATTTTTTCATACATTGGTTATATCAGTTGGACCCACATTATTTCTTAGATCTTTTATTCATTTCAATCACGTATACCAATATGTTAGAGACCAAAGGGTTGGATTTCTCATTTATGAATGATTTCTCTCATGGTGGTATAATTCAGGGATATTTTGTCACATGACTTATTTATAGTTTATATATGATTAGTTTGATTGTTGTTTCATGTCATATCATATGTAATTGTAATATTCCTTATCATATGAATATGAATGGATTGTTATGAAATCCGAAGGATGATTTTACAAATTGTTTTATCATATAAAAATTATTTGTAAACAAAAGGAAATTTTTTTGTATGTTGATTTCTCTTATTATTATTACATACATATCAGTATAGATTAGGTGTGATAGATGGTCACACCAAGAATTTTTGAGTAATATCTTATGATTTATTAATCCTTTAAATCATATTTCTCTCCCATGATTATCTGAACCTTAATGATTATGATCTAACACTTTATGATTCCTTATTATTTTTTACCTTATTTATATTTTGATCTCACTCATTTTTTACCACTTTATTTGGAAATTCATTGTTAGATTATGAGAAATTTTTATTTATTTATTTAAAATATGATACATTTAGGCATGTTTTTCATCTGTTTGATTTTTGTAAATGGTTTTATAATTTATAAACTATTTATTATTTTATAGTAGGTGTATTCAGAAACTTTCTATAATTCTAAAAAATGAAGAAGTATAGTTTAAAACCATGTAATTTATAATATGAAATGTTCAAATCTGAGGTAATACATCCTCATAGATAAGAGAGTTAACTCAATCCAGCAATGTTAAGGAATAATTTACTATTATAACCTTCTTAATAACAAATGTTGCATCTCAAATTTTTCCCTTAATCATTTGATAATCATTTATTAATCATTGAATAATCATTAGTTTTTCATTAGTTAATGATTCAGTAATCTTTTTTTAACCAATGATTAAACATTTATTAATAACAATTTAAAAATTAATGAATCATTTGATAAATATTAAATAATTATAACATTCACATATATTAATCACTAGTTAATAACTGTTTAATTGATAGTTATTATGTAGTTAAATTAATGTTAATTATTAGATAACTACTATTTAATCACTATTTAAGTTTTTAGTTCATAGTAAATTAATACATAGTCATTAATTAATAATTGGTTAATCATTACTTCATAATTAATTAATTCTATGTCAATCATTTCTTAATCACTGATTAATCTCTTGTTAATCCCTCATTAATCAATATATCTTCATTCATTATTCATTCACTATTCATTAGTAAATAAATACATAATCATTTTTTAATCATGAGATAATCCTAAATTAATTAAACCATAATAATTCGTTAATCACTCGTCAATCATTAAAACATAATTTATATTAAGTAGTTTCTTTATAGCTAATTATGAGTTATGTAATAATTAATCCTTAAGTAATTATTAGTTAATCATTATTTGAACATTGGTAAAAAATTTATTAATCATTATTTAATTTTTAGTTAATCACTTGTTAATCCTATGTTATTTATATGGAACTCATTCATTAATAATTCATTAATCAATATTTAATTAATAGTTACTAAGTACATACATTATAGTTAGTTATTAGTTGATTAATTGTTTGTTGTTATTTAATTATTACTCAATCCTTATTTGTTATTAAGATGGTGTTATAATAAACATTGGTAGTTAATTATCTAATCATTAATTATTCCTAATTTAATCCTAAATTATTCATTTTTTATTCATTACTAAATCATTTTCGTAGCATTAGTTAATCATTATTTTTTAATAGTTAATTATTAGTGAATAATTATTTCACTTATATTTATTCATCATTTAGTTAACATTAATTACATATTATGTCACTAATATTTAAAAACAACTAATTCGTACTAAATATTAATCATTTTATAAAAATACATCCTGTAATAAGACTAATTAAAAATTATTTATTCTAAAATAAGAATTAAGTAATAATAATAATTATTATTATATATAATAATATTTACTAATATTTATAAAATTAACTAAAAAAATATTTCAATAAAATATTGATGATTAAATAAATCAAAATAAATATATAAATAATAAAAATTTAAATAAATAAGAAAAGACAACTCAATATGATGTTTTAAAAATTCTGACCTCCTTTAGGGCCACTAAAAAATTGTGCTCAAGGGAGAAAAACTGGAAAATGTTAGCGGAGATAGAGTGTGTGTGGAATTTAGTGAGAAGCTGGCTAAACATAGTGGGGAGGGGGGGTAGATATGTATTCATTGGTGGATGAGGTGAAGGCATTACTAGTAGGAAACCCTCTCTCCTAAAATTATTGTGAAAGGCCTTTTTACATAAATAGTTTTTACATTAAAATTAATGTGAAAGACATTTTGTGTATCAAAAACTTTTTCCACCCCTTCCATGTCACAAATATAGATCAATGAGAGAAAAAGAAAGTATGCATGCATCGCGCCATTATGTATTACATTAAAAAAATTACCATGAAATCTTTTTTTTCTGAAAGAGTATTTCAAAATAGAAACTCCCACTTTACTACTAGTACGCCATCAACAACACTGGATCACTAACACTAGCGATCCTCATTGTCTTCGTTGCCTATGCCAAAAAAAATCAAATCACGAAACCTTAAATAATTATTCATTCTCCAAAATCATCAACCATAATAGCCACACTATGACACAAAAGAGTGAATCCCATCTATATGATGTCATAAAGATGTCCTAGAAGAGAAAAACCCATAGGAACATCGAGCCTCATGAGAGACCAAAAACCAAAAATCCATGCCAAAAATCAAACCGAATTACATGAACACACATGAAATTGTCACTTTCACCAATGTATATACAGAGCTATCTGGGGGCTATGAGACCCCTAGATGATCAAAATATGAGAATACCAGGAGAGGGAGAAGGTGAAAATAACACACCAATGATTGAACACAACAAACATAGACACAAACATCAGAAAATGTTGAAACCGTGCAAGAACGAGAGAGAAGAATACTTAGAGATGGAGGGTATATTCTCAGACGCATCACCAGTGATGTTATGAATTGTTTTAAGAGGATTCCCTTTATATATAGAGAGATAGTCCAGGTGAATGCAGTGCAAAATTTTTAAAATTTTCATTGGTAATTTCAAATGAATAAAATGAGAATTTTGACATTAAAAATCACACTCACTCACAATGATAAATACACACTATAAGAAGTAATAAATGGTGACTTTAACAACATTGAAAAACACTTTTAGAAGTACACAATTATCATAATTGTTTAGAAATAAAAAAGGTACCCCATTTATTAGTTCTTTTGTAGCATTGCTAAAGTGCCCCCCTTATCAACGCGTTTTTAGAAGCACTGATAAAGTCCCCCCTTTATCATTTCTTTTTTTTCTACCATGGATTATAGTTATATAATGAAAAAATTTATTTGTCATTTAAAATAATATACAAATATATGAATATATATTAATATAAATATAATATATATATTTTTAAATATGATTTAGATAATGAAAATAAGAATTAAGACTTCCTATATAAGATATTAAGTAAACATAGATGAAAAAATAGTTAAAAATATTTTTAATTAGTAACTAACTAATTGTTGTTTAGTAATAGTCATTTAATAACAATTTTTAGGTAAAAAATAAAATATTTATTTAAATATCTAAAATATATTAAGAAAGTAAATCAAACATCAAACAGAAATAATGATTAATTTAGGTGTCTATTTGTGCTCTACCACATATATAGAATCAACTCATGCGATGAGAAAAACACCATAGATTTCTGTACTGATCTGAATGATATTTTCCATATTTTCGACCATTAATGTCTTGTAAGGCTTCCAAAACTGAGTTTTTAGTCATCGTACCCATGGTTTTTAACATTCGAGGGATTTTCTTCCTCGTTTAAGGGGGTATTTGTACCCTTTTAAGTGGAGACAAAATTAGATCCTAGGTATTACATTAATATTGATATTATCGATTTTAAATTTTATCATTTTTCACAATATACTGTTATTTATAATGAAATATAATTCAATATGTACATATTTTTTATATATTAACACATAAAAATTTTATTTTATTAATAAATAATGAAACATATGTACATATAAAATATCTTGATAAATATATAAACCATATCTAAATAAATGATAATATCCATTTTACTTAAAATATTAAAATAAATTTTTTTATATTTCTATATAATGTGTGTGTGTGTCTAACAACCCTGTTTTTTTATTACACACATAAATATGATTTATTAATTAAACTATTCACTTAATACAACATGGAATATGGAGAGGTATAGTTTATTTGGGGATATGGAACATTACATAAGGACTTAAAACATGAAACACAACATCTTTATTGAAAACTTTTTTTACCTACACACTACAGTCCCTCGTACTTAGCATTGCATGAAATAACTTGAGGACATGCCTAAGAAAAGGGAGATCTATAATTACCAGTAAGGGGGAATAATTAATAACTTGAAGAATATAGTACATGTTAGATAATATTAATATCAATGGATCATAAGAGAAAAATGAACATAATTGCATGATATAATATTATTATCTTAACATGAATATTGGGAAACAACACTTAACATGGTATTTTAATTGGCCAAGTATCATTGCACATGGAGCATAAGTAAAACCAAATTGAAAATGAATTATCATGTTTATACCCTTATTTCACTTGACGTATCATGATACTAATCATTACCCAATGCATTGGAGGGCTATCATGGTGCACCCATCTTAATCAGTTCATTTCATGCATAAGTGTGCTGTATAGATCTTATAATATTGATTCATTAAACATAATCATTTATTCCATGATTAATGGATTTATAGATCATACATGAAACTCTTTAATCAATAAGTAAATTGGAATAATGATTAATACCCTTGATATAGAAATTAGCATGGCATTCACTACACAATGACTTTGGCTTGGAAAATCTAGGGACAATTTCGGCAGCATAACATCATGACATAGGAATTCATAAAAATGGTTGATGAGAGATAAAGAAGTGTCTCATAATATGTACATGAGATGGAAATTAAGGGGTTCATATAGATACATTTTCCAACATATTTAATTGAATTTAGATTCATAATACAAAAGATTTTCATTAGTGTAAATGTGAAGAGATAAATTCCTTACGGAATTTCGTTATGGTAATGGTTGTACATGGGAAGAGTTCAAGAGAGATAAATTGGTCTATCATCATTAAAACATAAATATGGAAGTATGGAAGAGGTTATAAATCATACTCCAACATTTTTAATTGAAATTAAAAGGGATTAACAACATAAATAAATTTGGGAAAAAATTAGGAAGGAATTAATCCATTATAGAATTTTGGCATGGTAACAGGTGAACATGAGTGAAATTAAATAGATATAAATGGATATATCATATATATAACATAAATATGGAATTATAAGTGAGTTTATAAATCATAACCCTTCATTTATAATTGAAAATAAAAGGAAATAACAATACTAAGAAAAATGAACAAAATGAGAAAGCAAGGAATCCCTTACATGGATGTGTGTTCCTAATGGCTTGGGAGGGGATTGAGAGAGGCTTAATGGAATCTTGGGGTTCCTTGGGAGGATTATAGAGAGAGGAGGTCAGTGGTTGGATGAACTAAAAAGACATTGAGTGAAGAAGAATTGGGATCATGGGTGAGATTATATAGGTAAAGGGAGGGAATTCATTATTACTTAGGTTTGGTACACCACACATTAATCTAATCAAAACCACAAACCGGTCGATGTTTTTCCCATGGTTTTTGAAAAAAGGGAGTAGAATAAATTATTTTATTAGTAAAATGTCCAAAAAATATTAAAATATTAGGTTTTATTATATGGAGGTGAGTCACACACTCAAGGAAATCAATTAAAAAAGTTAAAATGTTTTATAAGTCTTGAAGGGTCCACTAAAAAATTTAAAAATAAATCAAACAAAACTAAAATCACATTATTTTAATGGTAAACATATATTGGCCGAAAAATATTTTTTAGATTATTTTGTTACATTACAATTGTGTCATTATGATTTCATAACACACATTATATATTTAAACATTATTTAATTTTTACCCAAAAATTCAAATGTCTCCAATTTTTTTGAAAATTTCACCATTGGATAATTATGATGTCTTGATTACAAAGATAATACTCATTATATCTATATAATTTTATATTCATTTTAATTTTAACATTTAAAATAAAAATCGGTAGTTTTAAAAAATTATCGGTTTTTGACTGAAATAACTATCAAATCGTAATAAAAATTACTATTGTATTCCTATGAATTATATGATAATTTATATTTAAAACTTAATTTTTTAATAATATTTTATTAAAATATTATTTAATTAAAAAATAAATTAATTCATCAAAATAGATTTCGTAATTGAATATTGACTAAAAAATATTGTTTGTGCTTTAGAAACTATTTACAAAGTATCAATGAATTTATATTCTTTATTATATAAAAAATTATTTAAATCATCATTGTTCTAAGGTCTTGTTACATAACCCCTTATAACACCTACATATAACCTAATGTTAAGGTATGTGATGGTGACATACTCTTGGGGTGGCTCAGATAACATTGCTCGGGTGGTAATCTCTATCAACTTCCACTTCTCTCATAGGTGGTTCCATTCAAGTTTAACGTTTTGAAGCATGGATTGGACTTAGTGAATAGTAAATCCTTGAGATTCTACCTCCTTTCCTAACTCTGTAAAATGGGATTTGAATGGAGCAGTTCTACTAGATATTGTCATCATTTTATTTTTCTGAGTAAATTAGATTTTTAAAACCATATATTTATACTAATCATGTGATCATTGTTCAATGGATATATTAGAAACTATAAAAATTCATACGGGTATTTTGTAATAAAAAAACATAAAACCAAATAGTTGAATATGTTATATAACTATTTTACATAATAATATATTTAATTTGATTCATAGGAATTTCATTGATAAAAATTGGGCTTGTTACAATATTGGCCCCTTAAAAACAATTTCCCTCAAAATTTCCTTTTCCACACTAAAACAGATACGGGTAACTCTAATTCATCACTTCCTCCAATTACCACATTGCTTCTTCAAACTTGTGTCTTCTCCAAAACACTTTCATGAGGGGCGTTATCTTATTTCATATAACATTTTCCCTATGATCGAAAATCGTAATTGACTTATCTTCATTGGAGGGGTCATTATCCAAAGGTACCACCTCTAGATTGAGTACATATGATGGGATAGATATGTACATCTTCCAGAGTGATACATGGAATACATCATGTTTATTAGATAAGTTCGGTGGTAGCGATTTCCAATAGGCCACTGCTCCAATGCGATCAGGGTTCTCAAAAGGGAAAATGTACCTTGGACTAAGCTTTCCCTTTTTCCCAAATCTCATAACTATCTTCCACGGTGATATACGGTGGAATAACATGTCTCTGAAATTAAACTCTAGGTCTCAGCAACGATTATCAGCATAGCCCTTTTGTTGACTCTTAACATCTTTAATGTATTTTTGGATGGTCTTAACCTTCTCCACTATTTTTATACCATTTTCGGACCTAAGAGTTTTCTCTAAACAACATCATCCCAACATGTCGATGTTCTGCACCTCTTCACATATAGGGATTCAAAAGTATCCATTTGGATACTTGAGTGTAAACTGTTGTTGTATGAGAACTAAATAAGATGAATATGTTTATCCCATCCTCGTTGGATGTTCATTGAGCATGCTCTCAACATGTCCCCAAGTGTTTGGACAGTCTGCTCAGATTGGAAATAATTTTGAGGATGATAAGTCGTACTTATGTTCATCTCAGTATCCAGTGTATGTTGAAGACTCTTACAAAATATAGAGGTGAATCTTGGATCTCAATCAGTTATAATAGATAGTGGTACCCCATGCAACCATACCACGTCTCTGATGTATATTTGTTCGAGTTGATCTAGTGAGAAATCCTCTCTAATTGTAATGAAGTGTGAAATATTTGTAAGTCGATCCCCAAAAAACCAGATAGAATTAATTCTTTTTGATATATTTAGAAGTCCGGTGACAATGTTCATGATGATTTTCTCCCATTTCCATGTTGGTATGGGTAATGGTTGCATCATCCTCTTAGACTTCTACCTCTCAGCCTTCACATGATGACATACCTTGAAAATTGATGTATACTCTGAAATCTTCTTATTCATGTTATCCCACCAATAATTCTCTCAAGGACCTTGATACATATTTGTGTTTCAGGGGTTATTGGAGAAATTTGTACTATGTGCATCATCCAAATGTCCTTTCTTTAATTCCAAATTTGATGGAACACATAGTCTTGACCCAAATATCAAAATTCCTTCTAAATTGACATTGTACTCCATGGATTTGCCTTTCTTAATAGTTTCCAATTTCTTTGGAATTCCTACATCATCTTTCTAAGTATTTTTTAACCATTCCAAAAGAGATAGTTGAGCAGTCATTTGTGAAAGGATTAACTATTTTCCATTCTTTATGATTCCCATAATAATTTTCATCATGTCTATGAATATCAGATCCTTTTTAATACTCATCAATGATAGATTCATTGGTTCCATTATACATAGAGAATCTTCCACCTTGTTCTCTTTCTCATGGTGGTAATGGATTGAGCAGTCATAGTCTTTGATCAGCTCTAACCATCTTTGTTGGCTCATATTCAACTATTTATTTCTGAATATAACTTTAGGCTTTTGTGATCCATGTATATTTCTCACATCTCCCAAAAGAGATAATGATATCAAATATTCAAAGAGAAGATCACGGGAGCTATCTCCAGGTAATTTGTTGGCTAGTTTTCCTCATGAACTTTTAATTTCCATGAAGTATTGGAAATGACTGTCATTTTTCATCAACACATAGCTGAATCCCTTCTTCTAAGCATCACTGAATTCCACAAAAAGTTGTCCACTAGTGGGTAGTGTGAGTACGAGCACGATGATAAGACTCTTTTTAAACTCCAAAAATCTCTCTTTTCATTCATCACTCCATGAAAACATGACTCACTTCCGAGTTATCTTGGTGAGAGGGTTTGACAATCATGAGAAATATCTCACAAATTAGCGATAATATCCAGCTAACCCTAGGAAGTTAAGGATATCTATTACTGATGTTGTCCTTGGAAATCCCTCATTTTCATCTATCATGGATGGATCCAAAAAGTCCCATTACTTGCAATGGCATGGACCAATAATGACACCCCCTTCTAATGGAACTCACACTTGCTATACATTTCATAGAGCGTCTCATTTTTCAAGGTCTCGAGTACAGTTCTTAGATTCTACTCAATATACTCCTTGGTTTTGGAGTATATTATAATATAATATTTAAATGCTACTGAAAATGTATCGAGGTAATATCTAAATAATCTATTCATCATGTTCATGAGGATTTATGGAGCATTAGTGAGTCTAAAAGGAATTACTATGAATTCATAGTGCTCGTACCATGTATGAAAAGATATCTTGGGGATATCCTCATTCTTCACCATTAATTGGTAATATCCCAACCAAAAATATACCATAGAGAAGTATTGTGATCCACATAGTTGATCAAAAAAAGTTATCAATTCGGGGTATAGGATATATGTTCTTTATCGTGATTTTGCTGAGCTCATGATAATCAATTCAACGGTTAATTAACCCATCCTTCTTGTTGTTGAAGATGACTGGATCACCCCATGGTGATGCACTTGGGTGGATGAACCCTTTATATATATATTCACATGTAGTTGTTTATTTATCTCCTTAACCTCCACAAATATCCATTCTATAGGTAGTCTTGGATATTGGAAACCCCCAGGTATAAGATCAATTTATAATTCAACATCACTTCTTAGAGGAAGACCGGTAAATTCCTCGGTAATGTACTTCAGGAAATTCCCTCACAATTGGTATATCTTTAAGGATGGTTTCTTCTATAGACTCAATCATCTGATCCAGATACACATTTTCATAGGGATATATTATCCACACTTGAGATGATGGTGCTAAAACAATTTTATCTTCCTCCTTGCACTTGTATAGAATCAGGGTCAATTAACCATATGGTGAGTGATTTACCTCTCATAAAAATTTATGATGGCTCTATATAAGGAAATCCAATTCATATTGATAATTGCATCAAATTCCATCAATGTCAGTATGATGAGGTTCTTTGGGGAGTTCAATCACCAAGTTACGATAGGGGAGGAGTTATATTCTTGGGTCGCAATGATTTTCCCATTTTCTGTACTCACCAACATCTTTACCTCCGTGATTTCTGGTCATGTTAGGATTGTTCTAATAAAATATCATGATAAAAAATAATGTGTAGAACTATTATAAAAAAAGTATGTTTTATATTCTTGAATGAATAACTAGTGTACATTTAGTCACATAATTTTCAGGGTTTACTAGGTTGGTGGTGATGGAAAAACCTCTCTCTTTCTGCCTTGGAGGTTGTTAGTTGCCTCTGAAAACCCTTGGCTTAGGGCCCTAGTTTGCATGGTGCCCTGGTTCCTTGCTGTTGAAGAAATGAACAGTGCATTGAGAGTCGACCAGAGTGTTCATATCCTCTGTCATAGGCAGAAGTTTTTATTATTGTTCGTTAATGGCTAGGTTCCCTTCTCTTCCAAAACTAATGAATTTTCTCATCCCATCTAATAGATTTCTGGGGTTCTTATTTCTATACTATTGGATATTGCGGTGATATATTTTCATAGAACTATTTTATTTATCCATCGGACTTCTAGAATTGAAGTCCACCTTACAATTATTATCCCCATGATCCCTCTGAGATTCTCTTATCTCTATTTCTACCTTAAGGACACATCGAATTATTTCCACATAGCTCTCGAAGGCATGGATCACTAGGGAATTCTGTAGGCTAGTTTTTAACCCATCAAAGAAGCGACCAATCTTGCATTCACGATTAAGGAAAAAGTAAAAGGTGTATCATTTAAGCCTTATGATATTATCCTCATATGCTCTGATGGATTCATCGTCTTTTTTCTTGAGGCAAAGGAAGTCCCTTTCTATCTTTTGTCAGAGGGTGCATGGAAAAGATTTATCGAAAAACATATTCCGGTAATCCTTATATTCTAAGGCCTCAATCTCTTCTACAAGATTTGTATTTTTGATAAATTTACACCATTGATCTATTTCACCCACCATATGATAAGCATCCAGAAGAACCTTCTCTTATTCGGATCATTGATGAATAGAGAAGATATTTTCAATGGAGTTGGTCTATTGTTTAGAAATTGAGTGTTCGGATGATACATTAAAACTAAGAGGCCTTTGTATCATGATTCTATTTTATTTTATTTGTTTGTTCTTGGAGGGGGGGGGGGCTGAATGTTCCTCTTGAACCTTGTTTCTATTCAAATATTGAGTTAACTGATAGGGTATCATGACAAGGATCGCGATTCCTGCTCCCCTTGGATTGAGAAACTCATTATAACTATCATCACATTGATCTTATTATTGGTTTTAAGCATGATTCCTCCTATTACCAACCATTGGTTTCAATAAAAGTAATGTTAGGGCTAACACATAAATTGTAATCTAAGGACAAAAATAGATGAATAATGAATTACATTTTTTCAGTTATCTTATGAATATATAGACTTCAATCATTGTTATCCATGATCTATTTCCCAACATATATTCCTAGGGTAATTTTTTTGTTCTCTTAAAACTGGTTGATACTAAGCTAGTGAATTTACCAAATCATATCCCCCAAGAGAGTCATAAACAAGAGTGCAGCTAGGCCCGTTTTCATGTACCAGGATACCCCATGTCAAACCCGAAACCCGTTGTCCAAATTTTCACTCCTAGGAATGACTGTGCCAGAGTTTCCTCTACCTGATTATATCGAGAAATGGATTTATTTTCATGATAAACCAATAAATCAATACTCACCAAAATTTAGGGATCTTTTTATTATACTTAGTAATATCCCTAAGGATTTCACTAGGGTTTTCTAATCCTAATCCCAAAATTTAACTAAACCTTCCTTCTAATAACAACTATAAAAACATTGATTTATATTAAAAAATTAATCATTATTTATTATAAAAACACTTCACTTGATACAAAATGGAAGATCATTGTTCTACTGTATTTGGGGATTGGGAACATTACATAATGACTCAAAAAATGAAACACAACATCTTTGTAGAAAACATCATTTACATGACCACTACATTCCCTCATACTTAGCATTGCATGGGATAATATAAGGACATGCATAAGAAAATGGTGAGATACGAAGCCTAGTAAGGGAGTAAAAATGGAATAACATGAAGAATATATTACATGTTAGACAATAGTAACATCAATAGAGCATAAGAGAAACATGAAAAATAAAGGCATGAATTTGCATGATTATCATAACATGGAAATGTGGCAACAATTCTTAACATGGAATTGGCATGAGTCAAGGAACATTGCACATAGTTCATGAGTAAACACTCATTGATCATGAATTATCACGAGTAAACCCTCATTGCACATGATGTATCATGATACTAATCTTTACCCAAAGCATTGGATCACTATTAATGCACACCCTTCTTAATCATTTAATTTCATGCAAAAGTGTGCCACATATATCATACAACATGGATTCATTCAAGATATTCATTTATTCCATGATAAAGAAATGTAAAATTCATACATTAAACTCTTTAATCAATAATAAAATGTGAATAACGGTGAATAAAATTGATAGAGAAATGGGTATGGTATTCAATATACAATGACTTTGGATTGCAAAATCGTGATGCTATTTCGGTTCCATAACAACATGACATTTGAATTCATAAAACTGGTTGGTGAGAGAGAAAGGGGTGTCCCATCATATTTACATTAATTATAAATTAAGGGGGTCATATTGATATATTTCTCAACATAATTAATGTAATTGAGATTCATAATACAAAAGAATTTGTTGATTGTAAATGAAAAGTGAGAAAATACTTATGAAATTTTGGCATGGTAACAGGTGTAAATGGGAGGAATTAATGAGAGATAAAGGGGTATCTAATCATTCAAAAATTATGAGGGACGTATGGGAAATGTGATATATCATACCCAAACATTTTTAATTGAATCTAAAAGGGGAAACAACATACAAAAATTTGGACAAATACTTGAAAGTAAGAAACCCCTTACTGAATTTCGGTATGGTAATGAGTGTACATGGGATACATTAATGGGGGATAAAGGTGTATCTCATCCTTAGAACATGAAAATGTAAGTATATGGGTGTGTCAAATTCATACCAAAACATTTTTAATTTAAAATAACAGGACATAACAATATTAAGAAACATGGATAAAGTGATAAAGCATGAAATCCATTACTTGGAAGTGTGGTCCCAAAGGCATGGGATGGGATTTGGAGAGGCATATTTGGAGATTAGGGTGCCTTAGAGGATTCTAAAGAGAGTATTTCAGAGGTTGGATGAACCTAAAAGGCATTGAGTGGAATGGAATTGGGGAAATTGGGTGTGTTTATATAGGAAAAGAGAGATAATTCTTTATTATTCTGGATTGAGACACCACACATTAAACATATCAAAACCTCAATCTAGCCTATAGTTTTTTTCAAGGGTATTTTAAAAAGGGTGGTGTAATTATATTATAAGTAAAATTTCTGAACTTCTAAAAATATTAGTCTTTCTTATGTGGAGTTGAGTCACACTCTCCAGAAAATCAGTAGAAAAAGTTAAAATGTTTTATAAGTCTTGAAGGATCTACTAAAGCTTTGTAAAATAAATCAAAAAAAGTAAAATTGCATTATTTTAATGTAAAAACATATATGTTCCTAACATAATGTTTAATGTATTTTATTACATAACTATTGGGGCATTATAATGTCATAAACCACATTATATATTTAAACGGTATTTAATTATTACCCAAAAATTTAACCGTATCTGAAAATTTTAAAAAAATCACAGTTGGATAATTTTGTCCTCCTGATTCAAAAAATAATATTCATTTTAGCTATATAATTTTCAAAATTTTCGAATTTATACTATTAAAATAAAAACTGATATTTATAAAAAAATCATGGGTTTTGACAGAAATAGCTTTTAAACAGTAATAAAAATCACAATTGTATTCCGCAAAATTATACGATCTTTTATATTTAAAAATTAATTTATTAATAATAATTTATTATAATATTATTTAATAAAACAACCCATTAATTCATCAAAATAGATTTCTGAATTGAATATTAACTATATACGTATTATTTGTGCTTTAAAAACTATTTATAAAGTATCATTGAATGTATATTCATTATTATATACAAAAATAATGTACATAATTATAGTGTTACGGTCTTGTTATGTAACCCCTTATAACACTGGAATATTACCTAAGGTTAAGGTGTGCGATGGTGAAATACTCTTGGGGTGGCTCGGATAACATCGCTCGGGTGGTAATCTCTATCAACATCCAATTTTTCCATAGGCGGTTCCATTTGAGTTTATCATGTTGAAGCTTATCTTGGGCTTGGTCAAGAGTGAAGCACAATGATGATACCTCAATTTCTTGCTCCAAAATGTGGGCTTTATACAGAGCTATTCTACTAGATGAGGTCATTGTTTCCTTTGTCTGAGTAAATTTGATTTGTTAAATCCCTATATTTATACTAATCATGTGATAACTGTTCAATTCTTATATTAGCAACGCTAACAATTTGTAATGGTATTTTGAAATACAAAAACATAATAACAAAGATGTGAATATGTTATATAACCATTTTAAAAAATGATACATTTAATCTGATCAAGAATAATGTTAATTGATAAAAATTGAGGATGTTATAGTGTGTGTCTGTGTTTGTGTTTGTGAATATATATATAACTATGTGTGTCTGTATTAACAAACTGATATATTCTATCAGTATATTCAAATATATGAATATAAATATTATTATATAATATATGTAAATAAATAAA
Organism: Viscum album; assembly: GCA_963277665.1. Classification (NCBI taxonomy): domain Eukaryota; kingdom Viridiplantae; phylum Streptophyta; class Magnoliopsida; order Santalales; family Viscaceae; genus Viscum; species Viscum album. The sequence goes on from OY728123.1 coordinate 669,984,759, forward strand.
AATATGTATTACTATATTTAAAGAAACATATATATAATATATATATACATATATATATGTATCTATATATTTTTATGTTTAATATATGTTGGTATGTATTTATATATTTATGAACGCATAGAAATAGAAAACATATTTTATTAATGTATTTAAAAATAATCATAAAAATATAAATTAATATACGACTAAATATATGTATAAAAATATAACTAGATATATATATTAATAAATATATATTAATAGATATTAATATACGAATAAATGTATCTATATATATATATATTAATATATATATATATTTATAAATGAATATATATATATTAATATAATTATATATTAATATGTGAATAAATAAAAATATATATCTATATATAAATAGATATATAAGAAAATAGAGAACAAAATAAGATCAAAGATTTGTAAAGGTGTAGGTGTGTAAGGGAGAGGTATTAGGATTGAATCCTAGCAGAGGTAGGGGTAAGTTAGTGGCTGAAAAAAGTGACCAACACTAATCATGCTTTGATCATCAGCACTGTTAACAAATTTTCTTAATGATATTAAATGATAGTTCTATAGTGGTGGTATAAAATGAAATTTTCCAATTCACTCATATATACATACAAGTAAATTTTAAATTAAAATATTTACTATGAATTTTCAGTGAATATCTCTTACATAACCTATCACTTCTATAGATATACTTTTTTACAGCTTGTAAAAAAAGCATTTAACATCACTATTAATCAAAATGCTAACTAGGGGTCCCCTTTATCAGTTCTATTTTAGTGCTGATAACAGAAACCCTTTATCAGCACAATTTTTAGATATGATATTGTCACGTGATTATCATCGCTCTAAATAGTTTTGTTAATGGGGGACCTTTATCAGCACTCGAAATAGCACTGATAACGGCATAACTTGCTGCTAGTGTGCTGTTAATATAACATCACACCTAGTAAAAACCGATAATTTCAAACAATTATCTATAAAATTAATTGAAATCATTAATATAAAATTGTATGTGCATCGAATATACAAAAAAAAACGCTACATACATTTCAAAAAATATTTTATATAATTAATATTATATTATCCTACAAACATATAAAAACATTAAAGTTCCATCATATAAAGATCGTGATCCCCTATAAAAAATGTCTGCCCTTGGTATCAGTTTCAGGAAAAAAATATCAACCTGAGAAAAATATTCAACCTGTGTAAAAACATATTATGTTAGTGTTACTGTATAGAAATAAATTAAAAATGAATATGATATAACAGATTAATAAAATGTAAATTTTCAATAAAAATGACACATTTGAAGTTATACCAGTCACACCCTGTGTTATATTGAGGTGGGTTTGATTCCTATACATCAGAAATTAATTATGGAGAATTCTCCTAAAATATCAATACAATATTAATGTGCTTACTTGGTCTTGAGTATTTTATTTATTCTTTTACAAAAATTAATTTCAATTTTAAATAATGACACATTTAGTGTTATACTAGTCACAACGTGCATCAGATTGAGGTACGATTGATTCATATGTATCAAAATTTACTAATGGATCATTTTCTTAAAATAAATAACTATTTGAATGAATTTTATCAGTTTTCAGAATATTAGTTGTGTTTTTATGAAAATGTAATTTGAATTAGGAAACACACATTTTGAGTCATATCAGTCTCACCGTATGTCAGTTTAACATTCGACTAATTTTTATTTTTCACAAATTACTTATTGTAGTATTAAATTGTTAATAGAATCAAATCATGTTTTCATGGTCATCATTGAGTGACATGTTTTGAGCTAAAATGTCAATTTTAAACTGATAATAGACAATTGTTCTCGTATCGATCATACTATGAATCTAATTGATGTGTGGTTGATTCCAAAATGTTATAAATGACTCATTGGATAATTTTTCTATATTATTAAAACCATACAAATACATTTTTTCAATATTCAGTTTGTCACATAATATTTTTAATTAAATTAAAGTCAATATTAAATTAAAAGAAACACCTACAGTCATAGCAGTCCCAACATGCATCATATTGTGCTACAGTGAACTTATACACATAAAAATGTCTCATGGATCATATTCTTAAATTAACAAAATAATATGAATGTGTTTTCTCAGTTTTCAGTATGTCACTTATTATTTTTAATAATATTAATGTCAATTTTAAATAGAAAGAGAGAATTTGAGTTACAATGGCCCCACAATGCATCATATTGATAATTTAATTATTCATACACATCATAAAGGACTTATAAAACATTTTCATAAATTATAAAAACAATCCAAATTTGGTTGCACATTTTTCGGTATAGAAGTTGTGGTTTTTATAAAAATTTCACCTCAAACAGGAAACACGTATTTTGATTCACACCAATCGCATAGTGAGTCAGTTTGATGTGAGACTACATCATACACATCAGAAATTAATTATGAGTTTATGTCATAAATTATCAAGAAATTTAAATAACATTATTTTGGATTTTAGTGTGGGAAATTTTTGGAATGAAAATGTCAATTTTAAGCTGATAACAGTCACTTCATGTCATACATGACACACCATCCGTCTAATTCTTGTTTTGAGTATTCCTACATATAAAAATGACTCATGAATAATTTTACTAAATTATTAAATTAATACGAATATTTTTTCTTGGTTTACAGTTTTTCACATGTTATTTTTTCTTAAATTAATGTCAATTTTAATCAAGACGACACACTTTGACTCATAGAGGACACACCTTGTATCAAATAGAGGTAAAGGTGACTCTTACACATAAAAAACTACCCATGTATCATTATCCTAAATTATAAAAACAATGAAAATTTGGTTTCATAGATATCAGTATATATCTTGTTTTTTTACTAAAATTAATGCCAATTTTTAATTAAAAGATACACATAGAGTTATACCAGCCACACCTTGCATCTTATTGAGTTGGGGTTGATTCCTACACTTCTGAAATGACTTATAGGTCATTTTTTATATGTATTAAGATAATGTGAATGAATTTTCGTGGTTGTTAGTATTGAATTTGTTCTTTGTATTGAAATTAATGTCTCTGTTAAATAAATAGACACATTTAGAGTTATATCTATCACAACATAAATTTTATTGAGGTCAGGATGATTTATAAACATCAAAAATGTCTTAAGAATAATTTTCAAAAAGAATCAAAATAATCAAAATGTGTTATCTTACTGTTCAGTATCCCACTTCTTCTTTTTACGAAAATTAATTTCAATTTTTAATATATAGACAATATTTTATTCATACCAGTCCCAATGTTCATCATATTATGGTGAGGTTGGATCTTACATATCAAAAATGAAAAATGGGTCATTTTTCTAATGTATCAAGACAATCCTAATTTATTTTCTTAGCTTTTAGTATTCCACGTGTTCTTTTTATTAAAATTAATTTCGATTTAAAAAAAGAGACACTTTGAGTCATACTAGGAACAGAGTGTATCATATTATGGTATGAATGATTCCTACATGTCACAAATAACTTATTATGAATTGTCTTAAATTATCAAAACAATCGGAATAGGTTTTCTCATTTTTTAGTATGTCACTTTTATTTTTTACTAAAATTTTTGAAAACTTTAAATAGAAATAATCACTTGGGGTCAAACATGTGAGATCGTGTGTCAGATTGAAGTGTGGCTTATTTCTACTCAACCCAAAGTCTCAAAAAATCCATAAATATGAATTTTGTCACAAATTTCATTTTCTTTTGTTGTATAACTGTCAATATTGCATATTGAATTGATGGTCATTTCATAAAAACAACTATCATTGTTAAAATCATTGAGAGTGGAGTAATATCATGTGCCAATTATATCACAATAAGTAACAACAATGAGAACATGAGATTCCTCCATTCATCTAGTTATCTAAATGAATCCATTCTACTAATTAACATTGACTCTATGCAGTTCTAGAATCTTAACAAAGAGAAGAATTTGAAATCTTAAAGATCTGTAAAAAATAAGTGTTAGATAAAAATGATAATGAAATTAAGTTAAAAATATTAAATAAAATGGTGACAAAATTAAATAAATATGTTTTATGAATTTATTTTTTTTATGATGCATTTATACATTCTTGACACATTTCATTATTATCATTATCTCAGTTGCAACATCAAATCCCAATCTCCCATGAGCATGACTGTCTTCAAACAAAACACCCCATCTCGAACAAAGGAATCCACCTATATAAGAAAATTGTAATTTTTTTAGTATTAGGAAAAAAATTAAATTAATCATAAATATGAAACAATCCACTACTTCAATAAATTTCACAAATTCGTAATTTTTTTTATTCTTCCATTATGTAGGATGTCCATTCGTTTCTAAGAAATCTATATTGCCTTGTGAATATGGGTCTTTTTTATAGTCATATTAGTACTGAAAAAACTAATAACACTAAGGATAAATAATTATTTTAAATGAAATTGTAATTCACTTCAAAAATACATATTCTTAGATTCTAGTTTTTGGATGGAATATGATCTATCTCATAAATTTATAAACATAATAACCATAATAATTGCTATTTAATTTTTTTAAACACTATAGACATATTGAGAAAAATTAGTAGTTTTTTTTGAAATTTTATTGGATAGTGAAATCATAATATATATATCGAGAAACTTGTCCAGATGCATGACAAGTTAGCATCATTGTTCTTAGCCATTGGTCTTACTCCTTATTTTTTACCACAATTTTACATCACCCAATTATAATAGCAACCACATTAAAACATAATATAAATTATTTGAGATGAATATTAGTTCTAAGACATTAGATTTGGTGTACTACTTAAAGAAAAATTCCTTCATGTGTGAATGGTTTGTTTGGTGTCTGTGCGTAGAAACCTGGAAATAAATCATTGGAGTATCCAAATTGATCGCAATGATCATCCAATGTTTCCTAAGAACCAAAAAAAGTAATAATTAATGAATGAAATGAAAATAATTTTTATATGATAAAAATGTATAGTTTTACCTCTACATTATCTATAATAAGAAGAGTATTCCATACAATTGTTTTTTTTCAAATGACTTGACTAGGCCTACCACGATTTCATCATTTTTTTTGGGAATATGATTTCGGTTGTTATGTGGAGGTTATTGAGGACTAATGAGTCCAATTAATTATTTCCATGGGGAAATCCCTTAAACATTTTTTGACATATATGCCTGCATAAAATATGAAATGTATTTATTCATAATTAACATAGTATATCAGCTTTTCTAAAATCAAATCATCAAAATATACCCCATCTAAACATTTTTAACAGAGGTTTCTAGCTAAGCATAATATAGGATTTCAATTACATTATCAACACCCTAGATGTATTGATCTTCCTATCCATATATATTTTATTCCAAATCAACATGGTGACTACAACAGTTTTTAAATTTTTTTCCCCATGGACCTTCATTGAATGTTAATGAAAATATGGAATGGGCGGGGTAAAGGTGAATTTAGAAGAACTTTTTGATTGGTTAGTTAATCTATTAAATGGGTATGATTCATACTTTGTTTTCACTATCTTCCCTTTTCTCTCTCAGCAATAAAAATCATTGGATGCATATTTTTTACTTAATTGTAAAAGGTTTAGTGTGAAAAATAAATTGGAAATGAATAACTCATTATCAACATGTCTTCTAAAAGATGTGATAGTTAAGAGACAAATTTTCCAATGGCTTGATTGATCATATGAATATTTTCTTCATTATGTGGAATATGTACCTCAGTGATTGACCCATGAGATACACTAATATGCACTCTCAAATGATCTATTGGAAGTGGAATTTTGTGTGGACAGTCATCTTGGATATTGAACATTGTAACCCTCTTTACAATACGATGGGTGGGTATTGATCGATATAAATCACCACCATTTTAACCCTATAAAATATCAGTACAATAAAGGTATCAGGGTCTTTCTGATTCACATTTCACAAAAATAATTTTTAGAATATTGACTACCATGACTAAGACAACTCTTTAAGGGGAATGTATCACATCAAATCTAGTGGTGGTGAGACAGGATCTTTAGGGAATTGTTGTTCATGAGTTTTTTCTTCTCTTTGCTTACACTATTAATGTATCTAACATCTGTCTCTACAAATTGGAATTGTTCACCAAGGGTATCTAGTATTTCATTCATCGGTTTCATTTCATCACTTTTATTCTCCTATTATTTTTTCTCAAAATATGTTCTAGGTGTATCCTAAAACCCACACCTCTGACGTGACCATACTGTTCTAGCTAATTCAAGGCCACTAATAGTAGTTTATCTTCTACTACGTGAGTTTTTAATTCCTATGAATATATCAGATAGAAAAAATAGGTAAATAGATAATCATTGTTATGTAATAACATTTTCATTAATTGTTTTATTATGATATACTTACCCATGTTTCCCACACTTTTTGTATGTTTTCATATATTAGTATCCCATCATTATTTACATGTGCCTCATTTAATATCACATGTCATGGGATGGAACTGGAATTGGATTTGGATTTACCAATAAGATTATATACATAGGAACAAAATTATGTTGTTGTTTCATGCCACATAAAATTATTATAGTATATTTATAATATTACAATTCGTTTTCAAGTGAATCACAATTCATCCTTGCTTAAAGATATTGGAATGTTAGTTTTTCTATCCATTCATTATTTTTAGCACTCATATTATGTTTCATAAAGAAACAATAGTCAATAAAATTGATGAATAAAAATATCATCAAACATCATATTACTATCCACAATGTACTTGAAATGACACATCTCCACGATGGCTAGTAAATGATTCCCACACTTCTTGGGTTATTTGTTTCGTAGATATAAGTGGTGATTGTATGTTTAATTTTCCTTTAACAACATTACGATGATGTCTCATTTTAATTGTTTTCATGCCTCAGTGAATCCTTCTAGTAATCATTAATACATATTTCTTTTGTGGGCTATCTAATATAACTTAACTCTGCAATGGATGATTACGAGTAAGTCCATGTATAACTGTTTTATTTTTTTAGTAAAATAATGAAATTATAGTATAATGTTTCCATAATCGCATCCAACATTAGTGTCTTATGTGTGGAAAAAACAGTGTTCCAGGAATCCACAATAATCAGAATACATTTTCGACTGAAGATTTCCTTGAAAATTCTAAACATGGACTTGTTGGGCTTAACACGCTGGCCCCATGCATTCCATTCAACCTCATTTTTATGCCTCTAATTTATACCTTAATGATTTTTCCTAGAACAATCTAACTTTGGATCTCTTATTTTTTCTACATTATCTGTCCTTCTTCGTATTCTATTTCTTTGGATCCAATATCGTCAATATGTTTTTTACACTATAGAAATAAAATCAACATGTGGATATGGTTGTTCTAACTCTACACTGTGAGTTGCTATAGGATGGTAAACTAGTTGTTCCTCAGGATTGGGAGAACCAGTATGCACAGAAGGTCATTATTCATTTACAATATGAGAAACAACAGGCCGAGAGACCTGTTGGGACACACGATTAGGAAAACCATTATATAAAAAAGTAATTACCTACATAAGTGGTTTAACATTTATTCTATATTTCATAAATTTAGTAGATATTAATATTATCATGAGGTAACACAATGTATATTTAAAAAATATAAAATGATTATTTTACTCTTTTTTTATAATATTTGATGGTATTTAACCCCTTTACTGACTATCTAAATCTCTTCATTAGGGTCACCTAAAACAAACATATCACTGTCTAAATTGTGACCAGTGTGAAATTATTGTGACGCCCCAATGATAGGGTCATCCTCTACATAATTTTCAACAAACCCTTCTATTTTTTTGGTTGATAATAGAAAAATTCTCCACATTTGGTTTGTGTGTTCTAGAACATAAAATAGTTCTAATTCCTATGATTCCATTATAAATGGTTAGTCATTGTACCCTTATTTACCGAAATAAACATTCATGAATCCCATTTGATTTATTTTTAATGGAAATCCTATCAATCCACATTCATTGAAAAATCATCAATAAGAATTCTGTATAATCAAATTATCATATTTCATTGACGATTCCAATGAATGACATATTCACGTAAATTGGATTTCTAAACTTATTACTAGATACATGCATCGCTTCAGCCACAAGTGTAACTCAACAGTTTTTCATTTCACTATCTTCATCATGATAATTTATAACGAACGTAAAACTATTAATTAAATAAACATTATAATATAATATATATACACTTGGTCCTCCAGTTATACATCAAAGCCGTTCTGAAATTGAATCCAGATTTTCATCTGCCTCCTTCAAAAAAATGGTTAGGAACCCATCCTATAAATGGTTGATTATGTGTATTTGACATCTATTTTAAACCCATGATGGATTAAAATTCATAAGAATTTCATTGTGGGTTTCAACGTCTGGTGAATACTCTAAACTATTATGAAAAACATAAAAGTCATCCAACTCTTGATCTATAATACTAATTTTGACAACATATATTCATGAAATTCCATCACTTACAATCCCCCCATTGTGAAAATATTTCGGTAGACCAATGCTTTCCACACGAGACAGGTATTTGGTATAAAATTCTATGTCTTCCTCAACAATATATAACACTTCAATACAACCCTCTAGATAAAAGCAAACATTGACTTACCCTTTCAAAATATTCACAAACTATTCTTTGGGGTATATCCATCAATAGTATATATGACCATGTAGTCGAATATATATCACTAAGTGAACCATCAAATGATCCATCATATCAATGAATTCTGTTGGGAAGAAAATTTCCAATTGAAAAAATATTATGGATAATTATATTTCCATAAGTCAAAAATTTCACCAGGTCTATAACATTACTGCATATAGATTTTATGATGAAACAGATCTTGATTAATGTTTGATCAACATTCTTGGAAAAAATGAAAGGTAAAGATATAGAAATAAGATCTTTCATAAAAAATGATAGTCTTGTGATTTCAGACCCATTATCTTAAAAAGGTTCAGTGACACGATATTCATGATATTCGATGAGTACCCCTCTGGAACCATTACATTATTCAAAAAGTTTCAGAACTAATATCTCTCCAGCCTAGAATTGGTGAAATAAAATAGATGAAGAAATGTTTGTTTATCACCCTTCACTGATTCTAAATCTTCTCGTATTCCAATGTCAACTATATCCATCCTTTCCTTAATTCTATCCTTTGTTTGTTTGGGTTGATTTAGCAATGTTCTGATGACACTATCACATGAATTTTTTCAACATGCATTACATTTACAATGTTTCTGACATCAAATAAATTCTTTTTTGGTGTTTCAATAAAATAATCTCTTTTTTTCCACTGGTTTTCATAAGTTTTATAAAAAATAGTTTCCCAAATGCAGTTTCTGTATCTTTTTACTTCTAAAATATTTGATCACCTGTTAGTTGAGATGGTGTTGAATGTTCATCTCAACAATTATCGAATTATTTTATCCATGATCAATATTTATGCCATCAGGGTAGAAACATGCCATTTACTAAAAATATAGTCTTCCATTATGGTTTCATCCTTGCCGAATATATACCTTTTTAGAAAATGGAACACCTTCTGAGTTCCTGTAATGATATATCCTGAAAAATTTCTATATTTAGGAAAGTAATTTATCATCTCATACAATATGGATTTCAATCAGAAATATTTATTTTTGTAAGCGTCGCAAAACATTACACTTGAATCCCACAAAAATTTCAAACCCTCAATCAATAGAGAAAAATAAACATTCATACCATTTCAAGTTTGTTTTGGTCCAAATATAAGCATAGATAACATGCTGTATTTTTATTTCATGCATAACCATAGTAGAATGTTATAAATTTCCATCATAACTAGTCATGCACTCTAAGTGGTTCTTTGAAAACCAAAAGGATTGAATCCATCTATAGATAATGCAAGATGATGGATTCTCAGCTTGTTTAAAAATTCAGGAAACGCATGTTCAATTTTCTTCCACTAAGGAGATTCTACCGGGTGACCTGTTTTCCAATAGTTTTTCTTTTATCTATTTTCCACATTAATTTCCATATAGTCTCTTGACTTCCATATAAGTTCCTAAACCATTGAATGATTGGAATGTAATATACAAAATTCATATGACTGTGTTTATATTTCTTTTATCAATAAGTGTCATGCTTTTGGAATTTTATAAGTGTTTTTTTGTTCTTTTGGTATAGTATACAATCATTATGGTAGGCATCTATTTTTTGATAGATCATACCCATTATGCGTGACATTTATTTGGAATCTTATGTTCTTATAGGGAGCTCATTATCTTAAAAGAGCATGTCATTCAAGAGACAAAGTTGTTCTGTAAAACTGGTGTTACTCCATCAATTTATGCTTTAAAATTATATTTCTTCAATATAGCTGACCATGCTATATATTCAGTGAAAAGTACATATTATGGCATATTTTATTAACTCTTTAACTTCTCAATTTTTTTTTGGAAATCACAGAGTTCATGTTTACTTATCATTGTCATTACCTCAATATGATATTCATCACCATTCACATCAATAATGACATCCTTGATACAGTCTTCATTATTTTCCACATATATAAACACATCAGATGATCCATTAAATGAAGTGTTATCCAATCTACTAACTACATTTTCTTTTTTCCCTTGTTCTTTTCAATATTTATAATTTTGATCTATTTCATGACAGATCAATTGTTCTTCCAACTCCTCAAGACTAATTAGTGTTGAATAACAAGAGCTTAAATAAGTAAACAGTATTTGATAAGGGTCATATGAATGATATTTTGAACAATTGATGAACTATTTCACTCCATATTCATGCTATTTTTCCTACAATTGGTTTACATCCATTCATTATCCAAATTCATCCAAATTGATTTTATAAATTAATATTTAACAAAATAAATAAAAAAACGTTGATAAAAAAATTAACCATGGATAAAAATCTGGTGTCAAATATAGATCACAAGGGTTGACTCAACACTTTAAAAATAAAACAACATTTAACAAAAATTTTAACACATTAAAATCTCCCGAACACTTGGTTTGAAATCTATTTTACATAAGAATAATTGTTAAAATATCAAGTTGGTGATTACGACTAATTCATTATGGGCAGTAGTTCTCTACAAAGAGTATTTATGTCCTCTGATGTTCAAATCCAAAAAATATTTTAATGGATCATCCAATTTGAAATCGAGTTCTATACCCACTAAAAAATTGAGATATAAAAAACTAATTAAAAACCTTCAAGTGATCTATCTATAGATCAGCCATTAATATTTTAAATTAATCAACCTCATAAATGATATTAGTTCTTATACACACCATGATGTAAATCAGTCATTCTATAACTAATTCACATAGAACATTTTATATTTACAAGAACTCATCATCTATTTTAGGTGACTCCTCCTTTGAATGCTTTAAATTTATATCTAAGGGAGTTTCCATGTGTTTTAACTCACTCATTCAGAATATTTTCAACACCATATGGATAATCCAACCATGTAAAAAAAATGTTATATACTTTATGCCTCTTTTAATATTTATTACCAATATCTACTTTCATGGACCATGGTCCTTCACATAGGATATTATAGATAAATCAATCTTCAACTCTTCTATCCTTTCCAATCATCGGTCCAACTAAGAGTCATTATTCCACAGAATGAAGTAAAATTTCAAAGCTCCAGTCATAATACACCTATATATATTAACAATTATTTACATTACATTTTATGATCATTAATTATTCCTTGGAAGCATTGAAATTATAGTTACACTATCTTGGAGCCTACTTAAGAACATAGAAACTCCATTTCAGACTAGAAAGGAAAATTGTATTATATTTTACATGTAACATTCTAGTTGATCTATATAGATCTCTTCTTAGTAATCTCCGTAAAGGAATATAATCACGAGAAGCATTTTTTCCAGAAATAAACCATCAATGGAAGAAAAACTGCAAGCCATTTTGTGGATCCATGTTTTGGATCACTTAATATTCGAAACACCTTTTATATTTACTTTATATTTTATGTAATTAAATAAATATAAAATAGTTTTTTGGAAAACTATATAGTCTAGAAAATAGAAAACATGTATGAAAATTAAAAAATGAAATTAGAAAGAAAAAATATGTTACTAGATGAATTGTTTTGAGTGAACCTTCATTGGGTATTAGATAGTTTCATATCCACTCAATATCTATACACCATCATATGTCTGTTCATCCTATTCCACCAATTATGAGTACATAGTTTCCCTTATATTATCTATATATAATGAACATCCACCTCTTCAATTGAACCCTCTAATCTAATATCATAGTATGTTATAGAACATATTCAATACCTAACCATCAAGGATCTATTTTATAACCTAATTATTATGTTAATGGAGGTCTAATAGTGCATAAAATAAAGTTAAACCTAAGAAAACAATAGTGAAGATAAACTGTAACATTTTCCCAATACATGTTATCCTTAGAGTAAACTAACAAAATAATAAGAATTAAAATATTTATTAAAATGAACTCAATGTTCATAATCAGATTCCGCTTTTGTTAGATCCCAAGTGTTTTTACTTTTACTTCATAAATATTAGATCTTAGAGTGATAAATGAGAATAAAACGATAAAGAATAAAAAGATAAATAGTGAACCGTTCTATTAAAAATATAGAATGTAATTAAAACATATAAAACAACCAAGAAAACCTAAGCCTCAATATCAATTTGGATTAAAGGATATGGATTCTCTATAACATTTAACAACCTCCTTTAATAGAGGCAAAATATAATGTTTATAGGTATTAGTTGAAATGGAATTCATCATTCTTAGAGTAGTTCATAGGGAAAGAGTCATTTCATGTAGCATACATCCAAGTTGAATCTTCATGGTGGAAATAACATGTGATTTAGTATGCACATGAGATGGCTTGTAGTAATTTTTAGTAGAATTCATTAGTTAGTAGGAAGATTTATTTATTTGTGGAAATATTCACATGATATTTGGACTTTTAAATTCTTTTTAAATAAATGAACATGATCCCCTAATGATATGGATATATCTTAATCAATAATACCATAGGTTTCTTGTCACACTATAAAAACGTACTTCGGGGTGTGAAAAATAAAAAATATCACAACAAAAATAGATCTCTTGAGTGTTTCTCCATAACATCAACCATGGAATGTAGATTCATATATGATTCTAAAATTCATATTTCATGACACAAAAATGTCTATATGTGGTGAAATTGATATATAATGAAAGGTAAGGGGGATGATACCTAAGCGTAGAGGGGGTTCGACGACATTGGTAAGGTTTGATGGGAATAGTGCAATCAGAAGTGGTGGCGGTGGTGGTGTTGGCAGCAGTGACAGTGGTAGAGTAGGGGTTTGGTGGCAGAAGAGGAGGGGTTTGGATGTGAAAGAGGTGAGGTTCACAATGTCATAGGATGGTAATGGAGAGGTAGAGGTGGGGTTCGGAGGTATCATGGGAGGGGTTGATTGGTAGATGTGGGTTTGACAGCATTAATGGAGCGGATCGGTTGTGATAGTGGAGGGGTTCAACAGCAGCATTGGTTGGATTATGTGAGAGCTTGAGGTGTGCAAGAGAAAAAATGATTGTTAGGGTTCATTTAAAATATCATATAATGGTTTTATCAGAACTATTTAAAAAGTGAAAATCAAGGAATATTTTATCAGATGTAAAATAGAAATCACTCGTAAAACATGCCATTATTAGTGATAAAATTATAGCACTTATAAAGACACAATTTATCAGCATTTTTTAGAATTGATTAATGACTATATATATTAGTGCTATAAAAGATTTGACAAAGGTAAACAGATAATAATTTATTAATATTATTATATATATTTATAAAATTGTATATATAATATATATATATATATATATATATTTATAATTATAATAATTAAAAAATGAAAATATATTTTTATTTATATATATAAAAAATATAATTATATAATTATAAATATTTTTATTTATTCATAAAAATATATTTAGTTATATATATTTATATCTTTATAAGTATAATAAATATATTTATTATAATTTTATAACTATTTACAGATATATTTATTTTTATTTATCTTTAATTATAACTATAACTAAATATAAATAAGTATATGCCTATTTATATTTATTTATAAAATTATAATAGATGTATCTATTATAATTTCATAATTATTATAGTATATATATATATATTGTTATAAATATAAATATAAATAAATATATTTAAAAGGAATTCATATATAAATAATAATTATAATTAAAAATATAATAAATATAATTATTATAATTTTATATGAATTTTTTAGAAGATAATAGATTCATGGGTATAACACGAATGATTCATATACCTTGTAAAGTATATATAACAAAAAATGAGTAATCACATATGAATAACATGAATAATAAAAAGTGTGTAATGTATAAACGAACATTAATTCATGAGGAATACATAACATATGCACGTCAATTATACTCACGCATCAATATAATTATTGACCAAATTCCTTGGTAACATAATATATATATAATTATAGTTATAAATATAAATGTTTTAATGTATTCATATATAATTATAAATATATAATTAAAAATATCTAACTATAAATATAAAATTATAGTTAAAAATATATTTATTATATTTTAAAATTTATTATAATATTATAATTATTTAAAAATTTATTTAAAATATCATAATTTTTTTTAAACATTATATAAGTATTTGAATTATTAACAAAATATGATAATTATAAACCTGAGTTTTTATTTATATTATTCGAATTTACATTCTTTTTTAATATAAATTATATAAATTTATATAAATTAATAATATTTGTTTCTAGAAACATTTATCATTGTTAATAATAGATCTGTTAAATAAACCTTTTATTAGGTACAAAAAATCTATGATAAAGGCTACACTTTTATGAGTTCTTTTCAAGCGCACATAATGGGTATATTTGTCTGCTATTTTACCTAGCACTGATAAATGCCCCATTTTATAAGCACATTTTTTTAGCAATGATAAAAGTTGGAACTACCCTTACGTCGATCTGTGGTATTGTGTATACTACTAAAATTGAAGTATAAATATACACATACAAATAGGCACATATGGAATACATATTTTTAAATACTCATAATTACATCTACATGTGTGTGGGTGTATATGAATTAATTTTGTTACTATTAGATACATACTTGTATATATTCATGTATATAAGACAACTTGAAAATATTCCTAATAGTATATAAGTTATTTGAATTTAATATTTAGAACAAATATATATAAAGGATAAATGGATAAAACATGTATATGTAATTGTGTATATAAATAATTGATATTTACAAATTTAAAATAATTAACAATAATTATTATATATTTATTTCACATTTTATACATATAAAATGTGTCTACATTTATAATTATTATTTTTATTTATCATATATATATAAAAATTATTATTTTTTATTGTATATTTAATATTATTCAATATTATTACAAATTTATTTTCATTGTTTTATTTTTTTTATCTCTAATACGAATGTTTTTTATTGATTAATAATGTGTAATATTTATTTTATGTTAAATTTTTATTTTTTATATTATATTTGTACCTATTATTAATTAGTGTTATATATTCTGTTATATTACTCATTTCTAGGCTAACATTTTTCATTACCTTCATTATAGTAGGTAAAATATTTTTTCAGTCCAACACTTTTAAATGAATGAATTTAATTTTTTAAAATTGTTTTATTCAAAAATTAGGTTTCATCGCCACATCACATTTTTGGTGGGTATTCTTCAGGATTAGAACTATTCTTAGGTGGGATTCCCCAACTAGAGGAGAATTTTTTCGATATGATATTTTCTGAAGAAATTATCTAATATTTGTTGTTTCAAAGTATGCTAGATGAAATTCATTATTAATCCCATTCGATGATTATATGTATAAGACCCCAACCCAAGATCACTAGTCATTGTCCTAGTTAGATAGATGCAAAATCCTCATGCACACCTCCCCGTATGCTAGATGCTTCTCACAACCAGCGATGGCCTAGTGTGTTACAATGGGGAGACTCTTACCTTATTAGAGTTCCCAAAATGAAAATATGACTAAACCTCATCCACAAAAATTTGAAATTATAATGTTCTGAATATTTAATAATAATGAAATAACAAATTTTATGCAGAATCATATAGTTATACTTACTCTAGTTCAGGGTTTCACACATAGTCTAATAGAACACTGGGAAGATTATGTCATTAGGAAATATAAAAAAAATAAAAGAAAGTGTTTCTAACAAATCCCTAAGACATAACTCATATCTGGCTCTAAGATCTAGTGTAGCCAACACATTCACTCATATAACAGTAAGCCTCTTCCAAAACTAAACCTTCAACTAACAATGAATACATGAATACTAGAGTCCCATCACCACTGAAGTAGTTCTTTAGTAAACATCAGCAGGGAACCCCCAACATGGGTCCATACATATCTAGTAAGATTCATTGTATTTTAATGTGACACGCTTAGTTGAATAAATTAATACAGTGAAGAAGCATAAATAAGTAAACATCACTGATCCTAATGATCAAACATGATTCCTAGGATCAACTATACCTACTATCAATATGGTTGGAGGGTTTATGAGAACTTCACATAACTATGTTAACTAATAAAATTCATAATGGAATTATTATAATAATTTTATGCCCTTAATCCTATGAGGTATTTAAAGGAATCCAAATGTTGTCTAACACAATGACAGAATCCTTAAGAATTAATTTTGGGTATTCGAATTGTAACACGAATATAATTGATTATTACAGGGATGAACCTATTTAATTTAAAATATCTTGACCATAACTTATTCCCAAGAAAGATTCCTATTAAATAGAACTTCATACATACATCTGATTCCAAGAAGCAAGTCTAAGTAAGTCATCTAAAAAAAGTCTAAATCCAGCAGCCAGATCATTCCTTAAAGACTTGGAGGCAGAATCCAAGCTTATTTCCCAAGGAAATCTAAATCTATTGGCATTGAGATAAATCCTAGGGGATTTACCAAGGCCGTATCAATAAATGGTTTTCAAGTCGAATCCCAATGGAATACTCAATACATTCTCAATAAATAATCATCAAGAAAAACTAATGGATATTAACCTTGACATTATCTATCATTAGATGTTAATAGAAATCCAAGTTGTTTTCCTAAAGAATTACCAATCAATATATATCATCAAAAAAGATATGTGGTTACCCAATTAATTTTAAATCAATAATAAAAATAATTGAATCCTCAATAGACACCCAGGGATTCCATATAGCATAGATCCTCTGTTAATAATTTCAGTTGTTTGTACATCCCTGAGATAATAACTCATATAATATGACATACAAGTGTCTCTCATCTTTCCCAACTGGTGTTGTATAACCTCGGTATACCTTTAAAAAATATGGACTGTAATTTATATTTTATCCATATCAAACTCACAGAATCAATTTTCTTTCTATGTTGAGAACAACAATTATCCTTACTCATTCACAAGTTATCCATATCAAGGGATAATATATATCTAGGTAACTGACTAGGGACCAAAGTGTCACATGTTATCATAATAACCAAGACTGGATCCATTCTCCCAATTAGTAGTATATTTTTCCTTATTAGGATTTTAAAATCATATTTTAAAAAATTGTTGTGAAATCTGATTTAAAGTTGAATTTTAGAAAACAATTTTTAAATGCTAATTTAAACCTCAATTTTTAAATATCCAATTTTCTAAATATAATTTCAATATTTTTTTTCAACAGAATGAAGTTAAACATATACATTTAATAACTTTAAAAGTTGGTTTTATAAAAAAAATTGATGTTAAATGATTGAGGTAAACTTTTTTTGAGCATGTGTGATACTAATTTTCAAATTTTCATATAATGTGATTATGAATATTTTCTTCGTTATTACAATTACATTTCATGAGTTATCAAAATTTCATTTCACCTATAAATACACTAACCCACTAACTATTATTCATTTTTCTCAAACTTTTTATTTAAATAATTTTT
Organism: Viscum album; assembly: GCA_963277665.1. Taxonomy (NCBI): domain Eukaryota; kingdom Viridiplantae; phylum Streptophyta; class Magnoliopsida; order Santalales; family Viscaceae; genus Viscum; species Viscum album. The sequence goes on from OY728123.1 coordinate 670,002,989, forward strand.
TTTATTTCTTGATATAATATTGTATACGAAATCAATCTATTTGGAGTGGTAATATATCGGTATTGTAGTTATTTTATTTGATTATTTTATTATATACCATTGTTTTGACTATTTTTAATTTTTTAAAGATATTTCTTTTAAAATTTATTATGTCTCCTTGTGAGATCATCATTCCAATGGTCATAATAACTCACGAGTTTTTAATTTTAAATAAATTTAATTTTAGGAATAGATATATAATGATTAAGGAAATAATAACATGTATATATCATTAGAAAAAACATTTAATTTTTTTTAATTTGGTTGTTTTGATGTTTTGATATTATTCTTTTTCATCAAATAATATTATGTCATGCGGAAAAATATTATTTAAACAAATCATTTCATGTCAGTCATATATATGACTGAAGTGAAAATTATTTTTCCAACAACATTCCACATTGGTTTTATATAAATGTTGTTGAAATGTATTTACAACATTTTCGATATTAATTTTTATTCAATACCATTATTAAATAACACAAACCTGAAGTAAATATTCTTTCCTTATTAATGATTCTCATATCTATGGGAAACAATCTTCCCTCAAAGGTCACAACATCAATTATCATCATTGGTATCATAATAAAAACTCACATTCCATAAAATTAAATAAATACATTTATAACTCTCAAGAGATTGAATAATTCCCATCTCACATGCCTCTCCATAGTTCATTCCACTCACCTAATATTATACCAAGTCCTACTTAGAGAATATCGACATAAGAACTAAAATATCAATGATAGGGGAAGGGATCACCCCCATATTGTCTCAAAAATCTCAAAGGATTATGGTATTTCATAGATCTATCATGGAATAAGTGGGCCAATAATCCCAAATAGTCACATCTATATACTCCTCGGATAATAAGGCTCTCATACCAATGGAAATTACCTTTACATATATCTTTTAAATAACTCTATGGTCTATGTGTCTCATGGATTATAATAACAATAGAGAACATTTCCATCAGTGATTGAGGAACAATATCAAATATCAATAGTCTATCATGGAACATGAAACCCTATCAATTCATTAATAAGCAATACGTTTTAAATACATAATTAATTTAATTTTAAAATGAACGTTTCCCTTTAATGGAAAAAATAACATATCAAATTCAATTAAAAATTTTAAATGAATTTACTAAATGGGTTTGATCAAGGGACCACATTTTACACCCAAATATGTTTTTATAAAAAATTTGTATAATAGCTTACAATACACACAATTTTGATTCGAAACAACCCATGATATACTTTATAACTATTATTGAAAAATGATTTTAATACTTAATCAGTTGGGTTGGTAAGAATGAATCTGAGTAATAGAATTAAAAAAATATATATTAAAATTACTATTAAAAATATTTTTATTAATTCCATGGAAATATTTTCAAAAAATTTAATGATAATAATTAAATTACAAAACTTCTATGCATAGTTAATGTTTATATAGGTCATTTTTCAAAACAAGTTGGTTTTCCATATATTATTTATTTCTTGTTTAAATATAAATTTCTATTATAATGATTATTGAAATTATAGAAATTGTTTTTTATACATTTAAGTTAGCAAATAATCATTGATATAATGTTTTTTATTTTTTTTATCAATGAAGATAAAATAATTTGATGGTAAAAAAGTTAATTTTTATAAAACCATTTTTAACAAAATAATGTAATTTTATCTTAATAAATTATGTTGTTAAGTATTTAATGTTTTTTTAATTTATAGAAAATATATTCAATGAAATAAATTAAAATTCATCTATAGGTTGTGGAAATGGAAGGAATGAGATCAAATTCATTTTATGATTTGAAAATACATTGTTTTTTCTAAATATGGTTTCTAAACCATTTTACATGGATATTATAACATTTCTATACCACTTCTTGGAATTTTATTTGATAAAATGAGTTTAATAATTCATTTAAATTTATGAAAATTATCTTAGTGTGATTTATTGTGATTTTCTAAAATATTTCATTTCAGAGTTAATAGAGATAAATGATAATTTCACCAATAAAGTAAATTTTATGAAATTTTAATGATATAAGAATGACTAGAATTTTTATAAAACCTTTTTACTGGATAAATATTTATTTATTAAGAATTTTATTCAATTTAAAAATATAAAGCTTAACATTGAAATTTATGTTTGACATTTTTTAAATGAATTTAAATTTTTTATTTAAATGAAAACTATTTCTAGTTCTTATAATTTAATCATGTATTCACAAGGATCATTCATATTTTCTCCTTACAATTAAATAATTATCCATTTATTTAAGATAATACAAATAATTCCATTTCATATTGATAAATTATGGTAAATGTTTTTTACCCCTTTCTTGGAATTGAATCATCTAGAATGAATTTATTAATTGAAATCATAATAAGTATTATTTGGTAATGAGTTTAACATATTTTTTATTCATAATGAATAGTAACCATGGTAAATATTTATCACCTTAGTGAATGGTAAAATGAGTAAAATGGGTTATATTTAAAAGGGAAAATGATTCAAGATAACACAATACACATGATTAAATCTCATTGGTTGGTTGGATTTCGACCTTATTCCCATTATATATTATCTATGAAATTTTTTTTCTACTTAACCTAGTTTGTACTTATATTATATAATAAAGTTTCAAGTAATTACATGTTTTCCACCCATGTCATATTTGATAGAAAACCTCTACTAATCTTATACACACAATTATTAGTTCACTTATGTATAATAATACCAACCCAAATACTTACAAAGCATTATTTTTCATGACTCTAATGTTCTATTACTCCAGAAATTTATCTTCAATCGAGCTTATGGTGTAAAACAATGAGCTTACCAAAAAAAGAGGTATATGGCCTCACCGAGCTTTTCTAAGGTACTTTCTTCTTAGTCCTACCTCCAATTTCAAATGACTATTTTAACATAAACTATGGTGCATCTATGTTAACGGTACATTGATTTCTGATGTACATTCCTTAAAATAAAAAATGAAAACATCACTTCTGTGTATGTATAGATGATCAAGTCCACAGAGCGGGGTAATTGTTTTAATCACCGCCTCAAATGGATAGTTATAAACAGAGATTTAATAAATATATATATAGCCTTCACGGAATAATAATTATTATTTAAATAATTGATGCTATCTACTTTTATATCCTACTATCCGTTGGAAAATGATAATGCCGCTCATGCATATGTTTAGACTATCTTCTCTATGAAGCAATTTGATTCATTTTTCTATTAACACCTTGAATGGATGAATATAAAACTATATAGGATGGATAAAAATTATATTCCTGAAAAAATTAAATTTGTGTACATTATAGAACCATTTAGTAACATCTCTAACCACTGTATAAATACTAAAATAATGTTAGTGAAATTAAATGATTAATATTAAGTAGTCGATATAAGTGAGATATATACTTTAATGGGTATCAAATGATAATAAAAAACATTAAAAAATATAATATAGATGAAGATATTTTTTAATCATCAATTTAATAATTATAAATTAAATATTCATGAAGATATTATGCATCAAACCAAGTTCGAATCAATGTTAATGATTTTTCGCCTAAATCCCACTCTATTGAGACACATTTTATATTATACACCAAATTTCATTAATATATTATATATTATACTCTTTTAAATATTAAATAATTAATTTAAATATTATTCTTGACATTTAATGTTTCAATTAATGTTTTCTATTTTATGTAGTTATGATTCAAAGGTTATTAAATTTGTAAGGTTTTATTTTACAATATCACTCTTATTTAGAATAGCTTATGTTTAATTTACATTTGAATAATTATATTTTCTTTATCTTCTAATTTTTTTTATTTATATCTTATTTTTATTATTTGTGTTTCTATGTTTTTCATGCAAAATTTCCTCTATTTAGTACTCAAAGAGTGAAATGACATTTTAAATGAAAAATGGCCTTCTTTTCCTTTTTCTGTCGAGAATATTTATCTTCCATTTCCATATTCATAAAATTATTTTATATTAGTTTTTATATAATTTTAAATGATTTGTTTAAGGTATTTTTCTGATACCTTTAAATTTCTAAAAAATGTGTTTTGAACATTTTATGAACAATTCATTTTCTATATTTTAAATAAATTATAATTGAATTTTCTTTTTAAAATATTTGGTTTCAACATATTTTATCATCTCAATTAATTATATTAACTATTTAAATTCCTCAACAAGATTTTATATTTTATATTTAAAATAATAAACACCTTTTAATAGGTTTTTAGAATTCTGAAATGTTTCCAAAGGAATTTTATTATTTTCTAAATCTTATAAAAATTAGATTCAATTAATTCATAGGTATTTTAACATTAATTAAAATTTATTAATTTAGAATAGATTATTTTAAAGATACAATTATTTTAAATTAATATAAAATTAATATTTGAAATGTCTCTTTGACACCATTTGAAATGAATTTCAGAATAGATTTATAACATCATTTATATGAAAAAATTACACAATTTTGATGAAAATTATTCTGAAAGATTCAATTCTATTATTCTCAATAAATTCTAAATTGAAATTTTGTTACTTAAAAATAATTATTATTAATGAATTTATATTTTTCATTCATCCCTTACAGATTTATGGTTTACACCTCATTTTGGTTACATTTAATATTATTTGTTCCTTGAAGTTTTGTTCTCTTACTGCCTACATTATTATTTTGAAATTATATCCTTATAATTTAATTACATGGATATATTTATCATGTCAATATTTTCATAACCATATACTAATTCAACAAATGATAATACTATTTGGAACTTACAAAAGTTATTGTTTGAAATGGGAAATATTGGTATTATGTATTCCTAATTCAATATGGAAAATTATTGATTTTTATGTTATGTTGATTTTGTTTTTTAATGATCATTCACTAGATAATAAGTTCATTTACCATGTGTTAGTGATGGGTGGTCCCTAAATTATCAATATAGTGACAAGTAACATAATTAAACCATAATTACATTATTTATAACTAGTGTTACACTTTAATATACTTCCACGATCTTAATAGTATATATTTTTATAGACATCTGTTAAAAATTATATATAAATGTGAAAACATTAAAACAATGTAAATTGTTCAACAAATTTTGAGATTTATATATACACCAACATTTCATTCAAGACAATTTTTATTCTTTAACTAATATTTTCAATAGTATAAATATTGACATTTCTAAAATTTCTACTCTTCTATAGTTCTTGTGAAATTATATTAAAACATTGGATTAGGGAAAAAATTATTGTTATTTGATATAAAAAAAAGGAATCCCATTTATCCATCAAAAAACATGAAAACCCAGGAATATGTTTTACCTTTTTTACAATAAAATATTGAGAATAAAAATAAACAATTTCAATAAGTGAACATGAGGACGGATGGGAACGGGAGCTAGGGCACTGCCTGGTGCGGGTGATGGTGAAGCTAACCCTAGGGGAGGGTTCCGCGATGCAAGATCCTTTGCAGAAGTTGTCGTGGGTGCCGATTCATCCACTGACTTGAGGAAGGGAGGGCTTTTCGCTCCAAAAACTTACAGACACCGAGGATTAAGCGCCATATCATTCTCGAAGGAGGAGGTAAACAATCTTGCCGCAGATTTACATTTCGCCTTGATAGGTAAATTCTCAAAACAGCGCCCTTCGCTCCTGTTCCTAAGAAATACCCTTGAAAAGATTGGTTTCTCTGATTTCAAAATCGGTTTCTTAAATTCTTGGAATGTGCTTTTTCGATTCTCATCAGATTCGGATTATTATAGATTTTCGGTACGTGGTTTTTGGAACTTTGGGAGATCCAACATGAAAGTGCTTAAATGGCCACCCGATTATCTTGCTGGTTTTGAATCCGCCATCGCTCCAATTTGGATTGCTTTCCCTGATTTTCCGATCCATTTGTTTAAAAAGAAAGCTCTATTTGCTATTGCTAATCTCTTTGGAACCCCAATCAAGCTAGACCATGCTACGGAAAATCTAACAAGACCCTCGGTTGCAAGGGTATGCACCGAGATTGATCTGTCCAAGGTCCTTCCGAGCTGCTTCTGGATTCAAAATGGTGATAAGGGCTTTGTGCAGAACGTGGTTTTTGAAAATCTACCAGAATTCTGTAATTTATGCTTCAAAACTGGACATGTTTCCAGCAAATGTGGAAAACAGGAAGCTCCCCCAACGAAACAGATAAAGTCATTATGGGTGGAAAAAACTCCAAAGGAAACTGTTAATTCTCAGAACCTTCAAACTGTTGATGGCAAGATCTCAACCCCTTCTAGAATTCTTAACTCATCTAGTTTTCCAAGCTCTTCTAATGACCCCATTAAGGTGGTGGAACAGATTTGTGTACCTAGTCTGGAGGTTAGGGTTGCTACTGTTGATTCTCAAAATTCTGAGAATCAAATTGGAGATTTTGTCAAGGCTGTTCTCGATGCTACAGAACAAGCTAATGTGGAAAATCGGGTCACACAACATGAACCTGTAAATGACAATGTTTCTGTCCAACATGCCATGGAAGATCATAACTTGCATCTTGATGTTAACCCAGCAAATTATGCAAGTAAGGATTTTCCTACTCTATCTGTTAATGCAATTCAAGTAGTAGGAGAAAGGGACCAAAAAGATGACTCTGACCTTTGTGGATCATCGGTTGAAAAGGATGATATCCCTGGGCAACTAGAAGATGCTCCCTCTGGTCTAAGGGATAAACCAGACCTGATTGCTGAAACATTCATAAATGAAATGGCAAAAAAAGGTAAGAAACCCATTGTGGATGAGGATGGGTTTATTACCCCACAATCAAGAAAATCTAGAAGACGAAAGGATTTCTCGAACACTGAGCGCACAATTGTGACCAGATCAATGAATGCTTCCAAGTCTGAACCAGTTGAGGCTCCTAAGGAAGACCTTCTGGTAGAGGCCTCCAAACCATTGCATGCAGAGAAAACTCAAGATAACACTCTGGTTGCTGCTTCTAGTACTCAATTGTACTACTTTTCTCAGAATTTTGATGAGCAGGATTTACAAGTTTGGATTCAGTATATGGACATGCAACAAGAAATTGCCCAGCAAGAATTTCAAGAAAAAAAGATATCTCAGGCTGAGTTCATTAGTATAAAAAGATCCATTGCTGAGGAAAAAGAAAAGATGAGTTCCAAATCATCCTAATTCTGGATGGTTTCCTTTCAGTCTCCGGATGTGCTGCTTTAGCCTGTTTTTGGTTGGGGACTCCTTCTCCTCTGGTTGCTGATCCAAACCTGCTATGCTTGCAAGAAACTCCTTGTCTGTTGGAACCTGGAAGCTGCTGGATGCTTTTATCCTGGTTCTTTGATGCTGTTCTTTTGTTTTTTTTGTTTGAATGCATTCTTGTTTTCAGATGGCTACAAGTAAGGCGTGGTCTGCCCCTCCCTCTCATGAAGGCTGCAAATGTCCTGCCACCTCTGTTGACCCCGGCCAGTGGAACATCATCATGGGTCCCTGGAGCTTTCCCAGTTGCTGCACTTCTTGGAGTAGGACTGAAAGTCCATTGCCCTCCAGCAAGGCTGCTCTTCATCTTGGAGCTTGTATAATGCTGCATTTTGATTTGGTGGTCTGCAAATATGAAAACTTCAGTCTGGAAGCACTTGGATGATGAAATGGAGTCTTAAATGGAAGAATCTTTGCTGTGGTCTCTTACTGAAGACCTGTTATTTTTCTCTGGACACAAAACACCGGTTCCTGCCAAGAAGGAGAGTCTCACTTCTCCTCAGTAGACTGATGTCCAGAAGGTGGTGCACACTGGATGAATATTTGGATGACAGCGATGATGAAGATGATCTGAAGATGGGTGATGCCGATGATAGTTCTGAAGTTGATTATGAGGCCGACTCTGCGGAAGAAGACTCAGATGCCAACGAAGATGCTCTGAAGAAGGTGGAAGTAGGAAAGTGGGTCCTTGGGGAGTCTGTTTTTCTTTTTCATTTTCTTGTATCCCCTTTAATTCCCTGCTGGTGTAAATTCTTTACACCTCGAGTCTGTACTGCATACTTTTTGTCTTTAATAAATTCCTTTGGGTGGCATGAACTGGGAAACCAGTTCATGTCATCAATTTTTCAAAAAAAAAACAAGTGAACATCAATATTTGATCAAAGAGAACTTTTGAAACCCATTATAATTGGTAGTTGAAACCATCAAGAAATATTTAAGAATGTAGGAACTCTTGAAAATAATTCATTAAAAAATAAACCATTCACATTTAATCATTCCTTACTACATTAAAATAAATAATTTATATAAATAAATTTTTAATGAAAAATATAGCTATCTTGGAGAATCATATTAATCACCTATATTTACTCATGTTTAAAATGTTTTAGAATAACTGAAGCCTAGTAAATTTTTTATAAGTTACCAACCTATATATCTCCATCATTTTTTCTTTGAAGACTACTTTATTTCCCAATAATTTGGAGATTTATATCAGTGTTACCCATCATCATGATTTGTATAGTTCTCATCTCTCACTTTCTATAACTATTAAGTATCATATCATTATTATTTTTATTATTTCACCTTTTTCACAACATTCCTTCAAAAAATCATTTGATTCCATAAGAATAATTTATACCATTTTTATTAAATAATATGGATAAGTATCCTATTTTTAGGAAAACTCTAAAAAAATGAAAACATCCTTGATGAAAAGGAAAACGATATTCTTTAAAAATAAATTTGTAAAATTTACTAATATTGATAATGATAAAAAATATATGGTGGAATGAAATGGTTATCAACCTATAAATATATACAAAAAATTATGTTTAAATTTTTAAGAAAAATTCAAAATGACCTATATGGTAAATGGTTATATTATTCCTTTTATTAATTTTTAATAATTTCAATAGTAGTTGAACATAACTTCGAAAAAAACTTTATATTTAAATATGAAATTTCTTGGAACATGTTTGAGAGCATGGATATGGATGGGAAAAAGATTAAATAGATTTATTTTTTATAGAAAATACTTTTCCTTAATAATGAAATTTTTCATATATTCTCTAACTCTTGAATAATAGAATTAGAGTAGTTTTAAACATTCTTGATAACCTTTTTATTTTTAATATGTTTATTATAATTAATTTCATATAATTTATTGTCATTTTTATTTATTTACTAACTTTGTTAAGTTAATGTTTTATATTTTGGGGTTCAAATTTTTATAACCTAAAAACAACATCGGGGTGCTGACCATGGTAAATGGGTTTATTATTTGATCCCAACATTTTTAAGGATGTCTCGATTTCATTTGTTGGTACACTTTTTCTTTTTTTTGTTACACCTTGTATTGGTTCTATTTAGGTGAAAAGTTGGGAATTTGGGATGAAATTGGGCTGAGCATGATTAATGCATGGACACAGAAAACAATGTGGCTTGGCCCAATAAACTGAGTTCCCTAATTAGAGAGATAGGAGGTGGCTCACAGTTGATGAACAATTTGGAAAAACTGTCTGACCATGCTCCCTGAACCATCAAACCTCCAACATAGGGGAATTTCATGGCCGGGTAATAGTTTGTCAAATTGTACACTAATTAGGAGTAACTATGGGACCACTAAACAGAGGCACACAATTAAGGAACATGTTTTGGAAAATTATTTTCCTTTCCTAGGAAAATGTGAAGGTGTGTTTCTAATCCCCTAGAAATTTATTTTAAAATAAATGAATCCCCAATTTGGAACCATATTATCCCCCACACATATGAAATCTATTTCCTATTATTTTATAATTTCCAAATATTATTACAAGTCTCCTCTAACCACTTTCTCAATTAATTAATGATCTGATTTAATAATAGGCTCCCCATTGGTAGTTAATGTCATCACCAATTGGGTTTTTATCTCACTTCTCCCACTTTCTGGATGAAGATCTGTTAGTTTTCATCCATTTGAGGTTGTTTAGATCCATTTTTTGAAATATCTTAATACATTTTATCTCAATATAAGTTATTTTCCTTAGATTACTCATGTTGTTGTGATCTTGATCATTCCACATTAATTGGGGATTTTGTGTTGGCAAATGGTCATCAATGTCCTTGAGTCATGTTGTCTAAATGTCAATTCCCATTGTCTATAATTTAATTTCATATATGTAATTATTAAATTTTAGTTTCTACATTAGACATTTTCATCCTAAATTATATTGATCATTTTATTTAATATTTGATTATGAAATTGTTAAATGATGAGATAATGAAATTGGTTGGAATTGAGATTATACAATTGACGAAAAATGGTTTGATAAAATGTTTTATGATTAAATGATTTTTGAAATTGGAATCCACCCTTGTGGTGTGCCAATAAGATGAAAATTAGGATTTTTCATTTTTTATTTGATGATAAATAAAATTGTGAAATGGGTTAATAATGAATTATGATAATTGATGATAAATTGTTAAAAATATGAAATCATGTGATGAGATTTCTATGAGGGAATTTTGGGATAGGGATTAATACTCCCTATACAATAAGGGTTCTATATTTCCACTCTATACCCCCAATATATTTAGGTATGCATGTGATAATAATGTTTTTAGATAATGACTTATTCTCCAAAAACCCTTGGGGAGCCTGAATACTGCAAAGGTCCCCCAATTTATAAATATGAAATGATAATGACATGATTAGTGGAAACCAAAAATTGTAATATAATGTGATATCCATTTGGGGATGGTTTATAATCTTGCACATTTCGATGTAGGTATTGATGGTTAGGGTGCCATTGTGATCCCAAGATTTATGTAGTTAAATAATGAATAATTTAATATAATTTTTTTTTACTTTATTATTGAAATTTATTCTTTATAAAATTGCATAAAATATTATATACTAGATATTGATTTAGATTCTATTGGTTGTGGCATAATGAGTTATACTCACACCTTACTTAGTCTACCTTATCGGACACGAATAGGCATTATTTTACTAGGACATGATAGGGGAAATAGACTTTGTCATATGGATGAGGGACCATAATTGGTTTTATGACCCACATGGGAGTGTCGTCATGTATTCATTTTGGTTATTCATTTGAAACGTGATATATATATTTCATGAAATATCTACATATTTGGTTTGGATATAGTTTTATTGTCTTGGGTAATCATGTGATATTTGTCTTTATTGGCTATTGTATTATTCTAGTTATTTTTTATCATCATTTGGATAATTTTTATTTATTTACTTAGTTTTGATTATTTTATAAAGATAGTATATTATCCAAAAATATCTATATTAGACCAATTCTGCTTGTTGGAAGCCTCTGGTTTATGAGGACGTGTGCTTGAGGTCATGTGACCAACAAGCTTTGGGAACTGACTTTTGGAACCTAGGATAGGATTTTACAAAGATGAGTCAATGTATTTTTATTTTTTTATTTTATCATACAATTTGAGAAATTTATACAATATACTATAATGAGTTGGTCATCTTCATGAACTTTTTCATTGGTGTATCTGAACTATGTATAGGGGAAAACCCATATAGCCAATGTGTTATTATTTTTGTTGTTTTTTGATGTTATAGTTGGATGTTATTTGACCTTGGGTGATGCAATGGTTGATATAATTATTTTCTAAAATTTACTCATTGTTCATTATGGAATGAATTTTTGGTATACAATCATCAGTCTAGGCACTTATTTTTTATTGTGACATGCATCATATTTGGTATGCACATGAAATAATTATCTTGGTGAGTTGTTTAAATTGAGAATTATTTTCTTTATTTATGTAATTTATATTAAAAAGTGCCTAATATGGAATTGGAAATTGTGATTGGTTCATAAAAATGTCATAGAATTGAAATGGATAAATGGGGTTCTAATAATAATCATGGAAAATGATAATGTGTTATCCTATTTTAACCATGACCCTAGTGAGGGGTGGTTGAGGGTTGAGTTAGTTCCTCAGTTATGAACATGTAGTGGGATATGTGGGGAGTAATTATTACATATATGTGTGAATCCTTGTCATGTAAATGTTTTATCAATTTGTTATGTGTCTGATGATATGTGTTTGAAATTATAGAGGCAAACGTCAATGATGACACTTGTTGATAGGAAAAAAATAGGATATTGTTGGAAATAACCCCCAAAAGGAGAACATAAGGCTCTAATAGTTACAGGTGAAGGTCTAGGAGTGTGGTCTGGTGATGAATTTTCTTATTTTATGAAATTTATTGGTAGGTACCCAGAGAGGGTTGTTCTGAATATGTTTGAATTGAAATTATAGTTCCAGTTCTAGCACCCTCTGACTTTTATCGGAGAGTGTGGAACTAAGTAATCTTAGATTTGGATTGAGTTTATCCAGAAGATCCTTGAATATTTGGAGACTCTTGAAATGAATAGAGTCAAAATGGCTTCTTATATGTCATATGTTTAAGACAAGAGTTTTTGGGATATCTTAACGTGGGAGGTATAAAAAGAAAATCTGGAGTGGAAGGACTTCCATAATACTTTTTTGTAGCACCTTTACCCCAAGACACTCATGAAGTAGAGGAAAACTGAGTTTATGAGGTTTACCCAGGTCAGTATGGAACTATAGGAAAATACTAGTCACCATACTAATTTACACTGTTATATACTTGTGTTTGTAGGATATGATGTTATGGTAGTGATATATTTTCAAGATATAATTAATTTTGAAATTATGTCCAAGTTTCACATAATGAGGATAAAAAAGTTCTATGGGGTGGTAAATTAGGATCTTAATTCGAAGGGGAATATTAAAAAGAAATCTAGTAGAATATAATTGGTTTTTTTAGCTAGTTGGGAAAATGTGAATCTTCCTAGAGTAGGAAGCATCACTATGAGAATTTCAACAAGGGATATGTAATGAATAGTGTCCAGAGAGATTGATCAGTTACACAATGTAGTAGCCTGATATACAAGAACCTATGTGGTAGGTCAAGACACATTCATAGATAGTGTCCCCATCGACTAGTGGAGTGATTTCATTTTGGTAGGATGGGTCACTAATAGAGGTATTAAAAAACCCTTAACCTATGGATAGTTATGGAGGACCCTAATAGATCCAAAACACTTTGAGTGGGGTTTTAACCCCCTATCAGTCAAGAATTTGGAGTTCTACTATCCATGGTAGTTGAGGAAGTGGGAAATGAACTTCCAGAAATGTGCACCCATATCATTATTTGGGTGCGGCATTGGGAAATTTGACTTTATGATATGAAATAGGGGTAGGACATTTTCTTTCATTTCAAACTATGCTTGTGGATATAGAGGTTGGCCCATTGATAGTCATGATACTATTCTTTTATTTTCTATACATCCTAGGTAATTATTTGATATAGGAGCCTCTAATTCTTCCATATCTGTAAAACTTATGAATGGTTGAGACTTTCTATGGAGTTTTTGATATGGGTTATGATAATTGGTACACCTATGTAAGTAAGATAGAGAGACATCAATTTATATAAGGGGCTTTCTCTCGGTTTTGGGGAGTATCATTACTATTGGGATCGTTATATACCTGGCAAATATTGATTTGAACTATTTTTGGGTATGGTCCTATTAGTATCATAATAATACATCATATATTTTTACCATAGGATAGTGACCTTCAAGTCTATAGAGACCCAATGCTTGATGTACATGGACATTACATTACTTTTGCAGAATACTTAATACATAATATGAACTAACACTCAAGGACCGTAATAGTTTAGTGTCTTTGGAAACATGGAGCATAATATTCTAATCGTGGTGAAAGATCTTCTATATCTCCCATAAAGATCTTCCCCTTTTGTTTTCTTACCTAGAACCATTCTTTAAAACCTGGGGAAAAGAAAACATATAAACGGTGAGCTCAAATGCTCAGTATGGGTAATCATTGATAAAATAAAACAAATCATATACATTTGAACTTAAAAACATGAACATAATGTTTAAACATCAAAATATTGCGCGATGACATAAAACATGGTAGTACATAAGGCATAGGTCATAAAGAAACATTAATCATGATAAAATAGCATGGGAATAAAACATGTAATTGTGGAAACAATTAAGTACTTATTGTGATTTCCATAGTAGCCAAGGCATTGCTTCCAAGGAAATCTTAGTGGAAAAAGTCCCTTTCTGAATCGAGTTCACTCCTCGTTCCAGTCCTGTATTACTAATCCTGATTAACATACCATTCCAGCCATGTCTATCTCATGAGATATAAATATTTACCCAATCCATTAGAGGGAGATATAGGTCCCACCCATCTCATATTGAAATCATTCTTATGTGTGCCACAAAATAAACATTCATCATTCATAATAACCCAACAAATAAAATGGGTTTCATAAACATCATCCCATCATAACATAATACATATAAAAGAAATTGATATCATTTCATCATAAAAAAATTAAACCATTTAAATAATAGAGACATTATACATGAAACATACACATATGAAATAATTTCATCTTAGATAGAAAATGTATTTGATAAAACACTTGAAAAGAATTATTGAGGGAAATATAATTTCTTATTCAAAATCATTTTCTTTTCACAAAATGCCATGAAATTTTAAAAGAAAATTTTTTTATGGATAATAATCATGAAATCTTGAAGAGTATTCTTCATGAAGAAAAGTCGTGATGAAACCATAAAAATCCGTTTATGCTGTATAAGTTAAAAAAACATTCTACTTGAACTTTTAATGGAAAAGTCAAAAAGTACCTTGTATGGTAAAAAAAGAAAGATTCCTTCAATACAATGTGTTAAAAGTAAAAAAAGGGTAAAAATGACTTTAAACATACATGGATGAAAAGTAATAATTTTAGGAAAACATTTTGAGAACATATGGATATGGATAATAAATGTAACCCTAGTAAATTCTTACGAATTAACAATCTCGGATAAGAATGAGATTGGAATAATTATCCCTTACCTTAGGTCCGATATGCTTCAAATGTATCCGAACATCCTGTATAATTATTTAAATAATGTCATTGAATTATTACAGAATCATATTCATTGTTATTATATCATATATGGTTCACTTATGACTTTATATTACCCTTTCTTTTGTAAATTCCATGTTAAAGCAGCATTTTGTGTAAACTCGTTTCATTTATCATATGTGTTTCGACTTGTTGTTCATGATATTATTAATTATATCCTTATTTACATAATTACAGAATGTAAAACAAGATTTATATATAATATATATTCATCATATACATATATATATGATAGATCGATAAATGGAATGAAATACACCGTTCATGGAGACGGTAGGTCGTACGTACGCATGAACGCTGTTTTCATTTCCTTATTGAATTGAATAGAATTAAGTAGATGAAATAAATATATATATACATAAATCCAGTGTCATTATTATATCATATATTTCATGATTACTTATTATATATACTTTATAATCATTCATGAATGGTAAATCATTGAGAATTAATCCCATTGCGTCGTGGAGACGGTAGTCCGTACGTACGCACAAGCGATGATATCATTCCCATGATCGTGGAATTGTATTGAAGTGTATGTATAATATTTCAGAATCAATATCTCTTTAAAATAATCATATATAGTTATTTATTTACACCATTATACCCATCCTGGTAAGGTGGTGGTCGAAAACAGATTAGAGCACGGTGTGGAGACGGTATTCCGTACATACGCACGCGTTGTGATTTCATTTTCTGTATGATGGATAGAAGGTGAAATATTGTTGTTTCATATTTATAATAACATACCAGTATATTAGTTATACTGATGTTATTACTTCATAATGAAACAACTAAAGAAGAGGAAGTAGAAGAAGAAATAAATTTGAAAGAATCGGTAATGGATATTACCTCTTCTTCGACATGCCTCTTTGAAACCTCCTTTTAGGGCACTAACATTGGCCTTTAAAGAAGTCCAGTACCTCTAGAATATTACTAGGGATGTGGATAAGGGAAATTTTTAGGGGTTGGCCGAGCTTGAAGGCTCAACGTGGTGCAAGGAGAAGAGGGAGGAGGTGCCCTTTTATAGGGGAGGAGAGGGGCACCTTAGGAAAAACTAAAAATAATATTTTTTAATAAATTCATATTCGGTTTTTAATAACTCCAAGTTGATTTATTTCGATGATAAAGTGGGTATGGGTATAAATACTCTCAACCAATATATTTTATACAGGTTTGGGTCATTATATTAACCTTATCTTTTAGTTTTAACTCTTAGTTAATTAGATTGACATTTACCATGTCACTTTGTATTTTTATATTAAATAGTTAATCAACATACCATACACATCCAATAGACAACCAAGTTATCCATTAATTATACACCTATCATGATATTAGTATCTTGGGTGAACCATATATTTTCAGTAATATAATAACAATTAATAATATAATATTTGTTTTAGAAACTATTTTATGTCAGTTTTGTCACTATTTGGTAATTGATTTTTTTGAAACTCATAACAGAATTATTAGTTCTAAAAAAGTTAATTAAATCAATACTAACTTGTCATATTAACATATAAAATTAGTTTAATTCATAAAAAGTCTCAAATTAAATTTATTTGTGTATTTATAACATCAATTATGTTAATATTTCATTAATAAATTAATTACGGCATCATCATTGTGTCATAATTAAATTAAATTATTTATGTATAAAAATTATAAATAAAATACCATTATGTACGTAATATTTTTGGATTTCTAATTAATATTTATAGTCTAATTTATCTTTTTTATAACCCTATATTAAAAATACTTTAGTTATTAAAATTTGATTTGAACTATTTTAACCCTTCTTTAAATAAATTAATAATAAATGTCCTATTCTAATCCAAGTGGACCTAAATGGTCATATATTATTCCTAAGGTTGTTTTGGGTCGAATTACACTTATCCAATAAAATTGGGACATGTGTTAGGGTAATAATAATATCATTTTTACCCTTAATTACCCTATTTACTTATAACTGTGGTAAATAAAAGTAAAAAGTTGCTATTCACCAAAAATTATTTTCAAATCATTGAACCACATTTTAGTCCTTTATATTGACCATGTGTCTCGGATTTTCAAAATTCCACTCACAGAAGCGGTAAAATTATGTTTTATGTAAGTTTGAAAAAAGATCCAAGGAGGTAGGTAAAAGACGGTGAAATGTTCAATAAAATTTTCATATATCGAAAATTATTATAAAATGACTCCAATGAATTAAATTGAACATATATATGTATTTATGTATCAATTTTGACATAAAATAAATTTAAATAAATTAAATAATTATTTAAATAAAATGTAAGTTTTTAAATAGTAACCCAGGGTTTTCACTATTCATCTAAAATTGAAAGTTTTTAGAAAAATACCAATAATTCACCCTAGGCTAATTTCAATATTCTAAATCCAAAAATTAAGTCCATTTTGAAAAATTAAAATTTTAAAATATAAAAAATTGGGCATTACTATTCATAACAGCTAGTTTATAAGAATATTATAATAATATATTGTTTAGTGAAACTCGGTATTGCGTACTACACACACTATCGAGGAAGGTCTTGATTGCGTGTAATGCAAGCCAAGTCAGGGTTGCATATAGTGAAAACAATGTTTTGTGCTGTGTATAAGATAATCAAAACATATTTCATTTATACATTGAACAAAATCTATACTTAATGTTGCGTAGAATAATTTCCACAAAACGAACATGAAATTGTGAGTAACATGAGCCAAGAATAGTGTTATGTATACTGCAACCTAATACGGTGTTGCATATAGTACAAGATAAACTTGGTGTAGTGTATAATAGAATACATCAATGAAATTAAAAGAATATTTTTCATAAAATCTCAGGGTGTTACATTCTACCCCCCTTGAAATGAATTTCACCCTCAAAATTCGTCGGGGTTATAAATGGTTTACTACTTGAAAGTTTCTTTAATAGAAACCCACATTGTAAAATGGAATACCAAAACATGACTTTAAAAACAAAAGTATGAAATGTAACGGTTACCCAAATTTACTAATCACTAGGTCTCCACATCGTAGAACATCGGTGAAAATATGGATATGGAAGAGAAATATAACCATCAACTTCGGATGAAGAGTGGTAGAGGACATTGCTAGGAAAAAACCAACAATCACAAAGCCATAAATTTTTGATGATCTATGGTACCATCTGATTCATCATACATAAGTGCACTAGGACAACATTTTTTGTTTTTAAGATCATTTCCCTAAAGTTGAAGAATTTTTGAATTAAAATTAATACTTACTTGATTTTGGTACAATCTCACTGTTTCTCGTGCCTCAGACAATTTCCACTTCATCTATCAAAGAAATGAAGTTTAATTTATCTTATGTGAAGTGTTAACAGATTATGCGATATAATGATAGGTCATTCCATCTATTTCTATCACAAAATGTTTAGCATAATTTATTAAATATACAGAAGTCCATCTATGCTGAGATTAATCATATATGGTAACTAAATTAGACTTATACTTCAGCCATCATAGTGCTTAATAAAATAAAACTAGTTTCTACTAACCAGGGACTTCTTGTAGGCTAGTGGTAGGAAATAAAGGCATGTCACATTTTGGTTGTGGGTTTGATTCCCGCATCCTTTTCCGACGCGATAGGTTGTTGCCGGTCCTACAACTTGTCCTTTTTTCTAAAACTACATTATTATAACATTCCATTAATAATATCCAAGTATTTATAGCCTTAATCAATACTAACTTATGTCTAAAATAACTCATTCCAATCTTTAGGCTTATCCAAAATACTTTAGTCCAATCTTATAGTATAAAGAAAACGATTACTTGAAATGTCACAAAACAAGCACATGAATGCCATAATTTATGCCCCATATATCATAAGATATATCTTGTTGGTCACATTCCAAACATGTGAATACCTTAATCATGTATTATTTTGAAAAATGAATACCCATTGAATCTTAGTGAAAACATGAATTCGGTCAAAATATAACTCTTTCCACATACCAAAATCCAAAAAATCTATATACTCAAACCATGATATAACTTTTTCCTTATATCAGTCATGAGATCATTTTATTTTTTTATTATCCATTCATTATGTGCATATCATCTTCTTTCCAAAAATATTTCAATCACTTTTTCATGGTTACCAGTACCATATAATTTTTGAAAACCAATACATAGATATTCAAAAATTCCACAATACCATAAATGATATTCCAATATACTATTTTGAAATCCCATTACATAAACACTTAATCATAACACAACATCATTATCATACTCAAAAACACAAATAGTGATCACATGAGACTTCCGTTTATCCTTTTCCTTAAGAGGTTTCTCACTTTGATCATCATTAACCCATAGATTTGGGCATTTATTACCATAATTCCCCATTTCCTTGCATTTGAATCATTGAAGTGTTGGTGGAGCGTTCTCTGCTATCTTTTCTTTATTCACATCATTAGCAACCCTTTTTCCATTACTTCGACACTCAGCTGCTCGATGACATTCTTTTCCACACATAAAACATTTCCTATTCCCTTTAAGACAATCCCCACCATGCTTCTTTCCACACTTTGAGCATAAAGAAACATTCATATTCTTTTCACCATTGTTCTGATATTTCTTCTTGAACTCTATCTTTCGTTTCTTTTCCAAACCATGAGATGGATATGTAACACCAATGTACAATTTCTTCATAGCTACTGAAGTCTCTTATAGTTAATGCCCATCGAAGACTTGGTTTTAAGCCACTGATGATTCGATCAACTTTACTTTCAGGTTGGATGATAAAGCCAGATTCATAGCTTGCAATCCTTGTGAAATTCGCTTCGTATATACCAACAGAATCATCATCGTTTTTCTTAATCTCAAGGAAATACTTTTCCATCTTTTTTCTAAGAATACGAGGGAAGTAATTATTGAAAAATAAGTTCTTGAACTCATCCCATTCCAGGGATTCAATTTCATCTCAGGGCCTCGTATTATTAATTAGAGTCCACTATTGATCTGCTTCACCTTCTAAAGGGTAAATAGCCAGAATGACTTTTTCATGTTCCGAACAGTGATGTATGGAAAATATCTTTTCAATGGTACTAATCCATTGTTCAACAACAAGTGGATCAGAAGACCCAATGAAAGAAGGTGGACTGTAATAACCCGAGATTTTATAAGATATATTCTTTTTAATTTCTTTCATATCGTCTGTTGTACGATACACCAAGATTATCTTGCGCTATACGCAACACCATATTAGCTTGCAGTATACGCAACACTAATCCTAGATTGTGTTACACACAATTTCTTGTTTGTTTGATAGTATTTATTCTATGAAACGTTGAGTATATATATATATTCAATGTATTTTGTTATACACAGCAACAAAGGAGTCGTGCACAACATGCAACCCTGACTTGGCTTGCATTACACACAATCGCGACCTTCCTCGATAGCGTGTGTTGTACGCAATACCGGGTTTTACTAAAAAATGATATATTATTATAATATTATTATGAACTAGCTGTTATGAATAGTATTACCTAATTTTGATTTTTATAACATTATTATTCATTTTACACATTTTCTTGAACATGGTATAAGAACAAAATAAATGTTTCGGTTAAAATAAGTATTTATAAAAAAATGCAGTTTTGCTGCCTTTTGATGGCGCACCAACATTAAATCTTGTTTTTGACATGTTTATAAGTTCAATTTTTCAAAATAAAATTATTCTTTGAAATCATGATATAAAATTTTACCTTGGATAAATTTTTCATATTATTATAGATAACTTTAATATTTTAATGAATAGTAAAAACATGCTATATTTTAATTAAAAACAACTTTTTTAATCATAATAACTTATGTGGATAAATTATAATATTTTATTGTTTTAATGTATAAATTTAATATATTTTTACCATTTAATATAATTTATGTCATTAGCATTGATTTTACCTTGAATTCATAGGTTAAATCAATTCAATCTTTTGCAAAGTTTTAAAGAAAAACTCGTTTTCTTTCAACAACGGGATTATTTTTAATTTAATTTCTGAAAATTTTGTGTCTTGAATTTGGAAAAATGGATTTAATATTTGGAATAATTGGTCCAAATTATGTTAATAAGCTACTTTTTAATTTTGGGAATTATGATTACTAACTACGGTAAATTTTATTAACCATAGTTAAAGGTAATTAAGGGTAAATATAAAATTATAAAATTACCCTAACACATGAAAAAATACTGTTGGATGGATAAAGGTCGATCCATATCACATTAGGGTTGGATTAGAATCATTTTATGGACTTTTGACAATGAAAATAATTTAATTATTATTAAAACCACAGAAAGTGACAACATGTAACTCTCTTAAATATTCTAAGTATAATAATTTTAATTTAGTGATAAACATCATACACTTCGAACATGAATAGTATCCAGAAAGATAATAAAATTATCTACATCAGGATAATTAATTTATAATTTTTAGGGATTAAATAATTGTCATTAATTGTGATACATTAATGATGCAGAAATTATTTATTTAGTGAAAAATCAATAATATAGTTTTTATTGAAATATTAATACATATCAAAAGCCCCAAAAATATGCACAAAACATATTATTAGTGTATATATAAACCCTAATAATCGACTGGAAGAAATTTGGACCATTTGGATCCTTGTAAAGATGATTATGACACTTATATTATTTTATTATAAATGATGCCAAAGTTGTCACCTTCATAATTTAATAAATATAACAATTTAACTATTGTGATTTTAAGATGATAAATTCGATTAAAAGAATTATTGTGAATGGTAATAGATTTATATTCATAATAGGATTTTATTTTTAATTTTTAGGCAAAAAATAATTATATTAAAAAATTATATAAAAAAGTTGTAGTAATTATTTTATTAAGAGATAAACCAAATTAATGGTTTTAAAAATAATAAAATAAATATTATATGAACTATTTAATGTTCTCCAATAATTTTATATATACATATGACCTTTTATGAATCTATTAAAGCTTTTAGTTCGAACATATCTTCTGTATATATTTTATTTAAAGTCAAATAAATGAATAGTGTCAAAATTGACACTATTGTTATTTTATAAAAATAACATATAATAAAATTGTTTAAAAATCACAAAAATATATTAAAATTATAAATTTAAATTTACATAGTCTAACATGTTATAAAACATTCAATTATATATAATTAACAACAAGTAAGTAATTATTTGTTATAATTTAAAATTTAGACTGTTATTACCACAAATTAAATTAAATTGATTAAGTAAGGATAAATCAAGTTGATAATGTTTAAAATAATTTCTTAAATTGTCTAAATTTTATTGGTTGATGAGATTACAACTCTAACTTATCTAATATTCTAATATGAGTCATTTTTGGAGTTTTTTGAGTGGGGTTATATTTATTATAAATTAAAATTTTTAAGATTGCCAAAGGTACCCCTCCCCTCCCTTATAAAAGGGGACCTACTCCCTCTCTTCCTCACACCACTTTGAGCCTTCAAGCTTGACCAACCCCTGCAAAATTTTCTTCTACACTTCCCTAGAAACATCCTAGAGGTCCTGGTCTTCTTTAAAGACCAATTTTAGTTCCCTAAGAGTTGGTCTCAAAGAGGCGCTTCAAAGAAGAGGTAATGTCCGTTACCGATTATTTCACCTTTATTTCTTCTTCCAATTATTCTTATTAGGTTGTTTCATTATGAAGTAATAACATAAGTATCACTAATATACTGATATGTTATTATAAGTATGAAACAACACTATTTCACAATCTATCCATCCTATAGAAAACGTAATCACCGCGCGTGCGTACGTACGGAATACCGTCTCCACGCCGTGGTGTAATCTATTTTCCACCACCACCTTACTTGGATGGGTATAATGGTGTAAATAATAACTATATATGATTATTGTAAATTGATATTGATTCTGTACTAGTATTCTTACACTCCAATAAAATTCCACGATCATGGGAACGATATCATCGCTCGTGCATACGTACGGAATACCGTCTCCATGAAGCGATGAGATTCATTCTAAATGATTAACCATTCATATATGATTATAAAGTATATATAATAAGTAATCCTGAAAAATAAAACATAATAATGATACTAGATTTATGTATATATATGTGTATGTCATCCAATTAATTCCATTCAATTCAATGAGGAAACGAAAACAATGTTCATGCGTACGTACGGCCTACCGTCTCCATAAACTGTGTATTTATTTCCATTTCTCGATCAATTATATAAATGTATATTCTGAATATATATTATATATAAATAATTTTTTATATTCTGGAATTAAGTAATCATGATCTACTTTATCATATGAATAATTACAAGTCAAAACACGGACGACAAATGAAACGAATTTACCCAAAACGCTCTTTAACATGGAATTTACAAAAGAACAGGTAATATAAAGCCATAAGTGAACCATATATGATATCATAATAATGAATATGATTCTTTAATAAGTCAATGACATTATTTAAATCATTATATATGAGGTTCGGATAGGTATGAATCATATCGGACCTAAGGTAAGGGATAATTATTCCAATATCATTCTTATCCGAGATTGTTTACTCGTAAGTATTTACTGGGGGTTATGTTTATTATCCATGTCCATATGATCTCAAAATTTTTTCATAAACTTTCTACATTCCATACTGGTATTTGTAAGACATTTTACCCTTTTCTTACTTTTACCACATCGTATGGAAGGAATCATTCTTTTGTTTACCATACGAGGTACTTTTTGACTTTTCCAACAAAAGTACGAAGAAATGGTTTTTTTTACTTATACAGCGTGAATGGATTTTTATGGTTTCATAACACCTCATTTTCATGAAGCTTCCTCTAAAATATTTTATGATTATTTTTAACAAAATCCTTTCCTTTTAAAATTGATTGGCATTTTGTGAAAAGAAAATGATTTTGTAGAAAAAAGGATATTTTCCTCAAGAATTCATTTCAAGTGTTTTATCAAAACCATTTTCCATGTAAGATGAAATTATTTCATATCTGTATGTTTTAAGTATCATGTCTCTAAGATTTACATGGTCCCATTTTTCTTATTATGAAATGATATCCATTTTTTTATATGGATTATGTTATGATGGGATGAGGTATATGAAACCCATTTTATTCTATGGTTTATGATGAATGTTTTACGTTTATTTTGTGGCACAAGTAAGAATGATTTCATTATGAGATGGGTGGGACCTATATCTCCCTCAAATGCATTGGGTAAAGATTTATATGTCATGAGATATACATGGCTGGAATGGTAAGTTAATCTGGTTCAGTATTACAAGACTAAAACGAGGAGTGAACTTGATTCCGAAAGGGACTTTGTCCATTAAGATGGTCTTGGCAGCAATGCCTTGGGTACTATAGAAATCATTACATGTGCTTAATGGATTCCACAATTACATGTTTTATTCCCATGCTATTTTATCATGGTTTATGTTCAATTATGATCTATGCCTTATGTACTTCCATGTTTTATGTCGTTGCTCAAGATTTCGATGTTTAAACATTATGTTCATGTTTTAAAGTTCAAATGTATATGGTATGTTTTATTTTATCCATTCTTACCCTTACTGAGCATTTGAGATCACCCTTTGTTTGTCTTATTTTCCCTCAGGATCAAAATAATGGTTTTAGGTAAGGAAAAAAAAGTGGAAGATCTTTATGGAAATGTGGAAGATCTTTCACCACGATTAGAAGATTACGTTCCATGTTTCCAAAGACGATAAACTATTACAGTCCTTGTGTGTCTATTTTTGTTATGTATTAAATATTCCTCTAAAGTAATGTAATGTCCATGTACCTAAAGCTTCGGGTCTCTACAGTTGGTATCAGAGGAAAGGTTTAGTCAACCTTTGGAAACTAGGATGTGAGAACTTTAGTGAGATCCCTATAGATATTTCTAAGGTATGTCTAGGGATGTCCCTAAGGATAAGTATACATATAGGATATAGTCCTAGAACTATGGTAACGATCATAGAATTTAACCTATGATTTTAGATATTGATGGTACTTCCCCTTTACTATGTTGTTTTCTCTAGCATGTTTTTTGCCTCTCAATGAATTTTTTTGGGTGTTTTAGTCAATGGAGGGAACTGGAAGGAATTCGGTTAACATTGAATCCAATGGAAAAAATGGTGACTATGAGAAAAAAAATTGCATAATGCCTAGAGAGAAAGATATTGTGATTATGCTGAATCAGTCATCGCGATATATGATTTACAAGGTGAAATTTAGTGGTATGCCTAATTCATCAAATAAGAGGAAGGTAGACTTTTATGCATGTTCGCATGTTGAGGAGCATAAATAAAGGAAGATTAAGATTTCTAAATAAGGGAAGAAGAACCTTGAGGAATACATCAAATGGAGGGAAAAATGTTATCTATGTGGAGAAAAGGGTAATAGAGTGACAGACTGTTATGGAGTTTAATGTCTTATTTGTGGAGAACATGGGCATTACCCAACTCAATGCCCTGACCTAAAAAGTTACTTCTAAATCAAGGAAGGAATTATTCCAGGACAATCATTGAAGAATATGGATTGAAGTGTTTATGTATTGGTATTCAAGAATAATGTTGTTGAGGTACTTTTATGGTTTATTTGAATATTTTTGTATTAGTCTATTGTGGTTTTCAATAATTTTATGGTACCGGTAACAATGGAAAGTGATTGAGATATTTTTGGAAAGAATATGATATGCGCATAATGAAGGTATAAGGAGAAAATGAAAGGTTTGACAGTATTCATGAGCTCATGACTGATATAATGATATAGTTATACCATGGTTTGAGTATATAAAATTTTGGGGTTTTGGTTTGTGGAATGAGTTATCTTTTGATAGCACTCATGTTTTCACTAAGGTTCAATGAGTATTCATTTTTCAAGAGAATACATGATTAAGGTATTCACATGTTTGTAATTAGACCAAAAAGATATATATTATGATATATTGGGGATAAATTATGGAATTCACGTGATTGTTATGTGATATTTCAAGTAATCATTTTCTTTATACTATGATCTTGGACCGAAGTATTTTAGATAAGCCTAAAGATTGGAATTGATTATGTTGGACATAAGTTAGTATTGTTGAATGATAGAACTTATTTTGGATATTATTGATGGGATTTTATAGTAATGTAGTTTTAGAAAAGGACAACCTGTAGGACGGTTGGTAGCCCATCACGTCGGACAAGGCTGTGGGAATCGAACCCACAACCGAAGTGCGACTGGCTTTTATCGCCTACCACAGGCCTACATGAAGTCCCTAGTTAGTAGAAACTAGTTTTATTTTATTAAGCGGTATTATATATGAAGTATAAGTTCATTTTTCGAACCATATACTATTTATCTAACCATAAGATGGACTTATAACATTTGCTGACCTTTTGTTTGAAACAGATGGAATGACCCATCATTCTATCACATGATCTCCTAACACATCACGAATAACAAATTCAACTTCATTTCTTTAAGGGATGAAGTGGAAATTTTTCAATTCACGAACAACAGTTAGATTGTACCAAAATCATGTAGTTATTTCATTTAATTCATCTACTTTAGGGAAATGATCTTGAAAACCAAAAATGTTTTCTTAGTGACCTTATATTCGATGAATCAGATGGTACCTTAGATCATCACAAATCTATGGCTTTGTGATTGTTGTCTTTTTCATAGCCATGTTCTCTACTACTCTCTCTCAATCAGAAATTGATTGTTAGATTTCTCCTCCATATCCATATTTTCACCTATGTTCTCCTATGTGGAAACCCAGTATTAGTTTATTTGGGTAACTGTTACGTTTCATACATTAGTTTTTAAAGATAAGTTTTGGTATTCCTTTTTACAATGTGGGTTTCAATTAAATAAAATTTTAAGTAGAAAATCATTTATAACCCCGCCGAATTTCGAGGGAGAAATTCATTTTAAGGGGGGTAGAATGTAATAACCCGAGATTTTATAAGATATATTCTTTTTAATTTCTTTCATATCTTCTGTTGTATGATACACCTGGATTATCTTGCGCTATACCCATCACCATATTAGCTTGCAGTATACGCAACACTAATCCTAGATCGTGTTACACACAATTTCATGTTTGTTTGATATTAGTTATTCTAAGAAACATTGAGTATATATATATATATATATATTCAATTTATTTTGTTCTATGCAGCAATAAAGGTGTCGTGCATTACATGCAACCCTGACTTGGCTTGCATTACACGCAATGACGACCTTCCTCGATAGCGTGTGTTGTACGCAATACTGAGTTTTACTAAACAATGATATATTATTATAATCTTATTATGAACTAGCCGTTATGAATAGTATTAACTAAATTTTGTATTTTATAAAATTATTATTCAACTTACACATTTTCTAGAACATGGTATAAGAAAAAAATAAATTTTTCGTGTAAAATAAGTATTTTTAAAAAAATGCAGTTTTGCCACCTTTTGATGGCACACCAACATTAAATCTTTTTTTTGACATGTTAATAAGTTCAATTTTTCAAAATAAAATTTTTCTTTGGAATCAAGATATAAAATTTTACATTGGATAAAATTTTCATATTATTCTGATAACTTTCAAATTATAATGAATAGTAAAAACACGCTATATTTTAATTAAAAACAACTTTTTTCATCGTAATAACTTATGTGGTTAAATTATAATATTTAATTGTTTTAAAGTATAAATAGAATATATTTTTACGATTTAATATAATGTATGTCATTAGCATTGATTTTACCTTAAATTCGTAGGTAAAATCAATTCAATCTTTTGCAATGTTTTAAAGAAAAACCTGTTTTCTTTCAACAACGGGATTAATTTTAATTTAATTTCTGAAAATTTTGTGTATTGAATTTGGAAAAATGGATTCCATATTTGTAAGCAGTGAGTCCAAATTATGTTAATAAGCTACTTTTTATTTTTGGGAATTATGAATAGTAAATACAGTAAATTTTATTTACCATAGTTAAAGGTAATTAAGGGTAAATATAAGATTATAAAATTACCCTCACACATGCCAAAATACTATTGGATGGATAAAAGTCGACCCATATCACCTTAGGGTCGGATTAGATTCATTTTATGGAATTTTGACCACGAAAATAATTTAATTATTATTAAAACCAAAGAAAGTGACAACATGTCACTCTCTTAAATCTTATGAGTATAATAATTTTAATTTAGTGATAAACATCATACAACTTGGAACATGAATAGTATCCAGAAATTTAATAAATCTATCTACATCATGATAATTTATTTAGAATTTTTAGTGATTAAATAATTGTCATTAATGGTGATATATTAATGATGCAGAAATTATTTATTTAGTGAAAAATCATTAATATAGTTTTTATTGAAATATAAATACATATCAAAAGGCCCAAAAATCTGAAAAAAAACTTATTATTAGTTTATATATAAACCCTAATCATCCACGGGCCGAATTTGGGACCATTTGGATCCTTATTAAGATGATTATGACAATTATATTATTTATTTTAAATGATGCCAAAGTTGTCACCTTCATAATTTAATAAATATAACAATTTAACTATTTTTATTTTAAGATGATAAATTCATGTAAAAGTATTATTGTGAAAGGTAATAGATTTATTTTCATAATAGGATTTTATTTTTAATTTTTCGGCAACAAATAAGTATATTAAATAATTATATAAACATGTTGTAGTAATTATTTAATAAAGAGATAAACCGAATAAATGGTATTAAAAATAATAAAATAAATATTATATGAACTATTTAATGTGATCCACTAATTTTATAGATACATATGTGATTTTATGAATCTATTAAAGCTTTTAGTTCGAACATATATTATGTATATATTTTATTTAAATTCAAATAAATGACTAGTGTCAAAATTGAAACTATTGTTATTTTATGAAAATAACATATTATAAAATTGTTTAAAAATCACAAAAATATATAAAAATTATAAATTTAAATTTATATGGTCTAAAATGTTATAAAATATACAATTATAGATAATTCACAACAAATAAGTAATTATTTGTTATAATTCAAAATTTAGAATGTTATTACCACAAATAAATTTAAATTGATTAAGGATAAATCAAGATGATAATGTTTAAAATAATTTCCTAACATGTCTAAATTTTATTGGTTGATGATATTACAACCCTATCTCATAAAATATTCTAATATGAGTCATTTTTGGAGGTTTTTAGGTGGGTTTATATTTATTATAAATTAATATTTTTAAGATTTCCAAAGGTGCCCCTCCCCTCCTTTATAAAAGGGCACCTACTCCCTCTCTCCGTCACACCACTTTGAGCCTTCATGCTCGGCCAAACCCTGAACAATTATCTTCTCCACTTCCCTGATAACATCCTATAGGTCCTGGTCTTCTTCAAAGGCCAATTTTGGTGCCTTAAGAGGAGGTCTCAAAGAGGTGCTTCAAAGAAGAGGTAATGTCCGTTACCGATTCTTTCACCTTTATTTCTTCTTCCACTTCTTCTTCATAGGTTGTTTTAGTATGAAGTAATAACATCAGTATAACTAATATACTGATATGTTATTATAAGTATGAAAAAAATTCTATTTCACCATCTATCCATCCTACGGAAAACGAAATCACCGCGTGTGCGTACGTACAGAATACCGTTTCCACGTCGTGGTGTAATATATTTTCCACCGCCACTTTACTTGTATTGGTATAATGGTGTAAATAATAACTATATATGATTATTGTAAAGTGATATTGATTCTCTACTAGTATACATACACTCCAATAAAATTCCACGATCATGGGAACGATATCATCGCTCGTGCGTACGTACAGAATATCGTCTCCACGACGCGATGAGATTCATTCTCAATGATTAACCATTCATAAATGATTATAAAGTATATATAAGAAGTAATCATTAAATATATTACATAATAATGATACTGGATTTATGTATATATTTATGTATGTCATCTAATTAATTCCATTCAATTCAATGAGGAAACGAAAACAACGTTCATGCGTATGTACGACCTACTGTCTCCATGAACGGTGTATTTCTTTCCAATTATCGATCTATTATATATATGTATATTCTGAATATATATTATATATAAATCATGTTTTATATTTTGTAATTAATTAATCATGATCTATGTAATCATATGAATAATTACACGTCAAAACACGGACGACAAATGAAACGATTTTACCCAAAACGATCTTTAACATGGAATTTAAAAAAGAACGGATAATATAAAGTCATAAGTGAACCATATATGATATCATAACAATGAATATGATTCTGTATTAAGTCAATGCCATTATTTGAATCATTATACAGGAGGTTCGGATACGTACGAAGCATATCGGACCTAAGGTAAAGGATAATTATTCCAATATCATTCTTATCCGAGATTGTTTACTCGTAAGTATTTACTGGGGGATATGTTTATTATCCATGTTCATATGCTCTCAAAATGTTTTCATAAAATTTTTAATTTCCTTCCATGCATGTTTAAGACATTTTTACTCGTTTCTTACTTTTACCACATCGTATGGAAGGAATCTTTATTTTGTTTACCATACGATGTACTTTTTGACTTTTCCGAAAAAAGTACGAAGAAATTGTTATTTTACTTATACGGTGTGAATGGATTATTACGGTTTCATAACACATCATTTTCATGAAGCTTACTCTACAAGATTTTATGATTATTTTCAACAAAATCCTTTCCTATTAAAATTGAATGGCATTTTCTGAAAAGAAAATTATTTTGAATAAGAAAAGATATTTTCCTGAAGAATTCATTTCAAGTGTTTTATCCAAACCATTTTCCATATAAGTTGAAATTATTTCATATGTGTATGTTTCATGTATCAAGTCTCTAAGATTTACATGGTTTCATATTCCTTATTATGAAATGATATACATTTTTTTTTATGGATTATGTTATGATGGGATGATGTCTATGAAACCCATTTTATTCTTTGGGTTATGATGAATGTTTTAAGTTAATTTTGTGGCACAAGTAAGAATGATTTCATTATGAGATGGGTGGGACCTATATCTCCCTCCAATTTATTGGGTAATGATTTATATCTCATGAGATAGACATGGCTGGAACAGTAAGTTAATCTGGTTCAGTATTACAGGACTAAAACGAGGAGTGAACTCGATTCAGAAAGGGACTTTTTCCATTAAGATGGTCTTGGAAGCAATGCCTTGGATACTATGGAAATCATTACATGTGCTTAATGGATTCAACAATTACATGTTTTATTCCCATGCTATTTTATCATGGTTTATGTGAAATTATTATCTATGCCTTATGTACTTCTATGTTTTATGTCATTGCTCAAGATTTTGATGTTTAAACATTATGTTCATGTTTTTAAGTTCAAATATATATGGTATGGTTTATTTTATCTATGCTTCACCTTAATGAGAATTTGAGCTCACCCTTTTTATGTTTTATTTTCCCTCAGGATCAAAAGAAAAGTTTTAGGTAAGGAAACAAAAAGTGGAAGATCTTTATGGGAGATGTTTAAGATCTTTCACCACGATTAGAAGATTACGTTCCAAGTTTCCAAAGAAACTAAACTACTACGGTCCTTGTGTGTTTCTTTTTGTTATGTATTAAGTATTCCGCTAATGTAATGTAATGTCCATGTACGTTAAGCTTCGGGTCTCTACATGGATGTTGCCTCATGAAGGACTCAATAGAATATTGTTCCCTTATCTGCTCATTAGGATTGTCCAGAATGGTTCATAGCTTCTGTAAGTATAAGAATAAGATTTTGCACTCTATCCCTCATAACATTGGTTTGTTCAGGAGGACAATAACTAGATTTTCCATTACATTTATCAACACGGTTCCTTCGGGTTCCAGCCATCGTCTAAAACCCATAAACAATAGTGTGAGAGGCAAAAATCATGCTATGGAAAATAACATAATAAAGGGGGAGTACCTTTGATATCTAACATCATAGGTTTAATTCTAATATCATTTCCGTAATTCTAGGACTATAACTTATACATATACTTAACCTTAGGGACATCCCTAGACATACCTTAGAAATATATCTTGGGATCTCACTAATGTTTTCGCATCCTAGTTTCCGAAGGTTAACTAATCCTTTCCTCTAATACCAACTGTAGTGACCCAAATCTTGATGTACATGGACATTACATTACTTTTGCGGAATACTTAATACATAATAATAACCAACACTCAAGGACCGTAATAGTTTAGTGTCTTTGGAATCTCAGAGCATAATCCTCTAATCGTGGTGAAAGATCTTCAACATCTCCCATAAAGATCTTCCCCTTTTGTTTTCTTACCTAAAACCTTTTTTAAATCATGGGGAAAGGAAAACATATAAAGGGTGAACTCAAATTATCAGTAAGGGTAAGCATGGATAATGTAACACCCCGAGATTTTATGGAAAATATTCTTTTTAATTTTATTGATGTCTTGTGTTGTATGCTACACCAAAAAGAGATTGCACTACACGCATCCCTGACTTGGCTTGCATTACACGCAATCTCTACCTTCCACGATAGCGTGTGTAGTAAGCAATACCGAGTTTCACTAAACGATATATTATTATAATATTATTATGAACTAGACGTTATGAATATTAATAACCACTTTTTGAAATTTTGTAAATTTTATTTTTCAAAATGGAATTTATTTTTGGATTCATAATATCGAAATTATCTTAGGGTGATATTTTGGTACTTTTCGGATAACTTTCATATTCTGATGAATAGTGAAAATTATTATATTTTTATTAAAAACAAAATTTTTAATCGAAATAATTAATAGTGATAAATTATTAATTTGAGTTGTTGTAAAGTATATTTAGAATATATTTATACAATTTAATACAATGTTGGTCATTGGATGTAATTTCACATTTAAACCAGACATAAACAAGTGTCAATCTTTTCATAGTTATTATCTCTTAAAAACACGCTATTTGTCATGACGACGGGAATTAATTTTTAAATTAGTTAATATAAATGATATGTATTTAATTTGGTAAAATAAACATCTTTTTTGAATTCATAATGTCAAATATATCTTAGGCCTAATTTTTGGTATTTTTCTGGAAACATTCATTTTTTGATGAATAGTGAAACCACTAAGTTGTAGTTAAAAAAACTGATTTTTTCAAAAAAACATAATTTTACCGCTTTTGTGAATGGAATTTCAAAAATCCGAGAGACACGATTGCTGTCAGTAAGTAAAATGTGGTTCAATGAGATGAAAATAATTTTTGGTGAATAGTAACTTTTTACTTTTTTTTACCACGGTTAAAAGTAAATAGGGTAGTTAAGGGTAAAAATGATATTATTATTATCCTAAATCATATCCTAATTCTATTGGATAAGTGTAATTTGACCAAAAACAACCTTAGGAATAAAATATGATCATTTAGGCCCACTTGGATTAGATTAGGACATTTATTATTAATTTATTTAAAGAAGGGTTAAAATAGTTAAATTCAAAGTTTAATAAGAATATAATTTTTAATATATGGTTATACATAAGATAAATTCGACTATAAATAACCATTAGAAAGATAAAAAGATTTCTACATAATGGTATTTTATTTGTAATTGTTAGACAATAAATAATTTAATTTATTTATGACACAAAGATGATGCAGTAATTATCTTATTAATGAAATATTGACATAATTGATGTTATAAATACCCAAATAAATGTAATATGAGAGTTTTTATGTGTTCCACTAATTTTATAGGTTAATATTACATTTTAATATTGATTTAATTAACTTTTTTTGAACTAATAATTATATTATGATTTTCACAAAAATCAATTACTAAATAGTGTCAAAATTAACATAAAATAGTTTTTAAAACAAATATTATATTATTAATTGTTATTTTATTTATAAAAATCTAAAGTTCGGCCAAATGACTTAGCTAAGTTTATATATATTAATAATAAACAACTTGGGGTTCTTTTGGCTTGATACAATAAGTTTATTAACCTTATAGTGTAAGAAAACAAGAAGACACGGTAAAAGTAAAATTATCTATCTTAAAGTTATATATAAATGATAAAGTTAAAATAGGATCCTAAACATGTCTAAATTCTATTGGATAAGAGGATTTCGACCCATCACGACCTTAGATTAGAAATAAATAAATTTGTAGCTATTTAAAACCGAATATGGCTTTATAATAAAATAATATTTTTAGTTATGTCAAAGGTGCCCCTCTCCTCCCTTATAAAAGGGAACCCCTACCTCTCTTCCTCACACCACATTGAGCCTTCAAGCTCGGCCAACCCCTACCAAATTCCCTTCTCCAGTTCCCTAGCAAGATCCTAGAGGTTCCGGTCTTACTCAAAGACCAATTTTAGTGCCCTAAAAGGAGATCTCAAAGAGGCGCTTCAAAGAAGAGGTAATGTCTGTTACCGATTCTTTCAACTTTAGTTCTACTTACACTTCTTCTTCTTAGGTTTTTTCATTATGAAGTAATAACATCAGTATCACTAATATACTGATATGTTATTATAAGTATTATACAACCCTATTTCACCATCAATCCATCCTACGGAAAACGAAATCACCGCGCGTGCGTACGTACGGAATACCGTCTCCACGCCGTGGTGAAATCTATTTTCCACCACCACCTTACTTGGATAGGTATAATGGTGTAAATAATAACTATATATGATTATTTTAAATTGATATTGATTCTTAACTAGTATACATACACTCCAATACAGTCCCACGATCATGAGAATGATATCATCGCTCGTGCGTACGTACGGACTACCGTCTCCACGACGCGTTGAGATTCATTCTCCACTTTAACCATTCATGAATGATTATAAAGTATATATAATAAGTAATAATGAAATATATGACAAAATAATGATACTGGATTTATGTGTATATATATGTATGTCATCTACTTAATTCCATTCAACTCAATAAGGAAACGAAAACAGCGTTCATGCGTACGTACGGCCTACCGTCTCCATAAACGGTGTATTTCATTCCATTTACTGATTTATTATATATATGCATATTGTGAATATATATTATATATAAATCATGTTTAATATTCTGGAATTAAGTAATCATGATCTATGTAATCATATGAATAATTACAATTCAAAACACGGACGACAAATGAAACAATTTTACCCAAAAAGCTCTTTAACATGTAATTTACAAAAGAATGGGTAATATAAAGTCATAAGTGAACCATATATGATATCATAACAATGAGTATGATTCTGGAATAAGAAAATGACATTATTTAAATCATTTTACAGGAGTTTCGGACACTTATGAAGCAAATCGGACCTAA
Source organism: Viscum album (assembly GCA_963277665.1). Taxonomy (NCBI): domain Eukaryota; kingdom Viridiplantae; phylum Streptophyta; class Magnoliopsida; order Santalales; family Viscaceae; genus Viscum; species Viscum album. The sequence goes on from OY728123.1 coordinate 670,038,559, forward strand.
GGTAAGGGAAAATATCACAATCTCATTTTTATCTGAGATTGTTTATACATTGGTATTTACTGGGGTGTATTTTATCATCCACATCCATGTTTCCTAAATATGTAATATTGTTTCCATCCACCTACAACTGTTTAAATCCAATTTTACCCTTCGGTGAGTTTTTAGTAAAATATATGGAAGGAATCTTTTGTCGTTTTTCGTACGAGGTACTTTTTGACTTTTTCGACAAAAGTACGAGAAGAATTTTTTTTAACTTATACGGCATGAATGGATTTTTAAAACATTATTTCCAAGAAGCTTCCTTTACAAGTTTTCAAGTTTATTTTTAACCAACTTCTTTTAGTTTAAAATCGTATGACATGTTAAAAAAGGAAAATTTTTTTGAAGTAGAAAGGATATTTTCCTCAAGAATGGAGTTCAAGTGTTTTATCAAAATTATTTTCCATCTAAGATGATATAGGGTTCTATTTTTATCCCTATTATTACATTGATTTGATTATGTTGTGATGGAATTATTTTTATGAATTCCTTTATCTTATATGAATTGTTTGATGATGTCACGATGTTTAAGATTCCCATTTTTATTACATGGGTTATGCAATGATGTATGATTTATGATTTTGTGGCACACATAAGAATGGAATCATTATGAGATGGGTGGGTCCTATATCTCCCTCCATTTCATTTGGTAAAGATTTTATATCTCAAGAGATAGACATGGATGGAACGGTAGGTTAAACCGGTTCAGTAAAACAAGACTGAAATGAGGAGTGAACTCGGTTCAGAAATGGACATTGTCCACTAAGATAGTCTTGGAAATGAGTCTTGACTAATAATAAATTATTCTCTATGATTATGTGTGTATTACACAAAGTTTCAAGTTTTATGTTATGATTATTGGGATTACATTTCACTACTACGATTTATCCCATGTTATGATATTTTTATATCTTTTGCAGGTTATGATTTCCAAAATGTTATGTTCTTATGAATATGATGTGATTGATTTTTTCTTTTGTTTACCCTTACTGAGCATTTGAGCTCACCCTTTTATGTTTTATTTTCCCCAAGATATAATGAAATTTTTTAGGTAAGAAGAAAAAGGGAAGATCTTTATGGGAGATGTTGAAGATATTTCACCATGATTAGAAGATTATGTTCCGAGTTTGCAAAGACACTAAACTATTACGGTCCTTGTGTGTGTGTTTTTGTTATGAAATAAGTATTCCGCAAAAGTAATGTAATATCCTTGTACATCAAGCTTCAGGTCTCTACAGTTGGTATTAGAGGAAAAGGAGGTAGGAATGTCCCCGATCCTTGGGAACTCTCACATTTGAACGTTGGACGAAGCATGGCTCTCCGCCCAAGGGATTCATGAGGAAATGGCTGCCACTAGGGAAGCATGGATAATGTAACACCATGAGATTTTATGAAAAATATTATTTTTAATTTTATTGATGTCTTGTGTTGTACGCTACACCAAAAGGAGCTTGCACTACATGCTTCCCTGACTTGGCTTGCATTACACGCAATCCGGACCTTCCACGATAGCGTGTGTAGTAAGCAATACCGAGTTTAACTAAACAAGATATTATTATAATATTATTATGAACTAGCCATTACGAATAGTAATAACCACTTTTTGAAATTTTGTAAATTATATTTTTCAAAATGGACTTCATTTTTGGATTCGGAATATCGAAATTAGCTTAGCGTGAAATTTTGGTACTTTTCGGATAACTTTCATATTCTGATGAATAGTGGAAATTATTATATTTTTATTAAAAACAACTTTTTTAGTCGAGATAATTAATAGTGATAAATTATTAATTTGAGTGGTTTTAAAGTATATTTATAATATATTTTTACAATTTAATACAATGTTGGTTATTGGATGTAATTTCACATTTAAACCGGACATAAACAAGTGTCAATCTTTTGATATTTATTATCTCTTAAAAACACGCTATTTGTCTTGACAATGGGAATTAATTTTTAAATTAGTTAATGTAACTGATATGTTTTGAATTTGGTAAAATAAACATCATTTTTGAATTCATAATATCAAATATATCTTAGGCCAAATTTTGGGTATTTTTTCTAGAAACTTTCATTTTTTGATGAATAGTGAAACCACTAAGTGGTAGTTAAAAAAACTGAATATTTCATAAAACATAATTTTACCGCTTTTGTGAATGGAATTTCAAAAATCCGAGAGACACGGTTGATGTCAGTAACTAAAATGTTGTTCAATGAGATGAAAATAATTTTTGGTGAATAGTAACTTTTTACTTTTTTTTTACCACGGTTAAAAGTAAATAGGGTAGTTAAGGGTAAAATGATATTATTATTACCCTAACACATGTCCTAATTCTATTGGATAAGTGTAATTCGACCAAAAACAACCTTAGAAATAAAATATGATAATTTAGGCCCACTTGGATTAGATTAGGACATTTATTATTAATTTATTTAAAGAAGGGTTAAAATAGTTAAAATCAATGTCTAATAAGTAAATCATTTTTAATATAGGGTTATACATAAGATAAATTCAACTATAAATACTCATTATAAATCTAAAAAGATTTCCTACATAATGGTAATTTATTTGTAATTTTTTGAAATTAAATAATTTAATTTATTTATGACACAAAGATGATGCAGTAATTATCTTATTAATGAAATATTGACATAATTGAAGTTATAAATACCAAAATAAATGTAATTTGAGACTTTTTATGTGTTCCGCTAATTTCCTAGGTTAATAAGACATTATAGAATTGATGTAATTTACTTTGTTCGAACTAATAATTCTGTAATGATTTTCACAAAAATCAATTCCTAAATAGTGTCAAAATTAACATAAAATAGTTTTTAAAACATATATTATATTATGAATTGTTATTTTATTCCTAAAAAACTAAGGTTCAGCCAAATGACTTAGATAAGATTATATATATTAATAATAAACAACTTGGGGTTCTTTTGGCTTGATATAGTATGTTTATTAACCTTATAGTGTAAGAAAACAAGAAGACACGGTAAAAGTAAAATTATCTATCTTAAAGTTAAATATAAATGATAAGGTTACAATAGGAACCTAAACTTGTCTAAATTCTATTTTATGAGAATATTTCGACCCATCCCCACCTTAGCTTCGAAATAAATCAATTTGGAGCTATTTAAAACCGAATTTGCCTTTATAATAAAATAATATTTTTTGTTATTCCAAAGGTGCCCCTCTCCTCCCTTATAAAAGGGCACCCCTCCCTCTCTTCCTCACACCACTTTGAGCCTTCAAGCTCGGCCAAACCCTGAAAGATTCTCTTCTCCACTTCCCTATAAACATCCTAGAGGTTCTGTTCTTCCTCAAAGACCAATTTTGGTGCCCTAAAAGGAGATCTCAAAGAGGCGCTTCAAAGAAGAGGTAATGTCCGTTACCGATTCATTCAACTTTAGTTCTTCTTCCACTTATTCTTATTAGGTTGTTTCATTATGAAGTAATAACATCAGTATCACTCATATATTGATATTTTATTATAAGTATTAAACAACACTATTTCTCCATCTATCCATCCTACGGAAAATGAAATCACCGCGCGTGCGTACGTATGGAATACTGTCTCCACGCCGTAGTGAAATATATTTTCCACCACCACCTTACTTGGATGGGTATAATGGTGTAAATAATAACTATATATGATTATTTTAAAGTGATATTGATTCTATAATAGTATACATACACTCCAATACAGTCCCACGATCATGAGAACGATATCATTGCTCGTGCGTACGTACGGACTACCGTCTCCACGACGCGATGAGATTCATTCTCCACTTTAACCATTCATGAATTATTATAAAGTATATATAATAAGTAATCATGAAATATATTACATAATAATGATACTGGATTTATGTATATATATATGTATTTCATCTACATAATTCCATTCAACTCAATAAGGAAACGAAAACAGCGTTCTTGCGTACGTACGGCCTACCGTCTCCATGAACTGTGTATTTCTTTCCATTTACTGATTTATTATATATATGAATATTTTGAATATTATATATATATATATATATATATCATGTTTTATATTCTGGAATTAAGTAATCATGATCTAATTAATCATATGAATAATTACATGTCAAAACACGGACGACAAATGAAACAATTTTACCCAAAACGCTCTTTAACATGGAATTTACAAAAGAACGGGTAATATAAAGTAATAAGTGAACCATATATGATATCATAACAATGAGTATGATTCTGGAATAAGTCAATGACAATATTTAAATCATTATACAGGAGGTTCGGACACTTACGAAGCAAGTTGGACCTAAGGTAAGGGAAAATATCACAATCCCATTTTTATCCGAGATTGTTTATACATTGGTATTTACTAGGGTGTATTTTATTGTCCACATCCATGTTTCCTCAATATGTAATATTGTTTTCATACACCTACAACTGTTTAAATCCAATTTTACCCTTCAGTGTGTTTTTAGTAAATGATATGAAAGGAATCTTTTGTCGTTTTTCGTACGAGGTACTTTTTGACTTTTCTGACAAAAGTATGAGAAGAATGTTTTTTTAACTTATAAGGCATGAATGGATTGTTAAAACATTATTTCCAAGAAGATTCCTTTACAAGTTTTCAAGATTATTTTTAAACAAATTCTTTTAGTTTAAAATCGTATGACATGTTAAAAAAGGAAAATGTTTTTGAAGTAGAAAGGATTTTTTCCTCAAGAATGGAGTTCAAGTGTTTTATCAAAATTATTTTCCATCTAAGATAATATAGGGTTCTGTTTTTATCCATATTATTACATTTATTTTATTATGTTGTGATGGAATTATTTTTATGAATTCCTTTATCTTATATGAATTGTTTGATGATGTCACGATGTTTAAGATTCCCATTTTTATTACATGGGTTATGCAAGGATGTATGATTTATCATTTTGTGGTACACATAAGAATGGTATCATTATGAGATGGGTGTGACCTATATCTCCCTCCAATGCATTGGGTAAAGATTTTATATCTCATGAGATAGACATGGTTGGAACGGCATGTTAAACCAGTTCAGTAAAACAGGACTAAAACGAGAGGTGAACTCGGTTCAGAAATGGACATTGTCCACTAAGATAGTATTGGCAATGAGTCTTGACTAATAAGAAATTATTCTCTATGATTATGTGTTTATGCCACAAAGTTTCATGTTTTATGTTATGATTATTGGGATTACATTTCACTACTATGATTTATCCCATGTTATGATAATATGATCTCTTTTTCATGTTAAGATTTCCAAAATGTTATGTTCTTATGAATATGATGTGATTGATTTTTTCTATTGTTTACCATTACGGAGAATTTGAGCTCACCCTTTTATGTTTTATTTTACCCAGGATATAAATAAAGGTTTTAGGTAAGAAAAAAAAGGGAAGAACTTTATGGGAGATGTTGAAGATCTTTCACAATGATTCGAAGATTACGTTCCGAGTTTCCAAAGACACTAAACTATTACGGTCCTTGTGTGTGTGTTTTTGTTATGAAATAAGTATTCCTCAAAATTAATGTAATGTCCTTGTACGTCAAGATTCGGGTCTCTATAGTTGTTATCAGAGGAAAAGGAGGTAGGAATATATCTAATCCTTGGGAACTCTCACATGTGAGCGTTGGACAAAGCATGGCTCTCCGCCCAAGGGCTTCATGAGGAAATGGTTGCCACTAGGGATGGTGGTGTGTCCCGCCCAGGGGGTGTAGCCACCCATGGAGTGCCCTGATAGGTATCAATTATAGTCCACTGGAAGTAATTCCAGACCGTTATAGATAAAATAAAACAAATCATATACATTTGAACTTAAAAACATGAACATAATGTTTAAACATCAAAATCTTGAGTGATGACATAAAACATGGCAGTACATAAGGCATAGATCATAAAGAAACATTTATCATGATAAAATAGCATGGGGATAAAAAAAGTAATTGTGGAAACCATTCAGTACTTGTTATGATTTCCATAGTAGCCACGACATTGCTGCCAATACCATCTTAGTGGACAAAGTCTCTTTCTGAATTGAGTTCACTCCTCGTTCGAGTCCTGTATTACTAAACTGGATTAACATACCGTTCCAGACATGTCTATCACATGAGATATAAATCTTTACCCAATTCATTGGAGGGAGATATAGGTCCGACCAATCTCGTATTGATATCATTCTAATGTGTTCCACAAAATAAACATACCTCATTCATAATAACCTATCAAAAAAATGGGTTTCACGAACATCATCCCAACATAACATAATCCATATAAAATAAATGGATATAATTTAATCATAAGAAAAATCAAACCATGTAAATAATAGAGACATTATACTTGATACATACAGATATGAAATAATTTCATCTGAGATGGAAAACGTATATGATAAAACACTTGAAAATAATTCTTGAGGAAAATATCCTTTCTTATTCCAAATAATTTTCTTTTCCCAAAATTCCATGCAATTTTAAAAGAAAAGTATTTTAATGAAAATAATCATGAAATATTGTAGATTATACTTCATGTGGAAAAGGCGTGATGAAACCATAAAAATCCTTTTATGCCGTATCAGTTAAGAAAACATTATACTCTAACTTTTAACGGAAAAGTCAAAAAGTACCTCGTATGGTAAACAAAAGAAGGATTACTTCCATACAATGTGTTAAAAGTAAAAAACACGGTAAAAATGAATTTAAACATACATGAATGAAAAGTAAAAATTTTTGGAAAACATTTTGAGAACACATGAATATTTATAATAAACATAACCCCAGTAAATACTTTCGAATAAACAATCTCGGATAAGAATGAGATTGGAATAATTATCCCTTACCTTACGTCTGATATGCTTCGTATGTATCTGAAACTATGGTATAATGATTTAAATAATGTCATTGACTTATTAAAGAATCATATTCATTGTTATGATATCATATATGGTTCACATATGACATTATATTACCCGTTCTTTTGTAAATTCCATGTTAAAGCAGCATTTTGGGTAAAATCGTTTCATTTATCATACGTGTTTCGACTTGATGTTCTTGATATTATTATTTATATCCTGATTTACTTAATTCCAGAATGTAAAAAATGATTTATATATATTATATATTCATCATATACATATATATATGATAGATCGATAAATGGAATGAAATACACCATTCATGGAGACAGTAGGTCGTACGTACACATGAACACTGTTTTCGTTTTTTTATTGAATTGAATGGAACTGAGTAGATGAAAAAATTATATATATACATATATCTAGTATCAGAATTATTTTATATATTTCCTGATTACTTATTATATATACTTTATAATCATTCATGAATGGTAAATCATTGAGAATGAATCCCATCGCGTCATGGAGACGGTAGTCCGTATGTACGCACAAGTGATGATATCATTCCCATGATCGTGGAATTGTATTGAAATATATGTATAATATTTCAGAATCAATATAACTTTACAATAATCATATATAGTAATTTATTTACACCATTATACCCATCCTAGTAAGGTGGTGGTCGAAAACAGATTACACCACGGCGTAGAGACGGTATTCCGTACGTACGCACGCGCTGTGATTTCATTTTCCGTAAGATGGATAGAAGGTGAAATATGGATATTTCATATTTATAATAACGTACCAGTATATGATTTATACTGATGTCATTACTTAATAATGAAAGAACTAAAGAATAGGAAGTAGAAGAAGAAATAAATTTGAAATAATCGGTAATGGATATTACCTCTTCTTCGACACATCTCTTTGAAACGTCCTCTTAGGGCAACAACGTTGGTCTTTGAAGAAGACCAGGACCACTAGAATATTACTAGGGAAGTGTATAAGTGAAATTTTTAGGGTTTTTCTGAGCATGAAGGCTCAATTTGGTGTACGGAGAAGAGGGAGGAGGTGCCCTTTTATAAAGGGAGGAGAGGGGCACCTTAGGAAAAACTTAAAATATTATTTTATAATAAAGTCATATTCGGTTTTTAATAGCTCCAAATTGATTTCTTTAGAAACTGATGTGGGTATGGGTAGAAATCCTCTCAACCAATATATTTTAGACATGTTTGGGTCATTATATTAACCTTATCTTTTAGGTTTAACTCTTAGTTAATTATATTGACATTTACCTTGTCACTTTGTATTTTTACATTAAATAGTTAATAAAATTACCATATACATTCAAGAGATACCCAAATGGTCCATTAATGATACACCTATCATGATATAAGTATCTTGGCGGAACCATAGATAATTAGAAATATAATAACAATTAATAATATAATATGTGTTTTAAAAACTATTTTATGTCAATTTTGACACTATTTGGTAATTGATTTTTGTGAGAATACTTACAGCATTATTAGTTAGAACAAAGTTAATTAAATCAATATTAACATGTCAATTTAACCTATAAAATTATTTTAATTCATAAAAAGTATCAAATTACATTTATTTTTGTATTTATAAAATCAATTATGTTAATATTTCATTAATAAGGTAATTACTGCATCATCATTGTGTCATAAATAAATTAAATTATTTAATGTCTAAAATTATATATAAAATATCATTACATAGGAAATATTTTAATCTTTATAATGAATATTTATAGTCGAATTTATCTTATTTATAACCCTATATTAAAAATGATTTAGTTATTATACTTTGATTTTAACTATTTTAACCCTTCTTTAAATAAATTAATAATAAATGTCATAATCTAATCCAAGTGGACCTAAATGGTCATATTTTATTCCTAAGATTGTTTTTGGTCGAATGAAATTTATCCAATAGAATTAGGACATGTTTTAGGGTAATAATAATATCATTCTTACCCTTTATTACCCTATTTACTTTTAACCGTGGTAAATAAAAGTAAAAAGTTACTATTCACTAAAAATTATTTTCATCTCATTGAACCACATTTTAGTCCTTGATATTAACCGTGTGTCTTGTATTTTCTCAATTCCCCTCACATAAGTGGAAAAATTATGTTTTATGTAAGTTTTCAAAAAGCTCCTAGGTGGTGGGTAAAAGACGGTGAAATGTTCAATAAAATTTTTATATATCGAAAATTATTATAAAATGACTCCAATGAATTACATTAAACATATATAGGTATTATGTATCAATTTAGAAATCAAATAAATTTCAATAAAATAAATTATTATTTAAATGAAAAGTTGGGTTTTAAATAGTAACCCAGTGTTTTCACTATTCATCAAAAATTGAACGTTTTCAGAAAAATACCAAAAATTCACCCAAGGCTAATTTCGATATTCCGAATACTAAAATGAAGTCCATTTTGAAAAATAAAATTTAAAAAATTGGGTATTACTATTCATAAGGGCTAGTTCATAAGAATATTATAATAATATCTCGTTTAGTGAAACTCGGTATTGCGTACTACACACACTATCGAAGAAGGTGTTGATTGCATGTAATGCAAGCCAAGTCAGGGCTGTGTGTATTGAAAGTGTCGTTTTTTATTTCCTATAAAATAATCAAAACATATTTCATTTATACATTAATCAAAATCTATACTTAATGTTGCGTAGAATAATTTCCACAAAAAAACTTGAAATTGTGTTTAAAATGAGCCAAGAATAGTGTTGTGTATACTTCAAGTTAAAACGATGTTGCGTATAGTACAAGCTAAACAGGGTTTAGTGTATAATAGAAGACATCAATGAAATTAAAAGAATATTTTTCATAAAATCTCTGGGTGTTACAATGACTTTTTGGGGTAACAACTATGTTCATCATGGAGAGTGGGTCATCCAGGAATGTCAAGAAGGGCTATTTCACTAGAAACTAGGGGATCTCACCACTTATGTAGCAAGTCTTTTTCTAGATGACTAGGGATTAAAGAACAATACCTTTCCACTCTTACTAGTTCACATCCAGTACATGTTTTTGAATGACTTCTCAAGTATGCCTTAAGGGAGGGATTTGTAGTTTACAATTGAGCTCATGCATGGAGATGAACTGGTTATCATACTACCATATATAATGGAACAAATAGAGATTAATGTGATTATGGATATGGTAGAGTATTTTGTTGACAAAATATTTATCCATCTATTTACATCACCTTAGGTTTCTCCCATTCTGATTTCAATGAAGGATGATAAGATGTTGAACTTATGTGTTCATTATCATAAATTGAACAAATGATAGGGATCAACTGATATCCTATTCCTTGTATCGATGATCTATTTGCATAGTTGAGAGCTTCATGTGTTCTCTACAAGATTGAATTGAGACCAGATTATCATCAGATGAGATTTTGAACTTCTTATATAACATAGAATGATTTTAGAAGAAGGTACAACCTTTATGAGTCCTTCATGATGTAGCTAAGATGATTAATTTTTTTTCATGTGTTTATAGATTTAAATTATTGATTCCTCAAATCATATGTTGATTAATTTGTGGTTGTTTTTTGTATGACTTCTCGGTGTACAATCATACTCATTACGATCATTACCAACCACTTTCTATAATACTGAGTACACTAGGAGAGTGTCACCTATGTGTAAAGATATCTATATTTCAATTTTAGATTTACATGATACATTTCAAGGGTCCCATCATCATAGACCACGACATTTTAGTGGACCTTAAAAATATTCTGGATGTGGTTTCTTGAGAGCATCATAGGAATGTTTTTTATGTTTGCAGTTTTATGGGTTGTGTTAGGTTTGTATCAGAGGTCCATCTTATAATATTCCATTTTAGCAGTACCCCTTTCAGGAATGACCCCGAAAGGGATCATGTTTGAATGCAAGGGTACATATTTTTATTCTTTCATGGAGTTAAATATGTATTTAAATACAACAACAATTTTTATCCTACTTAGACCGGGTGAAGAATATACCCGGTTTTGTGATGAATCTGGGATAGGTCTTGGAATAATGATTCTGAAGGGGGACCAAGTTGTCACAAATGTGTCATGTAAGTTGAGGATGAATGAACAGAATTTACATACTCATGATCCTGAGTTTGGTATGGTGATTTATGCCTTGATATTTTGGTGTCATTATCTATTTGGTTAAATGTTTTCTAATTATACTGATAAAAAAGTTTAAAGTGTATTTATTCACAATGAGATTTTAATATCCACTCCTAGAAGTGTGTTTAGAATATTTAGTCATTTGATTTTGACATTGTATATAAAAACAGGAAGGAAAACAGTCTCTGTGATGCACTGAGTAGAAAGAGAAACAATTAGGAAGATCAAGAGTCTTGTTCTTTGTGGAAGATGATGACCTTGATGGCCAAGATGCCTATTGTAGTTTGAGAGGTCCAGGAAAAGATGGAATATTTATTACTATCAGTTGATTCCACACTTTTTAAATAGATTACATAGAGACATTGTGTGGATTCATAGTCTACAAAATTGATTAGATTCTATTTACATAGGGAGTCACCATCATGTTTCACAATAGATGAGGATGAGAGAATATATGTGAGGAACAATGTTATTGTTCCTATGAGTATGGGAGATGAGATGATGCATGAATTTCATGTCACAAATTGGGAATTATATCTAGGTTTGAATAAAATGTATCATTTCATACATTGATATTATTGGAGGATGAAAATGGAAAAGGAGGTCGTAGGGTCCAGGACACGATGCTACTCCTGCCAAAATGTGAAGGCTAAGCAACAATGTACCAATGGTTTTCTACTACAATTTCCATTTTTTGAATTGAAGTGGGAATATGTTACCATGTATTCTATGCTAGATATACCAAGGATTCCAATAAATAATAAATCTATATGGATGATAGTAGACCAAATAACAAAATTACCCCATTTAATTACAATTCAGGAGAATTTCTCAATGGATTAGTTGAGGTACTTGTATATTTGTGAGATAGTCCTTCTTAATTTGGTACCACAGAGTATAGTTTCCAACCATGAATGGTGTTTCACTTTTACTTCTGGAATTGTTTCATAAAGTACTTATAATGGAAGTATTTTTGAATATATCCTTCCACCCACAAAAAGACCGGATGTTCAAACATACTGTTTAGGTTTTGGAGGATATTCTATAGGGGTGACTTCTTCACATTGGTGATCTTCGGAGGAGCACATAACACTCATTAAATTATTATATAACAATATTCATCATGTGACTATATAAATGGAACTATATGAGTCACACTATAGTTGGACATGCAGATCACATTTGTGTTGGATTGAGGCAGGTGAGTCAGAGAAATTGAGAAAAAGTCTTATTCATGTGACCTGAGAATAGGGTCGAATAATTTAAAAACTTATGTCTATCTCCCAAAGAAGTATGAATTCATATGATCATCTTCATCAATGTCCCCATCAGTTTAGGGTGGGTGATCATGTTTTCCTTTGACTGTCACCAAGATAGAGTTATCATAGGATTCAAAGATAGGGAAAGTTAGCAGAGAGGTTTGTCAGACCTTTTGAGATATTAGAGATAACCAAACTACTGGCATATATATTTGATCTTACAAAGTGTAATTGTCAGATGAAAAATGTTTTTAATGTGTCACATATTCAACTCTATCACCCTAAACATAATGATATGATCAATTTGATGACATTAATCTTGAGGATGATTTTTCTTTTGTGGATCATCTAATTAGAGTTACAGATCGCATTGAGAAAGTGTTGTGGGGGAGGATTGTGCTTATAGTTCAGGCATTGTGAAAACCCAGTCATGTTTTGGAGGAAAGAGGGGACAGATAAGAAGACATGTATTCTCTGTGGCCTAATATTTTTACTTTGGAATTTTAGATATTCTTAGCTGTATAGACCGAGGATGATCTGGTATAAAACGATAATATCTTAAGATCATGACCTTTTTGGAGATGTATTTTTCTTTTTTAGGTATAATGGTTTATGATTTGGTTATACCTGGGGTGGGATTCTATTTTGGGTGGTTTTAGGTGAAAATATAAGAATTTTGGAAGTGAAAGAGGCCGAGTTTGGTTGGCACACAGTTAGGGATAACCTTTCATGTTGGCCCAAGAAATTGTGGTCCTTACTTATAGAGGTAGGAGGTGGCGCATGGTTGGTGCATGACATGGACATACAATACAACCTTCATCCACAAACCATGCAACCTCTAAAATAGTGTAATTTCATGGTTGGAGTATAGTTTTTTAACCCATGTTCCACTTAGGAGTAACTGTGCAACCCATCCAGAGAGGTGTATTGTTATGGGTCACGGTCTGAAAAAATATGCAACCCTTCCCTAGAAACCATGTTTTTCGGTTTTTAATCCTCAAACAATTATTTTTAATTACCTAAAATCCCAATTTTGACTCATATTTTTTCCCACTCAACCCCATAAAATTTACTATGATATTAAAATCTCCCAACATAATTCCACGGTTCCTATAACCACATTCATGATGAATTGAAGAACCAATTGAAGGATCGACTCCTTATTAGTATTTCATTTCTTCCCTGATTGGTTTTCTCTATATCTCATCCCTCTTCCTTGATAAATAGGGGTTGATTTTCATCCATTGGTGAGGGTTTAAATCTATGTTTTTAATTTTATTAATCATTTTGGTCTCTATTTTAGGTATTGGTCTTTGATCATTCATGCCATTATGGAAAATCCTTCCACATCAACTGGGGATTTTGGTTTTCTAAACATCCATTAATGACCATGAGGACAGTGGTCTAAATATCAATTCCCATATTCTTTATTTTAAATTCATGTATGTAATATTGACATTAAAGTTTTTCTGTTGGTAATATTCTTGATAAATGTAATTTCTAAATTAATTTAACACATGATTATGAAATTGTTAAATTCTTTTGTAAGGAAATTGGATGGAATAGAGAATATAAAACTAATGAATAATGGGTTAATGAAAAAATGGCTGACCAATGGGCTTTTTAAATTGGTATCCACCCATAGGGTGTGAAAATAAGATAATAATGATAATTTTTTATTTTTTTTCTTAATAATTGAATTTGTGAAAAGAGTGAATATTGAATTTTGATAACTGGTGATAAATTGTTTGAAATAGTGAACCAAGTAATGTGATATATGTGACTGATTTTTGGGATAGGGATTGATAATCTAAATACACATAATGTTCTAGATTACCATTATTGGTCCTCAATATATTGGTGTATACATGTGATCACTGTGTTGTGGTACATGGACTACCACTCCAAATATTCACAAGGTTCCATAAAAAAAACTCTAGGCCCTTATTTCATGAATTACAAATTGGAATGAATTGATTTATAGAAACCAATAATGGAATATGAAGTGAAATCCCTTTTGGATAATTCAAACATCCAAACCGGCTGAATTAGGTATTGTTGGTTAGGGTGTTTTCATGATCCTGAGATTTATGTGGTTAAATAATAATAAATTAATATAAAAAATATTTACTTTTTTTATTTCAATTTTTTATTTATTTAAATTAATACAATGTTATAGACTATATATTGTTCTATATTTCATTGGTGGTGGCCATGTGATTTGTACACACATCCTTCTCAAGCTACCTTATCTATACCCAAAGAAAATTTATTCTTGTAGGATAGAATAAGGGACATATCCCTATACTAGATAGATGATTTTGGATTGAGAATATGAGTGTGAACAAGAATTTGTGTTAGAAAACACTTGGGAGTGTAAAAGGTTCATTATTTTAGTTTTACATTTTACACTTAACACATATATGGCATGAGATATCTACATCTTTGGTTTGGAAATAATTTCCATTTCTTGTATTATCATGTGATACTAGCATGTATTGGTTATTGTTTTGATTTGGTTATTTTTTTCTTTTAGATGAATATTGTTTATTTATTTTAAATATTGCGATGATTTGATAAATATGACATATTATCCCATGGTATCTATATTATACCCTCACAACTATTTGGATGCCTCTATAATAGAAGGAGGTAATCTAGAGTTCATTGGAAAAACTGATTTGGGCCACCATCATGTGGTACCAAATTCAGGACATTACATTTTATTGTTACATTACCTTTATAATCTTAAAAATGTTATTATTATTATACTTATTAATTATATACACTTTTATAATGAACCATGTACAAAATTCATGAAAAATGAATCACATTGTTTCTTGGATACAACATTCAGTATGTATGCTTAAGCGAAGTATTCATTTCTCTATCAAGTGAAAAGAAATAAATTAGTAAATATTTTAGTTTTCTGAAATCATAAATATTATATTAATTTCATTTTTTTACATTCTTCCGTACAACAATCCTTTTAATTCTGAAACAAAAAATTAATAATATCTCTTTGTGTAGGTGGTATTCAACACATACACATTAACGACGACTTCAATATCCAATAGATGTAAAGGGGGAAAAGGTAAATAAAATATAATATTTTAAAAATAATAATAATTTCATAAATATAATATATATTCCTATGATACATCATTTTAACCAACCATATAATTTGGAGAAGAAAAATCACACATGTCTCTTCATGGATATTGTAGTTCACACATACACTTGAGCGATGTTTTCATCTCCCATAGGATGTAAAATGATATTAAAAAGGGATTTATAATAATCAAAATAAAATATACATATATTTAAGATATTAATTTTTTTATTTTATCTTGGTTAATGAATAATTTAAGGATGAAAAAGATGAAATAAACCTGGAACACTCTATTAAAAATTATAACTCTTCATTGGAAAATTTCTCATATCACACATGTTACGATATCATCGGTAGGTATTTGTGGGATAATATTACCACTTGAAAATGTGTAGGTATGTTTGGATACTATTTTAGTATGTATTTTTCAATTTAAATGGATAAAAGTTATTGATAAAGTGAGAAAATAAGGTACACTTTTATATGTGAGGGGAGTTGTAAATTTTTAATTTTTAATGTTTTGAAAATTTATGAAGTCTTAATCAAATTATGGTTTCTCTAAATATAGTAAATTTAGTATCTATGATATAAAGCGTTGAATTTCTATCTCCATATAATAATTATGATAAGATTTAGTGCCCCTATTGCTTATTTTTTACCTTAACAAACTCATTTACCACATACTGTACTAACTGATTTTTATTATGGTAACAATTGATGATGACCAAAAATGAAATTGAAATTGTTAAAAAAATTTAAACTACATGATTATAAAAATTTAATACCTTATTGACGATTCAAACTATATAAGTGTCAAAAATTAATATTAATATAAATATGAAAGTCCAAATGTAAATAATTTTTTAAAGTGGCATTATTATTAAAAAAGTTTTAATCTGTAAATCAAGAATAATACCAATTAGTATGGAATAAATTTTATTATTTTTGGTAGAATGTTTCTAGTTTAACATTAATAATAATCATATATATATTGAGACTTTTTAAATACATTAATATAAATGATAATTTTATTAATAATCGATATTTTTCATTATTCACCCAATAATAAAACTATTAAAAAACACAAAAAATCACCAAAAATATATTTAATATGAAATAAATAATACCATTTATTAAATTTAATATTAAAAAAACTAAAAAATCTACTTGTAAATAATACCATGTAATACATGAAAAAATATTCATTTTTGTAAAACTATTCGTTTTTATATTAAATTATTGTGTAAATTAATTCATAAAACTATGATGAAAATGAATACAGTAAATGAATACTTATATATTATATATTTATTAATTTTTAGGATTACCTAGGTTGTCACATACGTCAAACAATTAATAAACTACATCCCTAAAATTTTATTCTTTATATAAAAATAGTGGATATTTTTCCAGGATAGAATTTTCTGATTCCAATGTTGCCTCCATAATAATGTGGTTCTTCTATAAAATTATTATATATGAATCTCCATATGTTGAAATACTAGATCTCATAAATAATAAATATGAACCATCATTTCTTCATTGGAAATAATCCCTTCCAACTAAAAAACATCAAGTATCAAAACATGACATGAATTAGGTACCTAATTTGTTTAGGAAAATAAATTGAATCTATTATTGTAAAATTGATAAACATGGAGTCAATGAAACTTAGTAAGAAATAAATCCAAAATTGAACAAAATTACATATAGTACAGTGAACCAAGGACTTAACTGTTCCTTTTTGGCTTAAAATATAACACTTTTCCATGTATATACACTAATAAAAATATAACAGCCTATCTAAAATAAAATGAATTTACAGTTATGATATACATAATTATTATGTATATTCTAAGATAGACACATATTATATTGAATTATATTCCCCTTCTCAACAATTTCATCAACCAATTCTAGTTCTAGAAACCTTTATTCACCAAATTCATCTAAACACTGTTGAGATTTATACAAATTTCTATATAATTCCTCAAATTATTTGAACTATATAATTAAATGAAATATATTATTATAATAAAATTCCACATATTAATGGTTTTTGTCTAATTTTCCTTGATAAAATAATGAGAAATCCTGATGCATATATTCGATTATATAGATTTCCCATCCCATTATTCCATCATATTGAGGATAAAATATTGTATTGAAAATTCATTCACTACCCAACGACTTCTAATGCACTTTCCAAAAAGATGAGTTGAATCCATGATCACTATTATATTTAACAACGAGTGGGACTGGATATGATCTAGTTATCTATTTATAATAATGTCTATAATGTTGATCCAAATATATTGAATCTTGAATATGAATAAAATGAGATTATTTTTTGCATTGATCAAAAATAACAGAAATGGAATTATTACCTATATATGTATTGAGTAATTAATCCTTGAAATATAAGGATATATATTCTAATTCTTTTTAGGAACTGGAAAAGGGAAAATCATTCCCTTTTATAGTTTTCACCTAGATTTGTACAACTGAAAATTCAACCATTTTTTTGTAAAATCAGTAATATCGTTCATTATTACACCCCAAAATTAATATTTAAAAAGATATCTATATATCTTAGTATTGAGTGGATGAGAAAAAATTGAGAACTATGAGTTTAATTCAACAATTTCTTCATCAAATAAGAATTACATGGAATGCATAGCCTCTTAATAAATATCATAACGCAATATGTATGAATGTTAAATTATAGAAAATAAAAATTATTGAAATATTAAACCATTTCACGAAAATTAAGGTCTTCCTTTTAATAATGCTTAATTTTATCTATCAAAGTTGATGCACTAACACCCTAACAAAAAGAGAGGGAGTTAACACATAAATTTTTTCTAGGTAAAAATTTATCAAATCAATACCCAATGAATCATGTTTGGAACATAATATGTTTTATGATACATTGTAATTTCAACTCAAGGCATTAACATCAATGTTTGGTTTGTAAGGATAATTTTAAATCATTAAATAATAATATTTTATTAATTACAACCATTTTAATTTCCTCATGCCTAACATTTTTTTGAGTGAATATATACTCTAAACATTTATGGTCTATATATATTTCACAATTTACCCCATATAAAATATTATATTAAATTTTAAAAGAAAAAAACTCTATTTTAAACATAAGATCATGTGTAATATTATTTTTCTCCAAGAGACTTATTTTATGTGAAACATATTCAATTACTCAATAATAATGCATCAATACCCAACCAATACCCTTTAGAGATGAATCACTATAAATAAAAAAATAACCATGTCTTATTAAAAAGGATAATATTGGATTATTAATCAATATTCATTTATATTCATAGAATAATTCATCACATATCTTTATCCTAATTAATTTGTCCTCATTTTAGATAATTAGTTGGAAAAATATCTGAGAAATTTTCTCAACAAACCATTACAAGTATCCCACTAATCCAATAAAACATAGATTCTTAGTGAAACTTGTATTCCCTATCCACTCATCCACAATATTAATTTTATTAGGATAAAAAAACTGCAAATATATATTCAATATATCCAATGAATAATGTCTGACCTAACAAAAATTCTCATTTACTGAATTTTTCATACAAATTATTTTCAATTAATTTCTAAAATATAATCCTTATATATTTATCAGGTTTCATATAACCCTTGGAATAAAATAGATCATCATAAATGAAATACACAAAAAAAGTATCCAAACACTCATGGAAAACACAATTGATTAGTTTTATTAATATAGTATGTGCAATTACAAACCCAAAGGCATAACCAAAAAATAATTATGCACATACATAGTATGAAAATTTATAATAAAATTGTCTTCCACCTTCACCTTAAGCAAGTGTTTCATTCACATTAGATCAATCTATGATAATTGTTTAGAACTATAGAGATAATAAAACAATTAATTGATATAATTAAAAAATACTGATTAATAATAATGATAAATTGAGTTCTGAACAATCTAGGAAAATTCTCACAAAAACCTCATTATTTCTAAAAAATAGTACCTGATAACCCCAATATGAAGCACTAGGGCGGATGAAACACTTATCAACCTACTCATGTAATTATATTTTTAATTCAAAAAGTTCTACTATTCCAATTCAAAATGTTTGTCTTAAATCAAGATTATAAATAGGCACTATATCTACTGTAAAATCAACATATCAGTTAAGAATAACGTTAAATATATCATCAATAAATACATATAGATATTCATTTAACATGGGTACATCACTAATTAGAATAGTTCCATTATTATTAATAATATATGTAATATAACATTCAATTTCATCCTTTATCCATCTCAAATATTCCTTAAATGCAATTGAAGGTATTAATTCATTCATATATATATAATTGAAACTCAATCTAAAAAATAAATTTATTATATTTTAAATCTATAAAAAATGATAAAATAAAAGTAAATATATACCCTGAATAATGTCAAACAATAAAATGGGAAAGAAAACAACATTGGTCCAAAAACCCAATCAAAAGATGATAAAAAAAGATTCCTATAAATTTTTGTTGTCTTTATACTACCCCTATGAGTTTTTACAAAATTTTCCTTTGTCAGTTATTCATATAGTATTTTCATTTTACTAGAATATTTTTCTAATATAAAAGTATGTTTGGATCCTGATTCAATCAAATGATTCGAATAATCTAAATACACAAGTAACATACTTTTAACCACTTTAGTTGGGGGGTCCCACATCTACTATAGAAGTAGATATAGACATTGATTCTGAATTATAGTTTAGATAATTATTATTTCCACCATTAGTAACTATTATTGGATATAAATTAGGATAATTTCGCAGCACATTTTAACTAAAACACTTTATTTTTTGATGATTATATGTGTTCCCATTACTTTTCAGATCATAATGTTTCTCAATGTAGTCATGATCCAAATGAACTAGTCTCCCACATTGGTAAATCATTCATAATCTTATAATAAAATATGTAAAAATAATTTTCACAACCTTTATAAAAATTTTGGGGATTACCATTATATTTCACGGTTGAATGCTTCTCAATTTCATTCCACCTTGATCGCTTCTAACCCATATTTTCATGAAGTATATATTTGTGGAAAAAAACTATGTTAAACTTCCCAGAAAAACAAAAAACCACCAAGTAACATTTAATTTCCAAATAGTTCAATTCTCTTCAAAAAATTAAATCTCTACCTATGAAAAATCTATAAATTTTACCTTTATGGTGCAGAAATAAAATTGGTGTATACATATTCAATATAGTAATTTTTCATAAGTTTTCACTATGCCTTCTTTATATTTTAAAAATTTCAATTATAATTTCAATTCTAATTCAAAAAACATTAGAAAATAACTTCTCCTGAAAGGATATTTTAGGACCATCAACACTATTTCATTAATCTCATAATTATTATTTTTATTACGAATCACATACCATAATAAATTGAATTACACATCAAAATAATAAATATAGAGAGTTACCGTCATATGCTCCATACTCCAAAAAACATAAAATATCTACTATAATGTATTTATCCATAATTCTTTTGTCAAAGGTTCTGATGACCCAATAAAATTCGGAGGGTATTGTGTTATGAAATTATCAATTATAAACATGATCCCCTATATGGAATTAATTTTCCTTATTTGATGTGTTTTATTGTTAATAGATTTCAATATTTGAGTAAAATAATTCTTTATAAAACACTATTCCAACCACTCTATATTGATAATTTTAATGTGCATTATCCATCTGAATCTATTCTATTTTACTTATTTATTTCCTCTATGGAAAACCATTCTGAAAAAACATATATTAGATAATGGAAAATGGAAATATTCAAAATTTTACTCATGATAATAAAATCATAAATTATTGTCTATTTAAATTGTTTTTAGCAATATCTTAACCTATAATGTTATCTAATCCTTTCTTATAATTCCAAATATAAAGATCAGTAACATAATCAATCCTTATTAACATGATTTATAAAATGGGTTTCATTTTCATATATTTCTAGGAACTTTTAAATTTATGTTTTAAATAAGTAGGCGAAACATTATATAAAAAATTATACACCTACACATTTTTTATATTTTTCCTAAAAAATAGAGCATTAAATTTACACCCATGTTCCATTCTGGACACTTTTTCTTCATTTAAGACATGTCATTGTAGTAGAAATATTAACCGTGATAAAATTAATACCCATCAATATATAATATGGAAAATAGTTGAAAATGTGGTATGTGAAAAGAAAATTGTTATTAAGGGATATAAATATAAATATATCACCTTAGTATAGTGAAATACCTTAAAAACTAATAATATGTTTCACCATTTCATAATAAAACATTAGGAACATAAATAAAACTTTTCCCAGAATTAAAATCTATTCATGCTTAAATAAATCCTTTTAAACTCATTAAAAGTCATAGGAAGAACTATAAAGGAATCATTAGGTCTGTGGGAACTCATGGAAACATTTCACTGAAAGCAAAACCATTCACCATTAATCTTTTCTTACATTAAAAATCAAAATATTTCAATAAAAACCATTTTAATGAATAATATGGTTATTTTGGAGAATCATATTCATAAGCCATGTATAATCAAGTTTAAATGTGGTTATAATAACCGAATCATATTAAATTCCATGGGACTAACCAACTTATATTCCACCCTCATTTTCCACTTTGAAGACTAAATGATTAAACAATTCATTAGGGATCTATATTAGGATGACCCTTCATTATGACATATATTGATCTCGCACACCGTTATATAAATTTATAAATTAACAACCATGAACAAAAATTATATATTTTTTCCTTTTCATCCTAAACCATGAAAAATACATTTGAAACCATAATCAAAATATCTTCCATTTTTGTATGATCGTAAGGAGAATTATCATTTTCCTGTAGAAACTCACTAAAATGTAAATGTCATAGAAATGTGGTAATAAGATGTCGTTTGAAATGACATGATAACATATAGAACGATCTTCATAATGAATAATGGTTATTTTAGTGAAAAAGGAACTCAACCTATATACAATAAATAACCACTCTAATGAACTTTGGTAAAATATGTAAAAAATATTTTATATAGTAATTGTTTAAATGATTTATTTTAATACCACAAAATGAAATTATATTATATTTTTAAATTAAATATAACAATAATTTCTAAAAAATATTAACACCCTTGTGTCATTTTTATGAAAATTGATTTAATGGTGAAGAATTTAGAAATGTAAAACAAATTTTTAAAAGAAAATCATTTACCGTATGTCCCATTCAAATTCATACATTCTCTAACTATTGAGTAATACATTTTATTATTTTTCTATATGATAAATTATTTATTTCATTTTCACTTCACCATTTTTATTATTTTATTTGATTTATAACAATGTATTATTTATTTATGAAAATGATTAAGTTCATGTTGGACGTTTTGGGGTTAATCGGTTTATAACCTCAAAAGAACATCAAAGCGATGATCATGGTCAATGGGATTATAGTTACATTATGTATAAAATCTTAAAACTATTATTATTAAAATATTTTACATTTAATTCAATTATTAAACAAAACATATAAGACATTCTTGATAATTGAATCAAATCATTTCATGGAGACCATAATCCATACAATTGCATGAACAAGATTTTCATTTTTCTACTTAGTAAATAAACAAGGTCGTTAATATTTTAAATTTTCAAAATTATAAATATTTTTTTGTTTCTTATTTATTAATTATTTCTAACCAAACCTCAATCTAAAACAGTGTGTGATCAGTATGACTAAAAGTTTCTATTACGAGTTTGAAATTGACATTTTATTTAAAATCGTGTCACTCCTTAAAAACAAATCAATATTTCTCTGATTGTATTCCAAATTATGGATAATGATTCATATGTCCTTTTAGACATTTATCAAGAATCCTCATGTCAAACTATTTCATGAGGCGGACGGTATGACTCAAATTTCATGCTTTCATTTTGAAATGGCATTTTAGGAATGAAAACACAACTGTCATTTTGAAAACCAAGGAAATGAATTCTTATTGTTTTAATACATTAGAAAAATGATCTATCAGTCATTTTAGATGTCTAAGAAACATTTGAACCTCAATACGATTCACAATGTCAATGGTATGACTCAAAATGTGTCTTGTTATATAAAATTGACATTAATTCAGATAAAAAACACAACTGACATACTGAGAACTATGAAACTGAATTCTGATTGCTTTGATACCATAAGAAAATGATACATGAGTCATTTTTAATGTGTAGGAATCAACCCCACCTCAATCCAATGAACAATGTGACTGGTGCAGCTAAAGGTGTTTGTTATCAATTTAAAATTCACATTTTAGTTCAAAAGGTGTCAGTCACTGAAAACAATAAAAACACGCATTGACTGTTTTATGAATTTAGGATAGTGATTCGTAAGTCCTTTGGGACATGTATGAAGTAGTCTCATGTAAAAACGATGCACCATGTGACTGGTAAGACTCAAATTGCATGATTTTGATTTGAAATTACATTTTAGTAAAAATGAAAAACTAACGTACTAGAAATTTAGGAAATGCTTTATGATTCCTTTTATACATTGGGAAAACACTCAATTAGTCATTTTGGACTTGTAAAAATCAACCTAACCTCAATCTGACACATGGGGTCAATGGTATGACTGTAAATGTATCTTGTTATTTAAAACTAAATTTAATTATTTTAAAAAACACAACAAACATATAGAAAACTAATCAAACACATTAGGATTTTTTGATACATTATGAAAATGATCTAGTGAGCCATTTGTGATGTTTTGGAATCATCCCCAACACAAAATGATGAATGGGGTGACAAGTATGACAAATAGTGTCCGCTATCAGTTTAAAATTAATAATTTAGTTCAGAATGCGCCACTCATTAAAAACATTGGAAACACGCTTCGATGGTCGTCCAAATTAAGAAAAATGAGTTATATGTCCTTTTTTCATGTATAGTGTTGTCTCATGTAAAACATAAGTACAATGTGTCCGGTATCACTCAAATTGATGGTTTTCAGTTTGAAATGACATTTTTGTAAAAAACACAACTCCCATATTGAAAAAAGTGTAAATGCATTCCGATTTGTTTGATACATTAAGAAAATGTTCCATCTATCATTTTGGATGTGTCCGAATAAACCGTACCTCAATACGACATACGATGTCACTGGTCTGACTCCAAATGCATATTGTTATTTAAAAATAACTTTAATTTGAGTAAAAAAATGACATACTGAAAATCAATCAAACACATTATTATTGTTTTGATATTTTAGGAAGACGATCCATGTTTTAACTGTGACGTGTTGGAATCTAACCCACCCCAATCCCATGAATGGTGGGACCAGTATTACTCAAAGTGTCTGATATCAGTTTAAAATTGACATTTTAACTCAAAAAGTTTCACCCACTAAAAACCAATATAACCCACTCTAATTGTATTCCAAATTAAGGATAACAATTTGTAAGTCCTTTTTTACATCTATGAAGTTTTCTCACATCAAACTAACACCGATGCGGCCGATAAGACTCAAATTGCATGTTTTCAATTTGAAAAGTCATTTTAGTAAAAACCACAACTGACATACTGAAAACTAAGGAAATGAATTTTGATTGTATTGATACATTATTAAAATGATCCATCCATAATTTTGGACATTTATGAATCAATCAAACCTCAATCCGATGCACGGTGTCACCAGTATGACTCTAAAAGTGTCTTGTTATTTAAAATTGACATTAGATCATGTTAAAAATACAACCAACATAATGAAAACTGATAAAACACATTGGTATTGATTTTATATTTTAGGAAAATGATCCATGAGTCTATTGTGAAATGTAGGAATCAACCCCACATCAATGCAACAAACGGTGAGATTGGTATGACTAAAAGATTCCACTATCACTTTAAAATTGACATTTTAACTCAAAACGTGTCACTCACTGAAAACCAAGAAAATGTGCTCCAAATTTAGTCAAAATTAATTAACACCTTTTGTATGTCCATTGTGATGTGTATAGATGAGTGTCACATCAAACCTACACACATTATGACCAGTATGACTCAAATTTCATGTTTTCGGTTTGTAATGTCATTTTAGTAAAGAAACACAACTAAATATTGAAAATTGAGGAAATTCATTATGATAGTTTTCATTCTTCCGAAAAATGATCCATAAGTTATTTTGTACATGTAGGAATCAACCCCACCCCAATACGATGCATAGTGTCACCAGTATGACTCAAAATGTGTCATTTTAAAAAAAAAATTGGAATTTTTCAATGTATTCTTCATATTAATGTTCAATTAATTTCTTTATTATATTATTATCTTAATATTTATTTTCAGAGGAATTTTTTTAGGGGGCCAAAATCGTGAAAATAGAAACCATTAATTTTTTTAACTGTGTTTGGGATATATGTTAATGTAATTTTATAAAACATTGTTCAAAATGTATATAGAAGTGTTTTTTGGTATATAAAATGAATGAATATTTTGTATTCATGATTTTAATTAAATATATATTTCATTGTTTGCCAAAATTTTGTTTGTGTTTCTTGTTTTTCATCATTTTCATCATGTATGTGGTTCTTTTTTATATATATACTATGAGTGGTTAGTTTTATCAGGTTTGTGCTAGTTTTTGCTGGTTCATTTTGCTGGTTTTATTATTTTGGGTGTCTATTTATTTTTTATAGGTTTCTAGGTGATCTATTATATAAACAGAATTCCCAAATAGGGAATACTTTACCATCTCTAGTTGAAGTGATGATAAATGGTG
This sequence comes from Viscum album, assembly GCA_963277665.1. Taxonomy (NCBI): domain Eukaryota; kingdom Viridiplantae; phylum Streptophyta; class Magnoliopsida; order Santalales; family Viscaceae; genus Viscum; species Viscum album. Next base: position 670,064,923 of record OY728123.1, read on the forward strand.
ACATTATCAGTGTTTCGAATAACGCTGATAAAGGAGGGCCTTTATCACGGATTTTTTTAGCGATGATAAAGGGGATCGCTTATCAGGGCTACAAATAATGCTGATAAATGACCCCCTTTATCATATCTTTTTAACACTGATAAAGGGCACCCCATTTAATAGCATCTCGATTAACATGGTTTTTTAACACTAATAAATTCAATTTTTAGCTATGATAAAAGCCTTTTTTGTGGTAGTTGTAGTAGTATTCCACACATATAAATTACATAAATTATCAATTTCCAATGGATAGAAAGAATAATAATTTGAGTAATATATTATCTTTAATGAATCATATTTATGAATTAAATATAAAATATATTCATTTTATCCACAATATTAAATTTATGTATAATCAGGTATTGTGACACCAAACATATCGCTTCATAGAGGTGGTAGTCCAACAAGCAAGGACGATCGATGTTTTCATTTCCCATATGATGTCAAATGAGATAAAAAAGTATTATACCATAATCATAATAAAATATCATTATATTAAAGATATTGATGTTATTATTTCAACATGGTTAAAGAATAATTTAATGTGGTATATTAAGAAGTAAACACATAACTCACTATTAATAATTATACATCTTCTTTTGAAAACCTCCCTTGATATACACATAAATCATTCATAGATTGGTATTTTTATGAATTTATGTTATTTAAGAAATGTGTAGGGATTTTTTTAATTTACTTGGTAATATATTATTCAAGGTAAAACTAATAATGTCATTGAATAATTGATTAGAGGAAGTTCCCTTTTATATAATTGAGGGCAGTGGGATGCATGAAATATTTTAATGTTATAAAATAATATAAACTAATAATCCTGGGATTGTGTACATAAAACTATACTATTAAAACTATAATATGGTATATGTTTAAATACATTAATATTATAAGAATTTAGACAATATTTTATGGCCTTATCACTAAGTTTCTACAACAATTAACCTCATTTTCCATTTACTATGGAAATTAATTAATATGATGATAACAACTCACAATGAAGAAAAATGAAATTTACCTAATTATAATATATAAAAATATTTATTCCAAATATGGAAAAAAAAATTTAAGATTCATTTTTAGGCCATTTAGAAAATAATTCTAATTGAAATATAAAAACGTCAATGAAAATGTTTATTTTAAACAATTTATTTTTAAGCATGAAAATTATTTTATAAAAAAAATCACGTATAATGATGATTAATATAGAATAAATTGTTTTCTATCAAATTATTTTAATTTCACTTTAAAACCAATCGAATATAGAATTTTAATTTTTAAATAATTGAACAGAAATACAAAATTTATTAATAATAATTATTTTTAATATTCACAGAAAAATTAGTATTTTCATGAAAAACAAAAAATATAAACCCTAAATTTTATTTGATATGTTTAATCCACAGAATAATTCATTTTTATCAATTAAAAACTATTAAATCAAGAAATTTAACATATAAATAAAACCATGTACAACATGGAAAACTAATTAGTTAAATAAAATTTTCCCATCATAATTGAAAATAAAATAAATTCATTTATAAAACTATGATTAATATTAATCCATAAAAATTATATATATATATATATATATATTGATTTATTTCTAGTATTACATAGGATTTCACAAAAGTTCCCCTTGATGAATAGACAAATATCATGAGAAAAAAATGTGTCCTACTTGATGTATAACGTAACATAAAATAAAATGTGTTGGAAAATTCCTTGATAGTAGTAATATTTAATATCACAACTCCATGATGATAAGGTTCATTATGTCCTTTCAAAACACCCTAATATAAATAATATGTTATATAGAATTTTAAACTTCCCTCATTAAGATTTTATTTAATATTTTTAATAAGAATGTTTTGTTTATGTTTTATATGGATATATTTTGAAGATCAATATATTGAATAAATGGAATATGAATTGATTAACCACTATGATATGTTTTTTAATCATTATCATCTAATGTTACCTTCCTCTATACACTACAATTATTGGGCAAATGATCTGGACCAATATTTTTTCCTTTCCCCAAGTTATAAATAGTAAATCATTGTACGATTTTCAAAGTTGAATGAAATTTTTTCAAGTTATATTTTTATTTTTGAATGTAATGTCGAAGTTATGTGTGAATATATTCTTCCCTGAAAGCTAAACAGATCAATTCATTATGGTTTGATCTCTTTAATATTGTATAAATGAAATAATGTGAACACAAATTCTGGGTTACTCGAGATATAACCATTTTAGATTATTTTGAAATAATGTTTAATAACACCTGTGAGAACTATATTTTAATGTAACATTTCTATAATGAGTATAAAGTGAAATCCATATAATGTTTAATAGCTTATAAATATATTTCATTGTGTGGATCAACATTAATTATAAATTCGAGATGTATATATCTGTTAAACTTTTTAGAGATGGATTTCAAATGAATAAAGAGAAATCCAATCAAGACATATGGTTTATTTAGGGATTTCATACCAAATAAACTCCATAAGGATAGTGTTGTATGTGAAAATACTATGACTATATAAGGGTAGTTTTCTTAGGTTATAATTAATAACCATTTCTGTGTGCATCAATATATTTCTTTCCACCATAGTGCAATGATGTTGGACAACTTCATGTGAAACAATAATTCATTATTTCATGGATATAATAATCCATTAATAGGCTAAAATTGGATCAACTACCTTGAAATGATGTGTATATATTTGGGATGTAATGAAATAGAAGTGGCTATTATGGAATTATATCAACTAAAATTAGATGCAGATCAATGGTGTTCATTGATTAATAATACTATGTTGGAGGAGGTAATAGATGGAATTGGATGGAATTAATTTATAGTGTATTCCATTGGTAAATATATTCCTTTAGGGAAACAATATAATATGGTATGTAAATTTTTAAATTTTAAAAAAATTAATATGAATGTGTAGACGGGTATGAGGAAAGAATTTCAAGATTAATAGTTTATGTTAATGATTGTATACATAATCCAAATGTAATATGGACCACTTAATTAATAGGATTAATCCAATCCTTTTTGGTGTCTTATTTTCCTAATTTTTTTATGATATGATAATATGGTATGATATTCCATTAGGAATGAGAAATTTTTCTCCATCTGATATATTTCTAGAGGAAATTAGGGGAAGAAATGAATGGATGTGCACCATGGAAAATGAAATGCAATGAAGAAGAAGGATATGATATGAGTGTAACTTCTTATTTTTGTCTATTGGGAATAATACATCTTGAATAATGTTTAATGTGGATGGGTTTCTGTTTCAACTACAGAGATAAAGAACATAAGGCTCTTGATTTTAAAATCAAGGAAGAAGCCACCAATATCTAGTGATTCAACATTATCAAGATAAGGAACTATGAAAATGAATTCCTAATGTATGATTGATTACATTTATAATTTCATTATGGTATTTATTGTAGTCATGTTTCTATAGTAAAAGGAATGAAGATCATGAGAATCAATTATGAATCAATCATGAGTCTCTCCAAGGGAATTTTGTTTTGAGAAATTTAGCTTGCGTAATGTTTTTCATTATTATGACTCGTCTCATGAAGATATTGTCTCCAATAATGGAATACTTTTTGATGTTTCTATGATTTGGAATAACCTCACCATATGATATACCCTTTAGTGACAATATGTGTTTTAATTTTCAGATAATTACAATATTTTTTTTCTGAATATATGAAAATGATGTATTCATATATACGGCACTATATTCTGAAAAATATTAGGGTTTACTGATTTATGATGATCCTTGGTAGTTATTTATTATTTTTTTGGAATATATATCCTTCATTTAATATTTTACATTATTTAATATTATTTTTACTTATGCTAACCATGTTTGGTTTTAGTAAATGTATAGAATGGTAATTAAATCCAATCTAAAATTTTTTTATACAATTATGAACACTATTTTTTAACAAATCAATCGATCACTTTAGAGTTCATACTAGTGATACAGACATTAAAAATTCCCTTTTCTATTAATTTTATTGTAAATGAGATCAATCATATGTAAAAAAATTGATTTTAACATACAAAGCGATGAAGTAAATATTTTGAAATAGAATTTATTAATGTATGAATATTTCATAAAATGCTAGAAATGGAATATAAATATCCATGTTTAGTGGGGAATGAATCTCTTAAATATCTCGGTGTGCTTCTAAAAACACATTCAAACGTGTTAGACTTTTAAAGGTACACATTTTGTTTAATGAAAATCAAAAAATAATATTATCCACATCTCTTAACCTATAAATTCAAAATCATGGTAATTACTATGTCATGATAGGCTCAAAATGAATTATAATTTGTTAGTGTAACGCCCCGACCCCAGTTACCTAGAGTCGGTGCATTATTAGAAAACATTGGCATGATCACAAGAAAGATCAAATCATGAAAGACTGATTAGTTGAGTAGCCTTGGAAACACTAGATATATTCATAAAGTTTTACATTACATCATAAATTGAAAAAATACTACAACAACATATTGTCTCCATAGTACACACTATTATCCCCTCATAACATCTCTGCTATTCATTCATAATTTACTTATTCACATCCTGGGATAAAGAAAACATAGAAAAGGGGTGTGCTCAAATGCCCAGTAAGAATAACAATATAGCAGAAACATTCGTAAATAAAAATAAACATTTAAGGAAGTGTATAACTAAAAAAAAGCCTTTTAAACTTGAACATCAACATAGTATGACAAAAATAAAATGAAATAACGTTATTTACTTATTCACATGGATATTCTACTAATAGAAAAATCACATGCAATATCAATAACCACTTTCATAATGATGGAATGCATAATGCCATACTATCATAACCACATAGCCAAGGCATCGTGCCAAGACTACAAATAAGATTTTGCCAAGGCCTTGTGCCAAGACACTAGTTTGTATTATGAGACCTATCGATGCATCGAGGAGCTATAGTGGGACCACCCATCACATATTAAGTCTAATTAATTCCCATATGAAATGGTTTAAATATAACATAAACATTCGTATTAAAACTAGCATATGAAATGTAAATACTTTCACCATAAACGATGAATGGTATAAAAATAGCACATCCATATTCAAACATATCACAAAACATTCAATACAATATAGAAGTTTTGTATCATAATAAATCAACTTCAAATAAGCGTAAAATCCATCAAAGGATGTTGACATAGATGAAATCAAAACTCTTTTTAGAGAAATATCTCTTTCTATTTTGAAATCATATAAGATTCATATATTTATAAAATAAAAAAATTTCATTGAAAATATCCCTATAATCTTGTAAGGGATGCTTCAAAGATTTTATAACGGCAGAAAATAGCTGCACCCGCCATATAAGTTAAAAAAACATTCTTACCTTAATTCTGTCGAAAAGGTTAAAAAGGAACTTGTTTGGAAAACGACAAAAAGATTCCTTTATAAACCAATTATAAAAGTCAACAAGGGTATAAATGAATTTATACCATAGTCTATAAAATATAAATAATGATTTGAAATACATTTTTAAGGAACATGGATGTGGATGATAAAGAGGTCCCAGTAGATAATCACGTATAAACAACCTTAGATAATGAAGAGATTGCAAAATAAACCATTACCTTGTACTTTTCCTTGGTTGGGGGTAGGTTAACCTCTTTTATTATGGTGAAATAATTGTTATTAAATTATACAAGAATCATGTACATTAATATGATATCATATATGATTTTTTATCATTTATTTGTTAATAATATCTCAGTATTATCATTGTTTCGGGCGTTAACATACTCATTTTCTTTTATATGTTTTGTTACATAAGACATATTTTTAATGGATAGGTTGTATCTTATTCATATCCAGAATGATATCAAGTCCTTTAACATTATTTTTAAATCATCAAATGATAATTATACTTGAAGGTATACGATGGAGAAAGAATCTTATCACGTTCGTGGAGACGGTAGTCCGTACGTACGCACGAGCGACAATATCATTCTTTTGATATTAAAATAATATATAATTGGATGATATATAATATATAAAGAATGATTATAATGATATATTTATTATTTATATGAATTATAAATCATTATTATATCCATCTAAATAATAATTTATTGAATAACAATTACACCACGACGTGGAGACGGTAAGCCGTACATACGTACGTATGGTGACATGTTTTTCAAAGGATGGATAGAATACTGAATATGGTTGTACCATATTTATAATAACATCACAGTATATATAATATATTGGAGTTATTATTTTAGAATGGTAATAAAAAATGAAGAATAAGTGGAAGAAGAAAGGAACTTGGAAAAGGGTGGTGAAATTATTACCTCTTCTTCGGGTTCTTCATTTTGATTTGATCAAAAGGGATCTTAGGTTGGCTTTCTGAGTAAAGGATGGACTCTAGGATGAATTGAGGGAAGTTGAGAGAGTATTTTGTCAGAGTTCAGCCGAACCAAAAGGCTTTGAAGGTGTGAGTTAATGAGTAGGGAGAGTCCCCTTTTATAAGAGGGGTGAGGGGCACCTTTGGAAAAGCGAGAAATATTATTTTATAATAAATTCATATTCAGTTTCTAATGGCTCCAAAGTGGATTATTTAAATTTTATGGTGGGGATGGGTAGAAAACCACTCAACCAACAATATTTAGACAGGTTTTGGTCATTATACTAACCTTATCTTTAATTATTAACTCTTAGTTAATTAGTTTCACTTTTACAATGTCTCTTTGAATTTTTATATTATATGGTTAATAAACATACAATATAAATCCAACAGACCCCCTAGTGGTCCATTATTGATACAAATATCATGATATAAGTATCTTTTCCAATCCTTAGATTTTTAGGAATTTAATATCAATTAATAATATAATAATTTTTTTAAAACTCTTTTATGTCAATTTTTAGACTATTCAATAATTGTTTTTGTAAAATTCATAACAGAATGATTACTTCGAAAAAAGTTAATTAAATCATTCTTCATATGTCATATTAACCTATAAAATTAGTATAATTCATAAAAAGTATGAAATTATATTTATTTGGGCATATACAGTATCAATCAATTTAATTTTTCACTATTATGGTAAGTACTACATCACCATTGTGTCATAAATAAATTAAATTATATAATGTCCAAAAATTATAAATAAAATACCATTATGTAGGAAATCTTTTTAGCTTTATAATTAATTTTTATAGTCGAAAATACAACATATATAACCCAATCTAAAAAATTGTTTTTCTAAAAGATATATGCTTGTGTCATTTTTGTATTCATTTTAACTTAATTAAAATTAAGTGTCCCTATCACTTACAAGTGGCACCAGTGGGTCCCAAAATCGACCCAATGATTCCCATGGTCGTACATGTATAAAAAAATAAGGTTAAGTCACGTTTTAGGGTAATTTATTATTATTATACTATTATTTTTTAACCCTTATTTACCGGATTTACCCTTTAACCATGGTAAATAAAATATTTATCGAAGTAATTATTCAAAATGTATAAAAATAAAAGTTACATATTTACACAATTTAAACATCATGATTCCAAATATGGAATCCATTTTTCGAAATTTAAAACACAGAAGTGGCATAAATTAATTTAAAATTAATTCCCTTTGTCAAAACAAAAAGCGTGTTTTTAAGATATAATAACTATCAAAAGATTGATACTTATTTATCTTCGGTTTAATTGTGAAATTATGTCCAATGACCAACATTGTATTAAATGGTAAAAATATATTTTAAATATACTTTAAAACCACTCAAATTCATAATTTATCACTATTAATTATTTTTATTAAAAAAAGTTGTTTTTAATTAAAATTTAGTAATTTTTACTATTCATCAAAATATTAAAGTTATCCGAAAAGTACCAAAATTTCACCTTAGGCTAAATTCGATACTCCGAATCCAAAAATAATGTCCATTTTGAGAGATAAAATTTTAAAATTTCAAAAAGTAGGTATTACTATTTATAACGGCTAGTTTGATCGGTTGTGGTGTGTGTTAGAACTCGATGTTGCGTAAAACACACACTATTGCATTATTCAAAGAGAAGCGTACCGTAGATGCTTGGGGTGTTACATTCTCCACTCTTTCAAATAATTTTGTCCTCGAAATTTCTAGAATACTATAGCATGAAAAGACTCGGGTGGTTCTTCATTATAAGTTCCTCAGGTTCCCACGTTTCCTCTTCCATCTTACGGTTTCTCCACAAACCTTTTACCAGACGCGTCGTCCGGTTTCTCAATACTTGTTCTCTCATATCAATAGTATTGATAGGTTCTTCGCAATAAGAAAGATCGGGTTCCAGTTCTAATTCTTCATAGGTGAGTACATGCATTGGGTCAGGCATGTATTTCCATAACAGAGATATGTGGAACACATTGTGAACTTTGGAGAGACTTGGCGACATTGCCAATCGGTAAGATACAGCCCCAATCTGTTCTAAAATTTCGAAAGGTCCGATGTACCTGGGACTCAATTCACCATTCTTACCAAAACGTATGACTCCCTTCCATAGAGATAACTTCAGGAAAACATGATGACTGACTTGAAATTCAAAATCCTTCCTTCGATTATCAGCATAGCTCTTCTGCCAACTTTGAGTTGCTATGATGTGATTTTGAATTACCTTCTCATTTTCCATCATTTCCTCCACCAATTATGGGCCTACAAGTTTTCTTTCACCAACGTCATCCAAACAGGTTGGTGTACGACATCTCTTTCCGTATAACGCTTTATATGGTGCCATCTGAATACTCGAATGGAAGCTATTGTTATAGGAAAATTCTACCAGAGGTAAATATTGATCCCACATACCCTGAAAGTCAAGTGAGCAGGATCTCAACATGTCTTCTAAGGTTTGAATAGTTAGTTCTGATTGTCCTTCTGTTTGAGGGTGGTAGGGAGTGCTCAAATGAAGTTCAGTATCCAAGGCTTTCTGAAGACTTTTCCAGAATCTTGAAGTAAAATGGGGATCATGATAAAAAACAATCAATAGTGGTACTCCATGACGTCTCAAAACTTCATCAATATATAGTCTTGCTAGACGTTCCAGTGGTAGATCTTCTTTTATAGCAAAAAAATCTGCTGACTTGGTAAGACGATCAACAATGACCCATATTGCATCGTTCCTTCTAGGAGTCTTTGGTAGCCCTATGACGAAGTCCATCGTAATATTGTCCCATTTCCACTCCGATATGGGAAGAGGTTGCATGACTCCTCCAGGCTGTTGCCTTCCAGCTTTCACTTGTTGACAAACCATACATCTTGACAAAAAATCAGTAATCTCCCTCTTCATGTTGTCCCACCAAAAATATTCCTTCATATCTCTATACATTTTGGTGCTCCTAGGGTGTATAGAGAAATTGGAACTATGAGAATCATCCAAAAAATCCCTTTTTAGATTAGGTATATCAGGAACACAAAGCCTCTTCCCGAATTTCAAAATTCCATCTTCATACACAAAGTCTCTCAATCTCCCATCATTCACAGCTTTAATCTTCTTTTAAAATTATTCATCATCGGTCTTAGAACCCTTAATCCTTTCTAGTAAAGATGGTTTGACAACCATTTGAAAAAGTATTGATGTTTCACCTTCCCTGGTTATTCCCATGTCCATCTTCACTAGATCCATGAAAATTGGATCCCTTTCAATTATCATTTTTTTCAAAACTCTATCGTCTTTTCTGATCAAAGAATCCTTTACCTTGTTTTCCTCCCCCGGGTGGTAGTGTATCGTGCAATCATAATCCTTGAGTAATTCAAGCCATCTCCTTTGCCTCATGTTGAGTTCTTTTTCTGAAAAAATATATTTCAAACTCTTCTGAATAGTATAAATCTCACATTTTTCCCCATAGAGGTACTGCCTCTATATATTCAAAGCAAAGATCACCGCTGCTAACTCGAGATCATGAGTAGTAAAGTTTTGCTCATGAATTTTCAACTGTCATTATGCATAGGCAATAACCCTATCATTCTGAATAAGGACACAACCAAGTCCTTTCTTCGATGCATCACTATAAATAATGAACCCATCATTCCATGATGGTAGAGTCAATATAGGAGCATTGACTAATATTCTCTTCAGTTCTTCGAAACATTCTTCACACTCTTTGGTCCAAACAAATTTAACCCCTTTACATGTGAGCTTCGTTAATGGGTTAGACAATCGCGAAAAATCCTGGACGAAACGTCGATAATAACCTTCCAAACCAATAAAAATGTGTAGCTCAGTTATACTCGTAGGTGCTGGCCATTCTTGGATTTCCTTGGTCTTAGAAGGGTCAAAAATGATTCCATATTTAGAGAAAATATGGCTAAGAAAAGAAATCTCATGAAGCCACAATTCAAACTTGCTAAACTTCCCATATAATTCATGTCTTCTCAGAGTCCTCAGGATAATGCGCAAGTGATTTTCATGATCTTCGTAGATTTTGGAGTATACCAAGATATCATCAATAAATACCACCCCAAATTAATCGAGATATTCCTTGAAAACTCAATTCATCAGATCCATGAATAAAGAGTGTGCATTAGTCAATCCAAAAGGCATTACAGTAAACTCATAATACCCGTACCTGGTTCGAAATGCTGTCTTCGGAATGTCTTCCTTCTTTACACACAACTGATGGTATCGAGATCGAAGGTCAATCATTGAAATTTATTAAGCTCCATGAAGTTGGTCAAATAAATCATCAATGCGAGGTAGGGGATACTTGTTCTTTATTGTTATAGCATTTATCTCCCTATAGTCTATACATAACCTCATAGATCCATCTTTCTTTTTAACAAAAAGAACAGGGGCTCCCCATAGAGAAACACTAGGGAAAATAAATCCCTTATTACTCAATTCCTCTAGTTTTTTCTTTAGTTCAACTAATTCTACAGTGGCCATTCTATAAGGGGTCTTCGATATATGCCTTGATCCAGAAATTAAATCAATGGAAAACTCAACTTCTCGTTTGGAGGATGTCCAGGTAAATCTTCCGGAAATACATCTACATATTCTTTCCCAACAGGTATATCCTCTATTTGAACATTCCTTTCCTCACCCATAGTTATTTCATTATCTTCCTCCCTAATAATTGAATTTAGTTGAGCTACTGGGGGTGGATCTAGATAAGAATTTGGTGGTGACGATTCTGCTCTAAAGATAAGGTGTTTTTATCATCATCATCAAAAAACGTAACCTATTTCTTCTTACAATAAATCCTCGCATCATAGTATGAAAGCCAGTCCATACCGAGGATTGTATCAAACTCAATAATAGTTATGACGATGACATCATTAGATAAAGAACATTTATGTGCTCTAATGGGGACTGATTCACAAAACTTTGTTGCAATGATACTTCCCTTAGGAGTTTTAACTGACAACTCCCTTGTTAAATCAAATTGGAAATATCTAATTTTCTTAGCAAACTGGGAAGATATGAAACAATGCAATGATCCAGAATCAAAAAATGTATTTTCTAAACTTGAGGAAACCATTAAATTACCAACCACCACATCTTTTAGAACTTCTACCTCAGCAGTAGTGATAGCATAAGCTTGGACTTGATAACTTGGCCATTTCTGAGGTAAGTTCCCCTGACGATTTGGAAATTCAATTGCATAATGTCCCATCTCCCTGCAATTGTAGCACTGAACATTGGTAGCTTCCTTCTTCCGTTTGCAATCACAAGCTTGGTAGCCTTTTTCACCACATTTGTAACAGACGCCCATTCCCTTCAAGAAAGTACAAGGGTGTTTCATCCCACATTTACCACAGGATAGATATTCAACCTTCCCCTTCTTCCCCTTATTTCCATTCCCAAATTGATCAGCAGATCTCTTCTTCTCTTGCTTTGCTATAAATTCATAAGACTTATAGAATTCCTTTTCTATCTTCATAGCACATGAGACAATGTCTTCATACGACGAGAAGGATTGTGAGACTAATGCTCGACGGAGAAATGGTTTTAACCCATCAATGAAACGATCAATCTTACATATTGGGTTACGTATATAAACTCCAGCATACCTTGATAACCTTGTAATGTTAGCCTCATACTTTGCGAAATTCTCATCCTCCTTTTGTCTCAGACTCAGAAATTGTCTTTCCATATCTGACGATGGTCACGAGGAAAGTATTTTTCTAAAAACAGATCTTTTAACTCCCTCTATTCCATATTTGATACTTCATCATCTTCCATTGTGTTTTGAATCAATGACCACCATTGATCAGCATATCCAGTGAGGCTGTAAACTGCCATGATAAATTTTTCCCTTTCACTACTCCCCAAAGCCTGAAATATTTTCTGTAGAGAATTTATCCATTGCACAGCTACTAAGGGATTTTTACTCCCATTGAACGTTGGTGGTTGTTACCTCATGAATCGATCTAACATTGATCCTCCACGCTGCAGATCAGGGTGCTCCATACGGGTAAGGTTATTATTCATAACCTGAGTGAGTTATCCCAATATGGTGATTAGCTGATCGGCACCAGTTGCATCACAAGCTCCACTATAATTATCTTGAGCATGAGGGAAATCCCTACATGGAGTGCATGCATTGATACGGTTTCCATTTCTTCCACTAGGCGCCATTTCTAAACAATGGCATAAACTAGATCAGTTTATGAATCAAAATACATAATTCCATACTTATAAAACACTTACCATAAATTGAACTATTTATGGATATAATCCATAATCATAAAAAAAATTCATTGAGTAATTATATACTCATAAACCTTTCATAATGATTTGTAAAGAAAATTAGAGTTATCTTAAGCATATCCCCGGGAGTGTCGTAACCAAGAGTGCAGCAAGGCCCGTTGTCATGCACCAGTTCCCGTTCGAGTCTAGCTCAAAGTGGTGTTTTCAGGTTTTACCCCTAGGTACATCTGTGCCAGAGCCACCTCTACCTACTCGTATCTAGAGAGGGATGTATTGCTCAGAAAACACAGATAATCTCTACAGTACCAAAAGTCTAGGAAGTTATTTTATACTAATCCTCAAAGTCCATCTTAGGTCTATGTGCTCTAATCAGAGTTTATCTAAATATAGCTTCCAAGGTTTGTACTAAACTTCTCTGATACCAACTGTAACGCCCCGACCCCAGTTACCTAGAGTCGGTGCGTTATTACATAACATTGGCATGATCACAAGAAAGATCAAATATTGAAATACCAATTAGTTTAGTAGCCTTGGAAACACTAGATATATTCGTAATGTTTTATATTACATCATAAAGTGAAAAACTACTACAACAATATATTGTCTCCATAGTCCACACTATTATCCCCTCATAATATCCCTGCAGGTCATTCATACTTTACTTCTTCACATCCTGGGAAAAATAAAACATAGAAAAGGGGTGAGCTCAAATGCCCAGTAAGGATAACAATATAGAGGAAACTTTGATAAATAAGAATAAACATTTAAGGAAGTGTATAACTAAAACAAAATCCTTTTAAACTTGAACATTAACATAGTATGGAAAAAATAAAATGAAATAATTCCATTTACTTATTCCCATGGATATTCTACTAATCGAATAATCACATCCAATATCAATAACCACTTTCATAATGATGGAATGCATAATGCCAGACTATCATAACCACATAGCCAAGGCCTCGTGCCAAGACTAAAAATAAGATTTTTCCAAGGCCTTCTGCAAAGACACTAGTTTGTCTCATGAGACCTACCGATGCTTTGTGGAGCTATAGAGGGTTCCACCCGTCACATATTAAGTCCAATGCATTCCCATATGAAAAGGTTTGAACATAACATAAACATTCGTATTAAAACTAGCATACGAAATGTCAATACTTTCACCATAAACCATGAATGGTATAAAAATAGAAAATCCATAGTCAAACATATCGAAAAATCTTCAATACAATATAGAAGTTTTGTATCATAATAAATCAACTTCAGATAAGCGTAAAATCCATTAAAGGATGTTGACAAAGATGAAATCAATTTTTTTTAGAGAAATATCTCTTTCTATTTTGAAATCATTTAAGAGTCACATATTTATAAAATAAAACATTTTGTTTGAAAATATTCTTATAATCTTGTAATGTAAGTTTCAAAGATTTTATAACGGCGGAAAATAGCCGCACCCCCCGTATATGTTAAAAAAACATTCTTACCTTAATTCTGTTGAAAAGGTTAAAAAGGACCTTGTTTGGAAAACCACGGAATGATTACATTATAAACCACTTATAAAAGACAACAAGGGTATAAATGAATTTATACCATAGTCTATAAAATATAAATAATGATTTGAAATATATTTTTAAGAATCATGGATGTGTATGATAAAGAGGTCCCAGTAGATAATCACGTATAAACAACCTCAGATAATGAAGAGATTGTGAAATAAACCCTTACCTTGTACTTTTCCTTGGTTGGGGGTAGATTAACCTCCTGTATAATGGTGAAATAATTGTTATTAAATTATACAAGAATCATATACATTAATATGATATCATATATGATCTTTTAACATTGATTTGTTAATAATATCTTAGTATTATCGTTGTTTCAGGTGTTAACTTAGTCGTTTTCTTTTATATGTTTTGTTACATAAGCCATGTTTGTAACGGATAGGTTGAATATTATTCATATCCATAATTATATTAAGTCCTTAAACATTATTTTTAAATCATCAAATGATAATTATACTTGAATGGATACGATGGAGAATGAATCTCATCGCGTTCGTGGAGACGGTAGTCCGTACGTATGCACGAGCGACAATATCATTCTTTTGATATTAAAATAATATATAATTGGATGGTATACCATATATAAATAATTATTATCATGTTATATTTATTATTCATATGAATTATAAATCATTATTATACCCATCCAAATAATAATTTATTGAATAACAATTACACCATGACGTGGAGACGGTAAGCCGTACGTACGCACGTATAGTGGCATGTTATTCAATGGATGGATATAATACTGAATATGGTTGTACCATATTTATAATAAAATCATAGTATATATATGATACTAGAGTTATTATTTTATAATGGTAATAACAATGGAAGAAGAAGTGGAAGATGAAATGAACTTGGAAAAGGGTGGTGAAATCATTACCTCTTCTTCGGGTTCTTCCTTTTTATTTGATCAAAAGGGCTCTTAGGATGGCTTTCTGACTAAAGTAAGGAGTCTAGGATGAAGGTAGGGAAGTTGAGAGAGTATTTTGGCAGAGTTTGGCCGAACCAAAATGCATTGAAGGTGTGAGTTAATGAGAAGGGGGAGTTCCCTTTTATAAGAGGGGTGAGGGGAACCTTTGGAAAAGCTAGAAATATTATTTTATAATAAATTCATATTCGGTTTATAATGGCTCAAAAGAGGATTATTTAAATGTTTAGGTTGGTAGAGGTCGAAAAACACTCAACTAATAGAATTTAAAATGTTTTGGGTCAATATACTAACCTTATCATTAAGTATTAACTCTTAGTTAATTAGTTTCACTTTTACAATGTCTCTTTGTATTTTTATATTATATGGTTAATAAACATACTATATACATCCAAGAGACCCCCATGTGGTACATCAATGATAAAAATATCATTATATAAGTATCTTGGTCGAAAATTAGTTTTTTAGGAATTTAATATCAATTAATAATATAATATTTGTTTTAAAAACTATTTTATGTCAATTTTGACACTATTGAATAATTTATTTTTGGAAAAATCATAACAGAATGATTACTTCAAAAAAAGTTAATTAAATCATTCATAACATGTCATAATAACCTATAAAATTAGTATAATTCATAAAAAGTCTGAAATTATATTTATTTGGGTATCTACAATAAAAATCATTTTAATTTTTCACTATTAGGGCAATTACTGCATCACCATTATGTCATAAATAAATTAACTTATTTCATTACTAAAAATTATAAATAAAATACCATTATGTAGGAAATATTTTTATATTTATTATGAGTTTTTATAGTCGAAAATCCAACATATATAACCCTATGTAAAATTTGTTTTTCTAAAAGATATATGCTTGTGTCATTTTTGTATTCATTTTAACTTAATTAAATTAAAGGGTCCCTATCACTTACAAGTAGAACCATGGGGTCCCAAAATCGACCCAAAGATTCCCATTGTTGGACATGTGTCAACCAATAAGGTTATGACACGTTTTAGGGTAATTTGATATTATTATAACATTATTTGTTAACATTTATTTACAGGATTTACCCTTTAACCATGGTAAATAAAATATTTACCGAAGTAATTATTCAAAATGTATAAAAATAATAGTTACCTATTTACAAAATTTGAACATCCTGATTCCAAAAATGGAATCCATTTTTCCAAATTCAAAACACAGAAGTGGCAGAAATTAATTTACAATTAATTCCCGCTGTGAAAACAAAACGTGTGTTTTTAAGATATAATAATTATCAAAATATTGATACTTGTTTATGTTCGGTTTAATTGTGAAATTATGTCCAATGAACAAAATTATATTAAATGGTAAAAATATATTCTAAATATAGTTTAAAACCACTCAAATTCATAATTTATCACTATTAATTATTTTGATTAAAAAAAGTTGTTTTTTATTTAAATTTAGTAATTTTCACTATTCATCAAAATATTAAAGTTATCCGAAAAGTTCAAAAATTTCACCTTAGGCTAAATTCGATACTCCGAATCCAAAAATGAAGTCCATTTTGGGAGATAAAATTTATAAAATTTCACAAAGTAGGTATTTCTATTCATAACGGCTAGTTTGATCGGTTGTGGTGTGTGTTAGAACTCAATGTTGCGTACAACACACAGTATTGCATTATTCAAAGAGAAGCGTACCGTAGAATCTTAGGGTATTACAGTTAGATTAAATTTTTTTATGGAGAAGAGAATTTAATATCCTAATATTTTAATTTATGAATACATTATATGATAGGATGTTATATATGTAATACTGAGCCTTATTAAACCATGATATACTATGGAAATTGTATTAAAAATGTCTGTTTTAACTTAGCCATTGGATTAATAGCTATAAATTGTAGTAATCACATTATGAAATATATGAATAAAATTTTTCATAATAAAAATATATACATTAATTCATAGTGTCATTACTTGACCCAAGCAGGGTCTTGAGCCACAACTACACCAAGCCACCTCCATAGGCCATTGGCTAGGGACCAGTGCTGAATGAATAACTAACATGGGGAGGCATTTTCATAAGTAACTATATTAACACACACAGCCATATTGAGGCCTAAGTGTAGAGGAATAATATAAAATGATATGAAATACTAGGGAAAAAATAATTCTTTTAAAACACCGAGATAGTAAAAGAGTACGCTAGTGTAAACTGAAAAGTAAATGGGATAAAATAGACTCCCAATGAGAATGATGTCCCCAACTCACAAAAATGGACATTAATACACTATGAGTGCTCAGCTTATGATATTTATGATGGGACCACCATATGCGGTCCAAAGAACCAGGTGTCCGTAACATTTTCATATGTTCCCACTAACTTGTAAATCATCTGTATAAGAAACGAAATGTGCGGGAAAACCTCATGAAAGGGTGAGTATATAAAAACCTAGTAGGGATCCAAAAAATATATAGGTAAATTAGTAAGAGATACAATAATAATTTAAAGAATATAGATAGAAATAGGATACATTATAAAGTGACAGAGAATAGATCAACCTAGACCAGGAGAGTGTGAATTCTTCCGAACACTAGGGGATCAACACAATTTGTATATGAACTACAATTCGAATATTTTCCACCTAAAGAAATACATTAAACTTTTCCAACCATGAGAAGATGAACATGAAATGAACATGGAATACCCCACACATCTTCACAACCCATGGAAGGAGAGTAACCAAATGAAAAGGTATGGATATAAATGAATATATATATATATAAACACATATACATATATTCTTAGTCCAAATAAACTGAAACTATAGGGAAAGGGGATCTCGATCTCATAGCTCCTCCCAGTAAGAAGACTTTCCAACAGTTCCAAGAGTTAATCAATGATGACTGTCATCTAACTTATCTCCCTAGAGGTAACTATCCATATCAAGACACTCCTCATCCTGGTGCCACATAGTCCAGGGGGAAAATATTAAGGTAGATAACCCTTTCTCAAGTACAAAAAGAGGTTTTCACTCAATGGAAAAGGACCCATGCCTAGCCCATCTTGAGTATTTCACTCTAGAAGTCATCAAGGTCTCTTTCACATCCCAAATGTGTGGTTTTACTTCATAGTTAGTATAGGACCCATGCCCAGCCCACCTAGAGGCCTCCACTCTATAGGTCATTGAGGACCCATGCCTAGCCCGACTGAAGGGTTCCAAATGGGAGTCAGTAGAGGACATATGCACATCCCAATAAGAGGGTTCCACTTTAGAAGTCATAGAGGACCCATTTTCCATCCCAACTGGAGGGTCCCACTCGAGAGTCGGTAGAGGACCCCTAGACAGCCCAACTGGAGGGTTCCACTCTGGATGTCATCAACGACCCATACCCAACCTAGATGGATAGTTACACTTGAGAATTTATAAAGGACCAATGTTCTGTGACGACTGGAGTGTTCCACTCTAATCATCGACAACCCTACCCATCCTAGCTGGAGGATTCCACCTAAGATGACTATGGTAATCTTGCATGATCACTTCTATCATCATGAATCGCCTAAGTAGGCGTCATTGTCTAAACATTCAACCTCCTGTCATTAAATCCAAAACCAAGGGACTCATTCTGTTCAATATGAAAAACACTCAATATGGGATACACATGTTCCTAAATATGAGTGTATAATAAGGAGATATAGAGTCGTGTTTTTTCTTAAAAATCGATCCATGCGGTAAATGGAATGTTAGGGGACCCACCTAGCTTGTGGTCCCACTCATTCACTGGGTCATGTCCTTAAAGGTACATGGATCTCCAACTGTTATTGAGTACATGAAATTTTGGGGATATACATTTAATGAAAATTCCACTTGGGGTCCCGCTCGTGTGTTTGGAATTATGTATGTACATTACCATGACTTCCAGTACTTTAGTACATGATATGACTTTTCATAGGGGTTTTCAACCCTATGATTCATACATGACTTTTTAATTAGAGATAGGTTGAGTGTCTGACCATGTGCTCTGTCAAAACACTCATCCACCTAGGGAAGGCAGTATATGGCGTGTATGTGAGATACACATCATTCCATCCTTATAATTTTCTGAAACCCTAATCACCACCACCAAGGTGCTACACTCCATGTGTTCATCATAATTCATGACGTGTAGTTGTCTTTTTCATAGATTTTAAGATCCATGTTACACACACCATGTTTGATATTATCTTTCAATTCTAGATTTCATTCAACCTTTGAATTGTGGATCTAGCATCATCCAAAAGAATTTGGCCCTAAAGTGGCTGAAAACCCAATTTCTAGAATCCCCATACATGTCGCCTAGCACCACATATGCCCTATATTATTTTTTTGAATATGATTCAGTTGTTGATTTATTAATGTTCTTGCATATCTTGTAAACAGCCTTGATATTTCCTTATGTCATTGATACATGCCTCGTTCATCATTTCGCCATTATTCCAGGTGATTGAATGTGCTTGTTACTCGCCGATAATGTTGAACCAGTACCATGACATCCAATCATTGAAGAACACAATGAAATTTAAGGGTAAAATCACAAGGAAAATATTTATCTATATTTTTCCAATATTTATAGTAAAATGATCATGAACTATGATATGAATGTTAGAAAACAATGAATAAATAGTTAAATTGGTACATAGAATCATGACAAGGATCCGTAATTTACACAGATCACTAGAAATGATTAATTAGATCAATTAATTAAATCATAAATGGATTAAAACAAAAATTTATGATTCCTAACTATAAAACGAATCAATCTTTTTCGAAGAACATTCTAACCAATGATTTGAAGAAGTCATCACATTCTCCATGATCTGATCTTCTCTAATCTAGCATTTTGTCATCGTCTGAAGTGATTCACCAACAGAAGGAGGAAAGTGATTCTCTCAAAAAATCAATTTATTATGAGGATAAACATGGGAAAATCACCATTGATGTATACTTATTGATGTTTCATTTAGTTTATAGAAATTAATAAAATTTGTTTACTTATTTATTTATCCAATGAAATTTTTTACAATTAGTGAGATGTTTGAACTCCTTATGCATACCTATTTTAGGTCATTTCTACTACAGATAAAATGTTTCAGACTCAACCCTAATTTGTGATTACTCATATGAGAATTTTTAAGTAATATCTCATTTTAATTATGATGTTTTAGGAATTCAATATAAAATGTAATTAATATTTTTATATAACTAATATAGAGGGCACAAAGCCTTGAAATTACATCCCATCCTAGTGCATGGCTTCGGGAATATATAAAGATATATTTGTGAAGTCATATAAAGAAAAAATATATATCTATATTATTTCGGAAATTATTTTCTTCCCAAAAATGAAAAAATAAACAAAAAATGTGGTGTATTTATCCTTCATATTGATCTCCCACTAATGTGATCTCCCATGCTCATTTCCATGTTTCCATAATATGAGACCAATGGGTACATTCTGTCCACACATGATTCTCTTCTACTGATCCACGATCTCCACCTTATGCTCTAGAATGGTCGATGCTCCCTCAACGTAAAAATATCCATAGTAAATGACTTGTTTCGGCTCATGAAAATTTATCCTCAACTATGTCACATGGAATACATCATGTACCAGCTCTGACAATGGGGGTAGTGTGAGGCAGTCTTCCACCTCTCCAACCCCCAAAACGATCTCAAATGTCTTGATAAACCTCAGGGATAACATTCCACCCCAAATTAAACTCCATACTTCTCATTGCAGGTATAGTATCTTGAAAATGTTGTCTCCATGATCAAAATACAAGGGACTATGGTGATGATCAATGTAATATTTCACCCTCCCCAATGCCATCCTCATCCTCACAAGGATGATCTTGACCTTCTCCCTATTTAAATTCACTAACTATATAACCACAAGGGGTATATCAATAATCTATATACAGTGTAAGGGTGACCTATAGGGTCTCTCGTATAGATCCTCAAGAGGTTGAATACTTATGGTAGAGTGCTATCTATTGTTATATTCACAGTCTATCATGGAATGATGATCCTACAATGTTTATCGAAACTATAACACATAATCCCTTAGTATATCCCCAATACCTGGATAGTGTGCTCATTTTTCCCATTGCTATGTCTGTGAAAGGCATGACGCATCATCATTTGGTTCCCAAATTTATCATATAGTCCTCTATAAAATTGTCATATAAATCTACTGTCATGATCAAAGATAATTATCAAGGGAACACCATGAAGGAAAATGATCTCTCAAAAATAGGACTATCCCAAAATCTTTCCCAAACTCTACTCCTTGATAGCATGGAAGCCAGTTGGCCTTTTGTGTTGTTTAACTATAACCAAGATGGAATCCTAAATTTTTTTTCATTTAAACCCTATCACAAAGTCCATTGGTATTCCATCCAATTTATACTCTGGGATTACAAGGGTCTACAAAAAACCTATAATAACATGGTTATCCACCTTTTCCTACTAACATGTGAGGCATTGAGAGATGAAATTATCTACACTCCATCTCATTTTGGGCCAACAAAACTACGAATAATTGTCATTTTACATCTTCCCAACACTAGGATTTACATATAGGGGAGAAGTGTGGATTCCTCGTATCACCTCACCCTGCATCGCAACTAGAACCATTGTCCATACCTAGAAAAATATGACATGATTCACACCTTCAATATATCCCTACAGTGAATCACTTTTGGTTATCTGGTCACATAAGACCTAAGATTTTATGTATCTTAGCTAGGAAACTATCAAAACCTTGAGAAGAAGAGGAGTTAGCACTATCAACTACAGTGTACTTGTACCCTCATTCCCCACCACAACCATCTACCAGGAAACCAACTACTTTAAAGCCTTCTGCACCAAGGGAACTTGGGAATTCATACTAAGAGTGTCTGCTGCTAAATTTACCTTTCCTAGTGTATAATCAATCTCAATTTCATAGTCCATTAGTAACTCAGATAAGTAAATAGGTCTTAGGTTCATGTCTCTCCATGTGAGGAATACACCTATGACTCTGATGGTTTGAGAAAACCATAATGTGCTCCCCTAGAAGGTAGTGTCTCTCCATCATTAGGTTGAAAACTACCACTACCAACTCTAGGTCCTATGTTGTGTAGTTATTCTAATTAGTTCTCAATTACCTCAGATCTTTTGCAATAAATCTTATAACTTCATAAAAACAAGACCAAGTCAAAATCTTGAGGCATCAAAACACATTGCGTATTACATGCCCTCCTATGGTAGTCTCAACAAACGATCGCTCTTCAGCATCAACCTAAACTCCTCAATGGCCATTTGGCATATCTCATTCTAGCTAAAACGATTCTCTTTCTGCATTATGGTGGTTAAAGGGGATTCAATTCCAATGAAGTCTTCAATAGACATCTTATACTACCCAGCCAAGCGATGAAAGCTCCACACCTCGAAAAAACTCTTGTGGAGGATCCCATGAAAGAACTACATCGGTCATTGATGGGTCCATTGATAAACCTTGCATAGAAATGACATACCATAAAAAATGAATCTCATGGATTCAGACCTAGATCTTCAAGAGTTTTTCACAAAGCTGATACTCTCGAAGAAAATCTAGAACTGTCCTCAAGTGCTCTACATGTTCCTCCTCTAATGAATAATAGATGAGTATGTCATCGATGAAGAAAAATTAAAACTCATATATGTATGACTAGAATATCAAGTTTATCAAATCCATAAAATTGATTTTTTAATTCATTACACCAATGGGGAGAAATCAGAACTCAATGTGTCTATAGTGACATTAGAATGATAGATTTGGAATATCCGCCTCGCAAACAATCAAATAGTGGTAACCGGACTAGTGATCGATATTCAAGAACCATATTGCACCTCAAAACTTGTTAGTGTGGTATTCAATCCTCATCAAGGGGTACTTTTTCTTTATAATGGATTGGTTCAATTAATCATAATCCTCATGAAAGGTCAAGAACACATATTCCTTTTTTATAATCATTACTAGAGCTACCTAGGGAGATACAATATTCATTATGAAAACCTTCTCTCAATGGTTATCCAACTATTACTATCACACCACAATCATGGTAGGGGCCATCTGATATGTTAAATAAGATATCAGAAAAGTCTCGGGATGTATGTCAATACACAACTCTATCTCCCACTTTGGAGGTAGACATAGAACCTCCATACGGAAGATGTCCATATAATCATCTACAACCCCAAGAATCATGATTCATGAAGAGCATACTACACCAAGGGATATAATTTACAAATTGTGGATGATGGGATATAGAATTATACTCATGGAAACCACTCACCCTACCATCAGATACCTTTCTCCCACAACAGAGAATCTCATCTCATCAGTACAAAGAAATTTGACTCGTCTATGTTGATATTCTACCAAGGCTTGGTCCATAGAAAATGAAACCATACCCAAGATGAAACCATAGGGTATGAATTGTAATGAAAAAAAGGCTAAAATAAAACTCTATCCACCAATATATATATCACACTAATAGAAAATTCAAGATATAGAAGAATTGTTCCCGGTATGAGCCTCAAGACAAATTTATTGGCCAGCGCTTCAACTTGGAGCTCTAGCCCTCCCACAATGTGTATAGAGATGATCGAATGACTGGAACCTTTTTATATTATCACTACAGATAGAGTATAATAAACACATATCAAAAAACTAATCATCTCATGCAATATGGTGTTAAAAGCCTCTAGATCCTATAGCTATCCATGACACCAACTTCCACCACCGTAAGCCTAATGTGGTCCACATGGTGGTGGTGGGGGAACGATCTCCTTGTATCATCCACCACCCTTATCTCCCATTTCCCCTCTTCCCACTCTTCCTTCCTTAGTACCACCCTACCCTATCCTGGGAGATCATTGATCATTGAGTGGCCTCTTCCATCGTAGTCTTTTAGCAACATGCTTATTCTCCTCATCACGTCTATTCAGGAAACCACATGTTATGTGGCCTAACCCATCAAAAGCAGAATACAAATCCTCTATATGATTATTTGGTTCTCTATGTTGTCCCTATACTACATGATAACATGCGTACTTCTGATTAAAAATTGATCACCTATGCTGAGATCCCACCGACTGGTGCCTGCAAGCATCTACAAATGACTCAACATTATGACACCCACTTCCAGCCCTAGTTGTATGGGGTCCCTTTAACATAAATATCTCTATTACATGTTCCAACTCCAACACCCTGATATAGGTGGGGATTCATAAGTGAACCACCTTGGCATGAATATATATATATGGTTTATATGCTCAAACATTCATGCTCAGAATTATCCAGCATGAATCATGTTAATGGAATATTGGGTAGGGTATATGAGTCTCATTGCGTAGTAATCTACCACCATCCCTCCCTACCACAAATCCATAATTTCCTAAATCAGAACTGAATGAAATCATGGGGTAGTAATTCCAATGGAACAAATATTAGAATTCATCCACAAGAGTGTTAAATCATCATTCATATGTCTAACAAGACTCCACCAGTGCTCAGTTGCTCCACGGAAAAGGCTTGCTGGCAGCAAAACCACCTGATATGTTAGTTTTTGGATGATCCTAAAGACATAGATCATTAAATCTATCCAATTAGTTAATAACTAAGGATTTAGATCACCATAGAACCACAAAAACCTCATTCCCTAGAACTCATGGAGTGTGATAATCCAACGCACATCCTTAGCCTCTTATACTGGGATGATTTGTTGTTCGACAAGGGGAGGTTCTTCTACCTGTCCACATCGAGGAAGAATTTCATTAGATGGACCCTCCACCAAGGCCTCATCGCTCAATGGATCTTCATCATGATCCATAAACGGTATCATGGACATCTATCAACGTGGAGGCATCCTGAAAATTAACAGTAAATATTTTGGCCAAATGAGAATATATATAACAAAAAATGGGTTGCTGGCTCAAGAAAGATATTCAAAGGCTCAATCCTATATGATGCATCCATCGTTGACTCTTTTAACCAATTTCTCTATATTCATAGGAAATAATAAGGTAGTTATGGTCTAGGTTAATAGATACATTGACCAACCATACTATCATTTGATTGCCTGATATGATAGTCGCACTCAAGACACCCTGACACTGTTTCTGAATTCCCAATCAAACACTCACAGGGGAACTACTCAATACACTATCCCAATAATAGAAGCACCTCTGATACCAAAAATTCATGACCCAATTAAAGATGGGGCTTGAATCACAATTTCCCCAAATACACCTCCATAAGCCAGGGGCTGGAGACTAGTTCCAAATGAATAACTTGCATAGGTAAACCTACAACTATGTAAATGTTTTTACACATATAGCCATCTCAATAATGATGTTTAGAAGGAGAATAGAAAAATCTGATAAATATTTCGGAAACAACCATGTGTATAAAACCTCTAGATACTACCTAAGTAGGGAAGTGTAAACTAAAAATTCAATGGGGAAAATACACGTACAACTAGATAGTTGTCCCTAGCTAAAAACACTAGAAAGTAAAACGCCAAGAGATCCTTACACCTGATCTCCCATCCGCGACCTCCATATACGGTCCAAGGTACTAGGTATAACAAAGCATCAATGAAGTCCCCACCGAACGATCCATAATCTACATAATACATGACACATGTGGTCAAATACCATGTATGGGTGAGTATATACGTACCTAGTGGGATTCCCCCAAAGATGACGGGAGAGATATAAGATATACAATAGGAATAGAAAGCTTTTAGATAGTAACAAGAAGAAGAAAATAGTTAAATAGGATAGCTCAACCCACACCAAGAGAGACTAACCTCCATAAAAAGGGTTAAACATGTTGTATAGATGAACTAAATGTTAGGTCTTTTCCACTTAGAGAAGGAGAGATGACTCATTCAACCACACAAAGCTAAACACGGAAAGAACATGACATATCACATGAATATTAAAAACCCATTGACAGAGGGTAACCAAATAATAATGTATGGATAATTATAAATAAATATATTTGATGTCAAAAGAAATACACATGAGAGAGAAAGAAGATCTCTATTTTAAAGCTCATCCTTGGGAGAAGAGTCACCAATAGTTCCAAATGTTTATCCACAATATCCAATGTCTCATGCATATTCCCAGAAGTAACTATCTAAATTAAGCCTCGATTTTTCACTGTGCTGCAGAAGCAAGGGGCAAGAATATATAGGCGGGACCCATTCTCTAGTAAAATATGAGGGTTCCAATCGGTAGTAGATTCCCCATTCCCATCCAAGTTAGACGATTCCACTCTAGAATTCATCGAAGTCCCTTTCCAGCCCAGTTGGAGGGTTCCACTTGAGAGTCAGAAGTGGAACCAAGCCTAGCCCAGCATGAGGGTTACACTCTAAAAGTCATTGAGGATCTATCCCGAGACTATCTAGAGGGTTCCACTTAGAATTCAGTAGATGAACCATGTCATGAACTTCTAGAGGGTTACACTCCAGAAGGCATTGAGGACCCATGCCCATCCCATCTGAAGAGTTCCACTAATAATTCTATAGAGGACACATGTCCATCCAATATGGAGGCTTCCAATCTAGAAGTTGATGAGTAAACACACCCACCCCACCTGGAGGGTTCCTATCAGAAGTCTGTAGAGGACTCATGCACTATTATGATAAGAGGGATATAGTCTAATAATCTAGGACCCATGCCCATCCCAACTATATTGTTCAACTCAATATGCGTGTGGTGATCCAAAATCATTACTACCGTCGATGAGCATCACCTAACCAAAATCATTCCACGAACATTCCAAATCATTACTAAAAATCCACAATTTATGGAACAAACATGTTCTACCTAGAAAAGCTCAATATAGGCTAATCAATGGAGAAAATTTGAGTCCAAAATAAGGATATATGGATGAATGAAATTTCCTAAAATGTTGACAAGTGGTATACTGCGTGCATGGGGACTGACACGACATGTGGTCCTGCTTATTCACCTATTCAAGGCCCGAAATGTACATATATTTATAACCATGTAGGATTATATTGAATGAGGTTTAAATAAATGGAATTCACATGCAACTTGGGGTCATTCCCATGTTCTTCTCCATGTTCATAGATTTTCCCACGTGTTTGTGTACTTTAGTACATGGTGTTCATCTTCATATGGGGGTCTCCCATGTTCTCTGGCCATTCCAATGTTCTCGGGACCATGGTATGTGATGGTTGTGTGCTCTGTAACATGAATTATCCACATAGGGAAGGTGGTACATGATATGTAGGAGGGTTACACACCATTCCATCATTATAATTTTCCTAAATCCTTACCTCTATAGCTAAGGGGCCACATGTAGTGTGTTATTAATAGTACATGACATGTAATCCGATTTTTCACATATTTTTGGACTCAATATCTACATTATAGATTACATTGCTTCTTTTTATTCAATCATTGATTCCACCCATGATTTTTTCACTCAGGGTCGGTCAATGGATTCTTTCCCTCAAGTGGCAAGAAACCCAATTTCCCTTTTCCATGTATGTGTTTCCTCACACTGCATATACCCTAGCTTCTTCCTTTGATAATTATTTGGAATTATATCATCATAAATATATTTCAATACCAGAAAGAATCCATTATTTTTCCTTTTCCATTGATACATCCCTCATTCATCATTTCATCATTATTCTGAGGGTCTGATCGGGCTTGGAATCTCCCAACTTCATCGAATCATCACTATGTGGTCTAACCGATGAAGAATGTGATGCAGTTGAGGAGGAACAAACAAGAAAAAAGGTTTAACCATCAATGGATATGTGTTAGTGGCCAATAATCAATAATAGTGATATCTGAATTAGAAAATAATGAATAATCAATTAAATTATTATATAAGATCATTCCAAGGATCTAAAATTGGTGATGATCAATATATGGAATTGATCTGCTCAATCAATTTAATAAAAAATCATGTAAAGTAACAAACGATGACTCCTACTTAGACTTTGGATCAATATTCAATGAAAAACATTCTCACTAATGATTGGATGATGTATTTTCGTTCAATACAATGTAATATACCCTGATCCAGCATTTCATTTTGCATTACGTGATTTTTAAATAGACAGAGGAATGAGAACATCTTTCCAGATCTTTGGATTAGTAGGATAACCCTATGAAAATCATCATGGATGTATACAAATCATTATTTCATTAAGGTTAAATAAATCATTTAATTAAATTGATTAATTAATCTATCCACCATATGTACTTTCAATAGAGGAGATGTTTGATCACCTCATGCCGACCTATTTAAAATCTGGCCTAGCATAAAAACATGTGTTCTGCACTCAATAAAGGTCTCATATGTAAAAACCCAAATTTCCTTGAGATTTATTTTTAAATATATGGAATTATTATGAGTCTGTTAAAATTGAAGGTGCGTGATTCCGGGGTCTGGTATGCCTAGAATGAAATTTTTAACATTTATTAATGTACGTTCAGTAAATGCATGAGCAGCATTTTCAAACATTTGAACGGGTGTTCAAATTAAAAATCGGAGGGCACCGTTGAATCTACAATGCCAAGATTTTCTTAAGGGATACATTACTTTGAATTTAGTAGGTATGAGTAAAAAGTTATGTTTTGGGGATTTTTAAAAGTAATAAAATAAAATATCATTATTATTTTATTTTATTTCGTATCCTTCAATAGGCAAGCGGAGTGTGGGACCAAGTGATATGTCCTGCCATTAAATTATGTGACCCTTAAATCTATGTATCAGGAAATTTGGGGAAATTAGGAAGCTTCATAATTAATGAGCCCCATTAATTCCCAATGTGATTACATACCCTCCACCTCTTCAATTTATATTGAGCTAGGGGAGAGGTACCGGCACAACTTAACCAAGCAGTGAAGTGTTGGTAATGTGCCGAGACACCAAAACCTTTGAGGATAGATCTGGTTCCGGTGATCATTGATGAGGGACATCGAAACCCAAAACTGAAGAACTACGTTTGAGTGGCGTTGTGGGTGGCTTGTTGCAGGGACATCAAATAACAAGACTTCCTCAATCGCAAGCACTCTCCAACGATTTGAGGTAGGAATTTTGATTCTCATTATATCCAATGAATTTATTGAATCCTTTATCCTCCCTCCTATTGTGAGATAACATAGAGGGTGTGGGACTAACGATCATGGCCCAGACCCTCCGCTAAATTGCGACACCAATGTGTTATCCTTGCAATACCTCCAGCACGGTGACACCGATCGGCTACAAAGAAGGAGAGCACTAACTCACACTGCAAGAGGAGGTAACAGAAAAAAGTCGAGGTGGTCATCACAGTGGCCAACCTCGACCGACCACAGAGGAAGTGCAGTGTGCCGTCGCGCACCGCTGTTGAGCAGGAGACTGCAGCTCATTAGCCACAGTGGATAGGGGAGGCGGCCAACACATCGACCCGCTATGGAAGAGGATAAATTGTTACCAGTACGCAGCCGTCGAGTGAGAGAGGTGACCAATGACACGATGGAGGAGGAACCCACCATGTGGTTTCCATGGGGATGGGGTGGCGCCCATGTGGTTCCACCATTTCATGAAACCAATTTGCCTCCGGGCCATTCATGATTCTGGGGGAATGTTTCCCCCTTTTCCAACTCAAGTGGACAATGGTCGGGAAGCAACTTTCAGGCCGTTCTGTGGGCGGCCGGGCCACCCCTTGTAGGCCGCACCCTACGTGGTCGGGCCACCCATTTTTGGCCGCCCATTGTGGGCCTCCCTATTTGGACTAGGGCACCCCTTGCAGGCCACCCTATACGGGCCGCCCCCTTTCGGGCCGGGCCGCCCCATGTGGGCCACCCTTAGTGGGCCGCCCCACATTTGGGTCAGCCTGCCACCTTGAAGGACACCCTTTATGGGATGCCACCCTTGCGGGTCAGGAAAGACCTTGGCCTAGGGGGCCGAGACCTCCATGGCCCATCCCAAACCAGGTCGGATCAGGTCAGTCCGACCAGGATGGACCGGACCTAGCCCCCCCCCCCCCCCCCGGGCACAAAAACACTTAAATGATCATATCTTGAGAACCAAATGTAGGTTTGATGAACCATATGCAGTTTTGGGATCCTTGGATATAGATGTGAATTTTGGTATACTCTGCTTGAGATTTAGAGATACATGGAGTATGGACTGGTTGGATCGACACGAATCAAATCGCCCCCCTAGAGCTAAAACTCTTATAAATCACAGTCCAAGTTTCTGATTGATACACCCTCTATCGCATTGGAACCCTACAACATTGTGTTCTTTTGGGTTACTACTTTTTAAAGCTTAGTGGAGGTTGAGGTATGACCGATATCTCGAGGGGCATATACTATGGAACTCGAGCGCACCGGGTGAGAGGAATCCAGTGACTGGTTGTGTAGCGGAGGTTGGAGATAGATAATACAGAGGTTAGTACTTAGTGATACTATGTTGGTCAGCACCGATATTGTGTGGGTCAGATCTTCTGTGGGTCAGTGATCAGCGATCCAATGTGGGTCAACACATACCCATCCCGTGTGGGTTTGATCATGTGTGGGGAAGCGCTCAATGATTTTGTGTGGGTCAGCACATATCGATATTGTGTGGGTCAGATCCTATGGGGGGCATTGATGGGGTTCGTTACCTATTGTTCCAGTGTGGGTCAGATCTTGTGTGGGTTATTGCAGGGGTTAGTTAACTATTGATCATGTGTGGGTCAGTTCCTGTGTGGG
Organism: Viscum album; assembly: GCA_963277665.1. Taxonomy (NCBI): domain Eukaryota; kingdom Viridiplantae; phylum Streptophyta; class Magnoliopsida; order Santalales; family Viscaceae; genus Viscum; species Viscum album. The sequence goes on from OY728123.1 coordinate 670,096,009, forward strand.
TTTGTGGGGGTTTGTTACCTATCGATCATTTTTGGGTCAGACTCCGTATTATCATAAGCAATGCCTCTTGGTAGAATAAGATAATCTACCTTCCCGACTAATAATTTGTACTTCATTAAATCACTAATGTCTTGTTTGAGCTGAGACTCTATTTGAACAATGAATTTTACCTGTGTGGTACTACTATCTTCGTGGTGTTACATATGTGGTACTTCTACCTTCATGGTGCTACCTTTTTGGTATACATCCTCATGTATGCGATGAGTATATCTTGATATATTAGGTATTTTCATGGGTATATATCTAAGTTGAGTTGATGTATTTCTATGGGGTTTTTTCTTTGTGGAAGTTTAAGAGAACTACAGGGTATTAGGGTCCTTATTGGGTATCGTTATTCTCACCCCTACATAGGCTTCGCCCACAGCTTGTTGTGTCTTGTGCAGATATTGTACAACAATGATCGAGGCAGAGGGAGAGGGGAATTGATGGTGCTCGGAGGTGGGACATTTATCATGATATGGCATATGGACTACTGATCATGAGCTATACTTACCCTTTAGTTAGGATCCGTCGTGGATTTTCTAGTAGATTTTTTTCACCTTCTAGTTTTGTTTAATTTTTAGTTTCTCTTGTATATTCCATTTGGGCTTTTATTCTGGCCCCTTTTACTTTCAGCACTCTTTTACTACATCATTTTACTTTGTGGTTGCATCTTGTTGCATTATAGTCTGTGTATTTGTACCGGTTTAAAAGTAATTCATTCCTAGTATAGGGATACGCCTTTCTAGTGAAAGTCTCTAGCCCCTGGACTATGGATGGTGGGCCTAGGGTCGTCATGGAATGGGCCCCGGGGGATGGGCCGTGACAAAGTGGTAAAAGAGGAGTAGGTTCTACCGAAGAACTAGGACTCTGATCTTCTATCTTTGGAAATAGTGTTATGTGTTATGAGTGTGGTTTTTATTTTGGGGAATCCATTGTTGGTGCAGTGTCTAACTTATCCATACAACGGGACCCTGAATTATGATTTTCGACTCTGTACACAGAAACCCTGATTGCATGTGTTTTTGAAGAGTTATTCTTTTGATCTTTTGTGTCAGTGCACCATGTAAAACCTTGTAAACGTGGAATACGTGTCTTCTTTTCGGATTCCCCCATACAGACAGCCATCCAGGATTCCTGAGATAGTACGGGATGATGACCCATCGAGCGATGACGCCTCGGTGTAGGGCCCCATTACAGAGAGAGCACCTTCGGGTGGTGAACCAGCAGTACTACAATCCCTTGGGTAACTATTTCTACCAGCCCCACTAGTATAGGGTGCACGCTGACCGAGCATGCTGCATGAGTTTCAGGAGAAGAGGCCTCCATGTTTCTGAGGTGAGACGTACCTGCAGCCAGATGAGGAGTGGCAGGAGGCTGTAATCAGAGTTTTTCGCTTGGTTGGGACACCATATAACCTTATGGTGATCCTAACATACTATCTTTTTCATGAATAGGAATGGAGATAGTGTAGCTTGATGCTCCAGATGCATGACGAGGAGACCCAAACCTAGGCTGACATTGAGAGCCTTTTTAGTGCAGGGTTCATCCAAGAAACCTTACGCTTCGTGCGTATACAGGAATTGCTGCACATAGAGTAGGGCATCATGACTGTGGCCCAGTACATACCGAGGATCACTAATGTCTCTCATTACCCCACCGACATGGTTTGAGACACTTTTTCAGGGACCTGACCTTTGAGAAGGGTCTCTGACAGGAGATAAAAGAATCGATGATAACACTTAGCATACTAATATAGGCTGGGCTGCTAGAAAGAGTACTTTTGGTGTAGATCTTCCAAAATGATCATACACCAACATAGATACCCACCATTAGGTAACACATAGCAGAGTCATCTAGGGATGGTAGTACGCAGATGACATAGAGGTCCAAGCAGAATGGATAATCTGGTGGATAGCCCTATGATGCAGGGTTGGAGGTGTAGAGCACGCGAGGTAGAGAAGGTCAGCCCTGGGATATGTAGTGCTACACATGCGGCAGGGAGGGTTACAAGGCTCACGACTAACCGACCCACCATACAGACGACCAGTAGATAGTCGATGGACCACCAAGGGAGATGCAGAGATTTGATTGAGAAGGTCCACAGGTGGTAGACGGACATGGCAGATGACCTCGCCGAGCAGTTGGCAGTGGGAGGTGATACGAGGTTCTACCTCCACCACCCCCATGTGGTCCACCCCGACCACAGAGAGTAAGTGGACAAGAAAGAGTTCAGCTCTAGGTAGCTAAGGCCTACGACCACGACGCTTCAAAGATGATTAGACGTATGATCTATATATACTCCACCTTCTCTGCAGTACTCATAGACATAGGATCCAGTCACACATTTATTTCCAAAGCCCTTGTTTGGAGCTTGGAGATTTCAGTGGAGCCGTTGTATCGATCCTTAAGTCTAGAGACTCATATGGGAGAAGATTAGATGACTACACACTTGTGCCGGAAGTGTGAGTTTACTCTAAGAGCCGAGAGCATCAGCTGATATCTTTTAGTAGTGGCATCGAGGCATTACGATGTCATATTGGGTATGGACTGTTTATCCACAGTTCATTTTTATATTGACTATATTAGGTTAAAAGTGTTGTGTGTCCGCATGGATGGGACCAGGTTTTTCTTCACCAGTGAGAAGGGAATCTTTACAGAACCTGATAGACTTTCCAAGAGGATGGTGCAGTTGATCACACATTAGTTGGTTGGCCTTATCCTCAGAGCAGTACATGTTGAGAGTCTGAAATATCATTTTGTGGTGGACCAGTATGCTGATTTCTTTCTTGATGAAGTTCCAGGTCTACCACCACACATAGAGGTAGACTTTTACATCGACAATTACCACGAGACGACATTGATATCTACAACATCATATTTTATGGCTCTCGTGGATCTTTTTGATTTATGGGTAATGTTAGAGGACTTGAAGATGAAGGGGTTCATAAGGCCTAATGTTTCTCCATGGTCAGCCCCAATTTTGTTTAACAAGAAGGAAGATGGGATTTTGAGACTCTGTATAGACTACCGGTACCTGAACCTGGTGACCATGACACCCAAGTATCCACATACGAGTATTAATGATCTTTTCGGTTAGCTGAAGTGAGCTTGTTGGTTTTAGAAGATAGACCTCAGATTAGGCTATCATCAGAATAGGGTACATGATGAATATGTATAGAAGATGGCCTTCAAATGTCAGTATGGCCACTATGAGTTCTTGGTTATGCCATCCAACATGACCAATTCCCCAAAAGTGTTCACAGGGCTCATGTACAAGATCCTCCAACCATACCTCGATCGCTTTGTGGTAGTCTTCATCGATGAAATCTTGATATAATTAGTTATGGAGGATGAGAAATCCTATAATATGTTGATAGTTTTGCATACAATTTGTGAGAACCAGCATTATGGTAAGCTCTCAAAGTTTTAATTATGGATACTAGAGGTCAACATTCTTGGAAACGTTATCTCAAGGTTAGAGTTGCAGTGGATCTAGTGAAAATAGAGGTTGTACTTTATTGGGAGACACCCAGTAGTGTGGTTGAGGTATGAAGTTTTGTAGGGTTGGCTAGATAATACTGGAAATTTGTGCGTGACATTTCTTGAGTTGTGGCACCCTTTTCAGAATTTACAATGAAGGGACAGCCCTTCATATGGATGGAGAGAAGCTATCATTGTTTTCAGAAGATGAGGCAGAGACTGACGAGTGCCCCCATCTTGAGGCTACTAGAAGAGGGAATTTGGTTCGTAGTCTACTGTGACGTATCGTGGATGGAACATGGGTGTGTCTTGATGTAGGAGAGAGCAGTGTTCACCTATGGCTTTTGATAGATGATAAATCATGAGTAAAAATTTTCTACCCATGACCAGGAGTTCGCAGCAGTGGTCTTCACCTTGAAGATGTGGCGACAATACTTGATCGGCGAGCATTTTACAATTTACTCTGATCACAAGTTTCTGAGGTATATCTTCACTTAGAAAGACCTAAACCTGACACAACGACAATGGATATAGATCCTCCAAGACTATGACTTTGAGATAGTCTATACTCGAGGGAAGGGGAATGTGGTAGTTGATGAACTCAGCATGAGGTCTAGTTTGAAGTTATTCAGTGAGCCGATTGAGAAGCTAGACGTGATAAAGATATCCTTTATGGATAGAGATGGAGAAGCTTAACCCTAGTCTATGATAGTCAGTCCCCCACTACATCAGCGAGTCCGGGAGGCATAGCTTGAGTACATTGACTACGATGCACGACGTGCTCAGATATCTTCAAGACATGCACCTAACGGATTTTTTGAAGGTAGGGAGCATGTCATCTTCTTCAGAGGACATACCATGCTACTGGTGGTGCTACGAGAGGTGGTGTTTAGGGAATTCTATACATCCCATTTGTCAGTACATCTTGGTGTGGTGAGGATGTACCAGGACCTCTGACATCAGCACTGGTGGCCTAGGATGAAGAAATCAGTGGTAGAGTTTTTTTTTCACGATGCCTCACTTTTCAGCAAGAGAGGGTTGAGAATCAGTTTCCAGCAGGATTAGCACATCCACTTGAGGTGCCAGAGTGGAAGTTGGATGGAATCTATATGGAATACGTGACAGGGATTCAATGTACAACCATAGGACAAGATTCCATCTGGGTGATCATTGACCGAATCACCATGTCTTCCCACTTATTACACATCCAAGAGTAGGGATTAGTAGAGGGCTTTAGACACCTCTATGTATAGGAATTGTACGACTTCATGTGGTACCATCGACGATCACCTCTAACCGTGATACATGATTTACATTTATGTTGTGTAAGGGATTACTAGAGGCATTTGGGACTCAGCTACGTTTGAGAACCACCCTTCATCCTCAGACGGATGGTCATATGCAGTAGACCATTCATACAATGGATGACATGCTTCGTGCACACGTCAAAGATATTGGACCCAGTTGGGAGGATCACTTTCCCTTAGTGATGTTCGCATACACCCATAGTTACCACTCCACCAATGATATGTAACCATTGGAGGCCTTGTATGGTTTCCCTTACAGATCACCTCTATGCGGGAAAAACCCTAGGGAGTCAGCACGTATGGGTATAGAGTTGGTACATGCTACCACTGAGATAGTGAAGATCATCTAGGAGGTGATGAAGACAGCACAGAGTAGACAGAAGTCTTATGCTGAGAGAAGAGGGATACCATTGGAGTTCTAGGAGGGGGACCATGTTTATTTACTAGTCTCTCCTCGATTTGGACTACATAGATTTGGTCGAGGAAGAATGATATCACTGAGGTTTATCAGACCATTTCTGATACATAAGAGGAAATTCGAGGTGGTGTACAACTTATCACATCCACAGTAGATGGAGAGGGTGCATGATTTCTTCCATGTATCCTAGCTAAGGTGATATGATCATGACCCATATAACATCATCGACCATGGCGAGATAGACTTTTGATGTTGGGGTGACATTTGTGGAGGTTTTATTAGAGAGTGAGGATCGACAAGAGTGAGTCCTTCATGGGTGATTGATACCTCTGGTGTACGTTCGCTGGTAGCATGAGAACCTCCAGGAGAGAACATGGGAGTGGGAGGCTCAAATTCATGCTCATTATCCCCATTTCATTACATAGTCTATGTTGGGTCGTTCGAGGATAAAAATACCTAAGGTGGGGAGAATGTAAAGACCCAAATTTCCATGTAAATACTTTTTTAATTATATTTATTTATTATGAGTCTGAGAAAATTGACGGCTCAATATTCTGAGGTCCGATGTGTCAATCCATTAAATGGATTGACCCATAAATTTATGCAACAACAACTTTGGGGAAATTAGGAATCTTCCTAATTAATGAGCCCTACTAATTCTCATCATCGTTACTTACACTCCACCTCTCTTATTTATATGGAGCATGGGGGGAGGTACAAGAATAGCTTCACCAAGCAATGAAGTGCCGGTAAAGTACCAAGATGCCATACCCTTGGAGGACAGAGCCGGTTCAGTGGAGCAGTAACAAGCGACGCCGAAACCATGAACCGTAGGTCGACATTCGAGCGGCATCATTGGAGGCTTGATTCCGGGATGAAGAACAATGAGAATTACTTAATCACAAGCGCTGTCAAAATATTTGAGTTTGGGTTTTTGATTCTTGTTATTTCAAGTGAATTAATTGAAACATTTATCCTCCCACCTATTGTGACCAAACGTAGAGGGCGTGGGCCTAACAAACCCTACACAAACCCTTTTCTACTTTTCTACACACTTTATTTCTCCATGGAATACTGCCAACATGGAGACACCAACCGGATATAATGAAGGAGTGTGTCGACGCATGCCACAAGAGGAGTCCACAGCACAAAGCTGCGGTGGTCATCATAGCGGCTGGCACCGGCTGGCCGTGGAGGATGTGCGGCGCACCGTCATGGGATGCCGGTGAGCAGGGGGTCGAGGCTCGTTGGTCGCGATGGATATAGGATGCGAATGACACAAAGGCTAGTCGCGAAAGGGGAGGCGGAGCTACCAATGTGCCTCTAGTGAGCATGAGAGGCGGCGCGATCATCACGCCGCCAGTGAGCAGATTCCATGACCGAATCTGCTGTGAAAAACAACCTGCCACACAGGTTCCATGACGACTTGGTAGCGCCCACGTGGTACCACCATTTCGGGAAACTAAATGGCCTCCGGTACGTTCGGGGTATCGAGGGGATTTTTTCCCTTACCAAATCAGCCGGACAACTATCGGGCAGCCCCTTGTGGGCCCTTCCTTCCACGGCTAGGCCACCTCTTGTGGTCCTCCCTATGTGCACCATGCCACCTCTTTACAGGCCTCCCTTTGCGGGACACCCCTTTCAGTCGGGCCCCCACTTGCAGGCTGCCTATTATGGGCTGCACACATTCGGGCCAAGACTCCCCTTGCGTGCTACCCCGTTTCTTCCTGGGTCACCCCTTGTCTGTCGCCCCCTTTTGTGTCTGTCCTCCACTTTCAGAATGCCCTCCTTGCAGGCCCAGCCCAATCCGGGTCGGGCCATGTCCGTCTGACCAGGTCAGACTGTACTCAGGCCCAACCGGGGCCAGAAATACTTAAAGATAAATATCTTGAGTACCAGACGTTTATTTGAAGAACCGTTTCCGGAATTGGGATCCTTGGATAGATAGGGTTCATTTAGTATACTCCACTTATATTTTAGGGACAGTTGGAGTATATCTGGGTCAGATCAAACCTGAATTCAATCTGTCCCTAGAGCTACAATGGTTATAACTCACAGACCGAGTGTCCGATGGATGCACCATCTATCATTTAGGAACCCTTATAACATAGTGGTCCTTTGGGTTACTCCTCTTTGGAGCTTAGTAGTGGTCTAGGTATGGCCGCTATCTCGAGGGGAAGATACTATTTAACTCAAGAACACAGGGTGCGAGGAATCTAGTGGCAGGCAGGGAGGCTGAGGTTGGAGACAGATCATACGGAGGATAGTACCGAGCGATCCTATGTGGGTCTGCACCGATCATGTGTGGGTCAGTGCTCAGTGATACTCTGTGGGTCAGTTCTTACCTATCCCGTGTTTGACAGATCATGTGTGTGTCAAATCTCAGTGATCCAGTGTCGGTCAGCACATATCGATCCTATGTGGGTCAGATCCTATGTGGGTCATTGTAGGGGTTAGTGACCTATCGATTATGTGTGGGTCATATCCTCTGTGGTACATTGTGGAGGTTAGTTACCAATCTATCCTGTGTGGGTCAATGGGGGTAAGTTACCTACTGATCCTATGTGGGCCAGACTCTGTATAGTCAGAAGCAGTGCCTCTTGATAGAATAATATGATCTAACTTCGCGACTAATCATGTCTACTTCTTTACTTTAATAATACCAAGATTGAGATGAAACACTGTTTGAACTAATTCTTTCACCTGAGTGGGACTTCAATCTTCGTGATGATACATATGTTGTACTTCTACCTTCGTGGTGTTACATTTTTGGTATACATCCCTCATGTCTGATATTAGTATATATTGAAATCTTTGGTATTTGTATGGGCATATACCTAATGAGTTGATGTCTTTATTTGTGTTTTTTTCCGTTGTATAACTTTAAGAGACCAATGAGGTCTCAGGGTCCCAACTAAGTATCATTATACTCACCCCTGCATGGGCTTTTCCCATAAATTGTTGTGTCTTGTGTAGATGACATACAAGATTGATCGAGGCTGAGGGAGCACCGACTGGATGGTGCTCAGAGGTAGAACATTTGGCGTGACATGATACAGGGACTACTGATCGGGGGATGTACCTACCCATCACGTATGATCTTCGGTGGACGATGTAGGATCTTCTTTTAACCTTTCAGCTATTTTTACTTTTCAATTTTACTTGTACTTTTCCATTTGGGCTTGTATTCTGGCCCCATTTACATTCATCACTCTTTTACTACAACATTTTACTTCGTGGTTTTGTCTTGTTTCATTCTAGTCAATTTGTTTGTACAGGTTTAAAGGCAATGCTGACCCGTTATAGGGATACACCTTTCCGGTGTTAGTCGCTAGCCCCTATCATATGGATGGAATGCTTGAGTTATTCATGGAACAGGCCCTAGGGGATGGCTCATGACTTCATATTTTTTATGAAAGAATATGTTTAAGATTTATCCATTTTTTATTAAAAAATGTGTGAATTATAAAAAAATTAATTTATATTATTTTAAAATTAATTTTAGAAACATGAGGCCTTAGAATCTCAGGCTGTCTATATGCCTAGCTCTGGAAATATATTCCGAAATATTAGAATGTTTTACTTGGAAAAAATGGATCTCTATACCTAGGGAAGAGGAACTCAATTTTGAATGAAAAGAATTAATTCATATAATGATAAAATAGTTATGGTTTAAATGGGCCACTTTTCAGTGAATGTTTTTTACATTATATATAAATATCATATGTTTCTCATATTTTGAGTATAAATATTTAAAAAATGATAACATATAAATATAATGTAATTAATAATTACTCATTAATGGATTATCAATTTTTTTGAAATTATGATAAATTTAATTAATGGTAAAAATTGATATTTTTCCAAAAGACAATTTTAAGCATATAATTTTTTTTATCCTTATAAATTGAGTTAATCAATTTTTATTAATTATTTATTTAAAAATAATTTATAATATATTATGAAAATAAATTATTAATCATATAATGGTTTCCACTAGGCTATGAATGAAGTTAAATTCAATTTAAGCTTCGAAAAATCTTTTTTAATATATATTGTTTTCATTAAAATGTTTGAAGATTTTACAATAATTTTTAGACACATTTCAAATTTTTTTAGAAAAACTTTACATCACTTTTAATTTCAGTATATCAAAATGATCTTAGTGTTAATTCTAATTATTTTTCAAAAGGAGTTGATTTATGGTTTAATAGTTAATAATATTGATTTTAAAAATAATGTTAATTTTTTGACGTATTCATGATGAAAGAATGAATTTAAATTTCATTAAACTATTTTTATAAACTTGATGTATATTTGATAAGAAATTTGGTTAATTTAAAAATAAAAAAAATTAAATCAGAAATTTATGTTTAACATTTAAGAAATCAAAGTAATAATTTTAATTTAAATGAAAACTGTTTTTGACTCTTCAGTTTTACTGAAGTATTCATAAGGTTCCACATAATTTATTTTAGTTAAAAATTCAAATAAGAATTATTTTATTTCAAATAATGAAATTAATTCAATGGGAATCAACATTATAATTTATTTTTGTGTAAAGGAATTTTTATGATTAAAAGTTACATTTTTCTAAAAAACAGGTTGTATTATGTTTTGAGATCATATGTTAAAATAAATTTTTACATATTATTAGAATTGAATATAGTCAAATTGATTAAATATGTAATATCAAAATAATTAATTTTTGTAAATGAGTTAAACATAATTATTTGTCATAATATATAGTAAAAATAGTAAATATTTATCAGCTTGGTTAATGGTAAAATGAATAAAACGGGTTTAAAATAAATGGACATGGATTCCTAAAAACATAAAAATATTTTTTAAATTTAATTTAACAGTTTGATTTTGAGAATACCCTCCTTATCTCTGATACTATGATAATTTGGATCCACTGGACTTGAGAAAACATATATTATATAATAAAATTTCATGTATTTACAAATTTCCCTCCCACCTCACTTCTAAAAGGGGAATTCATATCATATATTATATACACTTATTAAGCCACATAGATCAACCAAACAAAGAAACCCATTTTTGGATGGGTCATTATTTTAAAGGAAATTTTGAATGTTCATTTAAGTGCATCTTCCATTCTAATAAATGATATTTGAAACCAAATTTGGAGTCTTAGTGATCATTAAATGGGTTTTTTTATATGGAAAGAGGTTTGGTAGGTAGGGAAGATGTACACCCCTGACACTGAAATCCTAGATCTAGTGTATTACATATTACATTGGTATGATTAAGAGGGTTGAAATCTTGAAGGAATGGTAAGTTTTGTAGTATTTAACAAACTAGATACATATGTGAAACTCACATTACATTAGGAAGGTAATAAAATACAATACCTAACAAATTCTAATAAACTGCATCGAAGAGAACTCAACAAGTGATATCTTATTCATAAACTATTAAAGGTAAAAAAATGAAAGTGATGAACTAAAATGATCAATAAGGGTTACAAATTGTGTAATCATGAATAAATAATAATTGAATCGTATGAAAATTGGCATAGTCAAAATGGAATGGTGAATAATTAAAAAACAAACACCATTAGTAAATAGAAATTAAAAATGCTTCCACATAATTTTTCATTGCAAAAACCTCAGCGATATTAATGATTGAAAATAAGTAAAAATAATTCTTATTAACTGTATGTCACATATCAGGAACATGATTCAACTATACCATTGAATTAGTCTAGTTTTGTGGGTAGAAACCCATCTGATATTTTTTATACAAACTCGATGCGTTTGTCACCAACTTATTTGTCTCATTAGACCATTCAATGCATCGAGGGGATATATTTTTCCCTTACCATCACATAAATTATTAATATTTCTTTACAGGATGATTTAATACAATTACAATATGCCTTCTTAATATATGTATAGAGTATAGAAATAAGATTCATCAATATTTCCAACAACATTCTAAATAAATACCATATTTGAAATGTTATTCTGGGATGGAAATAATCATATCCATGCTACAAGAAAATGTTTATTTACCATAATTATAATTTCAAAAAAGAAATGATCTAAAATTGGCAGCATATATAACACATAAGAATGATTATGTGCACAATAACTAGTAGGTCTCAATGAACTGGAAATTAAGACAAAGCCCCTTACAACACTGAAATCAATTGAATCGTATGATCAAAATGAAATAATCACCAAATGAATCCTTGATTAAAATTAATATAATTAGAATCATAATATTATATATCAAATGGGTGTACTCATATACAACATAAAAATGTAAAAATGAAATCTCCTAGAATTGAATGTGACATGAGAAACCCCTTACAACATTTTGGAATGGTACCGGGTGTTCTTGTGGGGGATTACTAAGTGGTAAATCCATATCCCATATTTTTTATATCATAAGGGAAGTATGGGAGAGGTTCCGAAATATGAACCATCATTAGGAATTAAAAATAAAAGGCCACAACATAGGGGATGATTCATGGATAAAATTGAGTCAGAGGATACCTTACTTATGCCTGATTGCGTGCTTCGATTGATCTTAATGAACTGAATAATCAAATTTATCATCATTAATTAATAATTAAAGAACCTATTATACAATAAATTTATTTAATATAACCATATTAGGTTAATTCAATGACTTTTTTATTTGTTTAAGAGGATCAATTCTGATGTTTGGGAAGCATTTTATTTTTTAATTTCAAGATCAGTATACTTGTATTCATGAATGGAATTTCGTTTGAAATTTTGATAAAAATCCAAAATAGTTATTAAATATTATTAGTGAAATTAATGCTAAATAATGTATCTTAAAAATATTTTGGTTATATACCATGAAGATGAAACATTAGATAAAAGTAAATGATTAATGATTGGATTTACTTGGCGGCTTTGTTCGTAATGAACTTCTTTTGTATTATTATGTTATATTATGAGTGTTTAAGGGTTACAGAATATTAAATAAGATTATATAATTATATTATAATCTATATAAATAAAAAAAGTTTTTTCATGATAATAATAGAATATTTTAATACAAATTGAAAACTTGTCATCCTTGAATGTTATAAATTAATGAATCTGAGAAGAGGTTTTCATTTTTAGTATAAGAGGAGGGTGAAAAGAGATATGATGATTGAATATTTCATTATCATAATAATATTTCATTCCATGTATGGTATTTTAATCATAACAATTTGATGTGGGGGATATGATTATAGGGAAAAAAATAATGTAACTTGTAAAAGAATTTGAACGAAAATGGATGATAGGTTCACCTCTTGAGTACTCCTCCGTGATAACCTCATTAAGGCCTTTGTTTTTGTCATTTTGGTGAAACCAAAAAGTCTTTCACTTGGAGGAGGAACTTAGGGAGATATTTTAGGAGAATTTTGGATTTTTTTGAAACCTTATTGGTTTTTGAGGGATAAGGGCGCGTGGTGGATTATATAGTGGAGGGGAGGAGTGATTTTACATTATTTTAATCATTATTTAAAATTTTTGGCTCAATACTATGAATAGTTTTGATTCTTGTGCTCCAAAAGAGTATTAATTTCATGTAAGTTAGAACCAAGTGTTATTACATCAACCTTGCATCACCTATGATGCAGTAAAACAAATATTTAGCATTTATCATAATTTATCGTGTTTTACTATTCATCAAAAATTCATGAATTTTACCAAAATACAAAAAATTCACCCTAACATTTTTTCGATGTGTAAAATCCAAAAAAGAACTCAATTTTTGAAAAATAATTTTCATAATGTGATACAATAATTTTTTAATTGAAAACATTATTTAATCTAAAAATACCCACACATATAATATTCATCTCAATTTTTAAGGTTCCTAAATTTTATTTATACATTAATGAGTAAGTTTTTCCATTCATAAGGGTGTTATTAAAATTATTAATGGTATGTTACCATTCATAATGGTTTGTTAATATTCAAATGGGTTTGTAATTGTTCACTATAACTTAACTTGATTATAACAAACTCCAAATATAACCCTGATCGCAATTTTCTATATATTTTACTCAAAATTCAAAACACGGAATTGTCAAATTTATGTTTTATGGATAGGTTATGACTATATCCTAAATAAAAAAGTATTTTTTTCAATGAAACTTATTTATTTATTAAATATATTCTATGAATATAATGTATTTAACAGAAACATATCATAAAATGTTTGGGTGTTATATTATTACCACCTATTGAAATTTCATCCTTGAAACTTTTCATGTGTTATGCCCTTAAAAAATATGTGGTCTGTTCTTATTCATAAAATATTAGGTTCCCACATTTCTTCCTACATTTTATGGATTCTCCAAAGAACCATGATTAGACGAGTTGTCTGATTTCTCAATACCGGATCCCATGTGTCAAGAATCTCAATATTCACTTTATAGTATGAAAAATCTGGTTCTACTTCTATTTAATCATAGGTGAGTAAATATGTTGGTTCTATAATGCATTTCATTAATAATGCCACATGGAACACATTATGAACTTTGGAGAGACTTGGTGGAAATGTGAAAATGTAAGCTACATCTTCGATCCTCCCCATAATTTCAAATGGCCTGGTGTACACGAGGCTGAGTTACCCTTTCTTACCGAACTTTATGACACAAATCCAAATATATACTTTTAGAAAAATATGATATCCTACTTGAATGTTCAAATCCGTTCTCTGGATGTCAGCATTAATGTTTTTCCTACTTTGGGCTACTTTAGTATGGTCTTGCATTTTCTTTTCCTTTGTAGTTTTCTATTCTATAAGTTCTAGGACTAAATGTCTCCTCTCTCCAACTTCATCTAAAAAATATGGAGTTTCACACCTCTTACTATATAATTCTTCATATGTCATAACTGATAATGCTATAGTGGACACTATTATTATTGTTAAAATCCACCAAACGAATGTTTTGATCCCATATACCTTTAACGTAATGGGATCATTATATCAACATGACTTCCAGTGTTTGAATAGTCCTTTCAGATTTTTCGTCAGTTTGGGGATGATAAGAATTACTCATACGAAGCTCAGTATCCAAATCCTTTTAGATACATTTCTAGAATTGTGATGTAAAATGTGGATCTCGATAGGACACAGTCGATAAAGGTATATCATGAAGTAATGCAACATCATTAATATAAAGTTTTTTCAGGCTCTCTATCGGTAAATCCTCTCTTATATAAAGGAAATGTGTAGATTGTTTGAGACGATAAAAAATTACCCATATTTAATCATTCCTTCTAGGATTCCTCAGTATTCCTCTGAAAATATCAATCATTATTTGATCCCACTTCCATATAATAGTTTCTATAGGTTTTATCACCCCTCGAGGATATTGTCTCTCTGCATTAACTTATTTACAAACAAGACACCTTGAAAGGTAATCAGAAATTTATCACTTTATATTATACCACCAGAAATTATCCTTCATATCCCTATACATATTTCTGCTATCTGGGTGAATAGATAAATTTGAGCTATGAGCATCATCAAATAGTTTCTATTTTAGCTCAGGAACTGATGGAACACATAACCTATAAGGCCCCAGCCTTAAACCTTACTTAATATTGAGTTATTACAAGATTACACATTGAGGATCTTTTCCTGTTTAGAGTTTTAGAGAATTAGATCAAAAAACATGCATTAAATCCCACATTTAAACAAAGTGGTTACAATAAAAGATAGTATTCATTTTTTCCCATCAATGGAAACATATTTAAAATAAAACATTGATTCTTCCTTGACACTTCCTTGACACTATCATCATATCATGTACCATTCCCTTGACCTATGAAAAACATTTCAAAAAACTTGGGATGAGCATAAAAAGCTCTGTAAGGGATATAAAAATATGGAAAGGAAACATGAGTACATGTATACACAAGAATCAATGAAATAATACTCTACTCATAAAACAAAAGCACTTTAACATACCTCATCAAATCATGAATAAATCACAGAAATCATAAGACATAAAGGTAACATGAGGCATTCATAACATTCTTACGTAGGGAGTAAACCTCTTGGTTACGTTTGGAATACTCATCACAGTATATTCCCGAAATCTCTTTGGAGAAACCTTAAAGTTCACCTCCTTCACGTTACCCAATGAATTGAAGAGTTATATCGGTCTCACCCACACTTAGTTTATCACAGAACCACTCGTCTTCATAATAATGCCCAAGAACCATAACATAATCGTATCACATAAATCAGGCATAAAGGAAACATAACATTTCCACTTTTCAATCACATGATATCAATAAAACACATTATAAAAAAACATTATGAAAACCATTTTCAATACCAAAATAAAAGAAAAGTAAAACAAGGTATTTATTTTTCTTTTAAAAAAATTTATGGCTTATAGAGGAAGCCGAAACTAAAATAATGGTCACGGTGGCGGAGAAGTTGTTGTCGCCGCATACGTACGACAAAAACATTCCCTTTTTTTATTTAGTAAAACTCTTCGTATAAAAAGATTCATTTTGTATAAATGTAAAGCTCAAAGGGTTTTATACACTGTATAAAAGAAGGTTGTGTGTAAAACAAAAAATGCCTCAATGAAAGGAGATTAAGACGAAGTCCCATACCTCGGGTCCGACTTGACTTGATCGTTCATTAATCTCCTGAATAATTAACATGAGTTAATTTCTACTTTCTTAAGAACATTTTTCAAGTTCATTATTCCTTTTATATCACTTATTACCATGTCATGAACACTATGTAATTATTCAAGTTAAAAACGTTCATTTTATCGATCATTGGTACTTGAGTCAAAAAAACTCTTTATAATTACAATTTTTTCATGCATCCATTATATCCAGAGTTATACTCATGATGTAGATATCATATATATCATATATATCCAGTATATACATTCATTTATAATATTACATAACATTTAGAGGTAATAAATGAAATGAACCGTTCAGGGAGACTATAAGACGTACGTACGCATGAACGCTACTTTCATTTCTATTTCGTATTTTATGGAATGGAATCATAATGATATAAAGTTATATTATAATTCCATTATAATATCATATATAATATCATTAATTACATCCTTTATACGTCCCACATATGGCATTAATGAATCAAATCACTTTGAGGGGGCGGTAGTCCGCACTTCCTAAAATGAAGATATCGCGTTTATCCATAATGGAAACCATAAAGGTATTCCATAAATGAAAAATAAAGAAGCTTAAGTAAAACATAAAAATATTATATACCATATATAAATATAGTGACATCTTAATGGCCACCTTTGAAGGTGTTAAAATAATATTGAACAATCATCATTTCGTGAGGTAGAAATTCACCATCCACAGAAACAGTATGTTCTTTGACCATTAGATGTTTGTGTGTGTAAGTGTAGCTCAAATACTTCTTATAACAACATCCTAGTATATGTAATATACTGTTTTTGTTACAAAATAAATGATTATAAAGAGTTTAGGGGGTTGGAGAAGCAAAATAAAACATAAGAACACAAGAGAAGACACTACCTTTAAACCGGGTAACTCTTTTTGATTTAAGCTCAAAGGATTACTTGGGAAGACTTATGACCAATGTGAGGCTTCTAAGAGTTATATAGGGATTTGGAGAGACAAAATTATCTGGGGTTGGCCGATCCAAATGCTTTGGAAGTGTGGGTAAGGAGGTAGAGGTGGGGGCCTTTTATAAGAGGAGAGGAGGGGCACTCTTGGAATGGTATAAAAGGATACTTTATTATAAAATGATTTTAGGATTTAAAAGGTCCTGAAATTATATATTTAGAGTATAATGTGATAATAGTTCTAAATCCACCCATCCAATAGGTTATTGACTTGTGTAGGTCTTAAATTTTACATTATCTTTTCATTTTATTTAAATCGTTAAATAATGAGGTCATCGATGCATCATCATGGTGTCATAACTAATTTAATTTATTTAATGTTTAAAAATTATATAAAAAATACTATGATGTAGGAAATATTTTTATAATTCTAATGAATATTTATAGTAAAAAATATGACTTTTATAACCTCACTTAAAAATTGGTTTAGTAAAACAACTCATGTTTGTCTCATTTTTACTTTTACTTTAAATAAAAGGCATTAATGTCTTTATCTTACCCAAGTGGCTCCATGGGGTCCCAAATATCATCCCATGGGTTTTCTTGGTCGGCCATGACACATCCAATATGGGTAGCACATTTGTCTAGGTCATTTCATTTTATTATAACATTATTTTTTTCCTTAAATTATAGTAATTACCTCTAATCGCGATTAAAAACTTAAAAGTTACTATTCACAAAAAAATTATTTTAATCCCACTGAACAAAATTTTACATCTTAATGACAACCATGTATGTTGTATTTTTGAAATTAAAAACACAGAGGTGGTAAATTTTCATTTAAATGAAAAATCTATTTTTTAAGTACCACTTACTGCTTTCACTATTCATCAAAAAATGATGTTTTTCAGAAAAATACTGAAACATCACCCTAAGCTATATTGGATATTCCGAATTCAAAAATTAATTCTATTTTACAAAATTCAAAACATATAAGTTACATTAATTAATTTAATAATTAATTCCCGCTGTCAGAGCAAATAGCGTGCTTTTATGACAAAATAAGTATCAAAAGATTGACCCTAGTTTAAGTGCAATTTCGAAGTGAAATTAATTCCAACGACCACTATTGGATTAAATAGTAAAAATATATTCTAATTTAACTTTAAATCCAATTCAAAAGATAGTCTGACCATATAAATAAATTAGATTAAAAAGAGGTTTTAAATTAAAATACATCATTTTTCACTATTCATTAAAAAATGAACTTTATCGAAAAAATACCAAAAATTTTACCCAAAGTAAATTTCAATGTCCCAATCATAAAGAATACGTTTATTTCAACAAATATAGATTATAAAATTTTCAAAAATTTGATTTAAAACATGTTTTTCCATCAAAAGGCAGTAAAACAATCATTTAAAAATATTAGTGTATTCCATGCTTAAGATTGGATTTATTATAATTTCAAGCCTCTAAAACACTATCTAATTCATTAATAGACATAGATAAAAATATCTATTATTCATTACTTACATGGGATGTTACAACCTTCCCCCCTTTAGAAAATTGCGTCCCCGTAATTTATTTACCTATCGAATAAGTGGGGGTATTTAGCCCTCCTTGCATTTTCAGATTCCCATGTTGCCTCTTCAACCATGTGGGTTTTCCACAAAGCCTTTACCTGATGAATCACCTTATTCTGTAACACTTTCTCACTGTGGTCAAGAATCTGGACCGGTTGTTCCTCATAATATAGTTTCTCTTCCATCTGAACTACCTCTGGACTCAAAACATGAGATGGATCTGGCATATACTTTCTCAACATCGAAACATGAAAAACATTGTGTACCTGAGATAAACTCGGAGGTAAAGCCACTCGGTAAGAAAATGATCCAACTCTCTCCAGAATTTCATATGGTCCAATGAACGTTGGACTCAGCTTTCCTTTCTTACCAAATTGCATGACACTTTTCCATTGTGAGACTTTGAGAAAAACATGATCACCTACCTGAAAAGATAGATCCTTCCTCCTATTGTCTGCATAACTTTTCTGTCTGCTCTGAGCTGTTCTCATGTGTTTCTAAATCAAATGAACTTTTTATGCTGACTCTTCTTCAAATTCTGGTCCCATCAGCTTCCTTTCACCCACTTCATCCCAAAAAGCTGGAGTTCGACATCGCTTCCCATATAACGCCTCAAATGGTGCCATCTGTATAATGGAATGAAAAATTTTATTATATGAAAATTCAACCAAAGAAAGATGTTGGTCCCATATTCCCTGATAATCCATCGACCAAGCACGTAGCATATCTTCCAAAGTCTGAATTGTTCGTTCAGACTGCCCAACTGATTGAGGATGAAAACTTGTACTAAAATTTAATTCAGTACCCAATGACTTATGAAGGCCCTTCCAAAAGTTAGAAGTGAACCTGGGATCACAGTCAGATACAATGGAGAGAGGAACTATATGTAACCTGACTATCTCTTTAAGATACAAACAGGAAAGTTGATCTAGGGAAAAAGTATCTCTTATAGAAAAGAAATGAGAAGATTTAGTCAAGCGATCAACAATAACCCAGATTGCATTATTACCACGAGGTGTCTTCGGCAATACCACAATGAATTCCATGGATATATTTTCCCATTTCCACTCTGGCACTGGTAATGGATGAAGCATCCCTTTCGGTAACTTCCACTCTGCTTTAACCTATTGACAATTCAAACACTTCCCAGTAAAATCAGCAATATCTCTTTTCATTCCATGCCACCAATAATACTCCCACAGATCACTGTACATATTAGTATTGCCATGATGAACTAAAAACGGAGAACTATTAACTTCACATAAAAACTCTTTCTTCAACTGTGAATCACAAGGCAGACAGAATCTCTTCCAAAATCTCAAAACAAAATCATTATCAATGTTGAATT
This sequence comes from Viscum album, assembly GCA_963277665.1. Taxonomy (NCBI): domain Eukaryota; kingdom Viridiplantae; phylum Streptophyta; class Magnoliopsida; order Santalales; family Viscaceae; genus Viscum; species Viscum album. The sequence continues at coordinate 670,115,795 of OY728123.1, forward strand.
CAGGAAACTTACCCTTCTGAACTAGCTCTACATTTTTCTGCAACTCACTATCTTGCTTCTTTTCTTGCTCGATTCTGCGTGATAGAGAAGATTTCAATGATACCTGAAACAAAACAGAAGGACATTCGGCACCAACAAATTCTATTCCAGAGTTCATCAAATCCTTAACCAAGGGATCACATTCCAAACGCAACATTGTTAATGAAGCATTACTCTTTCGACTCAAAGCATCAACCACTTTATTTACTTTTCCCGGATGGTAATGAATTGTACAATCATAATCATTGATTAATTCTATCCATCTCCTCTATCTCATGTTCAATTCTTTTTGAGTGAATATATACTTTAAACTTTTCTGATTGATATATATTTCACACTTTACTCAATACAAATGATGCTTCTAAATTTTTAAAGCGAAAACAACAGTAGATAATTCCAAATCTTGTGTAGGGTAATTTACCTCATGTTTTTTCAACTGTCGTGAAGAATAAGCAATTACCTGATCATTCTGCATTAGGAAAAAACCAAGTCCTTTCAATGAATCATCACTGTAGATAACAAACTCCCCATTCCTGGAAGGTAGTGCTAAAACTGGAGCATTCACCAATCTTCTTTTCAGTTCCTGAAAACAATCATCACATTCTTTTGTCCAGGTAAACTTAACACCCTTCCGAGTCAGGTTAGTCATTAGACTAGATAAACGTGAAAAATTTCTAACAAACCATCAGTAATAGCCTGCCAAACTAACGAAGCTACAAATCTCAGTTACATTTGTGGGTCTTGGCCATTCTTCAACAACCTTTGTTTTGGCAGGATCAATAGTTATCCCATCATTAGAAACAATGTGACCAAGGAAAGAAATTTGTTGCAACCAAAACTCACACTTGCTGAATTTCCCATACAATTTCTTTTCATTTATGGTTTGAAAAATAACCCTTAAATGTCATTCATGATCTTCTTTACTTTTAGAATACACCACAATATCATCAATGAAAACAACCAAAAACTTATCCAAGAACTCATGGAAAATTCTGTTCATTAAGTCCATGAATACAGTAGGTGCATTGGTTAGCCCAAAAGGAATTACTACAAATTCATAATGGCCATATCTTGTTCGAAACACAGTAGTCAGAACATCTACTTCCTTTACCTTCAACTGATGGTTCTCCGATCTCAGGTCAATTTTTCAAAAATACTGAGCTCCCTGGAGCTGATCAAACAAATCATCTATATGAGGCAACGGATATTTGTTCTTAACAGTTATGTTATTCAAGGCTCTATAATCAATGAAAAGTATCATTGAATCATCTTTCTTTTTAACAAATAAAACAGGAGCACCCAATGGTGATGTGTTAGGTCGAATGAATCCTTTGTCTAATAAAACATGCAATTTCTCCTTCAACTCTAAAAGATCAGTTTGAGCCATTCGATAAGGGGGTTTTGAAATTGGATTATAATTAGAAACTAAGTCTACAGTAAACTCAACTTCCCGATCTGGTATTATTCCAGGAAACTCATCAGAAAAAACAACAGGATACTCATTTACCACTGGCACATCATTAATCTGAACAATTTCCTTATTTTCCACAATATGTGCAAGGTAACATTCATTTCCATATTTTACAAGTTTCTCAGCCTCTTGATATGTTATCAACAGTAAGGGTTCATTCTTGTACACAAACTGAAAGCCTTTCTGAAAAGAAACTTCTTTAGCTCTATAGTCAATATTAGCATGGTAAATAGAGAGCCAATCCATACCTAGGATAACATCAAACTATACTATAGGTAAAACAATAACGTTCTCAAGTAGGTTACTTCCACGGATAAGGATAAGACGATTCTTATGAATTATTTTTGCCTCCACATTTCCCCCAGGTGTTTTTACCACAAGTTCAAGAGTCATTTATTGAGATGGTATTCCCATTTAAATAGAAAAGGCTTCAGAGATAAAAGAATGTGTAGAACCCGAATCAAACAACACACTGGCATAATCTGAAAAAAACAAGGTACCTGATACAACTACATTTGATGGCCCGACATCTGCTGAAGTAGTTCCAAAGTATTTCACCACCCCTTGCTGATTATAGTATAACTGATTCCCATCACTCGATCTCTTTTTCGGACACTCGTTTTCATAGTGACACATCTCATTGCACTTAAAACATTTCACTAACTGCAAATCAAATTTGGACATACCATGACCTTGATATTTCTCAGTGCAATCACAAGCCTTATGTCCCATCTTACCACATCGGCAGCACTTTCCTGAATTCAGAAGACATTCCCCGGCATGACTTTTCCCACATTTATCACAAAGAGGAAACTTATTTTTCATACCATCAGAATTTTTTTAATAATTCTTCCCTTTCTCCTGCCAGCTCGGTCTCTTCTTCTGTTGGTTGTTATAGAACACTTGATCATCGGCAAACTCCATTTCCACCTTCTCAGCACATCGAACAAGCTTTTAATAACATTTGAAATCACGAGAAGCTAAAGCCCTTAGATATTTTGGCTTTAATACTGAGTAAAAATGATTGATTTTAATATCAAGGTCTCTGCTAAAATTTGGGGCATACCTTGCCAATCGAGTGAACCTTTCTTCATAAGCAGCCACTGAGTCTTCCTCTTGCCTCAATTCCAGGAATCATTTTTCCATCCTATGTCAACAGCCTTAGGAAAATACTTCTCAAGAAACATACCTTTCAATTCATCCCAGTTGAGAGCATCAATATCATCAGTGTCCCTGATATTTTTAACCATCAACCACCACTGATCTGCTTCACCCTCCAAATGGTAAATAGCAAGATTAACCTTTTGATTGTCTGAACAACCCATGTCATCAAAAATCTTCTCCAGTGCTTTAATCCACCCTTCAGCTAGCACAGGGTCAGATGATCCTCTGAATGATGGGGGATGTTGCCTCATGAAATGTTCCACCACTAACATGTTCCTCTACGGTTGATCTGGCTGATCTCGTGCATGGATACCACCACCATTTATCACTCGAGTCAACTGTGCCATTACTGCAACAAACTGTTCAGTTCCAATTCCGACCATCTCAGGTTGCTGATTTGGAAGGTTGTTTCCTTATGTATTCTTTCTTAGCACTGCGTCCCTATTTACCCTGTGAAAAAACATTCTAAACAAACATGTATTAGATGAAGAAACATGGTAATCTTCGAATTCTTTATCATTTGAATTTGATCATAAAAAAATATTTTTGAATAATCATTTAATAAAATTCTAACTCTTAAAGTTATCTAAACTGACCTCTGAAACCAACTATAAAGCCCCAGCCTTAAACCTTTGTTAATCATGAGTTATTAAAATATTACACATTGAGGATCTTTTTAGGTTTAGAGTTTTAGACAATTAGATCATAAAACATGCATTACATCCCACATTTAAACAAAGTGGTTACAATAAATGATAGTATTCATTTTTTCCCATCAACAGAAACATATTTAAAATAAAACATGGATTATTCCTTGACACTTCCTTGAAACTATAATCATATCATGTACCTTTCCCTTGACCTGTGAAAAACATTTCAAAAACCATGGGATGAGCATAAAAAGATCAGTAAGGGATATAAAAATATGGAAAGGAAACATGAGTACATGTATACACAGGACACAATGAAATCATAATCTACTAATAAAACATAATCACATTAACATAACTCATAAAATCATGAATAAACCATAGAAATCATAAGACATAAATATAACTTGAGGCATTCATAACATTCTTACGTAGGGAGTAACCCTCTTGGTTACGTTTGGAATACCCATCACAGTATATTCCCTAAATATTTTTGGAGAAACCTTAATGTTTAACTCCTTCGCATTACCCAATGCATTGGAGAGCTATATCGGGCTCACCCGCCCTTAGTTTATAACGTAACCATTCATCTTCATAATAATGCCCAAGAACCATAACATAATCGTATCACACAAAGAATGCATAAAGGAAACATAACATTTCCACTTTTCAAAAACAAGATATCAATACAACACAATGATATAAAAACATTATGAAACCCATTTTCAATACCAAAATAACAGAAAAGTAAAATAGGGTATTTATTTTTCTTTTAAAAAAAATGTATGGCTTGTAGAGGAAGCCAAAACTCAAATAATGGTCATGGCGGTAGAGAAGTCGTTGTCGCCGCATACGTACGACAAAAACATTCCCTTTTGTCGTTTAGTAAAACGCTTCATATACAAAAAGATTCATTTTGGATAAATGTAAAAGTCAAAGGGGTTTATACACTGTATAAAAGAAGGTAGTGTATAAAACAAAATATGCTTCAATGAAAGGAGTTTGAGATGAAGTACCATACCTCGGGTCCGACTTGACTCGATTGTTCTTTAAAATACTGAATAATAAAATTTGTTAATTTATACTTTCTTAAGAACCATTTTTGAGTTAATTATTCCTTTTATATCACTTATTACAATGTCATGATCACTATGTAATTATTTAAGTTAATAACGGTCATTTTATCGATCATTGGTAGTTGAGTCAAAAATAAACTCTTTATAACTACAAGTTGTTCATGTGTCCATTATATCCATAGTTATACTAATGATGTAGATATCATATATATCAAATATATCTAGTATATACATGCATTTATAATATTACATAACGTTTAGAGGTAAGAAATGAAATGCACCGTTCATGGAGACGGTAAGCCGTACGTACGCATGAACGCTACTTTCATTTCTATTTTGTATTTTATGGAATGGAATCATAATGATATAAAGGTATATTATAATTCAATTATAATATCTTATATAATGTCATTAATTACATCCTTTATATGTCCCACATATGGCATTAACGAATCAAATCACTTTGAGGGGGCGGTAGTCCGCACTTCCTAAAATGAAGATATCGCGTTTACCCATAATGGAAACCATAATGGTACGCCATAAATGAAAAATACAAAAGCTTAAGTAAAAAATAAACATATGATATATCATATATAAATACAATGACATCTTAATGGCCACCTTTAATGGTGTTAAATGAATATTGAACAATCATCGTTTCGTGAGGTAGAAATTCATCATCCACGGAAACAGTATGTTCTATAACCATTATATGTATGTGTGTGAAAGTGTAGCTCGAATAATTCTTATAAAAACATCCTAGTATATGTATGATACTGGTGTTGTTATAAAAGAAATTAATATAATGATTTTAGGGGGTTGGATAAGCAAAATAAAACATAAGATCACAAGAGAAGACACTACCTTTAAATCGGGTAACTCTTTTTGATTTGAGCACAAAGGCTTCCTTGGGAAGACATCATCCCAAAGTGAGGCTTCTAAGAGTTAGAGAGTGATGCGGAGAGACAAAATGAGCAGGGGTTGGCCGAGCCAAAGGCTTTGGAAGTGTGGGTAATGAGGAAGAGGTGGGGTCCTTTTATAAGAGTTGAGGAGGGACACTCTTGGAAAGGTATAAAAGGATACTTTATTATAAAATGATTTTCGGATTTAAAAGGTCCCAAAATTATATATTTCAAGTATAAGGTGATAATAGTTCGAAATCAACCTATCCAATAGGTTTTTTTCATGTTTAGGTCATAGATTTTAAATTATATGTTCATTTTATTTAAATCATTAAATAATGAGGTCATCACAGCATCATCATGGTGTCATAAATAATTTAATTTTTTAATGTCTAGAAATTATAAAAAAAACTTCTATGATGTAGGAAATATTTTTCGATTTATAATGAATATTTATAATAAAAAATATGACTTGTATAACCCCATTTAAAAATTGGTTTAGTAAAACAACTCATCTTTGTGCCATTTTTACTTTTACTTTAAATAAAAGGCATTAATGCCTTTATCCTACCCAAGTGGCTCCATGGGGTCCCAAAAATCAACACATGGGCTGTCTTGGTCGGCCATGACACATCCAATAAGGTTAGGACATGTGTCTAGGTCAATTCATTTTATTAAAAAATTATTTGTATCCTTAAATTACACTAATTACCTCTAATCGCGATTAAAAACATAAAAGTTACTATTCACCAAAAAAATTATTTTAATCCCATTGAACCAAATTTTTATTTTTAATGACAACCATGTATGTCAGATTTTTGAAATTCAAAACACAGAGGTGGTAAATTTTCATTTAAACGAAAAATCAGTTTTTTTAAGTACCACTTAGTGGTTTCACTATTCATCAAAAATTCAAGTTTTTCAGAAAAATACCAAAACATCACCCTAAGCTATATTTGATATTCCGAATTCAAAAATGATGACTATTTTACAAAATTCAAAACATATAATTTACATTAAATAATTTAATAATTAATTCCCGCTGTCAGAGCAAATAGCGTGTTTTTATGAAACAATATGTATCAAAAGATTGACACTAGTTTAAGTCCAATTTCAAAGTGAAATTAATTCCAACGACCACTATTGGATTAAATGGTAAAAATATATTCTAATTTCACTTTAAAACCAATTCAAAAGATAATCTAATCATATAAATAATTTAGATTAAAAAGAGTTTTTGAATTAAAATACAACATTTTTCACTATTCATTAAAAAAATGAACTTTATCGGAAAAATACCAAAAATTTACCCAAAGTAAATTTCAATGTCCCAATCATAAAGAATAAGTTTATTTCAACAAAATAGAGCTTATAAAATTGTCAAATGTTTGATTTAAAAAATTGTTTTCCATCAAAAGGTAGTAAAACAATCTTTTAAAAATATTAGTGTATTCTATGCTTAAGATAGGATTTATTATCATTTTAAGCCTCTAAAACACTGTCCAATTCATTAATAGACATAGATAAAAATATCTATAATTCATTATTTACTTGGGATGTTACAAAACCTCTTCCCAAATTTCAAAACTCCTTCTTCGAACATGAATTCTTCCAATCTGCCATCGTCCATAGAAGTAATTTTCTTCTATATATTCTCATCATTAGATTGATGTATTTCTATCTTCACTAGTAAATAAGGTTTATCACTAATTTGTAAGTGGATGGATTTTCCCCTTCCTTGAACATTCACATATAAATCTTTAGAAGATTCATGAATATAGGATCTCTCTCAATACTTATTTGGGTCAATAGTCCATTATATTTCATGCTTAGTGCATGTTACCCCTTATTTCCCTTTCTAGGGCAGTAGTGTAGGGAACAATCATAATCATTGAGTAACTCAAACCATATAATTTGCCTCATGATGAGTTCATTTTGTGTGAAAATGTATTTCAATCTCATTTGATCTCTATATATCTCACATTTTCTCACCATAGAGATAATATATCCATATTTTTAGAGAAAATATTATGGCTGATAACATAAGATCGTGAATATGATAATTTCTATGATGGTTCCTCAACTACCATGATTCATAAGCAATCAATTTATCATATTTCATAAGTACGCAACCCATTACTTTCTTTGATGCATCACTATATACCAAAAATCCATCATTTCTAGATAGAAGTGTCAAAATTGGAGCATTGAATCATATTATTTTCACTTCATCTAAGAATTCTATACATTCCTTCGTACATACAAACATAACCCCTTTATTTGTGAGCTTCGTTAATTGGTTAGAAAGTCAGTCCGAATTCTGAATGAAACGTCGATTGTATCATACTATTCCAATAAAAATACATACCTCGGTTCTGTTCATTGTCATGTTCCATTGTTTGATTTCTGTTTTCTTAATAGGATCAAGTACGATTAATTCTTTAGAGAAAATATGCCCAGGGAAATAAACTGATTGATGAAAAAAATTCACACTTTCTAAAAATCCTATATAATTAATTTCTTCTTTGATTTTTTTGAGTAATCCACAAGTGATTCTCATTGTCTTCATATCAATTAGAGTATACTAGGATATCATTGATAAATACAACAACAAAGTCATAAAGATATTCCTTGAAAAAAATATTCATTATATCTATGAAAATAGTTGGTACATTAGTCAGTCAAGAAGGCATTACTGTAAATTCATAATGCCCATACCCAGTTTGAAATGCTGTCTTTGAAATATCTTCCTTCCTCACATACAATTGATGATATCAAAATTGATGTTCAATATGAAATTATTACTGTGCTCCATGTATTTGATCAAATAAATCATCAATTCATTTTAGATGATACGTATTCATTATTGTAATAGCATTGATTTCATAATAATCAATGTATAGCCTCATGGATCCATCTTTCTTCTTGAAAAATAGGGTAGGGTCTCCCCATGGAGATACAATAGGTTGAATAAATGATTTTTCATTAATTTCTCTAGTTGAATCTTTAGCTCATCTAATTACACATTGTCCATTCTATAGGGATTCCTTGATATTGGACTTCCACTAAGAATTAAATCAATAGGTTACTCAACTTCCTGGTCGGGATGATGTCCAGGTAAATCCTCTTGAAATATGTCAATGTATTCATTAACTACATGTACATCATCAAATTTAATATTTCTCTTCTCAACCATAGATATTAGGTTCTCTCCCTCTCCATGGATTTCATTCAGTTGATATATTAATGGTGGATCTAGATAAGAATTAAATGGGGATATTTCGGCACTTAAGATAAGGGATTATACACCTGTTTAGAAAATTGTATCTTCCTTCATATTAAAATAGATGTTAAAATCATAATTTGACAACCAATTAAAACCAACAATTATATCAATTTCAGTCATTAGTGTGACGATATGCTTAGAAACTAAAGCATGTTTATGTCTCATGAGGGGGAATGATAAAAAAACCTTTGTTTCAATGTTACATCCCCTAGGAGTTCTGACAGAAAACTCCTTTGTTAAATAAAATTGGACATGTATAATTTTCTTGGAAAACTGGAAAGATATAAATGAATGTGGTGATCCAAAATCAAATAATTCATTTGCTACAATATAGAAATCAATTAATGTACCTGCCGCAACTTCATTAGGAACTTCTACCTCTATTGTTTTCATTACATAATCATTCACTTGGTCTCATGTCCTTTTATGAGAAAAGTTCCATGGACACTTAGGACACTCAATTTCATAGTTCACCATCTATCTATAATTGTATAATTTTACATCATTGACTTGCATGTTCCCCTTTCATTAAATAGATCGATGACCCTTTTCTCCAGACTTATTACAGACTCACATTCCATTCAAACATTTCCTAGGATGATTCCTTCCACATTTATTACATAATGAGAATTTATTTATTCCCCAATTCTTCTTTGGTGCTTTACCTTTTACATGGTCATTATATTACATTTTCTTATCTTGGTTTCCCTTGAAAAAATATGATCTACCAAATTACATATATTTTTTGAGGCCACTTAAAACAATTTCATCATATGAGAAAAATGTTTGAAAATGCAGCTCCATTCGAAGAATTGGCTTAAGTTCTTCAAATAAATTATCATTCTTGTCTTCTGAGTCACATATGTAATACATGGAATACCTAGATAGTCTTATGAAGGTAGCCTCATACTCCAGAACACTATCTTCATCCCTTTTTCTTATTCTAAGGAATTTACTTTCCATTTTGGTTCATTTCTCACGAGGGAAATATTTATTGAATAATATTTCCTTAAAATTACCCCATTCAATTTCTTCAATTTCTTCGTCATTCATGGTATTAAACATCATGGGCCACCATTGATCTGCTTTACCCTTGAGACAATATACTGAAATCACTACCTTTTCATTCGCATTCCATCATAATTCCATGAATATATTTTCATCAGACTTGATCCACTACTCATCTACCATTGGAGTAGTAGGACAACTAAAAGATGGAGGATTATGCCAAATGAGACAATCCAACATGAGTGTAGCATGGTTATATATCACAACGTGAGTAAGTTGAACCAATATGGCCATGATATGATCCCCTCCAACATTGTTTGTGTTGACTTGATCAATGGGGAAATCCCTACATTATCCACATGTAATGATTACACTTATTGCAATAGGCTCCATTTCTAAAAAATGTCATACAGTAGATTTGGTTACGAATAATAATTTATAATATTAACTATACAAGATATTATCATAAATTGAAATTATATGCGTATATAATCTCATAACAATGGTTTCTCAGAGGAAATATTTACATTCAAATCATTCATAATAGATTGTAAAAAATATAATTATCCTAACCATATCCCCCAAGAGTTTCAAAACAAGATTACATCAAGGCTCATAGTCTTGTACCAAGATACCCTAGGTCAAGACCGGAACTCCATGTCAGAGTTTTCACTCCTAGGTACATCTTTTCCACAACCACCTCAACTTGTTTGAATCTACACAAGGATGTATTTTCTAATAATATCCACATAATCTATTTCTTAAAAAAATTATAGGATGTTATTGTATGTCTATCTTCAAATACTACCTTTGGGATTTGTTCCATAATCTACATTTGCTTATCTAGTTTCCAAGATTTCTAGTAATCTTCTTTTTATACCAACTGTAACACCTCAACCCCAAAAACCTGAAGCCGGTGTGTTACTTATTATATTATAATGATTAAGAGGAATGAAATAACAATAAAATTATCATTTTAGTAGTATTTACGATACTAGATACATAAATGAAACTCACATTACATTGGGATGGTAACAAAATACAATACATAACAAAAACTAATACACTGCATCTACGAGAACTCAATAAATACTCTCCTCTTCATAAACTATTGAAGGTATAAAAATGAATGTGGTGAGATCAAATACTCAGAAAAGGATAGAAATCATGGAATCATGAAACAACAATAATTGAATCACAACCAATTTGGCATAGTCAGAATGTAATGGTGAATAAATGAATAAAACACTCTATTAGTGAACTGATAATAAAACTACATCCATAGATTTTGTCATAGTGAAAACCTCTTGGATAGTAATAATTAAAAATGAATAAAGAGAATGGTTATTAATTGGATGTCTGGTATATGGCACATGATACCACTATATAGCTGAAACAGTTTAATTATGTGGGTAGAAACCCATTTTATTTTTATAAAGAAACTCGAATGGTTTGTCACTGACTGATTTGCCTAATGAGACTTGTCGATGAATCAAGGGGATATAGAAGGGCCCACCATAACTGTAAGTCAAAATCATCATGTATACATAGATTTAATACAATTACAATTTTCCTTCTCAATATCTGTATAGTGTAGAGAATACAGATTCATCATTATTTCCCACAACATTCCATGGAAACACAATATGAGTATGACACAATAGGTAAAATTTAATGATTAACGCTTGGATTAACTTGGCAGTTTTTTACATAATGAACATGTTTCGTACTATTATTTTATATTATGAGTGTGTAATAGTTCCAAAATATTATATATTGTGAAATACATTTATTATGATCAGTTTCATCCATTAAAATGGTTTTAAGACTATAATTTTTATGGTAATTGAAATTAAAAACCCATTGTCCTTGAATGTTATAATTTAACACATCTCAAACGATTTTTTCATATTTAGTATAAGAGGGGAAGAGAGAGATGATGATGAAATAATCCATTAGCTTAATAAAATTAAATTACATGTAAGTTACTAAAATTATCATAGCATTTAGATATGGGGAAATGAGTATAGATCAAAAAAAGAATGGATCTTGTAAAATTATTTGACATAAATGGGAAGAGAGGTTCACCTCTTGAGTATATCTCATTCATAATATCTTTAAGGAATTTTTTTGGAATTTATGTGAGACCTATGGGTCTAGGAAGTGGGGTCAGATCTTAGGGATATATTTTTATTAGAATTTTGGCAAGGATTTATGCTTGAGTGGTGTGGGAGGAGTTGGGGTATGGGTGGTTTATATAATTAAGTGGATGAAAGATTTTATATTATTTTAATCATTATTTTAATCATTATTTTAATTCTAGATTATATAATGTTTTAAGGCTATGTCCTTACATCATGGATTAAGTTAAATTAATTTGGTGATGTGATAGTTATTGTGTGTTACAAATTTTTTTCCAGAATGAGGAAGGGGAATTCCATGTGATTTTGGAAAGAATAAAGTTACAGTTACGACATTACAGGGTTGACAAGTGATTTATTTAGAGTTTTTTCAGGGTTTAATTAAATGAAACTAAATTTAATTTTTTGTAATGTGACAGGGATAATTAATTATAATAGTTTTTGTTTAATTATTTATTTTCATTCCATGGGTTTGGACATAAAATTATTAGATAATGTCAAATAGACCTAGGAATGCTTAGGTAGTTGTTTTTAGGCATTATGTTTAAATTAACTTCTTATTGAATGAGTTAGGTGTTCCTGGTACATACCCAATAGATTTATTCCCCTTTTATGGTTCATGTGGATATTTTACCTCAATAAAATATGGGATCTAACCCCATTGAATAATTAGAAATGTTAAATTTAATTTACATAATTTAATTTTTAAATATATAATTAAAACCATATAATGTTCCAAGGACTAGGAAAAGTTTCATGGACCATGGGGGATTCCTAGGATGTAGATTACATTCATCGGTCATTATTGTGTATGGTCCAGACTATAATTGTTATGCATAGTGGTAAACTAACCCCTATAGCTATGTACCTAAATTTAGTGTGACTAAGTGGCTCTCATTTTGGAGACCCTTGTGACCTCTTGGAGGAGGCAAACTAAATTTTTTCATTTTGGACTAATGGGACATGCATGTCCCTTGTGACACCTTGGAGACTGAAGGCCGACGGAATTGATCAGGGTGGGAGTTTCCCCATTAATGTGTGAACAACAATATGGGTAGACCCTAGGTAGGTTATTGTTTGGTGGGGTGTCTGTACTAACCTAGAATGAAAATAGACATTGATATTTTCATGATTAATATATATATATATATCAATATTGATGTGGAATTCCCACTTGGTTTATGAAGATAGACCATGTACAAAGCTTTCAATATATAAGAATCACTCTTGATATGTTAGTTGAACCGACATTTTTTGTATGAGACTGAGGACTATATTTTACTTCCTCTACATTTAGATTGTCATATGGACCTTAAGGGATGATTCAAGTGTAACATGGACATGAATTGGTGTGTATTGTAATCTAGAGGTGACTAGATATATCTTTTTAGAACCATGACTCGATGTCACCCATGAAGGCTTTGGGGTAGTAGTGGGTAAGGTAAATAGATGGCGACAATTTTTTTATTTTAACTAAAATATTTATTGTATATTCCTATGGGATGTTATTTTATGAAACATATAGAAGACACTATGGGGGTGATGTTATGTTAGATTAGAATAAAATCATGGGACATGTGTTTATATTTCATAATATTTAAACACAATGAATATTGGTCTAAAAATCCTCTAATAGATAGCGTCTGATTTTATAGACGGGGATACCGTGGATCTAGAGTGGAGATTAAATTTATTCTAGGAATAAGAGGGATTTCCTATCACAACATTGTTTTCAGGCGTCTACAGAGTATTCCGTATGTGGGGTCGATGCTTTGTAATTATTGGGACTTTGTTGTTATAACCATTTTATAATAGGAATTAGCATTCCATAGGTTTTTATTTTTAATTGGAGTATTATTGAGGTTTTTTATCTAATATGGATAATTCCCTAGGTTGTTATACTATATAATGAAGTGGATCAGGCCACTGGGTCATTATATTTACCCCGAGTTGGTTCAGAACTTGAAGTTAGTATATGTATAATGGGGGTAAAAAACACTAAGTTATTATTATAGTTTGAATGTTCATCACATTGTGCTTAGAGACACCATATTATTGGCTGAAGTATGTATAATCAATCAAGGCTATAAACCTGAGGATCGATTCTTGTCTGTTCATTTATTTTCTATATGTTATTCATGTATCTAAGAATGTCACATGCACATATAAATTCATTTACTATATATTTATAGTATAATTTTAGTGGTTCTATATGATTATTTACACACACACACAACTCTTGTGGTTGTGGGACTAGGGTACTCGAGATGATTTCCCTTGACGCATGTGTAGGTTGGGTTTAGGCCCAAGGTTTGAGATCATATAGCTAGTCATGTTGGATAGAGTCTGTTGACTAGGACGAATATTGTGCTCAATTTTTAGTGGATCATTCTATATTTATTCTTTATGTCCTTTCTTTATATATATGATTGGCCTAACGGTTGATCGTTATTGTATGACTATACACCTTTCAACATTAATGTTATTGGTTTGGTGGTAATTTATTCCTACATAATCTAATTGTTTACGGTTTTGGTACAAATTTGGTTTATTTTAATTTTATTTCACACACTGATATGGTGATGTAGTCACCCCATGGTACTACACTAGACCCTCTCTTCTAGTCAAACATTTTTTGCGAATGGGGAGGCATATCTAAGGTTACATAACTGCACTAGTCTAGTTAATTTTCATATGAGATAGGTTGGGAATTTATGTACAATACCTATGAAAATAAAATTTCCAATTTATTTTCCTCAACTGTTAGGTTTGAGTAATCTCAAAGGCCACTCTAATATGTCATAAGGTTTAAACTAAAAGAAGTTACTAAAATAAGATTTATATGTTCTTAACATGCTTTTTAAAGATTCTTATTTTAGATATCATCCAATTATATGATAATAATATTAATGTAATAACATAAGTAAATTTAATATATTTGTAATCATTTATGTTATTGGTACATCCATTTTCTTCTCCTATCAACCCAATGGAAATGGAAAGCATCGGTCAAGCATATATATGATCTATGATATCCACTTATTGGGGGAAAACGTTTTTCATGACATCCTAAATTTTCTAAATATAAAATTAAATTACTGAATATAAATTATATTTATGAAATAAATGTGTTTTTTGAAATATAATATATCACCTAGCTTTCTATCCTTCGATATATTGAAAAATTATATCATCGCTCGTGTGTACGTGTAGACAAACACCTCCATGAAGTGATGTGAATAAATTTTTATTACCATAATGAAAGTGTGATTACAATACAATATATAATGAATAATAAATCTATTCATGACATTTTCTAAATTCTGGAGATGAGGTAACCATTTCATAACAATTTTAACAATAGTCAATATTTTGTTGTAATTTGGGGAATCATTTACTATTAACATTTATGTGGTCGTCTTAAGAAAGAACTTTGAAGTGAATGGATGTAAAATAACTCTAAAATGACATTAACAATAAAAATTATATGAAAAAGGTATGGCACCTGCCATCGGGACACCCAGGCCTTTGGGTCAGTAAGGCCTTAGGGCCACCCAGGCCTTCGGGCCACCTTTAAGTGCAGATGCAATCTAGACAACCTACAAGGAACAAACTCTACACGGAGGATGAGAAATGAGATTTCACCACAGTATAAGCTAAAACGGATTGATTGAATGAGAGAATATGGTTCATGCCATCAGGACAAGACTGTGCATGCACGAGAATGCATAGCCGAACAGCCAGGCGAAGGTGGAGAGCTGATTTCACGATGAAGATGCTCGGGAGGAGAAGTTCCGAGTAGTTAATCTGGGTTGTATGTAATGTTTGAAGCCTACGGGCAATGAATTACTCTAAGTCCTATGGGACATGTAATACATACACCTACAGGCCTTTTAAGGGTTCCACCTCACCCCTTGAAAGGTGGATTATCAAAATCAATAAAAAATGAAGTCCTTCGGGCCATTGGAGGAGATAATATAATGCATCTGAACAGTAAGGAATCCATTTCAACGGTTTTCTTCTCAACTGCACTCCATTGATACATATACTATTATGCACCTAAATTATTTTATAAATAGTATATACTATCAAATTGATCAATTATACTATTAATCCTTCTCTAGTCATGGTATTAAATATTTTAATTTATGTTTTACCATTTAATAATTTTTGATTTGAATGTTATTAAATTAGTTAGGGTTTATTTTACAATTTCTCCTTTTTCTGGGATTATTCATATTTGACTTTATGATGGATGGATTATATGCTATTTATCTTCTTAAAATACATTTATTTTATAATTTTTTTGGGGTATCCCTCTTTTTCATTCAACTTTTTCTCTCTTTGGTACTCAACTAATTGAAGAAATTTTGTAAACAAAATCTACCGTAATTCCATTTTATGTCGGTAATCTATCAGTTCCAGATGAATACTCTTTAAATTAGTTTATATAAGTTTGTTATTCTTTTAAATTAATTATATTGATATTTTCAGGATACCTTTTAATTTATTTAAAATGGATTAAATGGTATTCTTTTAATATTTTTTTAATAGAGCAATTTTTTAATTATTATAAAAGTTTGAGTGTATGTTAATTTTAATGAATAAAGCACTCCCAAATTTTCCCACCTCAAAATGATTATTTTATATTTAGTGAAATCTATGACATTATATGTTTTTTAATATTAATAGTCAAAAAATTAAAAAATAATTAAAGAATGTTTTTTAATGATACCTTGAAAAAAATATTATTATATTCAAAAACATAAAAAAATATTTTTTTTGTTTACGTGTATTTTTTAACCTACTATAAATTTTCTTATATAATTATAGTTTACTTTAAAGATTAAATTTTTTAAAATACATTAAAAATTAATTTAAAATTATCACAGAATACTTTTAAAAATAGTTTGGATGAGATTTATAACATCAATTTTATGTGAAAATTATAAATATTTTATGAAAATTATTTTTAATTGTATTATTATATTTTTTTATATGATTTAAGAAAGAAATTTATTTATTTAAAGTTCTAATTTATAATTAATTTACCATTTTATTTCACCACTTATGGATTTATGGTCTATACATCATTTTTTTCACAAGGATTATTCTTTTTTCCTTGATGATATGTTCACAATCACTCCCCATTATTTTTTTGAAATTATATCCATAAATATTTATACTATTGTTATATTTATTATTTTTTTATTTTATAATCATACAAAATTTATACATATAATATTACATGAAGGAGACATATAAATGTTATTCGATAAGTTGGACAATATTGAGAATCTATATTCTTGATTAAATATATTAATTTTTTTATTGTTAAGGCAAATTGATTTTGTATTTTATTGATCATTAAATATATGAGGAATAAGTAAAAAATGTGTTAGTGGTGGATAAATACAAGAATTATATATACCATCATGCATTTATAAGTCTAAATAGATAAACAAAATGTGTGTCACATCCAATAATTTCTCATCATCTAGAAAGGTGATCAGGCACCACTATACTTTTGCGATATCCTCAAGACACTAAAGGATAGAAATAAATTCCAACGGAATAGGAACATGATAGAAGATTAATTTACATTAGAAGATTATTTTTCAAATCTATACAATAAATTCCAAATCCTAAAATATGATGCATGTGAAATTTAATTAAACCTAAATCTAAAACCCATCAAACAAAAGTATCATAGTGATAACAGAATTAAAGAAAAAAGTTGAAAATGAATGAATGAAAATTTACGTAAGGAAACCATTTTGGTATATACATAAGTAAATAAAAAATTAGATCTGATATCCAACACCTTATTCCCTACCCACAGTATCAAGGTGCATCACAAGATAAGTATGATCCCTTCCTCTTTCCTATGACTTGATAAATGATATTTTAAAATGTACCAATGATCACAATAAGGGGTTTATTAAAACATTATAGGAGTTTCCCAAAGATATAAAAACTAATAATAATTGTATAAGAAACAATTATAAAATTTATATATAGTAGTTGAAATGTAATTTCACATTATATAGACGCTATAAATGTAATCTAAGCGAGAAAAAAAATTCACCAGAAAAAGTATGGTTTTTGGAATTAAAAAAATTTATATGACACTAAATAAATTTCCATTTAAAAACATAAATAATATCATAAAATTATTTTATAGCTATGGTATACCAATATTCATGTTCCACACACACAAATACCTAGAATTCTATATGAATGTTCAATTATAATAAGAAATTTCTCATTGATCCACTAATTAATCACTAGGTTAAAAATATAAACAACCCAAATAGAACATAAAACTTATAGAGGGTAATTTCCATGTAATGATATCATGTTAAACATGCAAGAAAAATTCCACTCCAAGTTCCACTTTACGTCAAACCAATTGGTTCTTGAAAACATTCTTCAAAGGACCTATGCACTTCAATGAAATTCAATAATTTTAATACTATAATTTTAAAATTATAAACAAGTTGTTTCTATAAAGACAACGAAATATTCAAATTCTCCCAAGCGAAAAACAAAATATTCCTCAAAAAATAACACAAAATTTCATTTTCAAATCCAAACAAAAAATAACTATTTTATGTTGGGAGATCTAGAAAAAACAGTGTTGAGAGGGAATCCATGGACCTCTTAACAGATGGATAAAATGGAGAACTGTCCAATGCTCTTCAAGATATGACATTAGATATTTATTCCAAAAGTAGATCAAAATAAATCACCTCATTTTCTTTAGCATAGAAATTAGTTCAATCCATGGCGGACTAGATCTAATATCATTGATGAGATAAATTGAGAGGATATAAGGAGATAGGGAAAATTATTACGTATATTGAATCAAGATCTCCAATTCACCTTGAATAGAAAAAAGATATCTCTAGATTGATTTAAATGTCTAATATATATTTGGGAGAATATAGAATTCTAGATTTTGGGAGATTAGAAAACTAATGAGGGCTTCATGTCTTAATTTAGATGAAACCAGAAATTTTCATGGAAAAAATGCACCTAACATGATTAGGGAACAAAGTTTTTTAAAATATTCCCCAACAGTGCATGTGAAACTGGGTAAGACAAGTATCATAATGGTTTGGGCTACATGGTATGGAAACTTAGGTGCCAACCGTGAGGTTCTACTATATTAAAAACACACGGTATATGGCTAGATCCCAGAGATAGGGAAATAATGTTCCAATGGTTCATTTAATCCTATTTTACATTATATGTTTTCCTCGATAAACTATCATGATTTGGAAAATCTTGGTGCCAACTGTGCACATACCCAGCAACTAACACAATATGTGACACAATTTCCATGAGATGTTGGATGACTTTTACTAATCAAGAAAAAACTATTCATATATAGAAACTTCTCCAAAACATGAAAACCACTCTAAGGCTCCCCATACATAACCCAAGAATTATATAAACTCATGTTGCATAAAACACAGGTAAAATAACTGAATAGGATGTGATAAATTATCCTCACCATTGGGTTTATTATTCCTTAAAATAAGAAAACATGTGTTTTCATAGAATATTTTGATCCACTCTTCCTACATTTCCTTTTCATACTCCCATGTTTCTTCCAGAATTGGAAAATGATTCCACAAAACCCACACTAAAATGATGACTTTACAATGAAATATCTTCTCATTATTTTCCAAAATACATACCTAATTATGAATCAAATTAACATTCAATTAAATATCTATATGGTACCATTGAATTACATGGTTAGGATCCAGCTATTACTTCTTCAATTGAGATATATGAAACACATTACAAATTTTAAATAACCTTGTCGGTAGAGAAAACTGATAATCCGCATCTCTAACACATTCAAGTATCTAAACAGGGATAATTTATATTAGAGAGAATGTGGATTTTTACCAGAAGGATGATGTCTAAGGCTTGGAGACATTCACAAGAAAACATATTCACCCACTTGAAATGATAATGATAAACGATGGTGATACTTATACAATTTATGATGACTCTGATTAATAAACATCATCTTTATGATCATCTGAATCATCACTATTATTTCTAGCATAATAATGGTGTTTATAAGTAAAGTATCTATTGTTTCCACCCAATAATGTGGATAAAGATAAATACATCCATACAATGCATTGAAAGGATCTATACATATCGAGGCTTGATAATTATTATTTTTTGAGAACACCATTCATGTTATTTTCTCTTTCCATGGTCCTCTAAAATTCATCACATAATACCTATGAAAATTTTTCAAAATTTTTATCTTATATATTTATTTCCCATATATTTGAGGATGTTATGGTACCCTTGTGGAAAATTGTGTTCCAAGGTATTTCTATAAGGATTTGCAAAACTGAGAGTTAAATCTAGGATCTTGATCAAACACTATCAAAATTGCAATCCCATACATCATTTTAATTTTCCAAATATATAGTTTGGAAAAATAATCCACCATATTGGATTCAATAATAGGTTTTAAGTGGGATGACTATAAGAGATGATCCAAAATAACCGATAGACATCGTCATTCCGAACCATTTTTGGCAGTCCTATTAGAAAATCAAATGTAATTTTATCTCATTTACACATGGAAATTAGTAAACAAATAAAACATACCAACTATCCACTAGTTCTTTTCATTTACTTGATGATAGGTGAATCTTGTCGGTAAAAACTCTGCTACCTTTCTCTTCATTCTAACCCACAAAAATTGTTTTATCAACGCTTTTTACATTTTTTGGATATAAGAATGAAAAACCAATTTCATATGGTGGTGGGAATTTAGATGTGCATCATAATTACTTGTATGAAAAATAATCAGATCCCTAAAATGCTTCATATAACACTCATCTACCATATATCCCATAATGGTCTCCCTACTATTGAGTTTTGGCCTCATGGCCAGACATTCTTGATCAGATTTATAAATATCCCCATCTTACCCAACCAAATCAGGAACAAAAGAGTCAGGAATTGAAATATAGGTGTTATCTCTATCTCTCTAAAAACCAAATTCATGTTATATTTTATTGAAATTATTAACAATTTATATGGTGATTATTTCTCCCATTGGTTATGTTACTTCCAACTAAATTCATATTCTATGGAATACACTATACCTGGTGTAAACCGTACGTAGGTACCCAACCTTAAAAATTACAAAATATTGAGTTTGTTAAAGAATTTTATTTATTTAACTTTGATTCTATTTTTATATTTATTGTTTTATATAATTAGTTCATTACACATAAAATTAAATATTATATAATACAAAGTGGAAACTTCGGATCATTACCCATTTTTTACCATATAATTCGTTTAAAATAAATTAGGATTTCATTTCATCAGAAATCTTCTGAAATTTCACATGGAATACATCCCTTCCCTTACACATTCTTTAAGCCTTTAATTTTTTTTTAAAATATGATATTATAAAAAACCCCCAGTATGGGATTTAAAAATATTTAAAATCAATAGTCGAGAGAAAACAAGAAAACTTATGAAATGTTTATCATTATCTTCAATTCACTTTGAGAATATAAAATAAACCATTTTTATATGAATGACACACCTATTTTATTAATGATGAATTAAAAAAACTATAGAAATCTATTAAAAAATTTGGTATCATAGATCATCACATTTATTACCCATTTTATGTCTCTGTCATAAGTAACCGAAGCCCAATTTATCCCATAAGAGAAAACCTTTGGTAACTCCCTCCTTCAATCCTGTTAAGACAAGGAAACATACCCAAATAATTGGAGTTATATATGGGTGTGGACATCATTTAATATATAATTGGATCACCTAAAACTATCTAGGTCACCCCATCATATAAGATGTAATGGTCTCAAACAACATTGTCGGGTAACATCGATCGTATAAGATGTAACGGGCTCCCACGACGCTATCTAGGAGTAACCATTTAACATGTATAATTCTCATATAACATATCATGGGTATATATTTTTATTTATTCAATTTTCAATCATAAAACATTTTATAAACTCTTCTAATCTAAAAACAAATCACTTGTGGATATCAAAATAAAAATTTCTTTTAAAAATGCATTTTCAATCCATAAATAACCATTTATTTAGAAAAGTCATTTTCATTAAATAGATACATATAAAATTGGAATTTTTTTCCTTAAATAATAAAATTAATCTGTTAATGTAATATATGAAACAATTAATGATCATTTTGGTTTTAAAATTTCATTTTCGTTATAAACATTAAAAATAGATCATTCTATTTTTTATTAATTGAAAAGTTCAGTATAACACGCATACCCAGATTAATATTTTTTAAAAATAAAAATTACTAAAAGTGATATAAAATGTACTTAAATATATTATTTCCATATAAAAACTTTAAAAAATTTAATAAACAAGGCTATGGAAGATAATGAGTGTTTTATGAAAAACATTAAAAGTTGTTTTCTTTAAATCAAAAGTACCTTATCACATTGTAAAAATTGAAATCACAATCCCCATGCAATAATAACATTAAAACATATATAAATACCAAGATAATATAACAATTCATGATAAAAAATGTAAAATGGGATATATACAAACCACATAAAATATTATAGGTGTGTAATATAAAAATATGCCTCGATGAAAGGAAATTGAGATGAAAATCCTCACATTGAGTCTCACATGTCACATATGAATTTATCATCTTTAATAATAAACATATCTTAATTAATTACATAATTTATAACCTTTTCATGTTTATTATTATTTTTATTTCACTAATAATCAATTTTTATACAATTAATTAATCAATTATGATTGCATCAGATGTTTGGACCATATTTCGAATATGTGTCAAAAATGAATTTGGTAGGATGAATATAGTTAGAGAGATCATTATTTAGACATATATATAACTATAATAATGATATATTTATCACATTTATACATGAATTATAATATAAAGACAAGTCAATAATGTTAGTTTTAAAAAATTAAATACGTTAAGATCATGGAGACAGTAGGACATGCGTACACATGAGTAACGTTTCCATTAACAACAATCTTTAAGGAGAGGAGATAAATGTATTTCATATTTCCAAAATAATCATAAAATTATATGTTAAAAATTATTTTATATATCATACATGTGGTGTGTTAATGAAATTAGATTCACATATCTTTTTGAAGGGGGTAGTTGACACATACACGAATGACATCATCACTTTTTCAGTGATATTAAGGGAAATAATGAAAATATTATATTATGTTTTTAGAATGATAAAAATGTCATTAATATTATAATTATTTAATTTATATCACATTTAATTACAATTTTAATCATTATTTCCTTCCATATAACAAATTAGTGAAAAATAAGACATATTACTTCGTGGGGTGGTAGTATGTGGTACACACGAGTGACGCTATTGTATCCCATATGAAATGGAATGTAAACAATTTTATATAATAAAATTACTCCATTGTCATAATTATGTAATAATTATCATATACATACCTCATATAGATCATCATACCCAACCATAAGAGGTGGTAATGTAAAAATGAATGAAATCTATTCAAATTCCGGTAGTCTACTCTATACATGAATGATGATTTCGTAAACCATTTGATAGAAGATGAGAATGATTAAGGTCATTCCACAAATAGAGTAACATATAAGTATATTTAACATAGTTTTTAATTTATATAATGATGTTTTATGTGAATTTAATTAGGTGGATGATGAAATAAAATTAAAACACTCATCATCGAACATTAGCTCTTATTTGGGGAAAACTTCTTTTGGTTTTCAATAAAGGCCATACTAGGTTGTATTCCTGCCCAAAATAAGCCTCCAATAATGAGAGGATTGAACCACTAAAGTTAATTTGCATGATATTTTTTGAGACAATCGATATTTAATGTGGGAATAAAACATGAGAGTGGGTGGACTTTTATAAGTGTGGGGAGTGGAACACTTGTAATTATTTAAAAAGATTCAATCATACTGTTGTTTTTATCATTACGAAAGCCTAAAAATGTTCACATAAAAAAATAGAAGATAAAATTTATAAATATATCCATAAAATGGGTGTTGTAAAATTTATTAGGTCATTTTAAACAATTATCTTCTTATGTTAACCCCTCAATATATTTATTTTCACCTTCACCTCAGTAATTAATTTTTACTATTTTCATTATTTATTTTGGTCAAAAATCTAGTTTTACGTAATTAAAATTTTAAATTATTATTATTTTAAATATTAAATAAATATTTCAACATTTAAATCCTAATATTGGAAGATTTAAATTTAAACTATTTCCTAGAGATGCTATAAGAAAGCATGTATTGAATAAAAAATTTCAAAAGTTTACAATGTTTTCTATCAAAATTTAACATCAGAGATATAATAATGAACTAAATTCAATTAATTTTTATAAAATTGAATTAATTTTAATTTAGTAAAATTAATAATATATTTATATTTATAATTAATTTAAATGAAAAGATGATTTTTAAATATAATTCTGTATTTTTCATTATACATCAAAAAATGAATCTTTCCGGAAAAAATTATAAAAAATCACCACAACATAATTTTGAAATGATGAATTAAAAAAAGTTTATTATTACAAATATATTTTCTATATGTTTTAATAAGTTAATATAAACGTATGTGTGCAAAGCGTGAAAAAAATATCTTTTAGAAAATAAATTTATTTTAACTAATTTTTTATCATTTAAAAGATTATTTTTTATTCATAGACAACAGATAATTGTAAGTTTCATAATTTTTTATTAATAATCATAATATCCAATTTAATGATTATTTTTTCATTTTATACTATATAATGGTTTATTTATACACTGAAATGCATGTTCTATATGCTGTCAAAGATATAAAAATTGATGAAATACATTTCATATGATGTTTATGATCATTATTACATGTCATATAATAAATAAAATAAATTTTTACTACAAATTATCATGGGTGACCTCCTAAAGCCTTTAAATAAATTTCATTCTAGAAATATAAACTTGTTTTTGTTAAATAAAGAATTAACATTTTTAAATACTATTGATGAACAACCAACCTTATAAAAGAGATATTAAAATATCCTATCAATAAGAGAGAAAGGGAACTATAATATTCATATGGAATAACACATAGCCATGTTTCGATGTTGGACAATATTTTTATAATGAAAAGATATAAAAATAGAAGAAAAGCGTTAATATTTATAGAGTTTGACAGAATGATCAATATAACATTACATGCATCAAAACAATAAATATATGATGATCTGAAAGACCATCTAATTGAAAATATATGAATTTGATAGGATTTTATTTATCCTTTTAAATTCTTTTCCTAAATATGAGGATTTATTATAATATATATATGTAAATATGTAAATATACTTACTTAATACGATTATATTTTATAAGCACAATCTCATCCTTTTTTTCATATATATATTTCCAATTCACCCTTTACTCCATAAAATAAATATCCAAAAATGATATTATTTCGTAATGCACTAAAAAATACGTTTAAAATATCATAATATCTATAAAATAATGAAAAATATTTCCATATATATCTAACTATTTTCTAAAACAAATATGGTTATCAAAAGTTACCCAATATAATAAATTAATCTCTATTCATTTAAATTAACACCACATGTTCATCATTAATATATAATTTTAAAAATATTTAACTAAAAAAATCATATTATCCATGAAATCTTGTAGTCTAGTGGTAGGTGCTAAACACTTATCAACCTTTGGTCTTGGGGTTAATCCTTATTAATTTTCTAGATGCGACAAGTTATCACCTGGCCTGTGGTTTATCCTTTTTCTAAATCATGTTAAAATAGTTCCGATAATGCTCTCAAAATATTATGGAAATACATGGAATAAATTTTATAATTTACTAACATTTTTAATAATGGTTTCTATAATTTTTTTTACAAAGTATAATAATTTTATTTAACTATTTTTAAATTTTCATTAATGATAATATTAACCCTCAAGGTAAACAATACCATTAAAATTATGTTTATAAAATTTAAAGGCATTATTAATAAAAATAAAATTCTTTGAAATGATAGATTCTATATATCAACGAAAAATAAATAAATGTATCCAAAATTATTTCCATTACATAAAACAAGAAAAATGTGCCTCCTAATACATTTATCATATGATAAGCCTTTAAAAATTACCATGATCTATAGATATGGCACTACTTCACCAGATGGACCAAAATCAACAATAGAAGTAACAAATGAATTTCCCCCTCTTTTTTTATTCTTAACATGATGATGCTCATTTTATGAAATTAAATTCCAAAACATGTTATCATAATGACCGAAATCATTGTAAATATAACACCTTACAGTTTGATGTATATCAATTACCCAGTGCCTTGGTTGTTTAGGATACTTTGATTTATTGTCAGGATCCATGTGACCAAATTGATCACAGTAGAAACACATTAAATATCCTATTAAACATTATTTGAAATGTAATTTGATACTCTTGGAACATTTTGGGGTCTTACATATATACATATTAACTTACTATTTTAATATTGAGGAACATATGTGTAAGAAAAATCCATCTCAACATTTGTTGCACAACTAACAACTTAAAAATAGATTTTAAATTATCATGAATCCAATTCTATTATCAATTTTTTTAATCCAAATTAGAAGAAATCAATTTTACTATCAATAACCGAAATTTAACCTTATACATATAAGTCCAATCTTGTGATCTTTACTTCTCTTGATGCTATAGAATATTCAAATGTTTTCCTCAATAAAAAGAATTGTTTTACAATTAATGGTTGATCAATGTTTGAGGAAGATTTATGTAGGAAAGGATAAATAAATTTATTTCATTCCATGGAATCAAGATCATATTTCTCTATATTATTCTTAACTAAATACCACCATCGATTACCTTCACCTAAAAAATTTTAAATGTCATGTGTTTCGTTTTGATGTTATGAAATTCCATGAAATCCAAAATCTTTTCTAGATCATTGATACATCCTTCAACAAATTAATGATAAGATTATCCCCTAAATGATTAGGTATGTTCCCTTATGAAATTATCCACTATGGACTTGCTCCTCCATGGTGGACTAGGATTTTCTCAAGCATGAACACAACCACCATTTATAGCTTCTTTAAATTGATCAATCTCTAAAAAAACATTTTTTCCCAATTCCAAAAATCCTTGGATGTTGATTTGGAAGGATATTTTCATTTTTATGTATTCCCACTAAAATAACCATGTTTCATCTATAGAGAATAATTTTTAGTAGATATACATTAGATATACCAATATGGTAATCTTAATATTGTATAATATTTCTACTTATATATATGTTATAATATTCCATGATCATGCTATTAAAATTATCATAAACTCTAAATTTGTCTAAACCTATTTCTCACACTAAATATAAGTACCCAACATTAATTATTATAAAAATTTGAGTTTTACTCAAGAATTTACATTCTCTCATATTGAGGAACATTTTATGTTTGAGTGTTTTATAATTAGGTCAGAAATCATGAATTATAAAATCATATAATAAAAAGTGTAAATTTTATTCCATATACATTTTTTCAACCACAAAAATAATTTAAAATAAATAATGATTTATTTTTCAAGGAAAATCATCACAAAATTCAATTGGAATTCTTGTTTTCTCTTACCCATCATTTAATTATATGAGTAATGTTTTTAAAAACATAGGGTAAACCCAAGAATATCAATAAGGGATATTAAAATATTGTAAACCATTAATCCTATGAAAACATTAAAACTCATCAATTTTTAACCTCTATCTTTAACGTTCAATGGAAATATGAAATAAAACAGGTTTACATGAACGAAACATACACATTTTTCTTTAAAATAGAAATAAAAAATAAATACCAATAAATTTATAACAGTTTATGGTAACTTATATCATCACTTTCATGAAATATTTTAAACCTCATTGGGAAGTATAGAGAGCCAAGTTAAATCCATAAGAGTGACCCTTTGGTAACCCCCCCTGAATTTCTATTAATACTTGAAAAATTACTGAATGAATTAGGGAACTATCTAGATGCAACCATCATTTAATCTAGAGTGGGACCCCCTGATGCAATCTATGCAACCACATCATATAATTATTAATGAGATCACCGCCCCTATC
Source organism: Viscum album (assembly GCA_963277665.1). NCBI lineage: Eukaryota > Viridiplantae > Streptophyta > Magnoliopsida > Santalales > Viscaceae > Viscum > Viscum album. The sequence continues at coordinate 670,143,781 of OY728123.1, forward strand.
TAGGTGCAACCATCGTATAAGTTGTAATAGGTTCAACTAGTGATATCAGGAATAATTGTTTCTCATGTATAATGATCAAGTAAAATATCATGGATAATTTTTTTATTCTTTCTCTTTTCCATTATAAAACATTTTAAAATATTTTCTAAACTCATTAACAAATTTTATTTGGATATCAAAATACCCTTTCCCTTTGAAAAAACAATTTTAAATATAAAAATTACCTTTTAATTTGAAAATCCATTTCAACACCAAAGCAACCAAAAAAATTAAAATTTTTGTTCTTTAAAGAAAAAAATTAATTCTCTTAAAGGAATCTAGAATTCATATAATTTTCACAGTTGAAAAAATATTTTTATCATTGTAATCATTACAAATTTAATATTCCATTTTTCATTCATCAAAATGGTCCTTATAAAGTAGGGAAAAACTTCCATTTGAGAATAATTAAAATAATGATATGTGACATAAATTTTACATTATAAATCATTTACTTCCATATAAAGAAATTTATAAAGTCATTTTAAAGACATGGATGTCAAAGTGAAATAGAGTTTTATTGAAAACATTAAAAGATGATTGTTTAAAAAAATAGTCTTTTATAAATTTGGAAATATTTGAATCAAAAGACCCATGAAAGAATAACATAAAGAACTATAAATACTATTTTAATAGATTAATTAAAGATATAAAATGTGGGAGGGTCTTTATATACACTATGTAAAGTTTTTATTTTTATAATATGAAAATATGCCTTAATGAATGGAAATTGGGACAAAGTCTCTTCCCATGTATCCAACATGTCATACACGTCATTATAAAAATAAATAATAAACATATGTTAATTATTTAATTTATTGATTTTTGTTAATATTTTATTATTAATTTTTCTTGACTTGTCCCCATGTTATATACAATTACTTAATATATTTAGTTTACGTCAGATGTTTCGACCATATTTATCTTTTGTCTCAAAAATGACTTTGTTTGGATGACTGTGGTCAAAAATATCATTATCTAAACGTACCCTCAGTAATAGTCATGAAATATTAATCATATTTATATATCAATTATACTTTTAATACCAATCATGGTGGTTGGTTTTGATAAACGAAGTATGTTACGATCATTTAGATGGTAGGTCGTACATACACATGAGTAATGTTTCTATTTTAAACAAATATTATGGAAATGAGATAAGTAATATTTTTTATTTAAATAAGGAAATAATATTATATATTAAATATTTTTATTTATATCAACCATGAGTGACGTGATGAAAATATAGTCACATCTCATTATGAAGGTTGTAGTCCACATGTACACGAATGAAGTTATTACTTTTTTAGTGACTGAAATGTTAATAATGAAAATGATATATTATATTTTCATAATGATAATTATTTCATGAGTATACTAATTATATAATTTATATAACATAAGTTCATTTTATTTACCCATATTACCTTCCATATACTATGTTAATGAAAAATGGGTCATATCGCTTTGTGGGTTGTAGTCCGCCATACAAAAGAGCGACTTTATCCTATCCCTGGAAGAATGGAATGTAAAAAGTGGTATAATATATAATGAATCAATAGGTATAATTATGTTTTAAATATCATATATATACTTTATATCTATCATCATACACAACCCTGTGAGGAGGAAATGGAAGAAAAAATGACATCATTTGTGAGGAGGTAGTTTGTCGCACTCATGAATCATGATTTCAAAATCCAATTGATGGAAGAGGAGAATGATTTAGGTTATTCAATTAATACAATAACATATCAATATATATTATATATAATATATTACATAATAATCTTTTAATAGTAATTTAATTTGTTTGAGGAAGAAATAAAATAAAAACACTTATTGGAGAATGTTACCTCATCATTAGGTAACTTCTTTTGGTTTTCACCAAAGGCCTTCTGTAGATATAATTATACTAAAACAAGGCTTCTAATATGATATGAGGAATGTATATAAGTTATTTGGTGATGTATTGGACAATCCAAAATAGTTTTAATGTGTGAATATTATAGGAGATGAGGTGACCTTTAATAAGTGAGGTGAGTTGCACACATGATTTTTTGGGAACTGATCCATTCATAACCATGTTTTTTCCATGCAAAAAAGCCTTCCAAATTTGAAATTACTTATAAAACATAAGATATAAAGTCTAAATATGAAATTAAAATGGGGATTTTTAAAAGTTATAAGGTCATTTAAACCCTTATCTTCATAGTTTAACCCCTGTAAATCTATTTTTACTTTACCATGGTAATAGATTTATATTTATTTCAATATTATTTTTTGTAAAAAATTAGGTTTACCTTATTAGAAACTATAAAAATTTATATTAAAATTTTTAATTTCATTTTTAAAATTTCAACTCAAATAATTGGTTGATTTTAATTTAAAATAATTCCTGGATATACGATGAGAAAATAGGTTTTTAAAGGGAAAATAATTACATGTTTACAAATTTTATTTAGAACAATTCAATATGAAAATGATTCCAATGAGGTAAATTTGATTAAATTATATAGATTTAGTGTAATTTTTTTTAAATAGAAAACATTACAATAAAAAATATTAGATAATTTAATCAAAAATTTAGTATTCAATTAAAAGATAGCATTTTTACTATTCATCAATAAATGAAAAATAGCAAAAAAATCGCAATACATTACACTATGATTATTCTTATATAATAAACTTCAAAATTGATGCTTATTTTACCAAATAATATTTCTAAAACTAATTAAAAATTATTTTAATTCATATATGAATAGACTGATTAAATTGTCTATTTGAAAGGAAACACAATATTTTATAAAACAATTCATTTTCTTTTAAATGATTATTATTTTAATCGTAATCATTAGATAACCATAATTTCAATAATTTAGTTATTACTATTCAAACCCACAAATATAAAATATATTTTATAGTGTTATACTATGTCATGATTCATTTGAACCTTGGTTGTCATGTTCTGCTAGATATTGAAGTGATTAAATTAATTAAAATATATTTCACAAGTTTTTTAATTTAAGTGTTTTGTGTAGAATAAATTATTGAGAAATGTTTTTTTCTTTTAAAATATTGTGGTGTTACACCTAAATTCAATGTCAAACATAAAATGATATTCCATCCATCTGCATTTCTTGATATTCAAATCACGTTGTGATAAAATGTCCTTCAAACTCTTATAATCTATAAACACCATAAAAATATCACCCAAAATATATTGAATCCAAGTAATTAATAAATGATCCACAAGAGGTAATTCCAAATCATTCATTGGGTTGTTCTTCGAATCCACCTGTAACTATCGTGGGTTATAAATGACAACATGATCTCCAGGCAAGGGGATACAATCCAACCTAGATCCCAATACATCACAATATACAATATACCACTATAATGATTCCAAAAACATGGAGATAAGTGCTGATGTGAGGTGATCCTTGAGTCCCTAATTGAATTTATTGAAATCACTACTCCATTTTAAAGGAAATCCTTTACTAGTAAATGTTTTAATCAACTATTCCTGTTGTGAAAAATTATGATCAAAATGTTTGTATTATCCTACTAATCCAAGGAAACAATGTATCTTAAAATAATTTTTTGGTGGTTTATATGAGATAATAAATTTTATATTTTGAATATGCGCTTATAATAATTTTTTAAAAAGAACATAACCACGAAAACCTAAATCATATATCTAGAAATAAAACTTTGATAGCGAAGTATATAGATTATTCTATCATAAGATAACCACAACTATCACCAAGATTTTCTTATGATGATAATTACTCCTTTAATACACAAGAATATCATTAAAAACACCCCAAAAAATGAATCATGATACCTTAAGATGATAAAATTCGTTAATTTTGTAAAAAGAAAATGTTCATTCATCCAAAGGGAATAATAATGTTCTCATAATGGATATATATTCTCCTAATGGCTATCTTTAGAATAAATTCTTTCTAAATTCATAGTGTGTGAAATTAGAATAATAATTAAATTTTATAAAACCAATGAGCTTTACTCAATTGATTAAATAGGAAATCAATGCATTGAGAAGGATACTAATTGTTTAATAATACTTGAAGCTATAAAATGTCTAATTGTTTCATCCTCCATCTTTACAAAATGATCTCATGCTTCCCACAAGGATGTGGGTAGTCGAATTAAATCATTTATTTCCAACTTATATAGATGATATCACAATTATCTGAATTCAATTAGTGACATCCAGTAAGATAGAAGTAAAATATTTCATCTCCCTATTATGATATCAAGCATAAATTTAACATTTATTTTGGGTGGAAACCCACAGAATTTTTTTTTGAAACAATAGGAAACTAGACAACTATGGATGGAAAATATCTATTTCTAATATCAAACACTAATTAAAATGTAACCCCTTCTAACATGTAAGAAATGGTTCCAACTAGATGTACCAAAGGTCCTTCTCAAATTTCATCCATTTACCAGTCTCCTTTAAAGATATGCTTAATACCCTTAGAATATAAAAATATGACATTCTGAGAATATTTGTTTTTTAAACAATACATTCCCAAAATCAAATCATAGATATCGATATCAAGGAAAGATAAGTCATATACCAATTCTGAACCATCGATAGTCATTTCACAAGTAGTTCACTTAACATCTCAACACAGTCATTGGGAAATGAGATTTTTGACATTCAAAACATAAGGTATTTTCTAAATTCATAACCCCATATAATTAAAAAAATAAGAAGAAGTAAAAGTTCCAGAAGAACCTATATCAAATAAGGCCATTATAAGGCTAGAATTCAAAAGTATTATACCTCTTACTTTAGAAGGACCAGAATGATCATCTGTGATGAAAATATTCACAACATTAAATTTATTACCCATTGTCTCTTAAGCATTATTTCTGTATACTGATTTATTTTGATGAGGGGTTATATTATTCCTAGAACATCCTTGAATTTCTTGGTTTTGAGAACACAGATTATTAAAATGTGATCAACTCATTCATTTATATGAAATCTAATAAACATGTGATTCATTTCTAGTACTATAACTTAGGGTACTATTATAATAACACTTGTGGTGTCACAACTGGTTATATTTGTGACATGCTCGAGGTGGTTTGGTACAATCACAATTGATATGCCCATGTGAAATACATTAAAAAAAGTATTTTTACTCTTTTCTAATGGAGGAAAAGTAACTGACTACATAGTATGATTCAGAGATTCTAAATTACTTTTGTAATAAGTTTCCCAATTTTTTTTATTCCCAGAATTAGAGTTCCCACCATCCACCATGGTGATAAATACACATCCTCTATATTTATTCCCAAAAATATCCCTTTCATACATTTTAACTATTTATCAACTCTATATAATCTAAAATACAGAGGAAAATAATTTTCGAGTGAATTCCATGCCCTAACCCTAACTAAAATGTTCATCCCTTCATGGATTAACTTATATCTAGTTCTGGTGTAAAGAAAACATTGGTCAAATACATAGATACTTAATCTACCATCGAGAAATTATATTTCATTAATATAAGGAAATATGTTTTTTTATATTTTAATATTTCAATGATTTAATTATTATATGAATAATTCCCCAAAATCCACCCATGTAATTCCTTGTCATGATTTATCCTAAATAGATAAATCCCACCATTAGGGTTTTTGATCCTTTAGAATGTATGTTTATAATATAAATTTCATCTTTGGCAGTGTTCAAACATACCAATTCTTTCTCAGGTTCCAAATCACCATGAAAAAAATGGGTGGATACTACTTTTGAAATTAAAAAAACTCTTCCACATATCGAGGCTCTTCATTTCGATAATCTCTATCTGCAGCTAGAAAATATTGAATGATGATTTGGGAGAAATATTTGTTCTCTTGTAGTTTTGGTGCAACCACAGATTTGACCATCCTATTCTATTTGATTCCTATGACATCTACTGATTTCCATTGGTATAACTAGAAATAAAATATCTTAGTCAACTCTCACTTGTAACAGAAGGGTTAAAATAATAAAAATCACCCTGAACAAAAAATATTATGTATTTTTAAGGTCATAACATTATTACCATGATAATATATTTCTATAAATCATGATGAATCTATTTAACAATGAAAACTAGTGGGAAGTCACAATATTAATTCTATATATTCTACAGGCATCATCTAGACCCATGAAGATAAGGAGGTAACAAAGATATAGGTTTCTCAAAATACTATTGTACCCATAGAAACATTATGTTCAACATAGAAAGGTTCTGTTTGTCTTTTTATGATATATATTTCGAGTTCCAAGGATCTGATCTCCTTGATACAAACCCAAGACAATAGATAGACCGACTAAGAATGACATAATTTCCAACTCAAGGACTGAAAAAACTGATACAGTTTTTAACATCCAATCCCTCCCCATTTTCACGAGAAGTGAAGGGGTTAGATTTTCCTAATGTGACATCCCCAAGACACTAATGTATAGGAATAAATTCCCTTGAATTATGAATATGTTGTGGTATTATTTTTCCTTAAATGACAAAACAAACCTCTTAAAACAAAACAATAAACATCCAATCCTACAATATGATTCATGATTCATGTAATGAAACCCAAATTAAAAACCAATTAATGAAAAATATTTGAGTGACAATGAAAAAAATAAAATTGTTGATAAGGAATGAAAGACAATATGCCAAAAGACAGACATATAATATCATCATCATAAAATTCCAAACCATCTCCAATATCCAACACAACCATCCGTACCCATAGTATCAAGGTGAATCACTATATAATCATGAATCCTTTCCTTTTCATGCATTGTAATATATGATGTCTACAAATTCACTGAAATGAAAAAGTAGGGCTATGTAAAAAACTATAGTATTTCCACAACGAATTCCGAAATCAAGCCACTTGGACAATAAATAGTTATAAAATTTTTATAAATAATTGAAATAAAATTTCATATAATATATAAGCCATGGAATAAATCTATGTGAGAATATACAAAAACAATTATTCTGAAGAAATATGGTTTAAACAATTTAACCATTTTATAAAAAAACTACTGAAATACACATTGACAATGATAAATAATTCCATTAAAACATTTCTTAGCAATTGGAACACTAGAAAACTTGTTCCACAAACACACTCCCATGAATTCCTTGTGATAATTCCATACACATGTGTGGGTTCACATTGATCAAAAAATTCTTTAAAAGTTGAACTATTCCAAGTGCCCTAATGGAACACCCCCTTATCTGGGGTAATTTCTAAGTAAATACTAATAATAATTAGGTATTCCATGTTCTTTTTAATATAAAACCAATTCATTATTGAAAAAAATTCATCCAAAAAATTGCGTTCATCAATGAAATAAAATAATTTTAAAACAATCAAAATTTAAATTATGAAAAAGCGAGTTTCCCTTAACATCTAATTTTACCAACATTAAAATTTTAAGAACAATAATGGTTTCCTATAAATATAATAATAATTTTTTTACAGCCTAAAAAAAATAAATATAACAATTTAATCATTTATGTTCTTGAAAAATTTCATTTGAGAGATAATTCACCTAAATCCCAATTAATAGAGAAAATGATGAACATTCTAAATATAATCTAGATGTGGTCTTGGATCATATTTTCCTTAAATAGATCCCATAATATATCATCATTTTCTTCAAAAAGAAATGTAATCCTATTCATAGTAAACTATATATAATAATAAGGGTGAGAGAAAACATGGGGATATAAGTAGGGAGAGGGAAAATAATGATATACCAATTAATATGTATCTCTAATGTACATTAAATAGAATAATGTAGCATTTGGGTCTATATGAATCACTACAAGAATCATGGAAGTATTTATAATTCATGATCAAGGTATATTAAGAAACTAATAAGGGGTTTAAGTCATAATTTTGATTACTGGAAGAATTATAGAGGCATTAACAACAATTCGCACAGTTAGGTCACATGGTTTCTCAATAAAAGGACTAACCACCACATGCTATCATATAAGCCATGTGGCTACATGGTTTCGAAAATGATGAGCCAAAGAAATGAATAAACTATCTTAATCCCACACCCCACAGGGTTGGTGCACACTGTTAGGCAAACCATCCACCAACCATGATCTACCCTACATTTTACTTTTAACTGAAGTTCCCAATCAGGATCCAAGTATCACTGAGAGGGGCAGGGGTGAATCAGTGATATATTTGTCTTTTTAAGTTTCCTTCTTTATGAAACAACATTTGCCTCCTGTTAAAGAGTTTCTTCCCTGATGAACACACACAACCACAGGAACACAAGATTTACAAGGTTCACTAATCAATAATTGTGGCTATGTCCTTCGTATGGTACGTAAATAATCCAGTACCACACAATCCAATAGAAAAAATCCTTTGATGTGGAATACAATGAGTAGGATATACCCTTACACTCATGTAGCACTTTGAAAATAATCCAATAGTGTGTGTGCTCCCTCTTAGCACAAATAGGGTAATGAAATAATTCTGTGCTTCTTGATGACCTTTCCCAGATCAAATCTTTCAAAACAACTCTTCACTTTCGTACCCAGAAGCTGGTAGAAACCTCCTGGAGAAAACAGCTTGCGCGCCTCCTTCCACTTGCGCGCCTCCTTCCCACTTGCGCGCCTCCTTTCACTTATGCGCCTCCTTTATGGACACCACAACACTTGCACGCCATATACTTGCGCGAAAAGACTTGCGTGACAGACTTGCGCGACATACTTGCATGGAAACACTTGCACGACAAACTTGCGGGGAAACACTTTCACGGCAGACTTGCGCGACAACACTTGCGCAGAATATTTCTTCGACTTGCGCACTCATAGCTCAAAATATTTCTCTAAGTCTCGAGCCTTAAAAAATGAGGAGGTGCGTCGTCGATTTATGGGTATTTTGGTGACTTGCGTTACCTTGACTTGTGCGCCACCACTTGCGCGCCACCACTTGCGCGTCCCCACTTGCGCGACACACTTGCACGCCAAATACTTGCGCGCCATTCTTGACTTCCACACCACTTTATTTCCTTTTCCATATTTCTGAAATAATTCTCTTTTGAAATATGACTTGTGCGCCTCTACATACTTGTTCGCCTATTATATACTTGCACGCCTACTTCTTTCCTTTGCCATATTTTTGATCTGATGATATTTGTTATATGACTTTGCCAAAAACACTTCTTTGTCACTCCCTTTCCTTCATAAGGATTTCATAACAAGTTCTTCAAACTTATGATATTTGTGAAATACAAATCAGAAAAGAATCATCTAATTTTCCGAGTCTTTTTACAAAGTGAATTGATTTAGCTTCTTTGTCAACAAAAGACAACACTTTATAATAGAAAACATTTCTTACTTCCTTATCCATTCAACTTGGTCCCAACAATATCCCCCTTTGGATTTTGTTGACAACTATGATTCATAAATCACTGAACTTTGTAACCTTACGCAATAGATTTCTTATCAACAAATCTATGCCTACGTGAGATAACTCATTGTAGGAAACAAGAACTATTGACAGCCAAAACCATGCTGTCCAAAAGCAGTGACTATGAAATCTCATGAGCGTACCTCCTCATCCTTCTTCAGAACATCTTTCAAGCTTCTACTTCAGCATTCATAACTTCCTCAACATTCCTAGAAAACAACATTGTTTCCTACAACCACTCCAACAAATAGTTAGACTAGTTCAAACACATACATGCTGGATTCACAACTTACACACAACTCCCCCGTTGTGCATGCATCTATAAGTATAGATTTATGAAACAATTCTACCCATTGAAAACACTATCCAAAGGAAATATGAGAGAGGGGATAGAAACATGTACCTTAACCTTGATGAGAAGGAGGTTGGACACCCATTTTCAACCTCAATTTTGCAAATGGTCCTTTCGGTAAGGGTTTGGGGAATATATCAGAAACCTATTCAGATGTAGGAACATACTCCAACCATAATTCATTTTTCTCTACCTGCTCCTTGATGATGTGGTACTTTATATCAATGTGTTTTGAATGAGAATGTTGTACATGATTTTTTGTAAGATTGATTGCACTCTTATTATCACAACCTAAGAGAAATGGTAGCTTTACATCAACAAGTAGATCTTATTGCTGGGTCTTTATCCACATTAGTTGAGTTGCAGCCTGAGTAGCAGCAACATACTCAGATTCAACTGTGCTAAGAGTTACTGAATTCTGTTTCTTGGCATGCCAACTAACACAAATGTTTCCCAGAAAGAAAACTCCATCGGATGTGGATCTTCGATCGTCAACATTTCCTGCCCAATCAGCATCAGAATACTAGAATAGATCAATATTTCCTGAGCCATCATACCTGATTCCAAAATCTGTTGTGCCTTTGACATATCTGAGAATTATTTTTTCAGCAATCAGATGTGATTCTTTAGGAGCACTTTGAAATCTTGCGCATAATGTGACAGTATAGACAATATCGGGTCTTGAGGTAGACAAATACAACAGACTTCCAATTAGATTTCGAAACTCTTTCTGATCAACTTCCTTACCTTCTCCATCTTTAGACAACTTGGTTCCAATAGAGATAGGGGTGGACACTGGTTTCGAATTCTCCATGACAAACTTCTTTAGAAGTTCCTTAGCATATTTTTCTTGAGACAGAAAGATATGATTCCTTTTCTATGAGATTTGTAACCCAAGAAAGTATTTCATTTCACCCAACATGGAAATCTCAAATAACGTTTTAATATATTTAGAAAATCTTTCACATGATCTTTCATCATTCCCAGAAAATATGATGTCATCAACATACACAATAACAATAAGTGAAAACTCTTGGCTCTCCTTGATGTAACGATTGCTATCAACTCTTCCTTTCTTAAAATTCATCTTCCTCAAGCAAGTATCCAATTTAGAATACCATGCCCTTGGAGCCTGTTTTAGACCATACAAAGCCTTCTTCAATCTGCACATATAGCTTTTATCCTTTTCAATAACAAATCCACAAGGTTAATCAATGTAAACTTCCTCATCAAGGTCACCATTCAAGAATGCGGATTAGACATCCATTTGAAATATTTTGTAACCTCATTGTGCAGCAATGGCATGAAATATTCTGATTGTTTCTAATCTTTCTACTGGAGCAAATGTTTAATCAAAATCAATGCCTTCAATTTTGGAATACTCATTGCAAACTAATCTTTCTTTGTTTCTTATTACTTCGCCTTCTTCATTCAGCTTGTTCAGGGAAACCCACTTTGTGCCAATAATGTTCTTGTTGTTCGTCTTGGGTAAAAGTTCCCAAGTATTGTTCTTCACTATATGATCAAGCACTTCGTTCATAGCATGAATCCATTCTGAATTCTCAAATGCTTCATTTACATTATTCGGTTCAATTTTCGAATAAAGAGAAGTATGTGATATAGCATTTTTTTTTTCTTGTTTGAACCATATGGTCTTTATCTCCAATAATGTTTTGAGCCTCCACTTGCTTCCTCAATCTAGGATGAGTTGTTTGAACTTATTCATCATCACTCGAGATCTCTGAGACAGATTCCTCTTCTTGAGTAGGATTAACACAGTCAACAACATTATTAGAATTATTAACAAAAACTCCTCTATCATTCTCAACTTCCACATCAACATATGACTGATTTCCTTTCTCAACATTTTCAACAACTTTTACATATAAAGAATCAACAATTATTCATGTTTCATTATTGAGGCATCTATAACCTCTTCCTTCTGGAGCATATCCCAGAAAAATTCCATCATCTCCTCTTTGCTCAAACTTTCCCATGTTTCCACCTTTCTTCTTTATAATGCATGGACTCCCAAATACTCTCAAGTGTTCTAGACTTGGAGATTTTTTATAGAACATTTCATATGGAGTCATATCGGAGTTTGGCATGTAGAAACATCGGTTCTGAATATGCACTACAGTTCTCATGGATTGCCTCCAATAATAATGAGAAAGACTTTGTTCAAGTAACATAGTTATCCCCATTTCCACCAGACTTTGATTCTTTATTTCAGCAACCCCATTTTGTTGAGATGTGTATGGTGAACTAAACTCATGCCGAATTCTATGTTTGTCAAGGTATCTTGAAAACTCTTCATTCTTATACTCTCCACCATTATCAGTTCTCAACTTTTTCACTGAATACTCACATTCCTTCTCTACTTTCCTCCTAAAACTCTTCAACATTTTCAGAGCATCTGACTTATGTCTCATGTACATAACACAAGTAATGCGAGTAAAGTCGTCAATGAAAGTAATGAAGTACTTATCTCCATTTTTAGATTGCTTGCTCATTGGTCCACAGATATCAGAGTGTATGAGTTCTAATGGCCTTTTTGAATGAATTTCAACTCTCTTATAAATAGAGTTTGTAATCTTCCCTTTCTCACAAATGGTGCAACACCAATCTCTTTTTCTTGATAAAGCAGGAATATCTCGGACACTGTATCTCTTTGATAACTTGCACATATTTCTCTGACACATATGTCCTAGCCTTTTATGCCATAACTGATTTCATCCACTACACACATGTTGCAAGAGCTCTGCAATTCACCGTCTTGAAAAAAATTCCCTTTTGTGTGTTGGCCTCTTGTAACTATATTTCCACCATTTTCACTTTTAACAATAAATACATCTTTTCTGAAGATAAATTTGTTTCCTTCATCACAAAGTTGTGACACACTAAGAAGGTTATGTTTTAGTCCATCAACATATAATGTTTTCTTGGATTTCATCTTTTCTTTTCCAATGATGGTTGATCCAACACCTTTGATCCTTAGAGATTCATCATTTCCAAATGGAACTGTTCCTTCTTTGAAGTCTTTCACATTCTTCAGCATCTTTAAGTCTCCTATCATATGAGATGAACATCCACTATCTAGAATCCATGGACTTTCTCCTTTTATATCTTTCAAAGCGGTTTCAACAACAAGATCTTTTACTTCTTCCTTTTCTTTCTTCACCTCCGGATTCTAAGAATTGTTAATGTTCTTTTGTTGTGCTGGTAACAAAACAAGGCATCCATTTTCAAGATGTCTAGGTTGTTCACATCTTTCACAAATAGTTTCCAGGGGTTGGAACCTATTTTTAATCTTTACTCCAACATTCTCAGGTTTCTTTACAACCACCTTTTCTGACTTATTTCTTTGAGGAGATTGACTCCCCCTCAAACCATGCCTTTCATAACCTATGGAATAATAGTAATGTTGTTGGTTGAACCAACACATATTTGCAGTATGACCGAATATACCACAATACCAGCAGTATCCATAAAAGAGTATTTACCTCTAAAACTTCCATACTGACTAGAATTGAGAACACATTTCTCTTCCACCTTCCTCTCTTTCTTTTCTGAGCCACCAACCTTTCTGTTATAAATCAATGTATTGCGTTCCATTTCAGTTCTATCAAAACCAGAAGTTTTGGAAACTTTTCCGGATTCAGAATGTTTTGAATCATTTTTGAACTCGGGGTTCTTTGAAACATCATAATTCCCAATTTTGTTGGTCTTTTCAACACACATAACTATCCCATTATTCTTCATTTCAGAACCACTTTTACTTTGCTTTTCAACCTTTCAAGGAAACCCTTTTTAATCCTTCTTAGGTTCATCCTTCAAAGAACAGTCACCAACTTCAGTGATAGAGTTTTTGAAACTGATACTCATTTCATTAGCTTTATAAAGATTTTGTTGGATAAATTTCAACTCTTCTTCTTTTGACATCAGCTTTACCTCAAGATGATCATTGCGATTATTTTCATTCTCAAGAGAATTCTTCAGATCATTAAACCATTTTTTTCATATTGATTTTCTCATCAGTAAAACCTTCTTGATTGTTTATTGTATAATTTTCATTTTTCAACTTCTTGTTTTCCTTCTCAAGCCTTTTGATCATTCTCAAACTTTCCATCAACTATTATTTCAGATAGGATTCAAGTTAAGTTTATTCTTCTTCAGAACTACTTCTCTCATAATCATCATTTTTCACAGTTGCAACAAAGGTATTTTCTCTAGCTTTCTCAACAACTGAATTTTCAGATCCAGTCTCACTATCATCTTCTTATCCACTTTTCGAAAACAAGTTTCTTCTTTTTGATTTGAGGAAATTATTGTCCTTACCTCTTCCAGAAGAACTATCTTTTCCACCCTGTGTCTTCCAAGACCTTCTTGGTCATTTTTCGTCTTCATCACTGTCTTCAAATTTCTTCTTTTTAGGACAATTAGCCGCAAAGTGACCAACAGCTCCACATTCAAAACATTTCAAGGGAGGTTTCCCTTTATATTTTCTTGTACCTCTTCTCACATTTTTAGAAAACAAGGAAAAAAATTCATCAAAGTTTTCGCATACCTCATTTTCAGAGTTAGATCCAACAACATCATCTTCCTCACGAGCCTTCTTAGATATTTCTATCTTATCAGCATTAAAAGACATTTCTCTATCAACTTTGGTTTTATTCTTCATAATCTTCTCCCTTCTCATTTCATAATTGATAAGAGTGCTATGCAAATCATCCAGAGATAATTCTTCAGGGTCTCTATCATCCAATGAAGAAACTTTAGCATCAAATTTGTCAAGACGAATTCTTAAGATCTTTTCAACGACTGTATAATCCTCCTGCTTTTCACCAAGACATCTGATAGTGCTGAAAATGTCATTTACCTTAGTAAAGAAGTCACCAATAGATTCAGCTTCTCCCATTTTCAAGTCTTCATACATTAGTCTACAGATTTTTAGTTTAGCCTTATTCACTTTCATATTTCCTTCATAGATGTTCTTCATTTTGTCCCTGATTCCTTTATCTGTAGCAACACCTTTAACCCTTAAAAATTCACTCTCAGGCAGAGATGAGAGTAACACATTTTTTTCTCTTCCATCATTCTCAAGATTCTTCTTATCGACAGGAGTAAAAGGAACCTCGTCATCAATAGCAGGAAATGCATCTGTTGTTGTTTCATGAACTTCATATCCAATAGACATAAGATAAGGCATCATTCTGTCCTTCTAGCTGTGATAATTCTTTCCGTCAAAATTCAGAATCCCCTTACTGTTCACGAAGTTAAGATTTTCAATCACAGCTTCTCTTCCACCACATCGGAAAAGAATAAACGAAGGAAACCTCCCTATGATACCAATTGAAGTTCCCAATCAGGATCCAAGTATCACTGAGAGGGGGAGGGGGTGAATCAGTGATATCTTTTTCTTTTTAAGATTCCTTCTTTATAAAACAACCTTCGCCTCCAGTTAAAGAGTTTCTTCCCTGCAGAACACACACAACCACATGAACACAAGATTTACAAGGCTCACTACTCAATAAGAGTAGCTATGTCCTTGGTATGGTACGGAAATAATCCAGTACCACACAATCCACTAGAAAAAAATCCTTTGATGTGAAATACAACGAGTAGGATATACCCTTACACTCGTGTAGCACTTTGAAAACAATCAGATAGTGCGTGTCCTCCCTCTTAGCACAAATACGGTAATGAAATAATTCTGTGCTTCTTGATGACCTTTCCCAGATCAAATCTTTCAAAACAACTCTTCACTTTCCAACCCAGAAGCTGGTAGAAACCTCCTGCAGAAAACAGCTTGTGTGCCTCCTTCCACTTGCACGCCTCCTTCCCACTTGCGCTCCTCCTTCCACTTGTGTACCTCATTTATGGACACCACAACACTTGCACGCCCTATACTTGCACGAAAATACTGGCGTGACAGACTTGTGCGATAGACTTGCATGGCAACACTTGCGCGATAGACTTGCGGGGCAACACTTGCACGGCAGACTTGTGGGGCAACACTTGCGCGACAGACGTCTTCGACTTGCGCACTCAGAGCTCAAAATATTTCTCTAAGTCTCGAGCCTTAAAAAATGAGGAGGCGAGTCATCTATTTATAGGAATTTTTGTGACTTGCGTGACCTAGACTTGCGTTCCACCACATGCGCACCACACGATGCATGCCACCACTTGCACGACACACATGCGCGCCAAATACTTGTGTGCCATTCTTGACATGCGCGCCACATTATTTCCTTTTCCATATTTCTGAAATAATGCTCTTTTGAAATATGACTTGCACAACTCTACATACTTGCGCGCCTACTGCATACTTGCGCGCCTACTTCTTTCCTTTGCAATATTTTTGATTTGATGATATTTGTGATATGAATTTGACAAAAACACTTCTTTGTCACTCCCTTTCATTCATAAGGCTTGCATCACAAGTTCTTCAAACTAATGATATTTGTGAAATACAAATCAGAAAAGCATCGTCTGATTTTTCAAGTCTTTTTACAAAGTGAATTTATTTATCTTTGTTGTCAACAAAAGACAACACTTTATAATAGAAAACTTTTCTTACTTCCTTATCCGTTCAACTTGGTCCCAACATTAACAAATTCCCATAGGAACATGTATGGTTTTTATAAACTGTGTCACAACCATGAACCTACTCTGTGACTCACAAATCATTATTTATTGTTTATTAGACATGGTTCATGGTATTTACTAGTCAAGCACAAACATTGAACCTCTAAAACATTCCAATACTTCACTAAACCTATTGAATCCTGACCAAGTTATTAAACAATCTCAAAATATATGAAATATGGGTAATATACCTATATATTATGGGGCTACAATGGGTATTGTATGATGTATTTAATCCCATAAAATGATAATGTCTTGGAATAGGCCCTTTAAAGTACCTAATATGTCATTTTTTAATCCAGTGACTGCAAGGTTCATGATGTGTTTTTAGGATCCCTTGACGTCCAAATCATGATGTCCAATATTATACATATCATTCATTAAGATTTCAGTTATTTTTTACATGTGATTATTATATTGATATTTTACATGGATGTATTTTGAAGCCCATGTTATTGAATTAATGGAATATATATTGATTAAACACTTTTCAATGTTTTTTATAAATTTTCTTATCAGGATATCTTCTATTGTACAATATCCACACTGTTCATATGAGCTCACCCTTTATTTTGTTTTCTTTTCTCAAGGTTTTTATGAAGGAATAGGTGAGATAATTTCAATAATGTTAGAATTTTTTCCAGTTTTTTTTTAGCTTCCATTGTAATATATATTTCATGTAATTATCTTGTTTTCGAATACAACAAAACTAATTTATCCTTTGTTATGAAAACCGTTCTATTTTTTTAATAATATATTAATGTAAACACTATCATTGGTTTACCTAACTCGAATTAGATAAACCACATATCTAAAACATATTCAAAAACCATTAATCATAACCTATCCATCACATACTGGTATTCTAAAAGAGTCTCATCAATTACTAGAAACCTTTCTAAAGGAACCACACCTAGTAATTCACTATAAATGTTTTATAATTTTTTATTAAATTTATTTTATTACAATTTATAAAGTGATAAAGTTTAAATAAATTAGGAATAGTTTCCTAAAACATATCAATCATCCTTTTTGAAGTGAAATTTTTACCAACCACTCGTGAACGACCATGACATTCATCCAACATGATCTCATGACAAAACACTAACAAAAAAACTGAATCAATTTTCATTATAATTTAATTATGTCTATAAAAAATTATTTTTTTTATTGAAATATAACATCTGAAAAATCACATCAAATACAGAATATTATCCATGAAAAAATCATTATTTAATGTGGGGTCAATATAAAGAAGGAATAATCTCTTCTAGTTTGATCATGTAACAGGGATAAGAAAGATGCGATGGTGGGTCTAAAACCAAAAAATAATATAGGAGATTGAAAATGTAAAATCGAAAAATATTAAACCCATGAATGGAACGAAAAATGAACCTTTTTATAAGACACACTATTTATCACCAAAATTCTAGACGCGAGGAGCCTAAAATACTAGGAACTATAGCTATGTCACTCTCATATTTGTTATTTTGGGTAAGCAACGCACACCCACAACAGAGGGTTCTCTATGGCTTTAAGATCCCCACTTTCTACCCCAAACACCCATCCACCACATACCAAGACAATGTGACCCCTTTTTGACCTCATTCACCATAGCTTCCTCCACCATTGTCACCAAGAATACTCAACACAGGAATTTTGGAATCCCTATTTCCTATAGGTTAACCTCCTAGATGAAATGCCCGAAAAAAAACACCCGAGCCTCAGGATGAATCCACATTCCCTAAAAAATTTCAACACACACCAAACTAAACACAACATCAAAATATAACTTGTTCTATTTAAACATTTCAATCAAAACTAAACTGCACCATGATATCCATGATGTTTCTATCTTAAATACAACCACAAGTCCACTACAGACACTTGGTCCAACTGACTATCCCTAGGTAACATTCCTTATTTTTCAAGTGAGTCATCCCCCTACAGAATTCCACATACCACAACATGGTTTCTCTAATGGCCACTTAAATTTCAAATAAATATATTGAATACCCTTCACAATCACCTTTTAGTACACAACACGACATACATCAATCCATGGTTATGATATTTAACTCCCATAGGGTAATGTTTTGAAAAAATACCCATATAAAACTTTAACCATGGTTCCTCGAACTGTGAATAATAAATTCCCTATATCCTGGTCATTTTTCCCTCCACCACAGCGTGCCCCAGATAGTGGTGCTTCTTATTGTGGATAAATTATTTTTAAAATAGTTATAGTATACAAGGTCTTGACCATTTATATACCCACATACAATAATAAATCTGAGATTCACATTATATATTTGAAAATATCTCTTCTAGATATTCAAACCCGAAAAACTCTCATCTTGAAATCAATTACTGAAACATCCCCTACATCAAAAAATTAATATTCCATTGGAATTTTACTACATGGGAAATAATTGTTCATTGTACCCTTCCCATGATAAAACCCATGTTACCATAGTGGTATTCATAGTGTTTTAACCATTAATACCAAACTATATCTTTCTCAATATCACAACCTAATAATCACATTTTATTCCATGACAATAACTATTCATTAACAAAACAACTCCAAATATATGGTGTGTTATTCATTAACAGTCAAGCCTTCTACCTATTAGCCTCATGAAACATTGAGAAAATTCACCACAACAACCATTTACAATGTAAAACCATCATTTCAATGACCAATTCATCATCAATATTATGGTTCTTCCTAACAAAAGACTGAACTCATAAAATCTTGTTGTAATCAACTATGATTCACACCATTAAAATCACTTACCAAAATACATTTATAGTAGTCCATTAAAAAGATCGGGTTGGTATCTATATTTCAACAATAAATTGCATATGAAAATAATAATTAGACCACTACATAAAAACAATTATAAAAAAACATATGTATATCTACCAATATGATATCTTTATCTCCTAATTTTGATTCCTTGAGATACAAAAGCAACATGTGATCATACAAAAAACATAACCAATAGTCTTAAACAAACTATAAATGTTATTATATGATTAATCCATCAACCAAGTATATATTTCTCCATATTATTTTCCGGAGCCCCAATATATCTCCAATCTTGACGTAACCGAAGATAAAATTTTCATAAATAGTATAATAATCTCTAATTTAAATAATAAATCTCTTAAAATAGTTGGATAACCCAAAGTAAAAAATCATTACTACCTAAAAATATTATCTACATAAAAATCATAATTTATTACACTTAAGAAACATTCTTCATTACTATTCCCCTATATAATATATATATATATATATATATATATTGTTAGAATCATCTTCATAACCTTAGGATAGGAAAGATAAGAAAGAGGTGTGCTCAAATTTTCATTAAGGTAAAATAAAAATCATTATGTATTATATAAAAAAATTATATAGAATATTTGAATGATTTTAATAACATAATAAAATCCGAAAACACTATGGAAAATAATCATAAATAATTATGGGGATACATACCGTCATAACATTATCATTAACGAACCGTAAAAGAAATCTTATATCTTAAAACACATCAATATAGTCATATATCCCATGGTCATGATGAAAAGGTGAAAATAAAATTAATAATAATGTATAAATGGGGAAACATGGAATAACAAGATAAAAACTAGAAAATATTTCACAATCCTAAACAAAGTACATCCAATCAAAATGATCCT
The DNA here is from genome assembly GCA_963277665.1 of Viscum album. Lineage (NCBI taxonomy): Eukaryota > Viridiplantae > Streptophyta > Magnoliopsida > Santalales > Viscaceae > Viscum > Viscum album. The sequence goes on from OY728123.1 coordinate 670,164,017, forward strand.
AGAAACCATCCTACATTTTCTCATGTAAAATATTGAGCAGATATTAACTCCCAGACACTCACCCAGTGTAAACCTAGAGACTTCAAAACTATTTTCACTTGTAAAATCATTAGTAGAGATTAATTCAATAGTAGTCACCCTTTATGAACTTCAAAACTTTCTAACCTATTAATAGGTAAAGTTATGAGTACAGATTAATTCCATAAAACTAACACATTATGAAACTATAGTCTTGGTAACCTATTTATATGTAATATTGTTAGTAGAGATTAACACCATTACGCTTACCCACATTGAACCCTAAGACATACTAATGTATTCACATATGATTATTTTATTAGAAATTAATGTTATCACACTCATCCATTTTGATCCTAGGGACCTACTAACTTATTCACATAAAATTTGTATCTTATAAGATATAATCCTTTACCAAATTCATTTAATAGAGAAATATATCCCACTTATATCATAATAAATACATTTTTTCCAATTGATTTTCAAACATTCTTCATCTAAAAAATAACCCGTAAAAAATAACGGGTTTTATAAAATATTGAAAACAAATGACATAACATGAATGAAAAAAATCATAGTATATCATAACTCTCATAGTCCAAAACAGATCTTATGATAACAATATATAAAGGGTAATACAAACATACATTCATGAATGAAAATAAATATATGGTAAATGTAAGTAGAAACAAAATTTTTTTTGAAAAAAACTTGTTAGAACATTGAAATAAAAATTACCTTCAAACCAATTTTTTTAAATGAGAAAAGTTGACTTTTTATAACATTATTTCTGAATACAATATCCCTGAAAATAAATAATGTTTCACAAATAATAAGTTAAAATAATTTGACAACTATTACTTTTAAAAGAATATTTAATAATAGAGACATGAAATATACATAATGGTTTCAATAATGGGATGTGATGATTCATTTAAAACATTTATTTTTAAAAAGAATATTTATTAATGGAAAGAAGAAAAATAATAAAGTTCCTAAAATTAATATTTAATGTGGATGATAATATTTTTTTTAAATATGGAATACCCATTTGATCATTTTAAATAACTTTATTAATATCCCACACCATTAAAAAGATATAGAAACCTTTTCTTTATAATAAATAAATTATAGAAAAATATAATTGGGATAATTATTTTTGAGATTCAACTATGAAATGAAGAACATTAAAGGGATGTAAAAACATATAAAGGGAAGGAAAATATACTAAAATAAATATGAATTAGTCTTAATAATATTTAATTCATTTTTTATCAATAATCCATTATCTGTTTGTGGATTGTGTGGTGATTCCAAGAGAATTGTTAGGGATCCATCAAATAGAATTTTATTTCATTCTTGGGAAACTCTTCTCATTGAATTTAATGAATGATTGTGAAGATTGTAAAATAAAAAAGTAATTTTATATGTATATTACTCATTATCACTACATTTGATGATGATATTTTGAGAGATTATATTTGATTATATCAATATAGATGAAGGGAGGAATTATATGCTTTACGTTTTAATATTTGAGAAGGTATCACATTAAAAAATGGTCCGTCCTACTAGAATAGTGGAGGCCAATATTGAACTCAATACTATGGGACCTTCAGATCAGCCCTTATCCTTAACCATTATTGTCTGTTTCAGCCATTAAAATTATTTTATTGTCATCCCTGAAGGTAGTAGTGGAAATTGAAAAAACATCACCCCTGATTTTGGTAAATCAACACATCACATACAATGTTTTTATTCTTATAATAAGAGGTAGAGGAGAAGATGTACGATGACAAAATTTTCCATACACTTGATAAAATAATAGTATATATAGGATATTTTATTTTTCATTCCTCTTGGATAAGTGGAGGTGAAGAGTGTATAATAAAATAAAACGAGTTGAAAAGGAAATAAAAGTGAATAAAAGAGGATTTTTACACCTTAAATTATCCTCCTTGAGAATATCGTTATGAACATTTATTTTTTCCTTTTAGAGATACTAGTACATGTTAGTTATAAGGAAGGTTCATGGGAAGTGGATTGGTTAATAACTGAACAAGTCTCAAAGATTGAGAGGTGTGAGTTAAACTAGGGGTGAGGGGTGGTATTTATAGAGGGGGAGGGGGTACATAATTTAATGCATTATTTTATTATTTTTCTCAATAGATAAAATAATGATGTTTCTTGTGATTAAATATAGTAATTAGTAAATGTGACTTTGAACCAAGGGTGCATACCTCAGCAAAACATCACCCATGATGTAATAATTCAATTATTTAGCTTAGTTCAAAAATTAAAATATTTCAATATTAAAAAAAATCAGGTATTCTAGAAAAATCACAAAAAATCTCCCCAACCATTTTTTGATGTTTAGAATTCAAAAATGAATGCTATTTTATGAAAATAATAGTATACATAAGACTAATTTAATTTTTATATGAAATATTCATTCTCTTGAAAATTAATTTTTATAAAATTATAAATAATTTTTAATACTTTGAAAACATGGAACAAATCACATTAAATTATCATAAAATAATATTAAATCATAATATTAATTGAGGAGTAAATTTTATGAAAATAAAATTTAGTCTAAATTATTCAATTAAACATAAAATTGGAATCTAATATTTATAACTTATAAAAACAACAACACTTATACTATAATATAATTATATCATATTTTCACTTATAGTATTAATAAATTTTATTTATACTTTCATTGGTGAAGATACTATTCATTTTTATAGTTTACTATTCAAAAGGGTAACATTACTATTCATAATGGTATAGTTACTATCGACCAAAAAATTAAGTTGATCTTATCAGACTCTAAATATCATACTGATCACAACCATGTATGCGTGTTTTTCAAAATTCATTTAACAAAAGTTGTTAAATTATGTTTAAATTGTATGATACAAAGGTCACATAAAAGAGTATAGTTTTCCATTTTTGCATGATCTAGCATTGTTTTTTCTATTAAAATATCATGATGGGACATGACCCCCCCCCCCCCCCCCATTTTCACCCTCTCAATTCGTTAATTTTATCTATCATTCAGAATGTAAATATTAATAATTACGAATTCATTTCTTATCTGTACTAAATTAAAAAGTGGTTTAAATGTAATTACTATTGCAAAAAAATTCTATAAAACCAAGAAAATCTAATCTCCAAAGATGTCTAGGTCTTTACTCTAATAGAAACCGTGAAGGCCTAAACCCGCACTTTTGGATTCTGTCCAAAAACATTGTGTGTATTTTTTATTGGCTAAAGATAATATAAAAATACACAATACATTATATAATAGGGGATATTTTTCGGTATTGGTTTTGAATGATTATATAACCAGTACATTAAATAATAATTTAGAGAAATAATTATAAGGTACCTAATTTTATTCATCTTTATTAGGACCTTAATTATCTATTGAACTTCTAATGAATCCTAGGAAAACCATTTTCAAAACATGGTATGAGGAAAAAAAGCTCAGTAAGGGATATTAAAATAAGGAAATCAACTGTTGTTCTATAGATAAGTATAATTTTATGAAATCATTTAAAAGAATACATACTTTCCATTCACAAAGGATCATATATATACTTATGAAAAACATGATATTTCCATAAAAATAGAAAAACATCAATAAACCATATAGGTTAATTGGGGAATTACATACAAAATATTATAAACATCGTGGATACCATATTTTTTGTAACCCTTATTGACTCCTCACAATGTAACCATCATAGAGACCTTACAATGTAACCATCATGACTACCATATGGTGAAACAATCAGAGTAACATTTAGAGTAACCATACTTCCAACCTCCAACATAAATATACCCAACGTATTAATGGGAGATATAGGTCTCACCCTTCATCATAAACAATTTTCATGAACCATAACATAATAATAAACAACTTCCTAAAAAAAATCCTTTTGATTTTCGTAAAAATATAAATTTAAATGAGAATTTTTATAGAGGAGTCCCTTATAAATACCAAATCAATGAAGAGACAATTAATAAAATAGAAGGAATATGTATATTAACTATAAATCCACATAATACATCATAATATAATTTACATTCATATCTCAAATAATCTAATCATTTAAAAATCAATGAATTAGATGGTTAGCCCAAGTTATGGAAATTGGTTTAAGAATTCCCCTAAATCAGGTTCAGCATATAAAAACTATATTCAAACATCCTGTATAATGGTCAAAAAAGTTTTAATAATATTTTACCAGAAAATAGTTTTTTAAAACACCTTATATAATCCACATTCCACCCATTTATTAATAATATGTTATTATTTTAATAATTTTGGTTATGTTCTTTACATGGTTTCCATGGTCAGTTTATATTGGATTTTCATGTCGAATAAAAGGGAAACTCTAGTAAAATAATTAATTGTAATTAATATGTTTCCATAATATTAAATTATACTATAAATCATTTTTTGGATATTATAATGAATCTTTAGAACAAATATTAATTCTATACATTCAGATCATTTTAGCGGTTCTTCGATAATCACAAACTAGTTTCATTAGGTATTTTAATTGTATGTATATATATTAATAATAATAAAATATTAGTTCTATATTAAACATTGAAATCTGTTTCAACCATTAAATTTTTTTATTACCATCCAAGAAGGCGAAAATAGAAATTGAAAATAGATCGTCCAAGATGTCGATAAATTAACACATCAAGGATGGTGTTTTTACACATAGAATAAGAGAGAGAGGAGAAGAATTATGATGATTATTTTTTCCATAAATATTATAAATTAATGTATATATAAGATTATTAACTATTCATTCCTCTTGGAAAAGGGTATGAGAAGATAGTATAATAAAAGGAAATTAATAGAATATGAAATAACAAAAAATGAAATAGTATTTTTACCTCCTGAAAGATCCACATTGAAAACCTCCTTAAGGCCTTTGGTTATGACCTTTTTGTTAGAACAGCTGGTCTGGGACATGAATAAGAGGCTTGGGAATATCATTGGTCAAGAATTTTGAATTTCTAAAATCATGATTGGTTTGAGGATAATAGTGTGTGAGGGGTGGTATTTATAGTGGAGGGGGGGGGGGGGTCCATTGTCTTAATCATCATTTTATTATTTTTCGCAAAATAAGAAATATTTTTGGTCCTTGTGTCTAAATATAGTAATTAGTTTATGTGAGTTCGATCCGAGTGTGATTATCTCAGTAGAACATCATCCATGACTCGATAATTCTTGTACTTAACTTATTTTGTAAATTTGCATATTTAACTACTTAGAAAAAAATCATGTATTTCAGGGAAATACCAAAAATTAATACCAACCTTTATTTAACATGTATATTTCAAAATTGACCACTATATTTTAATTTTTTTCTAAATATGTGTAATTTATGTTTTAATTAAAATTTTCATTTATATGGAAAATATATAATTTAAAATTATAACATATTATAAAACACTTTGAAAATTTACAAAATTTCTTGTAAAAATATATAAAAATTTTAAGATGTAGAAATAATAATTTATGAAAATAAATTTTATTTTTAATTATTATGTTAATCATAAAATTGTAATTAAGTATTTATGACATATAAAAATACCATCACTTATACTATTATATAATTATATCACATTTTAACTTATTAGATGGATAGATTTTTTGTATACATTCATTGGACAGGTTACTATTCATTTGTTTTTTTACTATTCATAATATTCATATTACTATTCCTAAGGGTAAAATTACTATACTAAATTGTAAATTTACTATTCACCCATGAATACATTGATCATATTAGTCTCTAAATATCTTACTGATCACAATAGTGTGTATCTGTTTATCAAAATCCTATTAACAGAAGTGGAAAAATTATGTTTAAAGGCTAGGCTATAAAGGTCACATAATTATATTTAGTTGTTGATTTAAGAATGATGTGGAATTATGATTCCTTTTAAAATATCTAGATATTATAGGCTATCACCGTTTTTTTAATGTTTGTAGAATCCATAATAAATTTTTGATTTGGTATAATCGTTCCACGAGTGTGATTCTTGTGTCATTAAAATGAAGAAAATAACTAGCGTCATTCAATCGTGATGATTATTCTCATCTCTTAAATCCCACACTATGGTTATTTAAATGAGTCTTCACAGTCAACCTCCCCTTGAGTTTTATATTCCGCATGAATACTACCAACCATGGATTAATATCTATTTAATTCATCAAGATGAGATTTATTCTATTGGCCACACACATGCATTTATTGTTTGTCATGTTTGAAGGATGTAATTAAGCTATTTCATGAAGTCAAAATACTATCCACCTAATGATATTATTATCATAAAACCAATTCAAAAATATCTATCACCATTGTAATAAGGTGTCATAAGATTGAGTGGTGTTGTTTGAATTTATGACATGAATGAAATGATAAACTACAAAACAATAATGTGATGACTGAGGGATAATGTGACTCTAACATGAAAAACAACCGAGATACCAAGTGACATCAAAGAAAGAATTCTATATAGTCACCATGAAATCACAATAACGTCACTAAGGCATAAAATAATCAAAAAAGTGATCATTAAAATACTTCACATGGTTAATATGATCATTTCATCCCTTTCAAAAAGATTTTGAATTTATGAAATCCCTATATATATTGGAGTTTTATATTTTCAAATGAATTTTGTTTTTATAAGCCACTAAACTCTTATCAATATATTTATGGGAAGGAGTTTACTATTTAAATTGTGGCACCTAAAATATTTTTTTCTTAATACATTTAAGAAAATGTTCTAAGTCTTTTGAAATAATAACTTATTTACTGGAAAGAAACACATGGTGCCAACTTATGGACCACACCTCTTATTTAGGAGAATGACCCACACATAGTGGATTAAGATATTTATATGGAATTTTGAAAATAAGAGTGGGAATTTCATGATATATTCAAAAAATTGAGGATTTTACATTTGAGGCATTATATACTATTTTGAGATAATTTTTCATGCAGTGATATTGATCATGTGAGATCTCCTAAGTCACATGAAGGGAAATGTTAAAAATCCTTCCATATAACATATGAAAACCATACACTCAATGCACCACATTAATTAAATTAAAAATGAATTTAATAAAATGTATAGATGAGGTTGAAAAGATAAATTGTGGAATTTCTATAATAAAGAAATTGTATATGACATATCATGTGATATCATAAAAAAGATCATGCATTTCACATGATATAATGTTTTTATGTAAAGAAGGTGTATAGTGAAATCATTCTTGTGAGTCATTAGAAGATTAAATTTTTTTGAGTAAGAATAAAATATAAAATATAGAATTTATTTCTTGTCACAAATATCAATAAAGTGATAATTTTCTAATAAAATTATATTAAAGGCTCAAATGGATGATCATCATCAACAGTTGTAAGAGTTGGTAGTATTCTTAAGAGATATTTCATCTATCTTTTTTTTATGATTCAAATAGTGTGAAGCTATTATTCTAATGGGACCCTGGATAATAAAGTTTGAAAATATGATATTGAATAATTTTACACTATTACCATTTGTGATTATAGTGGTGAATATGTGATTAGGGTGCCTAAACAATCTAATATTAGAGTAGGAACACTTTGAAACAAAAAAATATAAAAATTATGTGTTCCTGTGTTATTTTATTATAATTAATTCAGTAAAAGATTTAATATAACAAATGTTATTTGGATCGTAATAGTTCAATATATTTTAATATTAAAAGACTAAAAATTTTCAAAAATAACCACTGATTCCAACCACCTTCTCAGTGGTGTGACATCCCCCTGGGTACTTCCATTGGTATCAGTGGGATGGATCCCTCTATCATGACCTACTATGTACTAAACTTGGCTAGTATTAAATTTTTTCAATTGTATTTGTGATACTACATTATATGGGAAGAGTTATCATAGTCAGAATATCATGAAATTAACTTAACTTCCATATCGTAGCCTTGTAGTCAATGATATAGTTACTTTTGGATTCATACATATCCATGAATATTGTTTTATGAATATTTTTTATTAGAATAATATTGAAGTTTATGAAAATGATCCAAATTCATTTTTTATTTCTATTTTATAAGAGGTTTATACGGATTTTATGGGACTCAAAAATTTCAAAGAAATATATGATAAATAGGAAAGTAGTTATGAAAGAAATTTGAAATTAAATATGGCCAAATTAAAATTTTTGAGGAGAAAATATGAAGATATCAATATGGGTGAAGAAAATAATTTTGATAAATTATTGACAATATTAAATGAAGTATTCATTAATATCCAGTGTTTTAGGGGAAATCAGGACGACTTAACTATTGAAAAAAATTGGCGGGACATTTTCCTGATAGTTCTGATTCTAATTTATCAGTTTTTGTGGACAGATGTGACCATACTATCTGTGAATTAAATAATATATTCAATTTTTATGATATTTTAATTATTCATATCATCAGGAAGTAGATTAAATATGATATGGATTTTGAGGCCGTAATAATGATTAAAATAAGAAATATTGTTATATCAGAATCAAGTGAATTTGTTGATGAATATGAAGATAAATATTATAAGAGTAAATTATTTTTTATAAAAAATATTAATGAAAGGAATATTTATGGGAAAAGTTAAATTACAAAAAGTGTTTTACAACACTAAATAAATTGAACATTTTTTTGTAAATTACTTTAATAAATAGTTGGTGGAAGATGACACAGATGATCAGAAACAACATTAAAATAAATGGGGGAATTTCTTAAATGGAGCAACCATATTTTATGGAATTAAGAATAATTTATTTAATAGTAACAGATTACATTTTGTGAGAAATAAATAGTATGTTATATCCACCTCATTAAGGTAATAAGAATAAGAAACATACATTATAGATATTTTGGAAAAATTTATTAACACTTATGGAAGTGGATATTATTGAAGTTATTGAAATCATCTAGATACATTTTTTATGAAGAAATTATCAGATTTTAGAGAGAAATATAAAGATATCAATATGGAAAATAGAATATTAATCAATGAAAAATAAATTATAACTAAATAAAAGGGATAATGTTCAATGAAATTTAATCTTTATATAGATGAAATCAAATGGAACAAAATGAATGTGGATGAAATGGATAAGATACTAAAGTAACTCAAAGAAAAAAAATTTAATCAATGAATAAGAATAGTCAAAGTCTCTCTATAATTGTCTTGAAGCACATAATATCCTGAAAAATGTTATAGAATATTTCATAATGTCAATTGGGGTCTAGGATGAATCATCACAAATAGGTATAAATAAAATTTAAAGAATAAGATTAATTAAACAATCTATAAATTTCAAAATATATCTATTATATAAAATAATTCAGGTAAGAAAATATATTTCGGAAAAATATGGAGCCTAAATACTAGTGATAAATTATCTTCTAATTTAGAGAATGAAATAAATTCTCCACAAATATCATTTTCTCCAAAGTTGAGAAAACTTATTTATATAAGAAGACAATAAAAAAATATTTAGTATAGAGTATTTATTAGTTTGGAATATCACGGATCAAACAAAATTCTTGGTTTTCTATATTTTATTTCCATAAAGAATATTTATGTTGGTATAACATGTCCTAACTATAGATCATACATAGACATAGGGGGTCTATTCTGAGAAAAACAAATAATAATTTCAAATTATTCTAGAATTTATCATGAAATCATCCTATATATAAAGACAAAAAATTATCTATTCAGATGGAATATGTTTTATGTGTGATCAGTAGGGTCATGTTTCTAATAATTCATTAGTGTTATTCATGAACAAACATTCCATTAATAGAAAATAAAAGCGTGTTCAAAACGTGAATAATGAAAATTCATGTTTTAATGAAGATTCATTGAAATCCATTAGAAAACCCAATTCATTGATTCTTGATTGTGGATGTTCATCACATATTAATGATGAAGAAAAAATTATGAGAACAATTGAGCATCTTAAGGGAGGGGAATTTATTGTGGAAATGAATGTTCTCTGAAATTAATTGAGTTGGAAAATAAAATATTAAAGCCCAATCTATGAACAAAAGTAATGTGTTATTTTTTGAAAGGATGAAACACAATATTCATAGTGTTAGTCAAGATTGTGATGATGGAGATGAGGTTTTGTTCAAAAATAATTCATGTATAACTGAATAAAAAATTGATCGAGGAATAATCACTAATGGGAAAAGAATAAATGACAATCTATTTCAAATTGGTGACTCAATCAACATATGTTACATGAGATCCAAAAAATGAAAACAACCTATGGAATATAATCCATAAACATTTCAGTCCATGGAGTATAAGTAAAATCATGAATGAAGATATTATTATATATTTTCCAATGCTAAATAGAGAATGGGATGAAATTAGTGGAATCTGTCAAAAAGAAAAATTAAAGTTCACAAAAAGAGATGGATATTCTATCTTCTAGAACCCCCGACCTTATTCATACAAACTTATATGGTCTAATGAGACCAAATTCTAACATATGTGACTAGTATTTAATTACAATTATAGATTATTATACTCGGTTCATAATGTAATTTTTTTAATCACAAGCTTGAGGTAATTAAAATGTTCAAAAATATTAAAAGGCAAGATGAGAATGAGAGGGGTCACAATATTAACAAAATGACATTAGATTATGGTATTGATTTTACATGTTATTATTCTAAAAGATATATATCCAAACATGGAATCAATATTCTATATTACAAAAAAAATTACTCCACTATAAAATGGGTTAGCTAAAATAAATAATGGATTCATAGTGGTGATGGGAAGAACTTTTCTATTATAACACCATATCTTGAAGTATTTCTAGAGGGATGCTATATGTACTTAAACATATATACAGAACATATGTCTAATGATACTAGAAACACAAAATAAAAGATATGAAATTTTCTACAAGAAAAATACAAATGTCAAATACATCATCTTTTATTAAAGACCTTGAATTATAAAAAACAAGAACACTAATATAGAAAAATTTGATGCAAAAAGCGGATGGAATTTTAATGGGATATATATCTAATTGAAGTGGCTATAGACACTGGAAAAAATTCCTACAAAAACTATTTGACTATAATGATTTCAAAATTATAAAAAATAAAGAAAAATCAGATATTTCAACTGATATAGATTCATATGATTTGATACAATATTATTTAAAAATGGGAAAAAAGAATGATGAATTTACTCAGAAATAACCAAACACATCTTATATTGATTTTTAATAGACATGCGATGAACATGAAACTGATATAAACAATAGAAAATGGTATGGAAAATTGATGTAACATATTGAGACATAAAATATTGTTTGAAATCAAGAATATCCTTTTAAAACAAGAAAATTATTTTGAATTTAAAATTAAAATGAACTTATTTCTCATATTTAACCTCATAGAGTTCCATAAGAAGTTGACCATGATGAATGAATACATGCTATTTAAGGGGAACATGTTCAAATTCAGAAAAAAAATCTACTTAGATTATTATTCAAGGACCTAAAAATAAAAATGTAATGGGAATCCGGTGGGGTTTCAGGAATAATTTTAATTAAAAAGATGAGATATCATAGAAAAAAGAAATGATTATGTGAAAAGGATTTCATCCAATGGAATGAATTCACATTGAAAAAAAATATCCAGTAGTAATACTAGAAACTATTAAAATGTTCATGGATGTTTCAACACACAATCCTTATAATTTTTCTAAAATTAATGTAAAATATGACTCCTTAAATGGAAATCGTATGGATAAATTCTATATTGAACAACATGATGTGTTTTTCCTAAACAAATGATGGAAACATGGTATAAAGATTGTATAAATACATGAATGGTTGGAAATATCCCCTTGATTCCAATATTCTAAATTATATGGTTCTTTAATAGGTAGTAAATTTATAAAAGTAAATGTTTAATGTGACCATTATTTAAGAGAAAGTTCCAATGGAAATCTCATAGTCACTCTATATGCGGATAATTTCATATTCACTAGGGAAAAGGAATTTATATGAGATGGGTTTATAGAGAAGATGAATTTTTTTGAGATGTACATTCTTGGATTGGTTGAATAATTTCTAGGATTTCAGATTGGGATGAAAATTACATCTTAATATCTCATGAAATGTATTCCTTGGAAATACGGAAAATGTATGGAATAGAAAATGAAAAAAAATATTTTCCAATACCTTTTCTGTAGAAACTAATTTATATAATGATGTTGTAGGAAGAAATGTTAACTAAACATAATTCCTAGGAATAATTAGAAGTATTCTCTATCTAATGGATTTAAATAATGATATAAATTATTTCATGAAAATATGCTCCAGATTTGAAATGAATCAAAAAATTTCTCACTTTTTTCCATAAAGAGACTTCAGTACATAAATGGAATTGTGATATATGGTGTACTGAAGTGACACAATATAGATTTGAGACTGTTGGGTATTATTGATTCATATTGGGAAGTTGATTGTACAAAAAAAGATCAACTTCCATTGAAACTTTATTTCTAGTTGATGGTTTTTCTAGTAGGTATATCATGAAATAGAATATAGTGACACTAAGTACAATGATGTAAAATATATATCATCTACACATTCATCTACACAAATGATTTAGATTAGATTGTAGTTATATTATTTGAAAATTGAAATTGTTAAATCAATAAAAATTTCATGAAGTAATCATAGTTCCATGGGGTTATAAAATAACCCAGTTCATCACTGATGATCAGTGCATAGTTATATCACATATCAATTTATTAAATAAAAGGTGGTAGGTGAAGATGTCAAGAAAGAATAAATTTTGAAAAAATATAATGTTGCATAACTTTTCTAGAAAGATTATAAAATATTGATAATTTTGAAACTCATGCTAAAACATAATTTTAATCCTTCTCCTATCACCTGATGAATATTAAGAGGTTCCTACTTATTCTAAATTATTTCATGAGACATGAGCTAACATTAATGGAATTGAAGGAAAAGTATTGTTCCAAATGGTATTTATATATTTCCACGATGATAAAAATGCGTGAAACCCTTTAGGGGGAACTTTCATTAACTGAGTAAGTGAAAAAAGATATACTATATTATTTAGTTGACCTGTCTCACATGTTTGTTGAGCTGTGTGCGTTATTTTATAATTCATTGATCAATATGTATTTTTAATAGCCTTTTAAATAATTGATATTGTCTTAGTATGAGTTCACATATATGGTTATTCATAGTTATCTTATACATCCTCTATTAAATCTCTCTTATTTTCAAAACTGGGATATCCCACATAGGCATAGAGTTGATTTACTATAGTCTCTTTTCATAGTGAACCATGTGATGTCTTTCTATTTACATAATTGTTCAATAAATAATATTCAAAGGGAGGAGAAAATTTTTCTATAGAGTATGGTGATTTGAGAATCCCCCATTTTTCTATCACATATTGATTTTAATTGAGGGAGATAAAAGTAGGCACACATATTGAGTTATGTTATTTCATGATATATAAAAAAAATATAAAGGGTGAGATAGTTTATGCTTAATATAATTTATTTTCAGGAAGTCAATATGTGTTAGTTGATGAAGTTGTAATTTATAGAAAATTTTTATGGATCCATCAAATGGAATTGGATTTATTTTTTGAAATATCTCCTCATTCAATTTTATGATTTATTGTGCCTATCATAAGATGGAAAAGACATGTGTTATGAAGATCACTCATAGTTAAAGTAATTGAAGAAAATAATTTGAGGGATTTTATTTGATGATATCAATTTGGATTCTTGGTATAATTATTTTTATTTACATTGTAAATTTTCATTAGGCCCCATATTAATAAATGGGATATCTCACTAGACCAACTTAGGCAAACCATGACCTTAGTACTATTAGAACCATAGGGTAACCATACTCAAGGATGTTTCCCGTGCCATACCTTGGTTAGAAGGAGGTATACTTTCTACTAGGTTCATGTGGGACCATGTGTAAGGCCTATGAATTTCATGTGCCCAAAGAAATTCCTTGTTTAGGATAAAAGTCCACATGGGAAAGGCCCAATGGTGGGTGTGTCTTGGAGGAATAGTTTCTAAAACCCATTTTTAGCAAGACCAAACACATATTACTATTTTTATTATAAACTTGATAGGAAATAGTTAAACATTTTTATCTGGGACAACTAATGCACAATTACTATCCCAACATCATTATAATGGTGAAAATAACATTCGTCATACAGTCGGGATGAACTTCAAAATTCATTCCATCATTTTTTATGGTCCATCTAATGATTCATCACCTTCATCCTCTGAACAATTTTTTCATTCAAACATTAAGAAAACAAACTGTAGAATATTATCTTGGCATATCAATTGGGATGAGCTTAATAATAATGAGAAAAATCATGATGTCAATTTTTTTCATGTATGTGAGATGTTTTAAATTTTTTTCATTATTCTAGAAATGAGTCACATGATGATCTTAAGATAATGAATCCCAATGTATAAAATCATATATTTATCACAAGAAGGTGTTGAAATAACAGGAAAAGCCTCATGAATGAATCATCTAGTTGTAATAAAAATCCTCGATGATATTTCATGACCACTGATGGATCACGCAATGATATGTTTGAAACCAACCTAACTACCCAATGACATCACATGAATGCATGCAGACAGTGACCATGACATCAATATAATTTCACTAAAGAATCGCATGAACAATGAAGTGACCATCATTTATATATTTTTCTTGATCATTCATGAACATTTAAAAAGTTTTATAATTCATGATATCCTAATATATTATGGAGTTTGAGATTATCCTTAGAACACTAGTTTTTTAGAACAAAACATTCCTATACGATGATTGATGGTAGTGAGTTAGGGAAAATGGAGGAACCTACACGAGTTTTTTTACTCTAGAAATCTGATCTCTCATGAAACAAATAGAGGATCTCTTGACTCATTTCTCACAAAGGAGAAGAATACCACTTTATTTCATCATATTAAGGAACTTTTGGACACCATACTAAGAAACACTAATGGTTTATGATGGATCCAATTGATCTTCTAGGTCATTAGAAGGAATAATAGCTTCATTTTATTGAAAACTGTTACACCTCTCTTAGATAACACCTCTTATTCACATGAAGGACCTTCACACTTGGGTTAAGATCTAGAGATGTCCTTTTGTAATGAAAAATTTGAAGTGTTTGATATTTCCATGTGAAAGAATAGTTTCCTCGTTATCCATTCCATGATTTCATGATATAATTATGTTTGATAGAAGACGGATATTGTGAGATCTTCTTGGTCACATGAATATAAACCTTGACAATCCATGAATGAAAATCATGAAAACCATATACCCAACGTACCAATATTATTAAATTTAAAATGATTGAAATGGAGAGGCTATAAAATGTTAAAAGTCGATTATAAGACAATTTTATAATCATGTAATTTTAGAATAAAGACCATGCGTTCACATAAGATAGATCATGTGCTTCAAATGATTCAATGATTTTTTTTCAGGATGTAGATAGCTGGTCAATGAATCTTGTGGATCATGAGATATTTTAAAGACAATCATAAAAAAGATAATATATAAGATCATATTTATTTCCTATTAGAAATATTGATATAGTGAGAATTTTATAATCAATTTATCTCGAAGTATTAAAGGGAATATCTTAATATATATTTTCATGAATGGGAAATATTCTAAAGATATATTTCTTTTGTTAGTTGTGTTAATATTTGATTCAGTCCGTGTGAATATTTTCATCCCTTAGTTCTCTGGATAAAATTGGTTGATTCTATATTTTTGAAGAATTTAATGTCATAATCACTTGTGATTATAGTATAAAATATGTGATTAGGGTGTCTAACTAATCACAATAATGAGTAGTCTCACTTTGAGGTTGAACCATTTAAAACTTCTGTGTTCTTATTTTATTACCTGATATTACATTTGGGAAAGGTATTACAATAAAAAGAGTGTATCGAATTCTAAAAGGTCAACATAGGATAATTTTTAAAAATTAAAAATATATAAACAAGACCAATGATTAAACCACTCCCTTCTCAGTTGTGTAACATCTCCATGGTAACCTCAATTCGTAAAAACAGTTTATTTCAATGAAGTAATATAATCAGAAAGCTAAAATACATGGTTGTGAAACATGATTCCACTATAAATTTTAACAACATTATATGCATGAATTGATTAATCCTGAAAAACTACAGTCCATGAAATATCAATATGACATAGTGAAAATATTTGACTCACAAAACCACCTTACAACCATGCATCAAAAATATGAAATTGACAAAACAAAACCTTACCTTGCTTCCCTACATAGTATTTGAAACTATAAAACCCCATAAAAACAATTGACCAAATAATATAAAATTTCCAATTCTTACTAATACAAATTACCCTTTTATAATACTTATTATAATTCATTATCCTAAGTACAATAATTATTTATATAATATTATAACTAAAAGGTGATAATAACTTTAACTATTTTGTGCATGTTTATTAATTGTTATATCATTTATTATAATTTTATATCATGTAATCTACTTATATGTTTTTTATATTATATAATATATTAATTATACTGATTTAAAATTTTCTTATTTAATTCCTTATGTTTCTATTTTGTTAAGAGAAAACTGAATTGATTACAAATTATCTTGATAATACTATTAAATGAAAATGTTACATTAATAAGAAGTTAAGAACATGGAATAACATTTTGAGAACCATATATAAACTATAATTTAATTAGTACATTAAAATAATAGTAATTTTTATGTTCTTACATTCATCAAAAATAATATTTTAAAACATTATTCTCATGGGTTGTCAAACTGACCTAGACTTGTGCTCGCATTAACTCGATCAGATACTACAGTTATGTAGACATTTATTTGGCTATAATATCATTATAAAAGAATAATGATGTCGTTATTGATATTTTTTTATGATTTATAACTATATTTTATGATTTTTATATAATTTATTAAAATCTAAATGGGAAAAATGTTTCATCGTGGATGTGGTAATCCTCTTGTGCTGATGATTAATATTCACGTTTCCCAACATGTGAGAGGGGGTGAAGGTGAATACTGAATTAAAATTTATAGATAATTTTTATTATTTATATATATAATTTATTATTCCTTAAAAATACTAATAACATCCATTAAATGTGGTAATGAAAAACAAATGACATCTCTTTGTGGAGGTGTTTGTCAACACAACACACTTATCATGTTATTTTATTTTTCTATGTAGATGGAAGTGAATAAAAAAAATTTAAAATATTATATAAATACATATTAGTATAATAATGATAATGAAGTCATCATATTATTATCATCAGAATATAATTGTATTATTAAGATTAAGAAAGAAACATAATAATGAGATAATATATATGTTGAAAACTAGACATTTCCATATATGTTCACTTAATATTAAAGGTATTAGAATAACAATGAATGACAAGTGGATTATGTTTGTTGGATATTGTTATATTGTGAGTGACATGGTATAGTTTCAAGTCATAATTTTAAAGGAGGCATGTGTTTGAAGGTGTTTAAGTGATCCCCTTTTATAATAGGGTAAAATAATACTTTTGGCAACACCCCTTATATTTTAATAATTATATGAAACTATTCCGAGGTAAATGGCTCAATGGTTTTAAAATTTATGATTTTATGGTCTCTTATGGTTGATAAATACTCTAAAAATAGTTTCAACAATTGTTTAATACATTTTATAAGGCTTTTAGCATTAATGTTTTAACATTTTAATATTTTTCCTTTAAACTGGGTAACTAGTTTTTTTATAACATATATTATGTTGTATAAGACATATAAAATAACACATATAACAAAATTTTTGTTTTATATAACATTATATATAATCAATTTAATCTGATCATATTTATAAATATTATAATATTTAATTTAAAATTAAAACAATAAATGGGTAGAAAAACTATTTTTTTTGAAAAATATCATTTTTACTATTATTGGTTCTTAGTAAAATTTATTTTTTAATAAAACATAAAAGTGTGTTAATATATTTATATTCTTCTTTATATATCATGATATATTAATAATTTAAAGGGATTCAATTTTATTTACTGAATAAAAATTCCATGATATTAAAAAAATTATAATTTCAAAATAATTGTTTCATTATTATCATAGTAATTAACATAAATCCTATCAACCTAAATTTTATTCCCAAAAAAATTAATTATTTAATAATATTAAAATTATTATAGAAAATATAAGATAATTTAATTCATATTAATTTAATAAATGTGGGGAAATTATTCTCAACATTAGCGCATCTATCTTGTAAAATACTTATTTTAAAATTATATTTTGAGAAAAATGATTTATGATCAACATAAAATTATAAATTAAATTGGTTAAAATTATAAATAAATATTGTTTAACATTAAAATATAATTTATTTCACAATAATATAAAATAAAATATTGATTTTTTATTGTTATAAATAATTAAAAAATATATTGTAAAATCATATATCATTAAAACATAAATAAAATTTGAAAATGTTGAGAATAGTTTTATATATTCAAGAGGATATTTCAGTATGATTTATTATAATATATTATATATAATTTAAATTTAAATTGTTTTTAAAACATATTTTTCTTATAAATGTGTTGTTATAAGAAAAACTATAATCTTCTTAAAGAACAATTATTTTAGATAAATCCCAAAAAAATGCATCCATTCATAATTTTATTGTGTGGAATTAAAAAATATAATTTCATTTATCAAATTTAAATTCTAAAATTTGTAAATTAAAAAGTTTAAAAGAAAATATGTGGTATTATGAAAACATATTTGTTTTGGAAAACAACTTTTCCAATATTAACTCATATTAAATATTTTCATTCTAAATGAAATAACAATTAATGGTTTACCATTATAGTGTTTATTATAGCTTTATTGATAATGTATTCTTAATATGTATTTTTTATGTTGGACGCACCATGTGATAATTCTTAAAATATATAGTTTATATTATAATTGATCTAAAGTATTTGTTTTTTTATATCCCCACAATAAACAAATTGTTCCCTCCTAATTTAAATTATCATTTACAGAAGGAAGAAGCTAATATATCCATGAAAAACAAAACATATAACTTCTATTATTATATTCACCCTATTATTCTTGGTTTGACCAGGATATTACTTAGCTCAAATAATCATATAAATATTTTATAGGGACACACTTTTCAAAAAATCATTCATTTCTTCTGGTTTCAACCAAATAAAAAATTGCAAAATATTATGATAAAAACCTAATGAAGTAGAGTGTATTAATATGAAATCTCAATGATAAGACTTCTTCTACAATTAAAACATCAATTAAAACAATGATACATTCATTTAAACTATTTTATACATGGTTATTCATATAAATTTATTGGTTATACCATGTATACATTAAGTCATGTTCTATCGTCACCCCAAAATAATTCCTTAAATTAACTAGGAAATCAATCCTTCATAGTGATTAATTAAGAAAATTTGATCAAAAAAATAATATCCAAAACTAATGTCAAACCATTTTATCATTTATGCCTCTTTTTCATACATCATTTGACAATCGATTTAATATCCAATTAACCCTCTTTATGGTTATTACCTATATGTACAACTGTTCTAGCGCCTATATCCACAGGTATTATCAATATAGGGAAGAAATTAATTGCAGAATTACACCATCTAAACATCACCAAAAAATAATGATATTTTCCTATATTTATTATCATCCATTATAATTTTCTCTACATAATGTGTTAAATTTATCTATACAAATATATTAGAATAATTAAACCCTACACTGATACCAATTGAAGTGACCCAAGTTAAATATGGCATAAATAGTACAATAATCAAATGATTTATATAATGCATCTCGAAAATAGTCACATAACCCAAAGACAAAAATGTTTTCTGTCTTGGATATTTCCTATATAAAAATATTAATTTAGAAAATTTGTTAACATTTCTTCATAATCATTCTATTATATACACTTTGTAGTCAACTCACATGATACAATCATCTTCATAACCTGGATCCTAGAAATACTTGAAAGAGGTGAACTCAAATACATTGTACTATAAAATTCAATTTATAATGAATTATATTATAAAAATAAAGTATAATCTGATAATGATATATATATAATATAAAAATCTATAAAGACTATCGATAATAATCATAAAACATGATAGTGAAACATAAGATACTAAAAATATTATTAAGAAACCATTAAATAAATAACATTGATTTTATCACATATCACTAAGTACATAACTCATGTGAAAGAAGTAAAATTAAAAAATAAATATAAATAATTCATAATCATAAACAAATGAATAAAATGTTAAAAAAATGAAAATGATATATATTCATAAACATAGGATTTTTATCCTTGTGAAACCAGCCACTCACCAAACTATTCACATGAAATATATTGAGAAGAGCATAAGGCCTTCTCACTCACTCTTTGTGAACCTGGAGACTTGTTGACCTATTCCCATGTTGAATTTTGGGTAGCTCTAAACCACATTTAAATCACTCTTTTTTAATAGATAAACTTTTTAGCATGTTCACACATAAAAATGTTAGTAGATATTTTTTATATAATAGTAAACATTTGTACACATAGATACATGATAACCAAGTCACTTGAAAAATTTTGAGTATAACTTTAGACCATTACACATAGAATTTAAGAACATAGATGTTATTTATCTTTTTCACATGTGATTTTTTAGCAGAGCATAATTCCCTCATAGTTTCCCTTTATTAACCTAGTGTCTTTCTACCATGTTTACATAAAGTTTTGTCTCATGAAATATATAACATTATCAAATGAATTCGTGGGAGATATATTTCATACCAATCCTATAATCTATACATTTCTTTTCCTCTTGAAGATAAAAAATCTTCATCACATAAAGGACCCATGAAAAAAGTACGGGTTTTATAAAAGATTCCAAACACATAAAATTACATGATCTTATGAAATAAAATAATATCAGAGAACATATTTTCGAAATTAAATCATATATTTATTACATATAAATAGGGTTTAAAATTCCCCTTCCCAAAATATAATATTTGGAAGGAAAATATAAGTAAATATACAAATGTATCCACACAGCCTTTTAAAACATTTATTTAAAAAATTATTCGAATTTTTTAAAGGAAATAGAATAATATTAAAATATTACTTTCAAACTACATGATCCTAGAAAAGAAAAAAAATAAAAAAAATGAGAAACGGAAATATATTGAATATATTTACGTTTAAAATAATATTTAATAATTGATAAATAATAATGATATAAAATTTTCAACATGATAACATTAAATTAAATTTAAATTATTATTTTTTTTGAAAATTTAATATTTAAATTTTTTAAAAAACATTACGGATATAAATATTTATTGAGAGGTTGATGATAAAACTTATTATTTTGAAAATATAGAAAATCCTTTTGATTAATTTAAATAACCTCTTTGGAAACCCATATGAGTAAAATATTTGAAAACCCTTTTTTTAGAATGAATAAATTAGGAAAATGGTCATTGGGTTTCAATAAATATTGTTTCTACTTAATAAATAAGTGAATTTCTGGGAATAAAAACATTGATAGGGAAAGAGTATCCCAGATCTTAAATGGGAATTATTCGTAACAAAAACTAATATTAAAAATACATAGACTCATTAATGTAAAAAAACGTTTGTATCAAAAATTATTTCCACATGCCATTAATTTGATATACAACATAAAATCATCATGGGGTAGAATAGATAAATATTTATAGAATATAGTCCATGAAAAGTGATTTTGACCCAAGGAATCAATTTGAGAAACAAAACTCTTACAACCATTGTAACTTCTAAATCATAACCCAATGAGTGGTCTAAAATTGAAGAGATCATTTAGTATCAATAAATATAATTTGATAATGATACCAAATTATGATAGGGTATTATTTTTACTATTTAAATGGAATCCTTGTGTACATCATAACCAGGTATCAAGGGAGTAAAATTTAAGACAATGAATCTTTTCCAAATTAATATGTTAATGGATTGAAAGAAAATACAGGATAGATAGTGAAATAAAACATTATATATCATGAAAAAGTGTGATTTATTATGATGTAATTTATTTTTCATGTATTTATACATGATCAAAGATCCATAGGTTCAAAACATTACATCATGCTGTAATGAAAATGAATGTAAGAAAACAAACCCCTACCTCTATTCCTTCGTTATATGATGAAACTATAACCAACTATAAAAAATTATATAAATTTAAACCTATTTCATAGCATTACACATATAAATTTTACATTTAAAAACGTTTTCATATTTATTTATCATGAAAACATTAATTAGTTACAACATATTATGACCATTACATGTTAATAACATTAACTTTTTTGTGATTTTTTAATAATTTTAATATCAGTAACCATAATTTGATACATTGTTCAATATTCATATATAATTTAGGGTAATGTGATTTTTAAATAAAATTAATTTAAAAAAATTATATTTCATCATATATATTTATATGTGAATACGAAATCGATAACACTTTATTTGAGTAAATTCAAAAACAAAAATATTACACTAATAATAAGTTAAATAAAAATTATAGTATTTATAAAATTATATAATAAAAACAATTATGTTATTATTTTATAATACTATTATTTGAAATGCTTCCCTATTCATCCATAATCTGATTTTATATAATTGTTAAAATTTGTTCTTAAACCAACACAAACATGAACATGACTAAAATCGATTGGCAAGTCTGGTTAAGTTGGTGCTTCAAAAGAAATAATATCATTATAAATGGAAAATAATGATATTATTTTTATTATTTAAAAATTGTGTACTATATTTTAATATTTTTTGATAATTCATGAATATCTAAATTAAAAAACAAAAAATTGTTATGATTAATCTAATTGTCTGCAAATATACTCAATTTGTGTTGTCGTTTCTCAATGCATGAGAGGGGGTGAAGGTACATATTAAATTAACTTTTTTGTTTAATTATATTATTATATATAACATATTTATTCATCATTTACACTATTTATACCATCAATTAAAAGTAATAATGACAAATAGCATCGCTTCATGGAAGCAATAGTCCATACAACATACTAATGAGGTTGTTCTATATTTATATGTGGATTGAAATTAATAAATAAGGGTTATATAATTAATATAAAATATATATTTATACTAATGATTATTAATTCTTCATATTATAACATTGATAAGATATTTTGAGTACTATGATTACAAAAAAATCATAATTATGAGATAATAAATACACTGTAGTGTTGATTTTTCCAGGGAAGTCCCCCTATGATTGATGGACAAAGGATAAATATAGGTCTAAATGGGATTTTTTTATGATAAACTTATAGTTTAATTAAAATTACAGTGTTTGATGGATAAAATATATATGTGGTTTTGTATCTAAAAGGTTTCATGTGTCCTACTTTTATAAGAGAGGAAAAAGAAATTTTTTAAAACAAAACTTGTATTTTAATAATTCCAGGAGGCTATTACATGGTCAATGTATCCAATGTTTTTTAAATTATATATATTATGGTGAATTTTGGTGGATAAATAATCAATAGAAAATTTTCAAACATGTTTTAAATTATTTATAAATCTTTTACCATTATGATTTCACATTTTAATATTTTACATTTAAACTAGTTAATAGTTTTTAACTAGGTGATATTTTGATTTATTAAACATAAAACATAATAAACATAACAAAATTTGGGTTTGATGGAACTAAATTTTATGAAAATTTAATCCAATTCAAATTCTATATATTATAAAATTTACTTTTAAATTAAAATAGATAATTTGTAGTAAACCTATTATATTAGAAAAATGAAATTTTAAACCTTTATTATTATTAAAAGTATAAGTTTTATTAAAAATTAAATTTGTATTAATATTTATATATTTATATATCATATTATATTCATTGTTTAATGTTATTAAATTTAATATCTTTGTTAAAAATAATAATTTTAAAATAATTGTATCACCATTATCATGGTAATTATATTTATTTCAAAAAATATAAATTCTGTTTCCAAAATTAAAATATGATATATTAAATAATATTAATTTTTGTTCTATTTTATGATAATAATTTTATCAAAGAAGCATAATATGTGAATTGAAATTATTTATAACATTATCCCATGTTTTACGTACAAACATGTTTTTTAAAAATGTTTATTTTTAAGAAAAGGTATTTAGGATTACGATAGAATTTCCAATGAAATTATTTATAAAAAATTTATAATATTTATTATCATTTAGAAAGTATTTATTTATTAATAAATGAAATCACATACTTCACTTCATCATGTAATAATTAATTTGACAAAATGATCAAAAATTGCTTTCAATAAAACAATACGTAAATTTTAAAAATGATGATCATGAGTTTATAAATTAAATAATGACTTTAAAAATTAGTTTTAATAATTTTTCATTTTTCATTTTACATGATAATGTTTCAAAAATTTCCATGCCATATAATAGTAAACGTAACAGAAAAATTATCATTTTCATAAAAAACCAATTAATTTAGATACAACACAAAAATAAATCTGATGATAATTTTTTTGTGAGGATTTAAAAAATGAAAATGAAATTATAAAATTCATAATATTACATTTTAAAATTTTTATTTTTATACAAAAATATATAATGTCAATAACTTGTATTTTATTTAAAATAATTTTTTTAATAATTAATTGTATTATTTATTTTCATATTGAAATTAATAACTATAAAGGGTTTTAAAACATAGTGTTTATTTTATATTTATTAAAATAGGGTATTAATATGTTGTCTCTTGTTTATGTTTGGTATATCATCTGACCCATGTTATAAAATATAGTATTTATTACAAATGAATCGAAAATATGATGTCATTACAGATCTTACTCATGTTGGGATCATATCCAAAATCTACCCAATCCAAAATTCAATGAATAGAATCCATCCAATACTAAATTTAATCTTGATTTTTTTATCCATAAATGACGATGAGAAAATAAAATTCATCTTATCACTAGAAAATTAATTCCACCATAACTTCACAATGAAAAATTTCACCAAAAATAAATAACTTACCCACATGGTTGTGTATTTCCATAACCCATAACCTCGTCCTAAAATGATACCCTCTCATGTGGTCTATGTAGGATGGTTACGAGACCTTAAGCACTCTTCCTCTTATTCCAAAGGCTTACGACTAGCATAATAGAATGTGATATTTAAAATGATGAGCCTTGGATAAATAGTTTCAATATAGAAGAAATAATCTGATAACAACAAATAAATATCTGAGTGTGGAAAATGGAACAAATATTTTACATCATATTACCAAAAATCATGCCAATAGAATAATCCCATAAATAATAAAGGAATAATGTAGTAATTTTATGGAATGTAAATAAATTTCAAGATAAATGTTATAAAAAATAAAACACTTAAAGGCTTACAAATGTTTCAAAATACTCCTGTCCAAAAAACCATGTTATTCCCTTATCCAAACTCTAGCCCATACAGCACGAAAACAATTAATAGAATTTTCATTTTCCATTCTCTAGTCCCCCTTCCATACAATCTGCTTAGGTACCAAATGACAACCAGAATAGGGTGTGAGTATAACTCAATAGGTCGATACTGCCATGTGTAAACAAATCTATCATTACGATAAGAGTATGTAATAATTAAATAAAAAATCTTTTAGTTAATTAAATAATTAAATTAATACCATATCATCTTGTTTTGACAACATGTTAAAATTTCACTAAGCATGTCCCAAATCCATTTCAACAATAACCATATAACCATGGTAAAACATAACATCCCTCGTATCCATGCACAAATTTCTATGATCATGTCTTACAACCATGCCATCCATAACCTTGTTGTAGAAGATTAAATAACCAAAAGCATGGTCAAAACATCTTTATAATCATTCTATTATGCCACCTAGACATAGCAAAATATATAATAATTTCAATGTTGGATACTGATATATTAGCATTTCTACACAATTTACTTGGCCAAGCATTCTATATAATCATTATATCATTATTCATTAGACACATACTTCAATATAATCATTAAAACATGATTCACTGGGACAAGCCCACTATATAATCATTTCAAAATGTGTTAATGGTAATTGTCTACAATACAATAATTATGGAATGTATCACTTAGAAAACATCATATATAATCATTCCAACATTTAATCCCAAAGCATGTCTATAAACAATGATATCACAATTTCACATCTTATGGATAAATGGTTAATTATGATATTAACTATTTATCTTTTGATACACAATTCATATATCAATTGTTCATTACCAGTAACATCTATTAATTTTAACCAATAAGTTAGGCCAAGGTGAATCTATATCATGAAATCATCCACAATCCATGTCATGCTAAACACACTTTATGGTATTGGACAATTCATTTATATTAAAGGGTTCCCTCACCCAAATGGTAGCCATAAGTCAGTCAATACTCAATTGGATTCTAATGTAATATAGTGAATAAATATATTTAAATAATTTATTTTCTTTATAGCATGATATGTTGGAATGATTTCTAATATTTCACATACAGGACAATTATCATAAAATAGGGTTATGGATTAGACCCCCTACCATAAATTGTTGATCAAAAAATGTTTCGAATGAAACATTCCATTGAGGAATAAGGTTCATATTATTATTAGATGGATCCTCAATCAATACTAATCAAGTTCAAAACCAAAAATGCACATGATCAAGGGATTACATCACAACATTTCTAAAAATAAGGAAGTGAAGGTAAAACAGGACCAAAAATACTTATCAAGGATTTATCAAATTAGTGGGATGTTTGGAATGGAGGTTGGTACTACAAAAACTCATGGAAGGTCACCCTAGTAAGGGAGGAGAAAATATGCACATGAATAATAGAAAAACATGGTCACACATCAAAAAATCAAATAGAAGTTCAGGGAATAAAATGGTTGTAATATATTTACATGTCAATAAATTAATTTTAGGGGAATATTCCAAGAAAAATGATCCCCTTCGATTATCGGGTATTCAAATTAAAAATTACATGATGTGAAATAAAATTACACAATATGTATTCTTTTCATTTCTTGAATAATTTCACAACTTGTATCCATTGATAATATATATCTGGTAATAATTATAGGCCATGTATTATAGTTAAATGATCTGTAACTCTTGTTTAGAAAAAATTTCATCCATGTTTTCTTATAAAAACCGAAACCCACATTATGTATTATCAACATACTATGATAAAGTTGTAACACACAACCAACAAATATCTAGACTCCATTAAATTAGACCATATCACATCCCCAGACATTAAGACATTTTCCCCAAAAGGCCCTCCGAATCTAAACAAGACATAATGACTAAATATCAAAAGAATACTCAAATAGGGACACACCTGAAAAAATATGGTATCTTATAACCTACCCACCATAAAACAGATCATCCCAAGATGCAATAAGAATCATGATGGGGTCTTAGTGAATACATTTGACAATTTTTCTATCACATCTAACTCCCTCTTTGTGCTCTCGTCATAATCTCTCATATGTTTTCACTATGCTCAAACCAATAGAACAATCCAACCCTAGAGATTTGTCTCATCAAGATCTGTAATCTATATTGGATTCTACTCAGAGGATGAATCAACACTAATTGTGACATATTCTATGACAATCATGTGAGAAGGGTCTAAAAATATCATTTAAGCTACAACACATGGAACAATACGTTCATGGAAATGTATCACATTGGATTGGAAAAATGCTATGCCACTAGGCCAACCCTATCATATTTCACAAATGACCCAATTGTCAAGGGTGATATCTTTTCCTCTTTCCTAATATGGTGTTTCCACAAATTAGAAGTCACCTGATGGATATCATGATGACTAACCTCAAAATCCATATCTCGTATCTTATATAAAATATAAAATTTATTCATGCTCTGTGTCATAAAAAATTGATGTCTGATCAACTAAAGCATATCAGGAATCTCCTATACAATGCTAGGCCCATCAGGTGCTGACTCACATGCCTATAACCAATAAAGAGGAAAACAAAATATCATTCTATACAAATACTTCAAAATATATATCTGAATTGATTGTTGGAAGATATTATTTTATGAAACATCCATTAGGGAAATATGTTTCTCCCAAAATCCACCAAATTTGAGAAAATTGGATCACAAAATATCATCTAGAGCACAAATTGTCCTCTCATATTTACCATCAATCTATGTATGATCAGCAATACTCAAAATAACCAGTGATCCTTGAGACTACTAGAGACCCTACCAAAAACTCAATTTGAAATGAGGATCTCTATCTGAAATGATAATCTTTGGAACATTGTGCAACTAAACTATCTCATGTATGTAAAGGAAACCATTGTAATCAACTGTGAAGGTGTTTTTGATAGGTAATATTTGGGATATATTAATCAGTCAGTCCATAATTACCAATTCAACATCATTCTTATGATTTTTCCTATATAATCCAATCAAAAAATCCATAGAGACATCATCCTATTTATACTCAAGAATAGAAAAAGGCTGAAAAATCCAAGCTAGAATTTGATTCTCGACTTTTAGTTGAAGAACTTTTAAGAATATCACCTAAACTCCGGATACCTCATTCATCATTCTTGAACACTAGTACAACCTATAGTGATAACGATACATATTTTTCAAGCTAGGATATACTTCTAATCAAGAATCGGGAAACTCTTTCATAAGCTACTCATATAATCCCATAGTAATGAATATATAGACATGGAAAATAAGATAACCTTCACTACTATGAGACCGTCCCAATGGTGTCTGGAAACCATATATTACGTATCATAGAACAAGACCAATCCAATAAAATAACCTCTAAGTCTTAATCTAATCCAAAATAAGGGATATATGTAACGACCCGAAAAATTCAAGGAAATTTTTTTCTTAATTTTCTTGGGAATTTTACAAGAACTCAGTTTCTGACGACACCTGATTCCAAGGCTCGGTGTGCCCGGAATCTTTTTCTGAAGTTTAGCTCGGTTAAGTTCAGTGAGCGAACGAGTGGGTTTTACTAACTTTTGAACCGGTACTCGGAATCAAATTCTGAGGGCACTAATGGAATCGCAGTGCCGTTAATTTCTTAGAAACACCTTTTCCAGAGTTGTGTTTTCTCGGGTGTGGTTTATAATTTTTGAGGTTATGTTAAGAAATAAAATAAAAGTGGTGCGACTTTTTATTTTATTTTACTTAAAGCGGCTTAAACTAAGTTGAGTGGATAAGGTGGAACCCACAATATCCTACACAATTGGTAGGAAATTAGTGAGGTGGGGCCTGCACGAGCCCCACCGCTTCTTTCCTTCAAAGTAACGCACCCGCACCCCCTTTTAATGAAGTCAACTGTGCGTTTATTCTGGTTAAGAAACGCCTCATTAAAGTGGGCGGTTAAATCATTACAATTAATTTTTTGAATTAATTGTTCATTTCTTTTCATTTGAATTTAAAAATCTTAGGTTATGATAATAAAATAAGTTTTGAACTTATTTTATTTCTATGGATTTCTGGTTGTGGAAGCCTTTGGGAGAAAAAGAGAGTCTTTAGGATTCTTTGTTCTTCGACGAAGAACGCGGAGAATGCACCGCCGCCGACAAAGAACGCTGACCTCCGACGGCGGACGACGGTGGGAGACACCTTCCTCGGAGATCACCTACCGCCAACTATGTTCCTTCCGTGATGCTTCTTCAGCAGAGATTCTCTTCTTCCGCGGTGATCCTTTTCTGCCGCGACGGTTAATTCTACGACGAACTCTCATTCGACGACAATGATGAGGTAGGGATTTATTTTATTTGTTAGTTTGTAAATACATCTGTCGTTTTCTCCTTTTATTTTGAGCCTCCTGCTATCGCAATAATGGGAGGAGGTCGGACCACACGAACACGGCAAACCCTCCTCCCCCTTGTTGGTTTGTTTGGTGCGGCACGAGAAAGGAAACGTGGTGCCGATGCACCGCGCGAGAATTGGTAAGGAAAGGAGCAGCGCGGCGCCGTAGTGTCGTGCCGTTGAAGAAGAACCAAAAGCACGGCGCCGTCGCGCTACACTGCTGAAGATAAACCTAAGATGCGGTGTCATCGTGCCGCACCGGAGAACTAAGAAAGCACCGCGGCTGGAGTTGGGCCGCGGCGGAGGGGCGCGGCGCCGGACGGACCAAGGCTGCGGCCTGTTTAGGGCCGCAGCAGAGCAGGGAGACCGGCGGCCAGATCCGAGCCGCCGGCATCGGAGCAGGAGGACCGGCAAGGCCCGTCCCGTGCCGGCAGAGGCCGACCGGCCGGAGCGGGCTGGCCGGACCGTGGAAGAACCGGGGGTTCAAAACCCCCGGCTGGCCGGACGTGAGGTGCCCCATTAAGGGGTCGTGGGTGCTACACGCGGGGGCAGCGCCCCCCACATCCGAACGGCTCGGCCGTTCTGCCGAGCCCCTGGCCAGCGCGCCAGCGCACGGCGCGCCGGGCCGCCTGCCCTAGCCAGTCCGTCAGACCAGGCCGGCATGCCGGGCCGCGCCCAGGCCGGGATGGGCTGTGGTTGCTACACATGGGGGTAGTTCCCCCCCGCCCCCCGCATCCAAACGGCTCGGCCATTCGGCCGAGCCCCAGGCCAGCGTGCCAGCACGCCGCGCGCCGGGCCGGCTGCCCTGGCGGGTCCGCCAGTCCGGGCCGCCAGGCAGGGCCGCGCCGAGGCCGGGCCGCACCGCGCCGCACCCAGGACAGGCCACGCCCCGCCGGCCGGGCCGGGCCATGCCCAAGAGGGCTGGACGCGGACCCGGTTTGGGTCGACCCGGTTCAGGCCAACCCTGGGGGTATCGGGCTAGGTCGGATCGGGCTCGAACCCCCTAATACCGAACCTCTTTCGGTATGTTTCCCATAACATGAGCTACGGGCCTCCGATCGATGAACCGTCAGTTGAGATACGATCCTTGGATCGAGACGGTCATTTCGGTATATTACACTTAAGGTTTTGGAGTACTTTGTGTTCGGCCGGGTTGGTTCGTACGCGAAACCAACTGGGCCCCCAGAACGGAAACGCTTATAACTTGAGCTCAGGGCGTCCGATTGATGTGTCGTCGACATTGTTGGATTCCTCTAAGTGAGATGGAACTTTTGGATTACTCCATTCATGTTTTTGACGTAGTTGGAGTATGGTCATGTTGGTTTTGACTTAAAAACTAACCGGGCCCCTGGGACGAAAACGCCAATAACTCTCAGACCGGGCGTCCGATTGATATCCCGTCTGGGACGTTGAGTTGCTGTTGACGATACGGAACTTTTTTATACATCAACTCCGGACTATGTGTCAGTTTATGTATCAGCCTCTTGGCTCGTGGAGCGGACCCTCCCGAACGAGCTTGCTGTGTGCGGGAACCCTAGAGCTGGCTGCGACTGCGACGACGACGACGACGATTGTACAGGGATCCTCAGTGGATTCGACGGCGACGACTACAACACTCAGCGATCCTAAGTGGATCAGTGCTACCGATCTTGTGTGGGTCTGATCCTGTGTGGGTCAGTGCTCAACGATCATGTGTGGGCCAATGCCTACAGATCCTGTGTGGGTCCGGTCCTGTGTGGGTCATTGCGGGGGTTAGTTACCTATCGATCATGTGTGGGTCAGATCCTTTGTGGGTCATTGCGGGGGTTTGTTACCTATTGATCCTATGTTGGTCAGATCCTTTGTGGGTCATTACAGGGGTTAGTATCTATCAATCCTTTGTGGGTCCGATGGCTTAGATGAATCAGTGGCAATATCTGATCATCTCTATCATCTTACAAAGAAATATACCTTCGTGATATAAATCCTGTTTTTCTTTCCTGTGTGGACTGGGTTGTGATTTC
This sequence comes from Viscum album, assembly GCA_963277665.1. NCBI lineage: Eukaryota > Viridiplantae > Streptophyta > Magnoliopsida > Santalales > Viscaceae > Viscum > Viscum album. Next base: position 670,196,289 of record OY728123.1, read on the forward strand.
CTGTGTGGACTGGGTTGTACTTGAGCTCGGATGTTGGAGCCGAACTAGAATTGATGACTTAGATATATGTATGGTCATATACCTAAGCAGTGTCTGATTTTACTTCATGATTGTATCTTTCCTTTGTGGATTATCATTTGTGGATTCTGAGAGACCTTCAGGGGTCTCAGGGTCCCTACTGAGTAGCTTATACTCACCCCTACATGAACTATGCCTACACTACATTGTGTTGGTTGCAGACGACGGACAGTGCTGATTGTGGTTGAGGATTGTGGTGCAGGACAGTCCCTGGAGGTAGACCACTGGGCGGTACGTACTCGGAGCGGATGGCTGGAACCGAGGAGATGTGGAGGCTATCTGTACTCACCCTTCTGGTGGGACTTCCAGTGGATGGAATGACATTGCGGCTTTTACATTCAGTTGTTGTTTTCCCTTTCCAGTTGTACTTTACATTCATCTTGGGTTTGTATTCTGGCCCACTTACTTTTCGCACTTACTACTGTACTCAGTTTTTACTTAGTGTTTACTTCTACTGCTTGCTTGCTCTATGGTGTTTGTTTACTTTACAAGGGAAATGCCATCCCTTTTCACCGAGAATTACTTCTTGGTGCTAGTCACCAGCCCCTGGCCTATGGAAGGTGGGCTTGGGGTAGTCACGACACGGGCCCTGAGGACAGGTCGTGACAATTGGTATCAAAGGAGTTCGGTTCTACCGCAAAACTTAGGACTCTGATATTTTTCTATATGAAGCAATAGTGTTAAGAGTATTGAGTGTGTTTATTAGTCCAGGGAGTCCAGTTTTGGTGTGGCGGCCGACGTATCCATACACCAGGACCCAGACTTATGATTTCCGACTTAATGCACGAAAACATTGATTGCATGTGTGTTTCACGTTTTCATTGTGATTACTTTGTGTCAGCTCACCAGGTATACTGTTTGACCGTGGCACACCTGTTTCTTTTCAGGATGGCCCCACGACGGCAGCCAACTAGGGTTCCAAGAGTTGTGCGTGACGACAGCCAACCGAGCGACGAGGCCTCAGTACATGGCCATTTGACAGTAGAGGCACTGGTGATACCTCTACCCGCCGAGCCACCGATTCTACCAGCCCTAGCCACTGACAATGCACGTCGCCTTTGTGAACTGCACGAGTTTCAGCGCCAGCGACCGCCCTGGTTCTGTGGGGATACGGACCCCCAGGAAGCCGAGGATTGGCTGGAGGCAGTTGTACAGGTTTTCAGGTTAGTGAGGACACCGGCAGACCTCATGGTGATCCTCGCAGCAAGCCTACTGCACGCGGCTGCAGGCAGATGGTGGAGCTTGATGCTCCAGGTGCATGATGAGGCATCTCTCCTCTAAATGTACTTTGATAGCCTCTTCCACTTGGAGTTCGTCCCAGCCACCCTCTGTACGGTGCGCATCCAGGAGCTTCTAGAGCTGCGACAGGGCAGCTTGACGGTCGCCCAGTACTCGGCGAGATTTACTGATCTCTCATGCTACTCAACAGACATGGTACATGACCAATTCTTCCGGGCCCGGACCTTTGAGCAAGGATTGAGGCATGATATCAGGGCATCGCTGATCTCCCTCTGAATTCTGACATACGCAGAGGTACTAGAGCCAGCCCTTCTTATCGAGAGCTTCCTTGCTGAGCCTGCATCAGCAGCGAGACCTACCGTGGGGGGGCACGTAGCTGAGTCTTCTGTAGCAGGCAGTCGATGGATGACTCATGGGTCCAGGTAGACCAGACCCTCAGTCAGACGACCTCAGGACACCGGCTCAGCATTGTGGGGCACACAGCGCGGAGCCAGACTTTCGAGAGGCAGACAGTGCTACACATGCAGCGGGCAGGGCCACATTGCTCGTGACTGCCCGACCCACTGTGCCGAGGAGCAGCAGACGGTTGAGGGGCCACCCAGGCAGAGGCAGAGGGTCAACCATGGCGGTCCGCAGGGAGCAGGTGGAAAAGGAAGATGAGCTGGCCGAGCAGTGGGTGGTGGGCGATGCTTTGAGGCACTACCACCACCACCACCAGGAGGTCCACCCAGACCCCAGCGAGACTGCGGGCAGAGACCAGCACAACTTCAGGAAGCCGAGGCCTACGACCACGGCATGACCGAGATGATTTGAGGTACTATCTGTGTCTATTCCACCCTTGCTTCAGTTCTTATAGACACAAGAGCGAGTCATTCTTTCATAGCTTCTTCCCTTGTTCGGAGCTCGGAGATTCCGACAGAGCCGTTGTCTTGATCCTTACGGCTAGAGACTCCTACAAGAGCAGACAGGAGGATTACGCACTGGTGCCGGCATTATGAGATTACAATAGGAGGCCAGATCTTCGGTTGGGATCTTCTTTTAGCAGCGTCGAGGCCTTACGACATCATCTTGGGCATGGATTGGTTATCTACAGTACATGCCCAGATTGACTGTATTAGGCGCAAGGTATGATGTGTACGCACTGAAGGAAGCAGGTTCACCTTCACCGGCGAGAAGGGAACCTTCGCAGCATAGGATGGACTCCCACAGAGGAAAGGACAACCCATCACTCATCAGTTGGCTAGCCTCATCCTAGGATCAGTTGTCGTGCGGAGTCCTAGTTTTCCTGCAGTGGTGGATCAGTATGCGGACGTTTTTCCCGAAGACGTTCCAAGACTACCTCCCTGCATAGAGGTAGACTTTTAGATTGATCTTTACCCCGGGACATCCCCGATATCCACTCCAGCATTTTGGATGGCCCTCGCGGAGCTTTGAGAGCTATAGGTAAAATTGGAGGACTTGCAGCGCAAGGGATTCATCTAACCCAGTGTCTCACCCTGGGCTTCCCCGATATTGTTCTCCAAGAAGGCAAACAGGAGCTTGTTACTTTGTGTCGACTATCGTCGCCCGATACAGGTGATAGTGAGGAATAAGTATCCGCTATTGAGGATTGATGACCTCTTCGATCAGCTAAATGGAGCATGGTGGTTCTCGAAGATAGACCTCAGGTCAGGCTATCATTAGCTCAGAGTTCGGGATGAGGACGTGCAGAAGATGGCCTTCAGATGTCGGTATGGCCACTATGAGTTTATGGTTATGCCATTCGGCGTAACCAAATCTCTAGCAGTGTTCATGGGCCTCATGAACATGATCATTCAACCATACCTCGATCGATTTGTCGTGGTATTTAACGACGACATTTTGATATACTCGACGACTGAGGAGGAGCACGCCTACCACTTGCGGGTTGTACATGAAACACTCCGAGAGCAACAGCATTATGGAAAACTCTCAAAGGGCCAGTTCTGGATACGGGAGGTCCACTTATTGGGACACGTCATCTCTGAGGTGGGAGTTGCGGTGGATCCTTCGAAGATCGAGGCAGTGCTAGCTTGGGAGCCACCCAGGAGCGTGACGGAGGTGCGGAGTTTCTTGGGACTAGCTGGATACTATCAGAGATTTGTGCCAGACTTCTCCAGAGTTGCATCACCACTCCATGCTTTGAAGAGGAAGGGGAAACCCTTTTTGTGGTCAAACTGATGTCATCAGAGCTTCCAGGAGCTGAGACATTGAATGACTAGCGTGCCTATCTTGAGGTTGCCGGAGGAGGGAGTAGGGTACGTAGTTTACTATGATGCATCAGGGACCGAACTCGGATGTTTCTTGATGCAGGAGCGGGCCGTGATCTCCTATGGATCACGTCAGTTGAGGCAGCATGAGGAGAACTACGCTACCGATTACCTGGAATTAGCAGCAGTGGTCTTCACTCTGATGATGTGTCAACACTATCTGATTGGCGAGCTCTTTATAGTCTATTCTGACCATCATAGTCTCAGGTACATCTTCTCTCAGAAGGTCATGAACCTGAGATAGTAGCGATGGCTCGAGTTTCTCCACCACTATGACTTTGAGATAGTCTATACTCCTGGGAGAGGGAACGTGGTAGCCGATGCTCTCAACAGGAGGACGGGCATTCAGCTACTTGGGGAGGCGACAGAGCAGCTAGACGCTTTGAAGATATCCTATGTGGATAGAGATGGAGAAGCCTTCCTTCAGTCACTCACAGTCACTCCTCCACTACTGCAACGGGTCAGAGAGGCACAGCGTGGGGACACTGACTGTGAGACGCGGTGTGCGCAGATATCCTTAGGAAATGCACATGATGGGTTCTCCTTAGGAGGAGAGCACGACGTCCTTTTCATAGGACGCACCTTTGTACCAGTTGCTTTGTGGGAGTATGTGCTGAGAGACTTTCACACTTCCCCTTTGGCGGTACATCCTGGAGTGGTGAAGATGTACCAGGATCTCAGACGACAACACTGGGGGCCGGGCATAAAGAAGGCTGTAGCAGAGTTCATTTCTCGATGCCTCCCCTGCCAGCAGGTGAAGGAAGAGCACCAGGTACCAGCAGGCTTGGTACAACCCTTGGAGGTCGCGGTGTGGAAGTGGGACGGGATATATATGGACTTCGTGGTTGGACTTCCACGCACTTCCAGAAGTCACGACTCCATTTGGGTGATTGTCGACCGAATCACCAAGTTATCTCACTTATTACCCATCAGAGAGCAGGGCTCAGTGGAGAGCATGGGACGTCTCTACGTTCAGGAGATTGTACGGATTCATGGTGTTCCATCATCAATCGTCTCCGATCGAGATGCTCGCTTTACTTTCTGGCTTTGGAAGGGGTTGCAAGAGGCATTCGGGACGCCGCTACGTCTGAGTACCGCCTTTCACCCCCAGACAGATGTTCAAATGGAGAGGACCATTCAGACTCTCGAAGACATGCTCCTCCCATGTGTCCTCGACATTGGTCGTAGCTGGGAGGACCACCTACCCTTGGTGGAGTTCGCGTACAACAACAGCTACCACTCCACCATCGGGATGTCACCATATGAGGCGTTGTACGACCGAACTTGCAGATCACTGCTGTGCTGGACAGACCCTGCGGAGTTAGACTTGTGGGACCGATGATGGTCCAGGCCATGACAGAGAAGGTCCAGATCATCCAGGAGTGGATGAGGACAGCTCAGAGCTGGCAGAAGTCTTATGCTGACAGGAGGCAGAGGCCACTGGAGTTCGAGGATGGTGACCACGTCTTCATGCGTGTCTCACCTCAACGTGGATTACGAATATTTAGTTGAGGCGGCAAGTTATCTCCTCGCTTCATCAGACCGTTCCAGGTCCTCAGCAGGATTGGCGAGGTGGCTAATCGCATGGCTCTACCACCTCAGTTGCACCGGGTGTACGACATTATCCACGTATCTCAGCTGAGGAGATACATGCACGACCCGACGCATATCGTTGACCATGGGGAGCTGGACGTTGATGATGGGGAGACTTTTTTGGAAGTCCCGGTAGAGATTGAGGATCGATAGGAGTGGGTCCTACATGGACGGCCGATTCCTCTAGTGCACATCAGATGGCAGCACGGGAACCTCCAGGAGATCACGTGGGAGCGGGAGGCTCAGATGCAAGCTCAGTACCCACTTTTGTTTCCCTAGTATATGATGTATCCTTACGGGGACATAAAGCCCTGAGGTGGGAGTGATGTAAAGACCTGAAAAATTCAATGAAATTTTTTTCTTAATTTTCATGGGAATTTTACAAGAATGCAGTTTCTCCCGGCACCTGATTCGGAGGCCCGGTGTGCCCGGAATCTTTTTCCGAGGTTTAGCTCGGGTACGTTCAGTGAACGAACGAGCAGGTTTTACTAACTTTTGAACCGGTGATCGGAATTGAATTATGAGGGCCCCAATGGAATCGCATCGCCAGTAATTTCTTAGAAACACCTTTTCCGGAGTTGTGTTTTCTTGGGTGTTGTTTTTAATTTTTGAGGTTAAATTAAGAAATTAAATAAAAGTGGTGTGGCTTTTTATTTTATTTTACATAATGCGGCTTAACCTAGGTTGAGCGGATAAGGTGGAACCCACAATATCCTACCCACTTGGTAGGATATTTGTGAGGTGGGGCCTGCACGAGCCCCACCGTTTCTTTCCTCCTAAGTAATGAACCTGCACCCCCTTTTAATGAAGTCAACTATGCGTTTATTCTGGTTAAGAAATCACTACTGGAAAATTGCCCTATACCCACGGTTCAAAACCGTGGGTATAGCCCCCAAAACCGTGGGTATAGGCTATACCCACGGTTTTGGGAACCGTGGGCTGGAATGGCGTCGGGATAGGGGGGTCACCCTATACCCACGGTTTGGAGAAACCGTGGGGATAGGTTTCACACAGCGTGGCAAGTGCGTGGCCACGCTGGCAACACATTGACCCCACGGTTCTCAAACCGTGGGGATTTTAATTCTCAAAAAAAACCTGCTGCTGGGTATCGAACCCAGGTCTCCTCCGCATTGGACGTATTATCAGACCAACCAGGCCATTGTTATATTTTAATATATAAGCATATATCTGCGTATATATATTAATACGCCGAGTTGAATTTAAAAAATACCTCCAGCGGGAATCGAACCCGCGCTTCTTCTAACGAATCTCGCCGGAGCAACTTCGCCGCACCAACTAAGCTGAAATTCGATTATGTTATATTAATATGCATTTTTTTATTTATATTCATATTATTCAAACGGTGCATATTAAAAATTTGCAGTCAAGGGGTTTTGAAACCGCGCTTCTTCTAACGAATCTCCCCGGAACAACTTCGCCGCACCAACTAAGCTCTAATTCAATTCTGTTATATTAATATGCATTTTTATATTTATATTCATATTATTCAAACGGTGCATATTAAAAATTTGCATTCAAGGGGTTTTGAAACCGCGACGTCCGGCATACGAGCCGCACGGATTGACCAACCAAGCTGCCGATTTTTTCTGTATACTAATTTTTATAAACCTAAATATATGAATTCAAATCATTGTTAAAAATTTCCCCGCCAAATTGTTTTTGTCTTCCCGCGCTATTTTTTTTGCCGCCATAGGCTATCCCCACGGTTCTACCAAACCGTGGGGATAGGCCTTCGAATTTTTTTTTATCCCCACGGTTTTTGAAGAACCGTGGGGATAGCCCTAGAAATAAATACCTATACCCACGGTTTTGTAAAACCGTGGGTATAGGGCTTCGAGAAACACTCTATCCCCACGGTTTTAGAAAAACCGTGGGTATAGGTGACCAATACCCACGGTTTTCTAGAACCGTGGGTATAGGTTCCCACACTATACTTATACCCACGGTTTTAGAAAACCGTGGGTATAGGGCACCCCTATACCCACGGTTTTTCCCAAAACCGTGGGTATAGGTCTCTTTTCCAGTAGTGAATGCCTCTTTAAATTGGGTGGCTAAATCGTTACAATTAATTCATTGAATTAATTGTTCGTTTCTTTTCTTTTGAATTTCAAAAGCTTAGGTTATGATAATAAAATAATTGTTGAACTTATTTTATTTCGTTGGATTTCTAGTTGTGGAAGCCTTTAGAAGAAAAAGAGAGTCTTGAGGATTCTTTGTTCTTCGACGAAGAACGCGAAGAACACACCGCCGCCGCCAAAGAACACCGACCTCCGACAGAAGACGACGGCGAGAGACGCCTTCGTCGGAGATCACATAATGCCAACGACGTTCCTTCTGTGACGCTTCTTCTACGGCGATCCACTTATTTCGCGACGATCCATTTCTTCCGCGACGGTTAAATCCATGGCGAACTCTCGTTCGACGACAACAGTAAGGTAGAGATTTATTTTATTTGTTAGTTCATAAATACTTCCGTTGTTTTCTCCTTTTCTTTTGAGCCGCCTGCTATCGCAATAACGGGAGGAGGTCGGACCGGATGAACATGGCCGACCCTCGTCCCCCTTGTTGGTTTGTTTGGTGCGGCACGAGCAAGGTAATGCGGTGCCAAATCACCGCACAAGAATTTGTACGGAAAGGAGAAGTGTGGCGCCGTAGCACCGCGCCGTTAAAGACGATCCAAAAGTGTGGCACCATCGCGCCGCGCCGTTGAAGATAAACCTAAGATGCAGTGCCATCGTGCCGCACCGGAGAACTACGAAAGCACCGAGGCCGGAGTTGGGCCGCGGAAGAGGGGCGCGACGCCGTCGTGCGGCGACGGACAGACCAAGGTCGCGGCCGGTTTCGGGCCGTGGTGGAGCAGGGAGACCAGCGGCCGGATCCGAGCCGCCGGCGTTGGAGCAGGGGGACTGGCGAGGCCCGTCCCGTGGCAGCAGAAGCCGGCCGGTCGGAGCGGGCCAGCTGGACCGTGGAAGAACTGGGGGTTCGAAACCCCCGGTTGGTCGGACGTCAGCGGCCCCATTAAGGGGTTGTTGTTGCTACAGGCGGGGGTAGCGCCCCCCCACATCCGAAAGGCTCGGCCGTTCGGCTGAGCCCCGGGCATGTGCGCCAACGCACCGCGCGCCGTGCACCGGGCCGGTCCGCCAGACCGGGCCGCGCCCCGGCCGGGCCGGGCAGCGCCAGCCAGGACGGGCCGTGGTTGCTACACGCGGGGGCCGCACCCCCACCCCCCCCCCCCCGCATCCGAACGGCTCGGTCGTTCGGCCGAGCCCCTAGCCAGCGCGCCGGGCCGGATGCCCTGGCTAGTCCGCCAGACCGGGCAGCCAGGCCAGGCCGCACCTTGGCCGAGCAGGGCCGCACCATCCGGGCTGGGCCGCACCCAATCGGGCCGGACCCAGACCCTGGGGGTATCGGGCCGGGTCGTACTTCGCCCGAACCCCCTAATATCGAACCTCTTTCGGAATGTTTCCCATAACTTGAGCTATGGGCCTCCGATCAACACATCGTCAGTTGCGATATGATCTTTGTATCGAGATGGTCATTTCAGTTTATTACACTCAAGGGTTAGGAGTACTTTGGGTTCGGACGGGTTGGTTTGTACACGAAACCAACCGGGCCCCCGGAGCGGAAACGCTTATAACGTGATCTTCGGGCGCCCGATTGACGTGCCGTCGACTTTGTTGGATTCCTCTAAGTGAGACGAACCTTAGTATTACTATGCTTGAGGTTTGGATGCAGTTGGAGTACGGTCGGGTTGGTGTTGACTTAAAAACCAACCGGGCCCCTGGGACGAAAAAGCCAATAACTCTCAGACCGAGCGTCCGATTGATGCGCCGTCTGTGACGTTGAGTTCCTGTTGACGATACGGAACTTTTGGATACATCAACTCCGGACTATGTGTCAGTTGATGTATCAGCCTCTCGGCTCATGGAGCGAACCCTCCCGAACGAGCTTGCTGTATGCGGGAACCCTAGAGCTGGTTGCGACTGCGACGACGACGACAACAGTACAGGGATCCTCAGTGGATTCGACGTCGACGACTACAACACTCAGTGATCCTACATGGATCAGTGCTACTGATCCTGTATGGGTCTGATCCTGTGTGGGTCAGCGCTCAGCGGTCCTGTGTGGGCCAGCGCCTACAGATCCTGTGTGGGTCCGATCCTGTGTGGGTTATTGCGGGGGTTAGTTACCTATTGATCATGTGTGGGTCAGATCCTTTGTGGGTCATTTAGGGGGTTAGTTACCTATCGATCCTGTGTGGGTCAGATCAGTTGTGGGTCATTGCGGGGGTTAGTACCTATCGATCCTTTGTGGGTCTGATGACTTAGATAAATCAGTGGCAATATCTGATCATCTCTATCATCTTACGAAGAAGTATACCTGTGTGAGATAAATCCTGTTTTTCTTTCCTATGTGGACTGGGTTGTGATTTATTGTGTGGACTGGGTTGTACTTGAGCTCAGATGTTGGAGCTGAACTGGAATTGATAACTTAGGTATATGTATGGGCATATACCTAATCAGTTTATGATGTTACTTCGTGATTGTATCATTCCTTTGTGGATTATCCTTTGTTGATTCTAGGATACCTTCGGGGGTCTCGGGGTCCCTACTGAGTAGCTTATACTCACCCCTTCACGGGCTATGCCCGCACTACGTTGTGTTGGTAGCAGAAGACGGACAGCGCTGATCGTGGTTGAGGCTTGTGGAGCAGGACGGTACCTGGACGTGGACCACTGGGCGATACGTACTCGGAGCGGACGGCTGGACCCGAGGAGCTGTGGAGGCTATCTATACTCACCCTTCAGGTGGGACTTCCAGTGGACGGCTCGGCATTTCAGCTTTTACTTTCAGTTGTTGTTTTCCCATTCCAATTGTACTTTACTTTTAGTTTGGGTTTGTATTCTGGCCCACTTACTTTCCACAATTACTGTTGTACTCAGTTTTTACTTAGTGTTTACTTCTACTGCTTGCTTTCTCTGTGGTGTTTGTTTACTTTACAAAGGCAATGCGTTCCCTTTTTACCAGGAATTACGCCTTGGAGCTAGTCGCCAGCCCCTGGCCTATGGAAGGAGGGCTTGGGGTAGTCAGGGCACGGGCCCCGAGGACGGGTCGTGATAGTATAAGAAATATCGAAGCCAGACCATCTCTTCCCTGTAACTCTTAAACATCTAGATGAATGTCGTCAAAGAGGTCCATCACCTGAAACTTATCATAGGACTCCAATAATGAATATACATACTTCATTCAGTTCAATGCTTCAAAAACAACATTTCCCTTAAGAAGCATGTAATCCAAATTGTAATAATAATACCATAGATACTCATCCCACCTCCACTACTGAAGGTTCAGATCCTATTGAGAAAAGATGAAGCTGTGGCTTTTTAGGTCCATGTATACTAAAAACCAGTCACTAATGAGATAATTTATCTAGTATATCAGGCCATGTACCACAACAACTAACACAAAATCATGAGCAGTTTAATTCCTCTAATGCAGTCTCAATTGTATGATGCCATATGTGACCACACGATCATCCAATAAAAAAATTGCTCCGAGTATAAATATGGATGCATCATAGTACACAGTATATGATTTACCTAGAAAAGGTAATGTGAGGATTGATTCTTAGGTCAATCTTCCTTTCCAGCCCTAAAAATATATATCCCAGGAATCTATCCAAAGAAACTCCACCAAGTTCTTGTTCATCACTAACAATAGTGATTCCAAAGAGAAAAATTCCATGATATATAACTGATAATAACCTACTAACCCATAGAATTCATGGAATTTTCCCTTTATATTATAGATTCAAATTTATCTTGGTCCACTAAAACTCCCTCATATGATTTGGTATGACATAATAATTCACTTTATCAATCCAAAAACTACATTTTGTTAACATCGAATAAAGCTGGTACTCTGTCAATGTAATTTTAATGATGATAATATCATAGGCATGATCATATAATGACTTTGAGTACACTAATTTATCATCGTTAAAACCCTCCAAAAACTGGTTCAAAAAAGGATGGAATATTTGAATCATCATGGCCATGAATACCACTGCTGCATTGGTCAAACCAAATGATATCCATATGTTCTCATTCAACAAATTCCATCTCCTAAATGAAGTATGAGGTATTTGGAATGGTCTCACCCTATATTAATGGTATCTTGATATCAAAAAAAATCATGGAGATGATCTTAGTACCACTTAGTTGATCGAAATTATCGTTGATGTGTGGAAGATGATACCATTTATTTAAATTCATCTGGTTCAAACTCCAATAATCTATACATAAGATCAATGTCACATCATCCTTATTATCAAAGAGAACTAGAGAACCCCAAGGTTATGTACATGTCCATTTGAATCCATTATCTTTTTAATCATCCAACTGATCATTCAACTCTTGAAGATTCATTGGTGAAATTATATAATGTGGGATTGATACTAACTCTTCTCCCAACACCAAATAGATCATTAAATTAGTCTCCCTCATAGTCGATAAGAATTATAAATCATTAAAGATTCCCTATGAATATTTTTCTACAACTAGAGGAAAATAATTGTCCTGAATTACTCTACAATATTATGAAATACTGACTATTTGAGCCATGAGTTAATCCAATATGCATCGAATTGGTATGGAATGACCATCATAAAGATCCCACTATCCCTGGTGATAATATATGCCTTCTTCTAGAGATAAAGTGGTAACTCTCCTCTGGTAATATTCAATATGAGCGAGAAATAAAAATGAACAATCAATAGACAAAATAAAATTGAAGATTCCATTTCAATAATGAACGGTTCCCAAAAGAAATAATAAAATTTGTAAAATAAACACATTGAAACTTCTGATGTCCTATTGTCACACTCCAAATGGATCGTTGATGGTTAAAAACATCTAGGATATCCAAATCCATGCCAAAATTGTTTTAAAAAATGACAACATAGAATAGAATACAATACTCCAATATCAAAAAACACAATAAAATGTAGTTGATTTATGAGTCATACATCAAACAGTTGACTTTATTATTTGCACAATAGCCAGAGTAGTATGTATAACATATAGCTGAACAACCCAAGTACCCATGGCCCCCACATGACTACATGATCTATAACATCTTCTTAGTACTATCTTTCCTACAATGGGGTTCTAAATCCACTACCTCGATCGTAACATGCCATTGAACTCCATCTATATGACTTATGAGGCCTAGATGAGTCATTTATAGACACGGGCTCCTACCATACTCCCCTCGGACAACACTGCTATTGTATTTCCCCACTTCTCATGACCAATCCCATGGGGGCCATGCCATGACAACCTCATGCCCACCTTCCATAGGATAGGGGTTAGTGACTAGCATCGAAAGGCGTATTCCCAACAATGGGAAGGCATTTACATTAAACCTATACAAACACGTGGTCCGAGAACACAACCAGAAGCAACTATGAAGAAAACTTCTATAGAAAAAGTGTGCTGAAAGTAGAGGTTCTGGAATACAAGCTCAACTATTAGAGGGAAATTACAGCTGAAAATTACAAAACAACTAAATAGTTGAAAAGAATCTCATGGATCGTCCACAACTGATCCTACCAAAAGAGTAGGTACTGCTCACGATCAGTAGTCCCTGCATTGCGTCACACAAAAACGGTCCACCCCAGATGCTGCCTGAAGGGTAGGTATAGATCACCTCATCAACACTCGAATTCCATCCATCTCCTCCACATACCAGTAGGTCCTGGCTCCCTCAAGCCTTAGCACATCTACTCGTCGTCTGCACATGACACAACACGGAACTAGCGAAACCTGTGAAATTTTGAGTATAATGATACTCAGTATAGACCCTGAGACCCCAATGGTCCTCTAGAATTCCACAATGAAAAACCACAAGGTAACACCGTGAAGTTAAATTACCACACAGGTTAAGTACCACATAACATAACCTTAATCCCAAGCACAATGTAAAGACAACTCACATCAGGATTTATTCTAGGGGTAGTAAAAAGTAACATCCCTAGTCACAACGTAGAACGCCTCGGCTACTGGAGAACTCCACGTCAATCAAGTACAATGGGCCTACCACATCACATATAGGCACTTCTCACTAACCTTGAACTGGTATGGTACTGCTCCCAATCGGGTACTAGGGGTCCGAAGGGTCACACAGAGCCGTCCACCCCACTTAATGTGGTCTGCAAAGGTACTCCTCATAATCGCGTTCCGCGACTACTCCCCACTTTGTCCTGCCAAGTCACAAAAATCCACCCACCCCATCATGGTCTTCTTAAGGTATTCCTCCCCCATCGCGTATTGTGGCTGTTGAGTCACTCTGAGTTGAAAAGTCTACAGTCTTTAGGTCTCAGCCAGTCGCAGGGTTTCGTGCGTAGTGCACTGGGGAGAACTGGTCCCCAATCCATCAGTCATATCTCATCCAACATAAAGTCTCATAAAGAAGTATCTTGATGATATTTCAAGTCAGAAGGGTTTCAACAAAATAGATGGAACATCAGTCAGACGCCTGGTCTATGCATTATCGACATTTTAGTTTTGAGGGCCCAATTGGATTCTGGTGCGATCCAACCTAGAAATAATCCAAGATTCTCCAAAACTATATTTTAGAAACCCAAAAGGACCATCTCATTCCAAGGATCCCTATTCCATAGACAGTTAGTCAAACGAAAATCAGGTTCTCATGATATGGCCCTTTATGTGTTTCTGGCCCCCGTTGTGCCCGGGTCCGGTCCCACTCGGTCGGACCGACCCGGCTTGGCCCGGTCTGGGCTGGGTCATGGCGGACTCGGCCCACTGGGCTGAGGTATGGCATGGCCTGAAAAATGCAGTGGCCCGGGAGAGCTGCTCCCCTAAGATGCGGAACAGCCAAAGGCCGTTTGGCCTTTGAAGATGTGGTGCCACGTGGGCACTGCCTGGTCATTTCCGGACCCACTGGAGGCACGAGTTCTGCCTCCTCCACAGTGACTTCGGTTGTAGCCTCCTTCTCACCTACGGCGCCCGGCACCACACCACCCATCCCTTCTACGGTTGGCTGATGAGTCATCCTCCTTCTCTGATTGTTGGGGTTGACGAGATGAAACCCCTTTGCACTCTAACAACACACGACGACACGTCACACCTCCTCTATGGCTAGCCGATGATGGACGCTCTAATGTTTTCGGCGGCTTCATGCCACGTCCTCCTCTAGTGGTGTGTGTTGATGCATCGTGTCCTTCATAGTCGGTTGGGGCTGCCGCGCCAGCTGTCTTCCACGAAGAGTGCAAGGGTAACAAAGTTGCAGAGGGTTCAGGCTGGGTTCATTAGGCTCGTGACCTCTGCGTTACCTCATGATTCAAGGGAGGATAAAATGTTTTTAGGAATTCCGTGTATTAAAATACAAACAAACCCCACAAGGATACCCTGTAACAACCTCCCTCGAAAATGAATCAATCACAGATCAACGCATTGGTCGGTTTCCCGCATTCATTGTATATTTTCATGAATGGGGAAAAGTGAATAAAAAATGCACTAACAAAATAACCCCTACCTCGTAACCCATTGGAGAGCATCCAAATCTTGAGGGCATATCATGTTCTTCATTTTTTGTAACCACTTCCCAATGACGTCACTCGGACGTCATTCTTTAGTTTGTGGTTCGGTGTTTCCCGTCACCTCCCGCTTGGATCGGCTTCATTTTCTAAGGGTATGGCATGGTAGTGTTCGTTCAACACTTTGTTGCTTGGTGAATCTGTGCCGATAGCTTCCCCCAAGCTCCATATATATAGGAGAGAGGGAGGGTAAGTAAAGACGTTGGAGTTTAATGAGTCTCATTAACTAGGAACATTCCTAATTTCCCCCAATGTTGTTGTTACTTAGATAGGAGGGTCAAACCATTAATTGGATTGACATGTTGTCGGTCCCACCTTACCTCTGGTCCATAGGAGGAATAAAATAAAAATAAAATAATAATGTAATATTATTAATTCTATTAAAAAGTTCCAAAAATAAATTTTTCTACAGACCTAGTGTGGTCGAAGTGAAGCCTCCCTTAAGAGATTCCTGGCACTGCAGATTCAATGGTTCCCTCAGATTTTTAATCCCAGTAACAATTCAAAAGTTAAAAAATGACGCTCTCACGTTTACTGAATGTACTCAAAAAAATATGGAAAATTATTAACATTCACCCTCGACCCACACTGATCGAAGATTGGATCAGCCTATGGATAACTCCCCCAAACGAACTCAACGACACTCTTAGATTTTCATTATGAGTTACCATTAAGATGTTATGGATTCTACAATAAAATAATTGACCCTATATTATTTTATTTATGAAACAAAACGTACTTTCTCAGGTGGTCCTCACCTATCAGTGATAGTATCATCCTATGGAAAGCATACCCTCAGAGTTTCATCGGTGGTCTCCTATTTTCAATCCATGTTACCATTATTTAGTTATAATCATTTGAAAAAAATAACATTATTTAATTATTTTATTTACGGTTTTTCCATTTTCATGATTTCTCACAGGAGACCTGTGCTGACTAACCTTAAGTCACACCTAGAGTAAACCAACCATCTTAAACTCAATGGAGCCCTATATTTTTTATTTTGGAAGCCGTTTATGAGTTATTCCACTTTTTTAGGAAAACTGCTTATGCTTGCTAATTAAAGATTAACAATACTTTGACGGATCATTCCATGCACTTCGGGAATCGTAATCATGTGTCATCCGATATCACTGTGTTCAAATTATTCTATATAATTAAAAAAAATTATATATAAATTTTATGACATTATATTCACCCCACCATATGGATTTTCATCCCCGAAACCCAAAACACAGACTAAGAAACAAAATTGTGGTACTGAGCACGAATCTGAGCCCCCTGCTCTCATGTGATCTCTTCGAGGTTCCTCTACTTCTAGGGAACACACACCAGAGGTATCGACGGCCGAAGAAGGACTTGCTCCTGTCGATCCTCAAAATCCACTGGGAACTCCATAAAATTTTCCCCATCATCAAAGATCAAATCGCCATAGTTAATAGCATACGATGGACCATGCAGGAATATCCTCTGCTATGACACATGGAAAACATTATGCACCTGGTACATCTATTTGGAAGGAGATAGACGGTACACCACCCCACCAACACTACTGAGAATTTAGAAAGGTCTGATGAACTTTGGAGAAAACTTGCCACCTTGGCCAAAACTCTGAAAACCTAGTCGAGGTGAGACCCATATGAAGATATGGTCTCCCTCCACTTATCAGCAGAAGACTTCTGCTGGATCTATGTAGTCTTCATTTTCTAAAAAGTGAGGCATCGTGATACAAACTCTACCTATTCTTTCTTCATCTCTATCCATCAGTACTGACACTGGAGGTCCTGGTACATCATCTCCACTTCATGATGTACCATTACATATGATGTATGGAGCTCTGTCAACACCTCCTCCCAATGTTCCACCGGTACCATGGTGCGTCCTCTGAAAAGGGTGATGTGTTCCCCACCTTCATAGAATCATTCAGGAGACTGTTTTGAGGATATCTGGGTACATCAGGCATCACAGTCAACGCCTCAAGTTGTGGCTCCCTGAATCGATGAAGGAGTGGGGGCATGACTATCATACACTAGTGTTATGCTACTCCATCATTATCCATGATGGATATCCATAACATGACTTTCTACAATGACACATCACTCATTAGTTGTAGACCAGACCTCTTGCTGAGTGCCACTGCTACCTTGTTCCCCTTCATAGGAGTATAGATTATCTCAAGATCATAGTCATGAATGAACTCAAGCCATCGCCTATGTCTCAGGTTTAGGACCTTCTGTGAGAAGATACACATGAGACTCCTGTGATCAGTGTAAATAGTAAACCATTCACTCATCAAGTAGTGCCACCAAATCTTAAGCGCATTGACCACTACTGCTAACTCCTGGTCATAGGTTGCAAATTTATACTCATAATATTTGTCTTAGCTCCTGAAATATCTACTGACACAACTTCATCCATAGGAATGGCTCCCCCATTTTCCCCAAACTGGAATGGGCGCCGCTACCATAGAGAAGTTGGGTATAAATCTAATGTAGTTCCTAGCCATTGACGACATCCCTCATCCTTCAGGGAGGTAATCATGGAAACATATTTTGAAACGATTTTCCCACACTCTGCCACTCATGTTGGAAACTAAAAATTCAAAACTCTTACATCCGTGAGGGTAAGGCTGGCCGACTCAAGAGTGGTCAGCAGCACCCTCCTTTTCTTGAGTTTATCCTATGCAGCCTAGGATTCCGTTTTAACAAACCAAGGAAACCCCATTCGAACGTTGTAGATAAACCACATCATTTTTTCCTAATATAGTCAATATGATTATGAACTATGGATTTCTAGTACGTACCCAAACTAATGTCGGCAGGCCTCGATGCTGCCACCATGTGGTTCCAACCGAAACACTTTCCTCAAGGGTCAGATCACATGGTCTGCATAAGTGTGATTATCGAGTCTCCTCCCAAAGGTATATCCAGACGTGAGGATCAATTCAATGGTTTTACCGGAATCTCTAGGTCTTGGACAAAATTCATGGAAGAAAGGAATGATTGGTATCTATGTCTATTAATACAGCAGCTTGTAGTAGGCACAGACCATACCTCAAATCATTCCAAGATCCCTTGGGTCACACTCCTTGACCGTATTCACATACTCCCTTTCCATATCCTTTAGCTCCCTAATCCTGGTGGGGAAGACATAGGGGGTGGTTTGTAACTTGTCGAAATGTACCCCACCTCATGCTACTCTCCTAGATATGCTTCCATGTCTGCAGCCCGACAGATTCATCTATCCCAAACACATCATCTTCCTGAAACATTTTACACGCCCAAGTCTCTAAGAATGGCATTAGTTTCTTTATTTCCAATTTTTAGCATTAACTGGATGCATTCGCTCAGCCAATGAACATTCAACCACAATGGTTCTCTCTAGAACCCTAACATATAGAAGAATATATAGGGGATTGATGTTGGCTCGGATGTACCTAAACACACCTCTCTTAGAGGTCTGACCCCAGAAGAACCGATTGTATTGTATTCATCGAGTACCTGGGATGGTCAATACATCTTGATGAATACCCTGACATTGACATGTTGTCCTACCGAAGCTGTAAAAGCTCTAGGGAACTCTCCTTCCATATCCCTTTATGGAAAGAGACCCCCTTCTCTAAGGAAGGTTCTTAAACCGTCAATAGAAAATTCACCTCATTTCGTGATCAACGTAACATAAACCATGTCATCATCCTACTTAACCCCATAGAAGGCTCTCCACTAGGACCACCATTTGAATGAATGATGCCTTGGCTAGATGTAAAATTGGCTACATCTTCAAGCCAGTCCTTCGCCGCCTATGAGTAAGGCTTTCCACAGATCCTGAGGGGTATCTGATGTTGAAACACTTGTAAGGAACTAAGCCTATATTTTTCATCTACCTGTACCGCCGGTTGTAACTACTGACCAACGGGCAATGATATAGCCGACACACTACCCGAAGGTAAGATCTCTGGAAGTGTTCCTAGTAGAGAAGCATCATTACCCTACACACCATCCTCATGGTCGCATACTGGAATTGACCAATATCTAGGATCAACATCTACTCAACTGGTGTCCCAACAAGGAGGAAAAATCTAGACACAGCCTCCAGCCAGTCCTCACCAGCCTGGGAATTCTTCTCACCTCAATACCTCAGAGGCCTATACTGCTGGAACTCATGTAACGCGCTCAGTCAATGTGAACTATCTTCTGGTGGGGCTGGTGGTATCTGTGGCCAAAAGGGTTGTGGTGTTACTGGTGCATCACCCGAAGGTGCTAACACTGTAAGTGGGACTTGCATCAAGGCCTCATCACTCGGTGGGTCCTCATCGCATACCCTCTCGGGATTCCAAGATGGCTATCTATGCGGTGACATCCTAATATAGAACATGTGCTCCATGGTCATTATGTTATACGTGGTGAGATGACTCCAAAGAAAAGAGAAGAAAAAATTTTCAAAAACACAAGCAATCAGTGTTTCTGTGTACCGAGTTGGAAAGCTGAATTCATGGTCTTGATGTGTGGATATGTCAGCCACCACACCAACACTGGACTCCTTGAACTGAAAACCACACTTATAACACTTAACACTATTGCCACGCATAAAAGATCAGAGTCCTAGTTCTTCAGTAGAACCGAACATCTCTGATACCACTTTGTCATGAACCGTACCGCGAGGACAATGGAGTGACTACAACAAGCCCACAATCCATAGGATAAGGGATGAAGACTATAACCAAAAGGTGTATTCCCTACAATAGGAATACATTTCCTTTAAACCTGCAAAAACACACGGTCCGAGAACACAACAACATGCAACTGTGATGTAAACTTCTATTGAAAAAGTGTGCTAAATGTAAAGGGGTTGGAATAGAAGCCCAAATGGAAGAGTAAAAATACATCTAATATGTACAAAACCACCAAAACGGTGAAAAGAAGTACCTGGATCATCCAACCCAGATCCTACCTGATGGGTAGGTATAGCGCACGATCAGTAGTCCCTACGTCGCATCACACCAAATAGTCCACCCATGATCCTACCTGATGGGTAGATACCGATTGCCTCCTCAGCACTCCATGTATATCTGTCTCTTCTATATGCCACCAGGTCCTAGCTCCCTCAAGCCTCAGCCTAGCTGCTCGTCTTATGTACATGACACAACAAGGTATGGGAGAAGCCTATGCATGGGTATTTATAACGATTCATATTAGGGACCCCGAGACCCCGAATATCTCCTAGAATTCTATAATGAAAAATGACAGTGTAACCCCATGAAGGTAAAGTACCTCACAGGTAAAGTCCCACATAGAATAACCTCAATCACAAGACCAATGTAAAGACAACTCACGCCAGGATTTATTCTAGGGGTAGTAACATGTAAATCCACAGTCACAACGTCGAACACCTCGGCTACAGAGGAACTCCTACTCTATCGAGTACAGTGGGCCTACAATGTCCCATAGTGGCGTTTCCACCTAACCTTGAGTTTCTAATGTACTACTCTCTGTCAAGTACCATATGTCTGCTGGGTCACAAAGAGTTGTCCCCCTAATGCGGTCTGCTAAGGTACTCTTCTCCATCGTATACCACAGTTACTCCCCACCGTGGCCTTCCATGTAACAAATAACCTCCCACCCTTATCATGGTCATCTAAGGTACTCCTCCCGATAGAATACCATAGTTGTTGAGTCACTCAGAGTCGAAAAGTCAGCAGTCTTTAGGTATAAACTAGTCGTAGGGTTCCGTACATAGTGAATTTTGGAGAACATATCCCCAATAAATTAGTTATATCTTAACCAGAATTATGTTTCATAAATATGTAACTCAATTATCCTCCATGTCCTAAGAGTTCCAACGCAATAGACGACACATCAGTTGGACGCCTGGTCTGTTCTTTATTTCCATTTCCGTGCCGATGGCCCGGTTGGATTCAGGTGAGATCCAACCTGGTCATACTCCAAGATTCTCCAAGACTCTCGTGTAGTAATTCAAAAGTAATATCTCACTCCAAGGATCCCAATACCACATAAAGTTTATAAAATAGACGACTAGTTCTCGAGATATGGCCCTTTATGTGTTTCTGGGCCCAGGTCCTGTCCAACATGGTTGGATCCACCCAGCTCGACCTGGTCTGAGCTGGGCCAAGGTCTGGCCTAGCCCACCAAAAGGGGAGGCGCGAAAAAGGGGAAGCCCATGGGGGGCCTTGGAGGGTAGCTGCCAGGGAGAGCCGCTCCCCCCGAGATCTCGAACATCCAGAGGTCATTCAACCATTGAAGCAGCGGTGCCTCTTGGGCACCGCTCGGTCACCACAGATCCCACTGGATGTGCGGGATCCATCTCATCCACCATCACATAACCCATGGTCTCCTTCAGAATGGCAGCGTGCGACGGCATGCCACCCTACCCTTTCGCAGATGGCCGAGAATTTGACCGCCTACTCCAACTGCCATGGCAGACGATCTGCAGCTGCTTTACACTTCAACGACGTGCGACGGTGCACCACACCTCCATTGTGGCCAGTTGGTGTCGTCCGCTCCGATGTCTGCCTATGCTTCGTGCTGTAACCTCCTCTAGAAGAGTTCATTGGTGCATCAAATTCTTCATAGACGGTCAGTGCCACCGCGCCAGTAGTCTTCCATGGAAGGCAAAATGGTAATAGACATGTGGAGGGTTCGGTCCTGTTTCGTTAGGCATGTTCCCTCCACATTAGCTCGTGATCAAAGGGAGAATAAAATAGGTCTAAAAATTCCTTGTGTTAAACTATAAACAATCCACACACGGATACCCCATAGCAACCTCCCACAAAACGAATGAATTATGGATCAATCTGTTAGTCGGTTGACCTGCATTCTTCATATAATTTCAAGAATTGGGAAAAGGGAATTAAAAATACACAAAAGAAATAACCCATACATCATAACCCATTGAAGAGAATCTGTGGCTTTATGGTAGATCATGTTATTCATTTCCACAACCAGTTCCCAACAATGACACTCGCACACCATCCATCCATTCGTGGTTTGGTGTCGCCAATCATCTCGCTCTAGGATCGCATTAATCTTCTAAGTTTCTAGAGTCATAGTGTTCCCTTAGCACTTCTTTTCTGGATGATGTTGTGTTGATACCTTCCCCTAAGCTCCATATATACAAGAGGGGGGAGTAACGAAATTGGAGTTTAATGAGGCTCATTAATTAGGAAGCTTATTAATTTCCCCTAACCTTGCTATTACTTAGATTGGTGGGTCAATCCATTTATTGGCTTGACACGTCACCAGTCCCACCTTAACGTTTGTCCATTGGAGGAATAGAATAAAAATAAAATAATGTTGTTATTTTATTTATTCTATTATTGATTTCCAAACAACAATGTTTTTCTCTGGACCTAGTAAGGTCGATGTTAATCCTCCCTTAAGAGAATCCCAATGCTGCAGATTCAATGGTGACCTTAGATTATTAATCCGAGAAACGGTTCAAAAGTTTTAAAATGCCGCTCACACGATTACTGAACGTACCCGAAAAAATGTTTTTAAAATTATTAATAGTCACTCTTGATCCACGCAGGTCAAGGTTAGGATCTGTCTAAGAAGAAATCTCCCCAACAAACTCAAAAGTACACTTGGATTTTAAATCCAAGTTACTATTTAGATGTTATGGATTTTACAAATAAAATATTTTTCACTTTATTATTTTATTTAGAGCCAAAAACTAACCTTCACTGGTGGCTCGCACCAGCCAATGTTAGTATCAGCCTAAGGAAAGCATACCCTCATTAGTTTATATGTGGTCTCAGATTTCCAATTTGGGTTACCATTATTGAGTTTTAAGCATTTGAAAAATAAAATAATGTTATTTAATTATTTTATTTACGGTTATGCCATTTTTCGGATTTCTCACAGGAGGCATGTTCCGACTAAACATAAGTCACGCCTAGAATAAACCTGCCATATTAAGCGCAATGAGGTCCTTTGTTTTCTGATATGAACATCCTTTTATGAGTTATTCCACTTTTTCAGAAAAACAGCTAAGTCGTTCTATTTAATGCATAAAAAACTTCGACGGATCATTCCGGGACCTCCAGGTCTCAGAATCATGTGTTGTCATATTTCATGGTCTTGAAATTATTACATATAATTAAAAGAATTATACGTAAATTCAAGGAAATTACACTATTAAAGCACTTAATCATTTCAAATCTACCATAAGAGTGACAATCCTAATCATGGTATAGAAACTAAGGCCGTTGGGGGACTGCATTTCCACAATGATAGCACTGTAATATAATGTGGTCAAGATAGGGATGCCCAAAAACTTGACTTCTTTGAAAACATATTCCTTGAAACAAATCATTTCTAGTGATGCTTCGTTCCTCTAGGACAAGTGTTCACCGTTTTCCATACAAAAATAGCCCATTCGTGGCTTGGGGACTCTATCATATTTTCATATGTGATGAGTTCCGAACTCATCAAATCTTCAAAACAACTCTGATGGAACACACACACACCTTTTACTTGATGTCAAAGTTATGATCATCTAGATAATGTCTCATAGTGGAAATATCATAATCTTCCAAACAAGTAAAAAAACATTGTATGTCGATGAAACATTATATAGAGTCTGACACTAACATGAACCCTATGTCAAGTTCATGAAATCATGGACCTTGCCATCCCTCATATTTTTAGTATAGAGATATATCAATAAACACATATTGAATTCCTTCTAGGACAACTCCTCCTACTACCATACCTACTCAAGAATGTCAAATAAATTATTGTCTAGTTCGTGAAGCATATATTCAACCAGATTCACCCTCCTTTATGTGGTTATCTCATGATGCATAAGGATTATCTAGAAAAACTCATTCCAGAACATGGATTCCTGGGGGTCACCCACCCTAATAAACGTAAGTGGATGCTGTAATTAAAACTCTATCACCATCTTTAAAATTTAAGGCAAGGTGAGAATTGTCTATCTTTCCAAGGATCTTATGAGCCTCTAATAGAATTCAAAATTATAAAAAATCAATTTGATCCCCATGAACTATTGGGACATATTTTTTAACAACATTATGAGCATGTTGATTTCCATTCTCCAGATGCTCAACCATAGGTTGATGAGGATGAATTTTCCCTACAAGGAAAAAACACCCCTTAGAACAATGTCTATAATAAAAATATCAATGATAAACAACGACAAAAATATTGAAGCATCGACTCTGGTTCTATCTAAACATGGATTACTAGTGTTTTTCATGACATCACATTTATTTATCTTATTTCTCAATTATAATATATACATCATATTGCAGATCAATAGGAAAAGTATACATCATAATGAAAACTAAATATGTTCATATAATTAATAGTTCATATTAATATATATAAATATAAATATATTTTAATTCCAATTAAAATAATTTAATACTAATATCACGCCATATCATAACATGTGTATAAATATCATGAAATTATGAAATAATAAAACCATCACCCGAAAAAAAATGTGAATCACTCTGGTTGAAATAACATGAACTACAATAAACTCATAGTATAACGAGAAATAGAAGTAGGGGATCATAGATTCACCATGTATATTGTTTTTCTACTACAATTAAGAAGCACATTTCCACATCCTAAAATGTCCTATTCCCCTTTTTAGAATTCCCAAATAAAAAATAAATAGAAAAAAGATGCACCTATGATAGAAAAATGTAATATCCCATGATCTAGAACTCTATCAAATGGTAGAAATGGGCTGGTTATAAGAGATCATGCATATTTAACCACAAAAAAGGCTACCGACTAGTAGTGAGGTGTTATTGGTAATGTGGGGAGACTATAACCCCTCTTTACTGTGTTAAAACAGAGTGAAAATAATCCAATTACAAAAAATAAATATCAGACTTTGGAAGCAATAGGAACAATACAATACATTGGAATACCAACAATCAATCCAACTAAGTAATCCAACAAATAAAAATTGAATAATATAGTGACATGATAGAATTTTAGTAAATTTCATGAAAGATATTACAAAAAAAAGACTACACATCACAAAAAAATACACAAAATTACATTGTGTCGAACCCCATGTCAGTCACATATAAAAAATTCATCCCATCCAAAAAGAAATCAATCAACGGCAAGGCGATTTCCATAGTTGAGACCTAAATCCATAAAATCTCCTCAGGTACCAAATGATGAACCAAATATGGTGTGAGTATAAATCAGGAGTTCGACACAATCATGTCTAAAATAACCAGCTGGATATTATGTGTACGTAAAAATACAATAAACTTGTGTATTAATTAATTACAAAAATTTAAATTAATCCCAAATAAAATCAATTTGGAAGCATGAAATATTGTCTCTGATCATTTATCATGACCATGTCAACCATAAGTATTTAACCATTGTAAAACATAACCTCCCTCGACGCCATACCTAAATGTTTCTAAGCATGTCTTACAACAATACGAACCATAACCTTATAACCAAGGTATATATCATAGAAATATAATTCAAATCTCTATATAACATTTTCAACATATTAACTAGGAATATCCCACTATAAAATCATTTTACATGGGTCAATATGACAAGACCACTATATAAGAATTTCATTATGAGTCATTGGGCCAATCCTTCTATAAAATCATTACAGCTTGATTCACTAGTTGAAGCCTACTATATAAGAATTACAACACGATTCACTGGTCCAAGTATACTATATAAGAATTTCATCATGTGTCACTGGACATATCCCTTTATATAAGAACATTATAATGTTTCACTAGGCCAATGGCCTTTATTTAAAATACGAAATTTTGTCAAAACACAAGTCACAACAATAAGGATATCACAATATGACATTATATGAATCAATGTTTTGTTATTAAAATTACAGTTTATATTTTAATACACATATCATATATCAATTGGTCATAACCAACAACATTCCATTTATATCAATAATAAAATCAATCCACTGTGAATATATATGAATCAGTCACCCACAATCCATGTCCGGATATACACACTTTATACCATTAAAATATTCATTTATATTCAAAGGTTCCCTCACCATAATGACAACTACAAGCTAGATCAACACTCAGTTGGATCAAAAGAGAATCAATGGAATAATAAATTCATTCTTTCAATTTATTTGGCGCATAATAGGTTGGAACAATTTTCAATATTTCACATACATGAAAATTA
The DNA here is from genome assembly GCA_963277665.1 of Viscum album. Classification (NCBI taxonomy): domain Eukaryota; kingdom Viridiplantae; phylum Streptophyta; class Magnoliopsida; order Santalales; family Viscaceae; genus Viscum; species Viscum album. Next base: position 670,222,330 of record OY728123.1, read on the forward strand.
TCAAACATAAGGGTTAGGGTTTATATCCCATACATTTATCTGTCAATCGGACAACACTCCCAATTCCAAACACCATTGGGGAAAAATTTGTGGATGAAAACAAGAAGGATCCTAGATCATAACTGATCATGTTCAAAACAAAAAATTCACACAATTAAGGGATTACACAACAATATGTATAGAAACAAGACAGATAAAGGAAAACATGACAAAAACTAACTACAAGGGATTGATTACACAAGCAGGATGTCCAGAATAGAGGCTGTAAATCCAAAATCATGTAAAAGGTCTCTATAGGTCAATATGAGAAAAATATCATATGACGAATAGAAAAATAACCAGTACACTATAATTTAAAACAATATTTTTTGGATTTACAAGGTGTGTATTATAGTGACATTATTTGAAATTATTTTTTGTGGAAAACGCCAAATAACATGTCACCTTGGATTTTATTTATTTTTATTGAAAATTACATGTACTGTAATAAAATTACATGATATATATTATTTTCATGATGTGAATCAGTTCATGGCATGTAACCATCAACAACATGTTTCTAGAAGCAATTGAAGTATATTGTAGTCACGAAATATTACCTATTCTGTAGATAGTATTTTTGGTAATGCTTCCTCATAATAACATGAACATCTTTCAGGGACTCTTCACTTACCATGATCCTATAATAACACTCGACACATTTATACACAAAATCCATTAATATTAAAAAATCCCAATACATTAATTCATTTTCCCCATCAAAGGATCTCAATATCTGAATATTACATAACTAATAAGGCTCAAATAAAAACTCAATGGGGGACATACCTTAAAAATACAAGATATTACACAATTATCAGATGTGTCCATCATATTCACACATGAGAAGAAACAAGAAACATTAAATACTATACGTTCCCAAATTATAAAAAAAATATATCATCACTAAACACTAATATTCATCTACAATGAGGGGAAAACCATTCAGAGTCCCTAGTGCGCCCCCACTATATGGATTTCCCTAAACTTCTCCTAAAGTAAAACATCAACAAGTTCCACCTACACACCTTCTAGAAAAACAATGTGAAGAAAAAAAACCGGGATGACCATACAAACACAATCAATCCTACTTTAGTGAAAACTATCATCAAATAGAGACAACTTTCACCATTATAAAAACCTCATACAATCATTCAAGAACCATAAAATTCCAAAATCACTTGCATGAATATTTATTTCATGTGAAATAAATATAAACATTAATGTTATGGACACATGTGTGCTATTCTAATAAATACTAAGTGTAAAATAATAATTACCTAGACAAACATTCCACCCTCACGTTAGTTTAATCTATTTAGAAGATCCCTCGGTAATCCTCTTTAAAACCAAGCTACTACCCCTTTCCATGGTATACTATAGGAGAACCTATTATTGGTAAAAAATTTGAAAACTAATACCATCTAGAATTTACCTATCCATACATGATCTTTCCATCTAGGATCATGATCCTTAACCTTGTTGGGAAACATATTCCAAACTATTGATTTAGGAATCTACTCATCCTGATCCCTGAAACCCACGTTTATACAAGGGAATCAATAATCAATTTGATTTTTCCATGAAAATTAATGGAATCATATATTCTTATACCACATACCTAGTTTCTCAAAATGTCCACTATAACTACCCAAATAATTGTTATTAATTATTTCTTGATTTAAAACTTATGATTTAATATAATAAAAACTATAACATAGATAACTCTAGTGTCTTTTTTTAATTAGGTACATTACATTATAAATTTAGACAAATATTATAAATTCAATATTGAAAAACACTAAAAAATGTTTTCACTTAAAACAGAATGGGACAACCTGGGATATACATAAGAAAGGGTTGAGCTATAAATCCCAATGATGGAACAAAAAGGACATAAAAAGAAGAATATAAAAAAATTTATACAATAGACATATCAAGGGGGAATAAAAGGAACATCAATAATAAGGCATGATATAACATGATATTTGTAAAAGAAACATGGGAAATTTTGAAAAACTGAAAACACTATATAATAAAAATAGGTCAAGGATAAATCGAAAAGGCATCATAGTGAAAAAAGTAACATAAAAGAACTAGTTTCCCTAGCTATCTCAACATTATTTATCATGATACTAAACATTACCCAATGTGTTGGAGCACTATATAATTCCCTGTCCACACGTCACATTTCATTCATTCTCATGTTTAAGTGTGCCACACTGATCATTCAGCATGGAATCATTTATCATCATAATTCATTCCATGATTAAGGAGTGTGGAGTAAATAATTATAAGTCCCAAAAAAAATTATATAATTTTAGAGATGAACACCCTTTAATGTAAATGGGTATGGTAGTCCCTACACACATTTTTGGCATGGAAAATCACAGTGAAATTCTGACCGCATAACAGTGGCATTTAAACATTCATAAAAATGATTTGATGAGAGAGAATAAGTATCTCTTATCATAGAAATAAAATGGTATGTAATAGGGACATGGAAAAATATATCCCAACATTATAACTTTGGAAATAGATGGCATAAGGTTACTAAGAAATAGGAATAAATAACATAATCCTAACTATATTTTGAAATGGTAATGGGTAAACATTAAGAATCATGGGTGGATTAATGATATTTAAATGGGTATATCAACATCAATAAATTATCTGGAAATTAATGGGAATATTGAAGAACATATCCCAATATAAGAAATTTAATTTAAGAGGTGTAACATAAAATAAATTATTGAATTGAAACCAGAAGAGATAAATCCCTAAAATGAGAGTGTAACTATCAATTATTTGGAGGTACTTCTTGAGTGATTGAGGGAAAATTGGGAGGACTATAGGGAGTGGTGGAATGATTTTGGTAGTTCTCTATGATGTTTTAGTGAAGAGAAATTCAATCATGGGAGGGTTTATATAAGAAAAGGGGGGGGGGGATTTTTTATTATTTATGTTTTGGAGACTAAATAATTAACTAACCAAAACCACATACCATTCCATTAATATTTTCAATGGTTCCTACCAAATAGGATTGGTCATCATTATTTTATACATCTAAGGTCCTAAAATAATAAAATAATTCCCTTTTATATGTGGAGGTGAGTTATACTCTATAAGAAAGGATATTAAAACCTTAAAATATAATAACGAATTTGGAGATTCATAATGGATTTATAAATTAAATAAAATAAACATAATATAACATTATATTAATGGGAAAAAATTTATTTATTCATGTATACCTTTTATAGTATTTATTACATTACTTTTGTGATATTATTATGTAATAATTCAAAAAGTATATTTATATGATATTTAATCATTACCCAAAAATTTGACAGTCTCAAAAAATTATAAAAAATAAACAATTTATGATTTTAATATTTTGATTCAAAAAATAATATTAATTTTATAATAGAAATTTTCTAAATAATTGAATTTTTATTTTCAAAATAAAAATGACATTTATTAAGAATTCTCAGGTTTCTTGTAGTAATAGTTTTTGAAACCTAAAAAAACTACATTTGACTCCCTAAAAATTATATGATCATTTATATTTAATAAAATAATTTAATAATAATAATTTTTTAAAATATTTTTCATTTCAAAATTCCATTAATTTATTAACATAAATTCTTTAATAGAATTTTATTATTACTAAAATAGTATCATTATTGTACTATAGAATCAAAACCAAAAACATTTATAATGTTACAATAATATAATAAAAATATATTAAATATTCTATAAAAAATATTTAATATAATCATATTATTGGTTATTGATTAATATCCCATTAATAAACTAGTAAATTCCATAAGGGTAAGGTGTGTGATGGTGGGAGAATCATGTGGTGGTTTTGGTCAACATTGTTTGGTGTGTGATCTCAATGAGCATGAAATTCTATATAAAATGGATTCACAAAAGATTAAGTTATTGGATACTATCTTGGGATTGGTCAAGGAAATCCAAATGACGCTCTATCACATAGAATCTCTAATAAATACCCTTTATAAGGTACAATCCTACTATTTTAGGACATCACTTCCTTTATTTGTGTTAATTTGATTGGTTAAAACCATATATTTATACCAATCATTCAATCACTATTCAACAACCATATTATCCACATTAATGATACTTAATGGCCATTAAAATACCATTGGATATAATAAAACAAAAAAAAAGTTTATGTGTTTTCCTATATTTATGTTACTTAATATGAAATTGAATTAAAAAAAGGGGGATTTTTATTTATAATAGTTTGGGTCATATATCTACTAATTTTATAACCCAAATCATCACAAGATTCTTATTTTTTCTTATGTTATTCATAAAAATAATATAACATTTCTCTCCGGTTACCCTCATTTATCATAACAACTTGAATCACAAAAATATCATGATATATCTAAAGAGGTCACTAGGGTCTCTATGATTGCCTATAAATCATATCTCAGATTGGTAAAAAACCATGGGTATCATCCATGATACCATCTCAAAGGGAATAAGGCCAATCATTCACCAACACCAACTCTAGGGTTCTGACATACAATTATTAGGAATCACATTCCAAACCACTCTACAATAAGGGTACTAATCTTCATTATGCATCTATGTAAAATAATAACCTCATAAGGTCCACTATCGTTTTCATATATATACCTACATATAGAGAGACCTCATCTTATAACAATAAATGTCTACAATATGAATTCCTTATAGTTCAAATTAGTATAATTCCACTAAGAATCTATTTGATAAAACACAATATAGGTTGTTTTTAACCTTTTATGTAACTTGATCCATAGTATTTCCAAATAATATATCAAAATAATCATTATGGTTAGATCATAATGTAATAAAATACTTGTACAATCCAACTAAGGGTCACTATAGATTGATTACAATATAGATTTTTTATGAATCATCAAGTAGGTTCATATCATATATCTAAATGACCTATAATCTGATAAAATGTATTATGTTTAAGATGAGAAGAATACCACCACCAAGTCATATGATAAAACAACATATATGATTTTTTAAAAAATTAAATAAATAAACTCTCATCCTCATTCACATAATTTTTAAATGAGCACACAAATCTCATGTGACTATTATGTTCCAAATACAATGCATCATCACTAGTCTCATTAAAATAGGCTAAGATCCAAAATCCCAAAAAACTTATGTCTTAAACATAAATTTCATCATGCTAGGTGAGGTAATTAAAATATAAAATATAAAACTAGAAACATTAATCACATATCCCTAGAAACAAAAAATTTCCATCTGAAAAGGATTTTAGAATGCTGGATTCGATGTTTGATCACAAGCTCCAAAACATTCATATATCACATTTCTATAGTCTCCAAAAATGTTAATAAATATTAAAAAAACATCAATACCATTTCTTAACACCCTAGACATGGAAAATGAGTCAATTTATTATATAAAGATGTATGTGGATCATAGAAATACCTCCTCATATGCCAAAGGATGATAACTATAAACTGGGGTATATAATGTCACCATGGGGAGACTATAACCCATATTAGAGTGTGAAATGAGAGAGATACAACAAAACATTGTCTATATTGGTAAAAATTATACTTAGATGAATAGTGAATAATGAAAATTTTAAAATGAATTTCATGTCGACAAACATATTCATACAGACGCGTGGTTTTTTCGATACACATAGTGTTAACACCCATTAGTTTGATCACATAAATGATAAAAATATAAGAATAAAGCACAGGGAGTTGTACCATATCATCTGGACATACCTTAATCTATGTATTTATAACTAGTATGATCTTTACTAATCAGTCGTATAACATAAGGACTCTACCAAACCTAAGAACATGATAACTGAAAAATAATTGGGTACCAAAGATCCATTGTATCAAATGTTGGGTGTGAATAAAAATCATTAGGGAACCAAAATCACAATCTCACAAATATGTAGAAAAATGTAGTGTAGGGATTTTTGAAAAAGATATATGAGTAAATGTATATATTTCATAACTATAAATAAATAATAGCTAATAATCACCAGGTTCAAATGTTATAATATGGACTGACAATTACTATTTTTCCCAGCATTGGAGAATAAATGATCATGTCACACGATCATTCCATCCAATACTAGACCCGATGACCATATTATGGAAAGAGAAAGAACTTGATCAATGAAATTATATAGAGGAATCCCAATAGTATCATGTATAATGATGTAATATACTGGAGTTAATCCAAGTAATTCTTCATTGAATTGGTATACAACAATTCATAGGGATATGACACAAGGTAATCAGTTGTATATGGTTCATGGAAAATTCCAATGCATTATTCTAAGGAAATATAGTCTGAGGAATACAATTGAATTTGAGTAGAATTTCAAAGGAAATTATATGGACTTGAATGTCAAATAATTGTATACTGTGAATTATATGTAGACCTATAATCCAAAATGTAATGGTATTTCACAAGTATTTCTATATCTATAGGCACCATGAAAAATCCCATGGTGTTTCCCTGGACGTTTTCAATAAATAAATCTCATTATGAATCTATGGGGATCTCCTAAGGTATTATAAATAAAGAGGTTTGAATATGTATAAACGGTGATATCCCATGTGATTCTCAATAAAAACATTCTAATATTAATCCATTCTGATTTATCATATCTTTCTCAATCAATAGACATTGATCCAAATCTACAGGGAATTCCTAATGCATTATAAATCAATAATTATAAAATCTGACTAATGGGTAGATACCCGGGGTTCCTATATATCATTGTCTATATTATAATTATTTTAAACGAAATTATTACACACTCATATTACCTCATATAAAATAACTCACAATGGGTTTCTATGTTCCCAATCTCATCACACACAACCAATGTCATCATCTAAAGAACATGACGTGTTATCAATATTATTTCATTATATGGATCACATCATCAATTTGGGTTATAAGGCGAATCAAATATTCATCACTATCCACTATTAGTTATCCCCACTAAATGGTTAATATACCTATAGGATAGTCAATGACATCCCCTAAGACACATCAAAACATATACACCCACAAAGGATCTAATGTCACAATATTTTCCCTGATGTCAACACCAATCCATCGAAGAGGATAACATCCCATAGAATCATCATAATCATAACATTTCCACTCTGTCCATATAAAAAATTTCATCACTACCATTACTCACAGGAAGTGAAACAATTCATATAACACATTTCATGCCACAGGTTGGTAGTATCAACTGACCTATTTTGAAGTCCCACCCAAGTAATACCCACACATAAACTCACATCTCAGTGTGGAGGAAAGGCTCGCCCCACACATATCTCAAATAGCCTAAGGATTATGAATTCCCACTATTCCATTGAATATTCAGTACAATCATCCTAATTAATCACATCCCTCTACATAAAGGTTAACATTTATCCAATAATGGGCAGCACTAATATAATGAACACAAATCCTATAACCCATATCGTTTGTTTTTTTATTACATTGGTATGAGATGAAAGAGATAAAACATGAATGATCGATTAGTTTAGCATTTTTGGGAGACCAAATACACATATTAATTTCATATTACATTGAAAAAATAGAACATAGTATGAAAAACATAATAATATTCTTGATGATTTTTCAAAATCTTCCTTTTAATTTTTTGGTGAAAGTAAAACAAGATAAAGGGTGAGATAAAATTTTTGATAAGGGAATTTATAAAATTGAACATATCATGAATTGATCTGGATTAAATAATATAGAGGGTTAGATAATCAATACATATTGAATTTAATTCATAAGTTGAGATTCAAATTGAAGACATTGAAAATATCAACATAACAATCAAATGGATAATAAAAAATGAAATATTAATGAATATTGAATATTTTTGGATATCATGATATTTCGGTAAATTCCTCAGCCAATTAATCATTACCCTTATCATTAAGGAATTTTTTAAAGGAACTTTAAGGATTGGGTAACTATACACAAAACAACAATCTAATTTGGACAACTGTTTATCTCATGAGACATGTCAATGCATCGGGGAAGGGGGGGGATGTCTATAACAGGATGAACCTATCACTTTAATATGTCTAAATAATTACTCATATATTGAAAAAATAATGTAATAAATATTTAGTTTTACTTTTCTATATGTAAATATCTGTATTGAATAATGAATATTGAAGACCAATATTTCACTAGTAAATGAAATTACATTTATAAAAATCTTCCTTCATGTAACATTGTATTTGTAATGGGACACAGTTAAGATAAAATTACGATTATATTTGTAACCATGATTCAATATAATATGGATATGAAACAGAAAAATAATTTCTAATTAGTAACATTGAGTTATTATAAATGTAATCATAAGAAATAAAATGATAATAAATAATGTATAATTAAAAAATAATTGATATATGTCCATAAATACATCAAAAATAGGGGTTTTCAATATTGTAATTTATTCTATGAATTAGAGTAAAATTGAAGTGAATCATTAAAAAGTTCATTACTTAATGATTTGGAAACTTTTTTGAAATACCTAGTTCTATATCATTTCTAAAATTCTATTCAATCATTTAGAAAATAATTCTATTTTTCATAATATTAATTATAAAAATTCACAGAATAATAGAAATTTTATTTTTGTTGAAAATCATATAATATTATAATATAATCTACATGAAATATAATTTTCATAGAATCAAGAAATATTTTTACACTATATATGTTAAAAATAAAATTCCTTTCATACTTCTGAAAAAAACATAAAATCAACCCATTCAAAAAACTATAAAAAAACTCATCTATAAAAAAATAAAATGAAAGACAAATTTGGATGATTATGAATTTAAAATATAGTTATAGAGAATTAAATAATATTCATGAATAATTTTATAAATCATTAATGGAAGGAAAGTATTCCATACTTAAAAATAAAGAAATTAAGTCAATTTATATAAAGAAAAACATTATTTAGTTCACTAATTACCATATAAATGATATTGAGGAATAAAAAAAATTTAATAAATATATTTGATGTAATTATATTGTGTTTATGAATATAAATAACATATAATTATTCAAACAAAACATTAAACCTGAACAATATTAATAAGTGTGAGATTTTAGAATAAACACATGTGAAAATTACTAAATTTGAATTTAAACCTATTAAAACCAAACATATCAATAGTGAAATTAAATACCATGAATAAATATAAATTCATTATATAACATATAAAAGGGTTATTATATACACCACTTTGAATAAATTTAATCCATAATAAAAAATATGTCTCAATGGAGTGGAATTAAGATGAAAAAAATCATACAATGGATTCCTAATTATCATGTGTTATAAATCATGAAAAAAAATTTAAAAATTTTAAATACTTTATTAATTACCTAATTAAAATATATTTTATTTTGATTACCTTTTATAATCATTTAGTATTCATTATGTGTGTAGTTCTATCAGCCGTGGACCACTTATGGTTGATTGATATGTTCCACAAAATTACTTTGATTTTTTTACCATGGTCATACAAGTTATGAAATCCATCATTATTTTACATAATTTTTAGACAATTATGCATACAAATATTATCCATCATATATAATTTTATAATCATCCATTCATGTTGGTAATAGAAAAAAAATCACATTGCCTTGTATAGTTGGTAGTCTTTACGTACACATGATCAATGTTATCATTTTCCAATGGCTGTAAGTGATAAGAGATAAATGATATATTATTTTAAAAAATATATCTTCATTCGATAAATATAATATATATTCAAAAAAAATTATAATAAAAAACTGATGTTGTGATTAAAAATAAATTACATCCCTACATTGATTTAGTATTTCGTGCTTATGCATGAATAGAATTTTCATATTATATATGATGGAAAAGAGATAGAAAATGGATGTACTAATAACATAAAAACAACTCATAATACTTAAAATTATGATGTAATTATTTTAATAAAAGTTATTGAATAATTGGTGGACTTTTATGAGTAACGGAACATGGAAAAGAATTATAAGAACATATAAATATTTTTTTGGTAACCTCTTCTGGATTACACCTTATTCATTCTTGAATTGGAATTCTGATAATAATGTAACATCTAGGTCAATAAAAAACCATTAATGTTACTTGGATTAGTATTTATCATGTTTATTGGATCAATAATTGTGTATAAGAGTGGATAGAATGCTCCTTTTTTAAATGAAGTCGGTGGAATGTAATAATTAATAAGAACATTAATATATAATAAAGTCACTATCGAAGAAATGTGAGAACAAAAAGGATAAATTAAATATATGTGATTAAATAGTTGTAAAAATAAATTCAAATAGTAGGAATTATATGATGTTTTATGTTATTTTATCCCTTATCTCTTTAGTTTTCCAATATTATTTACCCATTTTAACAAATAACATAGTGATATGTTTTTTCAATTGTTATTATTCATTATGAAAAAACATTATGTTGATCTTATTATATAATATTAGTTATTCTAATTAAAAATATGAAATCCATTTTTTGATATTGAAATCCAAGAAGTGGAAAACATTACAATTAATATAACTTAACAATATGGAATGGAAACCATTTTAAAGAAAAATTACTATTTTAAGAATAAATATTATATTATAGAAAGCTATGTATAATTTAGATTAAAATTGAATTACTTTAATTATTGTAAATAAAATTATTCATTATTTACATTAAAAATAAACTAAAACCAAAATTAACGTTTTGAGAAAAATATTTAAATAGAAAAACAAGAAATTGTAATTATTTGAATAAAAACATTACTAAGAATCCAAAATATCGAATATGGATTTCTGAATTATAAATTATATTTTTAAATGCATTATACTATTTTATAATTTTATATTTAGCCATTAAAATGATTTTTATAAAATTTCAACTCTTTTATAAAACATTATACTTTCATAATATTAGAATTACCATAAATTTTTTTGTTTTTACTATTCACCAAGAAATAAACTATTTCTTAAAAATATAAAAAAGTAACCCTAAGATAATATTTTTCATGATAAATTATGAAAATAATATGCACTTCCTAAAAAAATACAACATTTAGGAAGTTAGGTTTTAATCACATTCTATAATAAATATATTAGAATTAATCAATAGTTTCTTTAAAACGAAAAACATATTTAAAATAATTGAAACATGGGTGATACATTATCCACCATAAGAAATTAATTTTAAAAATTCTAATAATATCACATCTTAACATAATTGTGGTACTTTTTCATCTTAACATTTTTAGGATCCCACATTGTCTATTATGTCTTATGATTTCTCAAATGTATATTTACCAACCATGTGATCTTGTTAAAAAAATGTTCTCTAGTGTTTATAATCCGGATAGAGATTTTATAATAAGATATTTAGGGTTCAAATTATATTTATACCAATTTGATTACATTCATTGGGATAATATTATAATTTATCAATAATGATATATTGAACACCCCATGAACATTAGATTGACAGGGTGGAAATTCCAAATGGTCACCCAATGTTATAATTTATTCCAAAATATTAAGTTACCTAATGTTCAATGGATAAAGTTTCCCGTTCATGGAAAACCATATAACTCCCTTCCAAGGAGATGAATTTAGAAAAACATGACCCCATACATGAAATTCCATATCTTTACTATGGTTATAGGCCTGAATAGTTTTCAAATAATGATCTTCCATAATTTGATTCTTAATAGCTCCAAATATCATTATTATATCCTCAACATGTAGGCCTAAAATACTCCACTCCAGATCTTTTTAACAATATATTTTTATACAAAACCTTTTCCTATAATATGATTCATATAGTTCCATTTGAATTCATTAATAGAATATATTATAATATGTGAATTCCACCAAAGGTAAATAATGATCCTCCATACTTGTAAAGTCACATGATCATGACCTCATCATATAATAAAACATATTAATTGTCCTTTTGTACATTCCATCTATCTATGGATGATTTTTAGTGCTCAAATGTAGGTCGGTGTTGATATCATTCTAAATACTTTTCCTGAATATTGATTTAAATTAGGGGTCAAGATTATATATAATTAAAAGACGTGTACCAAAAAGTCTCACAATTTCCTTAATATAGAGTCATGTGGGGTGATCACAATATAGTTCCTCTTTTATAATGAGAAAATGGCTACACATGTTAAGGTGAGCAAGAATAATCTTTATTGAATTATTGTTGTAGGATTATTTCGTAATCTAGAGAAAAAGTACATTGTATCATACAACCACTTCCCCATAAGTATAAGTTGATGTTTCAGGACACCATTCTGAGGTTAACTCATAGCCAATACCTATAGGAAAATGAATAATCATGATACATATTTATCAATTTCATACATTATATTATCCCAAAAAAATGTTATGTTGAATCCTTAATCATTTTAAAGATACTATAGTTTTTATATAAATTTTAGTTATTGGATTTAGTATTTAATTCCATCTTCATCTCTGGTATTGATGTAACACATACCCTCTTTTTTAATTGCAACACACCATCTTCATAACCAATGTCTTCTATTTTTTGATCTTTTCCAGTTTTTATTTTGTTTTGTATACCCTTATCATCATGGTGTGTACTTTTTATCTTCTCTAGTAATGATGTTTTGTAAATAATTTAAAAAATGATTAATGCATCCCCTTCCCAAATGATTCCCATACCCAAATATACTAAATCTAAGAATATAATAGCTTTTCCAGTCATCATTTTCTATAGAATTAAATAATATTATATATTCAATGGATTAACAAACGTATTTTCTTTCTATGTATGGTATTTTATAATCCAATAATATTCAATGAGTAGATATAGTCATTCCCATGTCTCATATTGAGCTCTTTTTGTTAAAATATGAAAATACTTCATGTATTTCACTATATAGATAATTTATCCATATTTTCAAGGTAAAATTTATAGTTCCCAACTAAAGATCATGGGTTGGATAATTTTATTAATTAACTATAAACTATAATAATTAATATTAAATAACTCAATCACTATTTATAAGGATGCATCAGAGTCGTTTAATTGATGCATTAGTATATATCAGAAAACCATTCATTACTAAGGGTAATTTAAATGTCATTCCATTAACCAATATCTCAATAAATTCATCAAAACATTGTTTAAATTCTTCTAGAAAATTGAACTACACCCCATTACCTGTCAACTTGGTTAATGGGATGCCAAATTAGGAATAATATTGAACCAAATATTGATATTAACATGAAAATATAACGAAGCTACATATTTTAGTTATGTTTCACAATGGAGGAAATTATTTAACTATTCATTACTTTTTATTGATCAACTAATATTACATCATTAGAGAAACTATGTTGAAGAAAATAAAATTATTAATTCTAGAAATCACAATCAATGGATATCCAATATAACTCATTCCGAGTAGAGTATCCTAAATGATTCTAATATTTTTTTATCTTAATGAATTTTATAGAATTCCATAATATCATTAAAAAATATAAAATTTAAATTATCATTATAATATATAAATAATCCATTCATAATATCCACAAAAATATATGGTGTATTGGTTAATAAAAAGTGAATTTAAGTAAACACATAAAGTATACATCATGTGTGAAATGTTTTCTTTGGAAGGACAGTCTTCCTTAGTAAATATTTTGATACCCAGAATGGAGATTAGTCTTTGAAAAATATTTATCTCCTTTAATTTGGTCAAATAAGTAATCAATTTGAAGTAGGGGTACATGCTCTTTATAGAAATGGAATTGGTTTCTTAGTAATATGTCTATTACCACATATGCCCATATTTTTACAAAATGAAAAAGAATTGGGGACCCCAATGATAGAGAACATAGGAGAATGAATTCATATATATCAAAATTATATAATTATCATGACCTATCCCTCGGGGCCTGTACCTTGAAATACCCCACACCCGACTCCCAAATGACAGGGATTGGTGATAAGCGCTGAAGGCGTCAACCTACAAGTGTGAGGCATTTTCTTGGATACCTCTAAAAATATGCACTCACGAACCAAATGAACAAATCTGAAATGTGAGCACTATATAATCCAAAACCATAGTACAATAGCAAATAAAACACTAAGTGGTATACCAGGATAGTATACACTCCCAACAAAAGATCTGGACACAACAAGGTACAAAGGGAGCACCAATGGCCATCTACAGAAAATCACACCTGATCACTTGAGTAGTGAAGCTACTGAAACCTGAAAGAGTATATCATTTCCACCATATCGTAGAAGGCCCCTCATATTCCTACTCCACCATGTCCACCGTCTTATCATTCATTGATCTCAACTCCATGATCGCCACTATCGAAAGGTTGAACATCTACATCAAACACAACACGTGTGGGTGAAAACTGTGTGGGGGTGAGTAACTCAGTACTAAATAGGGGACCCCGAGACCCTCGATGGTCTCCAAAAATCCACAAAGTTAAACACCACAAAACAACCACGAAGTAAACCACAAAGCCACAACTACAAAGTAAACCACAATTCCATAACCATGAAGTAATTCACAAAGCCCCAACCACGAAGTAAAACAAAATGATTATGAATAGTCAAATCTACTTGGGTATATGACCAAACATATTCCTAGTTCATCCATATATACTCATCTTAGCCACAAGAAAACAATACGCTTTGACCTCAAAGCCATTACAAGGATTTCCAAATAAGGCTCAAAGCATAACTCATGTATAAAGAGTACACACTCCATTAGCTGGATATCCGTAATGGAACCAGTCTGAGAAACGTACTCCATTATGTACAACATAACCATTCCTAACGGTATGTCCAAAAGGACATGCTTCAATGGGAACTTTTTTTCTAGAACTGCCTCTAGTGCCCCGCATAAGAGGTCTCTATGTCACGGTCTTGCGCTAGAGGCAAGACAAAGGGAAACCATGTGAAGATGCCCACTCCTCGACACTAAGTTTAGTTGGGGGAGCAATATTCTAGTATAACCAATGATATCTTGGTCGCTCTATTAATAATTGACTGACACATCAGTCCATCGAGGGATCACTAACTTCTACCTTCATATCAATTACATCAGGTGGAGGGTCCCACTCCTCGTAACTATGTCCTTTTGTCGAGGGACCTCCTACTCCCATGAAGGACCCACTCCCTGTCGCTACTCAGAGAAGGGGGAGTACTACTCCATATGTGAGGACCTGCACCCTAAACAGTAGTGGAGTATAACTCTGGTAGTTTGTTCTCTATGAGGGAGAAGTTCCTTAGTATGTGAGGGGAGTACAAACCCTAGGCTAGAGGACCCACAACCTGGCACAACAGGGGAGTACCGACTCTACTGGAATAAGTTATAATGAGGAATCTCACCCTAAATCAATAGGGGAGTACAAATATTTGACTAAAGGACCCGTGACCTGGTAATGTATTGAAGTAACAAACTCTGTCACAATATCTGCTGAGGGAGACCCATACCCTAGTATTTCATGGGAGTACTAACCCTAGGATAGAGGACCCATACCCTAGCATTGCAGGGGAGTACCTGCTCTTCTATAGCACTGTGTAAGGAGGACCCACACCCTCAGTCGGCAGAGGAGTACATACTCCTAACCAAAAGGTCATGCACCATAACAGTTATGGGAGTACCTAACACTATGTTAGTTACGTATGGATAATCTTTTCTCTTTTCCACGAGGGGAGTACAAACTCCAATGATAGAAGAACCTACTCAGTGGAAAAAAACATGCACCCAAGTCGTGTGGAGTCCCTTATCTACCGGAGCAGAGTATTAAGGAATATCTGCACCTGGATTTATCATGGTAGTAGCCGTCCTAACTCTCACCATGAGAAACAACCTGGTTTTTCTCCTCCGGATATTGGTCGTACCATAGCTGACAAGAAGTTCCACCATGAAGTGACCTTAATGTTCACTATGTAATAAGGGTTCCAACACGACTGAAGATGCATCAATTGAACTCCTAGTCTGTAAGTTATAGTAATTTAGTACTGAGGGCCCAGTTGGATTCATGTTCGATCCAACCCATCCATAATTAAACATCATCCCAAACTGAAGTGGAATATCTCAAAAGAACTGCCTTATCCCAAGGATTTCAGCCTCAAAGTCAGTTCATCAAACAAACGTCTAGTTTAGGAGATAAGGCCCTTTAAGCATAACTAGGTCAAAATGGGGTCGAGTCTGGTCTAAAACGGTCGGGTCGGCCCGACCTGACCCAACATGATATGGGACTGACCCAGCCCGGCTGGGCCCAAACTGACCCACTAGGCCAGCATAATTGATCCATCCCACTTGGAAGCGTGTTCCACCAGGCTCACCCCAGCCCGTCGTTACTACATAGCCTAATTCTCCTCGGGTGCGGCATAGCCATGTCAGGATCCTGTTTATGTAGCTGGCCCACTTTCTGAATCCCCCACGTCAACCGACATGTATGGTTGACTTCTCCATGGGGCGACATACTGGTGTCGCGGGACTCCAACGCCTTGGACCGTCATGGCCACGACTTATGCCCCCTAGTCATGCCGCCATGCCGTGCTTCCTCCTCCAGCCATTGGCCCGTCTCTTCTCTGCTAGGCATGAATCTAGCCTACGGGATGTAGCCTCACCGAGCCGTCAGATGCACTTTGGTGGCCAGTTTTTCATTTTTTTGCACGTCCAACCTCTTGGGGAATCCCTCTTCACTATGATAGATCTAGATCTGCCTTGCCTTCAGTTTCAAAGTTGTGATCACAAGGGACAACCATGCAGTGGGGCTCAGGCCTTGTTCGTGTCGGCCCGCACCCTTAGCATCAGAGGATAAAAAAATGGGGAGGTTTTTGGGACTGTAGTTCAATACAAAATAAATCAATCCCAACATTGAACCCCCAAATATTCCCTACCTTATAAATGAGAGACTTTCATATCAACATGTTTTTGGGTTGATCTACATCCATCATTTTCAAAATAATGGAGAACGAGGAATATCTTTAACAAACAAACCCTTACCTCGACATGGTTTGTTTATTGGAGATGATCCATCTGAGGGCGGATGAAGAAGAATGTGCCCACCGTCATTCCCCCATGATTGATCTGAAACAACATTGTGTCACCACGGAAGATTGTCGATCCATCATATCATCAAATCCAGGTTTGAATCCTGTTCTCCATGAAGGTTCTTCGTTATCCATTGTCACCACCATAGTTCAAATGAAAAAACCAGAATTGTGTCCACAATCATGCATTACTTTCTCAAGCAATATCAGAAGGAAGGAGAATCCATATTTCTATTATATTCTATTATGGTGATGTTATTCCATTTCAATAAAAGAAATTGTGTATTCAGTTTCCTTCTGTTATACATCATTTTGCAGAAAAATAAAAAGACCTCAAAAAGAAAATAAACGTGTATTATCTTATTTGATTAACATTTCAAAAAAAGTATGAAAACTAACATTATCTTCTAAACTACTTCAGATAATGTTAGGTCCATTCTCAGAGAATTTTCGTGCACTAAATTCAATGGTGTACTCATATTTTCGATCTGTGCACCAATTCAAAAGTTAAGAAAACCATCTTTTAGGGTTTTTGAACATACCAAAAAAAGGTTTGAAATTCTTTCTTTGGCTCACTGTGCCTCTGATTCACGTGACGTCAGATCTCACAAAAAATCCCATTTAATTATTGAACAAAAATTCCCATGGAATTTTGAGACATTAAAATAGTTTTCTCATTAGTTAGACTAACTCTACTGTGGATATTCTCTATAGAGTATAAGATAATGGTTCTGTATTAGGGATGAGTTTAATAGAAACATAATATTCACCCTCTGGTGGATTTATATACAACTACTATGAAAACCAATAAATGTATTCCATAATAATAGGCACATCTTTTATTAGAAAGGATACCATTCCAATCTAAATGTTTTGTGGACTATTCTTCCTCAATAATTTCCTTAAGATATCTTCTAGAGGCGGATACACACATAATATAGACGGTAAAATCTATCTAATCAGGACATGTTATTCCACACCACCTTCATGAATTATAATATCCCTCTCCTGAAAAAAACATTATGCATTATATTTAGAAATCCTCTCTATACCAAGGATTATATTATCTTCAACCAAATGTATAACTTTTTTAGTTACAAATATTGTAGGATTTGGATTCAAAATAGGGATTTATTGGTATATCCTTGGTTTCAAAATATTTAAACTAGGATTGATGATTAAAAACTACCTTCTTAAGGTGATAGGGATTTTTTTTCAAACATTGAATATATAAAAGTGTATGAAGATATGTTATCAAAAAAACCATTCTCTGAATATGACTTCAAACCAAAATTACCTTCCACCATTTATTTTCTATCATAAAATTCATATGTAGTAATCACTGAATCTTGGTCTCTCCACCACCTTATCCAATTATATGGTAGGATCCCTAGATACTTGGTGAATTGGTTTATATAATTCCCATTCTCCCTATCATTGAATAACTAGATAATGGTGTGTACTATATTTCCCATAAATTTATGATATTGAAGTATTTTATCTCTAATCAAGAAATAACATCAAATTCATTTTCAACATTTATTGGGATGTTTCATTCATAAATTACAATATTTCAGAATTACCATAATTATTTTTTCAACATTTATTCTTTTCTTTTTCCATATTACCCAACATGACCCAAATTTATAGACATCCCCTAAATTTAATAGACATATATAATTCATTTTCTTCAATGAAGGTATTTGATACTATATCAACATATGATGAAATGTTTTAGGAGACCAGTGACCTTGGGTGGTTTGACATTCTATCATAAATTTAATGGTAAATGTTTCCCTCATGAATTGGTATTTAGACCCCAAAACCCTTAAATAGAAATATGAATTGATTTCCACTGATGAAAATAATTCCATCCAAATTTGACTTCATGTTGAGAAACATCCTCCCTATATTACCTTATTTCTCTCAAGAAAACTATTGCACAAATAAGATAAATTTAATATCTCTTTATTCTGTAGGTTATATTTCTGGACCTTGTTTAGTATTTCATATCAAAACCAATAATTATTCGATTTATACCATTAAAAACTATCATACCTAAATAACCTTTTCAGTTTATTCACTTCCCAAATCCTAGAGTATCTATTCATGGGACATGATCGATTTCTCATCAACTAATAGATTTATAGAATCATTAAAGGATGAAGGTATTTTATATAAATAAATCCAACATAGAAGCAAGACACAGTGGAATAATAGGTTTCTGCATAAGGGTGAGATTATTTCCTATATCATAGATTAGTTTTCCTAATATGTCCAAGATCCACTCAGGTCCAAAACATAGTGTATTGAATTTATCATAAGGTAAGTCACTACACTGACTATGTTTATTGATATGATCTTCTATTCAATCACTAGTAACCATATATAAATGATTAAAAATTTATAATTAACTTATTGGATGATGAATATAAATCGATAATATAAAAATTCCTAAATCTTACTTAACATTATCATGGTCTATATTAATAGTAATTCTTTTTCTGTTCCTATAAAATCATGTTCTCTATTGTATAAATAAACATCCATTGATACAAACTGTAATGATAAAACTGTAGTAACATATATCTGATGTTTACTTTATTATTTTGGTACTTGATACAAGGGATCAATGTTCAAAGGAAAAATCAGAGTATTATTTTTTGGAGTGTAATTAAAAAAAATTCCATATTACATTGATAAAATGAAACATAACGTAAAGACATTATTTATATCCTAAATATCATTTAAATATTCCTTATTGATATCCGTAGAAGTGGAAAAATAATAATTGGTGAGCTAAAATGACTAGTAAGGGAAAGAATAAAATAGAAGATATAATGAATAGATAATACATTGATAATATGGTAATGTTGATAAGGAATACATAATAAATTTAATCAATAACTATAGTTTCAAAATTTAGTCATAGAAAATATAAATATATAAATCAATAGAAAATAATGATTGAATTATTAATAAAAAAATCATAATATAGAACATTGATATATTTACCTCAAGGCTTCAAACGAATAAATCCTGGACAATACTATAAAGGCCTTGTTCCAAGATAGTTTATTGATTCAATAGGTAAACATAAAATTCCTAATTAATTTGAAGAATTTTTTTTCCCATGATACATGTTAATGCATCTAGTTTCTATCAATCAATTACATATTTATATTTTATTCCCCATTTATTTAATCAATAATATAATATATACTCAATAATCCTTACAAATAAATAAATATACACATTTAATCAAGAATATTAAATATTAAAATTTCTATTTTTTAAAAAATAACAATCTTAATATGATTCCTTCAACTAATATCATATGTAGTAATTTTTTATTCTAAATAAAACATTAAAAGTATAAATATACACAAGATAAAAATTAATTTGGATATGAATGAGAAAAAACGTAAATGGATAATTTACTGTGATAGAGAATATCATCAATAGAATTTGAATGATCAAAAAAATATGTTATATCGGATAAAGGATGATAGCTGACCATCAATTCGTTAGAAGTGAATGAAACAATTTATAGAATATAAGTGAAATATTTATGAAAAATATAAAAAATAACATTACATAAGAATTTTCTAACACTCATTTAATAATTTTGTTATAAATAATTTCCAAATTGTTTTATCATTTATGAAAATAATTCATTTTTTTAACATAAAAGATAAAAAAACTAAAACTTTACATATAATTTTCTTTAAAAAACATGGAAACCAATAAAGGATGATAAATAAAGAACAATAATCATGGATGAGAGTAATTTGTTCCAAACATTATTCATTAAAAGGAACTATCCTTTAAATCTTTTTTAGGAAGTAAAATACAACCAATTTAGAATGAATTTAATTTTTTTTATAAAAAATTCCAAATAAATGGATATATTTATGATTTTGACTTCAAAAATAATTTTATAACATAAAATAGAATTATATAATTTTTTTATAAATTCAAATAATTGAAGAAAAATATTCCCAACCAAATTGAAGAAATAAGTAATCTTTAGCTTAAGAAAACAATTATTTTGATATATGAGTACCTAAGACAGAAAACATTGGGAGAAAACTTGGAAACCATAAAAAATACATATTAGAGAATAAAATATTTTCATTTTTAAAATATAAATTGAATTAAATTCCTCTATCAAATATTTAAACATGAACAATCCAAATAAGAGTGAAATTGTAAAATAAGCCCATATGGATTTAATAAATTTTTAATCAAAACCCATAAAATGAGATGGAATTAATTGAAATTTTAAGTCATGTTATAATATGTCAAATCTGTAGTATATGAACCACATAACATAAATTATATTTATAATAAAAAATATGTCTTAATATAATTGGATTGAGATGAAAAAACCTTACCTTGAATTCTTTCATGGTCAAAATCATTATATCATCATAAATTATAAAATTAAATATATAAAAAACATAATTAAGATATGGTTTCAAATTTATTATAATCTTAATTTAATTCTATAACAATATGAAATCTATTCATTGTATAGTTCTTTATTACATCAACCACTTAAGGTTGTTTTGTTAATTTCTACAAATATGACTTGGTATGTTTACAAGTGTCAAAGGTGTGATGAACTGGTTCAATAATTTATATAATTTCATTAATGTAATTAATATCACGTTATCAAATATTATAATCATTTACAATCATTCTTTTATGATGGTAACATAAAAATGAATCATATCGCTATGTAGATGTGGTAGTCGACATGTATGCCCAAGTGACATGATCATTTTCTAATGAATGGATGGGTAAGGACATAGATAATATATAACACTTCCACAATAATAAATATTTCATAAATAATTTATTTTTTTATTAAAATATTATTTATAATCATCCAGGTGATTATAGGATTAAAATTTAATTACACCTCTATATGGATAAAATAATTTGTGCATATGAATAAGTGATGTTTTCATTATACTCTTGATAGAAAAGAGGATGAAAATCGATATAACATTAAAATAAAAATATATCAATATGGTAAATTACTGATGTAATTATATTATGGTGGTCATTGAATATTTTGTGGAGGATTAAGAAAAAAGGAACCAGCCAAATCTTGATATGAGTTTATAACTCTTATTTTGGAACACTTTTTGGCTTACACATTAAGACTCCATGGTGCATTCTTTTGAGAAGAAAAAAACACCAATGTATATAAAATTAACATTTGTATGGTATTGGGTCAAAGAATTTTTAATCTATGTGTCTCAAGAGGTGTTGAAAATATATGATTTGAGGATCCATTTTTAAAAGGGATGTGGGGGAAACAATATTATATTATAAACATTAAGATATAATAAAGTCACTCTCAACGGAATGTAGATCCAATGGGACACTATTTCGATTAAGGGATGACATGTGGTCAAAATATATTTAACCAATATTAATTAGATTGTTTTTATGTTATTTTATCCTTTATCTATTTAGTATAACAACCCAGTAATTTATTTTAACCCTTAATATAGTGATAGGTTTTAATCTTAGTTACTATTTATGGGGACAAAAAACTTACTTCATTAACTATTACCAATTATTATGATATCAATTTTAGAATCCATTTTACATGATTCAATCCCTATTATTATTCAAATTTATTTTTAATATAAGTTCAATAAATAAAATGAAAAAATACTTTTAGAAAAAAAATTAAATATATGCATAAAAATTATTTAAAAAAAATTATAATATTAATTAACATGAAATTATCTGGATTACTATTAATCAAAAGATAATTATTTTACATTAAAAATAAAAAAATCTTAATTTAACCTTATTAAAACAAGATTAAAATCGAAGAATTTATTTTTTTAAAATAAATAATTTACCTAGAATTTGAAAATGTCAATCCTTGATTTAGAAGTTAAAAATTATATTCATAAGTACACTATACTACATCATAAATGTATATTTATTATATAAAATGTTTTGTCAACGAAATAATTATTAATTATCTATATTTTCTAAAATTTGATATTATTGTAAATTCATTACTTTCTACTATTAATCCAAAAATAAATTATTTCAGAGAAATATAATAAAATTATCACACTCCAATTTTTACATTATGAATTCAGAAATGAAATTATTTTTTAAAATTTAAAATTTAAAATTTCATATAATAAAATTTAATGATATATTAAAATATTTTTATTTATATTATGTTGTAGATTATTTTAAAAAAAATCCAAATTACTATAATTGAAGCTCATGTGTTCCAACGACACTTATATAACTCATTTAGACCCCACTATGTTCCATGTGTATCATTTTTTAGAATTACAATCTAGACTAAAACCATTGGCTAGAACCAAAAAGAACTCAAAGATCTATTATTTACCTTGAAACTCTATCCATGTATTCATAAGCATTCATTTTTTACATAGAAATTTTCTTTAGCATGAAATGAAGAACCACCTTAAATTGAGAGAACACATATAAAATTTCATTCATAATATAAATGAATTTATAAAATGAGATTACTCAAGGGACCACATATCTCGAACAGTTCCAAAACACTTTATCCATAGCCCGACCACCACAGACAATGCTCCTACTACTGTAACATCAACTCTTGATGACCAATATCATGGGAAAGACTAAAAATTTAATATAAAAACATAAATATAATAATTCAATTCATTTAAAAATTATTTATTTTAATTTTTTTAAAATTAATTTGGAATAATTTCTTAAAATAGACATAGTGACATAATCACACTGAAATGTAATTCTTCAACATGTATAAGGCCTACTATATAGTCACGACATCATCACAAAAAATCCTAACATGTGGTACTGATTAAAATAAAATAAAATTTTTATTTAATCAAAACCATATATATGTAAATGGAGATTTAAAATTAATAGAAATATTTGAAATTATGTTTTATTATCATTTTAATGCATCATATTTCCATACTATTAAAATTTCTTATCATGTGGGACGATATCCACCATTCCATAGATCAGGTCATCTCCAATCCCAGGAAGGTTAGCACCAAATCACAGATGATGAGTAGAAGTGAAAAATACATGAAAATTGGGGATGAATGGAAGATAAAAAACCCTAAATATTGAATAAACACCCTAAAATAAAAACTATTCTAACGGGATTCAAGAGAAGGAGGGATTCAGCTCTCTTTTCATTCTCATGCATGATGGAGAAGAGAGGGGAGAAAGGGGTGGGGTTTAATATCCCTAATAATTTAAAGTGTTGAAAATATTAAAACCAAAATTTTTTACTCTCATGATAGACACCATAGCATGATCCATTTCATAGTCCACCTCTTGAATCCCCTTGAGTAATATTGACATTCTGAACATAGGAGCAAATACACTTTACTCTTTTTTTGTTGTGACTTCCATTGCATACGCACAACACATTGTTCTCCATAGTGTGGATCTCATAGTTATATTCCCCAAATTACCATCAAACATAGGCCATGCTGTGGGGGATCATTTTTTCATACCGCCTAGGAAACTCAGTTTCCCAAGAATCCATCACCATCACCCAAAATACCTTTCATGGGAATTTGTCTCCACCGTTTCACACTCATGGACCTCCAATTTCCCTTACTCAAACAAGCCGAAAACTCGTGGGCAACATGATGAATCATTGAACCCCTCACTATTTTAACACTATCCACTAAATTCACTAACCAGGGTATTTCCCATGGTCCATAAAAATTCATATAAAAAATATCATTCCATGATGGCCTTTTTGTTTTCATCCCCTAGGAAACCACCAAGACAATATGGGAACTGCGGCCACCTGACCTCCCCATGGTTTACTTTTCTGTTTCTCATAGATGGCTTCACCGTCATAACACAGAACATAATATGGCATTATTCAACCCATAGTACCTCAAAAGGAATATTTACATGCCAAAAAAATTTCCTACATTTCATTTATCACCAAACATTTAATGAATTACACTGTAGTGTAACCCACTATTTCCTATAGCGAAAACCTCAAGGTAAGTTTCCCTTGAGAAATTCTCATTAGTAGACCACACTCACATAGAGAAAATAACTCTCCAACATAGAAATTTATCCCAAAAAAATAGTGACCCCCAAATTATAATTCTCTCTATAGTAGATCAGATACTACTAAGACATATATAGGTCCAACTGACATTGCCTGATCATCTACCATAGAAACCGAAACACCTTCCTGTCCTCATTTTACATCCAAAAAACATCTTAAATATATCTTGTGAATCAAAAATATAATGATAATCATATTTAATTAAACCTCCCTAGTTATGAGACATAAAAGTAAATTTGTTTCACACTTTTAATAAAAAACAAGGGCATTTGAAAGATCAATTAAAAATCATATCAACATTGAAACATAAAATAACATGTTCGAGACCCAAGAAATATCAAAAAATCATTTTCTAATGGAAATGATATTTTTGATTTAATTTTTCACTTTTGGATTGAAATAAAAACAAATTACAATTTCTGGTAAATTTTTAAATAGAAAACCAAACTCGACCCATTCAAATCCATATCCTCCTTGATGTATACATCCCTCCACTAAAGTGAGCATCAAGATATTGGGTCTTATATGTGACCATTGAAGCCAAATTTGATAAAACTGTCCCTCTTTACTCTAACCAACACCATTTATGGTCTGAAATAAAAATGTGTTAAATTGTAATGAAAATAAGTAACAATCACACATCGAACCCCAGATCTAGGAATAAAGTTATTGATATATTATTTAAAATAAATTTCATAATGTCATATTTACTTTTTAAATTAATTTTTCAAATTTTTTTTTCATGACAAGATAAATTTTGTTTAAATTTTAATTATTTTAATTAGAGATTGTATTCTAGGAAAAAATGTATTCTTTAATAATCTTTTTTTTAAAAAAACTAATAGGTTTTCATTTAGTTTTTTTTATTTTTATTTTTTTTAGTGTATTGTATTCAGAATATCAATTAAAAAAATATAACATAAATTTTGTGGGAAACGTAAAAATGAAATATTGAAATGTGTGATAAAAAATTGATTAAAAATGGTATAATATATGTTTCAAATAATGATTATGATTTTTTTGAACTAGCCTTCAAAATTTAGAAATTTATATGTTTTATTTTTTAAATTATAACACATAATAAAGTAAAAAATATTTTTTTATACATAATTCACAACATTCAAATTTGGATCAAATGTACCATAATTTTTTATGAATATATCATTTCAAATAAATAAAAAAATCTCAAAATGAACTCATGAACCATTATTTTGAATTGTGATTTTAAATTATTATATATTAGTTAATCAAAATTAGAAAATTAATGAAATAATACACATATCCCAAACCATACATTATTATTATTATTTTATGGTAAAAAAATATTTTTAATTGATATGTTTTCTAAAAATAATTTTTTTTCATGAAACTGAAAAATGTTAATTGTTTTAATTCATCAAAATTCAAAAACCAAATAAAAAATTTTTTAGTAGAAAAATTAATATTAAAATTATTTATAAATCCACAACCACTTAAAAATCCAAAATTGGATGAAATATACAATCACCTGTTTTTCAGAGGTTAACTTGTTAATTTATTATTTTATAAATGAAAATTTTATACACAAAATCCTATATTTTGATATTTATATATGTCATATCCTTACCTAAATTATGATATATTACCAATTGTGATATAATTTTAATATGATATATCACTAGACATTGTATCTTCCATTAAAATATTTTTATATTTATTTTAAAAATTATGTGATGTTTTACATAATTCATTATAACAGTTGAAGTGATCGATCACTTTTAACAAAGGAATAAAATGTTAATGTGTATAATATAAATTAATAGGATTTAACCAAACAATGTGGAAACTATTTCCCTATATAAGTATTCATCATCAATATTATAGGCCTATAAATTATCTATAATCATCATTTGAAATATAATTTAAATAATTAAATTAAGTCAATGCTCTATATATTACTCTTTCATCCTTAGAAAAATTGATACTAAAAGTAATTGGTAGATAAATTGGATTATTCCAATATTTTTTTGGTTTTATTAGTACTATTAGATTATATTGGGAGGATGTTACTAGTGGATTTTTGAGAAGTTTTAATCATCAATTACTAATAAAAAATTAAAATCGATTGGGAGATTTAATATGTTATTACTGATTGTATAATTCAATCCTATTATCATAATAATATAATATTTATGAGTTTAAATTTTCTACTAAATTTAAATATGTTTAATTTTTTTAAAACTCAGAGTGGTATCAAAATCATCTTTTTATAATGATAAATGAAATTTTTTTGTTGAGAAAAAGGGTGTCGATTATTGAAAATGAGTTAATATGTGTTTGCTAACTAGAAAAAAAGTTTTCATACTTTATTAATTGTTAAGGATTTTGAAAATTTAATTGGATTTCAATAATGAAAAATATTCCATGTATATATGAGGCTTTTGAAACTAGTCTAAATGATTAAGACATGTGTTAATTAATCATAGATTTTTCACTTTCTTTAGAAGAATTTTAAATACTATGATGTAAGCCATTAAAATATTAATTTTCTTAAAGAAATGTTTTTAAAGCCTGTATAATATGTTTTATATGTGGAACTATTGGAATTTATAGAATTAAATAGAATAAAAAATTTATATGGATAAAATATATATTTTATAATAGCTTGGTGTTCATAATTTATTTTTACTAAGTATTTGTTTGTTTTGGATTTATATAAAATAGCCCACACAAATCCTACTAAGGACCCACCTCAATGACATTTCCAACCATAGGGACAATATTGGGAAAAAAATCCCTCAAGGTAATATTGCATCATTTTTGGGATGCTTGTGTTTGTTGACAAAATAAGTTTCCATGGAGAATTGTCGATTTCCAGATAAGTTGTTGAAAATCTATGTGGACAAAGAATGATGACAAGGTAATGGATGATCTGGAGGCGGTACAAAAGAGCAGTACAAGGTGGCACTGTTTTCCAGTGTTTTCCAAATTTTTGGGCTCCAAAATTTGGAGGTTGGTGAGCATCATGAAAAGAGGATGTCCTTGAAGATAATATTGATATATCGCAATGGAATGAGTTTCGCGAAGATAGGATTCATGGATTGGATTTCATGAAGACCAGAATAATGATGGTTTTAATGCTTCACGATTACAATGAGCTTCATGAATGATAGTGATGAAAGTAAATGTGAGGGAGCTTCTTCGCGGTGGCGTGAGGTAAGTGACGGAATGCTCCACGATTTCAACAAGCTCCACGATCCAAGAATTGCCACGGTGCATCGTGATTTTGAGAGAATTCCGGAGAAAATTTCAGAGCGTCGCAATTGGTGATGAGGAGGCACTGATTTCGTGCTGAAGGGTCGAGGGTCGGTGGAATCGCCTATAAATATAGGTCGACCCCCTCAAGAGAAGTAGAGTGCTTTCAAAGAAAATCCTTTTCTCTCAGTTCGGGAAGGTGGTTTGCAAAGGCAGGGTGCTTTGCGAAAGATCGGTGTTCTACGGCGGCTAATCCAGCTCCCCGAAAGAAGTGTGATTTGTGAGGCCGAGTGCTCTAAGGAGTGTGCTTAGCGAAGCGGTAGGAGCTTCGGGACGACTTAAGCATTGCGAAGGATTGAGCTTCGTGAGAGTGCTTCGCGAGAGTGCTTCGTGAAAAGGCAGGAGCTTCACGAAGGATTGTTTGAGCTTTGCGAAATTGGGACCCTCATGAAGTAGGGTTCTTTGCGAAGGTGTTTCCAAAGTGAGTTTCCCTAGTGTTCAGGGGAAAAAGGGTATTTATCAGTGAATGGAAGTTTTACTTCAATAGAGGATCTTTCAACAGTTAAGGATGCGTGCATTTATGCAAACGGAGAGACCTACATGTCTATAAACTGTGAGTTGATCTTTTGAAAAAGTAGTAAGATTAATTTAGTTGAGAGAGAATTGTGTTCTAAAAATTGTGAGTGTTTGTAAACCAGGAGGGACAGTGAGTCCGCTTCGAACTTGTAGACAACAATGCGCTTATAGTGGAATTGGTACATCGGCACACTACCAGTGTATGCTCCTTGGATGTAGCCCAGTGAGGGTGGAACATGTAAAAATCATTGTGTCATGTGAATGATTTATGTTTTATTCATACTATGCATCAGGAAGTAGAGAGAAGAGGGTTTTTTCTAACAGAAAAACAAGATCAAAAGCGGAAGATGTTTTAATCTGTCATACCCCGATTCACCCCCCTATCAGGGAATATAACCTAGTGGACCTAACAATTGGTATCAGAGGGAAAGGTTAATATATATTTCTCTCACTCAAATGGAGGTCACTAATCATAAAGGGATTCCGATCTTTTACGGGAACAGTTTCCAGCTATGGAAGAATCGGATGCAACACTACTTCCGATCATTAGGAATGGATGTGTTTACAGTAACAATTCACAGTATCACAACTGATATTAATAGTGGTGCTTTATCAGAAGCTGAGAAAAGATAATTGGATGCTGATGAAAAGGGAATCAATGCTCTAGGGGGAGCCCTATCCAATTCTATACATACAAAGGTGATGTCATGAAAAAAATCACATGCTATGTGGGAAAAGTTGTTGAACATATATGAAGGTGATAAAAAGTTCTGAGAAGTGAAGTTGCAAGTGTTATGGAACAAGTATGAAGATCTAAGGATGAACCTGAATGAATATGTTGATGAATTATTTTATAGGGTAAATGTTGTTGTAGAGGACATTCAAGGCCTTGGAGATGTTATTGAAGAAATAAATATTGTGAAGCATATCTTGAGGAAACTTCCACCTCAGTTCAATCTGAAAGTTTCAGTTTTGGAAGATAAAGACCCGAAAGAGCTGACAATGGATAACCTTCATAGCACATTTGTTGTATATGAAATAAGAAATGATGATAATGATGCTATGGAAAAGGGAAAATCCAAATAAGTGGCATTGAAGGCCATGAAGAATCTCACCATTGAAGATTCACAAAAAGAAGAAGAGACAAACGAGGTGATGTCATTCCTTTCTTCAAATCTACAAAGAGGAAAAGGAACGTTTAATGGGAAACTTCCACTAGCATGCTTTATATTTGGAAAGGTTGTCCATATAGAAGCAAGGTGCCCCAAGAAGTTTCAAGATAATGATAATGATGATGATGAAAACGAAATTCCCAAGAAGAAGTCTTCAGCGTTTGTGAATGGGAAGAAACAATTCACGAGAAATTTCTTCAAGAAAAGAATCTTCTTCCACAAGAATTTAAATGTTCAGATGAGTCTGAGGATGATGAGGATAAGGATATTGAAAACAGGAAAGATCATGGGGAAAATGCTATGGTGGAAGTTGTCGATAGTTCTTAGAATAAGGAAAAAACCGACATTGATGCATAAGAAGAAGAAATTGAAGGATGATTTGATTTTCAAGCTGATTTAGAAGCTGCTCTTGAAGAGATAGATGATTGGAGAGCCAAAACGAAGAAAGCTAACAAAGTTGTTCGTGAAGCCAAACTCTATATGCAACAGTAGGAAGAAGAAATGTCTGCGTTGATGGAGAAATTGAGAAACTCAATTCATAAACACCGGAGAACTCAGAATCAGTTAATTAGTATAAAATCAAGATTGAGGAACAGAAAAGGGAAATCGATGGCTTGATAAACACAAGGAAAGATCACATCGAGCATATCGAAGAGCTTGAAGAGGAAGTTGTCAGTCTGTGGAGAAAAGTTAAAGACCAAAAAAACCCATTGATTCCCAACACATTTTTGGGAAATCAGGTCATTATGAAGACTGAAAAGATGAAAGTGGAGCCTAGTAGTTCAGAAAGAAAGAATCAGAAATTGAGCTCAGACGTTAAGGCTGATTTGGGGCCTGACTGAAAAAAAAGCTGTGAAAATTAAGGTCAGACCGCAAGCACCCACTCCAAGAATGAAGGTTGATTTTGTAACAAGGAAGAATCATAATATTAATACATACCAAGGGGGAACTCATAGTTCATAAGTCACTCAATTTAATGCACCATACATCAGGTGTTATTGTTGTGGAAATATGGGACATTCACAGTATGTGTGTTCCATAGACAAGAGATATCGAAGGGGACAAGAAAAAAGGTGGTAGCCAAACAGAGAATGGTTCTCCAGAAAATATTTTGCAGGACACTGTTTTTGGTGCGAAGGATTTGGGTATATGGCAAGGTACTGAACTTTGACCCTATAGAGGAATGTCCCAAAGGAGAATCAAAATGTCCACAAGCAGCAGAACAATGAACCAACAGGTGAGTTGAAATTGCAAAACAGATTTGCAGCCTTGCAAGCTGAAGCAGTTCCATCATACTCTAAGAAAGATTAGAAGGCACAATCTATCTCAATTATGAAGGAAAAATCATGGACCAAGAATAAATAGGATGAGAAGGCAGTGGTGGAAGAAATTTCCCTTAAAACATCAGACCGGTCTGGTGTGTGGATCCTTGACAGTGGCTACACATCTCACATGAAAGGTAATGAGGATCTCGTTACAGGCGTAAAATATGAAAAAAGGAGTTTTCAAGTTTGTAAATGATGAAGGCCTGAAAATAATTGGCTCATTAAAGGCTAAGTTTGGGGGAAAAGAGATGAGACATGATGATGTCTTAGTAGTAGAAGGCCTCAGTCATAATTTTCTCAACGTCAGTCAACTGGGTGACACAGGACATTCTATAAGGATTACTAAGAATATGTATATCGTCAAAGGAATAGATGGGGTAGTGGTTCTATAGGGAAAGAATAAAAATGGAAATCTCTACCAGGTAAGTGGAGAAGAAGATATGTGTGTTATATCTAGAGAGGCGAGAAACAAGTTGTGGAATAAACGACTTGGTCATCTATGTCAGCCATCCGTAGAAGATCTGGTAAAGTGTGATGCATCAAGAGACCTCCCTAAGCTATCATGTGATTTTACTCACACTTGTGATGCATTCCAACAAGGGATGGTCATTAGAATGGCGTATAAGGCAAAAGAAAAGAAGTCAACAAGAGTGCTCGAATTGGTGCATACAGATGTTTGTGGGCCTATCACACCAAGATCAATTGATGGAAAGAGGTACTATGTTCTTTTCATTGATGCCTATAGAAGAATGGAATGGGTATTTTTCATCTCTCATAAGTAATATGTGTTCAACTGCTTAAAAAATACCGAAGGGAGTGTGAATGGATGCTTGTATAGAAAATTCTGAAGTTTCGTACTGAAAATAGTACGAAATTCACAAATAGTCAGCTGAATTATTATCTCAAGAAACACGGGATAAGGCATCATGTTTCTTTAGTAAGAACTACCCAACAGAATGGAGTGGTGGAATGAAAAAATCGGATCATTAACAACATGGCCAGAAAATGCTTATTGAAAAAGACCTACTAGTGAAATTTTGGAAGGAAGCAGTTTTGACATTGGTCTACATTTCTAATAGGGCTCTATAGTGTTCGAAGGAAGGAAAGGCTTCATATGAGATGTGGTATGGAAATAATCCAACAGTGAAATACTTTTGAATATTTGGAATTATGTTTTTTATCCTCAATAAATAAAAACATATGAAATATGAATCACGAGGAGATGAGGGGATATTCCTTGGATACTCAGGAAAAATCAAGGTATATAAATGCTTTAACAAAAGGATGGGAAAATTAGTTAAGAGAAATGATGTCACTTTAGTGGAGAATGAGGAGATCATTCAATAGCATAGTGAACAATTTCCTGATGAGAGTGATGAGGAAGAAAGTAACACATGGGGATCAAAAGTGGATGACGTTGATTTAGAAGTAGATATTGATGATGAGCATGAGGAAGTAAAGTCCATATCTGCACAAAAGCCAAGGAGTCGAGCTGAAATTGATAGGAAGAATATTATTGGTGATCAGTCACCTCCGGTTCGGACAAGGAGAATGAAATCTCTACAGGAGACATTGTTTCTATCTCAGGTTGAGCCGAAGTGCTTCACCGATGCAGCTAAAGATGAAAACAAGCTTCAGGAAATGAATGAAGAGCTTGATCAAATCGAGAAAAATCAGACATGGGAGATTGTTTCGAGGCCTACAGATAAGAATGTCATCATGACTAAATGTGTCTATCGTAACAAGATGAATGGATATGAAACAGTGATTCGGAACAATGCACGACTAGTGTGCAAGGGGTACTTCCAGATCGAGGGAAAAGATGTTGATGAGACATTTTCACCGGCTGCAAGGCAAGAGACAATCAGATTATTCCTAGCCATCGCAGTGCAATAGAAGTTCAAATTGTTCTAGATGGATATCAGATCTTCATTTTTGAATGGGGTTCTAGGGTAAGAGGTGTATATTCAGCAACCATATGGTTTTCTCATTCATGAGGATGAGAACAAGGTTTACAGACTGAAGAATGAATTATATAGGATGAAACAAGCACCAAAGGAATGGTACTCAAGGCTTGATCAGTACATTATGAAGCTTGGTTTCCATCTTGGGGGAGTTAATTATAATCTATATTTCAACAACAAGAGTAATCAAAGAATTATGGTCTTGGTTTATATCGATGACATAATATTTGGAAGATCAGATGAAGCTTAGTGCATACTGTTTTCCGAATTCATGAAAAGTGAGTTCGAGATGTCAATGATTGGAGAGCAAATATTTTTCCTTGATCTACATGTGACACAAGGACGGAATGGAACATTCATTTCACAATCAAAATATTCTAGGTAGGTTTTGAGATGATTTGGAATGGAAAAATCCAAGGAGATGAAGACCTTGGTAGCTACTCGGATGAAATTGTCTGAAGATGAGCATGGAAAGGAAATTAATATCACATAATACAGGAAAATCATTGGATGTTTGCTATACATGACTGCAACAAGGCCTGACATTGTATTCGCCACATGCCAAGCAGCGAGATATCATAGTAATCCCAAGGAAAGCCACATGCTTGTAGTGAAAAAAAAATACTTCAGAAT
Organism: Viscum album; assembly: GCA_963277665.1. Classification (NCBI taxonomy): domain Eukaryota; kingdom Viridiplantae; phylum Streptophyta; class Magnoliopsida; order Santalales; family Viscaceae; genus Viscum; species Viscum album. The sequence continues at coordinate 670,256,580 of OY728123.1, forward strand.
ATCAAGGGAACAGTGGACTTTAGCTTGATGTATAATTTAAAATCTTAGTCAGAATTATTGGGATATACTGATGCAGATTGGGCTGATTCAGCAGATGACCGTTAGTCAATGTAAGGAGGTGCTTTCTATCTTGGCGGACTATGTGTTTCTTGGATAAGCAAGAAGCATGAATTCATTTCATTGAGTGCTGCAAGAGCTGAGTACATTTCTTCCACTCAAGCTTGCACATAGCTATTGTGTATGAAGCAGCAGCATGAGGATATGGGAGTAGAAGTGAAATCTATGATCATTATCCAGTGTGATAACTCAATTTCTATCAATCTTAGTAAAAATTCAGTCCATCACTCAAGGACAAATCACCCTTAGATAAAGTATCATTTTATCAAGGAGAAGGTTGAGTTGGGAATTGCGAAGTTGGAGTATGTGCCTACAGAACTACAGGTTGCAGACATTCTAACAAAGGCCTTACCCAAGGAAGGTTTTGAGATGCATTGACTAGTTCTGGGAGTTCAGTCGACTCCCTTCACTTGAAAGCGTGTGGATGTGGAACACCCCCTCTCCCTGAGGTATGATGTGTTTTTCCCTAATGTGCATATATGATTTGTGGATGTGTTTTACATACTACAAAAGAGTGACCTTTGGGTTCGTTGACAATGGGGGAGAAAATAGTGATTGTTTAAGGGGGATACTGTGTGGAAATTTGATAAATCATGTTTGATATAGGGAGAAGCTGATAGGTGGAGCAGCGAGATAGAGGGAGTGCAATGGGATAAGGGGAGAGTACCAAATCTGATGATACTAGAATTGATTGACCAAAGAATATATATCACGAGAGCTGAGGATCGTGATAAAAGTAGAACCGTGATGTTGGAATGGTGAGATAAGGTTTCCAGCTATCACCAATTGTTATCAAAATGGTTTAAAAATTGGTATCAATTTAACAATTGGTATCAGTTTTTAATTGACAATTGAGGTCCAACCTGAAGTGATTCATTGATGAACTTTTCATACGAATCTTGTTTCTCACGTCGAGCATTACTCATGGGGGATTAGAGTACGTGTTAAGTGAATCATTGAATGCTATCAGAATCGTAAGAGGTGAATGGTGGTATCAGTTGGAAGAAGACTCAGTGAGGTATCAATGTGCAGAAAATCATTCTGAGAAGATTTGTGAAGAGTTTTCAACAAACCCAAAGGGAGTGATTGTTGGGAAAAAATCCATCATGTTTGGATTGCAGAATTTTTGGATTGATTTTGTTTGTTGACAAAGCATGTTTTCATGCAGAATTGCTGAGTTCCAGTGAAGTTGTTAACAATCCATGTGGACAAAGAATGATGACAATGGAATGGATGATCTGGTGGTGGTACAAAAGAGCAGTACAAGGTGGTTTCGTTTTCTAGTGTTTTCCAAATCTTTGGGGTCCAAAATTTGGAGGTTGGCGAGCATCGTGAAAAGAGGATATACTTGAAGATCATCTTTAAATATGGAAAATGCATGAGTTTAGTGAAGATAGGCTTCATGGATTAGATTTTTGAAAGACTACAATAATGATGGCGATGATGCTTCATGATTTTGATGAGCTTTGAAAATGGTAATGTTGAAAGGAAATGCGAGGGAGCTTCGTAGCAGCGGTGCGAGGTAAGTGAAGGAACGTTCCATGATTTTGACGAGCTCCGCGATCTGAGATTTACCGAGGTGATTCAAGATTTTGAGAGAATTCCAGTAGAAATTTCGGAGCATCGCAATTTCTGATGACGTGGTACTGAATTCGCACAGAAGGTTCAAGGGTTGGTGGAATCACCTATAAATACAGGTCGACCCCCTCGAGAGAAGTAGAGAGCTTTCAAAGAAAATGATTTTCTCTCGGTTCACGAAGGTAGTTCGTGAAGGTAGGGTGCTTTGAGAAAGAGAGGTTCTTTGTAGCGGCTAATCCAGATCCGCGAAAGAAGTAAGATTCGTGAGGCCACCTACTATATGGAGTGTGCTTCGTGAAGAGGTAGGAGCTTCGTGACGGCCTATGCATTGCGAAGGATTAAGCTTCGCGAGAGTGCTTCACGAAAAGGCAGAATATTCGCGAAGTCTTGATTGAGCTTCACAATAATGTGAGCCTCACAATGTAGGGTTCTTTGCGAAGTTCTTTCCAAAGTGAGTTTCCCCCGTTTTCATATGAAAATGGGTATTCATCAGTGGATGAAAGTTGGACTTCAACAGAGCATCTATCAATAGTTAAGGATGCACACATTCATGGAAATGAAGAGACCTACAGGTCAATAAACCGTGAGTGGATATTCTATATAATTAGTGAGCTTACTTCAGTTGAGAGAGCATTGAGTTCTCAAATTGTGAGAGGTTATAAACCAGGAGGGATAGTGAGTCTGCTTCGAACCTGTAGACAACAGTGCGCTTATAGTGGAATTGGTACATCGGCACACTGCTGGTGTATGCTCCTTGGATGTAGCCCAGTGAGGGTGAACCATGTAAAAATCAATGTGTCATGTACATGCTTTAAGATTTATTCATACTCTGCATTAGGAAAGAGATAGAAGAGGGTTTTGTCTAATAGAAAAACTAGATCAAAAGGGGCAGTTGTTTTAATCTTTTATACACTAATTCACCCCCCCCCCCACTCTCAGGGTATCTAGCCTAGTGGACCTAACAACCAACCATCTAGGAGCCATGTTGACCTAGTAATTTGTGGTCTGTTGGTGAGACTGGTATTGAATTTCCCCCATTGTGTTCTCACAAGGGATTTCATAACGTGCACATAGGGTACACATGTTGCGTTCTAAGAGGATCATGGAATGTTGTCGCGTGGCCCATATTGGGCATGTGTATAGTGTTTCTACGTGCCAAATTCAATGGTTGGTTGGGTGGTAGAATGGAATGAGACTATTATTATGTAATTATAAACTGTTCAAAGAACTAATATGGGAATCATCCTATGTAGAATATAATTCATTCACTTCTGAATATATGAAAATCATGGGGAAAAATGAAGCAGTTTATCTCCATTATTTGATCAAGCGAGGGAGATATATCTTCCTCCGGATCCAACATCACCTAAACGTTTGGCTCAACTACATGTGTTAACATATATCAAACTTATTTTCTGGATTTACGAAATGAAGGATTTTGTTCAAACATGACATGAATGATCTTCTTGCTACAAAACACTTATATTGACCATCTCAAGAAGTATTGACCTCACATCATTCCATTTATTGAATTCATTAATTTTTTTCTTTATGTAATCGAATTGATCTCATGATAATCTACCATTAAAGATGAAGGATTGTCTATATTTACAATATGATTTGGGATAAGTGTCTTAAATTATCATGATGTTATTCTACTATACATATGTCGATGTTCAATTCAAATGGGTTACTAAATTTGATGACCAACTGTGAAGAGGATATTATATATGAATAAATTTTCACTATATAAATAGAATATTTTATATAGTTTTTTTATTGTGTGTATGAGGATACATGACACTTGGATGATTAGGATGTATATAAATCAATGGAGTCATTTTGTTTCAATTATAATATGAGATAAATAGAGAAATGAAAATACCACAATATTTAGATTGACATACTATGTTTGAACTAGTTTATCTAGAAAAAAATTTGTTTTTTATATTCAATCAATGTTTGTTGAGTATTTTATAGAGGCTTGAGACTATTAATATGACATGATGCTTACATTAATTTCAAATGATATCATCTTGTGTAATTGGTTAGACAATGAGAAAATCCCATGTTGTAGGATTTATATGATGTGGAACATTAATTATTTACCATATAAAAAAATAGGTAGTTATTCTCATGTGAATATGGTATCATAAAATGAGGATATGTGTATTTTAAATTTATGAGAAAAACATTGAGAAAACTTTTAATAAAATGAACATTCCCAAGAAAAATAGATATTAAATATTATGTTGTTTTAATGGATTTATTGAATACTTCCGAAGGAATTAATCCGTAATTATTCTTGGATTTCAATCATGTAATAATAATAATAATAGTGGGAAGTTATGGATATTTTTTTGGATCAAATTATTCTAATATTTCAATGAATAATATCGTGACAAAATATCATGATTTTTGTTTAAAATAATGAGTGATGGTGTTTGAGGAATTAAATCCACATAACGAAAGTGAATAAGAAATGATAATGTTGAATATTTGAATGAAAATTTATATAAATAATTATTATATAATATCTAACATGAAATTACGTCGAAAAATAAATGAGGTTATAATTTAGGGTTTAATAACCAAATTATAATGTGGAATAAACATGCAAGCCATGATCATGGTGTTTTTTAGTCATGTATAGTTACTATAAAAGTATTAAATATATTATTCATGATATGATTGGTGTGAATATAAATGATATTTTTAGGTGACTTAGATGATTATAGAAAACATAACTCTTGTGTGTATTGAAATATCAACTAAGATAACCCAATATAAAAATTTATTGATGAAAGGAAAAAAAAATTCTAGTATTCCCAATATGAGACACACTTGATTATTCAAAAATATAATGGATAAGATCATTAAAGATATAATAATAGTTCGAAGACCAATAGTAATGTTTTATTTAGGTATTGAAGTCATTGGAAAATTTTCATAGGAAATATTGATCTTATAGGCTCAAGGGGAAAGACAATCATCTAGAAGGATGATGATCTCTCTAGTTGTGGATCATAATTGAATAAGAAAATTATATCTTCTATATGGCATACGAATTATAGGTACACATTGGGACTCATTATTGTCTAGACTATGATTATATATTTATTCTATCACTGGTTTGAAAATGACGATTCTATGGGTGACATGGGGTCTAACCAATATAGCAAGGAGTATCCTTTTATGTTAAACTGTATAAATGTTGTGTGATTATCTCTCTAATATTATAGATGCATGTGAGGTGTGATTGATAGATAATACTGAGTGGATCATGATAATTAACTGATACAAGAAGATGAATTGAAAATTAATATTATTAGTAAAATAAATCCAACAATTCACCACCAGTTGTTATTCAGGAATGGGAAAATCCAAGTGGTGTCATAGATAATGTAACCTCTAAGGATCCATGAATAATCATGAGACACAAATAATCTTAATTTATTCAATGTCCACGATATTCCCACATTTTTGGAAGAAATTATCTTTTTTTTAAATAAAAATATATATATTGAACAAACAATTTATTACATGACGATTACATCATTTTAAAAATAAAAACATAATAGTGTTACAAATTTAGGGTAAATCAGTTTTGTGACATGGGAAAAATATATTTATACATAACTTTTCAATAAATAAAAAATAAAAAATATTTAATTCCATCTTCTATAGCTTCTAAATGGGCTTTTCATTCGCCTTATTAGAAGTAATCTCCTCAAAATATACATTAATTAAATGTGTGAGCTAAAATCATAGTTATAGGATAGAAAAATAAATGAATAAATATAAAATGGGTGAGAATAATCATCATCATAACATCATAATCATGAGTGTAAACATTAGATAAAATCATCGAATATGACAATGCCTAAAAATGTAACATGATGTCTTAGTGGTCAAATACCCCATATAGATGGGAAACATTATAGAAACATTTTCACACATATTTAACTTTATGTTATGAGATAATTCACATTTCCCAATACATGTACATGAGCTATATAATTTTGGGCTCACCTATAACAGAATAAAACTTACATAATCATGAAATCCACATGAAATGTATATAAATATTGCATATAGTATGACCAATGTAACTGAATGGATTTCATTTCATAAAGAAAACATTCATGAAAAAACATGGGGGTTCCCAACATAAATAGTATATAACATAATTTGTATAAAAATTTCAATTTTGGGTGAACAAGAAACTATATCAAAATATGTAAAAGGTGTGTTTTTAAAAAAAATAGTTCATTTGGAAAACATTGTGATTATCCTAATCTCAAGTAGAAAATATGTATATCCAAGAATAAGAAAATAGAGAATAATTAAATGATATTTATGGATCATTAATAGAATATACATACTATAATTGGTGCGAAATAAGGAATCCCAAGTAAATGGACTTGTGTTTGAGAAGACCCTTACCATATGTATAAATTACTTCTTTTGTTTAATACCTAAGATTATCAAATTAAATGAATTAATTAACAAATACACAACATTTATAAATTAATTTTAATAATTATTATTTTGTTATGTTCCTTAATAACCTTTTTGATGAGTTATATTGTTCAATTTCATCATGCAAGAGATCTTGTTATCATGGTTTCATGATCAGTTTCCTTGTTTATATGTATGGAAGATCATGTATAATTAGAATTATTCTAAAGAATTGAAACTATATGTTATTAATGAACATATAAAAGTGAAATTTTTCTTATATTTATTTTTTTATATGGAATGAAGATTATTTATTAGATATAACCTGAATGAAAATGATTTAATTTATTTGAGATTTGTTTATCATTATGAGCTTATATCATTTTATTTGACATCATGTTTATATATTAGTTCTAAAAAATTATATAAATACTAATTTTTTAATAAAATATTATCTTACCTTAATGGTGTTTTTATGAGTATCCATCAAGCTTCTAGTAAAAAAAGTCAATGTATCATCCACAATGGTGATAAATCGACACACCACAGGTGATATATTCATTTTTAGAAATAAATGAAATGAGAACTGATTTGAAGATGGATTATTACATCAACATAATACAAATAAAGTATATTATAGATAATGGATTTATCATTCGATGTTTATATTTTTAGGTGAGTAGGGTATAAGAAAAGTAATGCAATTGAAAGTAAATTAAATGAAGAAGAAACAGGATTTTACCTCTAGAATTCTTAACCTTGTGAACCTCATTTGGTAATTTTTTTTGGACTTTTGTTGATAAAAAATAATCCCATACATGATTTAGGGTATTTTTAACAGGAATTTTATATAATTTTTACGTGGAATTTTTTTTATGGATTGGTGTGACGAGGTTGTGGATTTTGTATTTATAGTGGATGAGAGGGATAATTTCTAGATATTTTATTTATTAGATTATTATTTTTGCTCCAGAATATGATTAGTTAAAAACATATCAAAACAAATGTTAAATTAATAATGTATAGTTTGATTTTATGGTCTTATATAAGCAATACTAAATCAATGATTCAATAATTCATGTATTTTACTTTCATAGTAAATTATTGTATTTAACTATTCACAAAAAATTCATGTATTTTAGAAAAATCACAAAAATTCACCCAAATAATCTATTGATTAGTAGAATTAAAAAATGAAAACTATTTTATAAATATAATCTTCAAAATAATATAAATTTAATTTTTAATTTAATTCATCATTTACATGGGAAATACAGAGTTTAAAATTATAACTGATTGTATAAGACTTTGAAAAATTAATTAAGGATTCAAAAAAATTTCTTATATTTATAAGAAAAAAATATTAATGTATAAATTTATTTTATGAATATAAGTTTTATTTTAAAAAATTATGTTAATAATAAAATTATTAATATACATTTATGTTTTATAAAAAATACCAAAAAATATTTATTTAATTTGAAAATATTTATTTACTTATACTGTGACATAATTCTATCCTACTATCAGGTATAAGATACCTAAATATTATTTATAATTTCATAGTCAAGGATCCTATTATATTAGCAAAATTACTATTCATAAGGGTCATGTTATTATTCCAAAGTTCGTGTTACTATTCCATTAGTATAGGTTCCTTAACTTCTAGAAATACCAATTATTTAATTCATTTATAATTTGTAATGTTTATGATGGGAAATAAAAGTGATATTACGTAGTTTATACTATATTAAATATTTTTATGCATGTAATTTCCATTTATAAGATTTTGGTATGTTACATTCTTCCCCCTTTTCATATTTCTCCATTGAAATTTTTGTTTTACATAATATGGTGAAAAAGTGCGGGTAATTATCTTTCATGGATTCCTCTAGCTCCCTTGTTTCCTCTTCATACTTATGGTTCCTTAATAGTACTTTTTCCAGAATAATAATCTTGTTACGTAGAACATTATCTCTATGGTCAAAGATCTTCACTAGATTCTCCTCATAAGAGTGATCATTTTTGAACTATACCTCCTCTAGATTTAGTTCATTGGAGGTTTTAGAAATGTACATCCTCAATGGGGATACATGGAATACATTGTGTACTTGAGGCATGGTAGGTAGAAGTGAATGTTGATTAGCCACATCAATGTGATGATCAAGAATCTCAAAGGGGTCGATGCTCCTCATAATTATATTTCCCTTATTCCCAAATCTCAGGGTCCTTTTCCATGGATATATGGGGAGGAATATTACGTTTTCAACCATAAACACCATGTCCAATCGAATATTGTCTTCATAGATCATTTGTCAACTTTGGGCTGCCTTTATGTGCTGTGTAATAGTTTTCACCCTCTCTACCACTTCATCAAACATTTCAGGTCCAAGAAGCATATGTTCACTAACATCATCCTGGAATTCTGGTGTTCTGTAACATTTTCCATAAGGGAATTTATATGGATATCATTGGATGAATCAGTGGAAATAATTTTTTTAAGAGAACCCTTCCATATGTAGATGTTGGTCCCATCTTCATCGAAGTCCATATAACATGCTCTCACCGTGCATTCTAGTGGCTAAAGTTTCCGTTCATATAGTAAATCAGATTAAAGATTAAAAATTTTACTGAATTTCATAACATTATTTAGATCATATTGTATAATTTTATATAATTTCTAGGAGAATCTAGGATCTCAATCAGTTACAACAAGTCGTGGTGCTCTATGAAGCATTACTACATCATTGATGTATATCCATAAAATGTTATGTAGTGGGAAGTTTGAATTGAGATAAGGTGAGTGGTATTTGTAAGAATGTAAAACAAAAACCATATAGCATTATTTTATGTAGATGTATTTGGAAGCCTACTGAAAAATTTTATGGTGATGTTTTCCGATTTCAATGTTGGAATGGGTAATGGTTGCATAATCCCCTTATACTTTTTTCTTTAATCCTTAACATAGTGAAATACTAAGAACTTTTATCTATATTCAACAATCTCCTTCATCATAAAATACCACCAATAGTTCTCTCAAATATATCAATACATCATTATGCACCCTAAGTGAGTAGAGAAGGTTGAGCTATGTGCATCATTCAGAAGAACCTTTTCTATCTCTGGATTAGAATTTAAACATAGTTGTCACCCAAATATTACTATTACATCCCCGTCAATTTTAATCATTGAGGATTTCACTTTTCTCATAGCTTCCTCCTTCTTTATAATTTCCACATCATTTCTTTTATAATCATTTATTTTTTCCATAAATTATGGTTGTTCAATAACTGAGAAAGGATTGGCTGTGTTCCTTCTTTAATGATTCCCATGTACATCCTTTTCAAGTCCAATAATATTATATCCTTATCAATTATCATCATTGATAATGTTTCAATATCCTTTATTAATAGATCATCTCTAATTGATTCAATGTTCAAGGATGGTAGTGGATTGAATAGTCATAATCCTTGATGATATCTAACTATCTTCACAGGGGAATATTAAGATCCTTCCATGTGAATATATAATTGAGACTCTTATGAGCATTATATATTTCACACTTCTCCCCATCAAGATAATCCCGTGATATTTTCAACAAAAAGATCATAGTTATAACACCCCATGTTTTTTAAAAAATAAATAGAAATCCATGGAACTTTGTTTTAAGTAGATATTTATACCTATCCTTCAAAAATTATTTTTCTACTTCTATGTTTTGAATTTCAAAAAACTATCATCTACAATTGTGTTCAGTATGTTATTTGGAGTCTATTGGAACCAACTTGTTTTTTTGGTGAATAGTAACATACCCTTATGAATAGTAATATGAATAGTAATATGACCATGATTAATAGTAAATTGTATTATTATTTTATTTTCTTAAGGAATTAAGATAATAACATCTGTATTAATTTTTCAATGTGAGATAAAAGAAGTTATAGTTTTTTAAGAATTACTTTTTGAATTAAGTACGATTTTATCTAAAAATTACATTAAAAAGATTTAAACATTTATTTTTTAAAAAATTTAGTACATTTTTGAAATCTATACATCGATAAATGGTTAGGGTAAATTTTGGGAATTTTTCTAAAACAGTTGATTTTTTCAGTGATTAGTAAAAAATAATGTTTTTAGAATTAGTGTGTTAATGGCATCATTAATGATATAATAATGATGTAAATCTAGTCGACTGGTGTATAGTTAAATAAGATGTGTGGTGTCCCAAGGGGCTTATAACATGGGAAAATACCATGGGAAAGCCCATGAATTTTCAAATACCACCCATATGGTGTCCCTTGGAAATTATAAAAATAAACCCTCACATTTCCTTTAAATACCAACTCTTCCCTTCATTGAATTCCTTCCAAATTTCCCTTAAAATAATACCTAGCCTCTTTACCTTCATAGTAGTCCTACCAAGGTTTCACCAAGCCCCAAAGGTCCCAACCTACATGTTCTAAGCGTTACTGTACAAGGTAAGAAAATTGTCAATTTCTTTCTTTTCCCATTCACGGTATCTTTTAGGTGGTATAACATTAAAGATTCCATACCACGTTCTTATTTCCTTATTATTATTGATATACTCTACATTATGATTCATTTATATATTGGTGGCCCTTGTACCCTATATTTTTAATATTTTCTAAAACCATGTTGTGTAGTTGTTAGGCTGTCGATTTTTTGTAAGGGATTTCTCAATTATTATTTTATTTTGAGTTCATTTATTATTATTTCTTTATCTACTCTTACCCAAGTGGCATGAAATATCCAGAATAATGTATATTCTGGATGTTCTTAGGTTCATGGAAAATTACCCCTCGTTATTCTTCTCCTCTCCCACTAATTTAAGGAATAAAAATATTGTCCGGTATGTGTCGAATTACAGAAATTGTGGACGATGTGATTCCAATTTCCATTAATTATTTAAATTATTTCCATGAAACCATTTATATGGTTGAAACAGGTTATAATATATGTGTTATGACTCACCCATGGTTCTGGAATTTTTTTCTACTCATTTTTCTAATGTGTAAGATAAAACGAGGTTGTTTTTATCAAAGAACCACTAAAATGATCTAAATGAACATCATTATTGTTTTATGTTATGAATCATCCTCATATTAAACATCAAAATGATAAATGGTATAATTTATGGTACTATAAATATGTAAATAACATTCCATTCCAATTATGGAATTTCACTTCCAATCAACAAAAACATCCATCATGAACCAATCTTGGAAATCATGTAAAGAATTCACCGAAAAACAGTGCAATGGGAAAAATACTAACAATTAAATTGTGAATTTATGTTATTAAATGATAATATAAGATGTTATAAACATGAATTTGATTCAATAAGATATTTATAACACTTTTTTAACCATTGTACAAGAGGTATAAAAAATATGGAAGTAAGAAAAACCCAAGGTAAGGGATTTCTTAACCTGATTTATATTCTTTGGGTTAACCTTATACTTTATTATTTATGTGATATTTAAAGTGTTTGTGTGATGGGTTATATTTATATTATGTTTTTTATATTTATTTTCAGTGTAAATACAAACTCCACCCACTCTATTAAGTCTCTCTTCAATTGTATGTTCTTTATAAATGGATTTCCTTTTTAAAAACCTCTTTTTAAATTCAGTTTTATGAAATTAAAAGGTAATGTTTTTTTGGAATTATTCATGTTGTATGATTATGTTTTGGTTCTTGGGAATTATTTATTATGAAGGGTGGGACCTATATTACCATCCAATGTATTTGGGTTTAGTTAGTTTGAGGTCGGCTGTATGGTTACTCCAAGTGTAACTGTGACGGTAACAAAAATTAAGGTAGGCGTGAGGGTTACAAATTATAAGGTAGCCAAGAATGGTTACAAGATTATGTATGTAATGAAAAAACATAACTTTATGAATATATTTATGTTCTCATGTTTTCTTGGATCTTGTGTAAATGTCATGTTACAAGAATTAAGTATATATGGGTGACAAGCATGTCTTTTGAAAATGTTTTCATACGTTACAAGTATTCAGGGACTAATGCCATATTTGCTTCTTTTTCATCCCCTACTGATCCTTCGTGGTCATCCCATGTTTTTAAATGATTATAAGATTTTAATGGATGTGAAAGAAAAATAAGGAAGCCAAGTTAAATTTTTAATAATTGTCCAGAATTCTTGTTTGTGTTTTATTTTTTTATTTTTTTTGAAAAATAAATGGAAATTGTTTTTTTGGTATCCACTCTGTAATATTGTGTTATGTTTTTAATTTATTGTCCCAATTATCTAAATATATAAACATAAAAATATACTCAATGTAAAAGGAAGTTTTTTCTTGAATAATTCAATATTATGTATGTAGTAAGGTGGGGTCCTTATAGTTGGAATCAGAGGATGATTTAGATAACATTTGGGGTTAGGGTGATGTTAATAGAATAACATAAATGATTTTCACTCTATGTTTAATTATAAATGTCATAGTAATTAAATATTAGCATTTTGCTTCATCTAAGACATGTTTGTTCAGAATACATGACTGCAGATGGAACCAGGGTGCTGAAGAGGAGAGGCATCGATAGGATGACACCTTCCGGAACTATAGCCTGGAATGGTAGGGATTGGAACTGAGAAGTTTGTGATAGTAATGGATCAGATAAGGCTGGAAATAAAAGGTGCTGGAATACATGAAAGAGAACCAATAGAGGTACTACAAAGAAACATGATATTAGTGGAACACTTTCTGAGACAACATCCTCCTTTATTCATTGGATCTTCTGACCAAGTAGTAGCTGAAGGACGGATCAATGACCTTGAAAAGATATTCGATGTTATCGGATGTTCAGAAAATCAAAATGTAAGTCTTTCCATTTATCATTTTGAAGGATAAACTGATCATTGGTGGTCAACTGTAAGGAATATCAGGGGTAGAGAGGATATTGATGCCTTAGAGTGGGATGAATTTAAAAGTCTTTTCCTTGAAAAATAATTTCCTAAGGTGGTGAGACATAGAATGGAGAAGCAATTCCTTGAATTAAAATAGAAGGGTGAATACTTAGTGGTTTTATATGAATCGAACTTCAATCGGGTGGTGAGTTATGCTCCAAATCTTATTCTGGATCGTGATATAAAAATAAACCACTTTTACTCAGGATTGAAGACAAGGTATCGAAGGGCGTTGGCCTCCCATGAATTCAAAAGTTATGAGAAACTTGTTAGATGTGCTGAGAGGGTAGAGGTGGAGTTTGATGATGATCATGTGCATTTTGGAAACAAAGAGAAGAAGAGGTCTAGTTGGAAATAAATGGGAAAGAATCAACCAATGAAATCTGATGGTAAGAAAATCCAATTTCCACTTTGTGAAAAGTGTGGCAAGAAACACCCTAGGGAATGTCTTACCAAAATTGGGAAGTGTTTTAAATCTGGTAATTTTGGTCATATGGCCCATGATTGTAATGAAAATTATCCAAAGACTAATCCTGATAAGAAAACTGTATAGTGTTTTAAATGTGGAGAAATGGATCACTATGAAAATTTCTGCCCAACGAGAGATCTGTATGATGAAAAAAACCAAACTACAAGAAGAAAGGTGTAGTGAGCTCCTTTGCGACTATGTCAGTAGATGCCCGACCATCTAATGAAGTTGTATCATGTACTTTTATTGTTCACTCAAACTTTTCAAAAGTTTTTTTTGATTCAGGGTCTACACATTCCTTTATCTCTGAGAAATTTTCTGGTAAATTGGAAATATCACCTCAAAAAATGAGACACGAACTTGTTGTTAAAACACTAGGGGGAATGTTATAGAAAATAAGAATTATAAGAGTCATTCTATTTTGGTATGTGGAAATAATTTTCCTGAAAACCATGTTGTTTTACTCTTAGTTTAGTTTTATGTTATTCTTGGAATGAACTGGCTTTCTGATTATCATTCTATGATTGACTATAGAGATAAACAAGTTTTTTTTCAAAAATAGTATCAGTTTGTATACTAGAATTAACCCATACATTTGATAACATATCAAGAAGCTCAGAAACTATAAAAATATTGAAATGAAAGTTATCATTCTCATATTTTTGAAAACAAGGGAACTATTCCAATTAATGATGTGCTAGTGGAAAATTCATACCTTAATGTTTTTTCTGATGAGTTACCTAGTGTCATACCAGATCGAGAAGTCAAATTCACAATCGACTTAGTTCCTGATGCTAAGCCAATTTCAAAACCCCCATATCGTATGGCTCCAATCCAACTTCTTGAATTGAAAAATCAGTTTCAAGATTTTCTTGACAAAGGCTTAATTTATCCTAGCACTTCACCACGGGGAGCCCCTATTTTGGTTGTTAAAAAAATGATGGTTCCATGAGACTTTTCATTGATTATAACGCTTTGAATAACATCACTGTAAAAAAAGTATCCTTTTCCTCATATCGATGACTATATTTATCATATCCAGGGAGCTCAGTACTTTTGTAAGATTGACTTGATATTCAGATAACATCAGGTGAAGGTGAAGAAGGATGACATCCTGAAAACAACCTTTTGTCTATATATGGGAATTATGAATTTGTTTTTATGCCATTTGGATTAACTAATTCACTTGTTGTATTCATGAATTTTATGAATAGCATATTTCATGAGTTCTTGGATAATTTTGTGGTTGTATTTATTGATGAAATTCTGGTATTTTCTAAAAATAATGAGGAGCATGGAAAACATCTAAGGGTGTTTTTGAAAACATTAAACGAAAAGTAACTATATGGAAAATTCAGCAAGTGTGATTTTTGGTTGCAACAGATTTCTTTTCTTGGGAACATTATAAATAAGGCTGTAATAATAGTTGATCCTACCAAAAAAAGTTGTTGATGAGTGGCCAAGACCCACAATTGTTACAGAGATTTATAGTTTTCTTGGGTTAGCAGGTTATTACAGATGGTTTGTTAAGATCATTGCATGGTTATCTAGCCCGATATCTATGTTAACATAGAAAGGGGTTAAATTTTTTTGGACAGAATAATGTGATGTATGTTTTCAGGAACTGAAGAAGATATTGGTGAATGCTCCAGTTTTGGCCTTACCTTCATGAAATGGTGTGCTTTTCATCTATAGTGATGCTTCTTTGAAGTAACATGGTTGTGTTATGATGTAGAATGATAAGGTAATTTCCTATGCTTCAAGACAACATAAACCTCATGAGATAAATTATCCCACACATGATTTGTAATTTAAGGTTGTGGTTTTTTCATTGAAAATATGGAGGAATCATCTATACGGAATAAAATTCCAAATATATACTGACCATAAAATTATAATTTATATATTCACTAAGAAGGAAATAAAAATGAGGAAGAGAATATGGATAGAACCGATAAAGGATTATGACTGCACGATAAATTAACATCCTGGGAAAGAAAACAATCTGGCAGATGCCTTAAGTCGGAAAAATCATGCATCAGTAATCCTGTTATGTTTGGAACATGATCCCTTGATTATTGAATTGATGAATTTTGGATTATAGGTTGTTGGTGCAGGGAATAAATCTCTTTTGTTTTAGGTTTCTGTGCAGTCTTTGTTGTCAGAAATAATTATGCAAGCGCATAAGAAAGATCATGAGCTATAGAAAAAGGTATAATTGTTTAAAATGGGTAAGTTTCTAGAATATAACCTTGATAAAGATGGTGTTTTATGATTTGGGAAAAGGTTGTGTTTTCCTAGGGATTCTCAGTAGAAAAAAGATTTTTTGTGAGAAACTCATAGTTCTCCATTTTTAGTTCATCCTGGCAGTATTAATATGTACATAGACCTTAGGGAGTATTATTGGTCGGATAGAATGAAAAGAGATATTGCTAATTTTACCCTGAAATGTTTGACATGTCAACGTGTTAATGCAGAGCGGAAGTTACTGAAGGGGATGCTTCATCCTTCGAAAGTGCTATAGTGGAAATGGGATAATGTATCCATGGACTTTGTGGTGGGACTACCAAGGACATCTCTAGGTAATAACGCGGTTTGGGTTATTTTTGATCGGCTAATAATGTCTGCACATTTTTTTTCTATTCAAGATACAATGAATTCGGATCAATATTCTCGATTGTAGCTCAAGGAGATTGTTAGGTAACATGGAGTTCCACTTTCCATTGTATCTGACCGAGATCCCAGGTTCACATCTAACTTTTTGAAGGAACTTTAGAAGTCGTTGGGCACATAGTTATATTTCAGTACAGCTTTTCATCCTCAATCAAATGGGCATTCAGAACAAAAGATTAAAACATCAGAGGATATGCTTCGAGCTTGTTAAATGGACTATCAGGGAAGTTTGGATCAACATCTTTATTTAGTAGTGTTTTATTATAATAATAGTTTTCATTCTATTATTCAGATGGAACCTTTTGAGGCCTAGTATGGGATGCGGTGTCAGACTCCCGCGCATTGGGATGAAGTCGGTGAAAGAAAGTTGATGGGGTGAGAATTAGTTGAAGAAGTGGCTGAGAAAGTGAGAATAATCCAGTAGCACGAGGATAGATCAGAGTAGGGAGAAACGTTATGCAGATAACAGAAGGAAAGACTTATCTTTCAATGTAGGTGACCATGTTTTCATTAAAATCTGTCCTTGGAAAAGTGTGATGTGTTTCGTTAAGAAAGTGAAGATAAGTCCATGGTTCGTCAGTACTTTTGAAATCATGGAGAATGTTGGAATAGTTTCATACTGCATAGCATTTTCTACGAGATTGTTTCAGGTTAACAATGTTTTTAATGTTTCGATGTTGAGAAAGTATGTGCCAGATTCATCAAATATCTTGAGCCCAGAAGCAGTTCAGCTGGAAGAGAACCTATCTTATATAGAGAAACCAGTTCTCATTCTTGATCGAAGGGAACATATATTTAGGAATAAGGTAATCCACCAGTTCATGGTTTTGTGGAGAAACCCCATTGTTGAAGAAGCAACATGGTAGTCTGAAAATGCTATGAGAGGAAAATACCCTTAGTTTTTTAATAAGTAAATAAAATTGTGAGGACGCAATTTCAAGAAGGTGGGGATAATGTAACAACACATGTTTTTATAAAAATAAATATAAACGCATGGAACTTTGTTTTAAGTGGATATTTATAAGTATCATTTAAAAATAATTTTTCTACTTTTATGTTTAGAATTTCATAAAATTTTCTTCTACAACTGTGTTCAGTATATTATTTGGAGTCTGTTGGAACAAAGTTGATTTTTAGTGAATAGTAACATACCCTTATGAATAGTAATATGAATAGTAATATGACCGTAATGAATAGTAAATTGTTTTATTATATTATTTTTTGGAGGCTTTAAGATAATAGCATCTTTACTAATTTTACAATGTGACATAAAAGAAGTTATAGATTTAAAATAATTAATTTTGGAATTAAGTATGATTTTATTTAAAAATTAAATTAAAAATATTTTATAAATCATTTTCAAAAAATGGACTTCATTTATGAAATCTACATGTCGATTAATGGTTTGGGTGAATTTTTGGAATTTTTCTAAAATAGTTGATTTATCGGTGAATAGTAAAAAATACAGTTTCTAGTTTTTCTGTGTTAATGACATCATTAAAGAAATAATAATGATTTCATAAATCAGGTCGACTTTTGTATAGTGAAAGAAGATGTGAGGTTTCCCAAGTGTCTTATAACATGGTAAATACTATACCAAGCCCTTGGTTTTGCAAATACCACCCATGAGGTGTCCCTTGGAAATTATAAAAATAATCCCTCACTTTTCCTATAAATACCAACTCTTCCATTTATTGAATTACTTCCCAATTTTCCCTCAATGAAGCATTGGCCTCCTTACCTTCATACTAGTCCTCCCACTGTTTCCTCAAGACCCCTTGGTCCCAACCTACATGTTCTAAGGGTTACTCTACAAGGTAAGAGAATTATTAATTTTCTTTCTTTTCCCATTCAAGCTCTCTTTTATGTGGTATAACATTCATGTTTCCATACCATGTTCTTATTATATATATACTAAATATTATGATTCATTTTTGGATGGGTGACCATGGACTCCTCTATTTTTAATATTTTCTAAAACCATGGTGTGTAGCCGTTTGGCTGCCGAGTTTTTGTAAGAGATTTCTCAATTATTCTTTTAT
The DNA here is from genome assembly GCA_963277665.1 of Viscum album. Taxonomy (NCBI): domain Eukaryota; kingdom Viridiplantae; phylum Streptophyta; class Magnoliopsida; order Santalales; family Viscaceae; genus Viscum; species Viscum album. The sequence goes on from OY728123.1 coordinate 670,274,869, forward strand.
TTTGAGTTCCTTTATCATACTTTCTTTATATATTCTTACCCAAGTGGCATGAAATATCCAGAGTCATTTATATTATTGATTTTCTCAAGTTCATGGGAAATTAATCTTCATTATTATTCTCCTCACCCACTTATTTAAGGAATAAAAACATTTTCTGTTATGTGTCGAATTACTGACATCGTGGACGATGTGATTTCAATTACCATTAATTCTTTCAATACTGGTCTTGAAACCATGTATATTTTTAAAACAGGTTATTATATATGTGTTATGACTCACCCATGGTTCTGGAATTATTTTATATCGACGGTTCTAATTTATATGAAAAAATGTGGTTGGTATTATCAAAGAACCACTAAAATGATCTAAACTAACATCATTATTGTTTTAAGTTATGAATCATCCTCATATTAAACATCAAAATGATAAATGGTATAAATTATGGTACTGGAAATATGTAAATACCTTTCCATTCGAATTCTATAATTTCACTTCCAATAAACTAAAACATCCATAATAAACCAATTTTGGAAATCATGTAAAGAATTCACCAAAAAACAGTGCAAGGGGAAAAATATTAACAATTAAAGGCTGAAATGATGTTATGAAATGATCATATAAGATGTTATAAACATGAATATGTTTCTTCAAAATATTAATAACACTCTTTTACCAATTATACATGAGGTTTAAACAAGTTTTAAGTAATACAAACATGGAGTAAAGGAATTCTTAACCCAATTACCATTCATTGGGTTAACCTTCTACATCATTATTTATGTGCTATTTTAATTGTTTGTGTGATGGGTTATATTTATATTATGTTTTATTATTTTTATTTATAGTGTATATACATACTCCACCCACTATTTTATGTCTCCCTTCAATTTTATGATGTTTATAAGTGGATTTCTTTTTTTGAAAACCTCTTTTTAAATTCGGTTTTACCCAATTCCAAATTAATGTTTTTATGGAATTATTCATGTTTAATGATTAATTTTTGGTTCTTGTGAATTATTTATAATAAATTGAGGGAAATATATCTCCCTCCAATGCATTGGTTATGAGTATGTTGGAGGTCGGCCGTATGGTTACTCCAAGTGTGACTATGATGGTTACACAATGTAAGGTAGCCTTGAGAGTTATAAATTTTAAGGTAGCCATGAATGGTTACACGATTATGTAAGTAATTCCCCAATATAAATTTATGAATATATTTATGTTATAATGTTTTCATGGATCTTGTGTAAATATCATGTTAAAAGAAGTATGTATATTTGGGGGACAAGCATGTCTTTTGAAAATGTTTTCATACGATACGAGTATTCATGGACTAATGTGCTCTTTCCTTCTTTTTCAGCCCCTACTAAGATTTAGTGCTCATAAAATGTTTTTAAATGATTTTCACAGGTTAATGGATGTGTAAAATAAATAAGGAAGCTATGTTAAATGTTAAATAATTGTCAAGAAATCATGTTTAACTTTTAATGTTTTATTATTTTTTTAAAAATGGAAATTGTTGTTGTGGTTTCCACTCTGTAATAATGTGTTACATTGTGAATGTATTGTCAATTCTCTAATGATCTAAACATGAATAGATCCTCAATGTCAAAGAATTTTTTATCTTGATTAAATTCAAGATTTTTTATGTAATAAGGTTGGGTATTTATAATAGTTTCCAACTCTAAATCATCAGTGGGATAATATTCACATGAATTTTCAACTTCTTTAATGCATGGGATATAAATTTAACATTTTTCTATAGTAAAATGCCTTTATCCTCCTTTAATGCATCGTTGAATACAACAAAGAGATCCACAATTTTTGGAGTGTGAGTACGGGCATGATGATAAGCCTCTCTTTCAACTATATGAAATATTCTTGACATTCGCATGTCTATTCAAACATTTAACCCTTCATAGATAGCTTGGTTAGTGGGTCCGATAATCATGATATGTTCTTGAAATATATCATGTACTACCACTATAGACTAAGTAAACTACATATCTCCATTACAAATATTGGCATGGGCCACTCTTTAGTTTCCATTTCTGTGGAATGGTCTAAAAGTATTCCTTTCATGGTGAAAACATGCCCCATGATACTTCCTCTAACAAGAACTCACATTTACTATACATTATTTTTATCTCCTCTCTACACAAATTCTTTAGCATAGTATTCAAATTATCCTCATGTTACACCTTTATCTTAGTGTATATTAGTATATCATCGATAAATACTTCAACAAATTTATCAAGTTAACCACTAAAAAATCATTTCATTATGTCCTTGATTATTAATTAATAATTAGTGACTCTGAAGGGAATCACTATGAATAGATAGTTTTCATAACTTATTTGAAATAATGTCATAGGAATATCTTCCATCCTCAACCTTAATGGGTGATATCCCAACAAAAGATCCACCTTAGATAAATATTTTTTCCCTAATAGTTGATCGAACAAGTCATATATACGTGGAACATGATACTAGTTGTTTATCTTGATTCTATTTCAATCACGATAATCAATGCATTGGACCATTAATACATCCTTATTCTTGGAAAAGAGAACTGGTGAACCACATTTTGAACCAGTCATCTGTATAAAACCCTCATCGAGATTCTCTAGTAACTACTTCTTCAGTTCCTCTAACATAGTAGGGGGAATTCTCAAAGGTATTTTTCATATATGCAGAGATCTTCGAATAATTTTAATTCAGAACTAATCCCATTGGTCAGAGGTAAGACAATAAAATACTTTTGGGAACACATCAATATATTCCCTCACAATGTACATTTCATTGATCATGATTCTCTCATTTTCCATAATCATTTTATTTATATATTATTTCCCATAAGGTAATAATATCCAAACATGATACAATGGATCTGAAGATGATTCATCATCCTCATTACATTGGTATATAATTAGTGGATTCTTCAGGACATGATGAGTGATCTCCCATTACAAATAGTTGATGTTGGGTTTCTATAAAGATATCCAATCCGTGATGAAAATAGAATCAAACGCCACCAACGGATGTATGAAAATATCTATTGGGTTGTTCAACATACAAAAATTAAGTAAGATGGATATATATACATTGGATGAAATAATTTATCCATTTTCGATTCTCAACTATCACATAACCTCCATATTTTATGGTTTTGTTTGAATAATTCAATTAAAATTTCAAGATATGATGGAATTCATTGAAGAAAAATGAAATAGTTTGTTTTTATATTCTCTAATAAAAACTAGCATGACTGTCACCACACTAGTGTTGGGATCCACCTTAGAATAAGTGACGACATAGAAATTTCTTATCTCTTTTGGATTTGGGCACTGCTGATGTTGACTTCCCTCAATGAGTCTTAGTTTAGTGCATTGTCTTTTATAGTACAATATCTCCTTAAACATGAAACATTATACCATGGTGGGTAATCCCATTTATTTCACCACTTTTTACCACTTTTTATGTCTATTCCTAATTGATGGGATTAGTGACTTTCTCTCACACACTTATGTAATTTCTCCTCCCAATTGAGTTAGTTCTCGTGATTCTCCTTCCCACATTTTTAATAGGTGAGTGGTACTGTTTTTTTATTTTTCATTAGATCCCCCATCATGAAACTCCATCTTTAATTTCTAATTTATATATCTATGGGACCATTCTCTAAACTACATCTACACATTGAGAGAATATCAATGAACTTTTTTATAACTCTAAAAGTCACTAAATTATAGATCCTTTCAATGATGTAGATTTAAACAACTAAAGAATATATCAATTTTTCTATCTTTGTTAATAATAAAACCTCAAGTGTATCTCTCAAACTATTTGAAATTTTTTTTCACTGGATATGACAGATTCACCTACCTTTTTCATTAGCTCTATGAATTCTATCTCTAATTTTGAATGATGATTACCAAGGAAATACTTATTAAGAAACAGTATAATAATGTCTTCCCACTATATCTCTAAAATTTTGTCCTTCGATTAAATTTTTTTAATCAACTCCAACAATTGACCAACCTCTCCATATAGAATATAAATATAAATATTCAATTTCTCCTTCTTCAAAGAGTGAAGCATATAAAAGATCATATCTAGTGAGTTGACCTACTATTCTATGATGGGTGTATCATAAGAACCAATAAACATTGGTGGTCATTGCCCCATAAAAGACCCTATAGGCAGATTATCTCTCTTAGTTCAAGGAATACATTCCAAATTATTTAGTTTATTGTTCATATCTATTGTAATTGGGATAAAAATCACCTTGAAATTTTGATATCTACCTACGAATGAATTATGGATGACTTTCGGTCAATCACTACACTATCCCTTGTATAAGATGTTTTCCTGGTTTCTCCTAGTTCCCACTATTTTCTAGAATTTAATAGATTTTAACAAAATATAAGTAAACATGTCATGAAAAAATAATTTACTCATTTTTGGAATGAACTATAAAAGCATATCTTGTTGGAGACCTACATTTTGAATTTTATAAAACACATATTCTAGGGTGCCTATATATACATAGTCTCATACTATGGTTTTTCACCAGAGTTCTCTAATCATAATTCCCTAATTAATTATGTTGTGCTATGATAAAAAATATTTCTACCCTATATTTTCTTACATGATTATTACATCAATTTAAGGATAAAAATTAATAGTTTAAGAATTATAGGATAATGTGGTTAAGTGTTTTAAGAAAATTAGATTTATACAAAACATTTTATAAAATAAAATATAATCTTTACTTAATACCTTCTTCTCTATCTACTTAGTGTCCCTCACATTTTTATTACAACATGTAATCACTGGATGATGTAAATTAGTTATAGTGGTGAGATAAAGTCATAATAAGAGGATATAGAAAGATATGAATCAAGATAACATTGGTGAGAATACTCATCATTATAACATCATAATCATGAGAGGAAACATTAAATGATGTCATGAGTTGTGGAAATGCATAAAAATAAAAGATCGTGTCTTAGTGGTCAAATACCACACATAGTTGTGAACAAATCTAGCATCAGGTTCACACATATTTCATATTATCTATTGAGATACTTCACATTACCTAATGAATTAGATCTCTGTATAATTTTGGGATCACCCGTCACATCTTAACATGTATATGTGCTATATAATTCTGAGTGCACCCATCACATCATAAAATTTATATAATAATTCATGAAATGATGAACATATATCAATATTTCAAAGAATATTAGCCGTATAAATAAATATGTTTCATTTCATAAAGCATAGATTCATGAATGAACAATAGGGTTCCTAAAGGAATGTGGTTATAACATAATTGGTATAAGGCTCATAAATATTTATTGATGAATAAATAATAAAAAGAGAAGTAAAAGGTTTGTTTTTTTGAATGAAGTGCTCTATTAAAAACCATTGTTATTATCATAAACTAATGTAAAAAACATTGGTATCCAAAAAATAAAATTGGAGAATAAATAATTGAGATTTACCAATCATCAAATTAATACACATTCTGAAATTTGTGTGAAGGAAGGAAACCCACTGAAATGGAGTTGGGTTTGGGAATCCCCTTACTTTATGTCTGAATGATTTCCTCACATTAATATACAAAAAAAAATAAAATTAATTAATTAAAAAATAATTTATATTTTATAAATTAATTTCATTCAGTATTGTATTTAATTTAATTTATGGACATTTTGATGAATTATAGAGTTCAATTTCATCATTTATGAGCATTTTGTTTTTTTGCTTTTCATGACTAGCTCACTTATTTATATGTATGAATGTTCTGGTACAATAAGAATGATTCTATAGAATTGAAATTATATGTTATTAATGAAAATATATAAGTGTAATTGTTCAAACATAATAATTATTTATATAGTTTGAGGATGATTTATTAGATATAATGTAAAAAAATGATTTAATTTATTTGTGTTGTTTTTAGACTGTTATGAGATTATATAATTTTATTTACATCACTTTTTATATATTGGTTCTGGAAAATTATGTAACATATAATAAGTATAATAAAATATTATTTAACCATAATTATTATTTTATGACCATCCTTGAAGGTGGTAGTGAAAAATGAAATCACATCATCCACGGTTAATGTAAATTGACACATCACATTCAATATATTATTTCTTAGAATAAAATAAAAAGGGAATTCATTTGGAGATTAATTATTCCAATAAAATAATACAATTCAAATATATAAAATATATAGGAGTTATCAGGCCTCTTGGAAATGTGGAGGTGAAGAGGGGATTTGAAAAGAAATGATATCGAATAAAATAAAGGAAAAAGAAAGAGTATTTTACCTATTGAATTATACCCCATGAGAACCTTGTTATGGAAATATGTTTTGTTCTTATGATGAGAAATAAGGTTCTCGGAAATGGGGGAGGCTCTTGGTAAGAGTATTGGTCAGAATATGGACATGTATCAAAACATGGACGGTGTTCGATGAAGAGTTGGCGAGGGTGGTATTTATAGGGAAGGAAAGAGGAGTTTTCTCGTTATTTTATCCATTAGATTATTATTTCCAATCAATAATATGAGTAGTATGAAAATTTTCACCAAATATATTAATGTAATGAACTATATACTTCGTTATTATTGGCTTACATTAGAAAAACATCACATATGACTCAATAAGTTATGTATTTATTTTTTATCGAAAAATATCACATTTTACTATTGACCAAAAATTCAAGTATTTCAAAAAAATACCAAAAATTAACCCCAACCATTTTTTGATTTTAATAATCAAACAGAAAGAAAAATTTGTTTTTGATTTTTCCCAAAATTTGATAAAATTATCTTTAACTAAAATCATCCTTTACTAGGTAAATGCAGACTTAAAAATTATAACTAATTTTATAACATTGTAAAAAATTAATGATGGTCTACAAAAATTACATTATAATAATAAGAAAAAAATTATTTAGGAATCTATTTTAGAAAAATAAATTTTCTTATGTAAATATATTAATTATAAAAGTATAACTAAACATTTATGTTTAATTTAAAAATAAAAACACATAATTAATAATTATTAAAATATTTATTTACCTATACTATGATATTATGATATCTTATTATCATTTATAATATGGATAAACTTTATTAATAATTTCATATATGATTTTACTATTTTTTGTTGATTTAATCCTCATAATGGTCATTTTACTATTCCAAATGTCAAGTTATAATTCCATTGGTATATGATGCTTAACTTCTAGAAAAACCGCTTATTTCATTCATTCATCATTTTTAAAGTCTATATTTTTATCTAAAAGGGTTTTTTCATGTTTTATACTATTTGAAATAGTTATAAGAAGGTTATTTCCGTTAAGTATTTTGGGTCATTACAGGATGATTTCATTCCATCAATCAGTTGTCCTAGTAGTGAGAGATGTTGAAACAACGGGGTTTCCTCTCATTATTTATAATGATGGAAGAAAACAAGAGGAAAAGAGAAATATTGATTAATATGAAAAGGATAAAAATCCCATCATTATGTATCTATTATATAATTCATTAACAAAAACCTTGGGTCACATGAGTGACAAAGAGATATAAAAAAACTAGCAAGTAATAATAAATGTATTATAAATGCCAAAGAAGATAAACAAAAAGTTCGGAGGAACCTGTTTTAGGATATTGATTAAACTGATAATGAAGATATTGATGAATATATAACCAGATTGAATGAGATACTTATAATCATTTGAGTATTTAGTGTGTAGCCAAAATATTTCATAATTGTTAAAATTATTGTGAGGAATTATCTAGATTGTATTGATTAAAAAATCATACATTTAAGAATGATTGATTTTATTAATTGATGAAACAGAAAATATTATCATTGAAAATGGGATGGGGAATATTATTTCATTCCATAAGAATAAAACAATTTTGATTTCTTTTTAAGTAATTAGATCGTGGAACGCTAAATAAGAATAGATTTATTAATCACGTTCTTTAAATAGTGACGAGGATTAGGAAGACTTTAACAAATATTTTTCTTTTATATCAAAAAGATTCAGAAATGGAAAGTGAAAGGAAAAGTGTAACAATCCAATAAAGTGTTACAAAAATGTTGAATTTTCTCATATTTTTGAAAATAGTTTAAGAATGATATTTGATTAATTATATTAATAATTAGTTGATGAGATGTATCACAAACACAACTGTGTTAAGATGAAAAATAAATTCACTAAAAAATAATAATTTAATGCGGAAAAATTAATAATAATCATCAAATATTTCTTTCGTAGAGAAATTTTGTTTCATTTCTCAAGTAAATAAAAGACATGATAGGTCAATTAGAAGTGGTGATGGTGAAAAAAGATAGAACATGAGTTTGATCTAAATGAAAAATAAAAATTTCTCATAGGATAAATAAAAAAACACCATAAAGGAAGTAAAATCATGATAATGAAACTAAAATAGAGGATTATGAAAGTGAAGAGATTATAAAGAAGTAATAATACTATATTTATGGGGGCATAATGAAAAAATTTAATTACGTTGAACATGAAGTTATAGTGATTGATCTTGAATAATAGTGGGATAAAATATAAGAAGAGTTGTGTAAAATAATATCTATATGGTTCACAGTTCACTATAAGTTGTTCAATGATTAGGAATACATTACTATGGATTCTAATGAAAATGGATAATATTTTCAAATAAATTATTGTGGAGTTCATATGAACTTGGTAAATCATAAATTAATCTATTTCCAAATAGTTCTATATTATATAATAGAGTAGCTATAAAATCAAAATAAGGGTTAATGTTATCAAAGAAAACTAATAGGTTATTTTCCACATCATTGAAAGGGAAGAGTAAACAAAGGATGTCAAAACACCCTAGTAAAAGTGGGTCGTTATTGAAGGAAGGCAATAGTAACAACAATATTTATATATTTTAAACCAATCTCAAAGACTAATGTATCAAGGATATTACTGTTGTAGTGGTAATAGTTTTCCTAAATATCCTTCCTGCTGGTTTAAGATTAATTTACTAGGAAGTATATAAGAAATATGGGGAAGTTTTAGTGAGAATGAAATAAAGAATATCAATGAATAAAACCAATTGTTACATCATTACTATAACAATATATAAAAAATTTCCATTTTTTAGAGAATGTTTATGGTAGATGTAGATTGGATGGTCACAAGGATGAGGTATGCCTAAAAATAGTCTAAGGAAAATATCCTTATGTAGTGAAAGGAAGGTTATTTCAAAATAAAAACAATGGTAAGTAATGTAATGGTTTTATAAAATTAAAAGAATTTACCTAAAGGGTTTTATGTTTTTTGGGAATGTCAATGAATATTGGCTAAAGAGTTATATTAAGACGAAAAATTTTTATAGGACCAAGTAAAAGAGATGGAATCTAAATGTTATGTAAGATTTGATGGGAATATTTAAAAACTAGAAAATTAAATCTTTAGATTACTAATGTAGTTAAATATATCCCACTAAAATAATCATCTCAATATAGTAAAGAAAAATTATTAAATTTGAGACATAAAACAGGAAGAATATTCCTAGGAAAACATCTCATGTTTCCATTATATGAAATAAATGTCCCATGATTAGATGAATATCATAATTTTAATTTCAATTCTATAAAACCTACATGCCCCTCTATATTCAGCATAATTTTATTTTCTTTTAGATAAATGAATGGAATTAAAGGATATGTTTGAGGTTTTAAATACCAGAAAATAAATGATGTATCCCCACATGGGGTTTATTTATTTCAATTAAAATGAAGAAAACAGGTGAATGCCATTAAGGGGAGTTAACTGAGGATTCAACTGATATCTTCTTTATTGTAAATCTATAATTTCTAGAAATCCTTTGAAACATAATGTTTGAGATAATTAAACTTATAAACCTTCTCTATTATTTTTTTAAATGAACTTACTAATAAAGAATGTGGGTTATCAAAACATGAGAGAAAAAAAGGGAAGTTACACAACTAGTATATAAATTTCATTAAAGGTTTATTGAGATGTGTTAATGTTACATGTTTCTTTTTAAATAATATATTTTCACACAACCCCTATTTGTGAATTATTAAATTTATTGCATGATATCACATAAATGATATTTTGTGGAAAACATGGACAACCTGGGCATATCACTCATGTTTTCAAGACCATTTTTTCTGATGTGGACATAGAGTATACAAACATAAGGATCATTTATTGGACAACCATGTGGTACCATAATTATATTAAAATAATGGAAGAGAATCCTGAATAGCTTAATATATAGGAGTAGAGATGTGAAGACCCATGAATTACACATAGAATTTGATAGTCAATAATGGGGTTACAGATTTGACCCACATAATTTATTTATAAATGGGAAGTGATGTTAACAAAAAATAAAATTCCGGACATAGTTTAACCAAATTGTTTAATTAGTTTTAAATTATTCATTATGTTTTTTCCAAGTGAAAATGACTCTTTGATACATAGAGGCTTTTTATGGATTTGAAAAAAGGGATAGGATTTTTGCTTAAATAATTCTTCTTATATATAAGATATTTATTAAAGTAGTTATAATGCTAAATAATCGTGATAATTCTGTTTGGAGTTTTCTAAATGTTTATAAAAATTTATAAAAAAATTTAATTTGACCATGAAAATATGTATTTTCAGGGGAAAATTTTAAATGAAATATAAAATATGTTTTTCAGTAGGAATTTTTGAAGTTATACGAATTTAAGAGAATTGAATTTTTATATTTAGAATATATAAATATTTTCGATTGGTTTGGTGTTAATACATCATTTTTAATATATATATTTATATGTGTAATTTTTTTTAAAAAATATGACATCCCTAGGAAACCAAATATCCACACAAACTACATAATTGACCCTAGGGTCACCATATGTGAGGTTGGTCAACCTGGCCAGCCATGGAAATTAGGTGAGAGTGGGATTTGACAACAACCATATGGAACGAATGGGGGAGTTCATTGTTTCTATATAGGGATAATGGTTTGAGTGCCTAGGAGTCCTAAAAATAGGGAGGTATGTCCATATAAGGCATGTGTGTAGTGTGTCATGGTTGCTAACCCCAGTCCCTAAATGCGAGGTAGTACAAGCGTAGACTATTATTAAGTAGGTATCAGTCATGAAAAGAACCTATTTAGGACAATTACAATGAAAAACATTCTTCCTCTTCTTAAGTAGACTGGGAAATTAGATGGGATGTTTGATTTTATTAATATTCTCAATTAAATCATGATATGGAGTGGAATCATTCTCACAATCTCTATTTATGAAAACACTTGGATCTATTGTATGTGTTCTCATTGATTGACCACACTTTCAAGATGAATAAATAAGGACTTTGTATTTACCATTACTAGAAGGATTTGGCTACACATAATCGCATGAATAGACAATTCCAAGATTGGTTGACCACACATAAATCCACTTATCAACCACATGCGATGTTTTGATGTATTTACTATAAATGTCCACATGTTATACAACTTACAAAACAAAATGATTATCTTGATCGACAATATGATCAACCCCATGATTTTTGAGACATATACCTCATGAGACTGAGATAATGAAACTCTTCATGTGTCCAGAGTTCATTTAAATGAGATACTACATTTTAAGATTGAATGGGAAGATAAGATACTACTATAATTAGTTTTAACTAAAAATAGAGAATCTTATATATGATTTTTTGGATAATGTGGAAGAGGATACAAGCTATGAGGATGTTAAAAATTTATATAAATCAAGGAAACCATGCATTTTCACTTGAATGTTTATAAGACAATTAAAATAATGATAATGTAATATTCATCTACATGTTTAAGGTTTAAATTTTTTTCTCCTGAGGGTCATGTATCTTAGAGGTTTATCCTGATTTAATGGGGTATTTTATAGAGGATTGTGTTTATTCAAATGAAATGATTCATGAATGAATATCAGATGAGATTGAGCTTTGTTATTTCATGGATTATTACTAAATCTAATTATTAATGGGATTTAATATGGGACCCAATATTTATTTACCATGAGATGAAATTTCTAGTTATGACCAAGTTATGTGGGTGTCAAAATATAAGGATATAAGTATTTTAAAGTATTAAGAATTTCATTGAGAATTTTTACGATCCGATTAAAATAACAGAGGAAAATAGATATTAATCATGATTTATAATTAAAGGATTTTGTGAATAATTATCATGTAATTAATGATTAATTATTATTTGACTACAATCCTAACATAATACAAATAATAATTAGAATTTATGTATATTTGTGATAATTCATTTACATTACGATTTAAATTATGAATAACATAGTATAGGATAATGGTTTAAGAAGAAAATAAGGAGTTATGGTATTTTTATGAATGATAGCTACATGAATAAGAAGAATAAAACTCTAGTGTGTAAGGTATTTGGATGAGAATTTATATATTGAATTTTAAGGGGGAATTTATCATGAAATTATGTAGGAATAAATGAGGAAATAATATGACATTTAATTAACATTTTAAATTGAGGAAGTAAAATTATGGTGATGATTGTGGGGTTTCTAAATTCATGGAAAATTATTATAATAAAAATCAGGATCCTATTCATGATATAATTATTTTGAATATAAATTTTATTTGTTTGTGGTTAATATGAGTGAGAAAAATACAACTCTTCTATATATTTCGAAATCATTTTATAAAAACTGATACACTAAAGTATCAACTAATTATAGAGATCCAAATATAGGATTCCATGATGTGAGACAATTATGTATTCAAATATTAATAGGAACATATCATTAATGGTCTACAAGGATTTTCAAATATAACATACATGTTTCATATATCTAGTGAAGAACATGAAGAATTGTACATGATAAAACCTGATCTTCTAGTCTCATGGAGAAAGGCTACCATCATGAAGTTTAAATATTTGTTTAAAAATAAAACTTCATTGAAGAATATATTTGGGTCTTCTAGTTTATTCTATAATTAAAGGAACAATATGAGAGTCTATGTCTATCATATTTTGTTTTAAAGTGGAAGTAGTCAATTTTTTAAGAGTAATTAATCTGTTTTGGGGTCTAACCAATGTATTTATGAGAAATAATTTATGCCAGACCTTATAAATATTATTGAGTCAATAAGGTTTTCTTATGACTTTTCTATTCCTCTATGTATTGAAATTCACAAACACACTATCTTAACGAAATTTGTTTACCAAATATTTATCTTAATAAGGAAAATTTTCATTCCTTAAGGAACTTTTATCATAACTCATGTCTTTATTGTCCATTTTATTGTTTCCATAAATCTAAATGTTTTATTTCTAATGGTTATAATTTTGTTTCATATCTAAAACCATAAAATCATAAAAATCCTTGGTAATAGATTATTTAGTTTTCAGATTCTGACTTCTCTAAAATTCCGACTCCGAATACTTTGAAATTTTGACTTCGAATATTATGAAATTCAGACTCTGAATTCTCTGAAATTCAGACTCTAAATTTTCATAAATTCAGACATCAAATTCTCAAAATGTCGGACTCAGAATTCTCTAAAAACTTCGGACAATGAATTCTCTAAAACTCATAATCCAAATTATCTAAAATTTGAACTATGAATTCATCAAAATTCGGAATCTAAAATCATCAGAATTCGGACTGCTAATTCCTCATAATTCAGAAATTGAATTCCTAATAATTATGAATCTGAATTCCTAAGTAATTTTGATTCCAAATTCATTAGAATTAAAATTCTGAAGCTTATAGAATTCGGGTTATGAATTATTTAGAAAATAGAATCTATATATGCAAGATTTATAATGTTCAAATAATTATTTTCTTTGACTTCAAAATTTTATTTTTCCTTGGACTCTTAAAAATATAGTTGGTTAGGCAACATAATTTTAACTACACTTGTATAGTTATGAAATAATGTCATACATTCTATTTCTAACTAATAGTTGTTTGAGTGACATGTGTACAGGTCCCTCTAAAATTCAAGTAAAATATGACAGTTGGAGGAGGGTGATGACCATTGGAGAAGTGCTTATTAATAAGATCACATTTGAGTGAGGCCATACCCGATCCATCAATCTAGAGATTGAATACTTCTGAAGTGATTTTTAGAGAGAGATAACCTAATGCCTTGTGCATACTAATAATCTAGTTTATCTTGATTCGTTTGACTCTAACTATTGTTGTGTACAATCGAGTACTTCCAGTCCCAGGAAGACAGAGGTACCGACTATCGTAATGTTAGAGGACTTCTTTGGATATGAAGACAGTGGTTCTGACTAGCTTAATGTTCGAGGGAATGTGGGGATAGAAAAATATATTCTGATATTCCTATCGAGGGCTAACCATTGTGTGGGTAAGATATACTTTCTTGAAAGAATAAATCAAGGGACCTTTATCCAAGGCAGTTGGATACCCTAATATTTGGGTTAAAAGATTTCATACTTGTTACTTGTTTTGTTTCAATTTTATTTCTATTTTATTTTGATAAAGGAATAAAGATTAACCTTCTTATACATTCTTGTTCTTTTTTATACTCTGATAAGTAATATTATATATGCTTTAAGGTATAATCTTTTTCTAGTAATATTTCTTTATGTTTCTATTTCAAAACAATAATTCCAGAACCTAGGAAATTTCTAGAACATAAAGAGTTCTTGGGAATTTACAATGTTTAAATTCATTCAACATATTTTTTCTTAATGTTAAATACGAAGGTTTTTAAGCATATAATTCACCCCCATATTTAATTGAGATTCTACATTCATATTTTGATCCAAAAATTGGTATAAGATGAGGTCTTTGAAGTAATTATATTTATATATAAGTTTTCTTGCACAAGTTTTCGTTGTTGTAAATATTTTCCCTGGTTTGGATTTTTATCCTTGTTTACACACTTTTTCTATAAACAAGTTTCTATGGGAAGATATTTTAATTTAGATGGCAGGAATGAATTTCAGTTTGATTGAAAATATAAATCCTACTAGACTGCCTATATTTTATGGGAATGATTTTGAATATTGGAGAGATGGTAAGAAGACTTTTTTTATCAATAATAGAGTGTAAAACTTCATCCTTCTTACTGAAGATTGCAAGATTCATGATAAGGATGTTAGAATATTTACTAATCATGAAAATTCAGAATTTCAACTAAATAACATGGTACGCAATACATTGTATTGTTCCATTTCTAGGAATATATATAGTAATATTTTTTCTTGTGATGCTGAAAATATTATTTGTATGAAATAGGAGGTTATACATTTTTTTACATCCAAGGTTATAGATACTAGAAGAGCTATTCTTAGAGCAGAATATCATGGATTTCTATTTTCTTATGGAGAACTAGTTTGCAAGGTACAACAAAGGTTTATTTCTATTATTACTAGTTTACAATCAATGGGTGAAAAATGTTTAGATGATGAGGCATTAATGGAAAAGATTATAGATATCATACCTAATGAGTGGGAATCTAAGAGAATAGCTACTCATGAGAATATGAAAGTATCACAGATTAATCTTGATGATATTTTTGGAACTCTTCTTAAATATGAGACAAGAATAAAAAGATATTCTGATATAAAGAAGAAGAAAAATGGAAATGGAAGTGTATCCATTACTACTACAAAAGCCAAGACCCCTAAAAGTGTTACATGATCTATTTCAATGAAAGTCACTATTTTATACTAATATAGTAAAAGATAACATTCTGGGAATGAGCTAGAAAATCTTTCCCAAATGATGAAAAATATAGTTGGAAAGAATGACTTTCAGTATATGTTTACGAAGTAAGAATGAAAGGAAAATGAAGACTCATAAGTCGCTTGTTATGATTGTAAAAGTGTAGGGAATATAAGGACTGATTTTTTTAGGCTTATGAAAAATGATATAAAAGAAAAGAATTATAAGAGAAATATAAATAAGTACTGCAAATATAAAGATAAGAATATTTTGAAATCCAACGACACTTGGAGTGCCAGTGGTGGAGATTCTTCCGATGAATCCTAGGAATATGAATATTCTTATCAGAAGAATCCTAGTCTACTTTCCAAGATATACCTTTTTAAAATAACTTTCTAATGTCCAGGGTACCCAATGGTGAACCCATTAAAAATGTGTCCTTAAATTCAAATTATGGTGATATTAAATATTATGAATCTTCGGATGAAGAATCTTCTTCTGATGAAGATAATATATTACCTAATTATGTAAAAGTATCTATGTTTTCTAAACATAGTGAGAATGAAAATTTTAAACCTGAGAAAAAATTTGATATGGGAAATTATAGAATATTTATTCTCACTAAAGAAGTATTATATCCTTTTAATGATCATGATAAGAAAATTTATGATTTTGAAAGTATATCCAATAACCTTGAAGAAGTTAATTTTGAGGTGCATAAAACATTATAAAGATCTAGAAAATGTAATTTATAAGAAATTTTTTTAAAGACTAACAATAGTTCTAAAAAAAATGTTTTCGAGGATAAAAAATTAGTTATTAAACTGATGTCAAAAATATTTTCCTTGAGGAAGTGTATGTCAAACATTACCATAGGTAAGAAAAACATTGATAAGATTTATTCCCAAATTAGAAATCTAATGAATAATTATGTTTTTTGGTTATAACAATTCTAAACCAGTTTTTAGTAATAATTATTTTTTTCCTCAAAGTGCCCCATTCTACCATAAATATTTGTATGGTGGGAATTGGCGAAAAATTGTTCTTTAAACAAAACTCAGTCTTTATGTTTTCATAAAGCGTATTTTTCTATGAAAATGTGGATACATAAAATTTTTCATTCTGAAAATTCTAGATCCAAGAATGTTTGTGTTTCGAAAGTCTAAGAAAATTATTTTCAAAAAATAAAGATAGTACCTTCAAAAATACAATGTACATGGATAATAGATGTTCCCAGCACATGACAGGTAACAAAAACATCTTTGAAAATATTATCAAGTTGAAATGATGAAAATTAACATTCCGAGATATTTCTAAAGGAGAAATTATTGTTATAGGTAACATTGTTCTTATTGGAAAATCATTTCCTTCAACTGTTTTATTTGTTGAAGGTCTTAAGCACAAACTCATCAGCATAAGTCAATTATGTGATGAAGGATAACTTGGGGATTTTAGAAATGATAAATTCGAAGTACACAATTCCATGGAGGGGATTATTATTTCTACCCACTGGGAAAGGAATGTATACACAGTAAATTTATAAGACCATAGGAGCTAAGATCTACCATGTCTTAGGGAAATGGAAGACCAATCATGGTTATGGCATATAAGTTTAGGACATTTTAATCTTAGGAACCTATGTAAACACTCTATGAAAAGACTTGTTATGGATCTACCATATCATAGATAAGATTCTTCAAATTTATGTGATCCTTTTCAATATGGAAAGAAACATAAATCAAGAAAGAAATCAATCGGTGAGGTCTCAACTTCTAATGTATTATAGTTTGTGCATACGGATAATTTCGGTCCAACACAAACTGGGAGCATTGGAGGAAATTATTATGTATTTTTTCTTGGTGATGGTTACAATAGATTTATGTGGGTCTATTTTCTAAAAATAAATATGAAGCATTTTATTATATCAATATTTTTACATCCCAAGTTAAAATTGAGAAAAACCATCCATTGCTAACTATTCATAGTGATGATGGAGAAGAATTTCAAAATTCTGATTTTGAAACACTTTATAGTAGAAAAAAATTACTCATAACATCTCAGATCCATGAACACCTCAACAAAACAGTGTTGTTGTAAGAAGAAATCAAATTCTTCAAGAGATAACAAGAACCATGTTGAGTGAATATTTAGTATCCAAAAATTTTTGGGCTGAAGCTAAAATTACTACTTGTTATACTATAAATCAATTTTTGATTAGACCATTTTTAATAAAAACCCTTATGAGTTATGAAATGGTAGAAAACCTAGACTATCATACTTCAAGGTATTAGAATGAAAAGTATTAATTCTGAATAATAAAGATAATTTACATAAATTCGCATCAATATCTAATGAAGTAATATTCTTAGGCTACTCCACAACTTCTAGTTCATATAGAGTTTTTAATAAATATATTTTTACTATTGAAGAAACATTACATGTTAAATTTTAGGAATCTAATCCTTTTGTTTTCAAAAAACATTAACATACACCTTTGGATGTTTTTTCCAAAATTGATTATCAACCCTTGATAGAAGATACCTCTAATAAAGAAAATGTTCGAAGAAAATGTTTCTGAATCATTTACCCCAAAATATTTCCTAACATATGTTGATGAAAAGGTTTTAAAAAACCCAAATTAGTTATTTCATAAGAATCATCCTAGTGATAGTATCATTGGTGGTGTAAATAAACCTGTAAGGAATTGAAGATTCCTAAAAAATGAAGTAGAACATCTAGCATTAATTTTTCAATTAGAACAATAATGCACTGATGATGCTTTAGGTGAGGATTGGAAAAAATTCATTAAAGATGAGCTAAATTAATTCAAAAGGAATAAAGTGTATACCTTGGTTGAAAGACCTAAGGAGACATATATAATTAGAGTAAAATTGGTCGTCAAAATTAAGTGTGATAAAAATGGAGTCATAGTAAGAAATAAGGATAGATTAGTTTCTAAAGGCTATAATCATCAATAAGGAATACACTATGAAAAAAAAATCTCCAATAGCTAAACTTGAATCTATTCATATCTTACTCTCCTTTGCATCATTATTTAACTTTAATCTTTTTCCAATATATGTTAAATGTGATTTCCTTAATGTGTATGATCGAAAAGAAGTTTTGGTTGAACAAACTCTTAGTATGGAAGATAAATAACCTCATGATCATGTTTTCAAAAATACCAATGCTTTATATGGACTTTAACAAGCCCTTAGATCCTGTTATGATAGACTTACCAAGGTTTTTATTAAAAAAATTACATTAATGGAAATGATGATCCAACCCTATTTAAAAAGAAATATAATAAAAATGTTTTGATTGTTCAATTCTATGTTGATGACATTTTATTTGGTTCAAATCAGTAATCTTTAACTGATTCATTTGTAAATCATATGAAATCATATTTTGAAATGAGTATGATGGGTGAGTTAAAATTTTCCCTTCGTTTTAAAATTTTTCAAACACCAGAAGAAAAATATATATCCCAAAATAATTATATTAAATATATTCTTAAAAATTATGGATATGACAACAATAAGAGTATTAGTACTCTTATTGGTACCTCAAATTCACTTGACCTTGATGAAGCTGGGAAACTAGTAGATCAAACATCATTTAGAGGTATGATAGGATGTTTAATATACTTGACAACTAGTCATCTAGAATTAATGTTTTCAGTATTCTTATGGGAAAGATATCAATCCAATCCTATGTAATCTAATTTAAAGGCAGTGATAATAATTTTTTGATACTTATAGGGAACCATGGATTTAGGGATATTTTATTCCACTGAAATGTTATTGTTTTAAAAAGATTCTTTGATGCTAACATTGGTGGATATAAAATGGATATGAAAAGTTCATCTGGAACTTGTCATTTCTTAAGAGATTCATTAGATTCTTGGTAATGAAAATAGAAACACTTAGAATCACTTTCAACAACTGATGCACAATAAGTAGCAGCTAGAAGTTATTGTGCTCATGTGTTGTGGATGCAACACACACTCAGAGACTATGGTATGAGTTTTTTCAAAACAAAAATATTCTGTAAAAATACTAGGGTCATTACCCTATGTAAAAATCATTAACATCACTCATGTTACTAAAACATCGATTTTAGGAATTACATTATTAGGTATTACACACCAAAAGGAGATATCATTCTTCAATATTTCGTAATGCATGATCAACATGCTGATATTTTTGCAAAATAGGTACACTTATATTGATTTTAATAAATTATACAAATGTTATGAATGATAACCATAAGGTAATTTTCCATATTAACTTTATGTTGAAATTTATCTACTTGCAGTAATAAACTCTTTTTCATTATCGGTGTACATTTGATTATTAATCAAAATTTTCGTAATAAAAATTTTCGTAATCAGATTGTTTCTTCATAATAAAAATTTTTGTTATTAGATATTTCTCGTAATCAAAATTTTTTTAATTATATTTGTTTTCATTATCAAAATTTTTCCTATTCAATTTTTTTTTAATAAAAAATTTTCATAATAAAAATTTATTTTAATAAAATTTGCGTAATCAAAATTTTCATTTTGTTTATTTTACATTTTTAGAAGTCTATGTTCTTCCAAAACAATTTTCTTCATTAGAAATACTTTTCCTAGAAATATGGAATGTATATTTTTTCTCAAATGTTCATAATATTATTCTAACATGTCGGTTTTTTTATCTTGTTTAAAAGACAATTTCAGATTCACTTTTTCTTAAATCTGAATATTTATCTTAAAAACCTCAAAAGATCAGAACCTACCAAATCCCTTCTTTGACTATAATCTCAAATGTTATATTTGATCAAGAGTTTTCAAACTATTGGATCAATCAAGGAAGTTGAATTGTTATCTGAAATGCCTATATAAGGACCCCCAATTGGTTGTCCCACATCAATCTTCAAAGCATTCACATGCTGATGTTATGCCCCCTACTTTAGACAATTCCAGATCTTCCGGTTTTCCTTAGTTTTGAATGTTTGTTGAAGCCACTCCTCAAAAAGAAATTTCGACTGAATGAAAATATGTGAATGGAAGATATACAAAGAAAGGTTAGTTGATCATAATTTCATTGCAATGTATGATTCAATTACCTCAAAGAACATCAAGATGAATGGCTGGGAATGTCGATGTATATCAAAATCGAAGGCACGAGATCCGTTTTATCTAGATTTTTTAGTAGAATTTTACAAATTTGTATGCTTCATTAATGAACTAGGGAGAGAGAATATTTCCTTCAAGAGATATGTAAATACCTACTCTCTTTCCTACACAAAGGTTTCAAGTCTAATTTGATTTCCTTATGAAGTGGAAGTTGAATTTTTCACCGATAAATTACCATATGTATCGGTTTTTTTTGAGAAGGAATAATCTTTAGAGTTCCTTGGCTTAAAAAATGTAAAGACTCCAATTATTTTCAATCTATCTACAAACTTCCAGACCCTTGAATTATGGTTTCAAGGTTTTATCATTCCGTTAAAAGGGGATAATGATTCCTCGATGAAATTTGACATCTATATTACGGATTTATTGGTGAACCTCGGGACGAAAAAATTGGTTACATATATCTTTGATACAATTGAGAATATCAAGAATGGAATTTTGATGTATCAAATTATCATGTATCCGGCCATTCTCTCAAAAATTATTGTTCATTGTCTTATATCATTCAAAATAACTTGCAGTTCTACGCCAAGAAATTACAAGGTTATGCTGCTTAGCGTTGATACCTTGAGAAGGATAAAGGTTGTCTTTAGTTGTAAATCAATTGATTTTTATGATTTGTCTGAATCAGAAATAGAAACTCTATCAAAGAAACCAGACATGGTTGAGACTTCCAAAAAGGGTGGAATGAAGAGATATGAAAAGGAACTGAAAGAGAACGACAAAATCCATGTGGCCAAGGAAACTCAATCTTCTCCCTCAAAACCAAAGAAGAAAAAGGATTTCCCTGATGAAGTAGTGGCTATACGGAGAGAGGATAGGAAGAACTAAAAGAAAGGGGAGACTACTTTTGTCTTGGAGCCTACTGAGGATAAATCATTAAAGATAAAGGTTTCTGAATATCTTGAGATGCAACAAAATAAAATGAAGCAAAGGAAGAAATTTTTTGAAGCCGAGATAGGTTAATGTCATCATAAGGCTATTTAGAAATCCCTTAAACAAATCTAGGTATAAGAATCATTTATGAAAGAATCACTTCCTATGACACTAAGAAATAATGTAGTAATTTTTCAACCAAAACAAGAAGAAGAAATTGTGAAAGAGGAAGAAGTAGAAGAAGAAGTATAAGATGAATAAGAATAATAAGGACGTGTCGATACTAAAGATATGATAAAGAAATTAAATGATTATCATGATAAAGAGAATCCTTATGAGAAACCATCAATCCAAACTTTAGAAGTCGGATATTCAAAACATGCTACTCCACAAAAAGAAGAAAATCGTTAGGATGAATTGAATATGATATCTAATGAAGAATGTAGAAACCATGACTTCATTCATCCATAGGATATTGTGGAAGGTGTTGAGAATGAAAACCTTGAGGAAGATACTATTTTTCAGTTATCTGATATTGATCATGAATAACACAAAGAATAAGAGATCTTTATGAGTCATAATAAGGGAAAACACGCATTGGTTGATACGGATAGTAAGTATTTTTCGGAAAAGAAAGATGTTGGGGATTCATTGAAGAGGAATGGTTAAGATTTAGAAAAAGAATCATCACCAACCAAACACTCATATTCGGAATCATCCTCTCTTGGACATGATTTTTTGGAACAATCTTTGAAGAAGTTGGTTGATACAATTCACTTATTTCTGAGTATAAACTCGAGTTGTCGAATGCTTCATCACTCATTTAATCAGAAAATAGATTCTGTCACCATTCTTATGGATATGTTTGTAAAGTGTGAGTCCTATTTCAAATCATTATTCATTGAATTTGATGCTTATAAAAGATCATGAAATAATATTACAAGTTTTCCAAGGAATAATGTCGATGATATTAGATCCTTTGATGAATTTCAGGATAATGTGAATGATGCTTTTGACATCGAAGATGGGAAGCATAATGATCTTATAAAGAGTTTTGAGGAAAATCTAACTCTATAACAATCAACTTGGAAGTAAAAATACAAGGAATTGAATGTAAAGCTTAATTCAGTGGTTATGAATTGGAAGAGAGAAAGGGATCTCATAATCGAGTTTAAAGAAATACTTGATATGTAAGAAGAAGTTCTGAAGGCTCATACAGATATTCGAAAGGATCAGGATGAAAAGGGAAAAGCCTTATAGAAGAAAAATAAAGATCCAAATCTACTGCTCATGTGTATGGAAGAAGATCACAATGAGATAAATAAGCTGAAAACTATTGTAATGAAGTTAATGCCGAATGTGAAATAATGAAAATTATACCCCATTATAAAATTTTGTTGTATTTTCTTCTTTGTACAAATTCTTTCAATAATAATGTAATTTTTTCTATTTCATCAAATATATTTGGTTTTTTAGTACAAATTTTCGGGTATCATATTTCATTAATTCTCTATATTCCTTTTTGAAAATCACAAATGGGGAGAAAGGAATATTAAAAATAATTCAATGTAAAGAAGATATTTCCCTATGTAATAGGGAGATCATCTTGGGGAATATTCTTAACAATGAATCTTTTGTATACAAGAAAATGAAAAATATCATTTCGTAAATGAATAATATGATCCTTAAGGACTTCAAAACCTATGGTGGAGTTAGTCATATTAACTATGATTAATATGTAATAGAAGATATGCTTTATTTTTTGTTCATAAATAAGAAACACTAAGACCTTATATTATTTTTCATACGGATGTTTGTGATTTCAAAAAAGGGGGAGATTGTTGAGTCAATAAGGTTTCCTTATGACTTTTACATTCCTCTATGTTTTTAAAATCTCAAACACTCAATCTTAAGGAGAATTATTTTTTCCCGAATTCTCTGAAATCTAGACTCCGAATTCTCTAAAATTTATAAAGTGAATTCTCTTAAATTGGGACTCCGAATTCTCTGAAATTCAGACTCTGAATTCTCTGAAATTCAGACTCCTAATTTTGAAATTTTGGACTTTGAATTCTCTAAAATCCAGACTCTGAATTATTTTAAATTCAGACATGGATTTCTATGAAATTAAAAATCTGAATTCTCTAGAATTCCAACTCTGAATTCTCTAAAATTCAGACTACCAATTCATCAGAATTCCGACTCTGAATTCCACAGAATTCAGACTCTGAATTCCTAAAAAATTTGAACTCCAAATTCATCAAAGAATTCAGACTCAAAAGTCCTCATAATTCAGACTCAATATTGCAAAACAATTCGAATTCCGAATTCATTAGAATTCAGATTCTGTAGTCTATAGAATTCAGGTACCGAATTCTTTGGAAAATAGAATCTGATTATACAGGATTTATAGTCTCAAAATAATTCTTTTTATAGACTCTAAACTGTTATTTTTCCTTAGAATCCGATAAATGGACTTTGTTATACAACCTTATTATACTTACTCTCTTTATAGTTATGAAATGATATTGTACTTTCTGTTTCTAACTTACTGTTGTTTGAGTGACATGTGTATAAGTCCCTCCGGAATTCAAGGAAAAATTTGACTATTGGAGGTGGGAGGTGACTGTTGGACACGTTCCTATAAATAGGAGATCATTTGAATGAGTTCATACCTGATCCATCACTCTAGATATTTCATGCAGCTGAAGAGATTTTTAGAGAGATAGACTCTCATTCCTTGGGTGTATTGAACATCTTGTTCTTCTTGTTTTGTGTGAACCCGATTGTTATTATGTACAATTGAGTACTTACAGGTAAATGAAGATAGGAGTGCCGACTACCTTAATGTTCATGGACTTCCATTCATAGGAAGACAAAGGATCCATCTACCATAATAATAGAGGTCTTGTGAGGATATCAAGACGAATTCTTATATTACTACCAAGGTCTTACCTTGGTGCGTGAAAGATAGAATTTCTTCATAGTATAAATCAAGGACCTTTATCTAAGGTTGTTGGATACCCTACTCTTTGGCATAAAAGATTTTATACTTGTTACTTATTTTGTTTCAAGTTTATTTTTGATGTATTTTGATAAAAGAAGAAGT
This sequence comes from Viscum album, assembly GCA_963277665.1. Taxonomy (NCBI): domain Eukaryota; kingdom Viridiplantae; phylum Streptophyta; class Magnoliopsida; order Santalales; family Viscaceae; genus Viscum; species Viscum album. The sequence continues at coordinate 670,299,808 of OY728123.1, forward strand.
TATAACCTTTTTGTACTTTCTTATTGATTTGTATACTCTAATAAGTAAGATTATATATGAATTATGGTATAATAGTTTTCTTGTAAACATTCCTTATGATTCATTTTCGGAAACGTATTTTTGGAACCTATCAATTTGGTAGTACTAGAAGTGGTCTTGTGAATTAAATCTGTGTATGTTTTTGAAAAATAGTTTTCCATAAGGTTAAAAATGACGGTTTTTAAACGTATAATTCACCCCCTCTTGTAATTTAGCATATCCATTCCTATTTCAAACACAAAAATATATTTTTTATTTATCTCCCATATATTAAAATCTCACATGAGTTGATATAAACATAAATTATTGTGTGTATTCAGAGATATAACAGGTTTCAGAGGTTGAATTGTAAAGTAAGAAAATTCATAAAAAGAAATCATCAATTTATAACCTCTAATGTGTTTCATTCATCTATAGTAATATCACGTGTATTAAATAATAGTTTCTGAAAAAGGTGATAGTATTTACCACAAAAAATAATATAGAGATATGCTTCATAGATATTATATAAGGAATAAAATTGACCACGATTTTACATGGTTCAATATAATCCATTTATTTCAGTATCACATACAGAAATATATGATATCAGTCACCATGATATTTATCATTCAACTCTCTAAAATATAGATTCACAACACTCCCATTCTATGGGGATATCATTGTATTAAATATACTTTAAATTTCATTTACATTGGTTATCAGATGGATAGATAGATAGATATTATTTCTTACTGACCTTTCGATAAATTTACTCCCCATTCTCATCCCCCATTAGGATAGAGGATAATGACTATCATTGACGTATTGATAAATACAATGGGAGGAATTATCAGTATATATAACTATTACCAATTAAAAGTAAAAATGCATCGATAATATTAAAAATGAAATTGAATCTATTTTGGAGAAAATATTCATGAATTTTAGATTGTCAATAATAAAACTAAGAAAACCAAACATAGACAATATCTCCATGAATGAATATATCATCACATAAAATATATACAAAACCATCTTTACCTTAATGATATTAACTATATACCAAATCATAGAATCTATACAACTACGATGAATATGATGTTATTATTATAAATCACTAGATAAACCTACGTATCTAATAGAACAGAAGATAAAAAATCACAAGTTCTCATACTGGGATGAGTAGTAATACACAATATGTATATACAATGTAATTATTGAATCCCTTCACAATAATAGTGACTATTTATATAATCAAAAAAATAATTAACCTAACTAAAAAACAAATACCTATTTTACAAAAAATTAACATCATAGATAAGTATATCTTTTTGTTACCCATACCCCACCATAATAAAATTCACCAAATAATAATATATAATACTATAAATCAATATATTTATAAAACAATTTACGCTACTACACATAAGACATCCAGCTAATGGCCACAAGGAGCCTATGAAATTAGCTCAATGACTCTCGTCAAAAATGGTTACATAGAGATGGTTAATGGTCATAAAACTATAGTTATATGGAGATGTCTCACTCCATACTGTTGAGTCAATAAGGTTTTCCTTATGACTTTTCCATTCCTTCTTGTTTTGAAAACGACAAACACCTTATCTTTAAGAAAAATCTCTTTTATAAGGAAAATCTCTTTTATAAGAAAAATCACTTATATAAGAGAAATCTCTTTTATAAGGAAATTATCTTTTATAAAGAAAATTTCTTTTATAAGGAATATTTCTTTTATAAGAAAAATCTCTTTTATAAGGAAAATCTCTTTTATAAGAAAAATCACTTTTATAAGGAAAATCGCTTTTATAAAAAAAATTATTCTTATCATATTTTCATTATCTATATCCATATATTTATTAAGTATAAGTATCAGATTCTTTTCAATATTATCAGAATCATTTAAAACATTAATGTGAAGCATTCGGTTTTAGGCTTCGAATTCTGGATGAGAATTTTAATTGAGTTCCACTCCGAATTCTCGGTACGAACTCTAATAAAGTTCCATTCTGAATTCTGGATACGAACTCTCATGAAGTTCGACACCGAATTCTAATGAAAAATTATGATTATGAATTCCCATTACGAATTCTGATGATGAATTCCCATTCCGATTTTTCATTCGGAATTCTCCTATTAAATAGAATCTGATCATCTTTGCTCTATTCACACCGAATTTATTTAGACTCCGAAATTTCATTTTTCTGAGGCTCCGAACCTTCCCTCTGATCTTTTTAGTTAATCTTAAAACGATGTTGTACTTTCTATTACACTTGTTTTGTTATAAAATGATGTCGTCTATTCCGTTATAAACTAACCATTGGTTAAGTGACACGTGTACATGTCCCTCCGGTTTTTAAGGAAAATATGACCATTCGAATGGAGGCTGACTGAGCCTATAAATAGGAGCTCATTTGAATGAGCTCTACACACAATGAAGTTGATCGATCTAGAGACCACACGCTGCTAAGGTGATTTCTAGAGAGAGAATGCTTTTCATGCTTTGTGCGTACTGAACTGCTCGTTCAGTTATTGCTTCGTGTGACTCCGAATGCTGGTGATTACATTCGAGGACTTCCGATGATAGGAAGACAGAGGTGAAGACTACCTTAAAGTTTGAGGGCTTCCTTGCAGAGGAAGACTGAGGTTCCAACTACCTTGAAGTTGAGGGCTTGCGGGGATAGCAAGACAGAGATTCCAATCTTCGTATCGAGGGCTTACCCTGTTGTGGGTAAGACAGACTTTCTTGAAAGTATAAATCAAGGGACCTTTATCCAAGGTTTTTGGATACCCGTCTCTTTGGGTTAAAAGAATTATATCTTGTTACTTGTAGTTATACTACTTGTTTGTGTCTGCTGCATGTTGTATTGTAAGGAAAGTATAACCTTCTTATATTTCCTTACACTTGTACTTTGATAAGTTTAGATTCTATACGCTTTTAGGTAGAATCTCATATTATAATCCTTAGTTAAGTTTCAATTTTCGGATCCATATTTCCGAAACTTACTTTCGGAATCTCTTTCCAGTTTTAAGCAAGTACATAGAACATGAAGATTATAACTTCATTCCTTATTCCAATTTTTCATTTGGTGTTAGAGGTGTTGTGAATTTTCTTATTTTAACTTTGTTAAACATAGAACATTCCTTGTCTAAGGAAAACATTGTAATCTGTATCAAACTTTAAAGGTTCCAAAGGAAATTTTAAAGTATACAATTCACCCCCCTCTTTTATATTGATCATCTACATCATTATTTCGATCCTACACATACATCCCCTGAAAGATGTTGGAAGTCACAAACAACTTGTGTGGACGGTATTTTTGTAACATCATTTTCACCCACTGATCTATCTAAAAACACGTATATAAAGATAAGAATCACCAAACATATATCATAAATATCAAAAAACAGTCATATATATGATCACACATCCCAAATTTCCCAAATATGGTAGTTTTACCTAAAAATGGAATCATATATCATGTCAAAGTGAAACATATACTACTAATAAAAAAACAATAAAAATATAATAAATACATTAATTAGATATTTATAAAGTCTAAATATAGTTACATGTAACAATTGTGAATTCCATAAAAACTATTAAAATTTAGGTCAACATGGGATATTGTGAGGCAGTCTGTTTATTTATTTTACTAAAAATATTAATGAAAATATCAAAATTATTTTAAAAAATTTTATTGAAATGGCACACATATAAGGCTACTAAAATACACCATGGCTCTAAATTACCTAGAAAATATGGGTTTTAATTATTTTTTCTCTATATCAAGCGTTAAATTTCATAGACAGATCAAAAGTCTTACGTTGTATAAAAAATATAATCTTATAAAATATACCATATACAATGTGTCATTTATTAGGAGAAGGGATTATAATTATTCATTTTTACATACTATTTATGATCACTATGTAAAATGGAATAACTCCTGGATATCTTGAGGATGATTCCATTGATAATTCAGATCCCTAGATTTATTCATTAATTCCAAAATTAGGATGAATTTTAGGAATGAGATAAATTTTACTACAACAAACTGGATTATGTTATCATCATGAAAGCATATTGAGAATTAAAAATTTATGTTTAATATATAGTTCTAATTCCAATATAATTAATGATTAATATTTTTATTACTGTAATATAATTCAAACAAATATATTTTTTGGTTTTTTATATCTATTTACTAACCTCCTATTTTATTATGACAATGTATTCTATTTATATAGAATGTAGTTAATTCCAAATAATGTTTAAATAAAACACATAAACTCATTCTATGATCAGGAACATGTTCATGAAATAAAATTCATATATTATAAAATATTTCATTAATAAATAAATAGTGATAAAATATAATGAAAAAATAATATTCTAGAGTAATGTCTGAATACATGAATTCAATAATATCATTTTAGGGAATATAAGTTCATAACCATTCAATATACATTCCAATTAAATCTCAGCATACAGAATTTAACCCAAAATATTATCGCACAAATTCATAAAGAGATACATGTATAACTAATAATAGTAAATTAAAAGGTCTTACTCTAATTTCTAACAACTACATTCAATCATGTAAAACATCACGTTGATGTCCTTTATAGGTGATGTGTCTTATCCAAGTAGTAACATGATCCTTTCAATTGTAATTTTCAAAAAAATTCCATGGTTTAATACATTTATCAACAAAGTGATTTCCATATATTTACAAATCAAGTTTTAAATAAAAAAAACCAATATCGTAATTCTTATATATTCATGAATGATTTAAAATTTAACCTTCAAAATATATTTTCACCTAGACATAATGACTGAAAACCGTAGTGTGGATTCAAATTATTTTCCTATATTCGTCATTATAATCACATAATAACTTGGTCTTTAAATAGTAACATTAACTCATCATCACTATTTTCAAGACCCTCAAAACCATGCCATAATCAGAAAAAATTGAATTAATTTATCTATATCTTCCCCTATGATCACAAAAAAATATCCAATAAAATAATTTTTTTATTTATTTACCATTTTTCTATATCATGAACGAGTCGCCTAATAGTTCTTCTTCAACACATCACACTTTTACAAATACTACAAAATTAAATAATGAAAACCAATAATGTTAACATATTAAGAAATAAAACTATACAACTATAATTGTAACATCATATTAAAATTATCACACTAAAACTTAATAAATCATTATTTATAACTAATAATTTATCTATTTAAAGGTTATAACAATAATAAAATATTCTAAATGTGATCCATTAATTACATTATATTGTTTACATAAAAACCCTCCATATATAAGAATTATCTTGTTATCAATCATAATGCTCCACATAGTATCAATTAATTCCATTGTATCTAGATATTAGGTAACAAATTCAAAAAAATCAAGCAACTTTAAAGAAATTAATTTTTAAACCCATTCTCAAATCATCACTTATAGAAAACCAACCAAATCTGTATTTTACATTCCATTCAATTTTACACATAAAATTCCTTTGTTATGGGACTTATAAATATTTATGAAATCATGTATTTCTTATTAAATTGATTATAAATCATACATGGACCCCTAAATCACATTATTATTGAATAATTTTTTCCTATAGTATTTAGAAAGTTTAATCAAATCTTGGAAAACATTTTACATGCACTATTTTCCGATATAATGTTACAACAAGTAGAATATGTTCATAGGATATGTTTTAATAACAATTAATTAATCCAAAACATACTTGGATATCAAAAAAATTAAGAAACTAAATATCCACCCTTAATATACACTTATCACTAGTTCATACAATCTGGATTGAAAGAGGGAATGTACCCTCAGTAACTCTATCCATGGTAAATCCATTATTTCCTAAACCACTATTATTAATATTTTAATTATCAAATTATTCTTTATATCCTACTAAAAACCTTAAATTAAAATTATAAATATCTATTTTACCCTAGAATACTCTAATAAAAAATTAAATTAAATTTATTTTAAATCAGTATTTTGAATAATTTTAGGTAGATAAAATTATAAATCACCATAATATATAAGTAATTTATTGAAAATTTACATACTTATCATTACTTATTAGACCATTAAGATACTCATTCAAATTTTTTTAAAATGAAATTTATTGAATATTATGATGGAATAATTATAAATATATTTTATATAATTGATAAAAAAATACTATAAAAATTTCATTTTGGAAATCAATATGCTACTCCTCAAAAATATATGTTAATTAAAATATATGTAATGTTAAAATGATAATTGATTTACAAGATAAACCTCGTCACCATTAAATTGAACCCACTTTTCTTTTTTATCATCCAATGTTTTATCTCATGATCGTAAACCTATAAAATTTAAAGCAACATGTGAAAGTGGATGGTTCATTTCAATAAAACATAAAAGGATAGAGTTGTAAAATATATACTCCTAAAGTAAATTCATAAAAAATAATTACGAATAGAGATATAAAATATATGTTTACCATCTATATAAAATATTTTAAATTATTTTATCTACACATGAATTTATATGGTAAGTGATTGGGTAGTGGAAATAATTTACCCAATATATTTAATTGAATGGTTTAAATTAGGTTTCATCTTTGTAGAAGTGTAATATTCCAGTCTATGAAATAGGATACATTATCACTTGAGTTCAAAATGTTTCATATTACATGGGAACAATATACCATTTTTAGTTAATCATATGATAAAAAACATTAATTCATTAATTAAAAAATGTTTTTAGGCATATTTATCTTATCATTAATAGAAAATTTACCCTAATTTTCCATCATTCTGATCATCCCTACTCTCTCCTTCTGATACATTATTTTTCCCTTTTATTTTATCCTCATAGCTTCATCATCCATTATTTAATCCATGTAAATAACATCTCAATCATAAATATTTTTATCTTTACTCTAAATGATTTCCTTATAATAAAATATTTTAATAGATCTATGAATATTAAATTTATATTCACACCCCAAACACTCAATGATAACTCCCATATTGAACTTCAATAAGGTCTTTCTCCATTACTATAAAAAAAAATTATGTATAATTTTTTTCCCCGTTATCTATCTCAATTATAAGAAAATTTACTAGAAATTAATATTTATCCAATTTAACCAAAACATTTAGAACCGAACATCATGAATGTCACACTATTAATACTACTAACTGAAGATAAAGAAAGGTGGGATCCATATCCTCAAATCCCCTTCTTCAATATATGTTGTATGATATTATATTTAAAATTGGACATAAATAACACAATTTTTACCCCAATTTCATATGATCCCAAATTATTATAAAATGAATGATTCAAATATTATATTGTTTACTTGTTTAAAATATAAACACCATTATATTACATTATCATATAATTATTATAGTATTTATCTTGTCAAGAATCCTATTGATTGGAGAAAATTAATTCATCATTATTTATTAAATGTTCTAGTAATATATTGATTCTATAAAAGGAAAATTAATATCATATTTCTTCCAAAAAACAAAAAAAAACATTTAATTTTCTTCCCCAGTAGTGGGGATTCCACCAAAATATTTTTTAGGCCTCCTTTCTCATTTAATTTCCTATTCCCTCTTATTTTAATAGTTTATCCTCAATATATCAGTAACCCCATATATTTTTTCCCATATAGGGTGATAGTGTTTTCATATATAAAGATATTGGTTCAATTTATATTTTATAGAGGATTTTTCCAAACAAGGCAACAAATGTTTGGTTAAAGAATTATTTCAAAACAATTTTTTAGCATCATTTTTTTCTTTATAGTGGTTTATAGTATTTGTAGATGGGTTATTATTTCATGATAGTTATAAGTTTTATTTAGTATGAGGGTTTTTTATATATTGGTGGTTTTTATATTTTTAAATATTATACCTAATAATTTCTAAATAATATATATATAAAAATGAAAAATTACTTCAAAAGTAAACATATTATTATATAATAATGATAATAATAATTAAAATATCAATTACTACATATAAATAATTAAATATAAATTATATTTTGATTGATATTTAATATTGATACAACCCAAGGATATAATATTTGACTTTATATCAATTTGAGATTGTTTGGAAGTCATTTTAAGCATGTAAAATTGTCTGGATTTTAGTGGTATTATCTTGTATCAATGTTATGGGAATGGTATTGAAGCACTCGATTAAAATTGGGTGTATATTATTAGAAATAGGATTTCCAACATTCCCCAAGGAGTATAACATGGTTTTAATATCTCTCATATATTGTGAGGTGTCTCCCTATGACCCTATGATGTCAGGTTGGGATGTTCTATCCCGAGTCCCACATGGGGTGAAGGGTTGTTCTGTGCAATAATATAGATATAAAATAGAAATTATTCCACTATATGAGGCCATTTATATTTATGAGGTAGTTATAAAAATGATAAAATCCCATGTATCAAGTGATGGATAAACTTTTAGCTAGTATCAAGCACATATCATGGGCCTGAACATCTTGTGTTACTCTTTGGAGTAGACATTTGGAACCTAGGATTTTTGATCTCCTTATCTTTAATGAGATGTTCTAACAACCCTCTTAAACTAAAATGTATAACCTCGTGTAAATAAAAAGTAAATTTATTATTTGGAGTCTTGTGTGTCATATAGAGTGATATGTAACATGTACTTTAATCACACTATAAATGATATTTTATACTTTGATTCACAACCTCACAACATAAAAGTCCTCATACATGGTGATAATCCTTATAATGTAATTATATTATTACTTAGAAATCCCCTTTCTACTATTTATTACATGATACTATGTGTCAATATGTGACTTGTTAAGGTCGGGATGTTATGCCTCACAACATGAGTGGCTCATTAGTCGGATATCACAAATCTCATGGATAGCTAGAAAATTCTTCCAACAATATTTCCCTCAATATTACATTAGTGGTTATAACCCATTACGATCACTTTGATACAAGCTACAAATTCTACAATCCCACCATACATGATACTATCTTTTTAGGCTCACTACCATTGTCTTTAAAAGGCCTCATATAGGGAGAAAATTCCAATACTATATTTATATATAAACATGGAGTTCCCCCTAGTACTATGTGGTACGTTGGACTTAGGATTATATCTAGAAATATTATGGTCATGATAAGACTCATCATAGTATTATAGGACTGTTAGACCCAACTGAATAACCTTGAGTGTCACTAAAAAAATGGGTTCCAATAATTGTCTCATAAATGTTATCTTAGTGGGTTGAACTCACTCCACATTCCTTGATACTTTCTATAGGTCCTTAAATCCCTATATACATGCTAATTTTCATATTACAGCATTGAATCAAATCCTTAAAAGGACTCATTTATGGATAATTTTCATATGATGTTTATATCAACAAAATTAACTCTATTTCGAAGTATGTGGGTATCAAGACATAACATTATAATATGGCTTATCATGGTCATGTTGTGACTACTCATAGCATAAAAAGGATATTAAAATCATTTAGTGAACCACATTCAGTGATGCAATCCCAATATCTAAAAATATTTATTTAAAAAATTGAAAAAAATTAGGTTGATTTTTAAAACTAGATTATATGTAATAGATAATCCATAATAAGATCAAATATAAAAATTCACACACAAACACACATAATAACACGTAGTTAATTATTAATTATTTATTTTAAATATGTTAAATTGTTTTGTGTATTAATATATTAATAAATAATTATTGACCTGTGAGGAATAGCCTCGTGGTTGGGCCCCTATTGTGGAGGGGGTCCCAGGCTCGAGCCTCATCAGGTGAATTTGTGGTTTTATTTTTATTAATCCCCAACCCATGATATATTGTAGTAATGTATATAAATAATAAAATATATCTGTAATAAAATATATTTATTTGTATATTAATATAGTTATAAATGTGAATATATACATTTTCAATCAATGTTTTTTGAAAAAACACCTATTTTTATATTATTTTCATTGATTTGGTAAAGGAATATGTAAATTTATTAGAGTGGTTTAATGGAAATTAATTAAGGGAAATCGATATAGGTGGAATATATTAAATAAATCCAATACATGAATGAATAGGGTAAGAATTGATTTATAACTCCGGTAGGTGACACTATAGACATCCTTGTATCAATTAGATTGCAACAAGGTTCTTCTTATAGCCCATCCCATTTTTTATTTTGTATTAGATTAAATTACAAACAAAATTAATGGTTAGAGACCTAAATGTATGCTTATGTGGATGTTGTAGTTCTTATTGTGTAATCCAAAGAGACTATCAATTTACTATTAGATATTTTTAGAGAAACACTGGAATTGAAAATTTTCTTACATAATACGGACATGATAGAATATATAGATATAGTTTTATAAAATTAATGTTATGGATGTGAAATTGAATTAACGAATTTTTCCAAAAGTATATTTTTTCAATATTTAGTTTCATTTCTACAATTTTAAGGTGATATTATTTCATATGTCTTCTATGGGATTCATATATTATATCTAGAGTGGAAAACATATGATGGGATACTTTCTAATTTTAAAATTACTTTGAAATTGAAGGTTGAATATTATAGGACTGTTCTCAGACAATCTATTATATATAGTTTTGAGTTTATTAATTTTATGGGATATGTTGAATAAAAAATAATGGTACGTGAATTAAAAATGTAAATATTGAAATGTAGACATTCTAATATGGATAAGAATAGAAATTTATATATTTGAGAGAAAATAAAAGTGACTCTGATTGAGTAGAATATGATTGAGACTATATTAGAATGGGTTGTGCATGTTAGAACAATACATAGGGAAAAATTATTAATAGGATAAAAATAATGATTAATTCATTTATTTAAGGATGTTTATGTAAATCAAAAGTAACTGTTACATAAATCATTCAGGTTAATATTATTCTAAATGGTTACAATAAAAATATGGTTTTTAACAGTGATTATTTGTTGTGTTTGATCCATGAATTCATCCCCATATAATTGGTTATAACGATTGTACATTTTCTTATTGTATCTGAATATATAAATTCATAAATATATAAAAACATATGAATAACTATAAATATAATTATGTATTTATATATATGTATCCAAACAAGTTAAGGATGAGAACATCTATTAAAAAAGCTATGAAAACAAAGAGGATTATAGTGTCAAACAAAAAAACCTACCCACATTCTAGAACTAGGGGAAAAATAGATAAACATACAAATTCATAGTCCAATTAGTTATAACCGACATTGTCATCATAAAAATCAAATTCATATCTTAATGAACTAAAAGAGTTAGCACTTATCAAGTCCCTCCAGAAAGATAGGTTGATATAATGCCGATGGTAGGCCTTAGGTTGGAATAATACTTCAATGGAATAAATTAATTATTAAGAAATGAAATAAATCCACCATAGTCCTCCTTATTTTAATATTCTAGATCCTTGCAATAATATGATCCACCATACTCCGTTCCAACCCTTTTATCCTCCTTGATGTAAAAGATATCACCCCAATTTCAAATAATCCATGAAAATAACTTAATTCCCTGAATTTTGTTTTGATAATAAATTACATGTATTAATTGTACACACTCCTACTGTAAATACTCATTATAACAAAAATTCTAAGAGCCCAAATTGTCCCAAAAAACACATAAAAAAGTTGAGAAATAGTGAATTTTCCCAACTTAAGATACACATTAACAATTTCAGGACACTCTTATGCATCACTAATAGCGACAACTATTATTAATTATTTGTTAAAACATAATTATAATCAACTAATAATAAAAAAATAAATATAAATATATAAAATCACACACATATATATAAATAATTAATTATTAATTATTGATTTGTGATATTATTTTACGTATTTCAATATTTATATATATTATATAGGTTTATAATATTAATTATACATGTATATATTAAAATATATACATATGAATGTATATATATGACAATCATAAAACTTATATTTATTTATTTTTAAATACACATACACACAATGATATATATAGATATATTTGAATATATAAATGTATTTATATATATAAAATTATATAAAATCATATATATTAACAGATATATATATATATATATTAATTTATAATCATATATGTGAATATATATATATATATATGATTGTGTGTGTGTGATTGCATGTATTTCTTTACTTACAATTACATGAACATAAAGACACATACACATATATATCCACGATTGAATAGAATTTTAATAATGGGGTATTTGTCTTGTGGGATCATCACGATCTCCCAAAACGGATGCTAAAGATTCAATCCCCACCCATTACATAATATTATGTCTGTGGATCATGTTACACATAAACCAAACCCATTTATCCTAAACCCAAACTCAACCAATTTAATAAAATGTGTTGAACTTTCCATGCTAAAAAAGTTTACCAAAACATAATCCTGAAATAACTAAAAAATATCATAAAATAAAATTGAAACCCAATTCTCTCAACCTATGTAACCTATAAAACCTATAACCTGTAACAATATAAACATAAGGTAACTGTAAAAAAACATGGAAAACCAGCGATATGGGAGGCTCAAATGCCTACCACTGACTTCCAAGGTTATTATTGGACCATATTGTATATGATTTGTGCATATTATACATATATAACATCTATAAAAATATTTATTCTTGTAATAAATTATACAATTACCATGAGTGAGGTGGGTTATGATGCGAAAAAATAAAACCAACTTGTATTTTATTCTACTCAAATAGGTCGACCTAAATACAAACTAAATTTTTACAACATTTTAGTTTATGGGTCAACTGAGAAATTTACACATTTAAACACACACCCACAAACAAACAGACATATATATATATAATATTAAAAATTATATATATATATATATCACACCCATAGTTTAATGATGGGTTATGAACCTCATTTCCAATAGAAGGTTGTCTTATGGGTGAGCTAACAACACAAAAAAATAAACAATGTGGATGAGATGATTAGAGGTTTATTAACCCCATAAAGGTTATTATAACTTATCCCTAAACTCTCTTGTGAATATAAGATTTATTTGTGAAATCCTAAACAATATAAATACAAGTTAAATTTTTCATGAAAGTTATTGATTGATATCATGCATCATTGTGAACATATTTATATATCATAGGTTCTCAATATATATGAATGTGAGGTTCTCCATATTCCACCACAGTGGTTGGTTATGATCTAGTATAAATCTATAAGAAAACAGTTTTTCACTCAGGTATGGATACATTAAATTTTTGTTTAATTATTTATTTTGGCCCTAATTGGGATGCCTACTGAGATAGTAGAGGTATCAAGGGTTCCTGAGGGTTGTTTGGATCCCATAACCCATCATGTTTGTAGAACTAGGCCAATCACATGGTTTTTAGTAAACTATGTGTGGGAGGATGCACAATTATAGAAAATCATGAATGGTGGACTACCTTTTCAGATAGATCCATAACACACAGTAGTAACATAGTTTCATGAACCATGTGAGCTAATTGTGTGGTATGCCCCTTTCTCCAGGTACCCATGCATGGTCCGTGCCCAGTTTTTCAAACCCTGCAGACATACTATGCCCATGAAATTTTTTGGGTAATATTACATTTTTATCCTTAATGGAGTAATTAAGTATTCCTTCATCCCTAATATGATTTTTAGAGAATATAGCCTCTATTTTATCCCATTTGGGAGCTTTTGATGGCCTAACCTACAGATCAATGGATATAATTCATCCAAGATCCATTCAAGCTTTTTTTTGTCACGTTGAACGTGCAACGGTAATTACTCGAGTCTATTTGGGCCATTCCTTGTCTCCCTTGATCCCGACCTAGTTTTCAATGTAGGAACAGTTTTACCTTTTTGTCATATCTACTCCATTTCAATATCAATTATAGGATAATAATAGATGATGATATTAATTCAAGCATAAGGTGGGAGGTAAATAACTCTTCCCTAATGTTCGTTGATTTTTGAATTGTCATGTGGGGATCATTGATTTCATCCAGAGCCATTTATTGATTTTATATTCCAGGATTATAATCATTTGAAAAATATTTTCATGCTCTTTCCAAATATGTGATTAATATTTAGTAATCACTCCCACAAATCCATCCATTGGATGTAGGATTTTTTCCCATAATTATCGTTTTAGTGTTTTGAGATGTTAGAGTCATTGTTCGTGTTCGTCTTGGATTCACCATTCCAAGGGTAATCATTATAATAATAAATGGCTTATTTAAATTTTGAATTTCATAATGTAAAGTACCAGGTTTTCTAACACATTACCTGCCTAAGGAAAATTCTCCATTTTTATAATTAAATCTGAAATGAAAAATGGAATGTAAACTAAGTATATGAATTGAAAATTTTAAATTGAATTTAATAATAAGATACATGTATGTATCACCCCTTACCATGTTAATGGAAGGTAGGGGAGTGTTCTTTAAGTCTTGAAAATACAAAAAAATTATTAAATGAATTTTTTCATGTTACATGGTCTTGTCACATTGATGAAAGGAAATGCTTGAACCAAATGGACATATTGATTAATTAAGAAAATATTAAATGGGTTCATGTTCAATTATCTATAAAATAGTATTTAACGGTAATGGGATGAAACTTATGAAATAATATATGACATTATTATAACATATGATTGTCCTGGTGCGAGATCCCCTTGGATTCCATTGCGAATTCCATGAGCACTCAGTAACACCATTCTGATTCAAGGATGCAACTCACTTTGGTTGGGACCCACATGGAAGACAATCCTTTTATATATTTGGATGCCCGGTACGAAACAATTGGATCATGTAAATAATATTAAAGGATTCCATGGATCTAGTATTGACATGTAGGTTCCATGGTTAAATCCATTCAGACATAGTAATTTTTAGCCCCATTTTATAATGGATGATTTCCGTAGACTAAATATACAACTAATGTTGAATTGCCTTATACTATGCTCCTTGGATTTCACTCTTACCCTTATCTAGAACACAATCATTACTGATTTGGTGAACCATGAGGTCTATGTATACTTTGTTCTTACATCGAAACATCATTATTAAATATGATTATAGGTTTCCTTATTAAATCTTGGAACCATCACAATTTCTAGAATGATACTTTTTATAAACTGGTAATAAAAAAATTAATGATCTTGTTATATGTATAATTACCAAATTAGGGTTGAAGAAGGTATATGGGTATTAAATTCGATCATGTTGCTTTACTTTTTATATGCATTCATGCACACTATTACATTTTTATTACACAGTATGGATGTCATAGACACCAATGGTTGTGGCCCAATGAGATTTATCACACACACTATCTCGGAATGATTTGGTACCCAAGGAAGATTACATGAATGATGGTGTTGATAAAGGGATTCATAAAAATTTAACCACCGGATTCCTAGCTGTTTAGAATGGATCATGGAAATAGATGATCGAGTTGTAGCTTGGGATTCAAGGGATAGATTATTTATTTTCATCATCTACATATATTTTTAATGCATTCTTAATACTTTGTATCCATTTTTTCTGTCTCACTATATACATGAAATATCATCAAGTATTTTGGTTTGTTATTCTAGTTTATTTATTTATCGTTACTATTGTCTTTGTTTCTATTGTTCCTCCTATTTACTTATATTTCATATTTTATTTACCACTGTTTATATTATTACACCATGCTAAACTCTATTAATGAGGGCATAAACTCCCCATTAACATGCCCTAGGACCTCACTATTAGTCATTAGCCTCTAGCTTTTGGGGAGATGCGCTTGAGGCCATGCGGCCCACAAGGCTCGGGGCACCTATTACATGGATTCCATGATTGGGATGTCAAAAAGTTCTATATGAGGTGTTCATTTATTAATTTACTATTTCAAGACAATATTAAAGAGATTAGGAACACATCGGAATTGTTCACATGCTGTTCTTGGGCATCATAAACCCATGTTTGGGGTAAAATATGTGCTTCCTAAATTATTATTGTTCAACTTCTTTTTCCAGTTACAGTTGATATCCTTTAATAGTTGGGTGACACACATGTTGTGTGGAATTGATGATTATTATTTTTATTGAGGATTTATTTCACCATTGGCGTGATGATATGAGGGAATATAGAAAAGTTCATGCATCATTATAGGCACCTTGAATTAATATGTCATGTATATTTCCATTCCATATAAGTTCATTTCACTAACATCATATCATGATGTGACTACGATTGTTGAGTGATGTTGTGATAGTTACCATAAGCCTGTGATATTTGTTTGATGTGGTTGAGTGATTACTTGTCTCAATTCATGATGTGTATGGGCCCTCATAGTTTGGGATGAGAAATTTACCATTCGAAGCGATTATAATATAAATAAATAGGTGTCATTTTCAGTGATAAGGTGTACGTTACCTGAATAATTGGGAATGAATATCCATTATAATGTGAGAAATGACATCTAAAATGATATTGTTTCAGGAATTTATCTCGCATTTTCATGATTAAGGAAGGTAAAGGACTGAACATCTTCTTTAAATGTAAAATGAAATGAAACTTATATCTGAGAGCTTACCAACACCTGGTCATCTATATCGGTAGTTGGGGTTGTATACATAGGTAAGTGATACTTTACAAGTTTATATTCTATAATTGTATCTATATATCATCTTAATGTTTCATCTGAGACATGTACTTGGAATTTGTAGAGAAATGCTTCCTTAAAATCCTCGTATTGTCTCTCAGAAGGGTGGTGATGACCATAATCCATCTGTAGAGGGCCCAAAACATCTAGTCTTACCTCTAGGAGTTCCACTTGATGCACCGCCATATATACGTGATCCTACACGGATGCACATGTCAATTTTAGTTTCCTACAACTGATGCAATCCATGCATGGTTATCCACAGAATTCTCATATGATGGCTGATCAATCTCATTAGTTTCAGATGTAGCATCCTGCAATAATTTTAGGGAATATCGGTCTACATACTAATGAGTCAATACTAGAGGCCTCCATTTCAATATTTGAGCATATGGAGATGACTTGAGAGTTGAGGGTTTAAATTATTACCTATATGTTGTTTGATTCGACCAAGCATATGATGGATGTGATTACCAAGGCTAGTAATCATCATGAAATGTTATAGGTTGATTTAATGAATGAATTCTATGATTAGTTCTATCCTTAGATGCTAAGAGAAGATAGATACAGAGAGTACATGAACCTGAAGTAGTGTCCTATGTCATTTATAGAGTATTTATCATGTTTCACTGATTAATGGTGGTTTTCCCTCCTTTAGTCAGTGATGAGCTTTTTTGTGGTACACACTTCGAGGATGGGCTGGTCTAAAGCATCCATAATTAGGTAAATGTATTTCACCTTCTTTATTTTTTGTGAAATTTTCAATCATGATCTTATCCTAGAGCACAACCTAAGTGACGGTAATAGCACTAGGAATAGTGGATCAGTGCCACGATAGGACTATACTTCTTTCAGTGGAAGGAAACATTACCTCGAGGATTATTTTCAAGGAAGTCACAACTAAAGTACTCATTTTTATAACTCTGTGGTGTATCATCAGTGTGTTCTATTAGAGAACCTTAACCTTCAATGTTATGGAGACCTAATGAAGTGTTTTGATTGAAGTCATATGGGGCATCCTCCGAGATTCTGCATAACCATTCCACCAACTTTATGTTGAAAAGGATATGTGCCAACTCCTCCTTCAAGAGTTTGTTATTTTGTACTGCATCTAGTGGGGAGTTAGAATAGCACCAACATGACTGTCCAAGGAGGAAGTTGTGTCTTTGGTTTCTAGATCCCTGACCACCATTAGAAAAAATATGACAATTATGACTATGGTTGTCAAGATTTTGTATAGGGCCTTGGATCAGTCCAGTTGCATGCACTATAACCGATACTCGAGGATCAAGCTATGAGACCATTTGAATTATAGTAAGAGGGAGTATTCCAATGTAGGGATTTCCCCATTGATTTATTCAATTACCCTTTCTTATGGAACCACTAAGATCATGTGATTATGGGTTCAATTTCATTTTCCAGATGGATTAGATGGTTCAATAGCATACTTTTATAAATAGATATTGCTTCATGGTATTGTTTCCATCACTAGAGATAAGTAGATATCTACTTAAGGGAGAGTGGGATGTTCAGGAGGTTAGATCTAGACCAAATCTTCATGGACAAGGAAAAATGACTATGTAGATGGCCAATCTCTTCATGGAAGATCAAGGTTTAAACCTAGTAGATTTTTCTCTAGTAGTATATCATTTATGGGATTTCATTCCCAGCAAATTTCTAGATTACCACTTAAGAGGTAGGAATATATAATTATCGATCTTTTTAGAAGAGAATATCCAGGTTCAATTCCTCTACACAAGATGAAACCAATATATCTTTCTGATCTCAAGCTGTAGTCAGAGGATTTAGAGGTTTATATAGACCATTTTGGGGTTCTCCCCTACTTTTCATGAAGACTGAAGGTTGAAACATAACTCTATGTGTAGAATAAAGATGGTTTAAAAAACTTATAGTGATGACTCTGTATCCACTGTCTAAAATAGAAGATATCTTCAACCAGATACAAGGATCAATTTTTTTCTCTAAGATCAAACTGAGGTGGAGATATCACCAAGTGTGGGTAATGTCAATAGACATACCTCATACAACATTCCCTAGTAGTTCTGGACTATATGAGTCCCTAGATATTCCATTCAATAATAAAAATTCTCCCATAATTTTCATTGATATAATGGATAGTGTTTCCCTTCCCTATATCAATTATTTTGTTGTAGTCGTTGTGGAAAAACTCTTGTTGTATTCTCACACATGTAGGAAACATTCCTTGCACCTTGTGATCATTATGAGTACACTAAGAGAGCATAACATTTATTCTAATCTTGCTAAGTATCACTTATGGATCAACCAAGTTTTTTTCTTCAGTCATATTATCTTATAATTATGAGTATATTTTAACCTAGAGAAGGATAGTGTTTTGGGTTCCAAGGAGAAACCCAAAAACATTTTTGATATAAGGAGTTTCTTTAGGATGGTTGGATATTATAGATGTTTCATACAAGACTTATCAAACAATTATTCACCAATCAATAGCCCTAGATAGAAGGGTGTTATGTTCTTATGGTCAAGAAGCATGCAAGAAATCCTTTTAAGAGTGGAAAGGTAGTCTTGTATCATTATAAGTTGTTACCCTACCAGAGCCTATTAATGGTTATATAATCTTCTGTGATGCATGTGGAATCACCTTGGGATTAGTGATAGTGGATGAGGATAGATTCATTGAATATGTATCTCAATAGTTGTGGCTTCATGAGAGAATTTACCCAACACATGACCATGATCTAGAATCATTTTCCCATGCCTTACATTGCTAGAGACATTATCAATTAGGTGAGCTCATTGTGGTGTACAAAAACCACCAGATCCTCAAACATATATTTTCATAGATTGACCCGATCCTCATAAAGTTGATATGAGTTGAATAACTAAATTACATTGACATCGATCTCTTGTATATTTCTTGTAATGGGAAATCTGGTTGTAAATGTGCTGAGTTGGAAAACTCAAGCATAAGCCATACGGGAAGCTGTTGTTGAATAGAAATTAATAGAACTCTTCTCTAAAATGTATATGGAGTTTCATGATATTCATGAGTTTTCTTACCAATCATCATTTACAGTGACTTCTTCCCTACATCAGAAGGTGAAGGGTGGACAATTTTTAGATCCTAGGAATTTGGTACTCAATGATAGTATATCAGAAGATAACCTACCTCCCAATTTTTCTATGTCTATAGATAAAATCCTATATATTGTTGGGTGAATTTTGGTTCCTAATGATATGAATTATGAGTTGAAACAAGAGTCCTGCACTTCCTAGTGTAAATTTCATTCAGGTATCTCCAAGGTGTATCGAGATATGAGACACCAATATTAGTGACATGGGATGAAACATCAGATAGAATGATTTATCACTAGGTGTTCCACATTTCAGCAGGTGAAGGAGTAGGACTAGTAATTTGTATGCTTGTTACATCCATTTCCAATCCTATAATATAAGTGGGATGGGTTTTCTCAGGTATATTTAGTGGGGTTGGCTTGGATGATGAGGGGTAGCGACCCATTGTGAGTGGCTATTGACTAACTAACCAATGTATCCCACTTAATTCATATCTGGGAGACATTCTTAGTTTATGAGATGGGAATAATGTATTTTTGTGAGATCATATGATTATATGGGTTCCCACATTCAATCATTTTGAATAGGGACACTTGTTTCAATTAATGATTCTGGCAGGGTTTGCAAAAAAAACTATAAGTAAACCAGTTCACTAAAGAATGGATTTTCATCCTCAGATAGATGAAAAATTGAAACATAAAATTCCGGTTTTAGAGTATATGAATCATTAATTGATCCTTGATTTTGGTTTTTCAGGAGAGAAGAATATCCCTATTGTCGATTTTGATGATAAAAATATATTTCGGGTGGCAATTCCAAGGGATCCTTTTGAGGCCTTATTTTGTAGGTTTTACTGTTCACCCCTTTACTGGTTAGAGGTAGGTGAGGTTTCCCTACTTAGTCCTCATCTCAAACATGAGAGTTCAGATTAGGATTAGCTAATTTATAAGATTATGAAAACAAAAGAATGTAGAAAAAACTATTATATAGATTTCCATTGAAAACGATTGGACTTTGAGGTCCGGGATAATGATTTACTTTGGGTATGGACCTTGTAATAGAATAGATTATTACGAATGAAAGGCATGTGGTAACATCATTACATACATCCATTTAATATTCTAGAGGTATTTTGGTTGGAAACCTATCATTTACTACTACCTTAGTTGTATTGGGCCACGAATAATGTCTACCATTTTTCATAGCTTCTATAATATCATGTTGACCCATCTCATACCTTTCATCTCTAGGAAGTTGAATTAGATGTTGATGCAACCATTGAGGAATACCTGCTACACATCATTCAGCGGTGCCTGAAGGATCTTTGAGGCTAGTTTATCCCTCTAGTATGAGTTCTATGGAATCCCGGTAGTGTATTAGAAGATACCTAGGTGCGGGAGGACGACATACAAGCTCAATGTCCATAGTTGATCTCAAATAGAGTTTAACCACCCTTGAAAGGTGAACTTAGGGAAAAGTTATTTTAAGGGTGGGGATACTATAAGTACCCGATATTTCACGCTGGTATCGAACATTTAAATTTCGATCTAATTCATTATATTCGAACAAATATTGAAGTCTACTGAGTTAGAAAATGTCTCAATGGTGTTTGGTGCTTGTTCTTCACAGGGAACCCATATTGTTTTTGTAGAACTAGGAATGTAGCATGATTTGTAGTAAACCATATGTGGAGGTGGCACAATTATAGTAAAAAGTACAGGTGAAATGATTTTTCAAACAGATCCTTAACACATTGTTGGCACACAGTTTCCCTATTTGTGAGTCCTGACCAAGTAGAAAAATCTTCCATGACCCGTCCCCCGAGGCCCAAGCCGTTACTACCCCAATCCCGCCTTTCATAGGCTAGGGGCTGGCGACAAGCATCGAAAGGCGTATTTCATAAAATAGGAAGGTGTTTATTTATAAACTATAAACTCATAAAAACCAATCACACAACCAGATAAAAGTACAAAGTAAACTATATAGTAAACATGGTGTGTACAGAATATAAAGGGGCTAGAATACGAGACCAACTAGAAAGTAAAAGAAAAACTGGAATGTACAACTAAAATTGAGTACATATCCTATGAAAACCCGCCTTGGATCCTTCCTGAAGGGTAGTTACATCTCTCGAATGATCATCTCTGCGGATCACCTTATCAAAGGTCCACCTTTGAGTAGTCTCCAGTCCAAGTACCCTCGTCCTAAGTCAGCATTATCTATCATCTACACTAGACACAATAAGGTGTAGGCATAGCCCGTGCATGGGTGAGTATAAAAATACTCAGTAGGGACCTCGAGACACCTAAAGGTCTCTCAAATCCACAAAGGAGAAACCAAAAAACATAGAAACAACAATCAAACCTACATAGGTATAAGCCCATACTTATACCTATGTTATCAGAAGATATATATGTCACATAGGAGGGAAGAATACCACATGGGTATTACCACGAAGGTTGGAGTACCACAGAGGTATCACCTCAATGACAAATTACCACACATACACACCATGATGAAATAAGACTCTACTCAAACTAGGTATAATACTTTTAGAAACATGATTACGAACCTCACCCACACATGATTTCTATGAAAGCTGATATACTACCCCAAGATTCTCTACGGATAATATAATGTAACATCCCTAGTTACATCATCAAACACCTCAAATGCTCGAGAACTCCTCCTTTATAGAGTACAGAGGGCCTACCATATCACATAGAGGAACATCCCACTAACCTTGGATTTCTAAGGTACTCCTCCTCTCTAGTACCATTGGTCTTCCGTGTCACATAGAGGTTCTCCCCACCATGGGTCTGCAAAATCACACAGAGTCTCTCCCCTCATGAACTGATGAGTTACTCCTCCTATCAAGTACCATGGCTTTACTGAATCACAATGCGGTGCTCCCCATTGTGGGTCTGCTGTGTCACATAGAGGCTCTCCCCACTAGGCCTGTCCAGTCACTCCGAGTCAAAACAGTAAGCAGTCTTCAAGTCTCAGTCGGTCGCAGGGTTCCGTACGTACCGCACTTGGTGGAACCGCTTCCCAAGACATCGTTCATACTTCAACCTCCCAGAATTTCGATGAAGAAGTATCCCAAAGTTCTGTTACTTCATAATGGTCCCAATGAAAAAGACATCGCATAAATCAAATGCCCGATCAGTAAGTTATTAGCACTTCTGCTCCTTGGATCCCGTTGGATTCGGTGTCCAATCCAGCCCAGTTGTACACCAACCTTATCCAAAACACATGTGGAGTATTCTAAAAGGACCGTCTTGACCTATGGATTATGTTTCTATAGACAGTTCGTCAAACGAACACTCGATTCTCAATTTATGTCCAAAAAGGTGAAATTGGGTCCGGACGGGCCCAGGTCTCGTCCGATCCGGCCTGGGCTGACTCGAACTGACTCAGGATCAGCCCGGCTAGCCTAGGCCTTATAGGGCCTGGCCTGCTAGGCTGTGGTCCGGCCCGACCTGCGTAGGGGGTGGCCCTGCCCGGCACGCGCTTGGTGTAGTCTGCTGGCTTGGCGCAGTGGTGCGGCCCGATGGCACGGTCTGCATGTGCTAGCACCGAAGAGGGAGTTCCCCCTTCCATTTGAAATGGAAATGGGAAGAACCTCTAGGAAATCCCAAGTCAATTAAGGACCCAAGAGGGACCCAGAGAACCACAATGTTCAGTCAGTGCTTTGACCGATCCTCATCCCAGCAGCCCGATCGAGCATCACTGCTCCTCTATGGCCGACCAGCTGTTGACCGCCCTTTGGCCTCCACAGCGGCCGAGCGGTGGCAGCCTCCACCTCCGGTAATGTGGACGTGTGCCACCACTCTACCACGCGGCCGGCCAGATTTCAGCCACTGACCTACCCCACTATGGCCGATGGGCAAGGTCTTCCCCATCATCCGGCGGCGCTGATGCTTTTTTCCCTTCCATCCTCACCGCCGACCAAGTTTCGGCCGCCTCCTTCTTCCACGATCTATTGTGGCTTCGTTCCAAGACCGAAAAATAAATCGATCACATATATGTGATCCTTGGGTCAAGGTATTTGCGTTCATATGTCATGTTCAAAAAAATATAGTGTTTCCCATTTCATTAAATAATTGGGGTTGAAAAACGCACAAAGAACGAACTGAGAATAGTAGATAAATGGGCCAAGGTATATGTGCGGGATGATCGCATCGGTTGTTTGGCTATCATCGTTGTGAATCCAGAACAAGAAGAATGAACAAAAAATATATTAACAAAATCAAATTAAATCTCCTACCTCGATTTTCCGATGGAGTTGGCGGGAGGAAGAATACAAAGTCGTTAAATATTGACGTCGTCATTTGTCACTCTCACAAGACGCTCCGTGGTCGGTTCCTAGTTCTTCAATTTCAGAAGTCGTTCATCGTTGGAGGCTCTCATTTTTTTTGAAAAAAGATCATTCCATCAATCCAAAGCTCTCCCCTCCTTATCCAATCCTCTCCCACGAGATGTGAGGTTCCAAATTAATAAGATTAAGTCTATTAATTAAACAAAAGGAGTTGTCAATTTAATTTGAGGGAAACCAAGTGTTTCCTCCAATTAAAAGAGGGGTTCGGGTGGTACCCACCACAATGAATTCAATTGGGATGTTTCCAAGGGTGTCCCACTTTAATGAAGAGAGATTGGGTGGTTTCCATGACCTTGAATTCAATTTGGATGTTTCATTAAAATAAAATAAAACTTGTTTTCTTATTATATTTTTTTTAACTATCCCACATAAAACATGAAACTAACATTCATCTTTGAACTACTATGGTCGAGGTGAAGATCTCATTTGGTGAATATCGGTGCTGTGAGTTCAACGGTGTCCTCAGATTTCAATTCCAAGCTTTGGATGAAAATTCACAAAATGTCGCTTGTGCGTTTACTGAGTTTACCCAAAAAAAGTTCAGAAATTCATTCCACGAACACCAGTCCTCGAAATCACATGCCGTTAATTTTTGCAGACTCATAATAATTCTAGTTAATTTAAAAATATTTCAAGGAAAAACCCAGGTCTTTACATTCTCCCCACCTGAGGGCTTTGTGTCCCCGAAATCCATAACCCAAACTAGGGAAACAAGTGGGGGTACTGAGCAAGAATCATTGCCTCCCGCTCCCATGTTCCCTCCTGGAGGCTCCCATGCTTCTAATGAACACACAATAGAGGTATCAACCACCCACAAAGTAAGCACTCTAGTCGATACTCATTCTCCACTGGATCCTCTGAAAAGTTTTCCCCATCATCGATGTCCAGCTTGCCCAAGTCAATAATGTGAGAAGGATCAAGTACGTATCTCCTTAGTTGGGATATATGGAAAACATCGTACATTTTGTGCAATTGAGGTGGAAGTTATAAGTGGTAAGCCAACTAAACAACTCTACTGAGGACCAGAAAGGGTCTGATGAACCTCGAAGATAAATTATTTCCCCAACCAAACCTCTACAAACCTTGTTAAGGTGAGACCTACAGAATGAAATGGTCACAATCCTCAAACTCAAGAGGTATCGGTCTCCTGTTAGCATAAGGCTTCTGCCTACCCTGTGTGGTCTTCATCCTCTCCTGGATGATCTTCACCATCTCTGCGGCAGCCCGTACCATCTCTGTTCCCATGAGATCTATCTCCCCTGGGTCAGTCCAGGATAGTGGCGATCTTCATGGTCCCTCATACAACGACTCGAATGGTGCCATGATGATAGTGGAGTGATAGCAGTTGTTATACGTGAACTCCACCAAAAGAAAGTGATCCTCCCAACTACAGCCAAAATCAATGATGCAAGCATGTAAAATTTCCTTCAGGCTCTGAATGGTCCGCTCTGTCTGACCATCCGTCTGAGGATTGAATGCAGTGCTCAACCAAAGCTCTGTCCCAAACGCCTCCTACAACCCCTTTCATAGCAGGGATGTAAAACATGATTCACGATCGAAGTCAATCGAAGATGGAACTCCATGAATCCATACAATATCCTGTACATAGAGGTTTCCCATGCTCTCAACTGGTCCCTGATCTCTGATAGGTAGGAATTGAGATGATATAGTGATTCGGTCAATGATCACTCGGATAAAATCATGAATCTTGGATGATTATGGTTGTCCTGTCAGGAATTCCATGTAAATTCCATCCCACTTACACTCTGGAAGTTCTAGGGGCTAATCTAAGTCGGCTAGAACCTGATGCTCTACCTTCACATGCTTTTAAGTGAGGCACTGTGAAACAAACTCTTCTATAGCTTTCTTCATTATCGGCCACCAATGTTGAAGCCAAGGGTCCTGTTACATATTTTCCACTCATGGATGTACCTCTAGAGGGGATGTATGGAACTCCCTCAACTATTCCTCTCGTAGTGTTACCGGTATCATAGTACGCCCACTTAAGAGGATGATGTGCTCCCAAACCATTATAAAATCTATCAGGTGTCTGTCCTATGGATATCTTATCACGTCGAGACTTGTAGTCAGTATCCCCCAGATGCACCTCCCTAACTAACTGAAGGAGTGGGGGAGTGACTGTGAGAGACTGCATATAATTTGCTCCATCTCGATCCATATAGGATATCCGCAAAGTGGCTAGCTACTTCATGGCCTCACTCAGTAACTGTACGCTAGATATCTTGTAGAGTGAATCTGGTACTACATTCCACATCCCAAGAGTATAGACTATATCGAAGTAATTATCATGGATAAACTCAAGCCAACGCCAATGGCTCAGGTTCGGGTCCTTCTGAGAAATGATATACTCGAAACTCTTATGATTAGAGTATACAGTAAAACGTTCTCCTATCAAGTAATGTCACTACATCTACATTAAAAATACCACTACTTCTAGCTTCGTGTCATGGGTATTGTATTTATGCTCATTTTGTTGAGAACTATATGCAATCAATACTCGCTCTGGTATCAGGACACATCCATTCTTGGTCGTTGATACGTCGTAGTAGACTACGTACCCAACACCCTCCTCTGGAAGCCTCAATATAGAGACACTCGTTAGTCTCTAACTCAATTCCTGGAAACTCCATTGGAATCTCTCCGACCTCAAGAAGGGTTTCCCCTTCTTCTTCAGTGCTAATAAGGGTTCCACAACTCTAGAAAAGATAGGAAAAAACCTTAGGAAGTTACCAGCCGGACCCAAAAAACATCGCACCTCTATCACACTCCTGGGTGGTTCTAAAGCAAGCACAACCACAATATTCACTAGATCCACCACAACTAAAGCCTTCGAGATAACTTATCCCAGAAAGTGGACCTCTCATATCCAGAATTGGCACTTCAAGAGCTTATCATAAATGTGGTGCTCTCGGAGTGTGTCCAGAACTATCTGAAGATGATAGGCATGATCCTCCTTCATCACTGAGTATATTAGGATGTATTCAATGAAGACTACCATAAAGAGATCAAGGTATGGCATGAAGATAGTGTTCATGAGCCCCGTGAACACTGTTAGTGCATTGGTCACACCGAATTCATAACCAAGAACTCATAGTGGCCATACCAATATATGAAGGCCATCTTTGGAACATCCTCTTCTCATACCCTAAGATGGTGATAGCCTGATCTGAGGTCTATCAATGAAAACCATTGTGCTCACTTCATCTGATCAAAAAAAATAGTCAATCCTCAGTAGTGGGTACTTTTTCTTCACAGTCACACAGTTCAGGTGCTAATAGTCAACATAGAGTCTCAAACTCCCATCTTCCCTCTTATAAATCAAAATTGTGGCTGCCCAATGGGAAAAACTGGGCCTAATGAACCTCTTTCTCTGCAAGTCCTCTAGTTGTACTTGTAGCTCTTGGAGCTCCAGATGATCCATCAGATATGTTGGTGTAGATATCAGTGATATCCCGAGATACATGTTGATGTAAAATTCCCCCTCTCTGTGGGGACGTAGACCCGAAGCATCATCCGGAAAAACATCAACTTACTGATCCAGCACTACAGGATAGCTCAGACACTCATTATCAACCACTCCAAGTGTACGGCTAGACAACTAATGTGTCATCAGTTGCACCCTCCTCCGGGTAAGTCCATTATGTGCTGGAAAGGTTCCCTTCTCACTAGTGATGGAAAACCTGGTCACATCCGTGATGACACACCGCACATTGTGCCTAATAATGTCAATATGAGCATGGATGGTGGATAACCCATCCATACACAAGATGATGTCGTAAATCCTCTATGCCTCTACTAGAATATCCTATCCATAGCCCTCACATACTACAGTATGCTCAAATTGCAGGCACTAGTGTGAAATCATCGAATCTGCTCTCTTAAGAGTCTCTAGCCGTAAGTTTTGAGCCAATGTTTCCACTGGAATCTCCATGATCTGAATGAGGGACATGGAAATAATATAGTGACTAGAACCTGTGTCTATAAGTACTTTTTCTATGGTGGATTAGAAATAGATTGTTCCTCCTATCATCTATATAGATCCATGGTTGTAGGCCTCAGCTTCCTGGAGTTGAGCTCGTCCCAATCCACCTACTCCCTATGGTTGGGGTGGACCTCCTGGTGGAGGTGGAAGTAGAACCCCAAATCTCTTCCCACCACCTGCTTCATAGACTACTCCTCTTCCATGTCTACCTCCTTCGTGTGACCTCCTCGATCAAATCATCACCTCTGCCCAGGAGGTCCTTCGACCGTCCACTGGTCATCTGTATGGTAGGTCAGGTAGTCGCAATTCATATGACCCTGCTCACCACACGAGTAACACTGCATCGACCTCGCATGTCCTACTCAGACTCAAGATCCACGCACCATCATCCTTGTATCCAACTTTATTCAATCTATAGGTATGGTCCTCTTGGACCTTTGCGTCATCTATCTACTGCCAGTTGCAGATGTCTCTGCTATGTGTCGTCTGATGGTGGGTCTCACTGTCCGTGATTTCTCAGCAAGAAAACACTCCACTAAGAGAGCTTTATCAGACACCCCCCTATATCGGGATGATAAGAGAAACCATTGAAGCTCTAATCTCTCGTCGGATCCCCTGATTGAAGGTCCAGGACCTAAAGACAGGGTCCCACACCATATCAGTGGAGTAGCACGAGATGTCAATGAACCTCACTGAATACCGAGCCACGATCATGCTACCCTAATTCAAGTGGGTATGATCCTGTAAACATAATGTGTCAAAGCTCATTGGGATGAAATATGCCCTAAAAAGGCTCTCGATGTCCACCCATAAAAGAGTCACCTCATCGTGATCCTGAAGCATTATTCTCCAGCATTTTCCCACTGTTTCCTAAAAAAGGATGGTGTCAAGGATCACCATGAGATCAGATGGTGTCCCTACTAGTCCGAAAACTCTAACAATGACCTCTAGACAATCCTCAGCTACTTGTGGATCTGTCTTGCTCTGGAATCCTCGGTGGCCTCTAGCATTGGAACTCATTTAATGCACTCCAGCAGCATGCAACATCTACTACAGGGGCTAGTTGAATCAGTTACCCAAAGGGTAGTGGTGCTACTAGTTCACCACCAGATGTTACAAATGAAGCAAGGGGGCCCTGCAACAAAGCCTCGTCGCATGGTGGTCTATCATCACATACTCTAAGTTGAATCTTTGATGGTTTTCTACATTGAGGAATCCTGAAATGAAACAGGTTCACCACAATCATTATTTTTATACCTGGTGAGCTAAATCAAAGATATTGAAAAGAAAACTTTTCTAAAAGACATACGCAATCTTTGATTTCATGCACTCAGTTGGAAATTAGTGGTCAAGGTCCTGGTGTATGGATACATCGGCTACCACACCAACACTGGGCTCCTCGAAAAAAAAACCACACTCATAACAATTAACACTATTTCTTACTAGAAAAGATAAGAGTCTTAGTTCTTCAGTAGAACCGAACATCTCTGATACCAACTTTTCACGACCTGTCCCCCATGGCCCATGTTGTGACTACCCCAAGTGATCCTTCCATACGACAGGGGATAGCGACAACAACTGAAAGGTGTATTATCTAAATCTGGAATGTGTTTCTTTTATAAACTGTAAACTCCCAAAATCCAAGCACAAAACTAGATACAAGCACAAAGTAAACTATATAGTAAACAGGGTGTGTAAAAAATTCAAAGTGGCCAATATTCCAGCCTATCTAGAAAGAACAAGAACAACTATATAGTACAATTAAAACTGAGTACAGATGCTATGAACACCTGCCAAGGATCCTACCTGAAGAGTAGATACAACTCTCGAACGATTGTCTCTGCTGGTCACCTCGTCAAAGGTCCACCTCTAAGAAGTCTCCAGTCTAGGTACCATCATCCCCAGTTAGTGATTTCCATATTCTTCCCATGACACAAAAAGGTGCGGGCATAGCCCATGCAGGGGTGAGTATAAAAATACTCAGTAAGGACCCCGAGACCCTAGAAGGTCTCTCAAATCCACAAGAGGAAAACCATAAAACAATGAAACAACAGTCTAGCCTACTAAAGTATATACCCATACATATACCAATGTTATCAGAATATACCCACATCACATAGGATGGATGAATACCACACAAGTTTTACCACGATGTTAGGAGAACCACATAGGTATCACCACGAAGATAATGTACGAATCAAGCACACCATAGAGATAAGGCCTCCTTAGCTACTGCAGAACTCCTCCTCTATGGTGTATAGTGGGCCAGATGCGTCACACATAGGTTCCTACCATTATACTTGGATTACTATAGTACACCTCCTATCGAATACATTGGGTTTTCCACATCAAACAGAGGTGCTCCCATTCATGGGTTTACCGCGTCACACAAAGGCGCTCCCCCTCATGACCTGTTGAGGTACTCCTCTTGTCGATTACCATGGGTCTGTCACATAATAAAGAGGTTCTCCCCACCATGTGTCTACCACATTGCATAGAGGCTCTCTCCATTGTTCCTGTCGAGTCACTCCAAGTCGAAACGGCCAGTAGTCATCAAGTGTCATCCAGTCACAGTGTTTCGTATGAAGTGCGCTTGGGAGAACCACTCTCCAAGCCATCGGTCATACCTCAACCACCCCAAAGTATCATGAAGAAGTATCCCATAGTTCAATCACGTTATAAAAGACCCAACTCAACAAATAGAATTTTTTGGGAAAAAATCTCTCAATGTATCATTGATGCATTTTTGAGGTGATTGTGTTTGTTGAAAAAGAAAACCTTCGTGTTGTGTTTGTTGTCCAAGAAAACCATGACATACAAAATTGTTGAAAAACGGGATTTCATGGTGTCATGCCGTGTTCAAGGGATGTGGTTAACTATCCATGTTTGATTCAAGAATTTTTACAAATGAATGGTTGATATGGAGGTGGTTCAAAAAGAACAGATACAAGGTGGCATCGTTTTCCACTGTTTTCCTGATTTTTGGACCTCAAAATCGACAATTGGAGAAAAGTGTTTTTGGAAAAGGTACATGACCGCTGGTGTCTTTGAGTCTTGGAAACATTCTCTCCATATTTTTTTCAAGATCATAAAATCAAAATATGGAAAAGGAAAAAAGGGGCGCCCATGTTTTGGGTTTAGTCGCGCAAATGACTTGCGCGACAGAGACTAGGGCGGCTGGTCTTGCACCCCGAGAGGAGACTTGTGTGACAGACACTCCTGGTGTCCAAATGCCTAAAAATAGAGGTCGACCCATCCTTTTTTGGTGTGATTTCAAAACATAGAGAAAATCAGAGCTCCTGCTGCGCAGGTGTAGTGGTCTCGCAAGTGGTGGTGTGGTCGCACAAGTATTAAGATATTCAGAAGTTGTGCACCTGTTGATAGTTGTGCGTCCAAAGTGGTTTGGGAGATAAAGGTTGTGAGTCTCCCAAGATTAAAGATGAAGAAGGGGGAACCTCATAGGTGGTTTGGTGACACTTGAGCACTTCGTTTTGAAGAAGTGTGATAGTTGATTGCTGCACGCCAAAATTGGTTTGGGCGTAAAAGGGTGTGAGTCACGCATGTTTGGAGTTGTAGAAGCTAGTGTCGCACAAGTGGTTGAGGTGAACTTGCGTTCCAGTTATAACTTGCACACCGAGACTTCGCGCCAACTTGGAGAAGGGCGCAAAGTATGGTTGAAGCACATCAGTGTTTCAGGGCTGCGTGGAAGGTGGAAGATTGCGTGATTCCTTTGGTGGAAAGTGAGATTCATCTACGGGTGATAGTTGGACTTCAACAGAGAATCTATATACAATAGAGGATGTATTATTTAGTGATAATGAAGAGACCTACCGGTTTATAAACAATGAGTGGATCCTTTTAAGAGTATTGAGCAAAGGATGAGGAAAAGGTGATCCTCTATACCGGCAGTGGGCCAGAGAGAGGGAGACTGGGAGTGACCCTTGGGAATGTAGGGAGATGACCCTTAGCATTGTAAAGGTAGTGAGCCTGGGAATAGAAGTGATCTATCCAGAACATTGTAAATAGAAGTTCGCTTTTAGTGGATTTTGTACATCGGCACATTTCCGGTGTATGATCCGTGGATGTAGCCCAGTGATGGTGAACCAATTAAAAATCATTATGTCCTGTGCATTCTTTAGTTTTTGTTTATAATTTTCTGCAAGAAATAGAGATAATAGAGTCCTACTAAACAACAAGACATGATCAATAGGGGCAGTTGTTTTAATCTGTCAAACACTGATTCACCCCCCCTAACCGGGTATCTAACCTAGTGGACCTATCAATTGGTATTAGAGGTTGGTTTTCATTACTGGTTCATTATAAAATGGAGGTCACTAATTATAAACGGATTCTGATCTTCGACGAGAACAATTTTCTGCTATGGAAGAATCAGATGCATCAAAACTTTTGATCTTTGGGAATAGACGTATTCACAATAACAATGCATGGTATAATAGCTAACATCAACTATCGGGAATTATCAGATGTTGAGTGAAGAGAATTGGGTTCTAACTCCAAGGGCATAAATGATTTAGGGGGAGCCCTATACAATGCTATCTATATGAAGGTGATGTCTTGTAAAACATCACATGCCATGTGGGAAAAGCTTTTGAATATATACGAAGGAGATACAAAGGTCAGAGAGGCAAAGCTACAAGTACTATGGAATATGTATGAAGATCTGAAGATGAACTCGAATGAGTTTGTTGATGCATTCTTTGATTGGGTAAAAATTTTTGTGGAAGAAATGAGAGGTCTTGGTGAAGTCATTGATGACATAAAGATCGTAAAATGCATATTGAGGAAATTTCAACCTCAGTTCAATCTGAAGGTTTCAATATTAGAAGATAAAGATCCAAAATATCTAACACTGGACAATTTGTACAGTACCCTGGTTGCATATGAAATGAGGAATGACGATAATGAGGCTATGGAAAAGGGGAAATCCCATGAGGTGGAATTAAGGACATGAAGAATCTCACCATTGAAGATTCTCAAGAAGTAGAGACAGATGAGGTAATGTCATTACTTTTCCCAAATCTTTAATGAGGAAAAGGAATGTTCAATGGAAAACATCCAATTTATTTATTTAGATGTGGAAATGTTGGTCATCCTGCCACAAGGTGCCCCAAAAAGTTTCAAGAAGAAAATGATGAAGATGAAGTTGAAATTCCCAAGAAGAAATCTTCAGCCTATGTGAATGGGAAGAAGAAATTCAAGAGAAATTTCTTCAAGATGAAGAATCTTTTTTTCACATGAAATGGACAGTTCAGATGAGTCAATGTTTGAGGAGGTTGAGGAGATTGAAAATTTTAAAGATCATGGAGAAAATGAAATGGTTGCTATTGTCGGTAGTGCTCAAGAAAAGAAAGAAACCGACACTGATGAAGAAGAAGAAGAAAATGAAGGCAGAGTTGACATGGAAGCTGAATTAGAAGCAGTTCATGAAGAGATAGATATTTAGAGAGAAAAAACAAATAAATCCAATAAGGTGGTACATGATGCCAAACTCCATATGCAACATTAGGAAGAAGAGGAGTCTGAGATAGTGAAAGAAATAAAAAATATTAAGTCTTCCAGGCTAGAGAGCTTAGAAAAGGTTGATGAGCATAAGCTCAAGATTGGATAACAGAAAAAGAAGATAGATAGGTTGAATAGAAAAGTCAAAGATCAAGTCATGTGTATAGAATAACTTGAATAATAAGTGGTCAGTCTGTGATGAAAAATGAAGGATCAAGAAAAACTCTTGTCCCCCAATGTGATTTCAGGAAAGCAGGTTAATCAGAGGACATAAAAGATGAACGAGGAGGCTAGTAGTTTAGAAGGAATGAAGTAGCAGTTGTGATCAGATGTTATGGCCGATTTAGGGCTTGATAAAAAACACAAATCTGTGAATATTGATGTCAGACCGCAAGAACCCATCCTGAGATTAAAGGTTTAATTGGGCACAAAGCAGAATCAGAATATTAAGAGATCCCAAGGGGAAACTAGTAGTGCATAAGTAACAAAAAGGAATGCACCTTATATCAGGTGTTATTATTTTGGAAAGATGGGACATTCACAGAATGTTTGTTCCATATCCAAGAGATATCGAAGGGAACAAGAACAAAGGTGGCATCCAAACAGAGAATGGTTCACCATAAAATATTTTGAAGGAACTATTTTTGGTGAAAAGGATTTTTTTACATGGATAGGTAGTGCACTTCAACCATACAGAGGAATGTGCCAAATCAGAATCAAAACGTTCGCAAGCAGGATATCAATAAAAAAATAGGTGAGTTAGAATGCAGAATAGATTTTCTTCTTTGCATGATGAAGCTAGTCCATAATAATCTGAGAAAGAATAGAACTCTCAATCAATGTCAAGTGTGAATGCAAAAATACAAACCAAAAAGACGAAAGATGAGAAGGTTGTGGTGGCAGAAATTTTCCTAAAAGAATCAGATTGCTCTGGTGTGTGGATCATTTAATGTGATCTCCCATCTCACATGACAGGTAATAAGGATATTTTTATAGGCATAAAATATGATAAATAAGGAGTTTTCAAGTTTAGAATTGATGAAGGCCTGAATATTATTGGCATAGGAAATGCCATGTTTGGGGGAAAAGAGATGAGACATTCTAATGTCTTAGAAGTGGAAGGCCTCAATTACAATTTCCACAGTGTCAGTCAACTATCTGACTCAAGACATTATATAAGGTTTACTAAGAATATGTGTGTCGTTAAAGTAAAATAAAGGGCAGTAGTTCTAGATGGAAAAAGATCAAAAGGAAATCTCTACCTGGTAAGTAGAGAAGAGGTTATGTGTTTTATGTCCTGAGAGGAAGAAAATGAGTTGTGGCATAAATGACTTGGTCATTTTTTCCAACCATCCCTAGAAGATCTGTTAAAGTGTGAAGCAGCAAGAGACCTCCCTATGATATCACGTGATCATACACATACGTGTGATGCTTGTCAACAATGGATGATCTTAAAAAAGACGTAAAATTTGAAGGAAAATAATTCAACAAGAGTGATTGAATTGGTGTATGCTGATGTTTTT
Source organism: Viscum album (assembly GCA_963277665.1). Taxonomy (NCBI): domain Eukaryota; kingdom Viridiplantae; phylum Streptophyta; class Magnoliopsida; order Santalales; family Viscaceae; genus Viscum; species Viscum album. The sequence goes on from OY728123.1 coordinate 670,335,144, forward strand.
GGACCTATTTCACCAAGATCCATTGAGAGGAAGAGGTATTACATTCTTTTCATTGATGACTATAACAGAATAGAATGGGTATTTGTTATTTCCCATCATTCTGATCTGTTTAGCTGCCTAAAACATTGTTGAAGGGAATATGAAAGGATGCATGGATAGAAAATTTTGATGTTTCATACAGACAATGGTATGGAATTCACAAATAGTTAGGTGGAAGAGTATCTTGAGAAACATGGGATAAGGAATCAGGTTTCTTAAGTAATAACTCCCCACCAGAATGGAGTGGTTGATAGGAGAAATCAGATCATCAATAACATGGCCAAAACAATGCTTATAGAAAAATATCTACCCGAGAAGTTTTGTATAGAAGTAGTGTTGACATTAGTATACATTTATAATAGGACTCTTTTGTGTCCTAAGGAAGGAAGGACTCCATATGAAATGTGGTAGGGAAATAATCCAACAATGAAATACTTTAGAATATTTGGAAGTATGTTCTTCCTTTTCAACAAAAAAATCAAAGGAAGTTTGAATCACGTAGAGATGAGGGAAAATTTCTGGGCTACTCAGGAAAAAGAAAAGCATACAAATGATTTAACAAGAGGCTAGGAAAAGTAGTTGAGAGCAATGAAGTCACTATTATGGAAAATAAAGAGAATAATCCACAGCACAATGAAGAATTTCTTGATGAAAGTGATGAAAAGGATGGTAACCTAGGAGAAGTGTAATTGGAAGATGCTGACGTAGAAGAATACACTGATGATGAACAAGAAAGTGTCAAGTCTGTGTCTGCAAGGAATCCAAAGAGTCGAGATGCAATTGATAAGAAGAATATCATTGGTGATGATATAGCACCCGTTCAGACAAGAAGAATTAAGTCACTGCAGCAGACATCTTTCCTATCTCAAGTAGAGCTGAAATGCTTTGCAGATGCAGCTGAAGGTGAAAATTGGGTTCTGGATATGAATGATGAACTTGATCAGATTGAGAAGAACTAGACATGGGAGACTGTTTCAAGACTAGCAGATAATAATGTAATCAATACTAAATGGGTCTTTCACAACAAGATGAATGAATATGGAATAGTGGTTCGAAACAAAGCACGACTAGTGTGCATAGGGTACTCCTAGAAAGAGGTAATGGATATTTGTGAGACATTTTCACCGGTTGCAAGGATAGAGACAATCAGATTATTCCTAGCCATTGTAGTGAAACAGAAGTTCAAAGTCTTCCAGATGGAAGTCAAATCTACATTCTTTAATGGAGTTCTAGAGGAGGAAGTGTATTTTGAATAGCTAGATGGTTTTCTAATTCATGAGGATGAGAAAAAGGGTTGCAGACTGAAGAAGGCGTTGTATGGGCTGAAACAAGCACCAAGAGCATTATAGTAAAGGCTTGGTCAGTACTTGAAGAAGCATGGTTTCGAGGATGGGGGAGTTGATTGAAATCTCTATTTCAGCAACGACGGTAATCAAAGGATGATGATGTTGGTTTTTGTCGATGACATAATATTTTGTTGATCAGATGAGGCTCAGTGCAGATAGTTTTCCGAATTCATAAAAAGTGAGTTTTCAATGCCAATGATTGGAGAGATAACATTTTTTCCTTGGACTACTGGTAACACAAGGAATGAAGAGAACATTCATTTCTCAATCCAATTGTGCCAAGGAGGTTTTGAAAAGGTTGGGAATGGAAAATTCCAAGGAGATGAAGGCTAGAGTTTCTACCCAGATGAAACTATCCAAATATGATAATGTCAAGGAAGTTAATATCATAAAATACAGGAAACTTTTTGGAAGTTTGTTGTACTTGAGAGAAACAAGGACTGATATTGTTTTCGCCACATGCCATGAAGCTAGATATCAGATTAATCCCATGGAAAGGAACATGCTTGTAGTGAAAAGAATAATTAAGTATATCAAGGGCATGGTGGACTTCAACTTGACATATAATGACAAATCTCAGACAAATCTATTGGTATATACTGATGCAGACTGGGCTGGTTCAGCGGATGATAGGAAATCAACGTCAGGTGGTTCTTTCTATCTTTTTGGATTTTGTATTTCTTGGCTAAGCAAGAAGCAATAGTGGATTTCATTGAGCACCAAGGAGGCTGAGTATATTTAGACCACTCAATCATGCACACCGTTATTGTGGATGAAGAAACAGCCTGATGATATGGGAGTTGAAGTGAATTCTTTATCGGAATCCATTGCGATAACTCAATTGCTATAAATGTCAGCAGAAATCTCTTCCATCACTCAAAGACAAAGAATATGGAGATAAAGTATTATTTTATCAAGTAGAAGGTTGAGCAGAGAATTGTGAGGTTGGAGTATATTCCCTATAGCTACAAGTCGCATATATTATAACAAAGGCCTTACCCAAGGATGCTTTTGAGAGGCATCGAATGGCTCTGGGAGTTCAGTCGACTCCCCAAACATGAATGAATGTGAATGTGGTACCCTCCTTTCCCTGAGATATGGTGTGTTTTTCCCAAATGTGATGATATTTGTTCACCACTCTATTGGAGACTGCAAAGGAGTGACCTTTGGGTTTGTTGATAAAGGGGGAGAAAATACTGATTGTTCAAGGGGGAGACAGTGTGGCTATTTGAGAAATCATGACAGATACAGGGAGAAGCTATAGGTGGAGCAGCCATATTGGGGGAGTATCAAACCTGATGATGCTAGAAGTGATCGATCAAAGAATAGATATCACGATAGTTGACGATCGTGATAAAAACAAAAGAGTGGTGTTGGAATTTGGTAATAATATTTCAAAAAATTGGTATCTATTTGGTGTCAATAGTGGGTGTTATTGTTGAAGTGATTCAGTAATTAACTTTTCATTTACTCTTGTTTCTCATGCCGAACATTGATTATGTGGGCTTAGATTATGTGTTGAGTAAATCGTTGATCGTTATCGGAATCACAATTGGTGAATGGTGGCTGAATAATTAAGGATGTATCTTTTTATGGAATAATTTTCAAAAAACCAAAAGGGGGAGATTGTTGGGAAAAAATCCCTCAAGGTATCATTGAAGCATTTTTAGGTGATTGTGTTTGTTGACAAAGTAGGCCTCTATGTTGTGTTTGTTGACAAAGCAAACCATGACATACAAATTTGTTGAAAAAGGGGATTTAATGGTGGAATTTAGATTTCAAGGGATGTGTCTAATGATCCATGTTTGATTCAAGAACATAGATAATGAAATGGTCGATCTGGAGGTGATTCAAAAAGAGAAGATACAAGGTGGTTCCATTTTCTAGTGTTGGCCCAATTTTTGGACCTCAAAAACGACAAATGGATAAAAGTGTTTTTGTCAAAGAGAATTTTGCGCAAGTGTATTAGAGGCATGAAAAATCTCCCGCCATATGTTTTCCAAGATCAAAACAACAAAATATGGCAATGGAAAAAGGGGCGCTCAATTTTTGGGTTTGGTTGCGCAAGTGACTTACGCATTAGAGACTATGGCAGCTGGTCTTGCGCACTGAGAAGAGACTTGTGCACCCGACACTCAGGGTGTCAAAATGCATATAAATAGAGGTCAACCCCTCCTCATTAAGTGTGAGTTAAACACATGTATAAAATCCGAGGTCTCATCGTGCATGTGTAGTGGTGGCGCAAGTGATGGTGTGGTCGTGCAAGTGTAAATATTTGCAAATTTTGTGAGCCAGTTGATAGTTGTGCGTCCAATGTGGTTTTGGAAAGAAAGGTTGTGAGTCACCCAATTTTATAGAAGAAGAAGGGGGAATTGTGTAGGTGGTTTGGTGACACTTGTGCACTTGGTTTTGAAGAAGTGCGACATTGTATGGTTGCATGCCAAAATCGGGTTGGCTGTAAAAGGGTGTCAGTTGTGCAAGTTGGGAGTTACTGAAGCTAGTGTTGCGCAAGTGGTTGAGGTGAACTTGCACGCTAGTCTTAACTTCCACGTCGAGACATGGGCGCTGACTTAGAGAAGGGCGCCAGGTATGGTTGATGCACAATAATGATTCAAGGCTTCCTGGAAGCTGGAAGATTGCCTGATACCTTCGGTGCAATTTGAGATTCTTCTACGGGTGAAAGTTGGACTTCAACAGAGAATCTACATACAACAGAGGACGTATTAATTAGTGATAATGAAGAGACCTACATGTCTATAGACAGTGAGTGGATCCTTTCCAGAGCAGTGAGAAAAGTAAGATGATGAAGGTGATCCTCTCCACCAGCAGTGAGCGAGAAAGAGAGAGATAATGAGTTACCCTTTGGAATGTAGTGAGATGAACCAAAACAATATAAAGGTAGTGAGCCTTGGAATAGAAGTGATCTATCCCTATATTGGTAAATAACAGTGCGCTTTTAGTGGATTTGGAACATCGGCATATCGCCAGTGTATGCTCCTTGTACGTAGCCCAGTGAGGTTGAACCAAGTAAAAATTGTTGTTTCGTATGCATGCTTTAGATTTTGTTTATACTTTGCTGCATGAACTATAGAGAAGAGTTTCTTACTTAATAGCAAGTCAATATTCATAGGGGTAGTTGTTTTAATCTTTCATACTCAAATTCCCCCCCCCCCCACCCTCTCAGGGTATCTAACCTGGTGGACCTAACCGCACGTCAATCAGACACTTGGTCTGTATTTCATTATTGTTTCATCTGTGAGAGTCTGGTTGGATTTTTTGTTATATTCAACCTTTCTTTACTCCAAAATTATCCCAAACTCATGTGGAGAATACCAAAAATACAGTCTCGATCCATGTATTCTGGTTCCATAGACGGGTTGTCAAATGGATGCTCAGTTCTCATGTTACGACCAAAATGGGGAACGTTGGTCCAGATGGGTCTGGGTATGGTCCGACCAAGTCAGACAGACCCGGACCGACCCTGCCTAGGCCGCCCCTACCTGGTTCTGGATGAACACGCATAGGGGCGGCCCGACCCATCCCATGCTGGGTGCGGCCCGGTGGCACGACCTGGTGGCGTGGCCCAAGGGTGCGGCCTGGTGGCGTCGTTCACCCAAGTAGGCACCGAAGGGGGAGCGTCCCCCTATCGTTTGGAATGGAAATGGGCAATGCATTTAGGTGATGCCAAGTCGCTGTGGGATGCTAGCAGGTCTCTCTGAACCGCTACGACCATCTGGTGCTCCGTCTGGTCCTCCTCCTAGTAGCATGGTCATGTGCCACTGCTCCACTATGGCCAACCAGGTGCTGACCAACTTCCAGCCTCCGTCACGGCCAGGCGGTGGCAGCCTCCTGCCCCGGCGGCGCGGACGCGGGCCGCTGCTCTGCCACATAGCCCGCCAGATGCAGGAAACCACCCTGACCTGCCGCGGCTGACGCTCCATGACTTCCACATCATCTGGTGGCACAGAAGTGAGGCTCCCTTCCTTCTTAGCGGCTAGCTGGGTGCCAGCCCCACCTTCTAATGGGAGCCATTAAGGCTTCATTCCAAGCACAAAAAATAAATCAATCTCATATTCGCGATCTTTGGGTCGAGGGCTCCACGTCTATATGTTATGCTCAACATAATATTACGTTTCTAGCATCATTAAATATTTGGCATTGAAGGACACATGAAGAACGCACCGAGAAAAAAAAGATAAAGGGGGAAGGGTATATGTGCGATATGATGGCCTCGTTTGTTTGGCCATCATCATTGTGAATCTAGAACAAGAAGAATCAACAAAAAACGATTTAATAAAAATAAAATTAAAACTCTTACCTCGATTTTCCGATGGATTTTGTGTGAGGAAGAAGGGAAATTCATTGAAGATTGACATCGTCATTCGTCATTCCCACAAGACGCTCCAAGGTCGGTTCCTATTTCTTTGAATCTGGATGTCATTCATCATTGGAGGATCTCCTTTGTTTGGGAAAGATCATTCCAACTCTTTAATGCTCTCCTCAAATATTCCAATTCATTCCCACAATTTGCGAGGTTCCAAATTAATAAGCATAAGTCTATTAATTAACCAAAAGGAGTTGGCACAATAATTTTAGGGAAACCGAGAGTTTCATTCCATTAATGAGGGGTTCGGGTGGTCCTCACCACCATGAATTCAATTGGGAAGTTTCCAAGGGACTCATGCATTAATGAAGAGTGTTCAGGTGGTTTCCATCATCTTGAATTAAATTATGGGGTTTCATTAAAATAAAATAATACATGTTTGTTATATTTTACTATTTTTTAACTCTCACACGAAATACATGAAAGCTTACATTCACCCTATACCTACGACGATCGAGGGGAATATTTAATTATGATAATATTGGAACTGCGAGTTCAATTATGTCCTCCTATTTCAATTCCAATCACCGATTCAAATGTTACATAATGTTGCTCGCACATTTACTGAATGTACCTGAAAAAATATTAGAAATTCATTCTGGGCACCCCAGGCCTCAGAATCATGTGCCTTCAATTTTTGTATACTCTTAGTAATTAAATATAATTTAAAAAAAATTACATGAAAAAATATGTCTCTTTACATAGCCCTTTCTCCTTGTACCAATGCATGATTTGCGAACGCTTTTACAATCCATAGGGACAAAATTGTAGAGGCTAAAATTTTGGTAATTTGACATTTTTATGCTTAATGGTCTAATTAATCCTTCTTTATTGATTGATATGATTTATAGTAGATAGAACCTCCATTTTATCATATTTTGATGCTTTTGAATATGTAACCATTGGATCAAGATGTCTCCTTAATCCAAGATCATTTCGAGCTTCCATTCACCTCGTTCGATGTGCAATGTTTGGTACTCTGGTCCGTTTTTGCTATTCATTGTCTTTCTTGCTCTTGACCTAGTATTCAAGGTGTGAGAATTTTTACCCTTTTCTCAAATATAATCTATTCCTAGACAAATTACAGGATAATAATAGACATGGAGTGTCAAACAAGACTATATTGGATGGTAAATAACTCATCCCTCAATATTATGTTTTTTGGAATTATCATGTGGGGCCCACCAAATTCATCAGGTTTTGTTTAATGAATTTATATACCTTGATTATAATCATTATAATAGCATGGTCATTATCTTTAATTTTAATTGTTGTTAGTTGTTTCTCCAACATCTTTTTCCATTCCTTGTCGGATTTCTTTTCAATAATTATTGTTTTAGAGTTTTGAAAGATCTAAGCTACTGTTAGGGGGTGCCTTGGGTTGACCATTCTTCGGGTATTCATTCCTATTATAAATGACTTGATTAAAATTTTGAATTTAATGAAGGAAATTACCATGTATTCTCAGTACTTGAAACACATAATGATAGTGCTTTAATTTGATAATTAAATGTGAAATATAAATTAACAAGTATACATTGTATATGTATTGACCCTTCTAAATGTAATTTAAAAATATGTTACATGTTTGTAGAACCCCTTAATATGTTAATGGAAGCTATCTGAGAGAACCTTGACTCCTAAAAATGACTTAAATGGATTAAATGACTGGTCTTATGCTGCATTCCCTTGACACACTAATAAAAGGGAAATGATAAAAAAAATACATATTGATTAATAAAGACATGATAAATTAGCCTCATAATCAATTACACAAGCCAAATTAATGAAAGGGAATGGATTGAACCATAGGAAATATTATATAAAAATTTATTAAAAAGGTGCATCTAGTCTTGAGATCGACTTAAATATTACAAGGAATGCCTTGAGCACTCGGGAACCCAATTCTGATTTAAGGATGAAAATTGATTTGGATAAGAACAACATGTAACTCAATCCTAGTAAAAAATTGGATGCTTGTTATGAAACCATATGATCTATTCAGTAATATTATAGGTTTCTGTGGATTCACTCCTTGACTCCAGTTTTGAAAAGTGGTTTCCATGGTTAAAGACCATCTGGCCAAGTCATTGTTCAGCCCTATATTGCATTAGATGAATTGCTTGGACTAAATAGTTACACAGACTATGTTATATGGATGACACACTTACCCTTATATAGGATACAATCATTACTGAGTTGAAGACCATTGAGTACTATGTTTCCTAACATATTTCCTTGGAACTTCATTATTTAATATCATTACATGTTTATTTTTACATATTTGAACCATTAAAATTCCAAAGATGGGACTTATTATAAATTTTTAGTAAAAACAATTAACTACATACGTGTTCTGACATCAGGTGAGGGATGAAGCAGGTACTTGTGAATTTAGGTACATTATGTTACTATAGTTTATATATTCATTCTTGCACACTGTTGAATTTCCATTACATGGGTCTAATGTTATAGACACCATAGGTTGTGTCCCACTAAGATTTATCTCACATCATCTCAAGGAACTATTTGGTACATATGGTAGATTAAATGAACATAGGTTCATATAAAGAGAATCATATGAATTTCAACACTAGTTTTCTTGCAGTTTAGGATATATATTGGTAAGAGATAATAGAGTTGTATCTCTGGATATGTTGGAAAGTTAATGTATTTATTTTTAATATGTTAGTCTTTGCATGTATTCTTTCTACTTTGTGTCCAAGTTTTCTAGCTTACTAGATACATGAAATATCATCAAAAGTTGTTGTATGTTATTATAGTTGAATAATTTATTTTTATTATTATCTATATTTCCACCGTGCATTCTATTTACTTATATAGCTTCTTCTCTTTGCCTATTTTTATATTATTCCATTGGGATAAACTTAGGTAATGATAGCATAGTCTCTCCATTAGCACACGCTAGGCCCTCACTAATAGTCATTGTCCTATGAAATATGGGGAGATGTGCTTCATGCAATGGAGACCACTGTGCTCGAGGAACCTATTAAGTGGAATCTAGGTCTTGGATGTTATAAAATCCATATAGATATTAAATCATAATCTTATAGTCATCCATAAATGAGGGTGGTAATATGATTTTAGGAATGTACCAATGCGATGGGATTTTTTTAAATCATCGAAAAATAAAACAGAATCCATGTACTTTTAATTAATTTTAAAAAGACACATCCTTCTATTTATGTTAATGTGACAAAGTCTATCACGAAATGTTTTAAAGTATTGCAATCATGATCGAATAAGTTCTTTTCAAGCATATTTATCTTGGAATGAATGATTTTTTATATTAAGTTCATATTTCCAAGAGTAGTACAAAGAATAATGGTGTTATTCAGAATAAAAAACAAGGTAAAAAGATTGTTAAAATGGTTTTATTGGGATTTAAGAAAGAGTAAACCTTTATAATTTAACCTTACCAATGAGTTAGGTGAAGTGTGTTTTGGAAATACACCATATTGGAGGCCTATTCATATTCACGTTGAATTGATTAAAAATACAAGGATGATTAAATAATTAAAAATGTGTTTTTTTTCATGGTGCTAGTTTGAAATAGATTATTTTAGTCATCTAGGTGGGTTGGGAAAAATATAACGGCTTTGGTTCCCCTATGGATAGGATCCTAATTTTAAAAGGAATACATGATTTTATACCCTTGTGATATTGTCCGTTAGAGAGAAAAACAAGAAGGTGATCTCTTATAGGAATACAAATTCCAATTATTAATGATATAAAATTTTAGAGGATTAAACATTAGTGTAAATTACTGTATCATTTAATTAATGAGTTCATGGTGGAGAACTATGTAGATGGGTATAAATAATTTTTTTGTGTAGGGATACAATGTTTCTGTAATGTATTTTGTAAAAACACTTTAGAAAAATTTAAAAAACCATGAGAACAAATAAAATAGGTGCATTTCATGGTTGGTGAATATGTGGAGCTAGTTCAGACCTAGAGTTGGGGTGGGGTGGGGTTAATAAGTGTCTAGTTTAGTGAGATGGGTGAATGAGAACCTAGTTAGGTGGATAAGGAAAAGGAGTTTCCAATTTGGTGAACATGTCTTGACTATAATGGTAAATAAATACGAATCATTTAGTTTTTTTGGTAATGTTCCAACCATAAATAGGGACTTGAGGGGATGGTGGATAAATTTGAAAACCATTTTGAACGTTGTGGGACAATATTTGGGGTGATCTATGCAGGAACCATTTATGGAAAACTATGTAATGAGATTTCACACTCTAAATTCATAAGAGTACATCTCAAGAAAACCCTTTCACCTGGGTCAGGGTGATGACATGGGTGAATTGGTCTCTTACAATGATCATAATCAATATAGGACATAATAACCCTTTTTTATCTATTATTTTAAATTATTTTTTTAATTAAAAATAACAAAAAAGTAATTCCTTGACGACAATGCTCACGTTCCATGTGGTCATGTGTCACAAGGTCCACTTTTATTAATAGATGGGTCATTTGGGGTCCTTTTATAGTGAATGGTGGTATGGGTGACTAGTGTATTGTCAATATAACCTTTAGAACCCATATACCATGAACAAGGAACATGAAGTGGGTAGGAAATTCCTCTATATTGGTATCAGGATAAATCAGTGGCATTAAAAGGAGTCGGCCATGTGATTCATTAGTGTGTATCGTTAATGTTATATGTGTAATTTTGGAACCCTAGTTATCATTGTTCCCTATGAATATTCATCATTTCTTTTCTAATTTATATATAATGTCTTCTTTATCAAATTTGGGACCAAAAAAGGTCCCCTACACCTAATGAATTGATCCAATTCTGATTAATATGTCTAAATTATATGGTTTATGTGATATAGGCATTCACTTACCTAGGAGTGGGTTATCATTTTAAAAAGTTAATCCCATTCCCAAAAGGATACCATATGTGTGACCTATTTAGAATTGGGAATCTAAGATGGTTACTAGAAATTCATTATTGTAACATATATTAAGGGGGTCACATCATTCACAATGCACTCATGATCCATGGTGAATCCTGTATATTTTTTCTCTCTTTCATGTTTTTCATGTCGTTTATTCATAATGATTCTACGAACCACATTATTTCAGAATAATAAACTGATGACTTGGAATGGTGACATGGATTCAACTTTCTAGGAATGGTTACATGTTATTATCTACGGGGCTATAGTGTTAGGTAATGATGACTTAGACATTGGGTCCTGAGTGGAATTATCTAGTCCAAAAATCACACAAAGTGAATTATTTTCTCACTAATCATCATTCCTTGTCCCATGCCATAATTTTTTCATTTTATGTTTCATACTATTATTCTCATTCTATAATTATCTTATTAAATTATGTGAAATGGTTTGATCTTCTAATTTGTTTCCTCATGATTTCATGTCTATTCGTATCATGAATCTTCTTTGAGTCATTGAGATAAGACATGTTTGAAAGTTTCATATATACAAGTTGGTTCTCAGAAAAACCCATCAAAAGAATAATTAAAAATTCCTTTGTTAAATTTATTACCATTTTGTAGATATGAAATATAGTACAGAATTTATGTCTCATAACCAAATCATAACATTCCATTATCCTAGTTTACCCATTACTCATCCATAGATTGAAAAAATATTTAAATGGGTTATTATATATCAAGAAATCCTTAGTGGACCAATTTTTTGGCCAAAAAATCCTCAAGAAAAAACCTAAAACCCCATACAAATCCTCACATGCTTTACTAAACAACCATTTATCATTAGGAAGAAAATGATCAGCTTTAGGGATAGAATAATGGTTAGGACCTTCATAATGAATTTGTATTCCATACCTTGTGATTATTAGTATGTGGAATTAGGTATAAATATATATAATTTGAAAACCCAATATAGTATGTGATTAAATTTTTATTAATTTGGTTTTTTAAATAATATGCCTATGAAAACACAAACATTATCTAAAAAAACCAAAATAATGGAATTCCACAATCCAGTACTTCACATTTAAAACATTAATAATATTGTATCTACTTATGGGATGTGTACTATATCTATAGTGTTAAAATTCATATATATATGTATTATTAATTTCACAAACTCATGAAATATTTGGATGATGCTAAACATACACCACTATTTGAATAATATTTTTTGAAGGAAGATGGAAAAGTTATAAAGAAGGAGAACATCCATCATACTGATATCATATTTGAGAAATGGAATAATATACACTTGATAATGTGTGGTAAAGGACCCAAAATCCATCATATAATAGTGTGTCTAGACTTGAAATATAGGGAGATCTCAAGCACATTAAAGTATGATTTAGACAATAATTATATTTATTGATAGGGTTACATGATCAAGCAAGATATATAACCCTGAGTTCAACTCACCAGTTCCCAAGTCATATTGATTAGTACTTACATGCTACCGATGTATTATTCAATAATATCTATGAGAGGAATAATATTTATAATGGATATGAGGTCATCAAATAATAACTCTAGGTCCATCAGTTTGGTACTTCTAATACTGGAATGAATATATAAGTTTCAATTGCAAATTCTTTACAAATATTCAAAATTAATTATTTTTAGACTGTTCTATGTCTTATATGGCTTAAAAATAGTAAATTTGAAGCAATATGATTTTACCAATATTTCTAGTATTATAAGGTGTATATACAATCCCTAAATACAATCCATCACTATCATTTGTGAATTTTCAATGGAAGAACTACATGTTTTCTAGAATACATGGATATTCTCAGAGTTCAACTTTTTCACATACAGTTAAATTATAATGTGTACAATAATCGATGATGACCAGGGTATACGAGTGGTTATTATAAATTATTTTCTTTATATATTTTGTGTTATTACTAAAAATTTACTAAAATATCACTTACAAGTTATATTCCCCATACTGATTTTATTTTTTCTGTTCAAATGCATGTACCATCAAGTTCCATATCAATTCATATATTATAGGATATGTGATCACTATATGATGTTTGGTATGGTATATTCAATGAGGATATGTGAATAAACTCATTCCAAAATCAATATTCCTTTACAAAATTCTTGTATCATTATAGTATTTGAATATTAAAATGTGTGGAACTCATCCTATACAAAAAACCTATTAGAAATGAATGTCTTGAGGGTCATAAAATTGAAATCCATTGACAAGGGGAAGTTTGAGAGTAATAATTCTAGAAAGGGAAATAATAAGGAAGATAAATATCATTATAAACCGCAACAACATACATGTTTCCCTTAGTAACTCTAAATTTTAGACTCATTGCATTCTTAGCATGTGATGACATGGTCAAACCAATGTTGTCATGTAACATCTCATTGAAGATAGAATGAAAGGAAATCAACTTATAAAATTGAGGCACAAAAATTCATCTACGAATTATGAAGATTCTCAAATTATCTGTCCTAAATAATTATACATTAAAGACATCAATTATTGAGCTATTTGGAAAGCTACATAAATATTTAAATACATATAGGATACACATCACGTCATTATATGGATCAAATAATTACAAAATTTAGAATCGACGATGACATAAAACCTAATAAAAATACAATAGAAATTATATTTTAAATTAGATAAATGAATATCCTGTAGACCATAACATAAAATAGGGTCTCCATAAGATGGATTAAATGAACGATAATGGATAATCTAAATATTATTGTGGATATCAACTAATCAGTTGATGAGAACATGAATGATTGTATCAACTTTGTAGTCATATTGTAATTTTCTGAGATGATCTAATAGAATTTTAAAACTTACTTTGATCTACCAAACTATTTTCTTCTTATAAATATCATAGGTGGAACAAAAACTGATAAATTATCCTTAATATATTTAGGGAGTAAATATGATAGGATGAGTAATAGAGTCAACCATTCTAATTAATGATAGGACACCATTTAGTTGTAGAATGATGTTGGAGGTATAAGGGAAAGACATGATCTATATATTACTACTTCTAGAATTCTCATACATATAGATAATATTATATAATCCAACATATCAAACCAAAATATGAAGAATTTTTTCCATGCCGCACACAAATTATCATACTATCCAACGAGGTAAATATGAAAATTATGAGCCCATTTTATTACTATGTATAATTTCTCTGAGAGGGTGTCTTATGTGACTAATTTTAAAATAAAAGTAATGAAAGTGGTAACATTGGTTGATGTACACATATCTAGTAAACTTGATCATGAAATCATAACATTATTTTTTACCTATTTCTTATTAATATATGGACACAATTCTTTCAAAATTTTGAGAATTTTTCATAATGTAGAAAATATGAGGAGGAAAAGACTATGGAAGTTGTGTCTCCATCTAATGTCAATATAGGGGTCTCAAATATTATAAATGGGACACTGTAAATCAACGATAAATAATCCATTTTGTATATTGATATATTGTATACTCAATACAAAACCAAATACATTTGGAAGGAACTATTTTTAGTTAATTTTCATGGGAATCCTTTGGGGCCTTTGTATGTGGCACTGCTGACATCGATGGTGGATCAGCCTAACACCTCTAGTATGAAAGAGATTGATCTCTACAATACAATATAAAAATATACTAATATAATATTTTGATGATTCTTACATTTTTTAGTAATAGTACTTATAATAATTGTATGGCTCATAGGGTGGGAATATGGTTTGAGTGTGTTAGTGGGGACAACCATCCCATATCATTCGACACATCTCTAGGAATTTAACATAATCATTGATAATCAAAAACATTATATTCCTACTATCAAAATTACATTTTTTTTACATTTATATAAAATTTAAATTTTAGTTTTGATTTTGTATGACTCTATCTATTGTGAATAGTTATAACAAGATCCTTCAAAGATAGGCTATGACTCTTATTGCTGTAGGATCTATCTTTTCTGATTCAAATGATTTATGGCCACATGAATTATAACAATTTGGATTTATGTGAAGATTATATAAGGATATTGAAATATTAATTCCTAGTATAATATAGCGAAATCAATATAACCAATTATCTAGTCTCAACAAATGGGTTAATTGACATTAAACGAACAAATGAGGAAGCTAGATATGTTCATAAATGGAGAAGGATACTCTTGTTAGACCATTTAGTAATGTTTTTATTTGAATTATTGACACTCCACGTTTTATATGTAAACATAAAAATATCTCATCTATGACTTCCATAAATGTGTATTGATATATACATATATATATTATCAGTCAAGATAAAATTACCTACAAGCATGGGGCATAAAATGGGATAATATAGAACCCCAGTGTCCCAATAATCATAGAAATAATATGGAAGTTATGATCATGAGATCAATTTCACATTATGAATCCATAGAAGAAATAATTCAACCCCACATACATCACTTTACACACATGAAATGTATACATACCACCTATGTAAATTTACCCTAACCCACTCTTATCCCAGCCCCACATATATTTATTCCCTTTTTAGCTAGTAATTTTATAAATTATTATTTTTTATATGATATGAAATCTATATTATAAAATAAAATAATACAAAAAGGTTTATCATGTTTCTTGGATAATCCCATTTTTTTGATTGGGATTTTATTTCTTAGTACCACGAAAAAACAATCATATCCAGTATCATATTGATCCCATTATTTGTAGGTCATTTCAAGCCAGGATTGTCACTGTTCCTACCTCTAATTATGTTGGGGGGTTTTTTGTGAGGGATAAAATGGTTTTTAATGTTCAAATAACCTGAAATTATAACTTCATGCATTTTATAAATATCATTCGAACCAACATGTATGGAATTTAAAAGATTTTTCACAAACTTATTCCTTGATAAGTAGACCCAGTGATCGTGTATTGACATTCTATTGGTCCAAATGTGGTCTTTATGTTATTTTTGTATTTTATATTTTGCATTATCATTTTCTAATTCCATTAATGTAAATTTTTTAATAGGTGTAAACTAGAATTTTTTTCCAACCACCCTTTATATCATTTAAACCAAATGATATTTAATATTTTATCTCATTTAATAAATCAAAATTTCACCTAGGATATGTAAGGTGAATGCATTAAAAAATAATAATCATATTTTTTAGACTTTTACCTTTATTGATTTTAACCTACTAAGTATTAGTTCTTTTTCCTTTATTAGTTTATTATGTTATAAATTATAGTAATGAAATTGATGTTCAATGATGAAATCATTGAACAAATAAATCTTAGAGTTTTTCGTTATATAACTTATTCCAAATGATGAGGTTGTCTATTTAATAAAAAGGGAAAATAAAAAATGATATGAATTTTGTGTCTAATTATAATATAGACAATTCTAAGGATATATTCAAATATTTGGAAATCAGGATGCTTAGACCAAGGAGTGGGATGATAACACCAATTAGATTCTCGATATATTTGTGTGATTTAATATATTTTAATAAGATATTGGAAGACTGAATATCATAACATTTGAAATTTAAATTGATACAAAATGAAATTAAATAGGTATTTTTAGGATAAAAATGTCCATATTTATATTATGGGTTCAACTTTAACAGTATTAAGGGTTCATGGGGTTAGATGATTTTCCCACCTGAATGAAAATAAGCCTCTAGTTGGTTAAAAGTGGAACAAATACTCATCAAAAAAGTCATTACAATGAATAGGAGTATTTCATAAAATAAAATTCCATTGTTACCTATATCCAAGAATGGTTTTTTTTTATTTAAAGAACCAATGTACAATAATGGTATATGGGGGGTGGGTATTCCTAAGCTGAATAAAAACTTATTTTAAACAATTTATATTTTTTGGTATCTTATAATAAAAAGTGGAGTATATGTGGATAAGGATTTCTTATTTTTCCCATGAAATATTTCCATGAAAACATTTTTTATCATGTGATAACAAGAATTAGGATAAATATTGTTCCCATAGGAATTTTTTTATCTTAGTGTATATTCAAATATATAAATACATGACACGAATGATAGAAACCATACGATGAATAGAATATAATTTAATGTTGGGTCCAAGATGGATGATTTGAGTATCACTATGTGTCTTGTAATTATAGTCATAAAAAACATATAGTAATAATAAATGTTATGAACATTATTAACCCAAAATAGGTTTAATTAAAGAAACCCAAAAATGAAATAAAGAGGGTCAAAGACCTAGGATGTTTGGGGTGGAATAAGATTAAAATTATTTGGTGGGACAAAGATTGGTGATATTAATATTGGCAACAAAAGTATTTGTTGGATATGAATGTTCCACAAAGTATGATGGGTGTACTTATATGGCCACCCATATATCTTATTGTGTTAAAGAAAAGTCAGTGTCTCATGAGTTAATCAGGCTAATAAACTGAAATTGTCTTGGGATGATTTGGTTAGTGCATCCAACCATGACAACTCTCAGATTGGAGCAGATGATGACCAAGATGAATATGAATCGGATGATAACCAGCATGTTCTGGAATTATCCATTCCAGCTAATGTGGACTTGGAAATATGGCATCAACAGAAGTCAATGGCCGCTATGGGTCTCAATGGTAAAGAGAAAATTAATTCTTCCATATCTCTAAAATCTGAACTCAACAATCATCTACTGTGCAGGGTTTTATTAGTAAGAGAAATTATAAACCTGTGAAAACTCACACAAAGATGGATATTGGAACCATTAATCACCATATAGAGTGGGCTTCTTCAAAAACACATGAAGGGAAGGCTACACCTCAAGTAGTTTCTTCAATTTTGATCTCAATTGGAAATCATAAATCGGATTTCCTTGTACTAAAATATGTTTTACATGAAATCTTAGAACCAATAAAAAAATATGGAAAGGAATGTGTATAGGAACTGGATATGGATCAAGGTGTATGGGGGACTCATACACCCAATGTGGAACAGCTTCAACTGGTTTTTGGTCTCGTCTCCAATCATTCCATAATCAGAACCACAAAAGGTTAAAATTATACAATAATCACTCATAATTATTTTGATATGCTTACATCTAGAAGCAGTGAAGAAGACGAGCACAATGATAATCCAACTATTGGATAAGAGGATATTAAAGGGGTCATCGATATTGTTCCCCCGAAGGATAGTGGATGACCATGGGTGTAGGTGAAGAAAAGAGGAAGGCTCCATTGTGATAGGGGCAGTTGGTCCTCTCAACACATTATGTATACCCAGTCCCGAGCAGCATAAGCTTGTTTTTGTTGGACATTTTTTCAGTATGCTCCTCCCTGTACTCTCTTTTACCTATTTCTATTTAAATAAAAGGGCTATTACTATTCTCAAAAAAAAATATTCCACATGGAGATATCAAATTAGAAATTTATACAATTCTAAAACCAAACAAACTATAATGGTAGAGAGTAAAAGATGTGTGGGGTTGATCACACAATGTATAGTGAATACACAAGATTTTATCATCCAAATGTTGGGTTATTTTTTTAAAAAAGAATAAAATTACTAAAATAGTTATAGAAATGTAAATGTAGATGGAAAAATAGAGAAAAAACATAAATGAGGGGAACCAGTATCTCAGGGTTTTTTAATTTAAAAAAATATTCAACTTCACAAAATATATAATTAGATTAAATATATATGTGATCATTCAAGGTTATAAATTTTATAAATGGAAAATCCCTACCAATATAACCCAGAATGTGAATTCAACAAGATCTGATGAATTTAAATAACTATACTACATTTATTTTAGATAGCCAAAAGTATTAAAATGATCGAGTTCAATTGTAATGAATTAATTACCTTAATCATGTTTGTGATCATACACAATTAATATATTTTGATCAATGAATCAATGATGAAGAAAATACACATTCTAGAAAAAATTCTCAATAGAATGAAATCATCTTATGAGTGAAAGAAAAAAGTATTTTTTGGTACACACCCCCTTTTATCGATTCCTCTCTCCTATATGTGGATCATCCAAACATATTTACATGTTTTTTGGTGATGAATAAAAAAATATTATTCAAGTTATTTTGAAAAAGATTTAATTTTAAAGGTAATAATGAAAATTTGTTATAATTAAATTAAGGATCATCCAATATTATTTTAACGAAAAAAAGAAACACGGAGTGAAAAAAATAACTAAGACGAATAATTCATTGTTCGGAATCCTAGAGGCTACCTCCTGTTGGTTGAAAATCCCCTCCTTAAATGAATTCCATTTGAATTTAGAAATATTCCACTATTTATAAATCTATTCTTTCATTTATAGGGTTTTAGGATCAAAACCACATTAGAAACCTCAAAAATGAAAAAAATCCATCTTCTATCTATAAGTATCGATGTCAGAAATTCACACAACGAATTTCATATTGACTTGGTGAACCACTAATTCACATGGTAAATTTTATAAAGGTCCAAAATTGGGATTCTGAATACGTCATGATTTTTCATGGTCCGACCTTATGTTTCAAGACCCAAATCATTTCATCTCATCTCTCTATAGCTCTTTTCTACTTCTAGCATCTTTCTTCAACCGCAAACCAATGTATTAATTCTTTCTTAATGTGAACTTATCATTTATGTTCCGAATCACACTTTAATGTTGTGAAATATGATCATGTTTTATCCTTTTGTTTTTATTCATTATCATTTATCTTCTTTTACACTATTCCAAACATTTTCAGCCAAATTTTACCTTCATTAACATCAATGTCGGTCCTTTTGAAATAGCCTGAAATAAATATAATCTTCCAAAAACATCAAAAACTGATATAAAAAAATTTAAAACCATTTCAATTTATTTGAAAAATTGCAATTTCTAAAATCACTATATATATTGTAATAATATGAATCATGTCATATAATGTTCTACGAAATGTCCTCTATATGATTTTGGTTCATATGCAAGGGAAAATTGGAAATGGATCCCTCTTAATGATGAGATTCTATTAAAAACAATTTTTTATAGTATAAGGCTACATACAATGTGATTATATTAGATTGTATTTCTGGCTACATTTGAAATAAAAAAACAAGTCATCACATTATATCTTGTGAGTATAGCAATAAAAAAACACATAGTTATATGAAATAAGGGATATTGTAATCCTACTCATATATTGTTTATAGCTAGAAGAAGATTCTAAAACTATTACATGGATCGTACTTCTAGGAAAGGAGGATATGTGATGAATAATAGACCACACTTGGATGATTAAATGTAATTTGTGATCTACTACATGTTATGTAGTTTAATATCTTATAATAAGGACCCAGGTGAAAAAAAAGGTTATGTTTATATGATGAGTACCTATTTTAGTGATTTAATGTCACATGAAGTGAAATTTAATGTAAAAATATATAAATTATTTCTCAATGCATATTTTGTGGCGGTATTCATGATACACTCTCTTTCTAATATAACGAAGGAACATGCTCAGTTGGAGTAAACAATTTTTATAATTTAAGATCCTTCTATGTTATGATTATGCTTTAGGATATACTTCATATGTATCATGGGATTCCATAATGATAATTCCAGTTCTACTTAGGAGGACGATTCACAGTCAATATTCTAATTGAATCCCCATGCGACATGATTTTGATGGACATGTAGGTCATTCGGTGAACATAACCTCTTATCATCTAGTCATTATAACTTATCTAAACAGATATGAGAAAATATATAATCATATTTCAAAAAATAGATAGTAATGTACTGTGGTGTAAACTGAACCTTAATGGAAAAAATAAATATTATCTCAAATAAAATAGAATATGTGGACTTATTTATTCCCAAACACGTTATTGGGTTATGAGCCCATAATGTATGTAGGATTTAATAAAGACATATATCTTCCCATTTTTCGTTGTATCATAGGGATATTAGAGTTTGTACTGGACATTATATTCAAGGTGTAATTTTTTAGTTCAAAATTCTATAAATTGGTGTTTTTTCAAAAAATACTCTATAGGGGAATATTGATATTGTATTGATATTGGAATTCATAATGTGTATGAAAATGTTTTTCCCAATATCTTTTAAAGGAATATATTTGGATCATTATTTGAAGATTTATATAGTAATGAATATAAACATCAATTGGAGGACTATTTCTAGAGGGTATAAACCCATGAAACCTACCCCATATATGTGAAATTTATAGGAATACGTTGTTGGGGGAATTTTTTTTGGTTTTGATGAATAAAGGTGGAATATATCTAACAAAAATGGAACATTATTTTGAATTCAATTTTCTCTTCAATCATTAGTGATCAAAAGTATCCAAGTATCCTAATTTGCTGAAAGAATATGGCTCCCAAAAGGTGAGCACTAAATATGTCAATATAGACTTATTTTTCTAATGGTGAGGGTATTTCATTATTTATTCCACTTGTGGGTGAACTCATTAAATCATCATTTGAATATGTTTTTTTTGGAAATTTAGGTCATTTTAAGGGTAAAAATTTGTACCCATCAATGGAATTGTTCATTCTTGGCGCAAACCTATGGAAGAACTCCATTTTAAGATAGTTCATTATGGGGGATACCCAAGAGGTTAATTTAAAGGTTGGTGTGGATAATATATTATTTGATCCATGATGTCAATGAATTCATAAAACCATCCATATCGTTATTGTTAAATGTAGAATCCACCCAATCGTGAGTGATATGAATAACCAGTACATCTTGAATAGGGTATTCCAATGAGTGAATTTATCTTGGGATTTTTGTTTACACAAAATGCGGGGCAATGTCATATTTTTGGTAAATTCATCTAATAATACTCATATAAAATTAATAAAGGTTATTAAATATTTCTTCATAATTTTATAGTTTCCATTTATTTTATTTATTAATAACTCCAAATCACCCTTAATTTCCAATAATGATACTTGTGATTATGTGGATAATTCAAATACTTCAATGAGTGCATGGTATGCCAATTCATTATCAGTACATATTACTAATATTATAATGTAATATACGAGAACCTACTTTATCATGAAGACACAAATTATCCCAAAACAATCCCTATAATGCTTTATGACTTTGAACCTTCTGCCTACTAGGCCCCAAGAAGCACCATCAATGTATATTCACAATTGTGAGTAGGTTCTATGGATAGAGAATAATTCTTACTCTAGGATCTCCATATCATATAATGGATCCTTAGGGTTAGGTGGTATCACATGAAAATGAACTTGAACCTACAATTTTATTCTATTATAAGACAATAATTTAATGTAAAACTATGGTAAAATAACTAAAAATAAAGTCAAGTGATTGGTTAGTACTGTATTACTGAGGGTATATTTGAGTTAATCAATAAAGGAAACTAGTTTTGCCATATGATGATAAAGATAATTTTATATATTCTGAACAAAAACCATTTCTTGTATGTTCTTTTTGATATCAAAATATCATATATCACCATTTAAAATTAACACTTTGTGATAATTGAGATTATTTCCTTATCATGAATTATTTTTTTATGTGTAGAAGGAACCCGTATATCTATATGAGATTTCAACATAGAGTATGAGAGTCCTAATATGGGGGGATTTAAAAACATATGGCGTGGAAGGAACTACTTATGAAAATAAAATTTATTCATGCACATCTCATCCTACTGGTTGGTGAACCATTTCATCATCCTCATTTTGAGTATGAGAAAATTTCTATTGATTTTATCTTTTATAATCCCGATGAATATGATCTTCCATGGATTCCCTTAAAATCAATGTAGTTTCTAAGTGTATTGATAAATGATGTTCCAAATCATTGAATTACCACTGATAGGGGGGATTGAATTAGTTTTTCACTTTTTCTATGTTTCAATAATTTTATAAATTAACTACAAAAACCAGTTAAGGTTTTTATCCTTATTATATTTTATTAAATAATCATTCCTAAAAAACTAGTAAGTATAGTAAAGCACATGATATTTTAATGTTTCAACTTCAATGTTAGTACCTATATCCGACCCATAGCCACTCCTATGGGTATATGGAAATTCACTGTTACGATGAAGTGTATAAAATTTTTCTAAACTCCCATTAAACACATTATATCTCATAATAAGAAATATTATGTTGACTCCTCTCAGTTTACAACGATTCATTAAAAATAATTGATCCAAAAATATAAAGACTTTTATTTATTATGTTTTACAAAATTTACAGGACCAAATATCCCAATGTTCGATGTCCTTGAGATTAATGATATCATCTAGATTGAAAAAATATAATCGACTTAATAAGATGCTCCCTTTATCATTATATTCCTGAAGAATCATTCTGCTCTATATAGATAACAAAAACATGCGCTTCTCCGAAACTACTCAAACCTCTATCCAAACTTCAAGAGTCTGATGAATTTAATCTAACGAACCTACTATGGTGAACCCATTGTAATTCTAAAAAAACCAACACTTTTCTCTAATGATCAATATATTCTTTCTCAATCCAGTAAAAATTGTTTCAGTGTCCGATCTTCTATGAAGATCTCATTCCAGAAAGAAAAAATTGACCATAATTTGGCAGCGCTATGCATTTTCTACATAAGAAAAAAGTTTCAATGTCTGAATGAAATTTACATATATATATATATATATATATATATATATATTTATTAAAATGAGAATATAAAATTTTGGAAATAGAAATTTTTTTACTGAATTATAAAAATTTAAAATCGTAGACAAAAAATAACTTTTAAAAATCAAATTTTACAACATCAAACATTCTCAAGAAATCTCAAAAATCAGCCTTTTGAAATAAACTAACCTTTCTTTAGCCTGATATAACTTCTTCATCTTATATCTAATGTAAATTCATCATATTCATTACAATGAAACATTCTTCCTCTTCTCTTTAATATCAGACTATATTCATCTCATTTTGACCTCACTCTCATCATCAGAGTTAGTATGATTGACTTTATATCAAAGAGTTAGTTCGATGATCTTTTCGTATTCAATTCAATCAAATTGAATCCTCATAACAAAGGAATTATCATTATTATGGAATTATCATTATAATGGAATTATTATTATTATAGAAACTCTACTATGAAACATTGAAATTATTTGGACCTCATCATATAAAACACATTCATACTTTTGGAAACATTTTTGTATGATACTTATGGATTTGATGTAATGTTTTTCTTGATCTCCAGAACTTATACAATCTTTATGATTCCTCTATTTCATCCAAATATTTTTAAGGAGAGTATTTGTGAATGATGATAAATTCAATATTGGTAAATAATCTTCTAACATGGGTTTGATATTATAAAAAATTTATATATCCTAACTTCACCTTCTTCCATCAAAACATTTCTGAAACATTATGAATTCTTCACTCAGATAGATCATTCTCCAAGACTTATTATATTGTCACACTAATGATTCTTATTCCAATAATCTCCATATATATTTTTATGGGGATCCTCACACAAAGGAGAATCAACCATAATATATTATATTTTATTTTCCTCTACTCCACAAACCCAAACATGTATTATAAATTCTTCGTGATTTATGAGATCTTCCGGATAAAAAAAGAATCATCTCCGGCTTTCCATCAAATTATTAAACGGATTTCCTAGTCCTATTGACTCATGATATTGATCTTATACTAATTTCCGATACCAATAACCTTGGCCGAATCCTAAAGAAAAATGCATTATTTTTTTTAAAATGTTAGTTTTCAAAAAATTAAAATATTTTTTAAAAATATAATAATGGTTCTTCAATCCCCCATTTTGTTTTTGATGAAAAACATTTTTAATTAACTTCAACACACAAAAAATATTTCACAACTCAAATTTGGTAAAAAACTCTAGTTTTGTTGACTTTTACCAAAACACAACTATTTTTAAATTAGAATTTCCTGAAACCAAACTATTGGTAAAGTATTGTTTTATAAATAATTACATCTCTTTGTGAGAATAATATTTTGTAACAATGTAAAGATAAAATACTCCTCAACTTTTTATTTTCTCTCCTTTATTTTTCATACCCCCCTTAATTGTTATCCCCCTATTTCCTTATAACGGAAATTTTATATTCAAAAATAAAAGATAATTAAAAACATCATACAATGTTAAAAGTTGTTAATTCATCTCCCCCTTTTCCATATAATCCAAATCAATATGGGGTACTTCCTAATGTAAAATAGGATATCCTTGGTGGAGGATGAACATGATGTTTCAGTCTTAACTTATCATATATTCCTTTTTTCATTTTCCTTGGAAAGATACAAGTAATTTGATATGTTGTTGATATATATTCTATCAAAACAACTACAACATAAAATTTATATTTTATAAATTGAATTCTAATATCAGTGGGTTTTGATGTTGAATTTTATATTGGATTTTTAGAAATATCAATTTCACATAGATTATCACAATGTATCATCAATGGTTTGAAAAAATTTAATTTTAAATATTCCAACAGAACATTAATAAAAAATTACAAGCTTTAGTATCCCCAACATATTCTGATTATTTTGTGCTCAAATTTTGTAAATATTTTTTCTTACAATGCCAACATACATAGAATTCTACCAAAAAATGTTCCTCCATATCTTGATTTTCTATAATTGCAATATAATACCCAATATACATCGGTATACACTGAGACATCATTTATAAATTAATTTTTTATAACTACCATTGTAAATGTTTTCTCTAACATATCCCAAAATTGTTTTTGTTTCCAACATATTTTATTATTTCAGATTACTGTAATACATGGCACACGAAGTCACAATGTAAAAAATATTAGGCCTTGAGGTTGTATGGTAATTTAAATATCCAATTAGATTCTTAAAGTATTTATGATGGAAATTTTTTTGAATCATTTTCCATCAACTTTATCCCCACTGACATAAGAGTACAAAATTGTTTGGATTATTCTATTACAATATTTTGTAACAGTTCCACGAAATAATGTTCATTAGATAGGAAAATGTATTATTTTTTTATTAAACATGTAATCTATGGAAGCATGTTAGTTATCCCAGTATTAATATTTCAATGTTCTATTTTATTTCTTCTGATAATATCTCAATAACAACTTCTCTATCCACCTATAAAATTATATCATAAACATATATAATTAAAATTATAGTTTTGAAGTCAACATATTTCACATATAAATTTATATAAACTTTTCCTATAAAAAACTATATTCTCAAACAATATTCATGATTAGAATACCATGCAAATTTAGTATTTTTTTCCCAAAAAAAGATTTATTTATTTTAGATTTTTTCATCCTCATTATGTAGATACAAATAAGGTTGTTCAAAATAAAATACATCTTCAATTTATCCATCGAGAAATGATGACTTTGCATCCATATGATATACTTTGTAATTTTTGTGATAATAAACTAATAGAAACATTTGATTTGTTTCTAACCCTGAAATTGGGGGAAATGTTTCATCAAAATCAACACCTTTCACATGTGCATGACCCTTAAAAATCCAATCTTTGTTTCATGAAACTTCTCCAAATTCATTCAAATTGTATCTATAAATCCAATTTATTTCATTAAAATTTTTTTTGTAGACATAGAACAGGTTCCCATGTTTTTTTATTTTCAATTTTATCAAACTCTTCATTCATATAATTCACTGCTTCTTTTTTATGAATATCTTTGGAATTTTATTCATGTTCAACTTTTGAGATAATTGATGTATGATCTTCAAATATCATATTTATTCTGGTATGAACAGGAGTCTCTTGGTTCCCTAATAATAATTTTATCCTTAATATATTTTTGAATGGTACAGAATTTCAATACTTATTTCCCTTTTGAAATTTCCTCATTAAAAAATTATTTAGAATCATGATATATTTGTTTTTTTATTATTCTCACTTTCATTTGAATCCTTCGGTTTATCCACCTTATAATTATCAACAACATTTGTTAGTGAATTTTTTTTTCAATAATGTTCACTTATTATGAGTTAACTAACTTATGTAAATGTTTGTTCCAACATGTTAGAATTATTTCATTTGGTGAATAACCAATAAAATATTCTTCCTCATCATTCTCATCAAATGTTCCTAGATCCCATTTTTTTTATATTAAATAAAAATTGGAATCCTAAAAAGTTATGTACTTCAATGATATTCTTTGTATAATAACACATTTAAAAGTTTGTAAAACTGGATTCCAATCTCAACAGTCATATTTTCGATAAATTTTAAACAATGCTAATATCTTTTCTCCTGTAGAACATTGAACATTTTCATTACTCTATCATACTTTTTCCATTTTCCACCAAAATTCTATCGTTTTTTTCTGATAAATAATTTTTATGTGGCATGTAGGGATCACTCTACTAATGTTAAATACCCTTATTTCTCAGATATGATTCTAAATTAACTCCTATGAATTTTGTACCATTATTTTTTATCAAATTCATTATATAAGACGCTATGTTTTTTAATTTTTTTATGAAAAAACTGATCATTTCAAAGGCATCTAACTTCTTTTTCCTAAAAATTATATATTTCATCAACGTGGAATCATAAATAAAATTGATAATATATAAATCACTTTTTTTCTTCATATATCATTGGCCCACATAAATCAGAATGAATATGTTCAAGAGGATTGGCATACTGAATCTTAAATCTCTTAAAACTTTTGTTTGTCATGTTCCCTTTTTGACAACTGACACAAACATCTTCATATCTTATTTAAAATTATGGAAAATAAATTATGACATCCAATTTAAATAAAAAACATGTTTTTCTACCCATGGTTCTCATGTATTCAGTGCCAAAAAAAATTCACCTTTAGTACTCAAGTAAGAACAATTGTTCACCACTCCAATATGAAAACTATTACAACCTTTTCTTGTGCCTTTTGATATACCATCACAATTTATCACACCTATGCTGAAATAAGATTATTTTCTAAAAATAAATTCTTTTCAATCATCACAATGTTGGCTAACACGAAGTAAGTTATGTTTTATCCCATCAATAAATAATATTTTCTTGGAGTTCAACATTTCTTCTTCAATATCATTTATTCTCATTCCTATTAATTTTAAGTAACAGTCATTACCAAATTTAACTTCTCCTCCATCATGGATTTCAACATGTTTCATGATTTTTATGTCTCCTCTATCTATCCAAATATTTTTTTTGAATTTTCAGAAAACACTTTTTAAGGCTTAATATGATCCCTATCCAAATTCCAAGACAATAAGAAATTTAAAACACGGTACAAAGAACAACCATCACGTTATCAGCACTGCAATCCATCAATATGTAAGAATTCATAATTCAAATCAATTTGTGCCTCTAACATCACACCAAGAAATCCATGGTCCTCGATCATTGGATCCTCTAGTAGCCTCGATCCTCTCCCGAAGAAGAATATCCATCACATTGAAACAATGCCTAGGACAATCATCACTACCAAACATCCAGATAACATCTTCCACAATCTTCTTAAATAACTTCAAATTGACATTTTTTTGTAATGTTTATATCATCAAAAGATTTTTCTTTTATAACGTCCTATGAGTTGGGAAAGCATCTGATCATTAATCTAAAATTGATTTCAAAATTTTCAAATCATCTCCTGGATGCAACATTTAATGACCACAATTATAATACCTTTTCCTATATTTTCCAGCACACCATAAATATACATTAAATATTGATTTTATATTGATATATGATATTTATCTAAAGAAACTTTGTTGTGGTTGATATCTTCTAACATCTATAACAATATATGGATGTGGACCATCTTTCCTTATAAGTGATTTTTCAGATTTTTTACAAGAAATATGTTTCTCACACACTTTTCCACCCAAAATATCCCAATAATTGTTTAGGAACCTTATCTATTAGAAAGATAAGATGAAACATAATTTTTGGTGGGTTAGGATTTCACATTATCCTTGATTTGAGCTGTATAAAATACATTAGAAGTCCTTTATTTTACTTCCGAATCTTGGTTGATGTTTTCATTCATCTTCTATAAGGTAATTTGATAGTAAATATGTTTATATTGAAACATGATAACTTATTATTTAGTATATTCTATATTAATTATGAGATATGAAACTTTCATTCCCTATTTGGAAATTCTATGTTTGTAACTTTATTTCCCATGAATATATTCTTCCTCCTGCATGATCACATATTTACTGCCTTCATAAACTACTTCAAAATATTTATTTCATACTCTAATTTTTTTATTGAATATTATTTTTCAAAATACATGAATGAAGTTATATTTTTAGTTGATAATCTCTATATGATTCTTCACCAAATTCTTCACTATCTATGGAATGTTTTTTTATCATCTTTCTTTGTAATGGTTTTGATTTTTTATAAACTATCCTCTTCTATGAAATTATTATTAGTTGATGCTGATTCATATTTTTTATAAAATATATTTCTTTTTCCTCTAGGGAACTTATTATTAATTTTTTTTGTATAAAATTTCATCTTTCAAACTTTTCATCAAATTCTAACATAGTGTTTTTTCATTAGAATCATCCAGATATTCTCTAACATTATTTATAGGGAAATACATTGAAAAGTGTTTGATTCCAACACACTCGAATACAGTTGAAAGGAATATTACCTCAATATTATTCTCTCTTTATTCGATAATTCATAGGTATAAGAGAAATTATTTTTATTCAACTAATCGTACAATTTATCTTTATAGTCACAAGGATCAGCATCTTCAATATCTTGTATTTTAACTTTTATCATGGATTCAAAAGTAATTTCATCTTTCATATTCTTTTTAAAAATCGATAATTCATAATTTCATTAGAAATTTTTCTTTATAAAATTCATATAGATAAAAATCATCCTTATCTTAGAAATGTGAAATTTTCGATTCAAACATCATAAAAATTATTCTAAAATGTTTATTTACAATTGTGGAATCATTGCAGACATCACAAAATCATCTGATGTTGAAAACAATTTCAATTAATCAAGTGAATTATTCCTCAATAGTTTCTTCATCCATCATTATTATTTCTTCGTACTTATTATGACATATTTTTATCTTTTCTTCCATCACATTAGAATTACCTTCGAAAATACAATCAATCATATCAAACATACTACTTGAAGATTGGAGCCCCATCACATTCATATAAATTTTTCCGATAATGACATAAGGATATCATTTATTTCCCTTCCATCACCATTTATATTTCTCTTATTAGAAACTTTATCGGGGAATTTTTTTCAATAGGTGTAATCATAAATGTTGCCTCATCAAAAACTTCTAGATCAAGAGATAAAACATAGAGAATCATCCAATTTTCCTCCCATATAATTTGTTTTCATAGAATTTAAAAAATTTATACTGTTTAATTTGTTGAGATTATCCAAGATTTCAATTCAACAAGAGAACCACCCTCTGATAAAAATTGATTTTATAATGGATTAAATAACTATTGAGAGGGGGGTGACTCAGTTGTTATATTTTTTTAGGTTTATATAATTGTAATACCTAACCCTAGAAACATATTAAATTTTATATCTCTATCATATTTTACTAAATACTGATACATAATAAATTATGAAATCATGTAATTCACATGATATTTATAGGGTTTAACCTCAATGTGAGAACCTATATCATTTCTATAGCCACTCCCATGGGTTGATAGAAATTCATTATTATAAACAAGTGAATAAAATGTAATTCAACTCCAATTAGATTTATTATATATCCAAATATGAATTACAATACTGACTCCATTTAGTTTATTATTTTTCAAACAAAAAAATGGGTGAAAACCAAAGAATAAAAACATTGTTAAATATGCTATAGAAAAGATCATGGGTCCAATGACACTGATTCCAATGGAATTCAGTCATATAAACTCAAATAGGTTTTATAATTACGATGAACTTAATATTATATTCCCTTTATCATTATGTTTCTAAAGAAACATTTTATTCTATCTATATAATAAAAACTTTTGATTCTCAGAAACTACTCATGAATCAATCTGAGCATCCACAATCTGATGAGATCAGTCTGATGGACTCAGTTCAATGAAACCACTCTCAAACTGAAAAAACAAATATAAAATTATCAATATGAACTTCCTCATTTCCTTAATAAATGCCTTTAGGATCCGGAACATATAACATCTCCAATTGGAAAGAAAAACATATCAAAAATTATGAAGCACTCCAGATTTTCTCCACAAGAAAAAAAGTTGTAATGTATGAATGTATTGTGTTTCTATTTATAGGAAACCCGGAATATAAATAGTGGGAAACTAAAAATATTATATCTTACCCTAATTTATAATCATTGAAAAAAAACTCACATTTAATAAAAATTGTTGACTTCTTAAAACCTTCTCAGTAATTCTCAGAAATCAATCTTCTCAAATATACTAACATTTCTTTAGTTAGATATGACTTCCTTAACATTAGTATAATGTAACATTCTCACTATCATTATGATTAATATTCATTCATTTTCTCATTATGATCTGACTATCTTCTTGTCATTATCACATGCCTATCTATATCAGAGTTAGTCTAGTTGACATTCATTTTTAGAGTCTATCTGATCATCATTCCTTCTCAGAGTCAGTCTGATGGAATCCTCATAACGATGGAATTATCATTACGATGGAATTCTCATTAGAATTTAATTCTCATTATGTGTAAATAATGAAAACCTAATCTACTATAACTCATTAAATATTATGAAAACTTACTGTCTAGTAAAACAGGATATGATTCCCTATATTTATTGATCTCTGGAATCGATAAAATATTTATGATTCTTACATTTCAAAAAATAATAATATTATGATAGTTTTCTTGATATTGTAAAAAAAATATTCAAAAATATGTTAAAATTTATGAAATGTTTCTAAATATTAACTTCACTATATTATATCCAATACCTTTTAAAAAATTATGACTTCTTTACTGAGTATGATCATTCTTCCATCCTTCGTATATTGTCAGACTAATGATTCTTATACAGATTATTGGCATCCTTTCGTGTCTGGTGTTCCTCAAATGGATGATTAATAGCCATAATTATTTACATCATATTCTCCTCTCTTCCACCAACCCCATCATAAATCATAACTTCTTAATGATTTATGAGAACAAAATGATCTGAAAATCGTCGTTAAATATGATACATTGAATCTATTTTACTTCCCAAACATTTACTCTCACTCATAATAATACGACAGAAATTCCTCCTGAGACCAATTCCCAATATCCACTGATTTTCCGTCAAATTATCATTTTTATCTCTTGGTTATGTTGACTCATGGAAATGATCAGTGTCAGATTTCCTATACCGATATCCCAGGTTTGATCCTAAAGAATAAAAACAATTTTTTATAAAATGATTAGTGGTCAATAATTTTATTTAATAATATACCAAAATGTTATTAAATATTATGTATCACTTTTCCTTCTCAGGGTGAAAGTTGATGTCAGGATGGAATATGAAATATACAAGGAATTTCCCTAATTTCACCCCAAAAGTTCATTTCAATGGGTTTATCCTTAAGTCATTTTGACAGAACATGTTGAAGACTATCTCAATATTAATGGGTTTATCATAATACTATTTAATATTGATCCCAATATCTAAAAGATATAATTCTACTATTTTCCCTTAAATAGAATTAAAAATTTTATGGATATATAATTTATAGGTTGTGCTAAAATTCATCAGGACAAATGGAATTACATATTCATGGTATACCCTTGGGGTTCCCTATATCATGTATATTTTTCAACTATTATATCCATATAAAACATTTTATGACTAAAATATCCATCCATGAATGATAGGTCTTGTTAAATAGATATTTCACCAATCAATAATTCAATGGTTGGAATTGGGAAATCATCATTGGTTCAATTTTGGATTAGATAACTATGTCAATAAAAAACTAATTTATCTCATTCCATTTCATGATGACGATAATGTTAGAAAACCAATTTTAGTACTAAATTTCCGGAATGAAGTCATATTTGACTAAATTTTCAACCATATCATTCACCCTTATGGTATCATATAGATTCATCTTTTTTACTACATGTTTGTAGCCATAGTGAATATATAGCAAGCATAGGTGATGATTAACAACCTATTTATCAAACTTGGGAATTTATTTTTAATCACATGCAAACATATACCATTATTTCATAAGGAAGGAGATATATTTCTCCACTTTTTTAGGGTTTGTAGAAATATTTATTGAAATCGGTTTATTTCATCCCATATACCTAAATTCACCATGTTGAATTCATCATTAATGGGTGTAACACATTCCAAAATGTTATAGGAGAGTCCCTGAACAAAAAATATTTTTAATTTTCATCATTATTAGTAGAAGATAAATCAACATCTTATTATTTATAAGATGATGAAAAAATATTATCATGTCTATTGACACTATATAAATTTGAATAATTGAAGGATTCATTATATTAAGATGATTCTATATAAACATGGGTTATGGTTCCTAAACCTAATATCATATTTTAAGGGTTTGTAATAAGAAAATATATGATTATAGGATGGATTAATTGAAATTTAGTAAAAATAATATTTTTATAAATATATTCATATATAAGATTTATATTCATTTATTTCAAAGTGTTATCTTCCACTATTGGTAGCAGTTTCTCAAATGAAACATCCATTTGAATGCAACTATAGGTAAAAGTGATTACAGGGTCTATGTGATTATCTAGAAAAAATAAACAACTCCCTATATATGGAGATCATAACTGAATTCAATTTTTGAGAAAAAAGAAATCATCAACCAGTCCACTTCGTAGATTTATAGAATCAGTTTCAAGTATATTGGGGGTAGTGATTTTCATTGTTTTATTTTCCAATTGTTATTTATAATCCCTTTGTAGTATAGTGAGTTAATTTTTAATGACTATCATGACTCAAAAGTATATCTTTCACAATATTGTTACCCAAAATTCCCGTCAATATATAATTTCATGATCTAGTGATATAATGGGGGAACTATTATGTTCATATAAATCTTGGGTATTCATTATAAGGTGCATAATAATCTGTTTTGGTGGACTAATATGAATTCTTTACTATAA
Source organism: Viscum album (assembly GCA_963277665.1). Taxonomy (NCBI): domain Eukaryota; kingdom Viridiplantae; phylum Streptophyta; class Magnoliopsida; order Santalales; family Viscaceae; genus Viscum; species Viscum album. Next base: position 670,369,120 of record OY728123.1, read on the forward strand.
TTAAGAAATATGAATTGAGTCTTCTAATTAATCCTTTTGGGTGGAATTTTCTCATTCTATTCAAAACCCGGTAACCTTATTTTAAACTGTGACAAATATACATAACCATAGCCCATATGAAGAAGTGATCAGACATCAATGATGTTGATTCTAGGACCATTATCCACTAAGGTTTGATGAATACTAATGTTATTGATTTTTTTAGAATAATATTATGGCATGATATCACCATATACGGTGGTTTAATATGCATGATTTTTGAAAGGAATAACCATTTGAATTTTTTTCGAACCAGTATCAATACGATCTGTCACTACTGCAATAACATAGATATAAAATTATTGATTGAATGAAAGGGAATTAATAATCTATTCCCTGTATTATTTAGATTTATTTTTTGAATCCCAAAATTAAATATTGAATTCGATAAAAAATATATTTTAAAATATTCATAATTCATTGTTGAAGTTCTAGGTTTTCTTTAAAGAAATGTTTCCCTAGCTTAGGGATTTGGGGCCAAAAATAGTTGTCCTAACAAACACCATTTCTCAATTGAAATTTGGTTGTATTTATTTTATTATTTTTTTGGTTTGATATTAATTTTTGTTTAATTGTTTCAACCTTTTTACTAATTATCTCCAAATAGTTCTATATATTTGGAAGGATAAGAATAAAACCATGATGATTGTAGATCATGTAGATTCTTATATGGAGCTTATTGAATATAATTTTTTTGAGTCTCCAATTTATGAATGACCTCATTTGGGTCGATTTGACAACATGAGTGTCCATTTTGATATAATTTTCAAAAACCCCAAAGACCTTCTCTATAAAAATTAGAGAATAACATGGGTTTATATAAACCATTTTCATAATCTATGGGATATATTAGATGGATGATTTTATTAGAACCACATTATGACATCTTTTCATATGAAAGTATCATTTTTAGGAGTAGTTCCCATTCTCCCAATATTAGTGTAATAAAATACCAAGGGGTATCAATAGTATTAGGTTCCTATAAAGGTTCCATTTATTCTACTACTCTTTTATGAAATATGTTGCCTCAATTTTTAATGGATTTTATTTCTAAAGGTGTTACCTTAGGAAAAATTGGATGGAATTGAGTTGAAACACATTTATTCATTCAATCTACAGTGATAAAATGTTAATAAATGGACAATGTTTTATTTGTCCAATTGATAAAAATATTTCGTAATTTATTTGAGACTTTTGGATAGTATCCATCTCTTTTTGGTGAGGTATTAGAGAAATAAGAAACTTGAGTTGGGGGTTTTTTGAACCTCACAAGCCTAATGTAAATCATCATTTAGAGAAAGTCTATAAAGATGAACAATTCTTGAATATTATTCCATAGAATATGATAAAATGTTAATTATTAGGGAGATTTTAATAAATAATTTTTATGAGTATTTTTAGGTTAGGAATATAATACCATCTTTTATATAAGGACATAATGAAAAATCATACGAAATTATATTTTTTACATTGAATAGAAATTAATTCTGATAATTTGTATCCATAATAATTTCCCACATTTCATCATTAGAGAATTATTTTTGTTAATTTTTTTTGATAGGAGGTACCACATGATTGCTAGTGAGTTCATTGGTTTGTTCGAGAACCTTAAATATCTTCATCATGATAGTCACCATTTGTGATTTTCAAAACATTATCCTCTTTGTTTATGTTGTTGGATGGCACTTCAATTTAGAGATTCATATTTAATATTCCATCTATTATTCTATATCTACAAATTATTGGAACTCAATAGATAAATTAGACTAAAAATGTGAAATTTGATTCTCATATTATATATAATCTATCAAAATGTCAAAAAACTACACTTTTAGAAGCTTCAGTTTTCAATTAGATGTAAAATTGTTTGATCGTGAATGAAACATATAACCCTCTAATTATGTAAATTCTTATTGTTTGATAGGACAATAAAAATGATTTTTAATAGCTAAAATCCAAATATTTAGAATAAATAATATCAAATATCATCCCAATTTGGCAATTTATATTACTATCTTGTAATTTTACCAGACAAATATAGGTCCCAATAAGGATTTCACAAATCACCAATATTTTTCTACATTGTGATTCATTGATGTTTCTATTAAGGTTACACTTTGATATTCGAAATATGGGATATGTATTATCAGATCTCCAATTCAAATTAATTTTAAAAAATTAGGAATTATGAAATTAGATGGAGGAGGAGTCAGATCCACCTATTTTGGATATAGATTCCATTCTAAAATCCACAGTGCATGTTTTCCCTCGGTAACTAAAATTTATGAAGTGAGGGACAATGTTCAATCAGGACGATCTTGTGAACTACCATATAGGACGATGCTCAAGTGGAGGTGTTTTTATGGGCCTTTTAATGTTGGAATATTAATGCTAATAGTTTATAACTAACATGATTTATCCTGGGTTATGTTTCTTGAAATTATGCTGATTGTTTTCATATTAGATATAATTTTGGGAATATTAATATCATCTGGTGTAGGTTGACTGGTTTCCATGGAATCAAGTTGGTCATATGATTAGAATCAACCAGTAATGGATGATCATCTTCTTTTTGCTAATGTGGATTATACAGAGGTATGATAATAACCATTTCCTTACATTTTCACACACTAGGTTTTTCTCCTCAGTGTTATTTCCAATTAAGATGCCTAAACATCTATATTTTTCATTTATGTTCGCAAATAATTTCACTATTAGAAAGGGACTCAAATTTATGGGTTGTGGTTTTCTAATGGTTGAATTCACACCTTTTCATTTTCCTTTTGCTAAATATCTCTGAACATGTGATAATTGAATTTTCATAGGAGGTCCCATGTTATGTATTTACATATGATTAGATTCACATAACCAGTTCTCACATTTTAGTGTAAATATAATTTTTCGAAAATACATACTCATCAAGTTATTTGGTATTAGTATCACGCTTCACAACATTTGTGTAATTTTCATCGATAAAATTCATTGACAGAATCATACGATTATAACTAGATTTTTATCCCAATTGGATTAGTGTATTTACTCCTCCTTTTCTACCTATAAATCAATAGAATGGTTGTTATATTCCTTAAATCATTTCCTAGTAGAATATTTCATGAACGTTAAACCCTTTGAGATTTTAAATTCCACCATGGGTACTCATGATGAGAGGTAGTAGAAGATTTATTATCAAAAGAGATCTTGAGTGAATAAATTTTTTTTTTACTCAATGTGATCCCATTAGGTGAATAACCAAAAAACATTATTTGAGAAATTCATGGAGATGATTCCAATAAATCAACTAATAGCCTTTAAGTGATTTTTTATTGGAGCTAGAGGTAATAATTATCCCAATAACATGGTTTTTTGTGGACCTTACTCATTCTTGGTCACAACTACACCCTATTATGAGTTTAGTGATTTAATTAATGTAAAAATTCCAAAATCACATTGGGTTGGGAGTATATATATACTAACAAATTATATTATATTGTGTCTAATTTTTCATTTTAGGATCACACTCAAACTATATATGGGTCTAGTTTGTGTTTATTACATGAGTTACTTGCTTCTAAAATTGATTAACCCTTCTAGGGAATGTATTTATATTAATTGGAAACTTATTTACCCATTATAGTGTTTTGATGCAAGATCCTTTCAATAGATCATTATGATTGAGTTCAACTTTTTTCGCCAGTGCATCAGAACAAAAAAATTTATGTTTCGATATAGAACATATTTTAATGATAAGAGGTTATTTTTTAACATAATGACACATTAAATTTCCTGATGTGGTCAAGAGGATGAGAGTTTAACTCATAACATGAAGAGTGTCATGGACTAGTTTGGGACATTCATATAAATTTATTATGTATTTATGGAATCCTTACTGATAATAATATATATTATAATTATAATGAAATATATTGATCAATAAAATGATTAGATATAATACTAATAATATATTATCAGTTCTCTCTCTGTATGTATTATAAGATCATCATTATAACCGATTATTTTTGGTTATACTATTGTTTAAAGTCATATATATGAGTGATTTGGAACTAATTTCCATACAAGGAGGGGGTTTCTATTGTGAATTATGCATTGGAAAAATGAATATGGATTCCTAAAAATCCACAAAAATTAAATGAAAACCAACATAACTAGATTACCATTAATGATATATACTTTTCCTTTTATGGTCTAGTGACTAGGACTATCATGGTTTCATTTATGTTCATCAAACCCAGAATAAATTATTTTATTTTGATGATATGCATAAAGGATCCTAGAAATATTTATTTTAAGAACATATGACTAAAAACAGTTCCAAGAAATTTAAATTAAAAAATAATGGACTTCTAGTTTAAAGAAACCTTTAAATGGTTTGTGTGGGACTTATAAAATAGATTCCCTTTTTGTTGAATCTCACAAATGATCCATGCAAAAAATTATTGTGTATTACAATATACTGAATTCCCATTCATATTTATAGATAATTTACTTGATTGAGGCGGTAGATTAAAATATATTATTGGTTCTTGATGGAAATAATGAAAATTTTAAATAGTATTGTCTGATGATCTATGAGGGATGTTTTTAAGAAAACACCACAAACCCACCTAAGGTTGGAATCCTTGATGTCAAGGGAATACATGATTTTTATACATGATAATTACATAGTATTAGGTGAAAAATAAGGGATTTATATCTTACAATATTATTTATTCCCATTATAAAAGCATAATATGATCAGATGAGAAAACATTGGTGTTCACAACTATGTAAAATAATTATGGAGGTTGTATAAAAGGATGAGGTAGATGAGACCCAGTAGCAACATATTTGGGACTATAGTTGTTCAGCAAAGTCTTTTGGGATAATAACATTTCCGAAGTAAAATACTAGTTTTAATTGGTCTCCCATTTAGATTTTTTACTAAGTGAGTTTGAGGATCTAGGCCCAACCCATGGTATGAGACCTTTTTAAGGGGTTCCCGATTTGATGAGTGGGGAAATCAGTCAACCAATTTGGTGGTCTGAGGGAATGAAAACAAACTATCAGGACATATTTTTACTCAAAAATATAAAAATTAGGCACCATGTTGATAAAAATGTTGTATAACACACAAGATTCAATTAATGTTTGTAAACATATATTAATAAATAAACAATAGTACAATACACATAGCTTTATTCCATAATTTATTTTCAAATAAATTACCAAATTATAAATATTTAATTAGATAAAAATGATATAATTTTTTAAATTATCATATCACAATTATATCACAGAAAATTAATAGTATTTTTTGGAAAAGATTAATCTTTTAGTGAATAGTGATTTTATAGAAAACTATTTTTATATTGAAGTATTTATAATTTCCGATTTAATTTTAAATTGATTTAATGTTTTTAATTTTTAATTTTGATTGAAAATAATACAATGAATTTCAATTGAATCGAAATTATGCTTAATTTTTGTATAAACTATTTTTATACATTAAAATGTGTTTTTTCAAATAAAATTTTCACCACATTTTAATTAATTAAATTAAAATAAATTAATTAAAAAAAATCGGAGTAGAATCTTGTAAAACAAATTTAAATTTTAGGATCTGCATAATTAATGTTAGGTAATATAGTGAACTTATTTTTGGGTCATAATGAATTTTAATCGTGGTAAATATTTATCACATCAGTTAAAGATAAAATGATTTCAATGAGTTAAACATAATTTGATATGTCTTGAAGATTACAAAAAAAACATTAATATTCCTCATTGGTTTGTTTTATTTTAACATTAACCACATCAATATTAAAGTTATGTTAGTTTGGATGAATTATTCATGAGTATGAAATTAATATTCCTCATTGGTTCTTTGTATTTTTACCATAGCCTTATATTTCCTAACCATGTTTTTTTCCTCTTCTACCTCCTTTAAATTCTCTATAACCATGATTATATAATATAATATGCTATATATATATAATGAAATGTTATTATGAGGATGGAACAAACTTTATTCATCTATTTTATAACATACAGTAAATGAAACCATTACTTTTAATTCTGTACTTCAATCCATCTCCACGCAACGTTCTAATTTTTTCCATCTCCAAAATGCATGGATATTTATAAATATGGATATGATGAAAATATATGATATATATGGAATAATAATGATTTTATAATTATAATATATCAATTACTTTCTTATCCTTTCACCTGTTAAAAAATGATAATTTCGTTCATCCGTATATGGCGACTACCACCTAAATGAAGAGATGTTATACATATTTCATGTCATTATTTCAGGAATGATTATAAATATGTATATAATGAATAAATATTATATTAATATTATATTTAACTATTTGGAGATGATAGAACCCTATTAAATAATAGAGGATATAAACATTAAACAGAATCTTACATGAAAAATAAAGCTGTTAACACATGGAAATGATGATTATAACAAGAAATAATTAATAAATAGGTGTTGAAATGTTATTAGTGGATAATATATGCTATTATAAATATATATGTTGATTTTATATAGGAATATAATAAATGTAAATTTACTATACAAGAATTTAAAATCACTTATAAATAATGGATGGCCAATGGTAAGAGTGAATTTCACAATCTCATCCTTATCAAGGATTGTTTATACGTATCAGTAAATTGGAGGAATGATATGATATGTCTATGTTTAAAAAAAATTGAAAAAAAATTATTCTTATTAATTTAAATTATTAGTTCTATTTTTAACCATATTTGACACTCAGAAATACTATAGGAATGATTTATGGAAACCCCACAATGTTTTTCAATTCAGATGGGAATATTTTCCTTCAATTTCCATATTTTCATTAAAAAAAATTATGAAATGTTTTGAATACTACGTAATTATTTATTAAATTCATTTTCCGAAGGATTTAATTTCTATAATTATGTTAACATTAATCTTCTGGAAATTATCCAAATGATATAATTTTTATTTATGGTGTGAACAGAATAATTGTTGGAATGGTTACCTCAAATACAACATTTCTCTCTATCATGACTATTCATTACCTTGATCCTTCGTTTAAATTTTTACAGGTATCTTTTTAAAGATCATGAATACCATAAATTTTTTGATATTTTCACTTTTTAATATTAGTGATTTAAAAATTAAAATGATACCATCCTCCTGTGATCTTCCTATGATCTATTTAATGTATTTTCATTTATATAAATATCATTAGAAAAATATTATTCATTATTTGGGATATAATATAATTTTACCATATACCATATTTATTTAGATGTATTGTAATCATGATTTAATATTTATAGATTGGATAAAAAATTAAAATTTGACACACCTTTTTTATATTATCATTGTTTTTATGATCATGTATTGAATTTTTATTCACCCCTATCAAAAGATAAATGCAATAGACATATTTAGTGATTATTGGGGTTTGTTATAGCCCCTAAATGAATCACTAGATTTTAGGAGAAAATACTTAAGGTATTTGTTGTTTGTATAAGTTATTTATTTATGTTTTCCAATCACAAGTCCTTGATTGCAAGATCATGATATCTTCTATTATGAAATAAACCATTATGAAACTATTTATTGTTATGAATGTGAATGTTTATGCTACTATGTCATCCATGGATTTAGTACCTTTTATGATATTAGTTAGAGAAAACATTTTATAATTATTTATCTATAACATATTATTCATTCAATATATATTTTATGATGAAATATATTATATTATTTTCCCTAATGATAAATTTATCCCACCATTTGTTATGTTTTCCTTTCTATAGAATACCAAGATGGAATTTATGAATGAATTTCAGGATTTTATAAAATAAATAACAGTGTAATCATAATAATTTTTATGATTTATTTCATGATTTTAGATGTAATATGAGAATAATATATGTTAATAGTCTTCTAATAGTACAAAACTATTTTATAATTTTAAATTAGATTTATTATATTTTTTAAAAAGAAGTAAAATAGTCACCGACATTTGGTTACTAGAGTCTGGGTGTCATAGTTTGTGTCAAATAATGTTTAGTGTAAAACATAGGAACAATATTTAAGATTAAAATATATTAGAGGCCAAAATCATATGATAAACTCTGAGGATATGTCTAAATATATTATAATATAAAAATGTTTTTATTAGGTAGAGATTATATTGTTTTCCTATAAAATTAATCATTGACTAGATACATGAAATTGAATGTGGTTATGGAATATATGAACTTATTGGAAACAAATATGAAAGGGGTACATTGGGTATTATTTAGATCACCATTGATTCAAGATGAATGGTATTAATACTACACACATGTCTAGAAACTCATAGGATATGTTCATTGGATTATTTATATAGCCTTTACAATCAATTTAGAATGATTTGAATGTAATTTTATGATTTGGAGATATTCCCAAAGATAAGAAAATTATTATTCTAGGATTATCTATTCATAAAATTTATATTTATGTTAGGTGTTCAAATAGATTTACAATTATATTCTATGATTTAAAATTCAAAATGTTATGTTCTAATTCAATATATTCCATTATTTAGAATGGGTTCGTAGAAGGAGGAATGGATACTGTATCAGTGCATGTATTTTATGTAGGAATTTTCCACCATGTAAAGGAAATAAAGCTAGATCAGGAGTTGGATATGAGTATAAGAACATTATAACTATATTGAGGCATCTTACTCATGTTATGACTAATATCATTTCTCATTTAGAGTTTCCTACTGAACCAAAATATGGTAATAAAATGATTGATCAGTTCCTATGCCAATAAAATAATTATTCAATGAGACCACTAATCCATTAGTAGTTGAGTAATGTTTTAATTCCATTGAGAATATATTTATTTCATTAGAGATTAGTGAAAGATATAAAGTTATTATAGTAGTTTATCATATAAAATGGGAAGTGGATCAATGGTGGTCCTTGATCTAGAACACAATGGAGTTTAAGGAAATAAATATGATGGCTTAGAAGACATTAAATGATATAATAATAGAAAAATACATTACTGATGAGAAATAAGATAATATTGAGAATAAATTACATAATCTAATAAAAATTGATGCATAATATGTTACTGAATATGAACAACCATTTATAAGGTTATGAACTCATGATACATATAATATATGTGATCCAAGGAGAATGACTGATCATTTCTTCTATGGGATAAAACCTATTCTTCAATGGGAATTAATTTCCTTAAAAATTTACATTTATGTGGATTTTCTATCATGTTCCAACATCATAGATAATGAAATATCAATGTCTTATGTTTTCCAAGGAAATCAATAAATAAAACGAGAAGATGAGCAATGTGTATAATGAAATATAGAAAAATGAATGGAGTTAAGTGTGTAGTTTAAAATGTTTATTAATTTTGTAATGAAACACTATGGAAAATGATTTTTGGGAGTGATATTTTTCCTTATGTCTGAAGAAAAATTCCATCAGGATCGTGATCACTAGGTTAATAATGAAGATTCTGAAGTTCAGTGCTTCCATTGTAATTATATTGGGCACTATAAAAATTTATTATCCAGTTTTTAATGAAATTTTATTAAAATGTCCTATTGTTTATTTCCATTCATATCTGATCACTATTAACTGGTTTAAATATCCCAAAATATATAGTTTCGTATATGGTTAAAATTGTCTCAAATTTATATAATCAATTATTTAATTTTGAATTTTTATAGGATTTTATTTGTTCCATTTTTTTCATTAAAATAATAAATTTCCCTAAAACCATAGGAAGTAAATTTTTAAACAATAATCCTTGTGGAAATATTACTACAATAATTTTATATCAGTTAGATACCATTATGACCCATGAAATCACCCTATTTGTATTAGTGATTATTATACCATTGTTTAACATTGATATAATCATTTCTGTAGTTTAAATTTAAAGTTATAATGCGAAAATTTATTTTTTAGAGAGGGAAAAAACAATTTATGACGAAGATATAGTGTAACACCCCAAGCTTCTACGGTACGTTTCCCTTCGAATAATGTGATAGCGTGTGTTGTACGCAACCTCGAGTTCTAACACACACCACAACTAATTAAACTAGCCGTTGTGAATAGTAATACATACTTTTTGAAATCATATATAATTTATATTTCAAAATGGACTTCATTTTTGGATTCGGAATATTGAAATTAGCCTAGGGTGAAATTTTGGTACTTTTCGGATAACTTTTATATTTTGATGAATAGTGAAAATTACTAAATTTTAATTAAAAAAAACTTTTTTAATCAAAATAATTAATAGTGATAAATTGTGAATTTGAGTGGTTTTAAAGTATATTTATAATATATTTTTACCATTTAATATAATGTTGGTCATTGGACATAATTTTACAATTAAACCGAACATAAACAAGTGTCAATCTTTTGATAGTTATTACCTCTTAAAAACACGCTTTTTGTTTTGACAGCAGGAATTAATTTTAAATTAATTTCTTCCACTTCTGTGTTTTGAATTTAGAAAAATGGACTCCATATTTGGAATCAGGATGTCAAAATTGTGTAAATAGGTAACTTTTATTTTTAGACATTTTGAATAATTACTGTGGTAAATATTTTATTTACCACTGTTAAGGGTAAATCCGGTAAATAAGGGTTAAAAAAATAATATTATAATAATAAAAAATTACCCTAAAACGTGTCCTAACCTTATTGGTGGACACATACCCGACCATGAGCATACTTGGGTCAATTTGGGGACCCCTTGGAGCCACTTGTATGTGGTAGGGACACTTTATATTAATAAAGTTAAAATAAAAATAAAAATGGCATAAGCTTACATCTTTTAGAAGAACAATTTTTACATAGGGTTATACATGTTGGATTTTCGATTATAAATATTCATTAGAAAGATAAAAGGATTTCCTACATAATTATATTTTATTTATAATTTTTAGACATCAAATAATTTAAATTATTAATGACACAATAATGATGCAATGTTTACCTCATTAATAAAGCATTTAAATAAATAAGATTATAATGATTAAAATATTATATAAAACCTGTCCAATTCTTATTGGTTGATGTTATTTAGAATATTAGTCATCTTATCTTCGACATAAATGATTTTTGGACCATTATAAACCGAATATAATTATATTATAAAGTAATACTTTCACTCTTTCCTAAAGAGCCCCTCTTCTGCCTTACAAAAGAAGACCACTTCTACTCATTCCTCACACCTCTCAAGCCACTTGGCTCGTCCAAACTCTGCCCAACTAAGCTCCCCACATCCCTATCCTCCTCCTTGAAGCTTTCCCTTAGACAGAAATCATTTCAAGAAGTCCTTTGGTTCCAACCAAAGTGAGTTACCTAAATTAAAGGTAACGTTTTCTCTTAAATTATTTTCATTTATTTTGCTTCTCCAACCCCCAAACTCTTTTTATTTCCTTTCTTTTGTAACAACACCAGTATCCTCAGTATACTAGGATGTTTTTATAAGAAGGATTCAAACTATACATACACACAACTCCATCTAATGGATGATGAACATCATGTTTCTGTGGATGGCAAACTAATGCCTCACGAAACGATGATTGTTCAAATACATCTTACCGCCTCTCATGGTGGCCATTATGATGGCACTGTAATTAAATATGATATTAATGATATATATTTTATATATAAGCTTCTGTAATTCCATTTTATTTCATTCCATTATTCGTTTCATGTTGTATATACATACGATAATTTCATTTGAGGAAGTGCGGACTACCGCCCCCTTAAAATGATATGACTCGTTCATACCACACATGGAACGTATAAAGGATGGTGTTAATGAACTTAAGTAACATATATAAAATATTATATTATACTGGAATAGTAATATACCTATGTATCATTTGGATTCAATTCTTTTAAAATAAAAATTAAATGGAAGTAGCGTTCGTGCGTACGTACGGACTACCGTCTCCACGAACGCGGTGAGATCCATCCTCCCTCGTATCCATTCAAGTCTTATTCTCATTTTAGGGTTAAAAATAATGTTAATATCATTCTGATTATGAATAAGATTTAATCTATCCATTACAAACATGTCTTACATAACCAAACATTTAAGAAGAACGAATCGATTATCACTTGAAACGACGATAATACTAAGATATTATTAATAAAGCAATGTTAAAAGATCATATATGATATCATATTAATGTATATGATTCTTGTATAATTTAATAACAATTATTTCACCATTATACAGGAGGTTAACTGACCCCAACAAAGGAAAAGTACAAGGTAAGGATTATTTCACAATCTCTTCATTATCCGAGGTTGTTTATACGTAATAATCTACTGGGAAGTCTTTATCATCCACATCCATGTTTCTTAAAAATGTATTTCAAAACATTTTTATAATTTACAAGAATATGGGTTAAAGTCATTTATACCCTTGTTTGACTTTTTATAAGAGGTTTATAAAGGAATCTTTCCGTCGTTTTCAAAACAATGTCATTTTTAACCTTTTCGACAGAATTGAGGTAAGAATGTTTTTTTTAACTTATACGGCGGGTGCGGTTATTTTACGCCGTTATAAAATCTTCAAAGCTTTCCTTACAAGCTTATAAGAATATTTTCAAAGAAAATGTTTTATTTTATATGGATCTTAAATGATTTCAAAATAAAAGGAGATATTTCTTTAAAAAAATTTGGATTTCATCTACATCAACATCCTTTGATGGATTTTATGATTATTTGAAGTTGATTTATTATGATACAAAACTTATATATTGTATTGAAGGTTTTGTGATATGTTTGACTATGGATGTGCTATTTTTATACCATTCATAGTTTATGGTGAAATTATTGACATTTCGTATGCTAGTTTTAATACGAATGTTTATGTTATGTTTAAATATTTTCATATGGGAATGCATTGGACTTAATAAGTGACGGGTGGAGCCCGCTATAGCTCCTCGATGAATCGGTAGGTCTCATGAGACAAACTAGTGACTTGGCACAAGGCCTTGACAAAATCTTATTTGTAGTCTTGGCACGAGGCCTTGGCTATGTGGTTATGATAGTCTGGCATTATGCATTCCAACATTATGAAAGTGGTTATTGATTTTTGCATGTGATTATTCGATTAGTAGAATATCCATGTGAATAAGTAAATGGAATTATTTCATTTTAATTTTGCCATACTATGTCGAAGTTATAGTTTAAAAGGCTTTTGTTTTAGTAATTCAATGCCTTAAATGTTTATTCTTATTTATGAAAGTTTCCGCTATAATGTTATCCTTACTGGGCATTTGAGCTCACCCCTTTTCTATGTTTTATTTTTCCCAGGATGTGAAGAAGTAAGTTATGAATGACCTGCAGGGATTTTATGAGGGGTTAATAGTGTGGATTGTGGAAACATTATGTTGTTGTAGTAGTTTTTCATTTTATGATGTAATGTAAAACTTATGAATATATCTAGTGTTTCCAAGGCTACTAAACCAATCGGTCTTTCGAGATTTGATCTTTCTTGTGATCATGCCAATGTTATGTAATAATGCACCGACTCTAGGTAACTGGGTTCGGGGCGTTACAGTTGGTATCAGAGGAAGTTTAGTACAAACCTTGGAAACTAGATTTAGATAAACTCTGATTAGAGCACGTAGACCTAAGATGAACTTTGAGGATTAGTATAGAAGAACTTTCTAGAATTTTGGTATTGTAGAGATTTTGTGAGTTTTCCGAGTAATACATCCCTGTCTGGATACGAGCAGGTAGAGGCGGCTCTGGCACAGATGTACCTAGTGGTAAAACCCGAAAACACCGCTTTGAGCTAGACTCGAACGGGAACTGGTGCACGACAACGGGCCTTGCTGCACTCTTGGTTACGACACTCCCGGGGGATATGCTTAGGATAAATCTCATTTTCATTACAAATCATTTTGAAGGGATTATGAGTATATGCATCCTCAAAGAAAACATTCTTATGATTATGGATTATATCCATAAATAGTTCAATTTATGTTAACTATTTTATAAGTATGGGATTATGTATTTTGATTCATAAACTAATCTAGTTTATGCCATTGTTTAGAAATGGCACCTAGTGGAAGAAATGGAAACCGTATCAATGCACGCACTCCATGTAGGGATTGCCCTCCTGCTCAAGATAATTATAGTGGGGCTGGTGATGCAACTGGTGCTGATCAGCTAATCACCATACTGGGACAACTTACTCAGGTTATGAATAATAACCTTACCCGTATGGAGCACCCTGATCCGCAGCGTGGAGGATCAATGTTAGGTCGATTGATGAGGCAACAACCACCAACGTTCAATGGGAATACAAATCCCTTAGTAGCTGAGCAATGGATATTTTCCCTAGAGAAAATATTTCAGGCTTTGGGGAGTAATGAAAGGGAAAAGGTTGTCATGGCAGTTTACCGCCTCACTGGAGATGCTGATCAATGGTGTTCATTGATTCAAAATACGAAGGAAGATGATGAAGTATCAAATATGGAATGGAGGGAGTTCAAAGATCTGTTTTTAGAAAAATACTTTCCTCGCGACCATCGAGCAGATATGGAAAGGCAATTTCTGAGTCTGAGACAAAAGGAGGATGATAATGTCACAAAGTATGAGGCTAACTTTACAAGGTTAGCGAGGTATGCTGGAGATTATATTCGCAACCCAAGAAGTAAGATTGATCGTTTCTTTGATGGGTTAAAACCATTTCTCCGTCGAGCGTTAGTCTCACAATCCTTTTCATCGTACGAAGACATTGTCTCATGTGCTATCAAGACCGAAAAGGAATTCTCTAAGTCTTATGACTTTAAAACAAAGCAAGAGAAGAAGAGACATGCTGATCAATCTGGGAATGGAAATAAGGGGAAGAAAGGAAAGGTTGAATATCCATCATGTGGTAAATGTGGGAAGAAACACCCCGGTACTTGCTTGAAGGGAATGGGAGTCTGTTACAAGTGTGGTGAAAAAGGCCACCAAGCTCATGATTGCAAGGGGAAGAAGGAAGCTACCAACGTTCAGTGCTACAATTGCAGGGAGATGGGGCATTATGAAAATGCATGCCCTAAGCGTCAGGAGAACTTACCTCAGAAAAGGCCAAGGGATCAAGGCCAGGCTTATACTATCACTACTGCTGAGGTAGAAGCTCCGAAAGACGTGGTGGCAGGTAATTTAATGGTTTCCTCAAGTTTAGCAAATGCATTATTTGATTCTGGATCATCACATTGTTTCATATCTTCTCAGTTTGCTAAGAAAATTAGATATTTCCAATTTGATTTAATAATGGAGTTGTCAGTTAAAACTCTTAAGGGAAGTATCGTTGCAACAAAGTTTTGTGAATCAGTCCCCATTAGAGCACATAAATTTTCTTTATCTGCTGATCTCATCGTCATACCTATGATTGATTTTGATATAATCCTCGGTATGGACTGGCTTTCAGACTATGGTGCGAAGATTTATTGTAAGAAGAAAGAGGTTACGATTCTTGATGATAATGATAAGGAACACCTTATTTTTAGAGCAGAATCGTCACCACCTAATTCTTATTTAGATCCACCCCCAGTAGCTCAACTAAATTCAATTATTGGGGAGGAAGAGAATGAAGTAACTATCGGTGAGGAAAGGAATGTTCAAATAGAGGATGTACCTGTTGTGAAAGAATTTGTAGATGTATTTCCGGAAGATTTACCTGGACATCCTCCAGAACGAGAAGTTGAGTTTTCTATTGATTTGATTCCTGGATCAAGGCCTATATCGAAGACCCCTTATAGAATGGCCATTGTAGAGTTAGTCGAACTAAAGAAACAACTAGAGGAATTGAGTAATAAGGGATTTATTCGCCCTAGTGTTTCTCCATGGGGAGCCCCTGTTCTTTTTGTTAAAAAGAAAGATGGATCTATGAGGTTATGTATCGACTACAGGGAGATCAATGCTATAACGATAAAGAACAAGTATCCCCTACCTCGTATTGATGATTTATTTGACCAACTGCATGGAGCTCAATACTTTTCAAAGATTGACCTTCGATCAGGATACCATCAGTTGTGTGTGAAGAAGGAAGACATTCTGAAGACAGCATTTCGAACCAGGTACGGGCATTACGAGTTTACTGTAATGCCGTTTGGATTGACTAATGAACCCTCTGTATTCATGGATCTGATGAATAGAGTTTTCAAGAAGTATCTCGATGAATTTGTGGTGGTATTTATTGATGATATCTTGGTATACTCCAAAACCTACGAAGATCATGAAAATCACTTGCGCATTATCTTGAAGACTCTGAGGAGGCATGAATTATATGGGAAGTTTAGAAAGTGTGAATTCTGGCTTCAGGAGATTTCTTTTCTTGGCCATATTGTCTCTAAAGATGGAATCTCTGTTGATCCTTCTAAGACCAAGGCAATCCAAGAATGGCCAGCACCTACGAGTATAACTGAGGTACGTAGTTTTATTGGTTTGGCAGGTTATTATCAACGTTTCGTCCAGAATTTTGCCCGATTGGCTAACCCATTAACGAAGCTCACACGTAAAGGGGTTAAATTTGTTTGGACAAAAGAGTGTGAAGAATGTTTCGAAGAACTGAAGAGAAGATTAGTCAATGCTCCTATATTGACTCTACCATCGGGGAATGATGGGTTCGTTATTTATAGTGATGCATCGAAGAAAGGACTTGGTTGTGTCCTTATGCAGAATGATAGAGTTATTGCCTATGCATCACGACAGTTGAAAATTCATGAACAAAACTATCCTACTCATGATCTCGAGTTAGCAGCAGTGATCTTTGATTTGAAGATATGGAGGCACTACCTCTATGGTGAAAAATGTGAGATTTATACTGATCACAAGAGTTTGAAGTATATTTTCTCACAAAAAGAACTCATCATGAGGCAAAGGAGATGGCTTGAATTACTCAAGGATTATGATTGTACGATACACTACCACCCAGGGAAGGCAAACAAGGTGGCAGATGCTTTGAGTAGAAAAGACCATGGAGTTTTGAACAATATGAGAATTGAAAGGGATCCAATTTTCATGGATCTAGTGAAGATGGACATGGGAATAACCAGGGATGGTGAAACATCAATGCTTTTACAAATGGTTGCCAAACCATCTTTACTAGAAAGGATTAAGAGTTCTCAGACCGATGATGAAGAATTCCAAAAAAAAAATTAAAGCTGTGAATGATGGGAGATTGAGAGACTTTGTGTATGAAGATGGAATTTTGAAATTCGGGAAGAGACTTTGTGTTCCCAATATACCAGATCTAAAAAGGGAATTGCTGGATGATGCTCATAGTTCCAATTTCTCTATACACCCTGGGAGCACCAAAATGTATAGAGATTTGAAGAAACATTTTTGGTGGGACAACATGAAGAGGGAGATTGCTGATTTTGTGTCAAGATGTATGGTTTGTCAATAAGTGAAAGCTGGAAGGAAACAGCCTGGAGGAGTCATGCAACCTCTTCCCATACCGGAGTGGAAATGGGACAATGTTACGATGGACTTTGTCATGGGGCTACCGAAGACTCCTAGAAGGAACGATGCAATATGGGTTATTGTTGATCGTCTTACCAAGTCAGCACATTTTCTTGCTATAAGAGAAGATCTACCCCTGGAACGTCTAGCAAGACTATACATTAATGAAGTTGTGAGACTTCATGGAGTACCCCTATCGATTGTTTCTGATCGTGATCCCCGTTTTACTTCAAGATTTTGGAAAAGTCTTCAGAAATCCCTGGATACTGAACTTCATTTGAGCACTGCTTACCACCCTCAGACAGATGGACAATCAGAACGGACTATTCAAGCCTTAGAAGACATGTTGAGATCTTGCTCACTTGACTTTCAGGGTATGTGGGATCAATATTTACCTCTGGTAGAATTTTCCTATAACAATAGCTTCCATTCAAGTATTCAGATGGCACCATATGAAGCGTTATACGGAAAGAGATGTCGTACACCAACCTGTTGGGATGACGTTAGTGAAAGAAAACTTGTAGGCCCAGAACTGGTGGAGGAAACGGTGGAAAAGGTGAAGGTAATCCAAAATCACATCAAAGCAGCTCAAAGTAGGCAGAAGAGCTATGCCGATAATCGAAGGAAGGATTTGGAATTTCAGGTCGGTGATCATGTTTTCCAAAAGGTATCTCCATGGAAGGGAGTCATACGTTTTGGTAAGAAAGGTAAATTGAGTCCCAGGTACATCGGACCTTTCGAAATTCTAGAACGAATTGGGGCTATAGCTTACCGATTGGCAATGCCGCCAAGTCTCTCCAAAGTTCACGATGTCTTCCACGTATCTCTGTTGAGAAAATACATGCCTGACCCAACGCATGTACTCACCTATGAGGAATTAGAACTGGAACCCGATCTGTCTTATTGTGAAGAGCCCGTCAAGATTCTTGATACAAGAGAACAAGTACTGAGAAATCGGACGACACGTCTGGTAAAAGTTTTGTGGAGAAATCATAAGATGGAAGAGGCAACGTGGGAACCCGAGGAACTTATGTTGAAGAACCACCCGAGTCTTTTCATGTGATAAGTATTCTAGAAATTTCGAGGATGAAATTATTTGAAGGAGGGGATAATGTAACACCCCATGCTTCTACGGTACGTTTCCCTTCGAATAATGCGATAGCGTGTGTTGTACGCAACCTCGAGTTCTAGCACACACCACAACTAATTAAACTAGCCGTTGTGAATAGTAATACCTACTTTTTGAAATCATATATAATTTATATTTCAAAATGGACTTCATTTTTGGATTCGGAATATTGAAATTAGCCTAGTGTGAAATTTTGGTACTTTTCGGATAACTTTTATATTTTGATGAATAGTGAAAATTACTAAATTTTAATTAAAAACAACTTTTTTAATCAAAATAATTAATAGTGATAAATTTTGAATTTGAGTGGTTTTAAAGTATATTTAGAATATATTTTTACCATTTAATATAATGTTGGTCATTGGACATAATTTTACAATTAAACCGAACATAAACAAGTGTCAATCTTTTGATAGTTATTACCTCTTAAAAACACGCTTTTTGTTTTGACAGCGGGAATTAATTTTAAATTAAATTCTGCCACTTCTGTGTTTTGAATTTAGAAAAATGGATTCCATATTTGGAATCAGGATTTCCAAATTGTGTAAATAGGTAAATTTTTTTTTAGACATTTTGAATAATTACTGTGGTAAATATTTTATTTACCATGGTTAAGGGTAAATCCAGTAAATAAGGGTTAAAAAAATAATATTATAATAATACAAAATTACCCTAAAACGTGTCCTAACCTTATTGGTGGACACATACCCGACCATGAGCATCCTTGGGTCAATTTGGGGACCCCTTGGAGCCACTTGTATGTGGTAGGGACACTTTATATTAATAAAGATAAAATAAAAATAAAAATGGCATAAGCTTACATCTTTTAGAAGAACAATTTTTACATAGGGTTATACATGTTGGATTTTCGATTATAAATATTAATTAGAAATATAAAAAGATTTCCTACATAATGATATTTTATTTATAATTTTTAGACATCAAATAATTTAAATTATTAATGACACAATAATGATGCAATGTTTACCTCATTAATAAATCATTTAAATAAATAAGATTATAATGATTAAAATATTATCTAAAACCTGTCCAATTATTATTGGTTGATGTTATTTAGAATATTAGTCATCTTATCTTCTACCTCAATGATTTTTGGACCATTATAAACCGAATATAATTTTATTATAAAGTAATACTTTCACTCTTTCCTAAAGAGCCCCTCTTCTCCCTTATAAAAGGAGACCACTTCTACTCATTCCTCACACCTCTCAAGCCACTTGGCTCATCCAAACTCTGCCCAACTAAGCTCCCCACATCCCTCTCCTCCTCCTTGAAGCTTCCCCTTAGGCAGAAATCATTTCAAGAAGTCCTTTGGTTCCAACCAAAGTGAGTTACCTAAATTAAAGGTAACGTTTTCTCTTAAATTATTTTCCTTTATTTTGCTTCTCCAACCCCCAAACTCTTTTTATTTCCTTTCTTTTGTAACAACACCAGTATCCTAAATATACTAGGATGTTGTTATAAGAAGGATTCAAACTACACATACACACAACTCCATCTAATGGATGATGAACATAATGTTTCTGTGGATGGAAAACTAACGCCTCACGAAACGATGATTGTTCAAATACATCTTACCGCCTCTCATGGTGGCCATTATGATGGAACTGTAATTAAATATGATATTAATGATATATATTTTATATATAAGCTTCTTTAATTCCATTTTATTTCATACCATTATTCGTTTCATGTTGTATATACATACGATAATTTCATTTGAGGAAGTGCGGACTACCGCCCCCTTAAAATGATATGACTCGTTCATACCACACATGGAACTTATAAAGGATGGTGTTAATGAACATTAGTAACATATATAAAATATTATATTATACTGGAATAGTAATATACCTATGTATCATTTGGATTCAATTCTTTTAAAATAAAAATTAAATGGAAGTAGCGTTCGTGCGTACGTACGGACTACCGTCTCCACGAACGCAGTGAGATCCATCCTCCATCATATCCATTCAAGTCTTATTATCATTTTAGGGATAAAAATAATGTTAATATCATTCTGATTATGAATAAGATTTAATCTATCCATTACAAACATGTCTTACGTAACCAAACATTTAAGAAGAACGAATCGATTATCACCTGAAACGACGATAATACTAAGATATTATTAATAAAGCAATGTTAAAAGATCATATATGATATCATATTAATGTATATGATTCTTGTATAATTTAATAACAATTATTTCACCATTATACAGGAGGTTAACCGACCCCAACAAAGGAAAAGTACAAGGTATGGGTTATTTCACAATCTCTTCATTATCCGAGATTGTTTATACGTAATAATCTACTGGGATATCTTTATCATCCACATCCATGTTTCTTAAAAATGTATTTCAAAACATTTTTACTATTTACAAGAATATGGGTTAAAGTCATTTATACCCTTGTTTGACTTTTTATAAGAGGTTTATAAAGTAATCTTTCCGTCGTTTTCAAAACAAGGTCCTTTTTAACCTTTTCGACAGAATTGAGGTAAGAATGTTTTTTTTAACTTATACGGCGGGTGCGGTTATTTTACGCCGTTATAAAATCTTCATAGCTTTCCTTACAAGCTTATAAGAATAGTTTCAAAGAAAATGTTTTATTTTATATGGATCTTAAATGATTTCAAAATAAAAGGAGATATTTCTTTAAAAAAAATTTTGATTTCATCTACGTCAACATCCTTTGATGGATTTTAAGATTATTTGAAGTTGATTTATTATGATACAAAACTTCTATATTGTATTGAAGGTTTTGTGATATGTTTGACTATGGATGTGCTATTTTTATACCATTCATAGTTTATGGTGAAATTATTGACATTTCGTATGCTAGTTTTAATACGAATGTTTATGTTATGTTTAAACCTTTTCATATGGGAATGCATTGGACTTAATAAGTGACGGGTGGAGCCCGCTATAGCTCCTCGATGCATCGGTAGGTCTCATGAGACAAACTAGTGTCTTGGCACAAGGCCTTGACAAAATATTATTTGTAGTCTTGGCACGAGGCCTTGGCTATGTGGTTATGATAGTCTGGCATTATGCATTCCAACATTATGAAAGTGGTTATTGATTTTTTCATGTGATTATTCGATTAGTAGAATATCCATGTGAATAAGTAAATGGCATTATTTCATTTTACTTTTGCCATACTATGTCGAAGTTAAAGTTTAAAAGTCTTTTGTTTTAGTAATGAAATGCCTTAAATGTTTATTCTTATTTATGAAAGTTTCTGCTATATTGTTATCCTTACTGGGCATTTGAGCTCACCCCTTTTCTATGTTTTATTTTTCCCAGGATGTGAAGAAGTAAGTTATGAATGACCTGCAGGGATTTTATGAGGGGTTAATAGTGTGGATTGTGGAAACATTATGTTGTTGTAGTAGTTTTTCATTTTATGATGTAATGTAAAACTTATGAATATATCTAGTGTTTCCAAGGCTACTAAACCAATCGGTCTTTCGAGATTTGATCTTTCTTGTGATCATGCCAATGTTATGTAATAATGCACCGACTCTGGGTAACTGGGGTCGGGGCGTTACATATAGAATCATTATTCTTTATAGGGGAGGTTAAACCATCTATATCATGTTTCAATCCCCCTTCAAAAGATCTATTAATGAAATTCTTTGTGAAGAATTATAGACATGAACTATGAATATAAAATGTATCCTCATAATAGAGGAGTAACCTATTGTGTGGGATTACATTAATGTTTTCCCTAATGAAATCCTAGGAAAACCATCGAAACATTATTTTCGTGTTTCCATTAATCTCATCACAAATTAATCACCTATATCTAGACTCCATACAAGATTTTCATTGATAAATTAGTGGAATGAAATAGAAAAAATATATGATTTATGTGAAATAGGATTTATTTGACTCGGTGTGTCACCATTAAGAGCGCTTATTATTTTTATTAATAATAAAGATGAAGTGATGAGGATGTGCATTTATTGTATGGAAATCAACGAAATTGACATATAACAACTATCCTCTAGTTTGTATTAGTTAATTATTTTTTCAACTTTAAGGGGGTCAATACTTTTAAAATATTTATATTCATTTTGGGAATCAACAACTACATGTAATGATGGATGATCTTCCAAAGAATATTATTCAAAAAATGCATGGACAGTAAAACATCATAATAATTTCCTTCGTATTGACTAATATACCCTTTATTTTAATGGTTCTTAGGAACACTGTATTCCAGGATTATCTCAATAAGATATTTTGGTAATTTATTATCATATATTTATATAAGCTAAAACAAATTATGATAATAATAGTGATTTGTGAATAATTTCTACGACCCTTAGAGAAAATGAGTTATATAAAAAATGCAACAAATGTGAATTATGGATTTAGGAACTACTTTTTCTTTTCCATATTGTATATATAGATAGTGTATTAGTTGATCCTTAAAAAACAACAACTGATGGAGTTACCAATTGTAATGAATATAATTGAGGTAAGTAGTTTTAATCAATTAATAGGTTACTATGGATGATTTGTTCAAACTTTTAATCAATTATATATCGTTTTAACAAATTTTACATGTAAATGGGTTATGTTCATATAGTCATAAAAATTTAAGGAATATTTTTAAGAGTTAAAGAGAATATTTGTTAATGAACTTGTGTAAACATTAACATTAGGGAGGGTTGTGATTGTGATATATAGTGATTCATCAATGAAATGACATAGATGTTTCATTATGAAAAAAGGTAGAGTATTCACAAATAAAGTAAGGTAGTAAAATATTTATTAACGAAATTATCCAACCCATGATATTTTGGTGGATGATGTTGTATTTTCTATAATGATATGGAGAAATTTCCATTTTTATGAATAATGTTAACAATATAATAATCACAGATGTTTGAAATACATATTTTCATTAGAATAGATCAATATGAGAAATGGAAAAGTTTAGAACTAATAAAACATTCTAATTTCTAAATACACTAAAACTCATGGATGGAAAATAGGGTGTCTAATGTATTAAGGTAGAATGATCATGGAGTTTTCAAAAGTGTTTTGAATACTAAAGATCTTATATTTATGGATCTGTTAAATTTCTATATGGGAATTTTTCAGTAAGGTGAAACATCATATATTTTAGAATTGATTTAAAAATAATCATTATTTGATAATATTAAATATTCTCTACCTGATACTGAGAATATAAAAAATCAAATTAAATATTTTAATGACAAAAAGGAGTTGAAATTATATATGATGAATAAATTATTAAATTTGGCATTTTTTGTTAATTTCGATCGATTCGAAAGTTAGAAATGGAATTATTAGATGACTCTCATATTTTAAATATAATAATAATCACTAATATCCCGAAAATTATATCAAAATTTGAAAGAAATTTTTTGGGGGGATAATATGAAATAATAAATTATATTTTATATATCAAAATTCCTGAATTTTAAATTGGTAAAGGCTCAGATTAGACACCCCAAATGATAATTTCAATCCATATATTTTCATATATGAAAATGAGATGATATTATTTTATACCTTTTCATTGGATTTCTAAATACTATTTAAAATATTTATTCTATATGGGTTATTGTTGATTTACTTACAAAGTCCCCACATTTCTTTATTATAAGGGACTATATACCCCTTGAGTACCTCACAAGGATCTCTACTAATGTAGTAATAAGAATTAATGGTGAAACAATTTAGATTATATTTCATCATGATATATGATTTAGAAAAAAAATGGAAGAGTCTTCAGATGTATATTGACTCTAAGCTATATTTGAGAACAACAGATCATACTAAAATTGAATAGCAGTTTGAATAGAGAATTAAGTAATTACAAGACATTTTTAGGTCATGTTCACATGAATTTAATTACACATTAGAACATTATATAACTTTGGAGGAATTAACATGTCGTAATAATTTATATTAATGCATTCAAATGAAACTATATGACAAGTTACAAAATCATTTGTATTTTAATACAACTTGTTGTAATAATGTTTGTGAAAGGATGATTGTAGGCCCAGATTTCATAAAGTGTAAAAAAAATGAAACTGAAGAGTATTTAGAATCATATTACAACATCATAAATTTTAAAAAAATTATTCTAATAACCAAAAAAGGATTTATAATTTGAAATATGAGATAATTTTTTATTTAATGAATCTAAATATAAAGGTGTTGTAGGGTTTAGTGATATGGGGAAACTATGTCCTATTATTGTTTGGATTTTTTAAAATATTGTAAAAATTGATGTTATTCCTTACCATTTTGATATACCACATAGCCTCTCAATTGTTCAGGTGGTTTTCTTTGTTGTATTATTACAGAATCATATTCCAAAACCCATTCATGTTATCACCTCAATGAAAATATTATTTGAACCGTATATATTTTACCATGAATTACCTATCCATATTCTATGAACTGGGGGACAAGTGGGGAGGTTTCAGAAGGAAAGGCTAATAATGGTACATTAGATAAATTATATGATAATATAAGTGATATTTAAGCCTAAATATATTATGATGAATATATATAACCATATATTTCAGAGGTTAAATTCTTAAAATCTAGGGGATGAAAAGTTTGATTTTAGTAAAAATGAAACACCATGGATGATATTTAGTATGTAATAAATTATTTTTAATGAATAAAAATAGTATAATAAACATTTATTTATTTGAGAATGTTATTTAATCCTAAAATAAAAAAATTGAATTTGTATTATTTCATAAAAAGGATATCATTTTTTATACCAAAATATAAAAATATCATAAGATAAAATTTTGTTATTAATATAAAAATTTAATTTTTCTGCGATTATTAAAAAAAATCAATTTTATAGAAATCTATATTTTTGAATCAGGTATTTAAAAACTAACATGATATATGTCTTTTTAAAATTTAATTAGTTCATTTTAATTAAACATAATACAATTAGTATCATTTTAATCCCCATTATGCTTAATTTTGGTAAAAAACATTATTATTCCTAAAAATACATTTTTATGGAATTCAATTTTCATGGATTATTTTAAACATATATTAAAATTAATTTATATAAGTTATTTTAGTTTAGTAATTTAAAATATATTAAATAATTGGAGAAAACATCATTAATCTCATTAAATAAGGTAACACATTTATATTGTCCCATTTAAAATTACTTACCACTTCCAATTTTTCTATGTTTTCCATTCATGTATTTACATAGTCACATTTTTTAAATTGATTTTAAAATTAATTTTTTTCATTTAAATAAAAATAATAAATTCTTTTTAATGGAATAAAAATCATTCCTAAAATATTTATAAAAAAAATTATACTTAATTTTAATTTTTACGGAATTCATTTTTTTCATCATGTTTTTCCATCATATATTAAAAGTATCTCATACCACTTCTAGAAGGTTAATCATGTGAAATATATTCCATGTTTCAAGTGAACCTAATTAATATTATGAAATAATTTCAACATATTTTTTTGTCATAAGGAATAATAGTTGCGGTAACAATTTATCTCCTCAGTTAAGGGTTAAATGATTTAAGAGGGTTAAAAATTAATGCATAATGTTTCAATGTAATAAAAAGTAACTTCCTAAACCTCATTTGTTGATTTTATTTCCACTTGATCATTATAAAATTATATTATATGTCATATTGGATCCATAACTAATGAATTATACATTAATATATTTTAATATTATGATAAATTCAATGTGTATCCACCCCTCACATAAAAATGGACACCACATCTCCTCTATTCAGAACACTAAAATTGACTCTTATATCAGCCACGAACTACCTGAATCATTTCCATAAATCCTTAAAAATATACTAGAGGTCCTAGTTTTTTAATTAATGTATCATTTGAATAATGCTGGTATAACCCTAAGGAGGTTGTCCGAAGAAGATGTATAGTTCATAAATGAGTGTTTTCATGTAATTTCCTATTATAGAACCATAAAAGATTTATAAAAAAATCATATAATAAAATATTTTTCTTAAATATACTAAAAATATATTATTATTGTTTAATAAACCCTTTATATTTTATTTCCATCCTACGGAAAATTAAATCATAACACTTTCAAGCATATGACCTCCCATTTCCATGTAGCGATGTCATTTGTTTCAAAAAACAACATTAAATTGATTGTGATAAAAATGGAAGTAATGGATATATATTTGATATTTATGAAATACTATTATTTAATGTACATTATCATTTACCTTCATTCCCTTCCATTGGGTTAAAAATAGATAATGTTGTTTGTGCGTACATGGGCACTACCACCTCGTAGAAGCGGAAGGATTCATTTTTCATGTTATTATTTTGAAAAAGATTATAATTATGTATAAAATTAATATATATATATATATATGATTTATATAATTATAGAAATTTTTATTGTATTAAAGCGTGATGAAGATGAAAAGACTGATACATCTATACTGAAACATTCACAAAAATCAATATTATAAACACTCACAAATGAAGATATTAATAAGGAATTATTAATAAACAATTATAAAAATGTTATAACTGGATCATATAAGATATTATATATAGTATAAAATTCTTTAAGAGAAATATATTAAAATTAAATTTATTATAAAATATTTTAATATCACCAATGATGAAAGTAGGTTTAGAGGTATGGGTATATTTACCAATCTCTTCAATATTTAGGATTTTTTATGATTTAGTATATGTTGGTCCGAATATATGATATTTCTATCTTATAACCAATATATTTCCTTCTAAAATTTTATTTTCCATATTTTTTATGTATTAATTCCTTTTTAACATATTTTTAACTGAGATACCAAATGATGTTTTTATGAAATCCATCATTATTTTTCGATTTATAAGAGACTATTTTCCCTCGATATCAATATTTTCATTAAAATCAACTCTAGAAATTTTTTTATATTCTATAATGATTTATTAAATTCATTTTACCCTTTTTATTTTAAAAAATGATTAAAATGATCCTTCATTCCATTTTCTTAATGAGGTGTGAATGGAATCGTTGTTTTTACACATACCGTATAAATTAATTTTTCTACTATAAAAACTATTATTTTGTTTGAATCATACATTAAACGTGTCCAAGAATATTTTCAATGAATTTTTTACTGAATATTGTGTATATTTTTATTTGTGAGTATTACTGAATATAAAATGAAAATGTTATTTTTATGAAGTATTCATGGATACATTTAATGTATTTTTTTATTTATGTAAATATAAATTGATAAATATTATCCTATATTAGTGTCATATTATAATTTCATGATATACATTGTTTATATTAATGGAATATCATCATGTTCTATATTTATTTATTTGGAAGATAATAATATTTGAAAATATTATTTCTTAGTGTTATTTTTTATTATGCATTGGATTGTTTTCAACACAAAAAAATGATTGAAGAATTAGAAATTTTAAGTGATGGGTGGGGACTGATGTATTCCAATGATTCATTGGAATTTATCATTAAGAAAACAAGATAGGGTATTTGGTTTACACCTTCCCTTTATTTAGATATGATGTCTTGGAAAAAATTAATGAAAATATGATTATGATGTATGAAATTATGAATATAGAACTATTTATTGTTAGGAATGTTATTACCTACACCAATATAAAATCTATTAATTTAGTCCCTTTTTATTATTTTAGTTATATGGGATACTAGAATATTATTTACAAATCCCAAATTATTAATGGATTGCTAATTTTATGATAGTTTCTGTTTTATTCTTTCCCTTATTGTGATAATAATGTCACCATTTATTATCATTTCGTTTCCCCTTGGTACGAAGAAGAGAATAATAAACCAATTTGTGGACTTAATATAAGAAGTTATTATTTCCACACAATATTTTTTATCTTTTCATTCATTTTTTAGATGTAATATGGGAATAATAGTTGAATCTAGTCTATTAGTAGTACAATAATATTAAGTATTTTAGGATGTGATTCATTATTTTTTTCTAATATATTAAACTGACCACAATATCCATTTTACTAGATTTGGAATGTAATATATAGGGTTCACGTAAAATTCTAAATTGGGTACTTGAGCTGATAGGAACTCAATTTCGCGACCTTTCAAAACAATACATGAGTTGGTTTAGGATGTGTTTAGAGTGATATATTTTTTGGAATTTTTTCATTAGGATAACATTCTATAATTGATGGGATTATAAATATCTTATAGTTATCTCATGAAGTTAATGAAATGCATAGACAATCTAGATTTATCATCGATGGATCAACATTCAATGGAAATGAATAATATAGCCTATGTGAGGTTCTGAGTAATCCTTACATACTCTTCATTGTATAAATGATGATGATCACAAAATTAGAGAAACAATTATTCCTATCTCTGATGTTGTTATATTTTCTTTGGATCCTCATTCCTAATTTTAAGATCTTTAAACATCCCACGTGATACTAGGACAGTTATTTTAAGATAAATAATAGATTAGATATGAGTAGAGTAGAGTATTCGTTAAGGATTGTATGGGATGCATATGTTCTAATTGGGGGATCTCATTCTATGATATCTAATATTCATTTAACAAAAATTACACTGATAATTGGATCACATCTCATTATAGTCAATCATTTCATTCTTTTCGAGTGTTATATTCATTGATCAAATCAATGATTGGATTTAGAATGTACACTACAGGAAAACAGAATATTTGCGATGGGGGATTTGTGACGGGATCCCGTCACAAAAAGACCTTTTGCGACAGAGCTCCGTCGCAAATCTCCCACTGCCGAAATCGACGTCGCAAATAGGTGCTTTTGCGGTGGTCCCGTCGCAAAAATAGTATTTGCGACCGTATTTTCCCCCAGTCAAAAATTGTTTTTCGTTTATATATAAAAAAGGTATTTGCGAGGGGTCGTCGTAGATATATTAGTTGCGATGGGCTTCTGACCCGTTGCAAATGGGAAATTTAAATAATATTTGCGACAGACCGTCGCAGAAGAAGTTTTTACGATGGGTATTCTTCCCATCGCAAATGGGACATTAAAAAAAATTTACGATGGGGCACCCCGTCGCAAATACTAAAAAAAATTAAAAAAATAAAATAATTAATAAAAAATGTATAATATTATATAAAACTAATAATATTAATAATATTAAAAAATTCTATTATTATAATACAAATAATAAAAATATATAAAATATAATTAATAACTATTAATATAAAATAATAATAATATGAACATAAATAATGTAATATTATATAATAATACTAATATTAATATTATAAAAAATTAGTATAATATTATTATTATTAAATTATGTATATAATAATAATATTAATATCAATAATATAAAGAAACTATATTAATATAATATTAATAATAAAAAGTATATATAATATTATTATGAAATATTATTATCAAAAAATAATAATAATATGAA
This sequence comes from Viscum album, assembly GCA_963277665.1. Classification (NCBI taxonomy): domain Eukaryota; kingdom Viridiplantae; phylum Streptophyta; class Magnoliopsida; order Santalales; family Viscaceae; genus Viscum; species Viscum album. The sequence continues at coordinate 670,399,336 of OY728123.1, forward strand.
TATAAATAATATAATATTATATAATAATAATGCTAATATTAATAATATAATATTATTATTATTAAAATAAACATACATATTTATGAAAAAATAATGTTAATATTATTAATATTAATAAAATTATAAAATTATAAACTTCTCAATATTAACAATAAATATAAAATATTAAATGTAATATTACTAAAATAAACAGACATTAAAAATAATACTGATAAGTAATAAAATATTAAAAAAAATAAAAACAAATTAAATCATGCAATATTCGTACTAATATGAAACATGATTTATAAATAGTTAATATGACAATAAACCACGAACTTAAATGTTTATTACATCTAAAAAGATCATTGGGGGTGGATAATCTGGAGGAACTGGAGGAGGAGGTGGAGGAAACTCCATCCCTAAACTATGAGTCAGACGACGCATATAATCCATATGCTCCTAATGTTGCTCCTCATATCGATGCCCCTCCTCATCCTGCTGCTGACGCATCTGCTCATGCCATCGACGCATCTCCTCATCGTGCTGCTGACGCATCTTTTCCTGCCCCTGACGCAAATCCTCTATAAGATGACTATGAGCACACAACTGCTCCTGATACTGTGAGGCAGAAGACGATGTATCTCCACGACCTCCTCTCGAGCCGGACGCCGACATCACAATAGTACCATAATAAGCTACTAAAGTCAAATGAGAATCGATACCAACTACTCGGCCCTTTTCAAAGCCATACTGGGTCACCTGCATCCATACTGTCTCATCAAAATGGTGGGCACTAGTCTGATCACTAGTCTCATCCTGACTCTCAGCCTGTGTCTGAGAGGACGCGGCCTCATATGAATCCTTATGTTTCAATTAGAAATTAAAATAATGAAAGGATTGTATGCATTTAATTTGAAAACTGAAAAAAAAATACTGACCAAAATATGACGTTGTTGGTCACCTCTAATCTCTCCAGTAGCTAGATCAGTGTACATCCTTCGATAAACATCGTACATCGTAATACCAAGCTGATCGGATTCCTATATGAATATAAAATAAACTTTTTATATTTAATGTTGTATAAAATATTAAAAAAGAAGTACTTACCAGATGCTCACTATGTGCACTGAATGTACGACCACCGGCTTGATTCGTCACCTCTTGTCTCCCCCGATTCTGTCGACCCAATGCATATCACCTCTGAAACCCACCACCCAACCAGTGTGTACATAATCCATCCAAAACGTGAGATGAAATGTACTCTGGTCGGTGGACTCTACAGGACTCATCATATTCTTTCACTCTAGCTTTCTTCACAGCCGCCTTTCTCAAATTATGCAAAAACTGACGGAAACGGTCACACATAGGCTCCACCCATTCCACGTGGATAATGGCATGCATTCTCTCGTCGATATGATACCATAAACCCTAATATAAATTTATTAATGAATTAAATTTAAATATAAATAATATTTAATTACATTCCTGCCAATGAACGAACATGGAGGCATGCACATCAGCGGGAATCTGATCCCATGTGAGCCAGGGCTAAGAAAAATAATTGCGCAAGATAGCTCTCCCCTTTCCAATAGCTATATGCGTAAAACAATGGAAAAAGAAAAAATAATAAAACAATTAAAATATAAATAAATTATAATGAAAGATAACTAAAATACACAGGTTACCATACAACCGCATGTGCACATCGAATCCAATAGGTGGACGTCACTCCGAGATAGGATTTGGAATCATCAGTCTGGCAAGACCACGCCCTCTCCGAGTGCTCCCTGTAGTACCAATAGGCCAAGGGACAGATGACTCAAGAACCTCGTCATCCATAGGTAGATCAGCCTCATGCAACTGACGATACGTTTCTGAGTCCATCTGAAACATGAAATGATTTTTATTAGCAAACAGTTGAAAATAACCATTATGTATAGATATATATTTGTTATGAATCTAACCGGAATTTTACAATGTCAATGTTCATATTCATCATCATCTTCATAGTAGTCAATGTCAATGTCAATGTCTTCATCTTCCTCATCAACATCATTAATTTCCATATTAGTTTCACTTTCACCATCTCTTGTCATTTTGAATTCAGTTGTAACATCATTGACAACATCGTCACCATCGACCCTTAACTGTGGGGTGTCATCCTCGATATTCATGTCTCTTTTTGAAAAATATGTGTTTTGAGGAGTGTCCTGAAAAATTTCATTTCATTAAACTTTAGTGGAACCACATTCAGTTTGAGTAAACTGATTTTCTCAAGATTTAAATTTTATTATACTCCACCAATCATCCAACTCTTTTGCAGTAGCATAATATTTTTCATAATAAATTTGATGTACCTGATGAGCCAATAAAAATGGTTCATTTACTGCAATAATACTTTTATGTATAATATCAAAAATTCCATGAGTTGTATGAATACGTAAGCCTCTCTCAGTATACAGCCATCGACATTTAAACATTGTTACATAATTCTGTCCCAAATAACAGAATTCAATAATTTCATCAAGCATGCCATAAAAGTCAACTACAATAACTCTATGATGTGATCCCTTTAAAAAACACCATTATTCATTGTTTTCCTTGATTCCCCATATGCACGTATATGAAAGCGATAACCATTCACCACATATGCATTATAAGATTTAACCATTTTGGATGGTGGGCTACTCAATATACGCAATCAACTATCAATCTTATCCGCATGTACAGATACCTGAAAATTGGTAAAACATTTATCACTATTACAAGTAATAAATTGATTTTATATGTAAAAACAAAAAAAATTCTACGTTACCAGTTTTTCAAACCATTAGGTAAATTTTTTTTGCCGACGTTCTTCTAAGCCAGCTGCTGTAGTTTGTAGAAATTGTTTCTGGATATGATCATCATATAACCAACAAATAAAATATGTTTAATTTACTATAATATAATCTATAGAATAAGTTATAGGAGCACTCACTGTACAATCGGTGACATTTCTTCATAGTTGAGTAGAACATATGTATGAGTTCTATGATGTTCATCATCTGAAATCTGTCTATCATGATCTCCACCAAATCCAAGTTCGGGGTGATTGAAAACTGATAATTGATTGTTAATATAATCATCAACATTACCCTCGTTCCGTACAATGCGGTTAAATTTTGATGGACATTCATATTCAAAATAATGAGAGCATAATAAAGCAATTTCCTATTGCAAATAAGCTTTACCAATTGAGCCTTCAACTGATGCCTTGTTACGTACCTTTTTCTTCAATTTCTACATGCATCTCTCAAATGGGTACATCCATCGAAGCTGAACTGGACCTCCACATTTTTATTAATGTGGAAAATGTAATATCAAATGTTCTATTGAGTCAAAGAAAGCTGGCGGAAATTTTTTTCCCAGTTTTCATATAATTAAAACAATAACTTCTTCCAGTTTTCTTAGTGGATCATAGTCTGTTGTCGCCGCACACATGTCTCGGAAAAAATATGATATATCTTTTATCGAATACCAAATCATATAATTCAACGAACCTCTTAATCCAATAGGCATAAGTCTATCCATTATAACATGACAGTCATGACATTTTAATCCGGTAATATGACAATTTTTAACATATCTGCCCAAGTTGGAAGCATAGCCATCTGGAAGTCTCAAATATAAAATCCACTGACAAAATAATAAGAGACTCTCTTTGTTAAGTGTATAATCTGCTTTTGGCTTCATTAATCTGTGTGATCTGATATTTTCAAACAATTCAAGTTCTGGTCACCTGCAAATTTGGAAAAGATCTAATCGTACCTTTACATTATCTTTGGTTTTACCAGGTGTATCCAAAATTGTATGAAATGTATTTGCAAAACAGTTCTCCTCAATATGGCTGACAACTAACATGTGTCAGACCAAAAAATCAGACTAATATGGCAGATTCCAAAAAATGTTATGTTTTGTCCAAATGTGTTTTTTCCCAAAGCCAAGAATTTTTGTTGGTTTATTGTCGGTCCAAAAGTGATGGAAGGTAATGAAAATAAAACTGATTGTAACTCTATACCTGAGATCATTTTTGTAGGTTCATCTCATTCAATTATGCCTTTTCTGAAATGAGATTTATTCCTCCAAAAAGGATGATCGATTGGAAGAAATATGCGAGGACAATCAAAATAGAATGGTTTTTTTCCATTCACAAGCATAAATGTTTTGTTGTCTCCCATACATTAAGGACATGATTTTGGACCATGTGTACTCCATCCAGATAACATTCAATATGCTGGGAAGTCACTAATTTTCCACATTAAAGTAGCTTTCATTAAAAACATTTGTTTCACAGCAACATCATATGTATCAACACCATGACTACATAATAAATTTAACTCATCAATCAATGGCATCAAATAAACATCAATATTCTTTTTTGGATGTCTTGGGATTAATAATGTCAAAAATATATAAGGATATTTGCTCAACATCCATGGAGGTAAATTGTACGGAGTAATAAATACAGGCCAACAGGAATACTGACTACTAAAAGATCCAAATGGACAAAAACCGTTAGTAGAAAGACCCAATCAAACGTTCCGGGATTCTAAAGCAAAAGACAGATGCACTTGATCAAAATGTTTCCATTAATCACCATCAGATCGATGAATCAAGATTTTACCATTTGAAATATTGGATTTGTGCCATGATATCATTGTTGATGTGTTTTGAGACATAAATAAACGCTACAACCTGGGTGTAAGCGGGAAATATCTCAACTGTTTTACAAGAATCAATCCAGACTTCCCTGATTGAGCTTCTTTATACCTCGATTGTCCACATGTGGGACAACTATCCAACAACTCATTTTCACCAGAATATAAGATGGAATCATTTGAACATGCATGGATCTTCTGATAACTAAGGCACAGATTATGAACCAGTCTCTTGCTCTCATAATAATTAGCAGGCAGCACATTTCCTTTAGGTAATAGTGCTTTAACCAAAGAAAATATCTGATCAAAACAGTTATTTGACATTCCATTATCTGATTTAATATCCATAAATATTGAAAATTCTTCTAATTTTGTTCTCTTGCAACCAGGATATAATGCATCCTTAGCAGACCTGAACAACTCAGCAAATTCAGATGGTGCCAACTCGGGAGGTAAATCAACATCATCCATGATTTCAGTTTGTTGAACAGATGACCCTGCAACATCACATACTAAATTCTAAACCCGTGATGGATCCAGAATCAAATTATTAATATCTTCTCTGGAACTGCCATCATCGTGTTGATACCAAAAAATATAATCTGATTGAAAACCATAACGGAAGAGATGTTTCCCAACAATGTCAAATGTCTCAAACATTCTCAGAATACATTTTTTACAAGGATACTTAATTTTCCCTTCTATAAAAAATTCCGGGTTTGATGATGCAAATGATAAGAAAGCTTAAACACCATAAACATATAAAGGATTTAAACTAGGAACATTTGGATTTTTGTTCTGACTTATCCAAGCGTGATGATCTAATAATGATTGATGTCAATTTCCATGTTCCATATTCATATATATGTTTCTACAAAATTTAAAACCATTACTGTTGTTAAATAATTTGATATAAGAAAAAAAATATCCTAAAAATAGAAGATACATAATTACAGTTATTTATTAGTAATTAACTATAATTATAGGTGATACCGTTCGTTTGTAATCATCCCCACTAATTATAAATAATTTAGCAATACTTATCAATACATGACAAAATGAAATATTCTTGAATAATGAAATAAATTTTTTTAATCATCATTTTGGAGATTATATTACTAATTATTATTATTTGTTTCCTACAGATTGGCGGCATCACTTTTGTCTGACGGGTCATCTATTTTTAACATTCTCTTGACTGAAATCAGTATGAAAATGTTGCTATGGCATACGCTAGAGCACATTTTTCATACTGATTTTAGTGGGAGAAAGTAGCAATGATATGAGAGGTTGAACAAAAGGTAGCCGCCAATCCGTTGGAAATTGTGCCAATTTATAACCATATACTCAAATTTATTTGATTTTTGATTAATTATAACTAATTATTACTAATTATTACAAATATCAATATTTCATACAGATTTGCTTATATTCTTAACATGTTAAAATCATAAAGGGTCATCAATTTTCAGGTCATGCCCAATAAAAAGTTTGTGTCAACCATGTCCAATGTAAACTCTATAATTGTGATTACATGGTTGATCACCTCGCAAGTAGTGTTGCAATAGGATGACATAAGTAATGTCATTCTTGTCTTTAAGAATCATTTCGCATGACTCTTTACATAGATCATTCTTCCTTGAAAAATTAAGAGATCTTCAGTATATTTCCCTTAATTTTTCGAGAAATAATGTTCTCTGTAAAAAGCCATGTGATATGATTCTTATAGATAAGAAATACATGACTTGGGTTGTCCTATTTCAACGATACTTGTGAGGTGATCAACCAAGCAAGAACAAATATAGAGTTTACATTGGACACGGTTGACACAAACTTTTTATTGGACATGACCAGAAAATTGGCGACCCTTTAAGATTTGAACATGTTAAGAATAGAGAAAAACTTTTTGAAAATATTGATAATTGTAATATTTTATAAATTTTTTATAATTTTAATAATATTAATATTTTTTTATAAATATTAAACATATAATAATAAAATAATTATATTATTACTCTTATTTAATTATTAATATTAGAGTATTATATTATTTTATATTATGTTACTATTTATGTAACAATTTATGTTACTAATTATGTTACTAATTATGTTAGTAATTAGAAATGCGAAGATATACATATAGGTCGGGTGGTTAATCAATCATTGAATAGAAAAAAAACATAATTGACCGCTCATCTACCTCAATTTTCTTTTCATTTGTGTGTTGAGGTTAACAACAAACTTCTCCCTCCACATGTAATATTTTCTCTTACTGTCAAAATTATAAACCTCTTCACCTCTATGCTGGTGAGGAGGTTGATAATATTGACAGTAACAGCTAATATTACATGTGGAGGCAGAAGTTTCCTGTCAAGCCTCAACACACAAATGAAAAGAAAATTGAGGTAGATGAGCTGTCAATCAAGCTTGCTAATTTTCCTAATTCTTTTTAATTTATTCCAAATTGTTTTTAATTATTTCCTAATTGTTTTTAATTCTTTCCTAATTTTTTTTAATTCTTTTATAATTGTTTTTAATTCTTTCCTAATTGTTTTTAATTCTTTCCTAATTTTTTTTAATTCTTTCCTAATTTTTTTTAATTCTTTCCTAATTTTTTTTAATACTTTCCTAATTGTTTTTAATTCTTTCATAATTGTTTTTAATTCTTTCCTAATTGTTTTTAATTCTTCCCTAATTGTTTTTAATTCTTCCCTAATTCTTTCTTAATTGTTTTTAATTGTTTTTAATTCTTTCCTCATTGTTTTTAATTCTTTTTAATTCTTTCCTAATTGTTTTTAATTCTTTCCTAATTGTTTATAATTCTTTTCTAATTGATATTAATTCTTTCCAAATTGTTTTTAATTCTTTCTTAATTATTTTTAATCTTATTGTTTTTAATTATTTCCTAATTGTTTTTAATACTTTCTTAATTGTTTTTAATTATTTCCTAATTGTTTTTAATTCTTTCTTAATTATTTTTAATTCTTTCCTAATTGTTTTTAATTCTTTCCTAATTGTTTTTAATTCTTTCCTAATTGTTTTTAATTCGTTCCTAATTATTTTTAATTCTTTCCTAAATTTTTTAATTCTTTCCTAATTATTTTTAATTCTTTCCAAATTATTTTTAAATCTTCATAATTATTTTAAATTGTTTCTTAATTATTTTAAATTGTTTTCTAATTATTTTTATTTATTTCCTAATTAATTTAAATTGTTTCCTAATTATTTTAAATTATTTCCTAATTATTTTAAATTATTTCCTAATTATTTTAAATTGTTTATTTTTAACTGTTTTCTTATTATTTTAAATTTTTTCCTAATTATTTTAAATTGTTTATTTTTAATTGTTTCTTATTTATTTTTAATTGTTTCCTAATTATTTTTAATTATTTCATAATTATTTTTAATTGATTCCTAATTATTTTTAATTCATTCCTAATTATTTTTAATTCTTCTTAATTATTTTAAATTGTTTCTTAATTATTTTAAATGGTTTTCTAATTATTTTAATTTATTCTCTAATTATTTTAAATTTTTTCCTAATTATTTTAAATTGTTTCGTAATTATTTTAAATTGTTTCCTAATTATTTTAAATGGTTTATTTTTAATTTTTTCTTAATTATTTATAATTGTTTCCTAATTATTTTGATTTTTTTATTAATTATTTTTAATTGTTTCTTAATTATTTTTAATTGTTTATTTTTAATTGTTTCCTAATTATTTTTAATTTTTTCCTAATTATTTATAATTGTTTATTTTTAATTGTTTCCTAATTATTTTTAATTGTTTCCTAATTATTAAAATTTTTTCTTCATTATTATAATTGATTCCTAATTATTATAATTGTTTCCTAAATATTATAATTGTTTCATAATTATTATAATAGTTTCCTAGTTATTATTATTGTTTCTTAATTAAATATAATTGTTTCCTATTTATTTTAATTGTTTCCTAATTAAATATAATTATTTCCTAATTATTTTAATTGATTCATAATTATTTTATTTTTTCCTAATTATTTCTAATCAATTAAATTTAATTATTTCCTAATTATTTGATAATTATTTAATTAAATCCAATTAAATCTAATTATTTCTTAATTATTTGATAATTATAAGATTATTTATAAGTAAATATAACAATTTCTTATTATTTGTATTTAAATATATTTATTTATAATTATTACCAAAACATCCTCCGGGAGTGTCGAACTAAGAGTGCAGCAAGGCCCGTTGTCGTGTACCAGGTTACCCCGAGTCAAGCTCAAAACACCTGGTCATAGTTTTCACTCCTAGGTACATCTGTGCCAGAGCCGCCTCTACTTTTTCGTATCCAGACAAGGATTATTTGGTACAACCACATAATCTAATTATACTATTTAGCTACTAAAAATTATATTAAAAAAACTAAAATTAATAATTAAAAATAAAATTAACAATTAAAATTAATTTAACAATTAAAAATAATTTAAAAAATAAAAAACAATATAAATACCTTTGATATTTTGAAGTAATTTGAACCTTATAACTCCTTCTCTCCTCTTCTTGAAAGAAAAAATTAAAACGGAAGAAATTATCTACTTAGAACTAGAAGTTAGAGAGAGAGAGGAAGAGAGATCTGAATGATTTGGAAAAAAACGGGTGGGGTGTATATATAGGTTAGATTATTTGCGACGATAATATTTGAGACGGTATACCATCTCAAATACTATGTATTGGAACAGTATCCCGTCGCAAATACCTTCACCCGCATTAATTACGGGCGGCGGTTAAATGGGTTTTTGCGACGGGCCCGTCGCAAATAGCTGCCTGCCGACTCACCATTAGCGATGGGCAGATATCCCCGTCGCAAATTCCCCTTTACCACTGCCGGTATTGGTGACGAGCCCCGTCGCAAATACCTTCGCCCGTAATAATTACGGGCAGCGGTTAAAAGGGTTTTTTCGACGGGCTCATCGCAAATAGCTACCTGCCGACACACCATTAGCGACAGGCGGATATCCCCGTCACAAATTCCTATTTACTGCCGCCGGTATTGGCAACGTGACCCATCGAAAATAACACCTGGTGAATATTTTTTTGCGATGAGAAAATTTAACCATTGCAAATAGTATTTACCACCATTGGGTAGTTGTGACAGGTAGAAGGTGACAGTCACAAATAGGCTTCATGCTTTTTTGGCGCGCAAACCGCACCATATCTATTGCGACGGGTCCTGTATTTCTGTTGTAAATAACTGACCATTTGTTAAAGGAATATTTTCTCATCACAAATATGCTTTTTCTCGGAGTTGTTGCGACGGGAATAAATCCCGTCACAATAAGCGGTTATTCTCGTAGTGATAATTCTATTAATAAATCAATTACATTTGTCTCTGAATGATAAAAACCCCAATCAATGATTTAGTTGAATACCTACAGGTAATATCATATATTACAATCACCCATTATACACTATGATGGAAGTATATAATTAGTTGTGATATAAGAATCATTGTGTTTATATAGCCCATGAAAATATAAGGATATCATCAATTAGTATTTCCCATTAAATTTTAATACTTCCAAAAATATATCACATACATACAATCCCATAAATTTACTTTGAAATATATTACAACTTCTTTTTAATCCATTAAAAACTATTTTTGATCCATTTGAATCACATATGGATATGTTTGATCAAACAATCTTTACTTTGTAACAACCATTTGGACCAAAAATTAATCCCTATGGAAAATCCCAACTATATGACCCTTCAGACCATAATTGTGTTGAAAATGTTATTATACCCCTATTTAAATAGAAGTAATCAAGGTGAGTGATATATAAAATAATCAATGCTATATATAAATCTAAGGGGTCTTTTGTGGTCTCCATCAAACATAGTCATGTCACATGTAAACATGTCCACTATAGGATATATCATATACATCATATGTATACCTTTATAATCACATTTTTTCGGAAATAGAGTGACCAATATACATGAAACGATGTTGATATAGTATATAAAACTCATTCATTATTGATTCTTTGAAAAAGAAATACCGGGTTGATGAATATGTCAAATGTAATTCATCTATTGGATGACCACATATCTTGTAAATTATCCATGAAACTAAACACAAATTGTGTGGCCTAACTAAATGATGTTATGTGTTTCCCAAATCTAATTCAATCAAGGGAATGTTGGTTTTTATCATATGAGTGGTAAATTCCCATCCTGGTTTCGTGCCAACCGACGAGAAGGTCACTATCATAACCCACTAGCCCCACATTGGGAAAGCCTCAATGGATTTCATATGAATGGTATAAATCTATTAATGTTTTTATGTTGGGTACGTAACTCACCTCATGTTAAAATGATTGGTAATTAAAATGAGCCCATATGTATATCGATAACTATATGATATTCCATGGGATAAACATTATAGGGATAATCCAAATTATAATTCTCAACTTATTATCTTAGGAATCATATAATATTATTAATATTAACATATCATCACAACCTATAGTGATATGTGATGGGCCTGACTGTATGAATACTCAGTCACAGTTTGTGAGGATATTATCACACAACCATTCATAAAAAGTAAATTATGACACACCAAATGGAATGATAAATGAAGGGTGTCTTATTGTAATATCATCATGTATTCTAAAAGCATTTAATTATTCTATTGTGTATCATATAATAGGAGATTCAACATGACCCTATTTCTTCCATTATTCCACTGTTTTTGTTAGTGGATCAACAATATTACCAATTATAACTACAAAATGATCCTAACACTTCTCTTTTAATGATCCCTTATATAATTTCTTATTTTCAATGTATTTTTTCAGTCCATTGGTGATATTATAGTTTAGTTCCTCAAGTTATGGCTCCTTTTTTTCATAGTAATGATCAGTCATTATGTCTATTGATAATTCATCTATTTTTTCTTTGTATTTTACTCTTCAAACTAATAACTACACCATTCATGATATACATGCTATTAGATCAGTATTTCATATAAACTCTTTCAAATTGTGAATTTTTATCACTTTAACCCTCTGTATAGTGTTCATCCTATCTTCCAAACACCATGAACATATCCTTATAAATTCTCAAATACCAAACTATTTTCATCATCCTCTCATCCAAACACGAATGTGTGTCTCTTTATTAATTATAATGAACCTATTGGGTATATCATTTTAGATATTTATAAGTATTATATAGGATGCTCCATTCAATTCATTTTTAGGGAAGTATTCAACCAAACCCTTCATTATATAATTTATAGTTTTTTTGCTTCCTTGGAACATGTGTTCTAATAAAGAATCACTACTTTAAGGCAGTTTCCATTCAATTAATTTACGAAACCAGAAACATCCAATAGGTCCTTATCAAAAAGGGACATGCATTCCAATGGTAGGTGTTTATTGATTTTGAACTTATGATGCTTAAAAACATTCATAGGTCGATATGATGGGAGGTCAGACTCATCACACCTTTTTGGGGGGAATTATTTCCTACTCATGTACTCTCTTATTGATTTGAGATATTTTCATGAAACCTTATTAATTCACAATGAATATCATAGGTTCCCATTTTAATTTAAAATGAATTCTTAGCATTCATGAAATTTAGAATCATCCGTATGTATCCAAGGTTCTTCATTAATGGAGACATCAGAATGTATAAAAGATAATCCATTAATGGTATCATCTCATATACTATTTATTGAATATTTTAACCATTTTTATGATGATACTAGTTTTTAATCCACTTATTAGGGAACTCTGGAATTTATTTTCACCTAGGGAGATGATGGTTTGTTTTGATGTTGGGATCATACCCACAAATGGGCTACTAATGTATAATTGTGAATTGAATCTGAACCCTCATTGTTCGGTGCCACTTAATGGGACACATTATACCTTTTAAGGTAATATGATAAGGGCCTAGACATGTTTTTCTAATGTCATGTGATAAGGAAATCGAAGAAAATGATGCTTAGTCAAGGTTTGGTGTATGACTTACACCTAAGTTTCCCAATGAAATTTGAATGAATTTGGGTTTATAGGTTTGATTTGACCCTGTTGGGAATATAGACTAGATTGAACAAGGTTTATTTAAAATGTTGGGTTTGAACCTCAGATTGGCATCATACATTTATCATTTGGATGGGAATTAAATTCCATGTAGTTTGATAAGTCATACTAGAGAGTATAGTCCTTTGAGGGAAATGAGTTTGGGCTTAGTTCTATAAAAGGACGACTTAATGATTTTGGGGGTTAATTTGGGGCATACACCTAAAGAGGACATCCAGATTAAGGGAATTGATGATGGATTCATGAAGAGGATATCCAATAAGCTCGATCCTCGAGAAGGATTCCTACATATCCCAATTCTAGTGGGAATCTGAGTACTCAAAGTTCATTCAAAATGGGTTTTTGTAAAAAGGATTAGATCATCAAGAATCTCTAAGCACATGTGAGTCATATTCGGTTTGATAACCAACAAGATGTGAAAGATTCAAAAAACGCACCCACACTTTCCCTCCTATGCTAGTGGTAGATGACACTCCAACAGCGGTGATGGTGGATGAGGACGAGGAAACCAAGGAAGAGGGGTAGGCAATGAGACATACCTCTTTTCTCTTTACGTTATACAAGGGTCCAATTTAATGGACCAGTGAAGGTGAAATAATTATAGGGGAGAAAGACTACAAGCCCCAATAGGAAAAGGATAGGGGCACACACCAGGATCACGACAATAAAATTGGTCATGATAGTGGAGGAAGACTTCTCATTTGCATGAATGGAAATGAAAGTGTGAATCGTACCATCCCTACTAGAGAACATATGATTTGGGTTTTTGAGATAAAAACGGGAGGATAGAACCCAATCCATAATACTTTAATTCAAGAACTTCCAAAAAATATTCCTGGGAGAAAGGTCCATGTTACAATTGATATACAACCCCATGAACACTTCATAAATCCTAAACCCATTGTGAAAAAATGTGGGAAACAACTTAATACGGATATAAAAACCCATATAAAAGAAATATTGATGTTCCATTCCTAAAATTTTGATATGTGAAGGGGTTTTGGTGGAAGATTCAATATAATCCCTTTCAGACAAGGGAGATAATGAAGAATTATCCTTACCATGAATGGATTTGAAGATGGATTCATGTCTTGTAGACTGAAGGGAGTATGTGAATCAAATAAGGGATCCCAAGTAAGTATATAGTATGAAAATATTGGTGCACTAGTAGGCCAGGGAGACTTGACATTCTATTAAGTGACGAACATCCTAGATGTTAATACATGTGCGAGACTTGACTCAACCCTTCACGAGTATTCAAAAGTATTCCCATAAGTGAGGTTCTCGTGTTCATTTGAGAGGAATGGGTGGCATGCAGGTGTTTCTATTTTAGGGAGTTTCGAATTATTACGTGCACAAGTGTTATGGATTTCAAAAACTAAAGGGACTTATGTCCTACGATCCTCATTTAGTTCCTATGTTTTTGTGGTTAAATAACTACCTGCATGGTCTTGTAAGACCTAGATGAAGCTCTAGGATGACCAGAGAAGCAATTTTTCTTTAGGGAAAATTTTCAGTACAAATGATGGCCCCAAGGGTCTATTTATAGGTAAATATAAGACCCAATGTGAATTGATATCGGGTGCACAATTGGTTTGTGCACCAGAAATGAGGAATCCAAGTGTCTTGCATGCCGCTAGTGATTTTCCCAAACTTGGGTGCCTCTTTGAGGAAATAGCCAAATTAATTGATTCATTCAGCACCATCATGGTGGTGCGTAGGTATTTGTGCATTGGTACACTGGGTGCCTCTTTTGGGACATAGCCAAATTTATTGGTCCTTACCTTGGGGGCTCCGCCACCGTACCCCTCATTGGGAATAGTTTCGGGTTGTAGTCCCAGCCCTTCAGGCTAGTGCCTTTTCTACCATCAATGACCCTCATGAAAAATATTGAGTCTCACAAAAATTGTTTTGATCATGGGTAAAGATATTTTTAGGAATAAATCATGGAAGACATTTTATGGGTTGTATAAAATCCCCCCTTAAAAATGATTCATTCAGAATGAATAGAATCATATTCTAATGTAAAAGTAAAGAACTTTGAAACATTCCTACATAATTGGGTTATATTATGAGCTACTTCATGTTTGTAAGGATGCTCTAATTTTTATCATAATCCATGGGGCCTAGAGAGCATAGTATGATTTTTACTAGGTTTATGCAATCCACCCCACAAACATTGTATATTTTGGATTTTTATTGCTAAATATTTCCCAAATCCTAAATAATTTATGCCTCGCTAGCTATGACTTTGAGTTTTTTCCGGAGTTCCCATTGTGGTTTTTCAATCTAGTGAGTACAATGTCTCTTTATTATTGGTATTTCAAATTCATGCATGTTAGAATAAAAAGGCCAGTATATATGGTTGAATATTTTTGAACATAGATTATAAAATTAGATCCTAAACATGGCTCGGTGGATATGAATTCCTCCAATAGTCTTCAGATACTTCCAATGGGAATCTTGAGTTATAATGTTTAAGGTAACCAAATATAAAACTTGTATAGTCATAAAGTAGGTCTCTTCTAATAATAATGTTAACATTAATTGAACAACCTATTGGGGAGGTTGTATTATGTAGGGCTGACTTAGGAATATGTTGTATAGCCAAATATAGTTAGTTTTTGACTAACATGCCCATTATTTTGGAAAACTTTTTGCAAGGCGTCTGGGGGAATGTACTACATAGTCATACAGAAGAGCTCTTAGGAATTTAACATTTTATTGTTGAAATACAAGGAAAAATATGATTTGGGTGTATCACGACCATAATGGGTGGATTGTCCTATGAATGGGATTTTTATAATAAAGGGTTATCTATACCAACATATGTCATGAATGGGAAAATTATATCCAAATGTTTCGAGAGACAGGAAGAAATCTTCTCCCAACAAATGGGAAAATTACCTATACACAAATTTTTGTGTGATAAATGGTTAAAATTTTTCAGTAAGGGGAATTTTTTATATCATGCAATGATGTTTTGAGTCATGTAGTGAGAAAATTTTACTATGTGTTTTTATGTTAGGGAGTGAGGATATTGTACTATGCATTTTTATGTCATGTATTATAGAAATGGGGTGGATTTAATTTAATGTCATTAGGTTTTACTAATGGTTTATGAATCTACAATTTCTTGATAACATGTTTGGAGTCATACTACCATGTTCATTTATGGAAGGGATGAATTGACAACTATGATTTGGTAATTTATGGATCCGGAGAATGATATAGGAAAAAGGATAAAAGGAATAAGAGAAATTCATTCCTATGAACGATATTTCCTTTATTTAATGAAATAGTTATTGGGGTTTTATTATGTAGGGTAAGCTACGAAATATGCTGCATAACCAAATAGTGGCATCTTTTTACTAATAGGACCCTTATGTAGGAAGCATATGTAAGGCCACCTATGGGCACATACTGCATAGTCATGGAAAAGAGTTCTAATAATTTTGACATTATATTTCTAACATCCAAATAAAGTTTATAGAGATTCAAATTTTCCACAGCACAGAAACTAGTTTATGGGGAATGGTACCTTAATATGGAAAAAGTATTTCCAATCATGATATCCAAATAATCAGAAGAATATGATTTCTATGAATGTTTGACCCAATCGTAAGAAATATGGTGTTTGTAGTTTTATGTAATACAACTTGGAACAAAATGGAAATAGTAGATAATATGTGGTCTAATGAAACAATGTTATCTCATATTTCATCAAAAAAATTGATATGGAAATATATAGTCCATGGTCTTCAAGATTTACAGATTGAGAGAAAGGAAATGAGAAAAATATAAAAGGATGACTTCATTATGATACACATTCATGTATATTTTCGTCAGTGTTTGATGGGGAAAATATAATTGAACCAAAAACACAGTTACCATTATTTGACAAACCTGTTATGGGGGTTGTATTATGCAGGGTCAGCTTGGGAATATGTTGCATAGCCAAACAGTGATATCTTTTGATAGACCATCCCATTATGTTGGAAACATTTTCAAGTCCACCTAGGGGAATGTACTACATAGTTAGGCAAAATATTTCTCATGTGTCTGAAACAGTGTCACCGATCAATAGAAATGGTTATGAAGATCTGATAATATTCAATATTGAGAGTGTAAAATATGAAAGGGGTGTAATTATCAATGCATAGGATAAATATTTTAATTAATATTGCATGTGTGTTTTAAGTCCCTTACATAGATATGATTGTAAAAAGGGGGAAATTTCTTATTTCCTTGGGGGGAACTCTATGGATAGAATTGAAAATTACCTCTACCACATAGATTGTTAAATATATGTGGAACAGAGATAAAAATGTATCTTGTGGCTGGTAATAGGAGTTTAAAACCAGTATTCACTACGTATCTCAATGGGATGAGAATCATGACATACGTAGTTCTTTGAACATTCCTTACATACAAAGGGAATGAACTGATTTTTTTGATCAAGGCTAGGACCAATACTGGAGCTCCTAGCATCTATACGTATCTCATATGGATGAGAATCAAGCCAAACATAGTTCATGAAACATAAATTTCCCACACCAATTTATTTTTATATGGGAGACAAGAGACTTTACCACATTCTGAATGAATGATTAATCATAAGAGAAGAAATGGTATGAATATCAAACCATGTGTCCTAAATGATCACTCTATATAGATCTGGTTCATATCCAAGAGGGTAAAAGTTATGTAAATTTTTTATGGTTATAGTTGGCCAAATATTGGAGATCCAGGGCCCTCCATTTATCTCATTGAAAATTAGAATCATGCCACACATATATCGGGAAATGTCTCCCCTATGCAGATCTGATTCAGACATAGGGAGAAATAGAACTCATGTTCCACTAAGGCGTTTTAATGATGTCATTGATTCTTCCACATGGAAAAACATAATTTTAAATAAAAAAGACATTAGTCATACAATTTAAAATCGTGTAACGAGACCAAATGATTTCAGGAAGATTAATGTCTTCCGACAAGGATAGAGATGCTACACATTTTAACATCATACATCATGGATGCATATAGTTGTTATAAAGTTTAATGTCGTGCAACTAAGTCTTTGTGTTGTGCAGTTTAGAGTCATGTAGTGAGGAAATTTCGTGATGTGTATTTATATAAATTACTTCTTCAAGAATCCTGCATTGGTTAGAGTTCTAATAAGCTATTAATCAATTGATATTAGGGAATGAGATCCATTTGAGTAGACATTATGTATGCAATAAGGTCCTTCCAACTTTGTCTCATGATTTGGAGGAATATTTTCAAGTATCATTGGAGTATTAAATACCAATACCAATTCTCCTTAAAGAAATTAGTGGAGATGTCCTTTCTTGTTAAAAGCTCATGATATGTTGTTCTAATATATTTATAATTGATGACAAGAATACCATATCTTTTCATTTAATCATTTCAACTCATCAAATCATTCCTAAGACTTTTCATCTATAGATAACTAATCACATATTTCTACTCGGAGTGAAGAAAATTGAATTTCAATTGGAAAAATTGCTTCTGTTACGTACCCCAATGAATATAGAGTTGCATGAGTGGTAGTCCAGGAAGTATTCCTATAAGATCATAATGCGTGAAAAAGTTTATCAAGAAATGATTTATTATTTTTATCCACCATCATCTGATTTACATTTTATAGGGTTTTATTGAAATCTTTTATCTCTCCATTATCCCCTACATGATAGTGATACAAATGATTGGATTTGAAATTATGCTCATGATATAACATTATTACCTTAAAAGAAAAAATCGGTGTCCTTTTCCATTAATATAGTACGAGTTACATAAAATATTTTAAGGATATTAGATTTAAATGAACTGAAAATGATTTTGGTTATAACATCTTTGAGAGGTATTTCCTCAGCCCATTTGTAGATGAAATCAGTTTTAGTAAGAATATATTTGAACTGCTTCGCCATAGCTAGATGATAAGGTTCTACCACATCCATTCCCCATATGGAAAATGGACTGGAGTATTTATCTATATGCAACAACTCTGGAGGTTGATGAATGAAGTTGGAATGCACTTGGTTGGGATGACATTTCTTGGTGAAATCTGTGAAATCTTTCATTATTGGAGGCCAGAAAGGTCGAAGCATTCAGATTTGATGAAAAAACCTCTTCCAAGAATAGGGTGAACCACTTGATTCTGTATTTAGTTCCTTCATAACATCTATAGTTTCTTCTCTATCAATACAACTTTAGATAATTCCATAAAATCCTCATTTTTAGATGATCTTTCAGTGATCTGGACCATCATAAAGACTGAAATTGGGCAATCGTCATGGAATCTATTCTTATTCATCTCTATCTAGTGGAAGTAATCAATTTTGATGGAATCCCAGAATGGGTTCCATCCATCATATTGTATAACTATAGAATTAAAAAATAGGTAAAATTAATTAATTTCCCCAATTCTGGTTTGATTGAATGTAGAAAACACTAGATAATGGGAAATAATGATTATTTTTTGGTCCTGGTTTGGATATTATATGGCTATGGATACATTATCCAGTGCATTATAATGGGCATTTTGTAATCGTGAGAAATAAAACAATGTTGTCTCTTAGGTAAATTCAACCATTAACTGTTTTACAAAATCTCGTAAAGGTATTAACTCTTCTTTTCTAATAACATAATCTCTATTGATTGGTTTTTTACCAACTCTGGATCACCTTTCACTTTCAGTTGGTTCTCTTTTACCTAGAGTGTCAATTCTAGTCCTGTGATGAGATTGTGATATTATGACTCATTGTTGGTACCATCTTCTGATAAAAAAAAGAATATAGAAACACTACCTTTTCTAGGAATATAAGTACAATTCCTAACAAAACTTTTTGGAGTATAGGGATTTCCATTATCTTCCTCGTTGGACATATGAAAGCACCATCATGGTATTTTTCCCATGTTTGGTGATAATCTTGAATTGATAGAAACCCTTCATGATATATTTCAGTATTCAAGGATGTATTTCCTGCAGATGGTTGTTCCACTTGGAAATATTCCAATGAATGGCCTTTTATTTCTTTTTGTTGAAAAAACTAGATATCAAACAATTAAAAAATAACTTCCCACCATGCCAAACGACTTGTAAGAATTGAATGATTGAGGATAAATTTGAGAGGGTTATTGAGAGATACCAATTAGACCTCATGATGTTGCAGGTAGTGCCTCAATTTTTGCACTACAAAGATTAATGCCAAAAAGCACTTCTCGATAAATGAATATTGCATCTCTATGTCAATCAAAGTTAAACTTAGAGAGTAAAGACTATTTTCAATCTTACCATCATTATTTTTGGATAATAAGGCACCAAGTTATTTCTCTAATTGCATCACATAGATCATAAGTGGATTTCCTTCAACGGTAGACATTTATACTGGTGGACTCAATAGATATTTGTTGAGGGTATCAAATGCATCTCGGCAGTCTTCGGTCCATTGATTGGTCACTCCCTTCATCAATAGTCCGGGGAATGGTAAACACATGCCTACCAAATTAGTGATAAATAACCGAATATAGGCCAAGTGACCTTGAATTCCACTTAATTAATTCAAATTTTGAAGAGGTGATAGGCCCAAGATTTATTTTGACTTCTTAGGGTGAACATTGATGTAACGATATCATAAAACAATGCCTAGAAATTATCCTGAGGTTATGAAAAAAACATTTCATGGGATTCATCTTAAATTATGTTTTCTATATTTACTAACTATGGTCTCCAAATTAGTCTGGTGATCAGAATGTTGTCTGGATTTATCTAACAGATCATCCATAAAAATTTCAACAAATTTCCCTAATAATTGTTTGAGGATAAGGGGCCTGGCATGATGATAAGTTTAATAAACATTATTTATTACAAAGGGAATTACTTGTTATAAAAAAATACCATTATGGTCTTGATTGGTTGTAGAATCTTCATCCTCTAGGGCCATTCATATTTGAATGTACCCAGAGCCACCATCCAAGAATGTAAGAGCTTCATATCTAGCTACTGCACCAATTAAATGTTCTGTAATCAATACTGTAAAGTCATATTTAGAAAAATTCTAATTTAGATATCTCCAATCTTGGTAAACTCAGATTTTACCATTCTTATTTTTCATTGGTATAATGTATTCTAGCCATTTGGGATATTTCACCTCCTTGACAATGTTATCATTAACAATCTTATCAACATGAAATTTAATTTTAGAGGTATGAGTTGGGTGTGTTCTTCTTACTATCTGGATGAATCCTCAATGCTCTCTTGGAAAACCCAAATGATGAGTAGATACATTGGGATTATGTGTTGGCATTTATGTATAGATCCAATAAAATATATATCGATGCTTATGTTGAAATTATGTATACATCTCTCGGCCTTCAGAATTCATGGTCACACTAATTAATGTGGATCATGGATCTTCTTCTATTCCTTGATTTATTTCACTGATCTCATCTACAATGGTGGAGATACATTCATAAAATTTTGTTGGAGTGTCCCTAAGATATTCTCCTTCTCATTCCATACATTTCACTTCTTCTACTTTTTCTTTAATAGTTGGTAATGTTGAAAAATTTTCATTTCCTAGGGAGGAGTCAGTAATTGAACATCCTGAAGAAGAGGCAACCATTTCTAAAACTACTGATGATAAAGGTTCTTCTTGGATTATTGAAGAGGATACGATGGGTTGGAAATCAACATCTTTGACTTCTACTTGTACTACGATAACATCTTCTATTCTTATAGATGAAGTATACACTTTCTGATATCTGGTGGATGAAATGAAGACATCTCAATTTAATATTTCACCACTTCTTGGTAGATAAACAAATTCTCCAATGCTATCAGGCTCAATTTCTACAATTGAAATTATGGAAGTCATTGGATGAGTTCTTGTATTTTGTTCTATCCTTTCAATTTTTTTGATAGGAAACACATAATCTATACATAGATTCTTGAATGGGTTAGCTGGTATATTTTTTAGGCCATTCAGATCATTGATATTTGTTATCCTTATTGTCACGAACCACATTCCCATTGTGTGATATAATTCTGCTTCAATGTAATGTGATTCAGACATTTTAAAGAGAGAGTTTTCAAAATACAATGTACCAAATTGATCATTTATGCAATACTTGGGACATTGGAGATATGAAGAAGGAATGGCCGCTTGTTGATTTAGCCAAGGCCTTC
Organism: Viscum album; assembly: GCA_963277665.1. Classification (NCBI taxonomy): domain Eukaryota; kingdom Viridiplantae; phylum Streptophyta; class Magnoliopsida; order Santalales; family Viscaceae; genus Viscum; species Viscum album. The sequence continues at coordinate 670,421,334 of OY728123.1, forward strand.
CAAGAAGAATCTTAAAGGCTGTGTCTTGATGGACAACCATGAAATATGAATGAGACACAAGATCTCCAAACTGAGTTTTGAGGGTACTTTCTCCTAGAGTTTTCTTCTCATTCTTATCATATCATGGAAACCTTAATGTGGAAGGATATAAGTTAGTCTCAATGAGGCCAAATAGACAATGTGTATGGATTTGAATAAGGTTGACTCCAGATCCATTATCAATGAAGGTTCGTCAGATGCCTACATCATTAACCCAGCCAGATATCTACAAGGGCATGATTTTTCCATGCACAACATCATCTTAATCATTGTCCATAAAAGATATAACTGTATGAAATTATGCAGTATCATTCTCTATATGGTTAACCTCAACAGCATCAATCTCAGTTTCAAACTCTAGGGGACATGAAAAGGCATCAATAGGTTCTTCTTGTAGATCTTATCATAGATTCAAAGCATCCAAGATTTTCAACTTTGTCATTACTAGGGATATCTCTTTGAAAACATCGTACTTTTGGTCTATAGGTCTCTGTTTCCCAGTATGGAGATGCAGTTTTGTTGGATCCATGGAAGTTGATTCTCCTCATGTTGATGTACCCTTTATCAAGGAATAAGCTGTAAATACTACCGTGTTTAATAGATTAGACTGAATAGGTCTATCTATTTGCCGGTATAATGAAGGTGTAACCACTAATTAATCATCAATAATAATATTTCCAGAACTGATACTATCATATGTGGGAGAATATACTTGTTCTTACTTAGCCCGCTTAAGGGCTATCCCTTAAGATTAAACCAAAAATATGGTTGAAGTAAGGGTGGAATTAAAATAGTGGATTCTACCATATCAACATCTTCCATTGTACCATTAAACTTGTATTCTTCTAGTAGTCCCATATTATGTACAATGAAATCATGCTCATCGTAACTAGAATCATCATTTTCATAGGGAAACATTGAGTGGATAATTTTTAAGGAACCAAATATCAGTTTTTCATCTGATAAAGATTCGGCTAAACCTGTTATTTTTTCTTGTTCCGTTTGGTGGGGAGGTTCCCGTTCTTTTAAAACAGAAGCCATGAAATCATCTAGATCCATGAAAAACTTTTTTCCTTGAGGTGAGCTCATCTTATTCTGACTAATTTTTGTTCTTATGATCTGGTCACTTCATTGAGGATTGACCTTTGGAGAACTGATCTTTTGATGAAGCTGGTATTTATTTGGAGGAAGTGGGAGATGAATTTTTTTGTTTCAATGGTGTTCGAAGCATTTCATGAGTTCAATTTATTGTTTTCCGGATCATCCAAGCACTATATCTCAGTGCATTTTTTCTTTTGACATGTTTCAACTCACCTTCATTAGCTGGATAAGTAGAAGTAACTCATTCTAGTTGGGACTATGAATTTCTCAGTTTCACTTGTCCAGATTCTACAAATTTTTTAGGAGGGGTTTGAAAAAAATGAACTCAGTAATGCAATTCCCCAACATTTGGTGAAAGGAAAAATAATTTGGATGATCTTTATCTCCTTCTTTGTTTTGTTTCTTCAAGTATTATTACTGAACCAAATTTTTTTTCCAAAGCTGAAATGAAGTAATGAAAAACCTGTTTATTCAGAAAAGAATAAAAATTTCTCTTTAACTACCAAAACTATCTGTACATTTGATCCTTTTGATCATATTTATGAGGAGTTCATTGTTGTAGATTCTAACGAGGATGAAACCGTTGATAAGATGAAGTTTTTTAAGTAGATGCAGGTATAGGTGCTTCTTTGAGTGTAACTGTAGTAGCCTATCCTTTCCCTATTCCCCATCCCAGAGTAGGTGTAATTACATGAAATTTATCTTTAGTTTCCACAATGGAATCTTCCACCTGTTAGGAAATTAAAGCAATTTCTAGAAACCCTCTTATGTATTTCAAAGGGATCAGTGATGTGCATCACTCAACATGTAGATTTACAACACAAATTGGTAGAAACCCGTCCTGAGGGAGTTCTAAATTTATGAAATTTGTTAATCCTTTCCACCGAGAAATGACATCTGAAAGACTTTCATTTTCCATTTGTTTTTAATTTTTTAATATCAAAAATAGTTTTCTTCAGTAGTGTCGAGTTTAATTAAAGAAGGAATTTATGATGAAGGACTTCCCATCCAGTATTTGACCAAGATTGCAAACTTTTATACCAAAACAAATATGGCCGATGTAGTGACTACACAAAGTATCTGAACTTTAATGCTTTTTGTTGAGTATTCTTTATAAAGGGATCACAATGAAAAAAAGATTTTTTTTATTGTTAATCTAGATCTTCTGAACCATTAAATATTGGAAATGGATATTTCACAATGTTTGGTGGGGAGGGATCTGATCCACCCATTCGGTGTAAGCATTCTTTTCAGTCTGTACTGGCACAATCCATTCTTCCATATCTTCAAAATGATTTATTAAATCCTCAATTGTGTTCATAATCATTTGTGGAATAAATGGATGATATGGGACCTGTACAGGTACAAAAACTGGAGCTTTTACTATTGCAATTACTGAAGAAACCACTGGTGATGGTGCTACTAGTATTTGTCTTCGATAACCAATAGGGATAGGCCTATAAGTATTTCTTTGATCTTTCCATTAAAATGTACTCAATGTATGGAAATCATTATCTACATTAATACTCACAAAAAATCCTCCATGCTGAGGCATCCCTGCAAGATGTACAAGTTGAGGTTCTTCTTAGGGAGCATGTCTATAATAAATGTTGCTTTAATGTAACTATGTATTGAGTTTTTTCAACTCCTTCATCTCCTCTTCTTGTTCCGAAAATATTTCACCAAGCAATAGATATTGATGTTCTATAGTGGAAAAGTATGATGTTATCATGAATTTAACTTTCCCCTTGTTAGATACGTTTCAAAGTGGTGGTGTTTGGTTAGATGAGGGAATACATATATTCAAGGAAATCCCCTGATTTTGGGTACACACACCTCCTTCATTTTCTCTAGTGTGTACCATGTTAAGGATACGAATTTCATCTTTTGACTCCCATGAACAGGATTCATTCTCTCGAGGATCATTAGCAATGGTATTGATGAAATTCACTATTTCATAATGTATTGATGATATTTTGTGAGTATATTTGTAAGATCTTCTCCTTTTTTATATTACATGAGACTATGTTCTCCTATATGAAAAATTATTGTGAACTGTTTGATGGAAACTAAACTGAATATAATCCCTATATATTTCAATTACACGCTCACTTTGTGGTTTCTTACCTAATTGGGAGAAAACTGACATCCGTTCAGGAGGAAATTGTAAATGTAAAAAATCCCCCAGCCCTGAAGACTAGGGTTGTTCCTATTCTTCTTCAATAAAACATCGAACAAAGTTTCTTGAATTCAAAGGTCGGATTAAACAATCCCCTAGGCCTATATACTGTGGTGTCTCTTGGACTTCTATAAATGATATTTTCATAGTGTCTCTTCGTATTTTGACAATTTTGGTCTAAAAATGGATAGGTAATTTATCTTACAACCACTCAAATTAACTATTTTTTCTGATTGTAGTGCTATTTCAGACATTTGTGTCATATGATGGCTGACATCCTCTATGTGGGAGGCATGCTTAATGTTTTCCAATGATTGATGCAAACGTATCTCAACAGCCTTCTCTCTTTGGTCCTAACTATAAAGAGAGATATTCAAGGCCTGTTCTTTATCATACCTTTGATTATACACAAAATCTGTTGCTCATAGTCATCCATATAAAATTACATTATAGGACACCACTTGGGGGGGGGGGGCGGGGCTTTCTGGATTTAAGAGCATAGTGAAATGAAATTCCATGTTTGAACCCCATCCATTAATATGAACACCATATGGTGTATCAAAAATAAACATGTTTATCCCCTTTAGTGCATCAAGGCATGCACGTTGAAGGGTTCTATACTTCTTTTCAACCTTTGGGTGTTGGGAAATTTAGGGATCTTCCATTTCTATTTATAATTTCAACCCCTCTATTACCTTTGCATGAATTTGATATTCATCATATGGTAATAATTGGGGTTAAAAATAACGAATAGTTTTCCATAGTTGAGGCCAACATCATGAATGCTATCTTATGTCATCAATTCTGTAATGTTGTATTAAGAGCTTCCCAAAGGAAGGAACATGATCAGTTTTTCACCATTAGCCAATTTCTCCACATATTTAAATATCATAATCAACTTTTGTTAGTGGTTTCTCCATTTGGTATGACCAGAGTGGAAGCTTCTCGATATTTTTATTTTAAACAATGGAATCAATTCCTTTTTCCTCTGCTACATTAGAAGGAAAATGACCCAAGGGTGGTTTAGAGAATGATTGTCACTATAGGATGTCTTCAGATAGAGAAATTATATCACCTATTAATGACATGGAATCATACATGAATGACCTTGCATTGGAAAGTGCCATGATATTAGAGGGCTTAACCATTATTACATTTTCAATTAGAGAATTATTTTAACAATGATGAACCCTACTATGGAGAAAACATTCACTACAAATATCATCATGGGAAGAACAACATGGTGGACTGCAGAATGATATAAATCCTCTTGCTCCTTGGTCTTTTGGCCACATAGAGGGTTATCATGGATCTCATTTGGAGAAAGGATATCTAGATTGACCGGATTATCAAGAATAAAGCCTTTATAATGAAGATTTTGGTGGAAGAAATTTATAATTATTGATACTACAATCCTAATTTGGTACTGAGAGGGTGGGATCATGACCTGAAATAGATAAATGACAGAGGTCTTCTAGAACTACCATATTACAAGGAGCCATATCGCATATTATCTCATTGATTTTGCTAGTGTGTATTGAAATAATTCATGGAAATTATCTTTTACAAGTAGTTGGATCCACTTTTTGGAGAAGTGGTTATCAAGGTCATGAGTATATACATACCATTGAGGGGTTATCAGAATGGTTCAATTACCTAAAATTGGAAAGGGTGTATTCTCATGATCTAGATGTCCGTATGATATGGGAGAGTATCCCTATAAGCCTCCTGGAATGTAACAGAGGTATGTATATGATCCAAGATGGCATTCCAATTTTTCATATTAGTTATGGGGATAGAGTTATGTGTCTATTCTCCATGAATTGATGAAATTACTGTTATGATATTCTGGCTTATTTCTGAAATATGGGATTGAATTTGTGTCTATCATTCCACCATTAATAAGATGTGTTCGGTGATATTTGTGTAAAGAATGAGAATATACATACATTATTCATTTGGAGTTGGATAATGTTACTTCAATTGTACACCCTTTCCTATCAATAGGTCCTCAAAGTAATCCTGTATGAAGGTAGGGAGTTGAGTCTGCCCCAGATTTGACGTCAGAGCATTCTAACCAACTTCTCCAGGTGCTTCTAGACAAGAATATAGACCAAATTGATTAACGCTATAAGGATCATTCCTGGAGGATTTTTTCCACCAATCGTGGTTGATATATTTCTATAATTGGTTATAAATGTGACTGTAGTCAGGATTCATGGGTGTAGGAAGGTGTATGTTTCTTTTAACCAGTTTCCAACACATTTGACCTGCTGTCTTCCTTGAGTACAGTCCGACGAGCCTTTTGACTGGATGATAGTTTGTAAATAGGTGTAATTTATTATTCATAGTACACCACCCGATTTAACTAGTGGTATTGGTGGGTCACTACCAGATGAATTTACTGGCCAGCAGAATTGGGATGAATGGGGGTTTGTGCCCGTTTTTTGTTTTCTATAAAGTTAGGTTGATGAACTTATGCAGAGGGGAAAAGGTAAAAATATTCCCTATGTTGGCTAGGCGTTTTCCCTGAGGGTTCAACTTTCATTCCTAGTCCTGAGGGACCTACATCGAACAACCTGAGGAAACATCCCCATCATGTTGGTGGTTCACTGCCACACAATTCTGCTAAGAGAGATTATTGGTGGGAATCCTTAGAAATGACCCTTGAAGCTTTGATTTGAGGTTATAAGTGACCACACTATCGAACTCGTTGTAGAATAGGAGGGACTGAATGTTGTGTTTCAGGGATAAAGAATCGAAATGGTTGAAGAGGGATGATGGAACAGTCTACGTCTTGACCATCTGTCGTCGCTGACCGGGTGATGGAGAGTTGTTGTTTATCTCAAGAGCCTATCGAGCAACCTGCATGGTTGGAATATTATTGTGTTGATGGTATTACCTTAATATTACATTGGTGACCCAACTATGAAGATGCTGATTTTGTGATGAAATCCTTCCAGCAGAAGACTATCCAGCAAGGGCAGCGGGCGGGGCATTCATGGGTGAAAACATGAAGGAATTCATTTGGGGAAAAGGACGTTCTAAGACAAATTGAGATAAAAAATGGAACTCCATTAAAGAAACATACTATAAATGGATATATTAATGATTGATTCCTTTGTATGACCTTCCTTTATTAATTGACTTGGGCCTAAAATTTTGGAAACATGATCAACCTGGTCAAGGATTCACGTCAACTTCACCATTTTTTCATAGTTCTTTGGAAAGTGTGTTCTGATTAAGAATCACTACATCTAGAAGGTTACCATTTGATTTATTTATGCTACCAGAAACATCCAATAGTTATTTATCCAAAAGTGACCTTCGTTCCAATTGAATTCATTCATTGAGTTTGAACATACGATATATAAGAAGATTCACTGGTTGAGAGGATGTGAGGTCGGACTCATCAGACACTTTAGGAGGGGATTATTTTCTTCTCAGAGACTCTCTTATAAGTTTGAGATATTTTCATGAACCCTTATTAATTCACCATTTCGAACATTGGTTTCCCTTGTAATTTTCAATAAATAATTAGCATGTGTGAAATTTATAATCGTCTGTATGTATTCAAGGCTCTTCATTAATGAACACATACGCATGTATTTGAGATTATCCATAAATGTTATCCTCTAATATACTATATAAAGATTCTTAAAACAATTTTTATGATGATACTAGTTTTTAGTCTACTAAGTGGGGATCTCTATAAGCTATTACCATTCAGGGAGATAATGGTTTGTTTTAATGTTTGGATCATACCCGTAAATGGGATACCTACATATCCTTGTGAAAGGAATCAGAACCCTCATAGTTCAATTCCTATTAATAGGACACATCATACCTTTTAAGATCATGTGATAAGGAACTAGCCATACAATTTAATGTCATGTGGTATGGATATCTATGAGAAAGGTTCTTAGTCAAGGTTTTCTATAGGACTTTTTCCTAAGTGGCCAAAGGAACATGGAAAGAATATGGGATTCCAAGTTAGATTAGACCATGTGGGGAATATGGACCAAAAAGAACAGGTTTGATTTGATGTATTGGTTTAATCCTCAAAGAGGATTCCTTTGTATCTCTTTTTAATGGGAACCAAATCCCATGTAGTTCGATAAGTCTCACAGAGAGTATAGTCCTTTTAGATAAATGAGTTTTCACTTACATACTAAAAATGATTTCTTAATAATTAAGTGGTTTGATTTGGGGATAACTCTCAAGGAGAATTCCTAGATTATGGGAAATGGGGTTGTACTATTGAAGAGGTTTTCCAATGAGCTCAAGCCTTGATAAGCCTTTATACATATTAAAATTATGGTGGGAATCAGAGATCTCGTAGTTCATTCTACGTGGGTATTTTTACAAATGATGTGATAATAAATAATCTATAAGCCTTCATGCGTCATTATTGGTTTGAGAAACATAATGATATGAATGATTCAACAAACATAGCCATGATTTTCCACCTATTATGGAGGAAGAAGACATTTATATGGAATAAAGGGTAGATGAGGTCAAGGAGACTGAGGAAGAGGGCGAGGTGATGAGCCTTCCCTCTGTTACCTTTACAGTTGTAAAGGGTCCAATACAAGGAAAGAGTGATGGTGAAGGAAGCAGAGAAGAGAATTACCAAAATCTCATACTCGAAATTTTTATTGGATTACATAAGGATGGCTACCCTAATATATGTCCTAGTAGGGGAGGGAGACTTGTAAATTTCTTCAATGGAAAATAATGTGAGAACTGCACCTTCCCTACCAGAGACCTGAGGTTTCTGGTTTCAGAGAGGAAAGGTGGATGATAGAACCCAAACCCTAATCCTCCAAACCATGAACATCCCAATAGTATTCCTGGGTGAATGGTCCATGTGACTATGGATATACAATCCCACATACACTACATGAATCTTAATCCCAGTGTGAACAAATGTGGCAAATCGAGGATTGTGGATATAAAATCCCAAATAAGAGACACGTTGATGTTCCCTACCTAATGTTTTGATAAGTCAAGTGGTTTTGTGGTAGGACTAAATTTAATCCCTTCCAAACAATGGATCCAATGAAGAAGAATTTTTCCATTAGTGGATTTGAAGAAGGCTTGATGGCTTGTGAACTAAATGGAGTAGGTGAATCAAATAAGGGTGCCCATGTATGTATCTGGAATGCATTTATGGGTGCGTACATAGGATTGGGTGACCTAATGCTCACATAAGAAATGAAAAACCTAGATTTCAATAATTTTTCAAGACTTGGATGATGCCTTCATGAGTATTCACATGTATTCCCAGAAGTGAGGAGGTCAAGTTATTTTGAGAGGAATAAGTATCATGCAAGTGTTTATGATTCTATGAGGTTAGGAAACTTATGTGCTTTTGTTTTATGGATTTCCAACACTGAAGGGACTTAATTCCTATGAACCTCCTTCAATCCCTCCACTGTATGTGTTAATGAACTACGTAAAATGTTTTAAAATACATGGGTGAAGAACTAGGTCGAATAGAGTAGGAATTAGGATTTAGAGAACTTCTTATTTCCAAATTAAGGACATGAGGGTCTATTTATAGGTAAATAGAAGACCCTGGGAAAATTGATATTGGGCGCAAAAGTGTCTTGCACGCTAAAAATGTGGCGCAGAAGTGGCTAGTGCAGTGCCTGTGATTTTTCCTAACAAGAGTGCCTCATTGAGGACTTAGCCAAATTAATTGCTTCATCCAATTCAATCATGAGGGTGCATAGGTACCTTGGGAGTAACTTTATGGACTTCGAAAAAATTTATATCTCAATACCATGGGGGATCCACCCCCACACCCCATTTTGGGATCTGTGTCGGGTTGCGGTCTTGGCCCTTCAGGCCACTACCTTCTCTACCATCTTTGACCATCATGAACAATGCTGAGTCACACATTGAAATTTTTGATCCAGGATGAGGAAAATTTGTGGAAATTTACATAGACTAAATTTCATGGTGTTTATAATAGTCTAACGTCCAATTCAATATCTTATTTCCAATATACACACTTTGAATTTATAAGCATGAATTCTCACAAAATACCTAAAAGAACATGATTATTTTTCTTTAAAATACAACATTATATCATTAGAGAAAAAAATTTATTGTATTATATCCATGAACCAGATGAAATCAAAATTTAGTAGAGTTTGTACTTTTTTCTGGATTTGCATTCAGGGGGGATTAAAAAAACTTTTTTTCTCCTATGTTTTCATGAACATTCAATGTTTTTATTCATTTAATTGGAACTGAAATGAAAAATGAGTCATAGATAATTGATCCAATATTATTATTCCTCATTCATATAGACATGTATATATATTTTTACATTCTACCAGTATCATATTTTGAGTAAATAATGGGTGAAGACACATCCTCTATCCCTCCTTGAGAGTTAACTTTAAAATATTGTTTGGTTGGTGGTTTTCTTCAATATTCAATATTTACCTAGTATATAGGGGTTTAATGATCTGTTTCAGTGGGTTATTTGGTATTATAATAGTCTTTACTAATTAAATGTTCCCCTCGACTCCCAAAATTATGTAATTTGGTACCAATTTCACCAGGGATGTCTTCCATCTCCAAATAAATAACTATTGTTACTCAATTAACACACTTTTACAAAATATCATTCTATGATGTTCTATATCTACATTCATCTTCTATAGTTGGATGATACTTACTTTATGAACTCCCAATAAACATATGGGATTATATTTCATCCTAGACCTTTTTAGCCCCTATTACAAGAAACCACCAGCCCTCACTTTTCTAGTATAACCCATCCACCAACACGTTTTATTCCACTTAATTCCTAATTTAATTTATATAAATAGATTTGTTTTTACCAAGAATCTATTTTATATCAGCTTTCCATAAAAAATTATCATGTCAATTTGGACCTAGATCTTTTCTGGACAATCAATTGATAATTGGATTTGGTAAATTAGATAAGTCCTTCAGACATGGGGTTTCCTGACTTTTTTAAATGGATAGCTCCCTAAGTATAATCATTATTTTTCAAATTCATTGAACTTTAATTAATGAAATCTATAACATCTCCATTGGATTTAATATTAGTAGAGACCTATCCATATTTCTCTAATTGGGACTGGCTTATATGCATGCCCATACTATCTTTAATAGTTCCTTGATTCTTCTTCCACTTTGTCATTCCTATTCCCATACCTCATGATCATCAATATTCATTTTAACATCACCTAAGACAAAAAACCATTAATGAATCCTTTGTTTTGATCCATGAAAATGATCATCAATATCAATAATCTAATGGTAAGTATTACTATGCAATAAATAATGAATTTTTACATAGTACCCCCACACTCAGATGTCCTCTATCCCCTAACCTCAGATCTAGTAAAAGAAGGAGTTCCTTGAAAAATAAACAACTCATTGAACATAGATTGAAATTGTTTTGTCATACCCATGCATCTTCCTATTCTATACATTTCTAGAAGCATAGTCACAATGTTTATACTTATTATAGGAGGTTTATAAGAAACATCATCCTTCCTCAATAATGATCCCCATCACCAAATGTATGGATCATGAGGGGCCTACAAATCATCTTTTGTATAACATTCCATAATAGACATACATGCGGGAAGAGCATTATGATGATGTTTTTGAAATTCCATATGATAAAATTTGGAATGGTCAGGACTGAGATGACCACAATTATAGAAAAAATAACAAATTTTTTCAAATAACTTAAATTGAATAAAAATAATGTCATATTATATCTCAATAAAAATAGTCAAGAAGATTGTTAAAAATGTTCAATTCATTGAAGATTCAAATATATATTCGGAGATAAAGGAAACAAGTATCATTATCATAAAATATGAAACAAACCACAATATATCTAACCAAAAAGAGTATTTCCATGTTCCATAATAGATGAGGTAATTTAGGTAAGAAAATTTAAATCACCCAAGTGGGATGTTCATGCTTCAAGTTAAAAATAAAAGACAAAAAATGGGTATGTAGAAGACCTTGAATTCTTGAAAAAATAATCCTACAGTGATATTCATCCCTCATTGAATGTTATCAGAATGAAAAAATGATGCGAGTCCAGAATCACAATGATTTCCACTCCGTAAAACAATAATAATTAGACACAAACATATCAAATGTGTTTACCAAATTTTGAAAATTTCCAAATAGAGCCACTAGGTAGAGCTTCACAATCACTAATGCATTTTGGATATTTTTGGTGGAAATATGTATTTTAGTAATTAAATCTTCATGAGAATTGAAATTAGGGAAAAAAATTAATTTTATTCATTTTATGGGGAATATCTAGTTTTTGGAGTGGAATGAACATCCATAACCGAGAATCTTGACATTCCATGATGATTCCCTACCCCTTACATGGAATAGGGACAAAATGGGAGGTCATAGAACCTACACCATCCCCATAGATGAGGTGATACACGATCACCATAGTGGATCATCTCAAATAATATACATTAATAAAATGTGAAAACAAACAGAATTATAAGACATTATGAAATTTATAATAAGTAGTATGTCACCCATATACAATACAGAAATAATAAAACACTACCACTAATCCTATTATATAAACTAGAATCATTGTTATTTTTTTTTTGAAACCATTTTCATTGATAACACCATCAATGTATATATTCCAACTCCTTGAGGAATTCATTAATCTATAAATAGATTATTGTTATTTCTATACCTTCGAAAATGAATTCATCACATCCTATCCTCTATTTTTTGTCATATACACATCCTCGAACAAATTTGTATTAGGAACACTATATTTATAATCAATGTGATATATCTCATAATCATGTTGAGTTATTATGGTAAAAAAATATTTGAATTAAATTTAACATCATTATTAGGGGAATGTTTTATTTTTGGAATGATTTATGAAATTCATTATAAACCCTTTCCACTGTGAATTATTTACAGTCTAATACTCAAATAGTTTTCTTAGTATTCTCATAGAAAGACCACTTTAACAAGGTGAGTTTAACCACATCTGGTAAATCTATCGAGTTCTCGCCAAGTTTATTCTACAAGAAGTCCATATATATTTCCATGGATTCTAACCTTTTATCTGAATCAGACCTCAAAATGGAATCCCATTGTGTGTTAGATTCATACCCTATGAAAATTATTTTTATCATAATTATGAATGAGAAATCCACATATCATTGGGGTTTTGATGGATCCTACATAATCCTTATGTTTTTTTATATAATTATTTTCCTCTTGTTCCACAACCCTTTGTGAAACTGACTCAACCTATATCACCAGAAAATTTCATCTTTCTGTTCTTGAAATCAAACAAGTTCAAAATTACTCACACTAAAGATAACAATGACCTATCATGATCTATCATCAACAGATCTGCATGTGGGAAAAAAATAACAAACTAGACATATTGTTTCATGTAATCCATATTTTATTTTTCATTGTACACTTGATGATGATCAAAAATAAAAAATTCCTACACCAATGGGATTTTATTTTATTTGGAACCTTTTTTGAAGAGGGGGGATATTGAAAATTAAAAAAGGGGTATATTTCCTTCTTCCGATGATGAATAGATGTTCTTATAATAATATTCCTTAATATTAGTTAAGGATGTAATAAAACATACATGTTATAGTAGGGTGGGATCCCATACTTTTATACATATAAATCACATAATGAATAGTACCTAGACTGATAAATTCCATTAATTGTAATAAAAGTGTTTTTCATATTGGAGTGTTTCATTTATTAAAAACATAAATGAGAGTTTATAAATTGAATTTTCATTAATAATTCAATCATATAAATATATATTAATTGAAAAAACTATTGGATGTTGTTGTAAAATGAACACATGTAATATGGTATATTTCATTCACTTGTTGCACTCTATAATGGAATTATATCATAATATATAATATAAGAGAAAGTAATAACTTGTTATCTATATTTATCCATTGATATCATCAAATAAAATTTCCACTTGATTTTTTGTATTTCTGACACCGATTACTCTAGAGTACCTCACAAGAAGGGTCCATTAACTTGATGTTGGTGATGATCTAGGTGAAGTATTTCTAACAATGATTGTAATCATTAGATGACCCAAATATCCTTTCATTCCATTATTTTTAAATTACATTAATTCAAAATACCCTTTATTGGAAATCATGGAAGATTGTGTCTAGGATCAATGTTATTAGGTATTATTGGGGTTTATCCTATTTTAATGCATGGGAAATATTTTATTCAGAAGTAATAATTGGATAAAACATTACTAGTATTGCATCATCAACCTACTCTCTTCACATAAAAATGGAATTTTAATTATTCTCCATGGATGGTTTGACAACTTTGATTTACTACAAACATTGTTTCTATAATATTTCATCATGGGGAGTTCGATCATTCTAAATTATAGGAGATAAATCTAGGTGTTAATGATTTTGTAGTAATAATGATGATTATCATTTCGTTAATTTTTCATTTGAACGAATTGAAACAACATAGATTGGAATTTTAGTTCTTAGTATAACTATATAGGGACTTATATGTGTCATAGAATATGGTGTTGACTTTGTAATGATGGAGGCAAAGGGAAATCATGTCCTAGGGATGTATAATTACGATAAGGTTAATTTTGATGACCAATATAGTGAGGAATAACATTATCATTGACCATGAATTCAATATTTTATTGAGGCCCTTGATTATTAATATTTTTGATTGATAACTATGATGAGGTATTTTGTGGATATGGATTAATGATATGTTGATAAAGGCAGGACCAGCTTGTTAGTAAATATTTGTGGTGCGCCAAGAACACTTGCAACCAACTTCATGGGGAGGACCATAAAAATTGAAAAATAATTTTTCTACCTTTGGAGAACCCTCCTAACTAATATTTATATTTCCATGTGGAGCAGAACCATAATGAGGCCACCCGGGAGAACCTAGAAATTTTATTAGATTAATTTTACCACATTGATGAATTGTTTTGATGATGAGTTCCAATTTGATACCAGGTGGAGGCCATTAGTTGATTATATTTCTAGTACCATGGGTATGACCTAAAATGTGGGTACTATAGGTAGGACCTCTCAGGTTTTAAATTAAGGTACTTTAGGGGGGCATTACTATGATCGTTAACTTATCATTATTTTTAAATGTGGATTGAATCAATCATCATAAACCACAGTTTGTTCTTAATGAGGAACCTAAACCATATTCAATAAGATTTTTGGATACTCTGGTGGTCTTTGATTATTTCAGCACCTATGGTTATATATATATGCCCTTTTGGGTCATTTTTACCCTCTATAGGATTTCTTATGTTACTAGCATGTATCTATTAAGATATTCCAATGGTATTTTAGAAGTCAATTAGTGGAAAGTGTATAGACCAACTCATGTGTGTCATTGACTAGCTATCCTCAGTGGTTTTTCATGAAAACCCATACCATTCATACACCTTAATTCACAATTTATTAAATGATAACAGACTTATTAAAAAAAATGGGATCAAAATTCCTTTTTTATTTATGATATTATTTGAAAAATATAACAAAATAAAATGTGTGTATAATGAAATTTTTTAAATCTTCTTTAACATTATATTAACATTATCTTGGTATTCTGAAACAACACAAGATAACATGGGAATATACATAAGAAAGGGCTGAGATTATAAAGGCCAATAAAGTAATAATCAAATCATAACATGATAAAATTTAAAAATTCTTGTCAATAGGAACATCAAGTTGACATAAAGGGTGTGAAGATCATAAATATAATCTTTGAAGCAAGATATAAAATGAAACTATCAAAGAAACATAGAAATGTGGAAAAATAATAAAACATGGGTTTATAAGCCTATGTCATGGATAACATCCAAGACATAAAAATATAATGTTTAATGTATAAACTCTCATGAACCATACATGGAATATCATGAGATAAAAAATTACCCAATGCATTGGAGGATTATTTAGGCTTCAGAGCACCCACCAAATTCTTATCATGTACATGAATTTGTGATCCACATAGATCATATAACATGATGACGTATTTCATAACTATTAATACCTTGGTTATGTAGTGTGGGTTTCATACATGGGATTATCCGGTCAATAAATTATTGGTATGTCTAGCTTAATACCCTTTATTGGAAATGGGTATGGGTATTAAAAATAAAAAGGTATGGCATGGAGAATCTCAAGATAGTTTTGGATGAATAACATGTGAACATACAATTTTAAGGGGTGGCTTAATGATAAAGAATTTGGGTCAATAAATAATTCAGAATCATTTTAATAGTATGGATATGTGTAAAAACATTAAAACATGACCAATTTCAAGGGAAAAAACCATGTATAAGGAAATTACATGAAATAAAAAGTAAGCATATATGACATATTACTTTAAGAGAGGGCATATAAGAGATTAAGAGGAGCTTCTTAAGAGTTTTGGAATACCGTGGTTGGGATTTAGAGATAGGGATATAGGGATATTAACATCATGATTAATGGGTTTTGAGTGAATATGAGTGTGAGGATGGGTGGGTATTGAACATAAATAAAGGTTAATTCTTTATTAAATTATAAACATAGGTTTGGGACTCTATATGATAAAATAATAACAAAAAAAATCATACATGGGTATTTACTAAATATATCTACCAAATAACAGTTTGAAGAAATATTTTATGATTCCATGAACCAAATATATTAAAATAATACACTCGGTGATGTGGAAGAGGGTCATGTTCAAAAATAATTTATTTTAAAACAAAAAAACTATTATTTTTTTGTTTTTGTGGATTCATTAAGGGTTTACAAAATTAATAAAATAACATTATAAAATTTTATTTTAAATTAGAAATAAAAATTGAATCTTAGGTTCCATGTATAGAATATATTAAATAACCTTTGGGATATTAGGAGCTCATAATTCCTATGTTATATTTATACTATATTTAGTTTTTACCCAATAACTTTGAAGGTTTTTAAAAATTGTGAAAAACAAACCATTGGCTAATATCAATATTATAATTTCCAACTAGACGTTTTTCTTAAAATATACCTCATATTAGAGATTCTTTCATAAATAGAGAATGATTACTATGTGCATCATCAAAAATATCCCTCTTCCACAATGATATTTATGGGATACATATATGAGTTCCAAAAATCAAAAACCCCATCATTAAAAAATTTAGTCTCAAGAATATTCTCTACATTTCTCAATAGAACTTCATTATCTTTATAGGGAACCTTTATCCTCTCAATAATGGATGGTTATGAATATATTTGAGCATGGTAGGATAAATTATCTTTTATGATTCCCACTTCCATCCTTTTATTGTTAAGGAATATTATATCCCTTTTAATCCTCATCGTGGATATGGTTGCATGATCCTTTCTACTCAGAGTACATACCATTTTTTCACCTTCCCAGAATATTAATTGATTGAAAATTAAAAAATATTGACAGGTTATAAACACCTTCACAGTTACATATTGAGACCTTTTTGGTGTAAATATATACTTGAGTATTTTATGATCCGAATATATGAAAAAAAAATTATTCGATTAAATTGTAATAAGAAGATCAATACATTTAATTACAAATAACTTTTTTTGTCCATTTTATCCGGGATCTCTAATTAGAAGGAGAAATAGTCAATAACTTTTACATGTTTCATGACTATACAACCAAATCCATTTTTTGAAACATCATTATAGATCATAATTAATACACCAAAATTGGGTAATGGGATCACTGATTTACTGACTATCCAATATATTAACACATTAATGTTATCCTCACAATTATCATTCCAAAAATAACATCACTACCTTTTGAGTTAGACTAGTTAGTGGGCCTGAACATTATTAAATGTTTCTCAAAAATAGATAATAGTACCCAGATAATCCATGCAATCTATATATTTGTTTCACAGATGTTGGTTTGGTCTACCCTTAAATTTGATCTATTATTGAAGGGTTTATTGATATCCCTTTTCTATTGAGAAAATTACTTATGATTTTTAATTTCTCAATCCAAATCATCCATTTACTATACATAGAAGATAAATTTTCAATTTTCAAGGTCTTTTGTACAAAATTAAAATTCTACTCACGTTACTCCTTTATTTGGGAGTAAATAGGAATATATTTTTTAATGACTAATAAATAATTTTCATGGTGATCCCTAAAGACTATTCATTATTTCTATGAAGATAGTTTTAGAATTAGTGAGTCCAAATGGAATACTTATGAATTCATCATTCTTGTACCACATAGGAAAAATCTCTCTTGGAGATATACTCCTCCTTAACCTTATTTGATAATATCATGAAAAACTATCCAAATTAGATAAGTACTGATCTCTATGTAGTAGATCAAACAAGTAATCAATATATGTAAGATGATACATGTATTTATCTGTATTTTGTTAAACACATGACAATAATTTTATAGGTATATCGATCCATCCTTCCATTTGACCCAATAGATCGGTGGACCTCACTTTGATGAACATTGGCATATAATCCATTCATCCATATCCTTCCATAGTTTCTTCGTTATCTATTTGGGTTCAAAAGTGTCCCTTTCATATAGATCCTTTGATATTTTAAATAATACATGTGTAAGTTAAACTGAGAACTCATCTTCCCTTCTTGGAGGAAGACCATATGATTTTTTTACAAACAGATCAAAAATCTCCTCATAATGGGAATGTAATCAAGGGTGATATTTTCCATAATGTCAATAATTTGATTTAGAAAAAAATTATCATAAGTAATGTATATCCATTCTAGAGATGATGATTGAAAAGTATATTCATCATCCTCATTACAATTATATAGAATCATATAGGGATACTCTATACGGATAGTAATTTCTTTAGAATGGAAATTTTTGATTTCCATATAAAAGGAAATCAAATCCATACAATGAATTGCATTGAATTTTTATGAATGGTGTAACAAAATGTGTAGTGGGAAGATCATCACATAACTATTTAATGAAGAGAATTTATATACACAATGTGTAACAATATCCCTATTTTCCATTCTCACTGATAGCTCTACGTCAATATTTTTTGTTTTTGATTCAATAGTTTTACTAAAATTTTGTGATAATAAAGTATTCATAGAATAATATTCAAATGAGAGATTTGATGTTCATGAATAGATTATAAGACTATATTTTATTATATTATTAGAATTATAATAATTTTATAATAATTACATAAATATAACAGAGTATATGAGAATTTAAGGGTTAAATGTTAAATGATAGACATTCTGTAACCTATGAATTTATAGGTTTAAATCAATTTTACCTATGTTCTATTTCATAACAAAATAAAATAAATAAATTTTTCTTCCCATCATAATGGTTTGTAAAGATATTTTGAATTTACTGAATCATATTCACCTATTGTATCCAGAAAATATGTGAATCATGGCCTCCTTTTCATTTACCGGATGGTGATTGAGTTCATATGAAATTCCCCATTTTTAGGGTTATTAATCCTAGGTGCAAATAAGTTAGAGCCACATCAACTTGTACTATCCATACACAGATTTTTCATCTTGGGAACCACTTACCCAATAATATTCCATTATTTAGGGATTTTTGAATCTATTTATAATTTTCCCAAATTATTTATCTAATTTATTCAAATAATAATCCCCAAAAATATCATGACTTTTCTCTAAGACCAAATATGCCGTCCCATCTAATTAATACACCTTAGTTCATAATTTTTTCAAAACCGTAACACTTTTTATAGTTCTAGAATATATAAAGGCCTAGATTATTTGTTTAATTAGATACATAACGTGATAACATAAAAAATTGATACAAAGAAAATAATCTAAAACAACTCAATATGCTCTAAAATTTCTCTCAATCTTCAACAACAAAACTAGAAATCCTAGGGATGTATATAAAAAATTTGTGAGAAAATAAATCCTAATTAAATAATAATAAAATCATAACAAGATAAAATTAAGACATTTTATTTAAGAGGAATATCTATGTGTCAAAAAATGGGTTATAATCATAAAAAATAACATGAAATAATTATATAATATGAAAACATATTGAAAACAAAGGATGGTGGGAACATCATAAAGCATGACATCCTATGATTAAGTCATGTATGATTGGAAATACATTATATTATAGTGTTATTTGTAAATCCTTCCATTCGCTATACACTGAATCTCATGATATAAAAACATAACCTATGGCATTTTTGGGATAAATCATTTCATCACCACATGTTACATTCTTATCATGTAAATCAATTTTTTTACCACATATATCATACCAAAAACGTTTTTCATTGAGAAAATTTATATCCAAAATTATTTAGTATGGGTTACATAAATGGTATTCTCCAATCAATAAATTAGTGGTAAATCGTTCTTCAAAAACTTGTGTGGAAATGGGGAGGGGTATTCACAACAAAAATGATTTCCATTGAAATTCAAATGATAATTTCAACAGCATGAAGGGTGTACATAAAAGCTCTAGGTAATTTTTAATGAGAGTGAAAGGTGGTTTAATAATATTTGGTAATCATTTGAAAATTAATAGGATGTGTCAAAAAATACTAGAACAGGTATATTTGGAAATAATAAAGGCGTAGTATGAAAATTTATCATGAAATAAAAATGGAGATGGGAGGATCCCTTACAATTATTAGTTACTTCTAAATGCTTATGAGGATACCTTTATGTGGTTGGAAAAACCTGGTGGAGGGATCTAATGAGTTATAAGGAGAGTAACATAATGATATATTGGTTTTTAGAAAATCTGTGTTGGAGGCTGGGTGGGTATTTATAGAAAAATAGAGTGGAATTCATAATCAATTCTATACATTGGATTTAGATTCTATATGAAAAAACAATAAAAAAACCTCAATAGGGTTTTTTCCAATTTTTTCTACAAAAGTGGAGTGGTTGGAAATATTTTATATGTCCAAGAACTGAAAATATGAAATTAATACCATAAGTAATGTGAAGTTGAGACATGTCCATAATTTATTGATTATAAAACCTTAAAATATAATATAGGTTTATGAGGAATCATTAATTTTTTGTAAAATTAGTAACAGAAATTCAAAAAAAATAATTTAAGAGAGAAATCTATATATTGTAATTTATATCCTTAATAAAATTTATTACATCACATTTGGAACTATTATTATGTCATAATGAACACCCGATATTTACACTGTATATAATTTTTACCACAAAATTAGATTATTAGAAAATTATAAAAAGATGACCATTGTATAATTTTGATGGCATGATTTTAAATAAGAAATTTTTTCGTTGAATATAATTTTCAATAAATGAAAATTTATACTTTTTAGTAAATAATGTTATTTGTTGTAAAATACTAGTTTTTAACACTAACCACTTTATTTACCTTATAATAATTATATTGAACATCATTAAATAATATTCTCATCTACATTAAAATAAATATTATTTAATAAGAATAAAAATAAAAATAAATTTATTTCAAAATTATTTAATTTTTTAATAGAGTGTTTTAATTGAAACTATATATTTCTCAAAACTAAATTTTTTGTTTTTTTATATCATAATTTAATTTTATCATAATAATTATTAAATTACATATATATAGATGAATTCTGGTTAATTAGAATTGGGGGTGATGAAAACTAGAGATATCCATCCAAGATTGATCCCAAATAGTAGAATGGATTTATTAAAAATTATCCTCTAGTTAATTCTAGTAAGGAATGTGGACATTATTACACCTTGGGTAAATAATCTAGAAGTGGTTTTACAAGACTATAGAAGTATGTTAGCCCACATATTTCATTCATCTATGGGAGGGTCAATTTTCTTGGAGTATCTTATGGATTGAATTACTAACCTATATCAATTGAATAATTCAATAATGTTGGAATTTTCAAACTAGTAAATTCATCACATTCCATTGATGGAAATATCTGGGTGATTAATTATTTGGGCTTCGGGATATAATTGTCATTTTGGTCACTACGTATGTCTTTTTTCTTAGTGTATGGGGCATTGTAGCACAAGTTGTTATGATGATTCCCCTATTATATCATAGAATCGTGAGATGAAATGGTAAATTTAGTGATTAAATTTTAATATGAAAAAAGATCGTAATTAAATAAAACATTATTAAGAAAATTATTATTATATAACCACAAGTACGAGCTCATGGTTAATCTATTTACTCCACATGTAAATCATTTCATGTCAATTTGAACTATTTCTCTTCATTTTTATGTTTTTAACTGTTGCTTACATTTGGTTATGGACCTCTGTAATAAGTGAATGTAGTCATTAGTGTGTTGTAACAATTATTTGAATTTCATTATTATTTTGAGAGAATTAGAGGTTGGATAAACAGATAAATGTTATTATTTTCTATTAAGGGACACTTTCATGGATTAGATTATTTTCATGAGATACATCCTAATAAAAATTATGGATACATTTTGCACAATATAAATTCATTGATACAATGTATATATCTGAACATATATATATTTAAAATATTATGTCCACCTATATGTATGAGAGGTTCTATATCTTATCCCCCATTTCATGGTCGTTTTGTTGTTTAATTACTTACAATTGATGACTCTAGAACTTATCATAATCAAGGTAATTATTTAGTGTCTTATAGTTGGCATTAGCCCCATGAGAGGATCTTCCTACATAACCTTACAAAATTTATCAGATCCAATTTAGATAAGTTCATTTTAGTGAGGTAATCCATGTCATTTAAGGTCTTCTGAAAAATACCATCATGGTTCTTTCTAAGGTTCTGAATAAATTAAAAATTATGTTCCATATAAGTTCATTCATCTAGGACAATGGTATATTATTGTTTATGTACATATGAATTTCAATATATCCAAGAATTCTAATTCCATACAAGATGGAATTCTAGTTGAATGTGGCTTAGAAATGCTTTGTGTAGGTATTTTACACAAAATACCCAATGTAGATTCACCTGAATGATGAGTCAGTTGGGGGAATGTTTTTTCATACACCAAATCAAAGGACTATTATTATATAGAAATCAATATTTAAACTCAATAGAATGATTAAATTATTCACCAATTTCATGGTGGGTATGGAGACTATTTTAAATAGACAATTTAGGTGACCTTAGAGGGATGATCAAATTAAAACTCTACTAGTAATATTTAAGAGATAATACTATTTATCTAGGAAGTAGATGATTTTTTATACCCATAGGATCCTCTATGATAGGTAGACCAATATGAGGAATATCTCCTATATGATTTCTTTTTATAATTATCAAAGAAATAAATGATTAGATGTGATAAAGCTAGTGTTCATAACCTCATCATGTAATTCATGGGGTCATGGGGGAGGTTTCATTGAATTTATCTTATTGTTTTAATGGTTTTGGCTATAGGGTTGTATAAATGCCTGTTCGAAAAGTAATTTATCCCATTAAATGGAAAAATTTTAATTTCCAACCCATGTGTATTTCATAATAAGTGACTATATGGACATGAGGAAACCCCAAGGTAATAGTTGTAGGTGAAAGGGTTCCTATTTTTTAGTTTGGATAATGAGAAAACAGTTGGATGAATAGAAAAAATTATCACCTAGTTATGTTAACTGGATATAATGAAAAGGTAAAAGCCAAGGTTCCATGTTATGAAAATTCCATTGGTAAATTTTCTTTCCAAATTGGATATTTAATTCAATTAGTGATCAATTTTGTGGCGTATGAGTACTAATTGTGATACCTTTAAAGATGAAAAAAATGTTAAAACCTTTATGCATAAACTTGGGTATGGAGTATCGTTATCCAAATCATTAGGATTACCTTTGAGGAAGGTTCTATTTCACAAGACATGGTGATGAATTGAGTGAAGTGGTCTCTTAAAAATATCATAATCATTAGTGGAAAAATTACAACTATTTCCTTTATGTACCATGTGGTTTTCATAAAATATTACCCTATAGGGAAAGATTAAAATACAAGATTTGGTATCCCTATATTGAATTGTTACTAGGGATTAACCTACTCTTACATGGGAGGCCATATAGTCTCAATTATTTCAGTAAGAGTTGGGTTCCCATCAATGTACAAGTTATCCTGTTTTTCACAACGTTCAATTGAACAGGGTTAAAAAATAGGTTATTAAATTGAAAGAGATTCATTGGTAATTGAGCATAATGATCATGAAGATTCTGGGCTTGTGGGACACAAGGGCGAATAGTTCATTTTGGCTGCACAATGTGGGTGTTTAATTAATCTTTCAGACCATTGAAAATTCTTTTATATTTTGAAAAATTTATAGAATATCACTTATAATTCAATTTGAGGACCAATAATATAATGACACCGACATAAACCTACTTTTTTCAAGACATGGATGCAGATATATGTAATTATATGTGAATATGTATATATTTATATAAATATGTAAAATTAAAAAAATACTAATATATTTACCTTTTTATTTTTATGTGAATATATATATATATAAGTATGAATTTCTTATGAGTGACAGGTTCTTGAATTAGTGGTTTTGTCTCCGGATCCCTAATGCGATATAAAAGGATGAATTTCAACACATTAAAAAATATCATGATTTTCCTAGAGGGATCTTTGCAAGGGCCAGTGGGTGGGTGGTTGGGTGGGCCAAGTAGGTGAGTTGGTTTATTTTGTGTAGGAAATACATAATGTCTAGTTAGGTGGTTGAAGAGGGCATTAAATTTTTAGTCTGTGATATTGGATAGGTTGGCTATGTTAAGTGGATGTAGTTTGGTGGGACAAGTGGTCATTGTGTACTATTTTGTCTTGGATAATAGTAGTCTAATTTGTGTCATTTTTGGTTAGGTCAATGCAATATAATTGTTTATTAAAAAATTCAATATTAATTCTAATTTATTAAATAATAGAACTAAAATAAAAAACCACCAATAAATAATTATTAGGGGTTTAAAATTTTGTTAAAATAACAACATAAATTTATTCCCCATTGTTCTTAAAAACATTGTGAAATAATTCATGAAATATTAAAATTATATATGTATTTAAGAACACGCGTTAGATTAATTTGTAATGTTTAAATCCACCACTAAATTAAGGAACTACTACTAAACATCTTTTTATTGTAGTGGTTACCACTCACCTAGGAATGACATTCGTATCCCCTGTCATTATTCATCTTAGACTCTCATCAAGTTGATTTTTCACTTACCACACCAAAAATACAATATTTATTATAAATAATAATAATTTTTGTTATTTCCTCCTTATTCATTGATGAAATATTTCGTAGTATTCCTGAAAATATTCATGATTTCCTCTAATGAACATTTATTATTTAGAATATGTCTCCCTTGTTGTTGGATTTTAGAGGAAACTCCTATTTGTTGAAATTTTTTCCATAAATTAATGTTTGTTTCCATGGAGATCTCCATCTCTGAATATTAATTTATCCTTTTAAACTCATTGTGACTCTAATATTAATGTGATATTACTTGTAATTTATTATTGTCTATCATCATATAAATAATATTTATAAGGTCCTCCAATTTGGAATTCCTTAATCTGGTGTGTAATTCACCATATACACTACTGTACTTTATTTACCTCTGTCTAAATTTAATTGAAAACAATTTATAGATTTTTCATCAAAAAAATTTATAACCATCTCCAGAGAGTATCTTCATCAATGAAACTTATGCTGAAGAGAAAATAGTTAACTATTAATTGAAGGAAATCATTTTCAATACATTTGAATTAGTAACCAAATACATAATCAATGGTTGTGAAACATTATTAACTGGTGATTAATCATCTCGCATTCTCTATAAATGGATTTTGTGAAAAAATGATATAAATTTATGATTTCAACAATGATGTTCATTGACTTTGTGGGAGAAAATTGTAATTTTGTAGGATGTTTTATCACCTCATCTTATACAGTATACTAACGGGTTGAAAATTATTATCTCCATTATGTTTTATTATATCATATAAAATATATGAATACATTAATCTTTACCAAATCGTAGATGTAACGACTCAGACCATCATCTGTTAGTGGAAGTAGAAATAGACCAAGATCCAGTGTAACTTTATCTAAGGTTATTTTTAATTATCTATATACGATGGGAGGAAACATATTGAAGATGTATTGAGGTGGATAAAAATAGTATATAAAGGTGGAGGTGTAGGTGAAGTGTTCAAATAGTGGATTCTGATCATAAAATATGGGGATCTTTTTTTGTGGGTACAATAAATTACAATAAGATTCCCACCAGGATCCCATTGGGACTCTAATAGGATGGTCAATTGTATAGTCCCACTATTATTACTAGAAATAACATGATGTAAATTCATTATAGCCCTAGTGGCTCACCTGACTATCAGTCAGGATCCACATAGAGTTTTGTGGTGTACATTAACAGATATTAAGGGGGTTATTTTTGACTTTTTTGAGTGTTTTATTTTGCAATTTTGTTTCCCTATTGGAATCCATCTGGGAAAACATAAGGGAGAATCCCCCCATTTATCCCTTACATCCCATCCATTGTTTCTATTGATCCATGTCTATTCTGGATAAGCTCGATCATTAATTAATAGAGGATCCCCTCTCAACCACTTATTTTCATCTTATTCATCATTCCCACTCTATTATTATCTATCCATGTAAGGCATTTGATTTCATATTCTACCAAATAAAATGGGAATTTATCATGAATATTTGGATTCCATGTTTGGTGGATAAGGAAGGCTTAAGGAGGTTGAGATCATATAATTAAATTTCATTCTAATAGAGTTAATATACTTAGTGAGTTTTCCTAGGTATTTCATAAATTTCATTCAAAATATATGATTCCCTAAGTTATGATTTATAAAAATTATTGTGTGAGATCTTTCTAATCATTCCATAGACTATATTCCCACCATCAATTGTGATTTTTACATTACAATAAAAATTGGTGAGTTTTAATGGTTTATTCTTATATGAAATAATTTTATGAAATTAATTATAATTTTTTTATAAATTGTTCGAGGCTTATATATTGAGGTTTGGAATTTTAGATACAGTCAATAAATGGAGTGAGATCAAATTTTTATAGATTAATGACTAATGAGGGGTTACATCTTAGAATTGTAGGTAGTCACAAAATATTCAATCCCTGTATTATGTGTGTCTTATGTGAAATTTAATATAAAATATTTTTTACTTGAGTCATGATAAATCAGAGGCGTTCCATGAGGGTTAGGGAAGGGTGGTATTTTGGTAAGACCCTCTAGTAAATTATATGATGGTTTAATTTTTATGGGATAATTCATAGAATTTATTAGTTTTTATATTACATTAGGATCAATTTGGTAGGGATTGAATGGATTTACCTATAATGGTCTTGGGTTGAGGTCAATTAAAAGGTCATAAAGAGAGAATCTCATTGAAATTTGATGTATTATTTTGATATAAGAATACTTTTTTTAAAAGGTATCGATGTCATGTTTATTGTATCATATTTTTTTCTTAAGGAAGGCATGGAATAATTTTAGGACCTTTGAAATAATCTTGGTAGGGATTTGATAGATTAACAAATTTTAGATATTGAGTATCCTAGTTTAGTAGTTGTGGATTATTTAGGTAATTGTATATGGTTTGTAAAATTATATGATGGGATTTATTTATATAATCCACTTTAGAGTTGATCATGAGGTTAACTGTTGAAGCCCAAATATATTTTGGTATTTTTCTTTATGTTTATTGAGTGGTATATATGGGTGGAGATATTGAATGTGTATTGTGGAAGAAGAGTTGATAATTTTGGATTGAACATAAACATGTCAGGGTTTTGTTTCTCAAGAAAATGATTATTTTACTTCATCGTGGATATCTGTTTCACATGGTTGATTCCATTATTCTATAGATGAAATATGTGTAGTTGTTATATCCCATGGGGAGTCAAATCATTTCATGGTATTGAACATTATTGAAAAAATAGTATGGATTTGGGGAGGAATCCATAAAGGTTGTCTCAAGATTTTTGTGTATAACTAAGGAACTAAATTATGGTAGAACAAAATAAACCTTGTGTAATGTCATGATATTCAAAAATAAATACTATATTTAATAGCTTGCATAATATGAAACACTTAGATTAAACAAAAATGGAAATATTATTATTTAAATTATCCTATTAGGACCTTATTAGTTAATTGATGCTTAAGAATATGATTAAGTGAAATATGAAATTTATAATGACTCTACACATTAAAAATATATGAATAATTGTTTAGAAAATAATCAATCTATATTCAATTATTTTATTTTATTCCTCATAAATAAGTTCTCTTTACATTTTTTATTATTATTTATATATAAAAATATTATTATTACTTTTTAGAACATTTAGGAATTGAATTCTTCTAAAAGGATATAATTTTTTAAATTTCCATGTAAAATTTAGTTTAGTATGATATTTTGAATATTTAGGATTTTTTTTAATGAATAGAGAAAAATAATGATTTTTATGGAAAAATGTAATTTATTTTAATGTATTTAAAAATTGAAATTATATTTTTTTTAGATCTTAATTTTTATTAAAAATGAATTTTTATTTTTTCTAAATAACATCAATCATTAATTCAATACATAAACATTTTTAAACATAACAATGGTTTTTTTCCGAAACCCCATTTCTAATCGCATTTGGTCAGTTTAATTTTTAATTAAATTCCACCACCATTATGATTTAAGTCATGAAAGTTGGATTCCACATTCAGAATAATAGGGTCCATATTTGTTAAACAATTCCATTTTAGTTTTGGTCAAAAAGAATTATAACCTTAGAAATTTTTTTATCATGCTAAAGTCAAAATATGGTTGTTAATGTTAAAAATAAAATGATATGGAGTATAAAACCACCCTAAAACATACCTAAATTTTGTGGTATGAAAAAAATTCATCCATAATAATACAAGCATGTGTTATATGACCTTTTCTCAATTTTTTGGTGATTATTCCCTTCATAACTTTTTAATTATTGAAATAGAAACAATGTCAATCTTTTTTTAAAAACATCAATATTTATATCATGGGAATAACCCTATTCTATGTATAGTTATATATATTAAAAAATATCAACATAAATATTATATTTTAGTTAATTTAATTTTTTATTTAAAAAATAATTACATTAAATTCTTACAAAATGCTGGAGCTATAATTATTCAATTTATAAACACTAAAATAAATGATATTAAAAAAATTAAAAGAGGAATAATTTGAAATAATTAACATGAGACAGATTTTTTATACAAAAAAATTGTATGTTATGGATTTATTAATTTTTTTCATCTAAATATCATTTTATATCTTGAGTTTATAAAAAAGGAAGTAACTAAATAGTTCTAAAATTTATATTATAGATATATTATGGGAATAATAAGTTATTAAATGATATTAAATTGATAAAAACAATATCTCGGTAAACATAATTAATATAATCATTTTAATATCATAAATGTTCCATTTATGAACCGTTTTTCCATTTATAGTAAATATCCTAACACTCACAGAGTGAAAAACAATGTTTCCCTAGTAAGTGATAAAAAGGTTAGTGAACTATTGAAACAAAAATTTATGTGTAAAATTTTGACCCCAAATTGCTCAAAAAAAAATTCATGATGGGATTTATTATAATAATTATCTTATCCTAGAATATTATTTTTGGCTTATTTGGACATCAAAATTGATTTATTTTAATTTATTATTTTTGGAATTTCCAAATGTACCATTCCCCGCTCTTTTGAAGTAGAATATCAACTTTTCAATTATTCAAAGATAAATAAACATTTTTATTGTAAAATACCAAACCAAATCCCATAACAACATCCCTCCCCATGTTTTAGCAGATTTTTTTTGGAATAAGACCATCCCCGTTGTTCATAATGTGTTTTCCCAATGTCATTGTCCAAAGAATAGGTATAGTTTTTAAATGAGTAGTTTTGTTTTATTTATTCTCAGACATACTTCAAAAATTCGT
Source organism: Viscum album (assembly GCA_963277665.1). Taxonomy (NCBI): domain Eukaryota; kingdom Viridiplantae; phylum Streptophyta; class Magnoliopsida; order Santalales; family Viscaceae; genus Viscum; species Viscum album. Next base: position 670,450,799 of record OY728123.1, read on the forward strand.
CAAACATGAATTTATAATAACATTAACACCTCCCATATATTCGTTTTTTATTATGTTAGTGACATTACCTATCTTCATGTCCATCCTCCAACAACTGGGAATGGAATTCATCTTTAATGTGTTTGGTGGTCTACCACCACAAATACCAATATAATTTTTTTACATCACCACCTATCACTAATGGTTATAACAATGAAAATAATGTTTATATATATAATTCATCTAAAATTTATAATTATGAAATAATAATATATAAAATATTTTCTTACATTTTGGTTTACTAAAAAATGATAATGTCGTTCTTGCATACATGTTGACTACCACCTCTATATAGCGAGGTGATTAACTTTTTAATTACCATATCACAATGATGATTTATATAATTTTTTTAAATAATTAATTTTATTTTATTGATATTATTATCATTATTAAATGATAAAATAATACAACCATTATTTCTATAATGATATTTATTAAAGGGAATCATCACTCATGCGAACATTCGACCTTCTATCTACATGATTGAAATATAGTTGATTTTTCATAATAATATTTAACCGTGTGATTTAAAATTATAATTTACGTATAAATATTATAAATATTTAATTTTAATTATTCTATATACGATGTAATAGGGACCTCATTTACCATATTTGACTGACCGAATTAATGATTCACTTATTAATTGAATATTGTCAAAAAATTTGTTATAAACATAAATGATTAAGAAATTTTTATAATTTTAAATAAGTGAAGTAGAAGTAATTATAAACATATAAATTGATATCAATATAGAAAATTAAAAATTTATGTTTTTTATTTGAGAAGATAAAGAAGATATAAGATGAATAATACTCAGGGTATTGGACTTTCTATTAAGAATAATCTATTAATATTTACCTTTAATCTACATTCCTTCCATGCATATATCTTCAATATTATTTTATATATTTATTTATATGTAAATAAATTATTTATAATGGAAATGTAATGTTTCATATGATTTTCTTCCTATTTTTTTATAAATGAATCTTTTTATAGAATTTTTGACATTCTTTATAAAAGATAAAAGCAATGTTCTATTTTAACAAATATAGGGAAAAATATTTCCCACCATCATTAACGTTATTTTATTATTGGATTTACAAATAATATTTGATTATTTATTCAATGAAAAAACCTCTTTCACAGTGTTTTTTTATACTTTTTGTTTTAAAAATAGTTTTTCAATTAAAAAGGAAATATCAATATTTTAAAAAAAATTCATGGGTGCACAAAAAGTTTTTATGATGAAATAATTTATGTTTTATATTGTGTTTATCTAGTATTTATTATATATATGGGTGGTTATATTTTAAAATAATAATTAGTTAGACCGTTATATATCTCTAATACATTTGGTAAAGATTTGGAGTAATAATATTACGTTTCTCCTAAAATTATATAATAATATAGTATGATGTTTCTCCAAATATTTAATGAATGTATCCAATTCGGTTTAAAAAAAGATATAATAAAATATGATGTGAATATTATTCAACATATAAACATGATGGTTATTCCATGTTTAACTATGACGGTTTCTCTACATGGAATAGTCGTATAAAAATGATTACCCTAGTAAATTTTTTTATCAATGATTGATATTAATTTTTATATGAAAATTATGATATATGATTATAGTATATTGATATTATGTTTAGTAGAATGTATATGATACATTTTAATAGTTAAAATTATTACTTTGTTAAAAATTGATTATGAGTTTTTAGTAATTTCAAATAAACATAGTTTTGATCCTTCATTATTTCTTATGAAATGTTTAATGAAAATAAATGGGTATAGAATGTAATTTTTTGGGTGAAAATGTTTATTTGGAACCCAATTATTATTTTAAAGAATGAAAACTTTTATATGTACTAATGGAAAAACATTTAAATCCTTTATATTTATGTACTCTACTAATATTTTTATACCCATATAACATTTAAAATGTTTTTCAAAGGGTTTAAGGACAAGTAAGGGAAAAGGTGTAATATTGATTAAAGTCTTGAAGATTTTTCATTAAAATAAAATGGGTTAAATTTTAAAAGTTTTATATTATGTGATAACTAATTATGAATAAAATTTAACACATTATGATATATTAGAGTTTTATATATTAGTTAGGAATTAATTCTATAACACTCTAAACCTATAATAACATTGGGAATATAAGAAAATATTTTCCAGTTGGTATCTGTAGAATATGAAATGTTTATGACCAGGTCCTTATAGTTAGTCATAGGAAGAAGGTTTTGATAACTTTAGATATTTGGGTGTTATTTGAAAAAAAGTTAAAATTCCTATTTAACAACAATGTATAGTATGTTATGGAGAACTATGATTATTTTTTATAAATCAAATCAGTTTAATAAAATACTATATAGTCAAAGAAAACATAAATTTTATCTGCCAAATAATATGGTTTATTATGATTTATATTTTCACAATAAACATTTCATTATATGTAAATCAATGTAAATAACTAGAACATAAATAACAATTGATGAAAAGAACAATGCAGTATTGTAAATTCCCATTTCTATCTTTAAATTATTTATCCTCTATATTTTTTATTCAATAATTGTTTGGATTTATTTTGGGGCCTCAAATTATAGAGAGTCATTTTAATGGAAAATGACCTAATGTTCGTGGATATCTATTTTTTGGAATTAATATATCCTGAATAAAAAAGTGAAAAAGGATTAAAAGGATATCCTTTGGGGCATAGTTTGACTCATTAGTTTTCTTATCTATTTAAACCGAATTTTCTTGAAAAAATATTTCACATTGTGAAGGGGTTACTGAATGTGAATCTATTATTGGGTGGATTTCATTACCTGGTACAGAGTTTGAATTGATTATAAGTTATGAAATTGGTTCACGTCATGAAAATATCAATCATTTTTTAGCTAAGGAAATGAATTTATTAGCGTATATAGATTATTTGGATATCATTTCATGAACTTAGGATTCACACCATGAAATATTTTCTATCTTTAGGATTATATGTGTTTCATGTATGATTTCATATCCATTTTGATGGAGCCTTCTCACTCGAGACATATGAGTTATCCTTGGTAATTTGGGTGATATCCTCTCCTTTTATACCACTTTGTTCATAAATTTATCTTCATCGTGGTTTCACATTGTCTCTATGGGTAAGTAATCATTATCATTCATCATTTCCATTGGACGCATCTTCACTGTTGCACTATGTTATCCTATAATTTGGTATTATAGTGCTGATTATCTTCATATTTTCTAGATATATTTTGTGATATTACATATGTGGATGACCTATGTGTTAGTTGTGGTGTGGCCTATGATTTTAATGAGGAATTTGTTTGGTTATGTTATTCAATAACAAATTTTCTTTTTGAATTGATTATGAGATGTAAGGATTGATTCTGCAATGTCCATTATTACCCATGCATTCTTTCATGTTGGTGGATCCAATTATAGGAATATTTCACCCATGAATGAGTTAGTTGTTTATGTCTCTATAATATATTTTAGAAACTATATTTCCATTATTTTATAAATTATTTTCCTTGATTAATTTGTGTTTTTTGGAAGCAGGCTTTTGAAAAAAAGATTTGGTTTCCCTTATTCGGGTAATAGATTGGGATATTTTCAAAAAATTATGAAATGGATTTATGAAATGTTTTGGAAAATGTGGAACATTGTAAGACTTTCATACTTATGTGGAATTTATAGATTAGGGCCATCTTCTATGTACTATTAGGTGGATCACTCATGGGTTGTTCCTCTCCTTCGTAGTTATATTTTTCTAGGGGCTCAATTGACATTGAAGGGGATTTACTTTTGGGGTGTTCTTATACTCCTTTTTTTAATTTTTTTCAGGGATTGATTGCACCCTAGACATTGATTATGGTACAAGTAGTATACTAGCCAGTCCTATAGTGATCATTGGTACCATGTTACTTATGATCCATATTTATATTGTATATGACATGATATATAATACATGATTTGAATTGAATGTCTTGATGCATTTGAAATTATTTGATATAGTTTTGCATATATTATTTGGATATATGGAAATATGGGAAATATATTACCATTCTATTGATATAAAAATAAATTAATGATTTTTCATTCCATTTTCTCCTTATTGTTCATCAAAATCTAATTATAATACAAATCCAAAATATGGAACACTTGGATGGGATCCTAATTAGCCTAATTAGAACACACCATAATAACATCTTTCGTTGTGCGTAGACCATTTTATTACTTACAATACAAGGAATGGAATGGAAATATAGTGAGGTGGTGAGGATATTGTCAAATTTTTCATGGAACCGAGTGGTGAGATTGTGGGTGTTTTTTCCACGCTATAATATAGAGTACCTATTTTGGTTTTAGTTATCCTTTGCTATTGGAATTGTATCATGGAGATTGTTTATCAACATTTGAGATGTTTCACTTCTATTATTTTTTTCTACAATATATATTCTTTATCAATTTTTTTATTTCTTCTAGTCATGTATATATAAGTTATATTTTCTAATTTACGTTGGTAAAAATCAATCCCTCTCACCTTTGTTGATGCCCAGGTTCTTGTCACTTGTTCATGGAGATCAGAAACTTTATTTAGGAATGTGATAGTTCAGGTAAGATAACGATTTGAGGGGGAATATGGGTATGGTTATTTATAGTTTTTATAATAGGTGTAGGTTATGTTTAGTTTTTTGAAGACCTTAGATTCGAGATAGTTCTTTTGGGACATGTGTGGTTGGTTTTGGTGACTTCATATCTATCTCTTTTCAAGAAAAGTCTGAAGTTACTCTGGTTTATTGGTATGTGTCTCCTATTTTTAGTTTTCGATCATTACAATAGATTTTGGTTATGGTTTCCTAGTTTTAACTGAGATAATCATATTGTTAATCATTTATTATTTTGTTGTTGTAGTGTGGTATGCCTTAGAGATGTCTTCCATGAGTTCCTTAGGTTGGTGTATAAGATGTTCCATAATAGAATCCACACATATATTGAAATATTATCCATAATATCATGTAGTATGTTGTATATTTCATCCAAAATGAACCGCAATTCCATAACTAAGAAGTAGATGTACAAAAGGGGTCTCAATGAGATTAGGATTGATCACATGAGTTATTGGGTGAGAAACTTCCATATTTAAAGGTATCAATAAACCTCAAGAGGTGGAGAATTGGCTATAAAAAATTGATCAAATATTAGTCTTCCTGGATAAACATTACAATATAAATTTTATGTGTGTTGTGTTCAAACTTGAGGATACCAATAAGAGATGGTGATATTTTCTTCTATAGGTAGATAGACAAATGTATTTGTATTATATGGGTGTCAAGAATCTACTATTATAGAATTATTTTATATAGTCACTGATGATAGAGATGTATCTATTATTTCTCTCTATATATAAGGGAGAGAATTTGGTCTTACCATTCAATAATAAGTTCATAGAGCTAGTACATTTTTCTCCATAGGTGTTAAAGAATGACCAGATGAAGGAATATATGTGTCATAAAAATTTTGTGAGTAGATGTCAAATCATATGTATTTATGTTATTTATTTTGACATATTAAGATTTAGTATACATTTAAATGATGTAATATATGGATATGGAAAGAATATTTGGTTACTCTTCCCCTTCTCTTCTACCCATTGGAATCATCATTGGTACAAAAGGGTAAAAGTATATTAAGAAAGAACATCATTGGAGTGATAGCGGTTATTCTCAGGTGTAGGCTTCCAATACCCCTTCAAATACAACTAGTATAGTTCCCCTAACATGATACCAGTGTGGCAAGGTTGGGAAGAATTTTTATTCATATTCTACACCAGTGAAGGTATGTTATTATTTTGAGAAATATGGAAATTTACAAGGTTTTATTCATGTTATGGTTACACCTCTTTATGGTTAGGGATTATTATATCCAATGACTATTACATCCTTGTAAAATAATCGAAAGACATTTTTGATATATCCTCATATATCTAGTGTGAATCACTTTCACGTAGTATATCAGTTTTTAGAGGATATAGATGTTGTTCTAGAGATAGTGAGGGAGGTAACATATCAATTCCAACCTCAATATATACTACTTTTTTTGGAATAGGTTCCTCCAAATCATTTATATCTATCCATTTCATTTGATATTCTAAAATTTCCCATAGATATTATGTCCATTGATATGGATTTATAAACACATATTGGAAAGTGGAAATAGTGGGGGTTTTAGTGTCATAATACATTATTGAATGCTGATTCTAGGATAATCTATGATTTCCTCAATCCCGAGATGGATCTATATGACATAATCAGTAGGATTGAATGGATTAATGATAATTATACAATGTTTGATTATTAATATGGACATATCTCATTTCTTATGGGTGATAGGAGATCTATGGTGTTTTCGAGATAGTGGGATATGAGTTCTATTCATATATAATTTTCCTACCAAGAGATAAATATATTTTTGTCTATTATAGCTATAGATCGTGATGATGTTTTATCAATTATTGACATTCTTTCTGTTGTCCATTATTTTCCTAACATTTTTCTAGATTATTTACCTGGGCTTCCTCTAGATAGGGAGGAACAGTTTTTTTATTGAACATGTTTTAAGTACACAAGTGATTTGAGTAATCACTTATCATATGGAACCAGTAGAGATGAAAGAGATCATTATTCATTTGGTTGATATTATGGGGAATGGTTTTTTTCACCCTATTGTTTCTACTTTGGAAGCCCCAATTCTCATTAAAATATCGGTAAATGGTTTGCTACGATTTTCTGTGGACTATCAAAATATTAACCAGATAATAGATGTTAATAAGTATCCTTTTCCCCATGTGGAAAAGGTTTTTGATCAATTAATGTAGCTAAAATCTTTTTCAATGGTTGATGGTTAGTCAGATTTTCATCAGCTTAGCATTCGGGAGACTGATATGCTGAATAAGAATTTCAAGATCTTGTATTACCAATATGAATATATCACGATACCAATTGAGCTGACTAAAAATCATATAGTATTCATGGATTTTATGATTAATATATTAATTGAGTATCTAAAAAATATGTTGGTAGTGTTCATGGATGATATTTTTTTATTCTAAATCTGAGAACAATCACAACCACCATCTGTGTTTGATTTTGGAAATGATGATGAGTTACTATTATTATGGAAATGTTATAAACTACAATTTCTATATCTATGAAGTGAGGTTATTATGACATTTCATTTCAGATCATGACTTATTAGTTTATCCTAAAAATTTTAAGGATGTTTTTTTTGGAATTATTTACATAATATCATGGAGATTTTGAGAACCCTTTATCTTATGGTATACTAATTATGGATCATCAAGGATTTATCAATGATGGAGTCACCTTTTAATGTTCTTACAATGAATGGGTTAAAATTTAAATTTAATGAAAAATTTCTATATTATTTTTAAGTTTTGAAATGATATTTGACATCAACTCGTATTTTGATCTTACATAATCCTGGTAAGAGGTATGGGATGTTATAGTATGCAACTAGTTCAGCATTGGGTTTTGTGAATATACATGATGATAATGTTGTTCCTTACGGATCTCCCTAACTTTTATCAGATAATAAGTATTAACAAACACAAGTTTTTTTTCATGGTAATTAGTATGCTTAATTTTTTGTGGCACTATAATTTTGGGGATATGATCGGTGTATTTTATGATCATAAGAGTTTGAGGAATATCTTTTCTCATTATAAAAATAAAATTAGACAAAGGGAGGGTGTGTTACCATCAAATGTTTACTTTGATAACACTTATTCCTCATTAAAGGAAATTATCGTTTCAAATGATTCCTATAGGAACATACTATTTACAGCTATTCTAGAGTCAAATAAAGAGTGTAATTTTATGGGGATCTATGCTCAATTGAACATAGATTATAACATAGTGATTGTTTAAGAATTTATTTTTATGAATAAATTAAATTTCTATGAGGGAATTCATTGAATAATACACCATGTTAAGATTATATTATATGTAACTCCATTTTATTATTATGGAATATGCAATATTGGCTTAGCTGGCATTGCACAAAACATCGAGTTTTAAAAAAACAATGATATAAAAATTTAAACAGGATATTTATAACCAATATGTTAAGCATAATGATATGAATATTAATAAATAATTTTTCAAAAAAAATTAAAATAGTTTTATATTTGGAGACCAAATTTATATAAAATATATAATTTTAATAAGGTGGATGTATGTTTTGAAAATATTATTTTCAAAAAATATATTTTCATTCCTTTTTCAAAACAATAATGATATTAATTTTGGAAAATTGTAAAAAAAAATTTACATAATAAAAATAATTTCTGAATTTATGATGTCAAACTTATCTTATGGTAAATTTTTGGAATGCTTCAGAAATGTTTCGTTTTTTTGATGAATAGTGAAAAATACTTATTTTTGATTGATAACATCATTAAAAATTAATTAATTTAAAATGATAAATTAAATATTAAATTGGATTCAAAGATAAAAATTGTTATTTATATATATTAAAATCCAATTTAGTTCATCTCAAATAAATTCATATTTAAATTGGAGATAAAATCTTTGAATGAATTTGATCATTTTCACATCAAAAAATCTTTCTCAACATATGTGCATGATTAATATTAAATTAAAATTTTTCCATTTTGGGAAAATAAATCTAAAAAATGGATTAAATATTTATAATTAACATAATTTATAATTTATCAAAAATCTCATTGAATTGTTTTTCAAAATTAACTATGAATGTGTAAAATTAAATTACATCGGTTAAGGTAAAAATCGGTTTACCATGGGTAAACAAAAATGATAATGGTAAAAATCACCTATCCACTTGTATAAAACCATTTTATGTCTATATATATACCATGTGACCAATAAGGTTCTATAATGGCCTCATTTTTACACTTATAAAATATAAAATATATTTTCATAATTTTATATTTCCAAAATTCACAAGTTTTCCACTCACCTATCTTAGAAAAGGAAACCCCCACTCATCTCTTGTTAAATCAATGAAACATACTTTATTCTGTAAATAATGGACCAACTAACATAACAATATACCCCCGTATCCTGTAAACCGTATTTTTTGGAATAAATCCATCATTGGAATGAATTTAGTGCAGACCTAATGGGGATACCCGAAGTTGGCGTAATGTTAATCAACAATCCTTTTTGTTAAAAATATTCTTCCACTGACTCCCATTATTTTTAAATAATTATAATATAATAAAATTATTATCTTCCATATAATTATATATTATTATGTAAATTTTAGGCACTAAAACCATACACACCTCCCTTAAATGGTTTATGAAATTATTATTCATGTGTATAGTAAACTACCGCCTCACTAACCCTTGTCGTTATTTTTTCCATTAACTATAATACAAGTTTGGATACTGATATTTTTTATAGATTTTAAATGAAATATATTATATTTATTATTTAATTATGAATCAATAATTAATATATACTATTTAACTTAATGTTTTCAATTTTTTGGAATATGATAACTTCGCTCAAGAGTACGTTAGACTACCACCTCACGAAGTGATGTGATTAATTAACTATTTAAAAGTAATTTATTAATTATGTGTTTAATAAATATATTCTAAATTTATGAAATATCCATTTTCTTAGACTGATAATATCTATTATTTACTTTATTTATTTATATTTTTAATGAAAATGAAAAAAACTTCTTTTATTATTACGTACATCCCACCCTCTCCATGAATAGATTATTTCAATTCCTATAAAAAATATTATGGGTAACACTAAATAAATATATAATTAATTTGTAAGATATTTATTTTGTGGTTAATATTTTTAAAATGATTAAATCTTAAATTATGTAAGTGGACCAAAAAATTACATGATAAAACATCATGAAAATAAAGCAGGTATTTCCTAAAACATCACTTGAACATGAAATTTTTAATAAAGAGGTAATAAAATAATATTATAAAATAAAATATGGAATGATATATATTAATATTAGTCTTCTATACATGTATAATAAAATTATATTTAATATACAAGAGGTTGAACGTCTGTGATGGAAGATAAGATTTATGTTAATGGATTTCTGTCTCACGTTTTTGATTTCATGAGGCAAATGAAACATTCTCCACATGATTATTTTTTGTGATGTATGTAATTCCATCCCCCCCCCCCCGACATGAATTACAGTGGCTAGGGGGATGGGTATGAAGGCCCTATTCCGGGGGTCTATTCCCTATGCTGTTTATTTATAGGTTTTCATTGTAGCGTTTGTGACCCCCCCCCCCCATTTGGACGTTGTAACACAAAATATTTATATGATTCCCTTGAATTCATATTATTATAACTATTAGAAAAAAATATTGGTGTTTACATGAATATTTTTGGATATTTATTTTATGGGGTTTACAATACAAAAGTTAAGAAATTGGTAATGGATTTTTATCGTAAGTTTCCATCCTTATAACGTTCGTTATATTATGCACTTATATTCATTCACAAGGTTTATATAAATTCTATTTGACATGTGATATAATGAATTTTTTAGTCCTCTTGATATTTTATATTTCAATTTTTTTTATTTCAATATAGTTCCAATTAGACAATGTTACTAATGTTGTAATGATTATATGTTACAATTTCATTATTTATCACGATTATTCATGATTAAGTCTCCAATGTTGAAATCTCATGATACAAATCTAAATAATTCAGGTTATTTTCAATTTTATATGGTTATTCATGATATCTTAAATTAATGGTATAAATTTTCCACTCTTTATTAATTAATATAAATAAGAAAAAAATTGTAGCAAACTTGACATAATTTATCCCCTCAGTCGAAATTATATTTTATTACAAAACCATGTTTTATAATAATTTTTTCAAAAATATTTTTTTACTATCTTATTATTTTAAAATTATATTTTTACCCATGTTTTACATTTTCATAAAATTTCATGAAAAGTAATAGTCATATTATTCTCTAAAAAATCTCAATTGTATTTTACTCAAAATTTGAAATTAGATGATATTTAAACATGTATGGTTTGAGTGTAATCTTTTTTTTTCATGGTGTATTATTTCATAGAAGCTTCCATTATAAATTTTCAAAAAAATAAGAGGAAAAATATTTCAGAACATTTTATATTTTGAAAACAATTTTCAATGAGGATATGATATTTTCTACAAGAAATGTTTTAAATGGCCTTTCAAAATTATATTATATTTATGATTAAATTCATTGGGTTTACATATTACTTACTAGGGATATGATATTAAGATAAAATTGATATTATTTATTTGAACGAACATGTTTTTATTGAATGAGGTTTATGAATCCTCTTTCTCTTCCATGGGTAAAATAATGATAAAATGAATCTAAAACCCACTTCTTTTCACGGGTTATTCTTGGATGAAATTTTTACCAAACCTATATATTTTTTATAGTTTATGATATAATAAAATGTTAATCACACTGATTTAATTTCATGGGATATGTTTTGATGAATGTTTATGGTCTTATGGAGCATATATATATGATTTCATTATGTGACAGGTGGGATCCATATCTCCCTATTATGAATTGGGTAATGATTTATATCTCATGAGATTGACATGACAGGAATGAAGAGTTAACATTGTTTATTAAGGGACTTTTTCCACTATGATGGTATTGAGTGTGAACCATGACTGCTATTATAGTTTTGTGAGTGTACCCATTCTAATATGATATCTTTAGAACTGATCCATGAAAAATATGGAAAAGATTTTCTATGCTTATGTGTGTTAAAAAAATACCTGCCTTATTCCAAGATTATTATCTCATGACTCATGTTTCTTTATTGTCTTATTATTCATGTATTATGAACTATTAATATTAATTAAATGACGAAGGTATATGATCTTTGATATGATGGGTATGGTACTAATATATTATAATTATATTATCATACAATTATATTCATATTATGCTTATGTATCTCCATTGTTTAATATTACTAAGCATATTATCTCTCCCTTGTATTTATTTTCATTCCCTATGTCATAACGATTTGTATTATGTATGATTTTTTTAAAATGGGTGCTAGGGATGAAGAATATAGTGGGAGATGATGGAGCTCACCGATGTACCAGTCTTTATATTTCCATATTTCGAAAGAGACTAAACTATTATTGTTCTCAAGCATGTGTTATTTTATTATAATAAATATTCACTATAAATGATGTGATATATATTTATTATAATATTGGTCCGTCATATTTGGTGTTAATGGTATGTTTTGTTATCCTCTAGAAAATGGTATAACAGATACTTCGTGATATTTTTGTTTCTTAATGATGTCATTAAATCCTCAAGGTGTGATCAAATTATAAATCTATTATATAATGAATCTCACTAACTATAAAGGCATAGTAATATGGAAGTATGTGGTTGAATCCATGGACAGGGGAATGCTACCGAATATTTTTGACCAAAGGAACGACCCTCAGAATATAGTTTTATTTTATTAAAATAATTCTACAAATTAAGTAATTAATATGCTAGAATAAGGATAATAATGGAATAAGAGAGAGTTTTTAAGGTCAATTTTATGTTATATTCAAAGGATAATCCAAGATCTATCTTGGGAAAGACCTGTGTAGTAGGATTCAATGTTGTGAAAAGACACCAATTGATAATGGTACAACCAATAAGTTTAAGATTTGATGGAAAATACTCCACGGGAAAAACAAATTGACAACCAAATCATATGAACTGTCGATTCTAGGAAGAAATAATTAAATTTCGAGGTTCTTAGCCAAGTCATCTATAACTAGGTCATGGATGATCAATTTTCACCTATAATGGTTAGGGAAAGTTAGTAAGAATGTTATTGAATTTTTTTAAACATGTTTAGTAGCCATAGGGTCACTCAGTTTTGATTTTATATATTATTTATGTTAAATAAACAATACTCTCGACCCAAATCCCTTTTCGGATTAAGAACACATAACTTTATTAATATAAATTTTTGGAAAATAGAATACATGACAAAAAATGATTGATTCAAAATCCAATGATGAATAAATTTTATTCCATTAGGATGATAATATTCCTTAGTGAATGATAATGATAATAAGTAAATGAGATAGATTGGATTTAACTACTAAGAATTAATCCTTAAATTAAAGAGAGAAAATGGAAATTATAACCCCTATAGAAAACCTATCTACAAATAATGATGGGTCGAATCCCTACAATAGCTTCATAGTGGTCACACCTCAAGCATGGAATGGATTTCATTTCCTCTGGGGAAAAACCATATTTATATGATCAATTTTTATCCCTTAGGTTATATGGGTCAAAAATGGATTTGGATAGCCATCTCGGTCAAATTTGTGGGATCTTCATGAATCATACACAAAAATTTAGCATTTTTTAGTCTTTCTGAATATTTCCTATCAGGTAAATTCAATACAATGTAAAATTTTCAATCCTTAAAAGATTAAATACAGTCTAAAAAATGTGAAACTCTCTCAATTAAATTTTAGGAAGTGACCTTACACGACACATATGTGTCAAATCATGATTCAAGGGAACAAAACTCTGGGATCTTTTCTTCTACTTTCAAATCATTTGTTCATAGTTTTCTACATTAGGAACCACTATTTTCTTATACAATAATCATGTTAAGGGGTAACTTGAAATCAACATGTGATAATGTAGATCCCATGAATAAAATGTTAATATGTTAATTTATGAAAAAATAGGAATATCGATAGATGATTCTAGACGTGGAAATTGTTATAAGGGGTAACTTTGAAAAATTCTAATGGGATTTGAGAGATATAAAATGTGAAAGGGTTATTAGTTGACTATGTAAGGATTATGAATGATAAATGGGCTCATTGGGTTAAGAAAAGTAAATGGGAATGAGTATATGGGTTAGGGATGATGATTTTATTGAAGTGTTAAATGGATAATAAATAGAGATTATTAAATATGCTAAATGGGTTAATTAGATTATGGTGAATGTTCCATGTGGCTTATGATTTATACACAGAATGTATAAGGGGGTTATTTCTTGTGATGTGAGGAATGAGTATAATTGGATAACTTCTAGTAAATGAAGATTATTCTACATGGAATAATGTATGGTAATTATATAATATTATTAAATAGTTGGGCATAAGAATTGTAAATTGGATACGTAATGAAATTGGAAAATGTGTTAATGGGTTTTGGCATGATATTATTTCCCATATTGATTGTTATGGTCTGGGATGGTTATGTGTATAGTTTTTTAGTATGGTTTATGATTTGGTATGTGTGTGACTATTGGATGAATAATCTTGTGAACATGGATTCGTAGTGTGGGGTATTTAATGAGGTTCTATACCCATAGGATGAGTTATATTGAGGCTCCAAACTCCTCTCGAAAATGCATGGGTTATGGAAGGGGATATAGTTATATACCAGTAATGGTCACATTCAACCCAGACTAAGACTTGGAGGTGAGGATAATGTTTTTTATGATCTTTATATCCCTAGTAAGACATGAAACTGACATATTCCATTATTCATAGTGATTAATTCCATAAACCCTTTTATGAAGGATGTAAATGTCGAACACATAAAATATGTGATGAATATTGATTATGGACTTATAATGGTATTGGTAAATAAAATGGTAATAATGATATAAAAGGTTCGAGTTATGATAGTAAACTAATGGAACCCAGGTTGACCAATTTTTACTTGACTTTTATTTATCATTTTCATGAACTATCTATTTATGCTAGATATCTTTTAGAAACCATTGGTGGTGGCCAAATGATTTATACTCACACCCTACTTGGATCATCGCTGGGTACATGGGAATACTTCACTGTTGTTGGTTTGGATAACCAAAATGGCTCATGATATGGAGTTGAGTTGGGATTGTGATGTGCATGTATGAGGTTCTAGATGTTGATTTAGGATCATCTTGAGGATACATCTATTAGTCATTATTTTGTTTTTCCTTCACTTTTGGTATAGTTAGCATGGAATGGAATATTTACTATTTAGTTGTGAACTTATACCCTCATTGAGAAATGGTATGTTATAAATATTCACTGGCTATTACATATTATTCATTCTATTTCGTTGACATCGGTTGTGGGTTACTCTAGTAAATAGAATATAGTCTCCCATCATGGCTTAATAGACACTCACTAATAGTCAAAAACCTATGGCATATGGGTAGTCACACAAGAGGTCATGTAATAACCCAACTTAGAGAACCGGTTTAGTGTATTCTAGGTCAGGGATGCTACAATGTGGTATCATAGGAGCTATTTTCACTATCATACTATTTGGGAGTTGTATATAGGATATTATGAAGTGTCGGGATTGGCAATGAGATCTTGCAAGGGAGTATCTAAAACATGTACGAGGGAAAATCCAAGTATCAAGGGTGGTAATTTTTTTTCTTATTATGCGTTGTTATAGTTGAATCATATTTGACTATTTGTTGATGCACATGTTTTATGATGTGTCCAATTTAATATATTTTTTGTATGTCTTGAATGGAATGATGTTTTTCATTCACACAACATTTTCGGCACCTAGAGACATTTGTGGAATGCATCATTGTAGGAATACACATTATGGGACTTTGGGACTCGAAGGAAGGATATATTTTACATTATTGATTTTTTTGAATAAAATATATTGTAACAATGAAAATAAAAATTTGTTTAGGGAATGAGTGTAAATGAATAGTTTAAGAAGACTTTATTTAATGTAACTCTATAAATAGGTTAAAATTCTTAGTTGTGATAAATTGTAAGGATTTAATGGTGTTTAAAATAGAAAGGCTTCCATTGTGATGGTTAAATGTTTAAAGAATTATTATTTTGGGAAGGGTCTGAATGAGTTGGAATAGGGTTGTAACAAGTTGTAAAAATGAAAAAGGTGCACACAGGGAAATATTTTCATTATGCTAGTGGGAATGGATTCAAAAGAGGGTTCTTAATGAAATACTTGTGTCTACAATAGTTTTCATAATCATTTTTTACCATTACCTACAATTGGAATGGTTTATGGTGTTATTAGAGATGTAAACACAAATTTTGGAATAGTGTATATAGTGTACATTAAATTTGGAAAAAAAATTTATTCATTATGGCCTTCCCCAATTGAACATCCCTTGACATGTTATTTGATGAAAATGTTTTTAAATATTAATCCGAATATGAAAACATTTTTTGAAATGATGGGTAAATATAACATCCTTTACATGTAAAACATTGGGTTTTGAAATTGGTGAAGTTATTTATTATATATTTGTAAGGATGAAATTTTTGGTGAAGAATGTTATTGAGTATTCCAAGTGATTTTTGTATGGGTCTTATATAGGGGGTTTGGGCAGTGGGAGTGCCCAAAAACGAGACTTTGATTAATTTTTGGTAGAAATTAATGAGTCTTGAATGTGTATATAAATTTTGGGTTTGTTTTTAGACATTTTTTATGGCTATGACCAAGATGATTTTGAGATGTATTCAATAATGTGAGAGTGGTAACCCTGGGGGGATGTAAATTTATTAGTTTTACATTATACTTAAATAAGTATTTCATATTTCTCACATCACCAGTGATGGTTGGTTCATTGTGGGTGTGGTGAACCATGTGGGATCACACCGTGGGAGTTGTGTTTTGGACCTCGGTAGAGAATGTTTTGGATTATGGTACCTATTTATGTGTGTGAGTATGCTTAGAAAGAGTCATATAATTATGTTTTCATGGTTAAATTTGAATTAGTTTAACAAAATGGGGGAAGGAATGGCACCAATGATTGATGAATTGTTAGAGGTTTGATCTCTGTTTACTAGAGAGAGAGGGACTGGGTGACTTATAACCCTTAACCCTAGTAGGAATGTTGGTGTCATTCAACCCTGAAGAGTGACCTATGAGTGAGGGGTCAACCATTTTGTGAGTTCTCTGGGGCCCATGTGGTACCAGTGATTATTTTGTGTTTGGAATGGTATTATTTTGTGTTTGGAATGGTATTATTTTGTTCAATAAGGATATTTGAGAAGGTCAACGGGTTTTTTAAGGTGTGACAAGAATTTGGAAATTGAGTTTATAGTCCAGGAAAAATCAAGGGTGACCTCGAGGGAGGATAGACCAATATTGTAGGTGTTTAGTAAAAAGAAGAATATGAGATTATTTAGGGATGGAATGGGTGCCTAATGAGTACCATAAAATTTATAAAAATGTTATGGTTCCAATTTGGTTCTTTCATAATGGAACATGAGTGATTTTAGTTGGTGGTGAGGTTAGTTATAAGGTTCATATGGTTTGGATGTCTGAACCATCTGTTTAGATGATTATTAAGGCGGTCTAGATGTTGGATTAAAGAAGATGAGATAGGGGTGGGTAAATCTTGGTTGGATTATTTTTTTATGATGGTAACACTCAATTTCTTGTTGGTCACATGGTTGGGACTGATCAAATGATCATTTCGGTCATTGGGTGCAATGTTGAGAATTCATTAAGCCCGATATGGCTGATGTACTAGAAGGCATTATCAGGAGAGTGAGAAATCATTGGGTTAGCCTCTAGTGATGTTTGTCTCCTATGATGTAATTTGTTCTTAGTGTGTGGTCGTAGGAAGGTGATTGAAATTATGGAATGTGACATGTTGTAGATGTGGTCATGTGCTGGTAAGGCATGATTCCAATTGGGATGAAAAAATCTGTGAATTAGGATGACTCTTTGTTTATCTATTTGAAACAAGTGCATGAAGTGTGGCTATATTAGAGACCTTTTTTAAAAAATTTAGTGAACCATTGTGTTTGGGTGTTAACTACCGGGGTCACGCAGAAAGGAATAGAGTGATGTGGTGGCAGTAGTGAAAAAGGATACATTAATTCCTGGTGGTTGAAAAATGGTTTTATAGAGGTGTTGAATATTAGTTTGTCATGACACCTGAATAGCTGTAGTTAAATCATGATGAGATGTGTGTGGGTGGGACTCCGGAAACTATTGTATGTTCATCGTGTCCCATAGTCAGAGTTGAAGTCAGTGTTGGTTGAGTTTTAGTAGTGTTAATCAACAACTTCACCACATACTTTTATCCAGTGATGATCCTTCTAAATGTCTTGAAATCGTCTGTGGTGTGCTGATAAATCTATAGATTTACACAAAGTGACTATAAGGTGTTTGGTTTAGATGTTAGGAATCATGGAGTTTTCCCTCATAGAGTAGTTTCTTTGGAGCTAGATGCTGGAAGGTACACTATCGAGAGTTACAGATGAGTTCCCAAGGATGGACCAAGTATTGAGAAACACCATGGGTTCTTTTCTTAGATGTCAGGAACATGTATCAAATGACGGTTTTTTACTGAATGTTGAAAAAAATGATAGCCACATCCATGTTTTAGGGGATGAGATTAAGATCCATGAGTGAACTATTGTCGTTGAAATTATTTGATGAATGCAAGGGTAACAACACTCCTAAGGTGGGGAATGATAAGTTAGTCCCAGATGTGTGGATAAGAACATCGAGAAAAAGTGCTGACGTTAGCATACCAATGAGAAACTTTTGAGGTACATGTTAGGTTCCTTAGAGAGGATAAGAGGGCATTGGATGTGGCAGTTGGTTGAGGTATGTGTTAGCCTTGGGCCTAGGGAGATTCTTATAGCAATATGAAATACATGTGTTAAAATTTTTGAAAGCATGATAAATGATGTTTAGTGTTAAAAACCACAATTGATATGGATCATGGGCTTAGTGGTTGTGATTTTGTGACATGGCAATACTTTTATGAGTGAATACATCTTATCCATTTAACAAAAGGATGTTTTTGTATTGATGCTGAGCATTTCTAGGATGAGTCTCCTAGGGACAACCAAACTCAACAATGATTAAATATTGAATTATGTGAGATGTAAACCATGTTTGGTGTGATTTTTGGAATGGAAATTCGATTTCAAATATTTGGAATGGTTTTGAGTAAGCACCTAGTTTTCTTGGGTGATTGTGTGGAAGGTTGGAGTGTTTGTATTAGAAATTTTGGGGGGTGCTGTGGATCATAATGATGGTTTGGAGGATTTTGGATGCTATGAAATTAGTGTTCCACCATATGTTTGGGAATAACCCTGAAAGGTGTGTTGGATAGTAATCGACCATAAGTCAGTAAGAACCTTAGAGTGGTAAAAGGGGGTAGCATTCATGTATTAGACAATGATTTCTAGGACAAGACAATCAAGGATGGTCCAAAATGATATAGAAAGATGAATTTATATAGAGAGTTGTGAACCATCTCTAGTATGATGTTGTAGTGAAAATCACTTTTCTGAAATGATGTCAAACTTAAATGTGGTTGTGTATTTATTCTGAGAATAGATGGTATAATGATACCCCACAGTTGGTTTCAATGGAGAGGTTGGATGAAAATACAGGTACAATTTCTTATGTATGTTTGGTAGAAGTGAGTGGGGAGCACATAAGGTATGGTGTGAATGTTGATTTTGGGTTCCAAGGGACATTTTTGATCAATGAGGTACCAATCACTGAATGATGATAGGTTTGTGTTAATGCATATGGTGGGTAGAACCACAGTGGGAAAGTGGTTGATTGATGTTGAGATTAGTGTTTTAGGTTTGTTGGACTTGAGTGATTACCGTTCTGGGGAGTTGCCAAGGGCAGTTTGCATTGGCTCAAGTTTGACTGGTTTAGTGCTTTGAGTTATTTGGTTTTTTTTTGTATGTTCGGGTATGGAATTGGAATATTGGGGATCATGTTTTGGATCAGCATAGGTCAGGAAATGTGGTTGAGAATGATCATGTTTTTCATTGGATGGAGTCAATTTTGGGTCACTGTTAGTGTTTTGAAAATATGGTATCATGGTGCCAATTGATTTGGTCCACAAGGTGTAACGAGTATCATGATGGTGGGGTGTCGATTGTCTCTTCCAAGATGGTAGGAAGATGAATATGAATTTTACTTGTTCATGATTTAGGAAGTGCTTTCTAGGCCACTCTAGGGAGTTTTGGTGGTTGATTCTTGGATTGATGTTAATGCATCTTCTATGAATCATCCAGGACATTTTTTGTATTGAAGTAAGACATATTGAGGGGAATGACCATTATTTTGGTTGAGTTTTGTGGTGGAATGGAAATTTTCAAGAGGAAACCTTAGGATGGGAGATATATATATATATGTGTGTGTGTTCATAGTGGCTAGAACTCTTTACCGTGGATTTTCACTAATTCTTGGTATTGACCTGAGGACGGGTCGTTAAAATGTGGTGAGCTTGTAATAACCCTGTTTCAGTGGAGGTATGTCCTTTGATTAAATTTTGGTTTTAAATCATTAATTTTCATTAGTTAAACCTTAACAAGGTGTATGAGGGTTGTCAAGAGTTTTCTATGGGTTCAAGACATGAGAATAATGGCAACTAAGAAAACCAGTACAAGACACACGATTTGTGAATGGGTAAGAAAAAATGTGTGGCCTCCCAAGGTAGACTGTGAAACCATGGACAATGGAATTCCACATGATTGGTGTTTGGTTGGTCAAATCGTGTAGACTGCCAAGGATATAGTGTGACCCAACTTCCCTTAGACAGTTTCTTGTGTAGGGTTTAAAAAGTTGTCTTTCTAAACTATGTCCCACAATATAAGTTCCAAATTATAGTGTTTTTTGATATCATGAGTTTTAGATCCCCAACTGACTTCTCCTTCTATTCTTCCCCTCTCAACCTTTGGGATGAATCAAATCATCCCATGATTCCAAAGTATGTTTCTACATCAATTCAAGGCCATTTATAGTTTTGTTGGTTTCAAATTTAATCTTTGGGTTTGTCTAATGCTTCTCTTGAAACAATTTTCAGGTAGGGTTTGTAGTTCCTCCCATCTTAATATGAATCCTAAAAACCCTCTTTTTCCTGTGAAATATAGGTTGGGGCACCATAGGGTATTAATATCTAGATCCAAGGATTTTATTTAGAGTGTGTTAATCATATGATTTGAGGGAGGTGGTCCAAAAGCTATATCCCATAGTCGTTGAGTTGATTTGTAAATCATTGGTTGTGTTCTTGGTTATATATTATTTACATTTGGATCATTTGGTGAGATTTGGTAAAATGGGTGTCTAAATGTGGAATCGAATCCCTCATGATCACTTTGTGATGCATGCAGGATGATCAAAACGATCTCGGATCTCCCATGGGGTGCACTATCATTCCCAATCATCTAAATAGGAAGTGTTAAATATTTAATCGACATGTGATAATGTAGATCCCATGAATAACATTTTAATATGCCAATTTCAGTTGAATGTGGAATATTGATAGATGTTTCTAGACATGAAAATTGAAATGAGGGTTCATTTTGAAAAATTATAATGAGAACTATGAGTTGTGAGACCTTTTATGATTCTCATAGTGATAATCTGGTATTCATTATGAATTTGGGAGAAGATATGTTGGGGGAATGTTTAATGATTAATTCCTTATTGTGGATATTGAAGAAATTATGGGAAGACTAATGCATTTGGACACTAATATTGAGAAAATTTATTGTATTAGAAAGCATAATAACATTTGGTTAATAGGATTCAATGTGAGGAAGATCAACATAGATGAATATGTGAAACCATGGGACTATTTGGCATATCATTTTGAATACATCAAAATTGATTATCTGGGTACACGGGCTATGTCTATTTAATATAAATTGCTTCGGGAGATCAACTCAAACAAGATTAAATTATCCATCAATAATATTATTGTTTCTTTTAGTGGATGATCAATTTTAAATGTTAGGGTTATCACTTTACCTGTAAAAGTGTTTTTTGATAATAAAAGAGCTAATTTTCATTGTAATTGGATGGTGGTCTGAGGCTTATGAATGATGAATGGGAAATCGGGTTAAGACATGTAAATGTGAATGAGTGGATGTGTTAAGGATCATGATTTGAGACAAGTGATAAATTGATAATGTGTAGTGACTATTAAATATTCTAAATGGATGAATAAGATTAAAGTAAATGTACCAAGTGGCTAATGAGATGTACACGGAATGCGTATTGAGGGTTATTACATGTGAAATGTGGAATGGTTTAAATGGGATAACTTGTGGAAATTGATGAGTATACTAAATAGGATAATGTATGGAAATTATTTAATTTTATTAAAGAGTTAGGAATTAGAAAGGGAAATTGGTTATGTAATGAAATTGGAAAATTATTTAACGGGTTGTGACATGATATTTATTCCCATGTTGTTTTTTATGGTTTCTGACGGTTGTGGGTATTGTTTTGACTATGCTTTGGAATTTTTTATGTGCGCGATGAATGGATGAGTAAGAATCTGCACATGTCTTGGTAGTGTGTGGGTCGTGACGGGTATTCTTGGCCTACCGGTCGAATTAGGACAATGCTCTAAACACTATCCCACAATACACATATTAGTGAAGGGGATAAAGCTATATTCCCCTAACAGTTTCATTCCACCTAGACAGAGGCTTCAAGGTGAGGATAATGTTTTTGTTGTGATGTGATTATTCCTAGTGAGATAGGTATTTGATGAATTTTTTTATGCATACTGATGAATGAATTAAACCCTTGAAATAATTATATAAAATCCCATCCCACTACTATAAAACATGCCTTTAATAGTGCTAGAAAATGCCTTTATCATCACTGGTAAAGAACTAACTATGTGAGTGAGGTTAAAACACATATTCTTTTATCAGGGAAAAATAAATGTTGATAAAGGGGTCCTTTAGTAGTTCTAAAAAAAGAGATGGTAAATGAGACCATTATCCACACTTTTAAAAGAGATGTTAAAGGAGCCATTTATTCGAACATTTATTTACTTCCGATAATGGGAAAATATATCATCTGTTTTATTAGTGATGATAAGGTATATCCTTAGGTATTCTTTTAAAAGTGATTATAAAGGATCATATAGTAGTGTGCTAAAATAGGACACTATAACACCAAGGTAATGTAATGTAACAACACACCGTAGCACCAGAAACACTGTAGAGATCAGAGAAAACATGTACCAATACCTGATTTAAATGAAATGAAATTTAATACTCAATCACAAGAAAAAAAACTATATTATAGTCATTTAAAACACTATTTTATACAATTACATAAATACAAATTATTACAAACATTCAAAAACATAAATGTTCCATTGTCTTTTTTCCAACCCCAAATCATGATATTGTTAGAAAAAAACACCCCTTCCTGAGAAAAATAATGCACCTTTATAAGAAAAAAATATTATTATGTTAGTAATAACATAAATAAATAAATGAACAGAATGTATTTATTTTACTAAAATTGATGTCAATTTTAAATAAAATGATGCACCTTGAGTCATACTAGTCAGACCATGTATCAGATTTATGTGATTATGATTCCAACACATCTAAAATTACATGTGGATAGTTTTCCTATTGTATCAAAACAATATGAAAGTGTTTTCTCACATTTGAGTATTTCAGTTGTATTTTTTAATAAAATGTCATTTAAAATTGGAAACATGCACTTTTGACTCATTCCAATCACATCATGTATTGGTTTGAGTGAAAACAGATTCTATGACATAAAAATGAATTATGAATCATTTTCCTAAATTATAAAGAAAATATGAACTTGTTTGATCAGTTTTCTGTGACTAAAACTTATTGAACTAAAATTTCTATTTTAAACTAATAACTTTCACTTTGATTCACAACAGGAGTGTCATGTATTAGATTGAGGTTTGGAAGATTTCTAAATGTAAAAATTGGCTTATGGACCATTTTCAAAAAATATTAATACAATATGTCTATGGTTTTTAGGTATTGAGTAGAATATTTATCAATTTTAATAAAATTGATGACAATTTAAAATAAAAGACACACATTGAGTCATACCAGTCACACCATCTGTTAGATTGAGGAGAGTTTAATTTATACACCTCCCAATGGAATTATAGATCATTTTAATAATGTATCAAAAACAATGTGAATGTGTTTTATTATTTTTGAGAACAAGACTTGTATTTTTTACAAAAATTTCATTTTAAAATTAAAACATTCACATTTACTCATATTGATCACAATGTGTATCGGTTTGATGTGAGACCAATTCACACAAGTCAAAAATTTCTTATGAATCACTATTGTAAATTATCATGAAAATCGAAGTTTGATTTCTTGGATTTTAGTGAGTGACACGTTTTAAAGTAAAATTATGATATTAAACTTATAAAATACACATTGAGTAATATAGGGAAAATCAATTATCATACTAAGCTGCATCTGATTTTTGGACATAACAAATGACTTAAGGATAATTTTCCAAAGTTATTTAAACAATATTATTGCATTTTCTCATTTATGAGTAGGTCAGTTAGCCTTTCCACTATATTTGATGTCAATTTTAATAAAAAACATCCACTTGTAGTCATAATGGCCACACCGTGTATCAGATTGAGGTGTGAATGACTCATGCACATCTCTATTCATTTATGGATCATTATCAGAATATATTAAAACAATATAAATGTGTTTATTTTCTTTTTAGTAGGTATGTTTGATATTTTCTAACATTTATACCAATATTATATAGAGATTTACATAGAGTCATACCATTCACACAGTGCATCATATTGAGGTGTTGATGATTCCTACATGTTCTAAATGATTTATAGGTTTTTCTTACAAAAGTATAAAAACTATATGAATGTGTTTCCTTATTTTGAGTACCTCACTAATATTTTAAAAAAATCAATTTAATATTGAAACCTGCACTTTGACTCAAACAGATCACATCATGTATCGGATTTACATGATTCTAATTCATATACATCAAAAATTATTTATGAATCGATGACATAAATTATCAATAAAATATGGGCATGTTTTCTTTGTTTTTAGTGAGTGACAGTTTTTAAAGTAAAATATATATTTTTAAATTGATAATGGATACAATGAGTCATATTTGGAACATTGTGTATCAATATATGGTTTTCTGGATATGTACACATCACAAATGACTGATGGATTATTTTCATAATGTATCAAAATAATATAAATATTTTTTTTCAGTTTTATGTACGTCAGTTGTCTGTTTTACTAAAATTAATTTATATAATAAATAGAAAGTTTTACTTGGAGTCATAACGGTCATATGTTGTGTCAGATCGAGGTGTGGTTGATTCCTACAATCCTAAAGTCTAAAAAAATCCTAAATATTGATGTTAACACGATTTCCATTGAATTTATTAATGAAACATCCTACACTACTTGAGAATATTTGAAACACCGACCATAACTCAAAAAAAGAATCCACTAGTAAAAAAATAATTAATATGATTAATAAAAAAAGAAATTCAGTTAACAAAAATATAAATAATACATTAATTATTTAGATATTTATTTGACAATATAAATATCAATATTATCTATGTGATTGAGTAGTCGAGGGAAATTTAAGGAAAGTGATAAATGTCAAAAACGCATGGATGAATGATTTTTAGGGATAAGAAGTATGTGGATGTTTTAGTGTTGAAATGCATGAATGATAGAAATATCACCCCCACTCAAACTAAGTAATCCATATTTAAAGAAAACAATTATTTTTTGAGTAATATTTAAAAGTAAAAAATTGAAACATAAATAAGAAAAAGTACATTAATTCTATGGAAAATGATTTTATTATAACCACATCATGATTAAAATTCTAATTGAGAAGAGGTGGCATCATTGCACTTCATGAAAAATTATAGGAGAGATCATGAAAAAATATTAAAAATGAGACACAATAGGGGTGAAGTGGTTTTAAAAGAGAATAATTATTGGATGGTTTGGTGTAGAAAGGCATAAAATATGGGATGACCACCCAAAAAAGAACAAAAGAATCCACATATATAAAAAAAATTATAATCATATTCATACTAAAATATAAATTAAAAATTCTTATGAAAAAAAAATTTATTGAAACCAATTTTTCCATGAAAACATCATGATTGCCTCTATGATTGAGCAGAGGCAGCATTGTTCCCCCATATAATGGATATGGAGAGAAGATGAAGGAATGTGATAAATGCAACACTATAACAGTGAAAATATTTTAAGGGAGAAGAAGTCAGTGGATGTGTTGGGGAAGAATGTTCTGAAACAGGGAATGTCCACCCCTACTCGAACAAAAGAATCGACCAGTATAAGAAAACAATTATTATGCAAGTAATAGTAAAAACAAATAAATTATAAAAATTTATGAAAAAAAATATTATTCCTATGGGAAATGATTTTACTATAAAAATATTAATTTTACCTCTACGATTGAGAAAAGATATATTCATTTTACTTCTTTCAAATTCATGACACATGAAAAAAAAACTCTAAAATAAACAATCTATGCCTAGAATAATGAAAATTAAATCAATGTTCCATTATATAATTTTTTTGTAAAATGGAAAATTTATATCACAACATTACCTTCACATTATTCCAATGGGTTTCCTTTGTAATACTGTAATCATATGTGAAATTTGTAACATCATCATTTGTAGAAGATATTTTTTTCAAGAGTATGCTATAATTTGATTTAGATTATGTTATTGAAGTTGAGAACATATATTATTATGAGGAAAATAGTAAATATTAAAAATAAATTAACTTCTTATTTAACTTTGTTTATTTTATTAATGTTTTTAAGAATTTGGTGCCTCTATCAAGGATCAAAATCCCCTCATTATGGTCCCCTTTAACATATAAGAAAAAATATACATTGGGACCGACATGAAAGGATTGTTCTATCCCAATGAAAGGGTCATCCTTGATTGAATATTCATACAACTCTACATTTTTTTAGACGCCAGCCGGACAATCGTCCAATTATTATTATTTATATTAGAGTCATAAAATACATGAACTTATTGTGATTTCAATAAGAATGGTTCATCTTCTTCCCCTTCTATACTAAAATTCCGCTTCACAAAGCCCATTTCATCAAATGTCACTATGTTGATATTTTTAACTCATTTTAATGGAAAATAATCACTTTAAATGTTTTATAACCCAACCCATATGTCATTCCGATAATTCCAAAATATAAAATATATTCATAATTTTTTTTAACCATGGAACTATATATGTGAATTTCTTCATCCATAAGTGTAACAACACTATTTTTCATCATACTGAAGTCATTATGTTCTTTTTATAGAATGTATAAAAATTAATTGTAAAACTAGTGTAAGATATAACATTTTCATTCATCCCTCCGTAAATCCATTAATGTAATCTAGAAATTGAATTCATATTTTTAGATAACTCCTTATAAATTTGATCTCTAAACCATTCTATAAACTTTTTATTAGGTGTATTTGATATCGATCATTCATCCCTTGATCGACTCAAAACTCTAATAATTTCTTTATGGGATTCAATTTATTGATCAAAATCTTCGCTATTATGTAATATGTAATGGATTGATTTCTCTGACACTGTCAAGGTAATTGTAACAACATCCCTTTTAGAAATATCTTCTCCAATAAGGTATTCACTGTGATGAGAATTTGGGAGACCGACGATTTCAACATCTGATAGGTAATCAGCACAGAATTCAGTTACATCCTAAAAAATATTTAATTATTCAATAATACCTTTTGGTCCACATATATTATTGACATACTCTTTCAAAATCATCATATACTAT
Organism: Viscum album; assembly: GCA_963277665.1. NCBI lineage: Eukaryota > Viridiplantae > Streptophyta > Magnoliopsida > Santalales > Viscaceae > Viscum > Viscum album. The sequence goes on from OY728123.1 coordinate 670,478,621, forward strand.
TCAACAGGTTATATTCTTCTTTAATGGAAATGACCAAATAGTTCAAAATCTCTAAACATGTGAACCATCAGGTGGACCATTATATCATTGAATGATGGTGGGAAGAACATCTATAATTCACATAATACCACTGCACTCTCCATAATAATGATGATTAACATCATCGGGTCTATAAATTTAATGCACATGTCTTGGAAAAAGAATTATAGTATGGTTAATTTATGTCTAACATTTTTAGGAAGAGAAAAATGGATATAAACATGCATTAAATATTCCCAAAAAACATGATAATTGTGTAATTTTTTTCCTTGGATATCCAAATATGTCACTGACATGACATTATTAATATTTGATGAATACCCTTATTGAACTTTCTCACAAGTAAGGAAATTGAAAATTTTCAATTTTTCTTATTTGGATAATGTATAAGCTGATGGAGTAAGAATAGTCCACCTTTTACCCTTCACCAGTGCTAACTCATCCCTTATCCCCATTTCAATCGTGTCTTACATATCCTTGATGCCATATTTTAGTTTTTTCAGGAACATTTAGATATGTTCCAATAACATTATCAAATAAATTTATTCTACATTAATGACATCATGAAAATATCCAACATATAAAGAATTACAATATTATAATTCAATGAAAAATGATCTCTTCTTCCAACCTAATTTTTAATAGTTTTTTGGAAATGGTTTTCTAAAAATAGTTTTGATATTTTTTACATTACCGTATTGTTGATCTCCCATTACGAGAGGTTGTGTTGTTCCATGTTAGAAATTACCATTGAATTTTGACATATATGATCATTATTTATGTCATTGAGGTAAAAAATTCGGATATCCTAAAAACAAAATATTTGAGGAATGTTTCAACTGAAATATGAATGTGGGTTTTTCAGAAATGGACAACCCAATATTCTATTAATGTTGTACCTAGATAAATTTCCATAAGTGGGGAATTAATTAATTTATCTACATTACATAGACCTCAATGTGAATTCATCAATTCTATGAGGATCATACATTATAATACATGTATCCTAGATCAGTTTAAGACCCCAAATCATTATAGGTAAATAGACATCAATATAATTACCTGGTTTCTTTGGTCAAGAAAAAAGCCAAGATGATATAATGTATTTGTGCATTATACATAACCACGGATGAAAGTTATAATTTACAAACATGGCGGGACAAGTACTGTTATTACTACTCTATACCCTAAATGGATCTATTCTATTTTTAGATAATGCAAGACAGAAGGTTCTCGACACATTTCAAAATTCATGATACTCCTAATAATTTTTTTTGCCAAGAAGAATATGCTAGATGATGTAGGTTCCCATCATTAGTTCTTGTATTTTCATGCCATTTTAATTATAATATGGTTTTATAAAATCAATATAGTCATATAATTCATTTAATGATATGAATGTACCATACAGATTTGGTTGTACTTGATTCATTTTTTTGTATCGATCAACACTACACAGACGGAATATTATGAGTGATTCATGGACCTTAAAAAACAATGTGAATACACTTTGAAAATAATTTCGATTTTAGAGATCATTCCAATTTAGTGTTACATTATTTCATCATCATGTCTTTTTCATGGAAGTTCATTTTTCTATGGAATCATTTCATTCCACAAAAAATTTAGTTTTATAAAGGTGGTGTTACTCCATCCACTTAGAGATTTAAAATTATATAACATCAATAATGCTAACAATGTTGTTTATTTTTTACAACTCATATATAATGGTTTCTTGGAATAGCTATTTAAATCCTCAAACAACTTTGGGAAATACTGAAGGTCATATGAAATTTCCATTGTCATTTCATTCATGCGATCTAAATCATCATTTGCATAGGTATTGATTTCAAAAGATTCATAAACTATAGTATCATCACAATCAGTGTCCACATTTAGTTTTTCCCATGTCTAGTCCAAAATTATTAGATTTGATATATTACATGACAAATCAAATGTTATTGAAACTCTTTCGGACTAATTTTTCTTAAATAATAACAATGTAAACATAGACAGATGATTTTAGAATGGTTGTATGGCTTCCCTCTAGTAATCTCGATGAAATCTTTAACACCATCTTCATAAAAATTTGTAAATTGATTAAAAATCATCCTTTTTTGTTTCATATCACAGATATTGGGTTCGTAAAATATTAATTTTGTTCAAAATATTAATAAAAAATCATAATATACTCATTATCAATGGTGAATATTAAAGAAAATTCAAATAAGGGAAACCTAACATTTGATTATTTTAGAGAATTTCGGAATTTTGAAGAAAATGTGTAATTGGATTTATGAAAAGAGTTGCTCCACTATCACATGTGTTGTCTTATTAATTCATTATATGGTTATAGTTATAGAAAACTCATCCTCATCACCTCATCACCATGGAATTTATCTCTTTTTGGACACATCCTTCGTCTAATGTGGACATTCACCAATGTGGCTTGAAATAATCTATTTAGTAGTCATACATTAGATGAATAATTCTCAAAGTAGTACTAGATACATAAAATATATGGTGGATGACTTTAAGGAATCAAATTTCAATAATGGATGTTCATAAAATGAAGGAGATATGGATGAATTTTTTCTATAAAAGAGATGGGGGACGAGTGTCAAGAAACAAATTGTAATAAAAATTGTTCTCAAACACATATCATATAGTTATTAAATCCCCTAAACAAATTAAAATATAATATAGGCAGTTAAGGATTTATAAGAAACTAAATGATTATAAACAAGAATAAGAAAATAACATTCAATTATCTTGAAGATATAAAAATGAATTGATAAATAAAATAAAAGGTTATTTCAATTTCTTGTATAGTAATTAGATATTCCTAGGGGTGTAACCAATATATGTAGACCTAAAATGATGAATACCTAAATATATTTTCTATTACATAAAATTTTATTACATTTATTCAAATTCTTGGAACATGCGATGTAGCAACCTAAGGAGTTATTACTTTTAGAATTAATGGTATATCTAATATTTGAAAGCATGTCATGACTCTTAGGATGACATGTCACCATATATTCCAATACTAATGATTATAGGGAGTTTTTAAAATCATATCAACCCATCTAAAGTATTATAGGGAGTCCATCTAATACACAATGATCTATTCTTGAGTTTTAGGGAGGTCTATAAAAACTTGGCATAAACCACTAACACAGAACCACAAGATATATAAAAACAATGAAGAAACACAACAACCATTGCAACTTATAACCCGTACACATTTAAACATATATATATACATAACATGTAATTTATAATACACATTATTTTAATAAAATTCACATATCAAAATTATTTTTAATGAAAATAATTATAATATCTTCCTAATTTAGAAATCCATAAACATAATTTGTGAATAAATAATTACAAAACCATTATTGCATTATATGTTCTGAAAACTCATATATATAGATCGAAATATATGTATTTACGTATATATATATGTGTGTGTGTGTGTGTTTTTGTGTATATATATCATTATAAAGAGAACATAAATTGATAGAAAATCTATATAACTCTTATAATAGAATATCACTACAAAGAAGAATAAATTGAACCCCACACTAATTTTTAAAATAGAGCCACTGAAAATAAATAAATATTGTATCACCCTTTCAAAATATTCTTTTAAAATAAAACAACACATTTCTCCAGAAATATTTTTTTATGGAGATACCATTACAATAGAATATTAAAAGTATATTTAAATAAATAATTTCCCATACATGAATTGCTTAAAATCTACTTTTGTTTTTGCTTCGTACCATCACGAGACTAATAATTGGTTTTGTAAATCAAATATCTCATATATTTATGTTTTAATATTCAAAACCATCATTGTTTATAAAGTGAAATAAAAATTTATTTATGTGTTTAATCATTGGATTGATGGTGATTATATAATATTTCAAAATGTTGAGAGATTTAAGTTTGTTGTGAAATATGGAGAACATATATAGTCAATTATGAAAATTTAATCAAAAATTCATTTTAAAAATTCCAAAAAATGGAATAAAAATTTATAGTAAATAAATCAAATGATTATAAATGAAGCATTATGTTCATTATATAAAATAAAAATATTATACAAGGACCATACCACCAATAACTGATTACATCGCATAAAAATAAATAAAAAAAGAAATGAAAACTACATAGAGAAAATTAAAAGTCCTACCTTGGCAGGATAATAAAAATCTGAGACAATTAGATCTAGATCCTGATGTTGTTCTAGAAACCCTAGTTATAACTGAACACTGGATGCCATGCAATGTTCAAGCATCTATATGCAGTCGAGTGGTGTGATTTGAGCTTTGATTCACTAAGGAGGAGCACCAAAAGTTGGTGGCTTCCATGGAAAGATTCTGATACAATGACGGGTTCACAAATGTTTAGGATTTTGTAAATAGATTAGGAAACTTCTATCAGAACATAAAAAGATAAGCACTGATAAATTAATTATAATTGTAGTTATAATATATATATATACTTAACAAATATATATAAATATAAATATATTATACATATTCCTTTTTAAATATATTTATTATAATTTTATAATTATTTATTCATAATTATAGATATATTTCTAAAAAATAATATTTATACATAATTTGAAGTGCATGCATGTGTGTAAAAAATGTGTGAAATTGAATAAATTAAAATAAGTACACATTAACAATATTGAAAAATGGATATGTTTTTTGTACATTGTATATAAAAATGCTATAATTATGTATATGTGAAATCAATATAACACTCATTTTATCTATTTTAAATTGAAAAATCAAGTGACATTCAATTATATGTCCATTACACTATGTAATTAGTAAATATTTTTAATTCATATTAATTTTTATTTATAAACCATTATTGACAAAATAAATTACTATATAATGTAAAGAATATAAATATTTTGTAGTATATAAATCATATTTATATAAATTATTATATATATATATATATTTAATATATATAGTTTATTAAAATTAATTATAATAATAAATAATTATTAAAACGATCAATATTTAATAATGTTTAATCAATTCATTCATTTTTATAAATACTTTTTTATTAATATTTTTTTACTAATTTCATTAATAAACCCAGTTTTTATTTATTTCTTATTTTATTTTATTTACCTGGACATTTATCATTAATAAACAAGTACAGATAAAATTTTTCTCCATCAACGGTGAAAATAATGAATTGATAAAGGATACCCTTTTTCATCTCTAAATATAAAGCACTAATAAAAGGATAAATTTTTAAATACTTTTTTATCACTAATAAAGAATCCATTTATCTATTTAGATTGAATTTTTATTATCCACCATTACAAGTGGCCTATTCCGTTATACACCCATCCTACCTAGGATGTCACTGGGAACCTGAGTATACATCATTATTGAAGAATTGGATATGGGAAAAGACTTGATCTAGCAAGTAGAGTTGGGATTGGGATGTGCAGGGATGAGGTTTTATACTTAGATTCCCAGCAAATGCAGAGATTATATAATTTGTATTTATTTTGTTTTTCCTACACTTTTATTATAGTTAGCATGGAATGTAATAATTAATATTATGTATTTGACAGGTACCCTATTCTGGAAATGGAAATTTATGCATATTCATTGGCTATTGCATATTATTTCTGCTACTTCATTGTTATCTTATGTGGTTGCTCTTATAATGAGGGTATAGTATCTGCATGTGGATTAATAGTCCCTCAATTCTGGTCGGCAACATCAAGTGTATGGTGAGGAATGCTTTAGTTTTTATTAAAACCAGCCTCAGAGCACCATATTAGTGGATTTTAGGTCGAGGATGTTCGAGATTTAAATAGAATATGACTATGAATGACATAGAATAAACATATGGTTTTATATATTAAAAAATATGGTATCATAATTTATGCGTCTTATAAGTTTATTTTTATAAATATGTGGTTCCAACTTATGATTTTTATTTCTTATTCTATGCTTTTTGGTTTTATTCAAAGGATGTATCCTAAAGGAAACATGTTAATGATGAGTGTGATAGAACATACAATTATTTTCCACCTATGAATCGAAAATTCATGGGGTTTGGAATTAAAAATATCATCTCTATGTTCATAGAACTTTTTCAAGCTATGAAGCTTACTAGACATCCAAATATGAAAAGGGGGGCCAAATTTTATTTGTGTTCTTCATGAAGAAACAAAAACATTATTTTAGTGGGTTTTTAGATCTAGTTGTTCATAAATAATGGTTTGGTACCACTGAGAATATATTTTCCATTATGTGGTGTTTACAACAGGAAAAATTCATTTTTTCTATCAACCATTTGGAAGTTAATGAAGATCAATGGTGGAATTGTATCAAGAATATGAGATGAAATGATGAATTTGAATCCATGGATTGGATTGATGAAGAACATATTTTTCAATATTTACATTCTAGATGTTCTTCACACAAATATGGATAATGAGTTCCTTCAGTTAAAGAAACATGATGATGAATCCTTTGGTATATATGATGAAAATTTTGCAAGAATTTAGATGTATGCTTCTGGTATGATCATTCAACCTAAAAATATGCATGATCCATTCTTTGGTGGCACAAATCCATGTCTCCAAAAGAATTTATCCATAATATACTTGAGTAGCTATAATGATATTGATAATTTTTCTATCAAGATGGAAATGGATTTTGGAGATAGTATCAGTCTCATGATTTTGATAAGAAAATGAAGATGGATTTAATAGGAAAATCAAATAAACATGGATAAGAAAATATGATATTTCCTTTATGCTCAAATTCTAGGAAGAATCACATAGTAAATTATCAAAAAAGAAATAATAAATGATTTAAGTGAAGAAGGGAATATTAATAAAAAATTGGTTTCTGATTTGATGGGAAGAAGATGTATAATGATATGAATAGAGAGAAAGATGTGTATAATGAACCACCCACAATTTGGTGTTCCAAATGAATAGAGTGCATAAATTCTGCTAACCAATGAAAAAATATAAATACTAATGATTATGATTGACGTCAGAATCCTATTAAGATGGGGGACAAGTGGAAATCTCAAATGATAACTATTTCTTGAATGGGGTGGAATAACGATGTTGTGAAAGTTACACATACCATCGATTATTGATCTACTGATGTATTATATGTCTATGGTTATAACGATTCATTCGAGTCTAAATAATTTTTTATGGTTATCAAGAATCTAAAAAAATTATTAAATGTAGAATTATCATTGAAAATACCTAAGGGATTGATGATTTCATATCAAGTCTACAATTCATACCCGATTGATGTTTTTCGGAATGTTCTTTTAAAAAATCATTCATCCACTAGTTGAATTTTAATTTATCCTAGGCATGGATTGACATTCTATATATAAATTCCTCTTCAATTTTGAAAGAAGGGAATTCATATTTGATATTCCAAAAAAACATGGAATGTCTATCAATGTGATGATAAGCACAATATTTGGATGGAGATCACATCCATTTTATAAGACTTAATTCCATTCTAGAGGGGTTGTTTATCTCAAAAAGTTTGGGTGAAAATCACCATTGAATATATTCCCTTTGTTTGGGTTTTTTACATCTTTCCGGATGAGTTTCACGGTCTCCCACTAAAACGTGTCTTTGAGTTCTCAATAGAACTAATATGTAGTGAAAATATGATTTTAAATAATCCTTATTGAATAACCTCATTTTAGTTGTATGAATTAAAGATGAAACTCAAGGAAAAACATCACATGGGATTCATTTGTCCAAGCATGTAACCTTGGGATGCACCTGTTCTTTTTTTGAAAAAGAGAGTTGGATAAATTCAACACTAAATTGATTATAGGGAGATAGAGAAGATAAAAATTATTAACAAGTATCATCTTCCCCATAATGATGGACTTTCTGATCAAATATTAAGAGCTCAATACATTTCCACGATTAACGTTTATTATGGATATCATAAATTCTAGTTCAATAAGGGGGATATAACCATGATTTCATTTTCTATAACAAATGAAAACTATGAATATATAGTGGTGTAAGTTTTTCTTACTAACTCCCTTATAATCACTAGGTATTGAATAAAATAGAGTCTTTAGATATTAAATTGAATAGTTTTTAATAGTTTTTATATATGATGTTCTTATCTACTCAAAGAGAATGTAAAACCATTAAGACTACTTGAGAATTTTAATAAATAAACATAGGAAGAAAAAATAGTTTTCAAAAATAGAAAATTTTTATTTTGGTCTGAAAAAAATTTAATTTCATGGGTATATAATATCCTGATATTGTATATTAGAAGATCCATCAATGAAATAGGCTATTGAATATAGAACAAAACTAACCATAGTAATTGATAAGCAATGTTTTCTTGTTTTATATTCTAATTTTTAATGGTTTGTGGATAATTTATAAAAAATATATAATCCTCTAACTAAGATAACATGTAAGGAAGAAAATTTACTGTGAGTATATGAATGTGAGGATACTTTTAATGGAATGAAGAGAATATTATTCCTCTCACCTGTGATTACATTACCCTATAGTGGAGAAGGGTTTATAATTAAAAGTCATTCATACAAGAATGGATTGGGTTTTTTCTAACACATAATGATATGGTTATCACTTAATCTCCATGAAAACTGATGAATCCTGGTCAAAATTACACAACCCATGATTTGGAGTTATCATTGGTAATTAATGAATTAAATATATTGAGAAAAAATCACTATATAGATTAGTGTCGTATATACAGTGGTTGGAAAAGTTTAATTTATTTTTTCACAGACAAAGATTTGAATATTCACTAAAATATATTATTATAGATAATTAAAGATTATTATTTCTCAATACATTAACACAATAAAAAAGGGAACAAGGTGACTTATTCTCCATGTAAAAAGGATCATGTAAGTTAATAAATGATATGGTTTTCAAATTATCCAAAATTTAAGGATTGTCAATGTAGAAATCTATAAATCCTAAATGATGGGGGAATATACTATCTTTCCCAATTTAATATTCAACTATCTATCTAGGTGATGGTTAAATAGGTACAAATGAACGATGTACTATTGGAAAATATTTTTTAGAAATGTTTTTTAGTTTAATAGTGATCATGATAGAAAGATAAGGTTCAAGAACCGTGTATGTGTTCCATGCATAATAGATAGGAAGTTGGTTTTTTATATGATGGTATTAGATCTTCATTATTTTTAATCTGGAAAGTATGAATATGAATAGTGATTTGAAATAGTACTTATGGTGGGATTTTATGAAGAGAGATATAGTATATTTTTTATCTGAATGAGTGGTATGTCATTAATTTAGGGTTAAAATAGAAAAGTATAAGTTGACATTTCATCCATTACTGTATACCATACCGGGAATGGGAAAACATCATAATGGATTTTTTTTACTCCCCAAAAAATCTAAATGCCATAATTCAATATTGGTGGTAGTCAGTTGCCTTACTAATTCAGTACACTTCATCACTATCAAAAACATTTATCTCTAGATCATCTAGAATGTATATACATTAAGGAAATAGTATGGTTCAATGGAGTATAACATTCCATTATAATTGATTGTGATCCAAGGTTTACATCATAGTTAAATTGAAAAATTTAGTATGATCTTGATACAGAGTTGAGTTCCAGCATTGTGTATCATCCCCAAATAGATAGTTAGTCTGAAAGAACAATTACAACCCAGGAGGTTATGTTGAGAAAATTTTATTTGGATTTCAATGGTGTTTGGGATCAACACATTTATATAGTTGAGTTTTCATTAAAATATATCTTTCACATATTCATTCATATTCCTCCTTACAAATCCATCTATTGAATAAAATATAGAGCTTCGATATTTTGAAATGGAGTTAGATAATGAAATATATTGGGACATAAGATACTTGATGTAATGGAGGATAATGGTAGATCCTTCTAGAAGCACATAATAGAACATCAAATTCAACAGAAAGGATATGCTGCCAATTTCCAGCATGATCTAGAATATGATGTTAGTTTCAATGTGTTTCCAACTATTTTCCTATGGAAGAAGGTTATGATATTTAGGAAGAAATGGATACTAATCAGTAGGTATATCAATCCCTTAAAAATTTTGGATCATATCCAGATATCAGACTATCTTTTAGTTATTTCACTAAACCTCAATCATGTCCATAATGTTTTCTGTATATCTCATATATGGAAATACATCCCTGACTCTTTACATGTACTGATCTCAAAGGTCATACTGTTGTATTATGATCTTTCATATAAGGAACATCCATTAGAGATTCAGAACCATACCTAGAGAGTTATATGAAACAAAAACACTCACCTGGTCATATTTTTTGGGAGAAACCTCATATTTGAGGATTTTATATTGGACATTTATGAACTGATGATGTATAATTATCCTAAATTTTTATTGGAGTGATGGATATTAAGGGTTTGATTCATTTTATGTGGAATAGAATATAATGTCATGAGTTATTATGAATAACTTTTTATGAATAAGTTAATAAGCTTTTATGGCTTGTGTAACATTCATCCACAAGTTATTCATGTGTTATACAAAATACCATGTTAATCTTGGTCAGTAAGAATCACTACCATAACTTGCATTACAAAGAACACTATGTTTTAGAGAAACCACTATATATTTATTTAAACATATCCATTCTATCCTAATTATTAAAATTAGCGATATGTGTATTAATAAATACTTTTAAATAATATATATAATTTCTTTATATCAATAAATAATATTTATTAAAAAGGTAACATTTTCAGTAAAGCCTTTATATGTTTTGAAAATAAAATTTTCCACAAAAACATTATTTTATGAATTTTTTTGAACAAAAATAAAAATAATATTTTTAAAATTTCATAAAATTAATTTTATAAAATAAAATACAATTTTCAATAATACTATCAAAATTACCTTAGGCTGAATTTTTCGGATTTTATCGAAAAGTGTCATTTTTTTAAGAATAATGAAAAATAAAGAATATTAATTCAAAATTACATTACATTTAATTAATTTACAATGATAAATTAAATTATAAATTGGATTTAAAATTTAATTATTTAAATAAGGAATATATTAATCTAATTTAATTCATTGGAATCACTTTTATTTTATAATTGGATATAAAAACATTGTAAAATTTTGACCATTTTCTTTAAAAACCTGCTTTATTATCACATCTGCATGAATAAAATTATATTAATTTTCACCAATAATTTAAATGAAATTTTGGAAATGGGATTTTATATTTATAGTATTCATTTTTTATAATTCATAATAATTCTATATTAAGTTTTGAAAAAAATTAATATTGAATACAGTAAGAAATTATTATCGTGATTAAGGTAAAAATGGGTTTTTTGTGGGGATAAACTAAAATGATATGGGTAAAAATCATCTAACCACTTGAATAAAACCCATTTAATGAAATTATTTAGATAATTAATCCACTATGGATTGAGAATTATTTAATTTTTACCGTTTTGAAATATGAAAAATGTTGGTGGAATTATATATTTAAAATAGATACAAGTTTTCCACTCACCTCACTTATAAATGGCCAACCATTATCCTCTATTCTTAAAACCAAAAAAAACACATTTGTTCCTATAAGAACAAAAAAAATAAATTCCCAAATTCCCTTCCATTACCCTATATTCCATATATTTATCATAAATCGATCATAGGAAGGATTTTATTTCCAAACTGTAGAGGATACATGAAGAAGAGGTAATGTTTATCAACACGTGGTTTTGTTATATAACATCCTCCACCTACTCCAATTATTTTTATATAACGATAATTAACGTAAATTAATATCCTAAATATTCTTATATGGTGTTATGTAATGATTACAACCTAAAACCACACAGACATCCATAAAATGGATTATGAAATCATTATTCCGGTGTGTGGAGGACTACATTATCTTAAACCGATGGAATTCATTTTTCAAATACCATGTACAAATGATATAAATTTTGATGAATTTATATTTTATATATGAAATATATTATATATATGATTTTTTTATGATTTATTAATGTCTATATCACTTGTATTTTCATGCTTTCCATTTTTTATGAATTTGAAAACATCATTCGTGTGTACGGCAGACTACTGTCTCATGCTGCAATGTGTCTAATTCGTGAATTACATGGAATGTAGTAAAGATGATTTTAATAAAAAAATTTATATATAATTCATAAATATAATTATTTAATTATAAATTATAATTAAATTTTTTTCCCTTTCAAGTCCTACATGAATACTAAAAAACAATGTTCATTTATATGTATGACCATCCCTCTCCATGAACAGTTTATTTCATTTCATTTCATGAAAATATATGGGATACTATACAAACTTATATATTATATATGAATAATATTTATATTATGTTCTACAATATATAAATTATTAAATCATGTTCGAATTATAAGGACTAATTAATAAAAAGTAAATACATGCGTGAAAAATAAAGTTATTATTGCCTGAAACCTGACATTAACATGAAATTATTAATAAAATTGTAATAAAAAGTCATAACAAAATCATATATGTTATGATATATATGAATATTTTATTTAATAGATGTATAATAATCATATATCCATTTTATTAACTCTCTTTCACGGGGTTTGAGGTTCAAAACTTATAAAATCAGTAATTTATTTTTGTCTCAATATTCCTTCTTTGAGACCTACATTTTGTTATGAAAATGTATTTATTCACAATGAGTATATAAATCCATATCAAAATTTCATGTAAATAAATTATTCAAACTCATGAATTTTTATGTTCCATTTTATGTTATTCCTTTATGGGGATTATGATTCAATGTTACCAATGTGGTAATGATTTTATGTTACAATCTCATGATTTGTCAAGATCATTTAAGAGTATGTATCCAATTATCAAATATAAAAATATACCTCTAAAGAACTATATATTATTTTCTTATCCTCTAGTTATTCACAATATCTTAATGAAATGATACTATTTTTCAACTCCTTGGTATTAAAAATTGTTAAGAAAATTTTTTTTAGAAAACAAGACTTTATTCCACTCCTTGATCAGAAATATATTTCCTTAAAAAACCATGTTTTCTATAACGGTTTAAAAAAATTACTAATCTCTTATATTTTCTCAAATAAAATTTTAACCTTTTTAAAAATTTTATGACTTTTTTTAAATGACTGATCATTTAATTTTCCAAAAAATCCATGATTGGTTTTTACTAAAAATGTGAAAGAAACATCAATTTGATGTGTAAACCATGAAAAAACTCATTCAGCATCATAAAAAATAATTAGATCAAATAATACACAAAAAAATTTCATGTTTTTTCAAATGAAATGTATTTCATCATTTTAAATAATTTAACAAGTGTTTTTTAAAGAAAAAAAGTATATTTTTTATGAAAAAATGATTAAAATTATATTTTCAACTTTTTTGCGATCTTAGATGATATTTATTGGTGTTACTTAAGACTTATTTGGGATATGATCCAATGAAACCATTCAAATTATTTCATTGAATGATTTATATTTTCATGATATAATTTTAAAGAAACATGTTTCTCTTCCACATGTTATACCATGATAAAATTCTTATAACACCAACTTCATTTCTTGGGCTTTTCAATAATGAAATGATTATAAAACATTTTTAATTTCCATAATATAGGATATAATAAAAATGAAGCAAAAATGATCACTTAAAAATGACAGGATAAAAAAATTATCCTCAAAATAGATAATTATTGTTACATAGGATTAATATAAATAAATATTACATCATTTAAGATTAGTATTAAGAATATTAAAAATGTAAATTCTTTGGACCATAATTGATTAGTTTATTTTGAATCTAGAACACAATATTCTAGTCTATTGAATGATAATAAATTTGTCCCTTGAATACCCACCCCTATGGAATTCATTCATAAATCCTTTCTTCTTACATCGGGGAGAGGAAACGTAATAATGGGGGTTCTCATATTCGGTGTAAGGGTAATCAAGGGAGATATGTGAGCATAATTATGACCATAATGGTATGTGAACAAGATCATAACAATTAAATAGCATACCATACAAATGAATGATCATAATCAATATTCAATGAATAAATATTGGTAGTTCGTAAGACATGAATCATAATGAAATAAAGTGAATGAGACATCAAAGCATAACATAAGAGTAAGACATGGAATTTTGGTAGATACATAAACATATAAAATTATTTCAATAATAGTCAATAATTTCTATCAAGGCTATCTTAGAGAAATGGGTTCACTCATAAAACCATATTAGTAGTCAAGGATCACTGGAAGGACCATCTTAGGGAAAAGAGTCCATTACTAACTAGGTTTACTCACCATTTTATCCATGTATTACCGAACTGAGTTCCCTTCCCGTTCCATCCCTATACAACTGAACTAAGTAAACTCCTCATTCTTGCCCGATATCAAGGAATTGTTTTCACTTCCCATTATAGCCTAGTATTTCTAAATTTATTTCAATTCACTTTTTTCCATTTTATTATTGACCATGGTTCACATCTTGTTCCATCCCAATATTACTAAACTGAGTTCACACCTCTTTTTATCCCTGTATTACTGAACCGGGTTCACTTTGCATTCATCCATATTTATCTAATGAGATATAAATACTTAGAAAATATATTGGAGTGAGATATAGATACCACATTTCACATAATGAAATCATACATATGTTTTCCACAATATTATAAAATATTTATCAAATCCTGAACTTATGAAAATATGGTTTTCAAAAACATCAAATCATAACCCATGAAATTGAATGGGTATCGAAAACATTTCATCGCATCATAACCTATGGAAAATATATATGTTTCATAATAATTTCATCAGGGAATAACCCATTAACGAAAGAGGGATTCATTATGTTATAACTATTGGAAGAGAAACATGTTTCAAAAAAACTTGTCATATTAATCATAAACCATTCCAAGAATGAATAATCATGGTGTCCTTGGATCAAATACAATGTAAATCATAAAATATATAAAAGGATATTATCTTATACGGGGAAGGATTTTTAATGTTCCCTTGGATCATTTATTAATAGAAAGTAATCATTCTTTGAAAATCAAATCTTTGAAACATAAAAAATTTTAAAAAACATTTTCATTGAAAAATAAATTTAAAACCTAAGAAATAATTATTTAAACTCATTTACAATATTTATTGAGGAAAATATACTATCCACTTTAAAAAAATATTTTATAACATTTTTAAAAAAAAACCTTATTCTTATAAAATATCTTTTAAAAAATATGATTCATTGAAAATATTTTTAAAATCTATTCATACAAAATAAAATTGAATGTGTATAAAGAAATCATGAAATCATTTCTACAAAATCATTGAAAATAGATTTCAAAAATACAAATAAATATTGAATGTAGTGGAATATTAATTGGGGGTTCTATAAAGTGGAAATTAAAAATAGTTATTTCTTATAACACTACTTATATACATTTTTTCATGAAATGAAAAATATCAAAAATTTTAAATTAATTTGAAAAGAAACTCACCAAATATTAAGGTGTTACATTATACCCCCATAAATAAAATTTCTAAATCATGAATCCTTATTTTAAATCTAGGACAACAAAGACATATCAATCGAGAAATCCCAAGAAAAATCCTTATAAATATCCCAAGGGATCCCACTAATTTTTTTATCATCCATATTTCTAATGGTTGAATAAACCATTTCATTGACACCAAATATTGTGACATGGGATTAACATATATGGTTATTAAAAAAATTAAATGATTATTCCAGACATTACAAAAGTACATTCTTGAGGACTATAATAATTTAGTGTCATTGAAAAATGGAACACAAATTTATACTCAAGTGAAAGATCATCAATGTTCCCATTAAAGACCTTCCCCATTATAAATCCTATATAAGTAATTTCTTTATAATCCGTGGGAAATGAAACATAAGAAATGGTGAGATCTAATTCCCAGTAAGTGTAAATAAGCGTGATACATAATAAAATCATTATCATAAGGGTATGATAATATGATTATAACATTATAAGATCATACCCTACATATCAAAGATCGTAATCAAGATTCATAGCATAAATAATGGTAGTTAATAAGACATTTCACATAATAGAAATAAGATCACAATCCATGAATGTATAATATAAGAATAAGACATGGATTTTTGGAAGAAACATAAACATATAAAATCATTTCCATAGAAGTCAGTGCATACTACCAAGGCCATATTATTGGAATGGGCTCACTTACCAAACCATCTTAGTAGCAAAGGTTTACTCCAAATACCATATTAGTGGAAAAAGTTATTTATTAAACTAAGTTCAATCCCTATTCCATCCCTGTATTATTGAACTCAGTTCACATATCATTTCAACACTATATTACTAAAGCAATTCCACTCCCCCTTCTAGCCCAATATTACTGAACATTGTTCACATCCCATTCCAGCCCTATTTTACCGAACCAATTTCACTCTTCATTCTTTCCCTATATTAGTGAAAAATTTTCACTTCTCATTCCATCCCTGTACTAATAATCCTCATTCAAGCAGACTTCTAACCATATATTATTGAATTGGGTTTAGATCCCAGTCTTGCTCAATTTACCACATGGGAATTAAATCATTACTCAATGCATTAGAGAGAGATATAGATCCCCCCATAACATAATGAAATCATATATACTTGTACCATAAGATAATAAAACATTCATTATATCAAGACCATAAAAGGATATGGGTTTCATAACCAACATATCACAACCTATGAAGTGAAATGGGTTTCATAAACATTTTATCATATCATAACCTATAGAAAGAAGACAGGATTCATAATCATGACACCATTTAATAACCCCTAAAAGGAGTGAGTTTCATTAGGGTATATCACATGGAAGTTAAATGGGTTTTGTGAATGATTTTTCCTCTTAATCATAAACCATTCATAGATAGAATAATAATTGTATCCTTTGATAATATCCCTAGAAAATTTTGAACTATATCAAAGGATGTTATCTTAAATGGAGAAGGATTTTGAAAGAACAAATGTTAAATTTATTAAGGGATAATATACCTTAAATGAAAATAAAATTGTAAACCATAAAATTTTTTCAAAATCAATTTCATTGAAAAAAACTTTCAAAAATTTAAAATTAATATTTAAAAATAATTTAAAAAATTCTTGAGGAAAATATCCTTTTAAATTTATAAGGAATTTTAGAATATAAAACATTTTGAAGATTTTTTTATTGAAAATTGATTTTAAAACATATAAAAGATTCATTGAAAACATTCTAAAAACATTTTCTTATAAAATAACATCGATAACGTACAAAGAAAGACTTAAAATATTTTGGAATCTATTTCTTTGAAAACATATTTTAAAAAATATAAATAATGATTTAAAACATTTTGAAAACCTTTACGTTGGAAATATATTTTAAAATTTTAAAATAAATCTTGAAAACAGTTATCCAAAATAGTTGTTTGAAGGAAAATAGTATTTGACCAAAGAGACCAATAATGTAACATTTCCCTATTTTTTTGTTAATTATATTAAATACCTAATAGTGGAAAAATGGAACCATTAAAATATTTTATTATTAATAACTATAGGATAATAAAATTAAAGATATATCTTATGATAAGGATCATAATATTACATCAGTAGAGGTACAATCATAAATAATCCTGACAAATGATGAGACCGTAACAGAATGCTGTTACCACTTTGGTAACATTGAATCATAATTATCATGAGATAATAACATTAAATTAAGGCTCAAATATCATTAAAATAATTATATTAAAGATAAATAATATTAAAGGACTGCATTTCCACGTTATAAAAGAATATAGTTGCATAACATTACATGTCTTAAGGGGAAGTCAAATTGAGAGAAAATTACATTACCAATTTGGTAACATTTGAACCATTATCCCCTGAAATATATGTTATAAAATGAATATGGAGATAACTATAAATATATGTATCATAATCATATAATTCATCAATATGTTGTATATACCCAACATAAGAGAAACGAGTGGTGAATAAGGCATAAGTCACACAGAAATAAAAGTGAGACTAGAAATCTCTTTAATACAAGAGTAACATTGAAATCATGATATACATTAAATAATATGTTAAATTAAAATATATTATATTATTAAATAAATTATATTAATTATATGGAATTTAATATTGCATTTTATATACCACATAGCATGAATAAGTGGCGATTATAGCACATATCCCACAGAAATAAAAGCGAGAAGAGAGATCCCTTACCTTATGTCTTGAATATCTTTATACACATTAAAACCACTAAGATGATAAGTATTTATTTATTATAAATCTACCACATAACCATATTATTATGTATCATAGCATATATTAATTTATTATGAAACAATATTATCCATTCATTAATAATTTAATGTTAATTTCATGTTTTGTATAATAACCACATTATTTATTATATATGTTTTGACTTGTTATTCTTCATACAGTTAATTAGATAATGATTTGATTATTTAAATAATGTAAAATATTATGTAAATATAATTTTTATGTGTTATAGGTGATTGGGGTTTCTTGAAATTTTCTCCTTGATTTGGACACCATTTTCTTGGAAAATAGGGAAAGTTGGCTATTATATATATTAGAAAACTATAGGCCACTAAGATGCTTGGTAAGCTTCTTATTAGTTGCAATTTACAATTCATTTTACTTTTATTAATAATGATTTTCACATATATCGGCTCATTATGTACCATCTTGACTCATCATCTCTTTTGAGTTGGGAAACAACCGAGTTGGAGATTGATTTTTCAATTTGGGAGAATCCAGAAGAGATCATTGATTCTCATGTGAAATTATTTAAGGGTAAATTGATTCCATTGGTTAGATTATTTTTGTGACACAAATTAGTTTCTAATATGATGTGGGAGTGTGATTCATTCATAAGAGATTAGAGGTCTCACCACTTTGTAGATAATATTCTTCTACATGACATTTTGAAGATGAAAAGTATTATGGTGTGGAGTTTATAACATAATGTCACCTTATTTTAGTTATTTATATTCTATATTTTCATTTCGATTTTTGTTTGGATCCATTGTAGGGGATTTCGAGGACAACGACACATTGCTAAGGAAAATGGCCAAAATTTAATGGATGTATGTTCATCAGAATTAATAGAATTTTTACATAAATGTAAAAATTAATAAAGAGGATATCATTTGGGATTTTGTTGAATTATGGGATTTATAGAAGTGTTTATATATAATTTTTATATTGGATGATTTCATATCATCATAGGGTTACATGACATGACTTTGATTATGTGGTAATGTAAAGAATTAGTTTAGAGAATTAATTTTTTACACGTTATGAAACTGATCCATGTCATGAACAATTTGATATGTTCTTTTAGAAGATGAAATTCCATTCATGATGTATATGGATTCCAAGTATTTTACATCAAGTTATTGGGGTTAATGTTTTAAATTTTCATGATATTTAGGTTTTAATGTTCCACAAATATAATTTTATTTTCATTCATCCAAATCATTATCCATTAAGGCCTTTGAGCTCTACTATTAGATGTTTGGAATATTTTATCCTTTTGAATCATTTAGTTCAATGATATATCTTCGTCATGTTTTGGTTTCATATCATTGGGGAAGTGTAACTTTTAATTCCTCATTTTCATTGGTTGTGGTAGCATCATTGCGATAGTTTTTAAGATATGGTAGTTTTATGGTTAATTATATTAATCATTTCTAGATCTGTTTTGTGATCATCCTATTAACGGTGAACTTTGTGTTGGTTGTGTTGTGTCATGTGAGCTTCTTGATGTACATAATATGTTATCATCTCCCCCAAATTATTTTATTGAATTGATTATGAGATATAATTATTGATTCTAAGGTCCCTATTTTAACTTGTGTTATTTCATGTTTAAGGATCTCATTTTCAGTGTGTGCATCCCGAGTTTGAGGGAGGTTGTTTTGTCTCAAGCCTCTATTAGATTAACATTGTTACAATTTTTAATTTTTTTTATAAATTAGCTTACATGATTATTTTTTATTTGTTTTTTGAGATAGTTTTTTGAGAAATGTTTGTTTTATCCATGTACGGGTAAATGAAAAGTGTATTTTAAAAGTATTGTCAAATTGATTTATGAAATTGTTTGGGAAATGTAGAGTATGGGAAGAATATGATACTTAGTCGGATGATGTATCTTAGTACCATAATCTATGTATTTGTTTGGGGTGGCTCACTCATAGGGTGTTTCTCTACTCCCTATGACCATTGTTCTATGGGGTCAATTGAAATTATTAGGATTGTTCACTAATGGGATGTTTATATGCTCTATAGGCTTGTGTTATAAGGACTTGAGTGTGCACTAGTCATTGATTGTGATACGAATAGTCCTATATCATTTCCCGGTACAATACATGGAATGATGTTACACATGCATTTAATTTGAATGGGATAAGATATGATATGTGATAGATTACATTAATATAAAATTTATATATATATGTATTTTTTATAAACTATATTACCATCCTTATTTGGATTGGATGAAATAATGTAAATTTTTTCCCTTGCTTTCGATATAAAAACTGAGTAATTATTTATCAAGCCTTGATTTATTAAATGGTGACATTGTTATTATTTTTGTGTAGGGAGAAGATATGGATCACCTAGGTGGGATCCTAATGATCCTATGTATCAAACTCCCTACAACCCCTTTGGCAGTGCACAAACCATATTATCTTTTTTTTTATGTAGGGAAATTCATGGCGCCACTGTGAGGTGCCAAGGTGTTGGTTATCCGTTTTGGGGTAGCTGGTGGTGATATAGTTGTAGTTTTTCTATAATATCACATAGAGTATATGTTTTGTATTAGTTTTCCATTATTTTCAAATATGTAAAAGGAACACTATTTAGCTACCATTGATTAGTTTTCGGTCTTCTATTTCTATTTTCCATTACAAATATTTTTATTATTATTTCATCATATCATCCCATCATATATATATATATATATATATATCATGTTGTTTACATCAGGGTGGGTGGAATCATTCCCTCATTGTTTTGTTGATGGCGGAGAACTTTTCTCATGCCCATGGGGATTAGAAACAATATTCATGTGTGTGACAGTTTGGGTTGGGTATCGATGTGAGGGGTTATCTGGGTCATTTTTGTCATATGTGATTGTTAGAATGACCGAACAAAATATGAGGGAAATAAATTATTTGACTCTAGGAAAATGATATTGAAATAAAAATATTATCTTATTACATTAATTTATGATGAATTAATTTTCACTTCCCCCATCACAGTTTTTAAGATTATGGTTGTTAATATTCTCCTAACTATCTTTCGTATCACTCTATATCAGTCTTCAAAAAAAAATTATCTTCCATATCTATATTTTTAGTTCCCCCAAATATTTTCTTACATGGAAACCTATTTATTTTTTAATCTAGATTATTATATACTTCCATTTTCACTCATATATTGTGGATGATTATTTAAACATTCTACAAGGTGGGATTTGAATGAATTTATTTTTTAGATGGAAAATTTTGAATTCATAAATGAAATAAAAAAATGTGTGGAAGTTATATATTTATATGGGGGATGAAATATCCTGAAATTTTAAAATAATGAATATGTTACAAAGCATAAAAATATCACAAAATTGAGGTTAAACATACTGAATATTAATATTATTCAAATATCACCATTATAACCTAACTATTTAATTTGTGGGTATAGATATGATTAAATTAATTATAAAATATATAACGATCATTCTCATTAATAATGCATTAGTTATCTTTTTGTAAAAAAAGAACTTAATTTTTAGTGATGTTTTTATTCCATAAAATATATGTTTTTATTAAAAAACTGTTTTTTGTGAGAAAATATTATATTTTTCTTAAAACTTTTATAGAGTTTATTTTATTAAAATGTTATAAGTTTTAAAATTATCCTATTAAAATTTCTTGGGGATGAATTTTTGATAATTTTCTAAATTTTTTATATTTTCAAGGAATATTGAATATATTGAAAACTATATTTTCTATTAATGTGTGTACAAAGTAAAAAAATTGATTTGATTATTTTTAAAATTTATTATGTTATTTTCGATTAATAAATCAAATAGAAGTAATTTTAATAAATATTAACCTATAATTTATTATAAAAACATCTCTATACTTAAAAAATATATTTTTTTTTGAAAAACCATATTTTAACTTGTTTTCATGGTTTAATTTTATTTTAAATTCACTCAATTATATATATTGGATTTAAAAAAATGTTTTAAAATTTAGAATTTGGGGGGCTAAAATTTTTAAATAAGTTATTTTTATTTTGGGTCCGTATGAATAGTAACATATATAATTATCTTATAACGGTAAAGGGTAATTCATGTCATTAATGTTAAAAATAAAATGATAAGGACTATAAAGTGTCTGTAAAACATTACATAATTTTAATAATAGAGTCTATTTCATCTATAATCATCCAAAATTCTGTTATATGGCCATTTTTTAATTTGTATAAGATTTATACCACTATAAGATTTTAATTTAAAAAAGTATAATTGGTCAGACACTAATTTTTAATAAACATAATATTTTTAACATGGTTTTTTTGAGAGGATTTGTTCTATTTTAAATATTATTACAAAAAATAAATTATTTCTCTTCATCATAATGGTTTTTTTTAATATTTAGAAATGATATATGCCATAAATTTTTACACAATGATGACAAAATAATTATTCAATTAATAAAAAGTAAAATAAATGATATTAAAAGTTTAAAAATTTGTATAATTTTAAAACATTAGTGTGGTCCAATGATTTTACAGATAAAAATAACATTTTATTGATGTATTAAAAAATTTAATCTAATTTTTTTTATTTTGGGATGTAAAATTTTTTAATGTAAATTAATAGTTCTAAAATTGACATTATTGAAATTTAATGGACATAATGTTTTATTAAATGATATGAAATAAATAAAAACTCAATATTTCTCTATAATATTATAATATGGATTCAAATATCATCCAGGGTCATTTTATGAGATACTTTTCCATTAATTGTACCTATTTATACCCTCAAAGAGTAAAAAAACTTATTTTCCCTGCAATTGTTAAAAGGATTTAGGATGGGTTATAAAAAAATAGTATGGTTAAAAATATGATCAAAAAATTTCCAAATTTTATTGGATTAGATGATTTAAAATAATATATATCATTATTTTAAATTATATTTTTTATCCATTAGGATATCATAACTAATATATTTTAATTTCATATTTCAAGAAATTCTAAAAGTGTCTCACCACTATCTTATGGATGAGAGTCTATTATTCCAATTTATTAACACCTCAAGAAACATTTGGATCATGAAATATCTACACAGATACCATCCTTAAATCCTTACCCACGTTTTATAACCATTTATTATGGAATATTAACATCCTTAGAGGTCATATTGTTTAAAGAAAAGTAGCTTGTTTGAGAAATTGGTATTTTTATTAAGATAGAATTTTCATTTTATTTATTCTTCAAAATTATTCATAAATTCTACAAATATAATGATTAAATAACATAATTTTAGTGAATATTATATTGTTTTATTATGTTAGTGGAGGATCCTATTTTCTTCTCAAAAATCCATTAAATGGGAATGGAATTCATCGATCATCTGTATGGAGGACTACCACATTACGAACCGATGTAATTCATTTTCCATCACCATATGTCAGATAAGGATATAATTATTCATTTAGAGTTTATATATAATATTCATGAAATATTTATCTTTATCTAAAAATAATATATCATATTTTTTCTTACTATTCGAGTCACTAAAAACTGATAACTTTGTTTTGGTGTACGTGTGGACTACCACCACTACGAAGTAATGTAGTTTGTTTTTTATCCAGACACAACATGGATGATATAAATAAGTATATTTATATAATAAACATGATAGTTATGATATTATTATCACATTAAAAATAAAAAAATAGTACTTATATTTTTTCCGAAATGGTCATTGGAAATTGAAAACATTTCCCATTCTTATGTTCGATATATCATCCACATCATTAAATGTAGTTTATTTTGGATAATAATATTTAATGGTGGTATTTAAAAGTATAATATTTGTATAGATATTAAATATATGTCATCATTTTTATTTTGGAGAAAATGGAATAATTAACTCTTTGTTCATAGTCAAACTACCGAAATTAGTTTGGACATATGAAATGCATATTGTCAAAACATGTGATGTGAATATAAATGAATAATTAATTTTTATAACAATGTATTAATTGAGATTAAAGGAATTATTAACTTCTAAATTAATATGAATCAAATAAATTAATATCATGTTTTTATGATTCAGGATGATTAAGAAGAAATATAATTAGTCTGACTCAAGGGAGGAGGGATTATTTAAAATCAAATGATTTAAAGTGTACCTTAAAATACTTCTTATTCCATTTATAATTTTTTTAATATTTTTTTATTGATGCATTTCTATGGACCAATGTGAGTTACAAATGAAATTATATGTTTATTTTTTCATTCATTCTATTGTTTTCAAAAATAATCCTCTTACGGAATGTTATGAATTTCTTGATAAAAGTTAAAAGGAATAATTTATTTTAATATATATATATATATATATATAATTACCATTACCATGTTTGTAACTTTTATTTTATTTTTGGATTCCATTATAATCGTTGAAATTTTATTCAATTCAAGACCATCCTTATTTTTTGGAATTTTTTTTGAAAATTTATATTTAAAGGGGATCTATATTTATCAAAATGTTTTCTTGTGGGTCCAACATACATTTTTATTAATAATGATTTTATATATTTTGTTATAGTTCTTTTCCATTTTCATGATGATGAATTATTTCATTATGAACACAGAATGGGTGATTCCATTATAGTAATCTAATGAATTTCATAAAGGGTCATATTTAACCAATTAGGTTTCTTTTAAGTGATTATGGTAATATACTGTAATGGGTTTTCCATATACTGGATAAAGTTAACATGTTAGGTTTCTCCTAAGAGATTATGGAAATATATTACAATGGATATTTAATGTATAAACATAATGTTTATTCCATTTATTTCTATGAGGGTTAGTCTATATAAAAGAATGATATAAAAATTATTACTCATGTAACGTACACATTTTATATGGTTCATTTATATATTTTTAAATAAATAATATTATTTTTCAAATTGTAATGTTGAAATTTCGTTTAAAAGAATTTATATAATACTTTCCATGGGTAAAAAGTATAACCTTTTGAAAATATATAATATGAGTTTTTTATAATTTCAAAGAAACATTTTGAGTGTTATTTTTTCCTTTAAAATCTTATATGATATTTTTTATGAAAATACTTGGGCATATAAGTTTATTACCTAAGTGATAACATTATAATATTTGGTGCAAATAGTTTTTGAAAAAAAATGATAATCTTTATACGTATTCATGGAATAATAATTTCTTTATTATATTTTTTCTCATCACATGCTTAAAATGTTTTCCATGGTGTATCCTTTTTTATAATTTCATATATGATATCAATTAAAATTTTATGTATATTTATAATTAAAATATACCTTGGGATTATAACTTAATTAGAGTGTCCGCTATGTGATATGTGGGATTTTAATGTAAGAGTTATGAACTAAATATCTTAAAATATAAACCTAAAATATCATTAGGCATTAAAGAAAATTAATTATAGTATAATGAAAAAAAATATTAAATGTATAAGGCTAGGTCCTTACATCATGGTTTTGGAAAAGAACCATTGATTGAGAAAAAAATTTGTTGAGATTTTTTTAATTTATTTTTTAAAACATCATTATTTTCCGATCACCATTGTCTTAATTATACAATGAAGTGTTTTAATGAACAATTTAATAATTTATTCTATATAAATTAAATTATAACTTCTAGTCTCATCCTTTTCTCCCATTTGATATATTCTTTATTTTGAAACTCGTTGTTTTATATATATATTCATTTATGATATTTGACTTTCATATTTAGATCCTTTAGTTCTTCATCCTATGAAATTGAATAAAAATTATCACAGGTAATTTTCTCCCTATTTTCTCTTGGCATTCTTTCAAAATGTATAATGGAATTTGTTTTTGTGGTTTACGATTAAATTGGAGTTCAAGAACTATATGTATATTTAATTTTATTCAGTACAATTTGGATTTTTTATCATTATAGGTTATCCTTTTATTGATTTCCTCATGATTTTTTCTTTGATTAATATGTGTGATTAATATCATCTCATTTTATACACTATGATAAGATTAGTTTATAATCATTTGGTTTTCAATGGATAGATTTTGTAGATTTTTCTAATTAATATATAATAAAATAGAATGTTATGAGGGGAATATGATTTTTAGTATATGTTAAAATTAAACTATTATTATCATGTTTAATATGTTATATATATTTGAGTTATAATTATATTTTGTGATGAATTGATTGATAAATTATTATATTTATTACAGTGGAAATAAAAAAGTTTTTGTGTGGCATATGTTGGCATTGTTGTATGATGAGGCTAGTGAGGATAGAGAGTTAAAGATCAATATATATATATATATTAAAGGAAAATTATGAGTAATTTAAAATATAATTTCTGTTATTTATTTTTCTATAGTTATTTTAAATAAATATACTAAATAATTAATTTATTTTATGTACTGATGAATATACAAGGAAATGAAGTTTGTAATTTTTAGAATTAATTTTTAAAAAGTAAACCTGAGTAAATATATCTGATAAGAAATAAATTTATATGTTTTTATATTTGGTTTTATGTGAATTAATAAAATAAAAATTTTAATAAATTTATTTGTTTTAAATAATTTGTAATTACTAAAAAATTGAAAAATTAAAATAATTATGTAAATTGTTTTGTGTGGTTGCGTATTGGTTAACATTTAGGTTTTATATAGTAGTACTTATAGTGAATTGATGTTGACATAGTTGATGAGATTTTGTAATATTGGTGGCTTTAGATGAATTATAATATAGGATGTAATTTTTTCACAATTAATTTCCCTGTATGTTTTGTTATTTCATAAACACCCCCACCAGATTCAGGTAACCAAACGGATGACCATATGCAGTTTTTTGAATTGGGTTAACCCCTAACATCCGTATAACTGCTAGAGGATGTAACATTTTATTTGTTCCCATTAGATTATATGATTAAATTTCTAGGGAGATGGATATTTTTTATGAATGTTTTAATGTGATATTTGAAAATTCAACAAACAGTATAATGCAATGGTGATTTTTAATCCATTGAAGGATGTTTTGTTTACAGAAAACAATAGATGATGAATTTATTTCACAAAATTAGGGTTTGATTCAGGCCATAATGTATGGTTTCATACATTATTGATAATATTATAAAATGCGGTGATATAGTAGTTAAGAAAGATAATGATGCCACACTATAAAAAAGACCAATCATGTTGTGATCTATTTTTTACTTTAGATTAAAATTCAATGTGAGATATGGTTTATGGGGAGATTTCACACTTCAATTCACATGATGTTAAATTTTATAGGAAATAAATTTTATAATGAGTAAATAATTTTCAATGAATAAAAATTTCATTATATAATAAGTTGTTGATAAAGTAATAAGAACCCACACATTATCCCCAATACTTATGTTTTGTTGTGATATATAAGGTGAAACTGCAATATGGAATCCATGAACCATTCATGTTGTTTTTAATATTTGAGTATGAGTGTATTTCATTGTGAGGAAGATCTCTATGTGGAAATTGTTTTATCAATTATAAGAAATAGATGGAGGAACCAACCTATCACACAAAAAATCATGGTCTCATGCAATAATAACTAAAAAATTATATATTTATAGTTTATATAATATCATGGAATTTTTTATTGTTCCTGGTGGATTTAGATCAAATATCAACAGAAAATAAATGGTATCAACATCCAGGATATGTTCGTTGATATTCAATGCAGGTGGTTGAAGTAGATCAAATTGGTTTCTGGTTAGAAGTTTAAATATCAAAATATTTAGCATATAAAATATGAATTTTTACAAAGGATAATAATAATGTGAAGATGCATTATATAGAGAATATCGAGGTGAATTTTGAATTTAATAATAGGGTATATTTTAGGATCTATGATAATGAGAGTGAGTTTTTTTAAAATTGATTATCATTGAAGATCAGTTTTTGGAAATAAAAATGTGTAATATTTACCATTGAAAACTAGGAAGAGAAGAATAGATAATCATGGAGGGATACATTAACTATATGGTGTCCTTTTATTTTCTATTTTACTTATATGTGACACCTATGTGCCCATTTTATCATCTTCAAATACCTATTAAAAAATACATTCGAAGAAGGGGGGAAGAGGATGTACACCATGGATGGGAAACTTGTTTTTCAAAAAGATTGTAATCAAGAATTATTGAACTAGTGATTATTATTCATATCAATACATTATAGATATATTCGCATATTATATATCCTTTGTGGGAGAAACAAGTAAAATATTATCTTTTGTGCTCTTTCATTTCTATATATAGACGTGTGGTTGGGAAATTATTATGATATATTACAATTTTCTAGGAAAAATGAGGAAAATATCCAATCAAGTTACAAATAAGGAGTGTATCTTGATACGCCCAAATTCACCCAATCATTTCTTATGGTGATAAAATGATATTAGTTCCCTTCAAGTGGTATTATAACCATAGTTAAAAACAATGTGAATATGTCAGCAGAAATTTTTTGTGTTGAAAAACATTATAAATAAACATTGAGTATCATTTTTAATGTTTGTAAATATTATATTTTTATTAATAAAATGATATCTCATTATAGTATCCCATGTTTTATATTTTCCTATAATATATTCATGTAAAATATTCCAGTGATGAAATAGTGTTGTTTATAACATTTGAATACAATATACTTCTCTAGGTGGATGAAAAGGAACAAAATGAATTACCTAAATACTTATTAGATAAAAAATACATGATTGTAATGAGTTTTTAATCAAAACAATAATATATCAATAAAATATCCACCTTTTATAAGGGTTGTGTCGTGGGAAAATAGCTTAATCAAATGTTGTTCATAACAAATTTGATTATTTTTAGATGATTTAAAGTGATATGATTTCTAGTTTCTTCAAGGATATTTTGAATTTTTATAAATCTTTCCATGGTCTCATTTATTCACTAAAGTAAGTTGATATTGTGAAAAATAAATTACAATTATTTTCCCATTATAAAATCATGTGGTGTTAAACATTAATAATGAAATATTATAGAACTATCAGTTGATGTTTCCACCATATGAATTCTGCATCCCATTAATTGTTCAAAATAATCAAAAAATTAATATCAATAATTTCCTAGGAACATGACTTAGGTCCTCATCCACATGGAAATCCTTAAAGCCTCTCATGATCTACATGATCAGTTGCATGATCACTTATTCATTATGTATTTTTCATGACCATATCAGGGTCACACAATCACAAGACATATGGAAACTCATATTGTCACAAAATTATATATTGTTCATGTGATTTTTGATATGGTATATGGGTCACACATTCTCAAGACCCATATCAGTTCATGTGACCATGAATCCCTTCCCAATCTATGCGATCTACATGATGATGTCGGATTCATGGACGTATTTAGATTGGATCTCTTTACTTATCTAACACTTCTTCATTTCATATAGTTGTATTCCATTTCTCGTAATTCTATAAGAAAGGAGGTATCTATTTTCATGGCTCACTGGATCACCATTGTTGAAAGTTTAGATGATAGCTGTCATTTGATAATTGAGTCAACACAAACTATACAGATAGATATTATAGGGAAATATCTTTTGAAATATCCTCTCTCAGGCTTCCTACCTCTTTATGGGGTTGTCCTTACAAATAATGTTCATATACTTCAACCACAATCAGAAATTGCACCTCACTCTTGGATATTGGTAAACCATAATTTCTTATGGGAAAACATCTCACATACTTCATTTAATTACTAATGAGAAATTATTAAACAGGTATGTGATTAAATTTATGCTCACATACAATGGAATAAACCATAGTAAATATTATTTAAACATCCACATGTAGTGCTCAATAATGAAGAAATCTTTTATAAACCAAATGTTCGAGTGGTTTCCTAACTAGGATACTGGATCATGGTGAGGTTCATAATGGCTTGGTGTTTTCCCTTATGGGTATATTATATCACCTCTTAATGTTTTTCAGTCCTAAACCAGATCAGTATGTAGAAGTATATATAGATCTCCCAAATTATCACCTATAATACCAAGGTCTTAATAACATACATGTCCTTCTACTATAGTCCACAGAAAAACATATTCCACTTGAGGCAAGGAGAGGTGTCTATCATACAGTGGGATATTGAGAATAATTATAGCACACCCATTTGAGGAGATATGTTTGGTGACTTTTACCATATAACTTATGTTGGACGATAAATAGATCACACCTCCTCTATCTAGGGATCTGATTAGGTTAATTGAAAATACATTTTAGGTGGCCTTGCATCATAGGGAAGATATTATATTTAATAAATAGATGGGGTTTATTATCAATAATATTTTTGAGAAGAATTACAAGAGGTCAAATGCTTCCCCCATATAGGACTCCCTTAGTGTTGAGGTGTATATTTTCCCACAGTTGAAGATGGTTTCATCACTCTCATGGAGAAAGTGGTTATAACCATGCTAAATAGATAGTTTAGTTGGATAGATTTAACTCTATATACATAAAATGATGCCCACCGCTAATGAAGGAAAAAAGGCAGAGTCAGATTCTCCACCATTATGATGGGGCATCTATTGTTGGAGTGGAGTACATTGGGTTATCCATTCCTATGTTGGAAAATGATATCATCTTAATTGCTATATTTATATGCTAAGATCCCCAAAAAATATTATGGTCCCATTCAAGTATTATTGTGTTGATGGGGGATCATATGGGTTGTTATAAGTACTTGATCATCCGGATTATCCCTGATTCTTATTTCAAAACATTTTTTTGTGAATCATCATGGTAAATCCCAACACACTAAATGAATGGGAGATCATGGCCTTCTTGAGCCATCATGATAGCTTAAATTTCAAAACATATCAGAGAATTCCAACTAGTAGAACAATTTTCAATGGTGGGGGAATCATTGATGATCCTGACTATATGATTTCAATTCACAAGTGATCCATTTTCCCCATATTTATGCGAGCATTCTCTATGAATGATATGAACCTTGTTAGTTAAGCAACATGTTTCAGTGTTTTCAGAGGACATATCCTCCCCAGATTCATGTTTGATTCAAGAATCATATAACAGGGGCTCACATGTTCTAGTTGATGTTAACATGAAAGAAGGGATATTTCTAGATAGGCTTCCCTCCATTTTTTGTTGAGATCAGTATTCCACAACATTATAATGATATCATGATCTTCTTTTATCCAATCATGAAATTATCTTCATCATTACCAAAGGATACAAGGTTTACAATAATTTTTGAAGCTAATATCACTAGTGCAGAAATCGTTTTTTACGTCACCATTTTTTACGTCGGTTATATATAACCGATGTAACAATGCGGCGAGTAGATTTTTCACGTCGGTTATTTTAATAACCGACGTTA
This sequence comes from Viscum album, assembly GCA_963277665.1. Lineage (NCBI taxonomy): Eukaryota > Viridiplantae > Streptophyta > Magnoliopsida > Santalales > Viscaceae > Viscum > Viscum album. The sequence continues at coordinate 670,510,624 of OY728123.1, forward strand.
CAAATCGCGCCTGTTGGGTTTTTACGTCGGTTATCAAATAACCGACATAAAAAACCAATCCGCGGGGGGTTTTTTACGTCGGTTATTTTGTAACCGACGTAAAAAACCCGATATCGACGCGTTTTTTACATCGGTTATCAAATAACTGACGTAAAAAACCAAAGCCCCGGGGGGTTTTTTACGTCGGTTTCCAAATAACCGACGTAAAAAAACCCGATATCTACGCGTTTTTTACGTCGGCTATAAAATAACTGACGTAAAAAACCAAAGTGCGGGAGCCTTTTTACATCGGTTTTAAGATAACCTACGTAAAAAAGGTAAAAAATAGTTTATAACGTCGGTTATATAATAACCGACGTTATAAAGCATTTAAAAAAATTAAAGCCCGTGTTCTGTCATTTACGATTTTTTCGATTGACAATCGTCGGCTCGTCTCTCTTTCACGCGGTAAACCCTAATCGGCTCGTCGATCGCCTGCATTACACTCATTTTGGCTTCATTGTTTATCTTCTTCACTGCTCTCGGATCTATCATCTCAACTCGTGACATTCAAGTAAGCCTTACACGAATTTATTTAGTTCGTTTTTGTTTCGATTCTTTATGTTCTTTACATTCATTTTTGAATCTCGTGGAATTTTTATTATTGCCAATGGTTATTATGTTCATTCAACTCGCAACATTCAACTCGCAAATGGTTATTAAAACATTGTGGATTAGCTTCAGCAAAATCTGAAAAATAATGGGTGGTACTGTAACGTTCCATTCTTCTAGCAACATTATTATTTCCTACTTAGCTGGAATGTGTCTTTCTGGATGAAGATTGGTAGTACTTATTTTCTTAAAATCATATTTTCAATATGATTGTCCAGAAAATTATTTTCATGAATGAAATTGGACCAGGTACAATCCGTAATACCTATCCTTAAAATTTCATTCAACATTCTTACATCATAATATTTTTTCAAAAAATTATGATTTTTAGAACTCCTAGATCATAAAACCATCATCTGTTTTCATCTGCATTCATAAAAATATCAATTCATACCTATTATAATCAAATATTTCATTCTGGACTCATGGTGAGTCTGATAATACATTTCTTCTTTCAGTCATCTCCTAAAAATGATGGACCTTTTCATGAAAAGTGTATCTGATTTCTTGAATACGATGGTATGTCTGATTTTCAACAAAACCAAGTGAGGTGATTTCTTTTATTATTAATAATTCATAAAAAAAATTATAATACCTAAATATTATTATCATCCTTTTCATATTTTTCATTATAAAAAAGGTAAAGGGTACTTTTTTTCATTCTCAAGTTAAATTATATTTTTTATAAAGGTCTTTTCTATCTAGGTAGAAATAATTTAATGATAATTAGATTGAATTATGTATATTATCTTATCTTACCATCCAAACACATTTTTATGTATTAATAATTATTATGTTTTGTAAAAACAATTATGACCCCCATTTCATTTTTGTTAGTTAATTGATCTACGAAAGTGTTATAAATGATTTTATGATCATGATCCACCCATATATATGGTTAGTCATTATGTGACATTTGGGTCCATAATATCCTTCTAATGAATTCGACAATGCATTATATATCATAGATCAATATGGGATACAGATGGTTATACCATGTCCAATGTGTTATGTGATGTGCCTGGTATGAAATATTATAATAAATTATAGGAAAGCTGATTAACATATCCCAATATGAGGTGAATGAAACTATGTTTTCCCTTGACATATGTTATGACTTATATGATTATGTTTGTGCCACACTCTTCTGTTATTCCACATACCAATGTTTTTATCTTGTGAATAAGGTTTTTTAAATCATGTTCCCACTATCATATAAATCATGTCTTATGTTATGCTAAAATTGTTATACGTGGACTCAGGTTTTATGATCTATGATTATATAGAGCTGTTTCACTTATCTTTTTGATCATGTGCTTTGTGTATGCTCTTATACCCCCATGGATATCTTTTTATGAGATTAGATATTATATTTATATATATCATGTTTACCCATAATGAGTATCATAAATCAAAACTTTTATTATTTTCATTCCCTAAGTTATAAAAATAAGTATTATGTAGGATGATTCAAAAATTTAATCTGTGGGATGAGTTGTTTTATGTGTGAAACCCAGGCCAAACACATATGTATTTTTTTATTGGTATTACATATATATATTTCGACATATACTTTTTTTTACATTACCATGATATTAACATTACTTTTTATAAAGAAATATTAATGTCCTTAGATTATATATCGGATCAAAAGGATATAGTAATTCTAATATATAATCAGAATGATCAGATAATATGAAAATATTATTAAACATAAAACAAATGGTCTATATTCATATTTTTAACATGACACTTACGATGTATAGCTATTTGGTGTTGGGTACTTATGAAAACTACTACTACTTTCAAGATTTGTTTTATATTTTAAATTGTTTTACATTCAAATTATGATTTTTTTCATATAAACTTGTTTTGTCTTATATTAAAAATATATATTTTTTGTTGATATTTGTTATAGGTAATAATGAGTCGAAGTTGGATTACGGCACATCGAATGAGCAATGAATTTGAGGAAGGTGTTGATGCCTTTTTGGAATTTGCAAAACGAAATGTTCCAAGTAGTGAAATTTTTTTCTATCCATGCCTGAAATGTTTGAATATGAAGAAGTTGAAAAGTAGAGAGATAAAAGATCATCTGATATGTCATGGTTTTAATCCGAGTTACAACCCTTGTATTTGGCATGGTGAAACTGGACGGAATGTCACTGATGATGATGATTCGCAAGATGGTAACTCCGATGGAATTGAAGAAATGATTCGCGATATTGTATCAGAACAAATTGAGATAGAACCGACAGTTGCACGTCTATATGGTGATGCTGAAAAACCATTATATCCCGGTTGTACAGATTTTACGGTTATGTCTGCGGTGTTAAGATTGATTAACCTAAAGGCGAAGCATGGATGGAGTGACAGAATTTTTACAGAGCTGCTATAATTGATGAAATAAATTCTTCCAAAAGATAACGATCTTACAGATTCACATTACAAAGCCAAGAAAATATTATGCCCGATGGGATTGGGATACAATAATATACATGCATGTCTGAATGACTGCATTATATATAGGAAGGAATATGAATTTCTGTCAGAGTGTCCAAAATGTGGGACATCACGGTATAAGGTGAAAGAAAAATCACAGGGTGATGTAGAGATTACAAAGCTCCCTTCAAAGGTATTTTGGTATCTTCCTATAATTAATCGTTTCAAACGTTCATTTGCTAATTCACATGATGCAAAAAGGTTAAGATGGCATGCTGAAGAGCGGGTATGTGATGGAAAAATACGTCATCCAGCTGATTGTCCACAATGGATGAAAATTGATGCGCAGTATTCTACATTTGGAAATGAAATAAGAAATCTCAGACTAGGGTTGTGCACAGATGGAATGAATCCATACCGAACACTCAGTAGCACACATAGTTCATGCCCCGTTTTATTGGTAATTTACAACCTCTCTCCTGAAGTTTGTATGAAGCGCAAATATGTCATGTTGAGTACAATGATCTCTGGTCCAAAGCAACCCGGTAATGATATTGATGGTTACTTGTCACTGTTGATTGATGATTTGAAACTGTTATGGGATGATGGTATTAGGGTGTTTGATTCTTATAAAATGGAATATTTTCAACTACATGCAGTGCTTCTGTTCACTATAAATGACTTCCCAACGTATGGAAATTTGTCTGGATACAGTGTTAAAGGGCATAAAGCATGTCCAATTTGTGAACAACAGATGTCCTATTGTCAATTGCATCATGGGAGGAAAACAGTGTACATGGTTCATCGAAAGTTTATGCATATGGAACACCCTTATAGAAGACTAAAAAAGGCATTTAATGGCTCACAAGAATTTGATACTTCTCCAAAACCTTTATCCCATGATCTGTATTTTCAGAGGGTGAAAAACCTTGATGTGACATTGGGAAAGACACAGAAATCTGGTAATGATAGACATATTTGGAAGAAAAGGTCAATATTTTTTGAGCTACCATATTGGAGGTATCATGAAGTTAAACATAATATTCATGTCATGCACGTGGAGAAGAATATCTGTGATTATTTGATTGGAACATTGTTAGATATTAAAGGAAAGACTAAAGATGGGTTGAATGCAAGATTAGACTTACTATCAATGGGAATACGTTTGGAGCTACTCCTAAAGGAAGACGAACATTTCTTCCCCTGGATTGTCATACATTATCGAAGAGGGAGAAAATTAGATTCTGTCAGTGTCTTCATGATACCAAAGTGCCTCAAGGTTATTCTTCTAATGTAAAAAATTTTCTCTCATTGAAGGAATTGAAGTTGATAGGTATGAAATCACATGATTTTCATGTCATGATGCAACACATTCTACCAGTTTCAATGCGTGGAAAATTGCCCATTCGTGTCAGAAAGACTATAATGAAGTTGTGTTATTTTTTCAATTCAATTTGTAACAAGGCGATTGATGTGAATGCTTTGAACATTTTGGAAAAGGATGCAATTTTAATACTTTTTCAATTGGAAATGTATTTTCCTCCAACTTTTTTTGATATAATGGTGCATTTAATGATTCATCTGGTTCGAGAAATACAGCTTTGTGGACCTGTATATCTTCGTTGGATGTATCCTTTTGAAAGGTATATGAAAATATTAAAGGGGTATGTTAAAAATCTATATCGACCTGAAGCCTCCATTATTGAAAATTATATTTCTGAGGAGGTAGCAGAGTTTTGTACGAGCTACTTGGCTGCAGTGCAACACATAGGTTTGCCTCCATCTCGCCATGAACGAGTTAATAATGAGGGAAAGGGGATTCGCGGCTTGAAAGTCAAATCATTGTCAGCTGAATAGATGAAGAAGTTAGAATCATACATCTTGAAGAACATAGCTGATTCTCAACCATATATCACATTGCATATTAATGAGTTGAAACAATGTCATCCAAAGAAGAAAGAAATGTGGATTTTGAATGAGCACAATAAAACTAATTTGTCATGGATTAAAAAGACTTTGCTTGGTAGATCAGATGTATCAGAGACATTAAAATGGATAGTGGGTGGTCCATGTTTAAATGTGATAACATGGTCTGGTTATGACATTAATGGTTATACATTTCATACAAAAGCTCAGGACAACAGAAGTGCAGTTCAGAATAGTGGTGTATTGGTGTTTGCAGAAGCAATGCATTTTTCGAGTGCTAAGGACAAAAACCCAATTTCTGCATCAAATGCATATTATAAAGTGATTGACTACATATGGGAGGTTGATTACTTTAAAATGAAAGATCCTGTTTTTAACTGTAAATGGTTTAACGGTAACAACAGTGTCAGACACGATGAATTTGGAATGACACTTGTTAATCTGAATAGATTGGAAGACACAACTGATTCTTTTATAATGGCAACACATGAAAAACAAATTTCTTATGTAGTAGATCAATCAGATATGCAGTGGGCTGTTGTTTTACAAGGGAAAAAACAATATGTTGGTGGGGATGAACTTGATGAATATGCTGATTTATGTGAGATCCCTACTTCAATGGAAATATTAACAGAACATAATGACGATCATGTTGAAGACATAGTTTGTGCTATAAGGAACGATCACGACGAAGGAATTTGGGAAAACAATCCATCTGTATATTCCTAAAATTACAGGTAACATATGTTTATTTCTTGTTTACATTTATTTTTTCCATAAATGTTAGATATTGTATGTTTTTTATTTATTAAAACATGTTTTAAAATAAAATAAGTATATGTTATTGTTTGTTTTAAGTTTGTTTAGTTTACTTTATCATTTTTATTGTTGTACCCCTCTCTCTTGGATTTTAATGATCACAATCACTCTCATCGTGTTCTAACTTGTTTTCATGTGTCTCGATGCTAGGAAAAAGGTTGCCCAGGAGTTGGCCCAAGAAGGCTGATAGTGGACTCTCTGAGTCCACCGGCCAACCGATGGATTCCCACCGGCCAGCCGGTATGGGCACCGGCCAACCGGTTCTTGCCCACCGGCCAGCCGGTGGACCACCAGCCAGCTGGTGAGACACCACGGCCCACCGGTGTGCCCAGTCAAACTAGCCGTTGGTCTTTGATAATTGTTTTAAATTGTTAATTATTTTTTGAAAAGGCAATTCACCCCCCTCTTGCCATCCTCTACGACCCAACTGTTTATAACCATTACATGAATTTTAAACTGCTTATTTTTGTTCACTGACAATTACTTTACGATGTTTACAATGTTTACCAGGTTTACCATTTTTACCATCTTGACCATCTTGACCATCTATGCCATCTTTACCATTGTTTAACATGCTTACCATATTACCAATGTTTACTATTATGTAACTTATTACACTTTTCTATTTTCTGATTACAATAGTATTAAAATATTTGAATTTGTATATTTGTTCACTGACAATTACTTTACCATGTTTACAATGTTTACCAGGTTTACCATTTTTTCCATTTTTTACCATCTTGACCATCTTTTCCATCTTTACCATTGTTTAACATGCTTACCATATTACCAATGTTTACTATTATGTAACCTAGTACACTTTTCTATTTTCTGATTACAGTAGTATTAAAATATTTGAATTTGTATATTTGTGAACTGACGTTTGTTTTTTTTATTTAAAGGATAATGACAGATCATTCAGATGATCAACCGCATGATTTTGGGGAGGAGCATATTGCTAGTCATACCTCTGGGGATGAACATTCACATGCTCCTATTACGACAAAGAGTTCAAAGGTTGGTAAACGTGGTTGCACACGTTTACCAAAATTATCCCTTGCCCGTACGCAGGATCAGAGGATAGTAGTTGAGATTGATGATGATGATATTCCTAGAGGTCCGAATGCCAAAGATTTTAAGAGTTTTGTTGCAACTCAGGCTAAGACCAAAGTAATCATTCTGTATGATGATTGGAGAGGTGTGGATAAAGCGATTATCTCTCAGTTGTGGGAGACGATTTTGTTAAGATCATTTGTCATGGTTTGACCATTATTTTAATGTTTCTGGTATATATAATAGGCTTAACCTCTTCTTTATCAGATGACATTTGATATTCCTGACACTGGAGGAGTCAGGAAGAAATGCTTATCGTTGGCTGCCAGGAGATGGAGGGATTTCAAATCAACTCTCACATCTGATTTCATTTATGGTCATAGGAGTCATGACAATCCATGTCGTATATATCCTTTTATAGATGAAGACACATGGAGACAGTTTTTTGAAATTAGAAAAAAAAGAGTCATTTCTGGTAAGGGCAATGTAAACTTTTATATACTTTCTTATATAAATTATTTTATTAATGTTTTGTTAATGATTTCTTATTCTTAAATTACAGCAAACAAGGAAAGCTCATCAGGAGATCCAATCTAAAAATGTATACCCTCATAGTTTATCTCGGGGAGGGTATACATTATTGGAAGAAAAAATGATAGCAGAAAAATTTCAACAACTAAGAGCTGAGTCTTCAAGCTCTGGAGAGGTGGCCCCTCCATCCCCTCCATCTAGACATGAAAAATGGAAGAGAGATCGGAAGGGAAAAAAGGGCAATATCTTTCGGAAGAATCGAGAATCGTAGCTGAGAGGATTGTAAGATATCTATTTAATTTATTTAAGTTAACTTTTTTCTTCATATAAGTTTCAATCATTACAGAAATGTTCAATTAATTAATACATGACTCTCTTGAGGAGCAAAGATCAGAGGGGACATTTACAGCTACTGGGAGGGAAGATATTTTATTTGCAGCATTGGGAAGGCCCGAACATCCTGGTCGTGTAAGAGGATATCCGACAGGTGTATCGGTATGAAAAGTGTTTCCACGTTCTTCAACTTCTAACGTTGAGGGGGTTTATAAAAAAAATAGAATCCTTGGAGGCTGAAGTTCAAAATATTAATGCGATGATGGAAGACAAGATTAGAGATTCGGTGCAGTCTATGTTTGCAGAAATGCAAAGACAATTTCAGACTGCAGCTCCCACTCCTCCACCTCCCCCTGCAGACCCCATTATTTATCCTCCACCTCCGCCAGTAGCTCCCACTCCCCCACCTCAGCCTGCGGACCCCATTTTTTATCCTACGCCTCTGCCGCAGCTTCCTACATATTGCGAGTTGTATGTTGATGATTCTCAACATCATATAGTAGAATACGGGTTGGTATATTGTATAGGAGATACAGTTCATCATCAACAATTAGAGGTAGAGAATCATAGGGTCACTGTACAGGATATTATAGATAGATCAGCTAGGGTACCAATACCTACAGATGAGGTGGCGACAGTTGGACAGAGTATCGGCCATTTTTTAGTTTGGCCATCCAGACTTCTTCGACTCATTACCATAGAGGTATGAATGTTATATCTTTTATTTTATTTTTTTATTAAAGTTGTTTTATCATTTGAAAACTACTATAATTCTCAATTTTTTTTCACAGGAATACTTCAAAGGTAAAGAAATACTCTATAGACAACAACAAAGACAACAGGTTATGACATCAGATACAGATTCCAATGGTCTTGACAGATTGTCAAGATATTCACATTTTTTGTTGGGTTTTTATGAGTTTCCAATGGAATCTCATGTTTGTGGACGTGAAATAAGTGTGGGGATTACAAAATCTGATATCATGGAGCTTGTTACTGGAGAGAAGTTGGGCATCAACATGGTGAAATTTTTTTCCATGTAAGTCTTAACACCTTTTCCCTGCGTTATATTTATTAAAAATGTATACTTATATATGTTTTGTATTAGGTATATTTATAAAATTTGTGAGAGGAATGAACTGACAGAAGTATATGGATTCATGGACCCGCAATTGATTTCCCCTGAAGCATGTGCATTGACTGAGGAACAAAGAATGGTTTATATTGCTGAAAGATTTGAAAAGAATATAATCCAACAATGTTGGATGATGCCTTTTGTGAGAGGTATGAAACACATTTCTCTCAAATAGTTAATTATCTTTTAACATAAAAACCCAGTAACATTAAATTTCCTTTTATCAGTAATCATTGGATGTTAGGGATTTTTTTCCCAAGGGAGAAATCTCTTTATTGGATATGCTCTGTTCATGGTGATGTGCGGGCAAGTTTTAAGAATATATTGGAAAAGTAAGTTTCAATTTCTCAATAGTTTTATATATTATAATAAATTTTAAATTTACCCCATTCGTATTATTTTCTAACAGTGCATGGGCCTACTTTCGAAAAAACACAAAGAAAAGAAATGCAAAGATCAAATATGTAAAGGCGAAGGTAAATTTCCATTTATAATTTGTACTTTTTGATTTATTACATAAAAATAATATATTGAATTTACACTCATTCAAAATAGAATTGTCATGAACAACAAGGCCTCATCGAATGCAGATATTATATGTTAAGATTTATGTAAGAAATAATAACAACTGGGACAATTGTGAATTTTGTCCTGGTACGATTTCCTCTTAAACTTTTCCATCATATTTCAATTTGATTTATTCATAATACACGTTAACTATCTTCTTTTTCATTTGTAGCTTTTTGATGACCCTCAACCCTATACTGCTGAAGACATCAAACGCGTACAAGTGGAGTGGTCAAATTATTTTACAGGTTTGATTGAATTTTAGTTGTTTGTAATGTAAAATGTAATTTTGAATATTTTCGTTTTAATTATCTATTTGGTAGTTGTTTAGTTTTGATTTAGTTTTTTTTTGAAGTTGACAGTGTAAGTTTTGAATGTTATATAAGTGAATGTTTAATTTTGCTCTACTTCTTGTTTTGGACTACTTTTGATGGTTCTTTTGGTATGGATTTGGGTCTGTGGGGGAGGGGTTCCTAGGGTGTGGGGGTGTGTTCAGTGGGGTTGGGGGTGTCCAGCGGTCTGGGAGGGCTGTCCGGTGGGGTGGGGGGACAGTCTTGGGGGGTGGAAGGGATGTCCAGGGGTGTGGGAAGCGGGTCCAGGGGTGTGGGAGTGCTGTCCAGGGGTGGGGGGTTGTCTAGCGGTGTGGTGGGGGCTGTCAAGTGGGGTGAGGGGGTGAGGAGGTGCTGTTCAGGCGGGTGGGGGGTTGTCGAGGGGTGTTTGGGGGTGTCCGGGGGTCGGGGGGCAGTCCAGGAGTGTGGTGGGGGCTCCAATGGGATGGGGGAGGGTTGTCCAAGGGGTATACATGAGGGTGGGAGCTCCAATGGGGTGGGGGAGGGCTGTCCAGGGGGTATACATGACGGTGAGTGCTCCAACGGGGTGGGGGAGGGCTGTCCAGGGGGTATACATGAGGGTGAGGGCTCCAACGGGGTGGGGGAGGGCTGACCATGGGGTATAAATGAGGGTGGATGCTGTATAGTGGGTAAGTTTTATATGATATCTATTTACATGCTTATTTTTGATGTACTTCTGTTTTTGTGGTATGATTTCTTGATTTATTTTTTGGTTGATTCTGGTGGAGAGAAGATCACTGCATTCTGTTTTTAAAAAAAAATGGGTTTATCACGTCGGTTATTTAATAACCGACGTCATAAAAGCCCTGGAAAATGGTTTATCACGTCGGTTATTTAATAACCGTCGTGATAAAAGTCCTGGAGAATGGTTTATCACGTCGGTTATTTAATAACCGACTTGATAAAGGGCCTGGAGAATGGTTTAGCACGTCGGTTATTGAATAACGGACGTGCTAAACGGCCTGGACAAGGGTTTATCACGTCAGTTATTGAATAACCGACGTGATAAACCCCCTCCCACTGGTTTATCACATCGGTTATAAAATAACCGACGTGATAAACCCCCCTCCCCCATTTTTTCACGTCGGTTTTATATGAACGGACGTGATAAACCACGCTCATCCCGGTTTATCAGGTCGGTTCTTATAGAACGGACGCGATAAACCCCCTCACCCCCTGTTTATCACGTCGGTTGTTTAAGAACGGACGTGATAAACCATTGTCCAGGCCGTTTATCACGTCGGTTCTTCGATAACCGACGTGATAAACCATTCTCCAGGCCTTTTATCACGTCGGTTCTAAAATAACCGACGTGATAAACATTGCGATTTTATGCTTTTTGACGTCGGTTTTTAAATAACTGATGTCAAAAACCTTATTTATAATGTCGCACGTATTAACGTTGGCTAGAAACCGACGTAAAAAATTAAAAATAACCGACATAAAAAACGTTTTCTGCACTAGGGTATAATGCCTGGTTAGAGGCTAACCTTAATGAAACCAACATCCCTAATAGTTACTCATAAGGAAATGATGTATTTATCATACACTTTATTTACAATAAGAGTATAAACTAGAACATCTGTATTGAGTTCAATACCCATGAGTAAATATGTCCCTACACTATTACTTCCATATTCATATCAATGAAGGATGACCTACAGTATAGAAAACTAAGAGGTTGAGATTTAGAGAATAATACATCAGGAAAATATAATTTTAGAAGGATTTGATCTTGAGACCAGTTCATAATGTGTCACATTAAAATACTAGCACAGTTAGGATATTAACTTTGATAACTTGATTTGATGATCGAATCTATGAAGGATTAGATATACAACATTCATTTAGGAAAACAAATGTTGGTTCGAGGTACATTGGTGGCTATAGGGAAAGAAATATGTTATCCCTTCATCGAGGTAATGGAAAGATAAATCGTTCAACCATATTTAAATGGAAGTTTTATAAGTATGATCGTGCTAATGTATTTTCTGTTTTTGTTGATATTATGGGAATATGATGGAGACCAGAAAATCCTACCGTCAACTTTATATTCAACCTAGAGTAAGGTTATTGGAGTTTGATTGAGAGGTGACCAGGGGGCTAATAACAAGGGTTCCCTTGGTCAATGTGATCTGATGAGGTTGGATACATCCATCCCTAAGGTTTCTTAGTCTATAATTCCATCAGTTCTATCTTCAACAAAATTAGTGTCAGTACCTTCTGAGGTCCCTTCCATATAATGTAATTGGAAAAGGAATCATTCTAAACTACAACATCCCTATCCCCCCAAATCCCCAATTAATTCATTCTGATTATACTTCTATATTTTTACCATTGCAATAAATCATTATTTTTATAAAAATGTGAAAGTCCCCACCAAGACCTCATGGAGAAACATGCTTCTATTATTTATAATAGGGGTGGCCATTATATTTCTCTATAAAACCCATCAATATTAGCCTTTTCCTATTAAGATGTGGAGAAAGATGAAGTGTCGGCCCAGTTAAACCCAATGCATGCTTCATACATTTCAATGGTTCTACCAATCGACCTGACATGAGAAAATAATCTTATAGATTAAACTAATGTCGCTAACTATTCCACTTTTGATTTACCTTTTATGGATTCACATTTTGGAGAGGGTGGTTTAATTCTTAAAAAAATAAAATGTGTCTCAATTTATATCATTTTCATTAACATTTCTTTTTTCTCTTGAAGACAATTAAGATGGTGAGAAAAGTATGATGTTAAAGAACGAATCAGTGGTGGCACCAGGCCGCATTTCAAAAATTTTCATTACCACTTCACCTAATTATGTGGTTCATTCAATTTACCATGTTAGTGAAAGAACAAAGAAATATATGTTTCCATCATCAATCACATATGTTGGATACCTGATGACATCATACTATATATATGCTGACTGATAATGTTTTTTTACTATTTTTATATTAAGTTTACCCCATATATCAGAATCTCAGGTCCCCTCTACCTTATGCATTCCTCAAACCAAATCAACTAATAGAGAGGCATAATTCATACCCACATCATCGAAGGCTGTGAGTACAGTTCCTTCAATGAATATCTTAGTAATGGGATATATCCATATCATTGTTGGTAAGGTTGAAAATAGCTACATGGAGTCTATAATAATCCATATTCATGAAGTTCAATCATGGATTCAACATGATCAAAAACTTTTCGAGAAAACCATAACAGAGAAACAAGGGATCTTCAACCTGTCAGAGAACATCATACTTGATGTTATTTCTAGGGCAGAGGCATTTCAATGAATTACGAAGTCAAATATTTAATTTTTCTGAATAATTTTTCCAATTCATTGCTTACCTAGAGTATAAATATTCATATCTCAATACTCCTATGAATTCATGTTTTTATGGGAATTTAGTTTTTTGACACTTTCATAATTTATGAATTCATGAGAGAGATTGTGTTGTGTGTGTATTCATTCCTCTACACAATATCAATGATTTTTTTTCCAGAAAATGTCATATCATCATCAATCATTATTTTATTCATGATTCTCATGTCATTTCATAGTTTTAATTTCACATGGGTCATCCATAATACCCATACTTTATATAATACCATGTAATCTCACCCATCTATATTTTAATTATTGAATCACATCAAATGTTTCTTGAAAAATTACCATGAATTCCCAATGAAATGATATAATTAATTTATAAACCTGCTACAATTCTCAAGAGATAACCTAATTAAAAATTATAATTGGAGAAAAATATATTTCATAGAGGGATAGATATCTTATTTTTTTCAAAATTATAGGACATTGTGTTTGTATCTTGATTTTCCACTAGTAAAAATTTATATTTTATACATACTTTGATACATTTTATTATACTTCCCTATCATTTTCCTAAGACCCATTAAGTGAATGATTAGTGGGAATGGAATGGATTTGTTTACTAGGCCTCTCTATTACATTATTTTTACCTTAAAGGTTTGGTTACATTTCAATTTTTCATGAGTTAAATATATCTAAGAGCACAAAAATCACTTGTAAAATGATTAAATACTCTACTTTTTCCTGGGATGTATTTTTTTTGGGTTCCCTCCTAGCGATAACTGCGTCTCTTTTAGTTTAATGACATTCAGAAAAACACTATACCACATAGTTTATCGTCTTGTAGTAAGGAAATAAAAATGATATGATGTTTATAGTCATTCTTCTATGAAATTATAAATGAATGTATAATGTGAATACATGATAGGGATGATAAAAAATATCCTTAGGTGATGAGTTCTTCTATAGTGTTTCCAAGTCTCATGAGGATTGGATTTCATTTCCTACAAGGAAAAGTTTTCCCTAGTTTATAGGTAGGAAGGACTTATTCATGATCCCATAGGGATTACATGGATGGTCATGTAGATATTTCCCCACCCTCTTGCAAGGGTCATGAAATATTCTGTTGATATTGTGTTGGTAGTTGGTAAAAATATTTGGGAATCTGAGTACACCGAGATCATTAGAATATGGGTTGCTTAAATCACATGTCCACAAGATGGAACTAATGGATTTATAATGAGGAAGAGATGCAAAGGATGAACCAAACCACCTAATGGTGCTGAGTGTTTCTATAGTGTCATTAGTGATCACAACGATTGGGATTACCTACTTTCCAAGATGGGATGCATGTACCTAGTAGTTCAAAATCAATTATGAATGATTTTATAGGGAATACATGTATGTTTAAGTAGAGGTCTATCCACTCTCTAAAAATATCTCTAAATTATTTTGGAAGACTCGAGAACATGGAAGATGAATTGTGGTATATATAAAATAACTATTAGAGAATGTTTTTGAAACCATAGGGAAATTGTTCTTTACATTGGCAGGATCATGACCTTCCCCATGTGATTTCGAGTAGCATGGGTTGGGGTATCAAAATTTTTGGGAATGGTGTGTGATAGTACATCTATGATAAAGGGACTAATACATGAGGAAATAATGTTGAGGATTTTAATCCACTTAAATAGCATGCTTATGGGGATTATAAATCATGGAATTGTAATATTTGAGTTAACTGGATATGGGAACATGTTGTAATAGATCCACCATTAGTAATTGATGGTTTCTATAATTTTTTACATGGTTATTATAATAACTCCTTGTTTTAAGGGGGTCTTACATTAATTAAAATATATATTTAGTTGAATTATTTTTTTACCAGGATACTATATAAAAGTGGTATGATCATGGAATATCAATGCCCATATGGTTCCATGTGATGCATACCAATTCAAGGAACTAGGTGTGTCATCCCAAAAATGAAATTCCCAAAGGATGTTTATGAAAACTGTATGATTCAATAAGGTTTTGAGTACCCTAAAACAATTTTATGCTTAGTGGACTCGTTAACATAATAATTAGATGAAAAAACCATTACTCTATCTTTTTACGTGATGAGAGGGTCTACCGAGCATAGATGGGGGTTTACATTGTCGAAAAAAGGGTGATTGGTCTTTATGAATTATCCATTATCACTAAAACTCTTTCCTAAAATATATAGAAAAAGAGGTTATCAAGCATAGAAATGAATTTTTCTTTGGACACCCTTTTGAAATTTTTATGGGGAGAGGTTTTGTGTGTCATTCACTAGCTATTTAGGGTTTGAGATTTAGAACACCAAAGGTTGATATTTAAAGTGGCACAACATTCATCATAGGGAATATAGTTTAAAGTCATGATATACATGGACCTATTATGAACAAAATTCCACACAATTTCCTATTTAGGTTATCTATATCAATAGTAATCCAGATTCCTTTTGAGTTGGCATGGAATATATTGTAAATCATATATTGAACCTCTCAGGAAATGATTAATGATATGTGTAAAGCATGTTAGGAATGACCCAGAATACCATAAGGTTCTTTGTTATTCCACAGTGACATCAGGATCTGAATTATTAGGAATCCCCTTCTATGGGGACAAGATTTTTCTCATTGGTTGTTCAAACCCCATGTAAAATACTAGAATGGTCATATAGAGATATCTATTTTCCATTATATGGTTTAAGAAAGGTTTTAGGAAACCTGAGTTACCCAAGACAAGCAGTGTGATTTATGCATTGGGGTTCATGAAATATGATTAAATAAAACTGTACTTTAGTTATCTAAGTTTTTGTTCTAGTGTTCATTGTATGAGTAATAATGGACAATGGGGTTTTTCATATTTTTTTTATTTTTTTGTTTGGGTATATCTATCAAGCATATTAATTTCCTGAAATTAGAACATTTTCATTTCAGTTTAACATCATTCTGAAGGTACATAAAAATCTAATTGAAATTGTTAAAGATATCCATCAGATACATTTTCACTATATAAAGGAATTAAGGTGTAGGTAACCCATTTTATCCATAAACATGATTATTGATTGGTGGACATATACCATATCCTTTCTTGTGCATGTTTTTATTTTACAAAGTAAATTCATACATAGGTCTGAATCGTTCATTAGAATAATGTTCTTTTAAACCTCGATCCTATTTAGAAATATTAAAATTATACTTTTAAAGATCATGATCCTGATGATTACCTATAAATTTTTCAAGGTCTAGAATAATACCATAATCATATCTTTTAAGGGTATCCCTTTGTGCTGATGAAACTCATATATAGGGGATATGATCATTAGTGATAGTGAGCTATGGATACGACAAAAATAGAGGATCTATACATCACTACATATCTTATAGTGGAATGAGTCATGTCACATTTAGTTATTTAATGAAATATCCCTATGCATGTCGGATCCATAGATGGGGAGGGGGATTTTTGTTATTGCGAATGGACCTATGATTGGTAATATGGGTGTCACTATGTATCTTGAAATGATAGTAATGAATCAACATGTTGTCAATGAATGAGAAAATATCCAACCTGGACTAACCCATTTTGATAGTGCATTTTTCTTGTTGACTGTTATGTATGAACTACTTATTGGAGATCTGAGGATCATTCTATATCCTATAATTAATGAAATCAAGGAACACATAGTTCATAAATGGGTAGTTGTCCACACTGGTTTGACCTATACATATAGGGGGTATTTTTCATATTGATTCATACATCTAGATATTTTATTAGAGATCCAAGAATCCCTACATATCTTGTAATGGTAGGAATCAAGCCTCATGTTGTTCCATATTGGATAAATCTATTTACAGGACTGACCCATGCATAGAGGAATGACTTGTTCCCATTGATTGTTGAATTTGGACCCACTATTGGAGATTTCTGCATCATAATGTATCATGTGATGACATGAATAATATCACACTTAGTTATTGAACATGAATATTTCTATGTAGGTTTGACACATACATCGAGGGGGGAATTATTCCCATTGATTTTTTTGGAGAGACCCGTGATTTTACATCTCAGAGTCACTACATATCCTATGTTTCCATGAATCAAGTCATATGTAGTTCTTGAAATAGACTATCTCCATGAATGTCTGACTATTACACGTGGGGGTGTTCCCTTTGATTTTTGAAGATGGACCTTTGAATGGAGATCCAAGAATCCCCATATGTGTTTTTATTACACAAATCAATCCACATGTTGTTCTTTAAGGGAGGGGTAGTGGTGGACCAACACTGAGGACGACTATCCACTTAGGAAAGGCCCATATTAAGGGACTATTTTATTTTTTGCATGAAATATTAACAATGTTATTTAATATCCATAGTTAAGGATGCAAAACATGGCATTCATGGTCTTACATTCAAGACCTATCCAATCCTAACATGAAAAATATTTTTCGATCATACAGGTAAGACCATGAGAATGTCCCGAATTCCACATGATCTATGCTCGGTGTGAGAAATTAGTATTAGATATTGGTTTTATCATGACACATCGGATATTAATGTTAGAAAAGGGGACATATTTATGAATGATGTGTTTCATCTAAGATATATTATATAGGGGTCTCTATGTATCTCATTATAATGGGAATCAATATTTATGTAGTTCTGACTTGTTTCTTTATATCATGTGGTATGGACATCATCCATTCATTTTAATTCCATGTAGTATGGACATAGGTATTTTGAAATTAAAGGTGAAGTAATAAAGCCCTATAAACATTCCCTATGAATTTCGGTAATACTCATATGATATTCCTCTTAGGATTGTGATATGAGGATTCATGATATGGTTTCCAAATACATCCCATGCATGGTAAGATATGTAAGAATATATTTTATTGTCTTACCCCAAACATGTTATCCCATAATCATATGTCTTCTGACTGGGATAGATATATTATAGATAGACCTAGGATTTTTGAACTAAAAATCACTACACATTCTGTGAAGGTAGCAATTAGCCACACATTTCAACAATTAGGTTATTTATTATGTGGATTTGTCTCAGACATTGGGATAGGGGAACTTCATTTTTCTATCAAACATTTCAATATCACATGTGTTGAATTGTCTAAGAAGTGATGTTATCCAAGCATTTTAACAGCATGTGTTGAGGAAATAAGATTCTGCAATGTTTAATGTCTTTCTAATAGGAATTGTTTCATGTATTTTGATGATATACGATACAGACTCATTCCTTTTAGTTTATCATCATGTGGTGTGTAGTTCAATATCATTCCATCAGGACATATTCCTTGTTGTTTAACGGCATACCACTGAGAGTTAAAATTTACTATAGTTTAATGTATTACTACACAAACTTCTTCTATAAATTTTAAACATCATACAGTAAGGACGTATCATTACGTTTAATTCCATACAACTTGGATGTTGGATGATTGATGAAAATTAAAAAATGTACTTATTGATAGACCTCAGATTTGTGGGGAGCGTGATACATTCCATATCCATCATGGAAAACGAGAATGATCATTGGATTAAACTTTGTGTTTGATATAATTCCCATCCCATTTAAATTCCATCATTCATGGTTTCATAACTTGTATCGTTGGGGTTCTGAGAACCAATACCTGATCTCCTTGATAGAATGAATAGAGGTGAACCATTTTATTAAAGGCTCATGTTATTTGATTCTAATGGACATTGAGGATGTCCAATGTGCACAACCATTTCTCATTTAGTTGTTCCAACTCATCTAGCTACTTTTGAAATTTATCGTCATTTGGGTTCTATCCAAATATACCTATTTGAAGTGAGTGAAATTGGAATTATATCGAAAACACTATCTTTTTTGCATACACCAATGAGTACAGAGTTACTTGTGTTTAAGTACATGTAGTGGAAATGTAGAAACATAATTCATGGAAGAGATTATTAGGCCAATACATTATGTCTCTATTAAATATCTTATAAACAATTTTTGGAAATGTATTATTAAAGTCCTTAATTTTTCCATTTTCACTTGTATGAAAGCGAGATGAAGTGTTCAACATGATGTTATACGCTAGGTACAATTTTATAAACATTAGAGAATAAAATATGCTTTATTTTTTCATAAACATCTTGTGAGGGATGCTGAATTAGGTAATTATATTGGGAATTATATAGTGAATTATATTCTTCATGACAAGTTTATTTAGGGGTGTTTACTTAGCCAAAATGGAAAAAAAGTTGATATTGGTAATGGAATACTTAATCCTCTTAGATATAGAGGGGTTAGAGAGACATTTAACTTCCAATACTCATATGTTAAATGGATAGGAAAAATTAGATATATGTATAAATTTTGGGTGTTGATGGGTGAATTTTTTCAAATACATACTTGCATGAAATTTCATGTTTAACTCCACACAATCATGTATCATTTTTTGTCATTAGTATCTAATACTCAAAATTATATGGGAGCGTCCAATCCCAGATTGATGAGATATCCATTGAAGCATCACATTTAGAGGGATTTTTTCTAATTTGGTCATTCCTAATGGGTAAATATTGCTACTCATTACCAATACTTTTCCCATTCAGATTATCCTATAAGGTGAGTCTCATTTTATAGATAATAATATATGGTCTCTTTTCATCCAAGGATGGATATTAGTTAATCAAGTTATAGGAAAGTGTTGATATGATTTATTTCAACCACATCAAAGACGACGATCATTGAGAGTATCCTTTGGTGCATGATACTAAAAAACACCTCATCCTAATTAGTGTAGGCCAAGAATATGGAAAGATGATAAGTAGATCAGTATGAGAATTTGGTGATCACATGATGTGATAACACACACCATTTATTAGCTTGATTACTATCCTTGAATCCACATTAATATTTATCTAGTCTATCTTCTTTTTTACGTCTAGCTCCAAACCAGTAATGGGGTCCTAATATTTACACTCATTATTAGTACAACTTTCAGATAATGATAAATAGTAGGGAAAATTATCATTTCAACTGAAAAAATACTACCTCTAAACTAACCCAATTTAGCATTTTATTTTCCATCCTTTATCTATTAAGACATTGGGTGGAATTGTCAAAAATCTTCTCTCATGTTTGGGGAGTTTCTTGTGAATCGAAAACCTCTTCTTTCTAGATGTTTGTTGTCTATTGGTGTAATTTATAGGGTGGAATGTTCCACATGGAAATCAGTTATGGTTTTCCGTTTAACTACATTTTGTGAAACAAATTGAATGTCCTATTATTTCATAGTAACTTCCCATTATTCCAAATTACCAGAAAAACATAGAATATCCAAGGATTTACCTGATTAGGTCAATACAAGAGACAAATTGTACATTATGGTGCTTCAAGAAATGGATCATATTTTTCACTAAAAATATGAGAATGAGGTAGTTCTTAACGACATCAGAATATCTGGTCTCAATATGTATTATTATTCTACTATATTAGTAGAGATTCATCTCATTATATGTGTCATTTTTCTATGTAGGGAGTGCATTAAGTGATTTCTCTGTGGTGCCTACATATAATTTGAGTGGCTTTACTTCCACTATAATCATTAAGAATACTAGCTGAAGAATGTATTTATTTAGACTATGAATGGTTTCTTGGAAATATTGATACTATTTTTACTTGACCTCCTTCTTTACTAACATGGAAAAGTGTATCGATTTTCTATGAAAGTTATATATGATACAAAAAATACTTGAGAGGGGACCTTAGAGATCCCTTAGTTATTTAAGATGATGAGGGATGCCATTGCTAGGATTGAAATATTATTTTATAGGTTGACCAAAATGTTGCAATGTTTCACCAAAATGCCATGTAATTTCCTTGATGAAACCCAAAAAGATAAATTTAGTGGAATAATCTCCAAAACATTCTACCACAACTAGATGAATATTTTTGGATGGTCCAGGAAGTGAGAACATCACTACCAAGATTTAACCACTAGGTTTTGAACATAATGTTCTTCTATTCATCTCATGAAGCATTGAATGATGTTATGCATGGTGCATTGGTGATTAGTTCCAGTATTTCTAAATAGAATGGGAAATAATTGATAGAGAAGGATCCCCCAAGGGTTCTATAAATTTAGTAGTTTCTACATATTACAGGGAAATATATATATTACTATACCATGAGTACCCATCCATAAATTAAATGTATTTTTATCTAGTATTTTCATCAATCAATATTTCTTGGATCGAAAATGAGAAATATCCCTTGTGGAATTATTTATTGGAGTTTTTGAAATCAATTTATCCACTAATCTTCCCATAATTTTCCTTCATTGGGATGATATTGGAGAGGCATCTCAAGTATTACAAATTCCATTAAAAAATTATTTGATAAAATTTTCAAATTTTGATTCTATATTAATAACACGGGAGGGGGTGCATCTTCAATGGATCCTTCATGAACCATCGATAGTCGTCGGGTAATCCTAGATGGTGCAATTCCACATCAAGGTTAAGTATAGAAATTTCTCAATAATTTCTAGATAACACATCTTAATTTTTATTTAGAAATACAATTTGGATCTTTTGATCCTCTAGTGTCACAGGGAACTAATCAATGTAGGTCACAAGTACTCTAATATTCCCATATTAACCTTTTGGATCTGATTGATGGTGGTGGAGACACCATCCTCAAATGTGGGAGGGGATTTCCAAATGTCACCGCTATTACATCTACAACTGATTCCATGGATTAGTTTTATGATATATTAGTTTATCCAAGGTAATCATTAACATTTTAGAGGAGAGAGAGGGAATGATAAAAGATATTGTCACCAACAACAACTAGAGTCTTCGTAGAGGGATATCGAAGCGAATAATTTTCATTCATGTTACCATTGGTGATAGAATTAGCAAAGACACATAGAAATAGTTATACTAAGTCAATCAGGTATATGTGTAGCACATAATCATTTTCATGAATTATAATGTAACTCTCAATAGTGGTCCCTAAGCCATTGGGTGTTGAAACCCAAATATCATCATTCACCATTGGTTGTTTTCCTCCCATTTTAGAGAAACCTTATGTAAAATAAATTTATTCATAGGAAGTGAAGGCGGAATGATTATTGTTTATTATGATAACCTTCCCATCGATTTTATATTTGAAATAATGAGAAAATTTTGAAGGTACTACAACATTGCTGTGAAACCAAGGTCCTCTATGAATGAAATTATATGTAGTGTCTTATTGGTTAAAATTTACTCAGTGTTATATGTGATATCCCCAAACTGATCATTGACATTGATCATCATGACAATTATTTTCTCAATCAAATAATAAACAGGAATGGTGAGTTTTCTATGAGTTAATCCCCCTCTCCATATCCCAAACAATGAAGGTTCCTAATCAGGATTGGATTCATCCCAAAACCATTGTCAGTTAGAGCCCATTGAATTCCATTATTTTCATATTTCCATAAAATATATATGATTATGGTATGTCCTTGGCTGACTTATTTCTAATCCTACTCCATATATTTGATAGAGAAATTTAATTATGAAGGAACCTTCCTCACTCGATAAACATCCATTGTAAAAAAATTGGTCACGGATTTTTGTGGCATATGGAGGGATTCAATGAGTGCCTCTCTAAGATATTTTGAATGATAAATCACATCCAATATTGAGAGTTTTGTGGGAATAATTTTCCATTGATCCATAATTTCATAATATTATTTCAAAGGTTAGTGGTTCCAAAGGTGACGATTCTCTTTATTATATGAATTATGAGGGGACGTATTTGAGGTAGATGGGACTGATGCTTCTGTAGAAGTTGATGGAGAATCTAATTCTAGTGGCATTGGTCACTCTGGTATTTCCCTTATCCTAGGATGAATATACAATCTCACTACATCCAGATGTTCATATAAGATAACAAGTCCTGGTTGAAAGCTAGAGAGATATGGGACACCTCTTTGTTATTGTCCGTATGTTTTTTTCTCTCCCATGGTTATTGGATTCATATATGTCCCCTATGGTTATGTGACCAAGATATTGAGTCTAACCATGTTTGTGATGTCCCTTGTATCCTTTTCTCTCGTTCCTTCTGCCTCTATCACGCCAATCAGGTGTGGGGGACTCATACTCAGAGGTGTATTAATTAGTATGAAATGGGTCTATTATGTATAATCCATTAATTAAACCAACTAAGAGTTAATTATGTGATTAGGGTACCTTTTGGTGGGTTTCTCACCATGATACACACATTGAAGGTATGTAGTCTATAAGATTCAGGTAATATTCAGGAGATAAATACGACTCATCCACTTTAATATCTCACAATATGTGATGATTATGTCCACCTATGGGAGGATTATATAATGTCACATCTAAAGGATGAAGAATTGTTCCGGGGTTTGAATGTTGTTCTCTCAATGTGGCATGATCTTGGTAAACTCGTTTTTGAGTCAACATATTATTGATATTCTATCCACACATGGATATAACATCCTACCAATCACCAATATCTTCGAGTTGCGAGGCGGAAAAACAAGTCACATTTTTTAGGAAATTTTCCAAAATCACATGTATATAATCAACCATACTTTGGAGGACTACTATGAAGATGATTCAATTCTACATGGTGTAACATATCCTCCATTGTAAAGGGTTGTAGTTATGAAAATTAGTGAAATTGTTCTTTTAGGGGTTTTGGGATATAGTAGCATGAGCAGGTTATTTTCCCTAGATGTAATGAAATAACTTGGGACCTTCTCATCTCAAAGGGAGTACACATTATTCATCTGTTCCTAAAATCATGGGTGAAGAAGATTTCATTTTATTCCACTCATGGGTGATTTTTTTGTTGTTGTGACTCTGCATTAACTAATGGAATATTTTGGGCCTACATTGGTTCTTGAATGGGCACTACTACATGTTGGAGAGTAAAAAAGTATTCTATGCCTTGCCAAGCCTTATTTCCTTATATTGATGTCATGGGCTAAGACAAATCTTTTTTCTTATAAATTAAATCTTCATTTATGTTTTCCATTTATGTAAAAAAATTAATTCCACCAAGATACTTCATTTGGATCAAAGGAATTTTCACATCATACCAATTATTATCAGTATAGAGTTCCAGTAATTTATAATGTGATAGAGGGATGCAAAGTTAATATATTCACCCTTTCTGTAGAATGATGAAACCTAAGATCGCTTCAAATTTGAATACCCATTAGAATATTCCAAATGACCACCATAATGGGAGGTGGAATATGATCATCCTGATGTATGATCTCTGAAGGATTCTAGTGCAGTCATTCATTGTTGTGAGTAAGAATATTAGCCTTGATTCCATGTGCTTCTGGAGTATAGTGAGTTTCTTCACTAACTGGAATACATGCTTGAGTCGAGGAATGTGCTGCACTCAGATTATGAGAACTAGATGAAATAGTTATATGATTCTAGTCTGACGAATTTGGAATATTCCTTCTTTATTATTAATATAAATACGATCCATTCTGATGGAATTTTCCTCTCTAACTCCATAATCCCTGGTCAGAATGGGGATATGAGACCCCTTATATGAAATTGGATTATGTCCCCAATATTTTTCGATAAAAATGTTAACCTATCTTGTGTCATGTGACACTATCACTTGGTGCGCCCCAATTACAATGTTAAACTTAGCATCATCTAATTCCTCTTCCTTTATAAGAATATTTCAATCATTTACCTCAATGGGAGTAAGAATGGTTACTTTTTCACGAATAGAAACTTGTTTATACTGATCATTGTGTTGTAATTCAGAAGTTATCAAGAAATAATTATCTGTCTATTACTATATATATACCATTTTTAAAGTATGTTGGAAGATTTCATAAGTTGTTTCTATAATAGAGTGAAATTGTAGAAAAGTGTGTTCATGAATATTGGATAAAACATTTTCTATATCCAATATATAGTACATGATATCGTCAATTTAATTGGGGATGTAATACCACTCGTGTCCCCACTATTACATTAGAATATTATGGCAGGCTTTATGCATAGGTGAATTAATATATATCATCCCCATACATGTTGCAGAAATATTCATATAGATTTTATCTGACTTAGCATGGATATTAGACTTCTTACTGGCTACAAAAAAAATAAACCAATGGGATTTGTTGGCGGATGTAGGGACATTATCCCAATCCATTTTAAAAATCTATTTATTCACCTGATGTGACTTCCTTAATACAGGTTCATGAGTATCCATGTTGTCAATGTGTTATGTGGTTCCCCCATTAGACGTGTCTGGGGCACTAGTGGGATGACGCTGGTGAGAATGGTTGACATGAGCCCTCCTTGGAATCTTTTTAACAAAAATGGAGCTTCAATCGACTCATTTCCCCACAATCCATTGATTTAAAAGGATCCAATTGTAATGATCCATGGAAAAACTTCCAAATAA
The DNA here is from genome assembly GCA_963277665.1 of Viscum album. Taxonomy (NCBI): domain Eukaryota; kingdom Viridiplantae; phylum Streptophyta; class Magnoliopsida; order Santalales; family Viscaceae; genus Viscum; species Viscum album. The sequence goes on from OY728123.1 coordinate 670,536,257, forward strand.
ATTTTTGTGGACAATGAGAGCTACTGGTTTCACTATAGAATTTAGGTAGATGAGTTAGACTCGAAAATATTTATGTCTGGGGACCATAGCATGAAGCCCTTATGGTCAAGATCATACAATGCCAATGGAATTTATAATCCACTATGTTTTCCTCATTATGATAAAGGTGTTTGGTCTATGAGTATGTTGTGAAACACACAGAGGATGCATCCATATATGTTTTTCTATAAATTCTTCTAGATGAATACAATATATAGGATTTTTCTTCTTTGTGGGAGAAATAACTTGTGTCACAATGTCAATAAGGAACAAGTTCATCGATCAATGCATTATTTTAGTCGTAGAACATACTCATTTAGAAATTACTAGGTGAAAAAAATTTCCTTTCTTATCCCTTAATTGTCAATGTTTTCTTTTATAGTCTTTGAAAAAAAAATGGACTTATTTCATGTTAACCTAGGTTATGTTGTATTTCACATCAGAAGTACAATTTTTGTTTGTGTAGAAGATTAAAAATAAAATATCCTGACACATGTTAAACTGATCATTTTTTTTATTTGAGAGATTCAATGTGGTTTCACCATTATTTAGAGGATGGTTTAATGAAAAACAATTGAATAAGTGGGGTTGAATTTATTTAACATTTTTTCATGCTGGATTTTCTACATTTTTTCTAATATAAACACCTAATGGTTCCCATATCCGTAACCAAGTACTTACTTTATTTACAGAGAAAGGTAGTCCTTTGGGGTTTCAAACCGAATGAGGCTTTAGAACTCTCACTTGTTACGAGGAAGGGAGGTATGTCTCATCACATCCTTTTGGGGGGAATTATTTCTTATTGATGGAAAATATTAAATATTTTAAATGTGTTATTGAATCTCCTCTTAATCCAAATATAGAACTGGTAACCCTAATAATATGATTAGGTTCTATGTCCATTTATGAATAAAAGGGTGTACTATTATTGACTATATCTATATGAACATGAGGTTCTTCATCCATTTACCATTATTTTTTAGCAAGGGGTAGTTACATATATCTTGAGGCTATATAACCATCCACACTATTGTTTAATTCCATCTAGTGAAATGATTAATATGTAAAGGATGTGATTTAACCATTATATGGAATCCTATATATACTATTTTTAAGTGAATCAAATCCTACATAGTTTATTAAACAATTGAATTCAATATCATGAGTAAAAAAATATGAGGGCACTTAGGAATCAGGTATTGAGACTGATCCATAAAGAGACATCCTACGTATCCTCTTTATGGAAGGAATCAGAGTCACTATAGGTTGATGACGCCATAGAACATTCCCTAAGCTCCATTCCCTTTTATGGGTGTAGTAATATGATTCCAGTAGATAGGGATTATAGAATGAGGTTTTCCTACAAGGGTACAACTTCCTCATGATATCAGTTAAATACCAAGGTCAGTGCACCCCTATTTCACTAGTGCACATGTTCCATAGGATATAAAATAGATATTAGGGTTTTTAATTTCCTTTTGTAGTAGAGAATGTGTTCCCTACATTATATTGTCATGGCCAATCCTACCCAAACTGTAAGGCATGTGTTCTTTAGCAACGGAGCAGTTTCCAACATCTTTGAGTTATGGTGGGGTATAGGTCTTCCACCTGAGAGTTTTTCTCTATAGTATGTAGTGGAATGTTATGAGGGGATGTCCCCTCCACTCATATTATATATATGTCACATTTTATGATAAGAATCTGTGATTCAGACATACATGATTACTCATCCACTTTAGCTTGGAAATGAGATAGAGTTCCCCTTTATCTCTCATTTGGGTATCCTTAAAAGAATATATATATATATATATATATATATTTGTGATTGTGTGTTTGTGTGTTTTTAAATCTAATTGACCTTTTCTTTGGTTCTAGATGAATATTATTTTATCTCCCTTTTTCGCCATTTTGGTTTTAGGGAATCCTACTGGGTATGTATATAATCAAAACTGCATGATATTTTACCACACATTTAAAGTATTATAAAAACAACCAATTGATTAGGGTGACTATATTGAATCATAATGATACCTCGGTGCATTAAATTTATATGGTTTTTCGGATAGGATATATGGAGTAGGGATCTCTCAGTAGTCATTATTTCTTGTTCATATAATGTTCAGTCTTCATTTCTTATTGGGCATGTATTTCTCTCTTTACACTCATTTTTATTCTTTCGTACTCTTTTATACTACATAGAGTTTATTTTCTAAATGGTTTATCAATAGATCTTACAATATTTACATTACATTTTCCATCCCTATTATATTTAAAGGATTGGGTTCGGGTGTACATATACATTAGGCAAAGCCTGCCAGTTTTTGTTTTTCTTCTTAGTACTTGTCACAACCCTTAGCTTTTTATAGGAGGGATTAAGGTTGTGGAGGCACATACATCTGTCATCTAGGAGGTCTCTGCTAGTTTGGATCATTACATAGTGTTATCAAATTTGTTCCAACCATAGGATAGTGTTTGGATATTTTTCCTCTTATAAGGTTTGGTTGGGAACATAGGGAAACAAATTTAGTGTGACTCCAGTGTGGATATCTGGATAATGATCCTAATGTTCTGTAGCCGCTAATGTATCGACAGACCAAGACTCTGACTACCTTCTTTTTAACTTGGTGTATCAACACATTAGTTGTAGGAAAAAATGGTACATGTGTTACATAGTATTGATTCCTCTGAATTTAAATCTTTGGTTAGATACCCACACATATATATATTCTCATCTGGTCATGGTAGGTCTGGATTTATTTATTGATGCCTCCTTGAAGACATGAAACCATGTTTTTTATTCACAATCATGGTGATGAATCAATGACTATGGAGACTTTAGTTCCATGTAAATCCCATGATTTCATTCCATCAAGTGGGAAGGTAATAGTAACCATTCATATCGAGGCTTAGTATGTACAAGAAGTTCTGGCCAAGGATGCTTATTATCATAGTACACTGAATGTGTAATAGTAGTAGAGGTTCTTAAGGTTCCATACAGATCATGATCCCTATATAGTGGATGGTTGGATATAGTGTGTTTAGTGATTCTTCATTCTAGTTTGAACACAGAATGATCATATGGTTGTGCTAATAGACATTATTTTTCATAGAGAAGCAGGGAACTGGAAGATTTTGGTTTTGAAGACCAATATAAATAATATTATTGCATGATTTGAATTCAATATTCCATTTAGTGATTTGTATTACCCATAATTATTGTTAATAGTTAATATCTTTGACCTCTTTAACATGTTCAAGGTTATTATGATAGCATAATAGTGTATTTCATGGTTCACTAGCATTATGTTGTACTCCCTCAATATGGAACAAGATGTATTATTCTTGGAAAGGATGTTTGAGGAGTGTATCCCAAGAAACATCCATGACATAGTGGAATCATTGTCCCTACCCACTTATGATGTAGTGAAAAGAGCTGTCTATGGTGGCTGATAGATTCCTAGAAGAGGGGTGGGGGATGGTTAGAGCTGGTGGTGGGTAGCATGTGGTCGAGTAATCTAAAAAATGTAGTAGGCTTCAGATGTTAATATATCAGTAGAGGTGGAATTATCAGACTTTGAGATGTGTGTTTTTTTATTAGGGAACACACATAGGATCCATTAATCCATGATATTTGTAATGATATGCTTTAAATAGGTAGGGTCACTTATCTTGTGATTTCCCAACATTTAATGCTGAATTGGACTAGCCGACAATGAGTAGACTTCCACGGTAGTGTAATCTCAATGATCATGGGTCCCCTAGATGTGGCCAGTGTGGTCATCAGGGGGGAACTTATGGAAAATAACTAGGAGCAGTTATGGGGGAAGGAAAAGTTTGTGGGGGGTACATTAAAAACTCCTTCGACCCCCACAACCACCACCAGGTGGCCCAAGATATTATTGGGAAGATTGTAGTCAACTTCTTGGTTAGTTTCATTACATAGAGGAACATGAACAATCTAAACATGAGCCAACATTAGAAAAAATATTTGTTTATTATACACATTACTTAGTAGAATAAGAAATTAGTTTAATTCCTTCATCTATATGTTAATTTTCAGTGTGAGATCTTGCAATTATAGTGGAGAACTTATCCCAATATATATGGATATGGGTTTTTACATAAAGCGATTATTCTATATATCTCAACTATCTATATGTGAGTTATTATATATTGGATAAGGTTTCATATATGGCCACGTAGTCATCATGATGAGACCTTACGTTTTTATCTTGGATATTGAATAATAGTCTTAGATTCAAGACATGATTGACTATTATCAAATAATAGTAAGATTACATCATATAGAAGGAGTTTGAATCACCTTTGAGGATAAGATATATCTCAAGGTGAAATGAGTGGTTCATGCATGCGAGATGATGCATCACATCACCAATGAGTTGGTGTGTTTAGTCCTTGCAATAGTGGACACTCCATGCAAAAGGATTCATTCTTTATTGGAGATAATTATGGATGTATTCCATGAATATGTTTCAATACAACCTCTAAGGTTGGGGATGGATTGATGTATTTATTATATCTATGGGATTGTACTAATATATTCTATAGCATCTTGGATTACACCTGTCAATCTTTATGAGATGTGGGTTTAGTTATAGGTTCGTTGATATGAGGATTTTATCACACCCAGTAGATCCCCCTAGCCATCTCTGGTTTTGTTCAGGATAAATTTAAATTGGAGAATAATGATTCGTGTTTATTATCATCTTATGTACCATGGCACGATAATAATGAGTTTCCCATTTTATGGGATTTATGAACTCTTTTAGCAATTTTGAGGTATGAATTTGTTCTCATAGATCGATCATAATCCCTTTTAAAACTATTTTAGTGTTTTCAAGAGTAATATCTCAAATCAGGCATTATGATGTTTTCACATATATTATGAGTTCTTGGTGATGTCTTTCAGTGCGAAGATTTTCCTACTATGTGTAGGGATTTGATGAACTGGATCTTCCACCCATATATGAACCGATATTTGGTTGTCTTTATTAACGGCCTACTCATATACTCTACATCTGTGGCGGATCATGTAGATCACAAGAATATGGTCCTATAATTTATTGATGAGAAATATATTATTATAATCTTTCAATGTTCCAGTTATAGATCCACGAGTATCACTTCACGGGGCTTGTATTTTCAGTGCATAGATAAGATGTGGACCTCTAAAAGACTAATTGAATGTTTTATAGGATCCAAAATAGAGAATCTCAGAGGTGAATAGGTTTCTTGGATTGGAATGGAACTAAATAAATTTAATTGAATACTTATCAAGGATTTCAACACATTTTACCAATCTAATATGGAAAGGTTATGTTTTTACTAGGACTGAGTAGTGTCAAAGAGCCTTTATAGAGTTTAGTCTGAAGCAAAATATTTCCCTTGTTTTGACACTATCAGAGGAATGTTTGGTTTACATGGTTTATTAAAATTCCCATGGAGATGCTAAAATTCATGTGTTGATATAGAGGTTGTTAGTGATCACATATGGGTTGAGGGAGTTGAGAATCAATGAGTAGAACAGCACGACTCATAGACTATAACTAGAAATGGTTGTCTTGAATCTAAATATGTATAGGATCTATATTATGTTGGAGAACATAATGTTTTAATCGTACCATCAAATTATCATGAATATCTTCCCATGGAGAGACTTGAACCAAAGAATGAGTTACTAGTTTGAGTTACTACTAGAATATTAATTTTAGATAGTCTATACTCATGGGACGAGAAACATGGTGGAAGATTCCATTTGTGTTAATCCTATTCCTGTTTTTTAGCGGATTCATATGATAAGTTGGCCATTTTTTTATCTTACCATGATATTGGAGAGGGAAAGAATGTTTCTTCAGTTGACTGTGCTGACTCCTCCGATTCTTTAGCGAGTGAGTGAGGCATAGTTGGGAGACATCGACTGTGAGGTTCTCCATTACTATATATCTTCCTGAGATTTAACATATGTATTTTTTAAAGGATGCGAGTATGTGATCAATTTCTAGTTATGGACGATTGTTCTAACCATGATTAAAGTGGAGGTAATGAGGTAGATTCACACTCATCCATTGGTTTTACATCCAGATGTGCGGAATATGTATAGAGACCTTTAGAGGTAGTTTTTGTGGGCTGAAATGAGGCATATAGTTTTGGAGGTCATCTCTCAGTGTCTCAGGTATAATTATTTATAAAGGGATTTCACCAAGTGAATATAAGTTTGAAATATCCTCTTGATATCCTATAGTGCAAAAGGGTAGTTATATCCATAGGCACTATGATTAGGACTCCCCAGATTGCATCCATCTATGATGATATCTGGGTTATAGTTGATTCACTTAGGAAGATGTTACACTTCCCTACAATGATAAAATAGAGTTCAGTGGAGTGTGTGGAAGTGTTTTTTATTCAATAGATCATAAAACTCTTTGGGTTGACCTTGATTATTGTCTCCAACTAAGACACAGAGTTTACATCACAGTCATATTGAGGCAGACAAGGGGAATTTAGGATACTATTTTAGATGAGTACTAATTTTTACTCCACTACTAGATAGGTAGACTAGGAGCACTATCTTGGAAATGGATGATATGTTGAGGCTTTTTTAATTGGTATTCAGATATATATTGGAAGATCACTTTCCATTTGAATATTTTTATTACAATAATTGTTATAACCTTATGATCGACATGGAACTCTTCGATGAATTATATGGGAGATCCTACATGTCACCCATGTGCTTGTATCATATTGAATAGAATTATATAGTTGAGATAGAGATGGTACAAGTGATGACCAATAATATTCAGGTGATGACATCCCAAATATGAAAAAAATCCTACATAGCTTGATGTTGTAAAACCATAGGACTAGATTATGGATATCATGATTTCCCAAGAATCTCTCCACGATAAATATTAATGAGTTTTTATGGAGGAAATCATTCCTAGAGGCTCATTGGTCTATTCAAGATCTTTTAGAGGGTTTGTGAGGTTTCATACAACCATGAGTTACCATAGTAGTTGGAACAAGTGAATGATGAATTCCATGTGTTGTAGATGCGGAGATACATGCATGATCTCTTGCACGTTATTGAATAGGGTGAGCTATACATCGAGGAAGGATTATCCTCCATAGAGTACCTGATGGAAATTTATTATTCAGAGGTGAAGATCCCAAAAGGACGCAAAATTACCTTGGTTTATGTTCTATGGTATCCTGAGAGCATAAATGATAAGGTCATTTGACTATTTTTATGATTTTTATTATGTGGAAGCAGGGCATGGGGAAATATTTTCTTATAATTCATATTTTAATAAGGGTTAATGCATGACTAAATATGGTATGTTTGAACCTGATTTTATGTTAACAATTTCAAGCATAGACCCGATTTTCATGTCCATATGGTTAAGTGTGGGACTATTTTTCATGTCCATAAGTTTATGCATGGACTGATCATTCATGTCCATAAGGTTATTCATCGACCCCATTTCATGTTACTAACATGATGAATGAACCTGTTATATTTATAAAAGCTCAACATGTTATTAAATTACATCTTTACACCATTATTTATCCTATTTTATTCTATACTGTCTTATTTTCATTGATTTACAATTTGATTAATGTCTTATGAAAATAATAATTTAAACGATGACTAGATATTATGATCAATGTTATGAAATTTAGGGATTTCCAATATTAAGATCATATTCTCACACTTATGATCATGTTTTTATTAAATGATTTTTGATATCTATATTTCATTATTATACAAAAGAAATGAGGTTACCCATTCTTATATTCCTTTCTCCATGTCATGAATAAATGTTTTACTTATGTATTTTCTATGTAGAGTAGTACTTGTGAAGATATTTATGGGTGACATTAATGATAAGTCATGAAATAAGAATACTTTGTATCTATATTCTAAATAAATTGATCCTTTATAGTCATCAGGAATGTATTTTTGAAATGTATTTAATATTTATATAAAATTATGTAATATTTATGTATGAAAAGATGATGTCACTATATCAATCACATGGGAGTAGTTCAATGGATCTGGACCTCTTCCCACACCATGATTCTTATGGGGTCATTTTAATGTTTGAATGCCATTTGTTTTTATATTAGAAATTTATTAGGGGAAATACCTGATCTCATATTCCATTAAAATTGATTGAACATGATCTAATTATGCCATATGAATATTTAATGGTTTTTTCAAATTTAATTCGAGTATGGGGATGAAAATTTGTATTGCATCTCATCTTTGTATATATTTTTTATTGGGTACTTCTAAAGAAAAACTAGGTAAACATCAGATATCAATCGAGTAAAATTATGTGTTCTACACCATGAAATATATCCAATTCATTTTTAATAAACTATAAAATTGATCAAGTGTGAAATCCTGAAAAATTACAAAGAAATGTCCTAAGATCATTCAGTGTTAAATTTTAACCCAGATGAAAATATAACCTTTAGATGTATTGGGAAATCCAACAACGAAATCCATGAGGATGTTCTCCAATTAACACATAGGTATAAGTAATGTGGGAATCATCTACATATAATTCTATATTCAAACATTAAATTTCTAGAATACCTTTAATTGAGATACATACTCCACAATATTCCCCTACATATTGACACAAAAATTGATTCCTGAGAACTCTATATACCTCTTTCCATCGATGATTCATAGATAATGATGTTATATGTGCATCATAATATAGTGAATTAAATAGTTTTGTTATGGATGTAACACATATTTATTTCCATAGTTATATAGTTCCTTCATTTCAAATGTTTAACTTTGAAATATTCTCAACTTTCTTCTATATCATCATATCATCCTTTTGTGTCTTCTTAACCATTACATAGATTGATGGTTTTGTATTTATTTAGAAAAGACTAAATTTTTCCCTATATCTCATTATATAAAGTTTCATACATTTCAAACACATGATTATTGGGTCTCTTTCAATACTTAATGGGGATAAGTTAGCATGATCCACTCATTTGATATAATTAACCTCCTTTTTTTCTTCTAAATTTGGTAATGTTTCATTTATTCATTCTCCTTGATCGACTCGAACCTTCCCCTTGGGAGCATATTCATCTCATTATGTTATAATATATAATTTATAATCTTTTTATGATTATATATTTCATACATTTCACCATAGATATATTTCCATCCCTATATTTAATGAGAATATTACAACCTCTAGCAAAAAGTCATGTTTCATGTTTTTTACTCAAGAGTCCTTAATTGACTTGAGGTATAAGCTAAAACCATGTCATTATTATTGAGGAAACATACCAATCCCATATTTCAGGAATCATTAAATTTTATAAAAAAATTTCCATTTTAGGGTAGTTTGAGTATAGGGGAAGTGGCCTAATATCTCTTCAACCCCTATATTTTTTATTTATATTCATCTATCAATACGATCATTACTCCATTTAGAGTGAACATGGTAAGAGGATTCAATACTAATGGAAACTTTCTTACAAATCATTGATAGTATCCATAAAATATATGAACATTGTCATCATATGTTATAGTTGTTGGAAATGGCCATTCTTCAATTACATATGTCTTTAATGAATCAAAAAATATGTCATATCTTATGTCTACGTAATCCATAAATGATAATTTATACTTTATGTATTATTACCATCTAAATTTGAAATATATTTTCTCATATACAAATTTGTTAACATAATACTCAAATAATATTATTGTTCTACCTTTTTATTGGATGGTATGATAATATCAATAATAAATTCCACCAAAAATTTATAACTGTAAACGTCAATGTAACTATTCATTAGATCCATAAAAATATCCTGGGAAATTGTGAGTCTTAACTATATAACTAGAAATTAATAATGTTAATGTATTATAGAAAAAGGTTTTATTCAATATATCCCCCCTTTGGGACAATAATTAATGTTTTCCGAATCGAGGTTCAAACATTGAAATGTATTATCATCTATGTAGTTTATTAAACAAGTCATCAATACAGGGTAGATGATATATAATACTGATTGTGATATTCTATGTTTATTATAATCAAAAAACTAATGCATTGATCCATTTTTATTATTAAAAAATAAGATTCATTAACCCCATAATAACACAAATGGGTCTAAATACCCATTTCTATATTCTCATGGATCTTCTTCCCCAATTCCTTTAATTTATTCATGGACAATCCATATTTAGTCTTTTATAATGTAATATCACAAAAAATGAATTCTATTGAAAACTCAACCTCATGGAATTGTTTAAAACTAAATAACTCTTCAGGAAATATATTTACACATTCCCTCATGATAGGTATACCATCAATATTGTCATTTTCTTTAACAATTTTTGCTAAAATCCCCTCATGGTTTTGTTTCAAGTCCCATATAGAGGATGTAATTTTCATATGAGATTATTGTTATATTTTTACTGTAACATGATAGAAAACTGATTCAAGATATGAAATATGAAATACATATCCCAAAAATTAAATGTGGTCACCATTTCAACCCATACCTTTCATACATATATATTACAACCAAATGGACGAATATTTATTTTGTATCCTTATAATCCATGCTTGAATAATAGTGTTTTTGTGTATTTGGAGAATAAATACCCAAACTTATAATTTATCTATTATCTTCAACATATCCAATACAAATCATCTAACATAGTACTCTTATATAATTTACCATACATAAAAAAATTGATAATGACTTGTAGAAGGTAATCATAAGAATGGGTGATCCTAGATACTCTAAAAGGGTAATAAATGTAGATTTAAATTATCAATTATGAATAAGATGAGAAGAATCATATAAGAAAAAGAGTTTATCATTAAAAATATTTACCCATAATATAATATATCATAATCATGAATCATGGAGTAAATCCTAGAAATTAAAAATACATGAATCATAAAATAAAAATAAATTATCATTGGGAGTATAAAATTGACATAATACATAAGTTTGTGTAATAAAAAATATAGATTCATTTCCATAGTAAAAATAAATAACAATACTATCATAGTGGATTGGGTTCAATTGTTATTTCATCATATCCATAGTCAATGTACACTCCCAATACTATCATAGTGGACAATGTCCCTAACAATAATGGGTTTTCTCCTCACAATGGTTCATATTATCTAATGAGATATCCATCTTTACCAAATTAATTAGAGGGATATATAATTATATCCCACTCATCACATAATGAGAATAAGACATATTTTCCCCACAACATTATTAATCATTTATCATTTATCAAAATATTTGTAAATGAAACGAGTTTCATAAATATTAAAACATTTAATTATAGCATAAAATATAGAATGTATTATTTTTAAAAATCATCTAATAATAATCATAAATGATATATAAAAATAATATGGATATAATCATTGTATTATATCCAAAGTAATGAATGATTAATATCAAAGTATTTTTTCTTCTATGAAATCCCCATTTAAAGATCATTGGGAAAATATCCTGAGAAAATTTAAAATTTCATTTTGAAATCAATCATTTAAATTAAAAAATATTAAAAAATATTAAATTAAAAATTTTACTGAATTTTGTTTTTAAAATTATAACTGTAGGTTCAAATTATTCATTGGTAATGATGGTGGAAAATTCATTAGTATCGTAACTGTTAATGAAATTATATTTTCACACCTTTATTAGAAAGTAAATATTTTATATAATGAACAAAATAAATTTTTATGGATTTTTTGAATGATAAAACATGGGGAAATGATTTTTAAAAAAAAATAGTGAATGGTTAAAAATATTTTTGAAATCAATTTATTGAAAACATTGAAATGGAAGAGAAATATTACCAACAATATAGTAAAATTTATTCAGTTTTCCATAAAAACATTCTCTGATTCTCTTCAGTACTTTATGTGCATATGATTAAAGTAAAACATGCATTAAATACATGAAACTAGTCAATAATAAAAATTTAATAGATTTATCATATAGTTATTATATAATTTCATCAATTTATATTCACACATAAAAAATCCCAATTAAAATGGGATTGAGACATAAGTTACTAACCACGTTGGTTAATTTTAGATCAATACATCATGAAAAAATAGAATATAAAATGGATATTTATATATGAATAATTTTTATTAATGTAATAATAAAGCTAATTCATGGAAATAATATACACCACGTAAAATAACCATATAGTGAATATGGAATATGTCGGACCGTAATAAATGTGAGATTCAAATCCTCACCACAAGTTCCAATTTCTTCAAAATAATACTATATTTAGATATAATAAATCTTAGTTTATTATTACAACATGATATCATCAATTAAATACTTATTATATCAAATATGATCAACTTAATATATTTCAAATACAATTTACTAATTATTAATTTTGAAATCATTCGTTTTTAAGTTTTAACTGTTTAATTTATTCATGGAAGATTTGGTGTAGTAGTTTTCGTTACTATAAATTGACCATAGCTCAATAAAATAAATAATTATAAAAATGATATAATTATAATATATATTCATTGTATGTATATTAATCATCCATTAAATGTAAATATAAAAAAATTAATTACGCCGTTAATGGAGATGGTAGGTTGGACGTACGCTTGAATATTAATTTCATTTTTAGAAGTATAGAAAGAAGGAAGGATATGTCAAAATTAGTACATAAAGGGAAATATTTATATCCAATATATCTTATATATTAATTAAATCTATTATTTTCTTCATCCATGTAATGTGGAAATGAAAAATTAATCACATCACATCGTGAAGGTGGTATTCCCCACATACACAAGTGAAATGTGATTATTGTCCAATGGATGTGAATAAGGTGGATTATGTTTTCTCCATCATCATTAATATTAATTATGTATATTAAAAATAATTAATTAATTATTTCATATTATACTATATGGATTTACAGGTGTTTTAAGTTTAAATTGTTTGAAATAGGTTGGGTAAGATGATTACCTCTTCTTTGGTAATCCCCTTTTAGATTACTGCTAAAAGAACCTTGGAAAAATATTATAAGTAGGAAAAAACCTCTAGTTCAAAAATATTAAAGTTTTTAATATAATTTTTTAGATTTAAGAAGATATATAAGGCACAAAATTTTTGTGGAGATGAGAACATGTGTCCATTTATATGTGAGGGGAGGTGCACTCATGGAATTATGAAAGGTATTTAATTAATATAAAATATTTTTCCGGTTCAGGTGGCTAAAAATTGATATATTAGAAATATAGGATGTATATGAGTCTAAATATTCTCATAATGGGATTTTTTATGGGTTTATGATATTTTTTAACCCTTATATATTACATCTAACGCCCATTAAGTCCTTTGAAAATTAATGTGATATCAATGTTTATTTATATTTAGCGGCCATGAAAGAAACTATAAAAGGAAAAGTGACTTATATATGGTCCATATATGAAATTTTAAATAATTTCCCATTTGATGAATGATGGATCATTTTTTTAAAATATTAAACAATTTAATTAAAATTTTTTAATTAAAAATTATCATTATTATAATTTTTGTAAATACATGAAATATAATAATATAATAAATATATAATAAATGTAAAATTGTACCAAAATGACATGGATTAATATATAATAGGATTTAGACTTCACATAATATCCTAGTAAAATTAATGCATCTAAAAATATCATTTTAAACCTTTTTAGTTTAACAAACTCTTTAGAAAATTTTAATGTTATCTCGGGTAATGTCTTTTCCAATATTTCAGTGTCTTAATTTTACATATATTACTACAATTGGGTCACAAAAAATTGGGGATATTGTAGACCATATTTCAACTTAATTATCCACATTAAATATATTTATAATATTTAAATAAACAAAAAAAAATATTTTTTAATAGAAAATACTATTAATGTCATTTTAAAAACTATTCTCGCAATTTGACATTGGAAACTACATGGAAGTAATGGAATTTCAATATAAAATAGTAAAATGTATCAAATGTGTTATATATATAATTAAAATACATTTTAGAGTTTAAATCACACCAAAATTATTATGTTTATTTAATTTGAAATAATTTTCATTATTTTTATACTACTTGAACAAGAATTATATGAGCATTTCCGAAGAATTTAATGCAATAATATCATCACTAAAATTTAAAAATAAATTACCATAAAAATATATTATTTAAATTGGAAACAAAAATTTATATTAATTAAAAATTTAAATTTACACACATATATTTCATAAAAATTATTTATTATTTTACATATTCTTTTCTATCTTAGAAAAACCATTGTGGAATAATTTGGATAAATAACTTATTCTATGAAAAATAATTCATATATACCGACTAAAATCATCAATAATGAATCATATTTAATAAAATATCCTATAAAATTCTTCATACTTATCAATATTTTTTATGAAACTATATTTAGCTTTTCTTGTGTTGTGCATGCACTATGTCGATATTGAAAATAATTTTCATATTTACCATGACACGAATTCTAATTAATATGTTTTAAATATTTTTTTGATAATGGTATTACATTATCATCAATGATTCATTATATATCTTTCATAAGTTTTTATATCTTCTTTATATCTTGTAAATATTATAAATGTTGTCGTATTTCATGAAATCATTATTTTTTACTATTCATAAAATTTCATTTATTTAAAAAAATTAAAAACAAATAATAAGATAATTTTATTATTAATATATAAATGGTGATATTATTTTCATCAAATAAATTTTCTAAATGTTTAATAAATTAATTATAATGTTCTCTCATAAAAATAAATGAAAACCATTTTCGAAGAAAAACTTTTATGAAGAATAAAATGACTAATAAAAATTGAGTGCTAATTTCCTTTGAATTTATCAATAATTTTTTTATGAAATATATTTTTATATATATCATAATTCTGAAACCATAATTCACACCTTTTAATTCCCCATATATTCAATAAATTTCATACAGTAAAAATTTATTGTGTATCATTTATGCTCGGTGTTAAGTTTAGTACACTATATCAAAGATAATGTTCATTTAAACCTTGATGTGTTACTTTAGCTCCGCAAATCAATTATCGAAAATCTGGTGTATAAACTATGACTTTTTAATAGATAAAACATATCTAATTATGATGTTCTTATTACTTTATTAGTCATTTAGATCAAGATATATATATGATACCTATTTTAGATTCAGAATAAAATATAAAGCATAACAGAAAAAAATGATCGGAATCCTTGAAATTCGTTCTAAGATTTCAACATCATATCATGGGGAAAAGAAATAATATAATG
The DNA here is from genome assembly GCA_963277665.1 of Viscum album. Taxonomy (NCBI): domain Eukaryota; kingdom Viridiplantae; phylum Streptophyta; class Magnoliopsida; order Santalales; family Viscaceae; genus Viscum; species Viscum album. The sequence goes on from OY728123.1 coordinate 670,551,690, forward strand.
GTGATATAAAATTATAGGTTATATTTGATTATAATTTATGAGATTATTATTAAATAATACATAATCTATTACGAAAGGTAAATAATTGAAATGCATGACACTTATATCAATAACATGAGAATGAAATGAATCATCAGAAAATATCAATTATTTAGTATAATTGATAATAATAAACTTATTTTAAATTATGGATTCTATAATTGTTTATTTCATTATATTATAAATCATGATATCTCTGTCATCAAATCCTTTTACAAAGATCATTTAATCAATGGGTTGGGATACACCAAAACCCATTCAATAATTATTGCCATCTGATTTGTATCATGAAAACTACCATTAAATTGAAGGTCTATATAATTCCGGCCACCACCCATCAATAAATTTCTATTTAATTCCTATTATATTGATTTTAATTCATAGATATATGTTTTATCAACAAATGTATGTATTGAATAGAGAAAATAGAATAATAATTTTTTTTGGACAAGAAAAAAACATTCAACATAAAAACCCTTATGTGTAAATGGTATAAGTTTAAAGAAATAACCATATCCATGATACAAATAATATGAAAAATAAATATAAATTTAATTTCCAATGATCACAGTTGTGTTAAAGTTTCAATGGAATGTTAATGACAATTCAAATAATAAAAAGATGAGAGTTGTCTATTACGAAACTAGGTTATCTGGTTAAATCAATTCTTTTAAAGAATAGATGAAAATGAAAATAAAACAATTAAAATATTATTTATTAAACTTTTACATTTTATAAATCATTTAAATATTATATAATATTCTAAAGTGCATAAAATAGTTATGATAGCTGAAAAATCAGTTAATGTTCTATATTTAAAAAATAACATTCCTTCTGACATTGTGTAAATAAATTTAAAACAAAAAATTCTAAAAAACAGCATAAATATTATGTTTATATGTATTTAAATGTTATGGATTATGAAAAATGATCTTAGTAAATCATTAGGGTTAATAAAAAGAATTTTGTAAAAGAATTTTGAAAAATATGGAGAAGAAAATAAACCCAATCAAAAAGAGAAATTTGATCATCTTTCTATAAAAAATACTCCAGAACGAAAACTTTTATATTAATATTTTATCATAATTAATAAATATATTCTCATTTTAAATATAAGAAATGGAAATCATAAAAACTATATAATGTAATCAGTTTCTTAATAAAAAATATGACACAATAGAGTGTAAATTGTGAATTAATACTTTAACTCACAATCCCCCTTCGATTTACATTATTTAACCTAATAAAAAATGATATTAAATAAGTTATAAATTTTTAAATGAACCATTTTAAAATTATTAAGATCATATATGATCATATTATAACATTATATTACCAATTTGATAACAATCTTCCGTTATTATCAATGTATTTGTTGTTAACTGTAGTGTTTTATCATGCGTGTTTTTATTCAGGGGTTCTAGTCTATGAACATTGTTATGGTACTATAATCATAATAATTTTATGCAACATATAAATATCTTATATATTTCCATTGAATATATACTTATTACAATCCATGTAATGTTGAATGGAAGACAGATCGCATCATATCAAGGAGGTGGTTATCCACCAATATACATGAGAGACGTTATCATTATTCAACAGAATGGAAGGTAAGAAGGTATATATTACATTAAAATTACAAAATAATAGTTATGAAAAATATATCATATATATTAATTAGTTACATATTTATAACCATCGAGGAAAATGGTGTTGAAAAATGAATTGCACCATTTTGTGAAGAAGGTAATCCATATGTACACACGAGTGATTTTTTAGATTTTTTTAACTGAAAAGAGAATATAAATTGTTGTAAAATAATAATAGTAACATATAAAATTATATATGATACTATTTTTATTATTTATATATTGTTACAATAGATTTAGATAATTTTTAAGAAAATTTATATTATAAAGAGTCAATAATTTTGATTACCTCTTCTTCAGTAGACTTCATTTAGATATTATTTTCAGGTATATACTGTTGGTGTTTTCGAAAGATAAGAAAAACAATGAAATATATAATGAAATTGAGATGACCAAATTTTAGGAGTTTCTAGATCTATACGTCTCAATTTTGTGTCAATATTTGATAGAAATGGGTGTCCTTGTATTAGGGAGGGAAAGGATGCAATATGTACTTTTAAAGGGATAAAAATATAATTAAGTCATTGTCAACCCAAATAATTCAAAATGGATAAAGAGTAAAATAAAACAATTTTAAAACTAATATATACTCACCTAATGAAAATTTTAAAGTATTGTGTGTCACTATATGCCTTATCATTTGTAACCCCTCAGTTGGATAGTTTTTATTTTAGTAGTGGTAATTCTAATTTAAATATTAATGAGTTATAATTTTACTTATCAGGAAAAATTTTTCTCATAAATGGAAAATGGATGAAACTTTATAACATTTTGGATCCCGTTAGTTATATTTTATGATTTTTATTATTTTTATCAAATTATAAAATATTATTATTTGTACAACATCAATAATTTCATTTTTTACATTATTTTAATAATATTACATTAAATAAAACTATAAGTATATGTAATTTGAATCATTACTTTAATAAATTATCTATTATGTAATATGAATCTATAAAATTTATAGTTTTATGTAAATAAAAAATATTGTCTTACTCTTAATATTTAGTTATCAATAATATTATTTGTCTATTAATTTAGTAAGTATTGTCTGAATGTTGTTGTAGGGTCCCAAAAATCAGCAAAGGTAACGAAAATACACCTACAAATTTGAAAATTATAAGAGATTCATGTGGGGATGATAATTTGACGAAAATATTGAAGAAATACAATTCAGAAAAGGAGCCAAACATGTCTGCATACTTGTTAATCAGCATGGTCCACAAAAGGTGCAGACCACGAACCAAGTGGTATGTGGATAGCCTGAGAAATACTAGGCCATGTAGCATTGGCCAATGAACCAATCCATTCATAGGTGAGATGATAATAGCGACCCAACACACCATGAACCATGTCATTGATGAATACGAGATAGTGATTTACGTCACTGCATACCAACCCCGTAGGATAAGCAATTCATGGACAAGGTGGGGTTGGCAGCATCCCGAAAATCATGAAATTCATCGGAATAAGGATTTCAATTCTCCATTGTGAATTGCAACATTGGGAACATTGGTCTAAAAAGTCATCCAGGGGTTAGATGACCCATCCATGGGAATCTAAAAACTTGGTTGTGTGCTCGTAGATACAGTATCCCCCGAACCCTATAAAAGGGATAACAATGGAAACTAACATAGAAGACAATTATTAGTGAGCATGGATTTTATGAATAGAAGAATATGAAGGAAAATGATTAATGATGTAAAGAACCAGAAACTGTTTCCAGTAGTTATAAACTATCCAAAAAAACAAAAAGAAGGAAACTTAATAATAATAAATTGGCCAAGAACCTAATTGGTGATCCACAATCATAGGCCCTTCGCGGTTGAACATCGCATGAACTGCAGGCACAGTGCCCCTCCTTCAGTCCAGTGAAACATTTTTCAAATCACTCTGTAGGGAATAACCTATGATACATAGCACCTAGCTATGCAGATGGAACCTGAGACCACACACCACCATGGTATGCAACAGCTCACATCTCGGACTGCATACCACTTAGTAATGCAGACAAACCCGTTCACCCATATAGTTGTATGCTCTGTGAGGAAGCCCCGATCCTAAAATACAAAATGTTATGTAGAATGCGTTATCTTTGGTTTTTATAGCTTCTAGACCAAATCATTCCATTTAATTCCCTTCATACCCCCATGGCCCCTCTACTAACTGGTCCACCAGTATTAGGCCAGAGACCCTTCCAAATCCACCGAACCTGTATGACCGGACCATTGGATGAAACAACATGACCTTCTGAGGCTAAATAACCATGATAAGCGGAGGAACAAAGGTAGTTCCCAAAATAGTTCGGACCCCCCAGGTTGTCCTTGTGTCCACATTCCTGAGGTAACCCTGAGACCAACCATGGTACTTTAATGTGAACATCCATATTCAAAATACTAAAGGAAATACTTGGATTTTCTATTCAATGATGGATTCTGATAAGGAAAAGGGATTATACTTTCTTTCCATTTGATGATGAGGAGTTCTTGTCCCCTTTCGTATAACTCATTTCAGGTCACTCCTCCTGAGATAATCCCATTTCCATTTAACGGGAGGTGGGGATTTCTCCCCTATCTAGCCTGACTTGGGATGTGTCCAGATATCTCACCATACATGACTATCCTAGATATCAAAATAGTTGATGTGTTGACACATTCAAATCCCCTTTCCATCTCCAGTTGGGCTCATAGATTTGCCCTCATCCACAATCAACCTCATATCCTTCCCTCATCGAAGAAGGGAAAGTGTACCTTTGTGGAATATTTCACATACTCTTACTTCTCACACCGAGCATGACTCACATGGGCTTAGAGGTTGGTGATGATATGAAATTTTCACAACCCAGTCATGAACTATTCGAAATATAGTTCCCAATACAACTAGGATTTGTAGGATGCCTTTATCTAGACCAGAGCTCCATACCATCACATCCACAAAATGAGAGATCAGTATCCCTTCTAAAGGGAAGCCTCTATGTGTAATCCCTAGTCCTGAATTATGAGAACTCTGATTCCGTCTCTAAAATAGGAAATATTGGATGCTAGTTGGAAGGCCAGATCCCATAGGGGATCCTTTTCAATGGACAACCCCCAATCATTCTTCTGCTAATAGGGACTCTTTACTGTATAAGACCAAACATAAACCAAACTATGAGGACTTTGATTCCTATATTACCTGGATACGACGGAATCTTATAGGATTTCAAAACCAAAAACCCAAATTATCATATTTCTTACAAGGATATAACCTTTCTATGTTTATATACACCCAGAATAACGTATCTTATGTGGTTCCTTTCGGCTGCCTTCGTGTCAGTCCCACATGAAATCATTAATGGGCATCTTCTTCCTAGACTTCTGAGTCCAATGAAATTAAACTTCATGAATGGGTCCTCATAGCACGACCATAAAAGGTGATGTGTCCAGTTAAGTGGCATAGAACTACATGTTCTCTAATTCCTCTCATGTGGATACATATGGATCTCATCTCATAGGTTTGACCCTAACATGAAAACAACTCACGTCCTCCCTTGATGATAATTAACACCAGAGTGCCTCATCACATCGCTTAAACTAGTGTTGTCTCAGTTGTCCTTTATCCATGTATATCCATGATTTATTTTTCAAGTTAGGGGAAATCCATAGAAACACTCTTAGGGAATGAAGTACGGATCCATGAACATTTTAACATTTCCTAAATCATTAAGAGAGTCCTAAAGTGGGATGTAATTCCACCCAAAATGGTGTGATGAGGATGACCTTAGTTCCTCTCGATCAATGGATTAAATAATATTTTTTGGCCAAATCATCATCCAACAAGAACCATACATTGTAATTTAGGTCCATGAATCTTGGATAGATTGGCCTTTAGGTGTTCCTGGCTCTATGAATAAACCCACTGGAGACCATCCGAGGACAATGTACCCTATATGGGCCAATTTCACAAACACTTACCCCATCCAATCGCCCATTGTGATCAAAAAAAATTTCAACCACATTAATAACTTAAAAATAATATAATGCCCAATCCCATTGTGTATATATTTCCCAAACAAAACATAGTGGGATGCGAATCAAGTATAAGCAAAAATAGTGAACCTGACTTGAAACCTTAACAAAGGTGGTGGGTCACCACACCTAAATCCCCATTCACATTCAAAAGGAAGAGGGACAAGAAACATTACCAATCATGCATCTGATCATGAGATTCTACATTTAAGGGATTTTTTTGAGCTTGTCACCGATATTTTAGGATTCATATATATATATTAAATCCAAATACCATATCAACATATTGCACAGACATGTGGGTATGTGTCCGCACAAGTGACTAGATCCCCAATGGATGGCCCTAAATTTCATACCCTTCAACTTCAATGTTCGGTATCAAATGATAATATTCAAGTGTACTAGAAAAATGGTAGTATCCCCATGGAAGAGGATGCAAGACAATCCCTCGAATCGGTGAATTACACTCTACGGCCTCCTCAACCATGACTAGAGATCCAACATAGGATGACTACACTGGTTGCCTCATGTCATTTCGGGTGCATGTCCTTAGAGATCGACAATTATTACCTCCCTTACCTCAGGGAGGCGAATGAAGTTAATGTTGATGAATTCATCCCAACATCATAGGAACCACACTCAAGGGCTCCAGCCAGAGGAAGTTGCCACCAACGATGTATACCGGATGTCCACAGTATAAAGAAGATCCCATGCTAAGGGAAGCTAGAATATAATGGAAATAGGACACTTAGGCTACCCACATAGGGAAAAAATCATAATTAGGAGTATGTTACCACCCTGGTTCCTGAGGAGGAGGTCTTCCAGACAAACACAACGACGCATAATGGGCATACATATGATTCTACCCCTCATACTGTAGCTCTCCACAAAAAAAGTTGGAAATTTATGAGTGTATTCAGATCTTTTATCTTTATTATGAAGCCCACTACAAAAATAGGGTGGAATTATATGATGAAATTTGTATTCGTTCTCGTGATTTTTGGGCCCACCGTGCAGACATAGAAGAAATAATAGGCACATGAAAACCTCTACCATTGCACAAGAAGCCTGTTATCCAAATAATATGGAAACAAGGTATATGTAGGTTCAAATTCATGAAGATGAATGTAATGCCCTCTATCTAAATAGGTTGGAAAATTATGGGCAGCCATACGACACTGCTAGTGCATAGAATCCCACTAGCCAAATACGATGGAATCTAAATATGAGTGGAGTCCAATTCGTAATGATGCAAATCATGCCTGTGAGAAAAATAAAATTGAAAAAAAGTAGACACAAATTCCTACTGGAAAAAATAAATTAAACACCCAAAATATGGTGGAAATCCATGAAATAGTTGGATTATCCTAGCAAATTAGGCACAGAAACGTTCCTCTACCCTGACATAGGAGAACTACTAGTACCCACTAGAAACTCAAGGAGGACGGATGTAGGCACAAACTCCTTCCCCCACATGAGAATGGTCATTCATACCCATTCCATCCATGTAAATATCTCATCAAATTTTGGCCATGATGGACGATTAGTCGTCAATCCCAAACTATATCCTCTATACATGTCAATACATCATTGTGTTAGTGCAAAAATTTGCGAGTCGGGCCCACAAAATGATCTCCCTATATAGGGAGATTTATCCACCAAATCAGATAATGACTCTGGAGAAGACCTGAATCCCTACTCTTGTGCCAGAGGGTCAAGGACCATATTCCTCGATATAAGGAAAACTAGATCAGAAACAAATACCCATTCCAACATGGGGACACTACTCCAACATGGTGGCCACTCTAGGGCAGACATATATCCTATTATGAAATCAAGTTGTCTTTTGGTGTATCCCATAGAAATCATGGGAAATAATAAAATAGGTACCCAAATATAAATTCCATTACTAATAGAAGGAATCTCTAGTTTCCCACATGAGAGCTTAGAAAATTGAAATTCCCCAATGTGAACTAGAAAATGAAGAGCACACTCATGATTCTGGTCTATTGGATGTTGGTTCTCTTGATTACATAAAGAATATATAAATTTAACCTCAATATCATGTCAATCCATTAAATAATTATTTAAGTGATAGTGAGAATTGAAAGGGCCCCCCCTGCAGTGTTGCTACAAGCACCTCTAAAGGTGCTCCCTAGAGAACACACAAAGGATTACTCCACATTCCAGAAATGATCAATTACACGAGCCCATCTCCTAATGAGGGTAAGGTTATCCCTCCCTTTTACTAGAAGATCATACATAAAGAAGGAAATACCCTTGTTTGAGTCCTCTATGATGGTCCTCTCCAGTGTATACGCTTCAAATATGTTCCTCCCTATATTTGAAAGTCAAGCTATGATGGTTGTGCTATCTGTGATGGTAGTCACTATGAAGGCCATCCCTATAGTGACATAAAGAAATGACAAGGTACTATCCTCATTGAAATAAATCCATAATGCCCTCCCTAGAGTGTGAACCAAATATAATCTCCCTATAAACATATATAGGATGGTAGTCTTCGCCATAATACCAGTCATTGTGAAGGCCCTCCCATTAATTATTCCAAACATAAAGAATATCCTCAATTTACTACAGTCCTATTTGAAGCCCCCCCCCCCCCCTAGGGTATACACTACAAAATTAATCTCTATGTCCATACATTAAAGCGATATGGTATTCCTCACCATCATGGAACTAACTACAAAGGCCCTCCATATAGTCAAAATTTACATTGGATAGAAGTTTGTCCCCTCATTGGGTCAAATGAGAGAAATCCATCATAAGCCAAGGAATAGGAAAAAATGGAGTATGACATGTGGGATACTCTCTCTATGACAAGCGATATCCTTTATCAACCAAAGGATGGATCAGGGTCATGATCATATTCTGAGCCACCCTCCTACCATTCACATGTCATTGAGACTCGTACTAACCTTGCTACATGGAATGAAATCATTAGTGTGTTATCAAACCAGGTGGATCAAGAATAGGAGTCCCTAGAGGAATAATAACAAGTTATGATGGTTTTGAGATGACTGATAGCTAAGAATGATACACCAGTGATATATTTTCCAACAACAACTTTTCAATACAATATATGGATTGATTTTTTAGAATAATGCACGCATAACATTCTCCTCAATATATTGACTACTCTCCCCCATATAAAGGAAAATTTTATTTCCTTTGAAGTGGATATAGACCATGTTAATGTCATGGGATAGAATTTCTATCAAATAAACCTAGAAGCCCTTCCAACTACACGATGAACACAATCAGAAAGGTGAATGAAAGACCTAGAGCCGGTCAACCTCCATGATCTGCACTAGTTTCAGTGTCTTATCTGTGATGCCCCATTTGGTGTTCATATCGAGGGATGGGAAGAACATGTAACTATAAACATCACCCCAAATCCTATCCAGTAGAACCCACTGGAGGTGACATTCTCTAATGTCATCATCCCCAGACAGAAGTCAAATGCGGTCCCCTCTTAGTTAAGGTGTAAAGCTCAATAATAACTATCGTTGAATAAGTCACATAAACATCAGAACTAAAGATTGAAATTCATCGAAAAACTCATGAATCAGTCCACCAAGGAAATCTGGCATGCCTCCCATCTAAGGGAAGAAAATCAGCAAGAATTTATGTACTCCTCATAAGTAATAAATTTTCCGGCACACCCGACATCATATCCTACTCACAGTCACATGGGAATGCGTGAGATAAATAAAGATGAAATTGTAGCATCAACCACTGAAATACGAGACTATACCTAGGCTATAGGTCTTGGGAAATTGATTATAAAAAATCCCTTGTAGGACAATAAAATCTAGGCCGAGGCAGATATATAGAGGAGTGGGAGCAACCCCTGACCAAAGGCCTAGTTGAAATTTTACCTGAAATTCATGCCAAATGGTCATCTGTCTTCTCCTATATTGGGAGAACAATGGATAGAGGGGTCACCCATTCCATCCCATCCCATGATGTGCATCCATGAGAATGGAGGTCTACAACAAGTCCACATCAGTGCACACTTCGAGTCACGTTTCACCAAAAAACAATAATTGTATCACAAAATGTCTGGAGATGATCCATCAAGGACCCTAAGAAGATATCCTAATATTATTCACCTCATACACCACCCCCAATGTGTTATACATTAGTGAAAGTCATAGATATCATCTCTACAGACCTTACTGAATATAATACAAATAATGAGGAAATAAGAGAAGAGGGGTCCCTCTGGGAGATGGTACAAACCAATCCTAGATGTGTGCACACCTGAAACCAAAGAGTTTCATTAAATTGAGATTCCCCTTAAATTAATCCAACACCACCTCCCTCATGAACCCCCATCAAGTAGAGTAATAATAATATGGTCTAAGACCCATCAACTCCTCCTCTTGTAAAGGATTCTCCCATGCTCGAGGATTGATTAGATCGATTGGTGAAAGAATTGAAACAGCTAAGTAGAATCAATGATGAGATTCTGAGAGAAATATTTCCAATGGGGAATGTTCCATAGGTGGAGCATTAATACTCACATCCATCAAATATACCTCTACCTCACCAGATGTCATGGCCGATGAAGTACATATGGAAATCTCATCCAAGGCATCGTTAGTACCATCAGTCAATATAAAGTCAATCCCAGTAGGATATCATGACTTCCCTCCATTAGGGAAGTAACCAAAATAGATATAGGTGAATCAAAAAAGTATTCCCCCACTGGGTATCCATATTATGTTTTAGCAGGGCCGTAACATCCAATCTTTCCCCCTACTATACCCGCTCATGCTCATGAACTATAGGAAATTCATCTAGGGATCTTGAATAAAAATGATTTATTGATAAATTGAATGAAAATAATGGAGGGGTGGTGCACTTTTATACAACCCTAATGGAATCCTTTCCCTGAATGGTTGAGAAATGTCCTACCTCAACAACATTTTGTGAGTCCCATATTTACATTGATTAATGGCTCCGGGACACAGATCAATATCTAATTCAATAGTATTCTTAAAGTGATCCCATTATGTGAGCCTAGATGAAAAAATAATTTGTGGAGCTTCGATGCTTTTTGGTAACCCGACAAGGTTTTTCTTTTTTCTTGTACACCATTTTGGAAGAAAACATAATAATAGGATATAAGGATCTATGACTCCTATTCTTGTTCCAATCGAGCTCAGCATTATAAAAGACAATAGATAGTGATGACATGAACTGCAAATAGTGAGATAATGAGAGTGTTTTATAATTCAATATCAGATTGAAGTGTCTGAATTACTCCTCAAACATGCCACTCCCCCAATATGAGATGTTGGCCGTGTGCAATGAGAATCTCTGTAATGAATGTGAACACAACTTATTCAAGTGAAAAATACTAGGGGGATCCGGGACTTCTCCATCATCACTCAAATGATAAATTATTCATTACAAAATAATAATATCTAGTATTGAGTAGTTTCATTTGCCTCAGTAAGAATAATAGGGAGGGTTGGAGTTTCTTTTGTCACGTGTAAGCACCTACTACACCAGCTCCAGCTCCAAGGTCCCCACCAAACTATATATGGCCATCTGGACGTCAGCAACCACCCCCACCCCATCAAGATGAGTAAAGGGAGCAAAAACAAATAAATTTTAGGAATTCAGAAATAATTTCTACTCATTCCGATATGACCAATTCTGTGGTTACATTATAGCCACCATGAATTGCAACTTGTTTCCACTATCGGATCTGAAGAGGGCTGATGAAGTAGGTCTTGATGAATCACTAGATTAATAACTCTTCCATTAGATATGGGGACCCAAAATCCAGGAGTGTTTTGACTTTAAATACCTCCTAAAATGGATGATAGATTTAGGATAAGTCATGTTGGGACCAATACCAGCCAATGTGGCATATTTTTCAACTAATAATGTAAACAAGGAAGGGGAATGTAAAAACGTTTTTAACAAAAAGGAAGATAATTTTCATAGTTGGATGACCCAGAAAGTAGTCAACTAACCTCATTAAATACTCTAGGCATAGTTGAAGCAACAAACCATGCCTCTAATTCCTCCTAATGAAACTCAACCATCCTCCCCAGCCCCACAATCCTCCAAAGACAACCAAAAAATAGTCCAAACAAAAGGGTAGAAATAATGTGAAGAAACATAAACATGATCCAAGGACAATGTTGGTTTTTAAACAATATATTTCATATCATCTAATCTGAAGCCATAGGTAACGACCCACCAAATGGAACAATGTGCTATGGCCCAAAAAATGGCTCAACTAGAAGCAGATGATGAGGCAATGTCAACATCAGAAGTGGTTCTTATTTTTCTCTCCATCAATATCATCCATTGGATGGATCCATTCTTCGAAGATGAATATGGTTAGCAACTAGAATTCCCTGCAACCAATTAAGGGCCAGAATAAGATTCCATAGAATCCAAGGATATCAAAAGAGATGTAGTCATTGTAGAAATCAAGTTTATGTACACACCCCCTCTAAAACTTTCTGTGTTTTAGGAACCCACAAAATGACCCTTTAGTGGTTTCAATTGGGATAGAAAAATTATCCTTACCCCACTACAAGTCACGTAGGTCCATTCCTTCTAAAATATCCATCAGAGTAAGATAGAATGAATAATTTCTCTTAGAAGGGAAGAAGACCTACCCTGAACCCATCAACGAAGTAAAGAGGATCCTTCAGCTCTAATACTAAGAGCAGACTCTTTATCATGAAATGATCAAACCCCTAAAGAACCTTTGAATGATCATTAGAACACTATGTACCAACATCCTTTAGATAAAAAATATGACATTTCGAAGTTTTTTTCTTCTGTGCCAGCAATGCTCTCAATCATTAATGTATTAAATCTATCAGTAGATATTAGGGAAGCTCTCATAGATGATTTGTTGAGCCCCCAATAGATTGAAGCTGGAGTAGGAACCATTGATTTCTACCGAACATAGAATAATCCTACTGAATTCCACATAGTTATATCCATCACAAATCAAGAAGAATGCTCTATAATTTAATCACTTATAAAACCATATATATGTTCCTAGAACAATAAATGGTGTCGGTATCTATTTTTTTCATCATCGAAAATGGCTTTGGGGATAATCTCCTCCCAGAGTAGACATTTTCCGCCCAGGCTGCAATGAGGTTGAATTGATGCTCGACACTATAAACCTTTTGGGCTATCAAAAAAGTGAGAAAAAGATTATAGGTCAAATCAATCATGAAACCCAGTTCGGTGGCCTCATAGCTCACCCATAAATTCTTTTTGTCCAAAATTCTACGGCCTCAAATGAACTATTAGGGAGGCCCTAACTACACAAACATTATTAAATCCCCACCTCTTACCATCTACGCCTCAAATATAGAATTAATGGTTGTATTTGGACTCTATATGATGATATGGATCCATTTGACTTATTTGAATCAAACTGTATTGATATAGGGTTCTTGGAGACAAAGGGGATGTGACTCTCAACTTAAAAAAAATTGATTGGGTAACCACCCCAAATGGTTTGGAAATGGTTCCCACAGATTCCCTCATATAGATTAGGGAGGAATATGTATTGCATGTCAATCAGATTGGCAGAACATGTCCAAATTCAGATGCATATTTATCCATCCTCAGGATTTCAGTTTTGGATTTTATGCCTAATAATGTTTAAAGTCTCATTGACTACCATGATAATAGGGAATATTCATATAAAAATTTCATTAACTATCCTTAATGCCCCTGAAAATTCCCACCTCATCAACTACGGTGGACTGAAGGGTCTTGTCACTCCATGAATATGAGGCAACTATTTTACACCTCATTGCATCTTCCTTAGAGAATTCCCCACCAATGGTCAAGGATGAAAAGTTGGTTTTATCTCCCAAACATCAAAATTATAGTTCCCCCCTCAACTATAATGGATTTGTTTCAAGGTTTGTTTCCCCATAAAAAGAAATAGAGGAATACGATTGGGATATAGAGGAGGCAACAGAAGAGTAAATTAGGGATTCCCCTCTAGAATTTTTAGAAAGGCATCTCCACCACCTTTGATGAACTCATGGAAATCAAATTGGGTACGAGGGAAGACCCATGACCCACTTTGGTTAGTGTGACAATTCTTTGAATAGAAAGATATATACACCTCTTACATGAAGTAGAATCTATATTTTTTTCAACTAGAATTATACATATTTTCTAGGTCTTGAAACTAAGGTGGTCACTCACCATCAAGTTCTACCGGAAGATCACTATCCTTTTAAGCAAGCTGCAATAATGACACTCCTGGCACAAGCTACCAAAATAGAGGATGAAATCGATAAGGTCATCAATTCAACCTTTATTATGCATGTCTGAAACCCCATCTAGGTAAAAAAATCCCCATGAAGAAGAAGAATATGAATAGTAGGGTATGCATTGATTTTAGGGAACTCAACATGAACTACTAGAAATATGATATACCATTCTCTATCAAATAATTGATTATCAAAGTAACAACTGGATATGAGTCTCTCTCATCCATGGATTGTTATATGGAATATAACAATATCCAAATGTCCCATGAAGATAATGAATACACCACCTTTATGGCTCCCTAGGGAGTGTTTTTCATCAAGGTGACACCTTTCCATTTGAAAAATACCGGCTCCACATATTAGTGAATCATGAACCTCATTTTCAAACCCTTCCTAGGAATGATCATTCAATGTTTTGATGATGATCTTCTAGTTAAATCACAATAATTATTGCTCCATCTGTGATTTCATGAAACCATCATCCATAAACTATGATGGCATAGTCTAAAAATAACCCCTAAAATGTGCCTTCAGCATCACCTCAGGGAAATTATTTAGCTTCATAGTACGCCACTATGACATCGATGTCAACCTTGAGAAGAAAAAGGCCATATTTGGGATTCCCCCACCTCAAAATCTCACTGAGATCAAGGGAATCCATGACACCTAGCTTATATTAGATGCTTCATATCCAACCTCATAAAAAAGTAAATTACCTTTACTAGGTTGATGAAGAAAAGGGTAGAATAACAATGGATTGAAGACTTCCATGAAGTGCTCAGAAATCTCCAGAAATATATATTGATTCCACTATTTATAATTCCACTTGTCAATGGAAGAACAATCATTGTATACATAACCACTTTACAGTGATGCTTAGGCATATTATTTGAAAACAATAATGCTGTCGAGAGTTAGAAAAGTATTTACTATCTCATCAAAACAATGATTGATTTTGAGACATGATATTAAAATATTTCTTAGAGCTACATTGAATTATTATTTGCTATTTTGAAGATGAAGCATTAGCTATATCACTACGAGGTCCACATGTTCTCTCACAGTAACCCACAAAAGCATATCTTCAACCATTGAATGTTTACGGGACACTGATCACAATGGTAATTCATCATAAAGTAGTTTGATATATGGTTTATAACATATAAATCTATCAATGGAAAGGCATTGGAAAATTTATTGATAGTGTATCCCTCAATTGAGGTGGCTCGAGTAGATACTGAGTTACCTGATTAGGAAGGGATCTTTATTCAAGAGAACCCCCTGATGTGGGAAATACATTTTGAATACATGTCCAAAATCAAAATAAGAAAATGAATGGAAGACTCTAAACTCGACAAAGATGGGTTGAGAGTTATACTTGTATCCTTGGAGAAGGAAGTCATGCCCTATACCTTCCAACTATTAGAGGGGTGAGAAAAATATAAATCAGAATACCAATACCTTATCACAAGCCTAGAACAAGATCTCCAAGAGAAATCTGAACACTTGAGGATAAAAGGCAATTTAGAAATGGTCATAAAGAAAGTCAATGATGAAAATGATATCAAGAAAGCATTGTTAATCCCTTTGTTCAACCGTGTTTGAGAATTGATTGCATAATTTCCATCAGATCCAATATTGGCTTATATTCCTCATTCATAGAATGTGCTAGAATATGTATTAGATAATGAAACCAATGCTCTGGAAGATCCAGATTGGAATGAAACAGTTTTCAACATTTCCCATTGGTAGATGGTTTTACCATATGTTGAAGCCAAGAAAGAACAAATAAATTAGATCATTCACATCTCCATGTCATATGGTCATACCACTAGCTGAATGGACCCATTTTGGACTATATTAAAAATGGATAACTCTAATTTAATAGGGATATATCAGAATAATCCGGAAGACAAGATGTCAATTTGATGTCGTATGATCAAAAAAACCAGTACAAGGTTCTTTAGAAGTGAGGCCTTTATAGAGTCCAAGTGATATGTATTGATGGATAAGTGGATAATTCCATTAAGAAATAAGTTTATGAATGAACTTGTGGTAACACCAATCTTCATCAAAAATCACTCACCAAATATTAAGGTTTTGGTACTAGTGACCCGCAAAGATGCAAGATTGTGCTGATCTCACAAAAAAATGACATCCCTATCAAGTCCAGGAAAACGTCACCCATCAACTAATAGAGATGCTTCAAATAGCTAAATACTCCTAGAAATTCTCTACATGGGGAATGGACATCATGGGACCATATCAACCAACCATGTGCAGACAATTTATGTTTATTATCTTAGAAAACGACTCCTTTCCCAAATGGACAGAAGCTGCACATCTTTAAAATATCCAAACAAAAAAGCATTATTAGCTTCGTAAAAAACAATATAGTCAATAGGTTTGGGGTCCCTCACACAATATTGATGGACAACGATAGCATTTTATGCTCTATTAAATTGTGAAAACTCTACAAAGTGTATTGTATCAAAGCCAACCATTAATCCAGGAACCATGTAGTGGCCAACAGATTGATAGAGGATTTCAACAATATCTTATCCAACATTCTCCAAAAGATGGTAGACAAGGATAGGAGATTTTGTCCTGAAAACCTACTCCATGCTCTTTGGGATTACTGGACCACAACCTGCACCTCCACTCAAATGATCCAGTACTTATTATTATATGTGATGGAGTTGGGGTTTCCCACTAAAATTATACTATTGTTGCTCCATGTCGTTGTCTCTGATCAACTATATAAAGATGAACAATACCAAAAATTACTTTATGAGAAAGAGTGGTTGGTTGAGGAAATATTTCACACACTACACCATTTGTAATTCTACCAAATTGGATTACACAAGCCTTCAATAAGAATTTTATCCTGTAATCTGTCTTCATATGAGAAATGGGGTTGGTCCGTAGAACCATTATGATACATGGGATGATGAATCCCAATATAGGGCCAGAATGGGAAGGACCATATATTATAATTTTTTTACTATAATGTATCATGTACACTTATTTCAATAAATGAACGACTCCCTCCAATGCAAGGTTATTGGAGAAGTACGTTGTGTAATAATATCAAATTCATCTGAGATGCATGAAAATAAACTGCATAGCCCCAACTATGTCCTTTCCTCAAAATTATAAACTATACATAATATGTCCTTTACATATGAAATTAAAATATATAGAATACTTCCTTTCTAGATCACATTAAACTGTACAGAACATATCCTTTCCACACTATGTTATATTTTACAGAAGAGGTCCTAATTTCCTGACAATAAAATGCATGATGTAATCATCCATGATGCATTTTGTTAAACTTCTCAGCATCTTCATCCATGATGTCCGAAATTATACTATATAGAATTATCACTCTAATCACAAGATGTTAAACTGCATGGTGATCACTGTGTCCAGAACAATTACTTATTGCATATAATCAGATCTATACAAGGTAAAGACAAAAAAATTAATCCCCTCCTTACGTATGGTCTGATCCTATCTAGAGAGGGCCTTTTACAGAACTAAATATCAATGGATCCCTATTCATCAATCGGATACATGGATACACCTTGACCCTATGTCTTGGTCCATCCATCACATGGCATGGAATGCATCTCTTATATCCTCAGTTGCCCCTATACTACAAGGTAACTCTTCATCACCTCTTGTTTCTCAAAGAATGAATAGATCATGTGAGCTTATAAATAGTGGTCACGATTTCCCTCACGTAGACAAAGAATTGAGGAGTATAAATATCCCATCATCCTGAAAGCATGGTATAAAATTCCCTACACCCCCAGCATAGTTCATACATGAATGGTTAGTTATTATAACTACATATGGATTCATTTTTTCCCTTGTAGGATAGGTAGTCACACCTGGATTCTACATCACAGTCTAGCCACCAGTCGAAATCAATAATGGCGCTCCCCCAGTGTACATATCAGACATGTGTATGAAACTTCTGAGTCAAACTGCATGAATTTAAACTACATGGCCCCAATGAAGTTCTCATCTGAGGGGACATTTCCTCTAGCGTCAGTCACATAACATGCCACACTACGGAACAATGTACTTATTGATTCTAGCCCCAACAAGATAAATTGTGTCACCATGATCTATCATCACGGTCTATCTACCAACTAAAAAATGATGACCCCTCGTTCCTGTGAATGGGTCATATTGGTACCTGGAACATATTGTCTTTGATCTACATATGGCTTGATTTCCATCCTCCAATAGGATATAGAGTGATAGTAGGATCTTTTATCTTGGTCCAGCTGCCAACTAGTAACAAAATGCCACTTTTATACTCCCATCTATCTTTTAATTATGAGGGGATACTCTTTCCATTTGTTGTATTCCACACTGAGCATAAATCATGTGAGATTAGGAATGGTGGTAATGGTTTCCCCTAGGTGAACAGAGGATACATGTACGCTACATTCCCATTAAAAAATGGTAAAAATTTTCAATGCCTCCATTTGTATGAACCAAAACTATACAGGTAGGCATCTATAGAACTGTGTGTGTCTTAATTCTTCCTCTCACATGATATATAGTGACGACTGAATTCTCTATCGTTGTCCAGCCAGTACCCAAATGTTTTTTCCCTCCATTCCCTATGCAAAGGTCAGGACTATGTACGAAGATTCTTCTTAAGATCCAAATAATGTTTAATTCCTGCCCTTGAAAAATACATAATTATCATGTGTATCTTCAAAAATAGGCCTGATTGTAGTAATGTACTGAAGGAAAATACCCCATCACTCTTCATATTCCCCGTGCATGACTCAGTAATCCCTTTACCACCCTTTTTTCTCACACTTAGTACTTCCAACCTGGGATTAAGTGTCTGAGTAAAAAATTCCCTATAATAATCCCAATTTACTATTTTCCAATGTCCATAATTCATGACATAAAACTATTGGGAACCCCAAAAACTACACATTTCTTCATTCTTACCCTTGTAGGATATGTACTGATGGCTCGATCATTCATCCTATTATATTTTTCACCTAAAATATTACCATGTTCCCTATGTATGAATCAGACATATGCAATGAATTTTCTTAATGAACTATTCACTACTTGATTCCTTCTTCCACAGGATACATCGCGATGTCTAGATCCTTCATCCTGGTCCAGCCTCCAAACAAAAAAGAGGCCCCCTTCCATGAAATGAATCAGGTCGCCACAAATACCGGCACCATATCTATCCAATGAAAATTCCCGAAGGTTATTACATATCCCCACGGGTAGGTAAAAATTCTTGGGTATTAATAATTAGGTTTTGGAATGATTTACCTGAGTATGAATGCATAAAACATTAAAAAATCAATAATAAGAATATGAAATTTCCATTTTAATCAAGTCTTAACAAAACCATATCAGAATAAATGGTTTTAAAAAAGATTACAAGAGGTCCAAATAAAAATAAATATAGTAGTGATATAGCTACAATGACTCCACAAGACAAGGGGTCTTCACCCCTGAGCCGTCTCCACAACACTACACCATAAGAGGGGACTAAAAATCCAAATAACCGTCAACCGAGGCTTTACATTTACCTTTTTCAAACATAACCAATTCTACGAACACCCAAGGGGTTTATGTTGGGAGTGAGCCAAATTCCAATAAGACACCACCCATATATTCTAATGTGCATGCAATTCAAGGTTAAAAATCAATCAGTTTTATTATGTATAGAAAAACAGTGATAAATTTCATAAAATACAATTTTCGATTAAAAAACATTTTCATACTAAAACATTCGTAATGTTGACACATTTAGATAATAAATGTTATATATGTTAAATTACATCCCTTCACACGCTAATACAAGGGTAAAAACCACAAATCCAATGATCACTAAACATGGAACATCCCTAGGAAACTAGAGAGTCTCGAGCCCTATACACTTCATACCTCAGTGTAAATTAATCATAGAGAAATTGTTTTCCAGGAAAAATTGACTGGTAGAGAATATACCCATAACCTAGTGTTCCCCCATAATCATTAATATTTTGTTTAGAGTTTTATTTATCCACTTTCTTAGGGAAACAGGGACAACACCCATCCTGTTCTCTACCTGTATTAGTATATATGTACCCACCAAGGTACAAGAGCTTCCCCTTTTGTGCTCAAATAATTTCTTCATGGTAAAAACATCCATTTTCATATATAAACACCAATTTCATTCACATATATAAAATATAACAGCTATACACACATTATATCACATAAAACACACAAAAAAACATCATGATTTTCAATAAAAAAACTTCACAATATAACACATTGTTTTTCACCAAAAACTCTTTGAAATATCCAGTATGCACACTATTTAAACACAATTAAGTCACACAAACTAAATTTCAGTTTAGTACCCTTCAATTAAACCAAAAATTCAGTTACGGGGTAGCCCCATATGAACCCAAAAGATATATCTTTTAAAACCACCATTTTCACACAAACAAGGCACTTGAAGTCCATTTGTTTCACAAACACTATTTAAAAAAACATTTAAAGAAAAAACCAAAAAAAGTAACCATTAAAAAATTGATTTTCAACCCTAATACAGTTTAATAGAGTCAACTAATTAATTAAAGGGAAACCCCTATTAAACTAATAAAAGATTTATTTTGAAAAACCCCCAATTTCACATAAAGTTTGAACGAAAAATTCACTTTCATTTCAAACACCATTAAAACAAATTTTTTCAGAAATAATAAAATGAAATAAACATGAAAATATCATAAAAATAGCATCTAGGTTACATGGATTGCTAAAAAATTGCAATCACATACCATAGTAATGAAAAACCTTGAATCCTTTTTGCGAAAACTCAAACGCACCACCGCCACACGCCAAAAAAAGGTAAAACAAATATAAAACCATAATTTAAGACCATTAAAAACAATATAAAACCTGAATTTCAAAACTTTACTTTCTGTACATTAGGAACATCAAGAATAAGGGAAGAAACCATAAGAAAATGTGAGCAAGAAACGATAGAAACCCACTTACTTGAGGGATCTTGAATAAATATCACAAACTACACTATTAGATAAATTCACAAGTATCCAAAAATTCATTTGAGGATCTAACAAGGATGAGTTGGTCATGCTGGAACTAGAATGCGGAGAAAAGAGTGTGAAATGAAGGAGTTATGATGGAAAAAAATTACCACATCAAATTGGGACGATTTTAGAAATGATGAGAATATTTTCCGTAATCCTATATGGAAATGAGCTCCAAATATGGATAAGAGATGCTGGGGTCATACATATGGAAGATATCTTTGATTCAGATGTGGAATCACTAAAAAAGAGTAAAACATTAATAGGTTATTTAATATACAGAATTTATTTTTAAAACTAGGAATGGGCTTCCAAACTATCCGAATTTCATAAATAAAAGCCCAAATACACCATGATAATGGATTCAGAAATGGTCAAAATTAATATGGTGATGTTAATAGGTAAGGGGAGGACATTTTTAATGTTGAATGGTTTCAAAATATTGAAAAATGAAATAGATATAAAAAAGAATAATTGGTTAGTAAATTTAAAAATGAGATCATGGTTTGGCCCAAATCATGAAAACTCTCCCATTCCTCCAAAAAAGCACGGGAAACTACCAAAATAAATAGATAATGGAAATTAAATTAAAAATAAATTTACAATAAGTCTTCTATTTGATAATTCTCCTCATAATGAAAACTTTTAGTCCTAGAAAGTTATTCTAAAGTTCGATCGTAAAACAGGAACATATACTCTTCCTCAACCACGGACTTCTGCTCCCATATCTCATGTGTATCATTTTGATGCTTCCAAAGATCCCAGACTAGTGTAATAGGCTTTCCTTATAGCACCATTTCTTGTAAGTCCACTATTTGAACTGGATGCTGAAAAATAGATAAATCATGCTCTATATCCAACTCCTCACAATTCAATATATGAGATGGATTTGAGTTGTATTTATTCAACTCAGAGACTTGGAAGAGTTCATGGATGGATATGAACAGATAAGGTAAGGCCAACCAGTATTACACCTTTCCAATATACTTGGTGATCTCAAAATCTCCGACATACTGTGGAGTCATCTACCCTTGGTTACCCAACTGAAAATGGCCTAGTCGAAGGGACACTTTCAATAAGACCATGTCACCGACAAAAAACACATAGTCCTGATGTCTCTAGACATCATATGATTTATGGTGACTCTGAGATATCAATATGTGCTTCCTGATCAACTTATCCTTTTCAGATGGCTCATGTACCAATCTCGTCCCCAGTAGTGAGGTCTCACCTACCTCATCCCAACATAGTGGGAACCAACAAGGCAGACCAAAGATCACCTAAAAAGGATGCATTCGAATCAAGGATTGGTAACAATATTTATCAGAAAACTCAACCAATACAAAATGGATATCCTTATAACCTCTATAGTCCCAAAAACATGCACAGAACATGTCCTCCAAAATCTGATTCACCCTCTCTTTCCAACCATTAGTTTGAGGATGGTATATCATTCTCATCATAATCTGAGACCCCAAGGCCCTTTGAATGCCTCCCCAAAACTGAGAATTGAAATGAGGGTATCTATTTGAGACAACTCCTAATGGATAGAAATGGAGTCTCAACACCTCTTGACGATACAAATAGCCCAATGCATCCACCCTATCTGTATCTATGATCAGAATTATGTTGGATGATTTTGTCAGATGATCAACCAACACACTAATGGAATTCATACCCTGAGGTGTATGACGAATCCAACAATGAAGTCCATGGAAACCTCATCCCACATCTATGAACAAATGGGTAATGGATGGAGCAAACTGGAGGGCCTTTGATGCTCTTTTTTCAGATGTTGGCATGTGTATCATCTCAACACGATGTCATAAAATCTTTCTCAACATGTCTGCATGATTAATATTAAAGTAAAATTTTCCCATTTTGGGAAAATAATATCAAAAAATGGATTAAATATTTATAATTAACATAATTTATAATTTATAAAAAATCTCATTGAATTTTTTTCCAAATTAACAGTGAATGTTGTAAAATTAAATTACATCAGTTAAGGTAAAAATCAGTTTACCATGGGTAAATAAAAAAGATAATTGTAAAAATCACCTATCCACTTGTATAAAACCATTTTATGTATATATATATACCATGGGTCCAATAAGGTTCTATAATGGCCTAATTTATACAATTATCGAATATAAAATACATTTGCCGAATTTTATATTTCCAAAATTTACAAGTTTTCCACTCACCTCTCTTAGAAAAGGAAACCCACTGTCATCTATTATTAAATTAATGAAACATACTTTATTCTGTAAATAATGGACCAAATAACATACCAATATACCCCCATATCCTATAAACCTTATTTTTGGAATAAATCCATCATTGGAATTAATTTACTGCAGACCTAATGAGGATACCTGAAGATGAGGTAATGTTAATCAACAATCCTTTTGTTATATATATTCTTCCACCAACTCCCATTATTTTTAAATCATTATAATATAAATAAATTATTATCTTCCTATAATTATATATTATTATGTGAATTTTAGGCACTAAAACCAACCACACATCCCTTAAATGTGTTATGAAAGTATCATTCATGTGTACGGTAAACTACCGCCTCACTGACCCTTGTCCTTATTTTTTTCCATTAACTCTAATACATGTTTGGATAGTGATATTTTTTATATATTATATATGAAATATATTATATTTATTATTTAATTATGAATCAATAATTTTTATATACTATGTACCTTCATGTTTTCAATTTTTGGGAATATGATAACATCTTTCAAGTGTACGTTAGACTACCACCTCATGAAGCGATGTGATTCCTTAACTATTTAAAAGTAATGTATTAATGATGTGTTTAATAAATAATTTTCCAATTTATGACATATCCATTATCTTAGAATGATAATATCTATTATTTACATTATTTATTTAAATTTTTCATGAAAATGAAAAAAACTGCTTTTATTATTACATACAGCATACCCTCTACATGAATAGATTATTTCAATTCCTGTAAATAAATAATATGGGTAACAAAAAAAACATATATAATTAATTTTTAAGATATTTATTTTGTGTTTTATATTTTTAAAATGATGAAATCATGAACAATGTAAGTGGACCAAAAAATTACATGTTAAAACATCATGGAAATAAAGCAGGTATTTCCTAAAAAATCACTTGAACATTAAATTTTTAATAAAGAGTTAATAAGATATTATAATAAAATAACATATGGAATGATATATATTAATATTAGTCTTTGATACATGTATAATAAAATTATATTTATTATTCAAGAGGTTGAACGTGTGTGATGGAAGATAATATTTATGTTAAGGGATTTATGTCTCACTTTTTCACTTTCATGAGTCAAATGATATATTCTCCACCTATTTATTTTATGTGATGTATGAAATTACATCCCCCCCCCCCCCGCATGAATTGTGGTGGCTGGGGGGGATGTGTATGGGGCCCTAGTCCGGTGGTCTATTCCCCATACTGTTTATTTACAGGTTTTCATTGTAGCGTGTGTGACCCCCCATTTGGACGTTGTAACCCAAAATATTTATATGATTCCCTTGAATTCATAATGTTATAAGTATTACAAAACAATATTGGGGTATACATGAATATTGTTTTGATATTTAATTCATGGTTTTTACAATAAAAAAGTTAACAAATTGGTAATGGATTTTCATCGTAATTTTCCATCCTTATGACGTTCGTTATATTATGAACTTATATTCTTCACAAGGTGTATATAAATTATCTTTGACATGTGATATCATTAATTTTTTAGTCCTCTTGATATTTTATGATTTTATTTGTTTTATTTCATTATAGTGCTTATTAGACAATGTTACTAATGTAGTAATGATTATATGTTACAATTTCATTATTTATCAGGATTATTCAAGATTAAGTCTCCAATGTTGAAATCTCATGATACCCATCTAAATAATTCAGGTTATTTTCAATTATTATATGTTTCTTCATGATATATTAAATTACTGGTATAAATTTTCCACTCTTCATTAATTAATATAAATAAGAAAAAAATTGTTGCAAACATGAAATTATTTATCTCCTCGGTCGAAGATATATTATATTACAAGACCATGTTTTATAAAAATGTTTTCAAAAATATTTTATTACTATATTATTATTTTAAAATTACATTTTTACCCATGTTTTACAATTTCATAAAATTTCATGAAAAGTAATATCGATATCATTCTCTAAAAAATTTCACTTGAATTTTACTCAAAATGTGAAAGTAACTGTTATTTAAAGTTATATAGTTTGAATGTAATCTTTTGTTGTCATGGTCTATTATTTCATAGAAGCTTCCATTATAAATTTTCAAAAAAAAATTAGAGAAATAAAAATTCAGAACATTTTATATTTTGAAAATAATTTTCAAATAGGATATGATAATTTCCACAAGAAATGTTTTAAACGTCCTTTAAAAATTATATTATATTTAAGATGAAATTCATTGGGTTTACATATTCTTTACTAGGGATATGATATTAATATACAATTCATATTCTTTATTTGAATGAACTTGTTTTGATTGAATGAGGTTTATGAATCCTCTTTCTCATCCATGGGTAAAATAATGATAAAATGAATCTAAAACCCAGTTCTTTTCAGGGGTTATTCTTGGATGAAGTTTTTACCAAACCTATATATTTTTTATAGTTTATGATATGATAAAATGTTAATCACATTGATTTAATTTCATGGGATATGATTTGATGAATGATTATGGTCTTATGGAGCATATATATATGATTTCATTATGTTAATGGTGGGACCAATATCTCCATATTATGAATTGGGTAATGATTTATATCTCATGAGATTGACATGACATGAATTAAGAGTTAACATTGTTTATTAAGGGACTTTTTCCACAATAATGTATTGAGAGTGAACCATGACTGCTATGATAGTTCTGGGAGTGTACCCATTCTAATATGATATCCTTAGATGTGAGCCTTGACAAATATGAAAATGATTTTCTATGCTTATGTGTGTTAAAAAATACCTCATTTATTCCAAGTTTATTCTCTCATGAATCAAGTTTTTTTACTGTCTTATGATTCATGTATTATGAACTACTAATATTAATTCGATGACTCATGTATATGATCTTTGATATGATGGGTATGGTACTAATATGTTGTACTTATATAATTATACAATTATATTCATATTATGCTTACATATCTCCATTGTTTAATATTACTAAGAATATGATCTATCCCTTTAATTTATTTTCATTCCCTATGTTATAACGATTTGTATTAGGTATGATTTTTTTAATATGGGTGCTAGTTATGAAGAATGTAGTGGGAGATGACGGAGCTCACCGATGTACCGGTCTTTATATTTCCATGTTTCCAAAGACACTAAACTATTATTGTTCTCAAGCATGTGCAATTTTATTATAAAACTTTTCACTAGAAATGATGTAATATATATTTATTATAATCTTGGGTCATCATATTTGGTGTTAATGGTATGTTTTGTTATCCTCTTGAAAATGGTATAAGAGATACGTCATGAGATTTTTGTTTCTTGATGATTTCATTAAATCCTCAAGGTGTGATCAAATTATAAATTTATTATATAATGAATCACACTAAATATAAAGGTATAGTAATGTGGAAGTATGTGGTTGAATCCATAGAGAGGGGAATGCTGTCGAAGATTTTTGGCCAAAGGGACGACCCTCACAATATAGTTTTATTTTATTAAAATAATTCTGCAAATTAATTAATTAATACTCTAGAATAAGGATAATAATGGAATAAGAGAGAGTGTTTATGGTCAATTTTATGTTATATGCAAAGGGTAATCCACGATTTATCTTGGGATAGACCTATGGACTAGGATTCAATGATGTAAAAAGACACCAATTGATAATGGTACAACAAATTAGTTCACGATTTGCTGGAAAATACTCCATGGGAAAAAATTGACAACCAAATCATATGAATTTTCGATTCTAGGCAGAAAGAATTAAATTTCTAGGTTCTTACCCAAGTCATCACTAACTAGGTCATGGATGTTCAATTTTCCCCTATAATGGTTAGGGAAAGTTAATAATAATGTTATTGAATTTTTTTAAACATGTTTAGTATCCATAGGGTTACCGAGATTTGATTTTAGATATTATTTTGGTTAAATAAACAATACTCTCGACCCCAATCCCTTTGCGGATGAATAACACATAACATTATTAATATAAATCTTTGGAAACTGAAATACTTGACAAAAAAATTATTGATTCAAAATCCAATGATGAATAAATTGTATTCCATTAAGAATATAATATTCCTTAGTTAATGATAATGAGAATAAGTAAATGAGATAGATTGGAATTTAACTACTAAGTATTCATCCTTAAATGAAAGAGAGAAAATGGAAACTGTAACCCCGAAAGAAAACCTATAAACAAAGAAAGACGGGTTGAATCCCTACAATAGCCTCATAGTGGTGACACCTCAAGCATGGAATGGATTTCATTTCCTCTGGGAAAAAACCATGTTTATATGATCAATTGTCTTCCCATAGGTTATATGGGTAAATAATGGATTCGTATGGCCATCTCGGTCAAATTTTTTGGATCTTCATGTATCATACATAGAAATTTTTCATTTTGTAGTCTTTCTGAATCTTTCCTAGTAGGTAAAGTCCACACTATGTGAAATTTTAAATCCTTAAAAGATTAAATACACTCTAAACAATGTGAAAATCTCTCTATAAAATTTTAGTATGTGTCCATACATGACACATATGTTTCAAATGATGATTCAAGGGAACATCACTCTGGGATCTTTTCTTCTACTTTCACATCATTGGGTCGTCAGTTTTCTACATTAGGAACCACTTTTTTCTATTCAATAATCATGTTAATATTTCTTTTAATTGAATTATTGGTCTATTCGGAGACATTATTTAATATCAACTTCATCATATTTCTGTTTTTGTATTGATCTGTTTCACGACGTAGTAAGAAGTTCCTTTATGATCCTTAATTTTCTTGTTTTCTATCACCTGATGAAAATTTCAATCCTACCAAAGAATAAAAAAATATTATGGAATCATCTTATATTAAATAATTTAATATCCAATTTGAAAACCCTAAAAGCCTATAAAAATACATATATAAAATATAGATTCAAGAGATCCCAAAAGAGACTCCTAAAGATATTTCTTAAAAGGATTCAATGTATTAGAAAATCTCTTTTAATTATATCAAGGATAAAAAGGGTGGTTTCAATGAAATTATATCATTTCTTATATAATATAATTTTATGAGGTTCTAATGCTTCTCTGGCTTCAATTTTACATATTAATATATGTCGTTCCTCCCATGTTGGTCGAAATACCAAAAACCATCTTTTTTTCAAGTGAAACATAGGTTAGGGATTGAATGTTTGTTTAAATAGGGATATTAGTGTAAGATTAATATTGTGATCTCCATCATATTAGATGTAGGTGGTATACAAGTTATTTTACATTGTTGTTGAGATGATTTGTGCATGTTTGGTTGTGTTCTTTGTAATATCTTGTTTTTATTTTTGTTCATTTGGTGATATTTGGTAAAATGGGTGTTTAAATGGTGAATTAAACCCCTCATGATCCCTATGGGATTCATGGAGTATTATTAGATCGATATTGGTCCACCCATGTGGTTCTCCTATATTCCCAAACATTGATATTAATAGTTTAAAACATGGAATCAACATGTGATAATGTAGATCCAATGAATAAAATGTTAATATGTTAATTTAAGAAAACATAATAATATCGATAGATGATTCTAGACGTGGAAATTGATATAAGGGGTAACATGGAAAAATTCTAATGGGATTTGAGAGCTATGAAATATGAAATGTTAATTAGTTGACTATGTAAGGATTATGAATGATAAATGGGCTAATCGGGTTAAGACAAGTAAATGGAAATGAGTAGATGGGTTAGGTATCATAATTGTATGGAAGTGTTAAATGGATAATAGATAGAGATTATTAAATATGCTAAATGGGTTAATTAGATTATGGTGAATGTGCCATGTGTCTTATGATATGTACACAGAATGTATAAGGGGGTTATTTCTTGTGATGTGAGGAATGGGTAAAATTAGATATCTTCTGGTAAATAAATATTATTCTCCTTGGAATAATGTATGGAAATTATATAAATTCTTAAAACGTCAGGCATAAGAATTGGAAAATGGATGCATAATGAAATTGGAAAATGTGTAATGAGTTTTGGATTGATATTATATATTATATTGATTTTCATATACTGGGATGGTTATGTGTATAGTTTTTTATTATGGTTTATGATTTGGTATGTGTGTGACTATTGGATGAATAATCTTGGGAACATGGATTCGTAGTTTGGGGTATTGAATGATGTTTTATACCCATAGGATGAGTTAGACTGAGGCTCCAAACTCCTCCCCAAAATGCATGGGTTTGGGAAGGGGATATAGTTATATACCACTAATGGTCACATTCAACCCAGATTGCGACTTTGAGGTGAGGATAATGTGTTTTTTGTGATGTTTATATGCCTAGTAAGGCATGAAACTGACATATTCCATTATTCATAGTGATTAATTCCATAAAACCATATATAAAGGATGTAGATTCCCAACAAATAAAAAAGGTGATGAATATGGATTATAGACTTATAATGGTATAAGTAAATAAAATGGTAAAAATGATATAAAGGGATAGAGTAATGATAGTAAACTAACGGAACCCAGGTTGACAATTTTTTACTTGTCATTTTTTCTATTTTCATGAACTGTCTGTTTATACTGGATATGTTTTAGAAACCTTTGGTGGTGGCCAAATTATTTATACTCACACACTACTTGGATCGTCGCTGGGTACATGGGAATACTTCATTGTTGTTTTTTTGGATAAGCAAAAAGTATCATGATATAGAGTTGAGTTGGGATTGTGATGTGCATGTATGAGGATCTATATGTGGATTTAGTATCATCTTGAGGATAATTCTATTAGTCTTTAATTTAGGTTTCCCTAACTTTTGGTATAGTTAGCATGGAATGGAATATTAACTATTTAGTTGTGAACTTATAACCTCATTGGGAAATGGTATGTTATAAATATTCATTGGATATTACAAATTATTCATTGTATTTCGTTGACATCTATTGTGGATTAATCTAGTAAATAGAATATAGTCTCCCATCATGGTCTAATAGACACTCACTAATAGTCGAAAACTTGTGGCATATGTGTAGTCACACATGAGGTCATGTAATAACCCAACTTAGAGCACCGATTTAGTGGATTCTAGGTCAGGGATGCTACAATGTGGTATCATAGGAGCTATTTTCACTTTCATACTATTTGGGAGTTGTATATAGGATATTATGAAGTTTCAGGATTGGCAATGAGATCATGCATGGGAGTATCTAAAACATGTATGAGGGAAAATCCAAGTAATAAGGGTGGTAATTTTTTTTTCTTATTATGTGTTTTTATTGTTGAATCATATTTGACTATTTGTTGATACACATGTTTTGTGATGTGTCCAATTTCGAATATTTTTTGTATGTCTTTAATGGAATGAATTTTTTCTTTCACACATCATTTTAGGCACCTAGTGACATAGGTGGCATGCATCATTGTAGGAATACACATGATGGGATTTTGGGACTTGAAGGAAGGGTGTATTTTACATTATTGATTTTTTGAATAAAATCGATTCTAATGATGATAATGAAAATGGGTATAGGGAATGAGTGTAAAATAATGGTTGAAGAAGAGTGTGTTTATTGTAATGCTATAATCAGGTTAAAATTCTTGGTGGTGATAAATTGTAAGGATCGAATGGTGTTTAAAATAGAAAGGCGTCCATTGTGATGGTAAAATGTTTAAAGAATTATGATTTTGGGAAGGTTTTGAATGAGTTGGAATAGGGTTGTAACAAGTTGTAAAAATGTAAAACGTGCACAAAGGGGAAATATTTTCATTATAATAGTGGGAATGGATTCAAAAGAGGGTTCTTAAGGAAATACATGTATCTACAATAGTTTTCATAACCAATGTTGACCATTACATACAATTTGAATGGTTTAGGGTGTTATTAGAGATGTAAACACATATTTTGTAATAGTGTATATAGTTTACATTATGTTTGGAAACAAAGTGTTATTCATTATGGCCTTCACCAATTGAACATCCCTTGAGATGTTATTTGATGAAAATGTTTGGAAATATGAATCCGAATATAGAAAGATTTTTTTAAATGAAGGGTAAATATAATATCCTTTACATGTAAAACATTGGGTTTTTGAAATGGTGAAGTTAAATATAATATATTTGTAAGGATGAAATTTTTGGTGAACAATGTTATTGAGTATTCCAAGTGATTTTTGTATGGGCCTTATATAGGGGTTTTGGGCTTTGTGTGTGCCCTAAAACGAGACGTTGACTAATTTTTGGTAGACATTAATGAGTATTTAATGTGTATATAAATTTGGGGTTTGTTGTTATACACTGCGTATGGCTATGACCAAGTTGATTTTGAGATGTAGTTTGATAATGTGAGAGTGGTAACCCTGGTGGGATGTAATTTCATTAGTTTTACGTTAGACTTAAATAATAATTTACAATTTCACACTTCACCAGTGATGGGTGTTTCATTGTGGGTGTGGTGACCCATGTGGTTTCTCACCTTGGGAGTTGTGTTTTGGACCTAGGGAGAGAATATTTTGGATTGTGGTACCTATTTATGTGTATGAGTATTCTTGTAAAGAGTCATATAGATATGTTTTCATGGTTAAATTTGAATTAGTTTTACAAAATGGGGGAAGGAATTCCACCCATGATTGATGAATTTTTAGAGGTTTGATGTGTGTTTACTAGAGAGAGAGGGACTGGGTGACTTATAACCCTTAACCCTAGTAGGAATGTTAGTATCATTCAACCCTGATGAGTGACCTATGAGAGAGTGGTCAACCATTTTGTGAGTTCTCTAGGGCCTATGTCGTACCGGTAGTTATTTTTAGTTTTGAAAGGTATAAATTTGTCCAATTAGGAAATGTGAGAAGATTAATCATTTTTTATGGTGTGACTAGAGTTGGGAATTTGAGTTTATATTCTAGGAAAAATCAAGGGTGACCTCGAAGGAGGATATACCAATGTTGTAGGTGTCTAGTAAAAAGAAGAATATTAGATTATTTAGGGATGGAATGGGTGCCTAATGAGTAACATAATATTTATAAAAATGGTATGGTTCTGATTTGGTTCTTTCATAAGGGAACATGAGGGATTTTAGTTGGTGGTGAGGTTAGTTAGAAGGTTTGTATGGTTGGGATGTTTGACCCATCTATTTAGATGATTATTAATGCGGTCTTGATGTTGGATTCAAGAAGATGAGATATGGGGTGGGTAAATCTGGGGTGGATGATTTTGTTATGAAGGTAACACTAAATTTGTGGGTGGTCACATGGTTGGGACTGAGCAAAATAACATTTCGGTCATTGGGTACAATGTTGAGAATTCCTTATGCCTGACGGGGATGAAGGACTAGAAGGCATTATCAGGAGAGTGAGAAATCCTAGGGCTAGCCTCTAGTGATGTTTGTCTCCTATGATGTAATTTGGTCTTACTGTGGTGTCGTAGGAAGGTGATAGAAATTAAGGAATCTGACATGTTGTAGTTGTGGTCATGTGCTGGTAAGGCATGATTCCAGTTAGGATAGGAAAATATGTAAATTAGGATGAGTGTTTGTCTATATCTATCAAACAAGTGCATGATGTGTGGCTATATTAGAGATCTTTTTTGGAAAGTTTAGTGAACCATTGTGTCTGGGTGTCAACTACCGGGGTCACGAAGAAAGGAATAGAGTAATGTGGTGGAAGTAGTGAGAAAGTATACATTAATTCCTGGTGGTTGAAAATTTGTTCTAGAGAGGTGTTGAATATTAGTTTGTCATCACACCTGAATAGTTGTAGTTTTGTCATGATGATATGTGTATGGGTGGGAAGCCTGAAACTATTGTATGGTCATCGTTTCCCATATTCAGAGTTGAATTCAGTGTTGGGTGAGTTTTAGTAGTGTTATTCAACAACTTCACCACATACTTTTATTCAGTGATGATCATTCTAAATGTCTTGAAATCGTCTGGGGTGTGCTGAGAAATCTCTAGCTATACACAAAGTGACTAGAATGTGTTTGGTTTAGATGTTAGGAATCATGGTGTTTTCTCTCATAGAACAGTTTTTTTGGAGCTATATGGTGGAAGGTACACCATCGAGAGTTACAGATGAGTTCCCAAAGATGAATCATGTATTTAGAAACACCATGGGTGCTTTTCATAGATGTCGGGAACATGTATCAAATGATGGTTTTTTAATGAATGTTGAAAATAAAGATATCCACATCCATGTTTTATGGGATCATATTAAGAACCATGAGTGAACTGTGGTCATTGAAATTATTTGATGAAAGTAAGGGTAACAACACTCCTAAGGTGGGGAATGATAAGTCAGTCCCAGATGTGTGGATAAGAGCATCGAGAAAAAGTGTTGACGTTAAAATACCAATGAGAAACTTTTGAGTAACATGTTAGGTTACTTAGAGTGGATAGGTGGGAATTTGATGTGGTGGTTGGTTGAGACATGTGTTAGCCTTGGTCCTAGGGATAATATTATAGTATTATTAAATACATGTGTTAAATTTTTTGAAAGCATGATAAAGGATTTTAATGTTAAAAACCACAATTGAGATGAATCATGGGCTCAATGGTTGTGATTTTGTGACATGGGAATATTTTTATGAGTGAATACATCTCGTCCATTTAATGTAAGGATGTTCCTGTATTGATGCTGAGCATTTATAGGATGAGTCTTCTAGGGACAACCCAACTCAAAAAAGATTAAATATTGAACGATGTGACATGTAAACCTAATTTGGTGTGATTTTTGGAATGGAAATTCGATTTCATATATTGGGAATGGTTTTAAGTAAGGACATAGTTTTCTTTAGTGAGTGTGATGAATGTTTGAGTGTTTGTATTGGAAATTTTGGGGGGTGTTGTGGGGCACATTGATGGTTTGGAGGATTGTGGATTCTATGAAATTAGAGTTCTACCAGATGTTTTGGAATAACCCTGAATAGTGTGTTGGATAGTAATCAAGCAGAAGTCAGTAAGAACCTTAGAGAGGTAAAAGGGGGTAGCATTCATGTAGTAGAAAATGATTTCTGGTACAGGACAATCAAGGATAGTCCAAAATGATATATAAAGATGAATTCATATAGAGAGTTGTGAAACATCTCTAGTATGATGTTGTAGTGGAAATCACTTTTCCGAAATAATGTCGAACTTAAATGTGGTTGTGTATTTATTCTAAGAATAGATGGTGTAATTATACCCCACATTTGGTTTCAATGGAGAGGATGGATGAAAATACAGGGTGAATTCCTTATGGATGTTTGGGCGTAGTGAGTAGGTACCACATAAGGTATGGTTTGAATGTTGATTTGGGGTTCCAAGGGCCATTTTTCGATCATGGAGGTTCCAATCACAGAATGATGATAGGTTTGTGTGCATGTATACGGTGGGTAGAACCACATTGGGATAGTGGTTGATTGATGTTGAGATTAGTGTATTAGGTTTGTTGGACTCGAGGGATTACCATTCTGGGGAGTTGGCAAGGGCAGTTTGCATTGGCTCATGTTTGACCGGTTTAGTGCTTTGAGTTATTTGGTTTTGTTTGTATGTTCGGGTATGGAATTGGACTATTTTGGATCAAGTTTTGGATCATCATAGTTCAGGAAATGTGGTTGAGAAAGATCATATGTTTCATTGGATGTAGTCAATTTTGGGAGACTGTTAGTGTTTTGAAAATATGGTATCATGGTGCCAATTGATTTGGTCCACAAGGTGTAATGAGTATCATGATGGTGGGGTGTCAATTGTCTCTTCCAATATGGTAGGAAGCTGAATATGAATTTTACTTATTTATGATTTAGGAAGTGCTTTCTAGGCCACCCTATGGAGTTTTGGTGGTTGATTCTTGGATTGATGTTAATGCATCTTCTAAGAATCAACCATGACATTTTTTGTATTAAAGTAAGACGTATTGAGGGGAATGACCATTATTTTTGTTGAGATTTGTGGTGGAATGGAAATTTTCAAGAGGAGACCTTGGGAAGGGAGATATATATATGGTCCTAGTGGCTAGAACTCTTTACCATGAATTTTAAATAATTCTTGGTATTGACTTGAGGATGGGTCATTTGAATGTGGCGAGATTGTAATAACACAGTTTCAGTGGAGGTATGTCCTTTATTTAAATTTTTGTATCAATTCATTAATTTTCATTAGTTAATCCTTAATAAGGTTAATGAGGGTTATCAAGAGTGTTCTAGGGGTTCAAGACATGAGAATAATGAAAACTAGGAAAATCATTACATGACACATGATTTGTGTAGGGTTAAGAAAAAATGTGCGACCTCCCAAGGTAGCCCGTGAAACCATGGACAATGGAATTTTGAATGATTGGTGTTTGGTTTGTCAAATTATGTAGACTGCCTGGGTAATAGTGTGACCTTACTTCCCTTATACAGTTTATTGTGTAGGGTTTAAAAAATTGTCTTTCTAAACTATGCAACCCATTATAAGTTCCAAATTATATAGTTTTTTGATATCAGGAGTTTTAGATCCCCAACGGATTTCTCCTTCTATTCTTCCCCTATCAACCTTTGGGATGAATCCAATCATCCCACGATTCCCAAGGATGGTTCTACATCGATTCAAGGCCATTTATAGTTTCGTTGGTTGGAAGTTGAATCTTTGGGTATGTCTAATGCTTCTCATGAAACATTTTTTAGGTAGGGGTTGTAGTTCCTCCCATATTAACATGAATCATAAAAACCCTCTTTTTCTAGTGAAACATAGGTTGGGGCACCATAGGGTATTAAAATCTTGATCCATGACTTTTATTTAGAGTGATTTAATCATCTGATTCGAGGGAGGTGGTCCAAAAGTTATATCCCATAGTCATAGAGTTGATTTTTAAATCATTGGTTGTGTTATTGGTTATATATTGCTTACATTTGGTTCATTTGGCGAGATTTGGTAAAATGTGTGTCTAAATGGTGAATTGAACCCCTCGTGATCCCTTTGTGATGCATGGAGGATGATCAAAATGATCTCGGATCACCCACGGGGTGCACTATCATTCCCAATCCTCTAAATATGATGTTTTATACAGTTAATCAACATGTGATAATGTAGATCCCATGAATAAAATTTTAATATGCCAATTTCAATTGAATGTGGAATATTGATAGATGTTTCTAGACATGGAAAATGAAATGAGGGTTCATTTTGCTAAATTATAATTGGAAATATGAGTTACGAGACCTTTTATGATTCTCATAGTGATAACCTGGTATTCATTATGAATTTGGGGGAAGATATGTTGGGGGAATGTTTAATGTTTAATTCCCCATTGTGGATATTGAAGAAATTATGGGAAGACTACTGCATTTGGACACTAATATTGAGAAAATTGATTGGATTAGAAAGCATAATAACATTTGTATAATATGATTCAATGTGATGAAGATCAACATAGATGAATATGTGAAACCATTGGACTATTTGGCATATCATTTTGAATACATCAAAATTGATTACCTGGGTACACGAGCTACGTCTATTTAATATAAATTGCTTCGGGAGATCAAATCCAACAAGATTAAATTATCCTTCAATAATATTATTGTTTCTTTTAGTGGATGATCAATTTTGATTTTTAGGGTTCTTACTTTACATGTAAAGGTGTTTTTTGACAATAAAAGAGATAATTTTTAGTGTAATTAGGTGATGGTCTGAGTCTTATGATTGATGAATGGGAAAATCGGGTTAAGACATGTAAATGTGAATGGGTGGATTTGTTAAGGATCATGATTTGAGATATGTGATAAATGGATAATGGGTAGTGACTGTTAAATATGAAAAATGGATGAATAAGATTAATGTAAATGTACCATGTGGCTTATGAGATGTACACAGAATGTGTATGGAGGGTTATTACATGTGAAATGTGGAATGTGGTAAATGATATAACTTATAGGAATTGATGAATATACTGAATAGGGTAATGTATGGGAATTATTTAATGTTCTTAAAGAGTTATTCATTAGAAAGGAAAATTTGTTATGTAATGTAATTGGATAATTATTTAATGGGTGTGACATGATATTTATTCCCATGTTGTTTTTATCATTTTTGATGGTTGTGGGTATTGTTTTGACTATGCTATGGAATTGTTTATGTGTGCAATGAATGGATAAATATTCATCTGCACATGTCTTGGTAGTGTGTCGTTCGTGAATGATATTATATACCTACAGGTTGAATTAGGACAGTGCTCTAAACAATATCCCACAATACACATATTAGTGAAGGGGAAAAAGCTATATTCCCCTAATGGTTTCATTCCACCTTGATAGAGGCTTCGATGTGAAGATAATGTGTTTGTTGTGATGTGACTATTACTAGTGAGATAGGTATTTGATGCATTTTCATATGCATACTGATGAATGACTTAAACCCTTGTAGGAATTATATAAATTCCCAACCCACTACAACAAAATATGCCTTTAATAGTGCTAGAAAAGGCCGTTATCATCACTAGTAAAGCACTAACTATGTGAGTTATGTTAAAACAACTAGTCTTTTATCATTGCAAAATAAATGTTGATAAAGGGGTCCTTTAATAGTTCTAAAAAAGAGATGGTAAATGAGACCTTTATCTGCACTTTTAAAATAGATGATAAAGGAGCCATTTATTTGAACATTTATTTACTTCTGATAATGGAAAAATATATCATATGTTTTATAAGTGCTGATAAGGTATGCCTTTATCTATTCTTTTGAATGTGATGGTAAAGGTTCAAACAGTATTTTTCTGTAATAGGACACTATAACACCACAGTAATGTAATGTAAAAGCACACTGTAGCACCAGAAACACTGTAGAGATCATCAAAAACAAGTACCAATACATGATTTAAATGAAATGAAATTTAATACTCAATCACAAGAAAAACACTATATTATAGTCATTTAAAACACTATTTTATACAATTACATAAATACAAATTAATACATCCATTCAAAAACATAAATGTTCCATAGTCTTTTTTCCATCCCCAAATCATGATATTGCTGGAAACAAACACCCCTTCCTGAGAAAATTAATGCACCTTTATAGAAAAAATATTGTTATGTTAATAATAACATAAATAAATAAATGAGCAGAATATGTTGATTTAATAAAATTGATGTCAATTTTAAATAAAATGATTCACCTTGAGTCATAATGGTCAGACCATGTATCAGATTTATGTGTGTATGATTCCAACACATCTCAAATTACATGTGGATCATTTTCCTATTGTATCAAAACAATATGAAAGTGTTTTCTCACATTTGAGTATATCAGTTGTATTTTTTAATAAAATTTCATTTAAAATTAGAAACATGCACTTTTGACTCATTCCAATCACATCATGTATTGGTATGAGTTAAAATCGATTTTAAGACATAACAAATGAATTATGAATCATTTTCCTAAATTATATAGAAAATATGAACATGTTTGATCTGTTTTGTGTGACTAAAACATATTGAACAAAAATGTCAATTTTAAACTGATAACATTCACTTTGATTCACAATAGGAATGTCGTGTATTAGATTGAGGTTTGGATGATATATAAATGTAAAAAATGACTTATGGACCATTTTCAAAAAATATTAATACGATCTGAATATGTTTTTTTGGTATTGAGTAGATTAACTATCAATTTTACTAAAATTGGTGACAAATTAAAATAATAAGACACACATTGAGTGACACTTGTCATACCATGTGTTAGATTGAGGAGAGTCTAATTAATACACCTCCCAATGTACTTATGGATCATTTTAATAATGTATCAAAAACAATGTGAACATGTTTTATTAGTTTTGAGAACAACACTTGTATTTTTTACTAAAAATTCATTTTAAAATTAAAACATGCACATTTACTCAATTGATCGCAATGTGTATCGGTTTGATGTGAGACCAATTCACACATATCAAAAATTAATTATGAATCACTGTTGTAAATTATCATGAAAATAAAATTTTGTTTTCTTGGATTTTAGTGAGTGACACTTTTCAAAGTAAAATTATGATTTTAAACTTATAGCACACATTGAGTAATATAGGGAAAATCAAGTATCATACTGAGCTGCAGCAGATTTCTAGAAATAAAAAATGAATTAAGGATAATTTTAAAAAGGTATTTAAACAATATTAATGCATTTTCTTAGTTTTGAGTAGGTCAGCTAGCCTTTTCACTATATTTGATGTCAATTTTAAATAAAAACATGCACTTATAGACTTAATGTCCACACCGTTCATCATATTGAGGTGTGAATGATTCATGCACATCTCTACTCATTTATGGATCGTTATAAGAATGTATCAAAAAAATATAAATGTGTTTGTTTTCTTTTTAGTAGGTATGTTTGATTTTATCTAAAATTTATTAAATTTTAAATAGAGATTTACATAGAGTCGTACCTTTCACAGAATGAATCATATTGAGGTGTCGATGATTACTACATGTTCCAAATGATTTATAGATTTTTCTTACTAAATTATCAAAACTATATGAATGTTTTTTCTTATTTTGAGTACTGCACTAATATTTTAAAAAAAATAATTTAATTTTGAAACCTGCA
This sequence comes from Viscum album, assembly GCA_963277665.1. Taxonomy (NCBI): domain Eukaryota; kingdom Viridiplantae; phylum Streptophyta; class Magnoliopsida; order Santalales; family Viscaceae; genus Viscum; species Viscum album. The sequence continues at coordinate 670,591,595 of OY728123.1, forward strand.
CTTTGACTCAAACAGATCACATCGCATATCGGATTGACATGATTCCAATTCCTATACATCAAAACTGATTTATGAATTGACGGCCTAAATTGTCATGAAAATATGATCATGTTTTATTCATTTTTAGTGAGTGAGAACTTTTAAAGTAAAATATCTATTTTTAAATTGATAAGGGATACATTGAGTCATATTTGGAAGATTGTGTATAAAATTATGATTTTCGGATATGTATACATCACAAATGACTGATGGATTATTTTCACAATGTATCAAAATAATATAAATATGTTTTTTCAGTTTTAATTATTTCATTTGTCTTTTTTACTAAAATTAATTTATATAATAAATAAAAATTTGTACTTGGAGTTATAACGGTCATATCATGTGTCAGATCGGGGTGTGGTTAATTCCTACACATCCTAAAGTCTCAAAAAATACTAATTATTGATGTTAACACGATTTCCATTGAATTTATTAATGAAACATCCTACACTACTTGAGAATATTTGAAAAACCCACCTTAACTCAAAAAAAGTATCCACTAGTGAAAATAATAATTAATATGATTAATAAAAAAAAGAAATACATTTAACAAAAATATATAAAATACCTTAATTATATAGATATTTATTTGAATATATGAATATCAATATTATCTACGTGACTGAGTAGTCAAGGGAATTTTAAGGAATGTGATAAATGTCAACAACGCATGGATGAATTCTTTTTAGGGATAAGAAGACTGTAGATGTTTTGGTGTAGAAAGGCATGCAAGAAAGAAAGATCACCCAAAATCAAACTATGTAATCCATCTGTAAAGAAAAATATTATTTTTTGAGTAATATTTAAAAAAAATGAAACAGAAATAAGAAAATGTACATTAATTCTATGGAAAATGATTTTATTATGACTACATCAATATTAACATTGTAATTGAGAAGAGGTGGCATCATTGCACTTCATGAAAAATTAGAGGAGAGATCATGAAATAATATAAAAAAAATGAGACATGGTAGGGGTGAAATGGTTTTAAAAGAGAAGAATTATTGGATGGTTTGGTGGAGAAAGGCAAAAAATATGGGATGACCACCCGAACAAGAACAAAATAATACACATATATAAAAAAATTATTATGAGATTCATACTAAAAAAAATTAAAAATTATTATGAAAAAAAATCACTTTTATGGAAACTGATTTTACCATGAAAACATCATCATTGCCTCTATGATTGAGCAGAGGCAGCATTGTTCCCCCATATAATGGATGTGGAGAGAAGATGAAGGAATGTGATAAATGAAACACTATAACAGTGCAGATTTTTTAAGGGAGAAGAAGTCATTGGAAGTGTTGGAAAAAAAAGCCCTGAAACGGGGAAAGACCAACCCTACTCGAACAAAAGAATCGACCAGTATAGGAAAACAATTATTATGCACGTAATAGTAAAAATAAATAAATTATAAAAAATTATGAAAAAATAGTATTTCTATAGGAAATGATTTTACTATAAAAATATCAATTTTACCTCTATGATTGAGAAAATATATATTCATTTCACTTATTTAAAATTCATGACACATGAACAAAAAAAATCTAAAATAAAAAATATCTGCATGGAATAATGAAAATCAAATCAATGTTCCATTATATAATTTTGTGGTAAAATGGAAAATGTATATCACTACTTTACCTTCACAATATTCCAATGGGTTTCCTTTGTAATAGTTTAATATTATGTGAAATTTGTAACATCATTATTTATAGAAGACATTTTTTTCAACAGTATGATATAATTTAATTTAGATTATGTTATTGCAGCTGAGAACATATAATATAATGAGGAAAACATTCAATATTAAAAAAAATTATCTTCTTATTGAACATTTTTATTTTTTTAATGGTTTCAAGAATTCGGTACCTCTATCAAGAATCAAAATCTCCTCTTTATGGTCCCCTCTAACATATAAGAAAAATTATACATTGGGACCGACATGAAAAGGTTGTTATATCCCAATAAAAGGGTCATTATTGATTGAATATTCATATGAATCTACATTTTTTTAGTCGCCAGTAGGACAATCGTCCAATTATTATTATTTGGATTAGATTCATAAAATACATGCACTTATTCTGATTTCATTAGGAATGTTTCATCTTCTTCCCCTTCTATACTCAAATTCCACTTCACAAAGCCCATTTCATCAACTCTCACTATGTTGATATTTTTTACTCAATTTAAAGGAAAATCATAACTTTAAATTTTTATAACCCAACCCATATATCAATCGTATAATTCCAAAATATAAAATATTTTCATAAATTTGTTTTTTAACAATGGAACTAGATATAAGCACTGCTTCAGCAATAAGTGTAACACCATTATTCATCATCATTCTGAAGTCATTATGTTCTTTTTATAGAATGTATAAAAATTAATTATAGAACTATTGTAAGATATAACATTTTCATTTAGCCCTCAAGAAATCCATTAATTTCATCCAGAAATTGAATTCATATTTTCAGATAACTCCTTATAAATTTGATCTCTAAACCATCATATAAACTTTTTATTAGGTGTATTTGATATCGATCAATCATCCCTTGATCGACTCAAATCTCTAATAATTTCTTTATGGGCTTCAATTTATTGATCAACATCTTCGCTATTATGTAATATGTAAATAAATGATTTCCCCGACTCTATCATGGTAATTGTAACAACATCCCTTTTAGAAATAACTTCTCCCAGAGGGCATTCACTATGATGAGAATTTGGGAGACCGATGATTTCAACATCTGATAGGTAATCCCCACAAAATTCAATTAAACCCTAAAAAATATATAATTATTCAATAAAACCTTTTGGTCTACATATATTATTGACATACTCTTTAAAAATCATCATATACTATTCAACGAGTTATATTCATCTTTAATGGAAATGACCAAATAGTTCAAAATCTCTAAACATGTGACCCATCGGTTGGACCATTTTATCATTGAATGATGGTTGGAAGAACATCTCTAATTCACATAATACGACTACACTCTCCATAATAATGATGAGTTACCCCATCAGGTCTATAAATTTAATGCACATGGCTTGGAAAAAGAAGTATAGTATAGTTAATTTATGTCTTACATTTTTAGGAAGAGATAAATGGATAGAAACATGCAATAAATCTTCCCACAAAACATGAAAATTATGTGATTTTTTTCCTTGGAACTTCAAATAAGATATTGACATGATATTATTAATATTTGATGAATAACACTATAGAACTTTCTCACATGTAAGGAAATAGAAAATTTTAAATTTTTCTTATTTTGATAATGTGTAAGCTGATGGAGGAGGAAAGGTACAAATTTTACCCTTCACTAGTTCTAACTATTCCCTTATCCCCATTTCAATCATGTCATACATATCCTTGATGCCATATTTTAGTTTTTTCAGGACAATTTAGATATGTTCCATTAACATTATCAAATAATTGTTTTATACATTAATGAAATCAAGAAAATATCCAACATATGAATAATTCCAATATTCTAATTCAATGAAAATTTATCTCTTCTTCCAACCTAATTTTGTATAGTTTTCTGGATATGGATTTCCAAAAATAGTTTTGATATTTTCCATATTACTGTATTATTGATCACCCATTACAAGAGGTTGTATTGTTCCATGTTAGACATTACCATTTAATGTTGACATCTATGATCATTATTTATTTCATTGAGGTAAAAATTTCAGATGTCCTAAAAACAAAATATTTGACGAATGCTTCAACTAAACTATGAATGTTGGTTTTTCACAAATGGACAACCCAATATTCTATTAATGTTGTACCCAGATAAATTTACATAAGTGGGGAATTCATTAATTTATCTACATTACATAGACATCAATGTGAATTCATCAATTCTATGAGCATAATATATTATAATACATGTATCCCAGATCAGTTTAAGACCATAAATCATTATAGGTAAATGGACATCAATATCATTACCTGGTTTCTTTGGTCAAGATATAAGCAGGGATGATATAATGTATTTGTGCTTCATACATAACCATGGATGAATGTTATAATTTACAAACATGATTGGACAAGTATTTTTATTACTACTCTATACCCTAAATGGATTTATTCTATTTGTAGATAATGCAATATAGAAGGTTCTCGATACATTTCAAAATTCAAGATACTCGTAATAAATTGTTTTTCACAAGAAGAATATGCTAGATGATATAGGTTCCCATATTTAGTTCTTGTATTTTCCTGCCATTTTAATTATAATGTGGTTTTCTAAAATCTATATGGTCATATAATCCATTTAATGATATGAATTTACTATACATATTTGGTTGTACTTCATTCATTTTTTTTATTGATCAAAACTACACAGATGGAATATTATGAGTGATTTCTGGACCTTGAAAAAAAATATGAATAAACTTAGATAAGAATTTAATTTTTAGAGATAATTCCAATTTTGTGTTACATTATTTTAGCTTCTTATTTTTTTCATGGTAGTTCATTTTTCTCTGGAATCATTTCATTCCGCACACAAGGTAGTTTTATAAAGGTGGGGTTACTCCATCCAATTAGAGCTTTAAAATTATATAACTTCAATAAAGATGACAATGTTGTGTATTTATTACAACTGATATATAATGGTTACTTGGAATAGCTATTTGAATCCTCAAATAACTTTGGGAAATCCATAAGTTCATCTTAAATTGCCATTATCATTTCATTCATGCGTTCTAAATCGCCATTTTTAAAGGTATTCATTTCAAATGATTCATAAACTATAGTATCATCACAATTGGTGTCCACATTTAGTTTTTCCCGATGTTTAGTCCAAAATTAATAGATTTGATAAATTACATGACAAATCAAATGTTATTGGAACTCTTTAGGACTAATTTATCTTAAATAATAACAACGTAAACATAGACAGATGATTTTAGAAGGGTTGTCTGGCTTCTCTCTTGCAATCTTGATGAAATATTTAACACTATCATTATAATCATTTGTAAATAGATTAAAAATCAACCTTTTTTGTTTCATACCATAGCTATTGGGTTCATAAAATATTAATTTTGTTCAATATATTAATAAAAAATCATAAGATACTCATTTTCAATGGTGAATTTTATAGAAAATTCTATGAAGGGAAACTCAACATTTGATTGTTTCAAAGAATTTCAGTATGACGATGAAAATGTGTAATTAGATTTATGAAAAGAGTTTCTCCACTATCACATGTGTTGTCTTATGAATTCATTATATGGTTATAGTTATAGAAAACTCATCCTCATCACCTTATCACTATGAAATTTATCATTTTTTTGGACACATCCTTCCTCTCATATGGATATGCAACTATGTGGCTTGAAATGATCTATGTAGTAGTCATCCATTAGATGAATAATTCTCAAAGTAGTAAAAGATAAAAAAAATATATGGGGGTTGATTTTAATGAATCAAATTGTAATAATGGTTGTTCTGGAAATGTAGGAGATAAGGATAAATTTTTTCTATAAAAGAGATGGGGGATGAGTGTCAAGAAACAAATTGTAATAAAAAAAATTTTCTAACAGATATCATGTAGTTATTAACTCCCTCAAAAAATTAAAATATAATATAGGAAGTTAAGGATTTATAAGAAACATAATGATGGTAAACAAGAATAATAAAATCACATTCAATTATCTAGAATATATAAAAATGAATTGATAAATAAAATAAAGGGTTATTTCAATTTCTTGGATAATAATTAGATATTCCTAGGGGTGGAACCAATGCATGTATACCTAAAATGATGAATACCTAAATATATTTTCTATTATATAAAATTTTATTACATTTATTCAATTTTTTGCAACATGCGATGTAGCAACCTAGGGAGTTATTACTTTTAGAATTAATGGTATATCCAATATTTGAAAACATGTCATGACTCTTGGGATGACATGTCATCATACATTCCAATACTAATGATTATAGGGAGGTTTTAAAATCATATCAACCCATCTAAAGGATTATACAGAGTCCATCTAATACACAATGATCTATTCTTGAGATTCTAGGGAGTTCTGTAATGAACTTGGCATAAGCCAATGACACACATCCACAAGATATATAAAAACAATGAAGAAACACAAAATCCACTGCAACGTATAACCAATACACATTTAAACATATATATATACATAACATCGAATTTATAATACACATTATTTTAATAAAACCCACATATAAAATTTTTTTTAATGAAAATGATTATAATCTCTCCCTAATTTAGAAATCCAGAAGCATAATTTGTAAATAAATAATTACAAAACCATCCTTGCATTATATGTTTTGAAAACTCATATAAATAGATCGAAAGATATGTATTTATGTATATATATATATATATATATTTGTGTGTGTGTGTGTGTTTTTGTGTGTATATATATATTTATAAAAAGAACATAAATTGATAAAAAATCTCTATAACTCTTATAATAGAATATCACTACATAGAAGGATAAATTGAACCCCACACTAATTTTTAAACTAGAGCCATTGAAAATAAAAAAATATTGTATCACCCTTTCAAAATATTCTCTTAAAATAAAAAAAAATTCTCAAATAATATTTTTTTTTATGGAGAATCCATTACAATAGAATATTAAAAGTATATTGAAATAAATAATTTCCTATACAGGAATTTCTTAAAATCTACTTTTGATGATGCTTCGTACCATCACGAGTCTAATAATTGGTTTTGTAAATCAACTTTCTCAGTTACTTATTTTTTTATATCCAATACCATCCTAATTTATAAAGTGAAATAAAAATTTATTTATGTGGTTAGTCTTTAGATTGGAGGGGATTCTATTATATTTCAAAATATTGAAAAATTATGTTTGTGGTGAAATATGGAGAACATATATAGTCAATGATGAAAATTAAATCAAAAATTCATTTTAAAAATTCAAAAAAAATTGAATAAAAATTGATAGTCAATAAATAAAAGGATCATAAATGAATCATTATGTTCATTATATAAAAGAAAAATATTATACAAGGACCATACCACCAGTAACTGATGACATCGTTTAAAAATAACTAAAAAATGAAATGAAAAATACATAGAGAAAATTATAAGTCCTAACTTGATAGGATAATAAAAATCTGAGATAATTAGATCTAGATCCTGATGTTTTTGTGGAAACCCCAATTATAACCGAACACTAGATGTCAGACGATGTTCAAACAGCTATAGGTAGTCGAGTGGTGTGATTTGAGCTTTGATTCACTAAGGAGGATCACCAAAAGTTGGTGGCTTCCATGGAAAGATTTTGATATCATGACGGGTTCACAAATGTTTAGGATTCTTTAAATATATTAGGACACTTTTATTAGAACATAAAAAGATAATCACTGATAAATTAATTATAATTATAGTTATAATATATATATATATACTTAATAAATATATATAAATATAAATATATTATACATATTCCTTTTTAAATATATTTTGTTATAATTTTATAATTATTTATTCATAATTATAGATATATTTCTCAAAAATAATATTTATACCTAATTTGAAGTGCATGCATGTGTGTCAAAAATGTGTGAAATTGAATAAATTAAAATATGTACACATTAACAATATTGAAAAATGGATATGTTTTTTGTGCATTTTATATAAAAATTCCATAATAACGTATATGTGAAATCAATATAACACTCATTTTATCTATTTTAAATTGAAAAATCAAGTGACATTTAATTATATATCCATTACAATATGTAATTAGTAAATATTTTTAATTCATATTAATTTTTAATTATAAACCATTATTCACTAAATGTATTACTATATAATGTAAAGAACAAAAATATTTTGTAGTATATAAATCATATTTATATACATTAATATATATCTATATTTTTAATATATATAGTTTATTAACATTAATTATAATAATAAATAATTATTAAAATGTTCAATATTTAATAATGTTTAAGCAATTCATTCATTTTTATAAATGCATATTTATTAATTTTTTTTAAATATTTTCATTAATAAACCGAGTTTTTATTTTTTTTATTTCATTTTATTTACCTGGACCATTATCAGTAATAAGTAATTGCCGATAAAATTTATCTTCATCAGTGGTGAAAATAAATAATAGATAAAGGATACCCTTTTTCATCGCTAAATATAAAGCACTGATAAGAGGATAAATTTTTAAACGATTTATTTATAACTAATAAAGAATCTTTTTATCTATTTGGATTTAATTTATATTATCCACCATTGGCGATGGCCTATTCCGTTATACACTCATCCTACCCAGGATGTCACTGGGTACCTGAGTAGACATCATTATTGAAGGATTGGATATGGGAAAAGACTTGATCTAGCAAGTAGAGTTGGGCTTGGGATGTGCAGGGATGAGGTTCTATACTTAGATTCCCGTAAAATGTAGGGATTATATAATTTTTCTTTATTTTGGTTTTCCTACACTTTTATTATAGTTATAATGTAATCTAATAATTAATATTAAGTATTGGACATGTACCCTATTCTAGAAATGGATTGTTATGCATATTCATTGGCTATTGCATATTATTTCTGGTACTTCATTGTTATCTGATGTTGTTACTCTTGTAATGAGGGTATAGTATCCCCATGTGGATTAATACTCCCTCACTTCTGGTCGGCTACCTCTATTTTACGGTGAGGAATGCTTGAGTTCTTGTTAAAACCCGCCTCAGAGCACCAGATTAGTGGATTTTAGGTCAAGGATGTTGCAGATTTAAATAGAATATGACTATGAATGACCTAGAATAAACCTATGGTTTTTTATATTAAAAAATATGGTATCATAATTTATGCGTCTTACAAGTGGCTTTTTATGAATATGTTGTTCCAACTTATGATTTTTTTTCTTATTCTACGCTTTTTGGTTTTATTCAAAGGATGTATCCTAAAAGAAATATGTCATTGATGAGTGTGATAAACAATACAATTATTTTCCACCTATGAATCGAAAATTCATGGGGTTTGGAATTAAAAATCTCATATCTATGCTCATATAACTTTTTCGAGCTATTAAGCTTAATAGACATCCAAATGTGAAAAGGGGGGCCTAATTATTTTTGTGTCCTTCATGAAGAAACAACCACTTTATTTTAGTGGGGTTTTAGGTCTATTTGTTCCTAAAGAATGGATCGGTACCAGTGAGAATATATTTTCCATTATGTGGTGTTTACAATAGTAAAAATTCATTTTTTTCTATCAACCATTTGGTAGTTAATAAACATAAATTTTGGAATTGTATCAAGAATATGAGATGAAATGATGAATTTGAATCCATGGATTGGATTGATGATGAACTTATTTTCCAATATTTACATTCCAAATGTTCCTCAAACAAATATGGATAATGAGTTCCTTGAGTTAAAGAAACACGGTGATGAATCCTTAGGTATATATGATGAAACATTTACAGGAATTTTGATGTATGCTTCTGGTATTATCATTCAACCTAAAAATATGGATGATCCATTATTTGGGGGCACAAAACCAAGTCTCCAAAAGAATTTATCCATAAGATACTTTATAAGATATAATGATATTGATAATTTTTCTATCAAGAGGGAAATGGATTTTGGAGCTAGTATCAATCTCATGATTTTGATAAGAAAATGAAGATTTATTTAATAGTAATATCTAAGAAACATGAATAAGAAAAGATGATATATCCTTTATGCTCAAATTCTGGGAAGAATCACATAGTAAATTATCAAAAAAATAAATAATAAATGTTTTAAGTGAAGAAGGGAAGCTTAATAGAAAATTGGTTTCTGATTTGATGGGAAGAAGATGGATAATGATATGAATAGAGGGAAAGATGTGTATAATAAACCACCCACAATTTTGTGTTTCAAAAGAATAGAGGACAGAAATTCTGCTAACCGATGAAAAAATATAAATATTAACGATGATGATTGACGTCAGAATCCTGTTAAAATGGGGGACAAGGGGAAATCTCAAATGATTACTATTTCTTTCATGGGGTGGAATAATGATGTTGTGAAAGTTACACATACCATCCATTATTGATATACTAATTTCTTATATGGATATGGGTATATTAATCCATTTGAGTGTAATTAATTTTTTATGGTTATCAAGAATCCAAAAAAATTATTAAATGTAGAATTATCAGCAAAAATACCTAAGGGTTTGATGATTTCATCTCAAGTCTACAGTTCATACCCAATTGATGTTTTTAGGAATGTTATTTTAAAAAATAATTCATCCACTAGTTGAATTTGAATTTATCCTAGGCATGGATTGATATTCTATATATAAATTCCTTTTCAATTTTGAAAGAAGGGAATTCATATTTGATATTCCAAAAAAACATGGAATGTCTATCAAAGTGATGATAAGTACAATATTTGGATGGAGATCACATCCATTGTATAAGAAATAATTCTATTCCTGAGGGGGTGTAAATCTCAAACAGTTTGGGTGAAAATCACCATTTAATATATTCACGTTGTTTGTGTGTTTTTATATCTTTCCGGATGAGTTTCACGGTCTTCCACCAAAATGTGGATTTGAGTTCTCAATATAACTAATATGTAGTGAAACAATAATTTTAAAGAATACCTATTGAATGAACTCATTTGAGTTGTATGGATTAAATATGAAACTCAAGGAAAAACATCATATGGGATTCATTTGGCCAAGCATGTAACCTTGGGCTGCACCTGTTCTTTTTTTGAAAAATTGAGTTGGATAAATTCAACACTAAATTGATATAAGGAGATGAAGAAGATAAAATTGAATAACAAGTATCCTCTTCCCCACAATTATGGAATTTATGATCAAATATTAAGAGCTCAATACATTTCCACGATTAACGTTCATTCTGGATATCATCAATTCTAGTTCAATAAGTGGTATATAACCAAGATTTCATTTTCTATAAAGAATGAACAATATGAATATATAGTGATGTAATTTTTTCTTAATAACTCCACTATATTCACCAGGGATTGAATAAAATAGAGTCTTTAGATAATTAATTTAATAGTTTTTCTTAGTCATTATACATAATGTTCTTATCTACTCAAAGAGAAAATAAGATCATTAGGACTACTTGAGAATTTTAATAAATAACCATAGGAAGAAAAAAAAGTTTTCAAAAATAGAAAATTTTTATTTTGGTCTAAAAAAAAAATTTAATTTCATGGTTATATAATATCATGATATGGTATATCATAATATCCATCAATGAAATAGTCTATTGAATATAGAACCATGGTAACCACAGTAATTGAGAACCAATGTTTTCTTATTTTATATTGTAATTATTAATGGTTTATGGATAATTTATAACAAATATCTAATCCTATAACTAAGATAACATGTACGGAAGAAAATTTATTGTGGGTATATGAATGTGAGCATACTTTTAATAGAATGAATAGAATATTATTCCTCTCACATGTGATTATATTACCCTATATTGAAAAAGGGTTTATAATGAATAGTGAATCAAACAAGAGTGGATTGGGTTTTTTATGACACATAATGATATGGTTATCACTTAATCCCCATGAAAACTGATGAATCCTAGTCAAAATTAAACAACCCATGATTTGGAGTTATCATCGGTAATTAATTCATTAAAGAAATTGAAGAAAATTCATAATATAGAAAAGTGTGATATATACAGTGGTTAGAAAATTTTAATTTATTTTATCACAAACAAAGATTTGAATATTCACTAAAATAGATTATTATAGATAATTAAATATTATTATTTATCAATACATTAACACAATAAAAAGGGAACAAGGTGTCTTCTTCTGCATATAAAAAGGATTATATAAGAAAAAATATGATAAGGTTTGCAAATGATCCAATATTTAAGGATTATCAATGTATACATCAATAAATCCTAAATCAGGGGGGGAAATACTATCTTTCCCAATTTAATCTTCAACCCTCTATCTTGGTGACAGTTAAATAGGCACAAATGAACGATTTACTATTGAAAAGTATAGTTAGACATTTTTTTAGTTTAATAGTGATCATGATAGAATGATAAGGTTCTGGAACCGTGTATGTGTTCCATGCATAATATATAGGAAGATGTTTTTTTATATGATGGTATTAGGTCTTCATTATTTTTCATCTGGAAAGTATGAGTATGAATAGTGATTTGAAATAGTAATTATGGATGGATTTTATGAAGAGAGATATAGTATATTTTTTATCTCAATGCGTGTTATGTCATTAATTTAGGGTTAATATATAAAAGTATAAGTTGATGTTTCATCCATTACTCATACCATACTGGGAATGGGAAAACACCATAACGGATTTTGTTTTTTGACTCCCCAAGACATCTAAATGGAATAATTTAATATGGGTGGTAGTCAGTTGCCTTACTAATTCAGTACACTTCATCACTATAAAAAAAATTATCTCTAGATCATCTTGAATGTATATACATTATGGAAATAGTATGGTTCAATGGAGTACAACATTCCATTATAATTGATTGTGACCCACGGTTTACTTCACAGTACAATTGAAAAATTTAGTATGATCTTGATATAGAGTTGAGTTTCAGAATTGCATATCATCCCCAAATAGATGGTTAGTTCGAAAGAACAATTAAAACCCAAGAGATTATGTTGAGAACATTTTATTTGGATTTCAATGGTGTTTTGGATCAACAAATTTATCTAGTTGAGTTTTTATTAAAATATAGATTTCACATATGCATTCATATGCATCCTTACAAATCCATCTATTGAATAAAATATAGAGCTTCGATATTATTAAATGGAGTTAAAGAATGAAATCTATTGGGACATGAGATACTTGATGTAATGGAAGATAATGATAGATCCTTCCAGGAGCACATAATAGAACATCAATGTGAACAGAAAGGATATGCTTCCAATTTCCACCATGATCTAGAATTTTATGTTTTTTTCAAGGTGTTTCAATCTATTTTCCTATAGAAAAGGTTATGATATTTAGGAAGAAATGGAAACTAATCCATAGGTATATCAATCCCTTCCAAATTTTGGATCATATATAGATAACAAAATATCTTTTAGTTATTTCACTATACCTCTATCATGTCAATATTGTGTTCTGTGTATCTCATATAAAGAAATACATACCTGACCCTTTACATATACTGATCTCAAATGTCATACTGTTGTATTATGATCTTTCATATAAGGAACATCCATTAGAGATTCAGAACCATACTGAGAGAGTTATATGAAACAAAAACACTCACCTGGTCATATTTTTGGGGAGAAACCACCTATTTGAGGATTCTATATTGGACATTGAAGAACTAATGAGGTATAATTATCCTCAATTTTTATTAGAGTTATAGATATTAAGGGTCCAATTCATTTTAGGTGGGTTAGAATATAATGTACTGAGTTATCATGAATAATTTTTTTTGAATAAGTTAATAAACTTTTATGGATTATGTAACATTCATCCCCAAGTTATTCTTGTTTTATTCAAAATACCATGTTAATCATGGTCAATAGTAATCACTAGCTTAACTTGCATTACACACAACACTATGTTTTAGAGACACCACTATATATTTATTTAAACATGTCCATTATATCATAATAATTAAAATTAGTGATATGTGTATTATTAAATACTTTTAAATAATATATATAATTTCTTTATATCAATAAATAATATTTATTAAAAATGGAAAATTTTCAGTAAATCCTTTATATGTTTTGAAAATACAATTTTCCAGAAAAAACTATAGTCTATGCCTTTTTTTGAAAAAAATAAAAATAACATTTTCAAAATTTTATAAAATAAATTTTATAAAATAAAATAAATTTTTCTATAATACTATCAAAATTACCTTAGGGTTAATTTTACGGATTTTATCAAAAAGTGTCGTTTTTTCATGAATAATGAAAAATAATGAATTTTAATTCAAAATTACATTTCATTTAATTAATTTACAATGATAAATTAAATTATAAATTGGATTTAAAATTTAATTAGTTAAATAATGAATATATTAATCCAATTTAATTCATTGGAATCACATTTACATTCTAATTGGATATAAAAAAATTGTAAAATTTTGACCATTTTCTTTAAAAACCATCTTTCTTATCACATCTGTAGGAATAATATTAATTTATTTATAACCAACTATGTCAATGGAATTTTGAAAATGGGATTTTATATTTATAGTATTCATTTTTTATATTTCATAATAATTATATATTATTTTTTGAAACAAATTAATATTGAATACAGTAAAAAATTATTATCATGATTAAGGTAAAAATGGGTTTGTTGTGGGGATAAACTAAAATGATATGGGTAAAAATCATCTAACCACATGAATAAAACCCATTTAATGACCTTATTAAGATAATTAATCCACTATGTTTTGAGAATTATTTAATATTTACCATTTTGAAATATGAAAAATGCTGGTGGAATTATTTATTTAAAAAAGATACATGTTTTCCACTCACCTCACTTATAAATGGTCAGACCTTATCCTCTATTCTTAAAACCATAAAAACACATTGGTTCCTATAATAACTGAAAAAATAAATTCCCAAATTCCCTCCCAATACCTAATATTCCATATATTTGTCATAAATCGATCTTAAGAAGGATTTTATTGCTAAACAATAGAGGATACATGAAGATGAGGTAATGATTATCAACACGTGGTTTTCTTCTATAACATCCACCACCTACTCCAATTTTTTTTATATAACTATTATTATAGTAACACAGTATCTTAAATATTCTTATATGTTTTTATGTAATGAGTACAACCTAAAACCACACAGACATCCATCAAATGGGTTATGAAATCATTATTCTGGTGTGTGGAGGACTACATTATCTTATACCGGTGGGATTCATTTTTCAAATACCATGTACAAATGTTATAAATTTTGATGGATATATATTTTATATATGAAATATATGAAATATATTATTTTATTATGATTCATTAATTTCTATATCACCTATATTTTAATTCTTTCAATTTTTTATGAATTTAAAAACATCATTCGTGTGTACGGCAGACTACTGTCTAATGATGTAATGTGTTTAATTCACGAATTACAATGAATGTATTAAAGACGATTTTAATAAAAAAAATTATATATAATTCATAAATATTATTATTTAGTTATATTTTATCATTTAAATTTTTTTCCTTTCAAATCCTACATGGATACGAAAAAACAATGTTCATTTATATGTATGACCTTCCCTCTCAAAGAACAGTTTATTTCATTTCATATCATGAAAATATTTGGGATACTATAAAAACTTTTATGTTGAATATGAATAATATGTATATCATGTTCTACAATCTAGTAATGTTTAAATCATGATCGATGTATAAGGACTAATGAATAAAAAATAAAAACATGCATGAAAAATAAAGTTGTTATTGCCCGAAACATGACATTTACATGAAATTATTAATAAAAATGTAATAAAAAGTCATAAAAAACATATATTTTATGATATATATGAATATTTTTATTTAATAGATGTATAATAAACATATATCCATTTTATTAACTCTCTTTCATGGGGTTTGAGGTTCAAAAGTTATAAAATCGATAATTTATTTTTGTCTGAATATTCCTTCTTTGAGACCTACATTTTGTTATGAAACTATATTTATTCACAATGAGTATATAAAGCCACATAAAAATTTCATATCTAGAATTTATTCAAACTCATGAATTTTATGTTCCATTTCATGTTATTCCTTTATGGGGATTATGATTTAATGTTACCAATGTGGTAATGATTTTATGTTACAATCTCACGATTTATCAAGATCATTTAAGATTATGTATCCAATGATCAAATATCAAAATATACCTCTAAATAACTATATATTATTTTCATATCCTCTAGTTATTCATAATATCATAATGAAATGGTGCTATTTTTCAACTCCTTGGTACTAAAAATTGTTAAGAAAATGATTTTTGGAAAACAAGACTTTATTCCTCTTCTTGATCAGAAATCTATTTCCTTCCAATACCATGTTTTCTATAATGGTATAAAAAAATAATTTACTAATATCTAATATTTTATCAAATAAATTTTTACCCTTTTTTAATTTTTTATGACTTTTCTTAAATGACTCATCATTTAATTTTAAAAAAAATCCATCATTGGGTTTTACTAAAAATGTGAAAGAAACATCCATTTGATGTGTACATCATGAAAAAACTCATTCCGCATCATGAAAAATAATTGATTTGAAGCATACTTGAAATTATTTCATGTTTTTTCAAATGAAAAGTATATCAACATTTTATATAATTTAACATGTGTTTTTCAATGAAAAAAAATATATTTTTTATAAAAAAATAAATAAAATTATATTTTGAACTTATTTTCGATCTTAGATAATATTTATTGTTGTTACATAAGACTTATTTGGGATATGATCCAATGAAACCATTCATATTATTTCATTGAATGATTTATATTTTCATGACATAATTTTAAAGAAACATCTTTCTCTTCCATAAGTTATACCATTATAAAATTCTTACAAAACCACCATCATTTCTTGGGCTATTCAATAATGAAATGAATATAAAAGGTTTTTCATTTCCATGAGATAGGATATAATGAAAATGAAGAAAAAATGAGCACTTAAAATTGACGGGATAAAACAATTATCCTCGAAATAGATAATTATAGTTACATAGGATTAATATAAACGGATATTACATCATTTAAGATAAATATTAAGAATATTAAAAATGTACATTCCTCTGGACCATAATTGATTAGTTTATTTTGAATCTGGAACACAATATTCTAGTCTATTGAATGATACTAAATTTGTCCCTTGAAGACCCACCCCTATGCAATTCATTCAAAAATCCTTTCTTCTTACATCAGGGAGAGGAAACGTAATAATGGGGGTTCTCAGATTCAGAGTAAGGGTAATCAAGGGAGATATGTGAGAATAATTATGACCATAATGGAATGTGAACATGATCATAAAAATTATATAGAATACCCTACAAATGAATGATTATCATCATTATTCATGGAATAAATATTGGTAGTTCATAAGACGTGAATCATAATGAAATAAAGAGAATGAGCCATCAAAGCATATCATAGGAGTAAGACAAGGAATTTTGGTAGACACATGAACATATAAAACGATTTAAATAATAGTCAATAATTTATATCAATGATATCTTAGTGCAATGGGTTTACTCATAAGACCATATTTGTAGTCAAGGAACACTGGAAAGACCATATTAGGGGAAAGAGTCCATTACTAAAATAGTTTTAGGCACCATTTTATCATGTATTACTGAACTGAGTTCACTTCCGGTTCTAGCCATTTACAACTGAACTAAGTACAGTCCTCATTCTATCCCTATATTAAGGAATTGTATTCACATCCCATTATAGCCTAGTATTACTAAATAGATTTCAACTCACTTTCTTCCCTTTTGTTACTGAACGTAGTTCACATCTTGTTCCATCCCAATATTACTAAACTGAGTTCACACCTCGTTCTATCCTTGTATTACTGAACCGGGTTTACTTCCCATGCATCCCTATTTATCTAATGAGATATAAATCCATAGAAATTATATTAGAGTGAGGTATAGATACCACATTTCTAATAATGAAATCATACATATGTTTTCCACAATATTATAAAATATTTATCAAATCCTGAACTAATGAAAATATGGTTTTCAAAAACATCAAACCATAACCCGTGAAATTTAAGAGGTATCAAAAACATTTCATCGCATCATAACCTATGGAAAAGATATACGTTTCATAATAATTTCATCAGAGAATAACCCATTAATGAAATATGGTTTCACTATGTTATAACTATTGGAAGAGAAACATGTTTCAAAACAACTTGTCATACTAATCATTAACCATTCTAAGAATGAATAATCATAGTGTCCATGGATCCAATACCATGTAAATCATAAAATATTTCAAAGGATATTATCTTATATGGGGAAGGATTTTTAAAGTTCACTTTGATCATTTATTAATGTAAAGTAATCATTCTTTGAAAATCAAATATTTGAAACATAAAACATTTTAAAAAACCATTTCATTGAAAAATAAATTTAAAAACTATGAAATAAGTATTTAAACAAATATAAAATATTTATTGAGGAAAATATACTATCCAATTTAAAAAAATCTTTTAGAACATAATTTTTTTTAAAACCTTATTCTTATAAAATATCTTTTAAGACATATAAATGACTCATTGAAAATATTTTTAAAATCTATTCATACAAAATAAAATTGAATGTATATAAAAGTATCATGAAATCATTTCTAAAAAATCATTTAAAATAGATTTCAAAAATACAAATAAATATTGAAGGTAGTGGAATATTAATTGGGTGTTCTATGAAGTGGAAATAAAACATAGTTATTTCATATAACACAACGTTATTTTTGTTGCGTGAAATGAAAAATATCAAAATGTTTAAATTAATTTGAAAAGAAACTCGCAAAATATTACGGTGTTACATTCTACCCCCATAAATAAAATTTCTAAATCATGAATCTTTATTTTAAATCTATGACAACTAAGGATTATCCTTCAAGAAATCCCAAGAAAAATCCTTATAAATATCCCTATGGATATCACTAATTTTTTATCATCCCTATTCTTAATGTTTGAATAAACCATTTGATTGACACGAAATATTGTTACACGGGCTTAACATATATGGTTATTACAAAATTGTTAATGATTATTCCACACATTAAAAAATTATCTTCTTGAGGACTATAACAATTTAGTGTCATTGGAAACTAGAACAAAAAATTACACTCAAGTGAAAGATCATCAATGTTCCCATTAAAGACCTACCCCATTATAAATCCTACATAAATAATTTCTTTATAATCTGTGGGAAATGAAACATAAGAAATGGTGAGATCTAATTCCTAGTAAGTGTAAATAAGGGAGATATATAATAAGAATCATTATCATAATGGTATGATAATATGATTATAACATTAGAAGATTATACCAAGCATATCAAAGATTGTAATCAAGATTCATAGCATAAATATTGGTAGTTAATAATACATTTCTCATAATAGAAATAAGATTACAATCCATTAATGTATAATATAAGAATAAGACATGGAATTTTGGAATAAACATAAACCTATAAAATCATTTCCATAGTAGTCAGTGCATACTACCAATGCCATATTATTGGAATGGGTACACTCCCTAAACCATCTTAGTAGCCATGGTTTACTCCTAAGACCATATTAGTGGAAAATGTTTTTTTATTAAACTACATTCAGTCCCCATTCCAACCCTGTATTATTAAACTCGGTTCAAATATCATTTCAACACTATATTACTAAACTAATTTCACTCCCCCTTCTATCCCAATATTACTGAACATTGTTCACATCCCATTCCAGCCCTATCTTACCAAACCAATTTCACTCTTCATTATATCCCAATATTATTGAACCTGTTGCACTTCTCATTCCATCCCTGTATTACATATCCTCGTTCACTCCCAATTCTAACCCTATATTATTGAATTGGGTTTTGATCCTAGTCTTTCTCAATTTACCATATTGGAATTAAATCATTACTCAATGCATTAGAGGGAGATATAGATCCCCCATAACATAATGAAATCATATATACTTGTTCCATAAGATAATAAAACATTCATTATATCATGACCATAAAATGATATGGGTTTCATAACCAACATTTCACAACCTATGAAATGAAATGGGTTTCATAAACATTACATCATATCATAACCTACAGAAAGGAGAGAGGATTCATAATCATTACACCATTTAATAACCCCTAGAAGGACCGAGTTTCATCAGGGTATATCCCATGGAAGAGAAATGGGTTTGGTAAAAGATTTTTCATCTTAATCATAAACCATTCATATTAAGAATAATAATTGAATCCTTGGATATTATCCCTGGAAAATTTTGTACTATACCAAAGGATATTATCTTATATAGAGAAGTATTTTGAAAGAACAGATGTTAAATTTATTTAGGGACAATATCCTTTCATTGAAAATAATATTTTAAACCAAAAAACTTTTTCATAATAATTTTCATAAAAAACACTTTAAAAAATTTATAATTAATATTTAAAAATAATTTAAAAAATTCTTGAGGAAAATATCCTTTTCAATTTATAATGAATTTTAGAATATAAAACATTTTTAAGATTATTTTTATTGAAAATTGATTTGAAAACATATAAATGATTCATTGAAAACATTTTAAAAACATTTTCTTATAAAATAACATCGATAACGTATAATGAAAGCCTTAAAATATTTTGGAATCCGTTTCTTTGAAAACTAATTTTAAAAAATATAAATAATTATTTAAAACATTTTGAAACCTTTCCTTTGGAAATATATTTTAAAATTTTAAAATAAATATTAAAAACATTTATCCAAAATAGTTATTTGAAGGAAAATAGTTTTTGACCAAAGAGACCAATACTGTAACATTTACCTAATTTTTTTTTTGTTAATTATATTAAATACAAAATAGTGTAAAAATGGAACCATAAAATAATTTTATTATTATTAACCATAGGATAATAAATTTAAATATATATCCTAAGATAAGGATCATAATATTTCATCAGTGGAGGTACAATCATAAATAATCCTGACAAATGATGAGACTGTAGCAGTAAACTGTTACCACTTTGGTAATGTTGAATCGTAATTATCAGGATATAATAGCATTAAATTAAGGTTCAAATATCATTAAAATAATTATATTAATGGTAAATAATATTAAAGGACTACATTTACACGTTATAAAATAATATAGTTGCATTATATTACATGTGTTACGGGGAAGTCAAATTCGGAAAAAATTACAGTACATATTTAGTAACATTTGAACCATTATTCCCGGAAAGATATATCATTAAATGAATATGTAGATAACCATAAATATATGTATCATAATCGTAGAATTCATTAATCTATTGTATATACCCAACATAAAAGAAACAAGTGGTGAATAAGGCATAAGTCACACAGAAATAAATGTGAGACTATAAATCTCCTTAATACAAGAGTAAAATTGAAATCATGATATCCATTAAATAATATGTTAAATTAAAATATATTATATTATTAAATAAATTATATTAATTATCTATAATTTAATATGGCATTATATATACCACATAGCAATAATAAGTGGCGATTATAGCACATATCCCATAGAAATAAAAGCGAGAAGAGAGATCTCTTACCTTATGTATTGAATATCTTTATACACATTAAACCCACTTGGATGATAAGTATTTATTTATTATAAATATACGACATTACCAAATTATTATGTATCATAGAATATATTAATTTATTATGAAATTCTATTATCTTCATTAATAATTTAATGTTACTTTAATGTTTTGTGTAATGACCACATTATTTATTATATATGTTTTGACTTTTTAATCTTCATAAACATAATTAGATAATGATTTAATTATTTAAATAATGTAAAAAATTATGTAAATATCATTTTTATGTGTTATAGGTAACTGTGGTTTCTTTAAATTTTCTCCTTTATTGGTAGACCATTTGACTTGAAAATATGGAAAGTTGGCTATTATATATATTAAAAAAATTTAGGCCACTAAGATGCTTGGTAAGGTACTTATTAGTTTAAATATACGATTCATTTTACTTTTATTCCTGATTATTTCCACATATATCGGCTAATTAAGCACCATCTTGGCTCATCTTCTCTTTTCAGTTGGGAAACAACCTAGTTGGAGATTGATTTTTCTATTTGGGAGAAGCCAGTAGAGATCATTGATTCTCATGTGAATTTATTTAAGGGTAAATTGATTACATTGGTTAAATTATTTTTGTGACACAAATTAGTTTCTCAGATGATGTGGGAGTGTCATTCATTCATAAGAGAGTAGTGGTATCACCTATTTCTATATAATTTTTTTCTGCATGACTTGTTGAGGATGAAAAGTATTATGGTGTGGAGTTTGTAACATAATTTCAACTTCTTTTAGTTATTTATATTCTATATTTTCATTTAGATTTTTTTTGGATTCATTGTGGGGGATTTCAAGGATAGTGACACATTGCTAAGGAAAATGGCTAAACATTAATGGATGTATGTTGGTCGGAATTAATAGAGTTTGGACATAAATGTAAAAATTAATAAAGAGGATATCATTTGGGATTTAGGTTGAATTGTGGGATTTATAGAACTGTTTATATATAATTTTTATGTTGGATGATTTTATATCATTATAGGGTTACATGACATGAATTTGTTTATGTGGTAATGTCATGAAATAGTTTAGAGACTGATTTTTTTACACATCATGGAACTGATATATGTCATGAACAGTTTGATATGTTCTTTTAGATGATGAAATGTCTTTCATGGTGTATATGGATTCCATGGATTTTACATCAAGTTATTGGGGTTAATTTTTTAAATTTTCTTGTTATTTATGTTTTCATGTTCCACATATATAATTTTATTTTCATTCATCCAAATCATTCTCTCTTAAGACCTTGGATCTCTACAATTAGATTTTTGGAATATTTTATCATTTTGACCCATTTAGTTCAATGATATATCTTCATCATGGTTTGGTTTCATATCATTGGTTAAGTGTAACATTTAATTCCTAATTTTCATTGGTTGTGGTAGCATCATTGCGATAGTTTTTTGGATATTGTAGTTTTAGGGTTGATTATATTAATCATTTATAGATCTATTTAGTGATCATCCTATGAAGGGTAAAATTTGTGTTGGGTGTGTTGTGTCATGTGAGCTTCTTTTTGTACATATTATGTTATCATATCCCCCAAAAAAATATTATTTAATTTATTATGAGATATAAGTATTGATTCTAGGGCCACTATTTTTACTTTTGTTCTTTCCTATTTGTGGATCTCATTTTCATTGTGTGCATCTCAATTTTGAGGGAGGCTGTTCTGTCTCTAGACTATGTTCGATTAACATTGCTACAATTTTTTTAATTTTTTTTATAAATTAACTTACATGAATAATTTTTCTTTTTTTTTGAGATAGGTTTTGGAGAAAAGTTGGTTTTACCCATGTACGGGGAAATGAAAAGTTTATTTTAAAAGTATTGTCAAATTGATTTATGAAATTGCTTTGGAAATGTATAACTTGGGAAGAATATGATACTTATTTGGATAGTGTATCTTAGTACCATAATCCAAGTATTTTGGGGGGGGGTCACTCATGGGGTGTTCCTCTACTCCCTAGGCCCATTGTTCTAGGGGGTCAATTGAAATTATTAGGATGGTTCACTCATGGTATATTTATATTCTCTTTAGGCTTGTGTTCTAAGGACAAGAGTGTGCATTATTCATTGATTTTGATACAAATAGTCCTATAACATTTCCCATCGTAATACATGGAATGATGTCACACATGCTTTTAATTTGAATGGGATAAGATATGATATGTGATAGATTACTTGAAATACAATTTATATATATATGTATTGTTTTTAAACTATATTACCATCTTTATTTGGATTGGATGAAATAATGTAAATGTTTTCCCATTATTTTGATATAAAAACCGAGTAATTGTTTATCAAGCATTGAATTATTAAATGTTGACATTGTTAATATTTTTGTGAAAGGAGAATATATGGATCACCTAGGTGAGATCCTAATTATCCTATTTATCAAACCCCCATACAACCCCTACAGTAGTGCACAAACAATATTATGTTTTTTTTATGTAGGAAAATTCATGCCGCCACAATGAGGTGCAAGGTATTGGTTATCCATTTTTGGGGTAGCTGGTGGTGATATAGTGGTAGTATTTCTATAATATCACATGGATTGTATGTTTTTTATTAGTTTTCCATTATTTTCATACATGTAAAAGGAACACTGGTTAGCTACCATTGAGTAGTTTTCGGTCTTCTATTTCAATTTTCCATTAAAAATATTTTTTTATTATTTCATCATATCTTACCATCATATATATATATTTATATCATGTTGTTTACTTCAGGGTGGGTGAAATCATTCCCTCATTTTTTTGATGTCGGAGTACTTGTCTCATGCCCATGGGGATTAGAAACTATATTCATGTGTGTGACATTTTGGGTTGGGTATCGATGTGAGGGGTTATCTAGGTAAGGTTTGTCATAGGTGTTTGTTGGAATGACCAAACAAAATATGAGGGAAATAAATTATTTGACTCAAGGAAAATTATATTGAAATAAAAATATTATCTTATTACATTAATTTATGATGAATTTATTTTCTCTTCCCCCATCATAGTTTTTAAGATTATGGTTGTTAACATTCTCCTAATTATCATCCATATCACTCTATATCAGTCTTCAAAAAAACATTATCTTCCATCTCTATATTTTCAGTTCCCCGAAATATTTTATTACATGGAAACCTATTTATTTTATAATCTAGATTATTATATACTTCCATTTTCACTCTTTTCTTGTGGATGTTTATTAAAAAAATTTACAATGTGGGAATTGAATGATTTTATTTTTTAGATGGGAAATTTTGAATGGAGAAATGAAATAAAAAATGTGAGGAAGTTATATATTTATATGGGGGATGAAATATCCAGAAATTTTAAAATAATGAATATGTTACATAGCGTAAAAATATCACAAAACTGAGGTTAAACATACTAATGATTAATATTATTCAAATATAACCATTATAACCTAACTATTTAATTGGTGGTTATGGATATGATTAAATTAATTATAAAAAATATATTGATCATTCTCATTAATAATGTATTGATTATCTTTTAGGAAAAAAGAACTCAATTTTTAGTGATGTTGGTTATTCCTTAAAATTTATGTTTTATTAAAAAATTGTTTTTTGTGAGAAAATATTATATTTTTCTTAAAATTATTAGAGAGTTTATTTTATAAAAATGTTATAAGTTTTAAACTTATCTTGTTAAATTTTCTGGGGATGAATTTTTGAAATTTTTTTAAAATGTTTTATCATTTCAATGAATATTGAATATATTGAAAACTATATTTTCATTTAAAGTATGTACAAAGTAAAAAAAAATTATTTGATTAGTTTTGGAATTTATTATGTTATTTTTGATTAGGAAATCAATTAGAAGTATTTTTAATTAATATTATACTTTAATTTATTATAAAAACATGTTTATACTTAAAAAATATATTTTTTTGAAAAACCATATTTTATCTCGTTTTCATAGTTTAATTTTAATTTAAATTTTCTCAATTATTTATAATGTATTTTAAAAATTGTTTCCAAATTTTTAATTAGGGGGTCTAAAGTTTGTAAATATGTTCTTTTTATTTTGGGTCTGTATGAATAGTAACCTATATAATTATCTTATCACGGTAAAGGGTAATTCATGTCATTAAAGTTAAAAACAAAATGATAAGGACTATAAAGTGTCTGTAAAACATTACATCATATTAATAATAGAGTTTATTTCATCTATAATCATCCAATATTCTGTTATATGGCCATTTTTTAATTTGTATAAGATTTATACCATTATAATATTTTAATTAAAAAAAGTATAATTTGTCGCACACTAATTTTTAATAACTATAATATATTTAACTTGGGTTTTTTGGGAGGATTTGTTCTGGTTTAAATATTATTACAAAAAATAAATGAATTCTCTTCATCGTAGTGATTTTTTTTTAATTTTGAGTAATGATATATACCATAAATTCGTACACAACGATGACAAAATAATTATTCAATTAATGAAAAGTAAAATAAATGATGTTAAATGTTTAAAAATTTGTATAATTTTAAAAAATTAATGTGGTCCACTGATTTTACTGATAAAAATAACATGTTATTGATGTATTAAAAAAATTTAATCTAATTTTGTTTGATTTTGGGAAGTAAATTTTTTTTAGTGTAAATGAATAGTTCTAAAATTGAAATTATTGAAATTTAATGGACATAATGTTTTATTAAATGATAAGAAATTAATAAAAACTCAATATTCAGCTATATTTTTATGATATGGATTCAAATATCATTCATGGTCATTTTATGAGCTATTTTTCCATTAATTGTAACTATTTATACTCTAAAAGAGTAAAAACCCTTATTTTCCCTATAGTTGTTAAAAGGATTAAGGATGGTTTATAAAAGAATAGTAAGGTTAAAAATATGATCAATAAATTTTCAGATTTTATTGTATTTTTTGATTTAAAATAATATGTATAGTTGTTTTAAATATTATTTATTATCCATTAGGATATCATAACTAATATATTTTAATTTCATATTTTAAGAAATTCTAAAAGTGTCTTACCACTATCTTATGGATGAGAGTCTATTATTCTCATTAATTAACACCTCAAGAAACATTTGGTTCATGAAATATCTACCCACATACTATCCTTACATCCCTACCCAGGTTTTATAACCATTAATTATGGAACATTAACATCCTTATAGGTCATATTGTTTAAAGAAAAGTGGTTTGTTTGAAAAATTGGTATTTTTATTAACATAGAAATTTAATTTTATTTATTCATCAAGATCCTTCATAAATTCTACAAATATAGTGATTAAAAAACAAAATTTTATTGAATATTATTTTGTTTTATTATGTTAGTGGAGAAACATATTTTCTTCTCAAAAATCCATTAAATGGGAATGGAATTCATCGTCCATATGTATGGTGGACTACCACCTCACGGACCGATGTAATTCATTTTCCATCACCATATGTCTGATAAAGGTATAATAATTCATTTATAGTTTATATATAATATTCATGAATTATTTATCTTTATCTAAAAATTATATATCATATATTTACATACTATTCGAGTCATTAAAAACTGATAACTTCATTTTGGTGTACGAGTGGACTACCACCACTAAGAAGTAATGTATTTTTTTCTATCATGACACATCATGGATGATGTATATAAGTATATTTATATAATAAACATGATAGGTATTATATTATTATCACATTACAGATAAAAAAATAGTACTTATATTTTTTCCCAAATGGTCATTGAAAAATGAAAACATTTCCCATTTATAAGTTCAACATATCATCTCCATCATTAAAAGTGGTTTATTTTTTACAATAATATTTAATTTTTGTATTTAAAAGTATAATATATGTATAGATATTAAATATCTTTCATCATTTTTATCTTGGAGAAAATGGAATAATTACCTCTTTATTCATAGTCAAACTACCGAAATTAGTTTGGACATATAAAATGAATATTGTCAAAACCTATGATGTGAACATTAATGAATAATTAATTTTATAACAATGTATTAATTGAGATTAAAGGAATAATTAACTTTAAAAGGAATATGAATCAATTAAATTAATATTATGTTTTTATTATTCTGGATGATTAAGAAGAAATATGATTAGTCTCACTCAAGGGAAGAGGGATTATTTAAATTCATATGATTTAAAGTGTCCCTTAAAATAATTCTTACTCCATATATAATTTTTTTTAATATTTTTTATTGATGTATTTATATGGACCTAAGTGATTTATAAATGAAATTATATGTTTATTTTTTCATTCATTCAATTGTTTTAAAAAATAATCCTTTTACAGAATGTTTTGAATTTCTTGATAAAATTTAAAAGGAATGATTTATTTTAATATATATATATATAATGACCATTCCCATGATTGTAAATTTTATTTTATTTTTGGATTCCATTATAATCATCAAAATTTTATTAAATTCAAGACCATCGTTAATTTTTTAGAAGTTTTTTTAAAAATTAATATTTAAAGGGGATCTATATTTATCAAAATGATTTCTTGTGGGTCCAACATAAATTTTTATTAATAACGAGTTTTTATATTTTTTTATAGTTATTGGACATTTTTCATGCTGATGAATTATTTCATTATGAACATTGAATGTGTAATTCCATTATAGTAATCTAATGAATTTCATAAAGGGTCATATTTAACCAATTAGGTTTCTTTTAAGTGATTATGGTAATATATTGTAATGGGTTTTACATATATTTGATGAATTTATCTGGTTAGGTTTCTCCTAGAAGATTATGGAAATATATTACAATGGATATTTAATGTATAACAATACAGTTTATTCCATTTATTTCAATGAGGGTTAGTCTATATAAATGCATGATGTAAAAATTGATACCCATGTAACAAACACATTTTATATTGTCCTTTTATGTATTTATAAAGAAATATTATGATTTTTCAAGTTATAATATTGAAATTTTGTTTAAAAGAATTTATATAATACGTTCCATGGGTAAAAAGTATAACATTTTGAAAATAGTTATTATTAGTTTTTTATAATTTCAAATAAACATTTTGAGTGTTATTTTTTCCTTTAAAATATTATATGATATTTTTTTATAAAAATACATGGGTAGATAAGTTTATTACATAGGTGATAACATTATAATATTGGGTGCAAATAGTTTTTGGAAAAAATGATATTTTTTATACGTATTCATGGAATAATAAATTTTTTATTATATTTTTTCTCATCACATGGTTAACCTTTTTTCCATGGTGTATAATTTTGAATAATGTCAAATATGATATCAAGTAAAATGTTATGTATATTTATAATTAAAATATGACATGGGATTGTAACTTAATCGAAGTGTCCGCTATGTGATATGTGGGATTTTACTTTAAGAGTTATGAAGTGATTATCTTAAACTATAAACCTAAAATATCATTGGGAATTAAAGAAAATTAATTATAGTATAATGAAAAAAAACATTAAATGTATAAGGCTAAGTCCTTACATCATGGTTTTGGAAAAGAACCATTGATTGAAAAAAAATACATTTGTTGATATTTTTTTAATTTATTTTTTAAAACATCATTATTTCCCGATCAACATTGTCTTAATTATATAATTAAGTGTTTTAAGGAAAAGTGTAATATTTTATCCTATATAAATTAAATTATAAATTCAGGTCTCATCCTTTTCTCCCTTTTGATATATTATTTATTTAGAAACTCGGTGTTTTATAGATATATTCTTTTTAGATATTTGAGTTTCATCTATATATCCTTTACTTCTACATCCTATGATATTGAATACTAATTATCTAAGGTAATTATCTCCCTATTTTCTCGTGGAATTATTTCAAAATGTACAATGGATCTTGTTGTTGTGGTTTACGATTAAAATGGAGTTCAAGAACTATATGTATATTTAATGTTGTTTAGTATATTTATTATTTTTTATCATTATAGGTTATCCATTTATTGATTTCCTCATGAATTTTTCTTTGATTAAGATATGTGGTTAATATTATCCCCTTTTATTCACTATGATAACATTAATTTTAATCATTTGGTTTTTAATGGATAGATTTTGGAGATTTTTCTAATTTACATATAATAAAATAGAATGTTAGGAGTAGAATATGATTTTTAGTATATTTTAAAATTCAACTATTATTATCTTATTTAATATGTTATATATATTTGAGTTATAAGTATATTTTCTGATGAATTGATCCATAAATTATTATATTTATTAAAATGGAAATGAAATGGTTTTTTGTGGCTTACGTTGGCATTGTTGTATTATAAATCTAGTGAGGATAGAGAGTTAATGATAAGTACATATATATATATATATATTAAATAAAAATAATGAGTAATTTAAAATAGAATTTTTCGGATTTATTTTTCTATAGATATTTTAAATAAATATACTAAATAATTAATTTATTGTATGTAGTGATGAATATTCGAGGCAATGAAGTTTGAAATTTTTAGAATTAATTTTTAAAAAGGAAACCTAAGTAAACATATCTGATAAGAAATAAATTAATATTTTTGTATATTTGGTTTCATGTGAATTAATAAAATAAAAAATTTTAATAAATTTATTTGTTTTAAATAATGTGGAATTACAAATAAATTGAAAAATTAAAATAACTATGTAAACTGTTTTGTGTGGTTGCATATTGGTTAACATTTAGGCTTTATATAGTAATATTTATAGTGAATTGATGTTGACATAGTTGATGAGATATGGTCATATAGGTGGCTTTATATGAATTATAATATGGGTTTTAATTTTTTTACAATTAATTTCCCTGTATGTTCTGTTATTTCATAAACACCCCCACTAGATTCAGGTAACCCAACAGATGACCATATGTGGTTTTTTGAATTGGGTTAACCCCTAACATCAGTATAACTTCTATAGGATGTAACATTTTATTTGTTTACCATTAGATTATATGATTAAATTTCTGGAGAGATGGATATTTTTTATCAATGTTTTAATGTTATATTTGTATATTCAACAAACATTATGTTGCAATGGTGATTTTTAATCCATTTAAAGATGTTTTGTTTATAGAAAACTATAGATAATGAATTTATGTCGCAAAATTATGGTTCGACTCGATCCATAATGTATGGTTTCATAATTTAGTGATAATATTATAAAATGCAGTGATATAGTAGCTAGGATAGATAATGTGCCACACTAGAAAAAAGGACAATCATGTTGTGATATATTTTTTTCTTTAGATTAAAATTCATGGTGAAATATGGTTTATGGAGAGATATCACACTTCAATTCACATGATGTTAAATTTTAGAGGAAATGAATTTTTTAAGGATTAATTAATTTTCAATGAATAAAATTTTCATTCCATAATAGGTTGTTGATATATTAATGAAAACCCACACATTAAGCCCCAATATATAAGTTGGGTTGTGATATATAAGGTTAAACTACAATATGGAATCCATAAACCATTCATGTTGTTTTTAATTGATGAGTTTGAGTGTATTTCATTGTGAGGAATATCTCCATGTAGAAATTGTTGTATCAATTATAAGAAATAGATGGAGGAACCAACCTATCACACACAAAATCATGGTCTCGTGCAATGATAACTAGAAAATTATAGATTTTTAGTATATATAATATCATGTAATTATTGATGGGTCCTGGTAGATTTAGATCAAATATCAATAGAAAATAAATGGGATCAACAGCCAGGATATGTTCATTGATTTTCAATGCAGGTAGTTGAAGTAGATCAAATTGGTTTCTGCTAGAAGTTTAAATTTCAAAATATTTAGCCTAAAAAATATTATTTTTTACAAATGATAAAAATAACGTGAAGATTCATTATATAGAGAAGATCAAGGTGAATTTTTAATTTAATAGTAGGGGGTTTTTTAGGACCTATGAAAATGAGAGTAAGTTGTTTTAAAATTGATTATCATTGAAGATTAGTTCTTGGAAATACAAATGTGTAATATTTACCATTGAAAACAAGGAAGAGATGACTAGATAATCATGGGGGGATACTTTTACTATATGGTTTCCTTTTATTTTCTATTTTACTTATATGTGAAACCTATGTGTCCATATTATCATCTTTACATACATATTAAAAAATCCATTAGAAGAAGGGTGGAAGAGGATGTACACCATGGATGGGAAACTTGTTTTTCCTAAAGATTGTAATCAACAATTATTGAACTAGTTACTATTTGACATTTCAATACATTATAGATATATTCTCATATTATATATCCATTTTTTGGAGAAATAAGTAAAATGTTATCTTTTATGATCTTTCATTTCTATATATAGATGTGTGGTGGGGAAGTTATTATGATATATTACAATTTTCTAGGAAAAATGAGGAAAAGATCCAATCAAGTTACAAATAAGGAGTTTATTTTGATACACCAAAATTCACCCAAAAATTTCTCAGGGTGGATAAAAAGATATTTGTTCCCAAAATGTTGTACTAGTACCATAGTTAAAAACAATGTGAATATGTCAGAAAAAATTTTATGTGTTGAAAAACATTATAAATATACAGGGAGTATCATTTTTTATGTTTTTAAATATTATATATTTATGAATAAAATTATATCTCATTATAGTATCCCATGTTTCATATTTTCCTATAATAGATTCATGAAAAATATTAGAGTGATGAAATAGTGTTGTTTATAACATTTGAATACAATCTACTTCTCTAGGTGGATGAAAAGGCACAAAATGAATTACCTAAATCCTTATTAGAAAAAAAATACATGATTGTAATGAGTTATTAATAAAAACAATAAGATATTAATAAAATATTCTACTTTTATAATGGTTATTTCATGGGAAAATAGCTTAATCAAAGGTTGTTCATAACAAATTTGATTATTTTTAGATGATTTCAATTGATATGATTTCTAGTTTCTGAAAGGATATTTTTTATTTTTTTTAAATCTATCCATGGTCTCGTTGATTCACTAAAGTAAGATGAAATTGTTAAAAATAAATTATAATTATTTTCCAATTAAAAAATCATGTTGTGTTAAACCTTGATAATGAAATATTACAGAACTATCAGTTGATGTTTTCACCATATGAATTTTTCATCCCATTAATTTTTCAATATAAACAAAAAATTAATATCGATAATTTCCAAGGAACATGACCTAGGTCCTCAGCCACATGGATATCCTTCAAGATTCTCATGATCTATAAGATCAGTTGAATGATCACTTATTCATTATGTATTTATCATGACCATATCAGGGTCACACAATCACAAGTCATATGGAAGCTCATACTATCCCAAAATTATATATTGTTCATGTGATTTGTGAGATGGTATATGGGTCACACAGTCTGAAGACCCATATCAGGTCATGTGACCATGAATCCCTTCCTGATATATGTGATCCACATGAAGGTGTCAGATTCATGGACCCATTCATATTGGATTTCTTTACTTATCTGACACTTATACATTTCATATAGTTGTATTACATTTCTCGTAATTCTATAAGAAATGAGGTATCTATAGTTGTTGCTAATTGGAACACCATTGTTGAAAGTGTAGATGCTAGCTGGCATTCCATAATTGGGTCAACCCAAACTATACAGATAGATATTAAAGGGAAATATATTTTGAAATATCATCTCTCATTCTTCCTACCTCTTTATGGGGCTGACCTTACAAATGATGTTCATATACTTCAACCACAATCATAAATTGCACCTCACTCTTGGATTTTGGTAAACCATAATTTCTTTTGGGAAAAAATCCCACATACTTCATTTAAGTACTAATGAGA
Organism: Viscum album; assembly: GCA_963277665.1. NCBI lineage: Eukaryota > Viridiplantae > Streptophyta > Magnoliopsida > Santalales > Viscaceae > Viscum > Viscum album. Next base: position 670,624,892 of record OY728123.1, read on the forward strand.
AATTATCAAACATGTAGGTGATGAAATTTATTCCCACATACTATAGAATAAACCATAGTAAATCTTTTTTAAACATCCACATGTAGTGCTCGATAATGAAGAAATCTTTTACAAACCAAATGTTCGAGTGGTTTCCTAACTAGGAAATTGGATCAGGGTGAGGTTCATAATGGATTGGTGTTGGCCCTTATGGGTATAGTATATCACCTCTAAATGTTTTATAGTCCTAAACTAGATCAGTATGTATATGTTTGTCTAGATATCACAAACAATCACCTATAATACCATGGTCTTAATAGCAGACTTGGCTTTCCACTGGAGTCAACAGACAAACATATTCCACATGTGGCAAGGAGAGGTGTATATCATATAATGGGATGTTGAGAATAATTATAGCACACCCATTTGAGGAGATATGTTTGGTGAGTTTTACCATATACCTTATGTTGGATGATAAAGATATCACTCCTCCTCTATCTAGGGATCTAATTATGTTAACTGAAAATACATTTTAGATGGCCTTGCATCATAGGGAAGATATTAGATATAATAAACAGATGGGGTACTTTATCAATAGTTTTTTTAGAATAATTATATGATGTCAAATGCTTCCCCCATATAAGAATCCCTTAGTGTCGAGGTGTATATTTTCCCACATTTGAATATGGTTTCATCACTTTCACAGAGAGGGAGGTTATACCCATGTTGAATATATAGTTTAGTTGTCTAGATTTAATTCTATATACATAAAATGATGTCTACTTCTAGTGAAGGAAAAAAGGAAGAGTCATATTCTCCACCATTATGATGGGGCATCTATGGTTGGAGTGGAGTTCATTGGGTTATCCATTCCTATGTTGGAAAAATGATATCATCTTAATTTCTATATTTATAAGCTAAGATGCCCAAAAAATATTATTGTCCCTTTCAAGTATTATGGTGTTGATGTGGGATCATATGGGTTGTTATAAGTACTTGATCATCTAGATTATCCCTGATTCTTGTTTCGAAACCTGTTTTTGTGCATCATTATGGTAAATCCCATCACACTAAATGAATGGGAGATCATGGCCTTCTTGAGCCATAATGATAGCTTAAATTTTAAAACATATATGAAAATTCCAACTAGTAGAACAAGTTTTAATGTTTGGGGAATCATTTATGATCCTGATTATATGATTTCAATTCACAAGTGATTAATTTTCCCCATATTTATGTGAGTGTTCTCTACAAATGATATGAACCTTTTTAGTTTAGCTACAGGTTTCAGTGTTTTCAGAGGACATATCCTCCCCAGATTCATGTTTGATTCCAAAATCATCGAACGGGGGCTGCATGTTCTATTTGATATTAACTAAAAAGAAGGTGTAGTTATAGATAGGCTTCCCTCCATGTGATGTTGAGATCATCATTCCTCAACATTATAATGATATTGTGATCTTCTGTATCCAATCATGAAATTATCTTCATAAATACCTAACGCTAGAAGGTTTTCAATAATTTTTGAAGCTAATATAATTCCTCGTTAGAGGCTCGCCTTAAGGGAACCATCGTCCCTAATAGTTACTCATAAGGAAATGATGTATTTATCATACACATTATTTCTAATTAGAGCATAAAATAGCACGTCTGTAGTGAGTTCAGTACCCATGAGTAAATATGTCCCTACACTATTACTTCCATATTCATATCAATGATGGATGACCTAGAGTATATAAAACTAAGAGGATGACATTTAGGGAATATTACATCAGGAAAACATACTTTTAGAATGATTTGATCTTGAGACCACTTCCTAATGTGTCACATTAAAATACTAGCCCAGTTAGGATATTTCCTTTGATAACATGATTTGATGATCGAAACTATGAAGAATTAGATATACAACATTCATTTATGGAAGCAAATGCTGGTTCGAGGTACATTGGTGGCTACACGAGAATTAATAGGTAATCCCTTCATCGAGGAAACGGTAAGATAGATCGTTCCACCATATTCAAATGGAATTTTACAAGTGTGATCGTACTAATGTATTTTTTTTTAATATTTTGGGAATATTATGGAGGCCATAAACTCAGACCATCAACTGTATATTCTACCTAGGGTAAGGTTGTTGGAGTTGGATTGAGTGGTGACCAGGGGGCTAATGACAAGGGTTCCCTGGGTCAATGTGATCTAATGAGGTTGGAGACATCCATCCCTAAGGTATCCTTGTCTATAATTCCATCATTTCCATCATCAACAAAATTAGTCTCAGTACATTCTGAGGTACCTTCCTCATAAAGTAATTGGAAAAGGAATCATTCTAATCTATAAGATCCCTATCCCCGCAAATCCACAATTAATTATTTCTCATTACACTTCCATATTTTGACCATTCCAATAACTCATTATTTTTTTTAAAAATGTGCATGTCCCCACCAAGTCCTCCTAGAGGAACATTCCACTATTCTATAGAATAGAGGTTTCCATTATATTTCTCTAGGAAACCCGTCAATATTGGCCTTGTCTTATTAAGATGCGGAGATAGTTGAAGTGTCGGCCAAGTGAATCCCAAATCACGCTTCAGACATTTCAATGGTTCTCCCAATCGACCTGACATGAGAAAATAATCTTATAGATTAAACTAATGTTTCTAACTAATCCAATTTTGATTTACCTTTTATGGATTCACATTTTGGATATGGCGGTGTAATTCTTAAAAAAATAAAATGACTCTCAATTTATATCATTTTCTTTAACATTTATTTTTTCTCTTAAAGACAATAAAGCTGGTGAGAAATGTATGATGTTAAAGAAATAATCAGTGGTGGAACTAGGCTGCATTTCAAAATATTTCATTTCCTCTACACCTAATTATGAGGTTTTTTCAATAGACTATGTTAGTGACAGAACTAAGAAATATATGTTTCCATCATCAATCACATATGTTGGTTACCTGATGACATCATACCATATATATGATGACTGATAAAGTTTTGTTACTACTTTTATATTAAGTTTACCCCATATCACAAAATATCAGGTCCCCTCTACCTTATACATTCCTCAAACCCAACCAAATAACAGAGAGGCATGATCCATACCCACATCATCAAAGGGTGTGAGTACAGGTCCTTCAATGAATGTCTTAGTAATGGGATACATCCATATCAATATCGGTATGGTTGAAAATGGATACATGGAGTGTATAATAAGCCATATTCATGAAGTTCAATCATGGATTCAACATGACCATAAACTATTGTATAAAACCATTATAGAGAAGAAAGGGATCCTCAACCTGTCAGAGATCACCAGACATGATGTTATTTCTAGGGAAGAGGCATTTCAAAGAATTACAAAGTCAAATATTTAATTTTTTTGATTAATTTTTCCAATTCATTGCTTACCTAGAGTAGTAATATTCATAGCTCAATAATCCTTTGAATTCATGTTTTGATGGGAATTTAGTTTTTTGGATCTTTCTTAATATATGAATTCATGAGAGAGATTGTGGTGTGTGGGTATTAATTCCACAACACAATATCAAGAAAAAATATTCGGAACATGTCATATCATCATCCATCATTATTGTATTCATGATTTTCATGTCATTTCATAGTCTTAATTTCACATGGGTCATCCACAATACCCATAATTTATATAATACCATGAAATCTCAACCATCTATAATTTAATTCGTGAATCACATCAAACTTTTCTTGAGAAATTACCATGAATTCCCAATGAAATGATATAATTCATTTATATACCTACTACAATTATCAAAACATCACCTAATTTAAAAATTATAATTGGAGAAAAATATATGTCCTAGAGGGATGACTCTCTTAATTTTTTACAATGTTATACGACATAGTGTTTGTATCTTGATTTTTCACTAGTAAAAAATTATAGTTTATATAGTCTTTGATTCTTTTTATTATACTTCCTTATATTTTTCCTAAGACCCACTAAGTGAATGATTAGTGGGAATGGAATGGGTTTTTTATTAGGCCTCTCTATTACATTTTTTTACCTTATAGCTTTGGTTCCATTTCAATTTTTCAAGTGTTCAAAATATCTTAGAGCACAAAAATCACTTGTAAAATTATTAAATACTCTACTTTTTATTGGGTTGTATTTTTTGGGGTTTCGTCCTAGTGATAATTGTGTCTATTTTTGTTTAGTGACATTCAGTAAAACATTATACCATTTATTTTAACGTCTTTTAGTAAGGAAGTAAAAATGATATGATGTTTATAGTCTTTCTTCTATGAAATTATAGATGAATTTATAATGTAAAGACATGTTAGGGATGAAAAAAATATCCTTAGGTGATGAGTTCTTCTATAGTGTTTTGATGTCTCATGAGGATTGGATTTCCATTCCTACAAGGAGGAGATTTCCCAAGTTTATAGGTAGGAAGGACTTATTCATGAGCCCATAGGGATTACATGCATGGTCAAGTAGAGATTTCCCCACCCTCTTGCAAGGGTCATGAAATATTCTGTTGAGATTTTGTTGGTAGTTGTTAAAAATATTAGGGAATCTGAGTACACCGAGATCATTGGAATATGGGTTGCTTATATCACATGTCCAGGAGATGGAACTAATGGATTTGGAATGAAGAAGAGACGCAAAGGATGAACCAAACCACCTAATGGTGTTGAGTGTTTCTGTAGTGTCATTAGGGATCACAATGATTGGGATTACCTACTTTCCAAGAGGGGATGCCTATACCTGGTAGTTCAAAAGCAATTATGAATGAGTTTATAGGGAATACATGTATGATAAAGTAGAGGTTTCTCCACTCTCTACAAAGATCTCTAAATTATTCTAGAAGACTCAATAACATGGAAGATGAATTATGGTATATATAAAATAACTATTAGAGAATGATTTTGAAACCCTAGGGAAATTGTTCTTTATGTTGGGAGGATCATGACCTTCTCCATGTGATTTCGAGTAGCATGGGGTGGGGTATCAAAATTTTTGGGAATGGAGTGTGATATTACTTCTATGATAAAGGGACTAATACATGAGGAAATAATGTTGAGGATTTTAATCCACTTAAATAGTATGGTTATGGGGATTATAATTCATAGTATTGTAATATTTTAGTTAACTTGATGTGGGAACAAGTGGTAATAGATCAACCATTAGTAATTGAAGGTTTCTATAAATTTTTTACATGGTTATTATAATAACTCTTTGTTTTAAGGGAGTCTTACTTTAATTAAAATATCTATTTAGATTAATTAATTTTTAACCAAGATATAATATTAAAGAGGTATTATCATTGAATATCAATGTCCATATGGTTCCAAGTGATGGATACCAATTCAAGTAACTGGGTGTGTCATCCCAAAAATGAAATTACCAAAGTAGGTTTATGAGAAGTGTATGATTCAATAAGGTTTTGAGAACCCTAAAAAAATTTGATTCTCAGTGTACTCGTTATGATAATATGGAGATGAAAAAATCGTTAGTCTATCTTTTTTATTGATGAGAGGGTCTATCGGGCATGAATGGGGTTTTACATGGTCGAAAAAGAGGGTGATTGGTCTTTATGAATTATCCATTTTCACTAAAACTCTTTCCTAAAATATATATAATAAGAGGTTATCAAGCATAGAAATGAATTTTTCATAGGACACCCTTTTGAAATTTTTATGGGGAGAGGTTTTGTGTGTCATTCACTAGCTATTTAGGGTCTTGAGATTTGGACCAACAAAGGATTATATTTAAAGTGTCACAACATTAATAATAGGGAATATAGTTTAAGGTCATGATATACATGGACCTATTATGAAGAAAATTCCACAGAATTTCCTATTTAGGTTATCTATATCAATAGTACTCGGGAGTACTTTTGAGTTGGCATTGAATATATTGTAAATCATAGATTGAACCTCTCAGGATATGATTAATGATATGTGAAAATCATGTTAGGGATGACCGATAATACCCTAAGGTTCTTTATTATTCCATAGTTCAATCCAGATCTGAATGATTAGGAATCCATTTCAATGGGGACAAGATTTTTCTCATTGGTTATTCAAACCCCATATGCAATACTAGAATTGTCAAACAGAGATATCTATTTTCCTTTATATGGTTCAGGAACGTTTTTAGGAAACCTGATTTATCCAAGACAAGAAGTGTGATTTATGCATTGGGGTTCATGAAATATGATTAAATCAACCCGTACTCTAGTTATCTAAGGTATTTTTCTAGTGTTCATTGTATGAGGAATAATGAACAATGGGGGTTTGTAAATTTTTTTCATTTTTTTGTTTGGGAATATCTATCATGAATTTTAATTTCAGTAAATAAGGTCATTTTCATTTCAGTTTAACAAGATTTTGATGGAACATAAAAATATACTTGAAATTGTAAAAGATATCCATGAGATAAATTTTCACTATATAAAGGAATTAAGGTGCAGGGAACCCATTTTATCCATGCACATAATTATTTATTGTTGGACATCTACCAGAGCCTTTCTTGTGCATGTTTTTATTTTACAACAGAAATTCATAAATAGGTCTGACTCGTTCATTCGAATAATGATCTTTTAAAACTCGAACCTCTTTAAAAATATTAATAATTTTACTTTTAAAGATCATGTTCCTGATGATTACCTATAAATTTTTCAAGGTCTAGAATAATACCATAATCAGCTCTTTTAAGGGTATCCCATTGTGCTGATGAAACTCATATATACGGTATATGATCATTAGTGATAGTGATCCATGGATATGAAAAAAATAGAGGATCTGGACATCAGTAATTATCTTATAGTGGAATGAGTCATGTCACATTTTTTTTCAATGTAATATCCCTATGTAGGTCAGATCCATACATGGGGAGGGGGATTTTTTATTGCGAATGGACCTATCATTGGTAATATGGGTGTTGCTATATATCTTGAAATGATAGTAATGAAGCAACATGTTGTCATTGAATGAGAAAATCTCCACCCTGGACTAACCCATTTTGATAGTGCATTATTATTGTTGATTTTTATTGATAAACAATATATTGGTGATCTGAGGGTCATTCTATATCCTATAATGAATGAAATCAAGGAACATATAGTTCTTAAATGAGTAGTTTTCCACACTGGTATGACCTATACATATAGGGGCTATTTTTCATATTGATTCTTGCATCAAGATCTTGTATTAGAGATCCAGGAATCACTACATATCTTGTAATAGTAGGAATCAAGCTACATGTAGTTCCATAATGGATAAATATATTTATAGGACTGACCCATGCATAGAGGAATGAATTGTTCCCATTGATTATTGAATATGGACCCACTATTGGAGATTTATGCATCACACTGTATCATCTGATGACATGAATCATGTTACACATAGTTCCTGAGCATGAATCTGTCTATGTAGGATAGACACATACATCGAGGGGGGAATTATTCCCATTTATATTTTTAGAGAGACCCATGATTTTACATCTCAGAGTCACTATATATATCCTATGATGCCATGAATCAAGTCACATGTAGTTCTTGAAATGGAATCTCTCCACGAATGTCTGACCAATACACATGGGGGGTGTTCCCGTTGATTATTTCATATGGACCTAGGAATGGAGATCCAATAATCCCCATATGTATTTTGATTACACAAATCAACCCACATGTAGTTCTTCAAGGGAGGGGTAATGGTGTACCAACACTAAGGACAACTATCCACATTGGAAAGGCCCATAGTAAGGAACTATTTTATTTGTTGCATGAAATATTAACAATGTTCTTTAATATCCAGTGTTAAGGATGTGAAACATGGATTTCATGGTCTTTCATTAAAGACCTATCCATTCCTAACATGAAAAATACTTTTCAATCATACAAGTAAGACCATGACAATGTCCTGAATGCCACGTGACCTATGCAAGGTGTGAGAAATCAGTATTAGAAAATGGTTTTATCATGACACATAGGAGATTAATGTTAGAAAAGGGGACCTCTTTATGAATGATGTGGTTCTTCCAAGATATATTATATAGGGGTCTCTATGAATCTCATTAGAATGGGAATCAATATTTAAGTAGTTTTGACATGTTTCTTTATATCATGTGGTATGTACATCATCAATTCATTTTAATTCCATGTAGGAAGGACATAGGTATTTTGACAGTAAAGGTAAATTAATAAATCCCTATAAACATTTCCTATGAATTTGGGTAATAATCAAATGATATTCCTCTTATGATTGTGATATGAGGCTTCATGATATGGTTTCCAAATACATCCCATACATTGTAAGATATGTAAGAATATATTTTATTGTCTTATCCCAAACATGTTATCCCATAATCAGATGTCTTCTGAATGGGATATATATATTATGGATAGACCTAGGATTTCTGAACTGGAAATCACTACACATTCTGTGATTGTAGAAATTAGACACACATTTCAACAATTAGGTTATTTTTTTCTGTGGATTTGTATCAGACATTGGGATAGGGGAAATTAAATTTCTATCAAACATTTCTAGATCATGTGTGTTTAATTGTCTATGAAGTGATGTTATCCATGGATTTTAACATCATGTGTTGAGGAAATAAGATGTTGCAATGTTTAATGTCTTTCTAATAGGAATTTTTTCATGTTTTTTAATGATATATGATACAGACTCATTCCTTTTAGTTTATCATCATGTGGTGTGTAGTTCAATATCATTCCATTAGGATATATTCCTTGTTGTTTAATGGCATACCCTCAAGAGGTAAAATGTTATATAGTTTAATGTATTACTACACAAAATTCTTCTATAAATTTTAAAAATCATACAGTAAGTGCGTATCATTATTTTTAATGCCATATGACTTGGATGTTGGATGATTGAATAAAATTACAAAATGTACTAATTGATAGACCTCAGATTGTTGGGGAGCGTGATGCATTCAATATCCATCATGGAAAACGAGTATGATCTATAGGAGTAAACATTATGTATGATGTAATTCCCATCCAATTAAGATTCCATCATTCATGATTTCATAATGTGTATTGTTGGGGTTTTGAGAGCCCATACCTGATCCCCGTGATAGAATGAATAGAGGTGAACCATTTTATTAAAGGCTCATGTTATTTGATTCTGATGGACATTGAGGATGTCCAATGTGCACAACCATTTCTCATTTAGTTGTTCCAACTCATCTAGATACTTTTGAAATTTATTATCATTTGGGTTCTATCCAAAGATACCTATTTGAAGTGAGTGAAACTGGAATTATATCGAAAACACTATCCTGGTTCCATACACCAATGAGTACAGAGTTACTTGTGTTTAAATACATGTAGTGTCATAGTAGACCCATAAATCATGGAAGGGATTATTCGGCCAATACCTTATGTCTCTATTAAACATCTTATAAACTATTTTTGGAAAAGTATTATTAAAGTCCTTTATTTTTCCATTTTCCCTTTTATGATATAAAGATGAATTTTTCAACACGATGTTATACGCTAGGTGAAATTTTATAAACATTAGAGAATAAAATATGGTGTAGTTTTTCATCTACATCTTGTGAGGGATGCTGAATTGGGAAATTATATTGAGAATTATATAGTGAATTATATTATTCATTACAAGTTTCTTTAGGTGTGTTTACTTAGCCAAAATGGAAAAAAAATTTGATATTGGTAATGGTATACTTAATCCTCTTAGATATAGAGGGGGTATATAGCCATGTAACTTCCAATAATCATATGGTAAATGGATAGGAAAATTTAGATGTATGTAGAAATTTTGGGTATTGATGGGTGAATTTTTTCAAATACATACTTGCATGAAATTTTATGTTGAATTCCACACAATCATGTATCATTTTTTGTCATTAGTGTAACACCCCGAGATTTTATGAAAAATATTCTTTTTAATTTCATTAATGTCTTGTGTTGTACGCTACACCAAAAGGAGCTTGCACAACACGCATCCTTGACTTGCCTTTCATTACACGCAATCACGACCTTCTTTGATAGCGTGTGTAGTACACAATACCGAGTTTCACTAAACAACGATATGCTATTATAATATTATTAAAACTAGCCATTATGAATAGTAATAACCACTTTTTGAAATTTTGTAAATTTTATTTTTCAAAATTGACTTCATTTTTGGATTTGGAATATCGAAATTAGCTTAGGGTGAAATTTTGGTAATTTTCGGATAACTTTCATATTTTGATGAATATTGGAAATTACTAAATTTTAATTAAAAACAACTTTTTCAATCCAAATAATTAATAGTGATAAATTATTAATTTTAGTGGTTTTAAAGTATATTTAGAATATATTTTTACAATTTAATTCAATGTTTTTTATTGGATATAATTTCACATTTAAACCACTTATAAACAAGTTTCAATCTTTTGATATTTATTATCTCTTAAAAACACGCTATTTGTTTTGACAACGGGAATTAATTTTTATATTAGTTAATGCAACTAATATGTTTTGAATTTGGTAAAATATACATCATTTTTGAGTTCATAATATCAAATATATCTTAGGCCTAATTTTTGGTATTTTTCTGAAAACTTTCAATTTTTGATGAATAGTGAAACCACTAAGTGGTAGTTAAAAAAAACTGAATTTTTCATAAAACATAATTTTACCGCTTCTGTGAATGGAATTTCGAAAATAAGAGAGACACCGGTAATATCAAAGACTAAAATGTGGTTGAATGAGATGAAAATAATTTTTGGTGAATAGTAAATTTTGACTTTTTTTACCACGGTTAATAGTAAATAGGGTAACTAAGGGTAAGTATGATATTACTATTACCCAAACACATGTCCTAATTCTATTGGATAAGTGTAATTCGACCAAAAACAACCTTATGAATATAATATGACCATTTAGTCCCACTTGGATTAGATTAGGACATTTATTAATAATTTATTTAAAGAAGGGTTAAAAGAGTTAAAATCAAAGTTTATTTACTAAAACATTTTTTTAATATGTGGTTATACATAAGATAAATTAGACTATAAATATTCATTAAAAGATAAAAAGATTTACTATATAATGGTCTTTTATTTTTAAATTTTAGACATTAAATAATTTAATTTATTTATGACACAATGATGATGCAGTAATTATCTTATTAATGAAATATTGACATAATTGATGTTATAAACACCAAAATAAATGTAATTTGAGACTTTTTATGAATTCCACTAATTTTCTAGGTTACTATGATATATTAGTGTTGATTTAGTCAACTTGGTTCTAACATATAATTCTGTTATGACTTTCACAAAAATCATATATCAAATAGTGTCAAAATTGACACAAAATAGTTTTTAAATCAAATATTATATTATAAATTGTTATTTTTTTCTTAAAAATCTAAGGTTCAGCCAAATGACTTATATAAGGATATATATATTAATAATAAACAATTTGGGGTTTGTTTGGCATGTTATAGTAAGTTTATTAACCATATAGTGTAAGAAAACAAAAAGACACGGTAAAAGTTAAATTATTTAACTTAGAGTTAAATCTAATTGATAAGGTTAAAATAATAACCTAAACATGTATAAATCCTATTGGTTTACAGGATTTCGACCCATCCCCACTTTACCTTCGAAATAAGACCCTTTGGAACCATTATAACCCGATTTTGACTTTAATATAAAATAATATTTTGAGATATTCCTAAGGTGCCCCTCTCCTCCCTTATAAAAGGACACCTCCTCCCCCTCCTCCTCACACCAATTTGAGCACTCAAGCTCCGCCAAAACCTGCCAAAATCCCTTCTCCACTTCCCTAGAATAATCCTAGAGGTCCTGGTCTTCTTCAAAGACCAATCTTAGTTCCCTAAGTGGAGGATTCAAAGAGGCCTTTCAAAGAAGAGGAGGTTCGGACACTTACAAAGCAAGTCGGACCTAAGGTAAGGGAAATATCACAATCTCATTTTTATCCGAGATTGTTTATACTTTAGTATTTACTAGGGTGTATTTTATCATCCACATCTATGTTTCCTCAATATGTAATGTTATTTCCATCCACCTACAATTTTTTAAATCCAATTTTACCCTTTGGTGAGTTTTTAGTAAAAGATATGAAAGGAATCTTTTGTCGTTTTCCGTACAAGGTACTTTTTGACTTTTTCGACAAAAGTATGAAGAATGTTTTTTTAACTTATACGGCACGAACGTATTTTTATGGTTTTATAAAGCCTTATTTTCATGAAACTTCCTCCAAAATATTTCATGACTATTTTCAATAAAATCTCTTTCTATTAAAATTGCATGACGTTTTGTGAAAAGAAATTGATTTTGAAGAAGAAAGGATATTTTCCTCAAAAATTCATTTCAAGTGTTTTATCAAAATTATTTCCCATATAAGATAACATAGGGTTCTGTTTCTATCCCTATTATTACATTGATTTGGTTATGTTGTGATGGAATTATTTTTATGAATTCCTTTATCTTATATGAATTGTTTTATGATGTCACGATGTTTACGAATCCCATTTTTACTACATGGGTTATGCAATGATGTATGATTTATGATTTTGTGGAACACATAATAATGGTATCATTATGAGATGGGTGGGAACTTCACATCCCTCCAATTCATTGGGTAAAGATTTTATATCTCATGAGATAGACATGGCTGGAATGGTAGGTTATACCGGTTCAGTGAAACAGGACTGAAACAAAGGTGACTCGGTTCAGAAAGAGACTTTGTCCACTAAGATAGTCTTGGAAATGAGTCTTGAGTAACAAGAAATTATTGTTTATGATTATGTGTGTATGCCACAATGTTTCATGTTTTAAGTTATGATTATTGGGGTTTACCTTTCACTACTACGATTTATCCAATGTTATGAAATTATGATTTCTTTTGCAGGTTAAGATTTCAAAAAGTTATGTTCTTATGTATATGATGTGAATGAAATTTATTTTGTTTACCCTTACTGAGTATTTGAGCTCACCCTTATATGTTTACTTTTCCCCAGGATATAAAGAATGGTTTTAGGTATAAAAAAAAGGAATATCTTTATGGGAGATGTTGAAGATCATTCACCAGGATTAGAAGATTATATTCCGAGTTTCCAAAGACACTAAACTATTACGATCCTTGTGTGTGTGTTTTTGCTATGTACTAAGTATTCCGCAAATGTAATGTAATGTCAATGTACGTCGTGCTTCGGGTCTCTACAGTTGGTATCAGAGGAAAGGTTTAGTCAACCTTTGGAAACTAGGATGCGAAAATGTTAGTGAGATCCCTAGAGATATTTCTAAGGTATGTCTAGGGATGTCTCTAATGTTAAGTATACGTATAGGTTATAGTCCTAGAATTGCGCTAACGATATTAGAATTTAACCTATGATGTTAGATATTGAAGGTACTCCCCCTTTATTATGATGTTTTCCCTAGCATGATTTTTGCCTCTCACACTATTCTTTTTGGGTTTTAGACGATGGCTGGAACCCGAAGGAACCGTGTTGATCAATGCAATGGACAATGCAATGATTGTCCTCCTGAACAAACAAATGTTATGGGAGATGGAGTGAAAAATCTTATTGCTATACTTACACAAGCTATGAATCATTCTGGACTTCCAAATGGGCAGAGAAGGGAACAATATTCTATTGAGTCCTTCATGAGGCAACGCCCACCTTCTTTCAGTGGGACATCTGATCCACTTGTTGCTGAACAATGGATCAGTACCACTGAAAGGATATTTTCAGTTCTTCAATGTTCTGAACATGATAAATTCATCTTAGCAGTATATCGTTTGGAAGGTGAAGCTGATCAATGGTGGAATCTTATCAAGAATACGAGGCCAAGAGATGAAATTGAGTACATGGAATGGGACAAGTTCATGAACTTGTTTTTCAGTAAGTACTTCCCTCGTATTCTTCGAACAAAGACAGAAAAGGAGTTTATTGAGCTGAAGCAGAAGGATGATGAATATGTTAGTATATACGAAGCGAATTTTACAAGACTTTCAAGGTATGCATCTGGCATTATCATCCAACCTGAAAGTGAAGTTGATCGATTTTTCAGTGGCTTAAAACCAAGTCTTTGAAGGGCATTAGCTATAAGAGACTTCAGTAGCTATGAAGAAATTGTGCGTTGTTCTATCAAGGTAGAAATGGAATTTGGTGTTACATATCCATATCATGGTTTTGAAAAGAAACGAAAGATGGAGTTCAAGGAGAAATCTCAGAATAATGGTGAAAAGAAGATGAATGTTTCCTTATGCACAAAGTGTGGAAAGAAGCATGGTGGAGATTGTCTTAAAGGGACTAGAAAATGTTTTTAATTGTGGGAAAGAAGTTCATCGAGCAGCTGGGTGTCGAAGTAATGGAAAAAGGGTTTCTAATGATGTGAATAAAGAAAACACTGCAGAGAACGCACCACCAACACTTCAATGCTTCAAGTGCAAGGAAATGGGGCATTATGCTAATAAATGCCCTAATCCAAGGGTTAGTGATGATTGACATGAGCAACCGCTTAAGGAAAAGGACAAAGGTAAGTCACATGCGATCACTATTGGCGATGTTGAATATGACAATGATGTGGTGGAATGATTAAGTGTTTATGTAATGGGATTCCAAAATAATGTTTTATCATGGAGTATTGGAATATTTATTTATTGGTCTAATGTGGTATTCAAAGTGATTGAGATATTTTTGGAAATAAGACGATATGCGCATAATGAAGGAATAATAAGATAATGAGGTATTTGATTGTATTCATGAGCTCATGACTGATATAAGGAGAAGGTTATATCATGGTTTGAGTATATAGAATTTTTGGATTTTGGTATGTGGATAGATTTAACTTTTAACTGCATTCATGTTTTAACTAAGGTTCAATGGGTATTCATTCTTCAAGAGAATACATGATTATGGTATTCACATGTTTGTAATTTGACCAACAAGATATATCTTATGATATATGGGGGATAAATGATGGCATTCACGTGATTGTTCTGTGAAATTTCAAGTAATCATTTTCTTTATACTATGAGCTTGGACCGAAGTATTTTAGATAAGCCTAAAGATTATAATGGATTATGTTGGACATATGTTAGGATAAAATGTTTTTCGATATTATTGATGGGATGTTATAGAAATATAGATTTAGAAAAAGGATAACCTGCAGGACGGGCGACAGCCCATCGCATCGGACAAGGCTGTGGGAATCGAACCCACAACCGAAGTGCGACTGGTCTTTATCGCCTACCACTGGCCTACTGGAAGTCCCTATTTAGTAGAAACTAGTTTTATTATATTAAGAAGTGTGATATATGAAGTATAAGTCCATTTTAGGAACCATATATGATTAATCTCACTATATAATGACTTATATTTAATAACTTTTGCTAACCTTTTGTTTGAGATAGATGGAATGACCCGTCATTCTATCACATGATCTGCTAACACTTCACGAATAATAAATTCAACTTCATTTGTTTAAGAGATGAAGTGGAAATTGTTCAAGGCACGAACAACAGTGAGATTATACTAAAATAATGTAAGTATTTATTCTAATTCAAATTCTTCAACTTTAAGGAAACGATCTTGAAAACCAAAAATGTTGTCCTAGTGCTCTTATATCTGATTAATCAGATGGTACCTTCGATCATCACAAATTTATTGATTTGTGATTGTTGGATTTTACATAGCCATGTTCTCTACCACTCTCCATCAGAACATGATGGTTAGATTTTTCTTCCATATCCATATTTTCACCTATGTGGAAACCCAGTGATTAGTTTATTTGGGTAACCATTACGTTTCATACTTTTGTTTTTAAATATTGGTTTTGGTATTCCTTTTTACGATGTGGGATTCTATTAAAGAAACTTTCGAGTAGTAACCATTTATAACCCCGACGAATTTCGAGGGCGAAATTCATTATAAGGGGGGTAGAATGTAACACCCAGAATTTTATGAAAAATATTCTTTTTAATTTCATTAATGTCTTGTGTTGTATGCTACACCAAAATGATCTTGCACAACATGCATCCTTTACTTGCCTTTCATTACACGCAATCACGACCTTCTTTGATAGCGTGTGTAGTACGAAATATCGAGTTTCACTAAACAACGATATGCTATTAAAATATTATTAAAACTAGCCATTATGAATAGTAATAACCAATTTTTGAAATTTTATAAATTTTATTTTGCAAAATTGACTTCATTTTTGGATTCGGAATATCGAAATTAGCTTAGGGTGAAATTTAGGTAATTTTCGGATAACTTTCATATTTTGATGAATAGTGGAAATTACTAAATTTTAATTAAAAACAACTTTATCAATCGAAATAATTAATAGTGATAAATTATTAATTTTAGTGGTTTTAAAGTATATTTAGAATATATTTTTATAATTTAATACAATGTTGGTCATTGGATGTAATTTCACATTTAAACCACTTATAAACAAGTTTCAATCTTTTGATAGTTATTATCTCTTAAAAACACGCTATTTGTTTTGACGACGGGAATTAATTTTTAAATTAGTTAATGCAACTGATATGTTTTGAATTTGGTAAAATAGACATCATTTTTGATTTCATAATATCAAATATAGCTTAGGGATAATTTTTGGTATTTTTCTGAAAACTTTCAATTTTTGATGAATAGTGAAACCACTAAGTGGTAGTTAAAATAAACTGAATTTTTCATAAAACTTAATTTTAATACTTCTGTGAATGGAATTTCAAAAATCCGAGAGACATGGTTAATATCAAAGACTAAAATGTGGTTCAATGAGAGGAAAATAATTTTTGGCGAATAGTAACTTTTGACTTTTTTTTTTACCACGGTTAATAGTAAATATGGTAACTAAGGGTAAGTATGATATTACTAATACCCTAACACATGTCCTAATTCTATTGGATAAGTGTAATTCGACCAAAAACAACCTTATGAATATAATATGACCATTTATTCCCACTTGGATTAGATTAGGACATTTATAATTAATTTATTTAAAGAAGGGTTAAAAGAGTTAAAATCAAAGTTTATTTACTAAACCATTTTTTTAATATGGGGTTATAGACAAGATAAATTAGACTATAAATATTCATTAGAAATCTAAAAAGATTTCCTATATAATGGTATTTTATTTTTAATTTTTAGACATTAAATAATTTAATTTATTTATGACACAATGATGATGCAATAATTATCTTATTAATGAAATATTGACATAATTGATGTTATAAACACCAAAATAAATGTAATTTGAGACTTTTTATGACTTACACTAATTTTCTAGGTTACTATGATATATTAGTTTTGATTTAATCAACTTGGTTCGAACATATAATTCTGTTATGACTTTCACAAAAATCATATATCAAATAGTGTCAAAATTGACACAAAATATTTTTTAAATCAAATATTATATTATTAATTGTTATTTTATTCCTAAAAATCTAAGGTTCGGCCAAATGACTTAGATAAAGATATATATATTAATAATAAACAATTTGGGGTTCCTTTGGCATGTTATAGTAAGTGTATTAACCATATAGTGTAAGAAAACAAAAAGACACGGTAAAAGTTAAATTATTTAACTTAGAGTTAAATCTAATTGATAAGGTTAAAATAATAACCTAAACTTGTCTAAAACCTATTGGTTGATAAGATTTCGACCCATCCCCACTTTACCTTCGAAATAAGACCCTTTGGAAACATTATAAACCGATTTTGACTTTAATATAAAATAATATTTTGAGATATTCCTAAGGTGCCCCTCTCCTCCCTTATAAAAGGGCACCTCCTCCCCCTCCTCCTCACACCAATTTGAGCACTCAAGCTCGGCCAAACCCTGCCAAAATCCCTTCTCCACTTCCCTAGAATAATCATATAGGTCCTGGTCTTCTTCAAAGACCAATCTTAGTTCCCTAAGTGGAGGATTCAAAGAGGCGTTTCAAAGAAGAGGAGGTTCAGACACTTACAAAGGAAGTCGGGCCTAAGGTAAGGGAAATATCACAATCTCATTTTTATCCGATATTGTTTATACGTTAGTATTTACTAGGGTGTATTTTATCATCCACATCTATGTTTCCTCAATATGTAATGTTATTTCCATCCACCTACAATTTTTTAAATCCAATTTTACCCTTTGGTGAGTTTTTAGTAAAAGATATGAAAGGAATCTTTTGTCGGTTTTCGTACGAGGTACTTTTTGACTTTTTCGACAAAAGTACGAAGAATGTTTTTTGTTAACTTATACGGCACGAACGGATTTTTACGGTTTTATAAAGCCTTATTTTCATGAATCTTCCTCCAAAATATTTCATGACTATTTTCAATAAAATCTCTTTCTATTAAAATTGCATGAGGTTTTGTGAAATGAAATTGATTTTGAAGAAGAAAGGATATTTTCCTCAAGAATTCATTTAAAGTGTTTTATCAAAATTATTTCCCATCTAAGATAACATAGGGTTCTGTTTCTATACCTATTATTACATTGATTTGGTTATGTTGTGATGGAATTATTTTTATGAATTCCTTTATCTTATATGAATTGTTTTATGATGTCACGATGTTTACGAATCCCATTTTTACTACATGGGTTATGAAATGATGTATGATTTATGATTTTGTGGAACACATAAGAATGGTATCATTATGAGGTGGGTGGTACCAATACCTCCTTCTAATTCATTGGGTAAAAATTTTATATCTCATGAGATAGACATGGCTGGAATGGTAGGTTATACCGGTTCAGTGAAACAGGACTGAAACGAGGGTGACTCGGTTCAGAAAGGGACTTTGTCCACTATGATAGTCTTGGCAATGAGTCTTGACTAACAAGAAATGATTCTTTATTATTATGTGTGTATGCCACAAAGTGTCATGTTTTAAGTTATGATTATTGGGGTTTACCTTTCACTACTATGATTTATCCAATGTTATTAAATTATGATTTCTTTTGCAGGTTAAGATTTCCAAAAGTTATGTTCTTATGTATATGATGTGAATGAAATTTATTTTTTTTACCCTTATTGAGCATTTGAGCTCACCCTTATGTGATTACTTTTCCCCAGGATATAAAGAATGGTTTTAGGTATAAAAAAGGATGATCTTTATGGGAGATGTTGAAGATCATTCACCAGGATTAGAAGATTATATTCCGAGTTTCCAAAGACACTAAACTATTACGATCCTTGTGTGTGTGTTTTTTCTATGTACTAAGTATTCCGCAAATGTAATGTAATGTCAATGTACATCATGCTTCGGGTCTCTACAGTTGGTATCAGAGGAAAGGTTTAGTCAACCTTTGGAAACTAGGATGCGAAAATGTTACTGAGATCCCTAGAGATATTTCTAAGGTATGTCTAGGGATGTCCCTAAGGTTAAGTATACGTATAGGTTATAGTCCTAGAATTGCGCTAACGATCTTAGAATTTAACCTATGATGTTAGATATTGAAGTTACTCCCCCTTTATTATGATGTTTTCCCTAGCATGATTTTTGCCTCTCACACTATTCTTTTTGGGTTTTAGACGATGGCTGGAACCCGAAGGAACCGTGTTGATCAATGCAATGGACAATGCAATGATTGTCCTCCCGAACAAACAAATGTTTTGGGAGATGGAGTGCAAAATCTTATTTCTATACTTACACAAGCTATGAATCATTCTGGACTTCCAAATGGGCAGAGAAGGGAACAATATACTATTGAGTCCTTCATGAGGCAACGCCCACCTTCTTTCAGTGGGACATCTGATCCACTTGTTGCTGAACAATGGATCAGTACCACTGAAAAGATATTTTCAGTTCTTCAATGTTCTGAACAAGATAAAGTCATCTTAGCAGTATATCGTTTGGAAGGTGAAGCTGATCAATGGTGGAATCTTATCAAGAATACGAGGCCAAGAGATGAAATTGAGTACATGGAATGGGACAAGTTCATGAACTTGTTTTTCAGTAAGTACTTCCCTCGTATTCTTCGAACAAAGACAGAAAAGGATTTTCTTGAGCTGAAGCAGAAGGATGATGAATCTGTTGGTATATACGAAGTGAATTTTACAAGACTTGCAAGGTATGAATCTGGCATTATCATCCAACCTGAAAGTAAATTTGATCGATTTTTCAGTGGCTTAAAACCAAGTTATTGGAGGGCATTAGCTATAAGAGACTTCAGTAGCTATGAAGAAATTGTGCGTTGTGCTATCAAGGTAGAAATGGAAGTTGGTGTTACATATCCATCTCATGGTTTTGACAAGAAACGAAAGATGGAGTTCAAGGAGAAATCATAGAAAAATGGTGAAAAGAATATGAATGTTTCCTTATGCACAAAGTGTGGAAAGAAGAATGGTGGAGATTGTCTTAAAGGGACTAGAAAATGTTTTAAGTGTGGGAAAGAAGGTCATCGAGCAGCTGAGTGTCGAAGTAATGGAAAAAGGGTTTCTAATGATGTGAATAAAGAAAACACTGCAGAGAATGCACCACCAACACTTCAATGCTTCAAGTGCAAGGAAATGGGGCATTATGCTAATAAATGCCCTAATCCAAGGGTTAGTGATGATTGACATGAGCAACCGCTTAAGGAAAAGGACAAAGGTATGTCACATGCGATCACTATTGGCGATGTTGAATATGACAATGATGTGGTGGAAGGATTAAGTGTTTATGTAATGGGATTCCAAAATAATGTTTTATCATGGAGTATTGGAATATTTATGTATTGATCTAATGTGGTATTCAAAGTGATTGAGATATTTTTGGAAATAAGACGATATGCGCATAATGAAGGAATAATAAGATAATGAGGTATTTGATTGTATTCATGATCTCATGACTGATATAAGGAGAAGGTTATATCATGGTTTGAGTATATAGAATTTTTGGATTTTGGTATGTGGATAGATTTAACTTTTAACTGCATTCATGTTTTCACTAAGGTTCAATGGGTATTCATTCTTCAAGAGAATACATTATTAAGGTATTCACATGTTTGTAATTTGACCAACAAGATATATCTTATGATATATGGGGGATAAATGATGGCACTCACGTGATTGTTCTGTGAAATTTCAAGTAATCATTTTCTTTATACTATGAGCTTGGACCGAAGTATTTTAGATAAGCCTAAATATTATAATGGATTATGTTGGAAATATGTTAGGATAAAAGGTTTTTCGATATTATTGATGGGATGTTATAGAAATATAGATTTAGAAAAAGGACAACCTGCAGGACGGGCGACAGCCCATCGCATCAGACAAGGCTGTGGGAATCGAACCCACAACCGAAGTGCGACTGGTCTTTATCGCCTACCACTGGCCTACTGGAAGTCCCTATTTAGTAGAAACAAGTTTTATTATATTAAGCAGTGTGATATATGAAGTATAAGTCCATTTTAGGAACCATATATGATTAATCTCACTATAGAATGACTTATATTTAATAACTTTTGCTAACCTTTTGTTTGAGATAGATGGAATGACCCGTCATTCTATCACATGATCATCTAACACTTCACGAATAACAAATTCAACTTCATTTATTTAAGAGATGAAGTGGAAATTGTTCAAGGCACGAACAACAGTGATATTATACCAAAATAATGTATGTATTTATTCTAATTCAAATTCTTCAACTTTAGGGAAATGATCTTGAAAACCAAAAATGTTGTCCTAGTGCTCTTATATCTGATTAATCAGATGGTACCTCAGATCATCACAAATTTATTGATTTGTGATTGTTGGCTTTTACATAGCCATGTTCTCTACCACTCTCCATCAGAACATGATGGTTAGATTTTTCTTCCATATCCATATTTTCACCTATGTGGAAACCCAGTGATTAGTTTATTTGGGTAACCATTACGTTTCATACTTTTGTTTTTAAATATTGGTTTTGCTATTCCTTTTTATGATGTGGGATTCTATTAAAGAAACTTTCGAGTAGTAACCATTTATATCCCCGACGAATTTCGAGGGCGAAATTCATTTTAAGGGGGGTAGAATGTAACACCCAGAGATTTTATGAAAAATATTCTTTTTAATTTCATTAATGTCTTGTGTTGTATGCTACACCAAAAGGAGCTTGCACAACACGCATCCTTGACTTTCCTTTCATTACACGCAATCACGACCTTCTTTGATAGCGTGTGTAGTACGCAATACCGAGTTTCACTAAACAACGATATGCTATTAAAATATTATTAAAACTAGCCATTATGAATAGTAATAACCACTTTTTGAAATTTTGTAAATTTTTTTTTCAAAATTGACTTCAATTTTGGATTCGGAATATCGAAATTAGCTTAGGGTGAAATTTTGGTAATTTTCGGATAACTTTCATATTTTGATGAATAGTGGAAATTACTAAATTTTAATTAAAAACAACTATTTCAATCGAAATAATTAATAGTGATAAATTATTAATTTTAGTGGTTTTAAAGTATATTTAGAATATATTTTTACAATTTAATACAATGATGGTCATTGGATGTAATTTCACATTTAAACCACTTATAAACAAGTTTCAATCTTTTGATAGTTATTATCTGTTAAAAACACGCTATTTGTTTTGACGACGGAAATTAATTTTTAAATTAGTTAATGCAACTGATATGTTTTGAATTTGGTAAAATAGACATCATTTTTGAGTTCATAATATCAAATATATCTTAGGGCTAATTTTTGGTATTTTTCTGAAAACATTCAATTTTTGATGAATAGTGAAACCACTAAGTGGTAGTTAAAATAAACTGACTTTTTCAGAAAACTTAATTTTACTGCTTCTGTGAATGGAATTTCGAAAATCCGAGAGACACGGTTAATATCAAAGACTAAAATGTGGTTCAATGATAGGAAAATAATTTTTGGCGAATAGTATCTTTTGACTTTTTTTTACCACGGTTAATAGTAAATATGGTAACTAAGGGTAAGTATGATATTACTAATACCCTAACACATGTCCTAATTATATTGGATAAGTGTAATTCGACCAAAAACAACCTTATGAATATAATATGACCATTTATTCCCACTTGGATTAGATTAGGACATTTATTATTAATTTATTTAAAGAAGGGTTAAAAGAGTTAAAATCAAAGTTTATTTACTAAACCATTTTTTTAATATGGGGTTATAGATAAGATAAATTCTACTATAAATATTCATTAGAAAGCTAAAACTATTTCCTATATAATGGTATTTTATTTTTAATTTTTAGACATTAAATAATTTAATTTATTTATGACACAATGCTGATGCAGTAATTATCTTATTAATGAAATATTCACATAATTGATGTTATAAACACAAAAATAAATGTAATATGAGACTTTTTATGACTTACACTAATTTTCTAGGTTACTATGATATATTAGTTTTGATTTAATCAACTTGGTTCGAACATATAATTCTGTTATGACTTTCACAAAAATCATATATCAAATAGTGTCAAAATTGACACAAAATATTTTTTAAATCAAATATTATATTATTAATTGTTATTTTATTCCTAAAAATCTAAGGTTCGGCCAAATGACTTATATAAAGATATATATATTAATAATAGACAATTTTGGGTTCGTTTGGCATGTTATAGTAAGTGTATTAACCATATAGTGTAAGAAAACAAAAAGACATGGTAAAAGTTAAATTATTTACCTTAGAGTTAAATCTAATTGATAAGGTTAAAATAATAACCTAAACTTGTCTAAATTATATTGGTTGATATGATTTCGACCCATCCCCACTTTACCTTCGAAATAAGACCCTTTGGAACCATTATAAACTGATTTTGACTTTAATATAAAATAATATTTTGAGATATTCCTAAGGTGCCCCTCTCCTCCCTTATATAAGGGCACCTCGTCCCCCTCCTCCTCACACCAATTTGAGCACTCAAGCTCGGCCAGCCCCTACCAAAATCCCTTCTCCACTTCCCTAGAATAATCCTATAGGTCCTGGTCTTCTTCAAATACCAATCTTAGTTCCCTAAGTGGAGGATTCAAAGAGGCGTTTCAAAGAAGAGGAGGTTCGGACACTTACAAAGGAAGTCGGACCTAAGGTAAGGGAAATATCACAATCTCATTTTTATCCGAGATTGTTTATACTTTAGTATTTACTAGGGTTTATTTTATCATCCACATCTATGTTTCCTCAATATGTAATGTTATTTCCATCCACCTACAATTTTTTAAATCCAATTTTACCCTTTGGTGAGTTTTTAGTAAAAGATATGAAAGGAATCTTTTGTTGTTTTTCGTACGAGGTACTTTTTGACTTTTTCGACAAAAGTATGAAGAATGTTTTTTGTTAACTTATACGGAACGAATGGATTTTTAAGGTTTTATAAAGCCTTATTTTCATGAAGCTTCCTCCAAAATATTTCATGACTATTTTCAATAAAATCTCTTTCTATTAAAATTTCATGACGTTTTGTGAAAAGAAATTGATTTTGAAGAAGAAAGGATATTTTCCTCAAGAATTCATTTCAAGTGTTTTATCAAAATTATTTCCCATCTAAGATAACATAGGGTTCTGTTTCTATACCTATTATTACATTGATTTGCTTATGTTGTGATGGAATTATTTTTATGAATTCCTTTATCTTATATGAATTGTTTTATGATGTCACGATGTTTACGAATCCCATTTTTACTACATGGGTTATGCAATGATGTATGATTTATGATTTTGTGGCACACATAAGAATGGTATCATTATGAGGTGGGTGGTACCAATACATCCCTCCAATTCATTGGGTAAAGATTTTATATCTCATGAGATAGACATGGCTGGAATGGTAGGTTATACCGGTTCAGTGAAACAGGACTGAAACGAGGGTGACTCGGTTCAGAAAGGGACTTTGTCCACTAAGATAGTCTTGGCAATGAGTCTTGACTAACAATAAATGATTCTTTATGATTATGTGTGTATGCCACAATGTTTCATGTTTTACGTTATGATTATTGGGGTTTACCTTTAACTACTATGATTTATCCCATGTTATGAAATTATGATTTCTTTTGCAGGTTAAGATTTCCAAAAGTTATGTTCTTATATATATGATGTGAATGACATTTATTTTGTTTACCCTTACTGATCATTTGAGCTCACCCTTATATGTTTACTTTTCCCCAGGATATAAAGAAAGGTTTTAGGTATAAAAAAATGAAAGATCTTTATGGGAGATGTTGAAGATCTTTCACCCGGATTAGAAGATTATATTCCGAGTTTCCAATGACACTAAACTATTACGATCCTTGTGTGTGTGTTTTTGTTATATATTAAGTATTCCGCAAATGTAATGTAATTTCAATGTACGTCAAGCTTCGGGTCTCTACAATTAGTGACTAATACTCGGAATTATAAGGGAGCATCTAGTCCCAAATTGATGATATGTGCATGGGAATGCTTGGAATTCTTCCATTATAACAGGATTGGATCTTTTCTCTATGCATCTGAGGACGGTTCCATTGAAGAATCACATTTAGAGGGTTTTTTTCTAATTTGGTCATTTCTAATGGGTAAATATTGCTACTCATTACCAATCCTTTTCCCATTCAGATTATCCCATAAGGTAAGTCTCATTTTATAGATAATATTATATGGTCTCTTTTCATCCAAGGATGGATATCAGTTAGTCATGTTATAGGAAAGTGTTGATATGATTTATTTCAACCATGTTAGAGACAATGATATATGAGACCATACTTTGGTGCATGATACTAAAAAAAACCTCATCCTAATTAGTGTAGGCCAAGAATATGGACAGATGACAAGTAGATCAGTATGGGAATTTGGTGATCTCTTCATGTGATAACACATTGGTTCAATACAGAACTGTACCACCAATCCTCTAGTCCAACTAATGAGAGTGGATAATTATTCCTTATTTAAGGCATACTCACCATTTATTAGCACGATTACTATCTTTGAATCCACATTAATATTTATCTAGTCTATATTCTATTGTACGTCTAGTTCCAAACCAGTAATGGGGTCCTAATATTTACACTCATTATTAGTACAACTTTCAGATAGTGAGAAATAGTAAGGAAATTTATCTTTTCAAGAGAAAAAATACTACCTCTAAACTAATCCAATTTAGCATTATATTTTCCAACATCTATCTGACAACACATTGGGTGGAATTTTCAAAATTCTTCTATCATGTTTGGGGATTTTCTTATGAATAGAAAACCACTTTTTTCTTGATGTTTGGTGTCTATTAGTGTAATTTATAGGGTGGAATGATCCAAAAGGAAATCAGTTAGGGTTTTTCCTTTCACTAAATTTTTTGAAACAAATTGAATGTCGTATTATTTCATAGTATCTTCCCGTCATTCCAAATTCCCAAAAAAACATAGGATATCCAAGGATTTACATGAGTAGGTCAATACAAGAGACAAATTGTAAATTATGGTGCTTCAATTAATGGATCATCTTTTTCACTAAATATATGAGAATGAGGTTATAAGTCCCTAGCCTTAAACAATACTTAATCATGAGGTATTTCAATAATACACCTTGAGGATCTTTTCAGGTTTAGAGTTTTAGAGAATTAGATCATAAAACATGCATTACATCCCACATTTAAAAAAGTGCTTACAATAATAGATAGTATTCTATTTTTCCCATCAACAGAAACATATTTAAAATAAAACATGGATTCTTTCTTGACACTTCCTTGACACTATCATCATATCATGGACCCTTCCCTTGACCTGTGAAAAACATTTCAAAAAATTGGGATGAGCATAAAAATATCAGTAAGGGATATAAAAATATGGAAAGGAAACATGAGTACATGTATACATAAGAATCAATGAAATCATACTCTACTCATAAAACATAAGAACTTTAACATACCTCATCAAGTCATGAATAAATCATAGAAATCATAAGATATAAAGGTAACTTGAGGCATTCATAACATTCTTACGTAGGGAGTAACCCTCTTGGTTACGTTTGGAATACCCATCACAGTATATTCCCTAAATCTCTTCAGAAAAACCTTAACTTTTAACTCCTTCACGTTACCCAATGCGTTGGAGAGCTATATCGGGCTCACCTGCCCTTAGTTTATCACGGAACCACTCGTCTTCATAATAATGCCCAAGAACCCTAAAATAATCATATCACATAAAACATGAATAAAGGAAACATAACATTTCCACTTCTCAATCACAAGATATCAATACAACACATTGATATAAAAACATTATGAGAACCATTTTCAAAACCAAAATAAAGTAAAAGTAAAACATGGTATTTATTTTTTATTTTTTTTAAAAAGATTTGGTTTGTATAGGAAGCCGAAACTCAAATAATGGTCACAGCGGTAGAGAAGTCATTGTCGCCGCATACGTACGACAAAAACATTCCCTTTTGTCGTTTAGTAAAACGCTTCATATAAAAAATATTATTTTTGGATAAACATAAAATTCAAATGGGTTTATACACCGTATAAAAGAAGGTTGTGTATAAAACAAAATATGCCTCAATGAAAGTAGATTGAGACAAAGTCCCATACCTCATATCCAACTTGACTTGATCATTCATTAATCTCCTGAATAATAAACTTGAGTTAATTTCTACTTGTTTCGGAACATTTTTCAAGTTCATTATTCCTTTTATATCACTTATTACCAGGTCATGAACACTGTAATTATTTACGTTAATAACGGTCGTTTTAACAATCATTGGTACTTGAGTCAAAAATATGATCTTTATAATTACAAGTTGTTCATGTATCCATTATATCCAGAGTTATACTCATGATGTATATATCATATAGATCATATATATCCAGTATATACATTTATTTATAATATTACATAAAGTTTAGAGGTATGAAATGAAATGCACCTTTCATGGAGATGGTAAGCCGTACGTACGCATTAACGCTACTTTCATTTCTATTTCGTATTTTATGGAATGAAATCATAATTATATAAAGGTATATTATAATTCTAGTATAATATCATACATAATATCATTAATTAAATCCTTTATACGTCCCACATATGGCATTAACGAATCAGATCACTTTGAGGGGGCGGTAGTCCGCACTTCCTAAAATGAAGATATCACATTTACCCATAATGTTAACCACAAAGTTATTCCATGAATGAAAAATAAAGAATCCCAAATAAAACTTAAACATATTATATACCATATATAAATATAGTGACATCTTAATGGCCACCTTTTAAGGTGTTATATGAGTGTTGAACAATCATCGTTTCGTGAGGCACAAATTCGCCATCCACAGAAACATTATGTTCTTTAACCATTAGATGTAGGTGTGTGTAAGTGTAGATCGAATCCTTATTATAACATCATCCTAGTATATTGAATATTCTGGTGTTGTTACAAAATAAAGGAATAAATAGGGTTTAGAGGGTTGGAGAAGCAAAATAAAACATAAGAACACAAGAGAAAACACTACATTTAAAACGGGTAACTCTTTTTGATTTGAGATCAAAGGCTTCCATGGAAAGACTTCTGCCCAACGTGAGGCTTCTAGGAGTTATATAGGTATGTTGAGAGACAAAATGGGCCGGAGTTGGCCAATCCAAAGGCTTTGGAAGTGTGGGTAAGGGGGTAGTGGTGGGGGCCTTTTATAAGAGGATAGGAGGGGAACTCTTGGAAAGGTATAAAAGGATACTTTATTATAAAATGATTTTTGGATTTAAAAGGTCCCAAAATTATATATTTCAAGGAAAAGGTGATAATAGTTTGAAATCCACCCATAAAATAGTTTTTTGACATGTTTAGGTCTTATATGTTACATTATCATTTCATTTTATTTAAATCATTAAATAATGAGGTCATCGTTGCATCATCATGGTGTCATAAATAATTTAATTTATATAATGTCTAAAAATTATAAAAAATATATCATGATTTAGGAAATATTTTTATATTTCTAATGAAAATTTCTAGTAAAACATATGACTTGTATAACCACTTATAAAAATTGTTTTAGTAAAACAACTCATGTTTGTGACATTTTTACTTTAACATTAAATAAAAAAATATTAATGTCATTTTCCATCCAAGGTGGCTCCATGCGGTCCCCAAGTTGGCCCATGGATTTTCTTGGTTGGCCATGACACATCCAATAAGGGTAGGACATGTGTCTAGTTCATTTCATATAATTAAAACATTATTCTTCCCTTAAATTACACTAATTACTTCTAATCGTGATTGAAAACTTAAATGTAACTATTCACCAAAAAATTATTTTAATCCCATTGAACCAAATTTTACATCGTAATGACAACCATGTATGTCAGATTTTTGAAATTCAAAACACAGAGGTGGTAAAATTTCATTTAAACGAAAAATCAGGTTTTTAAGTACCACTTAGTGGTTTCACTATTCATCAAAAATTGAAGTTTTTCAGAAAAATACCAAAACATCACCCTAAGCTATATTTGATATTCCGAATTCAAAAATGATGTCTATTTTACAAAATTAAAAACATATAAGTTAAATTAATTTATTTAATAATTAATTCCCGCTGTCTGAGTAAATAGCGTGTTTTTATTAAACAATAAGTATCAAAACATTGACACTAGATTAAGTCCAATTTCAAAGTGAAATTAATTCCAACGACCACTATTGGATTAAATGGTAAAAATATATTCTAAATGAACTTTAAAAACAATTCAATAGATAATATAACAATATAATTAAATTAGATGAAAAGCAGTTATGATGTAAAATGCAGTATTTTTCACTATTCATTAAAAAATCAGCATTGTCAGAAAAATACCAAAAAATTATCCAATGTAAATTTAAATGTCCCAATCATAAATAATAAGTTTATTTTGACAAATATAGCTTATAAGATTGTCAAAATTTTGATTTAAAAATGGTTTTCCATCAAAAGGCAGTAAAACAATCTTGAAAAAATATTAGTGTATTCAATGCTTAAGATTGTATTTTTTCTCATTTTAAGCCTATAAAACACTATATAATTAATTAGTAGACATAGATAAAAATATATATTATTCATTACTTACTTGGAATGTTACATCCTTCACCCCTTTAGAAAATTGTGTCCCCGCAATTTATTTACTTATCGAATAAGTGGGGGTATTTAGACCTCATTGCATTTTCAGATTCCCATATTGCCTCTTCAACCATGTGGTTTTTCCACAAAACCTTCACCTAATGAATCACCTTATTCCATAAAACTTGCTCCAAATGGTCAAGAATCTGGACCGGTTGTTCCTCATATGATAGGTTCTCTTCCAGCTGAACAACCTCTGGACTCAAAACATGAGATGGATCTGGCATGTACTTCCATAACATTGAAACATGAAAAACATTTTGTACCTGAGTTAAACTCGGAGGTAAAGCCACTCGGTAAGCAACTCATCCAACTTTCTCCAGAATTTCATATGGTCCAATGAACCTTGGACTCAGATTTCCTTTCTTACCAGATCGCATCACACCTTTCCATGGTGAGACTTCGAGAAAAACATGATCACCTACCTCAAAAGAGAGATCCTTCCTCATATTGTCCGCATAACTCTTTTTCATCCTCTGAGCTATTCTCATGTGTTTATGTATCAGCTGAACTTTTTTGCCATCTCTTCTACCAATTCCGGTCCCATCAGCTTCCTTTCACCCACTTCATCCCAGAAATCGGGATTTCGACACCGCTTCCCTTATAACTCCTCAAATGGTTCCATCTGTATACTGGAATGAAAACTGTTATTATATGAAAATTCAACCAAGGAAGGATGTTTGTCCCAACATCCCTGATAATCCATCGAACAAGCACGTAGCATATCCTCCAATGTCTGAATTTTTTGTTCTGACTGCCCATCTAACTGAGGATAAAAAAGCTGTACTAAAATTTAATTCAGTACCCAACGACGTCTAAAGGCCTTTCCAAATGATAGAAGTGAACCTGGGATCACGGTCAGATAAAATAGAGAGAGAAACTCCATGTAACCTTACTATCTCTTTAAGATACAAACGGGAATTTTGATCTAGGGAAAAAGTATCTCGTATAGCAAGGAAATGAGCAGATTTAGTCAAGTGAACAACAGTAACCCAGATTGCATTATTACCACGAGATGTCTTCGGTAATCCCACAACAAAGTCCATGGATATATTCTCCCATTTCCACTCTGGCACTGGTAAACGCTGAAGCATCCCTTTCGTTAACTTCCTCTCTGCTTTAACCTGTTGACATGTCAAACACTTCACAATAAAATCAGCAATATCTCTTTTCATTCCATCCCACCAGTAATACTCCCGCAGATCTCTATACATCTTAGTACTGTTAAGATGAACTGAAAATGGAGAACTATGAGCTTCACATAACAACTCTCTCTTCAACTGTGAATCACAAGGCACATACAATCTCTTCCCAAATCTCAAAACACAATCATTATCAATGTTGAATTCAGGCAACTTACCTTTATGAACCTGCTCTACCTTTTTTTCAACTCACTATCTTGCTTTTGTGCTTGCTTGATTCTGTCTGATAGAGAAGATTTCACTGATACCTTAATCAAAATAGAAGGACCTCTTGCACAAACCACTTCCATTCCAAAGTTCATCAAAAAAAAACCAAAGGATCTCGTTCCAAATGTATCATGGTTAATGAAGCATTACTTTTTCGACTCAAAGCATCAGCCACATTATTTGCTTTTCCCTGATGGTAATGAATTGTACAATCATAATCCTTGATTAATTCTCGCCATCTCCTCTGTCTCATGTTCCATTCTTTCTGAGTGAATATATAATTTAACCTTTTGTGATTGGTATATATTTCATACTTTACTACATACAAATGATGCCTTCAAATTTTTAAAGCGAAAACAACAGCAGCTAATTTCAAATAATATGTAGGGTAATTTACCTCATGAGTTTTCAACTGTCGTGAAGCATAAGCAATTACATGATCATTCTGTATTAGGACACAACCAAGACCTTTAAATTAAGCATCACTATAAATAAAAAACTCCCCATTCCTGGAAGGTAGTGCCAAAACTGGAGAATTCACCAATCTTCTTTTCAATTCCTGAAAAAAATCATCACATTTATTTGTCGAGATAAACTTAACACCCTTCCGAGTTAGCTTAGTCATTAGAATAGATAACTGTGAAAAATTTCTAAAAAACCTTCGGTAATAGCCTACCAAACCAAGGAAGCTACGAATCTCAGTTACATTTGTGGGTCTTGGCCATTCTTCCACAAGCATTGTTTTTACAGGATCAACAGTTATCCCATATTTAGAAACAATGTGACCAAGGAAAGAAATTTTTTTCAACCAAAACTCACACTTTCTGAATTTTCCATA
The DNA here is from genome assembly GCA_963277665.1 of Viscum album. Classification (NCBI taxonomy): domain Eukaryota; kingdom Viridiplantae; phylum Streptophyta; class Magnoliopsida; order Santalales; family Viscaceae; genus Viscum; species Viscum album. The sequence goes on from OY728123.1 coordinate 670,657,204, forward strand.
CAATTTCTTTTCTTTCATGGTTTGAAAAATAACCCTTAAATGTCTTTCATGCTCTTCTTGACTTTTAGAAAACACCAAAATACCATCAATGAAAACAACCACAAAATTATCCAAGAACTCATGGAAAATTCTATTCATTAAGTCCATGAATACAACAGGTGCATTGGTTAGCCCAAAAGGAATTACTACAAATTCATAATGGCCATATATTGTACGGAACGGGGTCTTCGGAATATCTGCTTCCTTTACCTTCAACTGATGATACCCCGATCTCAGGTCAATCTTTGAAAAATACTGAGCTCCCTAGAGCTGATCAAAAAAATCATCGATATGAGGCAAAGGATATTTGTTCTTAACAGTGATGTTATTCAAGGATCTATAATCAATGAAAAGTCTCATAGAACCATCTTTCATTTTTACAAATAAAATAGAAGTACCCCGTGGTGATGTGCTAGGTCGAATGAAACCTTTCTCTAATAAATCTTCTAATTGCTCTTTCAACTCTAAAAGTTCAGTTTGAGCCATTCGATAAGGGGGTTTCGAAATTGGCTTAGCATCAGGATCTAAGTAAATAGTAAATTCAACTTCCCGATCTGGAATTATTCTAGAAAACTCATCAGGAAAAACATCAGGGTACTCATTTACCTCTGGCACATCATGAATCTAAAGAGTTCATTTATTTTCAACGATATGTGCAAGGTAACATTCATTTTAATCTTTTACAATTTTCTCGGCCTCTTGATAAGTTATCAAAAGTAACAGTTCATTATTTTACACAAACTGAAAGACTTTCTAAAAAGAAAATTCTTTAGCTATACAGTCAATCTTACAATGGTAAATAGAGATCCAATCCATACCCAGGATAACATCAAACTCTACTAGAGGTAAAATAATAAGGTTTGCAAGTAGGTTCTTTCCATGGATAAGGATAAGAAGATTATTATAAATTCTTTTTGCCTCAACATTTCCCCCAGGTGTTTTTAGCAAAAGTCCAGGAGTCATTTCTTGAGATTGTATTCCCATTTTACTAGAAAAGGATTCAGAGATGAAATAATGTGTAGACCCCGAATCAAACAACACACTGGAATAATCTGAAAAAACAAACAAAGTACCTGATACATCTTCATTTGATGGGCCGGTATCTGCTGAAGTAGTTTCAAAGGATTTCACCACCCCTTTCTTCTTGTAGTCTAACTGCTTTTCATCACTCATGCTCTTTGTTGGACACTCATTTGCAGAGTGAACCATCTCAATAAACTTAAAACATTTCACTAATTGTAAATCAAATTTGGTCTTACCTTCACCTTGATCTTTTTCAGTGTAATCACGAGCCTTATGTCCCATCTTACCGCTTCGGTAGCACTTTCCAGAATTCAAAAGACATTCCCTAGCATGCCTTTTACCACATTTATCACAAACTGGAAACTTAGTTTTCTTACCGTCAGACCTTTTTGAAGAATTCTTTCTTTTCTCCTGCCACCTCGGTCTCTTCTTCTGCTGGTTGTTATAGAACACTTGATCATCGACAAACTCCATTTCCACCTTCTCAGCACATCAAACAAGCTTTTCATAACTTTTTAACTCATGAGAAGATAATTCCCTTCGATATTTTGTCTTTAATCCTGAGTAAAAACGATTTATTATACTATCAAGGTATCAGATAAAATTTGGAGCATACCTTGCCAATCGAGTGAAACATTCTTCATAGGCAGCCACTGATTTTTCCTCTTGCCTCAATTCCAAGAATTTCTTTTCCATCATAAGTCGAACAACCTTAGGGAAATAATTCTCAAGAAACATACCTTTGAATTCATCCCAGTCTAGAGCATCAATCTCATCAGCGTCCTTGATATTTTTAACCATCGACCACCACTGATCTTCTTCACCCTCCATACGTTAAATATAAAGACTAACCTTTTGATTGTCTGAACACCCCATAACATTGAAAATATTCTCCAGTGCATTAATCCACCCTTCAGCTAGAACATGGTCTGATGATCCTCTGAAATATGGGGGATGTTGCCTCATGAAATTTTCCACAACTGACATGTTCCTCCACTGTTGATCTGGCTGATCTCGTGCATGGATACTGCCACCATTTATCGCTTGAGTCAACTGCGCCATTACTGCAACAAACTGTTCAGTTCCAATTCCGACCATCTCAGGATGCTGATTCAGAAGGTTATTTCCTTCTGTATTCCTTCCTATAACTTCTTCCCTATTTCCTCTGTGGAAAACCATTCTGAAAAAACAAGTCTTATATGAATCAACATGGTAATCTTCAAATGCTATAGCATTTCAATTTGACCATAAAAAATATTTTTGGTTAAACTTTGAATAGAATTCTAACTCCTAATGTTATCTAAACCGACATTTGATACCAACTATAAGGCCCCAGCCTTAAACATTACTTAATATTGAGATATTTCAAGAATACACCTTGATGATCTTTTCAGGATTAGAGTTTTAGATAATTAGATCATAAAACTTGCATTACATCCCACATTTAAAAAAACGGGTTACAATAAAAGATAGTATTCATTTTTTTCCCATCAATGGAAACATAATTAAAATAAAACATGGATTATTTCTTGACACTTCCTTGACACTATCATCATATCATGTACCCTTCCCTTGACCTGTGAAAAACATTTCAAAAACATGAGATGAGCATAAAAAGCTCAGTAAGGGATATAAAAATATGGAAAGGAAACATGAGTACATGTATACATAAGAATAAATGAAATCATACACTACTCATAAAACATAATCACTTGAAAATACCTCATCAAGTCATGAATAAATCATAGAAATAATAAGACATAAAAGTAACTTGAGGCATTCGTAAGATTCATACGTAGGTTGTAACCCTCTTGGTTACGTTTGGAATACCCATCACAGTATATTCCCTAAATCTCTTCAGAGAAACCTTAACGTTTAACTCCTTCTCATTACCCAATGAATTGGAGAGCTATATCGGGCTCACCCGCCCATAGTTTATCATGGAACCACCCGTCTTCATAATAATGCCCATGAACCATAACATAATCGTATCACATAAAACATGCATAAAGGAAACATAACATTTTCACTTTTCAATCACAAGATATTAATACAACACATTGATATAAAAACATTTTGAGAACCATTTTCAATAAAAAAATAATGTAAAATTAAAACATGGTATTTATTTATCATTTTTTTAAAAAGGTATGGCTTGTAGAGGAAGCCGAAACTCAAATAATGGTCACGACAGTGGAGAAGTCATTGTCACCGCATAAGTTTGACAAAAACATTGCCTTTTCACATTTAGTAAAATTCTTCATATAAAAAAGATTCATTTTGGATAAATGTAAATGTAAAAGGGGTTTATACACCATATAAAATAAGGTTGTGTATAAAACAAAATATGCCTCAATGAAAGGAGATTGAGACGAAGTCCCATACCTCGTATCCGACATGACTTGATCGTTCTTTAATCTCCTGAATAATAAACTTGAGTAAATTTATAATTGTTTAAGAACCTTTTTCACGTTCATTATTCCTTTTATATCACTTATTACCACGTCATGAATACTATGTAATTATTTAAGTTAATAACGGTCGTTTTAACGATCATTAGTATTTGAGTCAAAAATATGCTCTTTATAATTACATGTTATTCATGTATCCATTATAACCTGAGTTATACTCATGATTTATATATCATATATATCATTTTTATCAAGTATATATAGGCATTTATAATATTACATAACGTTTAGAGATAAGAAATGAAATGCACCGTTCATGGAGACGGTAAGCCATACGTACGCATGAACACTACTTTCATTTCTATTTCGTATTTTATGGAATGGAATCATAATGATATAAAGGTATATTATAATTCATGTATAATATCATACATAATATCATTAATTAAATCCTTTATACATCCAACATATGGCATTAACGAATCAAATCACTTTGAGGGGGAGGTAGTCTGCACTTACTAAAATGAAGATATCGCGTCTACCCATAATGGTAACCATAAAGGTATGACATGAATGAAAAATAAAGAAGCTTAAGTAAAACATAAACATATTATATACCATATATAAATATATTTACATATTAATGGCCACCTTTGAAGAATTTATATGAGTGTTGAACAACCATCATTTCGTGAGGCAGAAATTCACCATCCACAGAAACAGTATGTTCTTTATCCATTAGATGTAGGTGTGTGTAAGTGTAGCTAGAATACTTCTTATAAAAACATCCTAGTATATTTAAGATACTGGTGTTGTTACAAAATAAAGGAATAAAAATAGTTTTGATGGTTGGAGAAGCAAAATAAAACATAAGAACACAAGAGAAAACACTACCTTTAAAACAGGTAACTCATTTTGATTTGATCTCAAAGGCATCCTTGGGAAGACTTCTGCCCAATGTGAGGCTTATAGGATTTAGAGAGGGATGTGGAGAGAGAAAATGGGAAGGGGTTGGCTGAGCCAAAGGTTTTGTAAGTGTGGATAAGGAGGTAGAGGTGGGGGCCTTTTCTAAGAGGAGAGGAGGGGTACTCTTGGAAAGGTATAAAAGGATACTTTATTATAAAATGCTTTTCGTATTTAAATGGTCCCAAAATTATATATTTCGAGGATAAGGTGATAATAGTTCTAAATAAACCCATAAAATAGGTTTTTTACATGTGTAGGTCTTAGTGTTTACATTTTATTTTCATTTTATTTAAATCGTTAAATAATGAGGTCATCGCTACATCATCATGCTGTCATAAATAATTTAATTTATTTAACGTCTAAAAATTATAAAAAATATATCATGATGTAAGAAATATTTTTATCTTTTTAATGAATATTTATAGTCAAAAATATGACTTGTATAACCCCATTTGAAAAATGTTTTAGAAAAACAACTCATGTTTGTGACATTTTTACTTTAACGTTAAATAAAAAGATATTAATGTCATTTTCCTTCCAAGGTGGCTCCATGGGGTCCCCAAGTTGACCCATGGATTTTCCTGGTCGGGCATGACACATCCAATAAGTTTAAGACATATAAGTCCCCAGCCTTAAACCTTACTTAATCTTGAGTTAATACAAGATTACACATTGAGGATCTTTTCAGGTTTAGAGTTTTAGAGAATTAGATCATAAAACATGCATTACATTCCACATTTAAACAAAGTGGTTACATAAATATAGAATTCATTTTTTCCCATCAATGGAAACATATTCAAAATAAAACATGGATTCTTCCTTGACACTTCCTTGACACTATCATCATATCATGTACCTTTCCCTTGACCTGTGAAAAACATTTCAAAAAACTTGGGATGAGCATAAAAAGCTCAGTGAGGGATATAAAAATATGGAAAGGAAACATGAGTAAATGTACACATAAGAATCAATGAAATCATACTTTACTCATAAAACATAATCCCTTTAACATACCTCATCAAATCATGAAAAAATCATAGAAATCATAAGACATAAAGGTAACTTGAGGCATTCATAACATTCTTACGTAGGGAGTAACCCTCTTGGTTACGTTTGGAATACCCATCATAGTATATTCCCTAAATCACTTCGGAGAAACCTTAATGTTTCACTCCTTAGCGTTACCCAATGCATTAGAGAGCTATATCGGGCTCACCCGCCCTTAGTTTATCACGAAACCACCCGACTTCATAATAATACCCAAGAACCATAACATAATCGTATCACATAAAACATGCATAAAGGAAATATAACATTTCCACTTTTCAATCACAAGATATCAATACAAAACATTGAAATAAAAACATTATGAAAACCATTTTCAATACCAAAAGAAAAGAAATGTAAAACATGGTATTTATTTTTGTTTTAAAAAAAAGGTATGGCTTGTAGAGGAATCTGAAACTCAAATAACGGTCACGGCGGCGAAGAAGTCAGTGTCGCCGCATATGTACGACAAAAACATTCCCTGTTGTCATTTAGTAAAACGCTTCATATAAAGAAGATTCCTTTTAGATAAATGTAAAAGTCAAAGGGGTTTATACACCATATAAAATAACGTTGTGTATAAAACAAAAATATGCCTCAATGAATGGAGATTGAGACGAAGTCCCATACAAAGACGGTATCCTTGGATTAAGGATAAATCATTTTCATAATTATGTGTGACAATCGAATACACCGAATATAAGTGGATGTTAAGTGTAAAACAATCAGAGGACATTCACACATATTCATATAATGACATATTCAAGGAGTACGAGTTTATCCCAAAGAATCAAAATTGGGTTAAGAAGTTCCCTTGCAAAAATTTGACAGCCTAACGGCGTCAGTTCAAAATTCATAAAAAGAGTTGATGAGAGATAAAAAGGGTATCTCATAACTTGGACATAAAATTTACATCAATAAGGATATATAAGAACATATCCCAACATAATAGTGTGTGAATTAAATGACATAAAAAAATAAGTCTTTTAAAAATAGGAGGGTGGAAGGTTCCCTTACCGACTTGGGTAACTTTCAAATCATACACCCCGTGAAAGAAAGACAATAGAACATTTATGTAAATACCCATAAATGAAAGTATATTACACAATGAGTAAAATAATGGGCAGTACATACACCACTCAAAGGAAATTGTGGCAAATGTAGCATAAATCCCACGGGAATAAAAGTGAGATGAAAAATCACTTATGAAAACTCGGCAGCCTAACGGCGCCACTTAAAACTTCCAAAAATGGATTGATGAGATCAAATAGGGTCTCTCATAATATTAGAATAAAATTTACAGAAATAGGAATATAAAAGAACATCCCCCATCATTACAAATAGGAGCTTAAAAGAAGTAACATAAAGGAGAGTACTTAAAAAGAAAGAGAGAGGTTAGGATCCCTTACCTCAAGTCCGACTTGTCTTGTTCGTTTCTTTATATTCCTGAATAATAAACTTTGGTCAATTTATAATTGCCTAAGTACCTCCTTTAAATATTTTTATTCAGTTCATATCACATATTATATTGTTATAATAATTGTTTAGTAATGTTATTTCATATGATACATTTTTGCCGATGATTGGTACATAGGTCAAAAAATGAACTTGTTTGAAAAAAACATTGCACATGTAGTTATAATTACATAATTTACAGAATATTATTAATGATTAAAATATCAAATATATCCAGTAAATATTCATTTTATACTATTCCATATCATTTGGAGATAAAAAACAAAAAGCACCGTTCATGGAGACGGTATGTCGTACGTACGCATGAACACTACTTTCATTTTTTTGTCATATTAATGGAATTAAAAATAAATGATATATATAAATATATATATATATTATAATTCCAGTATAATATATATGTTATATAGGTCACATATGTTCATTAATTTCATTCTTTATACATTCCATGTATTGCATTTACGAGTCACATCACTTGAGGGGGCGGTAGTCCACACTTCCTCATATGAAATTATCGCATTTACAAAACATGAAAAGAATAAAGGTATGTTTTAAATATAAAATAAATAAGCATATAGTAAACCTAAATAACATATATATCATATATGAAATACAGTGACATCATAATGGACACCTTTAAAGGTGTTAAAATAATATTGAACAATCATCGTTTCGTGAGGCAGAAAATCGCCAACCACAGAAACAGTATGTTCTTTAACCATTAGACGAAGGTGTGTGTAAGTGTAGCTTGAATTCATCTTATAAAAACATCCTAGTATATTCATGATACTGGATTTGTTACAAAATAAATTAATAAAAATATTTTAGGGGGTTGGAGAAGCAAAATAAAACAAAAGGACTCAAGTGAAGACATTACCTTAAAATCAGGTAACTCCCTTTGGTTTGAGGTCAAAGGCTTCCTTGGGAAGACTTCTGCCCAAAGTGAGGTCCCAAGGAGTTGTAGAGGGATGTGTAGAGACAAAATGGGTAGGTTTTGGCCGAGACAAAGGCTTTGTAAGTGTGGGTAATGAGGTAGAGGTGGGGGCCTTTTATAAGAGGAGAGGAGGGGCACTCTTGGAAAGTAAAGAAATGTTACTTTATTTTAGAATGAGTTTCGGATTTTAATGGTCCCACATTGATGTTTTTCGAGGATAAGATGATAAGGGTTCTAAATCCACCCATACAATAGGTTTTGGACATGTGTAGGTCTTAGATGTTACATTATCTTTCCATTTTATTTAAATCGTTAAATAATGAGGTCATCACTGCATCATCATGATGTCATAAATAATTTAATTTATTTAATGTCTAAAAATTATAAAAAAATATAATGATAAAGGAAAGATTTTTATCTTTTTAATTAATATTTATAGTCAAAAATCTGACTTGTATAACCCCATGTAAAAATTGTTTTAGTTAAACAACTCATGTTTGTGTCATTTTAATTTTAACATTAAATAAAAAGTTATTTATGTCATTTCCCAACCAAAGTGGCTCCATGGAGTCCCCAAGTTGAACCATTGATTTTCTTGGTCGGACATGACACATCCAATGACGGTAGGAAATGTTTCTAGGTCATTTCATTTTATTAAAACATTATTCTTACATTAAACTACACTAATTACCTCTAATCGCGATTAAAAATATAATAAGTTACTATTCACCAAAAAATTATTTTAATCCCATTGAACCACATTTTACTTCTTAATGACAACCATGTATGTCAGATTTTTGAAATTCGAAACACAAATATGGAAAAATTTTCATTTAAAAGTAAAATCAGTTTTTATAAGTACCACTTAGTGGTTTCACTATTTATCAAAAATTGAATTTTTCCAGAAAAAAACCAAAACATCACCCTAAGCTACATTCGATATTCCGAATTCAAAAATGATGTCTATTTTAAAAAATTAAAAACATATAAGTTGCATTAATTAATTTAATACTTAATTCCCGTTGTTAGAGTAAATATCGTGTTTTTATGAAACAATAAGTATCAAAAAATGAAACCAGTTTATGTCCAAATTCAAAGTGAAATTAATTCCAACGACCACTATTAGATTAAATGGTAAAAATATATTCTAATTTCACTTGAAAACCAATTCAAAAGATATTCTAATCATATAAATAAATTAGATTAAAAAGTGGTTTTGAATTAAAATACAACATTTTCACTATTCATTAAAAATGAACTTTATCGGAAAGATACCAAAAATCTACACAAAGTAAATTTTGATGTCCTGATTCTAAATAAGAATTTTATTTTGTCAAATATAACACATAAAATTGTAAAAAAGTGGATTTAAAATAGGTTTTCCTTCAAATGGTGGTTAATCGACCTTTTAATAAATATTAGAATGTCCACGCATAAAATTGGATTCATTCACATTTTTAATCCTCTAACATTTATTGTAAAGAGTAAAAATATTTGACAAAAATATATAATCATTTTGTAGTTAGTTCTGTTCAATCCCACCATTACAATGGCTAGGCGTCAACTACTATTTAAAATAATATTATTTTATTATTAGAGTGCAACGTAAGATTCCCAAGAAAATCGTTGTTTCATATTGGGTACGCCATCGAGCATAGAATCCCCTTTAATGTAATATTAATTTTTTATTCACAAACATGGATGAATATAAAAATTTCATATTCTTTATTTACCTGGGGTGTTACATCCTTCCCCCCTTTTGGAAATTGTGTCCTCGCAATTTTAAAATTGTCCTTGGAAACATCCTTGAAAGTCCCACATTGGAACAAGAGTCGGTAAAACAATCACTTTAAAATAAACAAATATATGTATAGAGGTCACCGAGTTAACCCATACTAGGATTCCATGTAGGAAAACATGGGCATGGAGGAGAAAACATAGGGTCATGTTCTGATGGAGAGTGATAGAAAAAATGTTTAAGAGAAAGTTAACCATAGGAGAATCACACACTTGTGATGGGTTAAACTGTATTCGATTCCCCAGTAGGAAAAGTTAATAGACAACATTATTGTTTTAAGTTACTTTTTATTGAGGAATTTATTCATAATGAAACATAATCACTTATCATGTTGACTTTCAACCTTTATTAGATTCCTTTCAAAAACTCATATTTTCTCCAAAAGATGAGTATTTAGGAAGACTTTTTCACATTAAGAGTACTATAATCAACTTCTAGAGAATCACATAATCCAAAAAAGAGAACTATATACGTCCCATGTCTTTAGTCTTTAACCAAAACCAAGACCAAAAAGGTTAGTACAAGATCAGATAATCTAGAAAAGGATAAACCTTTATAAAAAATATCTATTCTTAATCTCCAAAATTTGTCCAATAATACCCAAAGTTCAAAGAGGACCATTCGATAAACAATTTGTCCATAAAATTCTTCAAAGTAAACCAAACTAGGATTGAAACCCAAATATTTGAAGGATTTAGTCACATAGTCTTCAATGTTAAATCATAACATTTATCTCCAAACAACATCAGTCACTCTTAATGTCTCGTATTGAAAATTAATTAACCTAATCACATATCCTCCATGATATGTTAATAAATTTCTATAGATAACCCAAAATCAACTTAATCTTAATTCGTAAAATCATCTAACTAAAAAGAATCAGTCAAACTAACCAGGGACTTCACGTAGTCCAGTGGTAGGCGATAAATACCAGTCGCACTTTGGTTGTTGGTTCGATTCCCGCAGCTTTGTCCGACGCGACAGGTTGTCACACGGTCTGTGTGTTGTCGTTTTTATAAAACTCCCAAAATAACCCTAACATGTTTTAACCTCAATAGGTTCTTTATAACTCTAATTTTCATCAAAATTCGTTACGATCTCAAAATCTTAATTCTTGAAGTCTTATTTCACCACCATAAGATAAAATAAAACGATTCCCAAAATGAATAACACCATTCCTTGATCATAGCATCCACTCGGTTTCATCGTCATCTTGCTCACGTATGTAGAAGTTCCAGGCATTACAACAATGATTTAGAGATCCTTCAAAATCATTTGCTTCCTCCATCCAAATACACCTTGTACAACATGGGTCATATGGGTGTTCACAGAAAGACAGTTTTGGAAAATAATCATGTATGACATATAATTCCAAAACATCTGATAAAACATGATTTCTATAAAATAGTCGAACAGAATTTGAGTTGAAAATTTCTATTATTGGTCCTTTTAAAATACCATAAGTATGTGCTGGGAGACTATATTTTAAAAGAATATATAAATAGGTTACGCAAGGGTCTCATTCCTCAGCACCATTTTTAAAATCATAATATGCTTCAAATTCTTGTGATAAGGTAAAATATTTGAAAATACCTTGATAATATTTACCTTTCTTGAAAATATGAGAATATTGTGAAAATAGTATTTTTCTAAAAACAACCCATGATCCACGATGATAACGAGGTATATTAGAGGTGTTTGATATCTCAAACAACTGCTTGCAAGTGATTTGTATGCTAGAAAAAGTTTCACAATCATCCGAACATGACTTTGCAATAATTATTGCAAGCATGTCATCAGGAAGAGATAGGAATGTCTTTTGAGATCCTTCTCCTTCCATTCGTAACCGACTTTACATGACCTGAAAAAAAATTATAAAACAAGGATTTAACTGAAATAATAGATATAGGGACTAATCATGTGTCTAACAAAAACTCCTAATCCCTAAAGTTGTCTAAACCGACCTCTGATAACAACTATAAGGCCCCAGCCTTAAACCTTACTTAATCCTGAGTTAATAAAACATTACACATTGAGGATATTTTCAGGTTTAGAGTTTTAGAGAATTAGATCATAAAACTTGCATTACATTCCACATTTAAATAAAGTGGTTACATAAAGATATTATTCATTTTTTTCCATCAATGAAAACATATTCAAAATAAAACATGGATTCTTTCTTAACTCTTCCTTGACACTATCATCATATCATGTACCTTTCCCTTGACCTGTGAAAAACATTTCAAAAAAACTTGGGATGAGAATAAAAATCTCAGTAAGGGATATAAAAATATGGAAAGGAGACATGAGTACATTAACACATAAGAATCAACAAAATCATACTTTACTCATAAAACATAAGCACTTTAACATACCTCATCAAATCATGAAAAAATCATAGAAATCAGAAGACGTAAAGGTAACTTGAGGCATTCATAACTTTCTTACGTAGGGAGTAACCCTCTTGGTTACGTTTGGAATACGCATCACAGTATATTCCCTAAATCTCTTCAGAGAAACCTTAAAGTTTCACTCCTTCGCATTACCCAATGCATTGGAGAGATATATCGGGCTCACCCACCCTTTGTTTATCACGGACCCACCCGTCTCCATAATAATTCTCAGGAACCATAACATAATCATATCACATAAAACATGCATAAAGGAAACATAACATTTCCACTTTTCAATCACAAGATATCAATACAACACATTGATATAAAAACATTATGAAAACCATTTTCAATACCAAAATAAAAGAAAAGTAAAACATGGTATTTATTTTTGTTTTAAAAAAAAGGTATGGCTTGTAGAGGAAGCTGAAACTCAAATAATGGGCATGGCGGTGGAGAAGTCATTGTCGCCGCATACATATGACAAAAACAATCCCTTTTGTCGTTTAGTAAAACGCTTCGTATAAAGAAGATTCATTTTGGATAAACGTAAAAGTAAAAGGGGTTTATACACCGTATAAAATAAGGTTGTGTACAAAACAAAAATATGCCTCAATGAATGGAGATTGAGACGAAGTCCCATACAAAGATGGTATCCTTGGATTAAGGATAAATCAATTACATAATTATGTGTGACAAACGAATACACCAAATATAAGTGGATATAAAGTGTAAAAAAATCAGATGACATTCACAAATATTCATAGAATGACATATTCAAGGAGCACAAGTTTATCCCAAATAATCAAAATTGGGTTAAGAAGTTCCTTGCAAAAATTTGACAGCCTAACAGCGTCACTTCAAAATTAAGAAAAAGAGTTGATGAGAGATAAAAAGGGTATCTCATTCCTTGAAAATAAAATTTACATCAATAAGGATATAGAAGAACATATCTTAAAATAATATTATGTGAATTAAAAGAGATAACAAAAGAAGTCTTTTAAAAAGAGGAGGGTGGAAGGTTCCCTTACCGACATGGGTAACTTTCGAAACATACACCCTGTGAAAGAAAGACAATTCAACATTGATGTAAACACTCATTAATGAAATTATATTACACAATGAGTAAAATAATGGGCAGTAAATAAACCACTCAAAGGAAATTGTGGAAAATTTAGCATAAATCCCACGGGAATAAAAGTGAGATGAAAAATCCCTTACGAAAACTCGGCAGCCTAATGGCACCACTTAAAACATCCAAAAATGGATTGATGAGATAAAATAGGGTCTCTCATAATATTACAATAAACATTACATAAATATGAATATAAAATAACATCTTCCATCATAACAAAGAGGAGCTTAAAAGAATTATCATAAAGGAGAGTACTTAAAAAGAAAGAGAGAGGTTAGATCTCTTACAAAAATTCGGCAGCCTAACGGCGCCACTCAAAACTTCCAAAATGGATTGATGAGAGAAAATAGAGTCTCTAATACTATGAAAATAATCAGTAAAGTAGGATTAATATAAAATAACATCCCAATCATAAGAAAGATTAGCTTAAACAGAATGACATAAAAGAGTGTACTTAAAAAGAAAGAGAGGAGTAGGATCCCTTACCTCGAGTCTGACTTGTCTTGTTCGTTTCTTTATATTCCTGAATAATAAACATTAGAAAATTTATAATGGCCTAAGTACCTCCTTTAAATATTATTATTCAGTACATATCACATTTTATAATTTTATAATAATTGTTTAATAATGTTTGTTCCTATCAGACATTTTTGCCGATGTTTGGTACATGAGTCAAGAAATAAACTTGTTTGAAAAAAAGATTGCCCATGTAGTTATAAGTAAATAATTTCCAGAATATTATTAATGATTAAAATATCATATATATCCAGTAAATATTCATTTTATACTATTCCATATCAATTGGAGATAAAAAACGAAAATCACCATTCATGGAGACGGTAGGCCGTACGTACGCCTGAATGCTACTTTCATTTTTTTTGTCATATTAACGTAATTAAAAATAAATGATATATATATATATATATATTATAATTCAAGTATAATATATATGTTATATATGTCACATATGTTCATTAATTTCATTCTTTATACATTCCATGTATTGCATGTATGAGTTACATCACTTGAGGGGGCGGTAGTCCACACTTCCTCATATGAAATTATCGCATTTACACAACATGAAAAGAATAAAGGAATGTTTTAAATATAAAATCAAGAAGAATATATTAAACATAAATACCATATATATCATATATAAAATACAGTGACATCATAATGGCCACCTTTAAAGGTGTTAAAAGAATATTGAACAATCATCGTTTCGTGAGGCAGAAAATCGCCAACCACAGAAACAGTATGTTCTTTAACCATTAGACGAAGGTGTGTGTATGTTAATCTCTAATAATTCTTATAAAAACATCCTAGTATATTTAATATACTGTATTTGTTACAAAAGAAATGAATAAAAAGATTTTAGGGGGTTGGAGAAGCAAAATAAAACAAAAGGACTCAGGTGAAGACATTACCTTAAAATCGGGTAACTCCCTTTGGTTTGAGCTCAAAGGCTTCCTTGGAAAGCCTTCTTCCCAATGCGAGGCTTCAAGGAGTTGGAGAGGGATGTGGAGAGAAAATAGGGGTAGGCTTTGGCTGAGCCAAAGGCTTTGGAAGTATGGGTAACGAGGAAAAGGTGGGGGCCTTTTATAAGAGGAGAGGAGGGGCACTCTTGGAATGTAAAGAAATGTTACTTTATTTTAGAATGAGTTTCAGATTTTAATGGTCCCAAATTGATGTATTTATAGTATAAGGTGATAAGGGTTCTCAATAAACCCATCCAATAGGTTTTGGACATGTTTAGGTCTTATATTGTACATTATCTTTCCATTTTATTTAAATCGTTAAATAATGAGGTCATCGCTGCATCATTATGATGTCATAAATAATTTAATTTATATAATGTCTAAAAATTATAAAAAAAATATCATGATGTAAGAAATCGTTTTATCTTTCTAATGAATATGTATAGTCAAACATCTGACTTGTATAACCCCATGTAATAATTGTTTTAGTTAAACAACTCATGTTTGTTTCATTTTAATTTTAGCATTAAATAAAAAGTTATTTATGTCATTTCCCAACCAAAGTTCCTCCATGGGGTCCCCAAGTTGACCCATGTATTGTATTGGTCTGACATGACACATAAAATGATTGTAGGACATGTATCTAGGTCATTTAATTTTATTAAAACATTATTCTTACCTTAAACTACACTAATTATCTCTAATTGCGATTAAAAACATAATAAGTTACTAGTCACCAAAAAATTATTTTAATCCCATTGAACAACATTTTACTTTTTAATGACAACCATGTATGTCGGATTTTTGAAATTCAAAATACAAAGATAGAAAAATTTCATTTAAACGGAAAATCAGTTTTTATAAGTACAACTTAGTGGTTTCACTATTCATCAAAAATTAAAGTTTTCCAGAAAAAAACAAAAACTTCACCCTAAGCTATATTTGATATTCCGAATTAAAAAATGATGTCTATTTTAAAAAATTCAAAACATATAAGTTTCACTAATTAATATAATAATTAATTCCCATTGTCAGAGCAAATAGTGTGTTTTTATGAAACAATAAGTATCAAAAGATTGACACCAGTTTAAGTCCAATTTCAAAGTGAAATTAATTCCAAAGACTACTATTGGATTAAGTGGTAAAAATATATTCTAATATCACTTTAAAACCAATTAAAAAGATAATATAATCATATAAATAAATTAGATTAAAAAGTGGTTTTGAATTAATATACAACATTTTTCATTATTCATTAAAAATGAACTTTATCGGAAAGATACAAAACATTTACACAAAGTAAATTTTGATTTCCCAATTCTAAATAAGAATTTTATTTTGTCAAATATAACACATAAAATTGTCAAAAAGTGGATTTAGAAGAGGTTTTCCTTCAAAAGGAGGTTAATCGACCTTTTAATAAATATTTGAATGTCCACGCTTAAAATTGGATTCATTCACATTTTTAATCCTCTAACATTTATTGTAAAGAGTAAAAATATTTGAAAAACATATATAATAATTTTTTAGTTAGATCTGTTCATTCCCGGCATTACAATGGCTAGGCGTTAACTATTATTTAAAATAATATTATTTTATTATTAGAGTGCAAAGTAAGATTCCCAAGAAACTCGTTGTTGCGTATTGGGTACGCCATCGAGCATATCATCCCCTTTAAAGTAATATTAATATTTTATTCACAAATATGGATAAATATAAAAATGTCATATTCTTTATTTACTTGGGGTGTTACAGGACATGTGTCTAGGTCATTTCATATTATTAAAACATTATTCTTACCTTATATTAAACTAATTACTTCTAATCACGATTAAAAACTTAAAAGTTACTATTCAGCAAAAAATTATTTTAGTCCCATTGAACCACATTTTACATCTTAATGAAAACCATGTATGAAGGATTTTTGAAATTCAAAACACAGAGGAGGTATAATTTCATTTAAACGAAAAATCATATTTTTAAGTACCACTTAGTTGTTTCACTATTCATCACAAATTGATGTTTTTCAGAAAAATACCAAAACTTCACCCTAAGCTATATTTGATATTACAAATTCAAGAAAGATGTATATTTTACAAAATCCAAAACATATAAGTTACATTAATTAATTTCATAATTAATTCCCGCTGTCTGAGCAAATAGCGTGTTTTTATGAAATAATAAGTATCAAAAGATTAACACTAGTTTAAGTCCAATTTCAAAGTGAAATTAATTCCAACGACCACTATTGGATTAAATGGTAAAAATATATTCTAATTTAACTTTAAAACCAATTCAATAGATAATATAACCATATAATTAAATTAGATGAAAAGCCAGTTTTGATGTAAAATGCAGTATTTTTCACTATTCATTAAAAAATGAACACTGTCAGAAAAATACCAAAAAATTATCCAATGTAAATTTCAATGTCCCAATCATAAATAATAAGTTTATTTTTACAAATAGAGCTTATAAAATTGTCAAAAGGTTGATTTAAAAATGGTTTTCCATCAAAAGGCAGTAAAACAATCTTGTAAAAATATTAGTGTATTCCATGCTTAAGATTGGATTTATTCTCATTTTAAGCCTATAAAACACTATCTAATTCATTGGTAGACATAGATAAAAATATATATTATTCATTACATACTTGGGATGTTACATCCTTCCCCACTATAGAAAAATGCTTCCCCACAATTTATTTACTTATCGAATAAGTGGGGGTATTTAGCCCTCATTGCATTTTCAGATTCCCATGTTCCCTCTTCAACCATGTGGTTTTTTCACAAACCATTACCCGATGAATCACCTTATTCCGTAACACTTGATCCATGTGGTCAAGAATCTGGAACAATTGTTCCTCATAAGATAGGTTCTCTTCCAGCTGAACTACCTCTGGACTCAAAACATGAGATGGATCTGGCATGCACTTCCATATCATTGAAACATGAAAAACATTGTGTACCTAAGATAAACTCGGAGGTAAAGCCACTCGGTATGCAACTGATCCAACTTTCTCCAGAATTTAATATGGTCCAATGAACCTTGGACTTAGATTTCCTTTCTTACCAAATCACATCACACTTTTCCATGGTGAGACTTTGAGAAAAACATGATCACCTACCTCAAAAGAGAGATCCTTCCTCCTGTTGTCCGCATAACTCTTCTGCCTGCTCTGAGCTGTTCTCATGTGTTTCTATATCAGCTGAACTTTTTTTGCCATCTCTTCTACCAATTCCAGTCCCATCAGTTCCTTTCACCCACTTCATCCCAGAAAGCTGGAGTTTGACACCGCTTCCCATATAATGCCTCAAATGGTGCCATTTATATACTAGAATGGAAACTGTTATTATATGAAAATTTAACCAAGGAAAGATGTTCGTCGCAACTTCCCTGATAGTCCATCGAACAAGCACGTAGAATATCCTCCAATGTCTGAATTGTTCATTCTAACTGCCCATCTAACTGAGGATGAAAAGTTGTACTAAAATTTAATTCAGTACCCAACGACTTCTGAAATCCTTTACAAAAGTTAGAAGTGAACCTGGGATCATGGTCAGATACAATGGAGAAACTAACTCCATGTAACCTGACTATCTCTTTAAGATACAAATGGAAAAGTTGATCTAGGGAAAAAGTATCTCGTATAGAAAGCAAATAAGAAGATTTAGTCAAGTGATCAATAATAACCCAGATTGCATTATTACCTCGAGATGTCTTCGGTAATCCCACATCAAAGTCCATGGATATATTCTCCCATTTCCACTCTGGCACTGGTAAAGGCTAAAGCATCCCTTTCGGTAACTTCCACTCTGCTTTAACCTATTGACATGTCAAACGCTTCACAGTAAAATCAGAAATATCTCTTTTCATTCCATCCCACCAGTAATACTCCCGCAGATCTCTGTACATCTTAGTACTGCCAGGATGAACTGAAAACAGAGAACTATGAGCTTCATATAACAACTCTATCTTCAACTGTGAATCACAAGGCACACACAATCTCTTCCCAAATATCAAAACACAGTCATTATCAATGTTGAATTCATGCAACTTACCTTTCTGAATCAGCTCTACCTTTTACTGCAACTCACTATTTTTCTTCTGTGCTTGCTTGATTTTGTCTGATAGAGAAGATTTCACTGATACCTAAAACAAAACAGAAGGACTTCCTTCACAAACCACTTCCATGCCAAAGTTCATCAAATCAAAAACCAAAGGAGCTCGTTCCAAACATAGCATGGTTAATGAAGCATTACTTTTCCAACTCAAAGAATCAGCCACTTTATTTGCTTTTCCCAGATGGTAATGAATTGTACAATCATAATCCTTGATTAATTATAGCCATCTCCTCTGTCTCATGATCAATTCTTTATGAGTGAATATATACTTTAAACTTTTGTGATCGGTATATATTTCATACTTTACTCCATACAAATGATGCCTCTAAATTTTTAAAGCGAAAACAACAACATCTAATTCCAAACCATGTGTAGGGTAATTTACCACATGAGCTTTCATCTGTCGTGAAGCATAATCAATTACCAGATCATTCGACATTAGGACACAACCAAGTCCTTTCAATGAAGCATCATTGTATATAACAAACTCCCCATTCCTGGAATGTAGTGCCAAAACAGGAGCATTCACCAATCCTCTTTTCAATTCCTAAAAACAATCATCACATTTTTTTTTCCAGATAAACTTAACACCCTTCCGAGTTAGCTTAGTCATTGGACTAGATAACCGTGAAAAATTTCTAACAAACCTTCGATAATAGCCTGCCAAACCAAGGAAGCTACGAATCTTAGTTACATTTGTTGGTCTTAGCCATTCTTCCACAACCTTTGTTTTTTGTAGGATCAACAGTTATCCCATCTTTAGAAACAATGTGACCAAGGAAAGAAATTTGTTACTACCAAAAATCACACTTGTTGAATTTTCCATACAATTTCTTTTCTTTCAAGGTTTTCAAAATAACCATTAAATGTCTTTCATGCTCTTATTTACTTTTAGAAAACACCAAAATATCATCAATGAAAACAACCACAAACTTATCCAAGAAATCATGGAAAATTCTATTCATTAAGTCCATGAATACATCAGGTGCATTGGTTATCCCAAAAGGAATTACTACAAATTCATAATGGCCATATCTTGTAAAGAATGTGGTCTTCGTAATATCTTCTTCCTTTACCTTCAACTGATGGTTCCCCATTCTTAGGTCAATCTTTGAAAAATACTGAGCTCCCTGGAGCTGATCAAACTAATCATCGATATGAGGCAAAGGATATTTGTTCTTAACAGTGATGTTATTCAAGGCTCTATAATCAATGCAAAGTCTCATAGAACGATCTTTTTTTAAAAAATAAAACAGGAGCACCCCATGGTGATGTGCTAGGTCAAATGAGACCCTTCTCTAATAAATCTTGCAATTGCTCCTTCAACACTTAATGTTCAGTGTGAGCCATTCGATAAGGGGGTTTTGAAATTGGCTTAGCATCAGGAACTAAGTTAACAATAAATTAAACTTCCCGATCTGGTATTATTCCAGGCAACTCATCAGGAAAAACATAAGGGTAGTCATTTACCACTAGCACATCATTAATCTGAACAGTTCCTTTATTTTCAACGATATGTTCAAGGTAACATTCATTTCCATATTTTACAATTTTCTCGGCCTCTTGATCAGTTATCAACAGTAAGGGTTCATTCTTGTACACAAACTCAAAGTCATTCTAAAAAGAAACTTCTTTAGATCTACAGTCAATCTTAGAATGGTAAAAAGAGAGCCAATCCATACCCAGGATAACATCAAACTCTACTATAGGTAAAACAATAAGGTTTGCAAGTAGGTTCTTTCCACGAATAAGGATAGGAAGATTCTTATAAATTATTTTTGCCTCAACATTTCCCCCATGTTTTTTTACCACAAGTTCTGGAGTCATTTCTTGATATTGTATTCCCATTTTACTAGAAAAGGATTCAGAGATGATAGAATGTGTAGACCCCGAATAAAACAACACACTGGCATAATCTGGAAAAGCAAACAAAGTACCTGATACAACTTCATTTGATGGCCCGACATCTGCTGAAGGAGTTCCAAAGGAATTCACCACCCCTTTCTTCATGTAGTCTAACTTCTTCCCATCACTCAAGCTCTTTGTCGGACACTCGTTTTCATAGTGACCCATCCCATTGCACATAAAACATTTCACTAACTGTAAGTCAAATTTGGTCTTACCTTCACCTTGATCTTTTTCAGTTCAATCACGAGCCTTATGTCTCATCTTACCGCATCGGTAACACTTTCCATAATTCAAAATACATTCCCCAGCATTACTTTTACCACATTTATCACCAACTAGAAACTTATTTTTCTTACCGTTAGACCTTTTTGAAGAATTCTTTCCTTTATCCTGCCACCTCGGTCTCTTCTTCTTCTGGTTTTTTTAGAACACTTGATCATCGGTAAACTCCATTTCCACCTTCTCAGCACATCGAACAAGCTTTTCATAACTTTTGAACTCACGAGAATCTAATGCCCTTCTATTTTTTGGCTTTAATCCTGAGTAAAAATGAATGATTCTACTATCAAGGTCTCGGATAAAATTTGGAGCATACTTTTCCAATCGAGTGACCATTTCATCATAGGCATCCACTGAGTCTTCCTCTTGCCTCAATTCCAAGAATTGCTTTTCCATCCAAAGTCGAACAACCATAGGAAAATACTTCTCAAGAAACATACCTTTGAATTCATACCAGTCGAGAGAATCAATCTCATCAGCATCCTTGATATTATTAACCATTGACCACCACTGATATGATTCACCCTCCAAACGGTAAATAGCAATACTAACCTTTTGATTGTCTGAACACCCCATGACATCGAATATCTTCTCCACCCTTCAGCTAGCACAGGGTCAGATGATCCTCTGAATGATGGGGGATGTTGCCTCATGAAATGTTCCACCACTGAGATGTTCCTCCGCGGTTGATCTGGATGATCTCATGCATGGATTCCGCCACCATTTATCGCTTGAGTCAACTGCGGCATTACTGCAACAAACTGTTCAGTTCCATTTCCGACCATCTCAGGATGCTGATTCGGAAGGTTATTTCCTTATGTATGCCTTCCTAGAACTGCTTCCCTGTTTCCTCTATGGAAAACCATTCTGAACAATCATATCTTAGAGGAAGCAACCGGGTAATCTTCAAATGCTATATCATTTCAATTTGACTATAAAAAAAAATATTTTTGGATAATAATTTAATAGAATTATAACTCCTAAAGTTATCTAAACCGACCTTTGATACCAACTATAAGGCCCCAGCCTTAAACATTACTTAATCATGAGATATTTCAAGAATACACCTTGAGGATCATTTCAGGGTTAGAGTTTTAGATAATTAGATCATAAAACATTCATTACATCCCACATTTAAACAAAGTGGTTACAATAAAATATAGTATTCATTTTTTTCCCATCAACGGAAACATATTTAAAATAAAACATGGATTCTTTCTTGAAACTTCCTTGACACTATCATCATATCATGTACCCTTCCCTTGACCTGTGAAAGACATTTCAAAAACATGGGATGAGCATAAAAATCTCAATAAGGGATATAAAAATATGGAAAGGAAACATGAGTACATGTATAGATAATAATCAATGAAATAATACCCTACTCATAAAACATAAGCACTTTAACATACCTCATCAAGTCATGAATAAATCATAGAAATCATAAGACATAAATGTAACTTGAGGCATTCATAAGATTCTTATGCAGAGAGTAACCCTCTTGGTTACGTTTGGAATACCCATCATAGTATATTCCCTAAATCTTTTTGGAGAAACCTTAATTTTTAACTCCTTCGCGTTACCCAATGAATTGGAGAGCTATATCGGGCTCACCCGCCCTTAGTTTATCAGGGAACCACCCATCTTCATAATAATGCCCAAGAACCATACCATAATCGTATCACATAAATCATGCATAAAGGAAAAAATAACATTTCCACCTTTCAATCACAAGATATCAATACAAAAAATTGATATAAAAACATTATGAGAAACATTTTCAATACCAAAATAAAGTAAAAGTAAAACATGGTATTTATTTTTCATTTAAAAAAATGTATGGCTTGTAGAGGAAGCCGAAACTCAAATAATGGTCACGGCGGCGGAGAAGTTTTTGTCGCTGCATACGTCTGACAAAAACATTCCCTTTTGTCATTTAGTAAAACACTTCATATAAAAAAGATTCATTTTGGATAAACGTAAATTTAAAAAGGGTTTATACATCATATAAAAGAAAGTTGTGTATAAAACAAAATATTCCTCAATGAAAGGAGATTGAGACGAAGTCCCATACCTCGTATCCGACTTGACATGATCGTTATTTAATCTCCTGAATTATAAACATGAGTTAATTTCTACTTTTTTAAGAACGTTTTTCAAGTTCATTATTCCTTTTATATCACTTATTATCATGTCATGAACACTATGTAATTATTTAAGTTAATAACGGTCGTTCTAATGATCATTGGTACTTGAGTCAAAAATATGCTTTTTATAATTACAAGTTGTTCATGTATCTATTATAACCTGAGTTATACTCATGATTTATATATCATATATATCATATATATCCATTATATACATGAATTTATAATATTACATAACGTTTAGAGATAAGAAATGAAATGCACCATTCATGGAGACAGTAAGCCATACGTATGCATGAACGCTACATTCATTTCTATTTCGTATTTTATGGAATGGAATCATAATGATATAAAGGTATATTATAATTCCAGTATAATATCATACATAATATCATTAATTAAATTCTTTATAAGTCCCACATATGGCATTAACGAATGAAAGCACTTTGAGGGGGCGGTAGTCCGCACTTCCTAAAATGAAGATATCGCGTTTACCCATAATGGTAACCATAAAGGTATTCCGTGAATGAAAAATACAGAAGCTTAAGTAAAACATAAACATATTATATACCATATATAAATATATTTACATCTTAATGGCCACCTTTGAAGATGTTATATGAGTGTTGAACAATCATCGTTTCGTGAGGCAGAAATTCGCCATCCAAAGAAACAGTATATTCTTTAACCATTGGATGTAGGTGTGTGTAAGTTTAGCTCGAATACTTCTTATAAAAACTTCCTAGTATATTTTAGATACTGTTTTTGTTACAAAAGAAAGTAATAAAAAGAGTTTAGAGGCTTGGAGAAGCAAAATAAAACATAAGAACACAAGAGAAAACACTACCTTTAAAACGGGTAACTCTTTTTGATTTGAGCTCAAAGGCTTCCTTGGGAAGACTTCTGCCCAAAGTTAGCCTTCTCGGAGTTATAGAGGGATTTGGAGAGACAAAATGGGAAGGGGTTGGCCGAGCCAAAGTCTTTGGAAGTGTGGGTAAGGAGGTAGAGGTGGGGGCCTTTTAGAATAAGAGAGGAGGGGCACTCTTGGAAAGGTATAAAAGGATACTTTATTATAAAATTATTTTCGGATTTAGAAGGTCCCAAAATTATATATTTCTAGGATAAGGTGATAATACTTCTAAATCCACACTTACAATAGGTTTTTTATATGTGTAGTTCTTATATTTTACATTATCTTTTCATTTTATTTAAATCGTTAAATAATGAGGTCATCGCTGCATCATCATGGTGTCATAAATAATTTAATTTATATAATGTATAAAAACTATAAAGAATATATAATGATTTAGGAAATAATTTTACCTTTCTAATGAATATTTATAGTCAAAAATATGACTTGTATAACCCCATTTAAAAAATTTTTTATTAAAACAACACATGTTTGTGACATTTTTACTTTAACATTAAATAAAAAGATATTAATGTCATTTTCCTTCCAAGGTGGATCCATGGGGTCCCCAAGTTTACCCATGTATTTTATTGGTCGTAAATGACATATCCAATAAGGGTAGGACATGTGTCTAGGTCATTTCATATTATTAAAACATTAATCTTACCTTAAATTACACTAATTACTTCTAATCGCGATTAAAAACATAAAAGTTACTATTCACAAAAAACTTATTTTAATCCCATTGAACCACATTTTACATCTTAATGAAAACCATGTATGACAGATTTTTGAAATTCAAAACACAGAGGAGGTATAATTTCATTAAAACGAAAAATCATATTTTTAAGTACCACTTAGTGGTTTCACTATTCATCAC
This sequence comes from Viscum album, assembly GCA_963277665.1. Lineage (NCBI taxonomy): Eukaryota > Viridiplantae > Streptophyta > Magnoliopsida > Santalales > Viscaceae > Viscum > Viscum album. Next base: position 670,682,152 of record OY728123.1, read on the forward strand.
AAATTGAAGTTTTTCAGAAAAATACCAAAACATCACCCTAAGCTATATTTGATATTCCGAATTCAAAAAAGATTTCTATTTTACAAAATCCAAAACATAAAATTATCATTAATTAATTTAATAATTAATTCCCACTGTCTGAGCAAATAGCGTGTTTTTATGAAATAATCAGTATCAAAAGATTAACACTAGTTTAAGTCCAATTTCAAAGTGAAATTAATTCCAACGACCACTATTGGATTAAATGGTAAAAATATATTCTAATTTAACTTTAAAACCAATTCAATAGATAATATAACCATATAATTAAATTAGATGAAAAGGCAATTTTGATGTAAAATGCAGTATTTTTTACTATTCATTAAAAAATGAACACTGTAAAAAAAATACCAAAAAATTATCCAATGTAAATTTCAATGTCCCAATCATAAATAATAAGTTTATTTTGAAAAATAGAGCTTATAAAATTGTCAAAATGTTGATTTAAAAATGGTTTTCCATCAAAAGGCAGTAAAAAAATCTTGTAAAAATATTAGTGTATTCCATGCTTAAGATTGGATTTATTCACATTTTAACCCTATAAAACACTATCTAATTCATTAGTAGACATAGATAAAAATATCTATTATTCATTACATACTTGGGATGTTACATCCTTCCCCACTATAGAAAAATGCTTCCCCACAATTTATTTACTTATCGAATAAGTGGGGGTATTTAGCCCTCATTGCATTTTCAGATTCCCGTGTTCCCTCTTCAACCATGTGGTTTTTTCACAAACCATTACCCGATGAATCACCTTATTCCGTTACACTTGCTCCATGTGGTCAAGAATCTGGACCGATTGTTCCTCATAAGATAGGTTCTCTTCTAGCTAAACTACCTCTGGACTCAAAACATGAGATGGATCTGGCATGCACTTCCATATCATTGAAACATGAAAAACATTGTGTACCTAAGATAAACTCAGAGGTAAAGCCACTCGGTATGCAACTGATCCAACTTTCTCCAGAATTTCATATGGTCCAATGAACCTTGGACTCAGATTTCCTTTCTTACCAAATCACATCAAACTTTTCCATGGTGAGACTTTGATAAAAACATGATCACCTACCTCAAAAGAGAGATCCTTCTTCCTGTTGTCCGCATAACTCTTCTGCCTGTTCTGAGCTATTCTCATGTGTTTCTATATCAGCTGAAATTTTTTTGCCATCTCTTCTACCAATTCTGGTCCCATCAGCTTCCTTTCACCCACTTCATCCCAGAAAGCTGGAGTTTGACACTGCTTCCCATATAATGCCACAAATGGTGCCATTTATATACTAGAATGAAAACTGTTATTATATGAAAATTTAACCAAGGAATGATGTTCATCCCAACTTCCCTGATAGTCCATCGAACAAGCACGTAGAATATCCTCCAATGTCTAAATTGGTCATTCTGACTGCCCATCTAACTGAGGATGAAAAGCTATACTAAAATTTAATTCATTACCCAACGACTTCTGAAGGCCTTTACAAAAGTTAGAAGTGAACCTGGGATCATGGTCAGATACAATGGAGAGACTAACTCCATGTAACATGACTATCTCTTTAAGATACAAATGGAAAAGTTGATCTAGGTAAAAAGTATCTCGTATAGAAAGCAAATAAGAAGATTTATTCAAGTGATCAACAATAACCCAGATTGCATTATTACCTCGAGATGTCTTTGGTAATCCCACGAAAAAGTCCATGGATATATTCTCCCATTTCCACTCTGGCACTGGTAAAGGCTAAAGCATCCCTTTCGGTAACTTCCACTCTGCTTTAACCTATTGACATGTCAAACACTTCACAGTAAAATCAGCAATATCTCTTTTCATTCCATCCCACCAGTAATAGTCCAGCAGATCTCTGTACATCTTAGTACTGCCAGGATGAACTGAAAACAGGGAACTACGTGCTTCATATAACAACTCTCCCTTCAACTGTGAATCACAAGGCACACACAATCTCTTCCCAAATATCAAAACACAGTCATTATCAATGTTTATTTCATGCAACTTACCTTTCTGAACCAACTCTACCTTTTTCTGCAACTCACTGTTTTTCTTCTGTGCTTGCTTGATTCTTTCTGATAGAGAAGATTTCACTGATACCTAAAACAAAACAGAAGGACTTCCTTCACAAACCACTTCCATGCCAAAGTTCATCAAATAAAAAACCAAAGGATCTCGTTCCAAACATAGCATGGTTAATGAAGCATTACTCTTCCAACTCAAAGAATCAGCCACTTTATTTGCTTTTCCAGATGGTAATGAATTGTACAATCATAATCCTTGATTAATTATAGCCATCTCCTCTGTCTCATGTTCAATTCTTTATGAGTGAATATATACTTTAAACTTTTGTGATCGGTATATATTTCATACTTTACTCCATACAAATGATGCCTCTAAATTTTTAAAGCGAAAACAACAACATCTAATTCCAAATCATGTGTAGGGTAATTTACCACATGAGCTTTCATATGTCGTGAAGCATAAGCAATTACCAAATCATTCTACATTAGGACACAACCAAGTCCTTTCAATGAAGCATCATTGTAGATAACAAACTCCCCATTCCTGGAATGTTGTGCCAAAACTGGAGCATTCACCAATCTTCTTTTCAATTCCTAAAAACAATCATCACATTTTTTTGTCCAGATAAACATAACACCCTTCTGAGTTAGCTTAGTCATTGGACTAGATAACCGTGAAAAATTTCTAACAAACCTTCGATAATAGCCTTACAAAACAAGGAAGCTACGAATCTTAGTTACATTTGTGGGTCTTAGCCATTCTTCCACAACCTTTGTTTTTTGCAGGATCAACAGTTATCCCATCTTTAGAAATAATGTGACCAAGGAAAGAAATTTGTTGCAACCAAAAATCACACTTGTTGAATTTTCCATACAATTTCTTTTCTTTCAAGGTTTTTAAAATAACCATTAAATGTCTTTCATGCTCTTCTTTACTTTTAGAAAACACCAAAATATCATCAATGAAAACAACCACAAACTTATCCAACAAATCATGGAAAATTCTATTCATTAAGTCCATGAATACATCAGGTGCATTGGTTATCCCAAAAGGCATTACTACAAATTCATAATGGCCATATCTTGTAAATAATGTGGTCTTCGGAATATCTTCTTCCTTTACCTTCAACTTATGGTTCCCCGATCTCAGGTCAATCTTTGAAAAATACTGAGCTCCCTGGATCTGATCAAACTAATCATCAATATGAGGCAAAGGATATTTGTTCTTAACAGTGATGTTATTCAAGGCTCTATAATCAATGAAAAGTCTCATAGAACCATCTTTTTGTTAACAAATAAAACAGGAGCACCCCATGGTGATGTGCTAGGTCAAATGAAACCTTTCTCTAATAAATCTTGCAATTGCTCCTTCAACTCTAAAAGTTCAGTTTGAGCCATTCGATAAGGGGGTTTTGAAATTGTCTTAGCATCAGGAACTAAGTCAACAGTAAATTAAACTTCCCGATATGGTATTATTCTAGGCAACTCATCTGGAAAAACATAAGGGTAGTCATTTACCACTGGCACATTATTAATCTGAACAGTTCCTTTATTTTCAACGATATGTGCAAGGTAACATTCATTTCCATATTTTACAATTTTCTCGGCCTCTTGATAAGTTATCAACAGCAAGGGTTCATTCTTTTACACAAACTCAAAGTCATTCTAAAAAGAAACTACTTTATCTCTACAGTCAATCTTAGAATGGTAAATAGAGAGCCAATCCATACCCAGGATAACATCAAACTCTACTATAGGTAAAACAAAAAGGATTGCAAGTAGGTTCTTTCCACGGATATGGATAGGAAGATTCTTATAAATTATTTTTGCCTCAACATTTCCCCCATGTGTTTTTACAACAAGTTCAGGAGTCATTTCTTGAGATTTTATTCCCATTTTACTAGAAAAGGATTCAGAGATGAAAGAATGTGTAGACCCCGAATAAAACAACACACTGGCATAATCTGGAAAAGCAAACAAAGTACCTGATACAACTTCATTTGATGGCCCGACATCTGCTGAAGGAGTTCCAAAGGATTTCACCACCCCTTTCTGCATGTAGTCTAACTTCATCCCATCACTCAATCTCTTTGTCGGACACTCGTTTTCATAGTGACCCATCCCATTGCACTTAAAACATTTCACTATCTTTAAATCAAATTTGGTCTTACCTTCACCTTGATCTTTTTCAGTTCAATCACGAGCCTTATGTCTCATCTTATCGCATCGGTAACACTTTCCATAATTCAAAATACATTCCCCAGCATGCCTTTTACCACATTTATCACCAACTAGAAACTTAGTTTTCTTACCGTCAGACCTTTTTGAAGAATTCTTTCCTTTATCCTGCCACCTCGGTCTCTTCTTCTTCTGGTTTTTATAGAACACTTGATCATTGGTAAACTCCATTTCCACCTTCTCAGCACATCAAACAAGCTTTTCATAACTTTTGACCTCACGAGAAGCTAATGCCCTTCGATTTTTTGGCTTTAATCCTGTTTAAAAATGATTGAGTTTACTATCAAGGTATCAGATAAAATTTGGAGCATACCTTTCCAATCGAGTGAACATTTCTTCATAGGCAGCCACTGAGTCTTCCTCTTGCCTCAATTCCAAGAATTGATTTTCCATCCAAAGTTGAACAACCATAGGAAAATACTTCTCAATAAACATAGCTTTGAATTCATACCAGTCGAGAGCATCAATTTCATCAGCATCCTTGATATTATTAACCATTTACCACCACTGATATGATTCACCCTCCAAACGGTAAATAGCAAGACTAACCTTTTGATTGTCTGAACACCCCGTGACATCGAAAATCTTCTCCAATGATTTAATCCACCCTTCAGCTAGCACAGGTTCAGATGATCCTCTGAATGATGGGGGATGTTGCCTCATGAAATGTTCCACCACTGAGATGTTCCTCCGTGGTTGATCTGGATGATCTCATGCATGGATTCCGCCACCATTTATCGCTTGAGTCAACTGCGGCATTACTACAACAAACTGTTCAGTTCCATTTCCGACCATCTCAGGATGCTGATTCGGAAGGTTATTTCCTTATGTATGCCTTCCTAGAACTGCTTCCCTGTTTCCTCTATGGAAAACCATTCTGAACAATCATATCTTAGAGGAAGCAACAGGGTAATCTTCAAATGCTATATCATTTCAATTTGACCATAAAAAAATATTTTTGGATAATAATTTAATAGAATTATAACTCCTAAAGTTATCTAAACAGACCTTTGATACCAACTATAAGGCCCCAGCCTTAAACATTACTTAATCTTGAGATATTTCAAGAATACACCTTGAGGATCATTTCAGGGTTAGAGTTTTAGATAATTAGATCATAAAACATTCATTAAATCCCACATTTAAACAAAGTGGTTACAATAAAAGATAGTATTCATTTTTTTCCCATCAACGGAAACATATTTAAAATAAAACATGGATTATTTCTTGAAACTTCCTTGACACTATCATCATATCATGTACCTTTCCCTTGACCTATGAAAAACATTTCAAAAACATGGGATGAGCATAAAAATCTCAATAAGGGATATAAAAATATGGAAAGGAAACATGAGTACATGTATAGATAAGAATCAATGAAATAATACACTACTCATAAAACATAATCACTTTAACATACCTCATAAAGTCGTGAATAAATCATAGAAATCATAAGACATAAAGGTAACTTGAGGCATTCATAAGATTCTTATGCAGGGAGTAACCCTCTTGGTTACATTTGGAATACCCATCATAGTATATTCCCTAATTCTCTTTAGATAAACCTTAATGTTTAACACCTTCGAGTTACCCAATGCATTAGAGAGCTATATCGGGCTCACCTGCCCTTAGTTTATCAGGGAACCACCCATCTTCATAATAATTCCCAAGAACCATACCATAATCGTATCACATAAAACATGCATAAAAGAAACATAACATTTTCAATTTTCAATCCAAGATATCAATACAAAAAATTGATATAAAAACATTATGAGAACCATTTTCAATACCAAAATAAAGTAAAAGTAAAACATGGTATTTATTTTTCATTTAAAAAAATGTATGGCTTGTAGAGGAAGCCGAAACTCAAATAATGGTCACGGCGGCGGAGAAGTTTTTGTCGCTGCATACGTCTGACAAAAACATTCCCTTTTGTCATTTAGTAAAACACTTCATATAAAAAAGATTAATTTTGGATAAACGTAAATTTAAAAGGGGTTTATACATCGTATAAAAGAAAGTTGTGTATAAAACAAAATATTCCTCAATAAAAGGAGATTGAGACGAAGTCTCATACCTCGTATCTGACTTGACTTGATCGTTATTTAATCTCCTGAATTATAAACATGAGTTAATTTCTACTTTTTTAAGAACCTTTTTCAAGTTCATTATTCCTTTTATATCACTTATTATCATGTCATGAACACTATGTAATTATTTAAGTTAATAACGGTCGTTTTAATGGTCATTGGTACTTGAGTCAAAAATATGCTTTTTATAATTACAAGTTGTTTATGTATCCATTATAACCTGAGTTATACTCATGATTTATATATCATATATATCATATATATCCAGTATATACATGAATTTATAATATTACATAACGTTTAGAGGTATGAAATGAAATGCACCATTCATGGAGACGGTAAGCCATACGTAAGCATGAACGCTACTTTCATTTCTATTTCGTATTTTATGGAATGGAGTCATAATGATATAAAGGTATATTATAATTCCAGTATAATATCATACATAATATCATTAATTAAATTCTTTATAAGTCCCACATATGGCATTAACGAATGAAAGCACTTTGAGGGGGCGGTAGTCCGCACTTCCTAAAATGAAGATATCGCGTTTTCCCATAATGGTAACCATAAAGGTATTCTGTGAATGAAAAATATAGAAGCTTAAGTAAAACATAAACATATTATATACCATATATAAATATAGTTACATCTTAATGGCCACCTTTGAAGATGTTATATGAGTGTTGAACAATCATCGTTTCGTGAGGCAGAAATTCGCCATCCACAGAAACAGTATATTCTTTAACCATTATATGTAGGTGTGTGTAAGTTTAGCTCGAATCCTTCTTATAAAAACATCCTAGTATATTTTATATACTGTTTTTGTTACAAAAGAAAGTAATAAAAAGAGTTTAGAGGGTTGGAGAAGCAAAATAAAACATAAGAACACAAGAGAAAACACTACCTTTAAAACGGGTAACTCTTTTTGATTTGAGCTCAAAGGATTCCTTGGGAAGGCTTCTGCCCAAAGTTAGGCTTCTCGGAGTTATATAGGGATGTGGAGAGACAAAATGGGCAGGGTTTGGCCGATCCAAAGGCTTTGGAAGTGTGGGTAAGGAGGTAGAGGTCGGGACCTTTTAGAAGAAGAGAGGAGGGGCACTCTTGGAAATGTATAAAATGATACTTTATTATAAAATTAATATCGGATTTAAAAGGTCCCAAAATTATATATTTCGAGGATAAGGTGATAATATTTCTAAATCCACACATACAATAGGTTTTTTATATGTGTAGGTCTTATATTTTACATTATCTTTTTATTTTATTTAAATCGTTAAATAATGAGGTCATCACTGCATCATCATGGTGTCATCAATAATTTAATTTATATAATATATAAAATTATAAAGAATATATCATGATTTAGGAAATCATTTTACCTTTCTAATTAATATTTATATTAAAAAATATGACTTGTATAACCCCATTTAATTTTTTTTTTATTAAAACAACACATGTTTGTGACATTTTTACTTTAACATTAAATAAACAGTTATTAATGTCATTTTCCATCCAAGGTGGCTCCATGGGGTCCCCATGTTTACCCATGGATTTTATTGGTATAAAATGACACATTCAATAAGGGTAGGACATGTGTCTAGGTCATTTCATATTATTAAAACATTAATCTTACCTTAAATTAAACTAATTACTTCTAATCGCGATTAAAAACATAAAAGTTACTATTCACCAAAAACTTATTTTAATCCCATTGAACCAAATTTTATATCTTAATGAAAACCATGTATTTTGTATTTTTGAAATTAAAAACAAAAAGGTGGTAAAATTTCATTTAAAGAAAAATCAGGTTTTTAAGTACCACTTAGTGGTTTCACTATTCATCAAAAATTGAAGTTTTTCAGAAAAATACCAAAACTTCACCCTAAGATATATTTGATATTCCAAATTCAAAAATTATTTATATTTTACAAAATTAAAAACATATAAGTTAAATTAATTAATTTAATAATTAATTCCCGCTGTCTGAGCAAATAGCGTGTTTTTATGAAACAATTAGTATCAAAAGATTGACACTAATTTAAGTCCAATTTCAAAGTTAAATTAATTACAATGACAAATATTGGATTAAATGTTAAAAATATATTGTAATTAAACTTTAAAACCAATTAAAAAGATAATCTATCTATATAATTAAATTAGATGAAAAAGCAGTTTTGATGTAAAATGCAGTATTTTTCACTATTCATTAAAAAATGAACATTGTCAGAAAAATACCAAAAAATTATCCAATGTAAATTTCAATGTCCCAATCATAAATAATAAGTTCATTTTGAAAAATATATCTTATAAAATTTTCAAAAGCTTGATTTAAAAATGGGTTGCCATTAAATGGCAGTAAAGCAATCTTTTAAAAATATTAGTGTATTCCATGCTTAAGATTGGATTTATTCTCATTGTAAGCCTCTAAAACACAATGTAATTCATTAGTAGACATAGATAAAAATATATATTATTCATTACTTACTTGGGATGTTACAGAGGTAGTTCTTATCGACATCAGAATATCTGGTCTCAATACGTAGTATCATTCTACTATATTAGTAGAGATTTATCTCATTATACGTGTCATTTTTCTATGTAGGGAGTTCATTAAGTTATTTCTCTATGGTTCCTACATATAATATGAATGGCTTTACTTCCACTATCATCATTATGACTACTAGATGAAGAACGTATTTATTTAGACTATGAATGTATTCATGGAAATATTCATACTATTTTTACTTGACCACCATCTTTATTAACATTGAAAAGTGTATTGATTCCCTATAAAAGGTAGATATGATACAAAAAATACAAGAGTGGGGACCTCAAAGTCCCCTTAGTTATTTAATATGATGAGTGATGACATTTCTAGGATTGAAATATTATTTTATGGGTTGACCAAAATGTTGCGGTGTTTCACTATAATGCCATTGAATTTCCTTGATGATACCCAAAAAGATAAAATTTGTGGACTAATCTCCAAATTTTTCTACCACAACTAGATGAATATTTTTTTATGGTCCATGAAGTGAGCACATCACTACCAAGATTTTACCACTAGGTTTTGAACATAATGTTCTTCTCTTCATCTCATGAAGCATTGAATTATGTTATGCATGGTCCATTAGTGATTAGTGCCAGTATTTCTTAATCCAAAGGGATGTAATTGATAGAGAAGGATCCCCAAAGGGTTCTCTAAATATAGTAGTTTCTTTATATTATAGATAAATATATATATTTCTATACCATGAGTACCCATCCATAAATTAAATGGAATGTTATCTAGTATTTTCATCTATTACGATTTCTTGGATCGAAAATGAGAAATATTTCCTGTGGAATTAATTATTGGGGTTTTTGAAATAAATGTATCCACTGATCTTCCCATAATTTTCCGTCATAGGGATGATATTGAGAAGAAATCTCAAGTATTACAAATCCCATTAAAAAATTATTTGATAATAGTTTCAAATTTTGATTCTATATTAATAACACGGGAGGGGTGCATCCTCCTTGGATCCTTCTTGAACCATCGATAGTCATCGGGTAAGCCTATATGGTGCAATTCCACAACGGGGTTAAGTATAGAAATTTATCAATAATTCCTACTTAACACATCTTAATTTTTATTTAGAAATTCAATGTGGATCTCTTGATCTTATAGGGGCATGTGGAACTAATCAATGTAGGTCACAAGTACTCTAATATTCCCATATTAACCCTTCGGATCTGATTGATGGTGGTGGAGACACCATCCTCAAATGTGGGAGGGGATTTCCAAAGGTCACTGCTATTATATCTACAACTGATTCCATAAAGTAGTTTTATTATATGTTAGTTTCTCAATAGAAGTATTTAACGTTTTCGATGAGATAGAGGAGATGAGAAAAGATATTTTCACCAACAACTACTAGAGTCTTCGTAGAGGGATGTCGAAGCGAATCATTTTTATTCATGTTATCATTGGTGATAGAATTAGCATAGAAACATAGAATAGTTATACTAAGTCAATCAGGTATATGTGTAGCACATAATCATTGTTATGAATTATAATATAATTCTAAATACATTTCCCTAAGCCAATGGGTGTGGAAACCCAAATATCATCATTCACTATTGGTTGTTTTCCTCCCCTTTTAGAGAAACCTTCCACAACATAAATTTATTCGTAGGAATTGAAGGAGGATTGATTATTGTTTATTATTCTGATCTTCCCATCTATTTGATATTTTAAATAATGAGAAAATTTTTAAGGTACTACAACATTTCTGTGAAACCAAGGTCCTCTATGTAAGAATTTATATGCAGTGTATTATTGGATAAAATTTACTCAGTGTTATATGTGATATCCCCAAGATGATCAATGACCTTGATCATCATGAGAATTATTTTCTCAATCATATCATAAACATGAATGGTGAGTTTTTTATGAGTTAATCCCCCACTCCATGTCCCAAACATTGAAGGTTCCTAATGAGGATGAGATTCATCCCAAAACCATTGTCAGTTATAGCCCATTGAATTCCACTATTTTCATATTTCCGTAAAATATATAAGGTTATGTTATGTCCTTGGATGAATTATTTCTAATCCTGCACCATATATTTGATAGATAAATTTCATTCTGATGGAACATTCCCTACTCGATAAACATCCGTTGTAAAAAAATTGGTCACGAATTTTTGTGGCATATGGAGGGATTCGATGAGTGCCTCTCTAGGATATTTTGAATGATATATCGCATCCAATATTGAGAGTTTTGTGGGGATAATTTTCCATTAATCCATATTTTCATACTATTATTTCAAAGGTTAGTGGTTCCAAAGGTGACGATTATCTTTATTATATGAATTATGAGGGGACGTATTTGAGGTAGATGGGTCTGATGCTTCTGTAGAAGTTGATAGAGAATCTAATTCTAGTGGCATAGGACACTCTGGAATTTCATTTATCCTAGGATGATTATACAATCTCACCCTTTCCAGATGTTTATATAAGATAACTAGTCCTGGTTGAAAGCTAGAGAGATATGGGACACCTCTTTGTTATTGTTCATATTTTTTATCTCCCCTATGGTTATTGGATTCATATTTGTCCCCTATGGTGATGTGACAATGATATTGATTCTAACCATGATTGTGGTGTCCCTTGTATCCTCTGCTCTCGTTCCTTCAGCCTCCATCTCGCCAATCAGGTGTGGAGGACTCATACTCAGAGGTGTATTAATTAGTATAGAATGGGTCTATTATGTCTAATACATTAACTAAACCAACTATGAGTTCATTATGTGATTAGGTTACCTTTTTTTGGGTATCTTACCACGATACACACATTGAAGGTATGTAGTCTATAAGATTCAGATAAAATTCAGGAGATAAATACTACTCGTCCAATTTAATATCTCATAATATGTGATGATTATGTCCACCTATGGGAGGATTATCTAATGTCACCACTAAATGATGAAGAATTTTTATGGGGTTTCAATGTTGTTCTCTCAATGTGGCATGATCTTGGTAAAATAATTTTTGAGTCATCATATTATTGATCTTCTATCCACACGTGTATAGAATATCCTACCAATCACCAACATCTTCGAGTTGGGAGACGGGAAAAAAAGTCACATGTCTATAATCAACCATCCTCTGGAGGACAACTATGAATATGATTCAATTCTACATGGTGCAACATTTCCTTCTATTTAAAGGGTTGTAGTTATGAAAATTAGTGAAATTTTTCTTTTAGGGTTTTTGGGATATAGTAGCATGAGTAGGTTATTTTCCCTAGATGTAATGAAATAACTTGGGACCTTCTCATCTCAAAGGGAGTGCACATTATTCATCTGTTCCTGAAATCATGGGTGAAGCAGATTTCATTTTATTCCAGTCATGGGTGATTTGTTTATTGTTGTGACTCTGCATGAACTAATGGAATATTTTGGTCCTACATTGGTTCTTGAATGGGCACTACTACATTTTGGAGAGTAACAAAAGAATTATATTCCTTACTCAACATTTTTTCCTTATATTGATGGCATGGGATAAGACATATCTTGGTTCATATAAATGACATCTTCATTTATGATTTCCATTTATGGAAAAAATTGAATTCCACCTAGATACTTCATTTGGATCAATGGTATTTTTACATCATACCAATTATTATCAGTATAGAGTTCCATTAATTTTTAATGTTATAGAGGGATGAAATGTGAATATATTCACCCTTTATATAGGATGATGAAATCTAAGATCGCTTCTAATTTAAATACCCATTAGAATATTCTAAAGGACCACCATAATGGGAGGCGGAATATGATCATCCTCATGTATGATCTCTGAAGGATGTTAGTGCATTCATTCATTGGTGTGAGTAAGAATATGCGCCTCGATTCCATTTGCTTCTAGAGTATAGTGAGTTACCTCACTAACTGGAATACATGCTTGACTTGAGGAATCTTTTGCACTCAGATTGTGAGAACTAGATAAAATAGTTATATGATCCTATTCCGATGAATTTGTAATATTCCTTCTTTACTCTTAATATAAATACGGTCCATTCCGATGGAATTTTCCTCTCTAACTCCATAATCCATGGACAGAATGGGGATATGAGCCCCATTATATGAATTTGGATTATGTCCCCAATATTTTTTGATACGAATGGGAACGTATCTTGTGCCATGTGACACTATCACTTGGTGAGCACCAATTAGAATGTTAAAATTAGCATTGCCTAATTCCTCTTCCTTTATAGGAATATTTTGATCATTTACCTAAATGGGAGTAATAATGGGTACATATTCATGATTATAAACTTGTTTAAACTGATCATTGTGATGTACTCCAGTAGTTATCAAGAAATAATTATCTGTCTATTAATATATCTATACCATTTCTAATGTATGTTGAAAACTTTCATCAGTTGTTTCTATAATATAGTGAAATTGTAGAAAATGTGTGCATGAATATAGGATAGAAAATCTTCTATATTCAATATATAATACAAGATATCTTCAATTTAATTAGGTATGTAATCCCACTCATGTCCTCTTTATTACATTATAATATTATGGCAGGCTGTATGCACATGTGAATTAATATATACCATCCCCATACATGTTGTAGAAATATTCGTATGGACTTGATCTGACTTAGCAAGGATATTAGACTGCTTACTGGCTTCCAAAAAAATAAACCAATGGACTTCGTTAGCGAATTTAGGGACATGATCCAACTCCCTTTTAACAATATAGTTATTCACCCAATGTGACTTCCTTAATACCGGTTCATGAGTATCCAAGCTGTCAATGTGTTATGTGGTTCCCCCATTAGACGAGTCAGGGGCACTAGTGGGATGAAGATGGTGATAATGGTTGACATGATCCCTCATTGGAATCTTTTTAACCAAAATGCAGCTTCAATTGACTCATTTCCCCACAATCCTTTGATTTAAATGTTTCCAATTGTAACAATCCATTGATAAACTTCAAAATAATTTTTTTGGACAATGAGAGCTACTGGTTTCACTATTGAATTATGGTAGATGAGGTATACTCTCCAATATTTATGTTTGGGGACCCTAACATAAATCCCTTATGGTCGTGATCATACAATTCCAATGGAATTTCTAATCCACTATTTTTTCCACTTGAACCTAAAGGTGTTTCGTCTATGAGTATGTTGCAAAAAACACAGAGGATGTATCCATATATGATTTTATAGAAATGTTTATAGATGAATACAATATATAGGATTGTTTTTCTTTGTGGGAAAAATATCTTTTGTTACAATGTTAATAAGGAACAAGGTCACTGATCAATGTATTATTGTAGTTGTAGAATATGCCAATTTAGAAATTCATAGGTGAATTTTTTTTCCTTTCTTATCTCCAAATGGTCAATATTTTCTTTTATAGTATTTGAAAATAAATAATGAACTTATTTCATGTTAACCTAGGTTTTGTTGGATTTCACATCGGAAGTACCATTTTTTTTGTGTAGAAGATTAAAAATGAAATGTCTTGACACATGTTAAACTGATCATTTTTTTGTTATTTGAGAGATTCAAGGTGGGTTCACCATTATTTATAAGATGGTTTCATGAAAAACAATTGAATAAGTGGGGTTGAATTTATTTACCATTTGTTCATGTTGGATTTTCTATATTTTCCCAAAGATAAACACCCAATGGTTCCCACATCTGTAACCAAGTACTTACCTTATTTCCAGAGAAAGGTTGTCCTTTCGGGTTTCAGACCCAACGAGGCTTAGGGACTCTCACTTGTTATGAGGAAGGAAGGTAGGTGACATGTTCCTCTCGTGGGGTGTGGAAAAAACAATTATTTACTATGTTAAAATATAGTATAGTAGTTAACCTAAGTTGTCTCCAGAGAGGAGCGCACAACAATCATGTTTGTCACTTTGTATTTGAATTGGATTGATTTTGAAAAAAATGAAACAAAACTAAAGAAATCAATAAAGTATAAGATTTAAAACAAATTGAAAAGGAATGTGATTAAAAATAGTGATAATTATTGGGTGATAAGGTTGGGTTTGGTTTTCCAATTGTAATGTTATCATAGTTATTATTTATTCATTCCTTTTTTATTAAATCGATTAAAATGAGATTTCACAATCGCTTCATCTCACTTATTTGATTAATGGTGTTGGGGAGATTAAACATTTCTAAAATCTTAATTTGGTATAATTTCTATCCTTTTGTGAAAGAGTTGTAGAGAATACCCTCAATTGATTAAGGCAATTCCCAATTGGTTCTTGTTAATCCTAAACAATCTTGAATATTCAGTACAAATCTCACACGTACTGACGATCGCCAAGTACATCACCACTATGTTCGGATTTATTCCATCGTATATAGACCATAACCTAGTGAGGGATATAATTATCATTAAACAAATCAATAATAACAACAGAATATAAAATCAAATACAATCGCAAAAGATACTATAAGCTGTTATTACAATTGAAACCAACTTCATAATAAAGAAAATATTTTATAACAATAAGCGCATGAACTCATACATTACAAAATGGAAAACCTAATGTTCCCCAATCACTCATAACATTTACCCCACCATGGTAAGGGTAGTTGTGACTAAGGGGAAATAAAAAAACATTACAAGACTAAGAAGTGTAAAACAAAGATAAGAAAGTACAGAAATTTGATCCTCCAGAATCTGTCCTCCAGAAGTTTTCCTCTGTTCTGCCCAACTCATGGCCGAATGTGGCCAAGGTCCCTTCTTATAGAAGGTGAAGAATGAAGTTGGCCATCCACCCACGAAGGTTGAATGCATTTGGAGCCGTGTGGAAGGAGTTATGGCCTATTTAGTAGACTTGACGTATTCTGGCAGCCGATCACTATTCCACCATCCCAACTTTGAATGTTTAATTGGTGGCCTTAATGTATGAATTTACATCTGATATTTTGAGATAATCTGAACCTTCTAGTTGGATTCCTAACCCAGCTAGAACCAATGATGTTGGAGGCCGGTGGTCCATGATATGGTTCATTGAATGTGGTGTGGTCCATTCTGCCGGCCAGAAGAAGTGTTCACATTGACCGAAATGTTTGGGCATGTTGGTGTTCGAATTGGATTTTGTTCATGAAGACATATATGTATACCACGAATCATGTAAACCTAAAAAAAGAATCAGGTGAATTGGATACAAAATGTATGTGTTATGCTTGAAATACAGAGGAAATATAAATCTGTTTAATGTATAGAATTAACCACTTTTCACATTTAAGCTTGAAACTCACCAAAAGTAATAAGACGATGCAAATAAAATAAAATTGGAAAATGTGAATTGATTAAATACATTAAAAACATATGTATAAATATGAAAATATTATCTCTTTCAATTCCCCCACACATAGCACTTGGACTCCTTGACAAGTAAACATCGACATCAAATCATAGTAAATTTAAAACACATATTCATGAGATCAACTAATTTAATAACAATAAACAAAAGATATCATGACTCATAAAACACTATTATTTCAAGTTCATCATTTTATATTATTCAATATATTTAGTCTTCATTTATCCCCCCTTGCACACAAAACACTTACCTAACATACATTTTTTTCTCATCACACAAATATCAATTTTCAACAATGTCTTTCCCATCCAATACTCATGCAAGGGTCACCATAGGCTTGATAAATTCCTACATCTTCACCCGATGTGAGTCAAGAACATATATTTATCATTAGGACTTTATAAAGGTCGTTCTGTGTCTTTAGGTTGGTAGGATTTAGATGTGAAAAATTCTGTGGCTGAATATGGAGTGCTTGTCTCTTTTTGAAGTAAAATTACATTATTCTAATTTAAACTTAAAAATGGTATCCTCCTCACTCCCCTTTGAAGTAAATCAGCTCCACTAGAATGAAAAAGCAATGAAATTTCACACCATTAATCATTTCAGCAGAAATATTTTCAATCATCTCAAACAAGATTTATCTTGAATGTTCCAGATAGGCACAACTTTTTTTTCCGTTGGAAGCTCCAAAAAGGCACAACTTCTCATACTTGAAAGCACCAGAAAAGGCACCGCTTTCAACTGAATGATTTTTTTCAGCAATAATAACATCTATTAAACATTTTAGTTTCCACCCAAATTATCTCCAAATGATGTAGTACAAAACAAGACAGCTTCCCCCACACTTAAGTTCAACAAGATTATGCAATTTCACTTCTAGAGCAGGTTGGATAGGGAAAATTGGCTTGTATTGTGGCTAACCTAACAGGATGTTCATGTCTTCTATGGGATAAAAGGATTAAATGTACAAGGTAGGCCATTATAAAAAAGGATTATTTTGAAAAGGGTCCTTTAAAATCAATGAAATGCCTCAATCCATTAAAACACATGTACCTCAAACCCTCAAGTTTTGACAGGAATAAATCAAATTCTGGTTAAATCAAGCATGATTTGGTTCTCTCAAGAAGTGAGGTGAATGTAAAGAATATGAAAATAATAGGTTCATAAGCCTCACGGGAATGTGATTTCAAATATAAAGATAGTGATATGTGGAATGGGATTCAAAAAAAAACAGAGTATTTTTCATGAAATTCCCAATGAATTGAGCTCGAAACAAACTAATTTTCAGCATTCATTTAAGCTCAGTTTCATGGAATAAATTTTTTAAAACATTGAAATGGGTATCAAAAATGGCGATGATATTCATTTTAGCTCAATAGATTTAAAAACACACAAAAATTTGAAAAACACACATTTTTTTTAAATAATTGAAAATACTAAACTACAAAGGTTCCCTCCCCCACACTTAAATGATACAGTTTCCACAATGAATTAAAATTGATTTAACATGTAAGAAGATTTTTAATTTAATCATAGGAATCAATAAAGTGTAATGTAAAGGTACAACCTGACTTATTGGTAGTGTAATGTTGAGTTAAGCTCTTAAGTGCTATGCATATAAAACTCTACAAACAAAGGTATATAATAAAAAATAATAAATTTATTGAAAGTAAATAAAATAGAAATATAATGAGAATATAAGGATAGATCGTTGTTTAATCCCCCAAGTGGGACCTGGGTTTTTACTGCCTCTAGATGGGCAGTTTCAGTTGGTTATACCCAATCCGGTGGTGGGTTGAGTTTCTTTGAGATGAACCACCAACACATTTTCCTTCCAGTTATAACTTCTTTCTTTTTTTAGGAGTATATGGATACAGTACACCAAGTCCACCCCTATGAAAATGATATTCTTCTTATATAGTGGGGTTAGGATAAAAATGAGTCCTCCTCTCTATTGGTTTCTTATTTCACAACTTCTTCTTGATTCTCCAGTGGTTCCTCAAGGCATGCTGCATCAAAAGAATATTCAAAGGGGAAATTAGAGAGTAATTCAATTTGAATAAAATTAAATCATGATGAATCAATATCAAACTCTTCCCTTTCAAAGTAAGCATCTCGTGTCTCTTTTTCCTCAAGAAATTCCACTTGGATCTCATCTTGAAATTCCTCCAATAATTTTTCATCTAGTTCAGGGAGCCCCATATTTTCCATATGATGTGTATCTTCTTTTTCCGCATCCACCAAGGGAATACATTTGTTGTCCAATTCTGAAAATTTATAACAAGGGAAGGTGATACTCAATTCAGATTCTATATAATTAGAATGAAAAGTGTTAAGAAAAATATTATCTCCCTTATGTGTATTGACATAAATTGATTCTTCAGTGGAAAGTTTATCTTGGAGTTGAATTTCACATGATAGAGGTAGGTAGTCAGGCTCCTCCATCTTTTCTTCCACCGCTTTTGTGGTGTCTTCCTTCATTGGTTCTGGATCTTCTACTATGTAAGGAATATGTGGATCAAGTAGTTCTTCACACTCATTCCAAAATCTATCTAGATCTTTTTTCCCTCCCACATGTATCTCAATAGGTAATTCTTCTTTCTTTTCCTCCTCAGGTTCATTCATGGGCTCTGGTTTTTCAATCATTGTACGGACATATTCAAATGCTAGATCTTCTTTTCTCTCTAGTTTTGCGATGTCATTTTTATGTTCTTGCATTTGAACTATATCATAACTATACTCATCTACTTTTTCTAAATGTGGGTATTTGTTACATGAATTAATGAAATAATCAATTGAAAACATCATGTAAAAATATTTTTTTATGTTTTTTTTAAAGTGTGAAATATTTATAATGAGATTGTGGCACTACCTCACCGGAAACAACGCCATGTTTTGTCACGTGCCTGTCGTGGGGTGTGGAAGAAACAATTATTTACTATGTTAAAATATAGTGTAGTTGTTAACCTAAGTTGTCTTCAGAGAGATGGGCACAACAATCATGTTTGTCACTTTGTATTTGAATTTGTTTGATTTTGAAAACAATGAAACAAAACTAAAGAAAGCAATAAAGTATAAGATTTAAAACAAATTGAAAAGGAATGTGATTTAAAATAGTGATAATTATTGGGTGATCCGGTTGGTTTTGGTTTTCCAATTGTAATGTTATCATAGGTCTTATTTATTCATTATTTTTTTATTAAATCGATTAAAATGAGATTTCACAATCGATTCATCTCACTTATTTGATTAATGATGTTGGGGAGATTAAACCTTACTAAAATATTAGTTTGGTATAATCTATATCCTTTTGTGAAAGAGTTGTATAGAATACACTCAATTGATTAAGGCAATTCCCAATCGGGTCTTGTTAGTCCCAAACAATCTTGAATATTCAGTACAAATCTCACACGTACTGACGATCGCCAAGTAATTCACCACTATGTTCTGGTTTATTCCATCGTATATAGACCAGAACCTAGTGAGGGATATAATTATCATTATAAAAATTCAATAATAACAACAGAATATAAAATCAAATACAATTGCACATGATAATATAAGCTGTTATTACAATTGAAACCAACTTCATAATAAAGAGAACATTTTATAACATTAAGCGCATGAACTCATACAATAAAAAATGGAAAAAATAACCTTCCCCAATCACTCAGAATATTTACCCCACCATGGTAAGGTTAGTTGTGACTAAGGGGAAAGAAAAACACATTACAAGACTAAGAAGTGTAAAACAAAGAAAAGAAAGAACAGAAATTTGATCCTCCAGAATCTGTCCTCCAGATGTTTTCCTCTATTATGCCCACCTCCTGGCCGAATGTGGCCAAGTTCCCTTCTTATAGAAGGTGAAGAATGAAGTTTTCCATCCACCCACTAAGTTTGAATTCATTTAGAGTCGTGTGGAAGGAGTTATGGCCGATTTAGTATACTTGACTTATTCTGGCCGTCGATCACTATTCCACCAACCAAATTTGACCGTTTAATTGGCGGCCTTAATGAATGAATTTACTTCTGATATTTTGAGATAATCTGAACCTTTTAGTAGGCTTACGAACCCAACTGGAACCAAAGAATTTAGAGGCCGGTGGTCCATGATATGGTTCATTGAATGTGGTGTGGTCCATTTTGCCGGCCAAAAGAAGTGTCCACATTGCCCGAAATGTTTGGGCATGTTGGCATTCGAATTATCTTTTGTTCCCGAATACTTACATGTGTCCAACAAATCATGAAATCCTAAAAAAATGGAATAAGGTGAATTGGATACAAAATGTATGAGTTATTCTAGAAATACAGAGGCAATATAAATCTGTTTAATGTCCAGAATTAACCACTTTTCACATTTAAGCTCAAAACTCACCAAAAGTCATAAAATGATGCAAATAAAATCAAATTGATTAATATGAAGTGATTAAATAAATTAAAAACATATGTATAAATATGAAAATATTATCTCTGTCAGTAGGTCTAATCACATCTTTATGGGGGGAATTATTTCCTTTTGATGGAAAATATTACAGATTTTAATTGTGTTATTGAATCTCCTCTTAATCAAAATATAAAACTAGTTACCCTAATAAGATGATTAGGTTCCATTTCCATTTATGAATAAAAGGGGGTACTATTATTGACTATATCTATATGAATATGAGGTTCTTCATCCGTTCACCATTATTTTTTAGCAATGGGTAGTTACATATATCATGAATCCATATAACCATCCACTCTATGGTTTAATGCCATCTAGAGAAATGATTAATATGTAAAGGATGTGATTGAACCATTATATGGAATACTCTATATAATATTTTTATGTGAATCAAAACCTACATAGTTTATTAAACAATTAAATTCAACATCATTAGTAAAAAAATATGAGGGCACTTAGGAAGCAGGTATTGAGACTGATCCATAGAGAGACATCCTACGTATCCTCCTTATGGAAGGAATCAGAGTCACTATAGTTTGATGACGCCATAGAACATTCCCTAAGGTCCATTACCTTGTATGGGTGTATTAATTTGATTACAATATATAGGGATTATAGAATGAGGTTTTCCAGGAATGGTACAACTTCCTCATGATATCAGTTAAATACCGAGTTCAGTGCACACCTATTACACTAGTGCATGGGTTCCATAGGATATAAAATAGATATTAGGGTTTGTAATCCCATATTATAGTAGATAATGTATTCCCCACTTGTTTAAATTGGTATTCCCAATCCTACCCTTTCTATAAGTCACGTGTTCTTTAGCAACAGAGCTGTTCTCCAACATCTTTGAGATATGGTGGGGTACATGTCTTCCACATGAGGGTTTTTCTCTACAGGAGTTAGTTGATAGTTATGAGGGGAAATCCCCACCACTCATATTATATATATGTCACATTTTATGATAAGAATCAGTGATTCACTTTTTGACATATATTCTTACTCATCCACATCATCTTGGAAATGAGATAGTGTTCCCCTTTATCTCTCATTTGGGTATCCTTAAAATAATATATATATATATATATATTTGTGATTGTGTGTTTGTGTGTTTTTTAAATCTAATTCGCTTTTTCTTTGGATTTAGAGGAATATTATTTTATCTCCCTTTTTCTCCATTTTGGTTTTAGGGCATCCTACTGGGTACGTATATAATCAAAACTGCATGATATTTTACCACACATTTAAAGTATTATAAAAATAACCAATTGATTATGGTGATTATAGTGGATCATAATGATACCTTGGTGCATTAAATTTATATTGTTTTTCAGATAGCATATAAGGAGTAGGGCTCTCTCAGTAGTCCTTATTTCTAGTTTTATAAGGTTGATTCTTCATTTCTTATTGGGCATGTATTTCTCTCTTTTCACTCATTTTTATTCTATTGTACTCTTCTATACTACATAGAGTTTATTTACTAAATGGTTCATCAATAGATGTTACAATATTTAAATTACATTTTCCTACACTATTATATTTAGAGGATTGGGTTTGGGTGTAAATATACATTAGGAAAAGGCTGCCGGTATTTGTTTTTCTTCTTGTTACTTGTCACAACCCTTAGTATTTTATAGGAGGGATTGGGGTTTTGGAGGCACCTACATCTGCCATCTACGAGGTCTCTGCTAGTTTGGATCATTAAAAAGTGTGATCAAATGTGGTCCAACCATAGGAGAGTGTTTGGTGATTTTTGCCTTTATAAGCTTTGGTTGGGAACATAGGGAAACAATTTTGGTGTGAATCCAGTGTGGATATCTAGCTAAAGATCCCAATGTTTGTGTAGATGCTAATGTATCCACACACCAAGACTCTGACTACTTTTTAAACATGATTTATCAAGACATTAGTTGTAGAAAAAAATTTACATGTGTTATAGAGTATTGATTCCTCTGAATTTAAATCTTGGGTCAGATACCCACACACATATATATTCTCATCTGGTCGGGGTAGGTCTTGATTTATTTACAGATGCCTCCATGAAGACATGACGCCATGTTTTTTATTCACAATAATGGTGATGAATCAATGACTATGTAGTGTTTAGTTCAATTCCCATCCCATTATTTTCTTCCATCAAGTGGGAAGGTAATAGAAACCATTCCTATCGAGCAGTATAATGTACAAGAAGTTCAGTCCTAGGATGCTTATTATCTTAGTACACTGCATGTGTTATAGCAGTAGAGTTTGTTAATGATCCATAGTGATTATGATCCCGAGATATTGGACGGTTGGATCTAGTGTGTTTCATGATTCTTCATTCATGTTTGAACACAGAATGATCATATGGCTGCGCAAATAAACATTACATTTCATGGAGAGGCAGGGAACTGGAAGAGTTTGGTTTTGTAGACCAATGTAAAGAATATTATTGCATGATTTGAATTCTATAATCCATTTAGTTATTTGTATTACCCATAATTATTGTTCTTAGTTAATATATTTGTGCTCTTTAACATGTTCAAGGGTATTATGATAGCAGAATAGTGTGTTTCATGGTTCACTAACATTATGAGATACTCCCTCAATATAGAACAAGATGTATTATTCTCGGAAAGGATATTTGAGGAGTGTATCCCAGTAGACATCCATGAAAGAGTGTAATCTTTGTCCCTACCCACTTATGATTTAGTGAAATGAGCGGTCTATGGTGACTGATAGATTCCTAGAGGAGGGGTGATGGATGGTTATAGCTGGTGGTCGGTAGCATGTGGTCGAGTAATCTATAAAATGTAGTAGGCTTCAGATGTCAATATATTAGTAGAGGATGAATTATCGGACTTGGGCATGTGGGTTTGTTGATCAGGGAATACACATAGGATCCATTCATCCATGATAGGTGTAATGTTATGCTTTCAGTAGGGAGGGTCACTGGTCTTATGATTTCCCAACATATAATGCTAAATTGGACTAGCAGAAAATGATTAGACTTCCACGGTAGTGTAATCTCAATGATCATGGGTCCTCTAGATGTGGCCAGTGTAGTCATCAAGGAGGAACTTATGGATGAGGATTAGGAGTAGCTATGGGGGGAAGAAAGTTTTGTGGGGGGATACATTAAAAACTCCTTCAACCACCACCCCCACCACCGGGTGGCCCAAGATATTATTGAGCAAATTATAGTCAACTTCTTGGATAGTTTCATTATAAAGAGGGCTATGAACAATCTAAACATGAGTCAATATTAGAAAAAATATTTGTTTATTATACAATTTACTTAGTATAATTAGAAATTTGTTTAATTCCTTCATCTATAAGTTAATTTTCGGTGTGAGATCTTGCATTTCTAGTGGAGACCTTATCCCAACATCTATGGCTATAGGTTTATACATGAAGCGATTATTCTATATATCCCAAATATCTATCTGGGAGTTATTACATAGTGGATAAAGTTTCATATGTGGCCACTTAGTCATCATGACGAGACCTTACGTTTTTATCTTGGATATGGAATAATAGCCATAGATTCAAGAATTGATTGACTATTATCATATAATAGTTATATTCCATCATATAGATGGAGTGTGAATCACCTTTGTGGATAAGATATATCTCATGGTGAAATTAGTGGTCCGTGCATGAGAGATGATGAATCTCATCACCAATGAGTTAGTGTGTTTAGTCCCTAGAATAGTGGACACTTCACACATATGGATTCATTCTTTATTGGAAGGAATTATAGATGCCTTCCATGAATATTTTTCAATACTACATATAAGGTTGGGGATGCATTTATGTATTGATTATATCTATGGGATTGTTCTAATATATTCTACAGCATATTGGATAGCACCTGCTAATGTTTATGAGATGAGGGTTTAGTTATAGGTTGGTTGATAGAAGGGTTTTATCACACCCATTCTATCCCCCTTGCCATCTCTGGTTTTGTTCAGGATAAATTTAAATTGGAGAATAAAGATTTCTGTTTATTACCATCTTCTGTACCATGGCACGATAATAATGAGTTTTTCCTTTTAAGGGATTTATGAACTCTTTTAGCAATTGTGAGGTAAGAATTAGTTCTCATAGATTGATCATAATCCCTTCTACAACTATTTTAGAGTTTTCATGAGTAATATCTAAAATAATGAATTATGATGTTTTCACATATATTATGATTTCTTGGTGATGTCTTTCAGTGTAAAGAATTTCCTACTATGTCTATGGATTTGATGAACTAGATATTCCACCCATATATGAACTGATATTTGGTTTTCTTTATTGATAGACTACTCATATACTCTACATCTGTGGAGGATCATGTAAATCACAAGAAGATAGTCCTATAATTTATTCATGAGAAAAATATTTATTATAATCTTTCAATGTTCCAGTTATAGATCCACGAGTTTCCCTTCACGGGGATTGTATTTTCAGTGCATGCATAAGATGTGGACCTCGAAAGGACTAATTGAATGTTTTCTTAGGATCCAAAATAGGGCATGTCAGAGGTGCATAGGTTTCATGGATTGGAATAGTACTAAATAATTTTCATTGAATACTTATCTAGGATTTCAACCCATTTGACCAATCTAATATTGAAAGGTTATATATTTACTAGGACTGAGTAGTGTCAAAGAGACTTTATAGAGTTCAGTCTGTAGCAAAATTTTTCCCTTGTTTTGAAACTATCAGAAGAATGTTTGGAGTAAATGTCTTATTTCAATTCCCCTTGATATGGTCATAGTCTTGTATTGATATAGAGTTTGGTAGGGATCACATATGGGTTAAGGGAGTAGAGAATCATTGAGTAGAACAACACGACTCATAGACTATATCTAGAAATGGTTGTCTTGAATCTAAATATGTGGATAAACTATCTTATGGTGGAGAACATAATTATTAAATCATACCATAAAATTATCATGTATATCTTCCCATGTAGAGACTTGAACCAAAGAATGAGTTATTAGTTAGAGTTACTACTAGAATATTAATTTTAGATAGTCTATACCCATGGGAAGGGAAACATGGTGAAGGATTCCCTTTGTATTAATCCTATTCATGTTTGTTGGGGGATGGATATGATAAGTTGTCCAATTTTTTATCTTACCATGATAGTGGAGAGGGAAATAATTTTTCTTCTGTTGACTGTACTGACTCCTCCGCTTCTTTAGCGGGTGAGCGAGTCTCAGTTGGGAGACATCGACTGTGAGGTTCTCCATTACTAGATATCTTCTTGAGATTTAACATGTGTATTTTTTGAAGGATGGGAGTAAGTGATCATTTTCTGTGTATGGAAGGTTGTTCTAACCTTGATTTAAGTGGAGGTAATGATGTAGATTCACACTCATCCATTGGTTGTACATCCAGGTGTGGGTAATATGTTTAGAGACCTTTAGAGGTAGTTTTTGTGGGCTGAAATGAGGCATAGTGTTTTGGATGTCATCTCTCAGTGTCTCACATATCATTATTTAATGGGGCTTCACCAGGTGACTATAAGTTTTAAATAGCCTCTTGATATCCTATAGTGAAAAATGGTACTTATATCCATAGGCACTATGATCAGGACTCCCCAGATTGCATCCATCCATGATGAAATCTGGGTGATAGTTGACTGACTTAGGAAGATAGTACACTTCCCTACCTTGAGAAAATAGAGTTTAGTGGAGAGCGTGGAAGTGTTTTTTATTCAATAGATCATCAGACTCCCTGGCTTGACCTCGATGATTGTCTCCAAATAAGAAACATAGTTTACATCACAGTCATATAGAGGCCAACATGGGGAATTTAGGATACTATTTAGGATGAGTAATAATTTTCACCCCTCCACTGGATAGGAAGACTAGGATCACTATCTAGGAAATGGATGATATGTTGAGGTTTTATGAATTGGTATTTAGATAGATATTGGAATATCACTTTCCATTTGTATATTATTATTACAATAACTGTTATAACCTTATGATCGACATGGAACTCTTTGATGAATTATATGGGAGATCCTACATGTCACCCATGTGCTTGAATCATATTTAATACAATTATATAGTTTGGATAGAGATGGTACAAGCGATGACCAATAATATCCAGGTGATCTGCAAGAATATAACGACATCCCAAATATGAAAAAAAAAATCCTACATAGATTGATGTTGTAAAACCATAGGTCTTGATTATAGATATCATGATTTCCCAAGAATCACCCCATAATAAATATTAATGAGTTTTTGTGGAGGAAATCATTCCTAATGGATCATTGGTCTATTTGAGATCTTTTAGAGGGTTTGTGAGGTTTCATACAACCATGAGTTACCAAAGTAGTTGGAACAAGTGAATGATGTCTTCCATGTGTTGTAGCTGAGGAGATACATGCAGGATCTCTTGCACATTATTGACTGGGGTGATCTATACAACGAGGAAGGATTATACTCCATAGAGTACCTGATGGAAATTTATTATTCAAAGGTGAAGATCCCGAAAGGACACAAAATTACTTTGGTTTTTGTTCTATGGTATCCTGAGAGCATAAATTATAAGGTCGTTGTACTATTTTTATTATTTTTATTATGTGGCAGGTGGGCATGGGGAAATATTTAACTATAATTCATTTTTTAATGATGGGTAATACATGAGTAAATATGGTATTTTTGAACCTTATTTTATGTTAACAATTTCAAGCACAGACCTGGTTTTCATGTCCATAAGGTTATGTGTGGGACTATTTTTCTTGTCCATAAGTTTATGCATGGACTGATCGTTCATGTCTATAAGGTTATTCATAGACCTCATTTCATATCATTAACATGATGAGTGAACCTGTTATATTTATAAAAGTTCATCGTGTTATTAAATCACATTTTTACACCATTATTTATCCTATTTAATTCTATCATGGCTTATTTTAATTGATTTACATTATGATTCATGTCTTATGAACTTCAGGATTTAAACCACGACTCGAAATTATGATAAATCTTATGAATTTTGTGACTTACCAATATTAATATCATATTCTCAAATAGTTATGATCATGTTTTTATTAATTGATTTTTGATATCTAACTTTCCTAAACATACAAATGAAATGAGGTCACCCATTCTAATATTCCATTATCCATGTCATGAATAAAGGTTTCACATATGGATTTTCTATGTAGAGTACTACATGTGAATATATTTATGGGCGACATTAATGATAATTCATGAAATAAGAATACTATGTATCTATATTCTAAATAAATTGATCCTTTATAGTCATCGGGCATGTATTTTTGAAATGTATTTAATATTTAAATAAAAATATGTAATATTTATGTATAAAAATATGATGTCACTATATCAATCACATGGGAGCAGTTCAATGGATATGGACCTCTTCCCACACCACGATTCATATGGGGTCCATTTAATGTTTGAATGTCATTTGTTTTTATATTAGAAATTTTTTATGGGTAGGAACTGATCTCATACTCCTTTAAAATTGATTTAACATGATCTAACAATGCCATCTGAATATTTTATTGTTTTTTTCAAATTTAATACGATTATGGGGATGAAAATTTGTATTGCATCTCATATTTGTATAGAATTTTTATTGGGTACTTCTACAAAAAAAGGTAAACATAAGATCTCAATCGAGTAAAATTATATGTTTTACTCCATGAAACATATCCAATTATTTTTTAATAAACTATAAAATTGATCATGTGTGAAATCTTCAAAAATTACAATGAAATTTCCGAAGATCATTCGGTGTTAAATTTTAACCCAGATGAAAATATAAACTTAAATGTATTGGGAAATCCAACAATGAAATCCATGATGATATTCTCCAATTAACACATAGGTATAAGTAATTTGTGAATCATCTACATATAATTCTAGATTCACACAATAAATTTCTAGAATACCTTGAATTGAGATACATACTCCACAATCTTCCCCTATATATTGACACAAAAATTGATTCTTGAGAACTCTATATACCTCTTTCCATAGATTATGCATAGATAATGATGTTATATGTGCATCATAATATAGTGAATTCACTAGTTTTGGTATGGATGTAACACATATTCATTTACATAGTTATATAATTCCTTTATTTCAAATGTTTAACTTTGAAATATTCTTAACTTTCTTCTATATCATCATATCATCCTTTTCTGTCTCTTAACCATTACATAGATTGATGGTGTTGTAGTTATTTAAAAAATACTAAATTTATCCCTATATCTCATTATATAAAGTTTCATATATTTCAAACACATGATTATTGGGTCTCTTTCAATCCTTAATGGAGATAAGGTAGCATGATCCACTCGTTTGATATAATTATCCTCCTTTTTTCTTTTAAATTTGGTAATGTTTCATTTATTCATTGTCCTTGATCGACTCCAACCATCCCCTTGGGAGAATAATCATCTCATTAATTTAGAATATATAATTTATTATCTTTTTATGATTATATATTTCATACTTTTCACCATAGATATATTTCTATCCCTATATTTAATGAGAATATTACATCATCTAGAAAAAAGTCATGTTTCATTTATTTTTTCTCAAGAATCCTTAATTGACTTGAGGTATAAGCTAAAACCATGTCATTATTATTGAGGAAAAATCCCATTCCCATGTTTTAAGCATCATTGAATATTATAAACACTTTTCCATTTTAGTGTAGTTTGATTATAGGGGAAGTGACCAAATATCTCTTCAACCCCTATATTTTTTTATTGATATTCATCTATCAATACGATCATTACTCCATAGAGAGTGAACATGGTATGATGATTCAATACTCATGGAAACTTTCTTACAAATCATTGATAGTATCCATAAAATATATGAACATTGTGATCATATGTTATAGTTGTTGGAAATGGCCATTCTTTAATTGCATATGTCTTTAATGTATCAAAAAATATGTCATATATTATGTCTACTTAATCCATAAATGATAATTTATACTTCATAAATTATTACCATCAAAATTTAACATATATTTTCTCATATTCATCTTCTTGAACATAATACTCAAATAATATTATATGTCTACCTTTTTATTGGATTGTATGTTAATATCAATAATAAATTCCACCAAAAATTTGTAACGGTAATCGTGAAAGTAACTATTCATTAGATCCATTAACATAACATGGGAAATTCTGAGTCTGAACTATATAAATATAAATTCATAATGTTCATGTATTATAAAAAAGGTTTTTATTCAATATATCCTCCCTTTGGTACAATAATTATTGTTTTCCGAATTGAGGTTCAAACATTGAAAAGTATTATCATATGTGTAGTTTATTAAACAAGTCATCAATATGAGGTAGATGATATATAATATTGATCATGATATTCTATGTTTATTATAATCAAGGAACTAATGTATTGATCCATTTTTATTATTAAAAAATAGGATTCATTAACCCCATAATAACACACAATGGTCTAAAACCCCTTTCAATAGTATCATGGATCTTCTTCCCCAATTCCTTTAATTTATTCATGGTCAATCCATACTGAGTCTTTTATAATGTAATATCACTAAAAATGAATTTTATTGAAAAATAAACCTCATGGAATTGGGTACAACTAAATAACTCTTCTGGGAATATATTTACACATTCCCTCACGAAAGGTATACCATCAATATTATCATTTTCGTTTACCATTTTTGCTAAATTCCCCTCATGGTTGTGTTTCAAGTCCCATATAGAGGATTTAATTTTCATAAGAGTGTATTGTTATATTTTTATTGTAATATAATAAAAAACTGATTCAAGATATGAAATATGAAATAATTACCCCAAAAAATAAATGTTGTCACCATTTCAACCCATACATTTCATACGTATATATTACAACCAAATAGACGAATATTCATTATGTAACCTTACTATCCATGCTTGAATAATATAGTTTTTGTGTATTTGGAGACTAAATACCCAAACTTATAATTTATCAATTATCTTCATTATATCCAATAAAAATCATCTAACATAGTACTCTTCTTTAATTTACCATACATAAAAACATTGATAAAGACCTGTAGAAGGGAATCATACGAATGGGTGGTCATAGATACTCTGAAAGGGTAATAAATGGATATTTATATTATCAATTATTAATAAGATGAGAATAATCTTATAAGAACAAGAGTGTGTCCTTAAAAATATTTACACATAATATCATATTTCATGATCATGAATCATGGAGTAAATCCTAGAAATTCAAAATACATGAATCATAATAGAACAAAAAATCATCATTAGGAGTATAAAATTGACATAATACATAAATTTGTGTAATAAAAAATATATATTCATTTCCATAGTAAAAAAAATACTATCATAGTGGATTGGGTTCAATTATTATTCCATCATATCCAAAGTTAATGTACACTCCCAAGTCTATCATAGTGCACATTGTCCCTTACCATAATGGGTTTGCTCCTCACAATGGTTCATATTATCTAATGAGATATCCATCTTTACCAAATTAATTAGAGGGAATTATAATTATATCCCACTCATCACGTATTGAAAATAAGACATTTTTTTGATGCAATATTATTAAACATTTATCATATATCAAAAGATTTTAAACGAAACGAGTTTCATAAATATTCCAAATTTTAATTATAGCATAAAATATAAAAAGTAATATTTTTAAAAATCATCTAATAATTATAATCATAATTGATATATAAAAATAATATGGATATAATCATTGTATTATATCACAAATAATGAATTATTAATATCAAATGATGTTTTCTATGATGAAAACCCCGTTAAAAGATCATAGGGAAAATATCTTGAGAAAAATTAAAATTTCATTTTGAAATCAATCATTTAAAGTAAAAAATATTTAAAAATATTAAATTAAGAATTTCAATGATTTTTTTTCAGAATTATAACTGGCGATTCAATACTTTCATAGGTAATGATGCTGGAAAATTCAATTAGTATCATAAGTGTTAATGAAATTATATTTTCAGACATTTATTAAAAAGTAACCATTTTTATAAAATGAACAAAATAACTTTTTTTGGATTTTTTGAATAATAAAACATGTGGAAATGATTTTTAAAAAACAATAGTGAATGGTTAAAAATATATTTGTATTCATATTACTGAAAACATGGAAATGGAAGAGAAATATTACATACAGTATAGTAAAATGTATTCAGTTTTCCATAAAAAATTCATTGATTCTCTTCAGTACTTTATGTGAGTATGATTAAAGTAAAACATGCATTAAATACATGAAACTAGACAATAATAAAAATATAATAGATTTATCATATAGATATCATATAATTTCCTCAATTTATGTTCACACATAAACAATCCCAATTAAAATGGGATTGAGACATAAGTTACTAACCACATTGGTTAATTTTAGATCAATACATCATGAAAAAATAGAACATAATATTGATATTTATATTTGAATAATTTTGAATAATGTAATAATAAAGCTAATTCATTGAAATAATATACACCACATAATATAAACACGGAGTGAATATGGAATGTGTCTGACCGAAATAAATGTGAGATGCAAATCCTCACCACAAGTTCCACTTTCTTCATAATAAAACTATATTTAGATATAATAAATCTTAGTTAATTATTAATACATGATATCATCAATTAAATAATTATTATATAAAATATGATCAATTTAATATATTTCAAATCCAATTTACTAATTATTATTTTTTAATTCTTTTTTTAGGGTTTAACTATTTCAATTATTCATCGAAGATTTGGTGTAGTAGTTTTAGTAACTGTAAATTGATCACAGGTCAATAAACTAAATAATTCTAATAATGATATAAATATAATATATATTCATTATAGGTATATTTATTCATCCATTAAATTTAAATATAGAAAAATTAATTACACCGTTTATGGAGATGGTAGGTTGTACGTACGCTTGAATATTAATTTCATTTTTATAAGTATAGAAAGAAGGAAAGATATGACATAATTAATACATAAAAGGAAATATTTATGTCAAATATATCTTATATATTAATTAAATCTATCATTTTATTCATCTATGTAACGTGGAAATGAAAAATTAATCACATCACATCGTGAAGGTGGTGTTCCCCACATACACAAGAGAAATGTGATCATTGTCCAATGGATGTGAATAAGGTGGATTATGCTTTCTCCATCATCATTAATATTAATTATGTATATTGAAAATAATTGATTCATTATTTTATATTATATTCCATGGATTTAGAGGAGGTTGAAGTTTAAATTTTTTGAAATAGGTTAGGTAAAATGATTACCTCTTCTTTGGTAACCCCCTTTTAGATTACTACATAAGGATCCTTGGAAAAATATTATAAGCAGAAAAAAACATATAGTTCAAAAATATTGAAGTTTTCAATAAACTTTTGTGGATTTTGGAAGATATATAAGGCTCAAAATGTTTGGGGGAGACGATAAGATGTTTCCTTTTATATGTGAGAGGAGGTGCACTCTTGGAATTACGAAAGTTATTTAATTAATATAAAATAATTTTCCTGTTCAGGTGGCTCCAAATTGATGTATTTAAAATATAGGATGTATATGAGTCTAAATATTCTGATAATATAATTTTTTATGGGTTTATGATATTTTTTAACCCTTATATATTACATCTAACTCCCATTAACTCCTTTGAAAACTAATGTGATATCAATGTTTATTTATATTTAGCGGCCATGAAAGAAACTATAATAGGAAAAGTGACCTATAAATGGTCCATATATGAAATTTTAAATAACTTCACATTTCATGAATGTTGGAACATTTTTTATTAAGTTTAATAATTTAATTAAATATTGTTATTTAAAAATATAATTATAATAATTTTTTTAAATACATGAAATTTTATAATATAATAAATATATAATAAATGTAAAATTGTTCCAAAATGAAATGGATTAACATATAAGGAATATTTTGACTTCACATAATATCCTATTAAAATTAATACATTTATAAATATTATTTTAAAACTTTCTAGTTTAACCACCTCTTTAGAAAATTCTAAGGTTATCTCGGGTAATGTCCTTTTCAATATTTCAGAGTCTTAATTTTACATATAATACTTCAATTAGTTCACAAAAATTGAGGATATTGTAGAAAATATTTCATCTTGATTATCCACATTCAATATATTTATAATTTTTAAATAAATAAATAAAATATTTTTTAATAGAAAATACTATTAATGTCATTATCAAAACTATTCAAGCAATTTGACATTGGAAACAACATGAAAGGAATGGAATTTCAATATAAATTAGTAAAATGTCTCACATGTGTTATATTTATCATTAAAATTCATTTTAGAGTTTAAATCACACCAAAATTATTATGTTTATTTAATTTGAAATAATTTTCATTATTTTTCAACTACTTGAACACGAATTATATGAGAATTTCCTAAGAATATAATGAAATAATATCATCACTAAAATTTTAAAATAAATTACCATAAAAATAGATTATTTAAATTGGAAATAAACATTTATATTCATTAAAAATGTATATTTACACACATATATTTCATAAAAATTATTTATTATGTTACATAGTCTTTTCTATCTTAGAAAAAGCATTGTGTAATAATTTGGATAAATCACTTGTTCTATGAAAAAAAAATCAGATATACCGATTAAAATCAACAATAATGAATCGTATTTAATAAAATATCCTATAAAATTCTTCATACTTGTCAATATTTTTTATGAAAGTATATTTGCCTTTTTTATTATTGTGCATGAATTAGCTTGATATTGGAAATAATTTTCATATTTATCATGACAAAAATTCTAATTAATATGTTTTAAATTTTTTTATGATACTGGTAGTACATTATCATCAATGATTCAATTTTTATCTTTCATAAGTTATTATATCATATTTATGTCTTGTAAATATCATAACAGTTGTCGTATTTCAAGGAAACATTATTATTTACTATTCACAAAAGTTCATTTATTTAAAAAAATTAAAAAATATCCTAAGATAATTTTATAATTAATATATCAATGGTGATATTATTTTCATAAAAAAATTTCTAAATTATTAATAAATTAATTATAATGTTCTCTCATAAAAATAAATGAAACCCATTTTCGGAAAAAAAAACTTTTTTGAAGAATAAAACGACTAATAAAAATTGAGTGATAATTTCCTTTGAATTTCTCAATAATTGTTTTATTATGAAATATATTTTTTTATATATCATAATTCAGCAACCTTTATTCACACCTTTTAATTCCCCATATATGAAATAAATTTCATACAATAATCATTTATTGTGTATCATTTATGCTCGGTGTTATGTTCAGTACACTATATCAAAGATAATTTTCATTTAAATCTTGATGTGTTACTGTAGCTCCATAAATCCATTATCCAAAATATGGTGTATAAATTATGAATTTTTAATAGATACAACATATCTATGTATGATGTTTTTATTACATTATTAGTCATTTAGATCAAGATATATATATGATACATATTTTAGATTCAGAATAAAATATAAATCATAATAGATGAAAATGATCGGAATCCTTGAAATTTGATCTAAGATTTCAACATCATATCATGGGGAAAACAAATAATATAATGGTCATATAATATTATAGGTGAATTTTGATTATAATTGATGAGATTATTATTAAATATTACATAATCTAGTATTAAAGGTAAATAATTGAAATGCATGCCATTTATATCAATAACATGAGAATGAAATGAATCATAAGAAAATATCAATTATTTAGTATAATTGATAATAATAAACTATTTTTCAATTATGGATTCTATAATTTTTTATTTCATTATCTTAGAAATCACAATATCTCTATCATCAAATCCTTTTACAAAGACCATTTAATCAATGGGCAGGGATACACCAAAACGCATTAAATAATTATTTCCATCTGATTTGTCTCCTGAAAAATACTATTAAATTGAGGAACTATATAATTCCAGCCAACAACCATTAATAAATTTCTATTTCATACCTATTATATTTATTTTAATTCATAGATATATGTCTTATGAACAAATTTATGTAGTTAATAGAGAAAACAAAATATCTATATTTTTTGGTCAAGAAAATAACTTTCAACATAAAAACCCTTATGTGTAAATGGTATAAGGTTAAATAAATAGCCATATCCATGATAAAAATAAAATAAAAAATCAATATAAATTTAATTTCCAATGATCACAATTGTGTTAAAGTTTCAATGGAATGTTAAAAAAAATTAAAACAATAAACAGTTGAGAGATGTCTATTATGAAACTAGGTTATCTGGTTAAATAAATTCTTTTATAGAATAGATGAAAATGAAAATAAAACAATTAAAATACGATTTATTAATTTTTTACATTTTATAAATCAATTAAATATTATATAATATTCTAAAGAGCGTAAAATAGTTATGATAGCTGAAATATAAGTTAATGTTCTATATTTAAAAAATGACATTCCTTCTGAAATTGTGTAAATAAATTTAAAACAAAATATTCTAAAAAACAATATAAAAATTATGTTAAGATGTATTAAAAAGTAATTGATTATGAAAAATGTTCTTAGTAAATCATTAGGGTTAATAAGAAGAATTTTTTAATAGAATTTTGAAAAATATGGAGAAGAAAATAAACCCAATAAAAAGGAGAAATAAGATCATCTTTCTATAAAAAATAATCCTAAATGAAAAATTTTAATTTAATAATTTATTATCATTAATAAATATATTCTCATTTTAAATATAAAAAATGGAAATCATAAAAACTATATAATGTAATCAGTTTATTAATACCAAATATGACACAATAGAGTGTAAATTGTGAATAAATACTTTCCCTCACAATTCCCCTTCAATTAAAATTATTTAACCTACTACAAAATGGTATTAAATAAGTTAAAAATTTATAAATGAAACATATTATAATTATTAAGATCATATATGATCATATTATAACATCTTATTACCAATTTGATAACAATCTTCCATTATTATCAATGTATTTGGTGTTAACTCCATTATTTTATCATGCGTGTTTTTATTCAGTGGTTCTAGTCCATGAACATTGTTATGGTACCATAATCTCAATAATTTTAAGCATGATATAAATATTTTATATATTTCCATTGAATCTATACTTATTAAAATCCATGTAATGTTCAGAGGAAGACAGATCACATCGTATCGAGGAGGTGGTTGTCCACCCATATGCATGAGCGACGTTATCATTATTCAACAGCATGGAAGGTAAGAAGGTAAATATTATATTAAAATTAAAAAATAATAGTTTTGAAAAATATATCATATATAATAATTAGTTACAAATTAATATCCATCGATGTAAAATGGTGTTGAAAAATGAATTGTACCATTTTGTGAAGAAGGTAATCCATATGTACACACGAGCGATGTTTTTGATTTTTGTTTAACTGAAAAGTGAATAGAAATTGATGTAAAATAATAATAGTAACATATAACAGAGTTGAGGGTGTTGCTAATAACATGACACCTTTCATTAATGGTAATAACTATGATTAGTGGAAATTAAAAATTAAAATGTATTTAGAGAGCGTGGGTCCTGAAATCTGGGACATAATTGAAGAACAACGTGATTTGACTATTACATCTAGGGAAAAATGGTCTCAGTTTACTAAATTTACATATAATAATAACATTAAAGCAATGAATGCATTGTACTATTCTCTAGGTGACGAAGAATTCTGTAGAATATCTGCCTATAAAATTTCTTGTTAAATTTGGATACTTTGGCTATTTCTCATGAGGAAACCACCAATGTTAATGAAATGGGATTAAATACTTATACTATTAAATATAATAATTTTATAATGAAGACACATGAAATATTTTCTGAAATGTATGTCAGTATCAATAAAATATTAAATACTATGAGTCTTCTCAGGAAACTAGAAAACAACAATGATCATATTAGGAGGTTGCTTCAATGCCTACCTAACAGATGGAGAGGGACATCTGTTTCTATCCATGAATCATGTGACATAGGCAAGCTACCAATGAAGAATCTAATTAAAAAACATAATATGTATTAATAAGAGCTTAATTTAATTAAAGAATAATATAAATAACTATGAAATAAATCAAATGTTCATTCAAGGCAAGCTACCAATGAAGAAACTAGTGGAAATGTCTACAGGAGCATGAAGAAGAGCTTACGTTAATTAAAGAATCATATGATGAACTAAGAAAGAAATAAATTTCATTCAAGACTACTACCTTATGTTTTCCAATTAGTTTCTTCATTGGTAGCTTGCCTATGTCACATGATTCGTGGATAGAAACAGATTTCCCTCTCCATCTATTAGGTAGGAATCGAAGCAACCTCCTAATTTGATCCTTATTGTTTTCTGGTTTCCTGGGAAGACTCATAGTATTTAATATTTTGTTGATACTGACATAAATTTCAGACATTATTTCATGTGTCTTCATTATAAAATTATCATATTTAATAGTATATGTATTTAATCCCATTTCATTAACTTTGGTGGTTTCTTCATGAGAAATATCCAAAGTATCCCAAATTTCATAAGAAATTTTATAGGCAGATATTCTACTGAATTATTTTTCACTTAGATAATAGTACAATGCATTCATTGAATTAATGTTATTTTTATATGTAGATTTAGTAAACTGAGACCATTTGTCCCTAGAAGTAAGAGTCAAATAATGTTGTTCTTCAATTATGTCCCAGATTTCAGGACCCATGCTCTCTAAATACATTTTAATTTTTAATTTCCACTGATCATAGTTATTAACATTAATGAAAGGCAGCATGTTAGTAGCAACACCCTCAACTCTATTATCCATAGTTAATTATTGTTATAATGAACTGAGACCCCAAGGCCCTCTGAATACCTCCCCAAAACCGAGAATTGAAATGAGGGTCTCTATTTAAGACAACTACTAATGGATTTCCATGGAGTCTCACCACCTCCTGAAGATACAAATAGACCAACACATCCACTTTATCTGTATCTATGATCATAATTATGTTGAATGATTTTGTAAGATGATAAATCACCACAAAAAATGGAATTCATACCCTAAGGTGTACGGGTAAGCCAACAATGAAGTCCATGACAACCTCATCCCACATATATGTATGAATGGGTAATGGATGGAGAAAACTGGAGGGTCTTTGATGCTCTGTTTTCACATGTTGGCATGTGTATCGTCTCAACATGATGTCAATGATGTTTTATCACACATCTGGCCACCAGAATTGTCACTACACATCATTATATGTCTTTGTGGAACCTGGATGGACAGCCCACTGAGACTAGTGGATATCCACCATCAACTCATTCCATAAAGATAATGACACTACTAAACGGCACTTAAAGCACAAGATGCCCTCAGAAGATTAAAACCAACTAGATGAGATTTTCTCTCCAGGAAGAAACTTCCTCAACCACTGAAAAAGCTAATATCTATGTAGTTCCCACTGAATCCACTCCAAAAGGGATGGACTCACTTGAACTCTCACCCCGAATGCACCCCATTATTCTCCTTGGTCTCCACATCCATTTGAGAAAAGATCCCCATCAAAGTCCACTCATCAATGTACATTCTCAAAGCCTATATTGGAACTCTTCTTATCAAGGTGTCGACCACCACATTACACCTTCCCAGGTTATAGACAATGTCAAAGTGAAACCCCTGCAATTACTCAATCCTACAATGCTTTCTCAAGTTGAGGTCCTCCTGTGAGAAGATATAGGCCAATATTTTTTGATTTGAGTAGACCAAAAACTTATCCCCAAAGAGATTTTGATTCCAAGTCTCCAAATCATGCATCACAACTACAAACACCATGTCATGTGTTCTGTAATTAATTTCATGATGCCATAGTTGGTGAGATACATAAACCACCACGTGATTATCTTGCATAAGAATTCACCCAAGACCCATACCAGATTCATTTCAATAGAACACACACCCTTTCCCAGCCTCAGGAAAAATCAGCATGATGGCAGTAGTCAACTGCCACGTTATCTTCTCGAACATTTCCTGAAATTTCGGTCCCCCTAAAAACGTCACCCCTTTATAGGTGAGTGTGTTCATTGGTGAGACATTCTGAGAGAAGTCATGAACAATCCACCTATAATAACTAGCCAGGACAAAAAAACTCTTGATCTCAAACACATTCTTAGGTTCCTCCCATGACCTGACCACACATTTCTTCTCAGGTTTCACTGAAACCCCCTGCTCTGAGATCACATGCCCTAGAGATTACACCTCCATATCCTAGAATTTTTATTTTGACAATATTTCATAAATTCGTGACCCTGAAAAGTTCCCCGAACGATCCACAAGTGATGTTCGTGTTCCCCCTCAAAGACAGAGTATACCAAAATTTCATCTGCAAACCCCACAATGAACAAATCAAGATACTGGTGGAACACTTGCTTTATGAGTTACATAAAAAATGCTTGATAATTGGATAATCGGAAGGGAATGACCAAATAATCATAGTTTTTGTACCTACTTCGAAAGGATGTCTTTGGGATATCTTCCTCTCTCATCCTGGGTTGATGGTATCCAGAACGCAAGTCTATTTTTTGAAAACTACTTTTCCCCCTTCAACTGATCGAACTATTCATATATTATGTTAAAAGAGTATTTGTTCTTCATTATTACCATATACATCTTTCGGTAGTCAATGAACTACCAGAGGGATCTTTCATCCTTTTTTGCGAACAACACAAGAGCATCCCAAGGAGAGATGCTCGGGGGAATAAATCCTTTGGATTCTAAGACATCTAGCTATATCATTAATTACCTCAGATCGATAGGGGCCATGAAATTTGAGGGAAGAGATTTCGACTGTGTTCCTTATGACATTTCAATCGAGAATTCCACATCCCTCTCTGAGGGAATACCAGAAAAATCATCCGGGAAAACTTTTGGAATCTCATTCACTACATGAGGTAGTGCACTTTCCGGGGAAAGAACATCATCCACTATCACGAGTGATGATAACTGGAATATAATACATTCCAAATCATCGAGTGGAGGTATTTCATGCCTCGACTGAGGGTTCCATTCCCCAGAAAATACCTGACAACTCCCATCAGGTGTTTTGAAGCTCACTCGCCACCTGTAGCAATCGATGTTTTCCGGAATGTGTACTAGCCAAACCATGCCTGTATAATATCAAAAAGTTACATATCTAAGACCGAGAGGTCCTAATCCATCTCAAAACATGTCACAGATAGATCAAACAATGGGCACCTAAGACCCCGCTCCTTCTCCATTCCTAGCGGCATCACCAACTCCATCACAAAATACCATAACTTAGTTGGAAAACATAGAGTGTTCATGCTTCCTCATAAATTAGGAGGATTATTTTACTGGAACTCCTATTCCTTTTCCTTCCTTGGACCAGTCTCATTTTCCCAAATAGGAGCCTTAACAATAGCCATTCCATTTCCTAGTTCTTCGAAAACCCGAACCACAACCTATACTAGCCTCTGATCAAGCGAGGAGGGAGAACTCTCTCTGGCTTCCTCCCATGGGTGCATTGGAGATTTCTAGGGAGGCATGTTGCGGTAAAAAGGAAAAATTCACAAGAGAAAAAATATGTACAAAAGTACTGAAAAATTAAATCTATATCATCAAATATAATGAATCCAAAAACATTACAGGAATAAAATAAACCACTACTTCACCCCCACACGATGTCTATGTGTAGTCTGCAACCTACATGTCTCACATGGGAGTGAAGTCAAACAAACAATTCCATTATCCCATGATGAATCGAGTTCTTCCATGAGAGGTGTAGGACATGCATCTTACTCATGACCAAAACTATGGGTCCCAATAGTTCTAGTTTCATTCTATCCAGACTCATCCCAACATCATAATATATCCCAAAAACATTAACCTCCTCTTATACCATTTTTTCACGAACCAAATATGGTCGCCACTAATACTGTAACCAAATCCAACCCATGAAAAGTCACTAATGGGTTTCCCTATCTCCATGGGCTGGCACAAGTGCTCGGGTATCAATAAATTAGGTTTGGGGACAATTTACTTGAGTATGAAAGCATAAAACATTAAAAATAATAAATAATAGGAATCTAAAATTTTCATACCAAACATGTCTTTACAAAACCAGATCTGAATACATGGTTTTAAATATAGTACAAGAGGCCCACATAAAAATAAATATAGTATTAAGATAGTCACAAAGAATCTAAAATACAAGGGGTCGTCACCCCCGAGTTGTCTCCACAACACCACACTATAAGAGGGGACTAATAACCCGAACCTCCATCACTCGAGGCTTTACCTTCACCTGAGTCAAAAATAACCATGCCTACTTACACACAAAGGGTGTATGTAGAGTCTGATCCTAATCCCAATAGTATACCACCAAAATATTCCTATGTTCATCCAATACATGGTTAAAATGTAATCAATTTTATTATGTAAATAAAAGTGGTGATAAATTCCATGAAATGTACTTTTCAATTGAAAATAGTTTTCCAAATAAAACATTCATAATTTTAACACACATAAATAAGAAATTTTACGTACTATAAAGTAAATCCAAGAAAACCATAATACAATGGTAAATAGAACAAATCCAATGATCACCAAAACCAGGAACACGCCTAGGATACTAGATTTTCTAGGGCCCAATGCACCTCATACCTCAGTGTAAAGTAACCACAGAAAAATGTGTTCACAAGAACGAGCTACTAG
Source organism: Viscum album (assembly GCA_963277665.1). Taxonomy (NCBI): domain Eukaryota; kingdom Viridiplantae; phylum Streptophyta; class Magnoliopsida; order Santalales; family Viscaceae; genus Viscum; species Viscum album. The sequence goes on from OY728123.1 coordinate 670,724,678, forward strand.
TAGGAAAGATTATTATAACCAATTGGCCCCCCTTCATGATAAATATATTTTAGTTACAGTTGAATTTATCCATTTTCTCATTGAAACATGGACATCAACGATCTGGTTCAATAGTCTTACTTGTACATATCCACCCACCTAGGTACCCGGGCATCCCCTTTTGTGCTCAAACAATTTTATACTGTTAAAAATATCCATTTTCATATAAAAAACCACTACTAGTCACATAAAAACTATAATGTAGCTATAAATTCTTTATACCACTTAAAACATACAACAATACATTTTGATTTTCAATAAAACAACTTATCAAAATCGCACATTGTTTTTCACCAAAAACTCATTGAAATATTATCTTTGCACACTATTTTCACACTTTAAAGTCACAAAAAATGTAAGTCCATTAATATTCAATAAAACCATAAATTTAGTTATGGGGCAGTCCCATATGAAACAAGAAGTCATATCTTTTAAAAACCGCCATTTTCACACAAACATATTACTTAATGTTCATTTGATTCTCAAACACCATTTATACAAATAATCACAGAAAAAACTAAAGAGATTAAAAATTCAAAACATGATTTTAAACCCAAATATATTTCAACAGAATTGACTATGTAATTATTGGGAATCCCCAAATAATCCAATAAAAGTATTAAATGAAAAACCCCCAATTTCAAATAAAATTTGTAGTCAAAATTCACATCAATTAATAACACCAATAAAAACAATTTTTCCAGAAAGAATCAAATGAAATAAACATGAAAAAATCATAAACATAGTAGATAGGTCCCAAGGATTTCATAATAATTTGAATCACCTACTAATGTAATGAAAATCCTTGAATCCATTATGAAAAAACTCAAACGCACCATCGCAACACCTCAAGAAAGGTAAAATCAACTTAAAATAATAATTTGAGACCCTGAAACACAAGATCAAACCATAATTTCGAAACCCTATAGTGTGAACATTAGAAACATCCTGAATAATGGAAGAAACCCTAAACAAATGGGTGCATGATGGATGAAACCCCATTTACATGATGTATCATGAAGAAATATCTCAAAATACACTAGTAGATGAATTTAAAAAAAATCCAAGAATTAATGTGTGGGTGAAAAATGAATGAGGAGGTCATGTAGGAATTGGAATTGGGGAAAAAGTGAGATAGGAATGACTTATTGTGGGAACAAATTACCACTTCATATCTTGAAGATTTGAGAAATCTTGAGAAGCTTTTCCCAAATCTAAAATCTAAATGAGCTCCCAATAGAGAAAAGTGAAGCTGGTGTCGTGTCTAGGGAATTTGGATTTGACTGATAGGTTGAATCACCAAAAAAGAGTAAACCCTGAATATGTTATTTAATAAACAATATTTATTTTTAAAAATGGAAATGGTCTTCCGGGATGGCCCAATTACTTAAGTAAAAACCCATATCCACCATGATTAGGGATTTGTAAATGGTCCAAATAAAACCGATGATGTTAATAGGTCAGGGGACTATATTTTAAAAGTGTAATGGCTGAAAATATTCAATAATGAAATAGTTATGAATAAAACAAAAATGGTTTTTAAATCAGGAAGTGGGTTCATGGTTTGGCCCAAATCAAGAAATGTCACTCATTAAACCAAAAATTCCTAGAAAACCCCCAAAACAAAGAGAGAAAGGGAATTAAATAAAAAATAGCTTTAAAATAAGTCATGTATGTTACTCCCCCAATCTCCAGTATGTGAAATAAAAATAGATGTAAGGGATTTTAAAATCTGAACATTTATATCCTGAAAGTGTCAAATGACCATGCTTCCCCTTAAATATGAATCATATATATGTAGAGTATCTCTTACCATGGAATTAATAATGATCTATATATAGTTAAAATACCCATACTTCCAATTTTCATCCATCATACCCCATGCTTTGGAAAATATCTGAAAACAAAAATCACCCACGACTATCGGAAATGGACGGATAGTGTCTTGTAGACACCATTGTTTTACTATGCCCATTATGTCTCAGAGAGTATGTATATGTTGAATTAAAAATTTAATATCGACCAAAGGAAGATTCATCAACAAAATAGGTTTTTCATACATCTGTATGCCTACTGGCTTGTAATCCTTGCATCATCCCTCTAGAATTGAGGGCTTTTGGAATAATTTTTTACACCTTATTCCCCCTGCTCATGTCTAGTGTATATCAAGAATACCCCAACCATATTATCTCATATTCATGTATGATTACATTGATATTTTACCCCAGAAACAAGGAGTTTTAACTGTGATGTCATCATCATTTCCACACGATGTTAATCTATATGGAAGACGTCTTGATCACATGAAAATAAACTGCATGATAAATTCATCCCTACAACATTAAGATTAAACTATGGTCTCAAAATCCTATATAAATGTCATTAAATAATATAAAATACACCCCCATCGCATGATAATAAACAACATGTTAAATTCATCCCTGCAACATTATGATAAAACTATGTTGTCAGCATCATTTCTATACAATGTAAAATTGTACAGAAGACGTCCTCATCACATGATAATAAACTGAAAAAATGAATACACCCCTTCAACATGATGGTTAAACTATGTTGTCAAAGTCCTTTCTAAATGATGTTAAACTATACAAAAGATTTCTTGATCACATGACATTAAAATATTTGATGAATTAATTCCTGCAACATAATGATTAATCTATGTTTTCAACTTTCTTTCCACACGACATTAAATTGTATGGAAGATGTCCTAATTGCTTGACAATAAAATGCACAATAATTTCATCCATGTTACATGACGTTAAACATATAAATATCATCATCCACATTGTATGACATTAAATATATTAGAATCTTCTTCTCCCTTACATGGAATTACATATCAGGTCCTAACAATTAACTTTTCTAGGATCATACCATCCCTACACTGTTGAGTGAAACCCTAGATATCCTTGGTTTATCAAATCAAGAATTTATTATGTCTGATTAGGAATATTGGCACGGGACTCCACCCTAGAGATATGGTGAATAAATCTATGATGACTAACCTTACTGGCATGAATTTGAAAGGAATATTAGTGATTTCTTCTCCATATTGGAAAACATAAAGTACTGACCATAAGAAATTAAAATAAAAGGTACCCCAAACATAAAGAAAATGACCCTCCCCTACCTATTAATTAGAACTAGGTTGGGTTTCCAATATCTGGGTGGTAGTATCATTGATCATGGGCCTAGCCCCACCAATGTAATTAAAATTCCTCAACCCATGTATGAGTCTGATCTATGTAGGTGAGTACCAAAAAATTTGGTTAAATCAGGGCCTAAATACTTATAATGTTTCATGAACCACTCCTGCTATGTGTCAAACTCCATTTTATGAGTGACTTGGAATTTTATAATCATCTATGTCTATTATAAATAGATGACCGCTATCTTATTCATTACTTTGTTTGACTATGAACACAATGCACCGGCATCTCTGCATATGTTTCCCACAAAAATGGATGCCAACCAAAGGTATATTCTTTCTCAAGATAGGCTTTTACTTCTTATGTATACCTAAAATATTCCAAGAACCATGTCAATTTTTTGATCCATGAGCCCTTGAAACCGTGTTTTACACTCTCCTCCCTACACACATCCTAGACACATCAAAACATCCTGGATCGATTAACCTTGAGTTACTCAAAACATCTATATATATACCCTAATCACATGACATTCATAATATATAATACATGATACTCAGCATTCACCCTTTTCCATAGTATTGACAATGGGTATTTCCCCTCATGACCCTACACAAGAAATTAATATTCATATGAATGTTCGTCACATACTCTACCTTATTGTTGAATCTGTATCCAAATTTAAATTGTCCCATGCATATGCATAAATCAGATCCTCTATAAGGCTCCATCCTTAATCATTACATAATCTTTAATTATGCTAATAATTCTTATTCAAGATCTTTTTAGGTTAAGAGATTTAGATAATTAAGTCATAACATATACATAAAAACTTGAATATTTCATGTAGAAACTTCTACTAAGTATAAATTGTTTTCCTAAAATAAGAACTCTTAAAAGAAAAGAAACATGTTTAGTTCCATATTTTAAATAGCATGAATTTTCCATGATCCCATCATTGACCCGATTCCACATTATGTCCTATGAAAAACATTTCAAAAACATGGGATGGGCATAAAAAGCTCAAAAAGGGATACACAAAGAAGGAAAACTGTTAGTTTTTCAAAACAACATGTAAACCATGAATACTAGATCATAAGTTATACTTTTTGCATTTTTGAAGTACTAAATAATCTTCATGGAATAAAAGATAATTTCTTTCCCTTTTGTAACCAAAATATTACCATAAAACCCATACTAATCACACAAAACATATAAAAGGTAAACTGGGGACATAATCATACTTAAATGAAATAACCATATAGTGGACTTCCACAAATAACCCTTACAAATGGAATATCTATAAGCCAACTTCCATACCAAATAAATTGGAGGATTTAATGTAACCAACGATCCTAGGTTTATTATGGAACCACCCATCATTCTGTTTCACACGTAACCACCCGTCTAATGTCCAAGTACCATTATATAATTGTCACACATAATAGATTTGAAATATCAACATCTCATTCATAAAAATTTCATTTGCAATCACAATAAATAATTTCAAGATGTGGAAATAGTAAATTCCATTTCAAAACAATTATCAATACCAAAATATGTAAAAATTATATATGGTATTTATTTTCCATTTAAAAACATCACTTCTTGTTAAGGAAGAAAAATATCAAATAGTGTTCGTTATCGTGAAAAGGTCATTGTCAACGCATACATAAAAAAGAAACATTCCCTTTGTTGTTTAGTAAAATAAGGCATTGAAAGAGGTTTTCTTCCAGTGAAATTAAATATAAAATGGGTTTATACACCGTATAAAAGCATTCACGTATAAATCAAAATATGCATCAACGAAAGGATATTGGGACAAAGTCCCTTACCTCATGTATGACTTGACTCGTTGGTTATTTAATTTCCTAAATAAATAACATAGGTTAATTTCGTATTTATTTTAGAAACATTATCAAGTTTATTATTCCTTTTACATCACTTGTTACATTTCTATAACAATTTTTTAATTATTTGAGTTCATATCGGACATTTTGACGATGTTCGGAACATGAGTAAAAAATGAACTTGTAATAATAATAAATTGTCCATGTGGTCAAAATTACATTATATAAAGAATAATATTAATGATTTATATATCATGTATATCATATATTTTCAGTTTATATTTATATATAACATTCCATAACATTTGGATATAAGAAATGAAATGCACCGTTCATGGAGACAGCAAGTCATACGTCTGTGTGAACACTACTTTCATTTCTTTTTCATATTTAATGTAATGAAAAATAAATGGAAAAAGTATATAATAATTCCAATATAATATATATTTTACATGTTTTAAATTTGTTCATTAATTGCATCCTTTATATGTACCATGTATAGCATGAATGAGTCATATCATTTTAAGGGGGCGGTAGTCCACAATTCCTCAAATGAAATTATTGTATTTATACAACATGAAATGTAGAAAGATATGTTCTAAATGAAAAATTTATGTAGAATTGAGATAAAACAAATATACTATATAATTATAGTTCCATTATAATTTCCACTATAAATGGTTTTAGGAGAATATTGATCAATCATTGTTTCATGAGGCAGTAGATCATTATCCTTAGAAACAATATGTTCTATACCCATTAGATGGAGGTTTGTGTAAGTGTAGTTAGAATACATATAATAAAAACATAGTATATTGATGATATTCGTTTTGTTATATATACAAAGACTAATAATAGCATAGGGCGTGGAGAAGTAAAAATAATGGAAAGTAACTTGAGAGAAGACGTTCCCTCAAATCGAGTGACATATTTTTTGGTTTGAGCCAAAGGGATTTCTTTAATTTCCTTCTGTATAAAGGATAGCTTCCAAGAGGAAGGAAGGGATGTTGGGAGAATATTTTTGTAGAGTATGGATGAGATAAGGGGGCCTGAGTGGTGTGAGTAAGGGTTATAGGTGGTATTCTTTTATAAGAGGGAGGAGGGGAACTTTACAAATGATTGAAATTATTGTTTTATTATTAATTGAGTTTTGAATTATAATAACTCAAAAGTGACATATTTCAATGATAATATGACTATGGGTCAAAAACCTCTAATCCAATGGGGTTTAGACATGTTTAGGTCACAAAATTAACCTTGTATTTTAGCATTGACCCTTCATAAACTTATTTACATTTTACAATGTATTCTTGTATATTCATAATATATTATTACCATAGTTACAATAAAATTCCAAGAGACCATAAAATGGATCATTAATGTCAAGTTTCACATCACAGATGTTAGTTGTCTAAATAATAAATTTTTAGGACTATTAAACCATTTAATAACTTATTAATTGACATAAAAACAAAATTTTGTCATTTTTTATACTATCTGCATCATGTCTTTTCATAAATCCATAACTACTTTATTAGTTATAAATAAATTCATTAATTAATTACAAAAAAGTCATATTCTTCCATAAAATTCTTGTAAGGCATAAATTTTTTGAAAATAAAATTATTTTAATTTTTATAATTTCATTTATTCAATACATTAGATAATAAGGTAATTAGTACATCACCATTGGGTCATAAATAAGGTTATTTATTTGATGTGAATAAATTATAAATAACAAACCATGATGTTTGAAATATTTTAAAATTTCTAATGACTAATTATAGTCTAAAAATTTCATTTATAATCTCATATAAATATTTTTGTAGTAAATGATACATGTTTTGTATATATTTTCCTTAACTTTTAATTAAAAGTAATTAAATGTTGTTTTCAAGCCAAAGTTGATCTATGGAGTCCTAATATAGACCCAAGGATGACCATGGTCAGAAATATCTCATCAAATAGGTTTAGGACTTCTGTTAGGGTAATTTAATATTACTATATTATTATTTTTTACCCTTATTTACCAGATTTACACTTTAACCATGGAAAATACAATATTTACGAAAGTTACCATTCATAATGTCTAAAAATAAAAGTTACCTATTTACATAGTTTGATCCTTATGATTCAAAATATGGAATACATTTTTCCAAATTCAAAACATAGAATTTGCAGAAATTAGTTCAAATTAATCCACGTTGTCAAAACTAAAAGGCGTGTTTTTAAGAAGTAAAAACTACCAACATATTGACACGTGTATATTTCAAATTTCAAAGTAAAATTACTTTCAATGACCATAATTGCCTTAAATTATAATAATTTAATATAATTACACATTAAATGTAATTAAAATGAAAATATAATTGTATAAATATTATAGATGAAAAGATAGTTTGGGCTTAAAATGTAGTATTTTTCATTATCTACTAAAAAATGAACTTTATCTAAAAAACATAAAATTTTTACCTAAAGTAAATTTTGTTGTCCCTCTTCTAAAGAAGAAGTTTATTTTTTCCAATGGAACATATAAAATTGAAAAAGCAATATTTAAACTTGTTTTTCCCTCAAAAGGTAGTAACACTACATTTTAAAAATATTAGAGTGTTTATGCTTAAAATTGGATTCCTTCTCAATATAAGCATCTAAAATTTATTGGATAAATATATAGACATTTACCTAACTTGAATCATCATACTATGGTTATTTATGTTCATCCTCACTAATAAAACGGTTAGGAATTAACAACCATTTAAAATAATAATATTATATTATCATTATTTTTCTCACCATAACTCAGCCATTTGTGCAACATAAGATTTCAGAGAAACAAAATGATGCGTTTCTGGTATGCCATATAGATTATCATCCCCATTATATTCAAATTAATATTTAATTCAAAAATATTAATAATGATGAAAATTTCATATTCTTTATTTAACAGGTATGTTACATCCTTCCCCCCTTTTGGAAATTGCATCCGCGCAATTTTATTTACATATAAAATAAGTGGGGGTATTTATCCTGAATTAAATTTTTAGACTCCCATGTTACCTCTTTACCCATATAGTATTTTCCACAAAACCTTTACATGATGAATTTCATTATTTTGCAACACTTTATCTCTATGGTCAATAATCCAGAATGGTTGTTCAAAATAAGTGGGGTTCTCTTCAAACTGAACTGTCACTGTACTCAAAACATGACATGGATCTAGAATATAAATTCTCAACATTTAAACATGAAAAAAATTGTATAACTAGGATAACCATGGAGGTAATGATAATATATAGGATACTTATCGAACTTTCTCTAGGATTTCATATGTTCCAATAATCCTCAAACTCAGCTTCCGCTTCTTACCAAAATGCGTCACACTTTTCCATTGAGAAACATTGAGAAATATATGATCACCTACCTCGAAATAAATATCCTTCATTTGGTTATCCACATGACTTTTCTTCCTTCTCTAAGCAGTCCTCATGTGTTTCTGTAGAAACTGAACATTCTCTACCGTCTCTTCTACCAATTCAGGTCCCATCGGTTTCCTTTCACCTACTTCATCCCAAAAGCTGGAGTTCGGAACCGCTTCCAATATAATTCCTCAAATGGATCCATCTTTATACTGGAATGAAAAAAAATTATTATAATAAAATACAACCAAATAAGGATGTTGGTTTCAACTTCCTAAGTAATCCATTCAGCAAAAACATAGCATATCTTCCAATGTCGGAATTGTTCGTTCTCATTTCCCATCTGATTGATGATGAAAAGTTGTACTAAAATTCAATTCCGTACCCAATTAATGCTGAAGGCCTTTAAAAAAGTTAGATGTAAACTTGGGATCATGATTAGATATAATGAATATGGGAACTCCAAGAAATCTGACTTTATCTTTAACATACAACAAAGAATGTTGATCTAAATACATAGTATATCGAATATGATGTAATTGAGAAAATTTATTCAATCGATCAACAATAAACCAGATTACATTATTACCCCGAGATGTCTTTATAAATCCCACAAAAATTCCATGAATATAATTTCTCATTTCCACATTGGCACTAGTAAAGTCTAAAGCATCTGTTTTGGTAAGTACCACTCTTCCTTATCATGTTTGACAAGTCAATCATTTCACATTAATTTTAACAATATCACATTTAATTCCATCCCACTAATAATACATCAATAGATCTCTGTACGTCTTAGTACTTCCAGGATGGACTGAAAACGGAGAACTATGAGCTTCACATAGATACTATTTCTTCAATGATGAATCAAAATGAAGACATAATCTCATCCCAAATCTCAAAATACATTCATTATCAATGTTAAATTCAGGAAACATACCCTTCTGAACTAACTCAACAATTTTCTTCAACTCATTGTGTTCCTTCAATGGTTTCTTAATTTTGTCTTTGAGAAATTATTTCATTGACACCTAATAAAATAGATGAATTTCCAACACCAATAACTTCTATGCCAATGTTCATAAATCATTAATAAAATGATCATGTTCCAAACGTAACATGGTTAATATTGCATTACATTTTTTTGGCTCAAAGCATCAACCATTTTATTTGATTTTCCTAGATGGTAATAGATAATGAAATAAAAATACTTGATTAATTCCATCCATCTCCTCTACCTCATGTTCAATTTTTTCTGAGTGAATATATACATCAAGCATTTTTTGTTAGTATATATTTTACATTTTACTCCATAAAGATGATGCCTCCAGATTTTTAATTGAAAACAATAATAGCTAATTCCAAATCATGTGTAGGGTAATTTAACTAATGCGGTTTCAATTGACATGAAGCATAAGAAATTACTTGATCATTACGCATTAGGAAACTACCAATTCCATTCAACAAAGCATCATTGTAGATAAAAAACTCACCATCTATTAAATTTAATTCCAAAACAAGAGCATTCAACAATCATTATTTCAATTCCTGAAAACAATCATTACATTATTATTTTTAGAAGAACATAACACTTTTTCATGTTAACAATGTCAATGATCTAGATAACTATGAAAAATTGTCATCAAACCTTCGGTAATAGCCTTCCAAACCATGTAAACTATGAATCTCAGTTATATTTGTGGGTCTTGTCCATTATTAAACAACTTTTGTTTTATCTAGATCAACAGTTATTCCATTTTTTGGAACAATGTGACCATGGAATAAAATTTATTCTATCAAAAACTCAAATATGCTGAATTTACGATAAATTTTATTTTTGTTTAAGGTTTTCAATAGAACCCTTAAATGAATCTAATGTTCATATATAATTTTGGAATATACCAAAATGTCATCAATAAACACAACTACACAATTATCCATGAACTCACGAATAATTATATTCCTAATATCCTTGAATACAGTAGGGGCATTGGTTAACCCAAAAGGATTAACTGAAAATTCATAATGGACATATCTAGTATGAAATGCGGTCTTCGGAATGTATGCTTCCATTACTTTCATCTGATGGTACCCCAACCTCAAGTAAATTATCAAAAAATACAATGTTCCCAAGAGCTGATAAAACAAATAAATGATATGAGGAAAATATACGTTTTTATAGTGATATTATTCAAGGATCTATAATCAATGAAAATTATCATTGAACTATCTTTCTTTTTAATAGAAAATAATGGGTCACCCCATAGTGATGTGTAAGGTCAAATGAAACCTTTATCTAAAAACTTATGCAATTGTTTATTTGACACTAAAATTTCAATTTGATCCTTTCAATAATGGGGTTTTGAAATTGTCTTAGCATCAAAATCTAACTCAATAGTAAATTACACTTCCAGATAATGTATAATAATATGAAACTCATCAGGAAAAACATAAAGATAGTCCATTACTACTAGAACATCATTAATCAGAAAAGGTCCTTTTTCATCAATATGTGCCTGGTAACCTTCATTTCCATCTTTCACTTGTTTCTAAACCTTACAATATGTTATCAGATATATGGGTTCTTTCTTGCATAAAAAGTAAATTTATTTTTGAAAATAAACCTCTTTAGCTCTACATTCAATCTTAGCATGGTAAACCATAATCCAACCCTTTCCCAAAATTACCTCAAACACTACTAGAGGCAAAACAATATGGTTTTTAGGTAATTTTTTTTGAAAAATAATGATAGGAAGATTGTTATAATTTATTTTTTATCTTCAATATTTCCCCTAGTTGTATTTACCAAAATTTGTGGAATAATTTCTTGAAGTGTAATTCAAAATTTTCCAAATTTGTGGAATAATTTGTGTAATAATTTCTTCAATATTTTCCAAATTTTCCAAATTTTCCAAATTTTCCCAAAAATTTATAATTAATGAAAGAATTTGTATCCCCTAAATCAAAACATACATCGGTCTAATCTGGTAAAATGAAAAAATTACCTCCCACCACTTCATTTGATGGTCCCACTTCATCATTAGAAGTGGAAAAAGAAATTTCCCCACCCTTCTGCTTTTGATCTATCTGGTTTCCACCCTTGGTAATAAACTTTGGACACACATTGGCATAATGCCTAAACTCATTACAACAAAAACATCATACCATAGGATTTTAATTTCCTTATTGATCATGTTACTTATAGTTACAAAAAATATGATTAGTGTTACCACACCAGAATGACATTCCTTATTTTGAGTGACATTTATAGGATTATTTTTACCACACTTCACACAAGATGGAAACATAATTTTATTACCTCCAAGATTCTTGGATGAATACTTTCCCATTACCTGCCAACTATACCTCTACTTTTTCTTTCTCTCATGGAACACCTAATCATTAAAAAACTCTATTTCTACCTTCTCAGCACATCTAAAAAGTTTCTCATAGCTTCTAAATTAATGAGAGGCTAATGCTATTTTATATTGCTGCTTTAGTCCTGAGTAAAATAGATTTATCTAACAATTATGATATCAGATGAAATTTGGGGCTTACCTTGCTATTAAAGTGAAATTTTCTTCATAAGTATCCACTGAGTCATCCTCCTGCCTCAGTTCGAAGAATTTTTTTCCCATCCCAAGTCGATACGCCTTAGGATAATATTTCTCAAGAAACATACCTTCTAATTTTTACCAACCAAGACAATCAATATACTCACTATCCCAAATATTTTTAAACATATAACACCACTGATAAGCTACTCTTTCAAAATGATAAATAGAAAGACTAACCTTTTGAATGTCTCTATAACCCCTAACATTAATAATATTTTCTTGTGATTTGGTCAACCCTTCGACAAGAACATGGTTAGACGATCCTCTGAAAGATGGGGGATGTTGCCTCATGAAATGGTCCACTATAGACACGTTCCTCTGAGGATGATCTGGTAGATCTCGTGCATGTATACCACCACCATTTACAGCCTTATTAAACTATTCCATTACTACAACAAAACTATTCTGTTCTTAGTCCAACCATCATGGGATGCTGATTTGGAAGGTTATTCTCCATTGTATACCTTCTTATCACTGTTGCCTTATTTCCTCTATGGAAAACTATTCTGAAGAAACATATATAAGATGAAGAAACGTGGAAATATTCCTATTCTATATTATTTCAATTTTTCCATAATGTAAAAATCATTTATGGATATTATATAAAAAAATAAAACTCAAAATGTTACCTAAAAAACATCTGATACCAACTATAAGGACCCATCCTAAAACATTACATAATCATGAATCAAGTTAATAATTCACATTGAGGATATTTTTTGGATTTTAGATTTATATAATTGGGTAATAACTTATACATAACAACATAAATATTACATATAGACATTACTACTCAAAATCCATTTTCTTATAAAATAAAATATCTTAAAAGTAAAAAAGAATTTTCAGTTCAATGTTTCAAGTAGAATAACTATTCCATGATCCCATCCTTGACTCAATTCCACTTTATGTCCTATGACGAACATCTAAAAAAATGGGATGGGCATAAAAAATCATTAAGGTAAACACCATGAAGTAAAAATGTTAGTTTTTTTAAACAACATGTAAACCATGAATAATTTAGCATAAGTAATACATTTCACCTTTATGAAGTAGTAAATACACTTCACTGAATAAAATCCCATAGACTATCCTTTTGTAACCAAAATATTACCATAAAACCCTTAGAAAGAACACATTACATATAAAAGGTAATCTTGGGACATAATAATACTGAAATGGAATAATCATGTCGTCGACTTCAACACATCATTCTTACAAATGGAATAGCCATACGGCTGACTTCCATACCCAATGAATCAGATGTTATAATGTCACAATACATTATTGTATTATCATGTAACCACCGATTATTTGTATTATCACATAACCCTCGTCAAATGTCCATGTACCATTATATATTCTTCAAAAATAAAAGATTTCAAATATCAAAATTTCAATCATAAAATTTCATTTGAAATCAAAAGAAATAATTTCCATATATTGAAATAGTAAATCCATATTAGAAACCATTTTAAATAAAAAAAATATATATAAAATGTTATATGGTATTTATTTTCCATTTAAAAACATCACGAGTTGTTATGTAATCCAAATATCAAGTAATACTCGTGGCGGTGGAATGTTCATCGTCATCACTTATGTTAAAATGAAAAAATTGATTTTTCATTTAGAAAAACACTATGTACAAAATGATTCCTTTTTATTGAAATTAATATTCAAAGGGGTCTAAAAATTTTAAAAAATTAGGTCGTGAATAAATCAAAATATGCCTCTGAGAAAGGGGATTGAGACAATGTCCCTTACATCTTGTCCAACATAACTCGTTCGTTCGTTAATTTCCAGAATAATAAACATAAGTTAATTTCTAATTTCATCAGAACCTTTTTAGATTTTATTATTCCTTTTCTATCACCTATTACCTGGCTATAACATTTAGTTAATTATTGGTGTTTATACTAGACATTTTATTAATGTTCGAAACTTGAGTAAAAAATGATCTTGTTATAATTATAAATTGACCTTAGGGTTAAAATTACATTATCTCCCAAATTATATTAATGATTCAGATATCATTTATATCATATATATCCAGTATATATGTATTTATAATTGTCCATATATTTTTTATATAATAAATTTAATGCATCGTTCATGGAGACAGTAAGCCATGTGTACGCATGAACACTACTTTCTATTCGTTATCAAAATTTAAGGTATTAAAAGGAAATGATACATTGTTTTATTATAATTAAAGTATAATATATATGTTAAATATGTTACATAATTTCAATAATTCCATCATTTATATGTTCCATGTATCGAATGAATGAGTCACATCACTTTGAGGGGGCGGTAGTCCATAAATACCCAAATGAAATTACTGTATTTATAAAACATGAAAAGAACATTGGTATGTTCTAAAGGAGAATTAAACAATCATAAAGATAAAATAAATATCATGTGTGTCATATAAAATTACATTTCAATCATAATGGATACCATAAGGGGTGGTATGAAAATATTGAACACTCATTGTTTCATGGGGTAGTATATCATCGTCCATAGAAATAATATGTTCCAAACCCAATAGACCGAGGTGTGTGTGTGTGTGTAGATAGAAAATTTATCATAAAAAACCTAGTATACTGAGGATACAATATTGTTTATGTAATCAAAGAGTAATAAAATAATAGGGAGTGGAGATGGAAAAATAATGGAATGGAACTTGAGAGAAGACATTACCTCAAATCAGGAAACTATGTTTGATTTCAGCCAATGGGAATTCATGAATTTTCTACTACCTAGGTTAATGTGTCTAGGAGGAAGGGGGGTTTTTGGGAGATTATTTGGGACAATTATCGATGATCCAATGGTGATTGAGGGGTGTGAGTAATGGTTAGAGGTGGTGTCCTTATATAAGAAGAAGGAGGGGAACTTTAGGAAAGTTTGATATGTTATTTTATTATCAATTAATATTAGAATTATAATTATACCAAAGTGATATATTTTGAATATAAAAAGAGGATGGGTATAAATCCTCTCAGAAAAAGGGTTGATACAAGTTTAGGTAACAAAATTACACTTATATTTTATCATTAACCCTTAGTAAACTTATTTATCTTTTGTCAACACTTCGTGTATATTCATAATGCATGGTTACCATATATGCAATAAAAATACAATAGACCAAAAAATGTATCCCTAATGACATTTTTAACATCATATATGTCATTTGGACGAATATTAGGTTTTTAGGAGTATTATATCATTTAGTAAAATATTAATTTATTTAAAAACTCATTTATATAAAATTTTATAATATTTATATCACGAATTTATAAAAATCCATTAATACTTGATTCATTATAAAAAAACATCATTAGTTAAAATATAAAAAGACATAAACAACCATGAAATTCTTGTATTGAAAAAAAAAATTAAGATATATTTATTTTAATTTTTATAATCTCATTTATATAGAACATTTATTAATACTGTAATCACTACATCGCGATTATGTCATACATAAATTGATATATATGATGTCAACAAATTATAAATAAACAAATATGATTTAGAACATCATTTTATATTTCTAATTAATATTTATAGTAAAATATATCACTTATATAACCTCATGTAAAAATTGTTTTAATAAAAGATACATGTTTAGTTTATATTTTCCGTAACATTAAATTAAAAGTAATTAAATGTCATGTTCATAGAGAAGTGGCTCCATGGGGTCCTAAAATTGACTCAAGGATGCTCGTGGATGGAAATATATCATTAAATAGGGTTAAGAAACAAGTTCGGTTAATTTAATATTATTATAATATTATTTTGGACCCTTATTTACCAGATTTACCATTTAACCAAGGTAAATAGAATATTTACGGAAGTTACAAAAATAATGTCTAAAAATAAAAGATATATATATAGTTCATTAGGAACTACTGATTCCAAATATGGAAAAAAAATCCAAATTAAACTCACAAGAAGTTTCAGAAATTAATTTAATATTAATTCCCATTGTCAAAACCAAAAAATGTTTTTTAAGAAGTAAAAACTATCGAAAGATTGACATGTTTGTATGTCCAATTTGAAAGTGTAATTACTTCCAATGACAAAAATTTGATTAATTTTTGAAAATATATTATAATTAAACTTTGAAACTAATTAAAATGATTATATAATTATATAAATAAATTATATGAAAAGATAGTTTTGACTTAAATTGCATTATTTTCTATTATTCATTAAAAATCAACTTTATCAGAATAATACAAAAAAAATTACGAAAAGTAAATTTTGATGTCCCTATTTTAAATAATAAGTTAATTTTTTCAAATGGAACATATAAAAGTGGCAAAAACTAGATTTAAAAAGGGTCTTCCATCAAAAGGTAGTAAAACGACTGTTTAAAAATATTTTAGTATTTATGATTAAAATTTGATTCATTCTCATTTTAAGCCTCTTGAATTTATTAGATAAATATAAATACATATAACATATAGGTTTTTTAATATAGTTACTTATATTAATTCCCGCCAATACAACAACAAGGTGTTAACTACCATTTAAAAGAATAATATAATATTATTATTATTTTATTCAGTATGACTAATCCTTGTGTGAAACATAAGATTTTGTAGAACACCATTATTTCATGTCGAGTACGCAATTGATCATAGCATCCCCTTTTAAGAAAAATTAATATATAATTCAAATATATTAATAAATATAAAAATGTCACATTCATTATTAACATGGGATGTTACATCCACATAAGAATGGGCCTTAAAATAACTATTTGTGTCTTGATTATTGATCTAGTGGGATGTGTAGTGACACCCAGATCATCCATCCTGGTTCAGATGCCACCCAAAAAAGAAAAAAAATTCCTTCACTTATTTCTAATATTCATCAAAATGTGAAACCTGAAATGAACCATTTTCCTGACCTAGAATCCCTCTCTACATACAATACATTTTATCTTGAAATGTATCAATATAAATTATCCTCCATGGAAATTGGATATGGAAGGCCAGTGTACTCTTCGCACCTTTTTAACTATAAATATCATGCACCTACATCTCTACAAATGTTTCCCACCGAAATGGGTTATCAACAAATGGAAAAATTTTCCTCAGGAGAGGATTTTCCATTCTCTATATTCCTTTATCACGTCTATTTATCACATCATTACCTAGTTTTGGAAACTCCCCATAATACAGTTTACATACTTCCCCTTTTCAACTCCTGAAGATAAAATACATTTATATTAAAACTAGTGTGGAAAAAGATGAATCATTTAACCTCATATTTCTTGCGTATAATGATTTATCATCATAAGTCTCAAAAGTCCTATATGTGGGACGTTAAACTACCTTATGTATTATCCCTATATTCCAATAGTGAAAATCTTGTGGGGTAGGATTCTAAAACATATCCAATAATGAATTCCCCTATACTTTCAGACATTATTCCATTAACAGGATATCCACTATGGTCCTCCATATTAAAAAAAGTCCCAAGGTTTTATAAAAATTCCATCAGAAATGTAATTCTAGTGTCCCACAAACAACATTGTTTAATTATGGACATTATGCCCCAGCAGCTCCGCATACATTTCCCACAAAAATGTAATTTAAACCATTGGTAAATTTATCCTCAGAAGATGATTTTCCTATCTATGTATGACCCATGGCTTCCATGAACCGTATCACCTCCCATATCTAGAAATCACATTCCAGGTTCAAAAAAAAATCTCTCACCCATGTATAAATGTTAGAAGTACATTATTTTATAATGATTACTAAATTGGGGCCCTTTCCCTGCAAGTCATGGTCAATGATGCTTAAAAAAACTCCAGTAATGATGGTCTGGTTGCAAAGACTGTAAACTACCAATGAAAAATATATAGCACACATTAGAGTGAAAAATTTCAAATGGAACCCCATACAGAAGTCGACTTATAGATCACAAAACCATTACATCATTTGGTTTAGGAAAAACATTGGGCTATAAAAAACCATCAGGAATCAAAAATCAGGTTAGGTAAAAAACCCACAAAGGTTGGTCAATCTTAAATTCATGTTATACCTAATAAGCCCAAACCATAATAGGATTAGGAAAAAATTGGGTTTTTACAAAAAAAAGGCACAAGGTTTGTAGGGTTTTTCACGTGACCCTAGTAAGATTCACAATACAATCATTGTGCCCATCAGTTTGAGAAAAAAATTAAATCATAACATGATTATTAATTTATCTTGGATTATGGCTCATATTGATATCTAGATGAAATTATAATTTAAAATAATGTTGATCATAAATGATTGAGATTGTAGGAATGGTTAAAAGAGGTACACTAGAAAAAAATGTTTCTATTGTATCCAAATTAGTTTGATCCAGAGGAACATACACGATCTGGATTCTCTCCCCAAAATCTAAAAATGTGTTGTAGGGTATCCCAACGGAGTAAAACAATGCCCAACATTCTCTTTCCAATAGGAAAATAGCTTCCCGATGAGGGTGGTCTATAGTCTATTCCAATTCAACACTCCATTTTTCTTCAACATCAACCATTAGAAATACTCACTTATTAACAGTCCAAAGTTTTCTCCCTTTCTGTGGTATGGCCTCATAATTATCACTTGATGATTCTAGTTGTGCTTTCTGTCTAGCAATGTGAGAATCACACTTGCACAGTTCCTCTATCTAAGAAATCAATTGGTCATGATCACTAACTTACTCAGCTTCTAGATAATGAAAACTGTCAATAATATCCTAGAATGTCTGAGCTTGGTTGTGAGATGCATTGAAACAGGCTAGGTCTCCATAACAAGTAGTGAGATCTTCTCGAGCTATTATGGTTTGGTTTATGAAGATATGCAAGTGTCAGTAATCGAAGCCACCCAAACCTAGATCGACAAATAGTAATCAAAATTTATCCTCCTCATTAGAAAAATATTTCACGAGAGTCTGTGTAGTGAGAGTATGGATTTTATTCCATGCCCATTTTTTCACATCTTGATACCTCCTAATAGCATTATAATCTTAGTCCTCCTCCACTATGATTGGTACGCAATGAGGAAGCATCATTGTAGGAGACAGAAGTTCCCTAAGATGAGTCGCCCATTAAATGGTCATTCCCTCCCAAAATATGGTTCAGCCTCCTGGACTAAATGAGGGGTGTTGGAAGCATTTTCTGGAACATCAGGTGATATCCCACTCGGACCAGCTTCGGTAGGACCACAAATGGCATCGGCCAAAGATGCGAGATCTGATTCACTTTAAATGTTAATGGGTATATTGGGTGATGCCCCTTCAAAATGAATGTTATGGTGAGTAGAACACCTTCTCACCCTATGAAGGGGAACATATAGCGCAATTTTTATGGTTGGGATAGGATCATAAACAACCAATGGCCTCTAAAACTATTGAAATGGACATCCCAAGGGCCTATCAGGGTAAAACACTGCCCAATGTTGGGGGTACACAAATGAAATGTATGTTTAGGCTACTGTTGGAGGAATGTTGAGTTCCACATTATCATCCGACCACATCATGACCAACCACTTTTGGTGAAGAATCAAGATATGAGACTCCCTCTTAACCAGAGTAGTAGGGAGAGGTGCGACACATTGAAGGAATCCAAATTTCACGGAAAACTGAAATGGAGTGCAGGTTTCACTGATGGTTACCCTCTCTATATGATATGATTAAAATCCATCCCAAATGCAAGGATATAAAAATTCACTTCTAAATACCCCCTTCCCATAAAAATACTAGATTCTTGGGTGCCATGTAAGGTGTGAATTAAAACTGAGAAACATCACTCAAAAATTTTATTGTGTCATCAATACTCAAGGATTAGGTAATAATGACAAAAATTTTGAGATGAGATAGGCGAGATTCGGAATGAGGAACTATTAAAATAATACAATACTAAAAGTTGTGGAAATGATCTACTATCCAGCCACAAAAAACTGAAACATCCCACTATGATTATCCATGGGCTTCCCTTCCAATATCTACCCTAATAGTGAATAAATTCAGGAAAGGGTAGGAATGGAAAAGGTAATGGAATGTCTCTATAAAATGTTTCTACCATATTCTGATTACAATCCCTTACACTATTATATACATCGTAAGAGGGGAAGATCATTTCAATCAAACAAATGGAAAAGAAACATGTTAATATAATATCGAGGGGTACTTCCAACAAAATTCCATACCCTTGGGTGGAGAATCGACCTTCTTTGTGGGTTCTATAGTATGAGCTTGAGATCTAGCATGATTATTGACTTTGGTGAGTCTAGTTGCGGTGAACCCCTATCTTAGGACCATTCTCCTATAGAAACATCCTGTTCTATTCTCCAAAATTTTTGATAATGAGCATGGAAGGGCTGATTGAGTAATCCCTATACCATGAATCCTAAATTCCCTTACTTTGGATATACTTGATGAACATCCCTTATGAACTGGCCAATAGATGTAACTTATCAAACATGTTTCCTAGACTAGGAAACCCTCTTAAATTATGGATATCCCATTAACCAATCCCCTCATCGCAATGAAATTTGTGGAAGTTATTGGTGTTTGAACATAAATAGCTAATTAGTTTAGGGAATATCTCAACAGGTGAATAGATTGTAAATTTTAAAATCCATGTTGCCTGATACAATTGTACAACTTACAAATTACTAATGGGCTCCAAACAATTTTAATGAACCCAAAAGAACCAGGACCACTTAACAGATAATCATACTTTGGATTTCATGTCCTATTTGGTTCTCCACCTGTCATTGTAATTTTCTTGGGAATGATTTAGAATTTATGGGTAGTCCAAGATGACCAACCTCAAAGAGGTGTTACGATTATAATGTTTGTTTTTTATCCCATAAAGAGCCTTATGGTGTTAAAACATTATCTTGACTAAATTTTTTAAAAATTTCTCCCATTGGGAGAAATATTGGCCCTATCACGCCCTTGTGATGCCTCGAGGTGAATAATATGAGTGATGTTATTGCAAAATGGAAATGGAACATCATCTTGGAGGCTGAAGTTGTAAAGAGGCTACTAGAAAAATAATGGACATGGCATGAGATCTTGAGAAATATTGTCTCTAATAAATCCATCTTCAGGAATGATGTAGGAACAAAGGTTTTCTTCATACTTCTCAATCATAGATACACTCCACTTGATTAATTATATTGATATGAGAGGTAGATCCATTTCATCCTACAAAACAAAGAAAACTGCATAAAGGGTAATTACTATTAAAATTATTGGTTAAAATGGCCAAAAAATAAAAATGACCAAAGAATTACCCCAAATAAAAGGCTCCACATACTGAATCTTTTAAATGGGTCACGAAATAAATTTCCTAAAAATTAACATTAAAAGTAATTCCACACAAGATGTTGGCACATGAAGCGTTGTCCATTGATTCGACCAGTACATGGAAAGTGAAATCCACCTTCCTAACCTCGTTATGCAGATATTCAATGTTCATAATTCAAATATTTAGACTATGTAATGGAAATTTTATGTTCAGTTCACTGAATTGATGTTATTTTTATGGAATAGGAGAGTCATGTAGCATCTAACTATGCATAAATTTGAACCTATGATTTAAAATTATGTAGTTATGTTTGTGGATTAAATGGTCAATTCACAGATGAGTAAAATGTGAGGAATATACAGTTTGCTGAATACAAGGCTTGGTTCGTGGACAATGAATTTTTTAAAGGAGTTGGTATATGGAAGTAAGGAAATCCAAGAGCGCTTTATAGATAATTTTTCACCAGAAAACTAGGTAAAAGAAAAATTACCTCATCCCCCTATATATTGGAATTGTCCCCCCTATGGGTCCACCTATCTATCACAAACTAGTTAATTTGAGACCATTTTCTACATCGGAATAGACTCCTCTTTGTTTCGACCGGACCCCATTACAATGAGTGGAATTTTCATTATCCTGGAAAACTCATAAAGGGAAAGTGAATACTCCCAGAAATTGGGTAAAGGAAATAGATGAATTTGGGGATATAAATTTGAGGAGAAGATTGATGAAATTCAATTCTGAAAAGAACCCAAACTGGTTTGTTTATTGGTTATGAGGAAAGGTCTACGGAAGGCGCTGACCAAGAACTATCTAGTATATAGACAACTTGTGAAACACTATCCTACAATCCATTGGCTAGAAAACCAATCCGTTCATGAATAAGATGAAAATAATGAACCAAGGAACTGCAAACTATGTCATTGGGAAAAATGTGATGGAGAATTAATTCCCCACATACCATCCCCATAGACTGAGTAGTTCCCTAAAAATGTGGGGATGGTAGTGTCCCACAAAACACATCATTAATGAGATTATGGTGGTGATTTCTACTTCCATGAACCGCAAAACCGAGAACCTCGGTTGACTGAGTCATTTGTGGGTCGAATGATACATCAATGAGATTCCAAAAAAGGTGTTGTGTGCCTATAGATATTGATTCCCAAGAAACCTATAAAAGGGACCATAAGGGGAACTGATATAGAAGAGGATTTTCAGAGAGGTTGAAGTTTAAAAACGAAATACTTAAACCGAAAAAAATGATTATGTATAGAACCATGAATGGTTTCAGGTAGGTATAAACTAGCCAAGAACGATAAAATGAATGAATCATAATTATAATCAGCTGGCCAGAAAACCAAATGGTGAACCAAAAACCATTGGCCCTTTTCAGATGATCTTCATGTGATCCATAGGTACAATGACCCTCCTTTAGTTCAACGAACCATGTGTCACATCGCTAAGCGGACAAGACCCTACGCTGCTTAGCACCATTCCATGCAGATGGAATCTAAGACCGCGTTACACCATAGTATGAAAAGGCTCGCATCCAGGTTCATGTAACACATTGGTATCCAGATGAACCCTTCACCAGCATAGCAGTACACTATAGGGAGAATCCCCCATCTCGAATGATAAAATGGTACACTGAATGGGGTGCCTTTGGGTTTTCCACCTTCTTGCTCAAATCACGTCATCGCATTCCCATAACACTCCCCATGGTCCCTATGCTAACCAATACACAGACACTAGGTCAAATCCACTTCCAAAGACACCAGAACCATATGAAATTACCAACAGGCGCATCTTCATGCCCTTCAAATTATATATACTCGCGGTAAGTAGAAGCACATAGGTAGTTCTCACAATGCATTGTATCCCTGGGATTCCCTTAAGTCTATATTCCAACTGTAACCCAGAGTCCAACCTTGGGATGCTGATTTGAACCTCTCCATTATTAATATTTAGGTAAATCACTTCCTTTTCCCTTCAATGAGGTATAGTGAAAAGACTAAGGGAATATAGTTTCTTTTCCTTTGACAAGGATCAATGCTTCTCCCATTTCCTAGAACTCATTTCAAGGAACTCCTCTTGACATGAACCCCTAGAATTTTTACGGGAGGTGGAACATTATCCACTCTCCAACCCTCCTTGGGATGTTTCCAAATATCTCGCATGATGTGACTATCGTAGATATCTACACGGGTGAGGGGAAGACACATTCCAAGCCCAATTACATATCTCATTGGACTCATAAATACACCATCTTCTATAATCGCCACCCTCCTTTTCCCTTAGAGAAGAAGGGAATTTATTCCTTGGTTGAATCTTTTACATCCTCTTGTTTCTTACACCTAGCGTGTCTCCCATGAGATTAGAGGTATGTGATGATAGTTCATTCGTACAACCCAGTCATGAACTAGAGATCCTTGATTCCCAACACAACTGGGATACATAGGAAGCCTTTATGTAGAAATGAGCTCTATAACATCTCTTCCATGAAATGAGAGATCATGCCTCTTTACAATGGGAATATTCTATGAATAATCCCTAGATGTGAACTATAAGAACTCTAATTCATGGTCTAAAAAAAGATACGTAGGATGACTGTTTGAAGGACCGATCTTAATGGGGATCCTTTTAAAAGGAAAATCCCCTATCATGCCCCCATAAATGGGGCCTCCTTTATGGTACAATCCCTTTATTAAACCAAAATATAAGGGTTGTGATTCTTACATAATTGGGATACTTATGATCAATCCTACGGTCCAAACCCAACACCCAAATCAACCTATTGTTTATTGGGTTATATCCCTAGTTGGGTTATATCCACCAAGGAGACCATATCTTTTATTTGATCTTTGGGCCTTCTCTGTGTAATTCTCACCTGAAATCTTGACAAGTCATCTTCTACCTATGTTTCATAGCCTCATGATGTGAAACTGCATGGATGGGTCCTCATCGCAGAAACATAAAAGGGGATGTGTCGAGTTTCATGGCCCCAAACTACATGGTCTCTAATTACACTCTGGAGGATACGTAGGAATCGTATATCATCTGTTCAACCCTGAAATCAAAACAAATCCCTTCCTCCCTAGATGACGATAAACTCCAGAGTGTATCATCATAAAGATTAAACCAGTGTTATCTAATTATCTCTTGATCGATGTATATCCATGATTTATTTTTCGACTCATTGGTAATCAATGGATACACTCTTATTTAATCAACCATAAATTGAAGAACATCTAACCATTACATAAATCTATAAGAGTGTCCTAGAGTAGGAAATAATTTCCCCCAAAAAGGTGTGATGATCCCGACCTCCAATCCTTTCGACCAATGGAGTCCTTTAGTGTCACTGGAAAAATTTTCATCCAGTTAGCTCTTTTTGTTTGAAATCAGATCCATGAGTGATGGATACCTTGGCCTTTGGGTGTTTCTAGTTCCCTGAATAAACCCACTGGAGACCATCTTGGGACCTTGTACCCGATATGGGACAATTGCACAAACACATAACCCCCTATAATCTCCCACAAGGATCATGAAAATGTGGAACCTCTTTCATAACCCAAAAGGTTATACTTCCCATTCCAAGTGTGACCATCTCACCCTATCCAAAATGTGGTGTGACATGAATCAGGTCGAAACAGTTACATAATCATTTAAACATACTATTAAGTCACTAAAAGTTAAAAATAAATTACCATGATAAAAATAAATAAATTATGTTGAAAATAAAATTTTATATTTTTTTCTTAGAATATTATTATCATTATGATAACATTTAAATGAAATTAAATCAATGAGATTTATATTTTTTTTATTTTATATTAATTTACAGTAATTCTTCTAATCAATGGAATGTCACAATATGTTTCCAAATTTTATACTATTGAATATTAATGTTAAAAAAATTTATCCCATATGATAAATTTAGGTGTTACAGAGAGTTTTAATCCGTATCATATTATTTTTAACATTAGTTACAGGATTTAACGTTTACCAATGTGTTAAATTTTACAATAGTTACTAATTATAATTCCTAAAACAGATCAATTTTCCAAATTTGAACCACCTAACTTCAAATATGATATATATTTTTCATGACTTATTTAATTTGTGTGGTAAAAAATAATTTTAATATTAATTCAAAAAATTCAATTAGAACCACATTTTAGAAAGATGTTTTTTTAAGAAAAAAAATAACACACTTCAAAATCCTGAAAATTATTTTTTCAAATTAGATTATAAAAAATAAAATGGTTCTTATTTAAAATTAAATATATATATATAATGTTAATTTTAAATTATATTATTTAATAAAAAAAATGGAAGTTTTTTAAAATTCATTATTTTCACTATTACTGAAATATCAATTATTTCATAAAAATCCTAAAATATCACCTTAAGTTAATTTTGATATTTTTATTTCAAATAGTAAATTAATTAAAGAAAATTTAATTTATAAAATTTGAAAATATTTGTTTTAATAATATTCTTTAATTAAACTATATGTATTTTGATATTATTTCTTTAAAAAGAAATGATAACAATAAATAAAGATCAACTATCATATTCTCCCCCCTTAAAACAATTGCAGCCAAAATATTTCTACAATGTCATACCATGAATAGGGTTGGGTAGTTATTCATGATATTTTCTTCTGGATCACACATACTCGATTCTCGTTTATGATTTCTCAAATGTACCCATACCATCAGAGAAGTGTGATTCCTATATACTTGTTTCCAAGTTTCCCAAATCTAGATATACTATTCATTATTACATAAATCATGTTCCAATTGTATTTACCTATAGTTGAGAACATGAATTGATCTATAATTTGTTTCCTAAATACTAAAATATTGAACACATATTGTACTTTAGAGAGGCTAGGTGTCATTTTCAATGGGTATAATAAAGCTCTAATTATTTCATAAATTTCAAAAGGTCCAGTATACCTGGGGGTAAGTTTTCATTTCATACCAACCCTTATAACACCATTCAATTTAGTAAATTTAATAAAAATGTGATTACGCACTTGAAATTCAAAATTTTTTCTTTTTATTTTTAGCACAGATCTTTTCCATTCATTGAAATACTTTAGTGTGTGATTCAACAATATGTTCCTACACCATTGTATCCTAAACTATTTCCTAGTCCACAGGCTTTCTTCCACCCACTATATCCCAACATGTTGGAGTATGTCATATTTATCTATATAATATTTCCTATGATGACATGTTTATACATGAATGAAAAATATAATTAACAGAAAACTCCCCTAAAGGTAAATGATAATCGCATATATAATGAAATTCATGTGGTAATGACATAAATATGTCATATAAATCTAATGTATTCCTTTTATATAATCCATTGGGATGAGTGTGATAGAATGTGCTCAAAGGAAGAATAGAATAAAAATCCTTATGAATAATTTTAATCTTTTTTATGTAAATCATAGATCATGATAGAACATAATTGAATTAGGTGATCCGTGAACTTTTATATCATCATTTATATAGAGTCATAAAAGGAGATAAATTGGTTAATATTACCTTATAGTGTGGTAATGTGTAGTTCTAATGATCCAATCAATAGTAACACATATTATGACATTCATTCTAGGATTTTTTTGTAATCCATTGAAAAATGCCTATTGTAATATTATCCATTTTCCATATAGGAATATATAGAGGTTAAATGATACCTCTAGTATGTTATCTCTCTACAATCACCTATTTAAAACCTAAACATATTGACCCGTAATCATTAATTTCTATCATTATGTTCTCCCACCATAAATATTCCTTCTAATATATATATATCATCATACTAACATGTTGTATAATGAAATTAAAGGAATGTGTATCTTCAAATAATTCCATCTTCCACTAATTTATTGATATAACAAATATCATCTTTCTAAATTTCAGTACTTCATATTCATATATTATTTATTGTAATTTAATATCATTTACAATTTTAATATAATTTTTAAGATATCATTATAAAGATGAGAATATTATTATTTTTCTAATAAAGGTAGTTTAAAATATATAGTGATATTTCACCTTCCACAATAATCCCATTCCCATATTCACTAAATCCAGATATATAGGATCCCTATCAATCCACATTATAGTCTAGACTCCATGATATTTCCTTCCAAATATTTCCACCTCTTTATTTTAATTTCCAGGCTGTTATTTCTTTGAGAAATCATAATCCTTGTGTAGATAAATTCCTCTTTGTTGACACATATTCATATCTTTATAGGAAAAGATATATTTTAACCACTTATGGTGTATGTATATCTGATATTATTCACCACATAAAAAATTTATTTCTGTCTTAAATGAAAATATTATAGTTTGAATCTCAATATCATGATTTTTACAATTCTAATAAAAAGTCTTTAAATATGGTTATAAATGGGTAACAACTTTATCCTTACACAAATAGTCACAACCATGCACTTTCTTGGATGCATTAATATATATCAAAAACATAATTTCATGATGGTAGAGTGAAAACCAGATGATTCACCATTATCCAATCCAATTAATCAAAATCTTTTTTCACATTCATTTTTTCAGGTGAACTTATCCACTTTACATTTAATATTGGTTAACAAGTTATCCAATCAAGGAAATTTTAAAAAAATTCATTGATTGTAACATGCCAATACAATGAAATTATGTACATCAATTATTTTTGTTGTTGTTGGCCATTCATTAACTACCATTTTTATATTTTAGGTTCAATTTAGATTTCATAATTTGGTACAATATGACGATGAAAAGAAACAATATTATTATAGAAATCACACATAAAAAATATCAATAAAACTACTTTTATTTAAGAATACAACAAATAATCGATAAGTTATTATAATGGTCCTAATTCCTTTTAGAGGACATTAAGATATCATTAATAAATACCATATAAAAGTTATCCTAATATTCATAGAATACTCACATCATAATATTTCTATAAATAGATGGTTAATTAGTCAATCCAAATAGAATTATTGTAAATTCAGGATGTATGTACCTCTAATGAATTATTATCTTTAGAATATCTTCCTTCATTACTCAAAATTGATGATACCCTGAATGACAGTAAATATTAAATAAATATTTACCTTTGAGAATTTGATCCAACAATTAATCAATTAAATAATTAGGATACTTTTACTTTATAGTAATTAGTTATTCCTCAACAATCAATTATCTACCAAAATGATACATGTATCTTCTTCACAAAATGAATAGGGTATCCACCCTGTGAAACACCAGGCTGTATAAATATATCCACAAAAAATTAATAGTTTTTTATTCAACTCCACACATTCCAATGTGATTATTCTATAAGGAGCCCATGATTTTAGTATTTCATCATGGTTTATATCAATTGACAACTCAAATTCATGACGTGGTGGATGTTTATGTAATTTATCAGGAAATAAATAATTGTATTCTTATACGATAATTGATTCCTAAATTTTTATATCAACCTTTCCACCAATATACTTTGTATTGTAATCTTCCCCTAGAATCTTATTCAAAAGATATACTTTGGGAGGATATATGTGCCACTTTGATAATGAATCCACTCCTATAAAGATAATGAAATCTATATTCTCATTAAAAATCATAATTTTCTACTCCTTAAAATAAATTTTCTCGTCTTATTTTTTAATGGCAATTCATACCACTAATTAAATAAAAATTAAAAAGTGGTATAATAATCATGTTTTTAAATAGGTAATGTTAACGTTTCATAATGGAAACTAACTAACAAATACTTTCTAAAGGGAAATTTCTACATGGATTTTGGATTTAAAAATTTGTTCATGTGTTTTTAGGGAAATATCTATTTTTAAAAAGAATTGCAAGATGTAAAAGTTTGAAAAGAAATAGAATCAAATAAATCATTGGATAAATTAGAGTCTATGATTAATATACATACCACCACACATTTTTTAACTTCATCCCCGACTATGGTGATCTAATAAGATTGGACTTCCCCCCTCGACCTCTTCTATGGTACTAACACTTGCCCCATTGGACATTAATGTGAATAATGACCCATTTTCTACATTATATGAATGGAAAATATATGTTTCTATCCCCCCTATCCTTAATTGGCTATGTCAATCATATCGTTACACTTGTATCAAATTTCCATGGTATTCAAATATTTTTCAAAATTTTTCTTTCCACATTTTTCACATTATAGAAATTAATTTATTATCATATACTAATTTGATACTTTACATATATTTTAGTAATCTGTTGAACTCTTCTTGTATTGATCTTAGTTTATTATAAAAGATCTATAAAATTCCTTATCTTTTTTATTTCACATAATAATATTTCATTAAATGATGAAACGTATATAGAAACTAGCTCTATTCTGTGGTTTTTCATAAGGACATCAAATAAATGGTTAATAATTATTTTTGGATTATGTTTGTAATTGGAAGCATACATGTCTAGTATTATAATGGTATCCTCATTAATCACAAAAAAAGTATTCATCCTTTTTCTATAAGCTAATGAACTTTTGATTCATTTTAGTATGTTGATAATTAGGTAAATTTTTTTCAAAATACAATGCTTTAAAATATCTACATTGGTTATATTATATTTCATCTTTTAATCTGGTAATTTGGATTGAAATACTCCATTGATCAGATTGACCTCAAATAAAATTATTTTCCAGTAGAACCATTTCCCTTTCATTACATCCTATGGTGTGAAAAACAATTCTATGATAATTAATCAATACCATAGCTACAAAAAGATTAGTAGTTCCACTAAAATATGGAGGATTATATCATATAAAATGATCCAATATAGTTGTATAATTTTTTATAACACCATGTTTATATATATGGGCAAAGTTATTAGACACAACCATGGTCATCTACATTAACATGGGCATGATCATCTCAACGCTAACACCATTTTTATTTTCTCACACAGAAGTGAAATCCCAACATTGATTACATGTGTTGATTCTTGTTCTTTTATTAGTCACCATCACAAAATAATATCACATGATGAATCATCTAATAATCAACATAATGGTTGACGAATAAAATAAAACTAAATTTAATGGTAAAATTAAGCAAATAATGTAAGGGATTATCAAAATTCTAACATTAACTACGTTCATCTCAAATCTAGTTTCCATGGTTTCTACAAAACATCCAATAATAAAAACAAAAACACCTTAAATTTAGTATCTTGCAATTAGTGTCTACATTATTAAGCTGACATAGATACATGGTATCTAATCCTAAATGAATGAATGTTTTAGTAGTCTTGGTGATATAGATATATACATGACACCCATTTTTCATTGGGAATAATATATTAAAAACAACAAAAGAATTTTTTAAACCCTTGAAATTAATTCCACTATTTTTTATTCATGTCAATGAAAAAAATAAAAAAAAATTAAGTTATCTCAAATTCCTTGTAAGGCTTTAGTAAAATAGAATCTATTATTATTGAGTAATTCATAATCAATAAGGTATAGAAAATAAATATAAATTAATTCTAATTAAATTAATATCCTAAGAATGAAATGAAATAGTAGATAATATCAATGAAATAATCTCATGGATAATAATAACATAGTTCTAAATAATGGAAATGAAAAGTATTTGATTTCATGACCTATGACCTCATGGTATCTCCACAATCAAATCCTTGTTGTAATAAAATTTAAAATATAAGATGGTATACACAAAAAATGCATTTAAAAATTGTAGACAATTGATTTGTCTCATGAGACCTATTAGTTCATTTATGGGATATATAATTCTGGGCCCCCTTCAGTACTTGTAAAATTCATTCCTTATGCATTGAATTTAATTTATAAAAATATGTTGTATCAATAAATAACAATATTCAATAGAGAATAAAAAAAATAATTATTCTCCAACTTGATCAAATAAAATTCAATATAAAACAATATATGTAGAAAATATAAATGATTTATGTAATAATCATATCCATTATACGTAGAATATTTATATTTAAAAGAAATATTATTTTAAAAAATCTGAAGAATGTTATTATTTCTAGAGAAATTTAATCACTAAAAAATAAGTCAATGTATGAGATGTGACCAAAAAATATTTATTTTATAGTAAAATCAATTAATTTAAAGAAATGAATGAAATTTAGAAAATATATGTAATTTTTTTTCATTAGCAATTTCCTTTTCAAAATGTGACGACCCAATGTTTTTCAATAGAAATTACATTCTCATAAGTATGTTATAAAATCTCATGAAAACACAAATTAATAAAATACTGAGTGCTAAGTGACCTCTAAACATAATTTTTTCACTTCTGTGTTTGGAATTTCAAAAATCTGGCATTCACGGTTGTAATCAGTAAGTTATTTGTGTCCGATATGGAAAACATAATTTTTATTGAATCGTAACATACCCTAAAGAATAGTTACATACCCTTATTAATAGTGATATACACCAATGAATTGTAACCTCAACTATGGAAGTATAAAAATAATATTCATCTTGGAAATATGATATACCTATATTTTAGAATAAGTTGATGAATGATTTAAAACTGGTTTTGATAATAAATTATTATTTTAATTAAATATTAAATTATTAATTTTAAGGAAATTATTTTTGAAAAAAGGAATTCATTTTTTTATTATTCATGATGAAAAATTGTTAGAGAGAATATTTTTGGATTTTTCTAAAACACATGAATTTTTTATGAATAGTAAAATATGATAATTTACAATAAATGCTATATAAGGGATTTATTGAGTCATTGATGATGTTATGCTGATGTAATACCGCTTGATTTGGTATAACATGATAACATTACTATTCATGTTCATAGAATACTTATTATTCATTGTCTTGTGATGAAATAATATATTAATGATTATATTATTATGAAATCCCTCCTCTCCTCCACTACAAAACCCCCCTGCACTCCCACTTCTCTTTACACTTCTCAGGCCTTGTTCCTTGCCACTATTATGTCTAAATCTCTCCCCATGATCCCACCCACGTTCAAATGCTCTTATCCTCTTCAAAATACCAAAACCTCTTCCTTTATGAGGTTCTTAAAGAAGGAAGTCTCAAGAGGTAAATTCTTCTTTCCAGTTCCTTCATTTCTTTTATGTTCTCTTTCTTTTTGTTTCATTTCTCACCTCCATTCACCATAATAGTATGATAAATCTAGTAACATACATGTACTCTAATTTTTTCATGCTAATGGGATATTTCATAATCGTCATTATTTTCCCCACCCTTTTATTTGAAATAAATGAAAGCACCGTTTGAGATGTGCTAATTTAGCACATTCAAGGACAACGATATTTCAATTTATATTATTATCGTTAATTCGTGTCATGAAAACATTTGTGTTATTGTTGAACCAGATTATTATATATGAAATTTATCCTATTTTTTGTCCTTTTATAATTTTGTACAAATGTTATTGAATTATAAAGCAAAACATGATCATTGTAATCAATCCCACCGATTAACCAAAAAGTTTATCACTATGGTTATATATATATTAATTGGAATAAAATCTAAGTAAGATAATTAAAATTAATACCGAGAAATCTCTAGGTTGTGCACTAAAATAATATAACATCAATTTTGAACCGCGAATTTCATCTTGCATGTTTACTTGAATATATTTGAGCCGTTCTTTTAAAAACCATTCAAATAAACGAGCTCGAACAATGAAATTGAACATTTTAACTGATCAAAAAGGATTTTAATGAACTTAAAACGGTTATAATAAATCAATTTCATATAGAAGAGGTTATTTACTTATTAATTAATAAGACTAATTTATTTATTCATGTCATTAATAACAAGTGGAGAACACCAACGAATTTAAGGTAAGGGATTCCCTCCATTTCACTCTTAATCAAGATTGTCCTCTATGCTACGTGTTTTTATGGGTTATAATAAATGGTGTGGTATATTTTTTCACCTCCACCATACATTACTCATTTTGTATATGTGATGAGAAACCCCTTCTCTCTCTCATCAATCCCTCTTGGGTTCACCCGACACCATAGCGGTAAAACTGTAACGAATTCTACCCGATCCTTCTTTGTTCTTTCGTGTTTCTTATCATACTTTCAAAATGGCATTATCTTATATATTTAGTTGAATATAATAAATTTTGGTTAGTTTTACAATATTATTTTATCAATAACCTTTCACCACATTCTTTTGGGGATATACATTTTTTTAAAAATTCCCTCCTTAGAACTTTCTGATAAGAAAACATATTTTAGGGGAACATCTCGAATAGTTAACTAATATCAAAATCACTATATACTATGTTGTAAGAAATAATTGTATTTATATAATCAGCCTTTTATTATGAAAAAAATCTTGGTCAAATTATGGTTTTATATAAATTATTTTCCATTTTTTATTTGAAAATATCTATAGTATTTTCCTTAAACCCGCACAAAAATGTTTTAATGCTAATGTTTGTAAAATACAAATCTCATATGTGGTAACTTCTATTTGACACTACTTAACATGTTATATTCCTATTTTAACCTATGAATGTCCATGTATTTTCTAATTCATTCCTTACATGGACACTTTCATGATACACCCGTTGGTGATGATTTATGTCATGATTGTGGTACCCAATTCTTTCTAGGGGTACACTTATGATCATGTAAGGTTGATTATGTATGATTGTATATGTGGTAAGAATATTTATGTGGAAATAATATTCTTGAAATTATTGATATGCGTGTTCCCAAATATCACTCCAATGCTTTGGGTAACTTTTAGTCTCATGAGATGCGATGTGAAATGGGATTGGCGGTTAGCCTTGACCCATACTGAAATGGGAAATGGGATAGGCAGTTAGCCTTTTCCCATACTAATGAAATGTTTTTTGATTCTCCCAAATTTATATGATTCAATGTTTATATGATCCCATTATTATATGATATTATTTCATATGTTACTTGTTTTGGATATCAGTATGTCATGCCTCCTAACTCATGTTCATAAGATGTATCTTTTTGTTCAATCCCTTACTGGGCTTTTCTGATCATCCCATTATTCAAGTGTTCCCCAGGGCACCTAATGCAGATGTAAGGACTCAATGAAATTTAGGATATCATTATAGATATTTAATAAAGAAGTTGTTTTTATCCCCATGTTTAATGTTAAATGTACCTAGTCTTTCAATACACTAGAATTAACGATCCATAGACTTTACTCTGATAAATAATTATGTTTAAAATCATGAAATGTTATATGTAAAATGCTCAGGTCTCTATAGTTGGTATTAGAGGATGGTTTAGTTATTTTTTGAGATTAGGAATAGAGCACCATAGAGAGAACCTTAAGGATGAGACTATGAATAAGAAAACATTCCCGAATTTTGGTGAGTATTTAGTAAATGTTTTATCAAGAAAATACACCCATGTCAGGATACGAGTAGGTAGAGGCGGCTCTGGAAAAAAATGTATCTAGGGGTAAACCATGAAAACGCCACATTGAGCTAGACACTAATGAGAACTGGTGCACGAAAACGGGCCTTGCTGCACTCTTAGTTACGAAACTCCCAAGGGATATGCTTTGGTAGATTCACAAGATTAGTATAAACTGTTATTAAGGGACAGAAAGAAGCCAATAAGAATATAAGTTACGAAATAGATTGAGGATAACATGGATATAAACTGAATGAATCACAGGTTTTTATATAATTCTTTTTTATAAGTTTATACATTTATGTTCACTGTTTCCTTTTTATGCTCAATAGATAAGTATTCAAAACCTCTAATTATACATTACTTTTCATAGTTAATGGAGGGAAATAAGAGAACATGTTCCAACAATCAATGTGATAGGCAATGTCATGATTTCCCTAATGATATGCCTAATGTTATAGAAGCGAGTTCTCCAAACAACATGGAAGTACTTTCTTAGCTTTCTCAAGTTATGAATAAAAACTTGAATCAGGTGGAAAGTCCACCTCCTCCATGGAAAGGGAAAGTTGTTGTAGAATCCTTCATGCCGTAATGTCCTCCCTTGTTTAGCCGATATTTTGATCACATCCTAGCATAACAATAAATTAACTCCATTGAAAAGATATTATCTGTCCACCAGTGCTCGGAAGAAGAGAATCCTATACTAGAGGTCTATCATTTTGATGGGGAAGTTGATCAAAAGTGGAGACTTATCATGAATAAAACGTCCCAATAAGAAATTGATTCCATATATTGGGAGGAATTCAAGAAGATGTTTTTCAACAAATATTTTTAGAAAACCCTCCATCTCAAGTCTGAAAGATAGTTTCTTGGACTCATGTAGAAAGATGATGAGTCCATCAGGGTGTATGAAGCGAACGATACAAGGCTTGAAAGGTACGCCTATGGATTTTTCCTGAACACTGAAAGAAATGTTAATCACTTCTTTAGCAGACTAATGTCGAGTCTATGAAAAGTGTTGGTGAGTCGAGACTTTGACAGTTATGAAGAGATTTTCTATTGTACCCTCAATGTTGAAATGGAGATTGGAGATTCTCAGTGGTCTTGTGGGCTCAGTGGTAAGAAGTGGAAAATAGAGAAAAACATGGGTGGTTCATCAATCAAATATTATGATGCAAAGAAGCCTCACTTTCCCATTTACAATAATTTTGGGAAGAAGCATCTTGGTTACTGCCTCAAGGGAACCACGAATTGCTTCAAATTCAAAAAGATTCTTTATCTGTCCATGAACTGCTGAAGGGATATGAAAAATCCCACTAATGTTGAAGTTGAAAGGAAGGTTCAGATCAACAGTCAGGATGCAGTGCAATGTTACAACAGTAAGGAGCTTGGGCATTATGCAAAAAATTTCCCTAATCCAAGGGGTTTAGAGGCAATCAGCAACAACCTCCTAGGAAACAAGGAAGGTATTATTCTATCACTACTACTGAGGAGGAGCCAGAAAATGATTTGGTGACATGCACACATGTTATTTATTCAAGAATAGAGAACGTACTATTTGATTCTGGGTCTATGAATTCTTTCATATCTTGGAAGTTTAGTAGAACTATTAAAACACCACCTTAAAATTTGGAGGAAAAGTTGTATGTGAGAACAGCTATTGGGGAAATTATTGTTTCCATAGTTTATAACTCCTCCCTGTTTAATGTTTTTGGACTGAACCTCCCAAAAAATGTTGTCATACTTCCTTTATTAGAGTTTAACGCAATATTGGGCATGGTTTGGCTATCTTTGTACAAGGGAAACATCAATATTCAGGAAAGGGAAATCAATTTTCAAATCCTAAAGTATCCTCCAATTCATTATAAGTGTAATGAGGAAGATGAGTCTCCTTTTGAATCTTCTCTCATTTTTGGATACTACTTCCATGTGAGAAAGCATATATATATCAAATTATTGGGGAAAAGGATATATTCATTCTTGAAGACATTCATATCATGAGGGATTACACTGATGAATTCCCTAAAGAGTTTCCTGGTCTTCTTCCTGACGAGAGGTTGGGTTCTCAATTGAACTTATCCCTGGATCTTTTCCAATCTCAAAGACACCTTATAGAATGGCCACCGTAGAGCTAGAAGAGCTGAAGAAGTGGTTACTGGAGAAAATGGAGAAGGGTTTTATATGCCTGAGTGCTTCACCATGGGGTGCTCGAGTCCTCTTCATCATGAAGAAGGATGAATCAATGCACCTCATCAATAATTATCGTGGGCTCAATAAAATCACAATAAAGAACAAGTATCCCCTTCCACAGATATATGACTTGTTCGATCAGCTTCGTGGTGCTAATAATTTTTCTAAGGTGGACCTTCATTTAGGATATCACCATCTAAATGTGAGGAAGGATGATATTCCCAAGAGTGCCTTTAGAATGAGGTATGGACACTATGAGTTCATAGATATTCCCTTCAGACTCACTAATGCTATAGAAATTTTCTTGGATTTGATGAATATAGTCTTTAGATATTACCTCAACAAATTTGTGGAGGTATTTATTAATGATGCTATTATATACTCCAAGAGAAAGGAGGAACATGAAGAGCATTTGAAAACTATGTTGAAGACTTTGTGAAGGGAGAATTTGTATGCAATATATTGTAAATGAGAGTTCCGGATGGAGGAAGAATCTTTCTTGGGGCATGTTATCACCATGAAAGGGATATTTGAGGATCGTTCCAAGACAAAGGCAATTGAAGAGTGTCCAATACCAAAATCTGTAATGGAGATCCGCAGATTTTTGGGTATATCAGGGTATTATCGATGATTCAGTAAGAACTTTTCACGATTGATAATCCCAATCACAAAGCTGACATGTAAAGGAGTAATGTTTTTTTGTACATAAGAATGTGAACACTGTTTCAAGGAGTTGAAAAAGAGGCTTATCACTACGCCAGTACTCACACTCCCATCAAGTGGAGAACTCTTTTTGGTGTATACTAATGCTTCTAAGAAAGTCTTAGGTTCTGTGATAATGCAAAATGATAAAGTGATAGCCTATGCCTAAAGGAAGCTGAAAATCCAGGAGAAAAACTATACCATGAATTATCTGGAGTTCACGATAGTGATCTTTGAATTGAAAATATGTTGTCATTATCTATATAGGGAATAATGTGAGATATATACTGACCACAAATGTCTCAAATATATAATCACACAGAAAGAGAATAATTTGTTCCAATGAAGGTGGATAGAGCTCATCGTGGATTATGAATGCTCAATCCACTACCATCTCACCAATGCAAACAAGGAGGAAAATGATCTATGTATAAATGATCATGAATCTTTATCAATGATGAGAATTGAAAAGGATCCAATAATCATAGACATGAAAAGGATGAACATGGGAATCATTAAGTGAGGAACATTGTAAATCCCTTCTCAAATGATTTTCAACCATCCCTCTTGGAGAAAATAAAGGACGCTCAATGAAAAGATGTGGAAATTCAGAAAAAGGTGGAAGCTATCAGAAATGGGAAATACTTTGATTTCCAAATTGATGAAGAAGGATCTGTGAGATTTGGATCATGATTAGGTGTACCATCTAATCAAGAGATAAAGAAGAAGAAATTTTGTGAGGAGCATAGATCATCCTTCTCTATCCACCCAAGAAGCACAAAGTTGTATTTAGATCCCTAAGAAAACTTTTGGTGGAAAAATAGGAAAAGGGAGATTGTTGAATATATGTCAATGTGCTTGGTATGTCAGCAAGTGAAGTTTGTGGGAAAAACTCTAAGTGGATGATTCAACCACTACCCATACCATCATGGAAGTTGGAGTACATTAACATGGATGTTGTCAATAGACTTCCAAAGACATCTAGATAAAACAATGCTAAATGGGTCCTTGTGGATCGTCTTACAAAGACAGCTCACTTTATTACAATTTGAGAGGACTTCTAATTGTATCATCATTAATGGATTTTCACCAAAGAATTGGTAAGGATACATGGAGTACCATTATATATTGTATCTGATCGTGACCTGAGATTCACATCGATGTTTGGGAAAATTCTCCAGGAAGATCTAAGCACTGAACT
The DNA here is from genome assembly GCA_963277665.1 of Viscum album. Lineage (NCBI taxonomy): Eukaryota > Viridiplantae > Streptophyta > Magnoliopsida > Santalales > Viscaceae > Viscum > Viscum album. Next base: position 670,763,669 of record OY728123.1, read on the forward strand.
GAACATCAGTACGACCAATCATCCTCAAACTAGTGGCCAATCTGATCGAACTAATCATACATTAGAAGACATGCTGAGAGCGTGTTCTATGGAATTCAATGGACGATGGGACCAACATCTTCTACTAGAGGAAGTATCCTAAAACAATATTTTCCACTCGAGCATCCGAATGGAACCATATAAAGCCCTTTATGGGTAAAGGTGAAGAACACCGGCATCTTGGGATGAAGTCTGTGAGCATAAGCTGCTTGGACCTGAAATGGCCGAAGAAATGGTGTGGAAGGTGAAAACCATTCAGCAACATATCAAGGTATCCCATAGTCCACCTAAGAGTTATGAAGATAACCTTAGACATGGCCATGAGTTCAAAGTTGGAGACATGGTATTTCTACGCATATCTGCATTGAAGAAGGTCATGAGGATCGGAATGAATGTGATGGTATGTCCTAGGTATATCAACCCCTTCGAGATCCTTGATCAATTTGGAGCAGAGGCATATCGACAGGAACTTCCACCCAACATGTATAAAGTACATGATGTCTTTCATGTATCCCACTTAAGTAAGTACATACTAGACCGTTCATATTTACTCTCTTCAGAGGTGGTATAGTTTGAGGATGATCTTTCCTATGAGGAGCATCCAGTGAAGATCTTTGATCGTAGAGAAATAGTTCTATGCAACAAGACTACTCATCTAGTCTCTGTACTATGGAGAATCCATAAGTATGAAGAGGCAACATGGGAACTAGAGGAAGCAATGAAGGAAAAGTACCCACACATGTTTTTGTCTACGAATGTAAAATGAAAATTTGATGTTGAAATTTCATAAGGAGGGAAGAATGTAATGACCTAATGTTTTTCAATGGAAATTCCCTTCTCATAAGTATATCATAAAATCTCATGAAAAAACAATATAATGAACTACTATGTTCTAAGTAACCTTTAAAAATTATTTTGTCACTTTTTTGTTTGGAATTTCGAAAATCCAGAATACATGTTTGTAATCAGTATGTTATTTGGAGTCTGATAAGAAAAACATAATTTTTGGTGAATAGTAACATACTCTAATGAATAGTAACATAACCTTATGAATAGTGTCATACCTAATGAATAGTAACCTCACCTATGGTGGTATAAAGATAATATTCATGTTGGAAGTACGGTATACCTAAATTTTAGAATAAGTTAATGAATGTTTTAAAACTGGTTTTGATAATAAATTATTATTCTAATTAAATATTAAAATTATCATATTTAGAAAATTATTTTTGAAAAATGGACTTAATTTTTGGACTCTATGCATCAAAAAATTATTTGGGTGAATTTTTGTGATTTTTATATAATACTTGAAATTTTGATGAGTAGTAAAATACTATAATTTACAATAAATGCTAAATAATGGATTTATTGAGTCATAGATGATGTTATTCTGATTTAACACCACATGGTTTTGGATCACAAGATAAAATTAATATGCTTGGTTAGGTAATACATAATATTCCTTCTCTTTTAATGAAATAATAAATTAATTATTATAATATTTCAAAATCCCTCCTCTCCTCAACTATAAACCCCCCCTTCACTCCCTCTTCTCATCAGTTCTCTCAAGCCTTGTTACTTTCCATTATTCTACGAAAATCTCTCTCCAAGATCCTCCCCCACGTCCAAAAGCTCCTATACTCTTCAAAATACCAAAACCTCTCCCCATAAGAGGTTCTCAAAGGAGGAAGTCTGCAGAGGTAAATTCCTCTTTCCAATTCCTTCATTTCTTTTATGTTCTCTTTCTTTCTGTTTGTTTCCTCACCTAGCTTCACCATAATAGTATGATAAATACAGTAATTTACATTTACTGGATTTCTTTCATGATAATGGGATGTTTCATTATCTTCCCTCCTTTCCCCACGCATTTATTTGAATGAAATGAAAGCATCTTTTGAGATGTGCTAATTTAGCATTTTCAAGGACAATAGTTAATCAATTTATATAATTATCTTTTTTTCTGGTCATGAAACCATTGGTGTTATTTTTGAACTAGATTATTATATATATAATATATACTATTTTTAGTTATGTAATCCTTTTGTACAAATGGTATTAAATTATAAATAAAAAGAATTTTTGTTGTAATCAAATCCACCAATTAACAAAAACAGTTATCAATAAGGTTATATATATTATAATTCAACTTCACTCTAAGTAAGCTAATTAAAATTAAAACCATTTAATCTCCGAGATGTGAACTAATATAATATTACATCAATTATAGACAAGAAATTTTATTATTCATGTTTATTTGAATATAAATGAACTGATATTTAAGAACCAAGTAAACCAACAAGCCTAAACAATAAAATGGAACCTTGTAACTAATCAAAAAGGATTTGAATGAACTAGAAATGGTTATAATAAATCAAATACATATATAAGAGGTTCTGGAATTATTAATTAACATTCCTAATATGTTTATTCAGGTCTTTAATAACAAGTGGAGAACACCAACAGATTTAAGGTATGGGATTCTCTCCATTTCACTCTTAATCAATATGGTCCTCTATGATATACATTTTTATGGGTAATCCTAAATATTGTGGTATATTTTTTCACCTCCAAAATACTTCCCTCATTCATTATAAGTGATGAGAAACCAATTCTCTCTCTCATCAAGACATCTTGGGTACACCCAACACCATATCGATAAAACAGTAACGAATTCTACCCGGAACTTCTTTGTTATTTTGGGTTTCTTTATCATGATTTAAAAATGGTGTAAACATTCCTATTTAGGTGAATCTTATGAATTCTAGTTATTTATAAAATATTCTCTTATCAATACAATTTCATAAGTTTATTTTGGGGATATACATGTTTATAAGAGATTCCCTTCTTAGAACTTTATGATAATAAAAAATATTTTAGGTGAACTTCCCGAATGGTTACCCAATTTAAATAGAACTATATCTTATAATATAAGACATCATTGTATTTATAAAATCAGTCTTTTATTATAAAATAATTCTTGGTCAAATTTGGGTTTTAAATAAATCATTGTCTTCTTTTCTATTTGAAAAGCTCTATAGTATTTTCCTTAAAACCACACAAAATTTTTTTAATGCTAATGTTTCTAAAATACATTTATCATATGTTGTCATTTATGTTTGAAACAACTTACCATGTTTTATTCCTATTTGACCTAATGATCATCCATGTATTTTCTATTTATTTTCTTACATGGACACTTTCATGATACACCTATTGGTTATGATTTATGTCATGATTGTGGTACCCAAATCTTTCCAAGGGGTACCCTTATGTTTATGTATGGTTGATTATGTATGATTGTATATGTGGTAAGAATATTTATGTGGCATGATTAATCTTGAAAATGTTGAGATGGGTACGCCCAGATAGCACTCTAATACATTGGGTAAGGTTAAGTCTCATGAGATGAGATGTGAAACGGGATTGGAGGTTAGTCTTGACCCGTACTAAAATGGGAAACAGGATTGGCGGTTCGCCTTGGCACATAATGAAGAATTTTTTTATGTTTTTTCAACATTTATATTATTCCATGTTTATATGATCCCATGATTATATGATATTATTTCATATGTTCCATGTTTTTTATATAAGTATGTCATGCCTCCAAACTAATGTGCTTACGATGTATCCTTATGTTCATTCCCTTCCGGGGCTTTTCAGCTCATCCCTTTGTTCATGTGTTCTCCAGGGTAACCTATGCAGATGTTAGGGATCAAAGGATGTTAGGAGCTCATTATTAAGGTGAAATGAAGGCTTTTTTGGCCACAATGTTTTATGCTTTATGTACCTTTATTCCAAGACACTAGACTTAATGATCCATAGCTTGTACTCTCGTGATTAATTATGCTTAAAATCATGAAATTTTATATGTGAAAGTCTAAGGTTGGTATAAAAAATTATTTAAATACTATAGATGAATCTGATGTGTGTAAAATGGTTATTGCGGTGGGAAAATCTGTAAATGTCGTATATGTAAAAAAAGAAATTCCTTTTATCTTTTTATAAATAAAAAAACTTTTTTTGAAAAAATTGTAAATAATCCATCAAAAACATATTATAAGATACGGATAAACTAGAAAATTAATTAATAAAACTATCAGTTAAATAAAATTATTTTTTGAAATCAGTTATAAAAAATTTAGACATAAAAGAATAAATATACATGGTCAAAAATAGAAATAAGATCAAATTTTCTTTGAAACAATTATATTGAATGAGTTACATGAATTGAATAATCAATCAATATAAATAAAAATTAATCAATTTAAATACTTAAAAGGGGAAGTATATACAGCACATAAAGAAAATAATTTCATAATAAATAATATTCTCTAATGGAGTGTAAATTGATAAAATTAAATTGCCTCACATTTCCCCATAATTGTACATTATTTAGCCTATGGTGTAATGGCTCAAAAATGTTATTAATTTATAATAAAACCATATTAACATTTAAAATTTCAAATGTTGTCCTCTTATAACATCTTATTAACCCATCATTTTCAATCATTTGGTGTTGTCCTTGCTTTGGGTATTAACTGATTTATTTTGTCATAAATTTTTTTATTCGATAGATCTAGTGCTTCCACATTAATTGTAGTTAAATAATATTATTAATTTTAATCATGCTATAAATATCTTATATATAAATTAAAATTTTCTTTATTACCACCAATTTATTTTGGAAATGAAAAACATATCACATCGCTTGGTGGAGGTGGTTTTCTAGACATTGACATGAGAGATATTATCATTTTTCAAAGTAATGGATGTTAAGAAGTTATATATGATATTATAATAAATTATTTATATATTTTCAAATATATTTATTATTTCCATATTTTTAATTATCCACGTAAAATTGTGGTAGAAATTTAATTACACTACTATGATTATAAGGTATGTTGTCTATACACACGAGCAATATTTTCACCTTTTTTGGATGGATGAGAGATGGAAAATTGTTGTAAAATAAAAATAATAATAACTCAGTATATTTATGACAATGGAACTATTATTTTAGGGTTATTATAATATATTTATTGTAATTTTAAGAAGAAATAAATTTTAAATATTATGTGAAGATGAATAACACATCCTCAGAAGACTTCAGTTAGATCTTCTCTTATTGGGCGTAGAGTTGGTATTATTAGACGATATGATACACAAGAACATATATAAATTTTTGTAGTGGATAAAAGGTTATAATATTTTTTATCTATAGTGTTCATGATGGTATTATGTATTGATGGAGTGAGATATCCTTTTATAAGGGTGGGAAAAGAAACACCTGGAATTTATAGAAAAATAAAAATATAATTCATCATTTTCTTGAAAAAAGATTCCGAATAGATAAAAATTAGAAAAAAAAGATTTTAAGGTATAAATAATATCAAAAAATGAAATTTAGATAAGTTTTATTTTCATTATAACCCTTATCTTTTAGTTGAACCCCTAGATTAACTAATTTTAATTTTAACTATGACAAAAACATATGGTGAAGGATTATAATATCAATTATAAGATAATATTGATATAATAAATGGAAAATGTATGGAATTGAGTATAATTTCTTATCCAACATTTCCTCTTTCAATGTAATAATTATTTTGAAATTAGTTAATAGAATATTTTTTCCTAAAATATCAGTAGTATCACTTTGGACACTATTTGATTAATTTGACTTTAAAGACATCAATACACATATGTAAATAGAATCTATATTTTTAAAACATATTTAATTTTTCATTTCAATCCGTAAAATTTAATTTACACTTTAAGTTAACCAATTTTTTTACCTTTAATGTTTTTATAATTATTTATTTTATTTTTTCGGTTAGTTGAGTAAACACTCTATGGGTGTTTCCTAAAAATTTAAGTTGATAATTAAGTAACTGAAAATTATAATATATTAAAATGATTCAAATAATATTATTATTTTAAAAATTAAAATCTATATTCATTTATAGCATATTCATATAGTTATTTTAATGTTTAAAAGTAATTCAATGAAATAGAGTAACATTTTTTACATAAGATCATCTCAAATTAGCAGAAATGATATAAACAAGGAAAATATGAATGAAATTCCAAAATTTTCGATAGATAAATAGTTATAATTTAATTAATGTTCTCCAATAGGATAAAAAATATTTTCATACTGATTTTGAAGCCTTATCAGACCATTTTTAACCATAATTACATGATTTTACCATTATCGATGTGATACATTTTCCCCAACTACTATTTATAAGGCCTACAAATGGGACCAATTTATCAAATTTAAACCTCATGAATTCAAATGAGATATTAATTTTTAATATTTATTTTATTTAATTTTAATAAATTAATTTTAAATTAAAGATAATAAACAGAGTGAGAAATGATTTTTTGTTTGAAAAAATGTGTTTTAACAATGAAAAATAAATTATATAAAAATCAAAAAAAAATTGGTTAAATTTAAATTATTATAAATAAATCAATAATATCTATCATTAAGCCAAAAATAATAATAAAATGGAGCATTATAATAATTTATTTATAGATAAGAAATGAGAGTATTTAAAAAATCATCTCTTTTTAATATTCACTCGAATATATATTATTTTAGAAAAAAATAAATATTTCTCCCAAAGTATAGTTTTTTAGCTTATTTAAAAAATTAAATATTCTTATGAAAATACAATTTTTGAAATTCAAGACATTATATTTTAATAATCTTCCTGAATAAAACAATCTTTAAAGTGATATTATTTCTTTAAAAATCCAGCTTACAATAACTAAATCTTGGGTGTTACAGTCAAATTGTCCCTCAATTTTATAATGTTAAATGACTCAATTTGAAAATATTTTCATAAATTTATGATTTTATATTTACAAATTAAATTTTGGTAAAATAACATAGTAAAATGTGATAATAAAACACTATGTAGAAAAGAGGGAAAGGAAAATACGATATTCATCTTGAATAACAAATAACTAGGTTTCCAAAATGGAGAACAATAGGGGGAAGAGAAAAAGGGACATGGTGTAAATATTTCATTTCCAAATAATGATGAATAGTGACATTGAAATGTTTTCAAAATTAATTTGAGTTATTATTAGATTATTAATGACTACAAAACCATAAATTTATGGGTGTGTAAAAAAGACCATTGATGAATCAATAATTATTGTTAAAGGACATACATTTTATTCAAGATCTTTTTCCTAGAGTGAGGAATTCTTATACCTTATAGACTATGAACATAAAAAATATATTTACTTGACATATATAATATAAAAAATTATTCAATTTAAACAATTATTTTATCCTTTTCTCTAGGAAATGAGTATTTGATGTAAATGTTTTCAACACCAAAGCACTATAATTTTCATCATAATATACAAAAGGATAATGAGTTCTTCTAAATATGAATATATATTAACTAAAACATAATGGTTAAAAAAAGGTTTGATAATATCCAAAATTTATATAACTTCCTATTTATCTATCAAATTTCCACACTAATAACTAAGGTTACACTTATATCATTTCATAAACTACACAACATCCCAATTAACCTCAATAAAATCAATATAAAACAATATTTTAACATCCAAGGTGATCTCATACCATTATTTTTACATCACAACAATTTTAATTTAATTAAACCCAAATAATATTTCATGTTAAATTGGAATTCAACCCTAAAGGTTACAGATTCCCCAATCCAATGAGGCATATCTTAAAATATAATCAATCACTATAATAAATCTATAAACCATCATATAACGTTGTGAAATTTTCCAAAATTTCTTGAAATAAATTTTTATATTATCTTGAATGTAAACCCATATATTGACTATAAATATCTCAATTTTTTTATAATGAACAAAATTTTAACCATAAATATTACATATATATCCCAATATCCAATTGTAAATAATTAACATAGAATCAAATGATAAACTTACCCAAATGGTTATTTGAACATCTATAGAGTATTCTACTAAAACCTATTAAAAGTTTCAAATCACCTCAAAATCCAATCACATAAGATCTAAATTGGGTATATATTCCTTTGATAAAAAATATAGTCACATATACTATTCAAACATAGATATAAAATCATAATAGATGAATATTAATTAAAATAACATTATGATCTACACTACAAGATTATAGTTTTAATGCCACATGAGACTAGATGTATAATATTATTATTTGATAAATGATCTTCAAAATATATGATGGAAATCCTCTCACATATTACTCTTCATTTACATACCCTACTAAAATCCTTTCTTTATGAAATGGAAATGAGAAATATAAGAATGGGGGAGTATAAAAGATCAGTAAGAGTAAGAATGGTCTATATAAATTATCATTTAAGAATAACACGATAATAAGGGAATGATGACACGAGTCTAAAATTTGGAACCCAAAAATAACATATCATAGATCACAATCATGTATTTTGACATAATTCATGGAAACTAAGAAAAAATTAATCTTAATTGAATAAAATAACATGATCTAGGAGAGCATGCCATTGTCATATGACACATGTTTTTAGCACACACATAAATATAGATATTCATTTAACTATTAAAAGATCACATAAAATATTATCATTGTGTTTTGTTTTCACTCCACATTCCATTTTATATATAATCAAGGATCACTCCCAAGACTATCATAGTGTACAATGTACCTAACTAAAATGAGTTTTTGACAATTATAAACACTATTATCTCATGATATATCTAATGTTACCCAATGAATCAGAGAAAAATATAATTTAGTACCCACCATTCACGTACTGAAAATAATAAATGTCTTCCACATGCTCATAAATAATTCATTGTTTTTTAAAACTCAATGAAACAAAAATAATTTCATAATCACTTTTACATTTCACCAAAACAAAACCCAAGGAAAATAAATAAGACTCCAAATTTCAAATCCTCATAGTCAAAAACCATCCAATGAAAAAATATTTAATGAAAAATATTAGGTATCCCTATTGAATCATAAGTAACCTAAAAGGATTACATCATTTATGAAAGTACCTTAAAATTTTCACTTAAAATATTTCAAGAGTAAAATAAAATTTTAATTCTGAAATAATATATTTATAATAAAAATTTTAATAAAATTTTAATTTAAATATTTTATTTTAAAATAAATATATAAATATGTAATGTAAACATAAAACCATTTATTTATAATGATTATGGAGCATTATGTTCATGTCATGATCATTAAAAAAATATTTTATAGAACTTTAGTCAAAATTTCCTCATTTTGATGATAATAAGATGATTATTTTTAATTTTTGTTTCCAAAAAAACATGGGTAAAAATAAATGTATAAAATAATTTTTATATACTCAAAAATATTCTTCAACACATTTTAATGTACACATGGACATAGAAGAATATTATTCCTCGTTCAATTGTGAAACATAGTTGGTTTTCCTTAGAAATGTTATTTTTATCTCATGAGTACATAAACTAAGGAAAATAATATGAAAACATTTATTCTATATAAATAACTATATTAGATGAGAAATTAATTGAACATATAGAATAATAATGGTATAATTTAAATAATGGTAATTCAAGAATAAACAATCTCGATTAATATGGGATTGTGATGTCAACCCCTTAACACATTGGTCACATTTGAATGAAAACCTTGGGAAAAAGTGAAATATAGATTTATTTAAATATACTCAAAATTTTCATGAGAATAATAATAAAATAAATTCCTGGTATATGTATATTCAACATAAAAAGAATCATTTTTTGAATATGACATATGACCAAAAAAATATAAGTGACATGAAAATCATTACCTCAAGTTCCACATAAATAGAATGTGTTATAACATACAATATAATGGATTTAAATTTACTATATTTATATAATATTATAATTTAAATACATATAATAACATATATTAAAATATTATAACATTCGTACACACGTTTATTAATAATATTTTATTAATTCGATAGTTTTTACGTATAAATAGTCTCGTTTTATATGGATGTTTCAATTATACAGATCAGATATGTGTAATTTGATCATAGTTCCATAATAATTAAAATGTTAATAATGATATAAATATACTATATATTTATTATATGTATATTTATAAGCATTGATAAAATGTAGGGATAGAAAAAAACTACATCGTTCATGGATACAGTAGGTCGTACATATGGGTGAACGATGATTACATTTTCCGATAGATGAAATAAAAAAACATTAAATAATAATTCATCATTAAATTTTAAGTAATATAATATATAATTCATATATATTCGTTAAATCTATCTTTATAATCCTCCATGTAAATTAAAAATGAAAAATGTATCACATATCTTCTTTCGATGTGGTAGTCCACAAAAATTAATTACCGACGTTATTATTATCCAAGAGTTGGGAATAAGCTGTATTATTTTTATTTAATATTCATAATAATAATTAATTAAATTTTATACATAAAACTAATTATTTTATAATTTATACCATTTATTTTCATGGGTTATAGGAATAAATTAATTGAAAGAGGTCATCGAAGACGATTACCTATTCATCTGAAGGCCTCTTTTAAATTATTTTTTAAGAAGCCTTATACTAGTATTTTAAGGACAAAAACATATAATTTTTTAATATGGATGTTTATAAGATAATGGGTGAAATTATTTTTGAGATATACATTTGCAAATGTGTGAGGATTCTTAGAGAATTGGTTCCCTTTTATATGGGGGAGGGTCACTATTAAAATTTCGTAGATTATTAAATTAACATAAATAAAATATTTGGATCTAAGGGATAAAAAAGTATATATTTATAATATATTATTATTATGGATCAAAATCACATTATATATTAATATTTATACAGGTAAAGGTGATGTTTTAAACCATATATCTTCGTTTATAATCCTTGTTAACCCTTTTGAAAATAATATTTATATCATTTTTTCTTAAACATTAGGGGTCATGGAAGTTACAATGGAAAGAAGAATGACCAATAAATAGAGAATGCTTAATTTTTTCAAAAATATGTCATTAAAATAGATATATATAAGAATTATATGATTTAAATAATTTAAAAAAATGTGTACTTTAAATTATTACAAATAGTGTTTTTAAAAATACCGGAAATATTATAATATAAAATGTGTGTAAATAATATAAAATGCTTAAAAAACATACATGGATTTTAATTTAAAGTGGGTAGGTTATTCATATATTCACCTAATAATATTTATATAGGTCTTAATTTTATTTCTCACAATATCTGTATGTTTCACCCCTTAGTTAACCAATTTTATTATTAAAAGTTGTAATGAGTATTTCTATATTAAAGGGTTTTAATTTTTCATATAAAGTTAAAATTGGATTATAAATTTACATGTGATAAAATATTTTTCCATTTCTCTAACTAACTATATATTTCCATGAATATTAAAATTTATAAATTATTTTTAAAAATTATATTTAAAATTAAATACTTTAAATGTAATTTGAGAAATTATTCAAATAATTTTACTTTGAAAAAAACATGATAGAAATTGTATTAGAATATAAACCTTCAAAAAATATATAATATTTTATATTTATGTCCTATATTCTTGGTACAATTTTTCTAAAAAAATTACTTTTAGTTTTTTTTAAAATTATCATGATTTTTCTAATATTCACATAATATCTATTTTGGAACTACATAAGCATTTAAGGTAATTTTTTATACTGAAAATAATAAAGATCAACTTCCTTTATAAAAATTAAACACATTTTATAAAAATGATCATTTTATGTATTCATTATGTATACTTTATCACATGTATGTAATGAATAATTATTTAATATGTTATTTTTACTTTTCAAGCCTTATATAAGCATTGCATAAGAATTTAGATAAGTAGCATATTATATAACTAAATATATCATATATATATATAATCATTAGTATTACATAATATTTAAAAAATAATTCAATAAAATTATTCCTAGTTATAAAATATTATTTTTGGTACCCCAAATTAGATTTTTCTAGTATTGTGGTCACGCTACGTCAATACTAAAAATCAATTCCCTATTAATCATGAAATAAAATATAATTTATATATTTTGAAATTTTTTGGTTAATATTCTTTTATATTATAATAATGGAATAGTTATATATTTTTGATATATATTATATCATATTTATGTCTTGGGGATATAATAAAAGATATAGCATTTCATTAAAACTATATTTTCATTCTATTTGCAACAAATTTTATAATCTCATAAAAATATAATATATTATACATAATATAATTTTTATATAATGATAAAAAAATGAAATATTATTGTCAAAATAAATCCATAAAATTTCAATTAATCAATTTTAATATTTTCTCACAAAAAGAAATAAAAAATAATTTTGTAAGAAAACATATTTTTGTGAATAAAATTTCTTTTTCAAAATTAAGTAATTATTTCCTCAGAATTTATCAATTCTAATTTATTTATTAAAGCCTTTATATATATTTCATAATTATGTTACTTCAATTCATACCCACTAATTACATTTCTATGATTTACCTATCATAAAATAATAATATTTTTTTAGATTATTTAATCTCGGATTTTTATGATGTTTATGTTATCGAATATTATATTATTTTAAAACCTCAGGGTTCTTCTTTATATATTATTAGAAATATAATATCTATTTCCAAAATCACATCAAATACTAATAAATATAGAATAATGAAATTTTTTGGAATCACACTCCAAAAAACTTCTACCAAATCATAGTTGTGTAATTATCGTATTATAATCATACAACTATATGATTTCACTGGTATCTCAATTTATATTTTTTGAATACATGAATAAATATTATTATATAAAATTAAATATTTTTATAAATTCATAAAACTATGATCTTATATGATATTTTCCCTATTTGGAATACCTTTCACCACACCAATATCATGACTATGAATGCAATCAATTAATAGTGCCAAATAGTTCGTGTGAGTATCCAAGAATTATTATCAGATTAATAAATACTATGGTAGGGAAAATTGATCCTATAATATCCTAAATTATTACACATTCATTTAGATATAGAAAATTTATGGTATTTCAAATTTCCCATTTCATTAAATAAAGGATTTTTAGTTTCCATCCATTTATTTTTTATAACTTAAACACTAAAACAAATAAACACTACTTTGATACATACTATGGTATCATAATAAATACATACATAAAAATTACTAAATTTCATATGCTTATTCTTTACATTTAAATATTTATAACACATAAAATCCATAGTATTAGTGTCTATATACATTAAAAACATAAAAACATATTGGAAAACATTTATAACATCTACCACAAATATTATTCTCCCATGATATACATTCTAGAATAATCAAACATCAAATTATTCTTCACAACATGTGAAATGGAATCATAATAAATATTGATATCAAATTATCAATATAAAAAAATATAGGAGGCATCAATCAAATTTTCTAAGTGTGTATAATAGGATCAAATGTTTTTGAGAATAAAATCATGGTGGACAGACGTTACATAAGAAAATCACGTCTTAGAAAATATATATCATAAACCATAGGTTTTGGAATAATGATTTTATCATTATGTAAGCGATGAAAAATAAGATTATGGAATAGTGATCTAATTATCGTGATCCATGAGAACATATCATAGGTTTGTTTCATAAAATATTAATATAGAAGAAACATAAGTATTGAAATTTTATCATATGTCTTGGATAACCAAAAATATATTCATATTATAAAGGACCTTGTTGATGACATTCCCACAACACTATGGACATATGATAACCATCAACATCATGCAACACCATAGACATGAGTTAATCACCCTTATCAAATCCTCATGTCATGAGATATAAAACATTACACAATAAATTAATAGGATTTAGTGGACCCACCCATGAATAAATGATAAACCACACATATGTATGCAATATGATCATGAAAATGTTCATAATTCCATCAGTTTAATTAACTCATGAGAATAAATGGGTTTTATAAAAAAAACATAATACATGATTATAAGTTATCTAGATAAATACGTTACATTGAGTCATTATAAAATATTTCTAGTTTATGGTAAAAAATATTAAAGTATATTGATATATATGAAAAACCCTTTAATACAAGTGTTAAAATTTACTAGAATAAATGTTAATAGAAATCCTTTAGAATTTATATACAATTTAAGAAAATGTTTTATAATATAAGGGGAATATATATTTCTATATAAAACAATTAATATATGAAAATAATGTTTATCGAAGGGAATTTACTAATACAGTTGTAAAATTATATTATACTAAAAACATTAAAAAGATGTTCCTTTAAAAAAATTATAAATACCATTAGTTTTGGTCAAAAATGATTATATGGATATGTAAAAAGAATATTAATTCTGAAAATAATCATAATATCATTGATAAGTAACATATAAAATTAGATATTTATAAGAAATGATGTCCATGAAACAATATAAATAATATTGAAATGGGGGAGAAATATTCCTGAATGAAAAAAGAGGATATATTTTTTCTCCTATAATAATTAAATACTCTAAATTACAAACCCAATGGAAAGTGAAATGATAATTAGACCTGTAAAACCCGTATAAACAAATTATATAATATAATGGATGATTTTTATAGAATAATAATATAATTTCTCCAAATGGAAATTAATTCATAGAAATCTTGAATTCGATGTGATATTGGAATGAAAACCATTACATATACTCTCATATTCCGTGGAAGTTTGTTAACATCCTACATAATAACCAAAAACTTAATAATAAATTATTTAAAAATAATAATTCATATCTATTTACTATTTTTTTAATTAATTAAAATCATTTAATACACATAAAAATGATTTTTAATGATTATTTTCATCACAAAATGTAAGAAATTTATTTGTTTTTTGTATGTTTCATAATGGTGAAATCATTCAGTGTTATTTTATTCCATGTTTATCATTAAAAGATTATTAAATGTATTTAAATTACCATGGATTATTTATTTATATATTTCGATGTTATTTTGAAATATATATATATAGAAATATTTTGTGTTAATATCTACAAAAAAACATTATTCAGATAATTTCATGTTAAACATGAGTAAATTTATAATGATCATTCATTTGTTATTTCATCCCTGTAATAACACTTTAATGAAATATATTAGTCCATATTATCATGTATTATTGTAATTAATTTCTTTATATATATACATTGTTGAAATGGATATGTTGGAAGTTATTTGTTCTTATAGGTGGTTGAACCTACCCAAACCATAACATGTTATATTTATGAATGAAAAAACATATTTAGTAATAAAATCATTGTATAATTTTATATAAAGCATAATGATCTTAATATAACCACATTATATTTTAGGATATGTTTTGGAATGCATAGTGATGAGAAGGTAACTGAAGAAGTGTGGAAAGAACATAGATGCCTTAAAAATTATTATACATCTTTTCAACATCGGATCCTTCAGAATGAAGGATTTAATATTCCTTATTAGAACCATATCTACAAAAAATAATAAATATATTTATGAGGACAAAATAGACATCAATTTATGTAAAAAATTATTATTTTTAGTTTTTTGGAAGTGGTATCTGAGAGATCCTCTTATTAGAGAAAATTATTGGCATTCCCTTGGAAACAAGAGTTGGGTAAATGGTAATGATTGAATCACCACTACTAAAAAGAATGCTTTTTTTTAGATTTTACTTTTATCAGTGCTAAGAAAACATTGATAAATTTTCCCTTTATCGAGGACATAAATTTATCTGATAAAAGATTCCTTTTATTATAATTTTTTAGCGCTCATAAAAGGTACAATTTGTCAGCGCTTCTATTTAGTGCTTATAAAGGGTACCCTTTATGAGTGCGTTATTTTTACTACTCATAAACGATCACATTATTAGTACTTTATTTAGCACTGATAGACTATACCATATATAAGAACATTATTTTTAGTACCCACACCGATATCCTCTATCAGTTATTTTCAATTTCTCATAAAGGTTTGAAAATATGATATAATTAAATATATAAAGAATAAAACCAAGTTTATAAAAAAATTAATATTTTTTAATTTATTAATTATTTATAAAAATGAATAAACAGATTATATTATAAACTAAATATAAATAATAATAAATAGTATATATTAAATATATTGATCTAAATAAAATTAAAATTAAACAATAAAAAGTTAGTGAATTGAGAAAAATAATAAACATTTTATAAATTAAATAATTATTGATAATGTTAATAAATAGTATATATTAAATATATAGATATATATGTATATATATAAATATGGTTTATATAAAAAAATAATGATTTTATATTAAAGACTAACATATTTGGTGATTAATGGGTTCTAATTAAAAAATAATATGAATTAAAAATAATGACTAATTCCCCCAAGTAATGGACATAATTTAATATCATTATAATTTTTAATTCAGCATATATCGAACAAGTTTTAAATTGATTTCATATATATATATTTAAATAAAGAATTTTTATATACAATACAATATCAATAATATTTATATAATTAATGAAATCTTATACAGAAAAACGAATAATAATTATTTAATTTATTCAAATTTTACTGAAATTTTTATAATTTCATTATAACATGACACATTTTATATAACTTTTTTGGGATCAACATATTCTATTATTTTATTTTCAATATTATTTATATTATGCATTATTTTTTATTTTTTAATATTTTTCTATAATATATTTTTTATTTTTTATTTTTATTTATTCGGGAATTTAATCAATTTAAAAATTTTTATTTATTTATTTTTATTTACTATGATTGTGTATTATAATAATTAATTAATCTTTATTTAAATATACATCCTTATTATTTAAAAAAATTATATTTAATTAATAAAACATTTCAATTTTTTCATTTTGTTAAAGTTTACTCATTGTTAATTATTCAAAATCATTCATTTTTAATAAGCATGAACATAAGATTAAATATCCCTTAATAATGTTAAAAATATAATTTTAATGAAATATTTAAAAATAAATATATTTTAAAATGTATATTTACTATATTTATACATTTATAATTATAAATAAATAAAATTTAATTCTTAAAAAATAATTTAAATAAATTTATATAAATAATTATATATATTTAAAAAACTATAAAATTATTAACAAATAATGTAAATAATTTTTATATTTAAAATAACTATATATGTATATGTCAAATATATATATATAATTGTATAAATACATATAATGAAATAAATATAATTTTTTGAAATGTATCTATATAATTATATATAAATAATTTATATTTAAATACACAGAAAATTATAATAAATATATTTAAATAAAAAATATATTGACTCTATTTTTATATGTTTATATTAATTATATATATATATTGAATTTTTTTTTATTTTCAATTTTAATTATGACACAATTTTTTGTGATTTATTAATAAGTGCCTATAAAAGGAATATTTATCAATGATATAAAATGCTAATAAATGTTCCTTTTAATAAAACCTGCTATAATTGAATAGAAAAAATAGTTCTCTATCAGCGGTTGTTTTGAAGTGCTGATAAAAGTGTCCGGATCTATTTTAATAACCCTAGCCATTGCGAACAGTTTTTCATTTCTGATTCTCTTTACGAGATCCAACCGCTTCTAGAACTTCCAGTTTTCGATTCCAAGCAAAAATTTTGGCATGAATCAGGGCTCCAACTATTTCAAAGCTCAAATCCAAGGATTAAATGATTCAATGGTCGAACGAAACCAAGGCTTGAATAAAATATAGGTTTTTTAATATCTGTAATTTACCTTGGTTATCCACTGATACTTCTCGTCCCACATCCCTGTATCCCAACAACTCTAGTTGCACTTTACTACAAAAAAGTCTATAATTCACTGTCTTTTAGATACACAGAAGTATCAGCTTCCCCATTAACATCTGGATCTCCATGAGACAACTTTCATATTGAGTGACTAGAAATATATCAAACACAATGATGGGTCATATTTTTTTGTTGTTTAATAGGCACACAATACCTATATTCCATGTCATCTACCTCTTTGTAATCGTCAAAGTTTGAAAAATTCATCCATAGATCGGTAAATATTTTCACTGGATTGGAATAGTACATTGATAATCACTTGGGAGCATCCTTTTTATATTTTTATGGAGAAACTAATGTGATATTATTACCTAAATTTTCCTATAAACTAAGAAAATTGTTTAACTCACTAATCCTAGACATCTCGATTTCGTGCCTCATTTGATTAATAAAAAAATTACACTATAAATTTTCCAATCATTAAATATTATGTCTTTGACGTATTTAAGTAACAATATCCTTTGATAATTCTCCATATTTATGTAGAGGTTTTGATCAAATCTACCTTGCTAAAGACAAAATCATTCTAATGTATTGATCCAACCGTAAATACCATGTCCTCAATGATTTATTTTTCTTATACAATGAATTCATTATTGTTACACCTTTCTCTCATGTTAATTCAAAATAATCCCATCCAGTTTCTCAATCTGTACTACCCCCTTAATAAGATTATTTCGGAACATAGATTTCACAAAAATTGGGTATTAAGTTAAATACATGTGTAATGAAATAGACAATAAAATTAAAATTCTTTACATATGGCCTATGTGAGTAAATTTATTACAAATATAAATGTCTTTGACCATGGAATTACCCATGCAGACTATCAATTCTGTATTTATTTCCATATTTCTGTATTCATTGAGTTTATTATAAAACACCCACTTCAATCTGATAAAATATTTGCTTCCAACCTTGGAACAATTTCCCATGTTACATTTTTATTAGTCATATCAAGCAACCCATGAATATATTTGAACCAATTTTCATCCTTGTGAGCCTAAAAAAATTATTTATGCTCTATGTAGAAAAGAATGTGGTTTATTTTAGAGTCTTAGTCCTCATATTTTTTCAATAAATCTATTCGATAACTAATGAAATTTTTCTCATTGAGTTCATCATTGATTGAATTTATTTTAGTTGAATTTAATTCTTCATTTTCCTAACCATTAGTGTCTTATTTTTAGTTCAGCTCATCCCCTTGTTCACCCACTTATGCTACTCAAGACAACATTAACTTCCTCCAATATTGTATTATTATTTTAATTATTAACAGACTTCCCCTTCTAATTTGTAAAAAAACTATCAATTTTATCTCTTTATACTAAAAACATATCAACTCACCCTTTTTACGTTAGTATTTAATTGTATCATTATCTAAAATGATTACTTTTTTCCAAATAAAAATCAATTTCCTATTACAACCACAATTACTACATATTTTTACAGACCCCAAATAAAAAGTGGTTTGGTTAGTTTTATATAGATTGTTAAAAATATATCCATATTTGAAATTATAACTCAATCATTAATACATTATAAAAATCACATCATTTCATCCATAACACAAATAATAAATTTTATATAAATTTTACGTCAATCCATATAAACACATATCACTCATTAACATTTTATTTTGGTTCCACCCATATGAATCACAGATTACCATCCTTGTTATTCTAAAGAATGGCATTCATTTCCCCTTTTAGATAACACAATAAGGTTAAATTTTCATCCTTATCATTTTCATATCTAAAACATTTATAATTATAATTATTTTATTGGGACTCATCCCACATCTATTTTAGGTTTTTCACTAATCTTATCAGTAGGAAACCTATGGATAACTACTTCTTTGAGTATTTCAATAAACATAGTTGAATTTCCACAAGAGTGGATGTGTGAGAAACCACAACATGCAATGATAGAGGTTTGCAAGATGAGATGATGAGTATGATAATTGTATATAAATTCTAGCATTTGATGAATTCATAGGATAAAAACTACCACAGTGTAGTAATTTTCTTCTAATATTCAAATTACCATTTTCTTCAAATCATACTAAAATTATTTGAAACTATCAAATGTTGGTTTAACATTATTATAAACATCTATAATTTTCACCAATGATAATGAATATATTATGTGAATTTATTTATTTATTTTACAACATGAATATTTTATTAACAAAATAGGATGGATATGAATAAAAAACTTATGCACACTAATATTTTTTCAAAAAAATATGATGTTTGAGTTAATGAGTTCATTATGTTCTTGATAGATCATGCATACACCCCTTCTCAAATTCATTTTCCATGTTTAAATTTTTTTCATTGAAGAAAACATTTTCCAGAAGGGCTGGAAGAACATTTTATTTTGCATAGAATATGTTAGAGCTAAAAATTTTGTACAAAATGTGAGAAAAAACTGAACATTCACAATGATTGGGATGAAGATGTTGTTTAGGAATAATTTTACATGAATACCATTACAAATGATGATGGTTATTTCATGAATGAAATGACAATTGAAATTTAATAATACCTTCCTAATGGGCCAATGATGTTTTAAAAGATTAATAGATGTTCTACGAGAATAGTTTATATTGATTTTATTGAATAGAAAACATCGTGTGTTCTATAGAAGTTATATAATATTAATTATGGAAGTGGATGGAGTGACACTAGCTTTATATAATTTCTTGGTCAACTAAATGATATATTATAATAAGAAAAATAGTTACCATGAAAAATATATGAAGACAAATGAAGACAACATTCAATGGAATAATCTCTAAAAAATACATTATTATCCAAATTATTACATATTGTTTCACAAGGACAGTGAATCTCTCTACAAAATCCATAGGTGGGAAAAAAATCAATATAATAAAAATGATTCAAGTACATAAAAATAGTATAGAACATTCCTATAATTCTATGGTTTAGAAGACTATATGGATTTTAGGAAACTGTGAGATAATACACATGGTATGGAAATATAAGAAATAAATATTAAAACCTATATCATCAAGATGATTCATCTTAGTATAAGAAAATTCATTACAAGTATCATTAATTTGAAAATGATCTAGAACCATTCATCATGCACTCTCTACATATTGGATAAATATTTTTTGTGTACACTGTAGTACTCATAGTACATGTCCCATCATGTTGGTAAATTATAACATTACACCCTGATTATGTATCAAGTGAAAATACATAATGAATTTTATAGTTATATATGGTTCAATGGATCTGTTAATGTTATTGACATCAATTTGGATCCATTTATCGAAGATCTGAAATTTATATTGGAAACAAGTGTAATAATGAATGATACTACTAGAATAAAAGAATTTACATTAAGGGCCATATTGTATCATATGATAAATGAATTCCCTATTTATGGAAATTTATCAGTCTATAGATTTAATGGAATTTTGTGGTGTTGTATTTGTGAAAGAACAGTCATAGTTAGTTCGGTTGAAACATTCTTTAATGGTTATGTTTTTAGGAAATCATAAATTTTAACCTTAATGACATAAATGCTAATATTGTTTGACAATATTTGATGTGTTTACTAAATAATTTACTACACCATCTCTAATAATGGGTGATCGACTATTCGATAAAGTAAAACATATTGATTCTATTTTCATTAAACCATTTTTGAAAAGCCTAACAAAATTAATTTGGAAGAAGAGATAAATTTTCTTGAAATTAGAAAATTGGAATTGTTTGTATATCAAATATTTTCATAGATTAATTCATTTAGAAAGGAACCTATTTGATATTGTTATTGCCACATTACTAATAAAACTAGAAAATTGACATATACCCACGGTTCAAAACTGTGGGTATAGCCCCCAAAACCATGGGTATAGCCTACACCCACAGTTTTGGGTACCTTAGGAAACAGAGCTATCGGGATCGATCCCCAACCAATACACACGGTTTTATAAAACTGTGGGTAAATCATTGTTGCCACTATTTCAAAGTCACATTTTTTCTCTCCATGCTGTCAGAGCTGTATACCTATGGTTTTAAAACCATGGTTATAAATTGTACAAAAAACACAGCATCATGAATAGAACCCGCGACCTTCTCTCCAAATTCGGGATTCCTTACCACTCATGCTACATCACTTATATATATATATATCTATATTTTGCTAAATATATTAATTTAGTCCCGTTTTAGAATAAAATAATGTAACGAGTTTCATTCATGTGACTTCATATTCAAGAATCGAACGATAAACCAACCCAGCCAACCCTCTTATGTATTTATATACCAACATTTGTTATAATATATTAATATCACTCCTGGTATCATAAAAATATAGGTCAGCAGGATTCGATCCGGTGACCAAATATACCATTACATGATTCCACACCAACTCATATATGGATTTTTTGTTATTTTATAAATGTATTGACCTATATATATTAATACAAACAATGGGTATTGGTCGGAAAAATGTGGGTTTTTGATTTCCCGCCAATTTGTTTTCTTTCTTGTGAATTTTTTTTTGCATCCATAATGTAAAAAAGCTATGCCAATGGTTTTATAAAACTCTGTGCATTGGCCTTCGAACAAAAATCTGATACCCATGTTTTTGCAAAAACTGTGGGTACAGGCATTGGAAAAAAATTCATATGCCCATGTTTTTGACCAAAACCGTGGTTATAACTATTTTTCCCCATGGTTTTCCAAAACCGTGGGAATAAGTCTTCAATTAAAAAAACCTATACCCCCGGTTTTTCTCAGAACCTTTGGTATTGGTGACCTACACCTACGGTTTTGAAAAATTGTGGTTATAAGTTGCCATAATACCCCTATACCAACGGTTACAAAAAAACTCTAGGTATTGGGATATTTTCCAATAGTGTAAATATTTGTCAAAAAATGAAAGATGGAATCGAGGCTATGATATGCATGTTTGACATTGAGATAATGGAAGAGTTGGAAATATTGATGGGTGAAAGGCTAAATTTTCTTCCTCTAGTATCTTACACTCTATCCATATAGGAAAAATTTTAATTTTTTATTTTCATCAATAGTGTAAAAGTTCAATATGGGTATTCATAAAATATAATGAATGTCATGTCATTGACTAATTTGATGATACAAAAAATAAAATCACATGAATGTTATGTTTTAAAGAAATATTTAATTATTGTTTCTTTCCACTACATTGAGCCACAAAATGAATGACATATATTAATGAAGTTCTATTACTTTTTCAAATCCATATTAATAATTTTATACACCTAATGAAGTTACTAATGATGAATATAGATATTCCATTCAAAATTTGTGAATTAGAGATGTTCTTCCCACCATCATTCTTTGATATAATGGTCGACCTTATGGTTCACATGGTTAGATAGGATCAACTAAGTGGTCATTCAATAATTTAATTTCACCAAAAGGTTCTATTTATGAACGATATATTTTTTATGAAGCTATTGAACTCCGTACCAAATTTCCAATCATATTTTGACACCATTAGTCTCCCAATGTATTTTCATAGAAGAAACTTTATGGGTGAAGGTATTTTAGGAATACATGTTGTAACAATTACCATAAAATAGATGGAATAGAATAAACATTACATTTTTTATAATCGTAACGATTTTGATCCACTCATTAAAGACCAAAAGTGAATAATTATTTATTTGAAGCCATAAAGGATGAAGGATGGGTTTAAAATACACATAATCAATTGTTTATGATATGGTTTTGAGATCAAATTTAGAAGGAGTTATCAAGAGACTTGAATTAAATTTGTGAAAACATAAATGGCTACCAGTGGAAAAAATTCAAATGTTAAATCTTACTCTAGTTTGGCAATAAATAATTATATGTTCTATATAAAAGAACCTTATGATTGTAGTTTGATGGAAAATAGTTTTTTTATACTTGTGGTGGAAGTGATTCACTTATCTAGTTCGAAGGATAGAAATCCAATTTATGAAATTGTTCCATTTTTTTTTAAATTATCAAATAGACATATGAGTTGGATAGTAAAACATTTCAAGTTCTTATTTTTTAGTGAAAATCGGATGACAATATGAGTTCAATGAACGTTTATGAAATGGGATCCATGAAGGAGAATTTTAGTGTAGAAGGGGAAAAGACATTTAATTCCAAATTTTATCACATGAAGTGAATTTATTATATGTATTAGATATAAAAATAATAAATTGTCAATTGTCTTAATAAAGACTAATTTTTTTTGGTTAGATGAAAATTTAATCAATGATGGATTTTTGATAGGGAGATCACAATCATTTCTAGACTGTCTCAATGTAGATAATCTATTTTACATTATAGGGGACCATAAATATTTGATTTAGATTCTTGATTGTTGATCCAAATCCCAAAAACATTTAAAAAATTAGTAGACTTTAATGAGAAGTTGAAGTTGTTTTAATATATTATGGTTTTCCTCTTAATATTATATGTTCTCTACTATATTAACAATATCTAAATGAAAGGTTTAAATACTTATATACACAATTTATTCTTCACATGATGATGTTACCAATCCCTCATAAGAAAAAACTATAAAAAAGTAAACCCTTAATGTAGATGTAAAGGTACTGTTATGATATACTTTCTCTATTTTACTAAAAACATTATATAAGGAAATATTGATTTATTCCTTGATAATCTGTTAATTTTCAAATATTTATTTCCATATTTCATGCTTTTTTATACCAATATATTCACATACTTCTTCAACCTTAAACACATTTCTCCCCTTCAATGTTTCATTTTTCATTATCCTTCTACTTCCCTACAGAACATTTGCGGTAAGAGAAATGAAGCTGCCTCTACTCAATCACATAGGTGATGAGGATGTTGGTACACTAAAATCATTTTACATATAATATATTTTTTGTTCGATATTTATATTTAATTTATTTTTATTTTTTATTACTGACATAGTAATTTATTTCATTCACAAGTCGATTGTTTTATCCGAGTTGGGGTGGTCTGTACATATTTCATCCCTTTCTGCACAAAAAATTGCATAGACATCATCTCACTCAAAGCCTTTTCACCCTATCAGTGATGGAATTTATCATTTTTCTTCATGTTCCTTCCACTAGTCAATCATATAGGTGATCTTGATGTTCTCATAATAAATTCATTTTACATAAAATAACGTATTGTTTCATATTTAGGTTTAATTTAAATCTTTTTTGTATTACACACATAAGAATTGTTTTATTATACACGTGGAATATTTTTCTCATGTTCAGGTGGTATTCCCATCATCAATTCCTTTATACATCTAAAAATCCACATACATCTTCTACCTTAATACATTTTCACCCCTACAATGTTGGAATTTATCACTTTACATCATGTTCTCTCCAATACACAATCATAAAGGTAATATTGATGTTTTTATACTAAAATAATTTTCTATATAATAAGTGTATTGTCTCATATTTATGATAAATTAATTTATTTTTATTAATACTCATTTAAGTATTGTTTTTATATACTGGTGAATTATATTGTTGGAGGTTAAAACTCATATAATGACAACAATGAAATTCATCAAGAATGAATACTACCATCATGAAAAGGTGAATTACTATTACATATTTAATTAATTTTATCATTAATTAGTCTACTATTTGTTATATAATTTTCTTATAATTTTTATCTAATAGTTATTTAGTTTTTCTCAGATATATTTTGGGATGCCATATTTTCATTGAACTATCTTCAATAACCAAAAATATAGATAAATCATTCATAACTTCAAATGTTTCAATGATTTCAATTTCCTTTCTTAATAAAACTAAGAACCCTCAATATTTACATTTTTTTCATAGATAAAATTTTTTCTCGTTATAGACATCAATAAGAGTGGAGGAAGATCATGTTCCCATTTTGGTGAAATATTATGATTTAATGGGCATTTTATCTTCTTAATCTATTCTATCATTAAACAATGAGACCAGTTTTTGGAAGATAACATCATGTCAACATGAAAAATATTAATTTTGACCAATAATGGAAATGGAAATAAATATAACATTGGTAGTTAGTATATTTTTGATACTATGGGAAATGTAGGAATCAACCATACCTCAATCTGACACAACGTGTGATCGGTATGACTCCATGAGTTTCAATTTATTTAAAATAGAAAATAATTTTAGTAAAGAAGACAACTAGAAAAACAAAAACTAAGAAAACACATATTGATTGTTTTGATACAATAAAACAATGTTCCATATGTCATTTGGGATGAGAAAGAAACAATCATACCTCTATGTTTTGCACAATGTCACTAGTATGACTTCATGTGAACCTTTTTATTTAAGATTAACACCAATTTTAGTAAAAAAAATTAACCTTCTCAAAATTGAACAAATTCCATTAGATTGTTTTGATACATTAGGAAAATGTTATATAAGTCATTTATAATGTGTATAAAACATCTAAACCTCAATATGATATCATATCTGACTATTATGAATCAATTTTTACATTATCAATTTAAAATCAATAATTTGGTTCAAAAGGTTTCACTCATTGATAATACAGTAAACACACTCCAAATGTATAGAAAATTTATGAAACAGATTCATAAGTCACTTTTGACATGTTGGAATCAGTATCACATCAAACCAATACATGATGTTCTCTATATGAGTCCAAGTGCATGTTTCTAGTATAAAATTTAGTTTTTGAAAAATGACAAGTGACATACTCAAAACTAAGAAAACAAAGTCAGATTGTTTTAATACATTATGAAAACAATCCATACGTCATTTTTTTTAGGAATCATCAAAATTTCAATGTAATGCATGACCAGACCAGTATGACACAAAGTGTGTCTTTTTATTTGAAATTGACATCAATTTTACAAAAAACGAATCTTGACCTACTCAATCCCAAGAAAAAAATATATACTGTTTTTATAAATTCTGAAAAAAATTAATAATTTTTTTTGGATGTCTAGGAATTATCCACAACCCAATAAGATGAATATTGTGACATGAAGGACTCAAAGTGTCTATGATCATTTTAAAAACAAAAATTCAGTTAAAAAAATTCACTCAATGAAAACCAAAAAAATGTGTTCATATTTTCATGATGCTTTAGGAAATAAATTCATAAATAATTATTGATGTGTAGGAATCGATCTCAAATAAAACTAACACATGATGTGATCGATATGAGCCAATGTGTGTGTCTCATGATCGAAATGAAATTTTAGTAAAAATGAAAGGTGACATTCTAAAAATAGATAAAACAAATATGTACCATTTTGATACTTTATGAAGATTATCCATATAAAATTAAAGTCATGTATGACTTAGCTACCCCTAAATCTGATATACAGTGTGACAAGTATGAGTCAAAGTGTGTCATTCTATTTAAAATTGACATCAAAATAAAATACAACAATATGCCTACTCAAATCCAATAAAAAATATTTGAATAGATTTGATAATATTTTGAAATTATCTATGAGTCATTTGGGAAATTTAGGAATCTACCACACATCAATATGATGTATAGTGCGATTGATATGATTCATAGTGTCCGTTATTAGTTTAAATTTGACATTTTTGATCAAAAAGTGTCATTCACTAAAAACTATGAAAAATAACTAGTATTTTATTATCAATATAATACCTTGATTGATAAATATTTTTTGACGTGTAATAATCGGCCTCTTATCAAACTAATACATGATATGATCAATATGAGTCAATGGGCATGTTCTGAGTTTAAAATGAAATTTTAGAAAAAAAGAAACGTTCCAAACTCAAAACCAAGAAAAAACATTCTAAATATTTTAATACATTAGTAAATTGATACATAAGTCATTTATTATGTGTAAAATTCATCCAAACCTCAGAACTATTCGTAGTGTGAATGGTATGAATCAAGGTGCATCTTTTTATTTAAAATTGAAGTCAATTTTAGTAAAAAGGTCCAATGAGCTACTAAAAATTAAAAAAATGAATTATTATTAATTTGATAATTTATAAAAAGGATCCATAAGTAATTTTAGATAGGTAGAAATCATCCACACTTCAATCTGATGCACAGTGGGACTTGTACGACTCAATGAGTCTGTTATATGTATAAATTTGACATTTTGTTACAAAATATGTCACTCACTAAAAACCATGAAAACACTCTCAGATTACGTTGAAAATTCAATAAATCGATATATAATTCATTTAATACATTTAATAATAAGGGTGACATAAAAAACACATGATGTGATTGATATGTGTCAAAATACATAATTATTGTTTAAAAAGATATTTTAGTAAAAGAAGAAAAATGGCGTAATCAAAACCGAGATAACACATTCATATTATTTTAATGCATTATGACAATGATTCCTAGGTCCTTTTAGATTTTTAGGAATCATCCACAACTCAATCCAACATAGGGTGAAAATGGTATGATTGTAAGACCATCTCCTTAATATATAGGTGTTATTTTAATTTAAATTGAGCATCACATCGCCAAAATTGTGAAAAAGATCCATGATCCTTTCTCATCATTCAATCTGTTATTACATAATTAATTAATTTTCTATTTTTATCTAATACTTATTTTGTTAGTTTCCCTATAGATAATTCTTGAAGGTGAACAAGAAATAGTGTGATGTGGAAGAATCCAGCACAACACAATCTGATAAAAATAGTTCCTAGTATGACTCATTGTATAGTTTAAAATCTATAAATTTTAATAATTTTTTTTTAAAATTATTTCTAAATTATTTTTATATTATACAGGTATGTTTTTAAACGAGTAGTGGTTTGTATAAAAATAGAATGGAACATAGATTTTTTTGAATGTATCTAATTTTTTTTACTTATTTTATTGTATTAACCAATGATTGAAAAGCTAATAGTAAAAATATTTCTTTCATTTTGATTGTAAATTTAATTTCATTTAAATTATGTATTGGTACTTTATTTTTCTAATTTCCTAGTGTATTAGTTTCTACATTTTAAAGTCACATCACACTGTACTGGTGCAGCAATGTGCTATTACAACACACTACTACATGCCCCATTATCAATTATTTTCGAAGTTTTGGTAAGGGAAAACATTGTCAATGATAAATAAAGGTGTAGATAAATTTTTATCATTATCAATGATTTTTTATCACTGATAAAATAGAGTGGCTATTAATTTATCAATGTTATTCAACATTTCTCTAACACAAATAAAGGCCATTTTTAGTGTTATTAAATGCCTATTTTATAGTAGTTTAGAATGGAGTTAGTTATGGTTGGTGGGGAAATGATGGTAATAAAATTATATTTACTATCATACCTAAAAAAGTCTACTAGAACATCAAAATATAATTTTAATTATCAAATATTCGATTGGCATCAATTTTCATCTCCCACATTACCTTTTTTAATTTATTTTTGTCAGTAATCATATTTTATAAAAAACGCATTATGACCCCTCTTAATGATTTTCATGGCGTTTATTAAATATTTAGAACCTATGTAGCCTTATTCAATTTGAAAATGTGATAACTTTATCTTTTAAATTTAAATTTTAAATATATAGAAAAATCTGTTTTATAGAAAATGAAATATAATATTTTAGAGTTTTTAATATAATTATATAAAAATTAGTTGTTAAATGAGTGTTAATATATATTTTCTATTTAAAAGTACATTATTTTTTTAATTGATCTATTTATCTTATAATGTTAATAAAAAAATGTACATAAGGAATACATATCTTTGAAGAAATAATTAAATTTTACTATATTTTATTAAATTTTACTATTCATGTTATAATAATTTAATTTTATTAATACATTTCTATGACAATATTTAATTAGATTTTACAAATAAATGAAATCAATATTTAATCATAGTAGTAAAATGATTTAAAAATAAATATATTTTTGTACAATAATTATATTAATAAATATTTTTTATTTGTGTCATTATTTATTATTTTTAAATTATCTTATTCTTAATTACACATATTAACTAGTGAATATACTCATTGAATATATATACAATAACCATATTTCAAATATTTATATATCCAATTGCCTTATTTATAATGGAGTTATCAATAATGATTAGATTTCATTCCTACATATATTCATAGAAATATTAATGAAATCATTTACTATATTAATTCACATATCTTTCGACACATCTATTATATTTCAAATTATTCACCTTCTTTCAGTTGTTGTAATAAGGGTGAAAATCTTTATGGTAAACCATGACGATAATTATTTAATATTCATGTTATTTATATTTACATGCATATTTATTTATCTTTTAATTTTCTTAATGGTTTCAATATTACATTCTCATAGTGTATTAACGTTTATCTTTCATTTTAATATTTTATCACAATAAAATTTATTTTGATTCATTTTATTTATGTGATTTATGTATAAAAAGATATTAAACATGATATTTATTTAAAGAAAAAATAAGCAGTAAAATTATGGGGTATTATAATCGTATATTTGATAATTATAAAATTTAATCTAACAACTTCATGAAATATAAAATTAATATAACATAACAATGAAAAACTAACTAATGAATTAAAAAATAACCCAAAATTTTTTCAATATTTTATTAACATTCATAAAGGAATTTATAAGAATCAAAATAATGGTTTTCAGGTTATGATACTGTATAACAATGCATATTATAAGTATAATATTTTGAAAATTATTACTAATGGATGACATATTTTTTAAAAAATTATTAATATTTCATATCTGAGATGATAATTAAAAGGTAATTGGGCTAAAGAAGGATTTATATTTCATTAATAAAGAAAACCATGCTTTCTATGTATCAATAGACACATTTTAATAGTATACATTGTTTAAATAAGTAGGTGTTCACCATAACCTCTATTTCAAAACCCGATATGTGAAATTCATAATGATGTTTTATATGGATGAGATCGTATTCGGTGTAATCAAAAATAATTTTATTGAAATATTTTCATATTTAACGAGTTCATAATTTTTAATTTCAATTATTAGAAAACTAAAATACCATCTTGGGATACCAGAACACTAAAATAATGTGTCACATTATGAACACAAGTTTAATATGTTAATTAACCATTAATGAAATCTAGAATGGAAGAACTCAAACCAATTTCTACTCCTATAGTGGTTGAAAGGAAAATTTTAAAATACGATAAACTCATGGTAGTGGACTCATATTTATATAAAAGTACTATTGAAAGTATATCGTACCATATAAATACTTTTATATATATATTATATTCCACATACATTTTAGAATAATTTAAGAGTTGTTCGTAAGATAATCATATCATGATTATAATGAGAATAACAAGGTACGTTTAGGGAAATTGAATTATAATTTTTTTTATTGTAGGTGGATATTATGATTCAGTGGATAAAATGAATGCATACTAGGTCAGATCTATTATGGATAAAAAATAATAATTTTAGAGGCTATTTTTCATATAAATAAATTTTGTTGGATGTATGCGTAATAAATAAGGGATGTATATTCATAACAATATTAGAGGAAATGTATATTTCAATCACCATGTATTTTACTAAATTGATATAAATGAATGAAAATTTTGAAGATCTCAAAGAGGTTTTCTGATAACTGATGATACAATAGTGTGACAACAATATGGTTTAGAGTAAAAAAATATCTCGGTGCAATAATTTTTTTAAAATATTCATTATGATTTTATAAATGAAAAGTTTTAGAATTAAATTGTGAAATAGAGCTTATTAATAATCAAAATAATGTGTATCATAACTTTATCAAGCAGTATGATGCTCATGTATTCAAGAAGAAGTAGTTTAACTTGAAATTTAACCATATCCTTTTAACAGAGGAGGTAAGGAGAATCCTATATCCTATTTTTAAATAATGATCTATTTGGTTATTATTTATTATAGTTTTTTATATTGAGTGGTTTTATTTACGTGAGAAATGATACATGGGGAACCATTTGAATAAGAAAATGTCTGAGGATTCAGAAAGAAGACTTCATCAGGTTGTGTAAAATGATGAAATTGAGTCAATGAGAATTAAATTTCAATGTATTGAAAATATTACATTAATTGAAATTTTATTTTGTTTCCTACAACAATCTATGACTAAAATAGGATTAATGAATTTTTCAATGAATATTTTATAAGTTATAATAATAAAGGAATTGAATTAGTATATGAATAATAAAAAATATAAATTAAGGAAGTATTCATGGCCTATTTTAATAAAACGATATAAAAATGATTATAAAGGATTATTTTATTATCTGGAAATGTATGAGTTTTAAGGATACTTGTTTCTGATAATATCAGGAGATAAAAACTATTTATTTTTATTATAATATACGGTGTGATGTATACTTTAATAAATAGGAATAAAAATACATTCGATTATAATAATTTATTTAGAGATGAATTTATAGTGGAATTGACTAAAAACCACAAATGGGGAGAATTGTACATAAAAATGAATATATGTTTCCACATTTGTTAATTGCATTTTTATATTATAGTTGTGGATAAATGGAGATATTAAATAAACTATTATAGTGTTCATATGGAGTCAAAATAATAATTGTATAATGATGATGGTGATAACATGATATGAGTCTCTGAATGGACTAAATTAGATTAATATAATGATTTCTACACCGTAATTATTTGATTCATTCCATAATATAAGGTCTAACATCATAGTGGGAATACTATCAAAATGTGGTGATACACAATTTAGTCTAACTAATATACCATTCCACCAAAAAAATAATTAATTTCAAAACACATTACTATTTATGGATAAAAAGGTAGTTTTAGTGTATTTCTAGGGTTAAATCACACAGCAATTCCTTGACCATTAAATTTGGGTGCTTCTCAGTTTTATGATGAATGAAAATTGATTCATGAACAAAATAATCATGCCAAAATAGTTCATTGTTCAAGAAATAAAATAACAAATATCATGAAAAAAGTATTTCTTGTTTATATGTCTAAAACGAGTTTAATTATATTTATCTATGATGAAAATCACCATGTTTTAATGGGTATAGCAGTTAGAATAATTTTATGGAGGAACTAACACATCAGGCCAAAATCCATAATTTCTTTTTGTGATATATGAAATAACAAATATTTTATGATGATATACTGAGTTTTAATTTGTTGGATGTCATGGATATTTTTACTAAACTATCAAAATTTAAAATTGAAGTCAAGGGTTAGGATTATTTGTGAATTATTTATTGGATTAGGTTTAAGTAAAAGAAGATAGAAGTTCATTTTAGGTTTTATTTTAAATTTTAATTTCAAACATTTAATCAATTAAAAATGGGTGGTTATTAAAGATGAGAAAAATGGAGAGTGTAGCGACTCGGGTTTTTGGCCCTGTCAGACTTTGGAATATTTCTACGAATAATTCCAGAGCTAGGCGCGAAGACGGCGTGCGATTCCGAGGCCCGGTGTGCTCGGAATTAATTTTATAAAAATATTAAGTATTTTTATACTATGCACATGGTGGGGGTGTGATATCTCCTAAACGGTAGCTCAGAACGGGAATCTGAGGGCACGGTTGCGTCCGGAACGTGCCGTTTACCCTAGGAGGGGTGTAAACTTTGCGGGCGCGGGCCTGCGGTGAGAAACACCACCAGGGGCGTTTCCTTATATAAGTAGCAAGATAGTGGGCGAGCGTCGGCTCGAATAACTTCTAAACGGAGTCTCGGATGGAAAATATGAGACCGCCATTGCGTTCAGAACGGTGCGTTTACCCTAGGGGTGACCTTACTTTTGTTCGCATCGGGCGTCGGGTTCGAGGCGGGTTTGGCACCGGCGGGCCGCTGATATAAATATCAGCCCCCCCCCCTTTTATCGTTCTTCGCCGTTCTTCGTCGTTTTCACCGCCACTCCGCCGAATCGAGCAAACGAAGCGCCCACGAGCTCAGAATTCGATGGCGAATGTTCCAGGAGCGTGAATCGGAAGCTCTGGAGTGCGGATCTGAGGCAAAACGTCGGCGTTTCACCCGCGAGGTAGGCGGTTTTGATTTTTAACCCCCGATCCCATTTTTGCTGTGTTTTTCTGCAAATTGAAGCCGTAGCAGTGTAGATCGGGTCCCGAGGGACGTGTAGACGCCTCCAGATCGCAAAACGGACCACCGGGGTGCTCCCGGAAGTCCGCGGAAGGTCCGCCGGTGCGGCGGCGCGCGGCGGAGGCCGCCGGCCGGTCCAGGCCGGCCGGACCGGCCGGTCCGGGCCGGTCCGGCCACTTTCCGCATACGGGGGTCTTTAAACCCCCGTATCATGCACTCTGGGAGTCGGATTCGCGCGCCATTTGCGGCGACGCGACCCTGACGACGAGGCAAACCCTCCGGTGTGGGTTCGAGGGTTTAAAGGTTCAGGATCGTGGTACGGGAGCTAGAAACATCATATAAAATAATAATATTTTATTATTTTTACGACTTCGGGCCGTTGTAACTTCTACCCGGAGCGTCCGTTTGACGTGCCGTCAGTGGCGTTGAGACCCTGATGGTACGACGGACATTTTGAGATGGTTTCTGGGTGTTGGGTCTGCGAACGGGGTGCGGGCCCCACGATGCCGGGTTTGGGCGTTTGCGGGGAAACGCAGCTTTTGCACCGGGGGTCCAATTTTGGCGGATGAATAGTCGATCCTGTGTGTTTTTTCCGAGAGGATCGCAATGGTGCGATCCGTTTGATGAGTTTTGGAATCCAGGCGTGGGCCCCACCCGAGCTGGCCTTCGTTGAATAGTACCTTTTTCACCGGGTGTCCGTTTTGGACGAGCGAGTAGTCGATTCCGCTTGTTTTTTCGAGGGGATCGCCGTGGTGTGATCCTCTCGATGGGTTTCAGGATCATTGTGTGGGCCCCGCACGAGCTAGCTACGGTGAATAGTGCCTTTTTCACCGGTGCTCTGTTTCGGGCGAGTAAACAGCCTATCCAGCGTGTTTTTCCGCGTGGAACGCGATGGTTGCCTCGGTTTTGGCCTAGGAGGTGCGCAGTGCGGCGTTGTGGCGAGTCGCTCGGGTTAGCGACGTTTGGACCAGCAGTGGTTGAGGTTTCTCCCTTGGTTCGTTCCTACGAGGGTTTGTGTGGTATCACAACCTTCGTATGGGTTTGTGATCCTCTCGATGGGATGTTTAAACTGTTAGAGTTGTGGTATCCCTCCGGTGGGCCCAGAGTGGATCCTCTAGCATCTTTACCCTAGATCGGGTTCTTGGTATCAATGTGACCGTTTATTTACGGGCGGTGATCCCCTATATAGCATTTTAACCCCGTAGGGTTTGTGGAATCATCGGAAATATGATCCCCTACGGAGTGGGCCGTGCTCAGTAGGGTTGTGGCATCGTCGGGTTTACGATCCCCTACTCAGCATGATGTTTATAGTAGGGTTGCGGTATCGTTGGTTATACGATCCCCTACTCAACGCTTAGTGTCGGTAGGGTTGCGGTATCGTTGGTTATGCGATCCCCTACTCAGCGCGTGGTTTCAGTAGGGTTGCGGCATCTTCGGTTCGATCCCCTACATCGCGAGTTATACCAGATAGGTTTCCGGTATCGTCGTGACCATCTTTATATGGACGATGATCCTCTATCTGCGTGTTGAGTTTCTGTCGAGCGACAGATCGGGTTATGGTATCCCCCAGCGGATCCTGGGTGTGATCCCCTATCTGTGAGAACTACGTATGCCAGATCTGGTCGTGGTATCCCCCAAGGGACCCTGGGAGTGATCCCCTATCTGTGAGCTATGTATACCAGAGTGGGTCGTGGTATCCCCTAGAGGACCCTAGCGGCGATCCCCTATCCGAGGAGTTTGGTGGTTATGTTGTTTCCGCGAGGTTTCCTCAGTGATGTTATCCGACGAGCGTGGTCTCCCGGGTGAGCGTCTGAGATGTTTGTTTGGGACCCGATGGAGTGTATCTCTTGGATGAGTGTCATCTGGTATGACAGTGATCATGGGGTGTACTCTCCTTGTTGGGACAGTTGCTGGTGATGAGGTCGGTACCTCTTGTGGCTTTGTGGCGTGAGCTGAGTATATCGAGATTGTTCAAGGTGTATGTATGGGCATACACCTGAGCTGAGCTGAGATGACTAGTTGTGTTTAGCCGAGGATGGTCACGAGATGGAGTTTCTCTCTCGTCTGGGTTCCCTCAGGCTGGGTTGAGCGGACTGTTGCCTTTCAGTTGCTCCCTTGGGTTTTGGGTTTTTGGGGTGCCTACTGAGTATGTTTATACTCACCCCTGCACGGGCTTTTCCCGCACATGTTTGTGTCTTTTGCATACCACAGGCCTTTTGACGGAGTCCCAGGAGGACCCGGAGCAGGCGGAGCTTAGTGAGCGTGTTGACCGGGGTGTTTACCGTAGATGTGCCGAGGGAGCTTTCTAGCGGGTGTTTGTGGCAGCGTTTCCTTTCTTCAGAGCAGGTTGGACACGCTTTGTAGTTTTCTTTTGGTGGGCCCTGTTTTGCCCTTGTACTTTTGTTGTTGCACTCTGGTTTGGGATAGATTGTATGCATGCATTTACATTTCAGTTTCTATATCTTTGCACTGTTTCATGGAGGTGTTTGTGGGTGCGTGTGTACTGGTAGCATAGGCTAATGCCACCCATGTGTGTGATAGCCTACTCGGTGCTAGTCGCCAGCCCCTGGACTATTGGAGGCGGGCGTGGGGAGTCGCGGCTCGAGCCCCGTTGGGTCGGGTTGTGATAGAGTGGTATCAGAGGAGGTTCCACCTTTGGGATCTCAGAGCGTAGCTGGTCTAGCTATGAGCTTGGTTTGGGTTGCATAGCAGTAGTGTTAGGATGTTTCGAGTTCGGCTTTCAGGCCAGGGACTCCAGTGTTGGTGCGGCGGCCGACGTATCCATACACCAGGACTCTGATAACCTGCCTTTCGACTTGGGACATTCGTACAATGGTCGCAGGGACATAATGGAACATGCATCATATAGGACTGGGTTTTTTTTTTCCTTGTCCTTCTTGAATCAGCTCTCCAGATATACTCTTTGATTGTGGTGTGTCTTGAATGTATTCCAGGATGCTTCCACAATGACAACCAGCAAGGGTTCCGCAACAGGATTGTGCTGATGACCCGCCCCGTGTAGAGGCTGTGGAGCAGGGCGCAGGTTCTGAGGTTGCACCTCCTGGGGGTCTGCCAGTTGAGCCGCCACCTGTCGAGCAGTTGATTGTGCCGGCGGTGCAGGACGAGGTTGTGCGCAGGCTGAGTGCACTGCACGAGTTCCAGAGGCAGCGACCTCTGAGGTTCCAGGGTGATCCAGACCCCTAGGCAGCTGATGACTGGCTTGAGGCAGTCACCCGAGTTTTCCGCCTAGTGAGGACACCTCCAGATCAGACGGTGGTCCTAGCGGCGAGCCTTCTGCATGGTTCTGCCGAGCGATGGTGGAGTTTGGTGACGCAGTCCCATGACGAGGAGACGCTCACGTGGTCAGAGTTTGAGAGGCTCTTCAGGGAAGAGTTCTATCTGGTGACGGTGAGGTCAGTGCGGATCCAGGAGCTTCTGCAGCTTCGACAGGAGAGCATGACTGTGTCGGAGTACTCAGCGAGGTTTACAGACCTGTCGCGCTACTCCCTGGATATGGTTCGAGACCCATTATTTAGGGCTCGGACCTTCGATCAGGGCTTACGTAGGGACATCCGAGAAGGTTTGGTTTCCTTGTGCCTGCCCACCTATGCTGGAGTGCTGGAGCGAGCGTTGGGGGTGGAAAGTATCCTGACTGAGTAGTTTCCCCCTGTTAGTGCTGGGCACTCGAGAGCTGAGACTTCGTCGGTCGGATCGACATCTGGTAGCCGACGACAGACTCAGGGGTCAGGACGTGGCCGACGTTTCAGGAGGTGACCCCAGGATAGAGGATCTGAGCCTTAGGGCTCACAGGCCTCGCAGGCCAGTTTTGGTCAGCCGCGGGAGAGGCAGTTTTACGCTTGCGATGGTCGGGGACATCTTCCTCGAGATTTTCTGACCCGACGTGCTGCTGAGAAGGATCCGGTCGATGGACCGCCTTGGCAGAGGCAGCGTCTCGAGCAAGGAGGTCCGCAGGGCGGCAGACGTGGCGGCGGAGGTGGTGCAGCATGAGGCGGTGGTAGGCAGTACCAGTTTCCACCACCCCCACCCCCAGGTGGTCCACGCCAAGCTCAGGGAGCTGGTGGCCGAGGGCGAGGACAGCTGCATGCCCTGGAGGCTGTTGACTCAGAGGCACCGCGGGTGGATAGAGGTACACCTTGTGTCTTTTCTACTTACTCCAGTAGAGGTACGCCTTGTTCCCTTTTTTTTCTTGCTCGAGTTTTTTTCAGGGCGTTGGTAAGACCCCGTGTGGGTGTTGGTTGGTGAGCTCGCTGGTGTGTGAGACCCAGTTGAGAGTCCAGTTGCTTTCCTTGTGCTTAGGGCTTTTCGGGGACGAAAAGTTCTAAGGGGGGAGGATGTAGAGACTCGGGTTTTTGGCCCTGTCATACTTTGGAATATTTCTACAAATAATTCCATAGCTAGGCGCGAAGACAGCGTGCGATTCCGAGGCCCGGTGTGCCCAGAATTAATTTTATAAAAATATTAAGTATTTTTATACTATGCACGTGGCGGGGGTGTGATATCTCCTAAACGGTAGCTCAGAACGGGAATCTGAGGGCACAGTTACGTCCGGAACGTGCCGTTTACCCTAGGCGGGGTGTAAACTATTCGGGCGCGGGCCTGCGGTGAGAAACGCCACCAGGGGCGTTTCCGTAAATAAGTAGCAAGTTAGTGGGCGAGCGTCGGCTCGAATAACTTCTGAACGGAGTCTCGGATGGAAAATATGAGACTGCCGTTGTGTTCAGAACGGTGTGTTTACCCTAGGGGTGACCTTACTTTTGTTCGCATCGGGCATCGGGTCCGAGGCGGGTTTGGCCCCGGCGGGCCGCTGATATAAATATGAGCGCCCCCCCCCCCCCCCCCCTTTTATCGTTTTTCGCCGTTCTTCTCCGTTTTTCGCCGCCACTCCGCCGAATCGAGCAAACGAAGCACCCACGAGCTTAGAATTCGATGGCGAACATTCCAAGAGCGTGCAGCGGATGCTCTGGAGCGCGGATCTGAGGCAGAACGACAGCGTTTCGCCCGCGAGGTAGGCGGTTTAGAGTTTTAACCCTCGATCCCGTTTTTGCTGCGTTTTTCTGCAAATTGAAGCCGTAGCAGTGTAGATCGGGACCCGAGGGTCGTGTAGACGCCTCCGGATTGCGAAACGGACCACCGGGGTGCTCCCGGCGGCCCGTGGCAGAGCCGCGGCTGCCGGCCGCCCAGCGCGGCGGAGGCCGCCGACCAGGGTGGGCCGGCCGGACCAGCCGGTTCGGGCCGGTCCGGCCACTTTCCGCATACGGGGGTCTTTAATCCCTCGTATCTTGCACTCCGAGAGTCGGATTCGCGCGCCGTTTGCGGCGACGCGACCCTGGCGACGAGGCGAACCCTCCGGTGTGGGTTCGAGGGTTTAAAGGTTCGGGATCGTGGTCCTGGAGCTAGAAACGTCGTATAAAATAATATTATTTTATTATTTTTAC
Organism: Viscum album; assembly: GCA_963277665.1. Classification (NCBI taxonomy): domain Eukaryota; kingdom Viridiplantae; phylum Streptophyta; class Magnoliopsida; order Santalales; family Viscaceae; genus Viscum; species Viscum album. The sequence continues at coordinate 670,803,325 of OY728123.1, forward strand.
GACTTCGGGCCGTTGTAACTTCTACCCGGAGCGTCCATTTGATGTGCCGTCAGTGGCGTTGAGACCTTGATGGTATGACAGACTTTTTGAGATGGTTTCTGGGTGTTGGGTCTGCGAACGAGGTGTGGGCCCCACGAGCCTGGGTTTGGGCGTTCGCGGGGAAACACAGCTTTTGCATAAGGAGTCCAATTTTGGCGGATGAATAGTCGATCCTGTGTGTTTTTCCGAGAGGATCGAAATGGTGCGATCCATTCGATGAGTTTCGGAATCCAGGTGTGGGCCCCACCCGAGCTGGCCTTCGGTGAATAGTACCTTTTTCACCGGGTGTCCGTTTTGGACGAGCGAGTAGTCGATTCCGCTTGTTTTTCCGAGGGGATCTCCGTGGTGTGATCCCCTCGATGGGTTTCGGGATCGTTGTGTGGGCCCCACACGAGCTAGCTATGGTGAATAGTGCCTTTTTCACCGTTGCTCCGTTTCGGGCGAGTAAACAGCCTATCCTGCGTGTTTTTCCGCGTGGAACGCGATGGTGGCCTCGGTTTTGGCCTAGGAGGTGCGCAGTGTGGCGTTTTGGCGAGTCGCTCAGGTTAGCGATGTTTGGACCAGTAGTGGTTGAGGGTTCTCCCTTGGTTCGTTCCTACGTGGGTTTGTGTGGTATCACAACCTTCGTATGGGTTTGTGATCCTCTCGATGGGATGTTTAAACTGTTAGAGTTGTGGTATCACTACGGTGGGCCCGGAGTGGATCCTCTAGCATCTTTACCCTAGATCGGGTTCTTGGTATCGATGTGACCGCTTATTTACCGGCGGCGATCCCCTATCTAGCAGGTTAACCCCGTAGGGTTTTTGGAATCATCGGAAATATGATCCCCTACGCGGTGGGCCGTGCTTAGTAGGGTTGTGGCATCGTCGGGTTTACGATCCCCTACTCTGCTTGATGTTTATATTAGGGTTGCGGTATCGTTGGTTATACGATCCCCTACTCAGCACTTGGTGTCGGTAGGGTTGCGGTATCGTTGGTTATGCGATCCCCTACTCAGCGCGTGGTTTCGGTAGGGTTGTTGCATCGTCGGTTCGATCCCCTACATCGCGAGTTATACCAGATAGGGTTCCGGTATCGTCGTGACCATCTTTATATGGACGATGATACTCTATCTGCGTGTTGAGTTTCTGTCGAGCGCCAGATCGGGTTATGGTATCCCCCAGTGGATCCTGGGTGTAATCCCCTATCTGTGAGAACTACGTATGCCAGATCTGGTCGTGGTATCCCCCAGCAGACCCTGAGAGTGATCCCCTATCTGTGAGCTACGTATACCAGAGTGGGTCTTGGTATCCCCAAGCAGACCCTAGTGGTGATCCCCTATCCGAGGAGTTTGGTGGTTATGTTGTTTCAGCGAGGTTTCCTCAGTGATGTTATCCGACGAGCGTGGTCTTCCGGGTGAGTGTCTGAGATGTTTGTTTGGGACCCAATGGAGTGTATCTCTCGGATGAGTGTCATCTGGTATGACAGTGATCATGGGGTGTACTCTCCTTGTTGGGACAGTTGCTGGTGATGAGGTCGGTACCTCTTGTGGCTTTGTGGCGTGAGCTGAGTATATCTGGATTGTTCAAGGTGTATGTATGGGCATACACCTGAGCTGAGCTGAGATGACTAGTTGTGTTTAGCCGAGGATGGTCACGAGATGGAGTTTCTCTCTCGTCTGGGTTCCCTCAGGCTGGGTTGAGCGGACTGTTGCCTTTCAGTTGCTCCCTTGGGTTTTGGGTTTTTGGGGTGCCTACTGAGTATGTTTATACTGACCCATGCACGGGCTTTGCCCGCACATGTTTGTGTCTTGTGCAGACCACAGGCCTTTTGACGGAGTCCCAGGAGGACCCGGAGCAGGCGGAGCGTAGTGAGCATGTTGACCGGGGTGTTTACCAAAGCTCTGCCGAGGGAGCTTTCCGGCGGGTGTTTGTGGCAGCGTTTCTCTTCTTCAGAGCAGGTTGGACGCGCTTTGTAGTTTTCTTTTGGTGGGCCCTGTTTTTCCATTGTACTTTTGCTGTTGCACTCTGGTTTGGGATAGATTTTATACATGCATTTACTTTTCAGTTTCTATATCTCTGCACTGTTGCATGGAGGTGTTTGTGGGTGCATGTGTACTGGTACCATATGCTAATGCCTCCCATCTGTGTGATAGCCTACTCGGCGCTAGTCGCCAGCCCCTGGCCTATTGGAGGCGGGCGTGGGGAGTCGCGGCTCGAGCCCCGTTGGGTCGGGTCGTGACAGAGAGAAGATAAATTATACATGGAATAATGGGGGAAATAAAGAGTATGAAACCAACATGTAATTATTTTATAAAATAAGTTTTGAATTATGAATCGTTGTTTAATTAAATTAAAATCGAGATCCATTTTGGAAAAGAAGAGTGTGTTTTACATACTTGTGAAAACTAGTAAAAGAATATTATATCATCCTAGATCACTCAATTTTTCATGAGAATTCATTTATTTCTCTGTTATACATGTATTCACAATCAGTATTTTGATATTATCATCTTCATATTCCTCTTATAAATTAGTGAGTGGTTGAGTGTAAGTTGTTTTAACCATAGAGGAGTAGCGAATTTATCAAAAATATTGAAATAAACAATAAGTGAAGTTATTATAATTTTTTATATGAGAACATAATTGATATATTTTTGTTATATTTATCCTAGTGCTATCAAAACAAGTAAAATCATGTTGTTCATGATCTTTTATTTAAGCATGTTGATGCGTGGTTTTTGAATGGTGGATCAAATTCTTAGTGTATTAGAAAACATTATCTAGTGATCCAAAAAATATTATAATCAGAATAAAATTTGGATACACCCTCATTGACTCCATCCTACTTCTAGTAGGGTCTATAGTAAGACCTTGATTCCTAAAAAACCGAGATATAAGGGATTCAAATTGCTAAGTACTCCTCATATCACTCTTAATTCTGAACATAGTATAGTTATGTGGTAGGGAACATTTTTGACATGTGTAGTGGGATTGGTTATTGCATCGGTTTGTTTCATGTTGATGTGGTAGGATATATAGGATTATGTTATAGTGTTTTGATATGGGGAGTGGTGGGAGTTCCATGACATATGTATTTTGGGATGTAAGCATGACTACATTAATGGGGAGGCATGTGTAGGGAACCTCTCTAGATATATTATGTAGAAACCACAACTATAATAACATGGAAATGGTGTTTACACTATTAAATTGCTACATGATATAAGGAATCACACCACGAAGGATTTAAAAATTTAGAAGTCTTATAAAACTAGATAAATACATGAATTTCTTAATTAATTGTAATGTAAAAACATATCATGGAAAATTTTCATTCATCTATGAAAATCATTCAAAATTTCCTTCATCATATTCATTAGAATGAAAAAAATTGGGAGGTCATATATATAGTAATGGAAATAATTTAATTTAAAACATCATATATATTTAAGTAATAAATAATATATAAAAGTAAATATTGGTTCACATTCCATATGTCAATAATTTGAGATTCAAAATATATCCAAGGATAATAAAACAATGACAAGGATAATAAAATTTGAGATTTCAATGATGTAAATGAATAATTTTGGATGTCATGATCTCTTCTTTATGTACTCATTCTATTATATCATTAATCTTATATTCAGATACTTATGCCAATTTATTTCAATTAATTTATGTGTATACACTGAATACCCAGTAAATGTTTTTAACTATTTAGTTCATGAGACATGTCGCTACATAGAGGGTCTATCTATAATCAGGCCCCATAGATCACATTCATATATCCAATTAATTAATCAATTATTTAATCAATAATATAATATATAATCAATTTTCCTCATAAACAAGCAAATATCAAATTTTAATCGTGAATTTGTTAAATCAGTATTTCCCCAGTAAATTAAATAACATTCTTATAAATATTCCTCTAACTAACACCATATATCGTAATGGTTTAAAATATATAAAATATTTAAATGATAAATATATCTGGGATAAAAAATAAATGATACGAAGGATGAAAATATTATCTAAATAATAATGGTGATTGGTAGATAGAATTATCACAAGAAAGTGAACTATCAAAAAATAAGGTATCTTCTATAAATCATCAAAGGATGATAGAAGACAATAAATCCACCTTAAATTAACTTTTTAAATAAATGAATTTTATTTTATAAATTATAGTTTAAAATTTATGATTAACATAATAATAAATGTTGCTTAAATGGTATTTTAAACAATGGCATAAATAATTTTAAAAAAATTCAACCACCATGAAAATTCTTATTTTTATTTTAATATAAATGATAAGATTTCATAGAATAGTGGAAATAGAAATTTTTTAGTGTAATTTGAAAATTACTTTCGAATATAAAAATAAAATAATGGTAATTATATTTATAAATGAAGTTTATGACATATATGTAAAAAATAAAATTATATTCACAGTTTTTGAAAAATAAAAATCAACTTCTTCAAAAAAACATTAGAATAATTTATTTGAAAAAAATTGTAATGAAATTAAAATATTTTTAAAAATTAATTTGCTAATAATTATCGAATTTATAATAATACTATTGATATATTTAATAAAATATCACCATTGAAGTAATATATACTCACCCCAAAATAATAAACAATGTCTATTTAGATTAAAAACTGATTTTCAGTATTCTAAAACCAAGGAGATGAACACATTGAAGAAAAACCTGGGAAAATTATATATAACTAGAGGATAAGACAATATATGGGTTTATAAAATAAAAATATAATATAATTCTTCAAATGTGAATTTAAATATGAATAGTAAGTAATAAAAGTGACATTGTAAAATAATACTTAATAGTTTTAACAAATCATTAAAAAAACCATGGAAGATAAACCTAGATTTAAAAATGAAATAACATTAATGAATATAAATTATTTATTTAATATATTTAATATAGTTATATAAACTATATATAAAACATTATTCCCATAATTTAAAATATTTCCCATCTGAGCATAATTGAGTTTAAAACCCCTCACCATGGATCCCCGTTTCGTCAAACACATTATGTCCCCCAAAATAATTAATTTAAATTTTTTAAATAATTAATTGGGAAAATTTATCTTATTGATATTTCATTTTTAAAGTTATTTTCTAATAATTTTACGTTGATTCATTGAATTTTTATTTCATACATCAACCACTCAATGGTTGTTTGGTAAATTACTCCAAAATTTCATTAGTATATTAATTCTTTTAATGGTCTAATTAAATGGTCCAATCATAAGTATAATTTTAATGATGTCATTAATATAATTTATATACATTATATATAATTTTACTATAATCCATGAAATTTTGAAATAGAAAAATAAAATACATTGTTCATGGAGGTGTTTCTCCACACGTACAGATGATAATATTTTCGTTATCCTAATGGATGGAATGTGATGAAATTATATAATGATTAATACTAAAATATAAATATATTATAAATATCAGATATTTTCATTTAATATATCCATATGAATATAAAAATCATTGGGAAATGAAAAAAAATCATATCACACTATTGTGGTGGTAGTCCACACTTATGCCCTAGTAATGTTATCATGTTCCAATGAATAAGAGGGTAAGAAGGTAGATTCTATTTTATATTTTTTGACTCATAATTTTTTCATAAAAAAAATTTATAGTCACTAATTCCATAATTTTAACCAGCCATTTTATATGGTGATAAAAAAATATATGCGTCGCATTTTCGAGATAGTAGTATGTACGTACAAACAAGAAATGTTTTCATATTCTATACGATGGGAAGGAGATAGAAAATATATGTTACATCAACATAAAAACATTTTCATGTTTTAAATATATATATTTGGTTATATTTATATAATTTTTTAATATATTGGTTAGCTTTAATAAAATAGTTACTTTTAAATTCTTGTTATAAACCTATACATTTTTATTTGGTAATCAGCTTTGGATTACCCATTAATCCTTAATAGTATGGTTTTTTATGAGGATCACTAGTTTGAGAAAAATTAATATTTTATTTTTTTAGGTTTCTATTGGTTGATATAGGTGGATCAATATTTCTAGAAAGAAATAGGTGAGGAGGTTCAGTTTTATAAGTGAGGTGGGTGGAGAACTTGTAAATATTAATAGTACTATAATACAAGAAAGTCAAATTAATTGAATACTAGAACTAAGGGGGGACAATAATTAATATGGGATAATATTGATTCTAAAAATATTTATAAAATAGAATATAGATATTTTTCAGGGTTTTTAAGCCATATTTATTTATTTTTACACCATAATAATCCATTTTTACACTAATTATAGTGAAATGTTTTTACCATTGTTAATATTAATTATGAAAAATAGTTATGTTAACAATATAATAAAATATTAAGAAATCACATTAAAATTATTGAATATAATTTATATTATTAAATTCAAATAATTTTATGAAATTGGTGTTAATTTAATTTTAGAAAATACAATGAGATTGGTTTTAGAAAATTTCCTCTTTTAGTCATAAAAATTATTTTATAAAAAATAATGCAACGTATTTATTAAATTTTAATGAATTGTATTATGTTAACCAAAAGGATATATTTTTTTATTTCATGAAAAAATAAACCCAAAGGAACCTTTTGAATACTTGATTAAGTGAAGCAAACAAAAAAAAATTATTTGAATAAAAAAATTACGTAGATATCAAAAATGTAAAACATAGATTTAAAATTTTTAAAATTTATTTTAAAATGAAATATAAAATTTTTTAAAAATATATTTGTTTAATAAAAATGTTTTCATAAACATTAATTTTTTTATAATGTTAATGTTATAAAAGTACAAAAATTTGTAAAATCAGTATTTTCTCCAACTCACCAAAAAATCAATTATTTCTAAAAAAATAGAAAAAATTCATCCTAAGATAATATTGACATTAATAAACAATAAATTGACATTATTTTATCAAATAAAAATTTGAAAAGTGGATAAAAATAATTTTAATACCCAAATAAAAGTTCTTAAAACATTTTATGGGAAAAATGAATTTTCAAAGAATAAAAACAAATCATTCAGATTCATTGTATAATAAATACAATTAGATGAATTTTATTTTATTTTATTTATAATTTTATCAATACATTTTTTGAAAAATAATTATTCAATGGTTATCAACATAATTTATAGATATAAAAATAACTTATGCACTTTGATTCACTTTTATTAAATATATACATCTTTTTTAAAATCATATGATTTTATTTTCATTTATAACATCTTTATTATCAATGTATGATTTATTACTAATTAGAATGCATGAATAAACAATAATGTTTCAATAAATTTACTACTAAATTAATAGAAATTTATCCTTTAAATGGAACATAAATAATATAATAAAAACATGCATTTATAGAAAAATAAACCATTCAAATAATAACTTTTATTAACATTAAGTGATTTAATTCATAAAATTCAAATTCTGTACATATTTCCTCGGACTTAATCGATATACATGAATTATTAATACATTAATATGTATATTTTATAATTTTATTACTCTTATTCATATCCACAAACCCATTTTCATAGTTATAAGGGTCATATTTAAATAAAAATATTAATTTAGAATAATATGGTTTATTTAAGAATAATATTACCTATATCAAATTCTATAATATATTGTTTTCAAAAACTAAAATCTTTTCTATATCATGATATAGTAATATTTTTTTGGTGAATTTTAATTTCTTAGTCTAGACATAGAATCATGTTATTATTTAATAAATATTTATTAAAAAATATATATTCGTTTATAAAAATTATACTTGTTAATATATTTATAGAAGCATGCATTGATAGTTGATGAATACTTTCCACATAAAGAATTATAAAATTTTCATACATTTCTTAAGGAATTATATGAAAATATACTCACTTGATTCCTTTATTTAGTAATGTTTAAATTACATTTATGTCTCTAATTTGACACATACTAATAATGAGGAATGAATAAATTGAATATTTTATTCCTAAAGCACAAAAATAACCTCTTAATGGATATTTTTCTTCATTATATTAAATATTTTTAATAAAATATTTCTCTTATTTCAATCCATTTACAGAAAAAAAAAATATGTCTCACATATAGAAATAATATTTAATAAACTAATCCATCAAAATAAAGGATTAATTTCCAAATCTCAATAATAAATCCAAAGGCTCAAAATTAATCATTAAACCATAAAATCATCAAAATATTATAGAAAATGTTTAAAAAACCAAAATATTATTTTTCAAAAAAAAAATTATACATATCCTTACTATATAACACATAAAAACCACAATGGTTATATACAGTGGTGTGGGTCAGCATTGTCTTAGAAAAATAAAAAAAGTATTCCATACATGGAGACAATATTATCATGCAAGGAAATATTATGAATCCATGATTCATGAATATTAAAATTTTCAAATATCTTTATTTTGGATGGAGTCCCATGAATGATTCAAAGTGATTATTCATGATCTTTATCTCATTATAATATTATCAGATAATTTAAATAAATTATAATGTGAAATTATAAATATAATCATTGATGTTTGGGGAATTATTTTGAATAGTTCCATGTCTACTTGGAATTTTAAGGTTGATTATCTGTTATTTCATTCATTCCCATTAATTAATGAGAACAATGGACCTTATCCCCACATGTGTAACAATATATCACTCAATTTAAAAATTTATTATGATGATTCCTTCCACAATTATCACATTTTTTATATTCTTTAATTTCTTTATTATCCTTTTCTTCATTTATTTTTTTGTGGTTCTTAGTTTTCCATTTCTTCTCCATGTTTCCTTGAATCATATATTTTGTAGTGAAAAATATTTCTATTTGAATATAACTCGATAACATATCATCACATGATAAAAAATGTGGGAGAGTAATTCCATTATAAGGCTAAAAAATTGTCCATAAAATAATTTAAAATCTTACATTTTTAGGACTCTTCATTGTTTATAGTATTCCTTGATAATATCATAATGTTTCCCTTATACATAGAAATACATTCCTCATCCTTATATCTTATGTTAAATAATTTTCATTCCATATTATCTTATTCTTCTCAAGGTTAATATTTCGTAAAGAAATTAACAATATTGGTTTCCCATTCTAATCCATCTATCACATCATCTAATTTAGTACAATGTACAATAGAAATCATTGATGTATATCTCCTCTTAAAGGAATAAATATATTTTAAATGAAATATATATATATATATATATTAGTTATTAAAATATTAGTATTTCCCTTAAAATATAGATGCTTCACATTTATAAAGAGATCTAACATAGGTTCATCGCATTTTATAATAATATTATACTCGAATTCTGAAAGTGAAATTTACATAACCTATATTATTTTTCATAATATTTCATAAATATGTCCAACTCCAACACTCTTTGAATTAACAAGTTCACATAGTTAATTCAAACATTTAATATGTGCATTGATGTGATTTTATTTCATTACCCAAGGCTTAATCATTAAAAAATTCCACACAACTAATTAAATCATAGCCTCAAGAATATTGAGCTATAAAATAGAAAAACCAAAAAATTATTGTACATTCTAGTGGTACATTCTTATTTCTCATAAAAGCTATGTTCGTATTAAATCTAGTTTCCAAGTGTCATATTAAACTTCCTTCAATTACAAATATAGAAAACCTGACACAAATAACCTAGAGCTAGTAATTACATTATTTGATAGGTTCAAGATGACAGGGATCCCACCATTATGGATTGATTAGTTTCATAATCTTTTAAAACTAGATTCATACATTTCTTCTATATTATAATTTATGATTAAAAAATTTTATGAAATAATTACATCCTTTAAAATACTACCCAAGTTTCCATCATCATTTCTGCGGGAAATTAATAAAAAATAAGGGTGATCACATATTTATAATACATTAAAGTATATAATGGCTACTATCATGAGTATATAATTCATAATCAATTTTTGAAAACTGAAAAATCAAAATTTATTCCATTTTATAAATTACATGAGTTTTGAAATATATCCATATAAAATACAAAATCACATGTATAATAAGAACTAAAATGTTAATAATACAAATGATAAAATTTATATATCATTATCATTCTATCATTTCTACATTACAATACATAATGAAACTCACCTTAAAGGCGTTTTTCCAATACATTTCAATGAATTTATTTGTATACACTAAATACACAACAAAAATAGAAAACTATTTATCTCATGATAACAGTAAATGTTTGGAGGGGCTATCTAAAAATGAGCCCAACACATCAATTATGTATGGTCAATGCATTCCTCATACATTGAATAAATAATATAATACATATTCAATATTACTTATCTATAAAGAAATATATTTATTGAATCAAGAATATGGAACATCAATATTTCCCTACTAAATGATATTACTTTCATTAAAATGTTCTTTCAAATGACACCATATGTGTTAATGGTATATGGTTATGAAATTATCAAAATGTTAAATATAACCATGATTGAATATAATATAAATTTTAAGGAGAAAATAATGTCTCATAATTAATGGATAATAATAAATAACATGATCATAAGAAAATGAATGATCTCACAATGTGGTATAATAAATATATTAGTAAACTTTGATTCAATTGAATTAGTTTCATACACAGAATTACTTGAAATGGAGTATTTTATTTTCATAATTCCAAAAGAAAATGTAATAAAAACAATAAAATGAACCTTCTTTAATGATATTGTAACATTGCTATCAAAATGATATAATAAATCATTTCAAAAACTTTATCCCCTTAGAAAATACAGCCTTTTTATTTTCATATAAAAATCATAGAATAATGGGAAAAAGATTTTATAAAAAAAACATGGAAACAAATAGAGGAAGATAAATAGTGCATACTGATCATTGATGCATAAATATTTGATTAAATCATATTTATTAAAAAGAACGTTCTATTTACACTTTATTATAAAGTCAAAAAATTTAGACCAACAAATATTACTTAATAAAACATTGAAAATAAATTCATAAATGTTTTAAAATTATAATAAAAAATAATTAGATTACAAAATAGCATTCTTAAAATATTTTAGTAACTCTCAATATCAAAGAAATATATTCTAAACCCAAAAGAATAAATAACTGTGGTTTATATTAACAAATGTTATTTCTATATTTTACTAAAAAATAGAGGAAATTGGATTAAAAATATTTTCAACCGAGAAATAACTATATTACGAAATAATAGATAGTGTTTAATTGGAGAATGGTCATATAATTCTTCCAATTAAAATTTAAACATGACCATTCCCAAATAAGTGTGAGGTTTTAAAATAAAACATCATATAATTAATAAATTTAGAAACAACCACCCTAAAAATAAAAAACCTAAATTAATCATTTAAATACACTAAATAATGATGAATTCATTTTAGAATATGAATATGTATGTATATACACCATATAAAAGAAATCAGGTTCATAATATAAAATATGATTCATTATAGTGGAAATGAGAGAAAACATTCTTACTGGGGATTCCTGCTATGTCATATTCATTTTATCCTTATAAATAATAAATATAAATTAATTAAATAATTTATCAATAAAAAATTGATATCTATGCATAGAATTTTTCTTTGAAACATTGTCCACATAATGTTGTTTGATCAATTTCTCTAAAATTAATGTGTCATATTTGAGATATGTAACAGTGTTTTTATATTGATCCATCATATCCATAATGTTAATAATTTCTCGAATTTAATTTTCATTCATTAATAAAAAATTATATTAATTGATTCAAAAAGTTAATTGAAAAATTATCTATATTGTTTATGGAGGCGATTTTCCGCACATATACATGATGAAGTTTTTTTCCCCTAATAAATGGAAAAGAAATATAGTATATAATAAATAATTATCCAAGATTAATATTTAAATTATAAATACTATATATACTGATTAAATATATTCTGATTATCATCCAAATAAATCAAAAATGAAAAATTAATCAGATAAGTTCATGAAGGTCATAGTCCACAGATACACAGAAGAGACATTACTATTTTCCAAAGGATGGGAGGGTAAGAAGGTATACAATATTTTATATCTATCAAATGATAATTATTCCATAAATATCATATATATATATATATATATATTCATTTATTTTATACTTAATACCATCCAATTGATCTAGTGATGACAAATGATACAAATCTATTCATGGAGATATAAGTTTTTTATGTACGCACTAGAGATATTCTAATTTTATATAAAAGGTAAATAATATAGAAAATAGATATAAAAAAATTGAAAACATAGTATTGTAAATTTTGAGATTTAATATAATTATTGTGGTTATTGTTGATTTGGAGGAGGTTTAATGAGAAAGGGTCTTTGAAAATCTCAGTAAGAACATCCTTTAGAAATCCCTATTAGCTTAAACCATAAGCTTTATTTTAATTAAATTCATTTAAGTCCATAAAATCATTGTTCAAAAAAGATCACTTTTATGTATATTAATAACTAATTGGAGAATGGACTCCGCTATGAAAAACAACATGCCTCCCAAACTGAATGATTTTTAAAATATTCTAACCATGTCTCTATCGACTGCATTCTCTCAATTTGATGTTTCGATGCCGATGACAATCGATCCCAGCTCGAGTCTAGATATGGGTTTCTATCAACAATCCCAAGAGCCTTTTGGATCCCCTCTTAGTCTGTGAAGGCTGTAGATCTCCTTCAAGGATGCATTGTGTGTCTCGATCCACATCTCTAAGTAATCATTCATCTTAGTGGATCATCCTATGACTCCACAGGTTTCAAGGGACGACTCCTTCCAAGCAAAGGATTTTCTGGTTTCAGGGATCGATGAGGTAGTTACTAGAATGAAATTTACCCTCATGGATTAGTTTGGATCAGAAAATCCCCATCATTAGGCCTTTAAATTTTTTGTGGACTCTTGGGGACTAGAGCCTCCCTCTCGCATCACCGTGGTCCATCACCTTTCTTTTTCCCTTTTATTCTCCTAGGATGTGGATTTTGTTCATGCATGGTGAAGACCTACCAGATATCCTGAATGTAAGGATATCCCAAAGGAAGTGGTGTGGATCTGTCTACCAGGGCTCCCACCACCCTTCTAGAATTGGTCCTTATTCAAAGCTATATGAGACTCCCTTTGTTGTTTCCTCTATATGTATGATCATACCCTATGTGGTGCAGATATGATGGTCTCCTTGATATGGGTCAAGCTTGAACTATCATATCCCATTCTGTATAAGCTTTAATGGTATGTTTAGGGATCTATGTTGTGGTCCCAATAAATTATGTTTCTATTGTTTCCCAGGTTATGTTCCTCATGTCTCATATAATGGAATTTATAATAAATGAACAAGTTGTGTCGCTAAGGAACCCAACACCAGGAGGTTGAGACCGTCTTGGGGCGTGAATCATCCATCTTAGGGTCGGCTGGACACTCATCATCCTTTTTCCAGATGGATCCTCAGGCCAAGGCTACTAATCTAGCATCCCAAACATTTACTTGCAAACCCTATCCCTTGTATAATCTCGTTGGTGTTTCACCATTTAGAATCACATTGGTTTCCCTTTCATTTAAGGATCCCCCTACAAGGCTAGTGGGGTTTGTTGGATGATTTTATGGTCCACAATAGATTCTATCTATAAGAGGTTTACTATAAATCTCTATGAGGCATCACATTGGCCATTATGAGACCTTATCTTTTCCTTCCCCTATTCTAGAGGTTCCTCATAAGTTGTTGGGTAGTTTGATATTGGAGGTAAGCTTACTGCACCCCTCCCCCTATAGAGATGTGTTTCCACTAAGGATTTGAATGAAACAAAAAGGCCTAGGATTCCAGATTCTAGGTAATCACAAGAGAAGGGTAAATGTATAATTAAAATGTCTCCCACAAGAGATATGATATGGAAGGCCCTCAATTATGATCCTTACATTCAATTGTCACCTCCAAACCTCATGTATCTCAGTTCGAGTGTTGGCACTCATTAAAAATAGAAGTGACAAAGAATAATGAATTGGTAGTTCTACTCATAATGTTATAATGAGACCAAGATGCATGGGGAAAAAGCTGGGACAATGTTCAATCAATGATTTCCATCTTTAAATGGAACCGCCCCAGCCTCAGGCAGAGAGTCCAATCAGACTTCATAGATTCAGAGATTAAGAAAAACAAAGTGCTCATTACTGCTATTCTGGAACACAAAAAAATATGGAAAACTTCACCAGTCACTCACAAGACCAAAATTCATGTATCCATGTAGGAGGTTCCACCCAACCGGCATATATGGATCTTTTGAAATCGAGACATTTTGGTGGACTGGAACCAGGTGGGGGACTAGTTCATCATGACATGTGTGAAAAAGGGGTTGTACAACATAATTGTATCCTTTGATTATGATAGCTACAAAAATACGAGAGGAGAATATCTATGGTAGGATCTTTGCATGTTCAAACAAAGAGATGAACCATGGATTGTAGGAGGCAACAAAAACATCATTATAAAACATGCTGAGAAACAATTACAAGGGGAATTCCTATAATGAGATATCATGGTTTATTTATAGTTCATGGTATGAAAGGGCATACTGGATATGGGGTACACCATTGGTCACTTTCCATGGCCTAACAATCAAAGATTTAAAAGACATTGTTGGACACAACTTTATCGCTGCCTCTCCAACTTGAATGCAATAAATATGTTTCTAAATTCCAAGGTAAATCACCTAGTTCACGAAATATCAGAACAATAACTGTTGTTGTTATCTATATCTCCCAAGAAGGTCTAACTAGACAAGTTAAGGTTTTATTTTTTGTGCACATAAAATCCATAGTTTCTTCAACTGGTAAGGACATCATGGGGGGAACTGGTGCAAGAAAACTCATGGGTGGTTATTCATAATAAACTCATCCATCTCAAACAAGGTGTATAGTTTTGGGCAAGAGATCTTCCTCATATCTACTAGGAGGAGGATGATCTTAAACTAGATATCGAGAATCTAAATGTTGACATAGAGGAGGTTTATAATGACATGAAATTTAATGATATGCCTATCAAGAAGAATTGTTTGGTGGAGTTTATCCTCAGATATGAATGAATGGATCTAGAAATATCATGGATAAAGTGATTCCAAGATGGGAAAAATAACATGATAGGTTTCCATGCATGTATTAGGGAGAAAAGATGGCCAATTAAACCCAAAACCATTCTTTAAGATGGATCCTACATACACAACAATGATGTTTTGTGTGTTATAGAAAATTCATTCTTCAATGATCTTCTTGTAGGACCAAACATGAGGATAACTTGTATGTACCTGAGTGGAAGTGACGAGCTTTGGGAGGAAATTCCCAATACTATATACTCAAAAGAAAATGACCGCTTTGATGTGATTCTGGACGTGATCATGATTCATGATTCCATGACTAACCACAATTAGGGGAGAGCTCTAGGGCCTGAGTGTTTTCTTAGTTTATTCTACAAAGCCTCATGGGTGGGGCTAAGGTTGACATCATTTCAGTATCCCATGACTTTTTTAGGAAGAACAATTCCACAAGTTGAAGGTTCCATGACCCTGGTGCTCATACCAAATGTGAAGGATCCCTCCACTATTTTCTACCTATGAGTATGTGTAATTTACCATAAAATATCATCACGATAATCATCAACAAGAGGCTAGTCACACATCTTCCTCGATGGACCTCCATGGATCAAGACAGTTTCATGTGTGGGTGTTATTTCTAGGGAGCAATCACACTGGAAGATTATATGATGAGGGAACTAAATAAGAAGATACATGGCTCAAAAATTTCCATCTAAATATACATGAACAATATGTATAATATAATTGAAAATGGATTCATCAACAGGCTAAGAAGATGCATGAGTCTCACTCCCACGACATCAGTGAGTATTTTCAGATTCATTAGCTCTTCGTGGATGGCAATCTCATTCATGGGTAGAATCCACTACTTCTTGAAGGCCACATTGGGAATACATCAAGGTAACATGATATCCTTGAGTATTTTCATCATTATGTAGGAAAATAATATCCCCCTCATGAATATATGGATTTCCAATGGTAGTATACTTCCCTATCGAAGGATAATGAACATACCTTCAATCTCCCACCCGATTTTTGCAGATGACATGATCATATTCTCGATTGTAGGGAAGCAATCCTCACATGGTATAAATAGGATCCTAGAGGAGTACTTATTATTGATTGGTAAGATTATCAAACACTAAAAAATAAACCTATATATATCTAACAAATGTGTGTCAGTTCAAGACACTCTTCTATGTAGTAAAATGGAAAAGTATCCTAGCTCATTACTGATAGATTATCTTGGTTCTCCAATATCATCTCATAGAATGTCAATTTGTGACATTGATCAGGTGGTGATATGGATAATGGACCATTTCATCAACTAGAAAAACCACTTCTAATACTTTTTTGGATATATTTAACTGGCTAACAGTGTCCTAAAATTCATACTACTCCATGTGTTCGCTTCTACTTCAATACCAAATGGGGTTATCAAGTTAATCAACAAGGTCTCGGTTGGCTTCCTACATGATGCATCTTCAAAAGGGAATAGGCATTGGGTTTCATTGGATAGGATAGATCATCCCATACATGATAGAGGCATTATTGTTAGAATATTAGAGAACACTATGCAATGCATGCATACAAAACTCACATAGGGAATCTTAAAAAACCAGACACTCTAGGGGAGTATAATTTCCCACAATTTTGTCAGCAATATGGATGCATATATTGTTTAGGGATCCCCATTTTTTCGCTCAATATTCCCACTCTTCACAAGACTACAAAAAAACTCTTGATGGATCATGGGAGAAGGTAGTATTCTCTCATAGAAAACAACAGGGTGGGATTCGTGCTAGTATTCAAGAGGTTTCGGGCCCCAATGATTACCTTCAAGGAGGTGAGTTTTTTTTCAGATTTCATCAAGGTAGTGCTTGAAAAGAACCAGAAATAAATCTTTGATTCTATTATCATCAACTCAGAGCTGGTCAAATGAATTTCACACCATCTCACTCTAGAAAGTTCACTACAATTAATTTTCAAAGTATTTAAACCCCTAAGGTGCATCAAAAAAGGGGGAATGATATAGTGTGGTGGAAAAAAATACCAACCAAATAAAACATCCATGTCTGGAGAATAAGGAACTCTGTAATACCATATGTTGAGGGAATTATGAAAATGTGCATTATTTTAGCTTCCTGGTGTCAGTGTTGAAACAAGAAAAAGGATAAAATCACAAAGCACAACTTCATTGAAGGAAACTGGGCTCAAGAAGTGTGAATGTGATTTGGTGACTTCATGGATATTTCTTCTAATGACCTTCATGGTAATTCAATCTTTGGGAAGTGGTTTTAGTGAACTAAATATAAATGTCCAGAGATTATGGTGAGCTCTAAGATTCTCATTGTTGATTTTTATTACCTTTGGAAGGATCATAATAAGGATATAATTCTAGGGGCTCCCCTCTGTAAGAAGGTCCATTAGTGTGAGAACCAAAAGCATGATTATTGACATGGTCATCCTCATCGAGAACTGGAGGGAACCCCATCCATGTATCTTTTGCAGGTTCAATCCTCTTCAATACCTTCAACCATGGATAGAACATGAGGACATTGGATACAATGGATTCCCACACCAAATGGTTTGAAGTTAAACATAGATGTTGCATGCATCTTGAGTGACAAGCATGGTGGAGGACTAGCTTACAAAAAATGAGGCAGTGTGGTCCTTTCTTTCACGTCTCATTTTGGAAATGAAAATGCACTTCAGTTGGAGGCTATGATAGTCCTCACACGTATGAATCTTTGTAATCAGAAGAACATTGATCTCTATCAAGTGGAAATTTACTCGAATATCGTAGATGACTACCTACTAGGTAGAGGTTCCACACCATGGTCTGTATCATATATCATTATGAAAATTAATGATATCATCAAGAAATAAAGTCAGGCCACCCACACCAAGATAGAGGGGAGCAACGTCACAGATCACATTTCATCCCAACTATCTATGGCTCCAATGTCACATCCCTCCCCTTTTCTCAAAATAACACCTCCAAATCCATTTGACATGGATGAACCCTTCTCAAATATACTTCCAACTGACCACACTTCCACCTAGAGGACTTACCTTCTTTAGAAAGACAACCTAAGGACCCATTTAGATCAAATGAAAAGGAACCACCCAAAAAAGAGGTAATAATTTCATCACCACTTTCAATGTTTTTTCACCTTCCACTTCCTCTTTCTTTTTTCTTTCCATACCAAAAAAATAACTCTAGTACCTTCTTTATAAAATAATGTTATTATAAGTATGGTAAAACCATATTCATTAATCTATCCATCCTATGAATGACATAGTCAGCATGTGTTCGTACGTGCAGCTTCTTGTCCCCATGCCGTGGTGTAGTTTTTTATTCAACACTTCATTATTTAGATGGGTATAATAAAAGTATAATTGATGTAAATAATAAATATAATATGTTAATGATTCTATATATATGATATATGATCCAATTACATAATATTTTACCATCAATAGAATGATGTTGTCGCTCGTGCATACATACGGATTACCGTCTCCACGAGCATGATGAGATTCATTCCCCATCGTAACCATTCAAGAATAAATATCATTTTATTATTAAAAATTAATGTTTAAGAAATTAATATCATTCTGGATATGAATAAAACACATAATATCCATAACATATATGACTTATGTAAAAACATATAAAGGAAAAAAAATCAGTTAACACCAAGAACAATGATACTACTGAAATATTATTAAAAAAAATTAGAAGATCACATATAATATCATATTAATGTATATGGTTCTTGAATAATTTAATAACAATTATTTAACTATTATACAGGAGGTTAGCTTACCCTCGGCCTAGGAAATTTACTAATTAAGGGTTAATTTTACAGTCTCTTTATTATCCAAGGTTTTCTATAAGTGAGTATCTACTGGGACCCCTTTATCATCCACATCCATGTTTCTTAAAAATGTATTTCAAAACAAGTTTAAAATTTCCTAGAATATTGGTTAATGACATTTATACCTTTTTTTACTATTTATAAAATGTTTTGAATAGAATCATTCATCGTTTTTCGAACAAGTCACGTTATGACCTTTTCGTCAAATTACGCTAAAAATGTTTTTAAAGTATACGTCAGGTGCGACTATTTTCTTCCGTTATAACAACTTCGAAGCATCCCTTTCAATATTATAATAGTATATTCTAAATAAATATTTTCTTTTATTATTATGTGACTTTTTTTAAAATAGAACGAAATATTTATCTAAAACGGGTTTGATTTCATCATTTTCAACACCCTTTGATGGATTTTACACTTGTTTAAAGTTGACTTATTATGATACAATATTCCATATTGTATTGATTGTTTTGGGATATGTTTGACTATGGATGTGTTATTTTTATGCCAAGTCTTGGTTTATGGTCAAATTAACAACAATTTGTATTTAATGTTTAATATGAATATTGATGTTATGTTTCAACCATTCCGTATGAGGAAGGAATTGGACTTATTAATTAACGGGTGGAGCCCACTATAGCTTCTCAATGCATCGGTAGATCTTGTGAGACAAACATGTGTCTTGGCACAAGCCCTTGAAAAAATAATAATTTTTTTCTTAGCATGAGTCTTTGACTATGTTTTTATGATGTCTGACATTGCGAATTCCATCATGATGAAATTAGCTATAGATATTACCTGGGATTGTTCGACAAGTATAATATCCATGTAAATAGGTAAATTGCATAAATTGATTTATGTTTTCCATATTATGATGATTTTTAAAGTTTAAAATTATTTTTTGAGTCTTATACATTGCCTTAAATTTTTAAGCTTATTTATGAAGGTTTCTACTGTATTGTTATCCTTATTGTGCATCTAAGAACACGCCTTTCTATGTTTTATTATTACTAGGATGAGAAGATGTATATTATGACTGACTTGCAAGGATATTCTAAGGGATATTTATGTGTTAAAAGCAGACACAATGTTGTTGTTTTTCATTTCCTCATGTAATCTAAATCTTTTGTATGTATCTAGAACATCCATGGCTACTAAATAGATCGGTCTTTTGGAATTTGATCCCTTGTGATCATGTTAATATAACATAATAATGTACCGACTCTAGGTAACTAGGGTTGGGGAGTTACATTGTTTTTCCTGATTTAAATTATAAATTATTCTGATTAAAAATAATAAATCTGTTTTCCAAATCCCATGAACATAAGTGGTAGAAATATATTTAAAATTTACCCCCCAGTTGGGTCGATAATGTGAGATTTTAATGTAAAAACATTCAAATGTTTTCCAAATTATTATACAAAATTTTAAAATGAAATTGAAATAAATGACAAAAATTGTATTAATTTATAAAAATATGATCTTATTATAGATTAAAACCAAATTAAAATATATGTTGACCTTGAAAATAAATTATACAAAAATATAGTTTTGAAATAAAATCTAGTATCTTTCACTATTCATTAAAGAAATAATGTTTCTAAGAATAACCAAGAAATTCAACCGAATATAATTTACACATTCTAAATTCAATATTTAATTTTAATATTCCAAATAAAATTACTAAATGTGTCTAAAATTAATTTTATTATTTATCATAGTTGGATATTAAAAGAAGTTTATTTAACAAAATAATGATCTTAAACATATACTGAATTTACCCAAAAATATATCATTCATTATAAATATGTCTTATTTACTTAAAAGCATTATAAAAAATATTTGAAAAATATTAGTTAAATACTATATTACATTGTTTAATTTCTATGTTATAAGTATCTCAATTAAATAATTATATAAATAAAATTATTATTCGTAGAAACTCTGTGTTGTGTGTAATATACGCCAAGTTGGTGGTGCAAGACAAGTTAGTTCTTTGTGAAAGGAATGTTTGAATTAAGAAATAAATATGAAAAAACGATTTTTAATTTTTCATGAAATAAAAAATATCAAATATTATATTGATATGAAAAAAGAATATTTCACAAAATCCTAGAAAGTTACCATTTACCCCCATAAAATGAAATTTTTCCTCGAAATTCATATCGGTTATCAAAGGTTTAATACTAGATATTTCATTTCATAGAAATCCAAATTCAAAAAATGAGTACTTAGACTTCCTTTAAAATGGAATATTGGAACCATAACAGCTAACCAAATTTAAATATATCATGGTTTCTATAGAGGATAACATAGGTTTGGGGGAGAGATTTTCCATGGAGGAAAAAAATATATAATTATAGGGAGTGATTGAGGTCATAAATCAAATAAATTTTAATGTTCAAAGAATAGTTTAGGTCCTTAAATTCATAAATAAATGATGATATATAAGGTCATCAATTTCCCCAAAAATTAAGTTATTAGAACAATATTTTTTGGATCATTATACATACTTTGAGTAACTCTTTTATTGACCATGAATATAATGAAATACCCAAAATGGTTATATTTCAATAAATAATTTCATTCTTAAGTTTTACATTAAAATATTTGAAATTCATCCAATACTTCATGAATTGGAAGTCTAGAAATTAACTTTGATTTCCAAAGCACAAAACTACACTTTTAAAATATACTAATCCCCATAATATAATGATAATTATAAATATTTATCTATAACTATTCATAAAAATTAATATGGTTAATACATTATTCTCTAAATATAAAATGTAACACAACTATTTTATCATAAATAATTATTCATCAAAAATAATTATACATTATGTAGGACATCACATATGCCTGTGGTAGGTGTGAAACTCTTATCATCCTTAGGTCACGGGTTCAAGACCCACAGCCTTTCCATACATGATTGGTTGTATCCCAAATAACATGATATAATTTTCTAAAAACACACTAATATAATTTCCAAAAATTTAGGGAAATCCATAAATTATGTTTAATCACAAAATAGTTTTTTAACTAATGTTTTCAATACAGAAACATTGCAAAAATACTTCCTCTGATGTTTATCATAAACATTTTATGAGTATATTACCTATTAACCCTTCTGAAAGAATAAAATCCAATGATTTTGAAAGAATGAAATGAAATAATCTCAACATTAGTTCCCCCAAATATCAGAATGTATCTCTTTGTTTCCAAATTTCATACATGTGAATACCCTCATCATATATTTTCTAAAAACATGGTAATAAGATGAATTACAATAAATACTTCTAGAAAATATGCATGATTCCTTATTCTATATATTTCTAAATATATTAAATACATAAAAGGAGTTGTAAACATCATCAATGATCGAATATCCAACTTTTAAACAAGCCTTTAATTAGTCCCAAGGTAACCATTAACTTTAACTTAACATATACATGACATATCTTTATCCAAACAACATTATCATAACATAAAGAACATATTAATGTTTATCTTTCCATTAATAATGTGTTTTATGGAAATCACATTTCCATTATATCACTTTTCCATTCCATCAGATCAATTCAATATGTTTTTTTAAATCTATAGAGAAAAACATAAACTGAACAATCATTATATATTTCACCATTCAAAATTGTTTAATCCAAATATAAAAGTAAATTAATATTCCCCTTCATCTGTATGCCATTTTTAATGATACCCTATCCTATTACACAATACCCCTTTCCTTTCACATTTCATATATAGTATCGTCATCATCTGCAATGTAACCATTACTCACACAGCCTTACTGATTCACTTCAGGAGATTTACACTTGGGAAATTGAGTTTCATAATGCACATTTACGCAACACATAAAACAAATAATCATCAATTTTGACCTATAGGGGAATATATTCTCATATATTTCATTAACTA
The DNA here is from genome assembly GCA_963277665.1 of Viscum album. NCBI lineage: Eukaryota > Viridiplantae > Streptophyta > Magnoliopsida > Santalales > Viscaceae > Viscum > Viscum album. Next base: position 670,826,409 of record OY728123.1, read on the forward strand.
AACACTTCATTTTTAACATCATGTCACTTGATTTGTGTCTTTATTTTCCATAGTGAAAACATAATCTTGTTCCTCTATGACATGAACTTAGGTTATTCTTTCCACATTCCTGACACCAAGGAAACATAATCTTCATTCCTCCTTTGTCTAAATTACCTGAAACCTCAGTGAACTACATCTTTATATTCGTTAATGAATTTTAGAGTTGGATAAGATACATAATATTAATCAGGTTCTATGTAAATTTATTAGGAATGATCTTAATATCTTTAACTCTAGTGATCATCCTAACTGAATGATCATTAGAAAATCATCCATCACATTCCACATTAATCTAGTTCTTTATGGTTTCTACCATTGACTAAAACTAAAATAATTGTGTGAGAATTACTTATCCTAGCCAAAAACCACATAGTCCAAAAAACATTACATACAAGATATCTAAATCATGCAAACTACATTAATCTAGGATACCCTAGGTTCATCCTAAGTTATTCATATATTACTTGTTTTTAAATCCTTTATGATGGTTCATGAAGAGTTTATGAATTCCCATAGCTTATACTTAGTGAGTTTCAAATGAGGTGTGTAGCAATGCCCTTTGTCATATAGCAGATTACATTGATTTATGGCCAATCATCATCAAGAATTTTTAACACCAAGTTACATATTTTCTAGATCCACATCCACTAAAAATATCAAGACAGAGATATATTATAAGGTAACCAATCACTCTCTCCTATAGAAAAATTGAAGGACATTGTCATATACTTTTCATTAACCTTACACTTATCCCAAGAAATGTTGTTAGGGTTCTCACTAATTTTCCTCATACTAGATTCCAATGGTTAACTAATCCTTTTCTATCATACTAAATATAGCAATCCTGGATTTTCATTCATTAATATTACATAAAATTTACGGAATTTCTAAAATATTTTATAAATTGACTTCTAATGACTATACGAGTCTAGTTACTTCAGAAACATGGAATCATAAACAGTGGTATATATAATGAGCTACATCATTTACCACTGGGTTTTTCTTGGAATTCATCATTCTTAAACATTAGAAAAATAATACACATATTCATAGCCTATGGGAATGAAATATAAAAATGGATGGTCTCAATTCCTCAGTAAGGGTTTATATGATAGATATATAAGAGTAATCCTGAGAGTATGGGTAAGATAACATTATCACTAGAATAAAAGATCATATCTGGAATATCAAAGATCATAAATATGAATCATGGTATAAAGCTCATTATTTCATAGGAAAAAAATCATTAGGAAATGGAGAACATAATCCATGAAATCATATCATAGGAATAAAACATGGAATTGTGGAAGTCACATAAGAATATATATTTATTTTCCTAATAGTCAAGACATTGCTTCCCAACTCATCTTAGTGGATAAAGTCCTTCACTAAACCGTGTTCACAACCCATTCCAGCCTTGTATTACAAAAACTAGTTCACTCCATTTTTTTCTGTGTATTAATTAACATATTTCATTTTTCATTTTATCCCTGTAATACTTAACTATGTTTACTTTTCCTTCCATCCATGTCTATCTCAGGAGATATAAAGCTTTACCCAAAATATTATATAGAGATATAGGTACCACCAATCTCATAGTGAAATCATAGATGCATGTTTCACAAGAACATAAATAATCATATCATAGCCCATGAAATGAAATGTGAATTATAGACAAGTAATCATATCACAACCAGTTTAAAAAGGCAATTTTGATAACCATTTCATCACAAACCTAACCCAAAAAAATGGTTTCAAAAGCATAAACTTATGAAATATTAAATAGGCATCATAAAAATCATACAATCAGAAAGTAATCCATTCATATATATAATTTGTATAGAAATAATGAATAATTTACCTAGAAATCCACGAGTAACACCTACAAATGATATCCCCAAAGAACATTATTTTGAAATATATTTTAAAGATGTTTCCTCTAGAAAATATAATTTATTCATGAAAAGGTATTTTTAATAGATATAACCATTTGAAAATAATTTCCTTTTAATATCACTTTAAAAAATATAATAATTATCTGAAATCACTTAGGAACCCCTTTTCCTTTAATACCTATAAAATTTTCTGGAAATTATTTTGAAATTTTTTTCTATAATAACTTCGAAAAGAATCCTCAAAACATTTTGAAATCCTATTTCCTTCAAAACATTTAAAAAATATTCAAAACATGTCATGAAACATTTTAATTTATAGAAAAGTGGAAGCGTATAAAAATTATTGAAAAATATTTGAAATCTATTTCAATTAAAATAACATTCAAAACATATTAAGATTGCATAAAAACCTTTTCTCAGACATTTTCCTTGATAACTTGAATAAGAATCATGAAATCATTTGAAACCATTTCATTGAAAGAAATTTTTAAAAATTTACATAAAAATTGATATTTTTACATGAAGCAGAAGCTTCAAATAAATGATGGTAGTTAAATCCGTACTGGTCGTGTGAGGTAAAAAATTAACATTACTTTTGCACTATAAAAGGGTTGAGAAATAAAATATTCCAGAAAAAATAAGAATATTTTGTTAAAGAATATATATATTAAACAAAGGTAAAAAATAATTTGAATATTTTAGGAAAATAATATAATATTCTAAAACAAATTTTTTAGAAAACGTGGTTTTGAAGGAACACATATTTCCGACCAAAGAGAGGGTAGTTTGGGGATTTCATAAAATCACATTCTTAACATTCTTACATACCAAAGAGTTGAATAATGGTACCCAAACATTAGAATATCATGAATATATATAGGATGTGAAAATTAATAAATTTACATGAGATATAGTTCTTATGATATCATCAAAGAAGCATAATCATTAATAGTCTCAAAAAGTAATGAGATTGTTTCAATAAACTCTTAGCACATGGTTACATGGGATCATACACTCCTTGAAAGAAAATGAAATTAAATCAAGCATAATATTTCCTGAAAATAATTAGATTAATTATATTAATTGTTAAATGGAAGTAAATACACCTAAAAAATAATTTAGGTGCATAACACAACATGTGTCCCAAAGAAACAAAATTGTGAAAAAACTATTTTTTATGATTTGGTACCCTTTGAAAAAAAAAGCCATGAAAAAAAGATCAAAAAATGAATATTTAAATACCCATAAAATAAATTATAATTATAATTTAATAAATTCGTGGTATGTATACCCACCTCATAAAAGTAATGGCTGGTGAATAAAACATGTATCTCAAAAAAATAAAAAGTGAGATGAAATCCCCTTTCCTTGTGTATTAACTCTCTTCGTACTTGTACAATATTCCCCTATATTAAATATAACTTTTTTATAAATATTTTACAAAACAATATTCATATATCTAATACCATATATGGTTTTACTGTAACATTATGTTTCTTTCTTATTAACTGTCATATTTTAATGTTTCACATTGGGTAATATTTATTTTATTTGTTACACATGTCGTAATTAATTATATCTTTAGTCATTATACAGATATAATTGTTAACATAATTAAATAAATTATATAAATATCATTTATATTCATTATATTAGTATTATAATAACCTATAGAATATAGAATTATGAAATGGAGTACACCGTTCGTGGAGAGAGTAAACCATATGTACACATGAACCTTGTTTCCATTTATATCATCATATTAAAAGAATTAAAAAATTATATCTATCAATATATAAATATATTAAAAATTAAGTAGAATTATTATTTCATATATATCATATAATTTCCCTAAACCCATCCTTAGTACATTTTTTAGTGTGTTAATGAATCACATTACTTTGAGGGGGCGGTATTCTACACTTCCTTAAACCACATTATTGTATTTACACCAAGTGGAAAGTGTGAAGATATTTTTTTATAAGGACTAAATAAGAATAAATATATAATATATATAATATAATACAAATATTAATAGATTTTCCACCCTAATTTCACCATGAGAGGTGATAAAGGAAAAATAAACAAGCATCATTTCTTGAGGTTGTAGTTCATCTTACACCTAAACTGTATGTTCATTACCCATTAGACGGAGGTGTGTGATATTTAAATATGAAAAATATGAATAAAATCGTACTATCATATTGAGTAAATAGTTTTTTATAATATCAAGTTATAAAGGGACTGTAGGGGTGAAAAGATTAAATAAAAAAAGAACATAAGAGAAGACATTATAGCATAATCAGGTAACACCGTTTTGATTTTGCCAAAATGATTTGTTAGATTAATTTTTACCCCAAGGGGAGGATTTTAGGAGGAATGTAAGGATTTTTGAAAGTGGACTGGATAGATATTGTATGATTTAATGTTTCTTTATAGGTGTGAGGAAGTTCAAGGAGTGGATGGATTTTTATAGTGGGGGAGGAATGGAACCCTGGTAAATCATTGGAAATGGAATTCGACCCATGTTTTTTCTATGGAATGTGACTCCAATAATTGACTAATTTTAATAAAAAGTAGTATAGGGTCAAAATATTTCCAACCAATAGGCACTAGATAATGATTTACGCGGTTCTGGTTCATAAATTTAAGCTTTTGTCCATAGTTTTGATTAATAATACCTTAATCGATGTATTTAATTTTAATTACATTCACTAATTTATTGGTAAAAAAATAAGCTAGAATTATTAATATTTATCAATTATTATTATTAAAAATATGTAATCAATTATTCCAAAAAAATCTTATAATTTTCATGAATTAATTTAAAATTAATCTTATGTTTGGGTCAATAATGCTTGTTTTTAATGTAAAAACATTCAAACGCATGCAAAGTGTTTATACATAATTTCAAAGTGAACATGAACGCAATGACCAAAATTATATTAATTGATAAAAATATGAACTAATTAATTATTAAATAAATTTAAAATATAATTTAACCTTTTAAATTCATTATATCAAAAGGAAATTTTTAATTACAATCTGGTATCTTTAATTATTCATCAAAAAAAGATTGTTTCTTAGAAAAAACAAAAAAAATTACCCTAATCTAATTTCAGAATTCTAAATTAAAAAATTAGGTTTATTTTATAAAATAAAATATATAAATGTGTCTAAATTTAATTTTATTATCTTTCATAGAAGGATATTAAAAGAAGTACATTTGTGAAAATAGTGTTTTAAATCATATAAGGACGTCACAAAAAAAATACCCTTCATTGTCAATATTTTTTATTTCTATAAAACCAATAAAAATAGTTTTTAAAAATTATTTATTAGTATTCATTATACAATATTTTACCACTAGGTTACCATTATCTCATTTAAATAATTATAACAATAAAATGATGATTCATAGAAACTTGGTGTTTCATGTAACATAATCCAAGTCGGTTCATTGAGAAATGAATGTTTGACATAGATATTTAAAAAAACTTATTTTTGTGTTCCATGAAATGAAAAAAATAAAAATATTTAATTAATTCAAAAAAATATTTCACAAAATATCAGGTTGTTACAGTCTATATAAAGTATTTTATATTTGGAATATTTTCAAGAAGTATGATAGTAACAATGGAATGAATATCTCTATTTCAAAATGTACAAAAATATTTATTATTCCATGGTACACCTAGTTTCAATTTCAATAGATCATATTTTGATTTATTAGTCTAAGGTGACTCTTATATAATGACCTTCTTAACCATTTCCACTAGATGAATAAATTAACTCAAACATTTTATTAGACACAATTTTGGTATGATTCAAGATCATTTTTATATGATTTAAATCACTCGAAGTCACCATATTGTTTATGTAAAACATAAATTCTCTAAATCAAATTACACATTTGGATTTCCAAAACAAAATAACATTCAAAATTCGGATGTTTTGTCAACATATCCCAATTTATGTTCATATACAAAACACTTCAACCATTTAAAAACACTAATATAACATGGTTAAGTCACCTAAAACATCCAACAACTCTCTTTTAATTCACTTTTAAATACAATCACTATCTACAACATATTAATAAAACAGCTTTTTATTGTTATCATTATAGATACATATGAATACTATTTATAAAATCCCTATGGTAATCAAATATAGATAACCATTATCTTTTAACATGAATGGATCTTCATTCACATCCAAGGTGAGAAATATTTATTTTTCACATGCTTAATAAAAATACATTTAACCTAATATTAAAATATTTATAATCTAATCCTAATTTTCTCATTATAATTTAAAAAAATTATTTGTATTTTCCAATCTTGAACATTTACATCAATTCAACTTTATACCATATTGACATAAAAAATCATTGGAATCTCAAAATTCTTTTGAAATAAATATAATAAACAAAAAGAAATAAAACAACTATCTATATTTATTTGTATTCAGTACCTTCATGTGATATGTAAATATATTCATTTATTTATTCACTATCCATTTCTTATAAATACTTCATTTAATTTTCCCCCCCATAATTATTGATAGTAAATAAAAGTACAGGAGGGTGATTTCTTAATTTTATACTTATGAAAAGTGTCAAAATCCATTCCACTTTAAGTGTAACGAACCATATTATTATCAAATTATTTTTAAAATATTATAATAATTTAATATAGAATAAAACACATATATATCATGTAGATCCTTAGAAAAAATCGTTCTCATAAACGAATTATGAAATAAGTAATATTTTAAAAAAAATTAAGGAACATATCCTAAATAAATAGTAAAATGACCCAAGAAATGGTAACATGAAAATTAAGAATAATAATTCATTCAATAAAATAGTAACTTCATCTATGAAAGTTGGAAAAAAATCCATCTTATAAATGAATATATTATATATTTATATCATGGTATGTAACATCCCAGGTAAATAAAGATTGTGAAAATTTCATATTTTTTAATATTAGTGTATTAAATATTAAAATTACTTTAAAAGGGATGCTATGTTAAATGGAATACCCCACATGAAACAGTGGGTTTCTCTAAAATATTTTGTCTCATATAAGGCTGATTCATACCGAGAAAAATAATAAAAATATATTATTATTATTTTTAATTGTAGTTAACACATAGTCATTTTATTAGCGAGAATGATCATAAATAACCATATTATGATTATACATGTTTTTTAATTGTCTTTAAATTTATCCAATACATTTTATATGATTAAAATGATATTGAATCCAATTTTAAGCATAAATACTCTAATATTTTTAAAATGTAATTTTACCACCTTTTGATGGATAATCCCTTTTAAATCTATTATTTGTCACTTTTATATGATCCATTTTTCAAAATAAACTTATTATTTATAAGCTGGAAAAAAAATTAACTGATGGAAAATTTTTGGTATTTTCCTCATATAGTTTATTTTTAATGAATAATGATAAATACAACATTTTATGTAAAAATTGTCTTTTAATCTAAATTATTTATTTGATTATATTTTCTTCCTAATTGGTTTTAAAGAGTGACTAGATTTTATTTTTATCATTTAATCCAATTATGGTCATTGTATGTAATTTCACATTGATATTGGACATAAACACATGTCAATATTTTGATAGTTTTTACTTCTTAAATACACATTTTTTGGTTATGACAATGGTAAATAATTTTAAATTAATTTTTTCAGCTTCTATTTTTTTTATTTGAAAAAATGGATGCATAATTTTCAATTATGAGGTCCAATTTTTTTAAAATAGGTAACCTTTATTATCGACATTAGGAAAAGTAAATTCAGTAAATATTTTATTAATCAAGGTTAATGGGTAAATATAGAAAATATGGGTAAAATACCATATTATAATAAAATTAAATTACCCTAACACATTTCCTAACCCAATTGGATGGGATATTTCCAACCATTGAAATTTTTTGGTTTGATTTGAGGACACCATGGCCCCACTTGTGAGTGAAACTGATATTTAATTACTTTTAATTTAATGTTATGGAGAATAAAACCAAAACAAGTATATTTTACTAAAAACGTTTTTATATAGGGTTATATAAGTGATATATTCAAATATAAACGTAATTAAAAAGATAAAAATATTTCCTAAATCATGGTATTTTATTTATAATTTATAGAAATCGAAAAAATAAATTTATTTATGGAACAATGGAGATGTAGTGATTACATTATTAATGGATGTTTTAAATAAATGAGATTATAAGAATTAAATTAAATTTATTTTGGAACTTTTAATTCCATAACCACATTTTATGGATGTGTATGACTTTATATAATTTAATTAATGAAGTATTTTTGAATGAATGATGTTGTTATGGTTTTTTAAAAATTAATTATATGAATTGTATAAAAATTGATAGAAATGAGTTTTTAAAACAATTAATTTTTTATTAAAAAATATAATATTCATAAAAATATAATATTCCACAAACTTACATATATGATGTTACAAATGTAATTAATGATTCATTTTTGGCCTCTTGGCATTTTATATAAACTATATTAACCTTATATTATGAATATACTGGAAGACATGATAAAAGATAAATAAGATTACTGAGGGTTAAAGCTAAAAGATAAGGTTTATTGTGTGACCTAAACATGTATAAAACCCTTTAGATGAGATCATTTCGATCTATCCTCATCTAATATTATTAATATATCACTTAGGTGTTTTTATAATTTATAAATCAATTAATAATAAAATAATACTTTCAACAATTCCAAAAGTGCCCCTCCTCCCTCTTATAAAAGGACAACGCCTCTAAGCCATAATCACACCTCTCAACCCCCCATGGATCAACAAATATCTAACCTAATAAGATCCCAAAATCCCTAAATTACTCCTAGATTCTTTCCCCTAGGAATAAGGTAATTCAAGAAAGCCCTTTGGCATAAATAAAAAGAAGTTACCCGATTTTTCGGTAACATCTACTCTCAACTTCCATTCCATTATTTTTCCTTCTCCACTCACTATGATATTATTATTTGTTTACATAAAAAAATCAGTATATTCAATAAAATAGGTTGTTTTTATGTGATTTATTTAAACCAAACTTACACACATCTCCTTCTATTGGGTACGGAAGATATTGTTTCTATGGACGGTGAACTACTGCCTCACGAAATGATGATTGTTCAATCTTCTTATAACACATCATATTGTGGTCATTATTATGAAACTGTTATTAATAATACTATATATGAGATTTATTTTATCGATAATATAAAATAATTTTCATTCTGAACATATCTTTATGATTTTAATGTAATATAAATACGATAATTTCATTTGGGGATGTGTGGACTACCGCCCACTCAGAATGATATGAATAATTCATGCTATAAATGGATCGTATAAAGGATATAATTAATGAACATATGTAACATATATAACATAGATAATATAAATTAATTATAATATACTTATGTATCATTTAGTTTTCATTCATTTAAATATGAAAAAGGAACAAAAGTCGTGTTCATGCATACATACAACTTACTATCTCCATGAATAAAAAATTTAATTTCATATATCCAAATGATATGGGAGTTTATAAATACATATATACTGAATATATATGATAAAAATGATATATATATCATTAATATCTCTTTGGATATTATTGATTTTTGACCAGATGGAAAATTAATAATTATAAAAAGTTTATTTTATACTCATGTTTCGATCATTGAAAACATGTCTGATATAAACTCAAATAATTAAATAATTGTTATAGAAATTTAATAAGTGATATAAAACGAATAATATACTTTAAAAAGGTTCTTAAGAAAGTAAAAATTAACTTATTTTATTATTTATGAAAATAAATAATGAATGAGTTAAGTAGGACATGTGGTAAGTTACTTTGTCTTAACCTCAATTATTTGAATCATATTTTGATTTATACATGACCTACATTTATACGGTGTATAAAACCCACAGAAATTTAATTTCATTCAATTGGAATATTTTTCTAGATAGATTTTAACTAAATGAAAAAAGGAATGATTCTTTTTAACGTATGCGGTGACAACGCACTTTCTGCCGCAACAAACATTATTTGATGTTTGGCTTCCATAGCAAGCCGTGATGTTTTAAAATATAAAATAAATACCACATAACCTTTATGCATATATAGGTATTGAAAATGGTTTTGAATGTTTATTTACTATTTTAATATCTTGAAATTTTTTCTTGTCATTTCAAATGAATTTTTTTTGGATTGAAATGTAGATATTCGCAATCTATTATGTGTGATGATTATATAATGGTACTCATACATTTGACGGGTGGATAAGTGATAAAACAAATGATGGGTGGTTCCATGATAAACCATGTATGGGAAGTTATGTTATTACCTCCAATGTATTGGTTATGTAAGTAAGTTGTATGGCTATTCCATTTGTAATAATGATTTGTGGAAGTCGACCGTATGGTTATTCCATTAAATTATGATTGTGTCCCAATTTTACTTCTTATATGTTATGTGTGCTTGATATGTATTTTATACTAATATTTAGTTTAAAAAATTGTATGAATTGATCTTTTATTTAGTGATGGGTATTTAATACTTTATTATGGTGAAACGTATTCCCTATGTAAAAGTATTCATAGATTACAAGTTGTTTTAAAAAACAAACAAATTTCCTTCTTTGTGCATCCCTTACTGAGCTTTTTTATACTAATCACATGTTTTTTAAATTTTTTTCATCAGACATAATGTGGAATAGGGTCATAGACGGTATCATGGAAAATTCATGTTATTTAACACATTTAACTAAACTTGATTGTTTTCTTTTAAGAGTTCATATTTTATGAAAAAATTGATACTGAGTAGAAGAGTCTACATGTAATATTCAAGTTGTTAAGTATATATTATGACCTAATTTTCTATATCTCTAAACCTGAAAATATTCTCAGTGTGAATTATTAGCATAATTCAAGATTATTTAATATTTAAGGCTGGGGCCTTATATTTGGTATTATAGGTTGCTTTAGATAACATTTTGAATTAAAATATTGTTAATAGAATATCCATAAATGATTTTTACATTATGGTCAAATCAAAATGATACAATATTTTATGATTACTATTTTCCATTTTATAAGATATGTCTATTCATAATGGTTTTCCTTAAAATAAACATGACATCAATGCATGTAAGGCATAGATAGGAGACTGATTTTCCAAATCCAAATCCTGAGATGGTTGGAATCGGAACTGAATAGTTTTCTGTTGTAATGACGTAGTTCACTCAGGCTAGAAATGGAAGTGGTACACATGCACGAGATCAACATGATCAACCCTATTGAAATATGTATGTAGTGGATCTTTTCATGAGGAAACATCCCCCATCATTTGTAGGATCATCTGAAAATGTTCAATATGTAGGATGGATCAATGAACTGGAAATGATTTTTTATGTCATGGGTGGTATAGAAAATCCAAAGGTTAGTCTTGATTTTTATCGTTTCAAATGAGATGATGATTCATGGTGGTCAGTGGTTAAATATATTAGGGAAAGTTAGAATATTTATGTTCTGGGTTGGTAATAATTCAAAATTATGTTTCTTGTGAAATATTTTACTAAGGTGGTTCGACTTAGGATGGAAATAAAATTCAAAGAATAGAGGCAAGAGGATGAATCAGTGACTGCTTAAGAAGAAATGTTCACTAGACTGGAAAGGTATGCTTCAAATGTCATCTGAGATCATGATAGTAAGATAAATTGATTTTACTTATGACTAATGATGCGATCTAAAAGTGAATTATCCTATCATGAATTCAAAATCTATGAGAGACATTCCAGATGCGTTGAGAAAGTGGAAATGGATTTTTCTAATGATCAAGTTTTCCATTAGAGTATGCAAAAGAATATGTCCAGATTGTAGGAAAAAGGAAGGTACTAATCAATGATATCAGGAGGTAAGAAAATTATATTTCCATATTGTGAGAAGTGTGGTAAAATTAATCTTGGAGAATGTCTCTCAAAATCTTGAATGTTCTCTGGGTGTAGAAAGACTGGCCATACTGCTCGTATCTATAAGGAAGATGATCTTGTTGGCAAATAAAATCCAGTGGTAAAATGTTTTAGTTGCAACAAGTTTGGGAATTATGCCCATGTGAGTCCAAAGTTGATTACCCTTGGTGGAAACCAAATAGATCAAAAGCATAAGGTTGGGGGAAAAGATTTTTCTACTACTATGGTTGATGTGGGACCATCAAAGTAATTTGAATGTGTTGTTTGATTCCGGGTATATACGTTCTTTCATTTTTGAGATATTATTGGGTAAATTTGGAATTCCACCTCGAGAAATGAATCTAAAACATATAGTAAAATAAGTTTGGGGAAATTTTTGGGCAAAAAGAAATTATAAGTATATTTCTATCCTTATCATTTGAATGAATTTTCCAAAAAACATTATTTTTACCCTAGTGGAGTTTGATTTTATTTTTGGAATGGATTGGCTTTCTATTTACCATGATAATATTGACTATAGAGATATAAGAAATTTATTTTTTGAAAGACATTAATCATGTGTACAAGAACGAACCCTTATCTCTGATAACATATGAAGAAGATTAGAAACTTGGGAAATATTGAAATGAAATTTTCCATAAAGATAATTCTAAAAAAATGGAACTGTTTAGATTATTGATATGCATGTAGTAATTGAGAATCTTGATGTTTTTCCTAATGAGTTGTTTGATATTATACCTGATCAGTAATTTGAATTTTATATTGACTTAGTTTGTGATGATAATAAAATTTCAAAAACACATTATCAAAAGGATCAAATTGACCTTTTAGAATTAAATAAACAATCATAGGAGTTGTTAGGTAAAGGTTTCATTCAACCTATCACATCACAATGGGGTGATCCAGTCTTGATTGCTAAAAAGAAAGACGGTTCAATGAGACATTTCATTGATTATGGAGCGTTGAATAATATCACTATTATGAACAAGTATCCATTACCTCGTGTAGATTATTTTTTTGAGTATGTCAATGGAGATGAGTATTTTTTGAATATTTACATGAGGTCAAGGTACCATCAGATGAATGTAATGGAAGAATACATTCTAAAGACCATGTTCGATACTCGATATCGCCATTATGAATTTTTTGATATTCCTATTGGGTTAACCAATGATACTATTGTATTGATGGATCTTATGAATAGAATTTTACATGAGTTTTTTGTTAAATTTTTTGTTGTGTTTATTGATTATATGTTGGTATATTCCAAATGTAAAGTGGAACATGAAGTTCATTTATGGGTTGACATAAAAACCATAAAAGAAGGATGTTATATGAAAAATTAAAATGTGTGAGTATTGGTTATAACGACTTTTATTCTATGGTCACATTATTTCAAAAAACAATTATAACTATTGATCATGGAAAAAAAATGTTGTTGAAGAATGTAAAGGACAAAAAAATATAACTGAGATTCATAGTTTTCCTAATTTGGCACACTATTACAAAAGGTTTGTTGAAATTTTTTCATAGATATCTATCCCATTGACCTTGTTATCCTAAAAATGTGTTATGTTCATCTAGAAAAAATAATGTATTGATTTTTTTTTAAAATTGATAAGAATATTTTTGAATTCTCTAGTTTTGAAAATACCTTCTAGAGAAGCTGAATTTCTTACCTAAAGTGATGTTTTGATAACAAAATTTTGTTGTGTCCTAATGAAATACGATAAGGTTTTTTTTTTTGCTTCACATCAGTTGAAATCTCATGAGTTAAATTACCCTACACTTCATTTAGAAGTAGCTGCTATTGTTTCCCATTTATAAATTTGGAGGCATCATTTTTATAGAGTAAAATGTAAATTAAATACTGACCGAATTTTTTTTTAAATATATATTCACCCAAAAATAATTGAACATGAGACAGAGGAGATGGCTCGAATGAATCAAGGATTTTTATTTCTTGTGTCATTACCATCTTGAAAAAAAAATAAATTGTTCAATGCTTTGAGTCAAGAAAGTAATGCTACATTACCCATGTTACATTTAAAACAAGATAAGTTGATTAACGATTTTATGAACATTAAAATTGAAGTTGTTGGTGTAGAAAATTCCATTGTTTTTTACATGTGTCAGTGAAATAATCTCTCTCAGACCAAGCACAAAAGGAAAATAATGAGTTATTGAAAAAATTAAAGTTGGTTCAAAAGGGTAAGTTTATTGAATTAAACTATTATAATGATTGTATGTCGAGATTTGGGGAGATATTATGCATGGCTTGTGTTTCAAATTTTGAGAAATTGTTGTGTTGAGAATCTCATAGTTTACCATTTTCAGTATATCCTAGAAATACTAAGATATACATATATCGTCTGGAGTATTTTTCGTGTGATGTAATGAAAAGAGATTTTTCTATCATTATTGGAATTTTTTTGACTTGTCAACATGTTAAAGTAGAATGGAAGTTACTGAATTAGGTGGTTCATAATTTTTCAATTCCATAGTTGAAATGGGAAAATGTGTCCATGGATTTCATAATTGGATTACCAAATAATTCTTTAGGTAACAATTCAATCTTGGTTTTTTTTGATAGATTGACTAAATGTGCTCATTTTCATCACATTTGAGATGCTCTATCTCTAGATTGACCTTCTCAATTTTTAATCAAATAGATAGTCTAGTTACTGAGTTCCCCAATCCATTGTACCTAAACGTGATCTCAAATTCACTTCTAACTTTGGGAAGGTATTTCATAAGTTCTTGAGTACTGAATTAAATTTTAGTACATCTATTCATCCTCAATCAGATGGGGAGTCAGAATGAAAAATTTAGATAATGAAATATATGCAACCGAATTGTTTAATGGATTTAAAGGGATTTTTGGGATGAACAAAATTCTATGTTTTATTTTTATTATAATAAAATTTTCAATTTCATTATTTAGATGGCCCCATTTGTGGCATTATATGGAAAATTGTGATGGACTCCAAGTTTTTGGGATATAGAAGGTGAAAGGAAACCGATGGGACAAGAATTGGTAGAGGAGATTTTAGAGAATGTTTAGTTGATAAATAAAAAAATTAGGTCATATTATAGTAGGGGGAAAAGTTATGCATATAACCAAAGGAAGGATATTTCTTTTGATATAGGTTATCATGACCTTTTCAATGTTTCTCCAGGAAAAAGTTTGAGGTGTTTTGGTAAGAAGTGGAAGCCGAGTCTGAGGATCATTAGACCCTATCAAATCCATTAGAATGTTGGATCAGTTACTTACATAGAGTCTTTACCTCCAATTATATCCTAGTTACACAATGTTTTTCATGTTTCAATGTTGAGAATGTATATTCTGGATCCATCACATGTTTTGAGTCCAGAGGTTATTCCGTTGGAAGTGAATCTATCTTTCGAGTAACAACTAGTCCAGATTCTTGAACAAAGACAACAAGTGTTGAAGAATAAGGTAATTCATTAGGTACCGGTTTAATGGAAACCCCATATTGTTGAAGTGGAAACAGGGGAATCTTAATATTCTATGAGGGATAAATACCCCCACTTATCTGATAAGTGAATAAAATTGTGCGGATGCAATTTCCAAAATGGGGGAAGGATGTAACATCCCTAGTAAATAAAGATGAAGACATTTTCATATTTATTAATATTTGTTAATTATGTATTATTTTTTGTTTAAAGGGGATTCTATGATCGATGGCTTACCTGACACGTAGAAATGGGTTTCTCTATAATAATATGTTGCACACAAGGCTATGTCATACTGAGAAAAAGAAAAATAATATTATATTATTATTTTTAATGGTAGTTAATACCTAGACATTTTATTGGAACGAATGAACATAACTAACCATATTAATATTGTACATTTTTTAAATGTCTTTAAATTTATCCAATTAATTTTAGAGGCTTAAAATGTGAATGAATCCAATTTTCAGCATAAATAATCTAATATTTTTAAAAGGTAATTTTACTTCCTTTTGATGGAGAATCCTTTTTAAATATTTTTTTGGTCACTTTTATATGTTCCATTTTACAAAATAAACATCTTCTTTAGAAGAAAGACATCAAAATTTACATTGGGAAAATTTTTGGTATGTTTCTGATAATGTTTATTTTTAAATAAATAGTGTAAATATTGCATTTTAAGTCAAAAATATATTTTCATCTAATTTATTTATATGATTAGATTGTAATTTTAATTGGTTTGAAATTTTAATTAGATTTTACAAATATCATTTAGTACAATTATAATCATTGGGTGTAATTTAACTTTAATATTAGAAATAAACACATGTCAATCTTTGGGTAGTTTTTATTTCTTAAAAATACATTTTTGTGTTTTGACAATGGAAATTAATTTTAATCTAATTTCTAAAACTACTTTGTTTTGAAGTTGGAAAATTGGATTCCATTTTAAAAATTAGGTGGTCTGAATTGTGTAAGTAGGTTTCTTTTAATTTTAAACATTTTGAATAGTAATTTCAGTAAATATTTTGTTTACCATGGTTAAGGGTTAAATATTTTAAATATGGGTAAAAAATATTATTATAATAATATTAAATTACCCAAATACTTGAACTAACCATTATAGATGTGATATTTCGAATAATGGGAATCCCTGGGTCGATTTTAGGAATCAATGGAGCCACTTGTGTGTTAAAATGAAATTTAATCACTTCTAATTTAATGATAAGGAAAATATAACCTAAACATTTATTTTTTACAACAATAATTTTTATATGGGGTTTGATAATTTATATTTTAGACTATAAATAGTAATTAAAAATATAAAAAAATTTCCTAAATCATTTTATTTTATTTATAATTTATAGATGTCAAATATGTAAACTTATTTTTGACACAATGGTGTAGTAATGATTATCGTATCAATGAATGTTTTGAATAATGATATTATAAAAATTAAAACAAATTTATTTTCAAAAATTGTATGCCATACAAGAATTTTAGGAATGATTATTACTTGTTATAATTGAATTAATGTAGTTATTTATAATTAGTCATGTTCTTATAGATTTTTAAAAAGTCATTATATGAACAGTATAAAAATTGAGATAAATGAGTTTTTGAAGCAATAAATATTTTATTAAATGATATTATAGTCCTAAAAATAAATGACTCATCCAACTGACATATATGATGCTAAAAATTTCATTAATGATCCATTTTTGTGTCTCATGGAAATTTATAGTAACTATAGTAACCATATATTACGAATATAAAATAAGTCATGCTAAAAGTTAAATAAGTTTACAAAGGGTTACAGCTTAACGATAAGGTTAATTTTGTGACATGAACTTTTCTGGAACCCATTTACTAAGAGTCTTTTGAACCATCCTCCTTTTAACTTCAAAATTTATCACTTTGGTGATATTTGAATTTAAAAAGAAATTAATAATAAAATAATTCTTTCAAACATTCCAAAAGTTCCCCTCCTCAATCTTAGAAAAGAACACCAACTCTAACCCTTAATAACACCTCTAATGATGCACTGGATCATCGAGAATCTACCCAAATAGGATTTCAACATCCCTCTGTTCCTCCTAGAATTCTTCCTTTAGGTAGAAGTAAATTCAAGAGATACATTGGCCTCAAATCAAAAAAGTTCCCCAATTTGGGGTAACATTTCTCTCAAGTTCCTTTCCATTATTTTTCCTTCTCCACTCCATATGATCAACTTATTCATTTTTTATATAACAAAAATAGTATACTAAAAATACTAGGTTATTTATATGAAAAATATTCTAACTACACATACACACAACTTTGGCTAATGAGTATAGAACATACTATTTCTATGGATGGAGAACTACTGCCTCACGAAACGATGATTGCCCAATATTCTCATACCGCCTATTATGGTGGGCATTATGATGAAACTGTAATTATATTTTATATTTATGATATTTATTTTTTCTATATTCTACATTAATTTTCATTTATTACATTCCTTTCTACTTTTCATGTTGTATAAATATGATAATATCATTTGAGAAGTGTGGACTACCGCCCCATTAAAGTAATATGACTCCTTCATGCTTTACCTGGAACATATAAAGGATGAAAATAATGAATTTCGTAAAATATATTACATATATGTTACACTAGAATTATAATATACTTTTGTATCATTTATTTTTCAATCCATTAAATATGAAAAAAATAATACAGCATTCATTCGTACGTACAACTTGTTGTTTCAATGAATGGTGCATTTCATTTATTTTATCCAATTGCTATAGACAATTATTAATACATATATACTGGATATATATATATATATATATGATATATATGATATATATGACATCTAAAACATTAATATTATTTTATATATAGTGAAATTTTGACCTCATGAACAATTTATAATTATAACAAGTTTATTTTTTACTTATGTTCTGAACAATGATAAAATGACTGATATGTACTCAAATAATTACCTAATTGTTATAGAAATGTAATAAGTGATATAAATGGAATAATAAACTTCAAAAAGATTCTAAATAAATAAGAAATTAACTTATGTTTATTATTTTGGAAATAAAATAACGACCAAGTCAAGTTGGACACGAGGTAATGGAGTTTTTCTTAATCTCTTTTCTTTGTGGTGTATTTTGATTTATACACGTCTTGTTTTTATATGGTGTATAAACCCCTTTGAAATTTAATTTAAATAAAATGGATCCTTTTTATATGTATCATTTTCCTAAATGATAAAGGGAATGTTTCTTTTCAATTCACTAGTGATAACGACCTTTCTTCCATTACGAGCATTATTTGATATTGGGATTCCTTATCAAGTTGTGATTTTTTTAAATGGAAAATAAATACCATATATCCTTTTTAGATATTTTGGTATTGAAAATGGTTTTGAAAGAGGATTTACTATTTAAGAATCATGAAATTATATCATGTGATTTCAAATGAAATTTTTATGATTGAAATTAAGATATTTGAAATCTTTTGTGTGTGATAATTATATAATGGTAATTGGAAATTTGACGGGTAGTTACGTGATAAACCAAATGATAGATATTTTCCTGATAAAACAGGAATGGGTGGTTACATTATAACCTCTAGTGAATTGGGTATGGATTTTTTCCTTTTGATTATTCCATTTGTAAGAACGATTTGTGGAGGTCGACCATATGTTTATTCTATTTTAGTATGATTATGTATCATGTTACCGTTTATATGATATGTGTGTTTTATATGGGTATTACAGTAATATTTTGGTTTCAAAATGGAAAGAAATGAGTTTTATTTATTTAATAGTATTTAATACTTTATAATGTTGAAAAATATTACTTATGATAATGTATTCATGGTGTATATGTTGTTTTAGAAAACATAGAGATTTCTTTCTTTGTGTGTCCCTTACTGAGATTTTTATGCTCATCCCACATTTTTTAAATTTTTTTTTCAGAGGAATTAAAGAGGAATAGAATCATGGGTGGGATTATGGAATTTTCATGATGTTTAAAATAAGGAACTGAACATGTTTCATTTCTTTTAGGATTTATTATTTTATGAAAAATTGAATACTGAGTTGAAGTGTCTACATGTCATATTCAAGTTTTATATATAAGTTATGACCTAATTCCCAAAATATCTAATTTGAAAAGGAATCTCAAATTGAATTATTATATTAATTCATGATTATTTAATTTTTAAGGACGGTGGATTATATAGTACAAGTAAACAAATTCTTTTAAAATATTTAATTATGTCTTCGTATTTTTTTATAAAATATAACTATTTATTTAAAATTTAATTATTAATATAATTTATTAATTGAAAAATAATTTTCATATAATATATTCATAAAGAAATATTTTATTTCCTAAGAATTATAATTTAATTTTCTAAGATGTTGAGTAATTTTTTGAAGTGTCATAAAATCTGTTATTATTTTAAAATTGGTATTTTTAGTATAAATGATGATTTTAATTTAAAATTAAATTTACCATACATAGAAAATTATTTTCAGGAAATGGTGTTAATTTTGTAATTCTAAAAATTAAAAATTGGTTTTCTTAATTTTTTTTTTGAATAGTTAAATACCGTAATTTACGGTATTTAATAAATACACCAATTTTTTAGCCATGTCTGATGTAAGGATTCTGTAAGAACCATAATCTAGATACACACTTTTAAATTTATGTTATTTAGTAATGGTAATCAACACTACACATTTTATTTTTACTAAATAATAATCTAATGAATAAAATAATCTGACACAATCCTCTCCTCACACTCTAAATCCGACCCCTCCCCACCCCTCCTCCTCAATCCTACGAAGCCTTGATGAATTTCCAATTTCTACCCAATCCTCTTCCCATGCCCCGTTCCGACATATAAGATCCATTGGTCTCAATAAATGACCAAATACAATTTTATGAAGTATTTTCTCAATGATAATAATTTCAGGAGGTAAAATCATGTTTAATTTTCTTTTCATTTCTATAAAAGTAGTTTTATTTTCTTCTAATCTCCTCACATACCCTCATCCAAGAGTCATGATAACTCCATTATATTATATGAAATTTAATATTATTATTTTAATGTATTACAAAATCATAAAACCTATTCTCCAATCTCTTTTATTATAAAAATGAAGACGTCATCTATGTGTTGTTGTTCTATGGCCTTTAGGGACGAAAAGATTTTATTTTCATTTACCACCATCAAGTCTTGTCACAAAACCATTATAATGGTTCCGAAATATTGTAAAGTATATTCAAGAATATTTTTTATGTTATATAACTAACATATATATATATAATATTAAATAATAAAACAAAATAACTTCGTTGTGTTAAAAAACAACAAAATTAATCTAAATGGTTATCATTAACATTTTATCAAGTGATTCATCCTAATATCTAGAAAAAATATAATTTATAAGAAAAATTAAAAATATATAATTTCATTAATAATATATAATTTATATTTAGGATAATTATATCTATTTTAGATGATCTACCATTCATGTATACAAGTGAACTAATCATGAAAATCAATAAAATGAACACTCCAACATGATCAAATTGAACAATATAACAAATTATAATCGCCATAAAATAACTTTATGTAATTATATTAAATAAAATAAATTTATAAGAGGTTATTTAATTGTTTATTTATGAATATTATTTGTAATTCCATGATATTAAAGTGAATAAATCATTCCAACACAAGATAAATGGATTCTCAAACCCAATTTCCTTTTATTGGGTTATTCCACATTCATGCCAAATTTCAGTGAGAATGTTCATTCCATATTCCTCACACATAATTTCACTATTCTTAAGTTTTATTTTCTATGATATAAATGTTTCTGATATTATTTCATAATAAATGAAACAATTTTTCCAAAACAACTATTCCTTCTTGAAACTCATATTTTACTTCTCTTGAGATTTTTTGCTCTTCAATCCAGTGTGATGACTCTAATATAAAATATTCTTTCCCTTTATAATTTATGAATCAAAAATTTTATTAATTATTTTATGCTTTGTGAAAGTAATCACCATCCTTTACATGGATACTTTTATATAAATTATTATTATACGTTTTATGTGGCAAGCATGATTATTTAAATGTTATAATGTGATGGGTGCACCTGGAATTATATTTCACATCAATGCCTTGGGTAATGTGATTTATCTCATGAGGTAATGTGAAATATTTGTGAACATGATTCTAGATTTTCTTCACAAGGATGATGTTATTATCATAAAAATATGTTATCTGGGATGAAGATGTTAGATTTGTTCATAAATATGTGTGGTGTTGACCACTAACACAAGATGTTTAATTTGTATCCATTTCAATATTCCATGACATTACCTAATGCTTCCACTAATTATTATTATGATTATAGCATGCCTATTTTATGATGACAATGATGATTATACTCACCCTATGTTATATTTATCCATGTCTCTCTATGTCCTCTAACTGGGATTTTATATCACCGTATTCTTTGATGTATATCCTCAGGTGATCACTTGTACTAATGAGAATAAAATGGAGACTAAGAATATAATAAAAATAAATAAAATAAGGTTTCTATTTTATTATGTAAAATTTCATTATTATCCCATTTACCCTAAGACTCTAAACCTTTTGATCATAGTTTTGAAACAATATTAGACTTTTTACCATTAAAATTATTTAATAATCATGGAATAAAACTAGGTATTCTATAGTTGCAATCAAAGTATAGTGTAGTTAATTTGGTAATTAGGATTAGATAAATTAGTGAAAACCCTTAAGTATGCGGTTATGTACATGAAATCACTCAAGAAGATTTATTTTGATAAAAATCATAAACATAGTAAATTGATAAGATATTCATTTATGGTTAATTTTAAAATAGAATAAATTATTTATTCATGACATTTTGGATTATTTTTTGATCAAACCACTTCTATTTTTTATTTTTGTAGGAAAGAGGATAAAAAGTGGGAAAATCCATGTGAGGGACATTGTAGCGATTACTCAAATGGCATCACCAATGCCTTGGGAGGTGGTTTTCAAAATTCCATTGAGCTTCTTACCCAAATCTCTCTATCTACGAACAATAAACCTAATACTGTGGAACTTCTTCTTTACACTAAATGGTAGAAACTTGATATTGGCTATTTTATGAAGCAATGACCACTATTTTTAGTGTATATTCTAAGCCACTATTCAATGAATAGCTTGTCAAATCAATGGAGATGATATTTTTTTTCTTCATAGTTCTGCATCAAAGAATGTGATCATGGTCATTTATCATTTTGATAGAGACAACAAACAATGGTGGGTATTTATTAAGAACACCAAGTCGAAGGATGAAATTGATGTGATACAGTTGGATGAATTTAAAAGAAATTCCCAATATGTATTTCTTTTGGAGTATTGATAATAATATTGAGAGAGAATTAATAGAGTTGTTGAAAAAGAAAGGGGAATCTAATGTAGATTATGAATAAAATTTCACATGGCTTTCAAGGTATGTCTCACATTTTGTTATAAATTAATTAATAGAAAAATAGATAGATTCTTTAGTGGTTAAAACCCCCACATTCGAATGGAAATAATAATTCACGACTTTAAGAGTTATGAAGAATTTGTTAAATGTTCTCTCAAATTGGAGATTTGTAATTTATAATGGTCCCATGTCTATGGAGATAAGAAATCAAAGCTGGAGTTTCAATATGGGGGAATTAATGAAAAACGTGGTAAGAAATCTCAACCACTCACAACAAAAAAATGTGGGAAGAAGTATCATGGTAATTTCCTCAAATGGATGAGAAAATGATTTAGGTATAGGAAATAAGGCCACCAAGATCATGATTATTTAAGAGACATGAGGAATAAGGAAATTGTGGTGGAGTAAAGTTGATAACCACCCATGGATCATTGCATAAAATTTTTGGAAGAAACAACACTATGAAATCCAGTGAATTAAACTATGAGTCCTTGAGGGTAATCAGTAACAATATCCATCAATGTCAAATGATTAAGGGAAACCTTATGCCATCAATACTCTGGAGGTGGATCCCAATAATGATGTTGTGATAGGTACATTGGTTATTCATTAAATAATAGTGAACATTATATTTGATTATAGTTCTATGAATTCTTCAATATCATGAAGGTTTAGTATATCTATTAAAAATCCACCTCAAAATATGGCGATAGAATTATCAGTGATAATATAAAATGGGGAAATTATTTCATCCAAAGTATAAAACATCTCCAGACTACTTTTTATGGAATGGAGCTCCTAGAAAATATTATCTAACTTCCTTTGGTGGATTTTCAGGATATGTTGGGAAAGGATTTAGAATATTTATAAAAATCCAACATTAACATCCATGAACAAGATATCAGTCTTCACATCCTGAGGTATCCCCAAATTCTGTACAAGTGCAAGGAGGAGAATTAATCTTCATCAGAATCTCCATCTCAATTGTGGATATTATTCCCATTTGAGGAAGAATAACTAGGAAAAAGTATTGAGACAAAAGGGAGAATCACTCTTAAGGACATTTCCATTGTGGGGAACTACCCTGATGTGTTCCGAAAGGAAATTCTAGGACCTCCTCTTAACAGAGAGGTTGAGTTCTCAATTGAAATTATTAAAATATCCATGCCTATATTAGAGACACCATATTGATTGGACCCCATTGAGTTAAAGGAAATGATAAATTGGTTAAAAGAGAATCTATAATAGGGTTTTATATACCCATGTATTTTACTATAGAGTGCACTGGTCCCCTTTTTCAGGAAGATGTATTGATCGATACATGTCTCCCTTGATTATCATTATATTAAAGAGAAAGTGCCACTACCATTGATATATGACTTGTTCAATCATCTATGTGGGGCCATGTATATCTATAAGGTGGACCTTTTTTGGGATATAACTAATTAATTGTGAGGAAGGAAGATATTCCCAAGACATACTTCAAAACAAGGTATGGACATTATGAGTTCAAAGTGATAGCTTTTACACTCATGAATTCACTATCTAATATTTATGGACATAATAAATAGAGCCTCTATAGATTATCTCCTGAAATTTTTGGTTTTCTTTATTGATGATATTTTGATATAATACAAGAGAAAAGACAAACATGAAGATAATTTGAATAATATGAAAATGAAATTGCGTGTGGAGAAACATTATGAAAAGTAATGTTAATTTGAGTTATGGATTGAAAAAGTATCATACATATGGATTTTTATAACTAGAACATGAATATTTATATACCCTTCCATGATAAAGGAAATTGAAGAGTGACCCAAGACTAGAACTGTAATAGATATCTCCAGTTTCCTTGATCTTGGTGGGATTTACTATAGATTTTTTAATGAACTTATCATGAATGTATAACTCACATACCCAGATTTCCTAGAAGGGAGAAATGCTGGAAAAAATTAATGAATTTGAATACTACTTCAAAGAGTTAAAAAATAGGTTAATCAATGCACAAGTACTCACACTTCCGATAAGTGGGGAACTCTTTGAGGTATATATTGATGCATCAATGAATGTTTTATGCCATTTATTGATGAAAAATGATTAACATATATTATACACCACATATTAATAGAATATTCATTAGAAAAACTATCACATGCATGATTTGGAGTTGGTAGTTGTGATCAATATGTTGAAAATATTGTGAGATTATCTATAGGAGGATATTTTTGAAATAATTAATAATTAAAACATTCTTAAATATATATTCAAATAGAATGAAATTTATTAGACACTAGTGAATATGGTTATAGATGATCTACTATTATGACTTATAATTACACTACTATCTTGGAGAGCGAATAAAGTGGAAGGTGATCTATGTAAAAAGAATCCTTAAACATAATCAATGATGATAATTGATTGGGATAAAAGTTTCATAGATTTATAAAGGAGGGACATAATATTCATTAAGTATGGAACATCATAAATCTATTCTCAAAATGAAAAATCAACCATGCCTCATGGAGACAAAAAAAATATTTTTCAAATAAATGATATTGAATTTCAAAAGAAGGTGGAGGCCATGGGAAAATGGAAATCCTTTGAGTTCAAAATTGATGAGGAAGGAGTTATAAGTTTGGGGTCATGAATATGTGTACTATAGAATCAAATATAAATAAATAGAATCTGAGTGATGCACATAGATCAACATTCTCTATTTATCCAGGAAGCACAATTATGTATTGAGATTTACAAGAGCACTAGTTGTGGTAAAATATTAATAAAAATATCACTGAATATTCATTAATGGTCCTAGTATTTCATAAAGTTAATGATGAAATGGAAAATTACAAGGTGATGGTGAAACTGCTACCCATACCATCATGGAAATGGGAAAACATCACCATAGAATTTTTCACTACACTTCCATAGACATCCTGAAGAAACAATTATTTCCGATTTATTCTTAGTCATCCCACAGAGACAGATCAGTTAATCTCAATTCAAGAGGAAATATCAATGGATAAACATGAATGGATATACATTAGAGAAGATGTTAGAATAAATTGATTACCACATTAAATTTTATCCAATTGAAATCCTTGATTTACCTCCAGGTTTTCTAAAGGTCTTCAACATGAACTAAATACTGAGTTGAACTACAATATGACTTATCATCCTCCAACTAATATCATTTATAAGAGAAATATTAAGACACTGGGAGATATGTTGGGATCATGTTCTATGGACTTCAAAGGATGAGGGGATTGACATCTTCCTATGGCTGAGTTCTCTTATAATAATAATTTCCAATCAAGAATTCAAAGAGATCTATATGGAGCACTTTATGGTAAAAATGAGAATAATGTCATTGTGGGTCGAACTTATTGAACCTAAGCTACTAAGACTTGATATGGTCAATTGAGTGTTGGAAAATGTGAAGACCCTTCAAAAGAACATCAAGGCAACCCATAGTCAATAGAAGAGCTATACATACAATCATCAACAAGGCCTCGAACATGTGGTTAGAGATATTGTATTGTTATGAATACCCCCTAGAAGTGGATACTGATATTTTGGAAGTAGGGAAAAATAATTCAAAGGCACATCAGCCACTTCGAGAATCATGATTTTGTGGGAGATGTGTTCTATCAACCAGCACTTCCACCAACCATATATCATGTACATGATGTATTCCATGTATCAATAATAATGAATTACATACCAGGTCCCCCACATATACATAATCTATAGGTGGTGCAGTTTGAAAGTTATCTCTCTTACAATGAGAAGCCACTAAAGATTATGAAATGTATAGTTAAAGTTATATAAAACAATTCTAATCACTGGATCAATGTATTATGGAAGAACCATAAGTAGGAAGAGGAAACACGGGAACTATATAAAGTGATGAGGGAGAAATACCCTCACATTTTTATGTAAAATGAATTTTTGAGGGTGAAATTTTAAAAGGGATGAAAAATGTAACGACCCAAAAATTTATCAATGGAATTTTTTCCATTATTATAATTATTTTTGATATTAAAAACACATACATTTCATGGATATCCCAATAAGAACATCATTCTCATAAATTACGAATGAAATATATAATATTTAAGGAAATTAAGGAACTTATCCCAATAAAATAGTAACATGACCATTAAGAACATTAATTCCACCAATATAATAATAACCTCAACTATATAATTAGATATAAAATTAATCCATCCTATAAATTAAAATATTATTTATTTACATTATAGTATAAGTAAATAAATTTTTCAAATGGGGTAAATTAAGTGTTGCAATTGTTTTTATAAAAAATAAATGATTATTTCCAATTTCATAATTACTATAAAGGATTAAAAGAAAATTTATCTTCATAAAATATATTCATAAATTAATATTTTTTCATCATATTATTATAGGATAAATTTGTGAGACCTTAAATTTTTTTCAAAGTGTCATAAAATCAATTAAATTTTAAAATCTTTATATTGTTAATAAATGATAGTTTCAATAAAAATTAAATTTCCCATATTTAGGAAAATATTTTCAATAAATTGTGTTCATATTTTAATTCAAAATATAACAAAATGACTAGGGTGTTTTTTTCTGAATTTTCTAATATATTTACTTTTTTTGAATAGTGAAATACAATAACTTATGTTATATAACAAATACAAGAATTTTTGGATCATGTATGATGTATGGTGATGTACGCACCATATTCATGAAAAATAATTATTTATATATAATATTTATTAATGGTAATAAAAAATATTCATATTCTTCTGCCAAAATAATAAACTAGTGATTAAAATAATCAAAATAGTCCTCTCCTCCCACTATAAATACCATCCCTCACCACACCTTCTACTCACATTTCCAAGGCCTTGAATCTTGTCTTATTTATTAAAAAAAATCTTCCCAATCCCCTTCCCCATATCTGAGAGACTCTGGACTAAAAAAATACCAAATCTAGTTTCCATATGGATGTTCTTATGTATAAGAACATTAAGATGTAAAAACATCTTCCACTTTCTTTTAATTTCTTTTTATGTTCTTTTGTTTTCTTATTCTATAATAAACTACACTAATATAGGTGGAAATATTATTAAATTATCTTATATATAATAGAATGTTATTATTTTATTGGAATAATAAATCATTTAACCTATTATCCTCTCCCATTTACTCTTAATAAATAAAATGTCATTTGGGAGGTGTTGATTTATCACCTTAGAGGACAACAAGTTTTTGTTTTCAATTACCACATTAAAGGCTAGTCATAAAACCATTATAATGGTTGAAAAATAATTTAAAATTTAAGTTATATTTTTATTTTATTTTATGTAACTATCTTATATAAATAATGTTAAATAATTAAACAAAATGATTTCTTTGTGATTAAAAACTTCCCAAATTAATAAAAATGGTTATCATTAATATTTTATCTATTTAATCATACTCGTGTCAAGTGAAAAAATTTAAAAGACCAAAAAAATTATATAAGGTCCTAAATAACATATAATTTCAATTATAGAATATTATCACCATTTTACATGATCTTCTATATGTGCAAACAAGTGAGAAGACCATGAAAATCAACAAAATGAACACTCCAGAAGGATGAAATTGAAAACTATAACTCATCATAATTTCTATTAAATAATGTAATAAAATTATAATAAATAAAATATATGTATAATAGTTATTGGATTAATTATTTAATGACTGTAATTTTATTGTCTAGTATATTAATCTTAACAAAGCATTCTGACCTAAGGTAAGGGAATTCTCAAACCTAATTTCCTTAATTTGGGTTATTCCACTTTCAAAGAAAATTTCCTTGAGGATGTACATTTAATATTCCTTAGATATTTTTTATTTTTTAATAGTTATTGTTTTTTGGGATATAAATGTTTCAATATTATTTTATGACAAAGGAAAAAATTGTTACAAAAGAACCATTCCTTAAAAAAACACATCTTTTACTTCGCTTAAGTTTTTTTCTTCTTAACTGAAGTGTGATAATTCTTATAGAAAATATTTTTTCCCTTTATCAATTGGGAATCTCACGGATTACGTATGAATGTTTTTTTTTAAATGACACCAATTCCTTTCCTTGTGTTATTTAATGTCAATGATTGTTATAAATTCTATGTGGAAAGCATGGTTGTGTAAATTTTATGATGTGATGGGTATGCCCAAAATTATATAACATTCCAACACAATGGGTAATGTTATGTATCTCATGCGATAATGCACAATATGTGTGAACATGATTCTATATTTGTTCATAATAATGATTTTATGATTATTCACACACGATATGCATGAACATAATGCTAGCATTGTTTACAAGAATGTTTGGAGTTAACCACAAAGACATGATATTTCATTTTTCTGCATTTCCACATTCCATGACATCAATTAATTCTTCTACTAATTATTAGGACAATTATATCATGATTATTATATGATGATGATTATTTTTCTCACCCCATTTTATATTTATTCACATTGTTATCTATCATCTTACTGGGATTTTATCCCACCCTTAATTCATGTATATACTCAGTTGATCACTTCTAATAAGGAGAAAACTAGAGAAACTATGATTCTAGAGAATAAGTAATTACAAAAGCTCTATGTTTTATTATGTAAAACAAATGTATTGTCATAATCTTCCCAATAAACAAATATATTGGATCCATGTTTTATATCTTTATTATTTATTTTACCATTAAAAGGTTTTAATAATCATGTAAGTAAATTAGGGTTATTATACTATGTATACATAAATTGTTCATTGCGTATAAAAAGTAATGTTTCATTTAGAAAATAAATTTATCCATTATGAATTGAATTTTATACCAACTATAATGTTACAACAATTAACTTTATCAAACTATTTTCATAATTTCATTTTGTGAATATTGGTGAAACCATTTTAGATACTTACTATGTTTGAAATCTATCACGAAATATTATACCAAAATTTATGATCTCACTTCGAAATGAAAGTCAAAAAAATTAAATTTCATTGAATAATGATTAGTTTTAGAAAACATATCTGGATCTTATTTGTGTTTTATTCATTGATTAAAATAAATTTCACCACTTTATATTATAACCTAATTTTAGTTACCAATGGTGAGAGATTAAATGTAAAAATGTATTCAATGAAAAAAGCTTCCATAAATTTCCTGAATAATCTGATTTCTGTTAAATGATAATTCATCTATCTTCATCCTAAATTTCTTCACCCATCTCCCCTAATGTAGATACTATACTCAATATTTGAAATGTTATATATATTCAAATAATATATTAAATATATTAAATATATTAAAAATATATATAATTTTAATGACATAAGTATTTAATACATTAATATTACATCTGTTTAGATAATTATTGAATATATTTCACAAAGACATGAATGTGCATTCAAGGATTTATTATCGTAAAGACTAGATACAAAATAATATTATTTTTTGAATGATCTTATTCTTATACCATAATTATCTCCCTATTTTTTATTCCTCATAGACATATCGTACTTAGAACCTTTTCATATAACCTTAGTAAGGGAAACATAAGAAAGGGTGGGCTAAGAGGATATGTAAGGGTAAGCAACATTGATATCGATGATTAAATATTCATATCATGAGAATAAGGGTATGATATCCTGAGGTTAATATTTTAAAACCATAGTCCATATAATAATGTTCATAATACTAAATCATGTAAGAAATCATCGTAGTTCATAAGTAAAGAATCACGAAGAAAATCAATAAAATTAGCCATGATATCCTAACATAGAAAAAGTAATGTGGAAAAACATAACATTATACCACTGTGAAAATTTATAAATAGTATAATGTTCAGTAATTATGTTTAGGGAATGAAATAATTCCATCATGTAAACTTATGTACATGAATCCATGTCTACACAAAAAAATATGGACATGAATCTAGGTCCACAGAAAACATTATAGACCTCAAACCTATTTCACAAAAAAAAGACATTATGGAAATGAAACTAAATCCTAAAATAACATTTTTAATATGAAATATATCTCATTAATTACATAAAAATTATTGGGAAATAATAATTATGTTGTTAATTGAAAATATACCCAGTAATCCTAAGTATCATAAAAGGATTTGGTCTTGTATGGAAATTGTTTTTGAATGATCATATGTAAACTTTATTGAGAAAAATATCCTTTCCACACTAAGATCACATCATTAAAACATAAAATCGTTTCATATATTACTGAAATAATTTTAATTTTAAATAACCATAGAGAAGTTTCAAGGATTTATTAATTCATTTATTAGCCCTGGTGGTAGTAAATTCCAATCATATAGTAAATGCTATAACTACAACTCCTTCCAAATTTTTGGTAATATACCATAAGAGACTTATTTTAAAAAATGAATAGAATATTACTTCTAAAACATTTTTCAATGATCCAAACATGGGTAAAAATATATTTAAATAATCATTGGAGAACTTTTAATTCATTCTGTACACATTTTCTAGAAGACATTTATATTCAATAAAACATTTCAACCAAGTAAAGATATAAAATAGATTTTTGTCAAAAAAAATTCATCTTCTTGAGTACATAAATATTAAAAATTAAAGGTAAACCAGTATTCTAAAAAAATTATTGAAAAATAAATTATTTTCACGAGATATATATTATGACATCCCATCATTGGAATCACAATAAAAAAAACAAAATAACAAATTTGATTGTAACACCAGACCATTTCCTCATTGGTTATATTTTATTTGTTATCCCCATGAAATAAGTAAAAATATATGTAACAATAAATCTGAATAATTTATATATGAATATTAATAAAAGGAATTTATGGGTAAAATATAAAAATTTAAATCAAGTTTTGATTATGTCATGTGTCCCATAGAAATAAATGTGAGATGAATACCCCTTACCACTTTAGATAAAATTTAAATCATAAGACACATTATAGAATAAAATAAAATTAAAATTAAATATAATTCAATTTATGAGATTTAGTAAATCAAATTTCATGTGTGTAGTATATAAATTGTAAAACAAATGAGTGGTGAATAGGGTGTATGTCCCAATAAAATAAAATAGAGACTTTATCTCCATAACATTAAGTATCAAAAGTCAGCATACATGATCGAACCTCACATATAATAAATATAGGTTTATTATTCATATATTATAGAATCATAATCACATATATCATACCATATATGATTTAGTTATGATAATTTTTATACATTTATTAATTATTCATTGTTAAAATTCTGTAATGAGTAATAACTGCTTCATTTTTCCTATATGTTATGGTTTTGTATTTTCAGTCCTTCTACATAGATCATGGTTATATAATATCTATAATTATAACCATGTTATAAATATAATATAAATTAATAATATAAATATTTATCTTTGTCAAAAAAAATTGTTATATAAAATTAATTACACCATTCCAGGAGATGGTAGGCTACATGTATCGATGAACATCATTTCCATTTTCTTTTTGCATTGAACCTAAGAACGTTAAATAATATATCACATTTAAAGAATACATTTTCTAGGCTATTTATCATATATATTATCTAAATATTTATTTATTGTTATCCATGTAAAAATTTAAAAGAGAAATTATTCACATTTCTTCAGAGAGCTGGTAATCCAAACCTATATATGTGTGACATTATCGTTTTTAAATATAGATGATGATAATAAGGTATATGTTATATTATAATTAGTGGAGTTTAAATATTTAATTACTATAATTTATAAACATTAAAAACAAAATTATTTCATGTTGTGAGAGGATTTTATAGAAAATATATTACATTGGCTCGTGAAGTAGCAGTCCGCCTTAAAAGTGATCGATAGTTCTGTTTCCCATTTGATAGAGGATGAGAAGGATGTAGGTCAAGAAATTAACATATAAATATATAATTATATTAGAGATATCATTTTTATTATATAATAACTATTAATAAATGAATGATGGTGGTACGAAAAGAACTAAAAAAAGAATGTGGTTAATGAAGACAACTACCTTCGCATAGAACAAACTCTTTTGGTCTCTTATTTAGGACCCTCAGGATAGTATTTTGGAGAAAAATTAGATATAGAGTTTGGAAAAGGATTTTGGGGAAATATTTTTAAAAATAATTTATATAAAAGGATAATGAGCTGATAATATTCAGGGTAGGATGTTATTCTATTAGCCTCTTCGTTTACTAACTTTTACCATTTCAGTTTTCACCATGGTAACTATGATCTTTTAAATTAACTTTAATTTTCAATTATTTCTAATAATAAAATGACACATATTAGAAAAAAATTTAACCAACGTTTATAAATATTAAATATAATTCATTAAATAATAAAACTATTTTTGTGTACAATTAATTTTATGAGTTGTGGATGTAACAAAAAAAAAATTTCTTTAACTATAACCATAGTGAATAATTTTATATTATATTTAATATTATTTTAGAAAAAAATTTATGATTATATTATCACCTAATATTAAATTATATAATTGAAAATATGGAATCAATTTTCTATAATGGATTTCAAAAAAGATGTAGGATTTAATTTAATTTTTAACATACTGACACGGTAGAAAAGCAGTTTTCAAAATAAATAATTCCCATTACGATAATATGTTATTATATAATTATTGAATATGAAAATGAGTAAAATGATGTAATTGGAATTAATAATAATATAGTTAAACTAATTCTAATTTTATAACTTATTAAAAATTATATGTTTTAATTATTTGAAAGGAAATATTGTTTTTTAATGAAAATCATTATTTTACATTCTCCATTGAAAAAATTAATATTTTTGGAATATTATGAAAAATTCACACTTATATAATATTGAAATGATGGATTAAAAAAATTAAAGAAATTAATCTTATAATGTTTATAAAAATAATTTTATAATTTTTCAACAAAAATCAATAAAAATTAGTTTTTCAATAAAAATTATTCTAGATTTATATAAATGTTTTACAAAAACATATATGTACTTTTATCAATATTATATCATTATATAAAAATATAACATAATGATTTCATAATGTTGTTATTGTCATTCATACTGATGAGTTTCATGTATAGAATATTATAGAAATTGATTAATTATTATTTCACCTGAAAAAACATGAAAGAAAAGAAACTAAAAATATTTCATAAAATTATACCCTGTTATATTATAACTCTACATTAAATTAATATTTTTCAAGAAAATATGTCACTTTAATTCAAACAACTTAATACAATTGTACATCATCATATCCTTAGGATCCTATATAGCTTTTTTATGTTGGTGTTTTTTCCACAAAAACATTGACCAGGTGAGGGATCCTATTTTTTAGCAAATTATTTCTATGATTAGGAATTTAATCATGATTTTCTAATAGGGAAGATAATGGTCTAGTGGTATGTTCTCTATGATCAGTCCATATAATCTATATGATATGTACTTCCACAGGAGGGATACAAGGAAAATAATGTGAACTGGAGTGAGGTTTGGTGGATGTTTCAGCTGATAATAAACAATCACTACTAGATCAATTATCTAAAAATGGTCAATATAAAAAGGGATACCGTTGACTTATTTTCAAAATATGTCAACCTTATTCCATAGAATAATTCATACAAATAACTTCTCACAAGAATCAATTTCCAGACCATGATGATGATTATTAGTATAAATTTTCAATCAAATTCTATTTTCGATATGTGTTTATAAATTTCACTACCATTTTATAACATTTTTTCAACTAAATTTTGTCTTAATTGAATTCGTTTTCAAACATCGGCCCAACACATTTTATTTTTACATATCTTTTATAGAGGGAATAATATGTATCCATCCGGATGCTTCATTGAACACTATTTTTGTATGAAAAATATCCTAAAGGAAGGATTTGATCCCAAAACCCTTATAAAACCATTGAAAATGGTCAGA
The DNA here is from genome assembly GCA_963277665.1 of Viscum album. NCBI lineage: Eukaryota > Viridiplantae > Streptophyta > Magnoliopsida > Santalales > Viscaceae > Viscum > Viscum album. The sequence continues at coordinate 670,861,434 of OY728123.1, forward strand.
GAATATCCAATATGATTTTAATTCTTATGTTAGACTCAACATATTTTTTCTGATGATTCGTAGTGCTGAAACTCAACATTATAATTAGATTTTCCTGAAGGATTCATCATAACCTTGAGGTTTCCCTTTGATCCCAATCAAATATGATTAATATTGGTCTCCCTGGAAATCATGCCAATTTCTTAATGTATACTTTAGTATATTGTTAAATATAAATAACTTTTCCAATGGATATAAACTATGATGACTTCATCATTTATTGACTACAACCGATATATAATTTTTCCTAGTAGATGGTTTGAAGGAGTACGATAAAAAATCAATGTAGATGATTTCATAGTTTCATTCTATTATGGGGGATTATTGAAGAAACTACTTATCATTTTGTCTCTCATCCTTGAAATTATGACACACCAGACCGTGAGAGATGACCATAGTTTATTCAGAATAACAAATGTGATTTAATTATTCCAGAATCATCCTAGAGAAAGATATTAAATGATTATAATTGAATTAGATTTGACTAATTTATGAACAATAATATTCTCATAGGTATTATTCAAAGAAACTAAAATATAAAATTTTGTACTCTACAATGTATGATTAGTGTTCCCTAATTACCACGATTCACTTCAATGGTTATGAATTCATAATCATTCAAGATGTCGTTTTCTTTAGATTATGTTGTGGTTTATTGTCCCCATTATCCCTTAGATTAGGTAATTTATTCATATAATTCTCAAAATTATTTTATATGGATAATTGGAGTGGGGGTGGTGCATTTTTGGCGCTACATCATCATTTATTTCATTGACTATACCATTCCCATCACTTATACATTATTTTTTCTCGATTGATAGGAATCCAATAATAGAAACACATTTTTTACTTTTAGGTATTCTGTTGAATTCTCATTCCCAAATTTTTGTTTTGTAGTTGGTGAAATATTTTTATTCCCTCCACGTGAAATATTATTAGACCGTCCATGAAACCCCATATTCATTATATTATCCCCAGACACATGATGTTTTTCCTCTATCTTTCCCACTTTGATTTCTCATCAAAATATATATTCATTTCATTAAAATTACCTTATAATTAACACCCTTAAGATACATGGTTCTGAGATAATGAATAATTTATTATCCTTACATTTAGGTTAAATGATAATTCCATAAGAGTACATCACAAGTCATGTAGATATTTCATAATAGGTATTAACAGATTCGTAATCCTTATACTTAAACATAAGGAATTTATTTTACAATTTCCTATAATTTGATGAAGAAATAGCATATTTTAAAAAAATATTGTAAGCTCAAAAAACTCGATGGAGTAAATTTTACCTCATTTCCTCATATTATTAGTTAGACTCCACAATTGACCCGAATTGGATTCAAATTATAAACGGCCAAATACTATTTTTTTTGTTCTGATTATTTGAGAATAAAAAATATATTTTCAATGGTATTGATCCGTTTCTCAACAACTAGTTTATTAGTTACCCCAATAAAATAATGTGGATGTTTCTACATAATATATTCAGAGAAACTTTCCTCTCTCTTTTGATCATTTGGATTCTCATCAGGATTCTTGGATTGATAAACATGTTTGAGGATAAAAACTAAGATGTTCATTATATATCCTATTATATTTGGCTTATTAGGTGGATAATCATTAAATTTTATACTAAAAATTACAATAACATGTTTAATTCGGGTTCTAGTCATAGAATAAATCCAAAAATACTAATTTGGTCAACACTGAGCATAGTGGGAATTCACATTATCATGAAAAATAATTAAAAAGTTTTATAAATCATTACAACGTTTCTTAATCTATGAAACCATAGGTTTATCCAATATTTTATGTTATTATAATCTATTAAAATACATCAAATTTATTCATAAATAAATTATGAATAAACTTAATAATATACCTCAAGAGTGTCAAAACAGCTTTGTCGCAATGCATGTGGTAATGTATTTGGTGATGATTGATTTAATACCAATACACAATTTTTATAGTACTTACCCATATGTATGAATATTTCAAATATACAACCAGTAGTAGAATTTAAGTAGGGATGTATTTCTAGGAAACCCACATTATTTATTCCTTACCAAACATTAGGATATGAACCATTACAAAGACCTTCCCCAAGGTGTTTAAAAAAGTTACCTATAAATACTCTCCAAATTTTTTCTAAACTGTTTCTATGATACCAACTAGAAGAACCCATGATTTACATAAAAAATATGAAATCTAATAAGATGAATATTAAATATAATTCATAAATACATTCTGAATTTCCATAATGGCTACAATCATTAGAGAGTAGATACCGAATATTCTTAATTTTGAAATATATTAAACATCCCCACCCCCACACAAAATTCTATGCATTTATTATTTTTTATTGACATATCCTAATTAAAAACAATCTTCATGACCTAGGGAAAGTGAACATGAGAAAAGGTGTGCTAAGATACTCAACAATATTAGTAAAATGCAGATATCAAAGATCACATAATAATATCATGCTACTAGGGTATGATAACATGAGATTACCATTTAAAAACCATACACTACAAAACATATATCATAATCCCAAATCATGGAATATAGATTATCATTTCATCAGACATATATAATTATGATAATCAATGAGAAAAATTTATGATGGTATAATATATAAATAGTAATGTGAAAAAAATTTATCCAAAAAATATTGTGAACATGAATTCCTAGAAAAAGTTTTAATCATTATGTTAAAGATATGAAATTAGGTCTTCAAAAAAATATATACATGAATCCTGGTCAACACATAATCTTATGGATATGAAATGAAGTCTACACATAACCTTATGAACCAGAATCCAAGTCCACACATAACCTTATAGAAATAAAATAAGGTCTCAATATAACATTGTGAACTTGAATTCTGGTTCATGTCGAACAATGTAACTCATGAGTTATCCATCAGTACCCAATACATTGGAGAGCTATAACATTCTCCCCCATCCTCTATTTCTAATAGAACAACCAATACATGTGTTATAATGTAATCCAATATCACATAATAAATTATTAATATTTGCTCCACAAGACTAAAATACATTCATCGTATCATAGGCCATTAAAATAAATGTTCTACATAAAAATTGCATCATAATATAACCTATGGATAAGAAAAGGGTTGTATAAAATTTTATTATTTCATCAAAGTCTGACCCAAGGAGAAGGTATGAGTTTCATAAATTTTATTCATCATTAATATAAAACATCCATAAAATTATTATGTATGGTATAATTTAATCATAAAAATAGTAAATATTATGTGACATTAGTGGATATAATCTTATATGGGAATTTATATTGAAATATTACTTTACAATTTTCATGAGGAAAATATCCTTTCATCTTTGAGATCAATTGTTTAAAGTCTTAAAAAATCAAAATTATTAATTAAAAAATTTCATTAAACAATAAATTTGGTAACCTTTAAATTATTTTATAAATCACTGAGAATTTATGGATGTATGAAATATCATTCATATTGTACTCATTAAAATCAATATTTCTTTCAATTTGATTATAAAAAAATAAATTTTTGGGAAAATGAGAAGAATAATTAAATTAAAAAAATTAAATTATTGGAAAAATTAATTTAATAATCATTGGGTAATTGTATAATCTTTCTTTATAACATTTATATAAAAGATGGCCATGGATGAAAAGTATTTTCGATCTAAGATAGAAATAAATCCTTTATTTCATAAAAACATTAAATTAGTATCTTTTGTACATAAATGGATAAAAAATAAATGAAAACATTTATTCATAATAAATAACAACAGTGTTAGAGAATACATGATATTATTGAATTATAGGTCATATTATTTCATCATCAAAATGATAATCCAAAAAATTACTGATAAATAGTAAGACATTAACATAAAACATTTAGTAATTTTGGAATGATTGAATCACAATCTCCATGAAAGAAAGAAATGTATAAGGATAATTAAATCCCCATTATTTTCTTAATAATAATCATAAAATAAATTCATGTTTATAATATAAACCACACAAAAGGAAACAAGTGAGGAATCTGGCATGTGTCCCACGAAAATAAATGAGAGATGAAAATACCTTACCACTTTGGAAACTTTTGAATTGTAAGCCCCATAAAAGAATAAAAATAAATAAATAAATAAATATTAATAAATATTTTATTTTCATTATATAAAACATAAAATGTAAATTACATACACTAAACAAAATAAATGAGTGTTGAATATGGAATATATCTCAGATAATGAAAAGAGAGACTAGAAATCCATTACCTTAAGTATCAACATTATTCATAAAAATTCAAAAATCATGTATAATAAATATTGGTTTATTATAAATATATTCAACTACCATTATCATATATTTTATAACATATATGATTTACTTATGACCTTTTTCTATATTTTTATTAACAATTCCTCGTTAAAATCATATTTAGGTAATAACTACTTCATTCTTCATGTAAGTTTTTGTCCAGAATTTTCATTAACATTACATTTATCATGGTTCCATAATATATGAAAATTTATCCAGTAAATAAACATACTATATATGAACTATGTACATATTTATAGTCATCCATAAATTTTAATCAGATAAATTTAATTACACTATTCGTGTCGATGTTTGGTTGTGCGTATGCATGAGCGTTGTTTTCATTTTCTCGGTGGATGAAATGAAAGAAAGATAAATAATATATCACACTTAAAGAATAATTTTTACAGATATATATCATATATATTCATTAAATATATCCTTATTACTATCAATTCAAAATTAATAATAAAAGCCAATCACATCTCTTCATAGTGGCGGCAATCCACATGTATGCAATAACGATGATATAATTTTTCAAAAGGTTGGGAATCTATAATGATATATGGGATATTATTATCAAATGAGATTAAATATTTCATAATTATTATATATTTACATTAAATCCATCATTATTACCATTTGTGAAAGGGTATGATGGAAAAAGTATTACATTATTTCACGATGCGGTTGTTGAACAAACACAAGATCGGCAGTTTGGTATCAATTTTGATAGCAAATGAGAAGGATATAGGTAACTAATTTAACATAATAATGTCTCAATATATGTTATTTTTTTATTTTTTTGTTATTAAATTAAATAAGGTTGTAAGAGAAGAAGGATAAAACAAAAGAGCTTATTAAAGACAATTATCATTGCTTAGAACAACCTCCATTAGATCTATTTTTTGTGACCCAATTGATGGTCTTTTGGGAGTAAAACATGGTCTATAATTTGGATGAAGATTTTTGGAATATATTTATTTAGGTTTTGTATTGTCTAATAGGCTTAAAATGTGGTAATATGTGAGTGGGGGGGTTTCCCTTTTATAATTGAGAAGTAACATTTTTTTTAAATGTCCAAAACTATTCAATAACATGTTGTCTCTCTCAAGGAATGTGCCTCAAAAATTGATAATTATTTTAGTGCAGGTAATATTTATTTGGTACAGACCTCTACTAAAAACACATTTCTTAAACATTCTATTCCTTTATCCTTTAATTTTACTCACTTTTACAATTTGAGTTTTCACTATGGGTTCTAGTCTATTTTTATTTACTAAGTAAATTTATCATTTATGCCTAAAAATAAAATTAAAATTATTAGATAATTTTTACCCACTTTTTGTATGTATGAAATATAATTTATTGAACAAAATTAATAGGTGTGGGTGAAATTAATTTTTACACATGTGCACATAACGTGCATAACTACGATCTAACCTTACCCGCAAATATTAATTTTGTATTCTATTTATAATTCTTTATTATGACATTTTATGTTAAAATTATTGAATAATATTAATCGTGGTGTTAATGGATATTGTATATATTTTCCAATATTAAATTTACAAAATTATAAGAATTTAATTTAAAATTAAACCCTTGAACATGAAAAAAGTAGGGTTTCTAGACATAGAATTTTCCAAAGTCTAATATGATTTTATAACAAAATTGAATTTAAAATTTTCTAAGATGTCCTAAATTGGATTAATACTAATATAATTGTACAATTTTTAAATATAAAACTATTTGAAATAAAATATCACATTTATATTATTTAAAAAATAGTATGGTTATTAATAAAAATCAATATTTTTCATTATTTAGTGCAAAATTCATATTCTCATAAAATTATCCAAAATTAACGCAAATATAATTTTCTAATGTTGATTCCAAAAATAATTTTCATTTTTTAAAAACTATTTTTATAGTGGGAAAAAATTAATTTTATTATTTTATGAAAATAATAAATAAAATAAGTTTTTGAGAAAAAATATTTTCGATGATTATAAAGGTTTTACAAAAAATTATACACTTTTTATCAAAATAATTTCATTATATAAATCCATTATAGTAAATTTTAAGAATATGTTTATGCCAATTTAAACATAAAATATCAATTTCTATCTTATAAAATTCATATTTAATTATTAATATTATAATAATGTTTCAATTCATTAATAATCAGTGTTTTTTCAAAAGTTGGATGTCGAAGAATTTAAATTTATTTAAAAAAAATTTGAAAATTTTGATGTGTTATAATAATACACCAAAATGGATTATGACATGAAATGTCTCAATGGTTCTCGTTTCGTGATTACCCCAAGCCCTCCTATGATAGGGCGGCGGATGGAAACTAACTGTTAGTAGAAATATCTCACAAAAGAGAGGCCTTAGCCAAAGTACCTCTACAAACCCACATGTATCCAAGGCTATAAAGCTAAAAGAGTGGCGAAAACAAAAAACACCATGCATGGAAATCCCTATGTAAAAGAAATACAGCCAGAGTGAAACCCGAAAGTAAAGTTTTGTACTACAAACCATTGATATAATACAAGCCCGAAAATAAATAAAACTCCAAAGATTGTCCTCCTAACAAGGGTACTAAAGCATTATTAGAAAACTGTTAGGAACTCCTTGGACCATCTAATCTCACAAGGTATTGTCCAGTCCTAACCTTGGTCCTACTGAGCCAAGAACTACTTCAAGTAATTGGCCATCTACAGAAGACATGACATAAGAATGCCAAGCCTGTGCAGGGGTCAGTAAAACAATACTTAGTTGGACACCCTGAAACCAAAAAAGAAGAACCAAAAAAGAATTCACAATCATATCTACATAGTTATATGCCCAATTATACCCCAATGATATCCAAATATACTCATAATCATCCAATAGGAAGGAGAGGGTATGTAACATCCAATATTTAGTCATAAATCTCCACTAACATGGGCCCCACCCAAAGTGGAATCATTGGTCAATGGTCATGATATACATATAGGTTATTTGGAAGAATACCACAAACCCAATCCATGATACCCTGCACCATATGGGATTCTCAGTGAATACCAGGAACCCTATGATGTGTCTCATAAAGTATGGGATTTAGAAGAATACTATGAACCCTACAATATGTCCAACTAGATGGAGGATCAATACCATGCACTCAGAGGTCATATCAATACACATAGAAGATCATTTGTGGTGATAGATTGTCAATATCATCCTAATAATAATTTACAACTCTATCAGGGACTCATCTCCTAAGGGGATTTCCATTCAATTCCATATTAAACCCCCAAGGGAAGAGCCTTGGGGGAACTACACAGCTCTATTGGTCTTTTCTAACAACCCAACAAGCCATCTCAAAAGGCCCACCTCATCCCGAGGGTCCCAATGTTGTAATTTGATAATCAATTGAAATAAAAGTTAGAAAGTTATGTTCCATTTTTCAAAATAGCATGGTGGGGTTCAGTTCCAGTTTGAAAATGTCGGACCACACATATTTTACCCAATCCGCCGGGTCGACCCCACCTGTTGGGCTGGTATGGATCAGTTGGGTCCGAACCGGCCCACTGCGTCGTCCCGGCCAGAGGCTTTATGCCCAGCCTGGGGCTCGCCCGCCTATCCAAACCGACCCGCTAAAGAGAGCCAATCATCTCCACCCATAGTTGGTGAGCACCACCTCCCACCCATAGTCATTTCCATAGGTCACCACTATGGTAGAGCCACAAGACATGGATCACCATCCGAAAGCTGCAGCTCGCCAGCCACGTCTATTGAACCACTAGGGACGTGGAAACCCACCGCATCCCTCTATGTCAAGCATTCGTCATGGCCGTCCACTGCTTCCACACACGCCTTGCAGCCTGAGATGTAGGGCCATATCCTCTTGCGGTGGCACGAAGCCATGACTCCTCTAACACGGCAGTTGCCGCCGCCATTGGCCACCGCTTAAAGAACCTTCCACAAGCCAATGTATATGTTCCAGTTCTTCATTCTTCAATATGGAAGATGTTTCAGGATACCAAGGCTGCATTTTTCATCAATGGACATTTGAGTCCTCATTGTGATACCCTAAGGTGAAATGTCTTTTGATTGAAAATATCTCCGGCATCACCTCGATCAGTTTTCCACTGTTGTAATCGCACCTCTATCATTCTGTTTCTATTTCAGATACAAGACGTCAGATCATTGCACCACAAAATGGTTACGAAAAAATCATTCCTTTGTGAACCCATGGAGAACATGAAGAACGTGGGGGTAAAAATAATAATAATAAACTTGAGGATCGAACCTCAGCCATTTTTTCATTCCATCCTCGAGATGATCTATTTTAAGGATCAATAAAACAACTAAAAAACAAGAAACCAATCAAACAATCATTAATCCCCAATAATCTCCTTAAGGCGAAACCCATCTCGCAACAATATACTTGATACGTGAATCGATTCGTTCATCTATCGATTTACATTAATCATAGGAATTAAATGATGGAGAAATGATGGAATTTAAATAACAACCCCAACCTAGAAAATTGAATCAGTCGAAGAAGAACGTTTGTGTTCATTGTTTTTCAACACATCGTTAATCCATCCACGAGTGATCATGATCCTTGAATTTCTGTTTTTCTCTTTCCAAAATCTCCTTCCATGGTTCCCTCTCACCAGATCTCTCAAGAAAAATATCTGGGTTATGAAATATTTCCCTTGACCCCTTCCTCTTTGTTTAATAAAAATGGAAACAAAATCTTCATTGTGCCAACAAAATGTTTTCAATAAATTTTTTAATTACTTTAATGTTGAAAATCTATCTTTTTCATACAGACCATGTATAAAAATGATAGGCCCTAGCTAAGGTAATTCCACTCATTATAATAAAACAATGCTCGTGGATTTTTGAATGAGGCACTAGTTTGTGATTTATAAAAATTCAATTTTTTCTGTCTAGTTTTTTCATATAAAAATAAATCTTTATTCAAAAATTTATTCCAGGAACACTAGGACATAGAATTTCATTCCATCTCAGTGTGTGGTCTTTGTATTCTCCGAAATAATTTATTAAAATAAATAAGAGAAAAATCCAATTTGTTATGGATTACATAATTTCAAGGTCAAGATTTGAATATATTCACTTATTCACAATGGTTTCCTTTTAAATACATAATCATGAGAATATTTTATGGATAATTCTAATATAGGATATTTACCATCTCATAGTATATTGTTGATAATAAATTATTCAATATCATTAAATATTATCCTTTCCATTATGTTTTCATAAGTATAAAAATTGATTTGTCAATATAATATAAACGATTCTTCTTTGTGTTTTCCAATTTTTTAGATCACCCACAAATTCAATATTTCTCCACCTCAGGTTCAATTTTTTAAATTTTTCATAAAATTATAACTCTTAAGGTAATGTTATAAGGATAAACTCTTTGATTACCAAAGTGAACAACAAGTTTAATATGATTTCCTCATCCATGTGGCCCCACTATTTCTATCCTTCATGCATGCATATTGTATTTTCATATCAGAAATATTTTTTGAAATAATGGTTATTTTAATAGTCCCTTCTTCATAGTACAGAACACCTATAATTGAATCATCCGTAATGTCAATTGTAGACTTTATCCTATATAAGGATTCATATTATGTTATAAAATTTGTTAAAAACGTTTTTTTCATTATGATAATATTCTTTTCATCTCCCACATAATTCTTTGGATACAATTGTATTTTAATTATTGAAAAACACACTATAAATACAACTTCTTCATGGGGAATTTCTCTTTCACCTTTTTAATAGGATTTTTGTTTTGATTCCACTATTCTCATGGATTTTTACCAATATACATCCTAAATAAATGGATAATATTTGGTTTTTATTGAAACATTTTTTTGATACTCCACATGGAAACATATGAGTTAATTTTTTACTTAGTTACATTAGATTTAAAAATCATATTGAGCTTCCACAAACATCATTGAAATCTATCTTAAATATTATTCTTATATTTGAATATTCATGGGATTAATATTATTTCTATATTTATTCTTCTTCTATTGAATGGTTTTCACTCCATTTAATAAAAATTTATGTGACCTTCTATACACAATTTATTTTGATATATTCAGATATGAGCATGCCCAATTTATGTGACGACACCCTTTGAAGTCATTTAGGATTTATTATGGCTTTCCAAAGTGTTTTTATATAGAAAAATTATTTTTAATCGATGGATAATTATTCTATTAAAGCTTACCCCCTCCGGTAATGGGATTACATTGATCTTTATAAGTTAATGGATTGTACCAAAAATATAATGCATAGTGATATAACCTATTTATCCACCAATATCTCATAATAAACACATGATATTACATTTTATACTTCATGTTATCTTAATTTCAATAATATATTTCATGTGGTTTTTAAGAATCTTACACCCGAGTGTGAGTTTCATTTGGGGAACCAGATAATTCAAAAATTCTATTATCCACCAAATGTGTGTTGGTAGGATTTTCATCACCTTTTTATTCATTAGTTTATTTTTTTTTCAAACATATATATTAGAAGAAAAAAGCTATAAATACATTAATATTAATGGTTCATTCTTCTTTTAGGATACAAGTAAAATGTCATCAAATAATTTTTTGACCTTCTCTCCACAAAGTAGACTTATTTTATAATAAGCTTCCCCATTATAATATTCTATAGTATCATATAATTTATTCTTTAACTATGATGATCCAATTTGATTTATCACAATATTGGTTAATTTTACATTTAATTCATAGAACTTCATATTTAGAATGGATCTAACAATTTCCATAATTTCAAATTTAAAGTTACACTCCGTCTTGATCCTAAAAATTCCATCATCTTAAAATTTGGTTCTTTCTTGAATATTACTATCTAGTTCCTCAATTTAATTTTCCATAATATAAAACTGATGATTTTTTATATCAATGTTGTTTTTGTAATTTATTTCATATTTATAAAGCATCTATTAAATACACTTCTTAATATCATTCAACTCTCTAAATTATTTTTGATGTTAATTTTGAAACATGGTGCTTCTCTCATTAACCTCAACATTCAAATTTTTAGGGTCTCTAACCTATTTAGAGATCATTTTAAATGTATGAAACATATTTTTTATAGATATCTCCAAAATATCATAGCATCCATTAATTAGAGTGATTTCTTCATATATTAATTCCCAAATCAAATAGAAAATATTAACTAAATATTTTGGATAACTATGCACCATTTACTTTAAAGAATGAAAAGAAGTATTTATTAACATAAAATAACTCCCACTAGTTCATTGTTATTATTGATGATTGTTTGAAAAATAATTTAAACATACCTCATAATGAATTAAATCCCTTGATCTTCATTAGGTATATGGATATCAATTTCCATCATGGTAGATAGAACAAACTATTCTTCTCCTTCCAAGAAATATCTATCAAAATTATTATCATGGAATTGAGAAACTGAACATTTTATTCATTAGAAAAGACAGTCATCTTCTTCAGAAAAAATCCAATTTATTTCACAAATTCATAATAACCATAGTATATTTTGAAATGTAATAAAAATAAATTATCCAAAAAAAATTTGCATTTTGTTATAGCATTAAAAAGAGAACTTCAAATCCTTAAAAAAGATGAATTTGAAAATAAAATTGAGAATCAAATCAACCTTAAATGAGGCACTCATACTAATATAGGGGACCTTTTAGGGGAATATTTAAATATAAATGGGTGAGAGTCAGTGTTTTTGACCTTTAATACAATTTATAATTTTTACCCTTTTTATTTTTTACCACTATTAATTTTAAGGTGTATGGTTATCTTTATATGTCCTATTTTATTCAATATTTTATAATGAAAAATTTTACACTCCTGCACAATAGTAAAATAATATATTTTATATGGGATAAATCTCAATATAGAAATGATAATTTGTGGTTTAATTTAGTATTAGTCAATACCACGCCATTAACTATCATTCTGTTGTGACTACAATGAGCAATTTTTTTCATTAAATTTGTATTTCAATATATTGTCCCAAAAAGTATTGGGGAATCACACATTCTTTAAATATCTTATTTGATCTTCATACCATTATCCCAATGTTTGAAAATATATTTTTTCAATAAAAGGTAGTCTAAACACAATTATGAATTATGAAATGTTTTTTATTTTCTATTTTATCTTCTACTCCTTTACATACTCACAAAAAAACATGAAATTAATTCCTCATCTTGTGTATTAAAATATTGATACACATAACTCCTAATTCTTATTTTCGTATCATAAGATAAAATTAATTTTATTAAATAATATAATGAGTTATTATTTCTTGTGAAATTTTGAAAATTTATGTTTTATTACCTTATCTTATCCTCATCCATATGTTTCATTATTTTTCATATACCTGTGAAAACATAATATACATAATAACATCACATGAATTTTTCTTCTTAAAAAATATTTTTTTTCAAAACTGTAGTATATGGGACTACCTTTGGTATTGAAAATTTATTTCCTTAAAAATAATGAAATTTCATTCATCATTGGATCTTCTGTGTTTATCATCATTAGTTATTAAAAATATATCTTCAGTTTAGTATGGAACCAAATCTCTATTCTCTTGACTATCCCTTAATATATCCTATGTTCAGATCAAACCCATAATGACTTATCTCTTCTATCTATTTTAAATATCTATATAATGTGTCGTACAAGAAAAAAGTAATTTGAATTTCAAATTAAAAATCAAATATTTAACATACTTTAACCGCTTATCTACTTCTCCCTCTTCATTTCAATCGATTGTATCATATAATGTCTATTAGACACCATTTATAATGGCAAATGGATTATATAAATATCCATGAGTTTTAGTTTAGTGTGTGATAGGAAAACAAAAGAAAATCCACTAAAATTAAATAATTCCTTCATAACATGGATTCTTATCTAATAACAATATCATATTGTATACCGTTTTAGCAAAATTTCCCTATCCAGGGAAATTTATATAGTCTGTTATACCCCATTTTGGTAGTAGAGTTCTAACCATATTTGAAGGAATATTAATAATTTCCATCACCATATAATTGTCTCTCCAGGTTAATTTATGTTGGCATTATATCCAAGAACCATGAAATTCACTATGGTATGAATCTCATCATTTCAATCTTCTGATAACTACTGACCATCACCTCTTTCATCGAAAAATACCTTGAGAAATTGAATTTAGCAAAATACAATCCCTATGGACCCCAATGCACACACCCATCCATTTGTACATCCTAGATAGTCACCATGATCAAATATCAGATACGGTAGAACTTCAATGATTTTCATAGGTAGAACACATTAACCTAAATCCCACTAAATATTCACTGTGTAATTGTAATCCCTATTTAAATTCCTGGTTCTCTAACTCTTATGTGTTCCCCCAAAAAAACTCTTATGAAATTTCATTTCTTTACTTTTATAAAGGATAAATTACTTTACAAAAACACCTACTAAAATGACTATTTTTAATGATGTTCTACTATTTTTATAAAACATCAGACCCTAATGGTCACAACATCGTTTCTCTATAAATTAATCAATATCCACAATCTTATAATAATTTAATATTAAAAAAACAATTAAAAATTAAATGTTCAGTCGAACTAAAACATTTTTAATTCCTATATAAATATAACTCTCATTTTTGAATTCCACTACTAAATTGGGAAGTCAGCTAAACATCAAAAATGATTTCTTTTTCTATTTCAAATTAAATATCCATCCACCACATATAAATTAAACCTCTTAAAAATTTATTCATCATATAGTTAAAATAATATTATTATAAATTTTCCATAGCACTCAAATATTTATACACAATCTACCTTCATGATAAATGTAACTGCAATAACATTTAAGAAAAGAACACTTTATAATGAAATGACACATTTAAAAAATCTACCAAGATGTGTATTTCAATAGTATAGTTCTCAATATAAAGTAATGTGATTATTGGGATATTCTCTTCTCAAAAATCCATATCAATTCATATTTCTACCATATTGAAACCAAACAACTTTGTATGAATCATATTCATTGACACCAATTGAAAACAAATACAATGAAAAATTGTTCTAATAACAATAATAAGGGACAAAATCATGGTCATACATCACACTATAAAAAACAAAACAGAATTATAATAAATATATGTTCAGTTGGAAAAATTTTCTAGTTCTCCATTGATATCCCAATGCTCTCCCATTAGCTATATAGTGGGGCTATAGGCCCTAAAGGGACACTTCAAAGTCCAATAAGTATACATTGGATCTCTACAACACATTTGGTGGTAATTTTAGATGCACTAAAGTACACCGCACATCCTTTACATGCAAAAAACCCATGATACAATTTTAAAACAGCTTAAAATAACCAAAAACCTCAAAAACCACACAGATTTTGACATTAAAACTCCAATAATTTAGATCAAAATACCCAATCTCAAATATCCTCATCTATAGAGCTCAAAATTCAACATCCCTCTTAAATAACCAACATTTAAAGGAAATAAATCAATAAATCCTACCATGAATATGATGAGTTAGTCAAATATTAATCTTATCCCAACTAGAGTGTTAAATAATAGGAATGTAATTTTTGGTAATATGGACATGTTAATAATTTATAAGATGATCTTAGAGATTTATGATGGTTTCACAGAAGGGGTTTCCTTAGTTTACATTGTGTTTTTGATTAAAATGGATGTTGTCTATCGGCAAGGAATGGCATGATTTGCGACATACATGTCAGTTTTTATTTGTGGGATGGGTGTGGGATTCAGGAGGTATGGGTTTGTTTCTAGTTCTCCAAACATGTGCCCGATATTTGTGGAAAATTGTTTGGATTATTATACACCCATGGTGTGGTTAATTATTGATGGATCCAAATATTTTATTCATATCCCATGATGTTGATGCACTTATAGAAGGAAATATATATATTACACACCAACCATGATTTGGTTGAAGTTATACTTGTGATGATAATCCATAAGAGTCATCTCAAATTGTAGGGTTCTAAGGAAGTATTTTGTGGTGACCATGTTGTGATTTATTTATAATAGATTTGATATGTTATGTATCTTTTATGATTTTGATACTAATCACTATTTGAAAGAACCCATGGTAATCATAGCTTCCACTTTTTTATAATATTGGTATAACTATTTTCACCCCTATTACAATCGAATGTAGGTAGGGTCGATCATCGTGGTGGATTTGTTAGGATACGATGGCAAGAATTGTTTGTTTCATGTCGAGTGTTATGAATTTTAATATTTCGTTAAACATCCGTTAGCATATTTAAAAATAAGTGTATATTTTATATCCCAAATTTTAGGATGCCAAATGATTTTCGCATGGACACCATGCTTTCTCACACTAGTGGACCCACAACCATTATGCTAGAATATTAGGTTAGGGCAATGGATTGATATAAAATTAGAAAATTAAAAATATAGTTAGATATCTCTTTAAGATAATATTTAAAAAAACAACTCATTAAAAAAATGTTTTAGAAAAATGGAAAATTAGTATCATTTTTTCTTAATGTATAGTTAATATATAAAAATAAATTTTTTAGAATGATTTTTTAAATTATTATATATAAATCACACAAAATGTAACCATAATTAATTATATTTTAAAATAAAAATTTTATCGAAATTACATTTATGTAAATAGAATTTAATTTTGAATGCTAGTAAATGGGAACACACACACACATCTAAATAAATTAATAATTGAAATTTAAAAATACAATATATTGTATTATATAATAATATTTTCAAATTACTTTCCAATAAAATATTTATGTTCATTTTTATTTTAAATAATATATAACCTAATAGTATTATATAATATGAAAAAAATATTATATATATATATATATACAGAAATTTAATATTTAAAAAATCATGTTTAAAAATATAAATATAGAAACCTGTATAATAGAAATCATATATATTTATTTTTATTTACATCTACATATTTATGTCGCTACAATATATATTATATATTGAGGTGACCTAAGACTTACATAGGATAATTTTACTCTATTATAGGTAAATATTCAATAAATATCATATTAATAGAACCCTCGTATTAGCTATGATTTAGGGACCTTAGAGACAAGATAAAAAATCAAATTATAGCCAGAAATATCATAAACATGTTATGTAATCTTCTTCTCAGGTAACAATATTTTTAAAAATACCATACGTAAAACCATTCATCCCAACCATGGATAATTTAGATATATAAAATTGTGACCTCAGATGCTTATAAAGGGTAATCAAAGGAGTTATTAATAAATGATCATAAGTTTGTATAATATAAAAATTAGTCTAATATAATTTTATCATGACATTAAATGTCAAAACTAGTAAATCTTTGATCATTAATCATGAGTCATTTCTTAATAGTTTTTTAAAAAAAATACAAAAGTCATATGCATATGGAATCCTCACCAATCATTCCTGATCTATGAGAAAATGTTTTAAATAAAAGACCTAAATTTTTAGCATACACATAAGAATAAGAAATAATTTTTATAGTCAATTATCACTTCCATGTCCAATATGGTGCACAAAGACCCAAAGTAGATCTGGTTAACAAAACATTCCATCATTTCCTTATTGAAGGATCACTCCCAAGATTATCATAGCAAGAAGAGTCCCTTACTAAACTGGGTTTACAAATTATTCTAGTCATTTTTTCACAAGAGATATAAACCTTTACAAAATACATTGGAGGGATATAAAATTCCATTATCCTCTTTCACATAATGTAAACCATACAAAAATGTTCTCAAATACCATAAATACCTGCATTAATTCATCATAGAATAACCCATGGAAAAGAAATATATTTTAATAATATTTCAACCTAACTTAATTATCC
The DNA here is from genome assembly GCA_963277665.1 of Viscum album. Lineage (NCBI taxonomy): Eukaryota > Viridiplantae > Streptophyta > Magnoliopsida > Santalales > Viscaceae > Viscum > Viscum album. Next base: position 670,878,832 of record OY728123.1, read on the forward strand.
TATGGAGAAAAAGTGTTTCATAAAATCATTCATCAACAATTATCACCATAAGTCATATTGGTAATGGAATTTGATGTTATCCTTAGAACATATCTCATGAGAAGAATAAATAATCATAATGGATTGTGGAATATATTTAAAATACATTTAAAGAATCATTTGAACATTTCAGTGAATGTATAGAAAATATCCTCCTCTATCGTTATCCTTAAAAATGAAATCCAATAATATTAAGTGAAATATTTAATTTTATAATAAATATATAAAAATTTAATGTTTTCTTCAAAAAATAATCATGACAAAGGGAAAATTATTTCTTTCCATATACATTAAAAGTGAAATTTATTTTCACAGTTATATAAAATTTAAAATGTGATTCAACAATAAAAAGTTGAAAATATTCCCTCAAATAATTGGAAATAAATTCAGAGGTAGTCAAAATAAAAATTATAATATAAATTAAAGAAACAAATCCATTAAATTTTTTTAAAAACATTGACATTTAAGAAACATTTATTTGACCAAAGAGGCAATAGGGTGATCTTTTCTTAAAAATAGTTTCTCAATCATTTTATGTGCCCAAGATGGAAAATGGTACTGATACATGATAATACCTAGAATAATAAGAGTTGATTAATATATATATATATATATGTTTTAATGTATAAGGATTTTATAATTTCAATCAATTTAAAATTTAAAGTAAACAATCAAAAAAAAAAGAGATTATCACATAAACCCTTTCCCCAAGTCCCATCATTCTTAAAACATGGTCAAATATTTTATTAAATAAATATATAATTATTATTAATATATTTTAGAAACATATTATTACATAAAATACTATATATCATTCCATTGTTTTTTCTAATTACCCTTTTATAATCAATTCAATTTTAAAATTAACATTCTTGTGAAAATTGTATCTTTTCGATGCATATTTCCCTTCAACTATTCCAAAGATTATGGATTAGTCATGATCTCATAATATATAGAATAATAAATAATAGATAAAGAAAATATTTATTCATTATATATATTTTTATAAGCATTCATAGAAATTTGTGATGAAAATTTAATTACATCTCTTCATGGAGACTGTAGTATGTACCTATGCATAGGTGTTGTTTTATGTTTTTTATTGATGGAAATAAATAATAATTAAATAATAATTAAACTCTAAAATATCATAATTATATCCAGAATATCATATATATATATATTAATTAAACATATCCTTTTTACTATCCACGTAAATAAGAAATGAAAAATGAATCACATTTTATCACGGAGTAGATAGTATATAAATATATAGAAGCGATATTAGTATTTACCAGTAAATAGGATGGAGAAAGAAAATTGAAATAAAAATAACATAAAAACAAGTAAATATAGAAAATATATTAATAAAAACATGTTGATATGGTTATATAACATTTTGAGATGGTTTAAGAAGAATGAAATAATAAAAATATTTGTATAATCATACACATCTTTTTCATGTATTTTAAGATGCAATATTTTTATAGGCATGTATCTTGGGTTTGGGATGATCCACTTTTGTATGGGTTTTCTTTTCCTCCTTAAATATTGGTGGTAGACTTTCGTTTAAGGATGGAAATATTTTTCTAAGGAAAATGGCATAATATTTTGGGATGTATATATGATTAAATTTACAAGGTCTATATAGAAATGTTTCAAAAAGGATTATAGGAGCTCCGTATGGGATTAAAAAGATTCAATGTTTGTTCGACTTCATTTAATAGAATCTAGGTAGAGTGATTCTTGCTCAAAATTTTTATATTTTGAATAGTTCAGATGATGTGAACCTATTTCCAAGAAGATGGAATGATAGGGTTTAGTCTATGAAACATTTTAAAACCGTAAAATAGGTTCCCATCATGAAATGATTAGTTGTGGCAATATTAAGTTGAGGAGATACTTTTTTCTATTTATTTTATAAATTGATTTATTCATGTTTTGATTTTATCAATATTAGTGGTTTTAAACCATGTGGTGCATGTGATTTTATATTCACCCGACTGAATCTTCATCTCTCAAACCCTAGGGAGAATCTAGGTGATTTTGGAGTGATTCCTTCTATTCCATACATCTCATTATAGAATTTAATGTACAGTGAGATCATTCACTTTGGTATTCATCTTTCATCCACTATTCTCCTTTAAGGAAGTGTGATCTTTTAACCACTATTGTAGTGCATTTTGATATAGATTTTTCATGATATATGGATTCCTTATGATATTATTTTCCTTATTTCAACATTTTTGTTCCCTACTGAGAGTGTTTCTTTTATCTTTGGATAATTTTTTGTGGTATAGAACAAATTCCAATAGTCTTCTTCTTTTTAAGTGTTTTTAATATTATGTGATTACAACGACTCAATATGAACATTAACTAAAAACTATTGGTGGATGATATTAATTTTTTGGCATACTCTTGGGATCCCATTGGATCCATTAGTTTTGTAACATCACTTGTAGCTACTCATAGGTTGAGCCTACACTTGAACCATAATGAATGGGATAACAGATTAAAATTAGTTGTGTTACATGATATATCATCTAATTGAATGTGATATAATCAACCAAAAAAATGTATTATATTTTTATTGAATGATTGTGGATAATTTTCTATGGATGGATATGCACACTAGAATGATAATAGAATAAGTTATAATTTTGTGAATGAATGTATAATTGAGAGACAGATTGTAATTTGATGAATTCATAATTTTGGAGTCTAATTCTATGTTGAATTATTCCTAGAATTTTGACATATTTTGTGATTATTGATGTAATTATTATTTAAATGTATTTCCCTAGTTTCATTCTCAAATTATTATAAAGAGTGTGTTGCATTGTTTTAGGTTGTAATGCTTAGATAGAGGGATTTTCCCAATTTCATGAAGAAATGATTATATACAGGACATGTATGAGTTGATGGTAATGATTACAGGGCTAGGTATGATTATGATGTAAGAATTATAGTTCTTGGGATGATTATACATAATTATATATATATATAGATATTGGATTATTTATGTGGCAATTCATATAGGACTTGGCCAGGTTATGCTTATATTATTATATAGGGGGATATCTGAGGTTATTCGGAAGTGGTTATATAGATTTATTGTCCCAATTATGTTAAAACTATTACAGTTCTTAGCTCAGTTATGCTAAAATGACTATATTGAGGCATTGTTTGATGTTTTGTGACTATTCCATGGAATTGTAGTCATATTTCGTCTAGTAATTCTACACAGTTAGAGGTATTCTAGTATATAGCCAAAGAAATTTGATTTTTACACTATATTTATTAATTTATTAATACATTTATTTATCTATTTATTGAATTTTTTCCTTTTATAAATGTTTTTTTAAAAATTTGGTGTCATCCTAATGAATTATAATAACACCCTATTTTGGCCTCCATTTGGTACCTGAGATTATTACATGGATACATGTTTGGATATGGGAAAGGGACCATATTGTTGATTTTTTCTTGTTTTATGTGTTAGATCATGAATTTTGGACATGGGACTTTTGAGTTTATTTGTGTCTATTATTTCTTTTATTTTATGAATTTTACAATGAAATTTTGAGACATTTTAGACTCTAAACACATTGTTCATTATTATTTAATTTACATGGTTGACCTATTATCATCTTTTTTTATTATGTAACATTTTCATTATTTTCATTACTCCAATATTTATTTATTTATAATGTATTTCAACATAGTATTGTGGGTTATTGTCTCCAAACAATGTTCCCTACACCCATGGTACTATTTTACAACCTCTGTTATATGGGGAGGTATTCTTGTGCTCCAGTTACAAACCTTATTTATCCATGTGAGAGTGATCTTTATTATGGTACATTACAATGTGGTATTAGGGGCCCTTATGTTTTTTTCTGTAGCCTTACTATTTCGGAATGGTATAAATTAGACATGGATGTTTTGGGATGTGGTAATGAGATCATGTTTGGGAGTTTCAGACCCTTGTATATGGGAACTCAAAGTTCCAATGGATGGGATTTTTTATCATATTTTTCTCCTGTTATAGATAATATCAATTCACCTTTTGTGATTCACATAATTTGTACTGTTGTGGTTTCTTCATATTTATACATGTGTCCCAGTATGCAAAGAGAAGATTATGCATACATCATGATAGGACCATAGAGATAAATATTTTCCCTTATTGTACATGATATGGGCATATTTATATCATGGCATATATTTTCTTGTATAAACTATGAAATAAGATCTCTATTATATCTGTAAAAAAAGGGAACAACTGAACATTTATGTCATGAAAATTCACTAAGTAATCCTTATTTATAGTGACAAGGATCCAATGGTTGTCTTTTTGAGTAAAATTTTGAGGTGTACCTAGTTTTTATTCAGTAGTATAAGGAGTATGGTTTTCTTGTATAGAAATTTTATCCAGGTCATCTTCAAATTTAGTGTCTAGATAATGGAAATCAACATCCTCTTAATGTATCTGAATTAGATATTCCTATATCTATCTTAGATTTTATGGATATTCTGATTTTTGAAAACATCATGAGGGTAACATGATCCGTGGAAAGTAATTTTATTCACATTACACTTTAAATGTATGAGATGACAAGATATTTTCAGCTACAATATTTACCAATGTCCACTAGGAAGGGAGGTTTCTAGGAAGTAGAGTTTGGGATCAAATTGGTCTAAAATATCTTCCATCACCTCTAGATACATAAAAATAGGAGGATGATGTTTTATATATACAATATTTCTGGACAATACAAGGGTCGGTGGGACACATTATAGTAAGTTGGGAATCAAGATGAGTTTTCCTGGAAGGACATAAAGCAAATGTTTTTGTACCACTTCTATACTGAAACATTGAGGGTTGATATGGCTCAAAAGTTCTTTCACTTTATGTGAGAGGGGATGTTAGTGATAAAATAAACTATAAATTTCACATACATATAGTTCTATAAATCTTCTTTATTATTAAATGAGATAGCTAGGGCGAGGTGTTTCTAGGATGATATTTTCTATGATATCAAGTCAAAGGTAAACACTTTTATCATGATTAGAATTTTGGATATAATGAATCTGGTACTCATCATGGAATAGATTTTTAGAGAGGCCATAAACAGATGTTTTCATGTTTCAGTAGTGAAAAATGGGATATATTTAAGTGTAAATAGTGTCTCTATGATAGTTATCACCAAAGAATCCTTGAGTAGAGCAGTCAGGATAATGTCAATCCATCTCAGGGATGTATTGTGTTGAGGTGTTATAAGTGTGGCCCATTTTTCATTGGAATCCTTAGTTTAGGTATCCAACATTTGAGTTTCATACTTGTAATAATATGGGACACTTTCATTGTTTTTAGGGTAATTTATTAGGAGAGTAGGGGAAAGGGTTCTGATCTGGTTCCAAAACTCTAGGAGGGACTCATCCACCCCTCATCACACAAAAATTGTCTCTTTCACTAGATTTTTAGGTCATGTGAGGGGGAATTGAACCCCAGTGTAGGATCAGGAGTACTAGGTGGATGGTAAATCAAATGGGAGTTTAATTGGATCTCAGTTCTAAAGGTCAATTAAGTGAAAAACTATACAATCATCTCTATGTAGTTCGGATACAAGATTTTCTATCGTTAGAGGTATAATTCAAGTATCATCTACCTCTTACAATGTTTTGTTTGATATATGGGAATTCAATTCCTTTATTTCTAATATTTTTTAGAATAGTATGGGCTTGATTGTGGAAGGATATTATTGTGTCATGAACATCAACATGCTTTTGGGAGTGCATTTGAACAATAAAAAATATTTCATGGAATGTTCTCTAGAAATTTTTGGTCACCAATTCATTTGGAGATTTTATGGGATGGAATTTACATGCATTTATTTGATCTTATGTAAGGATTCTTTAGTTATATAAAAGGTTAAAATCTACTATTTACAAAGAAGATTTACATTTATATCTCCAGAAAGAGGTAGTTATTTTCATTGGGGTGACTCGGATCTTCAGTATGGCCATGCATGACCTATTCTATGCAGATTGTATTGAATCAAGATAGATATTGTAGGAATTTCTATAAATGATGGTGGAATGTCATAGGATATTTTTCCTCTAGTGGTAACCCATTATTTGGATGTCATTCTGGATGTGTTAAATTTATTATCACCTGAGAAATAAATTGATTACATGATCGATTTGGTTTATGGTGTAGAGAATGTTTCTATCCCACCTTATAAGATGGCACTAGTGGATCATTCAAAAGTTTTGGTTCAATTAAAAGATCTAAAATATAACAATTTCATTTAACCAAGTATGTCACCATTGGTTTCTTACTTTCATTTTGGAAATAATGATTAAAGGTCTTTGCGACTGTGAGTGGACTATCTGAGATTGAAGTAAATGAATGTCAAAAAATGGTATCCATTTATAAATATCGATGATCCATTTTATCATCTTATAAGTAAAAATATTTTAATTAAGATTTAAATGTGATGTGGGTGTCATTAGTTGTGTGTGATACCATCAAGAATACCACTGACTATATTTGGGATCTGGTATAGATTTTATGAGATTGCAGAGATGTTTTTCAGTTTGATGAATTAACCAATGGTATTCATGGACATAATGTACATGATCTTTATTCCTTTTACGGATTAGTTTTGGGTCATTTTCACTGATGAAAACATAGTATACTCTTTGTCAACTGAATATTATTCCCAACACCATGACATGTTCTTCGGTTTACTGAGCGAGCATCAGATTTACCCAAAGTAACCTAAATATTATTTCTGGATTGATTAGGTGCACATCATGGGTCATGTAATCTCCAAAGAAAGTGTGTTAGTTGATTAATATAATGTTGTAATCATTACATCATGGGAGATTAAGAAGAAAATTTGCAAGAATCAGTGTTTTTTGTGTTTATCAGGTTTTTAACAGTGCTTTATCTAAGGATTATCTCATCTGGTAGAACTTATTATTGTGTTGACAATGAAAGGGGTGAAGAGTATTTAGTTAGATTCGTGGGAGTTATATTTTATGGATCCAAATTGAATGTTGGCCACATCATTGATCCTCAACTTACTTATTCTATGTATGTCAAAAAAAATTACTGTAACACATATGGATTTATTATCAGAGTATTCTAGATAATGGAGGGCTATGTGGTTACCTATTACACCAGATTTTTTATAATTCTTAAGGGTAATTATCTTTATCATGATCTAGATTTAGTTGTGATAATAGATTCCCTATTATTCTGGAGGTATTTTCATTTAGGTTAGAGGGTTATGTTGTACACAGATAATATGATACTTAGGTATATCATTTCTTTGTTGGACCTAAACCTTTTCAAAATGAGATGGGTTTAATATATATTGTATTTTGACATCGAGGTGGCTTATTCACTAAAAAACTAAAATGTCATTGTTTATGAATATAGACGAGTGATCCCTATAGAGATATTGTGGGACTCTTCTAATGATTGGATGGTTATGAATCTCCTTATATAAATTCATCATGTTGTTTATTACTTTTAGGGATGAGTAGCTTTGACTTCGACATATGTTGTACCCATGATTTTGGATCATATCATGACCAAGAAATTTTAGGATCTAGAGGATTTATTTTTAAATGAAAAAATATATGTTTTGGTGCCACTATCATGATGTTCACTTAGAACCAACAATATGTTTATTTTCCATTTCCTAGTTTGGGTTCTTTTGGGATCATGTGATGAGATGATGAGAGTTTAATGCCTTAGATGGGTGGCACATCTAGGTATAACAATGAAATATCATACTCTCCATAGATAGTACTGGTGGCTTGGAATAAAGAAGGTAGTAGTGGGCTTGGTGGTGAAATGCATCACCTGTCAAAATCTGAATATTTAGTAAAAGAGAATAACTAGATTTGTATAGCCTCTTCCAATTTTGTAATGGAAATGGTATGATTTCACTATAGTTTTTTATTGGATTACCAAGGAGATATCAAAAGAATTATGTATTATGGGTGATTGTGGATTTATTGGAGAGGGTATCACTCTTCTTTCCCACCAAGTAGAGCATCACTATTGTTGATATGGGTAGTATTTAAATGTAGTAGATAGTTTGTTTACATGGTTTTCCTAGTTGTATCACTTCTAAAAGAGATCCTCATTTCACATCTCTATTTTGGTATGGCCATTAAAAATATCTTGGGTAATTGGTTATTCTAAGAATAAACTATTTGTAAGAACCTAGTTTCTCACTCAAGTATGGATCCTTCAAATTTCGGTGTCTATCATTACTTTTGACTTAATATGGATGCATAATGAGTTTGAAATGTTCATATGGGTTTCAGGGGATTGTATAGAGCATAGAATACATATTTTGGGATACTTTCCATGTTGCATAGTTAGTTCATAGTTTGGCTAACTGTACAGATGAAAATTTTCAGATAGAACCAAATCACACTATTTGGGAACAATCATACCTCCAAACCTTGTGGGTTCCCTTTATTCCCAAGAAACCATTCATGGTTTGTGCATGTTTTTTCAAACAATGTGGAAGAACTTTTAATAGTCTATTGTTTGGGAAAATTATACATTTTCCCCTTAATGACCTTATTAGATCACCTCATTATTCATATCATGAGTTCCTGTATTATTTTCCCCCATGAAATAAATTATTATTATTTTTGAAGGAAAAATATATGGGTTGAAAGATTTCATTCATTCAGGACCCATTGAGATTATGTTAATCATGTTGGATATGGAGCTATAAGTACTCTATTATTTTTAAGACTTTCTTCTCCACTTTTTCTCTTGACTTAGTTATCAGGGTGAGAGTGTTTTCCACTTTTTGTAGATATAATTTTATCCGATCCAAATTAAGGGATGATACTTGAGGAAGAGAGTCATACTGTTAGGTCCACAAGGCTGAATACCCTGAGAGGGGGGGGTGAATCAGGGTATGACTAATTTAAAAGTAATGCCCGTTCTGATCTTGTTTTGCTGTTGAGAAAAACTCTCTTCTCTCTTTATCATGTTGCACAATGTAAACAGAAAGTGAAGAATGCACAGGACACAACAATTTTACTTGGTTCACCGCAAAGGGCTAAGTCCAAGGAGAATAGGCCGACAAGTTGCTGGTCGTACCAATTTCCACTAATCTTCACTAGCTGTGGATTACAAGGTTCGGGCTAGATCACTTCTAATCCGAGGCTCACTGCCTTTACAAGTTTAGGGTCAGCTCACTGCTTTCCCAAGGGTCACTCCCTGTTTCTCTCTCTCTCTGGCTCACTGCCGGTGGAGAGGATCACCTTCTTCCTCTTCCTAATCACACTGCTCTTGGAAGGAATCCACTCACAGTTTATAGACCAGTAGGTCTCTTCATTTGCATGAATGAATGCATCTTCCTCTGTGTGTAGATGCTCTGTTGAAGTACAACTTTCACCCGTAGATGAATATCTCTTAGCACCGAAGGTATCGGGCAACGTACCAGCTTCCACGCAGTCCGAGAAGCACCACTGGAACAAAACCTTAATTAGCGCGCAAGTCAATCTCGGCGCGCAAGTATCGGCGCACAAGTCACAACGGGCGTGCAAGTCCTCCTCATACACTTTCACGACTCAAGCTTCCTCAACTCCAAACTTGCGCGACTCTCTTCCTTTTACGCCCAAACCAATATTGGCGCACAACTGCCAACCGGCGTGCAACATCTAACACCGGCGCACAACTTCAACTAATGGCGCCCAAATTCACCTGCGCGACCCACACTCACCACTTGCGCGACCACCACACATGCGCGACGGGAGCTCTGATTTCTCAAAGTGTTGAACTCCGTTGCAAATGAGGAGTGGTGGTCCAGTATTTATAGGCAATCTGACCACCCTACGTGACGGCGCGCAAGTCACCTGCGCGACCCAGTTTCGGCGCGCAAGTATCCTGTCATTTTAGACACTTGTGCGACCAACTCCCAAACTTGCGCGAACCTCTTTACTTTGCCATATTTTGATCTTCTGATCTCGAAAAACATATGGTGCACAAGTTTCCTATACTCCAAGTCCTCGGCGCGCAAGTCCTTTTGCCAAAAACACTTTTCTTCTTTTGCTGATTTTCAGGCCCTAAAATTTGGCAAACACTGGAAAACGGCGCCACCTTGTATCTGTTCTTTTGTACCGCCTCCAGATCATCCATTCCTTTTCTCGACGTTCTTGAATCAAGCATGGATCGTTGACCTCGTCTCTTGAACTCGACTTTCCACCATGAAATCCTCTTTGTCAACAAATTTGTATGTCATTGTTTTTCTTTGTCAACAATCACTTCTCAGATGTCCACTTTGTCAACAAACACAATCACCTCAAAAATGATTTAATGATTTCTTGAGGGATTTTTGCCCAACAGTCTCCCCCTTTGGGTTTGTTGACAACTCTTCCAAAACAAAGATACGTCGTTGATTCTTCAGCCTCCATTCGCCGCATTGCGATTCTTATAGCGATCAAGGATTTACTCAACACATACTCTAAGACCTAATGAGAAATGCTCGGCATGAGAAACAAGAGTAAATGAAAAGTTCATCAATGAATCACTTTATCTCTGACATCCACTGTTGACACCAAACTGATACCAATTTGTACTAAACTGATACCAATTGTTGATGGATTTGTTGGAAGACCAATGTTTGGTTTGGAAATAGTCTTACCACTTTCCAACACCAATCTTCTGCTTTTATCACGATCCTTAGCTGTCGTGATATCTAATCTTTGATCGATCACTTCTAGAATCGTCAGATTTAATACACTCCCCCTTTCTCATTGCTCCCCCTTTCTGGCTGCTCCACCTGTCAGTTTCTCCCCGTATCAATTATGATTTATCAAATCTCCGCACTGTCTCCCCCTTGAACAATCACTATTTTCTCCTCCTTTAACAAACACTTTTCTCCCCCTTTGTCAACGAACCCAAAGGACAGTCCTTTGTAGTCTGTAACATAGTAGTGAACACATATCAGCATATTAGGGAAAAACACATCATACCTCGGGGAGAGAGGGGGTGGGGGACCCACATCCACACTATTTCAAGTGCGGGGAATCGACTGAACTCCCAGAGCCAGTCGATGCCTCTCAAAAGCTTCCTTGGATAAGGCCTTTGTCAGAATGTCTGCAACCTGTAGCTCTGTAGGCACATACTCCAACTTCACGATGCCCTGCTCAACCTTCTCCTTGATGAAATGATACTTGATGTCAATCTGCTTTGTCCTGGAATGATGGACATGATTTTTGATAAGATTTATAGCACATGAATTGTCACACTAGATTCTGATCGAATACTTCACTTCAACTCCCATACATTCAAGCTGCTACTTCATCCACAATAACTGTGTGCATGCTTGAGTGGCTTCAATATACTCAGCTTCTGCGGTGCTTAATGAAATTCAATCCTGCTTCTTGCTCAACCAAGCAATACATAGTCCGCCAAGATAAAATGCACCTCCAGTTGTTGATTTCCTGTCATCTGCTGAACCGGCCCAGTCTGCATCAGTATATCCCAATAATTCTTTCTGAGACTTGTCGTCATATGTCAGCCCGAAGTCCAATGTGCCCTTGATATACCGAAGTATTCTTTTCACTGCAAGCATGTGACTTTCCTTGGGATTACTTTGATATCTCGCTGCTTGGCATGTGGCGAAAACAATATCAGGCCTTTTCGCGGTCAAGTACAACAGACTTCCGATAATTTGCCTATATTCTATGATATTAACTGTCTTGACATCCTCATCTTTTGATAATATCATCCGGGTAGCAACCGGAGCCTTCATATCCATTAATTATCCATTCCAAACCTTCTTAGAACCTCCTTGGCATATTTTTATTGAGAAATAAAAGTGCCATTACTTCCTTGTGTCACCTGTAAACCAAGGAAAAATGTTAGCTCTCCAATCATTGACATTTCAAACTCATTTTTCATGAATTCGGAGAACTGTCTACATTGAGCTTCATCTGATCCGCCGAATATTATGTCATCAACATAAACCAGCACCATCATCCGTTGATTACTTTCATTACTAAAATAGAGATGGTAATCAACTCCTCCACGCTGAAAACCAAGCTTCTACAAATACTGATCAGGCCTTGAGTACCATGCTCGTGGTGTGTGTTTCAGCCCATACAATGCCTTCTTCAGCCTGAAAACTTTGTTATCATCCTCATGAATAAGAAAACCATATGGTTGCTCAATGTACACCTCTTCTTCCATAACCCCATTCAAGAACGTGGATTTAAAATCCATCTGGAACACTTTAAACTTTCTTTGCACTGTTATGGCCAAGAATAATCTGATTGTCTCCAGCCTTGCAACTGGTGCAAATGTCTCATCAACATCTATTCCTTCGATCTGGGAGTACCCCTGCACACTAGTCGTGCTTTGTTTCAAATAACAGTTCCATATTCATTCATCTTGTTGCGATAGACCCATTTAGTCCCAATGACATTCTTGTCTGCTGGTCTCGAAACAATCTCCCACGTCTGGTTCTTCTCAATCTGATCAAGCTCTTCATTCATAGCTTGAACCCAGTTTTCATCTTCAGCTGCATCAGAAAAACATTTCAGCTCCACCTGATATAAAAACGATGTCTGCTGTAATGAATTCATTCTTCGAGTCTGAACTGGTGCTGTCTGGTCACCAATGATATTCTGCCTATCAATTTCAGCTCGACTCTTTGGATTCCTTGCAGATATGGACTTGACACATTATTTTTCATCATGAGTATCTTCTTCTGAGTCAGCCTTTGCAACATCTGCCCCCCTGTGTTTCTTTCCTCATCATCACTTTCATCCAAGAACTGTTCACTGGATCATTGAGTATTCTGTTCATTTTCACCTATAGTGACATCATTGCTCTCAACGATTTTTTCCAGCCTCTTGTTGAAGCATTTATATGCTTTACTTTTCCCTGAGTAGCCAAGGAATATCCCTTCATCTCCTCGTGCCTCAAACATACTATGATTTTCTTTGTCGAGAATGAAACACTTACTTCTAAAGATTAGAAAGTATTTCAATGTTGGCTTCTTTCCGTACCATAGTTCATACGGAGTCTTCCCTTGCTTCAGACACAACAGAGACCTGTTTGAAACATAGACCGATGTTAAAACGGCTTCCTTCCAAAATTTCTCTGGTAGGTCCTTATCAATAAGCATTGTTCTGGACATGTTGTTGATGATCCGATTTATTCTTTCAACCACTCCATTCTGTTGGGGAGTTATTACTGATGATACTTGATGCCTTATCCCATGTTTCTCGAGATATTTTTCAACCTGACTGTTTGTAAATTCTGTACCGTTATCAGTACAAATTTCAGGATTTTCTGCCCAAGCATCATTTCTGATTCCCTCTTATACTGGTTTATATAACTGAACACCTCTGTCTTATGGGTAATGATGAATACCCAGGCCATTCTGCTATAATCATCAATGAAAAGAACATAGTACATTTTCCCATTTATAGCTCATGGTGAAATAGGTCCACATACATCAGCATGAACCAATTCGAGCGCTCTATTTGATTTCTGTTCCATTGGCCTGTATGTCTTTCTGATGATCATCCCTTGTTAGCAAGCATCACACGTATGAGCGCGATCACGTGATAGTTTGGGAAGGTCTCTAGCAGCATCACATTTTACGATATCCTCCATAGATGGTTGGCATAGATGACCAAGTCGCTTGTGCCACAGCTGGTTTTCTTCCACTCTAGATAAAAGACAAGTACCTTCTTCCCCACCTACAAGGTAGAGATTCCCCTTTGACGTTTTTCCCTGCAGAACAGCTGCTCCATCTTTTCCTTTCACAACACACATCTTCTTGGTAAATTGGATAGAGTGCCCAGAGTCACATAGTTGACTGACACTGAGTAAGTTATGACTGAGACCCTCTACTACCAAGACATCAGCACGTCTCATCTCTTTGCCCCCAAACTTGGCTTTCCCTGAGCCAACAATCTTCAGGCCTTCATCATTTCCAAATTTGACAACTCCTTCTTTGTCATATTTGATGCCTGTAACAAGATCCTTATTACCCGTCACGTGGGATGTGCAACCACTATCAAGGATCCAAACACCAGATCGATCTGATGCTTTCAGGGTAATCTCCGCCACTATAGCCTTCTCATTTTTCTTCTTCTTGGTCCATAATTTTTCTTTCACACTCGGCATGGATTGAGACTTATGTTCTTTCTTAGAGTATGATGGACCACCCTCATCTTGCAGAGCTTCAAATATGTTCTAAACTTTTAACTCACTTGTTGGTTTATTGATCTGCTTTTTGTGAATATTCTGATTCTGCTTTGACACATTTCTCCGAATAGTTGAAGTGCAATACCAAGCCATGTGTCCAAATCCTCCGCACCAAAAAATGTGTCCTTCAAAATGTGTTCTGGAAAACTGTTCTCTGTTTGACTGCCATCTCTGTTCATGTTCCCTTCTGTATCTCTTGGCTATGGAACACACATACTATGAATGTCCCATTTTCCCACAGCAATAACACCTGATATAGGATGCATTCCCTCATGATATTTCAGCACTACGATTTTCCCTTTGAGATTTCTGAATATTCTGATTCTGTTTTGTGCCCAAATCAACCTTCACTTTCGGGATGAGTGCTTGCGGTCTGAATGCAATTGTGGCAAATTTTTGTTCTTGACTAAGCCCAGAAACGACCTTAACATCTGAGCTCAATTGCTGCTTCTTCCCTACTGAACTGCTAGGCTCCGCTTTCATCTTCTCTGTCTTTTGAATGTCCTGCTTTTCGGATATCACGTTGGGGGTCAAGAGTTTATCTTGATCCTTAAGTTTTTGTCGCAGACTGACCACTTCTTCTTCAATCTCTTTGATACGTCTAACCTGATCTTTTCCTGTGTTGGTCAAACAATCAATTTCCTTCTTTTGTTCCCCAACTTTAAGATTATACTCAACAATATATTCTGAGTTCTCTGGTGTTGAGGATTTTAGTCTTTCAATTTCTTCTAACAGCTCAGACTTTTTTTCATCCTGTTGTTGCATATAGAGTTTGGAATCATGAACCACTTTATTGACTTTCTTCGTTTTGGCTCGCCAAAAGTCTATCTCCTCAAGAGCTTCTTCCAATTCGGCATCCATATCAACTCTCCCTTCAATTTCTTATTCTTCTTTAGCATCAGCTTCTTCTCCCTTTTGAGAACTACCAACAATCGCCACCAAGGCATTTACCCCACGATCTCTGCAATTTTCAATTTCCTCAACCTCTTCATCCTCATACTCATCTGAACATTCATGTTCTTGTGAGAGAAGATTCTTTTTCTTGAAGAAATTTCTCTTGAATTGCTTATTCCCTTTCACAAAAGCTGAATTTTTCTTTTTGGGAATTTCAACATCATCATCATCATTATCATCTTGAAACTTCTTTGGGCATCTTGCCGCAAGATGACCAACCTTTCCACATCGAAAACATGCTAGTGGAAGTTTACCTTTAAATTTTCCTCTTCTTCTTTATAGATTTGAAGATAGAAATGACATCACCACATCTGTCTCTTCTTCTTCATTAGAATCTTCAATGATGAGCTTCTTCATGGCCTTAAATGCCACCTCTTTAGACTTACCCTTTTCCACATCATCATTATCATCGTTCCTCATTTCATATGCAACAAAGGTACTGTGCAAATTGTCCAATGTCAGCTCCTTTGGATCTTTATCTTCTAGTACTGAAACTTTCGGATTGAACCGAGGTGGAAGTTTTCTCAAGATGTGCTTTACAATCTTTATGTCTTCAATGACTTCTCCAAGACCTCGCATATCTTCCACAACAATGTTTACCCTATCAAAGAATGCGTCAACAGACTCATTCGGGTTCATTTTCAGATCTTCATATTTGTTCCACAACACCTGCAGCTTTGCCTCTCTGACTTTTGTGTCCCCTTCATATATATTCAAAAGTTTTTCCCACCTGGCATGTGACATTTTTCATGACATCACCTTCGTGTAGATGGGATTGGAAAGGGCTCCCCCTAAGGCATTGATTGCTTTGGAATCAGCATCCAACTCTCTATGCTCAGCTTCTGATAAAGCACCACTATTAATATCAGCTGTGATACCATGCATAACTGCTGAAAGCATATCCATTCCCAAGGATTGAAAATAGTATTGCATCCGATTCTTCCATATCTGAAAATTATATCCATCGAAGATGGGAATCCCTTTATGATTGGTGACCTCCATTGAGAGAAGAACAACTTTCAACCTCTCCCTTTGATACCAATTGTTAGGTCCACAAGGCTGAATACCCTGAGAGGGGGGGTGAATCAGGGTATGACTAATTTAAAATTAATGCCCGTTCTGATATTGTTTCGCTGTTGAGAAAAACTCTCTTCTCTCTTTATCCCGTTGCACAAAGTAAATAGAAAGTGAAGAATGCACAGGACACGGCAATTTTACTTGGTTCACCGCAAAGGGCTACGTCCAAGGAGCATAGGCCGACAATTTGCCGGTCGTACCAATTTACACTAATCTTCACTAGCTGTGGATTACAAGGTTCGGGCTTGATCACTTCTAAGCCCAGGCTCACTGCATTTACAAGTTTAGGGTCAGCTCAGTGCTTTCCCAAGGGTCACTCCCTATTTCTCTCTCTCTCTCTGGCTCACTACCGGTGGAGAGGATCACCTTCTTCCTCTTCCTAAGCACACTGCTCTTGGAAGGAATCCACTCACAGTTTATAGACTTGTAGGTCTCTTCATTTTCATGAATGAATGCATCTTCCTCTGTGTGTAGATGCTCTGTTGAAGTACAACTTTCACCCGTAGATGAATATCTCTTTGAACCGAAGGTATCGGGCAACGTACCAGCTTCCACGCAGTCCGAGAAGCACCGCTGGAACAAAACCTTACTTGGCGCGCAAGTCAATCTCGGCGCGCAAGTATCGGCGCACAAGTCACAACGGGCGTGCAAGTCCTCCTCATACACTTTCACAACTCAAGCTTCCTCAACTCCAAACTTGCGCGACTCTCTTCCTTTTACGCCCAAACCAATATTGGCGCGCAACTGCCAACCGGCGCGCAACTTCTAACACCGGCACACAACTTCAACTAATGGCGCCCAAATTCACCTGCGCGACCCACACTCACCACTTGCGCGACCACCACACCTGCGCGACGGGAGCTCTGATTTCTCAAAGTGTTGAACTCCGTTGCAAATGAGGAGGGGTGGTCCAGTATTTATAGGCAATCTGACCACCCTACGTGATGGCGCGCAAGTCACCTGCGCGACCCAGTTTCGGCGCGCAAGTACCCTGTCATTTTAGACACTTGCGCGACCAACTCCCAAACATGCGCGAACCTCATTACTTTTCCATATTTTGATCTTCTGATCTCGAAAAACATATGGCGCACAAGTTTCCTATACTCCAAGTCCTCGGCGCGCAAGTCCTTTTGCCAAAAACACTTTTCTTCATTTGCCGATTTTCAGGCCCTAAAATTTGGCAAACACTGGAAAACGGCGCCACCTTGTATCTGTTCTTTTGTACCGCCTCCAGATCATCCATTCCTTTTCTCGACGTTCTTGAATCAAGCATGGATCGTCGACCTCATCTCTTGAACTCGACTTTCCACCCTGAAATCCTCTTTGTCAACAAATTTGTATGTCATTGTTTTGCTTTGTCAACAATCACTTATCAGATGTCCACTTTGTCAACAAACACAATCACCTCAAAAATGATTTAATGATTTCTTGAGGGTTTTTTGCCCAACAATCTCCCCCTTTGGGTTTGTTGACAACTCTTCCAAAACAAAGATACGTCGTTGATTCTTCAGCCTCCATTCGCCTCATTGCGATTCTTATAGCGATCAAGGATTTACTCAACACATACTCTAAGCCCACATGAGCAATGCTCGGCGTGAGAAACAAGAGTAAATGAAAAGTTCATCAATGAATCACTTTATCTCTGACATCCACTGTTGACACCAAACTGATACCAATTTGTACTAAACTGATATCAATTGTTGATGGATTTGTTGGAAGACCAATGTTTGGTTTGGAAATAGTCTTACCACTTTCCAACACCAATCTTCTGATTTTATCACGATCCTCAGCTGTCGTGATATCTAATCTTTGATCGATCACTTCTAGCATCGTCAGATTTAATACACTCCCCCTTTCTCATTGCTCCCCCTTTCTGGCTGCTCCACCTGTCAGTTTCTCCCCGTATCAATTATGATTTATCAAATCTCCGAACTGTCTCCCCCTTGAACAATCACTATTTTCTCCTCCTTTAACAAACACTTTTCTCCCCCTATGTCAACGAACCCAAAGGACAGTCCTTTGTAGTCTGTAACATAGTAGAGAACACATATCAGCATATTAGGGAAAAACACATCATACCTCGGGGAGAGAGGGGGTGGGGGACCCACATCCACACTATTTCAAGTGCGGGGAATCGACTGAACTCCCAGAGCCAGTCGATGCCTCTCAAAAGCTTCCTTGGATAAGGCCTTTGTCAGAATGTCTACAACCTGTAGCTCAGTAGGCACATACTCCAACTTCATGATGCCCTGCTCAACCTTCTCCTTGATGAAATGATACTTGATGTCAATATGCTTTGTCCTGGAATGATGGACATGATTTTTGATAAGATTTATAGCACTTGAGTTGTCACACTGGATTCCGATCGGAGACTTCACTTCAACTCCCATATATTCAAGCTGTTGCTTCATCCACAATAACTGTGTGCATGCTTGAGTGGCTGCAATATACTCAGATTCTGCGGTGCTTAATGAAATGCAATACTGCTTCTTGCTCAACCAAGCAATACATAGTCCTCCAAGATAAAATGCACCTCCAGTTGTTGATTTCCTGTCATCTGCTGAACCGGCCCAGTCTGCATCAGTATATCCCAATAATTCTGTCTGAGACTTGTCGTCATATGTCAGCCCGAAGTCCAATGTGCCCTTGATATACCGAAGTATTCTTTTCACTGCAAGCATGTGACTTTCCTTGGGATTACTTTGATATCTCGCTGCTTGGAATGTGGCGAAAACAATATCAGGCCTTGTCGCGGTCAAGTACAACAGACTTCCGATAATTTGCCTATATTCTGTGATATTAACTGTCTTACCATCCTCATCTTTTGATAATCTCATCCGGGTAGCAACCGGAGTCTTCATCTCCTTTAATTATCCATTCCAAACCTTCTTAGAACCTCCTTGGCATATTTGGATTGAGAAATAAAAGTGCCATTACTTCCTTGTGTCACCTGTAATCCAAGGAAAAATGTTAGCTCTCCAATCATTGACATTTCAAACTCATTTTTCATGAATTCGGAGAACTGTCTACATTGAGCTTCATCTGATCTGCCGAATATTATGTCATCAACATAAACCAGCACCATCATCCGTTGATTACTTTCATTACTAAAATAGAGATGGTAATCAACTCCTCCACGCTGAAAACCAAGCTTCTTCAAATACTGATCAGGCCTTGAGTACCATGCTCGTGGTGTTTGTTTCAGCCCATACAATGCCTTCTTCAGCCTGAAAACTTTGTTATCATCCTCATGAATAAGAAAACCATCTGGCTCCTCAATGTACACCTCTTCTTCCAGAACCCCATTCAAGAACGTGGATTTGACATCCATCTGGAACACTTTAAACTTTCTTTGCACTGTTATGGCCAAGAATAATCTGATTGTCTCCAGCCTTGCAACTGGTGCAAATGTCTCATCAACATCTATTCCTTCGATCTGGGAGTACCCCTTGCACACTAATCGTGCTTTGTTTCAAATAACAGTTCCATATTCATTCATCTTGTTGCGATAGACCCATTTAGTCCCAATGGAATTCTTGTCTGCTGGTCTCGAAACTATCTCCCACGTCCGGTTCTTCTCAGTCTGATCAAGCTCTTCATTCATAGCTTGAACCCAGTTTTCATCTTCAGCTGCATCGGAAAAACATTTCATCTCCACCTGAGATAAAAATGATGCCTGCTGTAATGAATTCATTCTTCGAGTCTGAACTGGTGCTGTCTGGTCACCAATGATATTCTGCCTATCAATTTCAGTTCGACTCTTTGGATTCCTTGCAGATATGGACTTGACACTTTCTTTTTCATCATCAGTATCTTCTTCTGAGTCAGCCTCTGCAACATCTTCCCCCCTGTGTTTCTTTCCTCATCATCACTTTCATCCAAGAACTGTTCACTGGATCGTTGAGTATTCTGTTCATTTTCACCTATAGTGACATCATTGCTCTCAACGATTTTTTCCAGCCTCTTGTTGAAGCATTTATATGATTTACTTTTCCCTGAGTAGCCAAGGAATATCCCTTCATCTCCTCGTGCATCAAACATCCTATGATTTTCTTTGTTGAGAATGAAACACTTACTTCCAAAGATTCGAATGTATTTCAATGTTGGCTTCTTTCCGTACCATAGTTCATACGAAGTCTTCCCTTGCTTCAGACACAAGAGAGACCTGTTTGAAACATAGACTGATGTTAAAATGGCTTCCTTCCAAAATTTCTCTGGTAGGTCCTTATCAATAAGCATTGTTCTGGCCATGTTGTTGATGATCCGATTTCTTCTTTCAACCACTCTATTCTATTGGGGAGTTATTACTGATGATACTTGATGCCTTATCCCATGTTTCTCGAGATAGTTTTCAACCTGACTATTTGTAAATTCTGTACCGTTATCAGTACGAAATTTCAGGATTTTCTGCCCAAGCATCATTTCTGATTCCCTCTTATACTGGTTTATATAACTGAACACCTCTGTCTTATGGGTAATGATGAATACCCAGGCCATTCTGCTATAATCATCAATGAAAATAACATAGTACCTTTTCCCATTTATAGCTCATGGTGAAATAGGTCCACATACATCAGCATGAACCAATTCGAGCACTCTAGTTGATTTCTGTTCCATTGGCATGTATGTCTTTCTGATGATCTTCCCTTGTTAGCAAGAATCACACATATGAGGGTGATCACGTGATAGTTTGGGAAGGTCTCTAGCAGAATCACATTTTAAGAGATCCTCCATAGATGGTTGGCATAGATGACCAAGTCGCTTGTGTCACAGCTGGTTTTCTTCCTCTCTGGATAAAAGACAAGTACCTTCTTCCCCACCTACAGGGTAGATATTCCCCTTTGACCTTTTTCCCTGCAGAACAGCTGCTCCATCTTTTCCTTTCACAACACACAACTTCTTGGTAAATTGGATAGAGTGCCCAGAGTCACATAGTTGACTGACACTGAGTAAGTTATGACTGAGACCCTCTACTACCAAGACATCAGCACGTCTCATCTCTTTTCCCCCAAACTTGGCTTTCCCTAAGCCAACAATCTTCAGGCATTCATCATTTCCAAATTTGACAACTCCTTCTTTGTCATATTTGATGCCTGTAACAAGATCCTTATTACCCGTCATGTGGGATGTGCAACCACTATCAAGGATACAATCACCAGATCGATCTGATGATTTCAGGGCAATCTCCGCCACTACAGCCTTCACATTTTTCTTCTTCTTGGTCCATAATTTTTCTTTCACACTCGGCATGGATTGAGACTTCTGTTCTTTCTCAGAGTATGATGGACCACCCTCATCTTGCAGAGCTGCAAATCTGTTCTGAACTTTTAACTCACTTGTTTGTTTATTGATTTGCTGCTTGTGAACATTTTGATTCTGCTTTGACACATTTCTCTGAATAGTTGAAGTGCAATACCAAGCCATGTGTCCAAATCCTCCGCACCAAAAACAGTGTCCTTCAAAATGTGTTCTGGAAAACTATTCTCTGTTTGACTGCCATCTCTGTTCATGTTCCCTTCTGTATCTCTTGGCTATGGAACACACATACTATGAATGTCCCATTTTCCCACAGCAATAACACCTGATATAGGATGCATTCCCTCGTGATATTTCAGCACTACGATTTTCCCTTTGAGATCTCTGAATATTCTGATTCTGTTTTGTGCCCAAATCAACCTTCACTTTCGGGATGAGTGCTTGCGGTCTGAATGAAATTGTCGCAAATTTTTGTTCTTGACTAAGCCCAGAAACGACCTTAACATCTAAGCTCAATTGTTGCTTCTTCCCTACTGAACTTCTAGGCTCCGCTTTCATCTTCTCTGTCTTCTTAATGTCCTGCTTTTCGGATATCACATTGGGGGTCAAGAGTTTATCTTGATCCATAAGTTTTTGTCGCAGACTGACCACTTCTTCTTCAAGCTCTTTGATACGTCTAACCTGATCTTTTCCTGTGTTGGTCAAACAATCAATTTCCATCTTTTGTTCCTCAACTTTAAGCTTATACTCAACAATATATTCTGAATTCTCTGGTGTTGAGGATTTTAGTCATTCAATTTCTTCTAATATCTCAGACTTTTCTTCATCCTGTTGTTTCATATAGAGTTTTGCATCATGAACCACTTTATTGGATTTCTTCGTTTTGGCTCTCCAAACGTCTATCTCCTCAAGAGCTGCTTCCAATTCGGATTACATATCAACTCTCCATTAAATTTCTTCTTCTTCTTTAGCATCAGCTTCTTCTCACTTTTGAGAACTACCAACAATCTCCACCAAGGCATTTACCCCACGATCTCTGCAATTTTCAATTTCCTCAACCTCTTCATCCTCAGACTCATCTGAACTTTCAAGTTCTTGTGAGAGAAGATTCTTTTTCTTGAATAAATTTCTCTTGAATTGCTTATTCCCTTTCACAAAAGCTGAATTTTTCTTCTTAGGAATTTCAACATCATCATCATCATTATCATCTTGAAACTTCTTTGGGCATCTTGCCACAAGATGACCAACCTTTCCACATCGAAAACATGCTACTAGAAGTTTACCTTTAAATTGTCCTCTTCTTCTTTATAGATTTGAAGAATGAAATGACATCACCTCATCTGTCTCTTCTTCTTCATTAGAATCTTCAATGGTGAGCTTCTTCATGGCCTTAAATGCCACCTCTTTAGACTTACCCTTTTCCACAGCCTCATTATCATCTTTCCTCATTTCATATGCAACAAAGGTACTGTGCAAATTGTCCAATGTCAGCTCCTTTGGATCTTTATCTTCTAGTACTGAAACTTTCGGACTGAACTGAGGTGGAAGTTTTCTCAAGATGTGCTTTACAATCTTTATGTCTTCAATGACTTCTCCAAGACCTCGCATATCTTCCACAACAATGTTTAACCTGTCAAAGAATGCGTCAAGAGACTCATTCGGGTTCATTTTTAGATCTTCATATTTGTTCCACAACACCTGCAGCTTTGCCTCTCTGACTTTTGTGTCCCCTTCATATATATTCAAAAGCTTTTCCCACCTGGCATGTGACGTTTTGCATGACATCACCTTCGTGTAGATGGGATTGGAATGGTCTCCCTCTAAGGCATTGATTGCTTTGAAATCAGCATCCAACTCTCTATGCTCAGCTTCTGATAAAGCACCACTATTAATATCAGCTATGATACCATTCATAGGTGCTGAAAACACATCCAAGGATTGGAAATAGTGTTGCATCCGATTCTTCCATATCTGAAGATTATATCCATCGAAGATCGGAATCCCTTTATGATTGGTGACCTCCATTGAGAGAAGAACAACTTTCAACCTCTCCCTTTGATACCAATTGTTAGGTCCACAAGGCTGAATACCCTGAGAGGGGGGGTGAATCAGGGTATGACTAATTTAAAATTAATGCCCGTTCTGATCTTGTTTCGCTGTTGAGAAAAAATCTCTTCTCTCTTTTTCCTATTTCACAATTAAATAGAAAGCGAAGAATGCACAGGACACAGCAATTTTACTTGGTTCACCGCAAAGGGATACGTCCAAGGAGCATAGGCCGACAAGTTGCCGGTCGTACCAATTTCCACTAATCTTCACTAGCTGTGGATTACAAGGTTCGGGCTAGATCACTTCTAAGCCCAGGCTCACTGCCTTTACAAGTTCAGGGTCAGCTCACTGCTTTCCCAAGGGTCACTCCCTGTTTCTCTCTCTCTCTGGATCACTGCCGGTGGAGAGGATCACTTTCTTCCTCTTCCTAAGCACACTGATCTTGGAAGGAATCCACTCACAGTTTATAGACCTGTAGGTCTCTTCATTTGCATTAATGAATGCATCTTCCTCTGTGTGTAGATGATCTGTTGAAGTACAACTTTCACCCGTATATTAATATCTCTTTGCACCGAAGGTATCGGGAAACGTACCAGCTTCCACGCAGTCTGAGAAGCACCACTGGAACAAAACCTTACTTGGCGCACAAGTCAATCTCGGCGCGCAAGTATCGGCGTGCAAGTCACAACGGGCGCGCAAGTCCTCCTCATACACTTGCGCGACTCAAGCTTCCTCAACTCCAAACTTGAGCAACTCTCTTCCTTTTACGCCCAAACCAATATTGGCGCGCAACTGCCAACCGGCGCGCAACTTCTAACACCGGCGCACGACTTCAACTACTGGCGCGCAAATTCCCCTGCGCGACCCACACTCACCACTTGCGCGACCACCACACCTGCGCGACGGGAGCTCTGATTTCTCAAAGTGTTGAACTCCGTTGAAAATGAGGAGGGGTGGTCCAGTATTTATAGGCAATCTGACCACCCTGCGCGACGGCGCGCAAGTCACCTGCGTGACCCAGTTTCAGCGCGCAAGTCCCCTGTCATTTTAGACACTTGCGCGACCAACTCCCAAACTTGCGCGAACCTCTTTACATTGCCATATTTTGATCTTCTGATCTCGAAAAACATATGGCGCGCAAGTTTCCTATACTCCAACTACTCGGCGCGCAAGTCCTTTTTCCAAAAACACTTTTCTTCTTTTGCTGATTTTCAGGCCCTAAAATTTGGAAAACACTGGAAAATTGCGCCACCTTGTATCTGTTCTTTTGTACCGCCTCCACATCATCCATTCCTTTTCTCGACGTTCTTGAATCAAACATGGATCGTTTACCTCAGCTCTTGAACTCGAAATTCCACCATGAAATCCTCTTTGTCAACAAATTTGTATGTCATTGTTTTGCTTTGTCAACAATCACTACTCAGATGTCCACTTTGTCAACAAACACAATCACCTCAAAAATGCTTCAATGATACCTTGAGGGATTTTTTCCCAACACATACATACCTCAGGTAGGTGATCTATAACGCTTCCCTCATGTTCACAGATTTTGGAATTTTCTGTGTGGTGCCCACCAATTTCATCGGCTGCTGTTAAGAGAATTTATATACTATTCATATAATAATTAAAACCATTTTATTATTCTCTTTAAAAATATGTGATTACTTGTTTATTTTTACACCCACAATGCTTAGAATCCCATGTAGTATTATTTTAATTAATTTTTATTTTATTGTTTTAAAACATTTGAGTCGACGTTCTGGTGCGCCTTGGATTGACCATCCTAAGGGTATTGTTTTCTATATTAAATGGATTGATTTATATTGAGGATTTAATTATGAAAAGTACCATATATTTGAATTAATTTACCCACCAAAGGAAATTTTTCAAATTATAAATAATTATGAAGTGGAAATTGTCATATATACTAGTAATATGACTTGACAGGATTAAATGTGAATGATTAATCGGTTGCATGTCCATATAATCCCTTACAAAATTAATGGAAGGTAGTGAAATGAACCATAAATTATTGAATAGTAATTAAATGTTTTTAAATGGTTTCAAACTAAATGAAATTATGACACTTTTAAAAGATAATGCTTAGACTAAATGAAATATTAAAAGACTTTGTTATCAACCAAGAATGACCTGACTCGAGCTCACATTGGATTTTTATGGGGAAATTCTATGAGCACTATGGAACACCACATCGATTCCAAGATATAGCTTACATTGGTTAAGACCCACCTAGATCCTGATCCTTGTTTATTATTTAGATGCTCGATATGACAACGTAAGATCCCTTTGATATTATTATACAATTATTTGGATACACACTTTGGATCTAGAATTCACAAGTAGGTGCCATGGTTAAAGTCCATTAGGCCATGTCATTGCTTAGCCCCATTTTACCTTAGATGAACTGCTTAGACACATTATGTGTCTTATTGGGGAATTCCTTGGACTATGCTTCAGGGATTACACTCTTAACCTTATCATGAAAGTAGTTATTACTGAGTTAGAAACCTTTGAGGTGTAATTTTCCTTGGTTATTAACTTGGAACAAAATTATTAAATATCATTATTGGTTTCCTTGTCACAACATGGAACCCTCACTATTGTTTACATATGACTCATTTATAAACTGGAATTAATAAATTAATGGATTAGTTTGGTTTAGATGCCAGTCAATGGCTGATGTAGCTACAGGGGTATTCAGTTATATTTTTATGCATTACAATATATATGCATGGTTTTGCATTGTTACATTTCTATTACACAAATGAGATGATATAGAAATTTTTGGTGCTGTCCAATTGTTATTTATATCACAGCCTCTCTGGGAATCATTTTCTACTCAGAGTAGATTACAATAATGAATGTGTTGAAAAATGAAATCATACGGCTTCGAACACTTGATTACATAATGTTTAGGATAGATCTTGATAGCATACTACCAAGCTAGAGCTTGGGATGCTTGGGAGAGTCTTTGATTTCATTTATACATTGTGGATCATATTATGATAGATATCTTGTATACAGGTTTTCTAGTTTTCTAGATACATGACTTATCGTTATCTATTATTCTAGTTATTTTAGTTATTTTTACTGTTGTCTATATTGTCCACTATTCTGCCTGTTTAAATTCATTGTTTCCTCTATTTAACCTTGTTCATATTTATCCGCTACATTTAAATATTTTAATGAGGAAATAGTCTCCCCTTGGATACACCCTAGGCCCTCACTGCTAGTCAATAACCTTTGGAATTTGGGTAGATTCTCTTGAGGTCATGTTTTTATTTGGACTAGGGACACCTATTAAGTGGAATATAGGACTATGATGTCACATAGTATTGTCATAGGACATTAAATATTTTCTTTACTATTTGGAAAAAACATATTAGACCTTGTAATTTCTTGGAAGATGGTCATAATCTTTTATTGGGTATCACAAATCCATGTTCATGGTAAAATCTAAGGTTCCTAAGTTATATTTTTTTTTCTTTTTCCTAAAAAAATTGGCATTATTCCACTATTGGGTAACACAACTTTTGTGTGGTTTTGTTGATTATTACCCTATTAGAGGATTTTCTTTCATCCTTGTCCTGATGATATGTGGGGAAGGAGCGTTGTTCCATACATCATTAAAGGCACCAATAATTCGAATGTCATGCATATTTTCATGATAAATAGATGCATTTCACTATTTTACTTTTCTTGATATGCTTGTGATTATTTACTGATGATGTGATAGTTATTTTATGATTGTACTACTCTTGGTTGTGATTGATTGATTGTATGTCTCAATTCATGAGTTGTATGAGCCCTCATGGGTTGGGATGAGTAATTTACTGAGTTGAGATATTATTATATAAGGAAATTGGTGTCATTTCTAGTGATAAGTTATATGGGAATTGATTCACCAGAAATTGATAACGATTATAAAGTGAATCCTGAAATCAAAAAATAATTGGATGTACTTCCTTATCATTGGTTTTCATGTTGATTTAATGTAATGGATTAAATAGGTAAATTAATTATCAAATGAAATGAACTTTATAAGAGAGCACATACTGATACCTGGGTTTTTATGTGGGTATTTCAGGTAGTATACCTTGGGTAGTGTGTTTTCTTATGTTCAGCTTCCGCTAGTGATTCAGTCATTCTCCATAAGCTTGTTAAATGGAAAGTTCATAGAATTTGTAGACCAATTTCACCAAGACATCATCTTATTTTACTCCAGGAGGGGGTGACGACCATGATCTAGATGTTGTGGGACCTGACCCTCCACTCTTACCTCTAAGAGTGCCACCCGAGAAACTGCCTATTGTACAAAATCTTGGCATTGATGCACAAGTTTGTGATAATTTCCTATGTTTGATGAAGGTAGTGCATTGTTCTACACAACATTCACATTTGATGGATAATCATACTCATGAGTTCTAGTAGAAACATCCTCCTACATTTTCAAGAGATGGCGGTCTACAGGCTACTATGTCTTTGCTAGAATCCACCCTATCTATATTTGAACATCTACATACACCTCTAGAGTGAAGGGTCACTCCTTCCATATACATGCTTCAGAAATCATCCAAGAACTAGTGGGATGTGATTACCATGGATGTTCATCATTAGGTCTTGTTATGGATTGATATCTAGACTGCCTTCTATGATCAGTTTGTTCCTCGTAAGCTGTGAGCTGATAGAGCCAGAGAGTTTAAGGATATCGAGCGCGGTTCAATGTCAATTATGGAATATTTAGTGTGTTTCATAGATAGAAAACTATTCATTTGGAATGTATTTAGGGGGACCTCAATGATTCCTTCTCCAGCTTCATGAGGATGGAAGCCACTGTTCCAGTCCCTCCCCCACCAGTTGGGGAGTGACATTCGGCATCCTCAAAGAGAATGGTTCCCTCTTTTCCCCCATTTTCCAAACCTAATATTTTCCTCATTTACAATAAATCATACTATGACCTAGGGTTCATGGGCACTATTAAGGCTTCCTTAATATACCATTATTGAGCTTAGAGTGCAATAAACCCTCCACGCTCCCCCATCAGGCATTGGTTTATCTATTACTATTGATAAGGACATCAATAGACACCATTGATATGTTCATTTTGGGTTCGAGGTATTTAAAAGAAAGGGATATTATGGGTATGATCGACAATAACATCATATTGATTCATATCATGTCAGAGGATGAGCTAATCAAATATTGTTCATCACATCTCACAGTTGAAATAGGATTCATATGTTCCTCCATAGAAGGACCTACGACTTCTAAATTAAGCGGGACTCCCCTAAAGTGGTGATTTGGTTGAGTTTCTTGAATCCCCCCTTCAATTTCAAAATACCTCGATTATCAAGTTACCTTGGTTCCTCGTCGGGGGGAATTTATGCAATAATCACTAAACCATATTTGTGTTCCATATTGTTAATCTCTATGTGTTTGTGGAAGTGTATGCTTCATAGAAGATTTTTGAGTTTTTTTTGGATTACCATATGATGTTAATACCATTGTAGGTAGTAAATTTTGTATAATTCCTTGCATGTCTTCTGTTTTGATTTCAAGTGATTGGGAAATTATTCTGTGACATTTAGACATGGGTCTAGATAATTCAAATATGGACTGTGCACTAAGCAGAGTCTGGTCACATGTGAGGTTGTTGTATGTGACAACACAATGAGGGATAATTGTAGTGGAAAATTGAATATTGTGAGTATGTTGTTCCTAATTGATCTCATAACTAGGTTACTGAGATGCTGAGATGTTAGGAGGTAGGAAATGGGGTGTCTAAGCATGACATGGACACACCAACGGAACCAAAAGTCTCTAATAATATTTTTAGACTGAAATAAAATCTAAGGGTGGGGTGCCCTACTAGTAATATGTTGATTCATGGTGTTTTAGGGGATTTATGTAATGGTAGTTATCCAAGTGATGATCTTAATGCAAGTGTGGTGAGTTTGGATTCTTTTTCTACATGTCCTCAAGGTGGGGATGTCCAGCTCAATAGCCATCATAACTCATTTGTGGAACCTCAAAAAGAGGATGAGGAAGTATCCAAGACATCAATAGTTTCTTCAAATGCTGAGGGGATTTGGTCAGGGAATGGTTACAAAAATGGAGGTCCGGAAGAGGGTTATAAGGAACCAATAAATTTATATCCCAGAAGGGAGGTTGATGTTATTGAGCTGGGAAATCATTTTAAAGGATTGGAGAACAATTATCCAGTGTAGGTGCTTGGAAATGAACTGGTCATGTTCTCTTTGGATGTTTAGAAGGACCATGGGATTGAGTCCATTGATGAGTATTCTGGCCATTTAGTAGGTGATTCAGTTGCACGACATAGGGGAAAAGAAAGGAATAGGGGCATCTGGAATCAAAGAAAACACTACTCTTATTTTCTTCTTTCTATCAAGACTAGATCTGCAAAGAAGTTGAACGATAAGTTGGTGGAAAATGATCCCATCATGGCCGTCTACTATCCGGTGGAGTATAGTGAAATAAATAATCAATCATTGGAATTACTCATGAACTCAATAGGGGAAATTATGGATTCTATTTTGATGACTAAATCCACTAATGAAGATATCTACCGGATTATGATCCGCCTATTGATGGTTTCTCAGAATGAGGAACATTGATCTTAGATTGACATGCGGGATCTGAAAATGATAAGGGGTTCAATTAGGGGAAGATCAATGGTGAGAAGTATATTCAATCATTTTAGAACCTGTACTTATTATTTGAAAACCTTATAATTTACGAAATAGATATGCATGTGAACCCTATCTCTTGGAAATTATTTTGAGATCATAAATCTGGTGTGCTTAAGTAGTACATTAATGTAACTGCTATCTTCTTCTTTGGTTTAAAATTGGGTTTCTCACTTTTTCTTCCAAATTTTTTGATAATAATAAAGATTATTTTTAGTTAGTGTGTATCAGGGAGATGCATCTCTTTGAACCGCTTCTAGATGGTGATTAGCTTTCACGCACTAGATGGTTCGAGGAAGGGCTCCAATACAAAATTTGTATGCAGGTGAGTTTCTTCCACGTGACTACATTATAAGATATAGTAAATCATGATCTTATTATTGAGAATAACCTAAGGTATGGAAATAGTTCTAGGTTTAATGGATTAGTGATGAGTCCAGACAGTACATCCTCCAGTGGCAGGACACGTACTCTCAAGGTTTCTAGTTTGGGGATTGATTAACAGAGTGCATGTTACGATAGTTCAAATGTTATTCATCTATGTGGATTATGGGGGAACCTGAAGCCTCATTGTGATAGAGTCCCAAATGAATGTAATTCTTGGAATTGTAAGGGGAATCTCCAACATTTCTACAGGACCCTTCCTCATGCTTTTAGTGGACAAGGATCCATTCCAGCTCCACCATCATGAACTGGTTCTTTTGTGCCAAATAAGGAGGGAAGTTGGTGTATCATTGGAAGGACATGGAAGGGAGGAGGTCATGACCATGGAATCCATAAACCTATTCAGAAGTATCACCATTAAAGATATATCGATTATAAGTGTCCATATGTTGCATTAGGTCATGGAGTATGCCAGTTGCATGAACTATAGCCAATACCTAAGGATTAGGCTGGGGGACCACATATATTAAAAGGTAATACCCTATTGGTATATAATATAATATCTTCATTATTTCATATACGTAATTAAAAATATTTTATCTTTGTATCTAACTTGGATAGTCTTATACTATAGATACAATAATACTATGGGGTAATGACCCTAGATACATTGTTGGGAATACAGATAATAGGAATACGCTAGTGTAGGGACTATACCATTGAGGTGTGGAGTTTCCCTTTCTTATAGGACCTTTTTTCTATAGGTGGAAGGATTTGGTGTCATTGTTAGTATGGATGGGTTTGTTTTGTATCATGATATTGTCGACATTTATCGTTTCTTGGTATCTTTTACATCACCACAAGGAAGTAGTTATCTACACAAGGAAGAGTGGGATATCTAGGATTGAAGATTTAAACCAAAGAATATTGGGAAATGTGGAGTGACCACATATTTTGAATATCCTTTCATGGAGGATAAGGGTTTACAACAAGCCAATTTTCCTCTACTAGTGGATCATTTAAGTGATGTATTTCCCAACAATTGTTTTGTCTTAACTCTTGAGAGAGAGGAAGAGTTTACAATCAATCATGTTCAATGTGAATATTTAGTGTACATTCCTCCATATAGGATGGAAACTACTATGCTTCATGATCACAAGAGGATGTTAGAGTATTTAGAGGCCAAGGGTTTTATATAGACTAGTACATACACCTAGGGTTCTCCACTAATTTTAACTAAGAAGATGGATGGAACATTAAATATTTTTGTGGATTATAAATGGTTCAATGAGATTATAGTCAAGAAATGATATCCATTTCCTCAAATAGATGATATCTTTTACCAGATATGGGGATATAGATTTTTCTCTAAGATCGACCTAATATTGGGTTATCATCAGGTATGAGTAAGTCCAACAGACTTACCTCACATAGCTTTTTTTACAATGCATGGTCTGTATGAGTACTTTTTTATTCATTTGGACTTAAAATGTGCCCTCTATTTTTCGGGATCTAATGATTATTTTCTCATCCCTATCTCCACTCCTTTTATTGGTTTTGTGGATGTTATTTTGGTGTGTTCTCATACT
The DNA here is from genome assembly GCA_963277665.1 of Viscum album. NCBI lineage: Eukaryota > Viridiplantae > Streptophyta > Magnoliopsida > Santalales > Viscaceae > Viscum > Viscum album. The sequence goes on from OY728123.1 coordinate 670,911,183, forward strand.
CATAACGACCATTCCAAGCATCTTGAGATCATTCTGAGTACACTCATAGGAAATCAGCCTTACTTGAAGATTGATAACTAACAATTTTTGGATTGACAAAGTTCACTTATTGTGTCATATGATCTTATAATCAAGAATATTTGTTTACCCAAAAAAAACTATAGTGTTCTAGTTTCCTGCGATCATCCCAAGAATGTGTTGGATATGCAGAGATTCTTGGAGTTGTCTGGATAGTATAGGAATTTCATACAAGACTTCCCAAATATTGTTGTACCTCTTACTTTCTATGAAAAAAAGGGTGTCCAGTTCTATTGGTTAGAAGTGTGTAAGAATGAATTTTAGAAGAATAAAGGTAGGCTTTTCTCTTCCACAGTTCTAATTATTCTCGATCTATGTGTTTGTTATAAAATCTTATATGATGCATCAAGCATCGAACTAGGATTAGTGATAATTTAGGAAGATGGAGTCATTTGTTACGGATATCGGTAGTGGAAGAATCATGAAAAAATACCTGATGCATGAACTTGAGCAAGCAGTGGATGTCCATGCCCTACGCTGCTAGAGACACTATATTTTTGGTGAGAACATTGTGGTGTACACATGCCAAAATAGCCAAATATATATATTTATTCGAGATTATTTAAACCTACAATAATGGATATGGGTCAAATATCTAAAATTCGTTGATTTCGAGATTTTCAATATGACGAGAAAGGTAAATGTGGTTGAAGATGCACTGAGTCAAAAACTCTAGCACAAGAAGTATGAGAAGTAATTAATGAATGAAATTTAATGGACCTATTATCTAAGATGCACCTTGAGATTCATGTTAGTGACAATTAGTATTATCTCTTAGAATTGATGGTTACTTATTCCCTCTTTGAGAAGGTAATGGATTTACAATTTTCATATCCTTGAGGATTGGTTATCCATGAGAGTATATTAGCAGATAACGTGCCTCTATATTGTTCTATAGACAGAGTTGAAATCCATTTTATTCATGGAAATGTTTGGATTCCAACATATATGATGGGGGAGTTGATGCATGAGTCCAAAACATCTCATTGGCTAGTTCATACAAGCATCTCGAAGACATATTGAGACATGTGACACCAGTATTGGTGGCCTGGAATGAAATGTCAGATAACATGCTTTATCACTACGTGTTCCTCATGTCAGTAGGTGAAGGCAGAGTACCAGAGACCTAGAGGCTTGTTACAGCCACTTCTAGTCCTAAAATGTAAATGGGGAGATTATACAATGGACCTGTAATTTGGTTTACCTAGTTTGAGTAGTGGTAGAGACAATGTATGGGATGTCATTGATACACTAAAAAAAGTATCCCACTTCATTACTATTCGGCATAAATTCTCAGTTGATGATATTGGGAGACTGTATGTCCATTAAATCATATTACTACATGGATTCCCATGTTATATCATTTCAGGTTTGGATGATTGATTCAAGTCACATTTTTGGAAAGGATTACAGAAGGCTATGGGAACACAGGTGCATCATAGCACAACTTTTCACCCTTAGACTGATGGATAATCAGAACAGACAATACATGTTCTAGATGATATACTCTGATCATGTTTCCTTGATTTTTGAGGATTTTGGTAGAAGCATACCTCTCTCATTGAGTTTTCTTATAATAACAGATTCTTTGTGAAAAATTAGATGGTTCATTTTGAGGCCTTATATGGTAGGTCATTTTTTTCACACCTATACTGACTAGAGGATGGTAAGGAAGACCTACTAGGTCCTCATGTCATTAAAGAGACTTTGAAGTAGGTTTAACAGTTCATAAACTGTATGAATATTTCTCAGTCTTGATAGAAATATTATGTTGATCACTGTCGACAACCTCTAAAGATTTATATCAGAGATTGTGTTTTCCTTCGGGTGTCACCAATGATAAAAAATGGACGGTTACAGAAGTAAGGTAAGATTTCCCATTATTACATATGGTCATTTGAGATCCTATAGAGGTTCAGTCTCATAGATTTTCGATTTAAACTACCCCAGATGTACTGCGCCATTAATGGAATCGTCCATATTTTATATCTTCACCAGTATAATTCCTAATCATCCCCTAACATTGATACTAAATAAGTTAACTTAGATATTAATGAAAACATTGAGGGGTATCCAATATACATTGTTGATCAGATCAGGAAGGATCTTGGAGGTTGGTTTGTCCCTCTAGTAAGGGTATTATGGAAGCACATCCATGTGAATGATGAGACCTGGGAGAAGGAGACCGACTTATATTCCCAATGGTTAGAGTTATTCTCAAATAGCATTACTCCACCATTAGAAGGTGGACTTGGGGAAGAGTTATTCTGAGGGGTAAGATATTAAGGACATTGGTTTTTTACTCAGGTATGGATCGTAAAATATGGTATAAATATTTACTTTGCAACTAATATGGATTACTAATGAGTTAGAAAATTAATTAGTGGAATTAGGGGATTGTTTGTAGACCAGAACATGTATTTTTGGGAAATTTTACATGTCGTATGGTTAGCGCATGTGTGGAGCACAATTTCACTAACTTTGTAGATGGAAATTTTATGATAGAACCAAATCGTACTATTTATACAAGACCATGTGGCCTAAACAAGTGACTTCCCGTTCCTCAAAGGTAACGTTTAATGGATTTTTAAGGGGTTTTCATACCATGCACATGTTATTATCTGGGTAAAAAATTTTCTTTCCCTTAATGATCTAATTTGATCCCATCATTCTTTCTATTATGGGTTTCAATAGGATTTACCACAATGGGTCTTATTTTGGAGTTTTATGAAGGCTATATCTGGGGATGTAAATATCCCTCTCATTTGGGATCTAATTGAGCTTTCATTAATCACGTTAAATACACAACGGTAAGTAACTGAGTCTGACTAATCTTTTTTCCATATCTTTTTCTCAAGACCTAGTTATCTGGGTGTGATAATTTTCCCCATTTTCCTAGATCTACATATATATGATAAAAATTTTGGGCCAATAGCAACTGAGGATAGCCGTAAAAGCCTAAGGTGGGTGGTCTATAAATCATCCATCAAGATTGTTTATTTTGGAATTCGTTGTTTTGGGCCCACTGATTTCATCACCTTTCTTTAATAAAATTTATATTACATGATTCTAATTATTAGAACTGTATGGTTATTCTATTTCATAATAAGTGAGTACTTTTGGTTGGTTACACCCACATTTCACTACATCCCTTGTATGATGTTTTTACAAACTTGTCATTTTGGTGTTTTGACACGTTTGACCGACTATTTGGGTATTCCTTGGCATGAACATCCAATGGGTAATAATTTCTATATTAAATGGAATGATTTATATTTTTAATTTCATTATGGAAATTCCCATGTACACTAATCACATGGCCCACCTAAGGTAAGTTCTTCAACTAATAAATAAATGTGAAATATAAATAGGAAAGTATACTCAGAATATGACTTGAATGGATTATGTGTGAATGATTATTAGGTTGAATGTCTATAACTCCCCTTACCACATTAATCGAAGGTAGTGGAATGAAACATTAATTATTGAATATTCCTTAAATGGTTTTAAAAGGATGCATTATACTTGAACTTATCACACTAATGAATGGAAAATCCTGAACCAAATGAAATAATTCATAACTCATTTTCAAACAAGAATATCCTAACTCGATCTCACCATGGATTCTAATTAGGTAATTCCTTGAGCACCTGAACAACCCTATTTAAATTCAAGGAAATGGATTTCTTAGTTTGAGACCCACAAAGATCCACATCCTTGTATATTTTTTGGATGTCTATTATGACACCATAGGATCCCTTCAATATTATTACAGGATTCCATTGATATACTCATTGGATCCAGCAATGAAAAGCATCTTCCATTGTTAAAGAACATCATTCCCACTAATTGCTAAACCCTATTTTACATTGGATGATCTCCTTAGACTTAGTTCAAAACTCATTGTGGAATGAATTGTACAATTCTCCTTAGATTACACTCTTACCTATATCCAAGCGCCTTGGAGTTATACATTACCTTGGTTATTACCTTGGAACTTCAATATTAAATTTCATTATAAACATCATTGTCACAACATAGAACCTTCACTATTGTTTGAATGTGACACATTTTTAAACTATTAATTATATATTAATGGACAATCTACGTTCATACTCCATTTGAGGGATGAACATACTTGGGTATTTATTTAAATTATGTTGCGTTACTTTAAATATTCATGATTACACAATGTTATGTTTCCATTACACACGTTAGATGTTATAGACACCATTGGTGGTGGCCCACTAAGATTTATCTCAACCCCTCTTCAGGCACCATTTGGTACCTAGAATATATTACATTAATGTAGGTGTTGATAAAAGGAATCATATGGATTTGAACACTTGATTGCTTTCAAGTTTTTATAGTTCTCGAATTTGGATGAATGATCCGGAGCTCTATATGCTTTGGATAGTATTTAATATCCTTTATAAATTGAGGAACAAGTTATAATGTTGTATTGTATCCATGATTTTCAACATTCTAGATACATGGCATATCATCATCTATTATTATAGATATTATATTTATTGTTAATGTTGTATCTATTTTCCAATGTTACATATTTTTATTTTTAATTTGTATGCTATTTACCTCAATTCATATTATTCAGGTGCATGAAACGTTCGTACTGAGTGGATACTATTTACACAGACATACCCCAGAACCTCCCAGATTGTTAGCATCCTCTAGCATTTTCTGAGGAGTTCCTCAGGATATGTGGCCCATGAGGCTCGGGAAACCTATTAACTGGATTCTGGGTTTGGGACGTCAATTTATAGTCCACAGATAGAGAGTCAATCTGAACAAAGTATTCATATTCCATAGGATATATTAAAAGACTATGTTTTTATTTTGGTGGTAAGTGGGAGTATCATATTGAACACATATTGTTTTCATATAATAACATCTTACCAACATCAACCTACTGGTTACCATTAGATACATTTTATGGTAGGCTATGTCATTTGAATCATTTTTAATAGTAGGTAGGTGAGTCATCATTCGTTGGACCCAGTCTTGTGAAACATAAATTTATGTTGGCTTAGTTGATCGAGAGGTAGTTGGTGATCATATAGTGTAGGAAGAAATGTTATACTAATTACTATATACTACCTCTACAGTTTTAGGTCTCTCATCAGGTATTCCCAAGGGTGTTTCTTTGGTTGGGGAAATGTTGCATGAGGAAACTATGAATGTTATCACCATTGATTACTATACCATTCAAGATAGTGGAATGATTCAATCTACTGGGGTACTAATTGGACCTAATATAGTGTTACAACTTCATGTATGATGTGTTTCACTTATCATAGATTTATAGATACCATCCTAACCTATATAATTGCGTAGAAATTGATAATGTCAAGATTTTTATAGATGAATCATATGATGAAAACCGAATACAGAATGTAGTCTATACTGTAATGTATCATCATGGAAATATTATACCCCTAGTTTGAGTCCAGTGGAAGAATGAGTGTGATCAATTTGAGACCTATAATTGGTAATCTGACATGTAAGAATAGTCCAAATTATTGTCTACCAAGACCCCATAGTGATTATTATAGTATCTCATAGATGATCTATGATATATACGGGTAGTACGAACCCGTATTGTTTTAGGTACGTCCCTATAGATATTCTTTGAACCTATATAAGTTTGGTAGTCCTTTTTTCTTTAAAAATTGATTTTGAGATTATTTTTCTAGTGGATATAATTTTCAAGGGTCAAATATCATTAAATTATGGGATGTTTAGGTTTTACTTTGAATAAATATAGTCAATTTATAAATGTTTCAATGTGATAAAAAGATTTATCTATGGGATTGGAAATATTAAATGGTTTTTTCGGTTATTCTTTAGAATTTGGGATGAAATATATCTAATTGATAATTTCAATTCATGAACGACTTACATGACTTAGACCTCTTCATAAGAATATGACTTAAACTATCTCAAAGAATGAATTTTTTTCATAATATGAAAGTTGTTCATGTCCTTAAATGGTCAATCAAGGTCATTTATACCCAACACGATATGTTTTTTATCATATCTTACAAAATTCTAAATACACATCATGAAAGTGTTCACATTATGAATATCTTAGGACCATTGGTTTTAAACCTTGTTATGAATATGATTTTATTTTCAACCACCATGAATCAACCTCTCTCCAACCCAATGGTGACACTAGATGACTTTGGAGTGATTCTTTCCCTTCCGTACATCTTGTGCTAGAATTTAATCTTCAGTGAGTTCATTAACATTGTTTTCCCAATGTCATTTACTATTATCTATTAAAGCACTGTGATAGATTAGACACCATTGAATATGATTTTTATCATTATATATTTTTTGATCAATATTTCCCTGTTATCTCATTCACCTTTATTCTTCATTGGAATCCACTATGTAGAGATTTCCTTTGATAGGTATATAAAGGGAGTTGATTTATAAAAAATCTATATGTTGTTTTCAATTTGTATATGTGTGAGATACATTATGTGATTTCAATGACTCTGTATGAATGTTAACTAATAAAATAATAAGTGCTAATAATAATGTTTTTTATACTCCATGGATCCCGCAGTGTTGAGACCTGGCTATTAGATACCCATAGTGTGAGCCAACCCATGAACTAAAATAAACTAACTAATTGATAAAAATAAGTTATATAATCACATGAGACGCAAGGTTATTTCTTGTGATAGATTCACCATTGAAAATAGGTTACATTCCTATTGAATTAATGCTATAAATTTGATATGAGATGGGTTTATACACTCTCCTAAAAACATAATAAGATATAATTTGATGGATGAAATGGTAATTGAAAAAATGGTAATTGGAAGAATTCACCATTGTGGATTATAAGACTATTATATATTATTCATGTTATTATGAATTGTTGAGAAATTAATTCAATAATGATTATATAGAGGGATAAACTTAGTTTCAAGCTAGAATTATTATAAAAATGGATTGGCCCAGTTTCATCCTCATTTCTTATATATATGGATTGTCCCAATTTCATGTTGGAATACTTATATATATGACATTCTCTAGTCATGCTATAATACTTATAGGGTTTAGCCTTCTTATGTCTTAATTTGTATAGTGATTGACCCTGTTATTCTTAAAATCGTATATTGTGTGCATTCCCCGGTTATGATGTAATAATTATAAGGATTGGACCAGATAAGTTGAAATTCATATATAGATGGGTATTCATTGTTATGAAAAAATTATTATAAAGAGGGATTCAACTCATTTTGAATTTATTATTATTGGGATCATCATAGTTATATATAGTTACTCATATAGAGGAATTTTTCCTGATTTTTGGACTATGTGATAGACTTTTTGGTAGAGATGGCATAATAATAATTCATGCATAGAGATATTCTCATATAATTCTAAATTAGGTTTACTGTTTGATTGAAATAGTTGATTGATTAATAGTCTTGTATATCTCATTGTTGGATAAAATTACTATTATACAAGTTTTTAATACATAATATTTCTGCCCTACTAATTTATATTCACAACCAATTTAGACAACCATTTGGTACTAGAGCAGATTATACAGATGTAGGTTTAGACAAGGGAAAGGGATGTGATTATTGATTATTACCTACTATATGGGTTGTAGTTTATATTTGGAATCATGATCATTTGAATTTATTTGTGTTATATTTTCCTTTAATTTGTTTTAACTCTAAAATTTCATTTAGTTACATTTCATCATGACAATACATGGTTCATTATTATTTTGTTTACATAGTTTATTTAAATCTTCCCGTTCTTTGATGTATTTTTCCAATATTTTTGTTACTTGGATATTATTTTTATTTTCGTTGTATTGTAAATCAATTTTTGATTTTATAGTGTCACTACTATGTTATATATAACCCCACTACTAGTTAGTATCTTATGGAATAGAGTAAAGTGAACTTGAGGTATAGTTACAACCTGATTTGGCCATGAGAGAGAATGTCAGATCGAGTGATGTTGCAGGTATCCTCCTTTGTGAATCACTCTAAGGATTATTGGATGGGTATTTTGGGAAAATTAAAACCTCATGGTCATGGATAAGAATATTTTTATAGTATTTTATGTTCTCTTCATCAAGATAAATATATCATTGTTGTGTATAAGTTAGAAGAAGTGGTGCCATTTTATTAGTGAGGTGGGTTGAAAATGAGTACATATTAAGAATATTAAAATATAATAAAGTATCTATTATAGAGAATTGCCTCCAATATAGATCATGTATAAATATGGGATGATATAAGATATAAAAACACTTGTAAAATAATATATTGGCTTGTTTTAATGTTATTTTAACCCTTACTACTTTCTATTATACCCTCGTCAAACCTTTTAACTGTTATTATAGTAATTAATTCTTATCTCAATTACTATATATAATAACAAAAAATGTAATAGAACTTCTTAAATTTACTCAAAATGATGCATATAATTATGCAAACCATTATTTTATATACAATTTATATAATTGGATGAAATAAATTACAAAATCAATGTGAAAAATGCAGTGAAACCAATATTTTTAAAATATATTTAAGCATAAATATAACTTTTTTGTTATTTCATTCCAAATAAAAACCATTGGATGAAATTTAATATATTTCTTTTAATAAATTAACTATGTCATTCATTAAAAAATTTCATGAACATAGAATAATTAAATTTATTAAAATAAAATAAACTCTTACAATAAATATAGTTTTATGAAAAAAAATCACTTTTACCTTTAAATGATTTTATATTAACTAATATAAAATTTAAAACTATGTGTAAGTAATTATTAAATTTTTTACATTCAATACCACTATATTTCATCATATTCAATGTTTATTAGGGGAGAAAAATATATAATATATTGACAAAATCATTAATTTTAGTAATTGGTCTTTGAAAATGAAATGATATTATTTTTTATATATAAAATTATATACTTAATTAATAGTAATTATTAAACCCATTTTAATTATGGAAAACCATTGTTCATATTTTTCATATATTAGTTATTACTATCTATAACAACCAATTAAACAGTGAGGTGAATAAAATAACAATTAATAAAAATATTTCCATAGCATGTCATGGTTACATAATGGATGGTGTTGCCTGTAGTAAAATTTATCGATCACCATAAATTTATAACAATATAAATACATCATAAAATCTATGGGTTATCAATCCAAAAAACCATATAAAAATTTTACCCTTGAAATACCATTAACCTGATTAAAAAAATTGGATACTTCAGCCTCATCACAACCTTGTATTCCCTTGTAGCTTCCCCAAATTTTTGGTTTCACCAAAAATACTTGAACAAGTGATTGGTCTTGTTATAGAGTATATTATGCCTTTCATATAGACTTTCCATCTATTTTTTCATATATGAGGTATCATTCTATGGTGTTATGTTCTTAGAGTTCACTATATTTTAAGGATTTTTTTTATATATCTCTAGATGTGATTAATGCAATACATAATGAACTTGATATATAGTTAATGGAATCCTGAATTGATAACATAATATATTTATATGATTAAGAATATCAAAGGAGTTAATATATCTCGGTCACTTCAATCCATTATTTCTAAATCCCATAATCTTCTTCCAAGGTTATATTCATAAGAATACCATGTCACCATAATCAAAATATAGATCTCACTATAATTTGTTAGAGTAACATTTTTATCATTTATAATCTACCATCATGTTCTAATCAATGAACCTAACCTTGTATGACCTTTATTTATCTAGATCAAATCCTAATAAAATTGTTTATATAAATTTTCTCCTTAAAATTGGACTTTTTCACATATTTTAATAGAGGTATTAATATGGGTCCTTTTGAATTCTCACGTGAATGTAATTATTGTAAAAAATGGATCCTAGGAAGGTGTTGATCCCAAATAAACATTATATAAATCGAAAAATCTATGGCCATTTCCTATAGTGTTTTAGTAGTTATATTTTTCTAACCATTTATCTAAGGATGATATGAAATTATAATGTTCAATTATGTATTCAGATCATGATAATGAATTATCTAGATCTTAGAGGTAATACTCAGTTCCATATCAGATATAACAGAATGTGGTTCCCCATGAAACCCTACCACGTCATTGAAATATACCATAGAATATTGATCTAGAGAGAATGATTCTATGATATATATAAAATGTTATTTCTTCTTAAGATTATAGAATAAATCCCTAATATAATAGTGGAGATTATATATTTTGTAGAAACTAATGAAGGAATCCTATGTGTTGTTTTCCAATTTCTATTTTGGAATATATTATGGTTGTAACATCTGCTTAGACTATGATATCTCTATATAACATAATGGCGTACGATGAGATGAAATATTAAATCTAAAATATCTCATTTCATGATATCCCACCATAGCTATGGTTACATTTCTCTATATATCTTCATACATACTAAATGCATAGCTAATCAATAACTATGTAATTTTTCAGTTAGTTCCATTAAATCTTGCAGTAATGGAACATAAACTTGATTCACAAAACTTATAATTCCATAAAAAACTTGTTGATCTCATAAAAATTAATCAGTTTCATCTTTACTTTCACATCTTCTATATGTTCCTCTTTAATCATAAAATGGATGGATTGTTGAGCATTCATCTAATAATGATATGATTTGACCACATTCCTTGGTATTTAAATATTCTTCTTCTTTAAATCCATAATTATTGGATCTCTTTAATCCATATCAAAGACAAACTGTAATGGGCTATCTTACTCAAATAATTTCCACGTTGTTCTCTTTCTAAGGGTTGAAACTCATCGACTAGTCATATTCATTAACCTGTTCCTGCCTTCATCTTTTTTGTATAATCAACTTGTTCTGTGTGAATATAAATCTGATTTTTTATTATCGGTGTATCTATAAAACCTTTAAAATTGCTGTTAATTCACCCATATATTAAAATACTAAATTAATTATATCAATTCTAAATCATGGCTCAAGTAATATTAATTAGGATCATTAAATTTAAGACATGACTAAGCTAACATTGTGTTATTCTGTTGGAAAACATACCCCATTCTTTACATGGATACAACATTATAGATCACATACACTTCTCTAATTTAGGGTAGTGTGTCAACATGTCCACAGACCAACCATCTCATTAGTTCTATAAATTATCATCACATTAATCAGTTTATAGGATCACAGATCCATTATGTATCAACATGGTTAGTGGATTTTATATCTAAAGAAATTTATCATAATTCATTGGTAGTATCCAACCAACCAAATAAAAATATGGACTTCATACACTGTGTTTGGTCTTTCAAAATAATAAAAATATTCTATATTTTTGGAATGATGTAATTATATACCATCACGTATGATTATATGACCGATGAATAAAATTATAAATTGTTATTATTCACACATACAAAATTTTACATAAAATGTATCCTTCATTTATATATTCCACAAAATCCTCAAATAACTTTCATTATATTCCATTCTCTTTAAATATACTATTATTCCATATATAAATACTACCATAAATTGATCAAGGAAATTAGTAAATCCACAATTTAGTAAATCCAGGAAGATACCAAGGCCATTGGTCTGTCAATATAGAAACCGAGTAAATTCATAACGTGTATACCTCATTTAGAAGGATTCCATAGGCATATCACCATTTTTGAGTATCTACTGACGATATCCAGATCTAATATTCATCATGTATAAATATTTATCTCTGCATAATTGATCACATATATCATTGTTACAGGGTATAGGATAGTTATTACTAATAGATAACATTTTAAGTTCCTAATATTCAATTTAAATGCACATTCACCAATATTAATTCTTAAAAAAAGAATAGGTGTACCTAATGGAGATGAGTTAGTGGAATTGAATCCATTTTTAATATTCTCTGAAATTAAATATTTAATTCCTACAACAAAATTGGTGCCATTCTATATACATCCATCCAAAAATAATTTTTATTAAAGAGAAAGTACAACAAGGACAGAAAGGGTTTAGGGGGGGCCTAAAATAATACAAGCCGAGGGCATCCCCTCTTATCAAATTAACACCCTCTAGATTCACGAAGTTAGGATTAAGGAGACAAGTGTTGATGGAACTCTGATCTGCCAAAGAACCCAGGGAATCCGCAATCTTATTTCCCTCGCACCACGTATGAGTCACTTTGGTGTTGTTGCAAAGGATGGATTTATAATTCTTGACAATGTAAGTGATGGACCAGGGGGTGGAGCCTTTACCATGCAGGGAGTCATGCAGAATCAAAGAGTCGGTCTCCGCTTGAGAGATGAAAATGCGATGCTGAGAGCAATGATTGAGCCTGGTAAGCATTGCTTTGGCCTCGACTATAAGAGAGTTGCCACTGCCAAAGGAAGAAGTGAAAGCAAGAACCACATTCCCTCCTGCACCACACACCACTCCCCCTCCTCTCATGTTTCCCATAGTGTAGGACCCATCCGTGTTCAGCTCGAATCCAATACCCAGAGGCTACCAATGAACCCACATCCCCTGCACACTATCCATGGTGGTTTGAGACAAAGGGTTAATGACCTGAAGAAATTGTAGATAAGGGGCGTCATGCCAGTTCTTGAAAAGAAAAACCAGGACCGCCAGCAGGAAACGAGCTCTCGAAATGATGGACCTCACTGAAGGAAGAGACCCCTCGAACCTGACCTGATTTCTGGCATGCCATAAGCTATAGCAGCAAGCACTGAGAATCAACGCTCAAGCATTTCACTCCATATCGGGATCATGAGAACCTAGAAAACACCATTCCAAAAATTAGTTATACCTCTGTTTGTAAGGTGCAAGAGCCATTAAACCACCGAAGAATGACCAAGTCACAAAAGCCCAATCACTTTCAAAGAATAGGTGATTATTGCTCTCCTCCCGACTGACGATATAGAAATGGAAGCTCGAGGAAAACTTAATACCCAATATTTTGATATTATCATCTGTAGCGACATTGAAGTTCCTGATATGCCAGAGGAGGAAGTAATATTTGGCTGGGATTCTGTTGCCCCAGACAAAGTCACTCCAATTATCCTGTTGATCCTAAGAAGAAGAAAGTTTGTGGATGTCCCTGGTGGTGAAAGCACAAGAGGTAGAGGGTGTAAACACACACCGATTGGGTTCACAATTAAACACAATGGAATCTAGAGTTTCTTGTTGCTCTTTTTCCAGAACCGCCGACGTGAACCTAGGATAGCTTCGTCCCTCTTTGAGGGAGATCATCGGGGCTGGAGATCTAGGAAAACCGAGAACAGAGCCTCCCCAATTCTGATTCCAGAAAGAAATATTACCTTCGCCAACAATCCAACGAGAATGATGATGGAGAAAATTGATAAGAGGATAAGTTTTCGACCAAAATGGGGATGCAGAACCGCACATATTCTCCTCATTACCCCCACCACTGAGAGACATTGACTTACCCCATAAGGTGTGTTCCTCGATAACTTCCCATGCCAGCTTGGCCTGAGAACAATGCAACATGTTCTGGAGGCTGCACACCTTAATCTCGCCTTCATGGACAAGTATTGCTGGCCTTTCCCACGAGGCCAAATGCTATTTCCCCTCGGACATAGCATCCCAGATAAAGCTACACAAAACCTTGTCAATATTCTTGATGACCTCCTGCGGGATGTTAACAGATGCCAAAGCATGGACTGGCATGGCACACATGACACTGTTAACTAAATCTATTCATCCCCCAAAAGATAAATAGCTATTCTTCAAGTTAAGTATACGATTCGTGATCTTCTTAAACACATGGTCGAAGTCCCGAACCCGAAGCCTTGCTGAAGCAATAGGCGTGCCCAGATACTCCATTGGGAAGGTTCCACGCTCCATGTCCAAGCGAAGACACAGGGAAACTGCACGACTGAGAGAACTCTTTTGATTTTAGAAAATCTTACTTTGGGAATTTCCAAGTACCTTCCCACTCCAGTAGCAGTACTCATCAAGGATCCTCTTGATGCCACGAACAGAACCTCTGCCCCCATTGGTGAAGATTATAGTGTCGTCTGCGAACATCCGGTGCGAGATTGAAGGAATATTCTGTTTCCTTCTGTATGGTAGAACAACACCATTATTCATTACCCAGTTGATAAGGTGGCTAGGAGCGTCCTGAGCAAGGATGAAGATACTCTGGGAGATTAGGTCCCCATGCCGGAGACCTCTTGATGACTTGAAGAAGCCATGAGACTTGCCCATGAATGAAAGAGCCAGCCAAGATGAGCTGAAACAGTGGTAGAGTAAATCCACAAACCTTGGTGAGAAAACCCTGGCTAGAAGAACCCTGTTGATAAATCTCCATTAGATCCTATCATAAGCCTTATCCATGTCATGTTTCATATCCAAGTTGGATCCATATGTTATAAAGTTGATGTCTCGAATAACCTCCTGAGCCAAAGCAATTGCTCCATGAATTGAGCGAACTCTCACAAAACCATGCTGCTCAATCAAAATCCATTGGGGTAAGAGTTTGGACAACCTCATGTTAATAATACATGCAAGGATCTTGTAAGGAAAGTTGCACAGGATAACTGGCTGATATTGAGAAATAGAAGAAGGATGCATGGCATTTGGGATTAGAACAAGATCAGTAGCACAAGCTACCAGAGGGAGACTCCCACCCCGAACGTAATCTTGGATAGTGTTAATGATATCTCCCTTAACCACATCCCATGCCCCTCTGTAAAATGATTCTGGAAAGCTATCTGGTCTGGGTGCACTCTCGGGGTCGAGATGCATCATCACCATGTGAATCTCTTCCTCATTCAGAACCTCTTCCAGGCCCTCATTTTCATGAGCCGACACGTCATTGGGAATCACCTCCCAGATGTCTGCAACTCCACATGGATATCCCCTGGGCATCCTTGGATTTGGACCATAAAAGAGATCCTTGAAGAATGAGTGCGCCATATTTCCCACAGTGTCTTTATCATTCATATAGGAACCATCATCTAGTAAAATATTGGGTTGTATTAACCGTCTTCTTTATCGAATACAGGCATGAAAGAATGTTGAATTTCTGTCTCCCTCCTTCAACCATCTCACCTGGGAGCGATCCTACGCCATCTGTTCATGTTTAAGATGTTGCGGAATCACCGGGAGACAGAACGACAGAAAACGAGAAAACGAAAGAAAGAAAAGCAACAAAGAACACGACGATTTACGTGGTTCGGGAAAAATCCCTACGTCCACGGGAGAGGCAGATTTTCACTATGATTCGGGAGCACAGAAATTACAGAGGATTTCCGACATGAAACCCTAGCCCAAAAATGGGCTACATATGAAGAAGACGGTCTACTGTTCTGAATAGTAGTTCGCGTTGCAACAGTGATCGGCGGCTCACTTTGTCAAAAGTGCTACAGTGTCTGCCGGCTGGAAGTCAAAAGCGCTACAGTACTGTTGACCCCGAAGTCCGCACCGCTACAGTACATGTCGGTGTCGGTCGGTCAGCTCCGCTACAGTGGTCAGAGATGCTACAGTGCCGAAAAATTGGGCCAGGGGGCCTTCGGCCCCCGGACCCCCGGAGCAGGGGCGCGTTGCCCCCTGCAACCCCCAACGACCTCACCGCGGAGCTCGACCCGCGATAGTTGCGGGCCACAAGCATTCGGCCCAACCGGATCGGGCAACACCAATCCAACATAAGAAGCAGTTCTTCCCAAATTTCCCTTTTATCCATTAGCTCCTCCTACAATATGTCATTCAACTCCTCCTCGAGGTTAGATTCCATGTTGTCAATGCTCTTTTTCAACTCCTCCATGTTCTGATCTACTGGAGGTAAGTTCCTTGCGCACGACTGAAGCCCCTACTTCAGCCTCCGAAGCTTATTGTAAAGAGAAACCCACGAGTACCCCTAGATCAGTTTTCCCCATAGATCACGAACCACTCTCTGGTATCCAAGAATACGATCCCACTGACGGTAAATCCTGAAATGATCCTGAGTATCCAGCCCTAGAAACAAAGAAACAAGAAACAAGGAGTGATCTAAAAAGCCACAAACCAAATGTTTCACCATGGCATTGGGAAATAAACTGATCGCGTTTCTGTTAGCTAGGCACCGATCTAGCCGTCTCCAGCATCACCTTCCTCCTCGCTGATTATTTCTCAACGTGAAGCGATCACCGGTATAACCCATATCAAGAATCCCAAAGCTCGCCGCAAACTGAACAAACTCTAAGGTAACCTGACTAGGAAAATCACATCTTCCTTTCCTTTCAATTGGATCAAAGACAACCTTGAAATCCCCTACAACAAACCACGAAATATCCTCCGAGTCAAAGGAGCCAAGCTCTCGCCACAACTGCTTTATGAATTTTGAATCGCAACGTACATAGAAAAAGGAAACAAAGAAACTCATTGTACCTTTTAAAACTTTTGTAGTGATAAATTGATCCCATGCCACGACCACATCCAAAGAAGTATCCTTATTCCAAAAGAGCCAGATGTACCTATTCACAGGTGCTGCCTGCGTGGATCTATGCATCCTGACTCTACAACAGAAATCCTTAATCTTATCTGGGTTCTATTTGTGCTCCAGAACTACCACAATATCTACTTTGTTCTTATTCACCTCTGAGGCAATAAAATTAGTCTTAACCCGAGCCCCCATACCTCAAGAATTCCAGATGATCATAGATAACATTAAAACTACAGCAGCCCGGTTTTGACCACTGCCATCTCGGTCTTGTTGATGTGGGAAGGGGAGAGGTCCATAAGAAGTTTTGATCTTGCACGAGTACACACTCCAGGACTCAAAACTAGAGGAATAATTGCTAAGGGAGACAGGGGAGAGGGGTATTAAAAGGATACCCATTGCAACACCGATAAAAGAAAACTAGGGAGAGGATTTTCCTCCTCAAAATCCTTCTCGGAGCTCGCTGTCTTTTCATGAGCCATCCTGGATCCTTCCAATGGGCCTGCGCTGATAAGAATGGGAGAACAAGGCACACAGGCAGCAAAAACCTACTCTACAGACGTCACTAGTGTAGTCTATGGTTGATCCAGAAGAAACACATGATTTTCCTGAGCGAGCAAGAGGGAGGCCAAGAACCTTTCCCACATTATTCCTAATACAACCAGCTGAAGAGGACTGGACAGCCAAGAAACAAGACCAGAAACTCTCATAACAGGAACCTCTTCAGATCAAAACCCAGAACTCTTGCTGAAGAAAACATTTCCATCAAAAGGAGGGGAAAACTGTGCTAGAGTTGTTGGGGCCGCCATGGAATCCTGATCATTTGCCGTCTTTGAGGCCTCTAAGGCCTCCGTTAGCGAAGGTTCGGGCACAAAGCCTCCTGTCTGAGGATGAGGAAAGACCTCGCTTGCTTATACCCTATGACCCCAACTTGGTCCAGCTGACCTTCGGGCTCTACACACCTGCCTTGAATGCCCCTGAAGACAGTATGAGGAAAAGAACCTGGGGAACACCGAGTAGATGATCTCTTGATCCCAAGCCACCGAATCCTACACCTTCAGCGCGATCTTTTCTAGAATCGAAAGAGAAAGGTATGACTCAACACAAATAAGATGGGCCAAAATATCTTCACATGATAAGGTGCGATCATCCGCACACAAGAAACCCCCAATAGAATCTCCTATGGCCTTTAGAAGCGTACCGTTGAGGAAAAGGGAGGGGGAGACCAGGGAGGCCTCTCCAGTCCACCGTGTAGGAGTTTTCCTTCCCCTTTTGAGCCGCCATAGACCAAGGAGCCAGGCTGAAATGCCAGCGGCTGAACGATCTGGGAGCCTTGCACCATGCCTTGACAAAATCTGATTCACAGTCCAAGACAAGACATAAGTATTGACAATGAATCGCAGAGATCCGCACCGCACCGACCAAGCCCCAGGAATCCACACAGTGACTGAAGATCTTGAGGGGCGGATTCTCAACCCCAAAGCGAGCCACAAGAGTCCACCTAAGATGATCAACATCCTTCTAAAAGGATTTAGGGTAAATTTACAATGAAACACAAGATCCAACCCGCAACACTGCCGAAGAAACCAGACCCACATTCAGAAAACAGATCTGCTGCGCAACACCAGACGAGCTGCACAGAACCTCGTGAAAGAACCTCTTTGGAAGGCGAGGCCGTAGGGAAGGACCTGAGGACTCCTGAAGCACCTCCTCGACAGAAGCACTGTCTGGATCCCAGGAGACCGAAGCCAGGATCGTCACCAGAGTGCGGCCATATGACGAAGCAACTGATGATTTTTTTTTGAAAAACATTGGGTGTGAGGCCCGTGTTCTTTCGATAAGAGTTCTCTATCTCATGCCATTGAAATCCCATTCTATATGGAGTCCTTGAAATAGGTGGATCCCCATTTATGATTTCTATTAAAAAATAAACTTTATAACTCAAGGGGATACCAGAAAATTCTTAGGGAAATACTTTAGAAAAATACTGAACAATAGTAATATGTCCGATGTTGAGTTTATCCTCAACCCATTGAGATAAATATACCTAATAATAGGAACTAAGGTCCATATTATTGAATTAATTTTATTTGTGAGTTCATTTTCATCCTCAACCCAAAAGATAATCATTGGGTGATTTTGAATCTCAAATGTGACATCACGACCTTGGGAATTATTATGGGATCTATATAAACATATCCAATAAATACCTATAAAAACATAATATTTTACTAGAGTGGGGATAAAAATTTGTTTAATATTTCCATTCCCATTAACATCTATTGGAGGGATGTTATATTCATGGGATTTTTTTATAATATTCTTTAGAGTGTTTATTTCTAATTCAATATACAATCATTGATGTGGTGATGTGGTACCTTTATATAATCATTTAGCTGTAATATTGATTTTAGATCCAAAATAAAATATGGAATATGTAGTTCTATAATAGATTTTTGTTTCACCTTCAACCAATTCATTATTGTAACCCACATCAGCAATTGTGATCGCATGACATTTACCATTGTCTCTTTGATTAAGAGGGCTCTATCATAGATTATAATTATTAACAACAATATTATTGCACTTATTATTGTAATTTATATATTCATTTTAATAATATCGTCTTAGTTTGGTTGTCACATTCAGTTGATCTTTATCTCTATTTATTTCATTGACTAGCCTCTACACATTACTTCATCATTCCCTTCCTTGATTTACATATTTTAACCACATAATATAGGTACAAATACCAATAAATTAACTTCACCCATGCTTCCTTCCAGAGTTTTCTCTTCATGGAATATTAATTTTGTTTCCACAATTTTTCTTATTAATAATGTTTACTTGTTATTCCATATTTTACATTTATTCCCCAGAACAATGTGAAAAATGTCAGACCCCAGTCTCTATTTCTTGATTGTGAGCACATCAAAAATATCATTATATCTATAAAAGTCCATTATATCCAATTACTTTTAGATACATGATATTAACCCTTTAACTAATTATTTAAATTATATTTTTCTGTTGTTAATAAACCAGACACATTCCCTAAATGTTTTTTGAAATTTTCCTAAATTTTAATTATTGATTCAATATAAATCTAAATAAATTCAAGATATGTATTCCCCATTTTAGAGAGAAGATTTCAATAAAATATTTATTTAAAAATTCCTCCATAAACCCTTACCATCTCATTTAGTTAATTTATACCTCTTCCCTCGTATTCATAATAAGAGTCCACCAATGATCAATATCACTGTCCAAATTTTACATATAAAAAATAAACATATCATGGTCTGATAACATGATAATAATGAATATAATTTCAATTGAATTGATCCATTGTTAAAAAATAAGAGTATTTTAGGTAACATATATAGACGGGTGGAGTTATGGTATAAAAGGTTCATTGGTGAGTTACTCCTTGCTTGTTTTATTTTAATGTTCATTAGGATTCATGTTGTTATCAATAAATTAAGATAATTGAATGAGAATTTCTACAAGGATATTTATCCCTTCTACTATTTAATTTGGATGATCATAATTATTTTCATTTAATTATTAATCACAGTAATTCTTCACAAAATACCTCCGGTTTCCATTCATGGACTAAAACAAAAAAATTCAATGTTAGTATATTAATTCACTATATAGTGTAAGAAACCATTTAATTTTGAAAAACATTATTATAATTCATTAAATTATGAATCTTTATTTTATCCCAAGAAACGTTAAGTACATCTCATATAAATATGGCTTATCATAGGTTTTCGAATATTCTATCATCTTATTCGACATAATTGTTCTTAAAGAAAATGTAAATTAACCAAAGAAAATACTTAGGAGTTTCAATACAGTTGTGTAGTTAGACCTCTTTTTTGCATACCAGATGAAGAAAAAGTTGTTACCCAACCAAAATTTTATATGTTATTACCCCTAGGTGCAACTATGAATGACCTGGAATAAAAAATCTTGTATTAATTGTTTTCATTTTTATGAAACAACATGATATCTACTTTAAAAAAATAATTTTATTTTTATATATGTAAAACTATGTCCAGTCATTTACACTTAATTATTCTTATTCAAATACTCAAAAATGACTAATCCCTACCCCGATACACATTGAGGTAATCCATGTAAGGACAAAGCGTTAAACATTACATATTCTAGTGACATCGGTTTAGAATTCACTTTCTTATATTGAAAATGATTGTTTAGGTTCATTATATTAGAGAATTTGGTCATAACTCTTAGATATTTTATGAAATGGAAAATTCATATTATTTATATTTTTTCCTTAAATATAAATGAATTAAAATAAAATTTTATTTAATTTCATGAACTATAATCACAACTTCAAATTTAATTCTTCCATTTCATTACCCTTCATTAAACCCCTATCAAACACATTTTAAAAATGTTGGATGAGCATAAAAAGCATAGTAATGAATATAAGTAAATGATCTATATAATTCTAGTGAAAAATAGTAAAACATATGCAAAAACATTTTACTAAAATATTTTTTTTAAAACATGTATAATATATCCTTTAAAAATATCATTATATTTCCTTTTAAATTAATAAAATTTCCATGAAAACTAATTATCATGCATAGAAAATTTATATATGTTCATTAGGAAATCATCATCTTAAAACCCATACAAAACCCTTAAAAATAGAATAACCATATGGGAAAATTCCAATATAATAACATGGAGGACATAATAATTACCAATGAATTAGAGCGCTAATTTGGTGACACATTGTATAAGCTATAATGGCTCACCCAAGGGTATTTTCGCACAACAATCATATAATCTATATCAGTGTCATATGCGAGGTATAATAGGGATCAACCCTTCATGAACAATTTACAAGAACCATATAATGAATAAAACCCTTGAGAAAAATATTTTAAATCCACGTGAAATGAATTTCAAATCTCAATATACCCTTTCTTATTAAAACCCCATTATCATTACTAATGTACCCTAAAAATTAAAAGTACTGTCTTTCTCTAAATAAAACATGAAATATTATAGGGGAATAAAAACATGAAATAAAGGATATATTGGAATGAAAATGTTTTCCACCCTATAAATTAAAATAGAATTTTTCTTTTTCCCTTTTTGTAAAGAAATCCAAATGATACATAATAATATTTCTTTTCAAATCCATTGAAGTAAAGTTAAAAAATATTTTATTAAAATCTAAAAACTCGGTACATTATTACAAAAACAATTTCATTGAAAATGCCTATGGAACCCTAAAAAAGAAAATTCAAAGTATTTAGTTATCATGATGTTGGAAAATTTCATTAATTACATATACGTAAAAATAGACATTCCATTTGACCACTATAAAATGAGTTGAAATAGGAACATTAAAATGGGATATAAAAAAGAAATTCTATTACCATGAGCATTAATCAACATATATACTATTTATAGGTATTAATTAAAAAAAGTATGTCAATTTTATACTTTAGTAAAAAAAATTATATTCACTATTCCTTTATTTAATTTAATTCCATTTTATATATAATCAAATAATCAATTATATACATACTTTACATTTTGAGGATATTCAAGTCGTTTATTAGAAATGAATTCTATAGGTTGACAATTGTTAAAGAAGTCATTGTTCCTTATTATATAAAAGAATAATAATTTCCTAATTATATATTTTATAAATTAATTATAATATAAAATTCATCTGTGTCTTTTTTTAAAAATGAACTACCTTACAATCACGGAGAATGTAAGATGTTCATTCGCATGAGTAATGTTTCTGTTTTCAATTATCATTATAAAAAGAGGCTAATTGTTATATTGTCCATGAAGATTGATAATAATATCATATTTTTCAATTGAATATTTAAATATATATATATATATATCATATATGTGATGTGATGATGAAAATTGAATCACATCACTTTGTCTTGTTTGGTAGTACACACATACATAGGAATGAGATTATAATTTTTCCTTGAATAAAATGGTAGAATGAAAAATGATATATTATATTTTTATAATATAATATATGTAACTAATATCATATATAATATTTAACTACTACATTATAATACATCTATCGTATATGGTGATGGAAAATTAATTACAATGGTTCGTGTGGCTGTAGCCTCCCACAAACACGAATTATGGTTTCATTTCACCCTTGATGGAAGAGGAAGATAATATAGGCTATGACATTAACATAATAATATATCAGTATATTTTTATACTAGTTTTATCATTTGATCATGGATTTGGGATATTTTAATTAGGTAGAAGAATAGATAAAACTAAAATGATCGATTTAAAACTCTACCACAATTTTGAACAACATCCATTTCATAACACCCCATGACCACTAATTATATTGCCCCATCATTAAAAAATTATATATGCTTCACTTATATCATGAATTCACATTAAGGATATTTTCAGGATTAGTGTTTTATAGAATTAGGCCATAATTATTAAATATTTACATGAATATTACATGTAGACACTACCACTCAGTATCCATATTTTTCATAAAATAAAAACTCTTAAAAAGAAACATGTCTAGTTCTATGTTTTAGAAAACATGAAATTTCCTTGATCCCATCCTTGACCCTATTCCACTTTCTGCCCTGTGAAAAACATTTAAGAATCATGGGATGAGAAAAAAAGCTCAGTAAGGGATACACAAAGAAGTTAAACTGTTTTTTTTTCAAAACAAAAAGTAAACCATGAATACTTAATCATAAGTACTATTTTAAACATTTATGATTTAGTAAATACTCTTCACTAAATAAAAGATCAATACTTACCCTTTTGTAACCAAAAGATTACCATAAAACTCTTAAAAAGAACACATAACATTTATAGGTAACTGGGGACATATACATTATTAAATGGAATAACCAAAAGGTCTACTTAAACACATATCACTAAATAGAATTTCCATATGGACAACTTCCATACCCATTGCATTGGATGAGATAATGTAACCACCCATCCTGGTTTATCCCAACACCACCTATCATTTGGTATATCACGTAACCACCAATGAAATCTCCCAGTACCGTTATAAAAACATAAAACATATAATATTGAAAATATAAATAATTCACTAATAAAAAATTATTTGAAATTACCTGAAATTATTTCAAGATACTTAAAAAATCAATGCTTAATCAAACCATTTTCAAAAAAAAATTACGAAATTTACTAAAGATATTTTTAAATAAAAGTGTCCCATAGCACATTGAACCATTTAATGAAATTAACATTTTTGAACATTAATGTCCAATTAAATAAATCCTTTAAACCATTTTGAAAACACTGCCATTAATGAGAAATATTTAGAAGAATAAATCATTAAAACATTTAAAATGATATTTTAGTTAAAGAGTTCCTAACCAAATTGAAGATGCTTGATTACAAATAATTGAAGAATAACATCAATAAAATATTATAATATCATGATAATTGCGTGATTCATGATATAATATGTCAAAGGGAAGTATATACAACATATAAAATTGAATTGGTGTATAAAAAACCAATTATTTTCAATGGAATGTAAATTGAGAAAAAGTCCCTTCCAAAGATCCTATTATTAGATTAAGCATAAATCAATCACAAAATTATGTGTGATAAATAAGAATACACCCAATATAAGTCGATATTAATTGAAATACAATTGACGGTCATTCACACATATTCATAGAACAACATAATCAATAATTATATTTTTAAACCCAAAGAATTGAAATTTGGTTATGAAGTTCTCTTACATAAATTCTACAGCCAAACGACGTCATATTAAAATATAGAAAATGAGTTTATGAGAGAGAAAAGGGTATATCATTAGTTGGACATGTAATTTACAATAAAAACTATATACAAGGACATATCCAAACATAATAAGACTTTAATTAAAATACATAACAAATAGAATTCTTTTAAAAAAGGAGGGTGAAAGGTTTCATTATCGATTTGGTCACATACGAAACACACACCACATGAAATATGGATCATACAATAATGAGTTAATTAACCATAAATTATATTTTATTACAAAAATAATACTATCATGGGAAGTAAATACACCACCCAAAATGAGACAATGGCTATTATATCATGAATCTCATGGGAATAAAAAGTGAGATGAATACCCATTACCCCGTTGTAATCAATCAAGTCGTATGACCCAAACATAATAACCACCAAATGAATCAGATAATTTCATGAATATATAGATAATAATGATAATATATATCAAATAGATGTAAAAAATACACCACATGCTAGAAATAACTGGAAAACAATGGAAATCTCACAGAATTAAAAATGAGATTAGAAACCCCTTACCTAAAGTCCGACTTGTGTTGTATGTTCCTTATTATTCCTGAATAATAAACATAAGTCAATTTATACTTGATTAATAACCTTTTACAACTATTATTATTCCATTATTATCACTTATTATCTATCTATTTCAATTAGTAAATTATTAGAGTTCATATCGGACATTTTGTCGATGTTCGGAACATGAGTAAAAAACAAACTTGTTATAATTACAAATTGTCCTTGTTGTAAAAATTATACTATCTATAGAATCACATTAATTATTTAAATATGATATAGATCATATATATCCAGTATATATATATTTATAATTGTATGTAATATTTGACGATAAGAAATGAAATGCACCGTTCATGGAGACGGTAAGTCGTACGTACGCATGGATGCTAATTTCATTTATATTTTGTATTTTAATGGATTTAAACAATAATGATACATAGGTATATTATAATTACAGTATAATATAAAAAATAATTTAATTTACTCCATACTGTATACGTCCCATGCATGGCATAAATGAGTCTTTTCTCTTTGAGATGGCTGTATTCTGGACTTCCTCAAATGAAATTATCTGTTTTACCCATTATGGAAAACATAATTGTATGATATGAATGAAAAATTCATAATTAAAGAGAATATATATATATATATATATATCACATGGAAATGTATTTCCATCATAATGGACATCATAAGAGAAGGTAGGAGAATATTGAACAATCATCATTTAGTGATGCAGTAGTTCATCGTCCACAAAAACACTAGGTTTTTTACCCATTAGTTAGAGGTTTGTGAAAAGTGTAGTTCGAATTAATTTCATAAAAACAACATATTATATTGAGGATACATTTTTTGTTATATATTAAAGGAATACCAAATTTAATGGGTTGGAGAAATAAAATAAAATAAATGAGCTTACGAGAAGATGTTACCTTCAAATCGGGTAACTTCTTTTGGTTTGAACCTAAATGCTTTATTGATGTTATTATTGCCTAAGGTAAGGAATCTAGGAGGAAGATAGGGATAATAATAGATTATTTTAGTAGATTTTGTATGATCCAAGGGGAATGAGAGATTTCAGTAATGGGTTAGATGTGAGGGCTTTTTATAAGGGGAGGAGTGTCTCTTTTGGAGTGTTTGAAAATGATATTTTATAATATAATTATTTTAGATTTATAAAGGTCCCTAACTCATTAAAGATGAAGATAAGATTACTCATGTTCAAAATAAATTCATCTAATAATAATTGAACATGTTTTGGATATTATTTTAATTTTTATAGTCTTATTTATTTAAATGTTTCATTAATGAGGTAAACATTGTATCATTATTGTGTCATAAACAATTTTATTTATTTAATGTGTAAAAATTATAAATATATTACCATGATGTAGAAAATAATTTTATCTTTAAAATTAATTATTATAGACGAAGATATAGATCTTATAACCTCATTTAAAAATTGATTTACTAAATGATATATGTTTATGTCATTTTTGTCATTACATTAAATTAAATAATATAAAGTGTCATTATCACTCTTATGTGGATTCATGAGATCCCAAAAGCGACCCAAATATTCCCATGGCTGGAAATGTATCAACCAATTGGATTATGACAAATGTTAGGGTAATTTAATATTATTATAATATTATTTGTTCATTGAATTACCCTATTTACCTTTAACCGCTGTAAATAAAAGTCAAAAGTTATTGTTCATCAAAGATTAGTTTCTTCTTATTTGACCAATTTTACATTCAAATAAAAACTATGTATGTTGGATTTTTTAAATTCAATTCACAGAAGCTATAAAATTTCATTTTAATGAAAACATGGTTATTTTTAACTTCTACTATGTGTTTTCACTATTCATCCAAAAATTGATGTTTTTTCAGAGAAACACCAAAACATCAGCCTATGCTATATTTTATATTCCAAATACAAAAATGATATCTATTTTACCAAATTTAAAAAAAATAAGTTGCATTAATTAATTTAAAATTATTTTTTTTACTGTCAAAACATTGACACTTGTTTATGTCCAAATTCAAAGTGAAAGTAATTTCAAAGGCCAAAATTTGTTTCAAATGGAAAACATATAACCTAATTACCATTTAAAACAATTAAACAATGTAACCTAACAATATAAATAAATTTTATTAAAAGGCAGTTTCGAATTAAAATACAGTATTTTTCACTATTCATTAAAAAATGAACATTATCAAAAAAATACCAAAAATTTACCCAAACTAAATTTTGATGTTCTAATTCTAAATAATAATTTTATTTTTTTCAAATTGAACATATAAAAGTGACAAAACATATATTTATAATGGGTTCTCCATTAAAAGGCTGTAAATTGACCTTTTAATGAATATTAGAGCATTTATGATTGAAATTGGATTCATTCACATTTCACGCCGCTAAATTTTTTATAAATGTAAAAACATATAACAAAAATATATAATCATATTTCAGTTAGTACTATTCATTCCCACCAATAAAACGTCTTGGCGTTATTTACCATTTAAATTAATAGTAATATTATATTATTTTTTTGGTATTACTCAACGTTGTGTGCAATGTAAGATTTCGAAAAAACTGTTGTTTGGTATCAGGTATACTATCTATCACAACATCCCCTTTAAAATAAATTAAAATTTAATTTAAAAATATTAATAAATATGAAAATTTTCATATAAAATATTTACAAGTTATGTTACATCCTTCCCCCCTATTGGAAATTACATCCGTGGAATTTTAAAATTGGGACTGGAAACTTCATTAGAAGTACGACATCATAAAAAGAGTAAATATAACTATCACTTTAAAAGAATGAAAAATATTTACAATGGTCACCTGAGATAACCCATACTACGATTCCATGAAAACCTGGATATGGAGGAGAAACTAAGTGTCAGTTTCTGATAGAGACTGATAGAAAACATGATTTGGAGAAAGTTAACCACCAGAAAATTAAATACATTTGATGGGTTTAACGGTCATTTATTCCCTAATAAAAAATTTTATTGGACAATGTATTTGTTTTAAGTTACATTTCATAATTTTGAGGAATTTATTTATGAGCTTAACGAAAAATATAAGGAAACATACTTACTTTTCATGTATGCTTTTATCCTTTACTAAATTCCTACCACAAACTCATCGATTCTCTAAACAATTACTATTCCTGATGACTTGGACACACATGAAGTGCTAGAATCAACATCTAGAGTATCACATAATCTACAAAAGATCAACTATATATTTCCCCCATATTAATTCTTCATCAAAAACTAAAATGTTAGTACATGATCAGATATTCCCCAAAAAGAATAATCATTTAAAAATATACTACTCTAAATCCCCAAAATACAACAAACAGTACCCAAAGTTAAATGGAGACTATTCAATACACAATTGTACATAAAATACTTCACAGTATTCCAAAATATGAAAGAAACCCAGAATTCAGAAGGATTTCATCACATAGTCTTCCAATGTAATTCTTAATATTTATCTCCAAATAACATCGACTACTCTTAATGTCTTATACTAAAGTGTAGTTAACCTAGTCACATATTCTCAAATATAGGTTAATCATTTCCTTAAATAAACCAAAATGCATATAATTCCACAATAAAAACATAGAATCTTCCAATATAAAATTCCACCATTACTCCTCAATTGAATTATCAATGTATTCTATTTTCCATATACATATAGTGTTTCCTAGAATAGATAACATCATCCAAAATAAACATTGTCACTTAATTGTCAAATCATTTCCCTACATTATGTATATCGATTTAACCACACATAAGTTCCCAAAATCAACATATTCTTGATCCATAAAATCATTTAACTAAATAGAATAAGTCATGCTAACATGGGACTTCAAGTAGGTTGGTGGTAGCTGATACACCATTATCACCCTTCGGTTGTGGGTTTGATTCCTACGGCCTTACCGGATGTGATGGGTTTTCACCCATCTCATGGGGTTTTCTTTGTAAAAAACTTAAAAATATCCCTAACATGTTTTATACTCAAATATTTTCATATACCTTTCATTTTCATCCCAACACATTAACACCCAAACATCTTATATATTGTCATTTTATTCATGACCATATGATAAAATAAAACTATTACAAATAGAAATAACATCATACCTTGATCATGGTGTCCATATGGTTTCATCATCATCTTTCTCGCGTAGGTAGAAGGTCTTTTCATTGAAACAATGATTTACATGTCCATTAGAATAATTTGCTTCATTCATCAAAATATACGTTGTACAACTTGGGTCATATGGGTGTTCGTAGAAAAATAGTTTCGGAAAATAATCATGTATGACATGTAATTTCAAAACATCCGATAAAACATGATTTTTATAGAACATTCGTACCGAGTTTGAGTTAAAACATTAAATCAATTGTCCCTTTAAAATAATAAAAGTATGTGATGATAGACTATATTGTATAAGAAAATATGAATAGGTTGTTCAAGGGTCTCCTTCTTTAACACCTTATTTAAAATCATAATATGCTTCAAAATGATTTTATAAGGTAAAATATATGAAAATACCTTGTTAATATTTTCCTTTGCTGAAAATATGAGAATATTGACAAAATAGGATTTGATTAAATTCAACCCATGATCAATGATGATATCGATGTAGAGTGGAGGTGTTTGATATCTCAAAAAAATGCTTGCAAGTGAGTTGTATGATAGAAAAAGTTTTAAAATCATCTAAACATGATAATTAAATAATTATTGCAAAAATGTCCTCAGAAAGAGATAGTAATGTCATATCAGATCCTCCTCCATCCACTAGTAACATACATTCTTAGATCTAAAAAATTTATAAAACAAGGATATAACGAAAATAATAGATATATGGACTAACTATGTGTTCTACAAAACTCCTAATCCCTAAAGTTGTCTAAACCGACCTCTGATTCCAACTATAAGTCCCCAACCTTAATACATAATATAATATTGAGTTAAATCAAGAATTCACATTGATGATTTTTTCAGGTTTAAAATTTTATAAAAATAGGCCATAACTATTACATATAAACGTGAATATTACATGTAGACACTGCAACTCAGTATCCGTTTTTTCATAAAATAAAAACTCATAAAAAGAAACATGTCTAGTTCCATGTTTTTGACTATGTGACATTTCATTGATCTCATACATGACCATATTATACTTTATGTCCTATGAAAAACATTTCAAAAATGTGGGATGAGAAAAAAATCATAGTAAGGGATACACAAAGAAGGGAAACTATTATTTTCTCCATTCAATATGTAAACCATGAATACTTTATCATAAGTAATACATTTCACATTTATAAAGTAGTAAATAATTTTCCATGTATAAAAGATCACTTCTTACCCTATTTTAACCAAAAGGTTACCTCAAAACCCATAGAAATCACACAAAACATGTAATGTTAACATGGGACATAAACATATATAAATTGAATAACCATACGGTCAACATCCGCACATATCACTAAATGGAATATCCAAACGGTTGACTTCTATATCAAATGCATTGGAGGTTATAATGTAACCACCCATCCTGGTTTATCACGGCACCACCCATCATTAGGTTTATCACAAAAAAAACTGTCAAATGTCGAATTACAATTATAAAATCATAACAATTAAAATATTTCAAATATAAACTTTTCACTCACAACGTTTCATTTGCAATAATGAGAAATTATTTCAAGATATTGTCAAAATCATTGCTCTATCAAACCATTTTCAAATCCATTTAAAACATTTAATAAAGAGATTATTGAATCAAAGTTCCCCATTCCAATTTGAAACATTTAAAGGAATTAACATTTTTGACAATTAATGGCCATATAAATAAATCCTTAAAACCATTTTGAAAAAACAGACATTAATGTGAAATATTTAGAAGAATAAATATTTAAATAATTTAAAATGATATTTTAGTTAAAGAGTTCCTAACCAAATCAGAGACTCTTGAATACAAATAATTGAGGAATAACATCAATCAATGCTTGTAATATCATTATAATAATTATATTCATGATATAATATTTAAAAGGGTATTATATACACCAATAAATGTGTATCGGAATATTAATAAAAAATTAGTTTCAATGGAATGTAAATTGAGGCAAAGTTCCTTGCAAAGATAATATTATTATATTAAAGATAAATCAATGACATAATTATGAATGAAAAATAATAATACAACTAATTAAATTGGATATTAAGTGTTAAAAAATAAGAGGTTATTTACACATATTCATAGAACGGCACAATCAAGAAGTTGAAGTTTTACCCCAAAGAATTGAAATTGGGTTAAGAAGTTCTCTTACTGAAAGTCAACAGATTAACACCATCACATAAAAATTCATAATTTTATTTGATTACAGAGAAAAGGGTATCTCATCACATGGACATAAAATTTAAAACAATAAGGATATAGAATAACATATCCCAACATAATATGATGTAAATTAAAAGACCTAACAAAAAGAAGTCTTTTAAAAAAATGAGGGTGAAAGGTTCTCTTATCGATTTGGTAACATAAAAAACATACACCACAAGAAAGAATGATCATACATTTAATATGTAATCACCCATAAATTAAATTATATTAAAATAATAATATGATCATGGACAGTACATAAACCACAAAAAAGAGATTGTGGTAAATATATCTTGAATCTCCTAGGAAAAAAAGTGAGATGAAAATCGCGTACCACATTGTAATCAATTGAGACGTATGAAAAAAGTTAATAACCACC
Organism: Viscum album; assembly: GCA_963277665.1. Taxonomy (NCBI): domain Eukaryota; kingdom Viridiplantae; phylum Streptophyta; class Magnoliopsida; order Santalales; family Viscaceae; genus Viscum; species Viscum album. The sequence goes on from OY728123.1 coordinate 670,942,948, forward strand.
AAATGAATCACATAATACCATGAATATAAATATAATCATGATAATATATATCAAATGTCTGTAAACAATACAACACATGCAAGAAATAAGTGGCGAACAATGGAAATCTCACTAAATTAAAAAGGATATAAGAAACCCCCTACCTCAAGTACCACTTGTCTTGTATGTTACATGTTATTCCTAAATAAAAAAAATAATTTAATTTATACTTTAATAATTAAATTTTTACTGTTTTATTATTCCTTTTTTATCACTTATTAAACTGCTAAATAAATTTGACAATTATTAGAGTTCATATTAGACATTTTGTCAATGTTCGGAACAATCGTCCAAAAGGAACTAGTTATAATTACAAATTGTCCAAGTGGTAAAAAGTATATTATCTATAAAATAAAATTATTTATTTAAATATAATATGTATCATATATATCCCATATATATATATATGTATTTATAATAGTATATAACATTTGGAGATAAGAAATGAAATGCATCGTTCATGCAGACGGTAAGTCGTACATACGAATGAATTGTACATCCATTTCTATTTGGTATTTTAATGTATTTAAAATATAATGATACATGGGTATATTATAATTATTTAATAACATAATATATAATTTAATTAACTCCACCCTTTATACATCTCACGTATTTCATAAACAAGACATATCACATTGAGGGCCCGGTAGTCTGCACTTCCCCAAATGAAATTATCGCTTTTACCCATTATAGAAACCATAAAGGTATAATATAAATGAAAAATAAAAAAGCAATGAGACAATATAAATATAATATATATCACATATAAATACATTTCCAAAATAATGTCCAAAATAGAAGGTGGTGTGTGTATATTTGAGAATCATCATTTTGTGAGACAGTAGTTCGCCGTCCACAACAATAGTAAGTTCATAACCCCTTAAATGAAGGTGTGTGTAAGTGTAGTTAGAATACTTCTCATAAAAACAACATAGAATATTGAGGATACATTTGTTTTTTAAAAATAATGGAATAAAAAGAGTTAAAGGGATGGATAAATAAAGAAAAGAAACGAACATAAGAGAAGTTGTTACCTTTAAATCGGGTAACTCCCATTGGTTTGAACCAAAAGACATCCTTGAAGTGTTTTATGCATATGGTAAGGATTATAGGTGGAATAGAGGGATCATAAGAGCTTATTTGGTTGTAGTTTGAATGATACAAGGGGCATGAGAGGTGTGATTAATGGGTTAGAGGTGAGGGCTTTTTATAAGGGGGGGAGGGGCTCTTTATGAATGCTTGAAAATAGTATTTTATTATATAATTATTTTCTATTTCTAATGGTCCAAAACTCAATAAATTAAATTATTAGATGACTCTTGTTCTAAATAAAATCATCCATTGATAATTGTATAGGTTTTGGATACTTTTTTTATTTTTATAAACATATTTATTTAAATGATTCATTAATGAGGTAAAAACTGCATCATTATTGTGTCATAAATAATTTTATTTATATAACGTATAAAAATTATAAACCATATTAAATTATGTAGGAATAAGTTTTAGAATTAAAATTAGTATTTATAGTCAAAGAGATAACATATATTACCCCAGGTAAAATTTGATTTTCTAAAAGATATTTGTTTATGTCATTTTTGTCATTACATTAAATTAATTAATATAAATTGTCATTATCACTCTTAAGTGGCTCTATGGGGTCCCAAAAGTGACCCAAGGATGCCCATGGTTGTACACGTTTCCACAAATAGGATTATGACCCAATATAGGATAATTTAATATTATTTTTACCTTCAATTACCCTATTTATCTTTAACAATGGTAAATAAAAGTCAATAGTTACTATTCACAAAAAATTATTTTCAGCTTATTGAACTACATATTGCATACTAATGACAACCATGTATGTTGGATTTAGAAAATTCAATTCATAGAAGTGGTAAAATTTAATTTAAATGGAAAAGTGGGTTATTTTTAACTACTACTTAGTGTTTTAACTATTCCACAAAAATTGATGTTTTTCATAAAAACACCAAAAATTATGGTCAGCTGTTTTTAATATTCTGAATTCAAAAATGTTTTCTATTTTTTCAGTCTCAATACATAGAAGTTTCATTAATTAATGGAATATTAATTCTCGCTGTCAAATCCAAAAGTGGGTTTTTAAGAAATAATAATAATCCAAAGATTGACCCTTCTTAAGGTCCGAATTCAAAGTGAAAGTACAACCAATGACAAACATTATATTAAATGGTAAAAATATAATCTAAATACAGTTTAAAAGAAATTTAAAAAATAATTTACCCATAGAAATATATTTTATTAAAAGGATTTTTTGATTTAAAATACAATATTATTCATTATTCATTACAAAAAATTTACTTTATCAGAAAAATACCAAACATTTATCCAATGTCAATTATGATGTAACAATTATAAAGAAATATTTTATTCTATCAAATAGAACATATAAAAGTGAGAAAAACTATATTTAAAAAGGTTTCTCCATTAAAAGGCTGTAAATCGACCTTTTAATGAATATTATAGTATTTAGGAATAAAATTGGATTCTTTCACATTTTAAGCCTCTAAAATTTATGGGATAAATGTAAAAACATTTATCAAACATATATAATCATATTTTAGTATTTTTTATTTATTCCTGCCAATATAACGATAAGACGTTAACTACATTTTAAAATAATAATATTAATATATTATTTTTCTGTATAACTCAACATTTTGGGAAACCTAAGTTTTCAAAGAAACCCATTATTGTGTATCAGGTATTCCATCGATCATAGCATCCCCATTAAAGTAATATTAATATTTAATTGAAAAATATTATTGAATATTAAAAATTTTATACTCTTTATTTACATAGGAATTTACACTAAGGCTTGTGTTATTCATAATAAAAGACCTATATAATGATTAAAGGGATTATAGAATGGAATTTTTTTAGTTATTTTCTAGTACAAAAGGGTTTTTAAGTTTGAATAAATGAAAAAATGTTCATCTCTTTTATAAGATATGCGAGGGGAACTCATAGAATATGACAAAATATCAAATTAATATAAATTATATTTCCATTTTAAATTGATTATAAATATATTATTTCAAACATATAATGAGTATGAGAAAAGAATAGTCCCATATAATAATTTTGGACATGTTTAGGTCACAATTGTACCCATAATATTTGTCTTAACCCATGAATAACCACTTTTACCCTTACGATTGAAGATATTATTTTTTACTCTTTAGAGGGTTATATGGTTACTATAAATGGGAAAAAGGCCAATAAATGGATCGTGGATGATATTATAAATCATATCATAATCAATGGGATGATAGTATTCATTTTTAGGTATTTTAAACCATTTAATAAAAAATATTTATTATAAAATATCATTAAAATCAATTTTTAGAACTATTCATTACATTGAATTTAATAACATCATAAAAATAAGTGAATTAAAAAAATATTTAAATACATACATAATATAGTCATGTGATCTATAATTTTTTTGGACCAAACTACTTACTTCAAATATATTATTTTTAATACTTTTACTATTATTTATCTGATTTTTCCATTAATCAAATATTTAATGCATTAGCATTGTGTAAATATTTAAGGAAATTATTTCTTTACAAAAAATTAAAAATAAATTAAAAATATTAATAGAAAACATTTATATTTCTAATAACTACTCATAACTAACCAAATACTGTAGGAATATACATGTTAATGATATTATTTTCATGAAAACAAATAGATTTTCATTTTTTACCTTTCGTTAAATAAAATCAAATTAACGAAAAAATATCATCAAAGAAGGGGAATACCCATATAAAAAAATCCTTGATTTTAACTCATGAAATTGACTCTTATAATATACTTTAGGAAAGAGTTATAATCATTTTATAATCCTTATCATTTTATTTTTAACAGTAATTTCTCGATTTACCCTCTATCGTGCTAAAAATATTTATTGTGATTTATATTCATAATTAAAAAACTAAAAATGACATATTTATAAACATTTTAATCAACGATTCAAAATATGGACTCAAATTTCCTATGTTACCCACACATAAAATCAATATATTATTTTATGATAAAATCTGTAAAATGCAACAAATTATTTTCTAAGAAGAGAGGCCTTTTTAAAATATTGTGTCTTTAGATAATAAGTTCATGTATAAAATAAAATTTTAAAAAATAATTGGATTATAAAACGGAACTTCTAAAATTTTAAAACAAATAGAACAAATAATATTATATGGTGAATACTTTGAAAAAAATAAAACTTTCTATAAAATTCTATAATATTCACTATTTATTGAAAAATCCATATGTTTAGAAAATTCTCAAAAAATCCTCTTAAGATAATTTTAACATGATGAATTAAATAAAGAAGTTAATTTTTCCAGATAAAAATAGTAATTATAATATTCACTCATAAAAATAATAAAAACTCATTCATGAAGAATAATTATTTTTAAAAAAATAAAATTACTTTAATATATTTAAAGATATTATTTACAAAGCCTTAATTAATAGATTATAAATGAGTAGGATCATTATATATATTTTGTAATGTGGTTAATACTATGCATTCGTTCCAATTTAATGACTATATTATAATAGCCACATCTAAATATAATAATCTAATATTCTTTTACGGTCGGTTATTCATATCTTGTACTTTATCAAACACAGTCTTTATTTTTAAAAATATCTAATGATATTAAATTATCCCTCCCTTAGAAATTACATCCCTTCAGTTTTAAATATATCTAGGTAACTAGGGTTCTTATTCTCTATATAACATTGTTGAAAACTCACATCATTAAAAAGGTTAATAAAATTTTCTCTTGAAAAGAGTGAATGAGATGTATTAAGGTAATATAGAATGAATAATAGTAGGTTTCTTAGCAGGAGAAATTTATTTAGAAGTGAAATCCGGGATATAGAAGAAAAACCTAAATTACATGGACTTTTTTTGAGTGATAGAGAACATGGACATGAAAACTATAACCATCACCAAACCATAAATAAATGATGGGTTAAAAAAGCAATTGATTTCTCAGTAAATAAAGTAAATTTACATTATTATTGTTTTTAAAATCCTTTTCCCAAAGATAAATAATTATTTTACTTTCGATAATAATAACATAAAGAAATATATTCACTTTAAATGTATAATTTTATACTTTAATATATTCCCACCACAATATCGTCTTTTTTAGAAATTGGTGAGTATTCAAGGTAAAATATTACTTCTAGAAGAGATATTTTCAACTTATATAGATTAAAAAATTTAAAACATTTAAAACATTTTATTCTTCATAACTTTTTAAATTAACCAAAAAATTTTTTTATCACAAGGTATGATATTTCCCATAATGAATAAACCATCATTTAAATAAATAATTAATTTCCAAAAATTAATTTTAATACATTAAGATCACCATAAATCATTAAAAAATATAAATTTCCTAAAAATTACAAATAGTATTCTAGAATTAGACTGAAACTAAAATATTCGAAGGATTTTATAACATAATATTCAAAGATAAATTTAATACTTATCTTTGAAAATAACATTTTTCACATATAATGTCTCATACAAAAAAATTGATTTCCAATATCACATATCCCTAAGATATTATAGTTATTCTGATAAATAAACAGAATCACTATAAATCATAAATAAATAATATATCATTCCCCAATATATTTCAACCACTATTTATGAAATAAATTCACATTGTCTTGGGTTTTATTTAATCCTATAATTCCCTAGAAAATTATAGTGACCATATTCTAAAATAACATTAATAAAAAAATCACCAAATAAATTAACATTATCATGGTTACCTATATTATAAAACATGTTTTCCAAAAATGAACATAAGCTAGATCTATTGGATCATATACACATATAAAAACAATATCATAATAACCAAGACATCATGTAGGAAAGTGGTAGGTGATGAAACCTTGTCACCCATTGGCCATGGGATCAAGAATTTTATCCCTTCTAGATGTGATGGGTTATTGTTCAGCAAATGCATGTTCATTTTTTGTAAATATAATATTTATAAAATTCTGAGATATTTGATAAAAATACTCAAAGATAAAAATAAAATATTAAATATTAATGAAATGTTTTAACCATAAATTTCATCTCATACATTAAATTTTGAATCCTAAAAAATAATAACCCCTAAATAACTAAAAATCAATGATCGTGTAAACCCTAATGGTCATCCATATCATTACACAAATGTCTAAAATATCAAGTGATCATTATTCCAGAAATTAGTTTATCCCCTCATTAGCATAATGGTTTCATATACCACAAACATATTTCCATACTCAACCCATCATCCAATGAGTATTAATTCTTGTACACTCATGATAATCCAGAAATTTATGGCTTCATAATTACTCCTAAATATATATAACATAATCATTCAAGGATATTCAAAATCCCTTAACCATTCTTTTCTATATTATTCCTAAATAGTTTTTTAATACAAAAAAATATGAATCATCTCATAATATTCAGTAATGTTAAATCGTAAGCCAACAAATAATAGATAGTATTCAGATGTTTGAAAATTCTCTTTTTTTGAGATTCAAAATGTCCACCTTTTGGTTAAGTGGTACCCAAAATAGAAAACACAATACATCACATGATTCTACAACAAAATTACATACTAGATTCAAAATTCAAGTTCTTAAAATACATGAAAGCACAAAAACTGATGATGTACCAACCTATGAGGCCTACATCCCTCAAAAATGACTCATTCCATCACTATGAATCGTGTCGGTCATTATAGATGACGTAACACACCGTCATTATTTATTTCCAACAACACTCTAATACACCGGAGAAACCCACTAACGGAGTCAAATTATGTCACTCCATATCCATAGAAATCAGGTTCAACCTCGCAATCATTCATCCATGAACACGACAACGCTAACAAATGGAGTCACAAGCTTATAAGTCATTTCCATAACCACCAAACTCTCTCGCACTAGACACTCAAACAATGAACTCATCCCCAAGAAAGTTTATGGCAACCCAAACACCACTTCTTTAACCCGCTAAAAACCATCTCTCATGGTCGAACTAGGATGGATAGATTGGACTCAAGGCCTAGACAGATTTGACAGTCTTAATCCCCAAAGATATTTAATCCCTTTTCGTTGAACAATAACTAAACCATTAAAAATATCAAAATATTCCATAGTAATTCAATATCTTCAACCCCAATGAAAACGACCCAAACACATGACCATCCCAAAACACTGATGAGAACAACATAACAAAAAACTCAAAAAAAATTATGACCAATCAGTTAAAAACTAGAATGAAAGGAATATGAAAGCAAGACTAAAACCTGAATATGAATTTGGGATTAAAGGATAGGAAGGAACCCAAATAAAAAGGAAACATAAATAGAGATCCTTAACTAGAAGAATCCTATACAATAAAGATAAAATTTGGAACACCCCTGAGAAGAGAATATGATTGAAAATATATGAAGATGGACCAACTTCGACGGTTCATAGAAATATTTTGTTTTTCAAACTACTTGCCCAAAACCTCAACATATCTCGTGGTCCAAATATTAGCTATAGAGAAGTTTAGAAATGAAAGATCAAAGAGTAGATAGACAGATGGGGAGAAATCCAAATAGCTATCAGCAAGAAGATTAAGATGAATGAGATGGAAAGAAAAAAATAGAGAGAGTGCATCCCAAAGCAAGTGAGAGTGAATAAAGAACCTGATAGGATCAGTGTGGGGGAATCTCCATTGGGAGAAACTGAAACCCTAAGGGATGAGACCCAGACGAAGAGCTCAAGAGCTACCAAATGAGCGAGTCTCTATCTAGATGAACCACAATTGAGGTATACATTGATATGTCAATTGTAGTTTCGTCACATTCAACAGTATTGGAATTAGTTAATATTAAATAGTTATCTATATGACCTTTCTGAACCCATTCATTATCCCTCCACATAGAATATCTCTTTATGTCATGAATATTCTCCCCACATTTAAAAAATTAAATTGATTCCTTGGTAGTATTATATTTATCCTTCAGGACGTTAACTGAACAATTCTATATTCATTATAAAAGTATTTTGTTAGGACCTCCATTAGAAAATATAATACTAAATCCCATTCTGTTAAGTAATTTTTTTAGTTCTTCTTTCAACATTCTTGACACATAGGTAGTTAAATATATTTATCTTTTTTATAATTATCCCATAACTTCTAGAGTGATTCATTTCCCATGTATTTGATGATTTAGGAAAATCACATTGGTTCATGTTCCTAATCAACTATCCTAATAGCTTTCTAGTTATAACCATAATATTTTATACTTCCGATCCAAATCCATTCAATTTATCATTCAGGAATTCAAACCATTTTACTTCGAAACCATTATTTATTTGGTTCCAGATGGGTCTAGACATTTTCTAAATCCAACAAAGTTTTGGTGAGAATATAAATAATATCACAATAAAAAATCTTATAGGGATGGGAAAAACTAAAATGTTCATATTCAAATTGTCTCAAAATATTTTGAATTATTCCAAATAAATATGACTCTCCCATATATACCAGCCACTGAGTTTATAAATATTTCGAGATTATGCACAAATTACATAAAAATCTTTAATGTCATATAAACACAGATTTGTTACCAATTATAAGGAACCATTCCAGAATATTAAATATACAAGTGTCTTTTGACTAGAATTCAATTTATTAAATTACAAAATAACTTTTCATTTTAGATCATTAGCTAATTAGGTTATAACAATTAGATGTTTTACAAATTGGAAACTTCTGATAAATAACAACTTTTCCACAATATAAATGATTTTAAATAAAAGATGATTTAATTTCATGGTAAATAATCATGGAATAAACTTCAATTCATATTTTATTATTTACCCATCCTAAAAACCCTATGATTTTTAAAAAAATCATGGGATGAGTACAAAAATCTTAGTAAGGGACACAAGAAAATGAAATCTGTTGTCCATGTAAAAAACATGAAACACTATAAAACCCCATTTTATAAAAACAATCATATTTTTCCAATAATATAATTATTTTCCATAAAAAATAACTTTTAAATTACCTATAGAAATCCAAAAATATCCATGAAAACTCATTTCATTGCACAGAAAATTCATGTAGGTCCATTGGGACATCACCATCTTAAAATAATTACAACCCCCTTAAAATTGGAATAACCATATGGTAAAAGTAAAATATAATTATATATAGAATATAATAATTAACTAATTCATAAGAGCACCATCAGGGTATACCTATTGTATAATCATTAACATGCTCACCCAAAAATATTTGGGATCACTTATGATATATGCAATATCATGATCACCCATGAGATATAATGGGTATCAACCTTATGTAAACAATATCATTGGATTTTATCATGAGTATAACCCTTGGAAAAATATTATAATGTCATATAAAAAATAAATTAGACGTTAAAAGTTTTTTTCTTCATAAAATACAATTTTAAATAAAAAATACCTAGAAAAATTGAATGAGTTGTTTTCAATGATGAAAAATTGAAATTTTATACAGAAATAAAATCATTAAATAAACGATATAACATAGGTAAAACTAATTACCTCCATATATATTAAAATATAATATTCCTTTTTTTCTTATTTTAAATATATTAAATAATTATATACAAATATTCCTTTTAAAAAAAATTGAATGAAAGTTAGATAAAATCAATTACTAAAATCTAAAAAATTGTAGACACCATAAAGAACCCATTTTCATAGAAAATAATTATGGAAACTTATGAAGGAAACATAAAATTAATGAGGAATAATTATTTTAGGAAATTCAATTCATTATATATATTTGAAAATATGAAATTGTATTTCCTTTGTAAAAAGTGTTGAAATAGAACATTAAAAAATATGTTTCATGGAATGTTTCTTACTTTCAGTGTAAATAATCATGTATGTTCTTTATCATCCAGAAGAAAAATTTATGTTAAATTTTCACTTTATGAATAAAAATAACCCAATTAATTATTAATTTATTTCATTTATTAACATGATATATACAATTACCTAATCAATTAAATTCTCATCAGGCATTTTGATGATATTCCGCTAATATATCAAAAATGAAATCTGTACGTGGAATATCTTAACATTATCGCATATTACATAATATCTATACTAATAATCATGAAATAATTTAATTTTTTAAATCAATTATACTTTTAAATCCATCCATTAAATAAATTTTCAAAAAATTATCTTTGATTCCATTAATAAGACGGTAGGTCGTATGTACGCATGAGTAACATTTCAATTTTTATATTATCATTATGGAAAGTAATTAAGAATTATTTTACCTCTAAAAACTAATTTAATATCATAAATATAATATTACTCATTTAAATATTCATATATATATTACCTAGGTGATTTGGTGATGAAAAACGTATCGTATCTCTTCAAGGAGGTGGTAGTGCACATGTACGAGCTATCTACATTATCATTTTAAATTGAATGGAAAGGTATGAAGGTAAATGATATATTATCTATTGATAATGATAAAGATGTCATAAATATCATATATAAAAATGTATTCAACAATTATAATTCATGCATTCGATATGGGGACGAAATTTGAATTACATTGGTTCGCGAGGCGATATACCACCATACACAAGATCGATGGTTTTTTTACCATTTGACATATTGGGAGAGGGATATAAGTTATGATATAAATATAATAGTATCTATGTATATGGAGGATCCTTGGATTATTTTTTATAAATGTTGAACATTATATTAGGATATTGAATAATAAATAAGAAAACACTCGATTAAAAACGATACCTTTTTTGAACAACACCCCTTATTTAACACCATAAGACCACTAAGGTTGGTGTTGTTCCCAAATAATACCTCTAAAATTAATATATGTATTATAGGAAGTTATTTAGTAATACATTGGCTGAAAAATGTGTTAATACAACTAATGAAATGAGAATACGTTTCTACCTTTTATAAGAGTGGGGAGGGGCACTCTTGAAAGATTACAAAATAATAAATAAATATAACATAGTTTTCAATTAAAAATGTCTTTAAACGATGTTATTTTAAATATAAGAGGCTTATTAGTATAAATTCACTAATACAATATTTTTTGGACATTTTAGGTCATATTTGTAGCATTATCATTTGGATTTAACCCCTAATTAACCCATTTCACCCTAATCGCGACAATAATGATTTTCACACTACAAGGGTTAATATATTTACAATAAATGGAAAAAGGATACTAAATGGACCGTGGATGATAATATAAAAATATAATTATAAATGGGCCTACTCTAATATTTTTATGAATTATATATCATTTAAGAAAATTTTATATATTATAATATTTCAATAATGTCACTTTTTAGAACAAGATATTACATATATTTTAATAACATAATGAAAACAATTATAATATGAAAAAAAATATTTTCATACATACCAAAAATTTCATGGTCATATATAATTTCTTTTTATCTTTTAATAATCCTATAGTTTTTTATTTTTTTAAATTTTTAATAACATTTGTTTGTATTTTTTATATAATCAAATATTTATAGTTTCAACATTGTGGAAGTATTTAAAGTAATTATTCATCACAAAAAAACTAAAAAAAAATTGTCAATAAGAATAAAAAAATTTATATTTCAAATTAATTTTTATATATGAACATATCCCCTGGTTATCATAATAATAAATATTCTATATTTATGAAATATAAAGTTGTGTAATTTTTTAATTTTCATTAAATAAATTGTTAAAAAATTAATAATTGCATGAACATTGGGGAACAACACCATATAACACAATATGAGAATATTATGGATGAAATGGGGTTATCCAATAATCTTATACTAAGGCTTAGGGTAATTTTATATTCCTTATAATGTTATATATAATATTCGTTATCATATTTACCCTTTGTCCCGATAAAGAATATTACTAAGGATAATATTCATATTGTACAAAAATAAAAGGGGCATATTCACAAAACACATATCTAATAATTTAAAAAATGTAATCTTTTTTTCAAATATAAAAAAAATCGTAGATTAATTAAATTTCAAATAGGAAAAACTCTATGAATTTTATTTAAAAATGAATCTTTTTAATATATTTTTTTTCTTAAATTATGTTATAATATCAAATTAATATTCTATAATTGTATTATCAAAAGGAACTAATGAAATTTTAATAATAATGCATTATATAATTTTAAATTGTCAAAACTTTAAATGAATATGAGGTTTTCAATAAAAAGTAAATATATTTCATTGTTCGTTAAAAAAATAAAAAATTTCATAAGCTCATTAATAATTTATCCAAAGATATTTTTGAAATTATGAATCAAAAATTAAAATCATTTTCTTAAAAATCTAGAATTTCTAAAAATTAATTATAATATTCACTCCTAAAAAGAAAGAAACCTTTCTCAAGAAAAATTATTTTTAATGAATAAAATGACTATACAAAGAATATAAATCATATATAAAAATAATTACTTAATACATTAAAAATAATAAGGACTATAATATATATTTCATAATAGGTTTAATATTTTTCATTCCCTCATATTTTAAAACTATGTTATAATGGCCCAATTTAAATAATACAAATTCATTATTATTTAACGCTCAATGTTGTGTATCTTGTACTCTATTTAACATAGAAATTCATTTTAAATAATATCATGATATAACATCTCAATAATTACATATAGTATTATTATATAATTTTAGATTAATATTCTATATATTTCATTATGATATATTACATATTACTGTAAAGGTTTAGTGCCTTTTAAGGTTAGATACATAATAAAATATTTCCTTCGATGATATTAAAAATATTCCAAAATGTTCTCCTCACATCCAATCCCTTCATATAAATACCATACATAAAACTATTCTTATTAATCTAGGGAACTGGAAACATACGAAATGGTAAGCATAGATTCTCAGAAAGGGTGATCATATGAAATATCAATCTATGAGCATATGTGAGAAAAATATACTCATAAGGTTATGATAACAAGATCATAAATTATGAAAGTCGGAAAGAATCTACAAAAAATAATTATAAATGATTCATGGAATAAATATTTAACATTAAAAAATACATAATTAAAAAGTGTAAAACATCATAAATAATCAATCCTGATAAATAAAAACATATCATAACCACAAGATATAAATTTATGGTATACTCATATGAATTTAAAATCATCTCCTTCATCTATATTCACATCCCAGACTATCATAGTGGACATAATAATAAATTGGAGTGATATTACTCATTATTACATCATTTATTTAGTTAAGATTCACTCTGAAGACTTCCATAGTTTCCATATTCTTTCAAAGAACAATGTTCACACCCAATTCCAATCCATATTATCTCATTAGATGTCAATAATCACATATGGATTGAAGGGATATATCATTTCATCTCAACCATCACATAATATAAACAATAAATCTTTTATTTATAAGATCAAAAATAAATTCATCATTACATCATATCATAATCTATGTAAAACAAATAGATTTCATAAATATTTCATCAAAACCTAATTATATCTTGGTATGAAACATTTGTTATAAAAATATTTGTAAAAAACAACAAAATAATACATACAATGAGAGGAAGGGGATGGTATCATCAGAATATATCCACAATGAAGCTTAAAAAACTTTATATTATGTTGACATTGATGAAAATGCTGTTAAAATAGATTTTGAATATTTATTTAAAAATTAGAAAAATAATTGATTTAATTGATATCATTAAAAAGTATAAAATAAAAAAACAATTGTGGAAGAACATTTGAGGGATGTTTACCCTTAAATATGATAATGGTGTCTTGAATGAAAATAATGATCATTATGGTATGAAAGTTTTATAATTCAATATAGATTAAAATGAAATAATACTTTCACATATTTTGTAAAAAGTAAAAAGTGATTCATTTGTAAAATAGTTGAAAAATACTGCTTTAAATGAATTTTTGATAAACTAAATGGTATAAAAAATAATTATTCTCAATAATTTACTTATATATAATATCTTCCATTAAAATTTTTGTGGAATATGTACATGCAAGAAAAAAGCATCAAACAAATAGGAAAAAATGTAATATTTTCTTAAAAACATTTTCTTAATTATTTCAAGTACCAAAGAGGTGAAACTAATAACAAGACATTATTATTTTCATAATAATCATAAGAGAATAAATAATATTGGTTTCAAAGTATTAGATTATTATATTTTCCCTAATTTTTAATTTAATATTAGTTATCTTAAAAATATATGAGATTATAACCTAAACCATTACCCTATATCCTATCTTGATATGTACGAATTCAAACCACATGTGTAATATATATATATATATATATATATATTATAATCTATTATACACCATATTTATTTATAACATAATATATATCATTCCTTTATAATTTGGAATTATCCCTTTAATAATATTCCTTTATTAAAAAGAACATTCAGGTAAAAACTGGTCCATTATTCCTTAAATGTTTTGGTTCAAATGTTCTAAACCTTAAACTATAGTAATTGTTTCACCATATAAAAATTAATCATTTAATAAGTACCATATTTATTTTCCATAAATACTTTAATTAAGACTAATATAAATATATGATGAAAAATGAATTCCATCACTTCATGGAGACGATAGTCCGTACGTATGCACGAGTGATGTTTTCAATTTTTTATTGATAGAATAAATAAAGATAAATAAAAATTAACTTTTGATGATAAATAATAATATCAAAAATAATATATATATTCACTAAATCTATTTTTATTATAGTCCATGTAAATAAGAAATGAAAAACAAATCACATCACTTTTTAGAGATGGTAGTCCACATGTATGCACATGGGACACAACCATTTTCCAATGAATGGGAAGAAGATATAATATTACTAAATAATTTATATAAAAACTTCTTAGTAATGTAATTATACTAATTTGATCATTTTAATTAGGTTATGGAATATTTTTAGTAGATGGAAGAAGAAATAAACATGAAATCATTCGGTAATAGCATATACATCTTGTTTGACTTTCCTCCTTTAGAAGTCATCTAAAAGGGTATTGGACAGATCATGGGAATTAAAACAACTCTAGTTTATGATTAATTATATTGGGGGAGTATTTTTTAGTGGATGGTGGAGATAAATTGCTTATGTGGTGTGGATAAGTGATAAGAGTAGCTTCCCTTTTATAGGTGAGGATGACTGAGAACTTGTAAATATAAGGAAATTAACATGTAATAAAGTAAATATCAATTTAATGTGACTCCAAATTAGATAAAGATAAAATATATGACTTTATATATAATTAATTCATTGATAAAATTGGATTTATATATTTTTATTCTATTTTATCTAATATATTATTAGTTTAACCCTCATTGACCCTATTAACATTCACTATATTAACGTATCAGTCCAACGACTACTATTAATCATTATAAAAAATATATTTATCAATTAAATAAATATGGACAAGATGATTGAAAATATTTAAATCATTTTATCACATTTAATTTCTATAGGTAGAATTATTTCATATCAAAATAAGTGTGAAAAATTTGAAATCGTTTTAAAAACATTGAATTTTTATTCATAAAAATGAAGTCGTTATTATTTTGTTCCTAGTAAAAACATTATAAGATCTTAAATATATTTTATTGAACATATTAACTAAATATTTTATTAAAATAAATCATTTATACTTATTAATTAAATTTATTAAGTTAAAATACATAAAAAACATTAAAAACATTCTAAAAAAATGTTTATATTTATATTGAAATATGATTATCATCCCTTATAACCAAATGATAATAAATGTATGAATAATTATTAATTTTTTACATTCAATAAAAATATATTTCATCCAAATTATAGTTTTTTCGTGATCAAAATGCATAATATTTATACAAATAAAATAATTTGAAAAGTTGAACTTTTAACATAAAATGGAATTGTATTTATCATGTATACTTTTGCACTTAGTTACAAGGAATTATATAATAGATTTTCATTAATTAAAACATTTATAAATTGTTATCATATGTAATTTATATTAATTTATACATTCCAATAAAATTCATAGTCAATAACTACAACATTTAATAATAATATTTTAATAGCATGTCGTCGTTTGTTTAAAATCAGTGTTTCGTGAAAAGCAATCTATCTAACAAATAAAATCTACATAAAGAGAAGTATATGATAAATTATTTGTGGGTTAAAATTATAAATTAAAATATCTACATGCATAAAAATATATAAAAATATTTTTAAATATATATTGTATATATTAAATTTATATACAAATAAATATATAAACACAGTTAAAATATATTTATTTATTTTCATAATAAATATATATTTACAAGTCATATTCAAAGAATATATATTTTTGTGTGAGAGTGTTTGTGTGTGTGAATATAAATTTTTGTATTCATATTCATATATGTATACATCAATAAAGTATATATTAAATATATATTTATATATATACAGGAAAATATATTTATTATAATTAGAAAATATTAAATAAAAATACATTCTAAATATATTTTCAAACCTATTTGCAAAATGACTTTAAAAATATATGAATACATTACACATTCAAAAAGTCATATAAATATTTAGTATTACATAATATTAGATATAACATATAGGAAAATAATATTTAAATTTATATGTTTAAATTAGAAATATACACAGGAAAATGTATATATATATATATTATAATAGTGATATATATAATATTTAAAATATAGTTACTATATATCTATATATATTTTAGTCCACCATAAATAATTAAATGTATACAATGAAATTAAGTTTGGAGAATCAGTTTTGATCTTGCACATCACATGATTGAGTTTTTTCACATGTATAATTATAATAAGTTTACACATGAGGTAAAAACACACCTATGTGTGGGGTGGGGGTGTGATCGGATTGTTATCAAGATAATGGGTATCATTGGTGAAGGTTCTTGGACATGCATCTGGGCACATGAGGGGAGGGATCATGTGGGGTCGACATCTAGGTGGATTATGGTTTATGGTTATATTTTTAACATATATAACAATTGTTTAAATATATACAGATTTCTTATCCCTGATTAAAATTCAAAAATTCACGAATTTTTTAAATCACTAGTATATAATGTATGGTTAATTAAAATATTATATAATGTATATTTTTTAAAATTAATCTAGCTTAATAAATTTATAAAGGTGGATTATTTACTTACCCCTAATATATTTATATTTTTGTAAATGTGGAAAAATAAATTTGCTATATTTATTAATATTTATATATTAAATTATTTTGATACCAAAGAGGGGGTAAATCAGGTGTTGTATAATATTTCAAAAATCCCAAATCATCTTTAATACATTAACATCCAATAGTCAAGAAACCATCCTTATCAGTTATGATAGTTTTATAATATTTTCATTTACTATGAAATCATTAAACACATGTAATTATAGTATAATAGGTAAATATGGAACATTATATTTTATGTGGTTCGACCCCAATGTGGGCAACCTAATCCTTATAATGATTAGTTGTTCAACCCAATCCAATATAATCCAATGCAAACAATATCTAACTATAAGGACTTGGTTATTTTCACACCTTCATAGAGACTCTTTGTGTACACACCTACCAATATCTCATTAGAATTTGCCAAAAATATCTACACACATAATTAACAACATTATTATGAACTATCCTTTCATACCCCAAGTTGAAATTGTTCCACAAAATACAACCATGTATAAAAAACCGTTACCTTTCTACTTCTTTTAGAGTTGATATATAATTATCACTAGGATATCACTGCATCCATGATATATATCTCCTTCCTCTTTTCATAAGGTCTATAGATGCAAAAATATTTCCCCATCAATAACATGAAACTTGGTCCCTATTTTAGATCAAATTCATAGATCTTCTATAGTACCTACACACATGTATTTATCATGAAAAACCAATATCAAGTGATCATAGCGAATCATAATGCTCCCTGAACGTAAAAGAGATTAACATGTGGAGATAAAAAATAATATTAACCATATTTTTTATATTATTATTATCAAATATTACAAAAATTGAATTCAGAATATCTTTTTCTTCCTTTAGCATTGATACCCAAATAATATTCCCATCAGTGGAATGAGATTTCAATTATATTATTTTTCATTGATAATTACTATATCATTTTACACTTCTCAAAAAATTAGTCTATGATCACTTTGATTCCCACTCTTACCTATTTTTTAAACATTTTTATCTCCTAAAATAAATTTTCACTATTATTTTAATATATAAAACCATCTCATACATTATAGTTTTCCTCCTAATATCACAATAGATTGTACATGGTTCTATATTATGATTTTACATTATATTCCCCAACATATACCACTGGTTGTGATCCCACAAATTCATTTATTTTTTTCCTCAACCAACATTCTCATATAAATTGATATGAGTGACCACGAGTTTCATTTATTCTCATTTTTCACTTCTCATATCTGACCCTGAATCATATATATACATTCAATGGGAACAAGTTCCTCCCCATCATGTTCCAAAAATAACACTATAAAAACCCACCTTTTAAACAATCTCCATATTTGTATTGTAAATAACCCAACAATAGTAGTTGGATCACGAGTCTTCTCATTTACTTCTTGGGTGCACAAAAAACAATAATTAATTACTATTTCATCTATAAATACCTATTATATTTTAGTATATTCTTATTAATCTCCATCAGATTAGCCCATAGATCAATGTGATAGAAGAATGTGAATCATATCACTTGATTCATAGATGATATTTTCACTACTTTTTCAAAACTAAAATATAGGCTTCTCAACCAATTTAATTTTTAGAAAAATTATTTATTTATTGATCAATATTTTTTCTAGTTCTTATCTGATCCAGATCATCTCATCATAATTTTGTAGCCAAAATCACATGCATTATTAAATTTCTATGATGTTTAAAACCATAGTGATCATATCTAGAATAATTCTAATCAATTTATATTATTTCAAATTAATATTCAAAAATAATTTTTATTATAGTTATTCTTATATTTTCTATATGAAAAAAACATAAAAGTAATTAAATTTCATATTCACATTGGAAATATTTTATATTCCATCAATATTAATATGATAACACCCTAAATTCAATCATGGATTCAGATGTCTGATGTGATTAACCTCAGAAAAAATTCTGAAACTCCAAAATCATACGCCTGATCTAACAAGAGTTATACGCATATTTTAAAAAGTCATACACTAGTTCGAAGTCGTACATGGAAAGTTAAAGTCAAATATGATTTATTAAAATCCTTACTCACAAATGTCAAAAATCCATATTCAATGAATTCCAAATTCAAACACATGTATATAATTTCTTATGTGGACCACATCCAAAAAATATAGGGAAAAATGAAATTGTTATGTAAATGACTTATATTATAATAGTGGTTAAACATAACCATTTTTTTATTTATTTCTATGATTTACAGGCTTCTTCAAATTATAATTAATGATCATCAATCTATACTATATACATCTAAACAACTCAAAATTATCTCAATGAACATAGATTATTTCTATAGAAATTTAAAACCATATGTGCAATATTTCCATGAATATTTACATTATGATAACTCAAAATTTGGTATTATCCAGAACAATTGCTTCTTTTTTACAATAATAATTATATAATTCTCCCCAAACGATAATCTATATTTTTTATTCAATTTATTTCAATAATCATTGTATGTATATCAATAATGATATATTATATTATATATATATATACTTAACATGAATATATAAAAATCATTAATCTTCCCCTAAGCTAGATTCTTCCATTATCTCCAATCTGAGGTATACATCACAATTCTTTTTTCAAACAATCTATATATATATACTATCTCAATAAATTATCTGATGGTTGTATATTATAACTAATCATCCCTCTCATTCAAACTCAATAGATAACATAATACTCGTTATTCCTTTGCAAGATCAATGGTATACAATTCATCATCCTTTACACATAAATAGGGGAATCCTTCAACATTTAATTAGTGGGTGGAGGCCATAATCATGTCTCAGTGGAAGTATACTTACTCTATAATCCATTATTCCATCACCATTGACATCATATATATTGACATGATTAACAGTAAAAAATATACAATGACATAATATAATAGGAACTTTAAACCCCCTGTATATTTTTAGTCAATGTGTTGATCATCAAAATATAAGAGTTTCATGTCAATACTTTATTATAAGTTTAATTTTTGTATCCCCCATAATTATAATAAATACAATATATGTAAATAAATATCAACCCATATCACATCATAGATACATGGGAATGTATTCTATTGTAATGGTTTTATATCCCTTACACTTATAAATTTTAGCATCTTCATCCCCACATTTGTCTATCCAAAATCATTATACACTGATAGTTCTTGGGGAGATGCATGGATCGAGAACTTTATTCGAAATGAGCAGATAGTAGGTAAACACTATGTATATTTTGGGTATCATAGTATACAATTAAATTATTATATTACAAAATAATCAAGGATACCCGTTTTCATTCATCAATGTATTTCCACCCCTAAAATTAATTCATTTTTGGATAAATAGACAAATTTTCAAGAAGTTGTATGGAGCTACACATAATTCCATAAAAAAATAAAGTCATTCAAGTGAATGTTATTTATTTTGTATGTTGGTTAACAAATAACTCCCTAATGTTAAACTAATCAAACATAATACATATAGTGATATAAAGACTGAAAATCATACCTATTTTTAATTTTTAGAGGTGATATAGATTCAATATTCAACAGATATCAATAAATTCCTAACAACATGATCCTTTTTATATCTACTCCATAATGGATAGTTTGAATTCCTCTTCACAATAGAAATATTATTCTACAATCATGCTCTATTGAATCATTACACTAGTTGATGTATGATACTAAAATAAAATGAATATAAATTGAAAATTCAATACACCATTATGGATTATACTTTGGATGTATATGAATTATAGATTTAAACTAATTCCCCCTTCTTTAATTCCCCTTTACCTCCCATTTTCAAGATATATATCAAATTTTGGGAGACATGTGTATTTTCTTAATTTTTTTAATTATTGTTTTAGTGATGATTTTAAGATATTAACCTAAATAGGTTCTTAATTATATATATATTTTATTGATATTTATTAATTATTTAATCATTATTGATTTTCCTGATTTTTTAACCGTGGGAGATCTTGTTTTATTCTCATTTTCACGTTTATTCTTGTATTGATATTCCTATTCATTTTGGAAACTATAGAAATATTTTTTTTCTTCCCCCTTTTTTGATCCTTTTCCAACTCATTAGGTCATACAAATAAATACCATTTATCCATTCTATCTACCTCTAATTTTTCTGTATTTTTCCTCTTTATAGAACCAGTTTGAGAACATGAATCCCTTAAAACATTCCATGTTTCACCTTTCATCTCATGCTAAATAGAAAACTATGGTTTGTAGTTGGTTACTATGTCGACTACCTTAATACAACATCCAATAACTTCTTCAATACCTTTTTAGTATACTTTTTTATAATCCTCTAAAACAAGAGATTTTTAATACCATCCACTTTTACAATCTTTCTATTCCATTCTATAATGTATTACTCATTTAGTTTCATCCTTTTAACATGAACATTTATCTTTTTGGAAATTTTACAATGGTCAATGATGTAGAATATTATACCATAATATAAGCATGTTTTCTTATCTACTATTATATATTTCATATCCATTATTACTGACTTATTGGGAGAAATATTTTCTATACATTTCCTAACTTTTATACTCCTTAAGGATACAATAATTATTTCCATTTTATTCATTTAATTTATTGTAGTTTAAACCTCATCAAATAAATATTAGAGTTTTAAATAGTTAAGAAAAAATATAATTTAACATATCTGTGGCCATACGTTCTGTAAATCTCATGGATGTATTCAGTATAACGATAAATATAAATATAAAACATATTATGCTTATTCTGGTGTTTCTTCCTCAAACCATCATATTTACCTCTTATTTATAAACATATATCCCTCACTTCATGAAATATTTGAATTTTATTGGTGGAAATATTTTTCCAAATGTTTAATGAAATATTCAAGATATTCCTAAAACACTATAAATGTATTACGAACTTATTCCATTTATTTACTAATCAAGTCTTCCAATATTCTAATACATGAACACCTTAATATTTTTCAGTTCAAACCCATCATGTATGTGTCCAATTTCGGGGTATGATTTATATAAAATTACTCACATATCACCGTTATACATTGTTGGGTTTTCTAGTATTTGTTTCCTTCTAAATGTGTTAAGAAGTTATCTTTAACCATTTACTATTCAATAAGACATCATTGTTGTAAAATATTTCGATATGATGTGGGGATACCATTCTCTATGAGCTTGAGGAGAATACTTACTTATATGTTCATGGGACTATGTTTCCACAAACATGAATCCATTTTAAGGGAACTACTATATGTGAACATGTTTTCTAATATACTTTCTCCCGATATCATGGGATCCACCAAGTTATTTTACTTCAAGATTCTTTAACATTACCTCTACATATTGAAACTTCATGTTGAGGGAATATTTTTCTTCCTAAGATAAGTTTAGTATCTATTGAAAATAACCCTTCAACATATCATTTTACAATTTATACATATTGGTAATATATTTGATTGGATTTTCACAATATTGTAGTCTTTTTTCCTTCATATCCGGTTGGAAATCCAGGACAATCGCTGTGACTTATGTTATGAATCCAATGCATGGATTAATATATTAATATAAAAAATATAAATAAATAACTCTCTCAAAAGTTTCTATACAATTCAGTAAATAAAATGAAAATATATTTCATTAAAATGAGAAATTGTTTCCTCATTTTCTCTCTCTAGTGTTCAAAGAGTCTTTTATATGACAACCTTTTCAGTAAATTTATCTTCCATAACATCATTTCCCTTTTCTTTTTATGTTTTTTCTATTATTATAACCTCGATAATATATATATATATATATATAATTTATAAATAAAATTATTCATATAACCATTGAAAGTAGAATAAAATCCATCAAAAGATGTTTCAATAAATTCATCATCTGAATTTCTTGAGTGTTAACCATTAATGGAATAATTACAAAAACATATCGGTATAAAAATACTAATTTAGTTAAATTAATCAACAAGGGATTTATCATTATTCTTTAAGACATTTCAATACATTTATCCACTTTTTCATCTAGATTTTTGTTCCATGTAATACTGTTCCATTTTGTATGGGGATAGAAAATAAATTTCATTTCAATGGAACTTCTCCAAATATAATAAATATTCACTTAAACCAATTCAAATAAAAATACATGAGTAATAATACAGAGATCCAACCTAAGAAAAAAATTTATTTGAAATTAGTTGAAATTCCCCTAATGATTGATGTACACACCTATCAGTGGAGGTAAATCAAGTGTTATCTAATGTTTTATAAAATATAATATTCATTAAAATATTATCCCCCTTTTTCCATGAATTCATTTTATTGTTTAGTATATATTTTCTATTTTATGTTATAGAATTAAATCATCCTTAAAATGTATTTCTTGTAAATTATTTAAAGATGTCACATAGTACTTGTACATGGTTTGGCCCTACTGTGAGAAACCTACTTCGTACCATGAATAACCATTTTCCCCCAATTACGAATTCTATAATATAATCAATATTTGAATACATTATATTGGTGCTTCCAACAAACTCACATAATATCACTATGAATACAATTTCCAAAATCTCACATGTCATCCACAAAAAATCATTAAATTGAATCCAGAAATTTTCATTTTTATATCATTTCATACCTATTATCATAATAGTTCCACAAAATCCCACGATATATATAAAATACATTCCTTCAAACTCCTTTTGAATTATATATTTAATTGAAAAAATAATTCCACTAAATCCAGTGGGTATATCTCTTTCTCCTAATAAAATTTCACTAAATTCCATTATATTTTTACCCAATTGAGATGAAACCAAGTACTTTATATATAACAACTTCAAAAATGTTCTAAAATCCAACTAACATGGATTTATAAACTCAATATAAACCTCATGTGGTCATTATGAATCCATGTTCTCCTAAAAACTAAAAGGATAAAAAAGAAAGACAATAACATAACAATCATTCTTCCCCCTTTCATATTCACATTCTTTCTATCAATGGATGTTCAAGGAGCATTTTAATCCTTCATTGATGCCCGGATATTCTTCAACTAAGTAGCCTTTTATCACAATTCACTTCTTTTTATTTTAGAGATCTATAAAGTTTTTTCTCATATCAATATATTTTTGGATTACCACATTGTTTCTATCCCAAAATTATCCATTTTATATATTGGTCTCACTATATAAATTTTATATATTATTTAAATATAGAAAATATAAATAAATTATTATAATTATATTATTAATATTAATTTATGTCTTCTTTTTTGATTTCCAAATTGATCTCCTTTTCAATTATTTTGTATATTTCATATGATTGTGTACACAAAAATTCATTTATGTTGATCGACTCAATCGATTGTCTCCTATGAAATGACATGAGTGCTCTTTCCTTTAAATTCATCTCATTTTTATCCTCAAAAAGGAACAATACTCTTTCAGACACAACTAGTAGTAGGCTCAAGATCATCCAGAAATTCTTCCCGAAAATAAATCCTCCAAATAAAACTTATTAAAAAATCACTATAGCGATAATAATAATAAAGAAAACATTAATAGTTATGGATCAAAATTTTTAATTTACAACTTATATTCTTCGATTATATATAATTCAACATCAACATTTCATTTAGCAAAATGATATAAGAAAAACAGATGCATGATTATTCACTGTGTATTATATCTCACTATGATAGTAAAAAATAAATCATAGTTATATCATATTAAAATATTATTTACATATTTAGTCATTTAAAAGTATCAATTTCAAGAAAAATTTATTTCTCATAAATTATCCATTATTCGATTATGTTCTTATCAACTTAATATATAATTATTATTCTTCATTTTTTATTCACAAAAGCATTTATGTATTTTTATGTCTAAAACTATGATGATCTGTCTAATAATAATAGAAATAAATTTATTTCTTTATATATTGAATATAAAATCTCTAATATTTTCTATAGATTCTAATATTTTTACTATGTTAAAATATTTACAGTCACATGAGATGTCAATCAGACAAGGGTTATTTATTATGTTCTTTCTAAATACATAAAGATGATTTATAATTTCATACGAAGTTTCATAATTATTACAAGATTAGACTTTTACTGAAATTTGGTAAATTAAAATATTTTACATGATCTATATTAAAAAACATTAAGAAATTCTCAAAAAGTTTTTTGTTTTTGTAATGTCAATCCCATAGAGATATGATCATATGAAATATATAAAAAACATACTAATATATTTCAAGAAGATATTCAACTATGTATCCAAATTTGTAAATTGACCTATAAATTTATAAAATTATAGATTCCATAAGTTTTATGATTTTTATGCATAGTAATTATTCTGTTACAGTAATGAAATTAAAAATTTCATCCAAATGATCAATAATTTTTTTTTATCCAAACCAATTAATTATGAACCTCTATAAATCATCCCAAAACACTCTACAAATGTATCATAGTGGTTCAAAGAACTTCATATCCATTCCCAATAACATTTTTAACAAATTATCCCAACATTGAGCATTGTCAGGAACTTTCACATCCTATTGTACATTAATACTTATTTTAGTGTCTTAAAACCATCATTCCTTCATTGTATAACAATGATTTAAATATTTATTTATAAAATCAAATTAAGGATGGACACTTCCTCCTATAATCCTTCTTTTCACTTGAATATAAAAATCTCATAAATCTCCCCATAAACCAGCTTCTTGTATTTTCTCCAAAATAATGTAGATAACACGAAACACATTAGTACATGTATTGAACGTGTGGAATATTATAATCAACAGTAAAATATTTTTGTAAATGAAACATGAATCTATCTCTTCTAAATTCTATTTCCAATATACTACTATTACTTCCTTTATATTTTCATGGTAGAACCATCACTATACCTTTCCAAAACACATTGGAATCCTTCTTATTTTTATTTATTTGGTAGTTAAAATTAGATTATATTTAGTAGGGGATACATACATCAACAACCATTACTCCATTTTAATATAAAACATACATATTTGTGTGATTTATTGATAGTAAATAGAATGACACAATATAACAGAGAAGTTATTTATATAAGTAAATAATGTAAAAGAATAATATTAAAATAAATTTTTCATGTAACAGAATGGATTGGAGTTTGTTAATTTATATGGGGAATGTTTTAAGGTTCTATAGAGGGTTTAGGGATATTGAAGAACCAAGGGGGACAACTGGATCACACTGACTAAAAATTAACTATTTATTATAAACTCACTTTTTAAGAAAAGTGAGAAACCAGTCCCAGTTAATCTTGAGGTGAAGGCTCATAGAAGAAAGAAAAGATATCAAAGAAAAGCATCAACCTATTAGTGATTTCCTCTCGATAAAGATTCCAGCTCATAATCCATACCTTAGCATCAGGTTCGTTGATAATAATATCATCAAGATGACACGCCATTCTGTCCCAAGTTTGGACATACTCTTCTTTTCTGATTTTCCCATAATTGAATCCTCCCATCAGGATAATATCTTGTTTGTCGATCAAATTATCCTCCTTGATTGTGACCTCCACTTGAATATGTCATTCCATCATCTCTGCCTCTTCCTGTGGGATATTGAAATAAATAAATTATTCCACCATCTCTTATTTAGAGTGGGGGATAGGTTCTATAGGGTCCTTTGTCATTCTGGTATTGTTTTCCATGTTGTTGTTTTCTTGAACTGTAACATGGGGCTTCTTTTGTGCAATAACTATGAGGGTTGAAGACATATACATATCACATGTATTCGATTTTTAACCTGATCGTGTTTCCATCGGTTTTGTTAAGTGTGAGTAGTACTCGCATCCTTTCCCCTTCTTCATCCTAGGTGTTTGTCCATCCTAATGAGCCTTATGATTCAACTCATGCTCTGCACCATCTACAATTCCTCCATCCGAGTCACTAGGTGTGTCCTGAACATACTCATTGGTGTCCAAACACTCAAAGGAGTTTTGAGTCTGAACACCATTATGAACTGATGCCTTTCCTACTTCTTGGGTGTTGACCCCGACAATACTCTGCTTGATTTGGGATTCCTTTTCCACCCTTTGTGACTGCACCACCATTTCCTTTCCAGCTAATCCCCTTCCTTCATCTTGAGATTCCTGGGAAGAGGATTAATCTCTCCTCACTAAAGTACACAGTTCTGCAATTCCTCAGTCTGGGTCATTGGGTCTGTCCTGAAGGGACTCATTAATGTCCAAACACTCAAAAGAGTTTTGAGTTTGAACACCATTATGAACAGAAGCCTTTCCCGCTTCTTGGGTGTTGACCCCGACAATACTCTGCTTGATTCTGGATTCCATTGCCACCCATTCTGACCGCACCTCAATTTCCTTCCCAACTAATATCTTACCTTCATCTTGAGATGCATGTGAAGAGGTTTCATCTCTCCTCACTGAAATACCCAGGTCTCGGTCCCTCATATCCTCTTTATGCCTAGAAAAAATCCCCAACACAGAGGGTTCCTCCACTTGTTTTTCCGAAGGTATATTTTGCAATGCCTCACCCCGCCAAGAGATTATTCTATATAGTCGTGTTCTCCTTCATCCCCCACACTGTCACCTTCTCCTTATGTCCATCCCATATTCCAATAGTGGAAAAGTGACCCAGTATTCTACAGTAATAGAAAAATTCCACCCAATGATCGAAGACCACTAATTGTTTACTCCTTACATCCTTGCCAGCATCTATCCACACTGATTCAACCCACAACATCAACACATTCACCTCCACAGACATGCGCGGGTTGATTGGATGACATGCAGACGTAATACAAGAATCCAAATAGAGAAATATTTAGACTAGATTTCCTAACATACGTAAAATAGAGGGATTCTGAAATGTTATAGGAAGTTGAGGAAGACTTATCCAAACCGAAAATCAAGGAGAATCATGACTCAGGTATAAATCATAGCTCCACCGAAATAGATAGATGTCGCATCCACTACATTTCCTGTGCGTACATGACAAAGCATGAAAAAAGAGCTCTGATAAATAACATCTCACCATCAAGTGCCTTTTATCAAGAAGTCCTACAACTGCCCATTCTTTTAGATCCCAATGATCGAAGACAAACCTATCAAATTCATCCACTGAAGTTCGTTTTCTTCTAATTCGGGCAACCAGCGTTGGATGCAATAAACCCTCCACCTTCGTAAACTCCCTAGCTAACAATGGAACCATAATGTCACCTTCCCAAATACTAGGAACATTCAGATCATGATTGATAGTAAGAAAGCCCGGAATCGAAGCTAGATTAGCGAAGGGATAAAAGTAACATCTCTGACCATTTTGAGGAAGTTGGGAATCCGCCCCCTCCTACTGACTGGTGGATGGGGGGGAAGCATCGTCGACTCCATTAAGGTTAATCCATCACCATTTCAAGCTCCCCCTCACGTCTCCAAACCCTGATTCTACTACTTCACACTAAGAAGGTGGATTTGAATGAAATTCATGTATGTTTTATAATTTTTCTTCACATTAATGAATTTTTCTTTTTATGGTTGAGATCAGTTCAGCATATAAATCTCACATTCACACACATGAAATGAATGAAAATATAAATGTAGGCACACCTAATATTTTTAGAATGTGGAGTACCAATGTGTGATTCTAATCAATTTTATTTTAAGGTCTATTCTGAGATACATAAGAATCGATAATATGAAATGTTTTGAAAAGAATTATCTCTTTATTCCACAGTCTCCCAACTATGATCTATGCCACATTCTTCATGTTTATAAAAAATTTTATTCATAATGAAAAGATATCATTGTATTCCATAAGATGATTATACATAAAAAATTTCTACTCACCTTTAATCCATTAGGTTCTATAACATGAATTCCATCTTCCATATTTATGAACATTGATATCTATAATGTACGATTTGAGTATTTGATCATATGCATTACAATCACTCAATTTTATCTTATTCTATTCCACATATTCTCAATAATTATAATGGTATCCTTTTATTCTCTATATACACCCTTGGACCATAATATATTTTTTATAAATGTTATATTTTTGGTTCCACTTATAAATTTTATAAGGGTGATCCTTTCATTTGAGACAACTCTAAATAATAATAGTGAATTCCTCCGGCTTTCATATTCATGAAATATTTTCATAATTTGAACCCTATATATGACAACCCTGCTTTTTATTACAACTTAAACATGCTTTATTACATAAAACTTCACTTGATAAAACAAAGAAGATCGGGAGGTTTAGTGTCTTTGGGGATTAGGATCATTACATAAAAACTTTAAACTTGAAATATAACATCTTTATTTAAAACTTCCTTTACATGACCACTACATTCCTTCATACTTAGCATTGTATGGGATAACCTGAGGACATGCATAAGAAAAGGGTGAGCTATAAAGCCCAGTAAGGGAGAACACAATGAATAACATGAGGAGTACAATACATGTTAGGAAATAGGCATATCAATAGAGCATAAGAGAAACATGAACATAAAGGCTTGATAAAGCATTATAATCATAACATGGAAATGTGGCAACAACACATAACATTGAATTAGCATGAGTCAAGGCTCATTGCACATGGAGCATGAGTAAACCCTCATTGCACTTGAAGAACGGGTAAACCCTCGTTGCACTTGAATTAGCATGAGTAAAAAAACTCATTGCACATGACGTATCATGATACTATACTTTACCCAATGCATTGGAGCGCTATAAAGGGCGCACCCTTCTTAAACATTCCATTTCATGCATAAGTGTGCCACATGGATAATAAAACATGGATTCATAAAACATAATAATTTATTACATGATAAAGGAATGTGGAATTCATACATGAAACTTTATAATCAATTAGTAAATGTGCATAAAGGTTAATACCCTTGATGGAGAAATGGGCATGGTATTCACTACACAATGATATTGGCTTTGAAAATCGGTGTGATTTCGGCAGCGTAACGACGTGACATAAGAATTCATAAAAATGGTTGATGAGAGAGAAAGGGGTTCCTCATCATATTTACATGTAATGGACAGTAAGGAGGTTATATAGATACATGTCCAAAAAATTTAAAAGGAATTTAGATTCATGATACAAAAGTATTGCTTGAATATAGAAGGGGAGAAAAAGGTTCCTTTCGGAATTTCGGCATAGTAACGGGTGTACATGGGAGGCATTTAATGAGAGAGAAAGGGGTCTCCCATCATTCAAACAATAAGAGGGCAGTATGGGAGAGGTTTGAAACCATACCCCAACATTCATAATTGAAATTAAAAGGGAAATACAACTTAAATAAAATTGACAAAAATGAGAAAGGATGAAAAAACCGTTACTTGGAAGTGTGCTTCCAAAGGCTAGAGAGAGGCTTGTGAGAGGCTTCTTGGGATCTTGGGGTACCTTGGGAGGATTCTAGAGAGAGTAGGGTAGAGGTTGGACGAACTCCTAGGGCTTTGAGTGAGGAGGAAGTGGGAGCTTGGGTGGATTTATATAGGAAAGGTGAGAGAATTATTTATTATTTAGGTTTGGGACCCCTTATATTAAAATAATCCAAACCACAAGCCATCCCTTGGTATTTTCCCATGGTTTCTGGAAAAGGAAAGAGGAAAACAATATTTTACAATGCCAAGGTCCGAACTTATTAAAAAATTAGGGTTGCTTATGTGGAGGCGAGTCACACTCCCATGGAAATTAATTTAAAAAGGCAAAGTGTTGAATAAGTCTTGAGGGCTCCATTAATGCTTTGAAAAGTAAGTCAAACAAACCCAAAACCTCATTATTTTAATGATAAAACACATATTGGCAGAACATAAGTATTATGGTATTTTATTACATCACCATTGGGACATTATGATGTCATAAAACACATTATATATTTAAATGGTATTTATTTTTTGCCCAAAAATTTGACTATCTCAGAAAATTATGAAAAATTCCCCGTTGGATAATTTCAACGTCTTGATTCCAAAAATAATATTTATTTTATCTAAATAATTTTCTAAATATGTGAATTTTCATTTTTAAAATAAAAACCGACATTTATAAACAAATTCACGTGTTTTGACAGAAATGGATTTCAAACCTTAATAAAAATTTTAATTGCATTCATAAAATTATAAGATCATTTATACTTAATAAAAAATTAATTTAATATTAATAATAAAATATTATTTAATTCAAAAATCCTTTAATTTAATAAAATATAATTCTTAATTAAATAATTACTAAAAACACCATTTGTACTTTAAAAACTAATTACAATGTCTCAAAAATGACTAGAAATTATATTCATTATTATATACAAAAATAATTTACATGAACATGGTGCTACTTATTTTTTACATAACCCCTTAAAATATCCACATAATACCTAAGGGTAAGGTGTGCGATGGTGACAGACTCTTGGGGCGGCTCGGATAACATCGATCGAGTGGTAATTTAAATCAACTTCCACTTTTCCTGTAGATGATCACGTTCGAGCTTGACTTGATGAATCTCAGCTTGGGCTTGGTCAAGGGAAAAGCCCAAGGACGCCACCTCTTTTCCGAGCTCTGACAAATGGGCTTCGTAAGGGGCAATTCTACTGGATGAGGCCATCGCTTCCTTTGTCTGAGTAGAAAATTGGTTCGTTAAAGCCTTATATTTAAACTACCTAGATGATCACTGTTCAACGGCTATAAAAGTAACGGTCACAAATCTTAACGTAAAACTAAAGAAGTTGACATATTATAAAAACATTTTTCATAAAGAAACATTTAACTGGATCAAGATGGATTTTCCATTAATGAATCTTTGGGTCGTTACAATATTCCCCCCTTAAGAAATTTCGCCCTCGAAATTTTCCTTTTCCCACACTAAAAAAAATGTGGGTAACTCAGCTTCATCATATCCTCGGACTCCCATGTTGCTTCTTCAGACTTGTGGTTTCTCCACAACACCTTGACGAGGGGTATTGTCTTATTTAGTAGAAATTTTTCTCTACGATCTAAGATCTTCACTGGTTTCTTCTCATAAGAATGATCGTCTTCTAATTGTACCACCTCGGAAGAGAGTACATGTGAAGGGTCTGGTATGTACTTCCTTAAGAGGGATACATGGAAGACATCATGCACCTTGTACATAGTAGGTGGAAGTGCTAGTCGATAGGCCACAGCCCCAACACGATCAAGAATCTCAAAGGGGCCGATGTACCTTGGACTTATCTTCCCTTTCTTTCCAAACCTCATGACCTTCTTCCACGGAGATATGCGTAAAAACACCATGTCTACGACTTTAAACTCAAGGTCTCATCGACGATTATCTGCATAACTCTTCTGTCGACTCTGGGCTGCCTTGATATGCTGCTGAATGGTTTTCACCTTCTCCACCATTTCTTCGACCATTTCTGGTCCAAGCAACTTACGTTCACCGAACTCATCCCAACATGCCGGTGTTCTACACCTTTTCCCATACAGGGCTTCATATGGTGCCATTTGGATGCTCGAGTGGAAACTATTATTATAAGAGAACTCAACTAGTGGAAGATGTTGATCCCATCCTCCTTTAAAGTCCATTGAGTATGCTCTCAACATATCCTCAGGTGTTTGGATAGTCCCCTCGGATTGGCCATCAGTTTGAGGATGATAGGCCGTACTGAAGTTCAGTTCAGTATTCAGAGCATGTTGAAGACTCTTCCAAAACTTAGAGGTAAATCTTGGATCTCGATCAGACACAATAGATAGTGGTACTCCATGCAATAGTACCACTTCCCTGATATATATCCGTTCCAATTGATCCAAAGAGAAATCCTCTCGAATAGTAATGAAGTGTGCAGTCCTTGTAAGACCATCCACAACAACCCAGAAGGCATTTTTGCCTTTGGATATCCTTGGAAGTCCGGTGACAAAGTCCATGGTGATGTTCTCCCATTTCCATTTTGGTATGGGCAATGGTTGCATCATCCCCTTAGACTTCTGCCTCTCTGCCTTCACTTGCTGACACACCAGGCACTTTGATGTATATTCAGCGATATCCTTCTTCTTATTATCCCACCAAAATTTTTCTCGGAGATCTCGATACATCTTTGTTCTCCCTGGGTGAATAGAGAAATTTGAACTATGTGCATCATCCAAAAGTTCCTTCTCCAGCTCCGAACTTGATGGAACACATAGTCTTTTCCCAAACCGCACAATTCCTTCTTCATTAACATTAAACTCTGAAGATTTTCCCTTTTTGATAGCTTCCACTTTTTCTTGGATTCCTGCATCATCCTTTTGAGCATCCTTTATCCTTTACAAAAGAGATGGTTGAGCAATAATTTGTGAAAGGATTAATGATGTTCCCTTCTTTATGATTCCCACATCCATATTCATCAAGTCTAAGAAGATTGGATCCTTCTCAATTCTCATCATTGATAGAATAGCTGGATCCTTTCTACTTAGGGCATCTGCCACCTTGTTCGCTTTCCCAGGGTGGTAATGTATTGAACAGTCATAATCCTCGATGAGCTCTATCCATCTTCTCTGGCGCATATTAAGCACTTTCTATGTGAATATATATTTAAGACTCTTGTGGTCAGTATATATCTCACATTTCTCTCCATAGAGATAATGCCGCCATATTTTCAAGGAAAAGATCACCACCGTCAACTCCAGATCATGCGTTGGATAGTTTTGCTCATGGATTTTCAACTGCCTTGAGGCATAGGATATCACTTTATCATTCTGCATCAGAACACATCCTAATCCCTTATTTGAAGCATCACTGAATACCACAAAAAGCTCCCCACTTGTGGGTAAAGTTAGCACAGGTGCAGTGATAAGCCTCCTTTTCAACTCCTTGAAGCTTTCTTTGCATTCATCACTCCAAGAAAAAACTTTACTCCCTTTCGAGTTAGCTTGGTAAGAGGGTTGGACAATCATGAGAAATTTCTCACAAATCGTCGATAATATCCAGCTAACCCTAAGAAGCTACGGATATCAGTTACCGATGTTGGCCTCAGCAATCCCTCAATTGCATCTATTTTGGAGGGGTCCACAGATATCCCATTGCTTGTGATGATATGGCCCAAGAATGAGACTTCCTTCAACCAGAACTAACACTTGTTGTACTTGGAATAGAGCTTCTCATTGCGCAAAGTCTCTAGTACAGTTCTTAAATGCTCCTCATGGTCCTCCTTGGTTTTGGAGTATATTAGAATATCATCTATAAAGACTACCACAAATTTGTCTAGGTAATCTCTAAAGACTCTATTCATCATGTCCATGAATATTGATGGAGCATTGGTGAGTCCGAAAGGAATTACTATGAATTCATAGTGCCCGTACCTTGTACGAAAAACAGTCTTGGGGATATCTTCCTTCTTCACCCTTACTGGATAATATCCCGACCGCAAGTCCACCTTGGAGAAGTATTGTGCTCCACGCAGCTGATCAAACAAGTCATCGATTCTTGGGAGAGGATAATTGTTATTTATCGTGATTTTGTTATGTTCACGATAATCGATGCAAAGCCGCATTGACCCATCCTTCTTCTTGACGAAGAGGACTGGTGCACCCCATGGTGATGCACTTGGGCGTATAAACCCTTTATCCAGATTCTCCTGTAGTTGTTTCTTCAGCTCTTCAAGCTCAACAACAGCCATTCTATATAGAGTCTTGGATATTAGTAGTGCCACATGTATAAGTTCAATTGAGAACTCAACATCTCTTCTTGGAGGAAGACCAGGAAGTTCCTCGGGAAATACTTCAGTGAATTCCCTCACAATAGTCATTTCTTCAAGGGTGGTTTCTTCCTTGGACTCAATCATCTAAGCCAGATATGCATGCTCATAAGGCAGTAATATCCATTCTTGAGATGATGGATCTAAAGGGGATTCATCTTCCTCCTGAAACTTGTAAAGAATCGGGGGTCGATTCTCCATATGGAGTGTGATTTCCCTCTCCCGACAATTTATGTTGGCTCTATATAAGAAAATCCAATCCATGCCAAGAATTTCATCAAATTCCACCAAAGGGAGTATGATGTGGTTCACCAGGAAATTCAATCCACAGATTATAACAGGGGAGGACTTATACTCATGGGATGCAATGATTGCCCCATTTTCCGTACTCACCGTCATCTTTACTTCCATGATTTGTGGTGGTGCAGGGATTGTTCTACTAAACTTTTGAGATATAAAAGAATGCGTAGAACCTGAATCAAATAGTATGTTTTCTATTCTTGAATGAATAACTAGCGTACCTGTCACCACTTCATTGTCGGGGTTCACTTCGGTAGAAGTGATGGCAAAAGTTCTTCCTTGCTGTCTTGGAGGTTGCTGGTTGCCTCCGATAACCCTTGGATTAGGGAACTGATTTGCAAAATGACCCGGTTCTTTGCATTTGTAGCATTGAAAAACGCGTTGAGGTTCGAACGGAGCGTTCCTCTCCTCTGTCGTAGCTGCGGGTCCTTCTTGCTGACAGTTAACAACTAGGTGCCCTTCTCTTCCACACTTGAAGCATTTTCTTGTCCCCCTAAGGCAATTTCCAGGGTGCTTCTTTCAACACTTTTGGCAAGTGGGGTGCTGGAATTTCTTAGCACCGTTGGATTTATCCATCGGACCACCAGCATTGAAGTCCACCTTACGCTTCTTGTCCCCATGATACCCCTGTGATTCTCCGATCTCCTTTTCAACCTTGAGGGCACATCGGACAATTTCCTCATAGCTGTCGAA
Source organism: Viscum album (assembly GCA_963277665.1). Lineage (NCBI taxonomy): Eukaryota > Viridiplantae > Streptophyta > Magnoliopsida > Santalales > Viscaceae > Viscum > Viscum album. Next base: position 670,979,268 of record OY728123.1, read on the forward strand.
GTCACGGATCGCTAATGCTTTCCGCAAGCTAGGCTTCAGCCCACCAAAGAAGCGGTCAACATTGCATTCGGGGGGTAACGACAAAGCCGGAAGTGTATCGTGCAAGCCTTGTGAAGTTTTCCTCATACGCTCCCACAGATTCTTCATCTTTCTTCTTGAGGGAAAGGAAATCCCTTTCCATCTTAAGAAGGAGGGTGTACGGAAAATATTTATCAAAAAACATCTTCCGGAATTCCTTCCATTCCAAAGACTCGATCTCCTCCTCAGGCTTCGTATTTTTGATCAACGTCCACCATTGATCAGCTTCACCCTCCATACGATAAGCCGCCAGGAGAACCTTCTCTTTTTCAGAGCATTGGAGGATGGAGAATATCTTTTCAATGGAGTTGATCCATTGTTCAGCGATCGTGGGATCAGATGATCCACTAAAAGTAGGAGGCCTTTGTCTCATGAAGCTTTCAATAGCTACTTGTTCTTTCTTAGGGGGGGGGTTGAACGTTCCTCTTGACCAATGTTTCTATTCAAAACTTGAGTTAGCTGAGAGAGAAGCGTGACAAAGTTCGCGATTCCCGCTCCCATTGGATTGGGAATCTCATAAGTACAATCATTACACTGATCTTCACAATGGTTGTTAGCCCGAGTTCTCCTATTACCGGCCATTGGCAGGAATAAAAGAAAGTTATGGGTAACACATAAACGGTAATCCAAAGACAAAAGTTGATGACTTATAAATAAACTTTAATCTCTTTAACTCATGAGTCTATAGGATTTAATCCAAGCTTTTCATGATCTTCCTTCTAACATATATTCTTAGGGGCATTTTTCCCTTAATAAGGGTTCATACTAAGATTGTGAATTTATCAAAACATATCCCCCGGGAGTGTCGTAACCAAGAGTGCAGCAAGGCATGTTGTTGTGCACCAGTTCCCGTTCGAGTCTAGCTCAAAGCGGTGTTTTCAGGTTTTACCCCTAGGATACATCTGTGCTAGAGCCGCCTCTACCTGCTCGTATCCAGACAGGGATGTATTTTTTTGATAAAAAACTTACTTAGTATTTACCAAAACTTAGGGATGTTTTTATTATACTTAGTCTTGTATCTAAGGATTTACTAGGGTTTCCTAATCCCAAAAATAACTAAACCTATCCTCTGATACCAACTATGACAACCCTTCTTTTTATTACAACTTAAACATGCTTTATTACATAAAACTTCACTTGATAAAACAAAGAAGATCGAGAGGTTTAGTGTCTTTGGGGATTAGGACCATTACATAAAAACTTTAAACTTTAAATACAAAATCTTTATTGAAAACTTCCTTTACATGACCACTACATTCCTTCGTACTTAGCATTGCATGTGATAACCTGAGGACATGCATAAGAAAAGGGTGAGCTATAAAGCCCAGTAAGGGAGTACACAATGAATAACATGAGGAGTACAATACATGTTAGGAAATTGGCATATCAATAGAGCATAAGAGAAACATGAACATAAAGGCATGATAAAGCATGATAATCATAACATGGATATGTGGCAACAACACTTAACATTGAATTAGCATGAGCCAAGGCTAATTGCACATGGAGCATGAGTAAACCCTCATTGCACTTGAAGCACGAGTAAACCTTCGTTGCAATTGAATTAGCATGAGTAAAAAAACTCACTGCACATGACGTATCATGATACTATACTTTACACAATGCATTGGAGCGCTATAAAGGGCGCACCCTTCTTAAACATTTCATTTCATGCATAAGTGTGCCACATGGATCATAAAACATGGATTCATAAAATGTAATAATTTATTCCACGATAAAGGAATGTGGAATTCATACATGAAACTTTATAATCAATTAGTAAATGTGCATAAAGGTGAATACCCTCGATGGAGAAATGGGCATGGTATTCACTACATAATGATATTGGCTTAGAAAATCGGTGTGATTTCGGCAGTGTAACGACGTGACATAAGAATTCATAAAAATGGTTGATGAGAGAGAAAGGGGTTCCTCATCATATTTACATGTAATGGACAGTAAGGAGGTCATATAGATACATGTCCCAAAAAATTAAAAGGAATTTAGATTCATGATACAAAAGTATTGCTTGAATATAGAAGGGGAGAAAAAGGTTCCTTTCGGAATTTCGGCATAGTAACAGGTGTACATGGGAGGAATTTAATGAGATAGAAAGGGGTCTCCCATCATTAAAACAATAAGAGGGAAGTATGGGAGAGGTGAGAAACCATACCCCAACATTCATAATATAAATTAAAAGATCAATACAACTTAAAGAAAATTGACAAAAATGAGAAAGGAAGAAAAAACCCTTACTTGGAAGTGTGATTCCAAAGGCTAGAGAGAGGCTTGTGAGAGGCTTCTTGGGAGCTTGGGGATCCTCAGGAGGATTCTAGAGAGAGTAGGGCAGAGGTTGGACGAACTACAAGGCTTTGAGTGAGGAGGAAGTGGGAGCTTGGGTGGGTTTATATAGAAAAGGTGAGAGAATTCTTTATTATTTAGGTTTGGGACCCCTTATATTAAAATAATCCAAACCACAAACCATCCCATGGTATTTGCCCATGGTTTCTGGATAAAGAAAGAGGAAAACAATATTTTACAAGGCCAAGGTCCGAACTTATTAAAAAATTAGGGTTGCTTATGTGGAGGTGAGTCACACTCCCATAGAAATTAATTTAAAAAGGCAAAGTGTTGAATAAGTCTTGAGGGCTCCATTAATGATTTGAAAAGTATATCAAACAAACCCAAAACCTCATTATTTTAATGATAAAACACATATTGGCCGAACATAAGGATTATGGTATTTTATTACATCACCATTGGGTCATTATGATGTCATAAAACACATTATATATTTAAATGGTATTTAATTTTTACCCAAAAATTTGACTGTCTCAGAAAATTATGAAAAATTCACCGTTGGATAATTTCAACGTCCTGATTCCAAAAATAATATTTATTTTATCTAAATAATTTTCTAAATATGTGAATTTTCACTTTTAAAATAAAAACTGACATTTATAAAAAAATTCACGGGTTTTGACAGAAATGGCTTTCAAACCTTAATAAAAATTTTAATTGCATTCATAAAATTATAAGATCATTTATACATAATAAAAAATTAATTTAATATTAATAATAAAATATTATTTAATTCAAAAATGCTTAAATTTAATAAAATATAATTCTTAATTAAATAATAACTAAAAACACCATTTGTACTTTAAAAACTAATTACAATGTATCAAAAATGACTAGAAATTATATTCATTATTATATACAAAAATAATGTACATGAACATGGTGCTACTTATTTGTTACATAACCCCTTAAAATAGCTGCATAAGACCTAAGGGTAAGGTGTGCGATGGTGACAGACTCTTGGGGCAGCTCGGATAACATCGCCCGAGTGGTAATTTCAATCAACTTCCACTTTTCCCGTAGACGATCACGTTCGAGCTTGACTTGATGAGGCTCAGCTTGGGCTTGGTCAAGGGAAAAGCCCAAAGACGCCACCTCTTTTCCGAGATCTGACAAATGGGCTTCGTAAGGGGCAATTCTACTGGATGAGGCCATCGCTTCCTTTGTCTGAGTAGAAAATTGGTTCGTTAAAGCCTTATATTTAAACTACCCAGATGATCACTGTTCAACGGCTATAAAAGTAACGGTCACAAATCTTAACGTAAAACTAAAGAAGTTGACATCTTATAAAAACATTTTTCATTAAGAAACATTTAACTGGATCAAGAGGGATTTTCCATTAATGAATCTTTGGGTCATTACACTATAAATATTATATAAATACCCATTCTTTATTTTCATTCAATTCACCCTATAAATTATAGTTCATTTTTTCATCTTTATTCAGGTTTGATAGAACACGTAATTATTTTGTCTACTCATAACATCATGAACACATGATCTAAATCCTTCTAGTATAGGGATTCTAAAAGTTACACTACATTATTTTCTCAAAATAAATTAACTATAATAATATAATCAGTGAAAAATAAACATGATTGATGTGGATATATTTTTTAATATTTTTTCCACATCTTTTATTTATTTTATAAAAATTTAATTATTTATTTTGACAGTTTTTAATAAATAATGGCACTTTTTTTATTTTTATGACTACATATTTCAATTAAACATATTTTATAATTAAATATGTGTTTTTAGTCTTTTTATGTTTTCATTATAATTATTTTAATTACATTTAATTACTTTATACTTTAATAATCATATTATAGTTAATAAAATATTATTTTTAAATGTTTATTATTTAATTAATTGTTTATTGTTTTTTTCATTAATCTAATTTAGATTTAAATTTAAAACATTACTCTATAATTTAGATATATTAAAATAAATTAACATTAGTTATTAACCTGTCAAATTATTCTACAAAATAAATAAGATTAAAAATGAAGTTATTATTTGATAAAATTATGTGTTTTTAATTTTATGTTTCATTTTGTCATTTAATTAATCAACTTTGTCATTTAATATCTTTATTTAATTTTAGTTATTATAATCTTATATCTACTGATAATTCATTGTATGTGTTTTGTATTCAGTTATAAATTTAATTAATCTTAACATTTATATTCATAGTTCATAATAAAGTCGTTGTTATTTTTAGTTTGTTAAATAATTTAGTTAGTTTTTAGTTACAGTTAATTATTTAATCTTATATAATTTAGTTCAATTTCATTTTGTTTTAATTAATTAATGTTTTATCATGTTATTATTTTCATTAAATTAATATTTATTGTTAACGTTTCAATTTTCACTATTGGAGAGTCGTCACACCAATGTTGTGTCACACCTATGCTACATCACACCGATCATTTTCATCGGTTTCGGTCTCTTATTTCATTGGAGTATTATTTTATTTCCCCTATCATTGAATCATTGACTCTCCAATGCTTTTTTTATTTTAACTAACTATTTCTCATGACACACCGATGTTGCGACTCACCGATCTTTTTATATTATTTTGTCCCTATAAGACTGATTATTATTCTTTCTATCAGTGAATCTTGACTCATAAATGCAAAACATACATCAGTTTCACGTCACAATGATTACTCTTTACTTTATTTATCAGTGACTGGTTTTTTATTTTTATCATTCAGTGTCTTATTTTTATTTTATCTTTCGATGAGTCATTAACTCACCTATTTCATCCTTCTATCCGTCTCAACCCTGGAACCGACACACCAATTATTTTATTCACTTCACAAAATGATATCTTCACATTTCATGCACAAATATTCACCCATTCACTCATTCATCCACATTTTCCCTCCTCATGAGTCCCTTTTTTCCCATCAGTACCTCAACACATACCCTATAACCTGGTTCTCACACCAGTTTCCCTCACAATCTCATACTGAGACTATCATTTATTCGTCTTTACATTGACATCTTGATCATTCAAACCATTACCTCAACCCTACTTCAACGCTTCACCCTACCACCATCAAACCCAATGAAAAGGATTCGTACAAGAATTCACATTCTATCACGAAACATAACCCTAGTTTCGCACCACCATCGATCATTATGTAGTTTCATTTCTACGAAAAAATCGTATTCTTCCTCATATCTTATATATGGTAAATGAGAGCCTTAGTAGGCAAAACCATGAACTAAACTTGTGTTGGTGAGCTTCACGGTGATTCTGATTTACCGACACTGGTGAACTATCCAAACTCTTTCCATCACCTTGATTTATATCACCTACTACATCGAAATCGATCTATGATGCCTTGATGAAGAAGAAACAATATTTCTAGGATGAGGGTTGTCAATGTTCCTAAGGGAGGCTTTCATTTGAGAAGAGATCCATAAAATAGAACCATGACGAGGGTTAATCGATGTTGTGTTTCATTGGCATCACGAAGTGAGGAAGAGGAAGAGTGTAACGTCGTGGCCCCCGTGCTTGAGCAGTGCTACGGGGATGAGGCATCATGTTGTTGAAGACCCATTCTCCCTTCTCCAGTCTGCTTCCACACTGCCAGAGGGAATTACTAAAAAGGGTTTTTAGGATGGAGAACAAGAAATCCCCTCCCATTTGTTGTGTAGTAGGTTTGGGGGAGGAAGAAGAAGATTAAAATAAAAATTATAATAAAACTAATTCAAAAACTAAAATAAAAATAAATAAATAAAAATATTAAACATTCATAATTATAAATAAATACTTAGCATAAAATATTTAAGAAAACAGAATTATTAAACCTAAAAAAAATTTAAATTAAAATTTAATTGATAGTAACTTCTACAATTGGATTATAATAGATTAATAAAAAACATTTTAATTATAATTCAATATTACATTTTAGTAATTATTTAATTATACCGAAAGTTAAAAAAATAGAATACAAATAATAAGTTATAAATTATATTAAAAATTAACTAAAGTAGTTAATTTAAAATGTTAATAATGTTAATTTTCAAAGTAATAATAAACTTAATGTTTATAATTTACTTTAATAGTGTAAATTAATTAAAAATAATATCAGATAAACAATATAACATCAAAATAAGTAATTTATAAAACATCTTATTTTTCACTAATAATAATAACTACTCTATTATTAACAAATTCATTCAAATTATAATACCCAAATTATCATGATTTATATTTTATTTTAATAATAAATTTGATTTCATTATAATTATTTTAAATATAATTACTAATTATTAGTAATAAAAATAAAAGATTTTATTTAACAACATTATTTAAAGGTTTATTAATTATTTTTAAAAGTATTTTTAATAAGTTACTTTCTTAAATTATAAATTTCTATTTCCTTCATGTTGTAACTAAGTTGTTTATTTTTCTTGCATAGGTTCATTTAAGAGATAAGAAAATGTCCAAGTACTTTCAACTAACTTACCGGAAGATTGCTACAATGGTAATGTTAGTGAGATATACTAGTCACATAAAAACATACATGTGTGGTAAAAGGTTAAAGAACCAAAGTATGTCAGTGGGAATATGCAGTGATCATGCGGTAGATGACAGTTGATTAAAAACCAGAAAAAGCTGCAGATTCGGTGAAGAGTCTCATTCTGATTCCATGAAAAAACATATGGAGAGAATAACTAAAGACACTCATTCTCATAACACAACATAGTATTTGAGAGTAGAGACTCATGAGGTATGATCGAGCAAACATGGATCCGAAGGATCCTGAGAACAGAGCATCATTGAGGGTGTTCTTTTCCATTCTGGTACTTAATTTCACATTACTCGGTAATCAATTGTTTTTTCATTTCTTTATTCAAGATGATCAAAGGATAAATTATCTTTGCTCGAGATTTCAATTATACCAGTATACCATTTAGACATCTTCATTTAAGTTAAAATTTTCAGAATCATAATCAATCAGTGAGATTGATTACTGATTTTCTATTTATTTTCATTTCACCTCAATTGTTTTCTAAATTCGTAAATTCAAGATCTATTGGAGAGGTCGTTATTGGATAATTTTATGGAAGTTTTAATGTCTTTAAATTTTGAAATTTATGGTGAGTTAATTTCTAGATGTTATCCTTAAAAAACTGTCAAACAGTTCGACTGATTTTGGAGTTGCGAACTCCGAATGTTAGTCTACAGTGTGATGAGTTTCCTGGTGAGGGAGACATCTCACTTTTTTCTTGATTTATGATTCAATAAAATTTTGTGTGAAAGGTATCCGTTAAAACATTTGTTTGGAACTCTCGATTATTACATTTGATCTGCTTCTACGACCTCATAGCTTTATATTAATATATTTTTCTCTTATGTTAGTATTAGTATAGTTCTTAGTTCATCAGTATACTAGTAAATGATTTAGTTTCTTGTCATAATTTTTATCTTTACTTATTTCTTAAAGAAAATTACAAAATAATTTTCAAGTAAAAACCATTAAAAAGATGCACACTCACATCACTACGGACAACAGTTGAGTTTAATAAATACAATCCCTCAATAACTCACCTACATTCCCTTGGGTTTGACCATTCACTACTATATTAGCGTAGGATTATAAATAACATTTTTCGCTTCGTGACAACCTCTCGTCATATCAAAATTTGGTGTCATTTCAAGGGAGGTCACACATTTCATGTTTTTAAGGTAAAAAATAGAATAGAAAAAAAATATAAAAACAAACAAATCAAAAAACACTACTTAAAAAAATTATGAACTCCAACATAATGATTTTGTTGAACGTTAAAAATCTGCATCAATTTTGAAACACTGTGTGTTTAAACTCAATTATTTTTTGTTTCAAAAAAATGGACCATTTTTATGATTGGAATCATCAACTTTATTTATACTGTGTAGGTTTCAATTGTTATGGGAACACTACATAGCAGTGTGTTAATAACTATCCACAATAGGCTTCTTCCATTGAAGAGGATGAAAACATTTAATTTAATTTGAAAACCTTGCTAAAATTGACCTAATTGATTCTAAATTGGATTCTAGGGTGGAACTAATTAACAATTGGTTAACAAAAACCCCAGAAATTCAACTTAGCAATTCTTAAGAGCATGATCATATAATGAAAGGATTGGAGAACAAACTCTAGGATTTACAAAAAAGGGTTAAATAACACAAACAATTTTAATAAAAACAAAATGAAAATGTTTATAGAAGATTTGAAAATCTAATTGAAGAAGTGATTGATTGTGAAACTGGGAAAAAAACCTTTATTTTGAAAAATCTGATTCTGTTTAAGTAAATCATGAAATAACCAGCTCACTGAATCAGGAGAATAAAATTGAATATTTCAAAATGAATTTTAATGTTGTTCATTTGGACAATTTTGAATATTAATTGAATCATATTGAAAATGAACACCTAGTTCTCTAAATAATTCATACACTTGAGAAAAATCACTATTTTAGGAGTTTTGAAAAGGAATTCAATCGGGTAGAAGTGATATTTGAGAATGAAAATTTGAATGTTAAAAACACTTAATCTAACTTTTCTAAATTTGAGAACAATGAGTTTGAACTTGATATTTGGTATAATCTAGATAAGAACCTTAAGCTGGAAAATATAGAATCTAAAAATTTTAATCCTCAATTGAACACTTCCCTTCCATGTCTTGATACTATAAACCCAATAATTTATCAAATGATGTTGGATGATAATGATGAGGTAATGGTATTTGAAGAAAGTATAACTGATGAGTACTCATTTTCTTATTCTCATATTAATCACTTTTCTAATATTTGTGCAATGAAATGGAAATTAGTGTTGACTAACATGAGTATAATTGTCATAATTTGAGCATTCTGGCAATTGGATGTATAAAAACTGAATTGTATATTTATTCTCATTTAATTGAATTGCAAAACTCAAATGACATTGTTATATAATGTGTTCTTTGAGAACATAAACATGAAAAAGTGGTTGAGAAAACAGATGACGTAGGCAGAACTGATTTGTTTGAAGCTATAGATGTTCATTGTTAGTTAACATATTACGATCTTTTGGAAGAGATTAAAAATATTGTTAGACCAGGATCTGTTGGTGATAAAATAAATTCTTTTCATGTCTGTTAATTCCATCCTCAACTGTGATGGGTGTTGAGCCTTCTCATGATACTAATAGTAGTCCTGAGGGGAAATTACACTTGAGTTCCACTGTACATGATTCTGTTCCGCACTCTGTTAAATCCCCAATTGATGCTAATATTTAGTAATCACCCATTTCCACAATTTAATTTGAACATCTTAGTGTTTAGGTTATGAGAGATAGATATTAGGTCAATGCCACACCGTTTGAAGCATCTAGTACTATTTTGTCTCTTCATGTGCACTCAAATCCTGATAACTCCGAAACAATTCGTAAAGTGGACAGCGTTATGCTGAAAACTATTAAAGGGTGTTCCCTAGGGATTTTAAAATGCTATGAGAGTTTGGTTGTGTTTATCTAAAGAGACAAAAAATTTTATTGTTCTATTAAAAATATTTTGGCCAAACACAAGTGGTGGTTTATATTAAGGAATCCACATCCACCTAGTGACTACTGTTAGTTTTTAGGTGATTCCAGCTAGGGACTATAAATCATGCGCTACATGGGAGGCATCACATGGTTTTTGTTGTGTTAATAAATAAAACAATTGTGATTAAATAATTTTTAACTGAAGACTTGAAATTTAGTGCTTCTTGGGAGCCAAACCATGTTCTTTATTTTGTGTTTACTTATATTTTTGTTCTTGTTTTACTTTGAATAAATTACTATTGTGTTTTATTTTGTATACATTGTCTATGCTTGTTATTTGTTCTGGGTTTACATGATCTATGTTTCTATGATGGTGTTGTTGTTTCATTTAAGGAGTGGAATTCACATGAAAAATGAGTAATAAAAAAAACATAGTTAGGGAAGTATCATAATGTTATTTTTTTTTTCATTTTTCTGCTCCTTAATGCTTTAGAAAAAAATACATTACATGTATTTCTGGCCTAGTAAATTCTTCTAGTATTAAATTTTTCTACATGTTTTGATATAGAAATTTAAAAAATCTTCATATGTTTAAAAATTTTGCTCGTTTGGGAATAATTTTTTTCATGCCTTGTATTCTTTATAAAAAAACAAATCTACTATATATCACCCTGCTGAAAATAATTATTTATGTTCCTCCTTTTGTAAATTGAATATCACTATTGTTACAACCATTCACTGCTTGAAACTAAGTGTTGGGGGTACATGCTGCTGGACTTTTGAATCTGTTTTGGGTTGGGGTGTTGAACATAAAATTTTTCTGCTTTATTAAATTTCCTACTTAATAAATTCTGATAAACATGATTTCACCCCAATTAACAGTGCACTAACACCTCACTTTTACTTTTGAACTATATTCAAAATTATTCACTGGACTAAATATTAAAGCATGTACATTCTTGTGAACATACTGTAAGTTAATTTTTGTGGCAGAAAAATATTTTTGATCTTTAGGGAGACCCTTTATACATGTCATCTTTCTGCTAAATTGAAAATCTTTATTGAACCAAAATCACTAAATTATTCTTCTCCACCTTTGATGTCATCTTTGGGGACAAAGTTGGGTTTTATGTGTGGGGGAGGGGATCAATTCTTGACTTTTCTAAACTGTGATTTAATGTGATCCCTTCAATTTCCACTTCAACTTAATACTTTTTTGTAAAAAAATGGGTAATGTTTTTTAAATATTTATTACACAATTTAGGCTTTACATTATTTTTCAAATGGGTCTTCGCTATGGACAGTAATTTTTTTAGTTATGTCTTGCATTGAGTCTGATATTAATGATAATGTATGTTTTATTATTGATATTAACATAGTGATTGAATGGATATCATGATTTAGGGACTATCTTTGAATGTGATTTTGGTTACATGTTTGTGGGGTTATGATCACAGTTTCAGGAATTGAATGTTTGACACTATCTTAGGGGATTCGTTCTTCTTCTTTTATTTTAAATATTAAATTAATTACGATAGTGGGACAATGTAAATTATTTTTTTATATTACTTTTGAAACTGGAGTAGTCTTGGTATCTGGGATCCCACGGTGAATCTTCGAGACCCTAGATGTTGGGTGCATTTCTGTTTACTATAAGCCCTCTATACACCTTAAATAAGTGCATTGAAGTGTATTTAGCACATGATATATGGCTTTTGAAAAATAAAATAATGTGACTAGGGTCAAAATGAGTTAATTAAGGTGAGGGGAATGATGATAACCAAATGAAGAAAGGGTTAATCGGTTTATATGGGTGACATTTATGTTGTATCATTAAGGTGATTCAAAAAATAATAATTACTATTTTCTGGTACCTATGATTGAGTCATTGTACAATGTTCCTACTATTAAGTACTGAATTTCACATTAATTTTAACTGTTATCAATTATGGACTTAGAATCTAAGAATGGATTCAAATGATTCATCAAGTTGTATCATATATGAGGCATGTAATTTTCATTGCATGATGATTTATATCATTTTAGATTACTCTTTGATAATTTTTTCTAGGAAAGACATCATTTGAAACGTATTTAAAAAAACGGCTGACCGTTTCTATACTCTATTTTTAGTGATGAACATGTTACAGTGTGATCTAAATCATAAATACACTACAATTTGTTTTTCAAAGATAATGAAACATGGGATTGTTTGAGGGCAAAAATGCTTATGTGTGGGGGAATTTGGTGTGGCTCTATTTTTTCATAGTTTTGCAACATCTTTTATTAATTTTTAAAAATTTATTTATTTATTTTGAGTCTTTTTAATAAATAATGGAACGTTTGTATTTTTATCACTAAATCTTTTAATTTATCATATTTTATAATTAAATATGTGTTTTTAATATTTTTAATTTAGTCATTCTAATTATTTTAATTTTATTTAATTACTTTTAATTTTAGTAATCTTATTCTGGTTAACAAATTACTAATTTTAAATGTTTATTATTTATTAATTTTTCATTGTTATTTTCCTTAATCTAATTAAGTTTTTAATTTATAACATTACTCTTTAATATATATTTATTAAAATAAATTAACATTACTAAATGACCAGTCTAATTATTCTGCTAAATAATTAAGTTTAAAAATTAAGTTATTGTTTAATAAAATAATGTGTGTTTCATTTTATGTTGCATTTTTTAATGTAATTAAATAATTTTTTCATTTAATATCTTTAGATAATTTTAATTATTTTAGGCTTTTGTCTACAGATAATTATTTTTATGTGTTTGGTATTCATTTAGAAATTTAATTAATATTAATATTATATTCTTAGATAATAATTAAGTAACTGTTATTTTTCTTTTTTAAAATAATTTAGTTAGTTTTTAATTACAATAAACTATTATAATCTTAAATAATTAAGTTAATTTCTATTTTGTGTTAATAAATTATTGTTTTATCATTTTATTAATTGATTTAAATTAATTTTTTTGTGTAAACATTTCAATTGGTTCTATTGTTGAATGATCATAAAGAAATTGCATCACACCGATCATTGTCATCGGTTTCGGTCTCTTATTTCATCGATGTCTTATTTTATATCAACAATTGATGAGTCATTAACTCACTTTTGCTTTTTTACTTTAACTAACAATTTCTCATGACACGCCAATGTTGCGACTCACTGATCTTTTTATTTTATTTTTTCATTCTATGACCGATTATTATTCCTTATATCGGTGAGTCATGAATCACTGATGCAAAACAACCATTAGTTTAACATCACACTGATTACTATTTATTTTAATTATCAGTGACTCGTTTTTTAATTTTATCTTTTGGTGTCTTATTTTTATTTTATCTTTTGGTGTGTCATTCACTCACCAATTCCATCCTTCTCTCAGTCTCACCCCTGGAAACGATGCACCGATGTCGCTGTTCTCTTCACACACCAATAGCTTCATATTTCACGCACCAATCTTCACGTATTCACCCATTAATCAACATTTTCCCTATTGGTGAGTCCATTTTTTCCCATCGGTGCCTCAACACGTCCCCTACAACCATGTTCTCACACTATTTTCCCTCAAAATATCAAACAAAGACTGATCCTTCTTATTCTTCGTGTCGGCCTCTTGATCAACCAACCGAGTGCCTAACCCCTTCTTAACTACTTCACTCTACTACCATCATACCCAATGGAAAGGATTCGAACTATAATTCACATCTTATCGCAGAACCGAACCCTAGTTTCGTACCACCATTGATCATGATCCAGTTAAATTTCTACAAACAAAATTTTATTCTTCCTCATATCTAATGTATGGTAGATGAGAGCCTTAGCTGGCTAAATCATGAACTGAACTTGTGTTGGGGAGCTTCATGACAATTCTGATTTAAGGATGCAAGCGACCTATCCATACCACTGCCATCACCTAGATTTCTATCGCTTGCTATGTCGAGCCTGATCTGTGATGCCTAGTTGAAGATGAAACTATGTTTCGGGGAAGAGGGTTGTCATTGTACCGAAGTGAGGCCGTCATTTGAGAAGAGATCCATATAATTGAACCAAGTCGAGGGTTAATCGGTGTTGTTTTTCCCTCACATCATGAACTGAGGAAGAATAAGTGAGGAACGTCATGACCTCCATGCTTGAGCAGTGCTGTGAGGCTGAGGCATTGAGTCGTTGAAGACCCCTTATCACATCTCATGTCCACTTCCACGCTGCCGGATGAAATCACTGTAAAGGGTTTTTAGGAATGAGAACCAGGAATCCCCTCCCCTTTGCTGTTCAGTGGGTTTGGTGGAGGAAGAAGGTGATTAAAAGGAAAATTAAAATTAAACTATGATAAAAACTAAAATAAAAATAAATAAATTAAAATAAAAAACACTAATAATTATAAATAGATACATAACAAATTATATATAATAAAACAGAATTATTAAACAAAAATAAGCATTTATTAAATTAAAATTTAATTGATAGTACCTTCTAAGATCATATTAGAATAGATTATTAAAAAAATTAATTATAATTCAATATTACGATTTAAAAATTACTTAATAATACAAATTGTTAATAAAATAAAATACAAATAATAAGTTATAAATTAAATTAAAAATAAACTAAACTAGTTAATTTAAAATGTAAATAATGTAAATTTTCAAAGTAATAATAAACCTGATGTTTATAATTTACTTTAATATATTTAATTAATTAAAATATAATAACATATAATAAATTTAAAATAAAAATTATTAATTAATAAAACTTCTTATTTTTTAATAATAATAATAATAATAAATATATTATTAACTGTTTAGTTCAACTTATAATACACAAATATCCATGATTTATTATTAATGTTAAAAATAAAATGTATTTCATTATAATTAATTAAAATATATTTACTAATTGTTAGTAATACTAAAACATAATTTTTTGAGAAAAATTATTTAAAGGTTTATTAATTATTCTAAAATTAATTTTTAAGAAGTTATTTTCATAAATTAAAAATTTTTATTTCCATAATGTTGTAATTGTGTTGTCTACTTTTCTTGCATAGGTTTATTCAAGAGATGGAAAAAGGTCCAGTTAGTTTCAACTAAATCACCAGATGTTAGTTACAAGGGTAAAGTTAGTGCAACATGCCAGTCACAAAAAATGCACATGTGTGGTCAAAGGATAAAAACCCAAATTATGTCATTGGAAACATGTAGTGATCAAGTAGTAGATGATAGTTGATTAAAAAGCATATAAAGCTGTAGATTCAGTGGGAACTCTAATTTGGATCCCACAAACACACCGTTGGAGAGCCGAAATGGAGATGTTCATTCTCATACCATGCCATACTATTTGATAGTGGATACTCCTAAGAGATGATAGAGTAGGAATGGATGCAACGGAGCTAGAGAACAGAGCATCACTAAGGGAGTTCTTTTCCCTTCTTGTACATAATTTCAATATACTCTGTAATCGACTGTTTTTCATTGTTTCAATTAAGACGATCAAAGGATGAATTGTATTAGCTCAAGAATTCAATTCTGATAGTTAATCTTGTTGACTTCTTTATTTACATTACATTTTCTAGAATCATAATCAATCAGTGAGATTGATTAATGATATTTTATTTAGTTGGTTTTCACCTCAATTGTTTTCTAAATTCATGAATTCAAGATCAACTGGATAGGTAGTTCTTGGATACTTTTATGGAACCGTTACTGTATTTAACATTGTAAATTTATAGTGAGTTTATTTCCAGATTTAATCCTTTTATAACTGTTAAATTGTTCGACAGATTTTGGACTAGAGAACTCATAAAGTTAGTCTTATTTGTGTTGAGTTTCCTGGTGAGGGAGACATTTCACCTTTTTCATGATGTCTGATTCAATAAATTTTTGTGGGGAAGATTTCATTTAAACTAGTAGTTGGTAATTATCGAGTATTACATTTGATATTCTTATTCAATCATGGTGCTTTATATTATTATTTTTTTCTCTTATGTTAGTTTTACTGAAGTTCATAGGTCACCAGTATACTAGTAAATAATGTAGTTTCTTGTCAACATTTTTATCTTTACTTCTTGCTTAATGAAATGTACAAACAAATTGTATAGTAAAAACCACTAAAAAGATGCATATTCGCATCACTGCTGACAATAGTTGAGTTTAATAAAAAAATCCCTTAGAATACTCGCCTACTTTCCCTTGGGATTGACCCTTCACAACTATACTAGTGTAGGTTTATAAACAACTTTTTGTGGTCCATGATGACCATTGGTTATATAAATTATGGTTCATTTTTTCATTTTTATTCTGGTTTGATAGAATACATAATTATTTTGTTTACTCATAAAATCATGAACACATGAACTAAATCCTTCTAGTGTAGAGACTCTAATAGTCCCACAACTATATTTTCTCAAAATAAACTAATGATAATAATATAATCAATCAAAAATCAACATGATATAATTTCATTTATGAATACAACCACTGTAAGACAATTTAACCACTTATTAAATTAACTATTTAAATCTCACCATTGAAATTCTCATAAAATATTATGATTCGGCTCGATAGTTGAGAAAAATTAAAAACATTTTGAACAATTCAATGGTTTATTCATATAATTTTTCTATGATTTCACCTAGATTGTTTATCATTTATTTTTTTCTCTTCATTTATGATTGACCATTTATGGGAAATTCAATGTATATATTTATTTTTTTTGTGTTTTACCATGGATTTTATTTTGATATGATATATATTATAATACATATTATAGTTGAAATTATCTTATAATTCAATATTATAGTCTGATCTAGTTTTTTTAATATTTTTTCCTATATTTTATAGAAATTAAAATTAGTGTATAGTATCCCCATTGTATATATAAGACCATCACCTATTAATGAAAGCATTTTGAATCGAGGAAGTCACACTTTTTGTTCTCAATGACCTATTCCGGTCACTATTTAACTATGTTAGGTTCGATACATTAAAAATTATACCATAAACATATTTTCATTTTTTTATTTCTTGATGGTAAAATATGATTAATGGATGAGACGTGAAATGAGATTTAACACGTATGGAGTTAATGAATTATTATTTTAAATTATTACTCTTTTCACTTAATATATATAAGGAATTTTTTATAGATCATACATGAAATGTAGGTTCAAATGACATCCATATTGCATTATGTTACACAAAAATAAATTTTAAAAATTGGTTTTTAAAAAAATATAGAAAATGGTACCAAATAATTAAAACTTATAAAAATTTATTTACAGTTTTTCGTAAATAAAATTTCAAAGGTGTTTTAATTATTCAAACTGATGTTATAAAATATATTAGGTGTTAACTACTATTTTGGTTATTTCTATTATGCACATGTGGGTTATAACTATACATTGGAAGGGATAGGTGGATGATGTAAGGTGTCTTTATTCTTATGGTAATTTTATTCAGTGTTCGATTGGAAACTTGTTTTGTGGGCTATTTAAGGCATCTAAAATCTTTTTGTATTTGGGTAAATAATGGTATGAATACTACATCGATGATTTTGTTGAGGTATATTGAAGGTATGATCAGTTAGATCCTAAACTAAATATTTAGACGACATAGCCTATCTATGGTGATATATGATTCATGGGAATTTTATTTAGGTATGGTTATAGTGTTTACAAGTGTGCTTTCCCATTTTTTAGATAATTTTATTAGGATCAATTTTGGGATAGTTCTCGGGATATAGTTCTTGGATTTATGGGATCTCTCTTTCCATATGGGTAAGGTATTTAATGTTTTATTATCAAATGCGGTATGTGGTTTGGAAATTTTTTCAATCCCTATTCAAAATGAATTCTAGAGAGTGTAGATACATTTAATGTATGTGGTATATGGTTTTTGTACACTATGAGGTAAATCATATAATAATTATATTTTTATCTTTCATGAATTATGTACATGATGTATAACTTATTTCATGTGTATGATATATGTGATGATAAATACGTGCAATAAGGATAACAATATGAAATATTGGAATCATGGATATAGAATGTAAAGTTGCAGTATGGTAATTAATAAAATGTCTTCCCATAGGACATGGGATGTGTTATAGAGAATATCAGGGGTAAAAAATTGTTTGTTATTGGAAAATTTAATGGAAAACTTAGGTTTGTATTATTATATAATGTTGGTAGGTGACCCTTGGGGTCATATCAAAAGACATAAAATCTAGATTGATAAATACATTGAAATAGTTTGAAAAATAGATCAATATTAAATGACAATTGATAAATTTTCCTGTAGTTATAGTGAAATATCCAATAAGTAGTTTCTCATTAATGGTGTTGTGACTTAACACTCATGGGAATGATGAGTTGATATAAACTTTTTATAATTATTATATTAAAGACCAAAAAATTATTTATTAAGGTTCTATAAAGGGTTATTGATGATGAATAAAATGGTTAATAAAATCAATAGTATTCTAATAAAAAACAAGGTGTTATAGGACACATAAAATTGGACAACACATTGTAAATTCCAGTTTGGGGGGATTCGTGTCATGGTGTAAGTAAAAGTCACATGGGATATTATGATGTGGGAATGTGAGGCTTCCAAATAAAATTTTTCCTATGGACTATAACCGTTGGGAGATGAGATGTGCCTTTTTTATGTGGGAACATCTAAAATGGTTTTTCAAGAATTTGAATAAAGAGAATCAAGGTCTTTAGTTAGATAACATAGGTATTATAATATAATGATCAGAAATCACTAATTTAAAGATGAATGGAATGGATGAGTTTTCATTTCCATGTGTTTTTTGTGTGATGGATCCATAGTCACTGACATGTGTATTGAAGAAAAATATTATGATAGATTGTTTGTGGTTATGGATAGTGGTGGCTCATAGAACCATGTTTTTATTGAGTCTGGGAGTGAGGATCATGGGATGAGTATACACGGATTTTTATATAAATGATCTCTTGAAATTTTCCATGTGAGATATCAGAAAGTAGTAATACTAATATTATACATATAAATCTTGAAGAAATCCATGACTGGGAAAAACTTATTATTCCAATGGGGATAGAAACCATGGGACATATAAACTATGAGGAACATAATCAGAAATGTGTTGAGTAAACCTAACATATGGGTGATTAAGATGTATCACATGATGAAAAAATATAAATTGGATAATCTTTTCTAGTTTCCATGGAAATAAAATATAAAAAATGCATTTTTAGTATTTTCACAAGGTCATTTTGTATGGTGGGTAATGAGGGGTTTTTATTGAACATTATAATTATGATCCTATAATATTGGATATTGATACATGAGAGGAAATAATATATATATTCATGTAAAATAACAATGTTAGATGATGTAATAACTCCCTATTGAGAGACTATGAGTCAGATATGGAAGATTTATAAATGAGGGTTTATAACTCAGAGTTGGGGGAAATATTGAATGGATTAACAATATGGACCATTACAATGTATTTTTGATTATTTGGATCTTATATCGGTAAAATAATAGTATTTACATCACTTACTAAGGATGTGGTGATAGTTTTTACAAAAATATATTGGTATTAGGGAGATTAGATAAATGTTATGGTATGGAATGTTAATACAATATCTTCTCAAATGATCTTTTAAAGTGGGATGAAATTGGTAATGAATGTTTCATTGGGGGAAAAATAAGTTTTTGTGATGAATCAATATATCTTTATTTCAATGAAAATTATGTTTGGATGGATTAGGGTGGTTAGGGGATGTTTATTTCTAATGTTATCTTGGAGGATATTAGAAGATATTTTATCTTAGATTCAAAAGTGGACCAATGGAGATACATAATTATACACCTCAAATATGATAATTCATATAGTTATAAGTTCATAATGACCTATGTGTCTATGTATTGATAAAATTGGAAGTAGATCGGGCTCTAATGGAATTAAATCAATCAAATTTTTAATTTTTGGTATTCAATGAGAGGAAAGTGATTGTGCATGTATTTACAATGATTAAAAACACTAGCCTACTAGGTAACTGGTGGAGGACTAATGGGATTCTAATAGTGGACCATATCCCCCTTTATATGGTGATAGATTTTTTGTTTTCTATGGTGCATTTTTTAGAACCCTCTAATGCATTTGGGTTCAAGCTATTCAATTTGATGTTTTCCTCAAAACAAGGGTCACTTTCTTACCTACCCTTGTATATCATGACTTATAGTGTTCATGGATGAATTCATTCATTGATTAATGTAAGATTCCTTGTTTTATCCTCCACCTTCTCTTCTTCTTACTTAATTCTCTATTTTTTAAATAGAATTGCTGATTTTATGACAGATTTCCCTGGAGAATGGTAAAATATCTATCCCATGGGATTATAAATCCATAGATAATACCTACAGAAGGATCATAAAATATTGAAACACCTATATGTATGTAATTTCTATTACGTTAACATAGAAAATGTGTTTTTTAAAATTTTATTGTATAAATTTTGATTCAAAATGATGATTTATTGAGTTATGAATTATTGGGATTGTATATGTAAGAGTAATTGGAGGTTTTCCAGAACCATTTTTACCTAATTAGTAACAGATTCAACATCACCAGAACACTTGGTGAGTTTTCATGATTTATAAACAATTGAAATAATTATAAAAATAATTACAAATTTTTATAATAAATTGGTTATTGATTGTGGATTATGTTAAGGTCTTGTTAATATGGATGATATGAAAAGTGGGCATGGATGTGTATAGATGAATGAACCATGAGGCTGTAGCTCTATGTAAAGGTAGTTAGTCCATAAATTATTAATAGATATATATTTTTTGTATTATTTGTAATGAATTTTCAAGCATTAGTATTTAATTCATGGTGAGTAACTTGTAAAAGAGGGTCTAGAAAGAATGATAGTTAGGATTGTCACATTAGGACATGATAGTATTTTTATCTTGTAATGTGATTATTCATGGATTTTATCAATTATTGTTTCACTCGATGATCCATCAAATAGGAAATGAATTTATTACATGGTAAGGGTATAAATCTAAGGTTGAATATGGGTCTTTGAGGGGAACCTCTCATGACTACATTGAGGAACTTTAGTTTGAAGAATGTTTTCTAATTAATAAATTAGTAAATTGATTTTTATGTTTATTTGTGGTCTTGATATTGATTAATCATGAACATTGGACCTTGGAAATCATCATAGAGAAGACTTTATAGCTTAAACTTTGTTTAAGGGTGAGTGGACTTGTGGTATAGTTGTACCTAAAGGGAATGATCTATGTGTAGGAATGGTATGAGAATGGCTTCATTAGAGTAGTCCACACTAAGTGTTCCATGTATTTGACCATTATATAATTACTTGTATAAGTTGACTATTTTTTGGAATGTGTGGAGATTATGCCTCAGTATAATAAGATCTCCTTATTTAGGATTAAATTGATTAAATGAGAATTGATAGATATGGAATGTGAGGGTAAAAGGGTAAGATAATTATTTTACATTGCCTCTATTGAGAGTCAAGATATTAGAAAAGAGGGTTAGTGATTATGGGTTGATTAATTCACAAGTAGATGATATTTTATTATGATGAACAATTTTTATAATAGTAAGTCTCAGTATATATGGTATTTATAATGGGATGGTTTATAGTGGAAGAAAAGAATTCATATGAGTTATGATACCTTAGATATTTTTTGGTGCATATTAAAGGAAAAAGTGTCGGATACATAATGACTACATTGGTTTCATGTTCTTCCAATGAATTTTGAATGCAAGTGGGAAGTATTGGGGTTTATAATACCCTAGTGGTGTGGTGAAATCTCATTGGAGATCAACATATTGTACCTATACATTGAATTGAATACTCTTCCTAATGAAACTAACTAGGTTATTACCCTTTCATAATTTAAATGTGGTTATCTCTATGATTCGTATCCTCCAAAATCATGTTTAATTATAATTCCATAAAAGATGGTATTATGGTAACCATAATTTTTTTTCTCTCTAAGGGATCATATATGTTACAACTCTCTCAGGATTTATATGTTATTCCTTGGTTGTTCGGAATGATTGAAAAAATAGGGTTCCACTATGGTATGAAATTATTATGAAATTGATTCTATGCTAGGATTGAATAAAGTAAGTGGGTTTGAGCTTCATGGTTTTTTAGTTAACACATGATGTATTAAATTTTATATTTCATGCTAATTCTTATAGATTCTTTAATTTATTTGTTCCTACATTTACATATTTAATAGGATATATTCCAGAAATCATTTCTTAAATTTGATGTGTTTTTGACTATATCACAATGTGTCAAGTAACCAAGTTATATATTATGAGATATATAAACCAAATGTATTTTACATATTTCTATTTTAAAATATAATTTGATACGATAGAGTGATATTTTATCTGTTACGTAGGTTATATCATAATGTTTCATTTCATATTTTATGATTATAATATAATCATATCTTTAGAAATACAATAAATTCTTAAGTGTTAATAAGTTGATATATAATACATTAGCTATCTTCATTATCAAATATTTTATTTGATGAAATGTATGGGAACATCAATTTTCTATTCATATGATGAATACATGAAATGGTTGTAGCAAAACTCGTATGTTGCGTAACATATGAGTTAATTTATGAACACTCGTGAATGTATTGATGGCTATATAATGAGGAAATCACAATGGGTATGTTTTTTTCTTCAATTATTCAAGCCTTTTTCTTATTATCCCTTCCATGAGGCTCTCAAATTATTCATCCTCCCCCGCAAGAGGAATGACATTCACATAAATAGAAAAATAGTCTTTCTTGAGAATAATTTGTTTCATATATATCCATAAACACACAATGGAGGAGAGATAAATTTGGAATCTTGATATATTCTCATTAATAATTTATCGACAATGTTAGTGGTAGAAATCATTTGTGATAGGTACCGAGTTTTATTTTATTATGTTTGAAAATGGTTATTGTTTTATACATGGTAGATCATTCGAATAATCATTCAAATTACTTTCACTTCATTTAACGATTATCATTTGATCCATAGAAACCATTTAGTGGAATCAGAGAATCACTATGTTGTTTGATTTAAATTTATTTGATTACAACGAAGGAAATTTATATATTTTTAAATATAATATTACCATTTGTAAAAAATGATATATGTTTTTTGTGGATTAAAATACAATATAATATATCTTATAAAACAATTGAGATTGTTTATTGGCTTGGATTATGATATAAGAAATCTTATGTTGTGATGTTATTCCTCTATTGGATATAAGATATCTTAAGGGGTAGAATATTGTAAATCCTTCATTTTTAATATAACATAAAATATGATATGGGAAATTGTAAGGTATAACGAAGGTTCTTGAAGGCCACATAATTGAGCATCATATTATTATAATGATATGACCCATATTAGATGATATTACATTCCTTTATCTTAAGGGTTATATCATAATTCATTATTTTGTACTGTAAAATTAGAAATATATTAAATCCAATCATTTCTTGTGATATTAATATGTTGACTGAAGTGATATATTGTAAATTTTTATTTTTATTTAATTTCCAATTATGAATTGAATTATCTAATATTTAAAATGTGTGTAAATTATGTAAAAGTTATTTTAGGATATTTATTTAACTAATATGGTTCTTTATAAATTTATTGATTATAAAATGGTAATAGTTAATTTATTAAATTTCTATGAAGTATTTTCTATATAAATATCCATAATATAATATATTAATATTAAGATAAATTTTTATTTTCTTATGGAATGCCTTCTAATTTAGATACCAAACTTTTAAATAAAAAATAGAATATAATTTGTACACTGTTTACTAAATAAAAAAAGAAATAATATATATATATTATTTCTGATAACAAAGTGTAATTTTATATTTTATTTCATTAAATGAAAATTCCTTATTAAAGGAAGTTATTAAAACCATTTCATAATTAATTTTTATAACTGATATGATCAAGATTTAAATAATATTAAATATATGATATTATGACAATTTAAATTATTTACATAATATAGATGAAATATTATATAAATTTTTATTTAAAATTATATTTGTATGAAAAATTATATAAAATTTTTTAATACGAAGGGATTTATATTAGTGATAAATATAAATGATTTATATTAATTTAATTAGAGAATTTTCATAATTCTTGGTCTAATTATAAATAATTTATAATTATTATATTTATGGATTTTTATTAATTAGTGTTGGGATCAAGACTAACTTAAAACTACTATAAGTTGTCCCCCAAAACATAATGGAGAAAAACCAAACTATCGAAAAGAACTAACCTACTGAATGTACAGATCAAAGATGATAACCTCGCCCAACTCATCTGATTGAAATAAACACATTTACAATGAACATTTACCAGTGTTTTGGAAGGAAATGGTAGAGGGAAATGAAATCAAAAGAAAAAATATTTCTTGATTCTAATATGATTCCAAATTGATATTTATAACATTGTAAAACTTTTATTCAAGAATAGTAAGGTGACTAAAATATTCGAGATACTTTATAATATATTATTTTACCTAACTAAAATATAGTTTATTATAATTGGTGAAATCAGTCTCCATCACCTTCTAATCATCATGGCGTGAATAACATATGTAACAGATCTCTATTGGTATCCCACCATTCGGTCAAGTATACACATTTTCTCAACATCATCTTCCATTATGTGGTTACCATCTTAATAGTCTCTAGAATTGGAATCTTACATTTGATCCAAGAAGTACGTTAAATATCCTTCTAATGGGCCCTTTGTATCTTTCCAACCACCACCACCAGATTGAATAATAATTAATGTGTGATTACTAGCATCTGGCTTCCATCATCCAGTTTGCATTGCTTTTAACAATCATAACATACTCACTTCTACCTCACCATCTTCATCTAGTCCCAAAAATTTGGTTTTCCAAAATCACTCCATCTATAGTCCTATAGCCTAGTATGAAAAATGGTTTTCACACACAACCCTAAAAAAATATCATTTGAGAATCATTTTTATGATTCATCTACTAGTTTTCTTTATTTATACACAAACCACTTTATATTTAACAGACTACCTTTATATCTACATAGTTCCCCATCTATGGATCCATTTATACCATCCCAATGGAGAGATGACAACACCTCCGCACAACTCAGGGTACAACATTTGTTAGTATATCTATCATATTATGAGCTTTACCAATCTTCTATTGACATAATACATTATCCCAAATAAATTTTTGATGAAGTGGTAATTCATATTATTTTCTACCATTCTAGAATGAAATATTTTTTCTTCAATTGAATAATTCTTTTTGAATCACAAATAAAATCCCCATTTTCTTATCTTCCTCTTTGATCATCAAATATCACCTTGAAGTAAATTATTATCATTCCATATTATAATATATAAATTTATTTCACTTTATTAATTAGTTATAGAAATAAATGATTAATTATAAATATCTATATCATTTTCATTCTTCTGAGAGTGAAAACATAGTCTACATTGCTCTTCCATGTATCTACATCTCCAACAATGTTTGAGTGGGTAAACCCTTAAAACCAATCTTTTATTCAAAAAAACATTTCCAAGATTATATAATCATTTTTTCGGTAGAGATTTCATTTTATGACCTCCAAATGTGTAATAACCAAAAGTTTTATAAATTTATTTCTCTTTTAAAGGAAATTGTTTTTTATAATGTAATGTAGTTATAGAAAATACATGTACTATATATTATTTTTTAATTTGTAATATTATATAATATATCCATTATTTATCTATTAGAATTAAATGACCATAAAAAATCATAATAGTTTCTAGTCTTCCATTCTATAGCTACCATTAAAATTATTATATATTAAAGGTTACGATAAAATCTAGTTACAATAGAATTAAGAAGTGATGGCCTTGTAAAAAAATATTGTACCCTATAAATCCCATTTATTCGAGCATCGATGGGAGATGAATTCATTATGATTTTCCCGTGATAAACACCAGCCAAGATTAAACAATTGAAACATTAGATAAACTGTGTTTGGGAGATGTCTACTATTATTAGGATCATGGCACGAACCATGTTTGGAGATACCCTCATATAAATTACCACCATCCCACACCTTAATCTTATTGTGTGTGTCGGTGTAAAAAAGTGGTTATGCATCTTATGGAGACCCTTATTTTTATACTTTTAGAAAATTTTAATGGTTAAAAATATAAACACTTTAGCCAACAAGGATACAAAGTTTTAGTGACTTGGTAAAACTAATACCATACATAACATTTACAACATAAAGAATAATTATTTATTAAATTCATTCTTCTCTAGATTCTTATAGGCCCTTATATAATCCTTAGTACATGAAGTCACCTAAGGATATATATAGAAATGTGTGAGATAAAATACCATTTATAGGAATTATAATAATATGAAACATTGTAACATGGGGTGAGCATAATCACATCATTATTTATATAATATCATAGAATGTGGCAATGCATAAAAATTAAACATCATATCTTAGTGGTTAACTACTACACATAGTTTTGAATAATGATAGAATTATGTTCACACATAATTTCACATTTATTCATGATATTCATCACTTTACCCGATGAATTGGAGGTCTGTATAATTATGGGTGCCCCCATCACATTCAAACATTCATATTTGCGCTATATAATTTCAGGCTCACCCGTCAGATTATAACATTTTCATTGTCATGCATGCCACACATAATATATGTCAAACATGAACATATAATAAAATAGGGAAAATATGGGGTTCACATCATAATGAATACATTAATAAATATTTATTTCCCAAAATAAATAGGTAATATCATTCTTGTCATTGAACCGTGAACCTTGAGTGAAGTTTGAAACAATATTTGATAAGTAAAAAAGGTGTGTTTTTTTAAATAATAGTTGTTTTGGAAATTTTTTTTTTTTTCAGAATATATATTATAAAAAATTTAAATCACAAAGAAGTTAAGATAGTGACAGATAAATTAATTTTAAATCATATCCATAAAAAATGGTTTTAAGAGGGGAACCCCAGAGAAAGAGAGTTAGGTTTGATAATTCCTCTAACCTTGTGTGTAAATGATTTCTTCACATTAAAGCAATTTATAATGAAATTAGATCAATTTATTCACAACTAAATATATTTTAATAGAATAATTTAATTCATTATTGTTTTATTAGGTTCTTTTTTGCAACATGGATGAGTTATAGGGCTTTAATTCAATTTTTGGGAGTGTTATTCTTCTATGATTTTATGAACGGTTCACTTGTATTCATGAATTGATAGTAATTTAAAATGTGGTTAAACATCAATAATAGTTAATATATATTATTTTTGACATTAAATAGAAAACAACATCATATAATTAATTATTTTTATATACCATTAGAATGAATCATTTGATAAAATTTAAATGATAAACGCTTGGACTAATTTGGCGGTTTTCCTCACAATGGACTTTTTTTGTATTATTATTTTATATTGTGAGTGAATAAGGATTAAAGAACATAAAATAAGATAAAATAAACATATTATGATCTGCTTCAACCATTATAATGATTTAATGTCTAGTCTCTAAGATGGTAATGAAAATTGAAATCATGTCTTCCTTGAATGTAATAAATTAACACATCCAAGACGGTGTTTTAATTTGTAGTATAAAATGAGATGGAAGGTGATATTATGATTAAAAATACAATTAGAATAATATAATCCCATTATATGAATTTTACAAGAGTTATAATCCCATTTGGGTGAATATAGGAGAGGAAAGAAAAAGAAAATAATGGGACATGATAGAAAATAAAAGAATTAGATAGAGGAATTTACCTCTTGATTTTATCTCCATTGAGAGCCACATTAGGGGAGAGGATTTGGTATTTTGATATGAAAAAGGGCTGATATACATTGGGAAAGTGCTTAGGGATATTTGGGTATAATTTGGATAAGTAATCAAGCTTGATAGTTGTGAAGAAATGAGGGTGTGAGGGGAGATATTTATAATGGATGGCAGGAGGGTTTTCATAAAATTATATTCATTAAATTATTATTTCTCCCGAAGAAAAGAAATAGTGAGGATTATTATTACTAAAAATAGTAATATTGGTATCTTAGTTCTAAAAAATGGCCATTTTTATCATCCATGACACAATCATGATGCAAATATTCATTTATTTAATATATATTGTGAATTATTGAATTTCATTATTCCCCTAAAATTAATTTTTTTCTGAAAAAACCAATAAATTCACCGTAACAATTTCGTGATGTGTAGAATTCATAAATGACCAACTTTTTTCAAAAGAAAATCTCTAAATATGTAAATTTTAATTTTAAATTAAAATTAAAATTTTCATGAAAAATACAGATTTTAAAAATAAAAATGATTTTATAATGTTTTCAAAAATTACATTTGTTCATATAAAATTTTATTTAAACCAGAAGACAAAAAATTGTTAATATATAAAAAAATTATATGAAAATAATTTTTTTAAATTAATTACTTATAATTATTTATTTATTACTTACAAAAAAATTATTACTTTTACAATGGTCATATTTTCACTTATAAGAAGCCTAGATTTAATATATACATTCATGGGTGAGATTACAATTCTTTTGAATGAATTACTATTCCTTACGGTCATACTACTATTCCTATGGGTAAATTACTATTCATAATGGTAGGTTACTATTCATAAGGGTAGGTTACTATTCACTAAATTATAATATTTTCCTATCGGAATAAATATATCTTATTGATCGCCGCAATGTATGTCAAATTTTTGAAATTCAAAACAAAAAATTGGAAAAAGTATGTCTAAATGTCACATAGTAGATTATTTAAGCATCATTTTGAATTGTTTTTCCTACTATGATTTTATAAGATTACTTAATTACTACAAGAAGGGAGAAAATGCATTGATAAAATTTTGGGTTGTTAAATTCTTCCATCTTTTGAAATTTATCTCTCAAAATTTCATTTTACATAAATAGGTTAGGGTTCTTCTCCTTCATCGCATCCTACGGTTTTCAAGTTTCTTCATTATAATTAAGGTTCCTCCACCACACTTTGACAAGGTTGTTTTCTTATTGCATAGAACATTATCTCTCCCATCCATAATCTTTACTTGTTATTCTGAATATGTGAGATCATATTCTAGATGCACAACCTCTGAGCTTAATTCATATGGAGGATATGGTATGTACATCCATAGGAGTGATACATGAAACACATCATGAACATCAGTCATATTATGTGGTAGTGAAAGCCAATAGGCCCTGGCTTCTATACGGTCAAGGATCTCAAAGGGGCCTAAGTACATTGGGCATAACTTCCCATTCTTTATATACTGCACGACTCTATTCCATGGTGATATTCGAAGGAAGAATTTATCTCTAACGTCGAACTATAATTCCCTTCAACGGTTGTCAGCAAAGCTATTTTCTTAACTCTAAGAAGCTTTGATATGTTTCTTGATGAATTGAACCTTCTATATTATCTCATTCACAATATTAGGTCCAAGTATCTTTCCTTCTCCAACTTCTTCCCAAAAGGTTGGATTTATACATTGCTTTCCATACAGAGCTTCATATGGAGTCATTTGAATCCTCGAGTGGAAGCTATTGTTGTACGAGAACTAAACCAATGGGAGATGATAATCCCATTCATATTTGAATTCTAAAGAGAATTCTCTTTGTATTTCTTTGAGCATATGAATAGTCCTTTTATATGGGCCATTCATCTGGGGGTGATACATCATACTGAAATTTTATTTTGTACTCAAAGCATGTTAGAGACTCCTCCATAATTTATATGTGAACCTTAGATCATGAAAATAGAAAATCTAGAGTGGAACTAGATGTAGTCTAACCATGTCCATCAAATATATCATTTCATGTTATTCAAGTGAGATATATTCCTAAATAAAGATAAAGTGGGATGTCTTGGTGAGTCGGTCAACCACAACCCATAACGAATTATTCCCCTTGTACATCTTAAGGATACCCATGACAAAGTACATAGTTACATTCTCCCATTTCGACATGTGTATAGGCCATGGATGATGCATCCCTTGGGCATTGGTCTCTCTACTTTAACTTGCTAAAATTTAAAGTATCTAGATATATATTTAGAAATATCTTTCATGTGTTCTCACATGAAGTGTTCTCGGAGAACACTTTACATCCTGTTCTTATTAAGATGCATAAAGAAAGGAGATATATGTTCATTATCAAATAACTACTTCTTTATCCCAGGTGATGAAGGCACAGAAAGCCGCATTCCAGACCAAATCTCATAGTAATCATCGATATGGAACTTAGTTTGGTCCACCAGTTTAGATGCCATAAGAGGGGATGAATTAGGGTTTGACGCATCAAAACAACTGACCCTATTTATCTGGTTTCACTGTTAAGAAATAACTATCTTCTCTCTCTTTCCTATAGCAATGTTTAAACAGAAAGTAAATCATGCAAAGGAAACAAAAAATTTTAATTTGTTCACCCTCAAGGGGATACATTCAAGAAGAATACACTAGTGATTTGCCGATGTACCAAATCCACTAAAAGCACATTACTGTTTATAAGGTTCGGAGTAAACTCATTGTGCCTCCTAGTTTAAAACCACTAAAAATATCAATGCTCACTAAACACTCAACTGAAGTGTGATCGCTACTTCTATAGAAGCTACATTAAATGTTTAAAGACTTTTAAGTCCCCAAATTATTATAAATGATTGAATCTTCCCCTGTATATAGATTATCTATTAAAGATCCAATTTCATATATGGATGAATAGAACTTTACCACGGATCTATCGGGCAATCTTCCACCTGTCATGCTGCCCTAGAATGACCATGGCGCTTTTCCTAGCCTGGTGCCCTTCTCTTAGCCTGGTGCTCAAGTGTCACTAAACTACATGTATGACAATCCTTTCAATAGCTTATAACTTGGCCAACTCACACCCTTTTACTCCGAAACCAATATTAGTGTGCAACTGTCAATTTGAGCGCAACTTCTGAATATCATTATACTTGTGTGACCAAACCTCCCATTGCACGACCAAACCACCTATGCTCCTTAAGCTTTAACTTTCTATAAGTATTTAAATTAATCAAAAATTGGAGGGTTATCCCACTCTTTATAGTAATTTTAGACACCCTGAGCACCGCATGCAAGTCTCCTCCAGGCGCACAAGTCCATCCACCTTAGCCTTTGTCTCCCTACTCACCTTGCCTGGCCATATGAAAACATGGGCTCCCTCTTTCCATTTATATATTTTGATGTTCTGATCTAGAAAAATACATGGCATGCAATTTTCCAAGCCTCCAAGAACCTAGAATGCATTTCCCTTTTCCAAAAAAACTCTTTTCTCTATTTGTCGATTTTTAGTCCTTAAAATTTGGAAAACACTAGAAAACGGTTCCACCTTGTATCTGCTATTTTTGTGAAACCTCCAGATCGTCAATTCCTTTGTTTATGATATTCTTTAAATATTTGATTTTGAACATCCCCAAAACTAAAAAACTCACCATGTAAATCTCTTTTGTCAAAAAATTGGGCATCATGATATACATTTTCAATAAACACAACATGGAGTCCCACTTTGTCAACAAACAAAATCACATAAAAAATGATTTAGTGATACCTAGTTGGATTTTTGACCAACAATATTCCCCTTTGGGTTTGTTGACTACTCTTCTCATAACATGATACCTCGTTAACACATTAGCCACAATTTTCTTCTTGTGATTTTGATATCTATAAAGGATTCACTCATCAAATACTCTAAGCCCACAAGAGAAATGTTCAGCGTGATAAACAAGTGTAAATGAAAATCACATTAATGAATTAATTCATTTATGACACCCCTTGTTGATACCAAACTGATACCAATTTCAGAATACTAGAAACCTTCTGACACCATTCCAATGCCACCCTTCTTCTTTTATCATGATCCTCAACTATCACGATATCTATTTCATTGATCGATCCCATCTAGAATCATCATATTTAATACTCTCCTTCTTTGATTCTTTGGTTCTTTTGTAGTCCAAGATACGCTTTGGATAATCATTTCGAACACCACATACTCCCATCATGGTTCCCCCTATAATCTTCTTCACATGTCTTGATAAACTCTACCAATCCCGTTGCACCACTTATCAGCTTCTCCCCGGGTAATCGAAAAAGACCTCATCTCCATTCTTTAACAATAGTTTCCCCCCATTAGGTGTAACTATTTATCCCCCTTTTCAAAGAACCCAAAGGTTACTCCTTTTTTCTCTCCAATAGAGTAGAGAAAAAAAATTATTATATCAAGAAAACACACCATACCTCAATGAGAGCGGTCCCACATAAACACTTATTAAAATGAGGAATGTCGACTGAAATCCTAGAGCCATTAGATATCTCTCAAAAGCTTCCTTAGATACGGAATTTTTCAGAATTCTTACAACCTGTAATTCTTTATGCACAAAGTCTAACATGACGATTCCCTTCTCAACCTCATCCTTGATAAAATGATACATTATCTCAATGCGATTATTATTTCAATGATGGATGGGATTTTTCTAGAGATTTATAGAACTTTGGTAGTCTCACTGGATTCCAATTGAAGTCTTCACTTCGACTCCCATATCATCAAGCTTCTACTTCCTCCACAGAAACTGTGTTCATTCATCAGTGGCTACAATATACTCAGCCTCTTCGGTGCTCAGTGAAATGAAATCTTACTTCTTACTTTACCAATAAATACACAATCCATTATGATAGAAATCACCTGTAGATGTTGATTTCATATCATTCGTTGAATCGGTTCAATATACATCTGTATATTCCAATAGTAATATCTAATATTTTTCATTATATATCAGACCAAAATCTATAGTTCCATTAATATTATGAAGTATTTTTTTCACTAAAATCATTTTTATTTCCTTGTTATTGCTTTAATATCGCGCTTTCTGGCATGTGGAAAAAACATGATCATGTCTCACTATTATTAGTTACAGTAAACTCGCACTAATATACCTATATTTTGTGATATAACTTCCTTTACATAATTATATTTAGATAATTTCATCCACATACAAACTGGAGTATTTATATCCTTTTAATATTCCATTCCCAATCTTCTCATAACATCTTTGGAGTATTTTGATTGAGAAATGAATGTGACATTTGAACATTGTGACACATGTAAACCAAGGAAAAATGTTAGCTCTCCGATCATTGAAATTTTGAACACACATTTCATGAATTTTGAAAACTAGAGGAAATTATTATCATATGATCTGCCAATATCTTATCATCGACATAGATCAGCACCATTATCCTTCAATTACTGTCATTGTTGAAATAGAGATCCTAATCAACTCCACCATGCAAGAAACCTAACTTTTTTAAATACTGATCAAGCCTTTAGTACCATGCTATCAGTTCTTATTTCAGCCCATATAATTCCTTCTTCAGCTAAAAACTCTTGTTCTCCTTCTCATGAATGAGAAAAACATATAGATTCATGATATTCACTTCTTCCTCTAAGATAACATTTAAAGAGGTAGGTTAGACATTCATCTGGAACAATTTGAACTTCGGTTGCACTATAATGGCTAGGATTAATATGATTTTCACCAGCCTTGCAACTGGTGAAAATGTCTCATAAACATCTATAAACATTATCTAAATTATAATTATCACACTACTCATGCTTTGTTTCAAATAACTGTCCATACTCATTCATCTTGTTATTAAAGACCCATTTAGTTTTGATGACATTCTTAACTGGTGGGCTCAAAACAATCTCCCATGTAAGATTTTTCTCAATGAGATCAAGCTCTTCAATCATAGATTGAACCATGTTTTCATCTCAGATATATTAACAAAGAATTTAGGCTCTACAAGAGATAGGAATGATGTCTTCTACTATGATTTCATCCATCTTGTTCGAACCAGAGCTGACTGATCACCAATAATATTCTTCCTGTTAATTTCAGCTTGACTCCTTGGCTTTAATGCTGATATGGATTTAACTTCTTCCAGATCTTCATCATTATATTTTTCTGAATCATCAACAACCCCTTCTACTAATCTTATGTTTCTTTCCTCATCTTCATTTCATTAGAAATTGTTTACCTTTAAAATTAGATTCTCTCTTCATTATCAACTACAATGACATAATTACTCTCAACTACATTTCCCATCCTCTTATTAAAACATTTTTATGCTTTTCTGTGTCTAGAGTAGCCCTGGAATATCCCCTCATCACTACATGACTCAAATTTCCTATGTTTTTCATTGTTGAGTATAAAGAACATACTCAGAAAGATTCAAAATAATTTCACTTTTGCTAAAATTCTATCCCACATCTCATACGAAGTCTTTCATTCCATTGGACACAATATAACCCTAATATAAATGTAGACAGATGTCAATATGTCTTCATTCAAAATTTTCTCTTCACGAACTTTTTCTATAATAATCATTTTGGCCTTGTTGTTGATGATCTGATTTCTCCTTTCAACCACTCCATTTTTTTGGGGAGTTCTTATTGCTGAAACATGATGCCTTATCCCTTCTTTCTCAAGATAGTTTTCCACATGATTGTTTTTGAATTTTGTACCATTTTCAACATCAAACATCATTATTTTCTTCCAATTCATCCTTTTATATTCCCATTGATACTATTTTATGAATCTAAATACATTAGAATTGGGTGAAATGTAAAATACCCATTCCATTTTTCTATAGTCATCAATGAAAATAATGTATTACCTTTTCCCACCTATGAATCTTGGTGAGATAGGTCCACAAATATCAATATACACCAATTTGATAAATCTGGTTCACATGCCTTCCTTTTACTTCCTTGTCATTATGACGATCTTCCCTTGTTGACATGCATCAAACATATGTGTATGATCACATGATAGTCTAGGAATGTCTCTATCTACATCACACTGAAACATATATTCCATGGATGGTAGGAATAGATTACCATGTTGCTTATTCCATAACTTTTTCCTTCCTCCAAGGATAAAATTCATATATCATCTTCCCCCCATACAATGTAAGGATTCCCATTTTTCATTTTCCCATATAGGATCATTGTACTATCTCTTCCCATGATGAAACACATCTTCCAAGTAAACTATATATAATGACCTGACACACGTAGTTGCGTGATACTGAGAAAATTATGATTGAGACCTTCTAAAACCAATATATCAACACATCTTATTTCATTTCCCCAAAACGGGCCATTCCCAATATAATTAACTTTAGGCATTCATCATTTCTAAACTTGAATACTCTTTCGTTGTCATATTTTATTCATGTAACCAAATCCTTTTTGACTATATTGTGAGATGTGTAACAACTGTCATGTATCTATACACCAGAACAGTCTAATGCTTTATGGGAAATTTCAGTAACCACTACCTTCTCTACTCTCTTCTTCTTGGTGTATATTTTTTTCATCACAATTGTCATAGATTAATTCAACTGACATTTCTCATAGTATTTTGGACCAACTTTATCTTGTGAAGCTGAAAATCTATTTTTCATTTTCATTGAACTTGTTGGTTCATTGATCTTATACTTTTGATCATTTTGATTCTGCTTTAGCACATTCCTTCATATGGTCAATCTATAGTATCTATCCTTGTGACAAAATCATCTGCACCAAATGAAGTGTCCTTCAAAATATGTTCTATAGAACCATTCTTTGTGTGGATCCACCTTTGTTCTTTTTCCCTTTAGTATATTCTTTCTATAGAACACACATTTTCTGAGTGTCCTCTCTTTCCATAGAAATAACACATGATAAAATGTGCATTCCTATGTGTCACTTCTATACTACTTGTTGTTCTTTGGGTTCTTTGATTTTTCTAATTCTGCATTGTACCCTCATCATTTTTTATTTTCAGAACGGTCACTTGTGGTTTGAAATCAACCCTGACATCATTCATTTTAAAATCAAGCCTTCAATCAGCCTCAACATATGAACTCAATTTATTCTCCATTCCTAATGAACTATTAGGCTCCTCTTTCATCTTTTTAGTTGTTTGAATGATCTTATTTCCCAATTTCACATTAGGGGTCATGTGTTTTTCTTGATCCTTCACTTTTCTTCAAATATTACCGACTTTTAATTTATGTTCTTCAATGCGCTTGACTTGATTGCTCACTTTTATATTCAATAAGTTGATCTCCATTTTATGTTCATCAATCTTGATCTTATGAACATCATCTTTTTTGGATCTCTCTAGCTTGGAAGACTTATGGTTTTTGATTTCTTTTACCATCGTTGACTTCTCTTCTTCCTACTTTTTCATGTAGAGTTTGGCATCATGTACCACCTTGTTGGCTTTCTTCGTTTTATCTCTCCATAAAACTATCACTTCAAGGGATACATCCAATTTATCTTCTAGGTCAACTCTTCCTTCAACATATTCTTCTTCTTCTTCATCTTCAGTTTCATATTTTTTTAGAGAACTACTGACAATTACCACCATAACATTCTCTCCCTAATCTATGTTGTTCCCTATATATTCAACCTCATCAACCTCAGATTCATCTGAATATCATCATTATTATTAAATATGGTGCTTTTTCTTTAATAAATGTCACTTGAACTATTTCTTAAAATTCACATAGGATGAAGACTTCTTCTTGGGAATATTGGATTCATCGAGATAATTATCTTCTTGGAACTTTTTTGGGGACCTTGACGCAAGATGTCCAACCTTTATACAACAAAAACAAGCATGTGGAATTTTTCCTTTAATATTTCCTTTTTCCCTTTGACGGTTCCAGGAGAGGAATAAAATCACCTCATCTATCTCTTCTTCTTCCTAAGAGTATTCAATAGTGAGATTCTTCATGGCTTTGAATGCCACCTCTTTGGATTTCCCCTTTTCCATAACATCACTGTCTTTATTTCACATTTCATATGCTACATGGGTATTGTGGAAGTAATCCAGTGTCTTCCGTTTCTGATACTTGTCTTCTAATACTCAAACCTTTGGATTTAAGCGAGGTGGAATTTTTCTCAAGATGTGCTTCACAATCTATATGTATTCAATGCCTTCACCAAGACCATTTATGTATTCCACTACCAGATTTACCCTATGAAATAATGCATCAATATACTCATTCAGGATCATACTATGATCTTAAAAATTATTCCACAACACTAGTAGCTTCACTTCTTTGACCATTGTATCTACTTCATATATATTCAATAGCTTTTACCACATGGCATGTGAGGTTTTTCATGACATCACCGTTTTATAGATAGCATTGGATAGGTCTCCCCCTAATGAATTTATTCCCTAGGAATTAAGATCCAATTCTCTTCCCCCAGCTTTCGATAATGCACCACTATTAATATCGGCTGATATACAATGTATTTCTACTATGAGCACAACCATTCCTAATGATCAGAAGTAGTGTTGCATCTGATTCTTCCACACTAGAAAAGTGTTTCCATCTATGATCGGAATCACTTTATTATTAGTGACCTCTATTTGAGAGATAACCACTGATATTAACCTCCCTCTAATACCAATTGTTAGGTCCACTATGTTAGATACCTTGAGTGGGGGGTGAATGAGGGTATGACCAATTAAAACAACAAACCCTATTGATCATGTTTCATTGTTAATCAAAAATCCCCTCTATCTTTTTCATGTAAAAAAGTATATACAGAATGTAAAGAATGCATAAGACACTATAATTTTTAATTTTTTTACCCTCACTAGGCTATGTCCATGGAGAACACACCAGGGATGTGTCGATGTACCAAATACACTAAATTCACATTGTTGTTTGAAAAATTCGGTGCAGACTCACTTCCCTCCTAGTTTGTAACATCTAAAAATATGAAAGTTAACTTCTCTCTCAATAGTACTATGCTCAATGCATATCCAAAAGATATATTCACGGTTAAAAGACTTATAAAATCCTTCATTATATCAAATGATTGCATCTTAAATTGAATATGGATGATCTGTTGAAGATCCACATTCATCCAATGATGAATAAAACATTACAATGTATATACTAGTTAATTATCCTACTTTCGTGTAGCCCAAGAATTACTTGTTCACTTCTCCAATCATGGTGCACTTCTCCATGCCTGGCACACTGTTCCAAGACCGACACACTACTGTCACAAAACTACTTGCGCGACACTCCCTTTATCAACTCAGAACATGGGAAACTCAATCCCTTTTATGGAAAAACCAATATTGGTGAACAACTATCAATTGGAGCAGAACTATTGAATATATTTATACTTGTGAGACCAAACCACCACTTGTGCCATCAAAGACATGTGTGACTGGAGCTCTAATTTTCTCTAAGTATTGAGCTTTATCGAAAATTTGGAGGGGTAACCCTCTATTTATAGGCATTTTGGACACTCTGAGCTCCACATGCAAGTCTCCTCACAGTGTGAAAGTCTAGTCGCCTTAGCCACTATCACCCTAGTCACCTCGCATAGCCAAACCAAAACATGGTCGCCCCTCTTTCCTTATCACATGTTTATGTTATAATAATTAATGAATATTTCACGAAACATTCTGAGCCTCCAAGGAAATGGCATGCAATCCCCTTTTCCAAAAACACATTTCTCCATTTTTCAATTTTGAGGCCCCAAAATTTGGAAAACACTAGAAAATGAAACCACCTTTTATCTCCATTTTTACCTCCTATAGATTGTTGATACCTTTTTCAAGGTTCTTGTTTCAATATTGGATTTTCAACTACATCTTCTGAACTCGAAAACTCACCATGTGAAGCCCCTTTGTTAAAAAATTGAGCTTCATGGTCTACTTTATCAACAAACACAACATAGGGGACCACTTTTTCAATAAACACAGTCACCTAAAAAATTATTCAAAGATACCTAGATAGATTATTTCCAAATAAACTCTTTCATATTTCATTCTTTTCCAAAATTCACCCTCTTTTATAGCATCAGATCATCTGTTTGAGCTTATTTAACCTTCTCTTGGATAGATGGGTGGGAAATCATTTCGTAATTATTGGATGTATTCCTTTCCATTTTTATTTCCAAATAAATCCTTTTCATATACATGATGATATGGTCATTCAAAATCCAGAACATAAATAGATTAGAAAGTAATTTGCTGCTTAGAGCATCATCTACTTTGTTCACCATTATAGGATGATAGTGAATAGAGAAAAAATAATCATTGATAGCTCAAACAATATCCTTTGACGCATGTTGATATCCTTTTTGTGAATATATGCATTAAACACTTGTGATTAGTGTATATGACACCCTTCTCACCATAGATGTAGTGCTTCCAGATTTTAATGAAAAAATTCACAACTGCTAGCTCTAAATAATGTGTCATGTAGTTTTCCTCATGGATCTACAACTACCATGAGGCATTGGCTATCACATTATCATTTTTCATGAGTACAATGCACAATCCATTCATTGAAGAGTCAATATATAACACAAAAAATTCTTCTACTCTTTGGTAATGTGAGTAAACGTGCAGTGAACAACCTTATCTTTAGCTCCATGATACTTCCCTCCCATTCTTCTGTCCAAAAATTCATTCCCCCTTTCCCTATTTACTTACACATTGGGCATTAAGAATATTAAAATGATTTCACTAAACTTAAGTAGTACCATCGCTAATTTAGGAAAACAATAGATTTCTATGACACTAGAGGGTCTAGTTCATTACTCAATGGCATTTTTTAAGGGTCCATATAAATTCCCTCTCTTATGATCACATATACCAAGAATGTGACTTGATTTACCCAAAAATCACACTTTCTTAACATGGATTTCAACTTCTCATATCTCAGTGTTTCCTACACAAGTCTAAGATGTTCCCTGTGTTCCACCATGCTCATAGAGTATTTGAGACTTTCATTGATAAAAATAATAACAATGTTTTCAACATAATGTCTAAATACACTATTCATCACATCCATGATGATTTTCGGGGAATTAGTAAGCATTAAGGGAATCACCTGAAACTCATAGTGACCATAACTTTTATAGAATCCAGTCATCTTAATATCTTCTATCATCATATTTAGCCAACAATATCAAAATTGAACATCCACCTTTGTGAAATAATGAGATACTTATAGCTGATTGAACAAGAATTCAATTCATGTGTGAGGATACTTGTTCATTGTTGTGACCATAATGAGTTCTGAATAATTAATACACTAATGCATTGGGCAATCCTCATTCTTCACAAAGAGCACTGGTGCACCCCAGAATGATGCACAATGGTGTTTGAAACCAATGAAAAAATGCTCATACAACATCCTCTTTAACTACTAAAATTATATAGGATCCATCCTATAGGGACACATTGAGATTTGTGTATCTCCATGTATTTTTTCTATGAAAAAATCTACCTCATGATCACGTGGAAGCCTGAGTAACTCTTTGGGAATCAGGTCACCATATTTTATCATGATGGGAATTTCTTCTTAGTTAACACATTCCTTTGACTCAACCATTTGTGGGAGGTATTCTTCTTCACCTGGAATCAATACCCACACCATTGATGTATATTGGAAATGAGATTCATAGTCATTCTTGTATTTTTATAGGAGCATGGGATAGTTTGGAATATGAAAATATCATTCATTTTCCAAAAAATTGATAATTGATCTATATAATGAGAGCCAATCCATTCCCATTATCACATCGAATTCCACCAAGGGATGTTGCATGAGATTCTCTAGAAGAATATTCCCACATATTCCAATATTGGAATATTCCAATACATTGGTTGAAATGGTTGCACCACTAGGTGTTTTAATGGATATCTGTACTTTAAGGTTTAAGGGAATCGATTCCATTGTTCTAGAAAACATTAAAGATATAAACGAATGTGTAGAACTATAATCAAATAATACTATTTCCATTCCTGATTGAATAGGAAGTGTACCTTGTATGACATC
This sequence comes from Viscum album, assembly GCA_963277665.1. Taxonomy (NCBI): domain Eukaryota; kingdom Viridiplantae; phylum Streptophyta; class Magnoliopsida; order Santalales; family Viscaceae; genus Viscum; species Viscum album. Next base: position 671,020,358 of record OY728123.1, read on the forward strand.
ATTTTCAATCAGAACTTCTATATTAGTGATGTAATAAGACTTCACACGCTCCATGGCTATGGTGGCTAATGATGCTGATTAATCCCAAGGTCATGTGGTTTAGTGCACTGTCTTGCATAGTGAAAATGAATCCTATATTTATTGAATTGGACCATGGGTGGTTCTTTCCATTATTCCAATACATTATCCTCAGATCAAAATTTTATTTCACATTCAAGAACATGGTGCCCTTTTCAACTAAACATGAAACATTTACCCATCTCTTTGAGGAAATTACCATGATTATTCATCCAACATTTTTTTCATGTGGGTGGTTCAGTTATCTTCCCTCCTTTATCATTATATAATCTGGCTTGAAACTCCACCTTTTATTTTTTATCACCATCTCCTTGGGAATATATTCGTAACGCCATCTCTAATTTGGCCATGAAAAAATCTCTTTACTTTTTCTTGAGCTGTATGAATTCTCTCTCCATCTTTGTATAGATATTTATTTTGAAATACTTATTATGAAATCAATTCATAAAGACTTCTCATTCACTCTCTTCAATTTCATCTGTTGTCTTATTGTTCATAATTAAATTCCACAATTTATCTGCTCTACATCAAGAAGATAAATTCCCAAAATCACCTTATCCATCTCCGAATAAGGAATCATAGAAAACATATTATCTATGGTGTGAAACAAATGTTCCACAACTAGTGGATAAGAATATCCACTAATCTATGGTAGTGGTTTCTATATAAAACACTCTATATTTAGTTTCTACCTCTTTGGTGAAGTAGTAAATTTCAAATTATTGAAGTTATGGTTCATAACCCAAGAAATCTGGGTAAGCATCGCTATGAAATTTTAACTCCACCTCCAAAAGAATTGGAGATGTTGTTTAGTAAATCATTGCATTGGACCTCTCATAGGTTGTTTGCATGGTTTCTCCATGATCCCACCATTTTCTAAAATATAAAAGTATAAAACAAAAAATAAGTCAATGAGTCCTGAATAAACAAGTTATTAATTTGTGAATGTTACACTAAAATCATATATTATGGGATCCCAATTTTTTTCAAAGCGTTTTTGTGTATATTTGTACTTAATAATATACTAGAGGGTTTCTCTAGGTTTCACTAATCTTAATTCCCAAATTAGCTAAACATTCACTCTAATACCATCTATAGAAACAATTCTTTTGATACCATAATTTTAAATCATTTTAATGATAAAAAAATTAAAACATAACATAATGGGGATCAATAGTTTTAGTGTATTGGGGAATCTAGGACCATATATAAAATTTCAACATAAATTATAAACATTTATTTAATCCCTTCTTCCGTAGATTCTTATCATCCCTTGTGCACTACATTGTAGATGTAGTCACATGAGTATACATATCAACAAGGGGTGATCTAAAAGCCCAAGAAGAGGATATATAATAAAATGAAACAATGTAACATTGGGTGGGAATAATCACAAAAACATTTATATAATAGCATGGAATGCAGAAATGGAAAATAATGAAAGGTCACATCTTAGTGGTTTACTACCACACATAGTTCTGAACAATGTTAGCATCATGTTTATCCATCATTTCACATTAACTCACGAGATTCATCACTTAATCCAATTCTATGGATCACTGTATAATTCCAGGTTCCACCATCACATTTAAACATTCATATTTCCCTATATAATTCTAGTCGCAACCGTCACATAATGAAATTTACATTATCATGCTTTCCACATATAAAATATATCAAAAATAAACATAAAATAACCCATAGAAAAAATGGTTTTAAAATCATAATTCATACATTCATAAAAAAATTACCAAAATAAAAAGGTCATAAAATTCTTGGCAAAGAACTATTAACCTTTATTGTAGGGTGAAACAACCATCAAGAAGTAAAAATGGTGAGTTTATATGAAAAAAGAGTCCTTTTAAAAACAACTAATTTTTTATAAAATCAATTGGAGAACATGTATATCTTAGAAATGTTAATTTAATGATGAATAAATTATTTTAAGGAATGTAAACAATAAAAATGGGTTGAAGTGTGAATCCCAAATAAATAGAGGTGGGTTCAAGAATTCACTTTACCTTTTTTTCCGAATGGTTTCTTCACAATAAATTCCACAATAAAGAGAAAAGATTCATTAATTGACAATTAAATTGAATTTAATACATTAATTTGATTCATTATGGTCTTATAATGTTATTTTATGGGTCTTTGGATGAGTTATAGAGCTTAAATTCATTGTTTAGGAGTGTTAATTTTCTTATCTTTTTATGAACGGTTCACCTGTATTCTTAAATGGGTGTTCGTTTGAAATGTGGTTAAACATCCATAATTGTTAATATGTATTATTAGTAAAATTAAATATATATAAATGATCTGATAATAATTTGTTTATATACCATGGGGATGAATCATTAGATAAAATTTTAATAATCCACACTGGGATAAATTTGGAGGTTTTTCTCACAGTGAACTAATTTTGTATTATTATTTTATATCATGATAGTATAAGGATTATAGATCATCAAATAAGTTAAAATAAATATATTATTATCTGTTTCAACCATTAAAATGGTTTTATTACCAGCCTATAATATGGTAATGCAAATTGAAAAACCGCTCATCCTTGAATGTGACAAATTACCACATTTTGGGATGTATATTCGTATTTAGTATAAAAGGATAAGAATGGTGAGATTATGATGAACTATTATATTATCATAATATAATTATAATAAATTTTTAATTGGATTTATCATACCATTTGGTTTAATGTAGTTGAGGAAAGTCAAAGAAAACAAATCAACATGAAAGATAATAAAAGAATCGAAAAGAGGAATTTACATCTTGAATTTATGTCCTTTGAGAGCCTATTTAGGGGAGGGGATTTGGTTTTTTGAGGATTAAAAGGGATTATGGAAGTGGTAAAGTATCTTGGGGAGATTTTGGCATAATTTAGTTATGATTTGATGATTGAGAGTTTTAGTGAAATGTGGGTGTGAGGGGTTGTATTTGTAATGGGGGGAGGAGAGTTTTCATAATATTATATTCATTAATTTATTACTTCTCCACAAGATAAAAAATACTGGGTATTATTGAGAATAAGACTATTAATAATTTCACATGAATTTGAACAAATTTCCATTTACATCCACCACAATTCAAGCATGATTCAGAAATTCATTTATTAGGAATATTTTTTAAAATATTGAATTTCACTATTCACCAAAAATTAATGTATAATAGAACATTTTTTTCAAAAAATCACACTAACCATTTTTAGACACGTTGAATCCAAAAATGAACTCCATTATTAAAAAATATTTATATAAATTTGAAAATTTTAATTTTTAAATAAAAACATAATATAACTGAAAATTACAGATTTTAAAATTAAAACTGATTTTAAAATTCATTCACAAATTACAGAAGTTATAATAAAATTTTCATAAAACTATAATACTTAAAATTTTAAATTTTGAAAAAAAATTAGGAAAATAAAATTTATTTGATATTAATTATTTAATTATTGTTAATTATTTACTACCTTCAAAAATACCAATGGTTTTACTATGGCCATATTGTCACTTATAAGATGCCTAAATTTTATTTATACATTCATAGATGAAGTTACTATTATTTTAGAAAATTTACTATTCATTAGGGTCATATTATTGTTCATAAGGGTAGGTTACTATTCATAAGGTTAGGTTAGTATTCATAATGGTAGGTTATTATTCTCCAAAATTTATATATTTCCTATTATACTTAAAACATATTACTGGTCGCAACTATGTATGTCAGATTTCTGAAATTCAAAACACATAACTTGAAAATTTATGTTTAAAGGTCACATAGTAGTCCATTTAAGTATGATATGGAATTGTGTTTCCAAATGGGATTTTATATGATTATGACATTACAACATGATGGCCGAAAGTACAATGATAAATGTTTGGGTCGTTACATTTCTAGACTTTCATTGAAGTAATTTGAAAATCTTATTTTTAATAAAATAATTATTTTATTTGTCCATTTAAACTATTACTTTATATAATATGATTTAATGAGTTTGATAAAAATTATATTTTGATAAAAAGAAGTCAAAAGTTTATTTTAGACACATATAGTTTCTATAAAAACACACTTTGATAAAATAATTTTATTTTGAAATTAATTTAATTTTTATGAGATATTATTGTTGAATAATATTAATTTAAACATATATATAATAATATAATTAAATTAAGTCCAATGTAATTTCTATTAGGCTACTAATTATGATAGTGTCAGAAAATATTATATTTACCCATAAATAAGGGTTTGTATTAAAATATTTTAATTCTCATATTTGTAATATTATTTGGTAAAATATATTATAATTTTAAATTAATCACACAAAAATTATATAATTGTTAATTTTTTAAAATTTCTTGGGATAAAATATTTTTTTCATTAAAATTAAAAATAGTATAAGTGAACTCTATATATTATGACATCATAATAGCCTAAAATAGTTTTAATAAACACTATAAAATGGAATCCAAGACCATAATTATATATACCCTTAAAAATAATATATTTATGATGTTATTTTTTTAATTCTACAAACCATTAATAAATATTCAAAACCCCATATTATATTTTATATTTTTTAAAACAATTATTTTTGAACATGAATCACTTTAACATAATACTTGTCTGCGATTTCAACTAATTTATTACATAGATTTCAAAACCTATGTATAGAAATTAATAATGAATTCCACTCTTCATGCAAAAAACACTCCCCAAGCCAATCATTCCTCTTAACTAAAAACCCATTGAGAGTGATTTTACTCTCTATATACCCCCATAAATCTCTCAAATGTTGTTAACAAGATCTTAAAAAGATCCTCTAAAACATTTAGAAGCACCCACTCAATGTTGGTGATTCTCCACTCTTCCTTTTTATTCAAGTATATAATTAGTACAAAGCCTTTTGATTTCCAATTATTTAAGTAATATTTTATTCAAATCCATTTACTATCCACATGATTACAATGTAATTATAAACAACCTTTAACTCTCTTTTAACCCTTTCAAGCACCATTATATACAATATTTATGCTTAGGAATTTATCCTTTCATTTTCTATGCCCTACATTTATGTTGTGACTATGCATCCTAATTTACCCTCATGTAAATTCACCTTGTTGTGCCTATCCATAATTGATTGGGGACGTCAATGTATATAACCCAAATTATTAATCGTGTGATTTATATTTGAGTAATGATTCAATTCTGTTGTAAGATCTAGGTGCAACACGAATACATGTACATAATATGAAGGTGATCGGTTGGATTAGAATTATATATCCTTCCACTGTATCGGGGAATGTTGTCATCTAAAGATATTTTAGGTATAGAACGTAATAGGAAAGTCTAGGAACACAATGTTATGATGTCTTGGTGGTTAGAAATTACTTATTCTTAGGATTTCATATTTTATTTCATTTCCATAATCTAATAATTCCTTGATGTTATCATCATATAACATTATATTATGTTTGTGAATTTGATTCTCAACATTTTATATTACCATGGAATGAATTTGACTCACATATAAATATGCACTTCATATTATGTTTTATTATTCCTTTATTGGGATTTATAGCTCACCCCTTTCTTATATATGTCCTCAGGTTATCCGATGATGTTTAACATGATCAATTGAATTTAATTGAATATTCATGATTCTTTAAATTTTTTATTATATCCTTTATTCTGGTTATTGTGATATGTATCTAATTATCCAAATACACTAGGCCTTTTGAACCTTTGGGATTATGTTACTATGTGTATATTTTTATAATAAATCACGAATAATGTTTCTATAGTATACGAGTTGTTAGAATTGGTGTCATCAAACGGTCTAGTAATTTTTTGAGATTTGGATTACAAACCCTTAGTGAAACCCTCACAAATAAGAAAATAAAAACGAAAACATTATTATATTTTGGTAATGTATTCAACCATTAGTTTCTAATAAACAAACTCTATGTTTGGATATAATGAGTAGATATTTATTAGGAACACTTATTCCTTTGGAAAAAGAGTAACACCGCAGAACTGATTTGAACTCCACAGTTAAGCATGTTTGGACTAGGGTAGTGATCAGTATGGGTGACTTATGGGAAGCTTCCCAGATTGTGAGTGAGTGAGGAAAAATCACACTAGAAAGGAAAAGTTTTGTCATGTGGGAACAGTTATAAATCAAACGAGTCATTCGGGCACATGGGTGGGCCCCAGGGTGGGGACCATGTGTCTTACTGTCAACTGGTGTACCTGGCGATCTAGGACCTGACAACCTTGTTAAGATGCAATATATGTGCTTTCACTGGGACCCAGTTGTTACAAAGTTACCCTAAAAATGTTTTATTTAGTATTAACATGACCATCACCCGATTTAGCAATAAAATTCCTTGTTTCACACCACGTTTCACACCCTGGGGGTAATTTTCATTGTTAAATTAATAAAGACATTATAAACCACTATAAATGAAACAAAATTCCTAAAAACTTCTATGTTTCAAAATAAACAATCAATTACCTAGATTAAATCCTAAAAATTCATAGCATAAATATTATATTTCATTTATGATTCATCACATAAAATTTCTTGGTTTCTATTCTATGTGTTTTATTTTTTGAAATTCACATCAGTAATTTATCATCTATTTTAGTTAGTGAATATAAATATGATTAAAAATTCAATAAAAATGTGATAAGAAATATGATAACCTCCCAAATGATATTCCCTTCCCAATGTGATTAGGATTTAAGAGATTTTATAAAAACATTACTCAATGAAATCCTTTTTTAAATACAAAAATGAATCCTGGGGAGTATCCTAATATATATATGAAATTGAAACATTCATTTGAGACCATCATGTGAAAAAGGCCTATGAATTTCAGAAAAACATTTGATCTATTAATTAAGGAATAGTGTATCCAATACATTGAAAATGTTTTATCCTCCATTCAATTCCCTATGTAAATGAATTCCATGCTAGCTATATATCAAATGGTGGGTAAATTTGATAAATAGAGGATAATGATCAATAATACAAATACCATGGATGATATTGAATCAGTTGCTTGAAAACATTTAGGGATATTTTTTTATAAATATTTTCCATACACTCTATAAAATAAAGTGTATTAAGGAATACATGGCCAAAAAGTAGAGGAATATAAATCCTTTGGTGCATATGAGTAAAAATTCATAAGATTTCATGATATGCCTTCAAATTCTTCATTGAACCCAAAAGAAATGTTGACCTCTTATTTAGTGGGATAAAACATAATCTATAAAATGATTTCGAAATTGTATAATTTTCTATATAGTATGAAATTTTTTGTTCTTCCCCCAATTTTTAATTGAATATCATCTAATGTAATGTGTCTCATGGGTCTGGAGATAGGAGGTGTATAACAAAGTTTAACTATAGTACTGCAATGATGGAATCTCATGAGGGTATGAAATTACAACATCAGACTTATAAAATGTATAGGAAGAAGAATCCATGAAATTTCATAATGGGAATAAAGAAATTCTTTAGATTTGTGAAGGAAGGTAACATGGAAAATGAATTTTGACGGGAGAAACCCACCAATGTGATGGAATAAAGTAATTATTCATTCAATCCTTGACCTATTGTGAAATGATTCATATACATTTAATAAGGAAACAATATAACGAGACATATGTATCCACATTATTATGATTATTGAGGGTAACAAACAAGGACTAGAAAGGAAGGGTATATATATGTCATTACTACAGATGAGGTTGATCCTTAAAACAATGTATTGATTGTTTCTCTTATATTAATTCAATAATAGTGCATGTACAATTTTTTTATAGTTCTATGCATTATTTCATATGTCCTAAGTGTAATAGGACTATTAAAACACAACTTAATAAATTGGAATTCCTGCTATCAGTGAAAACGAAAAATGGGTACTTTACTATATCACAAGAATATAACTTCTCCCCAAAAAATTCACTCAGTTTCGAATTTCCCAATGAACCCTATGATAATTATTTTAGTGGAATTAGATTTTATTCTAGGTATGGATTATGTTTCCTTATATTTAACAATCATAAATGTTAATATGATTGAAATCACCCTCTATATCATTAATCCCTCCCGGATTCTATGAATGTGTAAGAAAAACATTAATCTCGTTTGGAATCATCATCTCAAGAGTCGATATTATATCAATATGAGAAATTCTACCTAGATTATATGATTAATACTATGTAAAATCTAATCCTTGATTAAATTTCCATTTCAAGATAATACATATATGTATTTCCTAATGAATTTTTGGGCTTTCCTCTACTTGGGGAGCCTGTGTTCTCAATAATGATTACACCCAAAACATTTCCAATATCCAAGAATCTTTAAATATTATCCAATATTAAGCATGAGTTGATAAATATGTAATAATAATAAAATATGCCTAAAGGATTATGTGACCAGGTTCTTCCCAATGGCATGCCCCATTCCTTTTCATAAAGAAGAATGATGGGTCATTGTTCCTCTATAATTATTGTTTTGAGTTCTATAAGATCTCTCAAAAGAGAATTAATCTTATGCCATATATTTTTTGACTTGTCTTATCAACTACATGGAACCTAGTATTTCACTATGGAAGATCATTGGTTGGGATAATATCAAATAATTGTAAATAAGAATCATATCCCCAATATTTATTTTTGATGAAGATATAGGAACTATGAATTCATATTGATTCCACATATATTGTGCAATTATCTATCTATAATCTTATAAAAAATGAAAAATGTCATTTAGAATTACATGTAAATTTTTTTGGATGTCATTATAGAAGATATTCTTAACTGGTCCAAATTAATTGTATAATGTGAGGATTATTTTATAATTATACTAATGAAATTTTAAATGGAAAAGATAAATGTGAAGCACAAAAAATGTGAGTTTTGGATTCATAATGTATTTTTCCTTATTTATGATCTCATAAGAATATATATATATATATGGATCATTGATGATAGAGACAATTGGTGGATAGCGCAGACTAGTAATAGTTATGAATATTAATAGTTTCTTTTGATTATCAATGAACTACCTTAAATTATAGAGACTATTACCATGCTTTTCAAGACCAAAAACCATGCTAATATGAAAGGGTGTGATTTTTTATAAACATATGAATATGAGGATATATTTAAATGGTTAAATAAGAGGCAAATCAATTTACATATGAAAAAATTACCCACTAGTGGGGAATTTATTATGACCTATAATGATGTGTAAAAAGGGATTAGGTTGAATACTCCTAAAAATTGACAAAGAGATACCCTATGACTCATAATAATAAAAGACTCATGAGAAGAATTACCCATTTCATGATCTATAATTGGATAATGTGATCTTCTCATTATGATTTTGAGACATTATCTCTTTTATGAAAATTTTGAAATATACATATCATAAAAGAATAAATTATATATTCAGACAAAAGGAGATCAATGTGGCCCAACTAAGGTGGTTAGAGTCTATCATGTAATGTTATTTTCCAATCTATTACCATCTTATGAAGGAATAAAATGTTGAAAATAACGTAAGATCCAAGATTACATCAACCATATCCATGATGATGATGGAAAGTCATGAAATATTCTTGGATAAGAAAATGAATAAAATGGAAATAATAAAAGGATCATTAAACTGACCACTTGAAAAATTTTGGAACTATCTATCATAAAAATATCAAGGAGGCCCAAAAAGATGGAGAGGAGATACATAGATAGGTATCTAATTTTCTGGAGTTAGACATGGCAATATATGGAGTTATAAGGTTTGAACCAAGATATATATCCTATATAACCATAATAAGAGACTGAAATTATGGATAATGAGCATATCTCATCCTTCAATATTCATCCAAGAATAATTAATATTCATAGTGATCTGAATGAAATCTTCCGGTGGTATACTATGAAAAGAGAAATAGTATAATTTTCATCTCAATTCATGATATGAAAACAATTAAAGAATAAATGATGAATTTAAGGGGTGTGATGCCACAATTAATCATACTAGTATGAGAATGGGAAAAATATAAAAATGGATTTTATCATAAGACTCCCAAGGGAATCTAAATGTAATAACATCATTTGGGTGGTATTTGATCACCATACTAACTCCACGCATTTAAAATATATAAAGGATCATTTCTCTCTTGAATAAATAATTATGATATACATAAGATAATTGATAAAAATTCTTTGACAACTACTAATAATTATTTTTGATTGAGATATGAGATTTCCCCCATGGTTAAAGGGAATAAATCAGTGAGTATTAGATAAAGGGTGGATTTTTAATACTATTTATTACCCACAGATTAATGTCCAGTCTAATAGAACCATTCAAACTATAGAAGAAATTTTTTGATCATGTGAAATGGATTTATAATTACATTAGGTGTATAAATTCCCATATAAAATCCAATATGTAACAACACTTCTCATACTAGTTTTTAAATGGAACCCTCTATGGATCAAAATTTGAAGAGGTGTCGGGATCCATCATGTTAACAGGAAGATGGAATGTGGAAGCTACTGGGACCTAGTATTATCTAATATATTGTAGAGATGGTTTCTATTATTTATAATAATACTAAATACATGAAAATATTATTTAAAATATATCAATAAAATTATAAAAAGACATAGGGCTTGAGATTAGAGATAAGGTTTTACATCATATATCACCAAGGAGGAATTTCTTGAGGTTGAGAATGAAGTGAATACCTTTTTATTGAAACATTTACCCCTTTGAGATCCTTGATCACATTCAAGTTATTGGAAATCGACTAGAACTCCCACAAAAATTATATCAAGTACGTGATGAGTTCCATTAATCCCTCTTAAGGATGTAAAATCCCTTCCAATTTGGGCACCATAGCACTGAAAATGGAGTGCTCTGCAGTCGTAAAACATTCCCATCCTCTCAAGATCCATGATCCAGGTAGCTTTACTATTCCATGTACAATTAGTCCCTGTGAATTTAGAAAATCCCTGTGCGACTTTGGGGCCAGTGTCAACCTCATGCCATTTGGAGTTTTCCAAAAGCTCAGACTCCATGATCTGAAACCTACTCAAGTCGCCCTCCAACTGTATGAAAGATCCATTAAATATACAAAGGGGATTCTGGAGGATGTGCTGGGAAAGGTGGGAAGATTGATCCTCCTTGCATATTTTATTATCCTCGACATGGAGGATGACTAGGAGGCACCTCTCATACTTGGAAGTCCTTTCTTAGCCACTGGGAAGGCACTCATTGATTTGCACAAGCGAGAGTAGATTTTCTGGGTAGGAGAGGAGAAATTATCCAACAACATCCTTAAGGATATCAAGGAGGCATCATCACACGATCATGAGAACTGTTTTTGAATAGCTATTGTGGAACATCGCTTGGTGGATGAACTGGTATGTTACTTTATTTCTAATAACATTAACATTCCAAATATTCCCATTGAAGAAGATCCATAGAACATTCAATTCCTAAAACGCCAACATGGCTACTATTTGGAGAATCTCCACAACCCTTCTCAGGAATGAAAAGGTAATTCAGTCAAGCCAACGACCTAAAATGAAGGCTTTTCCTGAGAGTCCACCTAGAGGATACATGCCATGTCCCACTTATATACACGGTGTGTACTTATCTTTTTAGTTTTTAATCGTAAATAGTATAAATCTATAGAGTAGCTAATAAATAAATAGGGATGATGTCGGTGTCAATGGTAAGGTCACCAGAGTTTATCCGAGCCGTCCCCGGTTCGAATCCTCCCAACCTACCTCCAGCACAGGGTTTGTACTTTTTTATATTTTCTAACATGGAGTGTCTAGTAAATTATATATATATATATATATATATATATATATATATTAAAACCAATGATGGGGATGGGTTGGTTGGAAAAGATCGAAACCCTGGATCCAAAAGACCCAGGTTCGAATCCTGACATCCGCCCCATTTCCATCATTTACCCTTTTAATAAAACCACACTGTATGTCTTCACATCTACGTCATGTGTGCCCTTTTTTATTTCTAAAACTAAAATATAAAAACTTTTTCTTAAAAAATAAATTCATGCGGATGAAGTTGGAAGATTGGAAAAGTCTCGGCCCTAGATCTAAAAGTCCCGGGTTTGAACTCGGCCAATCTCTCTGCATCATCCCCTTCTTCTATAATTAAAAACCACACTCCATGCATTATCTTCATCTCGAGTGTATATTTTGTATAGATTAAATGTATATATAAATAATAAATATGGGAAGCAGTCCAACCTTTTCTCCAGTGGTTGAGGGATTCTCTTTGGTGTGGCTGATTGCTGGTTCGAACCTCACCCCAAGCACTGGACCAATGGTTGTACTTCTCTTTTTAGAATTTTTAAACAAACGTCATGTATTTTCCCACAACATTACATGTATTTTTTTATTTTTCAATTCTTTATATACATATATATATATCAATTTACATTTATTATTTTAATTATTTAATAATAATTATAATATAGTTTATTATAATAATTATATATATATATATGTTTGTTAAAAAAAAATTGAGATACACGGCGTGTAGTCCAGATATATATGCTGTGTACCTTGGCTATATTAGCTGAGGTCACCCGGCTTCACGTCGTGTCGCACATCGCTTCTCTACTTCGCATTTTCTTCTCCCACATGCCACATGACCTCCCACTTCTATATCCGTCGTTTGGTTTCATTTTGAACTCTGATTTCTCTTACATTGTGATCATCGGTCATGGTACGCCATTCTACACTCACTATTTCATGTTTTTAGAAGCATTGAGGGTGTTTTTGGATCTTCCGACCGTTCGGCTTCCATGGTACATGACCACGAAATTAAGAACACATGTCGTGTACTTTTGTACATAGCCACACACAAATGCATCGCAATTTGAATATACACGGTGTGTATGTTTGGTACACACCGTATACTTTCCCCCATCGTGCCCGAGTAACTTTTTCACATGGCATCACACACCATTTTCATGTACACGGCATGTGTGTTTAGGTACACACCATGTATCTCATTTCATTTTGCCCTTCTGTGTGTAGCCCTTGACACTGACTCTCAACCCATGTTCCCATAAATTTCGTGTGTGTTCGGTACATGTCGTGTAGCCAATTTTCATTCGGCCGGACCCGTGTTTATCCCCCACACAGCCATGTTCCTCAAATAAAGAACACACTGTCTCTATCCCATACACGGCGTGACCTTTATTCTTCGAATTGATAAAATCATGGTCGTGTAGTTTCTCATACACGACCATGTACACTTTTAATGAACACTATGTGTATGTTCGGTATAGGTCGTTTACCTTTACATGGTCAATATTCTTCAACTTTGGAATGTTTATCCATAGAACATGGGATGCCGCTCAACTTGTACTACGCGACGTGTACTCTGGATGTACACGCCGTGTACTGTTTTTTTTCATATTTCTCACTTTTTCTTACTTTTCTTTTGTTTTCGTTATATTTTTTTTTCTTTATTTTATTTAGGTATGGAAGATCATGATCTATTATAGTGGAAGATTCCAGCCTCCATCACTGAGGGCGAGAGGCCCATTTTTCTACGAATTTGACTCCGACCACCGATGCAGCCAGACCAAGACGCTCCTGTCGAAGAGCTCCCTCCATTGGCCACCCTTCCACCAATCACTCCCTCCAACATGGCAGGTCCATGAAGCATCTTTCCTTCTCTCCCAGCTGCCACTCCACCTGAGTGCCCCTACATCGTAGAAGAGCACCCTTATCATAGACCCCATCCTTCGTTTTACCCACCGATGCTTCAACACCATTTTTTCTCCCTCCATGAGGATATAGGGGTCGTGACATTGATCTCATTACCTGTGTCATCCGGAAGGACTACCAAGACATCCCTTAACTAACCGCCTCCTATTTCCATGTTAAGTTTACCGACCGTCAGGTCAGCCTGAACAGCTGTTTTTACGCCACTCGCCTCGCCCACCACCTTGGGGTTTCGAGCCATCTTTACCCCATGACCTATTAGGTTCTCCCAAGTAGATGAACTATCTCATGATTATTCACATGGAATTGGTCCGGACGCAGGGGGTGCCTACATCCTTGCCCAGGCTCGGCCCTACCCACCCGCTAACCACCTTCCCCACCTGATGCCCATGTTCCTCCTTCCCCAACCCCTCCAGTTTCCTCACCCCACCCTCTTCCTACTGAACCCACTTCTTCTAGCCTTCATTCATCTATGAAAACAACTTCCCTACCTACCCCCACACCCTCATTCGATCTCTCACTTTCCCTCTTCCTGGCTACAATGGTGCATCATTTGGTACGTGTCGACAGCCTCCAGGGTCTCATGGAGCTACTGTTGGAGCTTATTGTTCAGCATCTAGGTATTCCATTGCCTCTGCCACCTGCCTCTGCCTCGGCTCCTGGCCCTTCTACTGGTTCCCCACCGCCCTTCACTACGCTGGCCACAGATTCTGTTCTGCTCCCTACTAGGGGTCCAGCTGCTTCTACTACTCTTGTCGCTGCCACTATTTCCAGTCCATGGGGGGATGCTGATCTTCCTTTACCGAGTTCGGTACCTTGGGCTCCTACTTCTACAGCTTCCCTTCCCGTTTCCATGTCCGAGCCTCCCACTTACACGGCTCCTAATCCCTCTCTTCCGGCTGGTTTTGTACTAGATGATGCCTCTTATGAGGAGACCCCTTTACTGGTTTGGGGACACTTTCTTTTCATTGTATATGTATTTTTTTGATCTCTTGTGCATGTGGTTGTTGTGCCTACTTGCAGTGTTCTATTTCATTCCCGATCACAGGTACTCTGGCATGTTTTGGGTTGCACTTTTCAATCAGATACTGTTTTTCTATGTCAGGACACGAGGGGAGTATTCTTTTATCCATTGTTTTCTTTTCTTTCTTAGTTTACTACTTTCCTTACATCCCCTTAGTCGGTTCCACTATTTTGTACCCACCTCCACTTGTTCTTATTTTTGGGCACTTGGTAGACTACGTGCGATTAAGTATGGGGGGTGTCTCTCAACCTCTTTAGTCTTTTCCCATTTTAGATTCTAGGAGACATCATTATTAGAAAATATATTTGAAAATGTGAAGACATTTTTGGTTATTCATGTTTTTAAATAATAAAGCTGAAAGTGGAAAATTTTAAAAATTTCATGCTTATTTTGATTCTTAGGTATTTTAAAATTATTGCTAATTTAAATTACAAACTTTTAATCCTTGGTTAATTACATCGATTATACTAATCAATTATTTTTTATGTCATGACCTGATTGTCTCTTTATTTGTTTTTCCCACTCCCAAGAGGTATTACAAACCCCTTTGTCATATTATTTCGAAAACCCTATTTCTTGAGAGATTTTTAGAAAATACAAAACTACCAGAATTTGCAGGTTTTCTTTTTAAAACATGAGGAAATTTTTAATTACAATAAAATGATTGAGGCATAAGATTGTTAACCCCTTTATCATGAGCCTACCCTATATCTTATCTTCGTGAATCCCACAGAGTCCATGAATAACCTTTATAGGAAGTCATATTACAAGACTATTTCCCTTCCTAACCTAATTCTTTTATTATTTTGCATGAATATTCATTTGAGCTCTCAAGAAGGGATTAGAAACAAATGGTATAAATTCTTGAATTGCCCAGAAATGAAGTATGGGGGAGAGCCTCTTGATTATTTGTGGAAAAAAAGAGTTCCAAACCTCTATTTTGGAAATTTAAAAAGGTTTCCTTTGTTTAAATAAAATGATACAAACAGAGGGGCATTATACACACTTGTTGATTTGTTACTACTACTCAACTAAAGGAGATGGTGGTGATAAGATCATTTGATTATGCTTGTTGAGGATGTTTTTAAATTGAGTTTATCTTTGAATATCATGCATTGTTATTTACGAATTTAGCCTACTTTTTTAAGCCTCATAGTTATTATTCACATCTTTACCTACCAAACTTTACCCACAAAAACATCTGTTCCTTTTTGAAAATTCCTCATGATTTATGTAAATCATATTTTCTATAGTGGAGAACTATAATTCTTGAAAACATTTGGATAGAGTGTATATATCTTTGATTGAGCATAAATTTGATTAAAAACATCTCGAGTGTTGAGAATATTTTTGGTGAGGTAATTCATCCAGTGGCTTCCTTATATTTGAAAGGTTGAAACATGTGTTAAACGAGGATGAAAGAAGCTAATTGAATTATATATGAGGCTTGATTAGAATATCTATTGGATTGAAACTTCTTTGTATTCTTTTTATATTTTCTCCTGTCACATATTATTTACATTTATGCTTAACTAAATTTCTTCCTTTTAAAATATTGATTCTTTTACTGAGATGTTGAGATTTTATTAAGGGAAAGAAAATGGCTAAGTATGGGGGTGTTAGATACACCCAATTTGTGTACACATATTCAAATACTCTATTGAAAAATAAGAACAAGTTTGTAGAAATTACCTACTATTTAGAGAAAAAACACTTTAATTTTGGTGATCTTGTTAATTTTCAGAAGTTTGTTTGCCAAACCCACAAAACGGATATGATCAGATAAAAAATATTCAACTTCACGGAATGTACTTATGTACACGCCATGTACATTCAAGCTCAGACATGGGTTGAACAAGACAAACACATGCCCAAGTAACCAGATGCCGGTACACGTCGGGTTTGTACTTTACACATCGTGCGTACATTTCTAGAAGTGGTTGGTGGCTGAGAAGAGTCTACATGCTCATGTGGCCTGCCAAAGATGACACACCGTGTTCCGTTTCAACACTCCGTGTAGGCCATTCTAGAAGTGGTTGGTGGCTTAATTAAAGACTACATGCCATGTATGGCGGTGCTACATGCCGTGTAGATTCACCAACAAGTTGACGTCGTGTTCCAAGTCAAAAACGATGTGTTAGGCCACCCACCAGTGGATAAAATGGGGTAAAAATGCGTTTAGAACAAGTACACGGTGCGTACTTTACTACATAAAGTGTAGTTTAATTTTATATAAAAGGATACCTTGGCCTCCGGACCGAGGGGTGGTGTGTGTTTAGTATTTTGTGGAGAAAAGGTTGATGCTTTGAAGGAAAGACTATTTGCCATTTTACCACCATTAATTCCATCTACCAAAGAACTAGTCCTTATTTAATGTTCTAAGAAATATATCATCCAGTATCAATAGTTTTTTGTTTATCTTATTCAATATGTGTAACTAAACAGCCAGTGTGTTGGGTTTGTGGAAGCTGATGAGTTTAAATTTGAATTAAGTTGCTCTAAAAGTGTTTTTTTAACAATCTCTTCTTATTATACTTAAATCATTTCGTAATGTCACTAGAAATTCTGTACCAGACCACATGCATCATTTTCAGGGATTCAAAAGAAGAATAATGACAAACAACTCCATGAACATTAGAAGTAACCATCAACTCAAATTGGACTAATCCAAATAGAGATTTGTTAAATACATACTGCTGGACTATGGAGTTAGTCTCTTCAGTTCTAATTATAATGTTTATCGGATCAAGGAAACTTTATTTCAAATTATACCCAGAGATTTGGGTTATCAAGAACAACACAACTTCATAATCAACATGATTTAATGGTCAAATTATCAGAATCCATAACCCCAATGCATTTTTCTCTTTATTTTCATCAAACTCAAATTTTCTTGTTTTTACTTTCATTTTAGTAATTAATTTGTTAAAAGAAACTTAAAAACCAACTGTTCTTCTTGTACCCAAACAACCAACCAAAATAGACTCTAAATTCAGCAGACTTCACTAAAAAAATACAAACTAGATTAAGCAAGATAAAATAACCTCATATTTCCATGTGGATCGACCCCTTATTGGTGTTATACTTGTTAGGGTAAATTGAATTTGGAACACCGAAAACCTACATTCGTTAAAACGACCGTCCAATAGTTCACATAGCATAATTCTATAATGTATTATACTTCAAGAACCACATATGTGAACAATGTCGAACATAAATGAATCCAAAGATGTAGTTGAATACGATATGCCCAAATAATGATACTTAATGAACCATGTATGGGAAAATGTCATGTATAGGAGTATACAAATATAATCCTAAATCACATGTAACTAAATTTACCACACATAAAACATGAATATTATAATATTGTATAATTACTGATTCCATGGAAGATAATCAAATCAGTTGATGCCTATGTTGTGAATTGTAGATCAAAAAATCCTAAATAATTTTAATCCATCTCATGAGCCAATATTTAGGAATATCTAAGGAGAATAATCACAATATATATTCTTTTATGGATAAAATTGATATATCTCATTTTATTGAATAATTCAGGTGAGGAACCATTATATCTCAATATTTTTTTTATCATTTCCTACATCGGTTGATTTGAGGTTGTTCAGTTATTTTATTGGAACAAAGATTGATGTTCGGGAACATTACAAAGATGGAAAGAGATATCTAAAAAGGGACGCTCTTTAATGGGTGTGTATGGATTCAACTACAGTAAAAAATAATTTTCATGTGATTCTCTTGCGTTGAAATTAAATAAATCATGTAACATTTTAAGTGTTTTAAATTTCATAACGTTGTGTAAACATAAAATGTGGGAAAACATTTTTCCACATTATTGATATAGTTTGGTTATATAAAATTAAAACGTTAGGAAGTTAATTTTAAAGTTATACAATATAGAAATTGTTTAAACAAGGAATTAATTGATGAAAAAAACATATGGAAAAAGAAGTTCAAACTATGGAGGATGAATTGGTAAAATAGATTTGATGATGCAACACTCTGTCAAATATTGTCAATTGTATGGAATAATGTTTGATGTATTAAACTAGAATATATTCATTAATTAATGATGAATTTCACATATCTATTTATGAGAATTTTGTGTTTAAGATAGATTGGAATTGATATATTATATATTTTTAGGATGAAAAATACACAGTGAGTAAGAAGTTTCTTCAAATAAAACTCTTAATTGAAAATATGGAAGTGGTAAAATCTATAACATCTCTCTTAGTTGATAGGAAAAAACTTTTAACACAATCATTATAACTGATTACTATATCCATGATAGATCATAGTGGTCTCTTCAAGATATTCTGATCATGTATAGATAACTTCACCTCTAGATCATGGGAAAATGATACCTAAAGTATAGATAATATGAAATGGATAGAATCTATAATTTTATATGTTCTAGGCTGATATTAAAATGTGTTACTTATAAATGAGGTAAAATTTTGTGACTTCTACCAATAGATCAATAAATGTGGTCAGTGTATTATATATAATTTTTTTTTAAAAATAGATCCTAAATGATTTAGGTTCAATCACAAAAAGACAGAAAATTGCATGTTGGATAGCCTACAATAGAGGAGAAATGAAAAATATTAATTGGAAGGTGTTTTTCTTACTGGAGGTTTGGACATGTAGAAATGGAATGTTGGAAAATTATTTCTTTGTACATGTTCACCATGTCAAAAAAAGGGGATATACCCTAAAGAAAATAAACAACCCAATTTAGGGAAGAAGACAACATAGATAAAGAATAATCATTCCATTAAGAATAGACATGATATTTTTTTTAAAAAAATATTTGAGTTATTAGTGATTAGTGATAATTTCTATGATGAATGCTGGTAAAATCTATCTAGATGTCATCCACTTACTGATGGAAAAAATAAATTCTAGCAGGATGCTAAATTACTGAAAAAATAAGGGAATTGTCCTTCGGGGTAAAATATAATAAGAAGAAATCAAAATAATTTATTCCTAATAAAAAAATATAATTCAACTATGAATGAGTTAAATCCTATTGTAATTTAATTATTTTATTGTAAAAAATTGAGGTCACATCGGAGACCAATGCATGGATTGATATAACTACTAATGGAAGTTGTAGAAAATTGATGGAATTGAAATAATATATCTATATGGGAGATTTATTAATTGTATTGGTTATTGAAAATACTTATAAAGATGTGGAGAGTCTATCTAAGACGGTAAAACTCAAATATTATAAACAGGTGTGTTGAAGTTTCATAAAGATAGGAAATAGTTCTGGGAGATGTATGATATGGAGGCCTCAATAAGAAACGTTAATGCAGTACAAAGGGAAATCAAAGATGGAATTTTGGTCAATATTTTTTTATAAAATGAATAAATCCACACCGAAAGAGAAATCATTCATATTCCAAAAGTGGAAAAACTAAAAATGTAAATGTGAAAGCCTGTTGAGAATTGGAGATGAAATCCATGGGTTGGAAAGCTAATTTCAACACTCATACTCAAGATGAGGATCGATTCATAGATCTAAATTATTCCCAACTCAATCTAATGGACATAGATTTTTGGGGGATTAAAAGTGAAGTTGAATGGGGAGTACCACATAATCGGAAGTACTAAAAGAATCAAATATACTATAGGTATATGAATTTTTATAAACCTATAATTTTAGATATATTTGAATAAATCTAATGTATGAAGTGTGATATTAAATCTCCTTCCATTTTATTCATTTATATTGTATTTATTATTATGGTGGATTAACATTTTTTAAAAAAGATGTTGTTTATTTTTTAAAAAAAAATTTATGTGTTTGTATTCAAGTGGGTGTAGGTACTTGAATAAAATTTTAGAACTACATGATCAGACACTATTTTAAAAAATCATTTGGTATCAAATAGTGAGTAATTATAGAGTGAATTTTTTGTCTGAATTAATCTCTCATGGTTTCTATAATGTGTTTCCACATTTGGTATTTGAGTTCGTGGATTGATGGAAAAATACTTTAAAACCTGTGATTACATATTATTTTTGATAAATCTATATTGGTATTCAATTTTTATTTTCATTTAAAAGTAGTGAGAAAAGACAAAATATGAATCCCTTCTCTCAGGGTTATTCTTGTATATTATGTAAAATTGATTAAGGTCATACCATCGTGTCAAAAGGATTTTCATTCACTAATGTTATATGAATTAATAAATATAAATTAGTATCTAGAAAATTACACACATTCACAAAGTATAGCATACTAGGAACAACAAAGAGATATGGTTTAGTTGAAATCCTACCTGTGGTATCATTGAAAGGAGAGGAATTGAATGAATATAATTCCAATGTATTCAATTAGTGTCAATTTTCATATCAACTGTTATTTTACGATGTATCATACTTTAATTACAATCATATCTCAATGTGTATCAAAAATTATATGGGTAGAATAATCTGAATTTTGAGGAAGTACTCCCATATACCCTTCTTTACAATTAGGGTGGGGAAAGTGACCCTTACTTTGAGCTGGGGAGGAATTCCCTACCATTTTCATGGATTGTAAATTAGGTGGAGAGTAATAGAATTGAATATATATGATTACATGGTATTGTGAAAAAAGGAGTGATCATAGTTCATGAACGTCTTTCATTGTATATTTTGTCCAATAGGCTTTTTAATGTGAAATATTTAATAACATTGGATGATAAATTGAACATACAACCACATAAGATGATACTACTCCCCATATATTGAGAATATTGAAAGCAATCGATTGAAACTGTTAAATACATGGGTTGATAGATTTAAGTGGGAGTCCAATATTATATTCATATGAATATTGATATGATCACCATGTGTAAGAAATTTTCTAAAAGTGAGTGTGTTATCATTACAACAGCTGAGAATGTAGTAAAATGTGAAAAATTAGTCAGTTGTTACACTGGTACTCGTAATCTTACATTTAAATGAAGACTACGTATACAAGAGGTTCAAAGTTTATAGAGGAAGTTATCCAAATGGAAGAATCATGTTCTATAGATATGGAGAATCCATATATATATACATTTGGACTTATAAAATCAGTGTTGAATCATACATCGATGAAGGTTGAATTGAAGATCAAATAATATGTGTAACACTCAATATTGATGAACTCAATGAGTTGAGTTATCATATACTGCCAAAGCCCATGGGTTCCATTTTGAAGATTTTGAGACATTTTAAAAAATCTTAACGGTACATTTAAGTGGAATTTTAGTAGTTTAAAATGGATTGAGGAGAATTGGAGATTCCTTTGTTTGAATGGAAAAAACCTTTTACAAATCATAGTTTATAGAGATGTGAATTATACCAACATATGGGAATTCACATAGATGAAGATACCAAGTATAAAAATGTTTTTATATTTCAAGATCAATGAATGTGAGTTTTCCAATAGAGCTCCCTAACCTATATAAACAACATCACATAGAAAAATTATTCATTCTATTATATTTTTGGAATCACCTATTTGAATTACGTTCCACATAACTAAATCTAGAGATATTTTTGAATTCTATGAAGATAAATAAAATTATGCGATTCTCAATAAATGGGAATCTATCACATATTCAATTATTCATTTTTAAGGAAAAAATCCAACATAATCATATTTCTCATATAAGATATATTAAAATTATGGAATTTTTTAATTATTGACTCTACATGACAAAATCAAATCAGTTAAAGTTTATTTTGTGAAATACAAACCCGAATTTCATGAAGATTATTAATGATATGATCTATAATTTTTTATGGAAGATAAAATCAAAGTAACCACTACATATATTTTCGAGTACTGAAAATCGATTTGTATTATTTGTAATAATAAAGAAGATGATGTACCATCAAATATTAAGGAATTATTTATCATCTCCCATGTCAGTTGATATGAGTATTTTTAGGTATTTCATGGTAATGAGATGGAGTTATGTGAATTTTCAAAGAAATAAAGAGATAGTGGAGAAGTTATTTGGGTTCTATATTTTGTATATATTGAACTTGAATCTTTATAGTTTTCCTTCAGTTTATCTCAATATTAACTAAAATGATTCAAGATGTATATGAAGTAATATATATTTCATAAATATATGAAAATATAAACTATGAATATGTTTGATAATTTTTTATGAATAAGGGTCCTCCTACTAGAGACTTAATATAAAATATATTTTGTTGTGGTAAGAAATAATGAGAATAAAAATAAAGAAGAGGGAATGTATGTTGTTTATATAAGGATTACCATTTAAAAAGTAAAGGGATCTCATGAGAATAGATGGTTTTGACTTATCTATTCCTCTTTCTTGAAATAATTAAGTATAACATTTTTATTCTTGGAAACATAAGATGAACCCATAATAAAATTGAATCTCGTTGAAGGAAATAAAGATCATGGGATAATCCCACTTAAAATCTATTGATATATATAAATTTTGGGATAATAAATTCAATATAAGTTTTAATTTTATAATATAGTAAACAAATTTTTGTGTCCAATGTATCAAAATGAAATTATGGATAGTGTATAATGATCTCGATAAAAAATTTGTTATGTGAAGATCAATATTGAATAAAACTCTTAAAGAGGAACCAGTAACCACTCTAACCTATACAGATGAAGAATATAAATTAAGATGATACTATATTGAAATTAATTGATCATATACATATTGAGGAAAATTTGAAAATAAGAATATAATGTGACATATTGGTTAAAGAATCAATAGAAGGAGGATATGAGTAGGGTAAACATTTAGGTTTAATTTTTTTATGATTAATTCAGTTACATCACTGAAATATATGTAGGTGGATATATAATATCACAATATGATAGATGTGTAGTTAAAAATCAAGGATAACAGAATATATTGAAAAACTACAAACTGATCTTAATATTGATACCAGGTTGTATACAAGACTAGGTGGCATTCCAAGACTCTACTATGAATAGAAAGAGATCTATTATAGTATTAAAGAGTAATCCTTTGAAAAATTGGGGATCAACTTCCAAGGAATAACTTTAATGAAAAACTCTCATATATACAGTGGGAATCCATAAGACATATGTAACTCATGGTATATTAGATAATGATTGATCAAGGACTGTAGTGTCAAGATGCTAAAAAAGCTAGTAAGAGGCTACAAATAGAATCACATTCAGATTAAAGAAAAGCGACTGGTGGGACCATTGTCATGAAAATATTAGTGATACTTTTATATGGTGATTATGTGAGTATAACCCTCTACATCTAATTGAATGGTATTTATTATAGTATAGATTAATGAATTTGAGAAGAAAACATATCATCAAAAGGATTTTCTCATAACAATCGACCTTAAAAATCCTTATATTCTTCTAACATCGCTAATTTCATTATTAGTGTATGTATCTATGATGCAAGAAAGAGTGGATCAATAGTGAACAAGATTGGGAGGTTGAATTAAATATGGAATAATTTATAAATGTTTTATGTAACCACTCATTCGACCCTCCCCTCTCAATGGTCTAATTGTTCTCTAAGAATATTAGTGAGAATGAACAGTAGATGTCCACCATATATTCACATGAATCATATTTAACATCAAGTTATATAGTATCTTACCTTAATTTATGGAATAAAACATCCCCTAAATAAAATGGAAAAATATTCACATGTTCCATATTTCTTCCTTTTCATAATTATCATTCCCAACACATCTAGGACATTCATCCCATTCCCAAATAAGTGACTCAGATGGTCATGATATAATATTGGTGAAGAAAATTTTTAGATATGAACCAAAACCTACAATACTTCTTATAAGTATAATTATCTACCCCTCATTGATTTCAAAACCACTATGGTATCACATGTAATTAAACACACTCTATCCAATAAATTTGTACAAACAATTGCATCAAATATATATATATATATATAATAAGATTTAAAATTTTTATAAGCCTTGATATCTACCACATGACTTGAAACTCTAGTTATTTTTTTACCATATATGAATAGAAACTTAACCCTTTCTTATAATCTTTAGCTCATTATCATCACCAAGATCCACCATCCTATATCTCTTCAATGTATCTTTCCTCATACATACCCATTTCGATGATGAGTGAAATGAAGATCCAAATTATATGATCGAAGGTCCATGTGATCAATCAACACTGATTAGATCACTATCATATGTCCCTTCTAAATTAAATTTCATCATACATCCCCTTTTATATGTTGAGTGAAATAAAGCACCATCTTCTATGATCCAAGATGCAAGTGAACTATCAACATTGAGTAGTGGATCACCCATATCATATAATATATTATTGAAAAATAAACTTCTAGATGTTTATATTCAATTATTAACTAATATTTATTGAAATATTTATTCTTCTATAATTTCTTCCCATTGTATTAACACCTAGAAATAGCTTACATCGAGCGACTCTTACAGTATTATCTTTTTCCTTTTCAATTTAAGAAACTGTTCTAGAATATAGGATTACTTGTTTCCTTTACAATATAAGAATTCATGTATAATTTATAAATATAATTAATAATATTTCATCATTTATGATTATTCCTCAAATGTCATAAAATAAAAAAAAACAAAATCGTTCCCCTATAGTTACTCATAGAATTAACCATCACATACCATTAATTAGGGAGTGAAGAGAGTAACAACACAACCAAATCATGATATCCAAAGGTCACCTTGATTGACTCTAACTAGCATCTAATAGTGTGAATGTCATTTATATGAAATTATTATAGTTTACCATTAAATATCCCTATTCCAAGAATCTTCCCTAATATGTACACATTATTATTATTATTTTACTATCATATAATTAATTGTAATTAACTATAAGTTACGAGGTAGTTTTAACATCCCATTTGTTATAACTTTTGTTTCAAGATAATGATACCTAAAGTTACTCCAATTTATTCTTATCCATCACCCCCATTATTCATTCTTCACTACATTTATCTTGGTATCCATCAAAAGAAGATAAAGTTCCCTCTACAATAGAAAATCATCTAGATGTATCCTCTTGTATCAAAAATCCATTTCATCAGAAATATCCACCTTTACCTTATCATTATCCAATTACATAACATTTTATTTTAGTAAACTCCCAATAAATTTGAAAAAAAATAACAGGGATCCAGAATTACACATAAAAATTCTACTATAAGAAAAATGATTGAATTATTCTACTAAACCATTCTCTTAGTTATATATTAGTTAGGTATTTTCATCTAAAACTATTCAACCAAATAATTTATTATACTTATTTGGATAATAGAAATTTTTTAATACAAATAAATTTCCACTATAGTGTACTCGTTGGGAAAAAATTTCTTGAATGTTCCCATGTACTCAATACATTAGAACTATTACAAAAACATTACCTAAGTCACCATAAATAAATACACACCTTCAAAAAATAATGTATAAGATTCTAAAAAATAATGATCAAAATAAATGAAACAAAAAGAATATAATACGATTAAATTGTTTTTCAATGTGTCATAATATACAGGGTATGATAAAAAATTGTTTTTATGAAATTTAATAATCATTACACTATTCATGATTCCTATAATAAGTGACTCTACCCTACTAATGATATTTTATTTAATCTAGTGAAATTGGTTTCCACTTCCTTTCATTCATCATGATGAGATGTAAAGGCAACAAAAATATCCATGAGTATCGCTATGATTGGTCAAAGTCATTCTCTACCTTAAAATGTTTTTAGTGTACTGTGAAATATATTATAACCTTTAGAATAATAATAGTATAAATTATTATTAAATATATTTATGTATCCCCTCTTCCAAAAAACAGTTGTGAAAAAACATATTTATCATTCAATGAAAAAAACTTACAAAAAAACATTGAATCATCCACACTACCTAAATAGAAATGTATATGGGGTAACAATTTTTTTACCTTTTAAATCCCATAATCACGTTTTTAAAACATCTAGTTATCCTAACAAAGTCACTACAAGATCTACATTTCTATAAATTCATGTAATATAAACTATTATAATTGATCCTTATAGTATATTTATAACCTAATATAGTAAATTTTTTTCAAATCCAATCCTATAAAATAGATTATATCTTGTTTAAATATATTAATTTTTTATGTATTTGGTTAATTTCATTAATTACAAACAATTAAGAATTGTTTATAATATAAAGAAATTTATTGCTTTGTTTATATTGTTAAATTGATTTTATAAATTGTCAAATATTAATATAAGGAGTTGTGTAATAGGTATGATAATTTTTTTAGTTATCATATACCGTGACATTTGATAGGAATTAATTATGATCTTGAGTTTAATGATGGATTATAGTTTGAAAATAATAGGTATTATAATTATAATGTAATAGAGGTCTCTATTGAGTAATGTATCACTAGATAGAGGTACTTTGGGTCAAATTACTAATTAGACTAAGGGCTTATTCCTTATCATGAAATGTGTAGATTGGTTATATGTCAGTCTAAGATTACTCTTACAATGATTATTAATTTCACATGACATTATTCATTTACATGATAGGGTTTCATGTACCGTTGGTATGTGATTCATAAAGAGGTGTATAAATATAGTTTACTATTAATTTTAATTAGTAAAACAATATATTAGTTTTGTAAATAGTAACACATCAATTTGTATTAAACATATTTATTTTATACAGGTAATAAGATTAAAAATTTAACCATTCAAATCGTAGATACACAGGTAGAAATATATGAGATGATAAGGTGAGAAGAAATCACATTTAACAAACATAGTGTTATGTTCTTCAAAAATGGAACACTTGTCTAGAAATTGATTATTCCACTATGTAGGTTTTTTTAATTAGTATTACCATGGACTATCTTTTATATATTATAGTTTAAATGGTTTACCCCAATTGTTTGATAACAAAATACCATTGTGAGATTTATGGTATTCAAAGATGGGGAAGATTTAATAAGGATACTACAATAATGTTTTTGGGTTATTTATATGATATATTGAGAAAATAGTTCTATTTCAAAATATCGTAAAGTCATATATGATTTGAAAAAAATTATTCAATTTCTAAATACTATTTGGTCACAGGATTAAAAAAGAGAATGAATTCATAATGAAATATCATTCATAACCAAAAAATATATTTGATATAATTTAAAACGGTTTTTTAATTTAGTGGGATAATATTTACGAAATTTATTTATTAAATTAATGTATAACATGATACTCATGTGATAAAAAAATTTATTGGTGAAAAAT
Source organism: Viscum album (assembly GCA_963277665.1). NCBI lineage: Eukaryota > Viridiplantae > Streptophyta > Magnoliopsida > Santalales > Viscaceae > Viscum > Viscum album. The sequence continues at coordinate 671,048,629 of OY728123.1, forward strand.
TAAATCATCATCATCATTAGAAATTATTTTTAGGTAAAACTTATACAAAAAAACATTCTTTTTGCATAAAACATCATAGAATAATTAAAAACCTAAGAGTCACTCTAATGAATGAAAATTTAAAATTTCCTCTTTTAAATAAATTCCTCCCTATGTAATTACTTTTTTTTGTTTTCTGAAAAGTGATTCTCAATTCTCAAGAAAATAATAGAATAATTACGTTATAGTTTAAACGTCATTAAATGCATTATTACTAAAATATACTTAGTACTCACTCACATACACAATATGATTGACGATACCAACAAATTAGAGATAATGGAGTGTACATTTAAGTCATGATATGGATAATGGATTGATTCTGTTGTCACTAATTGATATTTTTTAATAAATGGAATTAGTTTCAATAAAATAACTAACCAAATTTCTCAAGGTGTTTTGAATAGATGAACAAGGAATTATATATTAGATATTTAGGGCTTTGTTGAGAGTACAATAGGGAATATATTTATTATATAATTATAAGATTTTATTTTTTCCAATAGAGATCATTGGTAATTCAAAATAAAAGGTAATATTAAGAAGGTAGGATACTGTTTCTATAATATTTAATTGTGTATGATATCTAAAGGGGTTGGTGAAACCCCATGTATGGTCCATGTAAAATATCAAATGATCAGTTTTGAAGGTTATATGATAAAAATTTTTATAGATTATAATATTTTTAAATATATAGCTATACAAAATAAAAGTAATATTTTTAGTAAAATTTGGAATTATTAAAATGATGATACATAAAGTTACTAAATCATGGAATCAAATTAAAATTAAAGGATATAATATTTATGGTTTAAAATAAATATTGTGTCTTTTCATACTATTAATCTTATATAGTTAGAAATGTTTTTTTATTATTAAAGAGTTGTTATAAACAATGTGATATAATGGATTAAATTCCCATTGATTATTATTCATAAAATTTTATAACATGTTTTGAAAATATGATAAGGATAAAATGATTTATCTAATTAGAAGTGTTTATCCAATAGATTGTCAAAATATGAGAGATTTTATCCCATGACGCATCAATGAAATATTTTAAGGAATAAAATATTTTTTTCATAAAATTGACACAAAGACATAGAATACCATATAATACATGGATAAAATAGAAAATAATAATATTTTCCCACTAATAGAAAATAAAAGTTGTTTCTTAAACATAAATAATTCTAAGTATCTCATATTTTTATTTTAAAAATAATATAGTTTACAAGAGGATGGTGGAAGTATTTCTAGACATAGAGAATATTATTGTTAATAAATAAATGATTATGTCAGTTAAAATACAAAATGAATGTCACATTATATGTAAAAATGTTTATGGTATTTGAGTAAAATATTTAAAAAAATATATCAATTGATAATTTGGGTTAAATAGGTTCTAATAATATTGGTAAAGTTGAATATAAAAAATCAATACATATTAAAAAAAATATTAACATTGTGACCTTTGATTTACATATGTAAATGGGTTTGAATACTTTGTAAATGAGTTGAACATTAATAATAATATTATTTTCAACTATTATAGAAAATATTATTTATTTACACCACTCACTACCATGAGGGTATTATCTGGTGTTCATATCGAGATAGGAAGGGTATTAAATAGATATATATTATGTTTAAAAAACAGTAAAAATGTAAAAAAATAATGTAGATCCATAATTTTATCAAATATGATATAATTTGGTAGGATCAAATGTAATATTTTTTGAAATTAAATAGTTCTATTCAATTATATAAAATGTTTCATATTTTACAAAATTAAATCTCTACTTTATCATTATTTAATGTGGTCTATATAAACGTTTGAATTGAAATGATAATTGATGTCTCAATGTATGATACTTAGTTATACTTAAGTAATTTTATTTTTTGAGTGTAATATATTTATGGGAATCATTAGTTTTATCAGATGTAATAATATTGTAGTAGGATACACAATATGCTGAGAGGGAATTAAATGAGTTTTGTGAAATGGAAGACCCATGAGGTATATAAAAATTATTATTATACAATAAATATTTGGAATAATATAGGTTCATGTTTAGTATTCTATTAGATACCAAGTATAATAAATTTAATTCTTTGATACCGTTCTTACTCAAACCATGAGTCTTAGATAATACAGGTGTAACAACTGACGATTTTTATATGCGTTACTTTAAGAAAATATCTTGTGGAATAATGTGAGATTCACACCAAATATAACTAAATTTTATAATATTTTATTGAAATTAAAATTAAAAAACAATAAATTATGGGTATATAGTCCAAAAACTTATACGTTAGCTCACTTTTATAAATTATCTGAAATAAGGTTAAAACCCCTTGTGTTTTTTGTCTCATTAATCAAAAAAATAGTTTTTTCTTTATATATTCAATTTTCATATATAATATAAATATATATAGTTTTATATTTTAATTTTATGAAATTAATAAAAAAAATTAATTCGTAAAAACAAACATTATTTTTGGTAATTTTATATAGATTTTACTTAAAAGATTTATTTTTATATTAATAGAAAAAATACCGATTTTACAAATATCATAACATTTATAACATCATTATAATATAAACATGAATTAAAAATACATAAATCTTTTTTAAAGAAAAAAGTAAAATTTAATGAGTGAAATAATTAATTTATAGGTATGAGTTTGAATTTTTAAATGAATAATTGACGTTTTGGATCCAATGTTATATTTTAATCAGGTAAAAAACTATTTATTATTTATGTCATTTAGTAGTGTGGTTGGAATGTAGTTTTTGGCTATTAAGGGTTATAATTCCATGAGAAAATTATTATTTAAATAATAACCAAAAAACTCATGGAAAATAATAATAATCAATCGTAATTTTCCTAAATAAGTGTAAATTCATTTTTACACAAATAATGTTATTTTTCTAAAAATATTATTTTTCCTTCTGTTAGATTAAATTTGAAGTAATTTAAAAAAAATTAAAAATTGAATATTAAAAAATTAGTTTGATTTTTTTATTTAAATGTATCAAATTATTCAAAATTTTCTATTTATTTATCTTCATAAAATAAAGTTATCGTAGAAAAACGTTAAGGGCCATGGTAAGGGTTTAATGGGGTAAAGAAGGTCATAACTAAGATATACTGCGTCATATATATCAAAACTATTCTAAATTTCATTTTATGAGTGGATTGAAACTATAAACAATAATATATTAAAATTTTTATTATATTGGTTCCACTTTCCATGAAAAAGTTTTTTATTAAATTTAAATGTTCTTAATATTTAAAAGGGTGTCACTCCAATCATTTATTAAATTTAACATCATATATTATTTTATCCACAAATGTTGATCTCATTAAATCAACCAATACCAATTAAAATAACTTACCACAATCCGTTTTTTTGTTTTATAGTTAATTTTCACACTAACATACCTCTCTGATAAGGATTATGGTGTACTCTAAAAGAATATATATAATGTGGAGGTATAAGTATCATCCAAATTAATTTAATTATATTTATTCTTAAACCACCATAAAATATATTAAAACCATTATTATGTATATTCAATATACATAAATTTTATTATTTTTATGTAAAAAATATTTTCTACATAATTTCCATCAAATGGGAATTGAAAGTATCACTCATGTGAATGTACAGACATCATCTCCACGAAGTGATCTATGATATCTGTTTATCAAAAACTCAAATGGAATATTATAAATATTTAACTAATAAAAATATATAATATTTATGATATAATAATGATCACTGAATGATAATATATTATCATCCTTCACACCATCAAGTCCAGTAGAAAATGAAAAATTTTCTCATGCATACGTGAGGACTACCGCCTCCATAAACAATAAATTATTTTCATTACGTTATCACATAAAAGGTTATAAGGATAAAATTAATGATCAAATATGATGTTTATAATTTTAGTAATATAAAAATATAACTATTTTATTTATTTTTCATCCATTTGAAAATTTCAAACATCACTCATGTGTATGTGGGGATTGCATCCTATATTAAACAAAGTATTTCATTTTTTCATTTTTGAATTAAATGGTTGGTTATAAATGTAAATTTAAAGAATAAATATTATAATTATAAAATTTTAAATATTAATGTGATTATGGAAACAAGACCACTTTTACCATGGTCAAAACAAAAAATCTATTTTGTAGGTTATGAACTAAATGACCAAAAAATGTCTAACAAAAAATTAACCTATTTAGTAAATCTATAGAACAAGAAATTAAATGTTATAAAAAGAATAATGATAATGGAGTGAATATTAAAAAAATTATATAAAATAAATAAAATAAATAAATTAATTATTCAATAATGTAAAAGATGTATGTGGTAAGTTAGGACTCAATTTATGAGATTTCTGATGACAATTCACTTTCAGTTGGACTTATTCCATTTTCACAACATTTATTATTTTTTATGGGGTATAAAATAACAAATAGAAATATTTCATCATAAATTTCTTGAATCTAAACTGATTTATATTCTATTTTAGGTTATCTCCCTCAATTTTATTTTTATTTAGAAGTTACTAATTTTGTAAAGTATTTTTCCTAAAAAAATTTCTTTAAATGTTTTAAACTCTTTCCCCTTCTATATTCACGTTCTTTTAAAAGATTCATAATTTACTTATTTATAGAAAAATATTATGAAATGAAATTTTTGTCTAATTTTAATATTCATAATAAATGATTTTGAATGAATATTTTCTAAATTTTTAATACAAATAATTTTTTATTTTTTTTAAATTGGGAATAGAGTTTTTTAACATTTACCACATGACCACATTTTTCCACTATTATAGTCACTATCCATTATCAATATTCATTTTAATTTATATATTTTTTTAATATGGATCATTTTTCCATTATTCTATGAATTGGGTTTTTAAATATTTTAAAGAGAAAATGATATTTATTCTCATTTAATTAGTTAAATGAATGTAATTGTTATTACGGTCAATAATTAAAAATTTTATGACTTATATTATATAAATGCAATTTTTTATTATCAAATGTTTCTTTTTAATTTTAAATGATTATGGGTGGCTCTTATTAAACCATATGATGTATTAGTGAATGATATGTTCTACATGAGTATACATAATGGAATTGTTGGTAAATTTTATTCTTATATAAGAGTGATTGCAATAAATAATGAATAACTGACATGAATGTTATGTCCTAAGGTTAAGAAATTGTTTTTCTATTCACTTAAAATGGTTTTTGTGGAACTATTGATATTTCAAAATGTACGAAAAGTATTCATATGTTTATGGATGGTTTTAATATTTTATAAAGGTTAGAGGATTATTTAAAAATAAAAGTATTCTTGTTTTTCTAGAAATTGATATGAATTTTGATTTATTCATTATGATTTCTAGAAAATGTCTTATGAACATAATTAGTAAATAATTTTAATTTAATAAGTATGTAAATGATTATTTGAGATAAAAAAAATTTGTAGTAAGGAAACGTTCCTTATAGATTTCAATGTTTTAAAAAAGGTATTAAATTTATTTATTTAATGGATATCCCTTAATAAGATTTATATTATTAACCCCAATATTTTAGAAAAACAATTACAGAGAAAAGGACGTATAGAAACTATATTATGGCCAATGGTTACATTTCTTGAACAAAGAATGAATCATCATGATAAAAATATGTCTTTTAACATGATAATAAGTTTTTATGGAAAATTTGTACACGGAATAGAAATGTCTATTTCGCTGCGCTATATATTTTCTTACTCTTACAAACAATAAAGATAAAAGTTCATAAAAATGTATGAATGTGATAAAAAATATATTAAACTCATAATTATATATTTTTTAACATAGGTGGTGTTATAGTGGATATAATTGAAAAGATTTAGGTGAATATAGATGCTACGATGTTGTTTTATTAGTTAATTTTAAGGCTTAATATGATGGTTTGAGATTGTATGTTAAAATCCTTCAATAACCACATAGTTTATATTATGTAGAGAAATATGGTTTTGAGTAATATATATTATGGAATGGTTATGGATATATTAATATCTATCCTCCTCATACGATTTTATGTTATTATTTTATTTAACATACTCACACATACTATATTTTTAAAAAAGTGGTTCAAACCAGCATCAACCATTTTATAATTGGATGGGAAGAAAAATGAACTGTTTGGTTGAATAAGGAACCAAAATGGATAAGATATATTGTGAGAACTCATATGGTTATTCCTAAAAATCTATATAGGGTTATGATTAAAACAAAAAACGCAGGTTTGTTTCTAACACACCAAATTAAAGAAAAATGATTATTTTTTTGAAGTTTAGGGAATAAAAATCTTGAATTTAATAGGATTATACTTCCTATATGATAAGAAATTGGGAAAAATCACCCGGTGAAATTTCTCAATGGAATAGAAAGATGTTTCATATTTTTAAAATAAGGATATATGGTTTGAAATGAATGATTAAAAGAGAATATTTATTTTGTCAAAATATTTGGGAGTATATATCTTCATAATAGATTAAATGAATGTTGTATTTTGTGACATTTGGGAATTATGAAAATAGATTCCCTAGATGTAAATGTCATGATGGGGGCCAACAAGATCATATAAATAAATTTCTTGTAGGGTCATGTGTGTAATATAATGAAACATTCAATAAAAAATAAAATGTGTGGATTGTTTTAATGGTTTTTTATTCTTTTTGAAATAGGAAGCATGATTAGATTGGTATTGATAAATCATAGTAAAAAATCATATTTTTAATTTTTATAAGGAATAATTAATGAATATGATGAAAATATTTGTTAATGGTTTATAAAATAAGTTCAGTGATTGGCCTATTCATATATAGGGTTTCAAGATTTATGATGTAATATTATTTTATTTTTATGGATTGATATTCATTAAAAATGATTATATGATCCAATGTATAGATAACCTTTTGAGGTCTTAAGTGATTCTATTAAAAGGTGATTATTGATATTTTGATAGATGTTTGTTTGGTTTTAAGAACAATTCTTGATTGATGTATAGATAATTACTTGTATTAATATGATAATTTGGTTTTACATAATTATGGTTAATTGGGAAATGGTTTTTTATTATTATTTGAATAGTATAGGACCCTAGATAAATTGTTATTTTTTGAAATAATGTAATTTTATTTCTATTAGGATTACATTAAATAAGGAATAAAAATGTGTTAAATAATAAATGTATATAGGATTTTATTATGGATCTATGGTGACTCGGGTTATTTGTTTTGAAAATATTAACATATTTTAGGGAATATAATATCATGTCACATTAAATTTTATTATGTGACGTTATGAGTGATTATTATTGTTTTGAGATAAATGTTAAGATGATTTTGGAAAAATATGTGGTCATATCATTTTTTTCTTTATGTTTTAAATTTAGTGATTCATATTTTGAAGAGTTTTAGAGTAAAATATTTTTGAGTGATATGTGTTAAACATTTGATGTTAATTTTTATCATTTATATATTAAGGTATTATTTATTCACATAAATATTTATTCATATTTTATTTTATTAAGCATCTGATAAATTTTTTCAGTTTAGTTTAGTTGATAAAAATAAGTGGATTTTTTTTATAAAATAATGTATATTACGATATGTTAATATTTAATTTTAAATAATATTTCATGAAAAATTAATCATGGAGATTTATTATAAGTAATATGAGATTAAATTGATGTGGAAAACATTTTGAAACAAAAAAAAGGTTTAAATTACATGTATATAATATAAATAAATCAAGTAATTATATTTTATAAAAATCTATATATATGGTGTAAAATAATTATTCATCTCAATAAAGAGGAAAATAATTCTATCAAGTCTCATAAGAAAAAAAAATTTCAACAATCATGGTGTATTTCATAGATGTATTTATAGTTATGAGTCTCAAAATAGTAAATGAATTATTTAGAAAATATTTATAAAATGAAATGTATACTTGTCCTAACTTAAAAATTAATGTTATTTTCAAAACAAAATGTATTAAATTTGGATTAAATTGTGTTTATTTCAATTTATGTATAATTATTTTCCATTTAAAATTTCTTCTCATTTCTTAAAAAAATTCAATTATTATGGATACATTTAAAATTTATGTTTTTTTGAAGTCATCTAACACCACATGGAAATGAATCTACAAATTTTTTAAACCAGTGACCATTAGACATTAGATAAAAAAAGTGAGAATGAAATTCCTTTTAATGGGAATTTAAGACACTAAGATGTTATGATGTTTTACATTAAGTTAACATCTTGATGAATAGCATTTGATATATGCAATACTGAACTAAAATTTATAATAATTAAAAAATTTAATATTTAATCGTTAATACACTATTAGTATACAATAATAAATATAATAAAGTAAAATTATTTGTTAAATATTATTAAATAAAGTTTAAAACGCTCAATTTTTAAAAGTATCTTTTTTCATAATTATTTTGTTATATTTTACATTTTTTTTAAAATTTAATTTTATATTTTTATATTTTTAATTATATGATAAGAAAATAATTTTTTAACTCACGTTATAAAATTTTTATGTAGTTATTTTTTGTTATATTTAAAAAAAGTTTTATTTTTGGGGAATGGTGAAAATTATTGATTTTCAAAATAAAGTTGTTTTAAATACATCATTAACATATAATCATGACATTAAAATATATATTCCTTTATTTAGAACAAAAATATATTTATTAAGTATATTAAAACATTAAAAAAAATTATTTTGAATTGGAAAACCCATACATTACTTTTTTAACCTATGATTTTTTAATCTACTAGAAAACAAGTTTTGGTTCATTACATATATAGAGTCCTTGAAAGGTGAAATTTTTTTACTATATGATTATAATGAAAAATTCAATAATTTGTTAGTAATTATTCCAATAATATTTTACAAACAATATCTCTACAATTTTCATTAGTAAAAATAAGCCTAAACTAATTTTTACACCTAAAAATTGTTTTATCAGTTTGTTGTGCTAATATTATAATCAATTTTTATCACCTATAAAAATTAAATATTATAAATTTGATTCCATATTTTCTATAATCAATTTATCATTTTTTAAAAAAAAATTACATTGTTACTGATATAGTTATGATTTCATATTAAAAAACAAGTCACAACGATAATGGTTAGAATGGTTAAATAAGAGTTAAACTAAGAGATAAGGTTATAAATATTTTAAAAAACATGTCTACAATTTATTATATGAGGGAATTTAGACATTAAAATATAATATCTTGTAAATTTTAATAATTTGGAGAAACATTATAGGATAAATACATTATTGATATTTTAAAGCTATTAATATTTATAGGGGTGTCACTTTTCTCACTTATAAAAGGAAACCACATATACACTTTTCACCAAACACATTTAGAAATTTATATCAACAAATATCTAAATATATAACTTCCGAAAATACTTGTACTTGCCTTAGAGGTATTTTTATATAAAAATTCCACTATAAAAAAGCTTAGGTGTAAGGAAAATTAAGATATCCAAGGAGGTTGTATCTGTCATAACTGATTGTTTCCAGTTTATTTCTTCTTCTTCATCCATAAAATCCAATTTTTCCACCATAATATAAATAAGTAAGTATATTTTATATATTTAAATTATATACTGTTTATATGAAAAAATATTTACCTTTTTGAATCTAATAACATATGAAATCCTCAATATTTCTTACAGACAGACAAGCGTCTCCATGATGTGATATATTAAAATTTTCATAACCTCAAAAAAAGGATTTTTATAAATACGGAATTTATAAATAGATATAAAATTTAGAACTATTTATAATTCAAAATAGATATATTTTTCTTCCTTTTCACCCTCCTAAATGTTAAAATTTCTCATTGTCGGCCACACATATGTGCGACATTCCACCTCTATGGACGACATATTTAATTTTTCACTACTATATAACATGGATAGTCTTATTGAAAAGTTTAATGAATTTTCATTATTTTAATAACATTTTAATTATTCTGAAATTTTATCCCTTTATATTATTTATTTCCTTTTTCCCATCATTAAAAATTAAAAACGTCAATCATGGGTACGTGAAAACTACTATATCCATGAAACAATGTATTTCAATTTTCATGGACACCATATATGATAGTTAAAAAGTTATATTTAATGAATAAAAAATATAATTATAAAATTATTATATTAATGGAGAGTATAGATCCATTACCACTTTGACCACAATCAATTCCTCAATGTTATTTTTTAAATTATGAATCAAACATACTCATAACATATACCGTGAACATATCCATTTTAGAAACTAAATGGAATATGAAAATAAATAAAATAAAAGGAACATATATATAATAAAATTAAAATTCAAAATTTTCCTAATAAATTATATAATTAACATAAATTTTGTATTTAGGAATGTAAAATATTTATGTGGTGATTCGATACATGAGATAATGGATTTATCATCAAAATTTCATATCCTTAAGAATTATGTTATTTTCACCAAAAGTTTTTTCTATTGTATGTTTTATAAAATTTCATATGGATATATTTTTTAATTAATTTGATAAAATTAATTTTTTAAAAATCCATTTCATTTTATCAAAATGAATGTAATTTTCATTCAGAACATACAAAAAATTTCAAGGTTTTACCATCAAAACATTCTTTTAGATATTTTAAACTTTTTTCGATTCATATTCAAAATCTTCGCATTGGTTGAAGAATGTTCTTATTTATAAATAAAATATTTTTTAATATAATTATAAACTACTTTCACATTATTTAGAATGTATTAAAATGAAAAATTTATAATGTTTTTTGTATGAATCATTTTTGACTGTTTTTTTAAAGAGGGAAAGGAATGATTCTTTTATCATTTACCCCAAGAAAACTATTTAAAAAATTTGTATACAGTATTCAATATATATTTAAAAATATCAATGTATTTCAAAGATTATAATAATACCATTGTTTTTGTAATTCTTGGATTCAAAATTTTTTTAAGATAAAATGCAATTTCTTCAATTTTGGTTTGATAACTGATTTTGTTTTTCTTCGTGGGAATCCTGAAAACATTTTTCAGTTATATAATAAAAATGATCAATTTTAAATTTTTTTAATGATACAGTTTTTATGAATTTTATATGACGATGGGTGGTTATTATATAACACTCTATGGCATTGCAAAATGATATTTTCTCCAATATGAGAAATGATAGAATTAACCATGAATGTTATTTTTTATAAGGGTTCCATTATGAATGATAAGAAGATTACGCTCCAATATAATTATGTGTTTTTATATGATTTGAAATTGGTTTTTATAGAAATATTATGATATCTAATAGGTAATAAAATTAGTTAATGATTTAATTGATGTTTTTTGATTTTATAAAGGTGAGGGGACTATTTTTAAGGAAAATTACTCATAGTTTTCAATAAACAATAATGAATTATGATTTTAACATTATAATATATAAAAATGTTTTCTTTTGAAATATTTTAGGTAAAAAATTTGATTTCATGGTTATATAAAGGATTAATTGAGTTAAAATTAAATTTTACTGTGTGATAAACATCCTTGTGGATTTTCATTTTTTCTCAAAGGTAACAAATATTTTCCTTCAATTGATATAACATATTGTGATTTTATTACATACAATGTTTTTCAATTATTTTCAAATTTCCTGAGGATGTATAATAACAACGGAAATGAAAATTATGTCATGTCTTGAAAAGAGAAAAAGTTTCATGAATGAAACTGAATTTTAAATATAAGAACGTGTTTTTTTGGAAACAATGCACACTGGGTGGAAATATAGACATTATTAGGAAATGGTTTTCCTAAATCAATAAATATATATAGCTAAAATATCCTAGAAATTTAATAATGTGTAATAATTGATACTAAATTTATAATAATTGGTTATTTAAGATAGATGTGGTTATATATTGGGTTATTTGGTATTTTTTAGAGTATTTTTCTGTTAGAACATAAATAATATGAAATTATTCCACTGAAATTATTTTTATGAAATAAGGTCCCATGATTGAGATAGACTATGAACGTGTACTGTCATACCAACATAAGAAATATGATATAATTATCAATAATGTTTCAGGAATGTTATATAATAATCAATAAAGTTTAATGAAAATTCATATATTCACTTTAATTTTCATCTATACACAGATAATAAAAAATGTATAGGGAGTATAAATGAAATTAATATACTTTATGACACATGGACAATCAATTTAATAGAAAATTTGATAATTTGATATATACATCTTATACATGATAAAATCTGTGGAAATAGGTATATTGATATATATATATTTAATGGATATCATTCTAGATAAATAAATAGCTTCAGTTGTGTTGATACTATGCTAGAGGATTCTTTTGGAAAGGATTTATAAAGTGTATAACTATTATTTTCATTCAATGAAAAAAATTCCCATGTGTTCCAACTTTTTGGTTGACTGAATAATTATTGGGTTTTTCTCTAGTATATTCTCTAAATAAATTTCACGATTATCCAATATGATTTTTGGATGGGTATTCATATGTTATTTTATATAATGTGATAGAATTTTATACTTTCAACAAAATTCTATATTTTTTTTGGAAATATAAAAAAATAGTATATTTTATTTTTTCAAAATATATTGTTCTTAAAAATATATATGGAGAAATGGAAATAAATTAATGAGGTTTAGTGTAAGTGAAAGATTTAAGGAGATATTCTTTAAATAATTTTACACGTATGATTTGTTTTGGCCTTTGTCATAAACGTTTTTAATGATTTTTCATATCATATAATATATTTAAACCAAATTTATTTCATATATTATGTAGTTTGTATATCATTATATATTATATAGTGATATCATATCCACTTCCTTGGTTATATAATAATTGTAAATTTTTTATTATTTAATTATAGTATCATATTATGATTGTAATGGAAGTTGAATGTCATGTATTAAAATTTAATACCTCAAAAAGTATTTATCCTTATTATTAAAAATATCACATGAAGAAACATATCGGAGGATCATTACTGAATTAACTTGACGAGTGGATGAAACAAATTAATTAATACTCTTATGTTTTATAATGTATGATCTCATTAATGAACCCTCCGGGATATTCCAAGGTCAATATACAGAGGAAATCTCTACAAGATGGTAGTTATCCAAATCATCCAAGGATCTTATTGAATCTAACTCCCATAAAGATATTTTATTATTATCATGTTACCTAGAGTGGTACTAGAATTTGGTAGAGACAATAATAATCTTGCTTGAGTATTAAGTGATTAAAATAAACTCATGGATACACCATAAAGGAAGAAGTCCATTAAATACAACTATTGGATATTTATCAACAAAATTCATCCAATATGGTAGCTATAAATTTTATGATGGAAAGGTATGTAGTTTCTTAATATTATTCTTATACATTATTTTAGTTTCATAATTTTTTGGTATAGAGAATAAGGTTTCGTATTTTTATTACTAAGTGGAATGGGTTTATTTAAAAACATAGATATCATTAAAATCATATATCATTTTATATTTTTCATTCCCTGTTGGGGTTGAACTATTGAATTTCACACTCACACCCTATATTTTCACCATGCTAGAAAAATACAAATATATATGAGAATTATTTCAAGTCAATGTAATAGTGACTGGAATTGGAGATGAGGTATCTTAGAAATAATGTGGAATGGTTCTATAGAGGTGATGTGTAAATTAATGAGATTTTTTTGGTCCATTTTTTCATTTATTTTGTATCTTTTCATGTATAATTTTCGTGATGATTGAAATATAGTGTATGTATGTTTATTAAATGTTTCATCATTGGATTAATTTTTATATTGCACATGTTTCATTAATTTTTATCATTATCATACCTTTATAAATCCTTATAATAATAAAAGTATGTTTTCTTATTGTATATGTTTGTCGTTATTGTATGTTGATGACACTATAGTCATAGTCATCCCATTAGATTGGGATCTAGTCAAAAAAATAAAAAAACTAAATAGTGATGTGTTAGTGAGGTTCATAGAAACCCATCTCATAAACTATTTGAGTACTGGGCTCGGGATGTTACTTTTACTGTTACCAATAAACTTTAATCAATCACAAAGATTAATAAAATTTCCAATGTGTGCATTCAGATCCTTATGGTGTAACCTAGGATAATGAATTGGATTATATATTATTTAGATAGTTTCTCAATTTATTTAAAAATATTTGATAGTGACCGTAATGATGAAGATACTTGGCCATACAACCAAACATGATGGTAAACTATACACCCATTATTTTCTAAAAAAATCTAAATTTTATGGCTTTTTCCACGTTTGTAATTCAATCAATTCAAGTCATGTTTTCTTACATATTTTTTGTGCACAATATTTTCTCAATTATAGGATTATATTATAAAGTATCATTCCAGATTAAATAAGAATCTTGTTAGTTTAGTTCTATAGTATAAAAAAATTTCACCAAAAACACTACATGATAACATCATGAGTAAATAAATAATAAAAATACAAATAAAATGATATAATTATATTCATCTATAATATTATATATTCTTATGGGTTCACTTGTCCTAGAAAATAGAACCAAAAGCATGGATCATTTATGAGTGTTCATTTATTACAAGAATAGATCAGGTATATAAATTTATAAATAGCATTACTAATAACTGTATAAAAACCCTTTGTGCATGTTTAGTCTATCGTTAAACCCACAAAGACATATGGTTTTGAGATTGACTATTTGATTTAATATTTTGATTAAAATTTTCAAATTTTTTAAATTCAAATTAAATTACATAGTTCAAATTATAATAATGAATGAAAATTGGGAATTATAAATTTCATATCCTAAGATAATTAGAAATAAAATATTATTAATTTAGTATCATTTCTTTTTCAAAATAAAATAAAATCATTTATTTCATTATGTTTTCTCTCAAATCAATAAAATTATCATTTATTATGATTAAATACTTTAATAAATATTGAAACCACCCCCAAATCCATTTATTGAATATAAAACAACCAATTCGATGATAAGGGGGAACACTGTAAAATCCACGAACATATCATAACTATCCATAAAATAATAAAATAAACCCTAAAGGAACCTATTGAAAAACCAATAAAAACATGAATGGTATTCCCCAACTCAATCCTAGTCTATCAACATAGAGAGTGGGTCTTAGGGTTGTGATTTTTCAGTGTCGTGCGCCTTATATGTGAGAAGAACAAAAACAAACAAGAGCCTTTTGCCCTAATAAATCATCAATCCTCCCTAATTTTTCTAAACACATCACATGTTTTCAATATATAGTGAGAATAAATGACCACTAGAGATTAAAATATCATATTATTAGTAAACCCACCATTTCTAATGAGACTTAAACTCAGAATACCACTTCAAAAACCATTCATCGCAAAACCAAAATATATTTCTCGTATTAAAATTTATGGAATAAAAAAATCTACACCATCATGTCACCACTTGAAAACCATATTCTTATTTTAATTTTCATCCTAATCCACTATAAAAAATTAATTTCTATTTTCGAAACTTTTCCATCAAATCACATCCTAGAACAAACGGCATAAAACATGAGGTACACATTAGGCCTCCATTATATAGAAAAGAACCACCTCATTTAGTGATGAAAAATATCATTATACATTCTAAATAAAATCACTAAAATAATGTTATAAGGAAAATCAAAAAACCTTTAGACATATAATAATGGTCTTGGAGTGAATGTAACTTTTACAAACACCCAAGAGACCTGTAATACATCCAGGGAAAAAATAATTCCTAAAAAGGGGGAAATTAATAATCCCAAACCCTCAAGGATGTATCCAACATTATAACCAATCAATGTCCCATTCATTAATATATTACAATATAAATAATGTCAAATAGTGAACCTCTAATGAGCCAAATTCCATAGGGAAAAAAGAGAGGGTAAACACCACTCAATGCTGGGAGACCAAACATACCATATACATAAGGGGCCCATTACATTATGATATAGAAGAACCACTATAGCATAGAATCAAAACAACTCAAGCCCGCAGTAGAATACAAATTACAAGAAGACACCAGATAACTAACCCAAGGAATCATAGAGTTGATAAATAACAAAATTTAAAACTAATGATGGATCAAAGTGGAGAAATACTGGGAGAATATAAGAGAAGTGAGAACACATGAGAAATAAGGGAAACAATATAACCAATAATACGTAAATGATAAAAAATGGACTAAAAATTGAAATAAATAAAGAAGGACATGGGAGAATTAAATAGGAAGGGTTGAGAATTGATCCCATACCATTGATTTTTTGGATAGTTGAAACCCTAAGTATAATTAAATTATCAAGAAATTTAATTAATTTAATAGAAAATAAAACTTCAATCAATTGGTTGTAGTCCTAAATAATCACCAAATATTATTATATAATAATTATTGAATTTATCAATAGAAAAAAATTATCCTCGTGGATAGAAAAACCTAACCAATCTATCAATAATCCTTGAAATTTATTATAAAAAAATCATTTATCACTCAATATTTCCTTAAAAAATATAATATAACTTCGTGTTAAAAGTAGAAGAGTGAAACGAAAACTTATTATATAATCTTAGACATTGTTTTCATGCTTTTGAAACTCCAAGAAGATGTCCAATTCACTTGACTTTACCTCCTCCAAACAGAAAATACTCCATTAATTGACCATTTTCACCTCCAGAAACCATAAAAAAATACATGTAACCATTTAATGGTCTCCAAATATTCTTCAACACAGTTGTATAACTCCAAATATAATCTTTTATCTACATTACATTTTGGTTTTGTTTAAAATATTTTATCACGTCATATCACATAAAAATGACTTAATGACTTAAAACCCTGACATAATTTCAAAAGGTTTTCCACTATCAACCATGATAATCATAACACATCTTAGTTGCAATCCCTTAATTTTTACTCACCATAAATTTATTTCAATATGTACAAACCTCAACATTGTAATGAACTTAAATTTTCATTTTTTCCATTTAGGTCTCCTCTACTCACATGTAGTAACCCCCTATGTCTATGTTTCCTTCTTGATTTTTTTTCACAATCACACACAAGAACACTAGACTTTTTCATTCAAACCTTTTTTTGGTTTTAAAATTAAATAAAAATAACTAATTTAAAATTATCAGATTTAAATAATTTGAACTAAAACCATAAAAAAATTAATTTAGATATCAAACTTCAAATTTAACTTATAACACACATATTATTTAATATATAAGATATACCTAGAAATAATAGTTATTAAAGGACAGAAATTATAAATTATATTAATAATAAAAAATTAATTACTTGATATTTTTCACATATCATGAATGGTTTCTAATAATTTCATAACTAAAAATATTATAATAAAATATTTAATCCATAGACACACATAAAAGATATGTATGTATACATTATGCCATAGGCGGTGCCTTTTTCCTCCCTCATTAGGAATTAAAGTAATTGTTATTATTATTTTCTCATCGGTGTTGTGTGCTCATCCAACTCAAGGATGACTCCCCCTTTTTCATCGCATTCTCTTAATTTTTTACACTTACAAATGAAAAAATATATATAATTTTCTTATCATAATTATTTAATATAAATATAATTAAAACATGTCTATTATTTATGAATTTTTTTTAACTCAATCTAGAAAATATAGAACTTAATAATTTTAATTATATAACTACTAATAATCTTCTTAAACTCAATATACAAATATTTTAATGACTATATAATTAATTAATTAACTAATTTTCCAAATTAGTCATTAAACTATATACCCCAATGGTTTAAAATCATTCTATTTCTCATTAGATTAACAATAATTTCTATGGAAAGATATTCCACAATATATGGATTTAAAATCATGGGTTCACTCATCAAGATTCGTACATTAAAGAATCGAAAATGTAAATATATTTTAAAGTTCACTAGAAATTACCCCTAATATTTCTTGCAATCTATAACATTGATCAATTTTATATGTTTACACAATTTTTTAACTCACGGTTCCAAATGAGGTATTTTTTTTGAGTCATTTATTATTCCTTTTTAAATCAAGGATTAATATAATTTTTTTATAAATTTCTCACCATGTTTCCCTCAATCTGTATGTCATATTGCTTCCATATTAGTGTTTCAAGAATATTTAATCAATGTATTATGATTTTTATACTATAGACATTTTGAATTATCCATTGGATAATTTTAAATATTTTATATGAAAATAAATGTAAAATATTATCTACATAATATCTTTAAAATCATATATCAGTTATTCAAAATTATGAAGTTCATGGGGTTATTATTGACATAATCACATTTATATACGGTGAAGTAAACTAATCAAATAATATAAAATTTCATTACAAATAGAATACAAAATATAAAGCACAAAATTTGATTCCAAAATAAAAGAACCACAGCTCTTGAAATATTCTATGAATAATGTTCAATCCCTATAGATACCTTTCCATATTAATATTAAAATATATTGTGAAAATTAGAGGAGAACTAGATTTCATATCAAAAACCTATAAATAAGTATATATAGAGTTTAATTATGTTTTTATAACTTATTTTAATTTAATTAAATTTAAAATCACTGATGGTTAAAAAATCCAATAGTGTAAGATCAACTCCAATCTCCATCCTTAATAAAAAAATTTACATCCCATTATTATTGGATATGTATATTTCTCAATATGATACTCTGTAGAAGAGACAATTACAGCTTTTAACCCAATTGTTCCTAATGTTCCAATAAGATCATTTCTCTTCCAAATATCTTAGGATACACAACTGAAACATGAAAACAAAATAAAAAATATAAATATAGATTAACCCATTGAAATTGAAACTGATTTCATAATTATGATCATTAGTAATGTAATTCGTATAATGAACAATAAATACTACATCTTTTATACATTTAAATGTTTCCATGAATGAAAATAAAAGGAAAAAACATAATCATTAAGGATGTTTGATAAATGACAAATAATAAAGGATTTGAAATATTTATTCTATATATACTCCATCCAACTATCAATATTTTTTTTGAACGAGATATGAAAACAAACTATAAATAACATGGTTATTAATGAAGAACCATGAAATAGAAAAATTTGATTGAAATAAAATCACAATAGGGTATCTATTAAATTACATCATAGCTTCAAAAATAAAACATGATTTAGAACCTAAAAAATCTAAAAACAATTATGACAAAAGAATATTCTATAATGAAACTACCACAATGTTGGTTGTTCAAAGGGAAAATAAATAAAATTATATTTCATTATCATATGATTACCAAATGAGTGACCTTATATATGTAAACATTCAGAAGTATAACACAAAAAAGAATTATAATTTCATTCAGTTTTGACATTTATATCTATGTTATGTAATTGAATCCAATTTATTTGAAATAAAAATGACTTTATCCATGAGAAATCCTTTCTGGAATAATATTCAAAATATTTGTTAACATATATACTCAACTAAGATAGAAACGTTATAGTAAAATCATTTGTAATAGGAAAACTTTTACATCAAAATCTTTTAGGATATTCAATAAGAATTTTGTAACATCCTAATTGGGGTACCTAAATATTAAGCCCCGAACCAGACCACTGCAAGGCGTCAATCACTATATTTAGACCAAAAGGATATAAACTATGTTTAAAGGAAAAAATAAATTGCTTTTTATTGATATTACCTCAATTAATAATAATCCCTGAAATCATTTAATGTAATTCCATTTTATTAAAATTGAGAGAATTAATAACTTCTAATAAAAAAATATTATTCTTTAAAACCAAACCATAAATAGAAATCATTAAGACACACAATTTAAAATGTGATTATATATCCATTTCACCATCTTGATTTTGTCATATATCAACCAGATATTTAGATCTCATTGATGATGTTGAATAAGTATTCAATTTTTCTACAATAGATCCAACAAAATCTACACTTACATGAAAATAAATAAGGGGTCCAGTATAAACTCAATATGTATCACCATATACACTAAATTGACTAAAAAAATTAGTAATCCAAAACATGAATGGTATGTAGAGGGTAGTAAAAATAAATTCTATATGAAATTTATCAAATCCATTATAAATAAAACAACTACATGTTCAAAAAATATATAAAAAGAAAACCAACATTAGAGTAAACCATGTCATACCTTTGAATATAAGTAGAATATATTAATCTAATTAATATTAATAACAATAAAATAAAAAAATTTCAAGTCATCAACATAGTCCCTTATATAAAAAACATTTGGATAATAATAATACACATAACCACCAATTCATAATCTTTATCCCAAAATGAAAAATATCAATAGTTCACAATAACTCCCATTGAAAAGAGAAATAATTTTTCCAAAGTCTTTGATGAACATAAATAGAAACCCCAATGGAAAATACACTTATTGGTAATTATATTTTTAACATGAAGGACCATCGCAGACATAATTCAATTGTATAAGTAATTTCATTGTCTCTCCACAAAAATGAATGTATAAACCATCATTAATTTTTAAATAATTTACCTAACATAGTTATAAAACCCCACTTATAGACCATATTTGTAAACAAAATAACATAACCTGCAAATATTTCAAAAAAAATAAACCAATAAATGAAATATGAAAAAATTATCTAGAAAAAAAATACAATTTCCATTGATAAATTATAAAACACACACAGTAAGAATCTAGAAAAGGGGATGAGTACATAACAAAATCCACAATTAAAATGAATTCCAAAACTAGAATGAGAAATGGAAACCACTTAGAAGGTTCATCTTTAGATTCCTTACATGAAAAAGATCCCAATTCGTTCATCTGAAAATATAAATAACAGGGATACCGAAGCCCAAAATAAAATATTAATTATAAATATTATTCAAATAATAATTCAAAACCCACGTATAATGATATATCTCAAAATGTTTTCAATAATAATTATTTAATCAATAATTATAATTTCACATAAATAAAACACCATAATAGTAATAGTTTAGAGTTTTCTACATAGATGTTATTCGCTTTTAATTTTAAAAAACTCCATATTTTAACATCCATAAAGTGGTATGACCCACATGGAAATATTGAAAGGAACTACGTAACTCTATGGTTTGAAGGTTTAAAAGAATAAATTGTTATCTAAATTTTATCTAGTGAAGGGAACAGTACCCAATCAATTTTTTCATGAGATATAGAAAATGATATAAATCCCATAATAGTACCTAAAATATATGAATATCATAATTACATTTTATTTCATGAGCATGTTACAAACAACATTGAATAAAATCTATGAAATTAACGAAACAAATAATTTTATATACCTTGATGATCTAACTAGTCCTTTTCTAATTTGATTCCATATTCAACCATCATTACATCACAATCTGTGAATTATTAGGAAAAAAGATATCATGAGAAAAAATGTTTTATCAAAGAGGTGGATCTAAAATAAATAATACTTTTCCTCTATTATAATATTTTTTCCATTTTTTCCATTATCCCCATTTAATTATATAAATCCTTCATCAATTTTTTCCTGACACGACCCATTCATTTATCTCCACCAATTAATATACCAAAATATAATTTACGAATATTAAAATATTTAATTATTTCATTTCATTGACTATACATTATTCTAATAAATTTTCTAAACGCCAATTACTCTCATTTATTTAACACCCAAATTTAAATCATCAAAATATTAATAAATTATCCCAATATTGATGTCATGATAAATAAGTTATAATCCTTGGTAATAATTCCATATTAACCTCCATATTTAGATCCAAGGAATAGTTATTTAACCCAATTAATTATCTAACTCTAAATAACAATTTGATTAAAAAAAGAAATTCAAAAAACAGTGAAATTTAATAATGAAAATTTAATTATACTATGTGTCTCTAACACTTCAAATAAGAAACTAAAACAATAATAATATTTATTAAATGGTTATAAAATTATATATGTTACAAAAGATCATTATGAATTATGAGAATTATATATGTTTAGTTTAACTAATTATTTAAATGAATAAGATAAAGTAACCAATTTTATTTAAGTGTAATAAGACCTTGGGCGGATCATTCACCATAGAATAGTGAATCATGCTACTTGACTAGAAGTAAATATCATTATCACTCATCTCTAAAAAATAATATAATGTTCGTATAACAATTTGATATCACCAATGTAAATTAATACATTATTTTTCCATATTGAGTAAATTATATTAATAAATTAATAAATAATTAAATGAAACCAAGACCATTTTTAAAATATGAATCTTTTTCATAAAACACCTTAATATATCATCTCACCTCAATCCCATGTGAACAAGTGTAAACTCAAAAACCATTTTTTTAATATACCATTAAAAAACATATATGGAATTTTACAATAACCATTGTAATGCATAATAGGTCAAAAATTCCATAGTACCTCTCTACGTCACCACGATGTATTTTCTATTAAATGCATAAAATTCAATTGAAACTATTCCTTTACAACATGATAAACATTATCATTCTTCTTAAAATGAGAATGATTCTCTCAACTCATTAAAAAGATAAGCCTCATGGATTTTTGAAAAAGAACATTAAATTGTTCGAAACATTATAATCACTCTATTATATTTAATAAACAAAATTATAATATTTTTGTGGAATTGGAAATGTTTTGGAATCAATGAGAACTAGATTTATTGGAATATAATATTTTAATATTCGATACTTGAAAATTCCATTGTGTATTTTCTATGAATATTAATATAATTGTCTTAGATGTGAATGGATTAGTCAAATTTACACCAAAATAATTTTTGAGTTTTTGGAAATTAAATTAGATTTTATGGGATAAAATTGACCCCATTATGATCTTAGTGTCATTACATTAAGAGTCTAGCGAGAATGTAAAGAAATATTTTCACTACCCCTCTAATTTGGAGATTCATTTTAGGCCAATGAGAGTTTAGTGGATATTCTAAGTCACCAATAATGTAATGGAAATTTCATTAGTCTAATATATATTTTATAAAATTATTGGCCCTTCCACCTCCTCCTCCTTTTGTTAGTTGAACTAAATTGTGTCAATATATTTTACACTCTCATATACAATTAATAACTACGATTATGAGTCTTATTAAAGTCACATTTAAAGTTATATTATAGAACCATTTGTGGTAATATTATTCTCTATCCAAGGATAAGACAACGCTCTCATTGATTTTTGTTTTTTATCATCATTTAGTGGTCCTTAATCTATTAAACCATTAATTAAGTGTTTTATTTTTATTGGGGAGTTTTATCTGGGGTATTAGGGATAAATACATTGGAATGGTAAAATATTGGGTCAGAATTGAATTAAATATTATGTAAATCCTATTTAGACTAGAATAAGTATTTTACCAATGTGAAATTAAATTTACTATTTTTTGGTGACAATAATATTTATTGAATAATTGATAGGTGTGTGAGGAGGAATATTAATTGATTTTTAGGGGTTCGATAAATTATAAGGGATCTCATATGGTCTTTGGAGATTATATTGTATGGTCTACTGAGAGAGGTTGTATCGACCCTAACTCTAATATCCTATATCTAGTTCCTACTTTATTAAATTGCAATATATACAATGAATAATATCCTAAAGCTATGGTCAATTAAAATATTTTTGAGGTCCAAATATATACATGATACTTATTTTAGATAGGTATATTAAATATAATTCCTAGAAATGGAAATCATTTTTAATCATTGAAATCATTCAAAGTATTGTTTTTCAATTACATGAAAATGGAAACAAAAGAAGAGTGATCTCAAATTATATGTAAGGGTTAAGTATAATAGAAGATATCAGGAATCAATATGAATAATAATCATGTAAAGGTAAATAACTGATCATGAATTAAATTTAAATAATGTTACTATCATGATAAGATAATGCATAATAAATTTGGCAATGTAGAAAAATGAAAACACATTCTATTTAATTAATAAACGAATATCGAAATACACCCAGTTAGAATATCATTATGTAAATCGCATGGATAATGATAAAAAATTAAGAATTAATGAAATTATTTTTCATTGGATGGTATTTTCTCCAGAACATGATGCCTCTACTATGAAGACCTTTCAATAGAAGTATCAAAAATACATTTTGAACCACATTTAATTTGGCCAACATATTTGTCTCATGATACCAACATATGAATCAAGGGTCAATATAACTCTAGGCCCCAACCATCACAACATGTCAAATGACTTACTTGGAAATTAAATAATTTATTTAACTTATGAATCAATATATCGTATCATCAATTATCTGTATGGATTAAATGATACAAATTTATCAATATTTCCCTTGTTAAATAAATAACATTCAATAGAAACACAATATCTAAAAAATGAAATGTGGTTTAGGAAATAATAATATATAGTACACAAGAATAAAGATATTTATAATAATTTTAATATAAAATGAAAAATTATCTTATAGAAGGGATTGTTTCAGGACAAATATAACAATCACAAAAGAAATTAAGATTGTAAAATAACTTTTACCATTTAGTAAATTTTCAATAAAATCCCATTGGATGGAAAAATTGAATTGAAACATAAAATAAAATTAATTATTATCGAATCATTGTATTACATTTTTTGTGTTAGTATATATATCATCTGAAATAAATATTTTTTATAACAATACAATATTCCACAATGATGGGAAATTGAGATGAAGTCCCGTTTATTTAAGTTTGTCTCATCATGTATGTTTTTTCTTCATGAATAATAAATTTATGATAATTATTTTAATTTTTAAAACACTTTTTCTTGTATATAATTATTCTTAGTTCAATTATTACCATTTCATATATAATTACTTATAAATAATCGTTTAGATGGGTGTTTCGATGATATTTGACTTATGTGTCAAAAATGACTTCGATAGGTTGACTTTTTTTTCTAATAGGTAATTATTTAAAAATCTCAAGAATAATAAACCTTGAATAATAATCATATTTATAATTCAATTATTATTTTAATACTAGGAATTTAATACTGTTTTGATAAACGATGTGTGTTATGATCATATATAGGTCATACGTAGACATGAGTATCATTTCCAATTTTCAACAATTATTATAGAAAAGAGGTATGGGATATTTTCTATTTATAGAATAATAATAATATCATAAATAACATATTTTTTAAATATACATATATATATATATATATTATAAATTTTGTGTAGTGATAAAAATAGGGTCACATAGCTTTGTATATGTGGAAGTTCACACATACACGAACGACCATATCATCTTATAGAGAGTTCAATGGTAAAAAAGACAATGATATATTATCATTTAAGATTGATATATATGTCATTATTTTCATAAATATTCCATTTAAATAACATATATTCAATAAATACATTCTTATTAGCGTTGTTTTAATGTTTTGTGGTTAAAAAAATCCCAACTCTTCACCAGGTGATCGCTTGTTTTACACACGAGCAACATTACTGTATCCCCCATAAAAATGGAATAAAAAAATTAAACATGTAATGATTAATAAAATGAAATAATTATTTTATTTATATCATATAAATATTTTTATCCATCATTAAACACAACTATTAGAGTTGTTAATGAAAATCATGTCACCTTAGTTCATGAGGCTGTAATTAACCATACAGACAAGCGACATTATCATTTTACCTTTGAGGGAAGAGGACATAAATATATGTTATTCCCATAACATCATAACATCTCAGTATATGGGAGATTATTTTGTTATTATTTTAGAAACTAATTAATAATATTTTAAGTGGATGAAGAAAGAATAAATCAGAACTACATAGTTATGGATTTTACTTCATCTCAGACCACATCTTTGGGATTATTAATAATGTATTACTATAATGTATTTTATCAAAAACTATGGATTCTAAGATGACGGTATGTAATATTGGATTCTATTTAGGAATTAATTTTTTGAGCCAAATGGCTTATTAGGTGTGAATAATATAGCAGTTTGGGATACCTTTTATTTGTTAGGTTAGTGGGATGTTCGTAATTTTAAAAAAGAAAAAACAATTCCACTAACTTTCACATAAAAAGGGGGAAGTGGCTTATTCCCCAGACTCACTCTTGATAAGGTCAATATATGTCAATAATATATATTATATATAGGTTTTTAGGTGATTATATCCCTTATCATTTTAGTGTAACCCCCGGTAAAGCAATCTTTAGCTTAACCATTGTAATTAATTTTTACTATATTGACTAATTATTTTGGTAAAAAGAAATGTTGACCTTATTAGATAATATAAATTAATATGCTTCCAAATATGGAATCAATTTTTTAAAAAATAATTATATATAATTTGAAAATTTTTATTTAAAATTTAACTCCATTAACACGATGAGAATGATTGGTTTCAAATAGAAAATGTTCAAAGGATTACAGTATTTTTATTTAAAAATGTAGTGTGAAATTGATTTAAACAACCAAAATAAGATTAATATATATAATTGAACTAATTTTACACTTAATAAAATTTAATTTTTAATTTAACCTTGTTAATTATTCAAAAGAAAATGTTGTTTTCTATAAAAACCACTATCATTCACAATTCCCCGAAAAATGTTGCATTCTAGAAAAAACCCAAATTTTAATCCAATGATAATTTTTATATGATCATTTAAAAAAGAATTTTATTTCATAAAAAATCCCAAAATTGGTAAAAAACTTAAATAATTTTCTCAAAGCATAAATAAATTTACTTTTTTAAAATATTGTTTTTCAGAAATAATTTATTTTTATTTCCAATGATAGTTAATTTATTTATAATAAATATATATAAATAATTTTCAAAATTTATTTGGAACTAATCAGATGCACATAATTTATTTCTATTTCATAATGTTCATGTTTAAATATTTTTTGAGTAGAGTACATTCATTTAAACCTGTTTTTTTTTCATAACAAGATAACACACAAATTAATTTTTTTCTAAATAATATACATTAAAGTATTTGAGTGTTATATTATTCCCTCCTATAAAAATTTTTTCCTCTAAATTTCATGGTTATTAACTTATAAATTTATGAAGGTGATTATTATTTATAAAATCCTTTGGTTCCCACATTGGTTCATTTTAATTTTCATTTCTCCAAAGATCCTTTATTAGAAGATTTATCTGATTCCCCAATAATTTCACTATAGTATAAATAATATGGCTGAGTTATTCAGAGTATCATATTTTAGTTTCCGATTATATTTCATCAAATTTGATCACATGAATTAGGGAATTCGTGTACTTAACAATCATATGTGGAACACATCTTGTACTTTTGAGAGACATGGTTTCATTGTCAATCCATAATAGAGAACACCAATTGTTTCATTGATTTAGATGTTTTCAATGTACCTTGATCTACAATTTGCAATCCTAATTCACCTTATAAAAACCATGAATGGAGGTACTTTCAAGAAAACATTATTTTCCACTTGGAATTCCAAATCATTTCAATAATTGTTGATATAACTCTTTTTTTTACATTTAGATGATTTAATGTGATTCTTAATATCTTTTACCTTTATTAGTGTATCATAAAAAAATATGGTCTTATGAGTTTTATTTCTCCAACATCATCCCAACATGTTGTAGTAAAACATATATTTCCATATAATTCTATTTATGGTTCCATTTAAATACTTGAATAGAACATATTGTTATAGGAAAACTACACCAATGGTAAATACTGTTATCATATACCTTGAATGTCTAGTGAGAATAACCAAAATGTTGCATAAAATGTTTAAATAATACTTTTAAACTATCCATTACTTTGAGGATAGTAGGCAGTTCTAAAATAAAACTCAGTATATAGATAATTTAGAGAAAACCTCCATAATTTTGATTTAAAATTCGGATCATGAAAAAAAAATTAAAAAGGTGTTCTATGAAGTCTTAAAACATAATCATTATAGATACATGTCAGTTACTCTAGAGAAAATTCATTTCTTATAGTCTGTAAGTGAGCGGTTTTGGTTAAGTGATCAGTGATAGCCCATATTGCATCATTCATTCATGGATTCATTGTTAGCCCAATGAAAAATTATATAGTAATGCCATCTAGCTTTAAAATTGGAATAAGAAGAAGTTAAATTAATCCTCTATGATTATAGAACATCATTTACTTTCTAATAAACCAAGAATCTAGATTCAAAATTATATTCTCCCCTTTTTATATAGTCCTACATAAATATTCCCACAACTACCTAAACATATTTGTTCTACTATGGGGTATAGATAAATTCTATCTATGAGAATTATCCAAAAATTACATTTTTTAAATTAGTAATAGATTCAATACATAACATCCTTTAATATTTTAGAATAACATATTCAAAAATGTGGTCTACTAATTTCCTATCACTCATAGTATTAATTTTCTCATAAAAGTTCTCATCATTTGAGTGATGACATTTTATTTTCATTTAATTATAGTTTCACAAAAAATTGAAAAATGTGTGTTGTCTCCTTATCCCAAATAATTGTCATATCCATATTTACTTGATCCTTTCACACATGATCTATCTTAATACACATTTGGGTCTTATATACATGATATTTTCTACTCAATGAATATACTACCATATTTTCTTTCCCAGGGTGGTAGTGTATTGAGAAATCAAAATCTGGAGTAGCTTGACCGATGACCTTTGTCTTATATTGAGATTATTTTATGAAAATATTTATTTAGGATTTTCTAGTTCATGTATTTCTCATATATTTTACTATGGAGATAATTTAGTAATATAATCATAGAGAATATTTCAATGTACAACTAAATATTATTGGTTGGATATTTTTTTATTTTTAAATTTGTTTGATTCATATGAAATAGCTTTTCTATTTTTCTATAGGACACAAACAAGCCCCATATTTGATGCTCAAAAATATATCAAAATCCTAGAATTTATAGATGTTAGTCCAAAAACAGGATCGTTGACTTATTTTTGTTCAATGCATCAAAAAATTCATTAGATTCTATTTTCCAAATTATCTTAACCCCTTTAAATGTATGCTTTGTTAACAGGTTATCCAATCAAGAAAAAGTTTTATCAAAACACTAATAATAACCATCCAAACTAAGGAAAGTATATACCTCAGTTTTTATTGAGGTTGGATGGTATTCTATTACTTCTCCATCCATTATAAGATCAAATAAGATTCAATCCTTGGAAACAACATAGATATGAAAATAAACTTCATGAAACCAAAAACACACTTACTAAAAATCCCATATAACTATTTCCATATAAAAGACTCTAGGATTATTCATAAGTGATTCTATCATTTCTCATACATATTATAGTACACTAATATATCATAAGTTAATAGAGTAAAAAATCATCAGTATAGTTTTTTAAAATTCATTTCATTAGATCCATAAAGACATTGGTGAATTAGTCAACCCAAATTCTTATATTGAGAAACTATAATTTATATCTCTCATTATAAAATAATTCATCAGAATGTATTCCTTAATCACTAACTATTGATGATACCTAGAATGATGGTCAATATTTGAAAAAATATTATGCTCTGTGAATTGGATTAAATAAGTAATCAATGAAATGATGAAGATAATTCTTATTTATTATAGTAGCTTTAATTTACCAATAATAAATTCAGATAATCATGGATCTATATTTCTTATTAAGGTAGAGAACAAGGGCTCCCCATGGGGAAACACAATGGTGAATAAATCCCTTATCACTAAAGTCGTCTAGTATTTTATTCAACTCCACTAATTACATAATAGAAATTATATATGGAGTAATTTATTTTGAACATTCATTGAGGACTAAATTAATGGAAAACCCAACATCATGCTATAGGGGATGTCCATGTAATTCCTCGAAAATACATCAACATATTCTTGTATAATAGATACATCCTCAACATAAGGACTACCTAATACATCCATAGATTTTTTTTCTTTTCATCCACATGAATAACATTTAGTAGAGCTTATATTGTGGATTAAGTCATGTATCATATGATGATTTATATGGTATAAAGATACCAAATTCCACATGTTCAAAACATAATTTAATTTTCTACTTCTTATAATAAATCTTTGTGTCATATTTTTAGTGTAATCATATAACATTGAATTTATTGAATTCAAATATAGGTATGATAATACTAAAATAAAATAAATCATGTTTATGTTTTATAATGGAAACTTCTTGAAACATATCTTTTGCATTCAAACTTCCCAGTGTAGTTTTGAAACACAATTCCCCTATTAAATTAAAAGGGAAATGCCAATTTTTTTGAAAACATCATTGATATAAAAGAGTGACTAGATTCAAAATCAAATAAAGCATCCCCAAAATTCGAATATATTATTATATCATCTACCAAAAAATCATTATTTACTTCCACATCAACATTAGTGATCTCATAAACATAGAATTCTCCCCAAGGCATTTTAAATAGTGTATTTTTATGATGCTTTAGAAATTGGTGTTAATAATGCCCCATTTCTTCTAAAACTAAATCATCTGAAGTAATTTAATTTTTTTATCCCATTTTAATCTTGATTTATAAAACCATTATCTCAGTACTTAAAATATACTACCATTCCATTGAGGAATTACCTAGATGACTAATTCTATAATTATCGCAAGGGGATTATTTCTTAATATTGGTATTATTCATAAATTAATTCACTTTTTCAAATGGATTATTTGATGTCATATTTTCACGTGTTATCTTGTACATGTTGAATCTAGTGAACTCCTTCTCCATTTTGATGGAATATAAAAATATTTTATCTTATGATGAAAAATGATGATAGGCGAGAACCCATTGGAGAGTTAGCATAATATGTTGAATGAAATAGTAAATCGTTCCCTCCTTATTGATTATTTAATTTTTATAATACATGGATATACATTTAAAGTTATCCTTAAACATAGACACACAATATTCTCCATTTTTTTAAATCTAAGGAACTTTCTCCTCATTTCATTATTTTCTCTTGATGGAATTTTTTTCAAAGATTGTATCCTTATAATATTTTCATTATGTGAGTTTTATTCCAACTCCCCTTGTATTTTGGACCAAGAACCACCATTGATCGGAATTTCATTTCATATAATACACTTTAATTGTAACCATTTAATTTTCATCACATATTGAGGCCAAAAATATTTTACTTTGAGACATAATACATTTGGTTGCTACCGTTGGATTATTAGTCCCACCAAATGATCTGGGATTTTGTCAAATGAAGTAATCCAACAAAGGATAAGCTCATAAATTACTAGGATTTTCTATTTAGGAAAGGTTATTTTTCATAACCTGAGTATGATTCCCTAATATATCCATAATTTTTTCTAGTTCCAATACATACTCTATTGGCTTCCTCAACAGGGAAATATCCACATTGGCCATTATTATTGATACTTTCTTCCTTTCAGGAAAAATTTCTATACAATATAATATTTTTGATTAACATATTAAATTATGAGTTTTTTTGTATAATTTTAAATATGGTGTTACAGTTAACATAGATTTAAATTTATTAATTGTTTTATCAGAATCAAAAACCTTGTTTCTTAACAGATTTATTTATTTTAAAATATTCCATAATTGTTTTTAAAAATATGTGGTCTATCTGAAGCATATTTATTGTGAGTTTAAATCCAAGGGCATGGTAAGTCTTATTCTCATGCACTATGGGATGGTTAGTTCGAGATCATGGAACCCTTTTTGGATTTATTAACCCTTGGAAACTCTATAAGAAAACAACATCCACTTGTAGTATCTAGATAGGTATGTATTCCTAGAAAAATACACATAATTTATTCCACTGAAATATATTAGTTTGTTGATATATACTTATCCTCAAAGTATATCGTAGGTTTGTGTTCCCAAATCTAGGTTTTTATTAATCTAGTTCCTAAGGATTCTTCTAATCCAAGCTCTAATACCTACTATAATGATAATACATCTAATAACTTGGATCTTATACCTATATTCTCCCATTGATATATATACAAGGTGAATATTCTTGAAAGGCTATTTTGTTTAGAATATTTGGTGAAAAAATACATACATGATACTCGTTTTACATAGGGATATAAATTACAATTCATAGAAATGGGAAAAAAAATTCACCCTTTAACTCGTTATAAGAATTCATCTTTATATCATTGGGAAATGAAACTAAATAAGGGTGAGTTCACAGGCTTAGTAAGGGATATGTACACTGGAATCTATAATAAAACAATAAGAATAATCCAAATTGATTGATAAATAACTGAACGGACATGAAATTTTAAAAATGTAACTATCATGATAAGATAAGGAATAATCAATACAGTAATGTAAATAATTGAAAAATCATGAAATTTAATCAGTAAATAGTGAAATAAATTCATCTATTGATAATATAATTGTGAAACTATCATGGATAATAATAATAGAATTCATAATGAAGAAAATTCATTATCGTTGGATTTAATATTCTACGTAATATTATATCATTAAAATCAGTACCATTCATAATATTTTTAAAAACTATAACTATCTAACTATTTAATTTTGCCAAATATTTTGTCTCATGAGACCATCCAACGCCTCAAGGGTCTGTATAATTCTTATCTCCAACCATCACTATAGGTCAAAATCATTTTTCACTTTTCAAATGATCAATTTAATTCAAGAATAAATATACCTTATCATCAAAAATACATATAAAGTACTAGATGTAGATTTCAAAATATTTCCCCTGTTAATCAAATGACATTTTTTGTAAACCCTGTATGTTAAATAGTATACGGTTTAAGAAATAATAATATAAAAAATAAAATAATATGTATTTCTAGGAGAAATATAATTCTCAAGGAAAAATGTTCATAAGGAATTAATTGTTTAAAGGGAAAATTAAAAGTCACAGAATATATTAATCTATGTAATAACTTTTATCCCGTGGTAATTTTCATATGAAATCCCCTTGGATGAAATAATTTTAATTGAAACCTAAAAACCATGAATTATTAATAAATCATGATATTACAAGTCAATGTTCATCATATACACCATATAAAATAAATTAGTTTCATAACATCAAAATATCCCTCAATGAAGATAAATTGATATGAAGTCCCTTAAATTGAGTTTGAATCATCACACATGTTCTTTATCTTGAGTAAAAACAAACTAATTTTAATTATTCACTATATTATGAATTTTTTTATGATTATTTTCAATTTCATGTTAATAATTACCAGTTATATACAACTACTTAATCAATAATGTTTTTGTCCAGGGTTTTGATTATATTTGACTAATGTATCAAAAATTAATTCTGAAGTTTGACTATTCACCTAAGTGGTCATTATTTAAAGTATTTAAATAATAATCATGAAATAATTAACAAATTTAAACATAAATTATAATTTAAACACCAATTATGAAACAGATTTTATAAATGGAGTATGTTACGCTCGTGGAGACAGCAGGTTGTACATACGCATTAGTAATATTTAATTTTTCAGTTATCATTATAATTAGAAGGAAAATAAAATTTATCTTTCCATAATGATCATAATATCATAAATAACACAATTTATTATATTTACATATACATATTATCTATTTTGTGTGATGATGAAAAAATATCCACATCGCTTTGTGAAGGTGGTAGCCCATATATACATGAACAATGTTATCATCATTTAGTGTGCGAAGGGTAGGAAAAAATGATGTATTATCATTTAATAATGATACATTTGTCCTGAATATCGTAATAAATCCATTTATATCATATATATCAATTAAATTTATCCTTATTACATCCCATGTTAAAAATTATTGAAAAATGAAGAACATGGCGTTATGAGACTATAGTCTACCATACACAAGAGTGATGTTATCATAACCCCTAAGGAATGGAAAATAAAAAAGTTAAATATGTTAAAATTACTTCATAGGTATAAATATGTTATTAATATCATATATATATATATATATCAAAAATCATCACACCCAATTCTGATAGGTGTCGATGGAAAATGGATCCAAAATATTTACCCAGTGGTAGTCAGTCATTCACACAAACAATGTAATCATTTTTTAAGGGAAGAGGAGATGGAAATAGGTCATACAATTTAAATAATAACAAATCAGTATATTTTATTTATTTTCGTTAGTATATAGTCATTAATGAATAATATTTTATTTAGGTTGAAAATGTAATAAATAAAATATTCATTGTTATGAATATCACCTCTTCATTGAGCATTTATTTTAGATTATACTAAAATTATTCAAATAATGTATTTTTGTCCAAAATATGGATTCTAGGAAGGGGGTATGGGATTTTGGAAGTGTTTTTTTATTACATGAACATTCCCAAAGGCTTATAGGGTGTAAATTATATAGTAGAGTGGGAGACCGTTTAGAAGTTAGTCGAGTACCAAACTTGTAATTTATGAAAAAAATTATTACCCATGTTTTTCACATGCTGGAAGGGTCAAAAATGAATTATTATTAATCCATAGAAATGATAAGTTCTAAATAGGTCTTGATAATATAATTTAGAAAACATTTAGGTAATTTTTACCATTATTTTTTTTGTTTACCCGTGGTAGTCCCATTTTTATGATAACTATGGAAATTAATTTTTACTTTAAAACTATTATTTTCTGT
Source organism: Viscum album (assembly GCA_963277665.1). Taxonomy (NCBI): domain Eukaryota; kingdom Viridiplantae; phylum Streptophyta; class Magnoliopsida; order Santalales; family Viscaceae; genus Viscum; species Viscum album. The sequence continues at coordinate 671,083,710 of OY728123.1, forward strand.
CAAGAACTAATTCAAAATTATTATGTAATATTCATTCTTCAAATTAGAAATAATGAATCAATTTTGAAAAATTACTTAAAAATATTTGGAAATTTTTAATGTTACATTAATCTTATATATTGAATAAAAAAGTCGAATTTCAATGAAAAAGGTTCATAAGTTCAAAAAAATATTTTTATAAAAATTCAAAATTAAATTGAATAAAATGAAAAAAAATTATTAATAAATATATAATTGATATAAATTTACTATAAACCAATTAGAATTTAATCTCACCCTATAAATTATTTAAATGAAAATAAAATTTTCAATAAAATTTTGTATCATTCACTACCCATAAAAAATGAGACATTTTAAAAAAAACCTATAACTATCCCTAATATAATTTTTAAATAATGATTTTAAAAATAATGTTCATTTTATCAAAAAAATCTAAAATATGAAGAAATAAAATTAAAATACGGGAACAAAGTGCGATAAAACCAACTTTATGAAAACAAATCAGTTTTTCAATGGACATATCTTTTTCTTTTAAATAAATCTTATTTTATTTATAACTAATATATAACCATATTTTTTGTAATTAAGTTTTTACTTTTCATACACTCCAACGTAATATCATGGTTATAACGGTCATGTTTAGATTATAATTTAATAGATTATTTTCGTTGCAACTCGGTGTTTCATGCATTGTAAGATATCAAAAATAAATAAAATTAATTACAAAGAAATATATTTTAATGTATTGGGGTTTTAAAATGGATATTGGGTTTCATTTTTTGGAACATATTTACCTATTGAGTTGTTATCGGGGAAGGGTGTTGGAATGGTCTATGGACAATGGGACTCATCTAACTGTTTATTTGGGATATTGGATAATGATAAAGTGTTAGAGGACTCATTATACCATGTTCAACCCTTAGAATTGTTTTTTAATGGTTATATTAGATGGATAACCACATAAATAATAGTTCTGATATAGAAATATAAGGTATTAGAAGGAAATTGAGGAGTATTAACGTTTATGGAATCACCATGACGGAGATTAAATGGTTGGTAAGAGATTAAGTGATGTATTATGTGATATAATGAAGTTAAATTTGCATGGAAAGATTTCAAAACCCCTTTCCAAGTATCCAGACTAAAAAATTAAGATTGGAGGAATGTGGAGGGATATATGAATTACGTTTTTATCATCTGATAGATGTTTTTTTATTGTTAAAATATATAATTAAAATTTAAAATCTCTACGATTAGTGTGTTATGTATTTTGAGGAATAATCTGTGACAATTTCTATCTAAGGGGTAAGATTGAATTATCAATGTATGAAAATGTTTGTGATGCATCTTTTTATAGTCTATTGTTTGGGTGGTGGGTATTGTGACTCCTTATGTATTGTTATATTTATCATGTCATATGATACAATGTTTTATTATAACTAGAGATGTAGTTATATATCATTATATTTCATTACATATAGATTACTGTAAATTGGTAGGAATATATATATCATCACATAAAACGGTATGGGGGTTGTTATGAATATAGAGAATGTATATATTCCATGGAACCAAAAGGTATGAGGTAAATATGATAAGGGTACCAACACTTGAGTCCTCGTACCATGTATTTTGGATTATGAAAATAAGATTATTATACTGGCACTAGCCAATGTATGTTGGGTCGAGCATCAGGGTGTCAAGGTAAGAATATAATGACATGGTTTTGGTATTTATATCTCTTGTATTATACTTTTTCAAATGAAATTGTACTTGCACTAAGAAATATATATTGTAGCATATTTTAAGATCCCTGTTTCTGGTGTCTTATTGGGTTTTTTACAGAATCCATCCACATAATCATTGATAATAGTTAACCCTCATGATGGATATGCATGTAAGGGGTGGGTACGGATATCATGGGATTATGATGGTATAGTTTTTCGGGAAATGGATATGGTTTGGAGTTGATATTTAGGATAATATTATTCCATTAGTTAAATGTATTCCTTCTTTTTATATTATATCATTTCATTTATATTCTTTTCATTCTAAAATAAATAAATTCAATGTATCTATTGTTTAATATTACATAGGTTGTATATGTTATATTCTGGCTTATTTGATGTATTTTGGAGGATCATATCGTCATCAAAAAAAGACCCAATTTGATGTGATTGGAATATTATTAATAAAGTAATATGGGTAATATAGTAAAAAAATATAAAAATCATACCTTTAATGTTGTACACAATATCTTAATCTAATTTTTAGGATAATTATTAGTGGAGATCACTAATTGAAAACCTAACTACACTACCCTCCATAGGGATAACACTGGACACTAGAATCCATGTTAATAAAAATATTACACCCAATTATTAATGGTGTGATAACACCTTCTCCTCTTATTAAAATGATGAATGTAGATAAAGGAGATATTCAATTATACATTTCTCATATCTAGAAAATTCAATTAGGGGATGTCATTCCCTTATATAAACTCCATTAATTCAATTATTTATGTCCAAAATTGGATTCCATCACATGAAAACATACTTTCATTTAAGAATAAATTTTTCTATAATTTAGATCAATAGAACATTTAAAAATCTAAAATTTCATTAATGAGTCAAATAACTGATTCGTAACCAAATATATACTACTATGAATATATCTCAATGGTCGGGTAATCATATTCCATATCATAGACCCATAATACATAATTATAAAGAATTATTGTGGAATCCTGAAACAAATTATGATATAGATATATCACAATATGTGATTTTCATCACCTGGGTGTCATAGGGTATGATTTTTTGTATATCATACAATACAACATAACATAATTTAGATAATATACAACATTTCCCACTTCCTCTAAAATCTCACAACAAAATTATTTAAATGTTGACAACACATTCTAATTGCTTCCTAAATAATTATGATATGGTTTATCAAACAATATTAATTTTGTTACAATATTTTTAATTAATTTTTAATTCTTATTAAAAGTAATAATTTTGTGACATACAATCCTTCATAGAATTAATAAAAAAGTTAAAAAATCATAATTTCATATATGTTAATAGATAGATGCCTCTAGTAAACCAACAATGTCACTAAGGAAACAAAGGTGTCTTGTGTGATCTTCATCAATCATAATTATACATATATATGATCATGTCCATAATAATATGTATCATATATATCGTTGTTATTCCTACATAATCATTTTTTTCAACTACATCTTCTAACGAGTAGATAATGAACATGTTAATCTAGTATAGTTAATCCGAGATTCATGATTATATAAAATAGATTAAATACTATGAATGAAAAAATCACATGTAATTATTCTATTTCTTCAATAACATATCATGTGACTCAAGAATGAATATAAATGAATTTCCCCCAGTATGATTCAATCAAGGTCCAAAATATCTATAATTTTTCAAATGATTGGAAAAATTCTATCTTATGTGGGATCTAACAAGTGACATAATCCAAAAAAACCCTACCCTACCCTAATTAGCTAATCCTTAATGATTGGGTAATAAATTTATCAACGATTGAATGTTCTCATCCTAAGAATCATTCCAACCACTTGTAATAGGGACTTATGGTGAGAATACACCCAAAAGTATATCAATTCGCACATGACATTCCATATGATATACTTTTCCATGTTAGTACAAATAATAATTGTCAAATTATTACTCAGGATTCCATTCAATGTATTAATTATTATATTCTACACATTTAAATATTAATAGATAATCACAACCCACAATAGAAAATAATGTTCATCAATTAAACCCAAATTAATATCACACATTTATTGACTATTATTAATCCACTTTTTAGGTAATATATATGTGAATCACATAGGTGTAAAAGATAATTATAGATTAATTTTATTATAAAAACAGGATTTATTTAAAAACCCTTAAATCCAATAACATATACATCACATACCAAGATATTTAACATACACCTCCAATGATTTCCACGCTAATTTTTTTCCAATGAATATGTTAGATTTTCCTATATACCCACCAAAATGATCATTACACCACCCTGATTTATGATATCAAATATAAAAATGGTACTTGAAAATGATGGGTTTAGCTCGTTGTGAGACAAAGTTTCCTTGGCCAGAGTAATATATCCATTATTGTTATAGTAAATCTCAATTACTCTCTTAATTATAGGTACCAACCCATGTTCAAAAATGAATTATGTATCCAAAAATTATTCTTCATAACATCTAATGTAATGATTTACTCTTCATCTATTGTTGAATCTTATATGGAAGATTATTTTCAAAACATATAACTAATAGCACCACATTTTAGTAAAAAGGAAAACAACATTGATATCTCACATCATCATTTATAGATTAAAAAATAGTATCAATGTTACCATTCATAAAGATAACATCCTCTAATCAAATGACTCATATGAAATTACATCTTATTATTAAGAAATATAGGAATTTCATTACCAAAATCGATGGACTCTTGCTGGTATTTGATACATAATAGTTATTATCAAAGCAATAGTGGAATCTGGATGAGTAAAAAATATATAATAGATTATAGGACATATGAAAAAAATAGAATTATTTTTATCCAATATTTATAACTTTTTGGAAGGATCTTGAATCTTCCTCATATTAGTTCCATGAAATACTGGTAAAAACACATTCTGGGAGTTCTCCATAATAAATAGGTTTGTATAATTACCAATATATGTGTTCTATGTCATTCTAGGAAGGCTAAATAGTCATTATCTATCCATCTTCAGGCCTAGTATGTATGATTATTCACCCATTCCTTTCAATGGTATTTATTTTTCCAACCTCATATTTATAGAATGAAAATTCAGGACCTCATTTCCAATAAGATTTATATCATTTATATCGAATATATAAAATATCACCAATATGAAGAACCAAGCTAGACAGACCTATATATTACATCATTTTCATAATATAAATTGTTCAAAACCAAAATAATCACAAAAAACAAATAATTGAAGGTTTAGTGTCTTTGAGGAACAATTACATGGACAATAGATTGTATACAACTTGTAAACATTTCTACATATTCAATCAATACTCGGCCTTATTCTAAAAATCTCATAAGAAAACATCATCCCCAAAATCATTATAATAGAAACATAGGAAAAGTGTGACCTCAAATAATCATTAATAGAATCATTTATATAAATCCTAAGGGTTAGATCATATGCATCAAATACATCATGTATAGGGATATAACTTCCCGGACCTGGGTGCCACGCAACCGGTGCCCCAAAGCTGGTTCGCCACAAGACCTCAAGTGCATTTACCCAAATGCCAGAGGCTGCCGACTAGCAGCCAGGGCCCAGGTCTGATAGTGGGGAATCTATGCCCTCATTTTTCCAAGTGTAGCGTAGCGGAATACAAAATAAACATACCCGACAGCGGAAGCAGTAAACATACACAACTGAAATAAATACAGTAGTGGATATAACAAACAGTATATAAGTGATGATGCTACATGTTTCAAGTTCTATGAAAACAGCCAGAACATGTTATACATCAATACAGTACAACAATATACGAAGTACAGCAAAACAAGAAAAACAGCTGGCAGCGGCAACGCGAGCCTAGGCGTGGTCCCATGCCCTCCTACTCCTAAGAAACAGTCAAGTACCTGTATATGGACTCTTACCCCTATCTACACCTATAGAAACGTAATCTTTTTGGGCCGAAAAGAGTGACCCAAACAGGGTGTGAGAAATATATCTCAGTAGGCACCCTCCAAAGGCCCGTGCCCAACTGCATGTAAGCATTCAACAATAGTGTGTTGTAATAAAATGAAATAAAGTAATAAGTACTAAAAAGAAACAACTACTAGTTATATGTCCATTTTTAATATTCATTTAATCCATTTAATATAAGAAATCACCACAGTGCATTTCTAAGTAAACAACTAGTGTCCTCAGACACGTAAACTCCTACCCTCGAGTAATGAGTATCCAACACAGAATCTTCCCTCAGGAATAGGTAGTGTCGCCCTCAGGCATAGGGTCTATTTCCCTCAGGCACGGAAGAAGTTTCCCTTAGGGCGAAAATATCTACAGCCCTCAGGCTAAATAGTGCAGTGCCCACAGGCTAATCACAACAACACCCTCAGGATAAACAGGTAATTGGTCCATGCCCAACATATCAAAATTCAGTAAACAAGTAATTCCTCTCAAGGAAATTCTACCTTTACTACATTTAAGGCATACCCTCAGGTATCCTGGCCAAATGCCTAAATAGGGAAACACACCCCCGGGGTGGTTCCAGATCCAAGCAACGATCCCAACCAGCATTTTATTATCACAATTTAATCACCTATGCAATTCTAGGCATTAAATATTGCAACAGCCTCAGCCACAGGACAACCCAACATATGTTCGTAGCACGAAAATGCACAAAAACGCACGACAGTTGGAAAATAAACACAAATACACCTACCTTATACGCCATCAAACGATATTCTCGAACGCCGACTCCAGAAATGCCCAAGAACGGCGTAGATCTGACAAAGAACAAAACCCTATTAAAAGGTAAATAACATACGTTAAGAGAATAATTGGTAAGCAAAATGATAGGAGAAGAGAGGGCCTACCCGTGCGGTTCCAACGATATCGTCCGAGGCGGAAACTGATTCCAGATGAACCCCCAGCGGATCTTCAAAGGTCCGACCTCCTCCTTTGGCTCGAAATCAACTCAACTATATCCTCTGCCAAATGAGGAGGCTACTGCATGTTTTAAGCTGAAAAAACAAAGTACACAACGTGTAATTCTGAGTACATGGCGTGTACTTCTTTCATTTAACTGTTCATTTGGCAGCACCGCCACACTGTTCATCCGTCGACATGAGTACATGGCATGAACTCCCAAGTAAACGGCGTGTACTGTCGCCCAGCTGGCGGCGACTCCACTTCCTTACTGATTAATCCTGCCGACTGACTACACGGCGTGTAAGGTACCACTACACGGCATGTAGTCGTACCTACACCCCTCATCGCCGACATTGCTACACGCCCCGTGTACTCATCCCAACACGGCTAGAATTACACGGCATGTGGAAAAGTACACGGCGTGTAGTTCCAAAATTAAGGATTTTTTCCCATTTTCCATGTTTTCTCCAAAACACATAAGGAAAACGAAAAAGAATAAGCTCGTACCTCAAAAATAAGAAAAAGCTTCTTACAAATATCCCCCCTTATAGCAATTTGTCCCATAATTTCCCATCCTAGGGTGGTGAAGATAAAGCTCAGAACAGCTCTGGCCACTGAGTACGTACGTCGGCCTCCCGCTCCCAGGTCTCGTCCTGCACTCGGCCATGCTGCCATAGCACCCATATGAGAGGAACTGACCGGCCTCAGAGAACCTTCATGCTCCTATCAACGATACAGATCAGATTCTCCTCAAAGGACGCATCATGATGAATCTCAACCTCCTCTGGGTGAAAGGTTTGAGATGATTTTGAATGGTAGTGATGCAATTGAGACACATGGATGATGTCGTACATGGCTCGGTACGGCTGTTGTAATTGCAACCGATTGGAAACCAGCCCGACTCTCTCTAGAATCTCAAATGGTCCAACATACCTCGGTGAAATCTTACCATGTCTCCTGATCTTCTTGTGTCCCAGCCTCAGAAAAACACGTAGAAAAACCTAATCCTCGACCACGAACTCCAAAGGTCGTCTACGGCGATCAACATATGACTTCTGACAAGACTGCGTGGTAGCCATCTGCTTCCAAATCAACTGGACCTGCTCAAATGTCTCCTGTACGAGTTGTGGCGCCAGTAAAGTTTCGTCAGCTACCTCTAACCAGCACAAAGGTGATCGACATGGACTACCATATAAAGCCTCCTGTGGTGCCATCTCAATAGTTTCCTGAAAACTATTGTTATAGGAAAACTCGACTAAGTGTATATGATTCTCCCAAGAGCTCCCAAAGTCTAGGACGCATGTGCGCGACATGTCCTCAAGCACCGATATCGTCTGCTCTGACTGGCCATCTATCTGAGGGAGGTATGCTGTGCTCAGAAGCACCTGTGTACACAGCGCCCTCTGAAAACTCTGCCAGAAGCGAGACATAAAGCAGGCGTCCCTATCTGAAACGATAGAACGAGGGACCCCATGAAGACGTACGATCTCTTGGATATACATCCTCCCGATCTCATCCACACCGAAGGTCTCCTTGATCGGCAAGAAGTGATCAACCTTCGTGAGTCTATCTACAAAAACCCACACGACGTCATTGCCACGAGGAGACCTCGGCAATCCCATCATGAAATCCATCGAGACATCATCCCATTTCCACTCTGGAATGGGCAACTGCTGTAACAGCCCAGCTAGCCTCTGGTGATCTGCCTTCACCTACTGAAAGGTGGAACACCTCGTAACAAAACCAGCTATCTCTCTCTTCATACCCGGCCACCAGTACTGACGTCTCAAGTCTCGGTATATCTTGGTAATCATGAGATGAAATGACCAAGCTGGAGCATGAAACTCCCACATCATCTCCTCACGTATATCCCCTAGAACCCATACTCATCCATGGAAACAAAAACCTCACCATCACCTAACGTCCAAACGGGAGGAGGGTCCTCACTTGCCACCGACTCCCGCGGAACTAGGCCTTCTGAATCAGATAGACGCCTCATCCTCACTCTATCCAGGAGGGTAGAAGTCACAGATATCGAGGAAAGATAAGTCTACCCCTGACTGTCATGAACCTCCAGATGCATCTCAGAGAACAAAGCCATGACCTTCCACTCACCACTGGCCTCCTACACTTCCTTTATCTGAGTCTTCCTGTTCAGTGCATCAGCTACTGCATTACATTTACCAGGTGTATAGGCAAGCTCAAAATCGAAGGACTGTAGGTACTCAACCCACCTTCATTGCCTCAGATTCAGGTCACGCTGAGTAAATATATACTTGAGGCTTTTGTGGTCGGTGAAAACCACAAAATTCTCTCCCAACAGATAATGTATCCAACAGCACAACGCATGCACAACTGCATCCAACTCGAGATCATGTGTCAGGTAATTCCTCTCATGTGGACTCAACTACAGAGACCTGTACGCAACAAATTGGTCTCCCTCCATCAAAACTGCTCCCAGACCAATGCCTGATACATCACAGTAAACTGTATAGCTCTTCCCCTGCTCTGGGAGTATCAGGATCGGTGCTGATGTCAACCTTCCCTTCAGGTCCTGAAAAGTTGTCTCGCATGCTTCTGAACAAACGAACTTCACACCCTTCTTAGTCAGACCTGCCAACGGTGCTGCTAAGTGGGAGAAGTCATGTATGAAGCGTCTGTATTAACCATCCATACCTAAGAAACTCTATATCTCAAACATGTTCTTAGGCTGCTCCCAGGAAACCACTGCTCTCACCTTCTCTGGGTCTACTTCCACTCCTACCTCTGAGATGATATAACCCAAGAAGTGAATCTGGTCCATCCAAAAGTGGCACTTCGAGAGATTAGCATATAGTCGATGCTCTCTCAGTGTAATAAATACGATCCCATGATGGGTGGCATGGTCGTGTCGAGTGTGAGAGTACACCAAGATGTTGTCCACGAATACTACCACAAAAGAATCAAGATACGAATGGAACACACGATTCAGCAGAGCCATGAAAACTGTTGGCGTGTTCGTCAGATCGAACGGCATAACCGAATACTCATATAGAACATACCTACTCCTGAAAGCAGTGAGAGTTATATCAGATGGTCTAACGTGCAGTTGATGATATACGGATCTCAAGTCAATCTTCTAGACCACTCGTGATCCACGAAGCTGATTAAACAGATCATCTATCCTCCGCAAGGGATATTGGTTCTTAACCGTAAACTGGTTCAACTTCCAATATTCCATGCAAAGTCTGAGGGTACCATCCACCTTTTTCACAAAAAGGAATGGAGAACCCCAAGGAGAAGTACTGGGTCAGATAAAACCCTTCGCCTGTAGCTCCTCTAACTGCCTCTTGAGCTACTGCAACTCAGGCGTGGCCATCCTATAAGGAAGAATGGACCCCGGTGCTACTCCAGGAACAAGCTCGATAGAGAAATACACCTCACGCACTAGAGGTAGACCTGAAAATTCATCCGGGAAGACATCCCTGAAACAATCGACAACTGGAGGGAAATCCGTCTGACAAGTCCCCTGGTCATCCAGATACAAACTCGCAATCTGGGCTATGACTCCACCTCACCCATGATGCTCTGGTCCAACTCGACTCGCCGGAACATCCCACCCACCCTTGTATAGATACTCTCCACCCTCTGGTGATGTGAAACGCACCCTGCAATGATAGAAGTATACAAAGGCTTGCTAGGGAACCAACCAGTCCATCCCGAGAATGACGTCATAGCTCCTCACCTCCATGACATAGAGGACCCAAAGGAAGTGACACCCTCAAACCTCAAGGGGGCACTCCTTACACTGACACACACCAGCCGTCCTAGCCCCCAACGGAGTGTATAGCGTCAAGATATTAGAAGAAGAAGAAACACCGAGCCCAAGGCTCTCCACAATGGTACAGATATAAAACTATTCATAGAACCCATATCAAAAAGTACTAAAGACAAGAAAGAAGATACTAGAATAGTACCTATGTCTGTAGAAGGTCCGAGATCTCACTCCTGCTGGGTCTGTTGCACTGCATATGCCTGCCCAGTGTCGTGGCCCTACGACACATCCTGACTACCCTGAGCTGTCCCACCCTACTACCTCTGCGATCCTGGTGTCTGGCTACCACGACCAGGACCACCCTCTCAGCCTACACGCGCTGACGTATTCTAGTTTCCCTACTAGTAAGAAGCCATTGGTCCTGCTCCTGCACGCGGGGTCTGCACAGAACCCCTCTCACTAGCCACTGGTGGAAATGCCATGCAAAATCACTGCATATAACCCATCTTGCCACAATCTCGGCACTCCACTGGGTCTTGTGGATACTGCGGTCCCTTGTGCCCCAATCTACCACACTGGTAGCACATAACCTAGCCACCTGAAGCATTCTTATAACTGGTACTACTTCCCGGAGAGAAGTCCAGCGGTCGCTTCATCTTGCCAGCAGAAATAACACCAGTAACTGGTGCTGAACTGCCCTAGCCCACACCACTCAATTCCCGCAGGTTCCTCTTTGTAATCAATGCCTGGTTCACGATGGTGTGTATAGTAGGAAAACTGAAAGCATTCACCAGTGCTCGAATGTCATATCGATGACCATCCTGAAAACATATGGCTCTCAGCATCTCATCACCCACCAGCACGGTGAAAAAAACTGAAGCTCCGTAAAATGAGAAGAATAGTCCATCACTGACATAGCGCCTTGCTGCAGATTCATGAACTCTCAAGCTCTATCTTCCCTCAGCGTCTCGGGAAAGAAAAAGTCATAAAAGTCTTCCTAAAAGTCTTCCTAAGCCATGTCACTGTGATTATCTGACTGGGTGGTGACATACCACCACCTCTTGGCGGAATCACGTAACATATAAGTCGCGAGCTTGACCCTCCACCCTGGAGGCGTCTCCAGATGCTCGAAAATAGTCTGCATCGATCCTAGCCAAGACTCTGTAGCCTGTGGTCCGCCAGCCCCTAAAAACATAGGCGGATGCTGCTGCTGGAAGATAAGATTCAGCTCATCCATAGATTGAGCAGCCTGCGGTGCTCCCTAAAAGGTCTGTATAAACCGTATAAAACCATCACGAAACTGTGCCTCCGCGCCTGTGTCCAGTATAACAGCTGGCGCCGCATCTGGATCTACTGGAGGATCAACTGGTATCCCATGGCCCACCATATCCAAATTATAATCGTTGCCACTCTCCCGACGAACAACTCGCGGTTGTCTAGGCAGTATGAAACTACAAGGTCAAAAGAACGCCTCAGATTCAAGATTATTATGACCGAAAAGAAAAGGAACCATCAAGGAAACAAGAGGAAGATGGAATTCAAAATTGGAAAAACAAGACTACAGGGTGTGTAAAATGACTGAACGGCGTGTACTTGACTTTCCTTCCCCTGCCTGGGTCCTTCTACAAATTAAGCCACACGGCTTCCGTTCAAAAAAACTACACGTCATGTATAATATCTACACGGTGTGTACGGTTTTATTTTCGAACTTCCCGTGTCATCTATGACACAGCCGACCACTCAGATTACAACCACACAGCGTGTTACACCCATACATGTCGTGTATAGGACCCCGTTTCCCACCCACATGGCTAACTCCACACGGTCTATCCTCGGAGAAGACTACACTGCGTGTCCCACAGGTACACGGCGTGTTCAGGGAGAGGTGACATCGGCCTGTGTTGTTAGCTACATGGTCGAGCCCCCAAGTAACAGTACACACCATGTCTGTAACTGACACGTCATGTTCTGTCAAGGAGTTCACCGACCTGTGTTGTTAGTTACACGACCGGACTCCGGGTCAACACTACACGGCGTGCACAAAAACTACATGGCGTGTTTTACCCAAGCCCTTCCCTACCCCGTGTCGCCACCCAAACGGTTTGTGACACGGTAAGAGACTACACGGTGTGTACTAAGGGTACACGTCGTGTACTCAAAAAGTTAATTTTTCTTACTGAATAGAAGAACACACATGGCGTGTATGAGGTCCTACATGGCGTGTATTCTAGGTTTTCCAGACAGTATGCCGCGGAAACTTCCCCAGAACCCAGCAAATACTAAAAAACAACACCTAAGTGTCAAATTCTGATCCATGAGGGCCCATACTCCCCACGAATCAAAGTTTGACATCTAATCTTTGTTATAACCAATAAACAGTCAATGATATACCAAATTCCTATCAATGGGGGCCCATACTCCCCAAAAACCAATGTTTGGCGTCCATTCTATAAACAAGATCAAACAAAAACACCATATCACAACGCAGGTATTTTTCAAGCAGCTATCACAACAGCATGCTTTATTAGCAAAACAACTATCACAACAACATCCAAATTCTAATGCACCAACATGGCATGGAAACTATGCATGGAATGTGATTTCTAGAATGTGCCTATATGATGCATGAGATGGCATACACTTATATCATAGGGTTGCACCTAAATAGAACCCACAGATAAAATATAAAAAGCACAATCCAAGTGCATCACCCAACGGTGGAAACATATCAACCGTAAAATTGCAAAATCAAAAGAATGAAAAATATGAGGTAGACTGGTGTTTCCCTGTACATGAGTTAGTTACGCCCGGGCACAACTAATTACCAACTACAGTTCCATCCAATCCCTGACTACGCCTCCAAATAGTAAGTCAGAGAAAATAAATTCATCTATTACCACTTTGTAATGTCCCAGACCCGGGTGCCATGCAACGGGTTCCCCAAAGCCGGTTTTCCACAAGACCTCAAGCTCATTTCCCCAAAAGCCAGAGGCTGCCGACTAGCAGCGAGGTCCCAGGTCTGATAGTGGGGAAACTATGCCCTCATTTGTCAAAGTGTAGCGCATCGGAATACAAAATAAACAAACACGACAGTGGAAGCAGTAAACATACACAACTGAAATAACTACAACAGTGGATATAACCAACAATATATAAGTGATGATGCTACATGTTTCAAGTTCTAAGAAAATAGCCAGAACATGTTATACATCAATACATTACAAAAAAATACGGAGTACAGCTAAACAAGAAAAACAGCTGGCAGCGGCATCGCGAGCCTAGGCTCGGTCCCACGCCCTCCTACACCTCAGCAACAGTCAAGTACCTGTATAAGGACTCTTGACCCTATCTACACCTACAACAACATAATCTGTTTGGGCCGAAAAGTGTGACCCAAACAAGGTGTGAGAAATATATCTCAGTAGGCACCCACCAAAGGCCCGTTCCCAACTGCATGTAAGCATGCAATAATAATGTGCAGTAATAAAATGAAATAAAGTAAGCAGTACTCAAAAGTAACAAATACAAGTTATATTTCCATTTTAAATATTCATTTAATCCATTTAATATAATAAATCACCACAGTGCATTTCTAAGTAAACAACTAGTGTCCTCAGACACGTAAACTCCTACCCTTCGGTAACGAGTATCCAACACAGAATTTTCCCTCAGGAATAACAGAGTTTTTAGCGTAGGCATAGGTAGTGTCAGCCTCAGGCATAGAGTCTATTTACCTTAGGCGCGGAAGAAGTTTCCCTCAGACCGAAAATATCAACAGCCCTCGGGCTAAAATAGTGCAGTGCCCACAGGCTAATCACAACAACACCCTTAGGCTAAACAGGTAACTGGGCCATGCCCATCATATCAAAATGCAGTAAATAAGCAATTCCTTTCAACGAAATTATACCATTACTATATTTAAGGCATACCCTCGGGTATCCTGGCCAAATGGCTAAATAGTGAAACACACCCCCAGGGTGGTTCCAGATCCAAGCAACGATCTCAACCATCATTTTATTATAACAATTTAATCACCTATGCAATTATAGGAATTAAATATGGCAACGGCCTCAGCCACACGACACCCCAACATGGGTTTGTGGCACGAAAATGCACAAAAACGCACGATAATTGAAAAATAAACACAAATCCACCTACCTTATACGCCAACGAATGATATACTCGAACACCGACTACAGAAATGCCCAATAACGGCGTAGATCTGACGAAGAACAAAACCCATTAAAACGTAAATAACCTACGTTATGAGAATAATTGGTAAGAAACACTCTAGGAGAAGAGAGGGCTTACCCGTGCGATTCCAACGAGATCGTCCGAGGCGGAAACCGATTCCAGACGAACCCCCGGCGGATCATTAAAGGTCTCGCCTCCTCCTTTGGCTCCAAATCGGCTCAACTGTCTCCTCTGCCAAATGAGGAGGCAACTGCCTGTTTTATGCCGAAAAACAAAGTACACGGCGTGTAATTATGAGTACACGGTGTGTATTTCTTTCATTTAACTATTCATTTGGAGGCACCGCCACACTGTTCATCCTTCGACATGAGAACACGACATGTACTCCCAAGTACACGGCGTGTACTGTCGCCCAGCTGGTGGTGACTCCACTGCTTTACTATTTATGCATGCCGACTGACTACACAGCGTGAAAGGTATCACTACATGGCGTGTAGTCGGTTCCTACACCCCTCATTGCCGACATGTCTACACGCCCTGTGTACTCATCCCAACATGGCCAAAAGTACATGACATGTGGAAAAGTACACGGCGTTTAGTTCCAAAATTTAGGATTTTTCCCCATTTTCCTTGTTTTCTCAAAA
The DNA here is from genome assembly GCA_963277665.1 of Viscum album. Taxonomy (NCBI): domain Eukaryota; kingdom Viridiplantae; phylum Streptophyta; class Magnoliopsida; order Santalales; family Viscaceae; genus Viscum; species Viscum album. The sequence goes on from OY728123.1 coordinate 671,099,025, forward strand.
AGACTTAAAGAAAAGGAAGAAGAAGAAGCCCGTACCTCAAAAATAAGAACCAGGTTCTTACAAGCGATATAGATATATGATAAATAGTTAAAAAGGGGAAAAACACCATGATAAAGTCATCAAAGAGTCCTAACCATAATATTAATGATTTAAAGAACATAAAAAAATCTTGAATACTACAAAATTGAAAATAATTTGGAATATCTTGATGTAAACTTCCTAGACATAAGCATATGAAAATAATATTAAACTAGTGAAGTAGGCATCACAATGTGATTCTCATATCTTATTGACCTTAGTTAATAACTCTTGTACCATATTTAATCATTGTTTATAACCCATGTACCTATTTAGTCTTGGGAAACAATCCATATACCTCTTTTGTATTAGGGTATAACATGTGTCATTTTTAGGCATGGGTAACAAATTGTGTACCTATTTAGTCATGGGATACATCCATTGTACCTCTTTAGGCATGATTTATAACTCATATACCTTATTGAGATCATGAGATATTAAACATGAACAATTTAATTGGTTGGAAATAAAGGAACCCAACCATCATTCATCCATACATATATCATCCATTTAATCTAAATCATTACAGATATCATATATATCCCATTGAATGAAAAATGGATTTTGACACATTTTCACACGGTGTCTCCAAAATTCACCTCATCAAATTATATGTTTGATTCCTAAATATTAAATCATCCCAAATAAATATTCCATATTTAAATTTACAGGTTGGTTTATGAAATAAAGGAAATAATTCCATTAATGATAAAGAGGAAAATAGATGTGAATCCATATATTAGTTTATGAAAACATCATAATCATTGTCATTAAATGAGAAGTTACGGTACATTTTTAAATATAATTTTTTGAAATAATGCTAAACAACATTATTTATAATGATATATCCATAAAAATTAATTTAAATTGAAATCATGGTTTAAAAAATGATAAGTGAAATCATTTTGAAATCATTTAAATTAAAAAATAATTATCAATAATAGATATTTTAAAAGATATTATGTTTTAAAAAGGTTATTTGAAAATATTGGAAAAATTTAACATTTAAAAATAATCATCAATAAATGATCCTTTTAAAATACATAACGGTAATCAAAATGAAATTTTGTGTTGTGGAAAAAATAGATGATTTTGAATGGATGTAAAAATAATTCAATATTTTAAAATACCATTATTGAAAAAAACATTTTTAAATGGTTATTAATTTATTTTTTTAGAAAATGATAAATGAAGACATAATGGTCATATTTTTTAACACATTGCATGGTTTAAAAATATGATAGGAAATCATTTTATGGAACGTTAAACCTATATATTGAAGATAAATCATCACATAAGGATAATGAGAATTATTCAAGTCATATTATAATTTTTGGTAATATAAATCCATTTATTATTGTAAATTTATAAAAAATATTATTTTACACAATGTTATACAAGTGATAATAGCATATTAATTTTTAAAAGTAATTAAAATGGATAACATAGATGAATAAATTTCACTATGAAACAATATAACTTGATGAAATATTAATTACTTGTCAATATCCCTTATGAACATCATTATTTGTGAAGAAATAAAATTTTGAAATTTTTTTACATGCTAAAAATGTTAATACCTATAATTCAATGATAAAATATATCATAATATAATAATATGGTATAATATACCTATAAAATAGGAAATAAGTTCAAGAAGATCAATTTTATCACAATTAATGTGAATTGAGTTAACAAAAACACATTTAACAAGAGGAGCATTTAAATAAAAACGTCTTGAAAGATTTAGATTTAAATTTAAAAAAACTTTCATTGCAAAAAAAATTATTTTATGATTTAATATCTGAATTTATCATTATATATACTACATGAATTAAATTAGGGGCATAATATAAAACATTTAATAATGAGTGGGATTTGAGACGAAAATAATTAAACTTTTTCTTGACTTCCTCAAATTAAATGTATCCTCCATCATAGAGTACATAAATTTCTTCAGAAAATATTTATTAAACATATTCATAAGTATTACTATTTATCAACTACATTTAAAATCATTCTTTATATGTATATTAATTAGTTGTTATCTATTTTCAATATTAGGTGTTAGTAATCATGATCGTCTAGATCAATCTTCAAAAATTGTTGTCTTTTTATTCATTCTTATACAAATATTAAAACATTATAGATCATAAAGTTAACTATAATTGACTGTTTATAGTTATTTATAATATTATCATTTCATTCCATGAGTTTTTTATTATCTTTAAAGATGAATTCAATTATGAGAATGTTTCAATTATTCTTAGTGAATATAAATTATTTTCATAAATAATGAGTTAAATTTTTATATTACAATTCTATAATAAAAAAATATAGATATTTATATAATATTTAATCATAAATTATATTTCATTATTCATCCATTATATAAATTTTAATCATTTTTCAATTAGGTTTTTAAGCTAACACAAACAAGAGTATACCCAAATTAGTGGATGATTATGAGGTGATTTTTTTGTAATATATTTATAAAAGAATCATAATGTTCATATATAGTTTATATAAGTGTTATATATCATAATTTTAAGGATAAATAGAAATAATTTAACTTATATGATGTTATTTCTTAGACCGAACAACTCATTTCATAACATAAAATGCACTTCTAGACAGTTGAATTTCCCAAAGTTGATTATTGCTTATATTTATAATAGGTTGTCCAAATTGACTTCATAGAAAAATTATAAGTCTTTGACCATAAAATTGATCCATTAATCAAATTTTCATTACTATCTATGTAATTTATGGATAATGATAAAAATTGAAATCAATCATTGTACAGAAGTCATAGTCCATATATATGCATGGGTGTTGATTTTTTTTATGGAATATAAAAAGGGGTAATATGGTATATTTTTTAGGATTATAATATATTATATATTTTTTTCATTTTATATATAATTCATAATTATTTCCATTTTGATATTCTATGAAGGATAATGAAATGTGTTACGTTAGGGTGGTGGATGTCTACCTAACAAACAAATGACAGTTTTATTTTTATTAATAGAAATGGAAAATGTGGTCAATTCTTATACCATAATTATAATGAGATAAAATTATAATAGTATTAATTATGTTATCATTATAATATAATGTAATGAATTTTGTGTAATCATAAGTGCACATAAATAAATAGAAAAGAGAAAAGAGTTTGTTTGATATTTATACCTCACTTCATGGATTATCTCTCTTGATGTATGGACTTTTCTAAATACTATAACAAATTTAATATGTATACTAATTTTAAAGAGTGTTTTAGATAGATTATTGACCAAATTAAGTGGAATTATATTTGAGGGGAAGTGAGGAGAGGGATCCCCATTAATGACTTAAAAGGTGTAGATATTATGTTAATACCCATAAATTTTTAGTTATGGGACAAAATATCAAGGAACGTAGCTCCATAATTAACAAATATTATATTTTTCGATAGATAAGGATGATAAATTCCTTAGGAACCCATTACTAAAAAATGTATCAACATGTTTTAAAGAAATCACTTTTTGGTATTTAAATTTTACCAAATTAGATTTTACCATTGTAAATAGTTATTTTCTAAGGTAACTTATATTATATAAACAAAAATGTCACACCTAGATATCTAAAATAATTTTATTTTATTATTTTAGTCATCTTTGAAATATTTTTTCTAGGTGCTGGCTGAGCCCTATTGAAATTTTGCATCTTTGCTGGTAAATCCATGTTTGGGAATGATGGAATTCAGTTCAAGGGTAAGGCATAGTCAAAGCCGTGCGGCTTCGCCAAATCACCATGCACCCTTCTTAGTGCATGGATAACTAATTAATTATGTAAATTAATGATAAAGTGAAAAAAACATGAATGATAAAATTAATTATGTATTATTTTAACATTAACATTAATAATAATAATAATATTTTTTTATTTATAATTTTATTATTATCTTGGTTGATAATTTAGTAATTTGTTGTTATTATTATTTTAACTAATTATTATTATTATTATCACTAATTAATAATAATAATAATATTATTAATTATTAATTTTGTATATATATATATTAGTTTCTTTTTTGAGGTTTTATTTTTCTTTTTCTTTTTCTTCTTCAATTTTTATTTTCTTTATTTTTTTCCTTTTCACTCTTCCTCTATTCCTCCTCCTTCCTTTCTTGCATCATGCCCTATCCCCCTAGTGTGTGTAATCCTAGCCAGATCTGCCCTTGGGATAGCTTTCCTCACTTGGTTGGTTCCCCCTCCATCACCCTTCACCTGAATTTTGTCGGTGCACTCCCTCTTTGCGGACTGCCTCACACCGCATAGAAATCCTTCACATGCCTCTCCCCTCACACATCCCTCCCATGCACCACACCTCCCTTCTCATCCAAAACCTTCTGGGAACATCTTTAGTATGCATCCACCCTCTGGAAACCCCCTCTCCATTCACAGAAAGTGAAAACCACTTGTGTAGGTCTCTTCCCTTCTTCCTAGGGTTTGGGTTAGAATTAATTTTTGTTTTTGTTTCTATTTTAATGTTTCTATGTAAAGACACAAAATTTCAATGTAATTATTATATTATATGGGAATTTTACGAGTCCACGAAAATTAACATCACGTGATTCCGACGCCCAGTGTGCCCGTAATGAATTTCTGAATTTTTTTCAGGTACGTTAAGTAATTGTACGAGTGGGTTTTTGTAAATTTTGAACCACTGCTCAGAATTTAAAACTGAGGGCACCGTTGAAATTTTTGTTCTTGTATTTTTTTAAAGGTAACTTCACCTCTACTGCAGTAGTTCAGGGGTGAAAGATAGATTTTAGGTTTTTTGTGAAAAAATGAAATAAAATAAAATGGTTTAACACATTATGTTCTTTGAAACTACATGGAAATGTTGAGAGGTGTCGACCACTAGAATTAAACCGCCCCTTTAGGTTATGGAGGAGGGGACCACCGAACCTGAAACCTCCAAGGATAGGTTTTGGTGGTTGGGACCACCTGAGATTATAACCCCTTTTAACCACCCTCATAAATTTGGGGAAGCCTCTTGACCTCCCCATGAATAATTATGCAACCCCATTAATTACTACACCAACTCAATTAATTAATTGTTCAAATTTGAAATTATGCCAACATATTCTATAATGATGTCTAATTCATTTTTTGGTGGAATTGGGAGGAAGAAGCCTTGGGAGAATGCTCTCCAACGAAGAACACCAACTTCGACTGCGACTACTTCCTCGGGACATTCGTTGACGAGGAACATCTTCAACGTCAACGAACCGAGGATCGAGGAAACACTGATGTTACCGATGTCCGTCTATTCACCACAACATCATCTCATTCCCCGCAGAAAATCATCAATGAATCAAATGAATGAGGTAGGGGTTGTAATTGAATATGTAAATTTTCTTGGTTAAATTTCTCGTTCATGAAAAGCATGGGGAAAGCGGATCAACCAAAACGAGTTTTATCCATGATTCGTATATAATTAAAGAGATTTTCATTCTTGATTTCTATTTTTGTTGAGCCGCTTTCTACCACTCTAACACGGAGGGTGCGGGTAAAAAAACATGGCTCAACCCCTCTGCATTTCTTCATTATTTGTGTGATCATCATGATGGTGACGGTGACTGGTGCTCGTGTTTTGCACTAGTGGAAGACGAGAATAGCGGTCTTCACCACGGTCGGCCATGATGAAGGTGACAATGGAGGGAATCTAGTCAAGCAGGCCCCAGGAGAAGATACGGTGCATGACTGCGCCGCACGGTGAGCCGCATCGGACCACCGCCTCGCGGCCTCCGCCTTCGGTAGCTCTGCCGCCCCGCAGCTCTGTGGCACCACCCATATACCTCTGCACTGCAAGCGGGATCCACCCACAACCCCCCTTCCCATAACCATTCGAGGCCTCTGATGCCTCGCAGACCTATGCCCAGCATGGTTCGCCCAGCGCAGGTCGGGTTGGACCCAGCGGGTCGGGCCGTGTTGGCCTGACCAGGTCAGACCAGACCTGGACCCACATTAACCCATTTACACTCCTTTGGCCACAAATTTGGAACCATACATCTGATTGATTATTCTCCAATGGAAATAGAAACCATGGAGCATATCAATGCCTTTGGTATACCCCTCGAGAGATTTGGATAATGCTATGAAATGGTTGGGTGGGATTGAGCACTAATCTAACCGGGCCCTTGAGACTAAATGGATAATAACATACAGACCGAGTGTCTATTTGAGGGACATTATATAGCATTGAGTACCCTGTGATGTGGCAGTCCTTTGTGATACTTCTTTGTGAAACATTGTTACAATTGAAGTATCAACTAGAGGCTTGTGGAACTGATCCTCCCGGAAACACACGAGTGTAGTGCGGGAACCCTGTAGCTAGTTGTAATGGGAAGAATGATGAGAGGTCTTGTGTGGGTCAGCACTTAGTGGTCTTGTGTGGTTCATCACCTAGAGATCTAGTGTGGGTCAGCACCAAGCAATCCAGTGTGGGTCAGCACCTAGCGATCCATTGTGGGTCAGCAGCAAGCGATCAAGTGTGGGTCAACACCTAGCGATCCTGTGTGGGTCATCTCCTAGTGATCTTGTGTGGATCAGCACTGTGTCATCCTATGTGGGTCAGCACCTAGCGATCATGTGTGGGTCATCACCTTGGGATCTTGTGTGGGTCAGCCTCTTAATAGAGTAATATTATTCAGTAGTTACCTCTCATCATCTCTACTACTGTACTTCTGTTATACCTAGTGTTAGCTGTGTTGGTACTTGAGATATACTTTTCCATTTTGTTAATACCGTGGTGGTATTATTCTGGGTGGCATACCTATGTGGTACTTACATTCGTGGTTTTCCTTCCTCTATGGAATATTTGATCGTTGGGCTTTTGAGTGGGACTCTATCATTCCTCAAGATTGAGATGGGTATACTTGAAAACATAGGTATATATATGGGAATATACCTAAGATGGGTTGTTAGTTGATTTCATGATTTTTGGATTATACTTTGTAGATTTGTGATACCTTGAGGGTCTCAGGGTCTCTATTGATTATAGTTATACTCACCCCTGCATGGGAAACACCTGCACCTCGTTGTGTTTGGTGCAGATGACAGACATGGATTACAGAGTAAGAGATTACTAGGACTATAAGTATCATGGAGGTGGACATTAGATGAAGCGTAATATAGAGACGATCATTCGAGAGTTGCACCTACCCTCCTAGTAGGATCCTTGGCGGGTGATACAGGAGCTTTTTCTGTTTACATGTACTTTCGGTTTCTTGTACTTTCAGGTTGGGTTTGTATTCTCGCCCCTTTTACCTTTCTGTACTCACTATGTTTACTATTCAGTTTACTTGAGTTTGTCTCATGTAGTTTGCTAGGTTGTGTTTGTTACAGGTTATGAAGGAAATGCCTTCCCAATTTTAGGGAATACGCCTTCGGTGCTAGTGGCCAGCCCCTAGCCTATGGAAGGCAGGCATGGGGTAGTCACGGTACAGGCCCAGGGGGATGGGTCCTAACAAATTGCTTTCAGAGGAGTCGGTTCTACTATATAACATAGGAATTTGATCTTCTTAATGACAATAGTGTTAACTGTCGTGAGTGTGGTTATAAGTTTAGTGAATCCAGTTTCGGTGTGGCGACCGACGTATCCAAACACCCGGAACCTAATTTTTGATTTTCAACTTAGTGCACAAAAATATTGATTTCATGTGTGTTTTGAAGAGTTTTCTTTATGATCTATTTGAGTCGGCTCACCAGGTTCATCTTTTTGACCGTGACACACCTATTTCTTTTATGGATTCCTCCACAAAGATAGCCAACTAAGGTTCTTAGTGTTTTAGGCTCTAATATTCCACCAAGCGATGAGGGCTCAGTGTAGGGACCTCTTCCAGTAGAGGAACCAGCGGAGGAACCAGCAGTACCATTACCAATTGGGCCACCGATGGCACCAGCCTCAGTAGCAGAGGGTGCACACTGCTTGAGTGCATTGCATGAGTTCCAGCACCAGAGGCCACCCATGATTAGGGGAGAGGTGGACCCACAGGCGGCTGAGGATTTTATGGAGGTTGTTGTGAGAGTCTTTCGACTGGAAGGGACACCCATAGATCTCATGGTGACCCTTCCCACTAGTATTTTAAAGGATGCAGCAAGAAGATGGTGGATCTTGTTGCTCCAGGTTCACGATGAGGTGACGCTTCTCTGGACAGACTTTGATATCCTGTTTCATGTAGAGTTTGTTCCAGCGACACTTCGCGCCGTACTCATATAGGAGCTACTTCATCTGCAGGTGGGCAGCATGACTGTGGCTCAATACTCACAAAAGTTCACTAAACTCTAATTCTAGTCCACAGATATGGTGTGGGGAACCATTCTTCAGGGCCCATACCTTTGAGCAGGGACTCTGGCAGGAGATCAGGTCTTTGATAATCTCACTCAGCATCCCGATGCAGGTGGGGGTGTTAGAACGAGCCCTCTTAGTGAAGAGTTTTCTTATTGAGCAGTCACCAGTAGCGAGACCCACCACCAGACATCACGTAGCGGAATATTCTATATCTATAAATAGACAGATGTCATATAGGTCAAAGGGGACTAGACCTATAGGTGGATGACCGCATGATTTAGTTGGTTGTGTGGTGTACCTAGGGCAGAGCCGTCGTGCCTAGAGGAGGAAGTGTTACGCGTGCTCCGGGCAGGGTCACATGGATCATAATCGTCCGACCTACCATACGGATGATATATAGACAGTCAAAGGACCACCCATGCAGAGACAGAGATTCGACCGACGAGGTCCGCAGCAAGTATGTGGACCTGGAAGAGGAGATGGTCGTGCATCTGGTGGTGGGCAGCGATTCGAGATGTCATTACCAACATCACCCGGTACTCAACCCCGACCATAGGGAACATGAGGATAGTGGTGATCTCAACTCTAAGAAGCTGAGGCCTAGGATCACGACACTTTGGAGATGATACGAGGTCTGATCTGTGTATACTCAACCTTAGTTGCAGTACTTATAGACACATGTTCCAGTAATTCTTTTATAGCCACTGACCTAGTTCAGAGAATGGAGATTATGATAGAGTCGTTTGCTTGATCCTTATGGATAGAGACTCAAACATGAGTGGATTCGATTATTACGCATGGGTTCCAGCAGTGCGAGATTACTCTTGGTGGTGAGAGCTCCGGCTGGGATCTCCTAGTAGCAGCGTCGAGGCTTTATGACATCATCATGGGTATGGACTGGTTATCTATAGTCTATGATTAGATTGACTATATTATCTTCAAAGTGTTGTGTGTCTGCATGGATGGGACCATGTTTACCATCACCGAAGAGAAGGGAGACTTTGATGCAAATGATAGACTTACCTAGAGGAGCGTGCTCCCGATCAATCATCACTTGGCTAGACGTACCATTAGAGAATTTGATGAGGAGATTCTGATCTATCCGGTAGTGGTGGACCAGTAAGCGGATGTTTTACCTGATTATGTTTTGGGTCTACCACCTCAAAGAGAGGTGGACTTTTACATTGACTTGTACCCTCGGACGACACCGATATCTAGACCAGCATATCATATGGCTCCTGAGGAACTTTGTGAGATGCAGGTATAGCTAGAGGTCTTGTATTGGAAGAGATTCATTTGGCCCAGTGTTTCTCCTTGGGCAGCCCTGATTCTTTTCACCAAGAAGGCAGATGTGAGCCTTTGGATTTGTGTTGACTATCAGCACCTGAACATGGTGACCGTGAAAACAAAGTAACCACTTATGAGGATTGAAAACCTCTTTGATCAGCTGAAGGGAGCATGGTGGTTCTCGAAGATAGACCTGAGATCAGGCTATCACCAGTTTAGTGTACAGGATGAGGATTTGTAGAGGGTGACTTTTAGATGTCGGTATGACCATTACATGTTTTTGGTTATGCCATTCGGTGTAACCAACACTCCAAAAGTGTTCATGGGACTCATGAACATGATCTATCAGCCATACCATGATCACTTTATAGTAGCCTTTATCGATGACATACAGATCTACTCTAATACTAAGGAGAAGCATTCCTTTAATTTGCAAGTAGTACTGGACACACTCTGAGATAAGCAAATATATAGTATGCTCTCAATGTGGCAGTTCTGGATCCAAGAGGTTCACTTTTTGGGACATGTCATATTGGAGGATGGAGTTGTTGTTGATCCAACGATGATTGAGGTGGTACTTTCTTGGGATCCACCCAGGAGTGTGATTGAGGTACTGAGTTTTTTGGGGTTGGTTGGATACTACCAGAGGTTTTTGCTAGATTTCTCCAATAGATTTTTCAGAAGCTGAGGCAGAGGCTGACTAGTGCACCCATCTTGAGGCTATCAGAGAATTTCTTATGGTACGTAGTCTACTGTGACGCTTCAGGAACCAGCCTCATATGTGTCCTGATGTAGGAGCGATCAATGATCGCATATGGTTGTTGATAGCTATGTCAACATGAGCAGAACTATGGTACCCCTGACCTAGAGTTAGAAATAGTGGTATTTTCCATTAAGAATTGGTGACACTATCATACGGGTGAACTCTTTATAGTGTACTCTAATCCAAAGAGTCTGAGGTACATCATCTCTCAGAAGGACCTAAACCTGAGACAACGTGCTGGTTTGAGTTCCTCTAGGACTATGACATCCATATAGTCTATACTCTACTGATGGGGAATGTTGTAGCATATACACTCAGCTAGAGATCTGGTATATAGCTACAAGGTAAGGCGATGGAGCAGTTGGCCACTTGGAAAATATCCTTTGTGGAATGTGATGGAGCAGGTTTCCTTTAGTCTCTTATAGTCACTCTCCCACTTCTTCTGCGAGTTAGTGAAGCGCGGTGTGGGGACACTAATAGTGAGACACAACGTGCTCGAATATCCACATGGTAGGCACCTGATGGATATTCTGAAGGTGGGGAGCATGTCATCCTCTTCAGAGGACATATCATGGTACCAGTGTCACTTCGGGAGTTCCGCCCATCCCCTATAGCATTACATCCTGTAGTGGAAAAGATGTACCCGAATCTCCGACAAGAGCACTGGTGGCCGGGAAGGAAGAAAGCAGCTGATGAGTTTGTCTCTCAATGCCTCACTTGTCAGAAATTGAAGGAGGAGCAACAGGTACCAGCAGGCTCTGTTCAGCCTTTAGAAGTCCCATAGTGGAAGTGGGACGAGATATCAATGGACTTCATGAAAGCTCTCCCATGTACATCTTGGGATCATGACTCGATTTGTGTGATCGTCGATCGACTCACCATGTCAGGCCACATCATACGGATCAGAGAGCCAAGATCTGTGGAGATCATGGGACACCTCTATGTGTAGGAGATTGTGTGGTTACATGGAGTACCCTCGACGATTGTATCCGATAAGGATACATGTTTCACTTCCCAGATATGGTAGAGTTTGTAGGAGGATTTTGGGAAGCAGCTTTCTTTGAGCACCGCCTTCCGTCCTCAGATTGATGGTCAGACTGAGTGGACCATTCAGACCATCGAGGACATGCTATGTCCTTTCATCCTTGACTTAGGTCACAGTTGGGAGGATCACTTGCCTTCGGTGAAGTTTTCATACTACAACAGCTATCACTCCACCATTGAGATGGATCCTTTTGAAGCGTTGTATGGGCGGCCTTGTTGATCACCTTTATGCTGAACTGACACATCAGAGTCAGCACAAGTGGGACTAGATAGGGTATGGGCTACCACAGAGAAGGGGAAGATCATCCAAGAGCGGTGAAGACAACACAAAATAGGAATAAGGCATATGCCTATAGGATACTGAGATATCCGGAGTTTGAGGATGGTGACCACGTCTTTCTACGACTCTTTCTTCAACGACTTTTACAGAGATTTTCCTGAGGTGGCATATTATATCCGAGATTCATCAGACATTTTTAGGTCCTCTGCATAATTGGTGATGTGGAATATCACTGAGCTCTTCCACCTCAGTTGCACCAGGTGCACGACGTCTTTCACGTATCCCAGCTGAGGAGATATGTGCAGGACCCTTCTCAAATCATCGACCACGATGAGATGAACATCGACTATGGGGAGAATTTTACAGAGGTTCCATATGAGATTGAGGATCAACATGAGTGGGTCCTTTTTGGGTGGTCTATACCACTGGTGTGTGTTCGTTGGGAGCACGGGAACCTCCAGGAAAGCACATGGTAGTGGGTGGCTCAGATTAGTTCTCTATACCCCCACTTGTTTCCTTAGATTCAGTTGTGGATTATTTCAATGCAAAGAACTAATGAAGGGATAATATAAAGAACCATAATTTCCAGGTAAATTTGTTTTTAATATATGGTAATTTTACAAGTCCATGAAAATTGAAAGCACGTGATTCCTAGGCCCAGTGTGCCCGGAATGAATTTATGGACTTTATTTTGGGTATGTTGAGTAAACAAGGGAGAGGGTTTTGTAACATTTTAACCTGTGCTCAGAATTGAAATATGAAGTCACCATTGAACTCCTACTGCTAGTATTCACTTAAGGGAACCTTCACCTTGACTGCAATAGGTCAAGGGTGAATGATAGATTTTGGGTTGTTCATGAAATAATAAAATAAAATAAAATGGTGTAACATTTTTTTCAGTGAAACTCCTTGTGGATGTTGAGAGGTGGGAACCACCAAAATTAAACCTCCCCTTGAGGTTATGGAGGTGGGGACCACCTAACCTAAAACCTCCCACGAGAGGATATGGTGGTGGGGACCCCCCAAAATTATAACCCCTTTGAACATCCCACTTAAATGAGGGGAAGCCTCTTGAACATCCCATAGAATAATTATTACACCCTCTTTAATTAATATAACAACTCAATTAATTAATTATCACAATTGGAAATTATGTCAACATAATCTATAATGATGGCTAATTCATTTTTTTGGTGGAATTGGGAGGAAGGAGCCTTGGGAGAATTCTCTCCAACGAAGAACACCAACGACGAATGGCAACTTCGACTCCGACTCCTTCCTCGAGACATTAGATGACTTGGAATGTGTTCACCATTAATGAGCTGATGATCGAGGAAACACTGAAGTCAACGACATCTGTATATTCCCAACAACGTTGTCTCAGTCCCCGTAAACAATCTTCATCGAATCAAATGAACTAGGTAAGGGTTGTTATTGCATACATGAATTTTCTTGGTTAAATTTATCATTCATGGAAGTCATGGAAAAAATGGATCAACCAAAACATGTTGATCCACGATTCATATTAAATTATATAGTTTTTCATTCTTGATTCCTGATTTTGTTGAGCCGGTTGCAACAGCTCGAACACGGAGGGTATGGGAAAAACAAACATGGACCGACCCCTTCGCTCTTCTTCATCATTTGTGTGTTAACTGTGATGGTGACGGTGACTGGTGCCGGCGTTTGGAACCAATGAAACATGAGAACAGCAGCCGACACCATGGTCGACCACGGAGAAGGCGACAACAGAGGGAGGTTGGTCTAGCCATCTACTGGTGATGCCATGGCGCGCGACCGCGCCGCACGACCAGCCACAGCGGACAGCCATGATGCGGCCTCCATATTCTGAAGCCCCCGCCATCCAAGGATCTGCCACCCCACGGCTCCACCGCACTACCCGCGGACCTCCGAGCCACCATGTGGACCTCCGCGCATCCCCCGGACCTCCGCGCCACCCGCAACCCTTCGCGGCCATCACAGCCTCCACCGCCACGTGAGCCGCTGCCCTTGCTGGGATACCAGGACAAGGTTCCAGGTCATCCCACCCAGTGCGGTCTGGACCAAACCCAGCGGTTTGGGCCGCATCGACCATAACCGGGTCGGCCCAGGCCAGGTCGGGTTGCGTCGGACAGGACCCGGACCCACTTCGACCCATTTATGCTCTTTTGGCCATAACTTCGGCACTAGACATCTGATTGACAAACCGCCAGTGATGATGGAAACCTTGGGGTGAGGTGGTCCCTTTGGTACACCCCAATAAATATTTGGTTAATGTTGGGAAATAGTTGGGTTGGATCAAGAACGAATCCAACCGGGCCCTTGGGACTAAAAGGATAATAACTTACAGACCGGGTGTCCGTTTGATTCACTGTCTGTTGCGTTGAGACACCTATGATGTAGAATTCCATTGTGATACTTCTTCAAGAAAATTCATGGAAGTTAGAGTATTGACCAGAGGCATGTGGTACAGACCCTCCCAGAGACAAGTGAGCGTAGTGCAGGAACCCTATAGCAGGTTGTAACGTGAAGAATGAAGAGTAATCTTGCGTGGGTCAGCATATAGCGATCCTGTGTGGGTCATCACCTAGAGATCTAGTGTGGGTCATCATCGAGCGATCCTGTCTGGGTCAGAACCTATTGATCCTATGTGGGTCAGCACGTAGCGATCTTGTGTGGGTCAACACCGAGCGATCCTGTGTGGCTCATCACCTAACGATCATGTGTGGGTCCGTACCTTGCGATCTTGTGTGGGTCGGCACCTAGCGATCCTGTATGGGTCGACACCTAGTGATCCTATGTGAGTCAGCTCCGAGCGATATTGTTTGGGTTAGTACCGAGTGATCCTATGTGGGTTTACCTCTTAATAGAGTAAGATGATTCAGTAGTTACATCTAATCATCTCTACTACTATACATAAGTTATAACTGGTGTGAGTTGAGCTCGTACATGATTGGTAGTTTTCCATTGTGGAAATACCATGATTGTATTCTTCTATGTGGTGTACCTGTGTGGTACTTACATTCATGGTTTTCATTCATCTGTGGAACAATTGAGACTTGGGATTTGTAGGTGGACTTTTTGATTCCTCATGATTGAGATGGGTATAATTGAAATCTTAGGTATATGAATGGGCATCTACCTAAGATGAGTTGTAAGTTGATTTCATGATTTTTGGATTATCCATTGTGGATTTGTGAGACCTTGAGGGTCTCGGTGTCCCTACTGAGTATCATTATAATCACCCCTCCACGGTCTATACCCACACCTCATTGTGTTTGGTGCAGACGACAGACAACACTGACAGAGGATAAGAGTACCAGGATTGGAGGTAGGTCGGAGGTGGACCTTAGACAAGGCTTACTGCAGAGATGATCGTTTGAGAGTTATACCTACCCTTTAGGTTGGATCCTTGGCGAGTGACCGTAGGGGCTGTTCCAGTTTAATTGTACTTTCAGTTTCTTATACATTCTAGTTGGGCTTGTATTCTGCACCCTTTTACTTTCTGTAGTAACTCTGTTTACTATTCAGTTTACTTGATTTCGTATCTTTTTGTGTTCTTGGTTGTGTGTGTTACAGGTTATAAAGGCAATGCCTTCCATATTTTAGGGAATACGCCTTCGGTGCTAGTCGCCAGCCCCTGGCTTATGGAAGGCAGGCTTGGGGTAGTCACGAAAAAAACTCTAGGGGGTGGGTTGTGACATTTTTGGTTCAGTTTCTTAGATTAGGTTCAATTTTATTTCTCTATACAGTAATTGTGGCACGATCGGGGTTTCAATTTTTTTTTTGAGAAATTCAACACCAATGGATGGTGGTACTATGTATAAGTATTATTAATGAATTATTTTTCTTATTTAATTAATTTAACATGTTATTGAGTTAAATTTTTTATGTGAACATACTTGTGAAGGAAGCTTATTATTTTTTTGATTAATTTTTTACCATTTTGTATGACTTGTGGTGTGTTTTTATGAAATTTAATATTGATAATTTTTTTTTGTATTTTATAAACTGCGATGTAAATTTATTAAATTGTACCAGAGATTCAAAATGTGTTTTAACATTCCATAAACATTCATTTAGTCATAAATTAATAATTTGAGTGTATTTTTATAGTAAAAACTTGTTTCACATCTTATAAATTTTTTATTAAGTATTTAGTTGATTTATTAAATTATATAACTATTGAAAAAGTTGTTTTTGAGAAGAGTTGATATGAAATTGATTTTAAAATGGACATTAAATGTGATATTGGGCTGTTCCTGATCTAATCCATAGTTTCATAGTGAGTTGTACTGTTCAGGGTTGTTTTGGGTTTCTGCCACCTCTCCAGTGAGTTTGTTAAACATTAACGAAGTGTGCACACATGTACAAAGGTATAAATATATATATATCATGTGAGTTAAAGTTCCCTCGTGGAGAAGGGAATATGTTCAATGGGTCAAGAGTATAAATATATATTTATGCAGGTATGTGCAAGACAGTAGCATCTTCATGTTATAAAACGCCAAGATATGATTTTCTTTGGTTCCACTCACAGAGAGGATCCTTATGCCTGAACCTTTAATATGAAGTAAATGATTTTTTGATTATTTCAAAAAAATATATATTTATATAATATTTTCATGAAATGTGGTTTTGCTTTGATTATTAGAAACAATTATTTATTTTTTTAAATAATTTATCTATTCTCCTGTATAAGTGTTTCCTTTTGGCACTGGTTTGATTACTTTGTTGGACATAGTGGGGTATTTGTATTTCTCAATTAATAGTTAATGTTAAATATTAAAAAGTTACCTCCATAATGGGTTTTTGGGTAATGAGTAATCACAATGGGTTTCTTAGATTTAAACAAGTTTTCTTGCTTACATTTAAATGTGTGGTGCCTTTGTTATACAAGTGTGCTTTTAAAGGACATTTGGAACGTAAAGGTGTATAGAAATATTGTTTTCTGAAATTTTAATATTCATTATAAATCAATGAGGTTCATTTTCCACTTTTAGGGTTTTTTGGGAAAGTGGAAATATAGTTTTGAAGCATTCCCCCTAGTTTTAGAAATGCGATGCAAGTATTAACATGTGATTTTTGATATATTCATAGTGTGGAGGCTTATACATTGTGTTATGTGAAAGTGGTGGGATAAACCAAAGGAGGGAGAATGGTGGTGAGATGTTGAATTGGTATTGGAAAATGAATGTGTAATGTTAATTTATGTTCACTTGATAATAACTCACCACCATTTGAAATAGAGCACATGGGTAACTCCAGGTTAGTTGGTGGGAAGAATAGGACCAGTATGCTAGATGGTTCAGAAGTGGTTCATCCTGGTTTTGTCAAGAATAATTTATGATTACAACACTAACTAAAAATTATGATTTTTGGAGACCACTGGGTTATGCATGTGTTCCTAACTAGTGTCTTGTGCATTATACCACATGTAGCAGTGGTTTCTATACCACATTTACACTGAGGTATGAGGTTCTAGTGTCCCATTTGTGCTTGATACCTCTAATTATTGACAATGGATCTATCTTATGACATGGTGTCTGTGAAATGACTTCTTTTTTAGTTACTTCAATATTGTTTACTTCTTTGTAAAATCCATGTTTTTTAATTAAACTATTTACCTCTCATTTTGAAATGTTAATTCATGCACGGAACCTATTTTCAAATGTAGTGGAAGAGAAATGATTTCATTGAAAATTTCAACATTTTAGATGATTTAGAAAATAATATAGAACATTATTTTTTATGTCTTATTTTTAAACTCTCTTGAATGGATTTCTTATTAATGTCTAGGGCATAGGGTGTTGTTGCTATTTGGAATTCCTACTGAGTATCTCGGTGCTCACAGCTACTTTATCATTTAAAATTATAGCTTTCTCTAGTCATGGTTCACTCTTGGAGAGAGTGTGGTTTTATATTCAATGGAAACACACGATGTCACTTGGAGGTATGTTTAGCTTGACATCATTGTTTTTTCCACTACTAGTATTTACTTGTTCTTCCCAGTTTCAATATATTTTGTTTATTCATTTATTTATGTTTCATTTATTAGGTAAATTGTTTCCAAATGTTTATTTGATAGTCAGTCACTTTTTCCAGCCAAGGGGGATCGAGAACAACCCATAAGCCTTATCGCAGACTAGGTCGGATGATGACCCGGCCTGGTTCGTCACAAAATTCCATCAGAGCAGGTTATGATAATTTGGGTATTTTGTCATGGGAAAGTATCAAGGTAGGCTAGAGCTTGAATGGTTAGAACTCAATGTTTTGGTTATGATTAAGGTGTCTAGCGAGAACACCTCATAGAGGGACTAGAGATACTAGGGAAATTCTGTTATAAGTGAGTCTTTTGGTCAGTAAAATTCTTCGATGATTGGGAAATTAAAAGAGAGTTTGTTCAATGTTCATCATGAGGTCACATAGACTAGAAATCACTGTGGAGCCGAGGACATTGTCTTAGAACACTTTTTGTGTTGATGGTGTGACCAGTGTATGATCTCCAACCATATGTCTGAGCCACCCATTGACACTACTCTCCAATTGAATCATCTTGTGTCTCATTTGGTTCCAAAAATTATTTTTCAAAAACTATCTTATTTCAGTAATGACTCCCATTTCTGTTTCATCGTTACAAAATTTTGAGATATTGGTTAGTGATCTTTTTTATGACTATTTATAGAAGGATTTTAGGTGGATCACCTCATGTGCTTGATGTAGGTTTTTGGTATTCTTTGGCCAACAGACATGTTTTATTGGGTACAAAGAACTTTTACTCACTGGCTAGTGTACAGCTCCAATAAGAGTTAACGCATGACTGAAGTGAAGTAACAACTAATTATCCATTGGTAGATCATCCATTTGGTCAATGTAAGGATTTCATTATTAAGGTTCATAATCAAATCCACCTCTATTTTTTCATTCAAGTGATTCCTCATGTAGAGGGAGAGAAGATGAAAGAGTCGGATGAAACATTGGTCTCTTGGGTTTACTCGGTTATTTATTTTGGATTTTGATATCGTTATGTCTATAGGTCATGTATGGAAGTTGTGAAAAAAAATTTATATCTGAAAAGGGGATGAATATTACAGTTTTCAGTGTAGGCTTCTTTTTTAAAAGGTCCCATGAATCTCTTATTTATTTCATCTAAATAAGAGACTGTGTTAAGCCACTGTTGTGGAGAATCTAGTTATAAGAGGCTGTTATTGCCTTTTGAAGTAACCATACGATGTTAGTGATTCATTTCAAGGACCATGTCCTTATAATTTTTCTGTTAGTTTCATGGGTCATGTTTAGTGACACTTTTCAACTCGATTTAAAGGGTGCTTATTGTGACATATTTAAAGAATCATAGTTTTAAAAAGAAGGTTGTTTTCCTTCAGGAATCTCCAAATTTTTCTATTCTAAGTGAAGGTGCATTCTTTGTGTTCTTTCTTCCGATGTTTCTTTTTCGGAGTGAATGGGATGGTGCATGTGCATTTTCTATGACCCTAATTCAGTGAAAGTGTCATGTGAGAGCATGTGTGTGATGGAGTGTGCTATGTATATTGGTCTTTCCTTGATCTAGGTATGGGTGATTGTAGAACCAATAGGAGGATATTAATTCACAAGTATTAATGGATGACTACAAAGTTGGAGATTATTCAATCAATAGAGCTCTAGCGATAGGTCTTGGAGTGAGACTAACACATAGTTAGGAACCCATGGGATCATTAGGTATATTGATCTAATTCTTATATTCAGTATCAGAAAATCATGTTATTTTAAGCTTTCAATATGATAGTATCATTTCATGTGGTCCAATGTAGTGGGAAGAGAAGTGTGGACCTTGTTCATCAATGTTGGACCTGTTTAGGGAGAGGAATACGATCTTGATTTTAAGGAGGTGGGGATGTTTCATTTTCATGAACCATAGTGCTGGAACCCTAGGATGTATGACTCTTTGAGTTATTGTCCATGTATGAACAGACTTATTAGTCCTTTTTTTATTTAAGTATGGTTGGAATCAACAGAAAATGGTAATGCATATGGAAGAAGTCATTCGTGTAGTGCATTCTGTTTGGTTTGGAGTTTAGTGAATCAGATCCTTTTCAGTGAGAGATTTTTTGTTTGGGAAGTTCTCATGTATTCTCATATTTGGATCCCATGTTAGACTATGCAAGCTAGGTGGATAGGTTGGTTCTAATGGTGTGGAGACCCACCATGTTTCTTACTAGAATTCCTCTGGTGTAAAATGATGTTAGAATATCCCTCATGGTGGGGAGCCTGTTCAGACCTCCCTCTCTTGTTGTCTCAGTTATTTCATGGAGAATAAGTTTTTTAATTATGCTGGGGAGTCCACTTGGTCCTCCATGTGTCAGTCATTCGGGTTTTTTTCCTGTTGATTGGATTGTCGGTGGGTAGTCTCATTCAGATCCATTTAAAACCCAAGATCTTCTCTAGAGTAAATGGTGGTATTGGAGCACACCCAATGGTTTTAATAAATTAGTTTTACGGGTGTATTATTTGGGATGTGGTTGATCTATTTTGTTGTTTTAGGAATGTGGTGTGGGTTTTTTTGTGGTTTAGGTGGTGTTTTATCTCAAGAGGTTGGATTACATGTTGTGAAACATCTCTTTTGTCACAAACCAAATCTGGTCGCCATCAAAACCGGCACTTGACCCAGCCCGCAACAAGGCCTGAATGGAATTCCTGATCCCCACAGGCTGGTACAAGTTCATGGGTATCATAAAATGGAAATTGGGAATGATTTACTAGAGTTTATAGACTTAAAACTACAAAAGAATCCAATAAAACGAATCTGGATTTTTCAATGGAAAAATTCTTTTACAAAAAATCAGAACTGAATTACATATTTTATAACAACTCAACATTATTATAACAATGGTAAAAAACCAAAATGGAATAGCCCAAGAACCCTCATGGAATGGGGCACCACCCTCATGCCATCTCCACAAGTCTTAACCTCCAAGGACCTGCTAGACACCCGAACCACTAGAACTAAAAACAATACCCAACCTGCGACAAACAAAATAACCAAGTCTATATACAACCAAGGGTATAAGTATGGTGTGATCCAAATCCCAATAGTATACCACCACTAATATATTCCATGTTATAAACATTTAAAGATTAAATGCATGCAAGTTTTAAGAAACATGAAATGCTAGTAACAATTTCTAAAAGATGCAACATTAAATAAAAACCATTTTCAGTTGGGCTAATTAAAAGAATAACCACTTTTAAAATAAATACAAAATATACTGAATTTTCTGACCACACATACCGTATTCTGATGATAAGAACACAATATCTAGTGAGCACAAGCAATGGGAAATAACCCCTAGGTACTAGCTAGTTGTGGGTCCTCGGTACCTCGTATCTCGGTGAGAGTAACCATCACAAATATCCATTATTGTGCACGAGCCACTAGTAAGGAACATACCCATAACCTGTTGGTCCCCAATCATCATCATCTTAAATTAGTTAGAGTTGTATGCGTCAATCTTGCTAAGTGAAACTGAGGCCAAACCCCACTGATTCACTATCTACTACTACACGTTCACCCACCATGATACTCGGGTTTTCCTTTTGTCCTAAAACAAGTTCAACAAGTCAAAAAGATAATTTTCTAATGAAAATTTCACTTCCATATCACAAATTCACAAAACAGCCCACATTTATACCACACAATTCACAAAATGTCTACTTTTCATTCAAATTGATTTTAAAATCCTACTCACACCAAAATAGCCCACAACACATTTCACATTTCTTTAATACTTACACAATTCCTTTGAAATTTTTTTATAAACCATTAAAAGTCAATATAACTCAAATAGAAGTCCACTCAAATATCATATAATACCTATTTCATCAAAAAAATTCATTTTTCACAATACACACACACAAAATAGCCAATAACCATGTTTTCCAGCTCTCTTTCCATTTTCTAAAACAATTCAGCACTTTATAAAACATTCTAAAAAAATATTTGACTTCTTAAAAAACCAATATACCTTTCAAAAACCCATATTAGATTAACACACCCCCCAAACAGTACATATACAACCTTTTACCCACCTTTTTTAACCATACAAACAACTCACAATTTTCATAAAACAAACACAAGGGGTGTAACTATGTCTTTCACACAAAACACATTTCAAAACCACCATTTAACACCAAAATCATACCAATTCCTATCCAAAATAGAATGAAAATCCCTAGATACATTTATAAAACCACATTCAAGTGTTATAAATTATCCTTGAATAATACTACAAAATATACAAATGAAAACACACATTTTAAAAAAATGATCTGAAGAACTATAATAATGTTTTACACATAAAACCTATTCAAAAGCTTTATTTTTAGGACTACATGAAACTAATGCATTTCCAAACCATAATTTTTAGGTCAAACAGGATTTATCAAACCAGTTCCATGTGTTATAAAATACACCCAAATAATACCCCATAAGTTACACATGAAAACACCCAATTTGAAGATAAAAAGAAACTATAAAATTTAACACGTAACCAAATCAATAATAAACAATTTTTTCACCACAAAATGAATATTAGGAAAATTCAAAATAGGTAATTCATGAAAAATTACTCATATACAAATGATTACACATGGAATCACCTACCGGAAGTGTCAAATCCCACAAAATATGGTACGAAACATCATCTACACCACCGCCGCACTAGAAGGAAGCTAAATCCACACCTATACCACAATATTTGACCAAAAAGACACCAAATCAAACCCTATTTTCTAACCCTAACTTCTTGAAATTTTCGAACATAATGAAAGAGGGCGGAAACCCAAAGGGAAAAGGATGAAACCAAGAAGGAATCACTTGCCCAAAACAATCCTGAAGCAAATGACCCACAATCGACCAGAATCTGAATTTTAAAAAACGTAAAAATTTAATGGAATTTAGAAAAATATTTAGGAGGTCATGTAGGAACTAGAATGGGGGGGAAATAATAAAAATAGAAGATGTTATGAAAGGATCAATTTACCTCTTCAAATCTGGGTGATTTGTGCAATCCAGGGAATTTTATCCCTATTTCGCGATGAAACCGAGCTCCAAAGAGGGGTAGGAGATCCTCTGGACGCTCCTTAGGTATGTGGGTTCGTGAGAGAGTTGGAATCACCTAAAAAAGAAAATATTGAAAGAGATATTAATAGATTTAAAAAATATTTTTAATGCTAGAAGTGGGCTTTTGGGCAGGCCCAATCTCTTAAATAAAAACCCTTATCCACCATGATTTTGGATTCTTAAATGGTCCAAATTAATATTGTGGGGTTAATATGTCAGAGGATGAAAAGTTGAAATTGAAATGGATGAGAAATGTTGAAAAATGAAAGAGTTATAATGGAATCAACATTTATTTTTAAATCTGGAATTAGGCTCACAGTTTGGCCCAATACATGAAACCTCACATATTCCTCCACAAAAGCATGGGAAACCCCCAAAACAAAGAATGAAAGGAAATTGAATGAAATTTACCTTTAAAATAAGTAATGTATGTGACACCTTTCCTTTAACTGATCAATGGGATGTGTTTGAACTCTTGGGGGTGCATGGCTTATAGTAGGGATTCCATTTCAGTGTCCTGTATTCATCATGCTAACCTCTTTTCATGCTATTATTTTCCTTGTCATATCTTTTTTTTCATTCATTAGGGAAACTCACTGTATTGTAATTGAATTCCAGTTCATTCTTGATTCTTCTTGTGTTTCATTGGAATACCAGTTCATTCATTCAAATCAAACATGGGATGTCATTTTGTGGGGAAGAATGCATTATGTTGGAGAGAATTATCTCACCCAGACATCAGAAATAATTTTATTTTATTATTTTATATGGATTTGAAATATTTTTTCACAGTGTGGGGCAATCCCAATTGAAATATTTATTCATTTCTGATAAATAAATATTTGGGCTTGATGGCATTCAGCGCATGAGCAGCACATGGTCGAAGCCATGCAGCTTCTCCAAATCACTGTGTGCCCTGTCTGATGCATAGTTATGTAATTAATTAACTAAATGATTGATAAAGTAAAAAAATATATAAGATAAAATGAATTAAATGTCATTTTATAGATAATAATAGTTTTATTATTATTATTTAGGAATTTTTTTATTATTATCTTGGTTAATATTTTTAAGTCATTATTATTATTATTATCAGTAATTATTGTGATTATTATCATTAATTATTACTATTATGTATATATATTCGTTTATTTTTTCATATGTTTTCATTTTTACATTCTTTTTTTCTTACTTATACTTTTATTTCTTTTTTCCTTTTTCCCTCTTCTTCTCTCCTTCCCCCGTTCCCTTCATGCATCTCAACCTAGACTCATGTTATTTCCCAGCGTAGCCAGCTCTCCTCTTTGGCCAACATTCCTCTATAGGTCGGTGCCCCATCCACCTCCCATCAGCAGAACCAGTTCGGCAGACTCCCTCCTAGTGGACTGCCTCACGCCACACTGAACAACCTCACACACCCATCCCCTCATGCTGACCTACATTATGTAGCCCCTCCTTTCTCAGATTGATCCTCTAGCGACTCTCCTCAACATGTGGCTTCCCTTCAGAAACCCCCTCTTCTTTTGCTGCAGGGGAAATACTCCCAAGTAGTTCTCTTCCCATATCCTTTGGGATTAGGGATAGAATTACTTTTTCTTTATGGTTCTATTTGGATGATTTCTGGTTATATTTCTTAAATTAGGTTCAATTTGATTCTCTTCTGCTATGATTGTTGTGCGATCAGAGTTTCACAGCTATTATTTAGAAAATCGACACTAAAGGTAGATGGTTCGGTGTATACATATTTTTTGATGAATTATTTGCCTTGTTTAATTATTTTAGAATCTTCTTGAGTTAATTTTTATGGTTTGAACATAGGTTTAATGAATAATAATCTGTATTTGATTTATATTTGTAGAATTTTGTATGATTTGGAGTGTGTTTTTAGTGGGAACCCATTTTGAGCCATTCATTTTTGTTTTATAAACTATGAAGTTAGTTTATTAAATTGTATAGGAGATACAATTGTTTATTAATGTGGAGTAAATATTCATTTAGTCATAAAATACAAATTTTAGAGTATCATTGTTGAAATGGATTATTGCGCATCATAGAAATGTTTTATATTGTGTTTAATTTATTTAATAAATTATATAAATGTTGATAAAGGTGTTTTTGAAAATATTTGATATGAAATTGATTTTAAAATTAAGTTTACCTATGAAATTAGTTTATTCTTGATGTAATCTCTTGTTTTGTTGTGTTTTGGATTGTTCTATATGGATTTAGGTTGTGGCCCCCTCTCTAGTGAGTTTGGTCAACATTATCAGAGTGCACATGCATGTATAGAGCTGTGTGTGTGTGTGAGTTTTTGTGTGTGTGTTTATATATATATATATATGTATATATATATATATATCCTCTGAGTACATGTTCTCTCATGGCACAAGGAATTAGTTCATCGGGTCAAGGGTACATATATATATACAACTATGTGTGTGCCAGGAACAACTTATTGTTCAAAACTGCCATGAGTCGAATGTTTGGTTTGGTTCCACCCTAAGGTAGGATACCTATGTTTGGCCCTTTAATTTGAAGCCAATGATTTCGTTATTGTTTTCAAACCATGACTTATATTTATATATTATTTTCTTTATTTTTTGTCTATCGATGATTTCTAGAATCTATTATTTATTTGTTTTATATTATTTATCTATGCTCTTTCCCAAGTTTTTGTTATTGAAAAAAGTTTTTTTACATTGTTGGTAATAATGGTGTATTTATATTTCTAAATTTATCTTAAATGTTAAATATTTATAATTTTATTCCTTGATTATTTTATTGTGTAATCAGTATTCACAATTGGTTGCTTATATTAAAACGTGTTTTCTAACGTTCTTTTAAATGTGTGGTTCCTTGGTTGTGAAGTGTGACATGAAATAATTTTTGGAACATAAAGTTGTTGACCAACAGTGTTTTCTAAAATGTTAAAATCCATTTTAAATAAATGAGTCCCATTTTGAATTTTGATAATGGTTTGAGAAAATGAAAAACACATCTTAAGTCATTCCCCCTAGTTTGAGAAATGTGTTACAAGTGTTAACATGTGATTTGTGATATGTGCCATGTTTTGAGGCTTATGAATTGTGTGATATAAAAGAGGGGGAAGAAATTAAGGAGGGAGAATGGTGGTGAGAGGTTGACTGAGTTATGTATAATGAAATTTTTATATTAATTTATGTTCACGTGACGAACCTCACCACCATTTGAAATAGAGTACATGGGTAACCATGCGTACCTAGGTGGGAATACTATGACCATTAAAATTGATGATTCAGAAGTGGTTCATCCCAGATTCATCTAGTAGTATTGAAAATTTTATCACTAAATAAAAATTATGAATATTGGAGACCACTAGGTTAGGGTGTGATCTCTACTAGTGGATCATGCACGAGAATGCAATTGTTTGTTGTTTTTATACCACATTTACACCATGGTATGAGTTTTTAATGTCCATTTTCTGATAGATACCTATAGGTATTGACCATGGTGCTCTCATATGACATGGTTTTTTTAAATGACTTCTATTTATGTTACTTCATGCTTTTTTTCCATCTTTTTAAAATCTATTTTTTAAAATAAACTATATGCCTCTTATTTTGAAATGTTAATGAATTCATGGAACATATTTTCATACATAGTTGTAGAGAAATTACTTTCATGAAAATGAAATCATTTTACATGAATTTGAAATAAATTTAGAATGTTCTTTTATTATGTCTTATTTTCAAACTAGTATGATTGGATTTCATATTAAAGGTAGGGGCCTAGAGTGTTGTTTTATTTTGTCATTCCTATTGAGCATATCGGTTCTCACACTTACTTTATATTTTCTCATTTCCAGTTTCTATATTCATTGTCTGCTCTTGGAGTGATTGTGGTTTTATATTCTATAGTTACCCATTAGATGACTTCGATGTATGATTTGTTGTAAATCATTGCATTATTTTTTGATGCTATTATTTACATAATTTTCACAGTTCAAATTTTATTTTATTTATTTATTTATATTTCATTTATCTTGTATATAGATCCCAAACCATTACTGATACTCGGACACATGTACCAGCCCATGGGGATCGACAATTCCCCTCGGGACTTGTCACGGGCTAGGTCGGGTGCCGGGTCGAATGGAGACTCGAATTTGTTTGTGGAAGAAATAAAACTATCTTTATTAAATAAATTTTACCCCCATATTATATTTTTTAAATCCATTAGATTACAATTGAAAAAGTGCATAAAATCAATTTTAATATAATAAATGTATAATGAAATTAAAAATATTTTAATGAAAACATTAATTATGTCCTAAAAGGTAAAATATAGGGTTGTAAAATAAAATAAATATTTATGATTTCAACCATAAAATACATATTTGGTCAATAAATATTTTTAAAAAATTTCAAATTCATACTTATATAGATTGTATGTTATAAAATTATAAGTATTCTTAAATATAATACTTATAACTACTCTCCTAAAAATAAATATTTTTAGAAAGGTCCCAAAAATTCATCCCAATATTATATTTTTAACTATAGTCCAAAAATTATGTACATTTTCTAACTTTATATAGTTAAAATTTCATTGTTAAAAATTTTAATAAAATCACCAAATGTAATTTGAAACTGTTCCTATAGGGAAATAACATTATAAAATTTTAATGATTATTTTTTTAATTTTTTTTATAAATTACTAATTAATTTATTAGTAATCTATAATTAATATTATAAATATATATTATTATTATAAAATCATAAGGTAATTAGTTTCATGAAATAAAATTATTATTTTATAAAAATATATTTTTAACCATAATATTTATTCTCTTAGTGTCTGAGATATATAAATTGAATTTCATTTATATTAAAATTAGTAT
Source organism: Viscum album (assembly GCA_963277665.1). Lineage (NCBI taxonomy): Eukaryota > Viridiplantae > Streptophyta > Magnoliopsida > Santalales > Viscaceae > Viscum > Viscum album. The sequence continues at coordinate 671,126,821 of OY728123.1, forward strand.
TTTTTATTTATAAAAATATATCATAATGAAGTTACTCATATTATTACCCACTAATTCAATTATTATTTTTTCAAGTGCATATTTAATATTTTTTTTCAAAATGTATCATGGTTTTCATTTATGTTTTTCATTTCATATGGAGGAAGCTGTTGATGAAAAAATTCATTAAAGGAAAATTATTAATGAAATATTATGTTACTAAAAACACACTACCACTAATCATATTTTATAAAAAAATAATCATCCAAGTATTTAATTATAAAAATTCTTTTATTTTATCATAAACATGATATTTCAGCTCTGAGAATCTTTTTTCAATCTATAAAAAGACTATTCTAATTCACAAACCATTGCTGACTCATTTTGAACTTCAAAATCATTAAGCAGTATTATATAAATCTCTAAAAAGAAATTACCATTAAATAAATTTGTTTTAAAATATATATATTTTTAATAAATTTGATATATATCATAATTATAATGACATACTATAGAATGAAATATTTGAATTGAACTTTTCATCCCAACTATTTAAAATTTCCTTACATAATCAATACCATGACTATTTTGTAACACTTTTCTATCAAGAGTTATTTATATATAGACACTATAATATTAATAGAAATTTTATTTTTGAAAACCAACATTTACCTTATGGTTATAACCCCTTTATGTGCTCCCATAAAGTTCCAAATTTGGATAGTTTGTGTGGATTCCATTTCAGATTCCATGGATCTCAACCATATCATAGAATCAAAACTCTAAATAGACTCTCATTTGGGGGTAGGGTCATATTCTATTAGCCTAAATTCACCATTATTTATCATAATAAATAAATATATGATCTTTAAGAATAATACAGCTCAATTGAGGTTCTAATGTAACTTTAATTGTTCCTGCTTGCACAACACATTCTAGAACCGACCCATCTTCCAACATAGAATCACTTTATATTTATTTATCATAAACTTATCTAAGTAAAAAATATATATCTTCTTACCAGATTCTTGATCCAAGTGATGGTTCTCATGTAAAAAATAATCTCTAGAGAAAAACACTTTTTCAAAATAATTTTACAAATAATATCCCATTGTTTCGTTGGGATAACCAATAAATAGGAATTTATATAATTTAATGAATATTTTTTCTAAAACAAAATATTGGATAAATTATTAAAAGAACAAAATACTTATAAAATACATATTGGTATTACTCTCATTCAATATTTCATGTGGTTCCTTTTTTAATACATTAAATGAAACACAGTTAAGTAGTAATGTAGAATTCTCTAGATTATATCCCAAAAATGAAATAGAAAGGTCATGCAAACTCATCATAAACCGAATTATTTTCAACCCAGTATGATTCCACCTCTCTCACATACCTTTATAATATGGTATTCCCAGAGGATTGAGTTATATATAAATTCATCAATACCTTATATGATTCGTGTATTTTTGAATCTTGTATTTACCATCTATATCTAAATGGAAATTCCCTAAGCATTTTCACAATAGATTATGTAATATTTTTATATTTGAATGTTTAAAAGGTTTCATTCGGTTTTCTCATATGAAACACATAACCAAGCACACAAAACTCATTGATAATGTTTATTATGTACCTAAAACCACTAATTTCATGTGTAATCATTAGTCAATATTCTTATCTATGTATAAGATCCAATAGTCCAATAGTCTTCTGAATATTTACACATAATGGTGTTTTAACCATGTTTCCATATATATAATATTCATAGTTATAAAATAAATTATAATTTAATAAATATAACCTTCCCAATTGACGTATTATTTTCTTTAATTTATCGTTATTTATCCAAATAAATAATGCCAATGGTATGTTTTATTATTATCGAACATCAACTTCTTATTCTGAACGTCATAGATATAACTATCCATATCTACAATTTAAATTTTTTTTTACCATATTTATGATTCCATAAAATATTTCATTAATATATATTGAAAGTCTTGTGTTGATAATAATCAATGGAAATATCAACTTTTCCAAACTAGATAAAAATATAAAATATCAATTTATGGTAGGAATATAATAACAATTTCTTAATTATAGAACTATTCCACTAGTAAAACATGGATAATAAATTTAAACATCAAATGTATCAATTGTTTCATTATTTAATACACATATCTCAAATTTTTCATTTTTAATTTAATTCTATCATTGAGTTTATGTTTATTTTCAAAAATGAGTGATGCACACCCTAAATCTAATTTACATGAGGTAGATATAAAGGAATTTTTTTATAATATTTATATTCAAATGCTTTAAAGGATTCTATTTGAGAATAATTATTATTTTTAGATACCAATATATAATATTTTTATACATCATGTCTATAAAATATCTTAAAATAAAAAAAATGATGAAATAAAAAATCAATAATAACTAAATTTTTATATGTTCTTATAATGACTTATGGATTCTCATCAAGGAATTTTAATAAAAGTACCCCTGTAAAATAAAAAACACAGGAATAATTTCCTTCAGTGGTTCAAAATCCATATTTCACAAAAAATGACCACTCATTAGTGTGAAACTCAATAATTAGTCTCTTTAGATAGTAAATCAAGAAGCTCATATCATATGTGACTATTAGATAATTGAGATGAGAAATAGTTATCCATATCAATCCTACAGATAATAATAAAAGCTATTACTCTATTATCCAAACACTCAGGGATTCATTGAAAATTTACACATAAGGATATTAAAGTTATGTTGTTACATAAATCTTAGTTTTAACCTAATACACCTTTTCATATACCAGGTAATCCATTTTAATCCCTATTTGGCATGAACCTACATAGGGGACGATTGATGTCTTCACACATGTTTTCTTTGGATGGAAGCTCGCACTTAATATTTTATGTATTTTATTTTAATTATCCCAAATTTTAAATACAACACATGAGTAATAAACTCTATAATTTTAAATACAATGAAATATTTTTTATCTCACGTTTTAATCTTTTATGGATGCTGAATTCTATAGATTTAGCCATATTCCAACAACCAAATTAATATTTTCAAACCATATTAATGTATAATTCTTTAAACATCCCATAATATTTCTTACCCATCCAAAATATAATCCAAATATATTTACTCATATATAAATTCATCTTATTCATTAGGAACATTATTGTTTTATAATTATATGAAATAATAAAACTCTAAATGAGTAAGATATGATTCAAATATATACACCCCCAACATTCTAAAATGAGGCATAATCTATCCTGAATGTGTAATTTTAAACCCAAAATAAATCATCCCAATGACAAATTAATCAAGATAGATTTTAATTCATCATAATAATAACACCAATTATTGATAAACTATATTCAATGTCACATACTAGACTCGGTTGACTCTACATTAATTGAACCTGGTTAGCCACAGGACTTTAAGAGTGACTCCCTATATGACAGAGGCCTCCGACTAGTATAGAGGATACATGATAGAAAAGTTAGAACACTATTCCATCATGATCAGAGTGTAGAAAACAGGTAAAAAAATTCAAACAAGAGAAAAAAATATAGTTGAACGTGTGAAGAATAAACATCCCTCATATAAATAACCAAGTATTAACATTCATTAATGTAATATAAAAACTGATTGTCATGTAATTAAATAATGTTATATATGGAATAACTTATAGACAACTCCAGGTATTCATAATGTGCTAAATCGTCCAAAATAATATCTTCAAATACAATCATGATCCACATCTTGGACATGTTCTTCCTAACACCCATGCTATAAAAAATCAAGCAACAACTTCTAAGAAAAATCCATGGTCTCTTCCTGTATCCATAAATACCTTCTGTGTAACAAATAGGTTCCTCATACCATGATTGAGATAAACATAGTAGGCCACTACCAATGATTTCTTGTGCCATCCAATATGTGAATATATAAGAAACAATGTTCATGTGACTGTAAAAATTTTAAATGATGTGTGGTATTTAAATAAACATTATAGGTTTGGGTTCCCATGGAACAACTATCATCTGCTACCTACTTTGGTATAAGTTAGAATATCTTGTTGTATTCAAAAAATAATGATTTAATTTATAAATAATTCTTGTGACCTGGGTCATTACCCATGCATTACCCATGTTTTATATAAAATCAATATGTGTATAATATATCGATAAATATAATTTAAGGCTCAGATCGAATCCATGATTCAGCTTTGGCTTAGAATACATGTATTTTGATTAATTCAGTATATAATTCAAAACATCTATGATGTCATCCTAGGAATTCCTAATATTGAATCCATATATCAATCCATGTATAATATTAATGGAACACATTACTCAAATATCCTTGGAATTCCTTATAACAACCCTCGTACCACTCTATGTGTGGTATAAAGTCTCCTATCTCTAGGTCTATCCTTGGAATTCCACTTATGGAGACAACTTGTTACTCAAAGAATATATAACAATCATCCCTCTGATTCATTCCTTGGTAGTCCATATTGGTCTTCCATGCTTCAATCATGGAATATAAAATAATATAACCCCTTCGTTTGTCTGTAGCAGCCCGCATAAAGATTTCAATTATCATTCATTGAATAATTATAGTCTTACCTCCGAGTCTATCCTTGGTAGTCAACAAGGGATTCCATGTTTCACTCAAGCATTGAAACTCTAGCCTCTAAATGAATCTATTCATTTTGTTCATATAAGAACCCATGTGTCACCCAAGTATTATAATAATCATTTAATTATAATCTATTAATTAAGAAAGACTACAGAGTCTATTTAGTGTGATCCATATTTGGAAACTATCTTTTACTATGATCATGGTAATAAGAATGCTAAGGGTCCACGGACTACACATACTATTTATGTTCACATAGTTCAACTAGACATCATAACTATCTAATAAATTAAACTCACCTTATAAGGTGGATCAAATCAATCATAGGATTCGAAATCCTAGTATCATATAATTCCTACAATTAATTTAGATAAGGAATTTGTTTATAAATAACATCTCAAGACATGGTAAGAAGGATAGTTGTTAAGGAATAGGGACATGGACTTCTATTCCCTCATTTATTCAACTTAATTTGGAATTTTACAAATCATTTTAAATCCCATAAAAATGGTTAAATGAAACACCCCAAAGGTGAATGAAATTTAAATTCAATCCATTGTGGTTTTATAAATTTAAATAATGCACCCAAATGGGTTGGTTTAAATTTTAGTTCATTAATCTTAAATTAGACCTCAATGGGTCTAATGGGTCATCTAGGTCAAACTCAGTTATTTAATGTAATTACTGATTAAATTTATAATCATCACCTAGAAGAACAATCTCATCACACAATCGAATAATATAATAACACAATGAAATTAAGGGAAAATCACGAGACAATCTAATGTTACCTTGTAGTTAAATAATCTATTTCTGTTTTCCTCTGATTTGGGATAGAATTAAAGAAATCATGAAAACAAAAAAACACTATGAAAATAATGTATATCATCTTGCACCGAAATAACTATATCGATAGGAAGAAAAACAACGAAAGGGGTATGTTGAATAGAGATCTTACCACTGGATATACAATGGGACTGATAGTGAAAGGTTTATTCATCGTACAAGGGATATAACCTAAAGACTAGCCAAAGGGCCAAAGGAAATATCCAAGCCCTTGTCCCGTATTTTTAGTAAATGAGGGAAACAAAAAGTTAGTGTCCCATTAATGCTAATCATAGAAAAATGTTCATGTTACCAAACAATTTATGGGCACATGGTTTCGTCCAACAGTTGTCCAAACCATAGGCCAATCGTGCATGTCTCATGAACTAATCAAACCTTCTTGTAATGTCTTATCACATTCATAGAAAAATTGCGCACTAACCATGTATTTTCCCTTTCTTAAAAATAATATTGGTAATACACTAGTGTGTGGCCATGGAATGACGGTTTTATTAATCCTTGTGGTGATGGAATGTGAATTGGACCACCCCACACATGTTGATCTATCCATGCAAACTAGGGATAATAGTTTCTTCTAACATTATAGCCTAGATTTCCCCCCCAAATATTCGTGTTTTGGGTTTTTTAATCCCTAGACACCATATATTCCTATGTAACCCAACTATGAACTCAAATAAGGATAATATTAAATAAATTAATAGTTATAAAAACCCATCCCTGCCTCCTTGAAAATCATGGTTCTTATAATCTTCTATTGTTAAAGCAATTTGTCTTTGAATTTCCTTTCCATGAGTGGTAGAGCATCATCTGATAATAAAACCAGACTATGAGCATGTAATTCAGCTTCCCACTCACAGGTATCATCCTATACATGGTCATTCTACCATATCTCATGTACTATATTATTATACCATCCTCAAAGAACCACTATTCCATGATCAACAACATGGATGGGCTTCACCATAAAGGATGAATCACCCTCCAACTCAACCTCCCTGATATGAAGAATATGTGATCAATATAAACGATATCCAAAAATATGATATATATGGATAATTACATGCATGGTATGCTGACATTAAGTAAATTCAACCCATAGGCTATAATCCCAAATATCTCTAGAATATCAAAGTCCCTGACATAATGACTTGATAACATCTGTAGTTTATAAATCTATTTGTACCCTAGTCATGGTGAATCATGTATGAAGACCAAACTACCCACCATGAACTCTAGTGTTCAATAGTGATAATTAGTGTATGATTTCTAGATGTATTTATCTATAGACATCTACTTCCTAATAATATGAACCTTCTCCAATTCCTTTAGAATGAGATGAGGACCCAACTACAATTTCTCTCCCACCAATAACAAGAATATGGGTGAATGGAATGACCTACCCAAAAGTGAATCATATCGATCCATTTGTATTGTATCTTATATGCTATTATTTTATGAGAACATGGATTCAGGTAAGTATTTTATCTAATAAAACCTAAAATCAATAATGAGTAATGAAATCATATCCTCCAAAACCTATATTATATTATCAAACTGAATATTTTTCTATGGATGATATGTTTTAAATATAAATACCAATTAACCCAACACCCAAGGAAAAACCTACCAAAAATATGACATGAAATGAACGTCCCTTTTTAATAATATAATAAGTGGAACCCTATGGAGGTATATTATCTCACAAATAAGATGCCTCCGGAGCTCATCTATTGAAAAATAATCACTAATAAGAATTAAATGGATAACTTCTGACAACCTATCTAAGATCATCCTTACAACATCACAACCTAGAGGTAATCTCATAAACCCAAACATAAAGAATGTGGTGACCTAATATCATTTCCACATAGTACTAGGTTATTTTTTTAAAATCATCATTGATTTTTTGTGTTCTTTCTTCACCCTATGACAGATGGAACATCATAGTGACCATACTGTTCCTACATTACTAATTAATAATTTTATAGATAATCAAGATAATAGTGTTACAAAAACATGATCCAATTTATTAGTTCCCTACTAAAATTAGTACCAAATATAAAATTAAAATAATTCGGAAAAATTATTTAATTTCTTCTTATCTAGCCTCGTAGTGGCCCTCGTTTTCTCCTTATTATATGTAATCCCCTCAGGATATGAATCAGTGAAATGGTTGAGCTAAAATCCTAGTATGAGGATAGATAATAACATGAATCAATATATCATGGGCTAGAATAATCATTTTCATCATAATATAATTATTGTGCCATCATCATAATCATGATAAGAAGAAATATATAGAGGTCTGGAATGCATAAATGCATATAAATGAAACATAATGTCTTAGTAGTCAACTACCATGAATAGTTCTGAACAAAGCTAGAATTATGTTCACACTAAACATATGTGAATAACCATAACATCATCATTATGACAAAATATAGCTTAATGATTACACATATTTCAGATTTTCACATGATTTACATTACATTACCCAATGGATTGTAGTTCTATATAATTCTTTATGCACCCGTCACATCAAAACATTTATATAATGATGTATTCCACATCGACCGTATAACAATATTAGTCATGAAATAATCTATGGATTCGAAATGTGATTGAAGATAATTTAATAACGAACAATTTCATGAATAAATAATGGGGTTCCCAAAATATTCAAGGAAAAATATATTTTGTCTAAGAATCATCAATCAAGAGTGAAGAATAAACAATATAAAGAAAAGTAAAAAAATGTATTTTTATAAGGAGGGGTTATTTTAAAAAAAAGAAATTCAGTTGACATAAAATAAAATTAGAAGAATGGATATCCTAGAATTGAAAATGGACAGGAAATGAAATTTTATTTCAGTAACATTAAAACAATATAAAAACTAAAATTTGGCATGAAATAGGGATAACCCAAACAATAGAAATTGGGTTCGAGAATCTTTTTACCATGTGTCTATATGATTTATTCAATTTAATAACCTGTATAACCAAATGTTATTCACTAATTAAAAAATACATAACCTCTTATACATTTTTTATTCATTATTATTTTACTAAGTAATTATATGGAAATATTTATTGTAACACCCTAAGCTTTTACGGTACACTTCTCTTTGAATAAAGCAATAGGGTGTGTTGTACGCATCATCGAGTTCTAACACACCACAACCAATCAAACTAGCCGTTATGAATAGTAATACCCATTTTCTGAAATTTATAAATTTTATTTTTCAAAATGGACTTCATTTTTGGATTCGGAATATCGAAATTAGCCTAGGGTTAATTTTTGGTGTTTTTCTGAAAAACTTCATTTTTTGATGAATTGTGAAGCCACTAAGTGGTACTTTAAAAAACTGAATTTTTCATAAAACTTAATTTTTCTGCTTCTGTGAGTGGAATTTTGAAAATCCGAGAGACATGGTTAATATCAAGGAGTAAAATGTGGTTCAATGCGATGAAAATAATTTTTGGTGAATAGTAACTTTTTACTTTTATTTACCACAGTTAAAAGTAAATAGGGTAATTAAGGGTAAAAGTTATATTAATATTACCCTAACACATGTCCTAATTCTATTGGACAAGTGTATATCGACCAAAAACAACCTTAGGAATAATATATTATCATTTAGGTCCACTTGTATTAGATTAGGACATTTATTATTATTTAATTCAAAGAAGTGTTAGAATAGTTAAAATCAAAGATTATTTACTAAAACATTTTTAATATAGGGTTATACATAATATAAATTCGATTTTAAATATTCATTAGAAATCTGTAAAATGTTCCTACATAATGGTATTTTATTTATAATTTTTAGACATTAAATAATTTAATTTATTTATGACACAATGGTGATACAGTAATTACCATAATAGTGAAAAATTAAAATAATTGAAATTATAAATACCCAAATAAATATAATTTGAGACCTAATTTTCTAGGTTAATATGGCATTTTAGTAGTGATTTAATTAACTTTTTTCGAAGTAATCCTTCTGTTGTGAGTTTTACAAAAATCAATTATTGAATAGTGTCAAAATTGACATAAAAGAGTTTTTTTAAAATATTATATTATTAATTGATATTAAATTCCTAAAAATCTAAGGATCTTCCAAGAGACTTATATCATGATAGGTGTATCATTAATGGACAACTTGGGGGTCTCTTGGAGGTATATAGTAAGTTTATTAACTATATAATAAAAAAAAGTGACATGGTAAGTGTCAAACTAATTAACTAAGAGTTAAAACTAAAAGATAAGGTTAATTAAATGACCCCAAGCTGTCTAAATTATATTTGATGAGTTTTTTCCGACCTATCCCCACCTTAACCTTTAAATAATCCACTTTGGAGCCATTATAAACCAAATATGAATTTATTATAAAATAATATTTCTAGCTTTTCCAAAGGTGCCCCCACCCCTCATATAAAAGGGAACTCCCCCTTATCATTAATTCACACCTTCAAAGCCATTTTGCTCAGACAAACTCTTCCCAAATACTCTCTAATCATCCCTAAATTCATCCTAGAGGCCTTACTTTAGTCAAAAAGCCAACCTATGGAGCCCTTTTGATCAAATCAAAAAGAAGAACCCGAAGAAGAGGTAATGATTTCACCACCCTTTTTCAAGTTCCTTTCTTCTTCCACTTATTCTTTCTTTGTTATTAACATTATAAAATAATAAATCTAGTATATTATATAAACTGTGATGTTATTATAAATATGGTACAACCATATTCGGTATTCTATCCATCCTTTGAATAACATGTCACCATACGTGCGTACGTACGGCTTACCGTCTCCACGTCGTGGTGTAATTGTCATTCAATAAATTATAATTTGGATGGGTGTAATAATGAAGTTTAATTCATGTAAATAATAGATATAACATGATAATGATTATTTATATATGATATAACATCCAATTATATATTATTTTAATATCAAAAGAATGATATTGTCGCTCGTGCGTACGTACGGACTACAGTCTCCACGAACGCGATGAGATTCATTCTCCATCGTATCCATTCAAGTATAATTCTAATTTGATGATTAATAATAGTATCTATGGACTTGATATCATTCTGGATATGATTAAGATACAACATATCCATGAAAAACATGGCTTACATAACAAAACATATAAAAGAAAATGAGTAAGTTAACACCCGAAACAACGATAATACCAAGATATTATTAACAAATCAATGTTAAAAGATCATATATGATATCATATTAATATATATGATTCTTGTATAATTTAATAAAAATTATTTCACCATTATACAGAAGTTTAACCTACCCCAACCAAGGAAAAGTAAAAGTTAAGGGTTAATTTCACAATCTCTTCATTATCCGAGGTTGTTTATACGTAATAATCTACTAGGACTTCTTTATCATCCACATCCATGTTTCTTAAAAATGTATTTCAAAACATTCATACTATTTTAGAGAATATGGGTGAAAGTCATTTATACCCATGTTTTACTTTTTATAAGAGGTTTATTAAGGAATCTTTCCGTCGTTTACCAAACAAGGTCCTTTTTAACCATTTCGACAGAATTAAGGTAAGAATGTTTTTTTAACTTATACGGCGGGTGTGGCTATTTTCCGCCGTTATAAAATCGTCGAAGCTTCCCTTACAATATTATAAGAATAGTTTCAAAGAAAATGTCTTATTTTATAGATATATGACTCTTAAATTATTTGAAAATAGAAAGAGATATTTCACTAAAAAGAGTTTTGATTTCATCTATGTCAACATCCTTTGATGGATTTTAAGATTATTTGAATTTGATTTATTATAATACAATACTTCCATATTTTATTGAAGGTTTTTTGTTATGTTTGATTGTGGATGTGTTATTTTTATACCATTCATGGTTTATGGAGAAAGTATTGACATTTCGTATGCTATTTTTAATACGAATGTTTATGTTATGTTTAAACCTGTTCATATGAGGAATGCATTGGACTTAATATGTGACGGGTGGAGCCTGATATAGCTCTTAGATGAATCTGTAGGTCTGATGAGACAAACTAGTGTCTTGGAATAAGGCTTTGACAAAATCTTATTTGTAGTCTTGGCACTAGGCCTTGGCTAGGTGGTTATGATTGTCTGGAATTATGCATTCCATCATTATGAAAGTGGTTATTGATATTGCTTGTGATTATTTGATTAGTAGAATATCCATGTGAATAAGTAGATGGAATTATTTCATTTTATTTTTTCCATACTATGTTGACGTTCAAGTTTAAAAGGCTTTTGTTTTAGTTATACATTGCCTTAAATGTTTATTCTTATTTATGAAAGTTTCTGCTATATTGTTATCTTTACTAGGCATTTGAGCTCACCCCTTTACTATGTTTTATTTTTCCCAGGATGTGAAGAAGAAAATTATGAATGACCTGCAGGGATAGTATGAGGGGATAAGAGTGTAGACTATGGATACTATGTTGTTATAGTTTTCATTTTTATGATTGAATGTAAAACATTATAAATATATCTAGTGTTTCGAAGGCTACTAAACTAATCGGTCTTCCGAGATTTGATCTTACTTGTGATAATGCCAATGTTATGTAATAATGCACCGACTCTAGGTAACTGGGGTCGGGGCGTTACAGTTGGTATCAGAGGATGATTAGTACAAACCATGGAAGCTAGTTTTAGATAAACTCTGATTAGAGCACATAGACCTAAGATGGACTTTGAGGATTAGTATAGAAGAACTTCCAAGAATTTTGGTATTGTAGAGATTTTGTGAGTTTTCCGAGCAATACATCCATGTCTAGATACGAGCAGGTAGAGGCGGCTCTGGCACAGATGTACCTTGGGGTAAAACCCAAAACACCGCTTTGAGCTAGACTCGAATGGGAACTGGTGCACGACAACCGGCCTTGCTGCACTCTTGGTTACGACACTCCTGGGGGATATGCTTAGGATAACTCTCATTTTCATTACAAATCATTATGAAGGGTTTATGAGTATATACTTTTTCAAAGAAAATATTTTTATGATTATGGATTATATCCATAAATAGTTCAGTTTATGTTAAGTGTTTTATAAGTATAGAATTATGTATTTTCATTCATAAAATGATCTAGTTTATGCCATTGGTTAGAAATGGCGCCTAGTGGAAGAAATGGAAACTGAATCAATGAACACACTCCATGTAGGGATTTCCCTCCTAGTCAAGATAATTATAGTGGAGATGGTGATGCAACTGGTGCCGATCAGCTAATCACCATACTGGGAAAACTAACTTAGGTTATCAATAATAACCTTACCCATATGGAGCACCCCGATCCACAGCGCGGAGGATCAATGTTAGATCGCATCATGAGGCAGAAACCACCAACGTTCAATGGGAGTAAAAATCCCTTAGTAGCTGAGATATGGATAAATTCCCTAGAGAAAATATTTCAGGCTTTGGGGTGTAGTGAAAACGAAAAAGTTGTCATGGCATTTTACCACCTCACTGGAGATGATGATAAATGGTGGTCATTTATTCAAAACATGAAGGAAGACGATGAAGTATCAAATATGTAATGGAGGGAGTTCAACGATCTGTTCTCAGAAAAATACTTTCCTCGTGACCATCGAGCAGATATGGAAAGGCAATTTCTGAGTCTGAGACAAAAGGAGGATGAGAATGTCACAATGTATGAGGATAAATTTACAAGGTTAGCAAGGTATACTGGAGATTATATATGTAACCCAAGAAGTAGTATTGATCATTTCTTTGATGGGTTAAAACTATTTCTTCGTCGAGCATTAATCTCACAATACTTCTGGTCATATGAAGACATTGTCTCATGTGCTATCAAGACAGAGAAAGAATTCTCTAAGTCATATGACTTTAAATAAAAGCAAGAGAAGAAGAGATCTGCTGATCAATCTAGGAATAGAAATAAGGGGAATAAGGGAAAGGTTGAATATCCATCCTGTGGAAAATGTGGGAAGAAACACCCCGGTACTTGCTTGAAGGGAATGGGTGTCTATTACAAGTGTGGTGAAAAAGGCCACCAAGCTCGTGATTGCAAGGGGAAGAAGGAAGCTACCAATGTCCAATGATACAATTGCAGGGAGATGGGACATTATGCAAATGAATGTCCTAAGCCTCAGGGGAAATTACCTCAAAAAAGTCCAAGGGATCAAGGCCATGCTTATGCTATCACTACTGCTAATTTTGAAGCTCCGAAAGATGTGGTGGCAGGTAATTTAATGGTTTCCTAATGTTTAGAAAATGCATTATTTTATTCTGGATCATCGCATTGTTTCATATCTTCCCAATTTTATAAGAAAATTAGATATTTCCAATTTGATTTAACAAGGGAGTTGTCAGTTAAAACTTATAAGGGAAGTATCATTGCAACAATGTTTTGTAAATCAGTCCCCATTAGAGCACATAAATGTTCTTTATTCGCTGATCTCATCGTCATACCTATGATTGAGTTTGATATATTCCTCGGTATGGATTGGCTTTCGGACCATGATGCGAAGATTTATTGTAAGAAGATGGAGGTTACGATTTTTGATGATGATGATAAAGAACACCTTATCATTAGAGAAGAATTTTCACCACCTAATTCTTATATAGATCCACCCCCAATAGCTCAACTAAATTCAATTATTGGGGAGGAAGAGGATGAAATTACAGTGGGTGAGGAAAGGAATGTTCAAATAGAGGATGTACATAATGTGAATGAATATGTAGATGTGTTTCCGGAAGATTTAACTGGACATCCTCCAGAACGAGAAGTTGAGTTTTCCATTGATTTAATTCTTGGATCAAGGCCTATATTGAAGACCCCTTATAGAATGGTCACTGTAGAATTAGTTGAACTAATGAAACAACTAGAGGAATTGAGTAATAATTGATTTATTCACCCTAGTGTTTCTCCATGGGGATCCCATGATCTTTTTGTTAAAAAGAAAGATGGATCTATGAGGTTATCTATTGACTACAGGGTGATCAATGCTATAACAATAAAGAACAAGTATCCCCCACCTCACATTGATGATTCATTTGACCAACCTCATGGAGCTTAATACTTTCCAAAGATTGGACTTCGATCTGTATACCATCAGTTGTATGTGAATAAGTAAGACATTCTGAAGACAGCATTTCGAACCAGGTACGAGAATTACGAGTTTACAATAATGCCTTTTGGATTGACTAATGCACCCTCTATATTCATGGATCTGATTAATAGAGTTTTCAAGGAATATCTCGATAAATTTGTGGTGGTATTTATTGATGATATCTTGTTATACTTTAAAGGATATGAAGATCATAAAAATCACTTGCGCATTATCCTGAAGACTCTGAGAAGACATGAATTATATGGGAAGTTTAGAAAGTGTGAATTTTGGCTTCAGGAGATTTCTTTTCTTCTCCATATTGTCTCTAAAGATGGAATTTCTGTTGATCTTTCAAAGACCAAGGAAATCCAAGAATGGCCAGCACCTATGAGTATAACTGAGGTATGCAGTTTTATTGGTTTGGCCGGTTATTATCGACGTTTCATCCAGAATTTTTCCCCATTGGCTAACCCATTAACGAAGCTCACACATAAAGGGGTTAAATTTGTATGGACAAAAGAGTGTGAAGAATGTTTCAAAGAACTGAAAAAAATATTAGTCAATGCTCCTATATTGACTCTACCATTGGGGAATGATGGGTTCATTATTTATAGTGATGCATCGAAGAAAGGACATGGTTGAGTTATTATGCAGAATGATAGGGTTATTGCATATGCATCACAACAGTTGAAAATTCATGAACAAAACTATCCTACTCATGATCTCAAGTTGGTAGTAGTGATCTTTGCTTTGAAGATATGGATGCACTACCTCTATGGTGAAAAATGTGAGATTTATACTGATCACAAGAGTTTGAAGTATATTTTCTCACAAAAAGAACTCAACGTGAGGCAAAGGAGATGGCTTGAATTAATCAAGGATTATGATTGCACGATACTCTACCACCCGGGGAAAGCAGACAAGGTGGAAGATGCTTTGAGAAGAAAAGACCATGGAGTTTTAAACAATATGAGAGTTTAAATGGGTCCAATTTTCATGGATCTAGTGAATATGGACATGGGAATAATCATGGAAGGTGAAACATCAGTGCTTTTTCAAATGGTTTCCAAACCATCTTTACTAGAAAGGATTAATAGTTCTCAGATCGATGATGAAGAATTTCAAAAGAAGATTAAAGATGTGAATGATGAGAGATTGAGAGACTTTGTGTATGAAGAATGAATTTTGAAATTCCGGAAGAGGCTTTGTGTTCCCGATATACCTGATCTAAAAAGGGAATTGTTGGATGATGCTCATAGTTCCAATTTCTCTATACACCCTGGGAGCACCAAAATGTATAGATATTTGAAGGAACATTTTTGGTGGGACAACATGAAGAGGGAGATTGATGATTTTGTGTCAAGATGTATAGTTTGTCAACAAGTGAAAGCTGGAAGGCAACAACCTGGAGGAGTCATGGGACCTCTTCCCATACCGGAGTGGAAATGGGGCAATATCACGATAGAATTTTTCATGGGACTAACAAAGACTCCTAGAAGGAACGATGCAATATGGGTTATTGTTGATCGTCTTACCAAGTCACCATATTTTCTTGCTATAAGAGAAGATCTACCACTAGAACGTCTAGGAAGACTATATATTGATAAAGTTTTGAGACTTCATGGAGTACCCCTATCGATTGTTTCTGATCATGATCCCCGTTTTACTTCATGATTCTGGAAAAGCCATCAGAAAGCCTTGGATACTGAAATTCATTTGAGCACTACCTACCACCCTCAAACAGATGGACAATCAGAACAAACTATTCAAACCTTAGAAGACATGTTGAGATCCTGCTCACTTTACTTTCAGGGTATGTGGGATCAATATTTACCTCTGGGAGAATTTTCCTATAAAAATATCTTCCATTCGAGTATTCAGATAGCACCATATAAAGGGTTATATGGAAAGAGATGTTGCACACAAACCTGTTTGGATGACGTTGGTGAAAGAATACTTGTAGGCCCAAAACTGGTGGAGGAAACGATGGAAAAGGTGAAGGTAATCCAAAACCATATCAAAGCAGCTCAAAGTAGGCAGAAGAGCTATGCTGATAATCAAAGGAAGGATTTGGAATTTCAAGTCAGAGATCATGTTTTCCTGAAGGTATCTCCATGGAAGGGAGTCATACGTTTTGGTAAGAAAGGTAAATTGAGTCCCAGGTACATCAGACATTTCGAAATTCTAGAATGAATTGGGGCTTTAGCTTACCATTTGGCAATACCGCCAAGTCTCTCCAAAGTTCACGATGTGTTCCACATATCGTTGTTGAGGAAATACATGCCAGGCCCAACGCATGTACTCACCTATGAGGAATTAGAACTGGAACCCTATCTGTCTTATTGTGAGGAGCCTGTCATGATTCTTGATATGAGAGAACAAGTACTGAGAAACCGGACTACTCGTCTAGTAAAAGTGTTGTGGAGAAACCATAAGATGGAAGAAGAAACGTGGGAACCCGAGGAACTTATGATGAAGAACAACCCGAATCTTTTCATGTGGTAGTATTCTAGAAATTTCAAGGACGAAATTATTTGAAGGAGGGGAGAATGTAACACCCCAAGCTTCTACGGTACACTTCTTTTTGAATAATGCAATAGTGTGTGTTTTATGCAACATCGAGTTCTAACACACCACAACCAATCAAACTAGCTGTTATGAATAGTAATACCCACTTTTTTAAATTTATAAATTTTATTTTTCAAAATGGACTTCATTTTTGGATTCGGAATATCGAAATTAGCCTAGGGTGAATTTTTGGTGTTTTCTGAAAAACTTCATTTTTTGATGAATAGTGAAACAACTAAGTGGTAGTTAAAAAAATGAATTTTTCATAAAACATAATTTTACTGCTTCTGTGAGTGGAATTTCGAAAATACGAGAGACCCGGTTAATACTAAGGAGTAAAATGTGCTTCAATGAGATGAAAAGATTTTTTTATGAATAATAACTTTTTACTTTTATTTACCACGGTTAAAAGTAAATAGAGTAATTAAGGGTAAAAATGATATTAATATTACCCTAACTCATGTCCTAATTCTATTAGAAAAGTGTATCTCGACCCAAAACATCCTTTGGAATAAAATATTATCATTTAGGTCCACTTGGATTAGATTAGGACATTTATTATTATTAAATTCAAAGAAGAGTTAAAAGAGTTAAAATCAAGGTTTATTTACTAAAACATTTTTAATATAGGGTAATACATAAGATAAATTGTATTGTAAATATTCATTAGATAGCTAAAACGATTTCATACATAATGATATTTCATTTATGAATTTTAGACATTAAATAATTTAATTTATTTATGACACAATGGTGATGCGGTAATTACCATAATAGTGAAAAATTAAATTAATTGATATTATATATACCCAAATAAAAATAATTTGAGACTTTTTATGAATTAAATTAATTTTATAGGTTAATATGACATGTTAGGATTTATTTAATTAACTTTTTTCAAAGTAATCGTGCTGTTATGATTTTTAAAAAAATCAGTTATTGAATAGTGTCAAAATTGACATAAAAGAGTTTTTAAAACAAATATTATATTATTTATTGATATTAAATTCCTAGAAATCTAAGGCTCGGCCAAGAGACATATATCATGATAGGTGTATCATTAAGGGACCACTTGGGGGTCTGTTAGAGTTATATAGTAAGTTTATTAACTATATAATATAAAAATACAAAGTGACATGGTAGGTGTCAAACTAATTAACTAAGAGTTAAAACTAAAGGATAAGGTTAATATAATGACCCAAACCTGTCTAAATTATATTGGTTGAGTGGTTTTCAACCTATCCCCACCTTAAACTTTAAATAATCCACTTTAGAGCCATTAGAAACCGAATATGAATTTATTATAAAATAATATTTCTAGCTTTTCCAAAGGTGCCCATCACCCCTCTTATAAAAGGGAACTCCCCCTTATCATTAATTCACACCTTCAAAGCCCTTTGGCTCGGCCAAACTCTGCCCAAATACTCTCTCAACTTCCCTCAATTCATCCTAAAGGCCTTAAATTAGTCATAAAGCCATCCTATGGATCCCTTTTTATCAAATCCGAAGGAAGAACCCGAAGAAGAGGTAATGATTTCACCACCCTTTTTCAAGTTCCTTTCTTCTTCCACTTCTTCTTTTTTTGTTATTATGATTATAAAATAATAACTCCAATATCTTATATATACTGTGATTTTTTATAAATATGGTACAACCATATTCAGTATTCTATCCATCCTTTTAATAACATGTCACCATACGTGCGTACGTACGACTTACTGTCTCCACATTGTGGTGTAATTGTTATTCAATAAATTATTATTTGAATGGTTATTGTGTAATTCATGTAAATAATAAATATAACATGATAATGATTCTTTATATATGATATAACATCCAATTATATATTATTTTAATATCAAAAGAATGATATTGTTGCCTGTGCGTACGTACGGACTACCGTCTCCACGAACGCGATGAGATTCATTCTCCATCGTATCCATTCAAGTATAATTCTCATTTGATGATTAATAATAGTATCTAAGGACATGATATAATTCTGGATATTATTAAGATACAACCTATTCATGACAAAAACGGCTTACATTAAAAAACATATAAAATAAAAAGAGTAAGTTAACACCAGAAACAACGATAATACTAAGATATTATTAACAAATCAATGCTAAAAGATAATATATGATATCATATTAATATATATGATTCTTTTATAATTTAATAACAATTATTTCTCCATTATACAAGAGGTTAACCTACCCCAACCAAGGAAAAGTACAAGGTAAGGGTTTATTTCTCAATCTCTTCATTATCCGAGGTTGTTTATACGTAATAATCTACTGGGACTTCTTTATTATCCACATCCATGTTTCTTAAAAATGTATTTCAAAACATTCTTACTATTTTAAAGAATATGGGTTAAATACATTTATACCCATGTTTGGTTTTTTATAAGAGGTTTATAAAGAAATCTTTCCGTCGTTTTCCAAACAAGGCCCTTTTTAACCTTTTCGACAGAATTAAGGTAAGAATGTTTTTTAACATATACGGTGGGTGCGTCTATTTTCCGCCGTTATAAAATCGTCGAGGATTACCTTGCAAGATTATAAGAATCTTTTCAAAGAAAATGTTTTATTTTATAGATATATGACTCTTAAATGATTTCAAAATAGAAATAGATATATCTCTAAAAAGAGTTTTGTTATCATCTATGTCAAAATCCTTTGATGGATTTTAAGCTTATTTGATGTTGATTTATTATGATACAAAACTTTCATATTGTATTGAAGGTTTTGTGATTTGTTTTACTGTGGATGTGTTATTTTTATACCATTCATGGTTTATGGAGAAATTATTGACATTTCGTATGCTAGTTTTAAAACGAATGTTTATATTATGTTTAAACCTGTTCATATGAGGAATGCATTGGACTTAATATATGACGGGTGGAGCCCACTATATCTCCTCGATGCATCGGTAGGTCTCATGAGACAAACTAGTTTCTTGGCACAAGGCCTTGACAAAATCTTATTTGTAGTCTTGGCACAAGGCCTTGGTTACGTGATTATGATAGTCTGGCATTATGCATTCCATCATATGAAAGTGGTTATTGATATTGGATGTGATTATTTGATTATTAGAATATCCATGTGAATAAGTAAATGGCATTATTTAATTTTATTTTTTTCCATACTATGTTTAAATTCAAGTTTAAAAGAATTTTGTTTTAGTTATACATTGCCTTAAATGGTTATTCTTATTTATGAAAGTTTCCGCTATATTGTTATCCTTACTGAGCATATGAGATCACCTGTTTTTCTATGTTTTATTTTTCCCAGGATGTGAAGAGGTAAATTATGAATTACCTGTAGGGATAGTATGATGGGATAAGAGTGTAGAATATGGAGACTATGTTGTTTTAGTTTTCATTTTTATGTTGTAATGTAAAACTTTATGAATATATCTAGTGTTTCCAAGGATACTAAACTAATCGGTCTTTCGAGATTTGATCTTTCTTGTGATCATGCCAATGTGATTTAATAATTCACTGACTCTAGGTAACTGGGGTCAGGGTTTTACATTTATGAGTTTTTGTGTTAAATTTCATCATTTGGTATTTTTTAGTTTCTTAGTTTACATGATCGGTTCAATTGAATACATATAATTAAGAGCATGCAAGATTGGGGAAATTTTCGAGAATTAATATTATATATCATTAATGATGTTATATAAAATTAAATGATCTTATATTTATATATATATATTGGTAATATTATGTTAGGATGAATCATTAGATAAACTATTAATGAAAGTTGTAAAGATTAGTTTTGGCAGGTTTTAAACACATAGAACTAATTTTGATTTATTATTTAATATTATTCATGTCTGTATGTTCCAGAACATAAAAAGATATAAAATTAATTTTACAATCTATTTAATCAATTATAATGTTTTCATTAACATCATTTAGGTTGGAAAAGGAAAACAAAAGATTTTCATCATTTAAGGTGATAAATCAACACCTCACTTATGACATTTTTGTTTTTAGAATAAAAGGGAGAGGTGAAGAGTTTTAATGATCGAATATTAAATTAACATAAAAAATTATAATATATATAACAAAATAGAGTTATCATTAAACATTGACTAGGGTAGATGTGAAGTTAAAATGAAAATAAATGAGAATGAAATGAAATTGAATAAAAATAAATAAGATTTTACATCTTTAATTTATCTTAGTGAGAGCATCCTTAGGGGGATTGGTTTGGGTTTTCTGCTGAGAACAAAGGAACATAGAATTGTGGGAGGGACCTAAGAATATTTTTGTGTATAAATTTGAAATTTTTAATAGTGTTGGAGGTTTGAGTAGAATTTGTTGGAGGGTTGTATTTATAGTGGAGGGGAGGGGTGTAATTTTGTTATTTTATCCATTAGTTTATTATTTTCACTCAAGAATGTCAATATTTGTATCCTTATATTTAAATATATTAAAATATTAAATGATATTTCAATATTTTGTGCTTAAATTATCTATACATCATCTATGACTCAGTAATTCGTTTATTTTTTAAATATCATAATTTATTGTTTTTCACTATTCACTAAAAATTCAACTATTTTAGAAAAATCCCAAAAATTCACTCAATACATTTTTCAACATGTATAGTTCAAAATTAAACTCCACCTTATGTAAATAATTCTCTAAAAATGAGAATTTATTTTTAAATAAAAACAATATTTCTTCAAAAAATAGTGATTAAACTTTTATAAAAGATTTTATGAAAAATTGAAATATTATATATGGTCTCATAAAATTATCATACAATAATATAAAAACAAAATACTAATGTTTTAATAAGTTTTTTTAATAAAAATTTCCATTTAAATAATTATATAAATTTTAATGTTGCAATTAAATATTTATAACATTCAAAAATACCAACACTTAATTTGTCATTTATAAATCATGTATTTAATTATACCATGAAAAAAAATATTATATTTTTATTAAATATATTCCAAAATATTATTTGTAATTTTATAGGTGAGGTTAAAATTCTATTATCTAGGTTACTATTCCTAATTGTCACATTCATATTCCAAAGGTCACGTTGATATTCCATTGGTATAAGATCCCTAACTTCTAGAATTACCTCTTCTTCTATTCATTAGTCATTTATAAAGTTTTTATTGTGTTTTGAATGGGGTTTTATATGATTTATACATCATGGAATAATTAAAATAATTGAGTTTCCATTGATATAATTCTAGGTTTATTCATTCTTCCCCCCTTTTAAAATTTAACCCTTGAAATTTCATTTTACATAATATGGGGAAAACAAGTGAGTGTACATGTCCTTCACCACTTCATCAAGATCCCATGTTTCTTCTTCGTACATATGGTTTCCCCATTGTACATTTACTATGTGAGTACAGTTGTTGCATAAAGAATTATCACTATGGTCCAAGAAATTCTCCGTATTCTCCTCATAAGAGAGATATGTTTCTAACTATACCATCTCTGGATTCTATACATGTGAGAGATCTGGTAGTTATTTTATCAAGATTGATACATGGAATAAATCATGTGCTCAATACAAGGTAGGTTGAGGGGCTGATCGATATTCCAGAGCTCTGACACGACCAAGAATCTTGAATGTGGTGATGTACTTGGGACTCATCATTCCTTTCTTCCAAAATATCATGATCCAATTTCATTGATATATTCAACAGAATACCATGTATCCAACCAAAAACTCCGGGTCCCATCATTGATGGTTTTCATATCTCTTTTGTTGACATTAGTATTCCAGGATGTTTTATGAAGGGTCTTCACCTTTTTCACCATTTCTTCAATCATTTTAGGACCTAGAAGCTAACATTCACTGACTTCATCCCAGCTTGTCAATTTTCTACATCTTTTCCCATAAAAGGATTCATATGGAGTCATTTGGATTATAAAGTGGACACCATTGTTGAAAGAGAATCCAAATAGAGGAAGATATTGGTCACGTCCTCCATTTAATTCCATAAAACATGATCTCAACAATTCTATATGTTTTTAAATAGTTTGATCGGATTGGACATCATTTTGTGGTTGATAATCCATTTTAATGTTCATCTCATTGTTTAGAGAGTGTTAGTGAATTTTCCAAAACATCAAGTTAAATATTTTATCTCCATTGGATACAATAGATAGTGGTACTCTAGGAATCCATAAAAAGTTTGGGATATATGTCTAGGAAATTTGATCTAATTAGAATTCCTCTCAAATTGATATAATGTTAGTTTTATTTTTAAGATGATCCACAACAAACAATATAGCTTGGTTTCCTCTAGGCATCGTTGGATGTCCGATGACAAAGTGTATGGTGAAGTTTTCACATTTCCATGTTGGTATGGGTAATTGTTTCAACATCCCCTAAGAATTTTTCATTAAATCCTTTAATTTTTAACATTCTAGGAACATTGTTGTATATTCAGCAATATCCATATTTATATTGTTACACCATTAGTTCTCCCAAAGATCTCAATACATCTTTGTGCACCCTGGGGGAATAGAGATGGTTTATTTATGTGTGTAACTCAGAATTACTTTATTTATCTCTGTATTGGATGGTACATTTTGTAATGACCCAAATATTACATATCCTTTTTTATCAATTATGAACTCTTTGAATTTCACCTTTCACATGGCTTCCACCTACATCTGAATTTCCACATCATTTCTTTGATCATCCTTTATTTTCATCATAAGGGATTGTTGAGCAATCATCTGAGAAATTATTTGTTATATTACTTACTTAATTATTCCAGTGTCAATCCTTTTCAAATCTAATATGACTGGATCCTTCTAAATTATCGTCATTGATAATGTTGTAAGATCATTTCTAATTAGATAGTTTCCCAATTTATTTTCTTTACAAGGATGGTAGTGGATTGAGCAATAATAATCCTTGATGAGCTATAACCATATTCATTATCTCATATTAAGATCCTTATTTTAGAATATATATTTTATTTTTTTATTATCAGTATATATCTCACGCTTCTCCTTATATAGCTAATGCTACCGAATATTCAATGTGAAGATCACAACTTCCATATTCAGATCTTAAAAAGTATAGTTTTTATCATGAATTCTTAATTACCTTAAGGCGTATGCAACACTATTTCATTTTATATTAGTACATTGGCTAATACCCTCTTTGAAGTATCACTATATACCACAAGGAGTTCCCACGTGTTGAAAGATTGAGTACTAGAGTGGTGAAAAAACTATTTTCAACATTTTGAAGTATTCATCGCTTTCAGTAGCCTACAAAAACTTTTCTCCATTATGATTCAAATTGGTTAGTGGGTTTGAAAATCATTATATGTTCTTCACAAATAATCTTTAATACCATGATTCTCCATGGAAATGTGTATCTATATTACATATGTTTTCTAGGGCCACTCTTCTATTTTTTTATTTCCTGTAAGGGTCCATATATATTCCTTTTCAAGAGATATAATTTCTAATAATGATATATCCTCCATCTAGAACTCGTATTTACTGTACCTTGCATAAATTGTACCCTTTCCCAATTTCTTCATCATAGTACTCAAATAATCCTCATGTTCCTCCTTTACTATGGAGTAAATTAGAATATCATTAGTAAATACAACCACAAAATTTTAAGGTAATCTATAAAGACTCCATTCATTAAGTCATTGAATATTACTAGATCATTAGTCAGTCTGAAATTTATAACCGTGAACTCGTAATGTATATACCTCATTCGAAATATAACCTTGGGAATATAATCTTTCCTTAGCTTTAATTAGTGATATCTGGATCAAAGGTCTGCCCTAGGGAAATACTTGGCCCTATGTATCTGATTGAAAAAGTAATCTATATATGGAATGGGATACATGTTCTTTATCATAATTTTTTTTGAGCTCAAAGTAATTAACTTATAGGTTCATTGGACCGTCCTTATTCTTGACAAAGAGGATGGGTGCACCCCATGGTGAAGCACTCAGGAATATAAAACCCCTTTACAGATTTTCTTGTAACTGCTTCTTCAATTCTTCCAACTCAATGGTGTACATTCTATAAGTTATCGTTGATATAGGTAATTATCAAAGGGTAATTTCATGAACTCAACCTCTCGGAAATGTGGATGACTAGAAAATTCATCATGAAACATATATGTGTAGTGCCTCACAATGGGCATTTCCTCGAGCCTGATTCATTCATTTCCCTAAATAATTTTAGCTAGATACAGTTTCTCATGAGGAAATGATATCAACAATTGATATGATGATTCTGTAGGAGATTCAACCTCTACATTTCACTTGTATAGAATTCTTGGTTTCGACAAGATGTGATGAGTGATCTCCATTTCCTAATAGTTGATGTTTTCTTTATATAAAGATAGCCAATCCTTGCCCAATAGAGCATCAAACACCACAAAAATGATGTAGGAAAAGCCTTAGTGGGAGGTTCTGTCAAGAAAAATTTAATGAGGAGGATTTATATACTTTTGAGGATATAACATCCCCATTTTTTGTTCTCCCAAATAACTCATCCCCCATATTTTAATGTGTTGTTTTTATTGTCCTACTAAACTTGAATTATATAAAATAATGAATACAACTAGGATAAAATAGTATGTTTTATATTATTGAATGAATAACAAGATTTCTTACCACCATATACTTTTTGGGCTCCACCTCAGTTGTGGTGATGGAATTAGCTTCCCCATTATCCCTTGGATTTGGTGGCTACTATTTCGGATTACACTAAGTGATTTGAGGTTTTGTGCATTAGCTTGCATAGTGACCTTGATCCCTAAAATTAAGGCATTGAACCATTGGTGTTGATGTCCTTTATTCCATTAAATTTTCTAGCTTCATCAGATCTCTTCAACATTAATGAGATTCGTGGCCTTCCATCCCATAACTGAATCACTTCCCCATCCCTTTAAGGAAATTCCCTTGATGCTTCTTCCCATATTTTTGACATGTGAGTGGTTGAGTTTTAATTCAAACAATTTCTTTATATCCTACAACTTTAAAACTCATCTTTCATTTCCTATATCCATAGACATGGTAGGATTCTCTAAACTCTATATCCACTTTGAATTCACATTGTAAAACATCTACATAACTCCAAAAGTTTATAATTGGTAGGTCGTTTCGAAGGTATGGGTTTAAAAAACTAAATAATATATCTATTTATATATCATTTTTATAAAAAAACTCACTGTGTACCTTATAGGACTTGTGAAATTTGTTTCTTAATCCATGATAGAGTCACCTTGTTTGTTTTTCAGATCTACAAAGTCTACCTTCATACATGTATGAAAAATTTGAGGGAAATACTTGTTAAAAAATATTTTCTTAATATCTTCCCACTCCATCTCTTGAATTTAATCCTTTGGGTTGGTGTTCATAATCAATACCCACCATCTATCGAACTCTCTAGCCATAGAATTAATGGATAGAGTCATTTTCTCCATCTCAGAATAGTGAAGCATAGAAAAGATCATATCCATTGAGTTGTCCCACTGTTTGATGACTTGTGGACCGAAGTATCCATTAAATGTCAATGGTTTTTACCACATAAAAGTATTAATAGACAGTTTCACCCTCTTAGGAGATGGAGGGTGTTCCACATTATTCTGGTTATTTTTTATTACCTGAGATAGTTGGCTGAGCATCACCATGAAATTTTGAACTCCACCTCCAATGGAATTGGGAATGTTGTTTGGGAAATCATTGCATTGTTCCTTTAACGGGTTGTTTGAGTGTTTTCTCATGGTTCCCAAAATTTTCAAAAAATTTAAAGGTTTTAAAAATACTTAATTCAATAAGTGATGAATAAATTTATTATTACATTGTTTAATTAACTCTAAAGTCATATATTGTCAACACCCTATGTTTAGAATTTTTCAAAAACAAAGCTTATTGGGTGAATACATATACTTATCCACAGACAAAGGGTTTTCACTAATCTTCTGTAAACCTAATTCCCAAATTAACATAACCATTCTATGATACCAGCTATAATGATCCTATTTTATTATATTTAAATTATGTTATTTTATAGGCAAACAATATAATAATGTAACAAAACAATGACCCAAAGTTATTATCATAGGGAAAATTAAGACCAAGAATAAAATACACATAATAAATCTTAAAAAGAGTATTTAATTCCTTATTCCCTATGTTATTTGTGGCCCTATTTTCCCATTAGGACAAGTAACCATATAATTATATACATCAAATAAGGGGGTAAGATAAAATGACAGTAGGATGATAAATTATAAATTTAATTTATATAACTTTGGTGAGGAAAATCATTATCATCGTAAAATAATAAGGGAAAAATCATTATACATTTGATGGTAAGAATTATATAAATGTATGGAATCTAGAACTGATTAGAAATAAAACATCATGTCTTAGTGGTCAACTACTACACATAGTTTTGAATAATGCTTGCAACATGTTCCCACATAAGATATGTGAATAATAATGACATCATAATTGTGAATATAGATAGAACCATGTTCATTCATATTGCACATTATCTCATGTGAAACATCAAAATACCCAATTCATTGGACATATATATAATTCTAGGAACACCCATCATATCATATAATTTACATATTCATTCATTCCACATAGAAGGTACAAAAATCATAGTCCTTAAATAACCCATGGAAAGGAAATGGGTGCATGATAATTTCCTAAATAATATTTTAATTAATAATCATTAGTGTTCCAAAAATATAAAGGGAATAAAAACAATAATCATATATCTTTAGCGAGGTAGAAACAATCTCAATATAAGTAAAACATGGGATTTTAGAAGGAAGACTTATTTTTGGAAAAATCAATGAATTTTTCATAAAATATTATTGGAGCCATGTATATCCTCGAAATTAAAAATGAAGGAAAATTTCAGGAATATTAAAACAACAGACATGTGAAAAATTGTATTTAAAGTGGAATAAACTAGAGAAAGGAAATTGGGTTCGAGACTACACTTATCGTATGTATGAATTATTTCATCACATTAATATAATGGATAATCAAATAAGATAAATTAATTAAAATATACAGATCTAATTCTATGTGTATTTTATTTAGTAAAAGTTTATTAAAATTTTCTTTAAATATTTACGACATATAGAGTTTAATTTAATCATTAAAGGTTGTTTATTTTTAAGGATTCATAATCGGTTCACATATATAGATATTAATAATATCATGTTAAATAATCATAATTATATAGAATTGAAATTATATTTTATTAATAAACTTCTATAAGATTAAATGGTCTTATATATCATTTGGTTTTATAGTATGTGGATGAATCCTTGGATAAAATGTAAATGATAATCATTCAGATTAATATTGGATGTTTTGGATCACAAAAAACTCATATTGTTTTGTTTTTTAATATTATGTATATATGATAGCTAAAAAACATTAAAAAATTGATACCATATATTTTAAATTATTTTTAACCATTATAATGGTTTCAATACTATCTTTGAAGGCGGTAATACATAATGAAAACTTGTTGTCCTTGAAGGCGATAAACCAACACCTCGTTGATGATATTTTTGTTTCTAGAATAAAAAGGATAGGAGAAGAGGATTATTGATATATTTTTCCATTAACATAGTAATATTATAGTATATGAAATATATTAGAGTTAGCATTCCACATTTATAAGGTGAGTTGAGGATATACTAATAAAATAAAATAAAATGAAAAGTAATTAAAAACAAAAGAAAGAGGATTTTACCTCTTGAATTATTCTCCTTGAGATCCTCTTTATAGAGATCAGTTTTGGTTCTTTTTTGGGAAAACATTTTCCTAGATGTGGGGGAGGGTCTTGGTAAAAAGATTTGAGAGAAATTGGACATGATTCATGGCATTTACATGTGAGTAGAAGGAATAGTGGGATGTGTTTATTGTGGCCAAGAGGGGAGTTTTGGATTATTTCATTCATTATTTTATTATTTTGGCTCATGACTATGAATAATTTGAACCTAATCACTAAAAATATTAAATTAATTCTGTATAGTTGGATATTATAGGCTTACATCATCCATACATCATCAATGATTCAATAATACTTTTATTTTTTAAATATAGTAAATTATTGTATTTCACTATTCTAAAAAAATTCAACTATTTTTTAATAATATAAAAAAATTCACGAAAACCTTTTTTAATTGGGTAGAATTCAAAAAAACCTCTCTATTTTATGAAATCAAATTTATAAAAATGAAAAAAAATTAAATAAAATCATCATTTATTCGAAAAACACTTATTTTAAAAATATAACTGATTTTATGAAACTTTGAAAAATTATATGAGGTCTTATAAAATTATATTATAAAGATATGACACAAAATAACAATTTATTAATACATTTTATGACAAGATATTTTCTTTTAAATCATAATATTGGTTATAAAATTGTAATAAAATATTCAAAACATGAAAAAATTCCGACACTTAATTTGTCATTTCTAAAACATTTAATTACATATTACGTGATTTTTTTTTAATATTTTCATTAGTAAGATAGCTTAATTTTATTTATAAATTCATAATTTAGGTTAAAATTATATTGCTCAAATTATTATTCTAAATGGTCACATTACAATTCCAATGTTCAAGTTTATTTTATATGGGTATAGGTTCCTTAACATATATACATACCAATTATTACACTAATTATTCATTTATATAGTTTTAATTTCCTTATATATGATATTTCATGTTATTTTTAATATATTTAATTTTATAATATGGTAGTTTCCATTTATAAAATTATGGGTTGTTACAAACACCAAGTAGAAAACTTATCTGTTTCACTTTTCATCCTCGCCCACTAATATTGGATCCTTAAATCTTGATACCTCTTGATATGAACGAGATGTACTACCCATATAGAGGAATGAGAATATCACATCAACTGCACCTGGATGATTTTATGAACCCGGACACATATATTGATTCCCAATATCTCATTCTTATCAATGATCTATCTAGTTGGCAAGTCATCACCAAAAATAATCCCGCATAGGGACAATCCCTTGGAATCATATATCTTCCACATCATCACCCAATCTAGAAATGAAGATGTCCCATATAATGATTCCTTTACTGAATATCCCTGAATGTCCAGATCCTATATATGCATCTCAGAAAACCTAGCAATAATCTACCACTCACTATTGGCTTCCTAAATTTCTAATGTCTATGTAATCTTTATCAATGAAACAAAAATTATATTTACCTATACAGATCTATAAGTATTTTAGAAGTAAAAATACTATAGGTATTGAACCAAACTTCTTAGAATTAGATTCATGTCAAACTAGGTAAATATGTAATTTAGTCTCTTGTGTTTTTTATTCATTACAAAATGCTATACCAGTTAGTAATGCCTCCAACAATGAAGTTCATTATCAACAATTCCTAACTTGAGATCATGTGTCAGGCGGTTCATATTTTGTGGCCTCAACTATTGAGATATGTATGCCAAGACTTTATCCTCTTTCATCGTAACCCCACCTAGATTGATACTTGATTTATCTCAATAGACTATATAACTCAGGCCCAGATCTGGATAAATCTAGATTGGTGATGAGGATATTTTCGAATTCAACCCATGAAAGGATATCTCATAGAAATATGACTATATAAACTTCATATAATTGTAATTAGATCATATAATAGGCTCCTCTAAGTGTGATAAGTCTAGTATGAAGAACTTGTAATAACCTAATATCCCCATGAAACTATATATATCAGAAACATTCTTGGGATGATCCTAGGAAACAAAATCTCACCATATCCAAGAGAATTGATACTCCTGTCTTTGAGATAATATGACCCAAGAAGTGAATCTTATCCAACCAAAAGTGACACTTTATATGATGAGCATATAATGTATTCTCGGTTAATGTGTCCAAAACAATCTCAAGATGTGTGGCATTGTAATGTCGAGTTTGAGAATACTCCAAGATGTCTTCAATAAATACTACCACAAATAAATCCAAATATGGTATGAATACTC
Organism: Viscum album; assembly: GCA_963277665.1. Lineage (NCBI taxonomy): Eukaryota > Viridiplantae > Streptophyta > Magnoliopsida > Santalales > Viscaceae > Viscum > Viscum album. The sequence goes on from OY728123.1 coordinate 671,158,050, forward strand.
AGCTCATCAGTTCAAAGAAAAATATTCTTTCATTTGTGAGATTTAAAGAATATCTGATGGTCTACCACGCCCTTGATTATATCCCAATCTCATATCAATATTTGATAAAACTTTTACCCCTAAAATATTTTCAACGGGATCATCAATATTAGGTAATGGATACATGTCCATAACTCTTAGCATGTTTAACCGATAGTGATCCATGAAAATCCTTTGTGTACCATCATTCCTCTTGGAGAAAAGGACCCATGAACCCCATATAGATGTACTAGTTCATATAAAACCATAGCCTCCAAATCCTATACCTAGATATTGATCTCTAGAAACTTAGTAGTAGCCATCCTGTAAGGAGGAATGGTTAACAGTGCAGCTCCAGACACTAACTTGATGGAAAAATCAATATCACTCTTGGGAGGTAGTCAAGAGTAGTTGTATTAGAAAAATTCACGAAAATGATCTACCACTATATTGGAATCATCCAGATGTGTTCCCTAATCATCCAAATATCTGTCATCAATATGGGTTTCCATCCAACAGAACTGATAATGCCTAGATCTAGATCATCTTAACTAGACATCTCATTCATCATCTTGAATAATAATCCTACACCCTGGTGATTTGAATGTCACAAATAGTTGATTATATTTGATGTAAGAATAGGGAACCAACTAGTCCATCCCATAGATGATATCAAAACCTCTAATGTCGGGGAAAAAGTTGTCCCATATAGAGAAATACCCACCTATCCCAATGGGGAAACCCCTGGAATGGCATACACTAATTGATCATATCCCAATATAGATTAATGTTTATAAAACCCACAAGAATACTGTATATTGATCTAAAGGATCTCCAAAATTGGCACAAATATGAATTAATGAGATGAAAATTAACATAAAACAGAATATACAAAAATTGAGTCTTCTATAATAGTACCTCTCACTGTAGATGTTCTTCCACTCTTCTCCTCAGGTATTTATTTCATTTTGTACATCTATCTTGATATATGGACCTAGGATATATCATGGATACTCTATGTAGGTTTTCTCAACTGACAATGTAATTCCATTATATGGCTACCCTGACCATGACCACCTCCTCAGCCTAATTAGCTAGTCTCACGCATCACTTTAAAGAAAGAGAAGATGTTAACACTACTCCAAAATATGGAGTCGGTGTAGCCTCTCTCTCACTAGATACTGGAATAAAATATCTAAAAAATAATTTTAGATGACCCATCTTTTCATAAGATCAGCTGTCAACTATGCCCCTTGTACACAGTGATCACATATATCCCATACTACCACATCGATTAAACCTGACATGGATAACTTTGTATATAACATGGATACTAATATCAAAACTAGGATTATCCAAATGTATCTTTCAAATGTTGGTTTTTGTAGTTATAGATCTAGATATCGAACTAACCGAGATAGCACTCCAATCCTCTCTCAGGTTATTCTTTGTGATGAGTTACTAATTCACTATTTCAGATATAAGTATAAGATGAAAGAATTTCACCTATGATCGGATGTTATGACTATGACCATACTCAAATCTTAATGATTTAATTAACTCATCACATAATATAATATTTTTTTAACACAAGAGAACTATATAATGGGCACAATTCTCAATGAATAATAATATTCCCTTCTCTAAGTGTATAAATAATTAGGAACTATCGGTCCTCAATTTCTAAGGAAATAAATAATCATATACAAAATTCTAAAAATCCATCCAAACCGTATCTTAATGATGATCCATATTATTAATAACATCCCAACATGTCTTGGTATACTCGCATCGCATATATGCAGTGAGCTTCACTCTCCTCATAAGAGGTGTCTTGAGTTGCTTGATAAAGGAAAGTATGTCCTCTAGCCATGACTCCAAAACTGGAGGACGACCATACCTAGAAAAAAGTGGGAAGATGTAGCTACTGGAACTCATGTGTCATACCTTCTATAGTTATGGATGGTCACAAGGATCTATGTAAAATCTTCATAAAGGGTTTTAAGCCCTCTTGTAACTAGGAATCATTACCCATATTGGGTATAACTGGTGGTGCCTCAAGTTTCACTAATCGAGGTTCTACTGGTGACCATGGATCCCTCACCTCCATAATATAGTCATTACAATCCTCCAAGAGCATTACTCAAGGATATCATGGAGTTATGTCTCTATAAATGAAAATTATATACCTCTACACAAGATTAAATAATTGCTAATAGCATAGATATATATATGTAGGGTATGTATAGTTCTCCCTATATAAGAGCCACACCACTCATCCTAATACTTAATCCAAACCTAGGTGATGTACATATATTATGGAAAGGAAGGGAAAGTTCATAAATCCCACAATTATGGTTAGTTTTGGTTCCATTTCTATGCTATAAGAAAAATATTCTGGTATACAGAGTATAAATTTTAATTTATTGAGGTAAATACCAATTAAATTTCAATTTAAATCCCAATTTATTTGTGACCATTTCATTTTATAATCCAATTTCATTTAAATTCATTCTCATTTTAATTTTAATTATATTAAATGGTTGAATTATATAGATCTCTATTACCTATTTATAATGTCTCCCACACCTTATAAATTGGAATTTAGTATCCATTGAATCACTTCTAATAATTTATTTAGCTCTTCATGAAAATTTATCAAAATTTCATGAACATAGAAATAAAGTAACTAAAAAAAGCTATTGGAAATTCACACAGTAAGTAAATGTGGATTAGAATAATGCATAGAATATAAATCCTAACGTTCCTATGTTGATTCATTTTTAAATATTTCCCTTCAATATCAACCAAGGGTAAAAATATATATTACTAAAGAACATAAAACATCAAGTGCATCACTCAATAGTGAAATCATGGAATCTATAATAAGAACAATCTATAAAAACATGTCACATTCAAAGTAATTTAGATTTTCACTCCACATTGGTTACATTGTCCCAATAAGAGGCTCATGAAAAAATCCTTATAGATCCAAATTATCCATTATACCACCCAATTAATGATATTAATGAAACGAAAAGGAATGGAATCAAATGCTTCTGATACCAATTTTTGACTTCCCATACTTGGTTAAATTAGCAGTCACTAGACCTTATTTTCCACACGACCTCATGTGTGCCTCTTCATATTCTAGAGGGTACTAACTAGTAGGGAGGATCCATTTTGGAACAATGGGAATAATATTCCATCATGATCATGGTGTAGCATGGCGATATAATAATTTCAAATAATAACGGAAGCATAAACATTACTAAACAACTAAAGAATAAGCTTCCATAATATAAATAATCAAATAATAACTTCCATAAATGTCATATAATATATATTATTTATTGAATTATATACAAAAATATGTATAGACATACATGGAAGTGGGTACACATATATACATATATACCAATAGAAATAAAATGACCAAAATAATCTCTCCAAATAGAAACCTAAGAAACAGTACATTCATATGCCCCCCACTCCAATGCTATAATAAATCAAGCAATAGAAATTTGGTAATTTCCCCTACCCCTATCAATATATATGAATACTATTAGGCACCAAAAGGATGCTCATATTGGGTGTGAGATAAAATCAGTGTTGCACAAAAAATGGTGTCTAGATCCATCAAATATATTAATATTTAATAATTAATGTGAATGTAACAATAAAATCTATAAACAAAGTGTGGTATATAAATATCCCACATAGGTATGTGTTCCCATTTAACACACATCCTCTTATACCTACTTCATCCTAAGCTAGAATATCTCAGAGTAATAACTAATAATGATTTAATATATAAATGTCAGGACTGGATCATTTCCCAAGAATCCCACATGAATAATATCTAATCATGATTAATATAATAATTTCAACAATATAATTTAAGGATCTAACATAATAAAATATTTTTCTATGTCTTTTTAGACACGTCATGTGATCAATTCATTATTTAATTCAAAAATATTCTTAACTTTTCCTTGGAATTTTTTAAATTGTACCAAGGTATCACTCTAGGTATAACATGAACCAAAAACCATATAATCCCAGACTTGGAATTCCAAAAAAGAACCTTGGTATCGCTCTAGTTGTGGTATAGGGTCACCACCCTCTATGTCAATCCATCAGGGTCCACATAGGGATCCCAAGTGTCAGTCATGTAATATATAATAATATACCCTCTAAGTATGTAATTGGAATTCCTCATAGGATTCGACATATCCCACATAGAACATATTATAATTTTCACTTTGCGCCCAAACATGGATGTCCACATAAGGATTCCAAGTATCACTTATTTTAAAATAAGAATCTTACCCATGGTTCTATCTATAGAATACCAGAAGGGATTAAAAGTTTCACTCAGACGTAGACAAGATAGCTTCAAAATGATTCTTCTTATGGAATTCAAATGAGAACCCATGTGTCATCAAAGGATCATGGTAATAATTTCATTATAATTGTATAATTAATCAAGACCTAAGAGTCTGATTTTGGTGAAACCAAATTGGAACCCAACTCTCTCTCTTGGCATGGTATGAAGAATGTTCATGGGACCAATGACTAACCATACTATCCATGATCACATAGTTTTACTATCCATCATAATGATTTATGAAATTAATCTCACCCCAGTTTTTTGACCAAATAAATCATATTATTATAAGGCCTTACACCATATGAATCCTCCCATTAATTTGGATTTGACATTTCGAAATAAATAACCTATCAGGCCTAAGTGAGAATGATAATGATCATGGTATAAGGACATAGAATTTGACTCCCTCTTTTATTAAAATACATTTTAAATATTTCAAGTCATTAAAAATCCCATAATAATGGGTAAATATCAAAAAGAAATGGTCAATCAAATTAATTTCCATCCATGAGGGGTTAGTCATTTTAAACAACATGCCCGAATCGGTGGTATTATTTTTTGGACCTTAACCATTAATTACCCTTGAATAAATCTTGTGAATCATCTGAGTGAAACCCATTAATTTAATTTAAATACTAATTCAACCTATAAGTGTGTCCTTCAAGTACCCTAGTGGGTCAAAATGAAAAAATATATCAAAAACATGAATTTAAATAAGAATAATAAAACCACGTTCTTCATCATCGTAATTGACTACTTATCAATTGTTGAACTATAATCAAGGATTTAATGGAACTAATTGAAAAAAATTTAAAAATGACATCAACATGGGTCATATGAGATAAAAAATATAACTCTATCAAGAGGAATAAAAATGATGAATGGAACACGAGGAATATGAATTTTATCAGTCTCTATAAAATGATATTAATACTGGAATATTCAGACATAGTGTTAGGAAGATACCAATATTTCTATCCAAAAGGGAAAATGCAATATCAATGTAGCTGGACCCATGTGGTGATAATTGAGGGAAATAAAATGTGAGGGTTCCATTAGTGGTAGTTTAGGAAACATGGTCATTTAACCCTATTTTCAAAGGTGGATTGTTTGATCGTGTGGTTGTCCAAACAGTGTACCAACCATTAAAGGCCCAATGCATAGGTACCTCTTTTCACATGGTCATGGAACACTGTTAGAGAAACAATTTCCCAATATAAATTTTAAAGCTATTAAAATGTCCACATCAAATTCCTGAGGGTACAACTAGGGATGAATAGTTTCAAAAAACTATGCAACCCGATATAGTGCATTGGATCACCCCACATGGTTATTTCTAACCATGAATGTAACATTCCAAGTAAAAAATGAATAATAAATTTTCATAATTATTAATATTTTAAATTAAATATTATTTTTGTTTTAAATGGGGTGCTATGCTCGATGGCATACCCGATACACAACAACGTGTTTCTATGAAATCTTACATAGCACACAATGTTGGGTCCTACTGAAAAATAATAATATAATATTATTTTAAATGGTAGTTAACGCCTAGCTATTGAATTGGCGGGAATGGAAAAAACTATCCACAATATAAATATACATTTTTTTAATATATTTTTACATTTATCCAATAAATTTTAGAAACTTAAATTAAGAAAGAATCCAATTTTAAGCATAAATACTATAATATTCCTTAAAGGGTTGATTTACCTTATTTTTATGGAGAATGGTTTTTAAATCAGGTTTTTTCACTTATATATGTTCTATTTGGAAAAATAAAATTCATCTTTAGAATCGGGACCTCAAAATTTACTTTGGGTAAATTTTTGTTATTTTTCTTATAAAATTGATGTTTTAATGAATTCTGAGAATGTTGTATTTTAAATCAAAACCACCATTAAATCATAATTATTTATATGATTAGATTATACTTTTAATTGTTTTTAATGATTAATTAGATTATATTTTTACTAATTAATCCAATTTTGGTCATTATAAATAATTTAACTTTGAAATTGGACATAAACAAGTGTTAATCTTGTGATAGTTACAGTATATTAAAAACACGCCTTTTGTTTCGACAAAGGGAATTACATTTAAATTAATTTCTGCCACTTTTGTGTCTTGAATTTGAAAAAATGAATTCCATATTTGGAATCAGGAGGTCAGAATTTAGTAAATAGGTATATTTTATTTTTAGACATTATAAATATTTAATTTAGAAAATATTATATTTAACATGGTTAAAGGGTAAATCTGGTAAATAAGGGGAAAAAATTATATTATAATAATATTAAATTACCCTAACATGTTTCCTATCACACTGTTTTGATACATGTCAGACCATGGCCATCCATGGGTCGATTTTGGGACCCCATGGAACCACAAGGGAGTGATAATGACACTTTATATTAATTAATTTATATTAAAAAAATGACATAGACATATATCTTCTTGTAAATAAAATTTTACATGTGGTTATATATGTTATAACTTGGACTATAAATATTTATTTGAAATCTAAAAAACATTTGCTACATCATGCTATTTTTTTTATATTTCTAGCTATAAAATAAATAAAATTATTTATAACACAATAATGATGCAGTGTTTACCTCATTAATGAATTAGTTAAATAAACAAGATTATAAAAATTAAAACAATATCCAAAACCTATCCAATTCTTATTGGATGATTTTATTTTTAATAGGAGTCTTCTTATATTCGAATTTAATTATTTTTTTAACTTTTGAAACCAAAAATCCTTATATAATAAAATAATATTTTAAAACTTTCCTAAAGAGCCCCTCCTCCTCTTTATAAAAATCCCTCACTTCAAACCCATTAAACAAACCTCTCATGCCCCTTGGCTCATACAAACGCTTCCAAAATAATCTCTAAAGATCACTCTCTTATTCCTTGATGCCTTACCTTAGGCATAAAGAACTTCATGAAATCATTTTGGTTCAATCCAAAGGGAGTTACCCGATTTAAAGGTAACGTCATATTTTAAGTTCATTTCATTTATTTTACTTCTCCAACCACCTAAAATCTTTTTATTACTTTATTTTATAACAAAAACCATATCCAAAATATACTAGGTAGTTTATATGTGAAGGGTTATAACTACACTTACACATACCTCCATCTAATGTATAATAACATATTGTTTCTATGGATGGTGAATTATGATCACACAAAACTATGATTGTTCAATATTCTCATACCACCTTTTATGGGGGACATTAAGATGGAAATGTATTTATATGTGATATATAATAAATTTATATTTTCTAAATACTTATATATATTTAATTTATATAGTACCTTTATTGTTTCCATAAATGTTAAATGTGCTAATCTTACTTGAGGATGTGCAGACTATCACCCCTCAAAGTGATATGACTCGTTCATGCCATAAGTGGAACATAAAAAGGATGGAGATAATGAAATTATATATGATATTATACAATAATTATAATATACATATATATCATTATTTTTTATTTCCCTTAAATATTAAATAAAAATGAAAGTAGCATTCATGTATATGTATGGCTTACAATCTCTATGAATGGTGCATTTCATTTCTTATCTCCAAATGGTATGTACTATTATAAATACATACATATATATACTGGATATATGTGATATATATGATATATAAATCTTTAATATCATTGTTGAGATAACGGAATTTTTACCACATGAAAAACTTGTAATTATAAGAAATCCTTTTTGAAATCATGTACCAAATATAAAAAAATGACCATTATTAACTTAAGTGATGGAATAATGTTTATAACATGGTAATAAATGAAATAAAAATGATAATAAACATGAAAATGGTTCTTAAGAAGGTATAAATTTCCTTTCTTTGTAATTAAGGACATTAAAGAATGAATGGGTCATGTCGAACTCGAAGTAAGGTAACATCATAACCCAGTTTCCATTCGTTGGGTTACAATTATACTTTTAAATTATGTGATACTATGATTATATAAGAAATAAATTTTGATGTCATATCATGTATTTATACGGTATGTATGTGTGCTTATAGTAAATACACATAATTAATCAATTCTATTTACTAAATGATATTTGTAAGCAACTTCGTCTCAATATCCTTTCATTGAGGAATAATTTGATTTATAAAGGACATTCTTTAATATAGTGTATAAACTCCATTGAATTTTTTTTTATTCAACAAGAATCTTTTTCTATAAGGCTTTTTACTAGACAAAAAAAATAATGTTTATTTTTAATGTACGTGGTGACAAAGACCTTTACACCGCCATGAGATTATTTTATCTTTGGATTCCTTAACAAGTCCTAATGTTTTTAAAAGGGAAATAAATAACATATACTCTTTTACATATTTTGGTATTGGAAATGGTTTTGATAATGGATTGGTTATTTCAATATATTTAAATTATATATTGTTATTGAAATGTAGAAATGTTAACATTCCGTTATGTTGATTTAGGTGTTATGAATATGTTATGGTTCTTGGGAATTGTTTATATATATGGGTGATTTCGTGATAACCCTAGGGCGGGTGAGCCTATGATAGTTCTCTAAAGCATTGTGTAACATGACGGAGGTAAACATGAATTTTTCTCCTAAGAGATTTAGGGATTTTACTATGATTGGTATTCCAAATGTAGCTCCCTACGTGGCTGTGAATGATACAACATAAGTATGTAATTTATTCCACAGGTTACCTATAAGATTTTTTATTACCACGTGATATTCATAAATTTTATGATTTCAATAGGTATGTATAATAACTTGTGTTATGTATGTATTAATGAACTATTGTTTTCACTCATTTTTTTATAACCCTTACTGATATTTTTATGCTAATAACATGTTCCAATATATTTTTCCACATGACATAATGATGAATATGGTAATGGAAGGGATCATGGAAAAGTCATGTGGTCTAAAACATGGAATTAAACCTGACTCATTTTTTCAAGAGTTTTTATTTTATGAAAAAATGGAAACTGAGTAGAAGTGTCTAAATTGTAATTTTTGAGATATAATTTAAGTGTCCTAACCTAATTCTCTAAACTATAAACCAGAAATGATCCTCAATGTGAATTATCCTTTTAATTCAATATTATGTAATGCTTTAAGGATATGAATTTATAGTTTCTATTAGAGGTTGGTTTAGACCACTATAAGCGTAAGGGAACTGTTAAATTATTGTTCATAAATTAATTTATGGAATTATTGAAATGATATTGAATTTATAGATTACCATGTTTCATCACCAAAGATATTTCTGGTATCAGAATGGTTTTCCACAGAGGAGATAGGGCAACTATGTTGGGAAGGCTTACAGGGGAGAATAACCTTCCAAATCAGCAACCTGAGATGGTCCAAATCATAATTGAACAGTTTGTTGCAGGGATGGATCTGTTGACTCATGTGATCAATGGGGGTTGTGTTTATAGATGACATTACGGTATATTCTAAAATATGACAGGAACACTAATGTCATTTAAGGGTTGTCTTGAAAACCTTAAATGAAAAGAAACTGATTGGGAAATTCATCATGTGTGAGTTTTGGATACAACAAATTCCAATCCTCGATGACATTATTTCCAAAAATGGCATAACTGTTGATCCTGCTAAAAAAGTTGTTGAAGAATGGCCAAGACCAAAAAATATAATGGAGGTATATAGTTCTATTTTTTTAAAGTTAATGCTGATGGTTTGCTTAAAATTATCACAATTATCTAGAATAATGACTAAGTCAACTTGAAAAGGAGTTAAGTTCATTTGGGAAAAAGAATTTGATGGTTGTTTTCATGAATTGAAAATAATATTGGTGAAATCTAATTTTTGGTAGTACCTTCCTGAAATGGTGAGTTTGTTATCTACAATGATGCTTCGTTGAAAGGGCTTGGTCGTGTACTAAATTAGAATGATCCTGTAATTGCTTATGCTTCATGTCAGTTGAAACCTCATGAGCTAAATTAACCTACAAATGATTTAGAATTATTTGTTGTTGTTTTTGATTTAATAATTTGGAGGCATCATTTGTATGGAGTAAAATGTGAAATATATAGTGACCAAAAAAATTTGATTTATATATTCACTCAGAAATAACTAAACATGAGATAGAGGAGATGGATAGAATTAATCAAGGATTATTATTTCCTGATTCATTACCATCCAGGAAAGGAATATAAAGTGGCAGATGATTTGAGTCTATTGATTAATGCAACATTAACCAGTTACTTTTGGAATAAGATCCATTGATTAAAGATTTGATAAAATTTTTCATAAAAGTTGTTGGTGTAGGAAATTCCTCTATTTTTTTTTCAGGTGACAGTTAAATCACCTCTATCTAATAGAATTAAGAAAGTACAAATGTAAGACATTGAGTTGCAGAAAAAGGTAGTGTTGGATCAGAAGGGTATGTTTCCTGATTTTAACATTGATAATGATTGTGTTTTGAGGTTTGGGAAGATATTATGTTTGCCTTTTCATATATAGTTTAAGAATGAGTTTTTATGTGATACTCATAGTTCTCCATTTTTTGTTGATTCTGTTAGTACTAATATGTACAAAGAACTTTAGTGGTATTACTAGTGGGATGGAATAAAAAGAGATATAACTAATTTTACTATCAAGTGTTTGACTTGTCAATAGGTTAACGAAAAGTGGTAGTTACAGAAAGGGATGGATCAGACATTACCGGCACCAGAATGGAAATGGTAGAATATATCGTAGGACTTTGTTGTGGGATTACCAAAGACATCTCGAGGTAATAATGAAATCTGGGGGTTTTTTGATCGGTTGACTAAATATGCTCATTCCATTCCTATTTGAGATAATTTTTTTCAAAATCAACGTTTCTGGTTGTATGTTATAGATATAATAGGGTTGCATGGATTCCCCTATCTATTGTATATGATCATGATCCATTGTTTACTTATAAATTTTTGAAAGACCTTCAGAAGCCTTTGGGTACTAATTTAAATTTTAGTAAAGCTTTTAATCCTCAATCATTTCTGAAGTCCGAATGAACAATTCATACCTTGGAGGATATGTTACGTTCTATCTCAATGTATTACCCAGGAAGTTTGTACCAACAAATATTTTTTTATATTTAGCTTATAAAAACTGATTTCATTCCAGTATACTGACAGCTCCATTTGAGGTATTATATGAGAAGTGGTGTCGAACTCCAGCTTTTGGGGATGATGTAGATGAATGAAAACTGGTGGGACATTAATTGGTAGAAGAGATGGTAGAAAATGTTCAGTTGATTGAGAAGCACATTAGAATATCTCAAAGTTGGAAGAAAAGTTATCTGAATAACCGAAGGCAGGATCTTTCTTTTGACATTGGTTATCATGTCTTTCTCAGTGTTTCTCTATGGTAAAGTGTGATGTGTTTTGATAAGAAGGGAATGTTGAGTCGGAGGTTCATTGGACTTTATGAAATCCTGGAGAAAGTTGGATCAGTTGCCTAGAGAGTGGCTTTATCTCCAAGTTTTTCCCAGGTACACAATGCTTTTCCGTTTTCATTGTTTAGAAAGTATATGCTGGATCCATCTCATGTTTTGAGCACATAGGTAGTTTAGATGGAAGAGAATATGTCTTCTGAGGGACTACCAGTCCAAATTCTTGACTGTAGAGAGCAAGTTTTGTGGAATAATTTTATTCATCAGGAAATGGTTATTTGGAAAAATCAAATTGTTGAAGAGGCAACATGGGAATATAAAATTGTTATGAGGGATAAATACCCCCACTTATTTTATATATGAATAAAAATTGTGAGAATGCGATTTCCAAAAGGGGGAAGGATGTAACATCTGATATAATTAAAGAATAACACATTTTCATATTTATACATTTTTCAGAATTAAATAATAATTTTTTTAAATGGGATGCTATATTTCATGGCATACTCAATACACAACAATGTGTTTCTTGGAAATCATACGTAGAACACAACGTTGAGTCATACTGAAAAATAATAATATAATATTATTTTAAATGGTATTAAAGGCCTAGACATTGTATTGGCGGGAATGGAAGGAACTAAATAAAAAATTAATATACATGTTTGTTTAATAATTTTAAAATTATCCAACTAATTTTAGTGGCCTAAAATAAAAAATAATCCATTTTAAGAATAAATACTCTAATATTCTTTAAAGCATCGATTTACTAGCTTTTGATTCGAAAAAGTTTTTAAATCTAGTTTTTGTCACAGTTATTTGTTCTATTTGACAAAATAAAAAATTTTCTTTAGAATCGAGACATTAAAATTTAATTTGGGTAAATTTTTGGTATTTTTCTGATAAAATACATTTTTTAATGAATAGTGAAAATAATGTATTTTAATTCAAAACCGCCTTTTAATATAATTTATTTATATGGTTAGATTATCTTTTTAATTGGTTTTAAATTGTAATTATATTATATTTTTACAAATTAATCCAATTTTGGTCATTGGAAGTAATTTCACTTTAAAATTGGATATAAACAAGTGTCAATCTTTTGATAGTTATTATTTCATAAAAACACATTTTTTGTATTGACAATAAGAATTAATTTTAAATTATTTTCTGCCACATTGGTTTTTTGAATTGGGTAAAATAGATTCCATATTTTGAATCAGGAGGTCCAAATCGTTTAAATAGGTATATTTTTTTAGACATTATTTATATTCAAATTAATAAATATTTTGGTTTACCATGGTTAAAAGGTAAATATGGAAAATAAGGGTAAAAAGTAATATTATAATAATATTAAATTACCCTAACATGTGTCATATTCCTATTGGTTGATAAATTTATGACCATGGGAATACTTTAGTCAATTTTGGGACCCCATGGAGCTACATTGGATTGATAATGACACTTTATATTAATTAATTTAAAATTAAATAAAAAGTGACATAAACATATATATTTTAGTAAATCAATTTTTCACATGGGGTTATATAAGTTATATATTCAACAATAAATATTCATTTAAAATATCAAATTATTTCCTACATCATTTTATTTATTATAATTTTTAGACATCAAATGAATAATATTATATACGACACTATAATGTTGCAGTGTTTACTTAATTAATGAATGATTTAAATAAATAAGATTGTAGAAATTAAAAAATATCCAAAACCAATATAATTATTATGGGATGAATCTATTTCATACACGAGTCATATTATCTTATACTTTAATGATTTTTGGAATTTTATAAACTGAAAATAATTATATAATAAAATAATATTTTCCAACATTCCTAAAGATCCCCTCATCCCCCTTATAAAAAACCCTCACATCTAACTCATTACTCACACCTCTCAACCCCCTTTTCATATACATCCTCTTTCCAAATATTCTCTCATGATCCCTCTCTTCCACCTATAGTCCTTACCAAAAGTATAAGGAACTTCATGAAATCTTTTGGTTCAAACCTGAGGGAGTTACACGATTTAAAGGTAACGTCTTCTTTTACATTTTTTATTTATATTACTTCCCCAAACCCCTAAATTATTTTTATCCCATTATTTTATTGCAACAACAGTATCCTAAATAAACTAGGTAGTATTTATGATATGTATTCAAACTAATCTTACACACACCTCCATCTAATGGATACAAACAGATTTTTTCTGTGGATGGAAAATTACTGCCTCACGAAACGAAGATCGTTCAATCTTCTCCTACCACCTATTATGATGGCCATTAAGAGGGAAATGTATTTATATATGATATATATTTAATTTATATTTCCTCTATACTTCTTTATTTTTCATTTATAGCATACCTTTATGGTTTCCATAATGGGTAAACAAGTTAATTTCATTTGAGGTTGGGCGGACTACCACCCCCTCAAAGTGATATGACTTGTTCATGCCATATGGTGAATGTATAAAGGATAAAGTTAATGAAATTATATATGATATTATACAGGAATTAAAATATAACTATGTATAATTTTGTTTTAGTTCCATTAAATAATAAATATAAATGAATGTATCGTTCATGAGTACGTATGGCTTACCATCTCCATGAACGGTGTATTTCATTTTTTATCTACAAATGTTATGTTATATTGTAAATACATATATATACTGGATATATATGATATATATGATATATAAATCATTAATATAATTCTTGATATAATAGAATTTTGACCACAAGAACAATTTTTTATTATAAGATATTCATTTTTTCCTCAAGTACCAAATATCGACAAAATGATCATTATAAACATAAATTATTGCATAATGATTATACACATGGTAATAAGTGATATAAAAGGAATAATAAACTTGAAAAATGTTATTATTCAAGTAAATATTATCTTTAGTTTATTATTCAATAGATTAAATATTGAACGGCTCAAGTCGGACACGCGGTAAGGGAACTTCTTAACCCAATTTACATTCTTTTGGGTAATCTTCTACTTTTAAATAATGTTGTGCTATGATTATAAAAGAAATAAATTTGGAAGTACTATCTTGTATTTATACATTATGAATGTGTACTTATATTAAATACACATAATTGATATATTTTATTTACAAAATGATCTTTGTAAGGGACTTCATCTCAATCTCCTTTAATTGAGGAATATTTTGATTTATACATGACTTTCTATTATACGGTGTATATACACCTTTGAATTTTCATTTCATATAAAGGGAACATTTTACTAAATGACAAAAAAATTAACTTATGTAGTGAAAATGACCATTCTTCCACCGTGAGTATTATTTCATCTTCATCTTCCTTAATAAGATATAATGATTTTAAAAGGGAAATAAATACCATATAGTCTTTTAAATATTTCTGTATTGAAAATTGTTTTGTTAATGGATTTGTTTTGTAAATATATTTAAATTGTATGTAGTGATTGAAATTTAAAATGTTATGTTTCTATAATGCTTGTTTTATTTGTTACGAATATGTTATGGTTTTTGGGAATTGTTTACATATATGGGTGGTTCCATGGTAATCCTAGGGCGGGTGAGTTCGAGATTTCTCTCCAATACATTGGTTATCATGATTGAGGTAAACGTGAATGTTTCTCCTTTTAGATTTAGGGAATATACTGTGATGGGTATTCCAAATGTAACTCCCAACGTGGCTATGAAATCTATAACATACATATGTTATGGATGCCAAAAGTTACCTTTATTATTTGTGATTACTATGTGATATTCATAAATCGTATGATTTGATGAGGTATGTAAAGGATCTTATGTTATGTATTTATTGATGAACTAATGTTTTCTCTCTTTTTTTATATCCCTTTCGGAGTTTTTTATTCTCATCCCATGTTTCGAAATTTTTTTCAGAGGACATAAAGATGAACGGTGTCAAGGATTGGATCAAGGAAAAGTCATGCTGTAAAAAACATGGAACTAGACAAGACTCTTTTTTTCAAGAGTGTTTCTTTTATGAAAAAAATTGAAACTGAGTATAAGAGTCTACTTTATAATTTTTGAGATTTAATGTAATATATATGGCGTAATTCTCTAAAACATTAAACCTAAAAAGATCCTCAATGTGAATTGTCTATTTAATTAATGATTATGTAATTTTTTAAGGTTGGGTCCTTATAGTCCAGATTGGCCGACATGGTTTCAACTCATAATGTCATCCAGCTGCCACCTCAAAAATAATGGGCTTTAAGATCCACACATTCCTTGTACACCCCCATTTCCCTTGTTACCCAACTATAAACTCTAAAATGTTTGATATAAATAAATTAATAGAAATTAAATGTTTTTTTACCTCAATGAAATGTTTTGTTCTTAAATTCAACAAATAATTAAAGATAATAATATTAATAATAAATTTAGATCATTATAGTTGAAACCTAAATCTTATATTTTCATAACTTTATTATAATTCATGGAATGATTTTTTTAGTAGTAATTTCTTGAATGAATTAATGAATACATAATATTCAAATTTATAAAAAAATGATCAAGAATTTACAAAAGGGATAAAAAAGTAAATATTTTATTTATTTTCTAAAAATGACCTAGAAATATGAACATTTCATATTTTAGTTAGGATTGAAATTATTCTATTCATAATGTCTAGCCCTTATCATTTATTAAAAATTAATAAATGTTATGGAATTTGATAAAAAATATAAAATTTATTCATTTTTTTCTTAAGTCTTATTTTATGATTGATAATGGAAATATCAATCATAATATTTGACTCAACCATTTCTTATGAAATGAATTTTCATAAAATAATAACCCTTAAATATCATTTTCGTGAAAATAGTAGTGTCCCATGATTATGAGGTAACCCATACATACGACCCACCATTGTAACATAGGTAAATCTCATATATATGTGAAAAATAATTTATATTTCTTCTTATCTAAATCATTGATATATATTATATCTCAATTTTTATTCAATATTCAATTTTCATGAAACTTGAGTATTAGTTTTGGAAAATTATATCACATTTAATAGCTTATGGAAAAGAATAAAACTATTTTATTTTTGATGTATCATACATATTGTGACAAACAAATCAAACTGTATGATTAAAAAATTTTCTTTTGATATCATATATCCTAGATATATGGAAATATAGATAATATAAATCATTCATAATGAGAATATTGTACACTATGATATAGACTTATGATAATTACAATATTCATGCTTTTCCGAAAAATATTAATAAAATATGTTGAATAATTAATGAACATGGATCTGATAACACTTATGGATTTTTTAGGATGATAGTAGAATCATTAATGTTGAATAATCCAATTAAAAGGAAACATTTATTGTAAATAAACTGACATTTAAATTGAAAACTTAAATATAACATGTTTACTATTACTTCTGTAAAATACATCTATATCAAAGACATTAGATCTAGTATTATAGATATCAGTAAAATATGTTCTATGTAATTTTTCTTCTATAAAGGTAGTATTGACCACAAGAACCCTCATTTATGTCAAGAGGACCACAAATCATCAAATGTGTACTACCAACTTACCATAAAATACAAATGATTTATTAGGGAAGAATTGATTTTGGAGTTTAGCTTGATCATATCAAGTACACTAAATAGGGGGACCCCAATCCATTATATAAGTTACCTTCATTAAATGAAGGGGGTTAATCATCTAATGGAAAAACATGAAAGATGACATACAATTTCATTTTGAATGCACGTTTATATTATATTATTTGAATATTTTAAATGAATTTTCTTACCATAAATGAATCATAATGTTGATAAATAACTAAAAATGTACTACTAATAAGATGTGTTTTTGGTCATGCACTCCCATCCCAGATTTTAAGACCATTATATACTATAACAGATTCTGAAATGGCATCCATATTCCTCTTACGTTATGGATATATCATAATATATGATATACATCACTTGAATATTATATGTTATAACATAGTAATAATCATACAATGCATTTTACAATATTTTAGTGTATATCATACTATTTTTTATTATTGTTGTCCGTT
This sequence comes from Viscum album, assembly GCA_963277665.1. NCBI lineage: Eukaryota > Viridiplantae > Streptophyta > Magnoliopsida > Santalales > Viscaceae > Viscum > Viscum album. The sequence goes on from OY728123.1 coordinate 671,175,992, forward strand.
CAATTTTATTCGAAATGTTTATCTTGATATTATTATTCATTGTAAATATTTTGTTTAATATTATTATTTATAATAATTTTGAGGGTATTTTTTTCTCTATGAAGATCATAGATATTCACCACTAATCATAAAATTCTATCATATAAGTAGGTGTTATTGAATTAACATGTGGTTTATAAAATCATTTGGTATTGATTGTGCTGACCAGAGTACTATATTCATACATATTACTTTAGTATACATTCATATTTCGCACATATAATAATAATTAACACGCCATACCTATAGTTTTAGTGACATTAGAGATTATATATAGAAAAAAATTATTTTTACAATAATTATTCAATGTCCCTAACAAATAATCCTTATATATTATACCATTCTATATTATACCATTATAGACAAATCATATGTAATCCTATTTTCCATAAATTTTGTAATGAAATCATAAAATATGATGAGCTTACATCCCCATCAAGGGTAAGAATGAGAGATAATAATCAATTATCATAAGTGTTAATAAGATGAGCATGTTTGTAAGTGATCATAATCAACATGTGTGAACAAAATATAAGGAAATATTACCCAACTAAACATGTATCAGAAATGATTAATCATGGAATAAATATTTGAGCATAAAAAATATTGGGGTTATAGGGTCTGGAAGCATTCATCCAAAAATATGAGCTATCATGACTTTGTTAAATATCATCAAAAAAGAATATGAATAAGACATTATCATAGAGATCATAATGTATGTCAATAATGAGCACCAAGACATTCATAACATAATGGACTAGTATAACCACCTACCCAAAACATTTTTTACTTTGGATAACCACCCTTACCCAAAAATATTTTATACATGGTCTCAGCAACCCTATCCTACCCTAATATCATGATGTAAAATCCATGACTTATTTTAAATGTTTTTTTTCATTTAATTTATATTCTTTCTTTGTTTTTGGGGTTTCATATGCATTTTGGTGGAAATGTTGGGTTTCCAAAATTTGGGCCAAACCATGATCTCATTTCTAGATTCAATTTTTTCTTCATTTAAAACTCCTTCCTTTTTCAATTTTTTGCCCCAATTCAACATCCCAATTGGCGTCCCCTTAAATAATGAAACCACCTTATCAATTTATACTCTATTGCAAACTATAATAATGATCGATTTGGGTTTTTTATTAAGGTGTTGGGCCTGTGAGAAAGCCCATTTCCTATTAAAATTATTTAATTATTTAATATCTCATTAAATTATTATGGTTTTTAGGTGATTAAAACTCTCACCCAAGACCACTTACCCATGGCACGCCCTAATTCTCTCCTCCCCCTCTTTGGAGCTCATATTCTTTGTGAATTTGGGAGAAAATTCTACGGATTTCTGAAATCACAAATATTTGAAGAGGTAAATTGTTTCCTTCCTAACTCCATAAAATTTAACTCTTTTTCCCATTTTAGTTCCTAAATTACCTCCTAAGCCTTATTATAACCTTAAGATCATTTTTTGCGATTATTAAATTCTGATACAGGTGTATTTGGGTTATTTTATTCTAGATTTCTTCACGTATCTGTTTCTATCTTCACTTCCTTCATCCTCCATATGGTTTCCTCCCTCTTTCATTCAGTTCTAAAATGCCCAAAATTTAATGTTAGTAACTAGGGTTTTATTTTGTGTATTTGTTATGAAATCTTGTGGATTAAGTCTTGATTTTACTTCTTTGTGGTGCGATAGTGGTGCAATTGATGTTTCGCACAACGGTTTGGAGTTTCTAGCACCAATGGTAGGTAGTTCTGTGTGTAAGAATCATATGATGAGTTATATTTATTTCATATATATTTTTATCATGTTAGTATTACTTTTTTTATATAAGAACCATTTTTTGAAGTATTTATTATGCGTTTAGTTTTGAAGTTTAATATTTCTTTGAAAAATGTGTGTTTTCATGTGTATCTTTAGTGGTATTATTCGAGATAATTTTATAACAATTAGTATTTGTTTAATAAATGTTTCAAAAGCCTTTACATCTATATTGGATTGTTATTGGTGTGATTTTGTCTTGGAAAAATGGTTTTGAATTGGATTTGGTGTTAAAAACATGGTTACACCCCATGGGATGTTTTTATGAAATTTGTAAATGATTTATTGAGTTAAACAAAGTGGGAAAAGGATGTAGATGTACTGTTTTGGTGAGTGTGTTCACCTAAGATTAGTTATTCAAAGGTAATGTATTGATTTAATATTTCAAAAAAAATTATAATGTTTTATAAATTGCAAAAATGTTTTATCAAATTGCAAGAAAGCCGTGAAACATGTTTCTGGGGTGTTTTGTGTGAGTATGATGTGTAAAATGAATTTTGATCACTAATGGAGTATTATGTGACATGTGTCTGGGATGTTTGGTGTGTGTGTGATTTTCAATTGGTATTTTCATGTGAAAATTATATTTTAAGGCTTCTAGTACTTGTTTGAGCACAAGTGGGTATCCAGGTAATCTAGGTGTGTGGACTAGTACTAGTATGCTAGTGATCCCATGGGGTTTGGTCCCGGTTTCATGAAGCAATTTTGACGATGAAGACACAAACTAAAAAATGAAGATGATTAATATTATTATATTGGGGAACCACTATGTTATTGTTATGATATCTACTAGTGGAACATGTGCATGAGAATTTATATTTTGATGGTTACATTCATTGAGATATATGGTACCTGGGACCCACGATAAGCTAGTTCCTTGGGGTTATTTTCCCGTTGTTGGTGCTCATTAGATACATTATGCTTTCCATTGGTATACATTATGTTTGGCTGTAAATTTTAGTAGAATTGAAATTCTATTTAAAAGTGCGGATTCCATAAATTATCCCACTTGAAAACTATTTTTATTTAAAGTTGCATCTCTTTAATATTCTTATTAGCATTTCATCTTTATGAAAACATACAAGATTTTCATCTTTTAGTGTTTATCACATTAAATACTTTATTAGAGGAATCTTATTGGGATTTGTTTCACACCCTAATTACACCTTTGGGTGTTAGTAGACTTGGTTATTTTCTCGAAGGTTTGGGGTAATATTTCAGTGAAAATGGTTCGGGTTTCTATCGGTATTTCTTGATACAATGTCATTGAGATAGCTTTAGGGTTGTGCCTCTTTCGATTAGGAGGTTCTGGGGATGTCCATTTTCTGATTAGTCATTTGTTATAGTCATTAATAATTTTTTTTAATTATGTTATTCAATTATTAATTTTTGTAAAAGATAGTTTGAATGGAAAAATCCATATTTTTTATGTCGGATTTGTTTATTTTTTTAATGTTTATAAACTCCGTTAAATCATTACAAAATTCAATTTTGTGATACATGGGCACTTGTGCAAACCTGTGGCGATTGGAAATGTCGCTCAAGCATTTCCATGGGTCGGGTCGAGTGCTGGTTTTGATGGATACATGATTTTGTTCATAGAATAATTGTATTAAATATGTTTAGGTTCACTCTCTTTGGGTTATGTTAATTGGGATAGAGTCGGGATAATCTAGAACTAGGATTTTGAGTACTTGACATTTCAACTATGGTTAGTGTGCCTAGCCAACACACCTCATGAAAGGGATTCGAGTCTCTAGGGGATATGGGGACTTATCTGAGTCCTTTTGTTTTGTTGGATTGATGATGATTAAGGGTAATGAAAAAAGAGTTGGGTAAATGGCCTCAGGGAGCTCGTTGGTCCTGGAAATCTATGTAGAGCCATGGATATTTCCCTAAAACACTCTTTGTTATGGTGAAGTGATTGTCATATGGACGCCAAATATGTGTCTAATTCACCCACAAAAACTAGTTTCCCCATGAAGTTTCTTGTGTCCCTTAGTTTTTAAATCATGGAAGTTTGGTTTTAAAGGAAAAAAATTCATTATTTTAAGAAGCGCAATGTTTTTATGAAATGATTTTCAAATAAATAGGGAATAGATTGATTTATAAAATGTTGGGACTCAATTTCCAGATTTTTTTGAAAAGGAATATGGTAATTTTACACCTCTTTGGAAAGAAAGAAATTGTGTTAATGTTTGATTTTAAAATGTGTTTTCAATTGAGTTTTATAAACTATTGAAATTTATTTTAATGAGATAAAATGTTTTGGAGGTCATGTTTAGAGTTTGGAAAAGGATTTTTATTTGGTAACTAGATATCATTTGAAAAGTTTTATGAAAATTTCAAATATTTTTTTAAAATGAGTTGATTTGAGTTTCCAATTTAATAGGGATTTATGAAATGGAGTTCGTCCTGAAATTTGAAGTTTGTTGAAACGAGATGAAATGATTTAAAATTAATGTACATTAATTGAAAGTTATTTTTTACTGAATGATTGGGGATATTTATAAAAGTATTAAGAAACATTGGAACCCTATTTTAAATAATAAGAGATGATTTTTCAAAGGAATGGAGGTTGATGAAAGGGAGTTTTCATAAAATCGGAAGTGTTTTGAAATGGGATGAGATGTTTTGAAATTAATATGTATGATCAAAAGTGAGTTCCTATTTGAATGATTGGAACTTTCATGAAAAAATTCTATGTAAATGTAAATTGGGATTTTGATTTCTTGTTTTAGTGGTCTTGAGAAAATAATAAGTATAGGTTGATTGTTTTGGTTTTGAAAAGTGGAAATAATTTTTTGTTTAATATTTGGTGTTTCCATAGAAGACAATATACATGGTGTTATACGTGATGAGGGATGGTTAATAGTATGACTGGATGAGTACCAGGATGGATATGAGGAAGGTGTCCAGTGTGGCATGAAAAAATGCAAGTGTGAGGCCCATGGGGTACCATTGGTGGATACACTAACCAATGAACCATTTTTTTACAAAGATATGGTTTTAAAAGAAAACATGATGTCTTGATGACTAGTGTTTGATGGTTTGTTTTATGTTTTTCTGTAAATGTTTTCATTGTTGGATTTTTTCAGTCCAAGAACCGCTCTTGTTTGAATGGTGGTTAGGGTTTGTTTTTCTTTGGTTTTCTAGGTTGAAGGTCATGTTCGTGGTCTCATTATTATAAAAGTTTCGGGATAACCTTATGGAGGTGCCCTTCATGTGTTTGGATCTAGTTTGTGGAATGTTTTGACCAATTTCCCAGCCTGGTTGGGTCATGGGGTTCACTCATTGGGTATGTTACACCCCCACTAATATTTAATGCATGACTGAAGTGTATCCTAGATTGTTTCACCAATGGACGATCTTCTAGTTGAGTAATATAAGTAATATATTTCTCGAGATTTGTATATTGATTGTACACCCTTTCCCTTCTTGGTTTTGTGGATCCTCTTGTTGATGGAGAGTTCTCGTGGAAGTTTGAAAGAGAACTTAGTTTCTTATGTTACATGATTTGTTGAAGGTGGAAGTGGTCTGATGTTGTTAGTGTGGATGGTGTCTAAGAGGGCCTTTGGATCCTTCATAGTCTTTTTGATACATTATTGATGCTTCTAATATCTTATAATTCAATTCACTTCTTGTGATTAATATTGTGATCAATTATTAAATTATCATGTACTCTAATCCTATATGATCCATTCTCAGCGTGAGACACAATAGTAGCATGAAAATTTCATCCATGAATAACATTATTCTAAAACCCTTTAACCAATTTCTCCATGAACTCTGTCTATCAATATTTATATTCTTTGATCGATCACTTCTATTATCATCAGATTTAATTCTCTCCCCCTATCTCGCTGCTCCAAATGTTAGCTTCTTCCCGTGTCCTGACGATAAAATTTTCTCTATTTTAATAGATCAATTTTACCCCTTTTTCAATGAATTTGTAGTCCATTCCTTTTAGGTATGAAATAGAGTAATGATAAAATATTACATTATTAGGGAAAACACATTATACCCATGGGCTTGTGGGTTCCACATACACACTTTTTCAAGTGCGGGGAGTCAACTCCACTCCTAGAGCCTGTCAATGACTCTCAAACACTTCTTTGGGTAGGTCTTATGTTATAATTTCCACGTCGTATTCTTTTATAGGATCATACTCCAACATCACAAGCCCATAATCCACCTTCTACTTGATAAAATTATAATTTACTTTATGGTTAATTTTCCTTGAGATATGGGCTAGATTTTCATTAAGATTTATGGCACCTGAATTGTCACAATAGATTCCTATCAGGGACTTCACATCAACTCCAATGTCAACATGATGCTTCTTTATCCACACAAATTTTGTGCATGATTGTATGGGGGTGATATACTAAGCTTCTACAATGGTCAAAGAAACAAAATCTTGTTTCATTGTTAGCCGTGAAATACATACTCCTCCAATATTGCACCACCTGACATTGACTTTTTATCTTCAGTTTATCCCTCCAAATCAGCAACTATATATCCTAATAACTCTGGATGTGACTTTAAATTAAACATAAAACCAAAATCCATAGTTCCCTTGATATAACAAATTATTCTTTTCCCTCTAAGAAATTGGATTTCTTTGGGAGTACGTTGATACCACACTACTTGACATGTAGAAAAAACAATATTTGATTGTCCCAATGTTAAGTAAAATAGACATCCAATGATATTCCTGTATTTTATGAAATTAACTAATTTTCCTTCATCATCCCAAGATAGTTTCATCCGAGTATCCACTAGTTTCCTCATCTCCATGGAATTATCCATTCCAAGTCTTCTCAAAACCTAATTATTATTGTCATCGGAAAAATAATCACTGTGTTATTGATGTTTATAATCATTATCTATTAAGGTGACATCATTTCATTCAACTAAATTCCTATTTTCATTTTGAACCAATTTAAATAATCTATCGTAACATCTTGGTATCATGAAAATGGTTAGCTAATATCATATCGTTAGAACAAAATTGATAATCATGAAATACATGAGTTTTACTAATTCTCCCAAAAAACATATTGATGTCAGAAAATATAAAATTTCATCTTTTATATCCATTTTTTATCATTCATTTTATTAGAATATAGAATGATCCCCCTATTATGGTAAACTCTTCATATTGTTCGGACCATTATTTATACCCCCAAAAAATATTCTTCTCCTACATCATTTATTCTCATGGGGAACGTTTCAATGATTCATAAAAAATAACTCCAAGCCTACTAAGTCAAAAATCATTCTAGGAAACAAGTTATTAAGTTAATAACACAGTCACTATCAATTACGTTCAATTACTTCCTTTATTCACAAACTCTATGAATTTATTTGAATCAGTTTACATTCTGAAGCACATCACAAATCCACATTTCATCTTTTGATGTGACTTCCCCTTAAAATGAATCTCCCCAAAAACATAAAACACTTAGAGATTAGTTAATATATTTTAAACACATAGGGAGAGGTTAAACTCTATAATTCTCAAGAATAGGATTTTATCCAATCATGATTGGTAAACCCTTTGATACATCGTTGCAAATCATTGTAATGTTTTTGTTCTTGTTCCAACTACCTAGACAACTTCCATTATTTTGCACATATGAATAATCATTCATTACCAACATGCGTATTATTTATCTAATATTTAGATTCTATAGGATTGCTATTTTTCAAAATTTGGGTTTTAAACCTACTAGTTTACATTTCATTCTTTGATGTTACACAAACATTTCATTTATCATGAATCATTCTATCTGTAAGAATCACTCCACTTGCCATATTCTATTCCCTCTTTTGCCATTGGAGGTATATTTCCTCTTAAATCACTTATTTCTAGGTGGAATGACCTTTAAATATTTTGAGACCTTATTTATAAATTTGTATTTTATAAGTTAACTGAGTATCCATACTATTGTGTGATGGTGATGTGTCCTCCACTGAACATACATTCTTAACACTCACAAATGGAGTTCCTCCTCTGTTTTCATTCATGGATCATTCACATTCATTCCAAAAGAGTGAATGTGAGTGTAACATAGGAGGTGATAGAAACTATTTTCATTGATCTCATTGTGTTTAAACTGAGGTTGTAAACAAATTTTTTACCATTACATTTTCTCTTCCGATGTAGGATTTTTATTTTATACACCAATGGAGTCAGCGTTCTACTTTAGGGTTACTTTTCCACTCATGATTTCTTCATTCTATCATATCTATCAAAATTCCCATTATTAGAACATATAAAACACCTACCCTTAAAAACAGAACTCATGAAAAAATTTCTCAGCTAAGATGTTGATATAGCTTGAGATTTTATTCTATCACTGATCTCCTCATCTTCTTGACACAAACTCATGGTGTGTACCAGTCTTCCACATTAGAATAATTGCATGATTACCATCTTCTGAGAGACTCTTCCTTCATTTTTCTCATGATACTTCTTCTTATTCTTAGATTTAGAAATATTTCTGTCTTCATAGATTGAAATATTATCCAATGCCTCAAAAAAAGCTTTAGGTATAATCATGAATTCTAATGAAATAAAAATACTTCCATTACTATGTGTAAAATATTTTTGATGTATTTCTCTATTAACTACCAGATTTTTCTTATCTCAAGAACTTTTTATAGCTCTCTTCCTCTAATGAATAGAAGGGGGATCATCACATCCAATACAAGACATTTAAAAACATTATGGCCTTTGAAATGAGAAAATATGTTCTTATTTCACTTCATAAATTGAATATTTTATATTCATTTCATCATCACATTCCAAAGGATAATCAAACATTAAATGCATGCAACCCTTCATTTTTGGATTTCCTTTTGCATTAGATTTCACCACTTATTAATTGACTATTTATATCTCTTCTACCAATTTTGAATTTTCATATCCATTGATTCATGTTTATAATTATGTTTTCCTTTTAGATTATTCCCTCTACTCATCTCATCTTCCAATTCATGTGTGACCATGTCTACCATGTCATATTTATCCTTTATTTTAAATTAATCTTAACAAAAAGAATCTGAATAGCATGTGTTCTCTTATTACAGAATTTGGTTCTCCTAAAATAGTTTATACAACTGTATAGCAAAATCACGATTTCTAGACTTTAGATTCATAATTTCATCTGTCTTCATATTCTATCCATTTTTATCAAATTTTGTGTCTTTCTGTCTTTATAAACATTATATTTTGTTCTTAATATTGGGATTCATTCTTCTCCCTCATATTAATAGAAACAACAATAATCCATTAATTTAATCCATTTAGCTTGTTGACCTTAATTTCCTGTGCATAGGTCCAAATATCTATAGATTTAATTTCTTCATCCAGCATCTCATCCAATTCATCTAATTTATGGGAATAATACACTTTTTCCCATCTTGTAATTTCATCATACTAAATAATTTCAATGTCACATAGAATTTCATGATCTTCAATCATTACTATAACATCACTAAGGGATTCTATCTTTTCACTATCTAAGTCATCTTAACCATTCATCAGTACACAGTTGGTTTCGTTAAACTGAATAAAACTTTTTCTGCAGAAATTTCCACAATGAGGAATGTCACCTAACATTGGATTATTATTTTATTTTCATCCCTTTCCCATGTCACAAAAATATAATACCAGATATAATCTTTAATAATGATATTTGACTAAACCAAGTCAGTAAAAATATATCAGTTAAAATAATCCTATGCTTTAATACAAATTGTTAGGTTTAGAAGGTGACTTGATACCTAGAGAGGGGGTGAAGCGTGGTATGTATATTCATTTCCAAATTATTCTTACCCCACTAGATCTTCAACTCAATATTATAATGGTCTCATTATTTAACCATAAGTGTTTCTGTTGAACCTATTCATTCTATCTCTTTTGGATGGTGATTCTTTGAATGTAATATAAGAATGAAGGCACAAGGACGTATTGATTTTTACATGGTTCACCCTCACAAGGATACATATAAGGAGAATACAACGGTGATGTTCCCACTATACCAAATTAACTGAGGCTCACTAATAATAATATTTGTTCGGGAAAGATCACAACTATACCCAGGCTCATTTCCATCATAAAGATTAGGGTTTTCTCACTATATTCTTATGGGTCACACCCTTTATCTAGTTTTATGGCTCACTACTAGTGGAATGGAACACCTTCTTCCTCATCTTTTGATCACTAAACTTGTAAGGTATCCACACACAGTTTATGGACTTGCACTACAAGAAATTGGTTTATTTTTGATGAGGTATTTGTGACAGGGTCCCAACGCAAAAGGTTATTTGTGTTGGGGATCCATCACAAATAATCCTTTGTTGAAATGGGCATTGTAGATAAATTCCCAATGTTTTAAAAAAACCCTATTGCAATGGCCTTTCACAAATACTATTTGTGATTGGCCCATCACATATAACATAAAAAATTAATAAATTGAATAAAATAATAATAATAAAATATTAGAAAATAATAATAATAATAACAGTATTATAATAATTATTATTAATAAAATTATTATTAAAATAATATTGATAATATAATAATTTTATTATTATCATTATTAATAAAAAATAATATTAGTATTAGTAAAATATTAAAAAAATTGTAAAATAATAAAACTGTAAAATAATAAAAACCTCAATGTTCACAAAAATATAAAATAATAATAATAATAATAAAATAATAAATCAATAAAAAACAAATAAATCAATAAAAATAACAACAATTTATAAATTAAAAAAAAAGATAAAAAATGCAATATTTTCACCAATATAATGACACACTATATTGAAATATATATTTTTATTATAAAAAAAATTACATTCAATTGTTTTATCATAAAAAATTAAAACGTCACTGAGGGGGAGGGTCTTTTGGATGAGATGGCGGAGGGAAATCCATCCCTAAACCAAGTGTCAGGCATCGTATTTACCCCATCTTCTGCTCATGTTTCTACTACTTCAACCAATGCATCTCCTCATGCTGCTACTACTACTGTCAATAATGATTTTCAGGCTCCATTGGCTTACTCTCTATAAGATCACCGTGAGCTTGAATATACTTCTAATATTGTTCATCCGATGAAGATGACTCTCCATGAGATCCTCGCTAGTTTCATGCTGACTTCGTAGTGGTACAATAGTAATTTTCAGGCATCATTTGTGAATGGATACCAACATCCTTACCTTTCTCGAATGCATAATGGGTCTCCTGCATCTATGTTGACTGTTCAAATCTGGTTGCAATGGTCTGATCATCGGTATCAGCTTGAATCTAAGTCTATGTCTGAGACATTTCGGCCTCATATTACTCCTTTAGTTGCAGTTTAAAATTAAAATATTCAAAATATTATTTGATTTTATTTTTCAAACATGCAAATAAACTATACATACCACAATCTGATGCTGTTAATCTACTATAATCGCTTCGGTGGAAGGATCATTTTACATCTTCATATAAACTTCAAACTCCATAATATTGGTATTTTTGACTATCAATATGACTATAAAATAAAAAAAATAAATTTAAAGTTATATAAATTAATTTTAAAAAGGTACTTACCATATGTTCTCTATGCATACTGAACTAATGACTACCGACTCGATGTGTCACCTCCTATCTCCCCTTGTTTTTTTGACCTACTTATGATCTCATCAGAAAATTAACAACCATCATGTGTGAACATAATAAGTCCGAAACCTAATATGAAATTTAATCATTTCTATTGGTGCATATGGACTAATCAAACTCTAAGAATTTTTTTTCATTTATTTCCTCGAAATTGTAAAAAACATGACTACATTGATCATGCATACAACCCTCCCATTCCTACCAGATAGAACCAAACATCCTCTCATCGATGTGATATTATAAATATAAAAAAATTAATAAAATAATGTAATTAATTAGATAAAATTCTAAATAAATATTTTTAATTACATATCAACCAATGATCGAACATAAAATGTCGAAATACTATGGTAATCTGATCCCATGTTACCCATACCTCATAAAAATAATTTCACAATAAAGCAGTCCCTTATCCAATAACTATATAGGTAAAGACTTGAAAAAATCACAAATAACCAAACAATTAGAATATATATAAATTAACTATAATTAATGAAAAAAGATTAAAATAAACAAGTAAATGTAAATATGTATGCATGGATCGATGCCAATACATGGATGTTTCTCGAGGAGAGGGTGTGGAATAATCAATCACACAAGACCATGCCCCCTCTAAGTCCTCCCTCAACTGTCAATAGCCTAAGGTTTAGTTGATCTAACATCTTTCTCATCGTCTGGTAGATCTGCCTCCACCAACTGACGAAAAATATTTGAGTCTATCTAAAACAAGAAATAATTTTTGTTAGCAAATATTTGAAAATAATATATATATATATATATATTATATGAGTATAACTAGAATTTAACTGTGTCAATCATCATCTTCATCCTCTTCTACATATATGATGTTGTTAAAATCTAAATATTCTTCCTAGTATTCATCAGTTTCCAAAAAAATGTCAATCTCATCATCTCTTTTCATTTCAAATTCATATGTACCATGATTAATATCATCGTCACCATTGACCATTATCTATGGGGTGTCATCATTGATATTCTATTCACTTTTTGGAAAGTATGGATTTTGTGGAGAAGTCTCTTGAAAAATTTAAATACATTTCACTTCAGCAGAACCACACTCGGTAAAAATGGCATAAAGGGCTTCATTTTTTTATTAATTTTGATAATCCACCTTTCACGAGGTGATGTGTAACCCTTATAAGTCCAGAAGTCTTATAGACAATTATATAACCCATGGGTCATTGTGGGTATCACCCAGATAGGATAACTTAGAATAGACTCTAGCATCATATGTTAGGATTTCAACACTCCCCCTTCGCAAGATGGTCAGCTAGTAGTCTTATGAAAATTTGCACATTCGTGGTAACAATGGAAATTCCATACCATCTCATTCATACATTTCTTGTAAGCTCCGCTCTAGAGAATGCGCCTACCATGAATCCTTATATGAATCCTTGTGCATGGTTGACTGACTGATACATCTGTAAATAATGTGACCTGAAGGCCTTGGAGTGACTCTAAGGCATTATGGTGGCCTGAAGACCTTGAGAGAAAACTGGTCCGAAGTCCATTAGGTGGACAGAATGCCTTTCAACACCTGAAGACCAAACCAGTAGCCCAAAGGCCCAGATGGATAAATAGTTCATGCTGTTACACTACAGATCAATGCCTACTTCTGTACCTACTACAGTACTGCTATAATAACTTATAAGTATGCCTCCACCAGTATTTGATCTCAGGTCTCTTTGATTCACTTTCTGAACACTCACCAACGGGGTTGAAGCTCATGTCTAGTGGAACTACATTCACATTGAGTAAAATTTTGTTTCTGAGATTTCATTTTCATTATGCTCCTCCAATCACCCAAATAACTTCATGTAACATAGTAATTTAAATGAAAAATTTTATGTACCGAATGAGACAATAAAAATGATTCATTTATAGCAAGAATTATTTTATATTTTATATCATCGATTCCATGGTTCAGATTAACATTCAGGCCTCTCTCAGTATCCAACCACTTAAATTTAAACATAGTTATGTTATAATATCCCAAATAACAAAGTTCAATAATTTTTTCCAACATGACTTAAAATTAAACTTAAATTTATTTATGATGTTATCCTCTAAAGAATAGAACACTGTTTATTTTTTTAATCCCCATATGCATGTGTATGAAATAAAAAACCATTCACCGCATATTATTTATAATATTTACCCATTTTGGAAGGTGGGTTTCTCAATACACATAATCGATTATCAATTTTATCATCATGTTGAGATACTAGAACATTTTTAAAACAATTATCCATATACAATGTAATAAATTGATTTATACGTTAAACCATAAATAATATATATTACTAATTTTTGAAAAAGTGGGTAAAACTATGTTATAGACGTTCTTTAAGAGTGGCTGCTGTAATTTGTGGAAGTTGTTTTGTGTTATGGTTATCATATAACCTAAAAATAATATAATATTAATTTACTATGAAAAATATTATAGAATAAGTGATGTTATTTCTCAAAATAAAAATGGTGTTCTTTTTTCATAGTCGAGCAGAACAAATGTATGAGGTCTATTATGTTCAATATATGAAATAGGTCATTCATGAACTCGACCTAAGCGATGATTGGGATGATTAAATACAAATAATTTATTTCAAATTTCATAATCAATATTTCCCCCATTAATTCCCATGGAATTTTTTTTGACAGATATTCAGAATGAAGATAACAAGATAAGAAAAATAAATTTTCTCTTCCAAATATGCTTATTCATTTGACCCTTCAACTAATTCTTTGTTATGGGGTTTTCATCAATTTCATCAGGCATATATTAAATGGGGAAATTCATATGAACTATACCATACCTCTATATTTTTCATCATGAGAAAAATGTATTATCAGATGATCCATTGAGTCAATGAAATTTAGCAGGACAATTTTTTCAAGATTCCATAAAATTATAAAAATAACTTTTTTCGTCCTCTTAGCACATCGTAGATTGTTTTCACCATACAAATGACTTGTAAAAATATGATATGTTTGTTATCACAACCTGAATAATTTAATTCAACAAACCTCATAATGTATTTTAAAAAATTATTTCCATTATAACATAACAATCATGACATTTTAGTCCGGTAATGTGACAATTTCTGACACATCTTCCCAAATTGGAAGTGTAAGCATCTGAAAGTATAAAATATAAAATTTATTGAAAATAATAATTTGGTTTACTTGGAAAATTTATAATCCGATTTTTCATTCATTTACTTATGTGATCTGACAGTTTAAAAAATTTCAAGTTATGGTCGCCTCCAAATTTAGATAAGATATAATCTTACCTTTGTAGTATCGTCAGTCTTACATGGTGTATCCAAAACTATATGAAATTGATTACCAAAATAGTTATTCTCTATATGCATGAAATCATACATGTGAATGATACTTAAATATGTTCAATATAGATGATCCACAAAAACATTCTATTTTTTCCATTTGTGTTTTCCCAAAGTCATAAATTTTTATTTGTTTATTCTTGGATCAAATGTAATAGGAGGCAATGAAGTGGAAATTGATTTTAACTATTTACCTAAGATCATTTTTTATGGTTCATATCATTAAACTGTTCATTTTTTAAAATGATATGAGTTCCTCTAAAAAAAGATTACTTAGAAATAATCTATGATGATATTCAAACAAAGGATTTTTTATATTTACAAGCATAAACGCTTTGTTGTCTCAGATGGAGTATGAACGTAATTGTGGATCATGTGTACTCTATCCAGATAAAATGGAATATATTGGAATGTCTCTAATTTTCCACATTAATAAAGAATTCAGTAGGAATTTTTTTTTACAATAATACCATATATTCTAACACCATTACTTCATATTGAATTTTACTCATCAATCAATGGTTTAAAATAGACAAAAACATTATTTTTCAGATTTTAGTAATTAATAAGGTCAAAATAATATTTGGTTTCCCCATCAATTTCTAATGAGGTAAATTTTAAGTAGTTTTCAAGAGAGGCGATCATGAATACTGACAACCAAAATAACCAAATGGATAGAAACTATTTGTAGAAATATCGTATTATATGTTTAGATCTTCTGAATGAAAATATGGATGAACATGGTAAAATGTTTTCCATGAATCATCATTAGAGGGATGATTTATGATTTTACTCGTTGAAAATATTTTTTTTCATGTGATCAATTTCACATAATTCTAAGACATAAATAAACACACCAATATGGGTGTAACATAGAAATAAATCAAATGTTTTATAGCATTTAATCCATATATCCTTAGGTGTGAAAATTTATTCAACGATTTTCCACATGTTGGAAAACTATCCAACGACTCATATTCACCATAATATAAGATGAAATCATTTAAACATGCATGAATATTATGATAACTAAGAAAAATATTATGAACTAACCTACTTTTCTGAAAGAAATTGATAGCCAACACATTTCCTTAATATGACAGTTCTTTATCCAAAGAGAATATCAAATCTAAATAGATATTTGATATTCAATTATTAGATTTAACAACAAAAAATTTGGCAACAACTTCAAATTTTCATATCTTGAATCTTTGAAATAAGTTGTCCTCAACGGATCCTAACAACTTAGAAAATTGAGATAGTTCTAGCTCTATAGTTAAATCAATATCAGCTTAAGTTTAAGTTTGTTGAAAAATAGACCTACCACAACATGGACTAAATTTTTAAAATTTGATAGATCTAGAACCAAATTATTATTATCATTACTTGAACTGTCTTCACTATGTTGACCCCATCAAACAAAAAATGTTTGAAAACAAAAACCCAATATAAGACACATAACATTTTCAAATGTGTTGAAAGTCCTCAAACTCCATTTTTTACCTATAAACTCAATTTTCCCTTTTAAAACAAATTCTAGTTTAGATGATGAAATTGATAAAAACATTTTAACACCCTCAATAAATACATGATTTAATCTAGAACTATTTATTCTCTTATACTGATTTATCCAAGAAGCATCATATAATAATGACTAATGTTGACTTCCTTCTTCTAAATTTCTCCAATTATTTTTAAATGATTAATTTTTTGAATAATTTGATATATGAACAAAACGATTCATAAAAAGAAAATACCACTTTTAATTAATACAAAATCATCCAAATTACCTCTATTTATTAAAAATAACAAGTAATTATTACTTATTACCCTTAATTATTTTTATTTATTCATATTAATTACTATAATACTATTTATCACTATTTATTTCAAACAATTACTAATTGCCACTAATTATTACTAATTATTCAATTTTATTCCACTTTATTCTTATTCATTACAAATTATTAATAATTATTCCTAATTATTCTTATTTATTACAAATTATTATTAATTCATTTTAATTATTCATATTTTTTCATAATTTTTACAATTATTAACCAGAATACCTAATTATTAAAATTAATTACTATTTCTTCAAATGATTACTAATAATTACTGATTATTTCTATTTATTACTAATTGTTACTATTTATTACAAATTATAAATACTTATTACAAATTATTCCTATTTATTACAAATTATACCTATTTATTTCAAATTATTCATATTAATTACAAATTATTACTATTTATCAGCATTTATTAATATTTATTTTTATTTATTACTTATTATTACCATTAATTATTAATTATTTCCATTTAGTACTAATTATTACCATTTATTAGTAATTATTACCAATTATTACTAATCTTTCAAATATATTAGTAATTATTTCTATTTATTGAAAATTATATCTTTTTATTTCTATTTATTAATATTTATATTTATTTATTACTATTTATTTATAAATATGTATATTTATTTCAATTTATGACGAAATATTAACAATCACTAATTATTAGTAATTATAACTAATTATGAGTAATTATCACTAAATTGCACTAATTGTTAGTAATTATCCCTAGTTATCATTAAATATGACTATTTATTCAAAAATATCACTAATTATTACTATTTTTCACTCATTTTTACAAATAATCAGTAATTACTTCTAATCATCACTAATTATTTCTAATCATCAATAAATATTACAAATTATGACTATTTATCCCTATTTATCAATATTTATTCCATATTATAACTATTTATTCCTATTTATTCCTATTTATTATGTTTTATTTATATTTTATAATAATTATAGAAATAAATAAAAATAAATAAGAAGGCACCAAGCCTACTCCACCTTCTATTTCTGACTTACAACATAATTTTAAGTGGGTTGGTGGTAGCTCTTTTTCCCAAGAGCTCATCTCCTTGCAACTTTCTCGGATCAAAATCACTCTGAGAAATATAGTCTAATGTACAGAAATCCATTCTTATATGCATGGGAGTGGATATTCAGGAGACATCGCCACACTTCTCTTCATTCTCACGCATACAAAAATTGATATTTGTACCACAAAACAAATTTATCATATTGATTTCACTCAGAGACTGCTGTAATTAGATGATTTATGGAAAAAAGAGTTGATGCCAGTCCACTAGAAAATGTGCCGCCCATCACAAATAAGAAGGTGACTTTTTATTACTAATTATTCTTAATTATTCTTATTTATTCTTAATTATTTCCAATTATTATTATTTTTCCTAATTATTACTAACTATTCCAATTTATTCTTATTTATTAATAATTATTCATATTTATTACTAATTTTTCATACTTAGTTCAATTTATTCATATTTATTCCCATTTTTTATTATTTAAAATTATTTATTACAATTTGTGACAATTCATTACTAAGTAATACAAATTATTAGTAATTATAACTATTTGTTATTATTTATTACAATTTAATACTTTTTATTGCTATTTATCTATATTTATTCATATTTATTAATATTTATTCCTATGTGTTCCTTTTTATTTCTTTTTAACCCTATTTATTCTTATTTAATCCAAATTATTCCTATTTATTACTATTTATCACTTTATATTCCTATTTTTTACAAATTATTATCAATAATTATTAATAATTCTTCATTATTATTAATTATTCCAATTTATTCTTATTTATTAGTAATTATTCATATTTAATAAAAATTATACTTATTTATTACTATTTATTCCTATTTATTACAAATTATTCCTATTTATTACTAATTATACTCATTTGTTACTAATTATTCTTATTTATAGTTAATTTTTCATATTTATTAAACATTATTTTTAATTATTACAATTTTTTCTTAATCATTACTATTTGTTCCTAATTATTTTTAATTATTGCTATTCTTTATTTTTTATTCCGATTTGTCACTATTTATTAATATTTATTCCTATTTATTAAAATTTATTATTATTTATTCCTATATAGTATTATTTATTATTTTTTGTCACTATATATTACTATTTATTCCGATTTATTCCGATTTATCCTTATATATTTCTATTTATTACAAATTATTATTAATTACTATTAATTATTCTTAATTATTATTAATTATTAAAAATTATTACTATTTATTACTATTTATTAGTATTTCATCTTATTTATTATTAATTATTAATAATTATTCATATTTATTACAAATTTCTCCTATTTATCTCAAATTCTTCCTATTTATTACTAATTATAACTAGTTATTCCTATTTATTACTACTTTTTTCTACTAATTACAAATTATTACTATTTATTATTATTTTTCCTATTAATTACTAATTATTCCTTCTTATTGCAACTGATTTATAATTATTGATATTTATTCCTAATTATTACTATTTATTCCTTATTATTCAAAATTATTTTTAATTATTTGTGACCATTCCCATTTAATCATTTTTATTCCAAATTGTTTTTATTTACTACTAATTATTACTTTTTATCCATAATTATTCTATTTAATCCAATATATTACTATTTATTCATATTTATTCATATTTATTACTATTTATTACTATATATTCTTAATTATCCCTATTTATTACAAATTATTTCAATTTATATTTTTTATTACTAATTACCACTAATTATTACTAATTAAAGCTAATTATTATAATTTATTGGTATTTTTTTCTAATCAAACCACGTATTTGTAAAAATAAATAATGCAAAATTAAACTGTATAATTCTAATTCAATTTAATTTTCCCTAATTAACAACAATTATAACTGACATAAAATAAAATATATTAACTAAAAAATAAAAAAACATTAGATAAATGCTTTAAAATGAAATATTTTGTACACTAAAAGGCTTCTAAATGGCTCCGATATGAAATTTTAATCATTCAAAAAAATAGAGAGAAATATTAATGTTGAGAGACAGACAAATTGAGAAAGGTGTGAAATGAAAAAAAGGATGAGGGTATATATTTGTTATATTATTTGGGATATGAGTATTTGGGAAGGGATTCCCGTCACAAAATATAATATTTAGGAAGGGGCCTGTTGTAAATACTCACCCCACTAATAATTTGGGGTAGCAGTTAAAAAGATATTCACAATGAGAACCATCACAAATACCAACCTGCCGACATTGTTTTTTTAACGTGGATTATCTCTCATTATTAGTAATATTCTTCATGATGGGACCCATCACAAATGATGAAATTCATTAAATTAGAAAATGAACGTTAACAATGGTAATTGTGATGGGATACATCGCAAATACCCACCACGTGCAATAGCATTGGAATTCGATTTATCAACCATCGCAAATACTATAAATTACTAAAGGGTAATTGTGACGAGTGTCAATACCCATCACAAATACTATAAATTACTAAAGGGTATTTGTGAGAAGTTTAAATACCCATTGCAAATAACCTACTCACGGTTTGGCTCGCAGTGCACACTTATCCTTTTGTGATGGGAGACATGTTCTCTTCGCAAATAGTTTTTCCTGATGGTCAATTTATGACTAGGGTTGGCCCCATTGCATAAAGCTCGTTGAAATTATTGATTTTCCTATAGTTTTTAAGGTTCCTTCATTATCACTAATTTATGCATCCTCTACATTATGTAGATTTTCAGTTGAAGTTCCACTTTCATCGACTTGATAAATATCACTTTTCCACATATTTACTGGTAAATTCCATTAAAACACATTTTGTAATGCTCACAACCTTCACAGAATATTCTCTTCTGTGAAGCTCTTTCATGGAGATCTTCATGAATTACAAACAACCTTCTATTCACAAAGCTTACTTAGCCTTTGCGAATTCCTTATCTTTTGCGATGCTAAAACATTCAGTTGGTTAATAGCCTTTATGAATTTCTTAGCATGAAATACCTTCACGAAGAACATTACTGATGCTCTGGAAATTTACTTGGCTTATAGCCTTTGAGAACTACTTAGGAAACCACCTTCGTGAACCACCTTTCATGATTCTGAAAACATAAATTTTTTCACATGTCTTGCTACTTTTTTGAAGGGGTAGAGGCCTATTTATTGGCCTTTCCGCCAATTAAAGAATCTTCCATGCCATGTCACCACAATTTCGCGAAGCTCTATAATTTCCTTCTTGGTGATCCCTGCTTTTCGATGCTCTATGGAAAATTTCTCATTCATGATACATTTCATAATCATGGAGCTTTACAAAATATCATTCATGACATTCGTGATGCATGTTGTAACCATGGAGACCTCTATCAAACCCCATTCCGCCTTTTTGAACCATTCTGTGTGAACCCAATCTTTGTGAAACTCATACGTTAGACATATTTTAATAAGGTTATCAAGGAAATGCACTTTTTGGAATGAAAGTCATAATCATGGAGTTTTCCATCACAAAATTCTTGCCTTAGCAAACCACCCTTCATGAAAACGCAATCTTCACGAAATTCATGCCTTTGCCATATTTTTGCTAGGCCTTCAGAGAAATCAATGATTCTCTATGGAAGTCGTAATCGCAAAGATCACCTTCAAAATTCATTGATCATTCTTAATAAACTATTCATCAATAATTTCTTAATGAAATTCATTCCATTACAATATTTTTATATGACCTTCAGAAAAATCCACTTTTCACGATGTATGCCAAACATTAAATTTTGAACCCCAAATATTAGGATAACACCAGGAAACAATTTCACCATATGTATAAAATTTTATGTATCGCTTCTAGGGAATATATACCTTCATCTTCGATCATTGTCAAAATATCGTACCAATAATCTCTATGGACTCTACAACATACAATAGAATCCTTCTTTGTCAACAAACACAATAAACCAAAAAATATGACAATGTTACATTGATGGATTATTTCCCAAAAACAATCATGAAGGATTTAAATAGTTTATGGCTATAAATGACCAAGGATAAACCTAAGGATTCATTTATTAAAAACTAATCATGATTTACACATCATATATATGGTTTTTTCATGATTATGTGATTTACTCTATGATTAGTATTTCTCACACTATGATTTTCTAAATTAGTCCACGGATAGATCTATGAGTGATTATTCTAACATTGAATCTGATTGATAATTTGTTAAATTTTATTAATTTTTTTAATTACTATATTAAAGGTGATTTTGACTATGCCTAATCAGCTATCTTGAAACAAGATTGAAAACATTTACCTTAACCGTCTTTCAGACTCACAAAATAAGATAAAAATACAGTTTACAGTGAGTTTGGATAGTTGAGACCATGGAGGAAATAATATTTAGATTCGTTTCTGTTGAGAAATTTAGAATAAGCACTCAAGGGAATTTCTCATAGGGTTGAGAATATATTTTGGGTGTGGAAAATAAATATACATATAAAGTAACTTCAAAGAAAAAATGAAAAATTTTGTTAATGAAAGTTATGAGATTAATGGTCACTATATGGTATCATCGAATATTTAATGTTTTAAATGTTGAATGCGTGTCGATTATGAAAATCTATTTCCAAAGTTTAAAACACAAGAATTGAATTAGAAATGTTGTGCAAGTAATGGTTGTTCTGTGGAAAATGTAGAGACTATGAATGAAATATGTATTGAATAAGGTATTAAGAAATAATATGATGAATCCTAGTTAATGGATTGCGAAGGAAGTTGTATTATTGAAGCAATAATGTATTGTATTTCAAGGATTGTGATATATGAATCAAGAAATATATCAGGATTATTTTGTATATGTTTTTGTGTTATGGATTTAAAAAAATGTTTAATGGGATTTAAGGATTAGAAAAGTGATATAATCGAATGGTTATATTTTGATTATGGGAAGATAAACCATAATATTTTATGGATTTTTTGGATAGTTATTTTGTAATAAATTGATTATGGATTTGTGTAAGATAATTGGGTAGTACTAATTACCTTTGAACTAATCAATACTTTTTTGACAAAGTGGTTTATTCAATCATTGATTGAGGTTACATTATTATTGGATAATGGAATATATCCAATTACCTATTTTTAATGTAAGGAATGATGAATCACGTATGTTTTCAATAATATTTATAGTAATTCATGTAATTATAATACCTTTTCTTATCCTTTTCCATGTGAAAAACATGGTTACACCTTTTTCCTTTCAAAACATTATTGGTGTTCCACTCACCTCAATTATAAAATCCCCCATATCCTCTCCTAATTAATCCCTCAAAACCTTTTTTTTCACCCAATACATCCCCAAATAACATAAAAAATTTCCTAATATCATTTTATGATAATTATTTTTTGTTGGAATCTAACCAAGGAAGGATTTTACTTAAAACCTAAGGATGTTACCAGGAGAAGTGGTAACGTTCTTTGACTAGTGTTTTTATATTATTTCTTCCTCCACCTGCTTCAATTATTATTTTTCTATGGTTATATAATAAACTCAGTATATCTGATATGATAATAGTTTTTATTCTCTATCCATGGCCTATAACTAACGCAATATCCATCAAATGGGTTAAAAAAATCATCATTCATATGTACGGAAGAATACTACCTTGCAAACAGATGTAATTTCTTTTTCCATTACCAGTAATCACATTTTAGTATAACTATAGATGTAAATTATATATATGATATTTATTGAATAATTATAAATCAATAATAATAATATCAAATAAAAAACTTTCACTTTACATTCCATAGGTGATACGATAATGTCCCTCACGTATAAGATGAACTACCCCCTCGTGAAGAAGTATAATTAATTTATCACTAATTCTTTACATTGAAGTTATATGGAAATATTAAATTAATATATATAGTATAAATGACATAAAAATGACATCAATGAAATATTTATCAATAAAAACCATAATATATCATTTTTTCTTACTATTTTACTCAATGAATGCTGATAATGTCGTTTGGGTATGTGTGGACTATTTCATTCATAAAGAAATGTGAATCTCTCTATTCATCACCAAAGAACATGGAAAGAAGGAATACGTATATTTAAACTAATAAAATTTTATTTATTATATAATTATTATTATTTAATGATAAAATATTACCTACCTTCTTTTTATAAAGATCATATAACAATGGAAATGTTACTCATGCGTATGTATCACCTAACATCACCATGATCAAAAGGAACTTCATTTCTCAAAACCATATTTTTTGATTTGTATTAAAAGTATAATTGATGTAAAAATATGATAAATATTTCATGATTATTATTATAGATAATATTTTTTATGTCCTAGACTCAGATGTCATTGAAGGCTCCCCTAGCCCAGTTGGTCACATGGCCTCAATCGCATCTCCCCAAATGC
Source organism: Viscum album (assembly GCA_963277665.1). Taxonomy (NCBI): domain Eukaryota; kingdom Viridiplantae; phylum Streptophyta; class Magnoliopsida; order Santalales; family Viscaceae; genus Viscum; species Viscum album. The sequence continues at coordinate 671,200,247 of OY728123.1, forward strand.
TAGTGGCTTCCGGCTTAAGTAAGGGATTGGAGTGTGTCCAAGGGGATATTATGTCTTGATTACCAGATTGTATAGTAGTGAATATGTATAATTTTATAGGGGATAAGTAAATATTTTATGTAGTATAAATATACAGATAGTACAGTAGAGGCATGCAAGAATAGCACAGAATAGATTTGGGTGGTATAAATATACAACTATTGATGATGATATTTTTCATTTTAGTTAAAATATATAACCCTTGGAAAAAAATAATCATAAAATAATTCTATTAAAATGTAAACAAAATGGATATTAAATTTATCCCAAAAGGTATGAGTTCTAACTCGATCATCTACTACAAACTCTATCCTAAAATATCAAGAAATCAGGCCTCCAAAGCTAGACACTTCCCTTTTTCAACACCTGCAAACATGTAGTCTTCCCTTGTAACAATGGTGGACCAAAAATCATGTAATATAAATCTCAATAATCCAAAATCAATCGTGTTTATAACATCTAGTCCATGTAATATAAACTTAAATAGTTTTCTAGAATTCATATATAATTGCAATGTGGTACATTAATGTAAATTTCCAAGTACCCGCTTCTACCCTAAGCTGGTGTCTAGTCATCTAACAATTTAAATAATTATTTAAGTTATAGTTTATATAAACAGGTCACATAACGCATATCCAATAATTATTTCACCTCATGATAATAGTAGTAGAGTTTCCAAGACATAACAAAGAAACCGTGATGATTATAATATAAAACGATTCCAAGGTAATAACCAAGGAAACCTAGACCTCAAGGGTCGCCACATGAGTAATAATTTAATCATAGATAAGGCATTATAGAATAATTCATGGAGAATCAACCTTTTTATTCCAAACTAATCTAATCTAATCGAGTCAAAGGAATACATCCATGGTAAAATAGTGTAAGCTATGGCTAGGACATATGTTATAAGAAAAGAACCTTGTGTCTGTAGAATCTATGTTAGATCCAAGGTGTGTATCCAAGGAATCCTATAATAGTAATTAAGGGATTATTATGTTACATTCTAGTAACCCACTAATAGATTAGGATTAGCATCCAAGGTGGGTCTCAAACAAGGAAACTGGAATCCTTGAATCAGAATGGTGTCGTCGAGTGCTCAAGGCATTCCCTCGAGAATCCAAGATCAAAATCGAGTCTGACCACCCCTATAAATATGATGTGGTACATGTATATATAATTTTTCAGCTTAAATTGGATTCATTTTTTAATCAATCCAAGTAATTTCCATATCATTTAATAGGTTTGTTATATTCAATCCTTTCCTTTCATTAGTGCGACTAAGACAATGGGAATGCATCAATTTAAGTAATTTCATTAAGTGTCATAAACAATTTCACTAGGTTAATTCCAATACCTTCCATAATGAATTTAATGATGTTATATGGCATGGAATAAATTTCTGTGTTCATTCAATAAGGCATGTTATATATATACGATATATTTGAAAATTCTAGTTAATAGTAATTAATCAAGTAAAGAACTTACCATAGACGGATCAAGTGTGGATCAACATGGTACTACACTTTTTATAATTAAATATAAATTTATTATAAGTAGTCTTACTTTTAATTTGTTCTAGCTTAAGCACACTTTAATTCTTTCTCAATGTTTTTAAAACACTAAAAACCCAATTATGGTACCTCACCATGCATGGGGTGGTTAAAGTTGTGGATATAACCACAAAAAATGAATAACACATATGGAATGTTTACTAGAAAATGTCATTTTGCCTAAAATAATTTCATAAAAATTAAATAGGATATTCTCATTGAAATCAGTGCAACGATACGACAGTTTATAAATTTATGGAAATTGAGGGATGAGTTATAGACCACTTACAATGCCCTCGTATGACCCTCATGGTCCAGTATAATCCTATGTTTAATACATTATTGGAGTTTATATAATGAATTAATAAATACCCTAAAATTAGGTCATATTATCCTTCATTAAAATAGAGTCTTTGATAGGAAAAATAATGACAAATTATTAAAAAAGAATTGAGAACGCACATGTGATGAACCAATGAGATAAAATGCGATGGATTCATAATTAAGACGGATGCTCAATATCAAAGTCAAGGATAGTAATATTTAGGCTTTAGAAATGGAGAGATATGGTCCTAACTATTCTATAAAACATAAATGGGAGGATAATTTATGTTTAACATATTTTAAAGGAAAATATGACTTTTCACATTAATTTACCCTTCACATGGTTTGGCTGCACTTTTTGACTCAAATGTGAAGAAGTCATGAAAGATCAGTTGTAGGAAGGGGAATAAGAGTTGTTAGGCCACACTTTTAGGGAAACAATGTGCCAACCATGTGAAATTACTCTGTAATTTTTATTTAGTTTTTTGCTGGTCGTGCTGCCCGTGTTGAATAGTTATGGAAAATTATTCAACCCAAACCATCCTTTCTTCCTACCTCACATAGATTAATATAAACATGATGACAACCAAACATGATTTATTATAACTGTGAGAAATTCTATTTCTCACAAAAATTTAGGTTTTGGCCTTCAGACAAGCCCTGGATACCCCTGAGACCTCCACTAACACCATAGCCATCCGTATAAGGTCTAGAAAAGAATTATAGAAAAATTTAGAGGATCTATAACTAAGTGATAAATGGGGTTCTTACTATCACCTCATACCTTTAATGAAACTCATCATCGAGTTCACCTTCCAAGGGTCGTGAAACCCTATATGAGAATAACACTTTCCATTGGGCATAAACATCAGCCTCCCACATCCAAATATCATAATATACATGGTCGTGCTACCATGTCACCTGTAGTAGAGGGACATACCAACCTCATAGAGCCTTTGATATTTGGTTTATGATATATATAGGATACTCTTCAAATGACGCATAGGAATCTAACTCAACTTCCTCAGGATAAACAGTATGAGACTGGTTTTCATGATACCAACAATGCTATGAAATGTGGAAGGAGTTTTTCATGGAATTATACTATTGAGGTAGTTACAATAGATAGGCTACCTGACCAAATCTCTCAGGAATCCTAAAAATCATGACAAATCAGGGCAACAAATTTCATTGCCTCATTATCAATCAATTCCCAATCATGGCCAATACTCGGAGGAAAACATGATCATTGACCTTGAACTCCATAAGATGTCAGTGATGATTAATGTAAGATATTTATTTATCCTGATTAGTATACATACACTTCTTGATTAGAAAAACTTTTTAAAAAGTCTCTTTCATGATACAAGGACCTAGTTGGGCTTCATCACCAGCCTCTATCTAGCACATTGGGGAACAAAAAGTCCTACCATAAAAGGCCTCAAAAGGAGCCAACCGAATTTTTACCAAGAAGCTGTTATTATAGGTCATATTGTCAAAAAGGATAGGATTCTCCTAAGAAATATAAATGTCAAGGTAACATTCTTGATGCATGTCCAAAATAACATGTATCATCTATTCTGACTATCGATTTGTATGAGGGAGAAATGTTATGCTTAGAAGCTCCTAACGTACCCATATCCTTCTTTAACCCATACTATAATTGTGACGTAAAATGAGAATCCATGTCTGAAATGATAGTATGAGGGACCTCATGTATTTGAATGATCTCACAGACATACAATCTTCCCATCTCATCATTTGAAAAAGACTCTTAAAGGGGAAGGAAGTGGGATACTTTAATTAGTCGATCAATGACTACCCATAAAACATCTCTACCTCAACATGACATTGGTAAACCGACTACAATGTTCATGGAAACATGTTCCCAATACCATTCATGGACTAGATTTGGAAGTGGAAAGATTTCAGGTCTATGGTGCTCTACCTTCATTTTCTGATTGGTGGAACTCTTAGTGATAAAGCCTCCTATAAGAAATTTTGACCCATGCCCCTAATATTGGTGTTGGCTAACTTGATACATCATCGAGATTCCTGGATGAACTACCCACTGAGAATCATTGGTCTCTCACCTCTACTCCTCCCTCATATCGGTTGGAATCGATACACGTCTATGTATATAAAGGACATCATCACATTCTATAATCCAATATAGAGGTGGTTTGTCCCCTAAAATACTATCATTGAGAACAAAGCCATCATGATCTGAAAATTACCTTCTCATTACCTTCTAGAGAAGGGATGATTTAACTTTCAAAGATGAAAGATATGATTACTCATGTATTTCATGAAACTTTATATGCAGCTCCAAAAATTGGTCCATCAATTTCTATTAATCACAATCTTACCATACAACATGTTTCTAAGTTTTCTAACTCAATTCATCTGCAACTATATTTCCCTTTCTAGGCATATAGGTAAGCTCAAAATCAAAGGACTCAATATATTCGATCCATATACACTTTCTAAGAGTCATCTAACATAGTGAAATGAAATATTTAAGGTTATTATGGTCTTTATAAACTATAAATATATCACCCCAGAAGATAGTGACTACAAAAATATAATGCATCGAAAACTAATTACAGATCGAGGTTCTGTGTTAGGTATTCATCTCATGAGTCCTCAAATTCTGAGCTCACTATGCAACGCCATTATCCTCCTGTATCAACACTACTTCTTGGTCGATTCCTTGTGCAACACAGAAGATGGTATAACCTCTTCCTTTCATTGGAAGAATTAGAGTAGGTGATGATAAAAGACACCCTTCCATCTCTTGAAATGATTTCTCTCACACTTCTGACCACATGAACATAACACCATTCTTTGTAAGAATAGTAAGTGTTGAATAAAGGTGTGATATTTCCATTATGAAATGATTTTAGTAACTAGATATACCCAATAAACACCATACATAAAAACATGTTCCTGGGATCCTGTTAGGAAACCACAACACTAACCTTCTCTAGGTCAATAGAGACTCCTGATTCTGAGATAATATGACCCACTATGTGAACATTTTCAACATATTAGTGAGACATAGAAATATTAGAATAAATATTATGATATCTCAGTGTACTTAGAAAGATCTCAATGGGCTTTGTGTTGTTTTTATGAGTGTGAGAATACACTAAGATGTTGTCTACAAACCCCTTGTAAAACTAATCCAGATAGGGATGAAACACTCTATTCATCAAAGAAAGAAAATGGATGGTGTCTTCATAAGACCAAATGGCCCATTGAGATAATCATACCGACCGTACCAGGTATGGAATTTTGTATGAGGTATGTCTGACAGCCTGACTCACACCCGATGATAGCCCTATCTCAGATCGATCATATAAAACCCAATAGCTCCTCGGAGCTAGTCAAAGAAATCATCTATTCTAGGAAATGGATATCACTTCATCATTAGGATCAATACTTTCCTTTTATTCATGTGACAAGGTCGTGGTTCATGAAACCATATTAATTATTCCATTAAGAGTCATAATCTTTTCACTCGGTTTATTTCTCTACCTTCCTACATGAATGGAAAGGGGTTCTACCACATGAACCCAATGTTCATGTACATTCAAAAAGGCCAAGTAATATATATATGAAATACTTACCAATTTAATTTACTAGTAATTAGTCAAGTGATGAACATACCTTAGGAACATCAAGTGTAGATCAACATAGTAGTGGACATTCAACAATTAAATTTCCATTTAGTATAAAGAGTCGTACTGTTATATTTTTCAATGTTAAGCACACCCGAATAGTGGATCAATGCTTTCAAAACACTAAATACCCAATTATATTATATAATCCAAAAAGGGGTGGTTTAAGATGTAAATGTAACTAAAAATATTGAATGAAACATATTTAAAGGGTCTTAGAACACAGTCCTAACGACTACATGTAGGAAATAAGAATTCAACAAACGATTCCTGATAAAATCAGTACAATGATGCAACTATTAATAATACTATGGAAAATATGGGATGAGTTATAGAACACCTAAGTTGTACTCGTATGAATCTCTATATCTAGTGTTTTCATCCAGTAAGGCTTGGATTGGAGTAGATCTGACGAATGTATCAAAAACTATAATTTGGGAATATGAGCCTGCATCTAAATAACATCACCAATATAAAGAAAAATGATGAAAGATTAAAAAGGAATCAAAACATATTGGTGTAGATACAATGAGATGAACAATGGTTAAATCAGACTCCAAACAAATGCTCGATTTCCCAAGATTGAATATTCAACATTAGTGTTCAAAAAGGGAGAACGAAAGGGTCTTCCTCTAGTATAAAATAAAAACTAGAGGATGGGTTAAAAAGAAATATAATTTGACGTAAAAATGAAATTTCACCCAAATTTATCCCTCATATGGTTTTTCCTCATGGTTTATCCATATCGTAAAAACATCATGTATGGGCATCTCTAGGATGGGGAATATGCATAGTTATGTCACACAATTAGGGAAATAGTGCACCAACCATGTGAAATTCCTCTAAAACCTGTTTATAGTTTGTTGAATGGCCATGTGTCCCACATCGCATGTTTATGAAACAATACACACCATAAACCATCCCACTATCTAGGCTCACATTGTTTAGTATAATCATGTAGAATTCCATTTATGATTTATATTAACCAGGTGACATACCATTTTCCCCAAAAAATTCGAGTTCCATGAACTGATCAAGACCTAGACACCCCAAGACCTTCATTAACTCATTAAAAATCTATATAGGGTCCAAAATAAATAATTATAAAAAAATTTAAAGGATTTATACCCTTTTGAAAAATTGGGTTCTTACATTATTTAACCATGATCAATATAATGGGACCAAAAATAACAATTCATATTTTATTCTAATGATAAAGTGGTAATTAACTGAAGTTTTATTTTAACCATGAATTGGTATTAAATACGTGAGGAATTTACATATTTAATTCATATACGGTCTAATATATTTAATTACTGTTCTATAAAAATATGTATAATAAACATATATTTATTATATATAATGTTTCAAATTAAACAAATCATGTTGAAACTTATGTTAAGGGATTTCTATTCTCTCTTTTATTTTTTGGTGATATATGAAAATACACCACATGTTTCTTCATTTGGTGTATATACTTCTCCTATGACATGTTATATCATTAATATAATCATTTTAACGATAAAAAATGTGTAGATTTATTTTAGTCTTTAATGTGTATTTTGATTAAAAATATTACTAAAGCGCTAAGGGATTTTCATCCCACTTATTCACTTATATTAGATAAATTTCATATTAAAAACTTATTTATTAGGTGTGGTGTATATACTATCCATGAAATTAATTTATATTTCTTCTAATAAAAATTATCTAGATTACCTATCATATTTAGGATATCTCTTTCAAGTGGATTAAGTTTCAAAAATTACCAATGTGACAAGGGATTTATGTTACAATGTCATTGTTTATTGGGATTATTTATGATTAAGTGTACATTGTCATAATTTTATGATACATATTTCATGAAACTCATGATTTTTCTTATGATCTAGTTATTTAAATAAAATACAATGTTTCCCATCATTTTATGTACTTATATAATCAATAGTTCCTAATATCTTGTCTATGAAAAAAGTTTATTTCTTTCTTTCTTAAATTGAAAACTATTTTTCAATAAAATCCATGTTTTCAAAAAAAAACCATCAAAATTTATTTAAAAATTATTAAATTGATTTATTAAATAATATTTTACCAATATTTTACATTTTAAAAAAATTAATATAATCTTCATGTCATTTTCAAACCAATTTCCTTTTAGATTTTACCAATAATATAAAGTGGATATTTGTTTTAACATCTATAGAATGAATAAAATTTTCCTTCTTTGTGAAATTTATTTTCAATGAGAATTACCTTATAAATTTTCAACATTATTATCAAGGAATGTTTTTCTAAAAAAATTATGATTTTTTATTATTATAATTTTTTTTAAATGAGAGTTATTTTCCTAAAGAAATGTTCCATATGATATTTAAAAATCACTATCTATCAAATATGATATCCTTTTATGTAACTTATTTTTTTATGATATGAAACATGGAAACCATTATTTTTATTTATATTAATGGATTATCATGAAAAGATGTTTATGAAACTCATTTCTCTTCCTTGGGTTATACAATTATAAAATTCTTATGAACCCAGCTTCCTCTTTAATGGGTTATGCTTTGAGGAAATGATAAAATGATTAAGAAACCTATAAATTTTACCAAAGGTTTGTTACACTGGAAAATTTTAAGACATAAATCTCATTTCATGGGTTATGATATGATGAATTTCATAGGATCTTCTTTGGACACATACATATGGTTTTCATTATATATTTTTTGGTACATATATCTACCAACAATGAATTGGGTACATATGGATAACTCATGAGTTAATATGTTATTCATGAACCCAATTATATGTTCACAATATTATGAATGAACCTAATTAAATTTTCTTAATGTTATGTGTGAACCTGATTACATATTCACAATGTCATGTGTGAACCAGATTACATGTTCACAATGTTATGTGTGAACATCTATACATGTTCATAGAGTTGTGGATTGACCATCATTTCATGTCCATAATGTTATGTGTGGACCTGGAAACATATGTGTATGTTTATGTGAGGGACCGATCACATGTTCATAACATTATTAGTGAACTTTTATATATTTAAATATGATTAAAATGTTGTAAATTGATCAGAATATAATAAAAATTATTCTTATTCCAATTTTATGATCTCATATATCATTTTAATAGATTACAATATGAAAAAATCTTACAAACATCCAATATTTAGGTCTTGAATCAATATTATGATCCTGAATATGAAGGGTATGGATATCAAATGTTATGATCATGTTCTTATACACTTATGTTCATATTATTCTTATACATATCAATTGTTTACCCTTACTGAGAATATTATATCAACCTTTCTTATGTTTCATTTCCCCAAGTAATGAAGAATGTTTTTATGTAGGGGTGGTTTGTGCAGAGTACTAAAGTGGATAATCATTATGGGATATGATGACCATATCTCACCAAATTCTATGATTTTATACCAAGTCTCAAAATACAATCAACTACTATGTTCATCAAACTTATCTTTATGTAATGTATGGAATATACATCTAAAAAGATATAATATATATGTATAAGAAGACTAGGTCATGGTAATATTGAAGGACTGTCTCTTGAACTTATTATTCTATAGAGGAAGAAAGGAAGGGGAATTAAGATAGAATTATTTTATGCACAATTATTATTAAATTTTTATTAACCCACAACAATAGGCAGAAGCATCTATTTATAGAGTTAGAGTTTAGGTTAAAATATTATTTAATTTTGTATTATGACTTAAATAATATAATAATAATTATATAAAACTAATCAATGTAATAATAATATTATTATTGTTATTTTATGTCATTTCTCAACTCACACAATGATAAATATTACTTACTGGCTTGAAAATAATTATTTTTTTCCAGATGCGATATTGATCCCTTCCACTACTCTGAATTTATTGAATAAGACAATAAATCTTTAATTAAATAGTTCGTCCATTAAAAATTAAATAAATTTTTTTTCACTATCCATTGAATAAATATTTATTAAATATTCACCCAATCGAATAAAATATTCATCAATGAATAAATGTCTATTTATTACCCAGTGTGTATTACCTATCAATATAACATGAATAAAATTATCCATCGATCATGAGAAAATTATTTATTCCAACAATTAAATTAGAATATAATTTAATCAAGATTGGAGAGAATATATAATGTGTGACCCTCTATGATTCATTATCACTAGAATTATATAGGCTTTCCAAATGTCTAATATTAATGTTTAGAAACAGGCCAATGCAACTAAGAGAAAAATTAATGTTGCAACATTAAAAACCACATAAGAATGATAACATTTTAATACATGTCATTTTTAGCAATATCAAAATAAAAAATGTTACAGATGTGTGTCATCAACTTAGATTCCCAATATTTTATTTTTTGAATCTATGAAATAAACATGTCATTACACAATGGCCATGTAATTTAATGTGTTGGCTCTATTACAATGAAAGGATTGAGATATTGTCTTCCATAAATATGGAGGGTAAATATACTTTTATGATTAATTCATTAATAATATGTCAATAATGACACACCCAACGTATTCAACTTCAACATGATCTTTACTATCAAGGCTGATGAAAAACATTTTTTGTCTCTGAGTTGCAATATACATTAATAATATTCTTAAATTTTGAGGAACATTTCACTTTCTCATGAATAGGAATATCTATTGACTCCAAAAATTGCATTATTCCTACTGCTGGGTATATTATCACAATATCCAATCATGAAGATTACATAGTGTGAACTTCATGAGATGAATTCTCATCCACTAATGAGTACACACATTGGAATGTCGTGTTCTGTTTATCCCGTCATAAAATATAATCTGACGATAAAATTTATTAAATAATATCATCATGGACTTTCATGTTTATCATTATATAGGGGAACTAATATGACCTAATGAATTCAATAAGGACTCTAAGAAATTATTTCATTTATTTCATGAATATCAACGATCAATATATAATAATATATTTATTGAATATTTATAAAATCAAATATAAATGTAATGAAAGTGAAAAATAGGTCCTAGGAAACCATCTCCAAAAAACTCTTAATTATAAACATAGAGGAATCATAATTATTATTAAGGGGGAGAACCCAAATCAGTGGATGGATAATCGGTATGGTCGTGAGGATCCTTTTTAGATAATTAAATTCACCCTCACACATTTTAACAAAAGCCAACTCAGGAAATTTCGTTAATTGTCGTGATAAGGGAAGTGTGATCTTACTAAATTGATTAAAGAATCATTAATAAAAAGCAACATGATCCATGAAACAATGAACCTGAGACACAAATTTTGGATTTGTAAGGGAGTAAATATTTTCAGTTTTTGATTTATCAACATTTATTCCCTCTCTCAAAAATTACAGGCCTATGAATTATACTACACAACACCATAAAATAGTATATCCCATAATTTAATATGAGATATGTTTCAATACAGTGACGGAGGAAATAAACTATGTATTCCAAAAACTCATCAAAGAAATAACCATAAACTATAAAATCATCTATGAAACCCCCAATGAAATTCCAAAGGTATCTAGAAACAATTTTCATTATACAATATTTAAAACTACATTGAGAATTCCACATACCAAAAGAAATACTTCTATATGAAATTGTGTTGAATTTATAAGTAAATATTGTCTTTTATTGATCCTAAAGGGATATATGGGGTTCACATTAACATGAATATCCATAAAGAAATTAATAATGGAAATTTTCAAGTGTTTTTCTAAAATTTAGTCAATTAAATAAAGAAGAAAGTGATCATTTTTCATTTATTGATTTAGAGGAAGGTATGAAATATAGAATCACTAATGATTTTTTACACATATGGAACCAGATATTTACTTTCATTTGTTAATACTATTATTCTATTCTTATGAGGTGAAATTTTTACTAAGCTAACAGAGTTTTTGTTAAATATAAGAAAAATAATCCCAATAAAAAGTAATTTTCTTACAGCTATTTGTTATAACTTTATGTATTCTAGAATTTAACCTTTGTTGATATTTACTTATTGGTTTATCCTCTTCCTCTATAAGTATGAAATTCAATAAAATAGAATCCCTTATCTTAATAGTTCTATTTTTTTCAATCATTTTTTCCTTTTAGTACACACATAAATGGTCTAGAACTGTTCTTGCCAAAATTATAGAAAAATTATTAGAAATAATGATCAATTTTTTTAATACCAATAAGATATGAATATTTTAAATAAATTTAAATTGGTTCTAATTTGAATAGTAGTGGTTTCTGGATTGAGGTAATGTATTAGGGGGAGTAATATCAATGAGATTATCTATTTTTTAGGGAATATTCACTATATAATGAGAATCAAGTAAATTGATATTTTTTAACCACATATGGATGTGGGAACCTTCAAATGAACACATTGATCAGTTAATAAAAAAATACACTTTTACAAACCTATACAATAATCAGTATATGAATCTAAACCCATTTTGTAAAAGGGTGAAGATAATTCTGAATAGGTGTATATAGAATAATTTAGTGAGTGTGTATCACATCTAAGCACTCCCATTGAGAGGATATGATGAATGGAATGATCCAAAACTGGGTTATTTATTGTATAAAGGTTATAGAAACATGGACTTTTCCCTCATAAATCTATAAACAATGCTATAGTGTGAACAAGGATGATATTCATATCAATTTTATGAACTGGACTTTGGATTATGATATAATCATGTTCTTTGGTCCATGAATCTTACATCTTATAAATGTAGAAGAATGCACCGATGATGATATTATTTACTCATAAATGATATCCTCAATCAATCTACATGGGTGTGTTCTACTTTTGTTTGGGTGTTTTACTACATTTCACATTGGTTAAATATATCTAATGTACAATGAAGTATACACATAGAAAGACATAAAATTAATTGAAGCACCAAAATTTTAAATTTCACTAAAAATTAAATTCATTACTATAGTGAATGGAATTATAAATGTAAATGGACCCATAAATTTTGATATCATTGTTTGTTTAATCATATCTAAGACACTTCTTTCATGGGTGACTCTCCCATGTCCCTTCAGTTTTATTATGTGGGTATTGAGGACATTATGAAATTTAACATAGAAATATTTTATTATACTATATCTATGAGAATAATGTTTATTTGTTAATTTTAAAATGAATCCATTTAATCTTTATCATTTTCAATTTCAAATATTTTTAGGTGTTGAGAATTATTTATGGAAAAATAAGTTGAATTGATATATCAATATAATCCTCAATGATAAATTATTTAGATTTTTGTTCATCACTTAAATAATATGAGGATTATTGAAATAATATTTGAAGAGATGGAAATGAATACTATGTAGACTCATTAGAAGTTTAAATTTTATTAATAGTATGAATTATAATGTAACATAAATTACCTTAATCTTTTTTATTTATTAATGGATGGGTTGGTATTTTTCTAAAATGTTGCATCAATATATAACCGATGGTTTCTTACTATTCAATCACATTATTCTAATTGTATTGAATTATTGATTGAGGGTTCTGAAGTAACTGGACATTATTTAATTCCATTTTCCTCACACTTCAATTAATCCTTGGTTCATATTTTATTGTTAGATAAGGGTGAATCAGGGATGGTGAATATTTAGAATGACATGTTCCTTGGCCCGGATAATACCAGTTCATTTTAGGAAACATGAGTTTTCTTATAATACATATTGTTGTTATACATATCACTTAAGAATTTGGTTTTACATGATGTTTTCTTTCTTTTAAGGGTGGTTCTTGAAAAAATGGAACACTTATATATATATATGGATGTAAATGACTCACATGAATTATTATGTTGGGGGGGGGGGGGATTTATCAATGAAATGAGAGTTATTAACACAAATATCAATATATAAAGGTATATGTGTAGATTTTTAATTAAATTGAGAATTATCTAATTTCCCTAAAAGGATAATCATTTTATGAAGTTTGTTATCATACTTTATTTTTAAATATGAAGGGCTTACGACATGTTTCCATGAGTGAGATTTATACTCATGCAATAAATTATTTTCCTTTTTGAGAAATTGTGGTTATCAAGCTATAATAAGAAGAGGTAATTATTTACACTAGATCAAGAGTAGCTATAGAATCTATAATTAAATTATATTTGGGGAAAATACTATCGTATAAGTAATGAATTATTATTTTTCACTAATTTGGTTGTGGGTGGAACTAGAGAAATTTATTTTATATCATTCCTAGTGTTCATGAAGGGTATATTATTTTTTATTTGCTAATGTCATGGATTTATTTTATACTAGATGTAGTTTAGGGGGATGGGAATAAAATAAATTGAATGAGCATTTCAATTTCATTCAAGAGACCAATTATATAATTCATATAGTATAACCAATCATTTGAAAAACCTTAAAGAGAGAAATGTAAATATCAATATTTAATGATGTCCATTAACACACCTTGGGGTGTCATTGTGAAGAAAACTCTGTAAATATCCTTGATTTATTTATGTGGTTATTCTTAAGGAATACAATTGTACATTGGAAATAGGAGGATGGGGCCTAAAACTTTCTCTAAGATGGATTCATTATCCAAGTATTGGATGCTTGAATGTTGGTACTCTACATCTGGGGTGGTCAATTATTTTAAGGTCTTATTTTTGTATTAAATTTTTATTGGACTTTATTTGGTTTACTCTTTAATTGTTTGAGACCAATTAAAAATATATAGTTTTTTTTCAAATTTTACATGATTACCCTTGCCTTTATGACATAATTTTTGAGTGTCTATTTTTTTAATTTTTATGTCAATATAGTAAATTCTTTATATCATTACACACAGCAATGGTGTGATGTTTTCCATATATTAATGATTATATAATAAAAGACATGATAATGAAGGAATGTAAATAAACTATATAAAACTTATATGGATATGATATAACTATAAATGTATAGAGAGGGAAATATGTAAAAAACAACAAAAGGGGAGTGGGGAGGAAAATTGGAATAAAATGATGGAAAGGGAATAATTTAAAAATATAAAATGTGGAAATAAAAAAATGGATCTTGGATCCTGAGAAATGGTACAGAATTTTGATTTCACTATCGAACATATTAAAATAATTTTTTTATTTTACTATAATTTTTTGTTTATAAGGAAACCAAGTTCCTCTCCCAATTAATTAAAAGATCATTAAGTTAAATAAATGTATAAATTATTTATAATAAAGGGTATTAGATCAAATGTATTTTTTAGGATAAAACCAAAATAGATTATAATTGAAGATTATAATAAAATGTTGATTGAATTATGGAATTCAAAGTGATCATCCAAGAAAAATATTTGGATTTTCCTCCTTTATATTTGGACTAAATCCACATTCAAATCATAATGTATTTTTTAGAAAATAAATCTCCTTCTTATATTTTGAGGATCTTTATATGTTTATTATTTTAGAGAGTTATGTAATAACTCAAAAAAAAACATATAATAAATGTCAAACACTTCATCATAGTGTAAATTTTTACCACAATAAAATTACATTAAAAAGAGAATAGGTTTCATTTTCTAGAAAATATTTATGATTTTCACCTTGAAATCATCATTGCACCCAAACATATATAAAACCAATGAAATAAATTAAAAACATGGGATAAGAATAAAAATATTGGTAATGAAAATAAAATTAAAAACGAAACCTGTTAGTTCATTTTAAAACTATGAGATCATTAAATATATTTTTTCCCATTATCATAGAAAATATTGATCAAAATAGTCATTTATGAATATATTAAATCAACAATACATACCAATGTTTTTCAAAGATAATTTTATATCAAAACGTAGTGATTATTCATAATCATGGGGGTTTATAAGAGAACATTTGAACTTATTAAAAATGATGGCTTCAAATATAACTTCTTACCTAAAAGGAAATAATAATTTTTTGAAAAATATATTTATCATAGATTCTGTAATCAAATTATTTATATGAAAACACATTAAAATCATATAAAATTACAATAGGTTCCTTGGGAAATCAACATCATAGTTCCCTTGTATATCCATCAAATATTTGAATAACCAATATGGATAAATTCTAATATAATTCTATATAACAAATACTCATTTACTAGTACATTAGAGTGATATATTAGTTGTGTGGAGTCACGTACTCAGTTCACTCCTGATTAATAAAATCTAGTTGGCTACATGTACTCAATGACAGATCCCCTTACAACAGAGGCTACTGATTAATTGCAACAACCTAGGGTGCATCTTTAGAGAGACTATTAACTCATGTTAGAGTGGAGAACAAATGATATAATGAATGAATAAATAGTTTAAAAAAATGGACAATGAATAAGAAAAATCATACATAAGCATCACGTAAAATAATAATCAACTCAAGAACATTAATTATATCAAATAAAAAGATGATATAATGTCATGTATATACAGAAGGGAAAATAGTATCACATAGAAGAATGAATATTGTGAAATACATTATATATAAAAAATCATAAGGATAAAATTATCCATGCATCATGATATCTATCTTGGTAATCTGCAACTAGCTCCAATCCTAATGAAAGAAATTCAAGTTTCCAAAGAGGTAAGATTCATTTTTTCCTCACCTGAAATCATGTGATATTATCGAGTACTATAATTAATCCAAATATGGTGTGAGATAAATCTTAATTGGCCACAACCGATGGGTTTTATACCAATATAGTCTATGAATATAAATTCAGTCATGTTCATGTATATGAAAGAGAAGAAGTATTAAAATAAACAACCCATAACCGATGCTTCCTCAACTAGTTTTTGAAAATTTATTAATTTAATTTATTATTAGTTTGTTATTAAAAAGGATTTCATATATAATAGTTTTCAGCAGTAATTTAAAAGGATTTAATAATAATAAATATTACCATATTTGAAACCATGACATCATTGACATTTAGTGTTGAGCTAACTCATATTAT
The DNA here is from genome assembly GCA_963277665.1 of Viscum album. Classification (NCBI taxonomy): domain Eukaryota; kingdom Viridiplantae; phylum Streptophyta; class Magnoliopsida; order Santalales; family Viscaceae; genus Viscum; species Viscum album. The sequence goes on from OY728123.1 coordinate 671,216,907, forward strand.
TAACACATGTGGCTGGGATATAAGGGGTCAATGTGTAATAAAATGGGGAAAATCAAGTAATTCCACAAAGCAATATTCCAACTGATTCTATAGATCTCATATATAGTAACAATGTTCTAAGAATGACTCGGCTCAGTGGGGTGAATCCATGGTGTTTCATGTATAAAGACATCATGATGAATCCAGGGAGTGTATCCAAGGCATTATAATATCTGAAAAGAAAATTCACGTGAATCATCAGTAAAAAAAAATTTTAAAAATTATACAAAGACTAGATTCCTTGGAGGTGATCTCCCATGAAAATATTCTCAATGAATTGGAATGTAATCCTCCGAGTGCTCAATGAATTACCTCATAAATCAAATTCCTGCTAATGTGTGACAATTTCTATATAGAAGAAAAATGTTAAAAATTATTAGGCCCTTATATCAATTTTTCTTATGTCATATGTCATCATAGGCCATGCAATACTCATGCTAGTTATAATTTATTATTTTTTATTTCATTAACATTCATCCTAAATGACATGGTAAAAAAGGCCATGCAACCAATTATAAATTAAATTACATTTTCCAAGGACCAGTGATATATATACGTATATTAATTCCATAAAATCATTTAAATATTTATTAACTTTTATGAAAAAAATACCTTATTAATATTTATGTCTTATTAAACTAAACTATGTCATATAAAATAAAAATATGGGTCACTAAATGAATAAAGGAAGAATTCACCCTCAATGGGTGGTCCACATTGAGGGCTCAACCACTAACGGTGTAAAAGATTCCCCACTTTGACCATAGCTTTCAAGATAGTCAATTAAATTTGAGGAAGATGTATTTAAAGAGAAACAATTAGTTAAACCAATATAAAAAAAATGATAAAAATTTATATATTGAGAGACATTAATATATGAGTCACAGACCACATATTTTATACCTTTAATGGATTCCCCATCTAGTATTAGTCATTATTTTAGACAGGATTTTGAGAAAAAAATAAATTCAAGATAAAATCCTGAAAAATAGGTCATATGGGCTCACAAAAAATATGATTTTCAATATAATTATGAAAGATTAAATGAACTTATAAAGAGGATCACATACCAATCGGAATCCAACGAGATAACCTGATTTTTAATCTGAGGCCAGATGAAGAAGATTTAAGGAAATATAGGTGGTTTCCAATAGAGGAGATCAACAACATGCAAAGAATATAGGGTTATCTGATTTAAATAAGAAACTAAATTGGGAGGATTATATTATATATAGAGAGTTTAAAAAAGGTAAAAACTCCCAAATTCTAAGATGTGGATGGTTTTGTTGTACAGTTGGAAAAACCATGTTCCAACCATTCACAAAATACTGTGAAACTATTGTGGACCACATTCTTACAGGACAACGATTTTCCCAAAAATTCTCAACACATGAATCCCCTTCTTCTGAGGGATCACACCATGTATATTCTAAAACATAAAGTTAGGAAATTCATTCGTAACCCATGCACTCTCCTCTTTGGAGGCATGTATCATATCTTATGATTTATCTAACCATGTGGATTGGCATACAAAGTTTCTAATAACTATGTGACCTAGATCATTCCACTATGATTTAGTTATGTGAGCTTTGAACATGCCCTAGATTCTATGAAATACTTCTATAAACCATTTTTATCATTAATAAGGGTAAAAATAAGGATTCAAAAATAAATACAAAGGATTCTTACCTCATAGAAAAGATTCTTTATTATAGTCTCCCCCTTAAAGGAACTCATCCCTATGTTTCCCATCCATGGGATGTCAAATCATATATAATAAAAAAATTATCCATTGAGCTTGTATGTCAGCCTCCCACTATCATTTCTTTTCTTGTATAATGCCATAAAACCATATTACAAATACTAGAGGGTCATATTGGCCAAAGAGATCGTTCTTTCTCGGATCAATGATGCATATGGGATACTTCTCAAAATTGGAATCAACATCTAATTCCACAACCTCATGATCAGAAGTATTAGATGTTACGTCATGGTAACAGTGAAGTAGTGAATCCTAGATGACGTCATGCTTGGAATGGTACCTCTGATGTCAATGAAACAAATAATCTATTGTCCCAACACTATCCAAAATATAAAAAAGCCTAAAAAATAATGGTACAACATCCATTATCTCTATATATTCCTATTCCCCAACATGATTAATACCCATAGGAAAATAAAACCCCCAATTTCGAACTCCAGAGTTCATCATTGATGATCAACATATGATTTTAGTTTATAATGAAAAAGATACATACATGTTTTGATCAACTACACATGCTGAGATGTCTTCTACACAAGACGAGGATAGAGGAGCAATGCATCTATAACCTCTAAACAACATAGTCGCAACTAGAAAGGTATATAATAGAAGGAATCATATGAAGTTTTATTAATTGATTCGTAAAAGATATTATTGTATGAAAAATAGATGAGCGATATTTTTTTCTCCTAAGAACAACCAAAATCAAGGTTGAATTCTGGTGGAAAGTCCTCTGACACCTGTATTGTACACTCAGACAAGAAACTAGTCTTAGAGTGAAAATATATGCTTTGATGAACCCGTGGACCCAAATCATTCTCTAGAACATTCCAGATCAACGATTGAAATGGGATTCCCAAAATAAAATTATAGTACGGGGTACATTATATTGAAATACAATCTCATTGATATAAAATCTTTCTATCTCAACCATTGAGAATGTCTTCGAGATATAAACGAAGTGTTTGACCTTCTTCAGTCGATCAATGACATCCCAATGTGAATCTAAACCTTGTGGTGACCTCAGTAATAAAACCAAAAAACCATTGCAACATCACCCCATTTCCATTATGGGGCCAATAATGGTTGTAACAGGCCAATTTACTGCTGGATCTCCTTTACCTACTGAATGGTGGATTAAAAAGGGATAAAACTTGTAATCTAAAGATTTATCCATGTCCACCAATATTAGAAACAGATATCATGATATATATTAATTATATCTCGGTGTACTACACACTGAGAAGCATGGGATTCTCTCGTCATATACTATATTACAACTATTGAAATATTAATACACCAATGTATATATAGGATGTCGTCTACATTGAATAAACAATTCAATGGTGGGTTGTCACCAAAAATACATTCCCATAAGACCAAGGATTTGGGATCTAAAAATGCAATTATCTTCTCCCTATCTATGAGTGGGGAGGTAACTAAAAAGGTTAAAATAAAAGGCCACTTGTGACTACTTGGAAACACTAGATACATCTCAAAAAAGAGGACCATCAGCTTTAATTCATCCTTAGCTTCCTAAATGGATTATACCTAAGTTTTACATCTCACCAAATTAGCTATCACATTTCTCTTCCCATGAATATAAACAAGATCAATTTCAAAAAACTAAAGATATTGGACCCATATTCATTGTATGAGATTCTAGTCACAGTGCGTAAATAAATATTTGAGGATATTGTGGTTTTTTATACCAAAAATCAATCACCTAGAAAATAATGTCTTTATCTGGCCAATATATGAACAAAAAATACAATATTGAGGTCATGCATTATATATTTACAATCATGAGGTCTAAACTGTTGAGACCCGTATGCAACAACGCGATCTGAGAACATCATTATTTCACATAACCTGATGAATGATACATCACATAACACTATACAGTCTCTAACCAACTCTGGAAGAATCTGGACTGTTTTCAAGGTAATCCATCCATTCATGTCTTGGAATACCTTCCTATTTTATTCATATCATAATAATTTATAGCCCTATTATTCAGACTGACAAGAGTTGTAGAAAGAAATATAATTACTATATGTAATTCATGTCATATCCAACTATCCCCAAGAAATTAGGTATATCAAACACTGTCATAGGTTTCTCCTAGGAAATGATAGTACTCACTTTCTATGGTTCAATTGGTTCACCCAATTCAAAGATAATATCATACTAGAAGTGAACATTTTCAAACCAAAAGTGTCAAATTATTATGTTATCCTATAACTAATTCTCTATATGTGTAGTCAATACGATCACAATATGTTGGGAATAGTCACTTCTTGTATGAGAATACAAATATATGTCATCAAAAAATATCATGATGAAGGAATCCATGTTGGGATGGAAAAACATTTTTATCATGGGAAAATATCCTGCACATTCATGATACCTAAATGAAGAACCAGATAATCATATAAACTATATAAAATATGGAATGTCATATGTGGTATGTATGAAAATATAACTTTCACAAGATGATTTCCTGATCACAAGTCAATTTTTGAGAACTCTTTAGCTCCTCCGATCAGGTTGAAGATATCATCTATTACAATAAATGGATATTGATTATCAATTTTAATCTAGTTCAATCATCAATAATCTATTCTTATCCAAAGGGTCTTATCCACATTCTTATAAAAAATTAAGGGTGAACACCAAGATGAAGTGTTGGTTTAGAAAAAAACCCTTAGATTTTAATTCCTCTAAAACCCTATTGAGATCTTAGAGCTTAGTAGGTACCATCCTATTCAGAGAAATATATGCAATAGTTTCTCCTATTAGTAGATAAATTATAAACTCTACCTCTCTCAAAGTGTTATTCCATAGAATTATTATGAAAAATATCCATAAAACGAAATTACAATGGAGTAAAATCTTCTAAACACAATACCAACTCCTCCATATAATGGATAAAAAAATTTGTTGTCATTCTACCGAACCCATAGTGCTCTGGTCTTCCTCTACCTACTTGGAAATTCCACTCACAATTGTTAAGATAACAATCTCTCATTGGGGATGTAAATGATACATTATGATAATAGTAGTATATAATAGTGTGATAGGGAACCATCCGGTCTATCTGCAGAATGGAATCCAAGACTGTAATAATGAGGATAGAGATGCCCCATAAGAAACGACGAGTACCTACCTCAAGGGAACAATCCTTTCATTGGCATATACCATCTAACTATACACCAAATAGTGTGTCTAGGGTCTTCACCTTGAAAATTATATAATTTCAAGTCTAATAATTTCTATGATTTATATTGAAATATTGTATTGCGAATAACTTTTATTGAACTCAATAGATATGATAGTAGATGACAAAAGAAGAGTACATGGTATAGTAGACATTCATGCAGTCTACTCCTTGAGTATCTTCTATAATGAGAGAAATTAACCTGATTTATGACCAAGAGATATACATAGATTATCATGAGTAGGTCAACTCTACTACTGCTGATAATCATATGTCAAGATACCCTTTTCACAACCTACTCCTTCGCCTTCTTAGTCGGTGTGACTTCAACTTCCTACTTGACATGGGTTCTCTAATCCAGCTCTTATGGTGGAGATGTTGTGGGAATTATTTCAATAGAATCATGCTAAAAGGTTCTAAAAAACCTCTAATGTTGACCCATCCAACCACATTCATAGAACTCAAGTGTGTCCCTATCGCATTGGGGATTCACATTCCCATGGCATCCACGCCGATTCCATATAACCGACCTTCTAGTTAAAATAAACTATCTCCCACTACTCAAATGAGAATCATCATGGCTATGGTTCCTACAAATAGATGATCGTCTCACCTATCTCATCACTGAACCTATGCATCCTGCACTATCACATTTCTCAGTTTACACTCAGTGACATGATTGTGGTTAATGATGTCAGAAAGGGTAGATATGAAAAATAAATTCACTGGTGAGTGGCTGGTATACTTTAGACCATCCTCAATGCACCTCACCCATGATAGATCATCACTAATAATAAGCAGTTTGAAATTTTTAATCTCATTGAAATGCACTTAATAGTATGTGATGAGAATAATACCGCCGATCTATGTTCATAAACATCTTTTAATTTTCATATCACAACATCTCAGGGAAGAAGTAATCATAAAATCTAATATTGATGTCAACCCAGATGACTCTCTAATGATGACCAGCCTAGTAAATCACCTCACAAAAATTCTTGGTGGAATCAAACATTATATAGGTGGGGATATTGAACATCCTCCCTAGTGGGGTATCTATATTCTTGAACATATATATAATGGATTATAGCCATGCATTAGTATCTTGTGGAATGACATCCCCAAGAATTTGGGAGGATGATACTGCAGGAACACACAAGTTAGATTGGGAATCGTGGGTATATGTAATGGAGCACCGTATATATGTTGCATCATTTTTAGAAAAAACTCTATAATTTTAGCATTAGGTCCCAGTTTAGGAATTGATAGTGGTTCTTCAGGTGGAACTACTAGATTTATCACTGCTAGCTCTGGGACCACTACCTCTAGAGCTTGGTCATCACCACCCTCATAGGGCATGAAAAGTGGACATCATAGAGGAATAATTTCACAAATTCCAATAACATGCTTCAATGAAAGATAATAAGTAGATATGATCGCTAATAGAAGTGGAACAAAAGAAAATAGGATCACTAACAAACATATTATCCCAACTACCCTCTCAGATGTCTAGTGTATTTGTAATTGTTCATGTTTCATTTACATGGGTTCTAGTATATTAAGGTTTAATTGAAATTGAAAGAAGGAAACACTATATAAATTTCACATGGCCATATCATTTAGAGGAAGTCATTCCATTTATAATCTATAATTTTTTTTTTATGATTGTTTATAAAAAATAAAATATTTAATTAAATGTATTGTAATTCTTATGTTATAATGTCTCATATGAATTATAAATTTAGATCAACATCCACTTAATTAAAACTATGTACCATACATTAGGTATCAGAATATAATTGGTAAAATATGATAGATCAATTTCAATGAATCAACATTCATAATTTATATAAACCCATGATCCTTATAAATTGAAATTTATGGTCATGAGATCATAGTAAAATCCTATCTCATGTAACTTGGGCTTCTTGGATTACATGGTTGAAAATTTCAATTTATGATTCTATTGTCAATATATACAGGAAAACACTACTCAGGCATGTGGAAAAAAAGTTAAACAACCAATTAACTTCAGTATATAAGGTTTTAGTAGAACAAGAAGATATAAAAACCCTGTCACACTGAGCAATAACGTGAATCATAGGAAATGCAAGGAATTAGATGCACCTGTATGGAATGAAATATGCATGGAATGTGAATCCTAGGTCCCTATAATTATGCATGTAATGATGCTTTATTCTAAATTGTGAGTCCTAAAATAACAATAAAAAAATTCCCTCAATTAATGTTTATAGTCCAATGGTTAATTTCTATCAATCATAATAACTGAAAAATAGGACAACAATTTTCCATTCCCATGTAATATGGTATTTACCCCAAGCATGGGTTAGATACTCTCATCAACAACTTATGAAAATGTTCCAAAACATTCCTACCATCCTTTATTCCATATCACAATTGTAATTAATGTATATAAACACCATCTCATAAAAAATTGAGACATATAGGGCCTAATTCAATCTGAGTAACTGGAACCAGTTAGCCACCTGACCTTAAGAGCACCTCCCCTTATTCCAGAGGTTGCCGACTAACTGTGAGGCACTAGAGTTTCTGCGGGGATACTTTTCCCTCATGTCAAAGTTGATAATTGAAGAGATAATAAATGAATAAAAACATGAATTTTAATAACCACTCACTATAGGGCAACAAAATCAGGCATAATCGCTAGGGAAATTAATAATCATATAAAGAGTATTAATCGTATCATATAAAAAAATAAAATTTCATTTCATTTCTCTACGAAAGGGGAAAATAATATATGGAAGTAGGAAGAAAATTAAATACATGAAATAAAAAAATAATGAAAAATATAAAAATTGCCTATGTATACTGAGCTCGGGATCATTCATCTACTTCTTGCTCCCATCCAAAACAAAGAAAGTCAAGTGTCTAAATAGGGATGCTTAATTTTTTCTATATATAAGATCATATAATCTCTTTGAGTACCTATGTAAACCTGAATAGGGTGTGAGATAAGTTTTATTAGGCCACTGATAATAATTTATATGCCAATACATTCTTTGAATATAAATTGAAATGGTGTGCAAGCATATAAAATATAAGCAGTACAAAAATAAACAACCCATACCTGATTTTTCCTTATATTTTTTTGAAACAATTATTCATTTAATTTATTTGGATACATTTATAATAAAGATTTAATATTTATAAGGTATCATATGTACTGCAATAGGAATAAATAATAATAGAGGATACAAGGTGAAACAAAGGCACCCTTATCCTCAGGGGTCAATCCAACTCATAGTAATAACTCATGCAGTATATCTATAAAGGGGTTGAGTTTAATCCAAGGGGTAAAACCAAGGCACTCTACTAGAAAAGATTCTAACTGACTACATGGATATTATCCATTTTAATCTCAAGATAATCATGACTAATCCAATGGAGTTATTCAATGATGTTTTCTGTATAAAGACATAAAGATGAATACAAGGAGTCTATCCATGGTATTATAATATCCAGAAATGTTTCATGTTAATCATTAGTACAATTCCAAGGAATCCACATAATAAGATAAAGACCATATTTCATTGTGGGTATCTCCCATTGTAATTTACTCAACGAATCAGAACTATGTCCTCTGAGTGCTTATAGTATTCCACCAGGAATTCAAGGCTAGCAATAGTTTGACAATTCCAATAAATATAAAAAATATATAAATGAATTAGGCACAATATAATAATTTCATTTATTTTATATTTCATCATAGGCCATGTGATTCACATGTCAGTTAAAATATCATTATGTTCATTCCATTACCTTTAATTCTATGTGACAATGTAAATAAGGATATGAAAACAATTATCAATTCAATTATCTTTTTCATGATTAACTGATATATATACATAGACACACACACACACACACATATATATATATATATTCATTCCATAAAAATCATTTAATGATTTTTTAACTGTGAATAAAAAATTACCTTATTAAAGTTCAAGCTGAAAGAACCTCAATGACATAGGAGATAACATCAATATAGGCCACCAAAAGTCTAAATTATGAAGGTACCTATAATGGGTGGTCGATTTTGAGGTCTCAGCCTCCAATAGTGTCAATGTGGTCCCACTAGTGTGGTAGTTTACATTTTAGTCGATTGAATTTATAGAAGATCATTTTATAGAGAAAAGCATAGTGAAACGGACATTAAAATAATTGTATCAATTAAAATTTATTGATGGATTAAGGGATAATGCATAAACCACCTAACATATGTCTCTTGTAGATGCCATTCTATTGTATCAGCCATTAGTTTTGAATGGAAGGAAAGAAAAGAAATAATATACAATAAATCTAAAAATAAGGCATGATATCTTGAATCAAAATATAATAGTCCAAAGAAATATGAATACTTAATGGATAATAAGGATTTGATCACATACCAGCATGAATCAAATGAGACAACTAGTTCTTGATCTTGATGTCATATAGATAAGATATAAAGATACATATTTGGATTCCATGGGAGGAGCTCTCTAACATGAGAATAAGATGTTTTTTCCACTAGAAATAATATTAGAAATTGGGTGTACAAGATTAAATATAGAGAGGTTAAAAAAGGAAAAAACACAAATCTTTTAATAGGTTCATGGTTTGGCCGCATGGTTGGAAAAATGTGTTCCAACCATGATACATAAACTATTCAAGATCTATCAACCACAAAGTTTGTGGAGAATGATTTTTCCAACTACTCTCTACCCTAGTTTCCCCGTATTCCCATAGTGCACACACAAAAAATGTTTTTACTCATGGTTCGGAAAATGATTAACATCATGTGCGCTCCCCTATGTGGATACCACGAGAACCAAACCTAGATTATCTAACCATTTGGAATGGGATTCAAAATATTTATAAATCATGTTTCCGAGTTGGTTCCTACAAAGGCTAGTGCTCTGGGACTCAAAAAAGACCAAAATTCAATTCATCCATTCCATAAACCATAGGTTACATTTAGAAGTATTTTGTTAATGATTAAAGATGAAAATAAAATGAATTATACTTCTTAGGAAATAAATTATTTCAAACCTCAGCTTTCATCCAAAGCTATATCAAGCTAACCCATCATAATGGGATATATCTGGATAACAAATCATTATAAAATATTTCCAAGGGCCATATTAGGACTAATACAAGTTAGACTTTCCCTTATTTTCATAAATATAAATAAAAATCATTTCAAAATAGAACATGATCATTTATAATAACATGATCATGGAAGTAAAATATGTGAAAAGGTATATTTAAAAATTGATTTTTAAAAGAATGCATCTTACATTAAGTATAACATGTCATTTTTGTTACTTACCATCTAGAATAATAATATTATGTTAAAAATTTAATTTCTTAATAGAAATTTTCATGTTTATTATTCCATTAGTTTTATATATTACATCATCATATAAATTTACTCTATTAATTAAGTTATTATCATCTGTTTTAAAGATATTCATCTCATATATCCAAAATGAATTAAGAAGTTTAACTTTGGTCAAAGGGGTGATTGTTTCATCATATCCATAATAATATTTGAAGAATCTAGAAGAATAAAAAAACATATATGCTTGGTTAAGAATTATACCTCTTCTTCTAAGAACATCATTAACAATACTCTATAATGAAATCAATGATGGTTTTACGACATAAATAATACTTATATAACATTGGGATGGTAGTTGGGATGTGATTTTCAATAGGTATTGTCTGATAAATAAGGATTTCAATGTGTGAATATAATGTGAGAGAAGGTGAATTATTATAAGAGAGGATATGGTCCCTCAGGAAACTTCCTGAACTATTAAAATAATATAAATAAATTTTTATATTGAAATTGCACAAAATTAATATTATATAATTATAATACCATGATATGTCAAAATCTTCCAATTTAATAAAGATTTTATAGGTTATGTTTTGTTTTCACCATTATATTTTTGTTTTAACCAGTGTTCACATTTTTTATGATAAAAATTATGAGAATGTTTTTTACTCATTAGGTGTCAAGTAAGAAACTATAAAAGAAAAATTGGACCATAAATTCACTGTGGTTGATATTTTAATCCACTTCCGAATATATTGGATAGAGTTAAAAATTTTATGAATTTTAAACCATTTAATAAAATATTTTTGACCATAAAATATTATTGATTTCATTTTTGCTACATTAAATTAATTTGGATTTAAAAACATAATGATGAAGATGTAATAAGAATATAATCCTTTAAATAACACCAATATTTTTTAATTATGTAAAAATATAAGGTATTCTATAATTCAATCAAACTATAATACTTTTAATATTTTTAGAAACAATTATTTTATTATTCTATCAATTGATTAAACACAGCGTCAGCGTTACATATGCATTCATTGTAATTATTTAATCACTAAATATTGGAAATTAATTACCAAAATAAAAAATTATGTTTAAATTTATTATTTTTCACTTAATATAATGTTTTTTATCCTAGTCACAAAATATTACTAATATTAACAGAAATAAAGTGATATTTTTTTCATTAGATTTTACTTAAATATTTTAAAGTTGAAAATCAATGAGATAGGTCACAATGTTTACATAATTAACAACATGGATTGACATAGACTAAATCCATTCATAAAATTGGATAATGTTAAGTGAAAGGGTTATTTTATTCATTATAATATTATTTTTATCCCTTAATTACATTATTTCCCCTCACCAAGGTCAAACATATCAACTATGATAACTATTCATAAGGACTAAAAATAAAAAAACAATTTAATAAATCAGGACCTATTATTTTCTAAATATTTAATCCATTATTTAAGAATCAAATCATTTAAGTGGAATAATTTAATTTAAATTTAGACATGTGAGAGGCGATGCTAAACATTTTTTCTAGAAAAGTGCATTTTAGGTATAAAATGTTTTTATACTAAATACTTGTAAAAAATTAATTAAAAATAACATAATTGGATTATTCTTTATAAAAGGGAAATAAGTAAATGTTATAAATTATCCATAATAAAATTTTAATTTTAACATACATGAATATAAAGAAAAGTTTTCAATAACAGTTAGAATTTTTCACTATTTAATGAAAAATCATTATTTTTAGAAAAATCCCAAAATTACTTCATAAGTGTACGATATTATGATTTAAAAATTAAGTACAAAATATAAAATTAAAAAACCAAAAATTTAGATAATTTTTTAAATAAAACTATAAATGTGATCAAATTTATTAAAAATAACACAATTACCTTTTTTACTATAGAATTTACCTAATATTCTAATAGTGAGTATAACTGTATAAAATATAATCAATTAAAATTAATAAGGACTAAAAATTATTATAAAATTTACATGAGTTGTCACATTATCATTTATATCGATTAAAATTTCAAAATTTTCCAAAAAATAATTATAATATTCACCGAGGAAAAGAAATGAAAACAATTTTTGAAGAAAATGTAATTTTGATGAATAAAATGACCTTAATAAAAATAAAGTTCTTATTTAATAATCATTTATCAATACATTTTTATGGATTATTACCTTTTTATGTATTTTATAAAGAAGTTAATTGAATCATACACTCCAATATAATGACTATATAATAACAGTAATATTTAAATAATAATATTCCATGATTCGTTTAATATCAGTGTTATGTATTTTCGATGATATTGACAGAAGTTTTAATTTTAAATATTAGGATATTAAACTCCACCCCCCCCCCCCCACTTTAATAATTTTCACCTCCTAATTTGAACTTTAACTCAGAAATCAATGATTTGACATATGAAAATAACTTTGTTGAAATATCACATCATCAAAATATTTATTAAAACATCATCTATATAAGAGAGAAATGGAACTGTGAAGGTAATATTGAATAAAACATAACTAGGTATATAAATAAGAAAAAATTACTAGGAAGTGAAATTTTGGCATGTGATAAAATTATAATGAAAAAAAAATGATGAATGTCGATAGATATCATTGATCACAAGATAGGAAAACATCACAATGAAGTTAATAACACCAAAAATGTCAACAAAATAGATGCAAAAAAGAAATATTTTTATAAAAAATGTACTTAAAAATATTACTTTTAGTTTTTAGATATATTTCTCTTGGACTTAGGGAATTAATTTACCATATAAACTAAGAACATAAAGAAAAAAAAATAAAATTTCATTATTCAATAATTTTTCTCCCCAATCTCAATTTTTTCAAAATGATGAATATTTGTGATTAATTTTTAATCCTGTAAGCACTAAAATAACATTATAGTAAATGAAATAATACCTCAAAAGGATAATAATTTTGTCCTCTTATAATTATCAATTATCTAAGAACAAAGTGTTTAGAACATATTATGATAATTCAAAAAAAATGAATTAACCTTTATATGATGAAATATTTCATTAATCTACAAAATCCAACAACGATACCAAATTTAAAACATAATAATTCCATAAAAAACTCTCCATAAAATTACAAATAATATTTCCAATGATGTCAAAACCCAAAAATCATATGTATTTGGTCATATATTATTCTATGATTAATTAAATATTTATCTCCAATTAATATTATTCACATAAAAAGTCATGTACTGAAAAATTTATATTCTATAATCATATAATCTCCATGATATTCAAATAATATACATTTAATCACAAAATTAATATTAAAATCATGATTTTTTCCAAAACATAATCCCATCTTATCAAAAAAATAACATTTAACATAATCTTGTAAGGTTACCAAAATTGTGAGCTTCTTCAAAAAAAATAATAATCACTAAATCACTTTTCAATACCATGGTTATCTATATGATAAATAATATATTCCCATAAACAACTTAAACATTATTTGTCAGGTTATTTTAGAAAAAAAAATTCATGATAAAATTGACATCATTTAGGCTAGTGGTGCGCAATTCACCCTAATCATCCTTCAGTTAAGGGTCCATTCCCACCATCCTTTTTCAGATGCAATGGTGTTCTCCCATCTTAAGGATTATCCTTCTTTCTAAAGCTATATTAATATTATTACATTGATTAATTGAAATATGATGAACTTATTCAAAAATAAACATAAACATAATAACAATAACATTAATGACTATTTTATCATTATGGGTAAACTCATACCATTAAGATTACATCCCCAAATATATTATATATTTTTTGAAATATTCATTCACATTAACCGAAAGGGTTATATAAACAACTACCTTACAAAAAGTCTCAAAAAATGTCAATTATCACATTAAAATCCAATAATATAAAACCCAAAAATGGATGTCTTGGTCATTAAAAATACCACCATCCCAAAAATTATAAAGCTATAATGGTATCCATAACTCTTAATATAACCTCTAACGAAATCACCTTAATATCCAATCATATCAAAACCATTCCTATGATACAAATATAAGGACCCAATATTTATTCAACTGAAAATTTAATTTTTAGAAATGAATTTATTTTATTATATTTCAAATATATGATTAGATTTTGATTTTTAGATAATCATTACATAACTATTACATAACTGACCCATAAAATACATGTTATACACTTCATATTAGTATATACTTTCCAGCAAATTCAAAACATTTAAATTAAATTTGTTTTATTTTCATGGAAAATAATTATTATTCATAATATTATTCTTCATTATTCCATATCATCCATATACACCATGAAAACACTAAATATTTTTGGACAAACAAATAAATCTCAACAAGTGACATAAAAATGAATTATTCACATTTGTAAATTTTAAAACCATGAGACTAAAAATGATTGTGTTTCTTTTAGCATAATAAAAAATTATATGAAATAATCATTCATGAACACAAGGAATATTACTTACTTCCCATTATTTTTTAGAAACAATTTTATAAGAAAATGTCGTGGAAAAAATCATAGTGGATTCTAAAAAACAGGAGAACTGATAAAGAAAATTTCATAAAAATATAATATGTTTCCTAAAATGAAAAAACAATGATTTTAAAAATAATATCATTATCATACCACTTCAAATAAAATGATTTCCATGAAAACACAATTCCAATCTTAGAAACATAATTTAGCTAACTTGGGAAAAAACATTAATAAAAACCTTATATAACGCTTACAATAAGGAATTACCATTAAGGTATAATTATACCATAATTATATAGGGACCATAATCATTACCCAATATATTTGAGAGAAATATCAGGATATCCAATCATCTTATTCTATATCATGCTCACCTATCATTGAGAGATATATTAGACTCAATAATATATATAAAATTTTCCAAGGAACATATATAGAATAAAACATTTTAGGCTATAACATATTGTTATAAATTCCACAAAAACTCTTTTAAACCAATAAATAAAACACTTTATAATATCTAAATTCCCCTTCCTTCCAAACCACATTTTGAAAACCAAAGTACCCAGAACAAATGAAATTGAGGATTTTTAAAAGATTAATACTTTAATACATAAAATGTAATCATTGAATTAATTATGTGTTTCAATGGAGGGACACATTTTGATTCCATATACATTAATGTAAAACATTCAATTTTTCTTTTGTAAACCAATTAAAAAGGATTAGTTAAAAGATTCATTTTTGAAAACCATTTAATGAAATTCATAAACAATATAAAAATTACTTTAGATTTATTTTATGCCCATATAAATACATTTATAAAATTATTTAATGAATATGACATGGAAGAGAAAGATTTTGAATGAAAATATTTAGTACATTTAAAGCTAGTTTTTATGTTAAATTGTATCTTATATAAAACAATTACAATATTCCTTTGAATAAGCTGTAAAGATTATAAAATTTGGACGAAAATGAACATTAGAAACCATTGAATCATAAATAATATTTTTCTTTACGCATTAATAAGAACATAGAAATAGAAGAAAAGAGCTTTAACAGAACCATTAAAAGAGGTTTTTCATATGAATGTCTCTTGCATCGAGTGTGAATCATCACATGAGTTCCATGTAAAATTAAATAATAAATTTATGTTAATTTTTTTATTTTTAAATAAAAATTTAAAATTTTATTATTCGTTTTATTTTATATATTACAGTGTTAAATACAATTATTTAATCAATTATGTTCACATCAAATGATTTGATGACATTCTACTCATATGTCCAAAATGACTTTTCTAGTTCTAATATTATCATTGATTTCATTATTTCATCATATAAAAAACTATAATCAATAAAAATATATTATTTTATAAATCATTTATACTTTTTAATCCATGAATGAATGATAGTTATGAAAAATGAACTTTGTTACAATCATAGAGAAGGGAGGTTATATGTACGCATGAGTAACATTTTCATTTTTATACATTCATAATGGAAAAAATGTCAATATTATTTTTTATCTATACAATGATAATAATTTCATAAACATCATTTAATTTATTTAAATAATATCATATATATCATCCTTGTGATGTGGTTATGAAAAATGAATCACAACGCTTCATAGAGGTGGTAGTCTAGAGGTATACTTTAACTACATTATAATTTTTAGTGAATAGAATGGTATGAAAATAAGTGATATATTATCTTTAAATAATTATAAATATTTTAGGAATTTAATATATATATATATACGTTAAATCCTTCATTATAACTACACATGAGAGATAGTGATAGAAAATAAATTCTGTCTTTTTTGCATGGTGGTAGTCCAATATACACTAGAATGAAGGATTGATTTCCCATTTCATGGAAGTATGAGATTAACATTTTTCATTAAATTATTAAAAAAAATATAAATATATGGAATATACTTTTATTATAATTTCATCATTTTTAAATAATATTTTGTGGATGTATAGGGGTAATTAAAACAAAATTTATTGGTTAAGAACGATTCCACTTCTTTGAAAATCCCTTTTTCATTTCAGTGTATGACATAAAATGGTGGTATTATGTCTATACAAAGGCCTATATAATGTGGGTATTGCTGATACAAAGGTATTTGGGGATTTATTTATTTCAAAAAAAATTATGGATTAATAAGACTTGAGACGACGTTCACTTTTATAAGAGATCTGAGGGGCATTCTTGAAATTTGTTATTGTAATATACTAATATAAATTAATTTTCATATTTATATGGATAAATCATTATATTTTTCGAATAAAATATGTTAATAAGTCAAAATAATCCCATAAAATATAATTAGACAAGTTTAGGTGATATTCTTTGTCCATATCATTTGGCATTAACTTGTATTAACCCTTTTCGAAGAGTATTTCTATAACATTATTTTTTACTATTTATGAGTCAAGATAGCTTCTATAAAATGAAAATTGGCAAATATATTGGTAATTGATGATATTTTTAACAATATACTAGTAAAATTTCAAATTTTATGATTTTTTGTAATTATTGATCATTTAATAAAACATTATTTATCATAAAATATCATTAAGGGAATTTTTGAATGTATTTATTTATTGTGACTTTAAAACATGATTACCAAGAAAAGTTTTGAATATAATACTTCCAGAGACAAAAAATGTAAAAAAAATATATACAATAATAATGGGAAATAATAAACTGATCAAATTGTACAACTTTTCATATTTTCACATCATTTTTTTTCATTTTTATATTGAATAAGAAAATATCCCCTCAATGTTGTGTACGAATTTATTATAATTATTTCATAACTATAAATTAGAAATTTATTAACATGATATAAAATAACTTCTGTATAAATTTACCATTTATAATTAAAACTAAATTTTTTATCTCTATAAAAAATATTATAGTTATTAAAAGAAATAAAGAGACATTGATAACTTTATGTTTTACTTAAATATTATAAATGTAAAAAATAATGAAATATGGCACTAAGGAGCAATAGTTTACAAACTTGGATTGAAATTTCTCACAATAACTCATCAAATAGGACAAATTCAAGTTTTTTTTGGATATTTTTAGTCCTTATAATCACATATATAACCCTTAATTAACCGATTTACCATTACCAAGATGAAAAATAATTACTAAAGTTTATTGTTTGAAATAATAAAATGGGGTATATTTATCAAATTTTGAACTACTGAGATAAAATAGATAATCAATTTTTCAATATTATATTAATTTAAAAGGAATAATTTATTTTAAAATTAAACATGTGAGAAGCAATGAAAAACATTTTTTCATAAAAGTTCCTTTTTGTATAATTTTATTATACAGAATTAAATTATAAAATTTCCATAATTGGATTAATTTTTATAAAATAGATCTAATAAATGGTTAATCCAATTATAAATTATTATATTACTTTTAAAATACGCGAAAATAAAATATTGATTTTAATTTTTTTTTGTATTTTTCACTATTCATTGAAAAATCAAAATTTGAAAAAACATACAAAAATTTCACCCTAGGACAAGAAAATATTGTTTTAGTATTTCATAGTTTTTAAGCATGGTGATTCATGTTGTATATGCTATCAAAGAAAGTTGTTTTTTAATCATAAGATATTAACCTTTATGGATTAATGTGAAGTAATTTAAATATTTTATTCCTTAATTTTAATCACCCAGAACCAAAATTATACTAATTTTACACTATGATACCTCCTAAGGTTTTCCATAAACTGAAATCGATTCACTAACAATCATTGATGATAAAATGAATTATTTTTTACATAATAATAAAATATCCTCAATAAACACATGATTAAATTTATGTGATTCTATATTTTTTCATTATCTAAGATTATATCATTATTGTAAAATTAATATTATTTAATTTCATATTCTAGATTTATCAAAATATTTACTCCCTCAAATAACATAATAAATTCAAAGGTAAACAGAACATTTTTATGATATCAAATCATTATATGATCTAAATTATAGTAAACTCAAACTTCAATGATGTTGAATTTATGGAATACATGAAGTCATCGCAAATAGTGTCGCAAAATGGGTTTTTTTATAGGTGAACATTTATTCTATAAAAAATTATCTATTCCACAGTGGTTAATATAAATAAAGAAAATTAATCATGAATAATTTTAATATAAATCAACACATTATAGAAGAGATTTATTATCAATGAAATCTATACTTATACCATAAATAATGTATTTACAACGAAAATATTTCATTAGAATTTGTAGTTTATCATGAATAGTCACCATTAAAGGGGACATTTCCAATGGAATCTATATTTTTGTCACAAACAACTCTTTTGTGAATAAAAATTTAAATCAAAACATGAAATCTATCACAAAATTATGTTAAAATATTATTTGAAATGGATAAAACCCATTAGAAAAACAATTGAGATTAATAGAAAAGAAAATCTACGGTGGATTCTTGTTTACGATGGATAATCTATCTGTCACAAATTACCATCAAAAATTAGATATCTTTGACAAATATCTATTATTAATAGTTCAACATGCATACATTTATCCAAAATAAAAAACTAATGTATAATCTATATAAAAAAATTCAACTATAATTAGATAATTCCCCCACCCCACATTCCACTCGTGATAAATCTCTACTTTCTCATCTTTCATGTACATCCAAACACTTTTTCCTATTATGTCCCATAATACATTATCAAGACTCATATTCAACATTTTTTAGAATATAAATTTATTATTTGGGATCTAGAATCTATTTTTTAAGATTTAATTTTGAAACCCAAAAATTTGCATTCCAAAAAAGTTAGGAGGTATTATATATTTTTTAGTAATTAATTTTTTTATTTAAATATTTTTAAACACCATAATTTTATTAATAAATTAAAATTATTAGCATTTAATTATATAAACATATCACATTATTAATTATTTTTTACCTTTTTTAAAAAACATTAGTTAGCTTGTAATAATATAATTATAAATTAATTTTTAAAATATTTATAGAATAAATAATATAATAATATAAAATAAATTATTGAAATTTAGTTTAGGATAAAAATATGAAATTAATAATTATAGTTAAAATTAGGGAATATTAGTAAAATTATAAAAAATTAAATAAATAATAAATAAATAAAAATGACTGTAAATTAATATTACAAATTAATATAAATTATAGAAATCCATCTAAAATAACAAGTATTGGTTATAATAAGGAAAAATAAATTGATAATATTAATAATAAAAATAATATATATTCATTATTTATAATTATTTCTTATAAGTTGTTAAAAATAATCCAATATATATATATAATATGTATTGACTATAAATTACTAAAATATAATTTATAGAGAGTAGTTCAACCAAATCTATAGATTAAAATAAAAGAAAAATAAATAAATTGGATCTATTACTACATTGAGACTCACCTCATTTTGATCTCCAAATTCATCTGAGTTATCACGCTCAATAATGCTATCATAATCCCAAGCTTATACCCGTGCCTAAAATAACCATATGTGAGATACTCGGGTAACTATTTGCAATAGAGGCTTGAGTAAAATGTGATTATATAACTATATTGGGAACCACCACTACAATTCCATACAAACCAACATATGTTATGATATGCTAGTGAGATTTTATCTACTGAAGGAAAATAAACATCAAAAAAGTATTATATAAAATAATTGTCCATCCTTTGGTTTAAGAATAAGATAAACCATCCCATATTCGGCTAGTATCATGGTGTCTCTGAACATTCCATGATGAATTTTCCTCCCATGTAATATATAGTATCCAAATCCATGACAACTTCAACTAATCCTCATGACTATAGAGACCCATAACATGGAAGTCCATACATATTTTCTCCAAACCCATGGAGGCCCAATCCGCATAGAATGCATTTCCATATCTTCATGGCTCCAGTGACCCATCCCATGTATGAACATGCATTTATATCCAAATCCATGTAATCAATAACCACATATCCTTTGATTTTGGGGACCCATACCATGGAATCCTAAACCATAATCTCATATTAGTTAGGACCCGTCCAACTATAATATATTCATTAATCTATAAGTACTTTTTAGTAATAACCATATCCATGCTCAAACATCATATAATATATAATTATTGTTTGATCTAAATAATTCTTGGCCAACCGTATGTCTGATAAAATATTCAACAAACCCAATGAGCTAACCTCATAGAATAAAATATTAAATAGGGTTTGGTCAATCACCCACACCCATCATCTAAAACATAGCACTAGTAGGCTTCCATATCAGTTCAGGTTCTATAGTGACACTTGCAACCATCTCTACATAAGTCCATACATACCTACTTTGGGTTTGTCAATCTACAGGAACTCACTGGGGTCCCCTTGATCTCAGCAAAGCATAGACACCCCCACATGGGTCATCTGTCTCAGTTGGGTCATATATTGGAACCTAGATACCAAAAGATAAAATGGCCCTTGATATTTTCATCAGGATGGTGTGGAATTTCATGAAACATTTGGTGTCTCACACTAGTATTGGTCAATGAGATGGCTTGTGGCCTTTCTCGGCCATCATGGTCACTCTTAGTCCATTCATCCAAACCAATCAAAGTCCAAAAAATGGGTTTTCCTCTATATCATATTAATGGGATGAAAAATAAAATATGGTATGGCCTTACATATGAAGGGAATTGGAGGCCATCATCTATCTCCAGGGTCTCTTCCATTCCACTTAGTGTAATGAATAAATGTTATAGCACACCTCTTCAGGAGGAGGACATGGAATTTTATATAGAACCACTCGTCCTCATTTGATTCAGTAACCTCATTCTTGGTATTTATAGTTCAAATCATCTATGTGGTCAGGACCATAGCTACCTGTGGTAGAAGAATCAAAACATTGGACTAGCTACAACATGTGGATGGGGTATTGGGTCACACTCTCCCTTGGCATTATGAAATCCCAATTGTGGAAAGTTTTTTCAACCATGCTCCTAGGGAGTCAACATCAAAACCATATGAAATATAGATCATAAAATAAACCAATAGGAGGGAGGCTATGAAGATCATCGAAGGAAGGCACAATCCTTGGTTGACTGAAAGACTACAAAGCAATCTTTCCATTGTGAAGGGAGAAGAGCAGAAGATAGGAGAGGTGGAATTTAGTCATCATAAAAAATAGTGGTAAAGGATAGTAATTACCAAATTAAAACATGAGGGGGGAAATATAAATTTCCCCCCTTTAATAGATACCAACGAGCAACTTCTAATGTTGAAAATTTTTCTAGAGAAACCACCCATCCTATCCCAAGGATCCTTTGATACCCAATGATGTCTCCTGGGCCTCTAACCAGGAAAAAACCCACTTTAAAAGAATCCAAACTCTTAGGAATCAATTAAAAATTTCACTTATAAATTTCATAGCCACTAATTGGAAAATTAAATATTCCACTAAATTTCCAAGCATGTCTCTACTAAGATGAATTATAAACTTCTCACTATAATACAAGTCATCCAATTGAATTTTTTGTGGTCATACAACTATACATCTCCACTTACCTCTATTATAAATTTATTCTTGAATAGTTTTGTTCAAATTATGGACACCAGATAGGATTCTAAAGTTCCACCTTAATCCTAAGGCTCTAAAAACACCGAAATACTAGCCAATTCATGAAATGAATACCATAACATCATAATGAATCATACCAAATCCACTCTTATATATAAATATGTCATGTTTACTCATCCACTAAATAATCCATAATAAGGTGAGACCCACTATAAGACATAGCCTATAGCCAAAAATTATAATGATCTTGATTTTATACCATTAGAATTTCCAATTAAAAAATCACTCATTACATCGATGTGATCAGTGAAGTCGCAAACTCACTACACTCACTAAAAAATTATTAATATTCTCTTATTTATAAATTATTATACGAATTTGGAGAATTCTTAATGACCAAGATCTACCCAGGTGTTCCAGTGTTTTTTTCAGAATCATCAAATGATTCTAGAAACATACATACCCAATACAAAATGATATGTTTGATGGATTTCCTAGCTCAACACATCCAACTACACATAAAATCACTGGTCAAACCTCCTTTAACCGACTTGTCCAAAAAAAGATCATTTACCCCCAATAATGTGATGTACTTTACCTAATCGTAATTTCCTCTATTCTAATGGAATATTATGACCCTCCTGATACATTACCAAATGTCTGAACCCTTCTTCTTGTGTGATGAAATGGTCAAACCCTAGACTACCAAATCCTTTATCATACTCCAATGGATTGTAGTAAACTATTATAAATATGATCATATTTGAACTATTTAATATTTAAACAAATCCCAAGGCCAATTCTCATCCTCTAGCGGATACTACAGATGAATTTGTTCCTAGAATCCACTAAATATTATAGTGGAACATTGTCAAATATAATTATCGATATTAAAATAAAAAATGAAAATACAATTACTAGTCTCACACTCCAATGAACCCAATCATATTATGGTCACATGATTGTGTCCAAAATCATACTCTTTTCCATAGGATCATAATTTTTATTGAACCACCACTATAGGTTCTTGATCACTACAGTCCATGTGATTCCCATCATTAGGAATAATGACTAGCATGGCCAATCAATTTCATTCCCGAGCACCAACCCACATCACCCATTTCTTTATTCATTTCTATACTATGGGATCATTTTTAATTAATCCAACGAAAACTCATACAATAATGTGGTTTATGTCTATCGACTCTCCAATGGAACACTTTTCATAATAGGTATTTACTTACAATCTCTGAGAGAAGATTCTCGATAGCTTTTTCTTCCAACCATATGTGATGATCCTCTCGAGCCACGATCATCGTGTTCTTAAGATAATAGTCCCATAAGCACTCAAAAATTTTAATCACTCCTTATCCTTCTCATGGTCGTCTCCAATTCCAAAATTTAATAGAACCAGTTTAAATAAGTGTGTGCTACCTCTAGATCTATAAATGAAATTAGTGTATGCTCTCATACCAACCAAACACAAAACTATACTCCCACTTGAATGTGACATGCACTAAATTTTTTTTTTAACCATGCTCTTAGGTACATTAGTATCAACATATCAGGACTTCCATTATATTTCCTATTTGATATTAGGCACCTTTACGATGCCCAAATTAGACCCATGACCACCCATATAATAACATCATTCTTGTATCATAGGATCCCATCCATGCTCTATGTCATGTCACCCTCATACATATTCTTAACAACCATAATGATTAATTCAAATATTAATAACCCGCTCATGTATAGACCATGCTACTAAAATCACACACAAATTTTATCTCAGTAAGGAACCTAAAGATTCCTTCCATATTAAGTTAGTCTAACCACTAAAACCACTAATTCCCAAGGAGATTCCCAAGAAATAAAGGCATCACTCTAGCTATTTTGTAACCCTGAGGTGATCTCATGAATAAGTTTAAAAATGAATATAAAACTATTCTAACTACCTCTAAACTCTTCACAAGTGTAGGATGTCCCCTTAGACATGTTTTCCTCATACATTCTACTAGGAACGGACTCTTCAAAACCCTAATCAATGACACAATATCTATATTATTCAATCCTATCCCAAAATTTGGTCTCTTAAAATGTCACAAATAATGGGAAATTCCACATGGTTCCTATGGACAATCTACATGACATCTCGGGTTCCAAAACACCCATCAATAAGGATTCATATATTAAAACACTAGACATCATAAGTCAAACCGACCACCCATGAGAACAATGATTCTCATGAAAATATACCTATGGGACAGCTCACTAGACTATCACAGCTCATTAGATGACTCTTTTCATAACCAAAGACATCATCCAACATGATATATACCAAAGGAACCATAAACATGTGGTTCAATTATATAAAATTCAATTACATGATTTGTGGGAAAATACAATACCTATTATTACTAATACATTAAATAACCAAACCTCTAAAATTATGGTCTAATATGGGTTCATAATTAATCATTCAAGGTCATAACAACCCACTTGGGCCACTTCACCTCTTGTGCACATGGTTTTGTATCGTCATCATAGTAAATGACCATCTCGCCATAGATCCACATGAAGTTCCATCTAAAGGAGATACATATACAGTCCTTCCTAAATGAGTAGAATATCACAATATAAATATATATAAAAACATTATATTATTATTTATTAAATATATTAACAGCCAAGAATAAACCATCAATAAAATCACACACTAGTAGGCCTTTTTTATGTGAATAATTTGTGCAAGATAAGATATATTAGCGTCCTCGTTCAAATACAAGAAAATATTTCAAATCAAATCACAAGAGTCTTTCCACTGGGACAAGATACAAAAACCACTGTCATACCAAGAACATAAATTATCAATTTGAGTCAAATGAGGTTACAATAATGTACATCTATAACATCAAACATCATGACCATCATCCATTAACCAGGTGAGCTAGAATTCTTATAAGAACCAATGTTCATGAGGAATTAGTCTAATATCCATTATAATCCATAACACATTCTTATATCATTGGTCTACCAAAACAAAAAATAATTAGAAAAAAATATATTGTTGATACAACTCTGTAATTTCCTAACCAAACTCACTCTAAATAGTAGGTGTACCGGAAAACCAAGTGAAATTAGGCACACCTCATAATATTAATGAGGCTGTCGACTAGAAGTTTGGGGTCTACGATGGTATTATGAGTAGACTATTACTTCATATTTGAGTATACAATCATGCATACGTCACCAGGTTTTTTAAAACAAAGATAATCATCAGATTATAAAGGAAACATAAAACAAAAAAATAAAATATAACAAGTCAAGAATAAGAAATACAATCATACAACAACAATCCACCACTATGATAACCATACTTGAATAAACAAAAAATAAATATAATGACTATATGACCACACCATTCCCCACCAAATCCTAATCTCAAACCACATATAAGTTTTCTCAATTGACCATGACATCTCATGCATCAGTCCAAACATATTTCACCTATATTCGTGTGAGATATGCTCGAGTAACAAGGTGTAATAGAGAGTCGACTAGGGTGTTAGTACATAAATCAGTAGGGAACCACCAACATGGTATTATACTAAGCAGAATATATAGTAATATATTAAAGAAATATTCATTTATATATGAAAATAAACTACCAAAATAAATAAATAAAACAACTATCGAATATTTGGTCCATGACCCTAATTGAACATGCCTACATTGGCCAGTGTTGTGTTGTCTTTAAGAAATCATGTTGAATGCTCCCCCAAGTAACATGTGGGTTCTAAATACATGGTATCACTAACTGATCCTCATGAATATGAGAACACATCCCAAGGTCATACAAACATCCAATCTCCGAATCCATGTATTCTCAATCCACGCATTCAGCTCCCAAATCATGGCATCCATAACTATATCTCCATGGATTCAGGGACCCATCCCATGACAGACCATATATCTGAATAAAAAACAATTGAATCCATAACCCTATATTATATAAAACTGGGGACCCTTCTAGTTATAGACCATGCATATGGCTCAAAATCCATGGTATCTATAGCTATAATATCATTGATCTAGGGACCCATCATAGAATAGTTCATATGTTAAACTACAAATCCATGGACGCCTTAATAAAATCCAAGCCCTAAATTTTAAATGATTTAGTCCATATTGGATTCCAAATCATAAATCCCAACCATGTGTCCAATAAAACATCACCCTCCCTTATGTTCTTTCCACACACAAAAAATAAGAAGAAACATGGAACGATTCAACACTAATTCCCAACATCAACACCTCAACCACAATAGTCATCCACATCAATTTGGGTTCAAGGTTGAAACATGAAACCATCTCTACCCACATCCATATAAACCCGCTCTTGGTTTTCCTATCAATTGGTTTCCAATGGGTTCTTCTCTATATCAGTATATTAGAGGTATCCCCACATGGGTCATTAGTCTCAACCGGGTCTCAAATTCACACCATGTTCCTAGATAATACTATGACCCTCAAAACTTTGATCTTGATAGTGCATCGTTTCCCAGGGTATTCCACACAATAATGAGTCAATGATATGGCCCAAAACCAAACTCATACGTCAATGTCCATTTGGTTATGTTTACTCAACCCAAACATAATAATATTATGTTTCGGCCCCAAGAATTATGCATGGGGAAAATAACATTTTTTAGAGACTCACTAATCATATGGTTTAGAAGTCACCATGTATATTAAGGGTCTCATCTATACCTCTAGGATGGTTTGTCACAAATAATAATTCACCTCTTCAAGAGGAATTACATGTCTCCACCTAAGTACTACTCAACCTCATATAACTCAGTCACCCCGCTCGATGGGTCCAATTGTAACATCATCAAACTGGTTAGTACCTCATCTATTAGTGATTGAGGATTCAAATCAGAACACAACGACTATTGTATTATAGGAACTTTGGTCTTGTCATATTTTAGGAATTAACTCATTAACTCATTTAAGTTAATTTTAAACATTAAATTTAAATTAAAGAAACCATTTAAGGGAAATGGAATATCCTAAAGTGGTGATCCTGCAAAAATCATTAAATATAATCAATGTCATAAAACCATAGTTCCAATAAGTTATACCAAATACCTAAAACTGAGCATTGCAATTTGTTTTATGTGGTCTAACATCAACTCGGATGTCTAATCCAAGATCATCCCTTTTCAACAGGTCACCACCCATGGCTTTGAATCCTAGGTCATCTGAATTCACAAAAAATAAGTAAATAAGAAAAAAAAATTAATTTATCCATTTAATCAAAATTTAAGGAACTCATAGATTATAACCAAATTTCATTGTTGTGATGAACCCACATCCAATGATAGCTCAAGCTTCTTTCTCACATCATCATCCCTACATACATAAAAATCCCCAATATTTACTACATAATTGATAGACACTTAAATTTAATTATTTCCAAAAAATATTGAAATTTGATAGTTTGACATACCTCAAAAAAATAAAGTGAATCCACCTTCAAATGGTGTCTTAGTTCACCCCATCCTGTGGTAATTTGAAACTAAAATCATTCCAAATTGATTACTACATCATCCTATGGAATTTGAATAAGATAAATATAAATATATAGAAAATTAAAATTATGGGAGGAGGGCCAAAGTGGAGATCATCGTAGGAAGGTATTTTACCTCAAATCATGAAAATGTCCCAAAAACCCTTAGTGATCAGAGAAGTGGAAAAAAGAGTGGGATTATACCATTGTATGAATGAACAAAATAGGGAGAGAGGATATGGGTCCAATTAAAAATACAATAAAAAAAATGAAAAATTTCTCCTTGTATATGATATTCTAGAGTCGTTAGAGGACACTAACTGGATGGAGGTGCCTATCAGCTAGTCGATGTATCATATATAACTTAGGAAATATCACCCACCCAGTCTATCCCAAGGCTCCTATGAGATACCTAGTTCTATATTGATCTAAAAACCACAAACAAAACACCAATTTAAAATCCTATAATGTCCAAAAATTATATATTTTTCTCCTATTTCTCAAACCCCTCCACCACTAATTTTAATATTAAAATTTCTATTGAATTTCACTACCCATCCATACTCTTGGGCAATAAATTTATAGTGAGATAGATCTACTATATTTAATTCCTTATATCATAGTTTTAACCATTCATTTGATAATTGTAATTCCATCTATTATGATTATTAAGTGATTCTCAACAAACAACTTCTCTTTATTTATTCTATATATGTTTCTCTTAAACTACTGTGTATAATATTTAGAGAATCCCAATAAATGATATTTTATCAAATTTTTGAGACAATTATTCTCCCCTTATCCTCTTGAGATATATCCATGAGTTATAAAACATAAATATGGAGATTAAATCACATTATATTCCCTATAAATATCCTAAATTTTAATCCATAAATCCTCTATCAACATTAAATGTTGTCTAAAAATATTTAATTGTAATATGATATTTTCCTTTATGACATATTCATATTCTTCAATTCCTTTATTATATCATAAAAAATTGCACGAAAACATATAATTAGATATCAATAAAAAAATTATAGATTTTATAACATCCCTACAATGTAGCCTCTTATAGTTGATTAGATGCATAAAAATATCACAAATTCACTTCTCTTAAGACAACTATAATCTTTTCATAATTTACTGAAACTTATTGATCACTGAACTGAAGGTGATATAAATCATTATTGAAAGCATGGGTACCTATATATATTGTAAAAAAACCATGTGATCATTAAAACAACACCATAATAACCACAATGAGTTTTTATGTAATATATCTATACTATGTAATCATTATTATGGTGTATCATGTTCTCCATAGTGTAGGTGTAAACTTTATTACCCATATGTGAGATAGAAACAACCCATATAAAGGAATGAGGATTATAGATTCATTATTATGTAAAATCGGTTACCACTAGATGACTGTTACATTTTTTACTTATGTTGTTACATACTACACTACAATATAATAGATTCAATATACCATTACATAGAATATGTATGATATTGATATAGATTACGTGAATATCCTCACCCTTCTGTAGAGACTCTCAAATATTACCCTTATGGTGTTTCTGTTCCACAATGGTAAGAATGAAATTTTTTTAATACATTACAAGTCATATGAAAACCTTAGAGACCTTTATCAATGTGCATTCTGATGTGTTATAGTATGGACAACTCCGACCAATCTAATTCTATAGAAAAACCTCATGTTACCATGTGTAAATTCCTTCTTCTTGTAATTTTTTTTTCTAGTAGTATCCAAACATTTTAAATAAACTATTATTGTAAATTTACAACAAAAAACAGTCCACATAAAAACGAAAAAGGTATTTTTTTCCAAAAAAACTCCCCCTTTAGGTTTTTTGACAATTGAAAATCAACCATAACTCTTTCGTGACTAAAAAACTTAAAAAAAACAAAATCAAATATAACAAAAAAAATTATTTTAGACACTAAAAATTTATTAATCCTATTGTATTTTAGGAGTGAATTAATGATTATTCAATAAAAAATTCAAATATCATGTGATACAATCTCATTGAGTGAAATAATATTTTTATTTTATAATTCTCTTGATAACAACTAACATTAAACTTCTACTCAAATCCACAACACTAAATTGTCATTCAAATAGTCTCACCCTAATTCATAATCTCCCTCCATCAGTATGGAAAATACAAAAATAGTTCACATATTTATCCGACATAATTTATTTTCCCCCATTATTAATGAACCAAAAGATCATATCCTATAAGTATTATAATATAGTGTTAGAAAAACAAAAAATGAATTGATTTGTGATATCATAAATTCCCAAAAAATTGATCCCCATTAGGGAGTCAGATCTTTATATCCAGAATCATTAAGAGATATTAGTTTAAATAGACTCCTAGAGCTAATAGATTACATTCTAATTCCACCATGGTTATTTCCATGGACATGATATTATCCCCTTGATGTTGAAAAGATATATAATCTAATTTCATGATTTATTGTCCAAAATTCTACTTTATTAAATTACATTGTATTTCATTTAGATTTTCCCTCCAAAAAATGAATGGGGTGTTTTCATCTATTTTTAGTAATTGGGTTGTCACAATTGAAAAGGATATATTATTCCACTTCCATGATAATGTATTCATGTAATTTCCTCATTTATATCATCTAGTTGAAATATTGTTTAGATGGTATATATTCATTCTCCAGCAGGAATAAGCTAAGGAAATATTACCTATCAAAAAGAAAATAAATACAATAGCTACCAAGACATAATACATATCCACTAGTTGACTATATCTTATCCAATAAGCATAGCCAATCAACATATGTATAACAAAAAAGTTATTAAAATAATTTTTTTAATAAAATAACCCAATCCCTGCTATTTTGTTAATATATTATGGAGTTCTTACCACAACCTTCATGTATATTTATTTTGGAAAACATTGAAAATGGGAATCTTGATAGGTGGAAAATAAAGTATCTAGACAATTAGTTTTCAAGTATATTGGAATACTAATTATTTTCTTATTAGGAGTCACGTTAACCTCCTGGCCTTCCTCACCTTTCAATAAATTTTTATTCAGTCTCCGCTAGAGTAGACATTATTTTAGAATAATCCATTTGAATCATTTCCATCACCTCATTGGAATATATAGCCTTATAAATAAAAGGAATATCCCTTCTTCAAATAACATGTATGGCGATTTAAAATTAAAACTCACTGATTATATGCATCTTTATTTTTCATCCCATTAGTTAAAAAAATTATTTGAATATATAGTCACATGAGATACCAAAAATGATTTCATCAAAACATAAAATCACCCACATATGATTTCCTTATTCTTTATTTATGTATATATTTCGATTAAACTTTATTTTATGAAATCCAAAATACTATTTGTACAAGTTCACCCATGGGTTATAATCCATTTATAAATGTTTTATCATAATTGTTTTCCGAAAATGGTGAACTATAATCTAATATTCATCAATTAAAACAACATTTAGTTATTCCATATAGACTTACTCTCCGAAGATTACATTCAGGAATGATAATTATATCTCTATTTGATATACATTTAAACCCATTTATAAATACTTATCTAGAAATAATATAATATTTTCATGTGAATACACTGGTGAAATTATTATATACATATCAATTCCATAAATTTGGGAGTACCCCTTTCACATTAAATGTAATTTTCTTCTTATAACCTTACATGATTTATTGTGTTTGTTTTAGAAACCCCATTGGGTTTGGAATAAATTATTATTTTTTGACCATGGGAGAACTTCTTATTTTTTGTTCTTTATGATTTTAAAATCCCCACATGAATTGATTTCATCTAACAACCAACCCTGGAATCTTCTTTATATGATATTAGTTTGACGTGAGATAACAATTGAGTTTGTTGTTAGGGTTTCATCCTTCTTGTTCCAATGGGGTTTAACCAATGATCACAAATATTATTTTAGGAGATTTATAAATTATTGGATCTCCTACATTATGTTTTATCACTGTAGTGTATTCATCATCATGAGAACTATAATCGAGGTTCACTAGATCCCCTAGAACTCCCCCTGATTTAAACGCATCATCATCATATTCTTCCTCTAAAATTGTGTTTTCTCTTTCTGAATTCCACTCATCTAAAACTAACATATTGTCATCTCTAATTAAAATATTCTAATTTTTAGTTATTATGATAATATTTATTTGGGTGAAATATTCCATCTTTTTTTATTATGCATATATGTCTTACTCTTTCATAGATATCCCAAAAATGTTTCATTTCATACATACTTCAAATGTTATATTCTCTTATTTATTAATGATGATGAACTTAATTATAAACACGCATAATTACATGAATCTTAGATTCATTACATTCTAGACTTCTTAAGGAGACAATACATCTTTTGGATATAAACATTTCTGGTTGGAGATATAGATTGTTGTAAGAATTGTTTCCTTCTAATTATTTTTTAGTATATTCACTTCTATAAGCACAGTTTGATCGAGGTTGTGGATTATATGATTTATTTTTTAGATAGTTCTTTTTTATAAGGAGTTCTCACTAATGAAACATGATACTAAAACCCTTTTTTTCTAGAATTTCTTCCATTTTTGTTTTTTCAAATTTAATTCCATTTCAAATGATTTTTTAAATTTTTCTAACCAAGAATAAATTTATATTCTCTTTGATATCAAGTGATAAACATGAATACCTTTGTCTTGTGAGTAATCACTATCAACCATGTCATTATATTGAATTAATCAACTAAAAAACATAATACCATTTTTTATTGGAACATTTAAGTGTTATTGGACAAAATATATCCATGTGAATAAGATCTATAAATTTTGATGATTTTACTTTTTGGGGTTATATGAATTTTAAAAAATCATACCATTTTTACAAGAAGGACATGTGTGAAACTTATCGCATGTGATCTTGGTTAATCACATGCTATCTCACATTTCACCTGATTTTCCTATTATTATCCCCTCAAATAGTATAGTTTCTTCTACCATTTCTTTTTTCCCTCCTCCAAATATAGAATAAAAATGTTTTATTATTTGATAAGGTAAGTATTTATTTTTGATTATCTTCCTTATAAAATAATTGGACAATATTTTTCATTTAATTTGCATCTGTTCTTGAAAAAATATATAACATTACTTCAGTAAAAATAATTTGATTACACATAGATTATTATATCCATGACCATTAACCAATATCACTTATGTTATTTCTAGATTTTCCCATGATCATTTATGTTTTAGAGGAATTATTTTTTATACTTTCTTGATTAACAAACAAGACCACTCGATTTATATCATATTTGTTTTTAGTGATAAGATCTTCATTTACATTCATGTGGGAGGAAAATATATCATCCAAAACCCATGTTTTCCACATGTCTATTTCTCCAAAATAAATATAAAAATCATTTTTTTCCCATGTATTATTTTTCCCACATGATCATAGGGTAACATTTCATGATTATGGTAAATATTTTACACCTAAAACACTATGTCTTCATCATCATTTTCCAAAACTAAAAATCTATTGTGAGTTTTCATCCTAATTGAGGTCAAGAATATATGTTTTTTTCTAGTTCAGATATTATCCTTAGATGTATTTTCACACCCTGAATAAAAAGAAATCTTCTTGTTTCAAAATACATAAGACAAAATACCACTTATTAAAATCATAAGAAAATTAATAAAACAACTAACCTATTTTTAATATATGATTTTCTGTAAAAACATATTAGTAATATTACATACATATTGAACATAAATCAACTTATGAGATAATTGAAACATTGATTTTGGTGTCCCCATTTAACATTTTTCTTTTTGAGAAATGTTCTATTGAACTCCATTCAATTATATTTTTTCCTCGTGTTGGTACATGTAGTTTGGAATCATCCATGTTTTTCTTCTCCTTTTGACCATACTGCACCATATGTTTCCCATTTATTTTCAAGCATTTTGATTAAGTTATTAGAATATTTTCATCAATATACAACCTATGCACTTCCTTTGACATTGATTCTCCCAAACATCCTAATTTATTTTTTAGAGTGAGCGGAATTTCCATGAATTTATACTTATATCACTACACAAGGAATTATCATTTAATTTGATCAATTATTTTCACTATATGATTTATAAAGTGTAATATATCCTCATTTATCTAGTATTATTATTCTTTTTGAGAAAAAAGA
The DNA here is from genome assembly GCA_963277665.1 of Viscum album. NCBI lineage: Eukaryota > Viridiplantae > Streptophyta > Magnoliopsida > Santalales > Viscaceae > Viscum > Viscum album. Next base: position 671,251,334 of record OY728123.1, read on the forward strand.
TAAACCTCTATCTCTATATTTACCAAATTTCTATATTTAACTTCATTATTATCTATTTTAAGGTTTGAATTATAATCCTATAATTATTTCACATAAATATTAGTGTATTGAACTATTGTATTTTTCGTCACAATGTTCTCACTCTATATATTAGTTTATTCCTTATTCATATTGATATCAACCTGAAAAAAACTCTCCCCTCAACCTCATAATTTTTATCATCATTATCATTTTCCCTTTGCATCTCTATGAAAACCACAAATGAAACCTCGTTGAGGTCCATGTAATCTGAAACATCTCCCACTTTAGTTTTGTATAAAATTTCATCATATTGAGAATGAATGGTCACCCTTTCTAATACCCTCCACTAGGATATGCTCTTTCCTTTAATTACATTTTATTCATTTTTGAAATGGGAATAATCATCACTCCTTCCTTGGTATTTCTTTGAACATCTAGCGGGATGTTTTCTAAAATTACCACCTTAATTAAGTGTGTGGAATATTTCAATTAAATTTTTATTTTCCTCTTTTTTTATAAGAGATCAAGGACTTTACCTTGAAAACCCCTTCTTTTTCATGATATTATTTTATAGAAGTTGTATTTATATATTCAAATAAGCCTTTAATTTAGACCCATTATCTTTATTTCTCATTTTATAGGAATCAAGAGTGCTATGTATGTTATTTAAAGATATCCATGTGTTATCATTTCTGTTATTTTAAAAAAACACTTTGAGGGTGAGCAGAAGTCGAAACATCACACATGGGATAAAAGAATATATGCCAGATTAAAAATTCAAAATTTAAAACAACACATTATCCAATGAGCCTCGATCTATGCACATCAGCATCAGCTGGAGATAAGACTTCTCCATCATGATTCACACCTTCTGTCAACTCCAGCCAATCATTTTTGTCATTGTCATTATCCTGTGTCACACCCATACACTGAAGAACAGATACATTAGAGCTGATCAACACTGCTCCATAGCCACCACAATGAAATAGATAATATCAACAGATTCATCGATGACCCATCCACCATTACTCTCAGTGTTCGTCATCCCCATCATCAACAACCAAACCAAAACACCACAAAACATCCTTCATCCCCTCGGGACCAGTGAAGATGAAAACACTGTGAGTCATAATAACGCTTGAAATCACATCCCAAAGATCCGGGGAGAAACCACAGAAATCCACCTCTGAGAGAGTAGTGGAGGCCTTGATCCAGAGTACAGAAATAGGCAAGCGAAGTCCCTGACAGAGCTCATCTGTGAGACCCCCAAAAAACAATCCTACAAACAAAACCAATGCCTCCAAAATAGAACAATGAAATCTGAATATGAGAATGAATCCTAACCGGAATAACAGAAAAATGAGGATGGAACCACAAGGGAAGTCCAAACCATGAAAAAAGAAGGAAAAACAGGTGATAAACCTATATAGATAAAAGAGATTCTCGGATAATGAAAACCCATAATGCCTCAGCCCAAAACCTATGATTATCTGATTCTCATATATTACTAGGAGGACAGAATTGTTATGCGAGGCTAGAGCATGGAATAGTATCCTAGGGTTCGAAGCACCTCCACCAAAGAAAAATCGAATAGAAAATGCATCAAATTCTCTGTGGTCTATTTCTAATAAAGACCATATTTCCTTGTTTTTTATTATTACATTATCATTTGTTGTGTGTACATCCATTAGAAAATATAATAAGCAATGTTTTATCCTACTAGTCAAATATTGAAAAAATATATCCCTTCGAAAAAATAGTTTTATGATTTATGACAACTACTACTATCTTGCTTCTAAGAAATATAAAATGTCACATAAAACATTTATTTAATACCACTTCATGGTCATTGCCGATGGATATACACTATGAAGGGTGAATCTAGGTATGGTAAATTCAAACATTCTCCATGATCATAATATTTCTTTCTCTTTATGAATATAATTTCTTTCTCTCCCATACATACTCTCTTGTTTTAATATGTAAATAAATAATTAATAGAGTTGTTTTACATACTTCTGCAAAATTGGATAATCCAAGAAGAATTCCATGAAATGTAACTATACACAGAGACACTAAATTACACTTATTTTGATTGTTTTTTACAAAATATATATTCTGTAAAATCCTTATGAACTTTCCACACACCAACAAAAATATTAAAAATATAATTAATATCATTTTAAATAATGAGAAACTCACAACACCTCATATATAGATAAGCATACACTTCTCTTAGTGTTGTTTTTTATTCTATACAGTTGTATGTGGAGATAGCACAACTAAAACGGTGGGACAATTCTACACAAACTAATGAGTATTAAATGAGATAGTCTACTATAATTTCATACTTATCTCACACTTTTTATCTTTCTATAATTACTATGATTACCTTTAATAACCTTTATAAGGGATTTTATTCAACCCACTTCCCTTTATTTACTTTAATATGATTATATCAATATTTCTCAAATTTTTTAGATTATCCGACAAACATTTATTTGATCTAATGTTTAGGATCAAGTCTCCTTTCTTTATCATCCCATGATCTAGATTTGTGTCATCCACATTTAAATGTTGTGATTAAGGAAAAATTAATTCTCATTAAACCTCCTAATGACTAATATATAACTCCCCAATTGAGTTTTTTATTTGTTTTAAATTTATTAATTTAGTTTGAACCATTCTTATACAAGATATTCATCTTATTTCATGACATTAATATGTCAGGATTCATTACACCATGGTGTATAAAGAGTGATCAATCAAAAAATTATTTTTTTGACTACTTCCATATGGTGTAGCTACCTATAATTGATTAGACCACCAAAATATCATGAATTAACTTCTCTTAACTCTCCTATGATATTTACATAATGTCGTTAACCACCTATATCACTATAATGGTTGTGGCGTAAATCATTTTAAATTGTGTGGAAACCTTTTTACTTGTAAAAACTTAAATCATATACTCTTCCAGAATAACACCCTCCAGTTGAAAGGAGTTACTATGGTGTGGAATATTCTTTTCAATCATAACTATATTTTTGGTTATTCTGCATGGAATAGGATTAAATTGGATTACCCCCTATATGATCTAGAAACTAATTATATGTAGGATTCAGGATTGTAAAATTTCTTTTAAATGAATTCTTTTTCCAGAAGATTATCCTTACTTGTCCCCCTAATATTGTAACCTAATTCACTATGGTGTAGCATATCTAGTAAAACATTACACACTCTTAGTCTAACCATTATGTATATTAAGTGACTTTCATTACAATTAGATGATGTCCTTAGTGTACAACAATTATAACATAGCCCTCTTCACTACAGTGTGCAAGATAATTTGATATGACATAACTAATCATATGAATACCTCATTATCCCTTGAAATAAGAATATATTGACAGTTTGTATTCAATATAACTATAAAGAATATAATTTTATAGATAAACTACATTCATGTTGGCATAGAGTCTTTCATCAATGCATATTTATTTTTCAATGTTATCGAAGTATCTTAATGAAACAATAACATGTAATTTTATACCAAACACAATCAATATAAAAACACCAAATAGGATTTTTTTACCATGTTTAGTATAAAAATCAACCCCACATCTTCAATTATTGGTTGATTTATATGGTATGAACCAAATTGATTCTTATAATGGTTGAAGTTGGTATGGTCAATGGTTATGACATAGAAATTTTCACACAATGACCCTAATTGAAAATTTATTTTCTTCTACTTACCTTCCTATGAATAAACCTTTATATGATGGTGAATATTTGGGTAAAATGGTAAGTTACTAAGCAATGCATTTCTCAAAACCATAAATAGGAACCCTAGTGTACATGCATGACTTATAATTGAGATCAATATGATTAATGGTTTTTCAGTTGAATGGAATGGTTAACTATAAGAGGTATTTTGTGATTGGGATGAGGAGAGTTGATATGAGGGGATTATAATAGATACACATTTTGTTTATTTCATTTTTTATGTTATCAACCTAGTGGGAGATCAGTTTTTTTATAAATATATGTTTATTCATATTATATTTTTTTAGAAATTATTTTATTATTGATTATTTGTACTCGAAAGTATATCTATGGTGGATGATCTTTAGTTATTTGTACTTTTTCTTAGTCTGCTTCTACGGTATATTCACCTAAATATATGATTTAGGACTTTGCTACTAATCAGTAGCCTATGGTGAATGGTGACGTATGATTGAAGACATGTTTTTAACATGAACCAATAACACATCTAATACCAAATCACAACATCAATGATTCCCAATTCCAATTTCCAAAACATGGTACATGTCACTAGAATATACAATGACGAAACACTTAATAATTTAAATCAATGCAGGATCAGACATTTTCAGTAAAAACCTCAGGATGTAGCCTCTCTCTATTTCCTCGGAGCATCTTGGATACCTTCTCTGATGTTTCTCTGGAATCATCGGGGCACGTGCCGAAGATACCTCATCTGACCTGTGCCTGTGGTTTTTCTACGGATCGCCTTGATACTCCAATTATATTTTTGGAGACGAGTAGCAGGGAAGCCACAGGCATTACATCAACTATTCTGGAGGTGGAAGCTCCGGCGACTGCATTGGAAACAGAGAGTGTGCATCTTGAGGACATGTGGAATCAACGATCGAGACACTTATGTGTGGCGATACGTCAAGTCATGGTGAAATAGTTTCATAGAAGTTTTTTTTCATATAGTTTTGGTATATGGATATATAGAATAAGGATGTATTTAAACTTATGATGGACCATAGAAAAAATATTCACAAAAACCCTTCTTTTGGGGAGTCCCAGTTACCAAGGTGCCAATATTGTAGATTCTGGTTTATTCTATAACTGTTTAGATATTTATTCAAATAGGTTAGGTTATCATTAATTGTTAATTCTTTTGTTTCTTGGATTTCAGTGACCTGAGACATGTATAAATAAATCTTATTTGTCATATAAGATTCACATGATATATGTGTCATAGTATATGATTGATTTCATTAACAAGATGGTGTTTCACTATTTAATTTTTTAAAAATAACATATATAATATTTTCCAATAAAACATGATGATGGAATTCTACTAAACTGAACCATGGTGTATTCTATTGATTGAATTTCATGTCAATAATTTAGTGATATATTATCTATTGAATATTATGCAGTCCCTCTATAAAAAGGATGTATAGTCCCCCTAGTTTATCGATACAAATATTTGATTCCCTATTCATGGAAAGCAGTGGGTTTCGTGTAAGGGAGGTATACCCGGATGATGTAATTTAGGGATTGGAATGGGATTTCTTGAAGATGAGGATACCCAATATAGGGGTGAGAAAATTATATATAAATTCTAGGGGTTCATGAGGCATGGAGAGAAATGAATCATTCTAGTATCATAGTTCAGTTTAGAGGTTAAAATCGATTATATTTCATTTCATATTGATTATGGAATAATTTTTCTGTGGGATTGAAAAATAATTTATTAACACTTTTTTGGAAATATTCTTTGGTAGAAGGTGATCACATTATATGAATTGGAATAAGTGAGATTCCTGGGATATTTCAAATGAAAGCATCTAGGATTTTTTCATCTAGATGAGATTAACATGAAATATGGAATGGTCAAGGGTTTAAGCACAGGAGCCTAGGCTTTTTGGATTGTTAATCATAGGATAATGAGTCCATTTTACTGACTGGATTATATCGGATCAATAATCTATTCTAATCGAATAATATTGAGATGGATAGCTATCGAGAATCAGTGTGAGGGTTCTTCTAGAGGTTGAATTAGCAGGGGAGAATAATATTGAGGGATGAAATAGATTTTTGAAAAATAATTGATGTGTTAGAGAAACAACACATTGGTTATGAATAGAAACAATTGGGGTTTTCATTTGATAGTGGTCCATATACGAGTCTACATTGAATTTTTGGGTCCCTAGAGAACTCGAGTGGTGTGGTGATGGATACCCTAGCTCCGAACTATTTAATAGAGATTTATGAGATTTTTTGGGGGTTTTAGTACATTATATCACATTCGGTGTTACCTATTATGACTTGTATCCTTTTGGATATTAATTGTTGAGATATGATGGAATCAATGTTAAATATTGGGTCAATCCATGCTTGTAACTTGATGAGGGTTGTCATTTATTAGGAGCACATGTATGAGGAAGAGAAACATGTGTGTGATGATGGGACGCATCTAGGTTGGTGATCAAGGAGTTTTTTATTATAATTCATATGGTGTGGAACATATAATTAAATATTGGAGTGTGTCACCCTAATTATAGGTGAATTATAGAAAATTTTGTGGATGACATTCCATGTGTGTTGGGAATAGGTATCAATGGTTTTCAAAGTTATTGTGCATATTCGAGTAGGAATGTCTCATATAGTAGTTATATAATTTAATGGATATACAATGGGTTATAGAGGTTTATAATTATAGGTTAATTAGTGAACTATAAGAATTCACCTATAGTAGAGAGCATATCAATCATGGATGTATGGCCTTAATTTTTGTACGTCCATGGATGTGGTCAGACCATTCATTAAATAATTACGATGGTAGATAGATCTTAATGTGTTGTTAAATCCAATTATTTTTGGTTCCTAGGAGAATTATTTATTTATGATTCAAATGTTGTTTAATATGGTACCTATATGTTGGCATCTGACTCATGATATAATTTAGAAGGATCTGAAAGTGGGTAAGATCAAAGGTGCATTGGTGATCTAGGTGAGAGTATGATAGATGGTGTTCATAGATGAGATCCTGAAAATAGAATTACCAAAAAATTCATGTTTGGGATTTAGTGTGTGTGTTTAGATGATCTTGTGAAGTGTATTGGAGTTCAATAATCATTTTCAAGAAATAGTATATCACATTTATTATTGAGATCGAGTATTTTCAAGAAAGCATGAACAATAAATGATCAATCTATTTTTAAGAATGAAATATGATATAGTGAGGTTGAAACTACATAAAACCTATTACTAGACCATGGGAAATGAATTTTATGTAATCCCATGGAGGAAATATTTGAATAATCTTGACTATAGTGGTATATATGAGTATGATTTAGCATCACCCAAGTGTTTAAGATGGTTATGATTGGATGAATCATATTTTGATGAATAGTATTCTTTACTGTTTTCATTAGGGTAGTGGAATCTTGTTAGGAATTTTATAAGACAATTATGACTCGGTTTTAAATTTAAAACCAATTTATGATGGTAGAAATGAATAAATGGCTAATTAAGCATCTCATGGATGAGAAGAGTTATGGTAGATAGGTTGTAGTGACCCAAAACATTACAGGTGGGGAAATTTAGAAGAAATTGTTTTTTTCTTGAAAAAAGATAAAATTTTAGAATCTATATTTTTATCCTGATTCTAAGGTTTTTATATCATGAAGATATGTTTTCAGATATGGATCATTCTCAATGAGTTGTTTTGTGGTCTCTGGTAAACATTGAGATGGGGTTTGGGGAACCCCTAAATAATTATTTTATTGCTATAAGTTATCATGTCATGATGTCTGACTTAGCATTCTAATGAGTATAATATTGGATATGGTGATTCCACAACTAAGGAATTTGATGTGTGTTAGTGTTATGTAATTTTTTCTATAGGAATGTCTATTATGAAAGTGTGTCATTTTTTAGGGGAGGGAGTCATGCCATGATGGTGCACCCTTATACTGGGGTCTAAGGGGCCTTTTTTGTAGACTTTTATATTTTTAGTGATGAAATTCAGCCACATCATGACCTTTAGTTCAAATTAGTATGAGCTTCCACAAAGGATGTCATGACTAGGAGAATGGAGTAAACGTTCCACAAGGATGGGAGGTAGTATCGTAAAGTCTGGGATGTTCCCTTGACAAGGGGCATTGCACTCTGACCTTTGGGGTTTGTACCATGATTCAGGTAGACATGGGAATTGTCCATATTCTTTGGGGTTGTGACCCCGTGACCCAGAGTATCCATGATGTGATTTACCTTTTCATTGAGACATTTCACTATGAACCTCATTGTTTCACCATGAATCAGAACTTGGGATTGGTATTATCCTAGTAAACAATATCATTTATGATTTTCTCTCAATATATTTTGGGGGAATAAGCACTTCGAGAGGGCTATTTTAATCAGTTCCATTCTCAATCTTCCCCTAATTTTATCTCCCATGAGAGGGGTGATTTCATTGAAAATTATTTCTCTATTATATGTGTTTTTAATTTGTAATTTTTTTATTTTCCTTAACAATATTTTCTTGTAATTTTACATTATATTAGGGTTGGGTTTGGAATTGGTTCCACCATATCAGGGTCTATCCAATGCATTTTGATTGGGATTTTGATTATCTTGGAATGAAGGGGTCCCATGATGAGGTACACAAACTATCATTAAACATTTCAGATGTTGTATTCTAATTACTTAAATGATTTATTTTTTCTAATTTAATTAAATGAGATTGGTGGATGATGGGGTGTAGGTTGATAGGTTTTTTTCTAGTGAATGTGTAGGCAGTATTTCCATGGACTTTTGAGTGTGATTGGTCACATGTTTTGGGTGGTGATATTTCCTAGTGATATTTTTTCAATAATACCTCTTTGATTAAAATTTGATAACAATTTATACATGTTAACAGGTACATATATGGATTTCATGATCTAGGATACTGGCATGGGTGATGATATGAGATTATATGAGGAATTAACATGTTTGAAAAAGGATGAGTAGATAATCCCATGGATTATAAATTTTTTGTTGAGGTAGGTTGTAACTTTAATAAAAGAACATATTTTTTTTTATGCATTAGGGGAAAGAATATATGTTTTCATGGGACCAGTTAAAGGGATGGGGACCAGGATCACCCTGACAAAAGAGATATGAATGAATTGAGCCTCATATAGATGATGTAAGATCCCTTTAGAACATTGGGTATTTAGAGATCATCTGTTGACTGTATTATCTAAGGGAGAGAGTTCATCTTGTATATATAAGAGAACTCAATAAGTTATTTATATCAAATATTAGGGGATAACATCCTAGTTTATTTTCATAGTGATTATTATGATGATATGGGATTCATTGGTGAATTGATAATTGGTGTGATAGTTGTGTGTCTCATGTAAGATGAAGAAAACTCCTTGAGGGTATATTGGAATATTGGTGTGGTCTATGAGTAGGATAGTCACTATAGGGATGGATTTGGTTTGACTGAGAAGGGTTTACTCAATTTAATCAGTTCATAGCTCTACTAAGGGATATGTGTAGTGTGACCCATAAGTGTGTCTTGGGAATAATTGGATATTTTAACATTTGGTTTCCAAGAGAAATAGGGGAGGGTATCATAAGAAGATAATTGGTTTGTGGGTTTAGGTGGTCATTAGTATTTTGATGAGATTTGGACCAGCTCATTGATGATTGGGTCAGATGATCTTAATAGTGTATCCTATTTCTAGTGAGAAGATATAAGGTTTGGTCTGATAATCCCTAGTGGATTCAATAATGGGATATGTGAGATATCTAAGAGATTAATTCTATCTCAATTATGTGACCAGGATAGTGTTAGGGAGAACATACTAAGAGGTATGATGAATAAAGACATAGACATCATGGTTCGGGTAAAGACTCAAGTGGCTAGAACCCTATATTGATTTGATGTGATAATGGGTCGAGATGTGCACGATGTTTTATATTATATGATATTAATAGTTCAAATGAAAAAAATGGACTAGATTACAAGAAACTATTCTAAAAAAAGGTTAATATTTCATGATTATAATGTATCCACATTTAAGAGCGGTCGGGTTGGGTTCTTTTAATATCACTTATCCTATGAGTGTTGTGATATATTGTTCATTATATTGTTCCCTTTTTTAAGAGGTATTGGTTTGGTCATATTCATTATGAACATCCCCATTGGGAATTTTATTAGGATCTATACAGTGTTCCTTATCGCACCCTAGTGTTTATTGGTTGGGTTATCTGTAGTGATCCCATAACTAACAAGAAATGAGAAGGGTATTATTCCATGTGTACTTCCCTAAAAGGGAATGGGTTGGGATATTTCAGTGTTTAATTACTTAATGATGTTAATTTTCTAGTGATTATTTAGTATTTTTATCCCGTAGGGGGTGACTAGGGTACTTGATAAGGAACCTTCCCAAAGAACGTCAATAATAGATGATACATGGTATGATACCATACCCTCTATCATTGGAAATTGTCTGAGTTATATGGAATGATATGAATTGATTCTAAGAAAGGCTCAATTAGGTTTTCATGGGTATTATGGTTCCCTAGTAAGTATAGGAAAACCAAACATGCATGTTTAGATCCCAATATTTATTTTCCTTAGGTATATACATGTATATGATGTAGTATATCAGGGGAACATAGTATGATCCTACTATGATGAATTCACATACCATGAATGGGAACTTTGGTGTGTGTATTGTCATTATGTATTCTTTCTTGGTAATAAATAGTTGTGTTTTGGATTGGGATATAGAAACACAATGGGGATTTGGAGACTAGGAAAAATTAATTATCAGTGATTGTAGTGGTTCCTCTTGACTTTTTAATTTCCTTTTTTATATGTGATTAACCCCATGATAAATCTATTGTTTTATGAATATATATTTCTACATTGTATATTTATTATAACATTACTGTTTTATTGATTATGTGTAATCTAATGGTTATAGACTATGGAAATTTTTTTCTTTTATGGTCTTTTTACTATGGTTTTGGATAATAGTATCCCTAATATATGGTTTATGGAAACGTCATGTGACATCATTATCTAAAATATGGGGATTATCACTTGAATCCATTTGGTATCATCATTCAAGATACTAATGAGTTTTCTTGGGTTTGGGTGTGACAATGATTTTATTAATTCGTTTTTTCTTATGTTTTAGAAACATTTATCTGTCGAGACTTAGCATATGCTTGAAAACTAGGTGTTATTCACTGATAATATGTTGACACATTTTCTCATGAAGTATTCAATAAGTTATATATAAGAAGGACGTTCATCAGGATATAACCACCAATATAAATTCAATATGTTTTATGTGTCCTTAGATATTCATGTATGTGAAAAAGTTTATTATTCCTTACAGCTGAAAATTCTATTAACGTGTATCCAAAAAATGTACATTAATGTATGGATGGAAAATATGATAGCATATGAACTAAAATAGGTAACCTACATTGGGAACAAAATTAGTGATATTAAATTAATTTAATAAATCAATAGATTATTTTTTCATTTCCATTCAAATGATTGATGATATCCCATGAAATTTGATAAAAATATAACCATATTATGAAATTTATGTATATGGTGGATTACAAACATTTTCACATTAGAAATTCAACGAATATCAAGTCAATCATATATGGTGATAACACAAGTATGCATACATCTTCCTAATATATCAGAAAAAGGATATTATATTAAAAACTATCATTCAAAGGAATTTTATTATAGTGGCTACATTAACTTCTCTTTCAAGGAATTTTTTATGTGTTGTTAAAAATGATTTCGGACATTAGTTATGATCACCAATTTCCATTGAGAATATGTTATAAAGGGTCACACACTAGTTTATCAAAATCCTTCTTGAAATCGATTATATTATAATTTTAAATCAAATTTTATTTGGCCTTATCGAATAGTATTTATTCTATTAAATTTTTATTATTGAAATTCATTCAAAGTATATTCCAGTTTACAATATGAGAGTTGAATTTTATATTTTATTTAATTATTAACCAGGTAATAAATAAATATTTATTTATTTATTCAACCATTATGTAAACATAGTAAACTAAATATTTTTTTCTATTACATATATATTAAAATATATTTTTATTCCTAATTATTAGAGAATATAATATTTTATTCATTATTTAGAATGAATATATATTATTCATGGATTGATAAATTCTATAGGTGATATGAGTTGATTTTAATGACCTGAAAGAAATTAAATAATTCATTTAATAATATTTTAATAATGAAATATTTATTTTTTTAATAAATGGTATAAAAAACATGTCATAGGGTTTAATAATAATTTTTATAGTATCATATGAAATTAAATATTGCATAGATAAAATAAATAGATAAAGGGTACTTGTGAAATTGTATTTATATAACTCTATTTATAAGTTCTAATTTATATCAAATTTTCTAACATAGAATTACTTTGCTCTGTGGGGGATCCCTCTAGTAATCTCTAAAACGATTTTGAGAAAATTCTCCCTTCCTCCGCATCTCATGAATATAAAGGGTAGAAAAATAGATCTTTGTTGTGATCAATATTGAATGGAATAATGTAATAGATACTTACCCACTTGCAAATATTGTTTCGAAATTTTTGTTTAGGTATTCCTACAGAACATGTGGATGCATTTAAAAAATTCCACATTTTGATTGTACATCGCACTGAACAAAGACTCATGTTCAGAAATGGAAGTCTGATTAATGAGATACCAATGTTTGAGGTAATTATATTTTCAAAATTAATAATAAATTTAATTTTAATGATCCTATAAATTAGATTATAGGTTTGTGTTCTTCTAGTTCTTCATAATATTGATGAAAAAAAAAACATGGGAACATTCACAATGCTTATACTACTCTCTAAAACCTTTAAGTTGTATCATATCAATCAATTTATAATTTAAAATTACAAAAAATTTATTTGATCAATTACATATATTATTTTTCTTTTTTGATATTCTTGTTTTGTTATAATTCCAATGGTTGAGATGATGCATTAATCTAAATTTGTATGGCTACGAATTGGAGAAATTGTATGGATAATGCTTGAATAAACCATCCAATGATGGAATAGATGATGGAGACATCACATGATTTCTTGGAATGTATAAAAAATATAGACACTTTGTAGACATGGCCAGACCATTCAAGGAAAATTCCACATAAATCATAGTACATTATGCGGTTCAATACACAACTTCTTTATATATTGAGTATTGACTACTAGTGTGGTACATGGATGATAGAAGATACAAGATGAATTATTGGATCGTACATTCTGTGTAACCCCATTTAAATTACATTTCATTCAATTTGTGATGAGTTTTCTGGGTATGACTATAGTGTATTTTCATTTTATGAATTAACTATAATACCATAAATTCAAGGAGACCCAAACTAAATAACATGTAGTTGTAGCTGTTTATAAACATTTTGTGACACGTGACGCTCCACAAAATGCACACACATTGATACATAGGAGGTTTCATGTGCATTAACATGTGTTATTATTAATGTTTATGTAAATATTACTAGTATTTGACATGTAACATTCATCGTACACATAGTTAACTATAATCAATTTTCTAGTTATATACGGCACATATATTAATGGCCTTCTTTGTAGTCATGCAGGCTTGTTGTATATTCTTTGACCACACAATACAAAATGTTGAGTATATCAAGATAGGATGTGTTAAAAAAATATTGTTCAATATGCAGTGCATTTCATAGACCATACACTATTAGTGTCTCACTAAATGTCAATGATAGTATTCGTCAAGTAATTATTTAATTTTCAAAAATGTGATTTAATATTGTGTAGTAAGTTCATATTATATGGCCTACAAAGTACACTTCATGTACTAATTTTTCTTAAATTTATAATAAAATTATATATTTTATATAATAATAATTTATTATAATATTGTTATGTTAATTTGTTTTTGTTTTTACAGAGATTTAAAAAACATTTATTAATTTACAGATTAGTTTATCAATTTTTAATTTAACAATATCTATAATAAAATTGAAAAAACTTAAATTAGTGTTATAAATATTTAATGGTGCTGTCTTTTAATATTTTGAATGAACATGAGATTTTATTGACCTATGTGATTCCCTATACCCACACTCTTGAGCCTAGTGAAATAACCACATGTTTTATAAACTATATACGATGTCATATGTAGATTGAAATAAATAAAAATCACAAAAATATATGACATAAAACAAATTTTTTATTACATGCTTTCTAAAAATATTTTACATTTAGAGATTTTGAGAATTATAATAAAATAGAAACTAGAGAGACCATGTCTTTCTCAGCTAATGTACATTTTTCCATAACATAAGAAATTATCTAATCCATAACGATTCTTCAACATCTCCCATAAATTCTCCATATGTGTTATCATATTATACGTTTAATGTGTGATGTGTCTATTTATAAACTATGGAAATGGAATCATTATGAGGGGTGAGATCAAACAATCAGTAAAGAAAAAATATAACTGAATATTCCAAAACTATAATATTGGTAGACGTAAAATGAAAATAATTAATAATATGAATAATTACATAATCAATTGAAAATAAAATAATTTTATATCCATTATTGTAAAAAAATAATTAATATAAAAAATAATTATCTCATACTGATGGAATGTATAATATCAGACATATATAATTATATCAAGACCTTATTCCATGACACTAACCTATCATATGAAGCGGTATTTGGAAATATCCAACTTGTTTTATCTAATTAGACATATCGTTGCATTAAGGGGATATATAATTCTATGACCCACCCATTTTTTGATTAACTCAAATTCATTCTACTAAATAGTATACAATTGCTTTCATACCATTCCATAAGGAAGCATTAGTTGAAAAAATATAATCCAATCAATATAATGAAGAATACAGAATATCAATACATGATAAATTTATGTTAGTAGTCATTAATAGAAAATAAGTTCAATACTTTTCACCATGTCAATGAAAGGGATAACATGATAACAATAAATCCAAAGGAAGAATATGGATGGTTAAATAATACGTATTCAACATTACAATAATCATATTTCCTGAAAAAATAATATATATAATAACAATACTTTTCCTCATGGAAATATAATACCATTATTTCTAGGTGAACATCATTCAATATGAATTGTGTAAAATATGAAGTTCACATTGTATATAGGAATGAGTATGTGGATAAGTCAATAAGAGAATAAATTGACAATAAAACGTCCATAAGATGAATTTGGAAACTTTTAAAGGAGAATAAACCCAGTGCATCAAAGAAAAAATACAAAGTGATGAAATAAATGAAAACACCAACAAGAAATAATTCTATGAAGGATATCATAGAATAAATGATCAAGAATATAATTATTCCATACCATTATTCCAATACATCATGTGATATTCTATATTCATATTATAGGATAAATCTGGAAACATAAACACCATTAGAGAAATCCCATTTGTAAATAATGTGGTAAATTAAAGGGAAAACAAAAATGATATTTTATAAAACATTTTTAACATTGATCTAAAAGAAAATTTAAATGTCTCATTCAACATTATCTTTTTAAAATATGATTTAAAATATTAATAAAACCATTATTTTTAAAAATATTCTACGATAATGGATAATTTAAAATACATAATTTTTATAATAGAGAAAATATTAGATAAAGACAAAATATTTCACAGTGAAAGCAAAAAACGCTTTTTATTATTTTTAAAATAATATTTTAAAAAAATATCATTTTAAAAGGAGTAAAAATAATTATTTCATATAATAAAAATATTTCCAACATTGATTTTTAGAAATTTTCATATGATAAAATATTATTTTTGTAGAACCCATCCATAAAATGTAATGTTCAAGATGAAATGTTTTATTTCAACAAAAGGATATTTGAGTTATAAATATCTCATACAGAAAACATAAACAATGAGGCGTGAAACATTTCTAAAATTTTTTTCAAGTAAAAAATCATAAAAATTTATATTACCAATCAAAAACTAGATATTTATAGTGAATTTGGGTTATCAAAGCCCAATGAATGGAAAATGAGTTACCAAAAATTCTTATAACTAGAGAAACACTTGAGACAAAATACATTTGAAGAAAAGTTATGAATAATGATTTATTTATCCCCTGAATTGAAAGGAAATAATGTATAAGTAATTCATGGGATTGTAAATCAATATAACTCCATACAAAGAAAACATTGTTTATGAAATGTAACTTGTCTCAAATAATAGGAATTAAGACTATGAAAACCGATGTATTTTGAGTAACATTATAATCAATCCCCCTTAATAAATAAGTATTGTTATTGAACATAAAATACCATTATTAAAAAAATAATTCATGATATGATATCTAAAATAGGTATTATATACACCACATAAATGATATAAGTGGAATATTACTAAATAATATAGAGCATTCTACCAAATGATATAAGGCACATACAACTATAAATGATATAAGGTGAATACTACTAAATAAATCTCAAAGAGAGATATTTGATATGAAAACACATATATATGTCCTCATTCATTGTAAACATCTACCAAATACCCTAAATAATTAAATTAGGTTCCTTAAATACATTAAAAATACCATTTTTTATAATTATCAACATTTAATTCCAAATTAAAAAATATATATATGCATATATATTTGATAGATTTTACCAATTTTCAATATTGGGTGTAAGTAATCTTTTTCCCTTTAAACTAGTTCCATAAAAACGGTTTTTGTATTAATTATTATTAAACATTTCATCTCTACAAGATGATTTAATTTAGTGAAATATATTTCCCATTATTTTTTTATAAATATACAATTTCATTTCATGGAAATTTTGGTTACAACATGTGGTGATGGAATCAATGACAAGCATGTTTCTGTGTTTCCTGTTAAACAAAGGGTGATTTATTAGTTAATGAGTTAAATATTCTTATATCATTACTATAACAAAAAAAATACATTTAAAAATTTATATAATATTATACCATTAAAAAAGTTCTCATAGTCATCCATGATATAAATAAATAGCATTATTCAGGTAAGTGGTCAAAACGGACCTAAACATGAACACACTGTGATTAATGGGTGATTCTGAGGTGGTTTAGTTATAATCTAATTATAAAATAAGAATAATAATATTTTTATTCGATTATTATTATATTTATATATCATAATTTTATCAAATTATAATTATAATATAATTTTTAAAAATTGATTATATACAAATAATAGTTACTTTTCTTATCAGTTATCTCTTTATAAATAATTGAATTAACTATAATCATTTGATTATCATTCCATTAATTTTTTCTATAATATATCATAAAATAAACTGAACTATATAATAAAAATAATATTTATCCCATAATGACGTACTCATGACCCACAATTTAAATCAATTTTGAAAAGAAGATTGATAATAATTCATTCCATGGATGCAATAGTCTCCATATAAGCATGATTAATGACTGCATTTTACATAGAATAAGAGAAAGGATTAATTTGTATTTTTATTTTGGAATCATAAACATGATATAAATATCATTATAATTTATTAAATTTCCATTTATATTGTTCTATTAATGTCGATATGGAAAATGTAAGACATTGTGGTGTGAAGGTGGTAGTCCGTACAACGCACGAAAAATAGTTTCATTTATCATAATAGAAAAGGGAAAAGGTGATTAATGATATTTACCATTGAATAAAAATTCATTATATAAAAAAATTATTTGTTTATAATGTTTTTTTTAACCTTATAACTAGAAATTTAAAATAGAAAATAAATAAGTCATGTAAAAATGATTACTAACATTGAGGACATTTAGATTTCATTATAAGTTCCATTAGAAATGGATGGAATAGGTTGATCACTTCTGACAAGAATTTCAATGTAGTTAATTAAAATAATAGGGGAACTGAAAAACAGAATATTTTCGGTTTGAAACCTAATTTTTTTTATGTTCCTTGAATGGATGGTGAGGTGCACCTTTTATAATTGGCGATAATGAAATTTTTTATAATATATCCAGAAAATATAAAGGTAACTCATTTAAAACATAAAATGTTGCTCTAAAATTGAAATATAATTTTTTATTAAAGTTATTATCTCCATAAAAACCCATAAAATCTATTTTATACATGTTTTTATCATGTTTCAAGACAATTACATCTTCCATTATTACTTTTATCATTTTAGCTTTTACCGGGGGAACTAATATTTACCGATGATAACATAATCATTATTACTAAAAAATAAAGTGGTCCTTATTATATAATTTGGTCCTTCTAATATTAAATTTTAAATACATTTCAATTGATTTATTTTATAAATGTGATAAATTTTATTTATAAATCAAAAATTTACATTGTATTAAGAATAATTTTTTAGAAAATTATACTAATGTACCAAAATATAATATATGGGTTTGTAAATTAAAATAAACATTTTGAAAATTATAAATTAACTTATAAAATATATATTTGAACTTATAAAACAGTTTCAATTATTTACCATTCATACTTATATAAATATTATTTCATAAAAATATGTTTTTAATAAACACAATATTTTTCACTATTCCCCTAAAAATAAATCATTTTGAAAACTATAAAAAATCCCTATTATGATTATATTATATTTATTATAAAAAAATTATGTTCATTTTTTGAACATAAATTTCTAAAATATAATGATTTATTATTTAAATAAAATCACAAAATATAATGGAATCTCTTCATATCAGAAAGTTTTTTTATAATGAAATCTATTATTTATTAATATTTCCCATCATTTTTTAATTACATTATTGGTAATATATTATTCATATTATAAATATATTTTAACATCATATAATCATAATATACTTTTTCATGAAATAAGCAACAATTTCCAAAAAAAAATATTATTAAGGATAAAATTATTTTCATATTATTTTAGAAATACAAATTTAATTTCATACATATTAAAGGAATATTAAACTTTATTTATTAAAATATTATATAAAGTGGTTATTCTTATTCATTTCTAAAAAAATCAACATTTAGGTTTTAATAGTCATAATTAACTATTATATTTAAAGGGAGTAATATATTTAAATTTTGGCTTGCTACAACCCCCACCATTAAGTAAATTTCACCCTCACAATTTGACTCATAAGATCAAAGTAGCTTCTATAGGGAACTCAGAATAAACCTTACACTACTAGATTATCAGTTTTTTAGTTATGATGTGGAATGAGATTTATCTATATAATAAAATACAATAAGAGATTTATGAAGAGTGTAAACCCTTCATAATTTATATAAAATTATAAAATGGAAACAAGATCTAGGTCCAAAAGTAATAACATCATACATAGCTTTAGAATGAATTATATCATAATCATAATACTATGGGTATTTATTTTAAATTCAATATATAGAAGTTGGTGAAATATTGAATGATATTTGATACTATAAAATCCAGATTAAACATTCCCTATCTTATATATTAGTATTATTTTCATTATATTTCCCTTGTTCCCATGATTTCTTATGACAATATCCTCCATTGGACCGTGGATTATGAAATTGCGTCCCATTAATACTAACTCTCTTGAAATTGAAATAATGGATTTCTATAGAATCTATCATTCCCTTGTAATTGTGAGTCTGTTGTCATTAATTTCCATAATTATATAATTTACTCATCCCTTTATGTATATTTTTCCCATGATTCATAAAATATTTTTTACTTGTATAAAATTGAACCTTGTTTCATTTATCAATAATTCACCCAAATTTATTTATGATTCATTCTTTCTTTTAGTTGGAGTCTTTGGAATATAAACTATGTTCATATTTTGAATCATAGTTACTGATTGTTAGTTTGGTGTAGTCATAATATTTCTCACTCCAACCCTTATCCTGTAAGAGTTTTCATTGGTGTCTTTATAATCCACAATTAACATGGTTCTTTTTTGTTTCAAGCATTACTAAAATTGAAAGATTTTTCATGACTGATGATTATAAAAAGATAATTATTGAAAATAACAATTTGAAAATTTATCCTCTACATGCCTCTATATATAAAACTATCATGTTATCTTATTACTATTACAAATAATCATGTATTAGACTTCGTTATACCAATATAACTCTTACTTTAACATATATCATTCATGGTTTAACCATGGTTACTGGGTTGGGTTATATCATAATTCCTAGGCTAATACTATGAATAAATGTCCTAAATTACCATACGTACCCTAAAAATCAATAAAATCTTTGCTATCAATATACAAATGATCCATTATCTAAGAAAAAAATATTTATTAATATATTTCATAACATATAAATCATTTTGTTTAAATCTATAACATCAAAGATCATTTTCTTAATATTTCACCAAACCTAAACATATTACAGTCCCCCATATTGGTTCAAGAGAGATAATATAAAATAACCAAAGCATATACGTCAATAGATTACAACAAAGTGTGTGTTTTAGCATATTTGTTATACACTCGGTGACGATCGATTTAATACCCATTAAACCATTTTTAGGGTTATTACCCCATGGTTTATAATTTCAAGTTATTACATCCATTTGTAGTATCTTAACAAGGATATAATTACAAGAAATCCATATACTCAAAACATACCAAAATTCTAGGATTTTATCCTATACATATATTTCTCTCTCAGACTAATCAATTGAGTTTTCACTAAATTTCTCTTATCCAAATACCTAAATAAATATTTAATTATTAATTTAACATTAAATAATATAATATCCCAAAGTGTTCCTAAAACCATGGAAAGCATGATCAATCCTAACTTATCAAACAATAAATTCTCTTCAACAAACATTTTAATCTGAATAGTTACCAAAACCATGATTTGTTACATACATTTATGATATAAAACCACAAAATAAACTCCATTTCCATAACCATATAAACAATATATTGGGTTCAATAACATTTTTATATTCCAAGACATAATTATACAATAATTTCAAGGAATAAATAAAATATTTCATTACATACATTTCCTATATCTATTAGGTTTAAAGAGTTAGAGAATTATGATAATTAATAAACTAGAAAATCTATGTATTTCTCAAAAATGTATATTTTTTAATCTATATATGGAACTAATTAATCTAGAAAAATTCTTTAAAATCTCCCAAAAAATTCTTCACCCCACTAATCCTAATAGAAATATCATGTCAAATGATTTAATTTATAACCTATTTAATTAAATCATTATGACAGGCGAGCTAAAATTCACTATAAGATAAACATATAACTGATTCCTAACCATGGTATACATAATATGTTAGTAATAAAAAATTTAAATAATTGTACATTAAACTAAAATTGAGATCATGTTATAAACATAATAATAAATAAAATTATGGATTTGATGATATTAATCTCATACCAATGGAATGAAAAATCTTATTCATAAAAATATGTTTTCAAGGCATTATTAAAAGACACCATCTTTCTATTGGAAGAGACATACCCCAAAACCATCCTTTTTGTCTCATTATACATTTCATTACATTATGGGGATACATAATTCAGATCCCCACCCATCACCTGATCATGACTAACACATTACTATAAGATTCAAAAATACTTTCCATACTATTCCCTAAGAAAACATAATATAAATAAAAACATGGTGATTTGTATAATGAAAAATAAAAAACATCAATACATGGTCAACCTACTGTGGCAGTAAATAATTACAATGAATTTCAATAATATTCCTCATGTCAATAAAAGGTATAACATTATCATAATTCCTCCGAATAAAAAATTTAAATGGTAAACAAAACACATTAAAATTTCAAATAATCATTCTTTCTAAAATAAAACATACAGAATGATAATACTTTTCCTTTATTTAATTTAATAACATTATTTATAGGTTAACATCATCCAATTTGATTTATGATAGACATTATTTTCACACAACATGGAGTAATGTGTATACGGTTAATTCGATACTGGAATAAAAACATCATAATAAATCCATAAAAAGAAGGATGATGGTTTCAATATAACATAACCCCATGGAAAAAGGATATATGTAATGGTGTTGAAATATAACAAAAACACCCGATTAAAATAATGCTTCTAAAGTTATCATAAAAGTTGGGATAGATAATCGAATTATTTGATACCATGCATTCAATCTTGAAATCTTTTAATATATTAATATATTAAATTATAAATCAATAATGATAAACCCCATTGGGCTATTTCCTTTATAAAATGGTTCGGTAATTTCATAATAATACTAAAAATATCTTTTAAATCATATTTTAACCATTGATGTAAATAAAAATTTACTATTAACATTCAATGGTAACTTTTGAAAATATGGAATTGAAGATTTTGAGAAAAATCATTTAATAGAAAATAATATAATGTATCTTGGAAGAGATAAAAATTTTATATTGGATAAAATAGTATATAAATTCAAAATAGGTGAAAATTAATGTGATAAAATTTTTTTTATCATTTTTAGAATACCATTATTCAAAACATGCACTGTAAAAGGAGTAAAAAAAATTGGTTTGTATCAAAATTAATTTTTAAATATAGAGAAATGGAATTTAATATATAAATAAAATGTTAGGGTGGAAGAACTCAGGCATGGGAATGGAATATTCAATATGAATCATTATAACCCAAATAAAATATATTTTATTTATCAATATCATTTATGGGAAATATATTCCTTGAAGCATGAGTCATTTTAAACAAATATGTGGTAAAATTATAAGAAATTATATAATACCCCATAATAAAATATAATTGAAGAGTTTATCCAACTTATATACAACAATTTCAACTGAACAATCAGAACTCAGTAAACCCTAATTGAGTCACAAAAAACAATTATCACTAAAGTA
Organism: Viscum album; assembly: GCA_963277665.1. Lineage (NCBI taxonomy): Eukaryota > Viridiplantae > Streptophyta > Magnoliopsida > Santalales > Viscaceae > Viscum > Viscum album. The sequence goes on from OY728123.1 coordinate 671,274,173, forward strand.
ACAATGGATTGAAATGATATTTAATGACAATAACAGGATTTGAATTATTTTATACCATGAATAACACGGCGATAAATTATAGTAAATTAATGGGATATTAAATTAGTATACCATCATATATAAAGGAAACATATTGTATAACATGTATCATATGCCAAATAATCAAATTTGAGACTAAAAAACACTTACATGTTGAGTAAAATTTTAATCAAAACCCCTTCCAAGATAGGTATTATCATTGATGATCAAAATAGAATGATTAAAATATAATTCAGGATATGATAACTCATATAAGAAAAATATGTAGCACATAACTGAAATTAGGGTCATAATACAAAAAATGTCTAAAAGAGTGTGATTTGAGTTGAAACCCCTTACCTCTATCTTGATTCATTTTTTAATATCCCTAAATATTGAGAATAATTAAATTCCTTCACAAGTATGTTATTCATAATTTTAACCACTTATACAACACATTTATTATTATATATATATATATTAGTTAATTTTCTTATTTATTTTCAACTCCTGGTGTATGTAATAATTTCCCTTTGAAATAATATATTAAAATAAATGTTTTTATTAATTTATTCTAAAAATTTCATCAATTAAATACAATTATAGTTAAAATATTTTATGTTCAATGATATCATAAAAATCTATAATTCAATTTCAGGGTTGTTTTGGTTACAATCTATTAATATGGGATTAGTGAAAAACATGTTGTGATGTTTCCTAATAAATGTCGTGTGATTTATTAATTAATGAGTTTAGAATTAATATAAACTTACTAAAAATTATTAAAATATTTTAAACATATTATTCCACTAAATATGTCTGCACTGTTATGCATGATATAATTGCATAGTTTTTTTCAAGTTGATAGTTAAACCGACCCAAACATGAACTCATAGTGATTAATGGGACATTATGTGGTGTTTTAGTTTTAATTTCATTAAAATAGAAGAATAATGATATTATTTTATTATTATTAGTGATATATACTTGAATTATAATGAATTAGAATAATAGTGTAATTTATATAAATTCATTACTTGGAAATAAGAGATCAGTTTCCTCTATGATTTCACATATTAAATGATTGAATTAATGATAATCATTTATTATTCAAACCAAAAATATATTCTCCAATTTTTAATAAAAACCCACAAATATATCAAAAATATCATTATTATCCATTAACATCATCCTCATAAAATAATTTAAAAGGTGATGATGAAAGAAAAATGAAAATCAATGGTTCCATGGAGGTGGTAGTCTACAGGTATGTATGATTGACAATTTCATTTTTAATAGAAATATGGGATTTTAACTATTTTTTATTGTTTAAAAATAATAAACATGATATTAATATAATAGATATTTTTTAAAATCCTAATTTTAAACCACCATTTCAGGGTGGTCAAGAAAAAAAACATGTTGGTTCATGAAGATGGTAGTCTGCACATCACATTAATGATAATTTCATTATTCATAATAGAAAAAGGGAAAGATAATTATTAATTATTTTCATATAATTATAACATTAATTATATAGAAAAAATTATTTCATTAAATAGGGATTTTCAAATCATAAATAAAATGTAAATATAGTAAAGAATAGTGTTTTGTAAAAACTATTAAATATTCCCCAAGAATTTTTATAAATGGGCATTATATATTTTTAGATGAATATTCATTTCATTACACAATCACATTCATAAGTAAGATAATAGTTTAGTTCTTTTGTAAACATAGAATACATTATTCAAACATGGTAAAATATCTTTAACACCTCTTAAAAAGATCTTCCAATTTAGTAATCCGACATAAAAACATTATTTATAACCTGATGAAAAGAAACATAAGAAAATAGTCATCTCAAATGTAAATTAATTGTAAAAAAGGGATATATGTAAGAATAAAAATGAGAATAAGGGTATGATAATGTGATCATTACATTAGAATTTCACACCCTTCATATAAATGATCATAAACACGAATCATTGATTTAAGATTTGTAATCCATAATTCATGGATCATAAAGGAATAAAGAGCATAATCCATTAATTAAAAACATATGAATTAGACATGGTATTTTTGGAATACACATAACTATGTAATCTGATTACCTATATGTCAAGGGAAATTTCCCAAACATAATATGGAACTTTTTGGGGATTAACATATAGGGCTAAAAAACAACCATCCCCAGTCATAGTGGTTTTATTTATAAGGGAACTGGTATCCTTATCTAACGATTGGGCATCAGGATTCCCCATATTCCCATAATGGATTAGTGTTCCCCTTCATCCAAGAGAGGATCAGGTTTCTCTAACTACCCGTAGAGGGTCAGGGTTCAACCTATTATATAGTAGATCAAGCCCTTAGAATTGTTTCCATAATTATCCCTTGAGACATAAATAATTACCCAATTACTTAGAGGGAGATATCGGTACCGCCCATAAAATAATGAAAACAATACATATTTGAGACACAAGGACATAAATCATATCAGAACCCTTATAAATAAATCAATTTTATAAATATTTCATTATAACATAACTCATGGAAAAGAAATAAAATTCCTAAACATCCATTCATCATAAACATAAACACTTATGAAAAACAATAATAATAGTATCATTGGATAATATCCTTATTAAAACATAAATAACTTCATATAATTTTATTTTAGACGGAAAATAATTTTGATATATCACATTAAAAGGCATTTTAAGGAAAATATCCATTATTCTTTGAGAACATTTTCTTTTCTTAAATTAACGACCAGTTTTAAAAGAAATTTTTTCCTTGATAAAAAAATATAATATTGGAAGGGTAACATTATATGAGTTGTGAATTATAATGAAATATAATTTTGTTCATTTTTATATTTTAAAAAAATATTCATGGTGTACTTTTTCTAGAAAGTCACACCGTACCTCAATTGGAAAATGACAAAAAGATTACTTTCAAAAAAATTTGTAAAAATAAAAAATGTAAAAATATGAATTTAATCATATATAAGGTAATAGTAAAAACATTTTTCAAAATGAAATTGAAAGCATAGATATGGAAAATAAATATTCCCCAACAGAGTCTTAAAATGAAATAATCCCAAATATTGGTGAGATTGTAATGTAAATATTCACTGCTTTTTAAGTTGTAGAATGATATGACCCATGAAATAATAAAAAATATACATATATCAAAATACCATAATATTCTAGATAAGTGTCATAAAATTCATTCAATGGAATTACATACATGACGTAGTAGAAACAAGTTATGTAGAAGGAATGTGTCCCACAGAAATAAAAGTGAGACATAATTCCATTTCTACTATAGTACCATTTGAATATTGATCCCCCTGAAAAAATAAAATCAATTTAAACATTTAATATTATGAAATAAATTAAATTCTTGATTTAACATGTAAATATGAAATATATACACCACACAACAAAAATAAGTTGTGACTGTTTTATATGTCCTTATATTTTAACTCTTATCAAACTCATGAAAACATCCTATATAATAAATATAACACAGTTATACATGTATTAAAAATATATTCACATATATTATACTAGATATTATTAACTTATGACTTTATATGACTCTTTTATCAACAATTCCTAGTTTATGTGATTTTTTGTGTAATAACCACATTATTTAGAATTTATTATTTGAATTGTTATTCATGAACCTTAGAAAAATATTATGATTTAATTATCTAAAAAATTATAACCATGGTATAAATATAATGTATACTTATTAAATAGGTATTTTTGGTTGTCTATAAAATATACAAAGAGAAAATTCAATAAACCTTTCATAGAGATGGTAGGACGTACATACGCATTAACATTGTTTCCATTTCTTGTCATATGTAACGAACGTTAGTAAATAATATATAGGTATATAATTTCATTCTAGAAGAATTTTTATGTCATATATATATAATATAAACACCCAAAAACTATACTTAATACATTTCGTGTAATGTTTGAATCAATCCAATCTTTTTTAGTAGGCGGCAGTCCAGGCGTCCATAAATAAAGTTATCATATTTCCAAAAAATGGAAATCATGAAGATATGTGTTATATAATATTTATATAAGTAAAATACATCCTAAATATAATATATATCATATATAAATATAAATTACATCATTATTTCAAACCATTAATGATGGAAATGGAAGAACAAGCGTTATCGGTTCGTATGGCCATGGTCCATCGTATACAATAATGATGATAGTGTATTTCCATTAAATTGAAGTGATCTTAGAGTTAGTATAACCCTTAATATAAAAAAATATCAGTATATTTAGGATTCATATTTTATAGTAAAAAATTAAATAATAATAATTTAATGGGTTTAATGAAGATATAAAACAACGTCTGTAGATGAACGTTACCTTTTCTTTGGGTATCTCCTTTTTCATTGCACAAAAGGAATCCATTGGTTGGGATTTTTAAAAAACATAAGGCTTGAAAGATTATGTTATGTATGTTGGTAGGATATTTGGATATATTTTTGGTTGAATAAATAGGTTCTTATGTGTTAATAAAAGAGAAGAAGGGGTTCACTTTTATAAGAGAGGTGATGATCCCTTCGGGAAATCTTCAAAATACTATATTAATATATATTAATATTATAAAAATAATGGATATAAACATATTAATTAAAAATTAGGTTGAGTTTTAGTCTAATTAAATTAGTTAACTTAAAATTAAATAGGTTTTAAATATTTTTTATACATATCATTTAGCTTCAACCCTTACTTTTCATTTGTAGTTCTTACCTTAATATTATGTTATTTAAATATTGAGGGTTAATATAAAAACTATAAAATTGAAAAAGACAAATAAATGAGTCATTAATTACATTTTATGTTTCATCCAAATCATTTGTCAAAATTTTATATCTTTTTATGAATATTGTATCATTTACGAAAATTTTAATTATTTTAAAATAACATTAATTTCAATTTTCATACTATACATAACATGAATTTTTAAAAATATCATAACAAAATTATATCCTCAAAAATAAACTTTTAAATATTCATTATCATGTCAAATTAGTCCATAAATTCTTAGATGACATTAGTTATATAAAATTATATTTATTATCATATTTCTGATATAATTTATTTGATGAATCCATTAATTAACCAATTACTACATCATCATTCAGTCATCATTTAAGGTGAATATTTTATCAATAAAAATTATAAATAAATTTACATGATGTATATAAAAAATTAGCTTTATAAATTATATTTATATTAAAAAATATCATTTATATAACCCAATATTAAAAATATTTCTCTTGTTAAAAACAAAAGTGTGACAAAATTGACTATTCTCTAAATATAATATTATAAAGGATAAATTCTCTTATAGAAGGCCATAAATTGCCTCATAAACTTTCATTTAATTGAAACAGACGAAAATATTTTATCAAATTAAATTATGGTTAGATTATGGGTAATTTTATAATATTTATTATATTATTTTTACCCTTACACAGCAAATTTACCCTTAACTTTAGTAATAAAAATTATCAATGATACTATTCTTATTTTGTCCAAAAATAAAAGGGAGTTATTTAATATGTTTAGACCCTATGATTAGAAATGCCGAATATATTTTTTATAATTGAAAAACTCATAATATTTAGAAAGAAATTAAAAAATTAATTCTATTGATGTGTTGAGAAAATGGGGTTGTATAGTAAAAACATCCAAAAGATTGAAATGTTTTTATATTAAAATTAAATTTTAAATATATTACAATGATCATAATTGGATTAAATGATAAAATATTCAACTAATTATACTTTAAAATTATTATATATTATATTATAAGGATATAACTCAATCAGAAGAAAAAGAATTTTTCAATTGAAGTACAGTATTGTTTTCACTATTCATCCAAAAAAAAAACTTTTCCTAAAAATACCAAAAGTTTTCCCAATGTATATTTTGGTATTCAAAATTGAATGAATAGTTTTATTCTCCCATATATAATTTATAAAATTGTAAAAACTAAATTTAAAACAATTGTGAAATCAAAATGGTGGAAAATGATCTTTCTTAGAAAATTAATTCTTTTGTGCGTAAAATTGGCTTTGTTCTTATATCATCTCTAGAAAATAAATAATATAAATTATCAATATTTTATTTAATATATAATATATAAATATATATTTCCTTAATAAAATTCAACATGATTTATTTTTTTAATTTATTTGTATAAAACAAACTTGTTCATGGTAAAAAAAATTCATTAAAATTATTTTGTATTATTTTAGAAAGGTTTTTACATTAATTTAAATTTATTTGGTAAAATAATTATGTTTAAACAATATTTTAATAAATCAATTAATAATTTTTAAAACATCCATTCTAATGGTTAGGTTATTATTTTCCCTTTTGAAAATGTATAATAATAAATGATGTTTTGTAGAAACTCTATGTTCCATGTAATGAAATATAACCAAGTGTTTCATATAGTCTATGCTTTACATGGTGAAGCATATAACACAAGACATCAAAAAAATTATATTTATTCAGAAAAATAAATGGTTTCTAAAAACATGGGGTGTTACACTCTGCCCCCTTAAAATGAATTTATCCCCCGAAATATTCCATATTAATACAAATAAATGAGGTTGTATAAACTGCATCATATCATCAAGTTACCATGTAGATTCTTAAAAATGGTTGTTTTCTCTAAAAAACATTGACCTGGTGACTGATTTTATTTTTAGAACATTATTTCTATGATACAAAATTTTTACCAATTTCTCTTCATAAGAAATATCATCCACTAGTGGTACAACCATTATGTTTATTATAGGCAATGAAACAGGTTCGTACATTCTCAAAATAGAAACATAGAACACATAATGAAAATGATATAGATTTTTTGGAAGTACCAATGGATAGAGTACCATTCTAATATGATAAATAATTTAAAAATGAAATTGTATCCTTGAAATTCCGCAAAACACTTCAAAAAAAGGTGTATGTTTGAGATTTTCATTGCGGGAAACCCACATCGTAATCATTGTTAATAAAAAAACCTCTTAAACAGAGGTAAATTAAAAGGAAAAGACCTCCACATAAATGTGATTTTCAGAAAGTGATAATATGGACATAGAAGAAACTTACAACTATCATGTTTTCATTGGTATGTATAGAGAACACAATCATTATAAAGCTAATCATCACATAACAATAAATATATAAATATCTAATAGACCATATTATTAATAAAAAATGAAGGTAATATGATATAATTTTTTTCATTCTATTTTGTAAGCATGGTATCATCCATTGGTTTTTCCTTGATCAATTTCTATATCATATCATACTCTAATAAATGAGGTTGAAATTACAATGACTTAATAACTAGTGGATCATAAGATCTAAAATGATATAATAACTCATTCTTTTTGTCTATAGTCATCATTGGAAAAAATGGTTACAACATGTTATCCAAAATTCCAAAATTGAAACATTAATCACTAAAGCATCAACCAAATATGAATGAAATCAATTTCATAATTACATACCCCTATGATCCTTCCAAAAGATTAAAATCCAATAATTTCGAATGAGTTTTACGAAAAAAGGAATTCATCCCTTTAAACATGATTTTCTCGTCATTATCACAAACCATACATGTGAATACCATTATCATTTTTTCTATTGAAACATGGTAATAACCCCAATTGACATAAAACCCTAGTCGAAATATGCACACTTTTAAAAATTAACACTTTCCATATACTATAAAACAAAACAATTCTATAAGAACATTCCATGATATCATAAACTATCTTGTCAACATATTAGTACCAAGATTATCAATATTATCCCATTTATAATCAAACTAAACATCATTATCTCAATATTAGGAACTTACTAAGGGTTAATATTAATCACGTGTTTTACAGAAAATATAACCTTTCCATTAAATAATTTTTCTATACGTTGAGTACCATTCAACATATTAATCCAAATTTTTAATGAAAACATTGTAATTTATAATACTTATATATTTTTCAGTTCCTAATTATATAATACATATACATAAATACTTCAATCCTTTAACTTCAATTATTGTCATTGAATAGGTACATCCATGGCATATAAGTAATTTTTTTCATTGGGGCATTGAGTTGGATAATTTCCATGTTTCCCACTCATAATACATTGAACTAATCAATAATTATTCACTCTATGACCTTCTTTTACACATATATTACCTATTCCCCTCCATTTTAGATATTCCTCTAGGCTATTCTTCGTGCCTTCTTAACATATGGGAATCCAGATCTTCTTTAATTTATTTTCATAAACACATGAGCATTCATAAAAGTCAATATTCCTCTTACTAGATGTGTTGGTAATATCATCAATGTTCAAATTATTAAAAGTATTTCACAATAGCTGATCAGTATTATTAAACATATATTTACTTCTATCCAGTATCTAATTAGGTTAATCATAATCACAAAACATTCCATCAGATTCAGTGTTAACACAATTCATTAGGCTTCCACCCATCGACTAATACCAAAATAATAATGTGGGATACACAAATCATAGTGGGAAAACAACATAATTTAGTAAAATTATATATAATGTTTTGATTTATGAAATGTTAAGTTTAATCCTATGTTATTCATGATTATTATAAAGACTCTAGTATTATAACCTATACATAGACTTATCCATAGAGACATCCCTAGACTTATCATTATAAAAATATCATGGAATCTAGTTATAGTATTCTCATCCTAGTTTCTAAATGTTGACTAAACCTTTTCCCTAATACCTATTATAAATACATACAATATTCTTATATAAATATTCATCTATTTAGATGAATATTCATTTCGTTTCACAAATACATACATGAGGTCTATTGTAGTTTAGTACCTTTGGAAACATGGAACACATTCTTCTAACATTGTAAAATATCTTCAACATCTATCATAAAGATATCATTTCTTTATAACCTATGGAAAGGAAACATAAAAAGAAGGTGATCTCTGATACTCAGTTAGGGTAATCAAGTGATATATGTAATCATAAAAAAATATGGTATGAGAACATGATAATAACATTAGAATATCATACCTTGTATATCAAAGATCATAAACATGAATCATGGAATAAATATTGGCAGTTAATAAGAAATAAATCCTAAAGTAATTAATATCATAATATATGAAATCATAATATTGGAATAATACATATAAGTTTTGGTAGATGCATAAATATGTAATATAATTCCTTATAAGTCAAGGCACATTTCAAAAAATAATGAGGAACATCATGGGTGATGGATCTATTGATGGAACACACCATCATCCCCATTTTAGTTCTTTCTAAGAAAGGGATCATGGATCTCCATTTTCCCATTGTAGATCAGGTTTCCACATCTTCCCATAGTGGATCATCATTCCCCATATTCCTAGAGTGGATTGGGTTTCCCCATCTTCCCATAGTGGATCTGGTTACCCTATCTCCCAGAGTGGATCAAGACTATAAACATGCTTCTAGCATTATCTCCCGAGACATAAATATTTACCCAATACATTTGGGAGAGACATAATTCCCACACATCCTATAATTAAACCATAAATATGTGTGCTATAAGAACAGAACTCATATTATAACCCAAAAATGAGTTTTAAGAACATTTCATCATAACCAAACTCATGGAAAAGTAACATAATTCATAAAAACTAGTCCACCATAATGTTAAAATATTCAAAAAAAATTTAGAATAGTATCACTAAATAATACATGATTTTAGAAATAAGTAACATCAAATAATGTTGACCTAGATTGAATTTTTTTTTGAGAGATCACTTAAAAACAATTTTGTGGAAAATTTTCTTCTCTTTTTTCCAAAAAAAAAACATTTATTTTCTTAAAATGACATGAAATTTTAAATTAAATCATTTTATTGGAAAACAAAACTAGTATATTGTAAGGAAAAATTCAAATCATTAGGAAATCATTACGGAATGAAATTCCATTTGTGTCAAATAATTTTAAAAAAACATTTGTTTTTTACTTTTTATATAAAAGTAACAAAAAACCTCATTTGGAAAATAGAAAAAAGATATCTATTATGCCGTGTAGTCAAATAGAAAAATTGGGTAAAAATGACATTAAAATCCATATAATAATATTAAAAAATTGAAATTTTTTTAGAAAATATAGTCATGAATGATAAATATTCCTAGATACAGACATAAAATGAAAAGAATCCCAAAACATTGATGAGATTGTGAAATAAATACACATCACAATATAATTAGTAGAATTGTATTCAACAATAAATAATGAAAATTATATGAATATTAAAATAAAACAATCGTCTACATAATATCAATAAAATAAATTCATGGGCAGTATATACACCATATAAAAAAAACAAGTACTATATAAGGTTGTGTCCTACAAAAATAAAAGTGATACATAAAACCCTTTCAACTATAATAACTTTTGAATCATGATACCCATGAAATAATAAAATAAATTGAAATATTAATATAATGAGATAAATTCAATTCATTATATATCATTTCATAGGGAAATATATATAACACACAATAAGAATACGTTGTGATTATCGCATATATCTCACATAAATAATGTGAAACGAGAAATCTCTTTCCTTATATCATAACTCTCGTCATACTAATAAAAACATCATGTATAATAAATATAGATTTATTATTAATATATTAAATACCATATTCATATAAATAATAAAAAATATGATTTACTTATGAATTTATATTACCTTATAATTACCAATTCCATGTTTATGTAATGTTTTTGATGATAACCGCTTGGTTTCTTGTAAATGTTTCAATATGTCATTATTGGTTCTTATACATAGATCATGATTTAATTATCCCCATAATGATAAAAATGACCATAATATAATATATACTAATTCTATATTTATATATGGTTATCTATTAAATATATAAATAGAAAATCAAATACACCGTTAATGGAGACGGTTGATCGTACGTACGTATGAACTCTGCTTCCAGTTCATGATGTATTGAATCAATGAAATTAAATGAAATATATATATATATATATATAATATCATTAAATTATAATTACTATTTCATATACATCATATAATTTTTCTAAACCCATCATTAACACATTCCATGTAATGTGTGAATGAATGACATGACTTTGAAGAGGCGGTAGTACACAGATCCACAAACAATGTTATCATATTTAAAAAATGGAAAGAATGAAGCTATGTGTTAAATAATAAATAAATAAACATAAATACATAATATATAAAATATATATCATATAAAATATAAATTACATCATTATTTTTAACCATTTAAAGTTGATCTGGATGAACCGATGACATTTGTCACAAGATCATAGTCCATCATATACACGAACGACGATTTCATATTTCATTCGATGGAAGTTTTTGTGAAAGTAGGTAGAACCATTAGTATAAAAAAATATAAGAATATTTACTATACTTAGGATATTATATAAAAAATTATTATAATTATCGGAGGGGTTTAAGGAAGAACCAAACAACAATCTTCTTTGATGAATGTTACCTCTTCTTTGGGAATCACTCACTGATACGCACATAATGACACATTTGGTTGGATTTCACAATAAATTATGGATTCTTGTCTGATGTTTGGGATTTTTGAAGGATATCTGCATTTTTTTTGAATGAATCAAAAAGTTTTTAATGTGTAAAAAATGAGAAGAAGAGGATTCCTTTTCTAAGACAGGGGTGGGGCACTCTTGGAAATCATGAAAATATTAAATTAATTTAAATTAATTTTATAACCCATATAGATAACAATTTATTAATTTTAAACATAAAATGATTTTTGGCATAAATAATTCATATAATAAAAGTTAAATAATTTTTCACTAGATTTTAATCCTAATCTATTTTCTTTAATGATTATTTATCCTTTTAAATTCATTCTATGTTTTCATGAAATTTATACTTTGAGGGTTAATATAATTATAATAAAATACTAAAAGACCAATAATTGAGTCATTTATGAACTTTTAAGACATATCCAAATAAATTACCATAATTTTATATTTTTTAATAAATTTTATATCATTTAATAAAATATTATTTATTTTAAAATATCATTAATATGAATTTGGGTACTATTCATTACATGAATTTTTTAAAATATCACAAAAAAATATATATTAAACAAAATCTATTAAATCATTAGTAACATGTCAATATCTTCAAGAAAATTAATTTATGACAATAATTATATTGAATTATATTTATTTTAATATTTTTAATATCTTTTATCTGATTCTTCTATTAACTAATCAATTATTGTGTCCACATTTTATCAATGTAAAAGGAAATAATTTTATAACTAAAAATATAAATACATAACCATAATTTATATAAAAATTTTAGTTTTTAAATAATATTTTTAGATAAATATATCCCTTATATATCCCCATATTAAATTATTTATCTTGCTATAAATAAATTTATGAAAATATTCTTATTTCCTTTTAATATAAAATTATAATGTTTATATTCTCATAAAAAGGCCATAAATGGTTCAAAGCTGATATTTAAATTCTTAGGGGTGAAAATATTCACCCAATAAAAATAATAAATGTTTTAGGGAAATATAAAATATTTATAATATTATGTTGAACCTTAATTGCTTGATTTACCCTTAACCATTATAATACTAATTATCGAAGTTACTATTCATATTTTTTCTAAAAGTAAAAGGGACCAATTTAATAAATTTATACATTTTCAATAAAAAATTCAGTCCATTTATCAATATTCAAAACAATACATTTCAATAAATTAATTAAAAATTAATCTCGTTGACGGATCCACATAATGTGTTTTTAATTTAATAATATCCAAAATATTGAAATTTTTTTATATCCAATTTCAATGTCCAACTTATTCCAATTAACATAATTTTATTAAATGAAAAAATATTGATCTATTTATAATTTAAAACCATTCTAATATTTAATCTAATAATATAAATAAATCATATTAAAAAGTAGTTTTCATTGAAAATGCATTATTTTTTCACTATTCATTAAAATTGAAACTTATCAAAAAAATACCAAAAGGTAAACCAAATTACATTTTTATTTTAATATTTAAAATAATAATTTATTTTTTCAAATATAATTTAAAAAAATTTGAATACATGATTTAAAATAAGTGTGTCATCTGAAGGCGGTAAAATTGATTTTTTAGAAAAATATTTCTCTTTTCTATAAAATTGGATTTGTTATTATATCATGCCTTGAAAACACATTAGATGAATTTATAATAATATAATTAATATTATATATTTATTTATTTATTTATATTCTATTAAAAAAATTCATAAAGATTTATTTTTTTATTTATTGTATTAAAACACAGTTGTGCACATTTAGATAATTTTTCAGGAAAACATTTCCTTTAATTTTAAAGAGGGGTTTACATTATTTATAATTAATTGGTAAAATAAAAATTTTTAAAAATAATTTGACAATTAATTTAATTATTTTTATAATTATCATTCAACTATCTAGGTTATAATTATCTCTTTTTAATATGTATAATAACAAAATGAGGTTTTGTAGAAACTGAGTGTTTCATATAAAGAAATATAAGATTTTGTTACATGTAGTGAAAGAACAAAAAGGTGTACATATAACATGAGACATCAAATAAATTTAATTTATTCAAAAAAGATAAAAGTTTCCTAAAAACAAAGGGTGTTATAGATTCCTCCCACTGAGCAATTTGATATTTCCTTGGAAGATTCCATTGATATGGATGGATTAGGATAATATTGTATTACCAAAATATATAGTGGGTGAATGGGAATTATTGTGCGAGGGAAATTGTATAATATAATGAGGAAAACCAATTTTCAATATATTCCTTTAACAGATGGTATGTGGCCCTTTTTACAAGCAAGGAGAATGACATTTCGTAACTATTTCAACTCAATATAAATGGAGCACATGTTAAACATGTTATGTACCTCAATAATTAGAAAATGATTTTTTTGGGAAGATTTAAGGTAGATCCACACCTCACCACTCAATTATTGAAATGTTATTATCAAATTTCAAGACCCTTTCCAATTAAATTATTACTTTTATCATTTTATCTTTTATCGTAGTTTATAGTTTTTACAAAAAGTAATGTAATCATTATCCGTAAAAAATAAATTTGTCCTTAATAGATAATTTTTTAAAAAATTATTATAAGTTTTAATTCATTATTATTTTATTAAATTGATAAAAAATAATATTAAAATAATAAATAGTAATATATTAAATAAATTTGTGGAAAAGTGTCACTTATATTATAAAATTTAAAATATGGGTTTATAAATTAAAACCAAAATTATTAAAATTATGAATTAACTAATAAAATATATATTTTGTCTTATAAAATAGATTTATTAATTTCAAATTCATAATGGTACACTAATAATTTATTTAATATATTATTATTTTAAAAATGATATATTTTGATATTGACTTAAAATCAATATTTTTTAGAAAACTCTCAAAAATAAAAATGATTCTTCTATTATAATGAATAATAAAAATTATTTTCATTTTTTATAATTATATTTCTATAATTTTTAATTTATATGTTTAAATAAAATATCATAATATAGTGGAAAATTCTTAATATTGGTAAAAAAAAATTAAAATATTAATTATTCGTTATTCTTATCTTCTATCAATTGTTAATTAATTTATTTTCAATATTTAATTCCTATTATCAATATTTGGTTACTATATACCCATAATATACATTGTTTCTTGAAATAAAACCCCAATTTTAGAAAAATATAATTTTATTTATAAAATAAATAACTTAGCTATTTTAGCTTCATTAATTGAATTTCATTCATATCAAAAGTATTCATCACAATATTTAAATAAAATTTTTTAAAGGGATTACTCATATTTATTCCCACTAATTTAATGGATAAGTTTTAATGTTCAAACTTAATTATATAAATTTTATTTGAATATATCATGATTTCATATAAGATTGGGGTTGTGTGTGGATCAAGATATCAAGCACATTGAATTATTTAATTTAATCATATATTAAAATATTGGGGGTTACAAATTGGGTATGTATTTGATTTATTTTCTTAATTACTTACTAAATATTTTATATAATAATTCTAATTGAATTAAATATCATTATATTCATTTCCTCTCTCTCCCCCCTTATAATTCATGGTTATGCATGTATATTGATTGTTTATTATAACCCTAATCCCTTGGTTCCCCTCAATTATTTGTGAGTATACATTTGTAAAAGATAGTTTTCCTAGCTTTTTGAGATGGTTTGAGATGCATGTAGAGATAAATCTTATGAGGATGATATGATTAATAATTATGAATGATGAAACTCTAGAAAATCCATGGCTTAAAGAACTATTTCTCTTAGAGTCCAGGTTGGTTTATCAACACCCGATAAACTTACCATTAGATAAACATTCATGACCATGTCATGTATTTATTTTTAATTTTTCAATTCAGGGATATAAATTTATTATTGTCATACAAGAATTATTTGGATGATTAAATGTCATATTATAATATTAATAAAATAAAAATAATTCTTAGATAAAATAAAATAATATATTTATAAGATATAATTTCTTTGGTTTGGTTTAATATGTATGTATGTTTCCACATAATGTAATTAAAATTTGTGTAATGTATAATATAAGATATCTTATAGAAATAAAATTAATATGCCAAAATTATTTTATCAGACCTGGTTAAATATTTTTTTTATTCCACTTCAAATTAAGAAGAATACTGATCATAAAAAAATGACATGTATGAATAAGTAAAAAATAATCTCTTAAACTAAAATATTAATTCATCAAAATACCTTCCATCACATGAGTTATAATAGAACCATAGTTCAATGTGATTTTCTAGACCTGGATAGGGTACTGTATATTATCATGGAGTTCTAATTAATTTCATGGGATTAATTTTCCATGTTAGAATCAAGTTTTTCTTTCATTAACATCACTCGGTTTAAATTTGAGGCCTGCATTTAGGAAATTAAAGTGTATGATTTCTGTGTTGGGGATCCCACATAACTGATCAAAGAACTATGAGTTAGTGAATTCGGAAAAAAAGAATCCTACCTAAATACCATTGAATAACATGATAAAACCTCCAGTAAGATCATTTTAATAGAAATAAATATCATAAACATTAGAATACATGATAGAATAGATATTCCAAATATAGTGGTGAGAGTTTCTAGAATTTTATAAAATAGTTAGAGGATAAATAAAATCATTAATTATGTCATAATCGGTAATAAAGATATAGTATTAAATATGATCTCTTTAGAAAATTTAATGTAACATAGAAACAAATTTTTATTTATGAAATAATTTAGTGACAAATATTATGACAACCTATAAAAATTTCAAAGAGTGGCACAATCACTTCCATGTTATATTATGCCATGAAAGGATGTTTTATATAGAAAAGTCCCATATTCCTAATCATCAACCTCTAGTGAAGAGTGATAGTGAGAGGTTTTACATCATGAGGAGTATTGAAGATGAATCAGATTTCCATTGCAATATATTTTTATATATGTTTTTATATCTGAAGATACAATATAAGGATACATATATATAAACAATTTTTACTCAAATATAAGAATATAAAAAAGATAAAGATAAATAAAATATAAATATGATTTTCATTTTTATATACATGTTTAAACGTAATTATGCATAACTATTAAGTGCTTATATACATAAAATGATGATGTATATCGATTAGATACTGATGTTAAGATTCTATAAAGATAAAATATTATCCATAAAATTCATTCATTCATCCTTACCACCCATAATATCCAAATTCAAAAAAAATATAAAATGAAATATATAAACATTCTACTTAAGAATATTTTTACTATAGTCCATCAAGATATTAATTATTTGTATGATTTTTTTCAATCCTTATAGTCAATAATGATTTTAGAGACCAATCATTGGAAGGGTACTACTGACAAGGGACTTTAATACATGGTACAATGTTTTTATGAATTTTTATTATTTTTAATTTATCCTCTTTGATAGTTCAATTTTATTAACTATTTCATTTAAATACATGTCATCTCCTAAAACTAAATATAAATAAGTAATCCATGGAATAAAAGGGTTTAAAAGGTTCATTGGTAAAGACCTTCTTTTTAATTTACCTAGTTATACACCTTGGTTTTAGTTTCTCCACTACATTCAAAATTCATTAAAAATTATGTTATAAACACCAATTCTGATTTTTATTATGATTAGTTATACACCTAAACCACCAACTGTAGCCTTGACTAATTGTCCACCAAATTCACTAACTATAAACATAAATGATTATATTCCACATCCAATTATTCAGAAATGATTGGTTATACATCCTAATCACAATTCTTTATTTCATTATGGTTACAAACTATAGTACATCATCTCCTCTTCATGTTTGATCCATAATTATAAATATCTCAAAATTTCATCTTGTTTATTCTACACTACTAATAATTATCTTCCACCATGGTGATATAGTATCTGGTTCACTCATGTACAACTTTAACATTTAACATCATGTTCTTCTTTAAAACATGATCATATGGATTTATCAATATCTCAATTTTTTTCACATTTTGGTTCTCCTCAATTCATAAAAAAACTCAAGTATGAAATTATTCTACTCGTTTCAGTATATTATAGTTCTTTTTTATTTGTTCTATCTCTACTAAATACAATAGTGTTGTAGATTTACTATATTTCCTAGTTCACCCGGAATGTATGATTAATGGTATACATTATTACTTTGTCCATCATTTATAAAGGTATCATATTCTATTAATGAATTATGTAATTAATCCATTATATAAGGTTTGTTTAAAAAATTATTTCATGAGTAATTAAAAACTCACTTATTCTATGCGAGGTTAAACAAGATCACAAATTCACTATTTCTTATCAAAATTATTTTATTTTTTTGAAACGTCATTTTCATTATGAAACTACACTAGCTCGTGGGGTATCCCCTTATTGTAGAATTAATCGCTAAGCACTATGAATGTTATATATAAAGAAATATTTGATGGATAATTGCCTTGAACCTATTAAATATAACTTAATATCATCAACAAATTAAATATTGATGTATTAGGTATTTATAAGACACAAATAATATTTTAGTATCATAATCAACCCAAAAATCATGTTTAATAATTGAACACGTCATCATGCTAAAAAAATAAACCATCTCTTTTTTTATTGTACGTAATCATAGACCCCCTTCTCATTGCATACTCTATACATTGTGTACATTCTCCTGTATTTTGTGCTCCTTTATCATGAACGTTCAATGTGATAAATCCTTTACCATCTTCTCAACATTCATATGTCACATCCCACATGGTTCATCACATAAAATTCTCATAGGGTATTTTCTTCATCACATACTCACCATGTTTTATCAATTAATAACCAATCCACATCCCAAATTAAATATAAAACTCACTACATATACAAACTCCTTCAAATGTGGCAGCTTTGGGTATTATGTTCATCATGTAGAAACCTCTTGAGGCACTTTCTCCTCTACATTATGACCATGATGTATCCTTGAGAATCCTATAACTTATTAGTTATATTATCTGCATATCTTATTCAATTGTATAACTTCCATGAATCTATTGAACACCTATAGTGCTAGGTTAATGATTTTGTGGTCATATGTGTGTTATGGAATCTCTAATTCATTGATAATCCATTGAATCAAAAAAATATGATTTTGATATAATCTACACACCAATTATTTAAATCTTATGCACTATGAAAATAGTATTTAATAAATTTTAGTTCCACATTATACTTGGTTTGGGTAGAAATTTTATAAATTACCCATGTTTTTATCCTCACACACGAGATGAAGCCCAAATAGATTTGGTTCTCATGATTAGCCACACATGTTGACCCATACATTTAAGGTGAAGAACCCTCACACACTATGTATTTTAAATCACGTACTCCCATGCATATAGATAGTTTTTTCCATTATATAGCCCTCACAATTCTCCTCCAAAGATTCTTAGAGTGGTGATGGTTGATCTGGATCATCTGGATTCTTCATGTGGCATTTTTCGAGCATGCTCCCATAGATAGCCTATGTTATACTATTTTTTAATACATTGACATAAAAATAATATTCCAAAAATTTATATTATTCCCCAATCCACCATATTTCTTCAACCATTTATATTTCATATCAATATTAATTTTTATGAAAAATAACTTTATATTTTCATTTTCACATTTTTTTCTAACCCAAAAAATAATAGAAAATGAATTATAAGTAGTTTGATAAAATTATTCAACACTTATAATTAGCATTCATATTTGATCCCCCTCAATATTTAGATATTATTTTGAGGATTTACCCCTAACAATACACTAATCAGCATCATTTATTAATATATTATTCCCAATTCCTCTTCACATATTAAAATCATCGAATCAAAAATTTAATCATCCTTATTGAAAAAAATAAAATTCACCAAATGGTAACTTCAATATCCCCAGTTGGAGTTTTTTAACAATACCACCTAGAACCTTTTTTGTCAATACCTGGGATTTTCATTCACTCTACTATTTAAATGAATAATAAAGAAATAAATGGGCCTTAGGATTTCATATTTCTTGTTCAAAGCATTTTATTCTCATTTATTCAATCAAAATCCTATGATTCCTTTTAGGGAGAGAAGTGTTTTATCAGTAAAAAACCTTAATCTTGGCATCAATAAATATATATAGAAAAACTTGGTGTAGATTTACAAACAAGGTTATTAGTGATGTCTATACACAAACATGAAATTGATACCAAACTCAGATATCTCACCATTCATATTTTGGGGCTTCTCAGACTATCGAATTCTGAAATATTTTCATTATGTAATCAATTGAAAAAAATCTTAAAATTTACCTCAAAAACATTTCTCTTATATTTTGACTCAATATAACAGCCACAACCTTTATATAAATTTTTAATTCATTCATCATAGGGATATGTGAGTGATTTTTAAACCTTTTCACTCAATGTTTAAAAACAGTTTAGAAATTACACATTCACTGTGTTATAAAGATTTAATAGCTTCAACTCATCTTTGACCACCCCCACCTAAAGGGATACATCAATAAACTTAAATTCCAATAAAGTTAATGAAAAAACATATAGTTAAAGGAGGTTGTAGGGACATTTATTCTTCATAAGAACCATTGAGGCTGAGAGTTTCATATCACCCATATCTTTTCTCTCCTTATTTATATATTGGATATTTAAAATCTATTATTCTTGTTTACATCATTCTATGGGGCCATTAATAAATTTTTTATATGAGTTTCTTATTCATGTGTAACAGTATTATCTACCTCAATCATTGATTAAAATTCTCCACCAAATGTTTGAAAACATTTCCAAAACTACTGTTCTTGAGATAGTCGAATTTTTATATAGTAATGCATTCCATGCACATCCTGATTCCATCTCAAACACACATTTACATGAATTTTAAATTCAATAATTATACTCGAATTGATTATCAATTGAATCTTCTCATTTTGTGAAAAAAAATTCGTTCCTTTATCACAATTGTTGGGAATTTTGGTTTTTAATTTGTATTTGGTGTCAATGTCTATATTTGAAGAATAAGATGATTCTAACATGAAGAACTTCTCTATAAAATTTTATAACAAAGTGAAAATTAATATCTTATTTTTATTGAATTAGTCATAAGGTTTAATTCACATTTTTTTGTGACTGAATGTAGAACATGGTTTATAACATGGATAACAAATATTGATATTAGAAAGTTATTATTATATTAAAAGAGTATATAACATAATGGGAAGTGGAATTAAACTTGGGTGAGGACGTGGAATTTCACACACAGTTAGTCTATATGTTTTGGGAATTTGAAATGAGGAGTTTTATTAATTTGGCTATGTATTCTTGGTGACATATGTTAAAAATAGGGTAACATAGTCCATTTGTAGAATCAATTTCCACCACATCAGCTTAGGTAGACACATGAACCATCCGAACCACATATAACAAGCTAAGTGATAGGGTGGATCAATGAATATTTAGAACTTGTGCGTGAGAAAAAAAGTGTGGGGACGTGTATTGGTTCATGGTTGCATGTGAGTCGATATACAGGTTGAATTGGTGGTTAGCCTCACTACGAGGTCAAGTGCAACAACCATAGGTATCCATCAAGCTTAGTCAATATTATTTAGTTGGTTGACTATTATTATTTTTTACTAGTTTATAGATTTGGTAGATGTGGTAATCTTATTAAAAAGGAAAAATATTACTACACAAAATATAAAAACATATTTCATCGAATGTAAGGTGAGATTGTTCGACCTAGGGAGTCTCCTGAAATTGTAGATTGACCTACCGCATGAAAAAACTTGGAACTGTCATGAGTAATTTAATTGACCATATGCCATGAACATACCAAAAAAGGCTATAACATACCACAATCCATTAATAAATAATGAGGTATTACATAACAGATAATGACTAATGGGATATCATAAGTTCTAATTGAATGCATGAATGATACAGAGCTATTATTAATCAATTAACCGACTGAATGAATGGTAGTTAACCGACCACATTCACTACCAGATAGATATACCATCCATACATATAACCATAACCTACTATATATTGACATGAATATATTGTATGTGGTCCATCTAACCAAATGATGTGTCATCCGCAATGTGTCCTACTATGAATAGGAATGGTTGTGTAAGGACAAGTAAAATTATTCGTGAAAAGGTGATTTGGAAATACTGATAAATCATTGAGTTGGAATTTATTAAATGTAAATAATTTATACATTGAATAACATTATTTAGGTTTTCACCAAGATCATAATTATATAGATAAGATGAGCTCCTTATTCATGTGGTATGTATGAATGTATCTATTTATTATTTGAGGAGCTCAATCTACATTTGAAATTATTATATGAAATATCATGCAAGTTGCATGACAATGATTCACATGATAAAGAAGAAGTTGTGGTCATTATAAATCTATTTCAAGAATGATTTAAAGGATGTTTTGAAGGATTTGAAATCATAAAGTTTTAAGTAATTTGAGTATTTGACATATTAAAATCACATGTAATTAATAGATTCTGAGTATTTAAAAATTTAAATGAAAATTAAATAATTATATATCAAATGGAAATAACTACAGTCTTTATTATGATATTTACAATATGATATCCATGTTTGAATCAGTAATTTTAAAGTATTATAAAATAAGGATATTTCTTATTTTTTAATTGTTAATATTACCTTCCATTGATATTAAAGGATCTATTATATTTCAAATTTGGAAATTATCATTCAAGATATATTTTTATAAATTTTTTAAATGTGTGATGTTGTTATCTAATAAAATTGTCTGATATGTTTTCTAATCATTTATAGATATTTTATGAGGTTGACAACATCCATTTTTAAAGATATATAAGCGTCTAAATATGAAATATAATTAACATAAGAAGAAGATATATTGACTGAGTATTAAAAATATGGAAGATGACTCTAGTCATAAATAATATGAGTCTTTTTAAGACCGACAATGATAATAACTATTTGTTGTGGGTGATCGTATTAATGTTTTTCCACATATAGACATATTAATCTATCTTCCTATGATGGGGGGGGGACGTGACTATCATCTTGTTGTGAAAGTATTTCATTGTTTAATCTTCATTATTAATTAATTAAATAATTTTCTAATGGTTTCTAGAATCCATTAGAAGATGGTAAATTTTTTATTGGGTGTATATTGGTGAATTGGACACATTGGACTCTATGTTGATAATAATTGAATGTCATTAGTTTTAAAAAATTATAGAAAATATTGGATAATCCTTGTTAGGGTATACATAATATATAAAAGTGTATTACTTTTAACCAAACATAGAATATACTATGTCCAATATCTGTTATTTAGTTGTTTCACATTAGGTGAGGTTGTGAGAGATCATTCAGTGCATCAGTAACACTAATTTTTTTAGAGTTTCAATAAAAAAGGTGAAGAGTTCCAGAAATATTTGTATCACTATTAACCCCCATCTCAGTGGTATTGAACATGTCTCTTGAATATATAATTAAAATATAGGTATTCCATCCCTTTTTGATTACTCGTCTTTCTTGTAATCCTCATATATCTTCTGGGATAACTCTAACGTACACAACTACACATATAAATCTTTTTTAATTTTTTCCCCATTAAAATCATATGGAACTTATCTTGGAAATTTTGAAATGAATATTTTAGCTATTTGAACCTCCTTCTCACAGATTTCACTAAGATCGTACAAGTATTAATACATGTTTTTTGTTGGAAACATGGAATGATATTTTTAAATAACATTATTTATTTGAGAACATGTTCTTATATGTTTACTGCTTCCCCCCCCCCAAATCATTCCAAATCCTTGGAAATGAAACAATATATAGTAAATAGGAGGATTTATATCCATACCTTCCACAAATTAGAAAAAACATCCAAACATAGATCTTCTACATTGACAAATATTTTTTCTATAATCTAATTATTTTATTACTTGTTCAATATGATCCTTCTTTTACTTATGTTTTATTTTCATAACTTGTTACACCCTTACATTAATGTAAAGGAGGGTATCTCACTTATATTCTTATTTTATGTAGGTTTATATTTTTTTCTGTCCCCTGAACTATTGGAAATAATTTTTTTACTATTATAAGTATTAGGTGAATATTTATCTTGCATGTTTATACCACTAATTTAACTATCTTGGGAAGATTCACCTTTATCCTCGATAGACATAGTGATGTCTTATATACTCTTATTAACTCATTTTGGGATAATAGACCGATAGTCGGTATCATGTATAGGTTTTCACCCTTTTAAGTTAGTTTCAATTTTAGATAACTTACCATCACTTCAATATCTTCCACCATAAATGTTTTATTACTTTTCTCATTATGAAAAACTTTAACCTTTCATGTTCCACCATTTCAAAAACCAAATTTTAATTTTCAATATATAGTTTTCTATTTTCCTTCCAGAGTTTTGTATTATATTCAAGATTAACTTCCACATTTTATTTTATAATCTTTTACAGTTCTTGCCAGAAATATCCATCATCATCGATGCATGAGTAATTAGAGTCCTTTTCAAAAAAAATAGTATGTTTACTGTAACTTATGATGTTCTACATGATGATGAATTTTATTGAAAATACCTTCTCAAAAAAATTATTTCCCTACTTTTAGAAAGGATTTTCATCATCATTTAATTTTTCTATATTTGAGATTTCATGTCTTCTGCATCTAACTAAGTATTAATGGCCTTATTATTTGGATATTCATTGGTAAATGTATAGTGTCATCATGAATCAAGAACATTAGAAAAATTTTTCCTTTTACCTACCCATTACCTTTTTTTGAATATCTTTGAATGAAGATAATCTATCTCATTGAATTCGTTATCAGAATCTTTCATACTATAATGACTTATATCTAATAATTCATTATTTATTATTTTTCTTTTCGAAGGGCCTCAAAGGAAATAACAAATTATTCCTTTTTCATGAAATAATTTCCCTTTCTCATGACATATGTTTTGGCAATATATTGAAGTTCATGAAGGTTTATAACTTCATTATAAATCAATACTAAAAAAATAAAAAACAAATATATCTATTAAATTTCACATTATATTTTTTATAATGGTATAATATTATTTTTTCTAACTAATTCCACAAATATATATTATTATTTCATTCATCCTAGTAAAATAAAAATATATATTTTCATCATTATCATCCATTTTATCATCTTTATACCTGATACTCATGACTTGTAACTTAGCTTCTCTCAAATTGATATTTCCTTTGTCAATGAATCTCAATGTGTCCCATATTTGTTAAGTATTGTGATGTCACAAAACATTTATGTATAAATTTTTTAAAATGGAACAAACAATTTCATTGGGATCCTTACTCTCTGTTTTTATGTTCGACTTATTATAACATCAAGGTCAGCCAGAAGCTAAGCCTCTGACTATTTATTAAAAAAAGGCACAGAGGAGGCGGGCGGGTTCAAAGAAATGAACTTTACCTCATCCCTCAAACACAACATTATAGATAATAATAAGACATATCATTCCCATAGTCAGATTCATCAGCAGTTTCCCATTCATATTGGGACTTACCCTGATTGAGGATCTTAATAATATCAGAGTTGAACTTACCAGAATGCTTTGAAGATCATGTAGACACAGTACGAGGTATGTGATAATAATCCTTCTTTGGTCATCTCATTGAGGGAGCAGGAGCGAGGACTAAGCAGTCATCAACCTTCCCATTCCCAGAAAGTAGTGCCTCTTTGAAAGTGTTAGGACCACCACAATCTGCTGTTGTCACTTCTGCCTTAGATATGTCACCCAACATCCCAGAAATATTAGAGGAGGTCAAAAGATTCTGAATTTATTGATGACAATCAACATTATGAGAAGTCCCGAAAGGATCCAACTCAATAGTCTCATCTCGTATCATGTCTGCATTAGGATTATCATTCATACTAGTATTAACAGAGAGACTAGGAGTATATCCAGTTTCAACTATCCCAGTGAGCGTAACACCATGACTATCCTTAGGAACAGTCTCCTTGGAAAATTCAGCTCGAGTAGAGGGACCACTCATCAGAGACTTATCCACTATCGGTCCTTTACCATTCAAATTGTGCCCACGAGAAATAGATGTCCCAGAAGCCAACATCTCAACCTGAGTGGCAGATGATTTTTTGAGAGAATCTATATCATAATTTGACAAATCAAAATGCTTTCCCTCAGTTTTCCTTCAACAAAGTGTAACCAGATGTCCCTTCATCCCACATTTCTCACAAGAGAGCTTCCTCCGACATAACTCCAACGAGTGTCCAACAGCCATGCATTCAGTACAAAAAAGAGGCTTCCTTTCATACTCAACATCGATATTATTGTTATCAGTGGGAGTGGAAAGAGTTACCTTGTCAATGAAGGTGGATCTCAAATCAACCTCTACCAGCATTCTAGCAAAATGTCCAAACCGAACAACTTCAGTTTCCTTGTCAAGGCGAAAGGGGACCCAATTGCCATGCCAATCTCATGAAGAATCTTCGGATGCCAGAGGACCCAATTAAGCCCGTCAAAACGGAACCAGACCCGAGAAAAGGCATTCCTTGCACAAGATGAATTGAAATCAAGAGACCATTCATGAAAATGAAACCTTCCAGGTTTCAAAGAAATGGACCCAATGCTCCACGCATGTATTTTGAAATCATTTGATGAAAAAATGCAATGAAAAAACCCACGACCAAGAGAAACACACAGCCAATCAGATGAACCCCACAAAAATGAGACCCATTAGATGAGATCATCAAACTTCCAGAACATCTCACCCTTCGCTAAAACAAGACGTGCAATTAGAGAATTATTTCCAATTGCAATCCTCTCATCAAATAAATCAGGACTGACATCAACATGAGCCGCTGACCCCTTTTCAAGAATCCTACTTGAGCGGGAGTCAATGAATGATGCAAACGAGGTCGCGGAGGCTGGACATCCCACATGGCCACTCGTATCCTTTACATTGTCAGCCTGCGTTGCTGAAGTCACTTTCTGATTCACGGATAAACTCTTCGGCAATATACTCTTCGACAAAGATTATAGATGAGACCCAGCCAAAGCCATATCCCGCCCAGCTCCATCCACCCGATTAAAACTGATCTCCTTGTTGTCCACCCCATCTCTGGAATAGGTGCCCTAGACTGACGATTTAAAAGCGATGAATCAAATCGGACACCATCAAACCTGTTCACATGATCCAAGTTGACAAAAGCCGGAATCATAGATCCGGACGCAGCATGAACAGATGAGGACTCCACAATCGAAGCAGACGGAAGATATGAGGACCCTTCATCCCGGCGAGCAACGGCCCGAACATCGTGCCTCGGTAGCCAAGCTTCCACCACGGCATCACCAGAATATCTTGCGTCTGCATTCCAGGCGGAGCCCGGTTTTCCTGCAACGAGCTCTGAATGGAAATAGTCAGGAATAGTCATGGGAAACCCCAGATGGGAGAATCCCAATCGCCATGGTCGCGAGACAGCCGCACCCCCTGAAACCCAAGCGTCATCTTATTCTACTTATTATAGTGTTAGAGAAAAATCCTCAATAATGGGTGTAAATCCTATTGTAGAATCATCTCGAACATCCAAGCTAAGAGATATGAGTTAAGGTGGAATTATATTACTCTATTTTTGATAGTTACTATCATCCAACGTAGAAAATCCTATATAGTAAAAAAATTATATTATTCAATTTTAGAATGTTCCCAAATCATTATAGGGGGCCTTTTCTTCAATACCATTTATAGAGCATATGGACTAACTAAGTTACCCTAATTGGGATGAACCAGTCACACAATATTTTTATAATAAAAAAATTTAGTTGACCTCTATGATCCGTTAAGGACTTTATCTATAATCCTTAATAACTCATTTTCACTTCATATTAAATAGAAATAAGTAAATACATGAACAACAATACTTATAATGTCTATCAATATAGATCAACTACTAACTAAAACCAGTTGTACACCCATATTAATGATTCTCTACAATATAAATAATTTTTTATAGGAATTGGTTATATTCTGTAATTATATCATTCTCCATGATTGGGTTTACACCCCAACTATCATCCATAGTTACGACTAGTTGTACACTAAAATCACTAAATATAGTCGTGACTAGGTATATTTCCCATAAAATTGATCAAAAATGACATGTTATACAACCTAATCACAAGTATTACTCATATGTGTTTATAATCTCCACAAAAAATATAGTAATACTCAATATTCAATTATAGTAAGCTTTTCATTTTTCAAAAAACCATAGCACAATACTATGTTTTATTTAAGAACGTGATTAAATCCTAAATACTCAAATTTAATAAATTTAATTTACATAAATTAATTTTTATTTTCAAATCAACATGTAAAAATTAATTTGGAGTAAAATTTTTGTATTTTTCCAAAATAATAGATTTTTTAGTGAATAGTGACACAAGATGATTTATCAAATACTATCATTTATCTACATGAAATCACGTAATTTAAAATCTTGAATTTATTTTGGATTTTATATTATTATAGAATATGATCCATTAGATTTGTAAAAATATAATTTGAGAAAAAAATTCAGGATATTGATATATGTTAATTTTAATCTTCGAAACACACATTTTCGAAAAAAGGGATTTACATAGCGTTTTCAACATGTATATTCAATTTATTATCTCATACTTCTATAAATATAATCATGAAAAAATAGTACCATATTTGGAATCAAAAGGTTCAAATTTTATGAATAAACCCATTTTATATTTAGTTTTAAGAAATAGTAACAATTGTAAAAATAATTACATTAGAAAAGGATAAATTGGGTAATTGAAATTTAAAATAGTGTGTTAATACTAAAAACACTCCCTAAAATACATATTTATCTTATTTCCAATGATTTTTTCAACCTTGACTATTATATATTAAAAATTGTGTAAATTTCTTGCCAGTTTCCTTTGATTATAGTATTTATATTATTTTCAATAAATATATAGTCAAAAAGCTCACTTTCTTGATTTTAAATAAATATTATTTTATGACATGGATAAGATAAATATTAATTAGTTAAAATATTAAAATTAGATATAAATGATTTATTTTTATGTTGGTAAATTATTTTTAATTTTAATTGGTGAAATATTTTCATTCAATTTGTATGTAACACCGGAACCATATTTAAACAATTATTCAATAAATAAAATAATTTTTCTAAAAAAATAAAAAACTAATTTTTTTAATTGAGTCACAGTAACCCATTAATTTTATATTTCAATATAAGATATATTATATATGTGATATAATAATATATTTTAAATACAAATATTTATTTATGGATTTAAATTAAAATTAAACGAATAGTTTAAAAATGACATTATTTATATTTTAGGAAAAATAATATGTTATTAAATTATTTAAATCCTATAAATTTTAATATATAATAGTTAGGATCTATAATTTTGTAAAATTTCATTTATTTTACATTTATTTGAAAATTTTGAACTTCTCATTAAACTTATAACCCATTCTGATTGAAAACGATGTTACTATGGTTAATGTTAAAAATGTTTAACAAAGGGGTTAAACTAAAATATATGGTCTAAAATAAAACATAATAGTAATAAATTTTATTTTTAATGAGTTTAAAACATATATAATGTTATATTTAAATTATGCGCACAATGTTCCACTTTCACATGAAAATGAATTTATTATATTTATGCCTTTGTATTAATTCCATGTATTCCCTTTCATTCACTATAAAAGGAACCAACTATCCTCACTTATATACAAAAGATACATACCCTTATATAAATAAAACCCTACAAAAAATCATATAAACATACTTATCTATGTTCTTGAGGAGCTGGTATTCCTAAATGATGAACTGTACTTCCATTAAGAGTGATATAAATGAAGTGTATAGAAGAAGAGGTAATCATTTTTAAGTACTTTTTCAAATTTATTTCCTCATAAAGATTTTATAATTTTTTTAACCATACGTAAATAAAAAATAAAGTATCATAAATATATTTTCAATATATTATTATTATTATAGAACTACAATTTTACATCTAGTTATTATCTTAGGAAAAGTAAAAACATTACTTGTGTGTATTTATGGCTTACCGTCTTCATATAACATTCTAATTTGATTTTCATCACCATTTTACTTTGATTTTTAAAAAAGTGAACTGATTATTAAATTTTATTTCTATGAAAAAAATTATTTTGGATGTAAAATTTCATATACACATTCTTACATTTTATTTCTTTGAATTTTTTCCGTGTCACTTAAATGTATGTTTTTACTGTTACCTTCACGAAGTGATATGATCCGCATTTCATTTCCCCTTTACAATTAAGGTAATAAGGATATATGTATGGGATATATCTGTAATTTATATCTTGACAAAAATTCATGACATTATGGATCCAGAATCAAAGTATAAGTGCCATACATTTCACAACAAAACATGCCTAAGAAAATAATGAAATTATCACGCAAAACATTGATAATAATGATTGATTATTGATGATAAATTGATAATATATTACAATTGGATCATATAATATATTATAAATATTAATATTGTTTTGTTAAATATTAATAACTTGTTTAAAATTATTATACAGGATGATAAATAACATTTAACTATAAGGAAACTTGAGGAAATGAATTTCATCTCAATTTCCACTATATTGACACATAGTTGGAATTATGAAACTATTTAATTTTATTTGGTGTATATTATTCACCTTGGATAATTATTATCAATTAAATTAAATTTTCATTTTTAAGAGGATTTTTATAAAAAAATATGATCTTATTTTACTCTTTTATTAGGTATATTTTTCTTCAATGTCCATATTTTAATAAATTATTTCACAAAATCGAATTTATTTAAAAAATCACTTATTAATTAGATTTTAAGATATAATTAACTTTCTAAAATATTTAGAAGGAATATTTATAATGTTTTTCAAAAGGATCATTTTTTACATTATTATAAAAAACCAAGAAGGAATGTATTTTGTAATATACACACTATTAATATATTTTCCCACCTTCAAAACAATTTTATGACTTTAATATTATTCTGAAATATTTAAATGATTGGAAAATAAAAATCTTTATGAACACTTTTTTTCATATATAATTAAAAATAAATTGATTTTGATACAAAATCTACTTTTTGATGGACATCTCGTATCTCTTGGTTGATTTTTTCCCCTTAAATGTCTCTTAAAACATTAAATTTATTATAATAAATTGAACTTATATTTCAATCAAATAAAAATATTATTTATATCATGGACATGATTATCTCCTAAAATTTATACCATTTCAAAATATAGTATTTTAACTTGAAATAAAATTTTTGATAGAGAAAATATTGATATTCATTATTTTTTATTCATTATAGAAATTTTTTGATAAGTCATAATGTTTATGTGTAAAATTGATAATTATATAATAATGAATGCATTGGACATGCAGTGATAGGTGGGACCTGAAATTATATAGTCCCTTGATGTGTCTAACGGACCCATGAGACAAATCCATTAGCTAATACTATTATATAGGGTTTTGGTGTATGCCTACCCATGGTTTATATATTCTTGGAAGAAGTGTTTGATGATAATGATATCATGATATCTAAGTTCGCAATATAAAAAATTTTATTTACCTTCAATAGGAATTTATTTATTAGTTTCCATTAGATTACTAAATTGACATTATACATGTATTCATTTCATTCTAAAATTATTTATTTAAATGGGATTTGTTTCAAGTTATTCACATTTATATATTAATTTTTAATTATTTACTCATAATAACTTCAATTTTACTCAATCCATACTGAGAATTTTATCTCCCCTGATCTTGATTCTTTTTAATAAAATATGATGAATAAATATTTTAATGAGTTTCAAGGATGAAAAATATTTTCATTTGTTAAATTTTATATTTTATTCCTAGTATAAAATGGATAGTATGCGTATATATGCTTCTACAAGAGTACTGAAATGATTGATAATTTTGGATTATATGTATTATATTATTTCCAATGTAATAATGTAGTAACTATCATAGTGTTACTTAATTCAATGTGTTATAGTTTATATAACATGGGGTTAGTAGAAACCAAGGGGTGTATGTTTCCAATGAACATAGCTAACATGAAAATTATTATAATACCTTATAGTATTTGAGATTTTTTTCCATTATATGTATATTTTATAGATTATGACTCATAATTATAATGAGATAACTCAGTGTATTTCATTATTCATTTATAGTTCATAATAGAAAATGGGAATCAACATCCGTAGCCAATGTATGGATTTCCATACTGAAAAAAATAATTAAACTAATGTTGGAGTGGATAATATCATGTTCATATTAGGGAAGGTAGCCCAGGTTATGTTTAGTAACCTTTAAAAATGGAAAAAACATAACATTGCATAGATTTATACACCTATATTGGATAATTTCACATGATATAATAATTTATATTTTAGTCTAACTTCTAATATAGTGGTAGTTGGTAAATAGATTATGTCTATTGAAAATATATTTCACACTTTTGGTGTAATGAAAATGAAAAGGATTTGATGAGAGTATATAGTCTTAGGGGTGATGATGTTCAATGGTGAATATCGATCCCGAATATTAAGGAGGAATAATAAATTGGATATATGGAATGTTTAACTTTTAATGTAATATTCTTCAATAAATATTTCTCCCATGAACAATGATCTGAAATGATGATAAAGATCATTAGTATAATGAAAAAGGAGGAAAATAGTTTTGTAGAGTATTAGGATAAATTTAGAAGAATATTCAGGTATGTTATATGTTACATACTTATTATAGAGAGAAATATTGACCATTTCATTACATGCATTGAGATAATCATCCACATAGAACTGGTTTCTCAATATTCTTCATCATATGGTGAAATAGTATTATGTTCCATAAAAATAGAGATGTAATATTCTAGATCATATTTTTTTAAGGGAAATATATATAATAAGAAATCATATGATTTTTATGAAAAAGATAATTTCGACAAGAAGAATAATCCAATAATGAAACTTTCATCTTGTGAAAATTATTGAAATCAACATCTTATAAAATGTTTAAGGGGCATGGTAGTTGTTAGAAGTGTGTTGATAAGGGTAATATGGGTAATGGTTGTAATGGGAAGAGAGAAACCAATGAGATAACATGCTTAAATTGTAAATAAATGGGGTATTATTGAAACAAATGTCATGGGAATCAAGGTAACATATCATAGAAAATGTCAAGGAGAGAATTCTAGGTTTATGCGATCACTATATATAAGTATGGAGTTATCAAAGGTGTTGTTCTAGGTACTTATCTTATAATCAATTTTATAAAATGATTTATATGATTTTTTATTGTTTCACTCTTTAATATTATTCATATTTTATAAAAAATTATATATTACCCTATAACCTTATAAAGGGTGTTTTTAGTAAAAACTTTAAGTTGAAATCTCACCACAACAAGGATGTCTATGCCAGTTCCAATTATAACACACAAACATGCCCTATTTATATACATTATTATTATACCTATGTTTTATTTTAATATAATCCTTTATATGAATTATCATTCGAAATATAATTAATAAGTTTATTTCCAAGAGAAGGAAATTATTATTCATGATGAGGATATAGAAGGCCATATATTTATATAGGATACCTCATGATATAATTCATAAATAGATACAACCATAGTCTCTCTTCCTAATTATATTCATGGGGAAGAAGTGTAGACACAATCTATGAATGTAAAGGGTAATATTTAAATTGATGATTTACCTATTTTAAATAAACAAATTGATTTATTTTCTAAATAACTACCTAAAAATCCACCAAAATGTGACTTTGAGTTCATTATTTATTTAATCCATGATTAAAGACCTATATCAATTTAAACCAATATATTTTACACTATTTAATTTTTTGAATAATATAAAAAAAATAGGATTTTTGTGGAAATAAATTTATATACCCTAGTGTTTCAACATAGGAATCCCCATTTTTTCATTGAGAAGAAAATGAATATCTAATGCTCAAAATTTATTCAAGGGAAGATAATTCTATTTGTATAAATAATAAGTATCCAATTCCTTACATTAATGACTTGTTCGTTCAACATTATGGATCTCAAGGTTTTTCAAAATTGACCTTCATTCTAGTTATCTTAAAATATCAGTAAAGAATGAATCCATTTAAATCCCATCATTTGATAATAGTGTAGACATTAAAAATTTCACTAATTTACTTTGTATTGGGCAATTTACCGTAAATTTTATAGATCTAATGAATAGAAAATCCATGGAATATAAAGAATATTTTGTAGTTGTATTTATTGAGGATATCATGGGGTAATCAAAAACCTATTAGGACAATGATATTAACTTGGGGATCATTTTTGATACTCATGGAGAAAATGATTTATTTGAGATATTTAACAAACTTGAATTCTAGATTCAGAATGTTTTTTCATGGACATATTTTTTCAAATAATGTAATCTCATTTGATCCTAAAAATTAAAACGAGGTCAAATAATTACCTACAGATACTAAAATATCCAAGGTAAATTGGTCCATAATATTGGTAGGTTAAAGCTGGAAATGTTTTATAAAATTTTCTAACTGGCTAACTAGTTAACCAAGAATACACATAAAGGGTTTTAGTTCACATTAACCAAGGAATGTAATGAATATTTTGAATAACTATAGTGGATATTAGTGAATTGTATGATTTTGGCTCTACCGTGAGGTAATGATAGATTTTTTTTATATAGTAATGCATCAATGAATGTAATTGGTTTTTTATTAATTCAAAAGAATATATTTATTTCCTATGCATAAGGTTATTTAAACAATTATGAATTTAACTATCCAAAAAATGATCTTGAGTTGGAAGTGATGATCGTTTCTATGAAAATATGGATTAATTATCTATATAGTGAATTATGTGAGAAATATATAGACCATAAGATCTTAAAATACAACATTTCCAAAAATGATATCAATATTAAGGAAAAGAGATGGGTCGAGATACTCATGGATTTTTAATTCCAATACACTGCCACCCTAGTATGAAAAATAAATTAACATATTTATTACTAAAGAAAGATCATTGAGTCATAACTAAAATGAGGATCGACATGATCCTTTATTAATGGATTAATCAATATGGAAATGGAAAATAGTAAGAAAGGGGAAACATCAAAACTATATAGAATTATTTCAAAACAAGAGTTATTAGAAAATATAAAAAGTTCGCATTTTCTTATGATAATTATCAAAAGGAAATTAAATCCCCAATTAATGGGAAATTGGAAGAAATCCTTTATAAAGATTGAGTTATGAAATAAGGAAGGAGGTTATGTGATCCAAATATAACTACTCTAAAAATGAACTATAAAATGATAATTATTTCTAAAATTTCTTTATAAAATTTTGTATCTCTAATATGTATTGATATTTAAAAGAAAAAACATGGATTGCTAATAGGAAGAAGGATATTACTGATTATTATTGAAGATGTTTTTTCATTAGGTGAAGGATAAGAGGCAATATCCTATAAGAGTCAGGAAACCTACGGCTATTATTATATATAAATGTAATAAAATTAGAAAATACATTGTTAATGGAATAACAAATACTCCTAGAAATAATGATACAGTATGGGTTATTGTGTATACCCTTACCAAATTTGAAAATTTCCTAAATATAATATAATATTTACCTCTTGAGAGACGTACACAACTCTATTTTAATGAATTTGTTATACATCATAATATGACTATTCCATATTTGTAAAATCATTATCTATGATTTATATAGTAATTTTATAAAAATAAAAAAAAGGCTCTGCATAGTGAGTGTCATTTGTAAACTATATTTCACCATCAAGATGATTGATAACCTGAAAGGACAATTCAAACTTTTTAATAAAGGATGAGGTTATTATCACAAGATATTAATGGTATCTGAGATCATTATTTACCGTGGGAATACTTTTCCTATAATAATATCATTCATTCGGGTATTAAAATGGTGTCATATAAATAATTTTATGACAATATATTTCATAGTACACATTTTTTAGTAGGTTTTGGTGGATGAAATTTTATGATCCAAGAACATGTTGAGGAGGAAATTTTCATGGTAAATACTATTCAAACCCACATTAATGGAGCATAGAGAAGGAAAAAAGATAAATATTGATAACTGATGGAGAGATTTGGTATTTTTATTGGGAGATCATGTTTTATTTAATGTACATCCATGGAAGGCATTTAAATGTATAAAAAAGAAAGAAAAACATATCCTTGCATACAACAGACCTTTTGAAATTCTAAAAATAATTCAGTTTGGGTCTTACCATTTAGAAATGCACCAATCCTCTATAATGTACATGATGTGTTATATATCTACTTGTTGAGGAAGTAAATTCCATATCCAAAGAAGAGGCTCACCATTGAGGATATATAATTAAAACCTTATTTATCTTGCTATGATGATCGTATTGGGATTCTAGAAACTAGAGAAATTGTGTTGAGAAATCAGACAACACGATGAGTTGAAGTTCATTAGAGAAATCATAAGATAGAAGAAGAAACATGAGAATTTGAAAACAATTATGATTAATAAATACCAAATTCTATCTATGAGGTGACATTCTAAAATTATATAGGATGATTCTTTAAGGAAGTGGAATATATGGGCTTCAATTATAGTATGGTATTCTTCTTTAATGAAAAACCATCACAATAGACATAGTTTTATTCAATAGTGTACTTAAAACCTATTTTATCAAATTTTATAAATTAAATTATTTTTTTTGATATAAAAATATCAACACTATCTTTGTGTAAAATTTTGAAATTATTTAAAATAATTTTGTTTTTAGTAAATAGATAAAAACAAATATTTTTCCAATACTATCATTTCTGTTAATTAAATAATGTAATTTTAAGGTTTTGTTATATTTTTTATTTTTTTCATAATGATAAATATGATCCATCATATTTAGAATCAATTAATTTTAACTAATAATTATTATAATTTTAATATATATAATTTTTATCGCCTAATCATATTTTTATAAAAAAATATTTTCATTGTGTTTAATGTATTTGTATTAAAATTAATATTTGCTACTTTTAAAAATTTAATATTAAAAATAAGTTAAAAAATTTGGAATTCAATGTTTTAAATTTTGTAAAATTATCCATTTTTATTTTAAGGAATTATAAATATTCTGTGTGGTAATGTGTATCCCATCTGTAATGGGTAAATTAGTAATCTTATGTTAAAAAAATGATAAGGCTTAGGATTATCCCTAAAAGTAGTATTTATCTTATTGGATAATTTTTTTTCGAACGTCATTACTCAATATTTGAAAATGTGTAAATTTCTTGAAAATTCCTTGGATTATAACATTTACATTTGTTTATGTACATATAAAGTAAAAAATGTCACTCTTTTACTATTAATGTTTATAAAATAGTGTGATAGTATAAACCCACCATTGTCTAGTTATTAATTTTTTTTACATAAGTGATATTCTTTATAAGGGTACTTTATTATTAATTTTTACTGATAAAATAATTACCTTAAATTCTTATTTAACAGTTACATATTGTTAATTAAATTATTATAAAAATAAAATAAATTATTTAAAAAAATATAATACTTCTATAATTTGTGTATCTTATAGTGAACTATAAATTTTATAGATATATATGATTTCTTAAATATGTGTTAAATGTCTATATTTGTTTTATATATTTTCATCAATACCTTTGTAGTAAAATTTAATTAATAGTGTTACAAATGAAATTTTATGTATTTTTGGAAAAATAATATTATATTAAATTATTTAAAAAATAATATAATATTAAAAGAGGAAAGGTACAGAAATAAATAGTTTAATATTTCATAAAATTTCAATTTATGATGAAATTATTACATTATTAGTAAAATTATAAATTTTTAATATTGAAACAATCATCAGAATTGTTATGGATAGAATTGTTTAACAATGTAGACAAACAAGAATATAAGGTTTAAAATACCACATAAAAAATTCCATATTTTATTATTTGAAGGTATTTCAACCATATCATATCTTATAGAAAGTCACAACATCTCCTCTATTTTATAGAAAATATTGATCTTATTCGCTCAACCAACCCCTAATAAAACCACTCCTAAAAATACTAATATTAGTTCTTGCTGTTTTTGGCTTCCTAAAATCAAATCACATTTCCCTTAGGAGAATATATGAAATAATTCCATCGAAAAAGAGGTATAATCATTATTGACTCTTTTAATTTACTTTCTTCTAAAACATACTCTAAAATTATCATAAAAATAATTAAATAATAACTATATTATTATTAATATAAAAATAATTTATTATTATTATTATGGTAAAACCATTTTGATCTCTTTTCAATCATATAAAAAGTGAAAAAATCACTGGTGTGTATTTATGACTCTCCTTCTCCACATAACAGTTTATTTCCTTTTTAATCACAATTTTACTTTTTATTAATAAATATATAAGTAATAAAAATTTATGACATAAATATTCATATATAATTATAATATCATATATTCCTTCTTACTATCCAATATTTTGAAAAATTACAGTGTCAATCGTGCATACATTTGAACTACCACCTCCTCGAATTATTGTAATACATTTTCCATTTTAACATTACATGGATGGTAATAAGGCAATATTTAATGGGTATATATGATATTTATATCATGGTTATCATTTTTAGATATTTTTAACAACAATCAAATTATATGTAATGAATCTTCCATTAAAAACCTGCACGAGTAAATAAATCAACTAACACACAAAACACTGATAATAATGAAATATTATTGGTGAACAGATGAAAAGAAGATATAAGATGGTCATATATGATATTAAAAATATTAATATTACACTATTATAAATTAATAAAATATTTAAAACCATTATACTGGTGGTTAAATAGTGTTCAAATGAGGGGAAATGTGTTGAAATGGTTTTCATTCAAATTAACACCCCTTTGAGAAATACTTCATATTATATTGAATATACAACACCTTTTATGACGATTAATGATTCAATTCAATTTACTATTTCAATATTAATAAATATAATAAAATCGGTTCTTATTTCCCTTTTTGACTGGTATTTTTTTCTTCCATGTCGTTATATTTAAAATTTATTTTACAAAAGTCCTTTTATTAACCCAAAATATTTAATAAATAAATTTTAATTTATCATTGAATTTTTAAATGTATTGAATGAAATATTTAAAACATTTTTTTATAGGGTCACTTTCTACATTCTATATAAAATGAAAAAAAAATTAATTTTTTAAATGTATAAAAAATTAATGGATTTTCCACTGTCATATATATTTTATGACTTTTTTATTATTCTATAATATTTAACTGATTTAAAATAGGAAAAAATGAAGAAAAATTATTTTTGTTTTCCATTTTATTTTATTCATTTAAAGAATGTTTTTTCTATAAATTATTCATTTTGTTTGTCATCTCTTATTCCTTGATTAATTGTGTATTCATTAACATCCACATGAAACAATTACATCCTTCTAATCCTTTGATATTAAATTTCTATTAATTAACCATATTATTTGTTTCATTTATGAGATTATTTCCAAAACCATATACAATTTCTGCGTATAGTGTTTTACATTGAATATTATTTGATTGACAGGAGAAATATTAATATTATTTATTTCTTATTCAATATAGACGTTTCATGAAAATATATATAGTTTATGAGTTAAATAAACTATTTAGTATATGAAGTAATTAAATATCTAGTGATAGGAGAGTCCTATAATTATATAACACCTCGATGCATCAATAGGTCTCATGATACAATTCAGTCAGTCATAATTTTTAAATGGGTTTTGGGTGTATATCTGCCCATCGATTAATCTTTCTTGGTACAATGATTTGACAGTAAAGATATCATATGTATGAAATCATGACATCCCACATTACGCATCGCCTTCATTAAAAATTCAGTTATAATTATCCATGAAATTACTACATTTATATTATCCATGGATACATTTTCAGACAAGTTATTGATTTAAATGTAATTTTTTTCCAGTTATTTGCATTTATATATTTATTATTACATATTTACCCATAATATATTCAATTTTACTCAACACTTACTTAGTATTAGAGATGACACTTTTTTCCATTACCTAGGTTATAAATATGAATGAATTGAATGAGTTTCATGGATATCAATCATTTTCTTTTTTATATATTTTATATTTTATTCCCTATTTTAAATGGGTATCATGACTACATCCAGTTCTCCATGAATATCAAATTGATCAGTCCTTCAGGATTGTATAACTTGTATTTATGATAATTTAATAAAGTAAAAACTATTTTGAGGATACTAGACTCAGTGTGTTACATATAGAGACTCAGAATTTTTACATATAAATATTTAATCTTTTTGACGAAAATTAAGCGTGTTTCTAAAATATGAGCTATATGACTGTAAAGGTTTAGTGTCTTTGGTAACTAGATACACAATCTTCTAATTTCCATAAATATCCTCCATATCTCCCGTAAATATGTTCCCACATATTAATCTTTTTATACACACCCTAATTAAAAACATCTTCATAACTTAGGGAAATGAAACGAAAAAATGTTGATATGAGATTATCAATAAGGGTAAAAAATGGCTCTATCGATGATAAATTAGGTATGACATGAGAGAAAGTTTATTTTAACATGAGGGTAAATTTTGAATACCATTACATGTATAAAATTCTTCCCAATCATGTGATATGAAAAAATATAGAAGTTGAAAAGATGTAAATTAAAATGGAAATAAAAGAACATAATCCACAAGATAATTAAATAAACATAGTAATGTCAAAAAACATAAACTTATAAAAATTTGAACATGTATAAATAGAAAAAGGTTCACTCATTAAGTTAAGAATATTAAATCATACCCTCCTGTAAACATATGGAATTAAAAACTAAGTCCTTGAATAAGATTATATACATATAAAATAGTTCCATGCATAAACATATAGTCTTGAAAACCCACAACTTGTAATATGTTGTGGTTATGAAAAATAATTCCATAAATTAAATTTATTACATGACATCCAGTTCACATATTACATATTTACCTCGTAAGTTATCCATATTACCAAATTCCTTAGAGAGAAAGATAATTCCAGTCCCACCTATCATACAAGAATAAAACTTTGTTACACATGATCATAAATCACTCATTATATCATAAAATATTAAAAGAAAACATGATTCATAATGATTTCATCATGGCATGGAAAGTGGAAAAAAAATTCATAAACCTCTTGTTATCTTAATCATAAAACATAAAGAGAAAGAATAAGGATGTTATCATTTGATTATTTCCCCATTAAAACATAATTAATATCAAAGTATTTCATCATAGATGTAATATTCCTTTAATGTTTCACATTGAACATTTTCTAAGGAAAATACATTTTTCATTTAAATCAATTATTTAAAATCTATTAGTTTACCAAATATTATGGAATTTTTTTATTTGCAAATAAACCTGCAAAATTTTATGAGAAGCCTCAAATATTTTACCTAACATGAGGTTGTGAGATTTTTTTCAATCCTTATATGTTAAAACAAGGATTCATTTTACATTTTTAGAAAAAAAAACTCCAAGTACCTCATTAGGAAAACAACATCATGAATAATTTTCAAAAAAATTTTAAAAAATAATATAATGGGTTAAAATTATTTAAGAATAGTAGGATAGTATTATAAATATCATTTAAAACATTTTTATAAAATACAGTTATAGAATAAAATGTATTTTTTACCAAAGAGAGAAATAAAGTTAGTTTTCATTTAAAACATTAACTAGGTATATTAAATTTTTATAGGGTGCAGATTGAAATGAAAAAATATATTATCTAAATATAACCATAGGAGAATAAAATGCATGGTATTATTGAGTTTTATATCCATTGATTTCATTAGGATAAAAATAATTAGAAATGATCAAGTTAAATAATGGGATAGTAACACACATCACTTACAACTTTGGAAAATTTTAAATATTAAGCGATATAAAATAAAAAACTTATATAGATAGGTATATACCATAATTATTATTAATATAATTATAAAATAAATTCATGGTATTTATATACACTATATAAAATAATCTTGTGGTGAATATGTAAGGTATCCCGCAAAACTAAATGTGAGATAAAAACTCTTACATCTGGTTTGGCTTACTTTTTATAGATTATAAAATCATATATATTAAATATTTTTTGTTAATATATTCTAGAAACATAATCATATATAAAATAACATAAATTATTTACATAAAATTTTTTATTACCCTCCTTTTAACAATTCATTATTAAAATCACTATTTCATATTATAACTGCATTGTTTTTAATATATGTTTTTGATTTTTTGTTTTTGTCCTTCGACATTTATCATATTTTCATAGAATCAGTTATTTTAATAATAATATAAATATAAAATTTTATAATTATATATTTATATTTATATTCATCTTTAAAATTTATAGATAAAAAAATTAGTTACTCCATTCATAGAGACAGTAGGTCGTATATTCTCACAAACATTATTTCCATTTTTTGATGGATAGAACAAAATAAAGGTAAACAATAATTAACATTTATAGAATAATTTTAAATTCATATATATTATATATATTAAATAAATATATATTTATTATTATCCCTATCAAAATAAAGTGAAAAACAATCACATCACTTTGTGGAAGTGGTAGTCCACAAATACGCATGACTAACAATATCATTTTCTAATGGATTAGATGGTTTGAAGGTATATGTGATATTATAATTAGATAAGTATAATTATATCATAAATATCATATTAATAAGTTAAATATCCCACTATATTCAGTTGGGAGAGGTGGTCATGGAAACATAATTACATATGTTTATAAGGCAGTTGTCTATTGTACACACGATTGATGGTTTTATCTCCCATTTGATGTAAGAGGAGATTTATATGGGTTATTAAAATATCCTAATAAATTAAAAATATTATTAATACACTTTTTTTATAGGTTCATTACTTTTTAAGAATATTTTATGTAGTTTTATGAAGAAATTTAAAAAATATTGCTTAAGAATTATACCTCTTATAAAGACAACCTCTTTAGGTTATCACAAGAAGCCTTCCAAAGAAGGTTTATTAATAAACAATGTCTTCCAGGATGTGTGATGGAGAGTATGTAAGATAATTTTTGATATTTTCTGAGCCAAAATGATTTTAATGTTTTATTAAAAGTGGATACAAGGGACCCTTTTATATGTGATAAAGATTTTCATATTTATAAGTACACCAAACTATCCAATAATGGGAAGTCACTCTACAATATAATCCCTCAAATATAGATATTTAATTTCGTAGAGGCAAGATAATTTTGATAAAAACATCTACCATGGAAAAAATAAATATGTTTTCCCTTTTCCTATGAGGTTACTCACTTTTACTTTTATATTTTTCACCATGATATCTAGTTTTTTAAGGTAAGTAATTTATACTATAAAAATGATCCTTTTTAGATAACATGGATTAAATAATTATAAATATGAAATAATATTTATGATATAAAAATCCTACATTTGTGGGAAATTAAATTTAATATATGCGCATGTAACGGGAAAACCCTCATTTTAACCATAACCATAGTAACAACTATTTCAATCATAAATGGCAATAAAATAAAAAATAAATGTTAAAGTGACATATAAATTGATCTTGGATGATATATTAAACCATATTACATTCCATTGGATGAATATAATATTTTTATGAATTTTAAATCATTTAATAAATTATCATTTATTAAAATTATCATTACTATGAATTTTGGAACTATTCCTTAAATTTTTGTTAAAATACACAAATAAAAAGATGAAATTTTAATTTATTCTTTTGACACGTACCTAAATTTTTATATGTATCAATAAAATTATTTTAACACAATAACTCACTCCAATTATATTAATTTTAATATTTTTAAAATCATTTAATTTATTTTTCTATTAATTCACGAAATATGGTATCAGTGTTGGGTTAAAAGATAAGGTAATTGTATAATTACTATAAATTTGAAATAAAATACCATAAATAAAATAATTTCACTATATATAAAATAACAATTAATATTCAATCACAACTTTTTTTCTCCCATTGTGAACACATAATATATTTTTTAGAGGTTAGAGAGTCATGTTTTGTCTATTTTTATACATCAATTATTATATAGTTCAATTTCATGGGACTTTGTTACATAAAAAATAAATATAAATCCCATGTTTATAATAATTTAAATTCCTCCATTAATTAAGATAGAATATGAAAAATGTTGGGCTTATAATTTAGGTCTAACCTAGGTTTCCCTGATTCACACTTTTACAATAGCGAAGAATTTTCTACTATTATTACTATTCATTAATACCAAAAAATAATTTTACCATACTATATAACATTATTTGTGTTGATTAAAAATAAGGAAACCCTTTTTCTAAATACAAACACTATAATATCTAGAAATCATATTATTATGTATCTCATAATGTGTGAAGATAAATAATTTTTTGAGAAAAATGTATTTTAAGTGTAAAATTATTTTCATACCACAATCACATATATTATTAATTACTATGTAAATATTCTGATTATTTATAAATAAAGTATTATTATATTTATTTTTGATAAAATTCAATATTTTATGGGGTTTTTCAATGAAATTAAACTATGGTCACTCAAAAATAGGTATTTTTGAACGATCAATAAAAAATTAATATCTTCTTAAAAATACAAAAATTTCACCCTATGTTAAT
Organism: Viscum album; assembly: GCA_963277665.1. NCBI lineage: Eukaryota > Viridiplantae > Streptophyta > Magnoliopsida > Santalales > Viscaceae > Viscum > Viscum album. Next base: position 671,319,062 of record OY728123.1, read on the forward strand.
TTTAAAAATAGAATTTCAAAAATGAATAGAATTTTGAAAAGAAATTTTCATGAAGGGGAAAAATATTTAATTATATTATTTTCTCACAAAAAGTGATAGAATATTTTAAGGAAAAGTATTGTTTGAAAATTATAAATACATTACTAAAAATCAATTTTCTTTATCTACATAATTTATATAAAAAGTAATGTGTTTATTCATATTGATACTACCAATTTAACAACTTCAATATAATTATATACTATATTATGGTTCATTTAGTCTTGATTTTTTGTGTATCACAAGCTATAATAGAAATTAAATATATTTGAAAGAAATATTTTATAAGATATCTTGGTGTTATAGCCCCTCTTAACAAATTTTGTCCAACCAATTTAATGATGATCTCATAAATCATGGGCCTGAAAGATGAAAATTCATTTTTGGGAAATTCATATCATAGAAAGTGTTTATAAAATATCTTCTTGAAAATATAGAAATCAAAATATGAAGGTCGTTCTGGATAACAAATAACTAGGTTTCGAAACTTGAGAACATTATCAAGATGTGAAAATATGGACATCAATTAAATGTAATTTCCTCTTATCCTTTTTCATAAGAAATTTAATGATTATTCTAAAGCTATTTATAACAACACCATAAACCAATGAGGTGATAAAAATACATTCAATTCATTAAGAATGAATATAATAGGATAATAATTTTTTAGATTGATTTCCCAATGTTGAGGATGTTTCATACGAAAATATAAATACTTTTTTCATTCCATTTCATAAGAATAATCTCATACCTAGTCTGTGTTGTGATCATTTTCCACTTCATCTCGTACTCCCATCTATTAATATTCACGATGAATGCCTAGAGAACCAAAATTCACTATTAATTGATCAAGAGATCCATAAATAATAGAAATATTATTCTTTAGATCTATATATTTTTACCAATAATAAAATGGTTAAGAAAAATTGTCCAATATGGATAAATACTATGAATTATGTTGTAAAACATCAATAATAATGAAAAAAGATTAACTTAAACCATTACATAAAATGATTACAATAAGGATCCTCAAAAATATATTTATCCCAAATTGAATCCAAAATATTAGAATTACTTGATCTCACATAGTTCTATGGTCAAATTAATAATTATCTTACAATGATTTTAATCACTCATAATGTCCGATACAAAAATATATATTCCCTAATAATATTCCAAAATAAAGTCACAATAAAATCAGGTATTCTATTAATTCACCCTTTATTACGTAAATATGTTTATATCTTATGCAAAAAAAAACATTTCCATTTCAAAATTAGGTTAATCCTTGCACTTATAGATGATTATAGATTGATTCAAACTAACAAATGTGATTTCATTATTCCTGAATCAAGGTAGATGAAGATACTCAATCATTATAGTAACATCTAATTTCACTAAATTATTAACTATATGAATTTAATGGGGCTCATTCACGAAAACTCCAACATGAAATTCCCAACTCTTGAGTGGAGGATAAGTGTTCCCTAATTATCATGATTCTCAACTACTATTTTGATTGTATAAAATCTCATTTTTAACTTCTTACAGAAGGATTTTCAACATTATTAACATCTTTTTCCCTAGGATTGTAGAATTGAGTTTCATAATAAAAAAAACCATTCATTAATAAAACTGAAGTGTTTGTGGTGTATTCAATTAAACCCAGAAATTATTCCTTACATTGACTGGATTCTTTACATTAATTCGATAGTAGTTTTTCTCGATCACCCAGTATCCCACACATGAAACACCTTCTAATTTCAACCATGTATTCAATTGTGTTCTCTTCCACAAATTTTTTAGAAAATAAGAGTTTGTATGTTTTCTTCCCTCTATGTGATAAGATACAAGATCTTCCATGAAAATTCATATACCTTTTTTTGTCACCACTAAATCAATGGTCTTATCTTCCATTCCAACTTTTAGTGCACAATAAATGATTTATTTATTTATTCTATATTTCCTAATAGTTAATTTATTTTCAAAAAAGCAAATTAAATTCCCTATAAATTAATTTAATTTTCATTTAGGTTTTATGTTTAAACCATAATAATACCTTGAAAGTCTTGTAATGGTTTTCTCAAAGTTACAAATAGATTCATCACCCATCTTCTTAAGGTTGTGATGTCACGGTCCTAGATGAAACTCAGTCTGTTCCCTGATCCTTGTTGGACATAAGTCTATGGGCATATTTTCCTAAGAAAGTGTGGAACAGAATATACAGAAAACGCAAATAATACCAGAAACACAATAAAACATATAAATAGAGTAATAATCAGGATCATAACAATAAATTAAATAACCAAGTAATTAAAAATTATATAATAGAATAACATAACAAAAAGTCATTAAAGGCAGTGTCACATACATATGATTCATGGAAAGGTTATAATATAAAAAAGAGTGAGTAGAAACAAGAATGTTATACAAGAGTCCAAAATGAACAAAAGGACAAAAAAATATCAACGACCATATCATTCCTAATCCTGATCCTATGCTCCTAAGCTCCATCTAAGTAATATGAATGAGTAACCTGTAGAAGGTTTTTTTCCACTATCCATATCTATAGACAAATTGTTTTATCAGGTGCCAATGATGGCTCTAGTAGGGTGTTAGATAAATCTTAGTTTTCCACCACCAATGGTGTCTATGTGTAATCCAAGTAGGAGCTCAAAAGTAAACAGTGTGCAATAATAAGAAATAAAGTAATATAGTGAATAATAAATAAATAACCGCCAACATAGGTTCATAAAAGAAACCTTGAAGATCTACCTACTTCAACTTATATTTAGTGTTTCATATCAAGTCAATATGTGTATATATATACTTCTATGTTTAACCGAGATGTAATAGGTAGGCATACAACATCAGCCTATGAGCTAATTAGTTCTACTCATGGGGCAGTAATCCTGAATAAACATATATATAAATATATATTACTAGGATGGACAGAGATGTAACATGCAGGTATCCAACACTAATCTACAAGCTAATAAGCTCTACTCACAAGGTAGTATGCCTGATGCTGATGTAATGGGAGATTGGGTCGCTAAGCCTTATTTAGGCACATACCATCATTCCACTATATATAACTAGAATGGGAGAAATATCTCTCACCAATACTTGTTTATGTAAATCATTCACATTATATTATAAATCTCAATTCATTCAAGTCATCTCAATCAACATTTATCTATTTACAAAAGGCATGTACAAAGTCATTGGTTCACCCTTCATATATCAAGTTCATTTCCACAAAACAATCATTTTGAAAAGATTTTTTTACTAATAAATGAACAAGGGAAACACCATTTAATCAAATCCAATTCAATATAAATAATTTTTTCATCTTACCCTATCCATCCTTTTCAATCCAAAACATTTAATTTTCTTATAAATGGAAAATTCCATTAATAATGATATAGGGGTCAAAAGTATGGCATGAGATAGTATAATTTCATGTTGGGAAAATTCCATGTCAAAATGAACCAATCACCTTAGATTAACCTTACAATACAATAATAAAATTATTCTTAAAGACAATTTCATTTAAAATCCATTCCAGGGGCTAAATAAGTTTCTAGGAATTTTGGGCCATTTGGAAAAAAATGACCAATATTCAAGTGGAACACCTACGGGTGTACATATAGTGTTAAAGTGAAGTTTAAACACATAAAAAGAACCAATTTACCTATAAAAAAGTGTTATGGTTGTTTAGACATGAAGAAAAAACCACATTATGGAAGCTCGACAAAGGCCTGATTATAGAATGACAGAATAAATATAAAAAACCAAAATTCAAATGGGAAATAACAAGAAAACCTACCATATGGATGTTGATGATGCATCACTTGATATCAAAATCATATTTGAATTAGTTTTTAGGAGATCTGAGTTTCAATCAAATTCCCTAAAATAGGTCATATGATCCAACATCTAAATTGTGCATAAAATGAAATATTAATTGAAGAATGGGGATCTCATGGGTTTAACCTTACCTTGTGATATATAACCCTTCTTTCGAATTGAAGATCAGTTTCTAGATGGAAGAGGTGTAGGTGATTAAAGATTTGTGGATTTTTAAGCTTGCAGGAGAAGGAATGGAATTAGTGCTACTTGATATTAAATGGGGGAGGAGAAAATAAGACATAAGGTCTATGTAGGGTAAAATGGTAATTTTATTCCAAATCTATCTTTGAATGGTTTATAAATTGTACAAAAATAGTGACAAATGGATATGAACCCATATGAAGTTGGCCGCATGGCCATGTGCATAAGCTTTCATGGTTACAGACAAACCACATAGACTTCTAGGTTCACCTATCTATAGCTGCAATGTTTAAACAAACAATTCTGTCTAGCCTATAGCCAACATTTCAAGATATCTAGGCTCTGAACAGGTCATGGATACTCCTCGGAACTCAAATAGGCCATTGAATACTGTTAACTTTATAAAAAATATATTAAAGGTGAAAAACAAATTATCCATACCATTATTATAATGTCAGGTTGTTATAACCTCCCCACCTTTATAGAAATAGGTCCCCGAGTTGACCTTCTGAGGGTAAAGTGGTAATATAAGCAAAGAGTTCCAACCATTGAATTTTTTATATCATATTCTCATTACTCGATCTTGTCCTTCACTCCATAGTTCTTCCATTGCACCCTTAAAGGAGGAATGGACGCACCTCGGAGTGTTTACAAGCTCCGATCAAATATACACACTATTTAATTCTTAATAGAAGAATCCATATCAAATTAGACCTCATTTTGATGAATGAAATGGTTCAGATCTGGATAGTACCAACAAAACAGAGATGCATTGAATACATTATGCATAGGTAGACATCTCTATGGAAGTGTTTGTTGGAATTCCATTGGTCCAATCCACTTCACAACCTCGAACTGTCTAATGAATCTCGGTGTTAGCTTACAGTTCTTACTTGTACGTCTATTCCCCATCTGTGGAGAATCATTCATGAAATGATGGTCTCTGACACCAAACTCAAGTGGTCACCAGTGTCTATTGGAAAATTGTTTCTATCTAAACTGAGCTTTCAACATAAGCTTTCTATTCAACTAGACCATTTGTATAGTCTCTTGCACAAGAATTGGTCTAAACAAAGATACCTCCCTACCTCTATCCAGCAAAGAGGTTAGCCAGAATGCCTACAATAAATGTATACATAAGGATCCACCTCAATGATATCTTGGATGACTGTTTGTATGAAAACTCTACCATTGGAATGTATTTCTCTAAATAACCCACAAAAGCAAGGACCCATGCTCGATGCATGTCCTCTAAGACCTTAATTATATGCTCTATCTATCCCTCGGTCTATAGGTGATTGGTTATTCTCAGATTTAACATTGTTCCCATAGACTTCTGTAACCCCTACCAAAATTGTGATGTGAAATGAGCATATGTATCAGAAACTATAGAACAATGATATATTTGAAGACACACCACCATATTGACATACAACGTTTCATAATTTTCTACTGAGAAGGTCTCTCACACAAGTAAGAATTTTGCAACCTTCATCAAATGGTCAATGCTATCCCTCACCTTATTGTTTCCCCAGGATGATTTGGGTAGGCGAGTCATGAATTCCATCAAACCATCATCCATTTTCCAATCAAGTATCGAAAATGGTTAATGAACCCCTGATAGAAGCTAATGTTCTACCATCACCTTCTTACAAGTAGAACATGGTGTAATGAAAATAGATATATCATATTTCATGTTGGGCCACCAATATTCATGTCATAGATCTTGATACATATTGGTTAAAACGTGGTGAATCTGACATGATGAGGCATAGAAATCCCACATCAACACCTCTCTTCTATCTGTTAGGACCCACATACAAAAACAAAACGATAGTGTATCATCCCCATCGAATGTACAAAAAAAGTAGTATCGTTATGTTTGATCCATTCCCATAGGATAAGGCCTTCGGGGTTAGATAGGTATCTCAGCCATACCCATTATAGAAGTGTATACCACACTGACATGTCTAAGAGAATAGTTTGTCCATAGTCCTCTTAAACAACAATGTTAATATCTAAGAATAAATCCATAATATTCCATTCTTCACTGGATTCCTAAATTTCCTATTTCGAAGCCATTTGTATCGAAGAATAAGTTACTATATTCCATTTCTCTAAGAGTGTAAGATTTTTTGAAATCAAACTATTTTTTATAATTGACCCACCTTTTCTACATATGATTCTGATATCACAATGTGTAGATGTACATGAATATTTTGTTTTCGGTGAACACAAAAAAATTCTCTCCCAAAAATAGTGTCTCCAAAAGTATAAGGCATAAAACAACTATAGAGATATCGAGGTCGTGTGTAATGTAATTCTTCTCAGGAGGCCTCAAATAAAGAGAAGCATATGCAATAACTCACTCTTCATACAGTAGAATATCTACATGACTGAAATCTAATGCATCATAGAAGAGTGTATAGGCCCTGGCTAGCTCTATTATAATCAATATCGTTATTGAATATAATCATTTATCCAACTTTTTAATGGTTTCTTCAAATACATTAGACAATTTTCATTTCACACCCTTATTTTTTAGCTTGTAAATGGTTCCATAAGGTGTCAAAAATCCTGAATGAATCAACTATAGTAATCGGAATTCTCTAAGAATCTCTTAATATCGAATAATTACTTGGGATATTTCATAGAAAATATGGTTGGAACCTTCTATGGTTCAATCAATACTCCTGACTCTAAGAGTATATGTCACAAGAATTGAATTTTTTGGATCCAAAAGTGGAATTTTCTGAGCTTAGAATAGATCTGATTCTCTCTCAATGTATACAGTATGATCTCAAAATGCATTTCATGGTCATGTTTGGAGGGTGAATAAACCAAGATACCTTCAAAAAAATAATACCAAAAAATAATCCAAAATGGTTACAATACCTAATTCGTAAGAGCTATGAATACTATAGGTGAATTTTTGAGTACGAATAACATAACCAGGTACACATAGGTACCATACATACTTTTGAAAGTTGTGTGAGGCACATATAAAGTCCAGACACATACCTAATGATAGGAAAACCTCAAATTTAATTTTGAAACCACCTTATCTCCTCATAGTAGATCAAATAGGTCATCTATTATAGGTAATGGAAATTGGTTCATAATTGTCTGCTGATTAAACTACCATTAATCCACACAAATCATAAGGGTATCTTCCTCCTTTTTGAAAAAACAGTATCAGATAAACCCAAGTAGAATTTTTGGGGAATACAAATCATTTTTCATCTAAATCCTCTAACTATTTCATGAGTTAGATAAGCTCCTTAGGTGCCATCCTATAAAGAGGACTGGTCGCATGTGATTCTCTTAGCACATGCCCAATGGTGAACTCTACCTCTCGCACTAGAGGTATACAAGATAATTCATCTGAAAAAAATGTCTCTAAAACACTCAAATATAGGAGGAATGATTGTGGGTTATAACCCCTTGTCCTCAAGATAAATACTAGTGTCATGTGTTATAACACTACCTAGCCTCTACTAATTGGGTCCTCTGTGGGTGGCTCTGACATTCGATTCCTTATTTTTCACATGCGTAACACCCTCTAGTGATGTAAATTTCACCTTGTGATGATTTCAGTCAATTCGAGCTCTATAGGGAAATAGCCATTTCATCCTAGTGATCACATTGAATCAGATAATTTCTAGAAAATAAATGTTTTATATGAATTTGTAACCACCTTCATAAAGGGGAAATTCTAACAACGGTGAACGCCTATTAAACAAATACCTAAAGGAGTATCGATAATTATAATTCCTTGATCGATGTATAGGCCCAAAACAGAGGGATTATGTTAGATATAAAAGGGCGAGATGAGCCTATATCAAATAAAGCATACACTAATGTATAGTTAACTATAATTTTACTTCATATAACAGATGGTTTGGAACTCAGTTCTTGCAGGGTAGGCTGGACTACATGTAGTTGGCCTATACCATAACCTAGATTCATTTCCCAACTTCACTTAACATCACTCCTCTACTAGTGCTAAGAATCATGCATATAGTTTCATTTTCGTTGACCACCACCTCAGCATAATATATTGGTGGTATTCCACCTGCCTGACTATCGTGATCCTAATATCCTCGCTTTTGATTGAGGAGTATGTGAAGACCCCTTCATTCTAGGCACGGTAGGGAGAGTACAGTAGAAATGGTGGACTTGAAAAATCATGACACATCATCTACACTCAATCATATTTCCTAGAAACGACTTCCTAACATGCCTTGGAACTCCATACTATATGCATATAAGAAAAATAAATGTGAATTGATCCCAACCACTACTACCATCATGAAATTATTCCATGCATAATTTTCAATCATAATAAGATCCAATAGAATATTTAGGTGTTGAACCACCATAGATCGCACCATCCACCTATCTCATATTTCATACAGTAATTAGGGACTAGTTGATGATTATTGTAATGGTTTTAATCCTAAAGGCATTGACCTATGATTGAGTGTCATAATCCATCCCATATTTGAATTTCCTAACAGTCATCATACCATCTGTGTCTAGAGAAGGAGTGAAACACTATAGCTTAGTGAAAATAGATGAGTATTTCATAACTTAAATGTTCCCCTACTTTAGATTAATGAAACCACTAGCTCTATCATCCCTAAATGATTTTGGAAATAAGTAGACATAGATGATGACATAAAATTCATCCCATGACAAGTCCTTATGATTTCTTTCTTGGGTGATTACATCCCACCATCTCTTGGATTAATCCTGGATTGTTTATATAGTTATCTTATCCCTCTTTTTTTTAGGCATCTCCAGCTACTCAAATATAGAAAAGATACCCTCAAGTAGAGACATTATATAAAGTGGTCTTCCATCCCCTCAGAAAGTGTAATGTTGCTACTCTAAAACTCATGAGCCAAATAATCCATAATGGGTGAAGGTCAAAATTTGTATTGCATGTTGTGTATCATAAATAGAAAACCCTCTGAAAACTGGGTGTCTATACACATATAAGGTATAAGAAGAGGATTCGTCAGTGGATCAATAGGATGAATTACTAGAGGCTCAAGGCCTCTAACATTCTGAAAAAAATCATTGCCACCATTATGGTGCATGACTCAAGGACATCATGGTAGTGTAACGATAAAATTATATATGATCATATCTGAAGGGATTCACATAAGATTTCATTTTTTAATCTTTTAAAGGTACTAAAGCCTTCTTATGGATAGACAACACCACTATGCCTCCTTATTAATCCATTTCTAGATAGTATAATAGGATATAACATGCCTTAAGAATGAAGAAACACCAACTACTAAGGATAGGTTTGTGTCATGATTATGTGTTTGGCTTGTACCATATATTTTATCATATGTAATAAACCATTTCGCATTTGAAAATGTTATCATTTAAACATTTAAAACATTTTAATATGCTAAATCCAATGATATTCCATTTTTTGATCCATATGGTTAAATACACCATGTGACCCAAATTAGGGAATTCACATGGATTTCATTCTCATTTAAAATTTGTGTATTCATGTAGTTATAAAATTTTTAAATGGTTGAGATTGATGGAATTCGATTTTATGATCCATATGGGCTCAAACACATTATGAATCAAAGAATGGAACACACTAAACTTGCAACACAGTACAATCAAAATTCTATAATTATTGTGCCCAATAAAAATGAAATAGGTAATGGTCGCCGAAAATTAATCATTCCATGAAAAAAATGAATTACCTATTTGTATAATTCATTATCATGATGAATGATTCTAATGCATAAACCTAATCTCATCGGGTAGTAGTAAAAAATTATTACTTCAATGAAATTAGTACCATCATAATCACAAGTCATTTTTTTCACCCAACAGTGAAATTGTATCAATGATAAATATCAGAGTCAATTACAATCATAATTAAGGAAACATTGTCTTTCTCCCCCATACATGGGTGTGTGACACTATATATCTTCATACGAATAATACCCCAAGTGTTCCCAATCTCCATTACATTATCTACAAATAGTAAAACAAGAATTAAAACTCCCTGATACTAATTTGTGATGTCCCAAAACAAGATTCCACTTAGTTTGTGCCCAAAGCCTGGTTGGCCACATGACCCATAGTGAATCTCCCATATTCCAGGGGATTCTGACTAGTAGTGGGGGGTATATGGTAGTACAACAACCATAATATACCCTAATGTTAGAGTGTCATAATGTATATAAATAAATTATGTAGTAGAGAAATAATAATAAAATAAATGGATACATTAAATAGTGGTTACATAATATTAAACAAAATAACCACGCAACAGAACAAGTAGAAAACTATATAACATAACCAAAACCATTCAAAGGTCATCTATGATACATATGATGCGTGGATTGATGATTATATAGAAAAACATGAGTATATACATGCCTTCTATACTATATTCCAAAAGGAAGAAAAGGACCAAAATATCTCCATGAGAATCTGGATCCTAAGCCCGAGCCTATGCTCCTAAGATCCATCCATGTAATATTAATCAGAAACATATAAAAGATTTTTCCCTCTATCCATACCTATAGACTAATATTATTCTCATGTTCCAAGGGCAGATCGAGTAGGGTTTGAGATAAACCTTAATATTCCACCAACAATTATGTCTATGTGTAATCCTAGTAAGAGCATGATGTAAATAGTGTTCAGTAATAAGAAGGAAAGTAAATCAGTGTAGAATAAATAAATAACCCCCCAATTAGGTTCGTAAAGGGTACCTGGAAGGTCAAACTACTTCAACATATTGCTGGTGTGCCAGATCCTATCACCTTGTATGTGTGTGTTTGTCTATATATATATATATATTGTTGGGTTGGATCAAGATGTAACAAACAGGCGTTCAACATCAGTCTATGGGATAATAATCTCTACTCATAGGGTATTATGATCAAAATATATATATATATATATATATATATACTTATGGGATGGACAGGTATATAACACGCGTGTGTCTAAAACCAGTTAATGAGCTAATAAGCTCCAATCAAAGGGTATTGATCCTGATGCTGATGTAAGGGGATCATGGTTTTTCATTCCCTACTGAGGCACATACCATCATTCCATTATATATTACTGGCATGGGGAACATAACTCCCACACATATAAATTCATATAAATCATTCACAAGATATCAACAATCAAAATTCATTAAATACATCTCAATCAACATTTATCAATGTATATAAGGTATTTACAAAGGCATGGTTTCACCATCCATATATCCCGTTCATTTTCACAAAACAATCCTTTTTATATGATTAATTTTAATAAAACATCAACAAGGGAACATCCATTCCATCCCTTGAGATCACTCCATCAAATCCAATTCAATAAAATGATTAGATCCATCTTACCCAATCCATCATATTCAATCCAAAGCATTCAATTTTCTTAGACGTGGAAAATTATTTTAATAATGTTTTAAGGGTCATGTGTAAGGCATGATGAATAAAAATTTTAAATTTGGTAAATTCCATGTCAATGTGAACCAAACACATTATAGGCACCATTGAATAAATTAATTACACAAATCTCAAAGACAATTTCATTAAAAAGCTATGTCTAGTGCTAAATTGGGTTCCATGCATTTTGGACCATTTGGCTAAAAGACCAATATTTATGTGGAACACCTAAGGGTGTTCATATAGAGTTAAAGTGATATCTAAACCCATAAAAAATAACCAATTCACATATAACTAATCTATAGGGCCATTTTGACATGATGAAACAAACAGAGTATTGAAGCTCGACAAATTTCAGCTTATGGCACCACAGAATAAATATAAAATAGGAAAAACTAAAATGGAAAAATACATGTACCCCTACCATAGGATCATATACTATTTATATCTTTATATCTACCTCATATTTGAAGTAGGTTTGAAGTGGTTTTCATTTCAATCCAATTCCCTAAAAACAAGGCATATGATTTTGCATCTAAATAGTAAAATAAAAGGATAGATTTACTAAAGATTGAGGATATACTAGGGTTAGACTAACCATATCCTATCCTAAAATTATTTTAAATTTATTATTGGTTGATGGATGGAAGTGAAGTTGGTGATCAAAATTTAGTAATTTTGAGAACTACTTGAGAAGGAAGGGAAGAACAACTGTGGGAATACAAGAGGGGAAGAGAAAATAAGACTTAAGGTTTATGTGGGGGAAATTGTAAATTTTTCCCAAACCCCTTTATGCATAGTTGATGTGCATGGTTTATAAACAATGAAAAAACCCTGAAAAATAGATAATACCCCATCAATATTTGTCCACACAACCATGCGCATATGCCCACATAGGTGCATAAATATTGTGAGGACTTATAGGACCCCCTGTCTGTGGCCACTTTGTATATAAAACTGAATGGCATGGGTCACACGATTTCCCCTAACCATATGACACAGCCTGTATACCACATTTGAAGAACATTGATCAACAAAAAATCCCTATATTCTCCTCATACCTCCCCTAGGCTGTAGTATACATTTATCATGATTAAAAAAATTGTTCAATATGAAATACAAAAAATTCCATACCTTCATTAAAAATTGAAGTCATTACCAAGATCACAGGATTCCATCCCCATTTTATTATATAAAATTCAAATTATGTAAATACTAAATAATATATTCAAAAACCCATTCCATTCAATGTATTCAATTTCTAAATGTTCAATCATATTCAAATTAATATTCCATCATTTCTCTTATTCATTTTTCAGATGATAAAAAAATTTGAAAAAAATTTCTTGCTATGATCACTAAAGATTGAATTACCTCAAATTAATTAATTTCTTAGAAACCAATTTATTATAAATCTCATAGATTTATAGTGTAATTGTTGTATAAATGATTAAATGGCTTGTTGTTCACTCATAGGAATAGTTTTATGATTAAAATGGCCCATATTACCACTAATATCAGGAGAGATTTGATTGATCATAGATAGAAAATATTGTATCTCATAATGTATGATATTTCATTACTCATGTGTGTAGTCATTTCATTAGTGATCAAATTCTATTTTCACATTATTCCTTTAGTTTTTTCAAATTGACTAAAACCAAAAAACAGAGTGTAAGCATAAAATTGTCAAAATTAGATTGAGTAATAACATATTCCTAAAAATAATTCCAAATATTCCATAAATTATTACACCAAATTCATTCATGGTTATCATCTATTTAAATACCTCATAATGGTTCATAATGAAAATGTGAATTAACCCAAACATATCCTCTAAGAGTGTTAAACTAGTTTTTTAGTAATGGATCACTCACTGTGTGTAACAATATAGGTAGAGATCTAATCAACCAAGTATTTTCTAGGTTATTACCCCTAGATTTATATATTCCAAATTGATGTCCACTTGTCGTATCCAAACATGAATTTATTTCATGGGAAAAAGTATAATATCATCCTTATCAAACATAATGAGTTATCGTATTCATAGTCTTATCCTTAGGGGTTTCCCCAAAATCCCCTAACCCTAATCCATAAATATTGACTAAACTGATCCTATGATACCAAATATAAAAAACAAAGACATTTTATAAAAAAATATTACATCATTTAGTTGAATATTCAATAAATTTACAAAATACACCCCCGAGGACAATAAAGATTCATTGATTTTTGAGTATAGATACACAATATTCTTATTTCATGAAATATTTTGAATATCATCCAATAATATTGTCCCAAAAAGTACTCTTCTTAGACATATTATACATAAAACATTCTTTATAACATATATAAAGGACATATAATAAAGGGAGGTCTTAGATTTTTGATAAGTTTAAATAGGTTTGATATCAATGATCACATAGACATAACATGGTCATAGGGTATGAGAACATGATATTAACATTTAAAACCCATACCATATATACCATATATCACAATCTTGGGTCACGGAATAAATCATGGATGTTCATAAGACATGAATAATAAAGTAAACCAATGGACATGATCCATGGATATGATCCATCAGAGAATAATATAGACATAGAAATATCGAAAACCATAATATTATAACATTAGGAACATGTTTAAATAGAAACGTATTCACTCATTAAGTTATGGACATAAAGTATGGCCCCATAATAAACTTATAGACTTGAAAAATTGGTCTATTCATAATTTTATGTACATGAAAGACAGTTCCATGAACAAACTTATAGGTAGTAGAATCATGTCTATGCATAATCTTATGGACATGAAAACTAGGTCCATATAAAATTGTGAAAATTAAATCATGATCATGAATAACATAATTACCTAAGGTGTTATCCATATTTATCTAATTTATTAGAGGGATATATATTTCTGGTCTCATACGTCTCATAATTAAACCCATCCAAAGGACTTCATAAAGTCATAAATCATTTATCAATTAATAACATATGAATAGTAAAGATAATTCATAAACATTTTATCCTAGCATAACCCTTGGAAAAGAAATGAGATTCATAAACCAAAATGTTATCATATTAATAAACCATCCATAGAATTAATTAGGATGGTATCATTAGATTAAATCCCTATTAAAACCTAAGTAACAATAAAGGAGTTCACCGTAGATATAAAATTTCATTAAAACAACACATGGAACATTTTTTTTGAGGAAAATAAACATTTATTCATTAATATAAAATATTTGAAAGCTAAAAATAAAAAAATATTATTGGAAAATGTTTCATTGAAAATAAACAAGGAAACTTGTAAGGGAAGCTTCAAATAATTGAATTTATATTATTTTGTGAAATGTTTTTCATACTATATACTGTAATAAAAATGTAACTTTATAATTTTCTATAAGAAGTCAATGTACCTCATTTGGAAATCAAAATGAAGATTCATTTTAAATCTATTTTTTAATTCCATTATCAGTAAAAATGACATTAAACTGTCATAGGAGAAAAGTAATAACATTATATAAAACATTTTTATAAACCATTGATATGGAAAATAATAATTTTCAACTGACGAGATAAATAACATTGGTTCCATATAGAAACATTCTTTTGGTATATTAATTTATTAATGGAAGTAAAATGAAATGGAAAATTTATTCTCAAGAAATAATTAGGGGATAATAAATGTTATGGGATTCTTTGGAGTGGATCAGTAAATTTCATAATCATGAGAATCATAAACAAATCCTGATAAAAATGATATTGTAAAATATATCCCTTTCAACTATGATAACTTTGGAATCATAAACCTCATAAAAGAAATAACATTACATGGTTATATAAATCACATAATTCTTATAATATTAATAATAAAATTCATTCATTGGAAGTATATTCCACACATAAAAGAATCACGTGGTGAATTTTGTATGTATCCAATTTAAAGAAAAGTTAGGATAAAATAATTTACCTTTGGTATGACTTCCATCATATTATGGATAGACTGAAAATGTCAATTTTTATTTGAACTCAAATTTTGGGAAAAGTGGGAAACCATATAAGGGAATGACATGGGATCATTTATAAAAAATGAAATCACAAAATCATTAAATATAATTCTCATATTATTATAACCATTCCCTTTATATTATCCCCTTTATAATGTAGTAACCTTAGTTTCAGGTTCTTCCTTGATGACTTCTTCCAAATTGTGGGG
Organism: Viscum album; assembly: GCA_963277665.1. Taxonomy (NCBI): domain Eukaryota; kingdom Viridiplantae; phylum Streptophyta; class Magnoliopsida; order Santalales; family Viscaceae; genus Viscum; species Viscum album. Next base: position 671,334,835 of record OY728123.1, read on the forward strand.
AAACATACCCCATGTTTAGATGTATTCCTTACATTTGTTATTCTTTCCATTGAATTTTCAATAAAAAATGTGATCTTGTTTATTAATCCATGCCCTTTGATTCCTATTTATTTAAAATTGTGACATTATTTCATATTTTCAGTTATTAAATTATTTAATAACATTTTTGTGGAAGGATCTTATAGGCATTTCTTCTTTTTTGTGGAGAATGATCTCTATGAATTTTTCTTTTTATGGATTCAATTATTTTGGACATTCTATTCATGTATTTGGTGGTAAATGATTCCTATGACACTGAGTAATTAGAAACATCTGTATGTTCTTGCTCCTTAAAACCACACCCTCCTATAAATGATTCATATCTTTGATATTTATGTGTCGATCATGTTTCTGCTCCTTTATATTTTCTTTACATTTGGATTCCTTGTTTTACCCACCTTTTTAGTTGACCTTTTCTCTATTGGATTAAAAATGTCATAGTTTTCCTTATTCACTATGGAATTTTTCCATTTAAGAGTCATGTTTCTCTCTAAGTCTCAGGTTTATTTGTGACACTTCTTCCTCCTCCAGATATAAATACCGAAATCATGTATATGCTTTACACTGTCCACTGAATACTGATTGTATGATTCATCCTTGATCATGTTACTATCCTGCTCACAGTCTAAGACCAATAAAGAATCATTTTCTAAGATTCCTACCACTGCATCAACCTGATTCATGAGACGATTAGGTTTCCGTTTCTACTTAGGAATCACCAACTTCCATTCTTGCTATAGAAAATCAGCATCCAGTATTTCATATAAGACCTAAAATAAGTTTTGAAGCTAGGATGATCTAGGGGAGTCTGTCAAGTCTGGAGGATCCTACATTGGCATTGAAACATTATCTTCATGTATCATAACATGTTTAACTAGTATAGATGGTGTTATATAGCATGAACAACATGATCCTACTCTTGTATTACATGCCCCCATCAGATGAAATTTGATGAAAATAAATGTCATTGGAAGAGGAGATGAGCCAATACTAACCATCCACTAGAACTAACTACTTCATCCCAACAAAATCTCACCTCAAAAATGAATAATTCATTTCCCCATTCTAGAATGAAATTTTCTACCTGACCTATTTTTGTAGAGGAACACTAAGAAATGAATTATATGATATATATATATATAGAGGATCACATTCAGTACCTAGATTCTTCTATCCTAAAATGGATGACTCCTTAGAGATGACTGGCAATTATTCTATAGTCTACGCAAGTGGCAGCGTAACATAAAAAAATTAAACAATTTATTGAACACCACTGGTTAATGGAAATAGATCTCTTCTCTAACCTTGATCCAATTATCATCAACATGGGTCGTTGATATTTCAACTTCCACACATATACGGGGTGCAATGGGATGGATCTAGGATCTAGATCTCTAATTAGAAGCTCATAAAATCTCGATGAGATTACACAACATCTAAAAAATTGTGGGATTTTGTAATGGATGGGGAAGAAAAAAATAACAAAATCAGAATGATGTTTGGATTATGTTTCCTGTGGAAACCAACACTCCATTAGAGAATAAAGAACCAATACCCTTTGTAGGATAGAAGCCCCTAGGACATTGAGGCCACAAGATCATCAACATATGTGAAACTCAGAATAAATTTGGAAAGGGTGAAGAATTATATTAATGATATAAATATAATGTATATTAGTTATATAAATATTTATATTCATACATTAGTTTTATAGATAGAAAAATTAATGACACCATCAATGGCGATGTTATGACGTACTTATAAATGATCATTATTTACATTTAATGGATTGATGGAAAGACTATAAAATAGTAATTCAACATTAAAACATAATTTTTATATCATATATATCATATATATACATTAAATGTATCTTTATTACCATTAATGTCAAAAATAAATGAAAATATTTTTGCATCGCTTCATGGAGGAGGTACTCCATGCGTAAACATGAGCGACATTATCATTTTTCAAAATAATAGAAGGAAAGTAGTTAGATTTTTTATTATAATTTAATTATAATAATTATTTAATAAATATCATATAAATATATTATATTAATCATTATATTCATCTCTGGTAGGTGGTGATTGAAAATTAATTATATTGGTTCCTAAGGTAGTAGGCATTGGTACACACAATCCAAAATTTCATTTTCCATTTGAGGGAATAATTTATGGATATATATTATAAAAATTATATAATAATATCTAAGAACATGTAAGATAATTATTTTGTTATTTCATAATAGTTGAATAATATTTTTAGGAGGTGTAAAAATAAATAAAACAAAAATTCTTTATTAAGATTAATACCTCTTCCTCAGACACCCTCTTTAGGATTGCATAAACAGACATCCAATTATATTTTTTATAATACAAAAATGCCAATATGAGGTGATAAGGGAAGTAATGAATGATTTTATATGTTTTGGACAAAACAAAATGATTTTTATATATGAATAAAATGGAATATAATGTTTACATTTATATGTTAGAATGAGTGGAATTTTTGTAAATACCAAAAACTATTCAATAATTGGAAGTCACATTCCAACCAAGTGCATCAAAAATTGAAAATTAATGTTTTTTATGAAATATATGTTCTATAAAAAACTCCAAAATTTAAAAAATAATCATTTTTAAACATTTTATTCCCTTTACCTCAATGATTACTTACGTTTACCATTTTTGTTCTTACTATAGTAACTTGTTTTTTTACCTAGGTAATTCATAATTTTAACATAAAAAAAGATATCCATATTCGATAATTTGGATCAAATTAGTATAAATATCATATATAATTAACTGAATAAAAACTAATATGTGTCAAAAGATAATGTTTACAGAATAAAGTTTAACATGGAAAAACTTGTTTTAACCATTACCACGTTAATAACTATTTCAATACTTAAGGGATAAAAATGACATCATAAATGGATAAATGTCTCATAAATGTAATAGGTATGATATGTTCTACCAAAATAGATTCACTAGGCCTGTGTAAATCGTTTTATAAATTTTATATCAACTAATAATATGATTTTTATTAAAAACAATACTAAGGTCAATTTTGAACAATTTAAATAATTTAGATTTAAAGACCACATGATATTGTTAAAAATGGAATATATTATTTTAAAACATCCCTAAACATCGATATATATCTCTAAAATTAATTTATCACTATAAATATCTCATATTATGTTACTTTAAATATTTTTAAATTCATTTATTTTATATTTCTATTAATTGAAGAAATCTTGTACTGGAATTGTGTAAGAATTTATGGTAATTATATTACTGGTAAAAAAAGAAATAAATTATGATCCTTAAAACAATTTAATTATAATCAAAATAACCCTTAATGTTCATTTAAAAATATCTTTTTTCTATGTTTGAAAATATAAGATATTTTTAAATGTAAAAATGTGACATTTTGTCTTTTTTATTTAATTAAATTATTATACAGGTTGCATTGAAGGAAAATTTTCCAATAATCAAACAAATATTGATCATAAGGTGCTAACGGTAAAACTTAATTCAAAAATTAATATTGAAAATGAAAAATGGAAGCCTTATCACATAGTTTTAACCAATTTTTACCAGATTTACCTTTTTACCACTGTGATAGATTTTTGTTGTTTTTTCAATTCATTATGAACAAAAAATGTGTTGAAATTATTAAATAATATTAATTGTGAAGATATAAAATATGGAATCCATTTTTTTAAAATTATAAATCTATATGTGACAAAAATTCATTGTATACATATCACAGAAAGCGTGATGAAAATTAGTTTTCTGGAAAAAAATTCCTTCTTATCCCTAAAAGTATTTTTTTACCAAGATCACATAAATTTTTAATTAAACAAAAAATATATATTAATTATAAATAAACGATATTAAGGTAATTTTTTTATAGAATTTAAAATATTTTTGTGCTTTTAATGTAATGAAATAATTTTTTTTACAGAAATTATAATTTTTCACTAATCATAGAAAATCATTATTTTTAGAAAAATTTAAAAAATTCCTATTAATTTAATTTTGAGAAGTTTTATAGAAAATTTTATTTTATTTTTTCAAATAAATTTTTAATAAGTGTGAAAAATTAAAATATTTTCTTATAAAAAACAATAATAATCATTTTCAATAAAAGAGTATCTTTTTATAAAACATATAAGGACATTAGTAAAAAATAATTTATTTATCCAAAAAATTTATACATATTTTTAAAATGTGATTATTCCTTTTCATATGAAAAATTTACTATCTATGTTACAAGATTATTATATATCACGATTAATTTTTACTCAGGGGTTCATGTATCCCATGATTTCTAAGTGATTAAATTTATTTTAATAAATATATTTCATTTATAATTTTTGTGTTATATTACATATCCTCTTTTAGGTTCATCCAAAATAAAAAATATCCCTATATTAAATATTGTTTATTATTTTTTACTAAGAATGATATTCCTCCATTAAGGTGACCCAAGCATTACATAAATAAATATTACATCATTTTAGATAAACAGTAAATACATCTCACAGTAATAAAAACCCCTAGAACTAAAACAGTTTAGTGTCATTAATCAATATATACATAATCAACTTAATTCATGAAAGATATTTAATATCTTAAAAAAAGTTTTTCCCTATTATTTCCTTTCTTATAAATACCTATCATAAAACCTTTCTTCATAACCTACAAAAATTAAATACTAAGAAAGGGTGAGCTCATATACTCAGTAAGGGTTATCATAAGAGATATCGATTGAGGAACATAAAAAATCACAATATAGGAATAAGGGTATGATAACATGATCATAACATTCGAAATTCATACAAAATCCGGAAATGATTATTCATCATGGGTTATTGGAATTAATATTTTTCATAAAAAAATACATAAATCATATGGGTGTGGAATCATCAAAAATAAATCATGATCCATGAAAACATGTCATAAGTACAAGAAATAAATTTGTTTCATACACATTATCAATGAAAATAATTTCCTTAATCAAGATTCAATTAAAATACAATCCTAGTGTAATCATTCCTATGATTGATTAAGTTCAGTCCCTTGTCCATCATTTCCTTAGTTTAGTTTCACTCTCAATATTATTAAAGTGGATAGAGACACTTACTATATTGATTTCACTCCCTATTTCAGTCCATATTATATTTTGAGATATCAATATTTACCCAACGAATTAGAGTAATGTATAATTTTAATCCCAACCATCACATATTGTACCAAATACATATGTGTTCCATAAGATGATAAAAACATTCATCAACATATCATAGATTTACCCGTGAATATGAAACATGTTACATAAATATTTCATAATAAATTATTCAACCAATGAAAAGAAATATGTTTTACAAAACAATTCTTAAATAAAATCATCATAATACATCCAAATAAAGGAATTCGGTTGTATCATAATAAAATAACGCAATTGAATCACAACAACCCTTCAATCATATTGACATAGATGAAACATATCTCTAAATGATCATTTGAACATTTATTTGAAAATATAGAAAATATCCTCTTCATTTGGTATATATATACACTAATAATTCCCAAATTATTGAGAAAATAATTTTATTTGAAGATAACTATGGAAACATGTAATTGATTCTTTAAATCAAAGAATGGACTTTGTATTAGGAAAGTCTATTCAGGCCATAAAACTTAAAACAATACATTATTATCAAACTTTTGGGAAAATTTAAAATCTAGTCATACACAATACATTTAAATTGATTAAATTTATTTATTTTTAAATAAATTCAAAGTAATTAAAAATAAAATTTCTATAAAATTTATATATAGATAAAAAATTTGGTAAATGTTTTTTAAAAACATAGACATGGATGAAAAGTTCATCAAAAAATGAGGAAACAAGGTCAGGTTTAATTAAAAAAAATCATGATCATTTTATACAACAAATAGTGGAAAATTTTTATAATACTTCATAATTCTAGTAATATTCATAGGATAATAAAATATATGTTGCATAAATTATAAGGATCATATAATATCAATCAATTGGAATTTTATATATGGAGTCCCTAAAAAATGAGAATGTAGTATTAACCCCTACCTCGGGTGTTTTGTTATGTCATATGTGATCAAACCTCACGTACAACTAATATAGATTTATTTTAAGTATATTCATAAATAGTATTAATGAAAAACATACTATATATCATTCCTTTATAACTTCCAATTACACATTTACTAATACTTCTTCTTTAAAATGAACAATATGTTGAAAGCGTGTATATTTCCATGCATGCTTCGATTAGACAGATCTTGTCCTTGTACCCTAGTTATTATTTAGTTATATACATAATATTAATAAATTAATAATCATCATATATATTTATTATATGAAATTTTAAAAAATAATTTTAAAGTTGTGTTTAAAATTTAATTACAACACTTTGTAGAGATAGAAGATTATAGTTATGTATGAGTGATGATTTAAATTTTTGGTGGATGATAAGGAATAAAATTAAATTATTATTAACCTCTTAAAATTCATAATTATATGATAATTATAATATTCATTCATTAAATTTTTCATTATTACTAGCCATGTAAATTTGAAATGAATATTGAATCACATTTCTTTATGATGGGGCCAGTCCACACATGTGCATGAGCGGCATTATAATTTTTTAACATTTGGTAAGGAGATAAAAAATGACTATACAATTAAAATAATAACATATAATTTTATTTATGATACTAATTACATAATTTTATTATGTTTATATAATATTTTGGTGAGTTTTAGGTAGAAAGAAACATAAAAACCATTTCTAAGAACATATGCCTCTTCTCAAGTATATTATATTGATAAGCACATTTAGGGTTATTGGATAAGTATTTTGGGATTACCAAATCCTAAAGGTCATGAAAAATTATGTTACGATATTATTTTGGTAGATCTAGGTAAATATAAATGTCTCAAGTTGTGTGGATAAGTGATAAAAATTTGTTCTCTTTTATAAGTGGGGTTGGTGGAAAACCTGTAAATATTTAAAACATTAAAATATAATAAAATCACTCTCATTAGAAAATGGATCCAAATTAGTTCAAGTTAAAATATGGGATGACATAGGATGGAAACATATACACAAAATATAATTTATCAAAGTGTTTTTTCCATTTTATCTATTATCTATTCAGTTAAACCCTTTGTTAATCCTTTTAACCCTTACTGTAGTAATGATTTTTTACCTCGATTACAATTCAAAATGACCTTAAATGAAATTAAAGACATAAAAATGTAGAAATTTTCAACCAAATATATTGAAATAAATTATCATATTTAATATATTTAATTAATATAAATAAATTCTAAAATAAGTGTGAAAATAAAATGAAACCCATTTTTAAAAAATGCATTTTAAGCATAACAATAAATTTGATCTTTTTTAATTATAGTAAAAATACTAAATACGCTACAATTTTTTTATTTCATAGAAGCCACTTTATGTAAGTGGGAACCAACCGAATACACCATTCAATTGTACATCCAAAATTAAAATCCAAAAATTACATAAATCAATGCGAAATCCCAAAAATCATGTGGTCCCCCCTAAGAATCCATTACACCAATACATTAAAATCATTATCATTGTCGCATAAATGTCTTCAGTAGTACGTCACCTTTTATTTCCATCATCAACATAGGAAATCATCACCGATATTCCAGCCCATCACCACTGTTAAAAAAATGATACCTTCAACCATTATCACAATCAACCTTCAACTGTAGGACCATCTAAGTCCATCAACCTGCTATAAAACATCATCACATTCGGGTCATCTTCAAACATCACAGAAAACAACATCACCCGTTTCGATACACCTACATCATCACAACATCAAATATATAAAACATTGAAACCAAATACATAAATTTTCATGAAAAAATGACGGAACCCACACCTGGAGGACAAATAGGCATCGAGCCAGACATCCAAAGCCTTAATGTAAACACCGCTTAAGATCAGACTAGGAGAGGTAGGGAAGAATGTGAGGCCACAATAGAGCATTGAGTAGTAGATGACTCCAAAAACTAGTATCGTTGATGTAGTAGAAATCACGTAGTATTAGAAAAAATAGGCCAAAGGAGGTAGCGCCAGAAGACACACCGATCGCCGATCCACAACCCAAAACCTCTTTATTACCATTTCTCATGCTCTGACTAAGAAAGGCTCAGAGGAACATGAGGCTAGAGTAAGGATTGAGTGACTGAGGGCACCATATAAAGCAACCATCGATGGGAAGAATGAATGTGTTGATGAAGAAGATCCACAACAACAAAAATCAATGAAACGAATGAGAATTGAATAATTATTTCTTATGAATTAATCAAAAAAAATTAATGAGGAATAATTTATAAATATTTTTCAAAATTTATCTAACACTATTCATACCCACCAATCCAATTTCATGAAGGTAACATTCATATTTAATAATAATATTTCAATAGTATATCATAGATTGTTTTATAATGATGTTATGTTTAAAGAATTTTATCAAAATCATAAAATTTAATTAAGAATAATTATATCATAAAATATTCTGACGTTACATTTTAAACCCCTTATAACACTATTACATGTCGTATTATATTTAGGGTTTACCATTTCCAATGCTTGTTAAATGTGATGATAAAGGGGGTATTTATAATTTCTAAAAATATTGGTAAAGGTTATCTTTTTCAATGAAAAATAATGTTCTGATAAAGGATCCCACTTTATCAACACTTTTTAACACTTATAAATGTCACATTTTCTGTAGTTTTTTAGTGATGTTAAATGGTTTCAATTAGTAGTGCTGAAAAACACAGACAATAATTATATTTCATAAAAGATATTATCATTAAAAATTATATATTAATATATTAATATAAATATATTAATATAAATATAATATATTTTATTAAATATGATTAATATAAGACTAAATTTACTATTACACATAATATATATTAAATTAAGTGAAAATCACTTATATAAAAAACAAATAAAATTATATATTTTTAAAAATATTATTTAATATATAAATATAACTATATATTATTATATATATATATATACTTTAAATATTATTTATATAATAAATAATAATAATATATAAAATATATTTAATATAGAAATATATTTATATTAATATGTAATAAATTTTGTGAAATGTGGTTAACAAGTTAATTGAAAATTAACATTTATGAATAATATTAATGAATTAATATTAACAGAAATTGAATACAATTTTTTATCAATGTCATTTGTGTGTTCAATGTGACATATATAACAAGTAATAAATATTAAAATATTAATTGAAAAATTGACTAAATATATTACACTTAATTTGTCCTATAAAAATTTCACAAGTTCATGTATGAAATTAAAACAATTATGTAGCGATAAACATAGACAAATAAAATATTATACATATTATCATTTTATATTTTTATTTATCAAAATTTAATATTTTATATATTACAGTTTCAAGTATTTAATTTTTTTCATATTCTATAATAATAATTAGTATATACTACTTGATAATTTTTAATATATATATATTACAATTTAATCATTATTTTATTTTTTATTTCATTAATATTTTTTTAATATTTTTTTTAATTTATTCATTTTTAAATTTTATTTTTTAATATTTTTAAATCTAATTAAATTTAAATATTTAGTTATATTTACTGATTAACATTTGATTTTTTAATTCTTTGGTAATTTACATAAATAATTTAAGTTTTCATTTTCATTTTAAAATTTATTCATTTTTGTTTTTTAATGTAAATTATCAATAACACTTCTTTATGTTTCTCGAATATTTCCAATCTATTCATCTTGTAAATAAATTTCACCCATTTTGACATTAATTTTTTTAATATTATTTATTCATTGACTTCGTTATGTGTTTCTTCTACAGTTTTTTATAATATCAGCAATTGAAATATTTATTTGTATAATTTTTTTGTAATTTATTTATTTTTAATATTTTTATACACAATTATTAATTCATATATTTTATAATTTTAGTATAGTAATTCATATATATATATATCAATATATATAATATTACCATAAATATGATTTTTAAAATAATAAATATGTATTGAAATTAAATAAGACGTGTATTTACTGAAAAATTGATTGTAATTAAAAATTAATACTATTTAAAAATAGTAACTAATTGTTATCGAGTAATGGATATTTAATAAAATTACATTTTTTTCAAATCAACAAATATTAATCTTGTGTGAAATTAATTTCACTCACACATATACAAAATTAATGCAATTATATATAGATACACAAAGAAAAATAATATTTCTAAAATATATTTAGTTTTTATATATTTCATTAATAATTTTAGTTAATAAAATAGGATATTTAATATATTATGTTTTTATTTGTAAATTTTATTCATTTTTCATATTTTTATTGAATATATAAAATTTGTTAATTTTAATATTTTTGGTTTTTATTTATTTTTCCAATTATTTATTCATTAATAATATTATATTTTTTTTAATTTTCAAATTTCATCCATTTTCTGTATTTATTTATACATTTTTATTAATTAAAATTTAGTTTTTTTTGTTTTAATCTATATAATTATTTCTGGTCCATTTTCATTTAACATATATTAAATTTTAATTTTCTAAATAGTCTATATATTTAATATCAATTATAATTTTTTTAGTATTTCATAGAATTATTGGTATTTATATTAATAAATTTCACACATTTTTATCATTTATTCATTTAATATTAATTATTCTAATTTATTCAATAATAATTGTAATTTCTTTTTTACTTTTTGTTATAATGTATTATTTTTAAAAAATTATTCGTTTAATATTTATTTAAATTTATTCACTTTGTAAAATCTATATATATTAATTTATAATTTAAGATTTATTTTTTTTAATATAGTTATCATGTACATATTTAATAAGAATTCATCTTCATTTCAATATAAATTAATTTATAATTATGTTAATAATTTGTATAATTAAAAATATTATTAATTTTTTTAATATTTATGTATTCGATTCATTATTAGTGCTTACATTTCACTCATTTGTTACATTCATAAATTTAAATTTGTGATATTTGGGTGTTTTCTATTTTTAATGATTGGTAGTCGATCTAAAAATATTATTGGTATATTTATCTATGAATGCATATATTTACACATGGAAAAGATTATACGTAAATGAAAATATAATTATAAAGTTATTTTTTTAAAAATTAGCAATAAAAATTTCCTTTAATGAAATCAAAAATTGGAATTGTATGTCTATTTTGATTTAATTTTTTGATATCATATTCATGTATAAAATGAATATAGCCACACACATTCACATATGAATATAATATTTATTATATACGAATATGTATATGTATATATATGTGTGTGTGACAGTGTATTTATATATGTATATAGACACATATATATCTATATACGTATATATATGGAGTATATAATGTTTGGGGTTTGAGGAAATTAAAAACTCTATTTAGAGTTGTGACCATAAACATGATCAAACAATGTAAATATTCCAAAAACAGAGCATGCATACACTCAAATTATGTGTGTGGAATGGATCAATTCAAGAAACATGAATTATGTCATTCAAAAGTTATATGGTACATTCTTATCTATATAAGGTCTAGATGACTATATGGATGTTAGAAAACCACTAGACAAATAACATGGCACACATATACAAACATTAATTATGGGAAACCCTGTCACCCAACAAACTCTACTCAATGGAATAATACTTCTTATTAGTATTCTGAATTGGGAAATGATTTGAGAAGACTCTACCTAGTTTTATTTACCTGTTGAATAAATATTTTTGGTGTATAGAGTATTACTCATAGTACATGGTCTATTGTGATGGTAAATAATAATTTTCAACCATTTATATTCATGAATCATTGATAAATTATATTTCTTCAACTTATATCGAGAATATAACACCAAGATAATGAAAATGAAGACTATTTTCTTCCATTAATCGAAGATTTAATTATGACATGGGATACATGTGTCACAATTTCTGAGGTCAGGTAAGTGAAGAGTTCATATTAACACCTATGTTCCAGGGGATGATAAATGACTTTCCATTTTATGGAAGTGTTTCTAGAAATAACATTAAAGTAATGTTGGTTTTTCCCATTTTTGGAGAAGATTCACACTCAATTTGGTTGAAAGATTACTCAAAGACTGTGTTTTTAGTAAATCAGAAATTTTATCCTCGCCAACAAAAAAACTGATCATGGAAGACAATATTAGATGAAAATACCTAAAATATTTCCATATTATCTCCACCAACATGTGATCCAATTTTCAGAATGTAATATATATTTACCCACATTTCTATAAACCATTATTAAAAACTATGCAATATTAATTTGGAAAAATTCATAATTTTTTTTATGAATTACAATACTATAATTATTTATATTTTATATATTTTCATAATGTCATGCACATAAAAAATATATATGTGATAGTGTTATTAGACAATTACAAAATGTTTCAGATAATATATAATATTTTCTTAGGTCTTGGTTGTAAATGATTTTCATCGGGTAAACGAAGGGCTGAAACCAACGATCGATGTAAGATTACCTTTGTTTCCTCTAAAAACGTACACTCCCTCTAGAAAAAAAATTCCAATTTTTAAACAATCTTAACGGTGTAAAATTTTTAGATATATATTTATAAAATATAAAAAATTTCATGTCAATGGCTATTTCAAAGGTACATGGTCTAAAATTACATGATTTTAATGTTTTAATTCTATATTTAAAGTCAATATATTTATGTTTCATTCTGTCTAAAAATTTACAACATGAATTGATAGGAATTTTATTATTTTTGAAATTCATAAATAGTAATGTTATAGATCCAATAATGATGACAATCCTGAATGAGAAAATCATAGTAATATTATTCGAAATGGGGATGTTTTTACCACCATCGTTATTTGATATATTGGACAACCAGATGGTTCTTATAGTTATATAGATTCAACTATGTGGTCATGTACATTATAGATGGGAATACCCCATTAAATGGGATATAAATATTTTAATTGGGTGCATTAGGAATCGAAGATGGAAAAATGTTATATTTTAGAATGATATATTATAGGACAATCCATTGACTTCTATACTGATTACAAATTAGGTGTAGATAACATTGATCTCCAAAAATATCATCACAGTAAATGCTTTATAGAAAGGGATTATTGAAAAAGGTAGTTTTTATAATTACCATTAAATATTGGGAGTAATATCACCTTCACATATTTTATAATAGTGTAGTGGTTTCCCTATATGTGGAATTACATAAAGTAATTCTTAACCATTTGAATCCGGAAAGGGTTAGAGATGGATATCAAATACCCATAAATAATATTTTATATGATGGTCATAAGATCTTATTTATAAGGGGTTATATTTAAATTATAGTTCAATAACTTAACATCTTCAAGGGCTATCCAGGAGATGAAATTTAAATGATATATATTACACTATATTTGTAAGTAATGGTATTACATTATATACATAGGAACAATATGAACATAATAAAATTAAAAATAATGTAGTTATGTTAGTGTAAAAATGATTCACATGTTCAATTATTAATATATAAATTCAATTTATGTGGACATGTCATATTTCAGCATCATTAAACTGATATTTGAATTGGATTATATAGCATTTCAAGTGAAAAAATTTCATTGAAAATGCATTAAAAGTAAAAGTATAGTTGAAGTAAATGAATTGTAATTTATGAAGGTATATTTATTTATGGAAGGGTACAATAAAGAAACACTCATAATGGAATCACAATTAGTGAATGTATATTACATCCTAGATCCCATTGACAAGAATTTGTCAATTATTCTGTTGGTGACTAAAAGAACAACATGGTCTGATGAAAATTTAATTGATGATAAACTTTTAATTGGGATATCACAATCATTTCATAACATTCCCAATATTTAAAGAGACTTTTATGTTATTGGGGACCACAATGAGGGGATTTAGATACCTGGTATGGGAGAAAAATTCATTCAACCTTTAATGGGAAAGAGAGTTCAATGTGAATGTTATTATTGTATTTATATACTATTATTTTTATCATAAAAGTGTGTGTTCTCTGCGACATTTATATAATGTAAATAATCTTTCTGACTACTCATGAAGTTAATTACTTACCCAAACATTACTATTACCCATCCTAGGGAAGAATGCATGAATGATGTTGAAAATTAGGAATTATGTTTGGATTAGCAGCTTCTTGATGAGAAATAAATTGATAAAATATTTCAATATTATTAGTGATGAGAGATAATTTTGGTGAATTGTTTTAATTATTATTTTATTTTTCATTATTTATTTAACATAATTATGTGCAAGGAATTCATCGTTAAATCCTCAAGATGTATCAAATTTATAAATTTAAAAAACCAACCTATTTTAAATATAATAATAGAGTATGGTATGTGTGGGTTCGATCCCTTGAGGAAAAGGGGGATAATTTTATTTAAGAGCGTCAATATTTGTCACAATTTTAACAAAACAACATTAATTAAACTAATTGAGTAGCGTGATTAGATAAAATCAAATATATGTGATGTGATTAAGGGGATAATGTTTAAATTAAGTACGAGTTTTCAAAAATATAAAATATAAAATTAGTAATTTTTAAATTAAATAAAATTATAATTCATAATAATTCTTGGAGTATTTATTCTAGGCTATCATAATCAGTGAGAAAAACCTAAGGTAGTCAAACCTCTCTCATGGTATGTCTATAACCATCTTCCCTGTATTAAGATTAATAATTATGTGGATGTAGAAGTTAAGTTAGTATTATATTTTTCACCTCCCTTAATCATATTGGGATCATTAGTGAGGAATTCAGGGATATTATTAGGATTATTCTCAATGAAAAAATATTTTATTAGAATAATTAAGAAGAATGAATGAATCAGAATAATAGTACTCATACATTTAATCAACTTCACCACCATTACCCAATCATCCCATAGTATATCTATTAATATTTAGTAAATGAATCAGATGTTATAAGCGATGGATTATGAATGATATATCTAAAATAAATATTCTATGAGAAATTGAAAAAAAACATGAATTACTTTATTAATCAAAAAATTGAGTTCTGAATTACATAGTAAAAAAGGGACACATAAAATAATTTCTTAACTACATAGAATCATGGTTGAATATAACCCTTAATACTTCTTTATTACTAGGATGTTTCTAAAAACTAATCCAAATGAATGATACATTATCATACTATTTTATAAGTGGAACCCAATTTGGATCTGTGAAAATATGATTTCGGTCCCTTAAGGGTCTATATCCCCTATTCACATCTACATTATCACTATATATAGAGGGAATATCCAGTGAATTCCCATTCTTCTACTCTTTTAAATTTTAATTCTTAAACCTTCTTTTCTCCTCCATTTTGCATTCCACTTTTTTCTCTCATAGCTAAATTATTACATTTTTTCATTTGACTTGTTTTCATATATTTTCAAAACAATTGTTTCAAACCTTCATGAGATCTTTCTTTTGAAACTGTTAACTCTATGTCATCCTTTCTTTCTCATTTTGTGAGATAGTCAAACATATTCTATTCATGTGATACCCCAATGTCTATTTCTCTATTTAAACATACCATAACTCGTATGAATCCTTTCGATAACCAAAAAGGTTTGTGATTTTAAATTTCTAGACAACTCAATCCTTATGACATTTTCTATATCATTAGGTTAAAACCATTTTGTCACCATTCATTACTTCCATGGGTATGTCGTAGCGGTTCACACATGGCCACAACATCTTAAAAGTTCAACTCATCAGTTATTCCATTTTAGACAACTCTAATGTAGAGGACAAACACGTCACCACCAATTCCTATTATTATTCAAAAAATCACCACAAAAACTATAGGATTTTCTATAATAAATTCCTAAGCCTGTTTCATAGTTATCTCAATCTTGTATAGTCCATGGAATAACATTTCAAATGATAATGCAACGCCTTTACAAGACTCTATGCACAATGATCCATGGAATAGTCTATCTTCATCACTTCAGGATCCCACTATAACTACATTGCATATCCATTGATAATAATAGTGATGAATGATTTACAATTGTTGACTCAAGATTTGTCTTCATCGACCACAGAATTCCATAATGTAGTGGTGGCATTGTGTGGTGTGGTGTGGTGTTATTAAAGTGAACCTGTGTGGTTTATAACACAACATATATACAAATACAATGGCACATAGGTGAAAAAACGATGCATTAATTATATCTACAGAATAGTACCCAGTGCATGTGTGTAACATGTTAGATTTTAACTCAGTCTCACTCGGCTTAATGTGTTTTTGAATTCCTCAACTAGCCAATCCAGTTAGAATAGTGCACAAGACAGTTACCACCAACATTCAAAGTCCCACAATGAAGATGCACTCCTTCAGATGCCACATAGACTAGACACCCATGAACTGGTCCATCTTTACATGCAAGTTCTATGCTTCTTATTCTATGTATAATATAGCTCTCCATATGGGGTGAAATGGCTATAAACCCATCTTAGGGACTACTAAGTAGAAAATTTCCACATTGGTCGAGGGCTGGTCATTACTAGAAAATATTTTTGCTATGTCCCAACACATTCATTGCTATTTAAACCTATACAGTACTCACAAAAATACATAGAAAAATAAAATATTAGAAACAAGTATTTTATATATTTTAATTTCCTTATCAAAAATGATATCCAAAACCAAAACATTCCATTAAATGATAATTAATAATTAAAACATGTGTTTTTTAATTAAAAATGTTATACATTTAACAATTAATATTTTATAATTTATTCATACAAACAATAACATCAAATCCCCCACCCATAAACTGTGATTTCCCCCTAGTATATATCTCCATTAAGAGTGGAAATAAAACCCCCATTATATCTACATTCAAAGTTACAAATTATTGAAAAAAATCAATTATCAATGGGGAAAATAATTTCCAAGTGTAATTAATGAAAAATGAAATCAAATCCTTACTGGACATAATATATTTGAAATATGCAAATAAAAATGATGATGTTTTACATCTCTTTCATTCAATACTTTGAATCATTTATTCAATAACAATCTTTGTCATGATTTATTTTATCAATATTTGTTTTATCTCGTCATTCAATGAAAAATAAAACTGGGATGTTTTCGTTATACATTGATTACATGAACAAAACATATTAAAGTGAATGAGATTTACATTATCCACTAGGTGTAGAAAATATTACAAAAAAATAATGATGGAAATGAAACTATGGATCAAATGATTATCAGGATAATGTATGGTAGAAATTGATGAATGAAATATTTAGATAAAAAATTGATTATCTCTAAGTATTTAGTATGATAAATAAATTGAAAACCAATGAAATTCTCCTATTCTTAATTATATCTTCCTCATACCCCAAGGCTCAAATTAAGGTTATGAAAAATGAAAGCATAATTAATGAGTTACTAATCTATTATTTTATTCAATTTTATTAAGTTTTTTTGATTATTTTAAAAATTATCTATGAAAAGACTTGAATTTATCACCCAAACCCCCAATGAGAAAAATAATGGGTTAGGTCATAGTGATTTATGAGAAACCATAAGAAAAACCAAATTTTCATTTTTTCATTTTTTTTGAATGGGGAAAACAATAAATATTATGAATAGTGACATGAATATTTTAATAATCCAATGGAAAATGAAAATAATATTACCTCAATGACAACACATCCCTTTTCCCATGAGCTCTATTTCCCCCAAACATGGACTTTCAAAATTGATAAAACTATTAATGTAAGATTAGGAATAGAAAATTTTGTATCAGAATGTGTCATACTCCTATCAAATAAATTTTATAGTTTTCAAGGGATAAAAGTATGATTAATATTATGTGCGTCTTAAGGATAGTGGTCTAAAAAAATTCCTCATTCATTTTAAGTATAATTTTATATAATCACTACATTGACAAGATCAAATTCAAATCCTAATGGGTAACATGTCCCATGAGCTATCAAACAAATTCAAAGAAACTTTTCAAAATTTGGCATAAAAATGATTTAATAATTAGAACATGTAATTTAATTCAATTACTCATGTAATGTGTAAAAACAACAAATTAATCATCACAAATTACTCAAATTATACGCATGAATGTTGGAAGGGAAAATTCTTCTATATATTACCCAAAAAAATCATGAGACATTGAATTATAAATCCTTATGATTACTTATAATCATTCACTCTCCCAATATTACTTACTAAATTATATTAACATGATAATTACAACATGGAATCATGGGGTTCCCAAAAATCTAATGTGTCATTGATAAAAAATTTAAGAACCAAACTAAATCTGGGCAAGAAATTTATTCCACTAAATCACAAAAAATATATTCTAAAAACAATTGAATAATGAAAATTAAATATCACACCCATTGAAATTTTATGTTCTTATCCACTCTTATTTTCCATCATTCTTGAATTAGTTCCTCATTGACATACTAAAAAATTAAAGATAGTGAAAGCCCAAGGACCATAAAATTTAATGTTCATAAATATTAGAGGTGGAGGATAAACAAAATCCTAAAATTAATGTCCTAAAAAATAAATAAAACTTGTTTTTCAACACAAAAATTACTTTAATTATGTTTATTAAGCTCAAGCTAACCGCATGAATCATGTAACATGATTAGATTATAGATCTAACCATCTAGTATCAAATCAAATCAATCTATGTCTGATATCTATTTCAAATATTTTACTATTCCTCCTCTTTAATCTTATATTCTCACATAGTGGAGTGTTCTCTGTAGTGTACATCCAGAATGTTTAGTGTAACTGTTAATCAGTAGTCAAAATATGGTAGCACTCTAGATTATCCTCTTTTGGTGGATACACATCATCAAATGTTACACCTAACACCAAATGTCTAGTAACCACATGATATTTATGATTATCTTAAAAGGATTACTCATCTATATGATCCATAGTTTTGTCCCCAATTTTACTAGATCCATTCTCGTACACATCCTCTTGGTCATCTATTTCAATATTCAATGGTTCCACTTTTTCCTACCCCTCATAAATTATGTTGGAATTCTCTCTAGAAAAATCAGAATAATAATTTACCTTGGATTCAGCTTTAGATTCAATAATGTATCCAATTAGATCTCAAATTTTGACTCCTACATGGTTTTATCCTTTAGTTATTCAACTTATTTTCTATGATTTCCTGCATAAATTACCCTTCATTGTATCCTGATTAAATTCTTCAGTGGTATTTTCCAAACCTCAATCCAACTGTGGTTCTATAGGGAAGTAATGATGCTCCGATCACTGTTATTTAATTTTTCTCATTAATTCTACAATTTTTTATGAGTGGTTTAAAAATTGGATAACCAATTTTATGTGTTAATTAATGTTTCTTATTCCAATGACCATAAACCATAAACACCCACTATGTAAAAACGATCAAATAAAAGAAAAACCTCATCTAAATTTTGAAAATCGAAAATATATCATGAAAATACTTGTCTATCTATTTAATTAAAAATTACATTGCTCTTCGGAAACAGTGATAGAAATTTAATGTGACTAGAAGATTTCATTAAAACCATTGGTTATTATAAATTTAATAAATATTAAAACCTAACATACACAAACTATAAGAGTAGAGTAGTGGTAAGTTTGGGGTTTATCCTAGGATGAAAAGAGTTATTATATAATTCAATATGTTTGATGGTTGTCATATTTTCAATAAAAATAAATTAACTGATCTAATTTAGATACTTGATTAGACTAATGTGGAAAATAATAAATATTAGAAGGTAAGATATTTGAAATCTAGGATAGTTTTTTAAAAATTAAAAAAATATTTTTCAGTACCTAACAGATTACATCTGATTAAATATTGTAAGACTTCTTGGAGTATCTAATATAGTCTCTGAAAATCATCTAGAACCATCTATGTCAGATCACCAACTCTAAAGGTTTTTCCATAACAAGATTTGGTTCAACATGTTTATTCTTTAGGTGCAAGTTGATGTTAATATGGCCATTTCTTTCAC
Source organism: Viscum album (assembly GCA_963277665.1). Classification (NCBI taxonomy): domain Eukaryota; kingdom Viridiplantae; phylum Streptophyta; class Magnoliopsida; order Santalales; family Viscaceae; genus Viscum; species Viscum album. The sequence continues at coordinate 671,355,152 of OY728123.1, forward strand.
TTACATTAATCAAATTGGGTTTCCTATAATAATTTCCAAAATTTTCCCTAGATATTTTGGTAAGTGATTCTGTTTTTCTCGATGTAATAAATATTAAGTAGATGGATGTTTAAGCATAAATGAATCAAAATAATTATAATAATCCTTTTTTTAGCTTTACCCTCACCCCATAACACTAGAAACTCATATTCAATCTCTCATTATTTATTGAATGAATCACATGTTACATAAAGGATATTAGGATAGTTATATGTAAAATAAATATGACATGTGGAGATGAAAGAATACTTGAAATACATCCATAATCAATATAAGAATTAAAAATTACATGATTAAAAATTGAAATATAAAATAAATTCCTTGCTATATAGAAACATGTTTGAATATGACCGATATCCTCTACTTTCACTTACTAGGTTAGGTATAACCCTTACACATACCTATAAAATTAGTATCCTAAATTAGTAGTGGAACCTCCACCAGTTATATAAACATATTCTCTAGGTCCCTCTTTGGTCTACATCCCCTTTTCATGGAAGCATTAATATCTGTTTATAGAGATAGTTTCTGGTGAATCCCTCAACTTCACCTAGGATTACATTGAATTTTTTTCCTTATCCCCATACTCTCTTTTTTCTTTTCTATCTATTGGCTAAATCATTCCCTTATATTATTTTTACCTGTTATGACGTGTTTTCCCAGTCCTTAAAAATATTTTTTAAACCATCAAGAGATCATCTATCTGAAACTGTTATCTCCCTCTTGTCTAATTTATCTTTTTTGCTTAAGGTTCAAACTTATTTGTTGTATGTGAGACCCCTATGTGTCCCTCTCTATTTAAAATCCCCAAATATTCATTGAATCTTATGGATATCCAAAATGGTTTTTTATTTTTAGTTTATATAAAATTGAAACCCAATGTTTTGGGTTGTATCTATGTAGTGTATCCATTTTCTCTCCATGAATGGTTTTTATGTATATGACATATTAGGTAACCCCTAACCACAACCTCTTAAAATCTCAAATATTGTGTTATTTGAAAATTGCCAATAGTTCAAGAGAAGTCATATGCTATAGTTCCCTCTTCATATTAAAAAAATAACCGCTTCCAATATCGTCCATTACACGATGTAGTTATAATCCAACATCATATCCTTATCAATCTCCTATAGCCCCTGACACAACACTTCGAATGATAACAATACTCCTTTATCAATTCTGATCAATAGGGAACTATGATTTTCATGAACCAATAAGGGTGCCCACATAACTCGATAAATTAGTCGGCACAAACATGTAATGAAAGGCCATTCTAATCACTATGGGTTGGTGACTATCTCCAAACAGCATACAAAATGGATGTGGGAATTAATTTTCTATAAAAATTACAGGAGAAGTTAAAAAAGTTAGTATGCATACAAGAAATTCACCATAAGGTGTAGTATACCAGAAGTAAAATAGGAATAAACAACCCAATGTATAATATAAAAGTACACAAAAATAGGATGATAAACTACCCATGTCCTAATGGATATAAAACTCCAATCCCAGATTGTGATATCAAGATCCACCTCCAAGTGGTGCTTTTCCCTTTCTCAAACCAAGAAAGACATAATCTACTAACACCTGAAGGAATATGATATGTGTTAGATAAATGACTTTTGGAGTCCCTCCTAGGATTCCATAAAATAGTCAAATATTTAATAAACAAAATAATAATAAATGAATTTTCAAATAAACATGTCTTTCATTTCAAAATAGTACTTAAACAAATCATGATTTAAATTTCAAATTTTGGAAATAGTTTAAATAAATTCTTCACATTTAAATTGATGGAATACTAATGAAAATATATAATAATAAAACATTTTATATGGATCAGTTTTTATAAATTGTCAAGGATATTGAAACCAATTACAACAATATAATATATTTATTTCAAATACAAACAAGAAAGCAACATGGTCACATGCTTAAAAGGTAAGATAATTCCATTCTATAGGACTCCACATTCTAAACATAACATTGAAATATGTGTATACACATTTACACTTAGAAACTGGTCAAGGGGATGTCATCACCAACCCATCGCAGATGTGACCTGCTTCATTTGTGATTTATAGGATTCCCAATTATAGAGTGTTTTCCAAATAACTCACCAATTACCTAAGGTTTGAGTGTGCTCTACTAACAAATCAATTATGGGAAATATAATTTAAGACTACTTAAAAATTAAATCCATTATATTCTTCATTTCAAATTTGAAAATTTCGATTTAAAAACAATCACATCAGTTTTTAATAAAAAACATGATTTTTTCAAGATTAATCCCAAAGGATTCTATCAAAACCATTTTTATCCATTTTTCACAAATAAGAATTTGAAGTCATTTCAAAATTATATTTCCCAATTTACATTCCCAATTTAAATAAAAAAAATTAACATTTAAATAATTTCCATTAATTTTATAGATTTAAAATCATCAATTTAAATTCCACCAAATTCAATCAATTTAACAATTACAACCTAATTCAATGTAATATGGGGTTTCCCCCATTTTATTAAAAAATAAAATTAACAAAACCAAATCCACCAAATCAATAGAATTGTGTTTTTAACAAATTCAACTTCATAATAATAAAATCCACATACTGAATTAAAATCTATTTAATAAAATAAATCAATTTCAATTTAATTAAATTTTTCAATCAAGATAGAACCACCCACCTCGGGATTGCTAGTCCATGAATCAAAAATTAGTTAATATGATTCTATAATGAATAATTAGGGAAACATGGATCCATGAATTTATCATAGTTTTAAGATCCAAATAAAAGGTTATTATATCTTACCCTAATAGGAGATCCAAAACCCCTATGGAAGAAAAGAGAGAGAGAGGGATCAAGAAAATGAGAATGGGAAGAAGAAACTGACATAAAGAGTATGGGAAATCATTCTCCTAGATTTCATTCTCATATTGTGGGGATTTTAGGATCCATGAACATCCCTTGTGATTCTTTAATGAAGAAGAAATTTTATATATGTTATACAAGTCTGTCGCGGTCGAAAAAGATTGTTCTGTGAATTTTAAAATTAAGATACGGATAAAAAATCATATATGCATGGTTAGTTGGGTAGATAATCATGGTTTGGAAAACCTATGTTCCCTAGCCATGCACTATTTATTTTTATGTTTATGGTAACTATTAAGTGGGTGCATGTTTTTTCAAAACAAGTTCTAGGAATGAAAAACCCCACTACCTTTGGTTACCTGGTTCCCTCTTATAGGGTGGACGATATGGGAAAATATGAGCCAACAATGCATATATCCATAATTTTATAAATTATATTTTTTTCACTTGATGAAACCCCAAAATAAAACCCAACCAAATCTTTAAAAAATAGGGGTTTAAGAATACATGAAAATAGTATGAGAATATTACAACGATACACTCTCTTTTCCTTGTTTTTACCCCAATGTCACTAATCCTCGTAGCCATGGTTACAGTGTAGTAGTGTGTTATTTTCGAGATGTGATCCAATATTTATCTTCATCATCAATAAAATACGACATCGTAGTGGTGGAATCATGAGGTGTAGTGCAGGGTGTATGTGGTTTTGCATCAGGTTTTGTAGTGTAACTTATGTATGAGAATGGTGACACAATGGTGAAGTAAAAAATGATTCTCAATTTTTATTTGAGGAATCATAGATGATTCCCAGATACCCATATTATAATTGATCTAAATATCAATCCAAAAAATATGTTTTCACATGCCTCAATAGTATGATCAAATGTAAATGGTCTCGGAGGATGCCTATCACCACCCTGAACTACTTGGTGCCAATGATTCTCTCTTCCCAACCTTTCATGGACTTATCCCCAATGCATTGGTTCAAAATAATTTTTCCATGTTATGATCCTAGTCTTCCCCATGTGGTTGAATCTACCTGTGGGGTGGCTTGGCCGGCAGACCCTCATAGGGTCTATAATATGAATTATTTCTCCAATGGTCGAGGGGTGTCATTGTTTACCAATTTTTTTATTATATCCCCAAATGTATCATTTTTAATTTAAACCATCACAATACAAAAAAATACATATAATTATAACACTTTAAAATCGGTATTTTTTATCTTTTAATTTCCATTTCAATAGTTTCATATAGAAAATAAAAATTAACTTTAATTGATAATTAATAATTAAAACAAGTGTATTATTAATTAAAAACATAATATAATTATTAATTAAAATTTTAAAACATATGCACAAAAACTATATCATCAAATCCCCCAAATTTAAAACATTCTTTTCCTCAAGTATTCATCTATACAGTGAATTGAAAGAAACACCCTATTTTACCAATAATAAAAAAACAAAATTCCTTAAAAACATAAACTATAAATGTTGTAAAATAATATTCCTGTTTCATAAAATTAAAATTAAATCAACTCCTCACTAGATATGGTGTATTTGAAATTTCTCAATAAAAATTATGATGCATTTCCTCATGTCCATTCAATACTCCAAATCATCCATTTTTAAACATGTCAAGTAATGATTTTCCTTACCAATTATTTTATTCTCATAAAATTAAACATAAAATAAAAATGTATTTATTTACTCAAACAATGAGTATATTAACTAACCATAATAACATGAATAAGAATTAATTTCTCCTCATGGAAGATAAAAAAACACAAAAAATCATGGGTTCTATGCAACATAGGATCACACGATTTCGAGGCTTATGAATAGTGGTAATTGATAAGTAATAAATTAATCTCAAAAAAGTGGTTTATATCTAAGTATGAGGCATGAAAACTAATTTTAAAAACAATTACACTATCATCTATGAAATTATATCTTCCCCACACCCTATGGTTCAATCCAACTCTATAAATAGTGAAATAATAATGAATTAGTAATGTATCAAATCCATCACCAAACAACAGATGATAAAAATCATTGGTCATGTGAAGGTGACTTTGACCCTCCATAAAAAAAACTAAATTTTCATTTTTTTTATTTTTTATTAGAGGGTTAAAAAATATAAATATTAATAGTGATTTGAACCTTCTCCAATTTCAACGAAACAAACAAAGAATTTTTTCCTTTAAGATAATACATTCTTTTTTTCCATCCTATTCCCTCACACTTGATATTGGAAAACCATGAAAAATATTATATTACGTGTAGAATGGAAATTATTCTAAAATTATTGATCTTATTCCTTTAAAAGTCCATTCATAATCTATAAGGGATAAAATTAGAAATAATTTTAAGTGGGTCCCAAGGATAACATATAAATTAAAAAAATTCCACGATAATTTTCAATTTGAATTATTCACAATAATCACATTAACAAGATCAAATTTAATTATAATTGGTTAACATGTCCAAAGTTATCCTATTAAATTTACTAAAAAGGATTGGAAAAATTGTTCTAGAAACCTCTCATGAATAATAGGATTTAATTTTAGTCAATAACACATGGAAAGTGTAAAATCAAAAAATTAATCACCATGTACTACTGAGATTCAAAGAATAGATTATGAATGGAAAATTACACCTATATATAACTAAACAAATCATTTATCATTAAATTTTGAGTCCCTACACTTACCAATAATAATCCACTCTCCCCATTTTGCAAATTTTATTCCATCGACATGAAAATTAAAATACATAAACATGGGGTTCATAAAAATTATTTGTTTCATTGATCAAAAACAATAGAACAAATATACATGTGGGAATTCATTTTCCAATAAATTTCAAAATATACATTGTAAAAAACTGTGTAATAAAAGTGAATACTGATAATTACATCTCACCCTCTATGATAATTTAATCTCTTTTCTTATTTGTTTCTTCTTTTGTGATGTATTAGGTCCTCATTGTTCAAAAAAGGAAATAATAATAAGTAAAACACAATGTATATATATTTTAATGTCCAAAAATATAGGAGGAGGGGGGTTCACTACACACTAAAATAATATTCCTGAACTAATTATTAAAATCATTAAAACACATGTTACCACCCTCATCGTTCTTTTTTAAGGTTATTATACTCAAACTTACCTATTGAATAATGTAATATGAGTAGGTTATAGAGAAAAACATCTCATATTGAACCAATACTATCTTTGTTTTATCAGGTGCAACACTATTAATTTCCCTCCTCTTTAATCTCATCTTTAATCTTTTTTGGAATGTTATTATGGGTGTTTATCCCCAATGTTTGGAGTAGATGTTAATGGGATTTCCAAATAGGTTACAACTCCAAATTCTAATAATTTTTCTAATATACATTATAACATTCTTCACTTATCTCTTTATTTCCACCATCCACCTACTCTTCTTCTTTAACATAATGGGGCCTCTTTTCTATAAGATTCATACTTTAGTCCTAGATTATAAAATCACCAGGCTCTTAATTTCCTATTTTCTATTTTATTTTTTGTAGTATAGGGTTCCTCTTATACATCGTTCTTAACACTTATATTTGTGTGCCCCGTTGAAAAATAAGAATAAGATTTTAAATAGAAATTTACCTTCGATACAGTTTCAAATTTGATTTTTTCCCAAATGGATCTTCAATTGAGGCATCCTCCTAATTTAAAATCTTTATATTTTCTAGTTATTAATATATTTCATCCATAAGATAAAAAAAATCATTTAATTATGAAGGAATACATATAGGGGGGATTTTTTCCATAATTATGGGTATTTGTGGTTCTCTTCGATTTCCTTGAGTCTCCTATACTTGTTATTGAATTTTCCCCGTTATCTCTTCACGTATTTTCAAGAGGTTTGAAAATTGGATCACTAATTGTTTGTGATACTTTATTTATATTGTTCTTATCACCATAAACAAAAAATACATAGTGTGTATAATATAAATAAAAAAAGAGAACATCGTCCCGGATTAGAGAAAAAAGAGGTTGTAAAGACTTGTTAAACTATTGAAATTATAATTTCCATGCTCCCCATAATGGTTCAATAAATTTTCCATTACCAAAATAAATTTCTAAATCCTCTCATCATATCAAATATATAATTTTTTAAAACCGTTCCTATACTAACAATAAGAGGAGAGTAGTGGTGAATGCGGGGATGATCCCATTAGAAAAAGGTGTAAAATATGATCCAATATCTTCAATTTTTTTCAAAATATAAATAAAATGAATTAACTAAATTAATAGAGATGTGTAATTAATCTGACATAAAAAAGAATAAATAAAATGAATTTTATATATTTGAAATCAATGATGGATATTAATAAATTTAAAAGAATTAATTAGTTATTATTAAATCAAATCAAATTAAATGTCATAATACATCTTCAAGTGTATTCCCTAGACACTCAAACTCAATTAAAACAACCTAATTTATATGACCCTCTCTCAATGTATGGTAATAAATGAATTCGGTGAATTAAGAATAATCTTTGGGAAGAAGTAGACGTTCTGTTTCATTTTACATTCCACATACCTAAATCAAATACCGTTTCCACAAATTATTATCCACAAATTCTCTAGGTATTTATGGTTGCAATATTTTTTCCCTCAAATTAATATAATTTAATTAAAACAATTACCAATCATTAAGGAAAACAATAATATAACTAATCATTTTTATCAACTCTACCCTACCCAAACTCATTGTCAATCTATCAATCATTAATCAATGGATCAAAATTTATAGAAGATGGATAATTATAGTTAGATCAAAAATAAATTTGAGTTAATGAAACTATAAATTTATTACTTTCCTAATAAACTTTTTAATTCAAAATTACCTGATGTAAAGGAGAAATAAGAATCAATTTCCTATCAACATAGCTTCATGGTTTAAGAAGACCCTTTCTCCTCCACTATCGCTTCATATGATTGGTAAAAATCTTAAACTGTTCAAGTACATTATTATCCTAAACTAACATCGGAACCACCTCTGGTTCTATGAATGTATGCTTTGGTCCCTCTTGTTTTTGGATCCTATTTTCACGACAGCATTATTCGCTATTTATAGATATAATCTGTAGCTAATTCACCTTATTATCCAATATTAACATGAACTTTTTGTCCCTTATTCCCCCATTATTCATTCCTTCCACTTTTTTATATCTCATCTAAATCATTCTCTTATCGTTATTTTACATGATCTCATGCATTGGTTGAGTCTTTAAGAAACTATTTTAAACCATCACAAGAACTTCCTTTCGAAAATGTTAACTCCCTGTCAGCATATTTTCATTTTTTGTGTAATACTCAAACTTATTTCATGTAAGTGACACTACAACATAAGTTTCTCTATTTAAACTCCCTATATCATGGTTAAATCCTATGTATAGCTCAAATGTTTTATTCTTTTTAATTTGTAGTAAAACAAAAACCTATTTTGTGGGATGTATCTATATAGGAAAACCATTTTCATACTATGAATGGATTGCATATATTTCATGTAGTGGGTATCCAGCAACCAAAACCTCTCGAATTCACAAATCTTTGGTTTTATCATTTTAGACATCTCCATAGTGTTCATGAAACCCTACACAGTAGATCCTTATTATTCTTAAAAACATCACCACTTCTATTATTGGCCTTTCCATGACATAGTCCTAATCCTATTACATATCATTATCAAGCACCTATATCCAAAAACTTACCTCTTCAGATTATGATAAATCTAATTTAACAATCTCTGAGCATTGGGATTCATGGAACAATACATCTCTATCACTTTAATGTCCTGAGGTCACTATAGCACATAGCCATGGTTATAGAATAGGGAATCATGATTTTCCAGTAAAACACAAGATGTATCATCATCATCATCCATGGAGGACCACGGTGCAATGTTAGAGGATTGTGACAAAGTGTAATTGTTCTAAAGAATAGATTATATATAAAGATGACAAATCATAGGTGAAAGAAAAAATGATGCTACATTTGTAAGTGGGAAATAGTACCTGATACTCATTCATCCCATATCAAATTTGTTCTTGGTCTCTCTCTGATTAATATGTTAGTGTGTGCCTCATCCAAATATTCATGGTGGAATTGTGTCATAGGAAAAATACATCTACCATGTGTCTCCCCATACAGATAATGCTCCACTCCCTCCACTATAAGGACCTAACCACCTTGTGGTGGTGCACACTGTTGTACCAATTCTATAATCCTCATTCATAGTATATTAATAGTTCTCTCAATGCGGTGAATTAGATTAAAGCCCCTCTTGGAGACCACTATGTTTCATGATACACCATTGATTAAGGTTGGTACCATAATTTCTATGATTTTTATAAATCCCAATGTAAAATTTTCTATTTAAACCTACACAACACCCAAACAAATACTTACAAAAATAATTTGAAAAACCATATCATGTTTTCCTTCCATTGGATTCTCGAGATCCCTTCGAGACGTCCTGAAGGGAATTGGTGTTCCCCATAGGCTGGAATAAGCATCATAGAATTAAGGATTCACCAATTGGGGAGATTTATATAGAGAATACAAACGGATGTATATATTCGATAACAAATAAAATTATCACATGAACCATCCGTACATTGGACTTAAATAATAGAGAAAAAATAAAAAATTATTCTAATATCAAAACTATGATATTAGAAAATAGAATTGAGGAATAAAAACCTCCCTCTCTCTCCAATATCCTTCTTTTATAAGTTAACAATACCTCTCTAATGGATTTTTTTATCCCACTAGTAGCTATAACTACCCTCTATCTGAAGAATTTAGTAAAGGACCAAATAGATAATGCAATAATGGAAACTAAAATAAAAACTGAAATTCAAAGGAAATCTATCCACCTGTCACTATAAAATTCACCTCCCGGTGTATAAGAACAACAAATCCCCATGGGTAATAGTGAAATATAAGTTGAAAAATGAAACTGGAAAATGATATAGATATAGGTATAATCCTAAAAAAATTTAGTTGGTATAACAAATTAAGAACCTATCACTATAACATAACTTTAATGGAAAAAATCTTACTAGTTCAAATATATATTTATACTAATGTTTTATATTTCCTTTCAAAAAAATAAGTGGATAATTCTTCTCAAAAAACATTTTATTCTTTGATTTCCAAATAAATTTTCAAATGAATGAGACATTTTCCAATAATCGATTTATAAGAAAGTACATGCTAATAAATTAATATTCTCATTAAGAAAAAATAATATTAACCCTATATCCAGAGGTTCTTCAAAATAAAGGAAATTAGAATTTATTTTACTCATTTTAGACCTCAAAAGTGAACTATGAAAAAGAGAATACAAATATTGTACCATAGAAATATAAGAAAAATGGGAGAAAACCCATTATAAATCTCTATATATAGGGTAATTTGGGGTCCAAGGATTCTCATACTCTTATTCATCAAACATATAAAAATTCATTCCCCTACATGATTAATTGGAGGGGACACAACCAATTTCCATTGGTAATATTCTATTTCCTATAGTTTAATTAGAATTGTAACATAGTCCCATAAGGGACACCATGTTGAGGCCATACTGGCTCTCACAGTGTACTAGTCCATGTTTTCCAAACAAGGTACCCATGATTTCTATATTACATTACCAAAATCGAAATACATAATTTTGGTGTAGTAGAGGAACCCAAATATCACTCACACTATAATGTAATAAAATCATACAACAACACCTTACCTCCTTGCAAAATTAATTCAATGATAATTTATTAGAATTACCTAAAAATACTAATCATATCAAACATGAGTCCTAAAAAGACATAAAATTCAAAATTCTATTGGAATGCATAGTAATTTTTTTAAAAGTCAGGAAATATCTGAATGTTCCTTTTTATTTTAAAAGGAAGAACTCTATTTTAGAACACCACTTCTATACCATTGCATTCACAATCCAAAAAACACTTCACACATAGATACATATATACCTTGATATTTATATATATATATCCCATGTCCCAATTCAAAAGTTTTCAATTCCATTTTTAAATATGTAAAAATAGGGAATATATTAGTATATCTATATATGTATATGTATATAAGAAACATTTATAAATAAATAAGTGAATTATAAACCATTTATAATGTATTTTGGATCCCAACATACCATTATGCATTTATGATAAACTTGCTGAAAGGACAAACAATTATCATTATTTTCAAAACCAAATTTTTAAATCCAATTTCATGAAGAAAAAAACACCATGAAAGGTGTATTCATTTCATTCATGTTTGAAAATTTTCATTACTAAAGTAATTTGGTGGTGGAAACCAATGAAAATATTAAATTAAAATAGATAAACATGTTCAAATAAAAACAATAATTTTTAATAACATATATATCAAATGATATAATAAAAACACTCAAAAAACGTAAACCAATTATAGTTATCATGTTAAAGGCTCAAACATCAGGAAACCCACATCAAAAGACCAGAATCACTTTGTAATGGGATTAAAATCCATCACCTTTGATGAAAATTATAATAATGGGCCTCTAATAAACCCTCACAAACATAGGGATCCAAGAAATGAACAAAATGAATACCCAAATTGGATTACGAGTCTTTTTTAGTCATGTGAACCGCAAGGGAAAAAAGAAACTGAGAAATTGGAAGTGAATAAGGACAAGGTGAAAAAGAAAATCTCACCAGAGATTATATCATCGAAAATAAGAGAGAAATAAATCCAATCAAAGATTGAGAATAGGTGGTGGAGGATTCATGATCGTGATCCTCTTGGTTATGTATCGAATGAGTAAGGGAAGTGGGAGAATGAAAACCATTTTGGGTCTTAATTACCTAATTGAGAAATTTGAAATTAAAAAACATAACCCATCTAGAAATAATGAATGGTTTGGCTACATGTATTTTCAATGAATTTTCCAATATAAAAACTCTAATTTAACACCCTACATGGGTAGTGTGCACAGTTAGGGAAATATTGTTCCATTCGTGCACCCTCTATTGGGATCTTGGGGTACCTTGCATTTTTAGGCCCTAGAATTTGTAAAAATCATGTGGTTTTACATATCATATTATAGAATGTATTTCACATTTTCTGTAGGGTTTGTCTCGCTATGTGCCTTAACCATGCGACATGCTTTTTATGCCCAAAAAATCAATTTTTTAGAGAACAAAATACCAAAAAGTAAAATAAATAAATAGATACTCAAAAATAAATGAAAATTAAATACTATCAATTCATGATGTGAAAATTCTTCCAACCATGAATATTTTTGTCCCTATAAATTGTAAAATATTTCAGTGATCAAGACACTAAGAAATGACCAACTAAAACCCAAGAATTGACATCCAAACCCCAAAGACAATGTACTAACACTCATTTTCCCTTCAAAACATGGAACATAAATTTCCTAAAATAGGTTAACAGATCATACTATATAATCAAAACAAAAACATAGTAGATAGCGAGAAAGAACAAAGAACCCGAACCCTCTAATAAAACATTCAAAAGAAGAGACTCAGATCTCTACGCACAACCTCAAAATGAATAACACCTCGACCCTAATATATAAACCACCAATGAAATTCCCCAAGTTTTGTTCAATATCTCTATGATGATACATTACCCAATCCATGGTCATGGATATCAAAACCACTATGATCATGTTCATGTGTTTTGGCAATAAGAAATTACCACATCAAGGAAGATTAAAGACCAATTTCACTATAAGAACCTCTTATGGTGGCCTCCCAACCATAATAGGACTTCGTTAGAGCAATGATTTCATAATCTCGAACAAATTAAAGAATATAAATTGTAACCAAATTCTATAATAATCTATGCATGGAATGGGAAACCCGACCAATTCACAATAACAAAATTTATATTTTTCAAAAATGATACTTCAATTAAAACTATAATTCCTGCAATGAGGGAAATAAATTCCACAACCTCACCCAAAGATATGGTTTTTATAGAGAACCATGGACACCCTTAAGGAATAATAAAAATTAACAAAGAAAATTTTCTCTTTGGAGAAAACACTAATGCCCAAGAACCCTAAAAACCATTTTCAAAGATGCAATCGCCTACAACAAGGAATAACACAATAACCTAAAAACATAACAAAAAGTGGAACCCAAAAGACCACCAACTATAATAAATACATATGGGAATAATATACCAAAATAGGAAGACAAGATACAGCTAATAATACCCCAAACAGAAATGCCTCAACAAGATCTACATGGGCTCCCATCTCAGATTAAGGGAAGAAGACCTAGGAACAACTTTTAGAACCCCAACACTTGATGAATCCAACTAATTAGAAGAATAGTGTACCCTTATTAGCCGTATAATCCATTGAACCATGTCATTCCCATCTAAATAAGTAAAACCGGCACTAAAGCATGGAAAATATCAAAATGAGTGATTATTGGAAGAACCAATTCTTCCTAAAGAGTTGTCAAAGGGAATACCCAAAAAACACTTATTCATAAGTCCTTAAAATACTTCAACCACCTCAAAAATAACAAAGTCAAACAAAAATATGATGATTTTCCCCAATTTATAAAACTAATATTCCCCTGAATAACCAAATAATAAACCCATGGGAATGACCATATACTCTTTATTGAGATATTTATACGGTATACTCATATACATTGAAATATAAATCTATCAATTAATTCTTCCCACTCTAAATAAAATGTTCACATCATGAATCCTAAGCCTATTCTAAAAACTCAATTCCCCAAAAGTAAAAGTTCTTTACAAACCGTCAACTTTTCCACTTTAAAAATCCCTAACATTGAATTTGACAGATAAAAATAATTTTGAAAAATACACCTTATAAAAACATTATCCCCCTTTGTAAAATACGACAAAATTTACCTCAAGTAATTTTCTAAGCAATGATTATAAATAAATTGAAATTTTTTAATTTCATAAATCCCACATTGGAAAAATAAAAACCCCACAATTATTAGAAACATTTAACCTTCTACATAAACCATTTTTTAAAACCAATGAATTAAACAAAATAATATATTTTGAATCACCGATTGCATTGGTAAATCAATTTTAAAATTTTAGGATGTCAATTTTGTTTGAAAATATCTTTATAAAACCCCCTTGTAAAATTTAAAAAAACATTCTCATCATTTTAAAACATGATTTCAAATAGAAAATTCATAAAAACCCGCGTGTATAATGTTTAACCATTAACAAACTAAATTTTTTAAAATTAAAAACTAATTTTAAAATCATAGAACTATTTTGAGACATTTTTCCATATTTTGAAATCATAAAAATTAATTTAAAATCACAATAAAATCCAAACCCCTTTATCAAAATATTTTTCAAAATTCAGGTGACCAATAACACACAACATAAAACCAACCATGAAGGCACTAGTTATCATACATAATTTGACCGCATGGATTGGTGGATCATATTTAAACAATGTAACAATTATTGATAGTTTTATATAACCATGTATATGTGGTCCACATGGGTTAAAAATCCACAACAACTCATTGAGTACTACCATCTCAACTCCCTTTTCATCCCAAAAAAATATAAAAAAAAATATCTCTACATCCCCAAGAAACTCAGGTTCTATCATGATGGGTTGTGATTAATAAATAACCCATAACATACGTCATTATCTCCAATGATGTAATCTCTATCAACTAGACATCCAATATAATATGTGCTACTTACAAGACAGTCATGGTTCATATAGAGAAATTTTAAGACAACTTAATATGCACTTTATTCAGGAACGAACCTGATTTTTTCCTCCATTAAATTCCCATTCCAACCCATGAATAGGCCTAAATGGATTTCATGATCCCCAGGGGACGACACAAGGTTCTGTGAATCAAAGAAGAACCACATTAGAAAAAAATCTTGATGAAAAATAAGGAAATTAAACATGGTAAAATAAAAAAATAATTACATGTCTATATATCAAACATTTATCCAATATAAAAATTAAACAACAAAACCTAATGTAAAAACTAGGAAATAATTAAATATAAGTGAGCACCAAATACCACTATAACTCTCTATTCTCCCTCTCCTTTATGGAAACAATACCCCTCCAATGGAATTTCTTTGATCACCCGAATATGTTACTGTCATCCATCCATAGAAATATATAAAATCCTAAGTTGATTATAAGATAAAGGAATCTAAAATAAAAACTAAATTAAATATATACTTAAATTCTTTTGACTATATGATTAACCACCAAAAAATAACTACAATTACCATTGTGTGAGTATAAAAGATATGTTGAAACCTACAATATAAAAATGATAAAGATATAGGCATGAACATAAAAATTTACATTATGGATGCCAAAAGAAAAAATAATCACTATGGCATACCTATAAAGAGAAAATCATGTATTTATAGTTTGAAAATGCATATATATATTTAATAAGGTTTCATTCCTTTCAAAAAAAATAACACACTAACTATTTAGAAAACCCATTTTCATCATTGATTTCAAAATAAATTTTTTTACAGAATGAAATATTTTATAGTAATTTATTTATATTAAATAATGATATTCTAAAATAAGTTCCTCAATAAAAACACTAACACTCTCTATGTACCATAATGTTCTCAAAAAAACAAATTAAAACCATATTTTAACATTTTATGCCTGAAAAATAATCTAATGAAATCATTATACAATATTTTTCTATATAGATGGATGTAAAATGACGGAAATCACCATGATAAATCCCTAAGTATCTAGAGTAATTATGGTAATAGGATCCTCATACTCTTAATGATTGAAAAAATAATATTCCCTTCTCATGAAAGAGTCATTGGAGTGGATTCACCTATGGACCAATGTTAATAGTCTATATCATATAGTATAGTTATTATTTAAATGTAATCATACTAGGGAGACCAGAATAGGGCCCCATCGGCTCACCTAACATGCTATTCAAATTTTCCCACATAAGTACTTGGATTGTAATATTTCAAGCCCATAGCTAAAATACATATGGGTGGTGTGTTATTAAAACCCAAATATAAATCATAAAATAATTTAAAGTAAGCATAAAACAACACATCCCATCCATACATTACTATTATGAATCCCCTTTCTTATAATCATCCCAACATTCCAATAATATCAACCCTAATTCCAAAAAATACCAAAAAGAAATGGTTCTATTGGATTGTATATAACATTATAAATAACTTTATAATGTTCAAATTGTCCCTATCCATTTTAAATTCAAACACTATTATATCAGAAAACCACTTATCTACAATTTCTCACACATTACAAACCACTCTTCACACTTAGAAACATATACAACATTATATATATATATATATACCCCTTATCTTAATTAACATCTTCTAAATTCAACATGAGAATATGTAAATAGTGGTCACTTATATATTCACACACAAACAAACACACAAAATCACACACACACACAGATACATATATATATATATGAACACATTTAAAAAGAAGGAGGAAAATTTGAAATCATTTGGAAGCTATTTAGGAACCAAACATGCCAGCATGAATTTTGGAAGACTAGATAAATAGACAAAATGTTTTTATTCAATTAAAATACAATCACTTAAAACTAAATGAAATAACACCACCCTTGGTTCTTGAAACATAAAATATTCATGAAAACGTGATTTAATAAATTAAAAATAAGGAGGAAACTTAGGAAAATTTTGAATAGATAGGGAGAACCCCATTATAATCATTCTAACAATATGAACCAAAATATTTTTCTCATAATAAAATATAAAAAACCCATAAGAACCATAAAAAATTATACCTCTAAAATTAAAGGCTCATACATAGGGTAGCATACCTCAAAAGACGGTAATCACGTCATAATGGGTTTGAAATTCATCACCTTGGATGAAAATTGTAATAACATGCCTCAAATAGACCCTCAAAAACCATAGGAACCAAGATCCCACAAAAAGAAACAACCATATATGGTTAGTTTTGAACCTAGGTCACATGCACCGTAAGGTATAAATATAAATCATGAATTAGGTAGATAATAAAGAGGTGAATAAGGAAAGATAACTAGAGAGATCTCACAAGAAATTCGTAAATAAATTGACACAAATTGAGGGATAATAAGACTAGGATGTGCAGTAATGATCCCCCCCTAGGAATTTATTGAGTGCCTTTTGTAGAGGGGAGAAAAAAATATATTTAGGGTATTTATTCCCATAAGGGAAAAATGTTGATTTCAAGATTTTATCTCACATGGATACTGTACACATTTTGGATACATGGATGGCTAAACCATGCACCAATTTTGCGCCTCTACTAGAACACCATGCATGGGATTAAAGCATGGTTAGGGAAACATTGTTCTAGATGTTTTATCTCTAATTAGCTCCTGGATCACCTCACATATTCAATCCACCAGGTTTGTAAAACCATGTTCCCACTATGTGGATGGCTCTATCAAATTGTAGAAGTTGTCGCATGGTTCCTGAATAGTTTAGAAAATCGTGGACATTATCATGTGTCACGATTTGTATTCTAAAAAAATGATTTCTTAGGAAAAAATATATAGAAGGAAAATAAATAAATATAGTCTCAAGAATAAATAAAAAACAAATAGTTTTGGGTTTGCGTATTAAATATAACATTTTAAATATTGATATTTTCTATATTTTAATTTCATTATCAAAAAACCCCTTAAAATAAATCTTATCCATAAATGATAATTAATAATTAAAATATGGGTATTATTAATTAAAAATATAAAAAAATTCATATTTTAAAATTTATGTGTTAAAATGTACTCATCATCCTCATTCATTAAAACTTGTTAATTTATAAAATATAAAATTTTTACTAAAAATTAGCAATGGGCATCAAAACAATCATTCCTTCACAAAAAATCAGGGATGAGTTTTGCTTCACTTGAAAAGAAAATATAAGTTTTTTTAATCAATAGTAAAATACTTATTTGATATGAAACAAAATATGGTTGTTTTTTTATATATTGATTTATGAATTTTAATTCAAAACCTCTTTTATCCAATGTATTGTGACATGGCATTAATATTTTGTAAATAATGAATGAAAACTAGTGAATGAAAAAAATGGAAATCATGTAAAAGTATGACATAATAATAATTTATAGTGTTTTATAACATTATTAAATAAAAATAAATTTAAAAGTTTGTATGTTTTGTATATATTTTATACATAAAAATGAGTTCCTATTGAACTTCAAGAACAACTACTTTCAGTTACCTTGGATAAACTATTACAATATAGCCATATTTGAGGTGTTGGTTCTGTAGTGGAACCTTAATCATATTTCAAGAATAGATGGACAAATGAATATACATATAATAGTATTAATTTAATGTAAGAATAGATTGATGCTTTAAAAGATATTATTTCTCAATCTATTTTAGCAGACCAACATTTGTGAAAATCTCAATGTGAGCCAATAGTGCTATAATGATTAGAACATCAAGAGCCACATGACCCGACTATCTTAGAGGGTATCTATTCCCCTCAATAACCTACATTTCTAGAGGTAATTTTATTCAGAATTATTTATCATAAATGTATATCTAAAAATGTTAAATAAATTATTTGTACAAAAATTATTCAATATAAAATTTAATTATATTTATAACTATGTATATAAATGCATCCACATGTTGGAAGTGGAACAAATTTAAACATTCTAATTGAAATTTAATAAAATATAAAACTCATAAAAGATAATGATAGAGTTTTAATTTATGTACCTCTTTTTCCGTGCATTGAATTTCATGTTTTTATCAATGATATGGATTTTACCATAGACAATAATTCTATTGTAATTCTTGTATCATTGAATTTTATTACTATAAATAAACATGTGTTAGGTCCTTAATAATTTTTTTCAAATAAAAGACCTTTAAAAATTAATGAAAAATGTCTAAAATGTGGTATGGTATTATAGATGGAAATGAAATGGGGAAATGGAATGTTGAATCATGAAAATAGAATAGATCAACCATGAAATCAAAAAGTGCTTCTGAGAGTACCTTCACCCCCATAGTTCGATTGTCATATATAATAACATTAAATGTTCAAGAATATATTACATTCAAAGGAAATATATTCAATACTGAATATTATTAATAAATACTTGGAGAGTTCATTATAGACATGGTTGGTATAGAGACTATAAATTAGATTGTCATGTTTTAATGGGTGATATTAACAATTGTGAATACATATATGAGGAATATTTTCATAATATTCATTTCAATATAATGATTTACAATGATAAATAATTAATAACTATTCATATCTTCTACAGGTTTATATATTACTATTATATAATTGGAAAAACCTTAAATGAAATATTTATACTTATTAATCCCTCATTAATTTCAATGGAAAATTTTCATTGTAATTGGAAGAAATTAAAAAGAAAATATTATAAACTAATTATAGTATTTGAAAAAAAATAGATGATAGAATCCTATGATTCCTAAATTATAGGGGTGAAACTTTACAATCTTAACATATAAAATATATTTTTTCATTAAATTTGTTTTATTTTCTTAGGAAGTTTGTGATGCTAATAGAAAACAATTTGGATATTCAAAATGATTATTTATTGGATCCAAAACATTAATTTCCAAAAAATAGACCACACAGAATGTCAATTGTGAATTTGTAAGTCATTAGTACCAATATTTTAAATATGAACATTATATTATATGTTTTTTAATGATTTTTATCAATAATTTTGGCATGATAGGGGAGATCCAAATACTCGATAGAATCATCGTATGAGGTCTATGACTAAACACAAAAAACATAAGGATTTATTCCAATAGAAATATATTATCATATATATAGTAATATTTTATTATACAAACATATTTTAAAATAAATAATTTATTTTGGTAAATATATTTTTTCTTTATGAAACAAAATTATTAGTATTATGGATTTTGGAAATTATGTTTGAACATTTATTAAGGATATTATATACCATAAATAAACTATAATCCCCAAACTGGTGATGTCTGAAGGTAATTTCAATTTCATTTAGAATATTTATTAATCTATTTTTATATAATTTATTATATTACCATGTTTACCTAGAGTTTATGTACTCAAATTAGTGTTTTGGTTTAGTGATGAATGGGTAGAGTACATGGTGTCAAAATCATTGATGACATTAAGTTGAGGTGAATAGATATTATGATTGTGATCTAGAATTGGCAATGTCCTCAGAGATATATTTGGGTTGTGAGGAACAAGTATCATTATTCATAAATGTTATTTCTATAAAAATAAAATTCATGTTGTATTTTAAATTTGTTAGTTATATTTCTATTCTAATCTTAATTTGAAATTACCATCCAATAATGTTTTTAGATTTTATCATCCTATAATTCTAATTTAATTTAATCCACATCATTTATTTTCATTGTAACATCCTATAACTATTTTTAGGTACTCATTGACACCAATTTTTTAGGATTTGGTTTTGTTTCATTTAAGGGTATTTTAGGATGAAATTTGAAAATTTTCGTATATTCTGGTTTCTCCATGGTTGGCACATGGTTTTCCAAAAATGTGTGCCCTCAATGGGTAAACCATGCAAACCAAACAGTGGGGGATTTCATAGATGGAACATGATTTTAAAAATCATGCACTCACCTAGTAGAAATTTTTCACCATGGAAAATGGAATAGGGTTATGGTGCACTGTTTGTCTAACCACGTAGCCCTTCACATCTAACCATGTGTACGGTAATTTTTAATTCCTAAATTTGTTTTTAAAAACCTAAAACCCTCATGTTAAGTTCTTGATTGGACCATTGGAACCTAACTAATTTTCTACTTTCTTTGAGTCTCCCTAGAGGTGATTTTGGCACCTCCAACCCCTTTATAAAAAAGATTAACGGTAGTAGAACAACATTTTTATCTCCTCCAGGTATGTGAATCTCCTTTAATATGTCACTCCCGATCTCTTCCTCTCTCCCCCTTAGGGTTTGATAGATCTTAATGCTGTTAGATTATCTAATCTTCATTGTTTTGAATCCAAAATCTATGTTTGATTCCCGTATCTCCTTTTCTGACATTCTTTATTGGAGTTTTCGATAGTGGGAATTATGAGATGTGATCTCTTGGTTTTGGTAGGTGGTAACATTTAATATTTTCCAATTGATTAAAACAGAAATTGTTTAATTTAAATAAACTTTATTCCAATTACATTATAAAATACCTGATTCGCATTGAATTGGGATTTTGATTTTTCTTTATCATAAAATTGGGAAAACCCCCAATTCATGTTAATTGGGGTGTGTTTTGGGATTTGAATAAAAAATTTAAAATTAAATTTTGGAATTGAATTGGGTATTTTATTTGAGAAATTTCTTTCAAATTTTAATTTGTGATAAATGTATTGAATGTTTTGGACCAAAACCCTTTGGTTTTATCGTAGAAAAATGATATGAATTGATTAAAAACATGTATTGGATTTTATGGAGAAATTGTAAAATTGATATGAAAAAGGGGAAATTATATTTTGAATAGTTTGGAAATAATTTTCTCATTTATTGATTTTTGTTAGAGCACCTGAAATCCTAAGTAGTTAGTGAGTTATTTCGGAAAACACTCTATTGACTATTTACAAATATAAAAAAACATTGTTAAGTTGGTCACATCCCTGATGGGTTGGTGATGAGTCCTCTTTGATCAGCGTATAAGGGACGTGGTTACTCATATTTTTGTGATCTCCTATTGTAGTGTGTGAGGATCCCATAACCTAGAAATATCCTACCTATTAGAAGATAACCAATTTTCTTGTTTTCTATCATTTGGATATATATTAACTTGTTTGTAAACTAATGTACACGTGCCTTGTATGTTTATATATAATGTTTTATATGAAATGTTGTTGGCACCAAAATATTTGTGGAGGAAAAATATGTGAAGAAATAAACCAACTTTGTAGAGGCTGCCTCTCAAGGCATGTTCATAGAGCCCCACAGCCCTGGCCCAGACATGAAGACACCTCATTTGTGAGCACAATAGAGTAATGAGGTGGGAGGTTCCGTAATCCAAAAGACTTTTGTGAAGCAGCCCTAGAGTAAAGTGAAAGGAGTCTATGTGGTTACGACACAGTGCCATGTTGCTTCGCGTTGAGCAATCCCTACATCGCATCAACTCTTGCCTATAAATACGTGGATCCCCTCAAGTCCAAAATGAAAAAATACTCCAACTGTCCCCCTTATCAGATCTCAAATTGTAAATAACTTCTTTCTCTATGAAAATTTACCTTTTCTAGGTACTTGAGAATTCTGTAGTGCCCTTCCCTTAGCTCATATATAACCCATGATAAAGAAGGGATGCCCTTCACGGAGCTCCTGGGCCACCACGAAGGAGGGCGATCCTCAAGGGGACTCATGTCTTCGCAGAGCATTTAGGTATCCTGAATAACCTCTATACCCATGTGAACAACATGCTAAGGCAGGGTCACTGTGCTTTGCGTAGTAAATTTTCTTCGTAGTGCTATGCTTTTCAAGGTACCCTTGCTTCGTGATGTCCTACTCTGCAAAATCCATTACACTTCATGAAGGACCCTTTATATGCACTAATGTCCAATTCTTATGCTAGGGAACCACAGTTTTTGAATCATACCCCTTCATGAAGCCCCTCCCATATGTGGAGCATTAGCGATTCACAAACATCCATCCCTCTGAAATTTTTTTCAACGCAAATAATTTTCCCATACAACACTCTAAGTTTGTACGAAGTGATTTCAAGGACCCCAGGATAGTGTTTCATGTTGTGTTGTTTATCCTCATGCTACTTATCATTGGAACTCTAATGGAAATTATTTCTTTGCAAATCCATGCTAACGTGGGCCCCTCAGGGGATTACACCATGACACCCCCTCACAAAAACATTATCGGTTCCTTCCCTTTACCATAGGTTAAAGTATGATGGTTATGTTAGTCCTAGCGGTGAATAGTGAACCTTCCTCATCCAAGTTCCAAGAAGTTGAACATCCAAGCGACATTGTCCTCAGCACATGACATTAAACTATGGCCTCTCCCCATTCATCATTTTTGGGGATCCACTTCATGGACATTCTCTACGCCTGCTTATCTCTACGGGAGTGAGATCTTCCTCACATAGAATGATATCCACTTTTCTGGAGTAACTTCCATCCACGGGGAAGGTAAACCATCTTGGTGTAAAAACCAAGCCTTTTTTCCAGAGTTATTAACCCTATTCCTCCTTTTTTCTTTGGTTCCGAAGACTAAAGGTGATAGGTGCATATAGACCTTTTTTATCCCATCCATGGGCCTCCATCCTGCAGTACGTCCCAATCTCTATCTCCTGGGGCTTCTAACAAAGTGTTAGCCCCTGTTTCCTCTTTAGGCCACCCATCACATGTCCTCCAATCTCCACGTCCCATGTAAGCACCATTCATGACGTGATTATCTAGTCTTTTCTGCATCTTGTTTCTCAAACAATGAATGACTCACATGGGATTAGAGTATGAATTCTACATGGCATCCTCTATGGTTTCCTTATTGTGTCATCCCCAATCACCCGTGAAATCTATGGTGACTTTGATCCATGCCAAGGCAAGGTACTTCGGAAACCTCCAGAATGTTCAAGACCAAGAACTACTTTTCTCGAACCCTTCTCGTTGGCTCACCTTCATGTCACATGACTTTAAACTACATCCAACATTTATATATATGTATAAATTGATCCCTAACACCTAGGAAGGGTACGTAAGAAGCCTCCCTGGAATTTAACCCCAACACCCATTGGTCATGACCACTTCACGTTGGTCCACCCTCATCCTACAAGACGTTAAACTATAACCATTTGAACTATGTGGGATTTAATCCTTATCTCCTAAACTAGGTATATTGGAATCCTCCTTTAGGTCAAAACCTAATTGACTTTAATGGTTTTTGATCTCCAATCAATGGTAAGTCATTGTGATTCCCAATAGACGGTAAGATGTTGTGATCCCCAATCAACGGTATGCCATTGTGATCCATAATTGATGGTAAGACGTTGTGATGCCCAATTGATGGTATGTCATTGTGATCCCCAATCGATGGTAAGTCGTTAAGATCCCTAACTGACAGTAATCTGTTGTAGCCCCACCTAGAGGTAAGACGTTGTAGTCCATAATAAATGGTAAGTTGTTGTAGTCCCCCTTCACTGGGAACCACATCTCTAGTCCACCCCTCGAGTTTCAGACCAACCCGGGCATCAAACAACATGTATGCCCTAATATATTGTCGGGTCATTTTTTATGTGCACACCATGATTCTATAACACCATATTGAACTGTGTGGACTTTGATTCCCTGACATCAGGATACATAGGAAGTCTCCCTGAGGTTCAGTCCCATCACCCATGTCTCATCCTGCTCTTTCTCTTGGACAGTCATGCCCCAACCTGGATGTTCCACTTTCACTAGGTATAGTCCATACATCCATTCTCACATGATGCCTCCTTAGGTGTATAAGATCTTTACTAAACTCTATGTAATTTGACTCCCTACCATGGGGATATGTATGAAGCCTCTATGAGGTTCAAGCCCAATATCACTATCACCCTCGTGTCGGCTCAATTTCACTCTCCATCCACTATAAAACATTCATATACATCTTGATTCTTACCTAGGTTGCCCCATCCCAGTGAGATCTTTTCAACCACTCTGTAATAGATTTTACCAACTATTAGGTAACTAAAAATGTGTTAACCCCCAGCACCAGCAATCCCTCCTAGGGTTTCACTCTTCAGATCCACTCCTGTCAGTGTTCTGAACAGTCGGATCCATATCCTTTAGACATTAAACTAGCATCATACCCTGTGTTAAAATGGGAATATGAGGAAAACCTCATTGAAATTATTATGTATTATAATTCTCTGCATTCAATGTGGGATTCCTCGAGCTTCCTTGCCCTCAAGAAGACTTATTATAAGGGGAAGAAACCCAGATGCGCTAGTGTTCAATCGTCTGGAAACACTAGCGATGTCAGAAGTGACTACTCCCTTGTCCCAAGGTTGTTGCCCTGACTTGACCACTTGGAATGTCCTGACAGAAGCAACTTAATTAACTAGAGTCTATAAAGACATGTAACTGGGAAGAGTCTCATGAACTACATATTAACTATATGAGGGAGATTTGGACTAGGAAACTAGTTACGAGGAAGAATCCATGGAAGGAAGAACTGATATCCTATCATCCTATTTTGATCACGGAGAAAATTTCCCTGAATAAGTGATGGGTGCCGCCCACCATTGGAAAGCTGGAATATGGGGAAATAGCTACGCATCCTCTAAAAGAGACTGATGTGCGCCCCGGTGAAAGCATTAGAAACTGAAATGGTGAACATGACGTGAGATTATTTTCCTCAATGTGGAGATTAGTAATGCTTCAGACATCTTTGGGTTGACATTTCACCTGATCCATGTATCCATATCTTGGTCCCACCATGAAATTAGTGGTCCTGGCATGAAACCCACCAGAAATGGGGGATGTTGGACATCGAGCATCCTGGTCTGCAATGTTGTTAGCGTGGATCCTTATTACCAACCATAAAAGACATAATTGGGGTGGGGAACTAGACATCGCTTTCCTTCTTTCAGAACTAATGGTTAAATATCCCTAATTTTTAGGACCCAAGCTGTCATGACCTGAAACTGATCACCACCCACCCACCGATATAGTGGTAGGGGCCATGTCAATGAAGAAATCCAGCAAGGCCCCATCTCCCCCATGGCTGCTGGGCACCCACACCCCATCTAACCATCTAAAATAATTCAAATAAGGGTGATAAATGACATCATTAGACGATACGAGGAAGAGGGGATTATCTAAACCAGAGATATAGCCCAACAAGACTGAGAGGCTTCTGCACCTCATCACTATCGTATCCCCCACGGGCTGCGCAGGGAGCCAATGCTCCCCACTCTAATGCATAACTGTTTCGGGACCCTCTACCTAGAATTATTTGACGACTCCCTGCCCTATGCTAATGAGGTGAGGGATTTCCAGGCCATCCCAGCCGGAATCCCATCTCAAGGGCTACTAAAGAGGCATACCACGAGGCCGCTTCAGCATTGCCAACCCACCCCACTAGTTGAGGAGTAAGTAAGTTATACACCTACACCACCATCCCTAGTCTGATTAAGCAGACTCCAACGTCAGGTGCAGGATGAAGAGGACACTTGTCGAGGGGCGTAAACATCAACAACCTTTGTGTCTCATGCCACTGCGAACACATACCATTAGCCCCTATTTATGTTGAGCATGGTCACTCAAACACACGACTAAGATTGAGGCCGCAACCAGCCCAATGGTTGGCAGGGTTGGCTCTCCTGGTCACTGACGCTGGTAGTTCCCACGATGGGATGGCCCGCTGCAATGATACCTATTATGGAGGTCCCCCCCATACCATCACCAATGAGAGCATAGGACAATACCACTCTCATGCTCTGCATGGAGGACCTCCCCATGCCACCTTTAATATGAACAAGGGTTTTCCTGGATGTATTGACACCCAGTACGGGATCCTCCTCTGCACCCACAACCTTGGGTATGGAGTCGTTCCTCTGGTAATAGGTCTTTGATGTCCTTTTAATAGCCGAAAAGGGTCCTCCTCATCCTAGAAATCTAAGAGGATGAGGTTTTCATTAGTTCATAGGCACCCAAAATGGAGGTCCTACTCGTGTTCAGCTCGATCAATACGAGGACCCCCTCGCACCGACACTACTAAGGGAAATAATCATAGAGGCCCTACCCATGTTCCTACCTGATATGGAGGAGGTACTACAAACTCCAGCATGTCCCACAAGGATACCCACTATAGGTTAGCTAGTGGACATGGAGGTACTCCCCATCTAACCTTTTACATCTTTCTAGGTGCTACTCACACCTCAACTCACCCATGAGAATGTCCTCTCTGCCCCAGCATCGATTCGGTCGATGGTCCCCCTCGAGCCAAAAATATTCCCCATCCAGAAGATTCATCCCTGGGAAGGAGGGCGGGTTTCAAACACCATAAAAAGAGTTATAATAAGGTTAATAATTCAATTAATAATGTCTGCTTCTTGGACTCTGAGGTGGAATGTCATTCATCAATGTACACTTACCAAGATCCTCTATGTCGAGGGTCGGGGCATGAATTCGATGTATCAGCCTCATCATTCTAGAATGTGAGTTCCACCGGCCTCCTGCATCCATTCATAAATACATACAGGAGGAGGAAATTTTTTCACCTTCCCAGGGCATGGTCGATAAATCCTCCCTATTGTCTATAGGGTCATTCTCTACTTCGACATGAGACCATGGAGAATTTCTCTGGGGACCGATAAAGGATGAACACTATCCTACCCCACCATCAATAACCACAGCCCCCATGCCGAAAACTATTGTCGCCAACCTGTCTTATTGGGATGTGGTGGCTATGTCACTTAATTCTATAGAGGATAGTCCTAGATGTTTTTTCTTGTCATCCTTATCATCGTATTCTCCACCATCCAGCCTACCATCTCAGTGGTCTTATTCAGTACCACTACCAGTTCCCCAGCCACCTCTATTATATGAGTGGGGAAACAAATGCCCCATCTTCGAGTTAGAGCCAATGATCTTGTGGTACATTCTTGTGGTAGACCAATTCCCAGAGGTGTTTTGGCATGTTACAACACTAAATTTCAATTCACCGGAGTCACTCACCGAGCAGGAAGTTGAGATCTTTCACCAAACCCTATGGGTGTCACACATTCATATCCAATATCAGTGAGTGGATTACCAAATGATTCAGGCACAACTCGAATTCATTGGTCAATAGGGCCATTTGTTTGACTTGGCTGCACTTCCCGTGGCCCAATGCCCTGAGTCGCTAGGCTGATATCAGAATCTCCAACAATGATGTGTCTAGAGCTTCAAAGTGCTCTACATGATTATCAAGTAGGCTTCCCCCAACATTGATGTTCATGGTTAGGGGAAGTATGTTACCATACAATTAAATTCAATATGGTGTCATCCCGTCATTCCTGGCGATATAGAGAATATGCCTCCAGGTAGAGTCACAGTTAACATAGCCGACCTACCAGGGAAGAGAACGAGCAAGATCTACATTGTGAAGACATACCCCCTAAGGGAGTATAAAACCTATTGAATTCATTTGGGAAGGATCAGTTTCTATTATAGAATTATACTTGGTCTTCTAGTACAAACTGATTCATTACCCATGGGCTGGAATCCAAATAAGGGCAAAGAGCAACTCGTAGTTTTCAAACCCACTAACCCATTTGGATTAGTGCATAAGACAGAGGATGGTCCCGAAAATGTTGTGTTGTGTCAATAGATCATATAACACAACAAAAGGTTCGATGTCCTCCTTATTAAAGGTACACCAGAGCTACGACCAGACTACGACGATCCTTATCTGGGGTAGCAGGGGTAGGTACAACTTCTCTCCTATGAATTACCTCCAGGTGACCTTGACCATTCAACCCATGTGGACGGGATAGTGTCTTGGACTTATGGAAAGAGGGAATAGTATGTGTCTCCAAATCCACCTATGTGGCGTGATAATCCCTAGGACCCAGCTCAGGTTCCCCCAGCTACTTCGCAGGGCATCCCACCAGCCGTTCCACAAGTCGTTGGGTCTGATTATCACGTTGAAGGACCTACCAATGCACTGGTGGTCTGGTACCCTCTTCAAGATATGAATCCAAGCCCATATGACCTGATGGTGGTGATCATTGGTTTTCACGAGGCATTGGAAACTAGATAGGTGTTAGTCCCACCTGATGGAATGCTGTATCCATCATGAGTGCATGATATACTAACAAACCTGAGTTTTAGAAATCCTACCATACCCCCCCCCCTCAATGGTACAGGTGATCCCCTGTAGCTTCTGGCCAACTTCCTCCATGTTGGGAAATCCGGCACAGTATGTGGCTACCAAACTCTAGTGTGTCATAAAAGCATTGTAAGGGAATGTGTTTGTCTGGTATAGCCAGCTACCCATCGGGTTAGTCACCAGCTAGGAAGATATTTGAAGGAATTATCTCTTCTATTTCAACTCTACCACCCAAAAGATGATTATTGAAAACCTCTCAAAGTGCAAACAGAGGCCTACCGAATCTGTCACCGACTTCATCTCCCGGTGGACAGGCCTCACCTACTCCTTGGTTATGTCGCTGAATTAGGAGTAGTTGCAGACAATGTGTGTGGGGAATGTCAATACCAAACTGGTACCCTCTTTCATTAACAATAATTACATTGGGGGATTCAGATACTTCTCTAATAAGGCCTAGAGTCTAGAGGAATCCTTACAGCATGCCAAGCTGACACATCTGTTGCCTCCTGCAATTCATGTGAGAAGGGCCATTAAGGTTATGTCTTCTATCATGGACCTAATTTAAAGCCTTAGGAAATAAGATTTATTACCAGTGGAGCCTCCTCCACATTTCCACAGGGGACATCCACCACAGGAACTGACTCTGGCCTAGCAGCACCTACCATATAATTGGTAGGCTCCCCCGCTTAATGCAACACCACCACCCAAGCGAGATAACCAAGATCCACCTCATCAACAGGCTCCTCAACACCCTTATAAGGGCTAGGCTCCCAGATCCACTATTCTAATTGGATAAAACCGACCTACTCATTCAGTAAGGCTCAGGTCCCCAGGTATTTTTGAAGCACCTTGGAATAGGGTATTCTACGTTTGATTGAATGCACGAGGCCTGAAGAGGCAAATCTTTCTGATCACCCCAATTACTTCCCCTATCATCAGATCCTAGGGCACACACTAAAACTATTATATCTGTTTAAATACTAATTTGAAGACCAGGTTGATAACAGCATAGTCAGGTTAGGCCCAGCTCCGGCCAATGTGGAATGAGTATTTGTGAAGCCTGACAGTGGCTGTGAAAGCGAAGGTGAGTGGCATCAAGTTTCTAACCACATGTCCCAAAAGAATAACGACTAGTTGTCTTGTAAGAATATTGAAGGTGTCCATGGTATTTTCCATTCATGTATAAATCAACCCGAGACTTTATAAGATTCTACGTCACCCGCAGCCATTACCGCTTCGTCAATGACTCTTCCTTCCTCTTCCCCGAAGAGCAAGCTTCAACGACACAAGGGAAAACGAAGTCCCCTGCTGATGCCATCATCATCCCATAATATCGGTGAATTCATTCCCCTAGAGATGAATATTACCTTTAGAATACGTCCATTGGAAGAAGATTATTTAGGTGAAAATCAAGGGTATGCCTTGGTAAACACTGTAGAGATGGTAAACCCCTACATGATTTTTGATAACGATGAGCGCCAAGATTATCCTCCCAATGTTCCCATCCATCTGTAGCACCAATGAATCCATGACTATATGAGTCATTGGAGTGCCTCGGTATGAAATTCTAGCCATGCTGTGCATTCCACTGAAACTAAACAGCAGGCCCAGCCCTGATCTCAACACGTGTAGCCTTCTCACCGGGTGTCATCAGGTTCGCCATCGCGTCTGTTTGCATTACTCGATCTGGCAGAGCCTCCTAGGAAACGCCGTGTTCATCCAATATCAACTACAGGGAAACCTCAGTCAACTGATCCACATCCAGTTGTCGCTCAATGAGTTTCAATTAGCGAGCAGTGGGTCTTTCTCAGCACCAGTCGACTTCCAGTTCAGCCAGATGCGCCCGTCATGCCCTCTTCTACGGAATGACCACCTACAAGAAGAAGTTCACACTTGGTGTAGAAGAATGATGTCATTAAACATCGTTCCAGAATCCCTGTGAGTATCTCTATCATTGAGACCCTTCGCATGTCATCATATATGCCTGAATCTATCACTGATGCTTTAAAAATCCCCCTCTAGTTTGAGATGGAAGTAGCATATGCAAAATCCTTCCAGGTAGAGGCAGTCAAGAATGCTGAATTCTAAGCCATTTTCTCATTCTATAGTAAAGATTAAGGCTCTACCATATAGGGGAAAATCCACCCATTTTATAGAACCAACCATTTCAATGGCATAGAGGTTCGTCATTGCCTTTTTAACACATGCTCTAGGATCACCCTAATCCCAACCCATACACTTCGGAAGATGGGGTTGTTCGAGGTTAGTTTGAGTCCCTATGATCGAAATATCTTAGGTTATGATAGGACAGAATAGACACCGGTCCGAAAGATCTTCCTAAATACCTAGTTCGGTTGCCTAGTTTCTAACATCATGTTTATGGTTGTCTCCCATTACACCGCCTATAACGTTTTGATGGGAGGGACATGGCTTCACCTGTATGTGACGATCCCTTCATTGTATCACTAGTGCCTTAAGTACTCCCTTAATGGCCTAGTGGACATACTCCAAGGTTATCCTTCTCACTTTTCCACTTTTTAATCCTTCTACATGGATGATGATGATCACAAGAGCAAAGACATGCAAATTTGGGCTAATGAGGTTGAACTCGCTATAACTGCGATCGTCCAATTTATAGACATGGATGATGCCTAAATTTTTCTGATCCATCGATTGGAGGCTAAGACTATAACAACCCATACTTTACATACATTGTTAATACTTCAAAATTTAATCATACTTATTACAACATATAACAAAACCATGAAAGGACCGTATAGGTATAGTGTCTTTAGAAACTGGGAAACATAAACAACTGGTGCATAAAGCGTCTACATTGTCTCCCATTTATTTCATCATATCTAGAGTCCCTTTTGGAATATCATACTTAATAACCTTATTCCTGACCTGGGGAATGAAAACATACAAAAGGGTGAGCTCAAATGCTCAGCAAGGGTAAACAAAAGAAATATCAATCACATCATATTCATAAGAACACAACTATTAGAAATCTTAACCTGCAAAAGAGAGCATAATTTCATAACATGGGATAAATCATAGTAGTGAAATGGAATCCCAATAATCATATCATAAAACATGAAAATTTGTGGCATACACACATAATCATAGAGAATCATTTCTTATTAGTCAATACTCATTGCCATGACTATCTTAGTGGACAAAGTCCATTTATGAACCGAGTTCACTCCTCGTTTCAGCACTGTTTCACTAAACTGGTATAACCTACCCTTCCAGCCATGACTATCTCATGAGATATAAAATCTTTAGCCAATGCATTGGAGGGAGATATAGGTCCCACCCATCTCATAATGATACCATTCTTATGTGTGCCACAAAATCATAAATCATACATCATTTCATAACCAAAGTAATAAAAATGGGAAAATTAAACATCAGGACATCATAAAACAATTCTTATAAGATAAAGGAATTCATAAAAATATTTCCATCACAACATAATCAAATAAATGTAATAATAGGGATAGATACAGAACCCTTTATTATCTTAGATAGAAAATGATTTTGATAAAACTCTTGAACTCCATTCTTGAGGAAAATATCCTTTTTACTTCAAAAACATTATTCCTTTCTTAACATGTCATACAATTTTAAACTAAAAGATGTTGATTAAAAATAAACTTTAAAACTTTTAAAGGAAGATTCTTGGAAATATTTTTTTTAAAATCCATTCATGCCGTATAAATTAAAAAACATTATTCTCGTACTTTTTTCGTAAAAGTCAAAAAGAACCTCGTACGAAAAACGACAAAAGATTCCTTTCATATCTTTTACTAAAAACTCACCCAAGGGTAAAATTGGATATAAACTATTGTATAAGGATATAATTATTACATATTGATGAAACATCGATGTGGATGATAAAATACACCCCAGTAAATTCCAAAGTATAAACAATCTCGGATAAAAATGGGATTGTGATATTTCCCTTACCTTAGGTCCGATTTGCTTCGTAAGTGTCCGAATCTCATGTATAATGATTTAAATAATGTTACTGACTTATTACAGAATCATAATTATTTTTATGATATCATATATGGTCATATTCTTAGCTTCTTATTAGTAATATTTCATTACTACTTGTTATTCGGGTGTTTATTACTTTTTGTTCTTATGCATGTTTTGTCGAATAAATTCTTATTCTTATCTTTAGGATATAGATACCTCATTTACAGAATGGTATTCGTGTAATATATATCATATTAATTCATTCAATTAATTTATATAATCATTATGAAATGAAGATCATGTAGAACGAGTCGCATCACATCGTGGAGACGGTATTCTGTATGTACGTACGAGTGATTATATCGTTCCTATGATCGTAGAATTATATTGGAGTGTATGTATACTATTTCAGAATCAATATCACTTTATAATAGTCATATATAGTAATTATTTACACCATTATACCCATTAAATTAAGGTGGTGGTGGAAAATAGATTACACCACGGCGTGGAGACGGTATTCCGTACGTACGCACGCGCGGTGATTTCATTTTCCATAGGATGGATAGATGGTGAAATAGGGTTGTTTAATAATTATAATAACATATCATTATATGAGTGATACTTATTTTATTACTTCATAATGAAACAACAAAAGAAGAAGAAGTAGAAGAAGAAATAAAGATGAAAGAATCGGTAACGGACATTACCTCTTCTTTGAAGTGCTTCTTTGAGACCTCCTTTTAGGGCACTAAAATAGGTTTTTGAAGAAGACCAGAACCTCTAGGATGTTTCTAGGGAAGTGGAGTGGAGAAATTGGTAGGTTTTGGCCGAGCATGAAGGCTCAAAGTGGTGTGAGGAAGAGGGGGAGGAGGTGCCCTTTTATAAGGGAGGAGAGGGGCACCTTTGGAATAACAAAAAATATTATTTTATTATAAAGTCCAATTCGGTTTTTAATAGCTCCAAATTGATATATTTAGAAACTAAGGTTGGTATAGGTCTAAATACTGTCATCCAATAGAATTTAGACAAGTTTAGTTATCAATTTTAGCCTTATCATTTAGATTTAACTTTAAGTTAGATAATTTAACTTTTACCATGTCTTCTTGTTTTCTTACACTATAAGGTTAATAATCATACTATATCAAGACAAAAGAACCCCAAGTTGTTTATTATTAAAATATATAACAGTATCTAAGTAATTTTTCCAAACCATAGATTTTTAGGAATAAAATAACAATTAGTAATATAATATTTGTTTTAAAAACTATTTTAAGTCAATTTTGACACTATTTAGTAATTGATTTTTGTGAAAATCATAACAGAATGATTATTTCAAAAAAATTTAATTAAATAAATAGTAACATTTCATATTATAATATAAAATTATTGTAATTCATAAAAAATCTCAAATTATATTTATTTGTCTATTTATAATATCAATAATTCTAATTTTTCACTATTATGGTAATTACTGCATCATCATTGTGTCGTAAATAAATTAAATTATTTAATGTATAGAAATTATAAATAAAGTGTCATTATGTAGAAAATAGTATTAGCTTTCTAAGGAATATTTACAATAGAATTTATCTTATGTATAACCCTATATTAAAAATGATTTACTTATTAAACATTGATTTTAACTATTTTAACCCTTCTTTAAATAAATTAATAATAAATTTCCTAATCTAATCCAAGTGGGCCTAAATGGTCATATTTTATTCCTAAGGTTGTTTTTGGTCGAATTACACTTATCCAATAGAATTAGGACATGTGTTAGGGTAATAATAATAACACTTTTACCCTTAATTACCCTATTTACTTTTAACCACGGAAAAAAAGTAAAAAGTTATTATTCACCAAAAATTATTTTAATCTCATTGAACCACATTTTAGACCTTGATATTAACCGTGTCTCTCGGATTTTTGAAATTCCACTCACAGAAGCGGTAAAATTATGTTTTATGAAAAATTCAGTTTTTTTAACTACCACTTAGTTGTTTCACTATTCATAAAAAATTGAAAGTTTTTAGAAAAATACCAAAATTTCACCCTAGGCTAATTTCGATATTCCGAATCCAAAAATGAAGACCATTTTGAAAAATAAAAATTATAAAATTTCAAAAAGTGGTTATTACTATTCATAACGTCTAGTTTTAATAATATTTTAATAGCATGTCGTTGTTTAGTGAAACTCGGTATTGTGTACGTCGCAAGCTATTGAGGAAGGCCGTGGTTGCGTGTAAAGCAAGACAAGCTGCTGTTGTGTGTATTGAAAGATTACTTTGATGATTTATATAACATAAAAACAAAGTATTTCTCATAAAATTCTTGGGCGTTACATTCTACCCCCCTTAAAATGATTTTCGCCCTCGAAATTCGTCACATTGTCACAAACAGATGAGGATACCTCTCCCTCATAATATCCTCAAGCTCCCATGTAGCATCTTCTAATTGGTGGTTCCTCCATAAAACTTTCACCAAGAGAGTGGTCTTGTTTCGTAGGAATTTTTCGCTACGATCCAGAATCTCTATCGGCTGCTCTTCATAAGAAAGATCTTGCTCCAGCGGTACAACTTCTGAGCTGAGTACATGTGAAGGATCAGGTAGGTACTTTCTCAGGAGAGATATATGGAACACATCGTGAACTTGAGAGGGATTTGGTGGAAGTGCCAATCGGTAAGCTACCTTTCCAACATGATCCAGTATTTCGAATGGACCGATATATCAAGGGCTCAACTTCCCCTTCTTTCCAAATCTCATGACCTTCTTACA
This sequence comes from Viscum album, assembly GCA_963277665.1. Lineage (NCBI taxonomy): Eukaryota > Viridiplantae > Streptophyta > Magnoliopsida > Santalales > Viscaceae > Viscum > Viscum album. The sequence continues at coordinate 671,390,818 of OY728123.1, forward strand.
GGGAGATATTCCTAAGAACACTTTATCACCCACTTCAAACTCTAGGTCTTTTCTTCGGTTGTCGGCATAACGTTTCTGTCGACTCTGAGCTTCTCTTATGTGTTTTTGAATAGATCGGACCTTTTCTGCCATCTCATCAACAAGATCAGGTCCTAATAGCTTTCTTTCCCCAACTTCATCCCAGCAAGTTGGAGTCCTGCATTTCTTTCCATAGAGATCTTCATAAGGAGCCATCTGAATACTAGAGTGAAAGCTATTATTATAAGAAAATTCCACCAAAGGTAGGTGTTGATCCCAACCACCTTTGAAATCCATAGAGAATTCTCTCCACATATCTTCTAGAGTTTGAATTGTTCTCTCAGACTGACCGTCTGTTTGAGGATGATAAGCAGTGCTGAAACTTATCTATGTATCCAGAGTATGCTGAAGACTTTTCCATAACTTCAAGGTAAATCTCGGATCCCGATCATATATAATAGAAAGTGGTACTCCATGCAATCTTACCACTTCCTTTACATATATCTTGGAAAGCTGATCCAGAGAGAAATCCTCTCTAAAAGAAATGAAGTGTGCAGACTTTGTAAGACGATAAACTATGACACAGATAGCATTATTGCCTTTGGATGTTTTAGGATGTCCAGTGACGAAGTCCATAGTGATGCTTTCCCATTTCCATTCGGGTATGGTTAATGGTTGTAACATCCCCATGGACTTCTGTCTCTCAGCTTTAAATTGCTGACAAACCATGCATCGAGAGACATATTCAGCAACATCTCTTTTCATTCCATCCCACAAGAAGTACTCTTTCAGGTCCCTATACATCTTCGTGCTTCCAGGATGAATAGAGAATGGAGAACTATGAGCCTCATCCAGCAGCTCCTTCTTTAATTCGGGGATGGGAGGAACACAAACCCAATTCCTGAACTTTATTATCCCATCACAATCAAGGTTGAATTCAGGAACATTTCTCATCTTCTTTTGTAACTCTACATCTTATTTTTGTGCCTATTTAATCTTCACATGTATAGATGGTTGAACATTCATTTGAGAAAGATACGATTTTCCCCCTTCCATTATAATTCCAAGATCCATCCTTGGTAAATCCATAAATATTGGATCTTTTGTGATCCTCATCATGGATAAACTGGCATAGTCTTTTCGACATAATGCATCTGCCACCTTGTTTGCTTTCCCAGGGTGGTAATGAATTGAGCAGTCGTAATCCTTAATCTGCTCCAACCATCTTATTTGGCGCATATTCAGCTCCTTTTGTGTGAAAATATACTTTAAACTTTTATGATCAGTATAAATATCACACCTTTCACCATAAAGGTAATGCCTCCAAATCTTTAATGCAAAGATTACCGCAGCTAACTCCAAATCATGCATTGGGTAATTTTGCTCAGGGATTTTCAACTGTCGTGAGGCATAAGCTATCACCATATCATTTTTCATAAGAACACGCCCCAATCCCTTCTTGGATGCATCACTGTAGATCACAATCCATTCTCCACTACAAGGCAGTGTGAGCACAGGTGCATTGGATAACCTTCATTTCAACTCCTTGAAATTCTCTTCACATTCTTCCGTCCAAACAAACTTAACTCCTTTCCGAGTCAACTTGGTGAGTGGATTAGATAATAGTGAAAAATATTTCACAAAAGGTCGATAATATCCACCCAAACCAAGAAAACTTCGGATCTTAGTTACTGTTGTTGGTCTCGACCATCTTTTGATAACTTCTCTTTTTGCTGGATCCACATATATCCCTTCTTTTGAGATTATGTGACCCAAAAATGAAACTTTTTGAAGCCAAAATTCACACTTGGTAAATTTGGCATACATATTCTTCTTTCTCAGGGTCTTCAATATAATTATCAATTGATCTTCACGTTCTTCCTTGATCTTTGAATATATAAGAATATCGTCTATAAAGACTACCACAAATTGATCAAGATAGTCTCTAAAGACTATATTCATCAGATCCATGAAGATAGAAGGGGCATTAGTAAGACCAAATGGCATCACTATAAATTCATAGTGTCCATACATTGTACGGAAAGCCATATTTGGTATATCCTCCTTTTTGACCCTTAATTGATGATACCCTGAACGAAGATCAATCTTGGAAAAGTATTGAGCTCCGCGTAGTTGGTCAAATAAGTCGTCAATGCGTGGGAGAGGATATTTTTTTCTTGATAGTGATCTTGTTATGTTCTCGATAATCAATGTAGAGTCTCATTGATCCATCTTTCTTCTTAACAAATAGAACAGGTGCTCCCCAAGGTGACGCACTAGGGCGTATGATTACCTTATCAAGATTCTCTTGGAGTTTCTTCTTCAATTCCTGCAACTCAATTGGGGCCATTCTATAAGGTGTCTTTGAAATAGGCAAAGCACCTGGTATGAGTTCTATTGAAAACTCAACTTCACGATTTGGTGGAAGACCCGGTAATTCCTCTGGAAAGACATCATCAATCTCCCGTAAAATGGGCATATTCTTAATCATTAGTTTCTCACCAACCATTTGAGATAAATAACCTTCATTTAGTGGAATCAAGGCCCATAAGGTAGAATGAATTTCCACTGGAAGGTTATGTTCATCCTTGCATTGATAGACGATCATAGATTGATCTAGAATATGAAATGTGACTTCCCTACTTTGGCAATTGATATGAGCTCCATATAAAGAAATCCAATCCATTCCAAGAATCACATCAAATTCCACTATAGGAAGGATCACAAGATATGCAGGAAGCACTTTCCCACAAACCTTGATCAGAGAAGAATTATAAACTTTTGATGCGACTGTTGTGCCATTAGGTGTTGTCACAGCTAACTCAACATCTAATTGTTGTGGTAATATAGTGATACCCTTAGAAAATTCATCAAAAATAAAAGTGTGGGTGGATCCAGAATCAAATAAAACATTTTCTACTTTAGAGTGGATGGTAAGTGTACCTTTCACCACATTGTTATCGTACTCCACATCGCTGATAGAAATTGCATGTGACTTTCCTTTGTGTTTGGCCTTAAGAGTTTGTTGACATCGACCATCATCATCAACCCTTGGATTAGGGAATTTATTGTCATAATGCCCCATCTCCTTGCACTTGAAACATTGAAGTGTAGTAGGTTCATTCTGTGTATCCCTTCCTTTGTTTGCATCATTAGACATCTTCTGTCCATCATCGCGGCATTCAAATGCCTGATGAACTTCCTTTCCACATTTGAAACATTTACTTGTCCCTTTAAGACAACTCCCTCCATGTTTCTTTACACACTTTTAGCATAAGGGAAATCTCATCTTATTTTCAGTGTTCTCTTTAGATTTTCCTTTGAATTACATTTTACTCTTCTTATCAAACCCATATGACTGATGGGTTTCTCCAATCTCCATCTCAACTTTGAGGGCACATAGAACGATTTCCTCGTAGCTATTGAAGTCCCTTATGGCTAAGGCCCTTAGAAGACTTGGTTTTATGCCACTAAAGAATCGATCGATCTTACTCACAGGTTGGATAATAATACCAGAAGCGTACCTTGCAAGTCTTGTAAAATTTTCTTCATAGGTACCAACAGATTCATCATCCTTTTTCTTCAGTTCAAGAAACTCTTTCTCCATCATTGTTAGGAGAATACAAGGAAAGTTCTTATTGAAAAATAAGTTCCTAAACTCATCCCATTCCATGGACTCAATTTAATCCCTTTGCCTTGTATTCTTAATAAGATTCCACCATTGATCAACATCACCTTCCAAACGATACACTGCTAAGATGACTTTATCATGCTCAGAACATTGAAGAACTGAAAATACCTTTTCAGTAGTACTAATCCATTGTTCAGCAACTAATGGATCAGTAGACCCGCTGAATGAAGGTCGACGCTTTCTCATGAAGGATTAAACAAAATGTTGATCCTTACTTTGCTCGTTTGGAAGTCCTGCATGATTCATAGCTTGAGAAAGTTGTGTGAGCATGGCTATAAGATTTTTCATTCTAGCTCCCATAACATTTGGTTGCTCAGGGGGACAATCATTGCATTGCCGTCGCATTCCGCATTAACACGGTTCCTTCGGGTTCCAGCCATTGACTAAAACAAAGAAGAATAGTGTGAGTAACACTAATTATAATAGGAAAACCACATAATCAAGAATAAAATTTCACACTTAAGGTCTTATCCTAGGTAATTCATGGCCATTTCGAAAACACTAAGATTGTGTTCTATGCTTGGACTTCTCTTTAGGGTTCTTACTAAGGCTTTCACATCCTAGTTTCCAATGGTTGACTATACCTTTCCTCTGATACCAACTATAACGACAAATACTTTACATACATTTTTAATACTTCAGAATTGAAGCATACTTATTACAACGTATAACAAAACCACAAAAGGACCGTATAGGTATAGTGTCTTTAGAAACTGGGAAACATAAACAACTGGTGCATAAAGCGTCTACACTGTCTCCCATTTATTTCATCATATCTATAGTCCCTTTTGGAATATCTTACTTAATAACCATATTCCTGACCTGGGGAATGAAAACATACAAAAGGGTGAGCTCAAATTCTCAGCAAGGGTAAACAAAAGAAATATCAATCACATCATATTCATAAGAACACAACTTTTGGAAATCATAACCTACAAAAGAGAGCATAATTTCATAACATGGGATAAATCATAGTAGTGAAATGGAATCCCAATAATCATAACATAAAACATGAAAATTTGTGGAATACACACATAATCATAGAGAATAATTTCTTATTAGTCAAGACTCATTTCCAAGACTATCTTAGTGGACAAAGTCCATTTATGAACCGAGTTCACTCCTCGTTTCAGTCATGTTTCACTGAACCGGTATAACCTACTGTTCCAGCCATGTCTATCTCATGAGATATAAAATCATTACCCAATGCATTGGAGGGAGATATAGGTCCCACCCATCTCATAATGATACCATTCTTATGTGTGCCAAAAAATCATAAATCATACATCATTGCATAACCCATGTAATAAAAATGGGAATCTTAAACATCAGGACATCATAAAACAATTATATAAGATAAAGGAATTCATAAAAATATTTCCATCACAACATAACCAAATTAATGTAATAACAGGGATAGAGACAGAACCCTTTATTATCTTAGATGGAAAATGATTTTGATAAAACTCTTGAACTCCATTCTTGAGGAAAATATCCTTTTTTTTCAAAAACATTTTTCCTTTCTTAACATGTCATACAATTTTAAACTAAAAGAAGTTGATTAAAAATAAACTTGAAAACTTGTAAAGGAAGATTCTTGGAAATATTTTTTTTTAAAATCCATTCATGCTGTATATGTTAAAAAAACATTCTTCTCGTACTTTTGTCGGAAAAGTCAAAAAGTACCTCGTACGAAAAAACACAAAAGATTCCTTTAATATCTTTTACTAAAAACTCACTGAAAGGTAAAATTGTATATAAACTATTTTAGAAGGATATAAATATTACATATTGAGGAAACATGGATGTGGATGATAAAATACACCCCATTAAATTCCAAAGTATAAACAATCTCGGAGAAAAATGAGATTGTGATATTTCCCTTACCTTAGGTCCGATTTTCTTCGTAAGTGTCCGAACCTCCTGTATAATGATTTAAATAATGTTATTGACTTATTCCATAATCATACGTATTTTTATGATATCATATATGGTCATATTATTAGCTTCTTATTAGTAATATTTCATTACTACTTATTATTCGGGTGTTTATTACTTTTTGTTCTTATGCGTGTTTTGTTGAATAAATTCTTATTCTTCTATTTAGGTTATAGATACCTATTTTAAAGAATGGTATTAGTGTAATATATATCATATTCATTCATTAAATTCATTTATATAATCATTATGAAATGAAGATCATGTAGAACGAGTCGCATCACATCGGGGAGATGGTATTCCGTATGTACGCACGAGTGATGATATTGTTCCTATAATCGTGGAATCGTATTGAAGTGTATGTATACTATTTCAGAATCAATATCAATTTATAATAGTCATATATAGTCATTATTTACACCATTATACCCATTCAAGTAAGGTGGTGGTGGAAAATAGATTACACAATGGCGTGGAGACGGTATTCCGTACGTACACACGCGCGGTGATTTATTTTTCCGTAGGATGGATGGATGGTGAAATGGGGTTGTTTAATACTTATAATAACATGTCATTATATTAGTGTTACTGATGTTATTACTTCATAATGAAACAACTAAAGAAGAAGAAGTGGAAGAAGAAATAAAGATGAAAGAATCGGTAACGGACATTACCTCTTCTTTGAAGTGCTTCTTTGAGACCTCCTTTTAGGGCACTACAATAGGTCTTTGAAGAAGACCAGAACCTCTAGGATGTTTCTAGGGAAGTGTAGATGAAAAATTGGCATGGGTTGGCCGAGAATGAAGGCTCAATGTGGTGTGAGGAAGAGGGGGAGGAGGTGCCCTTTTATAAGGGAGGAGAGGGGCACCTTTGGAATAACTAAAAATATCATTTTATTATAAAGTCCAATTCGGTTTTCAATAGCTCCAAATTGTTATATTTCTAATATAAGGTGGGTATGGGTCGCAATACATTCATCCAATAGAATTTAGGCAAGTTTAGGTATCAATTTTAACCTTATCATTTAGATTTAACTTTAAGTTAGATAATTTAACTTTTACTGTGTCTTCTTGTTTTCTTACACTATAAGGTTAATAAACATACTATATAAAGACAAAACAACCCCAAGTTGTTTATTATTAATATATATAACCTTATCTAAGTCATTTGGCCTAACCTTAGATTTTTAGGAATAAAATAACAATTAATAATATAATATTTGTTTTAAAAAACTATTTTATGTCAATTTTGACACTATTTAGTAATTGATTTTTGTGAAACTCATAACAGAATGATTAGTTCAAAAAAAGATAATTAAATCAATACTAGCATGTCATATTAACTTATTAAATTAGTTTAATTCATAAAATGTCTCAAATTATATTTATTTGGGTAGTTATAATATCAATAATTCTATGTTTTCACTATTATGGTAATTACTGCATCATCATTGTGTCATAAATAAATTAAATTATTTAGTGTCTAAAAATTATAAATAAAATTTAATTATGTAGGAAATATTATTATCTTTCTATTGAATATTTACAATCGAATTTAGCTTATGTATAACTATATATTAAAAATCATTTACTTATTAAACTTTGATTTTAACTATTTTAACCCTTCTTTAAATAAATTAATAATAAATGTCCTAATCCAATCCAAGTGGGCCTAAATGGTCATATTTTATTACTAAGGTTGTTTTTGGTCGAATTACACTTATAATATAAAATTAGGACATGTGTTAGGGTAATAATAATAACACTTTTACCATTAATTCCACTATTTACTTTTAACCGTGGTAAAAAAAAGTAAAAAGTTATTATTCACCAAAAATTATTTTCATCACATTGACCCAAATTTTAGTCCTTGATATTAACCGTGTCTCTCGGATATTCTAAATTCCACTCCCAGAAGTGGTAAAATTAGGTTTTATGAAAAATTCAGTTTTTTTAACTACCACTTAGTGGTTTCACTATTCATCAAAAATTGAATGTTTTCAGAAAAATACCAAAATTTCACCCTAGTTTAATTTCGATATTCCGAATCCAAAAATGAAGTCCATTTTTAAAAATAAAAATTATAAACTTTCAAAAAGTGGTTATTACTATTCATAACGGATAGTTTTAATAATATTTTAATAGCATATCGTTTTTTAGTGAAACTCGGTATTGCTTACGACGCAAGCTATCGAGGAAGGACGCAGTTGCGTGTAAAGAAATCCAAGCTAGTGTTTTGTGTAGTGAAATATTCCTTTGATGATTTATATAACATAAAAACAAAATATTTCTCATAAAATTCTCGGGCGTTACATTCTACCCCCCTTAAAATGAATTTCGCCCTCGAAATTCGTCACTTTGTCACAAACAGATGAGGATACCTCTCCATCATCATATCCTCAAGCTCCCATGTAGCTTCTTCTAATTGGTGGTTCCTCCATAAAACTTTCACCAAGCGAGTGGTCTTGTTTCGTAGGAATTTTTCGCTACGATCGAGAATTTCTATCGGCTGTTCTTCATAAGAAAGATCTTGCTCCAGTGGTACAACTTCTGAGCTGAGTACATGTGAAGGATTAGGTATGTACTTTGTCAGGAGAGATATATGGAACACATCATGAACGTGAGAGAGATTTGGTGGAAGCTCCAATCGGTAAGCTACCTTTCCAACACGATCCAGTATTTCGAAAGGACCGATATATCTAGGGCTCAACTTCCCCTTCTTTCCAAATCTCATGACCCTCTTCCAGGGAGATATTCGTAAGAACACTTTATCACCCACTTCAAACTCTAGGTCTTTTCTTCGGTTGCCGACATAACTTTTCTGTCGACTCTGAGCTGCTCTTATGTGTTGTTGAATATATCGGACCTTTTCTGCCATCTCATCAACAAGATCATGTCCTAATAGCTTTCTTTCCCCAACTTCATCCCAGCAATTTGGAGTCCTGCATTTCTATCCATAGAGAGCTTCATTAGGAGCCATCTGAATACTGGAGTGAAAGCTATTCTTATAAGAAAATCCCACCAAAGGTAGGTGTTGATCCCAACCACCTTTGAAATCCATAGAGCAAGCTCTCAACATATCTTCTAGAGTTTCAATTTTTCTCTCAGACTGACCGTCTGTTTGAGGATGATAAGCAGTGCTGAAACTCAACTCTGTATCCAGAGTATGCTGAAGACTTCTCCAGAACTTCGAGGTAAATCTCAGATCCCGATCAGATATAAGAGAAAGTGGTACTCCATGCAATCTTACCACTTCCTTTACATATATCTTGGCAAGATGATCCAGAGAGAAATCCTCTCTAATAGAAATGAAGTGTGCAGACTTTGTAAGACGATCAACTATGACCCAGATAGCATTATTTCCTTTGGATGATTTAGGAAGTCCTGTGACAAAGTCCATAGTGATGTTTTCCCATTTCCATTCGGGTATGGGTAATGGTTGTAACATCCCCTTGGACTTCTATCTCTCAGCTTTAACTTGCTGACAAACCAAGCATCAAGAGACATATTCAGCAACATCTCTTTTCATGCCATCCCACCAGAAGTACTTTTCAGGTCCCTATACATCTTCGTGCTTCCAGGATGAATAGAGAATGAAGAACTATGAGCCTCATCCAGCAGCTCCTTCTTTAATTCAGGGATGGGAGGAACACAAACCCGATTCCTAAACTTTATTATCCCATCACAATCAAGGTTGAATTCAGGAACATTTCTCACCTTCTTTTGTAACTCTACATCTTCTTTCTGTGCCTCCTTAATCTTTACATGTATAGATGGTTGAACATTAATTTGAGAAAGATACGATTTTCCCCATTCCATTATAATTCCAAGATCCATCCTTTGTAAATCCATAAATATTGGATCTTTTGTGATCCTCATCATGGATAAACTGGAATAGTCTTGTGGACTTAATGCATCTTCCACCTTGTTTTCGTTCCCAGGGTGGTAATGAATTGAGCAGTCGTAATCCTTAATCAGCTCCAACAATCTTCTTCGGCGCATATTCAGCTCCTTTTATGTGAAAATATACTTTAAACTTTTATGATCGGTATAAATATCACACCTTTCACCATAAAGGTAATGCCACCAAATAATTAATGCAAAGATTACTGCAGCTAACTCCAAATCATGTGTTGGGTAATTTTGCTCAAGGATTTTCAACTGTCGTGAGGCATAAGCTATCACCATATCATTTTGCATAAGAACACACCCCAATCCCTTCTTGGATGCATCACTGTAGATCACAAACTTTTCTCCACTACAAGGAAGTGTGAGCACATGTGCACTGGATAAACTTCTTTTCAACTCCTTGAAATTCTCTTCACATTCTTTCGTCCAAACAAACTTAACTCCTTTCCGAGTCAACTTGGTGAGTGGATTAGATAATCGTGAAAAATATTTCACAAAACGTCGATAATATCCAGCCAAACCAAGAAAACATCGGATATCAGTTACTGTTTTTGGCCTCGACCATCTTTCGATATCCTCTGTTTTTTCTTGATCCACAGATATCCCTTCTTTTGAGATTATGTGACCCAAAAATGAAACTTTTTGAAGAAAAAAATCACACTTGGTAAATGTGGCATAAAGATTCTCATTTCTCAGGGTCTTCAATATAATTCTCAAGTGATCTTCATGTTCTTCCTTTCTCTTTGAATAGACAAGAATATTGTCTATAAAGACTACCACAAATTGATCAAGATAGTCTCTAAAGAATCTATTCATCAGATCCATGAAGATAGCAGGGGCATTAGTAAGACCAAATGGCATCACTATAAATTCATAGTGTCCATACCTTGTACGGAAATCCGTCTTTGGTATATCCTCCCTTTTGACCCTTAATTGACGATACCCTGAATGAAGATAAATCTTGGAAAAGTATTGAGCTCCGCGTAGTTGGTCAAATAAGTCATCAATGCGTGGGAGAGGATATTTGTTCTTGATAGTGATCTTGTTAAGTTATCGATAATCAATGCAGAGTCTCATTGATCCATCTTTCTTCTTAAAAAATAGAATAGGTGCTCCCCATGGTGACACACTAGGGCATATGAATCCCTTATCAAGATTCTCTTGGAGTTGCTTCTTCAATTCCTGCAACTCAATTGGGGCCATTCTATAAGGTGTCTTTAAAATAGGCAAAGCACGCGGTACGAGTTCTATTGAAAACTCAAATTCACGATTTGGTGGAAGACCCGGTAATTCCTCCGAAAAGACATCATCAAACTCCCATACAATTGGAATATTCTTAATCGTGTGTTTCTCACCAACCATTAGATATAAATTACCTTCATTTAGTGGAATCATGACCCATAAGATAGAAGGAATTTCCACTGGAAGGTTATGTTCATCCTTGCATTGATATATGATCATAGATTGATATGGAATATGAAATGTGACTTCCCTTCTTTGGAAATTGATATGAGCTCCATATAAAGAAAGACAATCCATGCCAAGAATCACATAAAATTCCACTATAGGAAGGATCATAAGATTTGCAAGAAGCACATTCCCACAAACCTCGATCAGAGAAGAATTATAAACTTTTGATGCGACTGTTGTACCATTAGGTGTTGTCACAGCTAACTCAACATCTAATTGTTGAGGTAATACGGTGATACCCTTAGAAAATTCATCAGAAATAAAAGAGTGGGTGGATCCAGAATCAAATAAAACATTTTCTTCTTTAGAGTAGATGGTAAGTGTACCTTTCACCACATCGTTATCGTACTTCACATCGTTGATAGAAATTTCATGTGACATTCCTTTGTCTTTAGCCTTAAGAGTTTGTTGATGTCGACCAATATCATCAACCCTTGGATTAGGGAATTTATTGGCATAATGCCGCATCTCCTTGCACTTGAAACATTGAAGTGTAGTAGGTTCATTCTGTGTATCCCTTCCTTTTTTGCATCATTAGACATATTCTTCCAATCATCGTGGCATTCAAATGCCCAATGACCTTCCTTTCCACATTTGAAACAATTACTTGTCCATTTAAGACAACTACCTCCATGTTTCTTTCCACACTTTGAGCATAAGGGAAAGCTCATCATCTTTTCAGTGTGCTCTTTAGATTTTCCTTTGAATTCCATTTCCCTCTTCTTATCAGACCCATATGACTAATGGGTTACTCCAATCTCCATCTCAACTTTGAGAGCACATCGAACGATTTCCTCATAGATATTGAAGTCCCTTATGGCTAAGGCCCTTCGAAGACTTTGTTTTAAGCCACTAAAGAATCGATCGATCTTACTCTCAGGTTGGATAATAATACCAGAAGTGTACCTTGCAAGTCTTGTAAAATTATCTTCATAGGTTCCAACAGATTCATCATCCTTTTGCTTCAGTTCAAGAAACTCTTTCTCCATCTTTTTTCGGAGAATACGAGGGAAGTACTTATTGAAAAATAAGTTCTTGAACTCGTCCCATTACATGGACTCAATTTTATCCCTTTGCCTCATATTCTTAATAAGATTACACCATTGATCAGCATCACCTTCCAAACGATACACTGCTAAGATGAATTTATCATGCTCAGAACATTGAAGAACTGAAAATATCTTTTCAGTAGTACCAATCCATTGTTCAGTAACTAATGGATCAGTAGACCCGCTGAATGAAGGTGGATGCTGTCTCATGAAGGATTCAACAGAATGTTACTCCTTCCTTTGCTCATTTGGAAGTCTGGCATGATTCATAGCTTGAGAAAGTTGTGTGATCATGGCTACAAGATTTTTCATTCCAGCTCCCATAACGTTTGGTTTCTCAGGGGGACAATCATTGCATTTCCCGTCACATTCCGCATTAAAACTGTACCTTCGGGTTCCAGCCATTGACTAAAACCAAGAAGAATAGTGTGAGTAACAATAATTATAATAGGAAAACCAAATAATCAAGAATAAAATTTCACACTAAAGGTCTTATCCTAGGTTATTCATGGCCATTTCTAAAACACTAAGATTGTGTTCTGTGCTTATACCTATCCTTAGGGTTCTTACTAAGGCTTTCACATCCTAGTTTCCAAATGTTGACTATACCTTTCCTCTGATACCAACTATAACGACTCATACTTTACATACATTGTTAATACTTCAAAATTGAAGCATAATTATTACAACATATAATAAAACCATGAAAGGACCGTATAGGTATAGTGTCATTAGAAACTGGGAAACATAAACAACTGGTGCATAAAGCGTCTACACTGTCTCCCATTTATTTCATCATATCTATAGTCCCTTTTGGCATATCTTACTTAATAACCTTCTTCCTGACCTGGGGAAAGAAAACATACAAAAGGATGTGCTCAAATGCTCAGTAAGGGTAAACAAAAGAAATATCAATCACATCATATTCATAACAACACAACATTTGGAAATCTTATCCTGCAAAAGAGAGCATAATTTCATAACATGGGATAAATCATAGTAGTGAAATGGAATCCCAATAATCATAACATAAAACATGAAATTTTTTGGAATACACACATAATCATAGAGAATAATTTCTTATTAGTCAATACTCATTTCCAAGACTATATTAGTGGACAAAGTCCATTTATGAACCGAGTTCACTCCTCATTCCAGTCCTGTTTCACTAAACTGGTATAACCTACCATTCTAGCCATGTCTATCTCATGAGATATAAAATCTTTACCCAATGCATTGGAGGGAGATATAGGTCCCACCCATCTCATAATGATACCATTCTTATATGTGCCACAAAATCATAAATCATACATCATTGCATAACCCATGTAATAAAAATGGGAATCTTAAACATCGGGACATCATAAAAAAATTCATATAAGATAAAGGAATTCATAAAAATATTTCCATCACAACATAATCAAATCAATTTAATAATAGGGATAGAGACAGAACCCTTTATTATCTTAGATGGAAAATTATTTTGATAAAACTCTTGAACTCCATTCTTGAGGAAAATATCATTTTTACTTCATAAACATTTTTCCTTTCTTAACATGTCATACAATTTTAATCTAAAAGAAGTTGATTAAAAATAAACATGAAAACATGTAAAGGAATATTCTTGGAAATATTTTTTTTAAAATCCATTCATGCCGTATAAGTTAAAAAATCATTCTTCTCGTACTTTTGTCGAAAAAGTAAAAAAGTAGCTCGTATGAAAAACGACAAAAGATTCCTTTAATATCTTTTACTAAAAACTCGCAGAAGGGTAAAATTGGATATAAACTATTGTAGAAGGATATAAATATTACATATTGAGGAAACATGGATGTCAATGATAAAATACTCCCAAGTAAATTCCAAAGCATAAACAATCTCGGAAAAAATGAGATTGTGATATTTCCCTTACCATAGGTCCGATTTGCTTCGTAAGTGTCCGAACCACCTGTATAATGATTTAAATAATGTTATTGACTTATTCCCGAATCATAGTTATTGTTATTATATCATATATGTTCATATTCTTAGCTTCTTATTAGTAACATTTCATTACTACTTGTTATTCGGGTGTTTATTACTTTTTGTTCTTATGCGTGTTTTGTCGAATAAATTCTTATTCTTATCTTTAGGTTATAGATACCTCATTTCTAGAATGGTATTAGTGTAATATATATCATATTCATTCATTCAATTCATTTATATAATCATTATGAAATGAAGATCATGTAGAACGAGTCGCATGACATCGTGGAGACGGTATTCCGTACGTATGCACGAGTGATGATATCGTTCCTATGATCGTGGAATTGTATTGGAGTGTATATATACTATTTCAGATTCAATATAACTTTATAATAGTCATATATATTCATTATTTACACCATTATACCCATTCAAGTAAGGTTGTGGTGGAAAATAGATTACACCACGGCGTGGAGACGGTATTCCATACGTACGCACGCGCGGTGATTTCTTTTTCCATAGGATGGATAGATGGTGAAATGGGGTTTTTTCATACTTATAATAAAATATAATTATATGAGTGATACTGATGTTATTACTTCATAATGAAACAACTAAAGAAGAAGAAGTGGAAGAAGAAATAAAGATGAAAGAATCGGTAATGGACATTACCTCTTCTTTGAAGTTCTTCTTTGAGTCCTTCTTTTAAGGCACTAAAATAGGTCTTTGAAGAAGACCAGAGCCTCTAGGATGTTTCTAGGGAAGTGGAGAGGTGAAATTGTCAGGGGTTGGCCGAGCATGAAGGCTCAAAGTGGTGTGAGGAAGAGGGGGAGGAGGTTCCCTTTTATAAGGGAGGAGAGGGGCACCTTTGGAATAACTAAAAATATTATTTTATTATAAAGTCCAATTCGGTTTTTAATACCTCCAAATTCATATATTTCGTAGCTAAGGTGGTCATAGGTCGAAATACTCTCATCCAATAGAATTTAGACAAGTTTAGGTATCAATTTTAACCTTATCATTTAGATTTAACTTTAAGTTAGATAATTTATCTTTTACCGTGTCTTCTTGTTTTCTTACACTATAAGGTTAATAAACATATTATATCAAGAAAAACGAACCCCAAGTTATTTATTATTAATATATATAACCTTATCTAAGTCATTTTGCCGAACCTTAGATTTTAGGAATAAAATAACAATTAATAATACAATATTTGTTTTAAACACTATTTTATGTCAATTTTGACACTATTTAGTAATTGATTTTTGTGAAAATCATAACAGAATGATTAGTTCTAACAAAGCTAATTAAATAAATAATAACATGTCATATTAACCTAGAAAATTAGTGTAATTCAAAAAAAGTCTCAAATTATATTTATTTGGGTATTTATAATATCAATAATTCTAATTTGTCACTATTATGGTAATTACTGCATCATCATTGTGTCATAAATAAATTAACATATATAGTATCTAAAAATTATAAATAAAACTTAATTATGTAGGAAATATTATTATCTTTCTAATGAATATTTAAATTAGAATTTATCTTATGTATAACCCCATATTAAAAATGATTTACTTATTAAACTTTGATTTTAACTATTTTAACCCTTCTTTAAATAAATTAATAATAAATGTCCTAATCTAATACAAGTGGGCCTAAATGGACATATTTTATTCCTAAGGTTGTTTTTGGTCGAATTAAACTTATCCAATAGAATTAGGACATGTGTTTATGTAATAATAATAACACTTTTACCCTTAATTACCCTATTTACTTTTAACTGTGAAAAAAAAGTAAAAAGTTACTGTTCACCAAAAAATATTTTCATCTCATTGAACCACATTTTAGTCCTTGATATTAACCGTGTCTCTCGGATTTTCAAAATTCCACTCACAGAAGCGGTAAAATTATGTTTTCTGAAAAATTCAGTTCTTTTAACTACCACATAGTGGTTTCACTATTCATCAAAAATTGAATGTTTTCAGAAAAATACCAAAATTACACCCTTGGATAATTTCGATATTATGAATCCAAAAATGAAGTCCATTTTGAAAAATAAAAATTATAAAATTTCAAAAAGTGGCTATTACTATTCATAACGGCTAGTTTTAATAATATTTTAATATCATATCGTTGTTTAGTGAAACTCGGTATTGCGTACGACGCAAGCTATCGAGGAAGGCCGCGGTTGCCTATAAAGCAAGCCAAGCTAGTGTTGTGTGTAGTGAAAGATTCCTTTGATGATTTATATTACATAAAAACAAAATATTTCTCATAAAAGTCTCGGGCGTTACAACGACCCAGGATATGTGGCAATGATTTCTTGTTTCTTGAATGAGGTTAATCACATTCCCATGTCTAAGTGACGTTGGAAGATCACATGTTATTCTTACAAAAATCGCGTTTGGGTGATCCCAGAGCCCCTACCCCATAAGGAATTGGGATGTCCCCCCATGGAAATGGAAATATGCCATACATTCTTGTTCCACTAGGATGGGATAAACAAGATCAAGTTGATGCACCACTATTGCTTATATATCATCAAGCATGGACCCTTGGGCCAAAGACCATATGGGATCAGATCGATAGCTTTCATTGCCATTGTTTCCGCAGTGCATGAGTTCCCTGATGCAGTGTGTACTATCACTGAGGCAAGCACTCGCTTACCAATGGGATCTGTTGACTCAGAGGAATCCCTTCACACTAGGGATCTCATCACCATATGTGAAGAAGCGGATTTTGATGATTCTCCCCCACCTTTGAAGAGAGTGTCTCCACCACGGTCGATGAACTGGAACATGTCAACCTCAGTAGCGAGACTGATCTGAAATGTAACGCCCCGACCCCAGTTACCCAGAGTCGGTGCATTATTACATAACATTGGCATGATCACAAGAAAGATCAAATCTCGAAAGACCGATTGGTTTAGTAGCCTTGGAAACACTAGATATACTCATAAGTTTTACATTACATCATAAAATAAAAAACTACTACAACAACATAATGTTTCCACAATCCACACTATTAACCCCTCATAAAATCCCTGCAGGTCATTAATAACTTACTTCTTCACATCCTGGGAAAAATAAAACATAGAAAAGGGGTGAGCTCAAATGCCCAGTAAGGATAACAATATAGCGGAAACTTTCATAAATAAGAATAAACATTTAAGGCATTGTATTAATAAAACAAAAGCCTTTTAAACTTTAACTTCGACATAGTATGGAAAAAGTAAAATGAAATAATGCCATTTACTTATTCACATGGATATTCTACTAATCGAATAATCACATGCAAAAATCAATAACCACTTTCATAATGTTGGAATGCATAATGCCAGACTATCATAACCACATAGCCAAGGCCTCGTGCCAAGACTACAAAGAAGATTTTGTCAAGGCCTTGTGCCAAGACACTAGTTTGTCTCATGAGACCTACCGATGCATCGAGGAGCTATAGCGGGCTCCACCCGTCACTTATTAAGTCCAATGCATTGCCATATGAAAAGGTTTAAACATAACATAAACATTCGTATTAAAACTAGCATACGAAATGTCAATAATTTCACCATAAACTATGAATGTTATAAAAATAGCACATCCATAGTCAAACATATCACAAAACCTTCAATACAATATATAAGTTTTGTATCATAATAAATCAACTTCAAATAATCTTAAAATCCATCAAAGGATGTTGACCTAGATGAAATCAAAAATTTTTTTTAATGAAATATCTCCTTTTATTTTGAAATCATTTAATATCCATATAAAATAAAACATTTTCTTTGAAAATATTCTTATAAGCTTGTAAGTAATGCTTTGAAGATTTTATAACGGCGTAAAATAACCGCACCCGCCGTATAAGTTAAAAAAAACATTCTTACCTCAATTCTGTCGAAAAGGTTAAAAAGGACCTTGTTTTGAAAACGACGGAAAGGTTCCTTTATAAACCTCTTATAAAAAGTCAAACAAGGGTATAAATGACTTTAACCCATATTCTTGTAAATAGTAAAAATGTTTTGAAATACATTTTTAAGAAACATGGATGTGGATGATAATGATATCCCAGTAGATTATTACGTATAAACAACCTCGGATAATGAAGAGATTGTGAAATAACCCTTACCTTGTACTTTTCCTTTGTTGGGGTTGGTTAACCTCTTTTATAATGGTGAAATAATTGTTATTAAATTATACAAGAATCATATACATTAATATGATATCATATATGATCTTTTAACATTGCTTTATTAATAATATCTTAGTATTATCGTCGTTTCAGGTGATAATCGATTCGTTCTTCTTAAATGTTTGGTTACGTAAGACATGTTTGTAATGGATAGATTAAATCTTATTCATAATCAGAATGATATTAACATTATTCTTAACCCTAAAATGAGAATAATACTTGAATGGATACGATGGAGGATAGATCTCACCGCGTTCGTGGAGACGGTAGTCCGTACGTACGCACGAACGCTACTTCCATTTAATTTTTATTTTAAAAGAATTGAATCCAAATGATACATAGGTATATTACTATTCCAGTATAATATAATATTTTATATATGTTACTTAAGTTCATTAACACCATCCTTTATACGTTCCATGTGTGGTATGAACGAGTCATATCATTTTAAGGGGGCGGTAGTCCGCACTTCCTCAAATGAAATTATCGTATGTATATACAACATGAAACGAATAATGGTATGAAATAAAATGGAATTACAGAAGCTTATATATAAAATATATATCATTAATATCATATTTAATTACAGTGCCATCATAATGGCCACCATGAGAGGCGGTAAGATGTATTTGAACAATCATCGTTTCGTGAGGCGTTAGTTTGCCATCCACAGAAACATTATGTTCATCATCCATTAGATGGAGTTGTGTGTATGTGTAGTTTGAATCCTTCTTATAACAACATCCTAGTATATTTAGGATACTGGTGTTGTTACAAAAGAATGGAAATAAAAAGAGTTTGGGGGTTGGAGAAGCAAAATAAAGGAAAATAATTTAAGAGAAATCGTTACCTTTAATTTAGGTAACTCACTTTGGTTGGAACCAAAGGACTTCTTTAAATGATGTCTTCCTAAGGGGAAGCTTCAAGGAGGAGGATAGGGATGTGGGAAGCTTAGTTGGGCAGAGTTTGGACGAGCCAAGTGGCTTGAGAGGTGTGAGGAATGAGTATAAGTGGTCTCCTTTTATAAGGGAGAAGAGGGGCTCTTTAGGAAAGAGTGAAAGTATTACTTTATAATATATTTATATTCGGTTTATAATGGTCCAAAAATCATTGATGTCTAAGCTAAGATGACTAATATTCTAAATAACATCAACCAATAAGAATTGGACAGGTTTTAGATAATATTTTAATCATTATAATCTTATTTATTTAAATGATTTATTAATGAGGTAAACATTGCATCATTATTGTGTCATTAATAATTTAAATTATTTAATGTCTAAAAATTATAAATAAAATATCATTATGTAGGAAATCTTTTTATCTTTCTAATGAATATTTATAATCGAAAATCCAACGTGTATAACCCTATGTAATAATTGTTCTTCTAAAAGATTTAAGCTTATGCCATTTTTATTTTTATTTTAACTTTATTAATATAAAGTGTCCCTACCACATACAAGTGGATCCAAGGGGTCCCCAAATTGACCCAAGGATGCTAATGGTCGGTTATGTGTCCACCAATAAGGTTAGGACACGTTTTAGGGTAATTTTGTATTATTATAATATTATTTGTTTAACCCTGATTTACCGGATTTACCCTTAACCATGGTAAATAAAATATTTACCACAGTAATTATTCAAAATGTCTAAAAATAAAAGTTACCTATTTACACAATTTGGACATCCTGATTCCAAATATGGAATCCATTTTTCTAAATTCAAAACACAGAAGTGGCAGAAATTAATTTAAAATTAATTCCCGCTGTCAAAACAAAAAGCGTGTTTTTAAGAGGTAATAACTATCAAAAGATTGACACTTGTTTATGTTCGGTTTAATTGTAAAATTATGTCCAATGACCAAAATTATATTAAATGGTAAAAATATATTCTAAATATACTTTAAAACCACTCAAATTCACAATTTATCACTATTAATTATTTTGATTAAAAAAGTTGTTTTTAATTAAAATTTAGTAATTTTCACTATTCATCAAAATATAAAAGTTATCCGAAAAGTACCAAAATTTCACCCTAGGCTAATTTCAATATTCCGAATCCAAAAATGAAGTACATTTTGAAATATAAAATATATATGATTTCAAAAAGTAGGTATTACTATTCACAACGGCTAGTTTAATTAGTTGTGGTGTGTGTTAGAACTCGAGGTTGCGTACAACACACACTATCGCATTATTCGAAGGGAAACGTACCGTAGAAGCTTGGGGTGTTACATTCTCCCCTCCTTCAAATAATTTCGCCCTCGAAATTTCTAGAATACTTATCACATGAAAAGACTCAGGTGGTTCTTCATCATAAGTTCCTCGGGTTCCCACGTTGCCTCTTCCATCTTATGATTTCTCCACAAAACTTTTACCAGACGTGTCGTCCGGTTTCTCAGTACTTGTTCTCTTGTATCAAGAATCTTGATGGGCTCTTCACAATAAGACAGATCGGGTTCTAGTTCTAATTCCTCATAGGTGAGTACATGCGTTGGGTCAGGCATGTATTTTCTCAACAGAGATACGTGGAACACATCGTGAACTTTGGAGAGACTTGGCGGCATTGCCAATCGGTAAGCTACAGCCCCAATTCGTTCTAGAATTTCGAAAGGTCCGATGTACCTGGGACTCAATTTACCTTTCTTACAAAAACATATGACTCCCTTCCATGGAGATACCTTTAGGAAAACATGATCACCGACCTGAAATTCCAAATCCTTCCTTCGATTATCGGCATAGCTCTTCTGCCTACTTTGAGCTGCTTTGATGTGATTTTGGATTACCTTCACCTTTTCCACCGTTTCCTCCACCAGTTCTGGGCCTACAAGTTTTCTTTCACCAACGTCATCCCAACAGGTTGGTGTACGACATCTCTTTCCGTATAACGCTTCATATGGTGCCATCTGAATACTTGAATGGAAGCTATTGTTATAGGAAAATTCTACCAGAGGTAAATATTGATCCCACATACCCTGAAAGTCAAGTGAGCAAGATCTCAACATGTCTTCTAAGGTTTGAATAGTCCGTTCTGATTGTCCATCTGTCTGAGGGTGGTAAGCAGTGCTCAAATGAAGTTCAGTATCCAGGGATTTCTGAAGACTTTTCCAAAATCTTGAAGTAAAATGGGGATCACGATCAGAAACAATCGATAGGGGTACTCCATGAAGTATCACAACTTCATTAATGTATAGTCTTGCTAGACGTTCCAGGGGTAGATCTTCTCTTATAGTAAGAAAATGTGCTGACTTGGTAAGACGATCAACAATAACCCATATTGCATCGTTCCTTCTAGGAGTCTTCGGTAGCCCCATGACAAAGTCCATCGTAACATTGTCCCATTTCCACTCCAGTATGGGAAGAGGTTGCATGACTCCTCCAGGCTGTTGCCTTCCATCTTTCACTTGTTGACAAACCATACATCTTGACACAAAATCAGAAATCTCCCTCTTCATGTTATCCCACCAAAAATGTTCCTTCAAATCTCTATACATTTTGGTGCTCTCAGGGTGTATAGAGAAATTGGAACTATGAGCATCATCCAGCAATTCCCTTTTTAGATCAGGTATATTGGGAACACAAAGTCTCTTCCCGAATTTCAAAATTCCATCTTCATACACAAAGTCTCTCAATCTCCCATCATTCACAGCTTTAATTTTTTTTTGGAATTCTTCATCATCGGTCTGAGAACTCTTAATCCTTTCTAGTAAAGATGGTTTGGCAACCATTTGAAAAAGCATTGATGTTTCACCTTCCATGGTTATTCCCATGTCCATCTTCACTAGATCCATGAAAATTGGATCCCTTTCAATTCTCATATTGTTCAAAACTCTATGGTCTTTTCTACTCAAAGCATCTGCCACCTTGATTGCCTTCCCTGGGTGGTAGTGTATCGTACCATCATAATCCTTGAGTAATTCAAGCCATCTCCTTTTCCTCATGTTGAGTTCTTTTTGTGAGAAAATATACCTCAAACTCTTGTGATCAGTATAAATCTCACATTTTTCACCATAGAGGTAGTGCCTCCATATCTTCAAAGCAAAGATCACTGCTGCTAACTCGAGATCATGAGTAGGATAGTTTTGTTCATGAATTTTCAACTGTCGTGATGCATAGGCAATAACTCTATCATTCTGCATAAGGACACAACCAAGTCCTTTCTTCGATGCATCACTATAAATAACGAACCCATCATTCCCCGATGGTAGAGTCAATATAGGAGCATTGACTAATATTCTCTTCAGTTCTTCGAAACATTCTTCACACTCTTTTGTCCAAACAAATTTAACCCCTTTACGTGTGAGCTTCGTTAATGGGTTAGCCAATCGGGCAAAATTCTGGACGAAACGTCGATAATAACCTGCCAAACCAATAAAACTACGTACCTCAGTTATACTCGTAGGCGCTGGCCATTCTTGGATTGCCTTGGTCTTAGAAGGATCAACAGAGATTCCATCTTTAGAGATAATATGGCCAAGAAAAGAAATCTCCTGAATCCAGAATTCACAGTTGCTAAACTTCCCATAAAATTCATGCCTCCTCAGAGTCTTCAAGATAATGCGCAAGTGATTTTCATGATCTTCGTAGGTTTTGGAGTATACCAAGATATCATCAATAAATACCACCACAAATTCATTGAGATACTCCTTGAAAACTCTATTCATCAGATCCATGAATACAGAGGGTGCATTAGTCAATCCAAACGGCATTACAGTAAACTCGTAATGCCCGTACCTGGTTCGAAATGCTGTCTTCGGAATGTCTTCCTTCTTCACACACAACTGATGGTATCCAGATCGAAGGTCAATCTTTGAAACGTATTGAGCTCCATGTAGTTGGTCAAATAAATCATCAATACGAGGTAGGGGATACTTGTTCTTTATCGTTATAGCATTGATCTCCCTGTAGTCGATACATAACCTCATAGATCCATCTTTCTTTTTAACAAAAAGAACAGGGGCTCCCCATGGAGAAACACTAGGGCGAATAAATCCCTTATTACTCAATTCCTCTAGTTGTTTCTTTAGTTCAACTAACTCTACAGTGACCATTCTATAAGGGGTCTTCGATATAGGCCTTGATCCAGGAATCAAATCAATGGAAAACTCAACATCTCGTTCTGGAGGATGTCCAGGTAAATCTTCCGGAAATACATCTACAAATTCTTTCACAACAGGTACATCCTCTATTTGAACATTCCTTTCCTCACTGATAGTTACTTCATTCTCTTCCTCCCCAATAATTTAATTTAGTTGAGCTACTGGGGGTGGATCTAAATAAGAATTAGGTGGTGACGATTCTGCTCTAAAAATAAGGTGTTCCTTATCATTATCATCAAGAATCGTAACCTCTTTCTTCTTACAATAAATCTTCGCATCATAGTCCGAAAGCCAGTCCATACCGAGGATTATATCAAACTCAATCATAGGTATGACGATGAGATCAGCAGATAAAGAAAATTTATGTGCTCTAATGGGGACTGATTCACAAAACTTTGTTGCAACGATACTTCCCTTAGGAGTTTTAACTGACAACTCCCTTATTAAATCAAATTGGAAATATCTAATTTTCTTAGCAAACTAGGAAGATATGAAACAATGTGATGATCCAGAATCAAATAATGCATTTGCTAAACTTGAGGAAACCATTAAATTACCTGCCACCACGTCTTTCGGAGCTTCTACCTCAGCAGTAGTGATAGCATAAGCCTGGCCTTGATCCCTTGGCATTTTCTGAGGTAAGTTCTCCTGACGCTTAGGGCATGCATTTGCATAATACCCCATCTCCCTGCAATTGTAGCACTGAACGTTGGTAGCTTCCTTCTTCCCCTTGCAATCATGAGCTTGGTGGCCTTTTTCACCACACTTGTAACAGACTCCCATTCCCTTCAAGCAAGTACCGGGGTGTTTCTTCCCACATTTACCACATGATGGATATTCAACCTTTCCTTTCTTCCCCTTATTTCCATTCCCAGATTGATCAGCAGTTCTCTTCTTCTCTTGCTTTGCTTTAAAGTCATAAGACTTAGAGAATTCCTTTTCGGTCTTGATAGCACATGAGACAATGTCTTCGTACGATGAAAAGGATTGTGAGACTAACGCTCGACGGAGAAATGGTTTTAACCCATCAAAGAAACGATCAATCTTACTTCTTGGGTTGTGAATATAATCTCCAGCATACCTCGCTAACCTTGTAAAGTTAGCCTCATACTTTGTGACATTATCATCCTACTTTTGTCTCAGACTCAGAAATTGCCTTTCCATATCTGCTCGATGGTCGCGAGGAAAGTATTTTTCTAAAAACAGATCTTTGAACTCCCTCCATTCCATATTTGATACTTCATCATCTTCCTTCGTATTTTGAATCAATGACCACCATTGATCAGCATCTCCAGTGAGGCGGTAAACTGCCATGACAACCTTTTCCCTTTCATTACTCCCCAAAGCCTGAAATATTTTCTCTAGGGAAAATATCCATTGCTCAGCTACTAAGGGATTTGTATTCCCATTGAACGTTGGTGGTTGTTGCCTCATGAATCGATCTAACATTGATCCTCCACGCTGCGGATCAGGGTGCTCCATATGGGTAAGGTTATTATTCATAACCTGAGTAAGTTGTCCCAGTATGGTGATTAGCTGATCAGCACCAGTTGCATCACCAGCCCCACTATAATTATCTTGAGCAGGAGGGAAATCCCTACATGGAGTGCGTGCATTGATACGGTTTCCATTTCTTCCACTAGGCGCCATTTCTAAACAATGGCATAAACTAGATTAGTTTATGAATAAAAATACATAATCCCATACTTATAAAACACTTAACATAAATTGAACTATTTATGGATATAATCCATAATCATAAGAATGTTTTCTTTGAGGATGTATATACTCATAATCCCTTCAAAATTATTTGTAAAGAAAATGAGAGTTATCCTAAGCATATCCCCCGGGAGTGTCGTAACCAAGAGTGCAGCAAGGCCCGTTGTCGTGCACCAGTTCCCGTTCGAGTCTAGCTCAAAGCGGTGTTTTCGGGTTTTACCCCTAGGTACATCAGTGCCAGAGCCGCCTCTACCTGCTCGTATCCAGACAGGGATGTATTGCTCGAAAAACTCACAAAATCTCTACAATACCAAAATTCTAGGAAGTTCTTCTATACTAATCCTCAAAGTTCATCTTAGGTCTACGTGCTCTAATCAGAGTTTATCTAAATCTAGTTTCCATGGTTTGTACTAAACTTCCTCTGATACCAACTGTAACGCCCCGACCCCAGTTACCCAGAGTCGGTGCATTATTACATAACATTGGCATGATCACAAGAAAGATCAAATCTCGAAAGACCGATTGGTTTAGTAGCCTTGGAAACACTAGATATATTCATAAGTTTTACTTTACATCATAAAATGAAAAACTACTACAACAACATAATGTTTCCACAATCCACACTATTAACCCCTCATAAAATCCCTACAGGTCATTCATAACTTACTTCTTCACATCCTGGAAAAAATAAAACATAGAAAAGGGGTGAGCTCAAATGCCCAGTAAGGATAACAATATAGCGGAAACTTTCATAAATAAGAATAAACATTTAAGGCATTGTATTACTAAAACAAAAGCCTTTTAAACTTTAACTTCGACATAGTATGGCAAAAGTAAAATGAAATAATGCCATTTACTTATTCACATGGATATTCTACTAATCGAATAATCACATGCAAAAATCAATAACCACTTTCATAATGTTGGAATGCATAATGCCAGACTATCATAACCACATAGCCAAGGCCTCGTGCCAAGACTACAAATAAGATTTTGTCAAGGCCTTGTGCCAAGACACTAGTTTGTCTCATGAGACCTACCGATGCATCTAGGAGCTATAGCGGGCTCCACCCGTCACTTATTAAGTCCAATGCATTCCCATATGAAAAGGTTTAAATATAACATAAACATTCGTATTAAAACTAGCATACGAAATGTCAATAATTTCACCATAAACTATGAATGGTATAAAAATAGCACATCCACAGTCAAACATATCACAAAACCTTCAATACAATATAGAAGTTTTGTATCATAATAAATCAACTTCAAATAATCTTAAAATCCATCAAAGGATGTTGACGTAGATGAAATCAAATTTTTTTTAAAGAAATATCTCCTTTTATTTTGAAATAATTTAAGATCCATATAAAATAAAACATTTTCTTTGAAAATATTCTTATAATATTGTAAGGAAAGCTTTGAAGATTTTATAACGGCATAAAATAACCGCACCCGCCGTATAAGTTAAAAAAAACATTCTTACCTCAATTCTGTCGAAAAGGTTAAAAAGGACCTTGTTTTGAAAACGACGGAAAGATTCCTTTATAAACCTCTTATAAAAAGTCAAACAAGGGTATAAATGACTTTAACCCATATTCATGTAAATAGTAACAATGTTTTGAAATACATTTTTAAGAAACATGGATGTGGATGATAAAGATATCCCAGTAGATTATTACGTATAAACAACCTCGGATAATGAAGAGATTGTGAAATAACCCTTACCTTGTACTTTTCCTTTGTTGGGGTCGGTTAACCTCCTGTATAATGGTGAAATAATTGTTATTAAATTATACAAGAATCATATACATTAATATGATATCATATATGATCTTTTAACATTGCTTTATTAATAATATCTTAGTATTATCGTCATTTCAGGTGATAATCGATTCGTTCTTCTTAAATGTTTGGTTACGTAAGACATGTTTGTAATGGATAGATTAAATCTTATTCATAATCAGAATGATATTAACATTATTCTTAACCCTAAAATGAGAATAAGACTTGAATGGATACGATGGAGGATGGATCTCACCGCGTTCGTGGAGACGGTAGTCCGTACGTACGCACGAACGCTACTTCCATTTAATTTTTATTTTAAAAGAATTGAATCCAAATGATACATAGGTAGATTACTATTCCAGTATAATATAATATTTTATATATGTTACTTAAGTTCATTAACACCATCCTTTATACGTTCCATGTGTGGTATGAACGAGTCATATCATTTTAAGGGGGCGGTAGTCCGCACTTCCTCAAATGAAATTATCGTATGTATATACAACATGAAACGAATAATGGTATGAAATAAAATGGAATTACAGAAGCTTATATATAAAATATATATCATTAATATCATATTTAATTACAGTGCCATCATAATGGCCACCATGAGAGGCGGTAATATGTATTTGAACAATCATCGTTTCGTGAGGCGTTAGTTTGCCATCCACAAAAACATTATGTTCATCATCCATTAGATGGAGTTGTGTGTATGTGTAGTTTGAATCCTTCTTATAACAACATCCTAGTACATTGAGGATACTGGTGTTGTTACAAAAGAAAGGAAATAAAAAGATTTTGGGGGTTGGAGAAGCAAAATATAGGAAAATAATTTAAGAGAAATCGTTACCTTTAATTTAGGTAACTCACTTTGGTTGGAACCAAAGGACTTCTTGAAATGATTTCTGCCTAAGGGGAAGCTTCAAGGAGGAGGATAGGGATGTGGGGAGCTTAGTTGGTCAGAGTTTGGACGAGCCAAGTGGCTTGAGAGGTGTGAGTAATGAGTAGAAGTGGTCTCCTTTTATAAGGGAGAAGAGGGGCTCTTTAGGAAAGAGTGAAAGTATTACTTTATAATATAATTATATTCGGTTTATAATGGTCCAAAAATCATTGAGGTCGAAGATAAGATGACTAATATTCTAAATAACATCAACCAATAATAATTGGACAGGTTTTATATAATATTTTAATCATTATAATCTTATTTATTTAAATGATTTATTAATGAGGTAAACATTGCATCATTATTGTGTCATTAATAATTTAAATTATTTGATGTCTAAAAATTATAAATAAAATATCATTATGTAGGAAATCTTTTTATCTTTCTAATGAATATTTATAATCGAAAATCCAACATGTATAACCCTATGTACAAATTGTTCTTCTAAAAGATGTAAGCTTATGCCATTTTTATTTTTATTTTAACTTTATTAATATAAAGTGTCCCTACCACATACAAGTGGCTCCAAGGGGTCCCCAAATTGACCCAAGTATGCTCATGGTCGGGTATGTGTCCATCAATAAGGTTAGGACACGTTTTAGGGTAATTTTGTATTATTATAATATTATTTTTTTAACCCTTATTTACCGGATTTACCCTTAACCATGGTAAATAAAATATTTACCACAGTAATTATTCAAAATGTCTAAAAATAAAAGTTACCTATTTACACAATTTGGACATCCTGATTTTAAATATGGAATCCATTTTTCTAAATTCAAAACACAGAAGTGGCAGAAATTAATTTAAAATTAATTCCCGCTGTCAAAACAAAAAGCGTGTTTTTAAGAGGTAATAACTATCAAAAGATTGACACTTGTTTATGTTCGGTTTAATTGTAAAATTATGTCCAATGACCAACATTATATTAAATGGTAAAAATATATTCTAAATATACTTTAAAACCACTTAAATTCACAATTTATCACTATTAATTATTTTGATTAAAAAAGTTGTTTTTAATTAAAATTTAGTAATTTTCACTATTCATCAAAATATAAAAGTTATCCGAAAAGTACCAAAATTTCACCCTAGGCTAATTTCAATATTCCGAATGCAAAAATGAAGTCCATTTTGAAATATAAAATATATATGATTTCAAAAAGTAGGTATTACTATTCACAACGGCTAGTTTAATTAGTTGTGGTGTGTGTTAGAACTCGAGGTTGCGTACAACACACGCTATCGCATTATTCGAAGGGAAACGTACCGTAGAAGCTTGGGGTGTTACATGAAACCCACATTGATTAGTGTCGTTATGCCTATCGAAGAGAATCATCAATACATGGACTCTATAAGAAACATTGTTATGTATTTTCATGCAGTTATAACAAAATTTCAAGACTACATCCCCAGGTATCCATCCAGAGGCTCGGTCTCCCAAAAAGTCATCGAAGGTTTAAGTATCCTCCCATGAAGATGCACCCTTCTCAAGGTTCCATTGTCAAGGTCGAAGTTGATAAGCTCATCAGATCCTACTTTTTCAAGGAGGTCCAGTACCCTAGATGGCTAGAATAATTGTGCCGATGAGGTAGATGAATGGAAAAATCAATATCTGCATCAACATCTTGGAACGCAATTGTCATTGTTTGAAGGATGATTTTCCCATTCCTATGACAGAGTTGTTGATTGATGCTAGTGATGGGTTACATGCCCTCTTTTTCATGGATGGTTACTCTATGTATAACCAGATCCAAATGGCTCTAGAAGATGATGATTCAACAGCCTTTAGGGAACCACAATGTATTTTCTACTACCAGGTAATGCCATTCGGTCTAGAGAATGTAGGATCCACCTATCATAGTTCCATGCACCGCATATTTATGCTGATCCTTGGAACATTGGTGGAATGTTACGTCGATGATGCAATTTTCAAGTCTATCCATTGTTAGGAAAATCTCAATGACCTTAAGAAAGTGTTTGGCTTTTTTTATTCTCACCACCTGAAGTTGAACCCATTGAAGTGTGCCTTTGGGGTTACCTACAGAATGTTCCTTAGCTTCATTGTATGATATAGAGGCATTGAGATCGATATTGAGAAGATTAAGGCCGTCATTATGATGTCTCCCCTGAGCAATATTCATGAGCATTGAGGCTTTCACTGCCACATGGCCTATATACACTAATTAATCTTGAATTGTTCCAGAAAGTGTAAGCCATTTTATCGCCTCATGAACAAAGGAACTGTATATTAGTGGGAAAAATAATTTCATATTGGTTTTGAGGAAATCATGAAGTATCTAATCCATCCTATGGTCCAAATGCCACACATTTATAGAAATCCAACAATCATTTAATGAGACCACAGTAGAATGATATCTTTGTGGCCTTCTCTACTTGATGAACAATGAGGGAAAAAATAACATCCTTTACTATCTCAGCCGCATGCTCCTCGATACGGAGAATAGATACTACCCTATCGAGAAAAGCTACCATGAACTGCTATTTGAAATACATAAATTACAACACTAGTTGCAGAACCATGAGGTACATCTAGTGTCTCGAGTGGATCCGCTGAATTACATCCTGGAATACCCTATATGGATAGTCCATCTAGCTCAGTGGGAGGTGATCCTCTAGTAGTTCGACTTTATTTTTGTACCTTAGAAGGATATTAATGGGATTGAATTCGAAGACTTCCTTGCCTCCCATCCAGCTCCCATGGACCAGTATGTGGACTTTGATTTCCCTAATGAGGCAATTCTATCAGTAGACCAAGCCATTCCATGGTGGAAAATTAAATTTTATGGCACTTCCTGGT
This sequence comes from Viscum album, assembly GCA_963277665.1. NCBI lineage: Eukaryota > Viridiplantae > Streptophyta > Magnoliopsida > Santalales > Viscaceae > Viscum > Viscum album. Next base: position 671,421,432 of record OY728123.1, read on the forward strand.
GCCCTATCAGTAGAAGGCACAATGACCCCAGACTCAACAGAGTGGGCTTGGGTATCATCTTCATCACTCCACCTCAAGCTATTTTTTCCTATTCATTCATGCTATCAAAGGGCTGTTACAACAATGAGGAGTACCAATCTCTCATCACTAGCCTCGAGTAGGCCATCGAGTTTGAAGTTCCCCACTTGAATGTGAAAGGGGACTCTATATTAGTCATCAATTATACTAACATGGATTATGTTGTTGGGAAGCTAGAGCATGTACAACTATTGAAACTTACCTGCAAGTTAATGGGTGAGTTCCCTTCTCAGCTAGAGGTTACTCATGTCCCTCATTCGTAGAATGATCACGCTGATGCCTTGGCCAGCCTAGCTGCATCTCTTGTGGAGCCCGGTCAGGATGATTTCATTTTCCACATTGAACAATAGATATTCATCACTCCCGTTACACTAGATGATAATTAAAGCCCACAGGTAATCCACGTTATCACCAGCTCCTCCACATCAGGACGCTCAGGTCCCGCTAACGTAGTTTTAGAAGTAACTCTCGATTTGGGGACCCCCTTTATTAAGTACCTCCAACATAGAAATCTCCCAGCATATCGATCTGAGCACGGGTGAATTTAACAATGCACATTACAGTTTACCCTCTAGAGCAGTCCTAGTCACGAGACGATCCTCTACCAGTGTAGGATTGATGGTGTTCTTCTCCATTGCATTCAAAGGGTAGAGATTTCTCAAATCAAGCGGGAGGTCCATGCTGGTTCCTATGGGGCTCATTATAATGGGGAAAAACTATCTCACCAGATCTGGAGGTTGGTGTATTATTGGCCCTCTAAATTCGCTGATTGCATCATGTTTTCGATGAGGTGTCATGAATTAAAGATCCATGCCAAACTTTTTCTTTTTCTTCTAGAGCCTCTCTACACTACCAAGTATTCTTGGTCCATTGTGGTCTAGGGACATGAGGTCATGGGGCTATATCCACCGGCGACAGCTTGCCAGGGCATGTTTATCCTGATCACTACAGATTTCTTTTCTATGTGGGCTGAGGAAATACCACTAAAGGAGGTCATGGACCATTATATCTTTTAATTTTTGAACTCAAACATCATCTATCAATTTGGAGTCCCCTACACCATCCTCCCCGATAATGCCACCAACTTTCTGGTAGCCGAGTTAAAGATGTTTTAAACAATGTACAATATCTGATCAAACCATACCTCCCTCTATCACATGAAATAAAATAAGTATATTGAGGTGTTCAATGAAACAATCTCTAGAATTTTGCATAAAATGGTTTGTTATAACATGAAGTGTTTTCCAGACAACCTCCCCAATGCCCTCGGGGCCTATCTTACAACTACTCGAAATTCCACACAGGTGACTCCATATTCCCTGGTGTATGGAACGGAGAACATCCTTCCCATCGAGATTCAGTTACCATCATTACGAATAGCATTATATGATAAGAAAGTACTAGATATGGTATCTGAAATTTGGCAGGCTGAATTGGATGCACTCGATGAGAATAGGTTTTGTGCCCTCCATAATCTGGAAAGGCGTCAGAAAAAGATAGCCAGATCTTCCAACAAGAAGGTTTGGCTCCTCTGTTTCTTGAATAGTGAACTAGTGTTAGTCCTGAGAACACCAATGATACCTATTAAGAAACCACCCATGTGTTAAGCCCAAATTGAAAAGACCTTACATCATTCTCAAGGTTTAACCTAGTGGTGCGTACTCCCTGGTTACCATGGATGGTTAGCGTATAACTCCTCCCACAAATCCCAAATTCCTAAAACAATGCTTTTCCTGAGTAGCTTGGTCCTACATAACCTAAATATATTATTTAAATCATGATATTAAAAGTCTTTTTTGTCCCACATGATGACAATATTCAAAAATATTCGAGCTCTATGACCATAATGTAAGATCCATGGGGTGCTGCATGTCCTTAAATAACTCCATCTATGCCACATGACGTTAAAATGTGCAATTTTTTCGAACTGAATGATATAAAACTATAAAAAATTCATCCTCCATGACATTAAACTGTGAGCGGCTGATATACCATTATGGTCTAAGCTCTACGACCTTAAACGAAGATATCTCTGTATCAATCACCCTATAAGACATTAAAATGTCACCTCAAGAACTATGTATGGATTGATTCCCATCCTCATGGGATTCGTAGGAATGCTCGGATGCATCATCATGAGTATATCCCTAGATTCTTCTCTTTGACTATCCCCTTGGGTATAGTTTCCTTGGAGGATCCCACATGATGTAGTGTATGATTCTTTGGCTCCATTCATGTTTGGATTACGATAATCACACCATGTGCCCCTCCTCATTATTCTATCCTACCACGTCCTCCCAACCTGACATTAAACTGCATGGCCCTTTCATAACTATATATGGAATGATTCACATCTTCGAGTGATACGTAGGAATGCCCAGACATTTCGTTCATCGGCCCATCCCTAATCTTCAGGATCTCCCCTTGGGTTGAATCCCATGGTGTGGTGAAGGGATGTTTCCTCATTAACATCGGGTTCATCATGATCGTACCATGTATCCATCTACTTGAATATCTCCACCTATTTCCTCATCCCACATGTCGTTAAACTACATAGGCATATTCATGATTCATCCTAACCTTTATTTTGGTCTTCATAATCTCTTAAATCCAAAAGGACTCCTCAATGGCCCATATGTTTGGCCTAAGGCCGCTCCACCCATTTCAGGCAAACGTCCTCAAGGATCATGAGAGGAAAATTGTTACATGTCTCGCGTTGCAGACCTGGTCAGCAGTTAACACTCTTTTGTTGCTCCCATTATATATCACATGACGTGGATGTCGTGTTTCTAACACTTTCAAGGGTCATCCTTCATAGTTTCTACCACCCCCTTATGTCCCATGTATTGGGTGAAGTGATTAATTTTTTCCTATTATCCCTTCAAACATCAGTTTGCCTTTGTTTGGAATGGTACTCCGGATGTCATACCTTTATATATTGGGTATATCTAGATCTCATTCCTTTTTTCCCACACCGAGCATTGCTCACATGGGATTATGAATTTTGGTAAGGAAATACCTTCATAAAGGGTCAGCCATCCATGGTCCGAGCTCTATGACCATAAACTAAGATAACCATCATCCTCACTACAAGACATTAAACTCTAAACTGGTTGGGACTTCCCATATTATATCACTCATCCTTTTCAGCTCCCTATCCCATGTTCTCATTTGCTATTATATGGTGGGGTATGATCTTGTTTCCTCATTCATGTCGGGTTACTCTTCGTTCCATACACATCCCTTGTTGAGATACCTTTCCCCAATGTTCTTCCTTTTCACATGGTGTAAAACTGCCCAGCATCCCCCAAAAATACATTTGGCATGATTCAAATCCTTATGGGATACATAGGTCCTCCCGAACATTTATCCATTGGGTCCATACCCATTTATTAGGAACTTCCTTACTTTCCTGGACTCCTAGCCTGAGTCCTCCCAGAATATGGGCCTGCGGTGTGGTATGGGATTATGTTCTCATTCATGTCAGGTTTGTAACAACCACAGAACATAACTCTTTCCCGAGTGTTCTCTTCATCCCCTTGTTCCACACTTCTCTTTCCCAGTCGGTTGCTATTAAGTTGATCCCCTCGACCCTCTTTGGTAGTTCACCAATGTGCCCAAGATCACTCTAATTCCACACCTAGAGTATTTAATCCCACATGGACATGTTATCTCCCATCCTCAGGCTTCATTCTCCTCATTATTTGGGTTTCCATCATCTTGCACATCCAAAAAGGCCCCTGGATGGAATGGATACTCAGCCTAAGGGATTTACTATCATTTCGGACCAACTTCCTCAAGGACCCCAAATGAAAAATTGATACATGTCTCGTTTTGCAAATATTGTCACTGGTTGACACTAATTTTTTGTTCGCATTTCTGATCACATGATATGGATGCTGTGTTTCAAAAACATTTAATAGTTACCCTACATCCTCACACCACCTTCATCAAGACCTAAATATTGGTTGCATGATTCACATCATTTTCCAATGCATCATGTCCATGTGAAATTTTTTCACTCTTTGTGTTATCCCTCAGTGCATGTTTGCAAATTAAGAGAAGAAAGCCATGGTGAGTTGTCATCTATGGAACTAAAAAAATTTCCCCTTTTAATGGATTTCATGTGTCCGAAATACCTTCTCTTCCCATGTTGACCACACTGAGTGTTTTCCTCATTGGCTTAGGGATTTGGTCATGGTTTGAGCCCATTTGGAAGAGTCTCATTTACCTACGGTCTGAGCTATAAGACTTTAAAATAAGATCTCTTTGCATCCTTCCAGCAAGACCTAAAATTTCATGACATTATTAGAACTATGTACAACTTGATTCCCATATTTATTGGATATGTAGGAATGTATGGGAATCTTTTCATCAGGTCCAGCTCAGGTTTTTCTAGTTACCTCTTCTCTTCGGCCTTTTGGCCCTGATTTTCAAAGAATTTCATGGTGTGGCGTGTTTGGGATTATGTCATCACTCACGTTGGGTCTTCAATAGTCATACCATGTACTCCTCTCCTAATAGCTAGTATTCCCTGTCTCTCATTCTACATGACGTTAAACGTCACTTCCATAACTATATACATCTTGATTCCCATTTTCATGGGGTATGTAGGAAAACCTAGACATTTCATCTTCGAGTCCAGAACTATATTCTTTAACCTTCTCTAGCCCCTCAGCTGGAGGATTCTGACCTGGAATCCCACATGGTGTGTTTTGGACCTTGTCCTCATTCACATCAGGTATGCTTTGTCGTGCAATGTGCATTCCCTCCTAAAACCTCATTTCTTCTTTATGTGTCCAATACATATGACCTTAAACTATGCTACTTCGTCCCACATGACATTAAACTATTGCATCTTTATTAAATTACATTAAAATGCATTGGTAGTTCCTATCATACGAGCCTAAACATTGACATTTTCATCTTTGACGCATGACAAAAAACAACTCTACATTGTGATGTAGTCACTCTAGTGGACATCATATTTGGTAGCGGTTATCCACCATAAGATTTATCAAGACCTGCCTATGGAAATATTACTATATAAATTCTTTTATTCTCCATCCTATGGTTATCGCATCAACAAAAAATGAACATCCTTCCAAAAGAATAAACAATACCTATCAAATGCTACTTCTTTTGGGGTCTGGGTCGAACCCACAGGACAATATTGTCTCAGGCATCGGTATCCAACCATGTTACTTATATAAAGACGTATGGATAGTTCCCCAACATAATGGGGTATGTAGGAATTCTTAGGCACTTTTCCTTGGGCCCAGCCCAACTTTCATTTTCAATCCCTTTACCTAAAACATCCATTGAGAGCACATGGTGTGATATGGGTTTATGTCCACAGTCACGTCAGGTTTTTCAATGTCACACCATATGTTTCCCTCCATTTTTTCTGTCTATGGTCCGAGCTCTATGACCGTTAAACTAAGATTCAACCTTCCATGTCATAGGAAACAAAAATTTACTCTAAGAGCTATGTGTGGCTTGATTCCCATCTTCATGGGATATGTTGGAATTCCCAGACATTCCGTCTATAGGCCCAGCCCCAGGAATCCTAAATCATGCCCCTTTTTCTGCCCCTTGGTCAGAACTCATTTGGATGTATGTGCTGTGGTCAGCACCTATGGGGTTCTCATTTGAGTCAGGTTTTGTGAAAACCAATATATGATTATTCTTTGCCTCTTCCCGGCCTGGTCTGAGTAATATGACCCTAAACTAAGTTCTCCAAATGGGAAAAACACATCAGGTTGGACTAATTTTCCACCCTGTGAGTATTTTATTAAATCAGGTCCCCTATTAATGGTCCACAGTAAGACCTTATGTTAGGAGTGTGAAACCCCAAGACCCTTTTCAACAAAAATGGATCTGACTCCCTCTATCTAATGAATCTTATTGTCGCACTCAAATGCATCTTGAGAAGGAGCCAAAAGTGGGGAATTTTCATATAGAAATTCCATCATTTCATGTATATGCTTTATGATCCCTTTATTTGGATCCCCATACTCTTCTATGTGTGAAGGGACCCCCTTTACAGCATGATCTCATGCCTCCTCAACTCACCTACCTTTCTGATACAATGCCCCGGAGGACATTGAATGACACTTCGTGTTAGGTCCTATGTTTCGAACATGGTCAATGATCAAACCTAATTTATCTATCCCAATTCCTAGAAAACCCAAAGTGGATACTGTGTTTCGAACATGGTTAGCAGTTATCCTCTCTATTCATTCCACCATCATTTTCATCCAGAACCATATACAGCTTCATTCTAATCCAAATGGGGTACATAGGAATGCCTTGTCACTTTTCCCTAATCCTATCCTAACATTCACTTTTTGTCCCCTAACCTAAAAAACATACTCTAGGGATAAGTGGCGTGTTGCATAATCCTTATGTCCTCATTCCCAACAGTTTTATAGCTACCGCATGACCTACTCCCCTTTCCGGATCTCCCCATTAACTTCATGTATTATCATATATAGTTAAATGACACGACTCTATATGTCCCCAACACATGACACTAAACTACGGTTCTAACCAAAACATGTTTAGGATCCCCCAAGTTAATAATGGGATGTGCCAATTTCTTTGTCAGAGAGGATTTCCCCTACCGGCATTGGTCTCCGGTAGCGCCATGATTAAGAACCATGTTTTACTTGATTCTAACCCTTATGAGATACGTGGTGATGCCCATTCATTTTGACTCAGGCCTAGAATTAGGTTCATTATACCTTCTTTCCCCTCGTCCCTAATCATGGTCCAAGAAATATGACATTAGAACTATGTGCACCGCTCTCACTGTACGGTATTAAAATATTTTTCTATCATCCTCATTATTATGATGTAAAATTACATGGAATTCCATGTCCTTATTAGAAAGGTCTTGTTCGGATTTTTGTTTGATCCCAAATCATACTGATTCTCTCACCTAATGTGTTTCCACCATAGCGGCATAATTCTTGGAGTGTTGAACTCTAGTCGAACAACCCATCACTCCACCCTCTAGGAAATGTGTGTCCTTCATTTTTACTCTCATCTGCATTCACCTATAAAGGAACTGCCTAAAATTATGGATGCTCTTCCTATGGATCGCCTAGAATAATGGAACAACATTCTGGAAGACTAATGGGTGAAATTTTTAGTCAGGCCCTGTGTTTCGAACATAGTCAGCGGTCGACCCTCAATTGTTATCCCCGTTTAAGGCCAACACAATATGGATTTTTTTTAACACGGTCAGCGGTTATCCTTCAATGTTATTCCACCACCCACATGGTTCTAAATTTATGGTATAGTGTTTCTCACATTCCACTCCCCTGTGTTCGGATTTATTCTAACGACCATGGAGTTACCCCTCTCATGCACCAAAGCATAGAGGAAAAATGGAAATTCGAAAATTTTGATAACCTTATCTACCAATCAGGCCTCCCTCATTCTTCCCTAAAATTATGGTTGGTTGTTTAAACATTGATTTCCCGAATCATGGTCAACACCCACATATTCGGATGGAATAATGAAGCAGTCATCCCTTGTTTCTTGTATCGGGAATGACACACATGAGATTAGGGATTAATAGATGGATATTTCAAAAGATTGCTAGAAATATGGTAAACCATTACAAATAATGGAATCCATGCATGAATCAATTATAAATGATCAAATCATGAAAGTATGTGGAAACGTTTACAAGCAATATAGCACCTGAGATTTATCCACTCCCATGGATGGGTTGACCTCTTTGATTGAGTTGTCTAGCTCTACCGCTCTCTAGATTGAGGAATCTAGGATCCGCTGTCACTTTTTTATCTCCCACTCCTCCTCATAATTGATATGGAGTAGTTCATCAGCCAAGATCCGAGCCTTCCCTTCATCAATATGGATGATGTCCATCTCCTCAGAGGCTCAATCTATATGCTCTTCAGCCTTCGCTAGTTGGGCCTCTAGGTGTGACATGAGCCCCGATTGTGCATTATGGAAAGAAGTATGCATTTCCGCTCATTCCCAAAACTAATGAACTTCAATTTCATACTCATTGAGCCTCTTTATGTTTACTGATTTCCTCTGTTTCTAGCTCACATGGAGTCCATGATCATGCTCCTGAATCTTTTCTTCCATGAGGTCTTGAATGAGCCTATGAGGGAACTGGGCATCCACTCCCCCAGTGCATAGATCATGCAGCCAGGAACAAAGCCTCCCCATTTGGTCTATCCATTTCACTTGAGGAGTCTCCTCGATGAAACTTTTGATAAGAATCCATGATTGGCAATGAACGAATTTTGTTTTCTCTTCATCAGTATTTGCCTCATCCCGATCCATGGGGTTAGCTAGTTCATAGGCATGGAACGCCTCCAAAAAATTGTCACCAGGGTCTCCATATAGTGTTTGATCTGGTATTTTAGGACTCTTGTTGTCTGATTGATCCTCGTTATCATATCCCACCATAATGATCACAGGATCTGTCTGAATGACAACCCCACCTGTGATCAGGAGCGTTGTAGTTTAGTCAGCTTGGGCATCCTCTTCAATGACCATCAGCATCCCTTTGGGAAAGGTAGTTATTGGATTTGTTTCCAACCATTCCAACAAAACCCATGCCATTTGATGAACTGTAAATATGAAGGGCACATAGACACCAGTTAAACAAATAAATGAATGGCAGTTACGTATCTTATGATTAATAAAAACAAAGATCCAATAGTTGGTCTCTCTCCTGAGTTGTTTCCATCGGATCCCCGAGGCGTGGCCCTCTGTATATTATTGGGATTTAAGAAAATTTCCAAAGAACTGACCTAGGTGTTTCTACCCTTATAAGTGCAGTAGTAGTCATAGAAATGGGCACAGATCCCGATATTTTCACAGCCTCATCAACCGTAGGACGGGAGAGGGTTTTTCATATGAGATCCTCCTACATAGTTCATATGTTTAGTTAAGAAGTCCTAAAGGACCTTGATGAAGACTCTGTGTAAGTGTTTTAGGATTTTATCTCATGGGCCTCTGAAAACTCTTCCTACTCTAGGTATTAGTGTCCATCCCCTCCCTACTCTAGATGGATCTTTCCACTTGACTCCTCCCCCCATGATGACTCCTCCGACCCGTCTGGCAGGGGGATGCATTCTCTCAATTCCGCAGCAGACAATTACAGAGTGGTTATTCGACCCAGAAACACATTTTCCTAGTCTGTCATTAGACGAGAAGCACTTCAAGAGTGCACAAAGTCTTCCATCTTAGTACTGTATTGCTCCCCCTCTGCTTGGGATACTAAAAAGTTGGCCCTGAAAAGGCTGATCCCTGGAAAATCTAGCCCGAGGGGGTTCAGATGGTTCCAAATCTCTGGTTGTTGAGGAATTTTCTATTGACATACTAAATATCCTAAGCCTCTAGGATGATGACATTATCATGTATATCAATGTGGCGTAGCCGCTTCCCCGAAGCCCGAGTGGATATCATTCACAATCCCCTTGGAAGCCCCCTCTTCTGGATGGGTCTTCTCTTCTGGGACAACTGGTTTTGCTACGGCCACCTGCCTCTCGAACGTTGTGGGACTTGATGATAATGCAACCCTGCCACCACGAGATGTCCTCTCCACCTTTGGGCCCTGACCTCGATTTTGGGGAGGCACCCATTCACTGACACAGATGGTTTTATTCTTTAGCATCTCTCTTAGGTAGGCTACCTCCCAGCTGATGACATACTCTATTACCAACCCTGGTGGTGTTAGCTCATTCCCAATCTTCCCATCCTCTCGTTTGAACATGAGACACATTGGCGTCATCACACACGAGTGATCCACTTAGCTCACCCCTATGTAGACTCATGGGTTCTGTCGCTACATGCCCCAGAATTATCTCGCGAAGCTGTGTGGGGTGTACGTCTCATAGAGAGAATCACTGTCAACCCATATATCCAAGAATCCACCCAGATAGGCCAGGAGTTAGTATTGAGCTATTTCATTCCTTGTACGTCATCTTTGAACACACCTATTGGCAATGGTAATGGTTGGATGTTAAACTTGTCTTCCTTCCATACTAGATTTAACACCAACTGCGGAGTCATCTTGGATGGAAAACTCCCCATGGAATTTAGAATGGATGTGTAGAAATCTGATCCCAGAGGGGAAATGGGATTTGTATATTCATAGATTCCCCTAATATGTTCTGCTATCAACACATGTAGAAGATGGAATGGCACACATATCCTTTGTGGCTTCTTCCCCTTACTAATGTACTACAACACCTTATACATCTTGGAGAGTATCTGTATCCTGAGGTTGACTCGTCCCACTATCTCCAACATGGATTCCATGATGAATGTACTCTGTCCCACGCCCATGTTTTTATCCCTCATATACAAGATCCATCTATAGATAAGCACCTAAATGAATGCAACTAACCTAAACAATTTATTATTCTCAATATTAATGCTAAATCCCATCATCTTATACTATATATGCTCCAAGAGTCACCATTTTGAGTGCCCCTTTCCTCGTTGAACCCCCTTCAGGTATGTTTGGAGCCTCAACGGGAAACCATGCATCATCATGGAAATTCATAAACAGCTTGAACCACTGCTTGAAATGGACATCCCTCACTGATAGTTTGTTATCCCCAGTCACCAGTTCCATCAATTCCTATTCTAATTCTATCATATTCTCTGGGTCCTTTGATGCATTCAAGACGGGGAGGAACTCGTCATACATTTCCCCCCAGTATTGGGACCCCTGAGATCTTGTTCAGATTCCATAGGATGATGTCAGCCTCTCTATGGTGCAAACGGAATGTGTTGGTCCTTGATGACCATATTATTAGAAACTTTGGCATCAGCTACACTAGTTGGTAGGTCTGGAATTTTGAATCCCATTCTTCCTCGTTCAGACCCACTCACTTTTGTACTGTCCTGAAATCCTCGCACGAGGCACACACCCAGCATGCCTAGGCCCAATAGTGTGTAATTTTTCCACCCTAGCGCAAATCCCACTCATCGGTCCACCCCTATTCTGGGTTCCCCAAGGCTCCCTTCAGAATTGTGTGCTACAGTGGGGGATATTTCTCAAGTTGTAGTGCCTTCCCATCCACATTATTCACATGGTTTTATAGGAAATATGCATTGATAAGCTTTAAATCATCCCATGTATGGCCATCATCCACCATGAACCGCTGTTACTATCATAGTGTTCTCCTAAAATAGTAGGTCAGAACATCCCTACTCACTTCCATAATGAAGATGTCATCCATCAGGCCAAATCCATACAGAGGCATCCTTTTACAGAGTGGGTAGTCCTTCTGGATCTCTAATAGTATCTCCACCAATGATTGGTGTTCTGATTTTCTCCATACGTATTCCATGATACCCAAGTTGTTCTCCATTTCATCCCTCTCAGAAGCATCTGCAAGGATCCAACCTGGAATCTCCCTGATGAGCCATTCAATTTTCAAGTTTTGTATTTTGTTGGTTTTGGTTCGCGAAGCTCGTTCTCAAAGATCATTCCTGAGGATTTTTCTAAGATCATGGTAATATAAAGAGGTCGTGGAGCCCTGACACCGACCTAGCAGACATAAGCCAGGGATCAAACACTTTCAGAGTCCAAGGAATCACTGTGCACCATGAAGCATAAATGCCCAATTTGTAGAGAGAAATCGCAGACCGCACAAAGCTTCACAAATTGAGAGAAGAATCGCCAAAATGTGAATATGAGAAATTAAAAAAGATTGGAAAGCCTACCCTATTTATATGAAAAGATCCCCTTTTATTTGTGGTGCATCCGTCCATGATGAGCTTCACGGTGCCCTCTACCTGTGCGCCGCCTATCCGCATCGCGACCCTCCTTAGTGGGATTGCTTTGCTATTATCCTATAATCTTTTTTGATTGACCCTCAAAGGTAGACCAACTTTTCCTTCTCGGATCCAAGTCTGACGGGGGGTTAATGTTTGGTGCTAAAATATGTGTGGAAGAAAAGGATGTGAATAAATAACCCAACTCCGTAGAGGCTACCTCATGATGCATGTTCGCAGAGCCCCACCACACAACGTCCAGCGTGAAGCCGCCTCCTTTGCGAGTGTTTTGGAGTAACGATGTGGGAGGATCCATGATAAAAAAGTTGTTTGTGAAGTCACCACAGAGTAACGAGTAGAGAGGTTTCATGATTCGAAAGATGTTTTCAAAACCACCTCAGAGTATATAGACGAGAGGCTCTGCAGTTTAGATAGAGTTCAATGTGGCTTCACACCGAGCGTTCACTGCTTCATGCCGCCTCTTGCCTCTAAATACCAGGCTCCCCTTGATCCCAATGGATAGATACTCTAACCATTCATCTTTTAAACTCTCTAATTTTGATGAACATTCTACTCTGCAAAAATTGATCTTTTCCAAGTACGTTAGCATTGAGAAGTTCCCATCCCTTAGCTCAAATACAACCCCTCTTCAATAAGGGAAGCCCTTCGGGGAGCCCCCGAGCCACCGTGAAGGAGGGAGATCTTCACGGGGTCTCAGGTCTTTGCAGAGCACTTATAATTCATGAATTACCTTCCATAAACATGTGAACCATTGGCTAAGGTAGGTTCACTATGCTTCGTGAATCACATTGCTTCATTGTGCTATGAATTTCAAGGTACCCTTGCTTCATGAAGTCCAACTCGATGAAAGTCATGCCACATCGAGAAGCACCCTCTATATGCACAAATTACCTATGCCTAGGATAGTCCACCACACATTGTGAAGCATGCCTGTAATGGCCCGGGGTTTTGAGGTCCATTACTTGGAGAAAATTTGATGTTTGAGGTGTTCTGGGTGGTCGGGAAGGCTATCCCAGCTTCTCGGTGAAGCTTAAACCTCAGCCTACTCGTATCCTTGGCCTACTAGTAGCTTAGGCTTACCGGTAGCCTCGACCTACTGGTAGCCTCAACCTACCTGTAGCCTGGGCCTACCAGTAGCCGGGGCCTACCGGTTGTCGTGGCCTACAGGTAGCCCTAGCCTAACAGTACCCCCGACCTACCGGTAGCCCTGACGTACAGGTAGTTGCGACTAACCAGTCGCCTCGGCCTACCGGTAGCCTTGGCCTACCACTGGCCTTGGCCTACCGGTAGCCTGGGACTATCGGTGGCCTCAGCCTACCTGTGGCCTCGACCAACCGGTTGACTCGGCCAACCGGTAGCCTCGGCCAACCTATAGCCTTGGCCTACCCGTAGCCTCTTCCTACCGGTAGCCTCATCCTACCGGTAGCCTCAGCCTACCGTTTCCCTTGGGGGACCGGTAGCTCCACAGTTTTTCCAGTAGCGCCTTCTTTTTGTGGGAGTTAGTTTTAAACCGTGTTTTCACCCCTTTAAGCTTGTTCTTAAGCCCATTAATGTTGATTAATTAAATGATTGGTGAGGTACCCTCCATAAATGGAAATTCATGGGTTTTGGTCATGTGTCTAACCGCGTATTCAGAAACTCCTGTTGGGAATAGGGTGGTGTGCGTCGGTTTTAACCGCCCCGAAGGGGGGGGGGTCATTTTTGGTTGAACTTGTGGGGTGGCCTAGCTGCATGGTCAACCCATGATCCTGCTTCTTCCGTGGTTTTGAGTTTTTCTCTATATATCATAACCCCCTCGAGAATACTATATCTCAGTATTTATGACCTAATGGTTTCTCTTCTCCCTGGGTTTTTTTCTATCACCCTACGCTCGGAGTACCCTTCCTCCTGACGAGTCGTACCAATGTTGTGAAGTTTTCCATGATCGCATTCCATGGAGTTCCTACTATTCTAAATTTCTAGTTTCTAAACGAGGAATTAACTTCAATCCTTTATCAATCCAGTAGGTATCTTACCTTTTTCTCTCCTCCTTGTGTATCATGCGTTGTGGGTGTTATATGGTTCCCACGAGGCAGTTTATCAACTCTACAATGAAGATAATAACCGGTTAAAGAATGGGGATGAGGAAGTTTGTTAATGTCGTTACATGTTTTTATCCATGCTTTCCCTATGATGTTGTTTTGAATTTAATGGGAATAGACCTACTGAAAATCACGGTTGACGGGGGTCTTTGTTTGTGCACCTATGTTTTGCTCTGTTTTATGCTTTGTCTGGTGAATGGGAATCATGTATGAATCGGTTAAATACATAAACTCGGTTGTTGAATATGAAATCCCAAAATCTTGTGTGATCAACCTAGTTGACCTAAATAATATAAAATAATGAATTATGAACGTTAGGATGGTTCATATATGGATGGGTTAACAGAAGGGTTGTGAATGATGTGGTTGGAATGGCATGAGTTGTTGCGTGGCTGTGGTGGTGTTTGGCAGTAGGGCTGCAGGTTGGGTTGTGAACATGAATAAATGTGGGAAGTTAATAATAAACTGGGTGGAATGGTAATGAATTAATGTGGGATAACCAAAAGTTTTTTGGGTTTTTCATTGGTTCCAATAATTTGAGGGATCTCACTGATCTCTTTGTTGATGTGACTTCACAAGAGAACCGGGTGTGAATGCTTAAATTACACGATGGTTTTCCTTCCTGCTTTATTGTTGTTTCATCTATGATTGTGCATGTTAGTTGCCCAGTAGTTAAGGGATTAACTCATGCTGAATTGTTATGAATTGTATCTTGAATAGGGAAACTGGGAACTGTTTGTTGTGTGCCTGTTTTCTGAGGCAGCAGTTCTTGTGCACCTACATGTATTTGTTTGAGGAGCCATAGGTTGGGCTATGTGTTGGTATATATATGTGTAACTGTATGTTTTGTTTTTAGTCACAACCCCACCCATATTTGGAACTTAGTGTCGGACACCCCATCTCATGGGGAAGGGTGTTTCCCCCTATTTACTCTCTTCCTACTCCCTCTTCCCTAGGATGTGATGGCTGGAGGTGACCTTACACCCAAGAATCTTCAGGTAGGTTTCGATTGGTGTGTTGTTAGCCCAAGTGTTTTTGGTCAGGGGTTCCAGTTATGGTTTGTTTCCCAGGTGTCTTCGGGATGAGACCCAGGTGTGTGCGGGTAGGTTTGTGTGGTTGTGAGGCCCAGGTGTGTGCGGTAAGGGATGTTGATGGTTGTGAGGCCTAGGTGTGTGCAGGCAGGAAGAGCATGGTAGCGTCAGGAAATTTGTCATTAGGGATTAGCAACAAGCTTGTGGGGGAAATGGTGGTGTGGGGTACCCAAATGTTTTGTTCTTACTATTACCTTACTGCTTGTGTTATTTGGAGAGCGTGGCCAGTGAGGTGGGATGGATAGATTCCTTTATATATGTTGGTTCTTCTGCTTCTCATGGGTCTTTTGGATGTCTCCCCACTTGTGCACGAGAGATATAGGTTTTCCTATTGAGTATACTTTGTATGCTCACCCTAAGTTTACTTTCAGGTTTCCAAGAGGACTTCGGAAGATGTGCGAGACCATACTAGTCTGGATGTTGGAGTTTCTATTGGTCGATGTTATTTTTTGCGTACCCTTTTCTTTTCCTATTGGTTTTGTAATTTGTAGTTCATGTACTTTGTTCAGTTTTTTATTAAAACATGCATGTAGTTTGGTTTTATTTTGAGTTTTCTATACATTGTGGTGTTTGGTGTTTACTCTTTCATTCTCCCAATCCTGGTTAACTAGAAAGGGTAATGCCTCCCATATTGTGAAACTGTACCAACCTTGGTGCTAGTATCCACTCCTAGGAAAACTGGAGGCAGGACTCATGGGTCATTATCCCATCATCAACTTAAGGAAGGGCAGGGACCTTTGCTCCCCTTCTATCGTCTTGCAGAAGGCGGGTCGTGACAGAATGGTATCAGAGGTGAGGTTGAGGGATAAGATCTAGTCTATAGTTAGGCACATTGAGAATTTCATTGGATTGTAGGGAAACAATGTTAGGTGATCTTGGTTCATGAAATAGACCAGGGAGGACCAGTTAGGACATGGGATTTTAGGGCCCCCCATGATCCAATGCAAGGACTCTGGACCTACCGAACGACCAAGTGAGGCTACACTGTTTCCAGGGTAGAGACCCTAAGAAAGGTACATGCCTCATAATGACATGTTTTCATATGTTTCATGGGTGTTTTGGGGATTTAAAATGAATAATAATTATAAGAATAATTAAGAGAAATATTCGACACTAATCGTGCTTAGGAATTCCTTATTTACCTTGTAGCTATGGCACCCGAACGTTATCCACGAGTGACTCGGGCAGTTGAGGCCCATTGGATCTGGGTAGTTGACCATCAGAGGGTTGACCGAGATGAGGAGGATGACTTGTGGTAGAGGACTTTGTGCTCTTTGCAGCGAAAAACCCTCAAGAAGTACGAGGGAAGTGTTCGGACTCAGTTAAGGAGGGATAGATTGAGGAGCTAGCCATCACCTGCTCTTTGATCCGTGCTCCGAGGGAGTATTGGGTTCTGTTGGCTGTCAGCCAACTGAGAAGAGAATTGAGTCAGTGGTGGATGCTTTTCTTGGGAGAGAAGACAGAGGTAGAGGTTTCATGGACGGGTTTCAAGAAGGAATTTCATGAGGAGTTCCTCTCCTCTACGGAGAAGGCTGAGAACAGACAGGAGTTGCTCTCCCTTCAACAGGGAAGCATTTCAGTGAGGGAGTTGGGGATCAAGTTCAATGATCTCTTGTTCTTTTCCCTGCATCTCTTTCTGGATGAGGAGTCTCGGGAAAGATGGTTAGAGGAGGCACTCCATCCTTCTCTTCAGTACGTTGTCACTCCCTTCACCCTTCCGATGTACCTAGGAGTATAGAAGAAGTCTGAGATAGTAGGGAGGATGCACTCAAAGGGAGGAACACCATGAGAGGGGAACCAGTTGGGTTCGTCAATGGGGAAGGCATTCAGCAGCAGGTCTCCAGCGATAGGGCCTTTCAGGTTTCGAAAAGAAGGGAGTAGGCCTCATCAGTTCCAGTTCTGAGCTTCTGGCCCTTGCCCCTTTATCACAGGGCCATGACCGAAGTGTTTCTCTTGCGAAGTTTTTGGGCACATCCAGAGTAGGTGTCTGACTCGATCTCTAGATAGTGTAGGTGTGTAGTTTCATCGCCCACCTCAGCAGCATCCGTTGCCAGAGAGGCCTTTCCAGCAGCAGCAGCAGGCCCCTGGCCCACCGAGGGACGACCTTGCAGGAGGAGACAGAAACTAGGGTCTTCCTCAGGGACCTCGACCAGGGCGTTGTTCGGGAGGTGGTCAACAGTTGCGAGGCAGTGGAGATGGGCGTGGACAGTTGCACGCCACATAGTAAGTAGCTTCGACAGGACCAAAGGTTGTTCGAGGTACGATCATTTTTCAGCACTCTTTTTTCTGCCTTGTTTGATTCGGGAGCTTCACACTCCTTTTTTATTCCCGAATTATCTCATGCTCTGGGACTAGATACCTAGAGACTATGTGTGCCCTTAGTGTTGAGAACACTAGTTGGGGGTTAGTCCAGCATATCTTACATTTTCCAGTGATGTAGACTGATGTTGTGACTGCTTCATTCTAGTGGAGACTTTCTTTCATTGGAGATGCAGTAATACGATGTCATTCTAGGAATCAACTGGTTATTCTCCCTGCATGCCATCATCGACTGATATCATTGGAGGATTTAATTCTCCAACGAGGATGAATGGTGTGTCTCTTTTGTTGGGGAGTAGAGTTATCAGGTGGGGAGTCGACATGTGGATCCACTCCATTCTATACTGGACAGGGTGTTAGTGGATTCGGCAGACACAGGAATGATGGATGTCCCAGAATTCGTAAGAGAATTCCCTGATGTCTTTCCCGATGAGGTTGTCACTCTACTCCCTCGACGTGACATTGTGTTTTGGATAAACATATTGCCTGGATCTCGACCGATCTCGATGGCTCTTTATCGGATGGCACCTTCTGAGTTGCGGGAGTTTCGGATTCAGATTCACGATCTGATGGAGAAGGGCTTTGTTTGACCCAGTGTGTCACCGTGGAGTGCTCCAGTTTTGTTCATAAAGAAAGAAGATGGTAGTCTACGACTTTACATAGACTACCGGAGGATGAACCAGGTGACGGTCAAGAATCATTACCCCCTCCTAAGGATAGAAGATCTATTCGACCAGCTGATGGGAGCAGGTTGGTTCTCTAAGAACAATCTGCGGTCTGGATACCACCAGTTGAGAGTGAAGGAAGGTGGTATCTCGAAGTTGGCTCTCATGTGAAGATATGGACACTTTGAGTTTTTGGTCATTCCATTTTGCGTTATGAACACACCATCTATGTTCATGAACCTCATGAACTCTGTCTTCTGAGAGTTTCTGGACTAGTTCGTTGTGGTGTTCATCGACGACATCCTTATCTACTCAAGATCACAGGAAGAGCATCTTGAGAATCTTAGGGCATTTTCGGAGTCCTTTGACACCACTATATTTATGATAAACTATCTAAGTGAAAGTTCTTAACGCGAGAAGTACATTTACTTGGACAAGTAGTGTCTCATAAGGGAATAGCAGTAGACCCGTCGAAGGCCGAGGCAGTTGTTTCATGGGAAGCACTCGAGAATTTTGTGGAATTTCATAGTTTCCTGGGTTTGGAAGGCTATTACCAAAGAGTTGTGCCTGATTTCTCTTGAGTTGCAGCTCCATTGACAGCTTTTCCTAGGAAGGGCTAGGCCTTCGTGTGGAGAGACCAGTGCCAAACAGCTTTTGGCAACCAAAAGGAGAAGCTGGTTACTGCTCCAGTACTTATATTACCAGAGGTAGGGGTATTTTTTTGAAGTGTTTTGTGATTCTTCTGGCCTTGGGTTGGGATATGTGATGATGCAGTAGTGAGGAGTGATCTCTTATGGGTCTAGGAAGTTATGTCCTAATTAATGTAACTATGACACCCACGATCTAGAGCATGCATCTGTGGTGTTCACATTGAAGTTGTGGCGGAATTATATCATTGTGTAGTGCTTTGTGGTCTTCTCAGATCACAAGAGCTTGCGTTATGTCTTTTCCGAGATGGATCTGAACTTGCAGAAGTGGAGATGGGTTGAGTTCCTCTAAGACTACGACTTCGAGATCTCTTATACTAAGGGAAAGGGTAATGTTGTGGCTGATGCCCTAAGCAAGAAATCACAAAAGGAAGTAGTTTGTGAATTTTCAGATGCTCGAAGAGCGATGGAAGAGTTAGTGGCCTTGCATTTGGATGCAAGGGTGGAAGGTGGAAGAGAATGTCTATTTCAGATGACTGTAGTTTCCTCTTTAGTGGTGCAGGTGGAAGAGTCTCAGTGGGGGGACTTAGATGTTGAAGTGATGTGAGATCGTGTTTATCAGGGAAATGCTCCTGAGGGATTTTATGAGGATGGTCAGTATCAGATGTTTTTTCATGGGAGGCTGTTTCCACCATAGATGATGTGTAAAGGAGTTCTTCGTGACTTCCATGGCTTTCCTTTAGCGGTACATACTTGGGTGTCAATGATGTACTAAGGCATGAGGGGACAGTTTTGGTGGCCCAGGGTAAAGCGGGCAGTGGCAGAGTTTGTGGCTAAGTGCCTAGTGTGTCAGCAAGTGAAGGTTGAAAACCATTTTCCTGGAGGGTTATTGCAGCCTTTAGATGTTCCCGAGTGGAAGTAGGACAGAATCTAGATGGACTTCTTCACAGGGCTTCCCAGGGCTCATGGAGACTATGATTCTATTTGGGTAGTGGTGGATTGGTTGACAAAATCAGCTCACTTCTTGGCGATTAAGGAGTCGAGACCGATGAGTACCTTAACCCATCGGTACGTCGATGAGGTGATGCCGTTTGATGGGATTCCAAGATCTATTGTCTCTGATAGAGACACGCGGTTTGCCTCATGAGTCTGCATGGGATTACAACATGTCTTTTCCACCCAGCTACACCTTAGCACTTCATTCCACCCTCAGACAGATGGGCAGATAGAACGGACGATCCAGACATTGAAATACATGATGCGGGAATGTGTTCTGTATTTTGGGGGATCATGGGTATGGAACATGCCTTTGGTGGAGTTATCTTATAACAATAGCTTCCACTCCACTATTGGCATGACACCTAATGAGGCCTTGTATGGAAGGTCATTTTGTTCACCCATTTGCTAGACAGATATTGGGGAAGCAGCTGTTCTTGGGCCAGAAGTGGTGCAGGGAACCACTGAGAAGGTTTTGCTCATGCGTGAGAGGATGACGGCAGCCCAGGACCGGTAGAAGACTTATTTTGATCGTATGAGGAGGCCCTTGGAGTTTGAGGTTGGAAATCATGTGTTCTTGAAGGTTTCCCCTCTACGTGGGCAGCGACGGTTTGGGAAGGGGAGTAAGCTCTCTACTAGGTTCATCGGACCTTTCTAGGTGTAGTGACAACTTGGTGAGGTGGCGTATCTGCTTGTATTTCCACCTCAGTTGGAGAAAGTTCACAACGTCTTTCACGTCTCCCAGCTTCGTCAATATTGACACGATGACTCCCACGTCACTGATTGGGGAGGGTTAGATGTCGAAAATGATGTGACCTTCATAGAACGACCGATCAAGATCGGGGATAGTAAAGTGAAAGTGCTTCATGGACGAACCATCCCCATGGTTCATGTGTTGCGAAGGCATGGTGGCCTCGAGGAGAGAACTTGGGAGTGGGAGGCCCAGTTACACGTTCATTACAAAAAGCTATTTTGATTTCTTTGTTGTTTTGTTCTGAGTTTTGTTGATATGTTTTACTGTGTGATTTAATATATAAAATGCTTGTTTTTCTTTTCTATTAGATTATATGTTTCGTGTTCTCGGTGTGTGTCCGAATGTGTGATGATGGGAAAACCTGACTGCTAATCAGGACGCATTAATGTGGATGCGGATTAAACCCGTGTAGGCGAGTCATTGCCACCCAAAGAGGATAATATCCTGACATGTTGGAAGGGACTCACTAACTCATGTGTTGGACAGTGTGATCCTTGTGCTTGTTGTGGATGTTTCGGGTTGATAACTCTTGGGGGGGTATTCTTGGAAGTAGGGGGGTTCTGTTCCTACTTTCGAACAACTTAGGGGTTTTCCCCTGACATGTATCTTTAGAGGGTGGTTATTTGGACCCCTCTTTTCTACTTTCAGGATTGTTCTTATATTCTCGTTGATGAGAATTGTTTGAGAAGTATCTGATGTAATGGCCCAGGGTTTTGGGGACCATTACATGGTGAAAATCTGATGTTTTTTGTGTTCTGGGTAGTCTGGAAGGCCATATCAGCTTCTCGGTGAAGCGTATGCCTCGGTCTACCGGTAGCCTCAGCCTACCGGTAGCCTGGGCCAACCGGTAGCCTCACCCTACAGGTGACCTTGGGGTACTGGTAGCTCCACGGATTTTCCAGTAGCGCCTCCTTTTTGCGCGAATTGGTTTTAAACCGTGTTTCCACCCCTTTAAGCCTGTTTTAAAGCCCATTAATGCAGATTAATTAAATGATTGGTGATGTACCCTCCTTAAATGGACAATCATGCATTTTGGTCAGGCCTCTAACTGCATTTTCAGAAATTCCTTTAGGGCATAGGGAGTTGTGCGTCAGTTTTAACCTCCCTGAAGGGTGGGGACTTTTTTGGTTGAACGTGTGGGGTGGCCCAGCAGCGTGGCAACCCATGATCCCTCTTCTTCCGCTATTTTGAGTTTTTCTCTCCGTATATTAACCATCCTGGGAATGTTGTATATCAGCCATTATAACCTAAAGGTTTCTCTTCTCCCTGAGTTTCTTTTTTCTATCACCATGCACTCGGAGTACCCTTTCTCCCGATGAGTCGTACCCTTGTTGCGAAGTTTTCCTTGATCGCGTTCTGTGGTGTTCCTACTACTCCTGACTTCTAGTTACCACGCAAGGAAGTAACATCGATCCTTGATCAATCGGGTATGGATCTTACCTTTGTCTCTCCTCCTTGTGTATCATGTGGGGTGGGTGTTCTATAGTTCCCACAAGGCAGTTAATCAATTCTGTAATGAAGATAATAACCGGTTAAAGAACGGGGACAAGGAAGCTTGTTAATATTGTTACATGTTTTTATCAATGATTTCCTTATGATGTTTTTATGAATTTAATGGGAATAGACCTACTGAAAATCATGGATTTTGGGGGACTTTGTTTGCGTACCTATGCTATGCCCTGTTTTATGCTTTTTCTGGTGAATGAGAATCATATATGAATCGGTTAAATACATAAACTTGGATATTGAATATGAAAGACCATAATCTTGTGTGATCACCCCAGTTGAACTCAATAATATAAAAGAATGAATTATGAATGTTAGGATGGTTCAGATATGGATGGTTGAATAGCTGCTCTGTGAATGGTGTGGTTGGAATGGCATGAGTTGTTGTGTGGTTGTGGTGGTGTTTGGCAGCAGGGCTACTGGTTGGGTTGTGAACATGAATAAAAGAGGGAAGTTAATAATGAACTGGGTGGAATGGTAATGAATTAATGTGGGATAACCAGCGGTTTGTTGGGTTTTTCTTTGGTTCCATTACTTTTAGGGATCTCACCGATCCCTTTGTTGATGTGACTTCACAAGAGAATAGGGTGTGAATGCTTAAATTACCTGATGGTTTTCCTTAATGCTTTATTTTTGATTCATCTGTGATTGTTCCTGTTAGTTTCCCAGTATTGATGGGATTAACTCATACTGAACTGTTATGAATGATAACTTGAACCGGGAAATTGGGAACTGTTTGTTGTGTGCCTGTTTAATGAGGAAGAAGTGCTTGTGCACCTGCTTGTATTTTTTTGAGGAGCTATAGGTTGGGTTGTGTGTTGGTATATATATGTGTAACTATATGTTTTGTGTTTAGTCTCACCCCAAACGCACTGGGAACTTAGTTTCGGACACCCCATA
This sequence comes from Viscum album, assembly GCA_963277665.1. Classification (NCBI taxonomy): domain Eukaryota; kingdom Viridiplantae; phylum Streptophyta; class Magnoliopsida; order Santalales; family Viscaceae; genus Viscum; species Viscum album. The sequence continues at coordinate 671,444,271 of OY728123.1, forward strand.
AGATGGGGAAGGGTGTTTCCCCAAGTTACTCTCTTCGTGCTCCCTCTTCCATAGGATGTGATGGATGGAGGCGACCTTACACCCAAGACTCTTCAGGTAGGTTTCGATTGGTGTGTTGTTAGACCAGGTGTTTTTGGGAAAGGGTTCGGGTTACGGTTTGTCTCCCATGTGTCTTCAGGAGGAGGCCCACGTGTGTGTGGGTAGGGATGTGTGGTTGTGAGGCCCAAGTGTGTGCAGGCAGGGATGTGGATTGTTGTGAGGCCCAGGTGTGTGCAGGCAGGAAGAGGGTGGTAGCATCCGGACGTTTTCTGTTAGGGATAAGCAGCTATCTAGTAGGGGAAATGGTGGTGCGGGGTACCCAAATATTTTGTTCTTACTATTACCTTACTGCTTGTGTTATTTGGTAAGCATGGCCAGTGAGGTGGGATGGATAAATTCCTTGATAGATGTTGGTTATTAGGCTTCTCGCGGGACTTTAGGACGTCTCCCCACTTGTGCATGAGAGCTACAGGTTTTCCAACTGAGTATACATTGTATGCTCACCCTACGTTTACTTTCAGGTTTCCAGGAGGACTTCGGTGGCCGTGCAGGACCTTACTATTCTGGAATATGGAGTTGCTGTTGGTCGCTATTGTTTTCTGCTTAGCATTTTCTTTTCTTGTTGGTTTTGTACTTTGGAGTTCTTTTACTTTGTTCAGTTTTTTTATTAAAACATGCATGTAGTTTGGTTTACTTTTGAGTTTTCTATACATGGTGGTGTTTGGTGTTGAATCATTATTTCTCCCAATCCTGGTTAACTAAAAAGGGTAATGCCTCCCATTTTGTGAAAATGGTACACCCTTGGTGCTAGTCACCACTCCGAGGCCTACTAGAGGCAGGACTCGGGGGTCATTATCTCATCTTCGACTTGAGTAATGATGGGTGGGGACCTTTTTTGCCCCTTCCATCTTCATACCGATGGCGGGTCGTGACAATACCCCTTCGCGAATCCCCTCCCCTACTTGGATAATCAGAGCTTCACAACATCCTTCACTATGAACACATTTTATACGTAAAAGATTTTCCCATATGACCCTCCAGATTTGAATGAATGTGATTTCAAGGTCCCTTGGGTGGTGTTTCGCATTGTGTTTTTTAGCCTTATGATTCTTCACATCAGAATGCTATTGAATATTGCTTCTTCTCATATCCTCGCTAATGTGGTCTCCTCTATGGATCACTCCACGACACCCCCTCAGCATGGCATTGCATGTGCCTTTCCTTTACCAAGGGTTAAAGCATACCAATTATGTAATTCCAAGGGGTGTAGAGTGAACCCCCTTATTTTGATATGTGAGATGGTAAACTTCAAAGATCCATTTTCGTTAGAACATGATTATAAACTTTGGCCTTTCTCCATACATCATGAATGGGGTGCCTCATCTCGGACATTCTCTACACCCGCTCATCACTATGGGAGGGAGATCTTTCTTACATGGAATGAGATACTCATTGTGGGAGTGGATCTCATCCATACGGAAGGACAACCATCTAGGTGAAAGCCCCTAAGAGATCTTTCCAAATGTCGCACCCCTATTCCTCCTTTCTTCTTCGGTGTCGAAGACTTGATGAGAGAGGGGAATAGAGACCTTCGTTATCCCCTCCCTCTTCCTTTGGGTTTTGTGGCCATCAGGCCACCATCCTTGAGTAAGCCCCAATATCTATCTCCCTAGGCTGTTAACCACGTGTAAGACCCAATTTCTTCATTGGGCTACTATCCACATGTAAGACCCACTCCACTTCACACAGACTCACCTTTCTCGATGTGATCATCAGGTCATCACTGCCTCTAGTTTCTCACATGGAGCATGACTCACATGGGCTTAGAGTATGCATTGAACTTGGAATCCTCTAAGAGATGCCATAGAGTGTAATCCCCAAGAACCATTCCTATCTATGTGGACTTTGATCTTTGACTAGGAAAGGTACGTAGGAAGCCTCGTTGAGGTTCAATCCCAACACATACTTTTCCAGACCACTTCACGTTAGTTCACCTTCTTCCTGCATGATGCTATACTGTATCCACCATTTTGAACTATGTGGACATTGATCCCTGTCACCATGGAAAGGTACGCAGGAATCCAACCTAAGGTTCAATCCTAACACCCATCGGTCACGACCACTTCACGTTGGTCCACCCTCGTCCCACATAACATTAAAATATACCCATTCGAACTACATGGGCTTTGATCCTTGTCTCCTAGAAAAGGTGTGTATAAATCCTCCCTAAGGTATAACCCAATTTATGGTAAGCAGTTGTGATCGCCAATCAACGATATGCCAATTTGATCCCTAATCAATGATAATCCACTATGATCCCCAATCAATAGTAATCCATTGTGTTCCCCAAGCAATGGTAAGTCGTTCTGATCCCCAATTGAAAGTAACCCATTAAGATCACCAATTGATGGTAAACCGTTATGTTCTCAAACTAGTGGTAAGGTGTTGTAGTCCTATCTAGTGGTATGTAGTTGTAGTCTACAACAAACAATACACCATTGTAGTCCCCTTCCCTGGGACCCACTTCTTTGGTCCTCCCCTTGAGCATGAAATATACCTGGGTGTATATTTTCGGGTCATTGTCATATGCATACACCATGATTCTATACCCTCATCTTGAACTACGTGGGCTTTGATTCCCTACAATAGAGATACATATGAAGCCTCCTTGAGTTTCAGTCCCATCACCCATGTCTCATCTAGGTTTTTATCTGGGATGTTCATGCCCTAACCCGGAATTTCCACGTCCTCCAAGTCCATCTGTACATCCATTCTCACGGGTCACCTCCTCATGTGTCTCACCTCCCAACTAAACTATTTGGACATTGTTTAATTTCCATAGGGATATGTAGGAATCCTCATTGAGGTTCAATCCCAACATCACCATCGACCTACCATCAGCTCCATCTCACTCTCCATCCACTCTCAACTATCCATATTTATCCTGATTCTTACCCAGGAAACCACATCCTAGTGAGATCATGTCACCCACTCTTTTTATTTTTCTATCCGAAATCAGGAAACTAACAACGTGTTATCCCCTAGCATTAGTGATCCATCCTGGGGTTGTACCATTAGGATCCACTCCTGTAAGTGTTCTAATTAGTCTTGTCTGTCTCTGATAGACATTAAACTAGTCGCATACCTTGTGCTAAACATGGGAAGCTGAGGAAAACCTTAGAGACATGCTTGTGGCATATAATTCAATACATTTGACGTGGGATGCCTCGAGCTTCCAAGCACTCGAGAATCCCTATCATAAGGGGAAGAAACCTATATGTACCCGTGTACCAGCATCAAGACATTGCATCGATGCCCAATGTGACTACTCCCCCGACTGAAGGTTGCTTACCAAACTTGAACCCTTGAAATATCTTGTTAGAAGAAGTGTAATTAACCTGTGTCCATGAGGACATGGAATGGGGAAGAGTTTCACGAACATCTTCTTATGTCTATGACGGAGACCGGGACTAGTAAACAAGTTCTGAGGAGGTAACCATTGAAGGAGGAACCCAAATCCCATCATCCTGTTTCGATCAAAGAGAAAACATCCCTGAATAATCGAAGGATGTTGCCCGCCATTGGTAAAGTGGGAATTCAGGGAAACAGTTGTGCGTCCAATGAAAGAGACAGATGTGTTCCCCATCTAAAGAGTTAGAAACAAATGATTATTAGTCAAATTTTTTTTAATGTTTCCATGAAATGAAAATCATTATTTGTTTTTAATATTTTATTGTATATTAATCGATATTTATTCAAAATTTAGAGATTTATTAGGTCACTTATTCAATAATATTATTATGGAATCCTTGTTGAGACCCTAATGTTCTTTAATCTCACACCTACCATTTTCCTTTGGGTTAGTGTATATTTACTTCTACCAGGTTGGAGTAAGGGGAATGTTCCACATAGGGGAAGAAGTTATTATTGACTCATTGGATCTTTGAGTACTATATCTTCTAGGACATGGGTTGCTTACTCACCGTTCTCTATTAGTTTTATGATTTTCTTTGGTTTGTTTATACCTATTTGTCTTCTGGTGTAGTTCAACCTGTGGTGTTTTCTATTGAGCATACTAACTTGTAGTAGTTTCTTCCAATATTTTCATAGAAAACATATTCCCAAATTTATCTTCTATGATTATATGTGATAACTTCTATCCCATGGGGAACAAAAATGCCCTTCAAGTAATGCGGAGACTATATTGGGTATGTGGGTAACCGAGTATTTATGTTGGCTTGTGAGATATTGGAATCAAAGGTACTGGTTAATGATCCTCCCATGATGTCAGTATGCAGTGGAGTGATCTTGTCATGGCTTAGAAGGTAGTTGTTATTGGGTTCCTAGAGCTATCTTCTTATAATGATATTTACGACACTATGGGTAGTTTTGGATAGTTGTCTTGATGATTAGTTCTAGTCCTCTCCCAAATTTTTATTTGAATACATTGAAATCCATGTGTTGTTTTTCTAAATGATGGGATAAATATACCATATTCCTAGGTTTGAGTTTGAATATATCATCTTTAATGTTGTTTTATGATCTTGTGTAATATATTTTCTCCATGAAGGCATATTAATCGAATCTAGGATTTAGCTGCTGATAAACCAAAGTTATCAAATCCTCCCCTGAACAATATTCTAGTATAATTTATTGTACATTTTTTCCAAGCTCTGGGAAATGAACCCGCACCCATTCCCATTCAGGATCTACCATTGGAACCTCATATAGATTACTTCAAGATTCATGACAGGATTTCCCTAGACGGAAGCCGTCAATGTACAAATTCTATATTATTCTTAAACTATCTGAGGATTAGTTAACTGGCATTTATCTTTTGTTTGTGTTCATGGAAACACTTGATGAAATCACTATGAAATGATCCACATTCAATATAATGGGATCTAGATGGATATGGTGGGACACAATAGTGATAGAAAAGAAGAAAAAGGTATTAGAGTGGATATACATTGTTTTTCTGTTCATGGACTACTCCTATCCAGATTCAAACGTGTTGGATCAGGCTATTGAGTTTCTCAAACTCGTGAAGGATAATGGGACTTTCCAGTAATATGTAAATCATTTTTCTGAGCATGTGAAATTTGAACATGAGATTATATCAAATGGGAAGATGAAGAAATGACTATTTAAGATTTTACATCGATTTAAAAAAATTTCATAGGGTTTCTGGCTAAATATATCTTATTTTGATAAAGTGATGGATAGAGAATTGATAGTTGAAATGGAGCAGGCTGGTAACTCAAGGTTGATGGGAGTTCATTTTTATCCTAGTGGATGTTCTATGAGTTCCTATCAAGAGAATGGGAAGCATGATGATTTTCATTGTGGTTCTCAATAGTTTGGGTTTTTATCAACATACTATGGTCCCTAGAAGAGGCCTTTTTATTTTTTTTACCAATATGGATAACATGGGAACTCAAAATGGGTTTTCACTAAGGCACCCAAAATATGTGCTTCTTTCATATTCTCAAGTCACTGGCTAAAGTTCTTCATTTTCAGTTCTACTTCACATAGTGGAACAGAATCATCAATGCCTAATAAAACTATGGTTCAATCAAAAACATTATGAAAAAAGGGATTCCATACATTGGCATCTGTAATTAAGCTTCATTAATGAGTGGTAGAGTATCTGGAGGAAGAAGATATGGTTCCAACAACTGTGAGAGGTACCATCACTATTGTGTCATCTTTAGTGACTACTTTATTTGATAGAGGTGAATCTCATTTATTCATTTTGACTCATATTGTAACTATATATTACTATAGATAGTTTTTCTTCTATGATTAATATTACTACACAAATCTAAATTAAAAGATATTAGTGTCTCTATTGTCTTGATTTTTTCTTCTCTTCGTTAGATATTGAGTTTACAGAGAATATTCTAGTTCATGACATGAATCCACATGATGTCATTTTTTAGATGGATTGCATCATTTCCAATAAAATTTGAATATATTTCTATCTTTTATGAGTCTCCTTTATTACCCCTGATGGAGTGTGCCATATATTTCAGGGAGAGTGGGACCTATGGTCGAGTTGAGCTAGAAATTCATACCCAAAGTTTGGGAATGTAATTTCTATGTTACATTTTGATCTAGAGCAGGAATATTTTTGTGGTGATCAACCTCAAGTGGTCATCGAGATCCCTTATTTTTAGCTTCTATATTATTTAGTTTCCACCATTAAGGGATGTAGTGTTTTCAATCAATTTAGTGTCTAGTACACAACCGTTGTCTATTCCCTCTTGTTGAATGGAACTAGGATGAATGAATTATTTTAAGTCTCATTTGGATGCTCATTTAGAGAGATTATTCATATTCCAATGTGTGTCAACTAGGGAAGTGCTAATTCTATTTTCTATGAAATCTTATAGGACACTTCATCTTTCTGTTGATTATAGAAAATTAAATTGAGTAACAGTAAATATAAAATTATCTATTACCAAGGATTGAAGATCGGTGTTACCAGTTGAAAGGGGGATGTGGTTCTAAATGATTGGTCATTGATATGGTTATCATCAAATGAGGATTAAAAAATATGAAAATCATAAAAACACATTTAAGAACATTTATATACATTATGAGTTTCTTTTCGTTCCATTTAGCCTAACTAACGATCCTTCAATCATTATGTCTTTAATGAATAATATTTTTGATTAGTATCATTATACATTTGTAGCGGTATTTGTGGATTAAATCCTAGCCTAAGGTGGATCATGTGTGTCATTTAGGAGAAGTTATGGAATTGTTAAGAAATCACCTACTTTATTACAAGAAACAAAAATGTAATTTATTGGTTTATTATATACAATTAATGGGACATATGATGTCAAAACATGGTTTCTCATTAGATAATAAGATGGTGAAAGCTATTATGATAATGGAGAAACCATGAAATACTTTCAAGATTCATGTCTTCTTTGTTTTAGCAGGTTATTATCACAGGTATGAAATGGATTTAACAATGTTGGTTTCACCAATGACTGTTCTAACTCTAAATGGACTAATGTTTGTGTGGGGTGATAAATTTCAGATTTATTTTATTAAGATGAAACCAATTTTGACTTATGTACACATTTTAACTTTTCCAGAGGCCGAACAGGGCTATGTTGTCTTCTGTGATGCATCAGGTTAATGTTTGGGCCACATTATAATGAAATGTTATCATATAATTGTGTATGTCTCTCGAAATCTTACGCCACATGAGAAGAATTATTTGACCCATGAAATTGAACTCACATATATAATTCACATGAAATGTCTTGGTTCCATAACCTTCTCATAGAATAGTTGACAATGTATTCCCATAACAAGTACTTGGGTAATATATTCTGTCAAAAATATTTGAATCTCCTCTATAGGCATTGTGTGGAGTACCAAAAATATTTTTATTTCAACATTTACTATACCCCATGGAAGGGGAATGTCATTAAGAATTATTTATGAAATAAAATTCTAACTCCTGGCATAAAATATCTATCAAAAGAGTGGAAATTGATGAATCCCATTTCATAGTTTCATATTAGAGTCTTTGAGTAAATGGTCAATGTTGTTTTCACCATTTTTCGATTGAAATCATCACTTATCGATATGGTTTATTAGGAACAACAGCTTGAAGATGAATTCCATATCATTAGGGAATATCTTTATTGTGGGGATACCATTGCTGATTAATTGTTATCCACATGGGGGTTTCTATGTTTCCCAGACTGGTATGTTGTACCTTTCTCTATAAGGAAAGCTGTTATGGGTGAATAAAATAATTCCCAGTGGGCAGTGAACCCAAGAACTATGAATATGTTCTATGATATGTGGCAACAACTGTGGTGGATAGGTATGAGATGGGACATTTATACTAGTTTCTCTCATTGTCATACTTTCAAATAGGTCAAGGATGAGCACCTGATAGCTTCATTTTTCATAGGCCACTTCCATCACTAACTTGGAAGTGGGATGAGATCTCAATGGACATTGGGGTTAAGTTTTCCATATACCCTAAAAAAGAAGAACGCGATATCGGTTATGATCGATTTGATAGCTAAATAGTATCATGTTATAACAATTATTGATTCAATCAAATTTGAAGTGTTTTTAAATATCTATCCATTAGATATTTTTCATTTTCACAGAGTTCGATCTACTATAGTCTCTTAAAGAGAACCTTGGTTTACTTATCTCTTTTGGATATTCCCCTTGGAGGCACTAGGATCATAGTATTTTTTGAGTATGGTATACTATCCATTTCAAGATGGATAGATAGAGAGATATATATAGATTCAACAGCATATTCTTTTTGCCTACACCCTTGACTTTGGTGGAGCTTAGGATGAAAATTTGGGGCTAGTTGATTTTTTCCTACAACAATAGTCACAAGTCTACGATAGGTATGGATCCTTTTGACGCCTTTTATGGTCATCCTTATAAATATCATTAGTGTTGGTCAATGATTGGTGAATTTTCCTTGGTTGGATCGAGCATGGTTCAAGATAAAACAGAAATGATTCAATTTATTTATCATATATTATTGTCTATGGCGTGGATCTAGTCTAAATCTTATGTTGATAATAATCAAGGATCACTTTAACTTTCAGTTGGTGGTCAGGTTTTTATGAAAGGTTCACCTCTGTTAGGTTATCGAAAAATTGGCAGGTAAGCGATGCATTATCATCATTTTGTGGGACCTTTTGAGGTTGTTGAGTAGGTCGGGAAAGTAGATTACTATTTTTCACATCCACCATTGATGATTTTGATACATAGCATGTTTTAATGTTTTGAAATTATGAAATAATATTTCTAACCCACCTCACATTTTGAGATATATTGATCATAATGTTGAACTAGATTTATCCATGATTGATCATCCAATCATGATAGTTTATTCAAACACCAAGGCACATCATGTGATGATGATACCATTTGTCCTGGTGCTATGAAAACATAGATTTTTTACTCATGAGACCAGCAGAGCAGCTGGGGGAACCTGAGCTGGGTCTTGGGGATTATCACGTCGCTCGAGTGGATTTGGCGACACATACCACCACCTTTTTCCATACGTTATGGCCTATATCCTTTTTATGTGATTAGGATGGTTAGGGTCACCTATGGGAAACACATTGGGGGAACTTGTACATGACCTTACTACCCCATCCGAGGATCACTATAGTTTGGAAACCACTTTACGACCCATTTTTCAAGGTGGTCATCGACCATCATTTTGTGCTCAATGAGATACTGGAGCAACACGTCTTTTTCAAGATAATATTACATCATCTAAATTGATCCAATTGGTTTAGAGTGTTTGACAGGTCCAATATGCTCCTCACCCTTATTGGGATTCCGGCTATGGACCAATACCTTGGTGGGCATGACAACATCCAGGAGATTTCTCTGCTGGCGAGTAACCCTTCTAGATGGATCCAATAGTTGTGGAACTCCTCCAGAGGGTATGGTCTCATCAAGGAGCTCCAAATCATTCTCTCCCTCTTATAGATCGACCATGTTAACTGTGACTCTTTCAGGATGCATATCCTCAATATCGCTTGGAATATTGGGCTGGCGCTGGATAGAACTGAAACAGAGGGTAGCATACTTCCCCCAACCATGAAGCTAAACGTGGGGGGGAAGTATCCTTGATAATTCTATGGAACACTTTAAAACTCTCAATGAATCGTTGCTGTAGGGTCCTGTGGCGACCTGGTGACTCAGCGTGCTGGGCCATAGGGAGCGTGTCCAAGTCAACCATACTGAATTGTTTTCCAATATCCTCAATTTATTTTTGGGCCTCTAAATCATTTTTGAATCAGATTAAAGTAAAGAGACAGTTTTCAATCTTTTATGGGTATGTGAATCTTCTCGTCATGGTCTATCCTAATCTATGCATCCCTCCTCCATAGGGTTTGATAGATATTCATGTGGTTTGGGGACTTAAATCTCTATTTTTTTAGATCTTGAATTCGGGTTTCATTCTTGGATCTTCTTTCCTTTCATTATTTCATGGTGTTTCCCTTTGTGGGTGTTGTGAGATATGATCTCTTTATTTAAGTATGTGGGTCCATTTAAGACAGAAAAAATAATTTAACCCTGAATTTGTTTTTTGAAATTAAATTTATTTCAATTATATTATGAGAAAACTTATTCACATCAAATTGGGATTTGGATTTTCATTAAAAAAAATTGGGGGAACCCCCCAATTTCAGTGAATTGGGGTATGTCTGTGGTGTTTGAGGGATAATTGTGATATTAAATTTTTAACTGAATTAGAGAATTTATTTCTAATATTTATTTAAAAAATCTATTTATGTAAAATGGAATAAATAGTGTTGATATGAACCCTTTGGGTTTATCCTTGAAAAAATCATGATTTTTTTTTAAAATCGTATATTAATTTTTAAAGGGAATTAAAAATATTGATAAAGATAATGGGGAAATTTTATTTTCAACAGTTTTGAAATAATTTTCCCACTTATTGATTACTATTAGAGAATATATAATATATGTTTATTTGTGATTTATTCAATACAACACTCTATTGAAGCTTTACAACACTAAAAAATACTAGTTAATTAGGTCACAATCCTAATAGAATAGCGATAAGTCCTATTTGATGAGTGTCTGAGGGAAATTTGTAAATATATTGCCATGATGACCTATTCAAGCGTGTGAGGATCCTATAACCTGTAATAATAGTACATCATTGTTGATTACCATGTTTATAATTTTTTATTAAATCGATATATATTTAATTATTTGTAAAATATTTTACACATGCCATTGTAGTTTATATAAACATTATATAAAATTTTTATTAATACATTTTTTTGAAATGTTTCAATCAATTTAGAAAAACATGATTTGATTTAAATATGATATTTTCTATACATGCCTTTTTATGAAAAATTGAAATCTTGATTTGATTAATTAATGTTGAATCTGATTATGGAGTCCACGGAGAGACCCTACTGGGCTTTTAGCTCGCACCCTACGCATGCCTTCCCATGATTATAGACTTCAATATGATAGGTTTGAGTAGGTGAAATGTTCCATTTGGAGGTGGAGTATGATTTTGACTCCATTGAGGATGGAATGTTGTTTCCATTGGGAATTGGGTTGCATTTCATCCTATTTTCTGGTACATTGATTATGTACTTTTGTTTTTTTATACGTGTTTGACATCGAGTGTAATTATACCTATGGAGTTTTTTTAGAATGCTGACTAGTAGCTATATATTCTATTGTTTTGTGGAAAAAACACTCCCATATTTGTCTTGTATGATGCTAGTAAATAGTCTCTAACATAAGGTATTTGGAATTCCCTTGGGTCCATGTTAGTATCATATCGTGTAATAAGGAATTGGGGTAACTAAGATAGTTCATTAAATTCACCCCCCTTGAGTGAGGCTATAATTTTTAAATCCCCCCACACCCATGGTTCCTCCACCAAGTGAAAAAAATCTAAAAATACTGATTGTGGATTTTTTTATTAAGTATAAGAGAACAATTAATCTCATCAAAAATCCTTGAAATGATAGGAAATCATTTAAAATACACTCAAATTCACCTACATCTATGGATGTAGTCCAAATTTAATTCAAACATTCAGATGCATTTATCAAACCATCATATCATGTGAGCACTTCAATATTAATATCATTGAAATAGTTTCTAAATTCTTCTAAAGGGTATATCCTAAATCTATAACTGACGAGGAATTCAATTTCATTTTTTTCTCTAATTTCCTTGGATTTAGGAATTTTTTATAAACACTACAAAATGTTTTGGTGATGAAGGTATATGAAAATAAATATTTGAGAAATTTCTCAAGCATAAGTATCTTGAAGGGTTACACTCTATAAATTATGAAAGATCTTGTAACCTAAAAGAACTATATAAATATAAATATATATTAGACTTCAAAAATTTTGTGGACATAGTAATGATAGAGAAATTGGTGAAGGATCATTTTTAAAAAAAATATGAATACATATTTTCAACTTCTGGGGATGGTAATTCTTTTCTCCAAGCCTCAAAGTTTTGATTTTTTTCTCATATAGTCTTTTGATTAGACTATATAAATACTTCCATCTGTGTTACAATCACTTCTATATACATGATGAATAATAAAGATAGATTTCTTTAATGTCATGTCTAATTCTACAAAATACATGAAAATTATCGATTCTATAAATACTAAAACATATGCCTTGCCAATTTCATAATCAAATTACTATACTATAAATGATGAATTAACTAAGTGGAAGTCAAATCGTTGTTTGAATATGAAAATATTTAGATGTCTTTTCTTCTCTATAAGGTAATTTACTTCAAAATACAAGTCATGTTATCAAAACTCATAAAAAGTGCAAGGATTATTTTCCATTTTTTTGGAAAATGACACATATTTCATTATTTTTTTAGGAATATGCAACACGTCAATATTATATATGATGTTTCCTGTACGAATTCATGTGTTTGAATTCAATATAAAAGTTTCAATATTGTTCAAAATAGTTGTCACAAGGTTAAAAATGAGTAAATGATCACAAATTGTTTTCAAAATTAATAAAATGGTAAATTTATCAGTTTTTGTGAAGGAATTGACTACACATAAATATAACACATGATGTGACTCGTATGACTCAATGTGTGTGTTTTCATGTTACAAATTTTCATTTTTGTATAAAAAACATGTCATGCAGCTAAAAATGAGAAAACAAGATCGTATTATATTTATAATTTAGGAAAATTTTCTATAATTCATTTATGAATTTTTAATCAACAATGCACAAATATGACACATGAAGTTTCCTATACGACTTAAAGTTCTTGTTATAACATTAAAAGTGACATTTTTGTTTAAAACACACACCACAAAGAAAAAAGAAGGAATACAATCTCATATTGTATTAAAATATTAATAAATATAACCATAACTCTTTTTTTACAAGAATAATTCATTCTCACATCAATATGACACATGATGTAAATAGTATGACTCAAAGCTAGTGTTTTCACAATAAAAAGTCCATTTAAGATTACAAGGATATCAAAAATCCATAACTAAGAATGTGAGATTATATTGTCTATATAATTTAAGAAAATTATATTTAAGTAATTTTTTTAGGTAGAAATAAAATGTGTTTCAATATGACAAACAATGTGCCATATATGAAAAAAGGTGCGTGTTTTCGCATTAAAAGTGTCATTTTAGTGCAAAACACGCATCACAAATCCTATATCAAGAAAATAATCTCAAAATATTTTTATAATTTTTGAAACTAATCCATATTTCATTTCTGACATGTAGGAATAACTTTTCTATCAATCCAACCCTCGATGAGATAAGCATGACTCCAATTATGTGTTTTCACTTTAAAATTATCATTTTAGTTTGAAAAACTATAACGTTGAAAAAACTATGCAAAGAACCTCAAATTTTATTTATAATATTGTTAACTGAATTATATTTCATTTATATTATGTGGAAATTGAACTCACATTAATCTAACAAAGTATTTGGAAGGTATGAATCAATGTGCGTGTTTTAGCATTAAAAGGGTAATTGTTGTTTATGACACACGCCACAAAGCTAAAATTAAGAAAACAATCTCATATGGGGTTTTTACTTTAATAAATTGATCCATAATTAATTTTTATTTATTGGAATTGAACTCCCTTTAATCTGACATGGAATATGGTTGTAAGGACTCAAATTTCAAGTTCTCATTATAAAAGTTTCATTCTTGTTTAAAATGTTCATCACATTATCTAAACCATGAAAATATAATCATATTGTTTTCAAAAATTAATAAAATAACACATATTTCTTTTGTGGTGTATTAAAAATGATTCCAAATAAATCCAAGAAAATATTTTTGTGGTATGACCCAAAGTGTGTGTTTTCACATTAAAAGTACCATTTTAATGTAAAACCCATGTTACAAATTGAGATACATGTAAACAAGCTTATATTCACTTGATATATTAAAAATTGTATCCATAATTGTTGTGTGATGTGTAAAAATATGTTTCATGTTATTCTCACACATGATGTGGCCATAATGAATTGTAAATTAAATATTGTTTATGCTACTCAGGGGTAACATAAAGATTTCTAAATTTATTTAAAGTTAACATGAAGATTTATTAAATTTTTCCATGGTAAAACTGGTATTTATAATATTTATGAAAGATCACTTTAAGATTTATTAAGATGATAAAGGGTAAATTAAATATTTCATAACTTATAGATAGGTTACATGAAATTTTCATAAGTTATTTAAGGGTCAATTGAATATTTCAAAATTTATTGATATATAATAGGATTATTTCTAAATTTTATGAATAAAAACATTAATATTCTATATGTTATTAAATGGTTGATTGAAATTTTATTAGGTTACTTAAGTGTAACTTGAATTTTTCTTCCATTAATTTAAGGAAACATAAAATATTTTTATGTTATTGATGGGTAACATGATGATTTTTTATGTTATTGAATTGTAAATTGAAATTTTATAATGTTATTAAAGGTAAATTGAATATTTCATAAGTTATAGAAGTGGTATATGAAGATTTATTTAGTTATTAAAGGTTAACATGAATATTTCATATATTATTGATGGGTAACTCAAAATTTTCATAAGTTATCATACGGTAAGTTGATGATTTCTTATGTTATTGAACGGAAACTAGTTCTTCAGTTACTAAAGCGTAACATGAATATCTATTAAGTTATTGTTTGGAAATTTGATGAATTTTTAACTTTCTATTATGTAACTAAAATATTTCATAAGCTACTAAAGGAAAACAAAAATATTTATTCTGTTACTGAATGGTAACTCGGAATTTTCTTTTGTTTCTAAAGGGTTACATGAATCTTTCTTATGTTACTGGAAGGTAACTAAATCTTTTATTAACATACTAAATTTTAACATCAATATTTATTATGTAAAATAAGGGTAAATCAAATATTTCTTAATATTCTGAAGGATACCATGAATATTTATTATTTTATTAAAGGTTACCTTGATATATTCTTACTTTTTTGAACAGTTACTTGATTATTAATTAATTAAATAAATGGTAAATTGAAATTTTCTTATGTTACTAAATGGTAACCTGAAATATTTTTTAGTTACTAACGTGATACTCAAATATTTATTTTTTTATTAAATGGTTACATTAAGATTTATTAAGTTATAGGACGTTAAATTAAAAATTTATTAACGTAATGAAAGATAAATTGTTGATTCTAAATTTACAGAAGGAAAACTAAAAATTTTATTATGTTATTGAAGGGTAAAATGAATTTTTCTCAATTTATTGAATGGTAAATAGAATACTTCTTATGTTTTTTAAAGGTAGCTCAAAAATTTCTGAAGTTACTGAAAGGTAACTCAAATTTTTCTTAAGTCTATAAAAGGTTACACAAAATTTTCTTAAGGTATTTAATGGTAACATGAATTTAGGTTATAATAATTTAATTTCACCAAGGGATGGGTACAAGCCTTGGAGATCATTCTTAGATGATCATGGATGCCTCCGGTTTGTAATGAGGTGTTTTTATATTTTAAGTTGATATTCAATGATGATTTTTATACTTTTGAGATCAATAAAACATCTAATTTTCTAACCACCATACAATTCATGCTTGTTGGCCAACCACATCTCAATGAGTTCCATAAAACTAGGATTATTTTCATTCAAGCTATCCAAGAAGTTATAAGAGAGGTTAATATAAAAAAAATCCAATAATAAATTATAATGAAATTGAAAACTATTATAATGAAATATATTACCCAAGTGGATGTTTTCAATATAAAAGTGTCAAATAAGATTAAAATCATGTTTCATTTTCCAAACATAATCAAGGAGATTATATATTTTCTAATCTTTATAAAAATGATCCAGTAAATCTTAGTTTATATGTAGCAATTGAACATGTGTCCAACTGACACATGATGCAGCTGGTTTGACTAAAAATAGATGTTTTCAGATTAAAAGGATAATTTTAGTTTAAAAAAACATCACACAAAAAAAATAAAGGAAACAATAACATATTATTTTCATAATTTAAGAAAATTATTTATATTACATTTTGGATTGAATTTTTCAACAACGAATCAATCTAACACATCATGTGGCTGGTATTACTCAAAGTGTGTGCTTTCACATAAAATGTTTCATGATTTATTAAAACATAGTTCACAAATCCAAAATTGAAAAAAAATGATATTTTATTGTCTTCATACTTAATAAAATTGTCCATAATTCATGTGTGGTGTTTAGGAATTTTTTTACAAAAATATGATACAAGATTTAGCCGACATGATTTAAACTACATTTTTTCAATATAAATGTGTCATTTTAGTTTAAAATGTGCATAAAAAGTTAAAAATAATAAAATAGTATCATATTGTCTTAAAAACAATATAAAACAATCTATATGTCCATTTTTATGTGTATTAATATATCATAAATCAATCTAACACAAGATGTGGATGGTATGACTCAATGTCTGTGTTTTTAGTGCCATTTTAGTGTAAAATATTCTCCGAATAGACAAAACTAAATAAATAGGTCAGTATTATCCTGAAACATTTGGAACATAATTCCTATATCATTTTTTGTGTTCTATAATAAAAAACAGATCTGTCCAACACGTGATGTGGCTGTTATTTCTCGAAGCATGTGTTTTCAACAAAGAAGTTTCATTTTAATTAAAAACACAGATCACATATCCAGAACTGTGAAAATGAGCTCGAATTGTTTTCAAATAATTTTAAAATGATGGATAATTTATTTTTTTTTCTAAGAATGGACCACACTTCAATATGACATAGGTTGGGTTCAATTTGATTCCTAGTGCATTTTTTAAATGTAAGAGTGTCATTTTAGTTTAAATATTATTTCACATAGAAAAAACCTAGAAAAAAAGACCATAGTATTTTTAATCATTAGTAAAACTATCCATAGTTAATTTGAGGCTTATAATGATTGTGATCATGACAATATGACCCAAAATTTGGTCAATATGATTCAAAGTACATGTAATTTTTGTTTAAAAAACGGGGATCACAGAAAAATCAGATAAAAATAGCTTAGATTGTTTTCAAACATTAGAAAATTTATCCATAATTTATTTTTGATTTTTATCTATTAACATCATGTCAATATGGCACATGATGTGGCCGGTATTACTCAAATAACATGTTTTCAATATAAAAGTTCCATTTATGTTTAAATCTTTCATCACATATCCTAAAGCTAGAAATATTAGCTCAATTGATAACAAACATTAGGTAATTTATCCATAGTTCAACTTTAACCTATAGGAATCACCCTCACATAAATTCTACCCATGATGTAACCATTGTTCTAATAATTTTAGGTTTTCAATTTAAAATTTTAATTTCAGTTAAATGTGAGTGTGATTTAACTAAAACTAAGAAAATGAGATCATATTGTTTTCAATCATTCAGAAAATTATCAATAATTACATTTTGAAGAGTAGGAATTAAAAAAAATTTAATACAATACTGAATGTATCCATTAAAACATTAAGTGGTTATTTTCAATATAAATGTTTTATTTTATTTTAAAACACATGTCAGATAGTTAAAACAGAGAATAAAAAAATTGTATTGTTTTCAAACATTCGGAAAATTCTCCATAACCAATTTTTGAAATATATTAATTTATTACACATAAATTCGATACATGATGAGGCTGGTATAAGTCAATGTGTGTTTCTTCAAGATGAATGTGTCATTTTTGTTTAAAATGCACGTCATATTATCAAAACTGAGTAAACAAGATATCATCATCTTTATAAATTAGGAAGTTGATCTGTAATTCAATTATGATATGTAGAATTCAGCCACAGTTCAATCTGATATACGATGTAGTCAGTATGACTCTAAGGGAATGTTATCAATATTAAAGTCTCATTTTAGTTTAGAACACATGCCACATTGTGAAAACTGAGTAAATGGGCTCTGATTGTTTCAATAATTTTGAAAAAAAATCCATAACTCATTTATGACATATAAGAATTTAATGCTCATCTATCTAACACATGATGTGCCTGATATGACTCAATGTCTGTGTTTTCAACATACAAATTTCATTTTAATTTAATGATATAAGTATTAATAACTATTTGTGTAATTTATTTAATTAATAACTTACATAGTGATTAATAAATTTAATTGTAAAAAATATAATTTATTTTGATTATTAATTAGTAATGTAAATAATAATTCATGATATAATTGTTAATCAATAGTATAATTAAAAAAGTAATACTTAATATACATTTAATAATATGATCATTAATAATATAATTAATAGTATGAATGATAAAATCATTAATATATTCAGAAAGTAACAATATTATTTGTCATATGTGATTATATATAAATAAATTTAAAATTTGATCATTTTTATGTACTTTTTATAAAATAATCGTTGGTTTTATTATAGGTACAATATTTTGTATAGAAGTTGATCATTGGATAAATCATACAATAGTTGTTTTTATTTTGTATATTGAGATGTAATTTTATTGATCAATTATAGATAGCACATCAATGTAAATATTTTTGTATGTATGTTTTGAATTAGAATGATAGTGAAATTCAAATATTTTATTTCAATCTATTTTTTTGTAATTATTTTCTATTTGATTATATTTTTATAATATAGTACTATTATAGGGTTGTTGAAGGGGTGTATGTTTTTCAGCATTGACTATAGCCTTTATCATCTCTAAAAATCATTATTAAAGGTCCCATTTATTAGTTCGAAATGAAATCCCTAATAAAGGAATCCTTTTTCTTCACTAAAAAGTCATTGATACATGAATTTTTAATTAGTGATAAAATAAAGTGTTGATAATGTGGGATTTCATCAGTGCTTTATTTTTTCACTTTTAAAATATGATAACTTATAAGGGTGATCAACAAGTAGTTCTTTTTTAAAATGATCATGCCCATTTCATGCATAGTTATAGTTGACTTATATAGTAGTGTGATAATTTCTCCCTCAAAATTCCATTACCTTGATACAAAAAAACAAGGATTCTTATGTATCACCACATCCTCATGTTCCCAAATAGATCCTTCAAATTTATGGATTTACCATAAAGCATTAACCAGGTGAGTTGCCTTATTCCATGACATATTATCTCTTTGATCTAGAATCTCCACTATTTGTACCAAATAAGATAGATCATGCTCTAGTGGTATGACTTCTAAGTTCAATACATGTAAAGGATTATGTATGTTCTTCCTTGTGAGATATACAAGTAAAACATCTAGTGCATAAGAGTGGTTCAGTGGAAGTTCCAAGAGACAAGCTACCATCCCAATAATATCAAGAATATCCAATGGAATGATATATGTAGATATCATCTTACCATTCCTTCCAAATCACATAACCTTTCCCCAGGGATATATATATAAGATTAGATGTCACAAAATTTGAAATCTAGATCTCATTGATGACTTTCAACATAACGTTTTTATTGACTCTATGATAACGTCATGTGATGTTGAATAGATCTAATCATGTCTTCCATTTCTTTATCTATCTTAGGTCACTACAAAAACTATAATTTAGTGATGTTTTTTAGATATATTTTTCTGAAAACATATCTAATTTTTTTCTACATTTTACAATTTCACATATGTTTTTTAAAAATGTACATATATATATCTATAACCATAAACGTATAAAAAAATATTTTTATATTAAAACACATATACACTTTAATTTAGGCAAGTTTTAAAGAAAATGAATCTACATTAGTTAAATTTTTACCCGTGATTTAAAACATTTTTAATTATATTTATATATATATAATTAGAAAAATATTAATTTACATATATATAAATTAAAATTTATATTTGTAATTATATATAAGTATATGAAATTTTTTATCAATATACAAATACATTATCGTATTTTTAAATATCATAATATATATAATCCATATAAAAAAACATACATACACATATATCTATTTATAAATATTCAAAGACATATATATAAATACATATGTATATATAGATATATATATCTGTGTGTGTAGACACACACATACACAAAGACACGTATATATATATATAAAGACACGAATATATATATATATATATATATATACGTATCTATGTATATAATATAAACATATATATATATATATATATATATAAACTCTCACACACACACACAATCACTCACACACATATATAAAGACATAGATATATCTATATATATACGTATATATGTATATAATATAAACATACATACTTATATTTAAACTCTCACACACACAGATAAATATATGTATATTAATTATTTGTTAACATGGCTTGCAGCCTGTCCCAGATCAGATAACCTATGTGTGTGCGGTATCCCTCAATCCTAAGTGGTTATTGGCTTTGGTAATTCCCTATACAAGTAATATAATATATATATATATATAGACACACACACACAGATATAAATGTATATATAATATAAATTTTTTTAATACTAAGATATATTAATATATATAATATAAAAATTATATATGTGTGTGTGTGTGTGTGTTTATAATTATATTTCAATACAAAGACGTTGACATATAAATAAATATTAGAATATATATATATACACACACAAACAGGTGTGGACCCACAAATATATTAATTAATATATGCATATATTTATATATAAAAACACATATTTATTTTAAATTTATTCTCATTTTTAAGAAAACATCGTTAATTTTATATATATGTATATATATATATATTTACATATTTTTATATATAAAATCCCAAATACATTTTACATTTAGTAACATTTTAATGAAAACATGGAAAATTTTATATATATACCCAAACACCCACAGACAAATATATATATATATATATATAAACACACATATATATGTATAAATATAGATATATAATATAATAAGGTATATATTACTATAAACATATATATTTATATATATATTTATAATTATATTTATATTTATGTATTTAAAAACACACACAGAGATATATATATTAATATAAACACACACACACACACACATTTCTAAATATATATATATATATATAATATTAAAGACATATATATAATATACATAACATATTAACATATATATATAAATATAATATAAACATATATATATATATAATATAAACATATATATATATTATTATATATATTTATATTTATATTTATATTTTTATTTTTATTTATATTTAAATATCACCTAGTGTGAATATGAATGGTAGCTTCCCCAATGGGTCTCAGTGAGGTCCCGAGTTCGAGTATGGCTAAATTCATCCCAACATTTAGGTGATGTCCATTTTCTTGCATCACTATAAATATATATTGGTAAATAGAAACACACAAAAAAACACAAACACAAATATATATATATATATATATATATATAAACACGCACAAAGACACAGACACCCAAACACACACACACACACACATATATATATACATATATTTCTATATGGAAACACTTATGTATTTCAAATTTAGTAATATTTTTATGAAAACATGGAAAATTATATATTTCTAAGTATATAATTATAATTTCATTAATATATATTTATAAAAAAAATTATATATATAATTATAAATACATACAAATATACAAGTCCGTTTATACAAACACCCACATATATATATAGAAAGCATGTCATGTGCATGTTTGATGAAGGCTGGAAGTAGGGGGAGGGATGTTGTGCGCGTGTGAGGTGGTGTGGAGTATTAATGGGATGCAAATGTGATGGAGATGGGGAGAAATAGGGGAGGGGAATAATAGAGAATGGAATAGTGGAATAAAAAAAGAGTACTATCTTAATAAAAATTATATTGGGGAATTTAGAAACCAAAAATGATTATTTTTTAAAAATTATACAGTTTTCAAAAAAAATTACTGAATTATTTTTACAAATGTCAATAAATGAGTCTCATTTATCGACATTTCCAAAATTTTTTGGTAAATTACTATGTGAAATTCTATAAAGTCTATAAGACATAGAAAAATGTTTATATTTTATGTTTTTAGTGGTTCCCAATAGCATTCGTTCTCCATCATTATTCATTCGCATTGGATTTCATCACTTCTTTCCAAAAAGGGATTCATACTAATTCATATGAATGCTCAAGTGAAAGCTATTATTTTAAGAAAACTAGACCAAATGATGTTCTTAATCCAAATAACCTTTGAAATCCATATAAAAAGATCTTAACATATCTTCGATGGTTTTAATGGTCCCCTAGGTGGAGCATCAATCTTATGATGATATGCAGTACTAAAGATCAACTCTATATTCAGGTATTACGAAATATTTCTCCAAAACATTGAGGAAAACTGTAGAACTCAATCAAATACAATATAAAATGGTACCACATTGAACCATACCACTTCATTAATTTCTATAATAAGAATATTATTAACATATAAATATTCTATAATAATAAAATAATATTATGATTGAATAGAAAACAACTATAACCCAAATATCATTTTACCCTTTACACATTTTGGGGAGTCCAAAGATTAAATCAAACATAATTTTTCACATTCCAATATTGATGTATGTAATGGTTATAAAATTTCCTTAAAATTTAATCAATTAGCCTTAACTTTCTAACATACCAAGTAATGATACATATATAATGAAATGTACCATTTCTTGTTTTCCCACACGAAATACGCTTTCAGGTATCTATTTATGTTTTTACCTCAAGGATGAATAGATAATGATAAACTGTGATCTTTATCAGAAACTCATTCATAAAATATGCTATTAGTGGGTAACACAATTGGTTCCTAAACCTTACCATTCCATCATAATCATAGATGAAATCAAGATCATTTCTATCACTCTTATATTATTCTAAATCTTCATTAAGTTTCTATTTATTCCAAACATGGATGGGTGGCAGAACATTCATCTGAGAAAGACATGATTTATCCCATTTCATCAATATTTCATGATCAGTATTTTAAAAAATAATAATTATTGGATCTATTTCAATCCACATCATAAATGAACTTTCATGGTTCGTTCAACTCAAAGCATCAACCACTTTGTTCACATTCCTTGGGTGGTAATGTGTTGAAAAATCATAATCTATAATCAAATCCAACAATCTCATTTAAAGAATATTCAACACATTATATTTCAATATGTACTTCAAACATTTTTGAATAATATATATTTCATACCTTTTACCACTAAGATAAAGAATCTATATATTTAATACCAAAAATATTGATTCCATCTCTAAATCATGAGTCGAGTAATGTTTCTTATAAACCTTTTATTTTTGATATCCATGAGAATCTATCATATCATTATAAAAGGGAACAAATGTCAATACCTTTTTTGATGCATCTCTATAGATCATATACCCATCCCTATTTTAGGGTACTATCAACACTGGTGCAATGACCAACGTTTATTCATTTCATTGAAATTTTTCAAACATTCATATGTCTGATGGAACATGGATCAATTCTAAGTCAACATCATTATTAGATGTTATATTTGTGGGATAGTTATCATAAATAATCGATAGAATGTAACCATCCTAAAAAAATTGGATTTTAGTAACCATATTTGGTGTTACAAAATATAAAATAACATACATTTTTTATGGTTCCACTAATATACCTTCTCATCATATTGTATTTCCAAAGAATTAAAAATTCTATATCCATAAATAACACATTATAAATTTTGGTATATTGATTATCCTTCCTCAGTGTATTCAATAAAATCCTCACTTGACCATCATGCTTTCATTTATATTGGAAAATATAAGAATATCATCAAAAAATATTCCCAAAAACTAATCAAGGTTGTCTCTAAATACAATATTTATTAAATCCCTTAAAATATAAAAAAATTGTTAATTCCAAATAACATAAATATAAATTCATAATTTCCACACCTCATATGTATGGTTTTCTTGGGTATATACTCATTTTACCCTCATCTGATGTTATCCTTATTCAATACTAATCATGGAAAAATACTAATCTCATCATAATTGATTAAATAGATCTAAGATATAGGGTAAATGATACCTGTTCTTATTTTTTATCTAGTTAAGTATTCGATAATCCATAAAAACATGAATTTTCCAATCATTCTTCCTTACATAAAGAACTGGTTCACTTCATGGTGATGCATAAGGTAATTTGAATCCATTATCAATATTCTCCTGATTTTTCATCTTTAATTCCCCAAACTCAATTAGTATATTTCTATATAGAGTCTTTGAAATATGTGTCGCACCAAATATGTGTCTTTTGAAAAATAAAAATCACGATTCATGGTAATACTATTCATGTATTAAAAACATATTATAGAATATTTTCAAATGATAAGCATATCTTCAATATTAAAATTCTCACCAACCATTCATGATAAATGTCACTCATGAATTGGTTGTATGAACCACTAAATGGAATTAATTTCCATTATAATTTCATATTCATCCCTTCAAAAAATATTATCATAGTTGGATTTGGAATACCAAATATCACTTAACATACATGGAAATTGACATGGGGCCTATACAATGAGTGCCAATAAATTTCCAAAATAGCATTAAATTTACTAGAGAGATAATAACAATATTTTCATGAAGGATATTCCCACAAATTTTATAATCTAATTCATTAGGATAAATTTTTTCCTAAATGGACATATGAGAAATAGCATTTATTATGTTTCATTCCCCATGTTATAAATATGATTATATCATGTGAGATTTCTAAAAAACGTCCTAGAGGATTGATATTATAGATTATTGTTTTCATGTTTCATAAATTAATATGTTTATATGGCTAATATCCAAGACAATAAAAAATTATGTCTTTCGGGTGTGTGATTGTTTGTAAGATTTATTCAATAAATCTAGAAATTAATAAAATATTTAATTTATGTTTCGGTTGTCTAATTTTAGTTTCTATAATACGAGGGTTAATGGGTATTAGTTTAATGAAATTTAGTGAAAACACTAGGGATTATTCTAATGGATAATTCTAAGCATGGGATAACACCCTTAAATTTTGGTAAAGTACATATTATGAGGGTTTCCTAGAAATAACATCCTGGTATGAATACTACAAGTGGATGCAGGATCATCGATAGATAAAACAAGGGGTAGAAACATATTTTTGGTATATTGGTTATTATGTATATCATCAATCGGTTAATTACCAAGATGCCTAACTACCCCACTAGTTTAACATTCTTGATGGATATGATTTGGTTAATTCACATCATTATTACAAGCCATTACTATAATAACCCGACCTTAAAACATTACATAATCATGAGTTAAATGAATAATTCACATTAAGGATCTTTTCAAGTTTAGTGTTTCATATAATTAGGCTATAACTGTTACATTTCATTAAAAAAATACAAAGTAGACACTTCTACTCAGTTTCCATTTTTAAAAAAAAAACAAGAACTCTTGAAAAAAAGACCAATGTATAGTTCCATGTTTAAGACAACATGAAATTTCCTTGACCCCATCCATGGCCCTATTCCACATTATATATTGTGAAAAACATTTCAAATACTTGGGATGAGCATAAAAAGCTTAGTAAGGGAAACCCAAAGATGGAAAAACTATTAGTTTTTCAGAACAACATGTAAAATAGGAATACTTTAACATAAGTAATAATTTTCACCATTATGAAGTAGTAAATACTCATCATTGAATAAAAGATCACTAATTAACCTTTTTATCCAAAATATAACAATAAAACCCATAAAAAGAACACAAAACATATAAAGGTAACTTTGGACATAAACAGTCATAAATGGAATAACCATATGATCGACTTCCACACATATCGCTAAATGGAATAAGCATATGACAGACTACCATACCCATTGCATTGGAGGTTATAACGTAACCACCTATCCTGGCTTATCACGACACCACCCATCATTTGGTTTATCAAATAACCACCCGTCAAATGTCCAAGTTCCATTATAAAATCATAACACATAAAACAAATATAAAGAGAAGAAAACATTTCCACATTTCATTCACAATCTATCACATAAATATATTGATATAAAAAATCCATTATTAAAACCATTTTCAATACCAAAACACATATAAGAGTATACGGTATTTATTTTCCTTGAAAAAAATACATTACAGCTTGTTAAGGAAGCCAAAGAAAAATTAATACTCATGGAGGCGGAAAGTTCATTTCCACCGCTTACATTAAAATAAACATTCGTTTTTTCGATTAGTAAAATGATTCATAGAAATATATTCCTTTTGAAAATTCAAGGGTGTTTATACGACATATAAAATAAAGTCATGTATTAAAACAAAATATGCAACAATGAAAAGAGATTGAGATGAAGTCCCTTACCTCGTGTCTGACTTGACTCGATCATTCTTTAATCTCATGAATAATAATCTAAAGTTAATTTCTAATTTCTTATGAACCTTTTTCATGTTTATTATTCCTTTTATATCACTTATTACCATGTTATAAACATTATGCTATCATTCAAGTTAATAATGTTTGTTTTGTCGATATTTGGTACTTGAGTCACAAATGAACACTATATAGTTACATGTTGATCACACGGTCAAAAGTTAATTACATCCTGAATGATATTCATTATTTAGATATCACATATATCATATATATATATAGTATATACATGTATTTATAATAGTATATAACATTTGGAGGTAAGAAATGAAATGCACCGTTCTTGGAGACGGTAAGCGATACGTATTCAAAAACGATACATCCATTTCTATTTATTATTTTAATGTAATTAAAACATAATGATACATAGTTATATTATAATTCCATAATAATATCACATAATATAATTAACTCCATACTTTATACGTCCCACATATGGCATTAATGAGTCATATTACTTTGAGCGGGCGATGCTCGCACTTTCTCAAATGAAAATATCACGTTTACCTATTGTGGAAACCATAAAGGTATTCTATAAATGGAAAATACAGAATCATAAATAAAACATAGACATAATATATATCATATAAAAATAAAGTTCCATCTTAATTGCCACCATGAGAGGTGGTAGGAGATAATCGAATAATCATCGTTTCGTGAGGCGTTAGTTTTCCATCCACAGTAACAGAATGTTCTTCACACATTATATGCCGGTGTGTGTTAGTGTAGTTAGAATAATTCTCATAACAACATCCTAATATATTTATAATACTTTTGTTGTTATAAAATAAAGGTATAAAAAGATTTTAGGGGTAAGAGAAGTAAAATAAAAAAAGAAGTTAAGATAAATCGTTACATTTAGTTTGAGTAACTCCCTTAGCATTTAACCCAAATGGTTTTTGAAGTTCCTTATTCCAAAGGTAAGGCATCTAAGTGGAATATAGGGATGTAGGGACCTTAATTGGATAGAGTTTGGATGATCCAAAAGGGTTGAGAGGTGTGTGGAATTGGTTCGAAATGGTCTTTTTTTATAAGGGGGTGGATGGGCTTTTAGGAATGTGTGAAAATAATATTTTATTATATAATTATATTCGGTTTCTAAAGGTACAAAAATAATTAGAGTCGAATTTAAGATGACTCATGGTCAAAATAAAATCATAAAATAAGAATTGGACAGGTTTTGGATGTTATTTTAATATTTATAAGCTTATTTATTTAAATTATTTATCAATGAGCTAAACACTGCATCATTATTGTATCATAAATAGTTTAATTTATCTGATGTCTAAAAATTATAAAAAAATTCAATAAATTAGGAAATCACTTTATATTTCAAATTAATATTGATAGTATAAAATATAACTTATATAACACCATATAAAAATTAAATTAATAAAAGATATTTGTTAATATCATTTTTTCCTTAACTTTAAATTAATTAATCTAAAGCGTAATTATCATTCCTATGTGGCTCCATGGGTTCACAAAATCAACCCAATAAAGCTCATGCTCGTTCATTACACATCCAATAAGGTTCGGACAAGTGTTAAGGTCATTTTGAATTATTATAACATTCTTTTTTCCTTGAATTACCCTATTTAACTTTAGCAGCTTTAAATAAAAGTCAAAAGTTACTATTCACCAAAAATTATTTTCATCTTTTTGAACCCCATTTTACTTAATAATAAATACCATGTATGTTGAATTTTTGAAACACTAATTCACAGAAGTGGTAAAATTTTATTTAAATGAAAAAGTTGGTTTTTAACTACTACCAAATGATTTCTCTATTCATCAAAAATTTATGTTTTTCAAAAAAATACAATAAATTCAGACTAAGCTATATTTGATATTCCTAATTCAAAAATGATGTCTATTTTACCAAATTCTAAACATGGAAGTTGAATTAATTAATTTAAAATTAATTCCTATTGTTAAAACAAATAGAATGTTTTTAAGAAACAATAACAGTCAAAATAATGACACTTGTTTATTACGAATTCAATGTGAAATTAATTCCAATGACCAACATTGGATTAAATGGTTACAATATATTCTAGTTACACTTTAAAAACAATTATAAAGATATTCTAACCATATAAATAAATTTCATTAAAATGCAGTTTTGAATTAAAATACAATATTTTTCACTATTTATAAAAAAAATGAAATTTATCGAATAAATTCAAAAAACATTATACAAAGTAAATTTTGATATACCCATTCTAAAGAAGGATTTTATTTTTTCAAATAGAATGTATAAAAGTGACCAAAAAAATATTTAAATAGGGTTCTCTATTAAAAGGTGGTAAATCATTGTTTTAATGTAAATTATGATTTAAATTAGATCCATTCACATTTTAAGCCTCTAACTTTTATTGGATAAAAGTAAATAAATTTAAAATCATCTATAATCATATTGTAGTTAGTTTTCTTCATTCTTGCCAATAGAACAGATAGGATTTAACTTCCATTTAAAATAATAATATTATATTATTAGTGTGCAATATATGATCTCAAAGAAATCTGTTGTTGCATATCAAGTACGCTATCGAACATAGAAACCCTTTTAAAGTAAAATTAATATTTAATTCACAAATATTAATAATCATGAAAATCTATTATTCTTCATTTACCTAGGATGTTACATCCTTCCCCCCTTTTGGAAATTGTGTACTCATAATTTTTATTCACTTATCATAATAATGGTGGTTATTTATCCCTCATAGCTTTTTCAGATTCCCACGTTGCCTCTTCAACCATAGGGGTTTTCCACAAATCCTTTACCTTGTGAATTAAATTATTCCGCAACACTTTCTCTTTTTTGTCAAGAATCTGGGCTGGTTGATACTCAAAAGGGAGATTCCCTTCCAAGTGAACTAACTTGGGGCTAAAAACATGGGATGGATCTGGTATATACTTTCTCTACATAGAAACATGCAAAAAATTGTGTAACTGAGATAAAATTTGAGGTAAAGACACTCTGTACACAACTGATCCAATTTTCTCTAGGATTTCACAAGGTCCAGTGAACCTTAGACTCAAATTTCTCTTATTACCAAAACAAATCACACTTTTCCATGGAGAGACATTGAGAAAGACATTATCACCTACCACAAAAGAAATATCCTTCCTCTGGTTACCCTCATAACTTTTATGTCTTCTCTAAGCTGTTCTCATGTTCTTCTAAATCAACTAAAATTTCTCTGCCATCTATTCTACCAATTCTGGTCCCATCAGTTTCCTTTCACCTAATTCATCCCAAAAAGATGGAGGTCAACAACACTTTCTATTTAATTCCTCAAATGAAGCCATCTGTATACGGGAATGAAAAATGATATTATAAGAAGATTCAACCAAAGAATTATTTTGGTCCCAACTTCCTTTGTAATCCAGTGAAAAATCACGTATCATTTCCTCCAAGGTTTGAATGGTTCATTCTGACTGCACATCTAACTGAGGATGAAAAGTTGTACTAAATTTTAATTCAGTACCCAATGACTTCTGAAGGGATTTCCTAAAGTTAGAAGTAAACCTGGGATCACGATAAGATACAATGTAGAGGGGAACTAGATACTACATGACTATCTCTTTAACATACAACCGAGTAAGTTGATCTAGATAAAAATTATCTTGAATAGGAAGAAAATGATCAGATTTAGTCAATCGATCAACTGTAACTCAGATTTCATTATTACCTCGAGATGTCTCTTTTAATCCCACAACAAAGTCCATGGATATATTTTCCCATTTCCACTATGTTACCGGTAAATACTATAGAATCCCTTTCGATAACTACCACCCTGCTTTAACCTGCTGACAAGTCAAACAATTCACAGTAAAATCAGTAATATCTATTTTCATTCAATTCCACCAGTAATACCCCCAAAGATCTCTGTACATCATAGTACTACCGGGATGAACTAAAAACAGAGAATTATGAGCTTTACATAACAAATCATTCTTCAACTTTTAATCACAAGGCACACATAATATCATTCCAAATGTTAAATCACAATCATTATCAATATTAAATTCAGGCAACATACCCTTCTAAACCAACTCAACCTTTATCTGCAACTCAGTGTCTTCTTTCTGCGCTTTCTTTATTCTATCTAATAGAGATGATTTCACTGACACTTGAAACAAAACAGAAGAATTTACCGCACCAACAACTTCTATTCCAAAGTTCGTCAAATCAAATACCAAAGGATATAATTCCAAATGTTTCATGGTTAATGAGACATTAATATTTCGACTCAAAACATCAGTCACATTATTTTCTTTTCCTGGATGGTAATAGATAGTTCAATCACAATCCTTGACTAATCCCAACCATCTCCTCTGTCTCATGAAAAATTATTTCTGAGTGAATATATTATTTAAACATTTTTAATCAGTATATATATCACATTTTACTCCATACAAATGATGACTCCATGTTTTTAAAGAAAAAACATCAAAAACTAATTTTAAATCATGTGTAGGGTAATTTAACTCATGAGGTTTCAACTGACGTGAAGCATAAGCAATTACCTGATCATTCTACATAAGGACACATCCAAGTCCATTCAATGAAGAATCATTGTAAATAACAAAATCAATATTTGTAGAAGGTAGTTCCAAAACTGGAGCATTCATCAATCTTCTTTTCAATTCATGAAAACAATCATCACATTCATTTTTTCAAATGAACTCAACACCTTTTCGAGTTAACTTAGTCATTGTACTAGATAACCGTGAAAAATTCTCAACAATCCTCTGGTAATAACTTTCCAAACCAAGAAAACTATGTATCTTAGTTATATTTGTGGGTCTTGTCCATTCTTCAACAACTTTTTTTAGAAGGACAAACAGTTATTACATTTTTGGAAACAATAAGACCACAGAAGGAAATTTGTTGTAACCAACACTCACACTTTCTGAATTTCCCATAAAGTTTCTTTCCATTAATGGTTTGAACGATGACCCTTAAATGACGTTAATGATCCTCTTTACTTATAGAATAATCTAAAATACCATCAAAGAACAAAACCACAATCTTATCCAAGTTCTCAAGGCAAATCCTCTTCATATGTTCGATGAATATAGTAGGTGCATTGTTTAAAACAAAAGGCATAACTACAAAATCATAATGGCCATATCAAATATGAAGCGTGGTCTTCAGAATGTCTACATCTTTTACATTAAACTGATGGTACCCCATCTCAATTCAATCCTCAAAAAATACAGAGCTCCCTGGAGCTAGTCCAATAAATCATTGATATGAGCCAAAGGATACTTTTTCTTAACAAAGATGTTATTCAATTCCCTAAAATAAATGAAAAGGATCATTGAACCATCATTCTTTTTAACAAACAAGATAGGATCACCCAATGGTGATGTATTAGGTCGAATGAAACCTTTATAGAATAACTTCTAAAATTGCTTCTTTAACTCTAAAACTTAAATTTGAGTCATTGGATAAGGGGGTTTTGAAATTGGCTTAGCATCAAGAACTAAGTCAACAGTAAATTAAAATTTCTGATCAGGTATAATACCAGGAAAATAATCAGGAAAAAACATCAAGATACTCATTTACCACTTGCACATCATTAATCTAAATAATGCCTTTATTTTCAACAATATGTGAAAGGTAAATTTCAATTCCATCTTTTAATTGTTTATCATATTTCTGATATATTATAAAATTCAAGGGTTCATTCTTGTACACAAAAAATAAATCTTTTTGAATTGAAACCTATTTAGCTCTGCAGACATTATGAGCATGATAAACAGACATCCAATCTAGGATAAAAATAACATGAAACTCTACTAGAGGAAAAACAATAAGGTTTGTTGGTCAATTCTTCCCACACACAAGGACAAAAAGGTTCTTATGTGTTCTTTTTTGTCTCATCATTTCATCCTTGTGTTTTTTCCAAAAATTTGGAATTCATATATTGAGATGGAATTTACAAGTTATAAGAAAACTTCTCAGAAATGAATGAGTGTGTAGACCATGAATCAAGAAACACAATGGTTTAATCTGAACAAACAAATAGTGTACCTGATGCAACTTCGTTTGATGGCCCAACATCTACTGAAGTAGTTGCAAAGGATTTCACCACCCCTTTTTGCTTGTAGTATAGATGCTTTCCCTCAGTTGAGTTCTTCACTGGACACTCATTTTCATAATGACCCATTTCATTACACTTAAAAACATCTTACCGATGTATTTTCTTTGCCTGCTTGATCATCTTCCTTAAAGTTACGAGAAATATGACAAGACATACCACAACATAAGCTCTTTAGAGACATTTATAAACATTATCTAGGATTATTTTTACCACACTTCTCACAAATAGGATATTCAATTTTTTTACCTCTAGGGTTCTTGGATGAATTATTTCCCTTTGCCTGCCCACTGATCCTCTGATTCTGTTGTTTTTCAACAAACACCTGATCATCGACAAACTCCATTTCCACCTTCTCCACATATCGAAAAAAATTCATAACTTTTGAACTCTTGAGAGTATAATTATCTTCTATATAGTGGCTTCAGCCTTGAGTAAAATTGATTTATCTTACAATCATGATCTCAGATAAAATTTGGAGCATACCTTGCCAGTCGAGTGAATTGTTTTTCATAAGTATCCACTATGTCATTCTCCTTCCTTAATTCTCGGAATTTTTTTTCCATTCTAAGATGAACCACCTAAGGAAAATATTTCTCAAGAATCATACCTTTAAATTCTTCCAAATAAAGAGCATCGATCTCCTCACTATACCAGATATTGTTCACCATCGACCACCACTGATCAGCTTCACCATCAATTGGTAAACAGTGAGACTAACCATTTGATGTTTTGAACACCCTATGACATCAAAACTCTTCTCCAATGCTTTAATAAACCCTTCATCATGCATAGGGTCAGATGATCCTCCGAATGATGGGGGAAGTTTCCTCATGAAATGCTCCAATACTAACATGTTCCTCTACAGTTTATATGTATGATCTTGTGCATGGATGCCACCACCATTTATATCCTTAGTCAATTGTGTCATCACTACAATAAACTTTTCAGTTCTGATTTCAACCATCTCAGTTGCTGATTTGGAAGGATGTCTTCCTCCTGATGTCATCTTAGCATAGCTGCCTTGTTTCCTCGGCAGAAAACCATTCTGAACATAGTAATATCTTAGGCGAAGCCACATAGTAATCTGTAAATTCTATATCATTTCAATATTATCATAAATTAATATATGGACATTTATTTAACAATACCCTAACTCCTAATGTTTTCTAAACTGACCTCTGATACCAACTATAAGGACTTGGCCTTAAAAAAATCCTAAATTAAATGAATAATTCAAATTAAGGATCTTTTCTGGTTTATAGTTTTAGTGAATTATGTTATTACTATAACATTTCATTTCAAAAAAAATACAATGTAGACACTTCTACTCAGTTTCCATTTTTTTCAAAAAACAAGAACTCTTGAAAAAATAGTCTTGTATAGTTCCATGTTTAAGACAACATGAGTTTTCCATGATCCCATCCATGACCCTATTTCACATTATGTCCTCTGAAAAAAATTTCAAAAAATGGGATGAGCATAAAAAGCTCCGTGAGGGATACACAAAGAAGGAAAAACTGTTAGTTTTTCAAAACAACAAGTAAACCATGAATACTTTTACATAAGTAATACTTTTCACCAATATGAAGTATAAAATTCTCTTCACATTATAAAAGATCACTATGTAACCTTTTGTAATAAAAGTATTTCCCTAAAACCCATATAAATAACACATAACAATGAAAGACAACTTGGGACATAAAAACACTTAAATAGAATAACCATACAGTCGCCTTCCACACATATCACTAAATGTAATAATAATACGGCCGACTTCCATACCCAATGAATTGGAGGTTATAAAGTAACCACCCATACTAGTTTATCACAGCCCCACCCATCATTTGGTTTATCATGTAACCACCCGTCAAATGTCCAAGTACCATTATAAAATCATAACACATAAATCAAATGTAATGGAAAGAAAAAATTACCAAATTTTAATCACAATATATCAATTAAATATATTGAAATAACAGATCCATTATCAAAACCATTTTCAATACCAAAATACATAGAAGATTATATGGTATTTATTTTCCCTAAAAAAACATTACGGCTAGTTAAATAATCCAAAGAACAAATAATACTCGCGGTGGTGGAAAGGTCATTGTCACCACATACATTAAAAGAAACCTTCCTTTTTGTTGTTTAGTAAAATGTTTGGTAGAAAAATATTCCCTTTGATAAGTCATGGGTGCTTATACAGCGTATAAAAGAAAGTCGTGTATTAAAACAAAATATGCCTCAGTGAAAAGAGATTGAGGTGAAGTCCCTTACCTCGTGTCCGACATGACTAGGTCGTTCTTTAATCACCTGAATAATACACTAAAGATAATTCATACATTCTTAAGAAAATTTTTCAATTTTATTATTCCTTTTATATAATTTCTTACCATGTTTTAAACTTTATGTAATCATTTAAGTTAATAATGTTCATTTTGTCGACATTTGGTACTTGTGTCCCAAAGGAACACCATATTGTTACAAGTTGGTCACATGGTCAAAGGTTCATTATATATAGAATGATATTCATTATTTAGATATCATATTTATCATATTTATGTCGTATATACATGTATTTATAATAGTACATAACATTAGGAGGTAGGAAATGAAATGCACTGTTCATGGAGATGGTAAGCCGTACGTACGCATGAACGCTACTTCCATTTATATTTATTTTTAATGGAATTAAAACATAAAGATACATATTTATATTATAATTCCTATATAATATCATATAATATAATTAACCCCACCCTTTATACATCCCACATAGGGAATTAATGAGTCATATCACTTTGAGGGGGCGGTAGTCCAAACATACTAAAATGAAATTATCCCGTTTACCCATTATGGAAACCATAATGTTTTACTAATAATGGAAAATAAAGAAGTATAAAGAAAACATAAACATAATATATATCACATATAAATACTGTTCCATCTTAATGGCCACCATGAGAGGCAGTAGGATATAATCGAACAATCAACGTTTCGTGAGGCGTTAGTATGCCATCCACAGAAATGGTATGTTCTTCACCCATTAGACAGAGGTATGTGTAAGTGTAGTTCGAATAAATCTCATAAAATAATATTAGTATATTGAAAATACTGGTGTTGTTATGAAATAAAGGAATAAAAATAGTTTTGGGGTTGGAGAAGTAAAATAAATGAAAAGAAGTTAAGATAAACTGTTACCTTTAATTTCGGTAACTGCCTTTGGTTTGATCAAAAATGGTTTGTTGAAGTGTCTAATTCATATGTTAAGGCTTCTAGGTGTAAGATATGTATCTAGAAAACATTATTGGGCCATGTTTGTACGATCCAAAAGGCTTGATAGGTGTGTGTAATTGGATAAAAATGGTCTCCTTTTATACGGTGGAGGCTGGGCTCTTTAGTAAAGTGCGAAAATATTATTTTATTATATAATGATATTCAGTTTCAAAAAGTCCTAAAATCATTAGAGTCGAAGATAAGATGACTCGTGGTCGAAATAAAATCATCCAATAAAAATTGGATAGGTTTTGGATGTTATTTTAATATTTACAATCATATTTATTTAAATGATTTTTTAATGAGGAAAACACTGCATCATTGTTGTGTTATCCATAATTTAATTTATTCGGTGTCTAAAAATAATAAAAAAATACCATGATTTTGGAAATAGTTTAATATTTCCAACTAATATTTATAGTTGAAATGATAACTTATATAACACCATATAAAAATTAATTTACTAAAATATTTTTGTTTATGTCATTTTTGCCTTTAATATAAATTAATTAATCTGAAGTGTCATTATCATTCATAAGTGGCTTCATGGCATCCCAAAATCAACCCAATGATTCCAATGGTCTCCTATTACTCATAAACCAATGTAATAACAAGTGTTAAGGTAATTTTGAGTTATTATAATATTCTTTTTACCTTGTACTACCCTATTTACCATTAACTGCAGTAAATAAAAGTAGCAAGTTACTATTCATCATAATTTATTATCATCTTATTGAACCAAATTTTGCATACTAATAACAACAATGTATGTCAGATTTTTGTAATTCAATTAATGGAATATCTAAACTTTCAATTATATGAAAAATTCAGTTTTTTAAATACTACTAAGGGTTTCACTAATCATCAAAAATTGAGGTTTTTATGAAAAATACCAAACATTATGCCTCAGCTATATTTGATATTCCGAATTCAAAAATGATATCTATTTTTCCAAATTATAAACATATAAGTTGCATTAATTATTTTAAAATTAATTCCCATTGTTAAAACAAATATTGTGTTTTTAAGAGACGATAACTATCAAAAGATTGACACTTGTTTACGTCCAAATTCAAAGTGAAATTAACTTCAGTGACCAAAATTGAATTAAATGGTAAAAATATATTTTAATAAACTTTAAATCCAATTAAAAATAAAATCTAACCTTATAAATAAATTATATTAAAACACAGTTTTGAATTAAAATACAATACTTTTCACTATTCATTAAAAAATGAACATTATCAAAAAAATTCCAAAAATTCACACAAAGTAAATTTTGAATTCCCCAATTTTAAGAAGTATTTTATTTGGTCAAATATAATGTATTAAAGTGACCAAAAATATATTTAAATAGGGTTATCCATTAAAAGGTGGTAAATCGACCTTTTAATGTACATTATGCTTAAAATTATATTCATTCACATTTTAAGCCTCTAACTTTTATTGGATAAATTTCAATACATTTAATAATCATGTATAATAATATTATAGTTAGTTTGGTTCATTCCCACCATTACAACGGCTAGGAGTTAGCTACCATTTAAAAAATTAATATTGTTTTATTATTGTGCAATGTATGATTTCAAAGAAACACGTTGTAGCGTATCGAGTACGCTATCAAACATAGAATCCCATTTAAATTAAAATTAATATTTAATTTTCAAATATTAATTGGTTTGAAAATATCTTATTCTTCATTTAATTGGGAAGTTACAATTAATATGGATTTCAAAATATAACTAGTTTAGTTAGAAGACTATGGATAACCTAGATTAAACAATGAGTTTCATATATGAATGTATTCTCACAATTCTTGAAATCTTGTATCTAAGTATATAGTTTTTTTATTTGTACATTAATTAATTTATGTATAATCATTTCTATTTTTCCTTTAGTCATGGTAATGGAGGGATCCTAATAGAAGATATTTATAAATTTCTATCATCCCACATGAATTAATATACCATATCCAGTCAAAATTTCACAGTAAACCATGCTTTGGAAATATTATAACTGATATTAGTGACCTCCCAAGAAGATAATTATTTTAAATCTGGTTATACTTTTCTTAGTATAATTTTATGTAATGTTTGAGATTTTTTGGATATCTCTTTTAAGATAAAATATCAACTTTTGAGATAAGAATGTCTTATTTTGTATCCCAAATCCTCCCATTATCATGTATCAATTCAATGAAAATTATAAACTACATATGTATAAAATTATATGACATTGGTTATGATACCAAATAGTGGGGTACAGATGACCCCAACAATTAGGGAGGAAGTCAATATTAATGAAATTCCAATTGTACATAAAAATACTAATCAATTTTTAGAAGAACTGTATGGACTTCTTCTATATGGAGGATTAGATTTTTCTATCAAAATCATACCAATATCCTACCATATCTCATTGAGTTTGAACAGAAAATATCCCATTTAATTAGTGGAATTAAATAATCAATTGGAAGATAATATTTCCTAGGGTGTTATATACCCTAGTTCTTCATTGTGGGGTATGCCATTCTTATTTTTCAAAAATAATTCTTGATTGATGAATATTTTTATTTATTTTCATGATATTAATAAAATATAGATCAATAAAAACATATATTTACCTTGTAACAGTGATTTGTTCAATTAAAAAAATTATATTGATTCTACTCAATGATTGACCTTCGATATCGATTACATTTGTTAAGGGATATACTGTGTGATAATTAAAATAATACATTCCATATAATTCATAAGCACTATGATTTTATGGTGAATACATTTAGACTTTTTAATAATCCCACTATCTTCATGTATTTAAATTATCGAGACATTTGACAATGCACTGATAAATTTTTTATTGTCTTTGTAGAAAATACATATATATATATTCAAATAGAAAGAAAGAGTGTGAATATCATTTTTTGAGTCTATTAATGAAGTTAATAATGGAGAAAATGTATACCAAATTGTTCAAGTATGAATACTAGATACATAAGTTATTATTCTTGGGTCAAGTAATCACAAGAAAGGGAATATCGGTATAACATTTAGAGATGAAATTTCTCGAAAAATGGCCCAAACTGACCCTTGTAACTGAGATCCTTAATTGTTTTCTATTTATGGGACATTAATTATGCTTTTTAGAAACTATCACATGAATATAAAATCCAAAAACCATGTTAACACATAAGGGAATGAATTTACATTAGATGGAGTAATGATATGTATGTTTCAAGGAACTAAAAATCATGTTTCACACTACTAATATACTTATATTACCCTATAGTAAGATTTGTACTATACACTGATTCGTTCAAAAAAGGTTCACATAGAGACACAAAATATAATAATAACTAATTTCTTAAACCTCAATTAAAATAAATACTTGTGATAACAATTAAAATATGTATGATATGGATTTGGAAGCAGTGATTTTTTCATTGACTCTTTTGAGGAATTATATAGATAGTGAAAAGAGAAAATTATATAGTAGCCATAAGATCTTGAAATATATATTTGCATCGAATGAGTTTAATAAGTGATAAATTATATTTTTTAAAATTGAAAAAAAATTAACTACTCAATACATTATCACATGGGGAAGGAAAATAAATCGGTTGGTGGTCTAAGAAGGAAAGACCATGTTACTCTGTCCTTGATGAGGATCGAAAACGGCCCAAGACTCAGGAATCTGTAGAGGATTAATCTTGAAGTCATAATGGGAGAAGAGAGATAATTTCTTTCCCAAATGATAGCTCAACCTTCAATCCTTATAAAGATCAAGGAAACCATGAATGATTATTTAGATCTATAAAAAATATAGTGAACATTTCAGAATGTAATTTTGATAAATATGGAATTATATGGTTTAGAACCCAAATATCTGTCCCATAAAAACTGGAATTGAAAAAGGTACATTTGGACAATGCACAAGGATAATCCTTTCTTATTCATCCAAGAAGTTTTAATATTTATATATATCTAAAAACAAAACTTATATTGGTATAGAATAAAGATAGAAATTTATGAATACCTATCATGATGCTTGGTATAAAAACAAGATAACATTTAATGTCAAAATTATAAGGTTAACTAACAACCATTATCAATAGATATATGGAATATGGAGGACATCAACATGGAATCCATAATAGGACTCCCTGAAGGTGATAAAGTTGTTTTTTTTGTTGTCAATTTTATGTAAAAGTACAAAAAAATTTATTTATATCATAGAATATTCATCTCTTGACCAAATCACTGAGATACACATAAGGTAAGTAGTAATGATTAATGTAGTGATAATCTACATTATATCTAATTCAGATATGAGATTCACCTAGAGTTAATGGAGAATACTTCTCAAAACATCACAGAGAGAGATATGTTTCAACACTTCTAATTATCATTAGATTGATGGTTAGTCAATAAAAAAATAAAACTATAAAGTATATGTTGATATTTTTTTTCCGTGGATTTGTAGGGATTTTTGTAACAACACATGATAGTTTCTGTTATAAAATTAATGTGCAACCACAAAAAGATATTTATGGTAAGAGATGCAGGGCTCTAACATATTGGGATGAAGCGATGAAGTTTGAGAGATGAAATTAAAAGTTCGGGACCTTGTCTCTCAAACTACGAGTAAGGATCAAACCATTCAACACCATAATAAAGAAACACAATGTTGATAGAATATTTTTTCAGATAATCATTAATGATATCTATAGTTTGAAGTTAGTGATATGGTATTCCTCAAATTATCTCTATGGAAGTGGATTACTATTTTTGTGATGAAATAAAAGTAGATCCCTTGGTACATCATTCCCCTTGAGATCCTTGATCATGTAAGGGTTATAGAATATAACTTAGCACTCCCTCTAAGTATCTATTAAGCTCAGAATGTGTTCCATGTATCACTTTTTAGGAAGTACATACACGATACATCACATGTACATATCATAAAATCTATGCAATGGGAACATTAACTTTCATATGAATAACAACCTTTGGAGATATTGGGCAAAGGAGAAAGGGTTTTTAATAATAGGATCACCAATAAAGTTAATGTTTTCTAGAGGAATCACAAGATTAACGAGGATACATGGGTACCTAAGGATTTGATAAATGCAAAGTGACCTCACTTGTTTTCCTACATGTAAAAAAATTTTATTGGTGAAATTATTTTTAGGGGGATAATTTAATGAACCATTTTTAATATATATTTATATTAAAATAAATACATTGTTTAAAATCATATCTAGTATGATACATAAAACTAAAATGATTTGAGACATATTATACAATAAAATTATAAAATGATTAAAACATATTATTGATACAAATATATTAATAAATTAATATTCTCATACAATATAAGTGTATGATGAATTAATTCTTCAATAGTTTATTTTTCAACATAAAATTTTTCCATTTATATTCTCTATTTAAAAACTGAATATATCAATTAAAGAATATTAATTTTTTAAATTAAATTTTTTTTTAATTCATAATTCCAAAATTATATTTGGAAATATATTTATGTATTTTAAAAATAATTAATTTTTAAATGAATAGTAAAAAATATAGTTCTTAACAAAACAGTACATTTTTTGATTTTTAAAGAAAGGCCTAGAATTATATAAAAAATTTAATCGGAAAAAATTATATTTAATATGTAAAAATATTCATTTTAAATTTACTATTTTGAATTTGTAAAACATAATATTAACAATTTATGAACATATACGGTATTTTAAAATTAAAACTATTTTTTTTATTTTTTTAATAAAAAATATTTTTGTAAAAGTTGGTTTTAGATCAATTTTAATTACCAATAAATTTTAAATATATTATTATAAAATAATATATATCATCAAAATCAAATATTTGTAAATTTTTACCTAACACATAAATTTTAAGCATTAAAATACATGTTTTCTAAAAATTAGTTTTTACGTGTTACATGTGATAATAATAAAATTGATTTTTATTATACATAAAACAATTATATAATAAAATGGATCACATAATTGGAATGAGTTCATAAATTTTATATAACAATATAATTTTTATTTTTAGGCACCAAAATTAACTTGGGTAAAGTTAGATACAATCGTAAGACCAAAATTTTGAAAGTGAAAATTTTTAGAGTAAAGAGATTCATTTTTTTAACACATGTGTGAAAATTATTTTTTGAGGGATTATAAAACATATCTCATCCCCCAAAAAATTATTATCTTTTTTATATCAACATTAATTGTTTATCATGTACTCCAATAATATTATGTGGTTATAATTATAAACAAATGTCATTATCACAATATGTATGTAGGTCCCCTAACCACCCCATCAAAACCACTCATATAAATTGATATCCAACTAAAACTACTCCTATTTAACGTCCTTCATAAAGTTAATCTTCTTACATGATCCTATGGTCATATGAGATTGTCTGAAGACAACTATTTCAAAGGAATCTTCAAAGGAAAACACAAAGATTTCAATGGGAGTATCCTTTTTTCCTAAATTACTTCTTTTCAATATTAATTTCCAAGATATAATTTTATAATTCCCACATAATGAAATAATTATTGTTTTTATAATTAATTTTATTACTCTATGGTATTAATTATTACCCACCATTCCCATTTTCTATTAACAATGAAAAAACTCTCATTCGTGTGTTGTGTGGACTATTGCCTCCACAAAGCAACATCTTCCTTTTTTTCACCCCCAACAATATTCGCTGATTATATGGGTGAACGTGAAAAATTAACATAATATTTTTAATATAATAATTATTATTATGATACAAATTATAATCATCCTACATTCTCACATTCTTCAAGATTTGAAAATATTAACTTTGTGTTCTCCGGACTACAATCTCCATGAAGTACCATATCTAATTTTCCATAGATTTTATATAATATTTACAAAACTAACTTTTAATCATATTTAACAAATTAATATTATCTATATAATATAATTATTATTTTATAATAATGACATTATTCAAAAAGATACAACTTTCATACCACTATCATCCATGAATTATAGAATGTTGATATTTCGATCGGTCTAAACACCTAATTGAACAATGCTATAAAATAAAATTATTTATGACTATTACAACATAATTACTAATAATATGTGATATAAATATGTAAATAATTATTTTATCTTTGTTTTTTAATCGTAACTTTAATATTATACTCATCAATTAAGATACCAATGTTTATTCTTAAAAAATACCTGAAACATTTTATTCGACAATTCCATCCTTAAGGATCATAACCTAAAATCCCAAATAATGAAATTATAAAATTATTAGTAATTATAAATAACTAGTTAAATTAAGTATTATTAAATGTTAATGATAAGTTTTTGTAGAAGAATTAATTACAATTCGTCTATTTTGAAACTAGTTAAAATATGATCATGATTAATAACAGCTGATATTTAAAATATATAAGATGTAATTTATAAACATATAGAGAATTAATTTAAATTGTGTTTATAAATGGTTATATCCATGTATAAGGTTCTAAAATAGGTAAATAATATGGTTATATATTTTATAAAGGAGAAATATTGAAATCAATTGAGAGTAAATTCAATGTAATAGTTCCATCAACTCAATTTATAATTCATAGGGTCAAAGCCTTCCTTACTCAAATATAATATTCCTGATTAATTTCATCCTGAAATTCCAGAATTTTTTTTTGTATTCACTTCATAAATTAATTCTCATCATTAATAACCATATCTTTGATAAAATGTTTTCTAAAATAAAAGTATAATGTTGTTAAGAATAAGTCTCATCCTTACCAATATATCTTTTATTCAGTGTCTAGGCTTTTTCTATCAAAAGTATTTTATCTAATGCAATAAAAATATTTTTTTATTTTATATTATTCTTATTTATTTACGTATTTTTTCAAATAAATGTATTTCAATATTTCTCTTATGATATCGTTTCATTAAAATAGACTAAACAATATAATAATGGCATTTCTTTTCTTTATTTCACACTTTGGAATTATGAGATTGATTTTTTTGTTTCATTTGTACGATATTTTGTTTGAAACTGACTAAAATATTTTATTAAAACCCATTTTTCAATCTCAAAATTTTTTTTGATTTTAATTTTCATATTATCATTTATAATGATGTTTAAAAGGTTTTTTGAAAAAAAAATT
The DNA here is from genome assembly GCA_963277665.1 of Viscum album. Classification (NCBI taxonomy): domain Eukaryota; kingdom Viridiplantae; phylum Streptophyta; class Magnoliopsida; order Santalales; family Viscaceae; genus Viscum; species Viscum album. The sequence continues at coordinate 671,488,438 of OY728123.1, forward strand.
ATTTTCACTTTACTTTTTCATCAATGTTTTATCTCTCATGATGTTATTTTTTGATCACCCTATATAGGTGGTTAAGATATGATTCATTTTTGACAATTATATTTTTTATAACCTATTATTTATTATTTTTATGATATATGATGTTTTTAAGAATTTTAAGAATGCATTTTTCCCATGGGATCTTTATGATAGGATGATGATTAATTTTATATGGAAAAAATATGTATGGATGATGATGGGTGGGGTCCTAAATCACCCTAAAATGATTTTTTTTAAGGTTTATATCATATTATATAGTCATCCATGTTCATAATGAATTTTTTCACCCATGTGTGGGCATAATGAGTTTGCTAACATTTTTAGGAATGGACATAAAGTGTTTATTTACTTATGTATGGTCATAATGAGTTTTATCACAATGGTTATCCTTTTCCTATGGTTATAACACACATAAAAGTTATTTACCATGTTATTCCATATTTCTATGATTCTATTATTTTTCATGATATGCCATGTTTTCATGTTATCGCTTAGTTTTGAAGTATTTACCACTTTTTGTCATTCTCATATTTTTTTTGAATATTGTGATGTATTCTGAGCCATTTTATAAATTTTTTGATTCCTTAATAACATTAATATGATCTTATGTTTCTATATCATGTTTTTTATTATCATATATGGTATAATGATATTTTTTTATATATTTATCCATTCTTAATATTCTCTTACATGTTCACGATTTGTTACATTATGATACATTTTTCAATTGCTCATCATCAGAGCTCACCCCTTTATTACGATTCGATTACCTAGGTTTTGGAGTTTATAATATCATGTAATATTTCAAGAAAATTTTATCTTTGAGAATGATTATGGGGTAGCGTTTTAATGTATTCTAAAATAATATGATTATATGTCTAATCTCAATGGCACTGGTCATTCCAGTCCTTGGTTGGTGTAACTATTTGTGATATTTATTATCTAAATCATGAAATTGATGATTTATTTATGTTATATATTTGTTGATATATTTTTAAAATATATGGTATAGATGGAAAAAAATAATAATTTTTTAGTACTGGAGTGGATAAAATTTTTAACTTTCACAACTTTATATTCATGGACCACTTTAGTATTTATGATCACATGAGTTTTACATTTGTCTCTTGGGTTAAGAGTTTTATTATGTGGATTATCATCATTAAACCAGTTATTCCAAAACATATTAGAAAAGTTTCCATAATCCTTACTATTATAACATTAGAGTGTGTGTGGAAATTATTTTTGAGCAATATCGTCATTTTCCAAATTGGAATCTTCATATTAATTTATTATTATTTTGCTCTATAGATTTATTTTACACTCTTAAGACATTTATCAACCAATTAAATCAAATTCTATCATGATTACTTCCAAAAAAAATTAAATTAATGGATTTTATTTATCTTTCAACTATGGTTCTAAAATGTTTTGTTTCTTTGAAATAAAATAATATCATTTTTCCCCAAAACCATAAGAAAAATGAGAGTGATTGATGTTCATTTCTAGCATTAGATCACATTGAACTATTTATTTATCATTATAAAAGTCACATATATTCAATTATTATCCTATAAATGGACTTAATCCACTAAATAATTGGTAAAAATTTCTTTTAGGGATATTAAGAAAACCTAAAGCATACCTTGCTTGTTAAGTGAAATGTTCCTCATTAGTACAAATAAATTAATAACATATCTGATTTGTTCAATAAATTACTCCTTTATTAAAGAAAAGACATATTTAGGAATATATTAATTTAAAAATACCGTCTTATCAATATTATAAAAAAACCTTATACCAATAGTTTGTAATAGTTGGTATATGTCTCCAAATACTTGGTATACCATATATTAATGGTTTAGAGGGGAATAGTCTATTATGGTGTTGGTATTGACCGATTCCAATTGTATTTTAAAACCATTGGAATATTTCATATAAAAAACAAATACTAATTTTTTTCTAAACAATTGGACTAGGTAATCTAAAAAATAAAACCCAACTAGTTTGGATCCCAACACCTCCCATTTATAATCCAATAACCTATCCACTAATAAAAAATTGATTTTGTAAACATAATTTCTTAAAAATATATATGTATAATTATATTTAATTTAACTTTTGATTTATTAAATGTTATTTGATTTTGAAATCTATAAATAATTATTTACCTATACCAAAATTTTCAAAACTATTGCTATAGGGTATCTACAATGGACCTACACCAACGATTTTGGAAAACAAATTGGTGTAGGTCCAAATAAGTGATGTATACTAAAGGTTTTGTCCAAAATAGTTAGTATATGGTCTATCCATGGTACCTATACCAACATGTTTTCCAAAAATGCTGTTATTTGGTCTCTATAAGGTATATATACAAATGGTTTTTTCCAAAACAGTTATTATGGTTCTGTTGGTATAGATCCAACTTCTAGTAGTGTAAACTCTTACCATGTCATGGAGTCAATTTCATCATATTTCATCATCTTATCATTATGTTTACAACATTGTTCATCTCCACCTTCCAAATTATACAAAACCAAAATAACCATCTCATGATATGATAATTAGATAGTGGGAAAAAGTTTTGATAAAAATATTAAATTTCATAGAGATAAGTGGATTGGAAGAACCACTAAATGAAGGTGGGTGTAGCTATATAGAATACTCAGTGATGATTTGTTCCATTATTTTTTTATTTTTATGTTCAACATTATTCATGTTATTTATTATATCTTTAGAGAGTTGGATGTGGATTGGAATAGTATTTTTCATCTTAGATACCATTTCATGTGGTCTCTCATAAGAATAATTTTTTCACTGGTCATCAGATTCATTGTTCAATTGATTCCCCCTGGTTCCATCCATTTACAATAACCAAAAAGATTAATATGAGTATCACAGATAAATTATTTGTGTAATAAATCATATTACTATGAAAATCATTCTTACGAAAATTAACTAAAGGAAATCCCCTATGAGTGTTAAAAAATTTGTGCAGTTAGGCATCTCTATCACGTAGCTGGTGAAAATAGAGCTTATAGTCAACTAACATTTTCAGTGTTATTACCCCCTGGTGAGTCTATGTCAGATCATATATAACTAGTATATTTATAGACATCAAAATCAGGGTTTTAAACAATGATTTATAAAAAAGTAATTAAATATTACGAGATTAAATTTTTAACATTGGTTTTTATTAAAACTGACGATACAATTTATTTATTTATATTTTAACAACATTTTTTAAAATGAAATTAAAATATTTTAGAAATATTTTAAATGTTTTTTAAATTAGATGTTGAATGTTAAATTTTAGAACTCATTAGAGTAATTTTTTATGAAAAAAGGTGTCAAAAACCTTTTAAAAATTATACGGACAGTTCGAACCATAATTTTTAGTTCACTCAAAACTATATATCTCTCATAATTCTAAACTAGAGAAACATTTTCCCTATTTTATGACCTTTGAATATCTCTTGAAATGTATTTTCGTCCAATTTCTCCATTCATCTTTCCTTTGAAATGTTATATTGACCAGATCTTGAATGAATCTTGATTGACGGTGGCCTTGTTGGCTTTGAGAACCTCGAACACCTTGTCTTTTTTGATGAATTCAATTTGAATCTACCTTTAACCTTATTTATCTAGGATCTTTGAATTTTAATACTGATTTTAAACTCCTTTGGAAATTTCGGTCGAACCAAAACCATGAATTGACGGGTTTTTATCATTTAACATCATTTTTTCTCTTTTATGTCATCATTCATGTAACACCCCATGATTTTACGAAAAATATTCTTTTTAATTTCATTAATGTCTTGTGCTGTACGCTACACCAAAATAAGCTTTCACAACACGCATCCCTGACTTGTCTTGCATTACACGCAAGCACGACCTTCCACGATTGCACGTGTTGTACGCAATACTGAGTTTCGCTACACAGTGATATGCTATTAAAATATTATTAAAACTAGCCATTATGAATAGTAATACCCACTTTTTGAAATTTTATAAATTTTATTTTTGAAAATGGACTTCATTTTTGGATTTGGAATATCAAAATTAGCCTAGGGTGAAATTTTGGTATTTTTCTGAAAACATTCAATTTTTGATGAATAGTGAAAACACTGGGTTACTATTTAAAAACCGAATTTTTATTTAAATAATTATTTATTTTATTTAAATTTATTTTAGGTCAAAATTGATACATAATACCTATATAAGTTCAATGTAATTCATTGGATTCATTTTATAATAATTTTAGATATATAAAAATTTTATTGAACTTTTTACCGTATTTTACCCACCTCCTAGGAGAATTTGTAAATTTACATAAAACATAATTTTACCACTTCTGTGAGTGGAATTTCAAAAACCCAAGAGACACGGTTGATTTCAGTATGTGAAATGTCGTTCAATGAGATGAAAATAATTTTTAGTGAATAGTAACTTTTTAATTTATTTATGACACAATGATGATGCAGTAATTATAGTATTAATGAAATATTGAAATAATTGATGTTATAAATACCCAAATAAATGTAATTTCGGACATTTTATAAATTAAAATATTTTTCTATGTTAAGATGACATGTTAGTATTGATTTAGTTAACTTTTTTCGAACTAATAATTCTGTAAGGATTTTCACAAAAATCAATTACCAAATAGTGTAAAAATTTACATAAAATAGTTTTTAAAACAAATATTATATTATTAATTTTTATTTTATTCATAAAAATATAAGGTTAGGAAAAATGACATAGATAAGGTTATATATATTAATAATAAACCACTTGGGGTTTGTTTGGATTTTTTAATGTAAGTTTATTAACCTTATAGTGTAAAAAAACAAGAAGACACGGTAAAAGTAAAATTATTTAACTTAAAGATAAATCTAAATGATAACGTTAAAATATAAACTTAAACATGTCTAAATTTTATTGGATGAAATTCTTTCTACCCATCCCCACCATAGCTTTGAAATAACTCAAATTGGAGCTATTAAAAATCGAATATGACTTTATAATAAAATAATAGTTTTAGTTATTCCAAAGGTGCCCCTCTCCTCCCTTATAAAAGGGCACCTCCTCCCTCTCTTCCTCACACCATATTGAGCCTTCAAGCTTGGACAACCCCGGCAAAATTATCTTCTACACCTCCATAGAAACATCCTAGGGGTTCTTGTCTTCTTCAAAGACCAATTTTAGTGCCCTAAGAGGAGGTCTCAAAGAGGTGCTTCAAAGAAGAGGTAATGTCAGTTAGCGATTCTTTCAACTTTATTTCTTCTTCCACTTATTCTTCATTAGTTGTTTCACTATGAAGTAATAACATTATTATAAATCATATACGGATATGTTATTATAATTATGGAACAACCCTATTTGACCATCTATCCATCTTACAGAAAACGAAATCACCACGCGTGCTTACGTACGGAATACCGTCTCCACGCCGTGGTGAAATCTGTTTTTCCACCAACACCTTACATGGATGGGTATAATGGTGTAACAAATAACTATATATGGTTATTATAAAATCATACTGATTCTGATATATTATACCATCCACTCCAATATTATTCAATAATTATGGGAATGATATCATCGCTCGTGCGTACGTACGGACTACCGTCTCCACGATGCGATGAGATTCACTCTCCATGTTAACCATACATGAATGATCATAAAGTTTTTATAATGAATAATAATGAAATATATGAAATAATAATTCTACTGGATTTATGTATATATATTTGTATGTCATCTATTTAGTTTCATTCAATTCAATATGGAAACGAAAACAGCATTCAAGCGTATATACGGCCTACCGTCTCCATGAACGGTGTATTTCATTGCTTTTATCGATCTATACTATATATATGTATATGATGAATATATATTATATATATAAATCATTTTTTACATTCTGGAATTATTTAAATCAGGATATAAGTAATAATATCAAGAACGACAAGTCGAAACACATACGATAAATAAAATGATTTTACCCAAAATGCTACTTTAACATTGAATTTACAAAAGAACAGGTAATATAAAGTCATAAGTGAAACATATATGATATCATAACAATGAATATTATTCTTTAATAAGTCAATGACATTATTTAAATCATTATACAGGAGGTTCGGATACGTACGAAGCATATCGGACCTAAGGTAAGGGATAATTTTGCAAATCTCATTTTTATCTGAAATAGCTTATTCTTAAGTATTTACTGTGGTTATTGCTATAATCCATGTCCATGTTTTATAAAAGTGTGTCTAAATTATTTTCTACCCAATTTTACTTTTACCCCATGGTATGGAAGGAATCTTTCATTTTTTTACCCTACAAGGTACTTTTTGACTTTTCTGACAAAAGTACGAGAAGAATGTTTTTTAACGTATACGACATGAAAGGATGTTTATGGTTTTATAAAGCCTTGTTTTCATGAAGAATCCTCCAAAATATTTCATTACTATTTCAACAAAATCCATTTCTTTTAAAATTGCATGATATTTTGTGAAAAGAAAATGATTTTGAAGAAAAAAGGATATTTTCCTCATGAATTCATTTCAAGTGTTTTATCAAAACCATTTTTCATCTAAGATGACATTATTTCATATGTCTATGTTTCAAGTATAATGTATCTATGATTTACATGGTTTCACTTCTCTTATTATGAAATGATATCCATTTCTTTTATATGGATTATGTGATGATGGGATGGTGTTTATGAAACCCATTTTATTGATTGGGGTTTTATGAATGATGTATGTTTATTTTGTGAAACAAGTAAGAATGATTTCATTATGAGATGGGTGGGACCAATATCTCTCTCCAATGCATTGGGTAAAGATTTTATATCTCATGAGATAGAACTCTCTCGGACAGTAAGTTAATTCGGTTCAGTGTTACAGGACTGGAACGAGGAGTGAACTCGATTCAGAAAGGGACTTTGTCCACTAAGATGGTATTGGAAACAATTCCTTGGCTACTATGGAAATCATAACAAGTGATGAATGGTTGCAACAATTACATATTTTATTCCCATGCTATTTTATCATGATTGATTTTCCCTGGTGATATATGCTATACGTACTTCCATGTTTCATGTCTTTCCTCAAGATTTTGATGTTTAGATTTTATGATCACGTTTTTGCATTCAAATGTTTATGGATTGTTTTATGTTCTCTATGTTTACCCTTATTGGGAATTTGAGCTCACCCCTTTTATGTTTTATTTTCCCCAGGACATAAATAAAGGTTTTAGGTAAGAAAAAAAGGTAAGATCTTTATGGGAGATGTTGAAGATCTTTCACCACAATTAGAAGATTATATTCCGAGTTTCCAAAGTCACTAAACTATTACGGTACTTGTGTGTGTGTGTTTCATATTTACTAAGTATTCCAAAAAAGTAATGCAATGTCCATGTACGTCAATCTTAGGGTCTCTATAGTTGGTATCAGAGGAATGGTTTAGTCAAACTTTGGAAACTAGGATGCAAAAACGTTTGTGAGATCCTTAGAGATATTTCTAAGCTATGTCTAGGGATGTCCCTAAGGATAAGTATACGTATAGGATATAGTCCTAAAACTAAAGTAAAGATATTATAATTTAACCTAAGATGTTATATATTGAGGATAATCCCCCTTTACTATGTTGTTTTCCCTAGCATGATATTTTCCTATCACACTTTTTTTTGGGTGTTAGATGATGGCTGGAACCCGAAGGAACCGTGTTGATCAATGTAATGGACAATGAAATGATTGTCCTCTTGATCAAACCAATGTTATGGGAGACGGAGTTCAAAATCTGATTGCTATACTTACACAAGCTATGAATCATTATGGACTTCCAAATGAGCAGAGGAGGGAACAATATTCTATTGAGTCCTTCATGAGGCAATGTCCACCTCCTTTCAATGGGTCTTCTGATCCACTTGTTGCTAAACAATGGATCAGTACCACTGAAAAGATATTTTCAGTTCTTCATTGTTCTGAACATGATAAATTCATCTTAGAAGTATATCGTTTGGAAGTTGAAGCTGATCAATGGTGGAATCTTATCAAGAATACGAGGCCAAGAGATGAAATTGAGTCCATGGAATGAGATGAGTTCAAGAACTTATTTTTCAATAAGTACTTCCCTCGTATTCTTTGAACAAAGATGGAGAAGGATTTTCTTGAACTAACGAAAAAGGATGATGAATCTGTTGGTATATATGAAGCGAATTTTACATGGCTTGCAAGGTATGCATCTGGATTTATCATCCAACCTGAAAGTAAAGTTGACCGATTCTTTAGTGGCTTAAATCCAAATCTTCGAAGGGAAATAGCTATAAGAGACTTCAGTAGCTATGAATAAATTGTGCATTGTGCTATTAAGGGTGAAATGGAAGTTAGTGTTACATATCCATCTCATGGTTTTGACAAGAAACGAAAGATGAAGTTCAAGGAGAAATGTCAGAATAATGGTGAAAAGTAGATGAACGTTTCCTTATGCTCAATGTGTGGAAGGAAGAATGGTGGAGATTGTCTTAAGGGTACCAGAAAATGTTTTAAGTGTGGAAAAAGAAGATCATCGAGCAGCTGAGTGTCGAAGTAATGGAAAAAGGGTTTCTAATGGTGTGAATAAAGAAAATACTTTAGAGAACGCACCAACAACACTTCAATGCTTCAAGTGAAATGAAATAGGGAATTATGCTAATCAATTCCCCAATCCAAGGGTTAATGATGATTGACATGAGCAACCAGTTAAGGCAACAGAGAAAGGGAAGTCACATTCAATCACTATTGGCGATGTTGAATATGAAAACGACGTGGCGGAATAATTAAGTGAGTATGTAATAGGATTCCAAAAGAATGTTGTATATAGTATCGTGGAATATTGGAATATTTATGTATTGGTCTATTGTGGTTTTCAATAATTTTATGGTACCGGTAACCATGAAAAGTGATTCAAATATTTTTGAAAGTAGATGATATGCGCATAATGAAGGGGTGAGGAGAAAATGAAATGTTGTACAGTATTCATGAGCTCATGATTGATATAAGGACTAAGTGATATCATGGTTTGAGGATTTTGGTATGTGGAAAGTGTTAACTTTTATCTGAATTCATGTTTTCACTAAGGTTCAATGGGTATTCATTCTTCAAGGGAATTCATGATTAAGGTATTCACATGTTTGTAATTTGACCAACATGATATATCTTATGATATATGGGGGATAAATGATGGCATTCACGTGATTGTTATGTGACATTTCAAGTAATCATTTTCTTTATACTATGATCCTGGACCGAAGTATTTTAGATAAGCCTAAAGATTGGAATGGATTACGTTGGACATAAGTTAGTATTGTTTAAGGATAGAACTTTTTTCGATATTATTGATGGGTTGTTATAGTAATGTAGTTTTAGAAAAAGGACAACCTGCAGGACGGGCGACAGCCCATCGCGTCAGACAAGGCTGTGGGAATCTAACCCACAACTGAAGTGCGACTGGACTTTATCGCCTACCACTGGCCTACAGGAAGTCCCTGGTCAGTAGAAACTATTTTTATTTTATTACGCGGTATGATATATGAAGTATATATGTTCATTTTTGGAATCTTATATGATTAACCTCACTATATATGGACTTATGTATATTTGATAACTTTTTCTAACCTTCTTTTTGAAATAGATGGAATGACCCATCATTCTATCACATGATCTGTTAACACATCACGAATAACAAATTCAACTTCATTTATTTAAGAGATTAAGTGGAAATTGTTCAAAGCACAAACAACAGTGAGATTTTACCAAAATAAAGTAAGTATTTATTCTAATTCAAATTCTTCGACTTTAGGGAAATGATCTTGAAAACCAAAAATGTTTTCCTAGTTCCCTTATATCCGATGAATCAGATGGTACCCTAGATCATCACAAATTTATGGCTTTGTGATTGTTGGATTTTTCATAGCCATGTGCTCTACCACTCTCCATCAGAACATGACAGTTATTTTTCTCTTCCATATCCATATTTTCATCTATGTTCTCCTATGTGGAAACCCAGTGATTAGTTAATTTGGGTAACCATTACGTTTCATACATTAGTTTTTAAATCCAAGTTTTGGTTATCCTTTTTACGATGTGGGTTTCTATTAAAGAAACTTTCGAGTAGTAAACCATTTATAACCCCGACGAATTTCGAGGGCGAAATTTATTTTAAGGGCTGTAGAATGTAACACCCCAAGATTTTACGAAAAATATTCCTTTTAATTTAATTAATGTCTTGTGTTGTATGCTACACCAAAAAGAGCTTGCACAATACGCATCCCTGACTTGGATATCATTACACGCAAGCACGACCTTCCACGATAGCATGTGTTTTAGACAATACCGAGTTTCGCTAAACAATGATATGCTATTAAAATATTATTTAAACTAGACGTTATGAATAGTAATACCCAATTTTATAAATTTTTTAAATTTTATTTTTGAAAATGGACTTCATTTTTTGGATTCGGAATATCGAAATTAGCCTAGGGTGAAATTTTTGTATTTTTGTGAAAACTTTAAATTTTGGATGAATAGTGAAAACACTCAGTTACTATTTAAAAACCGACTTTTTATTTAAATAATTTTTTATTTTATATAAATATATTTTAAGTCAAAATTGATACATAATACCTATAAAAATTCAATGTAATGCATTGAAGTCATTTCATAATAATTTTAGATATATAAAAACTTTATTGAACTTTTGACAGTCTTTTACCCACCTCCTAGGAGAATTTGCAAATTTACATAAAACATAATTTTACCACTTCTGTGAGTGTAATTTCAAAACTCCGAGAGACACGGTTGATGTCAGTAAGTAAAATGTGGTTCAATGAGATGAAAATAAATTTTGGTGAATAGTAACTTTTGACTTTTATTTACCACAGTTAAAAGTAAATAGGGTAATTAAGGGTAAAAATGATATTATTATTTCCCTAAAACATGTCATAATTCTATTGGATAAGTTTAATTCGACCAAAAACAACCTTCATAATAAAATATGACCATTTAGGCCCACTTGGATTAGATTGGGACATTTAATATTAACTTATTTAAAGAAGGGTTAAAATAGTTAAAATCAAAGTTTAATAAGTAAATCATTTTTAATATACGGTTATACATAAGATAAATTCGACTATAAATATTTATTTGAAATCTAAGAATATTTCCTACATAATTATATTTTTTTTGTAATATTTAGACTTTAAATAATATAATTTATTTATGACACAATGATGATCCAGTAATTATAGTATTAATTAAATATTGACATAATTGATGTTATAAATACCCAAATAACTGTAATTTGGGACTTTTTATGAATAAAAATAATTTTCTATGTTAATATGACATGTTAATATTGATTTAGTTAACTTTTTTAGAACTAATAATTCTGTTAGGAATTTCACAAAAATCAATTACCAAATAGTGTCAAAATTGACATAAAATAGTTTTTTAAAACAAATATTATATTATTAATTGTTATTTTATTCCTAAAAATCTAAGGTTTGGCCAAATTACTTAGATAAGGTTATATATATTAATAATAAACAACCTGGGGTTCTTTTGGCTTTATATAGTAAGTTGATTAGCCTTTTAGTGTAAGAAAACAAGAAGACATGATAAAAGTAAAAAGTTTTAACTTAAAGTTAAATCTAAATGATAAGGTTAAAATAGAAACCTAAACTTGTCTAAATTCTATTGGATGAAAGGATTTCGACCCATACCCACCTTAAATTCGAAATAACTCAATTTAGAGCTATTAAAATCCGAACATGACTTTATAATAAAATAATATTTTCAGTTATTCCAAAGGTGCCCCTCTCCTCCCTTATAAAAGGGCACCTCCTCCCTCTCTTCCTCACACCACTTTGAGCCTTCATGCTCGGCCAAACCCTGAAATATTCTCTTATCCACTTCCAAAGAAACATCCTAGGGGTTCTGGTCTTCTTCAAATACCAATTCTAGTGCCCTAAGAGGAGGTCTCAAAGAGGCGCTTCAAAGAAGAAGTAATATCTGTTACCGATTCTTTCAACTTTATTTCTTCTTCCACTTCTTCTTCTTTAGTTGTTTCATTATGAAGTAATAACATCAATATAACTCATATCCGGATATGTTATTATAAGTATTAAACAAACCTATTTCACCATCTATCCATCCTACGGATAATGAAATCACCACGGGTGCGTACGTACGGAATACCGTCTCCGCGCCGTGCTGAAATCTGTTTTTCCACCAACACCTTACATGGATGTGTATAATGGTGTAATGAATAACTATATATGGTTATTATAACATAATACTGATTATGATATATTATACCATCATACTTATTCTTATATATTATACCATCCACTCCAATTCTATTCAATAATTATGGGAACGATATCATCACTCGTGCGTACGTGCGGAATACCGTCTCCACGACGCGATGAGATTCATTCTCAATGTTAACCATACCTGAATGATCATAAAGTTTATATAATTAATAATAATGAAATATATGATATAATAATTATACTGGATTTATGTATATATATATGTATGTCATCTATTTAGTTTCGTTCAATTCAATAAGGAAACGAAAACAGCATTAATGCGTATGTACGGCCTACCGTCTCCATGGAAGGTGTATTTAATTTCATTTATCGATCTATAATATATATATATATGTATATGATGAATATATCTTATATATATAAATCATGTTTTACATTTTTGAATTATGTAAATCAGGATATAAGTAATAATATCCATAACGACAAGTCGAAACACATACGATAAATAAAATGATTTTACCCAAAACGCTGCTTTAACATGGAATTTAAAAACGAACGGGTAATATAAAGTCATAAGTGAAACATATATGATATCATAACAATGAATATGATTCTGTAATAAGTCAATGACATTATTTAAATTATTATACAGGAGGTTTGGATACGTACGAAGCATATCAGACCTAAGTTAAGGGATAATTTTGCAAATCTCATTTTTATCCGAGATTGCTTATTCATATGTATTTACTGGAGTTATTGCTATCATCCATGTCCATGTTTTATATAAGTATGTTTAAAGTACTTTCTGCCCATTTTTACTTTTAAACCATGGTATGGAATGAATCTTTCTTTTATTTACCCTACAATGTACTTTTTGACTTTTCCAACAAAAGTACGAGAAGAATGTTTTTTAACGTATACGGCATGAAAGGATTTTTACAGTTTTATAAAGACTTGTTTTCATGAACCTTCCTCCAAAAGATTTCATAACTATTTTCAACAAAATCTTTTTCTTTTAAAATTTCATGACATTTTGTGAAAAGAAATTTATTTTGAAGAAAAAGGATATTTTCCTCAATAATTCATTTCAAGTGTTTTATCAAAACCATTTTTCATATAAGATGACATTATTTCATATGTGTATGTTTCAAGTATAATGTCTATATGATTTACATGGTTTCACATCTCTTATTATGAAATGATATCCATTTATTTTATATGGATTATATGATGATGGGATGATGTTTATGAAACCCATTTTATTTATTGGGTTTTTATGAATAATGTATGTTTATTTTGTGGACAAGTAAGAATAATTTCATTATGAGATGGGTGGGACCTATATATCCATCCAATGCCTTGGGTAAAGATTTTATATCTCATGATATAGACATGGCTGGAATGGTAAGTTAATCTGGTTCAGTGTTACAGGACTGGAACGAGGAGTGAACTCGATTCAGAAAGGGACATTGTCCACTAAGATGGTCCTGGCAGCAATGCCTTGGCTACTACGGAAATCATAACAAGTGCTGAATGGTTTCCAAAATTACATGTTTTATTCCCATGATATTTTATCATGATTGATGTTACCTTATGATATATTCCATATTTACTTCCAAGTTTCATGTCTTTGCTCACGATTTTGATGTTTAGATTTTATGTTCAAGTTTTTGCATTCAAATGTTTAGGGATTATTTTATGTTCTCTATGTTTACCCTTACTGGGAATTTGAGCTCACCCCTTTTATGTTTTCTTTTCCCCAAGATATAAAGAAAGGTTTTAGGTAAGAAAAAAAGGGAAGATCTTTATTGGAGATGTTGAAGATCTTTCACCGCAATTAGAAGATTATCTTCTGAGTTTCCAAAGACACTAAACTTTTACGGTCCTTGTGTGCGTGTTTTTGTTATATACTAAGTATTCCGCAAAAGTAATGTAATGTCCATGTACGTCAAGCTTTGGGTCTCTACAATTCGTTAAATATTATCTCCATTTACATGGATGTTGATAGAGATTATTATAAATCAGAATGATATTTTTTTTCCAAGCTCAAAAATTGTATGTTCAATATTTATTTCTACAGATAAATTGTGTATAATTTTTTTATAGTAATGGTATCGAAGTTATTATATTTCTTTATAATTAGCTATTTTTTGTGATAATTAATTTTTTAATAATTGTCTGAAAAATATTTTTTACAACTGTGTGTATAATTTTTTAAGTCATTTGTGTATAAATTTTTTTATAATTGTTTATATAATTTTTCTTATAATTAATATGGTTATTGTTTTTATGTTATTTTTTATTAATATTATTGAATAATTTGATGTATAATTGTTCTAAATTGATGTGAAACTTTACATAATTGTTGGAACATTATTTTTTTCATGAATGTTATTATGATAAGATTTTGTAAGATAAATTATGTTCAATTGATTGTTATGATAATTTGTTTAGATATTATGTTTTTTTCAAGTAATTTTAAATTTTGATGATAATTTATATATAATAATGTTGGGATAAATTTGGTATATATTTTTTATTTTTTAAAATTAATTAGGTATAATATGTTTTGATCATTATGCATAATTTTTTTTATAATCAAATTGTCACCAATAATTTATTGTTTTGATTATATGTTTTAATGTTTAAAATTTACCTTTTTATTTAGATTCAAAAGTTTAAATGTTTCAATACATTAAAATCATTCGTTGTGATTTTATATATTTTATGGATCACATTTATATAATGTTATGAAGAACAAAAAATGAAAATGAAAAAGGAGTTGTTGATATCATGAAAATTTCTATACCATATCTTCAAGACATAGATTTGATTTTATGTCCATGCCTAAATTATTTATCTATTAGAATGTTAAATTCCATAAAAATAAAGGAAAATCTCATTTTATTTGGTATTATCCAAAATAATACACATTTTAACTAACATGGTGGAATTAAATTATATTTGAAATCTAATGTTGATGAAAATATACAAAACGAGACCCATCATCCTATTGATGAGTTAATTCATGATGTTGAAATTGAAACCATAAAAAATATAAACTCTTGAAAAATGGTATGGGATTCTATGAAACCATTATTCTCATCTTGCAATAAATATACATTTGTATAATCTATTCTTATATTGATTGACTTGAAAGAAAGGAATGGGTGTAGTGAATATATTTTCACTACTTTCATATGGAAACAAGGTTCCATATTTCAATTATGAGGTAATGAATATATTATTCCAAACTGGATTGGGGTAATATATATATATATATATATATTCTTTCCCCAATTATTTTATGATTTGTATAAAATAATATCAATGTTTACCAAAATATCCTAAATGTTGCATACCCTGGTATATGGGGGAGGGAAAATTTTTCTCTGATTCATTATCGTATTCTAACATCAAACCTCATACTAAATCAATTTGGAACCTTCAAAAAACTCATTCTAATAATTTTTTCTAGTAATTCCAATAATTATAATTGGATTCATTCTTATGTACTGGAGTCAAACCTCATACTATATGATTTTAGACCCTTTTAATAAATCTAATTTTGAAGTGTCAATTTGAAAAATCAGTTAATGAAAAAAAGGTTAAGACTGAATATGTATGATCACATATCTGATAGAAAATTATATCACCCTACTAATTATCTAATGTGGAATAGATTTTATAACAATGATTGGATTTTTTATGTTAGGTTATAAATCTCATAATGGGGTTGTGAATTGATGGAATGAATCCATATTAGAGGCTATGTTTCCAACATAGTTCATGTCATATTTCTTTGGTGGTTTATTACATGTCCTTATAGATATGTATCACAAAATTTGTAATGATGATCATGATGATTTATATAACATAAAAATTATGAAATGATATTGAGGTTTATTATTCACCACTAATTGATTGTTTTAAGATTCCATGGAAGAAGGTGGTAATATTTTTTGATGCATGTAAAAAAATAATATTTTCTTTTGTGTGTTATAATAATGATCACTATAAATAAAATTCCTACACTTGGAAACATAACTAGAAACAATTTTAAGGGACATAAGGAGTGTCCAATTTGAGAATAATAGATTTCATATTATCAATTGAAAAGGGAAGATATGATAGTGTATATGGTACATCAATGATTTTTTCGACACGATCTTCCTAATCATATATTTAAAAAAATCAATTCACTATTTCTAGGAATTTAATATTCCCTCACAAACCTAGTTTGTTGACGAATATTAAAACAGTGTTAAAATTTTGATTTCCCATTAGTATAGAAGTTATGTCATGGTGATAAAAAAAATACTTTATAGAAACATTATATCTTTTTTGAACTATCATATTGGATATAAATTTAGATAAAATATAACATTGACAATATACATGTTCATAAAAATATATGTGACAGTTTTATTGGAATAATTTTAGGCATTAAGGGAATAAAAAATATGGTTGTATGCTATATTGGACTTGATATAAATGGGAATATAACTGAAGTTATCTCCCACTATAAAAGGAAACAGAACATTTTTACATCCATCTTGCCACAAATTAAGTAAGATTGATAATGTGAATTATTTTCAGTGTCTTCATGGTATTACATTACCTTGTGAATATTATTCAAAGGTGAAGAATTTTTTTTTTCAGTGAGGGATTATAAATTAAATGGTATGAAATATCATGAATTTTTTATATTGATGAAATAACTACTACTTCTCTCACTATGTGGTATACTTCTAGTTCATTTAAGAAATAATATCATTAAGATATATAATTCTTTTCAAATTAATTTTTAGAAATGATATTTATTTTAATTTGATAGATGTTTTTTAGAATGAAGGATCTCTTATAATTTGTAAACAAGAAATGAATTTTCCATTATATGTTTTTAATATATTGATTCATCTAGTGATTCATCTGGTATATGAGTTTAGAATATGTGGGCCTATTTATTTTAATTGAATGTATCAATTTGATAGATAAATGAAATTTTTATCCATTAGAGGCATATATGTTTAATAAATTTTTTATCAAAAGTGGTTATTGAGTTCCATACTGATTTTTTTATGAAGTAAAGTATATTGGTCTTCCTCTATCTCGACATATAATAGTTTATAGTGAAGGTTGAGGGATTCAACGATAAAAGGTAAAGTTCATTTCACTGGATGAAGTGATGTCGAAACATCTATATATTTTGAAAAAAATATTTGAGGCTTAACTATATATATCACCATATATTCTAGAATTAAAGGAATGATATCTAGCACATGAGCCTTAGCACGTTTGCTAAGGACTCCATAAGTGCATCCGGGAGACCCATGATCAAATCCTGGTAGAGACATTATTTTCGTGTACTGTAGCAGTACTATAGCAGAACTGTAGTGGGCACTGTAAAAGTACTGTTGTAGGTACTATAGCTGGAATTGTGTAGTACCATAGCAGGTAGTGTAGGGGGAACTGTAGCAGGTACTGTTTGGCACTGTAGCATCTTGGAATATGCCCCATTTTGGGCCTTCGAGCCACCAATTTGGTCCCCGAGTCCTTTAAGGCCTTTGGGCCACCCATGTCATTAGGTCAGTAAGGCCTTCGGGCCACCTCATGTCCTTCGGGCCACCATAAGTGCTGATGAAAACCAGACGACCGACGAGGAAAAAGCATTACAAGGAAGATGTGCAAAGAGATTTAACCAGAGTATAAGCTCAAAAGATTGCATGAATGAGAGGGTATGACACCTGCCATCGGTACAATCCTGTGCATGCACGGGAATGCCTAGCCGAACAACCATGTGAAGGTGGAGAGCTGATTTCACGATGAAGATGCTGGGGAGGAGTAGTTCGAAATAGTGAGTCTGGGTTGTATGTAATGTTTGAATTCTATGGGAAAATGAATTCTTCTAAGGCCTACGACCATGTAATACTTACGCCTATAGGCCTTATAAGTGTTCCAACTCACCACTTTAAAGGTGGATTATGAAAAATCAATAAGAAATGAAGTCCTTCAGGCCATTAGATGAAAGGAATGATATCTAAAAATAAATGAAAAGTGGTTAATGATTGAGCATAAAAATAAATTTTTTTCATGGTTTAAATATAATGTCATCATATAGATATCCACATAAGATACATTGAAATGGTTTTCATATGAATAGTCTCTTAATATGATCACGTGGAATAATTTTGATATTAATGAGTATACATTTTATGAAAAAAAATTAGGATGACAAGAGTACCATTAAAATCAGGGGTAACATTCATCTCTAAAGTGATGCGTTTTTTGAGTGAAAAAAGTTATAACAAACCCAATTTATACATCAACGATATATTTTGGAGTTATTGAGGATAAATGAGAAGTTGATTATTCTATATTCTGAGTCACGATAATTAATTTTAATTGGATTGATTGTAATAGTGATGTGGAAGATGACGACTATTTTTATTCATGGGTTGATTTTAAAAAAATAAGTGGCAAAGAAGAACCATTTATCATGAAGATTCAAAAATAAAATACTTTATGTCATTTCTCCATGAAATGATCAGTGGCTGGTCATTTTTGAAAGAGAAATGAATTAATTTGGGTGATAAGGATAATGATAATGTCAGGGATTTATATGTTTATTTTTATCTAATATGTGATTTACAAATGATAATAATGACTATAATGAAGAAAAATACCATGTTATATAAAAAAGATCACACTGAAAGGATATGGAAAATTACTAAATTACAGTCATGATTATTCATGAATTTTTTTATATTATAGTTATTTTTTGAAATTTACATAGGTAAATTATATTTTTTATTAATTATTGGATGTTTATTTTTAGATACATAATTATTTATATTTTATTGTCACATTTAAAATTTAACAATTATGGCTAAATATTTTTTGATTGGAAAACCGGATGTCTATAATTATTTTGGTTTAGCAAATATATATAAATACACATTTTTTCTGAGTGTGATATTTGAATTTATAAATTTTTCTAACATTTTATATTTTATGTTTATATAAAATAGTTTAACAAGCATATTTGTTAGTTAAGGGTCATAACATTATTATTTTTATGAGATGTACACAGGTGTGAAACTATTTTTTTAATTTCATGGTTTTTGAATGTTTTTTTAATATTTAATCCTTGAATAAAATTCAAGTATATATAATTTCATAAAATTTTCTTATTTCATTGAACAACATATAGGAAGAGGATCATCTACCTAAGTTTATGATTTTTTTCATATTATTAAATATTTAGTAATATAATTATTTAAGAAAATCAAACATTTAATTTACAAAAAATTATTTAAAGACTACTAATGTGCCTCCAAAGAAGGGATATTCTCTTAATTATATTAAGAAATAGATTTCTAGAGTTCTTAAAAGTGGGATTTCATGTTTAAAAAAATGCCACAAGACCATGGATATCAGAGAATATAAATTAATTTTGAGGATAATAATAACCCAACTAGCCCAAATACAACTCAATTTTGAAATTATATCTCCCTGAAGGGCCATTATTAGATTATCATTTTATATCCTGATTGAATTTTCATTGAAAAGATAGAGAAATAGCTACTGCGAGAGTCAATAATAGTAAAATATATCAGATTCTTTATTTTATCTCATTTTTCAAATGTTTTATATTTTTAATTACACATATTTAATTTCTTATTTTATATGACATTTAATTATGAAAAAACAAAATAAATTAAGAAAATATTTTTCTCTTTAGATGATGTTTAAGGTAGATATTTTTAATCCAAATTGGAAACAAAATTATGTATCTAGGATGTTATTGAATGAAAAAACAAGCTAAAAGTATAATAATTTAGATAATGATATATAAAATAAATTTTTCACTAGTCGACAAGATTAAGATTTAATGTATGATAATTATTTAATATTGTAAAATTTCTTGTATATTACCTAATTATTTATTCATTTATTTTTATGTACCAAGACTACAAGATATCTCAGTAAGAGATGCAATTGCACAAAATATACTCTCATATTTTATCATGCGAAGGGTATCATTTATTAGAGTAGAAAATTATTTTAGAAAAGTGTAATTCAATAAGATATAAATATACTAGATGTTTAGGATAATTATGTTTCAGTCCTCCACCCCCCCACCCTCCCAAAAAATTGAAAAAAATGAGAAGAAAAAAATTAAAAGAATATTATAATGAAACCATAGGTCTTTATGCAAAAATTATAACAAATTTTATTTTATTTTCAAAAAATGTTTACATTTTTTAAATTACAAATCCAAATATACCATTTTAATTGTTTATTTTAATATGATCTTTAAGATCAAGCGACGTAGGGAACTTTTATCCCTAAGAGTATGATGGAAATCATACCTACTAATTTAGGAATTGAAGAACACCCCAACTTCATAGGAGTATTTGAGGAAGGTGTAGAGTAATGAGGCATTTTTCTCATCAAAGTAAGAAATATGGAGACTTGAAAATATATTCATTAAAAGATGAGCTGAAAAACCTGAAGTAATCCATGTAAGATAAAATTAAATTAGCTGTGAAATGTATGTTTGAAATATTAATGATATAATCATAAAAAACATCCTGCCCATCTAGCCTACTTTGATCTTCCACCCCATTATTTAGACCCGTCTATATATCGTGAGTTGTATTATAGAGATCCACATGTATATACTTTTGAATATGGAGTTGAAAATATTTTTGGGGATTCTGTATATCAATATCCAGTGGTTTTTGGTTAGGTTAGAATGTCAATAAATGAAACTACTGATCCAACTAGACTACTACCATTGATTACTAAGGAGGTTACAACAGTTGTAGATTTTAGTGGTCATTTCCTACTTTGATCGACTAACCGTTTTCGTTATCTGACATGTATGGAATGATTCTTTTTAATCTTAATTTCATTTGACTAAATATTACATATAATGTTTTTTGAAATTTAATATATATTGGTGTATCTAAAATAAAAATAATTATTATAAAAACAAAAGGATTATAAACCAAAAACATCATATTCTAGTGAGATTTTTTGTGGGATAAAAATATTATCCCAAGTTTCTTCATTCTTGGATAATACTTATGAGTTTCAGATTTAATCTAATATATATGAAAGAGATTAGTATTTTATAAAATTGATGAATGATATCATGGATATAGTTAATTTTGATGATCCTAGCATTCATGTGTTAAAGATGTTTTCCATGTTAGTAAATTTATTATTCATTTTTTCCTTTCATTCAATAAATATTATTTCATGTGACTAACTATATTAGTTATTTATATTGGTATCTAAACAAACTTATTTTTCAAATTGAGGACATTGGTGTTTATCGTCTTATAGATTCTTAATTCACATAAACGTCTATCCAATATCTAAAAACTCATGCTAAATTGGTATATATAAATAGTGCATAATCAAATAAGGATATTGGGTGTTGATTATTTCTATTCCATTATGGATAAGACCATTACGATAATTATGATGTAATATTTATTCTAATTTTATTAAATTTGAACTTTTTATATAATAGAGGCCATTGGATGTTAGGCATATTTTTTCAAGTTAATGCTCATTATATTGTTATTTCTATCTTTTAGGCGGTGTTCGTAAACAATGTAGCATCTTTTTAGATAAGTACGTTTTATTATTTTTATAAGTTCATTATTTTAAATTCTAATTTTGTTTTTTAATTTATGTATATGAAATTATAATTTATTGAAAATGTCTAACAACTATATGTTTTTCTATAAAGAATCCAAATGTACTCAAATATATGGATGTAATGAATAATATATTTTATATTAAATAATATTTGGTTTTTGTTATATAAAAATATATATATATATATATATTGGTTTTTATTTTCAATTTAATGTTTTATAACTAAAATTTCATCATCAAAATAGAAGAGTGGAATGTTGTTATTATGTATTATGATTCATGTATGATATACTCACAACAGTGTCAATGAATGAATTTCATAACATTAGTTATATTAATTATTTGATAATTAATATCAAAATATTATATTTTATAATCTTATAAAATTCATTATTATTATAGATTTCCAATTATAGAAAAGCTTATATGAAATAAAAACTTATCAATATTCTTATTCTGTTGTGGAACTATTTCTTATATATGATTATGATTTAAATTATCTGGTATTTCTCATTTAATTATGATTTAAAAATATGTATTTATAAAATAATTTTTTCCTTTATGTTCGAATATTCAATTTATTTTCATAGTTTTGTTATCTACTATATAAAGGTTAATGGATTTGTAATAAATTTGACACACTACAAAAGAAATTCATTTTCCATGAATGCCTATTTTAGATAATGTTTAAAAAATCAATAATTATATAACTCTCTTTTCATAAAGATTTAATATTCATTTGGTTTTTTTCGGGTTCACCTGTTTTTTGTATATATATTTTAAATAAATTTAAATTAATGAGTATTTATAATAATTAATATATGATTTGATTTGGAAGGATTTATTTGATTTTACCGGGTTTTTCATTGACATAGGTTAGTGAATTTGGATGAGTACTTAAATATTTTAGAAATTGTTTAAAAAATTACCTCTTCTTATTTTCCATAGGTTATCTATTCGTAATTATTATTTTTTATAAGTTTTTTAAAAATTGAAAAGTAAAAATGTAGGTCATGTAAAAAGGTTTAACAATGATCAATTATTGATAGAAAATAAAAATAAAATCAAATACCTGAAATTATTTGTTAATATATTTTATATTAGATAATATATAAATTTTCTTATATATAAATATATATGTGTGGGTGTATTTTTTTATTCAAGTAATTAATTTTTCATGACCATAGTGTCATCATTAAAAAAGAAGGGTGGAATGTAGTTATTTTGTTTTTATATTCTTGTTTGGGATAATTATAACTGGGATGATGAATGAATTTGATAAGTGTTAGTTATATTAATTTTTCTATGTTTTATATCATAATATTCTATATTTTAATTTTATAAGATATAGTTTTATTATAAATTTTCAATGAGGTCAAGTCATAAATATAAAAATAAATTAACCATCTTCGAATTTTGATTGAGAGACATTTTGTAAGCTTATTTAGCATTTAAAATATTTGGTTTCTAGATTTTATTTAAATTTTATCACATCAGTAACTGGACAATCAATTTTTTCTGAAATTTTTTATATTATATTTGTTTTTACATGTTACATATTTTCAATCTATTTTTTATGTTTGGTTAAATATTAAATTATCAAGAATGTGTATTGTAATTTATGTTTATAAATGAGTAATTATCCATGCATTTTGGCATAATGTTTTCATATTTTTTTTATTTTTACAGGTTTTAGATGTTATATGTAACATCCTCAAATGATAAAGGGTTAAATGACTAAATGATATGACTCATGTCAACAAGGTGCGCCTTCCTTTTCGGGAGCCTACCTGATTAGAACTCCACAGTTAAGCGTGCTTGGCCTGGAGTAGTGATCAGGATGGGTGACCTCCTGGGAAGTTTCCTAGGGTGTGTGTGAGTGAGGACAAAGCACACTGGAAAGGACATGTGTTGTCCTGTGGGGAATGTCATTAGTCATATGACCCGTTCGGCCACGTGGGTGGACCCTGGGGTGGGCCCCACGTGTCTGCGGGGCAACTGGTGGTACCTGGTGGGCCAGGACCCGACGACCATGTTAAGGCGGGGTGGCTGTGCTGTCACTAGGACCTGGTTGTCACATTTGGTATCAGAGGCGGTACCCAGCCTTAAGTGCGCGGTGCACTGCCTGGGTTGAGATGTAGGGCCCACAACGAGGGCGTTGTGGTCTAAAGGGGGGTGATTGTAACATCCTCAAATGATAAAGGGTTAAATGACTAAATGATATGACTCATGTCAACAAGGTGCGCCTTCCTTTTCGGGAGCCTACCTGATTAGAACTCCACAGCTAAGCGTGCTTGGCCTGGAGTAGTGATCAGGATGGGTGACCTCCTGGGAAGTTTCCTAGGGTGTGTGTGAGTGAGGAAAAAGCACACTGGAAAGGACATGTGTTGTCCTGTGGGGAATGTCATTAGTCATATGACCCGTTCGGCCACGTGGGTGGACCCTGGGGTGGGCCCCACGTGTCTGCGGGGCAACTGGTGGTACCTGGTGGGCCAGGACCCGACGGCCATGTTAAGGCGGGGTGGCTGTGCTGTCACCGGGGCCCGGTTGTCACATTATAGGTATGTTTATTTAAATTACATTTAAATAAATGATTATTTAAACATTTTTTGTTTAATATTTATTTTGTAAATGTATTTTTTTAGGGTTGTTCTTATATTTGAGTAATAGTTTTAGGTTGAGTATATAAATATTTAGAAAATTGTAAAAGAATTTTGATTTATTAATTTTTATAAGTTCATTATTCTTAATTATTATTTTTATATGTTTTTAAATAATTGATATTTCTAAATATAGGTCATGGGAAAAGATTTACAGTGATCAATTGTTGATTAAAATTCCAAATAAATTCAACTACATGAAATTATTTATAAATATATTTTATATTTGATATTATATTTTTTATATTATATGTATATTTAATGGTTCGTATTTTCAAGTTATTTTTTTATATTAGAGTTTTTATGGTTTAATTTTTTCTGTAATTGATAATAATATAAAATTACCTTCATGTTTGAATGGATAAAATTAATTAATTTGATGTTGAAAATTATAAAATCTTCTCAAGTACTAAAATTTATAAATAACTCTAACAAATATATGAATTCTGGTATCCAAATAGACATCATTTTTAATGAATGTAGGAAATAAATTTCATAATATATAGTCATGTTTGTTTATTTTTGAATTTGTATTTTATAAATAATCATATTTTTCATATTTTCATTCTAAAACCGACAAGAATGTAAGTATTTG
Source organism: Viscum album (assembly GCA_963277665.1). Lineage (NCBI taxonomy): Eukaryota > Viridiplantae > Streptophyta > Magnoliopsida > Santalales > Viscaceae > Viscum > Viscum album. Next base: position 671,513,740 of record OY728123.1, read on the forward strand.
TATAAATATCATTTTTTAGTTTCTATTAAATTTTAATAAGATTCATGAAGGGATTTGAGTTTTTATTTTAATGATTGTGCTTAATATTACATTTTACAAACAAAAATTGTCTCAAACTGATCATTTTGTTATAGAAAAGTCCAATGTTTAATATTACATTTTCCAATATTCCATATTTTAATAAACATAAAAAATGTTTAGTTATATTTAAATGATTTTATTATATATAAATGATGTTTTGGTATCTAATTTCTATAATAATAATTTTGGGATGATTCACCTATAGAATAAGTTTTATGTTTTTTAACGTAATGTTAAATATATTGTTATAATAAAATTAATAATGACGTACATTTCTATATTATGAAAAAAACTCCGATGATAATTTTTTTTAACAATGTCAACTGTTTGGTTTATTTCATCCTACCAAAAATGTTCAATGTTCATTGAGTAGATTAAGAATTAAATTAAACAATTTATTTCAATATAATATATTATATATACTATCCTAATTGATAATGAGGCTCTTATTAATGAAAGGTTTATTTTTGATGAAACTAAATTTACTATAATGTAAAATTTATGTTATAATTCATAACAATATGAGAAGTGCTTCATTTGGAGGATGTTTTATAAGGTGGCTATAGTTTTCGTTCTTTTGTGAGATCTTTAATATAATTTTGGTATTTAATTTTCTAGTGATTTGTTAATAATTTTCATTCTTCAATATTATGATTTTGGAAAATCAGTCATGTTTTTTAATTCTGCATTCCGTGGAAATTTTCATAGGGGAGTAATGGAATGGATTTTTTTCTCTCATTTAATGAACATTGTTGCAGGGCCTAAAGAAGACGAGAAGCTCACAACAAGTCTCCACAGTATAGTCGATACCTTCTTTTTGGATTATAATGAGGTCTTGGGATTGAATTAAGAAACAGTTTTTTATTCTTCAATAAAGTATGGTGGATTCAACATAGAGAAGATGAATAATTTTTATAAAACTAGTTGTATGTTTTATGTTCAATTACATATATGTTGTTTATCAGTTTTCAGACTTGGGGGAATGAAATTTATCATTTTATTTAAATAATATTCAACTTTACATATCAACATTTTTTAATAATTTTTTTTGAAAAATATTATCACCTGTTATTTATAAATAATTCTTATATGATGTTGATCTAGAAAATACCTTCAACATGTTTCTTAAGAATAATAGATGTTTCAATGGTTTTCAACATCAGTTATATTAATAACTAACAAGGAAAATCGTAATAAATTTGCATGTTGGAAATTCAACATCGGTCTTATGTGAGACCCAAAATTTAATATTTGAATCAATTTTCCTACATTCAAATTAAATTACTTCAAATTTCGGTTTTTTATAAAACTGATGAAGATATGTAGATTCGATAGTTTTAACATCTATTTTTGAGTAAAAGTATCCTTAAAATATATGTTCTATGTTAATTTTTTATATAAACTGACTTTAATGTCTTCATAATATCCATTTTTTAATTTTTATATATCCATTTTATGAAAAAAGGCATGAAAACCATAGTTTATAATATTTCATATACAATTTTCATTGATAACCAAATGTTAAACACTAAAATAAATCGATGTGGAAATATAATTTTCCATTAGTGTATCCACTTGTTTTAATCCAGCAATGGATTTCATTTTATAGAGACCAAATAATCTATAATTTATCAATACATCATGATTTTATCCTATAATTATACATATCCACATATTAAAGACCAAAACATGTAATACTTATATATTTCATATTAATAGAAGAATATTCATTACATAAAATAATGATCCATGCCAGAATCATTTAGTTCTAGTTCCTATAGTAACATGGATAAACAAAAATTGGTTCATAGGTGAACTAATTCATTTCCCACTAATTTCATCATAAATATAACCCTTACTAGATATATCATACATAATATCTTTATTTATAACCTCACAAAATGAAAAAAAAACGTGAGATGATATTCATAGTAAGGGTAAACAAGGGAAATATCAACATAACACGAACATACGGGTTTAAGAACAAGATAATAATTTGAAATTTATACACTACATATCATAGAATCATAAACATGATTCTGGGAATAAATATTGGTAGTTCTTTAATGGTAATGGAATCAGAGATCATGAGCCCTGAGAGCATAACATTGGCATAATACATAGATTTTTTGCATACACATAAGTGTAGAAAATCATTTCATTATTATTCAAGGATAGTTTTAAAACTATCATAGTTGAATTCTTTCACTCCAAAAACCTTCTTAATATTCATGTTTCACTCACAATTCTATCGTAGTGTATTAATCCCCTTATTGAACTAGTTTCACTCTTCATTCAAATCCTCATTATCTCATGTGATATCCATTAAAACCTAATGAATTGGAGTAAGATATAGGTCTTAACCATCCATGGTTATAATTTAATTAATAGCCTTGGTAAAAACATATCCATCATCACATAATGGAATTCATATATATGAGTTCCATAAGATTTTGTATCATTCTTCATATCAGATCCCATGAAACGAAATAGGTTTCATAAATATTTTATCATTATATAACCTAGGGAAAAGAATTGTGTTTAATAAAAATCGTGTAATTATTAAAATAAATTATTTAGAGATATAATAAGTATGATATCATTGTATCATATTCCTAATAAGTCTTAAGTAACCTCAAAGGATTTCATTTACGATGTAAAATGATTTTAAATGGTCACATGGAAAATTTCTTGAGAAAAATAACACTTTCACATTGAAATAATTTATTTAAAATATAAAAACATTGAAATTTTAATGAAAAAATTTTATTTTGAAATAATATTTGAATCAATTAAATTAAAAAATAAATCATTTGTTGGCCTATACGGTGGAAAATATTTTTCATGTCATACATGTTAAAAAAAGATTCCTTTCAAATTTTCGATAAAAAATCAATAGTAACTTGTTCGAAAATGAAACTAATATTCCATTAAAACAATTTTATAAAAATGAAAACAGGGGTACATTTTTATTTAAACAATAATTGGATAATATTAACTAATTTCCATTAAATAATTTCCAAAATTAGGGACATGGATGAAAAAGTATTTTCGTTTGAGAAGAGAAATAAATAATATTTTTATAAAATATTTTTTGGGAATCTTGAGAACATAAAGTAATTAAAATTAAAGGAAACATAAATTATAATAAAATAAACACATTAGTAGATAATATATGATGTTCATGTTTGATAAATTACAGGATTTCATCAACAGAAACATAATCACAAACAATCCCAATAAACAATGACATTGTGTCATAAAACCCTTACCACTTCGATAACATTAGAATACTAAGTCTCATTAAAGAGTTATCATCAAATAAAAAATTTAATATCAAAAAATATTTTTATTATTTATATAAAATGTTATCATGGTAATATATACACACAGAAAAATAAATTATTGTTGAATATGGCATATATCTCCCAAGAATATATAAGAGACTAGAAATACCTTACCATAAGTCTTGAAATTAGTTTTACATTTTTGGACCTCATGTAAAATAAATATTGGTCAATTATATATCTATTAATGAACCATAATTATATATATCACAATATATTTTTTTTTCTTAGGACCTTTTATTACTTGTTTGTTAATAATTCATTATAAAAATATTGTTTAATGTAATAGTTACTCTTATTCATGGATGTTTTGATTGGGTATTTTCATTCCCTATAATTTGGTCATTGATAAATTATATATATAATGTAAACCATGATATAAATATCATATATATTCATCATATACATATTTAATGTCATATATAAATGTTACATATTGAAAATGGGTTACATCGTTCATAGAGATGGTGGGTTGTTCGTACACCTGAAATATCATTCAATTTTCTCAATAGATGGAATTAAAGGAAGGTAAAAAATATGTAAACAATATAGTTTAATTATTATTTAATATATTCAAAATATATTCATTAAATTTACCCTTATTACCTTCCATTTTATAATATGTGAAAAAATGGATGACATCGCTTCATGAGGTTGCAGTTCATCATACACAAAAGTGATGTTATCTAATTCTCACAGAATAGAAAGTAAATTTTTTTTCGTGTTATAATAAATCTATAAATATAATTATGTAATAAGTATCACATAAATATTGTAAATCCATTATAATACCCACAAGTGAGAGGTGGTGAAGGAAACCCAATTACATTGGTCCGTGAGGCGGTAGTTCATCGTACACATATTAAACACTTTCATTTCCCATTTGATGGAAAAGGGGATAGATTTAGGTTATTAAATTAACATAATAAAATTTCATGTTATGTAAATATTTCATTATATCATCAACTTTGATAATATTTGTATGAGGTGTATGAATAAATAAATTAAAAACAAAAGTTTAACAATTTTATTAATCCATCAAAGATCCTATTTAGGCTTACACATATAGACTTATTAAGTGGGTTTAATTATCCAAATAAGGCTTGTATGATGTGGGAAGGGATTTATTTAAAACATATTTTCTCTTATAGGTAGAACTAATGGGTTTTGTGTTTGTGATGGATAGAGTAGAGGGGTACCCCTTTATAAATGGGGGCGAGGACACACTTGGAATATTTGAAAGAAAAAAAGCATACCTACCTTTTAAAAATCTCATAATGTTACAAAATGGATAATTAGAAAACCACAGATAATATAAGGAATAAATATTTCCTCAAAATATTATTTGGACATGTTTTTGGTCATTTTAATCTTTATCGTTTTCATTTAACCCCCAGTAAACCTATTTTAACCTTAACCTCAGTAAATCAATTATATTATTTTTACTATTAATTTTATTAAAAAATAAGATTAACATATCTTATAATGTTAATTATTATGATTAAAAATATGTAATACATTTACAAAAATTACACTCTTATAAGTTGATAATATTAATTTAAAATTAAACCCGCATACATGACGAAAAACGATTTTTGAAAGAGAAACTTTTCATAAGTATAGAATGTTTTAATATCAAAAGTAAATATGAATTTGATTCCAATGTCATAAATAAGATTATTAAAAAAATATTAAATAAATTTTTTATAAAAAATTAAACAATATGAATCTATTTAAATTCTTTAAATGAAAGAGAAAATTTTAATGAAAATCAGTATTTTTAACTATTCACCAAAAAATTACCCTTCTTATAAAAGTATCAAAAATTAACCATAATATAATCTTGAGATGTTGATTCCAAAAATAAAGTTAATTTTTTCAAATACTTATTCTAATATTTTCATAATGTAATTCCTTTATTTTTTCATAAAAAACAATAATATAATTTTTTGATAAAACAAATTGTATTTTCGAGCATATAATGACTTTTTTAAAAAAAGTCATTATTTATAAATATATATTGTTTGTTTAAAACTATATTACATAATTCTTAAAAAATAATATTCATATTTTAATTGTCCAATTTAACTTCTTGTTTAATATGGTAATGTTTAAATAATAATACTAATATTATATCATATTCCGGTAAGACTCAATGTAATATGTAATAAATGTTATTGAAGAAAATAAATTTATTAGAAAATAATATTTCATAAAAACTAAGGGTGTTGCATTATAACCCAATGAAATTAATTTCTCCCTTAAAATTAATTTCTTCGATATAATGAAATGAGGACACTTCTACCACATCATATCCTTAGGTTCCCATATAGCTTCTTTAAATTAGTGCTTTCACCACAAAACATCGTCCAAATGAGAGGCCTTGTTTTGTAGAACATTCACTATTTGATCCACAATATCCACAAGATATTTCTAATAATGGTAATCTTATTTCAGTGGTTTGACCAAAGAGTTTAGTACAAGTAAACCAAAGGTTATGTACTTCCCCGTGATATATACATGGAAGACTTCGTGGAATTGGGAGAGGTTCGGTGTAAGTGACAGTCGATAAGATACCATCCTAATATAATCAATAATTTTATAAGGACTTATATACCTATGTATTATTTCTCCATTCTTCCCAAATCTCACTACCTTCAACCATGAATAAATTCATAGAAACACATATTCACCGATATTAAACTCAAAATCACACAAATAATTTTAAGCCTAACTTTTATACCATATTTGGACATCCCTATTGTGTTACTGGATGGATCAAACCTTATATACCATTTCATCATCTATCTTATGTCCGAATAGTTTTTTTCCTCAAGCTTAATCCAATTATATCATAGTTATACACTTCTTTCCATTGAGGGATTCATAACGGGTCATCTGAATGCATGAGTGAAAGTTAATATTTGAAGAAAACTCAACTAAAGGAATGTCTTTAAAATATCATGTTACTGATATTTTAGGTTTTCCTATGATCTCATCCTGGTATTCTTTTTATCATTATCTGTATAGGTTTGAGAAAGAATTTAAAGGACACATATAATGTTGGAGTCGGTGTTTTTTGGTCATTTAGCTTTAAACTACTTTTTTTACAGGATTTAGGTGGATTTTAGAATGTGTAACTTGGATACATGGCATGTTAGAGTAACTAGATACAATATTTGAATGGATTTACATAGTGATGGGTTATATGTCGTGAAGAGGAGTTAAACATCATGAATTTTTTAAATAATGGATTTTAAATCCATTGCGATGGATTTCTTAGAATACTTAATCCCTATGGATTTCACAACATGTAAAAGTATTACACATCATGTAATTCCCCATGTAGGGATTTTTTATGGAACTTTTAGTGTTTTTGATTCACATTTGATCATCTATTTTCAATTTCTGTGGAATTGAAACTCCTCTATGATGATTTTATGTAGACACAATTCCTTTCAGATGAATCCTTTCATCATTTGATCTTCATTGCAGTTGAAGTGCGTCTCTTCATGTGAGAGATCTTTCGTTTTATCATTGTCCATGATTGAGGGGGAACCCTATTGTTTTTTCATTATATCTATTGTTCAACGTTGGTGTTCCTTCTTCTCTTCTTCCTTGATTTGTTGTGCAATTTCGTTTCGAACACCACTGCATTATTGGTTATGGTACAGCAGGTGTTCGTTTTCGAGGTATGTGGCATTTTCTCTTTTTCATCGACCCTATTTCTCAATTGAATAAATCCAAATATATGTGGATTGGATTCTAGGGCATTGATTAATGTCTTTGGATTTTCATTATTGGTATTTCCTATTTCTAGTTTACGTGACCCATGTTTTGAGGTAGGTGGTTCAATATCTAGAAAGTGTTTGATAAAAAATATTTTTCCATTATTATGAATTTATTTAAAAATAAATTTTTATGAAACTGAAATGATTGATTGTGTGGGTTGGAAATTTATTTTTAGTGAAAGTATTTTTCCTTTATTTTTGGAAATTGGAAATAAAAATGCGTATTTCAAATGCATTGAAAATGTTGTTTTGAAATGGTTTTTTAATGATATTAAAAACATTGAAATTATTGTGAAAATAAGCACATGGGTTACCTTGGGTACTAGGTGGATGGTTAAGATTTAGGACATTATCCACTATGAGGGTTCAATATCTAGGGTGTTTCCCTTTTTGTAGAGTGTAGATTATTAGCTCTATATATGTATATGATGTTTCAGTTTCATATTATGGGTTGTTTCCCTAGTCCTAGAATTTAGATCCTTGGCATTAGGTATTGCATCGCAATGTTTCATATACTTTTTGGTATGAGTAGTCTGCTACTCTGACCTCTTTTATTCCATGGTATTGTGATACCTTTGCTATTACTATTATTTAGTATTTAATTTCATTGAATTATTATATCATTGATATGCATGATGATGCTTATAAAAGAATATATGGAAAATCTTCTTTGAAAATTATATATCTTCTTATGTTTTAGAACTATGATAAAAAGGGAACTGTTTACGAGGTTTTCAATAAAATTTCTTCACTACTAATCATTCCATGTTTTATTTAAACTCAACATTCAATAATTTTTATATAGGGACCTTTTTTGGAATACCTGGGTGATATCATATTGATCATGTTATCACACACCCTATGAACCTCTTCAGTGCTGTGTAGACCATTGTATGTCTATCGTTTCAAGGAAATGAAAGGGGTGGTAGTAGGGTGGTGAGGTTTTATATCAGGTAGGTTGGGTAGCTGGTGATGATATAGTGGGAGTTCATCCATGCCATCTTTTGGAGTAGCTTTTTCGTTCAAGTCCTTTCTATTTGGGCTTGACTTTTGGAGTTTCTATACTTTTGCAGTAGTTTTGTTTCCAATATATTTTCATAATTATGGATCATATTAATATGTATTAAACTATTTCTTTTTATTCATGTAGATATATTCCATGTGTTTATTTCGGGATGGGTGAAATCGTTCCCTTTGGTATGATGTTCAATGCAATAGTTCTTTTCGCTAGCCCATGAGGATCGTGAATGACCTTTGGGTATGTGATCGATTGGGTTAGGTCCCAGGTTTGAGGGTAACCCAAGTCAATTTGTTACAATTTACTATCATAGTGGGAAGGTTTTCTTTAAGAGTCCTTGTCCTTGGACCTCTTTTAGACTAATGATACGATTATCAGGACTTGAGAGGTATGTTGTGATGAGTTCTTAGATATCATTTATCGTAAAAAGACTCAAGTTTCCATGGGAAATTAGGATACATGTCTTTATTATTGGGTTTGGTTTTAAATCTCATATTTCTCTTATTGTTATTCTTCTTTCAAGTGAGATTTGTTTTGTTGGATGATCATTCTTATGTTTCGATGTGAAAAATTATACCTCTATGAAATATTCCATCAGTTCCTCTGGATGGTGTAGCAAATGCAACACACGGGAATCAGATTATATATCATAATCTCATCAAGACTATTGTACATGCAGTCTGTATTTTCAATCATGATACACCATGAATTCAAAATACAGTTGTTGAGGTACATTCGAGAGATGGAGGAGGGGGATATTGATCAAAGGAGTTATTGCATGATAATCCAACACCCTTTAAATGAATTACTACACATCAAGAGTTAGTGGACTGTCTGGATATTGTTGATCAAATATTTACCATCCTAGAGACACTTTATAATATTATGGTTAAATGTGAAGCGTTCAGGCTCAAGGGTTCTAGAAAATAATGGAAGGATTTTATAGTGCAGGAAAATAAAAATGTGGACTTGGATTGGAAGGGTTTCAAAATTCTTATCTTCTTGAATTTTGTTCTAGATTCGATGATGTTGGTGAAGCCTATGAATTTCCTATATTTAAAATTAGAAGAGTGTTTGGGGTTGGAATACACAAACCAATTTTCTTGAGATTCTCTTTATTTCTATGGATGTAGTTAAAATGTCAAGTTGAAGGCTCATAAGTACCTACAAGGTTTACAAATGAATATCATATAACATGTTTTTTTGTTGTAACATTCTATTGATGCAGATATTGTATACAAAACTATGATGGAACAGATGGATATAGTGGTAAATGATGGATTTCCCAAACCTTCTCTTTCATATAGTTGTAGTTTCAGGGGCATGTGTGGGAAGAAGAAGAAGTGGCATGATCATCACAGATGTAGTGGTGGTGGGTCAGAGTACTGAGCCTATTTCGCGCTATCTACTATAGCTAGTTGTGTTCCTCTGATTGGATATCAGTGTGGTAAGGTCAAACACACCAAATGTTTTGTTCCTTTACTAGCGATGATGTGAAATAGCCATGAAAATGTTAGTAATTTACCTAATTTTTGTCATGTTATTACTATTCCATGATATGGTCAGGGTTCTTCGGCTACATAGGATACTATGGTGTGGTCAAAAGTTTAAAGGATTACAGGTCTCTAGCCACAAGCCTCAGGAGTGAATCACTTTCATACAGTATATGAGTTTTTAGTGGAAGTAAATGCAATCCGACAACTATGAGAGTTACTATCTTTATATCATCTTAAGTATAAATTTATTTATGTGATAGTGGGGCCTCCCACTCATTTATGTCCACATGTTATATTAATAGGATTAAATTTCTAATGGAACTTATTTCCTTTTTAATAGAGTTAGAAACACCTCTTGGGAAGAGGATAGTGAAGGGGTTTTGATGTCCTTTTTGTTCATTAATGATAACCAATATAGAGTTTGTCTGGGATTTTATCATTCTTGATATTGATCTATTTGATGTCATTATCTGTATGGATTTTCCTCTTAATCACTGATATGAGGTTTATTTTTACCATCGATGTGTTTCATTTCTCACTGCCAATGGGTTCTCTCATGTGTTTCAGGGGGATTTGGACCCATGTATAGGATGTGTAGGGACTTTCCACATAGTGTTCATGAGATTTTTTCAGCTATTACATTTTATCCTGATGTCGTTTATTCTATTGTTGATCGTCCCATAACTGTTTTGGATTTTTTGGTTGTTTCCCCAGAATACTTCTATGGTCATCTTCGAAAGATAGATGTAGAGTTTACAATTGGCCTCATGATTGGTACGTAGCTGATATCAATACATTCTTATCTTATGGTACCAAAAAAATTGAATGATCTCAGGATTTAGTTATATGACATATTGGAAAAAAGTTTTTGTTCACCCTAGTGTTTTTCTGTGGGCATCCCCTATTCTGTTTTCCAAGAAGGAAGATGGTAAATTCAGTTGTGTGAGGACAATAGGAAGGTAAATTGGGTAAAAGTTAAGAAAAAGTATCATTTTCTTTGTATGGATGATTTTTCTAATCAGTTAAAATGGGAAATTTTCTTTTCGAATATTGATCTTCTGTGAGGTTATCATCATCTCAAAGTTAATACTCTAGTATTCTGAAGGATGCTTTTACGACCATGTTTGGACACTATAAATATCCTTTGATGCATCTTGGTCAAATAATTATCCTACAATTTATATTTATTTGAATAGTTGTATAGTCCATCAATATCTTAACACTTTTTTGGTCATTTTAATTGATGATATTCATATTTATTTGAAATCCGAGCATGAGAATGACCACCATCTGATTTTGGTTCCGGAAATTTTAAGATGTCACTGTCTATATAGAAAGCATTAGAAATGTTGTTTCTGAATTATTGATGTGACTTTATTAGAGAAACATATTTATAGACATGGATTATCAGTTGATAGTGAGAATGTGAAGGCCATTTTCTCATAGAAGGAACCATGAAATTTCATTGAGATACGATGATTACTTCATCTTGCTGGTTACTTCTAACAGTTTGTTAAGGATTTCTATAATCCGACGTCACCATCAACTAACATTACCATTAAAGTAGTGATATTCACATGGGAAGTGAATTAAACGTCTTCTTTATATGAACTAAAATGAAATATGACATTAGTTTCTATTCTGATCTTACTTGAGCTCGGTAACGGATATGTGGTGTTTTTTGATGCTTCTGGTGTTTTTTGAGATGAGTGCTTATACAAGATGGCCATGTGGTAGTTTATGGCTCTCATAAACTTCAAACACATGACAATAATTACCCAACTCATGATTTAGAGATTTATATTATTATTCTTGATCATAAATGTTAGAGGAACTATCTTTTTTGGTAACCTTTTATAGTCTTCTCTAATCATAAGAGTTTGTTCTCTATCATTTCTCAAAAAGACTAAAATATGAAACATATATGATGGGTAGAACACATTTATATGTTTGATATAAGATATCACCTACACCCTAAGGAATGGAAACGTCATTTTAGATTCACTTAGCAATAAAGTATTATCACAAGATGTTATAGAATCTAAGGAGGAGTGGAACCTTCAGGGGAATTTTACCTAGTTGTACCCATATGATGAGGAGGATGTTTCATGTATGGTTCTGAACAGTGGTCAGTTATCATCATCTCTCATGGAGTCTATCATTCAGATTCTATTTCAGGATGTTGATTTTTTAATTGGTAGATAATGAATTTTTGGTGGGGAGACCATTTCTGGTTGGTCTCTTTCTTTAGATGGTATTCATAACTTCTGGAATCAGGTTGTAGTCCCAACATATATGAGGAGTTTAATCCTGTTTAATTATCACATATACTCATGGGATATTCATCTAGGTACTAAAAAAATGTATTATGATATGAGATGATTATTATGGTGTCCGGTTATAAGGCATGAAATTTTAGATAAGTTTCCCTGATGTTACACCTATGCATAGAAAATGGTAGATAACTTGAAACCTTCTGGTTTACAATAGCCTCATCTGGTACTGATCTGGAAATTGGTAATGGTTTCAATATATTTTTTTATGCATTAACATAGACCCCCTAAAGGAAGAATGATATATGTGTGATTGCTTATCGGTTGATGAAGTCTTCACATTTCAATACAATCAAGGATACCACTATGGTTGATGAACTGGGAATAATGTATGTGTAGGAGATTTTGAGGTTACATGGGAGTCCTTATGCTATTGTTTTAGATAGGGATCCTTGGTTTACCTCGAGGGTTTTTAGGATTCTCTAATTTTAAATGGGATCTTATGTCATGTTGATCATAACTTACTATCCACAGAAAAATGGTTAGATGGAGCGGATAATTCAGATTCTAGAAGATATGATTCATTCCTATGTTCATGACTTAAATGGATCATGGGATATCCATCATGTATTGGTTGATATTGTTTTAAAAATTAGTTGTCATTCATTTATATGATTGGCTCCCTTTGGGGCATTTTATGGTCTTCTTGGTAGATGACCTATTTGTTGGGTGAAGGTTGGAAAATTATCTTCAGTTGACCGTGTTTGGTCTAGGAGAAATACAAAAGGACTCAGGATATACATCAATGTATGGATATATCCCATAGTTGATATAAATAATTTGTAGATTTGAGATGTTGAACTCTATATTTTTCCATTGGTGACGGGTTTTTCTTGAAATTGTTTCCTCGGTTGGGACACTATCAACTTGGAAAACATGGAAATTTGGCCCCTATGATATGTTGGGACATTTGATGTCGTTGAGCAGCTCATACATGTTTCTTATCGGTTATAATTTCTGGTTCAGTATATATTTATTCATGGTTTTTTATGCATGTCTCAACTTTGGAAGTATCCCCCTGATATCACTTATGTCCTTTGTTTGGAAGAAACTGAGTTTGATCCAGATGGTTTTTTTCTAGAGAGTCTAGTTGATATTGTTGACTCTCATGTCAAAGTATTATGTGGGAAGTCGATTCTCTTAGATAGAATTCTATGGAATATAGGATCAGACACACACGAGACATGGGAACATGATTCATTGATGAGGGAGTAGATGCCTCATCCATTTGTAGGGATTTCATCTTCTACAAGACTTCCTAGGGATGAAAATTATTTATGATGGGGACATTATAAAATAACATTACTAATATTTCATGTATGTATTTGATGTTTTCACGGTGTTCCTTTTCTCTTTGCATGTGTATGACAGATGAAGAATTGAGAGGATACCTATAATGGTGAATTTATAGTTTTGTTGAAATCATAACTTTAACTGGATTTTTCTGCAGGATGCATGTTGATATCTGGTCGTTTAACTTGGATACACGACATGTAAAAGTCAGTGGATGAAATTCATGAAATTATTTATGATATGAAGGGTTATACATTGTGAAGAGGAGTTACACGTCATTAACCTTTTAAATAATGGGTTTTTAATCTGAGGTGAAAAATTTCTCATTTTAATTAAACACCAAGTATTTCATAGTATGTAAATGAATTACATGTCATGTCATTCCCCAAACAAGTTTTTTTATGGTTATTCATGGGTTTCTGGTTCCCATATGATCATCCATTTTCCTTTTCACTTAATCCAAAACTCCACTCTGGTGATTTTTGGAGACACAATTCCATTTGGATCATTTTGTTCGATGTTTGATCTTCATTATAGTTGTGTTGAATTTCTCTAGTTGAGAAATCATTATTTTTATTTTTTTCCTTGAGAGCGGTTGCACTGTTGGGTTTTATTACCAGATATGTTGATCGAATTTGGTGTTCTTTCTTTCCTTCTTCCAAGATCTTTTGTGTGACCTCAATTTAGAGGGCGTTCCTTTGTTGGTCTTGGTGCGGTGGGAATTTTTTGTTGAGGTATGTGGTATTCCCTATTCCCCACAAAACCTTCCTCAATTAAATCAATCCTAATATGTGTGGATTGAATTCTAGATCCTTCATTAAGATCATCGGGATTTTATTGTTGTCGGATCTCATTACAGGAATGTGTGTCCCATGTTTTGAGGTAGGTAGTTTGGTCTCAATCATGTGTTTGATGATGTGTATTGTTCCATTATATTGAATTGGTTTATAAAAAAATTGGCATGAAATTGGCATGATTATTTTTGTATGTTGGAAATAGATTTTGAATTAAAGTGGATTTCAGTGGTTTTTGAAAAATGGATTGAAAAATGGGCATTTTCAAAGCATTGAAAATGGTTTTTTGAAGTTATTTTTAAAATATTTTAAAAAATTTATAAGTATTACAAAAATGAGCACATGGGATACCTTGGGTACTAGTTGGAAGGATTATCATGAGGCCATCATCCATTGTGGGGGTTCACTTTTTGGTGTGTTCCAATTGTCCTAGAGTTTAGATTATTGGCTCTAGGAACATATATGATTTTGGGGATTCACATTCGGGGGTGTTTCCATGGTCCTAGAGTGAAGATCATTAGCTTCAGTTACCACGGTGCAATGTTACTTATATATTTTTCTATGTTTAGTATATTTCCTGACCTATTGTATTTCTTAGTATTGTGATTCCTATGCTTCTACTGTTGTTTCATATTTCTTGGTTTTGTATTATTTTAGCCATGATACCCATGTTGAATCTTGTGAAATATGATATGGAAAATGTGATTTGAAATTGGTATAGCTTCTTTTGTTTTATAACTATGATAAAAAGAGAAATGTTTACCATGTTTTCTATAAAACTGTTTTACTACTTATCATGATGTGTTTTATTTAAATTGAGCACACTAGAATTATTATACAAAAAAATTTATGGAACACCTGATTAAAACAATATTCATCATGTTAACTTGTACCCTCCACACCGCTTCGGTGGTGCATAGACCATTGTATGTCATCCATTTTGGTATCTAGTGGTTAGATGGAGGGAGTTCATCCACAAAATCTTTCGAAGTAGCTGTTTGGTTCTCTTCCTTTATAGTTCAACATTTCATGGAAGTTTTGGCTTCTTTGTTATTGTTTTTTTTCAATGTCTTATTATAGTAATGGAATATATTCTTCAGTATTCTTATATTTATTTATCTTATTTTAGATATATACCTTCTGTATTATTCTAGTTGGGTGAAATAATTCCACATGGTTTTTGTTCATTTCCCTGGTACTTGTTGCTAGCCCATGGGGATCAGGATCACCCTTTCAGTATGTGACATAACAGGTTGAGTGCCACGTTTAAGGTAAACCAAGTCAGTTCATTACAGTATTAATCAAAACCACTATTTAAATCCATAGAAATATATCTCATAATATCCTCCATGATTATAATTATTCTTTTAGACGGACCATTTTTATTAGATTTATATGTAGTTCTAAAACATAACATTGTATTCAAGGTTTAACGATGAATTTTTTAGAACAGCATGGTAAACATTAGATCATGATTAAATAAAACAGTATGCGATACTCCATGAAACTTTTCCACTTCCTAATTTTTTATCCTGGATGGAATAATGAATTGAAATCCTATCAGACAGAAATTAACTGTGCAGAATTTTTATGGAGATCAACTACATCCCATATATTATTATTCCTTTTAGATGTATTGGGAAATCCAATGGGAAAATGTTGGGTGATATATTATGATTTCAATATTAGCATGGTTAATAGTTATAACGCCCACTTTGACTTTTTTATCTTATCATTAACTTTATGACATACAAAAAACTAAGATACAAACACCACAACATCTGGTTTCATGCCATCACACTAGAGATACTCTTTTAGAGCTCAATACATATTTTTACTTATAGAATAAATAGATATTGAAAAACTAGTATCTTCTTCTAACTGCACTTTATTGAAATCTGGTATGGCTGAAACACATACGTGATTCTTAAACCTTATCATTCCATCACGATCAATGTTAAAATTATGAACATTTATCACCTTTTTTTGTATCTTCATAACATCGTTTTGTTCCCTTTTATCATCACATGGATATATGATAAAGATAATATTTTCCCATTCCTATAATATTTCATGATAAATCATTCAAAAATCCATAAAAATTTGGTCTTTTGTTATCTTCTTCATTGATAATCTTGTATGATTCGTTTGACACAAAGCATGGACCATCTTATTTACTTTCATAGGGTGGTAATGTATTAAGAAGTCATAATCTTTAATCATCTCCAACCATCTTCTCTAGAATATCTTTATATCCTTATGTGGGAATATATATATTATCTTTTTTATTGGTATATAGATAACACTTTTCTCCCAAATGATAATGCCACTATTTAATTAATCAGAAAAATATTATTGTTAACTCCAAATCATGAGTTCAGTAATTTCACTCATGAACTTTAAATTCTAATGTAGCACGAGATATCACAATATTATTCTTCTTTAAATTGAATTTTAATCCCATATTGGATGCATCAGCATAGATTAAAATTATGTCTCCACTAAAAGTTAATGTAATCATTGGTGCACTAAAAAACTTCTTTTTATTTTCTTGAAAGTTTCCTCACATTCACCCATCCATAAGAACATTGTTCACTTCCAAGTTAACTTCGCGATTGAAATTGATATTCAAGAGAAATTACCCCTAACCATTTATAATAACCATACAAATGAAGATAAAATAATATATTAGTTTCTTTTGTTGTCCTAGGACAATGTTCCATAGCTACTGTATTTGATGGATCTATAGTTACACACGCTCTAGATATTATATGACCTAAAATGATATCTTTTGGATCTAAAATGGTCACTTTTTAAATATATCATATAATATATCCTTCCTCCTGGTATTTAGTACAATTATCAAGTTATCATCATGATATTTATTACTCATTGAATAAATGAGAATATTATTTATTAATACTAACATATATTGATCAGGGTAATCCATAAATTCACTATTCATTAAATCCATGCAGCAAGTTGGGGAATTAATAAGACAAAATGGAATCACCATATACACATAGTGTCTATACCTTGTACAAAATGTTTTCTCGGGTATATCATCCTTTTAGAACCTAAATTAATGATATCTAGAATGAAGGTCCATCTTGGAGATGTATTGAATTCTATGTAGTTGATCAAATAAGTGGTCAATATTGGGAAGTGGATACATGTTATTGATTTTGATCTTTTTATCTCCAAATAATCAATAGTCTCAAAAATATATTATGGTTTTTTTTAAAATAACCCCTACACCCTAATGCAACACATTTTCCTGAAAATTTTTGTTTTCTATAGTCTCTTATAGTTTCTTTTTCAATTCCTATAACTCAATCGATTCCATTCTATTGAGAGTATTTTTAATTGTTTTAGTATAAGGAATGAGTTCTATTGAGAACTCAACATTATAGTTCCCTAGTATACTTGGAAAATATTATAGATATACTTCAAAAAATACTCCACTATTGGAATACCAAACATATATATTTTATTCTAAGAAAAATAAGATAACATACCCTTTTATTGGTAATCATGACCCATGAAATGGAGGTGATCTCTATTGGAAGTTCATCTCTATCATCACACTAATGGATGATCTTAGATTGGTTTGTAATATCAATCATAACATCCCTTCAATTATAAATTATGATGGATTTATGTAGAGATTATAATACTTGCATAATATAACATCAAATTCAATCAGATGGGGAACAACAGGGATTTTATAAATCAAAATCCCATAAACATCAATCGTAGAATAAACATAGACTTGATATGTGTTCATCATGCCATTAGTGGGTTTCAATTATAATTCTACAACTTATTCATCAGGGATTAGAATTAAGATCTATAGATATATCATTAAATAAGGGAATCCATATATCTAATCTCCAATAATAAACTCCACTATTTTAAAATACTTTTCATGAACCCAAAATAATCCTTCTATCTTTATTCCCACATTAATCCAAAATGGTTTCCATGCCCGTCAGGCATCATTGGTCCAATGATCAATCATTCATAGGGTTTATAAATCACGTCGCCTTCATTTTAATTAAAAACATTTTATTTTTAACCTAGGTTATTAATGGTCATTATCTATTCAAATACTTTATGACGTTTTAAGAAGATTTTTTGAATTTTTTAAAAATATACCCCAAGAGTGTCATACCCGGTGTGCATTAAGGACCATTTTCATAAACCAGGTGACAATAGTGTTCATCTCAATGCACCATTTTGGGGTTAATACCCCTAAGTACATATTTCCTTGATCCACATCCACATTTAGTATTAATATAGTTATGTAATTTCTTGAAAAAACACACCCCTTTAAGTACCATAACTTAGGAAGAACTTCTATACTTAGGTTCATCTTAGGGGTTCTCAGTAATGTTTTGTTATCCTGGTTTTCAATGGTGGACTAAAACATGATATGATGAAAATATAAAAAACCCTAACATCACATAAATATATATTAAGTCTTAATATATAAATATTCATTATATGACATAATGATCCGCTTATGAATTCATTAATCCTTGTGCCTTTGGAAACGTGGATACAAAAACAATTGGTTCCAAGTGAACTACACCATCTAATAATAATTTAATTAAAACTATAACCCTTCTTAGACATGTAATACATAATATCATTATTCATAACATGGGGGAAAGAAACATAATAAATGGGGATATCAGATGATCCGTACGGGAAAACAAAGGAGATGTCAACATAACATAAGCTTAAGGCACTACAAAAAACAGGACATTAGAGAGGGATATTTAGAGGGGGTCATGAACAACCCTGTCTAAATTAATTTTCTATATAATTAGATGGGATCATGAACAAACTCCTCTAATCATTAAATTTATAGGTGGTAATGAATCCCCTCTAAATTAATTTTTGATAAAAATTATAGGCGGAATTATGTACATCCCTTTCCAATCATCGAATTTGGAGAGGGTTATAGACCCCCTCCAAATAAACCCCCTATAATTTTTTGACATTATTTTTTTAATATCCAATTGGATTTTAGAGGGGGTTCAAAACCACCTCCTATATATTAAATTAGATGGGGTTGAAAACCCCTTATAATTTCTTAAATTAGAGCTGTTTCAAAACCCCCCTCTAATTTCTTAAATTAGAGGGCGGTCAAAACCCCCCTCTAATGACTTTAAATTAGAGGGGTTTCAAAAACTCCTCTAATGACTTAACATACATGGGGTTCAAAACCCATTATAATGTCATTAAATTAGAGGATGTTCAAAACCACCTCTAATTTAAAAAATTACATGGAGTTGTGAACCCCCATTATTTCATTTAAAGAAACTTCAATTATATACATATATATATACATACATACATACATACATACACACGCAAACATATATATATAATTAAAACACAATTTGTAATGGTATTTAAATACATTATATGGACATATTATATAAAATATTTATATGATTTATTTAATTGTATTTAAACTTTTACATAAATATGTGTAATATTATGTACATTAATATTTATTTATTTGTATAAATAGTATTTCATATAATATTTCATATAAATGTGTATAAATAATATTTCATATTATATTGATTATATATAATTACCAAATTAATTATATATAATATAAAATTGTTTTTCATTTAACATTTTGTAAATATTTGAATAAATCATAGATTATATAATATCAATTATATAATCTAAATATATATACATTTTATTTTATATAATAAAAATTATATATTAATTGTTTATTATTTTATATTTTTATAAATATAAATATATAATATAAATTTATTTAGTATAATATATGTTTGATATAAATCCTAAAATAAATGTACAGTATTTATAAGACCAACATATAATTTCTACAGTTTAAAAATAGGTGTAATACCAATAATAATAACTAATAATATTACAGTCATCATGCACACACAATGATATATATATATATACACATATAAGCATTGAACAATAGTTAAATAAATATATATTAAAATTATATTATATCTACAAGTATCATATAAATATATAAACAGACATAGAAAAATATAAATGTATTTATAAATATATATTTATGAATGTAAATGTAATTATTTAGAAATATTATATGAATAAATATTTATATAATATGTAAATATGTATTTAAGTATATAAATAATTCAAATGAATATATTTTTAAATATATACACAAATATATAGTTTATATAAATTTATATATAGGTTATTATTTAAATGTATTTAAATATATTATCTAAAAAATAAATTTTTTAATATATAATCATATATATATAATAATCTCTACAGATATTAAACAAATCAAATAATCATATCGGTTCTAATTTTCTATCTTGTGAGCCATAGTGTGTTGTTGGCTCAGGTTCGAATCCAAGCTCCTGTAGATTTATTTTAAACGAGGCATGGGAGAGGCGTGGATAACCTGATACAGGAATGAGTGGGGTGCCAGTGAAAGGGGGGACATTAGGGGTGCCTTGTAATGTGGGAATAAGATAGAGATACAGGGAATGGGGGAATGAGAGAGAGATGGAGAATAAGAGAGAGGCAAGGATGGAGAACGGGATACATGTGGGGAATAGGTGAGAGGTGGGGGCGAGAAGGGGAGAATGAGGGTAGGGGTGGGGAGCAGGAACTATAGTGGGACTACATGGGGAGAGGTGGGGAGGTCCTAGGGATATGTTTAACAAAAAATGCATTAAAGGGAACTTTTCACAATCTCCCATCATGTACCGCCATTTGGGGTGATTTAAACCACCCCTAATGTTCTCCATTAGTGGTTGTTTTGATTATAACTACCTCTAATACATGTTTTTTCAGTGAATTTTAGTCAATGTTAGAGGGGGTTTAAATCCTCTCTAATGTAACCACTACAAAATTCATTGTGATTTTACCAGAGGTTCCTCAAAACTGCCCTTAATTATAGTAGTTGGGCACATTAGAGTATGTTCCCCACAAAAATCGCTAATTTATTTATAAGCGGTTATAACCCCAATTATTGTCATAAATTACCCCCTCTAATGTAGACATTTTTTTTGTAGTGAGGGTATGAGAATAGGATATTCATTTGAATTTCATACCATTTATATCATAAAATCATAAACATATGTCATTGATTAAATTTTGTAAGTACATAAATAGTAAGGTAATTAATGAATACGATCCATGAGAGTAATCATTTCCCTACGACATAGATTTATTGCAAACACGTAATCATAGAAAATCATTTCCTTGGTAGTCAATGCTCTTTTCCAAAACTATAATAGTGGAATGGTTTCACATCCCAAACCATCATGGTAGTCATATTTCACTCTAAAAACTATCATAGTGGAAGAATCCCTTTACTAAACTATGCCAACTCCCTATTAAATTCCTATTTTACTCTTCACATATCAATCGTTTCCCAAGGATTTTGAGGTAGATGTAGGTCCCTCCCATCCTTGTTTATAATGTACCGTCATCTTTGGTTATAACATAACCACTGTCCTTGGATATAATGTAACTACTATCATATACTTAAAACCATTCATATGAGTTCTAAAATATCAAAAAATATTCACTATATTAGAAACCATGAAAATAAATGGGTTTCATAAACATTTCAACAAATCGTAATCAGTGGAAATGAAACAGGTTTCATAAACATCTTATCATCATAAAAAATCACAAATTTATTCCCAAGAAGTCTTAAGTAACATTGAATAAGGTTGGTATCATCTTAAAAATCCCAAATTTTTAATTTTTCATCTTATCATAGAGAAAGGATTAGGTTGGTATCATTGAATAATATTCCTAATAAGGCTTAAGTAACATTCATGGATGTCGTATTTTATGGAATCTTATTTTAAAAGATCACAGGGAATATTCCTTGAAGAAAATAACATTTTCACATAAAAATTATTTATTTAAAATCTGAAAAATCCCAAATATTAAATTAAATAGATTATTTTTAAATGAAAATGAAAATTTTTAATGTAAACATTAAATAATTTAGTGGTCTTTATTGAAGAAAATACCATTCAATTCATACACATTTAAACAAAGTCCCCTTTCAAATTTTTTGTAAAAAGTCAAAACTACATTTTTCAGAAACAACCATAAGAATCCTTTAAAAATATTTTTTAAAAATTAAAACATATGAAAAATAGTCTTCAAAAAATCATTTGAGAGTATTTAAAAATAGATAATTTTTTTTATTAAACATAGACTTGGAAGATAAATTATTTTCCACAAAATAGAAAAATAAAGTTTATTTTTCATAAAATATTGTTTTAGACTCTTGAGTATATAAAGGGAGAAAAATGAAAGGAAAACATGTATTTTTATGAAATAAACAGATTATAATATAATAAATCTTTTATTAAGAGTGACTACAAATCCTTTAACATAAGTCTTAATTTCCTTATTACACTTTCAAAACTATTTTATAATAAATATAGGTTTATTATACATATTTATATGAAAATAATACATATATAATACCATATATTATTTACATATTAACATTTATTTCCCATTTAATATCAAATCCTTGTTAAAATCACATTTTCAGTAATAACTGCTTTGTATTTCATGTATGTTTTGATTTTCAATATCCAGTCCAGGTATTTTGATCATAGATAAATTATCCTTATAATGATAACAATGAAATAAATATCATATATATCCATTATATATATATATTTATATACATAATTTAATCAATAAATGTTAGTGATAGAAAATGGATTACACCGATTATGGTGAGGGTAGGCCATACATAAATTTGAATTATGTTACCATTTTCAAGACATATGGATTAAAAGAAATTGTTAATAATATATCACATTTATATAGTATATATTATTTCATATGTGTAAAATATATTAATTAAATTTATCCTTATTACCTTACATGTAAAGTGTATGTCAAAACTGATTCACATCGCTTCACTATGGGATAGTCCATTATATACACTAGTGAAATTATCGTATTCTAACGGAATGGAAAGTAAGAAGGTATATTTGATATCACAATTAAATAATAATAGTAATCTCATAAATATAATATAAATATGTTAAATCCATTATCATATCCACCCATGATAGATGGTGGTGGACAATAAATTACATCATTTCGCAAGGTGATAATTGGTCGTACCCATGATCCATAGTGTCATTTCCCATTTGTTCGAATAGGATTTATAATAAGGTTTTAAAATTAACATAGCAATATATTATTATATTTTATATTATTATTTCATTATATCAGCATATTTGAAGAATATTTCATGTAGTTGGAAGAATAAATAAAACATAAACAAAATATTAATAATTTTTCCTCATCTTTGTAAAACCACCTTAGTTTTATAAATAAAACATTCATTATAGGATTAAATAATAAAAATAAGGCCTATAGTATGTGGATACATAATTAGTGATTATATTTTTTTATTTAAGTTTTGAGCCAAAGTGTTTTGGATGAGTGAATAAGAGAGAATAGGGGTTCCCTTTTATAAGTGGGGTATATTACACACTAGGAATATTTGAAAAGAAAAACATATACCCATGATTTAATATGAAACAAGTTCAAAAAATGTAAAATTTTATAACATTATATGATATAATGATTATATAGGGACATAAAAAAGGAATTTTAAATGTTTTAGATCTTTTTAATAATTATCCTTTTTAACCCCCAATACACCAATTTTAACATTAACTTCAATAATTAATTTTTACTATTTTCATAATTTAATTTATGAAAAAATTATTTGAAGATAATATATAATATTAATTATTAAAATTTAAAATATACGATGCATATTTCAAATTATATTATCATAAGTGGAAAAATATAACCACAAAATTAAACTGTAGACGACGGAAAAAAGTAGTTTTCCAAATAGAAAATTTTTACATGTATAAAATTTTTTAATATCAAAATTCAATATGAGTTGGATTAAACGGGAATAAATTTGTTTAATAATAAAATAGTTAAACTAACTATATTTGTTTAAAAAAATATTAGCATTCATCATTGTAAATTTTTTAAGTGAATTTTTTAAAAAAATTCAATATTCATCACTATTTACTGAAAAATTAATCTTTTCAAAAAATTATCCAGAATCCACCCTAAAATAGTTTTGAAATATTAATTCTAAAAATAAAATTTATTTATTCAAATAAATTTTTTAAATGTTTCAGTAATTAATTATATTTATTATTCACAAAAAGTAGTAAAAATCATTTTTGAGAAAAATGTATTATAAAAGAATATAAATACTGTACTAAAACATATGTACTTATTCATAAATATATTTTAATTGTTCTAAAACATTATAAATAATTTTGGAAATATTTACATTTATATTTATACAATCAAATTTAAGAGCAAGGATATAATAATCATGTTAACGTAATAATATTTGTATTATGTCATAGTTTGTTAAAACTCAGTGTTTTTTTTAATGTCAGTTATTGAAGAAAATTAAATTTCATCAAAAAAAATATTTCATAAAAGCCCAATGTGTCACACACATGGTTTTCAAAAAAGTTTTATAATAAAAATAAACAAAAATAAATTATCCCCGCACTTTTACCAACTTAGGTGACTAAATAATTATATAGATAAATATTACTACATTTTTTATGAATATTCATTCCATATCATAATAATTCATATCCTAGAACTGTACAAGTTTAGTGTATTTAGGGACTAGATAAATAAAAAACTAATTTCATGAAATATCTTCATCATGTTCTACATACTTATTCCCAAAAAAAACCCTTATTAAACATAATATACTTAAAACCTTTCATCACATCCTGGGGAAATGGAAACATAAGAAAGGGTGGGATTATATGTGCATTAAGTGTTTTAATAGGATATATCATTCATTTATTATAGAATAAGGAAATTAGAAGTTAATCAAAAATTATGAAATTCATATATAATAAGTTAAATATAATTAATCACAAGTCCTGGAATATGGAATTTTCATAACAAAATACATAAGTCATAATATTGTTGAATCATTAATAATCAATAATGAGCAATAAGAATATATCATAAGAATAAGTACTATTTTCTTTCATTAACAAAAGCATAGAAAATCATTTCCACAGTATTGGTTTTAATATAATACTAACTTAGTTTACCAAGTCCCTTAGTTGACTAAGTTCACTCCACATTCAATCATTTCCCTAGGGAAGATTCACTCCAATCACTATCTTAGTATATGGAGTACTCTACTGATCACGATTCCCTTCCCATTCCAATTCATATTATCTCATGAGATATAAATATTTTAAAAAATTAATTAGAGGGATATAAAAGTTTTAACCAACCCATAAAATAATATAAACTATACAAAATTATTCCTAAAGATCCTAAAAAATTCATCAATTCATCATAACATATCTCATAGAATACAAATGAATTTTATACATATTAATCCTGGCTTAATTACCCCTAGAAAAAAATTAGTTTCATAAAAAATTTCATTGAAAATCAATATCATAAGTCATCTATAGAATATAAGTGGATGGTATCGAAATAAAATATCCCCAATAAAGCATAAATATCCCTAAAATATGATTACTTTGATGAAAAATACTTTTAAAAGAAAACATCAATATTTCATTGAAAATATGGAAAATATACTCTTAATTTTTATCATTAAAAACTAAACTTTTCTAGAATATTTAGAAAAATATTTTATTAAAATTAGCCAATTAAAATATTAAAATAATAATAAAATAAAATACTTTTATTGAAGGTGGGAAAATATATTCATTCCATATACATTAAAAGAAAACAATCCTTTCAGGCATTTTTTAAAAGAGAGTGATATGTAAATTATTTTGAAATATTATATTTACTAATTTGTAAATAAATTAATATATAGTGAAAATAAATATTATATAACATTTATGTATAGATAAAAACTTCCCTAAAACCTTTTTAGGAACATGGACATATAATAAAAATTCATCAACCAAATACGGAACATGGTAGACTTTTCATAAAAATATTTTATCGATAATTTTAATTACCAAAGATAATAAAATGGTAATAATAATTAAAAATTCAAGGAATATATTTTTGATAATAAACAATATTTGGTTTTAAGTATATCAATCATATAATTCCCCCTAATATAAAATTTTTATAGACAATCTAGAAAAGAAATGAAATTGTAACATAAACTCTCACCACAAGTCTCATATATATTCATACACGTTTAAAGGTCTTGTATAATAATTATATATTTATTATATATCAATTATATAACCATATTAGTTTATAACTTATTATATTTCATTTTTTATAATTCTCAGTTTCGTATTTATTTACAATTCATTATTAAAATGAATATTTGAGTGATAACTAGTTTGTTTTCCATGAATGTTTTTGTTTAATGGATCAAGTCCTTTCTAACTAGTCAAGTTTTAATCAGATAATTTTTTTAATAATTTCATAAGTATAATATTTATTAATTTAATTCCCTTTTATTTCCATTAATAAAATACATTAATAGAAAATAAATTACAGTACTTTATGAAGAGAGTAGTCTGTAAGTGTGCACAGGTGATGTTTTCACTTCTCGATGGATGAAATCAAATAAATGTATATAATAATTAAAAATTAAATAATACTAATTATATTTTAAATATCATATATATACATTAAATATATCCTTATTAACATCCATGAAAAGAGAAAATGGAAAATGAATCATATCTCTTCGTGGAGGTGGTATTCCACATTTATACATAAGTGATGCTGTCATTTTCCAGTGGATGGAAAGAGATAGAAAATAGTTTTAACATTAATATAAAAACTTATAATTATAGTAAATATTTATATATTATCTTTTTAATATGGTTATATAAAATTTTTATGATGTTATAGAAGAATGAAATCTGAAAATCATCAATATGAACAAATACCTCTTCTCCAGGTATCATCCTTCTAAACTCACCATAAGGATTCTTGGATGGGTCTCTTGGGAATATTAAAACCTCATGTAAATATATAAGGATTTTGGGAGAGTATTTGGGTAGATATTGGTTAAGATAAAGGAATCAAATGTTTTAGAAAAATTGGGAAGGCGATGTGACATATTATAATTGAGTTGGGTGGAAAACATATAAATATAAAGAACATTATAATATAATAAAGTCACCCTCTTGTGGAAGTCGAAAAAAATTAGATACTTTTAGAGTATGGGATGACATATGATCAAAATAAATTCTATCAATAGTATTTATATATTTTTTGTTATTCTAACACTTACCTCTTTTGTTTATCCCTTCCTTTACCATTTTAACTTATATTGTTGTACTGAATTTTCATCTTGGTTTCTATTCATATTGACCCCTGATGAGATTAAAATCATTAATAAATTGTTAAATTAAAATTCCAAATGTTGAAATTATATTATTAGATTCAATTTATATAAGTGTAAGAAACTATGAAAAACGTTATACAACCTTTTTTATATAAATGAATTATTATGCATTATACTTAATTTATTCTTATTACATTCCAAAAAAAAATTAGATGCACATTAATATATTTTATTAAATTAATTATAAAAAAAATTAATTTTTTTTATCAATTTTGTTAATTTAATTTATTAAGATAAAATACATTACAAAAAATAAAAAGTATTTTTTAAAAAATTATTTCCTTTGACCTTAAAAATATTATATCATATATTCTAACCATTTTAAAGTTATTGTTTGAATAATTATTTATTTTGTTACAATCAGAAAAAAATATATTTCATCAAGTGAATATTTTATTATTTGATTAAAATACATAATATATATAAAAACATTACTCTTTTAAAAAATGATCATTTAACTTAAAATGATATTATTTTAAATATTTAAAACTATGTACTTGTTTTCTAGACATTAATATATACCTTCTAAGTAAGGATAAATTTTATACATGTTTTTTATAATATATTCACCCCTATTTGTACCTTCCAATCCAATTTATTGGTGATAAAAGTTACATTTAATAAGAATATTTCAATAGTATATCATAGTTTTTTACATTCAATGTTGTATATAAATAAAGCTCTTATACATATAAAATTATTTTGATTATAATTATATCATATAATATTAGGGTGTAATAAGAATTTAAGATCTATTTCACACTTGTACAACTTCCTTTCTATATTATCAGTTCATATTTAAAATAGGAATACTAATTTTTCTTAGATTCTCAAATCTTCATAT
This sequence comes from Viscum album, assembly GCA_963277665.1. Lineage (NCBI taxonomy): Eukaryota > Viridiplantae > Streptophyta > Magnoliopsida > Santalales > Viscaceae > Viscum > Viscum album. The sequence goes on from OY728123.1 coordinate 671,542,154, forward strand.
GATTTGGTACTCCTCGGTTAACTAAATACTCATGTTTACAATTATTAATATATTATAAATATTTTCCATCTTCAGTTCCTTTCTTCTATCTCTCCTAGATATTGTAGAGTATCAACTTCACATTATTTCATAGTTCTTTATGGATTGATGATGCATGGTCTTTATGTTTACTTGTTTAGTCATTTGTTTACATAACATATTCAATGTATGAAATACATTATAAAGGCTTCACATATGATTTTTTGAAAAATAATCTCTCCTTTACTATGTATAACTCTTATTATATGTCTGGATAAAAAGATTCATGAACTCAGACATACTTTCTGTACTACTAGGAGTATTTGGATTCCAATTATTCTTACAAAGCTAAATAGCTCACAATATCTTTCCTTCTTGTGAAATTATGTACAATAAACTATGAATTATATGATAAAATTTTTATTTTAGACAATATTTCATAACTCCAATTAACTATATCTCAACCTCTTTAACACATTTACAAATGAGTTATGAAATATTTTATATGCCCAAATACATGTTCCCAGCTTATTATATATTTATAAATTATAGTTCAAATCCTAATACATCATGATGATGAAAAATAAAATGTTTCAATTTCACATGGTCGTTGCGCATGATCCCCCTTCACATTACATAATCACTGTATCACAGACCATATCATTTATCATATATTATTTGATCGTGTTGGGTATATATGATCAAACCTTCACTACATACCCACCTCACATTCACCACTTATCATTTGGGGAATTATATACCAATATATTTACATATTTTCTTTATCACATATCAAACATGTAACATCACATACTAACAATATGGTATGAAAGTCTAACCATGTGAAATCATTGTATTTATAAATTGTCTGGACCCTCATGTCTGTGGATTAACCCTTTTCATGTTACCGAGGCATAAGGAGCTCAGAGGAGGCTCAGAGGAAGTTAGGGGTAGTTTGGTTTCTAGATTCTTGGGTAAGGGAAGTATTTCACATTGCGAATATTTACACAACGTGGAAGTGGGATTCACATCCTGCAATATTTTAGAGTTTGAAAAAAATGGAACAGGTGATAGTTTTTTTGGAGGAAACCGACCTTGAGGAATTAAATGACCTAAAAGGGGATTACATGCCATTTAATCCCCCAATGCTTTATTGTTATATCATATTTTGATCACTTGGGTAGTCAATCCTTATGGATGATGATTCATCTCACTCATCCTAAGAAACCTAGTAGTCCCCTCCATGGAATTTTGTAGATTTCTTTGACTGGAATCGATCTCAGGAACCCATCTTCGATATGTGGGGACCCAACATTATCCAAGGTGTGTTTTTTATTCATTATCTAGTGGTTTATAAAATAATTTTCCTCATAATTATCTATTCCATATGATGGTACATTATTTCCATGTTTCTATTAGAGTTTCCTCAGTTGTTAGTTGGCGAGGTTGTGTCGTGACATCCTTAGTTTGTTGCAGTTGGTGTGGGAGAGGAGATCAGGATCTGTTGCATGGTCAATTATTGTATGAAGAACATTTAAGTCCTTTTGAGTTAGGGGATTTGTTGCTTCTCAATTTCCTTATGTACAATTGTTTATTTAGCATTATTTACACCCTTGAATCATAATTGAATTGTCGTAACACTTATTTAAACTCAATTAAGGAATTGGTATCAATTGAACAGAAATTTTGTTTTATTGTACCAAGATAATGGTTTTCCTATTTTTTTTCTAGATAGTGTGATAACTATTACTTTCTTGTTTTAGCCTTTTGTTCTTGAGGGAAATTGTTAAAGAACATAAATCATGAATTAATTGATAATTAATTGGCTAATTGGTTAAAGAGGCATGTTTTATGAACCTAGTTGTAGTTGTTGTTATTTGATGTCAAAAAAATTTAGATCAACCCTTTCCTTTTATATATTAAGTTACATGATTTTTAGTATTATTATACATTAGTGTACAAGACAATGATCATGATGTTTAGTGTATTTGAAGACTATGTACGTAATCAAACATTATAAAAACAAATTTTTATTTAAAATATATAATGATCTCTTATCTTCCTTGGTTCTCATACATCTTTATAGGATAACCTATTTATAACAAGGACAATGATATGATATAAAATCCTAGTAAGGGAATAACCATAAGAACAATGCATTAGCACATGGGATAGAAGGCGTGACATAATGATATAGAAAAACATGTAACATATGGAATCCTAACATAAAAACATGACATTATATAAACATGGAATCATTTAAATGTGGTAGAAATATAAAACATAAATATATTACAATTCAAGGATAACCTCCAAGACCATTTCCCATAGTAGCACAAGCCAATGCTAACTCCCAAGACTATTGCATAATGTATCACAAGCCAAGGCTAACTGCCAAGACCGTCGCACATAACGTCTCATGAGACATGAAATTAAAAAATGAATTGGTGGACTATATGGGTTCACCCATCATAATTTTTAATGATTTTTTTCAGCATAAATAATCATACATAATCAATCTTACATAAACATAAGGGTAACACATGGAAATAATTGGGTACCCCAATCCTGACATAAAGCATAACCAATGGGATTATCACGAAAGTTTCAATGAAAAAAATTAATAAGAACATACATCGACCTTCATAAGGTAAAATGGGCACATATCATGGTAATTTATATCAAACAGAAGTGACAACATGTAATAAATGTGTTTGAGAAATTTTAGCATTAAATCATTTTTTTGTGCGGTTTTAAGGAAAATAATATAGAGATTTTAAAATAAGAAAGGGAAAAATATTTTATATAAAATAATAATTGAACTAATAAGGTTTTCATGATAAAAATACATATTTTATAAATAAAATGGTGGCATAAAACAGTGGATAGAGTGCATTTGAAATTAGGTAAAATTTTTGGAATTTCCTTAAAACAAGTTTTTATGTTGGGAAGTATCGAGGAGGGAATCACATAAAATCATATATATCCACAAAATAGAATGAAGGATGGATACTAAAACCTATTTTTAAATTATATAAATATTATTTAGATGGTTTACATAAAATTAATATACAAATTCATTTGGGTAATAAGAAACATAGATCAACCCGATGGAATAAATGCAGTTTGGGTAGAATTCCTTACGAATTATTGGCATGGTATCAGATGTACCTAATATAGTTTCATGAGATATAAAGGGGTTTATAATTACTTATAAACAATGAGGGAATTATGGGGGAGGTGTGAAATCATACCCCATAATTAGGTATTACACATTAAATGGCATATCATAGAGAACATTCTTGAATAAATGTGAGATGGAGAGGATCCCATACCTTAAATCTGATGGTGGTCTTTTCTTGAACTTAATGACAAGAAAAATCAAATTACGTTAATTACTTAATAATTAAATAACCTATTATATATCTAAAATGTTTTATTATAACGTTTTTATGTTAATTTTAACCATATTTATTGGATATGAGGTCCAATTTCATTATTCGGGTCCGTTTGTTTCCTTGGATTTAATGATTAGTTTTTGTTTCGGATAAACATGTATGATTAATGTTTTCATCCAAAAAATAAGTTATATTTTATTATTTTACTTAAATAATATTAAATGGTTGAAAATGTAATTTTTTTACTAGGATTTATGTCGGATTATTATATAAATCTTTAGTGACAACCTTTTGTGATAATTGGCAGTTTTTTACCACAAAGAACACATTTTGATTTATAATCCAAAATGGTGATTAAAAAAGAATTACAAAACCATATTTGAGTCATAGTACATATATTATGATCAGTTTCAACCATGAATATTGTTTCCAACCAATAATTTAAGATAGTAATGGAAATTGATAACCTATCATCCTTTGTTGTGCTAAATTAAAACATCGCAAATGGTGTTTTCATTACATTGAAAAAAATATTGAAAATTTGGATAAGATAATTAATTATCCCATTACAATAATATAATTCATGTACATGTTTGATATGGTATGTTCCACACCATTCTTGTGAAGGCGGGTGATGAAAGAAACAAGAATAGAAAAGAACATAAAAGAAAAAAAGAATTGGAAAGAGGAATTTACCTCTTGTGTTTTACTCCTTTAAGAGCCTATTAAGAGGAGATGTTTTGGTATTTTAAAGAGACTAGAGGATTCTTGAACTTGGGGAAGGATCTTGGTAAGAGATTCTAGCAGAATATTGGAAAATAACAAGGCATGAGAGGAGTGAATTGAAGAGGTAATGGAGTGTGGTATTTATAGTGGAGGGGATGAGGGTTTTCAACATAGAATAATCATTAATTTATTATTTCTCCACAAGACAAGATATATTTATTCTTAATTGACTATTAATAGTAATAAATTAATGTTAGTTCTAACCAATGGCCACTTACATCATCCAAGACTCAAGCATGATTCATAAAATAATGTTTTAGCATTTATCGTGAATTATTTTGTTTTACTACTCTTCAAAGATTCCAGTATTTTAGAAAAATACCAAAACTTCACCCTAACCATTTTTTGATGTTTATAATCCAAAAATAAAATCAATTTTTCTTAAATAGTTTTATAGATATGATTAATTTAATATTTAAATGAAATAATAATTTACTCACAAATAACAATTTTAAAACATTTATTTTATTATTCCATGTTATAGGTATATCGTACATCTACTTGAATATTATTTATATACTATCATAGGTAAGGTTACAATTCATTAGATATTATCACTATTCCTAAGGGTATGTTACTATCCACAAGGTTTGGTTGATATTCACCAAAATTTTTTTTTTATCATACTGCAAATAACTTACTGATCGCAATCGTGTATGTCAGATTTTTGAAATTAAAATCACATAATTGACAAACATTTGTTTAAATGTCACATAACAATTATTAGGTAATTATGTTTTTATTTCATGTGATTATATTATATAGTCATAAAAAGGACACATCTGTTGAAAACATTGGGTCATTACATTCTCTGCCCCCCCCCAAGAAATTTCACCCTCGGATTTTTGGTTTATATTTTGGGACATGAACTGGTGTGGGTAATTTTCCTTGACTGCCTCCTCCAGTTCTAACATTGCCTCTTCGTACTTATGGTTCATACATAGTACCTTGACCAGGTGATTAGTATTATTACATAGAACTTTGTCCCAATGATCAATCGTCTTCACCGGTTTCTCCTCATAAGAAATATCATCCTTCATCTATACCACCTATGAAGATAGTACAAGTGAAAGGTCTGGTATGCACTTTCTTAATAGGGTTACATGAAAGACATCATGTACATTGGACATGGTATGTGGAAGTGTTATTCGATAGGCCACATCCCCAACATGATCAAGAATATCAAAGGGGACTATGTACATGGGACTTAACATCTCTTTCTTCCCAAACCTCATGACCTTCTTCCATTGAGATATGCGTAGAAATACCATGTCTTCAACTTTGAACTAAAGTTCTTGTCGATTGTCATCTGCATAATGCTTCTGTATACTTTTGGATACCTTGATATTCTAATGAATGGTTATCACCTCCTGCACCATTTCGTTGACCATTTCAGATCCTAGTAGTTTATGCTCACCGACTTCATCCCAACACACTAGTGTTCTCCACCTTTTCCCATAATGGGCTTCATATGGTGTCATTCGGACGGTTGAGTGGAAACTGTTGTTATATGAGAATTTGAATCGTGTAATATTTTTTTCTCATCCTCCTTTGATGTCCATAAAATATACTCCTAACATATATTCTATTGTCTGAATATTTCGCTTAGACTGGCCATCAATTTGAGGATGATAAGCCTTACCAAAGTTCAGTTTAGTGTGTAGAACATGTTGGAGACTTTTCCAGTACAATTTTGGGAATATCATATCACAATCAAATACAATAGATAGTGATACTCCATGTATCCTTACCACTTCTTTGATATATATCCATACAATTTTATCCAATGAGAATTCCTCTCGAATCATGATAAAGCGAGTTATCTTTATAAGACAATCCATAATGACCCATATAGCATTGTTTCTTCTGCATGTCCATGGAAGTCCAGTAGAAACACCGATGGTGATGTTCTCCCACTTCCATGTTGGTTTGGGTAGTGTTTTCCTCATCCCCTTAGACTTTTTCCTCTTATCCTTCATTTAATGAAATACCAGGCACTTTCATGTATATTTAGCAATCTTCCTTTTCATATTATCCCACCCAAGGTTTTCTCAGAGATCCCGATACATCTTTGTGCTCCCTGGGTGAATAGAGAAGGATGAGAAATTTGGGTCATTAAAATGCTCCATCTATAACTCTGGATCAGATGGTACACATAATCGTGACCCAAATCTTACAAATCCTTCCTCATCAATCATGAACTCGGAGTATTTCCCATTTTTGATAGCTTCCACCCTTTATAGAATTTCCACATGTTTTCATTGAGCATCCTTTATTTTCTCTATATGGGAAGGTTAGGAAATCATTCGAGAAAGGATTTATCATGTTCTTCCCATAATGATTGTCAATTTTATCCTTCTCAAATATAAGAATATTAGATTCTTTTAAATTCTCATCATTTATAAAGATGCATTATCATTTCTACTTAGATCATTGACCACCATATTTTCCATACTGGGATGGTAGTGGATTGAGAATTCATAATCCTTGATGAGATCTATCAATCTTTTTTGACCCATTTTAAGTTCTTTTAGTTTGAATATATATTTGAAATTATTTTGGTTATTATATATCTCACAGTTCTCCCCATATAGATAATTCTGCCATATTATCAATTCAAAGATCACAACCTCCAACTCCAGATCATGCGTGGGATTGTTTTTCTCATGGAGTTTTAGATGTCTTGATGCATAGGCTCTCACTTTATCATTTTTCATTAGTAAACAGCCTAATCCCTTCATTGAAGCATCGATATACACTACAAAGATTTTTCCACTTGTTGAGAGTGTGACTATTATTGTAGTGATAAGCCACTATTTCAACTCCTTAAAACAGTATTCCAATTCTTGATTCAAGAAAAACTTTACTCCCTTCTATATCAGCATGGTCATTGGGTTTGATAATCAAGAAAATATCATCACAATTTATTGATAATACTCATATAGACCTAGAATGCTACAGATCATCATTACAGATATTGTCATGGGCCACTCTTCAATTACATTTTTCTTGGAAGGGTCCAGAAATGTCCCTTTGAGGGAGATAACATGCCCCCAGAATGATAATTCCTCCATCGAGAACTCACATTTACTATACATGGCATATAGATTCTCCCTTCGAAAAGAAATTAACACATTATTGAAATGCTCCTCATGTTCCTCCTTACTCTTATAGTATATCAGAATATTGTTGATAAAGACTACCACAAATTGGTCAAGGTAATCTCTATAGTCTCTATTCATTAAATCCATGAATATTTCTGGAGAATTAGTGAGTCTGAAGGGAATCACATTCAACTCATAGTGTCCATAACTCGTTTGAAAGGAAGTCTTGGGAATATCTTCCTTACTCACATTTTGTGGATGATATCCTAACTGAAGGTCCACATATGAAAACATAACAGGCCCCATGAAGCTGATCATGAAAGACATCTATCTGAGGGAGGGGTTACTTGTTCTTTATCAGGATTTTATTGATCTCATGATAATAAATGTATAGGGGCATTGATCAATCCTTCTTCTTGAATAATATTACTGGAGAACCCCACGGTAAATTACTAGTGTGTAGAAAACCCTTCTCTAGATTCTCTTGTAACCGATTCTTTAGTTCTTCCAACTATACAGTGCCCATTCTTAATGGTTTCACTGATATAGGTAGAGATCTAGAAATAAGTTCAATTAAGAACTCAACCTATCGTTCTGGAGGAAGACTAGGAAACTCTTTAAGGAATACAGCTGTGTAATCTCACACGATGGGTATATCATCAAGAGATATTATCTCCTTTGTCTCAATCATTTGATCTAGAAATGATTTCTCAAAAGGAATTAATATCCACCCATGAGACATTGATTCTAAAAGAGATTCATCTTCGCCCTTATAATTGTAATGAATTGGAGGATGATTCTTGATGTGAAGAGTGATCACCCTTTCCAAACACTTGATCTCAGCTTTGTATAGAGATACTCAATTCATGCCCAATATATTGTTGAACTCCATTAGAGATTGTACGAAAAGATTTTTTGGGAGGTTTAGTCCACAAACATTAAATGGGGAGGAGTTATTTACTATGGATGCAATAATTTCCACATTCTCTGTTCTTATATATAACATGTCCTCTAAATTTTGAGGCAGTGTTTGAGTAGTTATACTAAACATAAAAGATATGAAAGAATTCATAGAAACAGAATCAAAGAGTACATCCCCCACTCTGTAATGGATAACTAGCATCCTTGTCACCATATTTTTCTTCCGGCCCCACATCGGCAGTAGTGACATAAAAAACCCCTGTATCCATAGAGGTTGATGTTGATTTCCACCAACAACCCTTGGATTGTTTCATTTGTTTGAATAATTCCAATGCTACTTATAATTGTAACAATGCACCACTGGCTGAGCATTGAATTGAACATTCCTTTATTATTCCACATTAGCTGGATTTTTCTTATCACTTCGGTAGTTGTTATCTAGATGTCCCAAATTTCCATATTTGAAGCAATTACTTATTCCCTTTAGAAAATTCCTAAGATTCTTCATCCCTAAACTTTTACAAGTGGGATATTTGGGAATCTTTCCATCATGGGATTTGTTTGTTGAACCACCCATGTAGTTCTCCATTTTTCTATTCTTTTCACTAGGCCTACGAAACCACTATGAGTCTCTAATATCCATTTCAACCTTGAGGGAACAATTGGAATGTCTTCATAGCTATTAGTGCCTCAAATTTCTACTGATTTTCATAGACTCATCTTTAGCTCACTCAATAAGTGATCCACGTTTCATTCAGTGATCATGACAAAGCCTATGGTTTACATTGAAAGCCTTGTAAAATTTTCTTCATACGAACTGATAGACTCATCTTCCTTCTTCTGGAGTATGAGGAACTCTCTTTCCATCACGAGATAGATGGTTCTTGGAAAATATTTATTGAAAACATCCTATTGAATTCCTACCAATCCATGGAATCAATCCCCTCTTTGGACTTTTTATTCTTGATCAGTGCCCGCCACTAATCATCTTCTCCATAAAAATGATTGACCGCCAGTAAAACATTCTCTACTTCCGACCATTGGAGGATGTAGAATATATTATCAATGGGGTTAATCCATTGTTCGGTGATGAGGGGATTACAATATCTACTAACATGGGGGGGGGGGGCGCTTTTGGCAAGATGGATTATACAGAAACATGCTCTTTCCTTAGAGGAGGGTGTTCTTCATTATTCAAGTTATTATTCATAATTTGAGCCAGCTGATCAAGTACTATCATGATGTTTTGAGCACCCATTCCCGTCATATAAGGCATAAAATTAGAGAACTATTCATATTTCATATCACATTGGTTGTTGGAATGTGTTATTATATTTCCATATATTAACTAATTAAAATAACGTATAATTAGAGGGCATGAATAATTATCTATTGAGAATAGAAATGAAACTTTGAACGTAATAGGATAATCTTGTAAAGGAGATGTACATCCTAACTTGTGATTTATTATGTTTCAATCTAGTTTATACCTGATCTATTTCCTAACATATATTCTTATGGTATTTTCCATCTAATAATGGTTTATACTAGGATCATGAATTTTCCAAAGCATATACCTTGGGAGTGTCAACCCAAGAGTGCAGCAAATCCCATTTTCATATACCATGACACCATGGGTCAATCCCAAAACTCCTTGTCAAGGTTTTCACTCGTAGGTACATATGTTCTAGGGCCACCTCTATATATTTTAATCCATTAAGTGATGTATTATATTGACAACCCACTTACTCTATACATACCATAATTTAGGGATGTTTTCTTATACTTCATCTCGTACTTAAGGTTCTCACTAAGGTGCTCTATTCCTAATATCCAAAAATAAATATACCCCCTATGATACCAACTATAGTGACCCTAGGATTTTAAATATATCATTACACTATTTTAAGCATAATTATGCATTAGAGGAAAAGACAAGGATCATGAATTCTAGTGCCTTTGAAGCCTTGGTATATAGTAAAGCTTTATAAAAAAAACTTTTTATTCAAACTCTTTAATGAGATCCTATCTTATATTGTACTCATAAATTTCATTGGATAACCTAGGGATAACATGAACAAATTGATGAGCTAAAATCCCAGTAAGGGAATAACCATAAGAACAAATCATTGGTACATGGGATAAAAGGCATGACATAATGATATAAAAAACATGTAACATATGGAATCAAAACTTATAAACATGGGATCATATAAACATCGGATCATAGAAATGTATCCGAAACAAAAAACATGAATTTATTATGAGTCAAGTCTAACCTCTGTGATTGTTTCCCAAAGTAGCACAAGCCAAGGCTAACTGCCATGACCATTGCACATAGTATCACATGCAAAGGATAACAGCCTTGACCGTTGCACATAAATTCTCATGAGACTCAACATTAAACAATGCATTGGAGCCCTATCTGGGTGAAAAAATCATAACATTTCATGATTATTTTTTCCACATAATTAATAACACATAACCAATCTTACAAAAACATTATTGTTACCCCTGGAAAGAATTTGGTACCACAATCATGACATAAAGCATAACCAATGGGTGTATCGGGAAAGTGTCCATGAATAAAAAGAAAATGGAAAATATAGGGAATTTCATAAGGTAAAAATATCATATATCATGGTATGTGATATCAAACAGAAGTGACAACATTTAAGAAATGTATTTGAGAAATTTTAGCCTTAAATCTTTTTTGTGCGGTGTGATGGAAAATACTATAGAGCTCTTAAAATACGAATGGGAAAAATACTTTCTATAAAACCAGAAGTGAACCCAGATAGATTTCACAATAAAATGACTGATTTTATAAATACAATGGTGGCATAAAATATGGGATATAGTGCACTTGAAATTGGGTTAAAATTTGGGAAGTTCCCTTGAAACAAGTTTTCTTATCTGAAGTATTGAAGAGGGAATCACTTAAAAGCATGTATACCTGCAAAAGATAATGGTGTATGGATCTTGAAACATTATTATAAAGTGTATAAACATTATTTATTATTTTAACATAAAAATAAAATACATATTCACATAGGTAATAAGAATGATAGAGAAACCTGATAGAATAAGGGCAGTTTGGGTAGAATTCCATACAGATTATTGGCAGGGTATCAGGTGTACCTAATAGGGTTACATGAGAGGGAAATGGTTTATAATTAAATATAAATCATTATTTTATTATGTTGGAGGTTTTAAATCATAACCCATCCTTAGGTATTACACAAATGATGGTATATCATAGAAGATATTCTTAAATAAAAGTGAAATATAGAGGATCTCATACCTTAAAGATGATGGTGATGTTTTCATGAAATTAATAACCCGAAACAAAAACTTATGTTCATTAATTAATAATTAAATAAGGTATTATATATATAAAATAATTTTTATATCGTTCTTTAGTTCATTTATAACCATTTTGATTGGTTATGAGGTTGAATTTTATTTTTTGGGTCCATTTGTTTCCTCGATTTTAATGAACAGTTCATGTTTGGATAAACATGTATGATGAAGATTTTAATACATAATTGAGGTTACATATTATTATTTGACATAAATAAGGTCCAATGGTTGAAAATTTAATTTTGGATACTTGGTGTGAATTCAGATCAGTATATAAAACTTTAGTGACAACCTTTTTGGTTAATTGGATGTTTTTGACCACAAAAACACATTTTGTTTTATAAACCAAATCCATGAGTAAAAAAGGATTATAGAACAATAGATGTGGAAGAATAAATATATTATGGTCTGGTTTATCCTTTATAATGGTTTCATAACTACAATTTAATATGGTTTTGGAAATTGATAACTTGTCGTCCTTGATTGTGCTAAATTAACACATCTCAAATGGTGTTTTCATTTCATTCAAATAAAAGGAGGTGAAAGGAGAGAAGATAGTTAATTATACAATTTTGATATTATAATAATAGAACATGTATTTTACTGGAGTTACCAAACCATTTTGGCGAAGGGAGGTGAGGAAAGAAACAATAAAAGGAAAGAACATAAAAGAAATAAAAGAATATGAAAGAAGAATTTACTTCTTGAGTTTAGCTCATTTGAGAGACCCATAAGAAGAGAGGCTTTGGTATTTTGAAGAGAATCGGGGATTTTGGATGTGGGGATGAGTTTGGGAAGATATTATAGAAGAATAATTTCAAGGAACATGTCTTGATATGAGTGAAGAGAAGATGTAAGGATGAGAGGTATTTAGAGGGGAGGGGGTGGGGTTTTCACAATACTATATTCATTAATTTATTATATCACTACAACATAAGAAATTTTAATTATTAAATGATCAATAATATTAATAAATTAATGGTTATTCTAACTAATTTCCACTTACACCATCAATTACCCAAGCATGATGTAGAAAAACATGTTTTAGTATTTATTCTTAATTATCATATTTTACTATTCATAAAAAATTCATGTATTTTAGAAAAATTCCAAAAATTCACCATAATGATTTTTCAATGTTTAGAATCCAAAAATGAAATCCTTTTTTCAAAATTATTTTTATAAATACGATTAGTTGAATATTTAATTAAAAAGACATTTTACTCAAAAAATAACAATTTGGAAACATTTATTTTCTTATTCCCGGATTTAGATATATCGTACATACTCTTGAAGTTTATTTATATAATAACATAGGTAAGGTTAGTATTCATTAGGATATATCCCTATTCATAAGGTTATGTTAATATTTATAATGGTAGGTTAATATTAACTAAATATTATGTTTTTCTTATCAGACTCTAAATAACATACTGTTCGCAACCATGTCTGTTAGATTTTAGGAATTCAAATCACATAAGTGACAAACCTATGATTAATGTTCTTATATCACATAGTAATTCATTATTTTTTGATTTCATGTCATTATATGACATAATCACATGACGTAAATTTCCATTGAAAAACATTAGGTCATTACAAAATTGATGCAACTGTGAATGTCTAATTAAAGTAGTTATTAAACCTGAATCATGATGATCCTTGTTGATAAAATAATAAAAGGCATGTTTAATTAATTTATGATAGATTGTGATAGCCTCTCACTTAATTTCCCCATTTTTTTGACATGGTAATAATGAATCGGTTAATTTAAGATAGAATAAAGAACCGACATTGTGATAAATATAATACCTTTGTAGACTCAAGGTTCCCATTTTCTTGTAAAGTTTGATGGACTTTTTCATTGGAGTCATGAAATATTATTGTGTGTGAAGGTTTTGTTCCTTATTTTAGGGCCAAGATCCTAGTTTCTTATTTGTTTCATACTGCTTGTGATGTGATGTGAGCCTCGGATGGCTGATCCTGGAGGGTTATTGTGGTATGTAGGGTTGGGAGGCCCAGATGTAAAGTGGGCCTGGGATGGATAGGATTAAAGGGTTGTTGTGGAATGTGGGGTAGGGAGGTCTAGTTTTTGTGGAAACAACTGATTTCTAGAGTGCTTATATGCATCAGTATATGCATATGGATGTCAGAGATGATAGAACCGTTTGAAGATGAGCTTACCCGTTGATATGAAAGTTCGATGGCTGTTTGAATTTTTGTTTCATTATGTGATATCATTTCTCCACTACTTGAGTTAGATGTTTCTGGTTACTCTCCTTACAAGATAGGTGAATACGTGCGGGTTATTCCACCTTCTTTCCTTGTTTACATTCTCATGGTTGGATTAGTCTATGCTCCTTCTGTAAGTGGATACGACTCGACTGGTAGTTTATCTACTAACCAAGATGAGCCCCATGTGTTTGGCATCATACAAAGATTTTTTAGAATACATGGAAATATATAAATTATTAATATTGTCAAATAAATTAATAAATTTTTAACCCATATTGTTAGAGATTTCTGGGATGCAATGTAGAGGTTGAAATTTTGAGATGCCCTGGACTCGATTTTCTTATGCATGGTGGGCTTGGATCTTTGTTGAAATGGTAAGGTGATTTAATATTGAAATTATCATGGATAATTAATTGTTAATAATTAATTACCATAAAGTTCTACTGATGAAAATGAATAAGGAATTATAATGTTGATATTAAAATGGTTGTGTGAATATACGAATCGTGTCTTAGTAGTTGAATTCGGGATTTCGAGAGATGTTTGCTGCAGTTGTGTATGATACTAGGATATTCCAATAGTGTGGTTGTGTTCCATATTATATTAAGTAGATTTTTTGTTTCTATATACTACCTCACCCTATTATTTATGTATACTAACACCCTTGGGATTATAAGCCTTGGGGTGATTTCCCTAACATTTTGGTCGGAGGATGGACGATTGACTACCCCCTTTGGCCCGACTCTCTTCTCTTGATGGTTACTTGTGCTTGTATTCACTATGATTGTTTTTCCCAAATATATTTTTATGTGGATGCATTGTATTGTGGTTATTTCTCACACATATATTCTATATTTTTTTTAAGTACTACTATTGTTATAACATGTATAGGTTGTGATGGTTTTTGGATCCTTACTTGGTATATGGGTTGTTATGGATTGAGGTGTAATACCTGATGAATGATACAAATTATCAGAGCCTTCATGGCTTCCAGAAACTATGTAGTTACTCATGGTTATGTGTACATGGTGGTGGGTTGCACGATGTGCAAATTGTGGTGATTTCCCAAGTGTATGCGGGATATCCTTTTTGGAGAGTGATGTTTAGCACATGCGATGTTGAGGAAAAGTGGAAAACTAATGGGTAAGTGGTGGGGAAGTGTTATTGAGTTACCATTGATGTTATTTATTATATTATATGTTCTTGTATGTGACATTTGGGGAGAGTGGACATGGTGAGGTTGGGAACATAATATACTAGTTTAGGTGGGGAGTAAGTTTCATTGGTCATCCATTGTGCTTTATCATGCTTTCTTTAACATTTTCATGAGAGGCTCTACGGAGAATCCTAACAAGTATACTATTATAGTCACCCTATGTATATATAATTTTTTTCATGTTAGTTAGATAATTTTGGGGATCAGGCTAGCTGCAACAATCATGGGTTTTTACAGGTGTTATTTGGTCTGCATGATCGTTGTCGTGTTTAATTTTATTCTAGTACATATAGTTTTCCCCTTCAATTATAGTAGTCCTTGCATGAAATTAAATTTTTGTACATTTATTTTCTATTATATTACCATCTGATCATGATTTGGTTGGTTCATATCTTATCTCTATCTTTCTAATGTGTTCCTCTAATAGTGTAATGCCTACCATCTGCAATTTTATTATACCCTCAGTGCTTGTCACCAACCCAAGGCCTACTAGAGGTAAGACTCAGGAGTCACTATCTCTCTTATCCCATTTCCATCATAGGAGGGGTACACTTTTTAGGGAGGGGGTCATGACAGAGTGGTATCAGAGGTTATGTTATAGGATTGGATAGATATTGGAGTTAGGCATAGGTGAAGTTGCATGGGCTAGTAGGGAAACGGTGTCACCTATGTTTAGAAAGCATAGTATACCTGGAATACCAGATGAGACAAGGTTATTTAGGACCCCCAGTTGTCTGATTCAAGGAACATTAAACTTACAGTGGGAACTAAATGACGTGATACTAGTGGTAGGGTAGAGACATAGGAATGGTACATTCATCATTCTTCTTTGTGACTTTGTTTGAATGCGTAGAACTTTCGATATGTTAAAATAAAATGAAGAAAATAAAATAACTAATTAATGTTAAGGTCTTCTATATTACAGTTTTAGGAGCTCTAACGTTTTTTTATATTGTAGGTATGGCTTCATGTTGATGTCATCTTGGGGTTCATGCAAAAAATGATCA
This sequence comes from Viscum album, assembly GCA_963277665.1. Taxonomy (NCBI): domain Eukaryota; kingdom Viridiplantae; phylum Streptophyta; class Magnoliopsida; order Santalales; family Viscaceae; genus Viscum; species Viscum album. Next base: position 671,558,202 of record OY728123.1, read on the forward strand.
GCTGGATGCGCCAACAGATCACCATAGGGTAAAGGTTAGCGACAATGACACTTGGATGAGGACACTCTATGAGTCTTAGTGCAATATTCTATAGATGTATTAGGGCTCCATTTTTTATGTAGTCACATAATACTTATTGGAGGAATTTGGTATAACTTTTAGATTGATTCGTGCTCGGAATGAGAACTAGGTGTTGTGGGCTTTGACGATGCTATATGGGGCAGCGAGGCAATGATGGTTCTAGTTCCTCAGGGATCGTGAGAAGTCTAAAGTATCATGGGAGGAGTTTTGAGACAAATTTTGAGCCGATTTTATTTCTTCAACCATGAAGGAGATTAGTTTTGATAAGATTCATACCCCTTGATAGGGGATATCCAATGTGTGAGAGTTTCACTATGAGAAAAATATCCTTCTGCCACACATCTACCACCAAAGTTTAATAAATCTTTGGAAATAGTTTCTATTCATCCATAGTTTATGTTAAACCTGTGGAAGCCTGTTCAGTTCCTCCAGTCTTTTTTTGAATGTTTCCTCCCTGACTTGTCCTTCCACCGATCAAGCCCTTTCCAGCCACCTTGTGGTCAAACCCAACTCCTCTTCAGATCCTCCCCCACAGATGCTCCCCTCCAGAGCTTCTCCTGATGATCCTCCTCGTCCAACATAGGCAAGATAACTCCTCATTGGCGTTGCTCAGACGCAGCCTCCCCACCTCTGTGTTGATGCTAGTCTTGTGAAACATATCTAACTCCTCTGATGCAGGTACAAAAAGACCACACCTTCCTCTGACAGTCTTCCTATTTTGAATTAGCTCCCCAGTAGCCATCCCACCTCTGAGCCATCATGGCTCTGATTTATCCTCCCCACCACCTTGCCAATGCTTTTCAGATGATGCGTTGCGATTTCGTCCAAACCCTAATGTACTCATATAGTATGATTTTTGTGTGGTTATCCTTACATCTAGGGTTTCTTCCATATTGTGGGCTTCCTTGGACCTTATTAAGCCCATATTAGGTCTCACTTTGATAATGAGTCAATTCTTTCTGAACACTAGATTGTGATTTTGAGCACTCCTTGTCTTTATTATAATAGAGGGTATTCAAATTACTAATTCGGTTCTATTAAACAAGTATTTGATTGTTTCATGCCATTATCACGTGATCATGGTAGGTTTTTTCATGCGATTTTATTTTCATTACAAACTATGTGATTCTTGTGGTTTCTAAACCCATTATTACTTCATTACTTTTATAATTTCATGTGTTTCATTGATATGTTCTTAGTTTTCTAATAAATAACATATTTTTATATTGTTCTGTGTTTTTTAAATGATATTTTTTTTAATGTAAAAATATTCTATTAGGAATTTTTGGTTTAATTTTATGGTTCAAGTAATGAAGGTTCCATTTTTTTGTTTTTTACAGTGTATCTTCACACCAATATATCCTGAATTGTATTTTTGCTAAGTGATTTTTTCACTAGTTCTAGGTAGGATCTCTCATCCTAATCTATTATATTATTCTTTCATATCTTTTTCTTTCCATTTTATATAAATTAATTCAATAATTTTTTATTTCCCTAAATTCATGGTGAAATACATTTGAATGCCCCTAATTATACTTTTTGGGTTAAAGAACAATTAAGTGGATGATTTTTAATATCCTACATCCTATTTTTATTACATTACATTATCCAATGAATCTATTAGGATTTTCCAAGTTCTAGTATTTGATTCAAGGTTTCTTAGGTATGATTAACATGTGGATTAATATAAATTGATATTTTTAATGATTATATTTATAGTTTATCTCTATTCTAACTAGGTTTCAGTTTGGATTCCAATGTGATGATTTTGGTTATATGGGTAAATGATTGTAAATGATTATGGATAACACAACTTGCATATAAATACAAGGGAATAGAGATTCAATCATCTAAATGAACTAATCCATTATTCCAAAAAAACGTTATCTAAGGAAAATATTTTAAAACTGATTTATAATCTAGGGCCTTAAGAAGATTCATTGATTCCCTTAGAGAAAATATAATTAGAACCCATGTCAAATATCACTTTCATATTTTAACAAATACCATAAATCTAGTCATTTCTAATCAAGTAGAAATGAAAATAAAAATTTAGGTGTAAGACAACCACATAAATAAGTGGCATTGAAATGAACTTCTACTACAGTTCACTGCTCTTTATAGCTCGTGACAGAACACATGATACATATAAGACTGAAAACATCAAAATCACACAAAATATGAACAATGGCATTGAACAGAGCATACCAAAGGGACATATTCTTCAATGTTAGGAGCATATATGTAGGTGTAATTATAAAACCAATCACAAGAAATAAATAAAATAAACACAACATGTTTGTTTTATCAATACTTATAATGATGAAACAAATAAAATAAAAACAACATGTTTGTATGGTCAAGAATTCATACGGGCTAAAAAAATGTCAATCTTATTACACATATTATATATCACACAATGGTATTCTCTTTATATTCTTGAAAAGGATTCTCAAAGTAATCATTCAAATATGGTATAAATGTCAAATAATCACTTATCCAATTTTTCCCCCTTATATTATATTCGGAATCACTTGAACATATTTTTAAATAGTCACTTAATCATGAATTGTGATGAGGTTCTCTTCCCATGGAATGACTACCTCTTAATCAGCGGAACCATATTCACATCATAATTCTCTCCAAATAACATATGGATTTGGATGTTTGATTCCTATATCACATGAAAATAAACATCATTAATTTTCCAAGAATATTTTCTAAAATAAGGATTAATCACAACCTCATGATATTTAAAAAATCCTATCATCCAAATGTTCATATTCCTGATTTTTTAACAGTGTATCCCCATCCTAAGGGTAAATAACCCTTATGAAATCATTCAAACAAGACTAATGAAATCACCATAAGTATTATAAAAATAACATTATATTTATAGCATTTTCACAGTTCTTTTTAAATCTTATATAGTATTATCAAAACTCCATAAACCTTACAAAATCACTATAGGTCTTATAAAATCACAACAAGACTTACATAAACTATATATGTTTTTCGAGATTCTAGTCCTGAAATTTTTAGGACATAGACAGCTTTTATATTCCAAATATAATGTATAGTTATCATTAATAAAACATAGAACTTTTTCAATTCACCTCAACACGGCTACAAACTCTGTAGATTCTCTCTTCTCCTCTCTCGTGATTGAACCCTACCTCTTGTGATAAAACCCCTTCCACCTTTAACTTTACCTTCCTCTGTCGGGACTGAACCCCTTCCATATTCCCTGCATCTTTCATGACTCATCCTCACCCCCCACCCAGCCCCTCCCCCTACCCAGCCCCTCCCCCTCACCTGGCTGATCCCCCCCCCTGCCCAGCCCCACCCCTACCCCCAACAACCCCCCTTCCAAGACCCTCCCCTCCCCTCCCTCTACCCACCACCCCACCTCATCCCACTAGACCCCTCCCCTAGCCTTTCCCCCCCAAGCCTCTCTTACCCACTTTCAAACCCTTACCCCTACCCTTCCCCTATCCATCCACTCCCCCTCCTGCCACCAGCCCCTCCCCCTGCCCAGCCCCTCCCCCTCCACCCTCACCCTGCCCATCCCCTCCGCCTCCACGCACACAAACCCCTTTCATTTACCCATATTGTAACCCAATATTCATTTAAAATACATCATTAATATATAAAACCAATTGTCCACTCAAATTTTTTCATTTTAGTATGATGCATTGCACAAAATTCCAACATTTTAATCCTTTCCAACTAAATTAGTATCGTAGAATGATACCCTTTGTACATATTATTATATTTTCTTTTGTATATAAAATGATACTTCAACTTCTATCTCTTGTATTTTTGTATACTATTATTAGATATTGTAAATAATTGATTGTTATGATTTATTCATTTATAATATTTACCAATATCTTGAAATTTGGGAACTTGATAGCATCCAAGGGTTTATATGTCATGGTGTAATAAATGAAAGAAAGATATTTCATTATGTATTCTCTTAACATGACATAAATATTAGTTAGTTTGTGTGGGAATATCTTATATATAATTATTATTTTGAGATCTCATATACATTAGAAAATGTTAATGTTATCGTTGATTCATTATGTTTAAACCTTTACTTATGTTTATAAGGAAGCATGTAAGGAATAAAAGCTTATGAATGAGTCCATATACTACTTTTATTAAGCATTAATGAGTTTCAATGTTGTTATTTACAATTGAAAATTTTACTAACTATTTTTTATTATTTTTAGAATAGATAGAAGCTAGATGTATAATTTTAATCGGATCACTGAAGATTTTCCAAAGCAGTTGGAATATTTTTTTTGATTTTTCATTAAACAATTGATTAGACAGTGGATTGATTTGGTGACCATGTTTTTATTTCATTGGAAGACCATGTTTAGCACGTGAGGAATTATGTTACCACATCATTAAAAAATTCAAAAAGGATATCATGTTTGGTATCACAATATTAAAACTGTTCAAATAGAGAATGACATTGATTCAGCTCAAATGATCGGAATGGAAAATTGGATTTCCGGTTGGTTTCCATTTTCTTCTCAAGACAATACGTTATGTGGAGCGGTGGAAGATGAAATTAACATGGGAACAATTTTTTTTTCTAATGATCAGGATTATGATGTTGAGTGTGTTAGAATATTGTTAGAAGACACGTATACCCCAGTATACCAATCCTATGAAAAAATGAACAATCTACAGTTTTTAATGCAACTGTAACCTGAGGAAACAATATATGGATTTAGTAATACAATGATCGAATATCTACTTACCCATTTTAAGGAACTCCTACCTGATGATGCTTGTATTCCTAAAAATTATTATACGACATCAAAGTTGGTTGATTTTTTTTTCATGTACTAAAATACACAAATTCTATAAATATAGTTGTCTATTATGGAGGTATAATGTTGATTAAAACAATTGAAAACAATTTGGTACATCGATATGGAAGACTAATAAAGATGGAACTCTATCTCATGTACCAAAGAACGTGATGTGGTACTTTCCATTGATTCCCAGACTTCAAAAAATTTTAATGTTAGAAAAAATGGATTAGAATATGAGATGGAATGAAGATGAATGAAATAAGGATAATGATGATATAGTTCATCCAACTAATGGTTTTTCATGGAAAACATTTGATAGGCTACATCTTGATTTTTCAGCTGACCCACAGAATCGATGATTGTGATTGTCATGTGATGGTTTCAACCCATTTTAGGAGATGCATACTGCACATAGTACTTGGAATGTTTTCATTCATATTTATAATTTTCCATTATCGATGTGTATGAAAAATCCAATTACTATCATGAGTATATTTATTTCCTAATCCCATGAACCGATAAATGATATTGACATATATTTTCAACCATTAATAGATGAGTTCAAGGAGCATGGGACCCTTGGGGAGTAGATATATGATGAATTTAGAAAGGGTTTAATTAGTAGTCTTCTAGTATTATTATGGAAAGTAATTTATTTCATTGTATATGTAATTAAAAATGGTTAGAGTACCAAGGGGATATTATCTTTCCCTATATATATGAAAAATACACTTTCTATGGGATTAAAGTTTCGACAAACTTTTAGTATCATAGGGCATTGATGATTTCAACAAATGAATAATCTATACAGGAATAATCTAAGATATATTGATAATTACATTAAGAAAAATGAAATACCTCAATGAATTTTTAGGGTGATATCCTTAAAGAACTGACATTTTGAATTTTGTTCCTGGAAAGGTTCAGTTAAATTCTAACAAGCAGAAGAATATTCTTTGTAATTAAAAAAATAATTCGATAACGAAAATCATATTCTATGAGTAGTCGTGTTGGTCATCAAATTTATTGCATCAATTCTTGGATGTAATGAATTTTGAGAATAATGTGGGTGAAATGTTACTTGAAATTCATTTAAATGTAAATGGAAATAAAAAAAGTTGATTTCTACTCACGTAGTGATTTAATCGATTGAGGTATAAAACCCTGACTTCATCTAGATTTAATTGGTCAGTATTTGTGGAAAGTCCATTTTACTTGTTTTTTTATTAAAAATAGAGAAAAAAACAATTTTTTCATGTCTTGGAAAGTTTAATGGTTCGAGATGATTATTCGACTAGAATTTTGAAATGAGTTAATACAAAAGATGTGAAACTAAAATCCCTCAAACCCCTTGACTACCATGTCACGTTGCATGAATTGATTCCTATTGAAATTCAAAATTTACTTTCACTTAATGTCAGGGTCACTTTGATTTTGTTATGTAACTTTTATCAATATATTTTTGCTAAAAAATAGATCAAAAGTGTTGTAAAGAAACTACATAAAGATGAGGCGATCATTTTTGCGACTTAGAGAAAATCATACCTCATCTTTTTTCACACGTATGTTACATCTGACTATGCATCTTCTAAGTGAAGTTTATTTTAGTTGTCTCATTTCTAGTTGTTGGATATATCCAATAGAAATAATGATGTTTAGATTGAACTCTTATGTGAGAAATAACAATCATCCTTAATGGTCTATAATGAAAGGTTATTTAGCATATGAATGCTTGTATTTTTGGAAACTCTATTTGACTAATGTCACCATGAGATCTAATCGGCCCATGAGAACTGAAGATGAGAAGTATGATCCCATTGATCCAATATTTCCATCACTTCCCCAAATGTGGGATATCTGGATCATACAGGTTGAGTACATTGAATAAGGATGAGTGGGAAATGGCTCATAATAAGATATTATTTCACCATGGTGTGGTTGATTATTACATTAAGTAATTAATATTAAAAATATATATTTTTTTTGTTTATTTTTTTCATAGTTCCTAATATCATTAAATTTTCTTATTTGCATAGAACATAGTGACATTATAAAAAGATCACATCACTCTTTATCTATTAAGATCCTTGAGAAATTACACAATAAGGAATTTCATTCTTGGTTGATGTAAAAGTTAAAATGTTTTTTACATTACTAGATTGTGGGTAGTTATTCAATATTCATTGTTGATGCATTTCAGGTCCAAATTTTACCATTAGATGATGTATATTCTAAAATATGTGCATCGTTATTTGTCCTGAACATTTTTGTTCAGTATTATAATGAAATGGTTTTCAATGGTTTTAAATTCATTATAAATAGTGGTGAAACAAATATGGAAACATAGCATGAAGGTGTCACGGTATGTACTGCATTGGATTGTTATGATAGTGCATTAGACAAACAGCCTCGATAAGAAAATATATCGTATTACGGGGTTGTTGAGTGAATATTTTTATTTTATTACTATGCACATTTTCATGTCACTATGATGGAATGAAGGTGGTTTGATTCTATAAAACAGCAAGGCTTGTATATAAATAGTTGCAGTTTCAGAGTGATTGATATGAAACGTCAGCTATGAACAGATGAGCCTTATATTATTACATCAAAATCTAGGCAATTATTTTATGTAAATGACACTCTAAAAAGTTTTTTGTTTTTTTTGATGTTATTCCTAGACAAATTTTTGATGAAGGACTAGATGATGGTGATGTTTTGGATGAACCGGTCAGTATTCACTCAAATGAATCATTCGATGATATGGATTATTAAATTGTAGTAATGGATTATGAACTGGAAATTATAATAGTGAATTCCTTGTGTTACATGTTTCAATGTATTTAGATTATATTATTCTGGCCTGGTGTGTGTTTTTTAAACTTTTAATGTAGCTACTTCTTTGGTTTTGTAATGTTTTCATTCAGCGAGTAGACAACATAATGGAAAATAACATAATGGAATATGTAATGTTTTGAAAAAAAAATATGAATTTTCATTGAATCATTATATTTATTTAATGCTTTGCTATATTTTTTAAATTTTCACATCACTTTTGGAAATTAAAAATTATTATTTATTATGAGGAGGTTCATAGAAAAAAATGGAGGAAAATGATTGCCGACTTAGAGAAATTGGCCGGTCAAATATGATGTTGCAGGTGAGTCCCTTATTTATTAACTGATTATGTATTAACATTATAAAAATCATATTTAATATGAACATTAATCATCTAGGAGGCAACTTGCGTTCAAACAAAATGGTTTAGGCACTCTAGAGTATAAGACTAATCCAACATGCAAACCCTACATATATTGCCTCACAATCCATGGCTCTGTAGTCACCGAGATGCTTTCCTCCTATCACGCCCCCACTTATATGATTTATCCATACAAGGGAATTCATCCTTTTTATCCATTTCATCCACCTACCATTCAGGGTAGTTTATCTCATTCTATCCCTCATCCTTTTTTACACTTATCTTATATCACCCCGATCGGGTACACCTCCATTAGTCATGCCCCCTATATGCCCGTACCTTCCTACCCATCCTCAGAATCCACAGTCTACTATGGAGGGTACAACTCCATTAGTTATTCCCCTTGTATACTGATAAACTCCTAACCCACCTCATCATCTATAGTATACCATGGATGACACTTCCCCAGTTGTTGCCCCCAGTATATTGTGCAGGATCAAGGGACAACAAATAGTGCTACTCGTAAATGATTAAAAATTAATGAAATTAATATATTTTTATTAAATTTTAGTTATATATTAGTATAAAATATTCGTTTCTTTTTCCAGGATCAACTTCCACTAAAAGTGGTGGTCGTACAAAGATGAATAAAGTGTAGAATATAAACACACAAATTATTGTTCAGTATAATGAGGAAACAAATATTATTGAATAAAATTGTAAATAATTGTATATTTTTAAAAGGAAACTCAATATATATAGTAATATTATTCCAGTTCAAGCAATCGAGTGGAGAAAAGTTGGAAAAGAAATTAAAGACAAGGCTTGGGCAGAAATGTTTCTTAAAATATTATTTCAAATTACATTGAAATTTATTTATAAAGTATTATTGTTAATGTTGTTTGAATATTAGGCTTATTTATAAGTTCCCAGATGGTCTCCATGCTAAGAGAACTAGTTTAATGGAACTAGGGGAGATTTTGTGGGCCTAAAAGTATGAACTCCATGTTGGATGGGAAAAAAGAAGCGGTACTCATCTTGAAATTGAACTGATCTTCAATGAATGTTCAATTTCACAATACAAAAAAATTAATTGAATATTGGAGTTGTTCCTATTTATAGGTAATTTATAGTCTTAATGTTTCTAATAAATTTCTTTTTTTTCATTCATATTTGTTTTTTTGTAGTGTATTATTTTATTATATGTGATTGTGTTCAGTTTTATTTTTCAGACATAGTTATTTCAGTTATGTCTTGAACTCAATGAATTGTTAAGTTGAAATGATGAATTTTTTTCTTTTGACTTTTTTAAAGTCTGGTTTATTTTGGTTTACTAATTGGAGTCATCTGAAAGGAACATAAGAAATAAGGGCATCAAGATATATAATCATACTCTATGGTGAACTAAAATGCAAGAGCAAGAACTATCACAATTATTATATGATTTGACATTGAATATACATTTATTTTTTAACTTATTTTTGTTCAATTCTCAATTAGAAATGGTAATTAAATATCAAAGTATGTGTCACCTCATAATAATTTTTTTCTAATAGGAAAAAAATGACTGAACTTATGTGAATCATGTAATGAAGGAAAAAATTGTAAGAATGTTTTTAATTTTTTTTGCTACGCAATTTCATTCACTGAGAATTATATGAGTTGTGTTTTCCTTATAGGGAATGAGAATAATTGAGTCACTTATATCACTTTTTCCTTTGGTATTATATAATAACATAAATTATCTTCCACTATCATTATTATTCCCCATGATAATTTAATAAGATCAATTCTTGATAAGGTATAAATAGGATATCTAAAATCCATTCAATCTATAATATTATTTATGGAACCTTCTCTTTTATTTTATAATAATCATATAATCATGATTCCCAATATAGATTTAAGGAATAATTAAACTCTAAAATAGGGGAATAACCACTAATAATATATTTTTAAACCTAAAAATCATCCTAAGACACTAATATAAGTTTTACCAACTCTTAAAATTAGTATAATGAATATTAGAGGACTCGCTATCAATTGATGGTATCCAAACCTTATATCAATCTTAGTGAAAAAAACTGATCCTAACAATCATTTCCTCGATAAAGTGATGGTGATATAGATTCTTAACCATCACCAGGTTAAAAATATATAAATATATACATAATTATAGTAATCATTCTTCTGTATTGGGAAACTATATTAGAGCACTATAATTGGAATTATTGGTTAAATAAACGCTTCACCTATAAATCCTCATATTAATCCTTTATCACATGATGCTATCAAAGATCTATTATATATAGAATAGGTTATATAGGCTCTTCACATTGAATAATCTTGATTATAAACTCATTATCATCTTCTTGTGGAAAAATAGATAAATCCTCAGGAATAATTTGGAAGAATTAGTAAAATATGGGATAAAAAATATCTTGGAATATCCACTCATCCCTAAAAGACACTATATCCAATTAGACCATTATCACCACCATTTTTAATTTATTGATTCCCATAGTTTTGAAAATGAACCATTCCTTGTGGAAATTTTTTTTAATCCAATGATATGGGGGTGTACATTCTTTATAACCATAGAGAGAAAAGTACTTTAGACACTACAAGCCATTAACGAGATATGGTTATTAGAATAAATCATTATTTTTTTAAAATAATGTTATTTGAAAAACACTAATATTAAAATAAGGGTGAATGTATAGAGAAACATCACATAAACATTCATTGTTTGGATTGACATGTGGCCAATCTATAGTTGGGAATCAAAAAATCTGGACTCCCAAAAAAAGGAAAATCATTTAGTATGCTAAAACCCCTACTTCCATTCTTCCTACTTGAAGTAATATTCTTATGTCCAGAATTATTAAAAATGTGGATGATTTCAAACTTGATTTAAGGGATGTTCTTATGTCAAACATTGAAACTAACTAATGGGGAAATAAATAGTTTTTTGAGGGTATTGGAATCATTACGGAATAGTTAAAGCATTATTATATTATTGTTTCTCTTACACATAGCCTTAAGTGATAAATAATGGTATATATAAGAATTACATTGGAAATGTAATTAGTTCTTCTTCCCCTAACATTCTCACCCATCAATTCATGTATCATACAATTATAGTAGATGAGGTCATGTATTATTATCTTAGGTGTGCCATAAATATTATCATTCTATATTTTATTTCTAGATGTTATTGATTGAAAGAAAGCTATTGATTTTGTCTTATTCAATGAAATATATTAAAATATTCTAGATAAAGGTAATAATGTTAGGATTTCTAATGGAATATCGGATACATCCCATGAATATTTCTAGTAGCTTCTAAAAGAATTCTATATTTCTTTTCTTTTACACTACAGTTTGAATGAAGACATTGAATCAAAATAAAAAATACTTATTAATACATGATCATACATTCAATACCCAATGTCTATATATAAAAATGAATGGTGGATTGAATGAGTGAAATAGAGTAGTTAATTTCGGTGTAATAGTTATTGAATACATAGTCACACATTACTCTACCCTAAATGTATGCCCTATAATAAGAGTTTCAAAAATTAAGGATTAAATATAACCTAACCTACCTTATCTCTGGTTAGATGTAATTAAAGAAGTGTCACATAATAGTAAAATATAATCATCAATATAAAATGAAAATTATATATAAAGAGTAAAAATCATGGATGAAGGATGCTATTAGAAAATCATATTTATCGAGTCTTGAATATATTAACTCTTTCTCAAATAAGAGTTTCAGAAATTATAGATTAAATCTATCCTTACCTACCTGCCCTCGGGTAAGATGTAATCTCTGAAGAGTTACAAAATATTCACATAATATCATCAATATTAAATGAAAAATATATATGAAGAGTAAAAATCTGGGATGGATTATTCTAGTAGAAAATCATGTTTATCGAGTCTTGAATACATTAAATATTGCTCAAATACATTTACTCTTTTTTGAATACATTAAATATTACATAAATATGTCCATGTATTTTATTATTTAATTTTTTTTATTATCTACTAAATTGGTAATTCCATTTTATAGTATGCTCTTCATAGTCTAATGGAAAAGGAATCATACACATTCAGACGAAAAGATTATTTACCTCAGGTTCTTGGAAACGACCACAATGGAAGAGTTCATTGTAAACCCAAAAATAGAATAGTACCATCTAAATACTGGTCATCAGGTATTGAATATTCTAGTTATATTGTAATAATTGTTACCTAGTAACAATTACAGGTTTCCATTGAGACATAAAAGAAATAAGTTAGACATGAGTCTCAAAATATGTGGAAAAAATATAATGAACAATTGTTCATGTTGATATCAGTTATATGATCTTCACTTCCACCAGAGGGTGCAGCAATAGTGGATGGATGTTTATCGAGTTATCACTTAATGTGTGGGTATGTCGATGACTGTGTAGATGATGATGTTGGTGGAGGGGCTATTGATGGTGGAGAGGCTGAAGATATTGTTGATCGTGGAGTGGATGAAGATGTTATTGATGGTGGAGAGGATAAAGATGATGATGATGGTGGTGATGATGATGATATTGGTGGTAGAAATGTCAATTATTTCAATATCTATGTTGATGATGAGGAAGATTCAGATGAAATTTTCGAGCGTCATTATTGAGAGCTTCTGTACCTATCATTTTCATTTCACTGTTTATAAAATTTCAATTTTATAAGTATTATTTGTTAGTTTATTTGTGTGGAAATGAGATTCTACAATGGTTTTTGGAATTTGTTGCAAGTTTATATGTATGATGTATTTGTATACTGCAGCTTTGTGTAGGTTTCTCCTATTTTTTGTAGATTAAAGGAGCCTACGACCACAGTTTTAAATGTGGATATATGGGCCTACTACAATGGTTTTATCCATGGCCCTGGAGACCCTACTTCCACTATTTAGTCGTGGGTGTCGGGAGGATATAACAACATTATTAACCATGTTTACAGGGGCATGTTTCCATGGTTTTAACCATTGTCATAAGTGCCTAGTGAAATGGTTAAACCCTAGCTATAGGTCTGTAAATCCATGATTAAAACTATGGGAATAGGCGCCTATGACCATGGTTAAAACCATGGTGTTAGGGACATACATCAGTGGTTAAACCCTAGATATTTTCACCTACAACCATAGGTAAAACTGTGGAAATAAGCCCCGATGGATACTATTAAATCCATGGCACTAGGATTCCCCTACTATAATGACGATAGTCACCATGGTTAATGAAAAACAAGGAAATAGGTTATTTCCATGGTTAATGAAAACTATGGTAATATGGTATTACCATGGTTAAAGGATCTACCCCCACGGTTCAATACCATGGTCATAGGTAAAATGACTAGTTTTGTTTGGAATCCATTTTAGGAACCTTCTGTGATATCATTTGGACCAATTTCTAGATGAGGAGGCCATGGCGAGGCATTTCAAGTAGGATTTTCATCTAGATATCCAATGCTAGGTCACCTTGTTTAAGTTGAAAACATATATCTCGGTTATAGAATGTGAATAGGTCATCAAGGTGATGTTAGATAAAACTAGATCATCATGAGAGGAGAGTTGTCAGGATTCCTCATGAAGCAGATCTATGGTTTGGGGTCCCATGTTTTCAGGACAGAAGAGCTTCTGATTAGTCAGGGGTAGGTCACATCCCTCAATGCCTCATTTATATGGGGGCATTGACTCTGAGGCATGTGCTAAGGCATCAGACATATGTTCTTTTTGGAGGTTGGGTTCATCAGGGGAGACAGTTCCTGGCCGTTCTGAGTAGTCAACGGGCGCCATTTGTTCCATTTCTGGTTCCTCCATTGAGGCAGTTCTAGCCGATTTAGCATATGTATGTTTCCCTAGTTTGGGGTCAGTAGAGAGCATATGGGGAAAGAAGAGAACAACCCTGAGACTCTCCTTGTCCTTATAGATCATATCATGGTCATATAAGTAGTCATCAGCAGGGTCCTAGAGGTTGTGTTGTAGGTCATGGTCAACTTCATGCTTTTTCACTGTCTACACCAGGTGATCCAAATTTTTTTAGATACTATTTTCTTCTTTTCTACTTAGAACCATTCATTTTTTGATCCAGGAGTGACACATTCCTTCATATCACCAACCCTTGTCCATCCTTTAGTACTTGAGGTTGATATCTATCCAGTTCCCTTAGCGTTGATTAATTCAGTCGGAGGTCAAGCTAAATTGTTTAAATCATGTAGAAACTATGAATTAGTGTTGGGGTAGCACCACTCATCGGATTATTTTCTATGTTTATAGAGACAACCATATGACATCATCTATGGGATTAATTTTTTGTATTTGGTGTAGGTTATCACATAATGATTTCGGAGGTAGGTGGTGATCTTTGATGCTAATGGATAACCAGTAGTGCTTATTTGAAAGCGAGACCCTATAATGGGTTAGAGGCATTTTCCATCCTTGATGGATGAGCTGATTATGAGTTTTTCAGAGGTTTAGCAATTGACATTTTCTTGGGTTGTAGAATATTACCCTGATTCCTTTCCAGAGGATGTTTTAGCATTACCCCCTCGATGAGAGATTACATTCATGATCAAACTACTAACAGGCGTGTCTCCTATCTGGATTCCCTCATATAGGATGGAACCTTCTAAGTTCCAATAGATTCATATAGTACCCGATTGTCTCTTGTAGTGTAGTTTTGTTTTCCCAAATATGTAATTGTGGGGTGCACTAGTATTTTTTGTGAAGAAGGCTAATGGAAGTTTTCGGTTTTGTATCGATTATCATCACTTGATCCAAGTGACAGTGAAGAACTGCTACCCTCTTCCATGTATTGATTAATTATTCGATAGACTGAAAGGTTCATGTTTGTTCTTGAAGATCGATTTGTAGTCAGTATATCATCCAATGTGATTGAAGAATGAGGATATTCTGAAGAGTGATTTTGGGGGTCATTATTTCGGTTACAAGTTTTTTGTGATGACATTTGGTGTAACGAATGCTCCAAATGTGTTCATTGGGAGAATGAACATTTTATTCCATGATTTCTTGGATATTCTCATGGTGGTTTTCATTTATTTAGTCCTTGTGTTCTCTGTATCGAAATAAGAGAATGTAGAGAATCTAAGTGTCATTTTTCATGTTCTTCATCATCAATAGCTATTTGGGATGTTTTAGAAGTGTGAGTTTTGGGATTGTGAAGTCCATTTCATGGGGCATGTTGTATCCCAGTAGAGAGTATCTTTCTATTCATCGAAAATATAAGGAGTTGTATCTTGGGAATCCCCCAAGATAGTGGTAGAGGTGATAAGTTTCCTTGGTCTTATAATCTAATGTAGGAGGTTCATAGAGTATTTCTCTCAAGTTACAAATCCTATAAAAGTGTTGAATAGAAATGATCAAGTGTTCTTTTGTACTGATGAGTATTTGGAAGATTTTCAGTATCTAAATTGGAAGATGGTCAGTGGTCCAATTTTTTGTCTTCCAATAGAAGGAGTCGAGTTTGAGGTTTTTGTCATGCTTCACATATTTGGTTGGGATGTGTTATGATGCATTATAGATCAATAATTTATTATGGGCCTCGGTAGTTAATTCTCCATGAATGTACCTATTCACCCCATGATCACTAATTGGATGTGGTGGTGTTTTTACTAATTTTGTGGAGGCATTACTTCATTAGTGAGTACATTGTACTCTTCAACGATCATAATACCACAAGGTATGTTTTCTCCCAACATGATATAATCCCTCATTAGTGTCAGTGGATGGAGTTGTTATCGGATTACAACATTGACATTTCATATACACCTAGAATGGGAAATGTTGTATATAATGCATTGAGTATATATTCTCCTAGGGATGAAGTGTGGGAATCAGAAAATTCATGGAGTGTAATGGAAGAACATTTAGTATTGCATCAAAATATGGGATTTGTTGGGGGGGGAAGAGGTTTCCTTTTTTAGATGCCGATGAAAGTATCTCTAGTGCTATATTTGGAAGAGTTTCTGTTGGCATATCATGAGGTGGAGATTTAGAGAAATCATGTTATTTGTGGTGAGGCCCCAGATGGTTAGTCTGAGGTTGAACAACACAAGGTGTTGTTTCAGGGTAGGATTTTAATTACCTAGGAAATGCATGAGATGGATCTCAGAGAGTTCAATTGTTCCACCTTAGCGGTACATCTGGGAGTGACCAAGAGGTATCATGCTATAAGGAGTCAGTTTTGGTGGCCTAGGTTGATGTGTACAGTTGTAGAGTTTGTGACTCGATGTTGGGTCTACCAGAAGGTGAAGGTCGAGCACTGTCTCCCCAGTGGTTTTCTACAGCTATTAGATGTTCCTTCTTGAATGTTAGTGGAAATCTCAATAGAATTTGATACCAGTTTACCTTGAGACAATTGAGTCTACGATGCTATATGGGTGGTAATGGATCATTTAATGAAATCAGTCCACTTTATTGTGATCAAGGAGTTGAGATTATTGGAGGTTCTATTGAGGAAATATCGGGAGATGGTGGTGAGACTCCACAGTGTCTCGATGATGATCATTTATGACCGAGATCCATTTTTTACCTCCATTTTGTGGAGAGTCCTCCAACATGCTTTTGGTTATTATCTATTCCTCATCATAACTTTTCATCCACGGTTGGAATGTCAAACAGAGAGGACAATACATACCCTTGAAGACATGTTATGATCTTATATCCTAGATTTTGAAGGTTCTTGGATGAGGAACCTTCCCTTGGTGGAGTATGAGTACAAAAATATTTTTCACTCCACCACCAGTATGATGTTTTTTGAAGACTTTTTTGGAAAACATTTCCATTCTCCATTTTCTTGGACTGGGGTTAGAGAGTCTACAATTCTTGAGCCAAAACTAGTACAGAACATGATAGAGATAGTTCAGGTGATTCACGAGAGGATGAAAGCAATGAAGGATCATTACAAATTCTATTAAAATAATTGGAGGATACCTCTGGAGTTTGACTTTGGGGTTCATGTGTTTCTAATGGTGACTCCCCATCATGGGTGGATAAGGTTTGGTCGTGAAAGTAAGATTTCACCCTAGTTTTCTATGCCTTTTGAGGTGTTGACTGGTATTGGAGTCATGGCATATCAGATAGTTCTTCCCCCACATATGATCCAGATACAAGATGTTTTTTCACATGTTGTATTTCTTTAATTATCTTCATGATGATTCTTATGTCATCGGTTCAGGTGAGATCAATGTTGACTATGATGCAAACATTTTGGAGCAGCGTGTAGAGATCTCTGACTATTAAGAGAAGGTTTCGTGTGGGCATTCAATCCCCTTGGTTCTTGTCTTGTGGTGGAATGGTGTCAAGAAGGAGAGTACCTAGGAATGTGAGTCATAGATATGCACTTAATTACCTAATCTGTTTTTTATTTACCTCTTCTCTTGTAACATTGTTTGTTTGGTGGTTGTATAGATTTTCTATTTATAAGATGTCATTATATTCTTGAATGTTGTGGCATGATATATTTTTATTTGAATCTTCCCCGTGAGAGTCTTTTGGAGCTGGTTGTGGTTGTTTCAGGGTTTTCTCTTATTCATTTGATGAATGGGGTTTTCTCTTGTGGTGGTGACAACCTTGAGTGGTATCTCGTGGGGTGGCTATTGAGATAACCACTCCGTTTTTGTTTCTTCTTTGGATTGATTTTGGATTACCAAGGAGGCGATTGTTTTTAGAGGTATATAATTTAAGGGCTTAGATCTATGTCGATTGACCCTTTTCTAGTTCTTGAGGACTGGAAAGATCAGATGAGGCTCAGAGGAAGTCTGGGATAGTTCGGTCTCTAGAGGATAGACATGGGGAAGTATTTCACATTATGAAGAGTTACTTGATGTGAATTTGGTATTCACATCATGTAATATTTTAGGGTTAAAAAATTAATAAGCAATAGATTTTTCATCAAAAACTCACATATAGAAATTACACGACGTGAAAGCGATTACATGTCATGTAATCCCCTGATGTTGTACTGTTTTGAATCATTTCAGACACTCATGTTGTAAAAACATATGGATGTTATTTCCATACCTCTCATCCTAGGGGACCTTTTGGTCACCTCCTTGGAGTTTTGGAGATCCCTTCAATCGGAATTGATATCAGGCTTTAATAATTGATCTTTGGTGACCAGTCTTGATCTAAGATGGGATTTAATTTTGTTTTCTAGTGGTTTCACTGATGCTTTTCCTCTTGTTACTCTTTTATATGGGATTGAACTTCATTTCCATGTTCCTAATAGATTTCCCTTGGTTGTTGGTTTGTGTGGTTTTTTGATGGAATCCTCATGTGGATGCAGTTGTTGCAGGAGAGGTGATTGGGATCTGTTGTATGGTTTATTCTTGTACGAATAATGATGATGAACTTTTGAGGTAGAAGATTCATTACTTCTCTATTTCATTATGTGAAATAATACATTTAGAATTATTTATCCCCTTGGATTCAAATGGAATTAAACTAATAATCATTTGAACCATATTAATGAATTTGTATTTATCACATTGCAATTTTTTTTTACTTTGTAGCAGTATAACATATTTCCACACAATTTCCTATATAGTGTGATAACTATGACTCATTTGGATTAGAATTTTTTATAGATGGAAATTGGTAAATAATATAAAGTTTTAATTAATTGATAATTAATTTTATAATGATTCATGTTTTATGAATATAGTTGTTGTTGTTGTAATTTGTTATTAATTAAATTGATGAAAGTGTGCATGTTTAATTGATCTAGTTATTAAACCTAAATCAGGATGAATATTTTTGATAAAAGGATAAATGGAATGTTAAATTATTTGTATAATTAATTTATGATATATTTGGATATCATATTGTTTATGTTTCATGTAGTTGAAACCTGTGAATAATGAATTTGTTAATTAAATATGTAATAAAGAACTAGTTTTTTGATAAATAAAATGCATTTTTGGGCTTGCGTTTCTCGTTTTTTGGGTATAGGTTGAGGCACTTATGCCTTGGATACATAAGATATCATCTTGTGTGAATGGTGAATTTCATGTTTTAGGTCCAAGAGTGAGATTATTTGTTTTTTTTCTACTACTTGTGATTTGACATGTGCCAGGGGTTGCGGAGCCTAGAGGGTTGTTGTGGTATGTGGCTGAGGGAGGCCTGAATGTGATGTGAGCTTGGGATGGCTAAGCATAGAAGTCCATTGGGGTATTTGGGGCAGGGAGGCCCAGTTTTTGTGGTAACAGTTGATTCCTAGAGTGGTGAGATGCATCTGTATAGGCATATGGATATCGGAGAGGACATCAGTGATGATTGAACAGGTTGAAGAATGGGTTACCCTTAGATATGAATGTTGGATGCTTGTTTGATACTGGGGTTTATTTATCTATTAACCTACCCCCATTGGTTGTGGTATATGGTTTTGGATACTCTTATTCCATTAGAGGTGAATATTCATGGGGTATGGCCTGTGATTTTTTGTGTCTATCTTCTTGTGGTAAGATGATTCTGTGTTTCTACTATAGTTTGAGAAGACTCTATGGGCAGTTCATATACTACCCATGTTGATCCTATCATGTTTGTTATATTATATTTTTTTCTAGAATACATAGAAATATTTAAAGTAGTAATGTTGATAAATAAATGGATAAATATATAACCCATGGGTTTGGACCTTTCTATGACACAATGCTGAGGTTGTAATTCTGAGAAGTCATGCGCTCAATTTGCTTAATCCTGGTAGGCGTGGATCTTTGTTGAAATGGAAATATGACAAAATTATGAAATAATTATTATTAATAAATGGTTAAGAATTAATTTAAATAATTTTTAACTGGTGAAATGGAATAAGTTAATTTAATGTAGCTCTTAAAATGGTTGTGTGCTTATAGGATATCCGGTCTTAGTAGTGGAAACCGAGAGTCTGAGAGATGTTTACAGTTGTTTTGTCTAAGAGTAGGATATTATTATATTTTGGTTGTTAGATTTATTAAATCATGTACTTTTTTCTCAATATGATACTCCACCCTGTCAGTTTGGTCAACTGACACCCCAGGGATTCTGAGCCCTAGGGGTGTATTCCCCAACATCCTAGTGGGGGGATGGATGGATGACTAACCCCATTGTGATATATCACTTCTCTTGGTTGTTACTTGTGATAGTATCCACGGTGATTAGTGTTCCCCATGTATGTGTGTAGAGGTATATAATGGCTTGTAATTTTTTGACATAGAAATAGTATGGATATAGTTTCCTAAAGACTGTTATAGTTATAATGTGTGTAGGTTGTGATGGATTGAGGATCTTTACTCGATGTATGGGCAGTGATGGATTGAGGGGTAATACCAAATGTTTGATGCATGATATGCGAGATATGGTGGCTCCTATAAACTACCTGTTTATTTTTGGTTATGTGGATGTGGTGGTGTGTTCTACGATGTTAAACTAGTAGTTCTTCTCTCATTTGTCTACATTCTAGCCACATTAGAGAGAGATTCTTATGACATATGACATTAGGGAAAGAAGAAAACTATTTGGGTTGTATTAGAAGGGTACCATTGATTTTATTTATTATATAATATTATATTGTATGTGATACATTGTGAGTTTAGGAATGATGAGTCCAAGAACATAGTATACTTATTTAGGTGACGAGTATGATTCAGTTTTTGTTCATTGTGATTTATCATGCTTTCTTTACCTTGTTCATGATAATGGCTGGGGAGGATCCTACAATGTATACTATTATAATCACCCTACGTATATATAAAATATTTTTATGTCGGTTTATGTAGGTTGGAGAATAGGCTGGTTACTAATAGCTTGGGGTTTTATAGGATATATTTGGGCATCATGGTTGATGTATTCTTTACTTTTATTTTTATAATTTCATTTTTCGGTTTCGGTTATAGTAGTCCTTACATGAAATTACATTTGTGTACATGGATTTTCTTTTATATTTTTTTCTAAGTAGGAGTTTGTGGGTTTCTATGTAATCTCTTTATTCTTGCATGTGTCTTTCTTAGAGGGTAATGCCTCACATCTACAAGTCTATTATACCCATGGTGCGGGACGGCAACCAGGGGCCTACTTGAGGTGGGACATGGGGGGTCACTACCACTTTACTCCCATTACTAGCCTAGGGGTGGTAAAAATTGTGGGTAGGGGGTCATGGAAAAAACTATTACTTGTTTGGTATCCACATATTCTATCTTCATCACAATTTAGTCACATAAGCCACTTACTCCCCTTCTTGATAACCACGTGGTGTCATCACAACTTCCATCACACAAAAATTATGAGGTCCCCAAACCTTAGTCGTAATTTTAACCAATCAATATTGTCTTATAATCATAGTGTGATGTAGTAAAGAATTCAATCTCATTTTCATGGTATGGAAATCCTACACCATGGAGAGGGTGAAGACTAATAATATCACTGTTACAATTTCAAATGTGCACCCATTTTTTTAAATCACATGCACTATGAATAGTAATAAGAATAAACCAGAATCTGATATTAGACATGGTTGTGGTAAAAATCTAGTTAATTACTAAATATGTACCCCTACCTTACATAACATAATGAATCCCAAAGTTAGTTAGTTCCCTCCATTTTCTTCACACAGTATCCCACACTTGTGATTCTAAGCACTCTCACCTGATACGTGCACCAACCATCACATTCACATTTTTTTGTATAACCTTGTCCATAATCTATCACAGACTATACTACTCCATAGTCACATATGATGGATATGGTTATACTAGAAACTAAAAATTTATCTAGTTGTTATGGTTGAGAAATCCCCCAAGGATGGCCTATGTTGGTTAATCTATTAATAATTATCAATAAAAATACTTATACCATCCTGTAAATAATTCCTCAATTTAAAATAATTATTCAACCATATATATTTCTTTTCACTATTAATTTCCATGAAAAATATAATCTAATATTCAATATCTATTTTTTAAACCTAATAGCATCATAAAAAACATGTTGTAGATAGAGAAATCTACTTCATTTGAACTTATCATTACTATTAAGATCATATCAAAATCAATCATCATATATAATTTTGATAATGAATACCGAAAAATTATTCGAGAATTTTTAGAACTTTATTAATGATTAACAATTAATCAACATATATTAATATCTTCCTATAATAAATTTATTAATCATTATTGAAAAAATAAAATTCACTAAATGGGATATTCAAAAGTGAAGGAAGAGGTTAAAAAATAATTGAAAGGTTTACTGGTCACACAAAAATTTAACTAACATATCCTATTTTATCCTAGGTTTTGATGATCACAACACCCCTCATTTTTATTTCTAATAACTTTTCATCAAGTATGTAGATCAATCATAAAAATATCTAAATGACTTTTATATCCTTATGTTATTTTTTCTAGTGACATATTTTTTTTGTTTGAAAGTGATGTATTTATGTAAAATGTTTTGTATGGAGTCTTACAATACTATGGTATTGGGAAATTCTGTTAATTCTAGAGTCATATATAGTTTTTAAGTCATACACCAACATCATACACTGGAATTAAAAATATATAATGAAGACTTATATTAAGAATTAAATACTTATGATAGGGTCATATGGTCTAAATAAATCATTATAAAAAAAGGTTTACGATAGATTTATATGACCAACACGAAGGTTACATAGAAGGATTATGATCCCATATTGTCTTAAAATACAGGTGAAATATTATATTATAGATGAAGTCATGTCATCAATGGCATTTCATTTAATCATAGAAAAAATATTAGGAATAGAATAAAATTCATAATGTCAAATAAATTTCAAGAACTAAAGACTTACATAGTGACAGTAAGACATAAAAAATTATGCCTTATGAGATAATGACATAGAAAGATAAAGAAATATGAAGTGAATTATTTTCTATATTTCATAATAGTTTTGAGGAAAATATTACCATTAATATACTGTGAGATAAGTGTAATAAAAAATTTTGTTTTATTAAAAGTATTGATATCTGAATGAAGAAAGAATGATTTTTCTAATACTTATATTTCTATGAAATTATGTACTTATAAGAAAGAACATAACTACTCAAAATGGAAAGCCTTTGTTTTTCATTTTTATAGAGAAGAAGGTCTCATGAAGATGACATAAGTTATTATTATTTTTATATGTTCATTCTTGACCATTTGAATAAAAAGATATAATTACGAATAAAAAATTGTAATAACTACAATGTGTTGGAGTTTGAACCAATGGATTAAATATTAAACAATTCTGTTTTGATTAATAAATATTTAATCAAATTTAATTAAATTTGAAAATGATTAAAATGTAATTATATTTTGTTTTCATTAATTTTTTATTAGTTTATAAATTATAGATGTTTTAATTTGATAAACATTAATATTTTAATAATTAACATCCCTTCATTTTTTGAAATGATTATTTTTGTTTTCTTAATTACTTCATGGTGTCCTTTTAGAGAAAAAATGTGGACAAAAATGACTATACCCACGGGATATTCCTTCAACCACTCAGGGGACCCAAGGGTTAACCCAATTGGAGAGCTAGCCCATAGAGACCTTCCATGGTGGTAATGGGATGGGAATGTTGTAGGATCAATGTATAGTGAACTCATAGTAGTTCATGGGATAATGTCATTGAGACAATATGGGTTGGTGAAACCTGTGAGGACCAAGTGTGTGAATAGGTGTGTACGGGTGTTGGTCCCCCATGGCTAGCATGAACTAGTAGTCGCTCAGTTTTTAATTTTTAAAATAACCTCATACATTGGAGAAACAGATTTGGGACATCGAAGAGTTCAAGACACTATTCTTAAGCATTTAAATTTTATGTACATCTCACCTAACTCTTGGTCGATCTGATTTGATCCATCTGATCAAACCCAATAATTTTTTTCTACTTCTAGTGACACCTAATCCATATTTGAGATATCTAGTATAAAATAGTTTATTCCATAAATCATTTATGATCAAACCAGGATTTCTATTTCAGTGAATATGATTTAATGAAATCATTATATGCATGAAACTCATTTAAATTAAGGATTTGTAGATGATCATGAAACTACCGATTTTGAATGGAGTTGTACAATGTAGTTCAAGAATATGATATGTGTGGGTGAATTAGAGTTTTAATTAATGAGGATATAAATTCCAATCCATCAAGAAGCTTGTAATCACAACATACACTCGATGGTGGATATCATATAGTTTCCCAGTAGTAGTGATGGTCTCAATGCGTGATGGTAGAATTAACTTTCACAGAATAACTATTATCCATATAAGTACCATTAATTGATAGATCATTTGAATTGTGGATCCATTGATGGTAGATACATTACACAGTAATGGATGCACAACCATAAGTAGTAGAAATGGTTGACTGATCCTTCTTTAATAATGAAAGATCATCGATAAGGGAATCTCTGCTCAACCATGTTGAAAAGATCCGGATCCCTCTGACGATAACTTCACTAACCTTAACTATATTAGTACCATGGTTCATTAAATGTTAGTACACCTATATGAAAGAATATACATCAATGGTTTATTTTTTTTCTAAAGTTAGATCATTATTCCAATAACAGATCTTTCATCTAATAGAAGATCATTCTTTAATGGTAGATTACTCATATAAAGTGATGGTAGATCATCTCAATTGTAACTTTTCAGCAGTAGAAATATCTTGTTACCACTAATTTTTTCTTTTATATTACATCTCTTAATATTTCTACCAAAAAATATAAGTTCTATTATTTTAATTATTCTAGTTGAAATAAATATTTTAATTTCACTTTGGTTATTTCCTGTAAAATTATAATTATATATTGTGTAAAAAACAATTTATCATATATTAAGTATATAATTAACATAAATTAAATTACACATATTTAATATATGATAATTGTATTTTGAGTTTTTTGTATTTTTAAAACAGTAAGAATATTCATATTGTTTTAATTCATTTAAAAATTTGAATTATATGTGTTCTTTCTAATGATAATTTTAGAAGCACTATTCTATTATTTCGTACCGAATACAAATTCTAGAAAATTATTTGATTTTAAGCACGGTTCATCCAAATTTAATAAATGGTGATATTTACTTTTGGTGTTCCCTAATTTTTTCATAAATATATTTCATGAATTTATGTTATGAGAATATATATGAATTAATGATGTGGGGTTTTTCTATTAACACATGATCATAGGATTATATTAACATCATAAAGTTTATTCGAAAATAAATTTTCATAAATTTTTTGAGAAACACTTTCCTACTACCAAATAGATCAAGAACCTATGGGGTTTTTGTCATTATTGATAACATGAAGTGAGTTCAACTATAACATCTTATTACGATAATGTGATCAAGATCATAGAAGTTCATCATCTTCATCATTTTACCTCTTTACTAGTTAACAATTGTCTAATTTTTTCATGTAATATTTTCTATAATTTGATTTTAATCTTTTCATGTAACATTATTATTTTACTAATTCAAATAAGGTCCATAATTTTGTCTAATCTGCAAAACAGAAGGATTTTTTTTGGTCATGAATCCTAATGAAAGGTATTGTTTATACTAGGAAAATATTCTTGTAAAAATTCTTGGGTGTGACACTGAGTATTTATAAAAATAAGAGTCTATAAAATGTAATCACATATCTAAAAGTGAGTTTATTATGGGGTATAAATATTATCATTGAATATAGATGTTTTATGTTTGTACTAGGTTCTTAGTGTTCTAATCCACTATTAAAAACATTACACATCTCTTCTATTTTCTATACAATACACATCTCTAACATATCCCTCACTATAGTTTCATTATTTAGTTAACTATGGTTGTTTTGTATTTAATTTTGTAAATGAATATTATCCCCTAAAATTATTTTCATCAATTTAGATCTAAAAATTTCTATAATAGGTTAGTTAATAGATCAATTTTTATGACACCAATAAATTAATTTCATTTATTGGTTTATATATCTATTTTATAGATACCAAAAAATTGGAATCATGGCTTGTCTTTAATAAGTAATAATATTTTTTTATTTTTTTAATCATTCTGTACATAGTTTTAT
Source organism: Viscum album (assembly GCA_963277665.1). Lineage (NCBI taxonomy): Eukaryota > Viridiplantae > Streptophyta > Magnoliopsida > Santalales > Viscaceae > Viscum > Viscum album. The sequence goes on from OY728123.1 coordinate 671,584,457, forward strand.
TTTTTATTTTTATCTTTATGCATACCAAATCATCCTAGACCTAAAATTATATGGAATAAAATTTTAGTTCTGTAAGATGGATGGTGTTAATGTTAATGATAGATAGATTGCACAAAAACTCACATTCTTAAATGGAGGTGACTATGGCTACTCTAAAGGCATAATAGAATCCTAACTAAAACATATAAGTGTGGATCATTGGACTATCATGGAGAAGTCATATGAGACATCCAAATTTTTTCTATATACACTTTCAAGTAATTACAAGGTAATGTAGTTTTTGAAATATAATGGTAAGAATATTTAGAATTGTTCTATATGTAGAATTGTTAATAGTCCTGTTTTATATTATAAGAGATCCCAGGATATAAGGAGATTACATAAAGTCACTCACTATGGGAATTAATATGTCAAAATAACCAATCTATGAATGCTCTAAAAAATACATGGACTTCAGGATTGGAGATAAATAGTCGTTAAACCCGATGATCCATCAGTTTATAATTTTTACCAATGATATGAGTGATCTTGTTGAAATATTGGAAAACATATCTCATGTTGAAATAGTATATATAGAACTACCAAAAATATGAAATTAATAGAATATGTGCATAGATTAGAGTAATAATAATAAAGAGTATACATTAGATCCACAAATAGGCTCTTTGATACCATATGAGTTACTGTTGAAAAACAATACTAATAAATATACTACAGAAGGAAGAGGAATTTTATTTAATTATAATGCTAATGAATTATGTGATTATTTTATTTATCATTTCTATTAATGTGGAAAAGATATGGATTACATTAGAAACCATTTTTTCAGGTTCATAAAAATAAAATGTGAAAAATCGAAATTTAGAAGAGTATTAAAAAAGGATTACAAGAAAGGTAATTCTAATATGTATAATAATAATAATAATGTTTCAAAATTTAAAAGTTATGAGAACAGGAAGAAATGTTTCATTAGGATAGACTACCCCAAACTAAAACATCCAAATAAATAAATGGAAAAAGGGGGAAAGAATCCCAATATTTTTTCAAGGTTGGTATAGCTCAGAAAAACTCAATCGATGATTCTAGATATTAATAAGAGATAGGGAACTTTTCTATGACATGTGTATCGATTGATGTAATTAATTAACTTTTCACTCAATTAATTTCTATTTCTAATATATATCATAATGTTTTAATGAATATGGAAATGAAATTGATTCATATTCATGCTCTGAATTTGATTCTATTAATTCAAGATTAAAAAAAATATCTTGAATAAATAGAAGAAATATAAATGATAGAGTCATGATAATTGAAAAATAAAATGATTTAAAAATTATAAATGAGAGTTTGGTTAAATAAATTTAGAAAATAATAATATATTGGGATAATTTGAATATTATTGATTCCAATAAAAAGGAATGTAAAAAGAATTTCGATTTTGAGAGGTTAAAACTGAAAGATGAAAATGAAAAACATAAAAACATTCTAGAATTAAATGATAAAGATAATGAAATAATGTTTAATTTTTTAATGAAAGACATAAAAAATATTGTAAATTATTTTAGGAAACATAATCAAAAAATAATAAACTACTAAACATTGCATATGGATCTAATATAGATGTTTATAATGATTTATAGACTGTTCGTAAAGAGAATTTGATGTTGGATGATTTTTTATAATCATTAAGTGAATTTATCAACAATTGTTCAAGGTGATGATAAATATATTAAAATAGTGTCTCTAAGGAAATTAAACTCTTAAAATAAATATTTTTGTTATAATAGCTTATCCTTAATGATATATAAGACTGCATTTGTTAATATTTCTAGGGGAATAGTTTTTTGTGTATACTTTTTGAAATATAGAATGAAAGGGAAATATTATAATGGATGTTCACTAGGATTTACACAAGAATTAGGGAATAAAAATATATTCATTACTGGAGATTTATTTTCTAAACAACCAACTAATAAATGCTTTAAATATATTAGGGTTAAAAAATTTATTATACTAATCTAGTTGGGACCAAATTGGAATAGTACAAAACATTTTTTGATGTTTAATTACAAGAAATAAACAATATATGTCTCAATATTCCTTGGTTGTTATAAGAACATGGCCAGTGAAATTTATAAATTTCAATCTTTCAACTCATGTTATGGTGGCGAAGCCACATTTGGAGACAACTATAGAGTTCATATTAAATATATTGGTGATGTTGTTTTTCTAAATATATATTATTTCAAAATTATTATCATTACATAATTTTTAAAAATAATAATTAGAATATCATATATATTTTTATGTTCTTAAATATTGTAGAAGTATTTGAAATTCTATGGAATTAAGGACTTATGAATAAAAAATTCAGATGATTGAAAAACTACCAATGTATGAATAGGTTCTATAATCTCCCAAGTTATATCCATGTTAATAAATTATGTGTGATTCTAGTTTAAAGGATATGAAACACAAAGAAGGTTATAAATATGTAAATGATTTTAGTTTTTCTAGATTCATATGACAATTAAATTTTTTATAGTTTGGACCAATAGAACCTATATGTTTTTCTGGTAATTAATATGTCATTCTAATTGTACAAGACTATAATATTTTATCTATAATAATTTCTTACCTCATAAAAATGATACTTTATCTAGATTATATGAATTATGTAAACTAATTCAACCATACCAAAATTTCCCAATCATCATTATCAAAAGTAATAGTGGTTATGAATTTTATAATTTAGAATTTGATAAATTTAGTGAACAAATGGATATTAAAATTATTATTAATCCCCTAGGTCACCACAAAAAATGGTTTGGTTGAAAAAAATTAGTACAATACAGGACAAGTACAGATCACTGATTATCGATTTTTATATTCCTATATATTTTTGGAAATAAGTTATAAATGAATCTTGTCATGTTTTAAATAAATTATATATTAATTTTTTTTAATAACACTTATAAACTGTTTAATTGGTTCAAACCAAATGGTGTATATTTTAGTGTATTTGGTTGAATAGTTTTTATCCTAAATAAAAAATTTAATTTAAAAAATTCTATTCTAAAAGTGATTAATGAAAATTTTTATGATATTATAATCCTAGAAAATCATATAGATTTTTGAATAAGATAACTACAATTTTTGAGGAGTTTGTACATGTTAATATTAACAAAAATAACAACAACATTCAAATTTCTGATTTAAACCAAGATAGTGATGATTTTAAGGAATATAATTTTGGATAACATAATCACTAATAAAATGAGAATGCATCATTTTGGGGAGAATATATCTATTCAAAAACAAATAATAAAGATTAGAAAACACAAAAATATTATGAAAATTAAAATTTAATTGGTAATGTACAAATTTGTAAACAACGCTGCAAATATGTTTTAATTTACTTTGAAAATTTTAATTTTGTTGTAGATTTTATTCATGTAAACATTGATAATAATTTAATTTACTCAAATGGGATAAATTCTATATATGACGAATTAAATCAATTTGAATGAAATAAAGTGTGTAATTTGGTTTAATTACCAAAATATTAACACATTATAGGAACTAAATGTATTTTTCATTATATGATTGACGAATCTGGAAACATAGAAAAAATAAGGAAAGACTAGTAACTCAATGCTATTCCTAGATATAGGGAATTGACTTTAAAGATTATTTTTCTCATGTTAATATGATGGAATTAATTATAATTTTATTATCTTTATATTGTATTCAAAATGTCAAATTATTTCAAATGGAAGTAAATAATTAATTTCTAAAGGAATAATGTCTATGGAAGTCTATGTTAAACAACCCCTTGGACTTGAAAATTGGAAATTTCCAAATCATTTTTTCAGAAATGATAAAGAATTATATGGTCTTAATAATGTCCCTCAAGTGTAGTATAAATGAATAACATAATTTTTTATAAAAAATTTTGTTGTTAAATGTAATTTTGATCTCACCATGTTTATAAAGAGAGTTTCAAATGATATGCTGGTTTTAAAAATTTATGTTGATGATATAATGTTTTGTTCACAAAATGATTTACTATATAAATATTTTTCTAAAGGAAAAGGGAATTTGACATGATTTTGATGGAGAATGGAAATTTTTCTTGGGATTATGAATTAATAAAATAAAATATGGCATTTTCCTAAATCAAGATTATTAATCTAATGAACTTGTTAAAAGGTATGGCCTTCATTATACTAAGACTATGAAAACACAAATGACTATTAATTTAAAATTAGACAGAGATGAATATGGAGAGTGTGGTAATATTAGATTTTATAGAGGCATGATACAAAGATTTTGTTGTCTCACTTTATCTATATGAGATATAATCTTTTTTTCTAATTGTGTTCTAGATTCCCATACAACCTAAGGAAATTCAGCTTATATAAGTTATGAGAGTATGTAGATATAATAAAGGAACTGTAATAACTAGTATATTTTTTCAAATAAAATTTTTTTGGATTTATTATCTTACTCTAATTTTAACTTCAATCGTTTTAGGATGGACCATAAAATCACAATATTTATGTGTCGTTTTATAGGTAAAATTTTAATTACATGAACTTATATGAAAAAAATATCAACAACTCTATCGTAAACTAATGTAGAGTATGCATCTTGTACAAATTATTATTCACAATATATATAGATTAAAATTTTATTAAGTTAATATAATAGTTTTTTTGATAATTTTATAATCTTATATGATAAATCTAGTGAAATTTTAATTTTAAATAAAACACTACAACACTTTAGATGAAATGATATAGATGTTAGATTTAATTTTTGAATGGATCGTGCAAATAATGTTAATATTTCTTTATAATTTTTCCCACTAAAAAAATTGCAATAATTATTCACTAAAACATTAGATCCTTTAAAATGTGATAAAATGATGTTTGAACAAGGTATTATAAAAGATTAATATTTATATTTAGTATAATTACTACTTTGAGAGAACAACACATTATTTTAAATATCACTTTACATTTTTACTATAACTAAATGATATTTTTGAGGAAATATTTCAAATTTGTAATTCTAATTACTTAATTCTGTTTAATTTGGATAATTTATTTCAGAATATAATTTTAATATAATTTTTGAAAAATTTCAAAAAGTGTGTGAATGTTTTGAATTTTTAATATCTTTTTTGTTTTGTAGTTTATAAGAATGTGGATATTGTTAGAGTTTAAACATATTTATTAATATTTTAACAATATTTTTTTGATACATTAATATTTCCTATATTTATTAATATTTTAACAATTATGTTTTGATCAATTAATATTTCCACATATTTAATTAAATTCAAAATTTTATAAAAATGTAATCATTTTTTATTTTCAGGAATTTTTTATAACTTGAAAAATGTTAACTGTTTTAATTTATTAAAAAAACATATTTTTATAATTATAAGATCTTCATTTTTAACTATTATTTATCTCTAATTTTATACTTATTTCATGCTATCCTTTTATAAAATATTACTCAAAACCATGACTAGCCACAAGTTCCAGTCCTTCAACCACATAGGGGACCCAAGGGTCAACCCTATAGAAGAGCCATCTCATAGAGACTAGCCACTAAGGTAGTGGTATGTAAATAATCCCATTGGATAGATTGATTCCAATATCACATGGGGTAGGTAAATTATTCTATTGTCTATTATCACATACCATAAGACCTAGGTGTGTACGTAGGTATGTTTGTTTGTTGATTTGCTGATACAAGCATGAATCGGTAGTATCTGGCTTTGCAACTTATGGAATCTCATCATCCACTATAGAAACTAAGGTGAGAAACTAAATCTTATGGGACATTATTCCTTCATCATTTAATTTTATTAAACTTTTACCCACCACTTGATCTAAGTGATATAAGTTTTTCGATCAAACATGGTCATTGTCATCTATATCCAGTAACACTGGAGCCTTATTTGAGAAAACTAGTACGCTAGAGTTGAATGTGATACATGTATGTGAAAAAATTAAACTTTTAATTACTATGAATATGATCTAATAATATTTCTATATGCTTGTAACTCTATTTTCATGAAATAGTTCAAGAGGAATGTGACATTACCAATGGAAAATGTAGTTGCGGAAGGTAGTTTGAGCATATGATACGTCAGGAAACATTCAAAATTTAAATGACAGAGTTAATGATTAACAATATAAGAAACATTCATGGAAGCACCATTAGTCATGGAAGTATAGTTTGATGATAGATCATTTGATGGTTATATCCACCGACAATTACTCCTTTACTCAGAAATGTAGCACCACCAGTGATTGTTGCAACTATTGACAACACCTTCTTGAGAATAGATATTTTACCAACAATTGAATAACTTCTCAACCATCATGGTAGTAGTACAATCCCTCAGATAGTAACCCCTTCATCCATCTTCATTGTATTACCATGCCTCTATAAATGGTAGTTAATATCAAATGTATATTATACTTCAATGATAGATATTTCATTGAATGGTAGATAATTCGTTGAATGATATTTCATTCGAATCATATAATAATAGATCCACTCAATGGTAGCTTGTTAGTGGTAGAAACAATGTGCAACCACTGTCTATTTCATTTATCTACTTCTAGTTAATATTTTTTCAATTTTTATTTTATTTTAATTTCAATAATTGAAATAAATATTTTGATTTTTGTTTTATTTATTCTTTCAAAAAATATAATTACATGTTTATTCATAATTATTTTTATTATATATTATATGTATTATACACATGAAGTATATTACACTCATATGATATATGAAACTATGTTTTATTATTTTTTAATAATTTATCAAACTATATGTTAATTAATATTATTTAGTTATATTATAAATTTTATTTATATTATAAATTTTAATTATATTTGTTTTTCTAATGATCATACTGAACGCATTATGATATTATTTGATACATAATAATAGTGCATGAAAATTATTTGATGTTTTCAAGGTATTTCCAAATATAAGTAATGATAATATTGACTTTTTTCGCTAACTCATGGAATGTGGAGATTTTATAACTTGATGTATTGAGAACTTATTTGATTTAATGCTGTAGGATTATTCTGTTGAAACATGATCAAGGGATTAAATAAACATTACATGGGCTAATGGGCGACTTTTTTTTACAAAGTACAAGTGATACACTTTCATTTTTTCATTCAATAAATAACCTCTACGACTTCTATTTTTGTGTTGAGATCATGAAACGGCTTCAACTATACTATCCCCTTATTATACAATGATCAATATCATATAGTTTTATCATCTTAATTTTCGGATATCTCTACTGGTTTTCAATATCTTTTCATCGTTTAATCTTTTCTTTAATCTGTTTGTAATCTACCTATATTGGTTTATGATTTTACCAATATAAATTTGGCCGTGTCTATTAGTAATTATACCACACATTTTTTTTTTGGATCCTCAACAAACTTTAGTCTTATGTTAGGTTAAAGACTCCTATAAAATATACGGGTTTTTCCTCTGGGTATTTTTAAATGGAAGAGTTTGTAACAGGTTATCACTAATTTAAAAGTGAGTTTCTTAAGAGGTATATAATTTCTCACTCAGTATTGAAGGATGAAAAATGAATTGGGATATTGGGGATCTAAAGCACTATAAAAACATTATAATCATATTTTTTATTTCTATTACACTACATGTTTTGAAAATATCATGAACTAGAGTTTCATTAATTAATAAACTCCTTTTTTTCATATTTAATTTTTTAAAATACTATTCAACCCATATAGTCATTGTTTCCATAATTTATGATCAAACAAAATAAATATATTATAGTTATAAAAATCAAGAAATTCATCTAATGGATGATCTATTTTTCAAGCTACTATTATTGAAAATCCACTACTGTTATCAGATTTTAATATTTATCTATAGTAAATGATGTTATTCATATTTACATAAATTTTGTTATCCTCTAATGATGTTTTATTTAGTTTAAGTTTCTCCTGGAAACTATGTATCAAATATGATATATTTCTATATCTTTTATATATTTTTGAAAGTAAAATTTTATCTTAAAAGGTGTTGGGTAATGTTTTTGGATAGGTCTTTCAATATAGAGTCCAGTTAATGATCTTAGAACCATTATTAAAAGTTCTAATTTATTGCACTCAACTATTTATGTCCCTAGGAAAAGGACCATTCTTGTTAAAATCATCAAAACATTCATGGATATTCGAGTTTTGGTTTAGTGTAATTTGATATTAACCTGGCCCAATATAAATTTCATATTTCCTACTTCATTAATTTTATAATTTCCACTACATATTATTTTGTGAAATATGGGATAGGTTCAAAACAATTTTAAGAGGGTTGTTTTATGTTTTATATAATTTTATGATGTAAATTCACCAACCCCATGATGCTATGTGAAACTAAATTAAGATAAAATGGTATCATAGAATGAGACTTTTGAGTTATCAATATTTAGAAATTAATTTATAAAGATTATTTCATTAAGTTATTATAATGTACGATATGAAATATATAATTTTCATGGGATTATATCCCTATTAAAATAGAGGAAACTGTAGATTATGGAAGGTCATTATGATTATATATATAAATAATAATTTTATGAAAAATATCATCAATGATATAAAATCATAAAAAAAATTACTGATGAACTAGAAATATGGTATTGTTCCCACGAAGTAGACCAGGGTTTCAATTTAAGAGATATAAATGGAATTATCCATGGTATAGATCCAGATAAGTTAAACCCAGAATCATATTTACCTACTGTAACAAAAATATTGGAATCCATAGTTTTACATTATGAGGGAACTTACAATAATAGATAATTACATTAAAACACTGTTAATCTTATGCTTAGAACCTTTAAAATGAAATATAGTGGAAGAAAAAATATAATGAATGGTAGGCTTAGTAAAATTATCAATGATGTTTCAAACATGGGAACTATTGTTCCATAATAAAATAAATCACTAATGATTCATTGTGTTTTTATATTTTAAATAAAGTAGAATATATGTCACCCTAAAATAATCCACACCTATAAATGATCTAAAAATATAGACCTGATTGTAAATCTTAAGATGTATTAGAAAAAGATTGATATATATATATATTTAAGTCCAAACATTGATTAATAAAATAAATATTCCTTGAATGTTTCTACCTTAAGGATGAGAAAAGGGAAAATGAAATTTTTCTTGCGGCCATATAAAATTAGGAGGAACCAAGATACTTTGATTTTAATGGTGATCTTAATAAATTTTCAAGGAAATTCAAAAAAATTAATTATAAGTTATATGTATTCAATAATTATTTTAACAAATAAAAAATTTAAGGTATTTCAAAATAATAGAGTTGTAATGAATGTAAGAAGCTTGTTCAGACGAATATTTATTTAACTAAGATGAATGATAAAAATAAATATGAAAATGCATTCAAAAGAAAAACATATTATATAAAGAAACGTATGAATCAGGAGAATGTTACATTGAGATCATATAGAGACACCAATAGTGATTCATAATCTTCTTTAGAGTATTAATATTCTAATCAATAATATAATATGTTCTTCCAGGATCCAACAAAAGAGGTACATCCTAGTTTTTATTATTCTTCTAAATATGATACTAATTCAGAATATTATTAATTTTAGGAGTTAAATGAGTAATATTATATGTTATAAGACATATATATATCTCAGAAGAAGAATAAAAATTCAATAAATTAAAACCGATAATATTTTTTCACTACAAATAGTGATCTTTTCAAACATAATTCAAAAATAAAATAAAAAAAAGATGAATCTGACACTATTTATGTTAACTTTGATAATAAAATAATGTAATTAATGAATGATGTAAAATTTATAAGTGATTATTGGATGATTTTTACTATGGTGGAATACTTGCACAAAGCCCTTTGTGAAAAAATAAAAAAAATAAACATATCATAGTTAGAAGTGAAAAAATATTATATTTGTCAGAATTATTCGGTGTGTAGTTCTATAAACATAAAAAAATTAATAATGATAATTTAGAGTCTATTTTAAATATTCATTATGATAAAGATTGTAGTCTTAAGTCATTAATTTAAATGGTAAATTCGCTAGAGGGAGGTGAATATATCATATAAAAATTACTTAAATGAATTGATTAATTTTGTAAATTATTTATAATAGTTAATTAATAGGGTAAATAAGTAGGGGGCTAAAATAATGAACAAAATGTTTTTTATAGTAGTTCTTCCCAAATTGGAACTAGTTTATTATTATACCCCTCTACTCAATTAAATATATGATGTGAAATCATTTGATGTGTAATCATTACCAAATCAGAAATGTCTTTTTCTAGTTGAATAATAGTAATAAAATGTTTAATTTCTATTTTGGGAATCACAACCCAAATACAATACTAAATTTCATCTATGGGGGTATCAACCCAAAAAATCTTGATATTAGAATCTGGGAGTCACAAACTAAGGATGAAACTATGAATTATTTTATATGTATTATAATAAAAAGAAAATTGAATATATGTGAATGATGGTAATAATTGTTACAGACATAAGAAATAGGTATGGAGTAGAATATAAAAGAAGAAATCATAGGTATTGGTTATTGGTTAGTGTATTAGTCCATATTTTCGTGGTAATAATTGTTATAAAATTTTGTTTAGTGCTTGAGAGACTATCCAAAAAATAAAAACATGATCGCATATGTACAACAATTCAAAATTAAAAGTATATATATTTTGATTATTGAATGATCATGTTCTCATTACTCATATCAACATATATTTTTTTCCTTTTAATTCATCAAAAATCATTTAACATTATTTTTAAAATATAACAAACCCATCAATAATTGGGTAATGGAATTCAAATTCAAAACACAGAACTATCCATTCAAGAGAGATATATATTCTAGAAAAATAGTAAAAATAACTTTATAATTTAAAACATAAATATTTATTGAAACAAATTTGAATTACCCTTTATATAACCAAGATTATCTCTATAATTATATCTCAAATAAATCCTATAAAAATAAAAGGTTTCCATTTTGAATACAAATTTCAAAAAAACATTGTTTAAAGAAATCACTAAACACGATGAGAAAATAATAACATTATATTAAATATATTGAAAATGTTTTTAAGTGATTAATATAAACAAATATTAATTTAAAAATAATAGAATCAATGAAAAAACATAAAATAATATAATTTATTTTATCAGTACCAAGCTATATGTTTCATGATTAAACATAGAACTGGATTTTGATTTTATAAAAACATGTTTAAAATAATGAAAAACACATCACATAGATTCGAAATAATATTATTTTATAGATATTGTAATAATTTATATATGTGTAATGATCATTAAGTGAATTGAAATATAAAACGAATACTTAATATAGAGAAAATATATTGATATTATAAGAAACCCTATATAATTTTACTTAACTACATAGGTAAATTTACAAAATTATTTTTCATGTATGTTTTTCTCTCTATGTTGCTAAATCTAACCTCATAAACAATTAATGGAGGATTTTTTGCGTAGGAGATTCATGTAAGCAAATCGATGTATGTGATTCATCTATGTGAATTTAAAAATAGTATTCAAACACATTAACTCCATTATTAAACTCACTAGAAAATCTAATATTTTAATTTGAATAAATCATACTGATTAAAATGGAAAAAACACTCCCATAGATGTGTAGAAAAAACAATTAAAAAAAATATAATGAAGTATTTAGAAAAATATTATTTCCATGATAATGGTTATATTCACTAGTTTGAAACATGGTCAAAAAATATATATAATTATATTACAAAGTAATGTAATAGTTAAAATATTTAGAATAAATCTGTAGTTAATTATTTTATAAATAAATGAATAAATATAGTAGATTTATATTACATATAGAGTTATGAAACTTTAAAAACTATTAAACCGGTTGTGGATTTCATGGTTGATCCCTTTCAATAAGAGGTTGATCCATTTCAAATTATGGTAGAACAATTTTATCATATAGAAAATCAACAAAAGCTTGTGGTCGGTCCAATTGTTAGTCATGCAACATACACAATATAGTTGGATAATATGATGCATGGTCGATTTCTATGCATTTTGGTTGATGTAGTTATAAAATGTGGTTATTTAAACACACTCCTACTAAATAGGTAGTCCATCCAATAAAATAATTTTTTATTTGAAAATAATAACATTATGTAAAAAATAATTATTATGATAATTTTTTAGCTTTTAAAATATAAAATATGAATACTTTAAAATTATATAAACAAACATCCAATTTCTAACAGACTCCCTCTTATCGGAAATTAAAAAACTGATAAATATTTTTCAAAATGGTATCCCCATTTTTGAGATTTTTCAAAAATGAACATATTTAGTGGAAAAAAAGTAAATATATCCCCCAAATAAAATAATAAAATATTTTTTGAAACAAAGTCTCCAACATTCCAAGTACAAAATTCATTTCTCTAATATATAAAAAACCCATGGTTTGGTAAAAATATCTATAAATTAAGTTTTTTTAACATATTGTTACAAAATTTATCCTTTATTAACATAATCTCAATGAAAATAAATATATGTCAAAATTATTAGTTTTAGAATTCAATACATGGCCTTTTTAATTAATAAGGATGATTAATTTCCAAAATAAAAAAGGATCCTTTTCTAAAGTAAAACCAAAACCAGATAAGTTTTTAAATACAATATGATTGAGAATAATATAATACAACATAGATATAATCGCTTTGAGTTTTTAAGGATGAAATTTATTTTCCTTGTCCTCCAAGAAACTATATATTTACAAAGAAATGGACACATACATGAGATGATTTTTCTATCAAGTCAACATCCTCCAAAATCAGTGTCATTGTGACTAATAAAATCAATATAATTTTCTCTAATATAAAATAATCTATAATTATCATTACATATAATAAATCTAATAATATTGTAAGAATACTTTACGCTAGATTCCATATGATTTTATTTTTTCTTACATATAAATAAATAATAAAAAATATATTGGTTCAAGAGGTTGTCAATTACAAAAAAATACAATCATTTCAATAAATAATTAAGATTAAAAATATTTATTGAAAAAATAGAATCTAATTTACAACTAATACACATAGTGGTTTTGAATTTTTTCCTAGATTCATGACAAAAATTCATAACTAAATATTTACCAAATTAATATTTATTCAATAATATTCAACCATTTATTTGAATGATTTTACCTTCAATAGATAATTTTAATTCTACCACAAGACTCATGTCAAACTAAACATCCATCAAATTGGAAAAATATTTTAAAAACTAATAACTTTAAGATCCAATGAAATATCTTATATATAAATATGAGTAATTCAAATATCATATGAAATTGATTTGATAAATTAAATATGTTAAAATTAGAATTTTAAACAATCAATTTTAATAAAAAAGGTAACTCTATCATTCCTAGAATGAGGTTATTTCTTGAGACAATTTAAATATTTTTATAACATGAAAACATGATTGTAATATTTCTCATTTTCAAAACTAGGGGTTGATAAACATAGACATCTTTAGAAAAAAATATATAAAAATGACATTTTCCCACCAATTTAATATAACTCAAAACATTTAAAAGAGGAAAAATATAACAAAATTCAAATAGATTCAATTCTAGATATTGTAATAAAATATTCATAAAACTCTAATACTTGTTTTTTATTATAACCTTGAGAAACAAGTATGTCATTATTTTTAATATCTATTCCAAATTAATCCATCTTATTGCTGAAAATTCATTAAGTTCCAAAAACATTATTATCTGAAGGAGGTTCAACTAAAGTCAAAACATTATTTCTAGGATATGTATTAAGCTCCTAATTCATAACATAAATCCATTTATAATCATTTAATCAATCATCAAAATTAATATAAAAAATCAATAATAAAAGTATAATTAGAATATAAATTTAAATAGGAACTTCTACACATAATACTAGAATCGATCATTCCAATGAATTTATCTTTAGGAATCATCTATGACCTAATAGTAGATTGCGTTTAAGTACAATCCCCCATAATTCGATCCATCCATATCCTAGTGTTTTTCTTCTCCTAAGATAAAATCTCAAAACTGGTCATGAAAACCCCATGATTAAAAATTCATATTCACATTATTTTAATCAAATATAAAATGAATTGATTCATCAATAACTATAGTTAATTTATTATAAAATATAAAATATTTACAATGATTATAATAACCCATAAAAATAAATTCATTCCTTTTAGAAAAAAATTTATCTATATTATCCTTTGAATTGAAGATAAAAACCTTACATCGAAAAAATATAAAATAAAAAAATTTAGTATTTTTAACATTAAACACTTTATAAGACACTTCATTTAAAAAATTTATAACTATAATTCAATTTGAAATATGATAAGTAGTAAAAAAACTCCAGTCCAAATATATCGAGGAAAAGTATATTCAATTAAAATAGTTCTATCCATTTCAATAAGAGTTCTATTTTTCCATTCTACAACAACATTTAAATATGGTGTTTTAGAAGAGAAAAAATTATAGAAAATAAAAAATCTTATTAGAAAATAATCAAATTATAAATTATGAAATACACCAAAATTATCACTATGAATGAAAAAAATGATACAAACTTTTTCAATTTGAACTAAAATATAGAAAGAAAATAATATAGATAAAGTATCATTTTTAGGTGCAAGAAGGTAAACCCATGTAAACTACTATAATCATAAAAAATAACTAAATTATTTTTATTTCCTCCAAGGATAGAAATTTATTTAGCACCAAATAGATCATTATGTACTAACTCAAACTGCCTATTAGTAATTATCATATTAATATCACAATAAGAAATTTTTTTGTTTTTTTCATGCATTTATCACAATTTTGAAGTTGTTCATTCTACATATTAGTTAATTGTATCACATTCTCATGTTTTGAGAGATTATGTAACATTATGAAATTATCATGACCTAATTTTTAGTTCTAAATAATATTATCACTTCATATAGTATTTAGACATTTAAAATGTTGAACATTTAATTCAGAAAAATGTATACTATGAATATTTTCCAGTTTATTTTCATAAAATAAAATAGAATCGTCCTAGAATACAAATAATTTACTGTTTTGAAATTAATATTTCATTACTTCATCACATAATTTACATATACTAATTAAATTCTGTTTGAATCCATTAACAAATAAAACTATAGAAATAAAATTATAATTAGAAATACCTACTTAATCTAAACATTTTCCTTTTCCTTTTAAATTATATCCAAATTTAATTGTGTCTCCGAAAATTTTTTTTAAGGGATGAAATTTAATGGTTATCCATTTATATTCCAAGATAATCCACTATAAATATACCTTATATCAATCTTGAGCCATTGAAGGTAATTTTCTACAATGATTAATTACGTTTGAATTTTGGTACCCAAGATAATTTGGGTATAATCATATTAGTAAATCAATTTTTAGGTACCCACAAAAAATTTTAAAAAATTATTTTATGGTATTCTAAAAAAATAGATTTATATATATGAGTTCCCTGAAATCTCAAATACTCTTTGAATATAATATAATAATAATTTTCATAATGACCTTTCATTACATGTTAAAAATATGTAACAACAGAAGTAAAACCACGATTACTTTTTAAAAAATGATTTTCATACATTTGGGGTGATATCATATCATATAAAATACTATATTTATTTGTATTTATTTTACTCAAAGGAAACATTTAATGATATTTTTCAAAACCGTGAATAAAATCAGACAAAAATTGATTAAGACATTCAATTACCATTTACAATTTTCATTCTAATCCTAAGATGATTTAGAATAATTTTGAATGATTGGAAAAAGAATTATTCCTAAATTTTTCATTATCTTGTAAAATAAATATATTTTCATATAAAGAGTTATTGTTATTTCCTTTATTATTTTTATATATGTAGGTTTCTTTGAAATAATCTTTTGTAAATCTTCTAATTTATTTATTTAAAATAAAAAACATCATATTTTCGAAATTATATTTAGAATCAGAACATACTGAATAAAAAATATAATCACTAAACTCATTGAAAGAATACACGATGTACAAGTTATAATACTCATTTTAAATTAAAAATGATTCTCCAAAATCATATTCTTCAATACAACTCCAACATGTTTTCAACGAATTTTTGAAATTTTTTATTTCTCTTTATTCTTTAGTGTTTTATTGTCAGGATTGATATACCCTTTCTCCACAAACTAAAAATAAGCACCAAATGATTCCTAATAATTAATAAATCATTTCTTATCACCCTTGAATTTTTCTCCTTTTAATGGTTTCTTCAAAATCATTTTTTGAATCCATTCTTTTTCAATTTTTATTGACTCTAGTCACAATCAATGCCAAATCGTATTTTTCGCTATTATGTAGATATGAATCCAAAGTGGGAGTAAAAACAACATTTTCAAATTTAAATGGTTTATATTTTATTCATATTATATCCTATTCATTTTCATTCTTCAATTCTAGTTTATACTAAATAATTGATCTAATAAATTCATCAAGATTGTAAACATTGAAGTTGTTTCATTCAACAGTGGTGTTCTTTTTTTTCTTATAATTTATTTGGTAGTTCTCTCAGGGATCGTCAAACAAGTACTAGATTTTATGATGCTTATTGAAGGGAATTCATTACATTCACAATGATTGTGAATTATTATAACATTTAGACTATAATTTTATAGTCACCCATCATGAAGTCTTGGTATTTATCATGAAGACTTCCAATATTGGTTCATATCAAATTTTCTGATCTATGGTGATTACCTTGTAGAATATTTCATATCTCATGGGTTTATGACAATAAAACACGTGACTAAACATACTTCTATTAATATAACAATATGAAATATTCACAACATTGTAATTTAAAACATATCTAGCAGTTTCATTTAATTAAGAGTATCTGGGTTAGCTTTTGGAGGTGTGAATGATTTTTATATGATTACCCATTTTTTAGACTTAACATTTAGAGGTATAAACCTATTCTATATCACAATTTCCAATAACAATTTACATGAATGTGTATTGGATTTTTAGGAACCCACAAATCGTTTACATTTATTCCTACCATATTGAAGATCTTGTCTTATATAATGATGTCTATGAATAGGTTATCATAATAAAATATAAACATTTGACTCCATATAGAGATAATTTTAATTTTAATATGAACAATATTTGGTACCAATTGTTTGGTATCATGAAAAAGAAACATATATAAACTATCTTTAAGCAAATTATATCCATTAATACTAATTTATTGGTTCCAATAAAAATAATAACATAAGAAAAGAACCCTTAAGATGGTTTATCTTGTGATACGAAGCTTTAGGCCAGAAAGATAAATGGTAGATAGTCTAGATGGGGGTTTAGTAGAATTTAGTAGAATTTATTAATTGAATTGATTAATTTTACAAATTAATTATAAAATGTGTTTACTAGAGTTCATTAGCATCAGAAAAACATAATGAAACCAAGGATAGTATTTATAGTAGTTTAGTCCAAATTATACCAAATATTTTGTTATAACTCTATAATTGATGTGAGATACATTGTGAACGAAACTGATTTTTTAATAAGAAACATATACCATTTAGTAAATTATTTTCTTGGTGGAAGACTAACAAAAACACCTAAATTTTATATAGGGAGTCACAACCTACCTGAAAAATGATTTTAGACAAAGGGAATCTGAACCGAAATAGTACTGACTTTATAATATGAGAGTCACCACCTGTGAAATAATTTATGAATGATTCATACATAAAAGAATAAACAAAAAATAAAGTTTACATGAATGATGTTAAGAAGTGTTACAGACACAAGAAACAGAGATGAAGTAGAAGATAAATAGAGAAATAAAAGATATTTCTTCTTTAAAAAATTATTAGTCCATATTTTCAAGGTAGTAGTAGTTGTAGAAGTTTTTTTGAATTATTGAGAGACTATCCAATAAAATAAAACATGATCACACGTGTACAATAATAAAAAAATCTATGAAAATATATTTTAATTCTTGATTTATCACTTCTTATAACTCATATGTGTGTATATATTTGTGTCCCATGAATACATCTTAAAGGCTTTAAATTGGATCTCAAAATTCAAACAAGCTAACATATAATTGGGTAAATTAATTTTAATATAAAATACAAAATATTCTAAGAGAGAGAAAAATATCACCAATATTATTCATGAAAATAATATTTGAATTTTAAACATAAATTCTAATTCAACAAAATTTGAATTACCTGTCAAACTACTGAGATGGACTCTATAATTATAGGTCAAAGTAATATTATGAAAAAAGAAAGTTTGAATTTGAAATATAAAATTCGAAAATATTCAATTTAGAAAAATAGTAAACATGCACTGAAAATAAAAAATTTGTATTAATGATTTTAAAACATGTTTCAATGAGCTTAATATCAACTAATATTAATTTAAAAACAATATAATCTATGAAAACATCCTAAATTAATGAAAATTATTTTTTTTAGTTTCAAACTATACATTTTATGCACAAATATAGAAAAACATTTAATCATTATAAGAACATTTTTAAAATATTGAGGAACACTTCTTGTAGAATCATATTAATTAATTTGAATTTATAAATTTAGTAGAATAATTTAAAAATAAGAAATGAGCATGTAGAAAATAAATTTTTTAAATAATATGTAAAATAGATAAAATTTTCAAATTTTAGAGAAACTTGTATAGTTTCACTAAAATACCTACGTAACTAAACCTAACGACATAAGAAATTCATATAGGCAAATCGATGTAGGCGATTCAAGTAAGAAAATATATGTTGGCAGTTCACATAAGCGAGTCCAAAAAATTTATTCATTACCTTTAATTCCTATATAAAAATCATTAAAACAAATGATAATATATTCATTATAGTACATGATAATTATTAAAATGATAAAAATAATTATCATAGACATTTAGTAATTAATAATAATAAAATAGTATAAAATAAATATTATGAAAAATATTATTTCCATGTTAATTTTTATTTTCACTATTTTTCTACATGATTACAATAATATATAATTATATTATAAAGAAATATAATATTTAAAATAATTTGAATAAAATTTTATTCAAATTTTTTTAATACAAAAAATGAATAAATTGTGTAGATTTTATATTATCGAGTTAGAAATTTCACAAACTTTTAAAGAGGTTTTGGGTTTCATGTTTGACCCATTTCAACATATAGTCTATTTCAACATATATCCAATCCATTTCAACTTATAATCGATCTATTTTAACTTATGGTTGATCATATCAATCTCTCCATAGATTAAATAGTAAATCATACAAATTACTAACCATATGTGGAGAATATAGTCTATAGTAAATTTCCATTACAACCAGTTAATGTAGTTATTCTGTGTGGTCATTTTAACACATTACCACATAATAGATATTGGATACCATAACAAAAAAAATTCTTTTAAAATAATAACATTATATAAAATAAAATTATTATCGTAAATTTTATAATTTTTCTATCATAGAATATCAAATCTTCAAAATTAGACAAAAAAACATCTATGTCCTAACAAACTCCCCCTTTTTGTAAATTTCAAAAATGAATAATAACATTAAAAAAATTATCCAATTTTAAAATTTAACAAAAATATAAAAAATAATAATGAAAAATAATAAAATATCCCCTTAATAAAATTAGAAAACAAAATTTTAAACTACATATCAAAAATTCAGAGATCAAACAACATTTTCTAAAATTTATAAAAATACAATAGTTTAGAAAAAATATACAAAAGATGAATTTAATTAGAAATTTATCAAAATAAATATCTCATAATATGGAATAATCTATAGAAAACTAAAACTAAAATAAATATTCGTAGTTAGAAAATGAATTAATGGATATTTTGAAGTAGAAATATCAGAATAATTATCACAAAATGTAAGAATACATTCATATGTAAAACCAACAAAAATATAATGCTTGTTTAATACAATAATACTAATAATTTAACGATACATTAGATATATACTCACTTTAAATAGTTGATAAAGAAACACATATTTGTTTTCTGGAGCTCCACGAAACTAGGTTCTTTTTAACAAAGTGACACATACTTGATGTGCTTTTATTGTCAAGATGATATCCACCAAAATCAAAGATAATGTAAATAAATAAATTAGAACAATTTTATCTATAATAAAATAATAAATAATTAACAATTTTAATAATATATCTGATAATTCGATTAATATCCTTCAAGTAAGACTCCTTAGGATGTAATTGAAATATTACACACAAGAAAAAACAAAATAATATTTTAGGTTTATAATCAGTTAAACACAGCAAACATACAATAACTACACTAAATAATTTATAACCAATATATTATCTAGAAACATTATAAAATTATTTTTAACTAACCCTCATTGTTGTTTTAAATGTTTTTTAGAAATAAAGACTAAAATTATTTACTAAATATTTATCATATTTCAATTGATTAAAAAAATACTCAATCATTTATTCTGAAAATTTTAATTCCTAGAAAGAAATTTATTTCTCATATATGTCTCATGTCAAGCTCACATTCCATTAAATTTAAAAAAAAAATTAAAACATCATTTGAATATTCAAAAACAATATCAACTATATAAATTTCAATAATTAAAATATCATTGGAAATTCATTTGATAATCAATGATGGATAAACCTTACCATTTTCATAATGATTTTTAATAAAAATAATGTAATTATATCATATCAAGAATGATTTGTTTTCTTAAGGCCATTTAATGATTTTTATAACTTATAAACCTGAATTTTAAATTTATAATTTTCAAAACCATGGGTTTATGAATATAAACATATTTAGAAATAAAAATATTTAAAAAATCATTTTTCACATCCATTTTTAATAACACAATATCTTGAAAAGAAGAAAAATCTTACAAAATTACAATAGATTTAATTCTTCTAATAATAGTAAATTATTCATCAAAATATATACCTTATTATTGATAGTAACCTTGTGGAACATGTCTACCTTTACTCTTAATAATTTGTCTAGATCCATCCATCTTATTTGTAAAAATAAATTTAGTTACAATAACATTCTTATCTAAATTATGATCAACTAAACAAAAAACATTATTTCTATAAAATTTATTAAGATCATCTTTCATAGAAATAGATCGATGAAATTCATTTAATGAATCGCCAATATTCATCTGAAAAAATCAAAAATCAAAGCATAATTAACAAAAAATTTAGATTTTAACCCTTAGTCTAAATACCAAAAAGATAATTAACAAAAAAAAAATTCCATAATATATTATCTATGAATATTCCATGATCTTGGAATATGTAAGGAATGATTATTCTTCCCCTCCATTTATTTATCCTTATATTGAGGTATTTATTCAGAGTAGTTAAAATTTCTAAGACCATCATCAAAAACATCAAAATCAGGATTCAATTTCACATTTTTTTCCTCACGTATAACATGAACATATTCTTCTATAATCATAGTTATTTTAATAAAAAATCTATAATGTTTATTATTATTAGAATACTAATAAAAATACCCTAATCATTTCTAGTATCAAATTTATCAAAATTATCCTTCAAATTCAAAAAAAAAACATTACAATAGAAAAATAAAAAACAATCAAAATTTTTATTTTTACCATCAAAACATTCTTAAGAATTTTTCGTTGATGAGGGGATAACAATTATTCATTTTGAAATATAAAATTGGAAAAAAAACGTATCCAAAAATATATAGTAAAATTATATGCACATAGAATATTCCTTTCCATTTCAATAAGTGTTATTATTTAACTATATATTGTATATTTTTTTGGTGTTTTAGGAGAAGAGAAATTTTGAAAAAAACCATTTTAATCAAAAAATATTCAATTTCAAAATTATGATATTGAGCTAAATTATCACAATTAATAGAAACAATCATAAACCATTTTTCATTTTAATATAAATTATAAAAATAATAATTCTAGAAAACATATCATTCTTATGTGAAAGAAAGTAAACCCATGTAAATATACTATAATCATAAACAATAAATAAATTGTTTTTATTTCCTCTATGTCTATAAATATGAGTATGACTTAATAGATGAAGATGTACTAATTGAAAAGATCTATTATTACATATCTTATTAATATGCCTCAAGAGAACTTTATGTTGTTTCCCTTCATGAATGTATAACAAACATGAAGTTTTTATTTCTTCACTGTAGGGTACTATAGCACATTCTAATATTTTGAGATCTTATATAACATTTTGAAATTAACATTACCTAGTCGTCAATCGCTAAATAATTCTATCATTTAGAACAAAATTGAAACTCTTAACATGTTGAAAAGACAGTTTAGTAAAATAAATTCAATAAATATATTACTTTCAATTTGCATAAAATAATAAGGAATCATCCTTTATAAAACACATATTGTTTTTAAATTAATTTTTTTTCAATCATTAAATAATTTATATATACTCATTAAATATGTGTTAATGTTTTAATATATAAAAATTTAGATATAAAAATAGTATTAAGAATACCTACTATACCTAATCCTTTTAATTTCCATGTGAAATTATCTCCAAATGTAACAATGACTCGATTCTATTCATTGTATGTGATAAAAATTGAAATTTATCCTTTCTTATTACTATATCATCCATAATCCATATACCATATTTCATTTTTGATACTTCCAATTCATATTTCCAATAAAAATGAATTATATGAAACTTTTGGTACCCATGATACTTAATTTCCAATCATATAAGTTAAAACAATATTTTGGTACCTACATAGAACGTAACCATGAATTTTATGGTTCTATAAAAAACAAATATTTATAACTATGACCCTTAAATATAAAAGAATATTTTAATATAATATAACAAGAAATTTCATATTAATCATGAATAAATCAATGAAAACATGTGATCGTAGAAGTATATCCATTTTTTACTTTTAACAAAATGATTTCAATACATTTAAGTTAATATTTTTTTATATTCAATACTATCCTTATTTTTATTATTTTTTCTCAAAGAAAATATATTATGATACATTTCATAACATTGAATAAAATAAGTAAACATTTGATTAATAATTTTTATTTCCTTTTTCAATTATTCATTAAAATCATGGGAAGATTTAAAATTATCCAAAACATTTTAATGGGAATCATAATTAGTATTCCTTAACTTTTCATTCTATTATATATCAAAATTATTTTCATAAATTATTTTATCATTATTTTATTTAACCTTATTATAAAAATCAATAGATTGGAAAACATATTTTTTTAGTCTTTTAATTTTTAAATTTAACTCATAATAATTGATAGTTTAATAATCATATTCAAAATCAGTACATGAAGAATGGAAACCTGAATCCCAAACCTCGTTCAGCGATTCAATGCAGCGCATGTCATAAAATTCAATCTCATGTTTGGATTGTTCCTGAGAATCTTTTTTTTAGGTTCAAATAAAACTACTTGTCAGTTTCATTTTTCCTTGTTTATTTGTTTCTCTATATTCTTTAGTTTTTTATATTAATGATTCTTATTATATTACATCATGTATTCAAATAAAGTAATGTATGAAGTATTATAATTATTAATTATTTTCTTATTTCCCTTTTATTTTTTATTTTGAGGCCTCTTATAAATTGGTTCTTGAATCCTTTCTTTTTAATTTTTTTTAGACTCAAATTATAATCTGATTCATATATTCATTTTAACCATATTGTAGATCATAATTATACGAGTTAGTAGAAATAATCTTTATAGATTCAAACATTATACCTTTTATTTTTTTCTTCTCATTGTTTATTGTTCTTCAATTCTTGTTCGTAATGAAATAGTGATCCAACTAATTTATAAAGAGTGTAATATATGAAGTTCTTACTTTTGTCAATGGAAACATTCATTAACCAAATTGATGAAATTGATATTGAATAATTTTTTAGAATTTTGATCAAATTTAACAAGCTCAATAAAATTAAGAAATAATTTATATGAGATAAAAAAATATCAAATTTAATTTCCAAATTTGATGTCATTTGAATGAAACAAAAAGGTATATATAATTCTACAATTTTGGATTTATAAAGATATAATTAATTACAAGAAAAAAGTTAAGAAGGATAAAAATTCCTCAACATGGAGTGCTATATAGGATACAATTTCAACATATGAAACTAGTAACATAACTCCTAAATTCTACATTGTATAACTCAAGGTAGGTGGAGAGATTAGAACACATACTTCTCATTCTTCTTCTTCTTATCACTTATCCTCTTGCTCATTATCATATTATTCAAAACATGAAATTAAAAATATTTCATGAAAATGGATTTGAATATATAAAAATCTTTAAAATAATTAAAATATTGTTCTCAATGGGGAAATTTTAAATTATCGTGGAAATGGTTTATTTTAATAGAAAAAATAATATTTGTTTTTAAAAATAAAAAAATAAACCTAATGTTTATGTTTTTAAATATAAAATCACTAATCTGAAAATATCTAATTCAAAAATTTATACCACTTTAACAACATTTTAATATAATCCTTGGTTCTCAATGTATTAAAAGAAATAATCATGGTTTTTATTTTTCTAATAATGATAAAACTTCTACAAAAACCTATACATTTAAAAAAGGTATTTCCAAAAAAAGCAATAATTATTATAAATATGTTCATTTATTCTATGAATGAAATATTCAATGTTCTAGACATGGCAGAGAAAAAATCATTTATATTTATTTTCAAATTTAAAAATGAAATTATTATTCTAACAAATATTTTGGTTCCCAAATCTATTTTAACAAATCTTAGTATACGCTAAATTGTTTAAACTTGAAATTATTTATTAGATATCATTTATAGACCCTAAAGAGTACCAAAAAGATATTTTAAATTATTTTTATAAGGATATACCACAAGACCTCATTAAAAAAACCAATTTTTTTTCTTAGTATTTTTATTATTTTATACCTTAATGTTATTGATCAACTCTTTCCACCATGATAACAATGTTTAATGTTTCACAAAGGGGGTGTTAGATATATCCTTTCTGGAGTAATTTTTTGGATTAAATCTGGATCTCCCTAGAAATAATGTTTTTAATTCTTTTTTATTTAAGTTATCTATTAAATATACTTTTTAAAAACTATTCTATCATATTTTCTTTTTTCAAAAAATTAGAGTGGATATTTTTAATATTTTCTCATCTTTTGAAATTTTTTTCTATTTTCCATAAATATATTTTCCTTTTTTTACATAATACACTCTATGTATCTAGTTATTATATTATTTTGGAATTATTTAAATTAATTTTTGTTTTTCAAATATTTTCAATGTTTATTATTCATATATTTTTATAAAATTATTTTTTTTTTCAAAATTTATTTCTCTCCAATTATTATTTTCCTTATAAAATATCTCTATTTTTTGGATAATGTCCAATTATATAACTTGTGTTTTATTTTTAGAGGGGCCTAAATAACTTCAATTTATTTTACTTTTTCAATTTTTTTCAAGTTTTATTTTAAATATTAATATTTTATCTTATCTTCTCTATTAAGATATCTTTCACTTCATTAAATGTTCCTTTTTATCTTTAATGACTTACTTATTTAAATATTATTATATTAAACATTTTTTGGCAAATAGGATGTTTTTAAAAGCGCCTTATATTGGCATGGTCCCTTTTTTTAATTCAAAATGTGTAATATTCTGTTAAAATCACATTATTGATCAAAATGTGTAATATTTTGTTAAAAGTGCATTACACATTGTCTATATATTTGTATGGTACCTCTTTTTAATTCATAAAAAACAATTTCTTACTTCTTTGAATATATTTTTACATGTTTAAAAATCATTTTATCAAAAGATTAAAGTTTTAAATGAATCTTAAATGAATTCTTATATTTTTCTTTTGTTTTATCTTAATCATGTGATTAATTAATTTTTATCAAATATCTTCTTGAGTTAAATATTTTTATCTATTTATGTAATGAAGTAGGTATTTTTGAAACGTACGATGCTTTAATTTTCCTTTAATTTATAAATAAGAGGATAATTTTTATGTAAAGTTTGTTTTGAAATTACTGTTAAATTCTATTTTCATTATTCAATAATACTTTTACTTTGAAAGATCATTTTTGATAATATCAAATGATGACATGTTTTTTGTGGAGGTAAAAGATAAAAAAATGTTTGTTGAAAATGATGTTTCATCAAGGGTAGAAAAAATTTAAAAGTGTAAAAGGGTAGAAAAATTAACATTTATTTGTTAAAATTATTCATTTTTATCTCTTCCACTTCAATATCATGGTTTTTATATCATGTTTTTGTGGTCATAAAAAAGGGGGATATTTTGAAGCACTTCATGGTATTATTATAATAATAATAAACACAATAGTTTTTTTCTAACTTTATTAAAAGTATTTCTATTTATTTATATTTTTATATAATGTTATAATTGTTGGATGGTTTCTGGAAAAAAGAAGTTTTTGGACTTATCTCAAAAGTCTGATTTCATCAAAGTGTCAATAGGGAATCGCTAGATGGCCAGTTTAAAATAGAATATCCAACATAGTCTTAAAAGTCTTTCTAGAGAGCTATTAGAGACCCACCCGCGGACTGGTTTGGATAGGAAGTTCCCTGGTTTTCTAAGTAACACCACTAGCTACCTGGTGGAGAATACTATGTATATTGTGTCATCATGAAGGGTAGTCTAAGGAGTCCTTTATTAAGGTAAAAAAAATTATTTTTGGTTATTTATTGAATTTGATCAATTCACCCTATAGAGGCTATAAAATGGGGATATGGGAGGCATGGAACATTATTCAAACATTATATTATTCAAGTGAAATGATCTTTGATCTTCAACAGCTTCATGATATCTCAAAATCTTCAATGTTTTATCCTCGTCATCTTTTCCCAAGGGATAATCTAAAAGTGTTTATCAATAGAGGTGATAAATGAACAAAATCAAAAAGTGTGTATTCTAAAAAAAATCACCTTGTGTTCCATCAATATTCTTATTTTATCTTCTTGTTCCACTTTCACTCTCCTCGTATGGATAATTTTTGTAAAACCAATTTTATCTTGTTTCTTATACTTATCCCACCACATTTATATCTTGTTCTTGTTCTTTAAATAGAGAGTAGAGTTCATGAATTTTAAAGGGATTGCAATTTTGAAATTAATCACATTATCATATCTATTTATTTCTTTTGTTCTATATTCTCTATTCAAACCAATGGATTGACATTCTTTTTATTAAATTAAAAGAATTGTTTTTTTAGGTTCTTGGATTCCATTAAACAAATTTTATTTTGTTTCATGGTTCCTCTTCAAACTAAGAGGTTTATTTTATTGAACATCTCGATCATTTCCTTGGGAAGGTAAAGTAGGGATAACATTTGGTACGGCATTCAAATTTATTTAACAAAATTCCTATGTCCATTTTATTTTGACACTTAACATTCTGCATTTTTTCAATTATTTAATTATTTTATATTCCAATAATATTTACATTGATTAGATCAATATTTTTATTCTGTCATCCAATTTCTATATCATCTATCTATTTATCCTTTTTAATTATTTTAAAATTTAAATTCACTCCCCTAAACATTATCTTTTTTACCTCATCTCTAATCTACAAAATAATGATTGTAAAACATACCCACCTAAAATCATAACACACAATTCAAATAAAGTCATACAATTTATGAAATTAAGTGTTAACCGAGCCACCAAGACACAGTTCCCTACTATTTTAGCACCATGAAGGAAGGAAGATTTCACTATGTACTATAACTGAGGCCATACAATAAGATATAGTGTAAGGTTCCCAAATATATTATTAACTCATACCTAATTATATTGGGAATTGTTTCATGAGAGAATATCTACCCATCACTACTCACATGAGGGATTTCATGCATAATGAGTCTGTAATGTCCTGTCCCAAACTCAAAGTGTCGTGGTAAGGCATCATCCAAACCTCGACCCACTTCCCGAATGAACATGACCCAATAATACATCTATAAATATATTATTACTCAAGGGGGGTACATAGTCCACATATCACTTGATATAATGATCTGTATCTGTCATGATTAATACTTGACCCAAGACTGATCACCCTTGATAAGGTATACTATCACAACTAAACAATACTCAATGATATATCATAATAGCATGACCATCCTTCTCACTCATGGAATTTTTTGGTTTTATGAACAATCTCCCCCTCAAGTTTCATTTCCTAGCACTAAATTTGAAATAATTTACCAAACAATCACATGGATGATCATAAACCAAAGACTTGTCACTCAAGGCATGGTCATTCTTCAAGACCCCCCCACTAGGTTTGTCTCTTATCCAAACATGTGAAACATAAATAGGGTCCCCAACCAATCACTTATTACCCTAGATACTCTTTTTGAAACAAGTAACTTAATACCTAGTCTTTCATCCTAATTGAATCATAAAACCTATCACAAAATTCTAAGGGTTTAATTCTATGCACCCAGAACAACCAAACACTTTGAGTCCATAAATAAAGGTCCCACATAGCTACACATAAAACAAACATCATCATGTATCAACATACACATACATAAAAACACAATCAAGAATAAAATTAACTTAAAACATAGACATCATCCACAAAAGTTCAAACTAACCAAATAAATCTCTAAAATGTCCCCATAGGGTTTACTATATAATAAATTTCAAACACTCAATTTCAAAAAAATATAAAAAATGCATCACATAATTATTTAATAAAATATTCCCTTGTCCCAAATCCAATCAAAAAATCATTTTGAAACCCATTCCAATATTTAAATGTCATTAAAAAAACCTTTTCTCAAGTCACCCATTTTACCTTCAAATTATCTTTGAGTCAAACATATTTTTAAAGTAACATTTTAAAAATGAAGACAATTTACATTCAAAAAGTACAACTCATACATTCAAATGAATCATTAAGAGGGTCACCGAAAATTATTCGACCAAGGGGCCACCATCATACAATTTTGTAAGCTATATGGTCCATGTTGATTATATTGTTTTTGTGATCCCCTTAAGAACATATAGATATATCACATGTATCATGACATATATAGATAGATATAATAATTATGGGGCACAAAGAAAATAACTAATTAACCAAGTCACTCAAATAAAAAATAGGCCCCCTACCTCATCTGAAAATCATAAATCATCCCCAAAATCATTAAAACCACCACTAATTATATGATAACCAATATCATTATAAAATACAATAAAAATTATTAATTATTCATTTAGAAACAAAACCAAAATAACCAAACTAATAACAAACTCCCCATAAATCCATGTGGTGTTAACACAATGATCAATAGGGAGTAGTCCACTCTCTACAGACCCCCAAACCAAATCCATGAAAAATGAAAAAATAAAAATAGTGAAAATTTTACCATTTTAACATAAATTCATTGGAAAACCAATGAAAATATATGATGCAACATAAAAAACATCGTACAATGACCAATGACTTGATTTCTTCATTACAAGATATCCTCTACAAGTGGGGAATGAATGTTACATCATATGTGATGATTTTTAAAGGTCTAAGGATATATCCCACCCCAATAAAAAAAAGTTTGAAGTAAGATAAACAATGTTAGTGATGAGTAACAAGGAAGAGTAAATAGGATATCATATGTCAATCCAATGTGATGAAATTAACATAATCTACCCTTATTGAGGGTGCCAAAGGGAGGGGTAGAGGAGAGAAAAATAGGGATCTCCCCTTCATTGGATAATAACAAATAAAAGAACACTAAGGGGGTTTCCCAAAATAAAACCCTTTAAAAAATTTAATAGAAACCCTCAAAATAATTAGGGCATTCAGTATGGTTCATGGTTTGAACAAAGGATTCATACCATGAATCCTCCTAGTCAAAGAACACCAACACTCTTCCTAGATAAATTCATGGTGTAAAGCATTAATTCATGGAATGAATACCATGTAAGGGTCCCTTCTCACCCCTGTAAGTGTAACCATCATGGTTTGAATCCATGATTCAGGACATGAATGTGTATAAAGGGGTCCTTCAAACGAGAATCATGATTAGAAAGTCCAATAATAATGTGAATTTCCCATTCACACCACGAATCACCTTCAACATCTAATTTCTTGCATATCAACCAACATTCTATTATTTCAAACCCCTTTTTTCACCTAAACACCCATTGAGCCTATATCCACATCTTGAAACACCCTTTAGGGCTGTTGATACACATAATATTTGAATTTAAGTCCCAGTTATGTAAATAAACCCCTACCGAAACAAAAAAATTTCAAACATACTCAAAATTTCACATCTCATAATGACATGGTTCATTACATGAGTCACTCGTTTTTATTTTTGTACAAAAACTCTTAAATAAAAAATAATTTAATAAGGAATAAGTAAATATATGTTTTGGAAGGGAGGAAAGAGTATTTACTTTGGATATTTACACATATGATATATTTTTTCCCATTAGATTAATCCTATAATTATAAAATTATTTCAATTTTTGTCC
Source organism: Viscum album (assembly GCA_963277665.1). Lineage (NCBI taxonomy): Eukaryota > Viridiplantae > Streptophyta > Magnoliopsida > Santalales > Viscaceae > Viscum > Viscum album. Next base: position 671,615,314 of record OY728123.1, read on the forward strand.
AAAAATATAAATTTTGTAAGGTTTTCTTTTTTTTATACATGATCATATATTTTATGGAATATATAAAATAGTGAATGACCTATCTATTTTTTACATGGATAATCTAATGTATAGCATTTAATATAATAATGTTAAAGTGAATTATTAAAATATTACATACATGTGGCATTATAACTATATATATATAAATTATAACCACATATAAATACTATATAGTGATATATTGTTCACATTATTAAATTATAAATCATTTAATAAATTTAACTCTTGCTAATTAATAAGGATAACCAAAGAAACTTTTAGTGGAAATAGTGATAGTTCCAATAGGTTCTTCGACTTAAAACATAGTTATTTATATTGTTTAATGAATAAACAAGTTTGTGGTTTTTATAAGTGCATTTTAAACTTTATTGAATACTTGACTCAAAATGGTTAAGTGATTCTTATTAGAAATAAGTATAAACTTTCTTAAATGTGGATTGTGTTTAAAAAATTAGTACAAAATAATCATTAAAAAAGTATTAATTTTTTTGGATGAGATTAAGTTAGTGAATACTTAATTAAGTAGTATATTTATTATCAAAGTGTTTGTGAAATTATTTCACAACACTCCCTTCCATTCATTCCATAGTTTAATGGCATATCCAATTGTATGAATCATACATTATTTAATATGGTTTGATCAGTAATGAGTCAATTTAAACTTTATAAGATTTTATGGGGTTATAATCCTCAAATAATTACATTTATAATTAAATTATTTCCATCTATGATAGTTATAAAGACACTTTATGATATATAAACTGAAAGCCATCCTAATTTATCATTCATGAAAATTTTGGCTTGTGAATCCTTTGTTAATAATAATGTTTCTGATAAACCTAAAACTAAATTTTACAGGTTTCTATTTGTTCAATCAAAAAATGAAACAATGTGATATTAATTTTATAATTTATAAAGGGTTAGTTTATTTTTTATTTAATATGTAATATTTCTTTCGAAGAAATGAATTTATTAAGGAATTATTAGAAGGAAAATTAAACTCAATGATGGTCATAATTATTAAAACAAATGGGTTATTAATTGGATTTTTTATATTAAATAGAGGATAGAAATGACTATAGGTTGGATCTGTTTACATTAAGAGATATGGATATATGATGATGTGTGGGGGATGTTGAATATGCTTACATCTGTATGGGAACTATACATGGTGACATAAGGATGCACAGTATTGACATGCATGGAATGTTAATGGATGTTTGAGAGTGAATGAATTGATGTTTCTATATTGATTATATGGAATAATTTGTACCATATTGAATACACTGATATATGAATAAATTACATATAAAATGTTAGGAGCATGAATTTTTATTCATATGGATGATATGGATGCTAGATGGCATAAAATGTGTCAATTTGATAAAATTTTATATGCTGAAGAGGTGTTTACATTCTTAGAGAATTATGGAATAGATTGGATATATTTGAAATAATGTGGTGTTACATTTGAATAAACAGTTTTTCCAAGAGGTATATAAGATTATCTTGGAAAATAAACTGGTTATATATGTGTATAAATTTCAAATCACAAGTAGTGTATGATAAAAATATGGAATTAGATTAATGTTTATCCTGATGAAGGAAAAAACCAAACAACAATAAGTATGGTGTTGGTATTATTTATTTCAATGTATGAATAATATTAGTGAAGAGAAAAAAATGCATTCTTCTAAAGAATGCATTTAACCACAAAACATAAAGGTTTCCCCATGAATAATACCCCTTGAAAATTTGGTGTGGTACTATCTGTATTTTTAAGATGTATTTCATAATGGGGTGAGGGATTATACCACAATGGTTGTTGCATATAAATAAAAATATACTGAAGTAAGGATTGTGGTATGAATTCAAAAAAAAATACATTATAACCTTAAAAAATATTGTATCTAATATTATGATAATGATAAAATTATTTTACTATAATGGTATTCTTCATACCACAGTGGATATTATATTGGAACAAATTTGGAAGATCATGCTACTATTTCCTAGGACTTTAAGATGATATTTTATATAGATTTCGTGAAACAATGTTTGAACTAAATAGAGAACCACAATATAAGATTCCACGCCATAATATGGGTAAATGTAAACCATATCCTTCCAAAAGGGGAGTATCAAAAAATTATCTAGTAGATTCATTTAATAAAATAATATTTGGATGAAATGGGAATATGGAATGATATGGATCTAGATGTTGGAGGTATGATCGATCCAATTGGATATTTTTTACAACATCAAAACATGTGGTACACATGGAACAATCCCAAAGAATTAGAGGAAATATAATTTATCACAACCATTGGTTAAATGGTTATAGACTTGGAATATTTCCCATCTTGTAGGATAGGTATTATAATTGGTTCCTTGAATGAATTAAACAAAGAAAAATTATAGTTATCTTAGTTAAGTCACATGTGGGGAGATCATATATTTGGATAGATTATATGTAATGTATTCATCAATATTGGCTAGTATATTTTGTGAGAATTAGAAATATATGAGTCAACCTATGTGGTATAAACATGTTTTATCACTTATTGTTATATGTTATGTCTCAGAAAAAAGAATTATATGAGTATAAATGTAATGGGTGGGAATACATCTATTGGGAATGTTTATATAGGGATATATGTGTTTGATGGAAACCGTGGAAAATTTATTTGAATCCTAAGAAACAATTGTTATGTTCCAAAATATAATCATTTATTATATTTATGTAGTAATAAATCCTATTAATTTTTAATCTTATAAAGTACCATAAGGTGATTTATAATTGTGAGGACCCAGCCTTAATCTTTATATAATCAAGTTAATTTAACTATAATTCACATTAATACATTTCCAATATCTTTTTGGTTTATTATATTATATAATTAGGAAATACCTCATATATAGAAACTCATATATTACAAAGTAGACACTTCGACTCCATATCTATTTTTCACAATATGATGTTTTTAAAATAAAACATGTGTTCTTTTAGTATAAAAATTTCATGACATTAAACATCAATTATTCATTTCCTTTACCCATCCATAAACCCTATGAAAAATTTTTATAACTTGACATGATAATAGAAATCTCAATAACGTTCCTAGAAATGAATAAAGAAACTCTTAGTCTATAAAAGAAAACATTTTCACAATGTCTTAACATTTACACATTAAACACCAACTCTCTGGCTTACCTTTTGAAATCATAAGTTCCATATAAAACCATAGACAATATAAAAAATCATAAAAGTAACATGGGGAATAATTTCTTATCATGAATAAATTTAATGTATCTTTCCTGGATATATAGGGAATAACCATCCTGGATACTCATGGAATAACTATCATAGTATATTTCCATAATCTCTTCGGAGAAACAGAATCAGTTAACTCTTCCACATTATCAAAATCATTGGAGAGATTTAGTAGGATCACCCACCCTTGTTTTATCATGGAACCACCAATCATAAATACAATTCACAAGAACCATATCATTGTCACACCACATAAATCTTATTTAAATGAAACATTTTTGAGGAAAATATATTTTCCATTCTGAAAGGTTTCATGCCACATTAGCTCACTTACCGTATTGGGCCAAAACACCAAAAGACTTCGGCAGATATTTTGTGAAAGGTCATGTGTTTTGAATATTGTTAAAGGTTGACCCTTATTTGTCTATCCTTATTCCATGTAACACAATATGGATGTTGTGTTTAAAATGAGGTCAATAGCTATCCTCCATCATTACACCACCATAATTTTGATTCAGATATCAGAGAACCTGATTCACCATTTTTTCACATCTCTATGTTCAGGTGGAACTCCAAAAACCTTGTTGTTACCCTTCTATGAATCTTTGGACATTGAGTGAGAGGGATAGTACTATTAGGATATTATAAGCTAGACATCTCCATTCAGTTTTCGTTGTGCTTCTATGTGTCAAAAAAATCTTTCCATTACTTCTTGTTTCTCACATCGAGCAGGACTCACATGGGATTAGTTGTTTCGGTATGATGTGTACTGATATAGTTGAGAAACAGAGAAATGGCCATCCTGCATGACGTTAAACTATTAATCTTCATCCTTCATGACTTTAAACTACTCATTATCATTCATCATGATTCTAAACTACCCATAATCATCTTTCATGTCTTTAAATTTTTTAACATTGCCCATCATGATGATAAACTGCAAAACGGTCTGAGCTCTATGACCTTAAACTAAGATCACCATAGTCCATATTACAAGACGCTAAACAGCAATGTGGCTGGGACATCCAATCTTAGGAACCTCAGCCTTCTTGGGACCCTGGACTAGTTTCTCACATAGGATTGTGCAGTGTGGTGGGGACTCTTTTTCCTCATTCTTGTCGAGCTATCTTTTCCATGCCTCGTACATCCCCATGAGACACCCCTATATCTTTTTCCTTGCCGCAAGATGTTAAACTATACATGTCTCACCATTCTTCCTTTGTCCCATCATTTGGGGTACCTCCATGAAACACATCCAAAAGGTCCCCTGAACAACATGTATGTTTGGCCCAAGGGATCTGAAACTATTACGAAAAAACGTTCCTGAGGATCTCGAGCGACAGATTGATACAAGTAATGTATTGTGAATATGGTCAATGGTCGACGCTCAATTGTTTTCCCACATCCCTGGTCACACAATACGGATACTGTGTTGTGAAAATGGTTAGTGGTTATCCTTCATAATTGTTGTCATTATGTGGTCTTCAAGATAATAGGAAAGGTGGTTCAACATTTCTACCCATATATCCCACACACATGACATGAAACTAGTCATCTATGATATGATCCATATGACCTTAAACTAAGATCACCATCATCCTCACTGCAAGAAATTAAACTGTGTAATGGTTGGGACATCCTGTCGATACCTTAACCTTTTCGGTCCCCTATACCAAGTTCTCATTGGGACAATACGGTGCGGTATGATCTTGTGTCCATATTTATGTCGGGTTACTCATTATACCGTACACATCCCTCATTGAGATTCTTTTCCCCTATTTATGTCTTTACCACATGACCTAAAACTCCAAAGCATCCTCCAAAATTATATATGTCTTGATTCCCATCTGAATGAGATATGTAGGACCACCTGAACGTTTAGCCTTCAGGTCTATCCCCATTTATTAGGAACCGCATTACCTACCTAGCCTCCTAGACTGTGTTGTATCAGGAGTGGGGCATGTAGTGTGGTGTTATCTTATGACCCCATTCACGTCACGTCTGTAACAACCACGCCACATACCACTTTCTCCTGAGAGATCTTCATCCCTTTTATCCACACTTATCTTTTCATGTCGGTTGCTCTAAAGTTGAGCCCCTCAACCTCTTTGGATTCCCACTAATGTTCCCAAGAGAACTCTTGTTTCGGACCAAGAGTGTTGTATTCTACATAGAAATGATATCACCCATTTGCAGGCTTCATGTTCCCCATCATTTAGTCTTTCATCATCTTCCACATCCAAAAGGGCCCCCTGAATGGTATGGATGCTAGGCCTAAGGGCTCTCATGTCATTTTAGGCCGTCTTCTTTGAGGATATCAAATGTAAAATTGATACAAGTCTTGCTTTATGAATATGGTCAATGGTTGTCACTCCTTTATTGTTCCAATTTTAGGTCACATGATATGGATGATGTGTTTCAAAAATAGTCAACAGGTGTCCTCCACTGTCACAAAACCCCCATAGAGTAGTAAATTTTGGATGCATGATTCATATCCATTTCCACTCTATCATCTCCAAGTGGAATTTGAATACAATTTGTGCTATCCCTCATTGTGCATTTGGACGTTATGAGGACAAAGCTGTGGTAAGGCATCATTCGGGGCTCCACACTGATCTCTCATTTTCATGTATTCCATGTGTTACAATTTCTTTCTCTGCCCTTGTTTTCAACATCAAGCGTAGCTCACGTGGGTTAGTGATTTGGTTGAGGTTTTCACCTATTTCGAAGATCCTTGCTTCTCAATGGTCTGATCTCTAAGACCTTATACTAAGATCTCTCTACGTCCTTGATGCAATAAATAATACTGCATGACATTCCTAGAACTACAAACGGCATGATTCCAATCATTTTGGGATACATAAGAACACCTAGACATCTCGTCTTAGGGTCCAGCCCGAGGAATCTTAAATCATGCCCCCTTTTGTCCCCATGGCCCGAACTCTTTTAGAAACATGTGGTGGGGCGAGTACCTCTTGGATTGTAATTTACATCATGTTTTGAAATAGTTGTGACATGTTACTCTCTTGCCTTTTCCCAACATGGTCTATGTTTTATGACCCTAAAGTTAGATCTCCCTATGGGAACTATGCTTCAGGTTTGGATACTTCGCTGCCCTGTGCATAGTCCATCATACCAGGACCCCTCTTAATGGTCCACTCTAAGACCTTAGGCTAGGAGCATGCGACCCCATGACCCATTTACTTGGAAAGGTATTTGGATTCCTCTATCTAACACGTCTCATTAGAGTACTAAACTTTTGCGTGGAAATTAGCCTAAGTTGTGTAATTTTAACCTAAAAATCCCCTCATTTCATTTCCACGGTTCATGAGCCCTTTATATGGACCCCATCCTCTTATACTTCTAAAAGGGACCCCTTAATATCTTGGTATCATGCCAAATTGGCTTACCTAACATCTTATCCCAACACTCCTGAAGACCACGGATGGCATTTTCCATAGGTACCGTATTTCAAACTTGGTCCATGGTGGACCCTCATATTTATATCCCTATTCGAAGCTAATGAAAATTAGATACTATGTTTCAAACCTTGAAAGAAGTTTTCCTCTATCACCACAATGTTATCGTTGTGGTCTAAATCACAAGCATCATGATTCAAATCATTCAACACTCTTATGTTAATGTGTAATTCCAACATACTCAGATTTACCACTTTGTGCATCTAGGTGTGTTAAGTAGACATGTCGATATTATTGGTATGTTATTCACATAGCATCCCATTACCCCTAATGTATCCCTCCCTATACTAGGAAAGAAACCTCAATACTCCTTGATACCCACATCAATTATGACTTAATTGGGCATAGTGGTATTGGTTGGATGTGTACTGGTGTAGCTGAACTACACATGCCCTTCGTCTTGCATAATGTTAAATTGTACTCTCTAAACTATGTGTTCCTTGATTATCATCCTCATGGGATACATATAGACGCCCAGACAACCGGTCTTGGTCCCAACCCAGTTTTCACTTTCAGTCCCTCGACCTAAGGATTTTCCCAAGATATCATATTCTGTGGTGTGGGCAGTTTATGTCCTTATTCATGTTGGGATATGAACCACACCCTACATTTTCATTCTAGGTAACCATGTCCTCAATGTATGAATTTAAAATATAGCTCTACACTGAATAAGTTCCAGATTCCCATAATAACTATGGGTAGTGTCAGCTTCCTCAATAGAGAGGATTCCCCCTAGCAACATTGCTTTTTATCCACGCAATGTTCAAGAAATATGATTGTCATGATTCTCATCCTTATGGGAGACAAATTGATGCCCATGAATTTTTCCATGGGCCTATACCTATGGTAATTAACCGTTCTGGAACCTCGTCCCCGATCACAGTCCAGTCTCTATTACCTTATTCCCTGAGCCTTCAATCGGTGTAACATGACATTAAATTGTTAACATCGGTCATGGTAGTGTGACCTTAGAACTATGTTCAATGTACTAGTCGTATTATGTTAAACTATTCCATTAATCCTCTACATTTGTACGATGTAAAACTATAATAAATTCTAGTTTCTCACCAGCGAGGTCTTGTTTTGGAGTAAGTATGATACCCGATCAAATCGATGCGCCCACCTAATGTGTTTCCACAATAGTGGCCTAATTTCCAGAGTGTTGGACTGCATTCGAACAACCCATCACTACACCTCCATGATTTTCTTACCCTTTATTTGGACCCTCATCCTCTTCCATTTCTAAAGGAACCCCCTAATAGTATGAATGCTCGACCTATGGCTTGCCTACTATCTTGGGCCAACGATTCAGAAGACTATGGAAGACATTTCGAGTCAGGCCTCATGTTTCAAACATGGTCACTGGTTGGCACTAATTTTTTATCCCCATTTAAGGCTAACTTAATATGGATACTGTGTTTCAACTACAGGGAATGGTTATCCTTAATTGTCCCACCATCCCTAAAGTGTTCTGAATTTTGGGTATCATTATTCACACTTTCCACTCCCCTCTATTCGGATTGATTATAATTCCCCTAGATTTACCCTACTCATGCATCGGAGCATGTTGATAGAGGGAAGTGGGTTGTTCATATAGCCTTGTCTCTCTAGTCTCAATGCCTCTAATTTATAAAGATCCCATTGGTGACTGATGTCCCATTCTGATCCCCTAACACCTTTCATTGTTTAGCACTCTCTTCTAGATGAATAAACTCATATTATCTCTTGTTTCCCACACCACGAATGGCTCACACAGTCTTAGAGATATAGTTATTTATTTCCTCAATGCGATCAATATATAGTGGACCCTACATGAAGGTTTTTTCCTCATATGATTCCTCATCCTGTGGTCGACCTCACCCTCCTCATCCTCATTGGACCCCACTATTTGGGATAATTGGTTGGAATCAAACTTCCTATCCCCAAAATATTCCAAATTCATTCATACATGATTCATGTGCTTAGATCATTTCTCAAGATTCGATTTGATAGGTCGTAGGGTCCGAACTGAGTTACAAGTTAGAAGTTATGGACATTTGACGTAGGGTTGGAAAACCACTTTGTACAGCCCATTTGCGAAGCTCCCTCCACGACTGTGAAGACGAGGCATGACCAGAGCCTCAATGAGTGCCGTAAAGTTTGATGATGGTTGAATCCATAGTTATGAATAACATAAGGGAACTCCCTCCAGTTGTGGAGTGTGATGTCCTTCACAACATCATTTTATCTTCGTGACGTGCATTTGTTCTTAGTGGTGTGCTCCACCGACCTCCATTGCCAATAAATACCCGGATCACCCCCTTCATATGAACTGTAACTCCACCCCTTTGGTGGCTGATCTCCCATTTCATGGAGCTCCCAAGCACCACCAAGTGATGCTCTTCACAAAGGGATCCTTCCTTTGTGAAGGACGGATCTCCTTCGAGTTGCTCAAGGCTCTGTGATGACCCTTTTCTCTACAAGACCCTAGGATCCCTGAAGACCTCTTCTTCATGAGACCCCATGATCCATGAGAACATTTCTTTAATAAAGATTCTTGATAAGAACCCACACTCCATGATCACCTTTCCTTTTTGAAGCTACATTGTGAAGCCTTGACCTTTTCGAAGCTTCTACCTTCATGCCCTCTGGTCCATACCGCAAGGGCTGCCCCCCCCCACTCGAGGTCAGAATCAGGCTATTGTCCTAGCCCTCTAAGCCAGCCCCTTTTCTTCCATCACTAACCCGCATGAAAAAAATAGGTTCGAACCAGGAATATTTCGGGCCGAGACGTTGGCATTTTCCATTGCTCCCTTAGGCACACCCACCTTTCACATATGAAATTACCTGATTTGAGATACTCATCTAAACTCCATGAAATTCTTTGAGTCTACATACTTCTCTTGGTCCCATTTACATATCATGAGTTGATATTCTCATCTTCAATTCCTTGAGTACCTTCAGTTTAACCATTCCTCATGAAACTCATCCAATTCCTATCACTTCGCTCATATGCCAAGTTGAACCGTAAGGGGTCACTCTTGTATAAGTCCCTACACCATCCATTTCTAGGTGCCTTATTCCTAATTGTCCTATCTATATGACTTTAAACTGTAGTAAACCTATGTGAAAAACATAGGATGCCTCTTGCTCCAAATAAGATATTCTCTATGCACCATGCATAATATGCCAATAATCCTATCTATATGACTATAAACTCTAGTATGCCATATCATTCACTTATTGGATGCCTCTTTCTCCAAACAAGATATGACTTATACGCCAATAATAAGATACCAATAGTCATATCTATATGACAATAAACTGTAGTAAACCATACTGGACAAATATAGGATTCCTCTGGCTCCAAACACGAGATGCCTTATGCGCCAAATATAAGATGTCAATAGTCCTATATATACGACATTGAACTATATTAATACCTATGTGACAAATATTGGATGCCTCTTGCTCCAAAAAAGAAATTCATTGTGCGCCATGAATAAGATTTTAATTGTCCTCTATATATGAATTTAAATGGTAGTGCGTCTAATTTTACAATCATAGGATGCCTTTTGCTCCAAACAAGAGATGCCTTATGTGCCAAGAAGAATATTCCAATAGTCCTATCTATATGACTTTAAACTATTGTAAATACTATGTGACAAACATAGGATGCCTCTTACACCAAACATGAGATTCCTTGTGCACCAAGCATAAGATTCCAATCGTCCTCTCTACATGACTACAAACTATAGTGCACACTAAGTTACAAACATAGGATACCTCTTGCTCCAAACAAGAGATGCCTTATTCTCTAAGCATAATATTCTAATAATCCTCTATGCATGACTATAAACTGTATCACTCCCTATCATTCAACAATATGATGCCTCTTGTTTCAAATATGAGATGGCTTATGTGAAGAGAAAAAGATAATTCATGGCTTGATAATGGTGGAATAATTTAAAGAGTGTTGGAAATCATTTGAGCATTTAATCAATCCACCACACACATTGCATTTCCTTCATTCAGACCTTTATCCACATTCATGTCTGAAGGGACCCCCTTATAGCCTAGTCCCATGCCGCCTCAGCTCACCTACTATTCTGGGAAAACGCCTCAGAAGACTTTGGATGATACTTTGAGTCAGGTCTGGTGTTTCGAACCTAGTCAATAGTTATCCCACATCTTTTTGTCCCTATTTCAGGCTAACACGATATGGATGTTGTTTTCCAAACATGGTCAACAGTTATCCTCTATTGCCACACAACCCACACCATGTTTTTAATGTCTGTCATGTGATTCACTCTTTACATCACCCTTTGTTTGGACTGATTCCAACACCCTTGGTGTCTTACCACTTGTGCACTGGTTCATAAATGTAGACCTCCATTATATGACTCAATCTAGTAGTGAGTTGCGATGCCCTCTTTTCCAGAATAGAGGAATAAAATATGGTAAGCATCCATGTGTCAACCCCATCCACCATTGCTTCTTCATAGTGACACTCGAGCAGATTCCATGTGTAATCCCCATCCACCGTTGTCGCCCCTCTGCAGAACCTAGGAAGCTTCCACACGTATGACCCATCCAACGTTGTCGCTCCTTAGTGGCACCTTGGAAGCTTCCATGCGTAAGCCCCATCCACCATTTTCCCTCCTTAGTGGCACTCGGGAAACATCCATATATAAGCCCCATATATCATTCCCACTCCTTAGTGGCACTTGGGAAGCTTCCACACGAAATCCACATTCACCATTTCCACTCCTTAGTGGATCCCATTCATGCTAATGGATATTTATTCTTCACATAGCCACGCTAATGTGGGTCACTCAGTGGATCACTCCACAAAACCCCCTAACCATGGCATTGTTGGTGACTTCCCTTCATTAAGGGTTAAATACTGCAGGTTATGTAAGTCCTAGGGGTGCGGAGTGAACCCGCATTGTCTAAGATGAAGGACTTTAAACTGCCAATAACTATCGTCCCCAGCACACTACATTAAACTGTGGCCTCGCCCCGTTCATCATACACAGGGTGCCCAATCATGGACATTCTCTATGCCCTATCATCTTTATGGGAGTGATATATTCCACACGTGGAATGAGATCCTCTATGCTAGAGTAGCTCATATCTGTAAGGAAGGGAATCCACCTTGGTGTAAGCCCCTATCCATTCTTTCAGGGGGCGGTACCCCAACTTCCCCTCCCTTATTCGGTACCACAGAGTAAGAGGTTATATTGGAACAGGGGCCATCATTATAATGTCCCTATCCCTCTTGGATTTGTCACCCGTAGTCCTCCATCCATGGGTAAGTCCCAATATCCATCTCCCTGGACTGCTAACCATGCATAAGCCCCTATTTATATTTGGGTCTCTAACCACCTGTAATCTCTATTATACTTCCCATGGATACACCTACCATGACATGAATGTCAGTTCTTTTCTACCTCTTGTTTCTCACACCGAGTATAACTCATGTGGGCTTAGAGTAAGCATTTACTATGTCATCCTACCTAGGCTTCCTTAGAGTTTAAGCCCCAAACACATCCCGAAATATGTGGACTTTGATCCTTGACAAGGAAAGATATGTAGGAATCGTCCCTATGGTTCAACACCAACACCTGCTTGTCCCAACCCATTCACTTCGGTTCACAAAAAACAACCTAAACCATGTGGACTTTGATCCTTTCCAATGAATGGTACGTAAAAAGCCTCCCTGAGGTTCAAGCCCAACACCTACTTGTCCTGACCCATTCTTGTCAGTTCCCCAATAACATCACAAACTACCTGGACTTTGATCCTTGCCAAGGAAAGGTACGTTGGAAGCCTCCGTGAGGTTCCAGCACAACACATGTGGTTCCTGACCTATTCACATCAGTTCACCAAACCCATACTAAACTATGTGGAAATTGATCCATGCCAAGGCAAGGTAAGTATGAATCCTTCCTAATGATCAAGATCAGCACTTTTTGGTCCGGACCAATTCACATTGGCTCTCCAAACATATCATGAACTACGTGGAAATTGATCCTTGCCCAGCCAAGGTACATAGGAAGCCTCCCTACATTTCAAGCTCAACACCTACCTGACCCGACCCCTTCATGTGGGTTCACCTTTATCTCATATGATGTTAAGCATTATCCTCCCATCCGAACTACATGTACTTTGATCTTTTCCATAGAAAGGTACGTAGGAATCCTCCTTTATGTTCAACCCCCACACAAATCGGTCCCAACCACTTCACTTTGGTTCATCCTCGTCCCATATGACGTTAAACTATACACCCCTTTTTTTCTACAAGACATTAAACTATACCCATTAGAACTACATGGGATTTGATCCTTGTACAATAGAAATGGTATGTAAGAAGTCTCCCTGATGTTCAACCATAACCATTGGTAAGACGTTGGAACCCCATTCGGTGGTAAGACATTGTCATCCTTAATCGACGGTAAGTCGTTGTTCCCCAACCAACAGTAAGCCATTAGAACCCCAGTAAGTGGTAAGCCATTGAAGCCGACCAACAGTAAGCCATTGTAGTCCACAATAGATGGTAAGATGTTGTAGTCCCCTTTGTTGGGAACCAGATATCTAGTCCGCCCTAGTGGAATTAGACCAACTTGGGCTGCTAACCCCACGCAAGCCTTAGTATAGCATAGGGTCATTGTCTTATGTTTACAAACTAATTCTATACCTCCATCATGATCTAGGTGAACATTGATTCCATACCTCAAGGATACGTAGGAAGCCTCCCTGAGGTTCAATCCCATCACACATGTATCATCTTGGAATTTCCCTCGAGCCTTTGTGTAGTAAGAAGATCATGTCCCAACTCGAAGGATCTATTTTTTCTAGGTCCCATCCATGCATCCATTCTCATTGATCACCACCTCTGGTGTCCCCTTGCCTCACCGAACAATGCAGAATTTGATTCCCCACCGCAGGGATATATAGGAATCCTCTATGAGGTTTAATCCTGACACTACCATAAACTTCATGATGGTATCGTCCCATTCTCCATCCACTCTCAACAACCCATATCCACCAAAATTCTTACCCGGGTCACCACATCCCCGTGAGATCATATTATCAACATTCTTGCTTCTCATTGATGAACTAGGGCTACTAACCTTGAGTTATCCCCAACATCAGAGTTCCCTCATGGGGTTGCAACCATCTGATCCACTCCCATCAAGGTTTCAATCAGTATGATCCATATCTACTGGATGTTAAACTTCTGGCCTGACCTATGATAAACATGGGAAGTTGATGAAGACCTCATAGACATGCATATGGAATAAAATTCCATGAATTCTATGTGGGATAACATGGGCTTCCTCACCCTTGAGAAGGCCTATCATAAGGGGAAGAAACCCAGACGCTTCATTGTTCCAGCATCCATACACGCCAACGATGTCCAACGTGACTACTCCCCCGGCCGAAGATTTCTACCCTTGCTGGACCCCTATGAATGTCCAGAAAGAAGCAGAAAAATTCACTAGCATCCATGAAGGCATGGAATTGGGGAGAGTTTCATGGACAACATCTTAAGTCTATGAGGGAGACCCTGACTAGGAAACAAGTTCCGAGGAGGAAACCACAGAAGGGGGAACCAACAACCCATCAATCCATTTTTATCCAGGAGAACATGTCCCTAAATAAGAAACTGATTCCACCCACCTTTGGAAAGCAGGATTGTGGGGCAATAGCTCCACGTCCTCTGAAAGAGACGGATGCGCGCCCCAACAAAATCGTCAGGAACATATAAACCGGTGTGTGTGTTTTTTGGTGTGTGTGTATATTTTCCTTATAAATATTCCCACTTAGAGATGAGGATATGTTCATTAAATTATGGGATATATATTTATATATATGTAGGAATGTTTGTGTGTTCCAGAATGGGGAAACCTTCATAAAAAATGTAAAGTGTTGAATCATTGGATGGGTCTTCTGTTGAGGTGGGATCCCAAAACATTCCCTTCAAATATAATAATGTATTAGATCCATGTTTAATTATTCTATGATAAAATGAATTGTAATTCTTGAATGAAATGGTTAATTATATTAAATTATTTGTTTTAGAAACAAATTCATGATTTTATAATAAAACCCCTCAAATGGAGGTGCACTTTCATCCAAGATAAAAATTAATTATTATTTGTTTTTAAATCATTCCTTTCCATATTGAATATATTTTCTCTATGCTTGAGTGGCATTGTTCATATATGGAATGATAGTGTATAGAATCGCTTGTAATGTTAAAATGGATTTTCTTGAAATAATGTTATGTTACAAGAATCACTAAACTTGGAATGTGCCTTTAAATAGGATCATTTATGTATGTTATATGTTGAATACCTTGATCTTGAAGCACCCTTTGGTGTGATTCTTATAGAACAGATCTTGAGTGGATTTCTCCTTGTAGACAACTTGTGGTGTGAGTTTTTACCCCATGTCATGATATGTCAAACATGTAATTGATTTGTATATTGAATTGGAAATTAAATGGATTGAATTGGAAGGGATGAGTGATTATGACCCTTGTCCGTTATTATGGAATTTCTTGATTAAGAATTTATTTTCATTATAGGGATTTTACCATGTGATATATATAATACTATTCAATTTATTAGTGTTTTAAGATTTAGAATCCTATTATAAAAATACCCATGTGATTTAATTTATTTTTAATCCATGTAATGGATTGATTATGCATGTGATGCTTGGTAAATTGAAATTCCCATGTGATTAATTTTAATCCAAGCCTAGTTAGATTCTTCCATACCTTTATATATCCTTAGATGTGTTTTTAAACGCTATTTTATTGGTTCATATATTAAATATATAAATGATATTGTGTTTGAATGTTAAATAATATGGGTGATACATGAATTCAAATAAAGAATGTCATTAATGGACTCGTTGAGGCAAGACTTTTATGATCAAGTGATACTTGGATGCCATGGACGGACTCATAGGGTATTATAACTCTTATATGTCGAGTGAATCATGGATTCATATTAGGATGTCATGGATGGACTCAACAGGGCATGATTATATGTCATGGATGAATCTTTTGGCATCCATATAGGCTCGCCAAGGACGGACTCCGTGACTTGACTCGTATATGTCGAGTGAATCATTGATCCATATTCAGATGTCATGGATGGACTCAAAGCACATGATTATTATGTCATGGGTGAATCTTGGAGCTTACATATAGGAAAACCAATGACAAAATCGAATTAAATTGATGAAATATCACACCTAGAGAAATACATTGGTTTAGGACAGGTTCTCCAAAGATAGACTTGTATGGTGTTGGTGGATAATCACTTAGAGCGATAATTGAATTCTAGCTTAGGAATGTCAAGGAGGGGGTCATGTTCTATTTGATTAATGAATAAAATTAATCATGTGATGTGTCTTCCTATCCAAAGTACAGGATTGGATTTGGTAACGATTATGCTTAATTGATAGCATGCTTAGGCATCTTTGATAGCATCCTTACGGGGGACGATGGGCTAGGCACTGGATCTTAAGAATTATTAACATAATGGGTTGAATTATCTTTTCGAAAATAGTTATAATGACTTAGGTCTGGCTATTGAATCATTGAACTCTTACATAAATGAATTTAATTAAATATATTTGGATATAATTCTGAACATATAATTTATTGAAGGTTTACTTTTGATAACTTCCTTACTTGTAATATATCTTCTTGTAGACTGCTAAATTTACATAACACAATATGGATTAGACTAGACATCATGTGTGCCAGCCTAATGAGATTTTTATCTCACAACATGGTCAGGTTCCATTGGTACCTTATTAGAACTACTTGATTGCAGGTCTATTGTCCTTTTCTTGTGCTTTTTCTGTAACTCATGAGTCAGGAGAACATGACAAAGAAGGATTTCAGGATTCTCTGGGAGATCACCTTCTCACTTTATAATTATTTACATAATTGAGTCTTATATTGTACTAAAATTAATATAATTCTATAATTTCACTATTTTATCTCATGTTCCATCATCTTTCATGAATTCATTATAGAAACTGGTGTTCTCTATACTAAATATTCTGTTGATATTACCTTTGTGTTCTGCTGATTTATCATTGCTTTATACTATATCTGTTATGGTTTTCCCTTATACAATTTGATAAACTATTGTCCTATTATGACATAAAGGTATAGTCTCCCTAATATATCCTCTTAGACCCTCTCTTCTAGTCAGAACCCTATGGAAAATGAAGAGACATGCTTGAGTCCATGTGACCCATCGGTGTGCCTACTAATTTAGTGGTAAGTCAGGCCGAGATGTTACAAAAATATTTCTCCATGAAATTATTTTTGAATTCATCCCATTCCAAAGCATCAATCTCCTCACTATCCATGATATTCATGACCATTTACCACCACTATTTGGCTTCACCTTAAAAGGGATAAATATAAACACTATCCTTTTGATGGACTGAACACCACATGATATCAAAAATATTTTTTAGGGATTCAATCCACCATTCTACTACTAATGGGGCTGAAGATCCACGAAATGTAGGAGTTTTTTGCGACATAAAATGTGCCTACACTAACATATTCCAATAAGGATGATGTAGATGATATTGTTTAAGGATTGAACCTCTATTTATATCCTATTTCAAAAGATCCATTACTGTAAAAAACTACTCTATTCCAATTTCCACCATTCTAGGTTCTCGATTCGGAAGGATATCATCCTCTCGGTTCCTTATTACTTCATCTTCCCTATTAATTCCGTGGAAAAAAAGTTATAAATAGACATGTCTTTAATGAAAAAACATGGAAATAATGAAATTATATATCATTTCAACTTAATATAAATTATAAATCCTTTATGGGTATTCGATTAACATTATTCTAACACCTAAAGTTATCTAATCCTTTATCTAATTCCAATTTTAAGGACCCATACATAAAAATTACATAATATATTCAATTCAACAGTAATTCACATTAACAAATTCCTAATGATATTTTGTCTTTAGAGTTTTATAGAATTATTTCATAACCTCATACATAGAAAATCATATATTAAAAAGTAGACACCTCTACTCAATATAAATTTTATAAAAATATGTAACATTTAAATTAAAACATTCTTTATTTCCATATCAAAACATCATGACATTAAACTTGAATTATTCATTTACTTTACCCACATATAAACATAGTGAAAAACATTTTAAAATATAATAAGAGAACTAAATGATCAGTAAGCGACATATAAGGGAAGAGATAAGTTTGTATCCCCTAAATGAAAACATTTTCATAATGTTTTAACTTTTACATAAAACATATGCTCTTTATATTACCTAATGAAATCATTGGATTCCTATAAAAACATAAAATGTATAAAAAAATCATAAATGTAACTTATGGAATCAATTACATATTACTCTTACATATAGATTAGATCTCCTGACTACGCATGGATTAACCATCCTATTTATTATTCGAATGACAATTACTATATATTCCTATAATCTATTAAGAAAAACATAACTGCTTAAATCTTTCCCATTACGAAACACATTGTTGAGATATAACATTATCACGCACCATTGTTTTATCATGGAACCACCCTTCATCATAAAAATTATTATGAACCATAACATGATCATAACATGTAAATCATTCCAAAAAATCAACATTCCTAATAAAAAAGATTTTCCATTTTGAAATCACTTTTCATTTTTATTAGGTCGTACACTCATAAATGAAAACATTTAATTTGAAAATTATATTTTAAATATGTAATGTAAATACTAAATCAATAAGGGCTCGTGAAATTGGGAACATCCTCTTATTCAATATATGTAAAAAATATTACTTAATAAAATGAGTTATAACATGGAAGGAGGATTTTAAAAAAAAATTCCCCTACATTATTCCCTAAAGCATTATGCACTTGTAATTCAAGTCCAGGATAATAAAATTAGATTCCTTAATTAAATAATTTAGAAACATTTCCATATTTAATTTATTTGATACCATTTTATTATTTTTATGGCCATTTTTATGGGTTATATATATCATAATCTTCATTCTAGGAGCATTCATTTCATGGATTTATGGTCAGTTCCCTTCAGTATAATAATGGGAGGTATTAGTCAAATTGAACAGAAAATATAGAATTGAAAGGAAACGTTGTTAATATTTTTCCATAATTTTTAATTATCCTATATATAATTTTCTTCTGATATGTGTGTGATTTATTAGATAAATTATTAATGGTAAATGATTTTTTGTTTTTTTGTTTTTTTGACCATCACAAACTAGTTTCGTTTTGTTTAATATCATGTCTAAAAATTGATTCCAAAACATTAAACAAGTGTCAATTTAAATATAAAATTATTTTTTAACCATAATAATGGTTTTATGACTATTCATGAAGGTAATAATAGAAAAATAAAACTCATCGTCCATGAAAGTGGAGAATTGACACATCATAGATGATGTTTTCATTTTTTAGAATAAGAGAAGAATAAAAGAGTATTTGATATGAATATTCCATTAATACATTAAATTTACAAAATATTTGTGATATAAGTGTTATCCTTACACTTTGGATATTGTAGGTGAGTATAACATAGAAAGAAATAGTGAAAGAAAGAAAGAATTTAAATGATAAATAATTGAGTATTTTACCTCTTGAATGTTGCCTCTTTGAGAACCTCCTTATGGCACTTTGTTTTGGTTATTTGGTTTATACCAATAGGTCTTCGAATTCGAGAAGAGGATTAGGATGGGTATTAGATCGAATTTAGACAATGTACAGGTCTTTTGATGGGTTAAAAGAAGAGGTGGTTAGGGGTGGTATTTTTAGGGATAGGAGAGGGGTGGTTTTATAATTTTCCTCAATTTTTTATTATTTGGCCTCAAGACTATCAAATGTGTTTATTCTTGTGATTATATATATAAAATAGTGCATTTAATTTCAATAAAATTTGTTTCTACCTCATAAATACATAATTCCTAACTCAATAATTCTTTTATTTAATTATAATGTAAAATACTGTATTTCATTATTCACAAAAAAATAAACTATTTTAAAAAAATAACAAAAAATTACTCTAACCATTTAACTATGTTTGAAACATAAAAATTGTCTATATTTTGAGGAAAATAATTATAAATATGATAAATTTATTGTTTAATTAAAATCATCATTTATTTGAAAAATAAATATTTTATTATAATAATTAATTTTATGATATTTCAAAAAATTAAATAAGCTCTTGTAATATTATCTTATAATTAAAATAAAACAAAATATTTATTTTTGAATAAGTTCTATTCAAATAAATTTTATTTTAAATAATTATATTAATTATAAAACTTTAAATAAAAATATACATTTCACAAAAATACCAACAATTAGTTTATCATTTTTAAAACATTTATTTACTTATTCCATGATATAAATATATCTTATTTTCCATTATAAGATCCATAAATTATATTCCTACACATATATATTATGTTACTATTCAATTAGTATAGATTCATTAATTTATATAAATACAACATATTTCATTTTACCTTTATAATGAATTTAACTATTTAATAGTATAAATAAAACTAATTATTCTATATGTACCTAGGTTGTTAAAATAAGACTATTCAATTGGATTTAATTTATTACAAATGAGATAGATTATGATTGTTCATCTTAATGATCATGGATATGATTGTGCATGTTATTTTTAAATGTTCATACAGGCTATAAAGCTTTGGAACACCAGGGAGATTGAATGACATGTTTATGTAAATTCTTTTTTACAAACAATGATATAGGTTTTATCACTATGATATGGTATCTTTGACACATGACAAATCCAGTTAGTAATTTAGAGAAGATACAAATACTTAATTATATATAAAAGATCATGAAAATAACAATGGAAAATTTTTACCATGATGAAATAATATCATATGCATTTAATACTTTGATTGAAAGAGAGATGTCATTTGTAGTGCCATCATTGTATCCATTTTTGGTTTAATGAAATTTTAATGAATTTGAACTCAATTTTTTGAATTGGGTTAGTCATATTTTTGGGCTATGTTGGATTAATCAACTACCCAAGATGATATTTTATGGCCAAGTTAGATTAAGGCAGTCAACTTCACTATGATATAAGATTAAAAAATTCAATATTTGTAAGATTAATTTAGTTATCATGTCTTGTTAAATATTTCTCCATTATAAAATAAATAAATTATTCCTTATAGTTTCACTCGATTAAATAATTATACATGGTTTCATTTGTGGAACTAAAATGGAATCTCTTTTTGAATGATTACAATGTTACTCCTTTATAGATGATCTCACATGTAATTACAATGTGTTTTGTAACCTTAAAACAGCCAAATATTGGAATGTATTATAGAATCACATAAAACATCAATCATATTTCAAATTATGGCTTTATAAAATAAATGGTTTCTCCTTTAAAATTTTCCATCACCATAAAAGATTCGACCTATGGTTAGTTACTTCATGAAGGAACCATATTTAGAATACATGAGAAACTGTTACAACCAATCATTCAACCATGTCAAATAATTTTGTTTAATGGATCGAAGTGACCACTTTATCAACTCCCAATCAAGCTCAAAACCTAGAAAATATTGTTCCATAAAAGTGTGTACAACATTTGTCATATAAAGTTTAATTCCAAAATAGATCTAACTTCTGATCTTTTATAAATCCAAATTCCTATTCATTTGGTCATATGACCCATGATTTTAGTATTCTATTCCTTTTAAAATATCCAAAATACAAGAGTTGTATATTCATCTATGCACCTCCAAATTGTTTTAATCCCAAACCATGTTCTCATTGATGATAACATCTTTGTTCCCTATCAGTTCTCTGTCAATACTATGGGCCTCCTATTCTGAAGAAGCCCTAACCATATCCTATTTTTTATTGTTTCTAGTATACATGATGGAATAGAAAGTTACACTCATATTTATGCCCTTAAAAACATACTTCTTGGTCTCTTTCACCTATTATCAAATTCTTCATGATGAAAAACTTCATAGAACATCCCCTAGTAGTATAAACCTAAAATATAAGAGAATCAAGTCCTAGTAGTATGACCTTAGACTAAAAATAATAATGGTCTTCATTTCATATCCTTAAAAGTAACATAACTTGTCCTTATTACATGATCTTAAATGTTGTTTCATTTTTCATGGTTGCATGATCATAAAAGGAACTGAAAATCCCTTTATCACATGACCTTAAAACATATGAAACGTCATATTAAGTGGTATTGAACTATGTGGGATGTGATTCCTTTCAAAGGGATAAGTATGGATCCCTTTTCATGGGCACGATCATGACTTTTCAATATCGACCTCCTCTATGGGTGGAAATAATATCCAATGTACCCAATTGTATGGCCTTGAACCATAGTGTTACCAACCAGTAAGGTAAAATATGAAGAACAATTTATATACAAATATATGTTCACATAGATTCATCATAATGATTTATCTCTCGAACAACCAAGGAAACTATTGTTACTATTTGGAAGTGATTCCAAAATATGTTTTAAATCTATAATAGAGTCTTGAACTATGATGTAATACTCCACAATGGATTAGTTGATCTATCATCTTATCAACCTTGATGATCAATCCAATGTTTCATTTAAAATCCCAACAAACATTTTCCTTTAGAAAGAAGATCTGTATTCAAATGAGCACCAAATAAAAACATATGGAGTAATAAATTGGTAAATCTAATGTGATATCCATTACCTATAAAATAGAATTATTGACCATGGATTTATATGGGTGATTATAAATTTAAATGTTCATTTTTTATGGTCTTCGTTTTTGGATCTCCCATAAATCCAAATGGAATCCTCACCTAGTCCACCGATCAATGCTTTATTCCCCAATGAAGTT
Source organism: Viscum album (assembly GCA_963277665.1). Classification (NCBI taxonomy): domain Eukaryota; kingdom Viridiplantae; phylum Streptophyta; class Magnoliopsida; order Santalales; family Viscaceae; genus Viscum; species Viscum album. The sequence continues at coordinate 671,638,064 of OY728123.1, forward strand.
GAGGGAAAAATTATCAGGGTTACCTAAACATCACTGATAATAAGTTATAAATATATATGAATTTTATATGATGATGTTTGTGGCCTCTAGGTCCTTGTGAACTTTTCACCAACCCAAAACCACCAGAATTGGGTCGTAGACACACTCATACAAGAGTATTAGCTCAATGAAACTATCCAAACTTTAGAGGAATCTCATGAAAGTATTTTTCTTATAAATCATTGTAGTTCTTACTAAAAATGGCAACCCGATGGGAAGAAAGTTTCTCTTTATTCAACATCTAATTGATTTTAGTTTTTTACCAAAATAAAAATGGAAAATATATAATTTATCATAGGGAGATGGCGGAAGAAATCAGTTGTGTCCCTACCACTGTTCATTGTATACCTAGGAGAGCACCAAACAATCACCACTACCACCAGCACTACCAACCTAAATGCCTCAATAATATATTATAGTTCCTACCTTAGATATATATGCCTTGGTTTTCCAAACTAGGATATCTATGAGGAGGGTTCACTAGGGAAAGTTGAATATTATGTTTTAGGATTAATGTCACGACCCGTCCTCGGGGCCCGTGCCGAGACTACCCCAAGACCACCTTCCATAGGCCAGGGGCTGGAGACTATCACCAAAGGTGTAAATATTGATAACTGGGAAGGCATTGCCTTTATAAAAGGAAACAAAACACAACAGAGTACAAGAGGAAGTAAAACACTAAGTACAAAAGAAAGTGCTGAAAAGAAAATGGGCCAGAATAAAAACCCAACTGAAAGTGCAGCTACAACTGAATGAAAGTATAATAGAAAAAGACAAACATCTGGTAGAAAGGAAGCAGATCCTTTTTCATCCACCTCGGATCCTACCTGAAGGGTAGGTACAGATAGCACAGCTCCTGGATGCTCTCCCCCGGCAACCTTCTCCGAGTGTCGTCTCGCCGTGAAGTCCACATCTGGAAACTGACTCGTCGTGTAGTCCACCTCCAGGTACCATCCAGTCCTCAAACAGTCGGCCTCCGTCATCACTGCCCATCTTCTGCAACCAACACAACGAGGTGCGGGCATAGCCCGTGTAGGGGTGAGTATAACGATTCTCAGTAGGGAACCTGAGACCCTCAAGGTCTCACTAAAACCAACAAGGATAACCACCAAAAAGATCTCAACAGATAAACTCTAATTAGGTATATGCCCATACATATACCTAAGTTATCAAGTAACCCATCTCAATCATGAGGAAAAACAAAGATTACGAAATCAACGGATAACCACTACCCAGCTATATGCCCATACATATACCTAGGTTAGCTAGTGACCCATCTCAATCAAGAGGTAACACAAAAGGTCAAAGAATAAGCTCAAACCAGGATTATCATTATCGAAACCGTAACTACTAAAGAGCCCCATCTCTGGAGTGTACAGTGGTCCTGTCATGACTCTGAGGTACTGCTCACTAACCTAAGACTGCTGAGGTACTCCTCCTGTCGTGTACTATGGGCCTGCTACTACAACCAAGCGCTTCCCACCATGGGTCTGCCTCTACAACCAAGTGCCCCCCTCATAGCCTCCATAGGTACTCCTTTTGTTGAGTACCGCAGGTCTGCCGCAAAAACCATGCGCTCCTCCGCCGTGGGTCTACCGCTATAACCAAGTGCTCCCCACTGGGCTATCCGAAACACACCGAGTTGATCAGTCAAACAGTCGTCAGGTCTCAGTCGGCTACACGGTCTCCGTACTCCGCACACTCATCCCCAAGAGGGTCCGCTCCACGAGATACTAGTCAATACTCCATGTATCAAAAATTCTCATGAAGAAGTATCTCGAAGGACCGCCTCGTCATAGGGGTCTCATCACAACAGACGACGCGTCAATCAGACGCCCGGTCTGTGAGCTATTAGCCTTTTCGTCCCAGGGGCCCGGTTGGTTTCGTGTGCGAACAAACCCGGCCGTATCTCAACTATATCCATAAATCGCATAGGGTATACTCATAGTGAATGTGTCTCAACGTGATCACCAATGTCGTTGATGGTTCGTCAAACAGACGTCTGGTCTGAAAGATATCAGCTTTTCCGTTCCATGGGCCCGGTTGGATTTCGGGAACAATACAACTCATGCAAACTCCAACTGCATCCAAACCTCGTGCGAAGTATGCCAAAAGTTCAGTCACCTCAAGAGGAATCCAACCAAGTCGATGCCACGTCAGTCGGACGTACGGAACTCAAGATATAAGCGTTTCCGCTCTGAGGGCCCGGTTGGTTTCGTGTGCGAACCAACCCCGCTGAACCCAAAGTACTCCGAAACCTTAAGTGTGATATACTAAAATGACCGTCTCGATCCAAGGGTCGCATCACCACTGACGGTTCGTCGATCGGAGATCCGTAGTTCAAGATATGGGCGAAAGACTGAAAGAGGACCGAAAACGGGGAGCCTGGGCCCGGAACGACCCGGCCCAACCCCCCCTCGGTCGGCCCGAACCGGGTCGACCAGACCCGGGTCCAGGGCCGACCTAGAAGGGTGCAGCCCGGCCCCGCTGGGCACGGCCCGGCTCGACCGGGTGGCTCGCTGGCTCGTCCAGCAAGTTGGCGCTCCGCGGACGCGGCGCGCGCCGTGTCCCCCTGGATCCCGCGCTGCCGCGGGATCCACTCGCTCGCCGCCTCGGCTTCAGCCACAGCGGTTTATCCAGGAGGCGCGTCGGGGTGCCGCCGGTGGTGTCCGCGGGCCACCGGAGTTTCTCCGGTGGTCTGTTTTCAATTCCGTCTGCGCCGAAGCTCATCCCAGGTCCCGTTCTTCACTACGGAATCAACAAATCGTCTCTGAGGCCTGTTATGTCAGTACCCGTCGATCCTCACGTCAAAAGAGAAAACTGTGGAGTCTTTGGATCACCTTCTTGTCCCCGACTACCACCACACTTTCATTCGGCCTCAATGGCACCGCGCATCCTTGCCGCATCCCGCCAGGTTCCCGCGCGGTGTCGTCGCACCGTGCCGCCATCTTCCGAACCGCAAAAACACAACAACAAAGGGGGAGGAGGGTTGGCTATGTTCGTGCGGTCCAACCTCCTCCTGTTAATTTGACAACAAGCGGCCCAAAAAAAATAAAGGATGAGGAACCACAAATGATGTTTCACAAACAAGAAGCAATAAACCCCTACCACTTCCCGCAACAATTTTAGTCCCAACCCGCAAGGAATACATTCGCGGATCAACTAGATAATAAGTTGAACTGTGATCATTGTTTTCCTTAGAATTAACAAAAAGAGGGAATAAAATCATTCTCAAATTAATTCCTTACCTCAATTTTTGTCTTTGAACGAGATTTCGTCGCGGAATTAACCGTCGTGGAAGAAGAGGATCGTCGCGGAAGAGAAGGATCGTCGCGGAAGAAAGCGTCACGGAAGGAACGTCGTTCGCGTCTTGGTATACGGCATCGCGTAGTCGATCTCCAAGGATTCGGCGTTCTTGGCGACCTTCGTTGGAGGTCGTCGTTCTTCGCATTCTTCGCGTTCTTCGTCGAAGAAGAAGAACTTCAAGCCCCTTAGCCTTTCTCCCAAAATCCTCTCAACACAACAAGACCAACTAAATAAAATATGTGGTGTCTTATATTATTGACACACAAACCAACTCTTGAAATTCAAAAAGAGAAGAAATGATCAATTAATTGAGGGGTTTAAAACCGCCCAATTAATATAGGCGTTTATTAAAAGGTTTAAACGCAAGAGTTTACTTCGTTTAATAGGGGGTGCAGGTGCGTTACTTAAGATGAAAAGAAATGGTGGGGCTCGTGTGGGCCCCACCCCACCTTAATCCTCTCAAAGGTAGTTATCAACAAGTGGGTCCCACCCCTAACTCCCTTACATAGGTTATTACCGCAAGAGAGAGGAAAAGTGTTGTGACACAACACATAATCCACTTAACAAGAAAAGGAAAATATAATTGTAAAACAATTATATTATTATCCCTCAGTTTAAAAAAACAACTCATCCCGAGAAAACACAACTCCTAAAAGGGGTATTCTTAAGAAAACAATGGCGCTGCTATTCCATCGGTGCCCTCATATTTCAATTCCTAGTATCCGTTCAAAAGATAGAATAACCCGCTCATTCGTTCACTGAACGTACCCGAGATAAACTTCAGAAATTGATTCCGCGCACACCGGGCCTCGGAATCAGGCGCCGTCAGAAACTGCGTTCTTGTAAAATATCAAAACAAATTAAGAAAAAATTTCCCTTGAATTTTACGGGCCATTAAATTACTCCCACCTTAGGGATTTACGTCCTCGCAAAGATTTAACAGAAACTAGGGATACAAAAGCGGTACTGAGCACACATCTGAGCCTCCCGCTCTCGTGTGCTCACCTGGAGGTTCCCGTACTTCTAGTGAAAGTGCACCCGAGGAATCGACCATCCTTGTAGGATCTTCTCCTATCGATCCTATATCCCCACTGGAACCTCCGCAAAAGTCACCTCATCACCAACGTCCAACTCCTCATGGTCGCTGATATGCGAACGGTCATGCTCGTATCTCCTCAGGTGAGATACTTGGAAGTCGTCATGCACCTGGTGCAACTGAGGTGGATGGGTCAAGCGGTAAACCACCTCGCCTACCCTGCTGAGGACCTAGAAAGTTCCATTGAACCTCAGAGATAACATGTCACCTCGGCCACATCTCTGTAAATCTCATCGAGGTGAGACCCGTATAAGGACGTGATCATCATCCTCGAACTCTAGAGGTCTCCAACTCTTGTTAGCACTGAAACTCAAAATGACTGCTGCCACGAGGGTAAGGTTGACTGACTTAAGAGTGATCGGTCTCACCCTCTTGTGCATGAGTTTATCCTGTGCTGCCTGGGGTTTCCTTTTCACCGACCAAGGAAAACCCAACCCGATGTCGTCGTTAAACCACAACCTTTTTGCCTAATACCGTCAATCTGTGTATGAACTGTGATTTCCCAGTACATACTCAAACCAACGTCGTAAGGCCTCGTTGCTGCCACCAAGAGATTCCAACTGAAACTCTCGCCTCGAGGGTATGACCACACCGTCGGCATAAGTGTGATTATCGAGTCTTCTCCTAAGGTATCTCCAGACGTGAGGGTCAAGTCTTCGTCTTACCGGAATCTCTAGGTATGGGATAAGATTTGTGAAAGGAAGGAATGATTCATATCAATGTCTGTTACTACGGAAGCTAGTAGTGGATACAGACTGTCCCTTGAATCAGTTTTAGAGCTATTGGGTCACACTCCTTGACCGCATGCAGCCACACTCTTCCTCCGCCCTCCAGCTCCCTGAGCCTGGCGGGGACAACTAAGGAGGGTGGTTGTAGCATGTTAAAAAGTACACCGCCTCATGCTGCTCTCCTAGCTCTGATCCACATCTGCTGCTTCGTAGACTCATCTCTCCTTAAATATTCCTCTTCTTAAATCATTTAACATGCCCGAGTCTCTATGTCTGGGACCGGTTTTCTGTTTCTTACTGCACTATGCAGTCTTTATCCGCTCCTGGATGATCTGCACCTTCTTTTCCTACGATCTGAAAGAGCTGCTAAAATTTCTCCTTTGCCGAGAAAGAGAAACTCGTTCTCATCCCCTAAATGAACCACGCACATTGCCAAATACAGTAAATCCAGACATGAATGATGTAAGAATGCCATGGATGACATCGTAAGGCCTTGACGTTACTACAAAGATATCCAACTTTCACTCTCACCTCCAAGGGTCGAGTCACACTTTCGGCATCAGTGTGAGATCACTGGGTCTCCTCCAGTAGAAATCTCGAAAGTGAGGGTCATGTCAACAGTTTTAACCGGGACCACTCAGTATCAACCAAACAAAAGGACAGGAAAGCAAACATCACTAACACAAGTTTCTTTTTATTATTACAGCTCATAGTAAAATTACACAAATACAACAAAAACATGGAACTAGAAGTACAAGGGACGTATCCACTAGTTCCGCTCCTATCCACCTACTCCCGGAGCTCTACTGCCTTGTCCACTGCTTGGCTGTTTCTCAAGCACCCACCGCTGCTTCTGCCTCTGTGGCTCCTCCAACACCTACGGATCGACTGTGCGGGGGGTCGGACAGTCACGTGCCAGGTGACCCTTCCTGTCGCATTCATAACACTACCTGCTCCTCGTACGGCTGGATCTGGTCCTCTTGGACCTCTGCATCATCTGTTTACTGCCCACCGATGACTCGGCTAGTGATCAAAAATACTACGGCAAAGGCAGCAGGTCCTGTACATGCTCGGGGTGTAGAGCTACTGGCAAAAACTCCACCCTGAAGAAGGTCTCAAAGTCTTCCCATGTGATTGTCATCCCATCGCAAAACTGGAACAAGTGGCTCCACCAGCTGCCTGCTTCTGCATAAAGAAGGCTGACAACAAAGATCACCATGAAGTCTGCTGGCGTCCCCACTAGCCTGAAGACTCTAACCACATCATCCAGCCAATCCTCAGCCGCTTGCGGGTCCATCTCTCCCCGGAACCTGGGTGGCCTCTGGCGCTGGAACTCGTGCAGCGCGCTCAAATGGCGTTCATCGCCTACTGCTGGGGCTGGTGGCATCAGTGTCCCAACGTATGGTAGTACCGCTGGTGCCTCAACTGTAAGAGGGACCTGTATCGAAGCCTCGTCACTCAGCAGGCTGTCAGTACGCACATCCCTTTGGGCTCTAGCTGGTTTTCCGTGGATAGGCATCCTGAAAGAAACAGCATGACACGGTCAAACGTTTATACCTGCTGAGCTGACCTGGTTTGAACTGACTTTTAAAAACTTATGGAAACACACATGCAATCAGTGTTTTCGTGCAAAAAGTCGGAAATCAGTTCTCAGGGTCCTGGTGTATGGATACGTCGGCCGCCCGCACCAACGGTGGACTCCCTGAACTGAAAACTACACTCGGTACTCTTAACACTATCACTTCACCGAATGAAAATATCAGTGTTATAAGTATTGTGGTAGAACTGACTCCTCTGATACAAATTTTTCACGACCCGTCCTTGGGGCCCGAGCCGTGACTACCCCAAGCCCGCCTTCGATAGGCCAGGGGCTGGCGACTAGCACCAAAGGCGTAAATCTCGATAACTGGGAAGGAATTGCCTTTATAAAAGTAAACAAAACCCCACAGAGTACAAACAGAAGTAAAACACTAAGTACAAAAGAAAGTGCTGAAAAGAAAATGGGCCAGAATACAAACCCAACTAAAAGTATATCTACAACTGAATGAAAGTACAATAGAAAAAGACAAATAGCTGGTAGAAAGGAAGCAGCTCATGTGTCGTCCACCTCGGATCCTACCTGAAGGGTACGTACAGAGATCGCAGCTCCTGGATCATCCACCACAGATCCGACTTAAAGGGTAGGTACAGATAGAGCAGCTCCTGGATGCTCTCGCCCGTCAACCTTCTCCAAGTGTCGTCTCGTCGTGAAGTCCACCTCTGGATACTGACTCGTCGTGTAGTCCACCTCTGGGTACTGTCCAGTCCTCGAACACTCGGCCTCCATCAGCACTTCCCGTCGTCTGAAACCAACACATCGACGTGCGAGCATAGCCCGTGTAGGGGTGAGTGTAACGATACTCAGTAGGGACCCCGAGACCCTAATGGTCTCACTAAATCCAACAATGTTAACCACCAATAAGATCTCAACAGATAAACTCTACTAAGTTATATGCCCATACATATAGCTAAGTTATCAAGTAACCCATCTCAATCATGAGGAAACACAAAGATTACGAAATCAACGGATAACCACTACCCAGGTATACGCCCATACATATACCTAGGTTATCTAGTGACCCATCTCAGTCAAGAGGTAACACAAAAGGTCATAGACTCAGCTCAAACCGGGATTTTCATTATCGAAATCGTAATTGTTGAAGAGCCTCATCTCTAGAGTGTACAGTGGTCCTGTCACGACTCCAAGGTACTACTCACTAACCTAATACTGTTGAGGTACTCCTCCTGTCGAGTAATGTGGGCATGCTACTACAACCATGCACTTCCTACCATGGGTCTGCCGCTATAACCAAGCGCTCCCCCTCATAGCCTCCATAGGTACTCCTTCTGTTGAGTACCGCGGGTCTTCCGCTACAACCAAGCGCTCCTCTGCTGTGGGTCTGCTGCTACAACCAAGCACTCCCCACTGGGCTATCCGAAACACACCGAGTCGATCGGTCAAGCAGTTGTCAGGTCTCAGCCGGCTAAACGGTCTCTGTACTCCGCACGCTCGTCTCTGGGAGGGTCCGCTCCACGATCTACTGGTCGATTCTCCAAGTATCACAAAGTCCCATGAAGAAGTATCTCAAAGGACCGCCTTGTCATAGGGGTCTCATCACAACAGACGGCGTGTCAATCAGACGCCCGGCCTGTGAGTTATTAGCCTTTTCGTCCCAGGGGCCCGGTTGGTTTCGCGTGCGAACCAACCCGATCGTATCTCAACTGTATCCCGAACTCACATAGAGTATACTCATAGGGATCGTGTCTCAACGTGATCACCAACTCCGCTGACGGTTCGTCAAACAGATGTCCGGTCTGAATGATATCAGCTTTTCCGTTCCTGGGGCCCAGTTGGATTTCGGGTACAATCCAACACGGCCAAAATCCAACTGCATCCAAACCTCGGGCAAGGAATGCCCAAAGATCTGTCTTCTCAAGAGGAATCCAACCAGGTCGACGGAACGTCATTCGGACGTCCAGAGCTCAAGATATAAGTGTTTCCGCTCCTAGGGCCCGGTTGGTTTCGTGTGCGAACCATCCCGGCCGAACCCAAAGTACTCCAAAACCATGAGTGTGATATACCGAAACGACCGTCTCAATACAAGAGTCGCATCGCCGGTAAAGGTTTGTCGATCAGAGGTCTACAGCTCAATATATGGGCGAAAGACTTAAAGAGGACTGAAAAAGGGGGGTCAGGGCCCGGACCGACCCAGCCCGACCCCCCTGGGTCGACCCGACCCGGGTCCGGGTCCGACCCGGTAGGGCACGGCCCGGCCCGGTCCGCCCATGCCGGCCAGGCTCGGCCGTGTGGCTCGCTGGCTTGGCCAGCGAGCTGGCGCTCCACGGACGCGGCGAGCGTCGCGTCCCCCTCGATCCCGTGCGGCCGCGGGATCCACACGCTCGCCGCCGCGGCTGAAGTCGCGACGGTTTCTCCAGGCGGCACGCTGGGGCGCCGCCGGTGGTGTCTACGGGCCAACAAAGTTCCTCCGGTGGTCTGTTTTCAATTTCGTCTGTGCCAACGCTCATCTCGGGTCCCGTTCTTCACTGCGGAATCAACAAATTGTCTCTGAGGCCCGTTCTGTCAATGCCCGCCGATCCGCACGTCCAAAGAACAAACTGCGGAATCTTCGGTTCGCCTTCTTGACCCCAAATACCACCACACTTTCGTTCAGCCTCAACGGCGCTGCGCATCCTTGCCGCATCCTTCCAGGTTCCTGCGCTGTGCCGTCGCACTGTGCCTCCATCTTCCGAACCGCAAAAACACAACAACAAAGGGGTAGGAGGGTCGGCCATGTTCATGCAGTCCGACATCCTCCCATTAAGTTGACAACAAGCAACCCAAAAAAAGAAAGGACAAGGAAGGACAAAGGATGTTTCATGAAAAAGAAGCAATAAACCCCTACCACTTCCCGCAACAATTTTTGTCCCAACCCGCAAGGAAAACATTCGCGGATCAACTAGATAATAAGTTGATCCGTGTTCATTGTTTTCCTTAGAATGAATTAAATGAGGGAATAAAATCATTCTCAAATTAATTCCTTACCTCAAGCGTTGTCGTCTAATGAGAGTTCGTCACGGAATTAACCGTCGTGGAAGAAGAGGATCGTCGCGGAAGAGAAAGATCATCGTGGAAGAAAGCGTCACGGAAGGAACGTCGTTGGTGTCGCAGTATACAGTGTCGCGTAGTCGATCTCCGAGGATTCGGCGTTCTTGGAGACCTTCGTCGGAGGTCGGCGTTTTTTGCGTTCTTCGCGTTCTTCGTCGAAGAAGAAGAACTTCAAGCCCCTTATCCTTTCTCCCAAAATCCTCTCAACGCAACAAGAACAACTAAATAAAATAAGTGGTGTCATATTTTATTTACACACAAACCAATGCTTGAAATTCAAAAATAAAAGAAACGATCAATTAATTGAGGGGTTTAAAACCGCCGAATTAATAGAGGCATATATTAAGAGGTTTAAACACAAGAGTTGTATTCGTTTAATAGGGGGGTGCAGGTGCGTTACTTAAGAAGAAAAGAAACGGTGGGGCTCGTGTGGTCCCCACCCCACCTTAATCTTCTCAAAGGTAGTTATCAACAAGTGGGTCCCACCCCAAACTCCCTTACATAGGTTTTAACCACAATATAGAGGAAAAGTGTTGTGACACAACACTTAATCCACATAACAAGAAAAGGAAAATATAATTGTAAAACAAATATATTATTATCCCTCACTTAAAAAAAACAACCCTTGAATTTTATGGGTCTTTACAATTAATCAAATTCCAATATTACCCAAAATACCCATGAATCCCTTTATACTATCCATATGGAATCTGGATAGACTCCAAGGATAGATCCCTCCAAAGAAGGATGCTTCCAAAATTGTGAAACCCCAATAATTACTGAGGTTTCGAAACCAATAACATAAAAAAATTATCCTGAAGTAGTTATCATCAAGGGAAATCTGCATTTGGAATCTATGATAAAGTCTCTTCAATTATTTACACTATCATCTATGACGATTATCTATATATACTAACACATTTTCATAGGATCTTACTCAGTCACATATTTCAGGAATGATCAAATACCGATTTTTTATACATTTATGACTTCATCTATAAACTCCTCATAAATAATTATATTAAATCATGACATCAAAGGTCCTCTAAATGGTTTCATGATAGATAACTCCATAGTTCCTCCCCATATAACTCTCTTTGTAGATCCTCTCTATGGCTCCATAAGAACAAACTTTATATCTCCTCAACAATGTATCCATCATCAAGGTCCATTGAAGGAAATTTATTATATTAATCATGAAGGTAATATAAATAGTATTAAACAAGAAATAATAAACCAAGGAGGTCGTTCGTGTGGTCGGCTAATTATGATATTCAACTGGGCCTCCGTAGAGTGCATGTTGTGAAGGTCCTCCCCACATCAATGTGAATATCGATAATGAATGTCCTCCTTGTGACACCATTAATGAAGGTACTCCCACAACATAAATAATGGGTGAAAATAATGTCTTCCCCTCTTTAAATCATCAATAATAAATAATCATATAGGTCCTCCAAATGGAAATCAAGCTAATAACTCTAGAGGTCCTTCCCCAAGGAAAATTTTGAGTAACCCTCTTACTGAAAAAGAAAATATCCAACATAGTGGTCTTCCCCATTATGATTATTTTAACCCTCTTTAAAATAATATATATTATTATCATGAATGTCCTCCCAATTTCAATGAAAATAAAATATTTCCATTATATTGATAGAAGCTGGATATACTGAGACTAGCTTAATGAAGCACCTCATCATTGATCAGTGATTCCATATCAAAGTCAATATTCTATTTATCTAAATGATCATCATCAATGCCTCCACTATAATTTTTTACCTTTTATGTATCTAAGGATATTTAGAATAATCTTACTCCTCTGGAAAAAAAGTGAAGAAACAACCATTATGGTTAGATCAGGTTCAATAACCACTCATTGAAGAAGAGGGGGACTCCATCATAATATAGGAATAATTACCTAAATAAAGCGTATTGATCATGTTCTATCCCATGGAAACTCCTCAGTATGAAATTACCAATACATTTAAGGACGAATTAATATCTTACATTAATAATAATATATATTTCACACTTCATTTTCTCAAGACTAGGAAAATTCCTTCCATGGTGTATATAAATAATTTTAAGGAACTAGATGATTTTTGTATTTATGTGGACCAAAAAAACAATTTCAATTACCTATAACCCTAAATTATGAAGAAAAAAACGAGTTCATATATCAAAAATAAATAAAAATTTTTAAAGGACACTGAGAAATATTATTTGATATCCCACATGACATGTATATCTAATTGCAGGGTGAATATGGGGATCCTTATTTCACTCCACACATATGATAACAAGGCTCTTAGGAGAATGAGTCTTGAAAATTTCTCACTTTAATAAATGTTATCAGACCTATATTTTCTTAATATATAAGATCCTATAAATTATTTCACACCATTCCTAAATAATAGAAAAATTATTTATAATGGGAATGAACAGTTGATAGCATTCTACATCAGCATTTTAGGAAATTAAAACATACCTCTTATCAATGAAAGGAGAAACCTATAATCACAAATATATTGTGCCAAAGCGTTCCATATATTATAAAAAATTCATAAATATTTTTTCGTTTCATTTAATATGAATTGTTCATTCTATGATAATTCTTATAGTCTCATAGAATGTAATTGGATATCATGCTTAATATATTCTCATGGTATATGTGATGATTTTCGGACCGATCATAAGTCCAAAGACATGTGTCAATAAGGATGACTAATTTTTTACAACGTTATTTACAGAGAAGAATATTTAAATAAGTTCATGTAATATAAACACTATTTCATGAGACTTTTTCAGGAAGTGAAAACCATATAAATATTTATTTTCATAAAGAAGAGTGTAAAAGAAAAATTAAAATAATTCCCTTCAAAATAATGTTTTTTACATGAGGTATTTGAGGGAGAATGTGATATTAGGATTTACATTCAGGAATGTCCTATAATTATATTTGATACATATAATTATTCAAATCCTATAATGGTGGGACATTAACAAAAAAAATTAGTCTAGCCATTATAAACCAAAAGGGTCTGTCCATTAACTATACGTGTGGGACCTAAGGGCCAACCATGTGGGAGAGTAGGCCAAATAATCTTTCATGTTGAAAAAGTAGTGTGTGTGAATGTATAGAACCTCTAGAATAGTGCATGGGTGAGAGTTGGCTCATATACCCTAAAGAGTATGAATGATGACCCATGTGGGGTGTGAACATGTTAGTCAGACCCCATGTATTGTATTTGAAGTGTATCTATGTGTTGACCTCGGTGTTGAATAAGTGGTGAAGATAGGATAGTTTATATTATTAAGAATTACTAAACCAAATTTGAGTTTGATTTGGGATTCATACCTATAATTTTTCATTAATCCACATTAAAAACATTTGAAAAACATTAGTTATTTGATCTGTTATATGAGAGTCATCTAATGAACCCGGTGACCATATTTTAACTCTAGTGTCACCCAAAGGGTTCAATTATCATGAAAGGATAGTTGAACCTCCATTGACCAATCTCAATTTTTTCAAGATCATTTTTTTGGTAGATATTGTGAGATTATGATATGAATAACCTTCCTGCATGAATTCTACATTTTTTAAGCATTGAGTAGTTTAATGAACATTCCACCATCGAATGAAAAAAAAATTATAGGTGGAAGTTCATGTAGTTAATAAACTAGTATTATTTCATGTGATAAATTAATTAAGAGGATGTGATAATAATCATGCATGTGATTCCATGAAGAATAAATCATGAAGACTCATTGAATCTCATCGTATATTTAAGAAACCTAAAATAACATAAGAGAGATAAAATATGACTCGACAAAGAATATTTCTCGAAGCCTCAACATGGAATAAAAACCGGAATAATGGTGGTGGAAATCACCTAAATAAATTTATGTATGGTCAAGATAGAGGCTATCGATAATTTTATAAAGCTCTTATTTTCAAAATAAAAAAAATAGTTGTAAACCTTGCTTCCTGCATAAGAGTTTCTGTAAAGATGATTTCTACTCTAAATAATTAATGAATCGCACATACTCTTGATTTTTAAACCACCCACTCAAAGATTTTATGAAGACACCAAAATATCATCAAGTGATTAATAAAGAACAAGTTCCATTAATCCCTTATAGGTTTTTTAAAACTATACTGAGATATCATGTGCTCCTGCATTAAGATAAAGGAAATAGATCATGTGAATAACCTTACAGGAAGTGAACCTGAGATCTCCCTCTTTATTATACTTGTTCGAATTAAATTTCATGAAATGATTAAGAGTTAATATAGACACTTACATTAAGATGAAATTAAATAATAGTGCATGCATATGATTATGCCCATTCACACATGATTTCATAATCAGGTGACAATAAATAAAGATAAATAACCCTACATAATCCTATAAAATGATAATAGATACTAAATTTTCTAGGGTTTTGGATGTGAATTTCATTCATGTTTTCATCCATATATGAAGTTTAATTAGAAGAATTGTGTTTATTTATGAAATTTATTCTTACATTAAAAATTTTGGAAATAAAGTGTGTGCATATTTTCATACATCGTATAGACTTTGGGACACCATATGATTGATATACTATCAACGAATTTGTTTCACTAAGGCAACTAATCAAATCTAGGTTATTAGGGATATTTGATCAAGACCAGCAAGGTATAAGGGTATTTGATCCTAAAGTGGAATAATTTTCAAATTATGAGCTAGGAGAAGAGTTAGACTTATGATTGGAGCTAGAAGCAAGATGTAACTTAGTAGGAGATGGTATTAAGAGGATCATATGCAACTTTTGGTGTTTCTAGAAGTTTATATACAAATCTCTTGTATGTTGGAATAACATGTCATTTCAATAAACTCATAGAAATCCACAAGGATAGAGAATATAAAGATAGGATAAAATGGTGTAAAAGTGAGAGATCCTATCCTATATCAATGTGAGACAGAAATATGAGAATAATATCACAAACCCCTAAAAAATTAGGCTCATGTAGAAAATGTTCAGTAACAGTAGGTGTCTATATAAATACATATTAAAGTGTAATATCTTTGTTTAGTGGTTTTTTCTAGTTCTATGAAAATTAGGGGAATAAAGCATGATATTTCTAGTATAACATGTAATTTCTAATAAATTTACATGAATTAAGGGGAATTTATGAAGACTATGTGATAGAAAGTTCTTATTGAAAGATGATTGAGACTCAAAATACATTAAAACTTCTTATTTGGGATCGATTTGAATTATTAGAAAATGTTTGTGGTAGATGTAAAAAATTAGGGTCATATAGTTGAGAAATGCATGACATAACTACGATGATATATTTCCAATGTTAATAATGGGAAGAAGATTTAATATAAAAGTAGTGGTAAGTCATGTAAAAATTCTGAGAATACAGAGTATTTCAAGAAACAATTCTTAGTTTTTATCCAAATAAACTAAAATTTTCTATGAAATTGGAGAAAAATAAAAAAATTACTAAATATAAAGGAAGTGCTGTAATTATAGAAATTAATATTGAAAAATTCATTCCGCACAATGTTGACGATATGTTTAATAGGATTGGTAGAAAATAATTTCTTATGTTGAGATTTAGTTCTAAACCCAACTATTACACCTCAAGAACAAGAAGTTTACACCTTATTACCATATATATATATGTGTGTGTGTGTGTTTTTTTTTATAATAAAGTGTATAGAACTAAAGGAGATATACGTATCCCTTGAGGGGAAGCATTGTTGAGAAAAAGCTCTTAAATATTCATTACATAATGGATGTGGAAATTCTGAATAGATTTAAAAAATTAAAAGATTTGGTGTGATAATCAGACTTCCATACCTTATTCTTAATTCGATTAATAAAATCCCTTAAGGGGGAGTGATTGGTTGAAGAAAAGATGATACAAAGGGGAGATATATTTTTTTCAATTGAACTTTTTGATTTGCTTATGGAATTTTGTAGGATATTTCATTTCATTGATAAATTGGGTTATTTGAAACCTCTTACTTGAAGATTGATAGTTTATAAGAATGATTTCACATCCATTGTAGTTTACCAAAATCATAAACAACCACATTTTCATCTCCCTTGTTTTCTACCTCAGGTTAGACCACATAAACATAGAGTTGATTAACAAAAGGATATTGTCAAAGAGAATCATGTGAGATTATCCCTCTCTTATAAGTGTTCAATAAATTTTCATATAGAGGAGAATATCATGATTTTGTGAAGAAAGATGAGTTGAGAATATCCCATTAATCCTTTTAATTTAATTTCCAATAGGTGGAGAAACATTTCAATGTGTAAATTGGGTTTTTATTGTGAAGATATTTTGAAAATAATATATAAATCGGGGGATTGTTGGGACTGTGTGTTTCATCTTTTTTCAATGATGTTTAAATATATTTTTTGTGTGTGAATACAAAGTGGTGATGCTTGGATAATTTTTATGGATTTCTAGAATGACATTGTATGTCATACTTGAGAAATTCTCCAAGTAAATGTTACCTTTATTGGGATGATATTGATTTCAAATACTTTTCTCAATAAGGTTGATTCATTATTTAAAACAATTTTTGGAGATGAAGAAGAATAGAATAAGGCCATACCATATAAACTTTATTTGAGGATAAGATTTGATAGAGTGAAGACAATATGAATATTGGTTTGTATGAAACTCAATTAAAATAAACCCATGAAAAATAATATTTATTTTTCAGGGGGTATTTCAGGAAGAATATGAAATTAATATTTATATTTGAGAAAGGATTGGAATTATATTCTATAATTTGAATTATTCTATGACTATAATGGTGTTCCTTTAACAAAATATATTGTCCAAACATTACAAGCGATGAGGGCTAGCCCATCAAACAAACATGTGATACCTAAGGGTAACCCATGTGAGAGATCTAATGAAAAGAGATTACATGGTGGAAGATGAGTGAAGTTGACCACATACCACTTTCCATAGAGCGCATGGGTGTGATTAGGAGTAAATATCCCATATTTTGTTCATGGTGGGACACAAAGAGGATGAGAGTGTTGGTTATTACCCATGTATTGTGTGTGAATTGTATCCAGGTTCCATCGACAGGGTCTGCTTGATGCCAAAGATTAAATTTGATATATTATTTAGAAGCACTAAATTGGTCATAAGTTCAACATGGGATGCTTCTTGTCAGGTTATTGATCATCCTAATTAAAAACATATTGAAAGAACCATGGTTATCTGATCTATTTCATGAGATCTATATGATCAATGCAGTGATCATCTTCTAAAAAAAGTGACACCAAAAGGTTTGTATTTACCAAATAAATAGTTTGTCCTCTATTGATTAATCTAATTATTTCTATAATAATTATATGGCCAATATTGAAATATGATTGGATAAAGAACCTTCATGAATTCATTCTATTCTTTTCATGCATTCAAGAGTATCAGGAACATTCTATTTTCAAATTAAAATTGAGTTTCATGATTTAGTTTGAGAAGAAGATAAACATAGATGATTTCAGGATTTAAAATAATGGGGATTATATGGTAATAGTAATGCATGTGATTCTATGAGGAATGCATCATGAAGATACCATGAACGTCATCATATATTTGATAAACCCTGAATGATTCAAGTGAGTTAAAATATTCATTAACATGGAATATTTATCTAATCATTGACACAACCTAAACATATAGAATAAGGGTTGTAAAATATCAACTATATAAAAAAGGTAGGACCAAGAGAGAGGTTTCTTATCATTTGAGAGAGATAACATTTTCTAAACAAAATAGAGTATCTGTGAACCTTGCTTCATGAGGTTTTGATTCTGAAAGGAGGTTTTGTTCCATGAAGAAGAACAGAACCCCATTTTCACTTTATTTTATAAACTCACACTCATGGTTTTTGTGGTGAAACAGAGATAATAAGAATGTTTTCATAAATAACACTCTCTATGATTCCCTTTTTGGTTTGTACAAACTCTATTGGGATATGGTGTGCTCTTACAAGAAGATTAATGTGAAAATATGCATGAATACCTTTAAAGGAAGGGAATTTGAGATCATTTTCTTACTTATACTTGTATGAATTTACTTTCAGTCTATATGGAAGAGTTTTCATACACAGTTATAGGATGATTACAATAAACACCAATGCATGCATATGAGTGTTCTCGTGTACATGTGATTTCATAATCACTGGAAAAAACCCGATTATATATAACTATATATAATAACATTAAATAATAATACATAATATGTTCTCTAGGATTTTGGATGATAATTTCATGGAATCTATTATCCATGAATGAAGTGTAATTGGAAGTTTTGATTAGATTTGTGAATTGTATTCATCCATAAAATTATATAGAAAAGAAGTGTGTACATCTCTTAGAAACCTCTTATTCTGGTTAGGACATCATGTGAAGGAAGAACTAAAATGGGAAATTGTTTCACTGGGGAAACTTATTAGATACAATTGATCAGAGATATTTGAGCAAGGCCAGTAAACTACAAAGCTACAATAATAGGTACATGAGAAAGTCTATTTCAAAAATCTCAAGGAGGAAGGTAAAAAGTTCATCCATAAATGGATCAAGACCTAATAATGGATATAATTATTTAATTTGGATATTGATGAAGAAGAAGTCTCTCAGTTGGAGTTGGGAGTAGATAAAGTCATTCTGTTGGAGCTGGAAGTAATAAGTATCTTGGTTGGAGCATCATGTTAGAGAGTTATCTTGTGTTATTTAAGAGTAGGCCAGTTTAGATTCTAGTAACACTATGGGATATAGTATTAATTACCTCCTATGTTGATCAAATGTTAATATATTGTGTTATTCTGTATTGACCATTGTAATTGATAAAAATATTATATTGTAGAATCTATGTTGTTGGGTATAGCTGATATGGAAATGAGTGGGCCTTTTAGCCAAATCTTGTAAATATCATGTCTTTTTCCCTCTCTTATTAATACTAAATATAAGGTGGGACAATGGATCTAGAACCTTAACAAGTTCAAGATATTTAATTCAAAAAAAAAGAACTAATAAAAGTAAAACACTGATTAACCCCCCCCCCCCTTCTATGGTCATACTGTCATGGGGATCTATAAGACCAACACTCATCAATGAGAATATCTCTCTGAGAAAGTGTACTAGATCTAGATAATTATATGATAAAATCCCTAAAGTCGAATATTATCATTGAAGCATCCATAAAAATAGTAAAGGTTCTACTCAATATACTATTTTGGGGGAATAGATTACCATTTCTATTGATGTTGGAATCAACCAATCTAGAGTGAAGCACATCCATGATGGTGGCAGAAAAAAGTACCCTTCACCCCATATTGATCGGTCAATTTTTAACTCACCATCCTATAAGGAATTCAATCTATTCTTGAATAAATATTCCTTCATAGGAATCATACCTTTGGTATCCTCTATTAGTATTTTATGATCCATCTCCTTTTATGTAAACTGAGATATATTTGGGAGTACCTTGAGATTTCAATCCACACATTACATCCAGGGGAGTATCATGTAGAGGGAGTAAAGCCTCTTAGGTTTTCAAGTAAAAACAATCCACAATGAAAACAAAAATTAAGGAGGACTATAACATGTCAATTGAAGAATATTAAGACGATAACAACCTGAAATACTTATTTTACCTAGATTATGATATCATTCCAATTGTATGACTTGAATTAGTGCATATTGTTAATGTTAGTATAGTAGATAGCATGGAACATAATGCTGACATAGAATAGAACAATAATGTGGCATCTATTTGAAATTTAGTGTACATTGATATTCATAAAGAGGGAATGTAAACCTAACATCACAAGGAAGATCAAGATTTCGGATCCCTTTTGAATATTCGACAACTGACTACTTCACTTGACTTAACAAAGGATAAATGGAAAGGTGAATCTCTATTCACAACTCACTCACATCCAATATTTTTTGATGATCCTCTATTTAAGGTGAATATTTCCAAATATAATGTTGAGTTTGAGAAGTTGGGTTGATTTAATATGGAATAATTCATAGGTTATATATCTGTCGAATGAAACTCCTAGGATATGGTCACTATCTCTCCTATACGGAACACCATTAATAAAGAGGTAATTCCTGTACTAGAAATATAAGAATGTAGTCACTCAACCAACTTATGTCACAGAAAATTAGTATATTTAACCTCAGTGGTTTTGGATTATTAGGAATTCCATCAACTGGGGAGACAACCTCCACTATTTTATGTATGGTATCCCAATATAACATAGGCATGGATAAGCTAACCTCATTAGGGTTTTCCCACTTCCATCACTTGTGAGTCATCCCATAAATTGTTCCACAAAAAATCCTTCACTCCATCATGTCCTGTGCTACACAAATAGAATCCATTTAAGGGTAATGTAGACCTGTGCAACAGGAGGGGAAGGAAAATATTTAGTTGGTGGATTTGAATCCACCTCTAACAATCTTTTTTAGTCCAAATTTCATGGTATTTAATGGTATCAGAGATCCAAATAATAACATCAAGAATTTTTTATCTCTATGTGACCTAATAATAGGAACCATGGAGATGAATATGGCGGGAAAAATAATATGTTTTGTTGAATACTTGGAAGGACCCATTTTTTATTTGGTTTATCAATATATTATCAAAATATATTCCCCATTTGGAGGATCTCTCGTACCAATTCATTTTCCAATTTATCTCCTTTATAAAAAAATATGTCCTTCCTTGAACTAAAAATTTGAAAATGGTGTGAATATGAGAAGATTTTAGACATTATCACCAAGTGGAATGGCTAAACCAATTCCTTAAATATTTACCATTTGAAAAAGAAGTTTCATGATATATTCATACCAAATATTTGAGATTAGTTACATACATCCCTCACAACCATAAAATAACATCGTGGGTTCTAGGAATTTGCAATAATATAATTGTGGCTAGAAAATTCCATTTTGTAATCTAAAAAAAATCCTCAATTTATGCAATATACATAGGGGTATAAATATGGTAAAGTAGAAAATGAAACATTCTTTATTGAACCAATGCAGATTCATAATCAAACACATTATCTCACTCACTATAAAATGATTCCTCATTCTTAATAATTGTAGTAGAGACAACCATCATGTCAAGATGAAAAAACAATAAAATTCATGAAAAATACAAAAATATGAACAACATGATATATTCCTTTTGAAAATAGAAATTCATGGTATTTTTCAAAGCTACCCAAAAGAAAAATATTGTTAATTTTTTATAGATCCATAGACCCAATGAAATCAAGATGAATGATTGTCTCTATAATTTTCACTTCCATTGGATATTGAGGCACAATATCAAGTAATTTTTTATCTCCATGAATATGCCCTCGAAGATAATAGACCTAGATTATGTAAGGCTGGGTGAACCTCTAGAATTGTTAACCTATTTATCTTACACACTTCCAAAATAAAAGGTGTGAAAAAATAATCTTGAACATGAATGTGAATAAATTTTATGATAGTATGACTGTAAAATCACTTAATCAGACACATGGAATTTTTAGGGCATGACTGAATCTATTATTAGTTACCCCAATTCCCACTCTGATACTTGATACGAAATTTCCATAACCATTGTCTTCCAAGAGTTGGAATATCTGACATCGATTGATTAAGGAATAAGAAGAAGATCCCTTGTAGGTTCCCACACCAGTATAGGCTCTTATATATTTATTTTCCACATCACTAGGACAATGGTAAATACACCAAAAAAATTTAATTTCTATACGAAAAATAGTAACAACATGGATCAGTCACATCCATCCACCAGATCTAACCATTTTTCATGAATCACTTAAACTAGATTTTCTTGTAAATAATGAGGGAGGAAGTCATATATGTTGAGGATTACGATTTAATAGTGTAACATTCTAGGTATTGAAAAATTCATGCCATAAACCTTGATATATAATTCATAATAAAAATTTTGAAAATATTCCATAAAAGGAATCATAATAGATTCCCATGTGACTTAAGACTTATTCACACTAAGGGATAATGATTACTTGTAAATTATTCAAAATATAGGGCATGGTGGTGTGAACCACCCTCTAAGTGTAGGCTATGGATTCCAAAAATTATTTATAAAAATTTTCAATTCATTGAAATAAATTTTATGGATATTTTAGACACCTTTTCATTATAAAACAAACTTCTAGTGTATATAATATATATACAATGGTATAGTTAGCTTCACAGACATCGATATGAATGGTCATAGAGCCAAAACAGGCCTAGGAATCACATGTTATGATTATTAGATGTTGGAAAAATATTATAATGGAACTCGAGATCCCACGTAGGTACATCACTCAAATAAATTTCCCATACCACAAAATTCATAGATTTAATAGATATATTACATTGATTAACAACTTATACCTCCTATGAGGAGAACTTATGTTGGGTTTATAATCATAATGCACCTGCACGGACCATCATGTATGAATAACCTGTGCGGAATGCCTATGGGAACCACCTGCCCAGATAATATATGTAGTGTAGCCTTCATGAACAACCTCTAAAAATCCCTTGAGTGGGACAACTTTTATAACAAGATATAAAAAAACATATTCGATCAACTTGATTGAGGTTCCCACATAACTGAAAGTTCTAATATTTCATATAAATAAGACCCTTGGGATCCCCATTTTAGAGTAATGGAAAACTGGAAGATGGTTCAAATATCTGCTTTCCCTAGTCATTTTCCCATGTCCATAAACCCCTCAATGTGGAACTCAATGATTTAAAAGAAAATGGAAATAATTACTGTCTAGGGATTATAGTTCAACTAAGGTCTAAAACTCTAAAAATCATTATGAGGATCCACATCCCCATTATCCCAAAGAACATGGGGTAAATCCCCATCCAATGATTTGGAAATTCAAAAGACACATCCAGGTACACTTGATGATAACCTTGGAGTATCATGAAAAGTCTAAACTGATTCGTTTTTCTTAGTTTATTCTTCATCCACTTTCTCCCGTGTAATAATTTCATGAGGAACCTCCAAAATTTTCCCAAGTATCACCTGTGTGAAGCAAACTCCCAACCCACCTAGGTATCCCTTGGGTGAAACCAATTCCTGCTCACCCATGTATCACCTAGGTGAGGTAACCTCTAGCTCATCTAGGTATGACTGTGGTGAAGAACCCACATGATAACCTAGGTATCACTAGATTGAGGTACCCCTACCTCACCTAGGTATCACATGGTTGTGGTCCCCTCCAACATTCCCAGGTATATCCTAGGTGAAGAACCTTCTGATATCTCTCTCATTCCATCATTGATAAGGACCTATCCATTGTATTCCCATATAACAGGGACAATGTAAAAACTTCAACCAAGTCCCATAGTCTTTCATGATTCGAGAGAAAGACATATCAGTGAGTCTTCCATTTTATTTTGCATTCCATTGATAAAATATGACCTACACATAATCAAACCTAATAGGTAGGGTCCTTGGGATGTTAAAAATTATGAATCCCCTCAATAATAAGGACTCAATCCTTGGTGATAGTTCCAAGGAAATTCCCATTTCAAATTGTTTGGAGAATCTCTTACATTTACCATTGATTAGTGATAGATCTATATTTTTCTCCCTCCACTATAAAACTAGTACTTAATCATCCTTCCTATATTAAGCCCCAAATAATTCTTGAAGGACATCTCCAGCAATTCATACCCTCACCCTTTCCCACCAGTTGATGAGGGAGATTATGTGATGTGACAGAGCATCCACTTTGTCTTGTTTCTTACACCAATCATGACTCACATGGGCTAAGAGGATAGTGATGATCATATAACTATCATGATTACATATAAAAAAATTGGTCTCTTACTAGGAGTAAGATCAAAAACCATGTTACCATCCCCCTAAATGTCTATATTCCCCATATGAAAAGTCTTTAAGGGGAATATTTCTGATGAAGCAAACCAAATAGTCCTCCGGCATCGGTTTAATTCCCTACCACTTCAAACTACTTTGGATTTTATTCTTCTCCAAATTGGATATTTATGAAGCCTCCATGAGTTTCAATCCCAACACCTAAAACTCACCATAATAGTCTATGGTCCATATTCCCTAGAAATGGAATTCACCAGAGCAGAAGCTAACTGATTTGGGAGAATGAGATGGTATGAAAATTTCAATCCGGAATAGTGTATTCATGTATGGGAATCCCAACCAAACAACCATGATAAGGTGGAGATATGACATCATGTTGAAGATTCATGGGAGGGGAAATTCCATGTTTTTATAGTCTCGATGATTTCTTCTGAGACATTTGGGTCATGTAATGTAATGAATCCTACGGACCATGTAAGGGTTCCCCTTCAACCATTAAAATCGGGATGATTAAAAATGAATAAAAAATAATGCCTTCAATACATTGTTGTATGAAGTTAAACATTATGGTTTTGTCCATGCCACATGATCTTAAAAGGTATTATGTGTCCTGTTAAGTGGCATTGAACTATATGGTTTTTAATTACCATCATGAGGATATATAGGAATCCCAAATCATGGGCCTCGACCAACATAAAAACTAACCCCATCTCCCTAGATGATGATAATTTGTAGAGTGCCTAACTATGTGACTAAGAACCAACAACACAAAATAATTATTGTAACCCAGATAGAGAATCTCTGATGTATAAAAATGGGTAAATCTATGGATAAAAACATATAAATATAGATGGTTTCCCACCAAAACATGCCTATAATTAATGGTTAGGGATGAAAATATAATTATTTAGAATTTAAAATGGATTCATGAATATATATTAAATTTTTAATATTGTATCTAAGTAGGGAATAATTCCCCCAAAGTGGGTATAATGAGACTGACCTTCCATCCTCTCAACCAATTTGAGTTCTTAAGAATCATTTTTTATATTCCCCAACGACCACCTACCTTTGGAAATCATTCCCATTATCCATCATGTATATGAGATCCATTGGGTTTTTTATGGTTCCACAAATATATCCAATTGGAAAACGACCCACCATAAACTGGTGTGAAATGACTATAAATATCATGTTTTATTTTTTAAGAAGCTATACATGGAGTTATGAATTAGAGATAGGTGCATTAATGAGTTTAATAAAATCAATAATTTGACTTTGAATCCATTAGGTATCTCTTATATTTAATTTTAAAAGTATACTAATTAGTAGGAAAAATATCTATTGGTCAAAACTATTTTGTGGGGAGGATAGTTTAACAAAAACTACAGATATAAAGTACCCCTAAATTCTAGTCGAGGGAAATAGTGGATACAATAGTCCACTTTTTTCCTTAAGTGCGATGTTAGAGAGAATCCTCATGGAAATAATCCTAGGAGCTTAGTTCAAAAGTATGTTATTTTGAAGAATCTCTCATCCATCCACATTAAAACATGAATATTAGATTCCCTATTCCTTCTAAAATAACTCAAAAAATCACTTATTATTGACCATTCATGTCCTCATGTATTTGAAACCAATGTCACTATAGATTAGATAAACCATGAAAAAATTCATTCCGTTGAGTGTCGTACATTCATTTCTTCACATTTGATGACTAGGAAATAACCATATAGGGGAACATTATGACATTATACAAATTATGAAAACATTATGATATTGATGTTCATCCATCCCTAGTTATGAATGGTCCTATAATCAAAATCATCACTATTTGAAACATTTTTATGCGATATAGTGAAGTCAACTTTTTTCCATATAACCTAATAATTTAGGGGTTTAAAAAATAACAAAAAAACAATATGATAACTAATGTTGAGAACATTGTTTAGATACCTCATGTAAGATTTAGATTTTATGGTGGATCACAAAGACACAAGTTCTAGTGTCTTGATAGGAAGGAACTAGAAAAATATTTACATTGTAGCACCCTCATGACGTCACTAGGGGATGCAAAACTGTGTTGTTGGGAAAGATAGGGAACTACATAGGGATTTATCCCTTTTTGAGTCATATAAATTTTTCTACATAGTTGAAAGGTACTAAAAATGAAGGGGAATCATCCACTGGTTGATAAAACCATATAATCATTGTCTATAATGGATTTGAAATATCCCATGTCTATTCATGGATAATCATTATGAATATTTTATATTTCTCATCAACTAAATTGTAGTGACATATCTATTTTTGGGAAACCACAAGGTTGTATTATCCATTTATATAAACCATCTAATCACTTTACTCTCATATGATGTCCATGGGGATGTTTTCATTTATAAAAAACTATAAATAGAAGAACCTAACTCAATGAAATCAATATGAATTAATACTTATTCTAAGAACATCTACATGAATGTGGTTTTGATGAATATTCATTCACCATAACCAAGGATCTTTGAAAATCAAGATATGAACCCTTGGATAAGAAAATGATGTTGAAGAGAATTTCCCTCTATTATAAGGGTGATATTTTCAATGGATAATCCAAACCATTTTACATAAGTATGTGATCCTAGTGGAAATGATGATGCCCCTATATCATCTTCTAGATCTCAATGTTCTGTGTAGTATTCTTCACCCAAAAAATGATATATTTAAGGAGGAATAAATCAAGGATTCTCCTACAGTATTCAAGTATGTATTAATGACCAAATTTAATGAAATCATGATGTTAAATATGAGAATGAAGAAAATCAGTGGCCTATACTGATCAGTGACTCCAGTAATCCTATGGAATATGAGAGACACGTCTATTTCCTTACATAAAACTATGATTTTTCTGTATGGAATTCAATGAAAATTACTTGGATGGATCCCCTAGTCCCTAAAAATTGTTTATGTTTTATATAAATTCTATATGACTACAACAAGGTGGAAAGTATTATATATTTCTCCCATGATTCTAAAGAGATATATGAGACCGATAAGATAATCAGATCCAACTTGATCTGGGATGTTCAGTACCCGAAGTGGATCACCAAAATCATTCCCATATAGAAAAATAATTATAAAATTAAGGACTAAATGGTTATCATTTAGGTAAACTACCACTACATAATGTATGATTTCCCATTATTTTATATGAAACTAATTATCATTATAGTGGGTAGATTTTAATCTTTCTCGATTATGGATGAGTATTCTAGTAATAATTAGATTTGAAAAAATGGTAAATATGTGGGTCCCACAAAATTAATAGAACTCAAAGGGTTATACTTTTACCAAGTAATACCATTTTTATTAAATAATAATTGTTAAGCCTACCAACATTCCATGGGCTATATTTCATGTTCTTTTGGGGGAAGACTATAGAATGCCACATGGATGATATAGAGGTAAAATTTAAGAAATAATTTCAACACCTAATCAATCTTGTAATTATGTTCTAACAAATGAATACATAAATATTGAAGATGAATACATTTAAATATTTTTTATTTGTAAAATCAATAAAATTACTCACCTTCATATTATTCCATTGTAGCATCAATATCTTTAATCAAAAGACCAGGGTGATACTCAATATAGATCCCACTTGAAGCCCTATAGAATTAAAAGGACTATAGGGGCACCTCAATCACATCTGGTGATTCATATCCATCCTCATCAAAACAAATTTTACAGTTACAATGTTGATGATTAATGGGGTTATTTTCAAGGACAGACTAACCATAGAGTTGAGTGGGTGGCAAATTGAGTTCCTTGAAGTTTATTCACATAAAAAATCCCTCTTTAAAGAAATAATTGGTCCAAACAATTTATTTAACATATTAAATGGAAAAAATCAAATAACATAAAATAGATATGTATCACAAATATTTATCATGGCTTGGGGAATAAAAATCTCCCAGTCCACTACACAAATTTTCTTCTCCAGGATTTTGGTGATTTCCACTAGACCAGTCTTTTTTTCAAGTAATACTATTCCTTTTTCATATGACTGCATTAATGAGTGAAATAGGATTAAAAATTGTTCAAAAGATATATATGTTTTGAAATAGGATCCAATAAGGCTTTTAAAACAACACCATTCATGGTTATTTTACCAGGAACCTTTAAAATGAAAGATAAAACAAACATAGTATTTACAGATTGATCACATTGTTGAAAAATATAACAGTAAGAAGGGAAGAATTATCCTAGAGATATGATAAGAATGAAATATAGCTCTAGGAGTGTCTTATAAAGATAACATGGATGACAAATATAGCACGATTTTGTAATCTAAATCTTCTTATTATTTTTTAATAAAATAGACTAGTTCATCATAGATTCAAGAGGGGAAATTCTTGGATTCATAGAGAATGAATTTAAATTCTTATTAATATTATCTTTTTCATAATTAAGAGAACATTTTAAATTCATGAAATAAAATAATTTTTAATCACATGGGGAAATAAATCCCTGCATCATTTTTGTAGAAATACCCTAGAAATTGTGTTTTAATTAAATTATTCTTGTAATTTCGTCACTTCCCATCATTTGAGTCTTATAATAATAATTTTTACCAAACAGGGGTAAGACATCATTTAATGTATATATAGAATCCTTAACTCTCTCTAAAAGTACTCCAATGGTAATAAATTCCACGATATAGAATGATATATCTAATTTCATATCACCACGTATTTGACTTTTATATTGTTTAATTTACATAGCTGAATTGATCCACATAGTCCTTCTTCACCATGTATCCAAATTAACTATGTAGTTGAATTACATATATAGTTTAATTTTCTATGTATCTTAATGGATTCACATAGCCTAGTAGATTCATGTATGTTATTTACTAACTTACCCAAATTATCACATAGTTGAAATGAATCACCTAGACTTATGGAAGCATATACCTAATTTCACCACTTATCGTAATCATGTTGATGATTTCTCCATGTAAACTATTCACATATCTAATTGATCTATGAATCTAATTTATCACATTGGTGATTCAACAATGTAAGTGATTTCTAAGTAGCTTCTTTTGAAACATAAATAATTCACATTAGAATATTCTTCACATAGGTGGTTTACATAGTCAAATTCTCATGTAGCAAAATTCCTCACATAGATGATTTTCTGGACATAGTTATATTTATGATAAAACTCCTATAATTAATTAATTACTGATTTTTCAAGTAAAATCACATAAAATAATGACATTACCTAATGAATACATATAAAAATAAAATCATAAGTATAATAGGAAAGGTATTTGGGATAGTCAAGTCCTATGGTACATGAGATATGATGGAAAAACATTAGTATTCCTAAAATATTACCCTTTTTATGATAAAAAACCTATTAAATATTTAACACAATTTTTAAAAAGTTTTTTATAAATTTTTTTGCAAAATTAAAGGATATAAATAATTTTTAAATTGTTTTTTTTTCATTTACTTATCGACCTTAAATATACACTACTCTATGATTTTATTAATTGCGGAAACATCTCAACTTCTCTTCCTTTTTGTGTCATTAATAATAAGGGTAATGAAATGATAAATACTTTTAATTTAGAAAATTGAGTAATGAACTATTGAATTATACTAATAAAATAAAATAGAAATTATGGGATAAATGGAATTTATTTTAAAAAAGATATTAAAAATAATTGGATGAAAACATTCTCTTAGGATAACATAAAAAAATAGTTAAAATGACTTTTATTTATTGTAAATATGTTTGAAAAATATATCCACTCTACACAAAAAAACATTTACAATATACTAGTCATAAGACATAGTCATATAGTTATCATCAAACAAATAAGGTGATTTGGGTAGATGTAACCTGAAGGTAGGTTACATTGGAGAAGGCATCAGGTCCTTCCCTATCACTATTGTATCCCCACATACTGATCTATCAATAAATATTTATTGAAGATACTAAGTAGGATAACAAAGAATGTTTTCATGATTTCATTATTCTATATCGACATCATAGGATCTAGCAAAAACAAAATCACTTTTTTGGAGGATCAGAGGATTAGGTTCCTTCAATAGAATTATCAACATATACCGATACATATACCTTGGATTTATTTTTTTATAGATCTGATAAGAATCAAAATAAAGCAATATTATTTATTTGGAACCTCTAAATGTAGATAGTGGAGAATCAAATAGAGTTTTATACCTTTTAGTTGAAATAAGAAATCATCACACACATTGATTCTCTTAAAAATATCTGCCTTTTATATCTAAAGAAAAATAATATATGAATATTTATGAATTTAATAAATAGAGGAAAGAGAATTTCTTTTAATTATCATGATGTATTCAAAATAGACATGTGAAAAACATATAGGAGAATCGGGTAATGGAGAAAGGTCTTTAGAAGATGGACTATATGGACGTTTGGAAAATAGATTCTTCATAATTTGATCCAAATAATTTTTTATAGCGATCATTCTATTATTCAAATATGTTGTATTTCTATCCATATTTTCCACTTGCAATATTACTATTTGAAAAATTTCAAAATACAATGGGTAAATGGTTCAGAAAATAAAGAGATAACAAAAATAGAAGCAAGCTCACGTGTAGTTTCGAGAGTTGTGGAAACTAGTACAGGGGCTAGTTCCACCGAATGAATAGTTCATGGAGCATTATAGAAAACTAATTCCATAGATGTAGAAGAAACTAGTAGAGCTTGTGCTTCTTTATGTTCTAAACTGGATTCCCCTTTAGATGCTTCAGAGTTCAAGCCTTTTACATCCTTTTAAACATTGTATAACAATGTTAACAATCATTAATTTTTTATAGATACTAGATAGAGAGATATAAAAAAGCCATTACTTTGTTATCATTAGAAACGTCACAGATATCTTTCAACTTTTCAAAAATCGATTCTTCATGATAACCCATGGTATTATTCAATGAAACCTTCTTCCTAAACAAATATTTCTAAGTGATTATTGGGTGTCTTGGAACACACCCATAATATATTTATTCAATTATTTTATCTCTATTGGTGTGGACATATCACACTATCGTGATTGAATATGATATGACACGTCATTCAATTTTGAAATCATTTGATCAACTCCATTTTGAAAATCTCAAAATACTGATCGTTCAGAGATAGAAGTTGCATAGGTCTAAATATTATTGATAAATTTACATTGGAATATCACAACACTTCAAAAATTTTGTAATATTCCCTTCATATATATCATAAAGGACGTAATCTCATCTATAACAACTTGAGACATATCGTATTTCACTATTATAAGATTTTGGAAGATGTATCTTTAAGATGCATCCATTAGTCTAATATAATTAAAATATGACTTGGTAGGACAAACATATTTCATATAACTTTATAGATTTTTTATCTCCTCAAGTCCTTTTTTACATACTTGAAAAATAGATTACTGTATTAGTTGGAATATCTAAATATTCTTAATCATATTTTAAAATATAAGGACCCCTGAGTTGTTTTATCTCATCCTTTTAAGAATTCACCTCCTATTTCAACTCAACATAAAGGCTATTGATTTTATAAAATCATTCATGATTGCATACGTAAAATATTTCATTTCAAAACTATCTAATCAATTTTAAACATAGGGTGCTTCTTCATGAACTGGTGGTGGTTATAAAATAAGTGGTGTATGAGAATGTTTAATTGTATCCATATCTACGTCCATAGCACCATCTCTAATAGCAGGTAACCTAGGAAGATTTCAATCCACTAATTGATGCTCAAATTCTTGTTATGGTATTCCATAAACTACATAAGCACTAGGAACAGTCTCAACTAGACAATCTTGAGGAACTACATCATTTTTCTAAAAAACGGAATCATCATGATGAACAATTGTTGCATGTTCAGTAACTTCACATTATCAACATTGAACTTACTCTACCATATAAAGATTGATTATAGGGAACTGGGGATATGTTCAAACTACTTATGACTCTTTTACCTCCCTAGAAGGAACCATCTCAGTGGGAGATGCATCCCTAGGTGGTTGGGTTTGGAATATATCCCCCTCAACCACACTTTTATGTCAAAGAAGCTTCAAATATTTTTATTTTGAGTCTCATAAGAACCCAATTGACTTTAACAGAACTGCATACTATTTATTAATCATATAGAATTTTTCTGAATCTTCCTCAATAAGTTCCACTAAATTATTTTTTAGAATATTGGAGATCAGTATACCAAAAGGATAATGGATTAGCTTATATTTTCCATTACAATAGTTATGTTTAAACCACATCACATACATTAGTATACTGAGATTCATATTATTAATCAATATGAATAAAACATACATTTCTTGAAACAAATCATTCTATATTTCTTCATCACTCTAGGAAATCCTTGTTTGAAAAAAATGCAATGAACCTTCTATTCAGTCTCTAAATCATTTAATGGATTCTTCTCAAAAGAAATGGTTCTGAATATGAACTTGAAAATTTATATTGGCCCCATTGAACTCATTCCAACCTGAGTATGACTAAAATTATGCTCGTCCTCATTGGGATAAAGAAGGAATGTATACAAAACAACTAAAGAAACAATAATAACCTACATTTGATGAAACAACATCGTATATTTTATTGAATAGGAACATAGCATTACCCCAAAACTCCATTACCTATTCATAAAAAAGAAAAAAAAATTCATCAATGATGAACTCTAAACCTTGATGCTAAAGTAACGTCTTTAGTGTAATATTTTTAGACTTCATCCAAGACATATGAATAACCTTTCAAGAAAGAACTATAAATAGTGAATATCTTCATTTTTCATTCTTGGATGAACCAGAGCTTCCCTCATACCCATAATAAGTATTTTACAAGGTAGTTAGTTCAATTAGAGGTTCAAATATGGTTGAGTGGTTAGGGGTGATGGTTTAGCTTATGGAGTAAATAACATAATCAAATGGTGAAATACTTGAGAGCCAAATGGTTTATATGTCACAGACATGATTCCCAAATATCTTACATCTTCTATTTGGTTTTGGGTTGATTATGAATAAAATTTAAATAATATAAAATATAAACTAAAAGAAAAGAATATTATTTTCTAAAATAGAAATAATAAAATAGTTAAATATTATAGAATACGTTAATTTACATAGATAATTAAAATGAAATATTTATAATTAATTACAAAACTAAAATATATAAACTTTATTAAATTATACTAAACCAAATTTTATCGTAATAAAATAATAACTATCACATACAGGGGACTTAGAAAAAATATTTTATGTTTGATTCATTGAAGAGAAAAAAAAATAGACTGATATCACCTTTTTGGTATGATCTCTTAATAAATGACACCTTAAATATATATGAATTGTTATAGAATTATTTATTGTATTATTTGAAATGTTTATATCACTAGTATTATCATGTCTGATTGATAAATCATTGTAATTTAATGAAAACTTCATTAAGGCGTGTTTCATTGAAAATACATGTGTGAAACATCTTCCAAAAGTAATATATTTTGTATTGGTAGTAGATAATGAAACAGAGTATTGTTTCTTATTAAAATAGGATACCAGGGATTTACATATAAAATTGTAGGTTCCTAATGAACTCCTCCAATCTAGTCTAAAAAAATCAAATTCTTCATATAATTAAGAAATCATATTGAAATCATATTTTTCCGAACAAAGTAAAGATTGATAAATTATTCCTTTTAAAAATCATAAAAATTTTAGAATATTTTATATGATATTACATAGAGTTTTCATGAAATGTAGCACATAGAAAAAATTAAAACCTATTATCCGGTCTACTAGTATAAAAATATAATAGACAGCAAAATATTTCATTTTATATCTTATTGTCAACTTATTTCCCAGCCTCAACCAAGTTACTATTTTCATTAGAAATCATATGATTTGTATATTCCATACCACTTTCTAGTCTAGATCTTTTAAATAATCCATTTATGTATTTTATTTGATTTATCACATTATCTATGTCTTTAAAATAATGGAAAGGTTGGAAAATAATTTAACTCACCCATCATGCTCATTTCAAATTCTTTTTTCGTATGTTTTTTTAAATAAATTACACAATATTTTACTTTTAGAACCAAAAATAACATCATAAACATTTATATAATCAAATAAAATATTTGAAGATGAATTTTTCTTCAATTGAGTTTAATTTTCCATACCTATAGTTAAATAAATAGACAAAAAAATAACTAAAATGTTTAAACCAAATGGTATATTTATTTTAAAGGCTCCAAAGAGATTTGATAAGTATAAAAACTGAGTTTTTAAAATATGAAATTTCAAAATTAAGTGGTTTTTTAACATAAACATCCTATTTAAAAAATATTTTATATCCACATGATACAATTTTGAATTCATGTGTGATTTATGGACTAGTAGAATCCTAACGGATTCAAATCTTCCTACATGGGAAAAGATCACTTTATAATCTATACCTTATTTTTTATTATGACCTTTAGTGACTAGTCTAGACTTAATCCTAGTGATCACAACATGATAATCTTATTTATTACAAAACTCATTTTATTCCTATAAAAGGATATTCTGAGGTATATCAACTGATTCCAAAAATTTGTTCACCTTGAATTGGTATATTTCTTCTTTCATTACTAAAACTAAACTCTCATCCACTAAGGATTCATTTGTACATTTTGGTTTTATTTGACATAGATTGGCCGAAAATTATAAAATATTCCCTACAGTCATTATAGTTCTAATACCATCGTCTAAGCTTCCTAAAATAATTTCTATAGAATTTCGTATAAGGATTATAGGATTTATAGGTAGTACACTTTTGGGTTTAATGGTATCCATAATTTTAGAATTTAGTTCTAGAAAATAAAATTCTAACTCATCATCCATTTTTTTTCAAAGAGAGGTTCAGGTCTCATGTTTTCAATAGAATCTGTTATCTCATTTGTTTGGTTTATTTTGATATCAAAAGGATCAATTTAATCAAATTTCTTATTTAATTATTATTTAATAGGCATTTATCTTTTATAGAAAACACTATATGCCTTGGAATTAGTAGAATATACATGTAATATTCCTTCATTAGCCTTAGGATAAAATTTACCACGACTGTCCTTAGTGTTTAGAATATAAACCGTCCATCCAAAAAATTTTAAATATTGAGATGTTTTATTTCTATTATTCCACATATCGTAGAGTGTCTTCATCAAGATAGGTCTTATTAGTTCTATTTTTTTGACATAACATGATGTATTTACAACATCATCCGATAAATGACTTGATTAGTAATATTAGCATAACATTGGCGTAGGTTTTTCTTGAAAATTCATATTCCTACTTCAAACAACCAGATTATATTGTGGTGCTCTAGAAGTACAAAAAGTGTGCTTGATACCATATTTTGAACAATAGTAATTGAACACACCGTTTTCAAATTATCCTAAAAGATCTCTTTTTAACATAACAGTTTTGAAATATTTTTATATTTGAACCAATTTTCAATGACTTAGAAAAATTGAACATTATTTACTTTTAACACATAAATGTAAAACCCATGTAAGTATATAAAAATCCTTAAATAATAGATGAAAATATATTTATCCTTAGTATTTCTATTTTTGATGGCCCCAAAAATAAATATGAATAATTTATAGGGTTCTATAAGTATAAAAATATTTAATTTGTTTTAAAGATGAATTTCCTTTCTTTCTTATTTTTAATAGAACACATAGTTTCTATTTGTTCAATTTATGTTCTCGTAAATATGAAAATAACTATATTTTTTAAAAAATTTCCACAATGAATAAGAATTAAAATGTCTCAATCCTATATTCCAAAGGATTGATTCATTTTTTTCATCATTTAAATAGTTCAATTTTTATCTACTCAAAGAATTAAGATATAACGTATAAGAATTATTTGTTCTATGTGTTTTAAATTTAAGAATCCGATATTTAAAAATAGGTCATGAATTATTAGAAATATCAACATAATTACATTAAATTTAAATTTCTAATATACATATTAAGTTGTGCTTTAATGATTCAACATAAAGAACTATTTTTATCAGGAATGAGCAAGGATTTCAAACTGATCAAACTCCCATGATTTTTCCTTTATCATTGTTACGAAAAGTGACATATCCTCCTTTAATTTTTGATAATTGTGTAAATTAAATATATCTATACTCATATTCCATGAGTATACATTTTCTAAATACATGTTTTAATTGATTTTATTGTACCTTTCATCCTAAAAGACAAATCAAACAATATATTGTTTTGGAACCCATACTTTCCTGGTTACGACTATATTAGAAATTAATGATTAGGGAGTCCAAATCTATTTTTTCTATCCAGTAAATCCATAACAGAATTTGGAAATAATTTTTAAACAAAAAACTTTCTTTACTCCACATAATATTGGTTTTTTAAACTATAATTATTGGTATACTTGTCTCAATATCCACAGTGAAAACAATAATCTTTGTAGAGTTTCTTATTCATAGAATTTTGAAAATATTATGTTTTATAAAAATATGGATTTTACCAATGGGTGCCTATACCAAATAGTTTTATCGGCCTTACTATTACTATAAATATATATTAATAAATTTTCACCTTTTTAAAAAAATTCTTTGTAGAATCTTTGATGTCTGGTTAGTATTTTTAAATTTATTCAATCATATTACCATGTTCAAGACATGACACAATATAATTTTTCATCTTATTTTTCATATATAATTTTTTTCATTGAAGCCCTATTTTTCATTAACCATATCAGTATTTGACATTTTAAGATCTTTATTTTTATTTTTTGGTAGTCATACCTTGTTTATATTACGGTAAAATACTCTATTAATTCGCCATGAGAGAATTTTTAGTTTTATATATTGAAAACCATGCTCATAATAACAATAAGAATATAATTAATTATAGTTTTCCATAAAGAACATGTTGGGATTCTAAATAGAATTTTTAACATATAATTTTGTTGTAACATCACTAGAATCTCCTGAATAACTCCATGTGGATTTCATTTAATTTGTTTATTTCTTATTATAGCCATCATTCCTGAAGTAATTTTTCTATGAATTATTGTTATCTTATAGATATGGAAAATATAGCTTGATACGTCCAAGATTATTTTAGTCATTGAATCTTACCTCATTTGAATTTAAATCATACTTCTTATACTTATTAAATTTTTTCTTGAATCCTTCTCTTTTATTATAAATCTTTTTAAATTTTCTAGAAAATTGGGAATGATCACTGTCCAAAGAATAACTATTTGAACTATATTTATTATATGACTCATTTATTTGAATTTATTTTCTCTTCATGTAATCCTTCAAAGATTAAAATTTTAATGAACCTGATTCCTTACTAAATAATCTATTCTCCCCTTATCCATATTAGATATCTT
Organism: Viscum album; assembly: GCA_963277665.1. Classification (NCBI taxonomy): domain Eukaryota; kingdom Viridiplantae; phylum Streptophyta; class Magnoliopsida; order Santalales; family Viscaceae; genus Viscum; species Viscum album. The sequence goes on from OY728123.1 coordinate 671,675,321, forward strand.
CCTCATGTGACAAAATAATTCTAATGAGATATTTTATTTTAAAATTCATGACCTATATAGATTATCTAATAGAAACTGAGGTCACAGTCCATATTTTTTGTAGAATTATATGGATTTTGAAAACATAATCTTTCTTAGAAATAGGTTCTCCTAAAGGAGAAACATTTTGTAAAATTTCTAAAAGTCATCTATTGAATTTTGAAACACTATCCACTTACATCATTCAAAACATATCAAACATCATCATGGATGTTTTATATTTGAGTGATTTTACATGTTATATACCTTCCTAAGATACTAATATAGTACTCTATATTTTACAAGTTGTTTGACATTCAGTGACTCGATTGAAATCATTTACAATAAGGTCACATATTATAGAATTCATATCATTAAGGTTCATATTATAACTGTATTGAGTATCAGCATCCAAGGTTTTGGGTTGTGTTTTTGAATTACCTAAGGATTCACATATTTGATATAAACCTTTATACAATGGTTCTTTATATAGATGATCATCTATGCCTTCCAGTATTCATAATTATAACCATTAAAATAGGGAGCTCTAACCATTGACATACCTTATCTATTGTCATTTATATCATCATTTTTGGAATATGATCTTTATAATTAAAATTCTGAAAGGTGATAAATCAAAATTCTTGACCCTCTGATGTCAATTATTTTCCAATACAAATTCTACAAAGAATAAATATGGTTGAAATGAGTTCTTGAAAATATCTCTGATTATAAAACCACCGTCGTTGAAGTTCTAATTAATTCTGATATTTTATTTTACACAAGATGAATTATAAATAAAATCAAAAAAATTTAGATCAAACACATATATTTATAGTGTTTTAAGGAGTAAAAATACACTAGTCCACTCCCCCAACATTCTTCTCTATGATTTTGGTGATTTTCACTAGAGTAGTCAATTTTTCAAGTATGTCCTTTTATCAAGGGTTTCATAACAGACTATAAGTAGTAGACACTTGGTTTGATAACAGTAATATATTTCATCCAAGATCCAATAAATACTTATAAGCAATATCCGGTAATGTTATTTTATTAGAAACATTTAAAATTGAAGATAGAATTAATAGATTGTTTTTTATAGAGCGCGTAGTTTTAAAATTCAATTAACCGAAGAGAAGAAATCTATAGAAGAGATGGTAGGAATGAAATGTAACATGAGGAGAGTCTTATAAACACAACTAGGATGGTTGAGATAGCATAGTTGTAGATCATGAATCTTTTTAAGAATTTTAAATAAAATAAATCATAACATCATATCTTTAAAAAGGAGATTTATTCAATTAAAATAAAATTTGATTATGTTCATATTAATACCCACCTTTTCTTACTTGAGAGTAATTACAAAATTCAAAAAAATATCTCTTTTAATCACAACGTTATGGATCCATGAAAACCAGAAATGAACTATTAAATACACATGTTATTTTTTATGAAATACCATAGAAATTGTATTATCCACTAAATAATTCTTGTACTTTTTTCCATTCTATGTAATTTACTCTTATTATAATCATTTTGACCAGAAAGCGGTAATCCCTCATTTAATGAATTCATGGATGCATTAAATCTCTCTAAAAGTTTAGTAATTGTAATAAATATTGTGTTGTAGAATGACTTAGCTGATTATAAGTCATCATGTAGTGAAATTATACATAGTTTAATTCACATATCCGACTCGATCCATGTTTCCATTCATCACCATGTAAATGAATTATCTATATAGCCAAATTGTAAACATAGTTGATTTTTATATGTATTCAAACTGATTTACATAGGTTATTTACACTTGTATTCAAATAATGACATATCTAAAATGAATCATGTATCCATTTTGAATCACATAGCTAATTACTCCGTGTAACCGATTCACATATTCATTTGATCTATATATCTAATTACTCATGTGGGTGATTCATTGGCATTTCAAAATACCACATAGTTGTTTCCATAACATAAATGATTCACATTGTTTAAATCTTAATGTAAGTTATTTACATAGGTGAATTATCACATATCAACTTCATTAAGTAGTCAAATGCCTCACTTAGCCAATTTACTAGTCAGAATAAAATTTCATTGAATATATGTAGAATTGAAAACATCCTGATTTTAACAGCATAACGACATAAAATAATGATTAAACCTAAAAAACACACTTAAGTCAAAAAAAAATCAGCCAAATATAAAGGGTATTTGTGATCATCAAAACGTAAAGTACATGGGATATGTTGGACCAACATTAATTGTATAATAGGGGACACTTATCACTACAATGGGTTTTTTCAGAGTGACTTTGATGATCTCATGTTATACCTTATATACCCACTAGTCTTGATGTTAATCCTATAATAAGTTCCTCTCATCCTTTATATGCAATCCCTTGAATGATCGCTTGGTACCCTCCATGATCATAAGAGTGATACATACAAATAGAATTGTCTATGTTATCTTAATAGGATGATGTTTTATACTAAGCCCTAATATTCTAATATTGAGAAGAAGTACCTTGCATTGGCCGTCATAGTGAAGAAGGTGGAAAATTAGTTGTATCACCATGTGGAACATCTGGTCTCTAATATCCATCAGCTCAAATATATCTACAATTTTACAATTTTAAACTGATGCATATAATGACGATAATTAATTCTATATTATTATTATAGTCAATTCATGTATCAAAAGGAAATCAATGGATAATAATTTAATTATTTCTCACGTTCCACACTATCATTGAGAATTCATTATTGGATATAGAGATCAATTTAAAAAATGGATTCTCTCCATGAAATCTCACATGCATGTGAAATTTACATTGACGATGCCTCTTTAATTCCAACAGAATGAATGATGGAAAACATAAATATCAAATTGGTTGTCTTGGGGATTATGTTTCTCTCTCCAATAAAAGTTTTCCTACCCTGTTCCTTTATGTTTCGATATGTATGCTCCAATAATGAGGTAGAATACCATTCCCTAATTACCAGAATAGAGTTTTCCCTACAATTACTCGTTTCCTAATTAAACATTATTATTGATTTGTAGTTGGTGATCAAACAAATAAATATAGAATCTTCCATCAATAAGGAATATTTAATTCTATTTATGGAATATCTACAAGGGTTTATGGAAGAATTATCCTCATATTCAATATTGTCACACATCACACATTTATAGAATGTATTAGTGCATTCACTAGCCAATACAGTTATACAATTGGTAGATCTCGTTCAATATGATATTTTTATTCACATCTTGTATTGTAGGGTGGTATCCCCATTTATTAGTAATGATAATGAATAAATATATGAAACTATTTTGACCTTATACCAAATTGAGTATTTTATTTTGATGGATGATTTCATAATTTAGATGATGCCTCCCATAGTATACTACCTTAAAAATGTTATTCACCTAAGGGATTGATCAAAAATGAATCAAATTCATTGGAAAGCGTCAAATTTCACAATCCATGATGTCCTAAACTTCTATAAGGTCCACTACAAGAAATGATTTTATGTGTTTCTCCTTAGGTTCATAAATGGGGGATATACCAATGTTGTTATACAATAAATCCATGTGGTCACCTATGCTTCCCAAAATTCATGAACAAAGATCATCCTCCAAATCAAAAGTCTTGGATACCTTTGTCCCTTAATGATCAATTAATATATAGAATACATTAAAAATTGTTATGTGTGTCATATCTAGGATAATTTTATCCATAAACCTGCAGAGTTTTTACACTCTTCCAAATACTATTGGATATTCTCCATAACGGTGATAGAATTCATGGGTCCTTACCCTCGTTCCATAGATAGGTATTTAATTTTTGATCTTACTTTCACAGATTTCTTCTTGAAATATATCAAATTCATACCCTTAGAAAAAATTTGAAAAAAAACCTATCACCAATTCTGTGAGTTATAATATAATTGCATGACTTGGAGTCCCTCATAAAATATTGGAATATAATGGAACTAATTTGAGTTATTTTTAATTAAAGATGATGTATCAAAAGTACAATATATAGTCTTACCAGTTATGCCATTATCCAAAAAATTTGAATATATAGATAATGGCCTTTAAAAAAACTCAATCCAATATCCTTTCGAATATGGTGGATAAAGACAATATTTTTTAACCAAATAAATTCTTATATGCTTTGGGGTCTTAACACACCACATCTTATATTGCCACGTGAGTTATATCATTCAATCTTGTATATAAGACAGAGTCAGTCCTTCCCATTTATTTTCATATTCACTCAATTCTCATTTCAATCTATTATTAACTATGTGGGGTTGATAAATATCTTATAAATCTTGATTAATTGGATAATCTTGTTGAGAATAGGTTATTAACACTATACAACCTAGGGATTCAATAAAATCATGTTTCTTGAGCATTCAACATTTAGGTTTTCTTCTATTCATTTGCAAAAGGAGGAATATTACAAGCTCTAAGAACATAAATAACACATAGGATGAAACCCTCAAATTGTTTATAAAAATTTGATGGTATATTTTCCATACACAATGTTTACTCCAACATAGTTTGCTCACTAATTCCAATGAATTAATGGTGTATCTTTCAAACCACTAATGCATGGTTTCTAAAATAAAAAATACTTCTCATAACATCACATTGGGATTGATAAATTCCATTCTGCATGAATTTGAACTAATTGGAGAGTATTGTATTATATTTAACATTAAACTATTTATAAATAGTACTTGTCATATTAAATTAAATAATAAGACACTATGGTCTTAGTCGTACGACCCTAAACTACATGGTACCCACGTTATTATCAAATGACATTAAACTTCATGTCATATGATTCACCATTCATGACCATTAACTACATTGAATAATATATTGTATATGACCTAATTTTCTTACGTCAAATCCTTGTCTATGTAAAAGTATTTGAAATATTCTTCCTTCTCTATGAACTTATACTATAATAAAATACCCCCTAAAATAATCATGTCCTAGTGTTTGGGAATTCTTAATTCATATTAAAATTTCCCTTCTATAGCTCTATGCTAGGATGGGATCATTCTATCTTTCCCATGAACGTGATATAGGTTAGTGAAATTGCTACATTTTTTTATTTTTTAACAAAAACTGAGACATGAATTGGAAATCCAATTCATGTCCCAAATAACATTATTAATATAAAAAATAAACAATACAAACACGAGATTTAAAAATCTTAAACTATCAAGGGATTGAGGGGGGGTATAGTATTCAGTGATATAAAGGTACAACAAAAATCTCATCTATCAACATACACCTATAGAACAACATAAACCTACTTGACAATCATGGAATCAGAGTAGAATACATCAAAGCCAGGAATTTTCTACCATCATGAACCCAGTCACATAGGAATACAAACAATAATGAAAAAAGTAGCGAACCTCATCATAGAAGTATACTACTCCATGTGGTCGTGAAGTTTTCTCAATAAGACAAACAGGGATCCAAAAGAAGAGCATTCCACATTCCTCGGATAAGAAAAGATCAACGAACAAATTCATTTCAATAGAATTTCCTTGTAATGGAAATATGGGTTTCATTTGAATTCCTCATCCATTTTGGAAAGCATTATTTTTCTGATTTGATGATATGCATCCGTAGTGATTTTACCATCCTTGTACTGTTTCCAAAAGATTGCATCTTGTTCTTCCATCCAAGATAATAATTCCTCTTCCATGCAATTAGTAAAACTATATTCATCTTTTAGAATAGGATATGTATCCTCATCAAAATTTAACTCTTTTTATCCTCATCATCATCTTTTTTCCAGAAATAACAACATCAGTGTGCTGAGAAGAGTTCATATTTTGTGATCCAATAGCATCAAAAAACCTAGTTACAACTGTTCTTTCAATGTTAGAGTAGTATTTATGTTTTTGAGTCTTCTTGGGATGAGGTGTGATATAAGCATATTGATAAATCATTATATTTTTCCTTTTCTAGAGCTTGACTTCAAATATTCTTCCTCATGTTTATAGGCTTAGCCACAGGAATCAAGTAAAGAGTCATTGCAGTCAGAGTGTGTACTTTTGTCCACCTCTTCTTGCAAGGATTTAGAAGGATTTTAAGGATCCACCTTGAAATAGCTACATTATGAACTATATGTGTCCCAATTACTATTATTATAGGATAGGTAGTGATTCTCATATTCCTTATGCTAGGTTCAGCCATGAATACCATCAACTATAATCCTTTGTGTGTGGGCCTTCACTAATAAATGTCATGTTATATAAATTATGCATACGTTGAAACGTCGTATAATGATACTTGGATATATTATATTGGAAATAAACATAGGTCTTACTTCAGGTTAGGAATTTACACAATAATAAAAAATGTCCCTTGTAAGAACTATGTGTGGATTTATTCCTATTATACCAAAATATGAAGTGACACCTTGTGTTCTTAAACAATGTCTCCCCACAAATCCTACATATTATAATCGGCATCTCCATCCTAGAGTTTGATCATTATCCTAATTCATGTTGACCCTTCCTCAATTATCTATATGCTTGGATACTATATTCATTGAGTCGATTATTCCTCGTGGAAACCCAAAATCCTAGAGTTGGTATTCTACTCTTAGAAAATTTCTATTGGTTATGTGGTCATCATCACTTGAACCTAAACCACACAAAAATGGTATAACTTATAAGACTTATATTGGAATATTATCTATAACATGGTTCCCTTAAATAAGATAAGTTCCTATTTTCAAATTTTACTAGTTCATAATGGGTATTATCCAATAGTTATGAATTGGGATGAAACCATTTCATTATCTCCAATGTATGTGCTTGATATGTACAGATAACACTCAACCAAGAATGATGTGTGTCTGGATTAATATTTTTTCAAGATACATAGTGATATCTATAATACATATCTAGGGCTCATCCATTATAATTTTTTCTCCCTATCACTGGTGTTTATACCATTCCAAATTTTTTTGGGTTTTATTATTCCTTTTCTCACCGTTAATTCATTTCATTTCATTTTATTTTCCCCACATAAGAGCCAGTTTTACATAGACAATCTCTTCTATGAATTATATATGGATTGAATATTTTTATTTATAGATATATAGTTATATCCAGATTATCTATATTAGATCTATAAATATACTTTACCCCATAAAATCCATTTTTTAGTGAATGATCCCTTTACCTTATACTTTTTGGTTTCTTTAATGGCCTTGGGTTAGGACAGAACCATTTCATTTTATCGTATTGTTTAGAAAGCATTCAAGTCAGTTTTTCTACCTTCTCTCATAATCATAATAATCAATGTTAATACCATATCCCTTTAACATTATCTATATTAGTAAATATTCAAGATAAGAACTACTTTTTTCTTTATTCATGTTGTCTAAGGATACATAGTGAAACCCAAAATTCTTGACTCAATTCAAGTCACAGATCCCATCAACTTCAATATCACTCTAATTATCAGTGTTTGGGCCCACTCATGCTGATCTATTTCTTCAAAACCCCAATTTTTGGATGAATCCCTTATCACCTACCCAATGCATAAACCAAATATTCACATAAATATTTTATTAGTATCATGTGTGTGAGAACCCTTTTTTCACACATGTATTGATCCTTTAAAATTTAAATTTAATTCTTTACTTTGGACCTAATATGGATTCCTAATGGGTTAATAATGGTCGATTGGGTGTCCCAGGTGATTTCGATGCCTGGAACCCATCTTTTTGTGAAAACTATCCATGTTTCATAGTTGGCGCACGGTTGGCTCATGATTTGCCTAACCGTGAGGACGATGTTTTCTAGACAGAGCCTCCTCTCACGGTTGGCACATGACTATGCAGCCTAACCCTGAAAGTTCCCCATTTTCTTAGGTAACCATTCAAATTTTTTTCTTGTGTTATCAAATCGTGCGGAAAAACCGTGCACATGTCATTTTCAGGGTAATTTGACAATTCTTCCCATAATGTTCTAATCAGAACCCCTCTTCCTCCCAAATCAGTATTTCTGAAAGATTGACATAAATTTATTTCATTTTGGATCTCTTTGAAGATATATGGTATGAATCAAAATATATACTTCATTTGGGATCTGATTGATCTTTTGTTCTTCATGTTGTATGTGCAGTAAAAAGTACTCGAGTCCTTTTGAGTCACTCCCCTTCTCTCTTTCTCTAGATCGAGTTTTCAAGGTATGAGTATTTTTCAATTTTTCTTAGATATTCTTCAATATGAGCTAAATCAAGGTCCAATTAAGGAGTATGATAATCGTACAACCCTATGGTGGGTGTTCTCTAACTCATCCTTCAAGATCATTGATTTTGGATTTGTCATGTGGGGCCCACCGATTTCATCCGCTATCATTTATTGAATTAATATTCCATGCTTATGATAATTTAAAGTATATGAATATGATATTTCAATATATGTGATTATTTATTGGTTTTTATGACCACAACACCATCCATTCCATGTTAAAGGTTCTTCCATAATTTTTGTTTACTCTTTTGACACGATTGTCCCACAATTTGGGTGTGCCTTCGTTTAACCACAATGAGGGTATGATTTTATATATTAAATGTATTGTTTATATTTTGAATTCCATAATGGTATGTAACATATATGCGTAAAACATTACCCACCTATGTTAAGTACCTCAATTAATAATTAAATGTGAAATGGAAATTGGCATGTATATTGAGTATATTACCCAACCGTATTAAATGTGAATTATTTATAGGTTGCATGTCTATAGAACCCCATTCCACATTTATGGAATGTATACGAATGAACCATAATTATTGAATATTCCTTAAATGTATTAAATTAATGGTTTCATGCTACATGGCCTTGTCAGACTAATGAATGGAAAGGCATGAACCAAATGGACTTATTGATTAATTATGAGTTGATTAAATGGTTTCATGTTACTTGAACTTATCTCACTAATGAATAGAAAGGCTTGAAAAAACTATTGAATTCTACATGACCTTATCACACTAATGAAAGTAATGGCTTGAACAAAAGAAATATTACATGACATCATAATCAAATAAAAATGGCTTGACTCGAGCTCGCCTTGGATTCTGATTGGAGAATGCCATGAGCACTCGAGAACACCATTCCGATTCAACGATTTTGGCCTGATTAGGTTGAGATCCACCTATATCCTGATCCTTTTCTGTTCTTGGATGCCTGGTATAACACCATATGATCCCTTCAATATCATTTCAGTATGTCTTGGATACACTCCTTGGTTCCAGCATTGACAAGTATGTGCCATAGTTAAACCCCATAGGGCCCTATCTCTGCTTTGCCCTATTTTACCTTGGATGATCACCTTGGACATTATAAGAACCTAATTGTGGAATTCCTTAGACAATTATCTTTGGATTACAATCTTACCCCATGCCAGGCAACAACTATTATTGAGTTTGTGACCCTTGAGGTTGATGTCGCCTTGGTTATTAGCTTTGGACATCACTATGAAATATCATTATAGGTTGCCTTGTTACAACAAAGAACCTTTAATATTTATAACATGAGACATTATTATAATTATTTAATAATAAAATAATTAATTTTTTACATGTTCAGACACCATCCAAGGGATGAAGCACATACATGGGTATTTAGTTACATTGTAATGTTTTAATATATATATTCATGCTTACACCCGATTACATTTCCATTACATGGGACTAGTTTTGTAGGAATCATTGGTGGTGGCCCAATTAGATTTATCTCACACCCTATTTGGGTGTTGTTTGAAACCCAGAAAGATTACATCATTTTCGGTGTTAAAAAATGGAATCATACGACTTCAAACACATGAGTACATTTTGTTTGGGATGGATCTTGATAGAAGATGAACGAGACAAAGATCGAGATGCTTGGAAAAGTCTCTGATTTCCTATATAATGTTGTTGTACATGTCATGAATATTGTCTTGTATCCATATTTCCAGTTTTCTAGTGACATGACATGTCATTAGTTATTGAATTCTAATACAGTTGATTCATTTCTTTTTATTATTGTCTCTACTTTCTTTTAAGCCTTTTGTTTAATTATATTCCTTCTTCTATTTACCCTATGATTACATTCACCTACTTCACTACACTATATTTATAGGTCAATAGTCTCCCCATGGACACACCAGAGGCCCTTGTTGCTAGTTGGCAGGCTCTGGCCTTTAGGGAGATGTGCTTTAGGCCATGTGGTCAACCGGGCTCAATGTACCCATTGAGTGGAATTTGGGTCTGGGACACAACAAAGTGGTATTAGAGTTGCTATATTTTCCTACATTAATATTTTGATAAAATAGATTAGAGATTATGAATGCTTGGGACTTGGTCATAATCCATGCTCAGGCGTTGTGAACCCATGTTCTGGGAAAAAACCTAGTTACCTAAAATTATAAATGTTGTTCAACTTTTTCCTATCACAGTTGATGTTATTTCACTATTGGGTGATGAACATGTTGTGTGGAGTTATTGATTATTACCCTATTTGATGATTTTATATCATCCATGCCCTGATGATATGAGGGAATGTATCATTATCACATGCATCATTATAGGCACCTAGAATCTACATGTCATGCATGTTTCCATGCTATATACGTATATTTTCATTATTTTCATAGCTTGGTATGCCTATGATTTCTGAGCGATGTTTTGACATTTATATTATGCTTGTTTTACTCTTGTTTGTGATTGAGTGAGTACAGATCTAGATTCATGAGGTGTATAGTCCCCCATGGGATGGGAAGATAATTACTGTGTCTAGACATTATACTGTAAATAAATGGGTTGTGTTTCTAGTTATAGGTGTATGGGAACTAATTTCATCAAAAATGGATATCCATTATAAATTGTATCATGAAATCTATGATTAATTTGGTGTAGATCATTATCCCAACTTCTCGTGTTTATGAAAGTTAAATGAGTGAACCTGGTAATTAAATATATAATTAATGAAACTTAAACTTGATAACATTCTGATATCTGGCCGTCAAAGAGAAATGTTGGAGTAGTATTCATGGGTTAGTGTGTTTTATTACATTCATATTCTTCTAGTTATGATATCTTTTTTTATGCTTGTTATGAGGTGTGTTCTGGGCTATTGTAGACTAATGCTACCATGACGTCCTCATATTGCATTCCAGGAGGGTGGTGAAGACCATGCTCCAGACAACGTGGGCCCCAGCCCACCACTCTTACCTCCTATAGTGCCACTCAGGGAACTGCCGGGTGTACCAAATATGGAACAGATTCCCATGTTCTTGATAGTTTCATACGTCTATTGTAGTCCATTTAGGGTGCTGCATGGCTTGCAACTACGATGGCTAGTCTGACTAATGAGTTCTAGCTACAACATCCTCTTACTTTTCCTAGGGATGGCCATCTACAGGGTTTGAGTCTTGAATTAAATCCACTCTATCTATCATTGAGAATCTATAATTTCCTCTATATTGGTTGTTCAAACACTCAACATACATAATTCTAGTTCCGTCCAAGCATTGGTGGGATGTGGTTACCTAGTCCTGTCTTTATCAGGGCATGTTATGGGTTGATTTTCAGACTACCATCTATGATAAGTTTTGTCCTCATACATTGAGAGCTAACCTCTCCAGGGATTCCATTTATCTCGATTAAGGTTCTATTTCAATTATGGAATATTCAGCATGTTTCACAGAGTTGTGGTTCTTTTCACTGCTTCTAGCCGGTGATGAGCTTTCGTGTGCTAGACATTTCGAGGATGGGCTCTAGTATTCCATCCATATGCAAGTGAATTTAATTTTCTGGCCTAATTTTTCTAATATAGTCAATCTGGAACTTATCATGGACTGAAACCTGAGGGTTGCAAGTAGCACTGATTTTAAAGGATCAATGTCGCATTAGGTCAGTAGTTCTTCTGTTTATAGGAAGCCTTCTCAAAAGGTTTCTTGTGAGAGTAGTGACAACCATATTTTCCATTTTAAAAACTATAAAGGGTGTCATCGGTGTGGATGACTGGGTCATTATAATCCTCAGTGTGATAGAGACCCACTAGATTTTCCGGATTGTGGACATATGGGACATCTTCAGCATTTTTGTAGGACATTTCCACCAGTTTCGAGTGTAAAAGGATCAGAACCATATCCTACATTAGGAGAAAGTTCATTTATATTGTCTCAGGTAAGGGAGTTGGAAAAGAACTGGTATGTCTAGCCAAGGATGAGGTCACAACCATGATATCTAGACCCCTAATCACTAGCATCACCAATTTAGAAATTATGAATGTGGTAGTCCATCTGTTGTATAGGGTCATGGATTGGGCCATTTAAATGTACTATAATCGATACACGAGGATCAATATATAGGAATATCTACAGTACGATTTTCTATTCCAGTTGTCTCTACTATAGTATCTGTATTATTTGATACAAGTTATTCGAAGAAATTTAAATCTGTATCTATCGTGTATATTCTCGAACTAAATATACTATATCTCTATGGTTTAATGACCATAGATACACTTTTGGGAATATAAAAGGGGGGAATATGCTAATGTAGGGACTATCCCATTGAGGTAGGAAGTTATACTTATTTATGGAACCTCTTTGTTCTCAAGATGATGGGATTCAATTTCATACTCGGAATGGACCGGTTATTTCACTTTTACACTTTTGTAGACTACTATCATTGTAGGGTAACTTTTACACTGCTATAGGGAAGAAGTTATCTATATAAGGGTGAGTGGGATGACCAAGCTGGTAAATCTCGACCAGAGCATCATGAGAAAGGTGGTGTGACTGCCCAGATTTAATATATCTTCAAAGAGGATCATGGGTTATGATAATATTTTTTCCCTCTAGTTGTGGATCATTTCTACGATTTCTTTCCCACTGATTTTTTCAGATAAACTCTTGAGAGAGAGGTAGAGTTTATAATCAATATTGTTCTTGGAGTATCTCTAGTGTCCATTATACATATAGGATGGCACCAATATATCTTCAAGATCATAAGTGGAAGTTATAGGATTTATAGACCAAAGTATTTATACGTCCCAAAACATCATGTTGGGGTTCATCCCTACTTTTTTCCAAGAAGGCAGATGGAACATTACGTCTATGTGTGGAGTACAGAAGGTTGAACTAGATTACGGTCAAGAACTGATATCCACTTCCTCGAATAGATGATCCCTTCAACCAAATCCATGGTGAGAAGGTATTCTCTACGATCAAACTACGATCGGGTTATCATCAAGTGTAATTCCCTTGTGCAGCATTCTATAGCAGGTATGGTCTATATGAGCACGTTGTTATGTCATTCTGTCTTACGAAAACACCTGTCATTTTGATGGATTTGTTGAATTGGGTTTCCCACCCCTATTTTGACAATTTTTTCGTAGTATTTATATAAGATGTCTTGGTTTATTCTCACAGTCATAGCAACCTTGTCAAACATCTTGAGATCATTATAAGTAGAATGAGAGAGCATCAAATTTATGACAGTCTTTCTAAATGCCACTTCTGGATCAAAATTTTTCACTTATTGGGTCATATTATTTTAAAATCAGGTGTATCTGTTGAACCCAAAAAGGTATGTCATGTAGTTTCCTGGGAGAATCCCATGAATGTGTTTGATATATAGAGTTTCTTGGTGTTGGTTGGATATTACAATAATTTCATACATTACTTTTCTCAATTTACTTCACTCATTACTGGTATTAGAAAGAAGGGTTTCAAGTTCATATGGTCAGAAGCATGTGAGATATACATTCAGAAGATAAAAGGGAGGACTATATTGGAACATATTCAAACTCTTCTTGTGCTAGGTAAATGTTTTACAATCATCTGTGATGCATCAGGCATCAGCCTAGTAGTAGTGATGATATTGTAAGACTGAGTCGTTGAATATAGATCTTAATAATTGGGTCCTTATGAAAGGTATTACCCAAGGCATAACCTTGATCTAGAATCAGTTTTCCTTTCCAACCATTACTGGAGACATTATCTATTGGTTCAGCACATTATGGTTTGAAAAAACTACAATATCCCGAAATATATCTTTTCAAATCATGACTTGTGCCTCAAGCAGTAAATATTAGTTGAATAACATCAGTTCGTTGATTTTTAGCTTGCCAATATGCCTGGAAAGGGTGATGTGTTCACTGATGTGCTGATCCAAAAAACTAAATCACATACCATATGGGATTCTAGTGATGAGTGGAAGTTAATTTCCCACTTTTTTGAGCATCATCTATTGTTTCACAAAATTTAGAGGTAGTCTTACCTCTCATCCTTGACAATTACCTCTTCCATCCATGAGAAGGTGACGAGTAGATAGTTTTTCGATCCTAAAGGCTTGGTACATCATGAGAGTATATGAGGAGATAACCTGCCTCTGAATTGGTTAGGGGATAGAGATCACATCTTTCATGTAAGTGGATGTATCTGGGTTCCTACAGACATGAGAGTGGATTTTATGAATGAGTCCCACACATCATAATTGGTAGTTCATCCTGGAATCTAAATACATATTGAGATATGTAATGCTAGTATTGGTGGCCTAGGATGAAACTTTATATTCTAGGATATATCACTTGGTGTTCCACCATTTCACAGGTGGAGGTAGAGCCCCAAAGAACTATAGGCTTGTTACATCCCCTTCCAGTCCCAGATTGGAAATGGGAAGATGTTTCTAGGGTTTTCATAGTTGGATTACCTAGTTCACCGAGGGGTGGTGTTTCTATTTAGGTAGTCAATGTACGACTTATAGAATCACCCCACTACATTCCTATTTGGGACACTTTCACAATTGATGAACTGGGAAGACTATATGTCCCTAAGATCATACTACTCCATGGGGTCCCTCGAACTATCATTTCTGATCGGGATTCACATTTCACATCACATTTCTCATAGGGTTTTCATAAGTCTATGGGAATTCAAGTTCTTCTAATAATATCTTTTCACCCTTATACTGATGGACAATAATAACAAACAATACATGTTCTAGATGATAAGACCCGAGCATGTGTCCATGGTTTTGGTGGTTCTTCAATTAAGCATATACCTCTCATCGATTTATCCAATAATAATAGATTTCATGTAACAATTAAGATGGCTCATTTTGAGGCCATATATGGTAGGACATGGTGTTCACCCCTGTACCGGCTTGAGGTAAGTGAGGCAGCCCTACTAGGTCCTTGTCTTGTTTACGAGAATTACGAGAAAGTTTAGATGATCAGAAAGCATATGACTACTGATCAATCTAAATATAAATCAAATGTTGATCACCGTTAATGACATATTGAGTTTGCAGTTGGGGATATTTTTTTATGGGGTATCGCCTAGGACATGTCATAACAATTACAAAAGTATGGAATGTTTTCACCTAATTATGTTAAGCCCTTTGAGATTCAAGAGAGTTTTGGTCTGGTAGCCTATTTGTTTCTATTACCTCTGAGGCACCATTTAATGCATGATGTCTTTCATGTTTCAGAGATTCTCCAATATCATAAGACCCATATCATACCTTCGATCCTGCGTAAGTTGAGTTAGATTTTGATGCTACCATTGAGGAGTATCCAATACGCATCCTTAATTAGAGCACAAAGACTCTCTGAGGCCAGTCTATCCCTCTAGTATAGGTGTTACGGTAGCACAGCCGAGAGTAGAATAAGACATGGGAGAGGGAAGCTGAAATACATGCCAAATGGACGTAGTTGTTCAGAGCCAATGTTTATACACCCTTGGATGGTGAACGTGGGGATGAGTTATTTCATGGGGGAAAAATTATAAGAACTCGGTTTTTCTCTTCGGTATGGATCCTTTAAAATTTGAGTCTCAATATTTACTTTGGACCTAATATAAATACCTAAAGGCTAGGTAATGGTCTCAAGGGTTTACATGGAATATTCTAATCATGGAACCCATATTTTTGGGAAAACTATCCATGGAGTGTGGTTGGCACGTAGTTGGTGTAGAATTTTCCTAACTGCGTGGATGGTGTTTTTCAAGATAGATCCACCTCTCACGGTTGCCACACGGCTATGTGGCATAACCATGCAAGTTCCCCTTTTTCCTAGGTAATAGTGCATAGTTTGTGCATAGTTTTTCAAATCGTGTGGACAAACCAAGAACATGTCATTTTTCTGGATAATTTGACAATTTTTTCCTTAATGGTCTAATTTGAACACCTCTTCCACCCTAATTCGAATATCAGTGGGAATAAACTAAACTAATCTCTTTTTAGATACCTTTGAAGATCTACAATAGGAATCAAGAGAACTCCTTTTTCCTGGATCTGATTGACCATTCATTCATCACGTTCAATGCACAATAGTAATTACTTGAGTCCCCTTTATCCATTCTCCAAATATCTTTATCTCTATCGAGTTATCGATATTTGAGTGTTTTTTCTTTTTATTAGATATACTCCAATATAATCCAAATCAAGGGATAATACTAGAGGTGGATAATCATCAAACCCTAAGGTGGGTAGTCTATAACTCATCCCTCATGTTTATTGATTTTGGAATTTTCATGTGGGGCCCACCAATTTCATCGAGTGATACTTATTAAATTTATATTCAATTCTTATAATCATTAGAATAGTATGTATATTCTATTGACATATATTTGATGAATAGTTTGTGGTTATGACCCCAACTCCATCCCATCCACGTCGAAGGTTATGCCAAAATCTATGTTCAGTGTTTTGATATGTTTTCACCACTAATAAGGTGTGCATTCTCTTAACCACTCTAAGGGTAAGATTTTCTATATTAGACGGATTGTAATATTAGTAATTTCATAATTTAAATTACTATGTATTGGTACCACTTTAACAACCTATGTTATGATCTTCAATTGATAATTAATTGTGAAATGGAAACTGGAAAGTATATTAATTATATAACTTTCCCAGATTAAATGTGAATGATTTATAGGATTCATGTCTGTACCAGAACTTACCACATTAATGGTAGGTAGTGGAAAGAACCTTAATAATTGAATATTACTTAGATGTATTAAATTAGTGGTTTCATGTAACTAGTCTGTATCACACTAATGAATGGAAATTCGTGAACCAACGGTTGCATGCTACATGAACTTATCACACTAAATAAAGGAAAGACTTAAACCAAAAGAAATATTATATGAATTCATAATCAAATATGAATGGCCTGACTCGATCTTTCCTTGGATTCTGTTCAGAGATTTCCATAGGCACTTGGGAACCCCATTCTCATTCAAGGATTCAGCTTTCATAGGTTGAGAGCCACCTAGATCCTGATCCTTAAATGTTCTTGGATTCCCGGTATAACACCATAGGATCCCTTCAATATCATTTCATGATACCTTGGACACCCTCCTTGGGTCCAGCAATGAAAAATTTGTGTTGTGGATAAATCTCATAGGTCCCTGTCTCTACTTAGCCCCATTTTACCTTAGACGGTCACCTTGGACTCGGTAGGTGCCTCATTTATGGAATTCCTTGGACTATTCTCCTTGGGTTACACTCTTACCCCATACTAGGCTATAGTTATTACTAATTTTGTAACCCTTGAGGTCTAAATCACCTTGGTTATTTCCATGGGACTTCACTATTAAATATCATTATAGGTTTGCTTGTTACAACTGGAACCTTCTCAATTTCTACCATGGGACTTATTTATAAATTAGTAATAATCGAATAATGAATTTTTGAAATGTTTTGACAATAGGTAAGGGATGAATCCAATACATGGGTATTTTGTTACATTTTACTAATTTACTATATATATTCATGGATTCACATAGTTATATTTCCATTACACATGCAAGATGTTATAGAAACCATTGGTGCTGGCCTACTGAGATTTATCTCACGAACTCTTCGGGCACCACTTGGTACCTAGGGTAGATTACATGGTTTTAGGTGTTGGAAAAGGGAAATACGACTTCAAACACTTGATTTCTTTCAATTTTGGATAGAGCATAATAGAATATGGTCGAGCTAGAGCTCGTGATTCTTAAGATAGTCTTTGATTTCCTTTATAATATTGGGGAACATGTTATGTATATCCATGTTTTCGAGTTTTCTGTTGTGCTACACTTTGTTAAAGAGGGAATAGTCTCCCCACAGAAACACCCTAGGTCCTTACTGCAAGTCAGTAGCCTCTGGTGTTTGGGGCGATATGTTTGAGTCCATGTGGCCCACCGGGCTCGAGGCACCCTTTGAGTGGCATCCGGGTCCGAACATCATAATGTGTGTCTTGATTCGTTTTATTATAACATATACTATTAAGTCTAAAATATTTGTCACAAGCCTAGTAATAAATTTTCATCCATATCCATTTACCCTCATTTCATAATAGGCCAAATCCTGGATAGATCATGACTAAAGGGTTCTGATCACCTTATGAATATCCTCTAACCATATGAAACCCCTTGCAACATATGTTTTATAATCCCAACAATGATTGAATGACTATTGGTAATGAGTGTATTCAAATCTATAGGGATCCCTCTTCTTAGATATAGCATATCCACTGCACATCCAACCATCTTATATATTACTAGAAGCATTATTTCACATTGCGGTAAATATTATCTAACCCTATATGCCCTCAATAGTACTATGGTAGAACAATCCATTCAAATTTGGTCTTCAGTCATCCCCAACTTGTTTTATCCATTTCACCGACTCTTGATTTTGATAACCAAATATGTAATTAATATCTTTCACATTCCTTATTCAAATGCGTTTAAGATATCACTACCACAAAAACAGTTTTTCGCAGCGCCCTCCTTTATCAGCGCTAACGAAAAAGCGCTGATAAAGTGGGTCCCTTTATCAGCGCTTTCTTAGTAGCGCCGATAAAGGGCCCCCTTTATCAGTGCTTGCTTAGTAGCGCGGATAAATGGGGGCCTTTATCAGCACTTTTTTTAGCACTGATAAAGGTTCGGCTTCAAAAAAAAATTACAAATATATTAATATATATATATTGTTATATTGTTATATAAATATAATATATAATTTTTAAATATATTTTAGATAAGTATAAATGTACATTTACACTTATTATACTTAATATATAAGATATTTAGTGAAAATGACTTCTTAAAAAATTTAAAAAATATTTTTAATTAATATTTTGATAATAATTATGGATTAATAGTCATTTAATAACAATTTAAGGACTAAGAAAATTAAAAAAAATTAAAAAAAGATCGAAAATATGTTGAAAACGCAACTCAAACTTCAAACGGAAATAACTTTTGATCCGGGTGTCCGTTTGAGCTCTACCACATATCAAATCGAAACCTGCGACGAGCTCTACGTCGTTGTGACTAGGGCAGACCCTAGTTAAGCGATTTTCGTTTCCAAAAGAGTCATAGAAGGCCTCCAAAACTGAGTTTTTTGTCGGGGTACCTCGATTTTTTAACATTTTGTGGATTTTCATCCTCGTTTAAGGGGGTATTATTGGATTTTTTGGTGGGGGATGAATTTATTCCAAGGTATTGCATTCATATTGATATTATGTCTTTGAAATTTCATCATTTTTTATAATGCACTGCTATTTATAATCAAATATATAACAATATATTCATATTTTTTAAATATTCACACCTAAAAATTTAATTATAAATATAAATAATAAAATATATTTACATATAAAATATATTAGCTTTATCTAAATAATAACTAAATCAATTTTATTTAAAATACCAATATATGAATATTTATATACCTATATATTAATCTAACTATATATATATATTAATCTAACTATATATATATATTAATCTAACTATATATATATTAATCTAATAACTATATATATATATTAATATAACTGTATACATATATATATATTAGTATTACTATAAATATATATATTAATATCACCATAAATATATATATTAATATCACTATATATATATTAATATAACTATATAAATATATATTCATATAACTATATATATGTTAATATAACTATATATATGTTAATATAACTATATATATGTTAATATAACTATATATATGTTAATATAACTATATATATGTTAATATAACTATATATATATTAATATAAATATATATTACTATATGAATAAATATAACTAAATATATATATAGATATAGATATATATTAATACCACTATATATATATTAATATTACTATATATATTATAATATTACTATATAACTATATATTATAATATAAATATATATATATATATATATTAATATAAATATATATTACTATACGAATAAATATAACTAAATATATAAATATATATATATAGAGATATCATGAATTGGAAAGCAAATCAAAATAGAGTAGTGGTAAGGGCTTAGGCGCGCAGGGGGGAGGTCTCGAGTTCAAATCCTGGTGGAGGCAGGGATGCGCGCGCATGGGGAATATTGGAGCAAGCGCTGTTAAAGGTTGGAGGGGGGTGCGTGGTGTGCGTGGGGTGTTGTATAGGGGCCGAAAAGCGCTGTAAAGGGGGGTTCAAGCGCAATAAAAGCCCCCCGATTGGCAGTATTTTTTTAATTTTTTATAATTTTTTTTAATTTTTTTTAATTTTTTTAACTTTTATCAGCGCTTTTTTAAAAGAGCTGATAAAAGGGTCCTTTATTAGTGCTAAAATGAAAGCGCTGATAAAGGAAGCGCTGATATAGGACCCCTTTATCAGCCCTAAAAAAAGCGCTGATAAAGGGGTACTTTTATCAGTGCTGATAAAAGACCCCTTTTATCAGCGCTTTTTTGAGCGCTGATAAAGGGGTCCTATATCAGGGCTTTTCAGAGCGCTGATAAAGGGGACCCCCCCTTTATCTACACTGGATTTATCAGCGCTTTTATAGCGCTGATAAAGGACATTTTTAGCGCTGATAAAGGCCGTGTTTATAGTTGTGTATATTTCACCAAGATCACCATTTGTGTTGTCACACCCCTCATCAAAGTGTTCGAACACTATGACCATAAAATTTGAGCACCATTTTGTACCTAGTGTACCTCATATTAACAATGGGATCATCATAAAATATGGCTAATTCTACCATTTCCACAAATTCTGAAACCTAAATAATATTCAATGATATATCAATTTATACATATATGATCATTGGTCCAAGGACTATGAATGTAATGTATTCAATTCTCTCTCTAAGGTCTTCTGTAACGATATGGAATGTTGCTCATTTGTGTTTGTTTATCATATTTCCCTTATCAAAAAATAGTCTATCTTCTATTTTTTAATCCATGTGTTAAAACCCTAAAAAAATCATATAACAATTTTAGAGGTCATTTCTATAGTAATAAGGAAAATCAATTCCAAACATATAAATATTCCATTAATTTATTTTTAAGTATTATAAAACTAAAATACACTTTTAATTTTTGTTGAAGTTGTACCAACCTAAACATCATCGTTATTTTGGTCAAGATTGTGTAACCTTAAACCCTAATAACATTCAATCCTTTATATATTTACTTAAACCCCAGAAACTTTTGATCAAAGTTGGATTGCATTAAACCCCATGATATTTTGGTTAAAATATATTTGAACATAGACATAAACTTCATTGGTCAAGCATAGAAGACCTTAAACTGTGAAAGGATAGAGATATTATACTCACCATGTATAAATCCCACAAAGGGAATACAAAAAAATGAGTCTTTAATCTCTGGGCTTCACCTCACATTGCCAGGTAAAATGTAATGCTTTTGAATGAGAGAATAAGGAACCAATATTATTAGTTTATAAACTTGAAATGTGTTTCTTGAGAAAAAGTTAGTTTCCTTCCTATTGATCCCCTCCCCTTTCACATCTTAACCAAATTTTAAAGATAACATTAATACACATAAATCTTTTGAAGACCACAATTCATCCATATTGAGTGTAAAAGATATTCTCACTAGGCCCTGAATCCATTAAAAATGTAATAGAACCTTTCTATTCCTTGCATATATTGGTTCAAATGATTTCTGTAGACTGGGCAAATGTTTCATTTCATGTTATATGATCTAATTTGAGAATTTTATTCAACATACAAAACTCCCCATCATTGTTTTTAATATGTTTTTTGAAATCATTATCTTATATCCGAGATGACTAACCTTAGATTTTAGTGATTGTAATCATGTTTCATATTCATCCTGTATATATCCATATATGAATACAAGTTCACAAGGAAATAAAAATATTAAGTCTTTTTTCACATAGAATTATCCCAAATTATATGAATGCGGTTTTTACTATATATATAGCTTTCCAATATCTATTTAAGAGAAATTCCTTGAAGATAATAGATTTATTTATAAATTTTATCATTGAATAAAGTGTTTGAAATTATGATATACCCAATCTATTTTCATGAAATTTTTATTTGAAATAAATTATTATGATGTTACTCTTTGTGAGTTGGGTAGATTATCTAGTCAAGAATTTATGATTCATTATCCCTTCATTGATTCATCTAATTTACAATTTACTCTATCATCCCTTTATGGTGTTCCAGGGCTTTGGATTTGAGAATATCACTTTCCTAAATTGATATTTTCTCAATAATTAATATGTTTTTTTTGATAAGAGTGTGAAATATTAGATAATCAAAACCAAATATACATAAACCATAGAAGAGTTAAGTAAAAATCATTTTCTTATTACTAATATCATCATATGTGGTCTCAATAATGATTTAATGGACTTGGTTTTGATTATTTATTATTATTTCAGTCAATATAGTTGTATTGGGTTTCACTGAGATGTATAGAATCTCTGTCATATTTTCCTCCATTCATTATTTCCAAATGCAGACGGTCTATCACCACGAGGGTGATGGTGTTGCCTCTTTTTTATGAAATGGGATGTTGGTAGGTTTGTTTCACATCACTTGAGAGATTATATCACTTTTATGAGTCAATCATAGATTGAATACATTCTCATTAAACATGTTCTTGATGACATCTCCGTGTGGAAATCATTTAATTACACTACTTACTAATTTTTTGGGGTGAACACTTTCGATTAAAGAGGATTAGTCTTCCATACATGATGGTAATATTAAGTGTTACTTTATCTTCCATGGTTTTGGCCATGAGGTAAAATTATTGTCATCACATAACTCATTATATGCCCATCACATAAGTCATATTGTGCTCATCACATAAGAAATCCCATGTTCATCACACAAGGAATCATGTGCTTGTGATGTGAGTCACCCCATCCACGTTACATGAGGAAGGATATATTTTTTATGCATCAGGTAGGTGGGTTATCCTATCATCTTCACAAATTTAATCACAATCTCATCACATAATGGATTTTATGAATTAATTTCTTATGGGGATTCTTATGGTGTAGATTCATATGGGGATGATCATGATATAATTTCATGTGGAGATACACATTGTTTAAATTATAGTTGGGACACTCATGGTTTAAATTATTTTTTGTATTATTGATATTAAAAGTCCTATGAGGATGGTCAATGTTAAAAATAAGATGGGGATGCTCCTGAATTAAATTTTTATCGAAATCTTCACAATTTAAATTCTCATGGGGTTCTAGAAAGATATGTATTTTATTGGTAGGTGATGGGTTTAGATGTTAGGAATTAACATTAATGACGCATCATACATATCATTTTGGAGTGATAATCAAAAACCACATAGTTTCCATTGTATAGTTTAAGTTAATGTAATATGATGATCCAATGTAGTTTAATTTCATGCAGTAAGGATTCATATATAATGGAAGGTGCATTGAAAATGGTTTGAGAGAGGCTTATGAATTATTAATCCCATTTAGTAACATGGTTCATTGAGTGGACTGGGTTATGGGTCATTAATGAACCCATTTTCCATTCTTACCTCTTATAAGATCCTATAATACTATTTGGGAGTATGAATGATATATGTGGGGCTTCTGTATGTGCTACCTATCGAGCTGAAATTTTTGTGGTGTGAATGGAGTTTTCAAAAATAAATCTATATTCGGTAGACGTGGGTCTTAGGTAATTTCAACACTCTGGAAATATTTCTTCATATATGAGGTATTAATTTCATTATAAATAAAATCATTTCACGAAAATGGGGTTTCATAAGACCTTTATTTAGGTGAGATATTAAGACACTCGTGTGGGGTGTGTTCTTTTTGAACGAGAGTTGTGAGAGGACATCGTAAAAGAATTTCAATTTTATAAAGGGATTGTGTGATGGAATTCACAAAATTTTCTCATCTGAATGAGCCAATGGATATTTCTTGGATTATATGAAGTGCATAGAAGATCATGTTTTGTGAGATAAAATGCTTGTATTTTTCTAAATCTAAAATATAAATTTAGGACCCTTAAAATGAATATTTTAGCAGCATTTATAATCCTCTAACTCAATGAATACAATATCTCATGGGTGATTTTTTTCAATCTCATAAGTGTGACTTTGTATGGAACCCTGAGTTTTGAATTTTTGGAAGTCATTTTCAAACAAAACTGATATTTTAACGATGATCTAGATGTGTTCTTATATAACTTTAGTTGAGTGATAATATTTCCATTTTCTACAAAATCATTGTGTTTGGTCATTTTACATCGTAAATCCCTTTTAGATTTTTCTTGGTTTCAAAAAATTCCCCCCTTATAATTTGGTTGGACAAGGAATATAAGGATCAAATTTGAGTAAAATAGTAATGTTTGGTAATTTTCACCTTATGTCATGTGCATCTTAGGTTAACCAATAACCTATAAATTGGGTTGGGGATGTCAAATAGAACCATATACCTTTCACTAAAATTGATTAATCCCACTATTTTCATAGAAATATAAATTTCTTTGTGAGTCATGTAACATAGGAATGAATTCATTTTTTATGATGAGAGTCATGTAAACTAGACTTCAACCATTATGAAAGAAACACTTTCATCAATGAGAATTTTGAGAAGAGTATTTGGGAAAATATAGATGTAAACACTTTTTAAAAAACTTACCAAACCTCTTCCATGGATTCTCAGAATTCCACGTATAATATGGATTAAAGGAAATGGGTGGTATAGATACTAGGGATCACATCATGAAGTTGAATCCCAATTAAGCCCTAAATTATATAAGATATATTTATAGAAGAGAAATTGGAATGCCCATTGAGTAATATACTATCATTGTATGATTTCATCCTATAAAATGGTATCGATGTTTTGGAATCCAAACTTGACTCACTATTC
This sequence comes from Viscum album, assembly GCA_963277665.1. Taxonomy (NCBI): domain Eukaryota; kingdom Viridiplantae; phylum Streptophyta; class Magnoliopsida; order Santalales; family Viscaceae; genus Viscum; species Viscum album. The sequence goes on from OY728123.1 coordinate 671,700,595, forward strand.
CACTAATTTATAAGATCCAAAAAAACATCTGTGGGAACATCTCTTCCATAGGCTATAATATAATAAACTATAAGATAACATTAACTTATAGACTCTAGAATAATTTTTGTATGGTCAGTGGAGAGGAGTTATCTACTAATGTTATCCCCCACATTATTCTGACATCTACTAGGTAAGTATCGTATACAGATATCACTTCTATACGGATGAGTGATATTTTTCCTTGGGGGAAACATTGTGGATGAATAGCCCAATGCCTAATGGGTTCATCACAATAATGATAAGTTTGGAAACCTCCTTTATATATTTGGCCTACATGATGGAGTGTGAAATTCAGTATTTCATGTCTACCACTACCCATATACCATGCCAAATCTGTTAAGTAGGTATTCACCAAATAAAAATAAATTCAACTTGTATAATACTAAGGTTGATAACATACTTTGGTATCTTTATAATATTGTATGGATCCCCATATTTAGTGGAATGTATGATGAATTTATACAAGTGATGAACACTTAGTACAAAAAATGGTATATCCCAATGGTAGGGAAGGTTCTATTGGGGATTTTTGTGAACCATGTAGTTGAAAGAGCCTAAAATTCATCCATATATCTCTTTTAGGACATGGTTCCGTTATTTTATTGACAAGCCTCATTGCTAAATTCTGGGGAGGCCAAAGAAATTTCCAAGATTTTAAACAAGATGAAATAACTAATTCACACAAGATAGTTTTTGAATTGGTTCAATACACACAATAGGGATTCAATATGATGTTCATGATGACCATGTATGTGAGGAGGGTGAGATTCCTAGAGGATTTCCTCATTAGAGGGTTACATCAAGTTATGGATCACCACATGGGTGTGAGGTCAGGGACATTAATTATGGTGGTGCTAATGGTACATGAGAATCTGATAAATCACTCCATATATGTTTTGTATATGTTTTAAATCCTTTTAAATTATATAAACTAAGGGAATTCACTTTTACACATAAATAAATAATTCTAGTTCAATATAGGGTTGGGTATGCATGAATTTTAGGGGATACAAGAACCTAATCTTGATAATCACCCCAAAAATATATTTTAGGCCATAATTACTCAATATAATCCATGTGAAGGATCTATAAATTGATTGGAACACATTGATCACCAATATTGAATCAAATAAGGAATTCATCTTTAGTCTATTTATTACTCTGTCAAGGTAGATTCTTGATTATGGATAATGTAGCGATTAGTAGAGTTCATACATGGTTCTTTTAAGATTTGGGGCTTTGGATACACACATTGATGATAATATCATTTTCAATTTATACACCCCATTCTAGTCCATGCATCGATTTCACTACATTAAATAGATAAATTGTGGGTACTCACCAATTTTTATCATGAACATCATCACATGGTTGTTTGACAACCATGGTGCATGCATACATGTGAGGGAATAGGAAAAGAGATCAGGAAATAGTTGATTAGGTCCCAAACTAGGATTCTCTATGACTATGAACATATTTTTATAGAGGCATATCCTAGGTCAGAGTTTAGGAACAAGTAATTTGGTAATACCCATTATGGAAATCTCTAGGGTGGTTGTATGAAAGATATGCCACTACTAGGGAAGCTATTTATACATGTATGGGGATCATATTAAATAAGTGGACTATATTGAGGGACATATAAGGCATCATTCATGTAATCAATGTGGAACTGCATGGGTGGGTGAAACTGTTGGTGAAGGACTCCCAAAGTAGTGGTTTTAGAATTATGGTGTGGATTCTATGGATTTTCATGACCGTTCTAAGATAGATTTACATAAGAACCTATACTTGATTATGGATACACCTATAGATTCATAATTCCCTAAGACTAAGAATAATTTGGATGAATTACAATGACACTAATAATATAGATGAATGTCGGGGATCTTTAGTAGACCAAGATACATCATCCTAGAATTAGATATGCAATGGTCAAGTTTGAAGCTTCCCAAATGAAAAACATGTTATACATAACTGAGTTAGAGGATTTGGTTTACAAAAAATAACATGTGCACACCTTGAGTGGTTAAGAAATTGTGTTTCTAGAAAATCATCATACAAAAGTATTAAGAGATTTAGTGTTAATTAGAGGGATGGATCCTAGGGAGTCCAAAGATGAGGACTCCTAGGTAAGTGGAATAGGCCAACTGGAGGCTTTTGATGATGGATATGAGACTTTATCTTCTGATAATTCAATATAAATAATGTCAGATTAGGTAATTTCCAAAATCATTCAACTACCATGGAATCACTAGTTAAACATGAATAATAATGAATTCTGTTTGCTGAATTATTTAGGAATTAAAAAGAGAATAGGTTTTAGAGAATCTATTGATTCATGCATGAAGGAGGCATGTGGGATACTCTTGAGAAACCATGATATGGGAGTAGTATATTTTGAATCAATTTCTTCTGAAGTGGTCTAGGCACTGATACCTCATGAAACTATAGGGGAACCACCAGTCACCTAATAGTTGTAGAGATCAAGTATATTGGTAATGTTCATATGGAAAGGCTTAGCATGTAGACTCAAATAATCTTCTTCCCTATATTTTTTAAAGCCTCTATATTGAATTATTTTATTTTATTATTATAGATATTGGATAAAAAGGCGATGAGGCTTTTATGGTTGTTTATGAGTTTCCTACTATAACTAAAGGGTATCAAGAACTAGAACCTACCTCGAACACTTCAGTACTTGACATGTTGTTGGATAAGGTGGTTGAGTTGTAAGTGGAATCTAAGACCCCCTTCTTTCGAATAGAAAATGGTCTCATATCTATCTACGTGGTATCTAAGTATTTATTCTATAATTTATACATAAATTTTACTACTTACAAAAACTGATATATAGTTAGAATTATTATAGTAGTTCATCCTCTATTGGAACAATATTTTTTTGTGTCGATGATCCTAGAGGAACCCATCACTTATACGATAAAAAGTGGGTAATGTGGGAACCTAAATAATTAACTCCTCATTATCATAAACCCATCATCATGTTGTTGAAGGGGAAATACATGGAGGTTATAGATATTCAAGAAGAATCTATTGGGACTCTATAGGTGGATTAACTACATCTAAAATTGGAAAATGAAAACAAAATCCCTCCTCCTATACTTGGTCAAAACATATTTGATGAAATCCCAAGGTTGACGGTTGGTCAACACTAGTCAATTAGTTTTAAGAGTTTGATTATACACTTGAAAATGAAGGTGGATCCAGGATTTATGTGGCTCGATTTTATTGGCAAAATCCATTTTGGGCATGGAAGAACCTCAGGAGCCTCATCACCATTACGTAATTAAGCCTAATAGAGATCTATATGGGAAGCCTCCTCCATTAGTTGGTGAACCTAGGAGTTTGTGGAGTAGGATAATATGCACTACATGAAACAGATCATGAGTTTCTAGCTAAGAAATAGTGATTTTAGGATTAGAAGTTCAACTCTAATAGGCTCGCATCTATGGCTCATTAGGTGGAATCTCTTAAGATGGCTCTATAAGGGATCACCCAGTTGGAGGAAGAGAAATATTATCTATAGGACCTTATTATGGATATAAAATAAGTGGCCTCTAACCTAAGGACTATATAGGTTTATTTTGAATATGATCTAGCCTGAACGAGGTCTTAGGTTGCAGTGTTTGGGGCTCAATAAGTTGTTCTACAAATATTGGATACTGAGGTTCTCCTACAAGTGTTGAAATAAATGAAAGTATTGACTATGTTATTATAGTTGGTTTAATCCTCAATGATTATTTTCAAGATCAATTATATAAGTAATATTTCATATCCATTGGTTGATTTTTTGTTTGAATAAGAAGACATGATTTGTGAATGACCCACCTTATTATTACCCAGTAATAAAAATTATTATTTTTAAAAAATTCCTGATGTCAGAATCTTCATATCAAAATTTTGATACAAAAATGACCACCTAAAATCAATAATACCATTTGAGTTATAATCATTGTGAGAAACAATATTTAAATTAAATATACTTCATAATACATAAAATGATGAAACCTGGGAGGATGGATTGAATTAATAATTTCAAATCAGTCACCAATGGGAACTTTTTAGAATGTGTAATCCAAGTTGGTTTGATTCCCAATGATTGACAATCACATATAGTGAATAAATATTCATGAGAGTGAAACACCTATGTTGTTGGAAATTTATGAGAGTAAGGGAATGTGGGATATAAATTAATAAATTATAACTCTGTGAGTCTAAAAAATTAGGGGTATAGGGTAGATAGGTTGTTAATAACAACTACAGTTATATTTGAAGAAAGCATTCCACTATTTATCCACTAGAGACTGGAAAAAATGTTAAGGATTAATTTTTACATTGTTTGAAACATGGTTCACATTGATGGAAAGAATGATTCAATCCGAATACATTCCCTAGATATGAATGTTCATCTAGGACTGGGTCACACATGTTCACCTTAGACTTAGGGGAGTCTAATTGGAAATGAATGGCTTCCACTAGGATGTCAGAAATGGATGGGAATTAGTGTTTATGATTGGGTAACACATGATCACGGAATCAAGGGGTTCTTATTTGGAAATTAATGATAGGTGTTGACTAATATTAGGGGGCACAAAGTAAACGCATCAATGAAGGGGGGATTCTAATGAAGATATTGAAAATATTTGGGTTATATCAACATAAATTAAGAATATTTATGGGGAATAATACAAAAAATGGAAATCATATATACTAATAAGATTTTCCCTGGATAAAAATTTCAACCCCATGAAAAATATGGGAATAGGATTTAATTATACTCTAAGGAAAGGACTAATAAGATCCTTGTGGATTATTAGTTTATATTCACATATATTTTACCTTATAATAGTAAATTATTTGTTTTCATATAGATTATACATTATGGAAGAATACATTTAAGGTTATACGTCATAGATCATGATGTCTCTGAAATTTCTAGTTGTATAAATTTGACAAAGGGGTCATTCTAAGTTTATGTTCAAGGAACATGGACCACAATGGTTGTTGAGTTTAAGGTCTTGCGGCTTGGACCGCAATATAGGGTAGATTTTTTCGGTTAGGGATAATTGAAAACTCTATGTGAGTTGAAGGAATGACCTATATAAAAAAAGCCTCATTGAAATGTTCACAAATTTTTAGTTCATAGTGTTAAAACCATCTCCTTAGAGAACAATGATGTCCTAATATTTTTTGGGTAATTAGTTCTGGATAAACATGCATTGAACTCCAATATGATGTAGGGATGATATGATATTTTCATTTTGGACTAGGGTAGGATATAGAGGTGTCATTACATATCACAGGAATGGTATTTAAGACACAAAATGATTGTGAATTCTATTCATAGATTCAGATCATGTGTAAGAAAAAAGGGTAGGAAATGTATATGTTCCTTGGGGAGAAACTAAAGACATAAAAAAGATATTTTTTTGATAAGATTCTCCTCACTAATGTAGGAGAGGTAATAGTGATTACTTCTATGGTTGAGCCCAAGAAAATTCATATGAGTGTCCTTACATACCCTATGAAATTAGAATTGAGACCCATGTAGTTTTGGGACAACAATGTAGTTGACGGTCAACACCAAAATTTGTTCATAATAGGACAGAAACACTATCAAAAACGGACATCCTCTTTGTTGAAGACCAAAGAATCCATCAATTTTAATTCATTTGACAGGGATGGTTTCATGTAGTTTAATATCATGTGGTAATAAAATTGACTAAATAGTTTAACATCATACAGTGAAAACAAAGACAATCATGTTTATGTCATGTGGTAAAACTATTTACTGTGTGTTTTAACATCATATTAATAGGATTGTAGGATATGAAATTTAAATTCATTCTTCTAGGACCAACATGGTTTTTCTAGTTTTGCATCATGTTTTTAGGATAATTGGTTCCCTCTAGTTTGGATAACAATACATCTTAGTAGTGCTTATTAAACAACCAAACAAACCCATAATATAATTTTATTTATGATTTATGTAAGAAATAATAGTCAATTTGAAGATTAATCATGTCACATGAGAGTTTCAATCATGTATTGAAGGGTGAAGATCAAAATATTTCATCAACCTATACAAGGAAACATATGATGATAGAGAAACATGCAATGTATATTTCCAAAAGGCTAACTCACTACATGAACATACAGGGATGTATTAGGTTGTAAAAGAAATAATTTTATAACATTAATTGAATATATAAAGTTTAATTCGAGGTAAACTATGACCTTTGGGGTTCAAATCCAAAGGGGTTATAGATAATCTGAGGATGACCATTAGGAACATCTGAAGAGTGGGTTTCACTATTATATTGAATACATGCAGTGAATGGAAATTGAGGCTTACCATTATAAAATTATCTATAGAGAGGGACCCATCATGTTTCTATCTTGATGGTTTCCTCCAATATGTGTACCCAATATTATAGTTGGTGGTTGAGACTAGAGAAATCATGATCATCATAGAGGATTCCATTTCTAAATGGAAGTCTAGAGGGAATTCAATCTCAAGAGGCCCAAAGTGGGTAGGCAAAATGGGTGAAAATTATCTATAAATGGTTAGACACTATTAGTGTTATTCCACAATGAATTGTGCATATTTATGGGGTGTACCCATACATGTGGATTTTCACCGGAGTCGGAATGATTTAGACCAAATATATATTCCCAATTCATGAAGAGCATGATACTAGTATTTGATCATGGCTTATTTGATCAGTATGATCTTGGAATATATATAGTTAGGTTTTATATAGCTCATGTCATGAGGATACTCGAATTTTATGTTCATGGAACCCAGACCATGGGGTTCTACCAGTTTTAATTATTAGTTATTGAACCAAAGAGAGCCAACGTAGTCTGTATAAAACTCAAAAAGGAAAAACCTATTGTGAATTAGAAGCCAAGAATGACCACTAAAGGGGTGAACAAAGTTTAATTTCATGATTCAATTACCAAGGGAATGTTTGTGGATAATCCATAAATTGTAATGGGGGGTGGGTAAAACTGATGTTAATTAGAAGCCCAATGCAATTATAAACAATATTAAGAGTGAAGACACTTAATTTAAGGGCATTATGCATAGACCAAGTGACCTTTATTATAGTTAATGAATATAGAATTAATAATATATGGTTCAATATCATGTGGTGAGGTTTAAGTGTTATGAGATTTAAATTTATATTTCTATGATTAAAAGGGGGATTGAGGAAGTCCTCCTATCCGTAGTGGTAATAATAAACCCATAATGAGTTGTAAAAACAAATGAAAACATAGATATCCTTAAATATGAGTGCATTTTGTTTAATTTTAGTATTCTCAAAACTTATCCACTGGAAATATTCATTGACTTCAAGTAGATTTGTAAATGTTAACACAAATTAGGGGACCGAATGGCATGATGAGATGGGGTCTACTATAGATTTTCTACCAGGTCAGGGATAAGAAACTCTGGTATTACTACATATTTCATGATAAAGAAATCATGAAACTTATATTTATTTGAAAAAAAACTTTTCATGAAAATCTAGCTCATGAATATAATGGGGTAAAATTTATGTGTTCCCATAAAAGATATGGGGGAGTAGAAAACATTCCCAAATTACATAATTTCTCATCGCCATGGATAGAATGGAGCATTTCATGAGTTATCAGAATTGTAAGGGGCATCGATATAAGCCAAAGAAGAATCCTAAATACAAGGATGGAATGGAGGTTTGAGTTTTTTAATGGTTAAGAATACGGAATATAGGGGTCCCTATGAATTATGTGATATAAAAATCAAGGCACACATATTTGTTAGAATGGGGGAGGCATGGTAAAGGATTATCACTTCTATAAAGGATGGAATCCTTATAGATGAGTATCATGAAATAATTATATGGTTTAAACATCATAAATAGAGTTATATTCCACATATTTTAAGGTATTATATCTAGAAAAACGCAATATAATTTAGCATCATGTAGCGAGGTCGTATTTTGAGAAGTTTAAATTCATGTGAGGCGGACATGTTCTAAGCAGTTTAACGTCATGAAGAGTATAATTATATTCCATACATCTTAAATTCTGGTTATAAGGACCTATTACTAGTGTTTTAAAATCATATAGAATAGACGTCTTAATCCAAAATGAAATTATGAAAAATTATACTTAAGGAAACTCATATTGGCGGGGTGGTGTGATGCACTCCCTATCCAAGGGGCTCAAAGAGTATGCACCATTAGAGTAAAACATATGATTAATATTGTAGATTTCCCATTTGGGATATAGATTCAATGGTTTTCTTTTAGGTATCATTGGATCCTTTAATTCCCACACCATATAACCCAAGAGGAAAGGGAAGAAGTTAATATTCTTATTGAATGTGTGAGACACCCATTTATGATAAACCTATAGATTATATAGTCTATGGATCTTTTTCATAGAGGGATTAAAAATTGGATTCATAGACATAGAACCGTTTATTTAGAATTAAATAGTCATAGAAAGATATGTATTGGGATGTTACCTAAACTCGGATTCGTAAGACTACTTAAATTCCATATACTGTGGAATAATGATTTTCTTAGGAGGATTTCTGAGTCCATATATTATATTACCACAATGCAATATTGATATTTTTAGGAAATATATTCTTATTATAATCCATTATCTTATTTATATGGTTAGAGAGGGTGTTTTTAAAATCCATTATCTATTTATTCACTAGTTTATGATGTCATGAAGAATAATTAAAGTAGATGTTGTATTGAGATGCATATTTTTTTTTCTATGAGGGTATAACGTTGGTTCTAAAGTCAGTAAGAATGGTTTGTAGGAGTCACAAAAAGATAAATTAAATTATATTTTATAAACATGGTAATGGGATTCTTTTTGATCTCTTTGAGTGAAACATATTGAACTTACTTTTAAAAAGAAATTGATGGCAGTTAGGATGAACTTGAACTGTCAAGTTGTTGTTGACAACTAGGGATCCATGTTATCAATTACGCATATAGGAAAACAAAAAGAGTACTTTATGTTGTGAATAATTTATAAATATTTGTGTATGAATTTGGTATGTACCTATAATGCATGAAACTTTTGGGGGAATTCCATGTAGACACAAACCATGGTGGGCTAGAAGTATCCCAATGTTAGTATCTTCTGGGAGAGATTCAGTCCTATCTCAAAATCCTTGTACACTCCAGCTTGAACCTCTTATATAACATGATGAATTACCTTTACCAAGATGAAATAGATAATTATTCCATCCAAACTACACTTCTTGATAAATCACTCTGAATTGGGGTCACCATAGAGGATGAAATTATATGTACTATAATAGATTTTCTCTTTTCCATCCCATATTAATATAATTATTCCATTTTGTTAATACTTAATCAAGGGATTCATCGAATAAAAATATTCTTCATTCATAAGTTAATTTGAGGGTCACTCTTGATAGTAACTAGTGTCAGGTTCATTCACCTCTCAACCATATTTAACATGAGCGTGGGGAGGGGGTAATCAATTTATTATTTGCTGCATAGATGACCATGTCATCCTGATCCAAGTAGGGGTTGTGGCCATGTTTTCTAGAATGTCTTCCCAATCATTCTGGGTCTATGGGACATGAGAATCCATCATCTTGCGGATAAATCATGCTATCAAATCTTTAGTGAAATCATTAAAGGGCATGATATCATTTTTCTTGATAACATAATCACCATTGGTTTATTTTATGACAATCTCTTAGTATCCCTTGATATGTAGATGGTGAACTTAGATCATGATGTCTAATTCAAGAATGGTGAAGAGGTCTTGGTTTTGAACCACATTATAAGTGCACCCCTCTAAAAGGATGAATGTGTATGTAATAGGGGACTTTACGGGAGAGATAAAGATAACTGAAATTCCAAAACTAATAAAGTATTTTTGTTCATCCTCTTTTTAGTTGGTCTTCAAGAGGCACAATCAAAGTTAATATTCAAATATGCCAATACATTTTTTATGTATAGAATAAAAAATCATGAAACTCATCATCCTAGTGTAACTCCATAGGGGTTGGGTGAATAATGAGGAAATATTCCATTGTTTACCCCTAGTTATAATATTAATGGATAGACCTAATGTTTACCCTTGAATAAACCACTACCCACTATGTCAATCATCAATTCTGCATGGGAAAATTGAGGATATACATAAAAAGGTAAATTTTGGATATAAATAAGACTTCATGATGCTACATATAAAGATGAAACTTCTTAACCACAATGATGAGGGAAATACAGTTCTTATCAGTGGTTTAGAATCTCACATTGGTGTCTAGAATCAGGGAACTATGGAACTATAGAAAATTATAGTTAACATCACTATTATTCTTATCCAATGGGTTATTGAAGGATATCTATATGGATATCATATATATGATAAAATGTTTCCCTGGGACATGTATCATGAGAATTAGGAGGAATTTTAAATATTTATTAATAAATTTAAATGTATTCTATCACTCTTCATCCCATTTTTAGGTGGTTCCATTATTAATTAACATTGAAAATTACTTACACATACCTACCGGGTTGGTGAAAAAAATTTCAATATAAGTCATACACCCTTAAAAGCCTCATAGATTATATATATTTTGAGGAAGGGAATTTTAATGACATAACTAATCTTTTCTTGGTTGATATCGATTCCCTTGTACTAGAATATAAATATATAGGATTTATTTTAGGTATACCAAAAGGAACCCCCAAGGAGTTCTACTACCGGTTCTGAGTGGGTAATATATTGATCACTTTATCAATACCATTGATATAGTCAAGGTGTTGATAGGATTTAACCTCCATGATTTTCATGTAACACTCCTATATCTTTAATTATAGGGGATTAAAGAACTAATACATATCCCACTGGTAGGTTACCCAATAATTTTACCTGTCGAAAGGAATCACCCTATAGAATTAAATTCCTCATTATTACCAAAATTAAATTCCCTCTTCTTCCTTGAAGGAAATCAGGATTTTATTATATCCTAACTATCCATCCATGAATGAAATAAACTAAAACCTAGTAGTTTCATTGTCCATTAACTTTGTGACTAAGATAGAAAATTCTACCATTAGGAAATGATTATTTATGTCCCAAAATATGATACATAATGTAATATGACAATTTTTATTCCTAACTGAGATGATTTTATCCATAAATTTGGGTAATTGAACAATTTTGATGAATTTATATTTAATTATATTATTAATTTCATTCTCAACCATGACACAATGGGAGGGGGGAATCATTCTTGGTGCATATTTATATCATCCATGGCCAAAAGGAAGACCCAGACGGTTGATGTTGCCATAAGAATTGAGTCTTCGAATCTCCTTGAAGTTCCATATGAATATGTTATTATGTTTATTCAATAATATAAGGTGTTTCTATTTTTTATCATGAGACATGAAAATAAAAATTATCATTATCCTCAGGTCATTCATAGTAAAATGGTTCAACAGTATCATCTCATCGATGGTAGTAGAAATTAATTTATAAAAGGTGAGGGGGGATTTATCAATATATTATTCATACAAATCATGTGTACCATAGGGGGATTTCAGCTACTCTAGAATATATTCTTTTGAGTTGGATTCATCTAACTACGTGGGATAAGATTTATCAAACTCATATCCATGTACTTCTTGTTTTGCAGATACCATACTGATGAATAGCATAGCTCCTATCCCATGATTTTTTCACTCGTGTGGTATACCAACTATGTTGAAGCATCATGGATCATTATACCACCATTATTCCACTCATACTCTTTGGTTGATTCATGTCTGGAAATGAATAAAAATAATTGGGTTAAATTTATAGAATAAAATTATAGAATCATTCCTCTGATTCAGACCCATGTATCAATAATATGAGTTGTAAATGAATTGATAAAACTCCTATATCATTGAAACAATGATTTTATGTATGAGGTTTTAGGTTATTTCTTCCAAATTGGTTAATTTGATGTTGAAAATTCTCTTTATGTTGTCTTATGGATCTATCAATACTAGTTTCAAGTCATTGGGACATGTCATGACTTGATAAATTGCCTTGGGTTCCATTTCATCCATATTGAAATACTTGACAGTAAGTTAATGGGTTCTATATGAGTCTAATGGGGTATAAATGTTGTATATCAGATCTACATGATCATTTAGAGAGTATTTGAGGCACTATTGTTATGATAATGGGATAAATGCATCCATGTGGATCCAAGGCCATCCCAATAATGCATTGAGTTTTCAGTCTTATGTGATAACTATGTGTTTGGTATTGGATCGAAAAATAAAAAATTTATCCTTTAGTTAGTTATTTCTTAGTGGATTTTGTTTACTCTTTTCATTTCTATAAATTTTAGGTCGTATGGTCTAGATATACCATATTGTATCAAAATATTTATAGCTTCTAGGTCAGAATGAGATTGATCCTAGATCTAGTGTCTATTCAGCACTAGTGATTATTGAATCCATTGATCTTGTATAATTGGTAGATTGGGGAGTATGTGTATTTTTTTGATTTCACCAGCATCTTACCCATATATGGATATGGTGACATTTTAGACCTAAAACTCACATTCCTATGCATAATAGACATTAGCACCATTCACTTTGGTTTGAAACACTATAGTTATATTTTTATCCATAACGATGGACTTGTGAAGCACCATTTATAGGTCAATAATGTTATGAATTGAGACACAATATGGGATACTAGTGAGGTGATTGATCGTAGAATACATCAGTTCCAAGGGAATATTTTATTTCTTAATTACTATATCACTAACCGAGAGTTTATACGACCTAAATAACTGAGTTAAGGGAACTTAATTGGCACCAAATGTGTTTTTTTGTTTGTTGGTGACATGTTATCCAAGAAATAAACTATTTTAATGGGTCATGATACTATACTAGAGGACGATACCAATAGAGTTTTTTTGTGTTGAGCTCAGGTATGTTCTTTCCTTCTTGACATGGTTGTGTAGAACACAATTTTGAGGATATACCCTTTCCATTGTAATTTCCTAGGGAGAACATTCCCTTAGAATAAGAGAATCAATGAGAGGATTTATGAGGGGTTGATGGGTGTGATTCACTCATGGGGTGGATACAATGGTTTAATAATCTAATGGTGTTGGATGTTTAAAATCATTTACCATCATTAAAGGATTCCTGTAGAGAGATATGTTTCATTGGACATCCTCCCAATGTAGTGGGAATGAATTCATTGAGTGAAAATGAAAGATGAGGAATTGAAAGTGGATCCTGATTATCCTTGAAATTCCAACATCAATTCCTTCATGATCAAGAGGTATACGAAGCTAATAGATTCACCACAGAGGATGAACTGTCTAATGTGTGTGTTGGTGTATTCATTCAAGAATGAATTGTCTCATGTGAGTAGGTGGTAAAAATTCTGATATCTTATCATCATAATTTAATTATCCTTGAATTGGAATCTAATTTTAGTACCAAGTATCTATTTCATCATTTGGTATAACATAAACTCATGTAACATTCATATGACGATAACCATGTTCCATTATGATATGATATACCATGCTTTGGAGCAATTACTTGAAGAAAAAACACCATGGATGGTCTGTAGAGGAACCTATTGTGGGGTAAATAGTTGGGAAGGTTATTAAAATCATCCTATCTAATATGGATGATATATAGAATCATAAGAATATTCTTCTCCATGGTATATATGAAGGAATATAAAAATTACATATCCCTAATATTGAAGTAGACATTATTTTTTTCTATAAGGGTCCTAGATTCTTATCCCTAATGGGATCCATGAGAAATATTATCTAAATGATTTGGGGCCTAATGAATCTTTCTTTTCTAAGCCACCAAGATCTATATGGATTGTGTGCTTAGATCAGGCATTAGAGTATTTTGAATCCTATAAGGAATCAGCCTTATATATAACATCTTGTTTAGTTTTATCCATGAATTCACTTTATTTTACTTTTAGGATTTTTTTAGTTTTTGAGTTTCTAAAAATTATGTCATAACTCATACAAAACAAAATCATAAAATATAAATTGGACACTTCTAATTAGGGTCAATTTTTTCCATAATATAAAACTTTTAAAATAACACGTGATTTCTTTTCATGAAAAATAATAATGATATTTATATCAAATCCTTATTTTCCTTTACCCTTACATAAATTATATGAATTTTTTTTCTTCAAATCAGGTGGAAATATCATTAAGTGACATAATAAATAAGAAAAAAGTTAGTCTAGTTAATAAAATGTAAACCTATTTAATGATACCTATATCATGAACATTCTTTAAGAATATGAAATGAAACATTTTCACATGAAAAAAATACACTTTTTTCTAGAATAATATCATTAAACCCCAAATTGGGAAAATAAAAACCCTTTTAGGAAATTTAGAGCATCATATTAATAAAACCCATTTAAAACCAATTCAATTGGAATAACCATACGACCTACTTGAAATATACTTCTCCAGAAAAAATAATCATTACCCAATGAATTGGATATATAAAATAGGGCCAATCCTTAATATAATCTATATCAAACTCACCCATGAGCAATAATGGGGCTCAATCCTTCCTATAATCTATATCAGGATCACCCATTTTTATGAGATATAATGGGGATCTAACCATAGTATAAGCTATATCAGGATCCATCATGAGATATAATGGGACTTATAAATTATTATAACATATATTGGTCTCAAAATGTTTTCATATAATGATAATTTAACATATCAGGAATAAAACATTTTATTATTTAACTTTTTTATTATAATGTTTTTGAAAATATCTTCTAAACTCGAATGAAAATCACCTTTGGATATTAAAATATCATTACTTTTTAAACCCCCATTTTCAATACATAGATACCATTTTCTTTTAAAACCCATTTTCAATACCAAAATACCCATGAAAATGTAAAGAGGTGTTTTCTTTGAAGAAAACATGAATTCTTATAATTGAATCCAAACATCAAATAATTGTTATGGTGGCAGAAAAAGTCATTGTGGTAGTAAACATTAAAATCAAAAATTTATTTTGTATTATTTAAATATAGTAAAAGATTTCCAAAAAAAATTCATTTTTGAAAAAAAATAAAGCATTTTTTTTGAAACTCTTATTTCCATATAAGTAATAATTTAAACAAAACGTGGACATGGAAGAAAAATAGGGTTTAAAATGAAAACATTAGAAGATTGTTTTTTGAAATTTATCTTACCACTTTTGAAACAGTTGAATCATTGGAACCATGAAAGAATAATATTAAAAAATATATTAATTACTTATATAAAATTTCAAATGTTCTGTATAAACACATCATAAAATAATATTGGTTGAAAACATAATAATATTCCTCAAAAAAGGAAATTTAGATGAAGACCCTTACCTCGAGTTTGATTCATCATATTTCATTTTTTATAATCCTAAATAATAAACTTATTCTAATAATTTAGATTCATTAGAACATTTTTAAATATTATTATTCCTTTTATTTCACATATTACCATGTCATATATATATATATTTAATTAATTTATTTTACTCTAAAAAAATTCACAGTTTTCGTATTGTATGTCAAAAATGACTGTGGTGGGTTGAGTATCGGTCAAATAATACATTATTAATCATATAGAAAATAATTATCATGAAATAATTATAAATTTTATAAATTATTTCTACTTTATATAACAATAACAAAATATGGAGATCAAAAAATGATTTATGTTGTTATCATCAAGAAGGTAGGGTGTAAGTATGCATGAGTAACATTTCCATTTTTTGATGATCCTTATGGAAGGAAGGTATGTATTATTTTATCTTCAAATAATTTCCATAATATAATAAATATCATATTTTTAATTTAAATATACTTATTTATATCATTAGTGTGATTTTTTTTATTATAATATATCAACATTGCTTCATGGAGGCATTGGACCACACATACGTACAAACAACATTATCATTTTTTAGTGTAAGAAATTAAAATTTGTATTATCTTTTCATATAAATTAATATGTCATTAATATCATAATTACTTCATTTATGTAACATAAATTCCTTAACATTGTCTTTATTACCTTCATTTAAAGCATTGGTGATAAACAAACCACAACGCTTTTCTAGGAAATAGTCTCTTGTACACACAAATGACGTTATCATATCACCCATGTAATTAAAATTTAGAAGGTGTATGGTATATCAAAACTAAAAAAGTATAAATGTGTTAAAAATATCATATATATATATATATATAATTGAAATAAATCGTTATAACTAGTCGTGATAGGCAATTATGGAAAATGAATGACCTCAGTTCGCAGGGAGGTAGTCCGTCGTACACACAAAAGAAGTTTTCGTATCATATTTGATGGATAAAGAGATGGATTTCTCTTTTTAAATTAAGATAATATAACTTAATTACATGATATATAATTTTTTTATTATATAATAAAAATTTAAAAAAAATTTAATGAGGTGTCAGAAGAAATAAAATAAAATTCTCGATTATGCATTATACCTCTTCATCATACAACCTCCTTAGGTAAGAAGCAAAATCCTTATTATGATATATTTATTGTCATAATAAGGGCTATATTTATGGGGTAGGGAATCTAGTATTTTATTTTTTTAGGTTTTTGGGGATCCAAAGGGATTTTAAAGTTTGAAGATAAGAGGATTTGGGTGACCTTTTATAAGTGAGGTGAGTGTCTTACTAGTATGTTTTGAAAAGAAAAAGGTGTACCCCTATTTTTCACATGAGAAAAGGCTCCAAAACGGAAAATTATAAGTAATTATACATTATATTTTCGAAATATAGACATAAAATATAATTTATACATTTTTCTAAGTCATTTTAACCCCTATTGTTTATGTTTAACCCCATAGTACACCTATCTTCACCCTAACAACGATAATTAATTTTAACTATTTTTACTATTCATAATGGTTAAAATTAATATAACCTTATTAGATAATATAAATTATGAAGATTAAAAATATGGAATTCATTTTACCAAATTCAATTCACATAATTGTGAAATATTAATTTTAAATTAAACCCACAGACGCAATGAAAAAATGGTTTTCATGAAATGTATTTTTAATTAAAAAATTTGACTTTATATTATCATTATGAATATTAATAATCATTATATAAAATTTAAATTAATGATAAATGATATGTAATCTATATATTTTTATTTAAATCATTCCCCATTAGGGGATTTTTAATTAAAAAGGAGAAAAATTATGCAGTTTAAAATAGTTTTCAGTAAAATACAGTTTTAAACGAAAAAACAAATACTACTAAAAAACGGACCTTTAACATCATTAGTATTTATCAGTTCTAGAAAAATTATATGATAAAAGGCATATTTCTCAATGTCATATAAAGCGCTGATAAAATTTACCCTTTATTAGCGATTTTTTATCATTAATAAAGATAACCGTTATGAGCACTTTATTTTTAGCACTAATAATGATCCAAATAAATATAATGAAATAATTATAAAAATAAAAATAAAAAAAAATATTAAAAAACTTATTATAATTTTTATTAATTAAATAATTATTGATAAAAAAGAATAATCTGATTGTACTATATATAAGTTATAAACACTAATAAATAATATGTATTAAATATATAGATATATGAAAAATGAAAAGTAAACATAAAAGTTTTAAAAAAATAAGGAAAATATTAAACATTTTGTTAATTAGATAATTATTGACAATGTTAATAAATGATATCTATTAAATATATAGATATACATTAATTTATATAAAAATTAATTATATATTAAAAAAATTTATGCATGTTTAATTAAATAGGAATATATTTAGGGAATAATGGTGTATAATTAAAAATTAATATAAATTAAAAATACTAACTAATTGCATAGCGTAATGGAAATATAATTTAATGTCGTTTGATTTTTCAAGTTAATATAGATTAAAGTTTTGTTATATTGATTTCACATATACAAGATTAATTCATTTTTATATACAATTTACTCACAGAAAACTTATCCATTTTTTCAATATTTTTAAATTGTACTTATTATAAATATATTCCATTTGACTCACTTCTAACATGCATGCACTTAAAATTCGATATTCATTAATAATGATAAAAATATATTTCAAAAACAATTAATAAATATATTTTTAAATTTACATTAAATGTATTTATAAAATATATTATTTTAACTATAAATAAATAAATATTTTTCTCAAAATAGTTTTTATACAATTATAAATAAATATTTATAAATATTTAAAAAATTATCAAATTTATAATAAGTTTACTTAAATAATGAATTTATATACTATATTTATATTTATATTTAATTAATATATATATATATTTAATTATATAAATATATATAATGAAATAAATAATAATTTTTTAAAAATTCTTATATAATTATAAATAAATAATTATATGTTTAAATAATTTTAAAATTATAATAAATATATTTAATTAAAAAATATATTTACAATAATTATATATATATTATATATACTTTTAAAATTTTATAAATTATAATTATAATTATAAATCCTTTAACCGTGATTAAATAATATGCTCATATAAAAGGATCATTTTTCAGTGCTTTTTTAGCGTTGATAAAGATTGAGATTTATCAGTGCTAAAAAGTGCTGATAAAATTGAAATTTATTAGTAATGAAACTTTTATGCTGATAAAGATTCATTTTATTTTCTCCTTTTTAGCACTGATAAATAATCCTTCTATCAGCACTTATTGCTTAAGCTCTGATAAAAGCCATCTTTATCAGCACTTTTTTGGAAGTGCTAACAAATGTGTCCCTGTATATTTGAAAAAACCTAACTAGTTGCAAACCCATCTCGATATCAAAAGATTTCTACATAAGCCACCCATAGTTGGAGCTCCTCCTCGGGGAATAAAATCTCAAATCACACAACCCCACTCGACAACCTCTAGTTTCTTGAACATTATACGAAATTCATTGTTCGCTTACATTTATGGTTTCCAAAGAAATTATTGATATCTAAAACTGAGGATCTCAGATTTTATTCAACCTAGTGAGGTAGGACTGTCTTTTCCTTTGTGTGTTCCAATTTTCTTCAGTATTTGTCAATTTTTTTGATTTTCTATTTAATGATATAATAAGTTATTTTTGGACTAGTCATTGTATAATGTTTTTCTTTTAGATTATGAGTAGTAAAATTTGTTAATTATATGTTTCCTTCTTGACTACGATTTGGATAACCTTTTTTAAATTTTTTTGAATCAGTTTTCATCATTATCTACATCTCTACCCCAGCTTGCTCCACAAGCTTAATTTTGACGATGTTTTGAAATCATAGAAAATTACATATGATCCAAAGATAAAATAATTAAATAAATATTTATGACACTCTATAAATAGTGGATGTTTTGGATATAAAAATCTTAAACCGACGAACAATTGATTTAGCAAACCAATACTCTGTCTGGTGATGGTGCTAAGTAGAAACATAAATTGCTTTTATGTAAATCATGTAATCGAATTTATTTATTTAAATATTACTTTAAAATTCTAGTGTAAGGGTTTTTCCTTGAATATTTATTTTTGTAAAATTTTCTTGTTTTATATTAAAATAAACCTTATTAATAGTGATACCATATTTATTTATTTTCAATGGCTCTCTATTTTCAAAAGTAGTATGTGTTATATTTATTTTAATATGTTGTGATATTATATTATATGGGTTACCTATATTTTTATCAATTTAAATTATTAATATATAAATATGTGTGTGTGTAAATATATATCTTTGTATATATTTATATGTGATTTTAGAACTTATAATGTAAGTGTGGTTTTATAATTATTTATTCACAAATTATGGTTTTGGATTTATAAATTAGAAAGGGATTATATTTATTTTAATTAAAAATTATGTTTAAATAGGAATTTGTTTTTCAGTTATGGGTATTATAGATTCCATCTTATATATGTGTGAGTTTGTGTGTGTTTAAATGTGTATCAGATAGATGTTGAAAGAGTTGATTTGTTTTTCTCCCTTGTTTTTCATATATCTTGTTGATTTGTAATATTTCATTATGCCAACTTCTTTATTGACCTCCCTAGAATCTCAAGGATGGATCAATGTATATTTGATGGCCTCCCTAGAGTCCTTCATATGGGTAGATCTGATGTGATGGCCTCCCTTGAATCCTTGGGATGGGTTGGTGTGGTTATTTGACATCCCAAGAGTCTTGGTAAGTTTTCAAGTATTTGATATAACGTTAATTTTAATTGTAAAAAATCAAACTTTTGATATGTCACATTTTATAAAAAAATTAATGAATGTTATAAAAACTATGAAAATGAATTCCTATTGTTTTGATACTTTGCGACAATGATCTGTAAGACATTTGTTATGAGTAGGAATCAGTCACAACTCAATCTGATATACAATGTTCCCTGTATGACTCAAAGTGTCCGTTATAAATTTAAAACTGACATTTTAGTTCATAGAGTGTCACTCATTGAAAACTAATCAAACGTGATCTTATTTTCGTGATAATTTCGGAAAATGATTCATAAGTTATTTGTGACATGTGGGAATCAGTTTCAAATCAAATTGATACACGATGTGTTCAGAATCATCAAAGTGTATGATTACTATTAAAAATTGCATTTTAGTAAAAACGAAATCTTATGTACTTAGAAACAATAAGACACATTCATATTGTTTTTATTCATTAGAACAATTATTCATGAGTCATTTGAGATGTGTTTGAATCAGCCACACCTTAATATGATGAACAGTGTGATCAGTATGACTCAAAGTGCATTATTTATTTAAAATTGATTCAATTTCATTAAAATTAACACTTTTAGATAATTTATTTATTTATTTTATTACTAAAATAATAATTGTTTTATTATACTGGTGATTTATTTTTCTTGACTAGAGGTGGTTTGTAAAGAAATAGCATGCGTCAGTGTCAGGATTAAAAAAAGGATCATTGATGTTTTTGAATGTATGAAATATTTTTTATGTAATTTTATAAACCAATTTTTGAAATGTCTATAATATATAATTTTTACTTTTATTTGTTTCTTAAAATTCATTTCATTAAAATTATGTTTTGGTACTTCTTTTTGTTGATATCTTGTGTGTTTCTAGTGTTGTGGTCTGCTCATACATAATATTACATTAATGATATAGTGTGTTATTACAGAACACGAAAGTATGGCCCTTTATCAGTTCTTCTATTGGCACGGATAAAATTCACTTTATCATCGCTTCTATAAGTTATGATAAATTTGGAATTTCGCAGTTCTAAATAAAAGTTCTACTAAATTTGATCATTTATCTATGCTTCTAAATGCACTGATAAAGGACCCATTAATCAGTTCTTTTTTAGCATTGATAAATGACCCCTTTGTCAATGCTTTTTTAGCATTGATAAAAGACTGTGGCCTTTAATCTTTTTCAAGTAGTCAGTGTAGCTCTAGAATTTATAAAGTCCATTTCAAGCATTGTTAAAGGCCAATTTCATAGTAGTAAAACATATACTAAAATAACATATAAATATACGTCAAATGCAATTAAGTAGATTAAATATAACTAAATAAAACGTATTTTACTTGAAAATGTTTTAAAAAAATTGTGACATTTAATGTTAATTAATTTTTGAAATGAAAATACATTTTTATAAAAAACTATATTTTCACTATTCACTGTAAAATCAATATTTTTTGAAAAACCTCAAAATTTCACCCTAATTATATTTTGGTAAGATGAATTAAAAAATAATTTCATTTTATAAAATAAATTTCCTTGATTTTATAAATATAAATTACAATATTATCACACAAAATCAATAAAAATCATTCTTGAGGAAAATGTATTTTGGAATTAAAAATTACTTTGCTTAAAATTTATTGATTCTTTTCTAAAAAAATTATAAATAATTTATATTTAATAGGAAATTTATATAGATATATATTTTGTAAAGTAATTAATACTATTCAAACCCTCCCAATTTAATATCTAGGTTATAATGGTTATAGGTTTCAAGTGCCATTTAATCTCTCTATTGTGTGTTGAATACGCTTTCAGATATAGTTTTATTTTCTAAAACATTATGGTGTTCCATTATACCCTTATTTAATAAATTAATTCCTTGTAATTTTAAGTTCATCACAATAATCAATGGGTGAAATTTATAAATACCTTTGTTTTGGAAACCCACATCATAAAAAGGGTTAATAAATCTTCTTCTTAATAAGAGAGAAATGAAAATATGAAAGACATATAGAATAACACATACTAGGTTCCCAAATAGGAGAACATGGATGGGAAGTGAATATTTTGACTTGGAATAAATGAATAATGTATAAATAATGATGTATAGTGATATAGATCATTGATCAGAATAAATTGAATAATCAATATAATGTTAAGGACCTCAATGTCATAAACCAAAGTGGTTTCAAAAATGTCATTGATTTCATCAGAAATGATGGTAATATATCAATATTTTATTTCATTATCTTTTAAAAAATGTAATGTAATTAATTTACCATCTTTACTAAAACAATTATTATATTTAAATACTTTTATTATAATTTTCTCAGTTAATAAATTTCCATTATAATCTCTTATTTTCCCCAATGATGAATTTCCAAGATGAATTTTTCATTCTTGGATAACTAAAATTAACTTATAATGGATAACATAATCCCAAAAAGGATAACTAGATATTCCTCCTATATTTAGACATTAACAATAACCAAAATGGTTAGTATATGGTAAGACACCACCAAAATTATGTTGATCCTCATTTGAAATAACATTAACCACCTTATCACCAAATCACTTTTCAATGTCATGGTTGTTTATATTATTAAATATATGGTCCAGAAATTAAATTTATCATTATAATTCAAAAAAAATAATTAAAATGATATTTTTCATACTAGTTAGCACATCACATAAGCCAGTGGTAGGTGTTGGACAGTAGTATCCCTTCAGTTATGGGTTAAAGCACCGTGGCCTTATAGGATGTGATGGGATATCACCCAACATTCAACCTATAGTTTCAATAAAATATTATCCTTATAACAACCTTATAAATATGATAAACATCCTCAAAAAATATCCCTAATCATCAATGATCATATAAACCCTAATGTTATCAATACCATAAAACGTTTTTCTGCAAAAAGTAAAGGCATAGTTCACAATTATCCAATTATTTACATATATATATATAATCTCCAAAAATTTAATTAATCACATTAATATCTCATAACATAAAACCTCAAAGGTTGTCTTAAACTTTGAACTCTTTATTAATGTTCAAAAAATACCGATGTCCCTAAATATTTCACCACTTCATCAGATGTCCCAACATCAAATTTAGGTCTAAGAAATGAATTTTCCACATCATGTTTTCTTCTGATCATGATGACTTCAATGTTGAATAAGCAACATGGAATACTTTTTTTTGACAATTTTCTTACTAATTGTAGCTAAAACATCTCACCATTGTCTGGATAATGGTATCTCATTATTTTATTGTTAATTAATCTTTCATTTACTATCATGAACCCTATGACCAAAATTTCTACACTAGTAACACTTTTCTTATGTTGAAAAACATTCACAAAAATATCTTTTACCATACATGGAACAAATTTATGGCTTATATATAGAATTATTAGTTGGATTCTTCTCCATTTACATCCACTTTTATTGTTTCTAACTCTTTCCACCATGAAGAGAATAAGTGTTGAAAAAATCCATCTCAACTTTCTCAACACAATGAACAACACTCTCATAAATTTTAAATCCTCTGAATACCAAATCTATTAATAAACGTTGTTTTAGTCTTGAGTAAAACCAATTATTTTTACTATCGGTTTCCCAAATAAAATCCATCACATACTAAGCTAATCATGTGAAGTTTTCTCTACATGTGTTAATAGAATATTCATTCATTTACATAAATTTCCAGAATTTTTTCTCTATCTATAGTCAATAAACCTTAAGTAAATATTTCCCAAGGAAGATATTCTTAAATGGGTCCTATTCCATGGAATCAATATTATATCTCTCTGTTACTATTAACCAAATACCACCATCGATCTACTTCACAATAAAAATGAAAAATAGAAAGGGTTTCCAATTGATGTCCCAACCATCACATTACTTCAAATATATTCTCCGAGAATTTGATCTATTTTTTACAATCCACAGGGATACATGATCGAGTAAATTATGGGGGGGGGGGGGTTTGGTCTCAAGAAGTGATCTACTATAATCATGTTACTCTACAGTATATTTCACTACTCCCTAGCATTTAATCCTCCACAATTTATAGCATGTGTCAACTAATTAATCACTACACCAAACTATTCTATTCTAATTCAAATCATCATACAATTCTTATTTGGAAGAATATAATCCTCTATATTCCTACCACTATAGATTCCTTTTTTTCTATATGGAAAACCATTTTGAAAGAAAATTGTAATGCCCCGACCCCAGTTGCCTAGAGTCGGTGCATTATTTTAATACATTGGCATGATCACAAGGAATCACGTCCCGAAGGACCGATCAGTTTAACAGTCTTGGAAACACTAGATACATTCATAAAGTTTACATTACATCATAAATTGAAAACTAAAACAGCATAGTCTCCATATACCACACTCATATCCCCACATTCTATCCCAACAGGTCATTCATAAATTACTTCTTCACATCCTGGGAAAAATAAAACATTGAAAGGGGTGAGCTCAAATGCCCAGTAAGGATAGAAATATAGCATAAACTTCCATAAATAAGAACAAACATTTAAAGAAGTGTATAACTAAAACAAAAGCCTTTTAAACTTGAACTTCAACATAATATGGCAGAAATAAAATGAAATAATGCAATTTACTTATTCACATGGTTATTCTATTAATCGAATAATCACATGCAATATCAATAACCACTTTCATAATGATGGAATGCATAATGCGAGGCTACCATAACCACATAGCGAAGGCCTCGTGCCAAGACTACAAATAATATTTTGTCAAGGCCTTGTGCCAAGACACTAGTTTGTCTCATGAGACCTACTGATGCATCGAGGAGCTATAGCGGGCTCCACCCGTTACATATTAAGTCCAATGCATTCCTCATATGAACAGGTTTAAACATAACATAAACATTCATATTAAAACTTGCATATGAAATGTCAATACTTTCTCCATAAACCATGAATGGTGTAAAAATAACACATCCGCAGTCAAAAAAATCACAAAATCTCTAATACAATATAGAAGTTTTGTATCATAATATATCAACTTCAAATAAGCTTAAAATCCATAAAGGATGTTGACATAGATGAAATCAAAACTATTTGAGAGAAATATCCCTTTTTTAAAATCATTTAAAAGTCACATAATTTTAAAATAATACATTTACATTGAATTTTTTTTATAAGCTTGTAAGGTAAGCTTTAAAGATTTTATAAAGGTGGAAAATAGTCACACCCACCGTATAAGTTAAAAAAACATTCTTACCTTAATTCTGTCAAAAAGGTTAAAAAGGGAATTGCTTGGAAAAAGACAGAAAGAATCCTTTATAAACCACTTATAAAAGTCAACAGGGGTATAAATGACTTTAACCCATATTCTAGTAAATAGTAAAAAATGTTTTTAAATACATTTTTAAGAAACATGGATGTGGATGATAAAGAGATCCCAGTAGATTATTACGTATAAACAACCTCGGATAATGAAGAGATTGTGAAATAAACCCTTACCTTGTACATTTCCTTGGTTGGGAGTAGGTTAACCTCCTTTATAATGGTGAAATAATTGTTATTAAATTATACAAGAATCATATACATTAATATGATATCATATATGATCTTTTAACATTGAATTGTTAATATTATCTTAGTATTATCGTTGTTTCGGGTGTTAACTTACTCATTTTCTTTTATATGTTTTGTTACGTAAGATGTGTTTTTTAGGGATAAGTTCTATGTTATTCATATCCAGATTGATATCAAGTCCATAGAAACTATTATTAATCATAAAAGGAGAATTATACGAGAATTAACACGATGGGGATTGAATCTCATCGCGTTCATGGAGACGGTAGTCTGTACGTGGGCACGAGCGACAATATCATTCTTTTGATATAAAATAATATATAATTCGATGGTATATCATATATACAGAATAATTATCATGTTATATTTATTATTTAAATGAATTACACATCATTATTATACCCATCCAAATAATAATTTATTGAATAACAGTTACACCACGACGTGGAGACGGTAAGTACGCATGTATGGTGACATGTCATTCAAAGGATGGATAGAATACTAAATATGGATGTAACATGTTTATAATAACATAAAATTATATATTATATAATGGAGTTATTATTTTATAATGGTAATAACAATGAAATAAGAAGTTGAATAAGAAAGGAACTTGAAAAAGTGTGGTGAAATCATTACCTCTTCTTCGGGTTCTTCATTTTTGATTTGATCAAAATGCCTCCATAGGTTGGCTTTCTGACTAAATGAAGGACTCTATGATGAATTGAGGGATTTTTATAGAGTATTTGGGGAGGGTTTATCTGAACCAAAAGGCTTTGATGGTGTGAATTAATGAGAAGGTGGAGTGTGCTTTTATAAGAGGGGTGAGGGGCACCTTTGGAAAAGCTAGAAATATTATTTTATAATAAATTCATATTCGGTTTATAATAGCTCCAATGTGGATTATTTAAAAGTTAAGGTGGGTATAGGTCGAAAACCACTCAACCAGTAGGATTTAGACAGGTTTGGGTTACTATATTAACCTTATATTTAAGTATTAACTCTTAGTTAATTAGTTTCACTTTTACAATGCCTCTTTGTATTTTTATATTATATGGTTAATAAACATACTATATACATCCAAGAGACCCACAAGTGGTCCATTAATGATACACCTATTATGATATAAGTCTCTTTTCTTATCCTTAGATTTTTAGGAATTGAATATAAATTAATAATATAATATGTGTTTTAAAAACACTTTTACGTCAATTTTGACACTATTCAATAATTGATTTTTGTAAAAATTATAATAGAATGATTACTTCGAAAAAAGTTAATTAAATCAATACTAACATGTCCTATTATCCTAGAAAATTATTGGTATTTTCAAAAAGTCTCAAATTACATTTATTTGGGTATTTATAATATCAATGATTCTAATTTTTCATTAATTAGGTAATTACAGCATCACCATTGTGTCATAAATAAATTAAATTATATAATGTCTAAAAATTATAAATAAAATACCATTATATAGGAAATCTTTTTAAATTTCTAATGAATATTTATAGTTTAAAATCCAATATATATAACCGTATGTAAAAATTGTTTTTCTAAAAGATATATGCTTATGTCATTTTTGTATTTATTTTAACATAATTAAAATAAAGTGTCCATATCACCTACAAGTGGCTCCATGTGGTCCCAAAATCGACCCAAAGATGCCCATGGTCGGACATGTATCCACCAATAAGGTTAGGATATGTTTTAGGGTAATTTAGTATTATTATAATATTATTTTTTAACCCTTATTTACCAGATTTACCCTTTAACCATGGTAAATAAAATATTTACCGAAGTAATTATTCAAAATGTCTAAAAATAAAAGCTTCCTATTTACACAATTTGGACATCATGATTCCAAATATGGAATCCATTTTTCCAAATTCAAAACACATAAGTGGATGAAATTAATTTAAAATTGAATCCCGCTGTCAAAACATAAAGCGTGTTTTTAAGATATAATAACTATCAAAAGATTGATACTTTTTTATGTCCGGTTTAATTGTAAAATTATGTCCAATGACCAAAATTTTATTAAATGGAAAAAATATATTCTAAATATACTTTAAAACCACTCAAATTCATAATTTATCACTACTAATTATTTTGATTAAAAAAGTTGTTTTTAATTAAAATTTAGTAATTTTCATTATTCATCAAAATATTAATGTTATCCGAAAAGTACCAAAATTTCACCTTAGGCTAAAATCGATACTCCGAATCGAAAAATGAAGTCCATTTTGAGAGGTAAAATTTCTAAAATTTTAAAAATTATGTATTACTATTCATAATTGCTAGTTTGATTGGTTGTGGTGTGTGTTAGAACTCGATGTTGCGTACAACACACGCTATTTCATTATTCAAAGAGAAGCGTACCATAAAATCTTGGGGTGCTACATTCTCCCCTCCTTAAAATAATTTCACCCTAGAAATATCTATAATACTACCGCATGTAGAGACTCGGGAGGTTCCTCATCATAAGTTCCTCGGGTTCCCACGCTGCCTCTTTCATCTTATGGTTTCTCCATAGAACTTTTACCAGACGAGTCGTCCGGTTTCTGAGCACTTTTTCTCTCATGTCATGAATCCTGATGGGCTCTTCACAACAAGACAGATCGGGTTCCAGATCTAATTCATCATAGGTGTGTACATGCATTGGGCCAGGCATGTATTTCCTCAACAGAGATACGTGGAACACATCGTGAACTTTGGGGAGACTTGGAGGCATTGCCAATCGGTAAGCTACAGCCCCAATTCGTTCTATAATTTCAAGAGGTCCGATGTACCTGGGACTCAATTTACCTTTCTTACCAAAACGTATGACTCCCTTCCCTAGAGATACCTTCAGGAAAACATGATCACCGACTTGAAATTCCAAATCCTTCCTTCGATTATCAACATAGCTCTTCTACCTACTTTCAGCTGATTTGATGTGGTTTTGGATTACCTTCTCCTTTTCCATTGTTTCCTCCACCAGTTCTGGGCCTACAAGTTTTCTTTCACCAACGTCATCCCAACAGGTTGGTGTGCGACATCTCATTCTGTATAACTCTTCATATGGTGCCATCTGAATACTTGAATAGAAGCTATTGTTATAGGAAAATTCTACCAGAGGTAAATATTGATCCCACATACCCAGAAAGTCAAGTGAGCATGATCTCAATATGTCTTTTAAGGTTGGAATAGTTCATTCTAATTGTCCATCTTTTTGAGGGTGGTAGGCAGTGCTCAAATGAAGTTTAGTATCCATGGATTCCTGAAGACTTTTCCAGAATCTTGAAGTAAAATGGGGATCAAGATTAGAAATAATAGATAGGGGTACTCCATGAAGTCTCACAACTTTATCAATATATTGTCTTTCTATACGCTCCAGTGGTAGATCTTCTGTTGTAGTAAGAAAATGTGCTGACTTGGTAAGACGATCAACAATAACCCATATTGCATCGTTCCTTCTAGGAGTCTTTGGTAGTCCCATGACAAAGCCCATCATGATATTATCCCATTTCCACACAGGTATCGGAAGAGGTTGCAATACTCCACCAGGATATTGACTTCCAGCTTTCAATTGTTGAAAAACCATACATCTTGACACAAAATCAGCAATCTCCCTCTTCATGTTGTCCCACCAAAATTTATCCTTCAAATCTCTATACATTTTTGGGCTCCTAGGGTGTATAGAGAAATTGGAACTATGAGCATCATCCAACAATTCCCTTTTTAGATCAGGTATATCGGGAACACAAAGTCTCTTCCCAAATTTCAAAATTCCTTCTTCATACACAAAGTCTCTCAATCTCCCATCATTCATATCTTTAATATTCTTTCGAAATTCTTCATCAT
The DNA here is from genome assembly GCA_963277665.1 of Viscum album. NCBI lineage: Eukaryota > Viridiplantae > Streptophyta > Magnoliopsida > Santalales > Viscaceae > Viscum > Viscum album. Next base: position 671,730,455 of record OY728123.1, read on the forward strand.
CGGTCTGGGAACTCTTAATCCTTTCTAGTAAATATGGTTTGGTAACCATTTGAAAAAGCATTGATGTTTCACCTTCCCTAGTTATTCCCATGTCCATCATCACTAAATCCATGAAAATTGGATCCCTTTCAATTTTCATGTTGTTCAAAACTCCATGATCCTTTCTGATCAAAGACTCTACCACCTTGTTTGCTTCCCCTGGTGGTAGTGTATCGTGCAATCATAATCCTTGAGTAATTCAAGCCATCTCCATTGCCTCATTTTGAGTTCTTTTTGTGAGAAAATATACTTCAAACTCTTGTGATCAGTATAAATCTCACATTTTTCACCATAGAGGTAGTGCCTCCAAATCTTCAAAGAAAATATCACTACTGCTAACTCGAGATCATGAGTAGGACAGTTTTGTTCAGGAATTTTCAACTGTTGTGATGCATAGGCAATAACCCTATCATTCTGCATAAGGACACAACCAAGTCCTTTCTTCGATGCATCACTATAAATAACAAACCCATCATTCCTCAATGGTAGAGTCAATATAGGATAATTGGATAATCTTCTCTTCAGTTCTTCGAAACATTCTTGACACTCTTTTGTCCAAAAAAAATTAACCCCATTACGTGTGAGCTTTGTTAATGGGTTAGCCAACCATGAAAAATTCTGGACGAAACGTCGATAATAACCTTCTAAACCAATAAAACTACATACCTCAGTTATACTCATCGGTGCATGCCATTCTTGGATTGCCTTGGTCTTAGAAGGATCAACAGAAATTCCATCCTTTGAGACAATATGGCCAAGAAAAGAAATCTCCTGAAGCCATAATTCACACAAGCTAAACATCCCATAAAATTCACGTCTTCTAAGAGACTTCAATATAATGCGCAAGTGATTTTCATGATCTTTGTAACTTTTGGATTATTCCAAGATATCATCAATAAATACCACTAAAAATTCATCGAGATATTCCTTAAAAACTCCATTCCTCAGATCTATGAATACAGAGGGGACATTGGTCAATCCAAAATTCATTACTGTAAACTCGTAGTGCCTGTACCTAGTTCGAAATGCTGTCTTTGGAATGTCTTCCTTCTTCACACAGAACTGATGGTATCCAGATCGAAGGTCAATATTTGAAAAGTATTGAGCTCCATGCAGTTGGTCAAATAAATCATCAATGTGAGGGAGGGGATACTTTTTCTTTACTGTTATAGCTTTGATCTCCCTATAGTCGATACATAACCTCATAGATTCATCTTTCTTTTTAACAAAAAGAACAGGGGATTCCCATGGAGAAACACTAGGGTGAATAAATCCCATATTACTCAATTCCTTTATTTGTTTCTTTAGTTAAACTAATTCTACAGTGGCCATTCTATAAGGGTTCTTCGATATAGGCCTTGATCCAGGAATTAAATCAATAAAAAACTCAACTTCTCATTCTAGAGGATGTCCAGGTAAATCTTCCGGAAACACATCTACATATACTTTCACAACAGGTACATCCTCTATTTGTACATTCCTTTCCTCACACAGAGTCATTTCATTCTCTTCCTCCCCAATAATTGAATTTAGATGAGCTACCGGGGGTGGATCTATGTAAGAATTAGGTGGTGACGATTCTTCTCTAAAGATAAGGTGTTCGTTATCATCATCATCAAGAATCGTAACCGATTTCATCTTACAATAAATCTTCGCATCATGGTCTGAAAGCCAGTCCATATTGAGGATTATATCAAATTCAATCATAGGAATGATGGTGAGATCAAAAGATAAAGAACATTTATGTGCCTTAATGGGGACTGATTCACAAAACATTGTTGCAATGATACTTCCCTTAGGAGTTTTAGCTGATAACTCCCTTGTTAAATCAAATTGGAAATATCTAATTTTCTTAGCAAACTAGGAAGATATGAAACAATGCGATGATCCAAAATCAAATAATGCATTTGCTAAACTTGAGTAAACCATTAAATTACATGCCACCACGTCTTTTGGAGCTTCTACCTCGGCAGTAGTGATGGCATAAGCTTTTCCTTGATCCCTTGGCCTTTTCTGAGGTATGTTCCCCTGACGCTTAGGAAATGCATTTGCATAATGTCCCATCTCCCTGCAATTGTAGCATTAGACATCAGTAGATTCCTTGTTCCCCTTGAAATCACAAGCTTGGTGGCTATTTTCACCACACTTGTAACAAACTCTCGTTCCTTTTAAGCATGTACTGGGGTGTTTCTTCCCACATTTACTACAGGATGGATATTCAACTTTTCCCGTCTTCCCTTTATTTCCATTCCTAGATTGATCAGTAGATCTCTTCTTCTCTTGATTTACTTTAAAATCATATGACTTAGATAATTCTTTCTATATCTTGATAGCACATGCGACAATGTCTTCGTACGACGAGAAGGATTGTGAGACTAATGCTCGACAGATAAATGGTTTTAACCCATCAAAGAAACGATCAATCTTACTTCTTGGGTTACGTATATAATCTCTATCATACCTTGTTATCCTTGTAAAGTTAGCATCATAAATTGTGACATTCTCATCCTCCTTTTGTATCAGACTCAGAAATTGTCTTTCCATATCTACTCGATGGTCACGAGGAATGTATATTTCTAAAAATAGATCTTTGAACTACCTCCATTCCATATTTGATACTTCATCATCTTCCTTTGTTTTTTGAATCAATGACCGCCATTGATCAGTATCTCCAGTGAGGCAGTAATCTTCCATTGTAGAGACCCGAAGCTTGACGTACATGGACATTACATTACTTTTGCGGAATACTTTGTACATATCAAAAACACACACACAAGGACCGTAATAGTTTAGTGTCTTTAGAAACTCGGAATATAATCTTCTAATCGTGGTGAATGATCTTCAACATCTCCCATACAGATCTTATTTTTTTTTAAACTTAAATCCTTTCTTTATGACCTAGGGAAAAGAAAACATAAAAGGGTGGGCTCAAATTCTCAGTAAGGGTAAACAAAAGAAATATCAATCACATCATATTCATAAGAACATAACATTTTAGAAATCGTAACCTGCAACGAAGAGCATAATTTCATAACATGGGATAAATCATAGTAGTGAAATGAAATCCCAATAATCATAACATACAACATGAAACTTTGTGGCATACACACATAATCATAGAGAATCATATCTTATTAGTCAAGACTCATTTCCAGGACTATCTTAGTGGACAAAGTCCATTTCTGAACCGAGTCACCCTCGTTTCAGTCCTGTTTCACTGAACCAGTATAACCTACCATTCCATCCATGTATATCTCATGAGATATAAAATCTTTACCCAATGAATTGGAGGGAGATATAGGTACCACCCTTCTCATAATGATACCATTCTTATGTGTGCCACAAAATCTTAAAACATACATCATTTCATAACCCATGTAATAAAAATAGGAATCTTAAACATCATGACATCATAAAACAATTCATATAAGATAAAGGAATTCATAAAAAATATTTCCATCACAACATAATCAAATCCATGTAATAATAGGGATAGAAACAGAACCCTTTATTATTTTAAATGGAAAATAATTTTGATAAAACACTTGAACTCCATTCTTGAGGAAAATATCCTTTCTACTTCAAAAACACTTTTCATTTCTTAAAATGTCATAAAATTATATCTAAAAGAAGTTGATTAAAAATAAACTTGAAAACCTTTAAAGGAAGCTTCTTGGAAATAATGTTTTAAAAATCCATTCATGCCGTATAAGTTAAAAAAACATTCTTCGTACTTTTGTCGGAAAAGTCAAAAAGTACCTCGTACGAAAAAGGACAAACGATTCCTTTCATATCCTTTACTAAAAACTCACCGAAGGGTAAAATTGGATTTAAAAAATTGTAGGTGGATAGAAATAATATTACATATTTAGGAAACATTTATGTGGATGATAAAATACACCCCAGTAAATACCAAAGTATAAACAATCTCGGATAAAAAAATTAGATTGTGATATTTCCCATACCTTAGGTCCGATATGCTTTCTAAGTGTCCGAACCTGATGTATAATGATTTAAATAATGTCATTGACTTATTACAGAATCATACTCATTGTTATGATATCATATATTGTTCACTTATGACTTTATATTACCCTTCCTTTTGTAAATTCTATGTTAAAGAGCATTTTGGGTAAAATTGTTTCATTTGTCGTCCGTGTTTTGACTTGCAATTATTCATATGATTTCTTAGATCATAATTACTTAATTCCAGAATATAAAACAAGATTTATATATAATATATATTCAGAATATACTTACATATAATAAATTAGAAAATGGAATGAAATACACTGTTCATGGAGACGGTAGGCCGTACGTACGCATGAACGCTGTTTTCGTTTCCTTATTGAGTTGAATAAAATTAAGTATATGACATACATATATACATATATCCAGTAGCTTTATAATGTCATATATTTTATTATTATTTCTTATATATACTTTATAATCATTCTTAAATGGTTAACATGGAGAATGAATCTCATCGCGTCGTGGAGACGGTAGTCTGTACGTACGCACGAGCGATGATATCGTTTCCATAATTATTGAATTGAATTGGAGTGGATGATACAATATATCAGAATCAATATGATGTTCTAATAACTATGTATAGTTATTCTTTACACCATTATACACATCCATGTAAGGTGGTGGTGGAAAATATATTACACCACGACGTGGAGACGGTATTCCGTACGTACGCACGCGCGGTGATTTCTTTTTCCGTAGGATGGATAGATGGTGAAATAGGTTTGTTTCATACTTATAATAACATATCAGTATATGAGTGATACTGATGTTATTACTTCATAATGAAACAACCTATCAAGAAGAAGTGGGAGAAGAAATAAAGATGAAACAATCGGTAACGAACATTACCTCTTCTTTGAAGTGCTTCTTTGAGACCTCCTTTTAGGGAAATAAATGGGGCTTTGAAGAAGACCAGAACCTCTAGGATGTTTCTAGGGAAGTGGAGAAGGGAATTTGTCAGGGGTTGGCCGAGCTTGAAGTCTCAAAGTTGTGTGAGGAAGAGAGGGAGGAGGTTCCCTTTTATAAGGGCGGAGAGGGGCTCCTTTGGAAAAACTAAAAATATTATTTTATTATAAAGTCAAGTTCGGTTATAAATAGCTCCAAATTGATTTATTTCTAGGCTAAGGTGGGGATGGGTCTAAATCCTCTCATCCAATAGAATTTATACAAGTTTAGGTTCCTATTTTCACCTTATCATTTAGATTTAACATTATGTTAAATAAATTTACTTTTACCGTGTCTTCTTGTGTTCTTACACTATAAGGTCAATAAACTTACTATAAGAAGCAAAACGAACCCCAAGTTGTTTATTATTAATATATATAACCTTATCTAAGTCATTTGGCCGAACCTTAGATTTGTAGGAATAAAATAACAATTAATAATATAATATTTGTTTTAAAAACTATTTTATGTCAATTTTGACACTATTTAGTAATTGATTTTTTTGAAACTCATAATAGAATTATAAGTTCTAAAAAAGATAATTAAATCAATACTAACATGTCATATTAACCTAGAAAATTAGTGGAATTCATAAAAACTCTCAAATTATATTTATTTGGGTATTTATAACATCAATTATGTCAATATTTCATTAATAAGATAATTAATACATCATCATTGTGTCATAAATAAAGTAAATTATTTAATGTCTAAAAATTACAAATAAAATACCACTATTTAGGAAATCCTTTTAGATTTCTAATTAATATTTATAGTCGAATTTATCTTATGTATAACCCCATATTAAAAATGTATTAGTAAATAAACTTTGATTTTAACTCTTTTAACCCTTCTTTAAATAAATTAATAATAAATGTCCTAATCTAATCCAAGTGGGCCTAAATTGTCATATTTTATTCCTAAGTTTGTTTTTGGTCTAATTACACTTGTCCAATAGAATTAGTACATGTGTTAGGGTAATAATAATATCATTTCTACCCTTAATTACCCTATTTACTTTTAACCGTGGTAAAAAAAGTAAAAAGTTACTATTCACCAAAAAATTACTTTCATCTCATTGAACCACATTTTACTTACTGACATCAACCGTGTTTCTCGGATTTCTGAAATTCCACTCAAAGAAGCGGTAAAATTATGTTTTATGAACAATTCAGTTTTTTTAACTACCACTTAGTGGTTTCACTATTCATCAAAAATTGAGTGTTTTCAGAAAAATAACAAAAATTAGGCCTAATCTATATTTGATATTATGAACTCAAAAATGATGTCTATTTTACCAAATTAAAAACATATCAGTTGCATTAACTAATTTAAAAATTAATTCCCATCATCAAAACAAATAGCGTGTTTTTAAGAGATAATAACTATCAAAAGATTGAAACTTGTTTATAACTGGTTTAAATGTGAAATTACATCCAATGACCATCATTATATTAAATTGTAAAAATATATTCTAAATATACTTTAAAACCACTAAAATTAATAATTTATCACTATTAATTATTTCGATTGAAAAAATTGTTTTTAATTAAAATTTAGTAATTTCCACTATTCATCAAAATATGAAAGTTATCCGAAAATTACCAAAATTTCACCCTAAGCTAATTTCGATATTCCGAATCCAAAAATGAAGACCATTTTGAAAAATAAAATTTAAAAAATTTCAAAAAGTGGTTATTACTATTCACAATGGCTAGTTTTAATAATATTTTAATAGCATATCGTTGTTTAGTGAAACTCGGTATTGCGTACTACACACGCTATCAAGGAAGGTCGCGATTGCGTGTAATGAAAGGCCAGTCAAGGATACATGTTGTGAAAGCTCCTTTTGGTGTAGCGTACAACACAATACATTAATGAAATTAAAAAGAATATTTTTCATAAAATCTCGGGGTGTTACATTCTACCCCCCTTAAAATGAATTTCTCCCTCGAAATTCGTCGGGGTTATAAATGGTTTACTATTCAAAAGTTTCTTTAATCGAAACTCACATCGTAAAAAGGAATTCCAAAACCAATCTTTAAAAACAAATGTATGAAACAGAACGGTTACCCAAATAAACTAATCACTGGGTTTCCACATAGGTGAAAATATGGATATGGAAGAGAAATCTAACCATCATGTTCTGATGGAGAGTGGTAGAGAACATGGCTATGGAAAAGCTAGAAATCACAAAGCCATAAATTTTTGACGATCTAAGGTACCATCTGATTCATCAGATATAAGAGCAGTAAGACAACATTTTTGGTTTTCAAGATCATTTCCCAAAAGTTGATGAAATTGGAATTAGAAGAAATACTTTCATGATTTTGGTATAGTCTCACCGTTTGTTGATATTTGGACAATTTCCATTTCATCTCTTAAAGAAATGAAGTTGAATTTGTCATTCGTGATGTGTTAGTAGATCATGTGATAGAATGATGGGTCATTCCATCTCTTTCAAACAAAAGGTTAGCAAAAGTTATAAGTCCATCTTATGGTTAATCGTATATGGTTCCAAAAATGAACTTATACCTCATATATCATACCGCTTAATGAAATAAAACTAGTTTCTTCTAACCAGGGACTTCCTGTAGGCCAGTGGTAGGCGATAAAGGCCAATCGCACTTCGGTTGTGGGTTCGATTCCCACAGCCTTGTCCGACGCGATGGGCTGTCACTCGTCCTGCAGGTTGTCCTTTTTCTAAAACTATATTACTATAACATCCCATCAATAATATCGAAATAACTTCTATCCTTAAACAATACAAAATTATGTCCAACATAATCCATTCCAATCTTTAGGCTTATCCATAATACTGTAGTCCACTCTCATAACATATTGAAAACGATTACCAGAGATTTAATACCATCGTTGATCCCCATATATCATAAGATATGTTTTGTTGGTCACATTCCAAACATTCAAAGTCCTTAATCGTGTATTCTCTTGAATACCCATTGAACCTTAGTGAAAACGTGAATGCAGTTAAAAGTTAACACCTTCCACATACCAAAATCATCAATATTCTATATACTCAAACCGTGATATCACTTAGTCCTTATATCAATCATGAGCTCATGAATACTGTCAAATATATCATTTTCTCATTTTCCCTTCATTATGCGCATATCATTCTTTTTCTGAAAATTTCTCAATCACTTTCCATGGATACTGGTACAATAACATTATTGAAAACCACAATAGACCAATACATAAATATTCCAATATTCCACGATACTATATACAACACTATTTTGGAATCCCATTACATAAACACTTAATCATTCCACCACATCGTTTTCATATTCAACATCGCTAATAGTGATTACATGTGACTTCCCTTTGTCCTTTTCCTCAAGTGGTTGCTCGTGTTGATCATCACTAACCCATGGATTAGGGCATTTATTAGCATAATGCCCCATTTACTTGCATTTGAAGAATTGAAGTGTTGGTGGTGCGTTCTCTGTAGTCTTTGATTTATTCACATCATTAGAAACGCTTTTTCCATTACTTCGACACTCAGCTGCTCCATGACCTTCTTTTCCACACTTAAAACATTTTCTAGTCCCTTTAAGACAATCTCCACCATGCTTCTTTCCACACTTTGAGCATAAGGAAACATTCATCTTCTTTTCACTATTATTCTGAGATTTCTCCTTGAACTCCATCTTTCGTTTCTTGTCAAAACCATGAGATTGATATGTAACACCAACTTCCATTTCTACCTTGATAGCACAACGCACAATTTCTTCATAGCTACTGAAGTCTCTTATAGCTAATGCCCTTCGAAGACTTGGTTTTAAGCCACTGAAAAATCGATCAACTTTACATTCATGTTGGATGATAATGCCAGATGCATTCCTTGAAAGTCTTGTAAAATTCGATTCGTATATACCAACAGATTCATCATCCTTTTACTTTAGTTCAAGAAACTCCTTCTACATCTTTGTTCTAAGAATACGAGGGAAGTACTTATTGAAAAATAAGTTCTTGAACTCATCCCATTCCATGGACTCAATTTCATCTCTTTGCCTCGTATTCTTGATAAGATTCCACCATTGATCAGCTTCACCTTCCAAACGATATACTGCTAAGATGACTTTATCATGTTCAGAACATTGAATAATTGAAAATATCTTTTCAGTGGTACTGATCCATTGTTCAGCAACAAGTGGATCAGAAGACCCACTGAAAGAAGGTGGACGTTGCCTCATGAAGGACTCAATAGAATATTGTTCCCTTCTCTGCTCATTTGGGAGTCCAGAATGATTCATAGCTTGTGTAAGTATAGCAATAAGATTTGGCAATCCATATCCCATAACATTTGTTTGTTCAAGAGGACAATCATTGCATTGTCCATTGCATTGATCAACACGGTTCCTTCGGGTTCCATCCATCATCTAAAACCCAAAAAGAATAGTGTGAGAGGAAAAAATCATGATAGGGAAAACAACATAATAAAGGCGGAGTACCCTCAATATCTAAATCTTAGGTTAAATTCTAAGATCGTTAGCGCAATTCTAGGACTATAACCTATACGTATACTTAACCTTAGAGACATCCCTAGACATACCTTAGAAATATCTCTAGGGATATCACTAAAGTTCTCACATCCTAGTTTCCAAAGGTTGACTAAACCTTTCCTCTGATACCAACTGTAGAGACCCGAAGCTTGACATACATGGACATTACATTACTTTTGTGGAATACTTTGTATATATCAAAAACAGACACACAAGGACCGTAATAGTTTGGTGTCTTTAGAAACTCGGAATATAATCTTCTAATCGTGGTGAATGATCTTCAACATCTCCCATACAGATATTTTTTTTAAACCTAAATCATTTCTTTATGTCCTGGGGAAAATAAAACATAAAAGGGTGAGCTCAAATGCTCAGTAAGGGTAATCAAAAGAAATATCATTCACATCATATTAATAAGAACATAACATTTTAGAAATCTTAACCTGCAAAAAAGAGCATAATTTCATAACATGGGATAAATCATAGTAGTGAAATGAAATCCCAATAATCATAACATAAAACATGAAACTTTTTGGAATACACACATAATCATAGAGAAACATATCTTATTAGTCAAGACTCATTGCCAAGACTATCTTAGTGGACAAAGTCCATTTCTGAACCGAGTCACCCTCGTTTCAGTTCTATTTCACTGAACCGATTTAACCTACCATTCCAGCCATGTCTATCTCATGAGATATAAAATCATTACCCAATGAATTGGGGGGAGATATAGGTCCCACCCATCTCATAATGATACCATTCTTATGTGTGCCACAAAATCTTAAAACATACATCATTGCATAACCCATGTAATAAAAATAGGAATCTTAAACATCGTGACATCATAAAACAATTCATATAAGATAAAGGAATTCATAAAAAATATTCCCATTACAACATAATCAATTCCATGTAATAATATGGATAGAAATAGAACCCTTTATTATCTTAGATGGAAAATAATTTTGATAAAACACTTGAACTCCATTCTTGAGGAAAATATCCTTTCTATTTCAAAAACACTTTTCATTTCTTAACATGTCATAAAATTATAACTAAAAGATGTTGATTAAAAATAAACTTGAAAACATTTAATGGAAGCTTCTTGGAAATAATGTTTTAAAAATCCATTCATGCCGTATAAGTTAAAAAAACATTCTTCGTAGTTTTTTTTTGGAAAAGTCAAAAAGTACCTCGTACGATAAAGGACTAAAGATTCCTTTCATATCCTTTACTAAAAACTCACCGAATGGTAAAATTGGATTTAAACAATTGTAGGTGGATATAAATGATATTACATATTTGGGAAACATGGATGTGGATGATAAAATACACCCCAGTAAATACCAAAGTATAAACAATCTCGGATAAAAAAATGATATTGTGATATTTCCCTTACCTTAGGTCAGATATGCTTCATAAGTGTCCGAACCTCCTGTATAATGATTTAAATAATGTCATTGACTTATTCCAGAATCATAATCATTGTTATGATATCATATATGGTTCACTTATTACTTTATATTACCCTTTCTTTTGTAAATTCTATGTTAAAGAGAATTTTGGGTAAAATTGTTTCATTTGTCGTCCGTGTTTTGACTTGTAATTATTCATATGATTTCTTAGATCATAATTACTTAATTCCAGAATATAAAACATGATTTATATATAATATATATTCAGAATATACATATATATAATAAATTAGTAAATGGAAAGAAATACACCGTTCATGGAGACGGTAGGTCGTACGTACGCATGAACGCTGTTTTCGTTTCCTTATTGAGTTGAATGGAATTAAGTAGATGACATACATATATACATAAATGCAGTAGCTTTATAATGTCATATATTTCCTTATTATTTCTTATATATACTTTATAATCATTCTTAAATGGTTAACATGGAGAATGAATCCCATCGCGTCGTGGAGACGGTAGTCCATACGTACGCACGAGCAATGATATCGTTTCTATAATTATTGAATTGAATTGGAGTGGATGATACAATATATCAAAATAAATATGATGTTCTAATAACTATGTATAGTCATTATTTACACCATTATACCCATCCATGTAAGGTGGTGGTGGAAAATAGATTACACCACGGCGTGGAGACGATATTCCGTACGTACGCACGCACGGTGATTTCTTTTTCCGTAGGATGGATAGATGGTGAAATAGGGTTGTTTCATACTTATAATAACATATCAGTATATGAGTGATACTGATGTTATTACTTCATAATGAAACAACCTAAGAAGAAGAAGTGGAAGAAGAAATAAAGATGAAAGAATCGGTAACGGACATTACCTCTTATTTGAAGTGCTTCTTTGATACCTCCTTTAAGGGCACTAAAATGGGTCATTGAAGAAGAAAAGAACCTCTAGGATGTTTCGAGGGAAGTGGAGAAGAGAATTCGGCAGGGTTTGTCTGAGCTTGAAGGCTCAAAGTTGTGTGAGGAAGAGAGGGAGGAGGTGCCCTTTAATAAGGGAGGAGAGGGGCTCCTTTGGAAAAACTAAAAATATTATTTTATTATAAAGTCATGTTCGGTTTTAAATAGCTCAAAATTGATTTATTTAGAGGCTAAGGTGGGGATGGGTCTAAATCCTCTCATACAATAGAATTTAGACAAGTTTAGGTTCCTATTTTAACCTTATCATTTATATTTAACATTAAGTTAAATAATTTTACTTTTACTGTGTCTTCTTGTGTTCTTACAGTATAAGGTTAATAAACATACTATAAGAAGCCAAACGAACCCCACGTTGTTTATTATTAATATATATAACCTTATATAAGTCATTAGGCCTAACCTTAGATTTTTATGAATAAAATAACAATTAATAATATAATATTTGTTTTAAAAACTATTTTATGTCAATTTTGACACTATTTAGTAATTGATTTTTGTGAAAATCATAATAGAATGATAAGTTCAAAAAAAGTTAATTAAATCAATACTAACATGTCTTATTGACCTATAAAATTATTTTAATTCATAAAAAGTCTCCAATTATATTTATTTGGGTATTTATAACATCAATTATGTCAATATTTCATTAATAAGATAATTACTGCATCATCGTTGTGTCATAAATAAATTAAATTATTTAATGTCTAAAAATTACAAATAAAATACCATTATGTAGGAAATATTTTTAGCTTTCTAATAAAATTTATAGTCGAATTTATCTTATGTATAACCCCATATTAAAAATGGTTTAGTAAATAAACTTTGATTTTAACTCTTTTAACCCTTCTTTAAATAAATTAATAATAAATGTCCTAATCTAATCCAAGTGGGCCAAAATGGTCATATTTTATTCCTAAGTTTGTTTTTGGTCCAATTACACTTGTCCAATAGAATTAGGACATGTGTTAGGGTAATAATAATATCATTTCTACCCTTAATTACCCTATTTACTTTTAACCGTGGTAAAAAAAGTAAAAAGTTACTATTCCCCAAAAAATTATTTTCATCTCATTGAACCACATTTTACATACTGACATCAACCGTGTCTCTCGGATTTTTTAAATTCCACTCACAGAAGCGGTAAAATTAAGTTTTATGAACAATTCAGTTTTTTTAACTATCACTTAGTGGTTTCACTATTCATCAAAAATTGAAAGTTTTCAGAAAAATACCAAAAATTAGGCCTAAGATATATTTGATATTATGAACTCAAAAATGATGTATATTTTAAAAAATTCAAAACATATCAGTTTCATTAACTAATTTAAAAATTAATTCCCGTCATCAAAACAAATAGCGTGTTTTTAAGAGATAATAACTATCAAAAGATTGAAACTTGTTTATAACTGGTTTAAATGTGAAATTACATCCAATGACCATCATTGTATTAAATTGTAAAAATATATTCTAAATATTCTTTAAACCCACTAAAATTAATAATTTATCACTATTAATTATTTCGATTGAAAATGTTGTTTGTAATTAAAATTTAGTAATTTCCACTATTCATCAAAATATGAAAGTTATCCGAAAACTACCAAAATTTCACCCTAAGCTAATTTCGATATTCTAAATCCAAAAATGAAGTCCATTTTGAAAAATAAAATTTAAAAAATTTCAAAAAGTGGTTATTACTATTCATAATGGCTAGTTTTAATAATATTTTAATAGCATATCGTTGTTTAGTGAAACTCGGTATTGCGTACTACACACGCTATCAAGGAAGGTCGTGATTGCGTGTAATGAAAGGAAAGTCAAGGATACGTGTTGTGCAAGCTCCTTTTGGTGTATCATACAACACAAGACATTAATGAAATTAAAAAGAATATTTTTCATAAAATCTCGGTGTGTTACATCCATGATAACTTCTTCCCTTTCACTATTACCCAAAGCCTGAAATATTTTCTCTAGGGAATTTATCAATTGCTCAGCTACTAAGGGATTTTTATTACCATTGAACGTTGGTGGTTGTTTCCTCATGAAGCGATCTAACATTGATCCTCCACACTACGGATCATGGTGCTCCATACTGGTAAGGTTATTATTCATAACCTAAGTGAGTTGTCCCAGTATGGTGATTAGCTGATCGGCACCAGTTGCATCACCAGCTCCACTATAATTATCTTGAGCAGGAGGGAAATCCCTACATGGAGTGTGTACATTGATATAGTTTTCATTTCTTCCACTATGAGCCATTCCTAAAAATGGCATAAACTAGATCAATTTAAGAATCAAAATAGATAACTCTATACTTATTAAACACTTGACATAAATTGAACTATTTAAGGATATAATCCATAATCATAAAAAAAATATCTTTGTGGAAGTATATACTCATAAACCCTATATAATGATTTGTAAAGAAAATGAGATTTATCCTAAGAATATCCCACAGGAGTGTCGTAACCAAGAGTGCAGCAAGGCCCATTGTCGTGCGCCAGTTCCCATTCAAGTCCAGCTCAAAGTGGTGTTTTCAGGTCTAAACCCTAGGTACATCTATTCCAGAGCTTCCTCTACCTGCTCGTATCCAGACAGGGATGTATTTCTCAGAAAACTCACAAAATCTCTACAATACCAAACTTCTAAGAAGTTATTCTATAGTAATCCTCAAATTTCATCTTAGGTCTATGTGCTCTAATCAGATTTTATCTAAATCTAGCTACCAAGGTTTGTACTAAACATTCTCTGATACCAACTATAACGTCCCGACCCCAGTTACCCAGAGTCAGTGAATTATTATATAACATTGGTATGATTACAAGGAATCATGTCCCGAATGACTGATCAGTTTAGCAGTCATGGAAACACTAGATACATTCATAAAATTTACATTACATCATAAAATGAAAACTACAACAAAGTAGTGTCCATAGTCCACACTCATATCCCCACATACTATCCTAGCAGGACATTCATAAATTACTTCTTCACATCCTGGGAAAAATAAAACATTGAAAGGGGTGAGCTCAAATGCCCAGTAAGGATAACAATATAGCAGAAACTTTCATAAATAAGAATAAACATTTCAGGCAGTCTATAACTAAAATTAAAGCCTTTTAAACTTTAACATCAACATAATATGGAAGAAATAAAATGAAATAATTCCATGTAATTATTAACATGTATATTCTACTAATCTAATAATCACATGCAATATCAATAACCACTTTCATAATGATGGAATGCATAATTCCTGACTATCATAACCACATAGCCAAGGCCTCATGCCAAGACTACAAATAAGATTTTGTCAAAATCTTGTGCCATGACACTAGTTTGTCTCATGAGACCCACCGATGCATCGAGGAGCTATAGCGGGCTCCACCCGTCACATATTAAGTCCAATTCATTCCTCATATGAATAGGTTTAAACATAACATAAACATTCGTATTAAAACTAGCATACAAAATGTCAATACTTTCTCCATAAACCACGAATGGTATAAAAATAACACATCCACAGTCAAAAAAATCACAAAATCTTCAATACAATATGGAGGTTTTGTATCATAACAAATGAGCTTCAAATAAGCTTAAAATCCATCAAAGGATGTTGACACAGATGAAATCAAAACTATTTGACTAAAATATCCCTTTTTTGAAATCATTTAACAGTCACATAATTATAAAATAAAACATTTAATTTGAAAATTTTCTTATAAGCTTTTAATGGAAGATTCGATGATTTTATAATGGCGGAAAATAGCTGCACCCGCCGTATAACTTAAAAAAACATTCTTACCTTAATTCTGTCGAGAAGGTTAAAAAGGAACTTATTTGGGAAATGACGGAAAGATTTTTTTATAAACCACTTATAAAAGTCAACAAGGGTATAAATTAATTTAACCCATATTCTAGTAAATAGTACAAAATTTTTTGAAATACATTTTTATGAAACGTGGATATGGATGATAAAGAGATCCCAGAAGATTATTATGTATAAACAACCTCGGATAATGAAGAGATTGCGAAATAAACCCTTACCTTGTACTTTTCCTTGGTTGGGGGTAGGTTAACCTCCTGTATAATGGTGAAATAATTTTTATTCAATTATTCCAGAATCATATACATTAATAATATATCATATATGATCTTTTAACATTTATTTGTTAATAATATCTTAGTATTATCGTTGTTTCAGGTGTTAACATACTCGTTTTCTTTTATATGTTTTGTTACGTAAGCCATGTTTTTCATGTATAGGTTGTATCTTATTCATATAAATAATCATATAAAGTCCTTATATACTATTATTAATCATCAAATGAGAATTAGACTTTAATGGATATGATGGGAAATGAATCTCATCGCGTTCATGGAGATGGTAGTCCGTACGTACGCACGAGCGACAATATCATTCTGTTGATATTAAAATAATATATAATTGGATGGTATATCATATATACAGAATAATTATCATGTTATATTTATTATTTACATGAATTACACATCACTATTATACCCATCCAAATAATAATTTATTGAATAACAATTACACCACGACGTGGAGACGGTAAGTTGTACGTACGCACGTATGGTGACATGTCATTCAAAGGATGGATAGAATACTGAATATGGTTGTAACATGTTTATAATAACATCAAATTATATATAATAAACTGTAGTTATTATTTTATAATGGTAATAACAATGAAAGAATAAGTGGAAGAAGAAAGGAACTTGAAAAAGGGTGGTGAAATCATTACCTCTTCTTTGGGGTCTTCCTTTTGATTTGATCAAAAGGGCTCCTTAGGTTGGATTTCTGACTAAAGGAAGGCCTCTAGGATGAAGTGAGGGAAGTTGAGAGAGTATTTGGGTAGGGTTTGGCTGAGCCAAATGTCTTTTACGGTGTGAATTAATGAGAAGGGGGAGTGCCTTTTATAAGAGAGGTGAGGGGCACCTTTGGAAAAGCTAGAATTATTATTTTATAATAAATTCATATTCGGTTAATAATGGCTCCAAAGTGGATTATTTAAAGTTTAAGGTGGGGATAGGTCGAAAACCACTCAACCAATAGTATTTAGACAGGTTTGGGTTACTATATTAACCTTTTCTTTAATTATTAACTCTTAGTAAATTAGTTTCACTTTTACAATGTCTCATTGTATTTTTATATTATATGGTAAATAAACTTACTATATACATCAAAGAGACCCCCAAGTGGTCCATGAATGATAAAAATAGCATGAAATATGTCTCTTGGCCGATCCTTAAATTTTTAGGAATTGAATATAAATTAATAATATAATAGTTTTTTAAAAACTCTTTCATGTCAATTTTGACACTATTCAATAATTGATTTTTGTAAAAATCATAAGATAATGATTACTTTTAAAAAAGTTAATTAAATCAATCCAAACATGTAATATTATCCTTGAAAATTAGTGGTATTTATAAAATGTCTCAAATTACATTTATTTGTGTATTTATAATATCAATTATTCTAATTTTTCATTAATTAGGTAATTACTGCATCACCATTATTTTATAATTAAATTAAATTATATAATGTCTAAAAATTATAAATAAAATACCATTATGTATGAAATCTTTTTATATTTCTAAATGATATTTATAGTCAAAAGTAAAACATATATAACCCTATGTAAAAATTGTTTTTCTAAAAGATATATGCTTATGTCATTTTTGTATTTATTTTAACATAATTAAAATAAAGTGTCCCAATCACCTACAAGTGGCTCCATGGGGTCCCAAAATCGACCCAAAGATTCCCATGGTCGGAAATGTATCCAAAAATAAGTATAGGGCCTGTTTTACGGTAATTTAATATTATTATAATATTATTTTTTAACCCTTATTTACCGGATTTATCTTTTAACCATGGTAAATAAAATATTTACCGAAGTAATTATTTAAAATGTCTAAAAATAAATGTTATATATTTAAAAAATTTGGAAATCCTAATTCCTAATCTAGAATCCATTTTTCCAAATTCAAAACCCAGAAGTGGAAGAAATTAATTTAAAATTAATTCCCGCTGTCAAAACAAAAAGCGTTTTTTATGACATAATAACTATCAAAAGATTGATACTTTTTTATGTCCGGTTTAATTGTGAAATTATGTCCAATGACAAACATTGTATTAAATGGTAAAAATATATTCTAAATATACTTTAAAATCACTCGAATTCATAATTTGTCACTATTAATTATTATGATTAAAAAAGTTGTTTTTAATTAAAATTTAGTAATTTTCACTATTCATCAAAATATTAATGTTATCCGAAAAGTACCAAAAATTTCACCTTAGGATAAATTTGATACTCTGATTACAAAAATAAAGTCCATTTTGAGATATAAAATTTCTAGACTTTTAAAAAGTAGGTATTACTATTCTTAACGGCTATTTTTATTGGTTGTGGTGTGTGTTAGAACTCGATTTTGCGTAGAACACACGCTATTGCATTATTCAAAGAGTAGCGTAAACGTAGATGCTTGGGGTGCTAAAAAAATAGTTTGGATGATGAAATACAGTAATCTAAAAATGTTAAAGCATTTCAAATTTACAAAAAAAAATCATTCGATGGCATACTATAAACATTATCCCAACCTATATATTTATCTAAATTTTACCGTAATACTAATTATAATGACCCATACATAAACATAACATAATATTTATTTTTATTAAAAATTCAGTTTATTTTACATTGAGTATATTTTTATGTTTATAATTTTAGATAATTTGGTCATAAATAATACATGACAATACTATATAATATAATGTCGACACTTTTGATTGGTATCCATTTTTCCTATAGTATTAATCTTTTAAAATAACTCATGAAATATTTTCATGAAAAATTATGCAGTACGTTCAACATAAATTATTCTTTTAAATTTCCCATACATAAATAATATCAATTTTTTTCAGCCAGGGGATGAGAAAAAAAATATCATTACTAAACATAAAAGGAAGAAAACCTTTAGTCTAGAAAAAAATACAAAAAACCATGTTATGTATACCATTATCTTCAAAGTTCATCGAGCATATAAAATAACACATTTACACAAAAATAAAAAAACTATTTTATGAAATAAGTCCTCTACACACCATTTCAATAAAATAAAAACCATTATATGAATCATAGAGCATTATATTCATAAAACAATTTCAACCCCATTTGAATTGGAATAACCATACGACCAAATTTTAATATAATTCTCATTAGAACATAATAATTACTCATTCTGTTGGAGAGAACTAATGGGATTCACCCTTATTATAAACAATATTGGTCTCACTCATGACCTATAATGGGGATCTACCCATAATTTATTTTATACCATTCTCACCCATTTTTCCTGAGATATAATGGCGCTCAACCCTTTGTAAAAGATATATCAACATCACTTGTGTGCTATAACAGGGCCAAACCCTTTAAATAAGCTTTAGTAGGGTTATCCATTTTTGATATGTGGATTATGTACCTCATCGTTATTAAAAAACTTTATCTGTTCAATATTTCTTTATAAAAAATTTTATAAACTCTTTTAAACTAGTATGAGAATTTCATTCAAATATCAAAATTCTCTTTCCATTTAAAACCCTTTTTAGTAAAAAAAAATACCATTTTTAATCAATTTTCAATTCCAAAATACCCAAAATTGAAATATGGTTCTTCTTTATAGAAAAAAAGAGTTATTGTAATGGAATAAAATCTTTTAATAATGAGCACAGTGGCAAAAAAAGTGATTGTCTCTGTATAAATTAAAATAGAACATTCTTTTTGTCTTTTGTAATGAATGTAAAACATTTCACAAAAATATTAATTGTTTAAAACAATTCAATGAAGGAAACAATATTCTTTATAGAAATATCTTGTTAATATAATAAAATAATTTTAAACAAAATGACATGGAAAAAAGGATTTTGGATTTGAAAACATTCAAAGGGCATTTATTTTTAATGAAAAGTCTCTTTCCACATTAACATTTTAATCATAAGAACCATGAAATAATAACCGTAAAATACTAAAAATATCATGATAATATGTATCTTCAGGATATAACATATCAAAGGGTCAATATATACACCTTAAAAAATAATATAGGTTCATATCATCCAAATATGCCTCAATTAATGGAAATTGAGACGAAGTCCCGTACCATGAGTTTGATTCACCATGTTTGTTATTTATCTTCCTGAATAATAAAATTTTGTTAATTATTTACTTGAGAATCATTTTCATATTTATTATTCTTTATATTTCAATTATTAACATTTTATATATAATTACTTATTTAATTAATCTTACTTCATGTGTTTTGATGTTACATGTATTATATGTCAAAAATTATTATGCTAGGTTTATTATCAATCAAAGAGGTCACTAATGAATATTTAAATAAAAATATTCATTAAATAAATATCATATTTATACATAAAATTATACTATTAATTCCAATCATGAATGATTGTTTTGAAAAAATTATTTATGTTACGATCATGGAGATGGTAGGTTGTACATACGCTAGATTAATGTTCCCATTTTTCAATGATAAATATAGAAGGAAGGTATGTACTATTTTACCTTTAAATTATTATAATAATATAATATAATTATTATTATTACTTTAAATATACTTATATATATAATCCTTGTAATTTATTGATGATAAAAAGCGTCACATCACTTAATAGAGGCCATAGTCCTCACGAATGCATGAATGATGTTATAATTTGTCAATGTAAGAAATTAAATTATATATTAACCATGAATAATGATAAATATTTCATTAATATCATGATGATTTCATCTAAATAATATATATTCCTTAACAATATCTTTATTCTCATCCAAGTAAACCGTTTGTGAAAAATGAACCACATCGTTTTGCATGGCAGTAGTCTGTCAGGCACATGAGCGTCGTTATCGTATCCCCCATGGAAAGGAAATTAATAATTTAAACTTGATATCATAAATAAATAAATATATATATATATGGTAACAACATAATATGTATAATTTATATCTATCAATATAATAATTTGTGAGAGGAAATGAGGGAAAATTAACAACAATGGTTCACAAGGTGGTGGTCTGCCAAACACATGAATGATGATTTTGTACCCCATTTGAAGGAAGAATAGATGGATTTATTCTATTACATTAACATAATAAAATATAAGTATATGTTAGATACTATTTTTAATATATGAAAATAATTAAACAATTTTTTTAGGAGGTTTTAAAAGAAATAAAATAAAATGCTCAGTTAAGAACGATGCATCTTCTTCAGAAAACCTCCTTAGGTAAGCACAAAAACCTTCTTGAAATGAATTTTTGATAAAAAAAAATTCATTTAATTCATTGGTTTTTAAATTAATAATTTATTTGGGGAATTATATTTTGAAACAAATGTATTTTAATTTGTGAAGAGCATAAGAGGGGAGGTGTCCTTTTATAAATGAGGTGAGCGGCAGACATGTATGTTTTGGAAAAAAACTAGTGTGCATAAGTTTTTCACATTCCAAAAGGATCTCAAATGGACTATTATTGATAATTATAAATTATATTCTGCTAATATATCCATTACATTAAATTTATACAAGTTTTTAGGTGATTTTAGAAATTATCTTTTAGTTTACCCCTGGTAAACCCATCTTCACTATCACTAATGTAATTAATTTTTACTATTTTCACTTTTCAATATAGAAAAATTTTATTTTGAAGAAATTATGTAATATAAATTATTGTTATTCCAAATATTTAGTCTATATTACAAAAGTAAACTCATATAAGAGGAAAATTTTAGTTTAAAATTAAACTCATAGATTAAATAAAAAATATGGTTTTTAAGAAATAAATGTTTTTAAAAAAAGGTGATTTTATTTTAAATCTATGAATTGTAATAATAATTATATGAATTCAGATTAATGTATAGTGATTTATAAAATATAAATTTATTTAAAATAAAAAAAACTTAGGGATTTTTCAATTTAATTAAAAAGTTAAAACATTATGTACTTTATAATAGTTTTCTAGATAATCCCATTTTGAAACCCAAAATCAAACTTATACTAAAATACAGTATAAAGATGATTAAACTCTAAATTAGTGGGTTAAACATATATAAATAATTATTATTTTACATTAAATCATATTCAAGTCATAATGTTACTTTTAAATTACATAATTAATTGAAAATAAAATACATTTTTATAGAAATCCATATTTTTCACTCTTCAATGATAAATCATTATTTTCCAAAAAAAAAACAAAATTTCACCCAAAATAATTTTGATATTATCATTTAAAAAATGAATTTAATTTTATAAAATATTATTTGTAAAAGTCCTAAAAATTAATTATAATATTTTCTCACAAAACCATTAAAATTCATTTTTAAAGAACGAAATTTTTTGAAGAATTAAATATATTTACTTGAAATTGATTGATCATATACTAAAAAACGTCAATAATTTATAATTAGTATGATATTTATATTATATATATATATATATTTAATAAATTTATTAATACTACTTGTAAAATACAATTTAACATCTAGGTTATAATTATTATTAATTTCACATGTCATTTAAGATCGGTGTTGTGTGTCGAATATGATATTGAATATAGTTTTCTTTTCAATAATATAGGGTTTTTACATTATCAAATATTATAGGATTTTATATAATAAATAATTTTTTTCCTAATACATTTTATTGTGTCATTTCATTTCCACTTTTAGTCATTATAAACTCTCAAGGAACTCTTAGAGACATTCTAGGCCACTTCAAAGATCAGGTTTGGGAATAACTCATCTTTTATGTTATCAACACCAAACCATAATATGTATTCCTAGTGAAGTTGAACATATAGGTATCAAATTACACCCATAAACTGAGTAGTTAATTTTTTGATGTGTCCAATCTCTCATTGTATTCATTTGGAGAGGTTTGTGACACTCATGTTGTACAAGGTGGGGATGAACTAGTAGATGGACATTCAACAAATATCCTATTAGTTGGTGATATATGTTAGAACCATATTTATATACCAAAAAAATAAGAAATTCCCTCAAAAATATAAATTAGGTTTTGGATCTTGGATACCTCCTACTGTTGTGGGGTTCCCAATGTTGTGCTACACTATGAGGAAAAATGTGTGAAGAGCAGCTTTGGGACCTTCATACCATTGAGTGAAGCGAATCTTAGGTTTTTGAATATTAATAGTGGGGTAAAATTGTCCAAATATTATAGGTATGGATTTGTTATGTGTTATAGAAAATAAAATTTCATCTCCATGGATTCCAAGATAATGTTGATGGAATCGATTACCTCATTATGGGAGGCCTCGTCATTCATCTTCCCCTTGGTTAGTCTGCTGACTCGAAAAGTGGACGAGCCATGGTTCGATGATGGGAATTCATATTAATCCACTATAGATGGACCAATGGGGAATATTGAGTTTTTTATTTGGTTTTTGTAACTCCATAATTTAGTTTTGTGTGAATAGTTGAGTGTTATCTATTTTTGAGGTTCCATAAGAAATTTTATTAGGTCATTTTATAGATCCTCTTTATTAGGATGGTATCATCATAAGATAGAAGCACTGATATGAAAACTAACCTCAATATTGTGGAGTAAAATATTTATATAGGAATCCATAAAGGTTTAATTATTCTCTTATGATCATTATAAGTATTTTTTACACCTTTACCCTTATCAATGATTGAACATATGTTTGAGAGTGGTTGGCCAGGAGGACTTCCATGACCCATAGATTGTCTTTGTTAAAGGGTGTATACAACTAATGGGGGGAATAACCTTTCTCTAATCATCCTATAAGAGAAACTATTCAACATTCACATAATTAGTGGTATTATCCTAATTGTTCTTATAGTGTCCTATGTTGATGAAATTCACTTTGGAAATGGTCAATATTGGAGGGGTGACAGCATCGTAGAATGAATACTTTTTAGGAATATATTTTCAATGTTCAATAGGAGTAAACTATATTGAATAATAAAACCCAAATCATTTGATGAATTCATGTGAAGATGTATCTTCATTGAAATAATATAGCATCGTAAGTCTTCTGGTACATACTTTCTAAAAACTGTTTTCATGACCTCTAGAGTTAGGGTGCTAAACTATTGGAAGCAATGATGAAGGTTATATAGGTCCTCAGAGCTTCCAGGATTGGCCAAATGGTGGTTGTCAATATATTTGAATGTATTTAGTTTGTTATATAAGAAATATTATTCATTTTTTTCATTGATAAAATATATTATTGAGAATTCTGAGGTGTCATATAGCCAAAACATGAAATGAATCTATTCAGTGGTTAGGGATTTACATAGATTCATGTATTCCTATTCATATCACTAAAAGGGTAATTCCATTACTAAATCGATGACTTTATAGGAATTTATATAAGTAATCAATTAATACCACCTCTATTTAAGATTAATGTATTGGAGTTTTTAATCAAAGACATCATACCCCATACTAATAATATGACATCTTCATATAGAACAATTTTCAACAACCTTTCCATGAATGATATGGAGTATACATTCTTATATTGAGGGATCTCATAGGGTGTCTATGGATGTGTAGGATATTGTTCCTTTTCATAAAATGCTATGAAAAATCTCTAATTATCCCCCATATCTAGTGAAAATGTAGAGGTAATTGATGTATTGGACATTAGGAATGGTGCTAGGGAAATTCCATGGAAGGAAAATAGCACATTATCCATGCATAGGAACTATCATTGGGACCTCATAATATGTTTCACCTTAGTACAAGGGATGAATTTCCATTGTTATTTAGTTCTTTCACATATGGTTTTTTTTATATAGACATGATCATTTCTTCAATATCATCTATGGATTTTTATTCTGAAAATTCCGGGAAAATATAATGTCAGTGACTCATAGTAATCCTAAAACATCAATACATAAGTAACCTAAGAATGGTATTCCATGTTTCATGGAGGTCCATTCCATGGGAACAATTTTTGATGATGTGGGGAAGACCTCTTCAAAGGCTGGTAATTTATTCACTCTAAGAATGACTTCCAAGGAGGTAAACTTCTTTATCATAGAGAGTAATTATGTGATGTTTTTTAGTAGTCTTAATGTCTAGGATAGTTAACTAGGAATTCCTAGTAGATAATTGAATCCTTGATCTCAATCAGATACGAGATTTTCTAAACCAGGTGGTTTGAACCATAGGGAGCACACTTGAAGCTATAAGTCTGAAAATAATTTCTGCGAGTATCCAATTAGGGAGAGGGATTGGGGGCCTATTCCTAGGATTTGCACCGTGTAGCATGGTATTAAAAATCCAAAATTTGAGAGGGAAAAAATGGATTGATTGTGGTATAAGTAATCGAAGACTTGTGGGGATGTCTGTTGGTGGGATCCCTCCCTAGATACTTCTAGGTGGAAGCTAGAGGTATCATACCTTGTGTGTCCCATTCCTACTCAATGTGGGGGAATTAATCGTTGGTGCAGTCTAAGGAGAATATGCCAATATAATTAGAGATGGTGAAAGGGGGTTCGTTCCCCATTCATGGTCTCTACTACTATGAGAATTAGTGTTGTACTAAGGGTTTTAGGTCATAAAAATCCATTTTCCTTGTGGGGATGATTCCTTCTTATATATAGGGGTAGAAAAGGGAATTATAAAACCATAGTTGGATCATCTCCATTGGGGTAAGTGTTGAGGTCATCCAATAGCTATATGATATATAGTGGTAAATTCCATGAAATAGGTGTAAGGAATCACCACATGTGGGATTCTATAGGTGTCAAACTCATCACTAGAATTCCTCTCACCCCACGCTTATTAATAATGACAGTGGTTTTTCACTAAATGTTTCCGGCATAATTGGAATTGGTTGAGGCCATTAACAATGATGTTTTCCCATTATATGTAATGGATAATCTTAAAATAATAATAAATAACCATCTTGTATAATGGATATGATCGATGAAAATTGAAAAAATTAATCCCAAAACACCAAGTGTATCTTTTCACATTAAATTTATAATTAATTTAATAACAACAATTACCTTGGTATTTGGGATTATTTCTTAAATAGTGATTTAGATCATTCAAATTTCATTTGAGTTGTACTGAAGTTTCACTAAGGGTACACTAATTTGAATCCCTCTCTCGATGATCCACATATTCCCCCGTAATATTAAAAAATTGTAGATGGAACTAGGTGTGCTAACACAAAGGTACCAATAATCTTATGTAGCTCTACTTTGATCACATCACAATCCATTAAGTTATATGTTTATCTCTATTGTTCTCTTAATCGTTAGAGGGGAAAAAGATGTGGATAAATTCTCTTCAATGTGAGATGTATCCTATAGTTATTATCTGTGGAGATAATTCTCTAGGGACATGATGTTTTTTTTCACAGCACAAGTGATTTCCCACAAATCCATTTACTCAATCTCTGAAATAATATAAGTTAGTATATATAGATATAGAGTATACTATATATAATTGAACATAAACCCTTAATTAATTAATGAACCTAATAAATTCCCCATTCTAATAATAATATATTATACTTATTATATCATGGCATGTTCAAACTTGTGAAAATTAAATATCATTTTAATTAAATGAATAATTTATTTTTTATTTAAATGATATTTAAAATTACATCATTTAAATCACTGAGCCCTTAAATCATCTCATCCACCTTACTAAGTGATAATCAAACCTCAAATAATATATATTTTTCATTATATAAATAATTAAATATTATATCCATGGTCTATTGAATAATTATTTATTTAATATTAAACTCACATGAATATAGTGACTGAGTATTATTTATAAACAAATCCTTAATAAATATTATTTCATGGTCATGAGAATAACATTTATTCCAACTTTAGAATGTGAATAAAATTCAACTGAGATAAATTGAGATATTAAACATGTATCACTATCGGCCTCTTTCTTAATTTCATTAAGTGAGCTTTCCTAAAGATCAAAATCATTTTCTAGAGACACATTAAGAAACTTGTAGATAATGAATTTCATGCTATAATGAAAATAACCATATATGAATACTCATTATGTAATATAATACCTTTATCTTTATATCTCTAATAAATAAATTGGCACACAATTTTAATTAACATATATGTTTGATATATATTTATTTGAAATCCTAAAAGGAACATGTCAATCAACATGAAAATGGATTTTAGTTTTACGGATCCATTTTAATCAAAGATCCTGAGATATAAAATTTCTTAAATTGAAAGGAAAAAAACCATTATTGAATTATTCATTAATTAAATATCAAACATAATGAACCCAATATGTCCAAACCTACCATGAACATATTTCTTCGTGATTTTTATCGATATATCAAAGTATGAAACTAGTAATATGTATTAATAATAATGTCAAGTCTAGGGATCACTACACATGGTGGTATATAAATATATCTAATGACATGTAATGTTGTTGAATTCCTTAATTTAGATGTATCCTCATAATCTACCATCCAATAGATTTCCATATGGGAACATCTTGATATTAATTCGCATCAGCTTATGAGTATCAAGAACAAGATATTCAATCATATTATTCATCATATTATAGAATGCTATTCTAATTATAGTATATATGTTTAAGAATATCATCATAGCACTTAATGTTTATCATTATAGCGTGGAACTATTGTGACCATTCAATGTGATAGATAATCTAGGACATTACCACATTAAATTTACATAGAAGTATAATCAATATGTGAAAATATATTTATTAAAATTAAAAACATTTAATATATAGGTAATCTAAATTATAATGTAGTTTGTTCTAGGAAATTTATCAAACACCTAAGATTTTTTAAATAATAAATTTGTGTTTGATATAATATTAAGCACATAAACCTGTTCTTAAATTAGCCATTAAATATATTTATTCAAATTTAATCTCAACGATACTTTGTGGTACACACAACCCCAACTGTAATGAACCATAATATTTGTATATATTTATAGCCTAGCTGTTAAATGGGGTGGTAGGAATAATAATAAATAAATTATGATAAATAATATGGTTTACAAATTTATAAAATAAATTCAATGGTTATATATTGATTATAAATAAAATAATAATTATTTCAATGAAAAAGAATTTTTTTTGGAAAACGTGCATTTTTCTATAAGGCAGTTTCATTTCGCTTTGTTCACATATATTAAAATTAATTTTAACCAATTTTAAAAAATATATTATAAATATTTAACTCCATTTTTAAAATCATCTTTTCAAAATAATCTTAGTTTGAATTATTCGTAAATTTACAAAATTATTAACTTTTCAATATGTAGTGAAAATATTGGTTTTTGTTGAAAACTATATTTTCATTTAAAGTATTTAGAAGTTTATTTTTTATTTAAAATTATTTTAAAAGTAATATTGGTTCAAATTTATTTGAATGAATACAATATATTTCATTTCAATCAATTTTATATTGAATTTTTATATTAATTCATTCTATACTTAAGAAAATGTATTCCTTCAGAATCTATTTTTTCTTCGCTTCCACGAGATTAATTTTAAATTAAATACATTCAATTAATTGTATTACATTTGAAAAAATAGATTAAATATTTATAATAATCATATTTAATATTACATAATAATTTTAACTTAATTTTTATTTTTAATTAATAGTCAAAATAGTAAAAAATAAATTATCTTGGCTAAGGATAAAATGGGTTTACTATGGGGTTAAACTAAACATATAAGGGTTAAAATTACATAGATCCATCTCCAATATCTATCTAATTACCATATTTAGACCTTATCTCATAATTGGTTTCATAATTACCCATTTGTGAGCCTCTTTCCAAGTGGAAAACATGGGTATCACTTTTTCTTTTAAAAAGTGTCAAGAGTGTCCTCTCCTCCACTTATAAAAGTCCACCCACAATCCTCTTCTATTCACACTCACAATGCCTTTTTATATAGAAACTGTCACCCCAAATAACTTTTTTATATCCCTAAAAAAGAAATATATGAATTTTTTGATAATAAATCCAATATAGGAATGCTTTAGGTATAAACCTAAAGAGGTTATATGAAGAAGAGGTAAAGTTATTAACCATTTGTTTTTGTTTTAATTCTTCTTATAACTCTATAAAATATCGACAAATTGTTATAAAATAATAACACCAATATATCCTATATAATTATATGGTATTATGTTAATGTATTGACCTATATCCATTCCCTCTTCAATCAAATGGCAAACAAATCTGTCGATTGTGTGTATGGAGGACTACCACCCTGCGAACCGATGAAATTTGTTTTTAATCACAGCCTATATCATATAGATATAATTATGTATTTAGCAAACCCACACATATATATATATTAAATATATGGAATACATGTACATCTATAATTATAATATCACCTATATGTTCATACCTTCCAACCCGTTTGACAATAAAAACATCGCTCGTGCGTACATGTGGACTACCACCTCCAAGTAGTGTTGTGAAATATTTTTCATTTTATTTTTAAATGGATGATATTAAGAATATATTTAATGAATAAATATGATATAATTTATATAATAATGTTTATAAAATGTTTATATATTATTTAACATTCTTTCATTCCATCTATTATAGAAACAGAAACAATGTTAATGCGTACATCCGACCTACAGTCTCCGTGGTGGGTGTAACTCGTTTTCCCCTATATAACTTTTTTAGAATATTTGAAATTATAATATAATTATTATATATAATATTTATATCATGTTTTAAATTAAATAGTTGATTTAACCGTGATCAAAGTAAAATGACCAAAATTACTGAACTAAAAAGTACATGAAAAAAAAGTAATTATCACCTAAAACGATGATATTAACAAAGAATTATTAATAAACTGGTCATAAATGTAAAGACCGAGAAATTTCAGGAATTTTTTTTCATTATTTCTTTGTAATTTTACAAGCCTGTAGCTTCTGATGACACTAGATTCTGAGTCCCGGTGTGTCCGGAATCAATTTTAGAAGCTTATCTCGGGTACATTCAGTAAACGAACAAGCGGGTTATTCTATCTCTTGAACCGATGCTCGGAATTGAAATCTTAGGGCACCGATGAACTCGCATCACTTGTAATTGCTTAAGGGAACCTTCACATCGAATGTAGTCGGGGCGGAGTGGATGTTAGTTTTCCTAACTTCATGAAATAAAAATAAAATAAATATCTCTTTATTTTATTTTGAATTTCAAACTTATTTGAATTAATTTGGGGGTTCCACAACCCCACATAAAATTAACAAACTCTTCCCTTAATTAATTAATCGAGGAGCCTTTTTTATGGTGGGAATCCACTGGATAACTCCCTCTCTTTCCGTCCCTCCCTCTCCTTCCTCCATTGTTCCACCACCACCGAGGTTCCATCTTCTCCAACGAGACACCGACGAATGAGCAGGGATTAGTTGCGTGGTGCAGGCGCAATGAACTACGTTGACTACGACGTCTTCCCTATGTCAGATCCGACGAGTGATGAACGACACGTGGTAGGGGTTGTTAATGTGAAGTTTTAATACCGTTCATCATCCTTCTTCAATTCTTGGGTTTCATTTGGCTGCATGATACCATCTTGATGAGGAAGGGCTGGGACCACACAAACACGGTCCGACCCTTCCTCTCTCATTTGTTGTTTGTGGACGATGGAGGCAGACTGCGAAGAACCAGCTGGTGTCGGGCTGACCACGAGCGGATCATCAGTGCATAATTGTCAGGTTACCGCAAAGGCGGGACACCGTCATGCCGCGTGAAGTAGAGCCGGACTACGGCCTAGTCGGACCGTAGTAGAGGGGAATGACGTCGTCCTGTCGTTCCTGAGCTACATGGTCCACAGCCGGGGCGGGCCACGACGGTGGGCCGCGGACCCGACGCGCCCCGCCAGTTGAAGACAACCGCAACCTAAGGCCGCGGCGGACCTGGAGGGCGGCCTGCTCTGTCGGCCGCCCGTGCAACCAAGAGGCGGGACCTGAGGGGGCCCCATGGATACCCAAGGGTCGGCCTTCATGGCCGGACGTTTCGAAGAACCGGGGGGGGGGGGGGGGGGGTGTAACCCCCCCCCCCCTAGATCAGCGGCTTGGACGGGCCCCATTGGGCACCGCCACCCCCACTGGTCGGCCAGCCACACGGCCTGTCACGTGGCCCATGTGGGTCGGGCCATGCCGGCTAGGCCGGACCGCGCTCGGCCAGGCCATACCTAGTTTGGATCGACCCAGGGGCTGTTGGGCCAGGTCAGACCAGGCCCAGACCCCCTATTTTCGGACCTTTTTCGGTTAAATGGACATATATTGAGCTACAAACCTCTGATCGATGCATAGTTAGTTGCGTAGGATTCTTTGGATCGAGACGACTGTTTTTGAATATTACACTCAGGGTTTTGGCAATGTTTAGGTACATCCCGGTTAGTTCGAACTCAAATCCAACCGGGCCCTCGGAGCGAAAATGCTTATAACTTGAGGATCTGACGTTTGATCGATGTGCCATCGACTACGTTGGATTTCTTTTGATGAGACAGTTATTTTTACTTACTCCACATTAGGTTTGGATGTAGTTGGAGTACGGTCGGGTTGGCTTATCTTATAAACCAACCGGGCCCCTTCAACGGAAAGGCCAATAACTCTCAGACCGGACTTCTATTTGAAGAATCGTCAGCGGCGTTGGAAATCTCGTTGAGAAACGGTTCCTTTGAGTATACCCCATGGGTGTTTGGGGTACTGTTGAGATACAGTCAGGTTGGTTCGTACACGAAACCAACTGGGCCCTCGGGACAAAAAGGCTAATAAATCACAGACCGGGCGTCCGATTGACGCACCATCTATTGCGTTGATATTCCTATGACGTGGTAGATATTTGTGATACTTTTTCGTGGGACTTCTTGACAGATTGAGTGTCAACCAGTGGATCGTGGAGCGGATTCTCCTGGAGATGAGCATACTGAGTACGGTGACATTGTAGCTGGCTGAGATCTGGTGACTTCTTGTCCGATTCGTTTCAGAGTGACTTGTATATCCCAGTGGGGAGCACTACTTTGTGAGGAGGCAGACCCATGGAGAAGGAGCACTACTTTGTGAGGTGGCAAACCTACGGTACTCGACAAGAGGAGTACCTTTGTAGGATATGAGGGGGAGAACTACTTTGTGAGGTGGCAGACCTGTGGTACTCGACAAGAGGAGAAACTCATCAGTCTATGGATAGTGAGTAGCACCTCAGAGTCGTTACAGGACTACTATGCTCGACAGAGGAGGAGTTCTCCAACAACCTTGTTTTCTCTATCGTGAATAAAAATACTGGTTTGAGCTGATTCAATGACCTTTTTGTGTACCTCATGATTCAGATTGGTTACATGATAACTTAGGTATATGTATGGGCATATTTCTAAGTAAAGTTTATCTGTTGATATCATTCTTTTTTGTTTATCCTTATTGGTTTTAGTGAGACCTTGAGGGTCTCGGGGTCCCTACTGAGTATCTTTATACTCACCACTACATGGTCAATGCCCGCACCTTGTTGTGTTGGATGTAGACGACAGACAACACTGATCGTGGTTGAGGCTTGTAGAGATGGACAGTACCTGGAGGTGGAATTCACGATGAGACTGTACTCGGAGGTGGACTTCATGACGAGACGGTACCCAGAGGTGATAGACAGACATGGAGAGATGAGGTTACCATCTATACCTACCCTATTGGTAACAACTCTGGAGGACGATCCAGGAACAGCATGACACCTTCCTGTTGTTTTGTATTTTCCTTGTACTTTACTGTTGGGATTGTATTTCCGGCCCCCTTTGTACTTTCAGCACACTTGTTATATTTCTTTACATAGTGTTTTCTTTCTCTTGTACTCTGTTTGTGTGTGTTTACATTTCATAAAGGCCGTGCCATCCCTTTTTATCGGGATTTATGCCTTTGGTGCTAGTCACCAGCCCCTGGCCTATGGAAGGCGGGCTTGGGGTAGTCACGGAATGGGCCCTGAGGACGGGTCATGAAGAATTGGTATCATAGGAGTCGGTTCTACCGCAGAACATAGAACTTTGATATTTTCTTTCTATGAAGCAATAGTGTTACGTGTACTGAGTTTGGTTTTCAGTTCATGAAGTCTTGTGTTGGTGCGGGTGACCGACGTATCCATACACCAAGACCCTAACATCTGATTCACGACTCAGTAAGAAGAAATAATGATTGCATGTGTGTTTCCGAAAGTTTATTTTATGTCAGCTCAAACCAGGTCATCTCACCAGGTATAGTATTTTGACCGTGTCGCATCTGTTTCATTCAGGATGCCTCCTCGCAGAAGACCAGCTAGAGCCCTGAGTGTTGTATGTACTGACAGCCTGCTGAGCGATGAGGCCTCAGTACAGGGTCCTATTTCAGTTGAGGCACCAGCAAAGGAACCCGCGGTACTACTACCCGTTGGGCCACCGATGCCCCCAGCCCTAGTAGCAGGCGATGCACGCCACTTTAGCGTGCTGCACGAGTTCCAACGCCAGAGGCCAACCAGGTTCCGGGGAGAGACGGACCCACAGATGGCTGAGGATTGGTTGGAGGCTATGTCAAGAGTCTTTAGAGTGGTAGGGACACCGGACGACATCATGGTGATCCTTGCTGCCCGCCTCCTACAGGCAGCCGTAGGAACATGGTGGTGCCTGATGCTCAAGATGCATGACGAGGAGACACTCCTGTGGGAAGACTTCGAGAGCCTATTCCAGGCGAAGATTGTACCATCAACCCCTCGAGCAGTGCGAATACAGGGGATACTACATCTACATAAGGGAAACTTGACAGTATCATAGTACTCAGTGAGGTTCACTAACGTCTCGCGCTACTCCACATAAATGGTACATGACAATTTCTTCAGGGCACGAACCTTCGAGCAGGGGCTTAGGAGAGAGATAATATCTTCAGTTGTCTCCCATCGTATCCTGATGCAGACGGGGGTGTTGGAGCGAGCCCTCTTAGTGGAGAGTTTCTTTGCTGAGCGGTCTCCAGTAGAGGTACCCACTACTAATCGACATGTAGAAGAGTCTTCTGCAGATGACGTAGAGGTCCAAGAGGACCAGACCTACAGGTGATTGACCGCATGACTCTGGATCGGTAGTGCAGGGCACCAAGGGTAGAGACAGAGCCAGACCTACCATGCTATGTTACACATGCGGCGGACAGGGTCACATGGCTCATGACTATCTGACCCACCGCTCGGATGATCAGCAGATAGAAGAAGGACCTCCCAGGTAGATGCAGAGGTTCGATTGAGGTGGACCACAAGGAGCAGGGGACAGAGGTAGGGGAGCTGACTGTGTAGCTGGAGGTGGATGAAGCTTCGAGGTGTTTCCACCACCACCACCAGGAGGTCCACCCCGACCGCAGGGAATTGGTGAATATGGGAGTGAACAACTTCAGGAAGCTGAATCATATGAATAATGAGCTTTGGAAGTAGGTGGACAGGTGCAGGACTAGTTCCAGGCATGGAGACCTTTGTTCTTAGTGCTTCTAGTTTCCATGTTGTCGTTGTTGTGCTTCCATTGTGTCTTTGTACTACGAGCTATAATAATAAAAGACACTTATTTTTTGACGTTTACTTTCATGTCCTTTTTGTATGGTTTATACTGAGAGGTTCCAGTTAAAACTATTGACTTGACCCTCCCTTGAGAGATTCCTACTAGACAAGACCCAAAAACCATGCACTGATGCCGATAGTGTGACTCAACCCTTGGAGGAGAGAGTAATAGATGGATCTCTTGGTAGTAGCGTCGTTGCATTACGATGTCATTTAAGACATGAATTGTACCGTTCATGTTAGGATTGACTGTATTAGGCAATTAATGTGGTTCATCCAGGGGATGAGACCAGATTTCTCTTTTCGGCAGAGAAGAAATCTCAACAACTCTTGTAGAACGTAGATGAAGAAGGGTGGAGATGAGTTCTTACAATTGGCTAGTTTCACCCATAGTTTATTGAGCGAATTGTTTACAGTTCTCTCCATCTCAATAATCTCAGGTGTATATTCTCTCAAAAGGACACGAACCTGGGACAATGGTGGTGGCATGAATTCCTCCAAGACAATGACTTAGAGATAGTTTATACTCCTAGGAAGGGGAACGTTGTAGCAGATGCTCTTAGTAGTAGATCCGGCATTCAGCTGTTAGGAGTGGTGAGACAGTAGCTGGCCACATTTCAGATATCCTTTGTGGATAGTGATGGAGTCAGCACCTATAGAACCAGAGATAGTTCAGACTATGAAAAAGAAGGTGCAGATCATTCGGGAGCAGATGAAGACTGCACAGAGTAGACATAAGTACTTTTCTAATAGGAGACGAGACCACCAGAGTTTGAGGGTGACAACCACTTCTTCTTACGGGTCTCACATCGACGGGTTCTGTGGAGATTTGGTCAGGGTGGAAAGTTATTTTTGTATTTAATCTGGCCTTCCCGCCTCAGATGCACAGGGTGCACGACGTCATCCATGTAACTCAGCTGAGGTGATGTGTGCATGACATATCCGTCATCATAGACCACAAAGAGCTGGACAACGATGATGGGACGAATTTCAGGGGGTTCCAGTAGAGGTTGATTAACGATAGGAGCGGGTCCTACGAAGATGGTCGATTCATCTTGTGCGCCTTCGCTGGCAGCACAAGAACTTCTAGGAGAGCATGTGGGAGTAGGAGGCTCATATGCGTGCTCAGTACCTCCTTTAGTTTCCCTAGTTTTTTTAGCTTGTAAAGCCCTGAGGTGGATGTACTGTAAAGACCCAAAAATTTCAAGGAAATTTTTTTCTTAATTTATTTGGAATTTTATGAGTCTGTAGCTTCTGATGGAACTTGATTCTGAGGTCCGGTATGCCCAAAATCAATTTCCAAAGTTTAGCTCGGGTACTTTTAGTAAACGAATTAGTGGGTTTTTCTATCTCTTGAACCAGTGCTCGGAATTGAAATCTAAGGGCACTGATGAACTCACAGCACCGGTAATTGCTTAAGGGGACCATCACCTCGAATTCAGTCGAGGCGGAGTGGAAGTTAGTTTTCCTAACATCGTGAAATAAAAATAAAAAAAATTTCTTTTTATTTTATTTTTAATTTCAGACTTATTTGAATTAATGTGGGGGTTCCACAACCCCACATTAATTCAAATAAATCTTCCCTAAATTAATTAAGGGAGGAGCCTTTTTTATTGGGGGAATCCGCTGTAGAATTCCCTATCCTTCCCCCCCCCCTCTCCTTCCTCCATTGTTGCACCACCACTGAGGATCCATCTTCTATGACGAGACACCGACAAATGAGTAGGGATCAGTAGCATGGTGCAGGAACAACGAACTATGTTGACTCCGACGTCTTCCCCACGTCAGATCTGACGAGCGATGAACGACATGTGGTAGGGGTCGATATGTTCAAGTTTTAATATCGTTCATCATCATTCTTCAATTATTGATTTTAGTTTGGCCGCATGATACCATCTTGATGAGGAAAGGCTCGGACCGCAAAAACACGGTCCGACCCTTTCCCTCTCGTCTGTTGTTTGTGGACGATGAAGGCAGACTGTGAAGAACCAGCCAGTGTCGGTCCGACCACGAGTGGATCGTTAGTGCATGATTACCGGGTCGCCCCAAAAGAGCGGCACCGCCGTGCCACGCGAAGTAGAGATGGACCTTGGTGGAGGGGCGTGGCGTCGTCGCGCAGCGCCAGAGCTACAGGGGTCGTGGCCGGGGCAGGTCGCAGCGGTGGGGAATGGCGCCGTCATGCCGCGCCGGTTGAATAGAGCCTCGACAGACCTAGAAGGGCGGCCCGCTGTGCCGGCGGCCGGTGCCACCAAGAGGCGGGACCCGAGGGGGTCTCGCGGATACCCAAGGGCCAGCCTTCATGGACGGACGTTTCGAAGAACCGGGGGGGTGTAACCCCCCCCCCCCCGATCAGTGTCTAGGGGGGGCCCTACTGGGTTCCGCCACCCCCCCCCCCTGGTCGGCCAGTCGTGTGGGCCACGTGGGCCGGGCCGCACCGGGCCGTGCTGACCGGGCCTAACCGTGCCCAGCCAGGCTAGGACGCGCCCATCCAAGACAAACCCGGACTCAGGTCGGTTTAACCCGGTTCGGGAAAACCCAGGGGGTTTTGGGCCGGGTCGGACCAGGCCCAGAGTCCCTATTTTCAGACCGTTTTCGGTTCAATGGACATACCTTGAGCTACGGAACTCAGATCGACATACCGTCAGTAGAGTATGATTCCATGGTCCAAGACGGTCGTTTAGGTATATTACACTCAAGGTTTCGGCGAAGTATTGGTATGTTCGGGTTTGTTTGAACTTGAAACCAACCGGGCCCTCGGATCGGAATCGCTTATAAGTTGAGGACCGGATGTCCGATTGACTTGCCGTCAAATATGTTGGATTAATATTGATGAGACGGTTATTTTGGATTAATCCAACTTAATGATTCGATGCAGTTGGAGTATGGTCAGGTTGGTTTAGCTAATTAACCAACCGGACCCCTGGAATGGAAAAGGCAATAACTCTCAGACCGGATGTCTGTTTGATGAATCGTCAGCGGTGTTTGTAATCTCATTTAGAAACGGTTCCTTTGAGTTTACCCCATGGGATTTCGGGGTACTGTTGGCATATGGTCAGGTTGGTTCGTACACGAAACCAACCGGGCCCCTGGGACAAAAAGGCTAATAACTCACAGACCGGGCATCCGATTGACACGCTGTCTGTTGCGTTGAGATTCCTATGGCGTGATAGATCTTTTTATACTTCTTCATGGGACTTCTGGAAACTTGGAGTGTCGACTAGTGGCTCATGGAGCGGATCCTCCCGGGGATGAGCATACAGAGTACGGTGACCTTGTAGCTAGATGAGACCTGATGACTGCTTGTCTGATTTGATTAGGAGTGACTTGTATAACCCAGTGGGGAGCACTACTTTCTGAGGTGGCAGACCCATGGCGGAGGAGCACTACTTTGTGAGGTGGCAGATCCGCGGTACTCGATAGGAGGAGTACCTCTGAAGGCTATGAGGGGGAGCACTACTTTGTGAGGTGGCAAACCCATGGCGGAGGTGAACAACTTTGTGAGGTGGCAGACCCACGGTACTCAACAGGAGGAGTACCTCAGCATTTTAAGGTTAGCGAGTAGCACCTCAGAGTCGTGACATGACTACTTTGCTCGACAGAGGAGGAGTTCTCCAGTAGCCATGTTTTCGTCATCGTGAATCAAAATCCTGGTTTGAGTTGCGTCAATGACCATTGTGTTTACCCTATGATTGATATGGGTCACTTGATAAGTTAGGAATATGTATGAGAATATACCTATGTAAAGGTTATCTGTTTAGATCGTTCTTTGTAGTTTATCTTTGTTGATTTTTGTGAGACTTTGAGGGTCTCGGGGTCCCTACTGAGTATCGTTATACTCACCCCTGCACGGGCTATGACCGCACATCGTTGTGTTGGATGTAGAAGATAGACAACACTGATCATGGTTAACGCTTGTAGAGCTGGTCGGTACCCGGAGGTGGACTTCACGATGAGACAGTACCCGGATGTGGACTTCACGAAGAGATGGTACCTGGAGGTGATAGATGGACATGGAGAGTTGAGGTGACCATCTGTACCTACCCTTCAGGTAGAAATTCCGGAGGATGATCCGGGAACAACTTGACCCATTCTGTTGTTTTGTCTTTTCCTTGTACTTTACTGTTGGGCTTGTATTTCCGGTCCCCTTTGTACTTTCAGCACATTTCTTATATTTCTTTACTTAGTGTTTTCTTCCGCTTGTACTCTGATTGTGTGTGTTTATGTTTCATAATGTCAATGACTTCCCTTTTTATTGGGGTTTACGTCTTTGGTGCTAGTCGCCAGCCCCTGGCCTATGGATGGTGGGCATGGGGTAGTCACGGCACGGGCCCTGAGGACGGGTTGTGACAATAAAACACTGTAAGAAAATATTATATGGTATAAAAAATATTATTATGGTGATTTAATAGGTTTATAAAATATATATATTTATTATATAGAGGGTATAGACATGTATAATATAAATCGGTCTTGAGGTAAGGGTTTATTATCTCACTTTTACTACCATGAGACTTAAGCCATATTCACCAATTAGTTATTTTGTGTCGTGTATATTTTGACCCTATGTTATTTTATATCATAAATAAATTTATATCTATGGTATTTAATATTTTATTTGAAGTAATTTCTTTCATAATTCTTATGATTTAGTAGTTACCAAAATGGTAAAGGATTATGTTATAATCTCATTGTTAGTCGGGATTGTTCATGATTTAATTTCCAATGTTAAAATATTATTATATATATTTTTAAAAACTATTTAATTTTCTTCTCCTATGGATGTTTTTGGAGAATAAATGTTTTACTCTCATTTTCCCCTCTTTAATAACAAAAGATACCCAATGAATGTTTCTAATGGAAAGTAGAATTTATTTCTTTGTTCTATCAAAAATGCATTTTCTTCCATATACTTGTTTTTAAAAAATGTTTTCAGGACATATTTATAATTACACATATTATTTATTAATTAAACTTTTACTTATGTTTTACTTTTTAACAAAAAATAAAGTAATCTTCTTTTGATTTTTTTAATCAGGAACTTTTTTCCATTTTTACAACAATTTGAATGGAATTTTTCTAACTTATAAAACATATTAGGAATTACCTGATAGAATAGACACGCTTTATTTAAATATTTATTTATATGATTACATTGATATATTTAATGAAATTTTATTTCTTTTTATTTTGTAACTTTTTGGTTTTGAAATTGATTTTCAAAGTGAAAAGGATATTTTCTACACACTAAAAAAATTTACGGATTTTTTTTGGAATATGTATTCATCAATGATAAGAATTTTCATTTTACCTTGTAATAAATTTGGAATATATTTTAAGGATTCAAACCTAATTATTTATCAAGAATTTTTATGATTAGTTTGATCAATGATGTACTATTTTGATATCATTCCCCATATTACTTTTAATGTCATGTGAATATGTTTATAGATTGGGGAATGTGTTAACATTTAATATGCTATTTTTTCAATGTAAATGTTTATATTTATTATGTTTCGCAAATTTCATATGATGAATACATTAGACTTGGTATGTTACATGTAGGGAAAACTATGGTCTCCTGATGAATTAGTAAGTTTCATGAGACAAACTAGTTTGTGAATTTGGTTGTGACCTTCCCCATTTATGTAATATATCATATCATGAGGCCTTGAAAGTATGGTTATCATGTATGTAATTATTCATTCCCTCATATTGAGATTAGTTATTGATGTCAATGTGATTCTTATATTATTTATAAAATATATGGATACATTTCAAGCTTATGTAAATATTTTTATGGAATTATTTTCAACATCACATATTCCTTCCATATTATTATTCATGTTCAGGTTGATGATTATATGGAATGTGTTTCAGTTAATTATATTTCCATATTTATTATGCCTCGTTTTTCATTATATATTTCCTACACACTAGGAATTACTATTCATTAAAGGTCATGAAATTATTATGTTTCCTTTCCGCAGGATTCCACGAAGTGTACTATCAATGATATACATGGATATTCTAACGGGAATAATGGTTTCTACAAAAAAAAATTCTTTAAAAATTTCAAATGTAATGTGTAACTTCATGGATGTTTCCAAAGGTAAGGACCATTTTCTTTTTTTAGTTTCCACAAAATGGAATTAAATATGATTCCTTAAAAGTTCAAAGAGATATCGGGGGCGTCTGGGAATTGTTCCGAGCTTGGAGCCCCAAAATGGGAAGAAGAGACTAAGCCGTATGGTTTTTTGGAAATTGTGCAACACTGGGCACAAAGCGGTGCAACCCATCTTCCATTTTTGGATAGTTGGTTTCACATGGTTTGTGAATGGTAAGAAAACTTTTGCACCTAACCGTGTGATATACCCCTTTTAATTAGAACCTTGCACACAGTTGGCGTATGGTTTGGCCAATCGTGTGGTCAAACATTGCGGCCCTTTATTGTGGGTGAATTTACCAAATAACCACTTTTAAATTATTTAAACCTATTATTTTGTTTCCCCATCAACATTCTTGTCGTTTTCTCCTCCTCCCACACATGGAGCTCCATTCCCTCTCAATCTAGGGAAGAAGATACCACCACCATTCAATGTCTATTTCTCTCACGACTAGATCCAATATAAATCTATAGGTGATATATTTAATCCTCACCCTTCTATTTCAATTTATTCATTCCACCTGTTGTGTTATTTTGGTGTCAGAACATTTTCCCCATTTTCTAGGAAATTACAAACTGTTTTTTGTTTTCGTCAATCTTAACTCGAATCAAAGGTTGAGACATGACTAGGGAAGCTATACAAGGCTAGGGTAGATGGTTTAGTATCTTTCCATTTGTTTCATCGATTTCCATGAATTGCACTATTGTGTTTCTAGCTAAACCTTTTCTGAATCACATCAAATTCGTCAAATTAAATTAAATTTTAATTTTAATTGTGCATTTGGTGACCAAATCTAGTGATGGATCAACACCCTGGGTTGATTGGATTGACTAAAGCAACAATAATGGGTGTTCTATGACATAAGGATATTTTACCTTATTTAAAAATTTATTAACACCACTTGAGGGGTTTTCTTAGAATATTTAACTTCATTGGATTAATTGGTTTTATTTCGGTGAGGAGCCATGTCTTAGGCCCTATACAGTGTGCCATGAATGAATGGTATCAGATAAATGAATTTTCCAGGTTCAAACTACCATATGTAATATGCCATATAGGATTCTCACAATGACATTCATTGGCCAATAAGCCTAATATGATCAAAGTGCCCCTTTTACGAACTCTGATGCCTTCCTATTATAATTTTTACAACTTTGTAAACATGTCGGGGGTGACACTAGATAGTCTTAGGATGGGTTCGTTGAGAGTTATATATTTCTACCTCCAATCGAGTGTCACTGGTCCCCTTGGGGGGGGGGGGGCTGAGACAGACTTGAAGGTTTGATGGACATACCATGCCTTGAGAGATACTTATACCCCTATGTTTGATAATAGGTATAGACTAGGAGGATATTATTTGACATTTTCACATCATAATTGGAGTGACATGTGGTACTTCACCCTTGGGTCACCAAGGAAGAACTCATTGGCATTAGTCATATGATGAGCCCCTCCAGTGATACTTGGAATGTCTCGTTGAATTTCTATGGGTGAGTTCAGAGTGTATCAATATATTTTATAAGGGAATATAAAAATTAATTCGAATGAGAATTGATCTATTGGTTTTGAAGACATAGGGAAATTCCCTCTATGTCCAGTCACAAGCTTAGGTATAGTCTATCATATGGCACATTTACCCCCACTAACTTTACCAATGTATGATCCCCTGGATTATTCTCACCATATTATGCCGAAGTAGGTATATTTGGCATGTGTCTAATTGAAACCCATTCCAATGCATTTATTTATTCAACTACGCTTACATATATTTTTTATGGAACATTGTTTATTATATTTGTCACAAAATGGAATGGCCAAGACATTGTGGGGGTCGACATAATGAGATTATATCTTATAGCCTATATGGATCCTTTGGTACCCGAGTAGACTCTATGGTTATATGTATTGAAAATGGGAATCATCCAACATCCAATGCTTTATGGAATTGAATTATTACGATAGAGTTTGGAGTATAGGACCTGGCCTATGTTCAATAAGATAGTCATAGTGTTTTTTCATTTTTTTGTATATTTTCTCAGAATATTGTATATAGTCATTTCCCCAACCCCCAGAATTTCCATTTGTGTATAGTTCCAATACCATGATCATCATATAGTATCATATGTTTATTTAGCTTCCATAATTTATTCCTTTATCTTGTATTACTATACATTTCTTTTCTTCTACAGTCTGTAATTCTTTCTATTTCTAATGTTTCATATTGTATACACACACACACACAAACAAACACACAAAAATGCATACACACACACAAATATATATTATAAACTCTGACAAATAGAGGAATATTCTCCCCAAAAGACT
Organism: Viscum album; assembly: GCA_963277665.1. Lineage (NCBI taxonomy): Eukaryota > Viridiplantae > Streptophyta > Magnoliopsida > Santalales > Viscaceae > Viscum > Viscum album. The sequence goes on from OY728123.1 coordinate 671,773,593, forward strand.
TTATCATGTCCCTCACTGCTAGTCGATAGCCTCTAGAATTTGAGTTGGCATGCTTGAGGTCTTGTGGCCAACCATCTCGGGGCACAAATTAGTGGAACCCGGGGTGGGATTCTAGAAAGTGGTATAAAAATTATATATCTCTGTTTTTCATACATTTTGGTTTTATACATGAATTAGGATATAGGAATTTGGTCATCATCTGGTGCTTATGAGTAGCAACCCCAGGTATAGGGGAAACCAAAATTTATTTGTATGGGGAAATAACATTTTTAATGGTACTATTACATTTGATGAGATTGAAACATTAGATGAAGAACTTGTATTGTGTTTATATTGATATTGATTTTATTTGAATGGGTTGTTTCGCCTTGGAAAGATAATATGATGGAACATAAAAGCATGCATCATACCAGTCACAATATGATGGAAATTTTCCATGTATTATTCCATTCCATATCTACTTTACTACAGGCATATCCTATTTTCCATGTGATTGATATTTTTACTTAACTATCCTTCTTTGTTTTATTTTTTGTTATGTGAATATAAGTGTGCAGAATGTTTTTTGTAGGGATCGGAAAACATGATAAAAACTTAAAGCATCAACCTTTACCTTATAGTTTTTTCTTGAATATGTTATAGCATGTGCCTTAAGTAGCCAATTTTGGCATGTTGAGCCACATACAATTGGTCGTATGGGCTGGAACAATTTGTGGTTAGGATTAAAAGGACACCACCATCAAGTTTATAAGGTGTATGGGCCATTACCACTAAACATGTATTTATCTGTGCTAGTAAAAACTGCCGATAAATGACATCATTATTCTTGATAAATAATATTCTGATGAATTTAACCCTTTATCAATGTTTTTAGCTTTGATAAAGGGTACCCTTTATCAGTGATTTAGTTTTAGCACTGATAAATGATTGCCTTTATCAGTGATTCAATTTTAGCACTAATAAAGTCTACCCTTTATCACTGTTATAATTTTAGCACTCATAAAGGAATCCTTTAGCACATCAGTTTTAACACTGATAATGTTTCGAATAAAAAGGAAATAACTAAATAAATAAATAATAAAAATTAAGTTTATTATAAAAATATTAAAATTTTATTAGTTAAATAATTATTCACAAAAATGATTAAATTGATGATATTATATATAAATTATAAATACTAATAAATTGTATGTATTCAATATATAGATATATAAAAAATAAAAATTAAATAAATAAAAATTAAATATATGTAAATTCAGAAAACAAATTATACATTTTATTAAATATCTAGTTGTTAATAATGGTAATAAATATTATATATTAAATATAAAGATATATGTACTAATTTATATATATATGATTTATATAATAAAAATATTATTTATTATTTACATTTAACAGTTAGTTATTTAGTTAATAATGGTTTATAATAATAAATTAATATGAATTAAAAATACTATCTAAATACATCATGTAATGGACTTAATTGAATGTCATTTGATTTTTAAATTTATAACACATATCAAATGTATTATATTGATTTCACATATACATAATTAATGCATATTTATATAAACATACACACACGCAAATATTTTTTTTGGGAATTTAATAAATTTATATTATTTTTTATATATATTTGTTTAATATGTTTTAATATTTTCAATTTTTTTTCGTATTTATTTCAATATATATCCATTGTTTTAATTATTTATATTAGTCTAACTTATCCAAATTTTCAATATTGTGTTAATTTTTAATAAATCAATTTTACTCATTTTTTACACGCATAACCTTAAGATTTAATATTATTTAATAATGTTTAAAATAAATTTGTAAAAAATATTCATAAATAAATATATTTATAAATTTATATTTATTGTTTTAATAAATTTATAATTATAAATAAATAAATAATATTTGTTTAAAAAGTATTTATGTAAATATAAATAAATAATCATCTTTAAATAATTATAAAATTATAATTTGTTTGTTTAATTAATGAATATATTTACTATGTTAATATATATATATATATAATTATATTAATATATATATAATTGTATAAATGTTATTCTATAGAAAATAATTTAAAGAATTGTAATTAAATAATAATATATTCCATGAATTATAAAATTATTATTTTATAAAAAGTATTATTATAATTATTATAATTATTATAATTATATATAATAATTATAATTAATTTAAAAATAAGTGTTATAAGTATTTATTAGCACAAAAAAATTATTGATAAAGATTCATTTTATCAGTGCTTATTAACTCAGAAATAATAAAAGGTATCTTTATTTTTTTTAAGGTTGGGGTCGAAGCCTCATTTTTATTATTAAATAAAAAATGACATCTCTAAACTGGGTAGAGGGTAACCCATTACATAACCCAAAGGCCTAGTGGTCTTGTAGCCCATACATAGCCCGTATGCCCAAATATATGGCCCAATTCACATTCTGTGAATTGTAACCCGCCTGCAAGGAACTATAACCATCGCATCTGAGTTTGAGATATCAGAAGCCCCCCAAAGAACTAACCTTCTATTGAAACTCATCATTTTCTGAATCCAAGATCGAATCAATGCTAGAATCAAGGATCCAACTATTACAAGGATTGAATCCAAGTCTCGAGCAATTAAAGGGTTGAATAAAACCATGGCTCAAACAAAATCCATATTTTTTTAATATCTAATTTCTCTCATTCATACACTAATCCTTCTCATCCCACATAAGTGTATAGAAATGAGTCTATTTTCACTATCCCATAATAAAACAACCCAAAATTCATTATTTTTTTAGATATATTGAATTATGGTCCTCCCCGATAGTAAGAGGATCTCCTTGGCACAACATTGGTATTTTGAGACCTGTAATATGTAAAACTCAATGTTGGGTCATGTTTTTTGAGGTATAATAGGTCCCCAATACATATATACCATGACATCTTCCTCTTTTAAATCATCAAATTTTGAAAAATGAATCCATATAGCGGTCAGTGTATTCATTGGTTTGGAATATTACATTGAAAATCACTTGGATTATAAAATTTATGACATCACATGGGTCTATTATTATAATGTATAGAAATTGGTACTGAGAGGATTGAGTGAGGAGGAACTGAAAAATAAGGATATCCTCTTCAAATTTAGAGGTAATTCTAGAAGTTGTTTCCCAAAAATTTTTGGGGAAATATCTAACACGTGGGAACAATTATATAAACTAATTTCATGAAATTTTTTCCAAGGATAATGAGAATTTAAATAAGGTGTAAAAGTAATTGATTTTTTTTAGATGATTGATAACTATTTCATGAGTAATAGGATAGATTTAGGGGTCAATTATGAAATTTAACAATAAAAAATATAGTCCAAAAATTCATGAAGAAAAATTTTATGCAAGTCTAATCAAATAACAATAAAAGTTTTTTGATTATTCTCTTGGAGGGGAAATTGGCGTTATAAAAGTTGATGAACTCTATGATATTTCTATTAGCATATAAAATAATACATTGAATAAGTATTTTAGTTGGGGAACCATTTGTAGTAGAGAATCCACATTTTATCTCTATGATAAAGATTAATATGTTTGATTCTGTATTAAAAAATTAAAACACCCTTATAGAGAAATGAAACCATAGTGGAAGGATTGGGAATTAAAATTATCATTTCCCTCTTTTTATATACCTTCTTATTCCCCTAATAATTCCCAATTATTTGGTAATGGACATAGAATTAAAAAACATATTATCCATTTTTTATAACTATGACCAGGGATACCATTAACAACCATCACATTTCTAGTGAGATCAAGGAGTGCATAGACCTATTGCTCCTCCTGAATTTCAACACATTTCTAGTCCACTATTCTAATTACTACCATATGATGAAAATTATGGTTATCAATATCATTTCAAGGGAATGATCCAAGAAATAATAACTACGTTTTGAATCATAAAAGTCTCTACATGATCCTGATAAAAAATACATTATAGATTTAAAAAACCATGAGACATAAATGATTTAATTTTAATGATATGTTGAAGGTTGAGATATGGGATAACTATTGGGAACCACTAATATAAATACTTGATATAATTATATTTATTTCAAAGATCCGATTGGTATTTATACTGATAATGAAGCTATAAATTATCCTAAATTGCTCCAAAATGAAAATCTAAATAAAAAAAACAAAATCCTGAAAATGATTAATCTAGATACCATGAAATAAAAACTAAAAACACCATATCCATTATTTATATTGAGTCACTTTTCCATAGTCAATAAATTTATTTCTAAACACCGGCCTGGTTATGATAAAAATTAAATCATCCAGCCTTGGAGCAATTTCACATGTCACATTGTTCTAATTTGGATCAAGCTCCTCATGAATAGATTTGATCCAATTATCATCCTTTTCATCCTATCCAAAATATTTTTTCTATACATGAGAAAAACTATAGTTTTTTTAAAATCTTACACCTTTGAGTTTAAAAAGAAATATTCTGATCAATAATGAAGTTTTATTCATTGATTTCAGCAATTCTTCTATTTCAAAAAGTTGATACAAATATTGTTATCTATGAAATGATAACACACTCATTAATACTTATTAAAAATCACTTCATTTATCTCATTACTCATATTTGAAAACCTATGTATCTTTTACTTTAATCAATCTAAACACATATCATTATTTAATAATTCCCTTTGGTTCCACCCAAAGGAATCTCTTATTACCGTCAATGTACTTCTCATAAATGGGATTCATTCACCATTTATAATGAATCTATTATGTTTATTTATTTATTTATTGTAAAAATTGACTATTTTATGAACCCAATAGGTTATCATTACATTCTCTAAGATGATTCAACGCTATAATCATTTGTATCTTATTTTCTCCTCTTCCTCGTCACCCATTGATTGATTTTTTGGGGAGATCAAATTTTGTATTTTTCTACATTCTTTATTTACCATAAACATATCCTTATGATCAAAAAATTTTTACTGTAAAATCATTACCAATATAATTAATTTATTTTTTAATATTTATGTTTAATTTATTTCTTTTCTGTATTAATCATGTAATAATTGTTTTCTTATAAAAGTGGATTATTATGTTCATGTTGGGGTGATTTTTTGTAGCTTTTCATACTCGTGAGGGATTGGAATCTGAGGATGAAACTATGAAAATGAAAACAAGGAAACGAATAAATAATCCATACAACCTTCTAGAAATCGATAATTGATTTTACTTATTTAATTAATTTTTTCATAGTTTTATCTAGTATTTTATGTTAATTTCCATATCATTTTTATCAAATACCTGTTTAGTTTTTTTCAAATATATTTTTGAATGTAATATTTTTCTTTAAACTATCTATAAATACTATAAATAAGATAAAATGATTCTTTCTACCAATGTAACAATGTTTTTATATGCATATCCATTCTTTGTGGAACTAACAACACTACATATTTATTCGATTATGTTATCCAAAAAACCTATCTCATTGTTGAAACACAAGATAGTTAAGGGAGATCATGTGCCCATTATGGTGAATTCATATGATATAATGGGAACATGAGCTTCCTCTTCTCTTCATGATTTTAACAATGAGAAAATAAATTCATCTTATAACATCTAGTCAGTATTAATTGTTGGTAGTTATATGTATAAAGGCAATAGAAATGTGTTTACATTATCTATTATGATTTTTTGAGACTTTTTTAAATGTAGGAATCAACCACAAGTCAATATGACACACAGTGTGACCTGTATGACTCGAAGTGCTTATTTTTACTTAAAATTTAAATTAATTTTATTAAAAAGGATAAAAAACAAACACAAATCTCTAAAAACATATTCTGATTCTTTTTATATTTTTGGTAAATGATTCATAAATCATTTGGGATGTGAAGGAATTAGTTGTTCTTCAATTTAATGCATGGCGTGACCTCTATGACTGAATATGCATGTTATCAATTTAAAATTCACTATTTAATTCAAAATGTATCACTCATTGAAAACAAGTAAAATGTGCACAGACGTAATTAATAATTTAATAAATCAATTAATAATTCATTTTTAATGTATATAGATCAATCTCACATCAAATTATTACATGATAGGATCTATATAGGTCAAACTGTGTGTTCCCAGTTTAAAATGATATTTTAGTAAAAAAAAGTGTTGTACTAAAAACTAAGAAAATGTATTCATATAGTTTTTATAATTTAAAAAAACAATCCATAACTCATTTGAGACATGTTGGAATCATCTGTATATCAATATAACACGCGATTTGATCAGTGTGACTCCAAGTGCGTCTTTTTATTTAAATGTGACATCAATTTAAGAAAAGGAAAACCATCCTACTAAAAAATGAGAAAAAACATTCATATTGTTTTGATACTTTAGGGAAATGATACATAAGTAATATTTGATATGTAGTAATCAGTATCACCTCAATCTGATACATAATGTTCCCAGTAAGACTCAATGATTCTATTATTAATTTAAAATCAATAGTTTAGTTCAAAAAATTCCACTCATAGGAAATCAAGAAAACACTCTCATATATTCTTGAAAATTAGGTAATTGATTCATAATATTTTTTTCACATGTAATAATTATTCTCACATTGAACCAATACATGATGTGATCGAAATGAATCAGAGTGTGTTATTGTAGATTAAAATGACTATTTATTAAAAAAGACAAATGATGAAATGAAAACTAAGTAAACACATTTGGATTATTTTGAAAATTTATAAAAATTATCCATAAGTCATTTTTTACATGTAAAAACTATTCTCAACTCAATATGATGCATAGTGTTACCTATATGATTCCATGTGTGTTTTTTATATAAAATTGACATAAATTTTAGAAAAAAGGACAACTAACCTACTCAAAATCAAGAAAATGAAATAATATTGCTTTGATACAATAGTGAAAGTATCAATAAGTAATTTGTAAAATGTTCATATTATTATAAATTAAATAACATACATGATGTGAATTGTATGACTCAATTTGTAGATTATCAGTTTAAAATCGATAATTTTGTTCCAAAAAAATCACATGTGGAATACCAAGAAAAAATTAATGGATTTTCATGATAAATTATGGAATTAGTTAATAAGTCATTTTTAATGTGTAGGAATCATTATCATGTCAAATCAATGCATGATGTGATCGGTATGAGTCAACGTGTGTAATTCTATTTTAAAATGAAATTTTAGAAAAAAAAATACAATTGACGTACTCAAAACCAAGTAAACTAATACCGATTTTTTTTTGATACATTATGAAAATGATCAACTCAGTCCATAGCATGATGTGACCGATATGAATCCAAGTGTGTCTTTTTTATTAAAAATGGACTTCTATTTTAGTAAAAAGGACAACTCACCTACTCATAACTAAGAAAAATCATTCGATTTGTTTTGATACATTATAAAAATGACCCATATGTCATTTTTGATTTGTATAAATCAAATTCACCCCAATATGTTACATCATGTGTCTGGTATAACATAATGTGCATGTTATCTGTTTAAAATTAATATTTTAGTTCAAAATGTGTCACTCACTGAAAATCAAGAAAACACACTCGGATAGTCATTATAATTTATGAAAATGACTCCTAAGTCATTTGTGATGTGCATGAATCAGTATCATGTCAAATCGACACCTGATGTTACTAGTATAAGTCAATGTGCTTGTTTCCTGTTTAAAATGATATTTTAGTAAAAAATTCAATTGACATGCTCAAAACTGAGAAAATTCATATGGATTGTTTTGATGGTTTAGGAAAATGATCAATAAGTCATTTAAGATGTGTAATAATCATCTTCAACTAAATCTATTGCACATTGTGACCCATAGGGCTCCGTGTTCATTTTTTCAGAATATAATTATCATTTTAGTTTAAAACACTCTCAGATCCCCAAAACTGATCAAAATAGCCTAGATTGTTTTCTCTTAATTTAAATTTTTCATTCGGGGTTTATTTTGTTGATTTTTTCTTGTTTTTGGTGTTACGGTGTGCTTTTACCGAAAACTATAGTATTACCCTTTATCATTGATTCTATAAGTGAGGATAACAGATACCTTTATCAGATATTATAAAATCATTGATAGAAGACCTAATATTTTAGTCTAGCTCTAGTAGTCAGGGCGTCTCTAGCACTAATAATGACCATTTTTATTACTGTAAAGACCTATTTTTTAGTAGTGGTCCCTTATAAATTATATATGGTGAACAATTAAATTCATCCACATATAAGAAAATTTAAATATACAAGTGAACTAAAATTATACTTTAAAATGAAATAGTTTCCTTATATGAGACTTTATCCTAGCCCGACCTAGTAGTGGGTTGTAGGTCATGTCTCTTATATTCTTTATATGACTCCTTCTAATCACCTAGTCCTTGTTCCTGGAGTTGGATGAGGGGGTCACTTCTTTTGTAGGAAAGCCTTTAACCTATCATTCTTATTGGTTTCCCTATCTACTATAAATCATGTCAGAGGTTTCACTTGGCATTGCTGAGCTATGCCACCATGATGACCTCATGTTGTATACTAGGAAAGTGGTGATGACAATACTCTTGAGGTGGTGGTCCTAAGCCACATATTATACCTCATAAACATCCACCTAAGGCCCCTCCTACACAAAAATTTACTCAGTGTTGATGCCTAGTTATAATACAATATCCTTCTATTTATACAATAAGTTTAGGGTGCTCCTAGACCTTTCCCTTCTATGGAAGAGCTGACCAGGGAATTCATGTAATAGAATTATCCCACCATATAGGGGGATGGTAGACCATAGTCTACCGAGTCTTTGTTAGAGGCTATGCTGTCAATATTCAAGCATATCTAGAAGCCTCCAAAGAGGATGGTAAAGATTGAAAACTACTTGTAATGTGACTTCACTAGGCATTGGTGGTACGTTCTGAACTAGGCTATTCGATATCAGCGTATGATATGGGAGGCCTTCCATACATCCTCCTTTGAATACTTCTTCCCTTAGAATTTGTGAATGAATAATGCTGAGGATTTCTTCCACCTCGGGAAAGGAAATTTATTAGTTATGGAATATTCAACTTTCTTCAATGAATTACAGTGCGTCACACCAACCTTGACCAGTGGCAATCTGACTACTATGAGGCGAGTCGAGGATGGGATTGATTATTTTATATTATCACAAGTAAATGTTTTTCATCTAACCAACATTTTAGAGATGGGGAACCAGGCCCTCATCACTGAGAAGAACCTGATGGAGTTAGGTTATGTGAAGACGGGTAGTTCATCTTCCAGTTAAAGTTGTAGTTTATCACATGATATGATGTGAAACTTTGAGGGTACTTGTGGGGATAGTATCAGCTAGGTGACACACAATGATAGCTTTTTGGTGTGTCACTGGTGTGGTTGGACAGGCCATATAAATCCCCATTGTATGAGGAAACTTATCTTGTTTTAGGATCGTTCCAAGATGGATCACCTCCAGTGCTTCAACCAATCCATTACAATAGTGAAAAGAAAATTGAGTAATATTACATCACCACCATTAGGTGTAGGATCAGTGACTCCACATCAGATAGGATGATGGTCTTCTATAAGCCATTTAGGCTGATCGTGTGGTCATGGATGTAGTATGCAGGCTTTATAGTTTCTTCTTCAACAGAGTGGACCTACTATGATTACTCAAGCAGTATCTCAAGGCTCCAATTCATTCCATATCTATACAGTTTAGCCTACGCTAGAGGATAAGAGTCCAATTCCATCTATTGTTAGAGGCACATTCCTGGTAGCATCTACTTTAGTATCTAACTTATTTGATACAAGTGTATCACCCTCTTTTATGTCTGTTGCAACTATGGCATGTCTTTTCCTAGTGATAGAGTACTCCACTAGTGTTATGAACATTGAATCATCATTAGGAGTTAAATATGAGGGTATACATCAGTGCAAAGTGTTTCCCCTTGAAATAGATGGGTACCATTTTCTGTGGAGTTTCGTCATCCTTGAGATGATTGGCTTCAATTTCATTCTAGGTATGGACTAGATTGAAACTTATCAAGCCTGGGTGGATTGCTATCATCACTGAGTGTAGTCCACATCACCTGATGGTGACACATATATCAAATACTGTTAATGGAATCTCAAAGTCAGTCGATCTGGACTCAAGCATACTAGGTTGGGCGGGATGACATCCTAGAAGGAAAGTCACTTCATGGGATATTAGGGAATGTAGATTTTTGGAATTCCCTCCAGTAGTGGATCTTTTTAGTTATGTCCTACATGATGATTTATTCAGCTTACATCCAAATAGATATGTTGAGTTCACCATTGATCTAGTTTCATGTGTGGAACTAGTGTCTATTTTTCTTTAGAGGATGGAACCCAAAAAGATCAAGAAACACAAGAGGAAACTTGAAAATATCTAGGTTAAGGGTTTTATTTGACCGAACACATTACCATGGGGTTCACCAGTCATTTTCTCCAAGAAGGAACACAATAAAATTATATTGAGCATATATTATAGCCAATTTAAGCAACTTATATTGAAAAATTGGTTTCCACTTCCCCATATATAACACCTCTTAGATCATCTCTAGGGAGTAATAGTTTTCTAAAAGATTGATATGGGGTTAGGCTATCATCAGGAACATGTGAGACCATCATACATACCATGTAAAACATTATGCAATAGTTATGTTTTTTATAAGTATATATTCATGTTGTTTAGTCTAAAAAATGAGTCATTAGTCTTTATGGCTCTGATAAATCAAGTTTTCACCTATATCTTGATTCATTTAAGGTAGTCTCTAGAGACAACATCTTAGTGTATTTTCTCACCAGACACAACCATGAAAATCACCTTGATATCTTGTTGAGTAAACAATGATAGAACCATATATATACGAATCATAGTAAATTCTACTTTTGGATTATAAAAGTTAACTTATTGCATCATATTATATCTAAGGCAGGCATATCAATTGACCAAAATAAGGTGAACACCATGGTTTCCTAGGAATAGCTTAAGAATATTTTTGATATATGAATATTATTATGAATGACTAGATAATAAATGTGATTCATGAAATACATATCATTCTTTGTCATCCCTCTTATGGTCTTGACCAAGTAGTTTGTGCAATTCGACTGGACATAAGATTGTGAGACATCTTTTCCGGAGTTAAATGGGAGACACAATTCAGTGCTGATTTTCATTTTTCATAAGTTGGGTAGAAGCTATATTGTTTAATGTGAATCTTTAGAAATTGGAATTGATGTATTTCTGATGCAGGTTGTACGATTCCTAGATTATCAATCCCACCAACTGAGGACTCATGAGCAGAACTCTCTTATTAATGACCTTGAACTCGCATACATGGATCATGCAATATGTAGTTAGAGCCACTACTTGTTGGGTGAGATATTAGTTGATTACATGGATTATAAAAGTCATGAATATATCTCCTCTTAGTGTAATTTTATATGAGGTAGTGTAGTTTGGTGTAATCCCAACAATAATTCAATTGTGAGCATTCTTAAACACTTGAAAAGGGTAATTCAGTGGTTGACACCTTGATCCAGATGACTCAAACACAATCCATCAAGGAGGCTAGTAGTGAGTGGTAGATGATGGATATGTTTTCAGAGTATCGCATAGTTGTTCAGGAATATCACAAGATACAAGTAATAGCATATATAATAGTGACTAACTCCCTTATGAATCAGGTTCAGATGTTGCAGTTATCAAATTATAAGGGATATTTCATAAGGTAGAGTGTCACAAGAGATAACCCACCTCTTTGTTGGGTTGTTAATGGTAGTTAAACCCTACTCTTTTATGGTTGTTTTTGGGTGCCTTCCAACATAAGGGAAGAGATGAAGAGGGAATCACATGACTCTATTCGGGAAGTTCATCTGGAGATTAAAAAGATGTATAGAGTAATATATTGTTAGTATTGGTAGATAGGTTTGAAGAGCCGGATAGCAGTGTTTATCACTTCGTGCTCCGCTTGTCTACAGGTGAAGGCAGAGCACCAGGGACCCGCTGGACTTCTTTAATTTCTCATTATTTTTGTGTGGAAATAGAACAATTTCACCATGTGTTTCATGATAGGCTTACTGAGATCCCCTTGAGTTAGTGATGTAGTATGGGTGATCTTCGACAGGTTGACCAAATTTTATCACTTCCTACCCATTCAAGAGACCCTCTCTATTTATGAAATAATAAGGATTTACATCGGGGAGATAGTAAAACTTTATGGTGTCCCCCATTCTATCTTTTTGGATCAGGATTCCGGTTTCACAAGAAAATTATAGAAAGGATTCGAAAAGGAACTATGTTCATTTATTCTCATGAGTACATCATATCACCCTATGACAGAGGGGTTGTCAAAGCGAATGATATTGTGATAGAATATATGCTTCAAAATTGTGTCCTCAATTTTGGGGGTTCATGTATGAATAATATACCTCCATTTGAGTTTTCCTATGATAATAGATTTCATGAAATGATTCAGATATATCAATAGAAGGCTCTCTATGGGAGAATGTTCCATTCACTTCTATGCTAGCTTGAGGTTGTTGAGGAAACTCTATTGGTCCTCATCTCATTTAGGTGACATTACAGAAAGTACACCTGATTCAGAAGTGTCTGGATACAGCTCAGTCTAGGAAAAATTATTATACAGATCATTGTCAAATTCCTCTATATTTTAATGCGGGATATCAGGTTTATCGACATGTATCCCCAAGATTGATTCATTGATGAATGTCGTTATAGGGAAAGTTATTACATTAGTATGTAGACCCTTACAAGATAGTGGAGATACTTGGGACAGTAGCCTATTAGTTTTCATTTCCTAAGAGGTATGATTCTATTCCTGAATCCTTCCACATATCTCAGCATCAAGATTATCATCTTCACTCATCTCAATCATTGAACCCTGTTGATATTGAGCTATAAGTGGATGTGTCCTTCAAGGAGTTCCCAATATGTATCATTGATCAGAGCATGAAGGACATCATAGGCATGTTAGTTCCTCTTGTCTCGGTGATATAGAGGCATGAAAAAATAGGAATAGACCTGGGATCAAGAAGTCGATGTATATACCTAGTGGCTATAAGACTTCTCTCACATCATTTTACCAACCTTATAAGTGAAAATCATGGATGAGATATCTTAAGTACGAGTGGATGTAATGTCCTGAACTTTCCAAAAATTATTGACCAATTATTTTTTATATTCCTTAAATGGAATTAAATATTGTTCTTAAAAGGTTCTAATTGGACTCAGGTGCATCTGGGGCTTGTTCGAAGCACGTAGCCCTAAAATGAGAAGAAAGACTCATCCACACTGTTAGGAGAAACTGTACCACCCATCCCACATATTTTCCCTAAATCATGGGATTATAGAAAATGGGGACCTTAAGCGATATAGTTTGAATAAAACTGTGTAACCAATATATAATTTTAGACAGTGGTTTGTTAACTATTTTTACATTTTTGGATAAATTTTGTGCCTAATCATATGATGTTCCCCTTTGAAGCATAACCTTCATCACAATTTGTGCAGAGTTTGGCCAACCATGTATCCAAACAATTCACCCCTTTATTGTGGTAGAATTTTCCAAATCAACCCTTTAAAATGATTTAAACCAGTCATTTTCATTTGACTTCATTATTCTAGCAGTTTTTTCCTCCCACTCAAGAATATCCTATTTCATTCATGTTAGGGATCAAGATGCATCTTTCATTCATTATATGTTTCTCTTATTGTTATATCAATTGGAAATCTATATTTGAGGTATTTAATCCTCACCCTTCATCTTCAAGTTCTTTATTCCATCTATTAAACTATTTGGGTGAAATCAAATTTCCCCAATTTATGGGCATTTGATGATTTTGTTGTTTTCCTCCATCCTAACTCGATTCAAAGTTTGACACTAGATGATGGAATCTCTACAAGTATAAGAATGGCGGTATAGACTATTTCCCATTATTTTATCCCTTTCCATAAATTTTTTCATTATCATATGATTCGTACCCTTCCACTGTAGCCTCTAATTTTTCCAATTAAATTAAATTGGAAGCTTAATCATTCCTTTCACAACATGATATAGTGAGAGATCAACCCCTTGGGTTGATTTACTTGAGAAAATACACCTCGGTTGGTGTGATATACCCTATGTTCATTTTTAAATTTATTATAAATTAACTAACACCCCTTGAGTTGTTTTTTTATCATATTTAACTTGATATGATTAATTGGTTTGATTCAGTTGATTAGACAGGTTTGGGGCCCTAAACCCTTGAAATGAGTAAAAGGGGTGATCTAAATAAATTGGCCAAGGGATTAACGAACTAGGTCTTATTCCATATAGGAATTTCCAAATGACATTACTTGTCCAATATAACTAATATGACCTAATTTCTTGAAATAAATGAAATGGACCCTCTTGATAGATTTTTTATAAATTTATTTATTATTTGATGCTTTAACATTAGTTATGAGGGTGAAACAAGGGGTTTTGACTTAAGGACCCCCTAGACAGACTCTCATGCCTTTCTATTATAATTTTAAATGCTTTGTAAACACACCATGGGTGACACTAGATATTCCTGGTATGGGCTTGATGAACATTATCATGTTTTACCTCTAGACGTGTGACACTAGTTCCCTTGGGGAGAACCCTTGGATGATCTCAAATGTACGATGGTTATACCATGTCTCAAGAGAGACTAATTCCCCTATGTACAATACAAGGTACAAACTCAAAGGATAGTACATGAAATTTTCATATAATGCTGGGAGTGGCATATGGGATTTAACCCTGGGTCTCCATGGACAGACTCCTTAGAATTTTTCATATGATGATCACCTCAAGTGATACATGGAATGACTATTCAAATTTCTCTGGATGGGATTATGGATTCTCATAATATTTTATAAGGGAATTTAAAAATTAATTCAAAGGTAAATAAATGATTTTAAATGAGAATTGATCCATTGGTTTGGAAAACATAGGGTCATACCCTCGAAGACCAATAATATGATTGGGGAAAATCCATCCTAGGGAACCTTTACCGCACTCATTTTACCATTCAAAGATCTCTTGGTTCAGACTCACCAGGTTAGGCCGAAGCAGGTGGATTGGATGTGTATCCAAGTGGATCCTAGTCCAATTAATTTATCAATTTAATTCCACTTCCATTTATTTATTTAGGCACACTAATTATTATATATTGCATGAAATGGAATGGCTTAGACATTGTAGCTTTCATCAAACTGAAATTGTACTGTTCCCCGTCCTTAGAGGCCTTTTGTAACCGGGTAGACATTATGGTTGTAGGTATAGACAAAGGGAATTATAAAACATAAAATGGTTGATTGATTTTCGTTACAAGGATGGCGTTGAGAGAAGAGGATATATCCCATGCTTGAGATGCTAGTCATAGAAATTTTTTCCATTTTTGTATATTTTGTCAGTATGTTTTATATACATGTATCCCCTTCCCCACACATTGTCATTTTTTCCACGTTATTGTACCATGATCATTATATTGTATCATTTATTTATTAATCATACATGGATTATTCCTTTATCATGCATTATTGTGTATTTAATTTCCACTATAGTCTATAATTATTTGGGTTTTCTTTGTTCCATATTGTATGTGTATATATATTACTGCACTCGACTATGATCAAGGAGGGATTAGTCTACCCAAAAGACATACCCAAGGCCCACACTACTTGTTAGCAGCCTATAGAATTCAGGAAGGCGTTCTTGATGACTTGTGGCCAACAATTTCAGGGCATATATTTGTGGAACCTGCAGCAGGACGCTATATAATGTGAGTTTAAATTATTTATATAATTTTAAAATAATAATAAACTATTCAATTATTTTGATGTGATCACATGTGTCTAGTACCAGTGTAATAAAAACCCATAGAATCTAGTCTATTAGGGTGAGGTCTCTATAGTTATTATCTGAAAAAATTTATTAGAATCCTTGGGAACTAGATTTATGAAATCATAGATTAGGGAACATAACCCTATCATAATGATTTTGGATAAGTAAATAAGTACATTTGAATATTTTTTTTAAGGATGTGATAATATTTATTTTTACTTTAAATACATCCATATATATATATATCATAAGTAAATGTGGTTCTTGCCCAGTTTTGTCTAGGGGTAATAAATCCGAAAAGGGTATATTGATATTTTACTGGATCATTACCTACAGCATGACAAAGAGACTTACTACACCACGGTTATCATAGTCACATGGTATATGGTTAGGTTAATTAACATTTTCTTTAATAACATTATAAAGGATTTTATAATATTTATATGATTTCAAATTATTCCCAATGAAACCATTTTTTTGATTATGATATTATCTATGCATAATTTCTTCAATTTTTGTTAATTATTTAACTAGTTTTGGGATTAATCATTATGATATATAATTTTATGGTCCAATATAGTTCATTACATTTTTTAGAAATGAAACCTATCAAAACGAATGGAAATTATATCAATGGATGTAATCCATATATTTATTTCCTTAATGGGAAAGATAATTAAGTTGGAAATAGAGATTCAACTAGAAATGGTCAAATTATAACAATATAGGTGTATCTGAATTAGGTTATGAGAAATAACCTTTCCTATAAAGAGCATATTACAAATCCAACTTGTGATGTAAAAATGTTATAACACTTTATGCGTTAGTTACCTTCATCAGTCAATGAGACTAAATATATAATTTTAGCTGAGAAATGGATAGGTTCTTTAGAAAATATATTCCTCAAACTTGGAAGTAATTAATGCGAGATGTTTTTTATGGACTTTAATCATTTCTCAAGGGATGTGGATCAATGGAGGTCATTGATTCAAAACACCAAGGATGAAAAGGAAATATGAAACATATAGTGAAAGGATTTTAGGGTACCCTTCAAAGAAAAATATTTTCCTCATGAGGAATGAGTGGATATGGGGAGATGATTATTTTATTTAAGATAAAAGTAATATGAAAATATTACTATGTATGAAGTTAAAATTACCTAGTTTACAAAGAAGGATGTATACTATAAACATAATCTAAAGAGTAAGATTGGTCATTTATTTGATTGTTTAAATCCAATACTTATAAGTGAACTAGTCTCTCAAACCCTATTATCATATGGGGAAATACGATCACATGTTATCAATATAGATAAATAATTCTCCAATTCTTATGTCTTTGAAGGGAAGTAAGAGAAAAATAGGATTTTGGAGTAAAAAATTAATAAGGGATAGAAGGGAATGAACGATTTTCCCACATTTGATAATTATGGAAAGAAAAAATCTATTAATTAAACTGAATGTAAGTTTTCATCATGTTTGGAGAGAAAAAAAATAATATTTAATACAAGGGTAATAAAGAAACCTCTAATATACAATGTGATGACTGTAAATAGATAGATAACTATGAAAAAAAAATTTCTTAGGAATCAAGGTGGTATATCTTAGAAGAAGCTAAGGGATCAAGGTCAGGATTATACTATTAATACAGCTAAAGATGAATGATTAAAGTGCGTGTGTATTGTGAATCAATAACAATGTGGTACACATATTTTTCTAATGGTATTTTGGTTATAAGAATCATGAAACATCTAGGGATTATGTTAATTTTAAAAACAAAAATATCTTAATATTATATTAACTTCAGAGTTATGGATACCATAATGGGTTTATGAGTTTAGGGATGATTAAAAGTTCAATGTATTAAATACACCATTTAAGGATTTTTATTTTGGGAGTTTTTGAAGAATAAGGATATTTTTTGGGATATTTCTTGTAATAAAACCCATTGATTTATTATATTTTTTAGTGAAATGTTTAACTAAGGATGAATGCCTTTAAATTATGTGTAGATATGATTAGGGTTTTTGATAACCATTAGATTCAATATTACCATTGATGTTAACGTAATAATAATCGTCTAATATTATTTGATTTTGTGAAAAAAATAAATCATAGAGAAAATACTTATGGTTAAAAGGAGATTTGATGTATAATTTTATTTTTTATGATTTTAATAATATTATTAGATATATTATTATATTTATTTTAATATTATTTTAGAAAAAGTATAGCTTGCAAGCCGATTTACAACCCATTAAATCTGGAAAGGCATGGGGGCTTGAACCCACAACTTAAGGCTAACAAGGGGGTAGTGCCTACCACTATCATACATGATGTTCTAGTTGATGTAAAAAATAATTAAACTATTTGAAAAATAAAAACATCTAGAATGACTAAAGTTGAACTTTCAGTGTTCCTATTAATTTTTAGAGATTAATGTATTATATTAGATAATCCATGCAAACAATTTTGGTTTTGGGAAATATTTAGACACATGAAGACTGAATTTTCACGCTTTTAATGGTCTTATAATCCAATAAAAGAAAATTTTACTTCTTAAAACATAAAAAATTTAATCTTTTATATTAATTTATTGGAGAAAAAAATGAATTGTAAATTTATATAAGCACAACCAATGGATGATAATTTTATTATATTTTTTTATTCCTTATCATGATAGTAAAAGAATCCTTCAAATAAATGTAAAGGATCTTGAAACAAAAATATTATCCTATTTACATTGTATATGATGAATAAATGGCCTTTTAACTCATCACATTTTTATGGTTTTTTGGTAGTTAACTTTCTCATGATGATTTACCTTCCTGTAATCATTTATCTATATCACTCTATATAATTATTTATGATTTTATCCCATGTAAATATTTGTAATTAACACTAATTGTTTCCTAATTTGAAACCTTGTTAAGATTTATTCTAGATGAAATTTTTACTTACCTTTATATCTTACCAAGACGAAGTTTTTAAACTGTTTTTATGATGTGGTTTTTCTATAATGGTGTTTTTAGATAACATGCCCTTGATTTTCAATGGAAATTTAAAATTGTGAGGATGAAATTTATTATATGTGGGGAGAATATAACACCCCAATATCTTAAAAAATATCTATGTGTTTGATATATTGTGTATTCTTCAAAATTGTTCTTAAATAGTCTTCTAGATACATTTATTAAAATTTAATCTCTACAATAGCTTGCATTAAATGTAACCCTAACTCAAATGTTCTGTAATATAATATATAATTATTACATAGATTTTAAATTATTGGGTATAAATATAACCAATTGAATAATGAAACCTATATTTTTACACATATATAATATAAATTCAATGGATATATATTCATTATAAATAAAATAAGAATCGTTTGAGTGAAAAAAATGTTTTCTTAAAGACTCTGTTTTTCTAAAAGGCGATTTTGTTTCACTTTTCAAACATAATTTATATTTAACTTTTTAAAATGTTTGAAAATTTATCTTTTAAATAATCATGTAAAAATTACCATAATGATAAATTTTTTGAATTTTTTGAAAAATTAATATTTCGATGAATAGTTAAAAATCGGTTTTTTTCTACATTTTTAATATAAAGAATTTAAAAGTTACATATTTATTTAAAAATATTTTAAAAGTAAAATTAGTTCCAAAATAATAAAATCAATAAAATTTATGTCATTTTAATTAGTTTCATGTTAAATTTAAATATTAAAACATTTTATACTTGTGAAAAATTTTTCTTTTGAAACCTCATTTTTATCTTATCTATAAGAATAATTTTAAATTAATTTATATCACTTATATAAATTTAATTAGGAATAATAGATTACATATCTTTAATCATAAAACATAATATTATATATAATTTTCAACTTAAATTTTGTTCATAATGAATATAAAAAATAGTAAAAAATAATCACTGTGGTTAAGGTTAAAATGGGTTTACTCGGGGGTTAAACAAAAAATACACAGTATAAAATGGTATACAAACATGTAAAATTACTATTTTATAACCATATTTAGACCTAATAACAAATATGGTTTGATAAGAACCTTTATTTTAGAACAATGGAATGTGAAAAAAGTGGGTACCACTTTTTATTTTCAAATATTTCAAGTGTGTCCTCTCCCCCAATTATAAAAGCTCACCCCTCTCCTCTCCTCTCCTCATAACAATACCAAATCCTTTTGATCCACCAAATACTTCCCAAATATATTCCCCATATCCCTACCCACATCCTAGAGTCCATGGTTTTATCATAAATCAAATATAGGATGGCTTCAGCTATAAACCTAAAGATGCTATGTGAAGAATGGGTAAAATTCATAACTATGTGTTTTTATTTTAATTGTTAATATAACTCTATAAAATATTATATAAACTTTATAAAATAATAAAAATTATATCTTCAATATACTTATATGTTATCATATTAATTTAATAACAAATATCCATCTCTTATTCTATAAAATGGGAAATGAAATCATCGATCATGTGTATGGCAGACTACCACCTTGCCAACAGATGTAATTTGTATTCCACAACTGCCTCTCTTAGGGGGATATAGTGTTTGAGTTAACATATTTTCATAAAATTTCTGAAACTAATATTCTTTTTATATTATAATATCACATATACCTTCTTACCTTTCAACAAGTTGTAAATCAATAACATCCCTTATCGGAACATGTGGCCAACCACCTCCACATAGCGATGTGAAATGTTTTTCATTTTATATTGACATGGAAAATAATAGTGATATATTTAATAAATATATATGGTATATTTAATATAATAATTTTTCATTAATGTTGGAATATTATTTTTCTTCCATTCATTCCATCTATTGTGAAAATATAAACAGTGTTCTTGCATACGTATGACCTATAGTCTCTATGAATGGTGTAACTCATTTTGCCATATATAACTTTTAGGGACTATTATAAATACTTATATAATGATTATATGTGATTTTTATATCATGTTTAAAATTATTTCGAATATTTGACCATGATTAAACTAAAAATACTGAAATTAATAAACTAAAACATACATAAATGACGAAGTGATTATCTCCTAAAATAGTGATTTCTATAAATAATTATTAATAAATCGTTCATAAAAACTATTAGAAAATAATAATTGTTATGAAATATATGAATATTCATATGTAAATGATTTATAAAAAATCAATATTTATTAAAAAGGAGGTACATACACATACAATGGAAATTGGACCTGAGGTTAGGGTTTCTCATCTCACTTTTTCTTCCTTGAGACTTGAGACATATTCAACACTTAGTTCTTATGCATGGTGTATATACAGGCCCTTGATATGTTATATCATTAATAACCTTATATTCATGGTATTAAAATTTTTATTTAAATTTACTTCTCTCAATTAGATTATGATTTTGAATTTACCAAAATGGTAATGGTTTGTGTTATAATCTCATTATTAATTGGGATGGTCTAGGATTAAGCTTCCAATAATGAAATATTATTATCCATATATTAGGAAACTCAAGAATTATCTTATATTTTAATTATTAATAGAGAATAAATTTTTCCCCTCATTTTCTTCTCTATAAAAACAAAATAGACCAAATTGATTTTTTTTATGAAAAGGAGAGTTTAATTCTATCATCGGTCGAAAATACTTATTATTCCACATCCATGTTTTCTAAAAAACAATAATTTTTTAACATTATAAAAATTATTAATTGAATAAATTATTACCCATGTTTTTAATTTTTATAAAATGGTTTGAATGGAATCTTCTTATCATTTTCGAATATGGAATTTTAAATCCTTTTTATAATAGTCTGAATATAATGTTTTTCTATACTTCAAAACATGTATGAAAATATATGCCTCTTTATCCATTGATAAATTTAAATATTCTTTTAAAATACTACAATGATATTTTAAAAGATTTTTTCAAAACAATTTCATATAATGATTTCTTTTGAAAACTTTTTTCAAAGAGAAATTTATATTTTACTCAAATAAAATCTAAATTTATTTTTTTTTCATACTTCTATTACTCAATTAAAAAACCTTAATTTACCTTATAATACATTTTTAATATGTTATAATGAAACTATTATAATATATATAGATTTTTTATGATCATTTTGACCAAGGATGTACTATTTTGATACCATTCTCCATATTAAATTGAATGGTATATGATTATTTTTATTGATTGGGGAAAGTATTGGCATTTCATATGCTAGTTTTTCAATACCAATTTTTTATTTTGTTTCAACCATTTAATATGAGGAATTAATTATCCTTATTATGTTATGGTGGGGGCCTGCTATAGACCCTTGATGCATTGGTAGGTTTCCATAGACAAACTCACTTGTGTATTTGGTTGAGGACTTTACCATTTATGTAGTATTCCTTTTAATGAGGTCTTAACAGTATATTTAAAATGCCTAGAATTATTTATTACTTCATTATTATATTAGTTATTAATTTCCATGATATTATTATATTAGTTATAATTTTCACATATACGTTTCATGTTTATGTGTCTATTTATATAGAATTATTATGATCATTAATTATTCCTTCCATATTATTATTCATGTTAATGTTATTCATTATATGTCATGTGTTTTAGTTATTTAACATACCATATTTATTATGAACTATCTTTTATGATATATCCCCCTATTCACTTTCCTTGAATAGGCATTAGAGCTTACCCCATTCTTTTGTTTTCATTCCCCATGATGTTAGAAAGTGTAATCTGATTGATATGCAGTGATATGTTAAATGGAATAATGGTTTTCTCAAAAAAATTATATATTTTATTTTAATTTTTCATATTTCATTTTAGTTTCAATTTTATATCTAGTTTTATAGTAATGGTAATATATTTGGTCCTTTGAGATGTGATCACATGTATCTTTAAATAATCTAATAAAGAAACCAATGATTATTATCTACTAGGGTCAGGGTATTTAAAATTTGTATCAGATACAGTTTATTAGAAACCTATGGGACTAGATTTAGAAAATAATAGATCTAGGAACATATCCGAATGATATAATTTGTGGATAAGTATAAAATAACAACATAATGTTTTTGAAATAAAGATATTATGTGGGTTTTCCGAGAAATGCATCACCAATATGGATACTACAAGTAGATGTGGTTCTATATTAGTTGTACCAAGGGTAACAAACTATTAAAATAGTATTTTATGGTATTTTACTTCATCATCACCAGATGCATGAAGAGGATACTCACTTATCTTCAGATTTTAATCTCCCATGGTATATACATGCAATAACTCACATTTTCTTTAAAACCATTATGAAGGATTTGTTTGTGATTTGAAAACATTCCCAAAAAAACCCATGTTAATTATTTTAATATTATCTACACATTAATATTTCAATTTTAGTTAAGTGTTTTACTTTTTTTGGATTATACATTAGGGTACATAATGTTTTGATCTAATGTAGTGTATGCCATTGTTTGAAAATGTCACCTACTGAAAGGAATGGGAACTGTATCAATGCACATATTCTATGTACAGATTTCTATCTTGGGAAAGATAATGAAGATGGGGGTAGGGATGCAGCTAGAACTGGTCAAATTATAACCATATTGGGGAATATAGATTAGTTTATGAGTAATAACCTTTCCCATATGGAGCATCTTATTGATCCACCAATGAGTGTAATAATGTTAGACCGCATCAAGCGTTAGAAACCTCCACCGTTAAGTGGAACTAAAAATCCATTTTTGTTTGAGAAATTGATAAGTTCCTTTGATAATATATTCATTTCACTATGTTTTAATGAAAGGGATATGTTTTTCATGCTAGTGTATCATCTCTCACGGTATGAAGATTGATGGTGGTCATTGATTAATAACACATTGGAATATGAGGAAATAAAAAACTCGGATTAGAAGGATTTTAAGGTACCCTTATTGTAAATCTATTTCCCTTAAGATAAATGAGCATATGTGTAGAGAAAATTCAAAAATTTAATACATAAGGAAGATTAAAAACAATTTATTTATAAAATTAAATTTACAACTTTAGAAAAGCATGTTGCGAACTACATACATAATACAAAGAGTAAGCTTAACCAATTATTTTATGTGTTAATTAAAAAACTTATAAGGTAAATACTCTCTCAGACCTTCTCATTGTATGAGGAAATAGTATCATGTGATATAAATAAAAATAAATAATTCTAATACTATTATGTCTTTGAAGGAAATCCTGATAAAAAGACTGCGTTGAGTAAATAATGAATAAGTTGAATAGGGGGAAGAAGTAATTTCTCACGTGTAGTAATTGTGGAAGGAAAAAATTTGGTACTTAGTTAAAGGTAATTGATGTTTTTTCAAGTATATAGAGAAAGGAAATATGGATCATGAAATCACGAATAAGAAATAAACCTCTAATGTTCAATGTTTCAACTATATGGAGATTGGGAACTATGCAAATAAATGCCTCAAGAATCAAGGGAATATACCTCATTGGAAGCTAAGGGATCAAGGAAAATATTATGATATTTATAAAACTGAAATGGAATTATTAAAGTTTCTATTAATTTTTAATGATTAATTATATTGTGAAAGTATTTTTATCAATGGTATTTTTGTTATAAGTATCATGAAACATGTAAGGGTAGTGTTAATTTTGAAAGAATTTTTTTCTTTATGTTAGATTTACATTATATATATGGACACCATCATGGGATTTTGAGTTTATGGTAGATCATAAATACAATTTATTAAATAATCCTTTTGAGGCTTTAAGATATAAGACTCAATCAATACTAAGCATGTTTTTGGAGAAATTTATAGAAATACAGCCCATTTTTTTAGCATATGTTTAACTGATAATTTTATTTAAATAAGAATTATGTTACATTTTTTATATAAGAATAAATTAATTGATAAAATTAAGTGTCAATATGATCATTGATGTTAATTTTATAATAATAAATTAAGATTATTTGATTTCATGAAAAAATAAGTTTCATATTAAACCCTTATAGTTAAAAAGTGATTTGATAGATACTATTATTTTTGAGTATATTCATAATATTTTTGGAAAAATTATAGTATTCATATTAATATGGTTATATTAAAAGTAAAAACAGTATATCGGGTGACAACTTGTTGAATCTAATAAGGTTACAGGGCTTGATCCCAAAAATTGAAGGCTGATAAGGGTGTAGTTCCTATCAATAGCATGCGTGATGTTTTAGTTGATATGAAATTATTTTTATTTAAATGTTTTTATAAATATATACATATTGAATTAATTAATTTGATATTTGTTTTTTATTATGTATTTTTAGAGATTAATGTATTATATTGGTTAGTTTTTTATATCAATTTTGGTTTCGGTAAATATTTAGATACATATTTAAGGACATTTAACTCTTTTATGGATCTTATAATCCACTAAAATTTGATTTTTGTCCTTTAGGAAAAATATATTCATCTTGTATACTCATTTCGTGGATTGAAACAAGAATTGGAATAGATAAAGAATAAACAAAGGATGAAATCTTATGTGTATTTTTCATTATTCTCAATCATTATGGTAAAACAATCACTCGACTTTAGGGAAAGGATCTTGAAACGAAAATTTTATCATATTTAATTTGTATATGATGAATCAATGTAATTTTAACTCATTATATATTTACAGTGTTTTTGTTAATATTCTATTGATAATTCACTTTCTTGTGATCAATTATCTCTACCATACTATATAATTATTTATGGTTTTCTTCCATAACCATATTATTACTTCCCAACAATTTTTTCCTAAATGGAAAACTAATTATGTGTTATTCTGGATGATCATTTTATTTCCTTTTATCTATTATAAAAAATATGTTTCTAACCCTTTTTAGGATGTGGGATTCCAATAAAAGAATTTTCATATCGCATGCCCTTAAATTTCTAGCACACGTTCAAATTATTATGATGAAATTTATTAATGGTGTGGAGAATGTAGCCCCCCAAGATTTTAATATACACACATTTTTTCAATATTAATTGTTATATTAAACAATAATATAGAATTATCCACTATTTTTTAAAAAAATTTAATATCTTGGATAGCTTGGGGTTTAATGAACCTTTAGTCTAATGGGAAATAATATAGTATAACATTACAACATAGCAGTTAAATTGTGGGGAATGAATAAAAATAAATAATTTTCAATAATATATTGTTTACACATTTTTAAAATAAATTTAATTGTTATATATTCATTAAAATAAAATAATAATCATTTGAATGGAAAAATAAAGATTTCTGAAAGACTATATTTTTCTAACAAGAAGTTTTATTGTGCATTGTATATATAATATAATTAATTTATACAAATTTTAGAAAATTTATTTTTCAAAATTAATTTATTTTTAAAAATTATAATTTAAAAATTATCATGGAGTGAATTTTTAATAATTTTTTGAAAATAATTATTTATCTATGAATAGTGATAAATTTTAGTTCTAATTGGGAATTTCCTTTTTTTACAGCATTTAAAAGATCAATTTTCATTAAATATTGTTTTAAAATTAATATTAGTACCATAATAATATAATAAATAATATTTCGTTTATTTGAATTAATTTCATATTAAATTTCATATTAAAACTTTATATACATATGAAATCTTTTAGTTTTGAAAACTATTTTTTGGTCTCGTCTGCAGGATTAATTGTAAATTAAATTCTACCAATTATGTGAATTTAATTTTGAAAAATATATTACATATATTTATTCATAATAATAAATATTACATATTAATTTCCTCTTAATATTTTCAAAATAAATAGTAAAAACAATGTAAATTAATTGTTGTGATTAACATTAAAACGGGTTTTCCCTATGGTTACACTAAAAAAATTGGGCATTCAATTACCTAAAAATTTCCTATTCCGATTTTCTGTCAATATTTTGACATTATCACTTATATATTTCGATAATGACGTTTTTTATCCTTGTTTCGTGTGAAATATTTTGGTATCACGTTTTCTTCTAAAAAAATCCAAGCACGTCATCTCCCCTACTTAGAAAAGGCCACCCCCTCTCCACTCATCTTCACAATCACAAATCCTTTTGGTTTGACCTATACTAACCAAATATCTTCCTTATATCCCAAAACACATCCTAGAGTACTTATTTTGATTATAAACTAAATATAGTAAGGCTTTAGTTATAAACCTAAAGTGGTTTTCCAAAGAAGAGTTAAAGTTCATAACTATGCATTTTTTACATCATCTTCTAAAGCCATAAAATTTTATCTAAAAATTATAAAAGAATAAAAATAATATCCACTATATACTTAGATGTTATTAAGTTAATGGAATAACCTACATCCATTTCCTCTTCCATAAAATAGGAAATAAAACTATCAATCATGTGTATGGTAGACAACCACGTCACGAACCGATGTAATTTTTATTCCATCACAGTCTATCTCAAGTGGGGTGTGATAATGTATTAGACATATTTAT
Organism: Viscum album; assembly: GCA_963277665.1. Taxonomy (NCBI): domain Eukaryota; kingdom Viridiplantae; phylum Streptophyta; class Magnoliopsida; order Santalales; family Viscaceae; genus Viscum; species Viscum album. The sequence continues at coordinate 671,801,096 of OY728123.1, forward strand.
ATGATATTTATGACATTAATATACTTATATAATTTTAATATCTCATAAACCTTCTTACCTTCAAATTCGTTGTTGAAAAACAAACTTCACTGGTCTGTACATGTGGACTACCGCCTCCACACAAAGATGTGAAATGTTTTTCATTTTATATTTAAATAAATAGTAATAAGAAACTATTTAAGGAATATATATAATATTTTTGATATAATAATGGTTTTTGGCCTACATTCTCCATGAACATTGTAACTCATTTTCCCATATCTATCATTTATAGTCTTTTGTAAATAATTATATAATAATTATATATTATAATTATATCATGGTTAAAATTATTTAGATTACGGAACCATAATAAAATTAAATGTATTGCAATTACGGAACCAAAACATACATGAAAAACAAAGTAGTTATCACCATAAAGGGTGATTTTATCAATGAATTATTAATAAAGGGGTCACACTAGACAATAATTAAATCATATATGGTATGAAAAATATTATTATGTTTTTTTAATAAATTTATAATAAATTAATATTTACTATAATGTATCTACAGTCGTCTTTGATGGAAATCAGACTAAAGGTAAGGGTTACTTTTTTCACTTTTACTTCTTTGACATGTACACAATATTCACCACTTAGTTATTTTGTGTTGTGTATATACTACCCCTTTAATATTTTTTATTATGAATACCTTTATCATCGTATTTAAGTTTCATTTGATGTAATTTATTTCTTTAGTCTTATGATTTTGATGTTACGAAAGTGGTAATAGTTTATGTTACAATATCTTTTCAAATCGGGATTTTTCATGATTAAGTTTTTCATAATGAAAAATTTTGATAATTATTTCATGAAACTCGTGAATTTTCACCTACTATGTTTATTTCTAGAGAATACATATTTTACTCTCATTTTCCACTCTTTACAAACAAAAGTGACAAAAAGATAGTTGTTTTAAGAAACTAAGACTTTATTTCCATCTTCAGTCAAAAATCCTTGTTCTTTTATATCCATGTTTTCTAAAAATGTTTTCAAAAATGTTTTAAAATTATTAAAATTATTTAATAAAAATATTTTTACTCATGTATTACATTTTACAAACATTTTTAAAGGAATCATTATTTCATTTTCTAAATGAGTCACATTTTATCCTTTTTACAACATTACAAAAAGAATATTTTTTGTCCAATATGGCATGTACGGAATTACCCACCACTATGTACACTAATTTTTTTTAATATTACTTAATTATTTAAATGGGATATTTTTAATGAATTTTTTTTTCCTAATATTCCAAAAAAAATTGTTTTGATTTTTACTGTGATTTTCAAAGTGAAAATGATATTTTCATCAGGAATGATTTTAATGAAATTTTATTAGTATTTATATTCATCAACAAAAAAACCCCTATATTAACTTATTTTGTATTGGGATTATATTGTAATGATACCATCATTGTTATTACTCAATATAGTCTATGATCAGTTTTCATGGGGACGTATAATTTTCATAGCACCGTCTGTATTACTCTGAATGGTTTATGATTGAGGGAAGCATTAAAATTTATTATTATATTATTAAGATATGAATTTTAATTTTTATTATGTTTCACCCCTTTCATATGTGAAATACATTGAACTTAGTAAGTGGTTGATGGGGACCACTATATCCCCTCGATGCATTGGTAGGTCGCTTGAGAAAAACTACTTTGAGTATTTTTCTGAGGCCTTGCATGAAAAATTTCTTGGAATGAGGCCTTTATTATATGGTTATGATTTATGAAATTATTAATTCTGTCATTACAAGAGTATTTATTGATTCCATGTGATTATTAAATTAGTTATTATATACATGGATAAGTTTCAAGATTATAGGACTATTTGAATGAAGTTATTTTGATAATCAAATACTCCTTCCATATTATTCTTCATTTATAAGTTATCTATTATATACAATGTGTTTTAGTTATTTACCTTTCTATATTTATTATGCCTTATTTTTTCAGATATATTCCACTATACAATTACCCTTAATGAGAATTAGATATCACTCATTTCTTATGTTTTCCTTCCCCATGATGTTAGGAAGTGAGTTAGGAATGATATATAAAGATACGATAAAGGTAATAATGGTATTATCAATGAAAAATATATGTTGTATTTTATGTATTCAAATGCAATGTGAATTTAAAGTACGTATCTAGTTTTCCAAGACTATTAAACTATTCGGTCCTTTGGGAAGTGATCACCTTTATCTTGAACCAATTTATTAACGAAACCACTGACTCTAGGATACTAGGCTTGAGGTCTTCCAAAAAAAATTCAATAGACTCTCACATGAACTTGATCTAGAAGATAACTACCTAATTTTTTATCCTTAAATAATAGACATTAATTTTCTGATTTATGGCTATAGTTGATGATCCCATAATAATAATATGGTTTTATACTTAATACAACTATATTACTCTGAGAGAATTCTTTAAGAGATGGCATCATCAAGTAAAGAGTTTTTCCCTTTTTTATAAACTTTACATATTTGATAATACCATATTTAAATATTATTATAATAATGATAATACTCTTAATGTTTTCATATAACCCAAAATTTGAATAAATTAATTCTAAATTGTTTCTTAGGCTACATCATCAGTCAAAACATACTTAGTTATTTTTGTTATAGAACCCGTTATTTTTAATAAGTTTTTATTAGAATTATATTTCAATCTCTTGATACTAGATTGAATTGATCTAAATAAGGGATGGTATGATATCCATTGATCACAATTATTCTCATTTCACCAATTACCAATAACACATCATGTTCTCCTCTCCCATGTAGTTTCATATAATTCTAAACACTAGTTTTTTTAATTATCAATGTTTTAGTTAATATTTACCTACTATACAACATGATTAAGTAATATCAAAAATTATTATATATCATAATATATGAGAAATATTACCAATTACCAATATTATATAAATATAATAATAATAATAACCTCCTCATATTCACTTGCACATTATCCTTGATATATTTTATACCATCTGACTTAGGAAAAAAATTCAATCTTTAATTATTCCATTATTTATTTTCTATACAACTTCAATATATGTGCTATGAATATATTTTAAAAATCCTATATATTTCAATGGATCATGCTCCAAGAACTCGGGTTGTTTTTTTAAGTCATTATGGGATAAAATCATTTTTTGGTTTCAGAGCAAATGAGTAATACTAAATATTTGTTTTCCATATGATATCAATATATCTATCATGAAAACAATATCACTCCTAATAACCTCTTATATAAACATGACTCTTCTTCATTCGAAATGAATATTTTTTGATTACTATGATTTATTTTATACATAAATGTATATATAAAAGTATAATATCATATTATCATTTATTGATGCCTCCAACCCTTCTCGTTGTATCATATAGACACATTCCACATGGTATATATTTGAGGAAACTAACCATTATGTGAAATATAATTTTTTGAAACTATATCTTGGGTCAATTTGAAATAACAATTCAAATTATTTTAGATTGATTGAAATGATTTATATCCCCTTGTATGATTTTTTGACTTAAATCACATGGGATTTTAGGTAGTTATGCTGATACTCTATGAAAACTATGATAGGAATGTATTATCCTTACATAGTAATTAATTTATGATGAAAATTATAAAAACATGATGAGGTAATATAGGTCATTCATTGGGGTATTCTCTTATTCCCTTAGACTTGAGCCCTACGGAAGTGTGCTCACTTGGAACACTATTTGACTAAGATATTTAAGGATCCAAGAGCCTTGATAAAACAAACCCTGGGTATTATAACCTTGTTTTTATGTTTGAAAATGATATATACATGATAATGTTTATGCAATTATTTATTATGGCCTATCTTGATGACAAATTCTTATTCATTCTTATCTTTTTGGAAATTCATTTTTTTACCTAATTTATACTAACCATTCGAATGATTTGAAATCAATATTTTAAGTTAAATCAAGAAATGATTAACATTCCAAATTTTATTTATGATTAATTAATTTTTTATCTGATATGGATTTTTTATGGAATGTTTGGTGGAATCCTATGGGATATTGATGATTGAACCTTACATTTATCTTAATATATTTTAATATTTTCTTATTCCTGGTCTATGAAAAGGGAAATCTAGACTTGGTGGTTATGCGTGTTATTGAATAGCGAGACCATGGGATTTGGTTGTGACCAACGGTGTATTGGTTCTACTTATTTTTGTTACCTTTCTCTTGAGGAGTGTTTTTATAATGTCAATTATTTATGTTCTCATTATATTGTTTTTTACTTATTAGTTATTCTTTTGGATAAATTTTTTCCTCATGATTTTTTGTAATGCATAGGTGTTAGTTTCTAACCCACCATGATGAAAATTACCTTCGAGCCATGAAAAAATATATTTAGGTACTATTAAAGAAGATTTTCTAGGTTTGTTCTTGAAAAATTGGTATTAATAGTTTGTTTCCTTTCTTATATTCCAGTACGTAGTGTGGGATGCCTTGGTATATAGGAGATGGGGTTTTAGGCCTTAATGGGTAGGTTACGAATGATTTCTTAGCATGATCTCTTCATAATGATCATTATGTTACCATGGGTTGTTGGGGAATGTTTCTTTGAGGATTTTATTGATATGATTCAATACTTTTATAAATATTTTATCTAATATTTTTGTTCCATTGTTGAATTATGATTAAAAGAGTTTACGTTTCTATGTAACTTAATTAATACTTCCTTGTTTCTTGTTGTTTTCATGTATTTTCATGCCCCTAAGAATATGTTAAAACAAACCTCATGTTAGATATTTTGGTGAAATGATAAATGTGAAACCTCTAGTTGACTATAACATTATAGATGTTAAAATTTGTGTAGTCCAAGATCTAGCCGAACGTGATTCACCAATTCTCATTCATTCTAAATAGGATTTACCGTAGATGTATAATGTTATATGTCATCCCCAAGAATTAATTAAATATAGACCACCATATTTACAGGGAATGAACAATCCTTATGAAGTTGATAATTGGTTGAAAAAGGTTTAGAAACTATTTATGTTTTCTGATATGACAAAATCCACTGAAGTGAAATGTTTCATCTTTAAACATGAATGGACTTGTTTGAGGTGGTGGGATGTTATAGTTCTAGAAAATAATAATGAATTTTTATTGTGGGAAGACTTTATAACCCATTTCATATATGAATTATATCCTAAATTTATGGAATTATCTAAGACCATGAATTTTATTATCCTGAATCAAGGTGATGGGATAATGACTTCGTATACTAATCATTTCACTGAACATGATCAATTCCCACATGAGATATTGTTGAACAAGAATCTAATGTATTGGATTATTTATATGTGTCTTCAACCAGATATATGATCTTAGGACTTTGTATTAAATGTTACCACTTATATTAATGTTTTAGATGGGGATTTTATGGATGATATTGATCTATATGGTGATTTAGGTTTAGAGGGTCTTCCTCCTACAGATATTGTCAGTTTCAATACTGCCTTCAAAGGAAAGGGTAACCATAACGAATCTTGTGGTGGAAATAGTGTTGGGTTTCCTTTATAGCACTATTTCTCCAAATATATTTATTTATCTAGAAATTTCTAATTGACTTGTTACCAATGTGGACCGGTTTGGCACTCGAGGTGTGTTTTCATGGAGGAACCATAGGTTTGAAACTCTTAGGGATGCTCAAAACACAAGTAAAGGTTTTAAAAAGTTTTTAACACTCTACATAGGGGTATGAGATTATCTATAATGATAAGAATTATGGTGAAGTTAGATGCTTCATCAAAAACAATTTCCCTACCACATGCATCAACAGACAATCTTTTCCAAAGAGTGGAAAATTATCTTGTGTAAATTGATGAGGGACCTATGATAGTGAAAGGTACCATTATTATTGCCTCGTCTTCAGTTAATTATTTATTCGATATTTGTTCCTTTCATTTTTTTCTCATATACCTTTAATGTGGACTTTTTGAGTCATTATATGGATCTCACGCCTTATGTTATGGAGATTGTGAAACCTATTTGGATGAATTGAGGGAAGTGCCCTTAATTCCCCTTTATTAATTATCTTTATCTAAGACCAATATCATCTGGGACTTTTTGATTCTCAAAATAAAATCAATGGATATCATTCCCAAGTTAGATTTTTTGGTGGCTCACAAATCCTGGAAAATATTTTATCTTGGGTGGGTATCTTTTATGTCCCTTGATAGGGTGTGTCATTTTTTTTCAGGGGGAATGGGACCAAAGGTCTTGTCAAGTTGGAATTCCCCTTCTGAATATAAGAAAGATGATATTTATATTTTCTATTTAACTAGATATAGAATCTTCATGTGGTGATCTTCCTCCAGTAGCTGTTCAGTTTCCCATCATTTTCCATCAGACTTTTCTTGTTTTCCATCGATGAGGGAGGTGGAGTTATCTAGTGATTTAGTTTTTGGTAATCTGGCCATTTTTATTCCATTATAACATATGGAATAATCTAACCTGAATTATTAAATGGATTTGTTATATAACTTCATGTTAACAGGCTTCATTCGACTGAGTGTGTTGGATTGGGTTGAGCTTGTGCTTTTTTACAATATGTCCAATGAAAACCTTATTTTAGGTACTGATTACCAAATAATCTATTGTGTAATGATATAGAAAAAGTATTCATTACAACATATTTATGACCTATTTGGCCATCTAAAAAGTGTGAAGTGGTTCTCTACAATTGATATTTGGTCTGGTCATCGCCAACATAAGACCAATGTGTCTGATATATCTAAGACTGTATTCATAATTATATATCACCATCACTATTATCTCATTATGTAATTTTGTGTAACTAATTATATGATTGGGTATATAGAGAAAGTAAATAATATTTTCTATCTACACCTATATTATTTCATTTTTTATTTGTGGCTGACATCTTAGTTTAATAAAAAAACTAAGGACCATCATGTGCATCATTTTAGAGATGTTTTTTATATCATGAAAAGCACCTACATTATGTCGGGCTTTTAAAATTAAATTTCTAGATTTGGGAAGTGATGTTATCAAGGAACATGGTATTGAAAAATGTATCTTAGTTGATCCAGAAAAGGTTAAAGATGTCATGACTTGGGATGAACTATATAATGTATTTTTTATTCAGTGATTCTTAGGATTAGTAGGGTATTACCATTTGTTAACTAAATATTTCGCTATGTTATCTTCTCCATTCACTGCTCTCACTCAGAATGGATTGATGTTTGTTTCATATACTAAATTTTAAACTTCATTAAATTATTTATATCATAATTTGTCTTTAACTCCAATGTTGACTCTTCTAGTGGTTGGGCATAGCTATGAGATATTTTTGTGATTCATTATGTTCATTTTTGGAATTTTTTATTGTGCATAGTGATACCATGGTGGATTATGGTTCTTGTCAGCTTTGGACTCAATATAATAGTAATGTCACAAATGTTCATGAACTAACAACATTCATTCATGCTCTTAAGTGTTAGTAGTGGTACCTTTTTATATAAATATTTACCACCTAGTTTTATAAAAAAAAATTGAGTTAGATCTTCTCATTAAAATATTTGAATTTTCATCATAAGTAATGGGTAGAATACATATAATCTTTTGATGATAAAATTTCATACATCCATGGTTATGCAAATTTCATTGATGATGTTTTGAGTAGTAATCTTCTATCCCCAGACATAATGTAATAATTATAGGAGTAAAATACGATGGATCTCTTTTATTGTATGAATTTGAATGTTTGGGAGGATTACACCAAGGTTGCTTTTTTAAGTGTTTAGTTGACATCATCACATCAAAAGATGACTCTCTTGGAGTAGAAACTAGATGATTAATTCTATGGAATTATTGATTATTTATATGGTGGAGAGATCATCAGTAAATGGTCTCTTTATTCTAAGGGTATAATTTTCTTTAAGAATTGATATCTCATTCCAGATTCTATGAGAAAGGGTGTTATTGGTTATTTTCATAATTTCCAGTGGGTGACACACCCGGGAAAATACTGATGTTTTATGATATAAGTTGTAAATTCTAGTATTCAAGTATAAAATAGGAAATTTTGGATTTCATTTCCAAATGTAATAATTTTCCTCTAATTAAATATGAGCATAAGATGACTTAAACAAATCTCCAACCACTTCATGCTCTGAATTACAAGTGGGATGAGATATCGATGGAATTTGTGGTTGGAGTTTCATAAACATTTCAAGGAAATAATATTACATGGGTGATGATTAATTGATGAACAAATTGGATCACATTATTCCCATCCATGATACCACTAATGTTACGGAATTTTGGAATCTATATATACATAAGATCATTAGATTTTATGGGGTTATATATACCAATTAATCTAATAGTGGAACACAATTCACATTTTTTGGAGAGGGATCAATGAGCTTATGGGATCCTATGTAAAGTAGACCATGGTGTTCCATTCTATGATTGATTGTCAGTTAGAACATGTTGTAATTATGCTAGAGTACATGGTTCTTACCTATGTCTTTGAATTTATATAAGAATGTGATTTCCATTTTTCATTGGTTGAGTTTTCTTATTATAATATTTGTTAGCAAACTATTAAAATGGCTCTTTTTTGGCCTTTTGTAGCCTTACTTGGGAATATCATTTTTAATGGTCATAGACTGGTGATGCTACCCTTGTGGGGACTATTTTGGTTTAACAGATGATAGATAAGATATAGATGATTCATAAAATAATGGTAATGGAATAGAGGTATAATAAATCTTATATAGATCTTCATCTAGGACCTTTGGATTTATCTATTGGTGACACTATGTTTCTGAGAGTCTCGCCTCATTTAGGTCACTAATGATAAATAAAATCAGGCATGTTGGACCCAAGATACATCAAAACCATTTGATGTGGAGTCAGATATGATAGTTACAGTGTAACCTATCCAAGTAATTTATTCTCAAGTGAGTTTTATTTATGGAAAGTCCATAACTTTGGTTTGGGATTTTTGGAAACATGTTTCTAACTCTCAGGAATCCATGGAGCATGAGTTTTTGATTAGGGGTTATTATCCTTATCTGCTTGTGGAAGAGTATTATTAATAGTCTATCTAGAGATAGAAATTTATTGTGGTGGGCAGAATTTTAGTATACTAACAAAATATTCTCAGTATTACATTAATTTTTTTAAACTTTTTTCATTTGAGTTTGATGTCAGGTTGTGTTGGGTTACTTTTGGATATTTTTGGAAGTTTTTTACCCAATTAATTATTAGAACTTTGTAAGGGAAAACTATGTGGGTAATCCTAGGAAACCATGTTATTTATGTTAGAGTTCCAAATAAGTGTTCATTTATTACTTCACGATTAGTAAAAACTAAGTAACCTACCCCTCAAACGATACAACATGGGATGGTGAGGTCATAAAATTTTGGTGCATGGTTTTTCAAACCATGCATCCAAACCATGAATCTATTCCAGTAGCCTAGGAGGTAGCACATGTTTGGATAACGGTTTTTCAAACTATGTGTCAAAACCATGAAACACATTCAATAACCTAAAAGGGAGAACATTGTTTGAATAACCATGTGTACAAATAATGTTGCATGGATTAATTAATATGGAATTTAATTTTAAGACCTAATTCATACCTTATTTTCCTAATTCTCCTCATATTGGAATATAATATTGATTAAAGGGACTTATTTGTGGAGATTTTTAGGATTCATTTCTTCCTGGTGATCGATTTTGACAGATCATTGGGTGTTGGATCAATACTCTCAATGGATTGAGACCATTTATCATAATTCTTTGTTTTTTATCAAGAATTAACCTTCTATTCTTTAAAATAGTCATAGATATTGGATTGTGATGCTATATTAATAGTTATAAACATGATCTAGTTGTATTCATTTTATATCGATCATGGTATTGGGTTTTATTACCCAAATCTTCATTGGTTATTGTGTGATCGTCATAAATCATTGAGGTATGTGTATTTTCTTTCTCTACCATTGTTAAAGAGAACAATAATTGGTGATTATTATTCAAGAATTATATTACTGAGATCTCTATTTGATTTATCTAACCCTTCCAATGTCTTCAGATCCCTTCATGGGTGTTAAGAAGAATATAAATTAAGTTATGTGGTTTTTTAAGTAAATCATTATCACTTGAAACCATTGATGGGTTTTTATTCTATTTTTTTCAATTGATTTCCAAATAGTTATTTGAGTTTATCGATTAAGGATTTATAAATGACATGGTGTGTGTTTCTTGAACCTCAAGGGAATGTTTTCTCAAATAATGCATTGATTTCTAGAAAATGGATTTGAAATGAAGGAATGATTTGATGTAAGAATATGATGTTGATTCATGATATATGATTTCAAGATATGTTTTATGATTTAAAAATGAGATGATATTTTTTGAAAGTAACATTTTCTTATAAAAACCCTTTAATGTTGGTTTTTTAAATAAAATGGAATGATTTGAATCATTAACTAATGGATCCTTGAAATGATGATTGAAATGACTTAATATTGAAGGAAATAATTGATATCCTATAGTATGATTATTTGACTTGATTGACATTAGAGTATGGGTAGTTAGGTTGGTATTCTAATCCAAAAATAATATTCATTTATTAGCTCCAAATACCCAAGGATTGAAAATGAAAATGATAAAAAATGATTATGGTTGGTAGTTCATTCATTAGGGTGTTCTCATATTATCCCTAGGCATAATCCCTTGGAATGTGTGTGCACTATGAGCCATATTTCACTCAAATGTGTGGTTTTCGTAAAGACGTGATCTAAAAATGGTGTTTTGATTGAATATGATATATACATTCCAATGTTTATGAAATGATTTATTCCTACTTTTTTATAATGAATTATTATTCATGGATATAATGATGAAAATGAACTTTTTTACCTATTTTATACTATCCATTGGAATGATTTGAAGAGTATTTTTTATGTTGAATCGTGAAATGATTACCATTCTAGGTTTTATTAAAATTAAGCACTTTTGGTTTATTTTATATATACTAAATATGGATTTTTTAGTATAATCTTATTGGAATATTGTTTCTCACACCCTAATTTTTCCTCTCTATGATTCTGTATTTCCTTATTCTAGGTCCTAAAAAATATATAAAACCACTTAGAGGAGGTTGGTGTTATTTATTATCATAACCTTGGGAGTTGGCAATGACCAGTGGATTATGAGAACCATTTGTTACGTTCAGATCTTTTTATTATGTCTCGGATGGTTTTATGGGATAAACATGGTTGACATGACATTTTTTGACTTGTATCTATCCATAATTTCTACCTTTATATTGAAGAGTGTTTTTGGCCTACTAATTATTTTTTGAATTTATTTCATTATTTATGACTTATTGTTTATTCTAATGGTGTAATAATTCCCACTTACTGTGTTCTTTATTCCATTGTTATTTACATTAACCTATGGATATCATTGAAAACCATAATGAAATTTCAAAACAAATTCGAGTATCGTTTAAGTGGGTTATTAAGTTAGCATAATGGAACGCCCATTTAAAATGATAAATACATTATAAATATTAAGTGATAAGAGAGGATATTTATAGCCCATTGATGCATTAATGACTATCATGAGAAAATTTAGGTTGGTTATTAGGATTATGCCTTACATATTTACATATGTTATCTTAGAACATGGCATCGATGGTTAGATTTTTTGTCTAAAATTATTGATTATATCATTATGAAACAAAATATTATTATTCATGTGATTATTTCTATTGTTATTCCATCCATATATTTAGTCCCCTTTTATATTATTAGTTAGATTATATATTTGATTATTATTTATCTCTATTATATTGTTCAAGATTTATTTATTTTATGAAATTGTTTTCTGTATTCTTTACCTTAATGTGAATCGAAGATTACACTTTATTATGTATTTCTTTCCCTAGGATACCAAGGAATAAATTATAAATGAAATCAGGGATTGAATAGAATAAATAATAAATTTCTCACAACAATTTTTATGTTTTATTTAACTATTTTCTATTTAATGTTATATTCATATACCTGTCTAGTCACCCAAGACTAAAAACAATTTGAGCATTTTAGATGTGATTCCTTGTATTTTGTGCCAATATTGTAAAATAAAAATTTAACACCTGAGACTTTTATGAGAAATATTTTGTTTTTATGTTATATAAATCATCAAAGGAATCTTTCACTATACACAACACTAGCTTGGCTTGCTTTACACGCAATCACGAACTTCCTCGATATCTTGCAGCGTACACAATACCGAGTTTCACTAAATAATGATATGATATTAAAATATTACTAAAACTAGCCGTTTTGAATAGTAATACCCACTTTTTCAAATTTTGTAAATTTAATTTTTCAAAATGGACTTCGTTTTTGGATTCGGAATATCGAAATTAGCCTATGGTGAAATTTTGGTATTAAAAACCGACTTTTTATTTAAATAATTATTTATTTTATTTAAATTTATTTTAGGTCAAAATAGATACATAATACCTATATAAGTTCAATTCAATTCATTGGAGTCATTTTATAATAATTTTAGATATATAAAAATTATATTGAACTTTCCACCGTCTTTTACCCACCTCTTAGGAGAATTTGAAAATTTACATAAAACATAATTTTAGCACTTCTGTGAGTGAAATTTCGAAAATACGAGAGACACGGTTAATATCAAGGACTGAAATGTGGTTCAATGAGATGAGAATAATTTTTTTTGAATAGTAACTTTTTACTTTTTTTACCAGGGTTAAAAGTATTTAGGGAAATTAAGGGTAAAATTTTTATTAATTTTACCCTAACACATGTCCTAATTCTAATGGATAAGTGTAATTCGACCAAAAACAACATTAGGAATATAAATATGACCATTTAGGCCGACTTGGATTAGATTATGACATTTATTATTAATTTATTTAAAGAAGGGTTAAAATAGTTAAAATCAAAGTTTAATCACTAAATCATTTTAATATAGGGTTATACATAAGCTAAATTAGACTATAAATATTCATTAGAAATATAAAAAGATTTCTTACATAATGGTATTTTATTTTTAATTTTTAGACAATAAATAATTTAATTTATTTATGACACAATGATGATGCAATAATTATCTTATTGACGAAATATTGACATAATTGATGTTATAAATACCCAAATAAATGTAATTTGAGACTTTTACAATAATTTTTCAGGTTACTATGACATATTATTATTGATTTAATTAACTCTGTTCGAACTAATATTTCTGTTATGAGTATCAAAAAAATCAATTACGAAATAGTGTCAAAATTGACATAAAATAGTTTTTTTTAAAAATATTATATAATTAATTGTTATTTTATTTCTAAAAATATAAAGTTCGGCCAAATGACTTATATAAGGTTATATATATTAATAATAAACAACTTGGGGTTTTTTTGCTTGTTATAGTATGTTTATTAACCTTATAGTTTAAGAAAACAAGAAGACACAGTAAAAGTTAAATTATCTAACTTAAAGTTTAATATAAATGATAAGGTTAAAATAGAAACAGAAACATGTCTAAATTGTATTGGATGAGATTATTTCTACCCATCCCCACCTTATCTTATAAAGAAATCAATTTGGATCTATTAAAATCCTAATATGACTTTATAATAAAATAATATTTTTGGTTTTTCCAAAGGTGCCCCTCTCCTCCTTTTTAAAAGGACACCTCCTCCCTCTCTTACTCACACCACTTTGAGCCTTCATTCTCGGCCAAACCCTGCCACATTCTATTCTACACTTCCCTAGAAACATCCTAGAGGTCCTGGTCTTCTTCAAAGACCAATTTTTGAGCCCTAAGAGGAGGTCTCAAAGAGGCGCTTCAAAGAAGAGGTAATGTCCATTACCGATTCTTTCAACATTATTTCTTATTCCACTTCTTCTTATTTAGTTTTTTCATTATGAAGTAATAACATAAGCATCACTCATATACTGATATGTTATTATAATTATAAAACAACCCTATTTCACCATCTATCCATCCTACTGAAAATGAAATCATCGCGCGTGTGTACGTACGGAATACCGTCTCCACGCTGTGGTGTAATCTATTTTCCACCACCACCTTACTTAGATGGGTATAATGGTGTAAATAATAACTATATATGATTATTTTAAAGTTATATTGATTCTGAAATAGTATACATACACTCCAATACAATTCCACGATCGTGGGAACGATATCATCGCTCGTGCGTACGTACGGAATACCGTCTCCACGATGTGATGCGACTCGTTCTACATGATCTTCATTGCATAATGAATATATAAATGAATTGAATGAATTAATATGATATATATTACACTAATACCAATCTGGAAATGAGGTATCTACAAACTAAAGAGAAGAATAATAATTTATTCGACAAAACACGCGTAAGAACAAAAAGTAATAAACACCCGAATAACAACTAGCAATGAAATATTACTAATAAGAAGCTACAAATATGGCCATATAAGATATAATAAAAATTAATACGATTCTGGAATAAGTCAATGACAATATTTAAATCATTATATAGGAGGTTCAGACACTTATGAAGCAAATCAGACCAAAGGTAAGGGAAAATTTCGCAATCTCATTTTTATCCGAGATTGTTTATAATTCAGAATTTACTGGGGAATATTTATCATCCACATCCATGTTTCCTCAATATGTAATATTTATATCCTTCTAAAATTATTTATATCCAATTTTACCCTTCGGTGAGTTTTTAGTAAAAGATATGAAAGGAATCTTTTGTCATTTTTCGTACGAGGTACTTTTTGACTTTTCCGACAAAAGTACGAGAAAAATGTTTTTTTAACTTATACGGCATGAATGGATTTTTAGAACATTATTTCCATGAATCTTCCTTTACAAGTTTTCAAGTTTATTTTTAATCAACATCTTTTAGTTCAAAATTATATGACATGTTAATTAAGGAAAAAGTTTTTGAAGTAGAAAGGATATTTTCCTCAAGAATTGAATTCAAGTGCTTAATCAAAATTATTTTCCATATAAGATACTATAGGGTTCTGTTTCTATCCATATTATTACATTGATTTGATTATGTTGTGATGGAATTATTTTTATTAATTCCTTTATCTTATATGAATTGTTTTATGATGTCATGATGTTTTAGAATCCCATTTTTATTACATGGGTTATGCAATGATGTTTGATTTATGATTTTGTGGCAAACATAAGAATGGTATCATTATGAGATGGGTGGGACCTATAACTCCCTCCAATGCATCGGGTAACGATTTATCTCTCATGAGATAGAAATGGATGGAATGAAAGGTTAAACCGGTTCAGTGAAATAGGACAGAAACGAGGAGTGAACTCGGTTCAGAAATGGACTTTGTCTGCTAAGATAGTCTTGGAAATGAGTCTTGACTAATAAGAAATGATTCTCTATGATTATGTGTGTATGCCACAAAGTTTCATGTTTTATGTTATGATTATTGGGATTACATTTCACTATTATGATTTTTCCCATGTTATGAAATTATGATTTATTTTTCAGTGTATGATTTCCAAAATGTTATATTCTTATAAATATGATGTGATTGACATTTCTTTTGTTTACCCTTACTGAGCATTTGAGCTCACCCTTTTGTATTTTTTCTTTCCCTAGGTCAGGAAGAAGGTTATTAGGTAGGATATGCCAAAAGGGACTCTAGATATGATGAAATAAATGGGAGACAATGTTGATGCTTTATGATCCAGTTGTTTATGTTTCCCAGTTTCTAAAGAACCTATACCTATACGGTCCTTTCCTGGTTTTGTTATATGTTGTAATAAGTGTGCTTCAATTTTGAAGTATTAACAATGTATGTAAAGTATGGGTCGTTATATTTGGTATCAGAGGAAAGGTATAGTCAACCTTTGGAAACTAGGGTGTGAAAGCCTTAGTAAGAACCCTAAGGATAAGTCTAAGCATTGAACACAATCTTAGTGTTTTAGAAATTTCCATAAACAACCTATGATAAGACCTTAAGTGTGATATTTTATTCTTGATTGTGTGTTTTCCCTATTTTAATTAGTGTTGCTCACACTATTCTTCTTGGTTTTAGTCAATGGATGGAACTCAAAGGAACCGTGTTAATGCGGAATGCGATGGGAAACGCAATGATTTTCCCCCTGAGCAACCAGATGTTATGGGAGCTAGAATTCAAAATCTTGTAGCCATTCTCACACAACTTTCTCAAGCTATGAATCATGCCGGACTTCCAAATGAGAAAAAGAAGGAGCAACATTCTATTGAATCCTTCATGAGGTAGCGTCCACCTTCATTCACCGGGTCTTCTGATCCATTAGTGGCTGAACAATGGATCAGTACCACTGAAATGATATTTTCAGTTCTTCAATGTTCTAAACATGATAAAGTCATCTTAGAAGTTTATTGTTTGAAAGTTGAAGCTGATCAATGGTGGAATCTTATTAATAATATGAGGCAAAGGGGTGAAATTGAGTCCATGGAATGGGGCGAGTTCAAGAACTTCTTTTTCAATAAGTACGTCCCTCGTATTATCTGAACAAATATGGAGAAGGAGTTTCTTGAACAAAAGCAAAAGGATGATGAATATGTTGGTACCTATGAAGAAAATTTTACAAGACTTGCAAGGTACACTTCTGGGATTATTATTGTAACACCCTAGATAAATAAAGAGTATGAAATTTTCACATTTATCCATATTTGTGAAAAAAATATTAATATAACTTTAATGGGGACGCTATGCTCGATGGCGTACCCAACACGCAACAACGAGTTTCTTGGGAATCTTACGTTGCACTCTAATAATAAAATAATATTATTTTAAATGGTAGTTAACGCCTAGATGTTGTGATGGCGGGAAGGAATAAAACTAACTACAAAATGATTATATATGTTTGTCAAATATTTTTACTTTTTAAAATAAATGTTAGAGGATTAAAAATGCGAATAAATCCAATTTTAAGCGTAAACATTCTAATATTCTTTAAAAGGTCGATTAACCGCCTTTTGATGGAGAAACTCTATTAAATCCACTTTTTGAAAATTTTATGTGTTATATTTGACAAAATAAAATTATTCTTTATAATCGGGACATCAAAATTTACTTTATGTAAATTTTTGGTATTTTTCCGAAAAAGTTCAATTTTTAATGAATAGTGAAAAATGTTGTATTTTAATTCAAAACCCCTTTTTAATATAATTTATTTATATGATTATATTATCTTTTTAATTGGTTTTAAAGTTAAATTAGAATATATTTTTACCATTTAATTCAATAGTGTTCGTTGGAATTAATTTAACTTTGAAATCGGACTTAAACTAGTGTCAATCTTTTGATACATCTTGTTTCATAAAAACACGCTATTTGTCATGAAAACGGGAATTAATTATTAAATTAATTAATGTAACTTATATGATTTGAATTTTGTAAAATAGACATCATTTTTGAATTCAGAATATCAAATATAGCTTAGGGTGAAGTTTTGTTTTTTTTCTGGAAAATATCTATTTTTGATGAATAGTGAAACCACAAAGTGGTGGTTACAAAATTTGATTGTTCGTTTAAATGGGACTTTACCAGTTCTGTGATTTGAATTTCAAAAATCTAATTTAAATGATTTTTATTATTAAGTAAAATTTGGTTCAATGGGATTAAAATAATTTTTTGGTGAATAGTAACTTTTATGTTTTATTAATCGTGAATAAAGGTAATTAGTGTGATTTAAGGTGAAAATGATATTATAATAAAATGAAAATATCTTGACATTTTTCCTAACCCTATTGGATGAGTTATGGCAGACCAGGACAACCCATGTGTCAATTTTTGGTACCCCATGGATCTACTTGGGTATGATAATGACATTTATGACTTTTATTTAAAGTTAGGGTAAAAATGACACAAACATGAGATGTTTTACTAAAACAATTTTTACATGGGGTTATACAAGTAATATTTTTGACTATAAATATTAATTAGCAAGCTAAAAAGATTTAATACATCATGATATTTGTTTTTATAAATTTTAGACATTAAATATATTAAATTATTTATGACATCATGAAGATGCAACGATTACCTCATTAATAAAGGATTTAAATAAAATGAAATGATAATGTAAAATATATGACCTGAACATGTCCAAAACCTATGGGGTGGGTATATTTCAAACCCTTATCACCTTATCCTATAATTATATCAATTTGGGACCTTTTAAATCCTAAACTCATTTTAAAATAAAGGAACATTTCTTTACTTTCCAAGAGTGCCCCTCCTCTCCTCTTATAAAAGGCCCCCACCTCTACCTCTTTAACCACACTTCCAAAGCTTTTGTCTCGGAAAAACCCTGACCATTTCATCTCTCCACATACCTCTCTTCATTATTGAAGCCTCAATTTGGGTAGAATCCTTTCCAAGGAAGCCTTGGATCTTAAATCAAAGAGAGTTACCCGTTTTAAAGGTAGTGTTTTCTCTTGTGTTCTTATGTTTTATTTTGCTTCTCCAACCCCATAAACTCATTTTATTCATTTATTTTGTAACAAATACAGTATATTCAATATACTATGATGTTGTTATAATAATTATTATAGCTATACTTACACACACCTTTATCTAATGGTTAAAGAACATACTGTTTCTGTGGATGGCGAATTTCTGCCTCAAGAAACGATGATTGTTCAACACACTTATAACACCTTCAAAGGTGTCCATTAAGATGTCAATATGTTTATATATGATATATAATATTTTTATGTTTTACTTAAGATTCTTTATTTTTCATTTATGTCATACCTTTATTGCTTCCATTATGGGTATACGCGATATCTTCATTTAAGGAAGTGTGGACTACCGCCCCCTCAAAATGATTTGATTCGTTATTACCATATGTGGTACATATAAAGGATATATTTAATGATGTTATATATGATACCATACTGGAATTAAAATAATATGATGTATCTCTATGTTATTCCATTAAATATGAAATTGAAATGGAAGTAGCGTTCATGCGTATGTACGGCTAACTGTCTCCATGAACGGTGCATTTCATTTCTTAACTCTAAATGTTATGTAATATTATAAATGCATGAATATACTGGATATATATGATATATATGATATCTAAATCATGAATAAAATTTTGGATATAATGTATATTTTACCACATTGACAACTTGTAATTATAAATAGTTTATTTTTGACTCAAGTACCTATGATCGTTAAAACGACCGTTACTAGCTTGAATAATAACATAGTGTTCATGATGTGGTAATAAGTGATATAAAAAGAATAATGAACTTGAAAACGGTTCTTAAGGAAGTAGAAATTAACTCAAGTTTATTACTCAGGAGATTAAAGAACGATCGAGTCAAGTCGGACCCGAGGTAAGGGATCCTACTCCTCTCTTTCTTTTTAAGTACACTCTTTTATATCATTACTTTTAAATCACATATTTCATGTAATTGGGATGTTCTTTTATATTACTATTACTGTAATTTTTATGTTCATATGATGAGAGACCCTATTCTCTCTCATCAATCCATTATGGAAGTTTTAAGTGGCGCCATTAGGCTGCCGAGTTTTCGTAAGGGATTTTTCATCTCACTTTTATTCCCGTGAGATTTATGCTACATTTTCCAAAAATTCCATTGAGTGGTGTATGTACTGCCCATTATTTTACTCATTGTGTAATATAATTTCCTTTATGAGTATTTACATCAATTTTTTACTTTCCTTATTTCACGGGGTGTATGTTTCGAAAGATACCCATGTCGGTAAGGGAACCTTTCACCCTCCTCTTTTTAAAAGACTTATTTTGTTATGTCTTTCAATTCACATACTATTATGTTGGGATATGTTCTTATATGTCCTTATTGATGTAAATTTTATTTCCAAGTGATGAGATACCCTTTTTATCTCTCATCAACTCATTTTCTGAATTTTTAAGTGACGCCGTTAGGCTGTCGAATTTTACCAAGGGAACTTTTTAACCCAATTTCGATTTCTTTGGGTTCAACATGTAGTTATTTAATATGTCATCCTTTGAATATGTGTGAATGAACTTTTATTGTTTTACACTTATTATCGACTTATATTGGGTGTATTTATATTTGTCACACATAATTTTGAGATTGATTTATCCTT
Source organism: Viscum album (assembly GCA_963277665.1). Classification (NCBI taxonomy): domain Eukaryota; kingdom Viridiplantae; phylum Streptophyta; class Magnoliopsida; order Santalales; family Viscaceae; genus Viscum; species Viscum album. The sequence goes on from OY728123.1 coordinate 671,821,396, forward strand.
AATTTAAGGATACCTTCTTTATAATGGATTTCATCTCATTTTACATTTCTTTTGAGACTTCATTATTGTTATGCACCAATTCACTCTTATATGGTGTGTATACTGTCCATTGACATATTATATCATTAATCCCTTTATTCTCATGATATAATAAAGTTCGGATTAAATGTTATTCTGCTATTATTTGTATTCAAGAGTCTCTCATTTTGATAAAAACTATTTAACAAAAATATCGTTTTAAATGTTTTAAAGATTTATTATTCTAAATATTTATCTTTAATTTCCATGTTTTCAAAATGGTTTTCAGTATTTATTTATATGGACATTAATGTTTTAAAATTATAATTCCATTAAAAGCATCAAAGTGGTATGGGACACTTTGATTCAAAAATCTCTTATAAATGGTTTTTGAAAATGGATTGATTTATTCGATATATGGGAATTATATATTGTGACTGAAAATGAAATTTTGTTATTGAAATGTTTATATTTTCAATATTTTATGTGTAATTATGGTACTTGGACATTTTATAGGTGGTTACATGATAAACCATATGACGGTTGGTGCCGTGAATACCAGGACGGGTGGTTACGTTATAACCTCCAATGCATTGGGTATGGAAGTTAGCTGTATGGCTATTCCATTAAGTATGTGTGGAAGTCGACCGTATGGTTATTCCATTTAAGTATATTTATGTCCCAAGTTACCTCTATATGTTATGTGTTCTTTATATGGGTTTTATGGTAATATTTTGGTTATAAAAGGGTAAGTAATGATCTTTTATTCAGTGAAGAGTTTTTACTACTTCATAAAGGTGAAAAGTATTACTTTGGTAAAGTACTCATGGTTTACTTGTTGTTTTTGAAAAACTAATAGTTTTCCTTCAATGTGTATCCTTTACTGAGATTTTTATGCTCATCCCATGTTTTTTTGAAATGTTTTTCACAGGTCAAGGGAAAGGTACATGATATTATGATAGTGTCAAGGAAGTGTCAAGAAATAATCCATATTTTATTTTAAATATGTTTCCGTTGATGGGAAAAAATGAATACTATCTTTATGTAACCACCTTGTTTAAGTGTGGAATGTAATGCAAGTTTTATGATCTAATTCTATAAAACTATAAACCTGAAAAGATCCTCAATTTGTAATCTTGTATTAACTCATGAATAAGTAAGGTTTAAGGCTGGGTCCTTATAGTTGGTATCAAAGGTTGGTTTAGATAACTTTAGAGGTTAGGGTATTCTTTAAGCCTAAGTGACATTACCATAATGGTTAGGAATTCAGAAAGAGTCCTAGTTTTAGATAAAGTGAATGAGTAAGTATATCTTAGTGTTTATCTTTCTCATTAGTACATGATGGTTTTTTTGATATACTCACATTGACCTTTTTGGTTTTAGTAAATGACTGGATCTAGGAGGCACCAAAGTAACAGTGGATGTGAAGGAAATTGTGACAGTTTTTTGAGCAAGCAATTGAATGATATGGTAGTTGCAATGAGAACTCTTGTGTTTATCCTCAACCAACTATCTGGATTCATGATTGACCACCTAAACCTTGGTGATTTCTATAAGGCATCGTATATGAGAGAAACAAATCCCTACGGAACTACGAGTAATAATCATAAAGGTAAGTATGCTCAAAAACCTATGTGCCAAAGATGTGGAAAGAAAAACCTAGGAAAATGTATCAAAGGGACAGAAATATGCTATAGATGTGGAAATGAAGGTCATAAAGCAAGAACCTGCCATGGAAAAAGGAAGCATCCATTTGACTCGAGGAAAGGGAAAGAATTTCTTTCTGAGGGATCAATTGAATGTTATAAATGTGGTGTGCATGGTCATTATGAAAACACATGTCCTATGAAGAAGTTTCGTGAATGGGATCACCAAGATCTTACAAATATTCATTTACCAGTACCTAATGCCATTCCGATTGTGGTTGAATAAACTGACAATGACCAATCAAAGGTATGGATTATTTCATAACATTTGTTTTCCTATTTTGGAATCTTAGGATATGATTCATGATTTTGTTTGTAGGAAAGAAGTATTTCAGAATAAGTTGGAAAGGAATGGTTAATGGATCATGAAGAATGATGAATGAGTAAGAGTTCATCATATAAGGCCTTCAAGAGTTATGGTGAAATTCCTAAGAGTATTAAGTCTCTTTTGATGATGGGGTTACACTAGAAGACTTTTTATAGAATGTGTAACCCTGATGTTTAATATAAGAACATTTTATTCAAGGAATAGTTATCTATTCTTTTGTGGACATAGTTATAAAGAACCATTTGGGTTTATATGATCCTTACTTTTGAGGTAATTATGGGTTACTATATGTTATGATGGAAGTGAAAGGCATGCGACTAAATTGAGGTTAAATTATGTTATGGTTATTTTTGATGATTTTATCTATTTTTGGGAATGATTTGAGAATTATATAGTTTTGGAAAAAGGACAACACGCAGACCGTGTGACAACCCTTCGCGTCGGACAAAGCTGTGGGAATCGAACCCACAACCAAAGTGCGACTGGTATTTATCACCTACCACTGGACTACGTGAAGTCCCTGGTTAGTTTGACTGATTTTTTTTATTTAGATGATTTTATGAATTAAGAGTAAGTTGATTTTGGGTTATATATGGAAATTTATTAACCTATCATGGAGGATATGTGATTAGGTTAATTACTTTTCAATACAAGACATTAAGGGCGACTGATGTTGTTTGGAGATAAATGTTACGATTTATGTTGGAAGACTATGTGACTAAATCCTTCAAATATTTGGGTTTCAATATTATTTTGGTTTACTTTAAGGAATTTTATGGACAAATTGTGTATCGAATGATCCTCGTTGAACTTTGGGTTTTGTTGGACAAATTTTGGAGATTAAGAATAGATTTTCTTTTTATAAAGGGTTATCCTTTTCTGGATTATCTGATCTTGTACTAACCTTTTTGGTTTTGGTTTTGGATAAAGTATAATAACATGGGAAGTATATAGTTTTCTTTTGTGGATTAGGTGATTCTCTAGAAGTTGATTATAGTACTCTTAATGTGAACAAGTCTTCCTAAATTCTCATCTTTTGGAGAAAATATGAGTTTGTGTAAGGAATCTAATAAAATTTGAAAGACAACATGATAAGGGATTATTTTTCCTTATGAATAAATTCCTCAATAAAAAGTAACTTAAAACAAAAATGTTGTCTATTAACTTTTCCTACTGGGGAATCAAATACCATTTAACCCATCACAAGTTTGTAATTTTCTTGTGGATAACTATCTCCTAAACATGTTTTCTATCACACTCCATCAGAACATGACCCTATGTTTTCTCCTCCATGCCCATGTTTTTTTACATGTAATCCAAGTATGGGTTTACTCGGGTGACCTCTGTACTTATCTTTCTTTATTTGAAAGTGATTTTTTTACTGACTCTTGTTCCGATGTGGGATTTTCAATGAAGTTTCCAATCCTAATTTTAAAATTGTGAGGACGCAATTACCAAATGGGGGGAAGGATGTAACACCCTGGGTAAATAAAGAGTATGACATTTTCACATTTATCGATATTTGAGAATAAAATATTAATATAACGTTAACGGGGACTCTATGCTCGATGGCGTACCCAACACGCAACAACAAGTTTCTTGGGAATCTTACGTTGCACTCTAATAATAAAATAATATTATTTTAAATGGTAGTTAATGCCTAACTGTTGTGATTGCGGGAATGAATAGAACTAACTACAAAATTATTATATATGTTTGTCAAACATTTTTACTTTTTACAATAAATGTTAGAGGATTAAAAATGAGAATGAATCCAATTTTAAGCGTAAACATTCTAATATTCTTTAAAAGGTCGATTAACCGCTTTTTGATGGCGAACCTATTTTAAATCCACTTTTTGACAATTTTATGTGTTATATTTGAAAAATTAAAATTATTCTTTAGAATCGGGACATCAAAATTTACTTTGTGTAAATTTTTGGTATTTTTCCGAAAAAGTTCAATTTTTAATGAATAGTGAAAAATGTTGTATTTTAATTCAAAACCACTTTTTAACATATTTATTTATATGATTATATTATCTTTTTAATTGGTTTTAAAGTGAAATTAGAATATATTTTTACCATTTAATCTAATAGAGATCGTTGGAATTAATTTCACTTTGAAATCGGACTTCAACTAGTGTCAATCTTTTCATACATCTTGTTTCATAAAAACATGCTATTTGTCATGACAGTGAGAATTAATTATTAAATTAATTAATGTAAGTTATTTGATTTGAATTTTTTAAAATAGAATTCATTTTTTAATTCAGAATAGCAAATATAGCTTAGGGTGATGTTTTGGTTTTTTTCTGGAAAACGTCAATTTTTGATGAATAGTGAAACCGCAACGTGGTGGTTACAAAATTTGATTTTTCGTTTAAATGGGACTTTACCACTTCATTGTTTTGAATTTCAAAAATCCAATTTAAATGATATTAATTATTAAGTAAAATTTTGTAAAATGGGATTAAAATAATTTTTTGGTGAATATTAACTTTTATGTTTTATTAATCGCGATTAAAGGTAATTAGTGTGATTTAAGGTGAAAATGATATTATAATAAATTGAAAATATCTTGAAACTTGTCCTAACCCTATTTTATGAGTTATGGCCGACCAATAAATCCCATGGGAATATTTTTGGTACCCCATGGAGCCACTTGTGTATGATAATGTCATTTATGCCTTTTATTTAAAGTTAGAGTAAAAATGACACAAACATGAGATGTTTTTCTAAAACAATTTTTACATGGGGTTATACAAGTCAGATTTTTGACTATAAATATTCATTAGAAATCTAAAAAGATTTCATAAATCATGATATTTGTTTTATAATTTTTAGACATTAAATATATTAAATTATGTATGACATCATGATGATGCAGCGATTACCTCACTAATAAAGGATTTAAATACAATGAAAAGATAATGTAAAATATATGAACTAAACATGTACAAAACCTATTGTGTGGGTATATTTCGAACCACTATCACCTTATCCTAGAATTATATCAGTGTGGGACCTTTTAAATCCGAAACTCATTTTAAAATAAAGGAACATTTCTTTACTTTCCAAGAGTGCCCCTCCTCTCCCCTTATAAAAGGCCCCCACCTCTACCTCTTTACCCACACATCCAAAGCTTTTGTCTCGACCAAACCCTGCCCATTACATCTCCACACATCCCTCTATTCATCATTGAATCCTCACTTTTGGCATAATCCTTTCCAAGGAAGCCTTTGATCTTAAATCAAATAGGGTTACCCATTTTAAAGGTAGTGTTTTCTCTTGTGTTCTTATGTTTCATTTTGCTTCTCGAACCCCCAAAACTCTTTTTATTCATTTCTTTTGTAAAAAATACAGTATATTCAATATAATATGATGTTGTTATAATAATTTTTCTAGCTACACTTACACACACCTTCATCTAATGGTTAAAGAACATACTGTTTCTGTGGATGGTGAATTTCTGCCTCACAAAACGATGATTGTTAAACACTCTTATAACACCTTCAAAGGTGGCCATTAAGATGTCACTATGTTTATATATGATATATAATATGTTTATGTTTTAATTAAGCTTCTTTATTTTTCATTTATGGCATACCTTTATGGATTCCATTTTGGGTTTCTGCGATATCTTCATTTAAGGAAGTGCAGACTACATCCCCCTCAAAGTGATTTGATTCGTTATTACCATATGCGGTACGTATAAAGGATATATTTAATGATATTATATATGATACCATAATGGAATTAAAATACTATTATGTATCATTATTTAATTCCATTAAATATGAAATAAAAATTGAAGTAGCGTTCCTGTGTACGTACGACTTACCGTCTCCATGAACGGTGCATTTCATTTCATAACTCTAAATGGTATGTAATAATATAAATGCATGGATATACTGGATATATATGATATATATGATATATAAATCATGAATACAATTCTTGATATAATGTATATTTTATCACATGAACAACTTGTAATTATAAAGAGTTTATTTTTGACTCAAGTACCTTTGATCGTTAAAATGGCCGTTACTAGCTTAAATAATAACATAATGTTCATGACGTGGTAATAAGTTATATAAAATGAATAATGAACTTGAAAAAGGTTCTTAAGAAAGTAGAAATCAACTCATGTTTATTATTTAGGAGATTAAAGAACGATCGAGTCAAGTCGGACCCGAGGTAAGGGATCCTACTCCTCTCTTTCTTTTTAAGTACACTCTTTTATGTCATTCCTTTTAAAGCTCATCTTTCTTGTTATTGGGATGTTATTTTATATTACTATTACTTTAATTTTTATGTTCATATTATTAGAGACCCTATTCTCTCTCATCAACCCATTATGGATGTTTTAAGTGGCGCCGTTAGGCTGCCGAGTTTTCGTAAGGGATTTTTCATCTCACTTTTATTCCCGTTAGATTTATGCTACATTTGCCACAAATTCCTCTGAGTGGTGTATGTACTGCCCATTATTTTACTCATTGTGTTATATAATTTCATTTATGAGTATCTAGATCATTGTTGTATTGTCTTTCTTTCACGGGGTGTATGTTTCGAAAGATACCCATGTCGGTAAGGGAACCTTTCACCCTCTTTTTAAAAGACTTATTTTGTTATGTCTTTTAATTCACATACTATTATGTTGGGATATGTTCTTATATGTCCTTATTGATTTATATTTTATGTCCAAGTGATGAGATACCCTTTTTATCTCTCATCAACTCATTTTCTGAATTTTGAAGTGACGCTGTTAGGCTGTCGAATTTTACCAAGGGAACCTTTTAACCCAATTTCGATTTCTTTGGGTTCAACATGTAGTTATTGAATATGTCATCCTTTGAAAATGTGTGAATGAAATTTTATTGTTTTACACTTAATATCCACTTATATTTGGTGTATTTATATTTTTCACACATAATTTTGAGATTTATTTGTCCTTAATTTAAGGATACCTTCTTTATAATGGATTTCATCTCATTTTACATTTCTTTTGAGACTTCATTGTTGTTATGCACCAATTCACTCTTATATGGTGTGTATACTGTTTTTTGACATATTATATCATGAATCCCTTTATTCTCATGATATAATAAAGTTCGTATTAAATGTTATTCTGCTATTATTTGTATTCAAGAGTCTCTCATTTTGTTAAAAACTATTTAACAAAAATATCGTTTTAAAGGTTTTAAGGATTTATTATTCTAAATATTTATCTTTAATGTCCATGTTTTCAAAATGGTTTTCAGTATTTATTTATATGTAAATTAATGTTTTAAAATTATAATTCCATTAAAAGCTTCAAAGTGGTATGGGAGACTTTGATTCAAAAATCTCTTTTAAATGGTTTTTGAAAATACATTGATTAATTCAATATCTGGGAATTACTTATTGTGATTGAAAATGAAATGTTGTTATTGAAATGTTTATATTTTCAATATTTTATGTGTAATGATGGTAATTGGACATATTACAGGTGGTTATGTGATAAAACATATGACGGGTGGTGCTGTGAATACCAGGACGGGTGGTTACGTTATAACCTCCAATGCATTGGGTATGGAAGTTGGCCGTATGGCTATTTCATTAAGTATGTGTGGAAGTCGACTGTATGGTTATTCCATTTAAGTATGTTTATGTCCCAAGTTACCTTACTATGTTGTGTGTTCTTTATATGGGTTTTATGGTAATATTTTGGTTACAAAAGGGTAAGTAAAGATATTTTATTTAGTGAAGAGTTTTTACTACTTCATAAAGGTGAAAAGTATTACTTTGGTAAAGTAATCATGGTTTACATGTTGTTTTGGAAAAACTAACAGTTTTCCTTCTTTGTGTATCTTTTACTGAGCCTATTATGCTAATCCCATGTTTTTTTGAAATGTTTTTCATAGGTCAAGGGAAAGGTACATGATATGATGATAGTGTCAAGGAAGTGACAAGAAAGAATCCATGTTTTATTTTAAATATGTTTCTGTTGACTGGAAAAAATGACTACTATTATTATATAACCACTTTGTTTAAGTATGGAATGTAATTCATGTTTTATGATCTAATTCTCTAAAACTATAAACCTGAAAATATCCTCAATGTGTAATCTTGTATTAACTCAAGATTAAGTAAGTTTTAAGGCTGGGGCCTTATAATTATCTAACCTGAGTATAAGATCGATCGATTCTTTAGTGTCTTAAAACTACGTCATCGAAGGGCGTTAGCCATAAAGGACTTCAATAGAAAGGATGAAATTGTTTGATGTCCTCTCAAGGTTGAGATGGATATTGGAGTAACCCATTAGTCATATGGGTTTAATAAGAAGAGGAAAATTGAATTCAAAGGAAAATCCAAAGAGCACACTAAATAGTAGATGAGTTTTCCCTTATGCTCAAAGTGTGGAAAGAAACATGGTGGAAATTGTCTTAAGGGGACAATCAAATATTATAAGTGTGGAAAAGAAGGTCCTCGGGAAATTGAATGTCGAAATAATGGGAAGAAGATGTCTAATGTTGAAACAAAGGAAGGGATACACAGAATGAACCTACTTCACTTCAATGATTCAAGTGCAAGGAAATGGGGCATTATGCCAATCAATTCCCTAATCCAAGGGTTGATGATGATGATCGACGTCAAGAAACTCTTAAGGCCAAAGACAAAGGAAAGTCACATGCAATTACTATCGGTGATGTGGAGTATGATAACGAAGTGGTGAAAGGTACACTTACCATCCACTGTAAAGTAGAAAATTTTATATTTGATTCTAGATCCACCCACTATTTTATTTCTGAAGAATTTTCTAAGGTTATCACCGTATTACCTCAACAATTAGATGTTGAGTTAGTTGTGACAACCCCTAATGGCACAACAGTCACATCAAAAGTTTATAATTCTTCTCCGATTAATGTTTGTAGGAAAGTGCTTCCGTTAACTCTTGTGATCCTTCCAGTAGTGGAATTTGATGTGATTATTGTCATGGATTGGATTTCTTTATATGGAGCTCATATCAATTGCCAAAGAAGGGAAGTCACATTTCATATTCCAGATCAATCTATGATCATCTATTAGTGCAAGGATGAACATAACCTTCCAGTGGAAATTTCTTCCATCTTATGGGTTTTGATTCCACTAAATGAAGGTTATTTATCTCAAAGGGTTGGTGAGAAACTCAGGATGAAGAATATTCCCATTGTATGGGAGTTTGATGATGTCTTTCCAGAGGAATTGTCGGGTCTTCAACCAAATCATGAAGTTATGTTTTCAATAGAACTCGTACCAGGTGCTTTGCCTATTTCAAAGACACCTTATAGAATGGCCCCAATTGAGTTGCAGTAATTGAAGAAGAAACACCAAGAGAATCTTCATACGAGATTCATACACCCTAGTGCATCACCTTGGGGAGCACCTGTTCTGTTTGTTAAGAAGAAATATGGATCAATGAGACTCTGCATTGATTATCGAGAACTTAACAAAATCACTATCAATAACAAATATCCTCTACCACGCATTGATGACTTATTTGACCAACTACACGGTGCTCAATACTTTTCCAAGATTGATATTCGTTCAGGGTATCATCAATTAAGGGTCAAAAGGGAGGATATACCAAAGACGACTTTCCGTACAAGGTATGGACACTATGAATTTATAGTGATGCCATTTGGTCTTACTAATGCCCCGGATACCTTCATGGATCTGATGAATGGAGTCTTTAGATACTATCTTGATCAGTTTGTGGTAGTCTTTACAGAAGATATTCTTTTATATTCAAAGAGAAAGGAAGAACATGAAGATCACTTGAGAATTGTATTGAAGACCCGGATAAAGGAGAATCTTTATGCCAAATTTATCAAGTGTGAATTTTTGCTTCAAAAAGTTTCATTTTTGGGTCACATAATCTCAAAAGAGGGGATATTTGTGGATCCAGCAAAAACAGAGGTTATTAAAATATGGTCGAGACCAAAGACAGTAACTGAGATCCGAAGTTTTCTTAGGTTGGCTGGATATTATCGACGTTTTGTGAAATATTTTTCACGGTTATCTAATCCAATCACCATGTTGACTCGAAAAGGAGTTAAGTTTGTTTGTACGGAGGATTGTGAAGAGAATTTCAAGGATTTTAAAAGAAGGTTATCTAGTGAACATGTACTCACACTTCCTTGTAGTAGATAAAGGCTTATGATCTACAGTGATTTATCCAAGAAGGGTCTGGGGTGTGTTCTTTTGAAAAATGGTATGGTGATAGCTTATGCCTCACGACAGTTGAAAATCCATGATAAAAATTACCCAACTCATGATATGGAGTTAGCTGTGGTAATCTTTGCATTAAATATTTGGAGGCATTATCTTTATGGATAAAGGTGTGATATTTATACTGATCATAAAAGTTTAAAGTATATTTTCACACAAAAGGAGCTAAATATGCGGAAAAGAAGATGGTTTGAGATGATTAAGGATTACGACTACTCAATTCATTACCACCCTAGGAAAGCAAACAAGGTGGAAGATGCATTAAGTCGACAAGACCATGCTAGCTTATCCATGATGAGGATCACAAAAGATCCAATATTTATGGATTTACAAAGGATGGATCTTGGAATTATAATGGAAGGGAAAATTCATATATTTCTCAAATGAATGTTCAACCATCTATACACTTGAAGATTAAAGTGGAATAGAAAGAAGATGTAGTGTTACAAAAGAAGGTGAGAAATGTTCCTGAATTCAAACATGATTGTGATGGGATAATAAAGTTCAGGAATCGGGTTTGTGTTCCTCCCAACCCAGAAATAAAGAAGGAGCTGCTGGATGAAGCTCATAGTTCTTCATTCTCTATTCATCCTGGAAGCATGAAGATATATAGGGACATGAAAGAGTACTTTTGGTGGGATGTCATGAAAAGAGATGTTGCTGAATATGTCTATTGATGATTGGTTTGTCAGCAAGTTAAAGATGAGAGACATAAGCCTAAGGGGATGTTACAACCATTACCCATACCAGAATGGAAATGGGAAAACATCACTATGGACTTTGTCACCGGACTTCCTAAAACATATAAAGGCAATAATGCTACATGGGTCATAGTTGATCGTCTTACAAAGTTCGCACACATCATTGCCATTAGAGAGGATTTCCCTCTAGATCATCTTTCTAGGATATATGTAAAGGAAGTGGTAAGATTGCATGGAGTACCCCTTCCATTATATCTGATTGGGATTCGAGGTTTACCTCGATGTTCTGGCGAATTCTTCAGCATACTCTGGATACAGAGTTGAGTTTCAGCACTGCTTATCATCCTCAGATAGACAGTCAGTCTGAGAGGAAAATTCAAACTATAGAAGATATGTTGAGAGGTTTCTCTATGGATTTCAAAGGTGGTTGGGATGAACACCTACCTTTGGTAGACTTTTCTAATAATAATAGCTTTCACTCCATTATTCAGATGGCTCCTTATGAAGCTCTTTATGGAAAGAAATGCAGGACTCCAACTTGCTGGGTTGAAGTTTGGGAAAGAAAGCTATTAGGACCTGATCTTGTTGATGAGATGGCAAAAAGGTCAGATCTTTTCAACAACACATTAGAGCTGCTCAGAGTCGACAAAAATGTTTTGCCGATAACCGAAGAAAAGACCTAGAATTTGAAGTGGGTGATAAAGTGTTCTTACAAATATCGCCCTGGAAGAGGGTCATGAGATTTGTAAAGAAGGGAAAGTTGAGCCCTAGATATATCGGTCCTTTTGAAATTCTAGATTGTGTTGGGAAGGTAGCATGCCAATTGGCGCTTCCACCGAATCTCTCCTAAGTTCATGATGTTTTCCATGTATCTATCCTGAGAAAGTACATACCTGATCCTTCACATGTACTCACCTTAAAAGTTGTACAGCTGGAGCAAGATCTTTTTTATGAAAAACAGCCAATAGAGATTCTGGATCGTAGCGAAAAAGTCCTACAGAACAAGACCACTAGCTTGGTGACTGTTTTATGGAGGAACCACCAATTAGAAGATTCTATCTGGGAGCTTGAGGATATGATGAGGGAGAGGTATCCTCCTCTGTTTGTTACAAAGTGACGAATTTTGAGGGAGAAATTCATTTTAAGGGGGGTAGAATGTAACACCCGAGACTTTTATGAGAAATATTTTGTTTTTATGTTATATAAATCATCAAAGGAATCATTCACTACACACAACACTATCTTGGCTTGCTTTACACGCAATCAAGACCTTCCTCGATAGCTTGCGTCATACGCAATACCGAGTTTCACTAAACAACGATATACTATTAAAATATTACTAAAACTAGCCGTTATGAATAGTAATACCCACTTTTTGAAATTTTGTAAATTTTATTTTTCAAAATGGATTTCATTTTTAGATTCGGAATATAGAAATTAGCCTAGGGTGAAATTTTGGTATTTAAAAACCGACTTTTTATTTAAATAATTATTTATTTTATTTAAATTTAGTTTAGGTCAAAATTGATACATAATACCTATATAAGTTCAATTCATTTCATTGGAGTCATTTTATAATAATTTTAGATATATAAAAATTTTATAGAACTTTTCACCGTCTTTTACCCACCTCCTAGGAGAATTTGTAAATTTACATAAAACATAATTTTACGGCTTTTGTGAGTGTAATTTCGAAAATCTAAGAGACAGGGTTAATATCAAGGACTACAATGTTTTTCAATGAGAATAAAATAATTTTTGGTCAATAGTAACTTTTTACTTTTTTTACCACAGTTAAAAGTAAATAGGGAAATTAAGGGTAAAAATGTTATTATTATTACCCTAAAACATGTCCTAATTCTATTGGATAGCGTAATTCGACGAAAAAAAACATTAGGAATAAAATATGACCACTTAGGCCCACATGGATTAGATTAGGACATTTATTATTAATTTATTTAAAGAAGGGTTAAAATAGATAAAATTAATGTTTAATAACTAAATAATTTTTAATATAGGGTTATATATAAGCTAAATTCGACTATAAATATTAATAGGAAAGATAAAAAGATTTCATACATAATGGTATTTTATTTGTAATTTTTAGACCATAAATAATTTAATTTATTTATGACACAATGATGATACATTAATTATATTATTAATTAAATATTGACATAATTGATTTTATAAATACCCAAATAAATTTAATTTGACACTTTTTATGAATTGAAAAAAATTTCTAGGTTAATATGACATGTTATTATTGATTTAATTAACTTTTTCCAAACTAATCGTTCTCTTATGAATTTCACAAAAATCAATTATCAAATAGTGTCAAAATTGATATAAAATAGTTTTAAAAAAAATATTATATTATTAATTTTTATTTTATTCCTAAAAATCTAAGGTTCGGAAAAATGACATATATAAGGTTATATATATTAATATTAATCAACTTGAGGTTCTTTAGTCTTGTTATAATAAGTTTATTAACCTTATATTGTATGCAAACAAGAAGACACGGTAAAAGTTAAATTATCTAACTTAAAGTTAAATCTAAATGATAAGGTTAAAATAGAAACCTAAACTTGTCTAAATTATATTGGATGAGAGGATTGAGACCCATACCCACCTTTTCTTTGAAATAAATCAATTTCGAGCTATTAAAAACCGAATATGTCTTTATAATAAAATAAACTTTTTAGTTTTTCCAAAGGTGCCCCTCTCCTCCCTTATAAAAGGGCACCTCCTCCCTATCTTCCTCACACCACATTGAGCCTTCAAGCTCCGAAAAACCCTACAAACTTCTCTTATCCACTTCCTTCGAAACATCTTAGAGGTCCTGGTATTCTTCAATGACAAATTTTAGTGCCCTAAGAGGAGGTCTCCAAGAGGCGCTTCAAAGAAGAGGTAATGTCTGTTACCGATTTCTTTCAACTTTATTTCTTCTTCCACTTATTTTTCTTTATTTGTTTCATTATTAAGTGAAAACATCAGTATCACTCATATACATATATGTTATTATATGTATTAAGAAACCCTATTTCACCATCTATCCATCCTATGGAAAATGAAATCACCACGCGTGTGTACGTACGGAATACCGTCTCCATGCCGTGGTGTAATCTATTTACCACCACCACATTACTTGGATGGGTATAATGGTATAAATAATAACTATATATGATTATTTTAAAGTGATTTTGATTCTGAAATAGTATACATACACTCCAATACAATTCCACGATCATGGGAATGATATCATCGCTCGTGCGTACTTACAGAATACAGTCTCCACGATGTGATGTGACTCGTTCTACATGATCTTCATTGCATAATGATTATATAAATGAATTGAACGAATGAATATGATATATATTACACTAATACCATTCTGTAAATTAGTTACCTATTACCTAAATAAAATAATAAGAATGTATTCGACAAAACACGCATAAGAACAAAAAGTAATAAACACCTGAATAACAAGTAGCAATGAAATATTACTAATAAGAAGCTAAGAATATGGCCATATATGATATCATAACAATGCGAATGATTCTGGAATAAGTCAATGACATTATTTAAATCATTATACAGGATGTTCAGACACATACGAAGCAAATTAGACCTAAGTTAAGGGAAAATCTAGCTATCTCATTTTTATCCGAGATTTTTTATTCTTCAGAATTTACTGGGGAATATTTATCATCCACATCCATGTTTCCTCAATATGTAATATTTATATCCTTCTAAAATTGTTTATATCCAATTTTACCCTTAGGTTAGTTTTTAGTAAAAGATATGAAAGGAATCTTTTGTCATTTTTCATAAGAGGTACTTTTTGACTTTTCCGACAAAAGTACGAGAAGAATGTTTTTTTAACTTATACGGCATGAATGGATTTTTAGAAAATTATTTGCATGAAGATTCCATTTCATGTTTTCAAGTGTATTTTTAATCAACTTCTTTTAGTTGAAAATTATATGACATGTTATGAATGGAAAATGTTTTTGAAGTATAAAGGATATTTTCCTCAAGAATGGAATTCAAGTGCTTTATCAAAATTATTTTCCATCTAAGATAATATAGGGTTCTGTTTCAATCCCTATTATTAAATTGATCTGATTATGTTATGATGGAATTATTTTTAGGAATTCTTGTATCTTATATTAATTGTTTTATGATGTCACAATGTTTAAGAATCCCATTTTTATTACATGGGTTATGCAATGATGTATGATTTATGATTTTGTGGCACACATAAGAATGGTATCATTATGAGATGGGTGGGACCTATATCTCCCTCCAACGCATTGGGTAAAGATTTATATCTCATGAGATAGACACAGCTGGAATAGAAGGTTAAACCGGTTCAGTGAAACAGGACTGAAATGAGAAGTGAACTCGGTTCAGAAATGGACTTTGTCCGCTAAGATAGTCTTGACAATGAGTCTTGACTAATAAGAAATTATTCTCTATGATTATGTGTGTATGCCACAATGTTTCATGTATTATGTTATGATTATTGGGATTATATTTCACTACTATGATTTATCCCATGTTATGAAATTTTGATTTCTTTTGCAGGTTAATATTTCCAAAATGTTATGTTCTTATGAATATGATGTGATTGCTATTTCTTTTGTTTACCCTTACTAAGAATTTGAGCTCACCCTTTTGTATGTTTTCTTTCCCCAGGTCAGGAAGAAGGTTATTAAGTAGGATATGCCAAAAGGGACTCAAGATATGATGAAATAAATGGGAGACAATGTAGATGCTTTATTAACCAGCTGTTTCTGTTTCCCAGTTTCTAAAGACACTATACATATACGGTCCTTTCTTGGTTTTGTTATATGTTGTAATAAGTGTGCTTAAATTTTGAAGTATTAACAATGTATGTAAAGTATGGGTTGTTATAAAAAACCAGCTCTAGGTTACTATAGTTTGGGTATTATAGTTGGTATTAAAGAATGTTTAGTATAGATCTTGGGAAAAATATTTAAGAAGACCTAAATTAGAGAAGATAACCCTTTGATAGACTCTAAGGATAATTATATGTACATAATAATAACATAAATTGTTTTTAAATTACATATTATATGGTTTTCCTAGAAAATACAACCCTATCTTGATACTAGAAAGTGGATGAGGGTGTGGAATAGATTTACCTATGGGTAAAAACACTGAAAGGGGTAGATTGAATTTTAACATGATCCTTATCAGTGCATGATGAGTGGGCCTAAGACTTTTCACCTATATAGACTCTAAAAGGATATTCTTTTGTTGATTTATGCCCACATTACAAACTATTATGAATTATTTAGACATATTTTTATGATTTGAAAATATTCATAATGATACTAAAATTATGATTTGGATATTATATATGCATAAATTTTAAATTTATTTTAAGTGTCACAACAAATATAGGATCATATATTATGATTTAAAATTCATAATGATATGATTTAATTAAATGTATATTATTTTTTAGAAATTAATAATAGTGAAATAAATGTAAACCATATCAATAGACATAATATATGTAGGGATTTCCATCCTAGGGAAGAAAATGAAGCTATAGATGGAGATGACACTAGAGCTGGAGCTGGAGCTAAATAAATTATAACTATGTTGTGGAACTTTAATCTGGTTATGACTAATAACACTACCTATATAGAGAAGCCTACTGACCCAAACATGGTGAAATAATATTGGACCACTTCATGCATTATCAACCTCCATTATTAAATGAGAAAAAAGATCTGTTATTAGATGAGTAATAGATCAATTACCTGGAGAATATATTTCTCAATTTATGAAGTATTGGAAGACATAAATTTATCATGGTAGGTTATCATCATAAATATGACATTGACCAATGGTGGTCATTGATCCAAAACACAAAAGAGTCTATAACCCCTTGAGATTTAAAAATATGGAAATTATATTTGATAGCAATTATGACATGAACCACCGTGCGTAGAAGACACTATAAAATCCCGAGACTATAAATAAGTGATTTTTTAAATTAATTAAATCATTTTGATAGTTTTCAATGCACACAACACTAAATTTTAAAGAAACATGATTCTCTATTAAAATATTATTATTTAAACATTATCATTATAAAATAGCCATTAAATTATAGGCTATGAATAGTAATTAAAAATTATGAAAAGTTTATGTATTACACATCTATAAAATAAATTCAATGTTTATATATTGATTATAAATAAAATTAATACAATTTAAAGGAGAAAGAAATGTTTTGTGTGAATCTATATTTTTCTGAGATGTAGATTAATCATGCATTGTGAACATATGTTAAAAATAAATTTTACCAATTTTAGAAGATGTATTTGAAAAAATAAAGTATATATTTTAAATAATCATCTCAAACTAATCTTAGGGTGAATTGTTTGGAATTTTATAAAATGTAACATTTTTCAATGAATAATGAAAAATACATAAATTTAATTTAAAACAACAATTTTTAAATTAGTTAAATTGTTAAATTATATTTTTAATCACTTTTTGTGGTTAAATAAGTTAAATTATATATCTTTTAATAAAATTTATATCATTTTAATCATTTTAATATTGAATTTTTATATAAAACTATGTAAAAATTTGAACATTTTCTCATCGAAAAATCACTTTCTCATCACAACTACGGGATTAATTTTAAATTAAAATCTGGAAATTATAAAAATTAAATTTGGAAAAATAGACTCTATATTTTAAATCCTCATAATTTATATTATCTATTATGGTTATCTTAATATTTTTCCAAAATGAAAAGTAAAAATAGTAAAAATTCTTTTTAGTGGTTAAGATAAAAACTAATTTACTAGGGGTTAAACTAAAATTGTAATCATTAAAATGGCCTAATCACTTGTCTAAAATATATGTTTTGGACATATCTTGACCTAATCAGGTCTATTTCTCTATACCACTCCATATTTTTACCCTTCTGGTATGTGAAAAACATGGGCACACCTTTTGGTTTTCAAAAATTAAAATTGTGCCACTTACACTAGTTAAAATATAGGTTTTCTATTTTTATTTTGTTATATTTTTAACATTGGTTCTTGAGGTTAGGTATTTTAAGGATATTTATTAAATATATTTTTTAACATCATTTATTATAACAAACTCTAAAAATTTTCAGGTTTATTTATTAAAAACTGACGTAAAAAAGTATCTTACAATAAGATTTGTTTTTGAAAAAGGTGATGTAACAAAACTACATTCCCCGTCAATTTTTTGAATACTGAAGTAAAAAATATTTGTTTCAAAAAATATTCTACACATCAGTTTACTCTATCCTGGGAAAAAAATGATCGGTAAATAACATATCATATATACCAAACTAAATATAGATAAAAATATAAATCTTTCACATAATTTTAAGGGTTGTATAAGACTTAGTGGATATAATTTTCTTCATAGGAAATCACTAATAAGAAAACTAAAGATTAATAATAGTATGAATTTTAGATTCCAATGGAATGTTTTTGATTTTACCATGATACATAGAGGTGTTCTTTATTATAATAAAAATGGAATCATTAACTGATATATCAATTAAAAAAGGTAATCCAAATTTAATCATGGAAAAATTATTAAAAATAAGATTAAAAGATCATCAAAATAAGGAATATTGGATTTATGATGAAGATAAAATGAGTTGATTAAATAGAACAATAATGATCTAAATAATTTATCATCAAATTATATATATATATATATATCTTCAAAATATATAAATGAAAAATTAAAAGGTTATATTATAAATTTTATACAGCCACTGAAAGTTTCTATATCAAACTATAAAAAAATTTAAATCCCACATTTGAGGGATATTAAAATTTTATCTCACATTGGTTTTATGATAACCATCGTGAATGGAAATTAATATTTTCCTTTTCACATTGCTTTTATGATAACCTACATGAAAAACATCCTTTTCACATCAGTTTTATCCGGAACCAACATTTAAATTCACTTTCATGTAATTTTTTTAAATTAACAACGTTAATAGAATTTTAAAAAATTTAAATCATTTTCAAAACGTCGATTTGAATTTTCATGTAACTCAAACAGAATTACAGATCAGATGTTATGGTCGTCAGAAGTTGGACTTCTCTAAGACTTCATTTAGAGATGATCAACTTCCAACATCCATAATGTTTGATTAGTATGTCCATTTCAGCTCTATGACCAATAAAATATAATCTTATAAACTGACTAATTTTTTAACGATTATTAACCGTAGTTTTTTGAAAAAATTACCATAATGTTTACTTTTAACGTTGTTTTTTTGTGAATCCATGTTAGAAGTATCTTTTTATATCTATTTTTTAAAAAAGAGACATTAATAAGGTTAAAAGGTGTTAGTTTATTTCCTAATATTATATTTTATTGTTCATGAATTTTAAAAGGTCTTAGGGATGTAAATTTATGTACTTTGAATGTTTATTATCTCTAAATGAAGTTTTAGCGCAGTCTAACTTCTCACAGCCATTACTTTTGATCTGTAATTCTATTTGTGCTCCATGACTAGTAATATAGAATATTTTAAAATAAACTAAATGTTTTTAAACATTATTAACATAATTTTATTTGAATAAATGATGTGGAAAATTAATTTTAATGTCACCTACTAAAAAAACTGACATGAAAACCCAGTTTTATCAAGTCGGTTATCATAAAACGACCTGAAAAATTATATTTTTAATACCTTTTCATAATGGTTATTAAATAAATTATGTATGAAGACCTTCAATGATGACTTTTAACATTTTTTTTCTATATCCTACACTATAATTTCTCCATGAATAATTTTACCATCGATCTAGAAGAACATACGTTAAAATGTTGTTGTTAAAACCCATTTTTCTACTAGTGTCACATCCCTTATTAAAGGAAACCCCATATCTTCTTAACACATTCAAACCATTTTGTTTCATTACATAATAATAAAAATTTTTACAAACATCCATTTCGTCATCAAATAATCCTTGTTTTAGTTATAAATCCATTCAAGGAAACATTAGGTATAATCCTAAATAGGTGGTATGAGATGTGGTAAAATTCCTAACTATGCATTTTTAATTTATTTATTTTATAAACTCTTTAAAATAATATTAATTTATTATAATAAAACAAAAATTTATATATGATATACTGATATTTTACTATGTTAATTTAATTACCTATATCCTTCTCATATTCCCTCGAATGTGAAATGATAATGTTTCTCATGTGTACAACGAACTACTCTCTGACGAAACAATGTGACACATTTTCATCAACACCTATTACATTTGGGTATGATGATTGGTATAAAATATATATATGATACTTATAACATTATAATACCTTTTTATTCGTTATATCATATATACCTTTCTTACTCTCCATTTTGTAGGGGATATGACAATATCGCTCGTGTGTATGGTGAACTACCGCCTTGCGAAGAAATGTGATCCGTTTTTCACTAATTATTTAAATGGAAGGTTATAAGGAAACATTTAATGAATATATCTGATATAAATGAAAAAATTATGTTATAAATGACATTTTTATCATTGTAAAAAGATAGTATATCACTCTATTTCTTACACTAAAAAATGATAACAAAGTTCATGTATGTGTAGACCACCACCTTCAAGAATCGACGAGAATCATTTTTCATCACCACGCCACATGGATGATATATATATAAGTATATTTTAAGAAATAATATTTTATATATGATATTAATATCATTATATAAAGTTAAAATATTACATAACATATTTCTATAATCATCATTAGAAAATGCAAAACATTACCCATGTGTCTCTAGGATTGTAACATAGTTCCTTTTTCGTAGCTATATTTCATGATTGGTTTAAAAGTACCATTTTTGTATAAATTTGGTAATTATTTCATGATAATTATTTTTTAGATGTTTAAAAATTACATCTTTAACAATGGTAATCCTTCCAAATTCATTTTTTCAACAAAAGAGAAATATCATCGAAACTTATGACGTAAAATTAATTAAGTAATCATATATAACATTTTCATAAGTGAAATAAAATTAATAATAAACCTTAAAAATGGTTTTAATAAATTATATAACTAACATGAGGTTATTATTCACGAATATAAATAACTTACCAGATGTGTTAGACTCATGGTATGAGTTTCTCATCACACTTTTACTTTTGTTAGATATACACTATATTCACCACTTATTTCTTTTCTATAGTGTAGATGAAAACCTATTTGTATGTTATATAATGAATTAATTTGAATTTTAGTTATTTAATGTTTCATTTAAAATTATTTCTTTTATGGTTCTTATGATACAAAAGTTATCAAAGTTCTGAGGGTTTTTTTCACAACCTCATCATTTTTTGAGATTGTGTTTTGTTTAAGTCTCCCTTGGGTAATTATTTTATATTTATATCTTAAAATAAATATAAATTCTTTGAGTATAGATGGTAATGAAATCATTCAAGTAATAGTAATATTTTTACTCTCTTTTATGATTGTAATTATTAAGAAAATATTTTTATAAAATTCATACTTTATTTCCCTATTTGGTGAAAAATCATTTTCCTTCCAGAATCATGTTTTCTAAATAAGATTAAAAATTGATTTATCATTATCAAAAAGATTTATTAAAAACATTATTATACATTTTCCAATCTTTAAAAAAGGTTGTGAAATGATTATTATTTCCCTTTTCAAAATATGGTGTTTTTCTAAACTTTTTATAGTGAAATACCATGTTCTTATTATCTTATACACCATGTATGGAATTACATGTCATCATTTTCATCACTTATTTAAAGATTGTTATGAAATTTTATAAGTTTATTTCAAATGGAATTTTATCCTAATATTATTTAAATTGTTAACTTTTAAATGTGATTTTCACAAAATTTATTTTGACAATATTTTAATAAATTGTCTAGTTAAAATAATAAATTTGTGATATCAAAAAAATGCTATTTTTATAAAGGAATTTTTAGACTGATATTTCATAATAATTTTCCATCTTAGAATACATATTTTTTGTATTACATATGATTTATTAGAGATATAATCTAATTATACAATCCTAATTATTTATCCAGATGATTTATGATTAGTTTGACAAGGGATGTACTATATTGACACCAATAATTTAACTCTGTATGTTTTATGAATATGTTTACTAAATGGTGTAATGGTTAAAAAATTATTCTAGTTTTTCTATATGAAATTTTATATTGATTATTTTTCACCCCTCTCATATGAGTAGTTAATTATACTTATTAAGTGATGGGTGAGGCCTTCTATAGCCCCTTGATGCATTGGTAGGTCTCAAGAGACAAACAAGATTACGTATTGGTTGAGGCCTTACCAATTTATATAGATTTATTGGTATAAGGCCTCAATGACATTATATGTTTTGGAATAAGGTCTTGATGGTTTTTTTAGGTGTCTGACATTATTCATTCAATCATTATGCATTTAGTTATTGATTTCCCATGTTATTATTTGATTGGTTAGACTATCCATGGTTATGTTTTCATGCTTATCTTATTATATATAGGGTATTATTTTATAATTATTTATTATCTCCATATTATACTAAATTAATTTATTTAATGATATTTATTTCAGTAATTCATCCTTCTATATTAATTATTCAATGTTTATTCATATCTTCTATTGTATGTTTACCCTTATTGTGCATCTAAGATCACCCCTTTTATATGATTTATTTAACCCCCTGATGTGTGGAAGTTTTTTTTTGATTTATATGAATCGAAACATTAACGTGAATAATAGAATTATCAAAGAAAATTGTATGTGTAATTTATGTTTTAAAATATAGATTTAGTTTCAATTATATTTCAATTTTACCAGGACAAATAAATTATTTGTTCCATTGAGATTTGATTTCCTGTATCTTATTCCAATGTAACAAACTAGACCCCAGCTCTAGACTACTAAGTATGGGGGCACTATAGTTGGTTTTTGAGGATGTTTAGTCGAAAACTTGGGAACAATATTTAGTAAAACATATATTAGGGAACATAAACCTATGATAGACTTTGAGGATATGTGTATTAAAATATACTAATGTTTGGTAAAGGAAGATACTATATGGTTTTTCCTTGACAATAAATCCTTTTCTAGATTATACAAGTGGACATGGTTCTGGAATTGGTGTACCTTGGTGTAATAACGCTGAAAAGGGTGTATTAGACTTGAACAAATCATCATCTAGTATATAAAAATTAGCCTTAATACACATCAGGTTTGACACACCTCTAGGATATTCTTAGGATAAATGAAATTTTCATTAATATACCATATTAAAGTGTTTAAAATAATGATATACCGAAAGAAATAATATTTATGACTATGATATTATGTATGCATAAGTTTATCAATTTATATAATGTGTCTCACCAGTTTTGGGACTACACATTATGTTTCATAATGTTATGATCTAATCTAGAGCATTCCAATGTTTAGAAATGGTTCTTAATAGAAGTAATGAGAACCATATCAATACACATACTCCATATAGAGATTTACCTCCTTGGAATGATAATGAAGTTAGATATAGAGTTTTATCTACCACTAATCAAATTGTAACTATATAAAAGAAGCTAACTCAGGTTATGAGTAATAACATTTTCTATATGGATCTTCCGACTGACTGCCAAACAATGTAAAAAATTTAGTATTTCTTCTTTCTTCATGAACTTCTATCATATAAAAATACTATAAATCCATTTTTATCTGAGAAATTGATAATATTCATAGAGAATATCTTTCTCACATTGGGAAGTAGTGAATAGTAGAAAGTATTCATAGATGTTTATCATCTCTTATGAGATGATTATAGATGGTGGTAAATGATTAAAAACACTAACAATGATGAAGAAATTGAAAAAATGGAATGGAAGGACTTCAAGGTACCCTTCTTGAAAAAATATTATCCTTACGAGAAAAGAGAAGATATGGAATGACTGTTCTTGAATCTAAGTCAGAAATAAGAAGAAAAAGTTTCTATGTATAAGGATTATATTACAAGGTTAGAAAGGCATGTTGTAGACTATTTAAGTAATCCAAAGAGCAATATTGACTATTTATTTGATCGATATAATCCAATTCTTTGAAGGGAACTTGTATCCTGAAAATTCTCATAATTCAAGGAGATAGTATCATGTGATTAAAATAAAGTGAAAGAAATCTCCATCTCTTAAGTATTTTAAGGGATATAAGAGAAAAAGTTTATAGTCGAGAAAAAACATATAAATGGAATAAGGTAATAGTATTTTCAAACATGTTATTCTTTTGGAAGGAAACTCTTTGGTACATGCATAAAATGAAAAGGAGTATACATAATCTGGAGAGAAAAATGCCACCATACATGATATTTTATGGTTAAGTAAGAATATTCCAATGTGAAATACTGCCACTATAAAGATATGGGGAACCACGCAAATGACTTCTATAAGTTTCAAGGAAATATATATCTCAAAATAAGCTAAGTGATCCAGGTCTATAATATGATATTCATAAAATTAAGGGGAATGATTATTGTGATTGTGTATGGATTCAAGAATTATATTATAGGATTATTTTAATAAATGATCATTTAGTTTTAAGAATTATTAAGAGTAAAAGGATTATACTATAGTAGTATTTCTTTAAGGATTTTAAATCACCTGTGGAATTGTACCAATAATTGTGATTTAGTGGAAAGATGAATTTCTTGGAAAAGACATGATTTGAGAAGGATAGCATGTAACATGCACTCAATGTTGAGATAATAATAATGAATATGTTTTATGAAGTTATTAGAAACCGTCAAGTTTTATATATAATTGATTTTTAAGGTAATTTTGGGATTTTAAAATTTAGTTACATTATAATAATTTTATTAATATGATTTCAATAAAAAATAAAAACCTGAATCCCAAGTGAAAAAACTGTCACATTTAGGAAGACTATGGGGATTGTACCCACAACAAATGAATGATGAGGTTTTTGTATTTACCACAGACCAGGGTGATGTTCTGGTTAATATGTCATTATTTGAGTTTACTTATTTGATGGATAAATATTAATTTTGAACAAGTGGTGCACTATTTAGTTTTATTGATTAATATATTATATATGATAACATGTGATAACCATATTGAATTTGGAAAATATTTATAAACAAAAATAATAACTTGCCACTATTTTATGAATCTTATGTTCTATTAAAAGATAATTTTTTTACTACAGGTATAAAAAAATTATTCTTGATTATTCATTTCTTGTAGTATGAAATGAAATGGAAAATGATCAAAGAATAAAAAAATATGAATTTTTTTTATGAAATAGAAATATTTCATATAAGAATATTTTCATATATTCTCAGACTAGAGGGTAAATTATTACCTCATCTCTGGTAAAGGGAATGAAACAAATTTTTTTTATAATACCTTAATTTATGCTATATTTATGGTCTTTTATGTAATCATAGATTTATATTTTAGATTCCATGAATTTACAAATATCAGTATATTGATCAATGACTTCTATAACCCTCTATAATTTTTTATTCTTTTCTTCCATGTATATTTAGAAAAACACCTCAAGCTATCATATTTGTGTTTTTAGGATAATTTTGTTTATTGAAAAAGCTAGTTGATCACATTACTATTTGTTTGGTCTTACTAAAGTATATTTTTTAAAAGTGGAATAATTTACTTGTATTTTCCTTTTTATTGGCCCACAAAATTGGGATTTCCTTTTATAGAAAATGAATAATTTATGAAAAACAGAATTGGAGAACAACATAAGGAGCATGCGTAACCACAAAGTGAAATAGGAAAAGTCATGGATTCTGTATAGCAGATATACTATACAGACCACAAATGATATAAGGGGAATATCAAAGGACATACTTGTTTATGGTCGAAAGAGGTGAAATAAAATTCATCATAAAGGAGATTGTGGAATATAAAGAATTGTGGGTACTGTAAATGAATTGTTTTTGTAGGAGAAGATGTAAATTTAAGGGGAACCAAAAATGAATTTTTATTAGTAGGTTTTATAGGATTTCATTTCCTATATAAAGTACCCCTAATAAAATAATAACATAGAGGGACAATTTTATTAGATATAATTATCACTGGAATAATTGGGCCATGTCTAAAAGTGTTTTTCAAATGAGGTTTTCCTCATATGAAGGGGTCTGCAATGGGGATTTTATGTGAGGGAGATCACCACACAAATGAGGGAATCTGAAAAGAAAACGTGGAATGGAGAATTTTTTTATGCGGAATTATATTATTCATAAAAATTGGGGCTTATGAAGTGATCTTTCTATATAGTACAAGGAATTTTGTGATGTTATTAAGGTTGTTCATGAAGGATAAAAAATAGTTCACAAAAGGACTCTCTATAAAGAAAATGATATGTGGTGAAGTTTATTTCATAAAATGTGTAAAAAAAGGATTCATGCTGAATGTAGGAGTAAATATTCTTGAAAAATATCATATTTATATCAGAATTTATAAAAAGCAGGATAAGAAAGTCGATCTGCACTCTCTTTAAATATTTTCAGAAGGGATTTATTCCAGTAACATTCCACGATGTGAAAGGAACACATAAAATATATTTGATATTGTTCTAAATCCAAATAGATGGTAATTTCTATGTCTATAGTAAATAGAAGTTTGTCTTAGTTTTTTGGAAATTGCAAGTATGGAATCAAGGTGTTTTTATATAAGTGAAAAAGAAGGTCAAACTGAACTTCAATAGTTTATCTACCTTAAATTGAGGATGCATTTAGAATTCCTGATGAAGGATCCTAAATGTATATAAATTGTGTATGAATCCTTTTTGGATTAATGAGAAAAGTAAGAGGAAGAAGGTGATCATTTCCAATAGCTGCGATCCATTGAAGAAAATATTAAGGAATTGACCCTTGGGAGGTAGTGAGCCTTCCTTAAACCCAGTTAGGTAGTGGGCCTTGGCATAGAAGTGATTTAGCCCAAATCATTTATTCATAGTGAGATTTAGTGTATTTGGTACATCAGTGTATTTTCATTTAATTATTCTTAGACGTAGCCTAGTGAGGGTGAAACAAGTAAAAACTTATGTGATCTTGTGTATTCTTTCTTTCATTAGTTCGAGTGCATCATCATGATATAAAGTTGGTAAGAAAAAGATAAATATAAATTCCAAAGAGAAAATTAAGTGAACCTTTTTATAAAGATATCAAGTTCTAGTTGAGCAGGAATTATTTGGAAAGGAATATCTATACCCAAATTTAGACCCCCTCTCAGGGTATCTACATCCATTTTGGACATAACAATTTCCATATCTTTACTTTTCACCAATGTTCTCCTGCTTAGAAACCTAGTTTTATATTATTTGATATGACATTTTTATTTAAATTATATCTCATAAAAGGGAAGCTTTATTAACCCTTCTCATGATTTATAATTTCATGAATGTTATTTTCAAATGAAAACCCATTGCTTTCAGAGATCAAGATTATGTTTTTGTGATACAATTTATTTTAAGGGGTGGAATGTAACACCCCAATATTTTATTATATAAACTTCATACTCTAGTCAATATATGAAATGAAACAAAAAAATAGAAGGAGATATAAAATAATAACACATTAAATTAATTTTATTTTAAAATAAATTCAATCACTTTGAAATTTTGTAATGCATGCAACACCGGGTTTGAATATAACACCATACTCCATTAAAAAATTATTATTTAAACATTATCATTATGACATATCTGTAAAATTGGAGGGTATAAATAGTAATAAAAAATTATGAAACAATTATGTATTTCACATGTATAAAATAAATTCAATTGTTATATATTGATTATAAATAAAATAAGAATGATTTGTAATAGAAAGAAATGTTTGGTGAAAAAATTGCATTTTTTAGAAAGGCAGATTAGTCATGAATTGTGAACATATATTAAAATTAATATTAAAATTTTTATAAGATATATTTAAAAAATAAAACTAATGATTTAAATCTACATATAAAAATTATCTTAAGGTGAAATATTATTAGTTTTTCTAAAAAAAATTATCTTTCGATGAATAGTGATAAATCATAAAATTTAATTGAAAACTTCCTTTTTGATTGAATTATTTAAATTGTTAAATTATATTATGAACTGGTTTAAAAGTAAAATTATTTTAATTATATATTTATTAATACAATTTTTTTCATTTTAATCATTTTTATATTGACTTTTTATATAATAAATTTCTAAACTGTTTAACATTTTTCTGTAGGAAAACATAATTTCTCGTCATGTTTGTGGGATTAATTTTAAACTATATTTTTAATATTATATGAATTGAATTAATAAAAATGTTTTAAATGTTTATAATTAGTATAATGTATATTATATAATATTTTCCTCTTAATTTTTTTACATAATGAATTGTAAAACAGTAAAAATTATTTATTACAGTTAAGGTAAAAAATGATTTACTAGGGGTTAAACTAAAAAGGAATGGGTTAAAATGGCCTAAACATGTGTCTAAAATATATTATCAGGATTTATTTATACATCATAATTTATAATTTTTATAATAATACATTTTTTTCTTTAAAATTTGAAAAATATGTGTGCACCTTTTTCTTTTTAAAAATTGCATATGTGCCACTCACCTCACTATAAATGGATATGCCTTATACCCTTTCATTTACACCTTCAAAACCTTTTTCAGAAAATACCTATCCAAATAACATACCAAATTACATAACCTAATAATAGAATATTTTTTTCTAAAAAAATAATTCAAGGAATATTTTAATTATAATCCTAAAGTTGTGGTCTGAGTTGATGTAAAATTCTTTAATATATGTTTCTATTTTATTTCTACTTTCACCTCATTAAAATATTATTTATTTATTATTATATAATAACAATAGTATATACCATATACTTATATGTTATTATTTTAAGTTCAGTACTTATTCCCATCTCATCTTCCCTCAAATTTGAAATCATAACATCACTCGTGTATGTGGACAACTATCACCTCACGAACTAATGTGACATGTTTTCCATCATAAACACTCAAAGTTAGGTATGATGATGGATATAAATTATATATATGATATGTATAGAAAATATAAACATCATTAATAAATATATCACATATACATTTTTTATTTCTATTCGGTAGGGGATATGATAACGTCCCTTGTGTGTAAGGCAAACTACCGCCTCGTAAAATGATATGATTCATTTTTCGCTAACGCTTTACATGGAAGGTAATATAGTTAATTTTAATGGATATATGTGATATTAATGAAATAATTATGATATTAATGACATATTTAATATTATGAAAATATATTATATCATCTTAATTCTTACACTGAAAAATGATAATGTCACTCATGTATGTGTCGACTACCGCCTTCACAATACGATTTGAATCTCTTTCCATCAACAAACCACATGGATGATATATATATATAATTATATTAAAAGATATAAAATGTTATATATTATATTATTATATTTATATAAAGATAATATAATACTTAATTTCTTTCCATAATGATCATTGATAAATGGAAACGTTACACCTGAAGAAAAACAGCCAGTCATCTCCATGATCATATCATAGTCCATTTTTTATAACCATATTTCATGATTGGTTTTAAAAGTGTAATTTATGTATAAAAATCATAATTATTTCATTATTATTATGTTTTATATGTTTAAATAATTACCCGTTTGAGAATATTCCACATACTAATGTCATTTCTGACACAAAATCCAAATATCATGAAAACATCTGACGTAAACATAATGGATTAAGTTGTCATATATAAAAAGTTAATAAGTGAAATAAATTGAATAATATACTGGAAAAATGTTATTAAGAAATTAAATAATTAATATAATTTTATTATTCATGAAGATAAAAAATGTACATGACGAGTTAGAATCATGGTAAGGGTTTCTTGTCTCACATTTACTTCCATGAAACATACACAATATTCACAACATGTTTCATTTATGTACTCTATATACTTTAATTGTTGTATATTATATCATTAATTAATGTATTTTTATGATATTAAATGTTTCATTTAAATTTATTTCGTTCACAATCATTATGATACAAAAGTTACCAAAGTGGTAAGGGTTTATTGCACAAAATCATCATTATTCAAGATTTTTTCTATTTAATCATCCTTTGGATGAATTATATTATATTTATATCTTAAAATAAATATATTCTACAATACTTCGTTTATTAATTAACTATTTTAATTAATAGTACTATTTTTTCACTTTGGTACATAAAATTATTAAGAATTTCTTTTAAGAAAACCCTACATTATTTATCATTTTGATCGAAATTAATTTCCATTACAAACCATGTTTTAAAAAAATTAACATCCTCCAAGTGATTTATTCAAAAAAAAATTACTCCTGTTTTAATTTTTAATTTTTTTTAATGTAATCTTATATTAGTTTTCTAAACAAGGTACTTTTCTATCCTTTTTACAGTGAAAAAAGAATGTTCTCTTTAACTTATACGGCATGAACGAAATTACCCATTCTCAAAGTCATCATTTCTTGGAAGCATCATTATCAAGTTTATATGGATCTTTTTAATTATTGTTTTTTAATATCAGGGAAATTATTAGTTTTTAAATGTTATTTTTAATAAAAATTATTTTTAAAATAGTTTATTAATTTTCTAATTTTAAACAGAAAAAGTGGTTTCGAAAGAAAGTTTATGTTCCTCAATAAATATTCCATTTTTTCATTAAAAATAATTTTCCATGTAATAAGAAATCCTTTGATATTAATTATACTTTAATAGGGATATACTCCAATGATACCATCCTTATTGTTCCTCTAGATAATTTATGAAACTTTTGACTAGGGATATACTATGTTGATGCCATTAATTTTACTATG
Source organism: Viscum album (assembly GCA_963277665.1). Lineage (NCBI taxonomy): Eukaryota > Viridiplantae > Streptophyta > Magnoliopsida > Santalales > Viscaceae > Viscum > Viscum album. The sequence goes on from OY728123.1 coordinate 671,852,411, forward strand.
GATGGTTTATTATTAATTTAATTGATTTGGGTAATTGTTATCATTTTATAATATTGTTTTTCAATACGAATGATTATGTTGAATATGTTTCACCTAATTTATGTGAGGAACGAATTATACTTTATATGTGACATGTGGGTCGTGTTATATCACCTCGATGCATTGGTAGTTCTCATGAAACAAAACAGATAATGTGTTTTTCAAGGCCTTACCCAATTATATAGATTACTTGTCACAAGGAATCAATTGGATTAGATATACTAGAAAAATGCCTTTACTGTATGTTTTAGTTTTCCAACATTATGAATTGAGTTATTGATATTCCATGAGATTATTCAATTAGTTACAATAACCATGGTTATATTTTCAAGCTCATGTTATTATTTATATGTTATTATCTTATCATCATTTATTCCTACCATATTATGATCATGTTTTCTATAAATTGGAAAGTTTTTTAGTTATTTAACTTGATAAATTGATTATTATTTATTTATTCATAGATTTTGATGTACGTTTACCCTTACTGAATATCTGATCACACCAATTTATTATGTTTTATTTATCCCTAGTATATATGAAATTTTCTGATAGATTTCTTGGGATACACTGAGGGGAATAATTTCATTCTCAAGGAAAATTATTTTTTTATATTATGATATAAAATTTAATATCAATATCAGGTAATTATTTAGTTTTCTAATACTACTAAACAATTCAGTCCTTCAATATTTTATTACTTTTATCTTATGAAAATTTAATAAAGAAACCCCTATCTCTGAGCTGCTATGGTTAGTGGAACTAAAGAATCAAAGGAAATAAATATTATGGGGTGGAATACTTTCAATAATATAATATTAAAAAAATACTTTACTCATAAGCAACAAGCTAATATTGAGAGGAAATTTCTTACTTTACGAAAACGTAAGGATAAACTGTGACTATATATGAAGATAAATTTAAAATTTTAGTATCTCATGCCACAAATTATGTATCTAATCTAAAGAATAATATTATAAATTTCTTTTATGGGATAATTCATGGTATTTTAAGGGAATTATACTCTCCAAATAATTATATATATAAAGATATAATATCTATTAAAATCAAGAAAGTGAAATAATTCTCTAAGTATTATGTTTTCTAAGTAAAAAATGAAAATAAGCGAGTAGATGAGTACTCTAAAAAAGGAAGAATGTAAAAATTGAAGAATGTAACGATGCAATTGCAAACATTAAATAATTGTGGAAAGAAACACCGTGGAAAATTCTTACAAGGAATGGGAGTTTTAATTATTTTTATAGAAAAAGGCCATCAGGATCATTATTGTAATGGAAAAAATGATCAATTTTCAAATATTCAACTATAATGAAATGGATGACTAGTGAATAAATTCCCCGTGTATCAAGGGAATTCTCCTTATAAGATACCAAGGAATAAAGGATAATATTATATGATCACTACAACTAAGGTTGAAGATTCTAAAGTTACATTTGACGTTACATTGTTCATAAGCATAAATTTATCTAATACATTATTTGATTATAGATATTCATAATCTTTTATATATATTATTTTTTCTAAAAAATAGATTTTTTACAATAACCTTAAGAAGGGAATTTTGAATTAAGACGCTAAGTAAAAATCTCATTGCAATAAGGATATTTCATTCAATTCCCATTATTATACATAAAATTTACCTATTTTAGAACTTGATTATTATAACTATTGAGGACATTGATATAATCCTTGGTATGGATTGGATTTCAAATTATAATGTGAATATTTATTTTCAGGACAAGGAGATTACAATTTGTGAATAATGATATTGAATCCAATTTGTTTATAGGGGATACTACATTATATGAATCATGTTCGAATCCACCACTAGTGGATCTACCTAAAAATCATCAAGAAGATGAGAATACATATAAAATTAATGAAAAGGTTTCCCTATAATAGAGTTTGTACCTATTTTATGGATTGCATTGATGTGTTTCTTGAAGAACTAACTGGACAGCCAAAAAATCTTAAAGATTAGTTTTCTGTTGACCATAACACTGATTGAAAATCTATATCCAAGATGCCCTACAGTATAGAAATTGTAGAATTAGGGGAACTAAATAAATAGCTATATGAGTTGTGTGTTAAGTTATTATACAGCCTAGTGTTTCATCAGGGGGAGCCATCATTATTTTTTTAAATAAATTTGCATATATGAGTTTTTGTAATGATTAAAGGGAAATAAAATCAATTAATATAACGAGAAATTATATTATACCATGAATGATCAGTTATTTTATCCTCTTCAATGATCTCAATATTTTTCCAAATTTGATCTTTATTCTGGGTTTCATAAACTATGAGTAAATAAGGAGTAAATATAATATAATAAATTTCATATAAGGTACTGAAATTATCAGTTTACAATAATTCCATTTGAATTAACTAATAAACCCTATATTTGTACGGATTTGATGAACTTATTATTCAAAGAATATATAAATAATTTCATTGTGGTATATATTTATAATATCTTGATAAAATCAAAAATGAAAGGATGAGAATAAGAGTCATTTTCAATTATTATTAAGACTCCTAGAAAAAATGAGTTACATGGAAAATTTATAGAATGTGAATTCAAAATTTAGGATGTTTCTTTTCAGGGAAATATTTTCTCTATGGATGGAATATATATTAATCCTTATAAAATTTTAGATATAGAATGGATAATGCCAAAAAAAATTAACTGAGGTGACCAGTTTTCTTAGATTATCATGTTATTATCAATGATTTTTTTAAATGTTTACTCTATTGTCTAACCCATTAACCATGTTAACACATAAAGGGGTCATCCTCATATAGTCTGAATAATATAAGGAAAATTTTAAAGTGTTAAATATGTAATTTTTCAATGCATTGATAATTAATTTTCCATTAGGAAGGGATGGGTTTTTATATATAGTGATGTATCAAATAATGTAATTTGATATGTATTTTTATAGAATGATGTAGTTATTTCCCAAAAAAAAAAATTAAATATACCTAAAATTAATTATCCAATACATTATATATAGTTGTAAACACAAATATTTACATTGAATAGGTGGTGGAATTACCATTGAGTTGAAAGATGAGAAATATATATGTGGAAAAAAAGTTTGAAACCAATATTATTATAGAAAGGGATCAGAATGTGGAAAATGATATGGTCATAACTACTCAAAAATTATCATTTCTCAATACAATACAACCCTAGGAAGGACATTAATGTGCTTGTTGGGTTGAGTAGGAAAGACCATGGAATTTTGACTAAAATGTGGATTTAAAAGGAAAATATATTCATTGATTTAGTAAAGATTAAAATGGGAAACATTCATGAGGGGTAAATGTAACATATATTCCAAATTATTTACAAACCATATTTATCTGAGAAATTAATATGTTCTCATGTTGATTAAGAGAATATTAAAAAGATAATAAAATCCATGAATGATGGGTAGTTAGTAGACTTCATCTATGAAGATGGTATTTTGAAATACAGAAATATGCAATGTATTCTATTAATTATTACCAAGAAAAGAGAATCATTAAAAGAATATCATAGCACAAATTTTTCTATACACACTTGTCGAACAAAAAAAGGATTTGAAGGAATAATTTTAGTAGGATAATATAAAACAATAAATTTAGGAATATTCGTCATGATTATTATTTTATCAATATGTAAAGGTTGAGATACAATATTACAATGGATTCATGAAACCTATACCTATTCATTTGTTGTAATGAGATGATATTGGTATCGAATTTGTCACTAGATTTACAAAGACTCATAGAAAGGATGATGTCATATGGGTTATTATTGATCATCTTACCATATCTACACATTTCCTCTCTAAAAATGATGATATGCCACTTGATAAACAAAGAAGATCTATATTAATGATGTTTTAATAATTCATGGTGCACCACTTCCTATTTTATACAATCATGAACAAATACTTATATAAACATTATGGAATAGAATTCAAAAGGATATTGAAATAAATCATTATTTGACCATAGTCTGTTGTCATCAAACCGATGGGCAGTCTGAAAGGATAATTAATACATTAGAATAAATTTTTTGGTGGATCTCATTTGAATTTCAAGGTATGTGGGATCTGTATTTACCTTCAGTGCAATTATCATATAATAATTACATTCACTAAACATTCAAATGGAGATGTATATATAATTGTATCGAAAAAGGTTTCATACTACATATTTTTGGGATAAATTTTGTGAATGTAATATCATTTTAATAGATCTCATAGAGGAGACAATAGTGAAAGTAAATACTGTTTAGAATCATATTAATGAAGCTTATAATAGAAAAATATTTTTGTTGAAATTTGAAGGAAAGGTTTAGAATTTATAGTGGGATGTCATGTTTTCTTGAAATTACCTTAATGAAAGGTTGTTATAATTTTTATAAACAAATGTAAACTAAGTCCTAGATATATAAATCCTTTTGAAATTATATAATGAATTTTATTTTTGGATTATTGTTTAGAAATTATGCCAATCCTCTATAATGTTCATGATGTGTTATATATATATTTATTAACTAAGTACATTGCAATCCAATTGAATGTTACCACCACTAATTAATTAGTATTGGAACCAAATTTATCTTACTGTGAAGAGCCTATCTAAATTATGGAAACATGAGAAAAACAATATAGGAATCGAATGACTCAGGCTGTAGAGGTATATTGGAAAATCATATGATAGAAGAGGTGATATGTGATCAGGAAGATGTTATGAGAAAGAACGTCCAAAACTATTAAATATGTGGCATTTTGGAAAATTTTATGATAAATATTTTATGGAGGGAAGTATGTAACAACCGATAATCAATTATATTAAGTATTCTATTCTTTCTAATGAAATAATAGCATAATGCACATATCTCTATTCATTAATGTGATTAAAACCTAAATTCATAAATTTTATAAAATTATTTTATAAAATATATATCATTTTCTAAATCATCATATCAAAATTATCTTTGGCTGAATTTTTTTATTTAAAAAAAAATAATTTTTCCAAAAATACTTAAAAGAATATCAATTTTATGGAAAATAATATATTACATTCAAGTATTTAAAAAGGCACATATTGAATTAAATTAATTTTAAAATTTCATTAGTTCCTTTTTATTGAACACAATCTATCTAATGTCATTTTTATTTACATTATGCTTAATTTTGATATAAAAAACAATTTTATACATAAAAAAATATTTTTATGGAATATCGTTTTCTTCATGTTTTGAGAACTTATATTTAAATTAATTTCAAAACAATTTAGTACATCAATAATGTAAAATGGATTCCAAATTTTAAATTATAATAATTAAAATTAGGTAATAATTTAAATTTATATTTTGTTGATATTGAATAATAAATGTAGTAAATATTTATCACCTTGGTTAATGGTAAAATCGATTTAAAGGGTTACAAATAAAGTGATAAGGCTACAGGATAACAGAAAACGTTTTATTAATCCTCATTTTCTTGTTTTATTTTGTCCTTATTCTTATAATATTATAATATATATCATTTTTGATCCATATTTATTGAGTAAGGTATTAAAATATTTTATTCTTTTGAAACTTCCAAGTGTGTCCCCTCCATTATTTATAAAGGGATTACACCTCTCCTATCTTACTCACACATAAATAGAATATTAGTTCCAAAAATAACTACAAAATAATTTCCTAATATCCTTAACCATTTCCTGTAGGTTATATTTTAATTATAATATTATCCTATGATGGAATTGGTTATAAAACTAAAGAGGTTGTCGAAAAAAGAGGTATAGTTCTTAACCGAGTGTTTTAATTTTATTGTCGCCTATACGACATTAAAATATTATATAACCGTGATAATATAAAACAATACGTATAAAAAATATAATTAAACTTTATTATTATGTTTTTACAACCCTTATTCATCACATTTTCATCTAACAGAAAATAAAAACAATGATCATGTGTATGTGGTTCCCATCATATCTACATAGCAGTGCAATTCATTTTTTATATCCACTTTAATTGGATGGTTATAAAGAAAGAACTAATTAATATATATTATATTTATAAAATAATTATTTATCATTAAATATAATATAACATTTACCTTTTACCCATACACTCATTAAAAAGTAATAACATCACTCATGCATACATGTGGACTACAGCCTCCATGAAGTGATGTGATTCATTTTTCAGGTCCCTCTTTCAAGAATGAATCAATATATATATATATATAATGAATATATATGAAATTTTGATAATTATTAATATTGTTTTTATTATTTAACAATGATCAAGTTATAATGACTGAAAATACTAAACAAAAAATAATTTATAAAATGAAAGAGTAAACACTCCGAAACAAAGATATTAATAAGGGATTATTAAAATAACGAGTGTTGAGATTTTGTAACTGGATAATATAAAATATTATATTCATGTATAATATATTTTAATATATTTATAAAACATTTAAATTTATTATACTATAGTTCAAAATCACTTATGAAGCAATTCATACATGAGGTGCAGATTTATTTCACAATCACATCCTTATTCAGGATTGTTTATCGATTAGTTTTTTGGTGGTATTATATGATATTTTTATATTACAATAAATATAATTTCATATACTGTATTTATTTATATTTTTTTCATTTATTTTTCTCAATTTTACCTTCTTTAACGCGCAAAAATAAAAAATCGAATATTATTAAGGAAAACAAATTTTGTAATTCTATTAGGAAAAGAATATTTTTGAACCAAGTCTATATTTTCATCAAAATGTTTTGAAGAATGTTTTTACTATTTTTGAATTATTTATTAAATTAATTTTTACTATTTTTTACTTTAAATAAATATTTTAAATTGTTTTTTCTTATTTTTTTAAAATTATTTACTTTTTACCGAATGTGTGAATGCAATCTTTCTTTTATCACATATCACACAAATTGATTTTCCCACCATCATGAATATTCTTTCCCTTGAGCATTACTTTATATGTTTCTATGGTTCTTACGAAATAAAATGTTTTTCCAAATAATTTGGATATTTTTATATTTTGATATTATTTATTTCCAAATGAAAAGGGTATTTTTCTTAAGAAATATTCCATTGATCATTTTAAAGTATTTTCGTCTATGTAAATATAATTTGACGAATATTATGATTTTTTAGTGATATAATCAATGTTATAATCTAAATTATTTCTCTGGATGGTCTATGATTGTGTTGTTACATTTATTGATTTTGGAAAATATTAATATTTCATATCCTAGTTTTTAAATATGAATTATGGTGTAGATTATGTATTGAATTTTTAGTCACCATTTTCAAATTATATATGCATTAGACCTAGTATGTGATGGTTGGGGACCATTATAGCCCCTAGATGAAATAGTAGGTCCCATGAGACAAACAAATTTGGTTATTTGGCATAAACCATACCAATTTATGAATGATTTCTTCCAACAAGGATATGATAGTAATATTATGATGTCTGGTATTATACATTCTATCATTATGAAACTAGTTATTGTTACCCATGGGATTATTTATGAATCTATATCATCCAAGGATTTGTTTTCCTTTTATTTATTAGTTATATGGAATATTTGAAAAAGAATTTTATCTATCATATTACTTATGATTTATTTTTTTATGATATATTATATTGAATGATTTAACTTACTAAGCATGTGATCTCATAATTTATTTTTTTAATTCCAAAGGATATAAAGAAAGGATATATTAATGAATTAAATGATTTAATATAATAAATAAAATAGTTATAACAAAAAAAATTTATTTCATGCTTCCAGATGTGAAGTGACAATATTATATGTATATAGTATCCCAATTTTAGTAAAATAATAGTTCCTTTTGGATGTTATCACTTGTATTATGTTCCAATGTATTAAAATTACCACTAGATATAGATTAATAGAGTTGGGGTGCCACAGAAATCATAGCCTTCAAGGTCTATGTTAGGGAGGATTCTCATGAGGTGGGGTCCCCAGAATCCCATGAGGTGTAAAGTTCCATGAATCCGTGATCCACTCTACATCAAGGGGCCCTTCATCATAGATCCTATATTTAAGTCACAAAATTCCACCTCCTAATATTTTAAAATATGTTATGAACGGTAATTTACTAGTCAACCCCACTAGTGATTTAAGCCATAAGGGAAATGTGTGTGGTTTATTCTTCCACATCATACCCCTATTTTACTTCTCTTTGATCCATTATGTTATATAATGGTCCTTTATGTAATTTTGTTTCATTTTCAGTTAATATATTCCATTACTCTCCATCTATTTTTATTTTTTTGAAAACCTCTAATTTTGAATTAATTAGGAAGGGGTTTGGACATTGATTCCACCATAGCATGGTAAAACTAGGCAAGCATGACGGGGTATTATACTTATCATGGATAGAGAACATCCCAAGATGACGTCTAAATGTCATCACATGCCATTTTATGGAGTTAAATTTCCTAGTAGATTTTTCTTAAGTTATTTTCCTAAATTACATTAAATATTCTATTGATCAGGTATTGATTATTAGGGATTTTTTCCCGGGATGTGTCGGCGATACGCAATAGACCTTTCACAGGTGGCTGGTCATTGTTTATGTGTAATGAGGTGGTTAGGTGAGTTCCCATGCATCTATTACTATTTTCATTAAATTAAAATTAATAATTATTATCGTAATTCATTGAATTGGATTTCATGACATAGAAATGGGTGAGTGTCAAGATTGGTCTGAAACCAATGGCATGATGTTTCAATAAATGTAATAGATCCTGGATTTATTAAGTGTGGTACCTATTTAATTAAAATTAAATATTTAATTGTAAATTGTTTAATTAATTATAAATGGTTATAATTAATTATTTTCATCATGTGACTGGATATAGTAAATATGGATATTATGTAAATTTTTTAATATCATGGGTGAGGGTGGCCAAGCTTCAATATAAAGGATGATAAATTTGTAATTGAAGTATGAGGAGCCTTGGGAATACCCCTTTATTAAATAGATTTTTCATGTATGCTGGTGATAGGTGATATTTCCACTGAGGGTGATCAAACATTTTTAAAATGATTTTTTTATTAAAAAACATTCTTATGATTGAATTGAATAAGGTTACAAGGGCCACAAGGGACCCATGTGTGCTGAATTGAGGCCCATAACACTAATGGTTTGGCAATTAATAATAAATTTATGACTTGATACATATAAGACCCTGAGGGTGATGAATATGATGACGTGAATGTAATGTGGTTCCACTTATTAGAGGTGTGTAGACCCATTAGATAAGGCATGTGATAAAAAAGTGAATGTATGTGAATAGGCCATAGTGGACTCTTGAAATTCCATGTAGACATTGGGATGATTTTCTAGTGAGCAGGGTGATTCAAGCACCCTCTTGTCTTATCATTACCTTGGTGGGATTCCCCTGATAGATTATTTATAGGTTGGGTGGGAATATTGGCCTCGCACAACATTGCCATTGAGATGGGTTTTATGCCCCCTCTATGGAGATGTGCATGTATGGAATACCTAAAAGGCCAATGAGTCCTTAGTATTTTTAATATTATACTAAGCGGTGTGATTCACTATGTAGTGGCTGATGATCCATGAAGTAAGACTGATATAGAGGAAACTAAGAAGGGTTTCATGAAAGTGATGTCACCTATGAGACATTATTAGGTACCTCAGTGATATGTATTCACCTAAGAGGCTATATGTAGACATGGTAATAGATGATTGTAAGTTTCCCCTTAGAACTAAAATTGTAGATGTGAGACTATTAGGGATATGATGATGATGATGATGATAGTTCATAAACATGGGTGGAATGCCTTAGGATAGTGAGATGGGTTCATGAAGATGTTTGAACCCATCGAGTCATTTATATGGGATGATTCGGGTGGAATTCACCACCCAACATTATCTATGTAGGTACATGGGATACCATGGATTTGGTCCTTATATCAATCCTTCAGTCCATGATCTAGGAGGGATTCAATTCCCTTTCAATGATCAGTATATAATTTGATGCCTAGGAATTTCACCCAGGATTGAGCTGAAAAGCTTGATGCTACTAGAGTACCTTTTAAAATATCCTTGGAATGGATTATGGGAGTGCTATGATTTGGAATGATCCTAGTATGTAATAAAACACATCCTAGTAATAGTCAAAGTAGGTATTGTTTACCTCATATATCACATTAGAAACCAATGTTCAGTAATGGAAATTTTATTTATGCTTAAGTATTGTATTTATTTATTTCGATAAGAATATCATGTCAAAATACACTATATTTTCTGGTTATGTAAGATAGTACATTGGTGGTTCCCCACAGATTTGTACACACACCATGCACGTGAGGCCATGGAACATAGATACATAAGAAACCTTCACTCATCGTAGGTTAATGTTAAAAAATTATTTGGGATTTTTCATTCATCTTGATAGATTAGACAATGTTAAGAAGTGGATGAGCTATGAAATTAGGATATTAGTAGATCCTTTCATTTTTTCTCATTTTTTTATTTTTGATAATCCTAGTGGGTGATCAGTTATTATATCCTGGCATGATCATGATTGTATATGACTATATGCTTCTATGTTTATAATTGATATATCATGTTGTTGTTAATTGATTATATATACTCTAATGTGTTATTATTAATTTATTTTTGGTTACATTCATTGTCATTACTCACTAAAATATGGAAGTATAGTATCCGAATAGTAACACACTATACGCTCTCTACTAGTCAGAATCCAATGATGTATGGGGAGGTTCACCTTAGGACTGACAAAAACCCAGCCCAGTTATCATTTATATTGAATCTATTTAATGATGTTACAAAGATGTGTCAAAGTGTTAATGTGACTAATATCACAAATTGCATCAGGGTTTTATTTTATCTTACTATTTTAGGATTAATAGATATGTGATGTATAAATGTCACCAACTGAATCTGGTCACCACCAAAACTAGCACCAATCCCAACCCGTGACATGTCCCGAAGGGCGTTCCCGATCCCCACAAGCTGGAAGAAGTGCCCAAGTAACATAAAATGAGAATTGGGGATTATTTACCTGAGTTTATAATCTTAAAAAAAACAAAACAATCCAATAAAACGAATCTGTATTTTTCAAACCAAACAATATTTTACAAAAATACAGAACTAAATTGTATATTTTAAAAAAAACTCAACAAGAATATAACAAAGGTACAAAACCCAAAGGAAACAGCCCAAGAACCCTCATGGAAAGGGTCACTGCCCTCAATCCATCTCCACAAAACATCACCACCAAAGACCTGCTACAAACCCGAACCACTGGCACTAATAAATTTACCCACCCTATGAGAACAAAAGAAAACCAAGTCTACTTACACCCAATGGTGTAAGTAGGGTGTGAGACAATTTCCAGTAGCATACCACAACTAAAAAATTCCATGTGATGACCATTCACAGATGAAAAGCATGCATGTTTTCAAAAACATGCTATTTTTAGTTATAATTTCTAGAAGATGTAACTTATAAAAGTCAATTTTGAAGTTGGAAAATATAAAGAATCAACAATATTAAAATAAATGCCAAATATACTGAATTTTCCATCCAAATATACCATATGCGAGCAGTAATTATAAAGGAACTAATGAGCACAATAAATAGGAAATAACCCCTAGGCACTAGCTCATTGTGGGTCCCACGTCCCTCGTATCTTGGTGAGAGTAACCATCATAAATATTCGTTCTCATGCAAGAGCCACTAGTAGGGAACATACCAATAACCTAGTGGTCCCCAATCACCATCATCATAGTTTATTTATATTTGTAAGCATCAATCTTGTTATGTGAAACTGAGGCCAAACCCCATGGATTCACTAGAATACTAGTACACGTCCACCCACCAAGATACTCGGGTTTCCCCGCTGTTCTAAAACAAGTTCAAAAAGTCAAGAAATTTAATTTTCACACGAAAATATCCTTTCCTCATCAAAAAATCACCAAACATCTCACATGTATGCCACACAAGTCAAAAAATACAACTTTTCATTCAAATTGATTTGAAATCTGACCCACAGAAAAATATCCCAAAACGCATTCCACATTTCTTTAAAAGTTCCACAAATCCATTAAACACTTTTATAAAAAATTTACAATATATTAAAACTCACATAACATCCCACTCACATGTTACATAATACCCTTTTTGATAATCAAAATCCATTTTTGCACATCACACTCACACAAAACATCCAACGTCACTTTCACATATCTTACACTCTTTAGTAAATCCTTCTAACATTTTTGTAAAAACTTTACATGATGGAACACATCACAAAATGGAAAATCTCACATTTAAAATGTACCATTTCTGAATATACACTCTCCACAACATTTTCCCTATGTGTTTTCACCACATACATAAATCATTAAATCATTCAAATATATCATAAAATAGTTCCAAAGAGTATACCAAATATTTTCTCATAAATCCCATTTCAAAACCATATTTCAAGGAAAAAACCACACCAAATTGCTACCAAAGTATAATTGGAAGCCCTATAGACATTTATGAAACCTCTTTCATGTGTTATAAAATCACCTTGGATAATACCTCGAAATATACAAATGAAAACACCCATTTTCATAAAATGATCTCAAGAAGTATAACAATATATTACACAAAAATCCAATTCCAAAAACCCTATTTTTAGGACCAAATGACACAAATATGTTTCCAAACAAGAATTGGAAGTCCAAAAAAGTTTTTTTTAAACCAATTCCATAAGTTATAAAATACACCCAAATAATACCCCATGAGTTACACATGAAAACACCCAATTCCACGTTAAAAAGAAACTATAAAATTAAACACATAACCCAATAAATCATAAAATATTTTTTCACCACACCCAACAAATGAGTAATTTGAAAAATGAGAAAATATAGCAAGCTAACTCATCAAAAAATGTTTACACATGGAACCACCTACCGAAAGTGTTGAATCCCTCATAATTTGGTGCAAAACAACAACAACACCACCTCCAAACCACAAGGAAGATAAATCCAACCCTAGACCACAATATTTGACCATAAGGACAGAAAACAAATCACTAGGTTCTAACCCTATCTTCTAGAAATTTAAGAACATAATGAAAGATGGTGGAAACCCTAAGGTAAAAGGAAGAAACCAATAATGAATCACATACCTTGAAAAATATTGAAGAAATTACCCCAAATAAACTACTATCTGAATTAAAAAAAACCCATTCAAGGGATATTCTAACATGGTTAAAGATGTTACTTAGGAACTATAATGGGGGAAAATAGTTTGAAATGAAGGAGTTATTAAGTTATCAATTTACCTCTCAAATAAGGGAGATTAGACAATTTCAGATAGGTTTCAACCAAATTCGCAATGAAACCGAGCTTCAAAGAGGTGGAGGAGTGCCTGGGGGCTCGCATTGTTTATGTGGTCTTGGGGTGAGTTTGAATCACCAAAAAAGTAAATATAGATGGAGATATTAAATAATTTAATTTTTTTTAATGTGGGAAATGGGATTTCGAGAAGGCCCAATCCCTAAAATAAAAACCCATATCCACCACGATTATGGATTCCTATATATTCTAAATTAATATGGTGGCGTTAATAGGTCAGAGGATGACAAGTAGGAATTAGAATGGATTAAAAATGTTAAAAAATGGAAGGAGTTATAATGGAATCAAAATTTATTTTTAAATCTGGTATTGGGCTCACGGTTTGGCACAATTCATTAAAACTCACTCATTCCTCCACAAAAGCTTGGGAAACCACCAAAAATCATGAATGGAAATTAAATGAAATTTAACATTAGAATAATTCATGTATGTGAAATTTATCCCCACCATGAAAATTTTCCATCCTAGGAAAGCCACAATAAGGCCAGATACAAAAAATAAACCAAACCGATAAACCCAGATTTACTTCTTTGACAAGATTTGCCCACAAGTGTCAAAACACCTCTAGTGATCAATTAGGGACAGATTAATCTCACAACCCAAATTTACACCAATTTCCTAAAATGATTAATCACAATCATACTTCATCCCTAAAGAAAAATCCTCAAACACTATCCGAACACAACTCAAGAAATTCACCCAAACGAACAACAACTTCGAACTAGGTTACACTTACATTACTTTAACTAAACCATATGGTGATCTCCAATACCAACGTTTACTCAAGGAAGTTGTTGGTAGATAGATAGTTCTAAATGAGACTACCTACTGCCAAGCTAAGTCCATGGATAAATCTGAGCTATTCGTATGGGGGACACAAATAGGTACCCCACCATAAGAAAAAACCTATTTTTTTCTGAGACGGAATCCAGACACTAACAGGGGGAGACCAGAATAGACTCCCTTACACATAGGGTGGAATTCTATTCAAAGTTTATGAAGGAACATACATGATAATCATAGTGGGTCTCACCACCATAAGAACCAACCATCTTAACTAACCATCATGGGACGACTAGAAAGACCCAAATACATTTAATGATTTGAGAAGGGCGTAGGGTTAGTCCAAGCGGGTTGGGAAACTGTGCACTAACCATTAAGATCATACATTCTGCATGGATTCCTGGCACACGGTCACTACTAGTTGTTCTCAAACAGTGTCCTCATTACATCTCTACAAATTTCCAATGATTCTGTAATGACTCAATGGAAACCAAATGGGGAGCCAATGAAATTAGGTGATGACATGGGTACACAGCCCTCCACCAATTTACACCAAAATGGAAACAAAAAAATAAAGATGATGACACTAGAGGTTTAATGTCTTCCTATATTTCATACTGAGGATAGGAAATTGTACACAGGTTTAAATTACCCTGGGATTTCTCCGGACTATAATCTAGCTTCTCTCCAAGACCTATGTCTAGAGCTCAAATGATTGAGTCATCTTCGACATCACTGTTAGGCTTTGGAAACCCCCTGAATGATAATTATGCTTTCGGTGCCACCAAAAACTACCCCATAACCCCCGATAAGTTTTCCAAGACTTAACAAATTCCAAAATCACATTACCCTAACCCGATATTTCACTGTAATAAGGGCTTAAAATATGCACACACATCACTCCTTATTATTCAGGTGAGAAAACATAGATGTAAAGAACACCTATACTCACCTTCCTCTAAAATGGATGATTTTGATGTTTTTCCGAGGTATTCATTCTCCCAACATAACAGACACTCTCAAGGGATTGCATGACTTTCACCTTTACAGTCAATTGAGCACAAGACATCAAAAAGAGACACTTAACATGACCATTGATATTGATATAAAAAATGCATGGAGAGGGACCTTATACTACATCCCCAAACAACACACAATTCTAGGAAGTGGCCACGATATCCTCTCATGACCATATTTACCACATTGTTAGTTTAACATGATCTCCTTCTTCGAAGAGACTACGAAGGACCCAGAGGACCTCTTAGACATCATCCTGATACTCATCCATACTTACCACCCCAGACCACTTCCACCTTCGGCAAATCAGGAAACTTACAAAGCTAAGATCTCTTTCAACCTTCCACAATCATTCTCCCGCTACAAGAGGATACAAAAAACCAATAATGTAAAGGGTGTACACTCAATCTATAAAGCTCAAGAAAATTATTCCATATATTGATCAACTGGAGGGTCTTCAAACAATGAAACAATTCTGGTTGCACTTCAGTTGTGCAATAACCCTTAATGGGGGCATAACTTATCCAACAAGAGAACCCAAGGACCCAACCAACCTCATCCATTGGTAATGAAATACCGCAACCAGATCCAAACAGATGATTGGAACCACCATAAAGGCTTCACAAAATTTTCTCAGAAGAGACCACTAACTTGCCCTTCAACCTAGCTTACCGACCAAACACAAACCCAAAACACCATTCAAACAAGAGGGGTTCTTAGACTCAAAACATTTCACAACATCAATATTTCCAAAAACACATAATATAAAACATCAAAAACACTCATCAATACTTCCAGTTTTCCTTTGTAAAAACATTTCTTTTAAATCAAATGGAAATGGTTCAGCGGTTAGTGTATCCACCAATGGTACACCATGGGCCCCACACATGCATGTTTCTGTGCCACACCGGGAACCCTCCCCATATCCATCCCATCACTCATTATTTCATGACATTATCCATCCATCATCCCATTTAACCCCATTCATGTGGTCACTCATGAAAATACCAAAGTGTAATACAAAAACTCATCCCACTTTTCAATACCAGACAATCAACTGATACTTCCTTTTTCTCAATACCGCTAACCAGTAAATTGAACCCCAATTACCACTTACAATACTTTTCAGAAAAGGCACAATCATTCCAATGAAAACACACTTTCCAGTTATTAAAATCAATACCAAAACATCTCATCCAATTAAAACACCTTTCAATTTTTTAGAAAACTCTATTTGAAACACTTTTTCAAAACCAACCTTGACATAGTTTATTCTTTCAAAGGAGGTGCAAACACACCATTTTCTTTTCCAATAAAATTATTAAAATTCAGTTCTCTATTTTTAAAAATATAACCATCCTAAATTTATTAGAAAATCATTTCACAAAAACCTTACACTTCTTAAATCCTGGTCATTTTTACTTTTAAACTGAACTTCCATGATTTCAAAACTAAAGGACACAAGACAATGCGAGGGGGAACTAGCTTCGGTGGGTGACTTGGACATATGGTTGGCAGCCATACTCCAATAATATCACCATCACAGAGAGTGTTCTAGGATAATATCCCCGGCTCCACATGGCTTGCCAGGCCTGGTGAGCTCAGAAAGACCATTACCCAACTCTCTTTTCATTTCCCCTAATCATCATCAAACAAAAAAAAGAAAAGAAATTAGATAAGTCCTGACCTCCCATGGTGACATGAATCCCATCATGAGGTGTGTTGATCAATAACACTACCCATAATAGAAATACCAATTCCCAACAATCCTAACTCTAGACTGTCATGACTATTCCCCAAATAACGTATCCCAAGGAGTTAACCAGAACCTCCTCTGATACGATTTTGTCACGAACTGAATCTAGTCGCTGCCAAAAATGACACCGAACTCGACCCATGACATGGCCCGAAGGGCTTTCCCGATCCCCACTGGCTATCACAAGTTCCCATGTATCATAAAATGAGAATTATGAATGATTTACCTGAGTTTATAATCTTAAAAAAACAAAAGAATCCAGCAAAATGTATCTAGATTTTTCAAACCAATCAATATTTTAAAAAAATTCATAACTGAATAACATATTTTAATAAAATAAAAAAGAATATAACAAAGGAAAAAACCCAAAATGAAACATCCCAATAACCCTCGTGTCATGGGGTACCACCACAAGCCATCTCCAGAAGAGTTTACCACCAAGGACCTGCTAGAAACTCGAACCACGGGCACTAAAAACTGTACCCAACCTATGACATCGAAAGAGAAAAAATTATAATTACACCCAATCGTGTAGTAAGAGAGTGAAAAAAATCCTATTAGGATACCACCACTAATAGATTCCATGTGATAAAATTTCACAGATGAAAAGCATGCAAGTTTTCAAAAACAAGTAATTTCTAGTTACAATTTCTAAATATGCAACTTAAAAAATCAGTTTTCAAGTGGGAAAATTTAATAAACCAACACTTTTAAATTAAATTCCAAATATACTGAATTTTTCATCCAAATATACCATATATAGATGGTATGTATAAATTATTTAATGAGCACGATCAATAGGAAATAACCCCTAGGAACTAGCTTGTTGTGGGTCCCAGGTACCTCGTATCTTGGTGAGAGTAACCATCGTAAATATTTGTACTCATGAATGACCCACTAGTAGGGAAAATACCCATATCCAAGTGGTCCCCAATAATCATCAACATAGTTTAGTTAGAGTTGTAAGTGTCAATCATGATACATTAAACTGAGGCCAAACCCCACGGATTCACAAGCGTACTAGTACACGTCAACCCACCTAGATAACCAGGTTTTCCCTTTGTGTTCAAACAAGTTCAAAAAGTCAAGAAATATAATTTGAAAATGGAAATATAATTTCCTCATAAAAAATTCACCAAAAATCTAACATTTATGCAACACAAGTAAAAAAATACCACTTTTCGTTCAAATTGATTTTAAATTCGACTCACCCAAAAATAGCCCACAACACATTTCACATTTCATTAACACTTCCACAAATCCATTAAACAATTTTATAAAACCATTAAAATGTATTAAAAAACACATGACATCCCACTCACATGTTACATAATAACCTTTTTCAAAATCAAAATCCTTTTTTTCACATCAAACTCACACAAAATTTCCCACGTCACTTTCACAGCTCTTACACACTTTGGTAAATCCGTAAAACATTTTTTTAAATCAATTCAAAGATGGAACACATCAAAAATCATCCCATAAAATTTATATTATACCATTCCAGAATATACACACTTCAAAACATTTTTCAAATATGGTTTCACCACTTACATAAATCATTAAATCATTCAAATACTTCATAAAACAATTCCAAAGAGTATACCCAATATTTGCTCATAAAACCAACTTCAAAACCATATTTCAAGGAAAAAAACACACAAAAACACTTCCAACGTACAAGTTTCATCCCTAGAGACATTTATGAAACCACTTTCAAGTGTTATGAAACCACATTGGATAATACCACAAAAGATACAAATGAAAACAACCATTTTCATAAAATGATCTCAAGTAGTATAACAATGTTTCACACAAAAAAACCTATTCCAAAAACCCTATTTTTAGGCCAACATGACAATAATACATTACCAAACCAGAATTGGTAGGCCACACAATATTTAGTAAACCAATTCCATAAGTTATAAAATACATCCATATAAGACCCCATGAGTTACACATGAAAACACCAAATTTCACACTAAAAAGAAACTATAAAATTAAAAACTTAAACCAAATAAATAATAAAATATTTTCACACCACACCAAACATATGTGGAATATAAAAAATGATTAAATATAGCAAGATAACTCATCAATAATTGTTTACACATGGAACCACCTACCCAAAATGATGAATCCCTCAAAATTTGGTGCAAGTCATCAACTGCACCACCACCACACCACAAGGAAGACAAATCCAGCCCTAGACAGCAATATTTGACCAAAAAGACACCAAATCCAACCCTAGGTTCGAACCCTAACTTTTGGACATTTTAAAATAGAATGAAATAGGGAGGAAACCCTAATGGAAAAGGAAGAAACCAAAATGGAATCACTTACCTTGAAAAATGTTGAAGAAATCCCCCCAAATACACCAGTATCTGAATTTGAAAATAGACAACCATTAAAGGGAGATTATAAAAAGGTCTAATATATCATTTATGGACTGTAATGATTGAAAAAGAGTGAGAAATTAAGGATTTATGAAATAATCAATTTATATCTTTAAATCTGGGCGATTTGAGAAATTTAGAGAGGTTTCATCCAAATTCGTGATGATACCGAGCTCCAAAGAGGGGGAGGTGATCATGGGGGTGGAATGGGTACGTGGGATCATGGGAGAGTTGAAATCACCTTAAAACATAAATATTTAAGTAGATATTAAATAATTAAAAAATATTTTCAATGCAGGAAATCAGATTTTGGGTAGGCCCAATCCCTTAAATAAAAACCCATATCCAACATGATTGTGGATTCTTAAATGGTCCAAATTAATATGGTGGTATTAATAGGTCCACGTATGACAAGTGAGAATTTTAAAAGATGAAAAATTTTGAAAATGAAGGATTTATATAGGAATCAACTTTTTTTAAATCTGGAATTGGGCTCACGGTTTGGCCCAATTCATGAAAACTCACCCACTCCTCCATAAAATCTTGGGAAACCCCCCAAAAAAATTAATATAAATTAAATTAAATTTAACCTTAAAATAAGTCATCTATGTGACAATAAACGTTTTATGTTGTGATAAATCTTAGACGGGTGCATCATGAACACCTTTTCTATTGGAATTTCCAGGTTACTTGGGGCATGGAATTGTTGTTTTGGTTTCAACTATTACAATTGAGTTTTTTATTTCTAAAATTGATATTCTTGTGACTTATTCATGTTTTATTTTTAATTTGGTCTTGGATATTGTCCTACTAGAAAGTGGTAGGTGTTCATGCATCATATTTGGCACAGAGGATTCACATGAGAAGTGTGTTATTATGTGTGATTTGTATCACCAATGAGCCAGGTTTCAACATTTTAATGTGTCAGAAATATCATATATGGAATTTTCCCATATAATTTATTAGGGAAATTCTACTCAATTGGAACATGATATATTTCATTTAGATGAATGTTTATGTGGATTTTATAAAGGTATGATCCTTGGTTATCACTATTCAATTCCATAGTCTATGGGGTGGATAGTGACCCCTAATAGGTTGGTGTAGTAATTTTATGCCATGTTAATAAAAAACTTTTGGGTGGTTTTGGGACTAGTACTAAAAAATATGTTCGGTTATTTAATGCATCAAAAACAACCTATATGGTTCTTTAACATATAACATCTTGGTGGGATTTTACATAACTGGACCATATGACTATTTAATATTCAACGCTGGTCATAAGTATGATTTCATTACATATGTTTGTTATAATATGATATCATGATTCTATATGGATAATCTCATATGTATATTTCTTCTTAGAATCAATGACCTAATTAGGATAATAATTTGGCATGTTATGTCTGAAATTTATGAGCCCCAGGATTGGTGTGTTTTGGTAGTGAGTTTTCAGGCAATACCAGAGATAGTAGTAGAGATTTATTTCTAATAAATTGTGATCTATGTGAGACCTAGTTTATGTGATATATGGGAGAGTGTGGTTTCATTGAGTTTTGACTCATTATTTTAGTGAATCAGCAAGTTGTGTGATATGTGGGTTACCTAATAAAGGGGTTACCCTAGGTTTATCAGTGCCTTGAAAATGAAAAGCATGGGTAAGATCTTCTGGAAAATGAGTTAAATGAATAAGAGGATCTACCATATATGTGATAAACTCTAATAAATTCATTGTTATTTCATGATAGGAGTCCCATGAAATGTTTGGTGTCAAGGATAGATTCTTAGGGTAATATTGGTTGAGTGTCTGGCCCTATTTTCCTTATGATCAATTTCAGGAGAGTGGAGAGTGTGTGAGTAAACACTAATGGTTTTGAGACAATTTTGGTTGGTGTATGATTTTGTTATAGAACATGGCATGTGATAAATGTCTAATTTTAAATAAGATGATCATGGGTTCTCCTGGATATATGAGATTAACATTCTGTAAGAAAGGCTAGTGTTTATGTGTGTGATCCCAAAATTGATAACATGAGACTCAAGGGAGCATGATTTGTGTTATATGGATGGGTAGTATAGGAGGATACACCGATTTAATTTGGATTAAATTTATATTTCAGTTGGTAAGCAACCATGTGTGTACTGGGTACCAGTTGGTTTTAGAGGTTGATCATAGGTTTGGTTGCTTGGGGTTTTAATTAAGAAGAAAGATAATGCCTCTATGTTGATGATGCCACTATGTATGGATGGTGTTTGGGGTTTAGATGTACAAGCATGTCCCGAGAGGACTAAAATGTGTGAAATGTTATAACTTATTGATGATTCACTCCTGGAGTTGTATAAGTGAATCCAAATGGTGGGGTGTGAACTATTTTTTAATGGATATTGTGACCCTTATTTTGAATGGAACATCAGTAGATTATAGAAAACAAAATTACTATGGATTGGGAATAGGTAGTGGGTGGTCATTTTTGTTAGTGCTCAGGTATGAGTAGGATGGAAATATCTAGTAATTGCATGTTTTAATAGATATAACATGGACCTTGGAGGTACGAAACTCGTATTGAATGTTTTGGGGGTTTGATAAGAATGATTATTGGACAGTAATTATGGTAACATATATTGGTGTGTAGGTGAATTCTTTTTTTTTCTAAATTCCATTTTTAATTCCAGGAATGATATTTGGATGTGTTGATACACATATTTAACGTGGTATCACGCACATGATGGTTATGATGTGACCCATGATTAAATCATATCGATGATGTGTCTGTGATCGGGGTGAGAATATAATGGTTGGTGTGGTTGGTTAAGGATCCAACCATGGAATTACATCAAGAGTTAGGATTAAAATATAGTGTTACTGTTTAGACAAACTTAGTTTTATTTATATGTTGATTCACTGGGATCTGGTGATGAGATAGCACGTCAGTCGGTGGAGATGAGCATTTTTTATAATGGACATATGTTTGAAGTACATCCTAGAATTTTATATATAATTGGGTTTAGTGTGATGTAAACCACATAAATAACCATAATATTATTCTAGTAATTTGTTTCTATAGTCAATTCAAATAGTGGGAATCATTTTGGCTTGGAATCAATCATTATGAGCAGAGTAGTGAGAAGCACAGTGACCCTTAGAATAAATTGACTTATGACATTGCGGTGTATCAGGATAGATAGGGTGGGCAAGTATTGTCTCAATGATTTAGTGATTGAAAAGAGTGGTGGATTATGCTATGATTAATGGCACACTTCATGTTCAGAGTAACATAGTGGAAGATCGATTGTCATTTTAGAATAGAAAATGACAAGCTCATTATGACATGATAACTAGGATAGATTGAGGTATTTTGTTGAAAGGATGTTAAGCCTTGTTGAGAATGATAATTACTATAGTAGATAGTATGTAAAACCCCATGATCATATGGGTTAATAAATTAAGGATAAATTGGAATTTAGGTTCTCAGAAGTGGAGATTGTTTGAGCATAAGAGTTTATATCTATGTACCAAGGTTTTTAACATATCAATGAGATGTTTTTCTTTGTAAAGAGTCATGGAAGGTGTTCATATTCTTGTGTGATAATTGAAGAAGGTTTGGGTGACCTAAGAGATAATTGTGGCTACATAATGTAGACCATTCTATAGCCCGATGAATTCTAGTGTGACATGGGTAGTATCATTTTTTAAAAAATATCAATGGATGGAGTACCATGTAATAGCCCAAAAACTACATTGTTTTGGTGTTGTGTGTGTATGAGTTAGGGGGATAAATGTTTCCGCAACCAGAAACGCAGCACCATGGTGGAGTTGTGGTTTCAATTTTTAAGGAATAGTGGGAGCACCGTGTTGTGCTATACAGTGTAGAGGCTCGACATGTTGCACTCAACTAGTTTCAGTTATTAGGGGAGTATCCTATAAAAAATGATGGGGCCAAAAGGGTTTTGGTTGATCCTAGGGAACTTATATATTTTTAAGGTAAATTCACAACATTTTGAGTCAGGATATGGTGCGTAGGAGGACCTCTAGTCCAAAATGGTGAGAATGAAGGGAATATGGAATAGTGGTGGGAATTTAGGTCATGTCGATTGGGGTCTAAGTATGTTGTTTCAAAAATTGGAGGCCCAAAACTTATCCCTGGTGGTGGTGGAACAAAGCATTTCCTTTAAGGAATAAACCAACGAGGATGCAAGGGTGATTGGCTATCAGTTTATCCCAGATGTGGGTTGTATCATGCATCCATTCTCAACTCTATTGGAACCAAGGATGTACTTTCCTAGAAATGGAGTTTTGTTTTTGTTTGTTTTGAATCCTCAAATGGTTTTTGTGCTTCACAATTACAATGAGCATCATGAACGATGGATAATTGGAGCATCGCGGTCATTTATGGTGATCTTTTCAATATTAGAATTGTAGAATCATGGCGGCATGAAGGGTTTGGTATAGAGAATCACAATTACGTCAAATATCAATTGTTAATTGCAAAATGAGTTTATATATGAACAAGTTTTTGATAGATCAAGAAAATGTTCATGAGGCGGTGGAGCTTTGAGAATGGCAGACCTTATAAATAAGAGGATACCCCTCTTCACTTTCTATGAATTTTACCTAGGAAAATCCTGAACTGATCTAATTTTATAAAGATAAGGGTGCTCTATGAAATTGACATTCCCTTTAAGATTGAGAATTGTGAAAATACATATAAATCTTGGCTGGTGATATTGATTTTTAGAAAAGGGTTCTTCATGATGATAAATTTTACCACATTGACATTGTGAGCATTATGAAGTAGTTTGTTCCTAGATGGTAGGTGTGCTTCATGAAGGTAGTTTGTTCCATGAAGTCAAGGGTTCTTCGTGAGGGAGTGAGCTTTGCAATGAGTTTTGCAGAAGGAAGTTTTGTGAAAATTGGTTTTTCAATGAATAGGGATTATAGTATGCATCAAAAAACTTCATCGGTGCACGAAGAGTCTCATGAAAAGTGAGGGACAAAGTAATTAATGAAAATCTATTGAAGAAACCTTCAAGTAGATAAACTATGTTTGAATTCTCTAAAAGAAGTGAGCAAGGGGGAGTCTATTGAAGCGTTCTAAGGGATACATTGAGCTATTCATGAATTATTATAAAGGCAGTATGCCTAGCATAGAGTTACTGTGTCTGAACTCTTGTACTCCATAACTATTGAAGATTAGAGGACTCTGGTACGCCTGAAAACCTATCGGCATATGATCATTGTACTAGCCCATTATTTCAAACCAAGTGAAATTGTTGTGTCATATCTTTTCTAATGATTGTTTATTTTTTTCACATTCTTATGAGATAGGTTTAGCAAGTTCCCACTAACGTGGGAACAATATCCATCAGTTTAGAATAAAATTTTGACACTTTGATTCCCACCTCCCCTCTAAGTGTGTTTGAGGGTCCTGTTTACTCTATAGCTGGGGGGATACGTAGGGACCTTTTATCCATGCAATAGAAATTCCCCTACATAAATTTTATTAATGGAGGGGAACTAGTAATTTACTAGTCAACCCCCTTTTGATTTAATGGATAAGGGTAATGCAGAGAGGGTTACTTATCCCACTCCACCCCCTCTTATCCTCCCATTTTATACCCCATAATGTGGGACGATCCTTAGTGTGATTCAATAGAATATTTGGTTATTTAATTTTCTTCATATCCTTCCATTTTTATGTCCATTATAAACCTATGATTTTGGATGAATTATTTTATCCTTTTAGATATTATTTCCATAAATCATGTTGGAATTAGGTGAGTATGATGGGGATTTCACTTAGATATGATAGAGGATGCCTTTGGTTGATGTTTTCATGCTATCAAAAACTGTTTTAAATTGGGTACATTACCCTATATAATTTTTCTAAGTTGTTTTTCTAAACTATGTTAAATTGGCTATTAACTAGGTTTTAATTATTGGGTATTTCTCTAGATATGGTTTCAGGGGTAAAACAAGGGCCATCAATGTGTGTCTGATCATGGTTTTCAATGTGATATGGTCTCTGAGTGAGTTATTAGGCATTAAATCCAATGTTTAATTAAATTGAAATTAATTATATTTTTTTATATTAGTTGAATTGAATTTTATGGATTATGTATGGGTGTGTGTCGAGGGTGGACCGTAGCCCACGGATCAATGTTTTAATGTAAGTTAATGGATCTGTAAGTTAATAGGATTTGTGATTATTTATATTAAATAATAAAATTAATTTTAAATTGGATAGTTTTATATAAATGGTTATAATTAATTATTTCCATCATGTTTATTGAGATCAGAGCTCCGGAGATAACAAAAATCTTAGATGAGATTTAGATAGGGTGTTCAGGCCTGTATGTTAAGAATGGTTACTTCATAATTGAGATATGTGGTCCCTTCAGAATACCCCTTGACTAAATTAATTTAATATGTATGCATGTAATATGTGGTCTCGCCACCAAGGGAAATCAAATTTTTATTTAAAATGAATAGTTTTATTAACAAAATTATTAGTCATGAATTGGAAAACAAATGTTCCTTGGGTCACGAGGGGTTTTTGTGCATTGTCCTATTGCCTTGGCCACCAATAATCGAGGTCGTGATAACAAATGATAGCCTTAAGATAGATGGGACCCTGAGGGGTATGAATTTGATTAAGTGAACATAGCATGGTGGTATTAGTAGAGGATACTAGACCATCCTTATAGTGGAATGTATCAAATAGAAGTGGATGGTTTTTATTAGTACTTAGTGGTATACTGATATGCCTTATAGTCATTAGTTTGGTTTTTTAGGGATTGGGTTGAGTGATCCTTTCCCTTTTCATATCAATACCTAGGTGGATTTCCAAGGGTATATTATATATACATTTGTAGAAAGGATTTTCTTCGGATGACATGCATATTGAAATGGTAATTATATTATATAACTATAGATGTGATTGTATGGATTGATTAGGAGGCTAATGAGGAATTGGGATGTTTATTAATATACTGAAAAACATGATTCCTTGAATTGTGGGTGATGCCCTAAGAAATAGTATTGATATCTTGGAACTCATTAATGGTGTCTTAGAAAATATGTTACCTAGGGGACCTCGATAGGTTCACCAAAGATATGTAGTCACATGAGACAATGTGTGTATAGATGGGAATTGATTATTTAATATTCCACCTTAAAACTCAAACTGGTGATGTGATTCTATTATGGTTTTGGGGATGATAGTACATCCACTTGAGAGGATAAACTTGAGTTTTTGAGATAATTTTGGGAAAATGGATAACTCAATCGAGTTGGGTTTTATTGAATATTTCTTTAGGGACACAGTAACCATGAAAATGTATATAGATGCATGGGAGGTTATGGAAGTTCTCTTTACATCTGACCTTTATGCCTACAACTATGTGATGGAAGGGAAGAACATAATACCCCCACTCCCCCCAACCATAGAGATGTATATATGATATGATATGGTAGGGATGAACAACCCACTAGTGATTAGTATACTATGCTATAATATTGGAGGGATTCACTACACCTTGATGAGAGGTATATATGAGCTGATCTAGGAGGGATGCACTGCCCTTCGAGTGATCATCATTCCATTTGATGCCTAGTAATTTCTCCTATGATCTAATTGTTGAGCTTGATGATATTCGATGTCCCAATACATTATCCTAGTAATCTATTTTTTGGTCTTACATTTTCTGGAATGGTACAATGATGTTCTCAGATAAATCTTGACACTATCCCAAGTAGATATATTCTGTCACAAGTCTCACATTAAAACCCAAAGATTGATATTGGTAAATTTATTTATTCCTATCCACTATATTTATTTATTTATCTATGAATGTAACATTCACATATATAGAATTTATTGGTTATATATAGGATCAATTTTTTGGTTCCCTAATGGTGTTTACTCACGCTCTACTTGAGAGACCTTGGTAGTCGGGTTACCAAGCAGTCTTCACTGATCAGAGGTTTGGATTGGAAAAACTCCTCAAATTAATCATTCAGTTGTATTTCATGGAAAGTGTTAGGACATAGATATGGCATGGCTTGAGGATAATTTAAAGTCATTAAACTAGTATAGTACAGTGATAATATCAATTATCTTAAACTTCTCCTTCTCTTTTTCTTGTTTTAGGAGATGAGGTTTTTTACTATAATCATTCATGTCCTTATATTGCATCATTATCTATCTGAACATATTTGGTATCATAATACAGGAAATATTATATGCACATTCTATGAATCTATAGTAGGCTTCCATTACACCATTTATCTCTTTATAGGAAGGTTGATCGGGTATAAGGTATTCCAGCACTTAGAACAAATTTTAAAATATTAGTGACGTGTATAAATGATTGTACTATTCTCGTAAATTTGCCTTAGTGGGGACATTCCCTAAGTTAAATAATTTCCACAATGTTGTTATAGTTTCATTTTCCATTTTCTATACAATAGTGAACGTAGATCATAACCAATTTATGTCACAAACTAGTGTTTTATTCAACTATAAAATTCTTGTCTACCCTTTTCCCCAAAATATAGACAGGATTGCCAGTCAATTTGGTGTTTTGTCTCTTTAAAGGAGATAAAATCTACTACTTAATGAATTAACCATGTGATTCAATAATTCATATTGTGAATGGTTATGAATTATCCTTATAATGAGTATGTTTTTATGAAAATATGGTATGTGTTATGAACCACTTTTTGGTTTGTGAACTACCAAAGTGGGAGGGATTCACATAATGAATTAAGGTTTCATGACATGAACCCATCATCACTATTATTTATGTTTTGGTTTCCCACTTCTTCCCTTTTTTTGATTTAAGTATTTTTTTCATAGGTTTGGGAAGTCTCAAATCCATCCATGTCTCCCTCATTTGGACTCATTTCTCTCTTCACATGTGGTGCGATTTTAGTGGGGATTCTCACTAGATCTTCAAGTGTCTCCGTGGAAAGTGGTTTCTCTCAACTTACATGATCTTTTCCCTTCATATTTTATTTTTAAATTACATTAGACCCATATAATCTTAAATTGTGTTGGATCCATAACATTTTTTAGGAGTATTTACCATTTAGCGATACCTTCTCTCTTTTAAGTGTTATCTCTTCTATTGGATTATGGGTTAAATCAGATCTCTAATTATCCCATGTGTTTAAGATTAGCGGTTTTATAAAATTAATATTCCATATGAATCTTGATTTTATTCTTATTATCATAAAATGTTTTAAATTTCATAAAGGTAAGGTATCGATTTCTTGAAATCTTTTATGAAACCAAAATTTTAATTGATGATAAAAATGGTTTTTAAGCATGTTTATTTCTAGATTTATGGTTGATAGTATTGCTTTGATTAAGATGGATTTTTATTGATAAAACACACCTTTAATATTTTTTTAACTTTTTAAAATGGTGCCTCCATGATATGAGGATGGACCATGGGAGCCTAGTAATTATTTGGGTAGTCTTGGGAACGAACTGTTAGATATGGTTAGAATCTATAGAATTATATATATATATATATATATCATAACTCAAACATCGAACTGACTTCTAGGGAAGTGATTGTACACACATTTATTTCCATTGGTCACTAGAGGTGTGAGAACCTTTCTAGACCTAACCCAATTTACATTAGGACTCTTTACCCTGGTTCTAAATTTATTTAAATAGTTTTCTTTAAAACATTGGTAATTTATCTATATTTACAACATGCTTTATTAATTTGTTCTTTTCATACTATTGTGGAATATTTGATATCCTAGTAATATTTAATCTGTGAAATAGTGATTTTATATATTTAATTTGAAATATTTGTGAAATTTATATTTCTCTTATTTTGTGAATGATTTTGAAAACCTTATCTTCTACTATTTTATATTTTTTAATTTAACATAGTTGATTTAATTAATAATGTATGCTTATGGAACACTTATTTGGACCCTTATATATTGTTGTCCTCATACCCTACAAATGCCTAATGGATGTATCTAGACATTTTCTTGTCTGGTAAATTAAATGGAAAGGAACTTTTTAGTAGTGGTGGGAGTTTCATTTAGTTTATATTAATGTCATAATAATGGCATGGTCTAATGTTGACTTGCATGTAATGTGGGGATGTTTTTTAGTCGTTCATTTTGTTTTGTATGATAACTAAAACCATTAGTTGTATTTCCATAATGGAAACTCTATATTATCTTTATCGATAACCAGATTCAACTTGTTATGTTATATACATCAGTATAGTTTCTATAGTTAATGCTATTTTTTGGATATTTTTTGTTTTCCCTTATTTTTGTAAAATCTTGGTTTTTATTTCTTTAGGGGTGAAAGTTTTCCCAAATGTGATTCTCTAATGTCGAAGAATTATTTTTCAAACACTTTATTATTGGTAACACCATTTAATAATTTTCAAAGGAAATCCCAAGTTACCAGATCAGGGTCTCCCTAGACTGGTTCATGACAAATTTGTATTAAAGGATGGTTTTGGCCTATGTGATTTGAGATATCTTGGAAGGAGTGAGTTTGGGCTATCAAAACATAAGGTGTAAATTATGAGTGATTCCCTAACGAGATATCATTGTTATGAGCAAATATTTTATAGGATTTATAAGAATGTGAGTTACTAAATTATGTTTTATTTTTATATAAATTTATATTGAGAATATTTCTACATTAAATGTTTCTCATATTTATTTGGTGTTGTGTACGATGATGCCTCCCAGAAACCATCTAGTGAATCCTTATGAGGGTGCTTTAGATAATGTTCCATTGGAAAATCATCAAGATGATTAGTATCGTATCAATTTTATAGGTTCTGTGGTCTATTATATAGACTAATGTGAAGCCTTTATCCCTTATCACGCTAGAGATGTGGATCTATAGAAAGATAGAGATAAGTATATATCCCTATATTTTCTCCACACGAAACTACCTTATTTCCTGGGGATGAATTATCATTAGGAATTATAATACTTTTAGGGGTAATTGAAGGGATTCGTGACATCTTTGAGACTCTATATTTGGTTAAGATAAATTATGTTTCTTTAAGATTTAAGGCAATAATCAATGGTGGTGGGATTTAATGGTTCTAGGAAAGAACCACAAAGTTTGGGAATGGAAAAATTTAAATCTATCTTTACCAAATAGTTTTAACTAGATATGATGGTTTTTTCTATGTACATGGATTAACTTACACTTCAATAAGGTGATATGACAATAATGAATTTTTCCAAGCATTTCTTTGATTTTTTTTTAATGTTTTCATCAAATGAGATGTTAATGACTCAAATATTTTATATAGGCTTATCACTAGATATATCTTCTCAAGTATTCATGATAAAACATTTAACCAATGTTGAGGTTATGGATTGTTAATTGATGGAAAATAGTGATTCAGAAGAAAATTAGGGATTGGTTGGAATGCATCCCATGTCTAGAGGTAGTTATAGTGGACCAGATAGAAGGAAGAGGAAGTGGAAAAAGGTTCATAAGGAAAGTGGTAATGGATATTGTTTATTGGAGTAAATCACTCAAGAGGGGGGTTAATTTATTATCTCTTCAAATTTCTGTAAAAAATGGTTCTTAAGAGAATAACCCTGAATTATATAATCGATTTCAATTAGTAGTGAATTTAAAAATTCCCTGAATGTTCAATTAATTTCTCAGTAGATTGATTAGTTCTCAAGGTTACCAATCTAATGATTAGTCAAAATTTTGAAACTAATATATTGATTCAAAATTGATATGAACTCTTTCTAAACTAACTATCATTAATTTTTATATTAATTTGAAATGAATTAATCACATATCATATTAAAACATAAGGAAAACTACAAATCGGATAAAAACTAGAGGTTTAGTCTTAAGCTAAGAGTTTTTCCTCTCCATTTGGTGATAACCTACCACAAAGTAGTTTATATTAATAAACATTTGATACACACCCTGGATATAGATTCACAATAGCACACAAGGATTTCCAAGTCACACTTGACCTATACCATAGTTATTCATGGAAAAACTAAAAAACAGATCACACTAGATCTCTTTCATAGTTCTATGTGGGATACAAGAGTGAAAACTGATTGAGTGTGTGGATATTTTAGTATCCTCCTGATATGCTCAGGAGACACTATGTGTGACACAAACAGTTACACGCATAGCTCAAAATGTAAACACAAGGTCACAACAAGGTTATAAATGAATAATAGAGTTTTTAAATCTCGGTGGGTTGTGATGTAAAGATAAGGACTCAATGGATGTATAGAAAATGATATTCGATCCCTCTTCTAGAAGATATATCCAAAATAGAGTATTATATTCTCTATAGTCTAGCTTCCATGTATGAAATGTTTTCACTCTTCTAGGTGAGGATGTTCAGAAAGCTTCAGTTGATTGCTTCTTGTAATATTAAACTCCTTGTATACTCAAGCTTCATGATCTTCTTTTGGAATATCTTGCATATTTTCATAGCTAGCCTTTTTGTTTTTCTAGCAGGTTCCCAGTGTGTTTCTTTTAAGGTTGAGCATGCAATCCTTTTATACTTCAAGGTCCAGTAGGCATGAAGATCTCCCCATGTACATGCACCGCGTACTGTCTACGGATAGTCCAAAAAACAACATTAAATAATGTTAGAAATATTAATTTGTCTAAATATGACCATTAGAACTAAATTTGAATTAATAAATTTGAAATAGTTATGTATGTCTATCAGTGAGTCATAATTATTGGTTTTTAATCATCAGTCTGTCAACATCAGTTTGTCATCATTGGTGTGTCATCATTAGTTTGTCAGCATCTGTTTGTCATCGGTCTTTCATCAACGGTGAATTATCATAGGTGTTTCATCGTCAGTATGTAACGCCCCGACCAGAGTTGCCCAGAGTCGGTACATTATTATGTAAAATTGGCATGATCACAAAAGATCAAGT
Organism: Viscum album; assembly: GCA_963277665.1. Lineage (NCBI taxonomy): Eukaryota > Viridiplantae > Streptophyta > Magnoliopsida > Santalales > Viscaceae > Viscum > Viscum album. Next base: position 671,884,863 of record OY728123.1, read on the forward strand.
TTTGAAATACCAATTAGTTTAGTAGCCTTGGAAACACTAGATACATTCATAAAAGTTACATTACATCCTAAAGTAAAAAACTACAATAACATGGACTCCATAGTCCACACTTATATCCACTTCCGACTATCCATGTAGGTAATTCATAAAAAACTTCTTCACATCCTGGAAAAATTAAAACATAGAAAGGGGTGAGCTCAGATGCTCAGTAAGTATTAGAATATAGCGGAAACTTTCATAAATAAACATAAACATTTAAGGCAATGTATAATTGAAACAAAGTACTTTTAAACTTTAAATTCAGCATAATATGGAAAAAAAATGAAATAATTCCATTTACTTATTCACATGGTTATTTTATTAGTTGAATAATTATATGCAATATCAATAACCACTTTCATAATGATGGAATGCATAGTTCCAGACTATCATAACCACGTAGCCAAGGCATCGTGCCAAGACTATGAATAAGATTTTGTCAAGGCCTCGTGCCAAGACACTAGTTTGTCTCATGATACCTACCGATGCATCCAGGAGATATAGCGGGCTCCACCTGTCACTTATTAAGTCCAATGCATTCCTCATATGAATAGGTTTAAACATATCATATACCATAACATAATCATATCACATAAAACATGCATAAAGGAAACATAACATTTCCACATTTCAATCACAAGATATCAATACAACACATTGATATAATAAAAACACTTTCAAAACCATTTTAAATACCAAAATAAAATAAAATTAAAACTTGGTACTTATTTTTCATTTAAAAAAAGTTATGGCTTGTAGAGGAATCTGAAAATCAAATAATAATCATGGCGGCAGAGAAGTCATTGTCGCCGCATACGTAAGACAAAACATTCCTTTTGATGTTTAGTAAAAAAACATCGTATAAAAATTATTCCTTTCGAATAAACGTAAATATCAAAGGGTTTTATACACCGTATAAAGGAAAGTTGTGTATAAAGGAAAATATGCCTCAATGAAAGTAGATTGAGACAAAGTCCCTTACCTCGTGTCCAACTTGCCTCTATCGTTATTTAACCTCCTGAATAATAAACTAGAGTTAATTTATACTTGTTTAATAACATTTTTCAAGTTCATTATTCCTTTTATATCACTTATTACCATGTTATTAACATTATGTAATTATTTAAGTTAATAACGGTCGTTTTGTCGATCTTTGGTACTTGAGTAAAAAATAAACATCTTATAATTACAAGTTGTTCATGTGGTAAAATATCCATTATATCCAGAATTATATTAATGATGTAGATATCATATATATCATATATATATCCAATATATATATTCATTTATAATATTACATAACTATTAGAGGTAAGAAAGGAAATGCACCGTTCATGGAGACGATAAGCCGTACGTATGCATGAATGCTACTTTCATTTCTATTTCGTATTTAATGGAATGAAATCATAATTATATAAATTTATATTATAATTTCAGTATAATATCATATATAATATCATTTACTCCATCATTTATACATCCCACATATGTCATTAACGATTCAAATCACTTTGAGGGGGCGGTAGTCCGCACTTCCTAAAATGAAATTATCGCATTTACCCATAATGGAAATCATAAAGGTATGCCATAAATGGAAAATACAGAAGCATAAATAAAACATAAACATAATATATATCATATATAGAAATAGTGTCATCATAATGGCCACCATGAGAGGTGTTAAACAAATATTGAACAATCATCGTTTCGTGAGGTAGTAATTCACCACGCACAGAAACCGTATGTTCTTTAACCATTAGACAAAGGTGTGTGTAAGTGTAAATCAAATAATTTTCATAAAAACATCCTATTATATTGAAGATACTGGGTTTTTTACAAAATATTGGAATAAAAAGAGCATAAGGGGTTGGAGAAGAAAAATAAAACAAAAGAACATAAGAGATGACATTACCTTAAAATCAGGTAACTCTTTTTTGATTTGAGCCAAAGGCTTCCTTGGGAAGACTTCTGCCCAAATTGAGGCTTCTAGGAGTAAGATAGGGAATTTTAGAGGGTATTTGGGCAGAGGTTGGCTGAGAGAAATGGCTTTGATGGTGTGAATAAGGTGGTAGAGGTGGGGGCCTTTTATAAGAGGGGAGGAGGGGAACTCTTGGAAAGTCATGAAATGTTACATTATTATATAATGAGTTTCGGATTTTAATTGTCCCAAAATTATATATTTCTAGGATAAGGTGATAAGGGTTCGAAAGTCACCCATCCAATAGGCTTTATACAAGTGTAAGTCTTAGATTTTATATTATCTTTTCAATTTATTTAAATCGTTAATTAATGAGGTAATCACTACATCATCATGGTGTCATAAAAAATTTAATTTATTTAATTTATAAAAATCATAAAAAAATATCACGATTTAGAAAATATTTTTATATTTCTAATGAATATTTATAGTTGAAATGTTAACTTATATAACTCCATGTAATAGTTGTTTTAGTAAAACAACACATGTTTGTGACAATTTTATTTTTACTTTAAATAAAAAGTTATTAATGTCATTTTCTTACCCATGTGGCTCCATGGGGTCCCTAAGTTGACCCCTGGATTAACTTGGTCGGCCATGAATCATTCAATAAGGGTAGGACAAGTGTCAAGATATTTTCACATTTTTATAAAATCATTTTTACCTTAAATTTCACTAATTACCTTAAATCACGATTAATAAAACTTAAAAGTTACTATTCACCAAAAATTATTTTCATCTCATTGAACAAAAATTTTCTTCCTAATGACAACAATGTATGTTGGATTTTTGAAATTCAATACACATAAGTGGTAATTATTCATGTACAATAAAAATTATTTTTTAAACTACCACTTAGTTGTTTCACTCTTCATAAAAAATTGAAGTTTTTCAGAAAAATACCAAAAATTCGCCCTAAGCTATAATTGATATTCTGAATTCAAAAATGATGCCTATTTTACAAAATTCCAAACATATATGTTGCATTAATTAATTTTATAATTAATTCCCGTTGTCAAAACAAATCATGTGTTTATAAGAAACAATATTAATCAAAAGATTGACAATTGTTTATGTCCAATTTCAAAGTGAAATTAATTCTAATGACCACCATTGGATGAAATGGTAAAATTATATTATAATTATACTTTAAAATCACTCAATGGTATAATTTATCACTATTAATTATTTTGATTAAATAATTTGTTTTTAATTAAAATTTAGTAATTTTCACTATTCATCAAAATATAATCGTTATCTGAAAAGATCCAAAATTTCACCCTAGGCTAAATTCGATATTCCGAATCCAAAAATGAAGTCCATTTTGAAAGATAAAATTTATAAAATTTCAAAAAGTAGGTAGTACTATTCATAACGGCTAGTTTGATTGGTTGTGGTGTGTGTTAGAACTCGAAGTTGCGTACAACACACGATGCTCTATTATTCAAAGAGAAATATGTCATGGAAGCTCGGGGTGTTACATTATCCCCTAATTCAATAAATTGTATCCTTGAAATTTAAAAATGTTATTCGAAAATAAAAGGTTGAAAATAGAAAATACCATTGTGGAAAACCCACATCGGAAATAAGGTTAATAAAATTTATCCTTAATAAGAGGGAAAGAGAAATGAAAAATTCACCACCAAATTATGATCTCGATTAGGAGAAAATTGGTGGAAATTAGAGAAAAATAATTGGAGGGAAAACATGAATATTTTTAGGGAGTGATTGAGTTCATCAATCACAAACATGTGTAAAATTGAGGGCCTCAAAGACTTCAATCTATGGTGATTTAAAATATTATCAGTTCAAAAAAACATAAGGGAATAGGATAACAAATTTTTTGTTTTAATATCCCTTTATTAATGTTTAAGAATTAATTTATTCATATAATAAGAGATAGGTATATATATTCTTGACAGGTAGAGTTTCAACCTTCAACTAATTTCTACCACAAACTCATCTTTCACTAAAAAGATAATAGAACTCAAAAATATAATATTTATCCTAATCGTACAGGGTTCAAAATATTAACACATACCATTTAGAATAGGAAAACTAATTTTTAATAACTAGGGATATCCTGTAGACTAGTGGTAGGTAATAAAGTCATGTCACACTATGGTTGTGGGTTCGATTCCTACAGCTTTGTCCGACGCGGCGGGTTATCCCCCAACCTGCAGGTTATCCTTTTCCTAAAACTATAGTATAATAGTATTCCAAAAATAATGTTCAGAAATTTTTTAACCATAAACAATACTATCCAAATTTCAAATTAGTCCATTCAACCATTATAGTTATCCAAAATACCTCTGTCCAAACTTTCTCTAAAAGGCCTCTAAATTCCAAAATCAATTGTAACATCAGATTCCTCAAACAAATTAAAGTTTCTCTTATTTTCACATACTAAAAATATGATTACCTTCATCATATTAAAACCATAATGAAAACAACAAGTACTGCAGTACAATCCATATATATATCACATTATTCTTATAACCAGAATATAATCCTTGAGTCCAAAAGCACTAATACATTAATTTTTCCACTTCAACTGTAGTAACAGCATGAGATTGGACTTGATCACTTGGCCTTTTCTGAGGTAAGTTTCCTTGGATCATAGGGTATTCATTTTAATAATTCCCCATTTCTCTAGAATTGTAGCATTAAATATTGACAGCCTCTTTCTTTCCCATGCAATCACGTGCCTGGTGACCTTTTTCTCCACATTTATAACAAACTCCCATTCCTTTTAGGCAAGTATCGGGGTGATTCTTCCCACAATTATCACATAATGGAAAATCCTTCTTTCCATTTTTCCCATTATATGTCACTTGTTCCACCGTTCTCTTCTTCTCTTTCTTTACTTTATTGTCATAATATTTAGAGAATTCCTTTTCTGTCTTGATAGCACATGATACAATATCTTCGTACGACGAGAAAGATTGTGAGACAAAGGCTCGACAGAGAAAGAATTTTAACCCATCAAAGAAATGATCAATATTACTTATTGGGTTACGTATATAATCTTCTGCATGCCTCGCTAACCTTATAAAGTTAGCCTCATACTTTGCGACATTCTCATAATCCTTTTGTCTCAGACTCAGAAATTGCCTTTCCAGATCTGCTCGATGGTCACGAGGAATGTATTTTTCAAAGAAAATCTCTTTGAGCTCCCTCCATTCCATATTTGATACTTCATCATCTTCCGTTGTGTTTTGAATCAATGACCACCTTTGATCATCATCTCCAGTGAGGCGGTAAACTTCCATGATAACCTTTTCCCTTCCACTACTCCCCAAGGTATGGAATATTTTTTCTAAGGAATTTATCCATTGCTCAGCTACTAAGGTATTTGTACTCCCATTGAATGTTGGTGGTTGTTTCCCCGGTCGAACATTGATCCTCCACGTTTTGGATCAGGGTGCTCCATACGAGTAAGGTTATTATTCATAACCAGAGTGAGTTGTCCCAGTATGGTGATAAGTTGATCATCACCAGTTGTATCACTAGCTCCACTATAATTATCTTGAGTAGGAGTAAAATCCCTACCTGGAATGCGTGCATTGATATGGTTTCCATTCCTTCCACTTTTTTCCATTTCTAAACAATGGCATAAACTAGATTAGTTTATGAATCAAAATACATAAAAACAAACTTTCAAACCACTTAACATAAATTGAACATTTTATGGATATAATCCATAATAATAAAAATGTTTTCTTTGAGGATGTATATTCTCATAAACCCTTCATAGTGATTTGTAATGAAAATAATAATTATCCTAAGCATATCCCCCAGGAGTGTCGTATCCAAGAGTGCAGCAAGGTCTGTTGTCATGCACCAGTTCCCGGTCGATTCTAGCTCAAAGCGGTGTTTTCGTGTCTTACCCCTAGGTACATTTTTGCCAGAGCCGCCTCTACCTGATCGTATCCATACAGGGTTGTATTGCTCGGAAAACTCCCAAAATCTCTACAATATCAAAATTCTAGGAAGTTCTTCTACATTAATCCTCAAAGTCTATCTTAGGGCTTTGTGCTCTAATCAGAGTTCAACTAAATATATATTCCAAGGTGTGTACTAAACTGCCTCTGATACCAACTGTAATGCCCAGACCCCAGTTACCCAATGTCAGTGCATTATTATGTAACATTGGCATGATCACAAAATATCATGTCTCGAAAGACTGATTAGTTTAGTATCGTTGGAAACACTAGATACATTCATAAACGTTACATTACATCATAATGTGAAAAACTACAATAACATGGTCTCCATAGTCCACACTCATATCCCTTTCTGACTATCCCTGCATGTCATTCATAAAATACTTCTTCACATCCTGGAAAAATTAAAACATAGAAAGGGGTGAGCTCATATGGTTATTAAGGATAAAAATATAGCAGAAACATTCATAAATAAACATAAACATTTAAGGCAATGTATAACTGAAACAAATGCCTCTAAAACTTGAACTTCAGCATAATATGGAAAAATATAATGAAATAATGCCATTTACTTATTCACATTGATATTCTGCTAGTCGAATAATCACATGCAATATCAATAACCACTTTCATAATGATGGAATGCATAATCACAGACTATCATAACCACGTAGCCAAGGCCTCGTGCCAAGACTACAAATAAGACTCTGTCAAGACCTCGTGCCAATACACTAGTTTATCTCATGAGACCTACCGATGAATCTAGGAGCTATATCGGGCTCCACCCGTCACTTATTAAGTCCAATGCATTCCTCATATGAACAGGTTTAAACATATCATAAACCATAACATAATCATATCACATAAAACATGCATAAAGGAAACATAACATTTCCACATTTCAATGACAAGATATCAATACAACACATTTATATAATAAAAACACTTTCAAAACAATTTTAAATACCAAAAAAAATCAAAACATGGTATTTATTTTTCATTAAAAAAATTTATGTCTTGTAGAGGAAGCCGAAAATCAAATAATGGTCACGACGGCAGAGAGGCTGCTGTCACCGCATATGTAAGACAAAACATTCCTTTTTTCATTTAGTAAAAACGCTTTGTATAAAAAAGATTAATTTTGAATAAAGGTAAAATTCAAATGGGTTTATACACCATATAAAGGAAAGTTGTGTATAAAACAAAGTATGCCTCAATGAAAGGAGATTGAGAAGAAGTCCCTTACCTCATGTCCGACTTGACTCGATCATTCTTTATCCTACTGAATAATAAACTAGAGTTAATTTATACTTTCTTAAGAACCTTTTTCATGTTCATTATTCCTTTTATAACACTTATTACCATATTATGGACATTATGTAATTATTTAAGTTAATAACGGTCGTTTTGTCGATCTTTGGTACTTGAGTCAAAAATAAACTTCATATAATTACAAGTTGTTCATGTGGTAAAATATCCATTATATCCAGAATTATATTAATTATGTATATATCCTATATATCATATATATATCCAGTATATATATTTATTTATAATATTACATAAAATTTAGAGGTAAGAAATGAAATGCACCGTTCATGGAGACGGTAAGACGTACGTACGCATGAACGCTAATTTCATTCTATTTCTCATTTGATGGAATGAAATCATAATGATATAAAGGTATATTATAATTCCAGTATAATATCATATATTATATCACTTACTTCATACATTATACGTCCCACATATGGCATTAACGATTCAAATCACTTTGAGGGGGCGGCAGTCCGCACTTCCTAAAATGAAATTATCACGTTTACCCATAATGGAAATCATAAATGTATGCCATAAATGAAAAATACATAAGAATAAAGAAAACAAAAACATAATATATATCATATATAGAGATAGTTTCATCATAATGGCCACCATTAGAGGTGTTAAATGAAGATTGAACAATCATCGTTTCGTGAGGCAGTAATTCACCACCCACAGAAACAATATGTTCTTTAACCATTAGATGAAGGAGTGTTTAAGTGTTAGTAAAATAATTATCATAAAAACATCCTATCATATTGAAGATAGTGGTGTTGTTACAAAATAAAGGAATAAAAAGAGTTTAACGGGTTGGAGAAGCAAAATAAAACAAAATAACATAAGAGAAGACATTACCTTAATATCGGGTAACTCTTTTTTGATTTGAGCCAAAGGCTTCCTTTGGAAGACTTATGACCAAAGTGAGGCTTCTAGGATTAATAGAAGGATGTTGAGGGATTATTTGGGCAGAGTTTGGCCAAGCCAAATGGCTTTGATGGTGTGAATAAGGTGGTAGAGGTGGGGGACTTTTAGTAGTGGAGAGGAGGGGCACTCTTGGAATGTCATGAAATGTTACATTATTATATAATGAGTTTCGGATTTTAAAGGTACCAAAATTATATATTTCTAGGATAAGGTGATAAGGGTTCTAAATCTACTCATTAAATAGGTTTTTTACAAGTGTAAGTCTTATATATTACATTTTAATTTCATTTTATTTAAATCGTTAATTGATGAGGTAATCGATGCATCATCATGGTGTCATAAACAAATTTATTTTATTTAATGTCTAAAATATATAAAAAAAATATCATGATGTATTAAATATTTTTAGCTTTCCAATGAATATTTATAGTCTAAAATTTAACTTATATTACCCCATGTAATAATTGTTTTAGTAAAACAACACATGTTTGTGACAATTTTATTTTTACTTTAAATAAAAAGTTATTAATGTCATTTTCTTACCCAAGAGGCTCCATGGGGTCCCCAAGATGACCCATGGATTTTATTTGTCGGCCATGACTGATCCAATAATTTTAGGACATGTTTAAAGATATTTTCATGTTTTTATAATATCATTTTTACCTCAAATTCCACTAATTACCTTTAATCGTGATTAATAAAACTTAAAAGTTACTATTCACCAAAATTTATTTTCATCACATTGTACCACATTTTGCTTCCTAATGACAACCATGTATGTCTGATTTTTGAAATTAAATACTCATAAGTGGTAATGATTCATTTACACGAAAAATTAGTTTTTAAACTACCACTTAGTGGTTTCACTATTCATCAAAAATTGATGTTTTTCAGAAAAATACCAAAAATTCGCCCTAAGATATAATTGATATTCTGAATTAAAAAATGATTCCTATTTTACAAAATTCCAAACTTATATGTTGCATTAATTAATTTTATAATTAATTCCCGTTGTCAAAACAAATCATGTGTTTATAAAAAACAATATTAATCAAAAGATTAACAATTGTTTATGTCCAATTTCAAAGTGAAAATAATTATAATGACCACCATTGGATAAAATGGTAAAATTATATTCTAATTATACATTAAAACCACTCAATGTTATAATTTATCACTATTAATTATTTTTATTAAAAAAGTTGTTTTTAATTAAAATTTAGTAATTTTCACTATTCGTAAAAATATAAAAGTTATCCAAAAAGTTCCAAAATCTCACCCTAGGATAAATTTGATGTTAAGAATCCAGAAATGAAGTCCATTTTGAAAGATAAAATTTATAAAATTTCAAAAAGTAGGTATTAATATTCATAACGGCTAGTTTGATTGGTTGTGGTGTGTGTTAGAACTCGAAGTGGCATACAACACACACTACTCTATTATTCAAAGACAAGAATACCATGGAAGCTTGGGGTGTTACATAGTCTGTCAACATCGGTTTTTCATCTGTCTATTGTCATAGGTCTGTTAGCATTGGTGTGTCATTATCAGTGAGCCAAACATCGGTCTGTCGAATATCGGTGTGTCAAAAATCGGTGTGTCGAACATCGGCGTGTCTAACATCGATGGGTCGAGTATACTATCATTTCCAGATCTCTGAGAAACTTATGAAGCGTTTTTATTACACATAACATTACTATATTATGTGACATCTAGAAATACATGTAAAAATATACTTGTAAACATATTGATTCATAAATATAGGTTATTGACTTATTAAAAAATATTTTTCAATATGGAATAGTAGAATCTATAGATTGACATTATTTGTGGTTATGAAAACTACTATAGCATAGAGGGTCCAACAATCTCCCCCATTTTAACAATAAAAAATTATGGAATACATGTAAATATAATGAATAATAATAACTGGACATAGCATATACTTCACTGAATGCGATTAGTCAACAAAACAAAAGCTTTCCCTTGTTTGAGTTTTTAATACAATGATCCCATCAAAAAATGTATTATGTTGAGTATATTCCATGTGTCATATGCCAAACTTTCTCCTCCTAAAATTATTAATTTATTCAATTTATAATGTATTTCTATTCTTCTCCCCAATTTGGGGTTAGTAAATTATAACAATATTAAGAAGATAAATATAAAAAAATACTAATAGAATACAAAAAGGATATCCATTAAGAAGAAACAGAGTACAATAAACAACAAGGGACAAAGCCCTATCAAAGAACCAATCAATATCTCAAGGTTTAGCTTCTGAAGGAATTTTCCTTTATCTGATGGATCTGGAGTAGGATGAGAAGGTTTGGGAGTGGAAGAGGGAAGAGGTGGTATGTAGATTACACCCGAAAAAACAAAACATGTAGGAACATTTTCTGTAAGGATAAGCCTTCTATCTAACAACACGTGACTATGAGAATTATCTGTAATGACCGGTAAAATCTGAGAAAGTGCTTGAGATACAGTCATTGGAGAAAGAGGCCCAGATGGATTACCAATGGAAGAAGATGCAGGAATGAAAATTATTTTGGCATGTACATGTAGATATGTCTTAAGGTGGTTGATGAAACCATTGATTATTTCACCACTATATTTCAATGTTTTCTCGAAGTCATCCTTTTTCTCCATGAATTTATTCAGCAGAGGGGTAAACTCCGTCAATTGAGTAACTTTCTTTTTGAATGCTTTTGTTACTAGGGGAATTCTTAGATTCTCTGCTAAAAACATGAAGCTATAGATGAGATCATTCTTGGTATAAATCTTTATTTAGTACTTATACACATCTCTCTAATCAGTTGCTGAGCATTAGATAATTTATTTGTGCATTTCCTTACCATATTGTACACAAGGTCTGTATTTATATGTACATTTTCAAGAGTTTCTTTTTCTGAAACACTCTGAAGATTTTGGAGTTCCCCTCTCATCACGGCCTTGAGAGATTCCAAATCAGCAATAATACCTTTCGCACTTCTAGAACAGTATGGTCCAGTAGTCAGTTTTCCAAGCTCCTCGTTCAACTTCTTTAGATCTACACTTAGTATATGAGTCACCAGGTTCCAAATAACATCCAGTAGACCACTAAAGGAGGTCTTTAAATTAGAGGTTAGATAATTTAACTCATTTCTCATCTTCCTTACATTTTCTCTCAACAAGGTATTATGTCTAATATTGGTTTCAACTTTAGTAATGAGATTGGTTGAATCTCCTGGAGCACCATTCTTGAAATCTTTGCTCCATCGGTATCTAAAATACCTTTTTCAGTGGAGGCTTAACATTTGGATCCAACATAGGATTTCACAGACTAAAAAATATCATTTTTGAATTGCTCCAAATCGGAATTACTGACATAGTCACTAGACACGGTTTGTGCTGCTGGCTCTACTACGGGAGGTGCAATTGGTGGAAGAGGTGCAATAGGTTCTGCTTCATCTTGGGCTTGTGAAGTAGGAGGAGGAGGCAACCCCTCCTCATCTGAGTAATATTCCATCCCAAAGTGAATGTATCCTGGATCATTATTCCATTCTCAAGAATAGGTCATGTCTCTCAGCTCAACAGTTTCAATCCTGATCCATCTTTCATGAGGCTCAGGAACAACTTCATCTTTATTAAATTATTTATCCTATCCTCTATCCAATACATCATTTCTGGGTACTTGAATCAACTGAGCTTGAAGTTCCACATGTTCTCCATGTAATGCCTCGACCCTAGTTACCCAGAGTTGGTGCATTATTACAAAACATTGGCATGATCACGAAAGATCAATTCTCAAAAGACATATTAGTTTAGTAGCATTGGAAATACAAGATACATTCAAATGTTTTAAATTAAATTATTAAAAAAACTACAACAACATAGTCTCCATAGGCATCACTCATATCCATTAGACTATCCCTGTAGGTTAGTCATAATATACATCCTTGCGTCCTGTGAAAAATAAAACATAGAAAGGGGTGAGCTCAGATGCTCAGTAAGGATCACAATATAGATGAAACATTCATAAATAAGAATAAACATTTAAGGCAATGTAAGACTAGAAAAATGCCTTTTATAATTGAACATCAGAATTATACAGAAAAGATAAAATCAAATAATGCCATTTACTTATTGACATGGATATTCTACTATTCGAATAAACACATTCAATATTAATAGGAACTTTCATAATAATGAAATTCATAATTCCAGACTTCATAACCACATAGTTAAGGCTTTGTTCCAAGACTACAAATAATATTTTGTTAAGTCCTTGTACTAAGACACTAGTTTGTCTCGTGAGACCTACTGATGCATCGAGAAGCTATAGCGGGCTACACTCATCACTTACTAAGTCCAATTCATTCCTCATATGAAAATGTTCATACGTAATATAAACATTCATATTAAAACTTGCATAATAAATGTCAATACCATCTCTATAAACCATGAATGGTGTGGAAATTACACATACATAGTCAAACATATCACAAAACCATAAATTCAATATGGATGTTTTGTATCTTAATAAATCAAATTTAATTGATCTTAAAAATCCATCAAAGGATGTTGACATAGATGAAATCAAAACATTTTTTTATCGGAATATATCTTTCTATTTTGAAAATAATTTAAAAGACAAATAATTATAAAAGAAAACATTTATTTTGATAATATTCTTATAAGCTTGTAAGGGAAGCTTCTATGATGTTAAAATGGCATAAAATCTCTAGAACCACCATATAAGTTAAAAATAAATCTTACCTTAATTTTGTCAAAAAGGTCATAAGGTACCTTGTTTAAAAAACAACGGAAAGATTCATTTCAAACCATTTAATAAAAAGTCAATATATGGTATAAATGACTTTAAAACATAGTCTACTAAATTGTAAAAATGTTTTGGAATACATTTTTATGAAACATGGATATGGATAATAAAGATGTCCGAGTAGATACTTACATAGAAACAACCTCAGATAATAAAGAGATTGTAAAATTAACCATTACCTTGTACTTTTCTTTGGTAGAGGGTACGTTAACCTCCTATATAATAGTTAAATCATTTTTATTAAATTATACAAAAACCATTTAAGTAAATATGTTATCATATATGATTTTTTAATATTACTTTGTTAATAATATTTTAGTATTGTCATCGTTTCGTGTGTTAACAGATTCATTTTCCTTTATATGATTTGTTACATATGTAAAGTTTCCTAGGGATATTATGTATTTTATTCATATTTCTAATGATTTTAAGTCTTTAATCATTATTTTTTTAATCATCAAATGAAAATTAGTCTTGAATGGATACGATAGGGAATGAATATCATCATGTTCAAGGAGACGGTAATCCGTACATACGCAGGAGCAACAATATCATTATTTTGATATTAAAATCATATATAAATGGATGTTATATCATATATAAATAATCATTATCATGTTATATTTATTATTTACATCAGTTATATTCATTATTATACCCATCCAAATGATTACGTGTTTGAATAAAAAACTACACCACGACGTGGAGACGGTAATCCATAGGTATGCACGTATAGTGACTTTGTCATTTATAGGATGGATAGAATAATGAATATGGTTGTACAATTATTATAATAAAATCATGTATATAAAATATACTATAATTATTATTTAATAATGGAAACAACAAAGAAAGGGGAAGTGGAAGAATAAAATAACTTGAAAGAGGTGATGAAATATTTACCTCTTTTTTGGGTTCTTCCTTTTGATTTGAACAAAAGGGCTCTATAGGACGGCTTTTTTGACTAATGTAAGGTCTCAAAGATGAAGGTAGGATAGTTGGGAGGATATTTGGGTAGGTTTTGGCTGAGCCAAATGGCTTTGATGGTGTGAATTTGAGAGAAGTGGAAGTTCCCTTTTAGAAGAGGGGTGAGGGGCACCATAGGAAAAGATTCAAATATTATTTTATAATAAAATAATTTTCATTTTCTAAGAGCTCATAAAAGATTTATTTCGAGGATAAGGTGGGGATGGGTCTAAAATCAATCAAACAATAGTTTTTATATAGTATTTGGTCACTATTTTAACTTTATCTATTAGATTTAACTCTTAGATAAACAGTTTGACATTCACCATGTCTCTTGGTATTTTTATATTATATGATTAAAAACATACTGTAAACTTCCAAGAGAACCTCAATTGGTTCATTAATGACATATATAATATTATTTAAGACCTTTTTCAGAACCATAGATTTTTAGGAACAGAATATCAATTAATAATATAATATTGGTTTTAAAAAATCTTTTATGTCCATTTTGACAATATTTGGTTTTTTTTCCTAAATTCGTAACAGCATAATTAGAAAAAAAAATTCATTTAATCAACTCTAACAAGTCATATTAACCTATAAAAGTAGTGGAATTCATTAATAGTATCAAATTACATTTATTTGGGTTTTTATAATATCAATTATCTGAATATTTCATTAATTAGGAAATTACAACATCATCATTGTGTCATAAATACATTAAATTATTTAATGTCTAAAAATTATAAATAAAATAGATTTATGTAGGAAACATTTTTTTCTTTCTAATTAATATTTGTTGACGAATTTATATTATGTTTAACCCTATATTAAAAATGGTTTAGTTATTAAACTTTGAATTTAACACTTTTAACTCTTCTTTGAATTAAATAATAATAAATGTCCTGGTATAATCCATGTAGACCTAAAGGATCATATTTTATTCCAAAGGTTGTTTTTGGCTGAATTACATTTATCCAATATAATTTGGACATGTGTTAGGGTAATAATAATATCATTTTTACCTTTAATTACCATATTTACTTTTAATCATGGTAAATAAAAGTCAAAAGATACTATTCACAAAAAAAAATTTATCTTATTGAACAACATTTTACATACTAATATTAACTGTGTCTCTTGGATTTTTGAAATTCAATTCATAGAAGCGGTAAAATTATGTTTTATACAAATTTGGAAATGCTTCGAGGGGGTGGGTAAAAGACGGTATAAAGTTCAATCAAATTTTTATATATCTAAAATTATTATAAACTGACTCCAATGAATTACATTGAACTTATATAGGTATTATGTATTTATTTTGACATAAAATAAATAAAAATAAAATAAATAATTGTTTTAATAAAAATTCAATTTTGAACAATAACATAGTGTTTTTCACTATTTATCATAAATTGAATGTTTTCAAAAAAATACCAAAAATTCACCCTAACATAATTTTGATATTCCGAACACAAAAATGAAGTCCATTTTGAATGATAAAATTTATAAAATTTAAAAAAGTGGCTATTAATATTCATAATGGCATGTTTGATTGGTCGCGGTGTGTTAGAATATCGAAGTTGCGTATAATTCAAGCTATTGCATTATTCAAAGGCAAATGTATCGTGGAAGCATGGGGTGTTACATTCTCCCCTCCTTCAAATAATTTCAACCTCGAAATTTCTAGAATATTACTTCATAGAAAGATTCGGGTGGTCTTTCATCATAAGTTCCTTGGGTTCCCTCGTTTGCCTCTTCCATCTAATGGGTTCTCCATAGAACTTTTACCAGACGAGTTGTCTGGATTATCAGCACTTTTTCTCTGGTATCAAGAATTTTGACAGTCTCTTCAAAATAAGAAAGATCAGGTTCCAGTTCAATTTACACATATATGAGTACATGCGTTGGGCCAGGCATGTATTTTCTCCAAAGTGATACGTGGAACACATCATGAACATTGGAGAGACTTGGAGGCATTTCCAAATGATAATCTACAACACCAATTCATTGTATAATTTCGAAAGGTCTGATGTACCTGGGACTAAATTTACACTTATTACCAAAATGTATAATACCCTTCCATTGAGATACCTTCATGAAATCAATGTCTCCTACTTGAAATTCCAAATCCTTCGGTTATCGGCATAGTTCTTTTGCCTACATTGGGATGCTTTGATGTTGGTTGTATAACCTTCACCTTTTCCATTGTTTCCTCGTCAATTTCTGGGCCTACTAGTTTTCTTTCACCAACATCATCCCAAAAAGTTGGAGTGCGACATCTCTTTCCATATAACGCTTCATATGGTTCCATATAAATACTTGAATGAAAGCTATTGTTATAAGGAAATTATACAAGAGGTAAATATTGATCCCATGTACCTTGAAAGTCATGTGATCAATATCTCAACATGTCTTCTAAGGATTGAATTGTCCGTTCTGATAGTCCATCAGTTTGAGGGTTGTAGCCAGTGCTCAAATGATATTCAGTATCCTGGGATTTCTAAAGAATTTTCCAGAATCTTCATGTAAAATGGTGATCAGGATAATAATAAATAAATAGGGGTACACCATGGAGTCTTACAACTTCATTAATATATATTCTTTCTAGAAGTTCAAGTGGTAAATCTTCTCTTATAGCAAGAAAATGTGCTGACTTGGTAAGATGATCAACAATAATCCATATTTTATCATTCCTTCTAGGATTCTTTCGTAGCCCCATGAAAAAGTCCATCGTAATATTATCCACATTCCACTATGGTATGGGAATGGGTTACATGACTCATCCAGGTTGTTTCCTTCAAGAATTCACTTGTTGACAAACCGTACGTCTTAACACAAAATTAGAAATCTCCCTCTTCATGTTGTCCCACCAAAAAATCTTCCTTCAAATATATATACATCTTGGTGTTACCAGGGTGTACAGAGAAATTGGAGCTATGAGCATCATCTAACAATTCCCTTTCCAGATCTGGTATTTTGGGAACACAAAGTCTCTTCCCAAATTTCAAAATTCGATCTTCATATACGAAGTCACTCAATCTCCCATCATTCACAACTTTAATCTTCTTTTGAAACTCCTCATCATCAGCCTGAGAACTTTTTATCCATTCTAGTAAAGATGGTTTGGAATCTATTTGAAAAAGTATTGACGTTTCACCTTCTATGATTATTCACATATCCATTTTCACTAGATCCATGAAAATAAGATCCCTTTCAATTCTTGTCTATTTCTTAACTGCATGATCATTTCTGCTCAAATCATTGGACACTTTATTTTCCTTCCCCAGGGGGTAGTGTATTGTGAAATCATAATCCTTGTGTAGTTCAAGCCATATCATTTACCTCATGTTGAGTTCTTTCTATGAGAAAATATAATTGAAACTGTGGTGATCTGTATATATCTCACATTCTTCACTATAGAGATAATGTCTCTATATCTTTATAATAAAGATTACAGCTACTAACTCAATATCATGAGTAGGATGGTTTTGCTCGTGAATTTTTAGCTACCATGATGCATAGACAATAAATCTATCATTCTACATAAAGACACAACCAAGTGATTTCGTTGAGGCATCAAAATAAATAACAAACCTATCATTCCCTGGTGGTAGAGTCAAGATAAGATCATTGAATAATTTTCTATTCAGTTCCTCAAAACATTCCTCACACTCTTTTTCCCAAAAAAATTAACCCCTTTACGTGTGAGATTTGTTAATGGGTTAGCGAACCATGCAAAACCTTGGAAGAAACGTTGATAATAACATGCTAAAATAATAAAACTACGTACCTCAGTTATACTCGTCGGTGCTGGCCATTCTTGGATTGCCTATTTCATTGAAGGATCAATATAGATTCCATCCATAGAGACATTATTTCCAAGAAAACAAATATCTTGAAGCAATAATTCACACTTTGCTAAATTTCCCATATAATTCATTTCTTCTAAGAGTCTTTAGAATAATGCGCAATTGATTTTCATGATCTTCTTAGATATAGGAGTATTCCAAGATATCATTAATAAATACCAGTAAAAAGTCATCAAGATATTCCTTGAAAACTCTATTCATTAGATCCATGAAGACAGAGGGTGAATTTGTCAATCCAAAAGGCATTACTATAAACTCGAAATGCCCATACCTGGTTTGAAATGCTGTTTTCGGAATGTCTTCCTTTTTCACACACAACTGATGATATCCAAATTGAAGGTAAATCTTTGAAAAATATTGAACTCCATGAATTTTGTTGAATAAGTCATCAATGAGAGGTAGGGGATACTTGTTTGTTATTGTTATAGCATTGATCTCCTATAGTCAATGCATAACCTCATAGATCTGTCTTTCTTCTTAACAAAAAGAATAGGGGATCCAGATGGAGAAACACTATGGTGAATAAATCCCTTATTACTAAATTCATCTAGTTGTTTCTTTAGTTCCACTAATTCCCCAGTGGCCATTCTATAAGGGCTCTTCAATATAGTCCTTGAACCAGAAATTAAATCAATGGGAAACTCTATTTCTTGTTCTAATGGATGTCCAGGTAAATATTCTGGAAACACATAAACATATTCTTACACAATAGGTACATCCTCTATTTGAACATTCTTTTCCTCACGCATATTTATTTCATTATTTTCCTCCCTAATAAATGAATTAAGTAGATCTACTGGGAGTGGATCTAAATAAGAATCAGGTGGTTAAAATTCTTGCTCTAAAGATAAGGTACTCTTTATCATCATCGAAAAATGTAACCTCCTTCTTCTTACAATAAATTTCTGTATCTTGGTCTGAAAGCCAATCCATACCGAGGATAATATCAAATTCAATCATGGGTATGATGATGAGATCAACAGATAAGGAACATTTATATTCCCTAATGGGAACTGATTCACAAAACTTTGTTGCGATGATACTTCCCTTAGGTGTTTTGACTAAAAAATCCATCCTTAAGTAAAATTGAAAATATCTAATTTTTATAGAAAACTGGGAAGATATGAAATATTGTGATGATCTAGAATCAAATAAATCATTGGCTAAACTTGAGGAAACCATTAAATTTCATGCCACTATGTCTTTCAGATCTTCAACCTCAGCAGTAGTGATCACATAAGCTTGGCCTTTTTCCCTTGGCTTTTTTGAGGTATGTTTCCTTAGTTAATAGGACATTCATTTTCATAATGACCACTTTCCCTAAAATTCTATCATTCAACATTGACTGCCTCTTTCTTCCCCTTGCAATCACGGGCTTGGTGGCCTTTTTCACCACACTTGTAACAGACTCCCATTCCCTTCAGGAAAGTACAGAGGTATTTCTTCCCACATTTACTGTAGGATTGTTGATGCTCCTTTTTTTCATAGAGTCCAAATGAATGTAAAGGGAACTGACTTAGAACAAATTGATTCATCCTTTGAAGAAAATATAAAAAATCGACAAAGGGATGAACAAGGATAACATTGCTCATGTGCCGCGCATGTTCCCGCATAGTCGCACAAGTCCACTTGCGCGATGCCTAGTGGTCGCGCAAGTAACATGCGCGACCTAAGTGATAACTGCCCGAGGTCTTCTCCTGCCAATAAATAGACCCTGTGGGCCACCCATTCAGAGAGGATTTTTTTCCAGAAACTCAGATTTGAGCTCCCGGTGCCCTAGTCTCATCTCAAAGCTTCCGAAACACTTCTAAAGTAATTTATTACCTAGAACGGAAGATCTAAAGAGGGGGAAGAAGGCCTAAGTGTTGAAAATAATCAACACTTGTGCGCCTGAGTGGCCAGCCCTTAAGGAAAAATGCCACACTTGTGCGCCGCCTTACTCCTTCAATAGAACTTGCGCGCCCCTTTTCTGGAAGAACCTCAAGAGGATTCTAAAGTCTTTAATCAAGAGTCGCTCAAGTATTACCCTACTGGTTAACCGTCGCGCAAGTACACCATGTGTCCTGCAAGCATACCTGTGCGACCAGGACATGCGCGCCCACGTAGTACCTGCGCGCCTGCCAGGACTTGCGCGCCCCTACCTTTTTGGGTTCCCTTCTTGCCCATTTCACCCCTATTAAGCCATTCCACCACTCCTATTCAAGATTCAATATTCAATACACTCTTCAAAGACATTTATGGCATGATTTCTTGATATTTGATTCCTTATCTGAAAGGATCTCGGTAGAATATCTCTCAAATCCTAGTGATTTACACATCTTTATGTCACTAAAGATTGAGATTTCATTCATTTCAACCTCATCCTTTAAGATGAGATAACTCAATCGACCTGGGCCTCCTTTTCAGGAGTAAATCCCAGTCATAATTCTTAACTTGGGCATCCTCCTTAGGACTAATCCCCAATTCTTAAAATTCCCATATTTGGGCTTCCTCCTTAGGAGTAAGGCCCAGTCCCCAAATTTGGGCATCCTCTTCAGGAGTAAGCCCCAAGTCCCTTAATTTTTCAAAAATCTTAACCTGGGCCTCCTTTTCAGGAGTAAGACCCAGTCATAATTCTTAACTTGGAAATCCTCCTTAGGAGTAAGCCCTAATTCTTAAAATTCCCAAATCTAGGCATCCTCCTTAGGAGTAAGCCCCATGCCCCTAATTTTGGCATCCTCATTAGGAGTAAGCCCCAGTCCCCTAATTTGGGCATCCTCTTCATGAGTAAGCCCCAAACCATAATTCCCTTCACATGGGCCTCCTTTTCCGGAATAAGCCCCAGCCATAATCCTTAACCTGGGCCTCCTCTTTAGGAGTAAGTCCCAGTCATAATTCTTAACTTGGGCATCCTCCTTAGGACTAAGCCCCAGTCCCCTAATTTGGGAATCCTCTTCAGGAGTAAGCCCCAAATCCCTTAATTTCTGAAATATCTTAACCTGGGCCTCCTTTTCAGGAGTAAGTCCCAGTCATAATTCTTAACTTGGGCATCCTCCTTAGGAGTAAGCCCCAATTCTTAAAATTCCCAAATATGGGCATCCTTTTTAGAAGTATTCCCCAGTCCCCTAATTTGGGAATCCTCCTTAAGAGTAAGCCCCAGTCCCCTAATTTGGGCATCCTCCTCATAAGTAAGCCCCATACCTTAATTCCCTTAACATGGGCCTCCTTTTCAAGAATAATCCCCAGTCATAATCCTTAACCTGGGCCTCCTTTTTCAGGAATAAGCCCCAGTCTTAATTTCTCTTAACCAGTCCTAATTTACTTTTGATCTGTGATTCCATTTCAAGATTAAAACCCAATCATAAGTCTTCTCCTAATTTGGGCCTCCATTTCAGGAGTAAGCCCCATGATAGAGTATTCAAAATCTCCAAGAAGCACATATAACTTTATGCACCCTGCTCCTGGATTTCTTCCTTAAAGTAAATCCTAACCTTAATTTATCTGGGCAGTCATACATACATAAGTCCCACATTATTTCTTATGATTACATCTTTCATGGCACAATTGTCTGATTTTTTACCAATACCTCTTGTTTCTCACACCGAGCATGACTCACGTGAGCTTAGAGTGTAAAAGTAATTATGACATCCTTCTTTGAGCCATCAATCATAAACATCATACTCCCTTACTCGAACTACATGGGTTCTGATTCCTTTTATAAACAAAGGATACGTAGGTAGCCCATATGCGGGTTCGATCCCAACTCTGAAATAATTCATGTCCTTCTGAATGAAAATAAACTTTAAGTGCCCCACTGAGTGGCTTTAAAACCAGTATGGTCATCATAAGGACCAATAGACGTTTACGTATGAAAGGATACCACTGACTAAGAATCTCTAACATATACAGATGATTCTCTACCGATTAAGAACCTCAAATACATATAAAAGATTCTCTAAATTTCTTACAGATCGATCATTGATTGTTAGATCTAAAGGAAAACTCATTTTATATTTGGTAATGTAATAAGGATTCACGAACATAACTTAATTATATAAAGAGAGTCCTAGAGTAGATAATAATTCCCCTAAAAAGGTGTGATGAGTCCGACCTCCCATCCTCTCGACCAATGCAAATTCCTAAGCCTCAACATTCCATGAACTAATGAGCACCTACCTTTGGAAAGTAGGTCCGAATGGATGTGGAATCATTGGATGTTTCTGGTTCTACGAACAAACCCATTAGAAACCGATCAGAATGTTTGAACCTCCCATCAAAAGGAGGTCATCCCCGTAATCCGAGGGAAACAAAAATGGGGAACCCAACGTGAATCCTTAACCAAGTTAAAATGATGTTTTACCTATTTTATTAGGCCCCTATTTAAAACACAATGAGAGGGACAAAAAACAATCATTGACATATGTGCCCATCCAAAAGATGTAGTGGCTGAATTTATCATGATTACGTCTGTTATATCAAACATGCACTCTTTTCCAAGATCTTATGAATTTCTAGAATGGCTGCTCTCAAGCTCACACCTGTGAATATGGCTACTGCAAATGCCACTGCTGATACTCCTTCTTGATCGTCGTCCGCTCTACGGACGATATCACCTACTCAGTGTCTTCAATGCTGGGTATCAAATGAACTGGTTAAGAAGTACAGTCAACATGGTACCATCCCAACTCTGGAGGCCTCCCGACAAGCCCTCCAAGTAAACAACTCATATTGGTCGTCCAGACAATGAAGACTAGTGATCAAGAAGCAGGCGGTGCTGACAACCGTCTCCAACCATTTCAGGTTGTTATCCCCGGAACACAATCACCATTCGCTCCCTTATTCTGGGGAGAGGAATGAGAAGGTCCCTCAGGGCCTTAATTCAAACAGACAGGAGTCCTTCCTGAGGGCTCCCACCAACAATCACCGCCAGACTCGTGCGGCAGTGCGCCCTCAACATGATGAGGGTACTGACTCCAGGCGTTCGGCTCAGGTTCCTCGAACCCGAGCAAGAAAGAAGAACCACCATAGGAAGAATGCGGTCAACAGTGAGAAGGTTCTCATCTCTCCCATCTCCAGAAAGTCCACCAACCTAACTTGGTGGCATGTAACGAGTAGGAACATACACCTGCCCGTTTTAATTCCACTGTCCAGCAGACTCGTCTAGAGGCATCACGCCAATCCCGCCAGGCAATTCTAGCGGAGTACTATAGGCATGAACATACACCTGTTTATACATCATCATCTAGTCACCAGGCTCGTCTGACTACATATGATGGATCTCGTCAACCATGTTTTGCGAAGTGAAATCAGCAGCCACATACACCTTCTAGTATTAATCAAGCATATCAATAGTCTCACTTGGTAGCACTCGGAGAAGTTAGTCGGAAAACCCTGAGAACAAATAGGAGGCAGACTCAACTCTCTGCCCCCACACTTGAGTACTGTCAGGATTCACTGACAGGAAAAGGAGGACAGAAGTAGCCACATACACATGATCCAAGCCTGGAATGGACGTATATTCCCATTCCGGCAGCTGAAGTAAAAAAGCATATTCTATCAATGGTGAAAGAGAAGAAGAAAATCCCTGCTCATATTCTGGATGCCTTCAATGATATTATAACAACTTTAGTGGAATCTTAGGGAAAGACACATAAATCTATCCCTACCAGTGTAGTGACACATCAAAAATTCACTCCAGAACAGACACACACATCTGTTCCAGTCCAAGAGGGTTGTGGGGCATACTCCCCCATATCATACGGACAACCAATTCAGGAACATACACCTGACTTGAGTAGATATCGTCAGCCTAACCTGGAAATCTTTCCTGATCACGCATATACACCTTCTCAGAGCAGCCACATTCATCAACAAGTGGTTTCCAAGGAGAGTAAGAAGGAGTCTAAGAAAAAGACCCGCCCAGCACAGTCAGGAGATCAATAGCCAATCTGTAACAAGGCCTTGGTCGATGCTGGAGTTTTGGAATCCCTCAGACAATTATCTGTTGAAATTCAAGATTCTTCTCCCTCATTTCCCAATACTGGGAACATAAATTCCGATGTTCTTCAACAGACACATCCTCATGAAGGCTTGCTTCATGACAATTCATTCGATCTTGAAGTTTCATCTTCAGATGAGAGGCATAGGAACCCTCTGTGTGGTCAGAAGACCAAGGAGCAAGAGATCTAATCTTTTCCTATAACCCATTATGGTGGTCCTCCCCATGATGATGAATTTCACTGTGAAAGTCCTCTCTGAAGTAGTGATGCGCATTTCCCGGAAAATTCTATAGTGGACAATGTAGTGCCGAGAAAGCCCTCTTATCTTGGGGCACTTGCAAATGCGAAACCAGAAATGTCTGAAGTTTCATCGCTAGCAGGTGAAATAATTTATAAATCAGAAGATAGCCCAGGGTGTAGGTCATTCTCCGAACCACCCCTAAGTCATGCATCGTCTAGTTTGATCAATTATTTCTCTACCAATCCTGTTGAATACAATGAAGAAACCCGGAAACACCAACTCTTGTAAAATTAGGTAGAAGAATCTTCATCAAATGATAAAGAGGAAATGATAAACATGAGAAAACAACTAGCGAAAGGTGAAGTGTTAGTCACGTTTTGGCCTCTGGCTGAATCTCAGTATAATATTCCAGAAACGTTTACGGAAGATGAAATTCATGATATTCGTCTCAACATATGGAAAACTCTTTTTCAGTTGAAAAAGAAAGTATTATCATATGATGAATATGAAAATCATCTTCAGATAATATAAGGGTTACAACGTCAGATTGATTTGGCTTCTCTATCAGTCTCTCGATATCCGAAGGATGAAATGCAGCAGAGAGCCCTTCAACGTTCATGCCTTGGTTCACTAAGAAGATTGCACCAGTTAATTGACAATGCCCCATCTGGTATTCGTGTCAGAGGATGGGGTGTTCATGGAGCACTGCATTTCACGGTGCTCTCCAGTCAGCAATGCCCGCCGAAAATGGTCTCATGAAATGTTATTGCCCATGGCCAGCCACAGTCAATGGGATATTCTTGTAATCAAAAGCTTGCCCAAGAATATGCTTCAACTAGTTCCTCTCAAAATCAAGAATACATAGAACAAGTTGTTGAATTAATCTTACATCAAGAAAACAAGAATATTAAACAGGCCTCTCGTTTGGAGCAAGCACGTCACCATGTGACAGAAGTGTCAGAAATCATCCAACGGTCTTTTGAACCGGGTGATAAAAGCGGATACAGGTTAATGCATCCAGCTAATTTCCGTACTAAGGTTCGCAAGATCTGGAGGACTTTCAAGAAAGTATCAGACATAGCTTGTCAAGAACCACCCCAGCTCCCTAGACTGGGGACTCTTTTAAACCAACCCTCGAAATCAACAAAAGGATTTCAGGAGTCGAGCGAGAATAGCAGGAACAGCCCAAGTCCACTGGACTGGTGACTTTTTCAAATCATCAATCCCCTCCTCAGAGAAAGTCGGTCTTTTCTCGATTGGGGAAGAAACCTCAAGAGGAAAGAAGAGCCAAATTATCAAGGGATTCCCTCCAAATTACGATTCATCAAGAAGTTCCTGAGGGATCGAATCAACAAAAGGCAATGTCTCATCAAAGACATGGAAGAAGAAAATATCACAGAAATGCTGATAGATGGGATGTGATGAGTTATGCATCAATCAATGTCATCCATGCCGTTGTTGATGATCCACCAGATAAGGCTCGCTCAGGGGATTCAGATGAAGAGTTTCCTGCTCAAGAAGATGTACACACCGACACAAATGAAGAAGGTGTGCGTACACGACATAAAAGGATTACTCAGAACCTAGGTAATCCTTCGAGTAACCCACTTCCCCCTCTCCGAAAAGGATCCATCAAAGTGATGGGAAAGAACCAGGTTACATATCCTTCCTATGGAGAAGGTCAATCTCTCTCACCAGAGCAAAGGTTTGCACAATAGGAAGAATAAATGAAGGAATGAAGAAGGTTGAATGCAAAACTACTTCAGAGTAGTCTTCTTCTTAAGCATGCTGGATTCAGTCAGCCAATGGAATTTGTTGCAGCTACTGAGTTGGATCAAGAATATCCTCCTCTATCCGTACACCCTCACAAGTCTAATCCTACGGGTCAAGTGATACAACAGTTGGCAGTGCTGCCATCATTTGCAGCACCAATCGCCACATCTGTCCAAGCTCAAGTCATTGCACCTACCAAAGTCCATGTTCAATCAGATGTTTCTCAAAAGTTCATAACTACTATTGAGTCATTAATAGCTCGGTTAGAAAATATGGAAGGGAAACGTTCACAAGTTCAACTAGAAAAGAAAGTTTACCTTGAATGGGTATATTCAACTTTTCCTCCATCCAGTTTTGGCAACACTGTATTCCCTATTTTCAATGGATCTGGTGATCCTGAACAAAATTTGACGCATTACATGCCTTGTTGTGATCCTATGATAGGATCTCCAGAGGAGCAAGAAACAGTGAAACTTAGATTCTTCGTGTTAACCTTGCAAGGACCATCTTTTGTTTGGTATATAATCTTGCAATCCCGGTTAATTACCGGATGGGAGGATCTTCGCCAAAAATTCCTCCTTCAGTTCAGCTGAACTTTTCCAAAGACAACAGTTTTCTATCTTACAAACTGTAAGAAAAGGGAGAATGAAAGGGTCTCTGATTTCATTGCTCGATGGAAGGGATTAACATATTCCTTGAGTTTAGCACTCCCTCAAGAAGAATTGTTACCAATCTGTGTGGAAAATCTGCGTGACGAATTACACACGCCGTTAATCCCTGTGAAATACACAGGAGGGTTTTGAGACCTTACATCAATCGCTCAGTAGATTGAAGATTCCCTTATATAGGCTAAGGCTAAATCTCGTGTAATTCCATCAGCTCCAGGAAGGAGAATGGGTAAAGCAGAAACTGCTACAATTAGGCTTAAACAAGAACCTGTACTTGTTTCTTCCTCAAAACCATCATCTTCTCAAAGGGATCCACCTTCTAAGTGACAACAACAAAGGCCTTTTCGTCCAGACGATCAAAAATATCAAAGAAGGAAACAATTTGAGGATCTGAAGAGCAAAACATACACTTTCTGAAATGAACATGTTCATGAGAAGTTCATTTTGGCTCTGGAAAACAATTTGGTTCAATTGCCAATACCCAAGAGGCCAAACAAGAAAGTATATGAAGACCGTACTAATTATTTCCCTTTTCATAAAATGTTGGGGCATCCCATCCAGGAGTGTTTTGTCTTCAAATACCTCCTTCAAAAGATGGTCGACTCGGGAAAAGTCACATTGAAAGGCTCCTCAGCCCAGGTAGCATGTGTCACTGCTACAGTTCCAGAGGAGGAAGGTGAACTGAATGAAGTCAAAAGGAAAAATGCACAGAAGAATGATGACCAGATGGTCAGAAAGGAAATCAATCGAACTCATACTATTTTGCAAACACAATTAATGAAACCAATTGTGTCTTCTGGCATGAATGTTGCGGTGAAACCCTATTCAACAGAGGGAAAGTCCTCAAAGAAACGGCATGATTAAAAGAAAGAAAAAGAATCAGAAGAATATGGGTATGTGTCAAAGACTAAGTTATCTTTGACTTTGGCGGACTTCATGCCATCTACTTCAAATCCATGGGCACCGCCCCACCAAACGGCACAACCTAAACAGGCTAATCAGGCAGAGTATTCATCAGACGAAGAGTTAATCTTTGGTTCTGTTAATATGATTCAATTAAAAGATCCATATTCCATTCGAAGTTTCGATTTCAATGAGCCTGAATTACCTGTATCAAATAGAGGAATCAGAAGAAGTTCCAGGGGCTCATGATACAGGGGAAGACGTGGATCTTTCAGAATCCACTATTCTAATTCTACCCCAGCTAGAACTGTGTACACATCAGAAACTCGTGGTAGAGCCCTTCAGCGAGCTCAGCAAGAACAAGCAAGTTCTTCTACCAATAGAAAATTCAGTCCTTGCACAGTTATTTTGGAAGACCAGTTGAAGGTTCCATCTTCATCATCTCATCAATTAAATGGATCTAATTGGTGTAATCTTCTAAAACCAGGAATATTTCCAACTCCTATCCCAATACAAGATGCATCAACTTCCAAAGAATCTTCTTCAAAGGTACCTGCTAAACCACATATTCTTATTGGGAAACGTAGACCTATGGATCAAAAGTATGATATATTGAAACACTTGGCCCAAGTACGAGACACGTTATCAATTCCGGATGCTCTGAATCTGTCAAAAGATCTTCAGGAAGCACTCATCGAGGCTTTGTAACGTCCTCATGAGTTTGAAACTGAAATTGCTGCAGCCGAAGTCTATCACATAGAGAATAATCTTACATAATTCCATGCAATAATATCCTTTACTGATGAAGATGAAGATGATGTTGTGAATGGACATATTAGACCATTGTACTTGTCTGGAAAGGTCAATGGCGTGGAAGTTCGAAGAGCTTTCATTGACAATGGTTCAGGAGTCAACCTCATGCCCATTCGTACACTTCGTCGATTGGGCCTCACGGAATCTGATTTATCTCCTTCCACCATGATTCTACAGGGATATGATAAAAATGAACTAGAACCACTGGGTGATGTTACAATCAGAACTCAGTTTGGAGATCTTGTATCCAATTCAGATTTCATGGTTGTTGATCAAGACTCAGCCTTCAACGTCTTGGTTGGAAGACCCTAGGTATATCAACATGCGGCTATCCCTTCATTATACCATCAATGTATCAAATATTGTTTTGATGGTCAAGTTGGGAAACTGTATGGTGATAAGGCCCCGTTCAAGACATGTGAGTCTCAATACATTGAGGCGGAATTCTATCACATGAAGAAAATGGAGAAATCCATAAAAAAGGAAATTACCAAAGTTAATGCTCCATATGGTTTGGAAAAAATTCCAGTAAATCCATTTACACATGTGAGTATAGATTATGTGTTGTCTATCAGTCAAATTGACAAGATAGACCCAAATCAAAATACTCTTATGGAAAGATCCATAATGTCAATTACGACAATCGAGCCAGACAACATGGGAGAAATTGGTAATCTACCAAGTAGTGATGAAAGTACAAATGGTGACATCTTTATTTCATCTGCTGAAATCCAACAAGTCTATGCTTCGCCAATTAGGCCAGAAAAAGTTATAGCAACATCGGAGGTGAACAATGATGTCGATTCTCATTCCATCATCTCCTCTTTATTACCCAAAGAAGACCCTTCATTATCAATCAGGTCGGAAATGGAAGCTTCTTCTTCAAGATATGCAAATTTTGACATCTATTCGGATAATGAGAATTCTACTTTATCATCTACTATGCAATTAGAAAAGAATGAAGTAACACATGATGAAGAAGAGGAAGATCTCAGAGATGCCCCTCCAGCATTTGAAGAGGGCATCTCTACCACTGTGGATGAACTCAGAGAAATAAATCTGGGTAAAAAAGTAGATCCACGCCCCACTTTAATCAGTGCAGCCATGACTCTTGAACACCAGGAGATGTATATTTCTTTTCTAAAGAATAATAGAGATATATTTTCCTGGAACTATACAGATATTCCCGGGCTTGATCCTGATGTTGCTACTCATCATTTGGGTTTACTAGAAGAACATTGAGGATTTAAGCAAGCCACGAGAAGAACACACCGAACTTATGCTTCCAAAACTGAAGCTGAAGTGGATAATCTTATCAAAGATAACTTCTTCAGAGAAGTTCAATATCCAAAAATGGTTGGATAATATTGTCTTTGTAATGAAAAAGAATGGAAAAATTTGATTTTGCATCGATTTCAGAGATCATAATCGGCATTATCCTAAGGATGATTTCCCAGTTCCGATTATAGATCTTCTAATTGACGCAACAGCTGGCTATGATGAACTTTCCTTCATGGATGTATATTCCGGATATAATCAGATCCGAATGGCCCCAGAAGACGAGGAATATACAGCCTTCAGATCCCCTCAGGGTGTGTTTTGCTACTGGGTAATGCCCTTCGGCTTAAAGAATGCAGGTGCAACTTATCAGCGTTCCATGCATCGTATCTTCAAACCCTTCTTAGGGAAGAGTGTTCAATGCTATGTAGACGATTTTGTAGTTAAATCCAAACAAATCTCTAATCACTTGGCTGATTTGGAAGTCATATTCTGCAAGCTTCGACAACATAATTTGAAGATGAACCCCTTAAAATGTGATTTTGGGGTAACCTCAGGAAAATTTCTCGGCTTTGTTGTACGCCATCGTGGTATTGAAGTCGATCCTGAGAAGACAAAGTCAATCCTTAGTATGTCACCTACTCAAAATTTGAAATAATTAAGAGGACTTCAAGGACACTTAGCCTATATTCGGCGTTTCATCGCCAATTTAGCAGGAAAAAGTTTACCCTTCACCAAATTGATGAAGAAGGGAGTCACTTACCAGTGGACTGAAGAATGTTAAGAAGCATTCGATATTATCAAAAAATACCTCTTGATTCCCCTGGTACTCATGCCACCTGTTTAAGGAAGACCTCTTATCCTCTATGTGATAGCTCTAGAGCGATCATTGGGTGCCTTTCATGCTCAAAAGAATGATGCTTGGAATGAAAATAGTCTCTACTATATCAGTCGAACCATTCATGAAGCAGAAACCCAGTATTCAAGTATTGAGAAGTGCTGCCTGGCATTAATCTTTGCAGTACAAAAGTTGAGACACTACCTGCAACATCACGAGGTCCAATTGGTATCTCGCAATAACCCGCTCAAATTTATCCTAAGTCTTCCAATGCTTAGAGAACATCTGGCAAGGTGGGCAGTTATTTTGCAACAATTCGACATTCAGTATGTGTCTCAAAAGGGGATAAAGGGCCAAGCTCTGGATGATTTCCTATTAGAACACCCTTCAGTGGAAGACACATCTTCAGATATTGAACTCCCTGATGAGGAAGTCTTCTCTATTGAAGAAAGTCCCCAGGGATGGGAAATGTATTTTGATGGTGCTTCCAGAAGTCCAACAGGGAGGAAAATGGATAATCCTAAATTCAACAAAGTTGGCGTAGGAATTATGCTCATTTCTCCAGAAAAGAAAGTGTTACCTTATTCCTTCTTATTGTGAGAAGGTGGTACCAATAATGAAGTAGAATACCAATCTCTCATCGTAGGTTTGGAATTAGCACTTCAAGCACAAGTGAATCACTTAAAGGTGAAAGGTGATTTAGACCTGGTAATCAAACAAGTCAATGGGTATTATGCCATTAGAAAAGAAGAACTAATACCTTTGTATGATTATGTCAGAGAGTTAATGGCAGAATTCCCTTTGGAACCGACATTTTCTTATGTCCCAATATCAAAAAATGCTCAATCTGATGCATTGGCTAATATAGCCACAGCTCTGGCAGATCCAAATCGGGATGAGACAACCATCTGTATTTCCCACCGTCGTGCAATTTCACCTTATGTTCGAATCAAAACAGAGGAAATTAAATAAATTTGTCCCATTCATGAACTGTATGGTCATAATACAGGATGGATGTCACTTATCAAATAATACCTTCAAAATGGAACACTTCCACATGATAGAGCTGAGAAAGAAAAAATCTGGCGAAGTGTGGTTAATTTTACTCTTTATGGTAGCCTAGATCACCTAGAGAAAATTCTCTACAAACATGGTTTTGATGGAGTTCTCATTAGATGAATTGATGGTGAAGAGATAATGGCTGTCATGAAAGAAGTGCATGCAGGAGTCTGTGGTGCCCACTAGTCTGGACATAGATTTTCTGCTCAGATTCGAAGGCTGTGATACTTTTGGCCTTCAATGATACGAGATTGTGTCGATTTCACAAATAAGTGTCCTTCATGCCAATTTCATGCGAACATCATTCATCAACCTCTAGAGTTACTTCATACAGCTAAATACTCATGTCCATTTTCCACATGCGGAATATATGTGGTGGGACCATACCCTTCGGCTACGACCAAGCAGTTTAAGTACATTCTTACTGCTACTTACTTCTTTTCCAAATGGGCAGAGGCAATACCTCTCAAGGAAGTCAGTTCTAAATGTGATGTTAGCTTCATCAAGTCTAACATCATTACCAAATTTGGTGTCCCTCATACCGTATTGACGGACAATGGCACCAATTTCTGTTCATTCGAGGTGAAGAAGTTGTATCAAGAATACAACATCAAATCCATCCATTCATCTCGGTATCATGTAGCGGCCAACAACCAGATAAGAAGCCTTTAGCAAGACTCTTTTAAATATACTGCAAAAGATAGTAGATAAAGATAAGAGTTCATGGCCTGATAAACTCTTTCATGCTTTATGGGCTTATCGGACTACCACCCGCATTGAAACTCGGTCAACTCCACATTCATTGGTATATAGAACGGAAGCCGTCCTTCCCATGGAAGTTCAACTACCCTCGCTCAGAGTTGCCATTTGTGATCAATCATCTACAGATGAACAATTTCAAAAGCGATTAAATGAATTGGAACAGTTAGATGAGAAAATATTGTGCACTTTGCACCACTTGGAAGTCTACGAGAATCGAATAGCACGAGCTTTTAACAAAAAAGTTCATCTTCGTTCATTCACTCAGGGAGAATTGGTATTGGTTCTCAGAACTCCAAGGATACTAGGAAAGAAACCTCCCATGCTTGAGCCATAATGGGATGGACCTTATTCAATACATAGGGTCTACTCCAATGGAGCTTATTCATTAATCTCAATGGATGGAGAACTCATCACTACTCCAACTAATGCCAGATTTTTGAAGAAGTGTTTTGTATAAACTGCAAAGTACCTTTCTCTTCCTTTCTATATGATGTTAAACTATAAAGAAACGATCGATACATATGACCTTAAACTATTTGTATTAATTTGTCCTCACTGTATGACAATAAACTGCAAATTCCATCTTTCAACCTTGCTATATGACGTTAAAATATACAGAAATGGTCCATACATATGAACTTAAACTATTTGTATTAATTTGTCCTCACTGCATGACATTAAACAGAAAAATGTAAAACTTCTGTGTCATAATCCTTACCTTAAATATTTTCAGATCCTCATAACCCTTTTCATGACTTCTAGTCACAAAAATGTAAAACTTCTGAGAGTTATTTTTCCTAACTATGCAGCACGTGCCCATAGGCGGCCTTGCATAAACAGTCTACATAACAGACTTGTTATCCAAAAGATACTACTATTTGACTATACAGCCAATTCCCTTAGGTGGCCCTACATAATTCAACCCCCTAACGGGTTTGTTGGATAGTGGTAACTTCATTCTTGGGAAGAATGCCTCTTTTGTTATTATTTGTCTTAAATGACAGTATGTAGGGATCCGCAAAAATAGCCATCCTTAACATATTTGTCCAATATCCTTTGTCATGATCTGAAAGTATTCAAGTCTATGGTTTATATTATCCTTCCCTACATTTGGGTCAGACCTTCGTAGGAGTGATATTCATCCAGTTCTTTGATAATATTGTTTGGAAATATCTTCTCTATATTCATGTACCTCTTTCCATATAGAAAACTCTATACTTTGGAAGATTTGAATCTCCATAAACTTTCACTGGCTTTTAGCACTAGGAAAGTAAATTTCTAAGAGTTCTTTTTCCTGACTATGCAGCACGTGCCCATAGGTGGAATGGCATAAGCAGTCTACATAGCAGACTTGTTAGCCAAAAGATACTATTTTATTTAACTATGCAGCCAATACACTTAGGTGGCCCTGCAAAATTCAACCTCCTAATGGGTTTGTTAAATAATGGTAACTTCATTCTTGGAAACTACTTCTTCTAATGCCTTTTAGCTCTTTTTCATATCATTTATCAGATTCAAATATTCTTAAGTCATAGCTTACATATTTTCCCTCATACTTGAGTATGGTAATATGTTTTCAGATGAATTTTCAAGGAATTGAGTCAATTCTAATCCATTTCTGTCAAAGCTATTTCGACCATAAACGTTAGCCTTTTTTATGTCCGACGTGCATGACTTTAAACTGCCGAAAAAAGAAAAGGGAAATCTGAATAAAATTCATGTTCCCAGCTCACTAAACATAGATTTTGTATGATTTAGGTAACATTGAGCAATTAAAAGGTTTGAAGTTTTTAGATTTATTTACATTAATACTAGTAAAAATCAAAATATTCTTACTAGGCCCATTGGCTTAGGTAAATCTAAAGCATGTATCACAAGAGAATGCAGGTACAAATGAGTGAAGGTGAAAGTGTTTTTCATTGATGCATAAGAGTTAGAAGGACATCCACAGTTTGGAGTCGCTTCTCTTTTCCAAGGAGATTACAAGAGGCTTTCAACATAACTCATCACTTGATTTACGGCATCCCGAGCTTCATCAGCAACCACTTGGAATTCATTCATTCAACTGGAAGCCATAAGAGATGCAGTGATACCAGCTCTTCTTGGAACAATTGTAAAAGAATGTTCATGAGTGTGGTTTGAGAAATTTTTTTGTTGATCAAAGAATGACTCTATTTCTGTCCAAGTGACTTGGAAGATGGATACATGGATTTGAGAATGGAGAGTTGGATGTAAAGAGCCATTTGGAGATTACTCTTTTCTGATATTGCTCTAATGCCATGTTTGACTTCTCTCCTCCAACCGACAGCAGAAAACATTTCATCCCATGGGTTTTCCATTTTCATATCTGCACGAAAATGACATGGAGAAAGAATTTGAAAGTTCACACCATTTTTGTTGATCTTAATGCACAACATAACTGAAATAGGAGAGTAGTAGTGAAGCTTCATTTCAGGCGTATAGTTCTTTGCATCTGGAACATTGACTCCTTGAAGATGACCATGACCATATAGAGGCAAGTATATTCTCTGTGGGAAATTAAGATGATATTTCTTCATGTACATAGCCAAATCTGGGACAGTGATGTCGCAGATATCATAATAATCATGGCCAATGATGTTCATCATGTCATCAATCCGCTTGCTAGCCAGTTCATCAGCCGTTTTAATTCCCTTGGGAGCCATTGAATCTGCACGAAAGTTGAATAAACTAACTCTTAAATGGGTTTATTTTTCATAAAATTTGTGAAATAATTCAGAAAAATGGCAATGGAATTAAGAAGAGAAATTCTAAAACTTGGCACGCATGTATGGATGTGCCGCGCAAGTATTTGACGTGCAAGTATAACCACATAGGCCCAGATACGTTGACAGCAGCGCAACATCAAGGAAACACTGGAAAACAGAGCAACCTGTGCGGCTAAGGTGACCTGTGAGGCGAGAGCTGGAAGGTTTGAAATCCGGAAATCCGGATTCTTTGTACGGAAGTGAGGCCCTCTATTTATAGACGCGGTCGGGACACTGCGTGATCAAGGGACGTATCCCTGTGCACCAAATCCTGCGTGCCCAAAGCTCATTTTTCACGCCCAACCTTCCGCACCCCAATTTCCTTTTGATTCTCGATTTCCTCAGAGTCAAATCCTCATTTCTATCGGATCCAACTCTGAGGGGGGATATTGTTGACGCACCTTTTTCATCACAGAGTCCAAAGGAATTTAAAGGGAAATGATTTAGCACAAATTGATTCATCCTTTGAAGAAAATATCAAATATCGACAAAGGGATGAACAAGGAGAACATTGCTCATGTGTCGCGCAAGTTCCCTCATAGTCACGCAAGTCCACTTGCGTGATGCCTAGTGGTCGCACAAGTGACTTGCGCGACCTAAGGGCTAACCGCCCGGGGTCTTCTCCTACCTATAAATAGACCATGTGGGCCTCCCATTCAAAGAGTATTGTTTCCAGAAACTCATATTTGAGGTCCCGGAACCCTAGTCTCTTCTCAAAGCATCTGAAACACTTCTAAGGTAATTTCATACCTAGAACGGAATATCTAAAGAGGGGGAGGAAGACCTAAGTGTTGAAATTCATCAACACTTGCACACCCGATTGGAAAACCCTTAAGGGAAAAGGACACACTTGCGCGCCACCTTACTCCTTCAATAGAACTTGCCCTCCCCTTTTCTGGAAGAACCTCAAGAGGATTCTAAAGGCTTTAATCAAGAGTCGCTCAAGTATTACCCTACTGGTTAACCATCGCGCAAGTACACCATGTGTCACGCATGCATACCTGCGCGACCAGGACATGTGTGCCCACGCAGTACCTGCACCCCTGCCAGGCCCCGCGTGCCCGTGCCTTTTTGGGTTCCCTTCTTGCCCATTTCACCCATCTTAATCCATTCCACCTCTCCTATTCAAGATTCAATCTTCAAGGAACTCTTCAAATCAATTTATGGCAGGATTTGTTGATTTTTGATTCCTTATCTGAAAGGAACTCTGTAGAATATCTCCCAAATGTGTGATTTACACATCTTTATGTCACTAAAGATTGATATTTCATTCATTTCAACTTCATCCTTTAAGATGAGATAACTCAATCGAACTGGGGCTCCTTTTCATGAGTAAGTCCCAGTCATAATTCTTAACTTGGGCATCCTCCTTAGGAGTAAGCCCCAATTCTTAAAATTCCCAAATCTTGGCATCCTCCTTAGGAGTAAGCCCGAGTCCCCTAATTTGTGCATCCTCTTTAGGAGTAAGCCCCAAGTCCCTTAATTTTTCAAATCTCATAACCTGGGCCTCCATTTAAGGAGTAAGTCCCAGTCATTATTCTTAACTTGGGCATCCTCTTTAGGAGTAAGCCCCAATTCCTAAAATTCCCAAATCTGGGCATCCTTCTTAGGAGTAAGCCCATGCCCCCTAATTTGGGCATCCTCATGAGGAGTAAGGCCCAGTCCCCTAATTTGGGAATCCTCCTCAAGAGTAAGCCCCAAACCTTAGTTCCCTTAACCTGGGCCTCCTTTTCAGGAATAAGCCCCAGTCATAATCCTTAACCTGGGCCTCCTTTTCAGGAGTAATTCCCAGTCATAATTCTTAACATGGGAATCCTCCTTAGGAGTAATCCCCAATTCTTAAAATTCCCAAATCTGGGCATCCTCCTTAGGAGTAAGCCCCAGTCCCCTAATTTGGGCATCCTCTTCAGGAATAAGCCCCAAGTCCCTTAATTTTTCAAATCTCATAACATGGGCCTCCTTTTCAGGAGTAAGTCCCAGTCATAATTCTTAACATGGGAATCCTCCTTAAGAGTATGCCCCAATTCTTAAAATTCCCAAATCTGGGCATCCTCCTTATGAGTAAGCCCAATTCCCCTAATTTGGGAATCCTCCTTAGGATTAAGCCCCAGTCCCCTAATTTGGGTATCCTCCTCACGAGTAAGCCCCAAACCCTAATTCCCTTAACCTGGGCCTCCTTTTCAAGAATAATCCCCAGTCATAATCCTTAACCTGGGCCTCCTTTTTCAGGAATAAGCACCAGTCTTAATTTCTCTTTACTAGTCATAATTTACGTTTGATCTGGGATTCCTTTTCATAAGTAAAACCCAATCATAAGTCTTCTCCTAATTTGGGCCTCCTTTTCAAGAGTAAGCCCCAAGTTAGAGTATTAAAAATCTCCATGAAGCACATTTAACTTTATGGACCTTTCTCCTGGATTTCTTCCTAAAATAAATCATAATATTCATTTATCTGGGTAGTCATACATACATAAGTCCCACATTATTTCTTATGATTGCATCTTTCATGGCACAATTGTCTGATTTTTTACCAATACGTCATGTTTCTCACACCAAGCATGACTCACATGAGCTTAGAGTGTAAAATTAATTATGAAATCCTTCTTTGAGCCATCAATCATAAACTTCACAAACCCTTACTCGAACTACATTGGTTATGATTCCTTTTATAAACAAAGGATAAGTAGGTAGCCCATATGCAGGTTCGATCCCAACTCTGTAATAATTCATTTCCTTTTGAATGACAATAAACTTCAAGTGCCCCACTCAGTGGCTTTAAAACTAGTATGGTCATCATAAGCACCAAGAGAATTTTACGTATCAATGGATACCATTGACTATGAATCTCTAAAAAAATACAGATGATTCTCTATTGATGGAGAACCTCGAATAAATATAAATGATTCTCTTAATTTCTTACATATCGATAATTGATTGTCAGATCTAAAGGAAAACTCATTTTATATTTGGTAATGTAATAAGGATTCATGAACATAACTTAAATCTATAACGAGAGTCCCGGAGTAGACAATAATTCCCCTAAAAAGGTGTGATGAGTCCGACCTCCCATCCTCTCGACCAATGCAAATTCCTAAGCCTCATCAGTCCATGAACTAATGAGCACCTAACTTCGGAAAGTAGGTCCGAATAGATGTGGAATCATTGGATGTTTCCGGTTTTACGAACAAACCTATTAGAAACCGATCGGAATGTTTGAACCTCCCATCAAAAAGAGGTCATCCCCGGAATCCGATGGAAACAAGGATGGATATTCAACTTCTCCCTTCTTTCCCATATTTCCATTTCTAGAGTGTTCAGCAGATCACTTCTTCTCTTTCTTTTCATTAAAGTTTTAAGACTTAGAGAATTCGTTTTCTGTCTTGATAGTACATGAGAAAATATCTTCGTATGACAAGAAGGATTGTGAGACTAATGCACACAGGATAAATGGTTCTAACCCATCAAAGAATCTATCTATCTTACTCTTTGGGTTATGTATACATTCTGATGCATACCTTTCTAACCTTGTAACATAGGCCTCATACTTTGCGACATTCTCATCCTCCTTTTTCTAGAAGCTCAGAAATTGTCTTTTCATATATTGTCGATGGTCATGAGGATATTATTTTTCCAAAAAAACACTTTAAAATCCCACCGTTCCATGTTTGATACTTATTCATCTTCCTCTGGGTTTTGGATCAATGACCACCATTGATCTGTATCACCCGTGAGGCGATAAACTGCCATGAAAACTTTTTACCTTTCCCTACAACCCAAAGCATGAAATATTTTCTCTAAGGTATTTATCCCTTTCTTAGCTACTAATTGATTTGTAATCCCATTGAATGTTGGTGGTTGTTTCCGCATGAAGCGGTATAACATTTCTCCTCCACATTGTGGATAAGGGTGCTCTATATGGGTTTGTTTATTTTTCATAACCTGAATGAGTTGTCCCAGTATGGTGATTAGCGGATCAACACTAGTTTCATCACCAGCTCCACTATAATTATCTTGAGTAGGAGGTAAATCCTTACATATATTTCCTGCATTTATACGGGTTCCATTACTTCCACTAGGCACCATTTCTAAACAATACCATACACTAGATTCATTTACGAATTGTAATACATATTTCCCAGCTTGTAAAATAGTTAACATAAATTGAAAAAATTATGGATATAATCCATAATCATACAAATGTTTTCTTTGAGGAAGTATTTACTCATAAACCCATCATAATGGGTTGTAAAGAAAATGATAATTATATTAAGCATATCCCCCAGGAGTGTCGTAACCAAGAGTGAAACAAGGCTCTTTGTTGTGCACCAGTTACCATTCAAGTATAGCTCAAAGTTGTGTTTTCGGGTTTTACCCCAAGGTACATCTGTGCCACAGCCACCTCTAGCTGCTCGTATCCAGACAGATATGTATTTCTTTAGAAACTCACTAAATATCTATAATACCAAAATTCCATTAAATTCTTCTATACACTTTTTCAAAGTCAATCTTAGGGTAATGTTTTCTAACCAATGTTTTTCTAAATCGAGTTTCCAAGGATTGTACTAAATTTCCTTTGATACTGACAATAATCCCCCGACCCATGTTACCCAGAGTCGGTGCATTATTACATAACATTGGAATGATCACAAAAGATCATGTCTTGATGGACCGATTAGTTTAGTAGACATGGAAATACTAGATACATTCATAAGTTTTACATTACATTATAAAATGAAAAACTACAAAAACATAGTCTCCATAAGACACACTCATATCCCTTCAACTTTCCCTACAGGTCATTCATTATATACTTCTTCGCATCTTGGGAAAAATAAAACAAAGAGATGGGTGAGCTCAGATTCTCAGTAAGGATAACAATATAGCTGAAACTTTCATAAATAAGCAGAAACATTTAAGGCAATGTAATACTAGAACAAAAGCCTTTAAAATATGAAAATCAAAATAATATGGAAAATATAAAATCAAATAATTCCATTTACGTATTCACATGGATATTCTACTAGTCGAATAATCACATGCCATATCAGTATCCATTTTCATAATGATGGAATGCATAATGCCAAACTTCATAACCGTATAGTCTAGGCCTTCTACCAAGACTAAAAATAAAATTTTTTCAAGGCCATTTTCCAAGACACTAGTTTATCTCATGAGACCTACCTATGCATTGATTAGATATAGAGGGCTCCACCTGTCACTTACTTATTCCAATTCATTCCTCATATGAAAAGGTTCAAACATAACATAAACATTCATATTAAACCTAGAATACAAAATGTTAGTACCTTCTCTATAATCCATGAAAGGTGGGAAAATAAAACATCTATATTCAAACATATCACAAAACCTTCAATACAATATGGAAGTTTTGTATCATAAAAAGTAAACTTCAATTAAGATTTAAAATCCATCAAAGGATATTGACATTGATGAAATCAAAACATTTTTTAGAGAAATATCTTTTTATATTTTGAAAATAATTTAAAAGTCATATAATGATAAAAAAATTTATTTTTATCATATTTTTATAAGATTTTAAGGGAATATTTGACGATGTTATAATGGAATAAAACAGCCGCACCCGCTGTATAAGTAAAAAAAAATCTTACCTTAATTTTGTCGAAAAGGTCATAAGGTACATTCTTTGGAAAACGACGAAAGGATACCTTTCCAACAATTTTATAAAAATCCAATCAAGGGTATAAATGTCTATAACCCATAGTCTAGTAAGTAGTAAAAAAATTTGGAATAAATGTTTCAGAAACATGGATGTGGATGATAAATAGGTCCCAGTAGATACTTACGTAAAAACAACCTTGGAGAATTAATAGATTGCGAAAATAACCCTTACCTTGTACTTTTCCTTGGTTGAGGGTATGTTAACATCCTATATAATATTAAAATAATTTTAAATAAATGATACAAGAACCATATAAATAAATATGATATCATATGTGATCTTCTTATATTA
This sequence comes from Viscum album, assembly GCA_963277665.1. Taxonomy (NCBI): domain Eukaryota; kingdom Viridiplantae; phylum Streptophyta; class Magnoliopsida; order Santalales; family Viscaceae; genus Viscum; species Viscum album. The sequence continues at coordinate 671,925,827 of OY728123.1, forward strand.
CTGTGTTAATAATATTTTAGTATTATCATAGTTTTGGGTGTTAACTGATTCATTTTCCTTTATATTCTTTGTTACGTAAGTAATTTTTTTTTGGATAGAATGTATTTTATTCATATTATGAATTATAGTATGTCGTTAAACATTTTTTTTAATAATAAAATTAAAATTAGACTTGAATGAGTACGATGGTGAGTGAATCTCATCGCATTCGTGGAGATGGTAATCTGTACGTATGCACGAGAGACAATGTCAATATTTTGATATTAAAATAATATAAAAATGGATGGTATATCATATATAAATAATAATTATCTTGTTATATTTCTTATTTACACTAGTTATATTCATTATTATACCCATCCAAATAATGATGTGTTTGAATAACAAACTACACCACGATGTGGAGATGCTAATCTGTACATACGCACGTATGGTGACTTTGTCATTTATAGGATGGATAGATTAATGAATATGGTTGTACCATTTTTATAATAACATAAATGTATATATAAGATATTTTAGTTATAATCATAGAATTGAAACAACAAATAAAGTGGAAGTGGATGATGAAAAGTACTTGATAGAGGTGATGAAATAATTACCTCTACTTTCGGTTCTTCCTTATGATTTGATCAAAACGGCTCTTTAGGTTGGCTTCTATACTTAAGTCAGGCCTCTAGGATAAAGGGAGGACAGTTGGAAGGATGTTTGGGGAGGTTTTTTCCAACCCAAATGGCTTTGAAGGAGTAAATTTTTGAGAAGGGGAAGTGCCCTTTTATAAGAGGGATGAGGGGCACCGTAAGAAAAGATTGAAATATTATTTTTTAATAAACTAATTTTCGGTTTCAAATAGCTCTGAAATGATTTATTTAGAGGATATGGTGGTGCTGGGTTTATAAACACTCAAAAAAACGGTTTTAGATAAGTTTGGGTCACTATATTTCTTTTATCTTTTATATTTAACTCTTAGTTAAACAGTTTGACATTTACCGAGTCTCTTTTTATTTTTATATTATATGGTTAATAAAGTTACAATAAACATCCAAGAGATCCTAAAGTAGTTCATTAATGACATATTTAAAATTATTTTGGTCCTTTGGCTTAAAATTATATTTTTAGGAATAGAATATCAATTAATAATATAATATATGATTTAATAACTCATTTATGTCAATTTTGACACTATTTGTGGTTTTGTTTTTGATAAATTCATAACAGCATTATTATTTCTAAAAAAATTTATTTAATCGCCCCAAAAAAGTCATATTATCCTATAAAATTAGTTTAATTCATAAAAAGACTCAAATTAGATTTATTTGGGTATTTATAATATCAATTATTTTAATATTTCAAAAATTAGGTAATTGCTGCATCATAATTGTGTCAAAAACAAATTAAATCATTTAATGTATTAAAATTATAAATAAAATAAAATTATGTATGAAAAATTTATATCTTTCTAATGAATATTTATAGTCAAATTTATCTTCTGTTTAACCCTATATTAAAAATAATTTTGTTATTAAGCTTTGAATTTAACACTTTTCACTCTTCTTTGAATTAAGTAATAATAAATTTCCTAATCTAATCCAAGTGGACCTAAAGGTTCATATTTTATTCTTATGGTTTTTTTGGTCGAATTATGCTTATTCAATATAAATAAGACTTGTGTTAGGGTAATAATAATATCATTTTTACCTTTAATTACCCTATTTACTTTTAATCGTGGTAAATAAAAGGCAAAAGTTACTATTCACCAGAAATTATTTTTATGTCATTGAAACAAATTTTACATATTGATATCAACTATTTCTCTCAAATTTTTAAAATTTAATTCTTAGAAGTGGAAAAATCATGTTTTATACAAATTTGGAAATCCTCCAAGGAGGTGGGTAAAGGATGATAAAAAGTTCAATAAAATTTTTATATATCTAAAATAATTATAAACTGACTCCACTGAATTACATTGAACTTATATAGGTATTATGTATCTATTTAGACCGAAAATAAATTGAATGAAAATAAATAATTAGTTAAAAAAATCTAGTTTTGAACAATAACTCAGTGTTTTTAACAATTCATCACAAATTGAATGTTTTCTCAAAAATACCCAAAATTCACCCTAAGCTAATTTCAATATTCCGAACCCAAAAATGAAGTCCAATTTGAACGATAAAATTTATAAAATTTCAAAAAGTGTGTATTACTATTCATAACGGCTAGTTTGATTGGTCGCCGTGTGTTAGAATCTCAATGTTGCGTACAATTCAAGCTATTGCATTATTCACAGGGAAACATACTATGGAAGCTTAGGGTGTTAACCTCATACCACTTCCACTTCCCCAGGAACTTCGTCAATTTTAGGCCCCTGATCCTCAGCTTCTTCCTCATGGACACCAGCTATAAGTTCATTCAATTCTAGAATGATTTAATGATTTTCAGCATTATGATGGGGTGATCTATCCCCATGACCAGCCTCTCTAAGATCAACATCCTCATGTTCAACATGCTCAGAACCATCACCAGCTCCATGTACAGATTCCTCACTGGATCTTTCAATAAATTTTTTCCCACTTTTAAAGAATCACATACATGTTCATCATTTCCTCCTTCATCATCAGCATCATCAAAAGACTTATTATTTGATTTACTTACGTAGCCTTCAGCTCCAGTAACCTCGGTCTCTTCCTCATCCTCATCACCTAACAAAGGTACTCTTGAGGTTAAGTCCAAAGGTAGACTAGCAGATCCATAAGATATATCATTGGGGATTTCAATAATATTAGAATCACTCCTGCCATGAAAAAGGTGATCCTTCTTCCCTTGGCACTTCAGTCTCAGCTTTCTCATCAGAATAAATATGTTTCGCCCCTGGACTGATACCTTGATACACATGATCCTTGGGATTGGTTGGACGATCAATTGGATTTAATTCCGCATAAAAACATTCCTCATCTCCTACCCAACATTTATTCAATGGGTTCCATAAGATATTCTACCTTTTTATGTATCTTTTTGAACGATGAAACCAATTCATGAACTTATCACTTCATCTCCATCTTCCACTCAACCTAACCTTTTTAACATGGAATGGATAATCCTAGGATAGTACAAAAACTTTGCCTTCTTGGATGGATTTATCAGGTCATAAACATGCACCATTAGATACCTAAACAGGTTTACATTTATCCCATTTTTCAACAGATTGATCATGAAAACATCCTGATAATTCACAACTGAAAAATATTCCTTCCTTGGGTAGATTTGATGTTGCATAAACATAAAAAGTAACCTTTCCTCTCCAAAAAAATTACTTGCAGTAGTTCTCTTAGATTCTCCATTTCTAGTCTACTCCTTTGGAGCATCTTTATAAGAGAAATAATCATAGGAATGTGGAATATTACCTTGATAATCAGCATAGACAACATCATGAGGTATCCCCAAGCGCTCCTCCCATTACTTAGACAAAAAAGTTATTTCCTTTCCCTTTACCATTGAATTCATCTTTTCCTCCTCAGTTTCATCGAGGGATATGTTCAAATGTGGATAAAACTCAATTACTAGATGGGGATAACAAGGGATTTCATTATTAGAGAACCAGTTTAGCCACCCTTGAGATTCCAATACTCCTAACAAAAACGACATGCTTGATAGTATCCACTCTACAGACACTTACTTCTCAGTTATAACCACTCGGCTTTCCAACCATTGTTTTACTATCCCATTGAACTCACCCTTCTAACGTTTAACAGATGGAGATTTTCTTGGCTCTCCCATAGCATGCATGGTCCTTTCCATTTTCGGGTTTCGGATTCCGAAGGATTTGAGAGGTCGTGGGTCGAGCAGTTGAGTGACAAAAGGTAGAAGGTTTTATAGGAGTGGGAAGGTGAATGTTCGGGATGGATCGAACATAATATATAATTTAGGGATTGTAAATCATAATGCATAAAATTTAAATGCGGAAAAATAATACAAAACACCATCGTTTTATTTAAAACAGGTATAATTGCTTATGAATCCTTAAATACATCGGTGTCATTGAATCAGTATTACACGACCAGTTTCAAGGATCAGTTTCCCAAGATTAGTTTCAAGGATAAGTTTCACATGATTAGTTTCAAGGATCAGTTTCAAGGATCGGTTTCACATGATTAGTTTCAAGGATCAGTTTCACAAGATTGGTTTCAACGTTCGGTATGACAAGAATGGTTTCAAGGATCAGTTTCACATGATCGGTATCAAGGATCATTTTCACTACATCGGTTTCAAGGATCGATTTCACAAGATCGGTTACAATAATGGGTTTAACAATATCTTATAGACTTATCATTCTTAGTTCATGACTGATGTAGTTCATTCTCTCAGAGTTTAAGGGTTTAGTTAATATATTTTCAAGCTGATACTCATTCACAATTAAATAAAAAGTTCTATAACCATTTTGATAATGATCTCTAAAAAAGTGATGCCATACATCAATATTCTTTATTCTAGAATGAGAAATTGGGTTCTTAGAAATTTTAATAGCACTTGTGTTGTCACAGTTTATGAGGATATGTATTAATTGAAATCCATAGTCTAATAAGGTGTGTTTTATCGAAAAAATTTGTGCAAAACAACTACCAGCAATAATGTATTCTACATCAGAAGTTGATAATGCACCTGAATTTTTCTTTTTAATACACCATGATATTAGTGTCTTTACAAAAAGTGACATGTTCCAGAGGTACTCTTTCTATCTAATATACATCCACCAAATTCTACTTCTGAATAGCTAACTAAATCAGATGGTTTTCCTCTAGGATTGAAGAGTCCTATATTAGTTGTAAACTTCAGGTATTTGAAGATTCTTTTTACAGCATTTAAATGTTAATCTTTTGGGTTTTCTTGAAATCTTTCACACATACACACACTAAACATAATTTCTGACCTACTGGAAGTTAAGTACATCAAACACCCAACCATTACTCTTTAAGAAATTTGATCAACTGATTTTCCATTTTCATCAAGATCTAACTTACATGTAGAACTCAAAGAGGTTTTACAAATCTTAATGTTATCCAAACCACCTCTTTTTCGAAAGATATTTAGGGTACATACATTGATTTAAAATAATACCATATTTATTTTGAAATATTTTAAATCTAATAAAATATTTAAGTTAACCCATTAAACTCACATAAAACTTGCTTCACATTATTTTTGAATAATCATTACATAAATTATTTTTGGAAGATCCAAAAATAATATCATCTACATATATTGGGGCTATTATAACTTCTTTTAAAATTATTTTTATAAATAAAGTAGGATCTGGAAGTCCTTTTGTAAAGACTTTAGAAATAAGAAAAAGACTCATCCTTTCATACCAAGCTACTGGAGCTTGTTTCAAACTGTAGAAAGCGTTAGATAATTTGAACACAGGATTTGGAAAGTGTTGATTTTTAAATACTGGGGTTTGTTCATTAAATACATCCTTAATTATATAACCATTTAAGAATTCACTTTTGACATCCATTTGATAATTTTTATAATCCATGTGTGCTGCATAGGAAAGTAAGATCCTAATTTCTTCATGTCTAGGTACTGGTGAAAAGGTCTCTTTATAATCAACTCCCTCTTCTTGATTATATCCTTGTGAAACTAGTCTAATTTTGTTTCTAACAATATTTCCAACTTCATCTACTTTATTTCTAAATACCCATTTGGTTCCTATGTTCTAGGTATGCTTTGTTCTATCTATAAGTTTCCTAACTTTATTTCTTTCAAAATGAATATGTTCTTCTTACATGGCCATTACCCAAAACTCATCATTAATTGCATAATTTATATTTTTTGGTTCAAGCTATGACAGGAAGTATGGATGTTCAACCTAGTTTCTCAAAGAAGCTCTCATTTGTGTTCCTCTATCTATACCTACAACAAAAACCTCTAGTGGATGATTCTTAAGGGTCCTAGTTGTTCTTGAGAATGTAGGATTTGATATTTTAGGATGGTCAGGTTGATCTTGTTCAATTTGGTTAGGATCTGAATAATTTCCAGAACTAGAAGATCTCAAATATTCCATTACATAATGATTTCAGATTTTATCATTAATTTCCACATTGGACATATACTCTTCAATATTTTCTAATGAGGTATTGGGCTCTTGTGGATCGGCATCATCAAATTTGATATATACAGACTCCTCCACACATTAGGTTTTCTTATTAAAGACTCTATAGGCTTTTCTTAATGTAGAATATCAATGAAATATTCCTTTGTCGTTTTTTGAGGAAAATTTATCTAAAATATCTTTAGTGTTTATAATATAAACATGACATACAAACACATTAAAATAACATACTTTGGGTTCTTTATTGTTCCACAACCCATAAGGAGTTTTCATAAGGATGATTCTGAATAAGACTTCGTTTATTATGTAACAAGCTATATAAATAGCTTTAGCATTGAACTAAATGAGTAGGTCATACTCATTGAGCATAGTTCAGGGAATTTCCTGTAGGGTTGAATTTAGTCATTCTACCATACCATTTGGTTGAGGTGTCCTAGGAGAAGAGAAATTATGATTGTAGCCATTTTGTGAGCAAAATGCTTCAAAATATTGATTTTAAAAATAATGACCATGACCACTTCTTAATGATTTAATATTTAGTCCACTATGATTTTCTACAGTCCAAGCATACTAGGTAAAGTGTGAACAAGCTCCACTTTTGTGTGTTAGGAAAAAGGTACAGGTGTACCTAGATAAATCATCTACAAGAAAATAAACATAGTTCATCCCATTGAGACTCAAAACTCTAGATTTTCCAAACCAGTCCTTGTGAAACAACTCAAGATGATGAGAATTAGTTAATTATTTCTTTGGTTTGAAAGTGATTTTATGTTGATTTTCTTTTTGATAAGGATTACACACTTTATTATCTGGAAACTCTAATTTTGGTAAGTCTTTAACTAAACCATTTCTAGTTAGGATCCTAAGAGAGTGTATGTAGCAATTTCCTAGTCTTATATTCTATAGAAAATACTCTTTCTGTACGACATTTAGATAAGAGAAATTATGTGAGGCTAGTGTGTCTACATTTATAGCATATACATTATCATTTCTAAAGGTAGTAAATAATAGGTTATTCATGGCATAAAAAACATGGAATGAATCATTTTTTTTAATTTAACATTAAATTAATCATAAAAAAATTGAGATATACTGATCCGGTTATACATTAATCCATTAACATACAATAATTTAGAAATTAAAATAGATTTAGGGTTAATAATCATGCCTAGGTCGATTATGTTTCCATTACCATTGTCACCAAATGTTACATGCCCTCCATAAATCTTGATATGACTTTTAAATAGTGAATAATCCCCTCTCATATGTCTTGAATAGCCTCTGTCCATGTACCACATATTTTTACAAGAGCTCTTTTGGCTGTTTACCTACAAAATAGTCCATCAAAGAAACAAATTTGGTACATATATTGGCCTGGGTCAATATAATTTAGTGATATAAGCTTTAGAAACCCAAAATTGTCTTATGGGATTCCTATATATAGATTATATAGTGTTTGAAAAATAAAATCTACTTGGTCCACATGAATTGGATTTTGTAAAAGAATTCTTGGAACTCGAACTTGCTGTAAAATTCAGGTTTTTGAAACAGGTAGTAGATTTTCCAGATTTGGTTACAAAATGTGATTTGGATAAATTCCATTTACATGGTTGATATCCTATCCTAGAAATATAATTAGGAGCTGTTTGTTTACCAATAATTTGTGTAAGAGTGTTTTTTCCATTGGTAATCATTTCCAAGTCTTTCTTCAATTACCCATTAGACTTTTTTAACTATTTTTTTTTCCTTGAGCAGTTGAGCATTTTTGAATTCTTTAGTTGTACGTTCAGAGTTAATAGTCACAGTAAGAGCATTTTTTTTCTTCAGATATTTATACTTATCTTTCAACTCATTACATGTTTCTTCTAGCATGTTTCTATATTTGAATAATTCATAATTTGCATTATTCAAGGTCTCACTTTTAGAATAATAAGAATAATGTACAGGAGATCAGTTGTGTTTGTTATAAAAAACATATTAGCCATATCAACCTTCTCACTTTGAGAAGAGAAATATTCACTTGAGTTTTCCTCAGAGGAACTTCAGGTGGCCTTTATTGCTTTTTATACCTTCTATCATTATTTTCATACTTTTTCTGAGATTTCTTCTTTGGAAAGTCATCCATTTCATGCTCTTTCCTTTTACATTGGTAACAGACTATCTCTTCTGACTTATCATTTCTCTTCCAATCCTTTTTCCATATTCCCATATTATCATAATTTACTTTGTAATTGTGCTTTATAAAAATAGTCTATTTCTTGTAAAATTTGTTGAATCTTCTAGCCAAATGGGCCATTTCTTCATCACTATCTGAAGATAAATCTTCACTGCTAGAGATTTCAATAGCAGTTTGAACTTTATCCTTGTCTTTAATTTTAGATGCAATTGTCTTGAAAGCCATAGATTTTCTTTCGGGTTCATCATCTTCTTGATTTACCTTCAATTCCTCTTCATACAACATTAATTTTTCAATCAATTCCTTCACTGGAATTTTATCAATATCACACGATTCCCTAATAGACACTAATGTTCCATGCCATCTTTCCAGAAAGTATCATAGAATCCACATAATCTATTCTTTGGTTGTTACTTCTCTTCCTAAATAAATCATGGTATACACAATTTCATTGAACTTAATATACATATCAATAAAAAAATCATCATGATTAAATCTGATGTTTTCATAATTAATAGTATAAGTATTTAATATCATCTATTTAACATTAGATATTCCCTCATGAGATATAGATATAGTGTCCCAAATTTCATGTGCAGTTTTACAAGGAGAGATACGATTAAACTCTTCATATCCTGGTGCAAAGTACAGTGCATTCATTGCATTGCAATTATTATTATAGGCTGTCTTGGTAGGATTATCCCAATTGTTTCCAACAGTTTCAGGAATTATATATTTACTTTCAAGAGCAGAATATATTTCAAATCCCATGCTTTATAGATGTATTTTCATTTTAAGATTCCACTGAGCATAATTAGTTCCAGTAATGAAACTAGGTCTATTGGGAGAAGCCCCTTCTAATCTATTTTCCATGATACATATTTTAGAAGAAATTCAAAAAGAAAAAAATTTAGAAATAACAGAAAATTTTAGATCTTAGAAAAAAACTATAATAATAGTTGACAAAATTTGAAAAACTGACAATATCTTTCAATTATGTCCCTTCGATACAAAATGTTGGTCGGATTAGATAACTCAGGAGGGGGGATGAATTGGGTATCTATACAAATTTATGTTAAAATTGGTTATATAAAATAATACCCCTGAATAATGTAATCGAAGTCAATTTGTAGTGAATTTACAAAATCCCTGAATGTTCAATTTATTTCTACGGAAAATGATTAGTTCTCAGTTTTACCAATATAATGATTTGTCAAAATTTTGAAACTAACAAAAAAATTCAAAACAGATATAAACACTTTATAATGTAACTATAAAATTTCGGTTTATCTTAATGTGAAATGAATTAAACACATATCAGATTAAAAAACAAGACAAACTACACAGTAGATAAAAACAAGAGGTTCAGTCTTAAGCTGTTACTTAGTCCTCTCGACATGGTGATCACCTACCACAAATTATTTTACATTAATAATCTTTTAATCCACACCCTGGATGGGGATTGAAAATTGCACAAAAGCCTATCCAGGTCAAACTTGACCTCTACCACAGTTATTCATGGGAAAACTAAAAAACCAATCACACATGATCTCTTCTACAGTTCTATGTGGGATACAATAGTGGAAAAGGGATTGAGTGTGAGGATATTTTAGTATCCTTCATTATGCTCAGGATACAGCGTGTGTGACACAAACAGATACACACACTACTCAAAAAGTAAACACAAGATCACAATAGAGTTATATAAGAAGAATAGAGTGTAGCAATATTTGTGTGTTGTGCAGTAAATATCTGGACTCAATGGATATAGGTAAAATGATATTTGAGACCTCTTCTAGATGTTGTCTCTAAAACAGAGTATCTTAGTATTTGTATTCTAGGGTCGAGGTATTAAATGGTATAGTTCTTCTATCGGAGGATGTTTAGCATGCTTCAGAAAATTACTTCATGTAATGTTAAACTCCTTGTATACTCATGCATCGAGTTCTTTTATTCACAATATCTTACATATTTTCACATCCATCCTTTATTTCTAGCAGATTCCCAATGTGTGTCTTTTAAGGATGAGCTTTTAATCCTTTTAAACATCAAGGTCTAGTAGGCATGAAGATCTCCCCATGTGTATGTACATCGTACTGTCTACAGATATTCCTACAGACAAATTAAATAATGTCAGAAACATTTATTTTTCTAAATATGACCGTTAAAAATAAATTTGATTTAATACATTTAAATTAATAAATTTGAAATAGTTATTTATGACTATCTTTGAGTCATAAGTATTGGTCTGTCATCATCGGTTTTTCCCCATCAGTTTTTTATCATCGGTCCGTCATCATTGGTCTGTCTACATCCTTTTTTCATCAATATATCATCATCAGTCTGTTATCATTGGAGTGTCATCAGTGGTCTATCAGCATTGGTTTTTCATCACTCTGTCATCATCGGTCTATTATTATCAATGTTTCATCATCGGTGTGTTGAAAATTGGTTTGTCAAACATTGGTGTATTGAACATCGTTGTGTCGAACATCAGTGTGTTAAACATTGATGTGTCGAACATCAGTGTGTCGAACATCAGTGTGTCGAACATCAGTGTGTCAAGCATACTATCGGTGCAAGAACTCTGAGAAAATTATGAAGATTCTATCTTAATCATACAATTACTAAGTAATGTCACATCCAATAATACATGTAAAAATACACTTATAAACATATTTATTCATAAATATAGGTTATTGACTTATTAAAAAATGTTTTTCTTAATGAAATAGTAGAATCTGTAGTTCGACATTATTTGTGATTATGAAAACTATTATATCATAGAGGGTCCAATAGATATGAACATAATACTCATAATATGACCAACATAATATCTATCAGAGGCCCTATAATTTTCTACCGTTGAGGAAAAACAAGGTATGTGAAACATTATTCCTCTATAACACTAAAAATTTTCCACTATTGTGTATGAATGGGCCGTCTACATTATTTCAATCAAGATTTATCTTCTTAGTGAAGTAGTTCAGGAAATTTATCACCAAGATATTCAATGGTACAATCAAATTCTTCCAAGGATGTAGGATTTCAGACAAAATGTTGCAAGGGAATGACTGAATCGTTTTCTAAGGAAAATTAGTTTCATGTAGTGTAAAAGCATTCAATGGAGGTCGAGGTGGGCCCTAGGACTATGATGTGTACATTTTTCATTACTATTTCTATAGTGAAATATTTATTTGATATAGGTTTATCTCACTCCATTATATCAACACACATTCGGAATTGTTTAAATACCCTTATGGAACTAATGATATATGTTATGGATATAGTGACGCCACTTGGAATGAAAATGATGTAGTGTTTTTATGCCCCTAGTGAACCCTCTCTCTAACAAATTTTTTTGTCTTGGGTCTACTTTGATCTTGATATGTATTAATTTGATGATGTTATCCAGATGTAATGTATAGTATCTTATAGATCGTGGATTAACTATTATCATCAGTGGGTGTCTTTTAATACCCCCAAAGTGAATGTAAGAAATTTTATCTTCATCAAGGTATGAAACCATTAGTTTTTAGTTTAGTTCATTTGTTTTATCCTTTTATTCATGCCCAATGAGGTAATGGTGTGAAAATGGGTGTCTGAGTATTGTTTGGAACCTAGAGACATATCTTTTTTAGGAAAAAAATGGGACACATAGATAGAATAAATCATATATCCCCCTCTTCCTGGTTTAATATGTAACACCTCGAGCTTCCACAATACATCTCCCTTTCAATAATCCAATAGCTTGCATTGTACGCAAGTTCGAGTTATAACACACCGCGACCAATAAAAGTAGCAGTTATAAATAGTAATACCCACTTTTTGAAATTATATAAATTTTATATTTCCAAATGGACTTCATTTTTTTATTTGGAATTTCGAAATTATCCTAAGCTGATTTTTTTGTAATTTTTTGAGAACTTCCAATTTATTATGAATAGTAAAAAATAATTAATAACAAATTTGTTAATAAAAATAATTTATAGTGATAAATTTTACTATTGAGTGGTTTTAAAGTATAAATAGAATATTTTTTTATCATTTTATCCAATGGTGGTCATTATAATTAATTTCACTTTGAAATTGGACATAAACAATTGTCAATATTTTGATATATATTGTTTCTTAAAAACATGCTATTTGTTGTGACAGCGGGAATTAATTATAAAATTATTTAATGCAACTTATATTATTGTAATTTTTGAAAATAGACATAATTTTTGAATTCGTAATATCAATTATATTTTAGGGTGAAATTTTTGCATTGTTTTGAAAAACTTCAATTTTTGATGATAGTGAAACCACTAAGTGGTAGTTAAAAAAACTGATTTTTTGTTTAAATTAAACTTTACGTCTTCTATGAATTGAATTCCAAAAATAAGACATAAATGGTTGTCATTAGGATGTAAAATGTGGTTCAATGGGATTAAAATAATTTTTTTGTGAATACTAACTTTTATGTTTTATTAATCACGATTAAAGGTAATTAGTGAAATTTAAGGTAAAAATGAAATTATAAAAATATGAAAATATTTTGACACCTGTCCTACCCTTATTGGATGAGTCATGGACGACCAAGAAAATACATGGGTCAACTTGGGGACCCCATGAAGCCACTTGGGTAAGAAAATGACATTAATAACTTTTTATTTAAAGTAAAAATAAAATTGTCACAAACATGTATTTTTTTACTAAATAAATTATTAAATGGGGTTATATAAGTTTACTTTTAGACTATAAATATTAATTGGAAATATAAAAATATTTCTTACATCATGATTTTTTTTATAAATTTTAGACATTAAATAAATTAAATTTTTTATGACACCATGATGATGCAGCGATTACCTCATTAATTATCGATTTAAATAAAATAAAAATATAATGTAAACTCTAAGACTTACACATGTCAAAAACCTATTGTATGATTATATTTCGAATCCTTATCACCTTATATTAGAAATATATATTTTTGGGACCTTTGAAATCCGAAAATCATCTCATAATAATGTAACATTTCATGAGTTTCCAAGAGTGCCCCTCCTCTCCTCTTATAAAAGGCCCCCACCACTACCACCTTATTCACACCATCAAAGCCATTTTTCTCGGCCAAACTCTGCCCAAATACTTTCTCAACTTCCCTATATTACTCCTAGAAGCCTCACTTTGCGCAGAATTCTTCCCAAGGAAGCTTTTGGCTCAAATCAAAAAAGAGTTACCCGATTTTAAGGTAATGTCTTCTCTTATGTTATTTTGTTTTATTTTTCTTCTCCAACCCCTTAAACTCTTGTTATTCCTTTAATTTGTAACATCAACAATATATTCAATATACTAGTATGTTTTTTGAGATGGTTTTGATTTACACTTACACACACCTCCGTCTAATGGTTAAAGAACATACTGTTTCTGTGGGTGGCGAAATACTGCCTCACGAAATGATGATTGTTCAAATATTCTTTTAACACCTCTAATGGTGGCCATTATGATGTCACTATTTTTATATATGATATATATTCTGTTTTTGTTTTCCTTATGATTATGTACTTTTCATTTATGGCATACCTTTATTATTTTCATCATGGGTAAATGCAATAATTTCATTTTAGGAAGTGCGGACTACCGCCCCCTCAAAGTGATTTGAATCGTTAATGTCATATGTGGGACGTATGAAGGATGGAGTAAATGATATTATATATGATATTATACTAGAATTATTATACACCTTTATATCATTATGATTTCATTCCATTAAATACAAAATTTAAATGAAAGTAGCGTTCATGCGTACGTACGGCTTACTGTCTCCATGAACGGTGCATTTCATTTATTACCTCTAAATGTTACGTAATATTATGAATGAATGTATATACTGGATATATATGATATATATGATATCTACATAAAGAATATAATTCTGGAGATAATGGATATTCTACCACAGAAACAACTTGTAATTATAATAAGTTTATTTTTTACTCAAGTACCAAAGATCGAAAAAACGACCGTTATTAACTTAAATAATTACATAATGTTCATAACATGGTAATAAGTGTTATAAAAGGAATAATGAACTTGAAAAAGGTTCTTAATCAATTATAAAGTAACTCTAGTTTATTATTCATCAGGTTAATGAACGATCGAGTCATGTCGGACACGAGGTAAGGGAACTTCTTACCCCAATTTCCGTTCTTTGGGTTTTTCTCCTACTTTCAAATTATGTCATGATATTATTAAGTCCTATATTGTATTTATACTTTCTTTACGTGTACTTATAGTGAATACAGATAATAGATCTATTTTATTTAAAAAATGATCTTTTTAAGGGACTTCGTCTCAATCTTCTTTAATTGAGGCATATTCTGTTTCAAAACAAGACTTTCTTTTATACTATGTATAAACCCCTTAGACTTTTACGTTTATTAAAAAGGAATATTTTTATACGAAGAATTTTACTAAATGGAAAAAAGGAATGTTTTTTTGTTGTACGTATGCGGTGACAATGACTTCTCCATCGCCATGACCATTATTTGCGTTTCGGCTTCCTCTACAAGCCATAACTTTTATAAAAATGAAAAATAAATACAATGTTTTAATTTTCATTTATTTTGGTATTGAAAATGGTCTTGATAATGTTTTTATTATATCAGTGTGTTGAATTGATATCTTGCTATTGAAATGTGTAAATGTTATGTTTCCTTTATGCATGTTTTATGTGATATGATTATGTAATGGTTTAGGATATGTTTAAACCTTTTCATATGAGGAATGCATTGGACTTAATAAGTGATGGGTGGATCCCGCTATAGCTCCTCGATGCATCGGTAGGTATCATGAGACAAACTAGTGTCTTGGCATGAGGCCTTGAAAAAATATTATTTGTAGTGTTGGCACGAGACCTTGGATACGTGGTTATGATAGTCTGTCATTATGCATTCCATCATTATGAAAGTGGTTATTGATATTGAATGTGATTATTCGACCAGTAGAATATCCATGTGAATAAGTAAATGGAATTATCTCATTTTAATTTTTCCATATTATGTTGAAGTTCAAGATTAAAAATATTCTGTTTTAGTTATACATTTCCTTAAAGGTTTATGTTTATTTATGAATTCTTCTGCTATATTGTTATACTTACTGAGCATCTGAGCTCACCCTTTCAATGTTTTATTTTTCCCAGGACGTGAAGAAATATTTTATGACTGACCTACAGGGATAGTCTGAAGGGGATAGAAGTGTGGACTATGGAGACTATGTTATTGTGATTTTTCACTTTATGATGTAATGTAACATTTATGATTGTATCTAGTGTTTCCAAGGCTACTAAACTAATCATTCTTTCGAGAATTGATCTTTTGTGATCATGCCAATGTTAGACAATAATGCACCGACTCTAGGTAACTGGGGTCGGGGCATTACAGTTGGTATCAGAGACAGTTTAGTACTAACCTTGGAAGCTATATTTAGAAAAACTCTGATTAGAGCACATAGACCTAATATAAAATTTTAGGTTTAGTATAGAAGAACTTCCTAGAATTTTGGTATTATAGAGATTTTTTGAGTTTTCGGAGCAATACATCCCTTTCTAGATACGAGCAGGTAGAGGAAGCTCTGGCACAAATGTACCTAGGGGTAAAACACGAAAACACCGCTTTGAGCTATACTCGAACGGGAACTGGTGCACGACAACGGGCCTTGCTGCACTCTTGGTTACGACACTCCCGGGGGATATTCTTAGGATAATTATCATTTTATTTACAAACCATTATGAAGGGTTTATGAGTATATACTTCCTCAAAGAAATTTTTTCTGTGATTATAGTTCAATTTATGTTAAGTGTTTTACAATTATGGAATTATTTATTTTGATTCATAAATAATCTAGTTTATGCCATTATTTTAAAATGGAACCTTGCGGGAGGAATGGAAATAGTATCAATGAACGCACTCCATGTAGGGATTTCCCTCCTGCTCAAGATAATTATTGTGGAGCTGGAGATACAACTGGTGCTGATCAACTTATTACCATACTGGGACAACTCACTCAAGCTATGGATAATAACCTTACTCGTATGGAGCACCATGATCCGCAACATGGAGGATCAATGTTAGATCTCTTTGTGAGGAAACAACCACCAAAAGATAATGGGGGTAAAAATCCCTTAGTAGCTAAAGAATGGATCGATTCCTTAGAGAAAATATTCCATGCCTTGGGGAGTAGCGAAAGGGAGAAAGTTGTCATGGCAGTTTACCACCTCACTGGAGAAGCCGATCAATGGTGGTCGCTGATTCAAAACACAAAGGAATATGAAGAAGTATCAAGTATGGAATGGAGGGAGTTTAAAAAAATTTCTTAGAAAAATACTTTCTACATGAACATCGAGTAGATATGGAAAGCCAATTTCTGAGTCTGAGGTAGAAGGAGGATGAAAATGTTGCAATGTATGAGGCCAGCTTTACAAGGTTAGCAAGACATGCTACATATTATATATATAACCCAAGAAGTAAGATTGATCGTTTCTTTGATGGGTTAAAATCATTTCTCCATCGAGATTTAGTATCACAATCTTTCTCAACATACGAAGATATAGTCTTCTGTTCTATCAAGACAGAAAAGGAATTCTCTAAATCTTATGACAATAAAGTAAATCAAGAGAAGAAGAGAATGTTGGATCAAGAGACAAATAATGGGAAAAAGGTAAAGAAGGATTTTCCATTATGTGATAATTGTGGGAAGAATCACCCCAGTACATGCCTAAAAGGAATGAGAGTTTGTTAGAAGTGTGGAGAAAAAGGTCACCAGGCTTGTGATTGCAAAGGAAAGAAAGAGACTATCAATGTTGAATGCTACAATTGAAGGGAAATGAGGAATTATACAAATGAATGTCCTAAGAATCAGGAAAAAATTACCTCAGAAAAGGCTAAGGGATCAAGGAAAATCTTATGTTGTTACTACAGTTGAAGTGGAATAATTAATGTATTGGTGCTTTTGAAAACAAGGATTATATTCTGGTTATAAGAATAATGTGATATATATAAGGATTGTACTGCAGTACTTGTTGTTTTCATTAAGTTTTTAATATGATGAAGGTAATCATATTTTTAGTATATGACAATAAGACAAACATTAATTTGTTTGATGAATCTGATGATACAATAGATTTTGGAATTTAGAGACCTTTTAGAAAAAGTCTGGATGGATGTATTTTGGATAACTATAAAGGATGGAATGGATTATGTTGAACATTGTATAGTATTGTTTATGGTTAAAACATTTATGAAGATTATTTTTGAAATATTATAATACTATAGTTTTAGAAAAAGGACAACCTGCAGGTTGGGGGATAAGCCGTTGTGTCAGACAAAGCTGTAGGAATCGAACCCACAACCATAGTGTGACATGCCATTATTACCTGCCACTAGCCTGCAGGAATTCCCTGGTTATTACAAAATAGTTTTCCTAATCTAAATGGTATGTGTTAATATTTTGAACCTTATACAATTATGATAAATACAATATTTTGAGTTCTATTACCTTTTGGAGTGAATGATGGGTTGTGGTAAAAAATTATTAAAGAATGAAAGTCTAAATGACAAGTAAGTATATTTCATTACTTTCTTAGTAAATCTCCTAAATAAATTCCACAACTTTAATAAAGGTAACTGAAAACAAAAAAATTTGTCGGGTAACTTTTCCAATTGGGGAATCAATGACCATTTATCCAATAACAAGTTTGTGATTTTCTTGTAGTTAAATTTCTCCTAATAATATTTTCTACAACTCTCAATTAGACCTTGATGGTTTCTTTCTCCTCTGTATCCATATTTTTATATAATCCTAGTATGGGCTATCTCGAGTGACCTTTGTACTTCTCTTTATTTCTTTTAAAGTTATATTTTTATTAACCCTATTTCCTATGTTGGTTTTCCACAAAGGTATTTTCTATTTTTAACATTTTATTTTCAAAGAAAAATTTCAAATTGCGAGGACACAATTTATTGAAGTAGGGGAGAATGTAACACCCCGAGCTTCCATGATACGCCTCTCTTTCAATAATGCAATAGCTTTCATTGTATGCAAGTTTGAGTTCTAACACACTACGACCAATAAAAGTTGCAGTTATGAATAGTAATAACCACTTTTTCAAAAATATATAAATTTTATATTTCAAAATGGACTTCATTTTTGTATTCGGGATATCAAAATTATCCTAATCTGAATGTTTTGTAATTTTCTGAGAACTTCCAATTTTTTATGAATAGTGAAAAATACTTAAAAACAACTTTTTAATAAAAATAATTTATAGTTATAAATTATACTATTGAGTGGTTTTAATGTATAATTAGAATATATTTTTACCATTTTATCCAATGGTGGTCAATATAATTAATTTTACTTTGAAATTGGACATAAACAATTGTCAATATTTTGATATATATTGTTTCTTAAAAACACGCTATTTGTTGTCACAATGGGTATTAATTATAAAATTAATTAATGCAACATATATTTTTGGAATTTTGTAAAATAGACATCATTTTTGAATTCAGAATACCACTTATAGCTTAGCGTGAAATTTTGGCATTGTTCCGAAAAACTTCAATTTTTGATGAATAGTGAAACCAATAAGTGGTAGTTAAAAAAAATGATTTTTTGTTTAAATTAATGTTTACCACTTCTATGAATTGAATTTCAAAAATCCAATATACATGGTTGTCATTAAGATGTGAAATTTGGTTCAATGGGATTAAAATAATTTTTGGTGAATAGTAACTTTTCTGTTTTATTAATCGCGATTAAAGGTAATTAGTGAAATTTAAGGTAAAAATGATATTATAAAAATATGAAAATATCTTGACACTAGTCCTACCCTTATTTTATGTGTCATTTATGACCAAGAAAATCCATGGGTCAACTTGGGGACCTCATGGAGCCACTTGGGTAAGAAAATGACATTAATAACTTTCTATTTAATGTAAAAATAAAATTGTCACAAACATGTGTTGTTTTACTAAAACAATTATTACATGGGGTTATGTATGTTAAATTTTAGACTATAAATATTCATTGGAAAGATGAAAATATTTCATACATCATGATATTTTTTTTATAATTTTTAGACATTAAATAAATTAAATTTGTTATGACACCATGATGATGCAGCGATTACCTCATTAATTAACGATTTAAATAAAATGAAAACATATTGTAAAATATAAAACATACACTTGTCAAAAACCTATTGGATGAATATATTTCTAACCCTTATCACCTTATCTTTTAAATATATAATTGTGGGACCTTTGAAATCCGAAAATCATCTCATAATAATATAACATTTCATGAGTTTCCAAGAGTGCCCCTCCTCTCCTCTTATAAAGGCCCCCACCACTACCACCTTATTCACACCATCAAAGCCATTTGGCTCGGGCAACCTATGCCCAAATACTATCTAAAATTATCTCTATTACTCCTAGAAGCCTCACTTTGGGTAGAATTCTTCCCAAGGAAACTTTTGGCTCAAATCAAAAAAGAGTTACCCGATTTTAAGGTAATGTCTTCTCTTATGTTATTTTGTTTTATTATTCTTCTCCAACCCCTTAAACTATTTTTATTAATTTCTTTTGTAAGAAAACCATTATCATAAATATACTATGTTGTTTTTATGAGAAGGATTTGATTTAAGCTTATACACACCTCCGTCTAATGGTTAAAGAACATACTGTTTCTGTGGGTGGCGACATACTGCCTCACGAAATGATGATTGTTCAAATATTCTTTTAACACCTCTAATGGTGTCCATTATGATGAAAAATTTTTTATATATGATATATATTATGTTTTTGTTTTCCTTATGATTCGTTACTTTTCAATTATGGCATACCTTTATGATTTCCATTATGCGTAAACGCGATAATTTCATTTTAGGAAGTGCGGACTACCGCCCCCTCAAAGTGATTTGAATCGTTAATGCCATATGTGGGATGTAAAAAGGATGGAGTAAATGATATTATATATGATATTTTACTATAATTATAATACACCTTTATATCATTATGATTTCATTCCCTTAAATACGAAATAGAAATTAAAGTAGCGTTCATGCGTACGTACGGCTTACCGTCTCCATGAACGGTGCATTTCATTTCCTACCTCTAAATGTTACGTAATATTATGAATGAATGTATATACTGGATATATATGATATATATGATATATAAATCAGTAATATAATTCTCTAGATAATGGATATTCTACCACATAAACAACTTTTAATTATAATAAGTTTATTTTTGACTCAAGTACCAAAGATCCACAAAACGACCGTTATTAACTTAAATAATTACATAATGTTCATAATATGGTAATAAGTGATATAAAAGGAATAATTAACTTGAAAAAAGGTTCATAATCAATTAGAAGTTAACAATAGTTTATTATTCAGGAGGTTAAAGAACGATCGAGTCAAGTCGGACACGAGGTAAGGGAACTTCATAACCCAATTTCCGTTCATTGGGTTTTTCTCCTACTTTCAAATTATGTCATGATATTATTATGTACTATCTTGTATTTATACTTTCTTTATGTGTAATTATAGTGAATACACATAATAGATCTATTTTATTTAAAAAATGATCTTTGTAAGGGACTTCGTCTCAATCTTCTTTAATTGAGGCATATTCTGTTTCAATACAAGACTTTCTTTTATACGGTGTATAAACCCCTTTGACTTTTATGTTTATTCAAAAGGAATATTTTTGTACGAAGCATTTTACTAAATGACAAAAAGAAATGTTTTTTTGTCGTACGTATGCGGAGACAATGACTTCTCCACTGTCGTGACCATTATTTGAGTTTCAGCTTCCTCTACAAGGCATAAATTTTTTTAAAATGAAAAATAAATACAATGTTTTAATTTTCTTTTTATATTGGTATTGAAAATGTTGTTGATAATGTTTTTATTATATCAGTGTGTTGAATTGATATCTTGTGATTGAAATGTGGAAATGTTTTTCTTCCTTTATCCATGTTTTATATGATATGATTATGTTATGGTTTATGATATGTTTAAACCTGTTCATATGAGGAATGCATTGGACTTAATGAGTGATGGGTGGAGCCCGCTATAGCTCCTTGATGCATCGGTAGGTCTCATGAGATAAACTAGTGTCTTGGCACGAGGCCTTGACAAAATCTTATTTGTAGTCTTGGCATGAGGCCTTAGCTACGTGGTTATGATAGTCTGGCATTATGTAATCCATCATTATGAAAGTGGTTATTGATATTTCATGTGATTATTCGACGAGTAGAATATCCATGTGAATAAGTAAATGGAATTATGTAATTTTACTTTTTCCATATTATGTTGATGTTCAAGTTTAAAAGGCTTTTGTTTTCGTTATACATTTCCCTAAATGTTTATGATTATTTATGAAAGCTTCTGCTATATTGTTATCCTTACTAAGCATCTGAGCTCACCCCTTTCAATGTTTTACTTTTCCCAGGACGTGAAGAAATATTTTATGACTGACCTACAGGGATAGTATGAAGGGGATAGAAGTGTGGACTATGGAGACTATGTTATTTTTATTTTTCACTTTATGATGTAATGTAACATTTATGAATGTATCTAGTGTTTCCAAGGCTACTAAACTAATCGGTCTTTCGAGACTTGATCTTTTGTGACATGCCAATCTTACGCAATAATGCACCGAATCTAGGTAACTGGGGTCAGGGCATTACATAATAAACCATGAGGGTTGCTATAGGGATCCATATAGGGGAGAACATTTGTTGTGCACGATTTCCAAATCGTGCACTGTTGCCTATGTGGGGAGTGTTCACTTGGAAGTGTGGGACACATGGGTGGAGAACAGTTAGATATTCCAAGTTGCACAACCATGTCGTCCACTATCCTTGGATAATAGCTAGTGCATGGATTGGCCAACCATCTAGCCAAACCATGCACCTCAATAAAATAAGGTGAATTTAATATTTTTCCCTCTATAAATTTAAGAACTGAACTCCCTCCTTATTTATCTATTTCTACCAGATATAACGTTCTCCTCCTCTCACTATGAAGCTTTTCCCATGCCTAACCTAGGATTTGATGTTATTCTATTTTTGTACCTCCAAATAAATATTTTTATATCACATTAGATACACACTAGAAAGCTCTCCATTATTTTCAATCCTTTCGTCATTCATCTTTTCATTTATAGATTTCTTTTGGGGTGAGATCATTTACCTTATTTTCAGAGAGTTCATATTTTCTTCTATTTTTTTATCTAAGACAAACCAATGGTCAATAATAGATGAGTCAACTACTATGGGAATAAGGTAGGTGGTCTATGAATTTTCCATAAAAGTCTCACTCTTTATAAATTATTTTCATTCTAGGAATTCTATTTTTTCTATCCATTGTATCTAAATATTCATTTACATTATTTTAAGTTGTTTATATTTTATTCTAAGGCCCTAATGACACCTCTTGACATCCCTGGAGGTTTTTTCATCAATGTTAACCACCCCAAGTTGGGTGTGCTCTTTATTATTCCTTAGGTGACCCATATTATGATTCCATGAGATGAAATTCAAGTGATCATGACTTAACCTTTTATAAGTAAATTGTTTCATATTAATAAATAAGTCTTTAATACATTAAATGTAAAGTATATAAATATAGATATCACTTGTTTTAGTTAAATTATAATTTATTTGGTAATTGGTTGCATGTCCTTATTTCACAATGTTATTGTCATGAAAGGTAACTGATTGAACCTAATGAAATGTAATTTGAATGAGTATTACATAGCCCATGATGACATATAAATATAAATGAAATGATTATATGATGAAAATTTCATAAGGACCTTTTTCAACATTATAGGAAGGTTCGAACTTGAGCCAACCTTGGATTCTCAAGGTAGTTTCTTGATCACTCAGAGGACACCTTTTTGATCCATTGAGCCTTTTTAAAAGAGATTTAATCACCATAGAACAAGGTTTTTGTCTATTAGTGTATTCCTATAATGATGATGTAGGATCCCTTCACTTTCTCTCAGGAAAATATAATGCCTTAGACATACTCCTTGGAATCAGATTGACGTCGATGGACATGCAACACCGTGGATCATTCCTATTGGGTCCATTCAGGCATAGCTCCAGATTTACTAGGGAAATGTTCTACATAATTAACAAGAAAATTATTCCAATGGAATTCCTTGGGGTTACCTCTTGGATTACACTTAGTCCCTTATTCTTGTCTTCTTTGTTGTTTACCTTGAGCTGGGTTGACCTTCAAAGGTCAAATATTCCATGGTTTCTACTTGGATCCTCTATTTTATCATTATACATTATATTAGTATTGAAACCTTAATAATTTTATCATATTATAAAATAAATTTTAATTATTTTATTGAATTCATGTTCATAGACACCAGCTGAGGCTGACATAATTATGGTTTATTTACATTTGAACTAATTATATTTGGATATACCTAAACACTGTTACATATTATATTCACATAACGGATTTTTATAGAAATAATTTGATGTGGCCTATTGATATTTATCCCACACCCTATATAGACCATCAATTGAACCTGGGAAGATTATATGGACGCCAGTGTGTACAAATGGAAGCATCCCTCTTTAGAAACCTGTCTTCTTGCTTTAATATAGGATCTTGGTAGCATATGACTAAACCAATGCTTGTGATTCTTGGATAGTTTTTTATCTTTTTATTCATTTTTATATCATTTATTTTATTGTATGCAGGATATCATGTATGGCTATTTTTCAATTTTTTATAGAGACACATCATCATATTTTATATATGATACATTTTATATCTATTGAGGATTAAATATTATTTGATTATTATTCTTATTCTTGCTTCCTTATTCATTATTATTATGATTCTTCTATTTATTAATATTTTCAAAAAACTCTGTTACACTCTTACCAAAGGGCACAATATCCCTATAGACACACCCTGTGCCCGCACTAATATTCGATAGCCTTTGTTGTCGGGGGAGGTGAGCTTTAGGCCATGTGGCCAGTCTGGTTTGGTTATGCAGGAGTCAATCGGGTTTGGGTGTCACAATGTGGTATGATTGGGGTTTTATTTTCATTTATTATTATTTTGTAAATTTATATAGGAGAGTAGTAAAGTGTTGTATCTTTTTCATAGGTTGTGTGTGGGAGTATCTAACCCATGTTTAGGGAAAACAACATGTTTCCTAGGAATAGGTAATTTTTGTTTTGTATTTCGTCTATTATTGTTGATATATCATCATCGTTGGGTGATGCACATGAATTGTGTTATTTTCTATGCTTTATGGAAGTTTGACCATGGCCTGGTATGGAATGGATCATTTCTACATGCATCATCATAGACACGTAGGGATTCAAATTACATGCATTTTACATTCCATATAGGTGTGTTTTATTACTTATGTTTCATGTGTTTTCTATGATTGTTGAGTGCTCCATGGTTATGATATATGCTTATACCAATAACATATTCTATAGAAAAGGGAAACTGGTTGTTTAAAATGTCATCATCAACAAAAATTATTTTATCCCTTATAGATTTATGATGGAATATTAAATATCCAATTTTTATCCATGTAAGCTATGTACCCATAGTAATATTAGCATATCATTAGTTATGGTTAGATGAGTACCAACTATAATTTATAAAGAGTACGATCTTTATAAATTGAAAAGGGTAATTTTTCAAATTGATCTGTCATATTTTTACCCCTTACATTTAGAGACCAATTGTACGAGGGTTGGGTGCATTTACATGGTGGTGAATATTAGTTTAAATGTGTATGTGCCTTTATAATATGTGAATTGTAATCAATTTAATTGAACCGTGTATATTGTAAATATGTACATATGAAGTAGAATATAAATTATAAATTATAAAATAATGGTTTCTTGTAAATGGGAAGGGAATTGAAACATAAGGATTGTTTTTCTACCTAACATGTAATTGACCCCTATCATATACTAGACCCCATTTGGTTGAAAACTTAAAGTCATACCAATACCCTGATATGAGACCAGGGGAGTTTGGATAGTATTCCTTGCCTAGGGAGCACCTTTTTATCTTTATTATATAAGTGAACGTCAGTTGTTGGGCATTGAGTTATTTCTGGTTCTTATTGAGATATCATTATGTACTTCATTGAATATTTTTTGAGGTGTGTGACTATAATTTATAGAGATATACCTCCAAGAAATCCTCAAGTAGTCCTCCAAGAGGGTGGTAATGAACATTCTCTAGAAATGGGGGATCCTGAGCTACTAGTATTACCTCTAAGACTAAAACCTGTAGCACCACATACTATTCCCAAATCGGGAACATATGCTCAGCTTTAAGAGAGTTTCCTATGCTTGATACAATCTATGCAAGGTTCTCAACGGACTACACCTATGATGTCTAATCTTACTCATGAGTTCCAGTAGAGATATCCTCACATCTTCTCTAGGGATGGTTGTCCTCAGTCTGATGACACATGGATTGAATTCATTTTCAATATATTTGAACATTTAGAGATGCCTCTTGGGAGGACATTAAATCTGTCCACTGACTTATTGCATGATTCTGCGAAGCACTAGTGAAATGTTGTTAAAATTTCTGTTCCTCATCAGAGAATGATCTAGGAGGAATTTAAGATATCCCACTACGAACACTTTTTTCCATATATTCTTATACAGTACTAATCCTGGGTGTTTGTGCACTTGTATTGGGGTATTTTTTCTGTCATGGACAATTCAATGTGATTCACTATGCTTCAACTCTTTTCAGAACTTTTTTCAGTGATGAGATATCGCGAGTGATATTCTTTGAGGATGGGATCATGTATTCCTCATTCTCTCAGGTGAATGTCTTCTGCATGTATACTATTTTTGATATTGTGAACTAAGCTATTATCACTGTGAGAAACTTTAGGTAAGCTGATAGTAAAGGGAATCGAGCGTCTATGTTAAAATAAGGTAGTAGTTTTCTATGGCAGGAAGCATAACCTTGAGGTTTCTCATTAGAATAGTTGAAACCAGATTATCACATTGGTATCTCATTTTTAATCCATCAATGTGAATGGCAGGGACATGTGAAGGCATATTGTGACAGATATATGTTGGGGTGTCGTGCTTGCGACCAGATGGGTCATCATCGACGATGTTTCTTAAACATTCCTAATATTTATAGAGGGATATGGACCATTCCATATTCACATTTAAGAGATGGATGAGTGGATATATTTTAGTAAGGAGGTTGTATTAGCACGAATTTAATAGGTTGAGGAGAAGGTCGTGACTGAGGTATCCAGAATTCATATTTTATGTGCCAGTAGAATGGATCTTCCCTGGTTTGTCATGTTGTATCACAGGTCCATGAATCAGGCTAGTTTCATGTATTATATAATATAATCTTGGAGTATTGTGAAAGACCATCTACATTATTAGTTATTATTCTATTATACTATGTTATTTATTTTTCTCTATTCTATATAGTATACATGAACTCTTTTATCTCTATATAAATCATGAAACTCTTGTTCATGAATTTCATATATTTTTGGGGTGATGACCCTAGACAAATTGTTGGGTGTATGATAATAGGGTATAAACTTGTGTAAGTAGTATCCTATTGAGATTGGTAGATATCACTTCTTGTTTAATTTCATTATCCTATTGACGACAGTGTTTTATTTCATACATGGGATGGACTGGCTCTTGTCATATCATTCCCAAATTGACTGTTATCACCGAAGGGTGACTTTCACATCACCTGATGGTGGTATATATGTACCTAAAGGAGGTGGTATGTCCTTTCCGGTTGAGTGGGACCATAGCATCATGGGCTGGGTGGATTGACATCCAAAATAGCCAACCTTTTCATAGATGATCAGACAGTGCATCTAACATTTATTCCCCAAGTGGTGGATCATTTTAGAGATTTATTCTTAGATTACTTATATGGACTACCTCCCAAGAAGGATTTAGATATTACAATTGAGCTTGTTTTAATCTTGGATTCAATGTCTATTTCTCAATACATGATGGAACCTACTATGATCCAAGAGCTCAAGATATAGTTAGAGGATTTAGAATCTAAGGGTTTTATCTAACCTAATAATTCTTCTTAGGGGTTCCCATGTCCTTTAGTCAAAGAAGTTAGATTGAACCCTCTAAATTTTTGTGAATTAAGAATGGTTGAAATATGTTATGGTTACAAACTGGTATCTTTTTCCTCGAATTGATGATCTCGTTGACTAGCTATCAGGTGCTAGACTGTTCTCAAAGACCAAATTGTGGTCAAGATATCATCCGGTAAGAGTCATGAATTTAGATATTCCATGTATATATTTCTGTAGTTGGTAAAATTTATATGATTTCACTATTTTTTAGGTCTTATGAACATGCCCACTATTTTCATGACCTTGATGAATATGGGTTTCCACCCCTTAACGGATTCCTTTCTCATAGTTTTTGGGGATGAAGTCATGGTGTATTCTCACACTCAAAGTTATTGTGATAATAATCTTAATTTCATATTGAATACACTAGGATATAATTAGTTATACGCAAAACTCTAAAGTTGTAACACCCCATGATTTCATAGTATGTTATCTCGTCAAAGTAAATCAATAACTTGCACTACATGTGACACCAAGTTTGAGCACACCGTGACTTACCAAACATGTCGTTCAAAAAGAAGTTATGAATATTATTAACTGAATTTTGAATTTTATATACTCCATATAATTTTAGAATCCATATTATGGGTTTTTTATACATAATGTAAGAACAAATTAATTTTTTCCGATAAAAGAAGTATTTTTCAAAAAATGAAATTTTACCACCTTTTAATGGAGAACCACTTTCAAAACCAATATTGGACAATTTTATATATTAAATTTAATGAAATTAAATTCTTCTTTATAAGTGGGAGAAGAAAATTTAGTTTGGATAAAATATTGGTACTTTTCTGATTACTTTCCTTTTTGATTAATAGTGAATAATACTAAATTTTAATTGAAAACAACATTTTTAATCGAAATAATTTGTAGTGTTAAATTATGAATTTGAATTGTTAGTAAGTATAACTAGATTATATTTTTATCATTTAATTATATTTAAGTCATTATAAGTAATTTCCCATTTATATTTGACATAAAAACATATCAATCTTTTGATAGTTTTTACTTTTAAAAAACTCGCTTTTTTGGTTTCGACAATGAGAAATAATTTTAAATTAATTAATGAAACTTATTTGTAATTAATTTGGTAAAATAGAATTTATTTCTGAATTAATAATATCCAATTTATCATATGTTGAATATTTTGTATTTTTCTGAAAACATTCAATGTTTGATGAATAGTGACAACACTACGTTATTGTTTAAAACCAACTTTATATTTAAATATTTATTTATTTTATTTAAATTTATTTTATGTAAAAATAGATATAAAATACCTATATAAGTTCAATTTAATTCAATGGAGTCATTTTATAATTAAATTACATCTATACAATTTTATTGAACTTTTTAACGTCTTTTACCCACCTTCTAAGCACATTTGAAAATTTAGATAAAACATAATTTTTCCACTTATGTGAATTGAATTTCAAACATTTGAGAGACGCGATTGACATCAAAAAAAAATGTGGTTCAATAATATGAAAATAATTTTTGGTGAATAATAACTGTTGAATTTTATTTACCACAGTTAAAAGTAAATAGGGTAATTAAATGTACAAATGATATTATAATTACTGTAAAACAAGTACTAATTCATTTGTATAAGTTTATTTTTACCGAGAACAACATTAGAAATAAATAATAATCATTTTGGTCCACTTCTGTTAGATTAGGACAATTATTATTATTTAACATAAAGAAGAGTTAAAAGTGTTAAATTCAATGTTTAAAAACTAAACAGTTTTTTATATTGGGTTATACAAAAGATAAATTTGATAATAAATATTAATTAAAAATATAAAATTATTTCCTACATAATTTTATTTTATTTATAATTTTTAGAGATTAAATAATTAAATTTATTTATGATACAATGATGATGTAGTAATTATTTTATCAATGAAAGATTAAAATAATTGATATTATAAATATAAACCTAAATTTAAATTGTGGATTTTGATTACATACACAAATTTTATAGGTTAATATTACATGTTAGGGTTGATTAAATAAATTTTCTTTTCAACTGATAATGCTGTTATGACTTTAACAAAAACAAAATACCAAATAGTGTCAAAAATGACATAAATGAGTTTTTTTAAAAATAATATATTATTAATTCATATAATATTTATAAAAATCTATGGTTCAAAAAAAGGAATTAGATAAGGTTATATATATCAATAATGAACAACTTGGGGTTCTGTTGTCTTTTTATTGAATGATTATTAACCTTTTATTATAATAATACAAGTGGACTTGGTAAAAGTTAAACTGTTTTACTAAGAGATAAATCTAAGGGATAGGGTTAATATAGTGACATAAACTAGTCTAAAACATATTGGGTGAGCTTATTTCGACCCATCCCCTCCTTAACATAGAAATAAATCAATTTGGAGCCATTATAAACTGAAAATTATTTTATACTAAAATAGTATTTCAAACATTTCATAATTGACCCGCACCTCTCTTATAAAAGGGTACATACCCTTATCTCAAAATCACACCTCCAAATCCATTTGGCTCAGCCAAACCCTACCCAAATATCCTCCCAAATTCCCTAACATAGACCAAGAGTCATTCCCTTGAGAATAAATCCAACCTATACAACCCTTTTGTTCAAATAAAAAAAACATCCAATGAAGAGGTAATTCTTTTATCACCTATTTCAAAGTTCTATTCTTATTCCTATTTCTTTTTATAGGCTATTTCCATTAAAAATTAATAAAACCAGTATCTTCTACTTAATATGATGTTATTATAAAAATTTTATAACCATATTCATTATTTTACGCATCCTGTGAATTATAATTCCACCATGCGTGCGTACGTATAGCTTACCGTCTGCACGCTACGGTGTAATTTGTTATTCAACACTATGTTATTTGGATGGATAAAATTATGGGTAATATGTATATAAATAATGAAAATAAAATGATAATTTTATATAAAATTAATATACCATCCAATTCCACACCATTTATTCATTAAAAAATGATATTGTCGCTCGTGTGTACGTACAGCTTATCGTCTACCCAATGTGATGATATTTATTTCTAGATTCACCATTAAACAATGATTATAAAATATATAATATTAATAAGTATTTAATATAAGAAACAATAATTCTACTGGATATTTCTGTGTGTGTGTGTGTGTGCTTTAATTTATCTTATTAACTTACTTCTGTTCAATAAGATATGAAAACGGAATCAGCGTATGTTTATGTAAAGCCTACCAGTTCCATAAACGGTGTTTTCCATTTCATATATCTATATATTATACATATTTATATTCTAAATATATATTATATATAAATCATGTTTTATATTGTGGAAGTATTTAAATCATGATCTAAATGATACGATCAAGAATAACAAGTTAAAACAAGTACGATAAAGAAATCCGTTATTTCCATAAATATTATTTTATCATGGAAATAATTATTAAATTGTATTATAAAGTCATAAATGAATCATGTATTATATAATATTATTAACATGGTTCTGGTATTATTTAATAAAATAATATGGTCATTGTACATGAGGTTAAACGTACCTTCAACAAAGGAAAAGTGCATGGTAATGGTTAATTCCAAAAAATCATTATTATCCGATATTGTTTATGTGTAAGTATTTAATGTGAAATATTTTTCATTCTTGTCCATGTCTTATAAAAATAATTTCAAAAGGAATATTTTATTGTTTTTTCAAAGGTACTATTTATCAAGATCATCGTTTTATACGTTTTAATGATTTTTTTAATCTTTTTAATTAATGTCCATGTTCCCAAAATGATTTTAAGGATTTATTTTATGGACATTATTGTTTTAAAATGATAATTCCTTTTAAAATTTTCAAAGTGGTAAGGGACACTTTGATTCAAAAATCTATTCTAAATGACTTCCTTTATAAATGTTTGACTTTTAATTGATTTCTCAAAAAAGGGACATTTCTCTCAAAATGTTTTACTGATCATTTTCAACTATGTTAACATTCCTTACTAGATATTATTCTTAATTAAGGTTGATTTATTATAATACAATCTTCCATATTATATCTAATGAGTTATGATATGTTTGACTGTGGATGTGCTATTTTTATACCCTTCTTGGTTTATGGTTTAAGTATTGAAATTTTGTATTCTAGTTCTAATACGAATGTTTATGTTATGTTTGAAAATTTTCATATGAGTAATGCAGCGGACATAGTAAGTGACGGGTGGGACCCTCTATATGCCCTTAATGCATCGGTCGGTCGCATGAGACAAACTAGTGTCTTGGCCTAAGGCCTTGAAAAAATTTTATTTGTAGTCTTACTATAATTCCATGACTATGTGGCACGATGTTTGGCGTTAGACATTCCCTCATTATGAAATTAATTATTACATGTGATTATTCGACTAGTAGAATATCCATTTGAATTTTTATATGGTATTGTTTGATTTATTTTCTCCATATTATGTTCAGGTTTATGTTTAAAATGCGGTTGTTTTTATTAGACATCTTACCTTAAAATATTTTACCTTCCACTAAATTCATTACCCTTAGTGAGCATCTTTTCTCACCCCGTTCTTATGTTTTATGTTCCCAAGATTCCAAGAAGTGTATTATATTTGATATACGGGGTTAAGCTAGTTGAATAATGGCATTATCAATTGATTATTTATGTTTTGTTTTATTATTTATATGTAATGTAATGTTCATGTATGTAATCTATTTTCCGAGACTACTAAACTGAACGGTCCTTCAAGACATGATTCCTTGAAATCATGCCAATTTATTAAAATAATGCACTGAATTCATGCTTATGGGGTCGGAGCATTATAAAAGTGCCACTTTTGGATAAAAAAATTTTAATTTCTTGGTTCATATTATATTGGAATCATGAGTATCATTTGACCTAGAGAAGGTGAGTGTGGTTGTTTCCTAAAAGTAGTCTAAGAATGTATTTAATATATGATGTTTCTTTGGGTTGGTTGGATATTACAGGTGTTTTATATTAGAATTTTTATGCCTTGTGACACCTCAAATGGGTCTGACTAGTAAGGGTGTGAAGTTATTGTGTTCTGAAGCATGAGATAAGGCCTTTTAATAGCTGAAAAGATGACATTCCTCAAGACCGATTCTAATTCTTCCTTAAACTAGAAGAGTATATAGAGTTTTCTATATGTAATCTAGATTGGTGTAGTTATGGTGTACGAAGATCGTGTTATTACATGTAGATATCACTAGTTAAGACCTAATGATTGTAATTACACTATGCATGATCCTAATCTTTCATCAGTCATTCATACCTTTTGTTTTTTCAGACATTATCTTATGGGAGATAATTTTAAAATGTATAAAACCTAAAAATTACTCAAATATATATTTAAAAATTGTGAATTGAACATCATGAAAATGTATTTCATTCAAATACCATGTGTTCTATGACTAAGCTTTCCTATATGCCTAGAAAGGGAAATGTATTTGTTAATATTTTGAGCTGAAAGACTTTAATGTAAGATATTTAGGAATCTAGTGATGAATGATGGTTTATGGATTTTCTTTTTGATATTCATCTAGAGTTTAAAGAGAGTTGTGAGAATACTTTATAATACCATTAGTGGTTATCCCGCCGCTTTTGGATAGAGTGAAGAAGTTGTAGTTCTCAAACATTTATTTTTTGTTCCTATGAGAAATTACATTAGGTACAAACCCACCAATGGGTTAGTCAGTCAATGGAGTTAACATACTTCTTATAAATGGGTGTATCTGGGTTCTTATAAACATGTAAGGGGAGATGATACAAGAATCTCATTATTCATAGTGGGTATTGCATCTAGGAATCTCCAAGATGTATCATGATATGTGCCACCTATATTGGTGTCTTGGGATGAAATTTTCAATCATATTTTTTCATTCTTATGTGTTCCATCTATTAGCATGTGAAGGTGGAACACCAATGGCCCAATGGGTTGTGAATACACTAACCAGTCACAAAATGGAAATGGTATGACATTTCAATGAATTTTCTACATTTTTACCGAGGTCACCATTAGGTACTGATACTGTTTGGTTTGTAATCGAAAGGATGATAACGGTAGCCCACTCCCATCCTATTAGAGAGACATAATCAGTGGAAAACCCTAGCTTATTATGAGATTATATTCCTACAAGGGTCCCTCATACTATCATTTTAGATAGGTATTATTGTATCACATTGAGTTTTTGGCATGTGTTATTTAAATATTTCAGTACACAGGTCTTCTAAGAACAGCTTTTCACCCTCAGAACGATGGCTAGTGGGAACAGACTATACAAGTATTAGAGGACACAATCCGAGAACGTGTAATTTTTTTGGGGTTATTGGTAGAAACATAAACCCCTTTTATTTTTTTAAATAAATAATATATTTCAGGAAACAATTCAAGTGGATCTGTATAAGGAATTTTATGGTAGGTCGTGTTGTTCACCTCTATGTTGGATAGTGGCATGAGAGGTGGCACTACTAGGTCCTCCTATCATGAAGGATACTTTGGAGAAGTGCGGTTGATTATAGAGAGGATGGACACTAGTCAGTATAGAAAGAAATCATATGATGATCTCCATTGACGACATATGGTGTTCGAGTTCAAGGATCATTTTTTCCTTTGAGTATCACACAAGCTTGTGAATATGCAGATACAGAGGTATGGGATGTTATAACTTCATTTTTATGGACTTTTGAGATCTTGGGGAGAGTCTAGATAGTAGTCTATAAGTTGATGTTACCTTATAGGAACCATGTCGTGTATGATGTCTTACACATTTCACAACTTCTCCATTACCATGACAACCCATCTTGTAAATTTGATCACAAGGATATTGAATTAGATGTTGATGCATCTTTTTATGAGTATCCCATTCACATAAATTATCTGATCATGAATGCCCTACAAGGAAGGTTTGTCCCTTTATTATGGGTGTTATGGTATGATGGTCATGTACATGATGACACATGGGAATGAGTGTCCAATGTATGTGCTTAGAGACTCTAGTTATTCTCAGACAAAGTTTTACCACCCTTGTAATGGAACCTCTATGAAGAATTCAATTAATTTGGGAAGACTGTTACAACCCAGCTTTTCCTTGAGGTACGAAGCCTTTAATTTTTTTATTAATTCATTAGTTTTATCCATTTATGAATTAATAAATAGGTTACTGAGGAAATGTGGGTGTTTGGGGATTTTTTTAGCCTCCAACGCTAATTTTGGGAGGAAAAAAACTGGGTCATACAGTTAGTACAAACCATGACACTTAGATCACATGGTTAGAAAAACTATATGGGGTATTTTAGGGCTCCATAGAGGTTAGCATATGGGATATTCATTTTCTTTATAATCGATAAATGCATCCCATAAGGGGGTGTTCACAAGGAAGAGGGGGACACACTGGTAGAGCCTGGTAAAAAAACTATACTCCCGAACCGTATGGGCCACTATCCTTGGATAGTAGCTAATGCTTGGTTAGAACATGATTTGGCTAATCGTGCAGCTAAATTATGCACCTCTTTAAAATTGGGAGAATTTAATATTTTTACATCCATCTTTTTACGAACTCACCACCCACAATCTCTCAATATTTATAGGGGATAACACATTCTCCTCCTCTCCCTTGGATGATTTTATCTTTCTTAACCTTTTCTATGAAGTGATTCCTTTGTCTGACCTCCAAAACAAATTATATCTTTTTCATTGGATATCCACAAGTAAGATCTCCATTCCATTAGCTCCTTTCATCATTCATCTTCCCATCACTGAGGTTATTTTTGTGGGACCTCATATACCATATTTTCATGTTCTTCATCTATTATTATGTTTTATTTTTATTTATTACAAACCAAGGTCCATTATAGGATAATACATCTACTACAAAAACAAGGTAGGTGTTCTGTGACTTTTCCCTCAAAACCTCTCCATTTATAAAAAATCATCATTGTGTGCATACCAATTTTACAATGAGTTACTCCTAAAAATTCACCTAATTTTTTTAAGTTTCCTATATTATATTTTAATTCTAAAATAACACCTATTGAATTTACTAGAGGTTGTAACCTCAATGTTAACCACTCAATGTAGGTTGATTGTTTTTGTTATGCTTTAGGTTGCCATTATTTTGATTACCTGAGACACAGTTTGGGTGTCATTGATTGACCTTTGATAAGGTAATTGTTTCATCTTAATAAGTAAATATTTAATGCATTAAATAGCAAGTATTTATTTTTTACATCACTTTTCGTAGTTAAATTATGATTTATTTGAAATTGGATACATGTGCTTATATCAACTTGTCAAGTACGATGAAAGGTAATGGAATGAACCTAATTTGATACATGTATCTGGAGTATTAGATAGAATATGATGAAATATAATTATAACTGAAATGAGTATATAATGCCTATTACATATGGATCATTTTCATCTTTATAGAAATTGTATGAATTGAGCTATCCTTGGATTCCTGATGGAATTATATGAGCACTTCGAAGACACTATTCTGATTCATTTTGTTGCTTTCCATGGGAGATACCAACCTTATAACATGGTCATTTTCTATTAAAGGATTCTCGGTATGACAGTATAGTATCCCTTCACTTTCTCTTCAGAAATTTTATTTTCTTAAATACCATTCTTGGATTTAACTTTACATCTATAGGAATGTGATTCCTTGGATCATTCTCCTTGGGGATAGTCATTCTTAGTCCAGGATTTACTATGGATGTGTTCAACAAACTTAGTTAGAAACTATTCTAGTGTAATGCCTTGGGGTTACCACATGGATTACACCTATTCCCTTAACTTAGGATTCTTGGTTGTATAACTTGATCTAACATGATGTTCTAAGGTCAATTATACCTTAGTTTCTCCATGGATCCTCTATTTTATTATTATATTTTATAGTACTACTGGATCCTTTATATTTATATCTTATTATAAACTAAATTTTAATTAATAAAATGACTGCATGTTCAAAGACACCATCTAAGGCTAACGTAGGTATGGTTTTTCATCATCAACACTGATTTACTTTAGATATAGCTACACATTTTTATAGTTTATATTTATATACTAGATTTGTATAGATGAAATTGGTGGTGGTCTACTAAGATTTATCTCACATGCTATTTGGGACATTATTAGAACAAGAGAAGATTATATGATCATACTTATGGAGAAAGTTAAGTATCGTTATTTTAACACATGACTTCTTACATTATTATAGGAGCTTGTAAAAATATGATAGAGCCAGTGTTTGGGATTCTTGCATAGTTTTTTCTCTTTTTGATAATTTTTTATGTCATGTATTATATTATCTTCTCACTTCCATGTATACATGTTTTTCTATTTTTTAAAAATTCATGGCATCATATTTTGTATGTTGAATATTTTATATCATTTTATAAATATTTATTACTTGACTATTATTCTTATATTGTATTCTCTTTCATTATTACAATTCTTTTATTGTTTATTCATATTTTCCATGATTATTTTCCACTCTAACTAGAGGGCATAGTATCCCTATGGAGACACCCAAGATCATCACTACTAGTCAGTTTCCTAGGGAATAGGGGGTACACTTGAGGCTATGTATCCAACTGAGTTTAGTTACATTGAAATGAACCCAGTCTAGGACATCACAGGGAACTCATGAAGTTTCAAGGAGAATGGAATATGAGGTCCAGTTTAACAGGACCTTTTCTACCAATGCTTGGTTAATCGATATCCACATTTAAAATTGATCTTGATTAGAAGACTTTGATTTGTGAACTTCTTCAAGTGGTTGTGGAGTTTCCTGGGTTATTTCTAATAGATTTTCTTAGTCTTCCATTAGAGAGATAAGTAGAGTTATCATTTGAATTATCACTAGGGACCTAGCCGTTATCTATATCTACATACATAGTAGATTTTGTAGGAATAAAAGAGTTGAATATCCTATTGGAAAATTTATCGGCAAAGGCATTTTTTCATATGAGTGTATCACCATGGGTATCCCATGTACTCTTTTAAAATTAGGCTCAAGTAACACTTCATTTATGAGTTATCTATCAAAACCCCGACTTGATGATGTTCATGAATAAGTATCCCTTAACCTATATTGACATTTTTTATTAATTATTGGGTAAATGGTTGTCCTTTATTATTTACCATTTAACAAAATACCACCAACTCATAATTAAGGATTTATACATTC
Organism: Viscum album; assembly: GCA_963277665.1. Classification (NCBI taxonomy): domain Eukaryota; kingdom Viridiplantae; phylum Streptophyta; class Magnoliopsida; order Santalales; family Viscaceae; genus Viscum; species Viscum album. The sequence continues at coordinate 671,963,560 of OY728123.1, forward strand.
TAAAAATTCCCTTTAAGAGAAGGTATGGCCGCTTTGAGTTTCGCAAGATGCCCTTTCGATTGAAAAATTATAGGGAATTATTTTTATCAATTTTTTCACATATCATTATATGAATTAAATTTTTTTTAGAAGTGAAATATTTTTTTAAAAAATAATTTTTCAATACAAGATTATTTGAGTGAAATTTTTTTATTTGAATATTTTATCAAAAAGTGATGTTTGGGTGCAATAATTTTTTAACGTTATTTGATCTAAATTTATTTATTTTCAATACTATTTATTTTCATTATTTTTGGTGAATTTTATTTCAAATAATATTTAGAAAGTGAATTTTACTTTTGGTTGTGGAGATTAATTCCTTCACAATTCCATATTTTATATTCATTATTTTTGTGTAATTTTTATAGGTGAAAATATAGGTAAATTTTTGTGCTCAAATTTAGATTTTATTGAATTTATTTTAATAAATTATGAATTATGTGATTTTTTATGACCTATAGTAAATGTTTTCAGACAAATAAATAGATTTCAAGAAAGAAATTACAAGCAGTATTTTATAGTTGATTCACCATACGACCACACATCGAGAAAAAAATCAACTTTCTTTATGAAATTTTGGAAATATCTTCAAAATACAAAATTTCGGGGCTGGAGTGACTATACGAATGAAATATTAGTTGAAAATATGGAAAAGGAAATCGATAGTACCAAACTAACTACCATGAGAAAAATTTGATACTTTACCCAGTTGACTATGTGTGAAACCCAATTGTCCACGTGCGATTTCCAAAACTACCAAAAGAGGAAAAATTAAAACGATATGTACTAGATCACTAATCTTCCAAACCATGGTATGATATGGTTTTTCCATCGACCATGAAATAGGATAAAAAAACTAAGAAGAACCAAAATCTGATGTGTGAATTTTTTTCTGTGGAAAATCTGACACTACTCAAGATCATTTTAGGTTGAATCATTGAAAACCCTAAGTTGAAAATTGATGATGATGGCGAATATTTGTTCTAGAGAAATGATAGTGAATGAGGTATGGTCTAAAGTAGGGGTTCTCTAGTGGTTGAACAATCCTAGAGATAACATATTTTGAGTCTTATGAGATATCTATGTTGATCGATCAAATAAGGATGGTTGATCTGAGAGTTGAAAATTGTTACTGGATCATGATTGTGATGATTAAATACATTTCAAACTCTAAAATGGAAGATTAAACTAGGATTATACTAACCAAAATTTGTGAATACTTCATGTGTGTTATAGAATGATCAAATTAGACATACTTTGGAAGATGATAAATTCATTTTTCAGGAAGACATATAATGAAAACATTAGGATACTCATTAGAGAAGATGAGGGTAGGACCAAATCTATATTATTATCATCCATTAATAATAGGAATTGACTAATGAATATATAATGTGTTTATTTAAGTATGATGATGTGGAAATAATACGGGCCCTGAACTCCAAAATCATTCAGATGTAGGTTTTTTTGGAGGAGCACACCACCTCTTTGACTATATGTAGCATTAAATTTTTTTAGGAGAGTACCTACTCATGTTTATCTTTGTTGATACTGAGTTTAGTGCTTGTGTGTAGTGTGGTGGAAACTGGGTAATGGTATATAGTCTTAGGTTTATCTCATGATTGTTAAAACACATAAAGATAGTGATTCCTAGTATAATGGGAATGCTATTAAGAAATATATAATTTTGTTCCTTGATTTTTTTTATTTACTTGTTCGACGTCAATGGAGTAAGTAATGTTATAGAATAAAGGAATCCATGATCACTGTCCATATGGATAGTACAATAGGATGATGATCAAGATTGAGTTTATATTAATGAATTGATACTAATTTTATAAGGAAAAAACATTTAAAAAGATAAATGTTGTACAAATTTCAATAGATTTGAGCCCCATGAATGGGTAGTAGGGTCCTTCTAATTTAAATCCAAGGAAAAAATTATCATGCACGAGACTATATCCACATATAAATGGCCCATAAAAATGGATTAGTGTGATAAATCCAAATGTTGTTCCAAGTCCCAAAGAATTAATTTAAACTTACAGGTGACCTAAAATTAAAAAAATAGGGAAATGCATTTCATAAAATATTGTTTCTTGCCTCAATATCAACATTCTATCATTTTCTATTATCTAGATCAATTAGTGAAAATTTTCTCAAGAAAAGGACATGGTGGTCATGGGAATGGAATGGAGGTTCGAGTAATCATGAGCCTTGAGCTTTCAATATGGAGATCATCTATAATTGGGATCATAGTCACTACATGGAATCTAAAAATTTAGGGGAAATGAATTTTGTTATATAAATGTGGTTTTTTCACTAGTACTTCATAGAAATATATTGATGAGTACTTAATATTGTTATATGTAGATGTTGGATACCTCTTAGGTTTTATGGAATCACTTTTATATAACCATTTTCAAATAATAGGATCACTCTTCACTTTATAATGGTATTCCCATACATGTTAGGAATACCTTCATTCTTAGAGAAGGGAACTTTTCTATCCCTCTCCCCAAATTATTTCAATTGTAACTCTATTTTCAATTTTTATATAAAATGTTTTTTACTCTTATTCCAACATGTATTATAAAATACAACCTCTTGAGATCAAGGGATACCCCATAAGTATATAGTAAAGGAATGAATCTCTAATTATATTAATAGATCCAAACTTCATAATGATTTTCAACTTTTTCCTTACTCTTGGAAGACATTGATAGTGTAAGTGGTGATGTGATAGCACATCCAACCAAGGGAATAGTTTGTTACTATTTTTCCCCTTCATAATTATCCCCTTATTTTCTTATTCTACATAATAGAGTGTCTGTGAGAGGATGTGTGGTTTATTATCTCATAAGGATCAATTTTTCTAAGAATATATTATTGGTTGAGATGGTTTTATTGGGTGATTCCATCATCTTTTATAGAACTTTCATGCCATAAAAGAGTTTATGTGTTTATTGTCAATTATTTTGATTAAGAGAAATGTGTGGTTCAAGAGATTACTTATACACTAATTGAAATTAGTAAATGATATTATCCTTCAGAAGATCAATGATTGGTAGCTAAATAATTTATTGACCAAGATCTTGGCATGTTTTTTACGAATTTCATTTTTATTATTTTTCTTTTCATTCTCTATTTCCAATTCTTATTCACTATTTTTATTCCACTCACTGTCACTCTGATTTTCATCATTATGTCTACAGGTTTCATTTCCTAACATTAAATATTAAAAAATAAATAAAAATAATAGTATAACCAATGGGCCATGTGACACAACCTCCTTTATAATGAGCCCAATGATAGCAACTATGTTATTCTTATAAAGATTATAAATAAATATTTTACCATACTCATGATAAGGAAATTAAAAAAAATAGGAGAAGATAAGAGTTCATATACCTCTTAGAACACAAGATCTTCACCGAAATAAAAACTTTTCTACCTCCACGAATAAATGCACAATAATATCAATAGGAACAATTCAGGGGAATCAGATAACCAAAAGTAGAATAGACACCAATGATTTTCCAAAAATCATTTGATTTAAAACCCTAGATCTAAAATGATAAAGGAATGATTAATAGAGGAAAAAAACTACGTAAAAGACTCACGAATACAACCCTTATAAATATCCTCATATTTTCCTTCAATAGTCATTACACTTACCTCAAAAATAAGAAGCCAATGTGTCCACTAAAATTTCCCAAATAGACACCACCACAACATGGTGGAGGCTCATCTTGTTCATGGTGGAGTACCACCACATATGTGGTGGTCGTGATCTCACTATACCTGATACCCATCATCCCCAACTCAACATGGTGTTTAAAAAAAATATATGACCATGTCCTACACCGTGGTTGTGGGGAAGCCTTTTTGGTTATGACATTAAGAAAAAACAATATCAACGAACACCCTAGACCATGCTCTGAATTGGGCTTGGTGGCTCAGCCTGTTATACTTAGAAACCTCATAGATACACCAAAATCTCCATCACTACCATGGTACTTCTTGTTTTTCAATAAAATCACAAAAACCATCCATTTAAAGAAACTAATCCCTTCAAAAAGTTTCTCAATAATGGAATGAAACATTCAAAAGAAAAAAATCATACCTTAATTTAGGATGTTACAACTTCTACACCATATAATGTTTTGTCCCCATAAAGTCACCTAGAAGAAGGAAGATCAAAACAAGAGATGAGTTTACTACACCCTCATCAATTATTTCGACTCTAAAGTGTCATGAAAATATAATATGTGATTCCATAACACATTGAAGAATGGAATTGAATTCCCACTTAGAACTTTAATCCATGTTTCAGTGATCTCTGTTGGATGATCCACAACTAACATGTCTTGCTCCAACTGAACTTCACAACAATTCAAAATATGGGAAGGATAGGTATAATATTACTTATACTTAGATATGTGTAAGACATCATTAATACCCCTCAAATGATCTAGTAATGAAAATTTAAACCTACCCAATATTCTTAGTGATAAAAAATCGTCACACATATCTTAGAGATAACTTCCCCTATCTCAATAGCCAATGATGACCCAACTAAAGGTAAAATTTCAATAAGACCTGATCACTAATAAAAAACTCAAAAGGATTTAATCAACAATACTCATAATATTTTTACTGACTCTATGCTATAACTGACTATAGGTATATATCCTAAATCCTCACTAATATCTCTAGAATGATTATTATTTCTATGAGAGATGCATGACTCACCTAAGACACCCAAAAAAGTTTCATAGGCAGACAAACAAAAATATACCAGAAATGATTCATTCAGATTGATGACTTATAACAGTTATTATAATTGAACTCAAATAGTCTTGGTTGAATATCCTAGGGTCTATCTAAATCTAATACAAGGGAATAGAGAATATCCTCAAGAATTTGAATAGTACTCCCCATCTAGCCATTCATCTATGGATGATAAGATGTAATCGACCTGACCTGAGTCCCCATCACCTCTTGGAGAACTTTCTATAACCGAGAAGTAAACCTAGTATCCCTATAAAATAGAATGGAAAATAGAACCCCCATGAAAACTAAATTTTTTTATACATATGGCTTATCTAGGTCTTCAAACATGATGGTGTCGCTAATATGAATGAAATTATTTTATTTTTGTAACTGATCAATCACCACCCTGATAGTATTCCTTCCATGGTGAGTTTATTAAAATCACCTTTGGAGTCCATGGATAACTCATGATATCTATATAAGGAATTATAAGTGGTTGAAGAAAACAAAAAGGCTTCAAGTTCTCTACTTTAATCTGCTGGAAGGTTTAATATCATGACACATAATCAGTAATGTCGTGCTTCATAATTCATCACCAGAGACACCACCTCATTCCATAATACATCTTATTAGTTTTAGGATGAATATCCCATGAATTATTATGACAATAATGCAAAACTGAATACCTAAAATATAAAGTAACAACAAACCAACTCCTAAAAAGAAGAATTTTATCAAAGGGGAGAGACAATCCAAGACTCTTCTTCCTTGTATATAAGGATTACTTTAATACTATGAACATATAATCCTGATATTGTTCATTTAAAATAAAATCATGGAGAGATATTGATAATTTTACATTATTAAAAACAAAATATGAACAGTCCATAAGAATATCTAAATGCGACTAAGTGAAAATTCCCATAATATTTCACTACTCTTTCACTTACCGGACATCCAGAGATGGAAATTTATAAATAAGAGTGTCATAAATAACATTCCCCTTCCTATGGGTAAATATGACATAAAATTAAAACATCTAGAGGTGCTCTACCCATTACCTATGCCTTAGGTTCGGGTCCTTCTAGTAGAAGATATATCTTAATCTATTGTGATCATAACAGACTGTGAATATCTCCCAAAAAAAGAGAGAGTCTTGAACACTTTAGAAAATGAATAATAGCAGTGATTTCCAAGACATGAGTAGGATATTTATTATCATATAGTCAAAGATGAAAAGAATCATATGCCAAAATATTATCATACTATATAAGCTCACACCCTGGTCCAGTATCATAAATTTCATATGCCATTTCAAGTCATCGAACGAGGCCTGGCACATATAATCCACTAACAATTTTACCCCTTTCTCTGTAAGAGTGGTCAATAGTGATTCCATCAATGAGAAATATTTTAATAACCTCAAAAAATACATAGATGGGATATCAAATTTTTTCACATCATATAATTTCTAAACATCTTTCCTGTGATTGTATAAATATTTTGGTGACGCCTGTAGTAGACAGAGGGTTGAGACCAGTGATTTTCTCTCTTCTTTTTTTCTTTTTTCCATTCCATTTTTTCTTCCAAACATGGTTATAATTATATAATTTTATATTCATATCAAATCATTTTTTCATTATTAGTAATTATTTTTCCATTCATCAATCATTTTTATCTTGGTTCTATTTTGAGTCTCATTTAATATCATTCTCCATTTTAAGTCAATTCATACTTAATTAATTCCTATTTCATCATTCACAAAATGTGTTCAAATTAATATTTTATAAATTTTAGGTGTGGATTTCTTATTTCTTTATTGGTTTTTGATTATTTTGAGACTATTTATTATTCGTTTTCTTTTGATCAATACTGTTAGGCAAGGCTAATCCTAATAGGGTTAGGGGTTGAGAGTAGGGGTTTTTTGAGCCAAATTAATCCATATACTTGACCTTTGTAATAATTTTTGAAGTAATTATGTTAAAAACAACATTTTATAACATTATCTAGAACATACCTAGCCTTGGGGATGAAATTGAATGAAACTGGCCTAATTTGAGTTGACCATACTATGAAAATTATCCTATGACACATTCTTCCAAAGAAACAATGCATAATACATCTAGGTTATCAGTTGAACTCAGTGCAAGGGATAGTTTCATCATAGGTATATCCAATTTCTTTTACTATAACCAATTGGTTATAGATTCACCGTATTGTAATATAATCTATAGTATTATCCCAACATAGATTTAGGATTACCCTTTTCCTAAATCCTAGAAATTGGAATTGTCCTGATATTTTTTATTTGATCTAAATCAAAACTACCTAGTTCCTGTGAAGGAAAATCTAAAGGGTGAATGTGATTATTCATTATATAGGGTTTGAATCACTAGCTTTATTGTCCTCCAATTTCACTTACCGGTTCAACCCCACATTTCTACTTTACTCCACCTTTTTAATCAAGTGTAGTTTGGGAACAATAAATTTATAATCTGATCATACCCAGAAGAATAAGTGACACCATATAGAAACATAAACCTTTTTCACTATTTCCACGGATAAAATGTTATTGGTTACTGTGACCTTCAGACGAACCTCGGATTACCTCACTTCCCTACCCTTCGTTTTATATGTTTTATTATTTAAACTCAGCAGTATACTCTATATTTTCATTAGTTTAGTTAATGCATCAGGGTTATTTAACTCATTAAAATATCCACAATGATCGATAACATCTTCTATTAATCCCAATATTGATCTATCTTTATCTGAACACCACCACTACATAATGGAATAACGCAATGAACTTGTGCCTCTACACCCCCAAAAAATTAAATATACACTACCTTCCAATCTGGGAGAGCGTCTTACACTATAGGAGAACCCAATTATAGATTATGGATTGTTGTCCATAATTGATGTGGTTCCCATCATTGTGTACCCACCTATCTAGGAACAATATTTCGTGATCAAACATGGACTTATCTATATGATCTAGAACATGGTTCTATTCAAAATACATTATAGTTAAGACACCCATGAGAAAATTTTCAATTTCCAATTGTTTTGTGATACCTTTCACATCTAGTGTGTATCATATTATTTAATTACATTAAAAGTATTCACGTTATCCTTTCATGAGAATGCTATGTATTGGCTCAATATCCAAGTTACTGAGTCAATCAGGGCTTGGGAGGATCTAGCCAAGAAGTTTCTAGAAAAGTACATCACATCAATATGGACTGGAAAGCTCTTGAATGACATCTAAAACTTTTCATAGACCAATAGATATGAAGCCTGGGAATCCTGGGATGGTTTTAAAGAGCACATTATAATATTCCCACATCATGAAATTGATTTTTTTATTTATCTTAAAAAGTTCCATTAGGGACAACAACCTACTTCACGAATTGTAGTGGATTCCACTACTAGTGCAGAACTCATGATTAAGATACCCAAAGTTGACTGATCACATATAGATGAGGTATCCCACAATGCCAGTATATCAAAGTGAAATCTTGGTACTCTACAATGTGGAATCCATAAAATGTAAGTGACCACCTACCAATAAACATATGTATATTCCCTTATAGAGAAGCACTTGTCATTTCAGTTTCCTTCTCTAACACCACCACCTCGTGCCACTATTATGGAAATTCAATTGTGTGAAATGTGAAAAGTTATAAAACCATATTTAGACTAGGAGAATAATAAAATAAAATAAAATATTTTAATTAGGTCAATTATAATCAATAAGGATAGTAATTCCAGTAACACAGCATTAACAACAACAATATTACCAGTAAATACCAGCTCAACAAAATCCAAAAAAAACAAGGCTAATATCAAATAATGAGTGGCTATGAACAACCATGAAATTAGGGAGAACCTGGGTTACCAACACAAAATCTAGATCTTTAACCACAACAACCATTTCACCTTGTTCATAGCAATTTCTACTAGTACATCGGTGGGGATTCCAATAAGCTCCATAAAGGCAACTCCAACATGCCCCACCTCTATAGTCACATTTGGAAATCTTGTTCACCAAATTTGTTCAAAATGTGAATCATAGGATATCCAACAAAGATATATAGATGAATAAAAAAGATATATTATGTTCAATATTGAGCATCAAATGGGTCACATCTCGAAGACCTTATTTGAATGACAACCATGTATGTTTGCTGGTAACACTGAGATGCACCCAAAAGAAGAGGCAAAGACAATGGTTCTTAGGACGGGGAAATATATATACTTTCAAGAGCCATTCTAATGTGGGGAAAAGAGACTTTATGAAAATAATAAATGTGAAATAGTCATCATTGAGGATGATACCAATAGAATAAATGAATTTGGTTGAGGAAAAATCTAGAATTAGAAACTAATGAAAAGATTCCATAAAATAGTAGTATTAAAAGGAATAAGTATATGTGGAGTCTCCATCTTATAAGACTCCTACTCCCTTATTATAATGAATAATTCAACAAATTATCAAGGGACAATATAATAATTTTTTATAAATGTTTATGAATTTACACATCAACATCACCTTCTCTAAAGCCATCACTCAGATGCCTTCCTACTCAAAATTAATAAAGGAACTTATTTCCAATAAAAAATATAGAGGAATTGGGATATATTTATTTAAACTAATAATTCTATGATATCATTTAGAAAAATATTTTACCTAAGATGCAAGACCCTGGTAGTTTCTCAATTCCATTCACTATAGGGTAATGCAGCTTCATAATAGAATTTTTTGATCTAGGAATGATAATCAATCTCATGTCGATGAGTTTATTTCACAAACATGGGATTTTAGATCTAAATCCAATGAGAGTGGAACCTAAAATGGATGAATGATTAGTAAGTTACCCTCAAGGGATTCTTGAGGTTGTCTTATTCAAATTTGTAAAATTCTTCTTTCCTATAGATTTTCTAATATTAGACCTAGAAGAAGAAGGATATGTTCAAATTATTATAGGAGATTCATTTATTTCCATTGGGATCAAGTTTATTGATGTAAATAAATGGAGACTGATATTCCAAGTAGGATATGAAAAAGTAGTTCTCGATTTAGTGATGGATTCCAAAAAAAGATGACACATTAGACCATCAAGCCATCTTTCTCAATAATGAGATAAATGATATTATAACCATTGAAGATGATAGATATATCTTATTCTCTAATGATGATGAAGGCAATGATCATCGGTATGAAAAGTAAATTGAAATATTGGAAAGGAACACTATCTCACCATTTATACTCTCGATCATAATGACACAAAAGATGGAACTAGAACCCCACATGATCACACTCAAATACTCATTCCTAGAGACTTTTGTTTCACTACTAGTAGTTATCTTCTCATATATGACTCAAATACAAGAGGAAAAGTTTATTGAATTCCTAAAAATGCACATGAACACAATAACCTAGGGATTGGATTCCATTACGGGGATAATCCCCAAAATATTAACTCAAAAAATATTATTAGAAGAAGATTCTAAACAAAAATGCCAACCCTAGAGGAAACTCATCCAACAATTGAAGGACATGGTTAATAAATAAGTGTTGAAACTTCTTAATGGTGGGATAATTTTTTTAATCTCTGACACTGAAAGGGGGAGTCAAGTACAAGTCATCCTAATGAAGGGTGGCCTAATTGTTGTGAAAAATAATGAAGATTATCTAATATCAACTAGAACCATCACCGGGTTGAGAGTATGAATTGATTATTGAAACCTTAAAATGCAAACCTAAAAAACTCATTTCCCATTAAATTTTATGGATTAATTGGTGGAAATACAAGAAAGGAATGAATTTTATTATTTCATGGATGGATATCCATGATACAATAGAATTTTTATCGATATAGATGACTACTCCAAAACAAAATTCACTTGTCTATTAGGAACCTTCACATATAGGAATCTTTCATTTGGTATGACTAATGCACCAGTGAATTTTCAAAGATTCATGATGCATATATTCCACGATATGGAAGAGGAGTTCATGGAGATCTTTAGGGTTGATTTCTCAGTTTATGAAAGATCCTTCAAGGTGTGCCAATGTAATCTGGACCTAGACATACCACACTATGAAGAACAATGCTTAGTATAAAACTATGAAAAATGTAACTTCATGGTCCAATAATGAATAGTCCTTACACATAAAATATAATATCAAAGTAAGGAAGTGGGTCCAGTGAAAATGATAGTAATAAAAGATTTACCTAAACCAACTACAGTAAATTGAATTAAAAGATTCATGGGCCATGCAAGATTCTACCACCGCTTCATTAACAAAATTGTGAAAGTAACTCACCCCTTGACACACTTAATATCAAGATAAACACTTCTCATGTTCACTAATGTTTTTCAATGGGTATTCAATACCTTAAAGAAAATATGGGTGGATTCCTATTACATCATTTCATGAGATTGAGATAAGGACATTGAGATTATGTGTGATTCCAGTGACTTCACTATTGGAGGTGTCTTCGGATAGTGAGTCTTCCATATTTTTTTCCTATTTATTATTCTATTCACCCATTTAATGATGCTTAGTTAAATTATAAAACTAAATAAAAGGATCTTTTGGCAATAATTCTTTCATTTGAAAATTTTCACTCAAAACTCATATTATTAAAATTAGTTGTCTAAAATTATCATGTAACACACAAATATATACTACGTAAAAGGGACTTCAAACTGAGACTGGTATAATATATCATACATATGAAATATTTAGATATTGTTATAAAGAATACCAGTGGTTCTGCAAACATCATCACCAATTATCTGACTAGACATCCACTTCCCAGTATTTAGGATGATTCAAATCTTTATATTGGGGAAGACTTCCCCTATTTAATCCTGTTCATAATAAATACCCTATTTTGATCATAGATTTAAGATATTGTAAATTATATCACCATAGTATCACTCTACCTAGATCTCACCTATCAATAGAGGAATATATTTTTAGTTGAATCTTCACATTACTATTGGGATATGTTAATACCTGTTATGTGTTGTGATGATGGTTTAATGTGGTGTTGCGTCGTAGAAGATGAAATAAAAAGTGTACATGACATGTGTCATAGGTCACCAATATTTGTTAATAATGGACCTGAAAATGCCACATCCAAAATCATTCATATTACAATATTTTTACCCACACTTCATCAAGATGAACATAAATTTTTTCAAACATATGATCGGTTCTACTGTAAAGATACCATAGGGAAATGAAATTAAATACACCAAAATCTTATCGTGTAAGTTGAAATCTTCATTTTATGGGGGGTTAATTTTATGGGAACATTCCTTAATTATAATTTGAATTTTTATATCCTAGTTGGTATTGACTACATAACAAAATGGGTAGAGTCTGAGGTTACCACTCAAGAAATACCAAATAATTAGTGATCACCCTTAATTAGGATTTCTCTAATCACTCATTAGTGATATGGGAACAAGTTTTTCAGATAATTTCACCATGGTATATATAAAAAATTTATATAATGTTTTATAAAATTGGAACTCCCTAACACCCAAAAACAAGTGGGATAGTTGAATTTTCAAATAGGGAAATTAAACAAGTTTGGGAGAAGATAGTCAACACAAGTATAAAGGAGTAGAGTAGCGAACTGTATAATGCACTTTGGATATATCACACAGCATACAAGACACCCATAAGCACTACTAAATTCCAACTTTTGTATGAAAATATATTCCATATAATAGTGGAATTAAAGAACCAATTCTATTTTGAAATTAAAAAAAATCAACATGGATTCTCAAAAAGATGAAGAAGCTGGAATGGTATAAATAGATGATCTAGAAGAAATTAGAAATGATACCTATAAAAATACAAGAATTTATAAATAAAATATGAAGAAGTGACATGACTAATGTATTTTCTGACTAATTTTCACACTGCGGGATAAATTTATGTCATTCAATTCTCAATTGAAATTATTCCCCAGAAAGCTAAAATATTAATGGTCAGGTCCTTTCAATGTCATGATAGTATTCCCATATGGACAAATTGTAACTCTTAATGGCAGAGAACCACCCTTCATTGTTAATGGGAAAAGGTTAAATATCTATCAAGAACCATTCCAGTAGTGGTGCATCATTAATTTTAAATTCACCTGAGCTAAAGTGAGTCTGTCTATTAATGTTAAATGAAGAACTAAGTTGGAGGAAACCTATGGTAGGAACAAGTATATTCATTAGATATTAAGAAGGCAGTGTTGATACAAGATGGTTAAGTAGACCTCGCTCAAAAGGGAGCACAAAATTCCAAATGCCTGTGATGTAACCTTTACACGATGTGTAAATTTAAAGGCTTAAAAATAAGGAAATCCAAAGATTTAAACATCGAGTATTCATTAAATGTTATGTATGTTTAGGTTGTCTACTAAATACTAAAAACCCTAGGTTCAGGTAAAAAACCCCTGGTTATCTTCTAACCCGCATGCACCCCATTATGAACCACCACTTATCTCTTCCCCTCACCACCAAACATCTCCCCTCTTTCCTCCTCCCTCATATTTCATCATCTCTTCTCTGTACACCCCACCTCTCATTCCCCCATTTTTTTCCTGACTTAAAAAATAGCCCGCACAAAGACCACATACATTTCTCTAACCAAATTCACACCAATGTGTGATGAAATTCCTCTGCCACCCTAGTGGACGATGACTTATCCTACACCACCACTTACAGATCCTTTCACCTCTTTTTCTTCATCATATACCTATTATTCAGATTATCAGGACTCGTAGTTAACCTCTAGTAAGTCACATGACACATCCCACTAACAAATATATCCCTACCTTTGCTTCATGGAACCTAACAACCAGGTTAGGTTGTCCCATATTTAGATGAATCCTATGGGGACCAAACAAGACCCTTGACCTGACGAAACTGGAGAGGATCCAAATTCACCAAAAGTTCCTTAACCTCATTGGATAGATTCACCTATCCCTCATTAACTAGGTGCATGAGGATACCTCTAGGGATCTATTCATCGAGTTCCTAACCGCCATTGGTCTGGTCATTGACTCCATCATATTCAATCTTGGAGGTAGGCTATGGGACCTCACCCTGATAGACTTTGTTGTTGGCCTTAGCATTTACTCTGCTAACTTCATCACCTCCCCAGTTTTCTCAACCAAGAACATGAATCTAAACTAATTTTATGTTGTATGTATTTGAGTGAGGATAGATGGAGAACCATATATCCTTTAAGTCCTTATCTGAGGAAGAGAAAATAGTTTCAAGGTGTTTCTATTTGGATCCATCGCTAGAACCCACTTCCTATATAGTTGGCTCAAGGTGATTCTCATGGGATTGTGATTCAGATTGAGGTGATCATTCTCACATTAACCATGAGTGGCCCTATCACCAATATGGTCTGGTAGTTTTACATGTTCTACCTATCCTATGTGAGGTGGAATTTAGGTACACTAATGGGAGGAAGATTCATTACACATCTGGATAGGAATCTATGTGCCTTCGATGTAACCAAACTTTTCCCCTCCCTTTGCAAGACGGAGATTATTGGTCTCTTTTTTCTCCAAATGATGGTGTTGTTGAAGATGAGTGGAAGTATCTACCTATGGGTGTTGGGAAATTTTAAGGTTCATAATAAATCACATTTCTATCTTGAATCCAACCTAGCGTCACCTGCCCATGTCTCAACATCCACCACTGCTACCCTTGTAATTGCATGAACCACTAATACACCATCCATTACCATACTACTTTACACCACTACCCTACCCTTTATTTTACCACCACCACCACTACCCCTACTGAATTATAACCCCACCACCCATACCCATATATTTCTATCCATTTGTTCTGACCATCCTAGAGAAACTGTAATATCTTTATCACTATCTCAACATTCCATTCACAGACCCATCTCACCTCACCACCCATCCCCCTAAACCATTCCATTATTCTTCCCACCATCCCCCTCCTTCTACTCTCACTTATAAATCTTTCCCAACAACTCCACCTACCCTAGCTAAACAAACTTTGGATCTCACCAGCACTACTACTCAGCAGGACTATTGTACGGAGTTGGACTGACGAGGAAAAGGACCCACCATTATATCTCCATCAGAGGTTCACTTAATTTATCCAATTTCCTTACACACATCTTCATTATAGATCATCACCCACCCCCTCAATCCCCAATCAAGATATCTTCTAGAACAATGACATATCTTATCGAGTTCAATCCTTTAGTCCATGCCTCCATCAATGGGATAGATTTGGAAAATCTACGTCTGACGCCCATTGTTTTGGAGGGGCCTACTAAGGTAGAGACCAGTGATAATACCCTAGTTTTTAAAAAAATTTGTCCTCACACCTAATGTACTCTTCCTTAGGCTGATGTTTCTATAATATGTGTATTTTAATACTCACTGATGTATCATTTCTATTATATATATATGAGATACATTTTTTGACTTCACTATGTGGTTTTATTGTATTCATGTTGCATTAATTTATCCATGTCAAGATCTACAAGCTCTTCCATGGAAAATGAAGAGCATATTTGGCCATATTTTGGCATCAATCTTGACACATATCATCATGTGTTATGACAAAACAGATAGGATGAGGAGTTATAGCTACAGGTCCATGCTCAATAAGAGCCTCCTTCATGATGATCATGAATTATATTCCTACCACATGATCTTCATGGTCGGTACCTTCCTAAGGTGGTTAATCCCTCCAAATACCACGTGAGCTTAATGACACATCCAGTAGTTCATGCAGGAGATAACAAACCTATGGTAATGTCGGCAACACTAGATGATTCTTTTTTCCATATGTCTAGCTGATGGCGACATTATTAGTGCTTTATGGGAGGAAACCCATAATTTTTGTTTTCTTTAACTTCTATGAGTTACAAGGACCTATGTTTTCCATTTAATAGGATTTTTCATA
This sequence comes from Viscum album, assembly GCA_963277665.1. NCBI lineage: Eukaryota > Viridiplantae > Streptophyta > Magnoliopsida > Santalales > Viscaceae > Viscum > Viscum album. Next base: position 671,979,361 of record OY728123.1, read on the forward strand.
CATAGGTTATCTTAAAATTCACTATACTCACCTTATTGAATTTATTTTAGTTGTTTTCCCTTAATTTAAACTGTATGAACCAACCTATTTATCTATTTTCAAATTTTTAACCCCTATCAACAAATGGTTTATATAGTGTCAATATTATATCTTACAAATTTTTTGATATCACAATTTCTAAAAAAAAATTAACTTGTCTCCCCATGTCCTGAATTTCACTACAGGGAGCTCTTGATTCATTATTTTCAATTCCTAAAATTCCATTTCATTTTTCTCTATGTTATACTTTCATTATCTCCCACAACTCTTTTCATATAGTGAGGACACTATCTCATTTTAAGTGTGGGAGACTTTATTGAGCATTATTGTTGATACAATTGGATTATTTATTATTTTCACCAGTTTAGGAAACATTTTTCATTGAAATCATTCTTTTAACTTTAAATCATATTAAATAAATTTAAATAAAAGAAAAAGTTAGGTTAGTGATTATTGAAATCCATTTTTATTCATGTGTATATTTACAGCATAATTTTTTATTTGAGTACTTTAATTCTAATTTTGGAATACTGAAATTGATTTTGAATGAATTATTAATTGATTTTATACCTTGATTGATTTATAGTTATTCTTTTATACTCCCATTCCTGAGAGGATTATAGTGTTAAAATATCATATTATTTTCTAATCATATTTATTGAGGGATACCTGGGACATTTAAACCCATAAAAACATGCATTGAGATATTATTGAGGCCATGATTTAACAAATACACTTTTAAAATGATCAAAGAAATATTTTTTATCCCCATTTCTTGATTCCCACCAGTACATATTTCCTTATTTAACCCATAGTATCCATCGGTAACATTGTTATGATGGAGCCTTTATAGGCCTACTATCCTTTCTTACCCAGGTCTCGATACAATGCTTGATTTTCTTTTGAACAAGTGTGGGGGATTTTTCATCTCATCCATACATGGGATATTAACACTAACGGGAAGTATGGTGACACTTTCAAAATATTTATATGTTTTTGTTGTTGAATATATTTGAAATTTTCTATGGATACCCTACCCATTGAAAAAATATATAACAATATATCAGGTTGTGTATTAGGATGGTAAAAAAGTATAATTACCAGATCGATGAATCCTATAATGGATCATATGTGGTTAGTTGGAGGATGTGAGTCATGCCCTGGACATGATTTTTGAAAAAAAAAGAAAGGGACATGGTGAATTCTTAGTACAATCTTAATATACTCATGGATCTACTTTGAATTGTTTGGCACACATAAACATTTTTTCAAGGAGTTTCTTCACTACACTATTCACAATTATCTTGCATTATACATTTGGGATTACCCTCATCTTTGAGCTTTATTTTTTATCACATTCCCACATTTCCTTATCCTTAGATACATTTGATCCATATTGTTGAGGACCTCATGATTGATATGGTATTTTATTTTTAAAGTAGATATAATAAAATCAATATAATCCTGTGGTTATGAATATATATTTGGGATACGAGAATAACTTTAGTTTTATTTTACCATAAGTGATGAGAGAATATTTATTATGTGGTAAATTGAAAAATGGGTATAGTTATAAGGAAATGTTTTGAAATTTTAATTAAAGGAATAAATAATATGAATAAATAATAGAACTATGTGTAATTACTAATTTTATCTATCAGATTGTTTCTGGAAGCCTAAATTTTTCTGCATACACTTAGTTTTATTTTCTTACCTGTAATTCATTTTTCTTGATTTAAACATTTTTTCATTTGGAATTATTATTGATATACTCATTGATTGAGGAAATGAAATTTTTCAAGTGTAGTGGGAATTTGATAAGAAAAATTTATACACATTTTTCATGCATTTATTTAAGGATTATTAATGTTTTATTAAATAATTTACAAGGTATTGGTTTATATTCATAGGAATTAGTAATTTTTGAATGAAAGGAAGAAATTTTGAAAAATCGGTAAAAATAGGTTTTAGATGTTGTGAAAGGCATTCACAACATATATTCCTCATTCACATTATCCCTTAAAACAAAAGTATAGCTCGTGAGAAATTACCTAATGTGAAGCTTTTACATGATGCATAAATACATCAAATAAAATTATATTTTCAAATTCTACTTCCCATATAAATTTCACGACATGTGGGAATTACTAGATATGAATCACATACACATCATGTAGAATTATTATGATTCGAAATAGTTTAACATCCCATCCAGTCAATGATAAAACTGAAAATCCTACAATATTCAATATTTTTTTAGGAGATTATAGATATGAAGTAAACAGTGTGTGAAGTACTAACATCAAGTAAAAATCAATATATGAGACACATAAAGTGAATGCATGACATGAATTATTTACAAATCATACAACTCTTGTACCCATAAATATTTTGACAACACCTACTGTGGATAGAGGTTTAAGACTTATGTTTTTATATTTTTTATCCTCTATTTCTTCTCTTTTATCACTTCGAAATGCAGTTATAATTCCATAATTTAATCATCTCGTAAAATCCATTTTTGCTACTATTTATTCTTCATTCATTTTTTGAACATTTTGATTCAATTTATGTTACTGGGCTCATTTAACAACATTCTACATTATATGTCAACACTCACTTCATTATTTTCTATTTTATAATTCAAATTAAGTGTTTGATTTATTCTTTTATAAATTTAAATTTTGATTTCATATCTCCCAATTGGTTTATGATTATTCTATGAATGTTTATTATCTCATTACATTGGACCAATACCGTATTTCATGGGTAATCCACTTTGGATTGCGGGTTAAGAGTAGGGGTGTTTATAAACCTAATGAATCCATAACTTTATCCATGGTAACCCTATGGCAATTAATTTGGTTAAAAAATTTATCGAATTTTATTGTACATAACTGACCATGGGAAGTGAAATTGAATAAACCTGGCCTAAATGGAGTTAAGTTGGTTATGACCATTATCCTGTGATTATTTGTTTTATATAAGCTATGCGTAATGCATCTAGATTGTTAGCTATACTAGGACCAAGGTATTGTTTTACTATAGTCAGATCCAATTGGTTTTATCATAAAAAGTTAGTGACCCTTGTACCACTTCACAACCTAAGTCATAGGTCTATCCTAATCTAGATATAGGATTATATTTTTCCTAAAGATAGGGAATTGGCCCCGATCCATTCATTGTTATCTAATCTAAATCCAAAAAAAATATTTCTTTTGAAATCAAAAATACAAATTGAATGTGTGGAATCACTATATAGGGTTTCAATCACTAAGTTTCTAATCTTCCAATTGACCCTATGGGTTCGACCCCACACTATCTCATTACCAAGCCTTGGTAGTTGCGTGGATGTTGGGAAAAATAAATTAATAATATAACAATTCTTATAGGAATAAATGACACCTTCTAGTTGTATCGATGTTTTCCATGAATACCACCCAAAAATCCAGATATTGGTGGATTGTCATGTTCAACAATTCGATAAACAATGATAGAGAAATAAATAGGCCAAACAACATTATGAACCATTCATAATGACCATACATAATCTTGAAAAAAATGGTGATCAATGTCCTCAACTATTATCTAATGGTAAAAATATGTAAGATAGATTTATAAAATCCATGTTTTCCCCTTTAACTGAACAATCAGGTCATCCACATGGGGAAATGGATTTTTATTCTTAACTGTTACATGATTTGGTTTTTGATAATCTATGAAAAGATGAAGAGAACCATTAGCCTTCTTAGTAAAGAGCACTGGGTCTACCCATGGTAAATTTTTTTGGAATAAATATAATGATTCAAGATTTTATTACATTAATGTAATATTATTTTTAAAATAAAAAACATAATCATAATACATTAAAGGATCAAATGGTTTATAATATGAGAAATATTAGGCTCATAAAACACTTGCAAATAATTAAACATAAATATTATTTAAATCATCCTTTTGCATCCCCAAATAGATCTAAAATTTTCTATAGTGAATGTAATCACCTTAGGATATACATTAATGAAATGGGTGAGCTAAAATCTCATTAAGGGGAGGAATAAGGGACATGATCCAATAGTATATGGGTGAGTATAATCAACATAATCATATCATAACCATAGGATCATCATCATAATAATGAAGGAAATATTTGATAAGGTCATGGAATATAGAATATGCATAATAATCAAACATCATATCATACAAGTCAAATAACATGCATGGTTGTAAACAATGTTAGCATTGTTTTCACGTATAACATATGTGCATAAATCCTAACATCATAATTGTGAACAAATATAATATCATGTTAATTCATAATAAACATAATATAATGAGATATATCACATTACCCAATACATTTTTTGGATATATAATTTCTAGACCGCCCATCACATCATAAAATGCTAATAATCAGTTAGGACACATAGAATGTAAAACAATCAAAGTCATGAAATAAACCCATGGAATGGAATAGGTTTCAAATAGTATTAATAAATCATTCTTTCATGAATAAACTCTATGTTTAAAAATTGAATATGGTAAAACAATTGGCATAAAACATAATAATTCATGAGTGGATAAGAAAACTCTAGATGAGTCAATATAATGATTTTGAAATTATTGTTTAAAAAATGATTTGTTAATATCTTGGAAAACATTTTGAATGGGTTAAAAAATGTGTGTTCATGAAAATAAATAGGAAAGGATTGTGTAATGAAATTTTAAGGAAATTAAAATAATATCCATATAGAAAATAATTTAATGATTAGATGGTCCAAAAGAAGGAGTTTGTTTTCAAGAATCCTCTTACCTTTAATCCATCTTTATTTCACCACATTTATGCATCCTAAATAATGAAAATAGGTTTAATAAAACATTTAAATAGAAGTTAATATGTTAATTCATATAAAATTTTATCAATTAAAATAATTTTATTTTATTTCTTGATTCCAACTAATTAAGATGAAACATTTTGATATTATATTTTCCTTAAAAATATCCCATTTTTTTTAATTCTGCTAATTTTTTTCAACATCATCTATAAATTAGTATAATTACCTACATAATTTTAAAATACATATATTTATAAATTTATATATTATAAATAATTTATAATAATCATAAATAAGGATGGTTATAATAATAGTGGTTTACACGTCCTTGTTGGCAGTTAACAGACCATTAACTGGACATTGAACAAAGAAGAAGAAAGAGAGGTATGGAATATATAACATTATAAAAATAATTTTTAATGTATGTTAAAATCATTAATATAATATTAAAAAATAAATTTATTAATCTTATATTATTTGGTTTTGAAATTAATTGTGAAAAACATGAAGGGAAGAAGAAATTAAGAGAATAATTTATAAAAACATATTCTTTTCTCAGTGTTGATTCTCTTGTATGGAACCAAAATCCCATAATGATTAGAGTTGGTTTAATATATAATGTACATAAGGGTGACAAGGGTTTTATGAGAGGTTATTTTGGGAGATATTTTTTTTTGGGTGAGGAAGGACTAGTTTTCTAAGGGGATGTAGAGGGGTTATTTATACTTGAGGAGAGGGGTATTTTATAGTTTAAATATTGAATAAAATACTATATCTAGAGTAAACCTTCTAATAGTTATTTTTTGACATTATAATTTATATATAAATAAAATAAAAAGGTTTTAGAACTTCAAACCCATTTTTTAAATAGAAATCATTAGATTATTAAAAGTTAATGGGGAAACTAGAAAATGATTTATTTCAACAGAATACTTTTCACTTTAGACTTTGCAATTTTTTGGTTTAAGTTTATTATTTTTATTTAACCATTTATCTTATCAAATATATTTTTGTCCAAAATAATCAATTTAGGATTTATTGCATCATTATTTCATCTTTATTATCCCATAAAACATGCAGTATTTGAAAAAGAGTATTTTTACAATTCACATAAAAATTGAAGTATTTCCAAAAATTATCACAAAAATTACCCTTAGACAATTTCAATGTGCTAATTCTAAAAATGACAATAATTTTATAATATTAATTTTTTATTATATTTAATTTTATTTTTTGGTATAAAAATTATGATTTTTATGATGTACAATAAAATATAGTTTACTTAAAAACTCCTTATAATTTCATTGAGTTTTTAATCTTGATATTTAATTTATGGAATAATAATATTTATTTTATATTAAATTAATAATGACAAAAATTATTTATATTACATTTTATTATTCTTATGTCCAATTATTATTCTCAGTGGTTAGGTAACAATTCATATTGGTCATGTTATTATTCCAATGATCAAGTTAATATTCCAATGGTCACATTTCTATTATAATGGTTATATTACCTCTTATAAATACGACTTTATTTTTTCATTCAATGTTCACTAAAATTCAACCCGATGTTCTATGTTTTCATTTTCTAAGATAGTGATCGGTTTATGAATATTCGTTTTTTATATTTTTTTTCATGGGTGTGATGATTCTAGTAGATTACGATGATCTAAATTATCCCTTAATAGCTTTTAAATTTTATATGTTTTTCCCTTATATTATTTGGAATTTCCATGGGTTTAGATTTTGATTAATGTAATGATCTCTACATTTTTTTTGTTTCCCTATATGTTTTATATTTATAATATTATATATGATACAATATAACACATATTTATTCATGAAAAAATATCACATATAAACTCCAGGATGTTATATTATCCCCCCATTATAAATTTTCTCAATTAAATTTCAACCCATATTCTCTATAGAGAGTAGATGACGGTACTTCTGGTTAATTTTTTCCAATGGTTCCCACATTTCCTCTTCATTTATATGGTTCTGCCGCAATGTTTAGACAAGGTGAGTTGTCTTTATGAGTAGAAATTTTAATCTAAATTATACGATCTTCATTGGATACTCCAAAAAAGAGAGGACATTATCTAGTTATACAACCTCTGGATTGAATATATATGTGGGATTGTATATGTACTTCCCTATGAGATATATGTGAAACACATAATGTACATGATCCATATAGGGTGGAAGTGTTAGTCAATCGGTCTCTTCTCTTTTTCAATCGAGGATCTCAAATGGGGAAATTTACCAAAGGATAAGATTCCCCTAATTTCCAAACCACATTAATCTATTCTATTGTGATATTCAGAGGAATTATTTTTCTCCAACTTCAAACTCCAATTCCGTTCGATGATTTTTATCATCTCTCTTTTTCTAAATTTTAGTTGTTTCTATATGTTGTTGGATGGATTGAACCTTCCCTGACATCCCTTACACAATATTGAGTTCAAGTATCTTTCATTCTCAAACTTCATCCTATAAAGTAGGAGTTCAACATTACTTCTCATATATATCTTCATATGGATCCATTTCAATACTCATGTGGAGTATATTATTGTATAAAAATAAAACTACTGGGGTATGGTTATCCTATCCCCCTTTAAATTTTATTGAGTAGGGTCCTAGAATTTCCTTGAGTATTTGAATCGTTCTTTCAGATTGTCCATCAGATTGGGGGTGATAGGCCATATTGAAATTAAATTCAGTATTCAATGCATGTTGAAAAATTAACCAGAATTTAGAATTGAACCTTGGATCATGATAAAAAATGATCGAAATTTGAACACCATTTAGCCTCACAACATTATTGATATATATCGTGAATAGTTTTTTGAGTGATTAATCTTCCTGAATAATGATGTAGTGGGTAGTTATGATGAGTCAACCCACTATAACCCATATTTCATTGCTTCCTTTGGATGTCTTCAGGGGAAAAGTCACAAAGTCCATGGTGATGTTCTCCCATTTACACATGCGTATGGGTAGTTGTTACACCCTCTCCTTAAGGTTTTTTAGCTCTATATTAAATTGATGTCACATCAATCACTTTGAAGTGTACTCCATGATCTCCTTATTCATGTTGTCCCAGAAAAAGTGCTATTAGATATCACAATAAAACATAGTGCTTCCAAGATGAATGGAAAAATGATAAGCTATGTTAATTATCCAATATCTGTATAATTTTATCAAGTGATGAAGGCACACCACTTCTAATTCTATAATGAATTAATAAATCTTTATAACTGATTAATTATTAAATATTCCTTCCTTTAATACTTTTTCCTTCTTTTGTGGCTCCAGGTCATATCTTTTTTCCTATTTTATCATCTCTTGGATGGATGGCAGGAAAATAATTTTGGAAAGGTATGATGTATTCCTAATCATCATGATTTCTAGATTTGCCTATTAAATACTAATGAAGAAAGGTTATTTATCTATCTATATCATAGATAATGTAGTAGGTTATTTTCTATAAAGAGCACCGGTTATAATGTTGACCTTTCCAAGATGGTAGTAAATAGAGAAATCATAGACATTGATTATCTCTAACTATCTTTGTTAATTCATATTTAGTATTTTCTATGTGAATATATATTTATAATCTTATATTATATATATATTTTACACTTCTCACCACAAAGGTAGTTTCACCAAATATTCAAGGTGAATATAATATTTTCTAACTCCAAATCATGTGTTGGGTAGTTCTTCTCAAGGATCTTCAACTTTCACGAGGTCTAGCCTATCACTTTATCATTCTGCATGATTACATATCCCAATAATTTTTTCAAATCTTCATTTTATATAACAAATCCTTCTCCACTTGATGGTTGTGTGTGTACAAGAATAATGTTTAGCCTATTTTTATTCTCCTTAAATATATGCTGACATTCCTCTATCCAGACATACTTTACCACTTTCCTTGTTAACTTAGTAATCAGTCTATAAAATAGTGATAAATGTAGTACAAAACATTGATAGTACCTAGATAATACAAAAACAATGTATTTATTTGACACTAAAGGGTCTAGGACATTATTAAATTTCTTTTTTCTTTTAATGGTCCACATAAATTCCCTCACTTGTGATCATGTTCCACAATAATGTGACTTTATAAAACCAAAATTCACACTTAATAAACATAGAATACATTTTATCCTTTCTTAATGTCACCCGTATAATCATTAGACTCTCATCATGTTCTTCCTTACACTTGGATTAAATTATGATATTATTTATAAATACTATGAAAAAATTTCAATTCAGTTTATAAATACTTTATTCATAAAATCTATAATGATTCCAGGGTTAATAGTAAGTCTAAATTTTAAGATTATTATCTCATAGTTTCCTAACCTTGTATGGAAATATTTATTCTAAATATATTGCTTCTTAAACATTAGGTGATCATATATAGATCAATGATGTACATTTAGTGAGTATTGATATCAACTTACTTGATTGAACAAGTCATCAATACTAAGCATTGGATATTTGTTCATTATAGTGATCTTGTTGAGCTCTTGGTAATTGATTCACATCTTTATTGATTCGGCTTTTTTATTGAAAATGATAATTGGTTCACCCCAAGGTGATGCCCTAGGGAATATGAACCATTTGTCCAATTTATCTTACAGCTGCTCCTTTAACTCCTCTAGTTTGATTAGATCTATTCGATAGGATAATTTGGTGATATTAGTGTCTCCAGGTTTAAGTTATATTAAGAAATCTACCTAATTAATTGGGGTATGTCTAGGTAATGCTTCATAGAAAACATACATATATTACCTCACAATGGTAATTTCTTCAAGTTCGATACTTTTCATCAACTCAACCATTTGGGAAACGAATGTTTCATCACTGGATATCACCACCCACACTATTGAGATATTTTTCAAAGGAGATTCATGATCTTCCTTGTTTTAGCATCGAATGAATTGAAATATAGAAAGAGATTTCCTTTTCCCAATAGTTGATTTGATATTTATATAATGAGAGTTAATCCATGCCTAGTATAGCATTAAATTCCACCAAGGGAATGATTACAAGATTACCTAGAAGAATCATCCAAAATATGTTAATGGTAGAAGAGTACAACACTTGGGTTTCATTGATCACACAAATAAGTGTTTTTTTAGATATTTATACTTCAAGGTATTGTGTTTTTATTCAATGGTTATAGAAAACATAAAATATATAAAGGAATTCATATTACTAGAATCATATAAAACATTTTCTATTTTGAATGAATAGTAATTATATGTAGTATGATTTTATTTTCATATTCCATCTCAGTGGTAGTGATTGTATAATATTTCCCTATATTATTTATATATGGTGGTTGTAAATTCTTATTACCCTTGATAACTTATGGTTTAGTGCATTGGATTTTATTGTTGCCTTTCTCCCTATAATTGAAGGAATGAACCACAAGTGGTGCAGTGGGAGGTTCCTTCCCTTACTCCACCACATGGGCTTGATTCTTCATGCCTCTATGACATTAATGAATTTGTGGCCTTCTCTCCTACAAATAAATCATTTCCTTACCCTTTGAGAAAATTCACAAGATGATTTTTTCTATGTTTTTTGACATGTGGGTGGTTGGATCTTCTTTCCACCTTTTTTATTTGATCTTCTAGCCTGAAACTCAATATTTTATTTCTTATCTACATAACTATAGGACCATTCTATTGACTTCATATCTACTTTGAGATCATATCAAACTACTTCTATATAACTCTAAAAGTCTCAGATAGCTAGATCCATTTTATGGTGTAGTTTTAAACAACTAAATAATCTATTTATTTGTTCAATCATTATTGATAATAAAATATGGGTGATATATTTTAAACCTTGTGAAGTTTTTCTGATCAGACAATACATATTCACCCAATTTTTTCTTGAGATCTATTAATTCTCTCTCAATATTTGTTAAATGATATTCATTGAAGTATTTTTTATGAACAAAAATCTTAAATTCAACATACTCAATTTCATCCATTAAATCCTTTATCTTCGTATTGTTTATCAACTCCCACTATTGATCAAACCCTCCATCCAAATTATTGATGGCCAACACAACCTTATCTCCTTACCAATATTTTAGGCCACCAAAATTATCTTCTCTATTGTGTTTTCCCATTATAACACGATATTTGGATCAAAAGTCCCACTAAATGTTGGTGTTTATTTATGCATAAAAGACTCGATAGGTAGTTTATTCTTCTTGTGAGAAGGTAGACATTCCACATGGTTCAAGTTATAGTTTATAGCCTAAGACATTTGGGTAAGAATCTCTATGATATTTTTAACTCCACCACTAATGGAATTAGGTATTTCATTCATACAATAATTTCATTTTCCTTCACATGGTTTGTTGGTATTTTTCTCCTTTTCAATCTATTTTCTAAAATAGAAAAAGTTTGAACAAACATAATTCAACAAATCATGAATAAATAATTTATTCATGAATATGAATTAATTAAAAATTAATATATTATAGGATCCCTATGTTTATCATTTTTCTAAAATTATTCTTTAAGGATTATTAAAAATAATCAATCTCTAAATTAAGAGGAACAATTAATTTAGTTATTTATCCTTTATAATGTTTTTTATAGATTCTTTTATTAATTGAATCATATCCCTTAGGAGTATCAAAATAGGTGTGAAACAATTCCTTTTCTCCATTAACTATGTAATGGTAAATTTAATTCCCAATGTTCCCTTTTATATAATATTATCCTAGGTACAACTATTCAAGAGAAACATTCACTTGTTGTTTCTAGACAAGGATTTCATTACATAGAAACCATGTACTATTAAACATTTCTGAAAATTAGGATGTTCACCTATACTTAGACATTTCATTGTGGTTTTCACAAATGGTTTACAATAATAATTATCAATTTAACTAAACCATATTTTGTACCAACTATAGCAGCCCAACATTTTTTTACATGACTATAACATTATTTTTAATATAAAGTGCATAATAGTAATACATTCATGAATAGAAAGTGTTAGTATCCTCAGCAAATTAGGCTCATATATCACTTGTAAATAATCAAACCTAAATATAATTTAAGTCTTCCTTATTTATCTTCCAAATATATATCACATTCTCCTTAGTATATGTAATCACCTGAGGATATATATCAAAGAATGCAGTGGGCTAAAATCCCAAAAAGGGGAGGAATACTGGATACGAGTCAATAGTACATGGGTGAGAATAATCAACAATATTATATCATAACAATTTGACCACCTTAAAAATCATGAGGTAATCCGTTTGTAATTTTATGTAATGTATCATATTTATAATAATAAAATATCATATCATAGTGGTCAAATACCAGAAATAGTTGTGAACAATGCTAATACAATGTTCAGGCATAAAATATGTGCCTAAATCATAACATCATAATTGTGATCAAAGTTAGAATCATTTTCACACATAATATAATGATATATATCACATAACCCAATTTATTTATGTTCTATGTAATTCTGGTTCCACCCATCACATCATAAAATTTTCATAATCATGCATGCCACATCGAACGTATTACAATCATTGTTGGGAAATAATCACATGGAAATGAACAAGTTTGATAATGTATTAAAAAATAATTTCAGGAATAAAATATTTTGTTCCAAAATGAATAAGGGGAATATATGTTCTATAAAACAACAACATTCTTGAGTGGATAAGAAACAACTCTGGTTAAGTTAATGTAATGTTTTGGAACTTAATGTCATTTTTAAAATTCAATGTAGATGGTTTAGAAAAAACAATTAAATGGTTGAAATATTTATATACAAAAATATAAAATTGAAGTGATAGTAGAAGGAAATTTTAAGGAAATTATAAGAATATACATATAGAAAATAATGTGAAGAGTAGATAGCATAAGGGAAGGATTTTGGGTTTGAGAATCCCCTTACCCCAAATCACATTTTATTTCATTGCTTTTCCACCTGCTGAATAATAAAAATAGGTCTATTAAAAAATTTAACCATAATTTATTTATGTTAATTAATTCCACTATTTATCAATTAAAATAATTTTATTTTATTTATTAATTCCCTTTATTAAATATGAAATGTTTTGAAACCATGTTTTCCTTACAAATATCATGTTTTGTCTCGATTTCAATACTTTTTATCAAGGTAATTTATACATAAATAGAATTAATTATTGAATATTAAAATACATATATTTATAAATTTATATAGTTTTAATAATTTATTATAACAATCCATAAGGGTGGGGAAAATAAAGTATCTAGAAGCATCCTCATTGGTGGTTAATCGACAATTAATAAGACATTGTCCAAAGAAGAAAGACGAGGGATATGAAATATAAATAAATCAAGAATATAATTTTTATAGTAGGTTAAAATCATTAATATAATATTTTATTATTTATTTATTAATTTTAAATTATTTTATTTTTTGAATGGGAATATGAAAAATAGGAAGAGAAGAAAAAATGAGAGAGGAGTTTATAAAAACATACTCTTTTCTCGGTGTTCCTTCTCTTGTACGGCACTAAAATCACTTGATTCATGGAGGTATTTTACTCAAAAACCACACTAAGGGTATTAAAGGGATTATGATAGGAGATTTGGGTAGATATTGTTTTTTGGTAAGTGGGGGAGGAGTGGTCATCCAAGGGGAGAGAGAGAGGTTATTTATTATTTAGGAGAGGGGCATTTTTTAGTTAAAATGTGGAATAAAATTCCATATCTTGGTTAATCCCTATTATAACTATATTTAGACATTATTAATCATATATATATGAAATAATTTTTTTTAATAACAAATTTATAAACAAAACTAATTTTTTTATTGAAAAGGAAAGTGCAAAACGAGAAAAAAATATATTTTAATGGAATGATGTTGACATTAGATTAATGAAAATAGATCTTAGGTTTAGAATTTAAGATAATTGTTCTTAAATGGCCCATTTATATTATTAAATATGTTATGTGCTTAAATAAGATGTTTTGGAGTTATTAATTCATTTATTCATCATATCATGTCATAAAACATGTGGTTTTTGAAAAATAGTATTTTTACTATTCATGTAAAAATTGAAGTAATTACCAAGAAAATCAACTATGTGTTATTTTTGGATGATGATTATAAAAATTAAAATAATTTTATTAAAATAAATTTTTATCATAGGTTTTTTAATTTTTATCATTTATTTTTTTATTTTTTCTTAATACAATAAAATACAATTTTTTACAAAAGTTCTTATAATTTCTTTGAGCTTTTAATCATGATATTTATTTTAAAGAATCATAATAGTTATATTTTCATAAATTAATCATGATAAATAAAATATATACTAAATTTTATTTATTTTAGTTCCAATTTCTATTCCCAATTGTCAGATTATTAGTCATAATGGTTTGGCTACAATTCTATGGGTAAGTTTACTATTCCAACGGTCATATTATCTCCTATAAATTCCATTTCACTATTTCATTAAAAACACGGTAAAAATAACAACTATATTACATATTTTCATTTTCTAACAATTTTATTAGTTTACTAATATTTTTATTATTTTCTACAGTGTTATATAATGGGGAGATGATTCTAGCAGATTGGGGGTCCAAATTTTATTATTGTGGTTTTTCAATTTTATATTTTTCCTCATTATAATTTTTTGTATTTTATTGGGATTAGTTCTGAAATATTGTAATTATGTAAATTTTTTGTTGGTTTATCTATGTTTTTATAGGTAAAATACTATATATAGTATGATATAACATATATTTATTTAGGAAACAATTTTCACATATAAGATTTGGGCTATTACAGAACAAATACTTTCACAAACATGTCTTATAATTGGTTCTTAATATCTTTAAAATCAATAGGAGTCATATGATAAGAGGGTAAATAAATTGGTTTCGTACCAAGAACCAGCTCGATGGATAACTACAACACCCATTTTGGAGGAAGGGAAGATAATTCTTCTAGGATAACCTTGGGAAAATCCCTAACAAACAAGGGAAGATCAACAAGAGAATATAAATCATTGGGAAAAACACATTAGTAGACTATAGATTGTTAATCTATGTGTGAGAAGTTCATCCATAAAAAAACTTTGGATCACATTCTCCTTAAAACAGTTATGATGTCCCATTAAAAGTAAAGAATAATACATACTAATGAAAATAATCAATCATAGCTCAAAGAGAAACTATTCAAAAAACCTCAGTGATGATGTTGAAAATATAAAAATAAAGAACAAAAAATTATTATCCTTAATAAACGTTGACTATCAAAAGATAACATTAAGGAAAAAGAAACCTATACTCCTTCCTTTTTCCATGTTGAATTTATATCTCCATAAAATAATGAATGATCTCTTTCATAAGTTTAAAAACATCCAAAAATTGAGAAAATATAAAATATTATGAGGCACTGATATAAAAAAAGATGTTTTTATAGAATATGCAACAAAAATGAAACATCTACCTTTTACTGGACCCACATAAACATCAATCAAGATCTCCTCCACTACATGAAACTACTTCACTCTAAATTTCTATGGGTAGATACCTATTTAATTTGAATCTTATGATTTTACCTAGATTACCTTTCAAACTAAACATCTATAACCATATTCATCTATAGGCAGATCGAATTAGATTCTCTATTGATGACCTCATAGACTACATGCATTTCCAATATTTGTAGGAGTGAGGAAATACCATCATATATTCCCAACCATTCAAAACTAGTATCAGTTCAAGGGTACACTAATATCTATATATAATGGATTATAAAGAGGTCATTGTGGAGAGATACCAATACCATCTTGGTGATTATCATTCCACTTCCTCTTCATCCCATGTGGGCCACTAAAATTTCTACTAGGTGGAAGGGGAAACCTAAACAACCCAAACTTTCCTGCCAATCCAATCTATACCATTATATCCTTTTGGACCACATCATCATAGATTTTGAGTTTCAACATATACACCTAGTATTGGATTTCAGGTCATAATCCTTTCATTATTTATAAGCCATTAGGTTATCATTCATCCCCACCTCTACAACAAAATAAAACTAATTAGATAAATATTTGGTGTACTCTATCAAAAACCTATCTACCTAGTAAAAGGAAAGGAACTCCATAGACGTTTCCATAATAAATGATTCATGGAAAATATTCTAAAATAAAATGGTCTTGAAGACCTTCCACTATAATCCCACATGTTGATTTTCCAGAATCATATAGTCCCACTACCACTTGTTGGGACACCCAAGATTAAATTCCCCACACATATCCTTGATAGATTTAGGTGTCTTTTAGAATTCAAAGACTCAGTCAATGATTCCCTTCTAATACATAAATTCCTTAGGTTTATTATTTCCATTAAATGATAGGGGATTCTTGGGTAGGAACTCTTACACTCGGTCAATATCTCCAATAGCTCTTCATTTCACCTCTATGTCGTGGTTCTGAATAGGCAGTGCATTCTGATCCATGTCATGAACATCCCAAATAACAACCTCTATGGGATTCTGATCATTATAAGGATTTCCTTAGAGTTAATTTTCCACAACACCCCTTGATGTACCCCTAAAGGATTCTCATAGGTGTGATTCTAAAAACCCAATATAGAAGGAGGAGATCAAATAAAGAAAAAAATATCATTTTACACTAAAGGGATATAAGAATAAACTAATATTAAGACCAAAACCCAACACATGAGACACATAATTCATCATCATGTGGTGAATTATGGTTTGTTGAGATGAGATGGGGATAAGTACTCTCTAATAACATAGTCCTTATGTCTTAAAAAATATGATCTCATATTTTCCAACCTTTCAAGAAAAGAACACATGAGGATATACATACATTGATACAAAATTATCAGGTCCCATACCAAACTACCCTCCAAACAAGTCTTTTAACATGATAATGACATGACCCAAAAGGGGTTCCCAATCCCTATGTGCTGGATTCTAGTTCCCATGAATCCAACAACAACAAACAAAAATTATTTTCCAAACCTAAAAACCAACATGGAATACATATATAGAAATAAAAAAGTAAATAAAATATTCCACAACCAAAAATCAAAATTGGTAGGGATACCCCAAAGGTAAAAAGTCAAATTCAAGATTCATTCCCCAAGAAAAAAATATATTGAACCTAACTATTGAAAGATACTCTTTTTGATACATTGGTTGAATCCCACCATCTCACCACTAGCTACCCATTACCAACTTAAATGAAACTCGCTTCCACACTTAGGCATATTTCCCATTTATATATTAGACAAGACACGGTCTATTCACTCTTATGGGAGTACACAGGGTGTGTGAAAAATAATCATAGTAGGATCCCACCTAGGGGTTCCATGAAAATTTTCTATCACATAATCCTAATATTCTAAATACATGAAAAACATGATATGATAAAATAATTTTCACATTTATATCAAAATCATGGTAAAAACATTTCCCCTTTCTATGGTTTTAAAACTAATTCTGTAAAACACATATCAAAGTATACATTAAAATAAACCATTTATCAAATCATGATCATTTTTCAGATCAATTATATATAAAAAAGGATAAAAACAAAGAAAATTACAGTAGAGATCACCCCTAAGGTAATATTGGTCCGAGATAGTTAGGTTTCTCATGCCTCATTAACAAAGTCAAGACCTAGTGTACAAAAACATCCCTAGAATAATAAGATTTTGGTAACAAAGTAATACCCTATGATTGAACCCCTTATTGTGTAATAGAATCATTTCCCTAGAACAATAGGCCCTAGGTAACAATGGAACACCTTATGAGATAACCCCTATAGAAATATGGACAATGAGAAAAACTAAACCCCCCACCAAGGAACCCATATCTCTCATGCGATACATATGTCAAAACGTTTCAAAAGGTACCACATAATTTCTTAAAATAATTCCTAAAAAAACTTTTTCTATCAAAATTATTCTTTAAAAACCAATTTCATAAACAACATCATAGTTCTTTTAAAACAACTTTCATTCACAAAAATAAGAGAAAAAATAATTTTTATCAAAAGATATTTATTCATGCATATCAAGAAGATAAAATACCATGATGATAATTATTTATAAAAAAAATTAGAAACTATATCATACATGGTTCACCATGAAAATACTTGATATGGAACCACCAACCTCTCACTTGTTTTCACTCAGAAACAATAATGGGATCCTTGTATCGAAATGAAAAGGAATACACAAAAAAAAGTCAGAGTATAACTTAAAAATTGATTCCAATATCATGTAAATGGGCTTCCAAAAGTACAAGTATGTAAAAGAATATAATATATCACATACCTCATATAACACAAGATCAATACCCAACCAAACCAGATTAAACATACAATAACCAAGAATAACCAGATCAATAAGAATAGATCAAGGGAACCTGATTCCCCAAAGTGGAACACATGCAAATGATCTTACAAAAATAATTTTATATAAAACCCTACACCTGAAATTAAAAATGAAGGCTTAATAGAGGAGAAAATTTATGAAAATAAGAAATAAAATACCCCTTGTAAATATCATCAACGTTTCCCGCAATATGTGAAACCTTTTTTTTAAATCGCTCCTAAAGTGGCTATCTAAATTTCCAAAACAGACACCACCATAGTGAGGTGGGGTTGTACCATGCCCATGGAAGTCCTAGTCTCACAACACCTGAATCCTAACACATCCACCTCAACACAACATAGCATAGAGGATCCAGATGTTTTGGAGAAGACATGGAGTCCACCATGATTTTGATGAGTCCTTTTTGGTCTTAGTGCATAGGGTGACCACTAGAGAGCCATGACCTAGACTATTCTGTACACTAGGCATAGTGGATTAGTCTATTTTACACAGGAGCCTCATAGAAAAGCAATAGTATCTACCATGGTCATGGTCTTACCATTGTTTCACCCAAATCCCAAAAACCCCCTTTTGAATTCATAAAGTTCATTCCAAATATTTCTAATCCGGGAAATAAATTTTCCAAAGATCAAAATTTAAAATAACTCATTCTACGAAATTAAACATTCTCGTGGAAAATATTGAAAGTGTGGGTCATAATGCTAGGGCACAACCACCCAAGTGATTCGTCGCCTACTCTTTTCACATTCATCTTTATACCCTTATTTTCTCAGTCTAGTCTAATGAGTTTTTGGGAGAGGATGTGTGATTTATTATCTCATTAGGATCACTTTGTATGGGAATAGATTCTCATATGAGGATTTTTGATTGGGTGAGTCCTTAATTTTTAGAGAACATTCATACACTAGACGTGGTTCTGTATCGATTGTTCATATTTTTGGGTGAGAAACTTTTATAACTCAAATGATCAAGGTTTCACTGAGTGATGTTTGGTAATTATCTAATCCTTCATGAGATCTAGGATAAGAAGTTGAAGTGTGGAGTAACCTAAATCTAGGTCTATTTCTTTCTAATTTCCCTTTCCTTATTTTGTCGTACTTTCTCTATTTCCAGTTCAGATTATTTATTTGTTCTCCACTCACCACCTCTAGAATTTGTTGATTCAAAAGTAATAATTTCTCATTTTCCATTCCTCTAGTTCTGTAAATCACAAACACTTTATTAAAACCATGTTTAAAAACTTTATATTTTTAAATTTTGTGACTATTTTTTTGTATAAAATATTACTTTATAGTGAACATAGAAATAAAACTAATATATTATGTACATAAATTTTTATTATTAAATCTAATCAATTGTCCTGAAGGTGTGTCTGATTATACAGAAAAACCCTTGTTCTAGCCAGTGGTTAGACTTATGTATTTTCTATCTGAATGAAAAATTTCATGACCATCAGACTGACATTGGTAATGATTCATTGGATTGACTTTTGTTCTACATATCTATTTCAAATATAATAATGAAGTCCATTAGACTATTAAATTTTTTTAATTGCATTATATTTATTATTTCTATCAAATAGAATATGAAATATCTTTGTAATGGTGCTAAAAAATGACGTTATACATTCAATTAATATATATCACTATTATATTTCAAGTGCAAGCTATTTGTGGTCATTGCAACCAACACTAAAATATGACTGTAAGAGACTTGCCTATAAATAAGAGGTAATTTGAAGAGCTGGTTAATGATGTATTCAAAACTAAAATCATCTAATGATTTCTATATGTGAACACCTTATTCCATGTATTTATAATTATTTAGTGATTTGAAGTTATAAGGAATACTTGTAAGGATTTTAATTCCATTAGAATAAATTTTCTTTTCTAATCACATGTCTTATCAGTATACTGATCATGAGATTTCAAGGATAGATTGATGGAGGTGAATCTGATCCATCGGGTCGAGGGCTTCCAGGGCTATAAAGATAGAGACCAATCATCATATCGAGAGCTTCAAGGGATAACAATGCATAGCTATATTGATCATCATATCAAGGGATTTACTAGTAAGGAAGGACATCACATACTGTTGGTATAAAACTGTGGATACTTATAGTCTGGGTTTTTGACTACATTAACTGTAAATTTTGAAGAGTAATTTATTTTATATAAATCTTGTTTGTCAGTATTAATTTTATATTCTTTCATATTTCTTATTGATACATGTTTTACATTTCTATATTCAGGTTTTTAGAAATTTACTTTTATATTTATCTTTCTAATAAATTATTTTCACTATATAAATGTCGGACTGATAACACATTGATATGATCAGAAACATTATAGTTTTATTCTAACACTATGATCATCAGAAAATTTGTTAGTCTGAACATTTTTACTTAAAGTGTAATTGTGTTTTTTTTAATTTTAATTTTTAAACTACAATTCAACCCCCCATCTTGCAGCCATCTTAAACTATTTTGATCTAATAATTGGTATCAAAATGGTTCTACTACTAATTACTTGATGATGTTTTTACATTCCGTATTAATATAAAATTTATTATGTTTGTTTATTATCAACTAATTTATAAAATATTTACACAAAAAATATTATAGAAAAATAGTTTCCATTGTTTTTAAGATGACAGGTCTTAATGTTAGAACTTTAAAAAGTATCAATCTATGTAGACTACCTATATTGGATGGTAGTGATTATGAATAATGGATAGATGGTATGAATAAATCATTTATCAATACTACAGTTTATAAATTTATTACACTTACATGTGATTACAATATACTATAGATATAATTTACTACTCTCACACTTCATGAAAAAATAGAATATATACTGAATTATAGTGTAAAGAATACACTTTTGTGTTCTATATAAAGGAATATATAAAGAAAAATATATTGTTGTGAAGTTTCTAATACAATAATGAAAAAGATAAAGGTCACCCACTTTGTGAATTCTAAAGTTACTGATACTAGAAGATCCATGATGAGAGAAGGCTATCAAGCCTTTGATTTTTACCTGGAGAATCAGTTGAAAAAATGAATCAAAGATTTATAATTATTTTCAACTGTTTACAATCACTTGGTGAAAAAGATATTATTGATTGAATACCTGTTGAAAATATTATTGAAATCATGCCTAATGAATGGGAATCCAGAAGGGTAGTTATGAATTATACAAGGAATATTACAAATCTAAATCTTGATGACCTTATCAGAACAATCATGTGATATGAAGGTGGATTGAAAAAATATATTTAAAGGATGAAAAATAATAATAGATGAGTTTCTTTTTCAAGAACATCTATTATTCTTACTAAAGTTATATCCACTGAAAATTAGTAAAATATTCAAAGAAGAATAAATTGTTTCTTCAGTCAGATTCTAGTTCTTCAAATCCTTATGATAATGAGTTATAAAATCTTACTATTAGGATGAGTAAAATTATGGGAATAAAATATTTTCTATATAGCTATAAGAAAATTAATAAATATAACAATAAGAAGAAATATTCTAATGATGTTACTTGATTTGAATATAAGAAAACCAGACACATATGACCACATTGTACTATGACGAAAGGGAATGATAAGAAAGACATAAATTCTAAAAGAAATGGAAATAAGTATTTTTATTATAAAAGTAAATAAAATTTTGAATGATTTAGACACATGGAGTGTTGGTGGTGTAGATAGTTCATCTGATGATTATTTAGATAATGGTGCTTCTGGATAGAGTATCATTAGGCTTTTTTAAATACCTATGGTAAATAAATGTCTCAGAGAAAAGATACAAACTCTTAAATACCTTACAAATAATTCATTAAATACTAATTACCCTAATTGTAAAAAATGTAAAAAATTATACATCTTCAAATGAAGAATATTCATTAGAAAAATAGGATAACAAATTTCCTGGTTTTGAAAATATATCATGATTTTAAAAACTCCTTGAAAAGAAAAATTGAAATGTTTTTTTAAAAACATTGAAATTCCAAGGAAAAACTTATTAAGAATTATTTAAGAATAACTATTTTAACTAATGTAGTATCAAATATTTCTGATGATCTTGATAAAAGTAACTCAAGAAAAGATAGTATTTCAAAATATCTTGAATAGAATATTTTTTAGTAAAATATTTTATGAAATGGTTCTTTAAAACTCAGTTAAAAAACAAATATATATGAGGATAAGATCTTAGTTTTGAAACTAAAATATAACATTACTAGTTTGAAGTAAATTATTTATATGTTTACGACTGTTAAGGAAAATTTTGATAATATTTACAAACAAATTATACAACACAGTAATAATTCTATAATGTATTTTACTTATAATAAACATGTTTTTAGAAATAAATTTTTCTTTCCAAAAAGTGATCTATTTTCGTAAATTGTCATAGTGGTAGACATTGCAAAAATAAATGATCTAAAAATAAAATTCAAACTATCATTTTTCAAAAGTCTTATATTTCAATGTAAATGACATTTTCTCAATTAAGTAATGTTGGGAAAATATGGTTTCCAAAAATATTATTTTTTTGATAATACCAAACCCCAAAAGGTTTGGGTTCTGAAAAAATAGTATTTTGTTTTTAGAAAAATAAATATTGTAATGAAAACAAATGTTTTGGTACATGGATAGCATTTTCCGAAGATAATTGAATTGAAAAAATACTTCTCTAAGACGATTATCAATATTACAGGTGGCAAAGTAACCTTTAGAGATAATTCATGGAAATACTTTATTAGTATAAGTAACATTGTGCATCATGGAAAGTAATTAATTGAAAATGTTATATTTTCTGTAGGACAAAATAACGTAATAATAATAATAATTCAATTATGTGATGAAGGTTATATTATGAACGTTAGGAATTAAAATGTTGTTCTACATAGTTCAAAAGGTGAGTTTATTCTTTCCTACATCAGCATGAGAATGCTTACATTTTAAACATATAAGACCTTAGGTTGTAACATCTACCATGCCTTAGTGATATAGAAGATCAATATTTGTTATGGAATATATGTTTAGGAAACTGTTACCAAATAAATTAATCTAAGATAACTATGAAAAGAATCATTAAGGATTTACTAGAATGAATTTACTCATCAAAAGGCATTGAAACTTATTAATGTGATAAATAACATAAGTCAAGTTTTAAATCTATTAGTAAAGTATCAAAATATGATGATTTACTATTTGGGAACATGGAAATATATGGTCCTACAAAAACTAAAAGTATTTTTGGGAAATACTATGTATATGATATAGTTGATGATTATACTATATATACATGGGTGTATTTTCTAACAAGAAAATCAAAATCCATTAGTAATTTATAAACATTTGTAGCCAGGGTTAAAAATGATAAAAACCTCTCCTTAATAACTATTCATACTGATCAGGGTGGAAAATTTGGAAATTATAATTTTGAAACTCATTATAGTAACAGAGGTATTATACATAACATTTCAAGACCTAGATATGTATGAAAAAATGGTGTCGTTTAAAGAAGAAATGTTGTTCATTAAGAGATTATATGAACAATTATGAATGAATACTATGTTTCTAAATAATTTTTGGACAAAGAAGATAGTACTACATGATATATTATAAATCATGTTTTAATTATACCTTTTTAAAATAAAACTCCTTATTTTTTGTGGACAAGAATAAATCCAAAAGTTTCTTAGTTTAATTTTTTTATGCAAGGTATTAAACCTGAATAATAATGATAAATTGCATAAATTTTCTCCAAAATTTGATAAAGGAGTATTTTTAAGTCATTCCACAATTAATATTTCTTATAGAGTCATTAATAAACATAAAATTACTTTTTAATAAATGGTACATTTTAATTTTCATGAAAATAATCCCATTATTTTCAAAAATCCCCAAATATCATCTTCCAATGATATTTCTAAAAACGGATTTCAAACTATGGTAGAATGTTATTCTAATAAATAAATAACTCAAGAATATGTTCCAAAATTTATTACTCACGAATATTTTCAAACTATTATTGATGAAAATATTTTTAAAAACCTAATAAATCAGTTTTTTATTAGCAATCATTATAGTGACAATATCATTAGTGATGTAGATCAACTATTTAGGACTATAATTTTTATTGAGAAATGAAATAGAACATATATTTTTTTCCCAATTCGAACCTAAGAATATTGATAAGTATTTACATGATAGATATTGGATAAAATCCATGTAAGATGAACTCAATGAGTTTAAAAGTTATAAAGTTTGTACTTTAGTTTAATTATTTAAGGATACTTCTATAATTGGAGTAAAGTTGGTTTTTTTAATAAATGTGATGAAAATGCCATTTTAGTTAAAGATATACCTATTTATAAGGGTTATAATCAATAATAAAGAATATAATCTAAGGAAAAATATTTTTTTTATACAGAATGGAAACTATTATTATACTTATATATTATACAATATTCTTAAATTTCAAACTATTTCAGTGTATGTGATGTGTGATTTCTTTAATGGATATGTTCATGAGGAAGAATATGTATACAAACCACTACATTTTGAATATAAAAAACATCCAATAAATGTTTATAAACTTACTAAGTCACATTATGGACATAAAAAATCCTATAGATCTTGGTATAATGGGTTAACTAGATTTATGTTACAAAACAAATTTGTTAAGGGAGATGTTGATTCAACTCTATTTATAAAATAATTAGACAAAATTATTATGATTTTAAAAGTATATGTTGATGAAATTATATTTTTTTCAACTCAAAAATATTTAATGGATTCCTTTTCAAATCTTAAGAATTCTGAGTTTGAAATGAGTATAATGGGTGAGTTAACATACATTCTAGGTTTTTGAATTTCACAAAAATCATAATGAACAATGATATATAAACATAAGTATATAAAATATATTCTTAAGAAATAAGAGTATGTTAACACTAATCATATTATAACTCCAATCATAACATAAAATACATCAGATCTTGATGATGCTAGGAAACCAGTAGATCCAATGTCTTTTAGAGGTCTAATTGGAAGCTTATTTACTTAACATTTAGTCATCAAGATTTAATTTTTTTATGTATACTTATGTTCTAGATATCATGCAAATCTAAAATATTCCCATATTAAAATTTTAAAATGATTTTTCCTTTATCTTAAGGGAACTATAGATTTGTGATTATTCTATTCATATAGAAATCATTTTCGACTAAAACATTTTTTAGATGAAAACATTGGTGAATGTGGAATGGATAAAAAATTACATCCAAAACACATTATTTATAAGGAGAAGTTTTAGATTCTTGGCTATATAAGAAAAAATAATTATCAGAACATTCCACTACTGAAGCCGAATATAGGGTAGCAGGAAGTTGTTGTGCCCATGTATTGTGGATGAAACACCAACTCACTGGCTATAGAATGATTTTTATTAAAACACAAATTTTTTTGTGATAACAAAATCTCCTGTTCCTTAATTAAAAATCCAGCACATCAATCACATTTTAAATACATAGATATAAGAAACCATTTCCTTCAGGATCACATAGTTAATGGAGATATTGTTTTACAATTCATCAGATCATAAGAACAATATTTTGATATTTTAAAAAAATACTTAGTTCTGATAGATTTGAATACATTAAACAGAATCTAGGAATGATTGTTGTTAAGTGATTATTCATTTCTAATTCTATTTTCCCAATCTCTTTACATTAATTTACTCTTCTTCAGGGGGATAGTACATACATTTTTATTTTCCTACGACTTTTAGTTTAAAAAAATAGTTTTATAAAAAATATTGTCTTCTAATATTTTATGTTCTATAAAAAGATTTACTATATTATTTTTTTGAAATAAAAAATTTTATAAGATTTTTCAGAGTCTTTTTTCCTTATAAAACACTCTGGACTCAAATTAATTTATAAAAAAATTATTTGGAGTCAAAAATTGTCCGGACAAAAAATATATTTTAAAAACATTTTGGATTCAAAATTTATTATAAAATTTTATAACTCGAAATTTTTTACAAAAAATATTCAGGAAATAAATTTTATATAAATTTTATCATAATTAGTTTTCTATACATAAAACACGAAGAATAGGTTTCTCATACTGATGAAACCCTTATACTCCAAAATGTATCCTTATTTTAGTTTTTTCAAATACATATTGCTTATATATATAATATGTATTTTATATTTAATTTTATTTTTAAAAAATATTTAATTCAAACATAAATGTTTTTTATTATAAAGAATCTCAACACAACAAAAATATTCTTAAAGCCCACTAAGAGAAAAAATTAAAATTTAAAAATTTATGCGACTAAATCTCAACTGTAAAATAAAAAATCACCTCGGACATTGAAATATTTGTGAAGATGAATCATCATATCCCTCACCTATATATAGGTTTTTCACACTGTAGATACCCGAAACTTGACGTACATGGACATTACATTACTTTTGCGGAATACTTAATACATACCAAAAACAGACACACAAGGACCGTAATAGTTTACTGTCATTGGAAACTTGGAACGTAATCTTCTAATCGTGGTGAAAGATCTTCAACATCTCCCATAAAGATCTTCCCCTTTTTTTCTTACCTAAAACCTTTCTTTATATCCTGGGCAAAATAAAACATAAAAAGGGTGAGCTCAAATGCTCAGTAAGGGTAAGCATGGATAAAATAAAACATACCATATGCATTTGAACTTAAAAACATGAACATAATGTTTAAACATCAAAAGCATGAGCAATGACATAAAACATGGAAGTACGTAAGGCATAGATCATAAAGAAACATTAATCATGATAAAATAGCATGGTAATAAAACATGTAATTGTGGCAACCATTAAGCACATGATATGATTTCCATATTAGCCAAGGCATTGCTGCCAAGACAATCTTAGTGGACAAAGTCCCTTTCTGAATCGAGTTCACTCCTCGTTCCAGTCCCATATTACTGAACCGGTTTAACATGCCGTTCTAGCCATTTCTATCTCATGAGATATAAATCATTACAAAATGCATTGGAGGGAGATATAGGTCCCACCCATCTCATAATGAAATCATTCTTACTTGTGCCACAAAATAAACATACATCATTCATAATAACCCAATAAATAAAATGGGTTTTATAAAAATTATCCCATAATCACATAATCCATATAAAAGAAATGGATATCATTTCATAATAAGAAAAGTGAAACCATGTAAATAATAGAGACTTTATACTTGAAACATACACATATAAAATAATGTCATCTTAGATGGAAAAAGGTTTTGATAAAACACTTGAAATAAATTCTTGAGGAAAATATCCTTTCTTCTTCAAAATAAATTTCTATTCACAAAACATCATGATATTTTAAAAGGAAGAGATTTTTTTGAAAATAGTCATGAAATCTTTTGGAGGAAGCTTCATGAAAATAAGTCTTTATAAAGCTGTAAAAATCCATTCGTGCCGTATAAGATAAAAAAACATTCTTCCCGTACTTTTGCCGGAAAAGTCAAAAAGTACCTCATAATAGAAAGATTCCATACATACCATGTAGTAAAAGTCAAAAATGGGTAAAAAGGACATTAAAAATACATGAAGAAACTTTTATAAAACATGGACATGGATGATAGAAATAACCCCAGTAAATACTGACGAATAATCAATCTCAGATAAAAATGAGATTTGCAAAATTATCCCTTACCTTAGGTCTGATATGCTTCATACGTATCTGAACCTCCTGTATAATGATTTCAATAATGTCATTGACTTATTACAGAATCATATTAATTGTTATGATATCATATACGGTTCACTTATGACTTTATATTACCCGTTCTTTTGTAAATTCCATGTTAAAGATCGTTTTGGGTAAAATCGTTTCATTTGTCTTCCGTGTTTTGACTTGTAATTATTCATATGATTACATAGATCATGATTACTTAATTCCAGAATATAAAACATGATTTATAAATAATATATATTCAGAATATACATATATATAATAGATCGATAAATGGAAAGAAATACATCGTTCATGGAGACGGTAGGCCGTACGTACGCATGAACGCTGTTTTCGTTTCCTTATTGAGTTGAATGGAATTAAGTAGATGAAATACATATATATATATATATATATATATATATACATAAATCCAGTAGATTTATAATGTCATATATTTCATTATTATTTCTTATATATAATTTATAATCATTCTTAAATCGTTAACATGGAGAATGAATCTCATCGCGTCGTGGAGACGGTAGTCTGTACGTACGCACGAGGGATGATATCATTCCCATAATTATTGAATTTAATTGGAGAGGATGATACAATATATCAGAATCAGAATGATGTTATAAAAACTATTTATATTTATTCTTTACACCATTATACCCATCCAAGTAAGGTGGTGTTGGAAAAACAGATTACACCACGACGTGGAGACGGTATTCCGTACATACGCACGCGCGGTGATTTCATTTTCCATAGGATGGATAGATGGTGAAATAGGGTTGTTTCATACTTATAATAACATATCAGTATATGAGTGATACTGATGTTATTACTTTATAATGAAACAACTAAAGAAGAAGAAGTAGATGAAGAAATAAAGTTGAAAGAATCGGTAACGGACATTACCTCTTCTTTGAAGCGCCTCTTTGAGACCTCCTCATAGGGCACTAAAATTGGTCTTTAAAGAAGAACAGGACCTCTAGGATGTTTCTAGGGAAGTTGAGAAGAGAATTTGGTAGGTTTTGGACGATCCTGAAGGCTAAAATTGTTGTGAGAAAGAGAGGGAGGAGGTGCCATTTTATAAGGGAGGAGAGGGACACCTTTGGAATTCTTAAAAATATTAAATTATAATAAATATAACCCCACTTAAAAATCTTCAAAAATGACTCATATTAGAATATTAGATGAGATAGGGTTGTAATCTCATCAACCAATAAAATTTACACATGTTAGGAATTTATTTTAAACATTATCAAATTGATTTATCCTTACTTAATCAATTTAATTTTATTTGTGGTAAAAACATTGTAAATTTTAAATTATACAAAATAATTAATTATTTGTTTTGAATTATCTATAATTGGATACTTTATAACATTTTAGACCATAAAAATTTAAATTTATAATTTTTATATATTTTTGTGATTTTTAAACAATTTTATAATATGTTATTTTTATAAAATAACAATATTGTCAATTTTGACACTATTCATTTATTTGAATTTAAATAAAATATATACAAAAGATATTTTCGAAATAAAAGCTTTAATAGATTCACAAAAGGTCATATGTATCTAGAAAATTAGTGTAGAAAATTAAATAGTTCATATAATATTTATTTTATTATTGTTAAAACCATTTATTTGGTTTATCTCTTAATAAAATAATTACTACAACATTTTTGTATAATTATTTAATATACTTATTTGTTGAAACAAAATTAACAATAAAATCCTATAATGAAGATAAATCTATTAAATTTCACAATAATACTTTTACTCGAATTTATCATCTTAAAATCACAATATTTAAATTGTTATATTTATTAAATTATGAAGGTCACAACTTTGGCATCATTTAAAATCAACAAATATAAGTGTCATAATAACTTTTATAAAACTATAAACGGTTATATATTTTGTAATTGGATGGTTAAGGTTTAGATATACACTACCAATAAGTTTTGGTCTAGTTTTTGGGCCTTTTACTGGGTATTATTATTTCAATTAAAACTATATTACTGATTTTTCACTTAATAAATAATTTGTGCATAATTAATGTATCACAATTAATGACAATTATGTAATCCCTAAAAATTATAAACAAATTATCATGATGTAGATAATTGTATTATATTTCTGGAGACTATTCATGTTCGCAGTTCCACGAATTGTATTACTAAATTAAAATTAATATACTTATAAGATTTAAGAGAGTGACATGTTGTCACTTTCTTTGGTTTTAATAATAATTAAGTTATTTTCATAGAACAAAGTCCATTAAATGATTCTAATCCGACCCTTAGGTGATATGGGTCGACTTTTAGTCATCCAATAGGATTTTTCCAGGTGTTAGGGTAATTTTATAATCATATATTTACCCTTAATTACCTGATTTACCTTTTACTATGGGAAATAAAATTTACCGTAGTTACTATTCATAATGCCCAAAAATAAAAAGTAGTCTATTAATATAATTTGGACCCACTGATTCCAAATATGGAATCCATTTTTCCAAATTCAATACACAGAAGTTGCAGAAATTAAATTAAAATTAATCCCTTTATCCAAAGAAAACGGGTTTTTGTTTAAAACATTACAAAAGATTGAATTGATTTAACCTACGAATTCAATGTAAAATAAATGCTAATGAAATACATTATATTAAATGGTAAAAATATATTCTATTTATACATTAAGACCATTCAATATTATTATTTAACCACATAAATTATTACGATGAAAAAAGTTGTTTTTATTTAAAATATAGCGTGATTTTACTATTAATTAAAATATGAAAGTTATCAGAATAACATGAAAATTTTATCCAAGGTAAAATTTTATATCATTATTCAAAAGAATAATTTTATTTTGTAAAATTGAACTTATAAACATTTAAAAAACTAGATTTGAATTTGGTGCGCCATCAAAAGGCGGCAAAACTGCATTTTTTGAAAAATACTTATTTTACCCGAAAAATTTATTTTGTTCACATAAAATATTTTAGAAAATTTATAAGTTGAATAATAATGTTATAAAATTAAAAATGTGGTTAATTCTATTCATAACGGCTAGTTCGTGATAATATTATAACCATATAATGTTGTTTAGTGAAACTTAGTATTGCGTACAACACACGCTATCGAGGAAGGTCGCGATTGCATGTAATGAAAGCCAAGCCTGGGTTTCGTGTAGTGTAAGACTTATTTGTTTTTTTGAATAACATATTTCATTTATACATTGAATATATATATATATACACACACTCAATGTTGTGGAAAATGACTATTATAAAATAAACTTGAAATTATGTGTAACACGATCCAAGAATAGTGTTGCGTATACTGCAAGCTAATACATTGTTGCATATAGTACAAGCTAAACATGGTGTGGTGTATAATAGAAGACATCAATTAAATTAAAATAACATTTTTCATAAAATATCGTGGTGTTACATTCTAACCTACTTAAAATGAATTTCTCCCTCGAAATTCGTCGGGGTTATAAATGGATTACTACTTGAAAGTTTCTTTAATAGAAACCCACATCGTAAAAAGGAATACAAAAATATGGTTTTAAAAACAAAAGTATGAAATGTAACGGTTAACCAAATTAACTCATCATTGGGTTTTCACGTAGGAGAACATAGGTGAAAATACAGATATGGAAGAAAACTCTAACATCATGTTCTGATGGAGAGTGGTAGAGAACATGGCTATGAAAAATCCATCAATCACAAAGCCATAAATTTGTGATGATCTAAGGTACCATCTGATTCATCGGATATAAGAGCACTAGGAAAACATTTTTGGTTTTCAATATCACTTCCCTAAAGTTGAAAATTTTGAATTAGAAGAAATACTTTCTTTATTTTGGTACAATCTCACTGTTGTTCGTGCTTTGAGAAATTTCCACTTCATCTCTTAAATAAATGAAGTTGAATTTGTTATTCGTGAAGTGTTAACAGATCATGTGATAGAATGATGGGTCATTCCATCTATTTCAAACAAAAGGTTAGCAAAAGTTATCAAATATACATAAGTCCATCTATGGTGAGATTAATCATATATGGTTCCTAAAATGGACTTATACTTCATATATAATACTGCTTAATATAATAAAACTGGTTTCTACTAAACAGGGACTTCCTGTAGGCCAGTGGTAGGTGATAAAGGCCAGTCGCACTTCGGTTGTGGGTTCGATTCCCACAGCCTTGCCCGACGCGATGGGTTGTCGCCCGTCCTGCAGGTTGTCTTTTTTCTAAAACTACATTACTATAACATCCCATCAATAATATCAAAAAAACTTATATCCTTAAACAATACTAACTTATGTCCAACATAATCCATTCCAATATTTAGGCTTATCCATAATACTGCAATCCACTCTCATATTATAGTGAAAAATATTACCATTGATTTCATATAACTATCATGTTAATACCATCATTCATCCCCATATATCATAAGATAAGTCTTGTTGGTCACATTCCAAACATTCTAAGGCCTTAATCATGTATTCTCTTGAAAAAATGAATACCCATTGAACCTTAGTGAAAACATGAATGCAGTTAAAAGTTAACATTTTCTACATACCAAAATCCTCAAAATTCTATATACTCAAACCATGATATTACTTAGTCCTTATATCAATCATGAGCTCATGAATACTATGAAAATTTTCATTTTCTTCTTATCCCTTCATTATGTGCATATCATCTGATTTCCAAAAAATTTTGAATCACTTTTCATGGTTACCGGTACCATAAAAGTATTGAAAACCACAATAGACTAATACAAAAATCTTCCAATACCCCATAAAAGTACCTCAACAACATTATTCTTGAATACCAATACATAAACACTTCAATACATCCTCTTCAATGATTGTTATGGAATAAGTCCTTCCTTGATTTAGAAGTAACTTCTTAGGTCAGGGAATTGAGTTGGGTAATGCCCATGTTCTCCATAGATAAGACATTGAACTCCATAATAGTCTATCACTCTATGACCCTTTTCTCCACACAGATAACATTTTTCCCTCCATTTTAGGTATTCCTTAAGGTTCTTCTTCCCTTATT
Source organism: Viscum album (assembly GCA_963277665.1). NCBI lineage: Eukaryota > Viridiplantae > Streptophyta > Magnoliopsida > Santalales > Viscaceae > Viscum > Viscum album. The sequence goes on from OY728123.1 coordinate 672,012,543, forward strand.
TAGAAATATCAATCTTCCTTTCTTTATGCTCCTCACTATGCGAACATGCATAAAATTCCATCATACTTTTAATTGATGACTTAGGAATACTACTAAATTTCACCTTGTTAATCATATATGGCGATGACTGAATCGGCATAATCACAATATCTTTCTCTCTAGGAATTATGAAATTTCGTTGCTCATAGTCACCAATTTTTCCATTGGATTCAATGTTAGCTGAATTCCTTCTGGTTCCCAGCATTGACTAAAACAAAAAAAGAATTCTGTGAGAGGTAAAAATATTACAAGGAAAATAACATAATCAAGGGGGAGTACCGTCGACATCCAACATCTTAGGTTTAATTCTAAGATCGTTAGCGCAATTATAGGACTATAGCATATACATATACTTATCTTTAGGTACATCCCTAGACATACCTTAGAAATATATCTACAGATCTCACTAACATTTTCGCATCCTAGTTTCCAAAGGTTGACTAAACCTTACCACTGATACCAACTGTAGAGACCCGAAGCTTGACGTACATGGACATTACATTACTTTTGCGGAATACTTAATACATAACAAAAACAGACACACAAGGACTGTAATAGTTTAGTGTCTTTGGAAACTTGGAACGTAATCTTATAATCGTGGTGAAACATCCTCAACATCTCCCATAAAGATCTTCCCCTTTTTTTCTTACCTAAAACCTTTCTTTATATCCTGGGGAAAAGAAAACATAAAAAGGGTGAGCTCAAATGCTCATTAAGGGTAATCATGGATAAAATAAAACATACCATATGCATTTGAACTTAAAAACATGAACATAATGTTTAAACATCAAAAGTTTGAGCAATGAAATAAAACATGAAAGTACGTAAGGCATAGATCATAAAGAAACATTAAGCATGATAAAATAGCATGGGAATAAAACATGTAATTGTGGCAATCATTAATCAAATGATATGATTTCCATATTATCCAAGGCATTGCTGCCAAGACCATCTTAGTGGACAAAGTCCCTTTCTGAATCGAGTTCACTCCTCGTTCCAGTCCAATATAACTGAACCGGTTTCACTTGTCGTTCCATACATGTCTATCTCTAGAGATATAAATCTTTACCCAATGCATTTGAGGGAGATGTAGGTCCCACCCATCTCATAATGAAATCATTCTTACTTGTGCCCCAAAATAAACATGCATCATTCATAATTACCCAATAAATAAAATCGCTTTCATAAACATCATCCCATAATCACATAATCCATATAAAAGAAATGGATATCATTTCATAATAAGAAAAGTGAAACCATTTAAATAATAGAGGCTTTTTATTTGAACGTACACATATGAAATAATGTCATCTTAGATGGAAAAAGGTTTTGATAAAACACTTGAAATGAATTCTTGAGGAAAATATCCTTTCTTCTTCAAAATCAATTTCTTTTCACAAAACGTCATGCTATTTTAAAAGAAATATATTTTGTTGAAAATATTCATGAAATCTTTTGGAGTAAGCTTCATGAAAATAAGGCTTTATAAAACAGTAAAAATCTGTTCGTTCCGTATAAGTTAAAAAAACTTTCTTCTCGTACTTTTGCCGGAAAAGTCAAAAAGTACCTCGTAATAGAAAGATTCCATACATACCATGTAGTAAGAGTCAAAAATGGGTAAAAATAACTTTAAACATACATGAAGACACTTTTATAAAACATGGACATGGATGATAGAAATAACCCTAGTAAATACTGACGAATAAGCAATCTCGGATAAAAATGAGATTTGCAAAATTATCCCTTACCTTAGGTCTGATATTCTTTGTACGTATCCGAACCTCCTATATAATGACTTCAATAATGTCATTTACTTATTAAAGAATAATATTCATTGTTATGATATCATATATGGTTCACTTATGACTTTATATTAACCGTTCTTTTGTAAATTCCATGTTAAAAAGTGTTTTGGGTAAAATCGTTTCATTTGTCGTCCGTGTTTTGACTTGTAAATATTCATATGATTACATAGATCATGATTACTTAATTACATAATATAAAACATGATTTATTTATAATATATATTCATAATATACATATGTATAATAGATCGATAAATGGAAATAAATACATTGTTCATGGAGACGGTAGGTCGTACGTACGCATGAAAGCTGTTTTCGTTTCCTTATTGAGTTGAATAGAATTAAGTAGATGACATACATATATATATATATATACATAAATCCAGTAGCTTTATAATGTCATATATTTCATTATTATTTCTTATATATACTTTATAATCATTCTTAAATGGTTAACATGGAGGATGAATCTCATCACGTCGTGGAGACGGTAGTCCGTACGTACGCACGAGCGATGATATCATTCCCATAATTATTGAATTGAATTGGAGAGGATGATACAATATATCAGAATCATAATGATGTTATAATAACTATGTATAGTTTTGGTCTGGTTTGTGGGCCTTTTAAAGGGTATTATTATTTCAATAAAAACTATATTACTAATTTTTCACTTAATAAATAATTTCTGCATCATTAATGTATCACAATTAATGAAAATATTTAATCCCTAAAAATTATAAATAAATTATCATGATGTAGATAATTTTATTATCTGTCTGGATACTATTCATTTTTGAATTTCCATGATTTTTATTACTAAATTAAAATTAATATACTTATAAGATTTAAGAGAGTGACATGTTGTCACTTTCTTTGGTTTTAATAATAATTAAATTATTTTCATGGAAAAAATTCTATTAAATGATTCTAATCCGACCCTTAGGTGCTATGGGTCTAATTTTTTTCATCCATAGGATTTTGGCAGGTGTTATAGTAATTTTATAATCGTATATTTACCCTTAATTACCCGATTTACCTTTAACTAGGTAAATAAAATTTACCGTAGTTACTATTCATAATGCCCAAAAATAAAAAGTAGTATATTAATATAATTTGGACCAACTGATTCCAAATAAGGAATCAATTTTTCCAAATTCAATACACAGAAGTTGCAGAAATTAAATTAAAATTAATCCCGTTGTTGAAAGAAAACGGGTTTTTGTTTAAAACATTACAAAATAATGAATTGATTTAACGTATGAATTCAAGGTAAAATAAATGCTAATGACACACATTATATTAAATGGTAAAAATATATTATATTTATAATTTAAGACCATTAAATATTATAATTTAACCACATAAATTATTATGATGAAAAAAGTTGTTTTTAATTAAAATGTAGCGTGTTTTTACTATTCATTAAAATATGAAAGTTATCAGAATGACATGAAAATTTTATCCAAGGTAAAATTTTATATCCTTATTCCAAAGAATAATTTTATTTTGTATAATTGAACTTATAAACATGTCGAAAACTAGATTTAATGTGGGTATGCCATCAAAAGGTGGAAAAACTGCATTTTTTAAAAAATACTTATTTTACCCGAAAAATTTATTTTGTTCACATAAAATGTTTAATAAAATTTATAAGATGAATAATAATGTTATAAAATTCAAAATTTGGTTAATTATATTCATAACTTCTAGTTCTTGATAATATTATAACCATATATCGTTGTTTTGTGAAACACGGTATTGTGTACAACACACGCTATTGAGGAAGGTCGTGATTGCGTGTAATGAAAGCCAAGTCAGAGTTTCATGTAGTGTAAGACTTCTTTGTTGTTTTGTATAAAATATTTCATTTATACATTGAATATATATATATATATACACACACACTCAATGTTGTGTAGAATGACTATTATAAAACGAACTTGAAATTGTGTGTAACACGATCCAAGAATAGCATTGCGTAAACTGCAAGCTAATACATTGTTGCGTATAGTACAATCTAAACTTGGTGTGGTGTATAATAGAAGACATAAATGAAATTAAAATAATATTTTTCATAAAATATTTGGGTGTTACACACACCATGTCCCAAATTTGTTTTTCGGAAATTCTACACTGACTCTTTCCACCCCTTTATATGCTGACTACAATTTTTTTGGCTTTCATCCAACCGTCAGAAAAGTCTAAAGAAGATGAATATTGTAAAAGATTTTATGAAGATGGAAGTCTTCAAATAAATATTATTCAAGAGATCATGGAATGAGAAGAAAGAATCTATTCTTAAAGATATCATTTCTTTTCAAGGCTATGAGAAAGTATGTTTGAAAAACCCTGATAAGAACATTTACATAAATTTTCTAGAAATTTTCAGGTAATTTTATGTGTTATTTGGGTTTTTATCAAAATTTGATAAGAAAGTGGATAATTTTACTTTGTTTTATAAAAAATATAATCATTCATACAAATGAGTTGAATATTTATTTGCTGTTCTTTATTATGGTGAAGCATATCTACCTTCTTAGAAATTACATGATAAACTTGGTAGGTTTATGAAATCGAAGGCTAAAGAATTTCTATTTCCATGTTATGACAAATTAAAAAATATTTCTCACATATCATCGAATTCAAGAGTCATATTTTTTTGGATTAAGGTATTCCTCATACCTATAATGGATTATTTGGACACCCTAAAAGTTTCTAATATATTTTCTTTTGGATAATTTGATAAACCTGAGGCATATCAATCAGGTGAAATTTGTGTTCATTACAATGGATGATATTAAGAATCCATATATGAAATAAAATATAATATTGTTTCCTTCTTTTTTAAATAATGTTTTTTGAAATGAATTTTATTTATAAAGGTATAAAATAAAAATTTAAAATAGGGGAAAATACATCATTGATTGGTCAAAAAAAGTATGATAGTCAATTTATTATTTGATTATATGCTAAAAAGGTTTCTTAAAAAGTTGATAGAGAAACATCAAAATCTCTTCCAACCAAGAAGGTAAAGGATGATAAGAAGAAAAGAAAGGCCCAATCTTCCCCACTAAAAATTTAAAATAAATAAAATAAAATAAATGATAAAGAATTCAAATAATACATGGATCAAAAGACAAAGAAGAAACCCGAAGATCCAGAGTTTGGACATGATAAAGATGAGGAAAAATACATGAAAATCTAGATATCCAATAAATTAAAATAAGTAGAGAAGATTAATAAATATAAAAATATATTATGATATGATACAGTATAATAAATTATATTAAAGGATGTTAAAATAGCTTCAGAAAATCCAATTCTTTTAGTTTCTCCATTTTCAGTAGCCCAACCAGCTCATTATAATAAGTCAAATACAAATATTATCCCATAGTTTGAAGAATATTCAGATATTCCAAATATTTTCCCAAATAAAAATTGATAATTTAAAAAGAAAATATATCGTTGAAGAAGTTATTCAATCAGTTCCAAAAAATATAGGAAGTTAATAAGAAGGAAAATCATTCAACCAATAATAATGTTACAAAATGATCTCTCAGAACTACCAAGCAGTTATAAAAATAACTCAAGGAGGTAGAGTAAGAGGAAGAAGAAAAAAAATATGAAGAAGAATAATAAGTAAAATAATAGAAAGAATAAGATTATGAATAAAAATTAGATGAAAATTATGATGAAGAAATAGAGACAGATTCATAGAAAAAGGAAAATAAAAATTATATTCATCATCATATTCAACCACATTACCTTAACAATATAATATGGATAAAATATTAGAGGTGTCATAAGAAGAAAAACCACCACTAGAATAGAACGTAAATTCATACTCAAATGTAGATAAAGAAGACCAACAATCCAACATTAATGTTTCTGAGGAGACTTAATTAGATAAGGAAGTGGACATTGTACTGGTTTTAAAAGAATAAAATGATTCTTAGAATAGAAAATATAAGTTTAAATTAAAGAACTACTAGATGTCAGATCCTCTAAAAACATTTCTTCAAAAATATTATCAGTATCATCATATTTTGTAGATACTATTTCTAAAACAAAATAGACTCTATATTTCTAATGTTTGGATGGTTAATTGATTCCATTCCACAATTTCATAACAATTAGGTGAGATGTAAACTAATTAAGTGTAATCTTAATTAAAAATTAGTGTCTCTAAATTATTTGACTAAATCAGTAGTAAACATTGATGTAGATTTTAAAAGGTTCAATTAAAAGACATAGGTAAAGAAGAGATGCTAAAATCAAATGGATAAGTGGTCTAAAAAAGTCTATAGTGAACTAAGGGGTCATGATGACCAATTTTTTGACATGAAGAAACATTCTTTTGAAATGAAAAAATCCATTGAGAAGTTATCTACACATGATTTAGATGGAGTAAAGATTGTGGATGAGTTTAGAGATATGAAATATAACCAGGATGAATAAGTAAATGTTTTTAAACAAAAGGTTTAAAATTTCAAATTAGAGAATAGATTAATCCGAATGTGTGAATATGAGCTATTTATTTCATGGATGAATATAAAAAGATCACTAAGGAAGTTGGAAGACATGAGTCAGAAATCCAGAAGAAAATTTTGATTGAGGACCATATTAGGAAGAATAAATATTTAGTCGCATATGATAATAAGGATCATGAAGAGTTTAATAAAAGAAAGTCCATTGTGGAAAAATTAATGAATAATATTGAACATTTACTTTTGAACACTTGATGTAATGTTTTGAAACATTTTGATTGTTAAAAAGAAATAAATTTTTTATTCAAATACTTTTGTTCTGAATATCTTCCAATTAATTTTATTTTTGTGATCATTATTTTATTTTTTATATGATTATTATACTCAAAAATAATTGTTTCTTATGTTTTTGATTTTCTAAATTTTATGAAATTATATGTTTATTCCCAATTATTATTTTTAAATCCAAATGGGAGAGAAATTTATAAAAAGTGTAATATTTTTAAAGAGATGATTTTATGGGGAGAAATATTTAAATAGTGTTTGAGATGATATTTTTAAGGATAAGAGTTATGAAAGTGGGTGAAATCTATAAGATATAATTTTACAAAGGGGGAAATTTAAAAAGTAGTAATACCTTCTACAGGATCATAAAGAAGTTATAAATCTAGATGGAGTTAAGAGATTAAGAATATATTTCATGTTATTAAAAGAAATAAAGGGGTATATGTTTTTCTAAATTAGTAATTTTTTTAAGTGTTTTGTTATTTTATTTCCAAAAAGGGGGATATTTTTGAGTCAAAATCTTAATTTCTACGCTTCCCTTCCTTTAGTTTTTGAAATCACATATTCTTTCTTAAAACTATGTTTACTAACTTTATATTTTCAATGTGTTTTAGTATGTTTTTGGAGAAAAAAAATACTTTATACCCAACATTGAAATAGTTATAATATATAACTAATATAAACTTATATTATTCAATATAATCCATTGGACTAAAGGTGCGTCTGATTAACTAGAATGACCCTTGTTCTGACTAGTGGATATACTTGTGTATTTTCTATCGAACAAAAAATATTATGTCCTTCAGACTTACATTGGTACCAATTCAACCTACTAAACATTTTTTAGTTTATCAGTTTGACTAATAATAAGTAATTCCATCGGACTATCCAATGTTTTTAATTAGAGTATATAGATTTTTTTATATCATATAGAATAAAAAATAGCATTGTAATGGTGCTAAAAAATGACACAAAACATTCAATTATTAAATATCACTATGAGTTGTAAAGTTCAAGCTATCTGAGGAAATTTCAATTAACTCTAAAATATAACTATTAGAGAGTCACGTATAAATAAGAAGTAATTTGAAGATCTGGGAGTTGACGCATTCACAACTAAAATAATCTAAATATTTCTCTATATGAACAGCTCGTTCTTATTATTTTTAATTATTCATAGAGTTGATTTTATAAGTAATCCTTGTAAGAATTTTAATTTGTTTAGAAAAAATTTTCTTTTGAAATCATGTGTCTTATGTGGTTTTTATCAAGGGATTTATGGGATAGAAAGATAGAGGTGAATCTAACCTATTGGATCAAGGGATTCCAGGGAGAGAAAGATAGAAATTGGTCATCATATCAAATACATCCATGGATAGAAAGAGAGAGTTATAATGATAATTTTTCATTGGTTTAGAAAGTTATATTTATAATTATCTTTATCAAAAAAAAATTTGTTGACATAAATATGATGCTGATATCACTCGGATATAAGCGGACTCTTTATGGTTCCGATTCCAATACTCCGATCATCATATGATCTATGAGACCCATAATTTTTACATAAATAGGAATTGTGTTTTGTTTCAGTTTAGTTTTTAAACTACAATTCACCCCCTCTTCTATCCATCGTAAACTATTTTGAACTAGCATTGTTTTATTCATAGTGTATTCATGTTTCCAATCATATCCTTAAATATTCCAAAACACAAAAAACTATTCAGGAGAATTACTAGTATTAGTGACACCACTTCCTTGAGAGCACCCCATATGTTATCCATTGTGTTATTTTTTTGCTTAATTATAAATGTGTCTATGACCATCCTCATGAAAAGGATATTTCTAAAAATTCTCTGAAAATTCTTATAGAATTATTGAACTATGTATTTCACTAGTAAATTGATTCCTTCATAATAGTATTCTTAGATGATATATTTGTTTATTCATGGAATCCAAAAGAGAATGGGATTCACATAAAAACTATTCTAGGTTCCATGAGATATCACCACCGTTATACTAAAATGTCGAATATTCACTTATATATCTAATAATTTAAATTCTTAGGATATGTGGTATTATAACGTGGCATCTCCTTTGACCCTAAAAGGGTTAAATTTTTCTTCTCATGAGAAGAGACAAAAAAATTGAGATTCATAGCTTCTTAGGTATAATTTTGTATTATTAGTGGTTTGTACTAGATTTTTTTAATATGCTATTGAATTTGAAAAATCTTGCTAATAAGGGAGTGAAATTATCTTCGGATTCATGTTCTCCAGATTCCATTAAAGAATTTAAATGGAATTTTTATTCAACTCTAATTTATATCTATCTAGAAGCAGGACATGGATCTGTCGTGTTTTGTGATTCTTCTGGATCATGTTTGGGTTGTTCTATTATACATGGGGTTCATATGGTGGATTATGGAACTCATTATATCTAGCAGTAGGATAAGAACTACCCCAGCCCTGACATAGATATTTTTGTAGTCATTCACACCCTTAAGAGATGGTGATATTTTTTAGGAAATTTTCATTATATTTTCTGACCATAAAAGTTTGAGATCTATATTTTCTCACAGGGACCTGAACCATAGGTAGAGGTACTGGGTGGATTAATTTAAATAATTTCAATTTGACATTTACTACACCTAGGGAAATGGGAATTTATTTTCTAATACCCTTAGTATGATGTTTCCCTCTAAAAATATGATGGAATACAAGGATAAAAGGACCCCTAAGGTACTTTTTTCTGGGATGCATTTGGATATAAATCACAAAGGTAATAATGTCTCTCTATTGAGCATACAGTTGACACCATATCTTTTTAAGTTTATCCTCAAGGAGAAGTAGTAGGATGGAGAATTATAGAGTATCAGAAATTCATATATGGTGGGGAGACCATCAACAAGTGGTCATTCTCCCTTTACTGTGTTCTATATTTATAGAATTGGTGTGTTTTTTCCTTCAACCCTAATTTTTTTTCTATTGATCAGAGTCATTTATCTTAGTGAGTCAATTTCCTATGAACTAGTAAGATTTATTAAAACATAAAGTATAACTTTTTGTGGCTCATTTGAAGAGGTACGTAGCTTATTTAAAATTTTAAATTATATCTGTCAGCATATTAAGGTCAATAACTAAAATATATCTAGTTTAGTTCATGAACACCATATACCAGTATAGAAGTGGGTTAAGGTATCCATGTATTTCGTCATTGGACTACCAAGGAATCATTGATGGAATAATTCGATATGGGTGGTAATTTATCAATTATTTAAGTTATCTCATTTTACCCCAATAAGGGATTAAAAATTGTTTCAAGAGTGGGGAAATTTGTATGTGTAGCAAATTTTCATGTTTCATGGGGTAATATTAGATATAATTTTATATAAATACCCTTGATTTAGCTCTTAATTTTGAAAAATACTAAAGGAGTTTATGAGATCTCAAGTTACGTTAAGAAAAATCTACCATCCTCATATAGATTATTAATGAGAGTGATAAAATCTTATTCTAGAGGATATTATATGTGCTTGTTTACTATAATTTGGAATCTCTTGGAATTACCATTTTGGACTAGTAAAATTCATGTACAATAATAGTTACCAATATTCCATCAGAATGACTCCCTTTGAGGACTTTTATGGTTTACCTTACATATCACCCCTTTATTGGTATAGGGTTAGAGAAAAATCTTTCTTTGGACCAATTATTATTTATGATACTATGGATAATATCCAAAATATTCATTATTATTCAGTGATGGAATATATTTAGCACAAATCTTAGACAAATCATCAGCATTTTCATTTGGATTTTTTGATTGGTGATTATTTATTCTTGAATTTTTCACCCCAGTTGGGTCATTGATGTTTTGGAAATTAATGGAAATTATCTTATATATGTGTGGATCCTTTTGAGATTATTGAGAAGATTATAAATGTTGATTATCATTTTGTATTTCCATCATAGTAGACTATGATCCATGATTTATTTATTATATCTTTGGTCAAGAGGTAGTTACTTAACCTTTCAAAAAAATCAATAAGGAGAAACTCAACTTATAACCAAGTATGTCAATGGTTGAGAAACCCATTTATATAGTTGATACACGGTAAAAGATAATTTGTGGATGAATTATTTTTTTACACTGAGTGTTGTAGTAGCATAAATCAGATTCTCAAGAAATTTGCTAATAAGAATCATTTTGAAGGGTGTAGAAGCCTCACTTTTTTCGGATCAACCATCTCTAACTTAGCTTTATAAAGACAGAAATAAATATAGTGTGTATTTTTTCATTTAGGTGTTTTTTAGGTATTAAATGATTATCTACCTTTTTCATGGTTATTGTCAATACTACCATTCATTTTGGTGTTTTGTCTCTTTAAAGGTCTCAGATGCTACTACTACAAACATCCACTATCTAAATCATGGATTCCCACCAGGAATGGTCATGAATGATCATTATAGTGTGTATTGTGTTATATAACTATGGTATAGTTCATAAAACACCTTTCAATCCATGAACAATTCTAGTGGAAGGGATTCATTTCTTGAATCTAGGTTTCATATTCTAAATGCATCGGCCCAACTGTTTAAGTTGGTGTTTTCCCTACTTTCTCATGGTTCTACATAACCCTTTTTTGCCTCTATTTGGTAGTATCAAACCCTACCATGTATCCCTCATTTTTATCCCTTTATATCTTCGTCCATGGTTTGATTTAAGTATTGATTCATCACAAATCTTTAAGATTCATCACGGTAAGTGGTTTCTATTACTTTCTTGATCTTTTACCTTCCCTCTTGTCTTTACTAATCATCGTCAGGCCATGAAATTCATGGGGTTTTCAAATACATACCTTTTTTATAAGGATTCACGGTTTAGGTCTTCCTTATATCTTCAAATATTGCACTTTTCCATTATTTTTTGGCTTCTATATGATTTATTATTATCCCAAGTGTGTGAAGTAAGTGGTTTCATAAAAGGGATTTGTCATATGAATCTTTCTTTATTTCTTGTTTTACAAATAGGTTTTTAATTGTTTAAAAGAATGTTTATTATTTCATGAAATCTATTTTGAAACTAAAAAATGAATTGACACTGATAATGATTTACAATCATGTTTATGAGTGGATTTGGGGTTATTTGTATTACTTTAATTGTGTTATATTTTTACTAAAAAAATTCCCCCTTGGAATGATTTTTAATTGTGAAAATTGTTCCTCTATGAGAGTTGAGGAATCCTAGTGTATCCCGGGTATTAGGTAGGTATTCACGGAGAAACATGGCTAGATATGGTTCGCCTCTTTAGAATTGGATATATACGACCACTCTAACAAAACATTAGTAAACTATGGAGACACATGATGGTGTTATATATACCCTAGTGCTATGTTTTGGGGAAGTGATTGTGCACCCATTTGGATTCCTTGGTTAATTGAGGTGTGATGATAATATCTATTCCTAGCCAAATTTACCTTAGGTCTCTTGAGTAGAGTGACATATTTTATTAAATGGTTTTTATTTCAGTGTTACAAATTGATTCATATTTTCTGAATGGTTTATGCATATGTTCTTTTCTGACTATTATGGAATATTTATTTTAATTTTTTAAAACTAATAAACGAATATTTCATGGATTTATTTTAAAACTATTACCTTCCCTGAATGGCCCAAAGGCCTTCCTTTTTCTTCATTTTTATGAGCCCCTTTTTAAGGGTTGAAGGGGAACCCTTGGCTTTACAAAGTGGTGATTTCTCATGTTTTATGAAACATTATAAAAATATTATATCCTACTATTTTATTTTGATAAATTTAGACTAATTGATTTATTTAATAAATTATTCTTATGGAACACATGGTGAGACCATATAGGTTTGTTGAGATCACACCTTGAATATTCAAAATGGGTTAATTTGGACTTTTTCATGTCTAATATAGTAAAGTTAAATACACTAATTATTAGAGGTGGGTATTCGATCAAGGACATGTTTAAGATGTGGTGGTGGAACAAAGGGATGTTGACCCACATGTCATATTATGATGTGTAATAGTATTTTATTTTATTTTATTTTTACCACATAGACTAGTAATTGTATTTTCATTATGGAACCTCCATCATTCTATCTCTATATCGGTATCTATCCAGTTATATTCATTATTTTTTCCATGTTTCTCTTATTTAGGATATTTGTGGGGGTGTTGTTTGTTTTCCTTATTCTTAGAAGATAATGATTTTTATATCCTAATGGGTGAAATCATTATCTAAAATGATTCCATGATACCCTTTCTATTTCTCCATCTCATGGGGATCATGAATAACATTCAGAACCTTTCATAAGGTGGCATGGGTGTCCAGATCAGGGAAGCTGTAGGTTAGTTTCTGAAAAAAAATCAATGTATGGTTATTGATCTATATGGTTTGGTATGACTTGGTATATCAACATTAATTCTATCAAGACATAATGGATAAGTTTTGATATAGTTTCAAGCAATCTCTCATCATGGGGAGCCTTATATTTTCCTGGGATGTTTGGTAATGCGTTTTCTTAAGTTATATTTTCTATTTTAGTTTGGTTTTTATTGATTATATTTCCATGTTTTATACTTATCCTCTTTCTCTGGTGTTGTGTGGTAACATGCCACCTAGAAGACTTCCATCTAGTCCTTGGGAGGGTTTTTTAGATACCTTTACATGGTGAAATTCTCCACTTGATCTGAATATTTTTGAGTTTGCAGTGTGTTCAGTCTGTGTTATGGACCAATGTGTAACTCTAGTCCCTAGTCAATTTAGATATGTGGATTTAGAGAAATATGTAGTTATGAATCAAACCTAATATTTTATCTACTTTAAAAAATCATATTTCCATGGGATGAACAATCCTTAAAAATCAAATAACTAGTTAGGGAAAATTGAAAGGATCTTTTAATTATTAGAGACACTAAATTATGTTAAGATTAAGTGTGTTTTCCTTAAGATTCAAGGACGTGCTAAAAGGTGATGGGATTTTTTGGTTCTAGAAAATAATAATAAGGCTTAAGAATGAAAGGGATAAAGGAAATATTTACCAAACATTTTTACCATGATATGATGGTTCTAGCTATGAAAATTGAGTTATTTGTTCTTCAACAATTCCATCCATCTTTTCAAACTTTCACTTTTCTCACAAGAGGTTGTGTTGAATGAATATCTAAAGACTAAAAGGTTTTAGATGGTCTTGAAACTAGATATATATTCTTAGGTATTCATTCTATAGCACTCCACCTATGTTGAGGTTATGGATAGTTCTCTTAGGGAAGAGATTGATCAAGAAGGAAAGTAAGGATTGGTTGTAATTCCAAACACATGTTTTCGTAGTTACAGTTTCACTTAGGCAAGGAAAAAGATGTATAACAAATTCATCTAGGTGAGTAGAAGTGTATACCATTAGAAAACTCATCATATTCCCTCTGTTATAGATAAGAGATGCCTTATGACTTGTTACCAATGTGGTAAGATAGGTCATACAATAAATTATTACTCGGAAGCACTGAAATTTTTCCTTCATTAGGGAAGTAAAGGTTCTCTAAAATATTTTTGTTAGGATTTATTTTCATAGGGAAGTAGTTTGGGAACATCAGTAATAATAGGTCTATTGGTGTAGTTATATTCATATAAGGTAAAAGGTTTTCATCTTTAAGATTATGGGGGAAGGGCTGACTCATTTTCTTGGGTGAAGTGGCAGTACTAAATGGAATAGTTTCGGGTTGAGGTCGAGGAAGTCCCTAATACAATTAAATGTACTATTTTCATTACTTTTTCTATAGCTATTGATTAAATTTATTGAGATTTTTCTCTCTAATTCATGTTAATCCCTTGCGTGAATCTTTTAAATCTCCCTACAAAACTCATATTATATGTTAAGGAGATTGTGATAACTCATAGAAAGAAATAAGAGAATTGTTTTTGATGCCCCTCACTCAAATTTTCTAAAATTTGAAGTTTATATAGCTTCGGACTTCTTGCTTTTGGATATGGATCTATTAATTGTTTTTATTAGGATGGACTAGTTGGTTTCCCATAGATCTCAGATTAATTATTTTCCTCAATGGATTGATTTTACAACCAATGATGACAACTCCAAAGTGTTTCAAGTATAATTGGATTAAGGTCCATTCAAGAAGTACATTATCTATAATAGATTATTAAACTGATATCCTTGTTTTAAATTGAAATTAATTGGGAATCGTTGAGTTATGAACTCCATCCATTGGTTAAGAATCTTCTTAAGGTGTTTCTAACCGATATTATTGTTTTATATTCTAATAGATAAGTATATTTTTCAATTGAAATAGTTTCAAGGACCTAGATGATATTTATACCTTCATACCATATGGAACCAGAAAATTTGAAATAGATAATGATTATATTGGATGATTTGTAGGAAAATGGATTAATCTATCATAACATATAATTTTGGGTATCCTAGTAGTCTTCCCAAATAAGGCTAATAAAACTCCTCACTTATGAATTTATTATTGGGAGATCCATCAGTTGATGGCCAATAGAAAGTATCCATTTCAATTAATGATTATTTCATTAATCAATTAAAGGGGGAAGTTGGTTCATAGAGATTGACCTTCAGTCTGTATACCACCACTTCATAATTAAGTATTATCATGTTTTGAATATTCCCTTTAGGAGTTGGTATGGTCACATTGATTATCTAGTCATGAATGTTTTCATAACTAACAATCATATAGTTTATATTGCTTCAAAGAACCAGATATTTCACCAGTACCTGGATTCCTTCTCCATATTATTAATGAATGGTATTTTATTTTATTCATGGAATGAGAAAGATCATGGGCTTCACAGAAGAACTATTCAGGGAACCTTGAGAGATCATAGCCTTTATGATAAACTATTTAAGACTCCCTTACAGATCTAAGAACTTAAATTCATTGCAAATTTGTCCTCAGATCATGGAATTTAATTTGACCTAGAAAAGATGAAAATTTTATTTTCAAGGATAAATACAAAAAACATATTATGTTTGAAGATTTTTAGGTATTTTAGGGTATTACCAGTGGTTTTTAATGGATTTCTACAAGGTGAAATCACTATTCATATGTATCATTGGAAAGGGAGTGAAATAATATTTGTATTTGAGATGTTATGGTTCCTTAGAGTAATTGAAACAATTTTTGACCTCCACACCAATCCATATCTTTCCAGAAGACATAAAGTGCTATGAATTGTTATTTTATTCTCTAATCATAAGTTTGTACAATTTTTTATGAAATGAGATCACATGTTAGCTTATGGATCCTATAGATATGGCCGCATGAGAATAACTACATCACCCATGACCTATATCTTTCAGTGATCATGAAGTCCTTTAAGAGTAGGAGACAATAACTTTTTAGGGAAATGTTAATTATATTTTTTACACATAAACTATTGAGTTATATCTTTTCATAGAGGTACCTGGACCTCATATAGAGATGTTTAGTAGAGTTCCTTTAGACATTTGACTTTTACATCACCTACACCCTGAGATAGGGGAATTTTTTTCGATTCCCTCAATAGGAATTTACCGTCTCATAATGTGATTGATTCCAAGGAAGAATGGAACCTCATGGTAATTTTTTCTTGGATGAATATGAATGTAATAGAGAAAGGGAATAATGTATCTCTAGTGAGTATAAATTTGACACTATGTATTCTTGAGTTAATTTTCTAGGATAAATAATGGGATAGATAATTATGGAGTATCAAGAATTATTTATATAGTTTAAATACCATCGTCGAGTGGTCTTTCACCCTGGAGGGTGTTATTTGTTTCCTTAACCAGTTTGGTGCTCATTCATCCCTAACAATGGTTGTAATAGAGAACTGCCATTTCTATTAGTGAGGCATTCACCGAGGCTCTAATAAGATGTATTATTATATGAATAATCAGTTTTAGTGGCCTAGTTTGAAGTGGGGAATATCTTATTTCCTATCCCAATGTTATATATTTCATCATATTAAGGTAGATCGCCAAAATACTTTTATATTACTTCTTCCACTCCATAGTAGGTATGTGTAAAGACCCGAAAATTTCAAGGAAATTTTTTTCTTAATTTCTTTGGAATTTTATGAGTCCGCAGTTTCTAACGGAACCTGATTCTGACGCACTGTGTGTCTGGAATCAATTTCATAAGTTTATCTTGGGTACATTTAGTGAACGAATGAGTGGGGTTTTCTATCTTTTGAACCGGTGCTCAGAATTGAAATCTGAGAGCACCAATGAACTCACAGTGCCGGTAATTGCTTATGGGGACCTTAAGCGAAGTTGTGTTTTGTCGCATGAGGTAGTTAATTTTTGAGTATTTGATATGTCTTAAATAAATTGTAGTGTTACAATTTATTTTAAGTGGAAGTTAATTTCTCCATAGAGATGTTAGAGGTGGGGCCACACCCCACCTAACATACCATGAAAGGGTATGACCAAGGGCAGTAGGGTCCGCATGAAACCCCAACCCTTCACCTTCCCTTTAACTCCAACTAACCCCCCATTTAACACCCCTTGTGATTAATTGTTTAACTCCTCACATTTTCTCTCAACTTCCTAACTCCCTCTTTAATCTTGTTAGCTCATCTTTATTTGAGAAACCATTCCTCTCCCTCCCTCACACCATTAATGTTGCCAACCTACATCTAATTAATTAAACAAACTTACTTCTAATTAATTAAGGGTTTTGATTTTTGAATTTTTAAATTCTTGGCATGAGTAAATAAAACAAGGAAAGGACTTATTTTATTTTTGTTGTAAATTTTTGTATTAATAGAAAGGGAAGGGAGCTCTTGAGTTTTGGAGGATTGGTTCGTCTTCTTTTTGAAGAACATCATCTTCAAAAAATAACACCAACTCTCTAATGAAGAACGTCGGCTCGTCGGTCCCGGTTTCTTCATCCTCTTCTTCCTTCGCGAAAAGGGTGGAGATACTGATGACGACGGATACAATGCCACCTTCCGCAGTGCTTGACAACTGCGAACTTCCTTCAATGTAGGGGTTTAATTATAGAATGATAACATTCTCATGATTGTTCCCTTATAAACAAAGAACATGGATCAACTCATTATCATGTTGATCCGTGAATGTTTTTATTTGCAGGATGAGAATATTTAATTATGAGAGTACTATTGGGAGTTAGATTCAATTTTTAATTGATTAAATTTGTGCCTTGTTAGTTATTGAAATCATGTGTTGATTATTTCCAATTGATAACAGCTAACGCCGAGGGCGCGGGCCGAACAAACAGGGCCCGACAACCCTCCTCTAATTTTTGTTGGTGTTCGGATTGATGACGACGATGAAACGGGACCACAACAGTGATTTGAGGCATTCGCAGCAAATTACAGGACCCGAGCTGACCGCTGGGGCAGACGAAAGTTGAATCGGAACACCGGAGCAACTCCTCTAGCCCGCGGAACCTCAAGGTTGTGTGATTCGCCGACGCAGCGGCAGTGTCGCGGCGTCGAGGCGATGGATCCCACGGCCGCGCGGGATCCTGGGACGACGGCGAGGCGGCGCCAGCGAGCGCCGCCGGTGGAAATTATCGGCGAGGGGTGAGCCCCCCCCCCCCCCAATGCTCCACGTCCGCTCGGCCACGCTGACCGAGCCTCAACCGGCCGGGTCAGGCCGCACCAGCTGGGCGGGGCCATGCCCAACAGGGCCAACCCCGGACCCGGGTCGGGTCGACCGAGGGGGTGTTGGGTCGGGTCAGAACGGACCCGAAACACATATTTTCGGACCAGGTTCGTTCAAACGCCCATATCATGGGCTACAGAACTCCGATCAACGCACCTTCAGTTCAGTAGGGATCTGTGGATCGAGGCAGTCATTTCAATATTTTACACTCAAGCTTTAGGTAAATTTTTGTACAACCGGGTTGGTTCGAACCCAAAACCAATCGGGCCCTCGGAGCAGAAACAGTTATAACTTGAGTTCCAAATGTCCAATTGACATGCTGTTGACTGTATTGGATTCCTCTTGATGATATGGTTCTTCTGGCGTACTTCACATGACTTTTGGATGCAGTTGGAGTACGGTCAGGTTGGATTGTACTCGAAATCCAACTGGGCCCATGGAAAGGAAAAGCTGATAACTTTTAGATCGGATGACCGTTTGGCGAACTGTCTGCGGCATTGGAAATCACGTTGAGATATGGTCCCGTTGAGTATACCCTATGAGATTTCGGGGTGTAGTTGAGATATGGTCGGGTTGGTTCGTACACGAAACTAACCGGGCCCCCAGGATGAAAAGGCTAATAACTCACAGACTGGGCGTCTGATTGACGCACCGTCTGTTGCATTGGGACCCCGGTGACGTGATAGATATTTGTGATATTTCTTCATGGGATTTTAGACACTTGGAGTGTTGACAAGTGGCTCGTGGATCATATCCTCTCGGGGACAAGCATATGGAATATGGAGACCATTTAGCTGGCTGATACCTGATGATTTCTAGTCCGATTCGAGTCGGAGTGACTTTTATATCCCAGTGGGGAGCACTTCTGTGTTTCGGTGGCAGACCCACGGTGGGGATCACTACTGTGTTTGGGTGGCAGACCCGTGGTACTCGATAGGATTAGTACCTCTGTAGGCTATGAGGGGGAGCACTACTGTGTGAGGTGGAAGACCCATGGTGGGGAGCACTACATTGTGAGGTGGCAGACCCACAGTACTTGACAGGAGGAGTACCTCAGCAGTATAAGGTTAGTGAGTAGTGCCTCAGAGTCATGACATGATCACTGTACTAATAAGAGGAGGATCTCTTCAATAGTTGTTGTATCGATAATGAAAATCCCAGTTTGAGCTGATTCAATAACCTTTGTGTATTCTAATGATTAATATGGGTTACTTGAAAACATATGTATATGTATGGGCATATACCTATGTAGCGGTTATCCATCGACTTCATATCTGTGTGATACCTCGTGGCTGAGATGGGTTACTTGAAAACTTAGGTATATGTATGGGATTATACGTAAGTATGAGTTATCTATTGAGAACATTCTTTGTGATTATCCGTGTTGGATTTAGTGAGACCTTGAGGGTATCAGGGTCCCTACTAAGTATCGTATACTCACCCCTGCATGGGCTATGCCCTCACCTCGTTGTGTTGGATGTAGACGATGGACAACCCTGACTGAGATCGATTGTACGACGACCGGATGGTACCCAGAGGTGGACCTCTTGACGAGACAGTACCCAGAGGTGGATCTCACGATGAGTCAGTACCCGGAGGTGGACTTCACGACGAGACGACACTCAGAGGAGGTTGGAGAGAGAGAGAGTTTAGGAGTATATCTGTACCTAACCTTCAGGTAGGATCTGAGGTGGATGCCCCATGAGCTACTTCTATCTTCCAGCTGTTTGTCTTTTCTGTTGTACCTTCATTCAGTTGTAGCTGTACTTCTCCGTTGGGTATGTATTCTGACCCATTTACTTTTCAGCACATTATTTTGTACTTAGTGTATTACTTCTGCTTGTACACTGGTTGGATGTGTTTATGTTTTATAAAGGAAATGCCTTCCCAGATACCAATTTGTCATGACCCGTCCTCAGGGCCCGTGCCGTGACTACCCCAAGCCCACCTTCCATAGGCCAGGGGCTAGCGAATAGCACCAAAGGCGTAAAACTCGGTATATGGTAAGGAATTTCCTTTAGAAAACATAAACACATCCAACCAGAGTACAAGTGGAAGTAATACACTAAGTACAAAAGAATTTGCTGAAAATTAAATGGACCAGAATAAAAACCGAACTAAGAAGTATAGCTACAACTGAACAAATGTACAACAGAAAAGACAAACAGCTAGAAGATAGAATTAGCTCATGGGTCTTCCACCTCGAATCCTACCTAAAGGGTAAGTACAGATAGCCTCCTCAACTCTCTTGCCCGCCAACCTCCTACGAGTACTGTCTCATCCTGAATTCCACCTCCCGGTACTGACTCGTCATGAGATCCACCTCTGAGTACTGACTCGTCGAGAGGTCCACCTCTCGGTACCGTCCAGTCCTCGTACACTCGATCTCAGTCAGCGTTGTCTGTCATCTGTATCCAACACAATGAGGTGCGGTAATATCCCATGCATGGGTGAGTATATGAAACTTATTAGGGACCCCGAGACCCTAAAGGTCTCACTAAATTCATCAAGGATAATCACAAAGAATGTTCTCAACAGATAACACTTACTTAGGAATAAGCCCATACTTACACCTAAGTTATCAAGTAACCCATCTCAGCCATGAGGTATCACCCAGATATGAAGTCGATGTATAACCACTACTTAGTTTTATGCTCACACATATACGTAAGTTATCATGTAACCCATCTCAATCATGAGGAAAACACAACGGTTATTGACTCAGCTCAAACCATGATTTTCATTATTGAATCCACAACTGTTGAAGAGCCCATCCTCTAACGAGTACAGTGGTCCTGTCACGACTCCGAGGTGCTTCTTACTAACCTTAGACTGGTGAGGTACTCCTCCTGCCGAGTACTGCGGGTCTTCCACCTCACAAAGTATTTCTCCCTGCCATGGGTCTCCCACCTCACATGGTAGTGCTCCCCCTCATAGGCTACAGAGGTACTCCTCATGTCGATTACCACGGGTCTGCCACCCAAACACAGTAGTGCTCCCCACTAGGCTATACAAGTCACTCCTACTCGAATCAGATACGCAGTCATCAGGTCTCGGCCAGCTACATGGTCTCCGTATTGTGTATGCTTGTCTCTGGGAGGATCTGCTTCACCAGCAACTTTTTTACACTCCAAGTGTCTCAAAGTCCCTCAAAGAAGTATCACAAAGGTCTGTCATGTCACAGGGGTCCCAAAGCAACATACGGTGCGTCAATCGGATGCTCGGTCTGTGAGTTATTAGCCTTTTCGTCCAGGGGGCCCGGTTGGTTTCGTGTACGAAACAACCCAATCGTATCTCAAATGTACCCCGAACTATCATAGGGTATACTCAATGGGACTGTATCTCAACGTGATTACCAACACCGCTGATGGTTCACCAAAAGGTTGTCCGGTCTGAAAGTTATCAGCTTTTCTGTTCCAGGGGCCCAGTTAGATTTCATGTATAATTCAACCCCATCGTACTACAACTGCGTCCAATCCTTAGGTGATGTATTCCAGAAGAACCCCATCATCAAGAGGAATCCAACAATGTCGACGGAACGTCAATCGGACGTCCAGAACTCAAGTTATAACTGTTTCTGCTCCAATGAAGCACGAATATAACTTATCACCCTGACCAAATATCTGTAATCCACGTCGAGGTGAGACCCATAAGAAAACGTGGTCGCCATCCTCAAACTCCATTGGTCTCCACCTCCTGTCAGCATGGGACTTCTGTTGGCTCTAAAGTGTAAATTATGGGACCCGAGATGACCATCAGCGCAGACGAAAGTTGAATCGGACCACCAGAGCATCTCTGGTAACCCGTGGAACCTCAAGGTGGCGCGGGTCGCCGGTGCGGGGGCGCTGGCCACCATAGGCGGTGACCGGAGCCTTCTGGACACCTAGAGGCGGTGGTTCCCCAACGCACCGCCGGAGAAGACCCAATGCGGCTATGCCGCAGTGGCGAGGTGTTGGATCCTGCGGCCGCACGGGATCCCGGGACGACAGTGGGGCGACACCAGCTGGCACCGCCGGTGGCAATTAGCAGAGAGGGGCCGACCCCACCCCCCCCCCCCCCCCCGCTCTGCGTCCGCTTGGCCACGCTGGCTGAGCCTCAACCGACAGGCCCAGGCCACCATCACCGGGTCGGGTCGCGCCATCCAGGTCGGGCCACACCAAACCGGGCTGGACCCAGACCCGGGTCGGGTCGACCCGGTTCAGGCCGACCCAAGGGGTATTGGGCCGGGTCGGACCTGGCCCAAACCCCCTATTTTCGGACCAGGATCATTCGAGCACCCATATCATAGGCTACGAACCTCCGATCAATGCACCGTCAGTGCGTAGGGGTCCTTGGATCGAGATGGTCATTTTGGTATATTACTATCAAGGTTTTGGTGAACTTTGGGTACGGCCAGGTTGGTTCGAGCATGAAACCAATGAGGCCCTTGGAGCGGAAACGTTTATATATTGAGCTCCGGACATCTGATTGATGTGTCGTCAACTTAGTTGGATTCCCCTTAGTGAGACTATTCTTTTGGATTACTCCACTCGAGGTTTGGATGTAGCTGGAGTACGGTCGGTTGGTTTTAGCTTAAAAACCAACCGGGCCCCTGGAACGGAAAAGCAAATATCTTTCAGAACGGGCGTCTGATTGATGCGTTGTCTGTTACGTTGAGTTCCTATTGACGTGATGGAACTTTGTGATACATCAACTCTAGAATTTGTGACAGTAGATTTATCAACCCCTTGGATCGTGAAGCGGACCCTCCCGGAATCGAGCATGCTGTGTGTGGGAACCCTAGTGCTGGCTGCGACTGCGATGACGATGGCGACTGTACTTGGATCCTACGTGGGTTCGGCAGCGAGGAAGACTATAATTGGATCCTCCGTGGGTTCGGCAATGAGGACGACTGTACTTGGATCCTCCGTGGCTTCGGCAGCGATGAAGACTGTACTTGGATCCTCCGTGGGTTCGGCAGCGAGGACGACTGTACTTGGATCCTCTGTGGGTTCGGTAACGAGGACGATTGTACTTGGATCCTCCGTGGGTTCGGCAGCGATGATGACTGTACATGGATCCTCCATGGGTTCGTCAGCGATGACAACTATACTTGGATCCTACGTGGGTTCGACAGCGATGGATACTGTACTTGGATCCTACGTGGGTCCGACAGCGACGACATCTGTACGTGGATCCTATGTGGGTTCGGTAGAAAAGATGATTCAGAGGCTCCACCAATCATCTCCACCTCTCTTCATGAGTAGTATACCTGTGTGAGGTGAGTCTTGACATACAATCATTATCTTCGATTTGTTTGTCTTTCTTTCCTGTGTGGACTGAGTTGTACTTTCCTGTGTGGACTGAGATATACATTCCTCTGTGGGCTGGGTTGAACATTGGCTCAGGAATTGGAGACGAACTGGAATTGTTGTCTTAGGTATATGTATAGGCATATACGTTATTATTATTGGTTGATACTTCGTATTTGTATCTATCCTTTGTGGTTTATCCATTGTGAATTCTGGGAGGCCTTTGGGTGACTCGGGGTCCCTACTGAGCATCATATACTCACCCCTGCACGAGCTATGCCCGCACTATGTTGTGTTGGTTGTAGATGATGGACAGAACTAATCATGGTTGAGGCCTGAGGAATGGGACGGTATACAGTGGAGGACTATCAGGTGGGACGTACACAGAGTGGATGGCTGGACTCGAGGAGCCGACGGGACTATCTGTACTCACCCTTCAGGTGGGAGTTCTAAAGGATGTCTTGGTGGTTGCTGCTTTACTTTTCAGCTATTGCACTTTCTTTTCTCAGTTGTACTGTACTTCAGTTGGGTTTGCATACTGGCCAATTTACTTTCCAGCACTTATTTTTTGTACTCATTTTACTTAGTGTTTACATCATCCTGTGTACTCTATGGTGTTTGTTTTTAGTTATAAAGGAAATGCCTTCCCTTTCATCGGGATTTACGCCTTCGCTGCTAGTCGCCAGCCCCTGGCCTATGTAAGGTGGGCTTGGGGTATTCATAGCAGGGGCTTGGGGTTGTCATGACCTGTCCCCTGGTGCCCGTATCGTGACTACCCCAAACCTGCCTTCCATAGGCCAGGGGCTGGCGAATAGCACCAAAGGCGTAACTCCCTAAAAACTGGGAAGGCATTGCCTTTATAAACGTAACACACACATACAGGTAGAGTACAAGCGGAAGCATACACTAAGTAAAGCAGTAACAAGTGTGATGGAAGTACAAGGGGTCGGAAATACAAGCCCAATGGAAAGATACAGCTACAACAGAAAGAAAGTACAAAGAAAAGATAAAACAACAGGAAGGTGTCAAGCTACTCCTGGATCATCCTCCGGAGTTCCTACCAGAAGGGTAGGTACATATGGCCACCTCAGCTCTCTCCATCCGTCTGTCACCTCTAGGTACGGTCTCGTCATGAAGTCCACCTCCAGGTACCGTCTCGTCGTGAAATCCACCTCCGAGTACCATCCAGCTTTACAAGCCTCATCCACGATCAGTGTTGTCCGTCGTCTGCAACCAACACAACGAGGTGCGGGCATAGCCTGTGCAGGGGTGAGTATAACGATATTCATTAGGGACCCCGAGACCCTCATGGTCTCACTAAATCCAACAAGGATAACCACAAAGAAAAATCCCAACAGAAAACCCTTACATAGGTATTAACCCATACTTATACCTAAGTTATCAAGTAACCCATCTTAGTCATGAGGTATCACACAGATATGAAATCAACGGATAACCACTACTTAGGTATATTCCCATACATATACGTAAGTTATCAGGTAACCCTTCTCAATCATGAGGAAAAAACAATGGTCATTGACTCAACACAACCCATGATTTTCATTGATGATAACAAAACCACTACTACTAAAGAGCTCCTCCTCTGACGAGTACAATGATCCTATCATGACTCTGAGGCGCTGCTAACTAATCATAGACTACTGAGGTACTCCTCCTAGCGAGTACTGTGGGTCTTCCACCTCACAAAGTAGTGCTCCCTGCCATGGGTCTGCCACCTCACACAGTAGTGCTCCCCCTCATAGCCTACAGGGGTACTCCTCCTGTCGAGTACTGTGGGTCTGCCACCCAAACACAGTAGTGCTCCCCACCATGGGTCTACCACCGAAACATAGTAGTGCTTCCCACTGGGCTATACAAGTCACTCTGACTCGAATCGGACTAGCATTCATCTGGTCTCGGTCAGCTACATGGTCTCCGTACTCTGTACGCTCATCTCCGGGATGGTCTCCTCTATGAGCTACTGGTCGATACTTACAAGTGTCACGTAATCTCACGTGGAAGTATCTTAAAGGACCTCCATGTCAAAGGGGTCTCAACGCAACAGACGACACGTCTATCGGACGCCCGGTCTGTGAGTTATTAGCCCTTTCGTCCCGGGGGCCCGGTTGGTTTCGTGTATGAACCAACCTAACTGTATCTCAACCGTACCCCGAACTCTCATAGGGTATACTCAACGGGACCGTTTCTCAACGTGTTTATCCACTTCGTTGACGGTTCTCCAAATGGTTGTCTGGTCTGAAAGTTATCGTCTTTTCAGTTCCAGGGGCCCGGTTGGATTTCAGGTACAATCCAACCCGACCATACTCCAACTACGACCAAACCTCCTGTTAAGTATACCAAAAGTTCCGTCTCACTAAAAGAAAACCAAAAAAGTCAAATGCACGTCAATCGGACGTCCGTATCTCAAGTTATAATAATTTTCGTTCCGAGGGCCTAGTTGGTTTCGGGATCGAACCAACCTGGCCATACCCAAACATTACCAAAATCTTGAGGGTAATATACTGAAACGGCCGCCTCGATCTAAGGATCCCTATGCAACTGGTGGTGCTTCTATCGGAGTTCTGTAGCCTATGATATGGACGTTTGAACGAACCTGGTCCGAAAATAGGGGGTTTGGGCCCGGTCCAGCCCGACCCAATACCCCCTGGTTCGGCCCGAACCGGGTCCGGGTCCGGCCTAGTTGGGCGCGGCCCGGACTGGCTGGCGCGGCCCATCCCGGCTGGCGTGGCCTGGCCCGACGGACGCGGCCCGTCCCAGCCGACGGGGCCCGGCCACGTGGCAAGCGGCGGCTCGGCCAGCGTGGTCGTGCGGAAGCCGCGGAGCGGGGGGCGCAGCCCCCCTGCCGTTAATTGATGCAGGCATTGCCCGCTGGCGCCGCCCTGCCGTCCCGGGATCACACGTGTCTATGGGATCTGACGGTCCGCCGCCGCGGTGGTATTTTTCCGGCGGCACGCTGGGGTGCCGCCACGCCGGCGTGGCACGCCGGTAGTTCCTTCCGTGGACCACCGGACCCGCTTCGGGGGACCGATTTGCCCGCCGCATGTTCCTACAGCTCTCCCGAGATTCGTTCATCCCTGCGAAGGCTTCCAAATTCCATTGCGGTCCCATTCCATTATCTCCCTTCAATCCATGCATCAACAACAATCTGTGGAAGGTCTTCGGGCCGTGTTTGTTCAGCCCATACCCTCCGCGTTAGGCATTATCAAATTACCAAGACTAAATAGGGTTTTTCTAAAAAATGAATAATCAATTTTATTTAAATAAAATTGATTCAAACCATCACACGATCCCTTAATGAAAATTTGAAGAAAACCAACCCGCATTCTCTTAAATAAAATTGGAGAAAACCATTCTGCAAACAAATATTCCCAACTTGCGATTAAAAATATTCACAGATGAAAATGATAATGAGTCGATCCAAGTTCTTTATTTTAGGGGAAAATAATCAAGGAATTATTTTTATAATCTAATTTAAACCCCTACCTCGTGTCATTTGCCGTTCGTCGGATTTGACGCGAAGAAGATGTCAGAGTCAACGTAGTTCGTTGCGCCTGCACCACGCTACCGATCCCTACTCGTTTTTCAGTGTCACGTCAGAGAAGATGGAACCTCCGTATTCTTCGATGAAGAGGTGCCATTCTTTCCGGGGGTAAGATGTTCTTCATCAAAAAGGGTGAACGTTCTTCGTCGGTGAGTTGGTACTCTTTAGAAAAATCAAGAGCTCTCCAAGTAGCTGTATGGAAGGCGAGCTTGGGGCAGTCCGTACTCTGTACGCTCGTCTTAGGGAGGGTCCACTCCATGAGAAACTGGTCAATACATCCAAGTGTCATGTAATATCACATGGAATTATCTTAAAGGAACGCCACATCAAAGGGGTCTCAACGCTACAGACGGCGCGTATATCGGACGCTCGGTCTGTGAGTTATTAGCCTTTTCGTCCTGGGGGCCCGATTGGTTTCCTGTTTGAACCAACCCAGCCATACCCAAAAATTACCGAAAGCTTCAGTGTAATATACCTAAACTAACTCCTCGATTTATCTTGTGCGCTTTCATTGGTAGCACGGGAACCTCTAGGAGAGAACATGGGAGCGGAAGGCTCAGATGCATTCTCGGTACCTCCTTTAGTTTCCCTAGTTTGTGTTGTAGCTTTACGGGGACGTAATGACCTGATGTGGGAGTAATGTAATGACCCAGAAATTTCAAGTAAATTTTTTTATTAATTTCTTTGGAATTTTACCAGTTCGCAGTTTTTGACGGCACCTGATTCTAAGGCCCGGTGTGCCCGGAATCAATTTCCGAAGTTTAGCTCAGGTACGTTCAGTGAACGAACGAGCGGGGTTTTCTATCTTTTGAACCGGTGATCAGAATTGAAATCTGATGGCACTGATGAACTCGCAATGCCGGTAATTGCTTAAGGGGACCTTAAGCGCAGCTACATTTTGTCGCAAGAGGTACTTAATTTTTGGGGATTTGATAAGTCTTAAAAAAATTGTACTGTTACAATTTATTTTAAGTGGAAGTTAATTTCTCCGTAGAGAAGTTGGAGGTCAGGCCACACCCCACCTAACTTCCCATGAGAGGATATAACCAAGGGTGGTGGGGTCTGCATGAAACCCCAACCCTTCACCTTCCCTTTAACTCCCACAAACCCCCCATTTATGACCCCTTGTGTTTAATTGTTTAACTCCTCACCTTTTTCTCTCAACTTCCTAACTTCCTCTTTAATCTTGTTAACTCATCTTTATTCGAGAAACCTATCCTCTCCATCCCTCACAACATTAATTTTTCCAACCTAATTATTATTAATTAAACAAACTTATGTTAAATTAATTAAGGGTTTTGATTAATGAAGTTTGAAATGCTTGGCATGAGTAAATAAAACAAGGCAAGTCCTTATTTTATTTTGGTTGGCAATTGTGGTGTTAAGAGAAAGGGAAGGGAGCACATGAGTTTTGGAAGATCGGTTCATCATTATTTTTTTAGAACTTCATCTTAAATGATGAATACGAACTCTCTGATGAAGAATGTTGACTCGTCGGCCCCGATTTCCTCATCCTCTTCTTCCTCCGCGACAAGGGTGGAGACACCGACGATGACAGAAACAACGCCATCTTCCACAGCGCTTGACAACCGCGAACTTCCTTCGAGGTAGGGGTTTAATTTTAGAATGTTAACATTATCTTGATTGTTCCCTTCTAAACAAGGAACACGGATCAACTAATTTTCAAGTCGATCCACAAATGTTTTTATTTGCGGGATGGGAATATTTAATTACAGGATTATTGTTGGGAATTAGGTTCAATTTTTAATTGATTAATTTTGTGGATTGTTAGTTGTTGAAATATTGTGTTGATTATTTCCAGTTGATAACACCTAACGCAGAGGGCGTGGGCCGAACAAACACTGCCCGAAAACCCTCCGCTGATTGTTGTCGGTGCGCGGATTGACGATGACGATGAAACGGGACCGCAATAGTGATTTGAGGCCTTCGCAGAAAAGTACGGGACCCGAGATGACCGTCGGCACAGACGAAAGTTGAATCGGACCACCGGAGCAACTCTAGTGGACCGTGGAACCTCAAGGCGGCGCGGGCCGCCGGCGTGACGGTGCCCCAGTGCACCGTCGGAGAAGACCTGCCGCAGTTGCGAGGCGATGGATCCTTCGGCCGGGTGGGATCCCGGGACGACCGTGGGGCGGCACCAGCTGGCGCTGCCGGTGGAAATTAACGGCGAGGGGCCGAGCCCCCCCCCCCCCCCCCCCCGCTCCACATCTGCTCGGCCCCGCCGGCCAAGCCTCAACCAGTCGGGCCGCACCCAACCGGGCCGACCCAGGGGGTATTGGGCCGGGTCAGACCGGGCCCAAACCCCCAATTTTCAGACCAGGTTCGTAAAAACGCCAATATACTGGGCTACTAACCTCCTATCGATATACCGTTAGTTGTGTAGGGATCTTTGGCTCGAGCCGGTCATTTTGGTATATTACACTCAAGCTTTCGGTAAAGTTTGGTATGGCCGGGTTGGGTCGAACCCGAAACCAACTAGGCCATCGGAGCAGAAACGGTTATAACTTGAGTTCTGGACATCAGATTGATGTGACGTAAACTCTATTGGATTCCTATTGATGAGACGGTTCTTCTGGAATACTTCACATGAGATTTGGACGCAGTTAGAGTATAGTCAGGTTGGATTGTACCCAAAATCCAACCGTACCACTGGAACGGAAAAACTGATAACATTCAAACCGGAAGACTATTTGGCGAACCGTCAACGGCGTTGGTAATCACGTTGAGAAATAGTCTCGTTGATTATACCCTATGAGAGTTCGGGGTACAGTTGAGATACGATCGGGTTGGTTCGTACACGAAACCAACAGATCCCCTGGGACGAAAATGCTAATAACTCACAGACCGAGCGTCTGACTGACGCGCCGTCTGTTGTGTTGGGACCCCTGTTATGTGACGGATCTTTGTGATACTTATTCATGGGACATAGAGACACTTGGAGTGTCGACCAGTGGCTCATGGAGCAGATCCTCTCAGAGATGAGCATACGGAATACGGAGACCATGTAGCTGGCTGAGACCTGATGACTTCTTGTCCGATTCGAGTTGGAGTGACTTGTATAGCTCAGTGGGGAGCACTACCGTGTTTGGGTGGCAGACCCACGGTGGGGAGAACTACAGTGTTTGGGTGGCACACCTGAGGTACTCGACATGAGGAGTATCTCTTTAGGCTATGAGGGGGAGCACTACTATGTGAGGTGGCAGACCCATGGCGGGGAGCACTACTTCGTGAGGTGGCAGTCCCGCGGTAATCATCAGGAGGAGTACCTCAGCAGTCTAAGGTTAGTGAGCAGTGACTCGAAGTCATGACAGGATCACAGTACTCATCAGAGGAGGAACTCTTCATCAGTTGTGGTTTCGATAATGAAAATCCTTGTTTGATTTGAGTCAATGACCTTTGTGTTTTCCTCATGATTGAGATGAGTTACTTGATAACTTACGTATATGTATAGTCATATAGCTAAGTAGTGGTTATCTGTCGACATCATATCTTTGTGATACTGTAACACCCGAGACTTTTATGAGAAATATTTTGTTTTTATGTTATATAAATCATCAAAGGATTCTTTCACTACACACAAAAGTAGCTTGGCTTGCTTTACACGCAATCGCGACCTTCCTCGATAGCTTGTGTCGTACACAATACCGAGTTTCACTAAACAACGATATGCTATTAAAATATTATTAAAACTAGCCGGTATGAATAGTAATAATCACTTTTTGAAATTTTGTAAATTTTATTTTTCAAAATGGACTTCATTTTTGGATTCGGAATATCGAAATTACCCTATGGTAAATATTTTGGTATTTTTTTGAAAACTTGCAATTTTTTATGAATAGTGAAAACACTAGGTTACTATTTAAAAACCGACTTTTTATTTAAATAATTATTTATTTTATTTAAATTTATTTTAGGTCAAAATTGATACATAATACCTATATAAGTTCAATGTAATTCATTTGAGTAATTATATAATAATTTTAGATATATAAAAATTTTATTTAACTTTTCACCGTCTTTTACCCACCTCCTAGGAGAATTTTCAAATTTACATAAAACATAATTTTACCGCTTCTGTGAGTGGAATTTCAAAAATCCTAGAGACACGGTTGATGTCAGTAAGTAAAATGTGGTTCAATGAGATGAAAATAATTTTTGGTGAATAGTAACTTTTAACTTTTATTTACCACGGTTAAAAGTAAATAGGGTAATTAAGAGTAAAAATGATATTATTATTACCTTAGAACATGTCCTAATTCTATTGGATAAGTGTAATTCGACCGAAAACAACCTTAGGAATAAAATATGACCATTTAGGCCCACACAGATTAGATGAGGACATTTATTATTAATTTATTTAAAGAAGGGTTAAAATAGTTAAAATCAATGTTTAATAAGTAAATAATTTTCAATATAGGGTTATACATGAGATAAATTATTCTATAAATATTCATTAGAAATATAGAAAGATTTTATACATAATGGTATTTTATTTGTAATTTTTAGACATTAAATAATTTAATTTATGTATGACACAAAAATGGAGCAGTAATTATCTTATTAATGAAATATTGACATAATTGATGATATAAATACCAAAATAAAGGTAATTTGAGACATTTTATGAATTAAACTAATTTTATAGGTTAATATGACATGTTAGTATTAATGTAATTAACTTTTTTTTAATTAATCATTCAGTTATGATTTTCACAAAAATCAATTACTAAATAGTGTCAAAATTGACATAAAATAGTTTTTATAAGAAATATTATATTATTAATTGTTATTTTATTCCTAAAAAACTACGGTTCGGCCAAATGACTTAGATAAGGATATATATATTAATAATCAACAACTTGGGGTTCTTTTGGCTTGTTATAGTATGTTTATTAACCTTATAGTGTAAGAACACAAAAACACAAGGTAAAACTAAAATTATTTAACTTAAAGTTAAATCTAAATGATAAGGTTAAAATAGGAACCTAAACATGTCTAAATTCAATTGGATGAGAGGATTTAGACCCATCCCCACCTTATCTTCTAAATAACTCAATTTTTGGCTATTTAAAACCGAATATGGCTTTATAATACAATAATATTTTTAGTTTTTCCAAAGGTGCTCCTCTCCACCCTTATAAAAGGGCACCTCCTCCTTCTCTTCCTCACACCACATTGATCCTTCAAGCTCGGCCCACCCCTGCAAATTTCTCCTCTCCACTTCCCTAGAAACAACCTAGAGGTCATGGTATTATTCAAAGACCAATTTTAGTGCCCTAAAAGGAGGTCTCAAAAAGGCGCTTCAAAGAAGAGGTAATGTCCGTTACCGATTCCTTCAACTCTATTTCTTCTTCCACTTCTACTTCTTCAGTTGTTTCATTATGAAGTAATAACATCAGTATCACTCATATACTAATATGTTATTATAATTATGGAAAAACCCTATTTCACCATATATCCATCCTACAGAAAACGAAATCACTGTGCGTGCGTACATACAGAATACCATCTCCACACTGTGGTGTAATTTATTTTCCACCAACACATCACTTGGATGGGTATAATGGTGTAAATAATAACTATAAATTATTATTGTAAGTTATATTGATTCTAATTTATTATACATACACTCCATTTCAATTTCACGATCATGGGAACGATATCATCGCTCGTGCGTACGTACGGAATACCGTCTCCACGATGTGATGCGACTCGTTCTACATTATCTGCATTGCATAATGATTATATAAATAAATTGAATGAATTAATATGATATATATTACACTAATAACATTCTGGAAATGAGTTATCTATAACCCAAAAATAAGAATGAGAACTTTTTCGACAAAACACACATAAGAACAAAAAGCAATAAACACCTGAATAACAAGTAACAATGAAATATTACTAATAAGAAGCTAAGAATATGACAATATATGATATCATAACAATGAGTATGATTCTTTAATAAGTCAATGACATTATTTAAATCATTATATAGGAGGTTCAGGCACTTACTAATAAAATCGGACCTAAGGTAAGGGAAAATCACGCAATCTCAATTTTTACCCGAGATTGTTTATACTTCAGAATTTACTGGGGAATATTTATCATCCACATCCATGTTTCCTCAATATGTAATATTTATATCCTTCTACAATAGTTTATATCCAATTTTACACTTCTTTGAGTTTTTAGTAAAATATATGAAAGGAATCTTTTGTCGTTTTTCATATGAGGTACTTTTTGACTTTTCTGAAAAAAACGTACGACAAGAATGTCTTTTTAACTTATAAGGAATGAATGGATTTTGAAAACATTACTTCCAAGAATCTTCCTTTACAAGATTTCAAGTTTATTTTTAATCAACTTCTTTATTTTAAAATTTTATGAGATGTTAAGAAAGGAAAAATATTTTTGAGGTAGAAAGGATATTTTCCTCAAGAATGGAGTTCAAGTGTTTTATCAAAATTATTTTCTGTCTAAGATAATAAGGGGTTCTGTTTCTATCCCCATTATTACATTTATTTTATTATGTTGTGATGGAATTATTTTAATGAATTTTTTTATCTTATATGAATTGTTTTATGATGTCATGATGTTTAAGAATCCCATTTTTATTACATGGTTTATGCTATGATGTATGGTTTATGATTTTATGGCACACATAAGAATGGTATCATTATGATATGGGTGGGACCTATATCTCCCTCCAATGGATTGGGTAAAGATTTTATATCTCATGAGATAGACATGGCTCGAACGACAGGTTAAACCGGTTCAGTGAAATAGGACTAAAATGATGAATGAACTCGGTTCAGAAATGGAATTTGTCCACTAAGATAGTCTTCGCAATGAGTCTTGACTAATAAGAAATTATTCTATATGATTATGTGTGTATGCCAAAAATCATCATGTTTTAGGTTATGATTATTGTGTTTACATTTCACTACCATGATTTATCCCATGTTATGAAATTAGGATCTCTTTTGTAGGGTAAGATTTCCAAATTGTTATGTTCTTATGAATATGATGTGATTGATTTTTCTTTTGTTTACCCTTACGGAGCATTTGAGCTCTCCATTTTGTATGTTTTCTTTCCCATAGGTCAGGATGAATCTTATTAAGTAGTATATGCCAAAAGGAACTCTAGATATGATGAAATAAATGAGATACAATGTAAACACTTTATGAACCAGTTGTTTATGTTTCCCAGTTTCTAAAGACACTATACCTATACAGACCTTTCATGGTTTTGTTATATGTTGTAATAAGTGTGCCTCAATTTTGATGTATTAACAATTTATGTAAAGTAAGGGTCGTTATAGTAGGTATCAGAGGAAAGGTATAGTCAACCTTTGGAAACTAGGATGTGAAATCCTTAGTAAGAATCATAAGGATAAGTCTAATCATAGAACACAGTCTTAGTGTTTTAGAAATGGCCATGAATAACCTAGGATAACACCTTAAGTGTGAAATTTTATTCTTGATTATGTGGTTTTCCTATTATAATTAGTGTTTCTCCCACTATTCGTCTTGGTTTTAGTCAATGGATGGATCCCGAAGGAACCGTGTTAATGCGAAATGTGACGGGCAATGCAATGATTGCCCCCCTGAGCAACCAGACGTTATGGGAGCTAGAATGAAAAATCTTTTAGCCATGCTCACACAACTTTCTCAAGCTATGAATCATGCAGGACTTCCAAACGAGCAAAGGAAGGATCAACATTCTGTTTAATCCTTCATGAGGCAGCGTCTGCCTTCATTCAGTGGGTCTATTGATCCATTTGTTGCTGAACAATGGATTATTACTACTGAAAATATATTTTCAGTTCTTCAATGTTCTGAACATGATAAATTCATCTTAGCAGTGTATAGTTTGGAAGTTGGTGCTGATCAATGGTGGAATCGTATCAATTATACGAGGAAAAGAGATGAAATTCAGTCCATGGAACGGGATGAGTTCAAGAACTTATTTTTTAATAAGTATTTCCCTCGTATTCTTCGAACAAAGATGGAGAATGAGTTTCTTAAACTAAAGAAAAATGATGATGAATCTGTTGGTACCTACGAAGCAAATTTTAAAAGACTTGCAAGGTATGCTTATTGTAGTATTATCCAACCTAAGAGTAAGATCGATTGATTCTTTAGTGGATTAAAACCAAGTATTCGAAGGGTGTTAGCCATAAAGGACTTCAATAGCTACGAGGAAATTGTTCGATGTGCTCTCAAAGTTGAGATGGAGATTAGAGTAACCCATCAGTCATATGGTTTTGATAAGAAGAGGAAAATGGAATTCAAAGGAAAATCTAAAGAGAACACTGAAAAAAAGATGAGTTTTCCCTTATGCTCAATGTGTGGAAAGAAACATGGTGGGAGTTGTCTTAAAGGGACAAGTAAATGTTTCAAATGTGGAAAATAAGGTCATCGGGAATTTGAATGCCTCAATGATGGGAAGAATTTTTCTAGTGATGCGAACAAAGAAAAGGCTACATAGAGTGCACCTCGTACACTTCTATGTTATAAGTGCAAGGAGATCGGGCATTATGCCAATCAATGCCCAAATCCAAGGGTTGATGATGATGGTCGACATCAACAAACTCTTAAGGCTAAAGACAAAGGAAAGTCACATGCAATTTCTATCAGCAATGTGAAGTACGATAACGAAGTGGTGAAAGGTACACTTACTATCCACTCTAAAGTAGAAAATGTTTTATTTGATTCTGGATCCACCCACTCATTTATTTCGGAAGAATTTTCTATGGGTATCACCATATTACCTCAACAATTAGATGTTGAGTTAGCTGTGACAACCCCTAATGGCACAACAGTCACATCAAAAGTTTATAATTCTTCTCCGATTGAAGTTTGTGGGGAAGTGATTCCTGCAAATCTTGTGATCCTAACTATATTGGAATTTTATGTGATTATTGGCATGTATTGGCTTTCTCTATATGGAGCTCATATTAATTTCTAATGAAGGGAAGTCACATTTCATATTCCAGATCAATCTATGATCGTCTATTGATGCAAGGATGAACATAACCTTCTAGAGGAAATTTCTTCCATCTTATGGGTCTTGATTCCACTAAATGAAGGTTATTTATCTCAAATGGTTGGTGAGAAACTCATGATTAAGAATATGCCCATTGTATGGGAGTTTGATGATGTCTTTCTGGAGGAATTACCGGGTCTTACACCAAATCGTGAAGTTTAGTTTTCAATAGAA
Source organism: Viscum album (assembly GCA_963277665.1). NCBI lineage: Eukaryota > Viridiplantae > Streptophyta > Magnoliopsida > Santalales > Viscaceae > Viscum > Viscum album. Next base: position 672,048,943 of record OY728123.1, read on the forward strand.
CTCATACCGGGTGCTTTACCTATTTCAAAGACACCTTATAGAATAGCCCCAATTGAGTTGCAGGAATTGAAGAAGCAACTCGAAGAGAATCTTGATAAGGGTTTCATACGCCCTAGTGCGTCACCTTGGGGAGCACCTATTCTATTTGTTAAGAAGAAAGATGGATCAATGAGACTCTATATTGATTATCGAGAACTTAACAAGATCACTATCAAGAAAAAATATCCTCTCCCGCGCATTGATGAATTATTTGACCAACTACACGGAACTCAATACTTTTCCAAGATTGATCTTCGTTCAGGGTATCATCAATTAAGGGTAAAAAGGGAGGATATACCAAAGACGGCTTTCCGTAAAAGGTATGGACACTATAAATTTATAGTGATGCCATTTGGTCTTACTAATGCCCCTCCTATCATCATGGATCTGATGAATAGAGTCTTTAGATACTATCTTGATTAGTTTTTGGTAGTCTTTATAGATGATATTCTTGTTTATTCAAAGAGAATGTAAGAACATGAAGATCACTTGAGAATTATATTGAAGACAATGAGAAAGGAGAAGCTTTATGAAAAATTTACCAAGTGTGAATTTTGGCTTCAAAAAGTTTCATTTTGGGGACACATAATCTCAAACGTGGGGATATCTGTGGATCCAGCAAAAACAGAGGTTATCGAAAGATGGTCAAGACCAACAGCAGTAACTGAGATCCGAATTTTTCTTGGTTTGGCTGGATATTATCGACGTTTTGTGAACGATTTCTCATGATTACATAATCCACTCACCAAGTTGACTCGGAAAGGAGTTAAGTTTGTTTGGATGGAGGAATGTGAAGAGAATTTCAAGGAGTTGAAAAGAATGTTTTCCAGTGCACTTGCACTCACACTTCCTTGTAGTGGAGAAAGGTTTGTGATCTACAGTGATGCATCCAAGAAAGTATTGGGGTGTATTCTCATGCAAAATGATATGGTGATAGCTTATGCCTCATGAAAATTGAAAATCCATGCGCAAAATTACCCAATTCATGATTTGGAGTTAGCTGTGGTAATCTTTGCACTAAATATTTGGAGGCATTATCTTTATGGAGAAAGGTGTGACATTTATACTGATCATAAAAGTTTAAAGTATATTTTCACACAAAAGGAGCTGAATATGCACCAAAGTAGATGGTTGGAGCTGATTAAGGATTACGACTGCTCAATCCATTACCACCCTGGGAAAGAAAACAAGGTGGCAGATGCATTAAGTCGACATGACCATGCCAGTTTATCCATGATGAGGATCACAAAAGATCCAATATTTATGAATTTACAAAGGATGGATCTTGGAATTATAATCGTAGGGGAAAAATTATATCTTTCTCAAATGAATGTTCAACCATATATACATGTGAAGATTAAAGAGGCACATAAAGATGATGTAGAGTTACAAAAGAAGGTGAGAAATGTTCCTGAATTCATCCTTGATTGTGATGGGATAATAAAGTTCAGGAATCGGGTTTGTGCTCCTCCCATCCCTGAATTAAAGAAGGAGCAGCTGGATGAGGCTCATAGTTATTCATTCTCAATTCATCCTGGAAGCACGAAGATGTATAGGGACCTGAAAGAGTACTTCTGGTGGGATGGCATGAAAAGAGATGTTGCTGAATATGTCTCTCGATTCTTGGTTTGCCAGAAAGTTAAAGCTGAGAGACAGAAGTCTAAGGGAATGTTACAATCATTACCCATACCCGAATATAAATGGGAAAACATCACTATGGACTTTGTCAGCAGACATCCTAAAACAACCAAAGGCAATGATGCTATCTGGGTCATAGTTGATTGTCTTACAAAGTCTGCACACTTCATTGCTATTAGAGAGGATTTCTCTCTGGATCATCTTGCCAGGATATATATAAAGGAAGTGGTAAGATTGAATGGAGTACCACTTTCTATTATATCTGATCGGGATCCGAGGATTACCTCAAAGTTCTGGCGAAGTCTTCATTATACTCTGGATAAAGAGTTGAGTTTCAGCACTACTTATCATCCTCAGACAGACGGTCTATCTGAGAGGACAATTCAAACCCTAGAAGATATGTTGAGAGCTTGCTCTATGGATTTCAATGTTGGTTGGGATCAACACGTACGTTTGGTGGAATTTTCTTAAAATAATAGCTTTCACTTCAGTATTCAGATGGCTCCTTATGAAGCTCTCTATGGAAAGAAATGCAGGACTCCAACTTGCTGGGAAAAAGTTGGGGAAAGAAATCTATTAGGGCCTGATCTTGTTGATGTGATGGCAGAAAAGGTCCGATCTATTCAACAACATATAAGAGCAGCTCAGAGTTGACAAAAAGGCTATGCCGAAAACCAAAGAAAATACTTAGAGATTGAAGTGGGTGATAATGTGTTCTTACGAATATCTCCCTGGAAGAGGGTTATGAGATTTGGAAAGAAGGGAAAGTTGAGCCCTAGATATATCGGTCCTTTCGAAATACTGGATCGTGTTGGGAAGGTTGCATACCAATTGGCGCTTCCACAAAATATCTCTCAAGTTCACGATGTGTTCCATGTATCTATCCTGAGAAAGTACATTCCTGATCCTTCACATGTACTCAGCTCAGAAGTTGTACTGCAGGAACAAGATATTTCTTATGAAGAACAGCCGATAGAGATTCTCGATCGTAGTGAAAAAGTCCTATGGAACAAGACCACTCGCTTAGTGAAAGTTTTATGGAGGAACCACCAATTAGAAGAATCCACAAGGGAGATTGAGGATATGATGAGGGACAGGTATCCTCATCTGTTTTTTACAAAGTGACAAATTTTGACGGCAAAATTCATTTTAAGGGGGGTAGAATGTAACACCTGAGACTTTTATGAGAAATATTTTGTTTTTATGTTATATAAATCATCAAAGGAATCTTTAACTACACACAACACTAGCTTGGCTTTCTTTACACGCAATCATGACCTACCTTGATAGCTTGCATCGTACGCAATACCGAGTTTCACTAAACAATGATATGCTATTAAAATATTATTAAAATAAGCCGTTATGAATAGTAATAACCACTTTTTGAAATTTTGTAAATTTTATTTTTCAAAATGGACTTAATTTTTGTATTTGGAATATCGAAATTAGCCTACGGTGAAATTTTGGTATTTTTCTGAAAAATTTCAATTTTTGATGAATAGTGAAAACAATAGGTTACTAGTTAAAAACCAACTTTATATTTAAATAATTATTTATTTTATTTAAATTTATTTTCGGTCAAATTTGATACATAATACCTATATAAGATCAATGTAATTCATTGGATTAATTTTATAATAACATTAGATATATAAAAATTTTATTGAACTTTTCACCGTCTTTTACCCACCTCCTAGTAGAATTTGCAAATTTACATAAAACATACTTTTACCTCTTCTGTGAGTCGAATTTCAAAACACTGAGAGACACGGTTGATTTTAGTAAGTAAACAGTGGTTCAATGAGATGAAAATATTTTTTGGTGAATAGTAACTTTTTACTTTTATTTACCACGGTAAAAAGTAAATAGGGTAATTAAGAGTAAAAATGATGTTATTATTACCCTAACACATGTCCTAATACTATTGTATAAGTTTAATTCTACCAAAAAAAACCTTAGGAATAAAATATGACCATTTAGGCCCACTTGGATTAGATTAGGACATTTATTATTAATTTATTTAAAGAAGGGTTAAAAGAGTTAAAATCAAAGTTTAATAAGTAAATAATTTTTATTATAGTGTTATACATGAGATAAATTCTACTATAAATATTCATTATAAAGATAAAAGGATTTCCTACATAATGGTATTTTATTTGTAATTTTTAGACATTAAATAATATAATTTATTTATGACACAAAGATGATGCAGAAATTATCTTATTAATGAAATATTGACATAATTGATGTTATAAATACCCAAATAAATGTAATTTGAGACTTTTTATGAATTAAACTAATTTTTTAGGTTAATATGACATGTTATTATGGAATTAATTTACTTTTTTCGAATTAATAAATCTGTTATGATTTTCAAAAAAAATCAATTACTAAATAGTGTCAAAATTGACATAAAATAGTTTTTAAAACAAATATTATATTATTAATTGTTATTTTATTCCAAAAAAACTAAGGTTCGGCCAAATGACTTAGATAAGGTTATATATATTAATAATAAACAACTTTGGTTTCTTTTGGCTTGTTATAGTAAGTTTATTAACCTTATAGTGTAAGAACACAAAAAGAAATGGTAAAAGTAAATTTATTTATCTTAAAGTTAAATCTAAATGATAAGGTTAAAATAGGAACCTAATCTTATCTAAATTCTGTTGTATGAGATTATTTCGACCCATACCCACCTTAGCATTGAAATAAATCAATATGGAGCTATTTAAAACCGAATATGGCTTTATAATAAAATAATATTTTTAGTTTTTCCAAAGGTGCCCCTCTCTTCCCTTATAAAAGGGCCCCTCCTCCCTCTCTTCCTCACACCACTTTGAGCCTTAATGATCGGCCCACCCCTGCAAATTTATCCTCTAAACATCCCTAGAAACATCCTAGAGGTCCTGGTATTCTTAAAAGACCAATTTTAGTGCCCTAAAAGGAGGTCTCAAAGTGGCGCTTCAAAGAAGAGGTAATGTCTGTTACCGATTCTTTCAACTTTATTTCATCTTCCACTTCTTCTTCTTTAGTTGTTTCATTATGAATTAATAAAATCATTATCACTAATATACTGATATGTTATTATAAGTATGAAACAGCCCTATTTCACCATATATACATCCTACAGAAAACGAAATCACCGCGTGTGCGTACGTACGGAATACCGTCTCCACGATGTGGTGTAATCTATTTTCCACCACCACCTTACTTGGATGTGTATAATGGTGTAAATAATAACTATAAAATATTATTGTAAAGTGATATTGATTCTGAAATAGTATACATACACTCCATTACAATTTCACGATCATGGGAACGATATCATCGCTCGTGCGTATCTACAGAATACCGTCTCCACGATGTGATGCGACTCGTTCTACATGATCTTCATTGCATAATTATTATATAAATAAATTGAATGAATGAATATGATAAATATTACAATAATACCATTCTGGAAATGATTTATCTATAACCCAAAAGGAAGAATAAGAATTTATTCGACAAAACACGTATAAGAACAAAAAGCAATAAACACCCGAATAACAAGTAACAATGAAATATTAATAATAAGAAGCTAAGAATATGACCATATATGATATCATAACAATGAGTATGATTATGGAATAAGTCAATGACATTATTTAAATCATTATACAGGAGGTTTGGACACTTACGAAGCAAATCGAAGCTAAGGTAAGGGAAAATCTCACAATCTCAATTTTTACCCGAGATTGTTTATACTTCAGAATTTACTGGAGAATATTTATCATCCACATACATGTTTCCTCAATATGTAATATTTATATCCTTCTACAATAGTTTATATCCAATTTTACCCTTCTTTGAGTTTTTAGGAAAATATATGAAAGGAATCTTTTGTCGTTTTTAATACGAGGTACTTTTTGACTTTTCTGACAAAAGTACGAGAAGAATGTTTTTTTAACTTATATGAAATGAATGGATTTTTAAAACATTATTTCAAAGAAGATTCCTTTACAAGTTTTCATGTTTATTTTTAATAAAATTATTTTAGTTTAAAATTTTATGACATGTTAAAAAATGAAAAATGTTTTTGAGGTAGAAAGGATATTTTCCTCAAGAATGGAGTTCAAGTGTTTTATCAAAATAATTTTCCATCTAAGATAATAAAGGGTTCTGTTTATATCCCTATTATTACGTTGATTTGATTATGTTGTGATGGAATTATTTTTATGAATTCCTTTATCTTATATGAATTGTTTTATGATGTCACGATGTTTAAGAATCCCATTTTTATTACATGGGTTATGCTATGATGTATGGTTTATGATTTTGTGGAACACATAAGAATGGTATCATTATGAGTTGGGTGGGACATATATATCCCTCCAATTCATTGGGTAATGATTTTATATCTCACGAGATAGACATGGATGGAATGGTAGGTTAAACCGGTTCAGTGAAACATGACTGAAACGTGGAATGAACTCGGTTCAGAAATGGACGTTGTCCACTAAGATAGTCTTGGCAATGAGTTTTGACTAATAAGAAATGATTATCTATGATTATGTGTGTATTCCACAATGCTTCATGTTTTAAGTTATGATTATTGTGATTACATTTCACTACCATGATTTATCCCATGTTATGAAATTATGATCTCTTTTGCAGGGTAAGATTTCCAAATTGTTATGTTCTTATGAATATGATGTGATTGATTTTTTTTGTTTACCCTTGCTGTGCATTTGAGCTCACCCTTTTTTATGTTTTATTTACCTCCGGTCAGGAATAAGGTTATTAATTAGGATATGAAAAAAGGGACTCTAGGTATGATGAAATAAGTGGGAGACAATGTAGACGCTTTATGAACCAGTTGTTTATGTTTCCCAGTTTCTAAAGACACTATATCTATACGGTCCTTTAATGGTTTTGTTATATGTTGTAATAAGTGTGATTCAATTTTGAAGTATTAACAATGTATGTAAAGTATGGGTTGTTATAGATACATCGTGGCTAAGATGGGTTACTTGATAACATAGGAATATGTATGGGCTTACACCTAAGTAAGGGTTATATGATGAGAACAATATTTGTGATTATCCTTGATGGATTTAGTGAGACCTTGAGGGTCTCAGGGTCCCTACTGAGTATCGTATACCCACTCCTGAACGGGCTATGCCCGCACCTCGTTGTGATTGATGTAGACGACAGAAAGCGCTGACTGATATCGAGTGTGTGAGGACTGGACGGTACCCGTAGGTGGACCTCTCGACGAGTCAGTACCCGGAGGTGGATCTCACAATGAGTCAATACCCGTAGGTGGACTTCAAAACGAGGCGGTACTCAGAGGAGGTTGGCGGGTGAGAGCGTTGAGGAGGCTATCTGTACCTACCATTCAGGTAGGATACGAGGTGGACGACCCAGGAGATACTTCAATCTTCCAGCTGTCTGTCTTTTCTGTTGTGCCTTCGTTCAGTTGTTGTTATACTTCTCAGTTGGGTTTTTATTCTGGCCCATTTACTTTTCAGCACTTTCTTTTGTACTTAGTGTATTACTTTCTCTTGTACTCTGGTTGGATGTGTTAATGTTTTATAAAGGCAATGCCTTCCCCAATACCAATTTTTACGCCTTCGGTGCTAGTTTCCATCCCCTTGCCTATGGATGGCGGGCTTGGGGTAGTCACGGCATGGGCCCCGAGGACGGGTCATGATAGTATGGAAGTGGGATGAGGTTTTCATGGATTTCATCATTAGACTACCACATACTCCCTTAAGGGAATAATTCAACAAGGGTGATGATTGATTTATTATCTATATCGGGTCATTTTATCCCATCCTAGGATAACACTGATGTTCAATACTTTTTAAATCAATACATATAGGAAATTTTGAGGTTTCACAGGGTTTTATCAGCTATTATTTTTGATAGACACACCCATTTTAACTATTAGTTTTGTAAAGGCCCCTTGAAGGTGATGGAATCTCATGTTAGGATGTTCACAACCTACCATCCACATATGAATGGTCAAAAAAAGCAAGTAAATCATATTTTGTTGGATATTATTCATGCATATGTCCTAGAATTTAGAGGCTCTTAAGATTACCTTTTAGGACTAGTAAAATTTTCAATAAATAATAGTTACCAATCAACCATCAGAATATCTCCCATTGAGGCCTTATATGGCCAACCTTGCAGATCACCCCATTGATGGTTTGAGGTCTTTGGAGCTTCTTTGGTTAGAGTAAGTTTTTTTAAGAGACTACTGCTAAGATATAGACAATTCATTAGTAGTTAGTGATGGGTCAGAGAAGTATAAATTTTATGTGGTTCATGAATGTTGTCCTTTTGAGTTTTCAGTTAGTGACAAGGTATTATTTAATGAGTTTCCTTGGTCGGTTAACTAATGTATTGGTACGCAACGGAAAATTCAGATGATATATGTGAGTCTTTTAGAGTTCATCAATCAGATTGGAAAGGTGGCATATCATTTGGTGTTTCCACCTTATTTGACTATAATACATGATGTTTTTCACATATCTTAGCTCAAATGGTGTAATTATAACCCTTATAATATTTTAATTGGGTGGAACTAAACATGGTAGAAGAATTGATAGTGGTTGATAAAGTCATTTAGATAGTTGATTCCTATGAAAATATCATGTGTGGAAGATCTATTTCATTAGTCATAGTTCTACTGTAGTATGGAAAATATTCTCATGAAACATGGGTATAAGAATCATTTTTTAGGGAAATCTATCATCACCACTTTGTGGATTATCTTTATAAAGATTATATTTTTGGGGGAAAGGTGATATGGTGGATAAATTGACACATCCGGGTGTTTCATTTAGGCTTGAAATGCATTCCCACCTTTTTCTTATTTATTTTCATGACTACCATTTTTATTGTTTAATATCTTCAATGGAGATGCATTTTACTACTATAGATAATAACTACATGAATCATTGATTCACACTATAAATGGTTTTAAATGATCATCACGATGAGTATTTTTAACATAAATACAGTTCATGTCATGAACCACTTTTCATACCATCATCCAGTTGTGTGGATGGGATTCATGTCAAGAATCTAGGTTTCACATCACCAACTCATCATCCAAGAAAATTATTTTTTGGTTATCTCTATTTTCAATTAGTTTCATTTATCCCATTTGTTGTCTTTGTTTTGGTAGTATCAATCCCAGATATGAATCTCTCATGTGGACTACTTTCTCTCTTCTCCAATGGTTCAATTTCAATAGGGATTCACCCTATATATTCATGTTTCATAATGGAAAGTGATTTATCACAAATATTGTTATATTTTAAATTCTCTCATATGTTTTATAATCATTGTAGTGTTATATAATCCATGTTTTTATTGGATACATACCGTTCAATGAAGATTTTTTTGTTTGGGTATTCCTTTTATATTCTAATAGTTCTCTCTTCATTCGGTTTATGGGTTTTATTCTATTGATGATTATTCAAGGTTTTGAGGTAGATGGTTTAATAAAATGTTTATCATAAGAATCTTATATGATTGTTTGTTTTCAAACTAGGTTTAAATTTTTTAAATGTGAGGTTTTGATTTTAGAAAATTTATTTTAAAATTGTAAAATGAATTGATGTTGAAAATTATTTTTAGGCATATTTATGCCTAGATTTGGGGTTTTTGTATTAATTTCATTAAGATGGATTTTGATTGATACAATTACCTATGGAAATGGTTTTGATTTCTTAAAATGATGCCTAAGTGATAGGGGGAATATCCCATGGGAGCCTGGGTATTATGTGGGTTGTTATGGACCATCCTGGCTATGTGTGGTTAGCCTCTCGATCATTCGATATATTTGATAACTCTAACTAAACATAGTTATTGTATGGAGACACATTATGGTGATATCCAATATATAAGACCTAGTTCTAGGGATGTAAGTGTGCACCAATTTTTTTTCTTGGACACTTGAGGTGTGAGGATCTTAGTTATCCCTAACTTGATTTACTATTTAACTCCTTACAATTGTGATCAAAAAATTTAAATTGTTTTCTTTTCATCATTAGAAATCAATTCATATTTGATATATGGTTTATACATATGATATTTTCATACTATTATCGAGTGTTTTATTTCCTTATTTTGTTTTAAATTACAAAAATCCAATTTCATGCATTTCTTTTAAAAATATTAAGAAGTTTCAATTTCTCATATTTTATGAAGGATTATGAAAATCTTATATACTAATTTATTATTTCTATAAATGAAGGATAATTAATTTATTTAATAAATTCTAATTATGTAAAACATGGTGCAACCCCTCTATGATGTTGATCTCAAACCCTATATACACTCAATCAACTTATGTAGAATTTGTTTTTGTTTTCCCCTAGACCAATACTTGTATCACTATTTTGGTACATCTATATTTTCTTATGCTAGATCTATATCATTCCAATTATCCTGCAAAAATTTTCGGATTTTCTATTGTTTATTTTATGCATTGGGATATTGTTTTTCATTTTTATTAGTAGATCCATGTTTTTATGTCTATATGGGAGAAATCATTCCCAAAAGTGATTCTTTGATGCCCAAGTGATTATCACCAGCTTTTGGGGATTATGAATTCCCTTCAGGCATTTCACATGCCATCTTAAGTGTATAATTTTTGTTTTCCCCATGTTGGCTTATGAATTATTATCTTGACTTACAAAATACATGAGGTGAAAAAATTTAAATCATGTTTTTAGTTTCCCACTATTTTATAAAGTTTCAATATTAATTATCGTTGGACTTAGAATATCTCATCACATAGAAAATCTAGTTACAAGGATTCATATTTCCTTTCGCATCATCCATATTGTAGCCTAAAAATATTCAATGGTATTTAGGTTGGTGGTCTTACCAACTAATAACATTTAACACCATGATCAATTGAGTGGACTCCTTAATCCATAAATCTTGGCCAGTATTTTCCCATCGCATTCCTTTAAGTTACACAATGTTATAATTTGGAAGTAAACCCTTGATTATAACTTTTTCATGTTGAATAAAAATGTTTACTAAAACTCCCCAAAAATTAAAATCACCCAAACTTTTTCCAGATAAGCACTTTGACCTATGATTCCATTCATAGTTTAATTAATAGATAGATTTTTTCTAAATATTTTCTTTGGGGATTTTTTTCACATTTGTGTAAATTTTTTTATTTTATCCTTTTCATATATTGTTAATAATATATTGATTTTATATATTTAATTAAACATTTCATGATGAAATAATTCCCACATAATCCACTTTTTTTACTTTATGTTGTACATCTTATTATCTCATTTAATCTATGTGATTTATTTTAATCATTATATAAACATGTATCCAAATAAAAAAATAACAATGCACTTGAAAAAATAAAATAAATTAATTGTCTTGATCATGAGATATGTAATGGTAGATTTTTTGAGTAGATGATAAATCAACCTGTAACGACCTAATGTTCATAATAGAAATTCAATTCTTATAAATATTCCATAAAATCACATAATAATGAACTAATAAGTGATAAGTGTCCTTTAAACTTATGTTTGACACTTCTGTGTATGGAATTTCAATAATCTGGCATACATGGTTGTAATAAGTGAGTTATTTGGAGTCCGATAAGAAAAACTTAATTTTTGGTGAATAGTAACCTACCCTAATGAATTGTAACATGCCCTTATGAATAGTGATGTACCCTAATGAATAGTAACCTCACCTATGATAGTATAAAAAAATATTCAAGTTGGAAGTACAATATACCTATATTTTAGAATGAGTTAATGCATGTTTTAAATCTGGTTTTGATAATAAATTATGATTTTAATTAAATACTAAAATAATCATAATTAGATTTTTTTTGAAAAATGGACTTTATTTTTCGATTCTACGTTCTAAAAATGGTCAGGGTGAAATTTTGGGACTTTTCTGAAATACATGAAATTCTGATGAATAGTAAAATACTGTAATTTACCGTATATATACATTATAAGCTAAATAAACTATTCCTAGAATCATGGATGATGTCACCACCCACAGTTCTAATTCACCTGGCCCATTTACTATTATTGGTCATGGAATACTTACTATTATTTTTCTTCTGAAGAAATAATAAATTAAGGATTATAATATCATTAAATCTCTCCTCTCCTCCACTATAATACACCCCTTCACTCCCTCTTCTATTAACTCCTATCAAAATCCAAGACTTCTCTAAATTCTTCCCAAATCCATCCCTAAGGTCCTTCCCCACGTCCAAAAGCTCTCAGCCAACTCAAAATACCAAAACCTCTCCCCTTAAGAGGTTCTCAACAGAGGCAGTCTCAAGAGGTAAATTCCTATCCCAATTTCTTCTTTTCTTTTAAGTTATTTTATTTGTTATTTTCTTTCCTCACCTCTCTCAACCATAATGGTATGATAATCCAGTAATATAAATGTACTGTAATGTCTTCATACTAGTGGTATATTTGATTATCTTCTCTCCATTCCCCCACCCTTTTATTTAAAAGAAATGAAAGCACCGTTTGAGATGTGCTAATTTAGCACATTCAAGGACAACAGTTTATCAATTTCTATTATTATCTTTAATTATGATCATGAAACCATTTATATTATGATTGAACCAGATTATTATATATGCAATATATCCTTTTTTTGGTTCTGTAATCCTTTGGAACAAATGGAATTTAGTTATAAATCAAAACACATTCTTTGTAATCAAATCCACCGATCAACAAAAACAGTTATCACAATGGTTATATATATATATATATAATAATTCGAATTCACTCTAAGTAAACTAATTAAAATTTAAACCATGTAACCTCCTGGATATGATCTAAAGAATATAACTACAATTCTGGACAACCACTTTCATCTTTAATTTAATCCAAAAATGAATATAAGTGAGCTGATCTTTTAAAGCCAAGTAAAAAAACGAGCTCGAACCATAAAATTGAACATTATAACTAATAAAAATGGATTTGAATGAAGTAAAAAGGGTAATAATAAATAAATTACATATTGAAGATGTTCTGTACTTATGAATTAATAACCCTAATTTGATTATTCAGGTCATTAATAACAAGTGGAGAACACCACCAGATTTGAGGTAAGGGATCCTCCTCTTTTCAATCATAATCAAGATTGTTCTCTATGATATGAATTCTTGTGTAATACCAAGTAATGGGGTATGTTTATAAACCTTCCCCATACATCCCTCTTGATTTATAAGTTATGATAAACCCCATTTCTCTCTCATAAATCCTTATTGGTTACACCCGTCACCATGCCGATAAAATCGTAACGAATTCTACCTAAACATTCTTTGATCTTTCGGGTTGCCTTATATTTCTTTCAAAATGGTGTTATCTTATCTATTTATGTGAATATTATGAATTTTGGTTAGATGTAAAAGATTATTATATCAATACCCTTTCGTGACATTCTTTCGGGGATATACATGTTTTTGAAAGATTCATTCCTTAGAACTTTCTGATAAGCAAACCTGTTTTAAGGGGACTTCCCAAATTTTTACCCAAATTTCATGTTCACTCTATCCTCTATTTTAAGTCTCCATTGTCGTTATAAAATCACTATTTTATTATGAAAAACTTCTTGGTTCAATTCAGTTTTTATATAAAATAATGTTCTCTTTTCTATTTGAAAAGCTCTAGAGTGTTTTCCATAAAACCGCAAAAATGTTTTAATGGTAATGTTTCTAAAATACATTTCTAATATGTTGTCACTTCTATTTGACACCAATTACCATGTTATATTCCTATTTTACCCTATAAACATCCATGTATGATCTAATCCTTTCCTTTCATCAACTCATTGAAGATATACCCATTGGATATGTTTTATGTCATAATTGCGGTACCCAATTCTTTCCATTAGTACACTTATGTTCATGTATGGTTGATTATGTATGATTGTATATGTCGTAAGAATATTTATGTGGAAAGAATATTCATGAAAATTTTGAGATGGGTACGCCCAGATAGCGCTCCAATGCATTGGGTAAGGATAAGTCTCATGAGATGTGATGTGAAATGGGATTGGCAGTTAGCCTTGACACGTACTGAAGATATGATTTATGATTCTACCACATTTATATGATCCCATGTTTATGTGATCCCATGCTTATATTAAATGATTTTATAAGTTTCATTCTTTGGATATCATTATGTCATGCCTCCTAACTCATGTTCTTGAGATGTATCCTTATGTTCTTTCCCTTACTGGGCTTTTTAGCTCATCCCTTTGTTCATGTGTTTCCTAGGGTCACCTATGCAGATGTAAGGGCACAAAGAAAGTTAGAAGATCTTTATGGAGATTAAATAAATAAGTTTTTTTAGCCCCATGTTTTAGGTTATATGTACCTAGTCTTCCAAGAAATTGGACTTAATTATCCTTGGCTTGTACTCTGATGATTAATTATTCTTAAATCATAAAATTATTTATGTAAAAGGCTTGGGTCGCTATAGTTGGCATCATAGGATAGTCTAGTTATTTTTAGAGATTAGGAATAGAGCACCTTAGTGAGAACCTTAAGGATGAGACTAAGTATAAGAAAACCATCCTAAATTTTGGTGTGTATAGAGTAAGTGGTTTATTAAGAAAATGCATCCCTATCTGGATACGAGCAGGTAGAGGCGGCTCTGGCACAGATGTATCTTGGGGTAAAACCTGAAAGCATCGCTTTCAGCTAGACTCGAACAGGAACTAGTGCATAATAACGTGCCTTGATGCACTATTGGTTATGACCCTCCCAGGAGATATGATTTGGTAGATTCATGAGCTTAGTACAAACCATTATTAAGGGACAAAAAAAAGAGCCCATATGAATATATGTTAAGAAATTGATTGAGGATAACCTAGATATAAACATAAGGAATCAAAAGTCAGGATATACTTATTCAATAAAAGTTCATACTTTTATGTTCAAAGTTTCTTTTTATGCTCAATAGGTAAGTATTCAAGACCTCTAATAATACGTTCTTTTTCTTAGTTAATGGCGGGAAATATAAGAACACGTTCAAACATAAAATGTTATAGGCAATGTGATGATTTCCCTAATGACATGCCTGAAGTGACGGAAGTGGGTGCTCAAAACATCATGGCAGTACTTGCTTAGCTGGCTCAAGTTATGAATAATAACATGAATCATGTGGAACATCCCCATCGTCCATGGAAAGAGAAATTTGCCATAGAATCCTTCATGTGGAAAAGGCCTCCCATGTTTAACGGGTCTTCTGATCCTCTCCTCACAGAACAATGGATTAACTCCATTGAAAATATTTTCTCTATCCTCCAGTGCTCGGAAAAAGAGAAAGTTTTACTGTCAGTCTATCGCTTTGGTGGGGAAGTTGATCAGTGGTAGACACTGATCAAGAATAAAATGTCCCAAGAGGAAATTGATTCCATAGATTGGGGGGAATTCAAGAGGATGTTTTTCAACAAATATTTTCCTCAAACCCTCCGTCTCAAGATGGAAATAGAGTTCCTTGGACTCAAGTAGAAGCAAGATGAGTCCATCGGGGCATATGAAGCGAAATTTACCAGGATTGCAAAGTACACCACTGGCTTTGTCATGAACACTAAAAGCAAGGTGGATTTCTTCTTTAGCAGACTAAATCTGGGTCTACGAAAAGTGTTTCCTATATGAGACATTGAAGGTTATGAGGAGATTATCCGTTGTTCCCTCAAGGTTGAAATGGAGATTGAAGACTCTCAGTGGTCTCATGGGCCAAGTGACAAGAATTGGAAAATGGAGAACAAAATGGGTGGTTCATCAAACAAATTCCATGATGAAAAGAAGCCTAACTTTCCCCTTTGCAAAGATTACGGGAAGAAGAGTCCTGGTAAATGTATGAAGGGAACCAATAATTGCTTCAAATGCGGAAATTTTGGTCATCTGTCCAAGAACTGTCGAAGTGATATTGAAAATCCCACTAATGTTGAAAAACAAAGGAAGGTTCAGATTAACACTCAACCTACAGTGAAGTGTTATAATTGAAAGGTGCTTGGGCATTATGCGAACAATTTCCATAAGTCGAGGGTTGTCGGAGGAAATTAGCAACAACCTCTAAGGAAAAAATGTAGGGCTTATGCTATCACTACTGCTGAGGTGGAGCCAAAAAATGATGTGGTGATAGGTACAGTAGTTATTAATTCAAGAATAGTGAATGTACTATTTGATTCTGGTTCTACACATTCATTCATATCTTTCTTGTTTAGTAGAACTATTCAAACACCACCACAAATTTTGGATGAAAATTTATCTATGATAATAGAGAATGGGGAAATTATTGCATCCATGGTTTATAAATCCTCCCCTATTAATGTTTGTGGACTAAACCTCCCAGCTAATCTTTTCATATTTCCTTTAGTGGAGTTCGACACTATCTTGGGCATGGATTGGCTATCTTTGTTCAAGAACATCATCAATTGTTGGGAAAGGGAGATTACTCTTCACATCCCGAAGCATCCTCCGATTCATTACATGTGCAAGGAGGAAGATGAATCTCCTTTAGAATATTTATCTCCAGGGTGGATACTGCTGCCTTATGAGCATGCATATCTATCTCAAATGATTGAGACAAAGGAGAGAATCATGCTTGAATACATTCCCATCATGAGGGACTACACTGATGTATTCCCTAAAGAGTTTATTGGTCTTCCCTCTGACTGAGAGGTTGAGTTCTCAATTGAACTTATCCCTGGATCTCTACCAATCTCATAGACACCTTACAGAATGGCCACCGTAGAGGTGGAAGAGCTGAAGAAGCAGTTACAAAAGAATATGGGGAAGAGTTTTATACGCCTGAGTGCTTCACTATGGGGTGCAATAGTCCTCTTCGTCAAGAAGAAGAATGGATCAATGCGCCTCTGCATTGATTATCGTGAGCACAATAAAATCACTATAAAGAACAAGTATCCCCTTCCATGGATAGATGACTTGTTAGATCAGCTTTGGGGGGGGCAATTATTTCTCTAAGTTGGACCTTCTGTCGGGATATCACCAACTAAAGGTGAGGACGGATGATAATCCCAAGACTGCCTTTCAAACGAGGTACAGACACTATGAGTTCATAGTGATGCCCTTCGGACTCACTAATGCTCAAGAAATTTTCATGGATTTAATGAATAGATTATTTAGAGAGTAGCTTGACAAATTTGGGGTGGTCTTTATTGATGATATTCTGATATACTGCAAGAGAAAGGAGGAACATGAGGAAAATTTGGAAAATGTGTTAAAGACTTTGCGAAGGGAGAATTTGTATGAAAAGTATAGTAAATGTGTGTTATGGATGGAAGAAGTATCATTCTTGGGGAATGTTATCACCAGGAAAGGGATATCTGTGGACCCTTCCAAGACGAAGGCAATTGAAGATTGGACGAGGCCAACATCTATAACAGAGATTCGTAGCTTTTTGGGTCTAGATGGGTATTATCGACGATTCGTGAAGAACGTTTCACGATATTCAAACCCAAAGACCAAGCTGACACCAAAGGGAGTAAAGTTCGTCTGGACACAGCAATGTGAAGACTGTTTCATGGAGTTGAAAAAGAGGCTTATCACTGTGCCGATACTCACACTCCCTTCAAGTGGAGAACACTTTGTGGTGTATAGTGATGCTTTTAAGAAAGGCATAGGTTGTGTGCTAATGAAAAATGATAAAGTGATAGCCTATGCCTCAAGACAGCTGAAAATACTTGAGCAAAACTATCCCATGCATGATCTAGAGTTGGTAGCTGTGATCTTTGCATTGAAAATCTGGCGGCATTAACTCTATGGGGAAAAATGTGAGATATATACTGACCACAAGAGTCTCAAATATATATTCTCATAGAAATAGTTTAATATGTTCCAACAAATATGGATAGAGCTCATCAAGGATTATGACTGCTCAATCCACTACCATCCTGATAAGGAAAACAAGGTGGCAGATGCACTAAGTTTAAAGGATCCTACATCTTTATCAAAGATGAGAATTTAAAAGGATCTAATCTTCTTAGATTTGAAATGGATGGACATGGGAATCATTAAGAGATAAACATCACCAATCCTTTCTCAAATGATTTCTCAACCATCCCTCTTGGATATAAAAAAGGTTTCTCAAAGAAAGGATGTGGAAATTCAGAATAGGGTGGAAGCAGTTAAAAATGGGAAATCCTTCGATTGAAAAATTGATGAGGAAGGTGTTGTAAGATTTGGGACACAATTATGTGTACCATATGATCCATAGAAAAAAAGGAGCTATTGATTAATACACATAGCTCGAACTTCTCTATCCATCATGGGAGTACCAAAATGTACCACGATCTCCGAGAAAACTTCTGGTGGGATAACATGAAGAAGGAGATTGTGGAATACATATCAAGGTGCTTGGTATGTCAGCATGTTAAAGCTGAGTGACAAAAGTCCAAAGGTATAATGCTTCCATTGTCTATACCAATATGGAAATGGGAAAATGTTACTATGGACTTTGTCACAGGTCTCCTGAAGAATTCAAAGGGAAATAATGATATATGGGTTGTGGTTGACCGACTCACCAAGACTTTCCATTTTATCGCTATTCGGGAAGATCTCTCGCTTGAACAACTAGAAATGATATATGTGAAGGAAGTGGAGAGACTGCACGATGTTCCACTTTCAATTTTATCTGACCGTGATCCAAGGTCCACATCTAAATTCTGGAGGAGCATTCAACATTCTTTGAGTACTGAATTAATATTTAGCACCGCCTATCACCCCCAAACTGATGGCCAGTCTGAAAGAACTATTCATACGCTTGAATATATTCTTAGAGCCTGCTCTCTAGAATTAAAAGGTGGATGGGATAAGTATCTCCAATTGGTTGAGTTCTCATACAACAATAGATTCCACTCGAGTATTCAGATGGCTCCATATGAAGCTCTTTATTGAAAGCGATGTAGAACTCCAACCTGTTGGGATGAAGTTGGAGAGAGAAATCTACTTGGGCCCGATCTTGTTCAAGAGATGACAGAGAAGGTTCAAGTCATCCAGAAACACATCAATGCTACGCAAGGTCAGCAAAAGAGCTATGGTGACAACCATCTAAGGGACTTGGTGTTCGATGTTGGAGATAATTTCTTCCTTCGAATATCTCCATGGAAGAGAGTAATGTGATTCGGGAAGAAAGTAAATCTAATCCCAAGGTATATTGGCCCCTTTGAGATCCATGACTGCACAGGAGTCATGGCCTATCGTCTTGCACTTCCACCGAATATGGCTCGAGTTCATGATTTTTTCCACATATCAGTCTTGAGGATGTACATATCTGATCCCTCACGTGTACTAAACTCAGAGGTGGTCCAGCTGGAAGATGATCTCTCCTAGGAGGAGCAGCCAGTAAAGATTCTGGATCAAAGAGATAAGGTTCTACACAATAAGACAACCCATCTTGTCAAAGTGTTATGGCAGAACCATAAGATTGAGGAAGCAACATGGGAACTGGAGGAAGCAATTATGGAAAAGTACCCATGTCTGTTTTTGGCCTAGAATGTAAAATGAAAATTCGAGGGTGAAATTTCTTAAGAGGGGAAGAATGTAACGACCCAGTGTATAAAATGGAAATTACATTCTTCTAAATATGCCATAAAATCACATAATAATGAAATTATAAGTGATAAGTGACCTTTAAACATAAGTTTGACACTTCTTTGCTTGGAATTTCAAAAATTAGGCATACACGGTTGTAATCAGTGAGTTATTTAGAGTCCAATAAGAAAAACATAATTTTTTGTGTATAGTAACCTACCCTAATGAATATTAACATACCCTTATGAATAGTGATATACCCTATTGATTAGTAACCTCGCCTATGATAGTATAAAAATAATATTCAAGTTGGAAGTACAATATACCTATATTTTAGAATGAGTTAATGCATGTTTTAAATCTGGTTTTTGATAATAAATTATGATTTTAATTAACTATTAAAATAATCATATTTAGAAAATTATTTTTGAAAAATGGACTTCATTTTTTGATTCTAAATGTCGAAAAATTGTCAGGGTGAAATTTTTTGTTTGTTCTGAAATAATTGAAATTTTTATGAATAGTAAAATACGGTGATTTACCATATATATACATTATAAGCTAAAAATACTATTTCTAGCATCATGGATGATGTCACCACCCATGGTACGAATTCACCTGACCCATTTACTATTATTGGTCATGGAATACTTACTATTATTTTCATGTGAAGAAATAATAAATTAAGGATTATAAGATCATTAAATCCCTCCTCTCCTCCACTATAAAAACCCCCTTCACTCCCTCTTCTCTTCACTCCTCTCAATCTCCAAGACTTCTCTATATTCTGGCCAAATATGTCCCCAGGGTCCTTCCCCACGTCCAAAAGCTCTCAGCCTCCTCAGAATACCAAAACCTCTCCCCTTAAGAGGTTCTCAAAGGAGGAAGTCTCAAGAGGTAAATTCCTCTTCCCAATTTCTTCTTTTCTTTTAAGTTCTATTCTTTTTTAGTTTCTTTCCTCACCTCCATACACCATAATGGTATGATAATACAGTAACATATATGTACTATAATTTCTTCAAACTAATGGTATATTTGATTATCTTCTCTCCTTTCCCCAACCATTTAATTTGAATGAAATGAAAGCACTATTTGAGATGTGCAAATTTAGCACATTCAAGGACAACGATTTATCAATTTATATTATTATCATTAATTATTGTCATGAAACCATTTGTGTTATGGTTGAAAGAGATTATTATATATTTAATATATCCTTTTTTTGGTTCTGTAATCATTTGGTAAAAATGGAATTATGTTATAAATTAAAACACATTCTTTGTAATCAATTCCACTAATCAACAAAAATGGTTATCACTATGGTTATATATACATATAACAATTAAAATTCACTATAATTAACCTAATTAAAATTAAAAAATGTAACCTCATAGATATGGACTAAAGAATATAACTTCAATTCTAGACAACCACATTTAACTTTTCATTTAATCCAAACTTGAATATAAGTGAACCGATCTTTTAAAGCCAAGTAAACAAACGAGATCGAACAATAAAATTGAACATTATAACTATTAAAAAAGGATTTTAATGAACTAAAAAGGGTTATAATAAATAAATTAAATATATAAGAGTTTCAGGATTTATTAATTAATAATCCTAATTTTTTTATTCAGGTCATTAATAACAAGTGGAGAACACCACCGGATTTAAGGTAAGGGATCCTCCCCTTTTCATTCTAAATAATGATTGTTCTCTATTATATGACTTCTTGTGTAATAAAAAGTGATGGGGCATGTTTATAAACCTTCCCCATACTTCCAACCTGATTTATAAGTGATGATAAACCCCCTTTATCTCTCATCAATCCCTCTTGGTTACACCCGACATAATGCCGACAAAATCGTAACGAATTCTACCTGAACCTTCTTTGTTCTTTCGGGTTGCCTTATATTTCATTCCAAATGGTAATATCTTATCTATTTATGTGAAATTATGAATTATGGTTATTTTTAATTTATTATTATATCATGAACATTTCGTGATATTCTTCCGGGTATATACATGTTTTTGAAAGATTCCTTCCTTAGAACTTTCCGATAAGCAAACTTGTTTTAAGGGGACTTCCCAAATTTTTACCCAAATTTCAAGTTCACTCTATCCTCTATTTTAAGACACCATTGTGTTTATAATATCCGTATTTTCATTATGAAAACCTTCTTGGTTCAATTCTATTTTTATCTAAAATAATTTCCTCTTTTCTATTTGAAAAGCTCTAGAGTGTTTCCCTTAAAACCACACAAAAATGTTTTAATGCTAATTTTTCTAAAAAACATTTATAATATGTTGTAACTTATATTTGACAAAACTTACCATGTTATATTCCTATTTTCCCCTATTAACGTCCATGTATGTTCTAATCCTTTCCTTTCATGGACACTTTGAAGATACACCCAATGGATATGTTTTATGTCATGATTGTGGTACCAAATTCTTTCCATGGGTACCCTTATGTTTATGTATGGTTGATTATGTATGAATTTATATGTGGTAAAAAAATTTATGTGGAAAGAATATACATGAAAATGTTGAGATGGGTGCACCCAGATAGAGCTCCAATGCATTGGGTAAGGATAAGTCCCATGAGATGCGATGTGAAACGGGATTGGCGGTTAGCCTTGACCCGTACTAAAATGGGAAACGGGATTGGCGGTAAGCATTGACCCATACTAAAGATATAATTTATGATTCTGACACATTTATATGATTCCGTGTTTATATGATCCCATTATTATATTAAATTATTTTATATGTTTCACGCTTTGGATATCATTATGTCATGCCTCCTAACTCATGTTCTTGAGATGTATCCTTATGTTCTTTCCCTTACTGGGCTTTTCAGCTCATCCCTTTGTTCAAGTGTTTCCCAGGGTACCCTATGCAGATGTAAGGGCTCAAAGGAAGTTATATGCTCTTTATGGAGATTAAATAAAGAATTTTTTTTAGCCCCATGTTTTATGTTATATGTACCTAGTCTTCCAAGACACTATACTTAACGATCCTTGGCTTGAACAATGATGATTAAATATGCTTAAATCATGAAATGTTTTATGTAAAAGGCTTGGTTCTCTATACAACCCATAACCCTAAGTTAAAACTCCTTGAGTCATGTTTGGATTGAGTTGTAACATTCCACAATCAAGCTTTGCATCTTTTTTATTGTTTTCACCATAATCTAGGTTATTAACCACCTCCTCTCTATAGATATTTTTCATTTACAGGTTTCACTCACTCACAAGTGAGGGGAACTAGGGTTATGGGATACATAAAATAAACCCTTGAAATTCCAATCATATGTAATATAGGTGGGAGGTATGACACGCAAACTATCATATTTAATTTAATAAAACATTATTACATAGAAAATCCATGTGATAATATTAAATTAAACAATAAAGCAGCATATACATTAGTTGTTCAATCTCAAGACCAGTCACATACATGAAACATGATCACATTCATACATCATATAACTTATTTAAAATGACTATATTAATTAAGATAAATTACTCTTGAATCTAAAAGATAATGGATTTATTATTTAACTAATTGTTTATATTAATTATTAATTTATGTAGACCTAGTGATTGATAATATTCTAATCCCTTGAACTTTTTAAATAAATTAAATATATTATTTTTATTTAAAATTACTGAATTGATCATTGTGTACTTGGGTCAAACATAGTGTGTACTTTTTTGAATTACACGGTGTCTCATTTGATCATTGTCATGTATAGTTCACTTACATAGTTTGTATATTTTTCAATATGTCAAAAATTACATGGTGTTTGGTTCCATGTGTCAATCTAAGCAGTCATATTGGTGTGTATGACACATGATACACTTGAATATACCTGGATTCTACCACCATTAATGTAGGTGTGATGTAAATTGTATTTATGTGGACCATATTGGGCTTGTGGTTTTAAAAGAATCCAAATCTAATTAAATATTTAATATTCTATAAAACTCAGTTACATTGTGTGTACTCCAACTACATTACATGTTGTTGGTTTTTAATGCTATAACTAATTTAATTCTACACTATTAATTCACATAGTGAAAATCCTGGATTGGTGTGTACATGGTGTAAATGAGTACCAACATATGACATGTAAAACTTACTAAATTTCATGTACCAATTTCTATAGTCATCTTTGTTAAATTCCTAGGGACTCAATGTATAATTAACATAGAAAAAAATTCAATTAAATGGTCTGTACGATAGTTACCAATCATGTAATCCCAGCTATACCATGTCACTTAGGTGGAATTCAACATGTGGTGTGCCTAATAATTACACACCACATCTATTGACCACATGACCACTGCATCATGTAGAATTATATTACATGTATAGCGGTAAGATGTTGTGTAACCTTCTAAATCATGTTCCACCCATGAAATCAATATTCTATGTAATTCTTGTAGAATTACATGATGTGTAAGTATCTATCATATGAAAATCGATTATTGGTAAAACCATGATTTTGTGTGGATGACTAAGACTACATGGTATTTAGTTAGGTTAAATAGTGTGTAATCTAGTCAGGCAGCCAAAATATTTGTCAGCTCTAGATAAAATCCCTATACATTCTCCAATTGTTCTTGATCAGTTATTGGTCATAAAATATTAAAAATTATTATCTCAAATTAATGGATTAATAATGGAATTTAAAATATAATCTAATAAAATAAAAATGATATAGATTAGAAAAATAAAAAAAATTAATTTAAATGTGACAACTCTAATACTAGATGAAGGTTTCAAGTATAGCAGAATTTGGTTGATCCCATTCCCAATATTGGGTTTTAGTTACATTAAATGAATAATAAAAAAGAAGATTATTAATTACCATATTGCCTAATGAATATAAAAAATGAAACTAGACAAAAGGAATCCTGAAACGCAAAGGGTATCTTTTCACATTAAATTTATAATTAATTTAATAATAATAATTACCTAAGTATTGATATTATTTATTTTATGAGGATTTAAATCATTCAAATCCCATTTTAGTTTTACCATAATTGTTCTAAGATGATCCAAATTAAAATACCTCTATAGTTTATCCTTCTGTGATCCATAATCTTAGAGCATCGCTGATATAATTTTGAGTGTTAGTTTAGAGGTACTGGTCATCTTCATCCCTTACCTTTGATCATAGCACAATCATTCAGGATGGAGGACTATCTCTTTTTTTAATATTGATCTTGGGAGGGAATAAGGGCATAGATAAATTACCTCATACTTGTGAAGAATCGTAGAAATATTATTCACTGAGAGAATTCTCTAGGAAGAGGATGTGTTGTGCACAAAACGAGTGATTTCCCACAAATTAATTCTCCCATTTTATGATATAAGTGATTATATATAGAGTTTGTGTTTAAAATTGATAATTTCACAATACAAAATAATTAAATAATAAACCTAATATATTCCCCATTCCAATAATAATAATATATCAGGCATTTCACCAACTTTTGAATATAAAATATCATTTTAATTAAATAAATAATTACTTTTTTATTTAAATGATATTTAAGATTATATCATTTTAGTTACAAGTACCAAAACTAAAAATATCCACATTCCTCATCATTTACCAAACCTAAAATAATAAATAATAAATATACAAATAAATATTATATTTATAGTCTTTTGAATAAATACTTATTTAATATTCAACGCACATAAATATAGTGACTCAATAGTTGTGATCAATAAATATTGAATAAATATTATTTATATATATTCATGATAAATTTATTCTAACTATTAATTTAAAATATAATGTAAATTAAATTAATGGAAAAATTAATTTTGACACCATCTTGGCCACATTATCATTGGAATTAGGCGAGTTTTCCTGAAGTCCTTAATAAGTGTCTAGTAAGAAGTCCAGCAGGTTGCACACTCATACCATCAACTGAAGTGGTCAATATATCTTTCATTGACTTCTTGAAATGATCCTATAAATCACTATCTCTATGGAATTTAATTTAAAAGTTACATTATAATCAAATGGCATGATATATCAATATCCTTAAATAGAAGGGAAATATCCTATATTGACTTATTCATTAATGCAATATCACTTGTGACTCACCTAAAATATCACACTTCATCTTGAGAATATCTTATCATGGTTTTCACTAATAAATAAAAATATGTGACTCATAATATGCATTAATAATAATATCATGTTTAAGGATCAATACACAAATTTGCATATAGTGGTATTCAATGACATGAAAACATGCAGAATTCTTACATACAAGTTAGTCTTCATGATCACCTGTGCAAGAGATTACTAATTGTTAAATTTATGATATGAAGCCTTATCTGATTTTGAGTATCAGTCATGTAATAGTTAAACATATTATGTGTCTCATCATATAATTTAATCATGTCTATATGACATAAGTTTAAGAATATCATCATACAGCTTCAAGGTTCTCATTATAGCAAGGAACTGTGATGAATTTTCAGTATGATAAGTACTCTAGGACATTATAACATTAAATTTATATTGAATAAAAATAAATATTTGATAAGATATTTTTTAATAGTAAATATTTTTAATATATAGATAATATATATTATAAAGTAGTTTGTTCTATGGAACCCACTCCATCATTTTTTTCATGTCTAGTTGAAATTCAATATCAATTCAAATCCATTCATGAGTAGGTTCTTAAGGGCGGAGGTGCACAATATGCCTAAAATTACTCATCCACTAATTTTTATAAGGAGAATGGATTCATTTCTAGTTCATAATTTATGTTTATAATTCATTCCTCCAGGACTACTCTGTTGGATTGTGCTAAGATAGTCATTATCTAAGTCATGTATTCCTACCAACCAAAAGTTTGTAACCTGACACCACTGGGGTGATTGTGTTATCTCTTTTATATCATAATAGGAGGATATGAGGTTGGAAACATCTCACATGAGAGTTTTTCACCTATTCTTGGACTCCCTCATATATTTAATACATTCTCATGAATCCCATTACTAATGTCATTTTAATTCTCACTTCAATTAATTAAATGAATTTATATAATGGAAGGGTGTACACAGCTAGTTGGAGAATGATTTGGTCAGGCATGTTTGGTATCTCTGGTATTTCTACATCTTTCTTGATGTGATATTTAAGTGAATTATATGCTTGTCACATAAGGCATCTAGTTCTCATCACACACAACATCTTGTTCTCAACTTACATGGAATCTCACACTCATTAAATGAGGCATCCCATTATTTTAAAAAAAGGAATCATGTGGATTAACTTTTTCCCTTGTAATACTTTGAAATATATTAAAAAATATTTTTGAATATAGCCACTGAGGCAGTGCGTTATTCCGGGAGAAGGTGAACCTAAATTTGATATTATAAGAAATTTAAAATATATTTATATAATTAATTCATAATTTTTCATAAATTATGGAATATATCCTAAATAGAGTCTCAAATCAAAAATATGAGACCACTTTTGAATCCAGCAAGAGGATTACTCTATGAATGACCAAATGTTGGTCGGCGCCAAAAATATGGTTGAGGTAGCTGTTAGCGGCTGTGTTTAATTAAAATAAAGAAATAAATCTTTTGTTTGTTTTATTAAAAAATCTAATTGTGTAATCTTTAAATAAAATATTATAATGATTTTACATGTGTAAGATGAATAATCTTCGATATATTTGAGACGAGGTGTATAGATTTCTTTGTTAGTGGATTATCATCAAATGATGAATAATGACCAGATCGAGGTGGATCAAGACATATCAAATATAGGAGATATTTCCCATCATTGAAAAATATGTTCTTCAACAAATTTAAATGCATAATCAAGGGATGGATAATAAATTGAGGTTTCCTCCCTTGATTAAATGTTTAGGAATGAATATTTGATTATCTTATTTTCATTCTTGAATTGCATGTTCTTCACATGATCATATAGACCATTTAAATTATTTTAATTCATTTTATTTAGTTTGTTCCATGATATCACCATAGATTCTCAAATTTATAATATTTTGAAGAGAATTCTTGAATTATTATGTTTATCACCCTTTTTATGGTGTCCCCCCCCATTATTTCTCATGTTCTTCATTGTTGTCCTATGAGGTCACAGTTCGACTTTTTCAGGGAAGGTTCAAACATAATAGAACACTCATAATCATGGAGGATATGAAAATAATGATAGGGATGGAGATTTTTTTATGGATCGATATTTATTGTCATGTTTAGGAAACTAAAGATGTTTACTGCAGATCTAGGAAGCGGGATGGAACTTGAAGGAAATGCAAGATACTTTGGGTGGCACTATGGTCTTCATATTGGTGGACGAATTCCAATTTCTAACCACCAGAGACCAGGAAATATATGAATGATGCAGTTACTATAAATTTTAGAAAATTTAGAGTAGTCAATGGCTAGAAATCATGGAATAAATTTTGGATCTGAGATCCATGGTGAAGAACATCTATTTCTGTGAAAAACCAGACTACATTTCTTGTAGCCTGGAATAACACACATCATGTAGTAACTTTGTTTTGATATCTAGGGTATTGAATTGGAGATAAGTATCATGTGGAATGTGGGACCACCACACATAGTTTAACCAAGTGTTGCTGGTCTAGAGTGTACTCTGAGAGTACACAAACATGGACATGACCAGACACACATACACGACTAGGTACACATGATTGTACCGGGCCAGGTACATTGGTTAAGAAATGTCCATGTACAAGGCTAGGTTACTAGTCAGGTACACGAGTATGGATTGAAGGACACAGACATAGCCATGAGCACATGATAAGGCCCTAGGTTTCTGAGAGACAATATGTGGGGCCCAAAAATGATTTGTATAAAGACATGGCCATTGAGACGTGTCTAAGGGAGACACGGCCAAGTGATTAGGTGGGGTTTAACACCATGTGTACACCGATACACACCATGTAATTCACTATGAAACTTATTTCTCTTGTTTATCCTTCATTATGACTACGATTTTAGCCCTCAAGTATCCAATCCAATGTGTTTTCCCACATATAAATCAATGGTATCCTTCGTATTGGATTTTGAGATATGATGTGATATTTTCCTAGCAAGATGATTCTCTAGGAGATGTTTGATGATGGTGGTGATCATGTTTGATCATTAGAGATTTCAAATAGGGATGGTACTCGTCTATCACACCAGATAGTGGGTCCCACATGCACATTATTTATATAGATACGTTACTCCCCTACCACACCAGTATGAATTTCTTATATCCATAAAGATATTACTCCCCTGTCACACCAAACTGTGGGTCCTCTATCCATGGAGGCAGTACTCCCCTATCGATCTAGGGTGTAGGTCCTCAAAAATTAGTTTCTTTGAAGTTGAGGTATTCCCCTTTCACAATATGGAACAATTCTTCTATCCATATAGATGGAACTTCCCTATCACACTAAGGTGTGGGTCCTTCATACTCTACATATATTAATTGGCGGTACTCCCATGTTTCACCTAGGTACAAGTCCTCAATCCATGGGTTCATTACTCCCCAATCACATGAGGGTGTGGGTACCCCATTTTTTCACACATGAATGGTTATTAATCCCCCTACAAAAATAGGGTGTCAGTTGTATATCTACAGAGGGGAAATCCCCTGTCTTCGAGCTCCAAAAGCATGCACATCCTCTATGAAAGTCAATGATATTTAAAATATAGTGTGTAGTGGTAGGGTATGATCCCCCCCACAAAATCTCTATATATTTTTGGTGAGGTTATGTGAGATGTAATGATCAGTGACATGGCTCCCCCAGCTGTACTGCACTGTAGTGGCAAGGTGTGGGCCCCTCCTCACGGATCATTATGTAGTGGTGTATGATTCTAGCCATCGTTGATGGACCATTAATGTTGTGACTCACTCAATATGAATAGAAGTGGTAAGGTGTAGGATCTCCCCATGACTTATTAAGATATATGTGTAATATACTAGGCATCAATAATAGACCATTGCAGATGCAAGAAGACTCGTCATCCTAGGATGGGTTGTGAGATGGATATCACCTTTCTCTCTCATCTGTGTTTCTAATGTGAGCATATATATATATATATATATATTTATGTTATTTTGGTTTTATGTACCTCTTAATTTGGGTTGAGTTAAATAATTTTATCTTGTCTTATATTTCTCCATCTTTAGTTTTTAGGGTTTCCTACTTGGTATATATATACTCACCACTGCATTGGATTTTCCTGTATGTTTCATGTTTTGTAAAAATAATGTATTGATTAGCCGTAATTTTAGAGGAGCATAGGGATACTCTGGTGCATAGACCACGTATGTTCATTAGGTCTAGGAGATCAGGAGTTAGGATCTCTTAGCTATTATCTATTATAGTTGTTGTCAGGTTTGGAAATATTTTCTAGTTATGCATATATTTTTTCTTTTACATTTTTTATTGCACTATTGCACTATTTTTTATTCCATACATTATATAAATTGCATTATTTTTACTCTATATATTACTATATTTCATTAATAGATCTCTACACTTATTCATGGATATGGTTAAGTATGTCTATACAAGTATTTTAGGAAAAGGCCTCCCATTTTAGTTATGCATTCATGTTGCTTTTTTCCAACCATAGGCCTATGGAAGTGGGATTGGGGTTGTTTCATCACAGTATTCCTCTAGTCAGGAGGTATCTGGTGTGTTAGGTCTTTACAGAGTGGTATGAGATATGGTTTAACCTCGGGATGGTTTTTTGTGTTTTTTTCCACTTAGGAGTTTTCGTTAGGAATTTAGAGAAATTGTTTCAAAGTGTCTCAAGGATGACATTCATGCCAGGGATGCTAGTATTGGTGTGGAAACTGATGTATCCATGCAGTAGGATATTGAATACCTACTTTTCAACTTAGTATGATGAGACATTAGTTTTAAGGAACATTACTACATGCATCATATAGGATTGATACCTTTAACCATTGTTTTTGAGTCATCTCCTCATATATATATATGCTCATCTGGACATGGTAATTATTGGATACTTTCAAGATGCCTCCATGAAGATATACATCTAGGTTATTGATTTAGGACCATGATAATGATCAAATGAGTGATGAGGTATCATATCAAGGACCATCTAGCGATATCTTTCCTCTAGGAAGGTAGGTAGTAGCACCCCCTCCTATCGAGCAGCAGATTATACATGAAAAGTAGGATGATGATATATGAAAACTTAGATACCTCTATGAGTTCCATTGCAATATACCAATGAGGTTCCATAGTGATCCATATTCCCAAGAATCATAGGATTGTCTTGAGTCCTAGATCATATTTTTCAGACTTTTACGGACCCCGACCGATCAGATGATTACACTGGAAGACAGTCTTTTTCATGGAGAAACTGGGTGATTTGGGAGTCTAGTCACATATACTCGTGATGATTCAACACTCTCATGGTCCAAAATCCAATAGCCCTTTCGTGAGTAGCACTACCCTTGTTCTTGTGGTTGGTTTTGATTCATGAGCTACTAAAGATTCAGTAGGGTAGTATTACGATAGATGATTATGCTGAAAGGTTCAATGAACATATATGGCACTCCCTCAACATGATTTGGGATGGTTACTTATGGGAATGATAGTTCAATCCTTATCTCCATAGAGATAACTATGCTATAGTGGTAACACCGTGCCATCCAACATATGTTAGAGTGATAATGAAGGAACTATTGAATGAGAGATTCATATCAAAGGGATTTCATACAATTATAGTTTTCAGTAGGTATCTGAGGGATGATTCATCTATAGTAGTAGGTATATAAAAGGTGTCAAGCAAAGGAGGCATACCCATTCCCAAAATCGAGAATTTTGTCATGTGGAATAGGGACTATGTAGAGGAATAGGGTAAACCAGATATGGGTGATTCTATGTATGTGATGGGAAAGGTCACATGGAATGTAATTTCCTAACCCAACATGCAGATGAGGGAAGATTGGCAGTGGATGGACAACCATGGTAGAGGTAGTGTCGAGATTAGGTTTCTCCTAAGCATGGGTTGGTTGGAAAATAGGGAGGTATAGATGGAAGAGGAGTATATGGGGCTCTAAAAGGAGGACCAAATTGTGGTGGATGATGTTATGAGCTACTTCCGCCACCACCACCATTCATCCCATGTCAGGATCAGGTAGCTGGTAGTCAGGGTGACTGGTAGATGCAGACTTCAGAGGATTATGACCCAACAACTCATGAGAGGATTAAAGGTACAATATGTGTTTATTCTACTCTTGATAAAATATTATTATACACATGTGAGATTCATTACATCATATACTAACTCTTTTTGTGATATTTGGAGATACCATTTAAGACATTATCGAATCATCTTTGTCTTGAGTTTATTATTGGGAATTCTTCTTTTATATCACTTATCTGACATAATTTCGAGCTATATCATGGTGGATAGAGTTTCTCATGGGACCTATTGGTTATCAAGATTTGTCCTTATGAATTCATCTTATGAATGGAATAGTTGTTCATAATTTGATCCCAGATTGACTATTACCACAAATGAGTCGAATTCCATTGGATATATGGGGTGATATTCTCATGTTTGGGTGAAATATATCTCATGGTAGAGCGAGTGGGTCTTGTATGTAGGAAGCTACAACCCATCACCCATAAGTTAGAAATTTTATACCTTGGGGTAGTGGGATCTTTAGGCATCTGGGTTCCTTCAGTCATGGAGGATTATATGTACATATCTCTATAGTATGTTCCAAGACTACCTTTAAGGTGTGATGTGGAATTTTATGTTGACTTGTACCCTAAGAGTTCTCTGATAACTTTTTTGGAATATCAGATACCCCTACGATGAACCGGGAGTTGGGGGTGAAGTAGGAGAACCTTCAAGAGAAGGGTTTTATCAGAACCAGTGTGTCCCCCTTAGAAAATATTTCTTTATTTATGAAAATTATTGATGGAATCTTGTGGATTTGTGTTGATTACATTAACTTTATCTAGACCATGATAAAGAAAATGTTCCCCTTACTGAGGATTGAATACATGTTTGATCAGTTGTGAGGTGCGATATGGTCCTCGAAGATCGATCTCAGGCCTATATACCACTAGGGTTCACGAGACTGATATTCCAAATATGGAATTTGGATTTATCTATTGATATTATGAGTTCTTTTTATGCATTTTGGTGTGAATTAATCATTATGTTCATGGATCCGATGAACTAGATCATCCACCCATACTTGGACAAATTTTTATTTATCTTCACTGATGACATACTAATTTACTCCATGTAATTGGAGGAACATAAAGAGAACTTGAGGATGGTCCTAGAATTGCTTCAGTACCACTAGCTTTATTGTTATCTCTCAAAGTTCTTGTTCTGGATCCACAAGGATCACTTTCTGTGGCATGTCGTTTCTGAGTATAGATTAGTTTTGGACCCGATGAAGATTTATGCAGTGATTTCATGGGATCCACCTAAGAATGTGTCAAAGGTACATAGTATTCTTGGAAATTAGTGGTACTATAGAAGGTTCATGGTTTAATTCTATAGGATTCCATCCCATTTGAACACTATAATTCAAAAAGTGCAGTCATTTACCAAGACTTAGCAGTGTCAGAGAGCCTTTGGGGAGGTGAGGCTGAGGCTGATGAGTTCTCCTATTTTGAGAATATCAAAGGGGCAGTAGAGTATATTATATATTGTGATGCCTACTGAGATGGGATTTAATTTTTATTGATGAATATTTATTCTATGATTGAATATTTGTTATGACATTTGAGACCCCATGAATAGATCCACATGACTTGTGCCCTAGAGTTGGTAGTGTTAGTCTTCACTCTGAGGATGTAGAGGAGTTATCTTATAGGAGAGGGATTTATTGTTTAATAATACCATAAGAGTATTAGGTAAGTCATCACTCAAAAAAATATGATCTTGATACATGCATTGGTTAGAGTTCAAGGAGGAATATGAATTTGAGACATTCTATATTCTAGGGAAGGGAAACATGGTGGAAGATACCATTATTAAGAAGTTCATTTATCATATTATGGAGGTGGCATCAAAGTAGTTTGAATATATGCACCCTAGGCTATTAGAGGAGAGGGGTGTAGCTTATCTTTAGTCAATGGTGTTGAATCCTCCTCTTATATAGTGTGTGAGGGAGTCTTAGTAAGGATACATCAACAGTAGGGTCCAGCATGATCAAATATCCTCAATAGATTCAACAGATGGATTCTCTAAAGGGGATAATAAAATAATCATTTACCAAATATGGATGGTGGTTTTAGTCACATTATGATAAAAAGTGCTATGTGAGTTTTAGACATCTTTTAATGTTGTACATATCAGTGTAGGGATGTTGTAATGTGACCTTCAACTGTCATTTTGGTGGTCTGGCAAGAGGCAGAGCATGGATGAGTTCATTTCCCAGTGTCTCACATATTAGTAGGAGAATGCTATGAACTAGGTTTTAGTAGTTTTTTTCAACCTCTTGAGATCCTATAGTGGGAATAGGATGGTGTATCCATGAAATATTTTATATTGCTTCCGTATAGAGTGAGAGACCATAATTCCATCTAGGTGATAGTTCACCAACTTACCAAGTCAATGAACTTCCTTATTATCAAGGATAAGATTTCAGTAAATATTTTGGGATAGTTGTAAGTGTGGGAGATCTTCCACATTCATGGGGTTCCCCCAACAATTTTATCTAAACATGAGGTTAATCTCATTTCATGGTTGTGGAGATACCTATAGGAGGCATTCGGGACCCAATGGAGAAGGAGTACAGCTTTTCACCCCCATATGGTTGTCATAATTAAAGGATTATACAAGTTTTCAAGGATATGATGAGGGATTTCATGTTAGACATTGTCTAGAGTTGGGAGGATCACTTACCATTTTAATAATTTTCTTATAATAATTGTTATCACTCTATTATCTGTATGGAACCTTTCGAGGACATGTATGGGAGACCCTAATGTTCACCCATATACAAGAATGAGAACAGTGAGACATATCTTGTTAGGATGGAGACGGTGAAAGTGATGAAAGAGAAGGTATTGGTGATCCATGATCCGATTTGGATAGCCCATAGCTGATAGAAATATAAAGAGAATTTAATTCATTATCCTATAGAGTTCAATTAGGGAGACCATGTTTTACTAAGAGTCTCCCCACGATGAGGATTGTGTAGATATTTCTATGAAGGAAAGATATATCAATGTTTTATTAAGAAATTAGAGATATTATAGAGGGTTTTTAGGGTTTTTTACCACTAGGCCTGACCCCCATAGTTGAAGCAAGTTCATGATGTCTTCCATGTGTTGCAACTAAGGAGATACATGCATGATCCTATGCACGTTATTGAATGGGTCAAGATAGACAATAAATATCGAGCCACATTCATGGTGTAGCCCATCGAGATTGATGATTTTTAGGATATGATCCTTCAGTGATGAACAATTCCCATATTTACTATATTTTGTTAGCATGGGAGCATGAAAAAAACCACCATAGAGTAGGAGAGCTAGTGGCGGGCTCAATATCCCCACTTTTTTGTAGTTTTACTTCTTAGAGATGAAAATATTTCAATGCGGAAATAATTTAGATTTTTTTTCCTTTTAAGACCTTGAAATATATTAGGAAATATTTTCCGAGCTAGGTGCTGAGACAGGGAATAATTCAGTTTCCTGGTGGGCCTGGAATTGATATTAAAAAAATATCAATTATATTTATATCATGCAGATATCATTCTTCATAAATAATAGAATATCTCTAAAAACGTTTCCCGAATTGAAAATTTGAGATCACATTTGAATCTAGAGCATGGGGTTTACACTAGGCACAACCTATGTTTGGTCAGTGTAAGATATCTAGTTGAGGAAGTCATCGGAAGGTGCGTTTAATTAAAATAAATAAATAAATAAATAATTTATTTAATTAAACAAGTAAATTGGATCCTCTATAAATAACCTCTTATTAATATTTTCCTTTTTTTATCCACATAACATTTGATTTATCTAAGAGGAGGGGGAGAGAATTCTTCGTTGGCAGATCATCATCGAACAACGAACAACAACTGAATCAAGGTTGATTGAGAGATGACACATTTAGTACATCTTCCTCATCACTAGAGAACATTTTGTTCAAAAAGAATCAATCCAAAATCAAGGTAGGTCTCATCAATTGTGTTTTCCATTATTGATCAAATGTTTGAGCATATATATTTGATTATCTTCTTTTAATTTTTTGATTTCATGTTCTATGCATGAGCCGATAGCCGAGTTTAATTATTTGAAATAATTTTAATTATTTTGTTCAATGATCTCACCCTATATTTCCTATTTTGAATTTTTTTCTAAGAATGTTTTTTCAATGATGTTTATCACCATTATTATTGTGTGTTTCCCCCATAGTTTATCTCATTCTTCGTCATTGGCCTATGGGGTCAAGGTTCGACTTTTTTTTCTAGGTTCAAGTAAGATTGAACACATAAACTCATGGAGGTTGTGATAATTATGATTGGGATGGATATTTTTGGATGGATTTAGATTCGTTGAGGGATTTGGGATGAGGGTAAAGTTTTCCATAAATATGGGATCCAGGATGGTGATTGTAGGAAACAAGATATGCTTCTGGTAGCACTAAAATATGCATTCATGAGGATATATTTGGATTTCAAGCTACCGAATACAACGATGTCATTATATGGAATTTTTACACATGATTTTGGTGTATTTAGAGTGGTTAATGGCGAAAAATCACACTCAATAGATGAGATATTTGATTTGTGCTGAAGAACATATCTTTCAGTGAAAACCTGAAGTCACACTATGTAGTCTGGAAAACCATGAATCATGTAGTCCCATGGATATAGAATCTAGGGTTTCTAGGGGGTGATAAGTATCACACATAGTGTGGCACCCCCATCCTCCATGTGTCTTAATTTTGGTGGTATGTCTTATAATCTGGGAGTGCATGGGTACAGACATGACCAGACATATGTACACAGTGAGGTACATGGTCTTGGATATGTCCAGGTACCAGGGATGGAAAATGTCCCTGTACATGGCTAGGTACATGGTCAGGTACACTGGCATGACCCAAAGGGCTCGGTCACACCTAGTAGCACATGATCAGGCCCCAGGTGGCCGATACATGCTTTGTGTGACTCGTACATGTAGTGTATGGAGATATGTCCTCTGAGCTATGTCTAGAGGAGATGCAACATGGGGATGAGGTAGGTTCACATGCCATGTGGACCCTCATGCTCACCATATACTTCCCTCTACAAAATCATTCTCTCATATCTGCTTCATTTGGACTTAGATTTTGGCCCGCGAGTAGCCTATACTGAGTTTTTTCCACGTTGAACATGATGGTATCCCTCGTAATGGATTTTGAGAGATGATGCGATATATTCTAAGTGTTATTATTCTTCAAGAAAATTTTAATGATAGTGGTGATCAGGTGTGTTCATCATGAAGTTCAGATAGAGATGGTACTCCCCTGTTGCACCAGGGTGTGGGTCCTCCATACTCTTTGTTTATTAAAATATGGTACTACCATGTTGCACTAGGGTGTTGGTCCTATATCCATAGAGGTGGTACTACCATATCACACCTGGATGCATGACCTCTATCCATGGATATGGTACTCCCCTATCACATCAGGTTTCAATTCCTCCAAACTCATTGTTCAAGAAGAGGTGGTACCCCTATCATAGTAGGGTATGGGCCCTCTATCCATGGAGAAGGTATTCCCCTGTTTCACGAGGGTGTGGGTCCTCTATACTATTCTTATAGGTAGAGGTGTTAGTCCGATGTCCTACCAAGGTGCTGGTCCTCTATCCATGGGGTTAGTACTTCCATGTAGTACTGGAAAACAGGTTCCCCATATTCTTCACACAGGTAGGTTCAGTAATCCACTTACTACTACAGGGCATGGTTTCTCTACCTACAGAGTGGAACTCCCCCATCTCTGAGAAAAAGTGGTGTGTGGGTCCTCAATGGGATTCATGGATCCCTCAATTTGGAATCATAGTTGTGGGTGACCACCCCCCCTCCCCCACTCTTTTCCTAGTGAGATTATGTGAGATGTATAGTTTGGAGTCTTGCCTCCCACAAATGTACTGCATAGTGGTAGAAGGGTGTGAGATCAATTTCATTGTTTAATATGTGGTTTTGCATGATATTGGGAATTGATGATGGACCATTGAAGCTATAGATGAAACATAATCCTAGTCGGGGCCATGAGATAAAGATCCCCTTTCCCTATCATCTGGGTTTCATAAATAGGCATATATATCTATGTTGTTATGGTTTCATTTCCCTCTTGCTTGGGGTTGATATGACTACTTATATCATGTATTCTATTTCTCCCTCTTTAGTTTTTGGCATGTACTACTGGGTTTGTATATACTCTACCATGCATGGGGTTTTCTCACACATTTCATGACTTATGAAGAATATGCATAGATTGGTAGTGATTTTAGACGAAAATAGGGATACCCGAGTGCATAGATCACATATGGTGGTTATGACATGAAGATCCGGATCTGGTCCATATAGGTTATTTTTTATTATAGTTTTTGTCTTGTTGGGACATATTTTTAGGTGGTCTTGTATTTTTTCCTTTACATTTTGGCTTGTACTGTATCACACGCTTTGATTCCCTAGAGACTATTACATGCGTGTTTTTACTCTAGATGTCACTGTATTTTATTATTATTCAGCTTCAATTATACATGAAGATGGTTGGGTGCATGTGTATAGGTATTTTTGGACAAGTCCTCCCATTATATTTATTCCTTCTCGATGATTTTAACCATCCCCTGGCCTATGGAGGTATACATTGGATTGTGTTGGCTTGATATTCTTCTAGCCAGGTGGGTCCTAGTGGGTCAGGTCATTACACATCTTATACTCATAACATGAGGAAGGATGGGTTTTAGATGCATCATGTAGGTGTATAATCATATTATCATCACATTGGTAATTTTATGTTCATTAAATAAGGGAGGTCATGTCTTAGATTCATGTGGGTAAAATCATGGTTTAATGTTTTTTCTAATAATCATGATTTATATACATGTGGGGTTTCTCATTGTTTAAAAACTTGTGAGGATGCCCTATTATTAATGTAATGTGGGGATGATCATGTTTTAAAGTCCTCTGGGCATGATCATGGTTTGCAATCATGTTAATATTGGCTAGAATGGTTTTTATTTTCCATGGAGGTGAAGATTCTGGATGATGGGATTAAACCTCAAAGTGGTATCCTATGGATCAGTGGAATAAATAATCAAAACCCACATAATTTTAGTTTCACATTTTATGGCCACGTGATGGGATGGTTCCATATAGTTTTACATTATGTGGTATTGTATATTGTATTATGGATGGTGTATAAATAATTGATTGGGTGAGGCTTACACATTGGGATACCCATTTGGAAGCTTGGATCATGATCTGACTAGGGATTCAATCATCAATGAGAACATGGCTAGGGATTACACCTAATATAATACCTAGATACTACTTAGGATCAAGAAGTAGACATTCATTGATTATGAAAATGCTTCCTGTTAGGATGTAGTTTTGATGGTCTGTATTAATTTTTCATGGATGAATCAAGGTTAAGAAGATGTGTGCCTCATGTGTCATCAACTCTCATGAAATATTTCTACATAGATGAAGAATTAATTGGGTTAGAAATAACATATTTTCTTGAAATATGGGATATTGTGAGACCTCAACTTTTATGAGGCATTAAATCAATTTTGTTGTTTTTTTTCATGGATGGGATTTGTGTAAGGACAAATCAAGGAATTTCGAATTTATTAAAGGGATTTTATGAGGGAATTAATTTAATTTTATTAATTAAGAAATTCCATGTTGGTTTATTGTATTTAATGAAGAATTGAAAATTTTACATTGTGAAAAATGATATCTTTAGCTTCCCAAAAATCTGAAATCCAAAGTCCAAACCCATGGAATGGTAAGCTAAGGTGTATTTATAGGCCTCTAGCTCATGAAACATAGAATCTCATGTAATATTTTAGTGATCATATAGTTGGGTCCTTATGTAATTCCTCAAATTATGGAGCAAAGAAATACTTTCTCATATTGAACCTCTCTTTGTGTGTTTCTCTAGATATAGGCTCTTGTAACTTAGGTTGTGTGAGAATCTTTCCTTATGCTAAAAATTCAATTATATAAGAATTTTTTATTCAAGTTCATTCTTTGATTATTTTTTCAGTGCTAACCTTAGACCCAATTCCTCACTAACCAATTTTTAGTAGCAATTTCATGACATAGGGAAGATTCACCCATCAATTCATGTATATAATCAAGAATAACATCCAATATGGAAGGACTCATTCATGATAATGAAATGGGTAGGGAAGTATTTTTAACTAATACTCCATGATTAGTTTTATGTACTAACACAAAAAAGTAGCCTTTACAAATTGTTTTATTACTTAAGGTGCAACGACATCGGCACTGATGACATAAACAATGATTTTTTTAGAGGAACTGGGTTTACATCCACTTAAATATAAAGAGAGTATGAATGAGTGAATTCCCCTTATTGTGTAGGCTATTTTCTAGGAAGTTTCTTTATTTCAATGATTTATTATAAAAAATATCATGAAAAATACACTAACACATGAACAGTATATGAACCCATTAGACTACCTACCCTATCACACCATTTGGATAGTTCTCTATCAATTATTGGGTGTAATCTCAGGTGAGGATGGGAAAAATAACCACTCAAATAGAACTAAACTATAAACTGAACTACACCAAACTGAAATAATTATATTTTCTTATAGTTCAATTTATGATGTAGAATAAATTGACCTATGTGTATTATGGTTTGGTTTATTTTATAAAAAAACAACACCTTTTATACTAAAACACACCAATTTTTTTTAAAAAAATTAAATGTTTCTATTGACCTATCCCATGCATCCATTCCCTAACCTTAAAATTCTTTCAAATTTTATTTTCAGTCACCATTAACCTAAATTTTTTTATTTTGATAGGTATTCAAGGATGATGCCATGTCATCATGTAAATGAAAATGTATAAGTTTTTTTTTCATTTTATTATCTAATCATTATAAAATATCATTGATCCATATCTGAGATATTATGATAGAAAAATAATCTAATACTCAATCTGAACAAAACCCAACAAAAAATTTATAGTTTAGAAATTTTTGAATCTAAACCAAACTAATATAAAATGGTTTGTTTTTATGTATAAAAACCAAATCAAAATTTTTGTATGGTTTAGATTTGATCCAAAAAAACCAAACCAATCTGCAAACACCCGTAATCCCAGGATAGGTTTGTTAGAGAATCAATGGGGGAAGATGTAATTTTTTAATTTCATCCCTCAAAAACCAGCATTAATCAAAACTAGAGGATGATAGAAATATTTCATTCATTCCAAAATCTATTGTAAGTTAATGAAGAAAATATCCATAGAAACATGATATGGTGTGAAAGCCTTTATAGAAAATAAGGCTCATAGATTATCAACTCATCAACTCAAGCTGTAAACACTCTATACCAGAAGGATATGATAAAATATTTCTCATTACAAGTACCATCTCCATTTTCACTAATATTTTATGGAAAATCATAAGAATTAAATATGAATATATAATGATTTATTAATTTTTTAGTGACTTCATTAGTACTTATAGATGTTTTTTGAACATCTGCAATGTTGAGTAGACATAGGTGGGGTATAGAATGGTGAATTTTTTAGTATCCTAGAACTCTTAGCATATAGATTGTTATACCATCCAATGCTTTAAGAACTGGAACAGTTCACTAATTTGAAATGGTGTATTCACTTATTATATATGACCTAACATATTATAAACTAAAGAATTGTACAATGTGGTTTATTTGTTGTCCTTGTTCTAGTAACATTGCCATCACTAGGGTGTGGACCCCTATGTTTGAATGAGAAACACTAGCACGGATGATATATTCAGCCATGAACATGGTCGAAAACCCTTCTACATAGAATTTTAAAGCAATGTTTGGGTTTATTTAATATCTACATTTCGTACACTATCCTAGTTCCATGGTGGACCAATGTGAACTTTCAATATTTCAGGCTCATTATGAAAGATATCTCCTTGGATGTTTACCTCTTATCCTCAATCCATTAGGTTGTATAAATACATACACTCATTCCCCAAAAGGGAAAATTGAGCATGGTTGAACTTCATTACACAGTATCTTCTCCAACTCTTTCAACAAATTTTTTTACAAGGTAAGAGTTTACTATGAATCTACTGTAACATTAAACACATGGAGTCATACATAGTCCCGGGGATTGAGATTCCCCTCAGTTGTTATACATCTTTCAAGTTGTTCCCTATATCATGATTGGGTAGGTAAAAATTATTGGTGTATAGACACTGAAAATTGATTAATTATGGAAGTATATTGCAGTATGATACATAATGTATTGTAAAATCCCTATTTCCAAGTATAGATAAATCATCTTCATTTGTTTAGTGAATTCTATACAGATTTGATAAACCAAGAATTCCCCACACCATTCATCATAGAAGTTTCCACTAGGGAATATATCCAATTTTAAACACCCTATATTATTATAAAAATTCAATTAAAAATTAAAAATAGATGAATAATATTTTTTCATTGGTATATGACTATGATATTGACCATATTGAGTCAATGGTGAACTATTAATTATGTAAGAGCTTCCCTAATATGATTTTATGTTCATTTAACCTTCAATAAATATTTCAACTTAGACATGTTCTTGATAAGATATTAAACACACTGAGTTATGGTTAAGAACCGGTGGGGGATTGTAACATCAACATGAATATTAAAGATATAAATGGGTAACCTTTTCTATAGTGGTTAGTCCTAAAATCCAATATCAGATGATTCTTATGAGACTTGTTATGATATGTGTCAAGGTACTCAAGGTTAGCACAAGTATTCCAAGAAATAATGTCCCTCCTATCAGTTGTATTCAGGGTTTGATAAATATGATCTGTACCGTAATACAATACATTTATAGAAATAAATGATGAAAAGTCTTTTAGAACATAGAAGTAAAATAAAATAAATAAAAAATGGAAAAGTGTGTATTTTTTCATGAAACTGTGGAGTGGGAGAACCGCATAAAAACTATGTGGTTAGTAAGGATCTATGGGGATTGTTCATTAAGGTAAATCATGCACAAAGAAATTATATGAATTTCCTATGAGTTGAATCATCAAGATGTTTAATGTGGAGATATTTTTTTGTAGAGAAGTTCATCTATGAATCAAAAAAGACAGAGAATCATATTTTTTGGAGAGGGACATTGATGTGACCACAAACCCCCCACCCAACCTATATATAAGGGAAATGATTGTATGTAAATATCATATTATTTGGGAAACCTTATTTTCTTTATAATAATATACAGTTAATTCTAATAAGATCAATTTCTGAGGGGATCATTTTTAAGTGCATATAAAATTGTATCACCACTTTAAAGAAGATCATAAGTAAAAATATTATAGAAGTATGTAATAAAATTGGAAAAGGAAAAGTTTTAACTTTCATAAGATAGTTACATACAGTGTGGATCTTCATTTGTGGATTTGGAATCATTTTTAGTGTCATGGAAGGAACCCTTTGAATCCACATGAGATTTTCACAACCTCAATTTTTCTTTATAGAGAATAAGAGAACAACAATTATAGCCATATAGGATTAATATAGCAGCTAGTCTGATCCTTCATTTCCATATTAGATTAAGAAACCATATTTATAAGGATGTAATGTTAAATAGCTTTTATAATGTCAGATTAAATCACTTTCTACATCAGATTAAATCACTCATCACTTCATACTAAATATTTCTCTATGTCATATTAAATCGGTGATCCTTTTTTATTATGATAGATTAAATTGTTTGGTATAATTTCATTTGGGGATTTGATTTGGGATCCCAATATAACTATGTACCTCATTTATAGTGAAGTATCCATCACTTTTTGGTAAATAGATATATAGATACCCCAAAAATACCTTAGGAACATAGTTCCAAAGGATGAATTATTTTCCCTCAACATGAATTTTATAAAAATTCTATCTATTTGAAAATATCTCACTAGAAAAATATATTTCTATGTATATCTTCAAGGAACCCCCCAGATGGATTTTGAGTCTAAGCTGGATAAGGGGAATTCTCCCATATAAATTCTATGTAGTGATGTATCCCTATATAAAATTTTTATGATGTATTTTATAGCTAGTACATTGAAAAGGATACCCATTTAGATTCTTCACATCAGACTGGTCCTTTGAAATGGATTTTTATGTAGATCCATAATAGGGAGTCCCTATCATAATTCCACTATTTTTAGTAGCCTTTAAACACTAAAAATAATAGTATGCCTTAACCAATAACATAGAACTCCAATATTAAACAAAATGCAGGCTTCCAAAAGTATATAGATGTCTATTTCCAATGGTCCATCGACATGAAATATTTGACCTATGTTAAGTTAGATCATGAAGTATCCCTATTTTGAATAATTAGGCCCCTTTATAATCATTTTTTCACCTAGTTCATCTAAGTTGGTGGAATTAATCCATGTGACCTCTTTGGGATCTCTTTTTCATGATTAAAACCTTGAAAAGTTTCATCAATCATGGTTTCTTCCCTGGGCCTCCTACTAAGTGTAATCCCCAAATAGATCAATATTTGAATCTATTTTAATTTCCAATAATTATTAATTGTGTCATATCACCCATGATATTATCCTTCCCTCCCTCTTTAGTTTCTAATAGATAAGAGGTGTACATACATCTATGGGACAGCTACTAGGTGTAAGCTCAGATCAGTGTAATCCCGGACCATGTCCCCATTTATTAGTCATTTATATGACCTATCAAT
The DNA here is from genome assembly GCA_963277665.1 of Viscum album. Lineage (NCBI taxonomy): Eukaryota > Viridiplantae > Streptophyta > Magnoliopsida > Santalales > Viscaceae > Viscum > Viscum album. The sequence goes on from OY728123.1 coordinate 672,093,223, forward strand.
GATATAAAAGTACCATGGGACTCCTATTAGGTGTAATCCCCAATTATACCCCCCCCCCTTCCCTGTTTACAATGGAATATGAGATCAAGAAGGGGTTGATCATGTATAAGTCCCACAAAAATAAACATTTGGTCCATTTCTCTAATTTTTCCCTTCCACTTCATGTTTAATTTATCATAAAATCACATTCATAAGAACGTAAATTAAATTAAACTCAGTTCTTAGTCACATGAACATAAACTACAAAACAACATGGTTCTCTTTATATAACATTAAAAGGCGCATCTCTAGTCCTTGTTGCACAACCATGAAAAACTCAATATTGGTCATGGTTGAATGATCTCAAAAGGAACTAAAATGTTCCTTATCACATGACCTTAAATGGTAAGATGTGACAGATTAATCAGAACCAAACTACCTAAGTTCTGATTCCAATCATTATGATATGAATGAAACCCCTAATCATGAGCCTGATCTCAACTCCATAGAACTGAACTTCTCTATGAATGGAGATAAATTATAGAGTTTCCATATTTCTAGATTTAAACCAAAGTATAACCGACTAATAAGGGAAAATATTTAAAACCTATGATATATATAGATATTCATATCAATTCAAGGTAATAATAAATCTCTCTCGTGACTAAATTAATGAATGTTGAAAATTGGAAGGGTTTCAGAAATATGTATTAAATCTATAAGAGAGTATCAATATAAGAAAAATGACCACTTAAGTGATGATCCATCCTCCCACCCTCTTGACCTTGATGTGTTATTTAATGTTTATTTATCATAACCAAATGACTACTTCCTTTGGAAAGTAGGTTTACAATCCAAGATAATTATGGTCATGATTGTAGAGGGGAAGATGGATATAAGATATTCATGAATCTTCCCCCAAAATATTATTTTATTTGGTTTAAACATGATATAATGATTTAATTAATGTATTATAATAATTAATATAGTCAACGATGACTTCTAATAAATTAATATAATATTATAAAAGTATAACATAGATGGAAAATTATTGATCGATTATTTGTGAAATTTTTAAAATTTATAAGTCTCATACATTCATGTTTGATCGCTACATAAGGACATATAAAGTTTATTTGAAATAAATTATACTTAATTTAATTGTAGTTGAACGTATCCATATTCTTATTGATTCCTTACCCAAATAGATATAAGAATATTTTTGGTACATAAATAAGATCCCTCTGATGCTTTATATAGATTATAAAACTGAAGGATTACCTTTGGAAGTAAGAACTACCTGGTGGTTGTTAAGTGGTTGTCATAAACTAGAAAAAGACAATGATATCATATATAAGTATTGTAACATCTTAAAATGGTTTACCTAGACAAGTGTCTAAGATTGAAACATTCAATGTCTCACGTGGACCTCCTTATATTCTATAGGCTACCAACTAATGATAGGGGATTAAATTATCATTGTTGTGACTCTAACTTCAATTATATTACAAAAATAACAAAACATAGATAAACAACAATAAGGAATTAAATCATAGTATATATATAGAATCACATTGGAAACTTGGAAATAAAAAAATTGTATATATCACTATGCAATTTCAATTGAAATCGTGACATGTTACACCAGACATACATCAAAATAGTGATTTACCGATGGGTCAATCATACACATGGAATATACAAAAGAGACAAAAATAAATATAAGGGAAAACTACTATAAAATCACTAGGCCAGACATCCATAATATACTGATAATTTTTTTAATCTACTATAGCATAACCACCATCCATAATGGCTCCACCCTAAAGGATATCTTGATAAATTATTTTTGCACATCCTTTAAGGTTCACATGTAGGGTGTGAGTATAAAACTCAGTAATACATAAAAATACCTATATGATATTACAAAATATATATATATATGATTTCATTTAAATATTTATTAACAAATAAATAATACATATCATACAACATCAAATTCAATACCACTTTTGTTGACCAGTTCATGTGAATCAGACTTCATATAATCCAATCCTGAAGGTGTTATGAAACATGTGTCAAAACTAGTCATAGTAAAATACATATGAATCCTGGTATAAGTGTAATATAAGCAAAACTATTGGTTGATATCATAACCATATGGTTCCCTAGAAAAAGTTTTGGCTCCCAAGCTGAAAATGTGTATCTGAATCATCATAGAAGCTTAAAATGGAAAAACCATAGAGAATGTTTTAGGTCAATATATAAAATAACTATCCTCTAGGATAATAAATCTGAATTGTGGGGATGTATGTAACATATCCAATTTATTAAGATTATTCTTGGTTATGGTGTAGCATAGTCAACCTCATCTATATGCATACGAATCATGGTATGGGAGTAATATAATTGATACCTCCGGAAAGATTTAGATACATCTATTCATGGGTTGGTTGTAACACAGTCCAGTCCTTGAGAAAGACCATTATGACATCTGATACACAACAAATAAAAGTTATGGAATCCTATAACCTAGAATACTAGCCCTCAATTATGAAACATCACATACTAGGAAACCTAAATCCAAATGTAGTAATATCATAGACCACAATTGAAAACCATTGATACCAGTATCTCTAAAAATTTTACTCAAAGCATTTACCACCCAAAAAAACACAGTATTTTAAATTATCATCTATCATATGAATCAATCGATATTTTTTCAACATGCATCATCAATCCTCTAAACTCTCAAGTCGATTAACACTAAATAGTTTTTTAATAATCATACCCTCCAAATTCTATATCACTGGGTTACTTAGGACCTATTGTGGTCTCTTACCATCCCATCAAATATTTGATATATAATCACCTCCTTTGTGATTAAATATACATTAGGCCTCATCCATATTTTTCCCACATACTAATCCCACAAGGATGAATCATTCACCAAGTGGTCAGCCAACATGTTTACCCTTGGTTAAGCACTTCTCATGGTCTCATGTGTCCTCATAAGGCCTCTCACCATCCATACCAATCAAAACTCACAATCAACATATAATATGTAACCCAATTACTTTAAATGATCACTTCCCCTTTCATTTGTGCCAACCCACAAGATGAACTGCTCACCTAACCATCAATCACATTGTCTACTCTTAGCAAAGCCTCTAACATAATCACAATGAAGACATATTGGGACACTCACAGTCAATCTCATGTGTGGAAACCCATTTAAGGTCCATATCATTTAACTAACACAAGACCTGTGCATCACCCTAGTCATTGATTGATCATAATATCTAACTTCCACATAAGAACATAAATTTCAAAACAAATAATCTCTACATTCACATAATTTTAAACAAACTCTATTCTCATTCTAGTCTCTCATTCCAAATTATCCAAGCCCATATACTATGTCTCATAAAAAATAAATATTATATTATAAAATATTCTATGTAAAACCTAAATTCAACTAATATAAATCTACCCATCAAATATCATTTCATGATTCCTCCTCAATGAATAGATATCAAAAAATTATCAAAATGAACTAATTTAGGGATTTAACAATGAGCATCACCAAATTAAGATGGTAACTAATTATAAAATGTGGTATAGCCTTATTCATGGGAGTAATGATTATATCCATCGAAGGATATATATTTCATTATTAAATGTGAAGTGTGGAAGATTATGAATTCATGGGGAAAAGAAAAAAAGGGATAAAGGATCCTCTAGTTCATTTGGAAGGGAAAAGAAAAAAAATCAATGATTAATTAAAAGCCGCATCTGGAATGAATAAAGTACCAATACCTGTAATTTTTGGTAAAGTGTTCCAATAAAAGTGTTTTATCCCTCACCGGATTTAAAAAGATACCATTGGGCTCCCACTGACCCAAAATTAAGCTTTTAGTGGTATGAGAAGTGGATCCATGCTATTTCCTAGTCTATCAAAACACTAATGGACTAGATTCATGGTTTTGATGAATATTTTTACAACCCACAAAAATAATCCCATTTACCTAACACTGAAACCCTTTTACTTAAAGTCTTAATAAACTCCAATAATGTTCTCCCTCTTAACGCATATCCAAAATTCCAAATTTTTCAAATTTTGTATCTAATAAAATCTAATTCTTCCAAATTCTACAGATACCCAACAATGTGGGCTATTAAAAATTATCATCCATATATATTATCATCCCTATGAAATATTATCAGCAATCCCTATTAATCAACTTTAGCTACTCATATCCCATTCTTATATCCCACTTTAAAGCTGACTTTTGTATATATCCATATGTTCACCATAATATAACAAAGGGAATTGTATTTTTTCTAGGAGTCTCTAACTATGTTCAATACTAGATACAATGAATTACATGAATGATGTATCAACATTCTATTCCATCACACCACGGTTGATCATGTTCAAAAGATACCAAAAAAACACTACTACATTTATCCTATCTAAAATATCGAACTGAATTATATAATGTGGTGTCAAATTTACCCACCTCATTAGATGAAATTTTCCCAATATATATAACATAAGTATAAAAACAAAATCATCATTGTAAAACACTAATGGTTAACTTATTTGGTTTGTGCAAGACCACTTCCTACATTGATTTGTACTAAATATTCTCCCAATCATTTACAACCACTTCATAGTCTCCTACTAAAGACTCAAACTACTATACAAAACCCCAATTCAACCACACATTCCTCAAGACTAATAATATATTTAAATCCTCAATTATAAACAAATGATTCATCAAAATATACACCCCAAAAACTACTATACATAATTAATTTTCCCTAGTACCATAAAATGATACCCAGATATATTTTGCCCCACTAATTAGATATAACATTACATTGTTCATCTATTTATTGAAATCGAATCCTCGATTACCAACTAATAAGTTCTCTACAAATTATAGCTTCTACATTCAGTTTAATTCATGAAAAAAAGGATCATACCACTGAGAAATTAATGGGATTCTTCCCACAATAAGATAATCCATATAATAATCCTAATAATGCTAATATTATTGCATTCAAATATCATTTAAAAATAATAACTGATGATCCAAACCATAAATTACATAAAAAACATAAGTTATGGGCCTCTCTATGGGTTTTAATGTTAATTTCGTACATCACACTACTAATATATGACATCATAGACTATCCATTTTTACAACTCCAAGTCCTTATTGAAATATTATATAAAACTCCTAAATCAAAACTATATGGATATTTTTAAAACCTATATTAATATATTATATCAATATAGGTAATTAATTCAAAAATTAAAAAACCACTACCTCCAGTAATTATCATGCGCTACTCATGTTTACACCTAATGTAGACTCTAATGCTTTTGATAAGTAGTGTAAGACGTTTGTATATATTGAAAATAACCACATATAAGACCCTCATTTTCCCCTCATACACTAATATTATTCATGTACCAATTTTCCACATTGGTATCACTCAACGTATCAATTCATATTTAGTTTTGGAAGTGTGAAATTTCCCCTATAACTATCATGATCTATATCTTCATAATTTTTGTTGGTATTCTTTCAATTCTACCCAATTATTATTCTAATTTAAAAAAATTTTAGAGGTAAGAGAACCTCTACATGCTTTTTTATCACTCACATGAATACCTCTAAGATGGTGTTAAGATAAAAATATTCTAAACATACATATAATGGATAATTCATACCTTCTTAAAAATAGTATATTTATATAAATTCATTTCCTAAAAAAGATGATATGAAGTGGAATATTCCAACAACATAATCTAACAATGAATGTTGAAGACAATAAAGCTCTATTAAGTATTGGAACTTCCTAGGGTGTAATATTTATATAAATAACATCTTATAAAAATGAGATAGGAATTTTATCCATGATACTCTATCACCCTTTTTCATCTCTATAGTAATATACCATTCAAATAAATTTCATTCAAATTTAAAAACTACTAGATGACTCTAAATATGACCCAAATTACCAAACCATTAAAACATCAATTGGGAATTTTCTATCCCAATATTAATTCTTTGATATTCCGATAACTCCCACAATTGGGTAAGAAAATATTTGGAACTCCTGATTGACTCTATCCACTTCCTCCTCTCCTTCCATAAAATATTTTTCTAAATCACTAAAAAATAATATCAGACTCACTATAAATGGTAAATATATTATGCTACCATACCTTGGACAAATGTACATTTCTTCTACAAAATGCTCCATAGAAGCTATCACTCAAGCATCATTTTTAAATAAAATAAGGTTACACATCAATGAAAATTCCACAGTGATAAACCAATCATAATTATTTTCAAAACATTCAAAACATAAGTAAATTCACTATTCAACACTTCCCAAAAGTCATTTACAATATATACACCTCAAGACCAAACCAAAAGTACCTTTAAAATTTTATAAATAAAAAATATAATTCCCATTTACCATATTCTCTCATAGCCTCAGTATAATATTTGTTACCATTTACACTATTTTAACAAATAAATGATTATCTTCTCACTTAATCATGATTTCAAAGAATCATCCGTACTCCACATTATCACATTTCATACTTCATATACTTTTATAAAATTTAAATCATTCCTTTTAAGGCAATTTTTTCTTCAATTGAAATACTTTTGGTGAATTTACAAAATTATTTATATATAAATGGAAAAATTATTAATTACATCATCACCCAATAAAATCACATAATACCATCCTACATACCTTGTGCTTTTCATGGGAAACACTTTCTTTTCTAAAGGGAAAGAAATAATTTTAAAATCCACATCCTATAATAAACCTCACTGATTCAAAATTTTTATTTAATTCCGTGCATAAATAGCCATACGTTCTTATACTGTCCTATTAGAACACTCAAATTATGAAACCAAGAGTCATATCTAATCATCTATAGACTCACACACATAATTAGTTAGGTTAGGAAGCATACTAATCCTACCCTTCACACTGATCAAGAATATCTCCAAGTCATTATTCTTGATTCCATTCCTATACATATTCAAGGAAATATAAATTCTTGTTTTCCCAATCTATGACATTCATCATACCATATGTAGATTTAAACAATATCATCATAATAAATGTTGTAAGAACTAACAAAATTGATAATTTTTTTAGTTAGTAAATGTTCCAAAAATTAGATATTTAGGAAAAAAATAATAATTTATTATTGATTTTTTAATTAATAAATCCTTTTTTTCAAAATCCTTTTCCAATAACACATACTTATAAACTAGTTATATGAAACTATGTGTAAGTATGATACATGTCAACATGATTTATTTCTATTTATAAGTACTAATAAACTAATAAAATCATAAATATCATACTTTCTTAAATAACGTATCTATGATAAAAACCCATAATCATAACCCCATTCCCTAAAAACATGGACTTCTAGAATATAGGTTCTATCCATGAATAAGTGCATATTCTATCATAAATTTTGATAAACCTATCTTTATATACAATCCCTCAAATGAATAAATTTAATAAAAGAGGGGATATCATACCATTTTATAACATCACAACCAAGTTTACCCAAATTTTGCTTGATTAGGAAATTCCACACAACTCATGTACACCTCCCCATATGCTAGAGGCTTTTGACTAGTTTAAAGGGTCTAATATTATCATTGGGGAGGAAATAACCTTATTCAAATAACAAAAATAACAAAATGTAGAACCATAAGAAATGATATTAGAGTGTGAATGTAAATCCCGAGACTTTTATGAGAATTATTTTGTTTTTATGTTATATAAATCATCAAAGTAATCTTTCACTACACACAACACTAGCTTGGCTTGCTTTACACGCAACCGCGACCTTCCTCGATAGCTTGCAACGTACGCAATACCAAGTTTCATTAAAAAACGATATGCTATTAAAATATTATTAAAACTAGCCGTTATGAATAGTAATAACCACTTTTTGAAATTTTATTTTTTATTTTTCAAAATGGACTTCATTTTTGGATTCGGAATATCGAAATTAGCCTAGGGTGAAATTTTGGTATTTTTCTGAAAACATTCAATTTTTTGATGAATAGTGAAACCACTAAGTGGTAGTTAAAAAAAACTGAATTTTTCATAAAACATAATTTTTCCGCTTCTGTGAGTGAAATTTCGAAAATCCGAGAGACACAGTGAATATCAAGGACTAAAATGTGATTCAATGAGATGAAAATAATTTTTGGTGAATAGTAACTTTTAACTTTTTTTACCACGGTTAAAAGTAAATAGGGGAATTAAGGGTAAAAGTGTTATTATTATTACCCTAACACATGTCCTAATTCTATTGGATAAGTGAAATTCGACCAAAAACAACCTTATAAATAAAATATGACCATTTAGGCTCACTTTTATTAGATTAGGACATTTATTATTAATTTATTTAAAGAAAGGTTAAAATAGTTAAAATCAATGTTTAATAAGTAAATCATTTTTAATATAGGGTTATACATAAGATAAATTCGATTGTAAATATTCATTAGAAAGCTAATAATATTTCCTACATAATGAAATTTTATTTATAATTTTTAAAATAATTTAATTTATTTATGACACAATGATGATGTAGTAATTACCATAATAGTGAAAAATTAGAATTATTGGTATTATAAATACCCAAATAAATATAATTTGAGAATTTTTATGAATTCCACTAATTTTCTAGGTAAATATGACATGTTATTGTTGATTTAACTAGCTTTTTTCGAACTAATCATTCTGTTATGATTTTCACAAAAATCAATTACTAAATAGTGTCAAAAATTGACATAAAATAGTTTTTAAAACAAATATTATATTATTAATTGTTATTTTATTCCTAAAAATCTAAGGTTCTGCCAAATTACGTAGATAAGGTTATATATATTAATAATAAACAACTTGGGGTTTGTTTTTCTTGATATAGTATGTTTATTAACCTTATAGTGTAAGAATACCAGAAGACACGGTAAAAGTTAAATTATCTAACTTAAAGTTAAATCCAAATTATAAGGTTAAAATTGATACATAAACTTGGTATAAATTCTATTGGATGAGAGGATTTCGACCTATACCCACCTTATCTTCGAAATATACCAATTTGGAGCTATTAAAAACCGAATTGGACTTTATAATAAAATAATTTTTTTAGTTATTCCAAAGGTGCCCCTCTCCTCCCTTATAAAAGGGCACATCCTCCCCCTCTTCCTCACACCACATTGATCCTTCATGCTCGTCCAACCCCTTCCAATTTCTTCTCTCCACTTCCATAGAGACATACTAGAGGTCCTGGTCTTCTTCAAAGACCAATTTTAGTGCCCTAAATGGAGGTCTCAAAGAAGCGCTTCAAAGAAGAGGTAATGTCTGTTACCGATTCTTTCATATTTATTTCTTCTTCCACTTCTTCTTCTTTAGTTTTTTCATTATGAAGTAATAACATCAGTATCACTAATATACTTATATGTTATTATAAGTATTAAACAACCCTATTTCGCCATCTATCCATCCTAGGGAAAACGAAATCTCCGCGCGTGCGTACGTACGGAATACCGTCTCCACGCCGTGGTGTAATCTATTTTCCACCACCACATTACTTGGATGGGTATAATGGTGTAAATAATTACTATATATGATTATTATAAAGTGATATTTATTCTGAAATAGTATACAAACACTCCAATACAATTCCACGATCATGGTCATGATATCATCGCTCGTGCGTACGTACGGAATACCGCCTCCACGATGTGATGCGATTCGTTCTACATGATCTTCATTGCATAATGATTATATAAATGAATTGAAGGAATAAATATGATATATAGTACATTAATACCATTTTTTAAATGATGTATCTATAACCTAAAGAGAATAATAAGAATTTATTCGACAAAACACGCATAAGAACAAAAAGTTATAAACACCCGAATAACAAGTGGCAATGAAATATTACTACTAAGAAGCTAAGAATATGACCATATATGATATCATAACAATAATTATGATTCTTGAATAAGTCAATAACATTATTTAAATCATTATACAGGAGGTTCTGACACTTTCGAAGAAAATCGGACCTAAGATAAAGGAAAATATCACAATCTCATTTTTATCCGAGATTTTTTATACTTTGGTATTTACTGGGATGTATTTTATCATCCACATCCATGTTCCCTCAATATGTAATATTGTTTCCATCCACTTAAAATAGTTTAAATCCAATTTTACCTTCGGCAAGTTTTTAGTAAAGGATATGAATGGAATCTTTTGACGTTTTTCGTACGAGGTACTTTTTGACTTTTCCGACAAAAGTACGAGAAAAATGTTTCTTCAACATATACGACATGAATGGATTTTTAAAACATTATTTCCAAGAATCTCTCTTTACAAGTTTTCAAGTTTATTTTTAATCAACTTCTTTTAGTTTAAAATTCTAAGACATGTTAAGAAAGGAAAATGTTTTTAAAGTAGAAATGATATTTTCCTCAAGAATGGAGTTCAAGTGTTTTATCAAAATTATTTTCCATCTAAGATAATATAGGGTTCTGTTTCTACCCCTATTATTACATTGATTTGATTATGTTGTGATGGAATTATTTTTATGAATACATTTATCTTATATGAATTGTTTTATGATTTCATGTTGTTTAAGAATCCCATTTTTATTACATGGGTTGTGCAATGATGTATGATTTATGATTTTCTGGAACACATAAGAATGGTATCATTATGAGATGGGTGGGACCTATATCTCCCTCCAATTAATTGGGTAAAGATTTTATATCTCCTCAGATAGACATGGCTGGAATAGAAGGTTATACCTGTTCAGTGAAATAAGACTGAAACGAGGAGTGAACTCGGTTCAGAAATGGACTTTGTCCACAAAGATAGTCTTGGAAATGAGTCTTGACTAATAAGAAATGATTCTCTATGATTATGTGTTCATGAAACAAAGTTTCATTTTTTATGTTTTGATTATTGGGATTACATTTCACTACCATGATTTATCCCATGTTATGAAATTATTTTCTCTTTTGCAGGTTAAGATTTCCAAAAGTTATGTTCTTATGAATATAATGTGATTGATATTTCTTTTGTTTACCCTTACTAAGCATTTGAGCTCACCCTTTTTTATGATTTCTTTCCCCAGGTCAGGAAGAAGGTTATTAAGTAAGATATGCCAAAATGGACTATAGATATGATGAAATAAATGGGAGACAGTGTAGACATTTTATGAACCAGTTGTTTATGTTTCCCAGTTTCTAAAGACACTATTCCTATACGGTCCATTCGTGGTTTTGTAATATGTTGTAATAAGTATTCTTCAATTTTGAAGTATTAACAATGTATGTAAAGTATGGGTCGTTATAGATGGTATCAGAGGAAAGGTATAGTCAACCTTTGGAAACTAGGATGTGAAAGCCTTAGTGAGAACCCTAAGGATAAGTCTAAGCCTAGAAAACAATCTTAGTGTTTTAGGAATGGACATGAATAACCTAGGATAAGACCTTAATTGTGAAATTTTATTCTTGATTATATGGTTTTGTTATTATAATTAGTGTTGCTCACACTATTATTCTTGGTTTTCGTCAATGCCTAGAACCCGAAGGAACCATGTTAATGTGGAATGCGACGGGCAATGCAGTTATTGTCCCCCTGAGCAACCAAACGTTATGGGAGCTGGAATGAAAAATCTTGTAGCTATGGTCACACAACTTTGTCAAGCTATAAATGATGCATGACTTCCAAACTAGCAAAGGAAGGGGAAAAATTTTGTTGAATCCTTCATGAGGCAGCGTCCACCATCTTTCAGTGGGTCTACTGATCCATTAGTTGCTGAACAATGGATTAGTACTACTAAAAAGATATTTTGAGTTCTTCAATGTTCTGAACATGATAAAGTCATCTTAACAGTGTATCGTTTGGAAGGTGATGCTGATGAATGGTGGAATCGTATCAAGAATACGAGGCAAAGGGATGAAATTGAGCCCATGGAATGGGACGAGTTCAAGAACTTATTTTTCAATAAGTATTTCCCTCATATTCTTCAAAGAAATATGGAGAAGGTGTTTCTTGAACTAAAGAAAAAGGATGATGAATCCGTTGTTACCTACGAAGAAAATTTTACAAGACTTGCAAGGTATGCTTCTGGTATTATTATCTAACCTGAGAGAAATATCGATCGATTCCTTAGTGTCTTAAAACCAAGTCTTCGAAGGGCGTTATCCATAAGGGACTTCAATAGCTACGAGGAAATCGTTCGATGTGCTCTCAATGTTGAGATGGAGATTGGAGTAACCCATTAGTCATATGGTTTTGATAAGAAGAGGAAAATGGAATTCAAAGGAAAATTTAAAGAGCACACTGAAAATAAGATGAGCTTTCCATTATGCTCAAAGGGTCAAAAGAAACATGGAGGGAGTTGTCTTAAAGGGACAAGTAAATGTTTCAAATGTGGAAAGGAAGGTCATCGGGCATTTGAATGATGCAATGATGGGAAGAAGATGTCTAATGATGTAAACAAAGGAAGGGATACACAAAATGAACATAATACACTTCAATGATTCAAGTGTAAATAGATGGGGCATTATTCCAATCAATGCCCAATCCAAGGGTTGATGATGATGGTCGACGTCAAAAAACTCTTAAGGCTAAAGACAAAGGAACGTCACATGCAATTTCTATCAGCGATGTGGAGTACGATAACGATGTGGTGAAAGGTACACTTACCATCCACTCTAAAGTAGCAAATGTTTTCTTTGATTCTAGATACACCCACTCTTTTATTTCTGAAGATTTTTCTAATGATATCACTGTATTACCTCAACAATTAGATTTTGAGTTAGCTATGACAACCCCTAATGGAACAACAGTAGCATCAAAAGTTTTTAATTCTTCTCCGATTAAAGTTTGTGGGAAAGTGCTTCCTGCAAATATTGAGATTCTTCTTATATTGGAATTTTATGTGATTCATGGCATGGATTGGCTTTCTTTATATGGAGATCATATCAATTGCCAAAGAAGGTAAGTCACATTTCATATTCCAGATCAATCTATGATCGTCTATCGATGCAAGGATGAACATAACCTTCCAGTGGAAATTTCTTCCATCTTATGGGTCTTGAATCCACTGAATGAAGGTTATTTATCTCAAATGGTTGGTGAGAAACTCACAATTAAGAATATGCCCATTGTATGGGAGTTTCATGATGTCTTTCTGGAGGAATTGCCGGGTCTTCCACCAAATCATGAAGTTGAGTTTTCAATAGAACTCATACCAGGTGCTTTACCTATTTCAAAGACACCTTATAGAATGGCCCCAATTGAGTTATAGGAATTGAAGAAGCAACTCCAAGAGAATCTGGATAAGGGATTCATACGCCCTAGTGCGTCACCTTGGGGAGAACCTGTTCTATTTGTTAAGAAGAAAGCTGGATCAATGAGACTCTGCATTGATTATCGAGAACATAACAAGATCACTATCATGAACAAATCTCCTCTCCCACGCATTGATGACTTATTTGATCAACTACGCAGAGCTCAATACTTTTCCAAGATTGATATTCGTTCAGGGTATCATCAATTAAGGGTCAAAAGGGAGGATATACCAAAGACGACTTTCCGTACAAGGTATGGACACTATGAATTTATAGTGATGCAATTTGGTCTTACTAATGCCCATGATATCTTCATGGATCTGATGAATAGAGTCTTTGGAGACTATCTTGATCAGTTTGTGGTAGTCTTTATAGACGATATTCTTGTCTATTCAACGATAAAAGAATAACATGAAGATCACTTGAGAATTATATTGAAGACCCTGAGAAAGAGAAGATTTATGACAATTTTACCAAGTTTGAATTTTGGCTTCAAAAAGTTTCATTTTTGGGTCATATAATCTCAAAAGAAGGGATATATGTAGATCCAGCAAAAACAGAGGTTATCAAAAGATGGTCGAGACCAACAACAGTAACCGAGATCCGATGTTTTCTTGGTTTGGCTGGATATTATCGACGTTTTGTGAATGATTTTTCACGATTATCTAATCAACTCACCAGGTTGACTCGGAAAGGAGTTAAGTTTGTTTGTACGGAGGAATGTGAAGAGAATTTAAAGGAGTTGAAAAGAAGGTTATCCAGTGAACCTGTGCTCACACTGCCTTATAGTGGATAAAGATTTGTGGTCTATAGTGATGCATCCAAGAAGGGGTTGGGGTGTGTTCTTATGCAAAATGATATGGTGATAGCTTATGCCTCACAACAGTTGAAAACCCATGAGAAAAATTACCCAACTCATGATTTAGAGTTAGCTGTGGTAATTTTTGCATTAAATATTTGGAGGCATTACCTTTATGGTGAAAGGTGTGATATTTATACTGATCATAAAAGATTAAAGTATATTTTCACAAAAAAGGAGCTTAATATGCGCCAAAGAAGATGGTTGGAGCTGATTAAGGATTACGACTGCTCAATTCATTACCACCCTGGGAAAGCAAACAAGGTGGAAGATGCATTAAGCCGACAAGACTATGCCAGTTTATCTATGATGAGGATCACAAAAGATCCAATATTTTTGGATTTACAAAGGATGGATCTTGGAATTATAATGGGAGGGGTAAAATCGTATCTTTCTCAAATGAATGTTCTATCATCTATACATGTGAAGATTAAAGAGGCACAGAAAGAAGATGTAGAGTTACAAAAGAAGGTGAGAAATGTTCCTGAATTCAACCTTGATTGTGATGGGATAATAAAGTTCAAGAATCAGGTTTGTGTTCCTCCAATCCCCGAATTAAAGAAGGAGCTGCTGGATGAGGCTCATAGTTCTTCATTCTCTATTCATTCTGGAATCATGAAGATGTATAGGGACTTGAAAGAGTACTTCTGGTGGGATGGCATGAAAAGAGATGTTTCTGAATATGTCTCATGATTCTTGGTTTGTCAGCATGTTAAAGCTGAGAGACAGAAGTCCAAGGGGGTGTTACAACCATTACCCATACCCGAATGGAAATGGGAAAACATCACTATGGACTTTGTCACAGGACTTCCTAAAACATCCAAAGGCAATAATTCTATCTGGGTCATAGTTGATCATCTTACAAAGTCTGCACACTTCATTGCTATTAGAGAGGATTTCTCTCTGGATCAGCTTTCCAGGATATATGTAAAGGAAGTGGTAAGATTGCATGGAGTACAACTTTCTATTATATCTGATCGGGATCCGAGATTTACCTCGAAGTTCTGGAGAAGTCTTCAGCATACTCTGGATACAGAGTTGAGTTTCAGCACTTCTTATCATCCTCAAACAGATGGCCAGTTTGAGAGAACAATTCAAACTCTAGAAGATATGTTGAGAGCTTGCTCTATGGATTTCAAAGGAGGTTGGGATCAACACCTACCTTTGGTAGAATTTTCTTATAATAATAGCTTTCACTTCAGTATTCAGATGGCTCCTTATTAATCTCTCTATGGAAATAAATGCAGGATTCCAACTTCCTGGGATGAATTTGGGGAAAAAAAGCTATTAGGACCTGATCTTGTTGATGAGATGGCAGAAAAGGTCCGATCTATTCAACAACAAATAAGAGCAGCTCAAAGTCGACAGAAAATTTGCGCCGACAACTGAAGAAAAGACCTAGAGTTTGAAGTGGGTGATAAAGTGTTCTTATGAATATCTCCCTGGAAGAGGGTCATGAGATTTGGAAAGAAGGGGAAGTTGAGCCCTAAATATATCGGTCCTTTCGAAATACTGGATCGTGTTGGAAAGGTAGCTTACCGATTGGAGCTTCCACCGAATATCTCTCAAGTTCACGATGTGTTCCATATATCTCTCCTGAGAATTTAAATACCTGATCCTTCACATGTACTCAGCTCAGAAGTTGTACCGCTGGAGCAAGATATTTCTTATGAAGAACAGCCGATAGAGAATCTGGATCGTATCGAAAAATTCCTACGAAACAAGACCACTCGCTTGGTGAAAGTTTTATGGAGGAACCACCAATTAGAAGAAGCTACATGGTAGATTGAGGATATGATGAGGGAGAGGTATCCTCATCTGTCTGTGACAAAGTGGCGAATTTCGAGGGCGAAATTCATTTTAAGGGGGTTAGAATGTAACGCCTGAGACTTTTATGAGAAATATTTTGTTTTTATGTTATATAAATCACCAAAGGAATCTTTCACTACACACAACACTAGCTTGGCTTGCTTTACACGCAACCGCGGCCTTCCTCGATAGCTTGCGTCGTACGCAATACCGAGTTTCACTAAACAACGATATGCTATTAAAATATTATTAAAACTAGCCGTTATGAATAGTGATAACCACTTTTTTAAATTTTAAAATTTTTATTTTTCAAAATGGACTTCATTTTTGGATTCGGAATATCGAAATTAGCCTAGGGGAAATTTTGGTATTTTTATGAAAACTTTAAATTTTTGATGAATAGTGAAACCACTAAGTGGTAGTTAAAAAAACTGAATTTTTCATAAAACATAATTTTACCGCTTCTGTGAGTGGAATTTCGAAAATCTGAGAGACACGGTTGATATCAAGGACTAAAATGTGGTTCAATGAGATGAAAATAATTTTTGATGAATAGTAACTTTTTACTTTTTTTTACCACGGTTAAAAGTGAATAGGGGAATTAAGGGTAAGAGTGTTATTTTTATTACCCTAACACATGTCCTAATTCTATTGGATAAGTTTAATTTGACCAAAAACAACCTTAGGAATAAAATATGACCATTTAGGCCCACTTGGATTAGATTAGGACATTTATTATTAATTTATTTAAAGAAGGGTTAAAATTGTTAAAATCAAAGTTTAATAAGTAAATCATTTTTAATATAGGGTTATACATAAGATAAATTAGATTGTAAATATTCATTAGAAAGCTAATAATATTTCCTACTTAATGACATTTTATTTAAATTTTTTAAAATAATTTAATTTATTTATGACATAATGATAATGCAGTAATTACCATAATAGTAAAAATTTATAATTATGGATATTATAAATACCCAAATAAA
Organism: Viscum album; assembly: GCA_963277665.1. Lineage (NCBI taxonomy): Eukaryota > Viridiplantae > Streptophyta > Magnoliopsida > Santalales > Viscaceae > Viscum > Viscum album. The sequence continues at coordinate 672,110,307 of OY728123.1, forward strand.
TATAATTTGAGACTTTTTATGAATTCCAATAATTTTCTAGGTTAATATGACATGTTAGTATTGATTTAATTAGCTTTGTTTGAACTAATCATTCTGTTATGATTTTCACAAAAATCAATTACTAAATAGTGTCAAAATTGACATAACATAGTTTTTAAAACAAATATTATATTATTAATTGTTATTTTATTCCTAAAAATCTAAGGTTTGGCCACATTACATAGATAAGGTTATATATATTAATAATAAACTACTTGGGGTTCGTTTGTCTTGATATAGTATGTTTATTAACCTTGTAGTGTAAGAAAACAAGAATACATGGTAAAAGTTAAATTATCTAACTTAAAGTTAAATCTAAATGATAATGTTAAAATCGATACCTAAACTTGTCTAAATTCTATTGGATGAGAGGATTTCGACCTATACCCACCTTATATTCGAAATATTTCAATTTGGAGCTATTAAAAACCTAAATGGACTTTATAATAAAATAATATTTTTAGTTATTCCAAAGGTACCCCTCTCCTCCCTTATAAAAGGGCACATCCTCCCCCTCTTCCTCACACCACTTTGAGCCTTCAAGCTCTGCCAACCCCTGACAATTTCTTCTCTACACTTCCCTAGAGACATCCTAGAGGTCCTGGTCTTCTTCAAAGACCAATTTTAGTGACCTAAAAGGAGGTCTCAAAGAAGCGCTTCAAAGAAGAGGTAATGTCCATTACCAATTCTTTCATCTTTTTTTCTTCTTCCACTTCTTCTTATTTATTTTTTTCATTATGAAGTAATAAAATCAGTATCACTCATATACTGATATGTTATTATAAGTATGAAACAACCCTATTTCACCTTCTATCCATCCTACGGAAAACGAAATCACTGTGCGTGCGTACGTACGGAATACTGTCTCCACACCATGGTGTAATCTATTTTCCACCACCACCTTACTTGGATGGGTATAATGGTGTAAATAATTACTATATATGATTATTATAAAGTGATATTGATTCTTAAAAAGTATACATACACTCCAATACAATTCCACGATCATGGGAACAATATCATCGCTCGTGCGTACGTACGGAATACCGTCTCCACGATGTGATGCGATTCGTTCTACATGATCTTCATTGCATAATGTTTATAAAAATGAATTGAATGAATAAATAGGATATATAGTACATTAATACCATTATGTAAATGATGTATCTATAACCTAAAGAGACGAATAAGAATTTATTCGACAAAACACACATAAGAACAAAAAGTTATAAACACCTGAATAACAAGTGGAAATGAAATATTAATACTAAGAAGCTAAGAATATGACCATATATGATATCATAAAAAATAATTATGGTTATTTAATAAGTCAATATCATTATTTAAATCATTATACAGGAGGTTCAGACACATTCAAAGCAAATCGGACCTAAGGTAAAGGAAAATATCACAATCTCATTTTTATCCGAGATTATTTATACTTTGGTATTTACTGGGGTGTATTTTATCATCCACATCCATGTTTCCTCAATATGTAATATTGTTTCCATCCACTTAAAATAGTTTAAATCCAATTTTACCCTACGGTGAGTTTTTAGTAAAGTATATGAAAGGAATCTTTTTTCGTTTTTCGTACGAGGTACTTTTTGAATTTTACGACAAAAGTACGAGAAGAATGTTTTTTTAACTTCTACGACATGAATGGATTTTTAAAACATTATTTCCAAGAAGCTTCCTTTACAAGTTTTAAAGTTTATTTTTAATCAACTTCTTTTAGTTTAAAATTGTAAGACATGTTATGAAAGGAAGATGTTTATGAAGTAGAATGGATATATTCCTCAATAATGGAGTTCAAGTGTTTTATAAAAATTATTTTCTATCTAAGATAATATAGGGTTCTGTTTCTATCCCTATTATTACATTGATTTGATTATGTTGTGATGGAATTATTTTTATGAATTCATTTATCTTATATGAATTGTTTTATGATGTCATGTTGTTTAAGAATCCCATTTTTATTACATGGGTTATGCAATGATGTATGATTTATGATTTTGTGGCACACATAAGAATGGTATCATTATGAGATGGGTGGGAACTATATCTCCCTCCAATTCATTGGGTAAAGAATTTATATCTCATGAGATAGACATGGCTGGAACGACAGGTTATACCGGTTCAGTGAAATAGGACTAAAACGAGGAGTGAACTCGGTTCAGAAATGGAATTTTTCCACTAAGATAGTCTTAGAAATGAGTCTTGACTAATAAGAAATGATTCTCTATGATTATGTGTGAATGCCACAAATTTTCATGTTTTATGTTATGATTATTGGGAATACATTTCACTACCATGATTTATCCCATGTTATGAAATTATTAACTCTTTTCCAGGTTAAGATTTCCAAAAGTTATGTTCTTATAAATATGATGTGATTGATATTTCTTTTGTTTACCCTTACTAAGAATTTTAGCTCACCCTTTTTTATGTTTTATTTCCCCTGGTCATGAAGAAGGTTATTAAGTAAGATATGCCAAAAGGGACTATAGATATAATGAAATAAATGGGAGACAGTGTAGACGTTTTATAAACTGGTTGTTTATGTTTCCCAGTTTCTAATGACACTATACCTATATGGTCCTTTCGTGATTTTGTAACATGTTGTAATAAGTATGCTTCAATTTTGATGTATTAACAATGTATGTAAAGTATGGGTCGTTATAGTGAATATGGAATTGAAGTGTAAATATAATATTAAAAAGTCTATATATCACAAAAACTATCAAATGAACCCATTTCATTTCATAAAAGTCATATATCAAAATAGTTATCACATGATGGACTGATGATATACATGTCATATAATAAAAGGTAAAATAATAAATGTGGGGGATACCATTACAAAATCCATATGCCTTTTCTTAGTATTTCCTATATCCATGTCATGTTTCTCCTACTCAACCACCTATCATAGAATCCTTTTAATAAATTACATCTTGATAAATGAGGTCTATATATCCACTAAGGTTCATGTATAGGTTGTAAGTATACAACATATCATACCACCACCAATAGGACCCTATGATATACCAAAATTTATATATGTTTGGGTATTGATATTCTAGTAGACACAAAATGTTACCATCACACAATATCCAGTATAATAATTTCAACTTAATCTGATACTAATAAACCAAACATAATATAATCCATGCCATAGGGTTTCATGGCACACTTTCCAACCCTTCATCCTAGTGACATGTATTTAAATCATGGGTGAGAAAAAAAATATGAAAACCCTCATGAAATATATATACCACTGGGTTCCATTACACAATTGTTAGTCCTCAAAACCAAAATGTGCATCTAAATCATCGAAGTCGTGTAACATAGCTAAACCACTATGAATGGATTAGTTAATGGAATAACATAGTTGGACTCTTGGTAAATGCATCTCAATCGATAGGAAAGGTGTAACGTAGTAAATACCATGAAATGATTCATAGACATGATGTAACATATTTAACCTCTTTATGTTGCATCAGGATCATGGGAATGGTGTAACATATCCATTACCAAGTGTAATATCATCATGAAATCAATAGAAAAATACATCTTATCTAGGATAATAATAAAAAATCACATGGAAACACATTTTACAATATATTATCCCTTGACTATAACCTGTCACATATCATGCATCACATACCCCAACATTCCAATATCTTATCCCCTGGATAAAACGATCACAACCCATATGTATAATATTTTTATACATTTTTCCCATATCTCAATAATCTTTGAAAAAGCACAATATTCTCAATAAATATATATCAAATAAATATAAGGTCATTTTTTCATCAAACATCATTCCCTATCATGGATTTCAAGTCCATTAACATTGAATAGTCACTTAATCAATCTACACTAGATAGGATATCTCACCTAATATCCAAGGATCACCCATGACTCTTTTCATTTCATTTTATATCATATCAAAAATCACCTACATGGTGACTCCATAGCCATTAATCCTCATCTTTATTCGTCCCATACATAATCCCCTAAGGATGAACCATTCATTAGGGGGTTAGAACACTATTCTACCCACAATAGATCACTTCTCATGGTCATGTCTGTCCTTTCCAGACATCTCAATAACAATTCTATGTCAAACTCAAAAATCACCTATTTGGTGAAATAAAAAATCCTTAAACCACTTCTTATAGTTTCAAAAGTATTAACACACAATTTGAAGCAATAATTAAATAATCAATAACATTATAAACTCTTATAAAACCCTCCAACATAATCATAAGAGACCACTATAAGACCCTCATAATCAATATCACACCTAGACACCCATCTATGGTCTGTAACACTAAACTAAACCATAACTCACTTTTTATCTTGGTAATAGAGTGATTCTAATAAACAACTCTCATGTGTGAAACATAAATTCCTATATTAAAGGGATATACCTATTGTCTCTCAAAATTGTTAACTCTATTAGTGTTTATTTGGGTCTCCCTATAATATTAACATCCCCACACATATAACTCTATTGTAACCATATCGGAGTTCCACATAGCCTTAGGTGCACCTCCACATATTCTAAAGATTAATGAATAGTATAATGTTTCTATGATAATCTCAGAAGGATACTATAACCACATATAAAATTAAAACAATATAATAGATATAATGTATTTTCAGTTATCAAAAAATCAGGTAATATAAAAAAAATATCATAGAAAAATAAACCAATAGGATAAACACAACACATGATATAAAAGATGAACTAACTACAGTGTCCTATATGATATGAAAAAAACAATAAGATATCTCATCGGTAGATCATATAAACCCAATATCAAAATATAAAAAATATAAAAATAACCATAACCTATTCATAGGTCCTAACCTGAACCCATATTCTAACTCTATCCACGTTATTTGTCATAATCATCCAACATTAGGTCTCTTCCCTACCTGTACCTGGGACTGTGAGGCCTACTCAGGTACCAATATTCGAGGGTCTCCCAAGTAAGTTGTGATTATAAATTTGTATTAAACCATAAATGGTGTCCCTATATATATCCAATATAAACTAGGTTCATGTTTATGTTCTATAATAAATTACTAAAGGTATAAATAAACAATCCATTGTCATTCCATGGGTTTATGGTGACACCCGGGACTGGCCATACCTTCTTCGAACAGTGTTGAATGTCTTTGAAAATGATATATAAACAATAGGGGGAATAGATACCCTCCCTAAAACCTTCTCATCATTATCAACATCTAAGAGGGAATCCCCCTCCCACCCCCTTGAAACCACCTCATCATCACTCAGGGTAGAATAATTCACCTCCATACAACCACCTCATAATCACTCAAGGGGTAATGTAACCCATCCTTATAACTACCAAATCATCTTTCATGGTGTAGGGGATAGATCCCATTCCTAAAACCACTTCTTCATCACTAAAAGGATAATTATTTCCCTACCTAAAACCACTTTCCATATCTCATCACCCAGGGGGAATAACTCTCCACCATGGAACCACTTTTCATTTATCATCACCTAAGGAGTAATATCACCCCACCCTAATACCACTCTCTCTTTCTTATCTCTTTGGGAAAATATATTCATACCCGAAATTCACTTTCCATTTAAAATTACATTGGGGGAATAACACTATTATCTGAAACCAATTTCCATATCATTGGTTGGATAAGCACCGTACAAAAATTCACTTTATATTAAATTAACTAGTTACTATAATTTAATAGGAGATACTAATCACATTTTTTAAATTAATACCACAAAGTTGTACATAGTTTCCAATTTTAACATTTTCTATCCATTTTCATCCTAGTGTTCATCCTAGTGCATCTATGTTCAATTTACTAAGTATTAATTTAACATTGTCTACCTCTAGGACTTATACTCAGTAATTACCATTTAATTAGTTCAATTAACAACATGCTGGGATTCTAATGTTTTAGGATTTACATTTATTTATGGAATACTCATGGGATGAATATTTCGATTTTCACATGTAATGGAAACATAAACAATTTAATTATGTTTTTAATTAAGTAATAATTAGCTTAGAATAACCAAATATAATACATGAAATGAAATAAGTTTGTTCATTTAGGATAATTGAAATTCCAACTACCTCATTTAGAGTTCTTTCCTTTTAGCCTATATCGCCCACCATCTCTTAAGCTCGTCCAAGTTGAACCAGACATCACCAACCACATGAAGCCCTAAATCTATAAAATACCTACTTAAATAAATTATAAAACACAAATAATTAATTCACACATAAAATAAATTTTAATTAAAAAAATAACGATTTTGGAATAATTAAATAATCTCTCATTGGGTGACCTTATTAGAGATAAATATTTAGAAAATGGGTTTTCATCACCCCCAATATCCACTAAAATACCTAACACAAAAAAGTCACTAATTTATTATTTCAAATCATCCATAAAGTATACCTAAACTAGTTGAAATCATAACAAAAATAATGGAATGACATACCTTAATGAAAATATATGAAACCTAGTACAATCATCGTCATTAGATCCCCCTTTAGTCAAACCACACAAAATTACCCTTCATATATAGATTACTATGCCATTAATTGATGGAATAGTTACCAAACCTTGGACTAGAGACACTAAAGTCAAGGGAAATAATGAAATGAGGGGAACCAAATAAGAATAAGAAAACTATACCATAAATAATAGGGAAATACCTTTAATAAATTTTAGTTAAGGAGGAAAAAAGGGAGAAGAGGTTGGGAAGAGTACTATAGCCTATTCCTATTCATGTCACTAGAATGAAGAATGTAGTAATAATTTTCTATTGTAAAAAAACAAAAGATTCTAGATGTTTATATTTAATCAAAAATTATTATTAATATTTGATAAAAATATGGAAAACTCTCCTTAATATCAATCTTTGAAAAATAATAGGACCCTTACTTATGGACATTGAAGACACTTATATATCAACCCCTTGAGTACCCTTTCATATTTCATCTTTACTATCTTCATCAATTTTTTACAGAGCCCAAAACCCTTATGTATTATGGATATGACTCTTATGTATCATCCTTAGTCATAAGAATGATCCTTATATATCAATGAAATTAATATTATGTATCCTTCCTTAAAAGTTTCCACACCTTTATATATTATGAAATTATCATTATGTATCATAGTGAACACTCTTATACTTAGATCAATTTCACATCATAGGGTAAATAAGAGTTACCATCACTAGTGCAGAAAACGTTTTTTACGTCGGTTATTTTTCATTTTTTACGTCGGTTTCTAGCCGACGTTAATTCTAGTGACGTTATAAATAAGGTTTTTGACGCCAGTTATTTAAAAACCAACGTCAAAGACATAAAATCGCGATGTTTATCACGTCGGTTATTTTAGAACCTACGTGATAAAGAAAATGGGAAGGGTTTATCACGCCGGTTATTTATCAACTGACGTGATAAAAGGCCTGGAAAATGGTTTATCACGTCGGTTATTAAAAAACTGACATGATAAACAGGGGCGAGGGGGGTTTATCACGTCGGTTCATATAGAACCGACGTGATAAACTAGGGTGAGGGGGTTTTATCACGTCGGTTCTATAAGAACCGACTTGATAAACCGGCGTGAGGGGGTTTTATCACGTCGGTTCTATAAGAACTGATGTGATAAACCGGGGTGAGCGTGGTTTATCACGTCGGTTTTAGTAAAACCGACGTGAAAAACTGGGGGAGGGGGGTTTATCACGTCAGTTATTATATAACCGCTATGACAAACCGGCAGGAGGCGGTTTATCACGTCAGTTATTCAATAACCGACGTGATAAACCATTGTCCAGGCCTTTTATCATGTCGGTTATTCAATAACCGACGTGATAAACCATTCTCCAGGACTTTTATCACGTCGGTTATTAAATAACCGACGTGATAAAGCATTCTCCAGGCCTTTTATCACGTCGGTTATAAAATAACCGACGTGATAAACCATTCTCCAGGCCTTTTATCACGTCAGTTATTAAATAACCGACGTGATAAACTATTTTCCAGGCATTTTATCACATAAGTTATTAAATAACCGACGTGATGAACTATTTTCCTGTAATTTTAACACGTCTGTTATTTAATAACCGACGTGATAAACCCATTTATTTAAGAGGAATGCAGTCATCTTCTCTCCACCAGAATCAACCAGAAAACAAATCAAGAAATCGTACCACAAAAACAGAAGTAGATCAAAATTAAGCATGTACATAGATAACATATAAAACATACCCCCTAGACAGCCCCCACCCTCATTTATACCACATGGACATCCCTGCCCCACCCCGTTGGAGCCCTCACCCTCAAGTATGCCCCCTGGACAGCACTCCCCCACCCCATTGGACCTCCCGCCCTCATGTATACCCCTTGGACAACCCTCCCCCACCCCATTAGAGCCCCCACCACACTCCTGGACTGCCCCCGACCCCCGGACACTCCCAAACACCCCTCGAAAACCCCCCACCCGCCTGAACAGCACTCCCTCAACCCCTCACCCCACTTGACAGCCCCCACCACTCCCCTGGACAGCCCCAAACACCCCTGGACAAACCCCCCCCCCCCATACACACCCCTGGACAGCACTCCCACACCCCCGAACCGCCTTCCCACACCCCTAGACATCCCTGCCACCCCCAGGACTGTCCCCCCACCCCACCGGACAGCCCTCCCAGACCGCTGGACACCCCCCAACCCCATTGAACACACCCCCACACCCTTGAACCCCTCCCCCATAGACCCAAATCCATACCAGAAAAACCATCAAAAGTAGACCAAAACAAGAAGTAGAGAAAAATTAAACATTAACTTATATAACATTCAAAACATACACTGTCAACATCAAAAAAACTAAATCCAACCTAAACAACTACCAAATACACAATTAAAATGACAATATTCAAAATTACATTTTACATTACAAACAACTAAAATTCAATCAAATCTGTAAAATAATTTGACCACTCCACTTGTACGTGTTTGATGTCTTCAGTAGTATAGGGTTGAGGGTCATCAAAAAGCTACAAATGAAAAATAAGATAGTTAACATGTATAATGAATAAATCAAATTGAAATATTATGGAAAAGTTTAAGAGGAAATTGTACCAGGTCAAAATTCAGAACTGTCCCAGTTGTTATTATTTCATACATAAATCTTAACATATAATATCCACATTCGATGAGGCCTTGTTGTTCATGAAAATTATGTTTGAATGAGTTTAAATTCAATATATTATTTTTATGTAATAAATCAAAAAGTACAAATTATAAATGGAAATTTACCTTCGCATTTATATATTTGATCTTTGCATTTCTTGTCTTTGTGTTTTTTCGAAAGTAGACCCATGCACTTTTAGAAAATAATACGAATGGGGTAAATTTAAAATTCATTATAATATATAAAACTATTGAGAAATTGAAACTTACTTTTCCAATATATTCTTAAAAATTTCCCGCACATCACCATGAACAGATCATATCCACTAAAGAGCTTTCTCCCTTGGGAAAAAAATCCCTAACATCCAATGATCACTGATAAAAGGAAATTTAATGTTAGTGGTTTTTTATGTTAAAAGATAATTAACTCTTTGAGAGAAATGTGTTTCATACCTCTCACAAAAAGGCATCATCCGACATTGTGTGATTATATTCTTTTCAAATCTTTCAGCAATATAAACCATTCTTTGTTCCTCATTCAATGCACATTCTTCAGGGGAAATCAATTGCGGGTCCATGAATCCACATACTTCTGTCAGCTCATTCCTCTGACAAATTTTATAAAGATACCTAATACAAAACATACATAAGTATACATTTTTAATAAATATAACGCAGGGAAAATGTGTTAAGACTTACATGGAAAACATTTTCACCACGTTGATGCCCAACTTATCTCCAGTAACAAGCTCCATGATATCATTTTTTGTAATCCCCACACTTATTTCACATCCACAAACATGATATTCCATTGGAAACTCATAAAAACCCAACAACAAATGTGAATATCTTGACAATCTGTCAAGACCACTGGAATCTGTATCTGATGTCATATCCTGTTGTCTTTGTTGTTGTCTATACAGTATTTCTTTACCTTTGAAGTATTCCTATGAAAAAAAATTGAAAAATATAGTAGTTTTAAAATGATAAAACAACTTTAATAAACAAATGAAATAAAAGATATAACATTCATACCTCTGTGGTAATGAGTCGAAGAAGTCTGGATGGCCAAACTAAAAAATGGCTGATACTCTGTTCAACTGTCGCCACCTCATCTGTATGTATTGGTACCCTAGCTGATCTATCTATAATATCATGTACAGTGACCCTCTGATTCTCTACCTCTAATTGTTGATGATGAACTATATCTCCTACACAATATACCAACCCGTATGCTACTATATGATGTTGAGAATCATCAACAAACAACTCGCAATATGTAGGAAGCTACGGCGGAGGCGTAGGATAAAAAATGGGGTCCGCAGGCTGAGGTGGGGGAGTGGGAGCTACTGGTGGAGGTGGAGGATAAATAATGGGGTCTGGTGGGGGAGGTGGAGGAGTGGGAGCTGCAGTCAGAAATTGTCTTTGCATTTCTGCAAACATAGACTGCACCGACTCTCTAATCTTGTCCTCCATCGTCGCATTAATATTTTTAACTTCAGCCTCCAAGGATTCTATTTTTTTAATAACCCCCCTCATTGTTAGAAGTTGAAGAACGTGGAAACACTTTTCTTACCGATACACCTGCCATATATCCTCTTACACGACCAAGATGTTCGGGCCTTCCCAATGCTGCAAATAAAATACCATCCCTCCCAGTAGCTCTAAATGTCCCCTCTGAACTCTGCTCCTCAAGAGAGTCATGTATTAATTAATTGAACATTTCTGTAATGATTGAAACTTATATGAAGAAAAAAGTTAACTTAAATAAATTAAATAGATATCTTACAATCCTCTCAGCTACGATTCTCGATTCTTCCGAAAGATATTGCCCTTTTTTCCCCTTCCGAGCTCTCTTCCATTTTTCATGTCAAGATTGAGTGGATGGAGGGGCCACCTCTCCAGAGCTTGAAGACTTAGCTCTTAGTTGTTGAAATTTTTCCGCCATCATTTGTTCTTCCAATAATGCATACCCTCCCCGAGATAAACTATGAGGGTATACATTTTTAGATTGGATCTCCTGATGAGCTTTCCTTGTTTGTTGTAATTTAAGGATAAGAAATCATTAAAAAAACATTAATAAAATCATTTATATAAGAAAGTTTATAAATGTTTACATTGCCCTTACCAGAAATGACTCTTTTTTTCTACTTTCAAAAAACTATCTCCATGTGTCTTTATCTTTAAAAGGATATATACGACATGGATTGTCGTGACTCCTATGACCATAAATGAAATCAGATGAGAGGGTTGATTTGAAATCCCTCCATCTCCTGGCAGCCAATGATAATCATTTCTTCCTGACTCCTCCAGTGTCAGGAATATCAAATGTCATCTGATAAAGAAGAGGTTAAACATATTATATATACTAGAAACATTAAAAGAATGGTAAAACAATGACAAAAGATCTTACCAAAATTGTCTCCCACAACTGAGAGATAATCACTTTATCCACACCTCTCCAATCATCATACAGAATGCTTACTTTGGTCTTATCTTGAGTTGCAAAAAATCTCTTAAAATATTTGGCATTCGGACCTCTACGAATATCATCATCATCAAACTCAACGACTATCCTCTGATCTTACGTACGGGCAAGGGATAATTTTGGTAAATGTGTGCACCCACGTTTACGAACCTTTGAACTCTTTTTCATAATAGGAGCATGTGAATGTTCATCCCCAGAGGTATGACCAGCAATATGCTCCTCTCCAGAATCATGTGGTTGATCATCTGAATGATCTGTCATTATCCTTCAAATCAAAAAAACAAACGTCAGTTCACAAATATAAAAATTAAAATATTTTAATACTACTGAAATCAGAAAATAGAAATGTGTACTAAGTTACATAATAGTAAGCATTGGTAACATGGTAAGCATGTTAAACAATGGTAAAGATGACAAAGATGGTCAAGATGGTCAAGATGGTAAAAATGGTAAAAATGGTAAACCTGGTAAACATTGTAAACATTGTAAAGTAATTGTCAGTGAACAAAAATAAGCATTTTGAAATTCATGTAATGGTTATAAACATGATAAAGTAAACTAAACAAAATTAAAACAAACAAAAACATATACTTATTTTATTTTAAAACATGTTTTAATAAATAAAAAACTTACAATATCTAACATCTATGGAAAAAATAAATGTAAACAAGAAATAATCATATGTTACCTGTAATTTTAGGAATGTACAAATGGATTTTTTTTCCCAAATTCCTTCATCGTGATCGTTCCTTATGGAAAAAACTATGTCTTCAACATGATCATCATTATGTTCTGTTAATATTTCCATGGAAGTAGGGATCTCACATAAATCAGCATATTCATCAAGTTCTTCCTCACCAACATATTGTTTTTTCCCTTGTAAAACAATAGCCCACTGCATATCTGATTGAACTACTACATAGAAAATTTGTTTTGCATGTGTTTCCATTATTAAAGAATCAGCGGTGTCTTCCAATCTATTCATATTAACAAGTGTCATTCTAAATTCATCGTGTCTGACACTGTTGTTACCGTTAAACCATTTACAGTTAAAAACGGGAACTTTAATTTTAAAGTAATCAACCTCCCATATGTCTTCAATCACTCCATAATATGTACTTGATGCAGAAATTGGGTTTTTGTCCTTAGCACTCGAAAAATGCATTGCTTCTGCAAACACCAATACACCACTATTCTAAACTGCACTTCTGTTGTCCTGAGCTTTTGTATGAAATGTATAACCATTAATGTCATAACCGGACCATTTATCACATTTAAACATGGACCACCCACTATCCATTTCAATGTCTCTGATACATCTGATCTACCAAGCAAAGTCTTTTTAATCCATGACCAAAAAGTTTTGTTGTGCTCATTCAAAATCCACATTTCTTTCTTCTTTGGATGACATTGTTTCAACTCCTTAATATGCAATGTGATATACGGTTGAGTATCAACTATGTTATTCAAGATGTATGATTATGACTTCTTCATCTGTTCTGCTGACAATGATTTGACTTTCAAGCCGCGAATCCCCTTTCCCTCGTTATTAACTCGTTCATGGCGAGATGGAGGCAAACCTATATGTTGTGCTGCAGCCAAGTAGCTCGTACAAAACTCTTCTACCTCCTCAGAAATATAATTTTCAATAATGGAGGCTTCAGGTCAATATAGATTTTTAACATACCCCTTTAACATTTTCATATACCTTTCAAAAGGATACATCCAACGAAGATATACAGGTCCACAAAGCTTTATTTCTCGAACCAGATGAATCATCAAATGCACCATTATATCAAAAACAGTTGGAGGAAAATACATTTCCAATTGACAAAGTATAAAAATTGCATCCTTTTCCAAAATGTTCAAAGCATACACATCAATCGCCTTGTTACAAATTGAATTGAAAAAACAACACAACTTCATTATAGTCTTTCTGACACGAATGGGAAATATTCCACGCAATTCAACTGGTAGAATTTATTGCATCATGACGTGACAATCATGTGATTTCATACCTATCAACTTCTAGTCCTTCAGTGAGACAAAAATTTTTACATTAGAAGAATAACTTTGAGGCACTTTGGTATCATGAAGACACTGACAGAAGCTAATTTTCTCCCTCTTCGATAATGTATGACAAGCCGGGGGAAGAAATGTTCGTCTTCCTTTAGGAGTGGGAGCTAACTCCAAACGTATTCCCATTGATAGTAAGTCTAATCTTGCATTCAACCCATCTTTAGTCTTTCCTTTAATATCTAACAATGTTCCAATCAAAGAATCACAGATATTCTTCTCCACGTGCATGACATCAATATTATGTTTAACTTCATGATACATCCAATATGGTAGCTCAAAAAAATTAACCTTTTCTTCCAAATATTTCTATCATTACCAGATTTCTGTGTCTTTCCCAATGTCACGTCAAGGTTTTTCACCATCTCAAAATACAGATCAGGGGATAAAGGTTTTGGAGCAGTATCAAATTCTTGTGAGCCATTGAATTCCTTTTTTAGTCTTTTATAAGGGTGTTCCCTAGGCAAAAACTTTCGATGACCCATGTACAATGTTTTCCTCCCATGATGCAATTGACAATATGACGTCTGTTGTTTGAAAATTGGACAAGCTCTATGCCCTTTAACACTGCATCCAGACAAATTTCCATACGCTGGGAAGTCATTTATAGTGAACAGAAGCACTGCATATAGTTGAAAATATTCCATTTTATAAGAATCATACACCCTAATACCATCAGCCCATAACAGTTTCAAATCATCAATCAACGGTGACAATTAAACATCAATATCATTACCGGGTTGCTTTGGACCAGAGATCATTGTACTCAACATGAAATATTTGCCCTTCATACAAACTTCCGGAGAGAGGTTGTAAATTACCAATAAAACAGGCCATGAACTATGTGTGCTACTGAGTGTTCGGTATGGATTCATTCCATCTGTGCACAACCCTAGTCTGAGATTTATAATTTCATTTCCAAATGTAGAATACTGTGCATCAATTTTCTTCCATTGTGGACAATCAGCTGGATGACGTATTTTTCCATCACATACCTGCTCTTCAGCATGCCATATTAACCTTTTTGCATCATGTGAATTAGGAAATAAACGTTTGAAATGATTAATTATAGGAAGATACCAAAATACCTTTGAAGGGAGCTTTGTAATCTCTACATCAGCCTGTGATTATTCTTTCACCTTATACCGTGATGTCCCGCATTTAGGACACTCTGACAGAAATTCATATTCCTTCCTATATATAATGCAGTCGTTCAGACAGACATGTATTTTCTTGTATCCTAATCCCATCGGGCATAATATTTTCTTGGCTTTGTAATGTGAATTTGGAAGATCATTATCTTTTGGAAGAATGCCTTTCATCAATTTTAGCATCTCTGTAAAACTTCTATCACCCCATCCATGCTTCGCCTTCAGGTTAATCAATATTAACACCGCCGACAAAACCGTAAAACCTGTACAACCAGGATATAATGGTTTTTCAGCATCACCATATAGACGTGCAACTGTCAGTTCTATCTCAATTTGTTCTGCTACAATATCGCGACACATTTCTTCAATTCCATCGGAGTTACCATCTTGCAAATCATCATCATCAGTGACATTCCATCCAATTTCACCATGCCAAATCCAAGGGCTGTAACTCGGATTAAAACCGTGACAAATCAGATGATCTTTTATCTCTCTACTTTTTAACTTCTTCATATTCAAACATTTCAGGCATGGACCGAAAAATTGTCACTACTTGGAACATTTCATTTTGAAAATTCCAAAAAGGCATCAACACCTTCCTCAAATTCATTGCTCATTCGATGTGCCATAATCCAACTTCGACTCATTATTACCTATAACAAATATCAACAAAAAATATATATTTTTAAGATAAGACAAATATATGTTTATATGAAAAAAAAACATAATTTGAATGTAAAACAATTTAAAATATAAAACAAATCTATAGGTATTTAAAAAAATATGCTTGAATATAATTTTTTTAAAAAAATATAGTTAGATATAATAGTTTTAAATTTCATTGAATCAAAGAAAACCATGATGCCTACATAGTTTAATATTGATTGCGGTAGTGATGTTTTAATATATTAGATAAACTACCTATTTAACATGTTATTAATGGTTTCTGTAGACCCTAAATCCATTTGGTAAATATTTTCACACAATTATAAAAATCAATGGAAGTTTTTTTGGGAGGAATATGTTCAATCATTTGATTTTGATGTCCCGTATTCTATAACAAAAGCAATGTGGATACCAAAGCCCTTAGTTTGGTTTTTTATTCTCAAAGGGTTTGTGATGAAAAAGAAGAGTATAAGTTGATGTATATGATAAATAAAATACAACTATATTTTATTTATGGTTCTGATAGAATGAATTCATACCATATAATTTAGGATCTTCTCCCACCAAAAGTAACCCTCCTCAGTTCGAAATGAATAAATCTAGATAATTATGCATGAATTCATACATGTATTGTTGTACATAAACCAAAAAGAAGATTATTAGTAATAAAAGTAAAACTAGGAAGAGAAAATTAACTCTATATACCCATGAAAGCTACTCCACAACACTTCCATGCTACTAACATCTATAAAAAACTACAAATTGCTTTTAAAAACCAAAAAAATTGTTCATATTTATGTATGGTGGGAATAACATGTATACATAGTAAGATCCTCCCTAAAAAATCTCATGAAAATGTTGAGGAAGCACACTTAATCCCTATGAAAAAGGAATCGAAATCATCACCTAAACAAGGTAAAATAGTTTCATATACTCACTATGGATCACTCACAAAATAATTCATATAAATAAACCTTTTCGTATAAAAAATTATATATATATATATATATTAAAATTAAGGTTCTCGGATACCACTTCTCCACTAGTTTTCCTCTCACACCCCAATACACTACTCCACAACACTTCCATGCTACTAACATATATAAAAAACTACAAATTTATTTAAAAACCAAAAAAATGTTGTTTTTATTTATGTATGGTGGGCATAACAGCTAAAACATCTCATGAAAATGTTGAGGAAGCACACTAAAGCCCTATGAAAAAAGGAATCTAAATCATCACCTAAACAAGGAAAAATAGTTTCATATACTCACTATGGATCAATCACAAAATAATTCATATAAATAAACCATTTCGTATAAAATATTATATATATATATATATATTAAAATTAAGGTTCTCGGATACCACTTCTCCACTAGTTTTCCTCGCACACCCCAATGCTAATGTCATGGTCTCACCCGCACATAAATCATCCTACACCATGTGAAATTGTATCACGTCCATCAATGAATCATATGTATCTTAGATTATCTCATCACCATCTTATCAAAAACGTAATTAGGTGCATTCTTGGAAACCACTACATCTTGTTTACATTAAATGTACAAAAATCGCAAAACATAATTATCGAATATCCGTGAAAAAAAAACGAACGAAATAAATTCTTGGAATGCTTACTTGAATGTTGTGAGTTGAGATGATAGATCCGAGAGGCGTGAAGAAGATAAACAATGAAGCCAAAATGAGTTTAACGCAGGTCGATCGACGAGCTGATTAGGGTTTACCGCGTGAGAGAGACGAGCCGGCGGACTGTCAATCAAAAAATCGTAAATGACAGTCCACGAGGCTTTAATTTATTTAAAAGTTTTATAACGTCAGTTATTATATAAATGACGTTATAAACTATTTTTTAAATTTATAACGTCGGTTATTTTAAAACCAACGTAAAAAAGAACCCGCGCTCTAGTTTTTTACGTCGGTTATTTTATAACTGACGTAAAAAATGACATATCTACTAGTTTTTTACGTCGGTTATTTTATATCTGATGTAAAAAACGAGTAGATATCTCGTTTTTTTCGTCGGTTATCTTATAACCAACGTAAAAAACCAATGCGCAGGGGGGTTTTTTTCGTCGGTTATTTGGAAACCGACGTAAAAAACCCGATATTTACGCATTTTTTACGTCGGTTATCAAATAACCAACGTAAAAAACCAAAGCCTGGGGGGGGTTTCTACGTCGGTTATAAAATAACCGACCTAAAAAACCCCACGCTTTGGTTTTTTACGTCGGTTATATGATAACCGATGTAAAAAACGGGTAGATATCAGGTTTTTTACGTCGGTTTCCAAATAATCGACGTAAAAAAACCCCTGCGCATTGGTTTTTTACGTCGGTTATAAAATAACCGACGTAAAAAATGGTGACGTAAATAACGTTTTCTGCACTACTGCATAATGTATCCCATAAATTTACTCTTATTTGTATTAGGTAGATCAAGACTTATTCAGATTTTTCAACACATGGATACTCTTATACACTAAGAATTTTTTATTATGTATTGTATTTTCCTCTATTATTGATGCTTTCTCATAGGGGTTGTGTGTTGTCTTCCAATCTAGAAACATTTCTCTTTCTTATTGCCTTGCATTATTTCTTTACAAATTCAAACATATTCCATAACTTCAATTGGTGATTTAATCTTCATGATCCAAAATGGTATGATTGGATGTCATTCCATCCATCCATAGATTCCTCCTTGGATCTAATTGTCTAGTCTAGGTCTCCCATATATATTTAATTCATGTTTGTAAAACTTGTTCCGAGTATCATATCGGGGTTGACACCAGTTAATTACACTGATTCTATCTTAACAGGGTAGAAACCTCTAGTCATATTAGATATTAAAATTGGGCATGTTGGGGAAATAATGTATGTTGGGATTGTTGTAAACTTTTAGAATCATTCCATTGAATTCAAAGGAATCTCATATGATGCATATTAGGAGAGGAACCTAAGGAATCCCATATTGTCTATGAGGTAGTTGATTCTAAGTGTGTAAGTCTTCTGAGGATTTTTACCTCAGGAATCCAATTTTTATTGTATAGGGTAGATATTCAAGATCAAGTCACATGTTTAATATTCTTGTTGGTACAGATGGGTCGCAGGTTTATTTCATTGTGAGGATTGGTGGGTGAAATGTTTAATGTCTTTTTGGGATAGTTTATTCATAGGTTTAACGTCTTGCAGGGACGAGTGGGTGGTTAAGTGTGTCCCGAGTGGGAATATGATCACACATGAGGGTTTTTTAAATAATATCCCCATGGGGAAACATGATCACACTTCAAGATTTGGTAGAGTGTTAGGGCATCATGATCTAACCTCAAGGAGGTATCCCAGATGTGTTGGTATTTCGGGATTGATCTTTAAGGAGGTTTCATACATACCCTGATAAGAAACAAGGGTCAAAACCCATGTTGTTCGATGTTGTAGTTTAAGGTCATTTGATAGGATCTATCCTTGTAGTTTAACATCATGTTTCAAGGATTCTCATTTCATGGAAAGAGCATCAATGGGTGATGGTGTGGTGCTTATGAATAAGGGAGGCCTAGAGTAGGACTCTATGGGGGTGAGGGGATTAGGCCTAGAGGAGATATCTATAGGGGTATCTTCCCATGATGATTATATAATTGGAATCCCATAATAATCAGATGGGTTAATTCTATAGTTTAACATCATGTGACGAGGATGTTGTAGTGTAGTTTAACATCATACAACTAGTATATGGAGTGAGATATTTTTACATCATGCAACTCATATGTGGTTGAGACTTATGACTAAGGAGTTAATTTCCAAGTGGGAGAGGATGATACAAAAAAAATCCTCTCTACCATTCATGGATGGATGTTTCCATTATTATTCCACCTTTATATATTATGTTTCCACCACTCATGCGCCTATTGGTCGAGCATGGGGTAAACACTATTGTGGAGGAGTGGAAATCAAGGTTCCCAATGTTAGGGTACCTATGATTATGAGTAAGAGGAATTAGGGTAACTATTAATATGATAAAAAGGTATGTTAATGGTCCAATATAATATTTAAACACAAAGTGGGGACATTTAGGTTGTTGGTACTGGTTTCACAGAGACTTGGGTTGTGGTCTAACTATTTTTTGATTTGTATAGGGTCCCAAGGAAGTCAACTTTAAAGAAAGGGTATTGGAGGAATGGAGTCACCATTGAGAGTATTGAAGGATGGGTTTATGAACTTTGGGACTTCATGATATTTAGGGGCCTCTCTAAGGATAGGGGCCACACAAAAGTTCATGTTTCATGAAACAAGATGAACTTTCCTCAGAGTGAAGTATTGGTTCTCATGGTGTTGGTTTCATCAAGGATAGTTATCCTATGGAACCACATGTTACAAAAAGTTCATTCTTCTTATGAGAAGGACCTAGACCTTCCGGAATGTAATCACCACCAGGGGTTGAGGTTCAAAGGAACCCATGGGAGGTGGTTCTATGATAGATGGTTACCTTTGGAAATCAATATCCTCTTTTTCTTATAAAGGTCTTGAGTATTGTGAATTTAGGGATTTTATTAAAAGATGAATGATTTAATCCATATACAAGATAAAAATGGAGATGTATTTGTAGGAACAGTGGATGGAAGGTCATTAATTTCCTAAAATATTGATGCAAACATGGATTATTATGAGATTCATGAATTCATGGGGAAAACATGGGGTAGTGGTTTCTACCTCAAGCTCTGCATAGAATGTTGAATTCTATAAATTGGAGTTATGCTACATAGAGGTTACCACATCAAGCTCTATGTGGTTGTGTGACTTCCATAAACCAAAGATACACTGCACAGAGGTTACCACTGCAAGACCCACATGGTTAGGTACTTTTATGAATCGGAGTTGTGTTGTCACCTCAAACACTGCATTATCATGAAGATTCTAGGAATTATGGTCATTTTTTGGAGTATTAGACATTTGCAAACCCATTCCCTTAGGTGTATTTTTAACCATTTTAGCTCAAATTTACATCATATAATCCATGACTTCCTTGATACCCCCATCACAATCATATTATATTGTCAATAAATTCCCATGTCGTAATTGGATCTAATGAGGGTGAAGAGGGTGGGGTTATAAGGGAAAACTTTCAATAATTAGTGATCCGTAAGACCTATTCATGAAACATCATATGACCCTATGCCTTTAAATAGTGGTGATGGTCCCCGAGGGGACTAAGATTTTTTTCACAAAAATAGTCTAGTGCTCTATTTATGAAAAATTCAAGACATTATCCATCACATTGTGATTTCCATCCTCTCCACTCATGGAAATAACCTCTTTAAATAACCATATTTCTGTAAATATAATTTTAAAACCTTGTGTTCTTTCTAAATATAATCCTTCAAAATAAAATCTCCACAAAAAAATCTTAATTAATGATTCTAAAATCATTTAATGTATTTAATGATAGTCACTAGGGGCGCAAATGCTTCAACAACTCAATGATAGGAGATGTTTAGGAACCTCGTTATTGGGGAGAGAATCTGGATAATGTTAATTCATTGTTCACTCAATATATTTATGACATAGGATTTGAAGGACTACCCATTGTGTGAGACGATACCATTGTACGGTTTTGGGCTGAGGGTTGTTGTGCTCATCCATACTGGAAATCAGGATTAGTTCACTGACTGGATCAAGAGTATTATAAGGTAGTACCATTGGCATAGGGATATTATAGGCCACATTATAAAGGACCATGAACCTATTACCTATCATAACCTATGAAACCATGTGATCAATGTCAATGGGGAGGTGTTTGAGTAAGAGGTGTTTCCCCCTCTTTATGAGAACATAATTAAGGTAGGATTTATGAACCATCTAAAATAGTGTATCGAAGACTATGACCTATGATAATGTGGTAGCTTCGTAGAAAAATAAACCAAGGCATACAGGGTATTCCAGTTCAGTTACAAATTTTTGGTTGAACTAGAGAATGATGGGATCTATGAGGAATCATGGTGCTCACAGATCCAGGTCAACCATAATTAATATATCATGCTAGAGCTATTGTGATAGTGGTCACCAGGGGATAAAACATTTCTCCAACATCATGGGGAGGTAGGAATTGGTTAATGGGAACTCGAATAAATCATGGGGATCTCTATCCAGGGCAAAATGCATGATGAGTTCCACCCGACTGAGGATGTATGGGATGATCAAGAGATGATGATAGCACTAGAAAGGGTCTTCCAGTGCTTGGAATAGGGGTAGAGTGACCAAAAACTCAAGATGAATGAAATACCATTTATGAAATGGTTCAAGTAATTCCTAAATGAAACCATGGAAAGGATACCAAGAAGGTCATGTCCGTCTCCAAATTAATCTCAACGAGGCATGGAGTACTTGTACTTGAGAATCCTATAGGTGATCGAATGGTAGTTGTGGGGACACAATGTGATGCATCAGGATCATATGGCCATGATGGAATGATTTATTACAACACTGATTTTCATATGGATACTCATGGTTTGGGATGCTCGCATAGGGGTGCAGCCGAACACCCTCATCATGGAAGTGATGTAGGTGATGGGGTAATAAATCAACCTAGTAGTCCTTATCATGGAATATTTATACAAGGTAATGTGCCACATCAATTAGGGTATACCCCCTTCATGTGTTTGGGCACTTAAATTTTCTATATGGATATATTTATGCACACATGGGTGGACACAACTACTTAAACCCCATCTCCCACTCTAGAAAATATTGTTGGTTGTTGATCATCAACATCGTTGTGAGTCGACCACTTGAATCAGACATAGTTAGTATTGAATGGGCTAGTGAACTTTTATATTTTCCATTTGTTACCCATTCTCATGGGAATGTTTACCAACAATTTCATGGTAACCATTTAGAATTTGGCATACCTCAGATACATTGGCAGTGGGATATTGATGGAGAGGTTGGAGTGTATGTTAATTTTCGAGTCATACACCCAAAACTACTTTTCATGGATGTTCTTGAGCCTTCAATGATTGACCCCAAAGGAATATATGTGGCTATGACACAAACAACACCCCTTAGATCTTTTAAAAATATGGCGCATGTTTTCATGTGAAGAAAAAATGGTTGAAATTATTTTACCCCATTCACCATTTCTTATGTGATAATCCTAGAATATATGATAAGTTAGGAGAGTTCATATCATGGGGATAGGTTGAGGTGGCGAGCCACTAAAGATGAAAAGGAAGGAGGGGTCCCGTGACCATGAGGTTGAGAGAGAGTTGATTTCAGGGAACACAGTGGAAGAAGAGTCAATCCATTTGGAATAATAGAAACTGTAGAGCCAGTAATTACTGGTCCTACACAAGCAAAAACCACAGGGAAGGGAGAAAAATGGCATGATGCTCCATCTTAAATGGATTAATGAGGAAGGAGGACCCTCTAAAGTATTTTTAAGGGAAAACATCTCTGTTGTAGGTAAGATACTGGGTCTCTCGAATGTTCCTGGAGATGGTTTTTTCCCAGACTCCATGGAGAGTTGGGGAATACACCAACAAATCACCTCTCTTCAAGAGATATGGTAGTGACACCACTCCAAGGGAATATTCCTCACATAGTTGAGTCATGTGAGGGTATGTTTCTATGTTCCAAAAAATGAAGTGATTCAATACTTGGTGATGATGGAAGTCTTTATTTACTCTTATGTGACTACATGTCCCTTGACAAACCGAGAAAAGGTGTTGTTGGGAAAGAAATCTTCACTGGGTCTTTTGGTGAACCAATTAGCTATTGGTGAAACCAAGGGAGAAAGACTACATGATTCTGAGGGAAGTGATGCCTATCAGGACTCCCCTAGGAATGAAAATCCAAAAATTGATTAGGTGATAATTATTATCATGTTTTACTTGGATATTACGAAACCTCAAATATTTATGCCTAACTACTCTTACACTTGTGTAAGAATACATGAACATGAAGTAAGGGGAGGTTCATGATGAACCACTAATAGGGAAGTAGGGATCCCTAACCCTTAATGGGGTAGTTGTGGGGACTCCCCCTAGAATTATTTTCCTAGGCATCTAACCATCTGTTGTAGTGGTGCTTGCATCTAAGGCAATGACTAATGGGGGAATTTCATCATCATGGGGATTGGTCGTGGGAATTTTTGAGTTATTGGTCAAACATTAACACTCCTATATGACCTATTCCCCCACCCCCTCCAACATTTTTTTTCTTCCAATAAGTTAAACTATGCTAAAATAATACTTTAAATGATAGTTCAAATCATGTTTGGGGATCATTAGCCATCATTGAAACTCAAGTAAGTGGGTCCTGAAGTCAAGGTAATGGATGCAGGAACTACTCTCCTATCATATATGGTTATAGAGACTATAGTGGTTGGTCCATATTTAGATTTACCATAGGAGGGAGCTCTAGTGACTGAGGTTTTACTAGAGGGGATTTAAACCATTCCAATAACAAGGCTACTTGAGTGGGATACGATGATTGTGTCTACCTTGGAAATTCTATTAGTGGAGGCAACTGGAGTTAAGGCCTCAACAAATATGGTTGAGATCATGCCATTTATTGAGTTTGTTGATGTGGTTTTTGTGTGTCTAATCCTACCTTATAAGTTCCTCATGATGTAGTTGGGTCTCCCACTGTAAGAGAAGGATCAAGCAAGGACACGTTTCTCCTGGCCCTCGGGCTCATACCACCTAAGGAATTTTCTATAGATAAATATACCATCGATTTTTGGTGGTTTTACATCAATATAATACTACATCATCTATTTATGTTGAGTATTCATTCTCAAATGTCACTGAGGATAACTAAAATTTCATGATGAAAGGCATGGAGGAGTGTGAAAAATTTCATCACTCTCAATCCACTGGATGATCTGTTAAACTAGGTAGTATCTCTCCATCATTTTTCAGTCAGTTTGGGGATGGGTATGGTGCATTCTACTAGCCTATATGGACTACCTTAGGACATTCTCATTGAATAGGCATTTTTCAAGTGGTATAAGTTTGACATCTCCTGGGATAAGAAGATGTTCTTGGGAACCTTGGTGCTCCAGGAGACTGAAGAGGAGATATCTCACTGAGAAGGGTAGGCATGAGATCATGTTGGTATCATCACTACCCATGCGATAATTATTAGACAATTTAGGGCTCAGTTGGTGGTGTATATATTTAGGGAAGCATTGGTAGCATATTCGGTGGCTATGAGATAGGAAAAATAAAATCAAGTGAGGATTAGAGCTGATGAAGTTCACCCTACTTCCAAATAGAAGGTAGCTGATCTAGAGGAGTGATAGTAGACTCTGAAGGATACTCAACAGAGGATGTATGATCTTGAACACTCAATAGATGGGGTTTATCCCTAGCTAGTTTTACCATATCTTGAAATAAATGAGAGGATACAATATGTGGATAAACCTTATGAACTTTTGGAATGCATTGTTTAAACATCTCATATGCTATAATGCATTATTTTTTCTACATGTTTATCATATGGGAAATTCAAACAATAATGAATCCCAACTTCCCTTGGATTCATTCTTAGTTTAGGAAACAAGTTACAAATAAAATAATGATTCTTTGTAATAGATTGTGAAATGAAGGTCGAACACTTTTGTTCTAAACTTGTTTATCAACAACTGAGAGTGTCCTAGCCATAAAATCTACCAATAGATGAATGTGATATCTATATAGATGAATTAATTTCCAAACATTTTCTAGTGTACAAATGTGTTAATTCTGGGGGCATTAAATTCTACGAGAATAATGAGGATGAAGGGAATGTATTGAGATTACCTAGATCTAGAACACCAAGGGGGTGACCTAAAAATAGAGGACGAATAATAACCTTCATTGAAACACAAGATCAACCATCACTTCATCAGGTATGGGGTCAAATAAATAAGGGTTATTTTGTGGCCATGTTTGAAACATGGGACTTGCCAAAATAAATATAGAATTCTTTTGGATAATCTTCCCAGGAAGGTAGGTGAGCTAGTGTGTCCAGGAACCATTGTTGTTAGGGGGAATTAAGATGTGAATGATGGTGGGGATCCAAATAATGGGATGAATGAAGAGTGGGGATGAACCGAGGTAAGGTTTGACTATATTTCAATACTCTCAGGGTTACACTGTTGTGTTTTTCAGCACATATGGTTTTTGTATTGTTATGAATGAAGGATAGAATCATTTCGATGGGAAACGTCATCTTTGATGATTGGCGATGGAAGAACTAGGGTGGGGTGGTAGGTGACCATCACAATAGGTAAAAAAGGTACTTGTAGGGAAAGTTCTATATGTATTTTTTTGTTTTACATCATATAATGAGGGCAAATGAAATGTAGTTTAATGTATCCTATAAAGGACATTGAACACATAGTTTAGCATATTTTTGTGGGGTTAAAGGTTACACAGTTCAAAATCTCATATTAAGGATGTTGAAGACACTATTTAACATCTTATAATGAGGATAAAGGGTGTGTAGTTTAATGTCTTTAAGTAAGAATTTTTATAGAATGGTTTTTCATCTTGTGACCAAGACATTGAACATGCAGTTTAACTTCTTATAGTGAGGATGGTGCATCACACAGTTTTAAATATTGTGGTTAGCACATTTATAGCACAGTTTAGCATCTTATAACGAATATGTGTAAACCGTCATGAATAAATCATCTTCGGTCAAGGTAGTGGGATTTATGAATAGGAAACACAATTGGTGGGAACTCATTTTGGAGATCATGAGGAAAAGGGAGATGGATTGAACCCTAAATTTTTTTTAACTGATGGGGTCCAGTAATCATGGACTAGTTTTTTCTAGGGTTAATGGCTAATCTTGCTGGATTTTTACCTTTTTCTTTTTACATCATCACATTTTCCCAAGTCATGACTGTTACCTGGTGGGTGAGATTATAACTTTTTCTTAGGATCCCTCTATGGGTTTTCAACATGCAAGATGCATGCGCCTCTTTCCTTGGGAAGTTTTTGAGGTCATACTAATCCAACTAAGAAGTTGTAAATATTTTTAGGTTAATAATTCTTGGACCAATGGGGACATGTATCAAATGATTTTTTGTGGAAAATAGGCAAGGTAACCAAGTGGGAATTGAGGACCAAGGATGCCTTATTCCATAGGGAACATTTTCGACAAAACATTAAATAGCTAAAGGTCATGAATCTTAGACCTAAACTCCTAGTTTATGTTCATAGAGTTTAGAACAAAGAGGCACTCATACTTCTCAAACATTATTAGGGAAACTTATACCTAAATCGTAAGACCATTTGATGCATTATCAATGAGGGAAACAAGTACTGATATATAGATTCAATTGTCTGGATGGGGTTCACACAATAAGGGGAACAAGTTACCAACCTAGAGAAGTCCAATAAGAGTAGATAATGACTTCCAATATCAGGATAGTAATTGGGGAATAAAAAAAGGTAATAAAAAAATGCTGACTATGTTTGAAACACAAATTATACACTTACACTGGTCAAGGATGGGGTGTACAGTTGTGGGAGCTACCATTTACCGAGTTCTAATCAAGGGAGCCTCCATCTGTTACTGAGGATCCTTTGAGGCATGATTCCAGGACGGTAAGTGAAATAATACTGTCTGGAACTATTACCATTAAGAAATCTATCATGTCTGAAAGGATAATTATTATCTAAATCTAATAACGAATAAATGTGGAAATGGAAGTGGGTAATATCCCAGAGGGAATGTTGAGCACCCTATGAACTATCTCTCCATATTCTTAAGCATGTTGGATGGAGATGAGAGTTAAAAAAGATCAAGTCTACCCCAAAGGGGAAAGACCCCAAAAATGATTTGATGGAAGGGTTTTACCTAACATAAGAGATTTGGGAATCACTATATATCCCATGAGAAAGGGAATCAATACACATGTAGTAATGGAATGCGGCAATGTAGGAGACTGATGTTGGAGGGGTGGTTTCCTCTCTATGAGGGAATTGAATCATATCGTATTGGTAATATGGGGTATCTTATATTTATTTCATAGGGTAAGACTGTATTTTAATATCATTCACTGAGGATGTTAGTTTTTTCATCCCATATTTTTCATATGAGGAATCTCGGTTTTATACATATTTAGGTTACAGTTTAATATCATGTTCTAAGGATATTGGTTTTTGATCATTTAATGTTTATCATATGATGCATCCTAGTTTTATATGGGGTAAGGCTACAGTTTAATGTCATATTTTGAGGATTGTTTTGGGTCATCCAATATTTTCAAATGAGGCACCACAGTTTTATAAACATCAAGGCTACATTTTAAAACCATGTATTAATCATGTTTGTTTTTTGTTATCCCATATTTTTCATATGAGGCATCCAAGTTTTTCATGGGGTATTATTACAGTTTAACATCATATTCCACATATTTTTCATATTTAATTTAGAGTCATAAAGGTTGGACTATGGATACTACTAGTTTAAGTTTATAGAACTCGGATCGTAGAGTGTGTATATCTTAAAGATGATTGTGTGGAACGAAGGATTAATGAACTAATGAGAAAAGAAATCCAAGGTGACCCTTAACCACACAATATTCCATGAAAATTTCCACACAATTTGACATCATGACACTGAGGGAGACAATACCACATGATGGGTTGATGGTGGGGCTGGACCTATGACCTGGGATCCGGGAATGGATACATATCCCAAGAGAATGTAAATCGATACAAATGTATTTATAGAGCATGAAATGGTATAAGACCTATGATAGTGAGGTAAAATACTCTCAAGTGAGGATGTGATGAAAAATATAAGGGGGTATTGGATTTCTGAAACACCATGGGTAAAGCAAATTATGTGAATAAGGGGCCATAAGAGGGTGGTGCACATGGTTTAATGGTTTTAATGACTAGACAATAAAGGGAACAAGTAATTAGAGTATTATTGGGTGGTGAAAATGAGTCAAAACATAACATGATGGAGCCAAGGAGGATCTACACTATACAAATAAATCTTAAAACTAGTTTCACATTGTTTAAGGTCATAAGGTCAGGACTAGGGGAGGCCCCAAAATATGTTAGTGTTGAGGATGGGCATAGGATATTAGATCTAGGAATACTAATGAATCCCATAAGGCATGGGAATCAAGCCATATGTAGTTCTAGAACATTGTGTGTTAGGAGACCAACACTAGTAAGGTGGTTTCTTCTTTGTTGAAGAAACTGAATCATCCCAAATTTTTTTATATGAAGCATCCTATGTTCATTGAATGGGGTAAATCTATAGTTTAATGTTATTTTATAAGAATTTACATTTATATAAACCCATATTTTTTATAGGATCCAAACCTAGTTTAGATAGGGGAAGGATTAAAATTTAATTTCTTATGCTAAGGATGTGTTTGGGGCTTAAATATTGATCCACCCATTGTTTTCTTCCTTAGGTCAGTTCGTGAGGGCAACTCAATTCACTGGTGAGATAAGGAATGTGATTGGGTCTTGAACATATATAGGAATCTCAAAATGGAATTTTAAGGGTGATAAAACCATAATAAATGGGTTATTTCTAATTAGCTACCCACCCTAAGGAGGGGGTTTGTAATGGATTCATTTCTAGGTATGAAGATAAGTGGTCTAAAAATCACTATATATCCCATGGAATTAAGAATCAATCCATACATAGTTCAAGAATGTGGCATGGTGGAAGAACAAAACTAAAATTGGGGGTCATATCCTCTTTGATGAGGATGGGGCATCTTTTTTGTAGTTAAGTATCATAAAGGATGATTCTAGCTACAAAATTTAATGTCATGCAGCTAGGACCAAAGGTAATTTCAAAAAAAAAATCATAATTCATGGACTCATGAAATTTTGGTATGGAGAATTATTACATGGAATGAAAGAGGTAAAACCTAATGTTTAAAGAGGGATATATATGCCCAAATGAAATATAAATAACCAAAAACAAACTAGTCAACATTTAAGGTTATAATTCATAGAATACAGGTTGTCCAAAAGTAAAAACATCATAACTTTGATGAACATAATCACCACCCCTTAGGGGAATGGATTATGATGAATTGGAAGTTGGGACTAAATATAGGGGTATAGGCATCACTGAGTATCCCATAAAATTAGGAATCAATCCACACATAGTTCAACAACACAACATGGTAGAAAACCAATTCCAGAAGGGAGGAATCCACTCTAGAATGATCATTGAGTCATCTCATATTTGTGTTATGATTCATCCTATGTTTATTGTATAGGGTAAGACTACATTTTAATGTCATGCACTAAGTATGTTGGGTTTTTTGGTTTAACACCATTAAACTTGGACTATGTCTGCTGCTAGTTTAAGGTCATGGAGTTTGGGCCAAAGGGTTTTGAAAAAAGTTTAAGGTTATACCACCCATACTAGAGGTACTGGAGAAAGTTTAAGGTCACAATTCTTAGACTATAGTTTCCAAGAGTAGTTTATGTTCATAATATTTATACCAGAGGGACAAAAAATAGTTCATTATTATGATTATTAGACCAAAGGGGATACTTTTAGCTTAATTCCATATAGATCATATATTGGATTGTATAGTTTAAGGTTGTGTATCATTGACCCTAATGTTCATCCAAGGTAATGCTTGAGAAACATAAAATTGGTGGGATATGTGATACACTCTCCATCCAGTGTGATTAAATATTATTATCCATTGGAATAGACATTATGGATAATGTAAGGCCCTTCCCATTAGGGCTCTAACTACAGTGGCCTTTTTCCATGTATCATTTTCTTTCTGAGAGTCAGTACCTTGTTACCCTAGAGGAAGGAGTGGAGATTAACCTCCTTGTTGAACACTATTGATATTATGTTTTGGTGCCTCTATAAGTTATGAAAGTCCTAAATTATATTTTCCTCAAGTGATTGTAACTTAGATTGATATACTTCTTCCATACTTTACAGTGTCTGAAGGTCCTAAACAATAGTTCAAAGTGATTAAAAATGAACTAAAATGGGTAAAACTACCTCTATTCCATACAACAGGGAGTATGGGGTCACATTATTGGAATTTGAGTTGTTTTATGGTATTTCCAAGTGGAATTAATGAGATTATTGTTCCAAATAATTTTATTTATGCCCAATATTTTCTACAATATGTTATATAGGATCTTATTTAATGCCACAATCTTCCCATTTTCTTATTCATGGTATTGAGAAGTATGGTTAAACTAGATGTTTTAATTGTGTATGGTTTCTTAAAATTGGAAGCCCAATAGTTGGTGTCAGTTTTTGTGAGAATAGTTTGAGTCTCCCTAAAATTGTAGAATATTTGGGAGCTCCAAAATTCAATCATGGACCTGGTTTTGACTTTGTTGAAGGGAACTATTTCTTCCCATTTGAAAAATATGTATGTTGTAGTTTAAATGAACATTCACTGTTGAGTTTCACTGGTGGGTACGGTCCCACAATGTCGATTCCCCATACTAAAAGGCCCAATAATATTTGGTAGCATGGATAATCTCCAATATTTGATACAAAAAGTTATCATGGATCCCACATGCATTAAATCTATTGGTTAATTTAATGGAGTCATGAACCATGGTGGGAAATTTTTTTCCCAACCTCCAAATTTAGTGGGAGAGCTTCAATCCTGGTTGATGGGTGCCACATGAACTAGCATGGAAATATATCATGACCTAAGGTATCTCATCTACTTGGATGTAATGTATGATAATTCCATGCTAGAGATACTTGACAAAGGGATTAATCCAATCATTAATTTTATCTACTGTGGGGGGACTTCACGGCCCTTTCAAATAAGTACCGATAGGATGCTACTAATATTGTTGGTTTCCATCATCTGGGGTGGAAGGGTCGATGAATCTCTTGTGTGCCTCATGAATGACTATGTTATCTTGGACATGTTCTGAAAGTGATGTATCCAGGATTTCCAAAGCATCAGCTCGACCATTCAATTACATTGAAACATGGGTCACCATCGATTGGGAAGAGAACTAGGCTATCATCTGATGGAAAATTTGATAATGGGCACAGGCTCTTCCATTCAAATGATTTAATCACCCTTTATCTATTTTCTAACAGGATTAGAGTATCCCTTCTTGTGAAAATAGGGACATCATTTTTGGGGGCCAAATCGATACCATTAATAAGAGCCTAATATTTTACCTCATTTTTAGTGAATTATTCTGACAACAGGAATGATGAATGAAATCTTGATGCCTACCCTATTGAGATTAGGGTTGTTGATCTTTCAACTAATCGAACTCTACGAGGCACCATCGAACTGAATCTGCCAACACAATATAACCTTATTCACTGAGATAATAGATTCATCTAGAATATCATCATCCAAGGTAAATTTTTTAGGGGATGGATTTGAAGCTAGGATTTCTACCAGTTCTTTGCCTTTAATGACCTTCTAAAGGATAAAACCAGTCTTTAAATTAGAGATGGTTACCTCCTAATATACCAATCTTTAGTTCATAATGGGGTGACTGAGGATGTAATTTTGTGGGTCTACTCAGGACACCAATAGTATCTCATGGTACTATAAATAATGTCACAACTTATGAACTACAAAGACCATCATGAGACAACTATACTAAATAGGGTATTATCCAGCCTCAATTTCAAGGATCATACAGATGAGATAGTATATTTTGTTTTCCCTCTCCTTGTTATTTATTATGATTAAATGGGTTTTGAGGGATTATTATAGAGTATTCGGGTAAAGTACCAACGGCTTTCCTATGATCGGTGGAATAAAAACCATAGGTTATAGTATTTACTACTTAATACCCTTAACAAAATTCTGGAATTCCTCATCCCACCAGCAAATGGTACCATTTTTCATGATCCTTGAGAAGTAATTACACTTTCCCACTAGATTTTCAATTATTTAGTGTATTTAGGCTTAGTGTCCTTGTAGGCCTCACAACTCCCCAAATATTTCCTGTAGTGAAATTTGATTGATATCCATTATTCTATCTAGGTCAATCTCATGTCCTCCATCTCCTATGAAAAATATAAGAAATTTTCTAGAGGTAACCCTAAATGCTCACTTCATGGGGTTCATCTTCAAGTGTCTAAAGTGGAGGTAGCTAAACACTTTTTCATGATCCTTGAGATGGTCCTAATGTTGGATACATTTTAATACTAGATAATACATGTGAAACTCCACCAATTTACCATGAATTTTCCTAAATTGGTAGTTCAGGTCATTCTAATATGTGGATCCAATATTTTTTAAGAAAAAAGGTATCAAATGGTAGCGGGAAGCTTCTTGGTGTGCCCTAAAGGCATTGGAATCATCATCCTTTGGGGACATCTAAATCTGATTATATCTATAGTATCATTCCATGATAGAGATTTATTGTAAACTAGTTGTAGAATCAATCAAAAACTATATTGACAGAAGTGGAAAACAATCCTTTGGAAAATGGAAGTTGAGGTCGTGGAAGTCGATGTATACTTCAATCTTCCCATTCTTCTTCCATAATGGGACAATGTTGGAAAGACACATAGGGTAATGGACCTCTGTAAAAAATTTGGCTTTAATAATACTTTCAACCTCATCCTCGACCATATAACCATGAGAGGGGTGAAAGTTTCTAGGAGGCAGTTTGAACCCAAAATGACCCACTAGGAGGACAAGGCAATGAATGGCATCCTAAGGGACTAGCTCAGGCTTCTTTTCATACCTCTAGGATAATACATCATGGTGATATTATAGGAAGTACAAATACTATTGTAGTTCCTATGATATCATGGATGAACTTATCAGTATCATCCATAAATATTCCTCAATACTATGGTTCACTCGGGATAGAACACCAACAGTGGTGGAGACACCCTTTTCAAATGTGGGAGGGGAATATTATAATCCAATTAATTATCTATGATTGGGGTATCGATGGGAGGAGGTGACTCTTATGGGATAGCCAACCTTGGGGAGTGCTAGTCTATACTCTAGAAGATACATAATCCTTAATAAGGTGTTCTCATTCTAGGGAGACTGTGATGAAAAAATATATTGATCCAATTCCATTCAGTTTTTGGTTATGATGTCCAATCTTGATATTGAAGAAATGTTGATGGTTTGACCTCTATCAAATCTCCCCAACTTTTTGGAACAAACATGAATGTTTTTGTATCAATCTTCATGGTGTGAACTTCTCATTATATCATAGGAGTAGGGTCTTCTGGTATCATTTGGGCCTATCTTCTATAGTAGTGATATGTAATTAATGATCATACAATTTTTTGGATATGAATAAAAATCCCTAGTTATGACATTGTGGGATCTAACTAATATATTGGTAGAACAAATCTAGATTTCAACTCTACCCATGTATTAACTACATTGGCCATTATAATTGTTAGGGGCATTTATGTGCTCAACCCCATCAATAAAAAAATTATTTTCATCCATTTTTTAGTAACCAACATCTAGATAGTAAACCTCATAGGATTAAAAGGGGGCACTTCTCTCTTGAGTACTCATACTCAGCTATAATGGGAGTACATGAGGAATTGGTGCTACGAAGAGGGTACTCTTTCATGCAAATGAATCCAAGGCCCTCCCAATAATAAATTGTATATAGTATCCTTTGAGACTATACAGAATTTAGTACTTAATACTAGACCATAAAACTAAGACTTCAATCCAATCATTATGAATGGATTCTAATAACTCTTTTTATACTACCAAATTTTCAGTTTTGAGGGAGTCAGATCTTCTTATGTAAGTCCTAGATTATGGAGAATCTATGTCAGGATGAGGTTGTTCCTAGATCCAGTGTCCACTAAGAGTGGCAGATTTCCATTCCATAAAATTGTCCTGTGATATATATCGAGAATATGTTCCCCACAATAGTAACACACTAGTCTTCTTTAGAAAATTAGATAATGTCCTAAAATTCATCTCGATCAGCCTTTTTTCAAAGTTGGCCTCAGTAGTAGATTCTTGAGTCTTAAACTGGAGAAGCGTTTTTAAATCATATACAAGGCACTCACATATTTTTTTGATATGATTAATGTCTTGAAAATCAAGAGACTTATGATTATATCAGGGAGGTTCTTTATCACATCACACTTCCATGTCAAGGGCATGCTTTTTCCTTCAAAGGGTTATTATTTAGCATGGGTGTAGAAGATTCCATTGGTTGAAACATTTGGACCTAGCTAGTACTGATGATATTCTTCTTCTTTTTATCTAGTCTAATATGAAAAAATGGTATATGGGTTCTAGTTTACTATGGTTAGGCCTAGGCTAGATGTGGTTGATCATGGCATACTTATAGATACTTTACATGGTCAACCAATACAGTTAGTTGTGGGGGCATACCCGATAGAGAATACTAGGAGGACTGTGATCCTTGATCCCTATGTGAGACTTCCTACCTAGTTTCAGTAGCATGAACATCCTAGTTTGAAGTTAAATCCTAAGCGTTATAACAGTTTTCATTTACTGTGCTTCTCATTCATTGATTTCAACCAAAGGTGACTGAGGGGTTCTTATGAAATTTCTCACTGATTGGTGTTATGAAGCATTCCAATTGTTCAATATCATTCATAGAAGTGTATTTTTTCTTCACATCACTGGAATAGTCCAGGGATGGATGTACCCTGGGTGTCTCTCCCATATCAGGGTGCATGAAGTCTCTAAGGGTTGGGAATAGTTTTGGAACTGGTGAAGGACTATAATTTCACTTATTACTTAATTGTATATTCTTTCAAGACTTATCATGTTGTAGCATAGATGTGGAGTTAGTAGTTATAGGAGGATTAAAATCCATAGAATGTTATAGATTTATCAAGCTGGAACAAATGATACCATGGGAATGAGAAACATCCTTTAGATCTAACTAATAATTGTACTTCCATTCACTATGTTTGGGATCCTATTTTCACTCATTTAAGTCTTCATTATCACTATTGGGGTTGGTGGAGACATGTATCACATATTTTAGGATGTTACTCGATTTGACCAAGCCACAATAAACATGGTCCTAGAGCTAATCTTTGAATAAAAATAATTCTTTTATGGTGTTACCAATGATAATGCGATATGGGAAGTGATTGTCATAGCAAGTGAGTTTGACCTCCTGGGGTCTCTTGAATTCTAGAAACCTCTAGATTCCCTTTCTGAGGGCACTGATGAAATACCCTATTACATGTGCATCCTATGAGGAATGGGCATTTTTTATGTTTTTTGAAAGGCACATAATGAGAATAGCTGTGATGGTGGGCTAGAGTCACATTCTCTTTAGGAGGTGGTTGTTCTTAGTAAGGTTGTGCCTCAAAGGGTTGCACCGAAAAAGGATATGTCAGCTGGGATACACTGGATGAAGCTCATCCAGAAAAGGGTCTAGTATTTGTATAGTATTAGGATCCTCTATATGCATAGTGGTATCTAACTTTTCTTTTATATATCTTTTTGTGTGATTCAAAAGGAAAAATGGGGATTGTTTTTGGTTTGTTCCACTACAAGGCTTCATCCTGAATTTTTTTAGAGAACTCCTAAAACCAAACTAGGTTGTTTAGGGAGATGAAGGTGCAGAAAAATAATCTATAACATTCTCTATGAACATCATATGTAGCTATTCTAGGGGAAGAATCCTGCCTATATAACACATGAGTCTCCACATTTAGGCAACAGAGTCGAAGACATTCTCATCAATCCTCTATTTTCATTTGAAGAGTTCAAAGAAGCTTGTATTGTGTGTGGTGGTTCTGAACTAGTGAAGGAATTTTCTATGGAGGTCCTACCAACTGGAAAAAGACCTTGTGGATAGATTATTGTACTATAAGAATGTATATCCTTCAAGAATCTGGATAAATAATAGGTTCTTGGTGGAAACATTCTATTCTGGAGTCCCCAACATTGGGCCACACCATGTGGAAAATTGTCCCAGATACTACAGTGGATCACCTATTAAATAAAACAGGGATAATTTAGGATTACAAAATTTTTTGGGTGCTCAAACATGGTCCACCAAAGCTAGGTACAACATTCCTTTATGAAGAATTTCCACCATCTTTGTTTCTAGATCCTAGATACGGGTGATGAGAGAAATTATCACATTATATTGATGATGATTTTCGGTCACCAGTGCATTTAAAGAATCATTGACTTGAGGAGAGGAACTCTCTTGGTCTTCAGGTGTATAATCACACTGATCGGGAAAGGTGGGCGACTCATAACTCGGTCATTTTTCGTAGAACCTGGCTTCTTCCACAATCGAGTGCACAAGTCCACCAATTTCAAATCAGGGAAACAAGAAAAGGAGAAATGGGTCCCCATTGGAGGATAGATGGGGTCCCTTATGACATTATCAGGTCCTGTCCACATATCAGTAATAATATCTGTAGTTATCCTTTTATAGTCCTCATGGTCTAAAGTAAGGTGACTATCCTAGGGTCTGTCTTATCTTTTTTCACAACCTCATATGGGTTGGTGGGATCATTATATCACTTTACATTATCAATATATCGATGAGAGGGTGGAAAAAACTCACTAGGAGGACTCTCAAGGCACAATGCATGTCTCTTCTAATGATTATGGGT
Organism: Viscum album; assembly: GCA_963277665.1. Taxonomy (NCBI): domain Eukaryota; kingdom Viridiplantae; phylum Streptophyta; class Magnoliopsida; order Santalales; family Viscaceae; genus Viscum; species Viscum album. The sequence continues at coordinate 672,147,532 of OY728123.1, forward strand.
GCATGTATCTTCTAATGATTATAGATGCATGTCTCTACGTGGTGTTGTGTCATCCCTTAGAGAGGGTTTTCCATATTATACCTTTCATTAGTGGTGTTATCTCTCTAGATCCTGTGGTGAATTTATTGTGAAAATATTAACCATTGTGGTTGTTAGAGAGGAAATTTCATTGCCAGAGGATAGTCTGGATTGATTATCCAGTCATTATCATAGGTTAGGCCTAAAATAGAGGGAAGTATATTACTCCCAACCTATGATATTCCAGTGTAGGTACACCACTTCCATGACCTGATGAATCACATTGAGGTTACTAACACAAGTATTCTAGAGAGACTGATAGTATCCATATGATTCAAGACACTGATCTACTGGGGGCGATGCAGTCTCAACCCTCTTGCACATTTAGTGAATGCCATTGAGGTTCTCTTGGCCTCTTGGGTAGGCTAGTTGATGGTATTGAAGGAAGTAGAATGTTTCCCATGAATTTTTAGCGAAAACAATTCTTGGTTTACTGTGAGGGACTCTGAGGTGCAAAAATATAGAGAAGGATGAGGTATTAGTGGCATCATCGATACAGATAATCTTTACTACTGATTTACTGGGAGAGGGGGCATTATGAGAGTCAAAAATACACTACATGATGAATGTCACCCAAAGGCAGAACCAAATTTAATATCATATCCATGTAGCATGGGTTTTATACAACCTCCTCATGCAGGAGGGTTAAATCACTCTATGAGGCTCAGAAAACTACTCACTATCACTTAAAAGCATAAGCTCTAATCATGGCATCTCTCCATCTTCTAGTGTGTAGGTAGAGATGGGGGAAAGTAACGATGAAAATATGATTTCACTATGAGTCCTTGGAATGATTTTAGAACATCCTCCACCTTTAGGATCCTGTGGATTTATTTGGGGATATTTGAGACCTCAACTTCTAAGATTGCAAGCCTCGATCTACAGGTTTACACCACTTACTCTGGAATCGGGGGTGAAGGTTTACTCATTGAGACATTAATCACTTCAAAGTACAATATTTCAATGGTGACCTGATGATTCCCATGGTGAAGCCTCTGATTATGAAATACTTCTTTGAGTGAACGTTTTTGAGAGTCACATGGGTTCCCCCCATGGGTGATTTGACCTGCGTTGTAGGCACAACCCCCACGACATGTGTTCACCCTCATTCCCTAGGATGGTTCTTCAGATCAGGGCATGGTTTAGGTATGAGGAGGACCTCCAAACTAGTTGGTGGTAGTCCCAGGAGGACCTATACACTATTATTCCTCATTATTATATGCCACTTAATGGATTTTGGTGGAATCAGTGATTAGGAGATTTTTTTAGGCCTATCTGAGAGGTGGCTGGGGTCACAATCCTTGGTAGGTAAATATGGATCCCTATTGAGTACTTTAATGGATCTAATGATATATTCCTATAATGGAAAACAAAACTAGAGCTACATAAGATTCCTCCTATCAGGAAATGTATTGTTTCACCCACCGTCGTCGATGTCATAAGTTCTAAACTGGGGTCTACAGAGTGGGGATGGAGTGAACCCACTTGTCAACCTATGCGAATAGTCAATCTTGGCATTAAAACAACTTGTTGGGATCCTTCTAGGGTATCTCTAAAGTGGTTTCCATTACGTTTATGTCACATAAATCACATTCATTGTTAACACGGGGGAGTGAGGAGGTGATGCTCGATGATCCTAGTGGGATATACACCTGGTGGTAATGACCCCCATTTCGTATCAACAAATAGTTGTATTAATCACCCTATTTTGGATGACATCATCAGGTGAGATAGGGTGTGGGTGCCCAGTAGATAAATTCATGGTGTCTAAATTTGTAGGAATATTGTCATATGGAATTTCTAGACCAACATTTCCCCTAACCCTACACCTATTGGAGTTTGGTCACTGATCTCATATAACATGGCTACTATAAATTATGTGGAATTAGTTATTAGTATAATACAATGAATGTGATTACCAAATCCCAAATATCATACATTATTCCAGAAACAAGGGAGGTATCCATGCTGATGATTTCACATACTAAAGATTACCAATGTTATCTCTCCCAAGTCATATGAGAGTTTCATGTTGGCCCCACTTCTTGCATCATGGGAATTCAAACTGAATATATGGATTTGGTGATAGGAAAATGTAATGGTAACCTAACATTACTAGTCCTCATAGTTAAAGTAGAATATCCTTCATGTCGAGTTCCTTATTTTTGTTTTTTATGCTTTCTCACTAGGTTTGTGCACCACCTTTCTATTTGGAAACAACATTCTTGCTTGTTTCCTGACATTCCATCTTTCCAAAGGTGGTCATCTTCTAGAACATAAATTGGAAGTGTTGTATCCTTTATATAAACAAGATGATGGGATTTAAATTCCACCTTCCATGTATTTTTCCTTAGAGTTCATTGCCTAGTTCGGGTCTCCCCCATATATTTAATTCATGTTCACGAAAATCATTCTGGATTCCATCTCAAGGTGGATTCTGGTTAATTACATTGCTTCTTTCTCGACAGGGAAACAACCTCTGGACAAAGTAGATAATAAAATTGGGCATTTCTGGACATTGGGTTTGTGGGGTGCCTATAAAATCTCCCCCTTTTGAAGTTATAGGTATCTCATATGAGGAATATTAGGCGTGAATCATAAGTCATACCATGTCTTCCATGAGGTAGTTTATGGTAGGGGTGTAAGTCTTATAAGACTTTTTACCTCAGTTATCCCATGTTTATTGTATGGATTCAAGATATAGAATTCGGCCATAGGAATAATTGTCTTGTGAGGATAGTTGTGTCAAAAATTTAACATATTATGAGGATTGCTAGGTTTCATGTTTAATATCATGCGGTGAATGTTGTTCACGAGTTTAATGTATTACAGGGACATGTGGGTGGCTAAGTGTGTCCCTTTTTACAAACCTATCACGAGGCATAGAAAAATAAAATTATTTTCCTTTTGTGGAACAATGTTTAACTAGGTTTGGATCACTTTATGTACTTTTTAGTTTGTTCACTCACTAATTCTAAATCAACTAAGTCTATTTTTTTTGTTTTTTTATTATTTTATTAAAACAATTCCAAAACATTTGGTTTTTTGTTATTTTCTAATTAATTAAATTACATGTAATATAAAAATTTATACTTATAATAATATAAAATACTAAAAGATTTAAATTAAAAAGAAATAGCATCATCTTAGGTTAGGTTTTGGGTTCAATCATTATTCTCTTCTATTTTTTTATTTTATATTGATAATCTAATCATGAAAAATCATGATGAATTACTGTCCTTTAATTTAGAAATTTTGAAATCTAGAATTCCTAATAAATAAAAATCCCACCTCCTCCTATAATAAAGGATTGTGATGACAATTAGTTAAGGCTTGGGCATGTTCCAAGACCTAGATATATCGATATTGTTTCATCCATTGATCGGATCAACTCCATCGCGTGTATATCTAAAAAATGGAGAGAGGGAAAATAGATTAAACAAAAGAATAGAAATAAATTTGAGTACATGGCCTGTGGGATAGTCTCCACACCTATGCATGTTACTCCCATAAATCAAAAACATAAAATAAACTTTATGTAATAATTCAAGAATGCCTTGGCCACCCCCGAGACAAGCCTCAAGTCAGCCTCCCATTATTGAGATTAAGGTGTCAATATGAGGATAAAGAGAAGGGAATAAAAATAAGATAGTATAATTAGAGAAGAAAAGAATAATATAAGAGAAATATAATAATAATAAAATAAAATAAGAAAACATGTAAAATAACTAAAATAAAAATAGAATGCGATGAGAGAGATTGGGATGGAAGAACAAATAGAATAATAATAAGTAAAGAAAATAAAATAAATTAAAAATAATAAGAAAATTAAATTACAGAGGGCTCAAACTCAACTCCGACGAGTCTTGCAGCATGGGGGTAATTCGTGGAGGAGGGGGGGTTCGGAACCAGTTCAGGTCGGTTATCATGGATTTCTCGGGGCACTTGGGGCGTGGATCCTCTCTTCAAGCCGAGGCAAAGGCGCTGTTATTGGGCCTCTCTTTGTGCCGCCAAAAAGGGATCGTCCTATCACAGGTCGAAACTGATTCCCAAATCCTTCACAAAGCCTTGCATGGCTTCGGTTCCATTCCATGGTCTATACACTACACCATGAGGGCATGCCGAGGTATGATCACCAATAACATCAGTGTAACCCACACTTGGCGCGAGGGGAATAAGGTAGCGGACCATCATGCCTCTCTTGACGCCCCCGGTCCAGCTCACTTTTTCTTTCATACTGCTAGCTCCATGAAACCAGAGGGGGTCAACTTGGTTTGAGGGTATGCCCTGGGCCTCCACCACTTTCTGCCCCCCTAGGATTGTGGTTTGGGGAGCTGTGGGCCAGCTTTTTTCTATGCCTTTTCTGTTTTCCTTTTCTACCCAAAAAATTAATAAATATCTATGTTTTGATGATAAGAAAATTAAATTATTAATAAATTAATTAATAATATATATATGTATATATATAATATATATAGAGAATGTTAAAAGAAGAAGAGAAGAAGAAATAAAAATAAAAATAAGAGGAAAAAGAGAATGAAAATGGGTGTGGAAAAAGGGAAAACATTGAGATTAATATGCATGAATTTTATTTAAAAAAAGTACAATTCAAAGAAATATAAAAAAATTGATAAAATAAATAAAATAAAATAAGAAACAAATGAAATGTGCAGTATTTCCTCTTATCAGCCGAGTATCCTCTTATCGTGGGTGCGGACTCCCCCCGGGAAGTGAAATTGGTTTTTTTAGGTTGGGGTCGAAGCCTCAATTTATTATTTAAAGCAAATAACTCTTTAGACTGAGTAGAGGGTGACCCAATACATAGCCCGAAGGCCCAAGGATAAGTGGCCTGAATACATGGCTTGGAACCCCATTTCATGGCCCAAAGGACCCCTCGGTGAACAGTACTGCTACAGTACCGACGATGCTACAGTACCTGCTACAGTACATCCACCGCTACATTCCCTACTACAGTCCCTCCACCGCTATAGTGCCGCCGCTCCTACAGTTTCTCCGCTTCTACAGTACTGCTGCATTGCCTTGCTACAACACTACTACAAGACTCAGAAATTCTCCCCTGCCTGGATTTAATCCTTGGTCTTTTGGATGCCAAGCAAGAGCCTGTACCACAAGGGTACAGGCTCGTTGGCAAGTGAAATTGGTTCTTATTTTATAAGAAATGGATGAGCATCAGTAGACTCCTTAATTCAATATCTCCCCAACTTAACATCTATAAATCCTAAGGATTGTTAATACCGTTTGAGACTCACAGTTATCTTTAATAACACCTAATAAATTGGGTGTTGGAATTATGTTTCATGGACTAATAGGGGAGCAGGGCTTCCTTCGTGTGCATGGGATGAATTCATGGTGCATAGATGGCGTGGAAGTTCCATGGTGGTGGTGGTGCTTCATCCTGAGTAGCATGGAAGTGGTGAATTAATAGATAGTACCTAGACCTTATCAACCTCAGGCTTTCAAAGTGGCTAGATGAGCCTCTAAAATTGTGCTCAAGGGGGTCGGTCAAGTGTTTAGAGTGGATCAATGCGGATTAGAGGTGGTGGAAGGGAAAGTGGGATTGAGCTCGTGCTTCTCCAACAACATAAATGGTAGTTCCTAGTGAGTATCATCCATTTTCGGTGGTCTTCAAGGGTTTCATGCAGCAGAGTTCGGTGTATCCTTGTTGATGAGGAGAGGCAAGGTGCGATTAAGAAAGGCGATAGTGTTTGGGTAAAAATGTGAATATTGACTAGAAATATTCATATTCCACACCGAATCATATATCAGGAGGTCGCTTAAATATAAACCGAGGTACATGAGTCATTTACAAATCCTCATGCTATAGTGAAGGACTCCTGAAAGATACACTAGGAAGCACGTACGGGTCGCAGCAGATGTGTTTTGTGTCGGCCTTAGGGACCAATCTTATCCCCCATTGACTTGATTACTCATAGGAAAACTATATTTTCTTTCCCAAATTTAATTAAAATATTGAAAATCAAGGGTGATAACATTTCAAACCATCAAAAATTATATTCAAGCATTAAATCTCAACCTAGAAAATAAAATGGCACCATTGTTACCAATATTTATATATAGAAAGTAATAAAATCAAACAATTATTAATGTTAAATAAAAACATCCAATGTCACATAAAATATCAATTCAATTTACTTTTTTTTAAATAAATAATCATATCAAGAATTTTAATTTTATCCTATTTGAAAATGATGATACTTATTTTATCATTCATTCAAGCTCTTTAATTCATTATTACTAAACATGTCAAATTATGATTTACCTCACTTTAGAATATTTTCACTCATCACTCATGATATTAATTCAAGTAAAGTTATGTTCATATCCTGAATACATGTTCCTTATCCATTGGATTGTAAAGGAATTACTTTCTCTACTTTGTGAAGAAAAAAGGAACATAAAATCCTAAGTTATTTCAATAAAGGTTGAAATGAATCTGAGGCTTACAGTTGGTTGTAATTAATGTTTTATTAAAAAATTAAGGCTCAAGGAGAAGGTTTTTATTGAAAGTATAAAGCATGGTATCAAAAATGAATGTGTAAGGAAATTATCCCCTTAAAGGTAGGAACCCTAATTTTCCCCAAATCTCAAAGTAAATATCATGATCAAATGAAATCATAATAAATGATTTATGCACCCTCTTTAACTTTTCTATACTTTTATTCTCTATTTTTATTTTTCATAGAAATTTTTCATTTTTTATGTTAAAATTCATGCTTGGAATAAACCGTGCATCCACTACCTAACAACATTATGATATAAAATTAAAAGTATAGTGATGGTGATTGTTGGTTTTCACAAATCAAAACCAATTCTTTTCTTCTAATTTTTTTCTCTTTTTTTCATTTTATCTTTTTTTATCAAGAGGGGGAAAACAATAAATAGTAAAATGAATATAATCATTCTAAATCCCCATATTTAGAACCCCCAAACTTTTTCCATATTTTTTATTTCATCCATTCCACCATGAATCCCTTCACCCACACACTTCAACTTAAAAATATCATTAAATTGCTAAGAGGAGGGTAGGAATGGATAAAAATGGTACAAAGCATGGATCATTCCCAATAATGACATTCTCGGTTCGATGGATTAAATAGAGGTTGATTTTAATGTGTTATTTTAAGGATGTGGGATTTTCAAAAGATTCCTCAATCATTATAAATTTTTTTATTGCATTGTCGTATCTTTGACAAGTTAAAATGAATGTTTTATTAGTTGACATTCCCCAAGATCCCTCAAAAAAAATTCTCAAGATAATATAGGATGTACTTCGTCTATAAATCTTGTTGAGAATGTGACATTTGATATTTGTAAATCACACAAGGTAATATTAATAATAACAAACCAATTCACATGATTTTTTGAAATTCAAAACATGAAAAATAATTTGAAAATTTCATTTACATGCATCAATTCATTCCCTAAAATCATGAGTCCTTATTTTAATATTCATGATTCATTGTAATCATACAATTATAAATTTTACTCATTAAATATCATTAAAATTGAAATCTAAAACATAGAATCATTGGACTCCTATGAAACTCATGTCACCATGATAATTTACGTAAAACATGAATTTGAGCCTGGCAATGAAATTTTCAGTTTATTCTCAAAAAATATTTTGAAAAAAATATGGGGAGTTTTAAAGATAAACACTAAAAGTAAACTCTTTTTCCCTTTTAATCTTGGAAATATTTCCTCATTCAATGTTTGAGGGATTTCATGTGCCATCATGGTTCTATAAATGATAATAAATCATTAAAACCCTTGGACCATGTCATTAAATCTGAAAAAGATAGAGGGAGTGGGATACATAATGGACTAATGAAATTTAATTCCTTGAAAGCAGTAAAGACAAATCTTGGTATGATCCCCCAAGTGGGACCTGAGTTTTTATTTCCTTGAGATGGAAGTACCAGATTTTATCTATAATTTGACAGTGGATGAAAATTTTTGGATTTGAACCACCACATGTGGATTTTCCTAGCATCCTCTTTTTCTTTCCTGGTGAGAAATGATCAATAGATAAGGTATAAAAAATCCATCCCCCTCACAATTAATAATATCTTGCATGGTATGAGTAGGATTTAGTATAGATCATTCTCTTTGGTTGCTACTTGGGCTACCCCTTCCTTTTATAGTGCTAGATCATCAGGGGTTGTGTGGATTTAATGATCAATGGGAAAATAAGAAGGTATTTGTACTTGAAAAAGATTTAAATTTGATTTTTTAATTAGTAATTTATCCCTTTCAATATGAGAAGAATAAATTTTCATTTCCTTAGGATCAACAACTATGACTTCTTTATGGGCCTAATCAAATGTATTTTCATCAGAATCAGGGAGCTCCATGTGTTCCATGACATGTGTAGGTCTAGTTTCTTCATCTACCTATAAGGCATGGAAAATATTGTTTAAATCTGAAAATTTAAAGAAGTGGGAATTAATACTGAATTATGATAATATAAAATCAAGTGAAATAATGTATGATACAAGATCATATCCTTGAATTGGTTCAACTTCAATATCTTATTCAATGGATAGTACCTCTTAGACACTACTGGAAAATAGGTCTATACCCACGGTTTTCAAAAACCGTGGGTATAGGGATAGTATGTGAACCTATACACATAGTTTTCCAAAACCATGGGTATAGGCCACCTATACCCACGGTTGTGCCAAAAACCGTGGGTATTGTTTTCTTTTAAGACCTATACCCATGGTTTTGGAGAAAACCGTGGGTATAGGGTATTTTCCGAAGACCTATACTGATGGTTCTACAAAACCATAGGTATTGCGGGTTTTTTTAATACCTATACCCACTGTTCTCTAGAATCGTGGGTATAGCTTTCCCATGTTATGGAGGGGAATCAATTTGGCGGGACATGAAAAAAAAATTGGTGGGAAGAGATTTTTTCACGGATCGTATTAATATATATACGCAGATGAATATATATATATATAAAATAACAATGTTAGATCTGTTGGTACCTTAGTGAATATTGGAGTAGAGTCTCATTGTGAGATGGTAGTTCGAATCCCAGTGGCCATGCTTTTTTAATTTATATATCCCATTTTATTAATATATATACGCCGATATATCTATTTATAAAAAATAAAGTTAACAGCTCAGTTGGTCTGTCGTGGCGTGTTTACGCGAGGTGCAGCCGGAGGTGCGGGTTCGAAACCCTATAACAGCGTTTTTTGAATTTAAAAACAGTTCGTGGATTATATAAATATATATAAGCATAAATATATATATATCAAATAAAAAACGCATCTTGGTTGCTCCGATGGTGGTGGGCGGCCGCATGGCGTAGTGGGAAGCGCAGTTTAGAAACCCCCAGGCCATATGTTTTTTTTCAATTAAATACCCCACAGTTTGAAAACTGTGGGGTCTGTTGTGTGAAATGATGGCAGAGCGTGTGCCACATTTGACACCCCCTATACCCACAATTCTCCAAAACCGTGGGTATAGGATGAGACCCCTATACCGACGCCTTTCCATCCCATGGTTCCCAAAACAATGGGTATAGGGTATACCCACGGTTTTGGGGGCTATACCCACGATTTGAACTGTGGGTATATGTCGTTTTTCCAGTAGCGAGAGTAGGATCTCAATAGATGGAGGCATGTAGTTTGGCTCCTCTGTCATTTCTTCAATTTCCGTCACTGGTATGGCTTCATCCTCTATGGATAGAGTGACCTGAAATGGTACTGCATATTCTACATTTTAGGGATTTTGGAGATCAAGTTATACTTCATATTCATTTTAGAAGTAATCCAGATCATCTTGATCACCCATAGTTAGCTCAACAAGAAAGTTTTATTCATCATAGATCCACTCTAGCTTATCAAGATCATACCCAACTTGGTTATTCAAATGGTTTTGTAATGGATACTCATTGACAGTGGCCTCTACATATTTGGAAGTCCTCAGAAAAATTAGTGAATACTAGGGGTGATTCCTCATTATCCTCCAGTTTAGGTTTGGGTTTCCTTGATGATGCTTAGAAATATGATGTTATCTGTTCCATTTTTCTTGAAATGTCATCAACCATCTCTTTATGATTTTGAATATCATATTTGAGTTGGTTTTTGGACACTTTCTCTAAGAATTGTTTTGGGGGAACTTCTTCAAATGTGTAGGGATAAAATAGGGATGAATTTATTGGTATCTCATCTATTTCTTTATAAAATTCATGGAAGTACTCCTAGAATTTAGTTAACACTCCATTCAATCCTTCAACCACTAGTTTTTATAGATTCTGTTTAATCTCTTGGATGAGGTACCTAAATTTCTCCGAATCTCTAATTTGGCTCCATCATCCCCTAATTTATCTATAAAAAAGTTCAATTCTATCTTCTGTAGACTAGGTTTGATCAACTATGTGTTATTTCATTTATGAGTAGTTGTTCCTTGCAGAGTAATAGAATTTTGGATACATAATTTAAAATAAATTTCTTATGTTTTTATGAAATGACAAACTATCTGAAATGTGAAATTAAAAAAATTTAATCAATAAATGATTTTCTCCCTGTCAACAAATCCAATTTTAAATGCATGCCTCTCACATAGTATAGTTTATAGTGCTAAATAGTGGTTGACCAGGGTTAACTCACTTGAGAATCTTCCCAGTTCATTTACTCACTTAGTCTAAATCACTTAACTATACTTGTTTTTGTTGTTTTTATTATTTTTTTAAAAAAGATGAAAAATCTTTTTTTTATTATTTTCAAATTAATAAAATCACATGTAATATAAAATTTTATACTTACACTAATATGAAATGATAACATAATGAAATTAAAAATAAATAACTTAGTCTTAGGATTGGTTTTGTGATCAATAATTATTATAATTTATTTTTTATATTTTATTTTAATAATTCAAAAATGAAATCTCGTAATGAATTACTATACATTTATTTAGAAATGTTTAAATATATAATGCCTAAGAAATGTAAATCTCACCTCCTCCTATAATCATGGTTGGTGACACAACTTGTTTGGTGGTGTGACATCTTCCAATACCAATCTCTATCGATGTCATTTGATCATTTATTGTCTCAACTTCATCATGTAAAGAGTTATCCAATGGAGAGATGTAAAATAGATTAAAAAACAGAATAGAAATAAATTTGAGTGCATGGCCCTGGGGATAGTTTCCAATCCCGTTCATGTCACTGTCATCTTTTATAAACATAAAATAGACTTTAAGAAATAAGTCAAGAAAAACATGAACTCCTCTAGGACAAGGCTTGGGTCAACCTCCCATTATTAGGAGTATTATATCACTTTTTGGATCGAGAGAAGAGAATAAAAATAGAATAGAATAATGAGATGAAATAAGAGGAGAAGATAAATTGAATAATATTATAAAATAATAAAATACATAGAATAACTAAAAAAATAAAATAGGATAATAAAGAGAGGGATGGAAGAAAAAATAAAATAAAATAATAATATAATAAAATAGATAATAATAATAATAAAATTAAAATAAGAACAAATATATATTATATACATAGAGAATATTAAAAGATGAAGGGAAGAATAAATATAAATAAAAAGAAGAGAAAGAACAAGGTGTGTGGAATGGGGAAACATTTTAGGATTAACATTCATGGATTTTATTTAAGGAAAATAAAATTCAAAATTCAAAAAAAATTAAAACAAAATAATTAAAATAGAAGAAGAAACAAATTAAATGTGAAGAAGCTCCTCCTCTTAGCCGAGGATCCTCCAACCAGGGGTGCAGAATCCCCTTAGGTAGTGGCATGGGATCTTATTTTATAGGAAAAGGATGATAATCCTTGGTATCTTCATTTCATGATCTCCCCTAGTTAATATCCCCAAATACTATAAGTATTTTTAATACCAAATGAGACCCATGGTTATCTTTGAAATCACCTAATAAAATTGGAATTTTGAATTATATTATGTGGACTAGTAGGGGAGTGGGGCTTCCATCAACTGCATATGATTTATGCATGGTTCATGTACAAAATGGAAGTTCCACGATAGTAGTGGCACTTGATCATGAGTAATAGAGGTTAGTAATGAAATAGGGGACAACACTGAGTCCTCCTCAACCCTTGGCCTTCAAATTGGCCATATGAACCTTCAAAATACTGCTCAAGGGGGTCGGTTGGGAGTTCAATGTAGATCCACGTTGATCAGAGGTGGTGGTAGTGAAGGTGATCTCGGTCTTGTTATTCTACAGTGGCCTCAATGGTGGTTCTCAGTGAGTATCAGTAGCGGTCAGAGATCGTTGAGGGTAGTGAGCAGTGGAGTGTGGAAGAGCCTTGTAAATGAGGTGATGCAAGGTGCGATTAATTGAAATGATGGTGTTTTGGTAAAAATGTGAATGGTAATTGGTAATGTCTCACCCCACATCAAATCAAAAATTGGGAGGCCACTTCCATATAAACCAAGTCATGGTATCCACAACCAAAACCACCTACGGTGGGGATGGGATCCCACAAGACACATGCACACATACCTATAGGCCACAACCCATGGGGCTTGTGTGGGCCTTTGGTCCCACTATACTCCCCTACGAGCTTTATCGGTTATGGGACAACAATACATAGGAGTGATTCCCCATGCTCTACTAGACTATGATCACTCTCTAATGGTGGTTTGTCCGACTATCCCCCAAGGGCTTAGCTATATGGTTAGCCCCTTGGTTGACGAACTGGCCTAATTGGGGATAATAGTTTAAGTGACCTCCTGAAAAATAGATATAAAAATTTTGACCTCACAATATATCAACCAAAATACTAACGTGAATACCAATTTTAAAACCACTATCATTTTTACTTATATCAAATTATTTTACTTCCATATTCATATTTTCCAACATTTAACAAATACATTGAAAATAATGGGTATTAACAATGAAATCCATCAAAAAATAATTATATTTTGTTTAAAAATATGCATGATATTTTTTTATATCATTTATTTGGGGGAGATTGTCACACTTGAGGGTTTTTCTATGTGTTTCCTCATGGGGGAAGATGATCACACTTGAAAATTTGTTGGATTGTTGGGGATTCAAGATCGTACCTCAGGGATGTACCCTATATGTGTTTGTATGTTGGGACTGAAACTCATAGAGAGGTCCTATGTATCATATTAAGAAATAGGGATCAAAACCAGGTAGTTTGATTCCATGGTTTAAGGTCGTGTGATAAGATCAGTGTGTTCAATTTAAATTCATGCGATAAGGACACTTGGTCTATATAAGGGGAATCGATGATGGATTCTATGGGGATTACACATATGGGATACCTCAATTAGGAGTCCATGGGGATGAGGGGCTCAGAACTGAAGTAGATATCCATGGGGGTTTCATCCCATGATGATTATACATGGGTCATCCTATTCACATCATACATTGGTAAGTCTATAGTTTAACATTATGTGTTCAAGATGTTGTCATTAATTTTAACATTGTATAACAAGGATATAGAGCTAAGTAGTTTTACAACATGGACCTCATATGTGGTTGGGGGTGCTTCTCAGGGAGGCCATTTCCATGTGAAAGAGGAAGAACTGGAAGAAGTCCTCTCTATCAGGCATGGTTGGTAATTTCTCAAGATTGTTCCCCATTTAGGGCTTACATGTCCATTTCTCATACACCTCTCCTTGGGGAATGGCTTAATCACTACTATAGAGGAGTGGAAGTCAGGGGGCCCAATGTTGGGGTGCATGTTGTTATGAACTAGAGGCATTAGTGAACCTATTATTACGATAAAAAGGCAAGGTAATGGTCCAGGACATGATTGAAACACAAAGGGTAGACACAAGGATTGATGGTACCAATTTCATGGATATTTGGGGTGCGGTTAAGGTGGTTTGGGAAAAATATAATGGCCCTAGGAAGTGAGCTTTCATAAAAGGTATAGGATGAAAAGATGCACCAGGGAGATGCTTGGAGGCTGGGTTTCATGAAATTTTGGACTTCATGAAATTTTGGGTCTTTGAAAAGGATAGGGGTCTCATGAAAGAGAATATTTCTCAATATAGGACAAACCTTCCTTAGATTGAAATCTTGGATCCCATGGGATATATTTTTTGAAGGATAATTATATCATAAAACCCTAAGAGACACAAAGGGATTTCTTCTTTCATAAAATCCATGTAACCTTGTGAATGGAATCTCCACCATGGGATGAGGTTCTCAATAACCCATGGGAGGTGGTTTCATGAAATTTGGTTACTTTTTGAAATCCATATCCTATTTCACTTGTGATGGTTTTGAGTATCATTAATTTTGGGCTTTTCACAAATGTTAAAAGGTTGTATCCCCGCTTAAATTCCAAAATCAGGAGATATTTATTAGCCCAATGGAGGAAAGGGCATCAATTTAATGACATATGGAGGCTTCTGCATAAGATTATGACCTTTGTGAAGTCATGGGATTCCAAAAACTATACATACACTATGTGGAGGTTACCTCCTCAATCTTCTCATGGTCATAATACTTCCACGATCTATAGTTATGTTGCATGAAGGTTACCACCTCAAGATCTCCATGGGTACATGACTTCCATGAATTAGATTTATGATATATGGAGTTTACCACCTCAAGAATTGTGTTTCTAGGGACTTCCATGAACAGAATTAATTTGTTTGGAGGTTACCACCTCAAGCTCTACATGTCCACATGACTTCTATGAACTGTGACCATTCATGGAGGTTTAGAACATTGCAAAAAAAGTCCCTTAGTTGGATTTCTTATCTATTTTATCTTGAATTTTCTTTGAATTGTCCATGCCTTCCTTGATCTCTCTCGTGACATGCATATTTTGGCGTTAATTCCCAAAAAAATACTCTTATGTATATAGATTCACTCCAAAATAACTCTTATATATCAACTATATTACTTTTACATATTGATCCCCTTATATTGATACATTCCCATTTTCCCAAAAAATCATATAACACCTCTTAAAAATTGAGTATTTACTTTTCCATAAAAAAGAGTTTTATATATCCCAAGTATTATAACACTTATCTATTTCCACATAAAAGAGGACTCTTACTTATGAGGTAACCATACATAATTGTAACTTTAGCACATTGAATTTCATGGACAAAGCCATATTCCCCCATCCATTTTTAGGTTGACTCTGTCATGTCATGACGGCCTTTCTAACACATTAAAAATTTCACATCCTCTCCTACCAATTTCAAATTATGATGGAGTTGATACTGATTGATATAATTCTAATAGAAGTAATTTTGAGTATTTGTAGTTCAAATCCACTAATATCATCCAAAAACAGAAATTATACATTCATATTTTATACTTATAGTATCTAAAACTCTTAACCAAAAAATAATCATCACAAGGATGGGTAGTTTAGAAATTATAACTTTAGTTCTATTTAATATTTGAAAGATCTATATCAGTTGTATCCTACAACATTCCCCATTCATATCCTACAACAAAAAAACCAAAAACATCAAGAATTCAGATAAAACTCCATAAATCATAAAAATTCATTTCTAGGAATCCTATATTAACAAAAAAAAATCATATACACCCCAAAATCATTTCAAAACATATCAAATAAATTTATGAAATTATCAAACCATTCAAACTAATTTTTAATGAATTTGGAACTCAAACGTCATCAAACATATCCAAATCTTAAATATGAAAACCCATATATTTAATACACCTTAATTCCTGATTTATTTTATATGGATAATTACATTACAATCCAATAAGATTGATAGGCCTAGTGTATTTGGTAAATGGTATACATATAAAATTAACTTGAAATTGTGGTACCTCCAAATATCTTTTTTCATTTTCAAAATTAACCCACATTTATGGTTGAGTGTGAAAGTCACAAATTCTTCCATACCAAAATCACTTACACCATACTAAAATCAAAAGGATCCAAACATCATAGTTCACAACACACACATTCAAATTCAAGAAAAAAAACACATGCCAGCATCATCATGGACTGTGAAACCCTCAAGAAACACTCCCTATGAAACAGTCACCATCATCACCATACCTACCCCCATCATTGGCGAAGACCTGAAAAACAATTGATGGAATCACTATATAGAGTCAACAACATTATGAAAATGTGTTCAATGATAACCACCATAACCATTGAGATAAAAAAATATTAGTGAAACACCCCTTCCATCAAGGATTTATAACAGCAGGCATCGAAAAAGAAAACAGGAACTGACTACAACATTATAATTGAAAACTAGTTTCATCAAACCAGGTCCAATATGAACACCATCTTCCAGGTCACTCATTAGGAAAATACCATCACAGTTCAGAAAAAACCATCCCAAAACTTCACCTAGAACCATCGTACTAGGCTGACCTGGCTTGGTGAGAAAGAATAAGAGGCGAGTGCATCATTTAGATAGGGCAGTCCTAAACACGGAGTGGTGACCTTCTACTAAACAACAAACCACATTATTTAGAACCATCAATAGGAATATGGAGACCATCAAACCATAAAATCATAAACAGATGAGAAGGATTGAAGAACCATCGAGATAGTCAAAAAACCAAAAGAAAACACCATCGATGAGGATGAAACACCAAACCACCACTAGACTGTTGGATTCATCTGGTGGTTGTAGTGAAGGACGACACCACCCACAATGATCTATTGACAATGAACAAATCCCCCAACAATATACAATGAAACCATAAATGGATTCATACCATCCCAAGAAGAGGTCCATCATAATGGTATGAGAAAAAAATAGTAGAGGAGGTTGAATGATCTTAAGAGGAAAAGGCATCGGGCAATGTAACCATAAAAAATCAAAACCTCCAGTGCTTCATTTTGAAAACCCTGTATGGGATTTATCCACAAAGATTCAGGAAATATTAGTGGTGGTAGAATCAGTCAGTGTTCACAAAATGGCAAGAAAAATTCAGCAGATAGGGAACTAGTGAAACCAAATAGATGTAAGAACTTGCGTGACAGACAAACAAGGAGGAAAATAAACAATTCCTCGGATAGAGATAAAGGGAATGGAGAGTTGAATGGGACATAAAAAATCATGAAAGAATAGGAGAAATGAAGATTAGAGGCATTGAAGATGGTAAAGAAGAAGGCGTCAAGAGGGAAATCCCTAGAGGTCAGGACCGAGAGCTCTATCTGATAAGACTTCAATTTTTCATTATTAAATGGAGATACAAATAAAATATTTAAAACTTCTAATATTCCCTTAAAATCCAATGAGCCTCTAACACTACATGACATAACCAGTGGACGTATATAAGACATAGGTGTTATATAAATCCCAATAAAGGCATAATCAAAGAATAACATTATTAAATTAATACATGTTAGTTAGGAGGCATATCAATGTGACATAAAAGGGGTTATAATCATAAACAAAAACATCAAAGAATGACATAAGATGACTACGTTATGGAAACGTAGGAATATATAAATGACATAAAACATGAAATCATAAGAATAAGTAATGTATAACCACTAGTAAATATTAAAATAGTGTTATTAGAATGAAACCCTATTAACTAGACATGGTATATCATGAGATAAAATCATTACACAATGCATTGGAGGTCTATATAATTATAGTCTCTCTAATCACATTTATGTCATGTATATGAATTAGTCGGCCACATAAATTGTACAACATAAAAATGACTTTAATAACTTTTATTCCAGCTATTAAGGGGTGTGAGTTACATAAATGGGATTCCCTAATAAATTAATGTTAGGTACATCTTGATGAATACACTTTAGTGGAAATGGTGATGGGTATTCACAACACAAATGTTTGACATAGAAAATTAGGGAATAATTTGGGAAGCATAACGAGTGTACATAAATATTCATATGAGGGTTTAATGAGATTGATATGTGGTATATAATTAATTGGAAATAATAATTATATTAAAAGGGATGTGTAAAATCACATTCCAACTTGAACAATTGGAAATACAATAGCATAACAAAGAAAGTGCTTGAATAAATAGGATAAAATCCCTTACCTTGAGAGGGTGCTTCTAAATTCTTGAGAGGAGATTCTTAGGATATTGGGAACACATTAAGAGGGATTTAGGGTGGTATAGAGATAGGAACTTGATATAAATAGTTTTTAGTGAAGTGGAATGGAAGGTTGGGTGGGTATTATAGAAAAAGAGAAGACAATTCTTTATTAATTTCTAAACATGGATTTTGGACTCTATATGAAAAAATAATCAAAAATACATTCCCACTATTTTTCCCATGTTTTATTTCAAAGAGGATTGATTTTAAATATTTTATAAGTCCAATAAATAAAAATATTAAAATAATACCATTGGTTATGTGCAAGTGAGGTATGTTTATAAGAAATTAATTTTTAAACCTTAAAATATAATATAGGGTTTTAAGGATTCATTAATGAGTTATAAAATTTATAAAATATCTTCAAAACAAATTATTTTGAAGTTCAAATATATATTTGATCATTGATTCCTTTAATATAGTTTATTACATCACTTTTGGGACACCATGATGTCACAATATAGATCATATATTTATACTGTATTTAATTTGTATCCAAAAAATCAACTATCTCTAAAAATTATTAAAAACTAAACGTTTGATAATTCTGAAATCTTGATTTCAAAAATAATATTTATTTTATCAACATAATTATCTAAATATGATAATTTACACTTTAAAATAAAACTCTTTTTTTACTGGAAAATACTAGTTTTTATAACAATAACAATTTTTTGACCCTTATAAAGTTACAATGGACTTCATTAAATTATATTATCATTTTTATATAAATATATATTATTTAATAATATTATTAATAGAAATTAATATTTTTTTCAAAATTATTGATTTTATCTGATGGAGTATTAACACCATATATTTTCAAAAAATACAATTTCGTTTTCATTGAATCAAAATATAATTTTCATCAACTTTTAATTGTATATATAAGGTATTGATGAAAAGGATTACACATAATCATTATTATATTACAAATAAAATATAAAAATCCATACTACTAGGTTCTAGATACATGACCCTTTATTACACCAGTATACACCCTATGGTAAAGGTGTGCCATAGTAGCGCTATATGGAGGTGATTTAATGAACAATGTTTGTGAAATTATATCGATAATCTTGAACTTCTCGTATAAAAGGTTTCATTTAGTTTTCAATTATTGAGTTTTATCTAGGTATTGTTCAGGGGAAATCCTAGTGACTACATCTCCCTTGGAATCTTTGATAATTGGGATTCATTGGGTGTGATCTAAATAGACTAGGGCATCACTTCTTTAGTTTCTGTCAATTAAAATTTATAATAACCCTTAATATAAACTAATGTTAATGATCACAATACAACATATATATTATCAATGGTTAATATGTGTAAGTCTTTTATATCAGATTGACCATATTTTATAACAGTTTAAAATAACAAAAGTAGTGCATGTGTTTTCTATCAGTATATTACATAATAAGAATTTATTCATTCAAAAATCGAATTTCATTTTTAAAAGATTTGGTAATTACATTAAATAATGTTACATTCACCATTTTCTTGTAATGAAACACCTGCTTCCCATTTATGCATCCCCTTAATGAAAATCACATCATATAAAGGCCACCTTGACTCATCTACAATACTCACCTAACCACCTAACACACCTATAAAGCCCCCTTACACATATAAAAAACCAATTTGATGTGTTAAAAATCTTAGATTCCTAATATAAACCCTAATTAAATGACCAAAAATTCAAATTTATATTGATTTTACCAACCCATAACTATGTGACTATTAAAAAATCCCCACTACAACACTTCTAATCCCTAATAAGGATCCTCATACATCCTCTTAAAAACATCTCATTCCCTGATTCCAAGATTTAATCCCAACTCTCCCACTACATATGGTCACGCTACAACTACACCGAAACATGATCCACCACTCAAAACCCCACTATTCTTCACATCGTGGAACCAATTATTTCCACCAACCCCATGACGATTCCCCAATTCTGAGGGCATATGTATATTCTCAATTTATTTATATCAATCCCCATCGGTTGACATTACTAGCCCACACCAAACTTATATTACCCAACATCACACCCAAACATAACCGTATAATTCATTTTAGTATCCACAATCCCACTTCCAAAACTATATTTATAACATAAGGTCCCACCTCAATTAACATGACCCCATGATACCCATGAGCATCGATATTCTATGACCAAGTCGTCCTACCAAACAATTTCTTGAGACTCATACTTGGTTTACCACCTGAACATTATCCTATATTTAGCATCTATCAGTTTCCATATGTACCAACTCAGCCCAATTCTCAATGACCTGTACTCATACCTAGCCATTTTTTATTTACCACACACAATCTGACCACATAAATTCTAGCACCATTAAAAAACCATAACCTCCTCTGGGTTAGGTCTATTAACTTGTCCCTCTTAATATTCACTAAAAACTATTCCAAACTGGATTCATGTTCTTTGATCATCTATGGTGTGCATTGTACCATTTTACTTTTCTTATCACCAATCCATGAGAACAATCATGAAATATACTCTCTAGTCACTAAACACTAACACCCCTGATACCTACTCATATTGTAACACCCCAAGCTTCTACGGTTTGTTTCTCTTTGAATAATGCAATAGTGTGTGTTGTACGCAACATCGAGTTCTAACACACACCACAACCGATCAAAATAGCCATTATGAATAGTAATACCTACTTTTTGAAATCTTATCTCTCAAAATGGACTTCATTTATGCATTCGGAGTATCTAATTTAGCCTAAGGTGAAATTTTGGTACTTTTTGGATAACTTTAATATTTTGATGAATTGTGAAAATTACTAAATTTTAATTAAAAACATCTTTTTTAATCAAAATAATTAATAGTGATAAATTATGAATTTGAGTGGTTTTAATGTATATTTAGAATATATTTTTACCATTTAATAAAATTTTGTTCATTGGACATAATTTGATAATTAAACCAAACATAAACTAGTATCAATCTTTTGATAGTTATTATATCTTAAAAACACGCTTTTTGTTTTGACAACGGGAATTAATTTTAAATTGATTTCTGCCGCTTCTATGTTTTGAATTTGAAAAAATGGATTCCATATTTGTAATCATGATGTTCAAATTGTATAAATAGGTAACTTTTATTTTCATACATTTTGAATAATTACTTCGGTAAATATTTTATTTACCATGGTTAAAGGGTAAATCCGGTAAATAAGGGTTAAAAAATAAAATTTTAATAATAACAGATTACCCTAAAACTTGTCCTAACCTTATTGGTTGATACATGTTCGACCATGGGCATCTTTGGGTCGATTTTGGGACCCAATGGTGCCACTTGTAAGTGATAGGGACAATTTATTTTAATTAAGTTAAAATGAATACAAAAATGACAAAAGCATATATCTTTTAGAAAACCAATTTTAACATAGGGTTATACATGTTGGATTTTCGGCAATAAATATTAATTATAAATATAAAACTATTTCCTACATAATTATTTTTTATTTATAATTTTTAGACATTAAATAATTTAATTTATTTATGACACAATGATGATGCAGTAATTACCATAATAGTGGAAAATTAAAATAATTGATATTATAAATACCAAAATAAATATAATTTCAGACTTTTAATGAATTAAACTAATTTTATAGGATAATATGACATATTAGGATTGATTTAATGTACTTTTCTGGAAGCAATAATTCTGTTATGATTTTTACAAAAATCAACTATTGAATAGTCTCAAAATTGACATAAAAGAGTTTTTAATACAAATATTATATTATTAATTGATATTAAATTTTTTAAAATCTAAGGTTCGGCAAAGAGACTTATATAATGATATGTGTATCATCCGTGGACCACTTGGGGGTCGCTTGGATGTATATATTATGTTTATTAACCATATAATATAAAAATACAAAAAGACATTGTAAAAGTGAAACTAATTAACTAAGAGTTAAAACATAAAGATAAGGTTAGTATAATGACCCAAAACTTTCTAAATTCTATTGGTTGAGTGGTTTTACGACCTATCCCCACATTAACATTTAAATAATCTACTTTTGAGCCATTAGAAACCGAATATGAATTTATTATAAAATAATATTTTTAGCTTTTCCAAATGTGCCCCTCACCCCTCTTATAAAAGGGAACTCCCCCTTCTCATTAAATCACACCTTCAAAGCCTTTTGGTTCAGACAAACTCTGCCCAAATACTCTCTCAACTTCCCTCAATTCATCATAGAGTCCTTCCTTTAGTCATAAATCCAACTTAAGGAGCCCTGTTGATCAAATCAAAAGGAAGAACCTAGAGAAGAGGTAATGATTTCGCCACCCTTTTTCAAGTTCCATTCTTCTTCCACTTCTTCTTTCTTTTTTATTACCATTATAAAATAATAACTCCAGTATCTTATATATACTATGATGTTATTATAAATATGTTACAATAATTGTAACGCCCCGACCCCAGCTACCCAGAGTCGGTGCATTACATCGTAACATTGGCATGATCACGAAAGATCAAGTCTCGAAAGACCGATTAGTTTAGTAGCCTTGGAAACACTAGATACATTCGTAAACGTTACATTACATCATAAAGTGAAAAACTACAATAACAAAGTCTCCATAGTCCACACTCATATCTCCTTCTGACAATCCCTGCAGGTCATTCATAAAATACTTCTTCACATCCTGGAAAATATTAAAACATTGAAAGGGGTGAGCTCAGATGCTCAGTAAGGATAACAATGATGCGGAAGCTTTCATAAATAAACATAAACATTTAAGGCAATGTATAACTAAAACAAAAGCCTTTTAAACTTGAACATCAACATAATATGGCAAAAGTAGAATGAGATAATGCCATATACTTCTTCACATGGATATTCTACTGGTCGAATAATCACATGCAATATCAATAACCACTTTCATAATGAGGGAATGTATAATGCCGGACATTCTGAAACATTTTGTCAAGGCCTCGGCCAAGACGTCTAAAATGATTAAGGCCTCGGCCAAAACCATAAATCAAATTGGGAAAGGCCTCGGCCAATTCCACGTCTAGTTGTCTCATGAGACCTGCCGATGCATCGAGGAGCTATAGCGGGCTCCACCCGTCACTTATTAAGTCCAATACATTCCTCATTTGAATAGGTTTAAACATATCATAAACCATAACATAATTGTATCACATAAAACATGCATAATGTAAACATAACATTTCCACATTTCAATCACAAGATATCAATACAACACATTGATATAATAAAAACACTTTCAAAACCATTTTCAATACCAAAATAAAAGAAAGTTAAAACTTTGTATTTATTTTTCGTTAAAAAAATGATGGCTTGTAGAGGAAGCCGAAACTCAAATAATGGTCACGGCGGCGGAGAAGTCGTTGTCGCCGCATAAGTACGGAAAGAAAAACATTCCCTTTTGTCGTTTAGCAAAACTCTTTGTATAAAAAGATTCCTTTTGAATAACCGTAAAAGTCAAAGGGGTTTATACACCGTATAAATGAAAATTGTGTATAAAACCAAATATGCCTCAATGAAAGGAGATTGAG
This sequence comes from Viscum album, assembly GCA_963277665.1. Classification (NCBI taxonomy): domain Eukaryota; kingdom Viridiplantae; phylum Streptophyta; class Magnoliopsida; order Santalales; family Viscaceae; genus Viscum; species Viscum album. Next base: position 672,171,318 of record OY728123.1, read on the forward strand.
ACGAAGTACTTTAAAAGATAATTTTTAAATAAAATATATATATTATGTGTATTCACTATAGGTACACATAAAGAATGTAAAAATACAAGATAGGACATAATAATATCATGACATAATTTGAAAGTAGGAGATTAACCCAATGAATGGAAGTTGGGTTAAGAAGTTCCCTTACCTTGTGTCCGACTTGACTCAACCGTTCTTTAACCTCCTGAATAATAAACTAGAGTTAATATATACCTTATTAAGAACCATTCTCAATTTCATTATCCTTATTATATCACTTATTACAATGATATGATCATTATGTAATTATTTAAGTTAATAACGGTCGTTTTGTCGGTATTTGGTTCTTAAGTCAAAAATAGGCTTCTTACACTTACATGTTGTTAATTTGGTCAAAGGTTCATTATATCCAGAATGGTATTCATGATGTAGATATCATATATGTCATATATATCCAGTACATACATTCATTTATAATATTACATCACATTTAGAGGTAAGAAATGAAATGCACCGTTCATGGAGACGGTAAGCCGTACGTACGCATGAACGCTACTTCCATTTCTATTTCATATTTTCTGGAATGGAATCATAATGATATAAGAGTATATTATAATTCCAGTATAATAACATATATAATATCATTAACTTTATCCTTCACACATCCCACATATGGTATTAACGAATCAAATCACTTTCAGGGGGCGGTAGTCCGCGCTTCCTAAAATGAAGATATCGTGTTTTACCCATAATGGAAACCATAAAGGTATGACCAAAATGAAAAAACAGAAGCTTAAGGAAAACATAAACATATTATATATCATATATAAAAATAGTGACATCATAATGGCCACCTTTGAAGGTGTTAAATGAGTGTTGAACAATCATCGTTTCGGGAGGCAGAATTTCGCCATCCACGGAAACCTTATGTTCTTTAACCATTTGATGTAGTTGTGTGGAAGTGTAGCTCAAATAAATCTTATAACAACATCCTAGTATATTGAAGATACTGGTGTTGTTACAAAAGAAGTAAATAAAAAGAGTTTAGGGGGTTGGAGAAGCAAAATAAAACAAAAGAACATGAGAGAATGAATTACCTTAAAAAGTGTAACTCCTTTTGAGTTGAGCCTAAAGGCTTCCTTTGAAAGGATTCTGCCCAAAGGGAATCCTCTAGGATGAGGAGAGGGATGTGGAGAGAGAAAATGGGCAGGGGTTGGCCGAGCCAATGGCTTGAAGAGTGTGTGAAATGAGGTAGAGGTGGGGGCCTTTTATAAGAGGAGAGGAGGGAAACTTTTGGAAAGTAAAGGAACATTACATTATTTGAAAATGTGTTTCGGTTTTAAAAGGTCCCACATTGATAGAATTCGTGGATAAGGTGATACGGCATCGAAATCCACTCATACAATAGGTTTTGGCCATGTGTAGTTCATAGATTTTATATTAACTTTCCATTTTATTTAAATCGTTAGATAATGATGTCATCGCTGCATCATTATTATGTCATAAATAATTAAATTTATTTAATGTCTAAAAATTATAAAACAAATACTATGGTATAGGAAATCTTTTTATCTTTCCAATGACTATTTATAATCAAATTTTGGACTTGTATAACCCTACTTAAAAATTGTTTTCGTAAAACATATTATGTTTGTGTCATTTTCACTTTAACATTAAATAAAAAGTAATTTATGTCATTTCCCAACAAAAGTGGATCCATGGGGTCCCCAAGTTGACCCATGGCTTGTCTTGGTCGGCCATGACACAACCAATAAGGTTGGGACATGTGTCTAGGTCATTTTATATTATTAAAGCATTATTTATTCCTTAAACTACACTAATTACCACTAATCGCGATTAAAAACTTAATAAGTTACTATTCACCAAAAAATTATTTTAATCTCATTGAACCACATTTTACTTCTTAATGACAACCATGTATGTCGGATTTTCAAAATTCAGTACACATTAGTGGTAAACTTTCATTTAACTGAAAAATCAGTTTGCTTGATTACCACTTAGTGGTTTCACTATTCATCAAAAATTGAAGTTTTTCAGAATAAGGCCAAAATTTCACCCTAAGCTATAATTGATATTCTGAATTCAAAAATGAAGTCCATTTTACAAAATTCAAAACATATAAGTCAAATTAATTAATTTAATAATTAATTCCCGCTGTTATAACAAATAGCGTGTTTTTAAGAAACAATTTATATCAAAAGATTGGCAATTGTTTATGTCCAATTTCAATGTTAAATTAACTTTAATGACCACCATTGGATAAAATGGTAAAAATATATTCTAATTGTACCTTAAAACCACTAAATAGTATAACTTATCACTATAAATTATTTTGATTAAAAAAGTTGTTTTAAGTATTTTTCACTATTCATAAAAATTTGGAAGTTCTCGGAAAATTACAAAAAATTCAACATAGGCTAATTTCAATATTGGGAATACAAAAGTGAAGTCCATTTTGAAATATAAAATTTATAAAATTTCAAAAAGTAGGTATTACTATTCACAACGGCTAGTTTAATTAGTTGTGGTGTGTGCTAGAGCTCGAGGTTGCGTACAACACACGCTATTGCATTATTGAATGAGAAGCGTATCGTGGAAGCTCGGGGTGTTACATTCTACCCTCCTTCAATAAATTGCGTCCTCGCAATTTGAAATTTTTCTTTGAAAATAAAAGGTTGAAAAGAGAAAATACCTTTTAGGAAAACCCACATCGGAAATAAGGTTAATAAATATATAACATTAAAAGAAAGCAGGATAAGTACAAAGGTCACCCGATATAGCCCATTCTAGGATTCTATGAAAATATGGATATGGAAGAAAAACAAACCATCAAGGTCTGATGGAGAGTTATAGAAAACAGGATTAGGAGAAAGTTTAACCATAAGAAAATCACAAACTTGTGATTGGTTAAACGGTCATTGAATCCCCAGTTGGAAAAGTTAACCGACAACATTTTTGTTTTAAGTTACCTTTTATAATGTTGAGGAATTTATTTATGAGATTTACTAAGAACGTAAGGGAATATACATACTTGTTATGTATACTTTCATTCGTTAATAAATTTTTACCACAAACCCAACTTTTACTCCAAATGGTAACGGAACTCAAAAATATTCTATTTATCCTAATTGTATAAGGTTCCAAATGTTAACACATACCATTTAGATTAGTAAAACTATTTTGTAATAACCAGGGACTTCCTGTAGGCTAGTGGTAGGAAATAAAGGCTTGTCGCACTTTGATTGTGGGTTCGATTTCTACAGCTTTGTCCGACGCGACGGTTTATGCCCCACCCTGCAGGTTGTCCTTTTTCTAAAAAAAATAGTATTATAGTATTCCAGAAATAATCTTCAGAAAAGTTTTAACCTTAAACAATACTATTCAAAGTTCAACTTAATCCATCCCAACATTTATAGTTATCCAAAATACCTCTGTCCAAACTTTCTCTAAAAGGTCTCTTAATTCCAAAATCAATTGTAACATCAGATTCCCCAAACAAAGAAAAGTTTCTCTTATTGTCACATACTAAAAATATGATTACCTTAATCATATTAAAACCTTACTGAAATCAAAAAGTACTACAGTACAATCCTTATATAGATCACATTATTCTAATAACCAGAATATAATCCATGAGTCCAAAAGCACCAATACATTAGTTATTCTGCTTCAACTGTAGTAATAGCATAAGATTGTCCTTGATCCCTTGGCCTTTTCTGAGGTAAGTTTCCTTGACGCTTAGGACATTCATTTGCATAATGACCCATTTCTCTACAATTGTAGCATTCAACTTTGACAGCCTCTTTCTTTCCCTTGCAATCACGAGCCTGGTGACCCTTTTCTCCACATTTATAACAAACTCCCATTCCTTTTAGGCAAGTACCAGGGTGATTCTTCCCACAATTATCACATAATGGAAAATCCTTCTTTCCCTTTTTCCCTTTATCTGTCTCTTGTTCCACCGTTCTCTTCTTCTCTTGCTTTACTTTGTTGTCATAAGACTTAGAGAATTCCTTTTCTGTCTTGATAGCACATGAGACTATATCTTCGTATGATGAGAAGGATTGTGATACCAAAGCTCGACGGAGAAATGGTTTTAACCCATCAAAGAAACGATCAATCTTACTCCTTGGGTTACGTATGTAATCTGCAGCATACCTTGCTAACCTTGTAAAGTTAGCCTCATACTTTGCGACATTCTCATCCTCCTTCTGCCTCAGACTCAGAAATTGCCTTTCCATATCTGCTCGATGGTCACGAGGAAAGTATTTTTCTAAGAAAAGCTCTTTGAACTCCCTCCATTCCATATTCGATATGTCATCATCTTCCTTTGTGTTTTGAATCAGCGACCACCACTGATCGGCATCTCCAGTGAGGCGGTAAACTGCCATGACAACCTTCTCCCTTTCACTACTCCCCAAGGCATGGAATATTTTCTCTAAGGAATTTATCCATTGCTCAGCTACTATAGGATTTGTACTCCCATTAAAGGTTGGTGGTTGTTGCCTCATGAAACGATCTAGCATTGATCCTCCACGTTGCGGATCAGGGTGCTCCATACGAGTAAGGTTATTATTCATAACCTGAGTGAGTTGTCCCAGTATGGTAATAAGTTGATCAGCACCAGTTGTATCTCCAGATCCACAATAATTATCTTGAGAAGGAGGGCAATCCCTACACGGAGTTCGTGCATTGATACAGTTTCCATTCCTTCTACTAGGCGCCATTTCTAAACAATGGCATAAACCAGATTAGTTTATGAATCAAAATACATAATTCCATACTTGTAAAACACTTTACATAAATTGAACTATTTATGGATATAATCCATAATCATAAAAAGAAATGTTTTATTTGAGGAAGTATATACTCATAACCCTTCATAGTGGTTTGTAAATAAAATGAGAATTATCCTAAGCATATCCCCCGGGAGTGTCGTAACCAAGAGTGCAGCAAGGCCCGTTGTCGTGCACCAGTTCCCGTTCGAGTCTAGCTCAAAGCGGTGTTTTCGGGTTTTACCCCTAGGTACATCTGTGCCAGAGCCGCCTCTACCTGCTCGTATCCAGACAGGGATGTATTGCTCGGAAAACTCATAACATCTCTATAATACCAAAATTCTAGGAAGTTCTTCTATACTAATCCTCAAAGTCTATCTTTGGGCTATGTGCTCTAATCAGAGTTTATCTAAATCTAGCTTCCAAGGTTAGTACTAAACTGCCTCTGATACCAACTGTAACGCCCCGACCCCAGCTACCCAGAGTCGGTGCATTACTTCGTAACATTGGCATGATCACGAAAGATCAAGTCTCGAAAGACCGATTAGTTTAGTAGCCTTGGAAACACTAGATACATTCGTAAACGTTACATTACATCATAAAGTGAAAAACTACAATAACAAAGTCTCCATAGTCCACACTCATATCTCCTTCTGACAATCCCTGCAGGTCATTCATAAAATACTTCTTCACATCCTGGAAAATATTAAAACATTGAAAGGGGTGAGCTCAGATGCTCAGTAAGGATAACAATGATGCGGAAGCTTTCATAAATAAACATAAACATTTAAGGCAATGTATAACTAAAACAAAAGCCTTTTAAACTTGAACATCAACATAATATGGCAAAAGTAGAATGAGATAATGCCATATACTTCTTCACATGGATATTCTACTGGTCGAATAATCACATGCAATATCAATAACCACTTTCATAATGAGGGAATGTATAATGCCGGACATTCTGAAACATTTTGTCAAGGCCTCGGCCAAGACGTCTAAAATGATTAAGGCCTCGGCCAAAACCATAAATCAAATTGGGAAAGGCCTCGGCCAATTCCACGTCTAGTTGTCTCATGAGACCTGCCGATGCATCGAGGAGCTATAGCGGGCTCCACCCGTCACTTATTAAGTCCAATACATTCCTCATATGAATAGGTTTAAACATATCATAAACCATAACATAATTGTATCACATAAAACATGCATAATGTAAACATAACATTTCCACATTTCAATCACAAGATATCAATACAACACATTGATATAATAAAAACACTTTCAAAACCATTTTCAATACCAAAATAAAAGAAAGTTAAAACTTTGTATTTATTTTTCGTTAAAAAAATGATGGCTTGTAGAGGAAGCCGAAACTCAAATAATGGTCACGGCGGCGGAGAAGTCGTTGTCGCCGCATAAGTACGGAAAGAAAAACATTCCCTTTTGTCGTTTAGCAAAACGCTTTGTATAAAAAGATTTCTTTTGAATAACCGTAAAAGTCAAAGGGGTTTATACACCGTATAAATGAAAATTGTGTATAAAACCAAATATGCCTCAATGAAAGGAGATTGAGACGAAGTACTTTAAAAGATAATTTTTAAATAAAATATATATATTATGTGTATTCACTATAGGTACACATAAAGAATGTAAAAATACAAGATAGGACATAATAATATCATGACATAATTTGAAAGTAGGAGATTAACCCAAAGAATGGAAGTTGGGTTAAGAAGTTCCCTTACCTTGTGTCCGACTTGACTCAACCGTTCTTTAACCTCCTGAATAATAAACTAGAGTTAATATATACCTTATTAAGAACCATTCTCAATTTCATTATCCTTATTATATCACTTATTACAATGATATGATCATTATGTAATTATTTAAGTTAATAACGGTCGTTTTGTCGGTATTTGGTTCTTAAGTCAAAAATAGGCTTCTTACACTTACATGTTGTTAATTTGGTCAAAGGTTCATTATATCCAGAATGGTATTCATGATGTAGATATCATATATGTCATATATATCCAGTACATACATTCATTTATAATATTACATCACATTTAGAGGTAAGAAATGAAATGCACCGTTCATGGAGACGGTAAGCCGTACGTACGCATGAACGCTACTTCCATTTCTATTTCATATTTTCTGGAATGGAATCATAATGATATAAGAGTATATTATAATTCCAGTATAATAACATATATAATATCATTAACTTTATCCTTCACACATCCCACATATGGTATTAACGAATCAAATCACTTTCAGGGGGCGGTAGTCCGCGCTTCCTAAAATGAAGATATCGTGTTTTACCCATAATGGAAACCATAAAGGTATGACCAAAATGAAAAAACAGAAGCTTAAGGAAAACATAAACATATTATATATCATATATAAAAATAGTGACATCATAATGGCCACCTTTGAAGGTGTTAAATGAGTGTTGAACAATCATCGTTTCGGGAGGCAGAATTTCGCCATCCACGGAAACCTTATGTTCTTTAACCATTTGATGTAGTTGTGTGGAAGTGTAGCTCAAATAAATCTTATAACAACATCCTAGTATATTGAAGATACTGGTGTTGTTACAAAAGAAGTAAATAAAAAGAGTTTAGGGGGTTGGAGAAGCAAAATAAAACAAAAGAACATGAGAGAATGAATTACCTTAAAAAGTGTAACTCCTTTTGAGTTGAGCCTAAAGGCTTCCTTTGAAAGGATTCTGCCCAAAGGGAATCCTCTAGGATGAGGAGAGGGATGTGGAGAGAGCAAATGGGCAGGGGTTGGCCGAGCCAATGGCTTGAAGAGTGTGTGAAATGAGGTAGAGGTGGGGGCCTTTTATAAGAGGAGAGGAGGGAAACTTTTGGAAAGTAAAGGAACATTACATTATTTGAAAATGTGTTTCGGTTTTAAAAGGTCCCACATTGATAGAATTCGTGGATAAGGTGATAAGGCATCGAAATCCACTCATCCAATAGGTTTTGGCCATGTGTATTTCATAGATTTTATATTAACTTTCCATTTTATTTAAATCGTTAGATAATGATGTCATCGCTGCATCATTATTATGACATAAATAATTAAATTTATTTAATGTCTAAAAATTATAAAACAAATACTATGGTATAGGAAATCTTTTTATCTTTCCAATGACTATTTATAATCAAAATTTGGACTTGTATAACCCTACTTAAAAATTGTTTTCGTAAAACATATTATGTTTGTGTCATTTTCACTTTAACATTAAATAAAAAGTAATTTATGTCATTTCCCAACAAAAGTGGATCCATGGGGTCCCCAAGTTGACCCATGGCTTGTCTTGGTCGGCCATGACACAACCAATAAGGTTGGGACATGTGTCTAGGTCATTTTATATTATTAAAGCATTATTTATTCCTTAAACTACACTAATTACCACTAATCGCGATTAAAAACTTAATAAGTTACTATTCACCAAAAAATTATTTTAATCTCATTGAACCACATTTTACTTCTTAATGACAACCATGTATGTCGGATTTTCAAAATTCAGTACACATTAGTGGTAAACTTTCATTTAACTGAAAAATCAGTTTGCTTGATTACCACTTAGTGGTTTCACTATTCATCAAAAATTGAAGTTTTTCAGAATAAGGCCAAAATTTCACCCTAAGCTATAATTGATATTCTGAATTCAAAAATGAAGTCCATTTTACAAAATTCAAAACATATAAGTCAAATTAATTAATTTAATAATTAATTCCCGCTGTTATAACAAATAGCGTGTTTTTAAGAAACAATTTATATCAAAAGATTGGCAATTGTTTATGTCCAATTTCAATGTTAAATTAACTTTAATGACCACCATTGGATAAAATGGTAAAAATATATTCTAATTGTACCTTAAAACCACTAAATAGTATAACTTATCACTATAAATTATTTTGATTAAAAAAGTTGTTTTAAGTATTTTTCACTATTCATAAAAATTTGGAAGTTCTCGGAAAATTACAAAAAATTCAACATAGGCTAATTTCAATATTGGGAATACAAAAGTGAAGTCCATTTTGAAATATAAAATTTATAAAATTTCAAAAAGTAGGTATTACTATTCACAACGGCTAGTTTAATTAGTTGTGGTGTGTGCTAGAGCTCGAGGTTGCGTACAACACACGCTATTGCATTATTGAATGAGAAGCGTATCGTGGAAGCTCGGGGTGTTACAATAATATTCAGTATTCTATCCATCCTTTGAATAACATGTCACCATACGTGCATACGTACGGCTTACCATCTCCACGTCGTGGTGTAATTGTTATTCAATAAATTATTATTTGGATGGGTATATTAATGATGTTTAATTCATTTAAATAATAAATGTAACATGATAATGATTCTGTATATATGATATACCATGTAATTATATATTATTTTAATATCAAAAGAATGATATTTTCGCTCGTGCGTACCTACTGACTACCATCTCCACGAATGTGATGAGATTCATTCTCCATCATATCCATTCAAGTATAATTACAATTTGATTATTAATAATAGTATCTAAGGACTTGATATCATTCTGGATATGATTAAGATACAACCTATCCATGACAAACATGGCTTACGTAACAAAACATATAAAAGGAAACGAGTAAGTTAACACCCGAAACAACAATAATACTAAGATATTATTAACAACTCAATGTTAAAAGATCATATATGATATCATATTAATATATATGATTATTTTATAATTTAATAACAATTATTTCACCATTATAGAGGAGTTTAACCTACCCCCAACTAAGGAAAAGTACAAGTTAAGGGTTATTTCAGAATCTCTTCATTATCCGATATTGTTTATACGTAATAATCTGCTGGGATCTCTTTATCATCCACATCCATGTTTCTTAAAAATGTATTTCAAAACATTTTTACTATTTAAAAGAATATTGGTTAATGTCATTTATATCCTTTTTTTGACTTTTTATAAGATTTTTATAAAGGAATATTTCCGTTGTTTTCCAAATAAGGTGCTTTTTAACCTTTTTGACAGAAATAAGGTAAGAATGTTTTTTTAACTTATACGGCGGGTGCGGCTATTTTCTGCCGTTATAAAATCGTCAAAGTGTCCCTTACAAGCTTATAAGAATATTTTCAAAGAAAATGTTTTATTTTATAAATATATGACTCTTAAATGATTTCAAAATATAAAGAGATATTTCTCTAAAAAGAGTTTTTATTTCATCTATGTCAACATCCTTTGATGGATTGTGCGCTTATTTGAAGTTGAGTTATTATGATACAAAACTTCTATATTGAATTGAAGGTTTTGTGATATGTTTGACTGTGGATGTGCTATTTTTATACCATTCATGGTTTATGGTGAAAGTATTGACATTTCGTATGCTAGTATTAGTACGAATGTTTATGTTATGTTTAAATCTTTTCATATGGGAATGTATTGGACTTAATATGTGACGGGTGGAGCCCGCTATAGCTCCTCGATGCATCGTTAGGTCTCATGAGACAAACTAGTGTCTTTTCAAAAGGCCTTGACAAAATATTATTTGTAGTCTTGGCACGAGACCTTGGATATGTGGTTATGATAGTCTGTAATTATGCATTCCATCATTATGAAAGTGGTTATTGATACTGCATGTTATTATTCGATTAGTAGAATATCCATGTGAATAAGTAAATGGAATTATTTCATTTTAATTTTTCCATACTATGTTTATGTTCAAGTTTGAACGGCTTTTGTTTTAGTTATACACTGCCTTAAATGTTTAATTCTTATTTATGAAAGTCTCCGCTATATTGTTATCCTTACTGTGCATTTGAGATAACCCCTTTTCTATGTTTTATTTTTCCTAGGATGTGCAGAAGTAAATTATGAATGACCAGCAGTGATATTATGAGGGGATAATAGTGTGGACTATGGACACAATATATTGTTGTATTAGTTTTTCACTTTATGATGTAATGTAAACCTTTATGAATATATCTAGTGTTTCCAAGGCTACTAAACCAATCTGTCATTCGAGATTTGATCTTTCTTGTGATCATACCAATGTTATGTAATAATGCACTGACTCTGGGTAATTGGGGTCTGGGCGTTACAGTTGGTATCAGAAGGAGGTTTAGTACAATCCTTGGAAGTTAGATTTTGATAAACTCTGATTAGAGCACACAGACCTAAGATGAACTTTGAGGATTAGTATAGAAGAACATCCTATAATTTTTGTATTGTAGAGATTTTGTGAGTTTTCCGAGAAATACACCCTTGTCTGGATACGAGTAGGTAGAGGCGGCTCTGGCACAGATGTACCCAGGGGTAAAACCCGAAAACACCGCTTTGAGCTAGACTCGAATGGGAACTGGTGCATAACAACGAGCATTGCTGCACTCTTGGTTACGACACTCCCGGGGGATATGCTTAGGATAACTCTCATTTTCATTATAAATCATTATGAAGGGTTTATGAGTATATACATCCTCAAAGAAAACATTTTTTAGGATTATGGATTATATACATAAATAGTTCAACTTATGTTAAGTGTTTTATAAGTATGGGATTATGTATTTTGATTCATAAACTGATCTAGTTTATTCCATTGTTTAGAAATGGCGCCTAGTGGAAGAAATGGAAATCGTATCAATGCACAGACTCCACGTAGGGTTTTCCTGCTGCTCAAGATAATTATAGTGGAGCTGGTGATGCAACTGGTCCTGATCAGCTAATCACCATACTGGGACAACTCACTCAGGTTATGAATAATAACCTTACCCATATGGAGCACCCTGATCCACAGCATGGAGGATCAATGTTAGATCTATTCATGGGGCAACAACCACCAACGTTCAATGGGAATAAAATCCATTAGTAGCTGATCAGTGTATAAATTCCATAGAGAAAATATTTCAGGCTTTGGGGAGTTGTGAAAGGGAAAAAGTTATCATGGCAGTTTACCACCTCACTGGAGATGCTGATCAATGGTGTTCATTGATTCAAAACATGAAGGAAGATGATGAAGTATCAAATATGGAATGGAGGGAGTTCAAATATCTGTTTTTCAGAAAAATACTTTCCTCATGGCCATCGAGCAGATATGGAAAGGCAATTTCTGAGTCTGAGACAAAAGGAGGATGAGAATGTCGCAAAGTATGAGGCTAACTTTACATGGTTAGCAAGGTATTCTGGAGATTCTATATATAACCCAATAAGTAAGATTGATCATTTCTTTGATGGGTTAAAACCATTTCTCCGTCGAGTATTAGTCTCACAATCCTTCTCGTCGTACAAAGACATTGTCTCATGTGCTATCAAGACAGAGAAAGAATTCTCAAAGTCATATGACTTTAAAGCAAAGCAAGAGAAGAAGAGATCTGCTGATCAATCTGGGAATGGAAATAAGGGGAAGAAGGGAAAGGTTGAATATCCATCCTATGGTAAATGTGGGAAGAAACGCCATGGTACTTACTTGAAGGTAATGGGTGTCTGTTACAAGTGTGGTGAAAAAGGCCAACATGCTCAGGATTGCAAAGGGAAGAAGGAAGCTACCAATGTTCAGCGCTACAATTGCAGGGAGATGGGACATTATGCAAATTAATTTCCTTAACGTCAGGGGAACTTAAATCAGAAAATGCCAGGGGATCAAGGCCAAGCTTTTGCTATCACTACTAATGAGGTAGAAGCTCCAAAAGACGTGGTGGTAGGTAATTTAATGGTTTCCTCATGTTTAGAAAATGCATTATTTGATTCTGGATCATGACATTGTTTCATATCTTCCCAGTTTGCTTTGAAATTTTGATATTTCCAATTTGATTTTACAAGGGAGTTGTCAGTTAAAACTTCTAAGGGAAGTATCATTGCAACAAAGTTTTGTGAATTAGTCCACATTTGAGAACATAAATGTTCTTTATCTACTGATCTCATCGTCATACCTATGATTGAGTTTGATATAATCCTCGGTATGGATTGGCTTTCGGATTACGATGCGAAGATTTATTGTAAGAAGAAGGAGGTTATGATTTTTGATGATGATAATAAGGAACACCATATCTTTAGAGAAGAATCGTCACCACCTAATTCTTATCTAGATCCACCCCCAATAGCTCAAAGAAATTAAATTATTGGGGAGGAAGAGAAAGAAAAGACTGTGGGTGAGGAAAGGAATGTTTAAATAGAGGATGTACCTGTTGTGAAATAATATGTAGTTGTATTTCCGGAAGATTTACCTAGACATAATCCAGAATAAGAAGTTGAGTTTTCCATTGATTTAATTCCTGGATCAAGGCCTATATCGAAGACCCCTTATAGAATGGCCACTGTGGAATTAGTCGAACTAAAGAAATAACTAGAGGAATTGAGTAATAAGGGATTTATTCACCCTAGTGTTTCTCCATGGGGAGCCCCTGTTCTTTTTGTTAAAAATAAAGATGGATCTATGAGGTTATGTAACGACTACAGGGAGATCAATGCTATAACAATAAAGAACAAATATCCCCTACCTCTCATTGATTATTTATTTGACCAACTGCATGGAGCTCAATACTTTTCAAAGATTGACCTTCGATCTGGATACCATTAGTTGTGTGTGAAGAAGGATGACATTTCGAAGACATCATTTCGAACCAGGTACGAGCATTATGAGTTTACTGTAATGCCTTTTGGATTGACTAATTCACCCTCTGTATTCATGGATCTGATGAAAAGAGTTTTCAAGGAATATCTCGATGAATTTGTGGTGGTATTTATTGATGATATCTTGGTATACTCAAAAAGCTACGAAGATCATGAAAATCACTTGCGTGTTATCTTGAAGACTCTCAGAAGACATGAATTATATAGAAAGTTTAACAAGTGTGAATTATGGCATCATGAGATTTATTTTCTTGGCCATATTGTCTCTAAATATGGAATCACAGTTCATCCTTCTAAGACCAAGGCAATCCAAGAATGGCCAGCACCTACGACTATAACTGAGGTACGCAGTTTTATTGGTTTGGCATGTTATTATCGACGTTTTGTCCAGAATTTTGCCTGATTGGATAACCAATTAACGAAGCTCACACGTAAAGGGGTTAAATTTTTTTGTACAAAAGAGTGTGAAGAATGTTTCGAAGAACTGAAGAGAAGATTAGTCAATTCTTCTATATTGACTCTACCATCGGGGAATGATGGGTTCTTTTTTTATAGTGATGCATCGAAGAAATGACTTGGTTGTGTCCTTATACGGAATGATAGGGTTATTGCATATGCATCACAAGAGTTGAAAATTCATGAGAAAAACTATCCTACATACGATCTCGAGTTAGCAGCTGTGATATTTACTTTGAAGATATGGAGGCACTACCTCTATTGTGATAATTTTGAGATTTATACTGATCACAAGAGTTTGAAGTATATTTTCTCACAAAAAGAACTCAACATGAGGCAAAGGAGATGGCTTGAATTACTCGAGGATTATGATTGCACGATACACTACCACCCGGAGAAGGCAAACAAGGTGGTAGATTCTTTGAGCAAAAAAGATCATGGAGGTTTGAACAATATGAGAATTGAAAGGGATCCAATTTTCATGGATCTAGTGAAGATATACATGGGAATAACCAAGGAAGGTGAAACATCAATGCTTTTTCAAATGGTTTCCAAACCATCTTTACTAGAAAGGATTAAGAGTTCTCAGACCGATGATGAAGAATTTCAAAAGAATATTAAAGCTGTGAATGATGGGAGATTGAGAGACATTGTGTATGAAGAAGGAATTTTGAAATTCGGGAGGAGACTTTGTGTTCCCGATATACCTGATCTAAAAAGGGAATTGGTGGATGATGCTCATAGTTCCAATTTCTCTATACACCCTGGGAGCACCGAAATGTATAGAGATTTTAAGGAACATTTTTGGTGGGACAACATGAAGATGGAAATTGCTGATTTTGTGTCAAGATGTATGGTTTGTCAACAAGTGAATGCTGGAAGGCAACAGCCTGGTGGTGTCATGAAACCTCTTCCCATACCGGAGTGGAAATGGGACAATATTATGATGGACTTTGTCATGGGGCTACCAAATACTCCTAGAAGGAATGATGCAATATGGGTTATTGTTGATCGTCTTACCAAGTCAGCACATTTTCTTGATATAAGAGAAGATCTACCACTAGAACATCTAGCAAGACTATATATTAATGAAGTTTTGAGACTTCATGGAGTACCCCTATCAATTGTTTCAGATCGTGATCCCCATTTTACTTCATGATTCTGGAAAATTCTTCAGAAATCCCTGGATACTGAACTTCATTTGAGCACTGCCTACCACCCTCAGACAGATGGACAATAAAAATGAACTATTCAAACCTTAGAAGACATGTTGAGATCCTTCTCACTTGACTTTCAGGGTATGTGGGATCAATATTTACCTCAGGTAGAATTTTCCTATAACAATAGCTTCCATTCGAGTATTTAGATGGCACCATATGAAGGGTTATACGGAAAGAGATGTCGTACACCAACATGTTGGGATGACTTTCATGAAAGAAAACTTGTAGGTTTAGAACTGGTGGAGGAAACAATGGAAAATGGGAAGGTAATCCAAAATCACATCAAAGCAGCTCAAAGTAGGCAGAAGAGCTATGCCGATAATCGAACGAAGGATTTGGAATTTCAGGTCGGTGATCATGATTTCCTGAAGGTATCTCCACGGAAAGGAGTCATATATTTTGGTAAGAAAGGTAAATTGAGTCCCAGGTACATCGGACCTTTCAAAATTCTAGAACGAATTGGGGTTGTAGCTTACCGATTGGCAATGCCGCCAAGTCTCTCCAAAGTTCACGATGTGTTCCACGTATCTCTATTGAGGAAATACATGACTGACCCAACGCATGTACTCACATACAAGTAATTAGAACTAGAACCTGATATGTCTTATTGTGAAGAGCCCGTCAGGATTCTTTATATGAGAGAACAAGTACAGAGAAACCAGACGACGTGTCTTGTAAAAGTTTTGTGGAGAAACCATAAGATGGAAGAGGCAACGTGGGAACCCGAGGAACTTATGACGAAGAACCACCCGATTCTTTTCATGTGGTAGTATTCTAGAAATTTCTAGGAAGAAATTATTTTGAGGAGGGGAGAATGTAATACCCCAAGCTTCTACGATACATTTCTCTTTGAATAATGCAATAGCGTGTGTTGTACGCAACATCGAGTTCTAACACACACCACAAATGATCAAACTAGCTGTTATGAATAGTAATACCTACTTTTTGAAATTTTATCTCTCAAAATGGACTTCATTTTTGGATTCGGAGTATCGAATTTATCATAAGGTGAAATTTTCGTACTTTTCGGATAACTTTAATATTTTGATGAATAGTGAAAATTACTAAATTTTAATTAAAAACAACTTTTTTAATAAAAATAATTAATAGTGATAAATTTTGAATTTTAGTGGTTTTAAAGTATATTTAGAATATATTTTTACCATTTAATAAAATTTTGGTCATTGGACATAATTTCACAATTAAACTGAACATAAACAAGTATCAATCTTTTGATAGTTATTATATCTTAAAAACACGCTTTTAGTTTTGATGGCAGGAATTAATTTTAAATTAATTTATGCCACTTCTGTGTTTTGAATTTGGAAAAATGGATTTCATATTTGGAATCAGGATGTTCAAATTGTGTAAATAGGTAGCTTTTATTTTTAGACATTTTGAATAATTACTTCGGTAAATATTTTATTTACCATGGTTAAAGGGTAAATCTAGTAAATAAGGGTTAAAAAATAATATTATAATAATAAAAAATTACCCTAAAACGTTTCCTAACCTTATTGGTTGATACATGTTCGACCAGGTGCATCTTTGGGTCGATTTTGGGACCCCATGGTGCCACTTGTAAGTGATAGAGACACATTATTTTAATTAAGTTAAAATGAATACAAAAATGACAAAAGCATATATCTTTTAGAAAACCAATTTTTACATAGGGTTATATATGTTGGATTTTAGACTATAAATATTCATTAGAAAGATAAAAGGATTTCCTACATAATGGTATTTTATTTATAATTTTTATACATTATATAATTTAATTTATTTATGACACAATGATGATGCAGTAATTACCACAATAGTGAAAAATTAAAATAATTGATATTATAAATACCAAAATAAATATACTATGACATATTAGGATTAAGTTAATTGACTTTTTTTTGAAGCAATAATTCTGTTATGAATTTTACAAAACTCAACTATTGAATAGTCTCAAAATTGACATAAAAGAGTTTTCAAAAAAAATATTATATTATTAATTGATATTAAACTCCTGAAAATCTATGGTTCGGCCAAGAGACTTATATCATGATAGGTGTATCATTAATGGACCACTTTGGGGTCTCTTGGTTGTATATAGTAAGTTTATTAACCATATAATATAAAAATACAAAGAGTCATTGTAAAAGTGAAACTAATTAACTAAGAGTTAATACTTAAAGATAAGGTTAGTATAATAACCCAAACCTGTCTAAATTCTATTGGTTGAGTGGTTTTAGACCTATACCCACCTTAAAATTTAAATAATCCACTTTGGAGCCATTAGAAACCGAATATGAATTTATTATAAAATAATATTTCTAGCTTTTCCAAAGGTGCCCCTCACCCCTCTTATAAAAGGGCACACCCCCTTCTCATTAACTAACACCTTCAAAGCCTTTTGGTTCGGCCATCCTCTTCCAAAATACTCTCTCAACTTCCCTCACTTCATTATAGAGGCATTCCTTTAGTCATAAAGCCAACTTAAGGAGCCCTTTTGATCAAATCAAAAGGAAGAACCCAGAGAAGAGGTAATGATTTCACCATCATTTTTCAAGTTCATTTCTTCTTCCACTTCTTATTTCTTTGTTATTACCATTCTAAAATAATAACTCCAGTATCTTATAAATACTATGATGTTATTATAAATATGGTACAATCATATTCAGTATTCTATCCATCCTTTGAATAACATGTCACCATACGTGCGTACGTACGGCTTACCGTCTCCACGTCGTGGTGTAATTGTTATTCAATAAATTATTATTTGGATGGATATAATAATGATGTGTAATTCATGTAAATAATAAATGTAGCATGATAATGATTCTGTATATATGATATACCGTCTAATTATATATTATTTTAATATCAAATAATGATATAGTCGCTCATGCGTACGTACGGACTACCTTCTCCACGAACGCGATGTGATTCATTCTCCATCGTATACATTCAAGTATAATTCCCATTTGATGATTAATAATAGTATCTAAGGACATGATATCATTCTGGATATGATTAAGATACAACCTATCCATGACAAACACAGCTTATGTAACAAAACATATAGAAGTAAACGAGTAAGTTAACACCCGAAACAACGATAATACTAAGATATTATTAACAAATCCATATTAAAAGATCATATATGATATCATATTAATATATATGATTATTGTACAATTTAAAAACAATTATTTCACCATTATACAGGAGTTTAACCAACCCCCAACCATGTAAATGTACAAGTTAAGGGTTATTTCACAATCTCTTCATTATCCGAGGTTGTTTATATGTAATAATCTACTGGGATCTCTTTATCATCCACATCCATATTTCATAAAAATGTATTTCAAAACATTTTTAATATTTAAAAGAATATGGGTTAGCGTCATTTATACCCTTGTTTTAATTTTTATAAGTGTTTTATAAAGGAATCTTTCCGTCGTTTTCCAAACAAGTTGCTTTTTATCCTTTTCGACAGAATTACGGTAAGAATGTTTTTTTAACTTATACGGCGGGTGCGGCTATTTTCTACCGTTATAAAATCGTCAAAGCTTCCCTTAAAAACTTATAAGAATATTTTCAAATAAAATGTTTTATTTTATAAATATATGACTCTTAAATGATTTCTAAATAGAAAGAGATATTTCTCTAAAAAGAGTTCTGATTTCATCTATGTCAACATCCTTTGATGGATTTTACGCTTATTTGAAGTTGATTTATTATGATACAAAACTTCTATATTGAATTTCAGGTTTTGTGATATTTTTGACTATGGATGTGCTATTTTTATACCATTAGTGGTTTATGGTGAAGGTATTGACATTTAGTATGCTAGTTTTAATATGAATGTTTATGTTATGCTTAAACCTTTTCATATTGGAATGCATTAGACTTAATATGTGATGGGTGGAGCCTGCTATATCTCCTCGATGCATCGGTAGGTCTCATGAGACAAACTAGTGTCTTGGCACAAGGCCTTTACAAAATCTTATTTGTAGTCTTGGCACGAGGCCTTTGCTATGTGGTTATGATAATCTGGCATTATGCATTCCATCATTATGAAAGTGGTTATTGATATTGCATGTGATTATTCGATTAGTAGAATATCCATGTGAATAAGTAAATAGAATTATTTCATTTTATTTTTTCCATACTATGTTGAAGTTCATGTTTAAAAGGCTTTTGTTTTAGTTATACACTGCCTTAAATGTTTAATTCTTATTTATGAATGTTTCTGCTATATTGTTATCCTTATTGGGCATTTGAGCTCACCCCTTTTCTATGTTTTATTTTTCCTAGGATGTGAAAAAGTAAATTATGAATGACCTGCAGGGATATTATGAGGGGATAATATTGTGGAATATGGAGACAATATGTTGTTGTAGTAGTTTTTCACTTTATGATGTAATGTAAAACATTATGAATATATCTAGTGTTTCCAAGGATACTAAACCAATCGGTCTTTCAAGATTTGATCTTTCTTGTGATCATTCCAGTGTTATGTAATAATGCACCAACTCTGGGTAACTGGGGTCGGGGCATTACATATATTTCTTGAATAAGTCCACATATCATGACTCTCTCTACATTCTAATGATACAATGGTTCCTTGTATAACATATTTCCATTATGCGAAAATATCTTCGCTATATTCCCTACAATAACAAATCTAACACAAGGTTCCTGACCTTATCATGACAATAATAATATTTAATTCCATAATACTATGTAGCCCACCTAGTCCTGATATCAAATCGATATCTATCTAGGACCCCACACACCATAGTTGAGAGATATCTTGTTTCCATATCCATCATGCAAAGGTACAATGTCCCTAAGCATTTCAAAAGTTACAATGGTCTTCACACCACATATAACATTTCCAAAAAGTCACAACTCATCTCCAATATGAGCTAACCATCGTGAAATAACCACAATCTCATGACCCATCAATCATTTCAATATCACACTATAGAGAACTCTTCTCATATAACAATCATATTCTAATGAACTAAAATTTATGTGTAAACCCACACATTATTGAACCTTATATCATCCCATTCTCTAACCAACATATTTCATAACATAAATTTTTAACACCCTTGTTTCCTTGTTTTATATATTCCTCAATCACAACAAGGTGTCCTTCACCATTCCATCGTCATAACTAATCTGATCACCTTACACATTCGATCACCACCAAGACCATAAGTAACACAGAAACTAAATCTATACGGTTAGATAACTAAGGAGGCCTAAACCTCATCATAAAACATGGGTACCTTTCAAGGTCCTAACCCCAAAATGGGTCTCACGGGACTAAACACGTACATCCCAAAAGAGCCTATCTACACTCTAAGAAGGCATAAAATGAAAAAATTTCGTATTTAAATCTTCTATTATGGATGCATGACATAATTCATGTAACTTTCTCTACTCCGCATCCCCATCATAGAGATTTACAAAAAATTCACCAATGGACAGGTCTCAAATTCCATCTAAGGAAAATCATTCCTAATCAAACTGCAAGCTTACTTACATTAGGATATGCTTAGGTTACACAACTCCATATACCAATTAGTTTAAACTGGACATCACTCTCTTTACCCTTTTCAATAAATTTTCCATCAGGCCAATCCTTGCAATAGTGCTCAGTATCTCCTATTACCAAAACAAGACTACACAAATATGCATACACTCTAGTGCTACCCAATCATACTACTTGAATCATTCTATCTCATGTAATATTCCATAAAAACAATTATCACACAACTAATACACAATCTAACCATGTATCACATGTATTTTCATCTCATAAATTCTACGCATGATTTCCTAATTAATCAGTTGACCATGCCGCTAGTACATTTGAAACCTATCACAAACCAAGAACTACCTATAATTTCATATCCAAAATATATAAGAAATCTCCATGACTATGTCATATAATTGATAGAACCTCTAGTGAATCAAGATCAAATATAACACATCAACCCTTTCTTCCCAAATATGAAGGAACTAAAAATCCAAGGGTAACCCCTCTCTCAGGTTACACACAAACACCGCAACGCATTTCCATCAATAATAGGAAAACATCATATTATTCAATTATAACTCCCAACATTCTAATATATCAAGTCACTTCTCAAAATCACTAAGAACTCCTACCTAACCCTTAATTCACATCACACTAGGTTATAGTGCACTATGAAACACCCAAGATCTCATATTATATTTCATAAGATTCACACAAGTCAATACACCCACTCTATGATTCTCATATATATATATATATATATCATGTATATCTTACTCAATACCACTATCCACTTCATGTTATAAATCATAACAAGAAATATACAAACCTAAATACACCCTTGGGGATCAATAACACATCAATGAAAACATAAATAGAATCACCATATGATGATTTGTATCAGGAAAATTTATACCAATTTGGTTTGGTTAAACATAATTCCACCAAAAAGTTATTCGTGAAAACAAAAAATAATTTAATTTTGATAATTTAAATAAATGAGACCAATATGTTTTTTCCACAACTAGTGTCGCAATAAAAATACATCAAGAAAATTTCATATAAAACTATGTTCTTTATATAATGGATAGATTCACACCTCATGCCTCCTTGTGGCAAGGCTCAAAGCCAAAATTTAATACATTCTAAAATATCTTTCTTCGAAAGAATCAACTAAAGTTTAACATAGAAAAGATGTATCATTAATCCAAACTCTCTGATAACTTAGACTTTATCTCATGTAAGTGTTTTTAAGGTACATGTACTAAAATTTATCCCACTATTCTACAAGTCCTATATCATTTCTACCATATTCGAAACAATAATAAAAAAATCTATGACAGCACTTTGTAATGTCCTGGATAGGCACAGACTATAGTAACTTGATTGGAGTGCCACATGACCTAAAAAATACATACACATATACCATATATTGTTGAATATATGTGAGGTTTTAAGATAAGATTATGGGGAGAGTATTAATTCTTATCATAGTATAAAAAATTAGGAAATAACATACATTCATCCATCACAACATCTTGTGGAATAGAAGAAATATTCCAACTAAACTATCCAATATGATAAACACATCACATAATATAACAAAATAAACTAAATACAATTTCACATGAATTATGTATACACCAACAAGATATCCCATATGTAGATCATATACTACCAATACCAAAATATAGAAAAATATAACCACAACCTATTCATGAGTTATGACCAGATCCCATCTCCTAACTTCATCCAAGCTATATAGCATAGTCATCCAAAATTGAACCTCGTCTTTATATGTACCAACAACTATGAGGTCTACTCGGGTACCAATATGAAAAGGTTTCCCAAGTTGGGTGTGATTACAACTAAATAGACCACCAACAATGGTGTCCCTAAATATATTCAGTCTGAACACGGTATATGGTGATATGCTATAGTAAATAAATAAATGCATAAATAAATAATTCATTGTCATTCCTCAGGTTTTATGGTGACACCTTTGATTGACAATACATTCTTCATACAATGTTAGATATCTTTAAAAATGATATATAACCACTATGGGGGAATAGTTCCCCTCTATATATCCATATATTTATCATCAACACCCATGGAGGAATGGGTCCCTTCTCTGCAACCACCAAAACATCATTTAGGGGTGAATGGTGACCCTCCCAATAACCACTGTTTCATCACTCAAGAGGGAATGAATCCCCTTATGAAAACCACCTTATCTTCACTCATGGGGAATAATGACTCTACTTAAAACCACTTCATCATTACCCTTGGGGTGGAACCCCTCCATACAAACCCATCATCACCACTCAAGGGTGTGCCTCTTTCAAAAACCACCTCATCATTAGACCTGGTGGAATAGAACCCCTTTTTATAACCACCTCATCATCACATGAGGGGATGTTATCCCTCCTTATAAATAATTCTTATTTCTCATCTCGCAGAGGTAATAACGCCCCACTCGAGAACCAATTTCCATTTCTCATCACTCAGGGGGAATATCACCCCACCCATAAAAAAATTTATTTCTCTTCAAATAAGGAGGAATAATTCCCCACATTGGAACCACTTTCCATTTCACATTACTCATGGGAAATAGAGCCCCACACTAAATGAACTTCTTGAATCACTAATTAGGTAATCACCCAGCCCATATTCAATTTATATGAAATTAATAAATTGTTATAATTTAATATGATATATCAATCACATGACACTATTTAGTGCCACCAAGATGTATGTAGTTTCTACTTTTCAAATTTACCATCTATTCTCATACTAGTGATCATTCTAAGGTATCTTAGTTTAACTTACCGTGTCATCATTTCACTTAGGTAACACATTAGGTTTCCTCTAAAAAATACACATTTTACTGGTATAATGAATGTCTCACAAGGGGTCCAATGTCTGAGGCTTTATATGTACTTATAGACCACTCTTGAACTGAACAGTTTTATTTCCACATGAAATGAAAAAAATAGACCATTTAATTAATTTTTTGGTTATGCGTATATTATTTTGATGTGACCACATATCATATGTACCATAAAATAAGGTTATATGTTGAGCATAAATTGGGTTCCAAAAATCTCATTCAGAGTTATGTATTCTAATTCAAGCTTGTCCAGAATCTACTAATCTTTCCCAATCCCAATAGGGAATCACCCATCCACTTGAGGCATTAACTCCATAAAATACCGAAATAAATCAACTATAAAACACTTATAATTAATTTACACATTAAACAAATATTTATTCAAAAATAAAAACATAGTTCATAATAAAATAATTAAATACTAGGAGACCTACCATGGTCTAAATTTTGAGAAATTGGGTGTACACTGCCCCCGATATCCACACAAAAATATGAAACACAAAATCCCGAGTTTCTATTTTAAACTTGTCCATAAATTCTATAAAAATCATGGTAAATAATAAATAAAAAAATGTACAACAATGAAACCACACGAAACCTAGGGAATTCATCCTCTCAAGACACCCCTTAATCAAA
Organism: Viscum album; assembly: GCA_963277665.1. Lineage (NCBI taxonomy): Eukaryota > Viridiplantae > Streptophyta > Magnoliopsida > Santalales > Viscaceae > Viscum > Viscum album. The sequence continues at coordinate 672,195,499 of OY728123.1, forward strand.
CCAAACCAAATCACCCTTCATATCAAGATGATTCCAACATGCCTTAGTGGAATCATTACCATGACCTAGCTCTGAGACACTAAAATTAAATTCTAGAAACATAATTGGAGAAACAAATAATAATAAGAATAGAATAATACCTTAAATATGAGGAAAAAATCTTTAATCAATATAAGTCAAGGAGGATAAAATGGAGAAGAGGTTGGTAAAAGGAACTTAGCCTCTCCACATTTATACATCCTGTAAATAAAGAATCTAGAAGGAAATTTCTCATTTTAATGGTAAAAATACCACCATTCCCTTTTATCTATAATTTGAAAATTTTATTAATTTTTTAGAAAACTCATAAAACTCAATTATTGATGATCATTAGGACCTATATGTGTGGACCTTAAATCCCATTATGTATCACCACCTTGAGGACCCTTATGTATCTCCCCTTTACCATATTCATTAATTTTTCAATAAGTCTAAAACCATTATGTAATTGGAAAATGACTCTCACATACCACCATTAGTCATAATAAAGAACGTTAAATATTGGGAAAATGAATATTACATATACTCCATTTATATTTTCTAACCTTTAAATTTCAGGAAATTATTCGAATGTGTTACCAAAAACACTCTTAGATTGAGCCATATTCTCCTTCAAAGGGTAAATCAAAGTTACCTTTACAAACCCCATAATATTACTCTTATGGATCAATGTATTATTAACACTTATCCATATTTTTCAGCACATGGTTACTCTTACACAACAATATGTTACTCTTACATATTTTCTTTTTTATAGAGTTACTCATAGCTATACAGAGAAACTCTTGAATGAATCTTATGTATCTTATGGGTTATATTTAAAATTTGATCACTCTATATTGATAAATTTACATTATTAACCAATTCATGAAATGGATCTTATGTAATAAGGGTTTAATTTTACATGATATAATGTTAATTTTTTGTATTTCAAGGCTTTTAGCACTTATCAATTTATTCACAAAAGGGGATTCTTATATATGCAGCAACCCTACATGAGAGTAACTTTCACACATATTATTTTTAAGACTTATATATTTTACCCAACCCTTAACATGGTGACTCTTACATATCATAGTTTAATTTCCAACACTTTACAAATTTCACATCCCCTCTGACCAAACTCAACTTCTAATAGACATGCTTTCAATAAATATAATTCTAGTATTTCTACTTTCTATATACTATTTACAATAGATCTACTTCTAGTGGATCCACTTTAAGAGTATTGGACCTTGGAAACGCCTCTCTACCAACATCATATATAATCAGAAATTAAACATCTGGATTCTCTATATCTTGATTACACAACACTTAACGATAATTAATCTTCATGCAGCTGGTTAGTTTGGAAAATAAAAATTTCAAACAATTTAATATCTTAAAACTCTTGTTTAGTCATGGCCTATAACTTAACTCAATCATAACCTATGACTAAAAACCTAAATTTTAAAGAATTATATTGTAACTCCGTAAATACTCTAAATTAATTTCCATGATTCCCATATCATCTGTAATAGATCACAACCATCTAAAAATCATATCAAAACATCTCAAATAACCATGTGGAATTTATCACACCTTATTAAATCCTTTATTCACTTTTCAAAGAATTTGGAATAATAACTTCATTGAACTTAACCAAACATTATATAATAGTGGTTTTACCAATTTAGATTAAAGTGAATCCACTGTTTCTCCACTCACATCATAGCAAGGCCACCCTAAACCTAAAATAATACTCACTTGACAACACGATACACCTCCTAGACATATAAAAACATACTGAAAACCCTATTTGGGATATTTCAAATATTAGATTTCTTATATAAATCCTAATATTCAAAAAAGACACTACTATGAGATCCAAAAATCAAATATCCCATAATATTACCATGTTCGTAAGAGTGTGGCCATTAGAGTGAAGAAAAATTGGTTTAAGAGGGCATATTTATTGTTACCAAAAGATAACTTTATTCATATTTGGATTTTTTTGGGTTTGAATTTTGATGATTTGGGAGAAAGGCGTTGGTTGAGGGAGAGATATAGTTGATGTTTACTACAATATAGTCGATGAAACTTCTAAGTTCCTGATCCTTCACTCGACCTTATTTTAATGAGTGGTATTTAAGACTTTTTTTAGTCTTGTGGTTGGAGATTAAACATTTTTCCCTAATTATGGTAAATAATATATTTGTATTTAACTACTCTAAATACAGTCATTATTATTTTATTTTCTTCTATGTTTATGTTATCTTATTATTGATAGAATATTAATTCCTATGTTGTGTTATGATCATCATTGTTAAAGGATCATTTTCCTAAAAGTTCTATTTTAAGAAACATGATTTCATTTCTGTTATATTCTAATACATATTTATTCTATTTTTTGGTGGAATTTATAATTTCAAGTGATTGAGGTTGTATTGGACATCATTCATGAGTGAGGGTTACTTATTAATTAAATGGTATATTCTCTTTATAATCTTCCGGAGTATTATTGATTTCTTTATATGGATTTTTTATGTGTTACAAGTGATATCATCATTGTGTGAGATAATTATAATGATAATGTAATTTTTTTTTCAAATAAATAAACAATTATATGAATTTATATAGAGAAAGTGTGTTGTTTCATTTGATAAACTAGTGGGGATGTGATTATAATGGTTTGATAAATTTTATTTCTTAAGGATTTAAGATAAAAATGAAGAATATTTTATCATTGTTAAATAATTTAATAATGAGGTTTGTGTGCTATAACTTGTCGATACATAATCAATGGAGTATTTTTAGATTATTTGATTTTTTATAATCTACATTAATTTTTTGTGAATATCAGTTTATTAAAAAGGCATGAAAAATGATATTTACATGATATGAATTGTTATCATGTGCTAGGAATTATATTTTTTCTTGAAAATGTAGGATTTTATATTAAAATAATGTGTTTAAGTTATGTATGTTCATGTTTGGATATATACATAATAAATTGTGATTCATAAAATGAAAATATGTATTTTTAATGATGTTTTAAATCAATATTCAAGGTGAAAACTATTTATTACCCTGGAATTAATGATTTAATTTGATTTTAATATATTTAAGGGTTAAAGAACCAATTTTTTAATAGAATTAACGAAATATTTGGTTTAGTTGGTGTATGTAATGAAATTTATATGTTATACACAATTTTTTAATTGAGAGAAATTATATTAAAGGTTAGTTAAAAAATTAAATGAAACAAGGATACATCATTGCTTTTGAAAGGTTGAATTTAATTTTATGCATTCAAATGAGATTATAGAGGTGTTTTATGATTGTTCAAATCTTTTTTTTAATTCAAGATAATTTTTTAGAAATTTAATGGTTTTATTTGAAATTGAAATGTGGAAAATTGTGGATTTTGGTTAAATGAAATTATAATAAAACATGGTTGTATATTCTGAAAATGGATGATACTGTTTAATGAATTTGAATGTGTTGATAATCAATTCTTGGGTTCTACATTATAATGGGGTTTCGGAAGATAAAAAATGATTTAATGTCACATTAAGAATTTTTTTATATGATACTTTTTTGAGTATGACATATGAAAATGTGATATATCAATTTTTGAAATGAAAATTCCATAATATTGGCTAAAATTATAGGGAATCCTTGATTTAGGATATTCATGATACGAACCATTAGTTTGGATAATCTATAAATAAGGTTATGTTATTAACCATGCCATGGGGTTGTAAAAGTTTTTTTTAGATCATGATGTGAATTTTTATGTGTTTAAAAGGGATGTGATTGAATCCACATGCTTGTATATGATATACTTTAATAGGAATACCAATAATCCACTAGAATTTCCCAAATCATATAAACATAGTATCTGGATTTCATGGCAAGAACTTTATTTTGTACAATAAGTCCCATTTTTTACATATTAAAAACATTATTTAGCATCACACCACTCAAATAAAATCGTGTTACTCTAGGTGATTATTGGGGTCACAATGGTATCTAATGAGAAATTTCCACACACCATGTTTTTACACATCTCATGAATGTATAGATTCTATTCTTGCTATTACATGAAAAGGGAATTTTTTATTTTAGATGGTATTTAAAGACTGATGATACCATTGAGATGATTTACTACTGATTTTGGAGTTATTCATTTAATCCATTTTTGTATTTTCTTTTGTTATATTTTATTTATAATATTATATAGTGAATATATTTGGAATATACATTATAATCTACTAGGTTTCACAACATTTCAAGGGTTTATGGGGTTATTTTGATATTACTTTTTATGGTCAATTATTTAATAATTAAATATATGATTTATCATCAATATATTATTGATATTGTTAATGGTGTTCTATTACCTATAAAATCTCTCCCTGTGAAATAAAATTAATCCCTCAATGAATTTCCTTGGCCTCTAGTGATCGGGGAGGGTAATTGAGGTTATGTGACATTTCACCTTAGTGGCATGATTATAGTGGGGAGGAATGTTACAATTCTTATCCTAGATACCCAAAAATTGTGTACTATAATTCACACAATACACATGATATATTATAAAATATTCTAGTAAATGTGTAATTTTAAATAAAAGGATTCTACTCCTTGAATATCATCTCTTGATTCATCCTTAATCAAGAGATATAAAAAACCTATCAATGATTTTAAATTTTAGGATTTATTGGGGATCCCCACTAAATAGAGATGGAAATTGATGATTAAGGGGTGATTTACCTTAGAAATTATGGGGGAAGACTATGACTATCAACAACTCTTTGATATGTCATCAAACGATACGTGTGGAAGTTGATGGATCCAATATGGAAAATAGAAATCATAAGGACTTCCACTTGGTTTATTTGGTTGAGTGAAAGATGGATTATGAGACTTAAATAAAACCCTCACACAAAATTACCAAAATTAACCTATATAAAAGTGGAGGTTGGGTATTCCATAAAAAGTCCAATAACCCTCGTTAAGATTCTAGTGTCCTATCATTAGGTTTATGATGGTTGGTGGAAGTAGCTTTATACCACTTACAAGCCTTATAGAACCTTAGTGGACTACCATTGGGGTTCTGATGGATACTATCATAGCCCACCCCACCCCTCCCCATTTATATAACTACAAAAATTCCCCTGAGGCCTTTTTTACTCATCAATACATTTACAAAATTTCTTTTTAAACTCTTTAGAAACACAAAAAATGATATCCCAAATGATCCAAATCAAAAATTAAAATTTATATCAGAGTTCACTCCACTTGCATCTGATATTTATTGAATCCATTAACTCTAAAAAATGAAATATTTTGTCATATGTGTTATTTAATATCCGTTATTTTATTCTTCTATTTTAGCACCCAAATTATCCTTGATTAATTATGTGTATGTTTATAGTGTATTTAGATATTTTTAATGACATTAAAAACAATTATTAAAACCAAAATCCATTTAAAAATAATAAAAAATCTAGTTATTATAATTGAATTTAAATTTATTATTTCTCAATTAGAATTCAAAAAAATTATTTCCAAATTTTAAAATTTTTAAAAACAATTATGCAACTAATGAATTCACATGGGATTGTGTAGTTAGAAATAAATATTTATAATTAAATATATATATATATATATATGAAATTTTCATTTATTAATATTAAAAATTATAATATACATAAAATTTTTATGTCGGATTGATAACCCCTTGAATAAGTAATAGAAAAAAATATTAAATGAGCCAATATTCGAGAGAACCTATTAAAACTAATCATAGAACTTATGATTAATATTCCTAATTAAGATATAAATATTATTTAGTTATATTAACCTTGAATTATACATCTTTATGATTAAAAAATTTTCATACATATTAATATTCTATATAAAGTAATACATGGTCTGAAACATGAAAATATGAGACAAAAATATGATGAAAATAAATATTATATACCCATAATAGATAATAATATGTAAAAATGAGATGATAATAAAAAGATATTGTTATTATTAGCTATAGTTGTAATATTTGTGAAAATTCGATAATAAATTTCCACACATAGGAGGATCTTAAACATGCATACAAGTGATACATTTTTTTAATAAAAATAAATTTTTTGAGAAAAAAATAATTCAAAATAAAATTTATTTTTTGTAATAGAAGGATATAAATCCCATGTAAATATCTCATATTATTTAACTTAATTATTTTAGGACAAAACATAAAACTTGGTATGCTTCCCAACAATCTTGACAGGGAATACAATTTCTTCAAGCATTGGATTGTGGACGGTAGTGATAGTGTATGTGAATAGGGACTTAGCAGTTAAACCTTTCTTTAGTGGCCTCATAAACCTATAAGTACGAATAAAAATAACATAATATTGATCTATATACAATAAACCACCATTTATATGAGATTATCAATTTTTCATTTGTAAAAACTTGTTAAAATGTCACAATAATTATAATTAAAATCTTAAAAAACAAGTGATGATTGTTGTTCTTATAAAAAAACATTTATTCTTATATTCAAATAAAAAATGAAAATAATTAACATGTATAAAAACATAAACATGTCTAATTTAGAACCCTTGATTATAGTGATTATAAATTTGAAAAAAATAAAAGGTAAACCAAGTGAAATAAAAATATCTTTTTAGTAAGTTACATAGAAATAGTTTTACATAAAACACGTGATGTTATGAGTATATTTTAACAAGTCATGTAAAATAGAGTCACTATGTTCATATATCAATTATCACTTATGATAAAGTATTATATATAATAGTTCAGTAAATAGAAATCATATAGAGATATTTTCACCAAAAAGATATATATACAATAAAGAGTAAATACCATTATGAGTTAAAATATTATGGGCAATAAATTAGGATGTTTAATGATAATAATTTGTATTTAATGATTATATGATTAGAGTAATAATATGACTCGATGAAGGTCCCCATATATAGGTCTTTGTTGACTAAAACCATTCCAATTTTAGCATGTTGTCTTATATTTTGGTGGGTCCCTCATGAGTAGTAAATGAACAAGAAAAGAACATTCTTGTTCAAATTACCTGGATATTTCCTTATTAATTTTACATGGAATAATTGATGAGTAAATATATTTCTTTATACCTTAGTACGTTGAATATACATGGGATAATCCACTTATTTTCCTTCCTAAAATGTTCAATATTATAGAAAATATACAATAAATAGGAGTTAAGAATCATGACCTGGAACAAAATATAATTTTAAGAATCACTAGAAAAGATCTTTGTATATTATATGGTTGATTATTTTATACCTATCACTCTATTAGTTTTTTAATAATTAAAAAATAAATTTTTTTAATCCATTTTATTTAATGAATTTATATATATTTATATTTTTACATCATTATAGTAAGTTGACATATGAAACCATAGGATCTAGAGATGGTTAGAGGACCATTTTAGGGTCCCTTACTATCTAAAAGCAATGACTATCTAGTAGAAGGAACTAGCTAGATGATTGATTTTCATAAAATTACATGATCTTATCTAATCCCACCATCCATCCACTATTTTTAACCTAACATATGATATGGTGGTTATTAGTATAAGTGAGGTTTAATAATTGATGAAGATGATATGATTGAGTGTATTGGATTTGGTTATCAATGAATAAATAATATTTGTAGTTAAATCCAACAATGATAAGTAATACATTCCTAATTGAATTAAATATCATGATTAGATTATCATGATTTATGTTTTTTATAAACATTTAAGAAGGATATAGAAAGGAGGTCCAAGCCAGGTAGATAAACCCCACGGTGGAAGGTGTGAAGGAGAATCCAAGAATAGTTGCACCAAGGGTGGGGGTAATATTCAAAGTTCCATGCCCAAATGTGAAAATTGAAAGGTACAATTCTCATAATTAACCCATAGGGGACTTATTTTATGCCTATGTGAAATGGGAAAGGCCAAAATGGTCATGTTGGTTCCCTTGGAGATCTTCTAATGTGCATGTTTGAAACGGTTAATGAAAAAATGGTTATGGGGGTCCCTATGGTGGTCTTTCATTATGCCTATAAAAAGTATAAAGAGGATATATACCATAAATTTGTAACTATAATCCATGTTCTATGTGTATAGTAACATGAAAAAATAGTTATAATTAGGAGTACCACACTCGTGGAGCTCAGCTTTTTGAAGGTAAAACCTCCAAGTGTTTTATACCAGACCATGGTGCAATCTATGTTAAGAGTATTGTATCTTTTATGAGTAGTTTTGATAATGAGGATTCATGGATGGATCAAGGGTTGTATTATAAGATCTCTAAGTTCATTTTAATCAATATAAATTGAATTTATAAGATCAACAAGATCCAATGGATCAAAATGAAGAGGGAGAAGTCGAGTTGGTTGAAGGAAGTTGTAATTTGGAATTTGAATTTGAAACTTTTTAATTAGATTGATATAGTTTCATACTACTGTTGTTAAAATTTTGTTTCAAAAAATAAGAAAATAAAAACAAAAAGGGAGAAAATTTATTGAGGTAAAGAAGAAGAAAAAAGAGTAATAATAAGTGGAAATGAAAATTAGATCAAACTAAAAAGATCTTACCTGTGTTTCAATAAGTTTAAAAAGGAGAGGAAGAGTAACACTGTATCAAGAAAATTAAGTCTATGAATAAAATAATTTTTTTCTTATTAATATAATTTTTTTAACATTGTAATATTTTTGGAATCAATATCATAGTCTGGAGACTTATTGTAACACAGTTTTATGGATAATCATTTCTCATTGTACCTATATATTGAAACTAGAAGTTAGTATGGTCTTAGTGAAATATGGATCATTCTAAGGAATATCCTTATCTTTTTGAGAGGAAGACCTTGTAATTATTATTTTTCATGCTTGTGTGTATGTTGGATAACAATGAGTATTATCTTTAACCAGTAAAAAGGGTAGTTTTACCAAGGAAACATAAAAAGAAATTAGATCACTAATTCACCCCTAGAGATTCTTAAATAATCTAGAGGGATTATTTTCATGTTGTATAAAATGTAAGGATAACGTCATTAGTGATTTTTTGTTTGTAGTTTGAAGTATTTTCTCTCTATTCGACCTATTTTCCACTAAATTTCTAGTATATGTCATAGACAATCATAATATAGTTAATATAAAGGAGATTACTCCATTTTATGGGATTATATAACACATATGGAATGATAGGATGTTGACATACCCATTATCTATTAGTTATGATGATTTGGAAGTTACAATTGATAAGTTTTTTCTCTTAGATAAATGTGTTTTCATAGCGTTAATAGGTAAGAGAAATTTGGAAAATAATGGTCATACAATGAATTTTGTTTTATCATCACTCTCAAAAAGAGATTTTTTTAAAGGTACTCAAACCAAAAAATATATATCTAGGATAAACTTTATAATATCAATATTTAATAGATAAAAGTGAATTGAGATAAATTCTAGTTTTATAGAATTAAGTATTAAGATATCTAGATGCATGATGATTAAACAAATGATAGTTTCTTCACAATGGTGAATGAATTTGTGAGAACAATTATAGGTTATAATGAGAATTTTAAATATGTTTATATTGTGGAAAATATTTTCTGTAACTTAATAGATAATTTCTGTTCTAAAGTATGTGCTTTGGAATAAAAATATCCAATTTAAATTTTTCTTGATAATTTAAAAAAAATTATATCAAAAAAAATGTGTAAATATAGTTCTATCAAGAAGAATTTTAAGTATAAAAAATAAATCTGTTTTAGGTCCTCAATGATAGAAAAGTATAAGAATTAGGTTGATGAAAATTATTTTTATTATTCTAATTATTATTATAATTTGGATCATAATTTTGATTATATGAGGTCTCTAATATATAGAAATGTCAAAATAGAAAAGGGGAGTTTTAAAGGTAATATTTCAATAAAATCTTATATATGTGGATAAATTTTACATTTTGCATGAAATTATCCTATGTTGAAGAAGATGGAAACTGTGGTGTAGAAAAAGAAGAAGCACCAAAGAGATTCTTTAAGAAGAGTTCGTCAATGTTTGAGAAACCATGGGTTATTATAAACGTAATATAAATAATTTATCCAAATTCCATAAGGTAAATTTATTACCTATCTGTGAAAGCTATGATAGTAGTGATAAAGAAGTGTAAATGTAGATGTTAGTAAATATTAATGAAAAAATTATCATTGCAAAGGTAAATTAAGAAAAATTCTCTAGTGAAATTTGTAGTGAAGTTTAGTAAAATGATGAAACTAATATGTAATCATTTCTGAAAATATAACTCAATGATTTTATCTCAAATATATATAAGTTATAAAAGGATACAATAAAATTGACAAAGGAAAATCATTCTTCAAGTTCCAATGAACCAATTCATGTTGAAAATAAATAAATGTTTTGGAAATAATTTAATGAGTTTAATAAACTGGTTATTGAATATAATAATTCAAGGATCAATATGGAATATGTATTGAAACATAAATTGAAGAATTTTCAACTTTTACAACACATTTTGGTAAGTATAAAAAAATAACATGAAAAATCTAAGTTGAATTTCCACATATCTATTCATGAAGCTGCAGAAAGATCAAGTAAAGTTTTAGCTCATGGAAATCAATACATATTAGTCAAAAATTATGATTAAAACAAAAATATTACTTTTTTTGAGTTTAATAATAATAATCAAATAAATAAGACCAATTTTGATGAAAAATTAAGTGACTTTCTAGATTCAGAAAATTCAATGTGAATCTAATTTAATGGAAAAATTACTAAAAATAGTTAAATAAAAAATGTATAAAATAACTTTTATTTTGATAAAAATTAAAAAAAATTGTTTTATAAAATCGATATAATATTAATGGCTGGATGGAGGATGAAATATAAGTTCATAGTTCTAGATAGCATAATGGTTTTAATGGAAAAAATTCATTTTATGATTATTGTTGGTACTATAATGGTTTTGGGAACATGGAATGGAATTTTTTGTTTATTAACCAATAAAATTATTATTTTAGATGGTTTTTAAGATAAAAATTTAAGGGGAGTCTCCCCATTTAAAGGAGAAAATTTTATATTCAATATGATAAATTTGGATTAAAATTTGATAATTGATTCCAACCATTTGAAGATGTTAGAAAATAATGTGAGTAGTCTAGTCATATTAAAAAATGTTTTCTTATTATTATACCAACATGAATGTTCTCAATAGATATTATTGATATGTATTAGAAGAAGAATGAAAAAAATAGAAATGTCTGGATTATGAAGTTGCCTACAAAGCATCCAAAATAGAATTTCGATGGATCTTGGATAATGGTTATTCCCCAAATATTATAGGATATTTAATTCATCTCAAGGTCATTGAAAAATATAAATAAGGAACTATGACCTTTTTATGCTTTTTGTTACTCAAAATCAAAGTATTCAGGTAAATATTGATTGGAAAAGTTTAATTTGAATCCAAGAGAACATTGTTTGTTGGAGGAAAAAAATAAAATCTTCTTTGTGTGTATCATTTAAGTGATGAATGATATGAAATTATTTTTTATAATAATTTTTTTTAATTCATTTAATAATGATTTATCTTGAAACTATTAAAGTGAAACTGGGGAATTTATTTATATTTGTGATACTGAAAATTCATGTCAATTGAGCATGAACAGAAAAATCAATTATGGCATCGAAGACTTGGTCATCTTGGATAAAATAATATGTGTAAGATTATAGATAGAGATAGTGTTTGTGGTGTTATTAAGTTTAAAATATAAAGTAACTAGATATGTTATACTATTCAAAAGGGAAATATTTTTGAATAATATATACTAGAGGGTAGAAATACAATCAACTCATCCTTTGGAGTTAATTCACTCTGAAATTGTTGGGCCTCTAGGGAAGAAATAAAAAATGGTTATAAATATTTTATTTTATTTATTATTGACATTACTCATACAACATGTACTTTTTTAACAATAAAAATTTAGGGGCTCTAAAAAATGTTAAAGAGTTCTAGGATAAGTGCTAAGAAAGTGTTTGGTTATTCTTTGAAGAATATTTGAATAGATAATGGTACTGAGTATATCAGTGAAATATTTTAATTCTATATTAAAAATCATGGAATATGAGATGAACTCAATTCACCATATACACCTCAAAAAATGGTATGGATGGATAAAATAATTCAATTCTTATGGATATTCTTGATGTATGTTGTTATACCGTGAAACTTATCATTATTTATAGATAAAAGTTGTTTGAGCGGTGCCTCATATTCAAAATGTTTTTATTTATTGGTTAAATTGTAACATTTAATCCTAATATATTTATTTCATTAAATATCTAATTTTTAAGTAACTATTATTGTTCAAACCCCCTTTCATTATCAAATATGAAGGTGAAAATCTGGGAAAATTTGAATAAAGAGGTTCTTATGGTATAATCCTAGGTTATCCAATAAATGGATGATGATATCATTGTTATAATAAAGAGATTGGGAGTAATATTGATTCTATTAATAAGAAAGTTATGGAAGACGCAAATAATGTGAATTAACATGAAGAAAAAAGTTATATAAGTGATGATGATGATTCTGATTTTATGAAAAATCAAGGTGAGGTTTCATAAAATAGGGAGAATTATAAAACACCTCAAGTTGAATAATTTTATTTGGTAAAATTATGTGATAAATATAAAACTTTTTCACATCACCCATGGCTGAGAAGGCATGTTCAGTTTCAAAATATTATTATAAATCTGAGAAAATGGATTCAAATTTGATGAACTTTGAGGAAAAACTCTCATGTCTCATTATTCTATTAAATTCAACTAAGACATATTCAAGATGAAAATAAACATAAAAAGATTATTGGTGTAATTAATGATGATTTAGATCTGATAAAATTTAGATCAGATAGAAAATAATAAGAATTTGGAGTTAATACCCAAGAAAAAAAGAGAAGAACATTATTAGATCCAAGTGGGTGTTCTAAAACAAGATGAATTAAAAATGTCAACTTGTGATAAATAAATAAATATTGTTATGTATAGGATATTCATAGGTTGAAGGAGTTAACATTTATGAAACCATTTTACTAGTTTGAATACCTAAAAAATAATAATTTTTCTTTCCATTGTAACACAAAGAAAATGCAATATATTTTAAATGGATCTCAAGTCAACCTTTCTCAGTGGTGAATTAGAAGAGGATGTTTATGTTAAAAAAATGTGGATTTTTTCATGATGAATAAAAGAATTGTGTTTTCAATTTAAATGGGATCTATATGAAGTAAAAAAATCCCCCAAAGATTGGTATTATAATCTTCACACCTTCTTTAGGAAGATGAAATTCAAAAAGGGAAGAGTTGATAAAAATATCTACATTAAAAATTATAAGGTATTATTTATCATTATTGTTATTTATGTAGATGATATTATATTTTTGAGAAATGATGAAGTACTTTGGGAATATTTTGATAAAGAAATGAAGAGGATTTTTGAATTTTTTTTCTCAATGAGGTGATATACTTTATTAGAATAAATATTTCTCCAAAAAAGGATTATATTTTTTCTATATCAAATGAAGTATTATAATAAATGTAGAAGAATTCTAGAACGGTGGAGTCAATGATTGTCTCTATAAAAATCTTAGTATGAAAAAATAATTAAAGGTGAAAAATGAAATGATGTTGATCCAATATAATTAAGGATTCTGATTGGAGGTTTACTTTAATTTATAGCTTCAAGTAAAAATATAGTGAATGATGTTACACATTGTTCTAGATATCAATGTGTACTAAAATATTCAAATTTCATGGATGGAAATGTAATAATTAGATACAAAAAAGTCACATCAAAGAATGGATTGAAATATAACATAAAAGTGAATATTGATATCTTTTTTTAGATACATATTTGGTAAGATGTATTGATTACATACATTTTAGATTTAGTGGATATTTATATTTAGAGAATGATGTGTTTTTTTGAATTAAAAGAACTGAAATTCGAAAACCTTGAGAAATATAAAGGAAGTATATGTGTTTTCCACTCAAGAATCAATACAACATTTGATGATGAGGGCTCAGTTAAAGTATTTAAAATTTAAAGTGAAATTTACATTAATATTGTGATGTGATAATCAAAGTGATATTAATATTTCAAATAATCCAGTTCAACATTCAAGATCTAATCACATTGATATTAAATATCACATTATCAAAGTGATGGTGGAGAAGAATGATTTAAAATTGGTAATTCTTCCTATATAGGAGTATTTTAAAGATGTGTTCACCAAGACACTATCAAAAGAATAGTTTCATACTTTTATGTTGAATTAAGGTGTTAAACCTCATTCATTATAAGGATAAGGTAATGTGTATCTCTACCCTCTCCCATCTTCTCTTTGTATATGTTTTTCAATGGGGGAAAATGACAACATAAATAATTATTTTATGTATATATTCCTATTGTTTTTCAAATGAGGAGTATGTAGTGTACGGGGTATCCATTGATATGTGTTACATTTTTCTCTAAAGGAATAATAGATTTAGAGAGAGTTATTAAAAAAAGTTATGTTTTGATTTAAGTATGTAATGATTGAATTTTTTTAAAAAATTATTATAATTGGTTGCAAGAATCTTTCATTTTTGAAAGATATTTTGGCGATGTGGTAGTGAAGTTATAAATAAATTTTGTGAGGTTTTTGTCAATGTAGATTCATTTATAAAACAATATTAATGACAATATGGTATTAATTACTCAATATTATTTCATACACTGAGTTGGTACACATATTCTTTGAGTTATTGCATGGTGATCTATTACTATGTTTTCAGAATTTTATAGTGATTTATGCTCCTTGGTTGAAAAAAAAATACAAAGGGGGACATTTTTTATCCTAATAGGTTATAATATGGTTGTTTTGATTAATGAGGTGGATGGATTTATGAGTAGGATATGATTGAGTGTGTTATCATTTTCTTTAATACATAAATAATATTTATAGTTAAATTAGTCGATGAATGTAATATGTTTATCATTGCAGTAAATATTTGGATTGGATTATCATGATTCATTATTTTTTGTTGATATTAGAGATGTTTGGAAAGAGGTGGTCCAATATAAGAAGATCACACCCATGGTGGAATGCATGTTAGAGAAACTCAGAAAGTACATGCCTAGGATGGAGGGCAGGTTAAAAATTACAATCGCAGCGTACTTAATGAGAAAGGGACCATTCCTATAGTGGTTATTTTTTGGTTCTTTCCTTATGAAAATGAAAATTGGGAAAGGACAAATCGGTCATGGTGGTTACAATAGTGGTATTCCTGTGTGACTATGAAAAACAACCAAGGCCAAATGGTCAGGTCAACCCCATGGTGGTCTTCTATTATGCCTATCCAAAATGGGAAGAGGTTATTGACCACTCCTGTGGTAGAATAAGTCATGTATGATATGTAGAGTATTAGGAAAAAATGAACAAAAGGAGGAGGACTGCACCAGTGGTTCTTGGTATTTTGAAGGAAATTTTCCAAATGTTAAAAACTATGTCATGTTGTAATCTATTTTGAGAGGATTGTTTCTATTATGATTGGTTTTGATGATATTTATTCTTGTATGAATCAAGGGATATATTACTTGATATTTAGGTTTTTTAGTAACATCAACAATATATATAAGATAAACAAGATCGAATTGATCAAAATTAAGTCAAAGTGATTTATTTGGTTAAAGGAAGTTATAGGTTTGAATTAAAATTTCAAAAAATTAAATTGGTTGATATACGTTATTAATATTACTATAAATATAATGACACAAAAAATAAGAAAATAAAAAGAATAAGGGTGAAGAACTATAAAGAGAAATTATCAGAAAATAATAGGATGAATAAGTTATTGTTTAAATTGGAACATAGTGAAATGATCATACATGAGTTTCATTAGGTTAAAAATATGAGGAAGAGTAGCACTACATCAAAAATGAAGTTTGTGTATAAAAGGATTCTTATTGTTGATATCAATTTATTTATAATTGTAATAGTGTAGGAAGAATGGTCACAATCAAGATAATTTTGGTAACATGAGTACAAGGATAAACCATGCTCGTTGTACCTACATGTTGAAACTAGTGGGTAGAATGGACTTAGTGAAATCAGGATTATTCTAAGGACTAGCCTTCTCATTTTGAGAGTTGAACCTTATCAATCAAATTTTTTCTTCATGTGTGTGTGTGTTTGTATTATACAATGATCAAGATTAACTTTAATTGGTTATGATGTTTGTTTCACCAAGTAAAATAAAAAATAAATTGGATCACTGATTCGCCACCCCTAGTAATTCATTACTAATTCTGGATTATCATTTTCAGTATGGACTTCCACTAGTCAGCTGGTGAGGATGGTAGTAGATCTTGGATACTACCCAAGACACTAGCCACCCGTTGGAGTCCAAACATCTTGTTTATAGAACATTGATAGCCCAAGTGAGGGTCAGGTTCCCACTAACTTGCCAGTGGAGGAGGTCATTTGGCCAGTGGAGCTTTCATAGAAAGTCAACAATGTCATTAAGACTATTCCCCTCTATCCTATCTCACTTCAAAATGGATATATTGAAGTACCAAGACCCCTAAACCCACCATGGGACCTTCATTGGCTTTAAATACGCACTAGATAAATCAAGTACATAATTGTTTACCATTTCTATACCTTATGGTTTCACTTGAAATCATTTGTGCTTCCATTATTGTACTCAATTTCCCCCAAAATTTCTTTTCCTATCATTATTTAAAAATTTTATTTCAATATTTCTAAAAAAAATTCGAGTTTATTGTAAAGTGTTTTTTCTTAAAAAACCACCCATTTAAATTCTTCATCTTGGGTTCTCACCACCATCAATGTGAAAGTTCTCTAGGATTCTTACATAACCACTAAAAATCAAGTTTTTCATTGGGTCTCTTACTTTCTCCACTGAAAAGAAAGCCTATTTTATTTTTATCATCATTATTGGATATTGCTAAAACCAATGTATTCATCTAAAACCCAAAATCCTTGAGGCAGGGGATATAGGAGCTTATGTATTGATTTTTGGTAGAACTCCTTTATCGAAGTATTGTACACCTTTACTTTTATTTTAATTTACTGTCACACATTCTCTTTTTTATTCTAATATATTATTTATATTTTTAATATTTCAATTTTCTTTTAATTTCATATTTGTGTATCTTATATTAGTTTTAATGTCTTAAAGTTAATTCACCCCCCTCCATATTACTCAGAACGAGAATTAGTATTAGTGGTATCCTTGGTTTTTAAACATTCATCGGTTTCAAGGAATAATCATAAGGGGTTTCCACTGCCCCTTTCCACCAAGGTGATCCTAAAGGACACTAAATGGATCAACACCATTTATTTTATGTCTCAATTTGTTTTTATTAGAAAAATTACATGTCTAATTGTTTTATAAGTATAATATATCATACTCATAAAATAGTTATATATTGTTATACACCCACTAAACAATCAGATGAAAAATGTACTACTGATGATATTTCCACCTTTGAGATTGATTGAAAATCCATGAATTCTCATCACTATAGTCCAAACCAAAATTAATTTAATTGCATTTCCACATGTAAAAATTATCATGAAATTTAGAAATTACTTGATGTTTGGTATGGGGGGACTAATAAATTCATGTACACAAGCATTTACATGTACCATAAAAATTTAAAAAGTTTAATCATTCATAAAAATGAGTCTATAAGTGAAATTTTTAGATTTTTTACTAACATATTCAATGATATAGAATCTCTTGGGGATGATATTTCTATATAAAATCTTGTGAAGAGTATACTTTGGGTTTTTCCAAGTTCTTAGGCACCCAAGGTAATGTTGATTCAAGAAGAAAACGACATGAAGAAAATTCCATTTGAATAAATCATAAGGTCTCTCTTGACCAATTATATTACAAGAAATAAGAAAGATAAAAAAAATAATTCAATTAACTAAAATAAAAGAAGGCAATTTCATTTAAGGTGATTTATGATGGATCTTCTAAAATTTATGTGAAGATTTATCAAATTTCCAAGAAAATAAAAAATGCTACGAAGTATAATAAATGTCAACAACATGAAAAAAAAATAACCCAAGAAAAGAACCATAGGTAACATTCTATGAATTATGTAATAAGGGACACATAAATCCCGACTGATCTATTTTCAAAAAGAAGATAAAATAAAGTAAAAAAGGAAATAAGTTCATCAAATTTTTAATGTTGAGATTAGTTTATGACTTCCTCTCTTCAAGTTATTCAAGTGATGAAAGTGCCAAATATATCATGGGACAGTCAAATGTTAGTGATGAGGAAAATTATTCACACACTAATTATTCTTCAAGTCATTTAGATTATTAAGATCATAAATATACTAGGGATAAACTAGAGGAAATATTTTTTTAACTCAATATAAAATTAAAAGAACTTAAAAATATGTTTAATAATATTTTCAATGAAATGGATCAACTGTAAATGTAAAATAAGAAACTAAAATAGGATAATGAATAGCCTAAATATTTTCTTTTAGAAAATGATAATGATCAATAAATAATTTTTTATTTTTTATTGGAATATGTAACTAAATTTGATGATCAATATAAGATGATTAAAATGGAAAATTGGAAATTAAATGAACCATATAATGTTCACGAATTAGAATATACTCTTAAAGAACATATAAATTATCTTATTAAGTTCACCCAAGGGTAAAAAATGAAATAAAATTTTTGGTTCCTAGGGTTCTGTGAAAAATAGTTTTTGGATTGGTTTTGAAATCAAGAAATAACCTTTAAAAATAACACTTTTTAAGAGGACAATTTCAAGATAAATTTTAAATTTAATATCATAAAACTGGGTATCTCATTTATGAATGAAATTGAAAAAATGATAGATATGGTAGAACCAAAAATATTCATCTCTATTCTAATAACTTATCTAGAAAATATTATTCAAAATATATATGTGTTTCAAAAACTCTTTTAGCTAATATTAACATACATGAAATTTTGTTAGTAATTGATTTAGTTTCATGAATTATTTGTAGAGGAATGTCTCAATAGAAACTATAAATGAGATATATAGTAAATATAGTGTGGGTGCTCAAAAAACCAGAGTAGTGAGTGCTCTGATTTTATCCACCTCATAAAACCTGATAGAGGTCAAGTCACCTTTAGTGATAACTCAAGGAGTTATATCCTTAAAATGGGTATCATTGGTTTTTCAAATTCCACTATTTTTAAATATATTTTTTTATTAAGCTCTAAAAAAATAATTGTCTTAGTATTTTCCAATAATAAGATAGTGGTTTTAATGTCCATTTTGAATGTGATTCATGGAATGCTTTTTATTCTAAAGGAAAACATTTATTTTCAAATTCCCATTTTAAAAAATGTTAATATCTTTTATCTAAAATATATTTATAGCCAGTATGTAAATTTTTTGAGTTCATGTTATAGTGAGCCATATATTTGGAATGGATTTCATTATCATTATAGAACACACATGAACTTATAAAACTCAAATGAATAAAAATAGCATGATATTTTCCTTGATTATATTTGAAAACTAACATTGTGTGTAATCCTTTCAAACTTGTCAAGAAAAATAAATATTTTATTATATTTGGAAAGGAATTATCCACCTATAAGTCCCTTAATCTTGTACACCTTGATTTATTTAGGCAATCCCTAGTTTCAAGTATATGAGGTAAATGTTACACATTCATAATTATCAATGATTCTACAATATTTACATGGGTTTATTTATTGGAGAATAAAAAATGAGGCTTTTAATTTATTTATTAAATATAAAAAGAAGGTATAAAATGAAAAATATTATAAGATTATGTCCATTTAGATTTATCATGGAGGGAGATATTGAAAATAAATATTTAATGAACTTTGTACTTCATAAGGTTATAATCATTATTTTTCATCTCATAGGACTCCCCAAAAAAAGGTTGTTAAAAGATGGAATCAGACTCTTAATGATATTTTAATAATTCTATTTAATGAATTCAAACTACCAAAATATTTTTGGGATGAGGCAGTCAATACAACTTGTCATACCATGAACATTGTTCTTGTAAGACCATTCCTATAATAAACCCCCTATGAGATTCGGAAGGTAAAACTACCTAAAGTTAGATATTTTAAATTGATTGGATGTAAATTTTATATTATTAACACTAAAAAAACGTATATATATTTAAACTCAAATATGATAAAGGGTATTTTTTGGGTTCTATAACTCATGTTAATCATAAAAATTCATTAAGAAATGGTCCAAGACCATAAAAGAGTCCATTCTCATCAATATTGATAATAATTTGACTAAACCTCAACCTAAAATTATTGATGATGAGGTCAACCTAGAAATTATTACCTTAACTAAACCACCACCTTCTAATGAAATTAAATTTGAGGAAGAAAAATCATTTATAGCTTTACAAAAGGTATGAGTGAAATCTAAATACCATCCCTTATAAAATGTTATTTGTTACTTTTAATCCAATACTCATACTATAAGATCATTTTTAAATGAGAATGATCATCATGAATTTGTTTCATACCTTGAAACGAAATGATTCCATTAATGATGAAAATAGGGTACTTGTAATAAATTAGTAATTGAACCAATTCACAAGAAATAATGTTTATACTCTTATTGAAAAACCTAATGATCATCCCATTATTAGAACAAAATGGGGTTTTGGGAACAATATAAATGAAAAAGGTAATATCACTCATAAAAATGTTTGACTCAGAGCTAATAGATATAATAAATAATGATTCATTTATTACAGTGAGACCATGACCACCATTTCTAGGATAGAATCCATTCGAATCTTATTGGAATTTTCATCCAACTTAATTTTAAGGTTTTTCAAATAAATATTAAAATTGATTTTTGAATGGTTTTATTTCTAAAATGTTTTTTTGAACAACCACCCAGTTTTTAAGATTCAAAAATATCAAAATCATGTTTTTATGTTTATCAATGATCTTTATGGTTTAAAATAATCTCCTTAGGCTAGGTATGAACGTTTTTATAATTTCAATTTATAAAATAATTTTCAAAAGGGAAAATTTGATTAAAATTTATTTTTAATTAAGATTTCAAATAATTTAATTATTGTTCAAATTTATAACAATTGTTATAGTTTTGGTTCCTAAAAATAATTTTTTTGCAATATGTTTTCATATTTAATGAAAAAATAATTTTAAATGATTTTTATTGGTGAGTTAAATTTTTTATTAGTTTTAATATTTCTCAAAAACAGTGATGATATCATTCTATGCCATGGAAAATATATTAATGATTTTTTGAAGTGTTTTGGAATGGATCATGTTTAGGAAATATGTAAACCTTTATGTACTTTATGTAAGAGAAATTTGGATTAATCCTATAAACCAGTTGAAAAAAACATTTTTGAGGTATGATTAGGAGTCTTCTTCGCATTACCTCATCCTTGATGAACATAATGTTAATTGATTGTATTTGTGCTCATTTTTAAACAAATATTAATGAAACATATTTAAAATATCTTAGAAAATTTTTAAAATACTCAAAAGATTCTAAAAATCCTAGTTTATTTTATTTAATAGATACCTCTTTTAAACTTATAAGTTTTCCATATGCCGGTATTGGAGGATACGAGTTGTATATGAAAAGTAAAAGTGGTAATTATCACCTACTTGGGAAATACCTTGTTTCTTGGAGTAATATGAAGAAAAAAATTTATCTTTCAACATCAAAAGAATAATATATATCAATGGGGAATTATAGAACCCAAATTATGTCGATTAAGCATACTTTCATTGATTATTTGATTATATATGATCATAACCCTATTATGTGTGACAACACTAGTGCCATTTGTATTTATTGGAATCTAATTCAATATTCATGCACTACGAACGTTGATATTGGGCGCTAATTTTTGAGAGATCACTTTAAAAAATGATATATTTTTTAAGAATTAATAAGTAAATATCCTCAATTAGAAGACATATTTATTGAAACCCTCTCTCTAGAACATTTCTATTTTCTTAAGGGGATTTATAAATGGTATGATTTTTACTCCTTTAATTAACATTGGAAATCTTAAGGTTATTTAATCGTTCATTTTTTCAATAATCAAATTGAATTTCATTTAAATTTTTAAGGTTCTTTTGTTAATTTATATATTTAATTAAATTCATTGAATTAAACATCTAATAAATTTTCTTAAATTAGATATAAATTTCTAGAATTTTATTTTTTTATCAAATCTTATTTAAATAGAAATTTTGAACACTAATTATAGAATTTATTTATCTTTTTTGTCTCTTAATCATAACTGGTTTTTTTTAAATTCAATTTATATTTAAATTTTTTTTATCTAGGATACTTAGGAGCTCACCATCTAGCTGGTGACTCCTCGTTAAGTATTTTTTGGGCTTTATAGAACCACTGGTTCTGGAAAAATCCCACTATATGTCAGGACTATATAGGTTGGATGAGGGAGGGTATTTTAAGACAAAACCCCCCCAATTCCTCTCAATTTACACTTGACTTTTTCTCATATTCATGTCATGAACCCCTCCCTCCAAATATGTCCCAACGAGGGGAGAGAGATAATGACCGCCTAATTCCTACCTTAGTAGGCCCTGAGTCGGTGACTAATGCCAAGGGAGTACAAATGTCACAAGAAGGGAGGTATTATCCTTTATAAGAAAAGAATATCGGGAGAGAAGATAAATCATCCACAATAACTCCAATATATATATATAAGGAAACCCAAAAACCATCCCACAATGTATATATAATTAGAGATAAAACAAAAAACAATAATGACTCCAAAGTAAATACCCAAAAGTAAAGCTAAAGAAGTGAGACAGTAACCGTCCTAAGGACCAAGCTAGTTACACCCAGTACGGTCCCCATAATACTCTTGGAAGATTGAAATAAGTTTTATATATATAGGTTTATCATACATGTATACTTAGTAGGAAAACCAAAGTCTCTTCTGCACATGTGAAATAAGCATACTAATTCCCCTATGAGAAAATACAAGAACGAAACAGCACGTATCAAGGTATACTAACCATCCCAACCTCACCAAGGCATGCTCACCAAGTAACTCAATTCATGTATTATAATATAGAGTAAACCACATCAATGAAAGGGTACCCCACACCACTTTCCCACTGGTATGTTTCTCTCACATAATTTCATATGTCATGGAACTCCCATCCCTTCTATATACCACATCACATCCCACTCGCACACACCTATGCCTCACAAAACATCCTTCCCGCACACATATAGGACACACAAAACATCACAATCAAAAACAATTGGGCATCACAACACATCTCATACAAACACTCTGAGTCCTCACAATATACCACATTATATTACATCTCATCGCATCTCATTCTAAAGACACTTCAGACAACATATCACAACTCATCCCGAAGACACTTGGGAAAGCACATCACAACTCCTCCTATAGATACCTAGGATACCAAAAATTCCATATAATTCCCTAAAATACATCATGCCATCACATCTTGTGAAATAAAAACCTTTCCTAGAAGAGACAGTGTAAAATAGAAGGTACACATCCATCCGTACTCATCACCGGATGTTAGTAAAAACACCCCCAACGTGACTATGTAGATGTTCGTCACATAGTGCTCAACGTGGTTGGGGTGCATATTGAAATCAAAATAATATAAATGTATATACATATATATAGGGAAATCAAATTATCCCAACCTATGGGTTTACAACCAACTAACCAACTCACATCACCATCACTTTTTCTCCTACTTTTAAATGCATTTAAAAGTATCTATAAAAATCATTCAAGATGGTAAAGATCCCTAACAAGTGTCTTCACATTTGCTCTCCATTTAACACCCATTCATTTCATTATTTAGTATCAACCACCTTTGAGAACACAACCCATAAGTATATTCCATTATCCACTTTCATATGATTATCCAAAAAGCCCAGTCCATTCAAACATTATTAAACAATATTTTATTTATTCAATTTCTACTCGGGAATCTATCACAACACAACCACATTTCATAAACATAAAAACACTTCGTCACCTTTCCACCCCAAAAGAAAGTCCAAAAAACCATTACATCGATGTCCCACAAACATGGTCAAAAAAATTATACCCTCACTACCCCCACAAGCATGACCAAAAACCCATCACATCGTCATCCCACAAGCACGTCCAATCAAACCATACCCTCACCTCCCCATAGGCGTGGATAAAACACCATCACATCACTTTCCCATAAGCACAACCAAACAAACCATCGTCCCCACAATCCCCAACCACGCATATCACTGCACATTAATATTGATATTCAAATTTACAAAGGGTCTTTTATTATATTCCTCTTTAATCCTTTAGGGAGTTATCATAGAATCAAAAATCTCTGGGAATCCATTTCATTAGCCAAGTATAATTAACTAAAAAATTAATATTTAGGGTGATATCACTACAAGCACAACAAAAATGGGTTCCATAACAAATGTAAAACAGTGAAAATAAAACCACTAATGTCCAAAATTTTCAGCAGGGCATTTTTCCCATATAATACATCACATCACAATAAAAATAAATATATAAAAACATGACAACAATCCACTTTACCAATTAATTTAAACTTAACAAATTTCATTATCTTCAATTAATCTTTCATAAAAATCTCTCATAGGTAAATGAAAGAAAACCCATCATACATGATACACAAATAAAGATAAACTAGGTAAATACTTCTTCAAAAAAAACTTCCCAAAATTTTGTGCACCACAGATTGAAGAAGAAACCACTAGAAAACCATAACTATGCCATAAGAAACAACAGATCAAACCACACTGGATCCTAATACAATAAAATGAAACCCCACAAACACCCCAAACAAAATAAACCCCACTATAGTAGATCCCCTAAAGAAGAAAGGAAGAAAATGGGTGATAACTATAAGGGATCTCACCATAGATCTCCAACAAACATCCATCGGGATCAATCGATCAAATAAGGTTAAATAGGGATCGATGAACACCTCATGGTGCATAGGGTTCTCCCAAAATGAGAGGGATAATAAACCACGGACGAATCAATAAAATATCATCTGAAAATAATTTTTAAAATGACACTGGATTGGGGTATTACATGACATGTAATACCCTTTCACTTCATGTAATACCCATGGTTCAGTTTCTGTCAAAAAAATGTGTTGCCTTTTAATTTTATTATTTATTTTTAAACCCCTATATATTAGAGGTCATGAATCCCTATTTCATGTTCTGTAAAATGTTTACATGGCATTATACCCACTATAAAAGCAATGAAATTGACTTTTAAATCATGTAATCCACTTACACGATTTGTAATCTCTTTGATTCTATCCATTGGTAACCGAAATTCTCCATACTCCCTTTGAGCCTCCTCTGAACACCTCCATAATAAAAAACTAGCAAAGTAATGGACCGGGAAGGAAATCACTATTAAATCAGATCTCTCTCAAATGATTCTCACCCCTAAGAATCCAAAACCAAGCCCATAAGAAATGGGGTCCTAATAACCACCTCGTGAGATACTTATCAAGGATCTAATTATACCTAAAACGGTACCCCCAGCCAAAAACGCCAACCCAAATGGCCACAAACACTCTACACAGCTTCATCACCACAACCACACGTCGCCTCCTCTCACACAACCACACATCCACATAACCACTACACATCTATATCAACCCCCACGCCTCCTAAAACAAAAATGTTATAATCAATGATTTGCATTCTCCTAAACACATGAATTGGATAATTCCATCCTCCATGTAAATATAATATCTACAATGGGTGGAACTAAATCACCCTCATGTGTTTAATAACATCACAGTTAATGTCTATCAATTAAGAATATTGACCTCCCCTTTTAATATGTAAAGACTTTATCACACATCACACTACACACATCAAAATCCATGTAAAACGTCTCATCTCATAAAACAAAAGGATCCAAACATTACATCAAAAAGAAAAACATAGCAAATAAAAAATCAAAACATCTCAAGGCACTAGGAATGCATCTGCATCTCTCACTCCCAAGTACTATCCTCCAATCCAACATTCATCCTCAATAGTTGAACCTAAGAAATGGTATGTTCATGCTGCACCTTCTCTTGAAGATCCTAGGTCTCTACTGGATGCTCCAAAAATGTCACGTCATCCTCAATATCTAACTATCCAATGTCTATGACATGGATTCATCCTGAATATACTGATGAATATGTGATACATAAAAGACCTCATGGATCCATTCTACCATGGTGGATAATCCAATCGATACTCCAGCTCACCAACTCACCCCAACACCTCAAATGGCCTAACAAACCTAGGTAAAATCTTGGAACTACTTCCAAACCTATGCTTCCCATGTCTAGGGAAACCATCAAGAACACGTGGCCCCCACCATCAATCTCCAAGGGAATCCTATTATGATTTACATAAGACTTGTTTCGGTTTTGTGCTGCTCTCACCATATCATGAATGAGTAAAAATTTCTTTTCCATGCTCAGTACCATATCAGGACCAAGAATTGATGTATCCCCAACCTCCATCTAGCATAATATTGAACGACATGGTCTCCCATACAAAGCCTTAAATGGGTCCATTCCAATGGAAGAGTGACATATATTATTATAATAAATATATACCAAAGGTAGGCATTGTTCCCAAGATCCGTGAAATACCATGATGCACAACCATAAGATATCCTTCGACATCATGATTGTCTATTCCATCTACCCATCTCTATGAGTATAGAAAGCAGTTTTGAGGCACAAATGAGTTCCAAAATCATGTTGTAATCCCTTAAAAACTCATGAGGTAAACCATGTGTCCCAATCTGAGACAATGGACCTCATAAATCCATATAACTGCACTACCTCATCCACATACCTCCTAGCCAAGGAATCCATTTAACCTGACACCTTGATTGTTAAGAAGTGGTCTGATTTCATCACCTGATCCATGACCACCCAGATAGCATCAAAACATTTCTTAGCTCTGGGTAACCCTATGATGAAATACATTGATATTTCATCCCATTTCCACTCAAGAACATCCAAGGGCTGCAAAAACACACCAAGAACATGATGCCTAGCCTTTACATTATAGAAAACCAAGATCTTTTCCACAAACTCTACCACTTCCCATTTCATTCTAGGCCACCAAAATTGAGTCCTCAAGACTTGATACATTTTATAAATTCTTAAATGTACCACCAAAGGTGATATATGAAACTCACAAAGGACTCCATCATGCATTTCCACCAGAGAAAAAAAATCCTCCCACAGAACAACATTCGGTTATGACTATCTTCCAGCCATCTCTCTGGAAAATCACCATGGCCAACAAAATCATGCATCACCTCAACCTATGAGTCTCCCCACTGATAATCCATCACATGCTACATTAGAGAAGACCACACTATCATCTAAAACAAATAGCCTCTATAACCATCCACTCTTGCATCTAAGGGCATGGTCTCCAACTCCTCAATTTTTCTCTAAGAATCTGAAAACTCTCGAACAAAACCATTCCATGGATTTTGGTCAATGCACTGACCAAAAAATTCACATTTCCTAAGGTGAAGAAGATTTCAAAATCATAATCCTAAAAAAAACTACATCCACCTATACTTTCACAAGTTCAAATCACACTGGGAAAATATATACCTCCATCTCTTGTAGTCTGTAAAGATCACATAGCACTCTCAAATGAGGCAATACCTCCACAAATTTAGCACAAACACAACTATTTCTATACCTAGATCATGGGTAGAATAGTTAAAATCATGAATATTTAACTTCATAGACCCATAAGATATTGATTCCCACTATTTTATCACCACACATCTTGAGCCTAGATAGGAAGCATCAAACAAGACCTCAAGCAACACACCCTCCCCATGTAGCTGAAGCACTGGATCACTAACTAACTTCCACTTCAGGTAACCAAATGATTCCTGGCATAGATCATCACACAAAAAATCTTGGTCCTTTCTATTCAATGTTGTCAATGGGTCTACAACTCAAGAAAAATCTGGTACAAACATTGCATAATTTCCTAAGAGACCAAGGAAAATGCGAACCTCAACCATGTTCTTAGGTGCTTACCAAAAAAAACTACTTCAACCTTATTTAGGTCTACGTATAGACCAATTTGGGACACCAAATTCCCGAGGAAATGCACCTCTCATGTCTCGATCTTATACTTGGGCAACTTTCCATAGAGAGGGTGATGTCAAAGAACATGAAGGATAGTTCTAAGATGATCGACATGCTATTCCCATAACTTCAATTAGATCAAGATATCATCAATGAATACAATAATAAATAAATCTAGGAACTTGAGAAACATGGATTTCATATTCCCCAAGAACATGATTGGTATGTTTGTTACACCAAATGTCTTGACTACAAACTCGAAGTTCCTATACCTGTATATAAAGGAAGACTTTGGGATATCAACCTCTTTCACCATTAAATTTTGATATACAGACTGCATATTGATCTTATAAAGACAAATTAAAACTATCATCTAGTTTAAAATATCATATATTCTTTGAAGAGGGTAACCATTCTTGATCGTCTCCTGATTCAACCACTTGTAGTCTATACACAACCTCAAACCACCATCCACCTTCTTTGAAAAAAAACTAGAGTACCCCTCAGTTACACATTGGTCTGGATAAAACCCTTATAAATCATACCATCTATCTAAATCCCCAACTTCTAAAACTCATATAGTGTCATCCGATAAGGATCCATCGAAATCGGAGAAGCACCGGGTTGCAAGTCTTTCCAGAACTGAACATCATGTTGAGGGGTAGCATCTCAAAATCCTTGGGGAAAACATCTAGGAACTCCCCAAAAACCCTGTGAATCTCTTCCATCCCAGCATCCACTAATTATACTAACAACTCAACCAACAAGTAAATAAGGGGCTCCATATGCTGACTGCCCACCTCACAACTCCACTCACCAACTTAAACCACACACTGGTCATCCAAGTCTGAAAACATGAATCTCTTTTAGAATCATTCAATAATAGAATTCACATAATAAAACTAGTAGATGTAGAGAAAAACAACGTATGGATTCATTTTTAATATGAAAATATACCCATGGGGCTGATGCGACCCCATCATCAGTCTACACTCCTAGCACACATAAAAAAAGATCATCTGGACTTGACTGGAATAGTCAATGCTTGGGGTATGGGAATCCTCTCTATGTCAAGTCCAAAAAAATGGGATAGATTGGGTGAAATAAAGGAGTGAGACACTCAAAAATCAAACATGACACAAACAAGGTTAATAAAGAAACTGATCGTTCCTCAAACGATCTATAGCCCCTCTAGAACTGCAGACTCCACAACATGCAACTAACCACACCCATATCCTATGCCTCTCTCTTGAAAACCACCTCCATGTCCATGATTGGGTCATGGTACCAAAATATGAGGGAAATCCTGAGGTTGGACTCTATATTCTACATCTCCCCTTGGTGGAGAAAACAACTACTACCCCTACTGCTAAAACAGTCGCACAAGAAACTGCTGCTGAGGAAAGCGGGGAACCTATGCACCTATCCCAAACTATTCTCAAGGAACCACTAGGCACTAGATCTGGCAATTTCCATGAACCCCACAACTAAAACACACTGGCACAAATCACCCAGGAAAAGAACAGAAACCACTTGCACCAAATCACCGAAAAGGAAGTTGTTGAGGTCGACTCTCTAATGGTCGAATCCTCAAAGGTCCGGACTCTTAAGACCTACCACTGATAAATGTACCCCTCAAAGAGCCCTTCTGGTTCCCTTACCATGGAAAAAATCTTTGATAGTGAATTGGTTCAATCACCCATCCTTCCTCTATACCCCCAGATACACTGTAAATTTAAAAGGAGTAACTATATACTAGACAGAAGGATAGAGTGGCTCCTTAAGACATATCACACGATACTCCTCATCCATAAAAGGATCTAGGGAAAATGCAGAAGGTTTTTGAACATGATTCCCATCTACCTCACTGACATACCCCCCAATTGAAGTGAATTAATCCCTTGCCTCTTAACTCCCTTCATGGACAACAAAAGGAACTCTGCCAGGAACTCCTTCAGGAAGTCAACCCACAAAACATTTTCCTCCCTATGCTCTCCCAGATATAACATACATTTCCAATGCATAACTCCCCACACATTACTGACTACCAAAGGGACTGAGTACTCTATCTAGGCCCAAATCAAACTGAAAGTGATCTCAAGATCCTCTAGCCAACTCTCTGTCTCCACATCTAAAACATTTCCATCACACTTCCCCATTTTCTGGCACTGGAAAGAGTGAAACATCATGAAACATTGATCATCATCTTCTACCGGATCAACCCTATGGTTATCAACCAGATTATCCTGTAGAACCTTAGATACCTAGGACACATACGGACGAAGACTACGATCCATATTTGAAAGGAAATCAAATATTTCATAATCCTAATAGTGTGGAGTTTTATAAATATTTATTTAACTAATTTAATTCATCTTGTTATCCATTTTTATGTTCCCAAAACAACACAATTCAAACATGACAAAAAGTAATTATGATGCATCTACCTCTCCTATGTCTCTACCCTCAAGAAGGTCTATCTCACTTGGTCATTCAATAAGCATAGATTTTGTGCACTGGATCAGGGGGGGCCTAAAATCCCATATCATAGCCGTTCTCCCTAGCCTATGTCTTCCACCAAGGTTTACTAGAACTTTTTACATATCAACACATGAAACCCTCACATTGCCTAACTCTAAACTCCATCCTACCTCTCAAACATCACCCCCTCCCTCCAAAGCTTCCACAATGAGGAGAGGGAGATAATGACCCCTGATTCCCACCTCTAGTAGGCCCCAGGATGGTCACTAGCACCAACAGTGTACAAATATCACAAGATGTGTGGCATTTCCCTTTATAAGAAAACAATATTGGGAGATTATACAAATCATCCACAATAACTCCAAGATAGATACATATATAAGGAAACCAAAAAACCATTATTCAATACATGTATAAATAAAATTGATACAAATAATAATAATAAATTCAAAAAATTATATACCCAAAAGTAAAGATAAACCAGAAAAACAACAACTGTCTCAAGGCCCGAACTAGTAACGCCTAGCTTGGTACAAGTAATCCTCCAAACAATCTGAAAATTGTTTATATACATAGGGTGAGAATATAGGTATACTAAGAAGGAAAACCAAAGTCTCTCATGAACATGTTAAAGAATCATAATAATGCCTCCATGAGAAAATAGTTGAACCAAACAACACCTATCAAGGTATACTAACCATCCCAACTTCACCAAGGCATGATCACCAAGTAATGCAAGTCAAATGATATAATATATAGTAATGCACATCGATGAAAGGGTACCCCACACCACTTTCCCCCTTATATGCCACTATAGCCTAATAACATATATCTTGGCGCTCTCATCCCTTCTGTATACCACATTACACCCCACCAGAACACACCTGGGCCTCACAACATATCCCGCCCACACACACCTAGGCCTCACAAAACATCTCTCACATTCAATTGGTCCTCACAACACATCCCACCCACCCTCACATGTTCCTCACAACACATCATATCATATCACACCTCATCACGTCGCATCCTGAATACACCTAGGAAAACACAGTACAACTCATCCTAAAGACACTTGGAAAAGCATGTCATAACTAATCCTAAATACACCTAGGATACCAAAACTTCCATATAATACACTAATAGACTTTCAGACATCATAGCCTAGGAAATACCTACCTCTCCTTGAGGAGAGTGAAGAAAAGAGTGGGTACCTGACCATTCGTACTCCTCACCAGATGTTGGGAAAACACCCCTCGTGTGACAATGCAGGTGTTGGACATGTCGTGCTCAACATGGGTAGGGTTTGTCTAGAAATAAAAAGAATATTTAACTATATACATTTATATAGGGAAAATCACACAATCCCAACCAATGGGTTTTAACTAAATAACCAACTCACATCACTATCAGTTTTTTTGCACCCTCTAAATGCATTTATTAGTATCTACAACAGTCATTTTAGAATGTAAAGAGCCCTAACAAGTTGTTTAACATTTCTTATACATTTAACACACATTAATTTCATTATTTAGAATGAACCACCCTTGATCACACAACCAGTAAATATATCCCTTAACCACTTTATTCTAATTAGCCTACCAACCAAATCCATTAAAACATTATTAAACAATCATTTATTTATCATATTACTACATGGGTATCTAGCATAGCACAACCACAATTCACAGATAGAAAAATATGTTGTCACCTTTCCATTACAGAAGCATATACAAAAAAACTATCACATCATCATCCCAAAATCATGGCCAAACAATCCACACCCTTACCACCACAAAAGAGCAACCAAATAACCGTCACATCACCATCACACAAGCACATCTAAAAAACTATACCCTTTTCATCCCACTTGAACAGCCAAAAAACGTTCACATAATCATCCCACAAGCATGGACAAAAAAAATCAACACTAAAATCCCTAAACACACATATCAGTGCACATTTAAATAACTTTGAAGATTTTCAAAGGGGATTTTATCACATTCCACTTTAATTCTTTGGTTCTTTATCACATAAACCAAAATACTAGGGGAACCATTTCATTATCCAAGTATAATTAATTAACCAGTTTTCATTTTAGGTTATATCAAAATAAGAACAACAAAAAGGGGTTACACAAAACATGTCAAACAGTGCAAACAAAACCCCCAATTGTCATAATTTTCAGCGGGGTGTTTAGCCCGTACAATCCATCACATAAAAATAGCAATAAAGTTGTAAAAACTTGTGGACAAACCCCTTTACCCTTCAATTTCAACTTAACCAATTTATTCATCATTAATTAATATGGAAAACCCATATCTCATAGTTAAACAAAAGAAAATACCTCCCTCATGATACACAAATAAAGAGAAATATTGTAAATATTACCTCAAAGAATCATTTCAAATTTTTGTGCAGTGTAGGGCACATAAGATACTACTTGGAAACCAAAACTACACCATGAGGAACTGCAGATCAACCTACACCAAATCCTAATACCATAAAATGTAACCCCATGCACACCCAAAACCAAATGAATGCCATAATAGTGAATCCATGGGATAAGAATAGAAGAAAACATTTAAGAAGGAGAAGAGAACTCACCATTGATGAACCATAGATTACGAACAAACATCCATTGCGATAAATGGATAAAAGAGGGAGGAATAAGGCTTGAAGAACACTTTGGGAACCAAGGATTCACCCAAAATGAGAGGAAGAATAAAAAATCTGAATAAATAAAATTTTGGCCAAAAATAATTTTTAGAACTGCACTGGATCATGGTATTACACGACATGTAATGCCCTTTCACGTCATGTAATACCCAAGGTATGGTTTCTGATAAAAACTGTGTCACCCCTTCATTTTATTATTTATTTTTAAGCCCCAAAATATTAGACATAATGAAACCATATTTCATGTCATGAAAAATGTGTACATGTCATGAGAGCCTCTGGAAAAGCCGTGAAACTAACTTTCACAATGTGTAATCCACTTACATGATGTGCAATCTCGCTGCTTCCAAACATTAGCAACTGAACTTATCTAGACTCCCTCTGAGCCTACTCCAAATAACTCCAACAAATAAAACATGAAATTTAATAGACTTGGAAGTCATGGTCGATTACACTTCACCCTTTATCACTTCCCTCAAATCCCTAGCTCCTATCGTCCTCTAGATTCTCATCACTTGGTAATTTTTTTGGAATCTATAAGTCTTTTCCTTTGATTCACCTTGTTTTCATCCTATTTCTTCATTTCTAAAAACCATATCATAACGTTTTTATGAATTTTGATCAGGGAATCCCATCGAAACCAATATTATTCTTCAAAAGGAATGGAAAATGGTTTATAACCATTTCCGCCTTCTATAGTTAATATAATTGATCCCATTGGGAGTGAAAAAAATCATCATTTCTGGTATGATCATCAATAATTTTTGGATTAAAAATTCTTATCCTAATTTAAAAATGGTAAATTATTTCCAATGGTGGTGTTCCTTAACAACCATCTAGTGTTTTTTTACCCATCTTTAATCAAATAATTATATTCCCATATTTATTTTTTCTATGAATAGGATTATAATTCGAAAACATCTAATGTAAATGGAATGTCGTTTAATGTCACTTCTCATGAGATAATAGATTTTATAGGTATTATACTCTTAGGTCCTTCCTCCTTTACCAAATTTGAATTTCCATGTGGCCCAGTATTTGAAAAAAATGTTCTATCCTTTTTCTCTTGGAACAATATTCATCAGCCATAGACAAGCTCTCTAACCTCTAACATCAAAACTATATTCTTTAGAGAGTAGTCCAGACTTTCATTGCTCCTCTTCATATATATTGTGAAACCATCATGCATATTGACATTTATAACATCTATTTCATTGAAAGGTATGTACATTTTAATCTAATATATTTCATATTTTATGTCATATAATACATATCATATCATCCTCGATGATACAAGACATTTCCTTTTGTTTTTTCCCTCACCTATCTTTTCTCCTATGTTGGAATTAATCTCTATGATGTTCCATTTGAACAACCATTGATATATAGAAATTGGAACCATTTAATGGTTCAAAACATGTTAATATAATGGAAATCATGGCATACAAAATGTATTTATGAACATCTGGGTTACCTCAAATATTATTCACCTCAGATTAAGATAGAGATCCCCTCTATAGATATTACCCCTATGATCTTGGTGTCTTAGCCTCTTGATTAGAATCTAGATGATGAAGATAGTGAGGTTGAAAATTAATAATAGGATGATGAAGAAGATGTGGAAGAATATGAGGTTGAGGTTGGCTTCCAAAATGACTTTAATGATAGATCCAAGGATCAGACTCTTTAAAATGAGGCTAGTGCAGCGGAGGATATAACATTCTAGGCTTCACCACTTGGTTAGAGCTCTTCAACATATGATATGAGACGCTTATATGAGGAAAATTATCTGTAACGACCCAAAGTTTCATTAATGGAAAATCCCTCTTGATCCAGTTAAATGTTTCTTAATGAAAAATGTTTTTATAAGATGCCAACTTCTTTAGTTTTACGTTAAGATTTGTGACCGTTAATTTTTAGTCGTTGAGCAGTGATCATCTGAGTAGTATAAATATAAGGCTTTAACGAACCCATTTCTACTCAGACAAAGGAAGTGATGGCCTCATCCAGTAGAATTGCCCCTTATGAAGCCCAATTGTCAGAGCTCGGAAAAGAGGTGGCGTGTTTGGGCTTTTCCCTTGACCAAGCCCAAGCTGAGCTTCATCAAGTCAACCTCGAACGTGATCGTCTACAGGAAAAGTGGAAGTTGATTGAAATTACCACTCGAGCGATGTTATCCGAGCCGCCCCAAGAGTCTATCACCATCGCGCACCTTACCCTTAGGTCTTATGCGGCTATTTTAAGGGGTTATGTGACAAATAAGTAGCACCATGTTCATGTACATTATTTTTGTATATAATAATGAATATAATTTCTAGTCATTTTTGATACATTGTAATTTGTTTTTAAAGTACAAATGGTGTTTTTAGTTATTATTTAATTAAGAATTATATTTTATTAAATTAAAGGATTTTTGAATTAAATATTATTTTAATAAAATATTATTATTAATATTAAATTAATTTTTATTAAATATAAATTATCTTATAATTTTATGAATGCAAACAAAATTTTTATTAAGGTTTGAAAGCCATTTCTGTCAAAACCCTTGAATTTTTTTATAAATGTCTGTTTTTATTTTAAAAGTGAAAATTCACATATTTGGAAAATTATTTAGATAAAATAAATATTATTTTTGGAATCAGGACGTCTAAATTATCCAAAGGTGAATTTTTCATAATTTTCTGAGAGTCAAATTTTTGGGTAAAAATTAAATACCATTAAAATATATAATGTGTTTTATGACATCATAATGACCCAATGGTGATGTAATAAAATAACATAATCCTTATGTTCGGCCAATATGTGTTTTATCATTAAAATAATGAGGTTTTGGGTTTGTTTGACTTACTTTTCAAAGCATTAAGGGAGCCCTCAAGACTTATTCAACACTTTACCTTTTTAAATTAATTTCCATGGGAGTGTGACTCACCTCCACATAAGCAACCCTAATTTTTTTAATAAGTTCGGACCTTGGCCTTGTAAAATATTGTTTTCCTCTTTCCTTTTCCAGAAAACATGGGCAAATACCATGGGATGGTTTGTGGTTTGGATTATTTTAATATAAGGGGTCCCACCCCTAAATAATAAAGAATTCCCTCACCTTGTATAAACCCACCCAAGCTCCCAGTTCCTCCTCACTAAAATTCCTTGGAGTTCATCCAACCTCTTCCCTACTCTCTCTAGAATCCTCCCAAGGTGCCCCAAGCTCCCAAGAAGCCTCTCACAAGCCTCTCTCTAGCCTTTGGAAGCACACATCCAAGTAAGGGTTTTTTCTTCCTTCCTTATTTTTGTCAATTTTCATTAAGTTGTATTGACCTTTTTATTTCAATTATGAATGTTGGGGTATGGTTTCTGACCTCCCCCATACTGCCCTCTTATTGTTTGAATGAAGGGAGAACCCTTTCTCTCTAATTAAATTCCTCCCATGTACACCAGTTACTATGCCAAAATTCTGAAAGGAACTTCTCTCTCTTCTTTTACATTCAAGAAATACTTTTGTATCATGAATCTAAATTCCATTTCTATTGTTGGTAAATGTATATATATATTACCTCCTTACTTTCCATTACATGTAAATATGATTAGGAACCCCTTTCCCTCTCATCAACCTTTTTTTTGAATTCTTATGTCACGCCGTTACGCTGCCGAAATTGCACCGATTTTCTAAGCCAATGTCTTTGTGTAGTGAATACCATGCCCATTTCTCCATAAAGGGTATTCACCTTTATGCACAATTACATATTGATTGTAAAGTTTCATGTATTAATTCCACATTCCTTTATCGTGGAATAAATGATTATGTTTTATGAATCCATGTTTTTTGATCCATGTGGCACACTTATGCATGAAATGAAATGTTTAAGAAGGGTGCGCCCTTTATAGCGCTCCAATGCATTGGGTAGAGTATAGTATCATGATACGTCATGTTCAATGAGTGTTGAATCATGCTAATTCAAGTGCAACAATTGTTTACTCGTGCTTCTAGTGCAATGAGGGTTTACTCATGCTCCATGTGCAATGAGCCTTGGCTCCTGCTAATTCAATGATAAGTGTTGTTGCCACATTTCCATGTTATGATTATCATGCTTTATCATGACTTTCTGTTCATGTTACTCTTATGCTCTATTGATGTTCCTATTGCCTAACATGTATTGTACTCCTCATGTTATTCATTGTGTACTCCATTAGTGGGCTTTATAGCTCACCCTTTTCTTATGCATGTCCTCAGGTTATCCCATGCAATGCTAAGTATGAAGGAATGTAGTGGTCATGTAAAGGAAGTTTTCAATAAAGATGTTGTATTTAAAGTTTAAAGTTTTTATGTAATGATCCTAAGCCCCAAATACACTAAACCTCTCGATCTTCTTTGTTGTATCAAGTGATGTTTTCTGTAATAAAGCATGCTTAAGTTGTATTAAAAAGCAGGGTTGTCATAGTTGGTATCAAAGGATAGGTTTAGTTATTTTTGGGATTAGGAAACCCTAGTAAAGCCTTAGATA
Source organism: Viscum album (assembly GCA_963277665.1). Classification (NCBI taxonomy): domain Eukaryota; kingdom Viridiplantae; phylum Streptophyta; class Magnoliopsida; order Santalales; family Viscaceae; genus Viscum; species Viscum album. The sequence goes on from OY728123.1 coordinate 672,233,557, forward strand.
CAAGACTAAGTATAATAAAAACATCCCTATGTTTTGGTAAATACTAATTAAATGGTTTATCAAACAAATACATCCCTGTCTAGATACGAGCTGGTAGAGGCGGCTCTGGCACAGATGTATCCTAGGGGTAAAACCCGAAAACACCGCTTTGAGCGAGACTCGAACGGGAACTGGTGCACAACAACGGGCATTGCTGCACTCTTGGTTACGACACTCCCGGGGGATATGTTTTGATAAATTCACAATCTTAGTATGAACCCTTATTAAGGAAAAAATGCCCCTAAGAATATATGTTAGAAGGAAGATCATGAAAAGCCTGGATCGAATCCTATAGACTCATGAGTTAAAGAGATTAAAGTTTATTTATAAGTCATAAAATTTTGTCTTTGGATTACCCTTTATGTGTTACCCCTAACTTTCCTTTTATTCCAGCCAATGGCCGGTAATAGGAGAACTCGGGCTAACAACCGTTGTGAATATCAGTGTGATGATTGTACTTATGAGATGCCCAATCCAATGGGAGTGGGAATCGCGAACTTTGTCACGCTTATCTCTCAGCTAACTCAAGTTTTGAATAGAAACACTGGTCAAGAGGAACATTCAACCTCCCCTAAGAAAGAACAAGTCGCTATTCAAAGCTTCATGAGACAAAGGCCTCCTACTTTTAGTGGATCATCCGATCCCACGATCGCTGAACAATGGATCAACTCCATTGAAAAGATATTATCCATCCTCCAATGCTCTGAAAAAGATAAGGTTCTCCTGGCGGCTTATCGTATGGAGGGTGAAGCTGATCAATGGTGGACGTTGATCAAAAATACGAAGCCCGAGGAGGAGATCGAGTCTTTGGAATGGAAGGAATTCCGGAAGATGTTTTTCGATAAATATTTTCCACGCACCCTCCGTCTTAAGATGGAAAGGGACTTCCTTTCCCTCAAACAGAAAGATGAGGAATCTGTGGGAGCGTACGAGGCAAACTTCAAAAGGCTTTCACGATACGCTTCCGGCTTTGTCGTTACCCCCGAATGAAAGGTTGACCGCTTCTTTGGTGGGTTGAAGCCTTGCTTGCGAAAAGTATTAGTGATCCGTGACTTCGACAGCTATGTGGAAATTGTCCGATGTGCCCTCAAGGTTGAAATGGAGATCGGAGAATCACAGGGGTATCATTGGGACAAGAAGCGTAAGGTGGACTTCAATGTTGGTAGTCCGATGGATAAATCCAATGGTGCTAAGAAATTCCAGCACCCCACTTGCCAAAAGTGTGGAAAGAAGCACCCTAGAAATTGCCTTAGGGGGACAAGAAAATGCTTCAAGTGTGGAAGAGAAGGGAACCTAGCTGTTAACTGTCAGCAAGAAGGACCTGCGGCCGCGACAGAGGAGTGGAATGCTCCATTCGAACCTCAATGCGTTGTTCAATGCTACAAATGCAAAGAACCGGGTCATTTTGAAAATCAGTGCCCTAATCCAAGGGTTATCGGAGGCAACCAGCAACCTCCAAGACAACAAGGAAGAACTTTTTCCATCACTTCTGCCGAAGTGAACCCCGACAACGAAGTGGTGACAGGTACACTAGTTATTCATTCAAGAATAGCGAACGTACTTTTTGATTCAGGTTCTACGCATTCTTTTATATCTCAAAAGTTTAGTAGAACAATCCTTGCACCACCACAAATCATGGAAGTAAAGATGTCGGTGAGTACGGAAAACTGGGGCAATCATTGCATCCCATGAGTATAAGTCCTCCCCTATTATATTCTATGGATTGAATTTCCCGGCGAACATCATCATACTCCCTTTGGTGGAATTTGATGCAATTCTTGGCATGTATTGGATTTCCTTATATAGAGCCAACATATATTTTCGGGAGAGGGAAATCACACTCCATATGGAGAATCGACCCCCGATTATTTACAAGTGTCAGGAGAATGATGAATCTCCTTTAGCTCCATCATCTCAAGCATGGATATTACTGCCTTATGAGCACGCATATCTGGCTCAGATGATTGAGTCCAAGGAAGAAACCACCCTTGACGAAATGCCTATTGTGAGGGAATTCGCTGAAGTATTTCCCAAGGAACTTCCTGGTCTTCCTCCAAGAAGAGATGTTGAGTTCTCAATTGAACTTATACCTGGGGCGCTACCAATATCCATGACTCCATATAGAATGGCTTTTGTTGAGCTTGAAGAGCTGAAGAAACAACTATAGGAGAATCTGGATAAAGGGTTTATACGCCCATGTGCATCACCATGGGGTGCACCAGTCCTCTTCATCAAGAAGAAGGATGGGTCAATGCGGCTTTGCATCGATTATTGTGAACTTAACAAAATCACGATAAAGAACAAGTATCCTCTCCCAAGAATCGATGACTTGTTTGATCAGCTGCGTGGAGCACAATACTTCTCCAAGGTGGACTTGCGGTCGGGATATTATCAAGTAAGGGTGAATAAGGAAGATATCCCCAAGACTGCTTTTCGTACAAGGTACGGGCACTATGAATTCATAGTAATGCCTTTCCGACTCACCAATGCTCCAGAAATATTCATGGACATGATGAATAGAGTCTTTAGAGATTACCTAGACAAATTTGTGGTAGTCTTTATAGATGATATTCTTATATACTCCAAAACCAAGGAGGACCATGAGGAGAATTTAAGAACTTTACTAGAGACTTTGCGCAAGGAGAAGCTCTATGCCAAGTACAGCAAGTGTGAGTTCTGGTTGAAGGATGTCTCATTCTTGGGCCATATCATCACAAGCAATGGGATATCTGTGGACCCCTCCAAAACAAATGCAATTGAGGGATGGCCGAGGCCAACATCGGTAACGGATATCCGTAGCTTCTTGGGGTTAGCTGGATATTATCGACGATTTGTGAGAAATTTCTCACGATTTTCCAACCCACTTACCAAGCTAACTCGAAAGGGAGTAAAATTTTCTTGGAGTGATGAATGAGAAGAAAGCTTCAAGGAGTTGAAAATGATGCTTATCACTGCACCCGTGCTCACTTTACCCACAAGTGGGGAGCTTTTTGTGGTATTCAGTGATGCTTCGAAGAAGGGCTTAGGATGTGTGATGATGCAGAATGATAAAGTGATATCCTATGCCTCAAGGCAGTTGAAAATCGATGAGCGAAACTATCCAACGCATGATCTGGAGTTGGCGGCGGTGATCTTTGCCTTGAAAATCTGGCGGGATTATCTCTATGGAGAGAAATGTGAGATATATACTGACCACAAGAGTCTTAAATATATATTCACATAGAAAGAGCTTAATATGCTCTAGAGAAGATGGATAGAGCTCATCAAGGATTATGACTGTTCAATACATTACCACCATGGGAAAGCGAACAAGTTGGCGGATGCCCTAAGTAGAAAGGATCTAGCTATTCTATCAATGATGAGAATTGAGAAGGATCCAATCTTCTTAGACTTGATGAAGATGGATGTGGGAATCATAAAGAAGGGAACATCATCAATCCTTTCACAAATGATTGCTCAACCATCTCTTTTGGAAAGGATAAAGGATGCTCAAAAGGATGATGCTGGAATCCAAGAAAAAGTGGAAGCTATCAAAAAGGGATAATCCTCAAGGTTTAATGTTAATGAAGAAGGAATTGTGTGGTTTGGGAAAAGACTATGTGTTCCATCATGTTCGGAGCTGAAGAAGGAACTTTTGGATGATGCACATAGTTCAAATTTCTCTATTCACCCAGGGAGTACAAAGATGTATTGAGATCTATGAGAAAACTTTTGGTGGGATAATATGAAGAAGGAGATCGCTGAATATACATCAAAGTGCCTGGTGTGTCAGCAAGTGAAGGAAGAGAGGCAGAAGTCTAAGGGGATGATGCAACCATTGCCCATACCAGAATGGAAATGGGAGAACATCACCATGGACTTCGTCACTGGACTTCCAAAGACATCCAAAGGCAACAATACAATCTGGGTTGTTGTGGATCATCTTACAAAGACTGCACACTTCATTGCTATTCGAGAGGATTTCTCTTTGGATCAACTGGCACGGATATATATCAGGGAAGTGGTACGGTGGCATAGAGTACCACTATCTATTGTGTCTGACCGAGATCCAAGATTTACCTCTAAGTTTTGGAAGAGTCTTCAACATGCTCTGAATACTGAACTGAACTTCAGTACGGCCTATCATCCTCAAACTGATGGCCAATCCGAGCGGACTATCCAAACACTTGAGGATATGTTGAGAGTGTGCTCAATGGACTTTAAAGGAGGATGGGATCAACATATTCCTCTAGTTGAGTTCTCTTATAATAATAGTTTCCACTCGAGCATCCAAATGGCACCATATGAAGCCCTGTATGGGAAAAGGTGTAGAACACCGGCATGTTGGGATGAGGTCGGTGAACGTAAGCTGCTTGGACCAGAAATGGTCGAAGAAATGGTGGAGAAGGTGAAAACCATTCAGCAGCATATCAAGGCAGCCCAAAGTCGAAAGAAGAGTTATGCAGATAATCTTCGACGAGACCTTGAGTTTAAAGTCGGAGACATGGTGTTTTTACGCATATCTCCATGGAAGAAGGTCATGAGCTTTGGAAAGAAAGGGAAGTTAAGTCCAAGGTACATCGACCCCTTCGAGATTCTTGATCGTGTTGGGGATGTGGCCTATCGACTAACACTTCCACCTACTATGGAAAAGGTGCATGATGTCTTCCATGTATCCCTCTTAAGGAAGTACATACGAGACCCTTCACATGTACTCTCTTCCGAGGTGGTACAATTAGATGGCGATCTTTCTTATGAGGAGAAACCAGTGAAGATCTTAGATCATAGAGAAAATGTTCTACGAAATAAGACAATGCCCCTCGTCAAGGTGTTGTGGAGAAACCACAAGTTTGAAGAAGAAACTTGGGAGTCGGAGGATATGATGAAGCTAAGTTACCCACATTTGTTTTAGTGTGGGAAAAGGAAAATTTCGAGGGAGAAATTTCTTAAGGAGGTAATGTTGTAACGACCCAAAGTTTCATTAATGGAAAATCCCTCTTGATCCAGTTAAATGTTTCTTTATGAAAAATGTTTTTATAAGATGTAAACTTCTTTATTTTTACGTTAATATTTGTGACCGTTACTTTTTAGCCGTTGAGCAGTGATCATCTGAGTAGTATAAATATAAGGCTTTAACGAACTCATTTCTACTCAGACAAAGGAAGCGATGGCCTCATCCAGTAGAATTGCCCCTTACGAAGCCCATTTGTCAGAGCTCGGAAAAGAGGTGGCGTCTTTGGGATTTTCCCTTGACCAAGCCCAAGCTGAGCTTCATCAAGTCAAGCTCGAACGTGATCGTCTACGGGAAAAGTGGAAGTTGATTGAAATTACCACTCGAGCGATGTTATCTGAGCTGCCCCAAGAGTCTGTCACCATCTCACACCTTACCCTTAGGTATTATGCGGCTATTTTAAGGGGTTATGTGACAAATAAGTAGCACCATGTTCATGTATATTATTTTTGTATATAATAATGAATATAATTTCTAGTCATTTTTGATACATTGTATTTAGTTTTTAAAGTAAAAATGGTGTTTTTATTTATTATTTAATTAAGAATTATATTTTATTAAATTAAAGGATTTTTGAATTACATAATATTTTAATAAAATATTATTATTAATATTAAATTAATTTTTATTAAATATAAATTATCTTATAATTTTATGAATGCAATCAAAATTTTTATTAAGGTTTGAAAGCCATTTCTGTCAAAACCCGTGAATTTTTTTATAAATGTCGGTTTTTATTTTAAAAGTCAAAATTCACATATTTAGAAAATTAATTAGACAAAATAAATATTATTTTTGGAATCAGGACGTCTAAATTATCCAATGGTGAATTTTTCATAATTTTCTGAGACAGTCAAATTTTTGGGTAAAAATTAAATACCATTTAAATATATAATGTGTTTTATGACATCATAATGACCAAATTGTGATGTAATAAAATAACATAATCCGAATGTTCGGCCAATATGTGTTTTATCATTAAAATAATGAGGTTTTGGGTTTGTTTGACTTAGTTTTCAAAGCATTAATAGAGCCCTCAAGACTTATTCAACACTTTGCCTTTTTAAATTAATTTCCATGGGAGTGTGACTCACCTCCACATAAGCAACCCTAATTTTTTTAATAATTTCGGACCTTGGCCTTGTAAAATATTTTTTTCCTCTTTCCTTTTCCAGAAACCATGGGCAAATACCATGGGATGGATTGTGGTTTGGATTATTTTAATATAAGGGGTCCCAAACCTAAATAATAAAGAATTCCCTCACATTTCCTATATAAACCCACCCAAGCTCCCACTTCCTCCTCACTAAAATCCCTTGGAGTTCGTCCAACCTATTCCCTACTCTCTCTATAATCCTTCCAAGGTGACCCAATCTCCCAAGAAGCCTCTCACAAGCCTCTCTCTAGCCTTTGGAAGCACACTTCCAAGTAAGGGTTTTTTCTTCCTTTCTCATTTTTGTCAATTTTCTTTAAGTTGTATTGCCCTTTTTATTTCAATTATGAATGTTGGGGTATGGTTTTGCACCTCCCCCATACTTCCCTCTTATTTATTGAATGAAGGGAGAACCCTTTATCTCTCATTAAATGCCTCCAATGTACACCCGTTACTATGCCGAAATTCCGAAAGGAACTTCTCTCTCTTCTTTTACATTCAAGCAATACTTTTGTATCATGAATCTAAATTCCATTTCTATTGTTGGGACATGTATATATATGACCTTATTACGGTCCATTACATGTAAATATTATGAGGAACCCCTTTATCTATCATCAACCTTTTTTATGAATTCTTATGTCACACTGTTATGCTGCCGAAATCGCACCGATTTTCTAAGCCAATGTCTTTGTGTAGTGAATACCATGCCCATTTCTCCATCAAGGGTATTCACCTTTATGAACATTTACATATTGATTGTAAAGTTTCATGTATGAATTCCACATTCCTTTATCGTAGAAGAAATGATTATGTTTTATGAATCCATGTTTTTTAATCCATGTGGCACACTTATGCATGAAATGAAATGTTTAATAAGGGTGCGCCCTTTATAGCGCTCCAATGCATTGGGTAGAGTATAGTATCATGATACGTCATGTGAAATGAGTGTTGACTCATGATAATTCAAGTGCAATGAGGTTTTACTCGTGCTTCAAGTGAAATGAGGGTTTACTCATGCTCCATGTGCATAGAGCCTTGGCTCATGCTAATTCAATGTTAAGTGTTGTTGACACATTTCCATGTTATCATTATCATGCTTTATCATGCCTTTATGTTCATATTACTCTTATGCTCTATTATTGTTCCTATTGCCTAACATGTATTGTACTCCTCATGTTATTCATTGTGTACTCCCTTACTAGGCTTTATAGCTCACCCTTTTCTTATGCATGTCCTCAAGTTATCCCATGAAATGCTAAGTACGAAGGAATGTAGTGGTCATGTAAAGGAAGTTTTCAATATAGATGTTGTATTTCATGTTTAATGTTTTTATGTAATGATCATAATCCCCAAAGACACTAAACCACTCTATCTTCTTTGTTGTATCAAGTGCAGTTTTATGTAATAAATCATGCTTCAGTTGTATTAAAAAGCATGGTTGTCATATTATCACCATGTCATCTTTCATGAGATAACTATTGATATAAGTTCCAATAATATGGAGCATACTCCCTCCTCAAACTACAATCGAATGAATTATATGGAGAAAGTGATTCAAGCACTAACTTAAAATATTCATAGTGATGTTTCTCATGGTGGTCATCATCCTCATCCTCATTTTAATGACTAGTCTCATGTGTTTTATTATCCGGGGTTTCTTTTGATGTTGTAATGGGCTTTTAGGAATTTTTATGAATTCTTATGCATTATGTATGGCTCTATTTTTTTTACTTTGTTTTGTTTTCCCATCTTTGAGTTTCTTGAATATTCTATATATATTTAACTCAATATATGTGTTTTTTTGTCGACAATAACAAATGGGGAGAAGGGTATGTTATAAAATGTATATTCATATTGTTAAAGGTATCAGATTTATATTCTTCCTATTAAATGTCTCGAATCAATATTAATATTTTTATAGGTTTGTATTTCTTTTATGTTTCCAATATTTTGGAGATTATTAATCCTGTTAAAGATTTTCAAATCCTTTTTAAGTTTTAATTATGTTAAACTCAAAAAAATCATGTTCCTTTTTTATCATTGTAAAAGATTTTAAAATCTCATATTGAATTTCATTATGAAATATAGAAATTCAATTTGAAAATTTATTAGGTATATTTTTAAAATAAATCTTTTCAAATGTTAACATTTTTGTTGATTATTACATGTGTTAGTGGTCATCCAAATGTAAAATATTATTATACCTCTAACTCTCTTAGGTGTTTTCATTATCACAAGCATCCAAATGTATTTCTATTCATTTTATTTCTTGTATTATAAATATTTATATTTAAAAATCATCCTAGGAATTTGAATATCCAAACCATGGAATAAAGAGACACTTAGAGGACTATTTTGGAGGCCCTTACAATCTAGAATTACCAAATATTTGGTAATAAGGAACCGACTAACCAATAGAGCTGGACAGAAGATGTTTCTTTCTATCTATAGGCACCAGGCTGTTGTTGGCCTTCCATCGACCAGTCGGTGAGGTTGGAAGTTTCTCTTGGATACTACCTAAAAAACTAGCAAGTTGGTGGATCATAGACTATAACGCCCCGACCCCCGTTACCCAGAGTCGGTGCATTATTTTAATACATTGTCATGATTACAAGGAATCAAGTCCTGAAGGACCAATTAGTTTAGCAATATTGGAAAATAGATTACATACATGAATGTTACATTGCAATTTAAGACATACAAAACATTATAAATAATCATTATGAATTCCATTATTCCCTTGGCATAACCCTGAATATCAATCACAATACACTTCTTGGAATCCTGGGAAAAATAAAACATATAAAGGGGTGAGCTCAAACGCTCAGTAAGGGTAAGAAATACAGTGGGAAATTTCATAAATAAGCATAAACATTTAAGGCAATGTATAACTAAAAAAGGCTTTTTCAACTTGAACTTCATAATAATATGGAAAAAATAAAATGAAATAATTTCATTTACTTATTCACATGGATATTCTACTAGTTGAATAATCACATGCAATATCACTAACAACTTTCATAATGATGGAATGCATAATGCCAAACTATCATAACCACATAGCCAAAGCCTCATGCCAAGACTACAAATAAAATTTTGTCAAGGACTTCTGCCAAGACACTAGTTTGTCTCATGATACCTACCGATGCAATTTTTTTAGAATATCCTTACATTTAAAATTTCTAAATTACACTCCAGTGTTTTTCTGAAAACATTATGCAAGATTCTGAAAAAAAATAACTAATTCTGAGACAGCTCGACTAATTACAAGCCATGATGGGTCCATGCCCAATCCCTTCCTGTCTACCACACATGGGAGTCAGGTTTTCTGAAAAAAATTTATGCTTGCGTTAAATACGAATACATTTTTACTGGATTTTCATATATTTGAGAGAAATATATTTTTTTCGATATCATTTAAAAATCACATAATTATAAAAGAAAACCTTTATTTTGAAAATATCCTTATAAGCTTGTAAGGGAAGATTCAAAGGTGTAATTGTTACACCCGAGACTTTTATGAGAAATTTTTTGTTTTTATGTTTTATAAATCATCAAAGGAATCTTTCACTACACACAACACTAGCTTGGCTTGCTTTACATGCAACTGCGGCCTTCCTCGATAGCTTGCGTCATACGCAATACCGAGTTTCACTAAACAACAATATGCTATTAAAATATTATTAAAACTAGCCATTATGAATAGTAATAACTGAATTTTTAATTTTATAACATTTTAATTCAACTTATACATTTTCTAGAATGAGGTATAAAAGCAAAATCAGTTTTTTTGGATAAAAGAAATATTTTTCAAAAAATACAGTTTTGTCGCCTTTTGATGGCACAACGACATTAAATCTAGTTTTTGACATGTTTATAAGTTCGATTTGAAAAAATAAAATTCTTCTTTGGAATCATGAAATAAAAATTTACTTTGGATAAATTTTTCGCATTATTCTGGTAACTTTCATATTTTGATGAATAGTAAAAACACGCTATATTTTAATGAAAAACAAATTTTTTCATCGTAATAATTTATATTGTTAAATTATAATATTGAATGGTTTTAAAGTATAAATAGAATATATTTTTACCATTTAATATAATTTATGTCATTAGCATTAATTTCACATTGAATTCATAGGTAAAAACATTTCAATCTTTGGCAATGTTTTAACTTCTGAAACCCGTTTTCTTAACAACGAGATTTATTTTAAATTAATTACTGCATCTTATATGTTTTGAATTTTGAAAAATGGATTCCATATTCAGAATCAGTGGGTCCAAATTATGTTAATAGACTACTTTTTATATTTGGGCATTATGATTAGTAACTACGGTAAATTTTATTTACCATAGTTAAAGGTAAATCGGGTAATTTTGGGTAAATATAAGATTATAAAATTACCATAACACTTGCCAAAATCCTATTGGATGACTAAAAGTCGACCCATATCACCTAAGGGTTGGATTAGATTAATTTAATGGACTTTTGTTCCTGAAAATAATTTAATTATTATTAAAACCAAAGAATGTGACAACATGTCACTTTCTTAAATCTTATAAGTATAATAATTTTAATTTGCTGATACAATAAATGAAACTTCGAACATGAATAGTCTCCAGAAATATAATACAATATTATACATCATAGAAATTTATTTATAATTTTTAGGGATTAAATAATTATCATTAATTATGACACAATAGTGATGTTGAAATTATTTTATTAATTCAAATATCAAATAAATTGTTTTACAAATATTAAAATAAATATAATATGAACTATTTAATGTGATAAACTAATTTTCTAGATACATATGACATTTTATGAATCTATTAAAGCTTTTATTTCTAACATATCTTCTTTATATATTTTATTTAAATTCAAATAAATGAATAGTGTCAAAATTGACACTATTGTTATTTTATAAAAATCACATATTATAAAATAGTTTAAAAATCACAAAAATATTTAAAAATTATAAATTAAAAATTATATGGTAGAAAATGTCATAAAGTGTCAAATTATGTAATATTCACAACACATATGTAATTATTTATAATAATTTAAAATTTATAATATTATTACCACAAATAAAAATAAATTGATAAATAAGGATAAATCAAGTTGATAATGTTTAAAATAAATTCCTAACATGTCTAAATTTTATTGGTTGATGAGATTACAACCTTATCTCATCTAATATTTAGATATGAGTCATTTTGGATGTTTTTAAGTGGGGTTGAGATTTAATATAACCTAATATTTCTTATATTTCCAAAGGTGCCCCTCTCCTCCCTTATAAAAGAGCACCTCCTCCCTCTCTTCCTCACATCACGTTGAGCCTTCAAGCTCGTCCAACCCCTGCCAATTTCTCCTCTCCACTTCCCTAGAAACATCCTAGAGGTTCTGGTCTTCTTCAAAGACCTATTTTAGTACCCTAGAAGGAGGTCTCAAAGAAGCACTTCAAAGAAGAGATAATGTCTGTTACCGATTCTTTCATCTTTATTTCTTCTTCCACTTCTTCTTCTTTAGTTGTTTCAATATGAATTAATAACATTAGTATCACTCAAATACTTATTTGTTATTATATGTATGAAACAACCCTATTTCACCATCTATCCATCCTACGGAAAAAGAAATCACCGCGCATGCGTACGTACGGAATACCGTATCCACGCCGTGGTGTAATCTATTTTCCACCACCACCTTACTTGGATGGGTATAAGGGTGAAAGTAATGAATATATATGATTATTGAAAAGTGGTATTGATTCTGAAATAGTATACATACACTTCAATACAATTCCACGATCATGGGAACGATATCATCGCTCGTGAATACGTACGGAATACCGTCTCCACGATTTGATGTGATTCGTTCTACATGATCTTCATTTCCTAATGATTATATAATGAATTGAATGAATGAATATTATATATATTACACTAATACCATTCTGGAAATGAGGTATCTATAACCTAAAGAGAAGAATAATAATTTATTCGACAAAACACGCATAAGAACAAAAAGTAATAAACACCCGAATTACAAGTAGTAATGAAATATTACTAATAAGATGCTAAGAATATGACCATATATGATATCATAACAATAAGTATGATTCTGGAATAAGTCAATAACATTATTTAAATCATTATACAGGAGGTTCGGACACTTACGAAGCAAATCAGATCTAAGGTAAGGGAAATATCACAATCTCATTTTTATCCAAGATTGTTTATACTTTGGAATTTAATAGGGTGTATTTTATCATCCACATCCATGTTTCCTCAATATGTAATATTTATATCCTTCTACAATAGTTTATATCCAATTTTACCCTTTGGTGAGTTTTTTGTAAAAGATATGAAAGGAATCTTTTGTCATTTTTCGTACGAGGTACTTTTTGACTTTTTCGACAAAAGTACGAGAAGAATGTTTTCATTTAACTTATACGGCATGAATGTATTTTTAAAACATTATTTCCAAGAATCTTACCTTAGAAGTTTTCAAGTTTATTTTTAATCAACTTCTTTTAGTTTAAAATTTTATAACATGTTAAAGAAAGGAAAGTGTTTTTGAAGTATAAAGGATATTTTCCACAAGAATGGAGTTCAAGTGTTTTATCAAAATTATTTTCCATCTAAGATAATAAAGGGTTATGTTTCTATCCCTATTATTGAATTTATTTTATTATGTTGTGATGGAATTATTTTTATGAATTCTTTTATCTTATATGAGTTGTTTTATGATGTCACGATGTTTATGATTCCCATTTTTACTACATGGGTTATGCAATGATGTATGATTTATGATTTTGTGGCACACATAAGAATGGTATCATTATGAGATTGGTGGGACATATATATCCCTCCAATGCATTGGGTAAAGATTTTATATCTCATGAGATAGACAAGGCTGGAACGGTAGGTTATACCGGTTCAGTGAAAGAGGACTAAAACGAGGAGTGAACTCAGTTCAGAAATGGACTTTGTCCACTATGATAGTCTTGGCAATGAGTCTTGACTAATAAGAAATGATTCTCTATGATTATGTGTGTATTCCACAAAGTTTCATGTTTTATGTTATGATTATTGTGATTACATTTCACTGTCATGATTTATCCCATGTTATGAAATTATGATTTCTTTTGGAGGTTATGATTTCCAAAATGTTATGTTCTTATGAATATGATGTGATTGATTTTTGTTTTGTTTACCCTTACTGAGCATTTGAGCTCACACTTTTTTATGTTTTCTTTCCCCCAGGTCAAGAAAAAGGTTATAAAGTAAGATATGCCAAAAGGGACTATAGATATGATGAAATAAATGGGAGACAATGTAGATGCTTTATGAACCAGTTGTTTATGTTTCCCAGTTTCTAAAGACACAATACCTATATGTTCCTTTCGTGGTTTTTTATATGTTGTAATAAGAATGCTTCAATTCTGATGTAATAACAATGTATCTAAAGTATGTGTCGTTATAGTTGGTATCAGAGGAAAGGTATAGCCAACCTTTGCAAACTAGGATTTGAAAGCCTTAGTAAGAATCCTAAGGATATGTCTAAGCATAGAACACAATCTTAGTGTTTTATAATTGGCCATGAATAACCTAGGATAAGACCTTAGTTGTGAAATTTTATTCTTGATTATGTGGTTTTCCTATCATAATTAGTGTTGCTCACACTATTCTTCTTGGTTTTAGTCAATGGCTGGAACCCGAAGGAACCGTGTTAATGCGGAATGCGACGGGAAATGCAATGATTGTCCCCCTGAGCAACCAAACATTATGAGAGATGGAAATGCAAAATCTTGTATCCATTCTCACACAACTTTCTCAAGCTATGAATCATGCAGGACTTCCAAACGAGCAAAGGAAGGAGAAACATTATGTTGAATCCTTCATGAGACAGCGTCCACCTTCTTTCAACGGGTCTACTGATCCATTTGATGCTGAACAATGGATTAGTACTACTGAAAAGATATTTTAAGTTCTTCAATGTTCTGAACATGATAAAGTCATCCTAGCAGTGTATTGTTTGGAAGGAGATACTGATCAATGGTGGAATCTTATTAAGAATATGAGGCAATGTGATGAAATTGAGTCCATTGAATGGGACGTGTTCAAGAACTTATTTTTCAATAAGTACTTCCCTCGTATTCTCTGAACAAAGATGGAGAAAGTGTTTCTTGAACTGAAGAAAAAGGATGATGAATCTGTTGGTACCTTTGAAGAAACTTTTACAAGACTTGCAATGTATGCTTCTGGTATTATTATCCAACATGAGAGTAAGATCGATCGTTTCTTTAGTTGCTTAAAACCAAGTCTTCGAAGGTAGTTAGCCATAAGGGACTTCAATAGCTACGAGGAAATCGTTCGATGTGCTCTCAAAGTCGAGATGGAGATTGGAGTAACCCATCAGTCATATGGGTTTGATAAGAAGAGGAAAATGGAATTCAAAGGAAAATCTAAAGAGCACACTGAAAAGAAGATGAGCTTTCCCTTATGCTCAAAGTGTGGAAAGAAACATGGAGGGAGTTTCCTTAAAGGGACAAGTAAATGTTTCAAATGTGGAAAGGAAGGTCATCGGGAATTTGAATGCCACAATGATGGGAAGAAGATTTCTAATGATGAAAACAAAGGAAGGGACACACATAATGAACCTACTACACTTCAATGTTTCAAGTGTAATGATATGGGGAATTATGCCAATAAATTCCCTAATACAAGGGTTGTTGATGATGATCTACATCAACAAAATCTTAAGGCTAAAGTCAAAGGAAATTCACATGAAATTTCTATCAGCGATGTTGAGTACGATAACGATGTGGTGAAAGGTACACTTACCATCCACTCTAAAGTAGAAAATGTTTTATTTGATTCTGGATCCACTCACTCTTTTATTTCTGAATATTTTTATAAGGGTATCACCGTATTACCTCAACAATTAGATGTTGAGTTAGCTGTGACAACACCTAATAGCACAACAGTCGCATCAAAAGTTTATAATTCTTCCCCGATTGAAGTTTGTGGGAAAGTGCTTCCTGAAAATCTTGTGATCCTTCAGATAGTGGAATTTGATGTGATTCTTGGCATGGATTGGCTTTCTTTATATGGAGCTCATATCAATTTCCAAAGAAGGGAAGTCACATTTCATATTCCAGATCAATCTATGATCTTCTATCGATGCAAGGATGAACATAACCTTACAGTGGAAATTTCTACCATCTTATGGGTCTTGATTCCACTAAATGAGGGTTATTTATCTCAAATGGTTGGTGAGAAACTCACAATTAATAATATTCCCATTGTACAGGAGTTTGATGATGTCTTTCCGGAGGAATTTCCGGGTCTTCCACCAAATCGTGAAGTTGAGTTTTCAATAGATATCATACCGGGTGCTTGGCCTATTTCGAAGACACCTTATAGAATGGCCACAATTGAGTTGCAGGAATTGAAGAAGCAACTCCAAGAGAATCTTGATAAGGGATTAATATGCCCTAGTGCGTCACCTTGGGGAGAACCTATTCTATTTGTTAAGAAGAAATATGGATCAATGAGACTCTGTATTGATTATCGAGAACTTAACAAGATCAATATCAAGAACAAATGTCCTCTCCCACGCATTGATGACTTATTTGACCAACTACACGGAGCTCAATACTTTTCCAAGATTGATCTTCATTCAGGGTATCATCAATTAAGGGTCAAAAGGGAGTATATACCAAAGATGGATTTTCATACAAGGTATGGACACTATGAATTTATAGTGATGCCATTTGGTCTTACTAATTCCCCTGCTATCTTCATGGATCTGATGAATAGATTCTTTAGAAACTATCTTGATCAATTTGTTGTAGTCTTTATAGATGATATTCTTGTCTATTAAAAGAGCAAGGAAGAACATGAAGATCACTTGAGAATTATATTGCAGACCCTGAGAAAGGAGAATCTTTATGCGAAATTTACCAAGTGTGAATTTTGGCTTCAAAAAGTTGCATTTTTAGGTCACATAATCTCAAAAGAGGGGATATCTGTGGATCCAACAAAAACAGAGGTTATCAAAAGATGGTCAAGACCAACAACAGTAACTGAGATCCGATGTTTTCTTGGTTTGGCTGGATATTATCGACATTTTGTGAAAGATTTTTCACGATTATCTAATCCACTCACCAGGTTGACTTGGAAAGGAGTTAAGTTTGTTTGGACGGAGGAATGTGAAGAGAATTTCAAGGAGTTAAAAATAAGGTTATCCAGTGCACCTGTGCTCACACTGCCTTGTAGTGGAGAAAGGTTTGTGACCTACAGTGATGCATCCAAGAAGGGACTGGGGTGTGTTCTTATGAAAAATGATATGGTGATAGCTTATGCCTCACGACAGTTGAAAATCCATGAGAAAAATTACCCAACACATGATTTGGAGTTAGCAGTGGTAATCTTTGCATTAAAGATTTGGAGGCATTATCTTTATGGAGAAAGGTTTGACATTTATTCTAATCATAAAAGTTTAAAGTATATTTTCACACAAAAGGAGCTGAATATGTGCCAAAGAAGATGGTTGGAGCTGATTAAAGATTACGACTGCTCAATTCATTACCACTCTAAAGAAAACAAGGTGGGAGATGCATTTAGTCGACAAGACCATGCCAGTTTATCCATGATGAGGATCACAAAAGATCCAATATTTATGGATTTACAAAGGATGAAGCTTGGAATTATAATGGAAGGGGGAAAATCTTATCTTTCTCAAATGAATGTTCAACCATCTATACATGTGATGATTAAAGAGGAACAAAAAGAAGATGTAGAGTTACAAAAGAAGGTGAGAAATGTTCCTGAATTCAACTTTGATTGTGATGGGATAATAAAGTTTAGGAATCGGGTTTGTGTCCCTCCCATCCCCGAATTAAAGAAGGAGCTGTTGGATGAGGCTCATAGTTCTTCATTCATTATTCATCCTGGAAGAACGAAGATGTATAGGGACCTGAAAGAGTACTTCTGGTGGGATGGCATGAAAAGGGATGTTGCGGAATATGTCTCTCGATGCTTGGCTTGTCCGCAAGTTAAAGCTGAGAGACACAAGTCCAAGGGGATGTTACAACCATTACCCATACCCGATTGGAAATGGGAAAACATTACTATGGACTTTTTCACATGACTTCCTAAAACATCCAAAAGCAATAATGCTATCTGGGTCATAGTTGATCGTCTTACAAATTCTGCACACTTCATTGCTATTAGATAAGATTTCTCTCTGGATCAGCATTCCAGGATATATGTAAAAAAAGTGGTAAGATTGCATGGAGTACCACTTTCTATTATATCTGATCGGGATCCGAGATTTACCTCAAAGTTCTGGCGAAGTCTTCAGCATACTCTGGACATAGAGTTGAGTTTCAGCACTGTTTATCATCCTCAGACAGACGGTCAGTCTGAGAGAACAATTCAAACTCTAGAAGATATGTTGAGAGATTGCTCTATGGATTTCAAAGGTGGTTGGGATCAACATCTACCTTTGGTGGAATTTTATTATAATAAAAAAATTCACTCCAGTATTCAGATGGCTCCTTATGAATCTCTCTACGGAAAGAAATGCAGGACTCCAACTTGCTGGGATGAAGTTGGGGAAAGAAAGCTATTAGGACCTGATCTCAACGGCAGAAAAGGTCCGATCTATTCAACAACACATAAGAGCAGCTCAGAGTCGACAGAAAAGTTATGCCGACAACCGAAGAAAAGACCTAGAGTTTGAAGTGGGTGATAAAGTGTTCTTACAAATATCTCCCTAGAAGAGGGTTATGAGATTTGGAAAGAAGGGGAAGTTGAGCCCTAGATATATCGGTCCTTTCGAAATACTGGATCGTGTTGGGAAGGTAGCTTACCGATTAGAGCTTCCACCGAATCTCTCTCAAGTGCACGATGTGTTCCATGTATCTCTCCCGAGAAAGAACATACATGATCCATCACATGTACTCACCTCAGAAGTTGTACCGCTGGAGTAAGATATTTCTTATGAAGAACAATCGATAGAGATTCTGGATTGTAGCGAAAAAGTACTATGAAACAAGACCACTCTCTTGGTGAATGTTTTATGGAGGAACCACCAATTAGAAGAAGCTACATGGGAGCTTGAGGATATGATGAGGGAGAGGTATCCTCATCTGTTTGTTACAAAGTGAAGAATTTTGAGGGCGAAATTCATTTTAAGGGGGGTAGAATGTAACACCCGATACTTTTATGAGAAATGTTGTGTTTTTATGTTATATAAATCATCAAAGGAATCTTTCACTACACACAACACTAGATTGGCTTGCTTTACACGCAACCGCGGCCTTCCTCGATAGCTTACGTTGTACGCAATACTGAGTTTCACTAAACAACAATATGCTATTAAAATATTATTAAAACTAGCTGTTATGAATATTAATAAATGAATTTTGAATTTTATAACATTTTAATTAAACTTATACATTTTCTAGAATGAGTTATAATGGCAAAATCAGTTTTTTTGGATAAAAGATATATTTTTCAAAAAATACAGTTTTGTCGCCTTTTGATAGGGCACCCACATAAAATCTAGTTTTTGACATGTTTATAATTTCAATTTGACAAAATAAAATTCTTCTTTGGAATCAAGAAATAAAAATTTACTTTGGATAAATTTTTCGTATTATTCTGGTAACTTTCATATTTTGATGAATAGTAAAAACACGCTATATTTTAATGAAAAACAACTTTTTTCATCGTAATAATTTATATTGTTAAATTATAATACTGAATGGTTTCAAATTATAAATAGAATATATTTTTACCATTTTATATAATGTATTTCATTAGCATTAATTTCACATTGAATTCATAGGTAAAAATATTTCAATCTTTAGCAATGTTTTAACTTCTAAAACCTGTTTTCTTAACTTGGGGATTTATTTTAAATTAATTACTGCAACTTATATGTTTTGAATTTTAAAAAATGGATTCCATATTCAGAATTAGTGGGTCCAAATTATGTTAGTAGACTACTTTTTATTTTTGGGCATTATGAATAGTAACTACGGTAAATTTTATTTACCATAGTTAAAGGTAAATCGGGTAATTAAGGGTAAATATAAGATTATAAAATTGCCCTAACACCTGCCAAAATCCTATTGGATGACTAAAAGTCTACCCATATCACCTAAGGGTAGGATTATATTCATTTAATGGACTTTTTTCCATGAAAATAATTTAATTATTATTAAAACCAAAGAATGTGACAACATGTCACTTTCTTAAATATTATAAGTATAATAATTTTAATTTTCTGATAACCTTAATTCAACATAGAACATGAATAGTATCCAGAAAGCTAATACAATTATCTACATCATAGGAATTTATTTAGAATTTTTAATTATTAAATATTTATCATTAGTTATGACACAATAGTGATGTTGAAATTATTTTATTAATTCAAATATCAAAACAATTGTGTTAAAAATATTAAAATAAATAACATATAAACTATTTAATGTGCTACACTAATTTTATAGACACATATGACATTTTATGAATCTATTAAATCTTTTAGTTCGAACATATCTTCTGTATATATTTTATTAAAATTTAAATAAATTAATAGTGTCAAAATTGACACTATTGTTATTTTATAAAAATAACATATTATAAAAATGTTTACAAATCACAAAAATATTTAAAAATTATAAATTAAAATTTATATGGTCTAAAATGTCATAAAGTGTCATAGTATGGAAAATTCACAACACATATGTAATTATTTATAATAATTTAAAATTTAGAATATTATTACCACAAATAAAATTAAATTGATAAATAAGGATAAATCAAGTTGATAATGTTTAAAATAAATTCCTAACATGCCTAAATTTTATTGGATGATGAGATTAAAACCCTATCTCATATAAGCTTCTGATATGAGTCATTTTGGATGTTTTTATGTGGGGTTGGCATTTAATATAAACTAATATTTCTTATATTTCCAAAGGTGCCCCTCTCCCCCCTTATAAAAAGGCACCTCCTCCCTCTCTTCCTCACATCACATTGAGCCTTCAACCTCGGCCAAACCCTACCAATTTATCCTCTCCACTTCCCTAGAAACATCCTAGTGGTTCTGGTCTTCTTCAAAGACCTATTTTAGTGCCCTAAAAAGAGGTCTCAAAGAAGCACTTCAAAGAAGAGGTAATGTATGTTACTGATTATTTCATCTTTATTTCTTCTTCCACTTCTTCTTATTTATTTGTTTCATTATGAAGTAATAACATCAGTATAACTCATATACTGATATGTTATTATTATTATGAAACAACCCTATTTCACCATTTATCCATCCTACAGAAAAAGAAATCACTGCACGTGCGTACGTACGGAATACCATCTCCACGCTGTGGTGTAATCTATTTTCCACCACCACATTACTTGGATGGTTATAAGGGTGAAAGTAATGAATATATATGATTATTGTAAATTGGTATTGAATCATAAATAGTATACATACACTCCAATACAATTCCACGATCATGGGAACGATATCATCACTCGTGCGTACGTACGGAATACCGTCTCCACGATGTGATGTGATTCGTTCTACATGATCTTCATTTCATAATGATTATATAAATGAATTGAATGAATTAATATGATATATATTACACTAATACCATTCTGGAAATGAGGTATCTATAACCTAAAGATAAGAATAAGAATTTATTCGACAAAACACGCATAAGAACAAAAAGTAATAAACACCCGAATAACAAGTAGTAATGAAATATTACTAATAAGAAGCTAAGAATATGACCATATATGATATCATTACAATAATTATGATTCTGGAATAATTCAATAACATTTTTTAAATCATTATACAGGAGGTTCGGACACTTACGAAGCAAATCGGACCTAAGGTAAGGGAAATATCACAATCTCATTTTTATCCGAGATTGTTTATACTTTGGAATTTACTGGGGTGTATTTTATCATCCACATTCATGTTTCCTCAATATGTAATATTTATAAACTTATACAATAGTTTATATCCAATTTTACCCTTCGGTGAGTTTTTTGTAAAAGATATGAAATGAACCTTTTGTCTTTTTTCGTACGAGGTACTTTTTGACTTTTCCGACAAAATTATGAGAAGAATGTTTTCTTTTAACTTATACGGCATGAATGGAGTTTTAAAACATTATTTCAAAGAATCGTCCCCTAAAACTTTTCAAGTTTATTTCTAATCAACTTATTTTAGTTTAAAATTTTATAACATGTTAAAGAAAGGAAAGTGTTTTTGAAGTAGAAAGGATATTTTCTTCAAGAATGGAGTTCAAGTGTTTTATCAAAATTATTTTCCATCGATGATAATAAAGGGTTCTGTTTATATCCCTATTATTACATTGATTTGATTATGTTGTGATGGAATTATTTTTATGAATTACTTTATCTTATATGAGTTGTTTTATGATGTCACGATTTTTAAGATTCCCATTTTTACTACATGGGTTATGCAATGATGTATGATTTATGATTTTGTGGCACACATAAGAATGTTATCATTATGAGATGGGTGGGACGTATATCTCCCTCCAATGCATTGGGAAAAGATTTTATATTAAATGAGATAGACATGGCTGGAACGGTAGGTTATACCGGTTTAGTGAAACTAAACTGAAACGAGGAGTGAACTCGGTTCAGAAATGGACTTTGTCCACTAAGATAGTCTTGGAAATGAGTCTTGACTAATAAGAAATTATTCTCTATCATTATGTGTGTATGCCACAAAGTTTAATGTTTTATGTTATGATTATTCTGATTACATTTCACAGCCATGATTTATCCCATGTTATGAAATTCTGATTTCTTTTGCAGGTTAAGATTTACAAAATGTTATGTTCTTATGAATATGATGTGATTGATTTTTGTTTTTTACCCTTACTGAGAATTTGAGCTCACCCTTTTGTATGTTTTCTTTCCCTCGGGTCAGGAAGAAGGTTATTAAGTAAGATATTCCAAAAGGTACTATAGATATGATGAAATAAATGGGAGACAATGTAGATGCTTTATGAACCAGTTGTTTGTGTTTCCCAGTTTCTAAAGACACTATAACTATATTGTCCTTTCATGGTTTTGTTATATGTTGTAATAAGTATGCTTCAATTCTGATGTAATAATAATGTATGTAAAGTATGGGTCGTTATAGTAATAATGGCGGATAATAACTGCACCTACCGTATAAGTTTAAAAAAAGACATTCTAACCATAATTATGTCAAAAAGGTTAAAAACGACCTTGTTTGGAAAACGACGGAAAGATTCCTTTAAAAACCACTTATATAAAGTCAAACAAGGGTATAAATTACTTTAACCCATATTATGTAAAATAGAAAGAATGTTTTGAAATACATTTTTAAGAAACATGGATGTGGATGATAAAGAGGTCCTAGTAGATAATTACGTATAAACAACCTCGGATAATGAAGAGATTGTGAAAATAACCCTTACCAATTTGGTAACTTACGAAACATACAACCCATTAAAGAGGTATAATTAATATGTAAATACACATAAATTAATGTGTATTACACAATGAATACAATTATGGGATGTACATACATGACACAAAAGGTAATAATGGAAATATGGATGAATCTCACGGGAATATGGAGTGAGATGAAAACCCCTTACCTCATTGTAATCAAAAAAGTCATATGAAAAATAGTCAATAACCACCAAATTAATCACATAATATCATGAATATAAAGAGAATCATGATAATATATATATCAAATGGAAGTACAAAATACACCGCATGAAATAAATATGTGGTGAACAATGGAAATCTCATTTAATTATAAGTGAGATAAAAACCCCTTACCTCACACTTTCCTTTAGTCGAGAGTACGTTTAACCTCATGTACGAAGATCGTAGTATGTTATTAAATTATAACAAAACCATATTAATATTTATGATATCATACATGATTCATTTATGACTTTATACTACCCATTTAATAATAATTTTCATGATAAATTAACATTTCGGGTAATAATCGCTTTCTTTATCGTACGTGTTTTAACTTGTTAATATTGATTGTATCACTTAGATAATGATTTAAATACATCCAGAATATAAAAAATGATAAATATATCATAGATATTTAGAATATAAATATGTATAATAGACATTTATATGAAATTGAAAACACTGTTTATGGAGACGGTAGTCCGTACGTACGCATAAACGTTGTTTCTGTTTTCATATAGTATTGAACGGAAGTAGGTGAATAAGATATATGTAAGTACATAAATACATATATATATAAATATATATATATATATATATATCTATTAGCATTATTATTTCATATATTACATACTTATTAGTAATATATATTTTTATAATCTTTGTTGAATGGTGAACTTGGAAATGAATCTCATCGCGTCGGGAAACGGTAATCCGTACGTACGCACGAGCAAAAATATCATTCTTTTGATGTTAAAATAATATATAATTCCATGGTATATCATATATACCGAATCTTTATAATGTTATATTTATTATTAAATCAAATACACATCATTATTATACACATCCAAATAATAATTTATTGAATAACAATTACACCACGACGTGGAGACGGTAAGTCGTACGTACGCACATATGGCGACATGTCATTCAAAGGATGGATAGAATATTGAATATGGATGTACCATATTTATAATAACATCACATTATATAATATATACAGGATTTATTATTTTAGAATAGAAATAACAAAGAAAGAAGAAGTTGAAGAAGAAAGGAACTTGAAAGAGGGTGGTGAAAACATTACCTCTTCTTCAGGTTCTTCCTTTTGATTTGATCAAAAGGGCTCTCTAGGTTGGATTTCTAATCAAACTAAAGCCTCTAGGTTTTATATAGGGAAGTTTAGAGAGTATTTGGGTAGGGGTTGGTCGAACCAAAAGGCTTTTAAGGTGTGGATAATTGGTTAGAAGTGGTGTCCTTTTATAAGGGGGGAGGGGCACCTTAGGAAAATCTAGAAATATTATTTTATAATAAATTAATATTTGGTTTATAATGGATCCAAAGTGTATTATTTAAAGTTTAAGATGGGTATGGGTTTCAAAACACTCAACCAATATAATTTAGACAGGATTGGGTTATTATATTAACCTTATCTTTTAGTTTTGACTCTTAGTTAATTAGTTTGACACTTACCATGACACTTTGTATTTTTATATTATATAGTTAATAAACATACTATATACCTCCAAGAGACCCCCAATTGGTCCATTAATGATACACCTATCATGATATAAGTCTCTTGTCCGAACCTTAGATTTTTAGGAATTGAATATCAATTAATAATATAATATTTGTTTTAAAAACAGTTTTATGTCAATTTTGACACTATTTGGTATTTTGTTTTTGATAAATATATAACTGTATTATTACTTCGAAAGAAATTTATATAAATAATCCTAATATGTCATATTAACCTAAAAAATTATTGTAATTAATAAAAAGTCTCAAATTAAATTTATTTGGGTATTTATAATATCAATTATCTTAATCATTCATTAATACGGTAATTACTGCATCATCATTGTGTCATAAATAAATTAAATTATTTAATGTCTAAAAATTATAAGTAAAATAAAATTATGTATGAAATCTTATTATCTTTCTAATGAATATTTATAGTCGAAATTGGAACATATATTACCCTATGTAAAAATTGTTTTGCTAAAAGATATATGCTTATGTCTTTTTTGTATTTATTTTAACATAATAAATATAAAGTGTCCTTATCACCAAAACGTGGCTCCATGGGGTCCCGAAATCGACCCAAAGATGCCCATGGTCGGACATGTATCATCCAATAAGGTTTGAACACGTTTTAGGGTAATTTATTATAATTATATTATTATTTTTTTACCCTTATTTACCGGATTTACCCTTTAACTAGGGCAAATAAAATATTTACCGAAGTAATTATTCAAAATGACTAAAAATGAAAGTTACCTATTTACACAATTTGTACATACTGATTCCAAAGATAGAATCCATTTTTGAAAATTCAAAAAAACGAATTGGCAGAAATTATTTTAAAATTAATTCCCGTCGTTAAAACAAAAAGCGTGTTTTTAAAAGATAATAACTATCAAAAGATTGACACTTGTTTATGTCCGTTTTAATTGTGAAATTATGTCCAATCACCAAAATAATATTAAATGGTAAAAATATATTCTAAATATACATTAAAACCACTCAAATTCATAATTTATCACTATTAATTATTTTGATTAAAAAAGTTGTTTTTAATTAAAATTTAGTAATTTTCACTATTCATCAAAATATGAGAGTTATCCGAAAAGTACCTAAATTTTACCCTAGGATAATATCAATATTCTGAATCCAAAAATGAAGTTTATTTTGATGAGATAAAGTTTATATAATTTCAATAAGTTGGTATTACTATTCATAACGGCTACTTTGATTGGTCGTGGTGTGTGTTAGAACTCGTTGTTGCGTACAACACACGCTACTGTATTATTCATTGAGAAGCGTACCATAAATGCTTGGGGTGTTAAATTCTCCCCTCCATCAATAAATTTCTTCCTTTTAATTTATACTCGGTATTGGAAACTTGTGGTTGACATTTCAAAATATCTTAGTTGAAATCCCACATCGAAAAATGGATTAATGAGGCCTCTATTGAAAATAAAGAGTGGTAAGTATGAAGGTTACCGAAAATAACACATACTAGGGTTCCATGTATGAAAATATGGATATGGAAGAGAAATCTAACCATCAATATTTGATGGAGAGTGTTAGAGAACATGGTTATGAAAAGGCCAACAATCCCAAAGCCATAAATTTGTGATTATCTAAGGTACCATCTAGGACAACTTTTTTTGTTCTAAGTTCCTTTTCATAATGTTGAGGAATTTATTTATGAGATTAGATAAGATCATAAGGATATATACTTACTTTATAATTAGAGTTTTATCCATTAATAAATTTCTACCACAAACTCATCTTTCACTACAAAACATAAGACAACTCAAAAATACTCTATTTATCCTAATCGTATAGGGTTCCAAATATAATGAATGTATAATTGACATATTAGACCCATTAAAAAAAGAAACTACATTATACAATCCGGGTAATTCACGTAGTCCAGTGGTAGGCAATAAATCCCAACCGCACTATAGTTGTGGGTTCAATTCCCGCAGCTTTGTCCGATGCGACGGGTTGTCACGCGGTCTTTGTGTTGTTCTTTTATAAAAATCAAAAATTAACCTTTCAAAATTAATCCATTCCAACCTATAGACTTATCCAAAATACAACTATCCAAACTCGTAGTCCAAAATTTATAAGGAACTTAAACACAATCAAGATCCTTTTTTCCATGTAATTTCCAAAAAATTTAACTTGATGTAGAGTAACATTTCATAGTATTATAAAATCTCAAATCCTCAATGAAATAGTACTATAGTAAAATCCTAATTTATTCCCAAAACATCATTGATACAACACTTAAATTAAATAATTCCAAAATAACAACATAATGACATTAGTCATTCCTCTTAATTTGTGGTAGTATCATAACTTGATTATTATCCAATAGCATCATTTGCAGCATAGTCTGATGACTGGGACATTGGTTCATGTAGTGTCCAAACTCCTTGCAAATGAAGTATTGTACATTTGAAACCTTTTTTCATACCCTTGCAGTCAGGTACTTGGTGTCCTTTTTCTCCAGACTTATCACATACTCTCATTCCCATAAAGCATTTTCCAAGGTGATTCTTTCTACAGTTATCACATATGGGAAACTCCTTCTTTACCTTATTCCCTTTAACTATTCTTCTCTCTACCATACTTTCCTTCTCTAGATTCCCTTCAAATCCATAGGTCTCTGAGAATTCATTACTTATCTTATCAACACATGATACTATTTCTTCATATGATGATAATACATGGGAGACTATTTCCCTTCTAAATTCTGGCTTAGGACCATGAAATATATGATCCTTCTTACTCTTTGGATCATGTGTATTGCTGGAGTTCTCATTCCTTCTACTAGGATCCATTTCTAAACAATGGAATTCACTAGATTAGTTTATGAATTGCAATACCTAATCCCGAACTTGTAAAACACTTAACATAAATTAAATAGTTTATGGATATAATCCATAATCTTAAAACCAGTTTTCTTTGAGGAAGTATATACTCATAAAAACATCATAATGGTTTGTAAAGAAAATGATAATTATCCCATGAATATCTCATGGGAGTGTCGTAACCAAGAGTGCATCAAGGCTCATTGTTGTGCACCAGTTCCCATTCAAGTCTATCTCAAAGCGGTGTTTTCGGGTTTTACCCCTAGGTACATCTGTTCCAGAGCCGCCTCTACCTGCTCGTATCCAGATATGGATGTATTTCTTGGAAAACTCACAAAATCTCTACAATACCAAAATTTTAGGAAGTCCTTCTACACTAATCTCAATGTTCATCATAGGTATACGAGCTCTAATAAGAGTTTATATAAATATAGTTTCCAAGGTTATTACTAAACTTCCTCTGATACCAACTGTAACGCCCTGACCCCAGTTACCCAGAGTTGATGTATTATTTTAATACATTGGCATGATTACAGGGAATCAAGTCCTGAAGGACCGATTAGTTTAGCAGTCTTGGAAAATAGATTACATACATGAATGTTACATTGAAGTTTAAGACATACAAAACAACATTATTAATAATTATGAACGCCATTATTCCCTTGGCTTAACCCTGCATATCAATCAAAATACACTTCTTGGAATCCTGGGAAAAATAAAACACAGAAAGGGGTGTGCTCAAATGCTCCGTAAGGGTATGAAATACAGTGGAAACTTTCATAAATAATCATAAACATTTAAGGCAATGTATAACTAAATAAAAATCCTTATAAACTTGAACTACATCATAATATGGAAAAAATAAAATGAAATAATTCCATTTTCTTATTCACATGGATATTCTACTACTCAAATAATCACATGCAATATCACTAACCACGTTCATAATGATGGAATGCATAATTCCAGACTATCATAACCACATAGCCAAGGCCTCGTGACAAGACTACAAATAAGATTTTGTCAAGGCCTTGTGCCAAAGCACTAGTTTGTCTCATGAGACCTATCGATGCAATTTTTTTAGAAGATACTTACGTTTAAAATTGCTAAAATATACTCCAGTGATTTTCTGAAAACATTATGCAACCTTCTGAAAAAAAAATAACTAATTCTGAGACTTCTCAACTAATTATAGGCCATGATGGGTTTACGCCCAATCCCTTCCTATCTACCACACTCGAGAGTCGGGTTTTCTGAAAACATTTTTAATCTTTCGTTAAATACGTATACATTTGCACTGGATTTTCATATATTTGAGTGAAATATTTTTTTTAAATCATTAAAAATCACATAATTATAAAAGAAAACCTTTATTTTGAAAATATCCTTATAAGCGTGTAAGGGAAGCTTCAAAGGTGTTAAAATGGCAGATAATAACTACACCTGCTTTATATGTTAAAAAAAGACATTCTTACCTTAATTTTGTCAAAAAGGTTAAAAAGGTCCTTGTTTGGAAAACGAAGGAAAGATTCCTTTAAAAACCTCTTATAAATAGTCAAACAAGGGTATAAATGACTTTAACCCATATTCTATAAA
This sequence comes from Viscum album, assembly GCA_963277665.1. Classification (NCBI taxonomy): domain Eukaryota; kingdom Viridiplantae; phylum Streptophyta; class Magnoliopsida; order Santalales; family Viscaceae; genus Viscum; species Viscum album. The sequence goes on from OY728123.1 coordinate 672,262,493, forward strand.
ATAGCAAGAATGTTTTGAAATACATTTTTAAGAAACATGGATGTGGATGATAAAGAGGTCCCAGTAGATAATTACGTATTAACAAACTCGAATAATGAAGAGATTGTGAAATAACCCTTGCCAATTTGGTAACTTATGAAACATATCCCCCATGAAAGAGGTATTATAAATATTTAAATACACATAAATTAATGCGTATTACACAATGAATACAATTATGGAAAGTACATACACCACACAAAAGGTAATAGTGGAAATATGGCATGAATCTCACGGGAATAAGGAGTGAGATGAAAACCCCTTACCTCATTGTAATCAAGAAAGTCGTATGAACAATAGTCAATAACCACCAAATGAATCACATAATATCATGAATATAAAGAGAATCATGATAATATATATATCGAATGGTAGTACAAAATACACCACATGAAATAAATAAGTGGTGAACAATGGAAATCTCACAGAATTATAAGTGTGATAAGAAACCCCGTACCTCGCACATTCCTGTAGTCGAGAGTAAGTTTAACCTCCTGTACGAAGATAGTAGTATGTTATTAAATTATACCAGAACCATATTAATATTTATGATATCATACATGATTCATTTATGACTTTATACTACCCATTTAATAATAATTTCCATGTTAGATTAACATTTCGGGTAATAATCTCTTTCTTTATCGTACGTGTTTTAACTTGTTACTCTTGATTGTATGACTTAGATCATGATTTAAATAATTCCAGAATATAAAACATCATAAATATATCATATATATTTAGAATATAAATATGTATAATAGACATATATATAAAATGGAAAACACCGTTTATGGAGATGGTTGTCCGTACGTACGCATAAACGTTGTTTATATTTTCATATAGTATTTAACGGAAGTAAGTGAATAAGATATATGTAAGTACATAAATAATTATATATATATATATCCAGTAGCATTATTATGTCATATATTACATACTTATGAGTAATATGTATTTTTATAATCGTCGATGAATGATGAACTTGGAAATGAATCTCATCGCGTCATGGAGACGGTAATCCGTACGTACGCATGAGTGAAAATATCATTATTTTGATATTAAAATAATATATAATTGGATGTTATATCATATATACAGAATCCTTATAATGTTATATTAATTATTTACCTCAAATACACATCATTATTATACCCATCCAAATAATAATTTATTGAATAACAATTACACCACAACGTTGAGATGGTAAGCCGTACGTACGCACGTATGGTGACATGTCATTCAAAGGATGGATAGAATAATTAATATGGATGTACCATATTTATAATAAAATCACATTATATAGTATATACTGGATTTATTATTTTAGAATAGAAATAAAAAATAAAGATGAGGTTGAAGAAAAAAGGAACTTGAAAGAGGGTTGTGAAAACATTACCTCTTTTTCGGGTTCTTCCTTTTGATTTGATCAAAAGGGCTCACTAGGTTGGATTTATGATCAAACTAAGGCCTATAGGTTTTATTTAGGGAAGTTGAGAGAGTATTTGGGCAGGGGTTGGCCGATTCAAAATGCTTTGAAGGTGTGGAGAATTGGTTATAAGTGGTGTCCTTTTATAAGGGTGAGGAGGGGCACCTTAGTAAAATCTAGAAATATTATTTTATAATAAATTCATATTAGGTTTATAATGGCTCCAAAGGGTATTATTTAAAGGTTAAGTTGGGGATGGATATAAATGCACTCACCCAATATAATTTAGATAGGTTTGGGTTATTATATTAACCTTATCTTTTAGTTTTGACTCTTATTTAATTAGTTTGACACTTACCATGACACTTTGTATTTTTATATTATATAGTTAATAAACATACTATATACCTCCAAGAGACCCCCAATTGATCCATTAATGATACATCTATACTGATTTATGTCTCTTGACTGAAACTTATATTTTAAGGAATTGAATATCAATTAATAATATAATATTTGTTTTAAAAACACTTTTATGTAAATTTTGACACTATTGGGTATTTTGTTTTTGATAAATTCATAACAGCATTATTACTTCAATGATAGTTTATATAAATAATCCTAATATGTCATATTAACCTAGAAAATTATTTTAATTTATAAAAAGTCTAAAATTACATTTATTTGGATATTTATAATATCAATTATCTTAATCTTTCATTAATAAGTTAATTACTGCATCATCATTGTGTCATAAATAAATTAAATTATTTAATGTCTAAAAATTATATGTAAAATAAGATTATGTAGGAAATATGTTTAAATTTCTAATGAATATTTATAGTTGAAATTTTAACATATATAACCCTATGTAAAAATTGTTTTTCTAAAAGATATATGCTTATGTCTTTTTTTTATTTATTTTATCTTAATTAATATAAAGTGTCCATATCACCAACAAGTGGCTCCATGGGGTCCCAAAATAGACCCAAAGATACCCATGGTCAGAAATGTATATACCAATAAGGTTAGGACGCGTTTTAGGGTAATTTATTATTATTATAATACTATTTTTTACCCTTATTTACCGGATTTACCCTTTAAGTATGGTAAATAAAATATTTACCGAAGTAATTATTCAAAATGTCTAAAAAGAAAAGTAACCTATTTACATAATTTGGAAATCTTGATTCCAAATATGGAATCCATTTTTCCAAATTCAAAACATAGAAGTGGCAGAAATTAATTTAAAATTAATTCACGTCGTTAAAACCAAAAGCGTGTTTTTAAGAGATAATAACTATCAAATGATTGATGCTTGTTTATGTTTGGTTTAATTGTGAAATTATGTCCAATGAGCAACATTATATTAAATGGTAAAAATATATTCTAAATATACATTAAAACATCTCAAATTCATAATTTTTCACTATTAATTATTTCGATTAAAAAAGTTGTTTTTAATTAAAATTTAGTAATTTTCATTATTCATCAAAATATGAGAGTTATATGAAAAGTACAAAAATTTAACCCTATTATAATTTCGATATTCCGAATCCAAAAAGTAATTCCATTTTGAGAGATAAAATTTATAAAATTTCAAAATGTGGATATTACTATTCATAATGGCTGCTTTGATTGGTCGTGGTGTGTGTTAGAACTCATAGTTGCGTACAACACACGCTACTGTATTATTAAAAGAGAAGCGTACCGTAGAATATTGGGGTGTTACATATAAAAACTAGGTGAGGTCTATACATACCACAATCCCTTCAATGGAGGCTATCGATTTGTCACTGAAGCTTATCTATAATGTCAACATAGCTATGAAGTCTTGTCCATTTTATCCTCTCTCAACTCACAATGGATATATTAAAGTACCAAGACCTCTAAAACCACAATGGGATCTCTAGAGGCTATAAATACACTCTTAAGAAGACTTGGAGACAAGTGGTTACCATTTTGATACCTTGTGCATTCACTTAATCTCATTTGAGCTTCCATTGTGGTACTTAATTACTCCCACATTTCATTCCCTATCATTCTCTTAATTTTTTTCAATCTTGTTGAGAAAACTAAGAGTGTATTGTAAAGGCTTTATTCTTAACAAACCACATCATATAATTCTTTCTTGTAGGTGCTCACTACAACTAAAGTGAGAGTTATATTGGTTTCTTTCTTAACCACTAAAAATAAAGTGATGTATTTGGTTTCTTACTTTCTCCATTGAGTATTTAGTGTATTTCACTTTCTTGGGTATATTGGTTTTCATTAAAGTCAAGTTATTAATCTAATTCCCTCAATCCTTAAGAGATTATATGTTGGAACTCAAATATACAGTTTTTTCGAAACTCATTTATAAAAGTTTTATTTCCTATCTTTTATTAAAATTTACCTCCACACTAACTGTTTTTTATTTATATATATCATTTTTACTTGTTTAATATAAATCTATCATTTAATTTCTAAATTATTTATCTTCATTTTTTTTAATTTATAAAATTTAATTCACCCTCCCCCTTCCCCACTTTCAATCTTACTTTGATAGATAGATTGGATTTGATATAACTTCTAAAGTAGGAAATAAATTTTTGATTGCTCATATATTCGTACCATCAACCTAATCATTATAGTTTTCTAGATATAAAAATGGATTTAGAATCATTTTTTAGTAACTTGAAAAATCAATGTGGGGGATTCAAACCCATGAGAATCCAGATGGTATCAAGAAATTTATGTTCTTATGATCCCATGTACTTCAATGTTAATAGAATCACCATTTATCAATGGTTTTTTAAACCACCACTAAATGTTCTTGTTTAATTTTTTATTGATGGTTTTTCAAAACCACATCTAATTGATGAAACTTTTTTTAAAAAAAATATCATATTTTTTTGGGTTTTTATCATTGTTTTAAAAGACTTCTAAATAATAACGTGTATTTTTTTATTAGATTTTAATATAGGTTTTTTTAAAAATAGTCTCTAAACACTAAGAAAATATTTTTTTAAATTTGTAATTTAATTTTATAAGAAATTTTTATAAACAGAACCGCTAAATATATTAAAATTAATAAAAAATTTAAATATAATAAGAATATCAATTTATTTATACAAATATGTATATATATAAATATGTTATAACTAATTAATAGTAATTAAAAATAATTAATATTTTTTATAAAATAAAAAAATTATTATTATTAATTAAAAAATCATAATTAATATACATACATACCTATATACATATATACATAAATTCTATAAATATATTAATACCGTGGTGAATGCGCCCTCCATAACTGATGTTCAAAGACATGTTGAAAATTGGACTTCAACATAAAATAACCATCACTTTTGATTCATGTGTCCTTTTATGATCCACAATCTATGAAATAAAATCTTATAAAAAATATAGAAAATTATATTATAATTTGATAATAATCGACAATAAAAATTCATGTTTATTCAAAGAAAATTTGAGATTCGATCTTGAACATTAAATAGCTGTAATTTTTTATTCGGGTGTCTATTTGAGCTCCATGAGATGTCAAATAAAAGAATATGAAGACATATACACTACATTGACCAAGGATACCCTAATAACTATTTTCAAGTTAAAAACTGCCTAAAATCCCCCAAAACCCGAGTTATAGTTGTGATACCCTAATTTTTTATCATTCAATGGAATTTAAGCTTTGTTTAATAAGGTATTGTTATTCTTGTTTAGTTTTCTATGTTTTTATTCAATGTTTTTCCATATTATCGAAATGTTGGTACTATAATTGGAGTGGTATTCCTTATTTTGGTGATTTATTATTTATTTTAAATATATGTGTGTGTGCGCATCATTCTATATATTTATATAGATTTATAATTTATATATAGTTTTGTATATTCATATATAATTATATCTAATTGTATATATTTATAGATACATTTGTGTATTTATGTATATTTTCCTATATTTATATATATTTATAAAGATGTATATGCGTTTATGCCTACATATATTCATATATGTTATGTGGGTATATATGTAATCATATATTTATATGTATTTATATTGATATATATTTATATGTATCTATGTATATTTATATTTATTTATATTTTCATGTGTTTATATAATTTTTTATTTTTTTATTTTTTATTTAAATTTATATAGATTTATATTTAATTATATTTGTGTGTGTGTTTATACATATTTATATAATATATTTGTGTGTTTAGAAATATTTATGTAAATTTTGTTATATGTATTGATATTTATTGATATTTATATATTTTTTTTATATTTATATACATTTATATATAATTATTTATATTATGTTGATATATATATATATGTGTGTGTGTGTGTCTGTATTTATATGAATTTATATAAATTTATTTATATTTATATATATTTTTAAGATTCATATATATAATTTTATTTAAATAAATTTTTATGTAATTATATCTACTAATTAATTAATTAATTATTTATATTTTTTATTTATAGTTTTTTTTTATTTTTCAGTTTTTTATTATTTATTTATCATTTTCTATTATTTATTTTTTAATTTTTTATTCAATTTTTTCTTATTTTTCATTTTTCATTCCGACTTTATTTATTAGTTATTTATTATTTATTTATTATTCAGTTTTTTTTAAATTTCATTTAATATTTATTTATTCTTTATTCTTTATTTTTCATTTATGATTTATTTATTATTAATTAGGTAATTATTTTTTAATATTTATTATTTTTATTTATTGATTTATTTCTTTATTTCTTTATTTTTTTCATAATATTTCACATTTAATAATTAATTATTTTTTATTTAATTATTTTTTATTTATCATTTATTATGTGTTTAAATATATATATATATATATATATTGAAATATTTTTAGCCACAACATAATGAGTTTATTGAAGTGAAAATGTCTTTACTGAATTGCCAAGATATAAAGGGTTCAAATCTCACCCTACACATATATGCTCAATTTCTGCATGGCACGATTAATAAATAATAATAATATTACAAAAAACACTACATAATTATTAGTGACATGCAATTTGAAGTTGGTTTTGGGACATTTTAGTTAAATATTATAGTGGAGTTGTGTAAACGTTTATTTGGAATATGGTGTGTAAAAAATTAAAATGCTTATAGTTAGAATTATGGAGTTGAGAAATTTTTTCATTTTCATTTGGGATATTTCAGTTTGATTAATTTATAATGCTTATATTTGGAATATAATTTGTACTCTATTAGGTTGCACAACATTGTTGGGGTTTTGGGGTCATTTGGAGATTAATTTTTGATGTCATTTACATTTTTCTGCTATATATGATCACTCGTCTCTTTACTGTTGATATTTTATATGATGGTCTGCTGGAGGGTAAATCTCTCCCTAAATGATAAACATAAACCCTCAACCCTATTAACTAGTCTCTAGTGATCAGGTAACACATTTGAGGACACGTAGTGTTTCACCATAGTAAGATGGTCATATTGCAGTGGAATTTTATGTTTCTTATCCCAGCTACCCATTCCCACATAGAAACCTACATACAAAACACACAATAAATTATGAAATATGCTATGGAATACCTATATTTAACCAATATGAAGGGACTCATGGAATATTATTTCTTGAATCATACACAATTAAGAGATATTGAAAATACTATTAAAAACCTAATTTCGGGATTTATAGGGGATCACGACTAAACAATTATGAAAATTGGGGATAAAAGGGTGAGTTCACTTAGCCATTGTGAGGTAAGACTAAAGCCATTGATAGTTCTTTTTTCCATCATTGAATGAGAAGTTTCAAAGATGATGAAACCAGGGGGAAAGAGAGATATGGGAGGACCCCAGTAACAACCCGAGATTTTATAAGATATATTCATTTTATTTTCTTCCATATCATCTGTTGTACGCTACACCAAGATTATATTGCGCTATACGCAACACCGTATTAGCTTGCAGTATACGCAACACTATTCTTGGATCATGTTTCACACAATTTCATGTTTTTTTTATAGGAGTTATTCTACGAAACATTGAGTATACATGTATATATTCAATGTATTTTTTTATACGCAACAACAAAAGAGTCATGCACTACACAGAACCCTAACTTGGCTTGAATTACACGCAATCACGACCTTCCTCGATAGCGTGTGTTGTACGCATTACCGAGTTTTACTAAACAATGATATATTATTATAATATTATTATGAACTAGCCGTTATGAATAGTATTAACTAAAATTTTAATTTTATAACATTATTATTCATCTTACACATTTTCTAGAACATGGTATAAGAACAAAGTAAATTTTTCGGGTAAAATAAGTATTTTTCAAAAAATGCAGTTTTTCCACCTTTTGATGGCGCACCCATGTTAAATCTAGTTTTTGATAGGTTTATAAGTTCAATTTTAAAAAATAAACTTCTTCTTTTGAATCAGGATATAAAACATTACATTGGATAATGTTTTGATATTAGTCTGATAACATTCATATTTTAAGGGATAGTAAAAACACGCTATATTTTAATTAAAAACAATTTTTTTCATCATAATAATTTATGTGGTTAAATTATAATATTAAATGGATTTAAAGTATAAATAGAATATATTTTTAACATTTAATACAATGTATGTAATTAGCATTGATTTTACCTTGAATTCGTAGGTTAAATCAATTCAATCTTTTGCAATGTTTTAAATAAATACCTGTTTTCTTTCGACAACGAGATTAATATTAATTGAATTACTGCAACTTATGTGTTTTTAATTTTGAAAAATGGTTTCCATATTTGGAATCAGTGGGTCCAAATTATGTTAATAGGCTATTTTTTATTTTTGCTAATTATGAATAGTAACTACGGTAAATTTTATTTACCTTAATTAAAGGTAAATCGGGTAATTAAGGGAAAATATAATATTATAAAATTACCCTAACACATGGAAAAAATCTATTGGATGGCTAAAAGTCGACCCATATCACCTAAGGGTCGGATTAGATTCATTTTTTTGACTTTTGACTCTGAAAATAATTTAATTATTATTAAAACCAAAGAAAGTGACAACATGTCACTCTCTTAAATCTTATAAGTATAATAATTTTAATTTAGTGATAAACTTCATGAAACTTCGAACATGAATAGTCTCCAGAAATCCAATAAAATTATTTACATCATATGAATTTAATTATAATTTTTAGTGATTAAATAATTATCTATCTAGTGAAAAGTCAAGAAGATAGTTTTTATTAAACTAATAGTGAACATAAAAGGAACAGAACCCTGACCAAAACTTATTGGTCATGTAAATGTAAAACATAATCATCCATTCATTGAATATTTGACCATTTGGAGCCTTATAAAAGCAATTATGACAGTTATATTATTTTATTTTAAATGATGCCAAAGTTGTCACCTTCATAATTTAATAAATATAACAATTTAAATATTGTTATTTTAATATGATAGATTCGATTAAATGTATTATTGTGAAAGTTATTAGATTTAGCTTCATCATAGGATTTTATTTTTAATTTGTATGCAACAAATAAGTATATTAAATAATTATACAAAAATATTGTAGTAATTATTTTATTAAGAGATAAACCAAATAAATGGTTTTAAAATAATAAAATAAATATTATATGAATTATTTAATGTGATCCAACAATTTTCTAGATACATATGACCTTTTTTGAATCAAATAAAGCTTTTAGTTTGAACATATCTTCTGTATATATTTTATTTAAATTCAAATAAATGAATAGTGTCAAAATTGACACTATTGTTATTTTATAAAAATAACATATTATAAAATTGTTTAAAAATCACAAAAATATTTAAAAATTATAAATTTAAATTTATATGGTCAAAAATTTTATAAAGTATCCAATTATGGACAATTCACAACAAATAAGTAATTATTTGTTATAATTTAAAATTTATAATTTTATTACCACAAATAAAATTAAATAGATTAAATAAGGATAAATCAAAATGATAAGGTTTAAAATAAAATCAAAACATGTCTAAATTTGATTGGTTGATGAGAATACAACCCTATCTCATATAATATTCAAATATGAGTCATTTTTGGAGGTTTTTAAGTGGGGTTAGATTTATTATAAATTTATATTTTTAATATTTACAAAGGTGCCCCTCTCCTCCTTTATAAAAGGGCACCTCCTCCCTCCCTTCCTCACACCAATTTGAGCCTTCACGCTCGGCCAACCCCTACCAAATTCTCTTCTCCACTTCCCTAGAAACATCCTAGAGGTCCTGGTCTTCTTCGAAGATGAATTTTAGTGCCCTAAGAGGAGGTCTCAATGAGGTGCTTCAAAGAAGAGGAGGTTTAGATACATACGAAGCATATCAGACATAAGGTAAGGGATAATTATTCCAATCTCATTCTTATCCGAGATTGTTTACTCGTAAGTATTTAATGGGGGTTATGTTTATTATCCATGGCCATATGCTCTCAAACTATTTTCATAAAATGTTTACTTTCCTTCCATGTATGTTTAAGACATTTTTACCCTTTTCTTACTTTTACCACATCGTATGGAAGGAATATTTCTTTTGATTTCCATACAAGGTACTTTTTTACTTTTTCGGCAAAAGTACAAGAAGAATGTTTTTTTAACTTATACGGCACGAACAGATTTTTACGGTTTTATAAGGCCTTATTTTTATGAAGCTTCCTCCAAAATATTTCGTGACTATTTTCAACAAAATCCTTTTCTTTTAAAATTACATGACATTTTGTGATAAGAAAATGATTTTGAAGATGAAAGGATATTTTCCTCAAGAATTCATTTCAAGTGTTTTATCAAAACCATTTTTCAACTAAGATGAAATTATTTCATATGTGTATGTTTCAAGTATAATGTCACTATGATTTACATGGTTTCACTTTTCTTATTATAAAATGATATGCATTTCTTTTATATGGATTATGTTATGATGGGATGATGTTTATGAAACCCATTTTATTCGTTGGGTTATTATGAATGATGTATGTTTATTTTGTGGCACAAGTATGAATGATTTCATTATGAGATGGGTGGGACCTATATCTCCCTCCAATGCATTGGGTAATGATTTATATCTCATGAGATAGACTTGGCTGGAACGACAAGTTAAACCGATTCAGTAATACAGGACTGGAATGAGGAGTGAACTCGATTCAGAAAGGGACTTTGTCCACTAAGATGGTCTTGGCAGCAATGCCTTGGCTAATATTTAAATCATATCATGTTCTTAATGGTTGCCATAATTACATGTCTTATTCCCATTCTATTTTATCATTCTTAATGTTTCTTTATGATCTATGCCTTACGTAGTTACATGTTTTATGTCATTACTCAAGCTTTTGATTTTTAAACATTATGTTTATTTTTTATGTTCAAATTTATATGGTATGTTTTATTTTATCAATGCTTACCCTTACTGAGCATTTGAGCTCACCCTTTTTATGTTTTCTTTTCCCCAGGATATAAATAATGGTTTTAGGTAAGAAAAAAAGGGGAAGATCATTATGGGAGATGTTGAAGATCTTTCACCACGATTAGAAGATTACGTTCCAAGTTTCCAAAGACACTAAACTATTACGGTCCATATGTGTCTGTTTTTGTTATGTATTAAGTATTCCCCAAAAGTAATGTAATGTTCATGTACGCCAAGCTTCAGGTTCGTTACAGTTGGTATCAGAGGAAAGGTTTATTCAACCTTTAGAAACTAGGATGCGAAAACGTTAGTGAGATCCCTAGAGATATTTCTAAGGTATGTCTAGGGATGTCCCTAAGGATAAGTATATGTATATGATATAGTCCTAGAACTATGGTAACGATCATAGAATTTAACCTAAGATGTTAGATATTTAAGGTACTCCCCCTTGATTATGTTATTTAACTTGTATGATTTTTTCCCCTCATAGAATTCTTTTTGTGTTTTTGTCATTGGAGGGAACCAGAAGGAATTCAGTTAACATTGAATCCAATGGAAAAATTGGTGACTATGAGAAATGAAATTGCGTAATTCCTAGAGAGAAAGATATTGTGATTATGCTGAATCAGTCATCGCGATATATGATTAACAAGGTGAAATTTAGTGGTATGCCTAATTCATCAAAAAATAGGAAGATATACTTTTATGCATGTTCGCATGTTGAGGAGCATAAAGAAAGGAAGATTGAGATTTCTAAAGAAGGGAAGAAGAACCTTGAGGAAGACCTCAAATGGAGGGAAATATGTTATCTGTGTGGATAAAAGGGTCATAGATTGATAGACTGTTATGGTGTTCAATGTCTTATTTGTAGTGATCATGGGCATTACCCAACTCAATGCCCTGACCTAAAAAGTATCTTCTAAAATCAAGGAAAGACTTATTCCAGGACAATCATTGAAGATGATGGATTGATGTGTTTATGTATTGGTATTCAAGAATAATTTTGTTGAGGTACTTTTATTGTGTATTATAATATTTTTGTATTTGTCTATTGTGGTTTTTAATAATTTTATTGTACCGGTAACCATGAAAATTGATTCAAATATTTTGGAAAGCATATGATATGCGCATAATGAAGGGATAAGAAGAAAATGAAATGTTTGATAGTATTCATGAGCTCATGATTGATATAAGGACTAAGTGATATCATGGTTTGAGTATATAGAATTTTGAGGCTTTTGGTATGTGGAAAGAGTTAACTTTTGACAGCACTAATGTTTTCACTAAGATTCAATGGGTATTCATTTTTTCAAGAGAATACATGATTAAGGTATTCACATGACTGGAATGTGACCAACATGATATATGAGGGATACATGATGTCATTAACGTTATTGTTATGAGACATTCCAAGTAATCATTTTCTTTATACTATGATCTTGGACCGAAGTTTTTTAGATAAGCCTAAAGATTGGAATGGATTATGTTGGACATAAGTTAGTATTGTTTAAGGATAGAACTTTTTTCGATATTATTGATGGGATATTATAGTAATGTAGTTTTAGAAAAAGGACAACATGCAGGATTGGAGACATCCCATTGCGTTGGACAAGGCTGTGGGAATCGAACCCACAACTGAAGTGCGACTGACATTTATCACATACCACTGGCCTACAGGAAGTCCCTAGTTAGTAGAAACTAGTTTTATTTTATTAAGTGGTATGATATATGAAGTATAAGTTCATTTTTGGAACCATATACGATTAATCTAACCATATGATGGACTTATAACTTTTTCTAACCTTTTGTTTGAAACAGATGGAATGACCCATCATTCTATCACATGATCTGCTAACACATCACGAATAAAAAATTCAACTTCATTTCTTTAAGGGATGAAGTGGAAATTGTTCAATTCACGATCAATAGTGAGATTGTACCAAAATCATGTAAGTATTTCTTTTAATTCGTTGACTTTAGGGAAATGATCTTGAAAACCAAAAATGTTGTCCTAGTGACCTTATATCCGATGAATCAGATGGTACCTTAGATCATCACAAATCTATGGCTTTGTGATCGTTGGCCTTTTCATAGCCACGTTCTCTACCACTCTCTATCAAAAAGTGATGGTTAGATTTTTCCTCCATATCCATATTTTTACCTATACTATCTTATGTGGAAACCCAATGCTGAGTTACCTTGGGTTACCGTTACGTTTCTAACATTATTTTTTAAAGTTATGTTTTAGTATTCCTTTTTACGACGTGGGTTTCTATGAATAGTGAACGATTTATAACCCCGACGAATTTCGTGGGCGAAAATCATTTTAAGGGGGGTAGAATGTTACAACCCATGATTTTATAAGAAATATTCGTTTTAATTTCTTCCATATCATCTGTTGTATGCTACACCAAGATTATCTTGCGCTATACGCAACACCGTATTAGCTTGTAGTATATGCAACACTATTTTGGGATCGTGTTACACACAATTTCATGTTTGTTTGATAGTAGTTATTCTATGAAACATTGAATATATATATATATATATATATATATTCAATGTATTTTGTTTTACGCAACAACAAAAGAGTCATGCACTACACGCAACCCTAACTTGGCTTGCATTGCATGCAATCGTGACCTTCCTCGATAGTGTGTGTTGTACGCAATACCGAGTTTTACCAAACAATGATATATTATTATAATATTATTATGAACTAGACATAATGAATAGTATTAACTAAATTTTGAATTTTATAAAATTATTATTCATCTTACACATTTTCTAGAACATGGTATAAGAACAAAATAAATTTTTCGGGTAAAATAAGTATTTTTCAAAAAATGCAGTTTTGCCGCCTTTTGATGGCGCACCCACGTTAAATCTAGTTTTTGACATGTTTATAAGTTAAATTTTACAAAATAAAATTCTTCTTTTGAATCAGGATATAAAACATTACATTGGATAAAGTTTTTGATATTTTTTTGATAACTTTCATATTTTAATGAATAGTAAAAAACACGCAATATTTTAATTAAAAACAACAATTTTTCATCATAATAATTTATGTGGTTAAACTATAATATTGAATGGTTTTAAAGTATAAATAGAATATATTTTTACCATTTAATACAATTTATGTCATTATAATTGATTTTACTTTGAATTCGTAGGTTAAATCAATTCAATATTTTGCAATGTTTTAAACAAAAACCAATTTTATTTCAAAAACAGGATTAATTTTTAATTAATTATTGCAACTTATGTGTTTTGAATTTTGAAAAATGGATTCCATATTTGGAATCAGTGGGTCCAAATTATGTTAATAAGCTTATTTTTTTGGGCAATACGAATAGTAACTACGATAAATTTTATTTACCCTTGTTAAAGTTAAATCGGGTAATTAAGGGTAAATATAATATTATAAAATTACCCTAACACATGAAAAAAACCTATTGGATGGCTAAAAGTTGACCCATATCACCTAAGGGTCGGATTAGATTCATTTTATGGAATTTTGACTATGAAAATAATTTAATTATTATTAAAACCAAAGAAAGTGACAACATGTCACTCTCTTAAATCTTAAAAGTATAATAATTTTAATTTAGTGATAAACATAATGAAACTTCGAACATGAATAGTCTCCAGAAACCTAATAAAATTATCTACATCATATGAATTTATTTTTAATTTTTAGGGATTAAATAATTATCTATCTAGTGAAAAATCAAGAATATAGTTTTTATTAAACTAATAGTGACCATAAAAGGCACAAAACCCTGACAAAAACTTATTGGTCTTGTAAATTTAAAACATAATCATCCAATGGTCGAATATTTGACCATTTCGAGCCTTATAAAATCAATTATGACACTTATATTATATTATTTTAAATGATGCCAAAGTTGTCACTTTCATAATTTAATAAATATAGCAATTTAAATATTGTGATTTTAAGATGATAAATTCGATTAAAAGTATTATTGTGAAAGGTAATAGATATAGCTTCATCATAGGATTCTATTTTTAATTTTTATGCAACAAATACGTATATTAAATATTTATATAAAAATATTGTAGTAATTGTTTTTTAAGAGATAAACCAAATAAATGGTTTTAAAAATAATAAAATAAATATTATATGAATTATTTAATGTTCTCAAATAATTTTATAGATACATATGACCTTTTATGAATCTATTAAAGCTTTTATTTTGAACATATATTCTTTGTATATTTTATTTAAATTAAAATAATTGAACAGTGTCAAAATTGACACTATTGTTATGTTATAAAAATAACATATTATAAAATTGTTTAAAAATCACAAATATATTTAAAAATTAAAAATTTAGATTTATATGGTAAAAAATGTTATAAAGTATCCAATTATGGAAAATTCACAACAAATAAGTAATTATTTGTTATAATTTAAAATTTATAATTTTATTACCACAAATAAAATTAAATAGATTAAATAAGTATAAATCAAAATGATAAGGTTTAAAATAAAATCAAAACATGTCTAAATTTGATTGGTTGATGATATTACAACCCTATATCATCTAATATTCGAATATGAGTCATTTTTTGAGGTTTTTAAGTGGGGTTATATTTATTATAAATTAATATTTTTGAGATTTCCAAAGGTGCCCCTCTCCTCTCTTATGAAAGGGCACCTCCTCCCTCCCTTCCTCACACTAATTTGAGCCTTAAAGCTCAGCCAACCCCTGCCAAATTCTCTTCTCCACTTCCATAGAAACATACTAGAGGTCCTGGTCTTCTTCAAAGACCAATTTTTGTGCCCGAATAGGAGGTCTCAAAGAGGCGCTTCAAAGAAGAGGAGGTTCAGATACATACGAATCATATCAGACATAAGGTAAGGTATAATTATTCCAATCTCATTATTATCCGAGATTGTTTACTCGTAAGTATTTACTGGGGGTTATGTTTATTATCCATGTCCATATGCTCTCAAAATGTTTTCATAAAATGTTTACTTTCCTTCTATGTATGTTTAATACATTTTTACCCTTTTCTTACTCTTACCACATCGTATGGAAGGAATATTTCTTTTGTTTACCATAGGAGGTACTTTTTGACTTTTCTGGAAAAATTACGAGAAGAATGTTTTTTAACTTATACGGCACGAATAGATTTTTACTGTTTTATAAAGCATTATTTTCATGAAGCTTCCCCGAAAATATTTTAATGACTATTTTCAACAAAATCATTTTCTTTTAAAATTTCATGACATTTTGTGAAAAGAAAATGATTTTGAAGATGAAAGGATATTTTCCTCAAGAATTCATTTCAAGTGTTTTATCAAAACCATTTTTCAACTAAGATGACATTATTTCATATGTGTATGTTTCAAGTATAATGTCTCTATGATTTACATGGTTTCACTTTTCTTATTATGAAATGATATCCATTTATTTTATATGGATTATGTGATGATGGGATGATGTTTATGAAACCCATTTTATTCGTTGGGTTATTATGAATGATGTATGTTTATTTTGTGTCACAAGTAAGAATGATTTCATTATGAGATGGGTGGGACCTATATCTCCCTCCAATGCATTGGGTAGAGATTTATATCTCATGAGATAGACATGACTGGAACGACAATTTAAACCGGTTCAGTAATACAGGACTGGAACGAGGAGTGAACTCGATTCAGAAGGGACTTTGTCCACTAAGATGGTCTTGGCAGCAATGCCTTGGCTAATATGGAAATCATATCATGTGATTAATGGTTTCCACAATTACATGTTTTATTCCCATTCTATTTTACCATTCGTAATGTTTCTTTATGATCTTTTCCTTACGTACTTCCATGTTTTATGTCATTTCTCAATATTTTGATGTTTAAACATTATGTTCGTGTTTTTAAGTTCAAATGTATATGGTATGTTTTATTTTATCCATGCTTACCCTTACTGAGAATTTGAGCTCACCCATTGTATATTTTCTTTTCCCCATGATATAAAGAAAGGTTTTAGGTAAGAAAAAATAGGGGAAGATCTTTATGGGAGATGTTCAAGATCTTTCACCGCGATTAGAAGATTATGTTCCATGTTTCCAAAGACACTAAACTATTACGGTCCTTGTGTGTCTGTTTTTGTTATGTATTAAGTATTCTACAAAAGTAATGTAATGTTCATGTACGCCAAGTTTCGGGTCCGTTACAACCCCCCTTGTTTTTCTATCTAGGAGGAGGATGTTTAAGGTTTTAAGAACTCCCCCATGGTTGGGCATTCAATCAGAATTCCACAAGGAATTCTATGTCATGCCACGAATTTTTTTGATAAAAATAAGTATTTTTGTACCATTTTCCATCCTTCCATAACTTCAAGGAATTATCTTCAAGGTTCTGAGGGCTTATGTTATCATCATTAGAGGGACCACCATTGAGAAATGTTGTAGATGCATGGATATGTGATGGTAGAAATCCTGAACCCAAAGATCCATCTTAGAGAATAGAAAAGGAAGATCAGGAAAAACCTGAACATGGAAAAGGAGATATAATTTTTCATATGTATTAGAAAATATGGTTACATACTTGTGGATACACACCATGGATGATGACTGGACAAAGAGACAAATGAACCCACTATAATATGACACAAAAACCCATCGTAAAAGAAGTTATGGGTTAATCCAAACACATGTTAAAAAAATCAACTCAATCAAGGTGACTAATCTAGTGACACACTTTATATGTAGTAGCATTGACTGGATACACCCATAGCATCTCCCACAAAACAAGAATATGGTGACCTAAGCCTTAAACACATATTATTTCATCATTCATAATATAGTTTTTCAAAACATACAATCAAAGGATCTACAGCTTTAGTGTGTTTAGAAGACTAGACATAAAAATAGATCATATTTAATATAAAACCATTATCTTTTTTTTAAATACCATGCAGTTCTCCAAACACTTATAGTTATCTTAATAATATATTGGATAACCTATGGAATATACAGAAGGAAAAGGGTGGCCAAAATTTCTGAGTAATGGAATAAACATGGAAATAAATCATAACATGATAATCAAGAGGCATAACATGGTATCACAAATAGGATGATCATGATCACGATGACAAGGAATAATGATATTATCTGATAAAATCATAACAATTTGGAAGTAAAAAATAACATGATATCATAAACATAAGTCAAGGATTTCTCCCAAGAAAAACATTATAATGTGGGCAAAGTCCGATGGTATATTAGGTTCACTCCCCAATCCCTTACATAACATCTTACGATATATAAATACTTACCCAATACATTGGGGGGATATATATCTTCATTCCCACCAATCACATACACTAAAATAATACATATGGGTTCTACCTGGGAAAAATAATCCATGCATAAATCATAAGAATGATCAAACACATAAAAAGGAAGTGGGTTTCATAATTCAGAGTCGATTCATAATCTATTGAAAAATCATAATGATTCTCAAGATAAGAAGGAATTAAATCATTTTAATATTCATAATTGAAAAAGGGACATAAGAATTTAACATGAAGATCCAATATAGAAAATCCATGAGAAGGATCTATGAGAAGAAAGAATAAAAATGAACCACTTGGGTGGTTCTTTATGACATAAGTAAAGGGTGTTTAAAAAAATGAAAGACCTTTTTTTCCCAAGAAAAATTGAAATAGAGAATTATTTATAAAAAATGATCTTTTATAAGATATTCATGGTTAAAAAACATTTTATGTGGTGATAATAGATATGCTAAATGAAATTGGAAAGTTCCCTTAAACCTGGTTCACATAAAATTGGGAATGTCGAAGGGAACTAAAAACATGTAAAACACTATCAATGAAAACTATATTTAACTAGGTATATATTTAAGGGACATATATAAAAAAATAAAATAGATTAATTATAATAATATTTCATAATAGGGGGGATAAAGAGAACATGTAACCGGAAAGTTACAAAGGATGTATAAAATACCCCTAATGGCTTGAGTAACATTTAAATCAAAATAGTTTATAAATAAAGATATATTCAAATTGAACTTCAATAACTATGAAAATAATATAATCCAGGATATTATATGACATATAGGAATCATATACACTATATAAATGTAAATTTTTTCATAATGAAAAACTAGTCTCCTCAAAGGGAATTTGAGACAAAAACCATTACGGTTTAAGAATCATTCTAATCAAAGCCCTTAAAAAGAGATAAAATTTAATATTGAAGGTAAAATACCATGAATAAAGATAATTCATGTTATTATGTATCCAAATTGTATTATACACGCCAATTTAATGAAATTAGGTTTATAAAAAATATGTCACAAATTAGAAAATTTTGAGATAAAACCCTTAGAGCTCTATTAATTTTAGAATCAAAAGTAATTGGAGGATTGAAAGAAAAATTTTTGTGTAAATTACAAGAATTAAATCATTTATTTTTCTCAAATACATTCTTGGGAAGTATATATGTGTAATTTCCATGTTTTGGATTCTGCCCAAAGGTTCCCCATACCTGGTTAGTCACATGGCCTCAAGACCATTTCCCTGAATGCCAGAGCTTTCCGACTAGTAGAGAGGGCCTTTGGTGTGATAGTGGGGAAACTATACCCTCATTGGAAGAGTTTTTACAGCGAAGTAAAAAATAATAAATAGTATCGGAAGCACTGATTATAATATGCATTAGTAAATAGTGGAAGACTGCATGTAAATATACAATTGGAGCACATATATGAATGATGCATGTCACATATGTCTAGGAAATAAGCCAAACAAGTCACAATTCTAGAATACAGTACTAAACAAGGGTACAAAAGAAAAAAAAGTAAATAACTCCAGTAGCATCACAAGCCTCCTCTTGGCCCCATACTCTCCAACTCCACAACAATCAAGTACCTGAAGTAGAAGGGTGCTTTCCTTTTTCTATACCTAAAAAAATATAATCTTTTTGGGCCGAAAATATTGACCCAAACTGGGTGTGAGATGAATGCTAATAGGAAACCACTAAAATATCTGTGCCTAACTATCAGTGAATATATATATTGTAGACAATATGCGAAATAAAATAATAAATAATGAAGTACTCAAAAGTAAACATTCCTACTATTTCAACTACATTCATTTACATTTATTAAATAAAAAAATCGATCTCAAGAAACCCTCTGGGAAGTTCTGAAAGTCTAACCCATCTATTTCAGCATAACAAAGACTCTATGAGACTCACCATCAATTCCCCCTTTGGTCTCATAACGGTAAACTAAAAACACTATAGGGAAGAACTCAATGTCAAATTTCCCTTGTGGTCATGCAATGTGGAACTACATACACTCTGAGGGAGCACTCACATCCATCCCCCTTATGGTCTCTCAATGTAAAAGTATAACATACACTCTGATAATGTACTTAGAATCCATTTACCATATGGTCTAACTACACTTTGTTCCCACAACCCAATGTAAGTCAATCTTGCACAAACGATATCCAACAGCCAAAGTAAATCACAATATACTACTTGCCTAAATAGCTATGAAGCATGGCACGATATATTAGATAATATCACTCCATCCTAACAATAGTAGGCATGGAAAAAAGTATCCTAATAGGAAAATATAGATCTAACAACCAATATCAGTTCAATCTTGGGAAAACACATCCCTTGTATGGTAAATAAACAGTATTCTCAAATAAGATCCCACACTCAAACAATCAAGGAATAACATGCATTAAATGGTTAAATTCTCTAAACACGCAATACCCCAAACTAGGGTATTGGAAAATATTCACATATTAATCAAATTCAATCTACTGAAAGGCATAAACCACCTACCATGACATTGTACGATCGATATAGTTGAATCCGAGCCTTTGATTCAACCTAGAACATCATAGATCTATAAAAACGTATGAACTTTCAACCAATAATATCTCATTAAAGAGTAGAAATCAAGAGACGAGACTCTAGAAGAATTAATAACTAACCACAGTGATTCCAACGTAATCAACAATAGTTTATTCGGAGAATGGACGGTTGATCGGGGGATCCAGGATGAATTGAAAATATTTGTCACTCTAGGATGAGACGTGCCAATAAGAAGATGTTTCTATAAATGAGACATGATCCTGTTCTAATTAAACAAATAAAAAGAAAATTAAATGGAGCATTCATCTAATTTACACATCGTTTACATGCCTTAATAGGACTTCTCTTTTGGCAGTCTCCAGGTCACCCCACGCATCCATGTACTCGGCCATTACATGGCTAGTACATGGCTACCCATGGCAACTAAGTTCACGGTGTGTAATCCTAGGTACATGGAGTGTACTCCTTAAATTTCCAGAACATTTATTTTTCATAAAAACACTAGAAATCAAGATCCATATATGAAAAAAAGATTCGGGTTCTTATAAACATCCCCCCTTAATGAAAATTTTCCCCGAATTTCCCTATGAAGGTAGCAAAGAAGAATCCTCGAACAACTCCGACCACAATGATCGCACATCATTCTACCTCTCCCAAGTATAATCCTATACTCACCCATGTTTCCATAGAATCCATACCAGAGGAACAAACTAGCCACATCGAACCTTCATGCTGCGATTAATGATCCGGATAGGATGCTCTTCAAATGAGGCATCCACCTCCAACTCAACTTCCTCGGGTTGAAAAACAAGAGACTGTTCTGAGAAGTATTACCGCAAGTGAGAAATATGAAATACATCAAACATACATCGATACCTCGGATGTAACTCCAACCAAAAGTGAACCGGTCTGATTCTCTCCAAACCCTCAAACGGCCAGACGTATCTCAGTGAATGCTTTCCTTATCTCATAGTCATCATGTGTCCCAACCTCAGTGTGACATGTAGGAAAACCTAATCTCTGAACTCAAACTATAGAGGTCATCTCTGTCTATCATTATAAGACTTCTATCATGACTGTGCATGATCCATCCTCTTCGGAATCAATTCCACCTACTTTGTGGTCTCCTAAACAGGACAAGGTCTGAGCATAGTTGCCTCTCCTACCTCTATCCAACATAAGGGTGATCGACATGGCCTACTATAAAAATCCTCATAAGGTGCCATCTGTATAGTTTCTTGAAAATTAATATTGTAGGAAAACTCCACCAGAGCAATGTGCATCTCCCTAGAACCTCTAAAATCTAGGACACATGCTCAAATCATGTCCTCCATCACCTGAATCGTACACTCGGACCATCCATTTGTCTGGGGATGGTAAGATGTACTTAGAGGTACCTATGCACCAAAATCCCTCTGTAGTCATTGCTAGACCCGAAATGTAAAACAGGAATCCCTATCTAAAACGATGGAGTGTGGAACCCCATGTAAACATATAATCTCCTAGATGTGCAACCTTCCCAGCTCATCAACACTAAAGGTATCCTTGATCACTAAGAAGTGTTAAACCTTCCTGTATCAATCATTGACAACCCAAACTACATCGTTCCCTCGAGGAGATCTCAGTAAGCCCATACCTAAGTCACTCGCGACATCATTCCACTTCCACTAATGAATGGGTAACTACTAAAAAAGCCCTTCTGGTTATTAATGTTCCACCTTCACCTATTGAAAAGTGGAGAACCTCGTGGAAAAACATGAGACATCTCTCTTAATACCTAACCACCAATACTGACAGTGTAGATCTTAGTACATCTTGGTTACACTAGGATGAACTTTCAAAACTGAATAATGGAAATACCGCATCATCTCCTCACGTACATCTTTTGACACCCGTACACACCCATGAAAATTAATGATCTCATCCTCGCCAATAGTCCATCTATAAATTGGGTCCTCTCTTAACATACACTTTCGCGAGACTATGCCTTCTGAATTTGTTAGCTGCAGCATTCATACTCGCTCTAGCAGAGTAGAGGTAACAGTTATATAAGAATGAAATCTATGTCCATGTCTGTTGTGCACAACCAAATGCATATTAAATAATATGTCCATAAACATGAGCTCACTTCTATCTTCCTGAACTTCCTGTATCAATGTACTCCTCCTCAAAACATCAGCCACTACGTTGCCTTTCCCAGGAGTATAGGTGAGCTCAAAGTAAAAAGATTGAATGTACTCAACCAACCTTCGCTATCTCAAATTCGGATCAGGTTGTGTGAAGATGTACTTGAGAATTTTGTGGTCAGTGAAAAACACAAAATGAACTCCCAATAGATAATGTCTCCAACAATGTAAAGGATGAACAACTGTTTCCAACTCAAGATCGTGTGTCTCGTAATACCTCTTATGTGTCCTCAACTACTGAGACCCATACACAATGATTCCTTCCCACTACATAAGCACTGCTCCCAGCCTAATACCTGATGCATCATAGTAAATAGTATATCTATTTCTCGGCTTTGTAAAAACTAGTATCAGTGCTGAAGTCAACCTCCCATTCAACTTCTGAAAGGCTGAATCATAGGAATTTTTCCATAAGTACGTATCACCCTTCTTAGTCAGGCTCGTCAGTGGGTCTGCTAACCATGAAAAGTCTTGTATGAAACACCTATAGTAACCATCCATCCTTAGAAAAATCTATACCTCAAATATGTTCTTCAGCTTCTCCTAAAAAGCTACTGCTCTCACTTTCTATGGGTCTACTAATACTTCTTTCTCTGAGATAACATGAACCACGAAGTTAATCTGGTCCATCCAAAAGTGGCATTTGGAGAGCTTAGCATATAACTGATGCTCTCTCAGTGTACTCAAAACGATCTCATGATGGGTAACATGGTCGTCTCGAGTGTGAGAGTACACCAAGATATCAACCACAAAAACTACCACAAAGGAATCCAGGTATGGATGGAATACTCGGTTTATCGGTGCCATAAAAACTACAGGTGCATTCGTGGGACTGAATTGTATAACCACATACTCGTATAGACTATATCTGATCTAAAAGGCTATAAGAGGTATATCTGATGGTCTAAAGCCTAAACGATGGTAACCAGATCTCCAGTAAATATTTGAGAACACTCATGCACCAAGAATATGATCAAATAGGTCATCAATCCTAGACAAGGGATATCAGTTCTTGACTTTCAACTATTTAATCTTCCGATAATCTATGAAAATAGGGAAGGTATCATTCACCTTCTTTGAAAATAGGATAGGCGAGCCCCAAGGAGAAGTACTGGGTCAAATGAAACCCTTTGTCTGTAAATCCTCTAAATACTTCTTAAGCTCCTGTAAATCTATTATAGCCATCCTATAAGGAGTAATGGCAACTGATGCTTCTCATGAAACAAGTTCAATAGAAAATTCAACATCTCAATCTGGAGGAAAACCTGAATATTCATCTAGAAAGGCATCCCTAAAGTGATGGACGACTGGAGAAGATTCCATCTAAGATGTCCCCTGATCATCTAGATACAAAATAGAAATCTAGTCAGTAACTCCTCCCAACCCATGTTGTTCAGGTCCTGCTCTACTCACCTAGATATCCCATTCACCCTTATAAAGAAATGATCTGGCTTCTGGTGATGACAATCTCACCCTACGACGATAGAATTCGACAACAACCTAGTAGGGAACCAACCATTCCAACCTGATAATGACATCATTTCTTGTAATCTCTAAGAAATAATGGCCCGATATGAAGTGACACCCACCAATCTCAAGGGGACACTCCTTGCACTGATGTACACTAGTCGTTCTAGTCCCCAACGGAGTATCCAACTTTAAGATATCAGTAGAATTAATGATATAGAGCCCAATGCTCTCCATAACAGCAACATACATGAAACTGTGAGAATCCCCTGTATCAAAAAGTACCGAAGCTAAAACATAGGCAACTAGATTCGTACCTCTAACTATAGAGGGTTCAGGATCTTATTCCAACTGAATATTCTCTATCATAAATGCCTGACCTTCACTACAGCCCTATGAAGCTAACTGATATCCCTATCCTGATACACCCTACAGCTGTCGAAAACCCTTTGTCTGGCCACTGTGGTCACGACCTCCACCTCATCCTGAATGACCTAAAGAACTCCATCACTCATTCTGATGTGGGACTGGTGGTCCTGCTCCGGTATGAGGAGTCAAAATAGAAACCCTATCACCTACAGCGGGTTAAAAAATAAGTCAAAAATGATGAATATTACCCATCTTAACCCAAGATCAGCAATCAAATGTGTATCTCGGTCTATATGGCCTCGTACACCCTCTCTTCCAACACTGGTATCACACCACCTGTCCACGAGTGGAAGTATTCCGCCTACTCAGATCTCAATGTGTAGACACTCTATGGAACTTTTTTCTATATGTCGGAGGGGTACTAACTCTGGATGACAAGCTTCCATGTCTCACCACTCTAGAATCCCTCGGGTTATGCTCTGAGATCAGTGCACGGTTGACTATAGAGGTGATGGAATTCAACCTGAAGATGTTAACCTAATATCAAATTTCATGCTTGAGACTATCCTAAAACTTCCTCACCAGAAATAACTCATCACCCCTTTGGAATGGGTGTGAAGCATTGTAGATCTATGAAGTGAGAAGAATACTCCATGACTAAGAGTGTACACTACTCTAAAATAATGAACATTCAGGCTCGGTCGTTCATCAATGTCTCTGGGTAGAAGTAATCATAGAAGGCATACTGGAACTCTTCCCAAGACATAACCTACTAGCTTCCCGCCTATGAGATTACATCCCACCATCTCTTGGAAGAATCCCGAAGCATATAATATCATGATTCATCATCATATCTGGAGGCATTTACATATTTTCAAAGATCGATTGCATGTCTTCTAACCATGACTCTGCAGCCTTTAGTCCTCCATCCCTTAAGAAAGTTGGAGGATGTTACTACTAAAAGACCTGTGTCATTTCATCCATTGATGGGGTAGGATGTGGTTCTCCCTGGAAGGTCTGCATAAAACTCAATAAGCCTTCTCAGATCTATGCATCAACGCCTATATCCAGTATAACGGTCGGTTCTAAGCCAGGCATAACGAGAGGATCTATTGGTAGTCACTGATCTACCATGTCCAGTGACTGTTCGCTGCCCTATATATGGCATACAACTAGAGGATGATGCAGTGTAAAGACTCTACAAGGTCACACACACACCTTAGTTCAATAATCTCAAGAAATAAAACATATATGTTCAAGAAAGGAACAATATAACGAAAGAATTCAAGTTCCTCCAAATATGGATACACGGGTTGTATAACCCCTACATGGTGTGTTCCCTTAAGTCTTTAAATGGGTGTGTACTTCTACCAAAAATTGTCATGTAACATCTCATACACATGGTGTGTTCTCCATTTACATGGAGTGTACTTAAATCCTTTCACCCCTCCAGAGTTCCTCTACATGGACAAACCACACGGTTCTCTCCAATAATAAAACTACTCTATGTGTTTCTACCAAACACAATGTGTACTGCATAGGTTTCAATTGCCCATGTCATCATTCCCACAGTCTGAGAGATGGCTGACTCAACATAGTGTGTTTATGCCAGACACAATGTGTACTAGAATGATTTCATCCACCAATGACGTTAGTCACATAGTCGGACACATGGCCTCTACAACACGACATGTACTTCTGGTATATGATGTGTTCCACTAATGATTTCCCAACCCCATGCCCTGCCCACATAGGTATTTCTCATGGTCGGGGAATTCATGACGTGTAGGTATAGTACACAGTGTGTACGTAAGAAATAAAGTTCCATCCTGAACAGAAGGATACATGGTGTGTATTCATCTATACACACCATGTATTCTGGGTTTTTTTTCAAATAGTAAGCCTCAAAAACTACTTCGTAACCCATAAAAATGCTCAAACAAACATTAAAGTTCCATGTTCTGAACATTTAGGGCCCATAATCCCCGAAAATCAAATCTTAGAGTCATATTAATGTCACATAATATGCATAATAGTGAAAGAAACACATAATCCACCAAACTCCTATCCATGAGGGACCATAACACCTCAGGGACCAAATTTTGGCACCCATTCAAACGAATCCTTACCCAAAACAATACGATATCATGAAATAGGTATTCTATGAAGGAATCTATCACAACAAAATCCATATATAGCACAACATCTACCACAACAACATGTAATTAGTAATTCACCCTAAATGGCATAACAAGAATGCATGACATGCGATCTCTAGAAAGTGCATATATGATTCATGGGATGGAATACCCTCATTTCATCGGGTTTAAAAAAAAATATAAACTCAATGATATCATTGATAATAGCACAAAAACTTGTGAATCCCCCAATGGTTAAATCAAATCAACTGTAATAATTGCTAAACTAGTAATATTGTAATAATCGAGGTAAATTAGCATTTCACTATACACGAGTTAGCTACTCCCAGGCACAACTAATTACCAACTACATATTCTTTCATATCCCATGCTATAGGCTTCAAACAGAAATATAAGAATAAAATAATTCTTTTGAGACCACTTTGTAACGTCCTAGTTCATGGTGCCGCCCAAAGGGGCCCCATACCCGGTTGGTCACATGGCCTTAAGCGCATTTCCCCGAACGCCAGAGGAAGCTAACTAGTAGCGAGGGCCTATGGTGAGATAGTGGGGAAACTATTACCTCATTGGAATATTTTCCATAGTGAAATATCAAATAATAAATAGCATCATATGTAGTGATTATAACATGCAACAGTATATAGTGGAAGACTGCATGTAAATAAACAACTGGAGCACATATTTGAATGATGCATGTCACATATGTCACAGAAAGAAACCAAACAAGTAAAAATTATAGAATATAGTACTAAAAAAATGTACAAAGGAAATAAAGTAAATAACTCTAGTAGCATCACAAGCCCATGCTTGGTCCCATGCTCTCCAGCTCCACAACAATCAGGTACCTGAAGTATAAAGGCACTTTTTTTGTCTACACCTACACCAATATAATCTCTTTGGGACCAAATGCAAGACCCAAATAGGGTGTGAGATGAATCCGAGTAGTAAAATACCCAAATATTTGTGCCTAACTATCAGTGAATATATATGGTTAGGAATATGACAAATGAAGTAATAAAAAATGATGTACTCAAAATCCAACAATCCTACAATTTCAACTTCATTAATTTACATTTCTTAAATAAACAACCAATAAATCACAAGCTACCCTATGGGATGTTCTCATAGTATAACCCCTATGGTTCAGCTTAACAAAGATTCTCTAAGGAAGCAATCACTGTCAATTCCCCTTATGGTCTAATAATTGTAATCTATAGACACTATGGGGAATCAATCAATGTCAAATTCCCCCCGTAGTCCCAAAATGTGGAACCACAGACACTCTGAGGGAGAACTCAGATCTATCCCCCCTATGGTCTCGCAACGTGAAAGTATAATAGAAACTCTAGGTAATCCCTCAACATCCATTACCCCTATGGTCTAACTACACCAGGTTCCCACAGCCCTGTGTAAGTCAATTGTGCACAAACGATATCCAACAGCCAAAGTAAATCAAAATATGTTACTTCACTAAACAGCTACAAAGCATGGCAGAACATATTAGATAATTTCACCCCATCCTAACAACACATGGCATGTAAAACATATAATCCTAATAGGCAAAGCTAGACCCAATAGCCAATATCAGTTCTAACATGGGAAAACACATCCCTAGCAAGGTAAATAAACCCTATTCTCAAAAAAGAGCCCCAACTCAAACAATAAAGGTATACCAGTCATTAAAGGGATAAATTCCCTAAACCTGCAATACCCCACACAAGGGTATTGATAAATTCAAATAATTTAATGAAAATCTTCGAAAAGGCACAAACTGCCTACCTGGACATTGTATGATCGATATAGTTGAATAATAGACTTTGATTCTACCTAGAACATCGTAGATCTACAAAAACATTTAAAATTTCAACCAACAATATCTCATTAAAGAGGATAAATCAAGGGATGATACTTTATATGAAGGAAGACCTCATCGTAGTGATTCCAATGCAATCGATGGTAGTTGATTCGGATAATGGATGGTAAATCAGGGGCTCCGGGAAGAATCAACAATATTCATCGCTCCTGGATGAGACGAGCTGATAAGAAGATGTTTTTTTAAATGATACGCGATTCTAAAATGATTTAACCAATAAAAAGAAAATAACATTATGTGTTCATTTAATATACATTCCGTGTACATGACCTAACAGACCTCCACTTTAGGCGGTCTCCAGGTCACCCCGCACGGCCATGTACTCGGTCGTTACATGACCATTACACGGCTTGACATGACAACCAGGTACACAACGCATTCTGCTAAAATTTCCAGAACTCCTATTTTTATCAAAAACACCTAGAATTTGGATCCATACCTGAAAATAAGATCTTGGTTATTACAATATTATATAGAAATAATAAATAGGTTCATAACATTAAAACATGTTTCGATGAAGAGAAATTGAAACACAAAACCTTACCTAGTTCTTGATTCATTATGCACATACACCTAAATTCCTGAATAGTTACATTGTGTTAAATATATATATACCCAGTAAACTTGTGGAGTCGATTATCTGCACAACGCACTAACAAAGTTTTTTCCTTTCTTGGCAGGTGAAGTGGACTAAATAATAGTTATTGAATTAATATAATATAATATTATAATAATATTGGTACTTATTTAATTATATTTTTATTCATATAATATATTTTTAATGGAAATATTAAGGATAAAAATATTACGGAATAGGTAAAACTTACATTGGAGACATGATCTTCTCTTAGAGATCCCATTGAATGTGAAGGTATTTGGTAAACTTAGTGTGAATATGGACTGGATAACTCATGAGGGAGTTATAGGAGAGGATATTTTTTCAATTTTTCAAGGATGATTCAATTGGAAGTTGTGTGCCTTAAACGATGTAAGTGACCGCCCATTTTTATGAAAAGAAAAAAGGTACTTTTGTAAACACCCTTTATATTTTAATAATTCAATTATAATATTCCAAGTTCAACGGATCCAAAGTTTATAAATAATGGATTAAAGGGTGTGGTTGGGTATAAAAAGACTCAAACAATTATTTCCACACAAGTTTTAAACATTTAATATGGTTTTTACCCTTATGTTTTTACATTTTACTCTTTTACTTTTAAACTAGGTAACTAGTTTGTAACTAAGTGATTTTATGTTTTATTCAAAAATATAGAATAACCCATATAAAAAAATTTCTATGTTCAAGAACTAAATTTAATCTTTATTTTATCTAAATAAATTTTTAAATATTATAAAATTAATTTTACATTAAAATATGTAACATGTAGAAACACAATATAAGTATAAAAAATGATCTTTTGGCCATAATGGATTCAAAATGTTATTTTGTATTGATGAACAATTATATGAGTGTTAATATATTTATTTATATATTTATACAAAATATAATATTCATTATTTAAAGGATTTAATTATAATTAATTTGATATAAATTTCATGGTATTAATAAATTAATAATTTTAAAATTTTTGTTTCACAGTTATTGTGGTAATTATCATTATTCCTCATAATCTAAATGTTATACATAAAAATGAAATTTTCCATAAAAAATAACATTAAAATTATATTCTCAAATATAAGAATAATATTATCAAATTAATTATATATATTTAGGGAAATTAATCTTAAAAATATCCCTTACAACGCATAAAACCCAGTTTTTAAGAAAAGTTTATTTGTAAAAATAAAGTTTATATATAGGAAAAAATATTAATTTTATTGATATAAATTATATTAAAAAAATTTAATATTAATTAAAGAATATTTATTTGATAATTTAATATATTCTTAACCCAATTTTCCCCTTGTTCAAACTTAATTAAAGTAATAGACAAAAATTAGTTTCAATAAAATATTAAATTTTCTGAAATGATATACAATGATTTTCGGAATCCAACATAGTATTTTCAAATGATTAATATAATTTTATAATATATAAATTTTTTATTGTAAAATGTTTCAATAGAATTCAATTCATAATTTCATAAAATTGATGGTATTAACAAAAATACGTTTGTTACACTATTTATCTAAAAACATTATTTTAGGAAAACTGAAAATTTTATACTAAGAAAATTTTGATATTATTAATTCAAAAATGATATCTATTTTTTTCAAATTAATTTTTTATAATTTTATATTTTATATTTTAAAAAAAATAATAAAATACAATGATAAAGAATTTTTATAGGATAATAAAATTTTAAAATACCATTTTCTCTTATTCTTAATTTTCATAAAAAAAACTAATAAAGATAATATTAATAAATCAATATTAAATTTTATTAAGATCATAATTTAATTATAATATGCATATTTTTATTTAATAAAAAGTATAACACATAAAAAATATTGACTCTTAAACACAATAATGAATTAAGTGAATTTGTATAAAATAACCTTTATATATAAAAATATATATTAATATATTTTGTAATCCAGTTAATCGTTTTCATACCTACTAATTAAATGGATACATTTTTAACAATATAAACATATCTTGATTTTTTTGTTTGGTGTTTCACTTGTGAAAATCTAAAAAAGATATTTTACTTAATTTGAGAGAAAACATATATTAAAATCTATGGTCGTTATATTCTCCCCCCTTAAATAAATTATGTCCTAGAAATTTTAGTTACTCTTAACTAATTTATTTAGTTTCGGATATTCTTAATTTGAAATCCACCTTACTCTCCAAATTATTTATTAATTTTCTTATCTTTCCTCAAACAACATTAATCTTTCATAAAATCAGGCACTCAAGTACGTATTTACACTAATCATATATTATCCATAATATAACATTCCCAAAACCATTTGAATATTTAAGACATTCATCCATAATGAAACCATATATTAGATCAAAAAATAATCTCTTATATTAAGTCATTAGTTCATAAAGACACATGCTTGACTACATATATATATATATCATAATCACAAAAATGAGATAAACTTCCCCAAAAATATCATGAATTTATTATAAATATCATGGTTACTAATACTGTTTAAATAACTTTTTCAAAATAAATCAACCCTTTATTACATAAAAAATAATAATATATTAAAACTATGAGTTCACTATACCTCAATCACATATTCATTAATAGTTATGTACAAAAAAATAACATTTTCAAAAAATCAATTTTCAGGGTTATCAATACCATTTAATATAAGTTTCAATAACATTAAAGAAATGATATTAAAGAAAAATCCATAAATGTTTCACATAACCCTCATAACTTTTATATTATACTAAGAATATAATTAAAAAATACCACTTGCTAATAAAAATAGCTGATAGTATAAAGATTTAATTTTTATTAATATATCAACCTCACTACCTTAGGTATAACTAAGAAACTACCATTTTATATCATAAATATTCAATGATTATCAATGATTTATGTATTATCCCTTATTCATTTAAAAGAGATAGTGGTTTCTAGATACATACCATTCTCAGCTTTATTTACTTGATCATGTGTCAACAAAATAGTAAAACCAAAATGGTTATTATAATATCCAAAAGAATCACAATATATGAATATTCAATTTCAATCCTAATATGAATTATCCATTGTTTCATTCATTTCAACCTAAGATACTTTCATTTCAACCTTGTAATACTTGGTTATCTTATAACTCGCTTTGTTCTACCTAGGTTACTTTAAGTTGGGTTCCCTCACACTTCCTAACCAAATCCCTTAAATAAACTAGGAAATAAATCCTTAATAGTAATTTATAAAGTGTATATGATAAACCAAATCATATCCCTTTGTAGTTTCTAGCCAAGTGTATACCCTCTTTGGGTTTATTTCCCCTAGGTACAACTATGTCAAAGCCTGCATCCACTATCCAGTATCCAGAAAAATATGTAATTTCCATACCCAATCATTAATTTTCCAATATTTTAGGATGTTATCATATACTTAGTATTATCCATTAGACTTTTCCCTAGGTTTTTCGCTAAGGGAATATCATACTAATATCTAAAAATAAGCATACTGCCATTTGATACCAACTATGGGGACCCAAACCATAACCACATATTGTTTCATAATTCTTAATATAGTTTTCTAACAATTACAATTGATGGATCCAGATGTCTAGTGTCTTTGGAAGAATTGACATACAAATACGTAAATATTAAACATAAAAAATTTCTTTATTTAAAAATACAGATAGTTCTTCTAAATCACATTGATATTGGAAATCTACAAAGGATATCTTGGAGAAAACACACAAGGAAAAATGTGATACATAATGCCTGGTAATAGAATAAACATGGAAGTAAATCATAACATAATTATCATAAGGAATAACTTGATTTCAAAAATAGGATGTTCATAAGCATAGATACATGAAAATATTAAATTATGTGATAAGATCATAAATATTTGTAGGAAAAAAACATAATATCATAAACATAATTCATAGGTCTCTCCCAAGTCCATCATCATAAAGTGGACAAAGTATCATAGTGGATTAGATTCACTCCCTAATTACTTACATATCATCTATTGAGAAATAAATAATTTCCCAATGAATTTTAAGGATATATAATTTTAATCACATCCATCACATAAATGAAAATCATGCATATGTGTTTCAAATGAAGAAAATAAACTATATATTAATCAAAAGCATGATCAAACCCATGATAAAAAATTCGGTTTCATAATTCTGATTCAATTTATAAACAAATTCTAAATGATAAGGATTCCCAAGGGAATAATTGATTAAATCATTTGAACTTTTATAATTTAAAAAGGTACATGGGTCTTGAAAATAGATATATGATATAAGAAATTAATGACAAAGATCTGGGGGAAAAATAATAAAAAATAACCACTTGGGTAGTGCTTAGAAATAAGTAAAAGAATGTTTTAAAGTAAAGAACTCATTTTTTCCATAAAATTATAATATACCTAAAATGGTTCTTAATGATATAATTATGGGTTTTAGAAGCTATTAATTTTTTAGAAACATTTTAATGGGTGATGCTCAACATGAGACAAGTAAGAGGAATGTTCTGTTAAACAAGGATTACATTAATGTGGGAATTTCAAAGGGAACTAATAAAATTTAACACCCCATCATTAAAATTATATTTAACTAGGTATATATATAAGGGAAACATATAAAATAATAGAATGGGTATATGAGAATAATATTTCAAAAAATAGAGAAAAATAAAGAGAACTTGTAACCAACAGTCATGGAGGAGGTATATAAGATCCCATATGAATTGTGTAATATTTAAATAAAAACAATTGAAAGAGATAAAGATTGAAATTTAGTTTAAAATTACTTTAAGATAATATAATTCATGATATAATATTATAAATTTGATGAATATACACTATATAAATTCAAATTGGTGTGTAAATAAAAACATGTCTCAATTGAGGGAATTTATGACAAAACCTTTACAGATTAAGATTATAATAAAACCTGTTGAAAATATAAATTTGAATATTAAAGATAATATTACTGGAATAAAGATAATTTATTTTATTATATATTCAATTGGTGTTATACACTTCATTTAAATTAATCTATGTGCATAAAATAATTTTTTTTCAAAGAAGTAACGTTTTAGATGAAACCCTTTCAACTTTAGTAATTATTGAATCAAAAATATCTAAAGGCTTGAAAATAAAATAGTTCTAAAAATCCCCTGAATGAAATCATTTATTTTTACAAAATAAGTTTGTTTAATTATATACACCATATAAATAATAAATTTTTGTGTAATATTAAAACATGTATCAATATAGAGAAATTGAGATGAAAACCCTTACCTTGTTCCAAATTCCTTCCACACACATGCCTAAATTCCAGAATAATTACATTAATATATTACTATACATACCCAATAAAATTATTCATCTATATTTATTTTTAAAATGTTTATCTATTATCATTTGGAACTTATTTTTAATATAGTTTTCACTTATGTTAGTTACTCGGGGTTATTCGGTTAATATCATCATAACTCCTTTTGTATGTTGAACAAGGTAGAAAGAGATGTAAATAGTTTCATAATATAAATATTTTTTTAAATATTATGGAGATAATTTTTACATATTAAATATATTTTTAAATTTAACCATGATGGGTTCTGATGAAAAATGAGACACATTTCTCACGGAGTGATAGTTCGCACGTACGCGTGATTAATGTTTTCATTTATCAATGAATGAGAGAGAGATAAAGTATATGAAAATTTGAAATTTCATAATCATACTTATATTATAGATATAAAATTTATTCTAAAATACCATCATTTAAACCAACCATGAAAGGGATTATGAAAAATGAAAGATGTCACTTTATGGTGGCGGTAGTCTACACAACGTACTAAGGATGCTTTTGTTTTTCTTAGAAGATTGAGAGGAATAAATAATGGTTATTAAATTACTATAATATAATATCAATATTATATTTATACTAATGTAATTATATTATCATGTATATGGGAGATTTGGAAGATAAATACTATGTAGAAAAGATCAATAAAATATTAATACCTATGTTAGAGACTTCATATTCACTTAGAGATATCATTGGAAGTGAATGGAGTTGGAAATATTAGTGTGAACAGGGGAATAAGAACGTGTGAGATACTTATAGAAGAGTATATTTGATCAAATTTTAATGGAAATTTCAAATTCAAGGTTTATATTTGAAAGGGTGTAACTAACCCCCTTTTATAAGAGAGGAAAATGGTACTTTTGGAAAGAAACTTTATATTTTAATAATGTAATGAAAATATTTGATGATAAATGGATCAAAAATATTCAAAATAATGGACTTTCAAGTGTATTTTTGTTGATAAATACTCAAAAAAGTATTTCCACACATGTTTTAAACATTTTATAGGGTTTTTACTCTTAAATATTTACATTTAACTCTTTTACATTTAAACCAAGTAAATGGTTTTTAACTAACTGATTTTATATTTAATTAAAAAAACAAATCATTTCCCATTTAAAAAAATTTGAGTGTTAAAAAACTAAATTTAACATATATTTAAATAAATTCAATTCCTAAGTATTTTAAAATTAACATTTAAAATAAAACAGGTGACATGTAGAAAAACGGGGTTTATAGAAAAATGAAATTTTGACCATTATGGATTCTTAATTTTATATATTACTGATTACCAATTAAATGAGTATTAATATATATATATATATTTATTTATTTATTTTTATTTTTTTATTTTTTTAAAAATCATATAATATTAATTGTTTAAATTGTTCTATTTTAATTTATTTGATTGAAATTCCATGATACTGATGGAATAATAATTTTAAAATATTTTTTTCACCATTATTATGGTAATTAGATTTAATACTAATAATCTAAATTTTATTACTAAAATTTAAATTTGTAATATGAAATAATATTAAAATTATTATCTAAAATATAAGAATCGTTTTTTCATATTAAAATTCTATGGGTTGGGAAATTACTTATAACATTAGTTTATGTAGCGCGTAAAAAGTCATTTTTATGAAATGTGTAATTTTTAAGCATAAATTTTATTTATAAGAAAAAATTATCCTTTTTATTGGTTATAATGATATTAAAAATATTATTATTTATCATATAAGAGTTAATTGATAGTGAAATAAATATGTAACCAGATTTTTCATGTGTTCAAACTTAATTAATTTAACATAAAAAAATAGTTTTCATAAAATATTAAATTTTCTAAAATGTTATAAATTGATTTTATGAATACAGAATAGATTTTAAAAATTATTCATTTCAATTTATAATATATATATTTTTGTGTAAAGGTTTC
Organism: Viscum album; assembly: GCA_963277665.1. Taxonomy (NCBI): domain Eukaryota; kingdom Viridiplantae; phylum Streptophyta; class Magnoliopsida; order Santalales; family Viscaceae; genus Viscum; species Viscum album. The sequence goes on from OY728123.1 coordinate 672,299,307, forward strand.
GAAAACCATATAATGTCATAAAATTTATGGTATTAGCAAAAATATTAATGTATCATTATTTACCTAAAAATCATTTATAAAAAAATAAAAAAAGTTAATTTTGATATACTAAATTTAAAAATGATGTTTATTTTTGAAAATTATATTCCTATAATTTTATATTTTAAACTTTAAATAAAATCATAAAATACAATGAAAAATTGTTTTTATTGGAAAATAACATTTTAAAATACTAGTTTTGATTCTTAATTTCCATAAAATACTAATAAATATAGAATTAATACATCAAAATTAAATTTTATTAATATTTTTATTTAACAATAATATACTTAGTTTTAATTAATAATTTTTATTGTTCATTAAATGATAAATTCTTAAACATGATATTGAATTAAGTAGATTTATATAAAATCACCTTTATATATATATATATATATCATAATTTTGTTACTCCTATTAATCAATAATAGTTGAATGACTTGGTTTTTAACTATCTAAACATAACATGGTTACATTTTAGTTTGATGTTGTGTGTGGGGAAAGCTATCGAACATATTTTAATTAATTAGAGGGAAAATATATATTAAAATCGCAGGCCATTACAAAAAACAACAGAAACATTGTAGCCAAAAAAACCAACACTGGAAGGGGATGTTAAGAAGTATAATGGTACTTAGAACAATATCAAAAAATAGAAATTGGAAAAGGTAGGTATCCCTTATATCCGTACACTATCTCTATAGGGACCTCCATCAAAAACTTTGTAGAAGCTTGGATAAGGCATGACAGAGGGCCGAACATATTGAAATGAAAAGTTGATGTGAGTGGAGGAGGATAAAAAATGGTTGAGACTTCAATTAAAGATCACCCAAAGCATGATTTTGAGTAATGTCCATCAAGGGGACTTTAGTTTCATATCTCAACTCGGTTGACTCTAAAAATAGTAACTGAAATGGTTGGCGATAAGGCCCCAAGCATGGATCCCCATACAAAAAATTCTGCCAACTAGAAACAATGTTTGTGGGTGTGTCTGTAGGGAGATTATTCCCTCATCTCAGAGTAAGAAGCCAATGGAAATAACCATACATCATCCATGTTAGTAAATAAAGCGAGTGCAGAAGTAACAAATATTAACAATTCAATAATAAAATAAAATTTAGCAAAGGCCTAAATGGTAATTTCAAAAATAAAACAATGATCTCCCACTGGGTTAATTTCATATACAAGATTAAATAAGCTAAATAAAATTAACATTACAAGGATCTACTTCTATCTCTGAGATGGATCACACACCCAGTCTCTAGAACACTATTGAGATACTCCAACCTAGTCATAAGAAACCACCGAGCACCTCTACTCGATCATGAACCCCCGAGAATTAGACCAATCCATAATTCATCTAATCTAAACATGAACGTATACATAATGTATAAATTAAAAACTATGTGAACATATAGGAGGTGAGAAATAAATCTTTGTAGGACACCCACAATGGTGAACCTATATCATTCTATAATAAGTTAATGCTCATTCAATTGATCAGCCTATCCAAGAAACATCTATAATAAAATAAATAAATTAAAACCAAAGTCAACCTGTGGGTCCCTGATCTCGATCGACTATACATCCTATGAATAATTCATTTATTTTTGTATCATACCACTCAAGCCATGCAAAATCATGTCGATCAATGAATTTGTAATCTTGATCTACCATACCATCTTTCACCAATGCTAGAAATGTATCTAATATAAATATTATATTGTTTTTATATTTTTAATAAGGGGAATTAGTCCCAGAATCCAAATTGAGGATATGTAATGGAATTTCTAGTAATCCCAGTCCATAATGGGGAGAACCATGTCCAAAAATACCCAATCGTAAGAGGGCATGGAGCTTCATGTCCAACATCTACTAATAAAATATAAAGTCCATCATTTCCATCATTTGAACAGGAGGGAATGGAATTCCATGTCTAACATTTCCTGATAAATTATTAGGAGACTCATATCAAACATCAAGAATACTATAAGTTCATTTTCTCTATGATCTCGTCGAAGGCATTTCATATAAGGAACCCAAGTATCACTCAAAAGCTAGATCATAGAAATTACCTCTTGGTATCCGGATAAAGTAGCAGTCAATCAAATAGTCTATTAAGAAAGATCCTATAAAATACCTCTAGGCATCTCCATCATAGCATTATATCGTATCGGGCCCCATGGGCTATGTTTCCATAAGTACATCGAGAATATGCAGCTGCATAAATAGTAACTCAATTGAAGCATAATTAAAGGGTGAGGCTTTAAAAATGGCTAAACCTATCACTAATTCCAAATTCCCTCAGGCTCAAAAGTTTGGTACTAGTTCTAAGTTAACACCCACTACCATATCTAACCCAATCTATAATGCACTATCTTAGGGTAGATCATCAACTGGGGAACACACTGGGTCCCCTAAATCATCACATAAGAGATGTATCATACTTAGTATCCTCAAGTTCCAAAAATTAGTAAAGGAATACCTCTTGAGATCCTTGGAATTGGTACATAGAAAGTGACATCCCTCTTGTGACCCTTGGATATAGAAGCATTTCAAGATATCCCCCATGGGAACCTCTAGGTCAACAGATAAACAAGGTGATCCCACTTGGGATCCTTAGAATAGTAAATAGGCATTATAATTCCTCTTGAGATCCTATATGTTAAATCATAAGTAGAGGAATCCCACATGGGGTCCTTATTTACAAACTAATCTCACGGGTCACACATCCCACTACCTCATCTCTAACACATCGTGACCTCACAGTCCCAAAAGGGGGACAACACTAAAGGGAGATATCCTCAAGGGAAATGAAACTAAAACATAATTATATGGTGATGGATAAAGTCATATATTATTTCATGGTCTCCCTATATGTTCTCATGAACACCCAACGTATCTGCTTCCTCCAGTCACGTCAATGTCCCATTATCTGTAGATTGTATCATGAAAACGCCAAACAAGGACATTAGAAACCTCACAATGTACACCAATAATTCCTACACCCTCAAGTGGGTCTCATCCAAGGTCTCACACAAATTAGAAATATGTATTAAATTACAAAAGGAAAAATATCTCCATCATTTCCCATTCAGCCCAAAACTCCTTTTAGGTGTCCTCAAATCACCCCAAGGGATCCTCCATTGTGATCTATGTGGGAAAAAATAAAAAAAGACTCCTATTATATATAATTATTAATTTGGGTCATAAAAACAATAAAATAACTCAAAATTGTAGCAAGGGAGGAGTACACGGTGTGAATACCCACATACATATGATTTACTCTCAAAGCCCCACCTGGGAGAGTACTTTTACTAGACTTGGCCTGTAAAACTGAAGTATACATCATGTAAAAGATGTGTAGTGCATGTATCCTACAGGTGGGGTACCTAATTCTGTACTAAAAATGGTATGGACTTGTGTCTTCCACCCATTCATTTATTTCAACATGGAGTGCATCCCACATGGGGTCTGGCTGTGTACACTACATGGTCAAGTGCCCCTGCATAGATGTTTGGCCATGTACTTGGCCACATGTCGAGCCACACAAAAAATAGTTCACTCCTAGTACATAGAATGTACTCTAAAAAAATCATCTATAAATATGAAGAACACAAATCATGTGTTCCAAAACAACATGTTCTTTTATCGGGATTTTCGAATTGGAAAACCCTATAATCAGCTCAAAACCCTATTTTTCTCCTAGTTTATCATAGAACAGCCCCAATGGGGTATTTAGTAGTCATAAAATGTCCCTAAAATAGTAATAAGTAAATATATGTGTATTGTATAAAAACATAAAAAGGGGCTATCTTTGGGTGGCATCCACTAAAGCTTCACCTATTTCCATGCTCCACAACTACCTCAAGACGATCGAGCACCTCCTAAGATCCATCGTAACACCTCTTTCTTCTCAATCTCTTTCTCTCTATCTCTCTCTATCTCTATATATATCTCTCTGATTTTTATATATTGGTTTTGGTAATGGGAAATCCCAAAGGGGTATATGAAAGAATCCAAGATAGGAAGGAAATAAAATTGGAAAAAAGGAAGAAAAGGAAAAGAAACATGAAAAGAAAAAGGAGCGCAGGCATAACCCTAGCATCCGACATGAATTTATAGATTAACTAGGAAACCCCCACCACATTTTGAGGGAGAGGGAATATCAATCCAACACCAAATTAGAAATATATCTCTGAATGATCACATGAGAATAAATTAATATTTAATTAATTAAATATTAATTATTAAGAATTCTAGGAAAATTTTAACATCATGAAATTCAAAAACAAATCATATCCTAGGATAAAAACCCTATTATAGGACAAATTAAGTGATCAAAAAATTATATAAGATCAGGGTAAAGACCATTTTACACCTCATAAGCATCTAAAAGAAATAATTCAAATTTATTCTCAACATTACAGTCCATAAAAACATGAGTCTTTACAAGCTTCCCAAGATGTTAAAAACTCTCCCAAAAAGGTTACCATTCAATAATGGTTGATCTGGTACTCCCCACCATAGGATTATCCTTATCATCTCCTCACAATAAAACACCAAGCTCAATAGCCCACACATCATCCATTATCAAATTTAATGACTTGAATGGCCAAAACTACTCATTCCCAATCATCAATTTGCAACATCAAAACATCAATCGTTCCTTTTTCTTGAAAATGGTTTCCATATAAAACTGAAAATTTCAACTTAAAATGAGAGTAACCACCCTCAAATAACCAATAGTGAAATCCCAACCATATGTATTTCCTTATACTTCTCCTCAATCACAACTCCCAAGGATTAAATTTCATAAAACCATAAAATACATTTAGATAGGTACTAGCATAGACAATTCATTCTCGTCATACACATAATGATGTCATGACATTGAGAATACTCATATCCATGATAAGAGTACACCAGGATATCTTCACATCCTACTGTGTATACATACCGAACCAATTTAATGTCATTGATCCTCCCATAGAACAATCCTGAGATTTAAAACCATTGATTCTCAACCCACACTCGACCTCTCATCAAATTTCCATTTTTAATAGTTTTCATATACAAACAGCATAAACTAAGATCTCCATCAACAGAAGGTTTGAAATCCTATACCACCTGATCCATCACTTAACACACACTTCCACAAGTCAAATGTTAAAATGTAAAAAATGACCATGTTACATGGAATATTATTCTCTTTAATATAGAATCTCACTTGGAAATACTATTAATAATTGATCACCTAAACTATTCCATACATTATTCCATGACCACCCATCACCCAGAATTATTCTAGTTGTGAGTGTATACCTATTTTATAACTACATTTCTGATCTCAAAACCACTAGTCAATTGGGTTAGGCACTTGAACAGTCCAAAACAGCAAGCTTAGTCTCAATACACAAGTACCCTAGGATCTTCTCATAAACCCAAGGCGTCACCCTATCTATACAGAGAAACTAGAGCACCTCCATGTATCATGTAGAGACCCAAATCTTGACGTACATGGAAATTACATTACTTATGTGGAATACATAGTACATAACAAAAATAGACACACAAGGACCATAATAGTTTAGTGTCTTTGGAAACTCAGAATATAATCTCCTAATCGTGGTGAAAGATTTTGAACATCTCCAATAAAGATCTTCCCCTTTTTTTTCTTACCTAAAACCTTTCTTTATAACCTGGGGAAATGAAAACATATAAAGGGTGATCTCAAATGCTCAGTAAGGGTAAGCATGGATAAAATAAAACAAATCATATACATTTGAACTTAAAAACATGAACATAATGTTTAAACATCAAAAGCTTGATCAATGACGTAAAACATGGAAGTATATAAGGCATAGATCATAAAATAACATTAAGCATTATAAGATAGCATGGGAGTAAAACATGTAATTGTGGAAACCATTAAGCACATGTTATGATTTCTATAGTATCCAAGACATTATTTCCAAGTCCATCTTAGTGGACAAAGTCCCTTTCTGGATCGAGTTCACTCCTCGTTTCAGTCTTGTAACACTGAACCAGATTAACTTACCGTTCCAGCCATGTCTATCTCATGAGATATAAATCTTTACACAATGCATTGGAGGAAGATATAGGTCCCACCCATCTCATAATGAAATCATTCTTACTTGTTCCACAAAATAAACATACATCTTTCATAATAACCCAACGAATGAAATGGGTTTCAAAAACATCATCTCAACATCACATAATCCATATAAAATAAATGGATATCATTTCATAATAAGAAAACTTAAACCATGTAAATCATAGAGACATTATACTTGAAACATACACATATGAAATAATGTCATCTTCGATGGAAAATGGTTTTGATAAAGCACTTGAAATGAATTCTTGAGGAAAATATCATTTCTTCTTAAAAATAATTTTCTTTTCACAAAATGCCATTAACTTTTTAAAATAAAAGTATTTTGATGAAAATATTCATAAAATCATGTAGAGTAAAATTCATGAAAATGAGGCGTTATGAAACTATAAAAATCCATTCGTGCCGTATAAGTTAAAAAAACATTCTTCTCAAACTTTTGCCGAAAAAGTCAAAAAGTACCTCGTAAAAGAATGATTCCATACATACCATGTAGTAAAACTCAAAAATGGGTAAAAAGTACATTAAACACACATGAAACCATTTTTAGGAAGCATGGACATGGATGAAAACAATAACCCCTGTAAATACTTACGAATAAACAATCTCGGATAAGAACGAGATGGGAAAAGTTATCCCTTACCTTAGGTCTGATATGCTTTGTATGGATCTGAACCTCCTGTATAATGATTTAAATAGTGTCATTGACTTATTAAATAATCATATTCATTGTTATGACATCATATATGTTTCACTTATGAATTTATATTACCCGTTCTTTTGTAAATTCCATGTTAAAGTAGCGTTTTGGGTAAAATCATTTCATTTATCGTATGTGTTTCGACTTGTCGTTTCATGATATTATTACATATATCCTGATTTACATAATTCTAGAATGTAAAACATGATTTATATATAATATATATTCATCATATACATATATATTATAGATTGATAAAATGAATGAAATACACCGTTCATGGGGATGGTAGGTCGTACATACACATGAACACTTTCTTCGTTTCCTTATTGATTTGAATGAAACTAAATAGATGACATACATATATATTCATAAATCTAGCAGAATTATTATTTCATATATTTCATTATTATTCATTATATAAGCTTCATGATCATTCATGTATGGTTAATCATGGAGAATGAATCTCATCGCGTCGTGGAGACGGTAGTCTGTACGTACGCACGAGCGATGATATCGTTCCCATAATTATAGAATTTAAGTGGATGGTATAATATATCACAATCATTATGATGTTATAATAACCATATATAGTTATTCTTTACACCATTATACTCATCCATGTAAGGTGTTGGTGGAAAAACAGATTACACCACGACGTGGAGACGGTATTCCGTACATACGCACCCGCGGTGATTTTGTTTTCCGTAGGATGGATAGAACGTGAAATAGGGTTGTTTCATATTTATAATAACATATTAGTATATGAGGGATACTGATTTTATTACTTCATAATAAAAAAACTAACGAAAAAGAAGTTGAAGAAGAAAGAAAATTGAAAGAATCAGTAACAGATATTACCTCTTCTTTGACACGCCTCTTTGAATCCTCCTCTTAGGGTACTAAAATTGGTCTTTGAAGAAGACCAGGACCTCTAGGATGTTTCTAGGGAAGTTGATAAGGAAAATGGTCAGGGGTTTTCCGAGTTTAAAGCCTCAAATTGGTGTGAGGAAGAGAGGGAGGAGGTTCCCTTTTATAAGGGAGGAGAGAGGCACCTTTGGAAATCTTAAAAAAATTAATTTATAATAACTCTAAACCCACTTAAAAACCTCCAAAAATGACACATATTCGAATATTAGATGAGATAGGGTTTTAATATCATCTAACAATAAAATTTAGACATGTTAAGAATTTATTGTAAACATTATCATCTTGATTTATCCTTATTTAATCAATTTAAATTTATTTGTGGTAATACAATTATAAATTTTAAATTATAAAACATCGTTACCTATTTGTTGTGAATTGTCCATAATTGGATACTTTATAACATTTTATATCATGAAAATTTAAATTTATAATTTTTAAATATTTCTGTGATTTTTAAAAAAATTTATAATATGTTATTTTTATAAAATAACAATAGTGTCAATTTTGAAACTATTCATTTATTTGAATTTAAATAAAATATATACAGAAGATATGTTCGAAATAAAAGCATTAATAGATTCATAAAAGGTCATATGTTTCTATAAAATTAGTTTAGCACATTAAATAGTTCATATAATATTTATTTTAATATTATTAAAACCATTTATTTGGTTTATCTCTTAATAAAATAATTACTATATCATTTTTGTGTAATTATTTTATATACATATTTGTTTAATAAAAATTAAAAATAAAATCCTATGATGGAGATAAACCTATTACCGTTCACAATAATACTTTTACTTGAATTTAACATCTTAAAATCAAAATATTTAAATTTTTATATTTATTAAATTATGAAGGTGACAACTTTGGCATCATTTAAAATAAAATAATATAACTGTCATAAACCCTTTTATAACGCTCCAAATGGAAAACTATTCGACCATTGAATAATTATGGTTTAACTTTACAGGACCAATAAGTTTTGGTCAGGGTTTTTTCCTTTTATGGACACTATTAATTTAATAAAAACTATATTCTTGATTCTTCACTAGAAAAACAATTTCTGCATCACTATTTTGTCACAATTAATGAAAATTATTTAATCCCTAAAAATTATAAATAAATTCATATGATGTAGATAATTTCATTATATTTTTGGAGACTATTCATGTTCTAAGTTTCATGAAGTTTATCACTAAGTTAAAATTAATATACTTATAAGATTTAAGAGAATGACATGTTGTCACTTTCTTTGGTTTTAATTATAATTAAGTTATTTTCATGGACAAAAGTCCATTAAATTACTCTAATACGACACTTAGGTGATATGGTTCGACTTTTAGTCATCCAATAGTATTTTGGCAGGTGTTTGGTTAATTTTATAATCTTCTATTTACCCTTAATTACTCGATTTACCTTTAACTATGGTAAATAAAATTTACCGTAGTTACCATTCATAAAGCCCAAAAAGAAAAAGTAGCTTATTAACATAATTTGGACCCAATTATTAAAAATATGGAATCCATTTTTCCAAATTCAATACACAAAAGTTTCAGAAATTAAATTAAAATTAATCCCATTGTCGAAAGAAAACGGGATTTTGTTTAAAACATAACAAAAGATTGAATTTATTTATCCTACGAATTCAAGGTAAAATCAATGATAATGGAATAAATTATATTAAATGGTAAAATTATATTATATTTATACTTTAAAACCATTCAATATTATAATTTAACCACATAAATTATTACGATGAAAAAAATTGTTTTTAATTAAAATATAGCGTGTTTTTACTATTCATTAAAATATGAATGTTATCAGAATAATATGAAAATTTTATCGAAGGTAATATTTTATATCCTTATTCCAAAGAATAATTTTATTTCGTAAGATTAAACTGATAAAAATTTTAAAAACTAGATTTAATGTGGGTGCGCTATCAAAAGGCGGCAAAACTGCATTTTTTGGAAAAATACTTATTTTACCCGAAAAATTTATTTTGTTCTCTTAACATGTTCTAGAAAATGTATAAGATGAATAATAATGTTATAAAATTCAAAATTTATTTAATACTATTCATAACGGCTAGTCAATGATAACATAATAACAATATATCATTGTTTAGTGAAACCTGGTATTGCGTACAACACACGCTATCGAGGAAGGTCGCGATTGTGTGTAATGCAAGCCAAGTTAGGGTTGTGTGTAGTGCAAGACTCCTTTGTTGTTTTGTATAACATTATCCAAACATATTTCATTTATACATGAATATATATATATATATACATATATATATACACTCAATGTTGTGAACTTGAAATTGTGTGTAACAAGATCGAAGAATCGCGTTGTGTATACTGCAAGCTAATACGGTGTTGTGTATAGTACAAGATAATATTTGTGTAGTGTACAACAGATGATATGAAAGAAATTAAAAATAATATATCTTATAAAATGTCAGGTTGTTACATTCTACCCCCATAAAATTAATTTCTCCCTCGAAATTCGTCGGGGTTATAAATCGTTTACTATTCATAGAAACCCACATCGTAAAAAGGAATAAAAAAACTTAATATTAAAAACTAAAGTATGAAATGTAAACATTACCCAAAATTAACTAATCAATGGGTTTCCACATAGGAGAACATTCGTGAAAATATGGATATGGAAGAGAAATCTAACCATCATGTTCTGATGGAGAGTGGTAGAGAACATGGCTATGAAAAAGCCAACAATCACAAAGACATAAATTTGTGATGATCTAGGGTACCATTTGATTCATCTGATATAAGGGCACTAGGACAACATTTTTGGTTTTCAAGATCATTTCTCAAAAGTTGAATAATCTTAAATTAGAATAAATTCTTTCTTGATTTTGGTATAGTCTCACCGTTGGTTGTTCATTGGACAATTTCCACTTCATATCTTAATGAAATCAAGTTGAATTTGTCATTCGTGAAGTGTTATCATATCATGTGATAGAATGATGGGTCATTCCATCCGTCTCAAACAAAAGGTTAGAAAAATTTAGAAAATATACATAAGTTCATCTATGGTAAGGTTAATCATATACGATTACAAAAATGAACTTATACTTCATATATCATACCACTTAATAAAATGAAACTAGTTTCTACTAACCAGGGACTTCCTGTAGGCCAGTGGTAGGCCATAAAGGCCAGTCGCACTTTGGTTGTGGTTTCGATTCCCACATCCTTGTCCGACACGATGGGTTGTCTCCTGTCCTGCAGGTTTTCCTTTTTCTAAAACTACATTACAATAACATCCCATGAATAATATCGAAAAAAGTTATATACTTAAACAATACTAACTTATGTCCAACATAATCCATTCCAATCTTTAGGCTTATCCATAATACTGTAGTCCACTCTCATATTATAGTGAAAATGATTACCATAGATTTCATATAACAAGCATGTTAATACCATCATTGATCCCCATATATCATAAGATATGTCTTTTGGGTCACATTCCAAACATTCAAAGGCCTTAATCATGTATTCTCTTGAAAAATGAATATCAATTGAATCATAGTGAAAATATGAGTGCTGTCAAAAGTTAACTCTTTCCACATACCAAACCCCCAAAATTCTATATACTCAAACCATGATATAACTATTTCCTTATATCAGTCATGAGCTCTTGAATACTATCAATCATTTCATTTTCTCATTATCCCTTCATTATGCGCATATCATCTTCTTTCCAAAGATAAATCCATCACGTTCCATGGTTACCGGTACCATAAAGTTATTGAAAACCACAATATACCAATACATAAATATTCTAATATTCCACGATACTATATAAAACATTATTTTAGAATCCCATTCCATAAAAACATAATCATTACACAACTTCATTTTCATACTCAACATCACAAATAGTGATCGCATGAGACTTCCCTTTATCCTTTGCCTTAAGAGGTTTCTCACATTGATCATCATTAACCCGTGGATTAGGGCATTTATTAGCATAATTCCCCATTTCCTTGCACTTGAAGCATTGAAGTTTTGGTGGTGTTATCTCTACAATATTTTCTTTATTCACATCATTAGCAACCCTTTTTCCATTACTTCGACACTCACCTGCTCGATAACGTTTGTTTCCACATTTAAAATATTTTCTAGTACCTTTTATGAAATCTCCACCATGCTTCTTTCCACACTTTGAGCATAAAGAAACATTCATCTTCTTTTCACCATTGTTCTGAGATTTCTCCTTGAACTCCATATTTCGTTTCTTGTCAAAACCATGAGATGGATAAGTTACACCAACTTCCAGTTCTACCTTGATAGCACAACGCACAATTTCTTCATAGCTAATGAAGTCTCTTATATCTAATTCCCTTCCAAGACGTGGTTTTAAGCCACTGAAAAATCGATCAACTTTACATTCAGGTTGGATGATAAAGCCAGATGCATACCTTGCAAGCCTTGTAAAATTCACTTCGTATATACCAACAGATTCATCATCCTTCTGCTTAAGCTCAAGAAAATCCTTCTCTATCTTTGTTCAAAGAATACGAGGGATGTACTTATTGAAAAATAAGTTCTTGAACTCATCCCATTCCATGGACTCAATTTCATCTCATGGCCTCGTATTCTTGAAAAGATTCCACCATTGATCAGCTTCACCTTCCAAATGATATACTGCTAATATGACTTTATCATGTTCAGAACATTAAAGAACTAAAAATATATTTTCAGTTGTACTGATGCATTGTTCAGCAACAAGTGGATCAGAAGACCCACTAAAAGAAGGTGGATGTTGCCTCATGAAGGACTCAATAGAATATTGTTCCCTTCTCTGCTCATTTGGAAGTCCAGAATGATTCATAGCTTGTGTAAGTATAGAAATAAGATTTTGCACTCCATATCCCATAACATTTGTTTTTTCAGGAGGAAAATCATTACATCGCCCATTACATTGATCAACACGGTTCCTTCGGGTTCCGGCCATCGTCTAAAACCCAAAAATAATAGTGTGAGAGGAAAAAATCGTGCTATGAAAAAAAAATAATAAAGGGGGAGTACCTTCAATATATAAAATCTTAGGTTTAATTATATGATCATTAGCAAAATTCTATGACTATAACCTATACGTATACATAACCTTAGGGACATCCCTATACATACCTTAGAAATATCACTAGGGATCTCACTAAAGTTCTCGCATCCTAGTTTCCAAAGGTTGACTAAACCTTTCCTCTAATACCAACTATAACGGTCTAGAATTACTTCTAGTGGACTATAATTGATACCTATAGGGGTACTCCATGGGCGGCTACACCCACTGGGTGGGACACACCACCATCCCCAGTGGCAGCCATTTCCTCACGAGGCCCTTGGGCGGAAGAGCCATGCTTCGTCCAACGCTCACATGTGAGAGTTCCCAAGGATCGAATTCATTCCTACCTCATTTTCCTCGGATACCAACTGTAGAGACCCAAATCTTGACATACATGGACATTACCTTACTTTTTCAGAATACTTAGTATATAACAAAAATAGACACGCAAGGACCGTAATAGTTTAGTGTCTTTGGAAACACGGAATATAATCTTCTAATCATGGTGAAAGATCTTCAACATCTCCAATAAAGATCTTCCCCTTTTGTTTTCTTACCTAAAACATTTCTTTATAACCTGGGGAAAATAAAACATATAAAGGGTGAGCTCAAATGCTCAGTAATGGTAAGCATGAATAAAATAAAACAAATCATATACATTTGAACTTAAAAACATGAACATAATGTTTAAACATCAAAAGCTTGAGCATTGACATAAAACATGGAAGTACATAAGGCATAGAGCATAAAAGAACATTAAGCATTATAAAATAGAATGGGAGTAAAAAATGTAACTGTGCCAACCATTAAGCACATGTTATGATTTCCCTAGTAGCCAAGGCATTGTTGCTAATACCATCTTAGTGGACAAAGTCCCTTTCTGAATCGAGTTCACTCCTTGTTTCAATCCTGTAGCACTGAACTGGATTAACGTACCGTTCCATCCATGTCTATCTAATGAGATATAAATCATTACCCAATGAATTGGAGGGAGATATAGGTCCCACCCATCTCATAATGAAATCATTCTTACTTGTGCCACAAAATAAACATACATCATTCATAATAACCCAATGAATGAAATGGGTTTCAAAAACATCATCTCATCATCACATAATCCATATAAAATAAATGGATATCATTTCATAATAAGAAAATTGAAACCATGTAAATCATAGAGACATTATACTTTAAACATACACATATGAAATAATGTCATCTTAGAAGGAAAATGGTTTTGATAAAGCACTTGAAATGAATTCTTGAGGAAGATATCCTTTCTTCTTAAAAATCATTTTCTTTTCACAAAATGCCATTGAATTTTTAAAATAGAAGTATTTTGATGAAAATATTCATAAAATATTGTAGAGTAAGCATCATGAAAATGAGGGGTTATGAAACGGGGAAAATCCATTCGTGCCGTATATGTTAAAAAAACATTATTCTCGTACTTTTGCTGGAAAAGTCAAAAAATACCTCGTAAAAGAAAGATTCCATACATACCATGTAGAAAAAGTAAAAATGGGTAAAAATGACATTAAACATACATGAAACCATTTTTTGGAAGCATGGACATGGATGAGAACACTAACCCCAGTAAATTCTTATGAATAAATAATCTCGAATAAGAACGAGATTGGAAAAGTTATCCCTTACCTTAGGTCCAATATGCTTCGTATGGATCCGAAACTCCTGTATAATGATATAAATAATGTCATTGACTTATTAAATAATCATATTAATTGTTATGACATCATATATGTTTCACTTATGATTTTATATTACCCTTTCTTTTGTAAATTCTATGTTATAGTAGCCTTTTGGGAAAAATCATTTCATTTATCATATGTGTTTCCACTTGTCGTTTCTTGATATTATTACATATATCATTATTTAAATAATTCCAGAATGTAAAACATGATTTATATATAATATATATTAATCATATACATATATATTATAGATTGATAAAAGGAATGAAATACACCGTTCATAGAGACAGTAGGTCGTACGTACGCATGAACGCTGTTTTCGTTTCCTTATTGAATTGAATGAAACTAAATAGATGAAATAAATATATATATACGTAAATCCAGTATCATTATTATTTCATATATTTCATTATTATTCATTATATAAAATTTATGATCATTCATGTATGGTTAATCATGGAGAATGAATCTCATCGCGTCGTGGAGACGGTAGTCCGTACGTAAGCACGAGCGATGATATATTTCCCATAATTATAGAATTGGAGTGGATGGTATAATATATCATAATTAGTATGATCTTATAATAACCATATATATTTATTCTTTACAACATTATACCCATCCATGTAAGGTGTTGGTGGAAAAACAGATTACACCACGGCGTGGAGAGGGTATTCCGTACGTACTCACGCGCGGTGATTTTGTTTTCCGTAGGATGGATAAAAGGTGAAATAGGGTTGTTTAATATTTATGACAACATATCATTATATTAGGGATACTGATGTTATTACTTCATAATGAAACAACTAAATAAGAATAATTTGATGTAGAAATAAAATTGAAAGAATCTGTAACATATATTACCTCTTCTTTGACACGCCTCTTTGAATCCTCTTCTTAGGGTACTAAAATTGGTCTTTGAAGAAGTCCAGGACCTCTAGGATGTTTATAGGGAAGTTTATAAGGGAAATGGTCAGGGTTTGGCCGAGCTTAAATTCTCAAATTGGTGCGAGGAAGAGAGGGAGGAGGTGCCCTTTTATAAGGGAGGAGAGAGGAACCTTTGGAAATCATAAAAATATTAATTTATAATAAATCTAACCCCACTTAAAAACCTCCAAAAATGACTCATATTTGTATATTAGATTAGATAGGGTTGTAATCCCATCAAACAATAAAATTTAGACATGTTAGGAATTTATCTTAAGCATTATCAACTTGATTTATCCTTATTTAATCAATTTAATTTTATTTGTGGTAATAACATTATAAATTTTAAATTATAACAAATAATTACTTTTTTATTGTGAATTTTCAATAATTGGATACTTTATAACATTTTATACCATATAAATTTAAATTTATAATTTTTAAATATCTTTGTGATTTTTAAACAATTTTATAATATGTTATTTTTATAAAATAACAATAGTGTCAATTTTGACAGTATTCATTTATTTGAATTTAAATAAAATATATATAGAAGATATGTTCGAAATAATAGCTTTAATAGATTCATAAAATTTCATATGTTTTTAGAAAATTAGTTTAACACATTAAATAGTTCATATAATATTTATTTTATTATTTTTAAAACCGTTTATTTGGTTTATCTCTTAATAAAATAATTACTACATCATAATTGTATAATTACTTAATATACTTATTTGTTGCATAAAAATTAAAAATAAAATCCTATGATGAAGATAAATATATTATCTTTCACAATAATCTTTTACTCGAATTTATCATCTTAAAATCACAATATTTAAATTGTTAGATTTATTAAATTATGAAGGTGACCACTTTGGCATCATTTAAAATAAAATAATATAAGTGTCATAATCGATTTTATAAGTCTCAAAATGGTCAAATATTCGACCATTGAATGATTATGGTTTTCATTTACATGACCAATAAGTTTTGGTCGGGGTTTTGTGCCTTTTATGATCAATATTAGTTTAATAAAAACTATATTCTTGATTTTTCACTAGATAATCAATTTCTGCATCACTATTGTGTCATAATTAATGATAATTATTTAATCGCTAAATATTATAAATAAATTCATATGATGTATATAATTTCATTATATTTCTGTAGAATATTCATGTTTAAATTTTCATGAAGTTTATCACTAAATTAAAATTAATATACTTATAATATTTAAGAGAGTGACATGTTGTCACTTTCTTTGGTTTTAATAATAATTAAGTTATTTTCATGGACGGAAGTCCATTAAATGATTCTAATCCAACCCTTAGGTGATATGTTTCTACTTTTAGTCATCCAATAGGATTTTGGAAGGTGTTAGGTTAATTTTATAATCTTATATTTACCCTTAATTACCCGATTTACCTTTAACTATGGTAAATAAAATATAACGTAGTTACTATTCATAAAGCCCAAAAATAAAAAGTAGCTTATTAACATAATTTGGACCCACTGATTCCAAATATGGAATCAATTTTTCCAAATTCAATACAAAAAATTTGTATAAATTAAATTAAAATTAATCCAGTTGTCGAAAGAAAACGAGTTTTTGTTTAAAACATTGTAAAAGATTGAATTGATTTAACCTACGAATTCAAGGTAAAATCAATGATAATGGAATAAATTATATTAAATGGTAAAAATATATTATATTTATACTTTAAAACCATTCCACATTATAATTCAACAACATAAATTATTACGATTAAAAAAAATTGTTTTTAATTACAATATAGCGTGTTTTACTATTCATTAAAATATGAAAGTTATCAGAATAATATGAAAATTTTATCCAAGGTAAAATTTTATATCCTTTTTCCAAAGAATAATTTTATGTTTTAAAATTGAAGTTATAAACATGTAAAAAACTATATTTAAAGTGGGTGCTCCATAAAAAGGTGGCAAAACTGCATTTTTTGAAAAATACTTATTTTACCCGAAAAATTTATTTTGTTCTCTTAACATGTTCTAGAAAATGTATAAGATGAATAATAATGTAATAAAATTAAAAATGTAGTTAATTATATTCATAATGTCTAGTCAATGATAATATAATAATAATATATCATTGTTTAGTGAAACCCGGTATTACGTACAACGCACGCTATTGAGGAAGGTCGTGATTGCGTGTAATGCAAGACAAGTCAGGGTTACGTGTTGTGCAAGACACCTTAATTGTTTTGTATAAAATAATCCAACCATATTTCATTTATACATGAATATATATATATATATATATATAATCATATATATATACACTCAATGTTGCGAACTTGAAATTGTCTGTAACAAGATCCAAGAATAGTGTTGCGTATACTACAAGATAATACGGTGTTGCGTATAGTACAAGATAATCTTTGTGTAGCGTAAAAAATATGATATGAAAGAAATTAAAAAGAATATATCTTATAAAATCTCGGGTTGTTACATATCAAACTCAAAACAAGCATATATCCAAGTTCACACCCAAAAATGCATCTATAAACATGCTCCAACCCCTCTTGTAGGATTCCCTTTATCAAAACAATTCTAACATACTAGGGTCGAAGTCAAAACTAATGATCTCTAGGTCACCCACCTATCCTTACCAATAAACTATCATATCAGGGTCACTAGGTGTCAAACCCCATCCAATGTATTTCTTAAATTTAATTATTTTCTTGATATTAGATCTTTTGGTTGAGTTTTAGTTTGAGTTTCCAAAAGAGTATTTGGATTTGTGGTGTTTGGTTTGTTTTGGTCCATATATATGGTTATTATGAAAAGTATTTGGAGAAAATGGAATGGTGGGGGAGTTTATGACACTAATGGTGTCACTACATTGTGTTTAAATCATTCAAGGATCTTTGGGAAGACATACCAAGTGTTTTTAGTGTCATTAGAGATTTTCCAAGACAATTTTTAGGTCACAAAGTTTGAGCATGGTTCAACCAAACCATGAAACATAAATCTTTAGGTCTAGAAAAAATTTCTAACAGCATTCACACGTTTTTCACATGGTTTAAAAAATCATGCATAAAATCCATGCATCCCAATAAACCAAAATAACCATTATTTTATAACCCTGATTTAATTGATTCCACATCCCATTTGACCCCCTCTTAGTTGGGTATCGACCAGAGGGTTCCCCCTACATTATCCTTTATCATGGGCCAGTTTTTTGGGTTCATCAAACATTTCCCTTTCCTCTTCTTATCTTCTCCCTCTCATGGTTTCCCGGGGCATGATACATCTTGTTCAACCCCGGGATGAGGTTTCCCTGATTTGGGTTGATTTCTTTGATTATAGGGTGTTCAGTTTGTTCATTTGGCCTTGTTCTTACTTCTGTGAGAGTTTCATTTCATTGACACATCTTTGAGGTATGTGTACAATCCATTTCCTTTCCAATGCATTCCTTTTGATGATTGATCTTTCCTAAATGGTTTATAAATTTTTTTGTGATGTATTAAAAATAATTATTTGGTGTTTTCATGATGGTAAATGGGCGTGAAACAGTTTTCCAAAGGGTTTTGTTAATTTTGACTCTGTTTGAATGCATGCAAGGTGTTTGATAAAATGAAAATTGAACTTTTAAAGAGAAATTGGGTCCTTTGGGGTAGTTTTTTTACCTTGGTTATGTTTTTGAATTATTGTTGTGTTGTGATTTGGGTATTATATGTGGAAATCGAGGAATTTTATGGGTTTTCACATATGTTTGGTTTGTTATATTTGTTTCAAAACAAGATATTCTTCATTAAAATTTATTATTAAAGTTGTGTGAAGTGTGACTGTGTTAAAAAGTGTGTTTTACAAAGGAAATGAGGATTTTTACAAGTGATTTTCCATGTTATGTTTCTTGATTATGTGTTATAAATTTTGTAATGTGTTCGATGCACATTTGAAAATTAGTTTGGTGTGCATCTTGATTTGAAAGAGGTTTTAATTATGAAAATAGTTGGGTTTTATGTTGGATTTTATTGATGCAATTATAAATGGGTTTTATGAGTTGTGAAAGTGGCGTGAAATGTGTTTCTAAATTTCCTTGGTTTTTCAAGTAAATTTAAATGTGGATTCAAATGTGTTTCTAAAAGATTGGATCATTTGTAATTTTGAGACAAGTTTTGGTGAATAGTTGGAATAAAGTCCCATATGGAATTTTAAGACATGATTTGGTGAAATGTTTCCATAAAGTCCCATTTGGAGATTATCAAGTTGTTGAATGTTTTTCAAATGTCTTGGAAAGATTTTTTTTATTTTAAATGCAAAGGAATGTTTGTAATTTTGCTTGTGAAAGTGGTGTTTTATATAAACTTTACATAATGATGTGGAAATGGATTTGTAAATGTTTATGGATTGGAAATGTTAAAGGCCTGATTGGAACTTGAGTGGTTTATGAAGTTTTTTTAAAACTCGTATGATGTTAAAGGCTTTATTGGAACATTCTGTTGTTTTTTGAAATTAGTTTTGGAACCCATGTGAGATATGGACCTGGTGGGCATGTTTTCATGTTTTTGAAAATTGATTGAAAGAAAGGGTTTCTTGAAGGACGAGTTGGTATTATTATAATGATTTGGAAAGTGGTTGTGTTTATAGAAAATAGTAGTTTCCATGAGACCTTTAATTTTTGAATAAATGTGTTTTTGAATGAAATGGATTTTCATGTGTTTTTGTGATACTAGGATTGTGTTTGGAAGAACCACTAGAATATGGGATTTGTACCCCTCTAGTGGCTCACACATATTAATTTTGTTGGTATTAAGTCCAATCGAACATGATATGGGATCCTTTCTAATCGTTGATGCATGAAGACGTAGTTGGTTATGATTTCTATGTTATTTTTTTAAATTATTATTATTATCAAAGGATTCCTAGGCATAATCTATAGGGTCAAGTGATGATTGATTGTTGACCTCGATTAAATGGGTTGGTTCCCCTTAGAATTTATGGGGCTATGTGGGACATTCCACTGGATTGGATAATTTAGAGAAGAAAGATGGTTATAGACAATGGAGGTTCACCATATGCCCACAAGTAATTATGGACTAAGTACATCTAGGTATTACCTCAAGATATGTTTAGAAAAATATCATGATTATCTATCTATATGTTCTGTTTATTTTCTGTTACATGTTGGATATTGATCTTTCTAGTTGTACCTATATATTTTGATTCCATTAAACTCTTCACGACCCATTTTTTTTATCTGTTTCAGTTTTTGATTTGGATTATGGTATTGAAATGGGTTCTAAAAAGTGAAAGTATTTGTTGAAAAAGAATGGTGTATGTTTTGTTTTATAAAATCAAAATTTCAGGAAATATCTATTTACTTGCTAGAAATGTTTTAAATGATTATTTTCTAATTATATCTCAACTAGTGTTTATGGGATGTTTTGGGAAAGGAAATGAAATAACTCAATGGCGATTACCTACAGAGCTATTTCATGCTCACACTCTACTTGTGCCACTTGGGGTCAGTAAACCAAAACTATTTTTCAGGTGAAGGTTTATTGTTCGGTTGCTCTTAAGGAAGGTTGGACTTGTGATTGGTAGTGACTAAGTGGTTACGTGGACATAATTTAGGCATGGTCTAGTTTTGGTTTTGTATTCAGTTTTGTTATATTCAGTAGTAGTTGTATCTGGATCTTTTTCATTTTTATATATATCAAGTGGTTGGTTTTTCAATTTTTTTAGTTTGGTTCCTTTTGATCATAGTTTATTTAGGAAACATCATTCCAACTGTGATTACCTAGATGCTTGGAAGTAGTTTCTAGCCCATGGGGATTTGAAATGCCCATCGGGCTAAATATCGGACCGGGTCAGATGTCAGGTTGGGTGGAATCCCAACATGGTTTGTGAGAAAATGGGATCAGAGTAGGCCCTTGTTATTTGGGGTGTTTGGTCGATCCGAGATTAGGATTTTCAGGGCATGGGAGGTTGGTACAGGAAGGATCTCATGAACCCCTACTCGTTCTAAACCACAACTTTCTAGGAGTTGTTTCATAGTTGAGTCTTCTATTTATTTATTTTTTGCATGGATGGGGTATGATAATGGATGTGAATTAGTGTCATAATGTTATCTCACATAGAGTATTGAACCATGTGGAGTCTGATTTCATGGTTTAAGGTCCTCTTAGTTGTTGGTTCTTACTTTGGGAATGGGTCACTAACCATGTCGTTAGGTAATGCATGTCCATTAGTTCTTCATCTTGGGTGTTTTATATGAGTTGTTTGTTTGGGTTGGTTTATGAGTGGATTTTCAAAATGATTTTTTTAGAAAATCTTTTTTCCAAGGCAAAATGGTTTCAAGGTGTGATAATATGGGCTTTATTGTTTGAAGATAATTTGAAAGTGAGTTAAGGTTATGTGGAAAGTGGCTTATGATTTGAATTAATTTTAAAATGAAATGAAATTTTGGTTTTTGGAAAGAATATTTTTTGTTATGTTTATATTATTTGTATTATGAGCATATTAGATCATCTAGAGGTTTTAGTTGGATTAATTTTTTGGTGATTTTGATTTTAGTTCTCAATTTATCTTTTATTCAGAGTATTCCACCCAGAAATGTAACTAAAATTTTTTGTGGGTCACATCTTGTTTTTTATTTTTCTTAGTTGTTTCTCATATTTCATGGTGATCAAGGTCTTTAAGAGGTAGATGAATGGATTGAAGATGTTGAGTGTGACTCTGGATCATTGGGAACTCCCAAATCCATATGTGTGCGTACTATTTTGGGGTTTTTTGAGGGTCTAGCTTTACATTAGTGCAATGTGACTGCTCTGTCGTCAACACAAGTTGGGATGATGTGCGAAATGTTTATGACCAATTTCATCTGAGGGTTCATACCTGAGGAGGTGAAGAATAGGTAGGTGGAAGATCTCGGGAGAAAACAAAAAGGCCAGCAAATAATTAAGGCCTATTTTGATCACTTTAAGGAGCTAGTTTCTTTTTCTCTGGAGATAGTGTCACAGGATAAGTTGAAGGCTCCTCTATTCATATAGGGTATTTATACTGAGATCAAAGAGTGATCTCTCTCCTCCAATAATATTTATTTTGAGAATTTGATGAAATCCGAGTTGATTTTTGGAGTGCAGTTGGTGGTATGTGGTGCTTATGAAGGTTCACCATCTAGTGAAAGGTGTTTCTCAAAGAAAACCATTTTTGAGAAGCCTCTTTCAATTTTTTTTATTCCATTTCATCAGGAATTTTTATCATGTGTTTTCAGCATGGACGGTTTGCGAATTCAAAGACTTCTTGTTGTAATCTTCCAAAAACCTATCATCATTGTTCCCATTTGGGTTATCTAGAGAAATTTTGTAAGACGTGTTTCCCAACAAAGAAATCTTGATCAGAGGATGTCTGATTTTTACTATGAGGCAGTGGATGCTTTAGAAATCAGGGCTCTATTTTTATGCCCTGAAGTGATGCTTGTGAATTTTCATGGAATTTATAGGGATGTTGGTAACCTTGTAACAATTATGGTCTTTTGTTTTAGAGTGGAGACAATTTAAATTTCTAGTTGTGGTTTCTCTCTTTTTGTGAGTTCTTCGTAAGAGGCTCAGTGGTCCTATTTTCTTGTAGTTTTGTTTTTTATTTTGTTGTGGATATTTAAATTGTTATCCTTTCTTAAATCAGTTATAGTTTTCTATTACACATGTTGAAGAAATTTTTTCTTGATAATATCAATTTTTGTATCTTGTTCTCAGATTCGCTACTTGGGTTTTGTTCCTTTTCATGGGTTTACCCTAGTGTTGGGGTTTCGATTTATGTGGGGATTTTTGGTTCTGATACTGGTGTTTTTTATCTTGTGTGGAGAAGTTGGGCTGGTTCATGTTGGTAGTTACCGTATTGTTCAACCTGGGATGATTTCATTGGAATTTCCCACATTGGGCTGATTCAAATTTATGACATGGGGTTAGTTATGTTCTTGTGGTGGGGAGAATCCTGTCATTATCTATCATTCTTCTTCATGTTTTGGTTACCTCTAAAAATGGTCAGGTGTGACTTGAGGATTGAATGGATACCCAATGGACAATTGGTTCATTTGATCTCATATCATTTCAACCGCAAGCCTTGTCTGTCATGTGGATGGGTATCTTCTTTGGGGAATAAAGTGTTTGTGGTGGGAAGAATTGTCACACCCCAACCATGGAATTTATTTTATTTTATTCTTTTCTTGATCTTAGATATTTAATTTGAGGATTAGGTTGAGTGTCCAATAAGAGTCTTTTTTTGCCCTTGTGTATGGTTATTGTGAATTTTATTGGGAGAAAGTGGCATGGTGGGGAGTTTATGACACCAATATTGTCCCTACATTATGTTCAAATAATTTAAGGATATTTGGGTGGACTCTCCTAGTGTTTAGGGTGTCATTTGAGTGTTATTGGGAAATTTATCATGTAATTTGGTTTGTGAAAGGTTTCCCCAAATAGTGAAACTTAAATCTGTAGGTTTAAAAAATGATTCAAGTATCACTCACATGGTTTACAAACAGTTTACAAAATCCTGCATCAAAATTGTGCATCCCATTAAAAACAAAAAAAAATATTTTAAAAAACCGAATTAAGTGATTCCACATCTCATTTGACCACCTCTCTATTGGGTATCATCCCAAGGGCACCCCCCCCCCCTCTGACATTTTCCTTCATCATGGTCCACTTTTTTGGGTGATTTATCACAAAAGGGTAGTGATTCTTTATGATTTCTTCATCAAATATTTCACATTCCTCTTCTTCTCTACTCCCTATCATGGTTTCATGGTTTCTATTTTCTTGGATCTACCTTGTATATAGCCTAGTATATGGGATGGATAATGTGGGTTTATTTATTTGATGCTAGGTTGTGTGGTTTGTTCCTTTTCCCTTGGTCTTCCTTCTTTGGGAGTTTTGTTGTGATCGCACATCATTGAGGTAGGTGTTTCTGAACATTTCCTCTTTGGAACATTCCATTTGATTCTTGATCATTACAAAATGATTTATAAATGTTATTTTCTTTCATTTTTATTTCATATCATTCTTTTTTGGTTTTTTCATGATGATATATGTGATAGTAATGTTTTCCAAATGTTTCATTAATTATGCTTATGTTTAAATGACCAAAAGGTGTTTGGTAAAATTCCAATTAAACTTTTAAAGTGAAATTGTGTTCTTTGGGGTTGTATTTTTCTTGAATTATGTTTTAGGAATATTTTTGGGTTGTTATTTGGGTATTATATGTGTAAATCATTGACTTTTATGGTATTACACATATGTGGGGTTAGTTTTATTGGTTTAAAAAAGTGAATATTCTTTTAAAGATGTTTTCAATGTTGTGTGAAGTGTGAATGTGTTAAAAAGTGGGTTTTACAAAATAAATGGGGTTTGTTTCAACTAAAATTATTTGTTTTGATTCCTGAATATGTGATATGAATTATATGAAGGGTCTAAATCACGATTTAAAATGTGTTTAGTGTGCGTTTGGATTTGAAATAGGCTTTTCTTGTGAAAGTGGTTGGGTTTTATGTGTTCTTTTATTGTTGTGTTTCAAAATTGGTTTTATGAGTTGTTCAAGTGGCATGAATTTCTTTCCAAATGTCCTTGATGCTTTGAGTGAATTTAAATGTGGTTTCAAAAGAGTTTCTTTAATCTAGTCCCATTTGGAATTTTAATACATGTTTTGGTGAATAGTTGGAGAAAAGGCTTGTTTGGTATTTTAAGACGTGTTTTGGTGAATATTTGGAATAAAGTGCTATTCGGTGCTTTTCATGTTTTTGAATTTTTTCCACTTGTCTTAGAAATAGTTTTGGATTTGAAATACAAAGTCCTATTTGGTATTTTTCAAATGAAAGTGATGATTTATATTGACTTTGAAAAATTATGTGGAAATGGATTTGTAAATGTATTTGGATTAGAAATGTTAAAGTCCCATTTGGAATTTGAGAGGTTTTTGGAATTTTTTTTTAAAACTTGTATGATGTTAAAGGTTCTATTGGAGCACTTTTTTTGTTTTTGGAAATTGGTTTTGGAACCCATGTGAGGCATGGTCCTAGTGGGCATGTTGGCATGTTTTAAAAAATGGATTTAAAATGTGGGTTGCATGAAGGCCTGGTTGGTATTTTTAATATTATTTAGAAATTAGTTGTGTTTATGGAAAATTTTGGATTCCATGCGACCTTTAACATTTGAATAAATGAGTTTGTGAAATAAATTGATTTTCATGTGTATTTTTTATACTTTTCTTATATTTGGAAAAACCACTAGAACATAGGATGTGTTCGCCTCTAATGGCTCGTGCATTGGAATGTTGTTAGTATTAAGTCCATTAGAACATGAGATGAGATCCATTCTAGTGGATCATGAGGATATAATGGGTTTTGGTTTCTATACCTTGTGTTTCCAAGTATTATTATTATTATCATTTTATTTCTAGCCATCATCTAGAGGGTCGAGTGATGGTTTCTTTTCGACCCTGATTAGATGGGTTAGTACCCATAGAATATATGGGGAAAGGTGGGATATGCCACTATATTGTCTATTTTAGATCATCTAGTTGGTTAGAAATTATGGAGCTACACTATATTATAGCATTTGAGTCCGAACTGAGTATGTTAAGGGATTGCCTCTAGAGATGTTTAGGAAAAGATCATGATTATCAATATGTATGTTCTGTTTATTTTCTGATGCATGTTGGATATTGATCTTTCTAGATATACCTACTTTTTTGGTTTCCTTTTGTTTCTTCACAACCATTTTTTATCTGGTTTGGTTTTTCATTTGGGAACTCGTATTGAAATGTGTTTTGTAATGTGAATTTTTTTAAAGGAACATTGATTTTGCTGTTTTAAAAACGGAAATTTGTGGAATGCTCTGCTTACTTACTGGATTTTTTTTAAAATATTATTTTGTAATTGTATTTTCAACAAGTGTTTATGGAATATTTCTGGAAAGGAAATTCATGAACTGTGTTGTGGTTTCCTGTTATGTTGTTTTATGCATACAGCATACTTGTGTCACTCGGTGTCGATAGACCCGAGTTGTTTCACAGGTGAAGGTTTCTAGTATGGATACTCTTGGAGAAGGTTGGTCTTGTGGTTGGTGGTGACGAAAAGGTTACATTGAGATCTTATTTTCAAGGTCTAGTTCTAGTTTTGTATTCTTTTTTATTTTTTTTCAGTGGTTGTTGATTCTAGATCATTTTTGTTTTTATATATATCTAGTGGTTGTTTTTGATGTGTTTTTTGTTTCATTCCTTTTTATCGTAGTTTATTTGGAAACAAATCACTACCATTTTGGTTACCTTAATTCCCATCACTAGTTTCCCACCTGTGGGGATCAGGAACACCCTTTAGGATATGTCTCGGACCGGGTTGGATGTCAAGTTAGATGGAATCCCACCCTGGTTCATGAGAAAATGGTATTCGAGAAGGAACTCATTCATTGGGTTGTTAGGTATATCGTAGATTAGGAATGTTTGGACTTAGGAGGTAGTTACAGGAAGGACTTCAGTAACCCCTTCTCATTCAAAACCTTGAGTTTCTAGGGGTTGTTTGAGAGTTGAGCCTTTGATCCTAATTTTTTTATTGATGGGGAATGATAAGATGGATGAATTTCATACTATGATCTCACTTGGAGTACTGACCCATGATGATTTTAAGTTCACGATTTATAGTCCTCTTAATTGGTGATGCTTACTTGGGGAATGCCCCACTGAACATTTCATTGTGTTATGCGTGGACACTAGTTCCTTATCCAGGGTATTTGATGTGAGTTGTTAATTTGGGTAGTTTTTTTAGTGTGAGTTTATTTTCAAAAGGAAAATTGTTTTTAGAAGAAGGATTTTTCAAGGAAAATGGGTTTCAATGTGTGATTATATGAGTTTGTGTGGAAATTGGATTGATATATGAAGCGATATGAAATTGAAATGAAATGGTGGTTTTTGAAAAGAGGATTTTTTTTTATATTTTCAGTGT
Organism: Viscum album; assembly: GCA_963277665.1. NCBI lineage: Eukaryota > Viridiplantae > Streptophyta > Magnoliopsida > Santalales > Viscaceae > Viscum > Viscum album. The sequence goes on from OY728123.1 coordinate 672,326,840, forward strand.
TTGTATTGTGAGAATTTTATTCTAGATTGAGGTGTTATTTTGGTTTAGTTTTGGGTGATTGGGATTTTGGTTCTCTTTTTTTCATATGTTCATAGTACACCACCCAGAAAGGTCCCCAAAATTTCTAGTGGGTCTCAACCTATTTATGGTTCTTCTTTGTTTTCGCCCATCTTTCATGGTGACTGAGGTCCATTTGAGGCAGTGGAATGGATTGAGGATGTTTATAATGTTTTTAAATCATTAGGAACTACCAAACATGCAAGAGTGCATACTATTTTGGGTTTGTCTGAGGGCCCATATTTGGATCTTTGGAAGGTGATTTCGATGTCATTGACTCAGTTAAGGATGACTTGATCAAGGATTAAGACAAATTTGATCTGATAGTTCATACATGAGGAGGAGAATATGAGAAAAGTGGAAGATCTCTGGACTATTCAAAAACGCCAATAGACTATGAAGGCCTATATTGATCACTTCAAGGATCTGGTATCTTTCTCTTTGGAGATAGTTTTATAGGATCAGTTGAAGGCTCCTCTATTCATTTGGGGTCTTCATTCTGAGATCATGGAGTGATTCCTCTCCTCCAAGGATATTCATTTCAAGAAGTTGGAGGACGAGGAATTCTTAGAAGAATGTGTTTTGGGGGTGTGGTCGATGGTAGGTGGTGCTCATGAATTTTCCGCATCTGCTGAGAGGTGTTTTTTAGAGAAAATCATTTCTGAGAAGCAGCATTAGTTGGTTCCAACTTCAATTTTGTGAGGACATTCGCTCGTGTGTTTTTAGTGTGGACAGTTTGGGCATTCAAATTAATCTTTCCATAATCCTCCAAAATCATATCATCCTTATTGGTATTTGGGTTATCTGGAGAAGTTTTTTAAGATGTGTTTCCCAAAAAATAAGGCTTGAATAAAGGATTATAGCACCTTCCTATGAGGTAGTGGATGCTTCAAACCTCAAAACTCCATCCAAAGGCCCTGGAGTAAATCTTCTGCTTAGTTAGGTATTATCTAGAGATGTGGGGATCATTGGCACAATTATTATCTCTAGTTTTGGAGTGGAGACAATTTAGATTTATTTTTGTAGTTTTTTTTCTTATTTTCAGTTCTTCTTAAGAGGCTCAGTGGTCCTGTTCTCTTATAATCCCATTTTTTTGCCTCATATTTTAATCTTTAAATGGTTATCCATTCACGAATAATATTTAGTTTTTTTGTGATTTTTTGGATATATAAATTCTTGAGGATATTATTGTTTATAGCTTGTTCTATAATTCTCTTCTTCGTTTGGGTTCCTTTTGTAGGTTTCCCCTTGTGTTGGGGTTTTCATTCATGAAAGGATTTTGTAGTTCTAGTAGTAGTGTTGTTTATCTAGTGTAGATAATTTGGTTTAGTTCATGTCCTGAGTTCCCACATTGCTCATCCCAAGGCGAGTTCATTGGAATTTCCCATGTTGGACTGATTTAATGTTGTTCTATGGTGTTAGTCATGTTCTTAGGGTGGGGAGAAGCATCTCATTTTCTCCCATTGTTCTTCATGTGATGGATTCCTATAGAAATGGTTGGTTGTGAATAGTTAACTAAAAGGTCAAATCGTGGATTGTTATTTAATTAGATCTCATGTAATTTCAGCCACTATATTTTCCCTCATGTGGCTGGGTGACTTTCTAGGTGTAGAAAGTGTTTGTGGTGGGGAGAATTATCACAACCCGACCATGGAATTTCTTTTATTTTATTCTTTTTTTATATATTAGATCTTTGGGTTGAGTTTTGGGTTGAGTTTCTAATAAGGGTCGTCGACATTTAGTGTTTTCTATTTTTTTGTCACAATGTACAGTTATTATGAAAGGTATTAGGAAAAAGTTGCATGGTGGGGAGTTTATAACACCAACAATGTCACTACATTGTGTTTAAATCATTCAAGGATCTTTGGGTGGACTCTCTTAGTGGTTGAGGTGTCATTTGGGTTTTTTTGGGAAATGTTTCAGGTCACAAGGTGTGATAATAGTTTTCCCAAACTGCGAAACATAAATATGTAGGTTTGGAAAATCTTTATAGAAACATTCACATGGTTTTCATATGGTTTACAAAACCGTCCAGTAAAACCATAGATCCCATTAAAAACTAAATAAATATTATTTTAAAAACCTGATTTAGGTGATTCCACTCCCATTTGACACCACCTTAGTTGGGTAGTGACCAGATAGTTCCCCCCTTCATTATCCTTCATCTTGGCCTAGTTTTGGGGTGATTTATCAACACATTTTATTGATTATGCCTGATTTCTTCCTCAAATATTTCACTTTCCTCTTCTTCTTTTCTCCCTCTCATGGTTTCTATAGGCATGGATCCATCTTGGCTGAACCATAGTTTGAGGGTTTGATTAGGTGGGTTCATTTCATAAATCCTAGGGTCTGTGGTTTGTTCCTTTGGCATTTTCCTTACTTTTTTAGGAGTTTTGTTTCATTCACACATCGTTGAGGTTGGAGTTTCCATACATTTCTTGTGTGCAACGTACCATTTTATGCTTGAGCCTTACTAAATGGTTTATAAATGTTATTTTCTTGCTTGCGATGTCTTGGAATGAATTTTGTTTTGTGTTTCAATGATGTAAAATGGATGTGAAATGGGTTTCCATAGGGTTTCGTTAATTGATCCTATGTTTAAAAGCACGCAAGGTGTTTGATAAAATTAGAATTGAACTTATAAAGTGAAGTTTGGTATTTTGGGGTAGTTTTTTACTTTGGAAATGTTTTTGGAATATTGTTGGGTTGTGAGTTGGGAATTATATTTAGAAATCGTTGTCTTTTATAGCATGACACATATGTGTTGTTTGTTTTTTTGGTTAAAACACATTTTTGATTCATTAAAAGATGTTTTCAATGTTTCGTGAAGTGTGTGTGTGTTAAAAATTGGTTTTCCAAAGGAAATGGGGTTTGTTTCATGTGATATTATTTATTATGTTTCATGAATATGTTCTATGAATTGTGTAAAGGGTGTGAGGCACATTTGAAAATGGGTTTGGTGTACATGTGGATTTGAAAAAGGAATTGCCTATGAAAATGGTTGGGTTTTATGTAGGATTTCAATATTGTATTTTTAAATGGGTTTTATGAGTTATGAAAGTGGCCTAAAATGTGTTTCTAAATGGCCTTGGTGATTTGAGTGAATTTAAATGTGGTTTCAAATTTGTTTATGTAATCTTAGACCATTTTTCATTTTAAGATATATTTTGATGAATAGTTGGAATAAAGGTCCATTGGGTATTTTACGACATATTTTGGTGAATATTTGACATAAAGGCCAATTTGTTTCTTCTCATGTTGTTTCATGTTTTTCACTTGGCTTGGAAAGAGTTTTTTATTTGAAATGGAAAGGCTTGAATGGAATTTTTCATGTGAAAGTGGTGTTTTATACTGAATTTGTAAAATGATGTGGAAATGGATTTGTAAATGTATTTGGATTAAAAATGTTAGTCCCAGTTAGAACTTGAGTTTCCTGGGGGGGGGTTAAAAAAATTTATAATTTTAACGTCCTGATTGGTATGTTTGTTGTTTTTGGAAATTCGTTTTACAACCTATGTGACTAATTGGCCGGATTGGCGTGTTGGCATGTTTTGGAAAATGTATTGAAAACATCGTTAACGTGAAAACCTGTTTTGTATTTTTAAAATCATTGGAAAGTGGTTGTGGAGATGGAAAATGGTTGTTTTCCATGTGATATTTAATTTTCAGATAAAAAATTTTTGGAAAGAAATATATTTTCATGTTTTTTTTTATATTTGGATTATGTTTTGAAAAACCACTAGAACTTGGGATGTGTTCCCCTCTAGTGGCTCGTGCACAGGAATTTTGTGGGTATTGATTCTATTAGAACTGAGGATGGGATCACCTCTAATGGCTTGTTCATGATGATATAGTTGGTTATGGTTGGTATACCATGTGTTGTCAATTATTATTATTATTATTATTATGGGATTCATAGGCATCATCTAGAGGGTCAAGTGATGGTTTCTTGTCGACCTTGATTAGACAGGTTGGTGTCCCTTAGACATGATGTGGCTAAGTGGGGTGTGCCATTAGATTGGCTAGTTTAGATCAACCATTTGATTATTGACTATAGAGCTACTCCATATGTTGGAAGTTGAGTCTGAACTGAGTACATCTATGGATCGCTTCTAGAGATTTTCAGGAAAATTTCATGATTATCTATATTTTATTTATTTTTTGTTACATGTAAGATATTGATCTTCCTAGTTATACCTGATTTTTTGGTTTCCTTTATTTATGTATAACCATTTTTTGTTATTTATTTGGGTTTTTCATTTGGGTTCTGGTATTGAAATGGGTCGTGGAAGGTGAAACGGTTTTTAAAAAGGAATGGTGTTTGTTGTTTTAAAAATGAGAACTTTGGGGAAAGAACTGGTTAATTATTATAAATATTTTAAAATATTATTTTTAAATTTTATTTTAAACTAGTTTTTATGGAATATTTCGAGAAAGTAAATGCATGGACTCTAGGGTGATTACCTACTAATCCATTGTATTCTCACACCCTACTTGTTCCACTCAACATCGGTAGACCCGAGATATTTTACAACTGTTGGTTTCTTGTTAGGTTGATCTTAGAGTAGGTTCATATTGTGGTTGGTGGTTTCCAAGAGGTTATGTGAAGATCTGGTTCGAATGGTCCACTTTGATTTTTGTATTTAGTTTTTTTCATCAATAGTCATTGTATTTGGATCTGTTTCGTTTTTATATATATCTAGTGTTTGGATTTATTGCGTTTTCAATTTGGTTCCTTTTTATTCGTTTTATTTGGGAAAAATTCATTCACAATATGATTACCTTGATGCACAACACTAGTTGTAATCCTTTGGGGATTGGTAATTCCCTTCGGGCTATGTCTCGGACCGGGTCGGATGTTGGGTTGAAGGTCATCCTAGCCTAGTTCATGACACATGGTCCTACCATAGAGCCTGAAGGTTAAACCTCTATAAGGGAGGTAGTATCATTTACTGACAAGGGTAAAAACTGCCAAAATGGGTTTGGTTATACATGTTTTCAATTTAATGTTATAAAGGAATTCTCCCTATAAGTTGTAATTTACAACCCACAAAAATGAAACCCATTTGTAAGGTATTAGTTTAATGAAAGGAATCTAACAACATCATCTTCGAAGCATCGTCCTATCAGGCACTAATCCTCTTTGACTATCCTCATAAGTGACTTATCTATACAGGGCCATGATATCAATTATAGGGAAGATAATGAACTAATACTCACCTAGAATCCATATACAATAATACCCCCTTAGGGTTCCAGTTCACTATAAAATTCTAGGTACCTTTCAGCATAAAAATTAATGATCTATCTAGATTACCATCAAAAATCATGGTTATGTAAAATATCATAGAAATTTAAATGGGAAAACTCTATGTAGTTTGATACAAATCATTAGTTAAATACACCTAAAAAATGATACAACCACAATGTGTCTACTTGGAAGTCATTAGCTGCTGATAACTTCCTGTGAGCGTCAATTGTAATAACACTACATTGTCTCACTGATCATTTTCATTCCACACTTAGATAGTTTGGTTAAGTAAAATATCATTCAACGATATGTGGGAAAACACAACATAGGTAGTAAATGACACCTTAAATATCCTAACCAAAGTAGTAATGCCCCATGAATGGTCGGCACATGGGAACCATGTGACTAATCAGCCTACTAGGGTCACTACCCCTCCCATGGACAAGCACTAATTCATCCTCACTATGAAACGTCCCACCATAGATCCACATAACATTCCATCATAAAGAAAATATATGTACTAGTTGACCTAATTGAGAAGAATTTCTCCAAAAACCTATATCGTAAAACACTATTTAGGTTGTTTTTAACACATTAAACAATTTCCCTCTCCCATTAGGGGAAACATATCACACTAGATTGCCTATAAAATGCGTATCCTATGTGCAAAATATGATGCATGAACAAACACCTCTTACCTATAGTGTAGAAGAGTCAAAAGTAATCATTTTCTTCTCCAAAATAGCATAGATCCATTAATCCATAATAAATCATAAACTCTACACAAGAAGTGTTCCACGCAATGGTAATTTCATATACAACTGAAACATTTTAGATCAAGAAAAATAATCTCATAGCCCTCCAGGACTTCTTATCATAACACGTGTTCTCAATGCTATAGTTTGATATTCAACATAGGTATCGACACATTCCTAATACTATTATCTACCTAATCACAAATTGTAAATACACATGAAAAGAAACATCTATGATACCAATTTTTCATATCCTGACCCAGTTCAATATATAAATAGTAATAGAATCAGATGAAAAATGGCCTAAAGTGCAGAAACCCATACATTAGAAACTACTAAATAGTAGTGAGAGCCTAGGGTGTGTCTGTGGGAGGACTATTCTCTCATATTATAGTAATAATATATAAAAAATAACCAATAATTATCCATATCATTAAATAAATAGAGTATAGAAGCAATATATATAAATAAGTCCTTAATAAAATGGAATTTGGTAATGGCCTGAATAGACATCTCATACGTACAACACTGATCTCCAACTGGAATTATCTCATATATAGGATTAAATAAAATAAATATAAATAAAATTATAAGGATCTTCTACTATACCCAATATGAACCTCATATTTGGGCACCTAGAAACTTTTAAGATGCACTAGCCTAATCCTAAGATCCCATACAAGTGGCTCCACTTAATAATGAAACCTTGGGCCTCAGCTCTATCCATCATTCATTTTTGATCAAAATTAAATCATACATAAGGTCTAAAAACACAGAGAGGTGTACATGTAGGTGGTGAGAAATAAATATCAATAGGACACCCCCAAAACCGAACCAATAACCTGTTATCATATGTGTATGTCCATTCAATATGCTCAGTCTAGCTGAGACACGACTGAAGTATTATAGATAAAGTAAAACAATAGTCGATCCTTGGGTTTTGGTTCCAATCGACTAGATATCCTATGAATAAGACATTGAGATGGATTTTGTAACACTCAATCCATATAAAATCAAGTCAATCCTTGGCTCTTTAATCATGATCAACCATACCTACTTTATCTTATGCCATAAATTTTTCTAAACCAAATAGCATAAGTGATTCATATTTAAAATAAGGGGAATTTGTACAAGCATCCATACCAGGGATAAAAAATAGTATTTATGGAAATACTAATAAATGATGTGGATTTCCATGTCAAAAAAATCCAAACAAATGATGAGAAGCTGTATGTCAAACATCTAGACAAGTGGTCATGGAGAACCATGTCCAATATTTCCCCATAAAATATGAGGAGTTCCATGAATAACATCCTAAAATGAGGGTGGGGAGAATCACATCTAAAATTTACCAATAAAATATGTGGAACGCCATGTCCAACATCCAAACAAGAGGTCATGGAGCATCTTGTCCAATATTTCTTAATAAAAGATGAGAAGCACCATGTCCAACATCTGAAAAGGTGTTCATGGAGTGTTATTTCTAAAATTTCTTAATAAATTATGAGTATATTCATGTTCAACATCATGAATAATGTAATTTCATTTTTCCTATGATCCCATTTAAGGAATTGCGTATTAGGCACCCTAGTATTTCTCAAAAGTTGGATCCTAGGAAGTACCTCTTAGAATCCTAATAAACAAACTGTTAATTAAATAAGATCAAAATCCATATCCTAGGAAATACCTATTTTAATCCCCATCATAGCATCAAAGCATATCATGCCCCAAGGGATGAGTTCTAGGAAACACTTTTGGAAACTATATGTGCATCAATAGTAACTTAGTGAAATAGTAAGCAAAGAGAGAGGTTGAATGAATTCATAAACCCATCATTAATTCCATATTCCATTGGGCCCATAAGTTTGGCATGGGTTCTAAGGAGACACTAGCTACCATCACTACCCCCAATCCAAAATGTACTATATTAGTTTTGTTCATCCAATGGGGTAACCACTGGGACCCCTAAATCAAAAAAAGTGGGGAATCCTACTTAGGATCCTGGTGTTCCACACATAAGAAAAGCCATCCCTTTTGGATCATTGTAATTAGTACAAAGATAGGGGCATCCCTCTTAGAACCCTTAGATATAGAAGAAAACAAGGTCCTCCTATAGGGGTTTTTCTAGGATAAAAGGTAATCATGTAAATCACTTTTGGGATCCTAGGAATAGTACACATTCATAGGAATTCCTCTAAAGATCCTATATGTTAAAACATAAGCAGAAAAATATCTCTTGGGATCCTTTGTTATAAACTACTCTCATGGGTCACACATCCCACAACCCCATCTCTAACATCTCACGAACCCACAATCCATAATGGGGAAATCACTCAAGGTATATGTCCTCAAAGAGAGAAGATACTAAAACACTAGTCTAGGGAGATGGCTCAAGGACAATATTATTTCAAGGTCTCCTTCATGGTTGGCCCAAATTCAAAACTTATCCACTTCCTCAAGTCGCATCGCAGTCCCTCTAATTATGGACTATCCTAAGAAAACACCAGACAAGGATTTTAGAGACCCCATTAAGTCGATCAGTCATTCTAAAGACAATTTTGTCAGTCTCATCCCAAGTCTCAGTCTTACAAGATAGATTTATTCAATTTCTTGAAGAAAAATCTCTGCGTCATAGATCTTTCACCCCAAAACACATTTTATGATTCCTTAACTCACCCCTAAGGGTTCCACCATCAAGATCTATATCGAAAAACACTCAAAAACGACTCCTCTAATGTCCAATTCAGACTCTTATGTGTAAAAAATATGAAAATCATTCAAAATGGTAGTAAAAGAGAAGTAAAAAGTGTGTATACCTAAGTACAAAACGTGTACTCTCAAATCACCAGCTATGTGTGTACTTCTATTGAACATGGCATGTAAAACCCAAGTACACGTTGTGGAAAACATGTGCACACTGTGTACTCTACATGGTTTACCTTACCATGTATCCCACATGGAATGTCCATGTGTCTTTCTCCTGGTCACTTACTTCTACACGGTGTTCATCCCACACGAGGTCTGGCCATGTACCCCACACATCCAAGTTAACCTACACGATTGTCTGTCCGTGTACTCAAACACATACTAAGTCACACTACATGGAATGTACTCCCAGTATGCAGTATGTACTCCCAAAAATTCATCTTCCTCAAAACAATAAGAACACACCATGTGTGTTCTTGAAAAACATGTCATATAATTAGGATTTCAGAATGGTAAAATCCTCCAGTTGGCCCAAAACCCCATTTTCATCCGATTAAGCAACCCCAATGGGGTTCCTAGTAGCCATAAATGGTCCTTAAAACTGGTAATTGGTAAATCTATGAGTATTTACAAAAAAACATAGAAAACTACCTACCTTTAGGTGGAATCTGCTGAATCTACATGCATTTTTCTGCTCCATAGCATCCGCATAACGATATAACTCCTCCCAAGCTTAGCAGCTACACCTCTCTTGTTCCCTCTCTCTCTATCTCTCTACCTTTTATCTCTTAGTAATGGGAAGGTAAAATCCCATAGTGAAATACATTATAATCAATGGGAAAAATAAAGAAAATGGGGGAAGAAGTAATAAAAAGGAAATGAAAAGGAAAAGGAAAAGGTGTCGAGCCGTAGCCCTAGAACCTGACATGAGTTTATGTACTGTATAGGGAAAACCCCCATTCCAAACGCAAATATGAAAATGGAATCTTAATATTATGCAATATTCTTAATAGGTCACCAAAAAATCATATACAAATAAATTAATATTTTTTAATAAATTATTATATATTAATTATGTTGTGAAAATTTGAACTTTTTGGAATTCCACCAAACTCCTTTCCTAGGGAAAAACCATATTCTTGGATAAATGGAGTGGTTATAAAAATTATGTGATATCATATAATAGGTTAAAAGACCATTTTACCCCTCATGAGCATCCCAAAATAAAAAACTAATTTATTCTAAATTTTATACTCTGGAAAAGCATCTGTTTTTATAGTTAGGGACGAGGAGAAATAGAAAGAGAGAGGATGGATAGAGGGTCATAACTTCCATCAACTCTCAACATAGTTTTACAAAAAAATCCCAATTTACTCAAGAGGGAGAGATAGTAATCCAAAAGATATTATTGGACATAATATCTGAACTGGTGATGCACATAGAATGTAGCAACAATGACTTGACACACACATCATCATCACCCATAGGACTAAAAACACAGCCAACATTGCAATAAAAAAATACCAACACTTGATGGAATATATTGAGAAAGATATGGTTTATTAGAAATAATATGATAAAATAGCTAATGGAATAGGTAGGAACCCATGATAAACACGTTCCATCACCAAATGGGATACTATCAAAAACTTTGTGGGAGCTTTTTGAAGGGAAAACAGAGGTATGGACTTAGTGAGATGGAAGGTAGACACTAGGAGATGAGAATGAACAATGATAGAGGCTTTATTTATGGAACTCCCAAAGTATAATTGAAAACCACCAACACCAAGGGGATGTTGAGTCATGGAGAACCAATAATATAGAGGAGGGATAGAGGGTTGTCACTACCATCATCTCACAATGGAGTTGTGAAACAAAAACCCTAACCGCTCGAGAGAGAGCACAACCAGAGGGAAACTTCATACTCCCCTTAGAATCACTCTCTGGAATTATTCATTATTCTATCATACAGTTTATCTGATCCCTGTCACGTTATTTTTATGTTTATGACATATTTTTAAGGGATAGAGTCTTGCATATTGTAATTATCTAATGTATTGATTAATTATATTATGTACTATTTAACTATCTCACATAATGATTAATTATATTATGTATTGTTTTTTTAAAGGGGGAATATTATGTATTGTAAAGATATTATGTTTAAATTAATTATCTTATATATTGATTAATTATCTTACATAATATACTTTATTAAATTCATTATCTTATGTATTGATTTTTTCTATGTAATAAAATTACATACTAAGTGGATATTATAAGAATATATTTTATTTTAAGGAAAAACTTGAGTATATAAGTGTTCATAAATCTCCAAATATTAAATATATAAGACTCATAACAGTAATAAGTAAGTGTAAAACTTGGATGTGTTATATTTCAAACCATTCCCATAAAGGAATGTGTAATGGTAACTCTACTAGAAAACTTAATGCAAAAGATTAATCCATTTTAAACTACACTCTATTAATAATCCATAACTCAGATCAAACTTGTGTGGAATGAATCTTAATATTATAAACCATAGGTTTTTTTGAAATATTTTGTTGTGGCTTGAAAAATTATTTTTCAATGTGGAATTAATTGAATGTGTAGTAGTAATGAAGTTTTAACTATGATATTCTATGAAATATAATGTAGATTGTGGTGTTATTTTTTGCGTTGTGATCAATACATCTCTATTATTGCATGACCATGAATCAATACATCATGGTTCTTTAAATTTACAACTTTAGTATAAATTTGGAAGACCATTCGATTCTTAAAGATTCTTCCATTTCATATCATAACCGTAGATATCCATGGTTATGGCTTTGTAAACCCTTGAGAACCCATCAATTGGTTTTAGTCCTTGGCTTCAAGATATAAAAAAAATTTATGATTTAAGGATATTTTCTCTTCTATTATACATGGTTATTTCTATGTTATTCTTTTTGAAGTGGCTATGAAGGTAGTTCAGCTTCAGTTTTGTGGTCCTTAGGACATATTTTTAATGGTCTATTTTGTTCTATAGGTTTTGTAGGTTTTCGTCATGTGTTTTTTCCTTATCAACCATCTCCCTCTCCTTGTTCATTCACAATGATTATTGAATACCTAGTTATGGTAGGGTATTTGAGACATATCCATATTTTATTTATTATCAATTATAGATATACTGTGTTCATATTTTTATTTGGTGGATAATAAAAATAAACCTAATAAATATACTAACTGAATTAATGAATTTGAAGTGGGAATTGGTTGATTTTAGGATCATTATGTTAATTTTTTTTATTAATACATGTTGATAAATCTTGATTTTTGTGGTTTCTATTAAGAGGACTTGTTTTTTATTGACATGTTTGAATCACCTCCAATAAAATGAAACTCATTTAAATTACAAAATAAAATGGTTTCTTTAAAATATAAAATTTTAGTTAAGATTTATATGTTGTCCATGATTAATTTATATGGAAATAATAAATAAATAGATGTTTCATATTGTAATTTAATACAGATTTAGAGTGAATTTTTTGTATATCTCTACTTATTCAGTGTTGTCTTTTGGGTTCTCCTTTCCATATTTTGAAGGTTTATGGATAATTATTAGGGTTGGTTGTGGGTGAGGATTGGTTTGGTTATGGTAGTGATGGATTTGTTATTGTGTGATATTATCTATGATGACATGGATGGTTTCATGGAAATGAAGTGGTTTCATGGTGAATGTGTTGATTTTTGGTAGGGGATGTGTGGATCTTGTTGCAGAAATGAGTTTGTTTGATGTGGGGTTGAGTTATAGTTTCTTAGTGGAATTTAAAATTTTTATGATAAATGGAATATGTTTGTTCATAATGAATATGATAACGGAATGTGGGTTGGAATTTAATAAGAAGTGGGTTGTTAATGAATTGCTAATGGTGGAAAGAAATGGATACTATATGAGATAAACATGGTTGGTGGATAATGAATGTTTTTACATTAAATATGGACAAATTAATGTAAAAAAATATATTAAAGGGTAATTCTATAAAACTATAATCCAGACATGATTAAAGGAGAAGTTAATAACTACTATAGTTGTTTATTGTGGATTGGTTGGGACGATTTGCGATGTAGAAATGCAATGACTATTATGGGTATTATTAGTTTCTTTGTGAAAAGGACCATTGGATTGGGATTTTGTATGGATATGATATATATTTTATTTTATTGTGATTTGTTATGCACTTCTACACAAGTTTAATAACATTACTAACACCCAAATGTTTTGTGTGATGGGTGTTTTCATTAATTCCAAGCTAGTGAGGAAATGGATGGATGAATACCCCCTCTTCCCCACTCTCTCTTTAAACATAGTTAGGGATGTGATGGATTAAGTTAGGTATGTATATATATATGGTCTATAATGGATAGTTTTTGATGTATGTGTATATTGGATAATATGATTATATAGTGTTGATGTGGGTGAATGGTGAGGTCATGCATGGTTAGAGGATTCCATGACACTGATGTATTTCAGGATCATGACACCCTAATATGATAAGAATGTGGTTATATATATAACGTGGTTTGTGGTTATGTGAATATATTTTTGTGACTATGATATAGTTTGTGGTTATTGGAAACATAGATATGGAAGGGATTGAAAACATTGTGTGTGTTGTTAGGGTATGAGAGATACAATACAGTGGGGAAGTGGTTTTAGGGTACCATCATGATATATATATATATATATATATATATATTAGTGACATTATTATATTATGCATGGTTGTGATATTAGGTGAGTGAGAATTGGTGAGGTTGGGTGGTAGTTAACCTAGCTTAGATACGTGTTGATTTTATTATTTCATCACAGAGAATTATTATGAATTTTCTAAATCTTCACTAGATAACTTGACAAGGATCCTACAAAGTATACTTATATGCCCATACCTATATATATTAAAATATTTTTCTTATTTCCATGGGGTTTTGATGGCGGATATATACATTAATTTCACGATTCTTATAGATTTTGTTAGAATGGATGCAGTAGGAGTTTCCATTATAGTAATTTATTTTGGAAATTGTTTTATGTATTTCATTCATATAAATTGTGGGATACATGAATTATTTTATATTATGTGATTTATTAATTGTTTTCTTTATGTTTCTAGGGATTTAATGGTAATTCCTCCTATTTATGTTCTTTATACCCTCAATGTTAGTCTCAAACCCATGGCATATTAGAGGAAATCATCAGTGGTTTACCTCATCTTCACAGCAGGATACGAAAGGATCCCAATGGGTTTGGGTCATGAGAAGTTGGTCTAAATGTTATGTATAGATGTTTTTATAATTTTATTAGCTATTAATTTATGAGGATTTCATGGTTTATGTAAGGAAACACTATTATTCTAAGTTAGTGTATGATATTGTAAGGGAGTCCATCTAAAAAACAAGTGACTAGGGCCCCCTGTGATCTGATGTAAAGACCTTATGCTTACTGAACAACCAAGGATAAGAAATACTAATTGTATGGTGGAGACCTAGGAGAGGTACATGCATCATGTTTTTTTATCTTGTGGTTAGATTGGGGTGGTTTTGGGAACACTAAAATGAATTTATTTAAATGATCCTTAATGAATTTCCTGCTAATAGGATTAGGAAATTCCTTTATTTGTTACAGAGATAGTAATTGGTCACTTTTAATATAAGATTTTGATTGGTGATGTGAAAAATAATGATATTATTGACTGTAGGAGGGTTTCTATAGTCAAGGATGATAAGTCATAGAGGTGCAAATTATGTTAATTTCAGTGTAAGAGTTTGGTGTAGCAGAGCGGAGTGTATCTGGTGTAGATATACTACACTGGTTAGGGGATCTAGAGATCAATTTTAGTTCCCTCTATGCTAAGAAAAATTATTGGGTCTCGTTGGTGGTTAGTCAAATGACCGAAGTTATGTTTTAATAGTGGATTTAGTTTCTCAAAGAGCTTGAGGAGTCATAGATTTTATGGTATGATTCCCAAAAGTAGTTCCATGACTATTTCTTTTCATCGACAATGAATATAGCGAAGAGGAAATAATTTCTCTTCCTTTGGTAGGGGTTAATAGTACATAGGAGATCAAGATTTGATTCAAGGATATTCTCTTCTTTTCCCCTGACTTTTTTCTAGATGAGAAGAAGATAGTAAAACATTTTGAAGAGTTCCTAAGTAAATATTGTGAGGACCCAAAGTTTCATTAATGGAAATCCCTCTTGATCTAATTAAATGTCTCTTTATGTTTATATAAAATTTCAACTTCTTTGGTTTTATGTTCAGAATTTTGACCTTTGCTAATATAGCCACTGAACAATGATCACATGATTAGTATAAATACAGGGCTTTAACAAATCCAATTTACTCAGAAAAAAGAAGTGATGGCCTCATCTAGTTGAATTGCTCCATACGAAGCCCATTTGTCGGATCTCAGAAAAGAGGTGGCGTCCTTGGGATTCGCTCTTGACCAAGACCAAGCTGATCTTCATCATTTCAAGCTCGAACGGGACCGTCTACGGGAAAAGTGGAAGTTGATAGAGATTACCACTCGAGAAATGTTATCTGAGCCACCCCAAGAGTCTATCACCATCGCACACCTTACCCTTAGGTCTTATGCGGCTGTTTTAAGGGGTTATGTAACAAATCGCTAGTACTATGTTCATGTATATTATTTTTTTATATAATAATGAGTATACCTCCTTGTCATTTATTTGAGACATCGTAAATAGTTTCTAAAGTACAAATAGTTTTTTAGTTATTATTTAATTAAGAATTCTATTTTATAAAATTAAGGGATTTTTGAATTAAATAATATTTTAATAAAATATTATTATTATTATTAATTTTTTTTATTAAATATAAATTATCATATAATTTTATGAATGCAATTATAATTTTTATTAAGGTTTGAAAGCCATTTCTGTCAAAACCCGTGAATTTTCGATAATTGTCAGTTTTTTTAGAAGTTAAAATTAACATATTTAGAAAATTATTTAGATAAAATAAATGTTATTTCTCGAATCAAGACGTCAAAATTATCCAATGGTGAATTTTTCATAATTTTCTGAGACAGTCAAATTTTTGGGTAAAAATTAAATACCGTTTAAATATATAATGTGTTTTATGACATCATAATAACCCAATAGTGATGTAATAAAATACTATAATCTTTATGTTAGGCCAATATATGTTTTACCCTTAAAATAATGTGATTTTGGGTTTGTTTGACTTACTTTTCAAAGCATTAATGGATCCCTCAAGACTTATTAAACAACTTGTCTTTTTAAATTGTTTTTCTTGGGACTGCGACTCACCTCCACATAAGCAACCGTATTATTTTAAGAAGTTAGGACTTTGTACATACAATATATTTTTTTCCTCTTCCCATTTCCAAAAAACATGGGCAAAAACCATTGGATGGTTTCTGGTTTGGATTAATTTAATATAAGGTGTCCCAAACCTAAATAATAAATAATTCCCTCACCTTTCCTATATAAACCCACCCATGCTCTCACTTCTTCCTCACTCAAAGCCTTTGGAGTTCTACCAACCTCTACCCTAATTTCTCTAGAATCTTCCCATGGTTCCCCAAGCTCCGAAGAAGCCTCTCTAAAGCCTCTCTCTAGCCTCTGGAAGCACACTTCCAAGTAAGGGTTTTTTCTTCCTTTTTCATTTTTGTCCAATTTTCATTAAGTTGTTTTACCATTTTAATTTCAATTATGAATGTTGGGGTATGGTTTCACACCTCCCTCATACCGCCTTATTTGTTTTTTAATGATGGGAGACCCCTTTCTCTCTCATTAAATGTCTCCCATGTACACCTGTTACTATACTGAAATTCTGAAAGGAACTTCTCTCTCCTCTTTTACATTCAAGCAATACTTTTGTATCATGAATCTAAATTACATTAAAATTTTTGGGACATGTATCTATATGAACTCCTTACTATCCATTACATGTAATTATTGTGAGGAACCCCTTTCTCTCTCATCAACCATTTTTATGAATTCTTATGTCACGCTATTACACTGCCGAAATCACACCGATTTTCTTAGCCAATGTCATTGTGAAGTGAATACCATGCCCATTTCTTCGTCAAGGGTATTCACCTTTATGCACATTTACTTGTTGATTATAAAGTTTCATTTATGAATTCCACATTCCTTTGTCGTGGAATAAATAATTATGTTTTTAAATCCATGTTTTATGATCCATGTGGCACACTTATGCATGAAATGAAATGTTTAAGAAGGGTGTACCCTTATAGCGCTCCAATGCATTGGCTAAAGTATAGTATCATGATACGTCATATGAAATGAGTGATGACTCATGCTAATTCAATTTCAATGAGGATTTACTCATGCTTTATGTGTAATGATGATTTACTCATGCTCCATGTGCAATGAGCCTTGCCTCATGCTAATTCCGTGTTAAGTGTTGTTGCCACATTTCCATGTTATGATTATCATGCAATATCATGCCTTTATGTTCATGTTTCTATTGTGCTCTATTGATATGCCTAATGTCTAACATGTATTGTACTCCTCATGTTATTCCATGTGTATTCCCTTACTGGACATTATAGCTCACCCTTTTCATATGCATGTCCTCAGGTTATCCCATGAAATGCTAAGTACGAGGGAATATAGTGGTCATGTAAAGGAAGTTTTCAATAAATATTTTGTATTTCATGTTTCAAGTTTTTATGTAATGATCCAAACCCCACAGTCACTAAACCTCTCAATCTTCTTTGTTGTATCAAGTAATGTTTTATATAATAAAACATGTTTAAGTTTGTATTAAAAAGAAGGGTTTTCATAGTTGGTATCAGAGGGTAGGTTTAGTTATTTTTGGGATTAGGATTAGAAAAACATAGTAAAGCCTTAGAGACAAGACTAAGTATAATAAAAACCTCCCTATGTTTTGGTAAGTACTGATTAATTGGTTCATCAACAAATACATCACTGTCTAGATACGAGCAGGTAGTGGCGGCTTTGGCACAGATGTATCCTAGGGGTAAAACCTGAAAACACCGCTTTGAGCTAGACTCGAACATGAACTGGTGCACGACAACGGGTCTTGCTGCACTCTTGGTTATGACACTCCCAGGGGATATTTTTTGATTAATTCACAAGCTTAGTATGAACCCTTATTAAGGTAATTAAGAAAAATGCCCCTAAGAGTATATGATGGAAAGTAGATCATGAAATTTCTAGATTGAAGCATGTAGACTCATGAGTTAAGGAAATAAAATTTTATTTATATGTCATCAAATTTTGTCTTTGGATTACCCTTTATGTGTTACCCCTAACTTTCCTTTTATTCTAGCCAATGGATGGTAATAGGAGGACTCGGGCTAGCAACCATTGTGCAGATCAATGTGATGACTGTACTAATCAGATTCCCAATCCAATGGGAGCGGGAATCCCAATCTTTGTCATGATTCTCTCTCAGATAACTCAATTTTTGAATAGAAACACGGGTGAAGAGGAACTTTCAACCCCCCCTAAGAAAGAACAAGTCGTTATCGAGAGCTTCATGAGACAAAGGCCTCCTACTTTTAGTGGATCATCCAATCCCACGATCGCTGAATAATGGATCAACTCCATTGAAAAGATCTTCTCCATCCTTCAATGTTCTAAACAAGAGAATGTTCTCCTAGCGGCTTATCATATGGAGGGTGAAGCTAATCAATGGTGGAAATTGATCAAAAATAAAAAGCCTGAGGAGGAGATAGAGGCATTTTAATGGAAGGATTTCCAGAAGATATTATTCGATAAATATTTTCCGCACACCCTCAGGCTTAAGATGGAAAGGGACTTATTTTCCCTCAATAAAAAAGACGAATATTCGGTTGGAGCATATGAGGAAAACTTCACAAGGATTCCATGATATGCTTTCAGCTTTTTCGTTACCCTCGAATGCAAGGTCTCCAGCTTGTTTGGTGGATTGGAGCCTAGCCTGCAGAAAACAATGGTGATCCGTGACTTCGACAGCTATGAGGAAATTGTCCGATGTGCCCTCAAGGTCAAAATGGAGATCAGAGATTCATAGGGGTATCATGGGAATAATAAGTGAATGGTGGACTTCAATGCTGGTGGTCCGATGGATAAATCCAAAGGTTCTAAGAAGATCCAGCACCCCACTTGCCAAAAGTGTGGAAATAAGCACCCTGGAAATTGCCTTAAGGGGATGAAGAAATGCTTCAGGTGTGGAAGAGAAGGGAACCCAGCTATTAACTGTCGGCAAGAAAGACCCACGGCTACGATAGAGTATAGGAATGCTCCATTCGAACCTCAATGCATTGTTCAATGCTACAAATGCAACGAACCAGGGCATTTTTCAAATCAGTGCCCTAATCCAAGTGTTTTCAGAGGAAACCAACAACCTCCAAGGCAGCAAGGAAGATCGTTTTCCATCACTTCTGCCGAAGTGAACCCCGACAACGAAGTGGTGATAGGTACGCTAGTTATTCATTCAAGAATAGCGAACATACTTTTTTATTCAGCTTCTACGCATTCTTTTATATCTCGAATGTTTAGTAGAAAAATCCCAGCACCACCACACATCATGGAAGTGAAGATGTCGGTGAGTACGGTAGATGGGAAATAATTTCATCCCATGAGTATAAGTCCTCCCCTGTTAGAATCTATGGATTGAATTTCCTGTAAAACCTCATCATACTCCCTCTGGTGGAATTTTCTGCAATCCCTGGCATGGATTGGATTACCTTATATAGATCCAACATAAATTGTTGGGAGAGGGAAATCAGACTCCATATGGAGAATCAACCCCTGATTCTTTACAAGTGTAAGGAGGAATATGACTCTCCTTTAGCCCCATTAGCTCAAGCATTGATATTACTGCCCTATGAGAACGTGTATCTGGCTCAGATGATTGAGTCCAAGGAAGAAACCATCCTTGAAGAAATGCCAATTGTGAGGGAATTCACTAAAGTGTTTCCCGAGGAACTGCCTGGTCTTCCTCCTAGAAGAGATGTTGAATTCTCAACTAAAATTATACCAGGGGCTCTACCAATATACAAGATTCCATATAGAATGGTTGTCGTGGATCTTGAAGAGCTGAAGAAAAAACTACAGGAGAATCTGGATAAAGGGTTTATACGCCAAAGTGCTTCACCATGGGGTGAACCGGTCCTATTCGTCAAGAATAAGGATGGGTCAATGTGGCTTTGCATCGATTATTGTAAACATAACAAAATCATGATAAATAACAAGTATCCTCTCCCACGAATTGTTCACTTGTTTGATCAGCTACATGGAGCACAATACTTTTTCAAGGTGGACTTGCGGTCAGGATATTATCAGGTAAGGGTGAAGAAGGAAGATATCACCAAGACTACTTTTTGCACAAGATACGGGCACTATGAATTCATAGTAATTCCGTTTAGATTCAGTAATGCTCCAGAAATATTCATGGACTTATTGAATAGAGTCTTTAGAGATTAACTCGACAAATATGTTGTAGTCTTTATAGATGATATTCTAATATACTCCAAAACCATGGATAATCATGAAGAGAATTTAAGAACTGTACTATAGACTTTGTGCGAGGAGAATCTCTATGAAAATAACAGCAAGTGTGATTTCTAGATGAAGGAGGTCTCATTCTTGGGCCATATCATCACAAGCAATGGGATATCTGTGGATCCATCCAAAACAGATGCAATTGATGGATGGATAAGGCCAACATCGGTAACAGATATCCGTATCTTCTTGGGGTTAACTGGATATTATCGACGATTGGTGAGAAATTTCTTACAATTGTCCAACCCTCTTACAAAGCTAACTTGAAAGGGAGTAAAGTTTTCTTGGAGTGATGAATGCGAAGAAAGATTCAAGGAGTTGAAAAAGAGGCTTATCACTGTGCATGTGCTCACTTTACCCACAAGTGGGGAACCTTTTGTGGTTTTCAATGATGATTCAAAGAGGGGATTAGGTTGTGTGCTGATGCAGAATGATAAAGTGATATCATATGACTCAAGGCAGTTGAAAATAAATGAGCGAAACTATCCAATGCATGATCTGGAGTTGGTGACTGTGATCTTTGCCTTGAAAATCTGGTGGCATTATCTCTATGGAGAGAAATGTGAGATATATACTGACCACAAGAGTCTTAAATATATATTCACCCAGAAAGAGCTTAATATGCGCCAATGAAGATGGATAGTGCTCATCATGGATTATGACTGTTCAATCAATTACCACCCTAGGAAAGCAAACAAGGTGGTAGATGGCCTAAGTAGAAAGGACCCACGGATTCTATCAATGATGAGAATTGGGAAGGATCCAATCTTCGTAGACTTAATGAAGATGGACATGGGAATCATAAATAAGAGAACATCATCAATCCTTTCACAAATGATTGCTCAACCGTCTCTTTTGGAAAGGCTAAATGATGCTCAAAAATATTATGTGAGAATTCAGGAAAAAGTGGAAGCTATCAAAAATGGGAAATCCTCGGTGTTTAATGTTAATGAAGAAGGAATTGTACAGTTTGGGAAAAGACTAGGTGTTCCATAAAGTCCGGAACTGAAGAAGGAACTTTTGGATGATGCACATAGTTCAAATTTCTCTATTCACCCAGGGAGCACAAAGATGTATTGAGATCTACAAGAAACCTTTTGGAGAGATAATATGAAGAAGGAGATCGTTGAATATACCTCAAAGTGCCTAGTGTGTCAGCAAGTGAAGGCAGAGTGGCAGAAGTCTAAGGGGATGATGCAACCATTTCCCATACCAGAATGGAAATGGGAGAACATCACCATGGACTTTGTCACCAGACTTCCGAGGACATCTAAAGGAAGAAATGCGATCTGGGTTGTGGTGGATCGTCTTACAAAGACTGCACACTTCATTTCTATTCGGGAGGATTTCACATTGGATCAACTGGAACATATATATATCAGGGAAGTGGTAAGGTTGCATGGAGTACCATTATCTATTGTGTCTGACCGAGATCCAAGATTCACCTCTATGTTTTGGAAGAGTCTTCAACATGCTCAGAATACTGAACTGATCTTTAGTACAGTCTATCATCCTCAAACTAATGGCCAATCCGAGCGGACTATCCAAACACTTGAGGACATGTTGAGATCATACTCAATGGACTTTAAAAGAGGATCTAATCAACATCTTCCTCTAGTTAAGTTCTCTTATAATAACAGTTTCCACTTAAGCATCCAAATGTCACCATATGAATCCCTATATAAGAAAAGGTGCAGAACACCGGCATGTTGGGATGAGGTCAGTGAACGTAAGCTGCTTGGACCAGAAATGGTCGAGGAAATGGTGGAGAATGTGAAAAACATTGAGCACCATATCAAGGTAGCCCAGAGTCGACAGAAGAGTTATGCAGATAACCGTCGACGAGACCTTGAGTTTATAGTTGGAGACATGGTATTTCTATGCATATCTCCATGGAAAAAGGTCATGGGGTTTGGAAAGAAAGGGAAGTTAAGTCCAAGGTACATCGGCCCCTTCGAGATTCTTGATCGTGCTGGGGATGTGGCATATCGACTAGCATTTCCACCTACCTTGGCCAAATTCCATGATGTCTTTCATGTATCCCTCTTAAGGATGTACATATCGGACCCTTCACAAGTACTCTCTTCTGAGGTGGTACGATTGGAATATGATCTTTATTATGAGGAGATTCCAGTGAAGATCTTAGATCGTAGAGAAAAAGTTCTACAAAATAAGAAAATGCCCCTCATCAAGGTGTTATGGAGAAACCAAATGTTAGAAGAAGCGACTTGGGAATCAGAGGAAATGGTGAAGCTGAGTTACCCACATCTGTTTTAGTGTGGGAAAAAGGAAATTTTGAGGGTGAAATTTCTCAAGGGGGGAATATTTTAACGACCCAAAGTTTCATTAATGGAAATCCCTCTTGATCTATTTAAATGTATCTTTATGTTTATATAAAATGTAAAATTCTTAGGATTTATGTTAAGAATTTTTGTCATTACAAATATAGCCGTTGAATAGTGATCACATGATTAGTATAAATATAGAGCTTTAACAAATCCAATTTACTCAGAAAAAGAAGCGATGGCCTCATCCAGTAGAATTTCTCCATACGAAGCCCATTTGTCGGAGCTCGGAATAGTGGTGACCTCCTTGGGCTCCGCTCTTGACCAAGCCCAAGATGAGCTTCATCATGTCAAGCTCAAATGGGACCTTCTACGGGAAAAGTGGACGTTGATATAGATTACCACTCGAGCAATGTTATCCGAGCCACCCCAAGAGTCTGTCACCATCCCACACCTTACCCGTAGGTCTTATGAGGCTATTTTAAAGGGGTTATGTAACAAATTTCTAGTACTATGTTCATGTATATTACTTTTGTATATAATAATTAATATACCTCCTTGTCATTTTTTTGATACATCGTAAATAGTTTTTAAAGTACAAATAGTGTTTTTAGTTATTATTTAATTAGGAATTATATTTTTTTAAATTAAGGTATTTTTGAATTAAATAATTTTTAATAAAATATTATTATTATTATTAAATTACTTTTTATTAAATATAAATGATCTTATAATTTTATGAATGCAATTATAATTTTTATTAACGTTTGAAAGCCATTTCTGTCAAAACCCATGAATTTTTGATAAATGTCGGTTTTTTATTTTAAAAGTAAAAATTAACATATATAGAAAATTATTTAGATAAAATTAAAGTTATTTCTGGAATCAGGACGTCGAGATTATCCAATGGTGAATTTTTCAAAATTTTCTGATATAGTCAAATTTTTGGGTAAAAATTAAATACCGTTTAAATATATAGTGTTTTATGACATCATAATGACCCAATAGTAATGTAATAAAATACTATAATTTTTATGTTCATGAAATATATGTTTTACCATTAAAATAATGTGATTTTGGGTTTTTTACTTACTTTTCAAAGAATTAATGGATTTCTCAAGACTTATTAAACACCTTGTCTTTTTAAATTGTTTTCCTTGGGAGTGTGACACACCTCCACATAAGCAACCCTATTATTTTAAGAATTTAGGACTTTGCCCTTATAAAATATATTTTTCCTCTTCCCTTTTCCCAAAACCATGGGCAAAAACCATTGTATGGTTTGTGGTTTGGATTAATTTGATATAAGGGGTCCCAAACCTAAATAATAAAGAATTCCCTCACCTTTCCTATATAAACTCACCCAAGATCCCACTTCCTCCTCACTCAAAGCCTTTGGAGTTCGTCCAAACTCTATCCTACTCTCTCTAGAATTTTCCAAGGGTGCCCCAATCTCCCAAGAAGCCTCTCTCAAGCCCCTCTCAAGCCTTTAGAAGCACACTTCCAAGTAAGGGTTTTTTCTTCCTTTTTCATTTTTGTCCAATTTTATTTAAGATGTTTTACCCTTTTAATTTCAATTATGAATGTTGGGGTTTGGATTCTCACCTCCCTCATACTTCCCTATTTATGATTTAATAATGTTATACCCCTTTCTCTCTCATTAACTGCGTCCCATTTACACCCGTTACTATGCCGAAATTCCGAAAGGAACTTCTCTCTCCTCTTTTACATTCAAGAAATATTTTTGTATCATGAATCTAAATTCCATTACAAATGTTGGGACATGTATATATATGACCTCCTTACCTTCCATTACACTTAAATATTATGATTAACCACTTTCTCTCTCATCAACCATTTTTATGAATTCTTATGTCACGCCGTTACTCTGTCGAAATTGCACCGATTTTCTAAGCCAATATCATTGTGTAGTGAATACCATGCCCATTTCTCGATCAATGGTATTCAAATTTATGCACATTTACTTGTTTATTATAAAGTTTCATGTACTAATTCCACATTCCTTTATCGTGGAATAAATAATTATGTTTTATGAATCCATGGTTTATGATCCATGTGGCACACTTATGCATGAAATGAAATTTTTAAGAAGGGTGTGCCCTTATAGCGCTCCAATGCATTGGGTAAAGTATAGTATCATGATACGTCATGTGCAATGAGTGTTGAATCGTGCTAATTATAGTGCAACGAGGGTTTACTATTGATTTATGTGCAATGATTATTTACTCATGCTCCATGTGCAATGAGCCTTGGCTCATGCTAATTCCATGTTAAGTGTTGTTTCCAAATTCCCATGTTATGTTTATCATTCTTTATCATGCCTTTGTGTTCATGTTTCTCTAGTGCTCTATTGACGTTCCTAATGTCTAACATGTATTTTACTCCTCATGTTATTCCATGTGTATTCCCTTACTGGGCTTTATAGCTCACCCATTTCTTATGCATGTCCTCAGGTTATCCCATGCAACGCTATGTACGAGGGAATGTAGTGGTCATGTAAAGGATGTTTTCAATAAAGATGTTGTATTTCATGTTTCAAGTTTTTATGTAATGATACTAATCCCCAAAGACACTAAACCTCTCGATATTCTTTGTTGTATCAAGTGAAGTTTTATGTAATAAATCATGTTTATATTTGTATTAAAACGAAGGGTTGTCATAAATATATTCAATATGTAATTACCCCAATTATATGGCCAAAGTATCTATATATATTAAATAAGATGGAGATGATATAGGGGATGTATGTGAAGATAGTATCACCATAAGTGGAGAGTAATTAATGTATCTCAAGGAGAAGATCTATTGATTTAGGTTTTTATATGTTGGGATAGTCTAGGTTTCAATAAGAAGGGAGTTAGCCCCAATAGTATTCATTTCATTTTTTTGGAGCCAATAATTCTCTTTCATAGACTAATATCCCATTCTCATGTAATGGACGTGAGGATTTCTTGGTCACCATCATTTTAAGTGTCGACCATTCTCGGTGGACAACAAATTATAGGTGGTCAATTCTTAGTTTACCCTTAAAATCAATTTCTTATGAGGCCTTTTAAACAATAGTGTCAATAGGATTTCATTTGGACAAGGGGAGATGGAGCAAGCAGAGGATATCCTTGTGATACCCCTCATCCTTAGGGAAATAGGGTTGAGTATATCCATATAGGTTTTCATTATCTGGGATAGTGATGTAGAAGAGCTATGCATGGTTAGTTTCATATCATTGATATTACAATGCTAGGAAGGCTAGAGATTTTCTGAGGTACCATCTACGTATCATCTACCATTGATTTTACTTTGTTTGATTCTACAGCTTAATGTTTCTTTATTTCAAATGACTTTGTCCAAACCTAAGGACTCCAGGTGGAGAGGGTTCTAGTTCCCTTGGTTTTGACTACGTTAGTTATAGGTTGGTGTAGTTATCTTTATATGTGATAGGATTGTGATATGATGATGAGGAAACATCATTCATTAGGGGATTTATTGATGTTACAAATACAACCATATGATGTCATTCTTTGTTTAGATTGGTTATATTTTGTGCATGCATTCTTCAATTTCTTCAATATGATATTTTCATTCTATAATTTTGAAAACCAGTGTGCGGTGTCCACTAGAAAGAGATATCATTATATAGGTCATAGGAATTATGAGCCTCTTTGTTCTTAGCTAGTGTATTTGTATTTGGGTTTGTTAGAGGCACTAGTAGTGGTGTTCCTTATATTTTTTAAAGAGTTTTTATATGTTTTTCCTAAAGAAGTTGTGACACTACCCTATCAATGTAATATTGAATTTGTAACTTATTTTCATCCTGGTTCATCTCCAATTTTGATGGATCTTTACTAGATATAGAATTATAAATTATGATATTTGAGGACTCGTATTAATGATTTGATGTAAAGGGGTTTCATCTGGCCAAGTGTATCATCATGGGGTGTTCTAGTGTTATTTTTCAAGAAGGTGGATGGTATTATAAGATTTTTCATAAACTAACAGATATTTAATTGGCTGGTGGTTGAGATCCATTAACCCTTTATTAGGATAAATTATTTTTTTCAATCACTTAAAGGGATCCATCGAATTTTCAATGATCAACTTAAAATCTAATTATTATAAGAAGTGTGTGGAGGAGGAAATATTAAAGACTACATTCAAGTGTCTTTATCTGAAATTTATTTATTTAGTTATGATATTCAATGTCCTAAACACCCCAACTATTTTTATGGGACTCATGAAATAAATTTTTCATGAGTTCCTAGATTAGTTCTTTGAAGTGTTCATCAATGGAATCCTTGTGTACATAAAGTTAAAAGTGGATCATGATGAGCATATTAAGGTTATTTTACAAGTCATTTGGAACCTTTGGATCAATGAGAAGTGTTACAAGTGAATTTTTTGGACATGTGAGGTGTATTTTCATATAAATTTAGTGTTTTGGTAAGGAGTAACAGATGATCCTTCGAATATTAAGGCAATCATATCTAGGGAATCACCAAAATAATTATATAGGTTCATAGTTTCTTTAATATTATGATCTATTATCATAGTTTAGTGTTATATTTCTTTCATAATGTATCCCATTTGACTATATTTACTAGGAAGGAATAAGATTTTTCATGGATTGATCAATTTCATATAGATTTCAACCACTTTAAGGAAAAATTGATCAATGCTCTTATTATTCAGTTTCTAGTTCAGTGAGTTATGTTTGAGGTTTTCTATGGAACACAACTTCTCATTTTTTGGTTGTTACCTGATTTAGTATAGGGAATTTATCTTTTAAGTGTCTATAAAGTTACATCACTAATAGCATAATTATAAAACCCATGATATCAAGTTGGAAGAAATAGTGTTTTCTTTGAAGTTGTGATAGCTCTACCACCTCGATATTCACTTTCTGGTCTTCATAGATCACATGGAATTAAGGTATATTTTATCACAAAAAGAATTGAATATATATTATCATATGTGGATAGAGTTGTTACAATACTATGAATTTACAGTATATTACACCCAAAGGAAATAGAATTTAGTTTTTTATGCTCTAGGTGGGAATTCATGGGGAGATGTTGTTTGGATGTTAAAGGACCCTCTAAGAGTGATGGAGGATAGTTGTAAGATGCATGTTTAAATAGATGAGGTTTGATGTATAGTTTTTCCATACTAGATGATAGTAAAATCATACCTTTTATTTTTGATTCAAGAGTCTCAGGGATGATGCTCAAATGTAGAAGTGATACATGGTTTCAATTTCATGATGATGCTTCTGAGGGATGTTCAAAGGATGATCAGTATAAAGTGTTATTTTAAGGGAGTTTTTTTGTTCTATTAGTGATGTGGGAGGTGGTTATTCATGTGTTTTATATATCAACAATGGAATTGAATCCTGGTATATCCAATATGTATCATTCCATGGGGATTCAGTTTTGGTGGTTGGGGATGAAGTAATCTATAGTAGAGTTCATGTGGTGATGTTTGTTCTGTTTGTTCATGATGGTAACACCATGTTCCTGGTAGATTTTTTTAGTCATTAGATGTACCTGAGTCGATTTGGGATGATATTTCAATGGATTTCATCCTATTTTTTCTTTGATATCAAGGAGTATTTGATATTGTTTGGGTGATTTTGGATTAGTAGAGGAAGTTATATCATTTCTCAGTGATCAAGGAATCATCTACCATGAATTTTTTAGAGAGTTAGTATATGGATGAGATAATGAATATTAATAGGGTTTTGAGGATGATAATTTATAATCAGGATCCTAATTTTAACACATGACTTTAGGGATATTTTAAATATTCTTTTTTGTCTCTTATAAGCCTTACTGAAACTTTCCATCATCAAATTGATGATTAGATAAAGTAGACAATTCATACATTTGAGGGTATTCTGTGTGCCTGGGTTTTGTATTTTATTAGATCATGGGAAAACCATGTACTATTAGTTATGTTTCAATATAACAATAGATATCACACTTCCATTTTCAAGGCACCGATTAAATCATTACATGGTAAGTCTTTCCGATTTCTATTGTGATGGACTATGGTTGGAGAGTAGATAGTCTTTAGACTATATGTGGTTAAAAACATGACTGAGAAGGTTTAGAAGATTTGAGAGTGGATTATGGTGGAACAAAACCATAAAAATTATTATAAATATCATAGGATGATACCTCTAGAGTTCAAGTATGGGGATCATGTGTTCCTTAGGGTTTACCCTAATCAGGGGTAGTGTTCGTTTGGTTAATGGTGTAAGATTCCTCTCTATTTTTTCAATCTCGTTGCGGTGTTGGAGCATGGCAGTGAGGTGGTGCATTGTTTAGCCCCTACAACATAGTTTTATTGGACCCACTATGTTTTCCATGTGTCATATATCCATTTATATCTTTACAAATACATCATTGTCATTTAATGGGGAGACTTGGATATAGAGGATTATGTGACATTCGTGGAGCGGCTGGTTGAGATTCATGATAATCAATATAATTTGTTGCATGGTACAATCATTCCCTTTGTTCTCATTTTGAGGATTCGTGGTGTATAAGATGAATATACATGGGAACACGAGTCCCATTTGCATACTCAATTACCTAAACTATTTTAAAACTTGTTTTTTTATTAATTTTTAGATGATTTTTTTGTTTTATTTTGATTGAGAATTTTTATTTCGTATATTTCATTGTGATTTAATGATGGATTCATTTCTATTTGATAGGTAACTCCTAGGGAGTGTTTGGGTTTAGTAGTTATTTTTTTCCTTTTATATATGGTTTTGATTCTTGAGGATGAGAATCATTTGAGAGGTATTTAATGTAATAGTTTAGACCTTATTAGACCATTACATTGTGTCTTTTGGGTGTTAGAGTTGTTAGGAGAGGGTATATGAAGGGAGATCTCACTAAATATAACATTTCAAGTGTAATGGAAGAATTGAATTATGGTAATATTTTTTTATGAAGAGTTGGTTGGGAGATGGTAGTTTTTTAGTTTGGTGTGTTGGTGCATCACACTCCATTTTAGCAAAATTATAGATTTACCCTAACTTATCAAGTAACCATTATGTCTGTTGGAATATTTAAAATTAAATATATATATTGGATATTTAGAAATGGTATTAACCTTATATATTTAGATATTACCTATACATATTTAAAAATAAGTGATGTTAACTCTTTTTTATCGTAATTTTCAAAAAGGGAACATATTATATATGATGAAATATCATATTTTAAATGGAAATATGTTTCATATGAGATATTTCATTAAATATAAGAAAATCAAATATATTAAATATCTTAAGTATTAATTAATAATCATATTTATTAATTAATTATCTTATGTATTGATTAATTATCGTATGTATTTATTTTTGTTTAACAGAAAAATATGATGTAGTAGAATTATATTATATATTGAATAATTATCTTATGTAATGATTAATTATCTTACATAATGATTTCAGTTAAATAAATTATATTATGTATTTATTTTTTTTACTAAGGATAGAACCTTATATACTAAGTAGATATTGGTAGAATATATTATGTTTGGAGGAAAATGGTGAATATGTAAGAGTTTATACTTTGCTAAAATTTCAATATATAATACTCTTCACTATAGTACGTTAGATTAAAATTTAGATACATAAGATTTAATACATTTACCATAAAGGAATTTCTAAGGTTAAATCAATAAAAACCATAATGTGTAAGATAAATTAATTTTCCATATAATCTATTGAGAATCCAAAACTCAAATTGAAGCTTAATGGCATAAATCCTAATATCATCAACTATAAGATGTTTTTAAATATTCTATTCAAATGTGACTTATATGTTTGGATTATATCCTTCATTTAATGCATAAGATTAAGGCAGTTTTGAAAATGATATTTAGGGAAAGATAAGGTATATCATGGTGTGATTTTTAGAGGTGTGCCCAACTCAGCTATTTTATAGCATGGACATGTCTCATCACACCATTATTCTTTAAATTTATTGTTTTTATATAAATTAAAAATAATATTTAATTCTTATAAATTACTCTATTTTTAGCTAAACCATAGATGACCATAGGTACATTTTTAGAGACCCTTAATTGACCTTGATTGGTTTTATCCTTCATCTTCAAGAGATAAATCAATTTATGATTCCAGTTGATTTTCTCATATCTTCTTCATAAATATATCCTTTTCATTATTATTGTAGATTTTGTGATAGTATTTTAGGGTTTTTTGTTCTTGTATTGGGGTTTGATGAAGGTTATTGTAATATATATTTTTGAGGTTTTACTCACATGTTCATGGATTTGAAATAATCTCTCACTCCTTTTTCTTACATAATGATTATTGAAGCTCTTATTACAATATGATATTTTTTATTATCTCTATTTTATTTATGTGAAATTATGGATCTATCATGCTCTTATTTTCATTAGGTGGATAGTAATAATTAACATAAGAATGATAATAACTTAACTAATGAAATTAAATGGGGAAGAGGTGGATCGTATGAGTTTTTTGTTAAGTTATATTATTGTAATATGTTGATGAATCTTAATTTATGTGATTGTTTTGTGGAGAAATTATTTACTACTATAATCATATTTGAATTACCACATACAAAAAAATATTTTAATGTTGGTAATGAAATGGTTTCTTTTAAATATAAAATTTTTATTATGATATATATGTTGGCCATGATTCATTTATATGAAAG
Source organism: Viscum album (assembly GCA_963277665.1). NCBI lineage: Eukaryota > Viridiplantae > Streptophyta > Magnoliopsida > Santalales > Viscaceae > Viscum > Viscum album. Next base: position 672,358,204 of record OY728123.1, read on the forward strand.
TAATAAATAATGAGGAGTATCTTAATATAATGTTTTGTTGTTTTCAATTGAATTGTTGTTATATCTACTTTGTATTTGTCAAAATTGGAGTTTTACATTCTATGGTTAGAAATTTCTTGGATTTTTTTTTGGTTGGTTGGTTTAATTAGGTTTGGATTGGTTATAGTGGTGATGGATGTATTTTTATATGATTTTTAATATGATGGAATAGTAATTTTCATTTCAAATAAGTGGTTTTGTGGTTGTTGGAATGCCATGTGTGGAGATTTTATGGAAATGGGTCTTTTAGGCGGGTTTTTGTTATATTTTACTAGAAGCATAAAATGTGGTTGGAATGAATGGAATACGGTTGGTAATAATGAATATAATAATGGATAATGGGCTAGAATTTATTAAGTAGTGGGTTGTTAGTGAACATTTAATTATCAAAATGAATGGTTATTAGCTGATATAAACATGGTTGATAGCTAATGAGTGGTTTAAAATTATATATAGACAAATTAATATAAATTGGTTAGTGTGTGGTAATTTGGGAAAACTGAGATCATGGAATGATTAAAAGGGAAGTTAATAATTTTTATGGCTATTTTTTTGTTGATAGGTGGGGATGGTTTGTTGTGTAATGATTTCCGTAGTAGTTAATTAGTGGTAGTAGTGATTTGATGGTTGTTATAATTATTATTACTGTATTATAGGTATGAAACCATTGTTTGGGATTGAGTGTAGCTATAATATTTGTTTTTTTCTTGTGATTTCTTATGAACCGCCACTCAAGTCAGATAACTTTACTAATGCCCATATGTTTTGGGTTCAGAGTGTTTTCTCAATTATCTATGTTGGTGAGGGGATGGATGGTTGACTACTCCATCTTCCCCACTCTCCCTTCAGATATAATATAGGTTTTAATCTCTCAAGTTAGTTATATACATATAGACTATAATAGATAGTGGTTTGAGTATGTATATACAAGAAAATATAATTATATAGTGGTGATGTGGTTGCATGGCGGGGTTCATTCATGGTTAGATAAGAACACAAGGTTGATATATTTCTAGTTCAAAGTACCCTAATATGATGCTAATATGGTGGTAGATATATCATGGTTTTTGTTTATGTTTATATGTTGTTGTGGTTGTGATAAATATTTTGGTTATGTGGATATAGAGATAAGGGATTGAATCATAAGACGTATATCATTAGAGAATGAAAGATAAAAACCATTAGGGGAAGTGGTTGTGGGGTACCTTCTTAATATATATATATATATATATATATATTCCTTTAATATAATTTTATTATAATTGGTTGTAATATTGGGTGATTGAGCCTTGGTGAGGTTGGGTAGTAGTTAAACTAGATTAGGTGGATGTTAATATTATTATTTATTCACTAACGAATTAATATTATTTTTCCATGTATTCACTAGAAGTCTTAAGGAGGATCCTTCTGATTATACTTTTATGATCACCCATATATGTATATATATTTCAGGTTTTCAGGGGGACTTGGTGACAATGTTGTGCATTACTATCCCGAGGCACAATGCTATTATAAATTCATTGTCATGGGAGTTTCATTTTGGTATATTATTTTGATGTTTTTTCCTATATAAAATCCACATATATTATGGGATATTGGTCAAATTTTTTATTATGGAGTTGATCGTGAGTTTCATTTATGTTCCAAGGATTTTACGGGAGTTAATTTTTAATTTTATCTTTTATACCCAAGGAGATAGTTTCCAACCTATGGACTACTGGAGGTAAATTTTGGGGTCCACTCTCATCTTCATTTCAGTCCTAAAGGGGTCTTAGTGGGGGTGATTGTTGACATATTGAATGATGTAATGTTTATGGTTGATTATTTTACTTTTTGAGATGGTTTGGCTTTTTTTAATTTATTATTTATTATGTGATAAAGGGTAAATTGTTCCGATTCTTAATATGATACCCTTGGCATAAATTTTCAGATCTGGTGATTGAGAACACTCCTTGGGTTGAAAAATTCTAATTTAAGTAAGATGGTCAGGTATCCATTCTAGTAAGTAATAAAATTGATTCAAAACCTGAGTAGGAAATTGGGTAGTAGGAAAAGGTGTGATCATTTGAACATAATAATTAATCCATGGGTGGATATGATCAACCCATTAATGGTGGAAACATATGTTACCAATGGATGTTTAGGGTCAAGAGGATCATTCAACCCTTTAATAGATTTCATTTTAATATTTATTATTTTTTTTGAGGTGTATTGTGATTTATTAATAAAAAATAACAATTGATATTTTGAATTTATTATATTATGAATCATTTTAAATCAATTTTATGCCTCTTATATGAGTTTTTTTATTTCTTGATTGGTCGTGAGTGGTAGTCTATTTGTTTAAAACACCTCATGATGTCATTCTAATATGTATCTATATCTTGAATTATGACATGTGTTGTGACTATATGATTAGTCGACTGATACATATATATGATGAAATGTGTATTCATACATGTTCTTTTTTTGGAAAATTTGAGGTTTCATGTTTTATATGGATGTAAATTTTTTCTCATTTATAAAATAAAGGTGAATCTCTATCTAATAGATGATAATTTCTTGATTCTAAAAGTAAATGATATTTAAAAGTTGTTTTTTGAAACATTATGATAAAATTAAATTTATTTACACATGATTTTATGTGTTATATAATTAATCCTATGTTTTGGAATTAGATTTAAAATTGAAGGAATTCTACTCTAGTATTTTTAAAGATGAAATAAAAGAGGATTTTAAAAACAAATGTTGTGTGTTTTTTGTAATCATTATTGATTTATTTCAATTATTGTTCACACTTATTTACAATTTAATGAATGTATTATATGATTGATATTTTAAATTGTGTATATATATAGTTTTGATTGTTCAGAAATTACGGTATAGTGTATTCCTTGATTGTAGATGTAACATTTTTGGTGTACAATTATTTAAGAAAAATTCAATTTTATTGTCTTATAATTCCATAAATTGAAATAAAACCTATACCAATTTTAATATCAATAGTAAGTTTCATATTTTAAACTATGTATTATTTTATAGGTACTATAATTGGAATGTTATTTATGATTAATTTTTTGGATTAGTGTGTTTTATTGTTTGTTGTATTAATATACCTATTTTTTAATAGTTTTATTATCTTTTAAAAACCCACATGATGAAAGAAAAGTGGTGGTTTTCATGAAGAATTGAACTTTTGAAATATAGAACTATTGAAAAACAATTTTATAATATTATTGGTTTGGGTTGGATTGAATAATATATTTCACTGAACTTTGGTGTTTACCACAAGCCATTATTTTATCGAGTGGGTATTTTTAAATCAAATGTGTTATCAGATTCATTTATCACCAATATTTTTCACAAATTACTAGTTTTTTCCTAAATATTATAATATTAAAAGGGTATATATTTAAAAAAAAATGTTGAAATGTGATTTAGTACAATATTTGTTTCCATTACGAGGATAGGAAATGATTGATGTATGATTTAGTGTGATGTTTGTTTTTTGTTTGGATAATAAATTAATGATGTGGGTTTAGATTGATTGTAAATGTATAAAATTTAGTTTATATATTTTATAAGAAATATTTTATGGTATTTTAAATTTATTTCATTCAATACCTTCTATGATAAGAACTCTACGGTGATTATATAGTTGGTAATCATAAAATAACATAAAATTTAATAACATTCTGGTATGTTGTTTTTCGAAAATTGTTACTTCTAGATATTTTTTTTTAAATTATTCAATATCATGGTTCTCAATATGATAGGAAATATTATTGAATAAATTTTTATAGTTTATTATTTCTTGAATAGTGTTTTATGGGTTTATCTAAAGTAAAATGGTTTTAAATGTTTATTAAATATTTTAAATGAGAATGATTTTGAGTTTAAATTCTTGAAAATTTTTCTTGGTTTCAAAATTATTTGGTGAAAGATGTATTATATTTGAATAAAAATGGAACACTAGGAATCCAAGGCCCAATTTAGGAGTATAATCATTTTCAAAAATGAGTTTTATTAGTTTTTCCTTTGAAATCATATTGTATGAAACTTTTATTTTCACTGATAAATAATTTTGGTTTTAGGTTAAATGACACCTTATTGAATTAAATTTTTATTAAGATTTTTGTAATGTATTTATTTATTTATATGATATATATTGGTTATTTAGGGTTGGGATAGGTTTGGTAGTTGAGGTTTAATAGAAAGTGCTCATTTTGAGTTTCTTTAATATTTTTTAATTGGTATTGAATATTTTAGAGTTACTATGAATCCAAATTTTATAATTAATTAATAGACCATATGTTATGTACCTAAATGGGAATATTGATAATTTATTTGATGGTTTTTAATGTAAATTATTAATTTGACATGTTAAAATATGATTTGACTTTTAAATCCTATGAGATTCGTGACTTTTGATAGGAATAGAACCTTTTTTACAATGGATAAAAACATCACTAATAGATGTATTTTTTTGTCTAAGATGTATCAAGTGTATTTTGGGTTATAAATTTATAAAATATGTATCAATTAAGTGTTTTTCATATATTCATGTTTAGCTTAAAATGTGCATAGTTTTAACATGATTTTAAAAAAATTTCATATCTCGTCATAATGATGAATACATGGTTAGTGCACAATTTATAAAATCGTATAGTCTACCCATTCATGTATTAATTTTTTTTTAAAAAAAATTCATAGTTAGTTCATTGTTTTGAAAATCATTCATATTCTAAAAACATTCACATGATTGGTGTAAATTTTGGAAACTATGAACATAAACCATGATTGGAAGAATATGTTAAAAAATACTAGTTTTAGTTATACTTTGATCTATCTATCTCTACTATACTTTATTTATGTATCTGATACATCTCAAATGTTCTAACAGAAGTTATAAAATAATATTTCAACTTCAAATGATCATAAGTTTTGATTCGGGTATCCATTTGGGCTCTACAGGCTGTCAAATTGAAAATTTTAATTATATCTATCCTTATTGATTTAAAGGATACCGCTTGTAAAAAAATTATAATAAAAATTAGTATATACAACCTCTAAATTTAAGTTCCAAGTTTTGTTATCTAATTATTCATACTAGATAGGGATATTATAGTAATGAAATATGACCTTTTATTTTGGTTTTATAATTTTTTTCACCCAAACTAATGTTTTGATAATACCCTTGGGATTTATAAATTAAATACAGTTTCTTAAATGAGATATAATTTATAAATGATGTAATTTTTTAAAATTTCAAGTATATTTTATCAATAAAGTTGTTTTTAGGAAAATAAATTTCAAATTTACCACTTACTTACTATGGAAATGAAATATGAAATGAATTATGGAAGCATTATACAAGTATGTTGATTATAAGGTGGTTATTTATGGTGAGGAGTTCCCCTGTGAGATATGGTATTCCACTATATGGTTCCATTTAATTGTATTTATGAGTATATGGTTATCCATTATAGTGGGAATTACCAATATGGATTGATGTATTTCAAAATTTATTAGTCATTCTTTTAGGGAATATCTCATGGTCGTATACCAAATCAAAATATTTTTAATGAAAGGAAAAATAAAGTTTACTACATAAAAAATTATTTCAAATTGATAATATTTTTTCTATTCATAGTGATTTTTAATTTAAAAAAAATATGCTAAGGGGGATTTCCATGTGAGGAACGTATTATAGAGAACAGAATTGTAACACCGCCAAACTTTTTATTTGTCAATAACTTATAATTATAATAAGTATATTTTGAATTTAGAAATGTCAAAATTTGAAACATTTGAGAAACATATAAGATTCATGTTTTGAGAATAGTTAGGGGAATGGTTCATGTCAACCATTCATTTCTTGAAGGGAGAGATAGATATTAATTCATGGTAAGGGCACAGTTTGTGTAACCGTGTAAGCTAACTATGAAACACTCTTAGTTTACTCTAAACTCCATTCATCATGTAATTACTTCCTCAGACCCTTGGTAGTCAATTTATATATTATTTTGGTAATTTTATTAAACATTTATTTTGGTTATACAAATTATGAAGTGTGTCATAAATGGTTTAAATGATGTCTTTATAAAAATTCATGAGTATCTGATGGTGCAAGTTAATTTTTTATTATTATTATTATCATTATCATTATTATTATTATACCCCTAGTGGAGTAGTCTAGTTGTTACACCTTTGAGGGGCCTCAGGGCGGTCTCATAGTCGAGTATCTCTGACTACTTTATATTCATTGGTATATTTTCCTTATATGTGTCCACCTCCCTGAAATAATGTAAATTATTATTATTATTATTATTATTATTATTATATAGTTGGGTTCATATCTTTGTGGTATGTTTCCATTTAATTTTATATAGTTCTATATTAAACCAAGGTTCAAATCCTAATCAAATATAATTGAAAGGGTATTTCATGGAAACATGTAAACTAGAAAAAGATCAGAAAAATGACTCTATGAAGAAGTTAGGTGGTAGGGTCATCTTCAATGATGGGGTGGGGTGGGGATGGAATCATATGTAGATAGAGACAGGAATAGAACAAAGGATATGAATGTAGGTCAATTTAGTGGTCATCACGAGATGAAATCTACATATAGTTTGGACTTTAAAAGAAGAATGTTGATTGTTGGAATCATGGATGATGTAGGTGAAGCACATGGACACAAATGCATACAAATTCCATGGAATTGATGCCACATGTGACTCATGTGGTAAAATTATTATTATTATTATTATTATTATTATTATTATTATATTTCCTTTATTATTCTTATTATATAAAATGGGGGTAAATTGGGGAAACTCCCATTTTCTCACTCCCTATCAGTCATGCACTATGACTCTAAGGAAGGAGGTTTCCATTATTATCATACTTACTTAATCTTTTCTACTCTTCTCCATGGCGATTCAAGGAATGGATTCCTCTATTAATCATTTTCCTCTTGCAATAATACATTCCTTTTTTCCTCTCATGCCTCTCATTGATACAAGGTTTGTGTAAAACATGGAGTTTCCATGTTAAGGAAAAAACCCCGATTCACATGGGGATTTTCATGATAAGAGGGTGAAAACATTATTCCAAACCCTAATTCATTTTTACATATTAAAGGCATCATGGTTTCACTGATATCTGGGTAGATTTTTCTATATAACCCTTTTTATTTGATATACTTGATATGATAGAGAATTCTAAGTTGGTTTTTTTCTTATAAAATGAAACTGTAATTTATTTGAAATGGATTTTTATGAAAACTTCATGGATTTCATTATATATAGGTGACATGATAAAGAAATTCTTATGAATTATTTATGGAAAATCATGCCCATGTATCTTGTACATTTTAGGTGTTTGATAATATGTTTTAGAGACATTTGATGTATCAAGTGAATTTATAAAGAACATTTTCAATGAATTTTAATTTCTGAATGATGTTTTTAATTGATTTTGATTTTATAAAGGGGTTTTTATTAATAATCTATCATTAATTTTCAAATATTTGGTTTTATTCCCTAAAAGTGATTGATAAAATTTCTACGTGAATTTTTTGGGTTTAATTGAATTTATAAACATGGTTTGAGATATTTTTGAATTTATATGGGTAGAAATTCGTGTATTTATTCTATATTATGGTTCATAAAGGAATTTTTGGCTTTTTATAGACATTTATTAATAATATAATGTTTTATTGATCATTCCCTTTGAAGGAGATAAACCGAAAGTCCCATTACATGTGGTGTAATATGTCTATGTCATATTATATGATTGGGGATATAATAAAGGATATAAAGATGCTTCAAGCTTTGGCCAATCATAAGGTATTATTGGTTTATATCAGAAGGCCACTACTTAAGTAATTCAATGTATATGACTGATCGTATTATATTCCATGGTATATTATACCATATTATTATATTTGATAGTTTGGGTGGGTGAACAATAATCATTATAATTTGAAAATATCTTCTATATTGGATATCATTAATACACATTTAAAGATATGAAATAGATGGGAGTAGATACATTCATGAAATGTTTACATCAATTGACTGAGGTATTTAGACATACATTATAATGCATGATAAAATGCATGAACATTTGAGGATCATCATCATGGACTTTAGAAAGAGACCAATTCCATATGGTTAGGTTGAATTCTTTCCTAATCAAACTAAAACTACCATATCTTGTATCTCTCTTTATGTATCATCTATTTACTATTGATTTAATAGAATAATATATATGAATGGATTTCCCCATTTGTTTTATGAGTGATTCATTTTTTGGTCTATACATACCTCTAGAAGAGGGATGTCATTCGGATTCCACTTAGTGATCTTCATAAAAACCATAAAATAATGGTTGAAGATGGTGTAACAACATAAATAGTGTCAGGTAAACATTTATTGTTTCTTAATTACTAGTTTATATGTGATTTCATTTATCTAGTATGGTAGATCTTGGTTTTAAATTTTTAAATTAATTTCATTATATTTAAAAAATGTTTTTAGATCTCTTTAAACCCATCAGTGGTATCCTATCCTTAACATGCCTTGTCATTCATGAAATCATGATACAAATGAATATTTTGTAATCATATTCCATGTCATATATCATAGAACAAAATATGGATCAGTTTTTATTTTTTTTGGTTGACTCACAACTTATGACATGAGATATCATAGCTAACAACTTAATAAAAAATTATGTTGATTATATTAGTAATATTTTATGACTTTTGGATATCTTATCCAATAATTTTTCAATGAAATTGTTTTAAAAATACATCATTGTATTAAATTTTTAATATTGATTCACATCATTCAGTAAGATAATTTTATTATGGGAGACTATAGGGTTATAAATCAACAAATATAACTAGTGGAAATATTTTATATCCTATAAATCATAGCCTATGATTCTCTCTAAATAATTATATATTATTGATGAAGAAAAAATTGTTTTCGTTAAGTTCAATCATGAATTGAATTATATTGTTAAAATATTACAATAAAAGGTTTTTTTGGAAATTTATTAATTTATAAAGGGGTTTATAAATTAAGTAATTATAATGTTTTTATAATTAATTAATTAAATTTTCATGAAACATTTATTAACAGATACTTCATAATATTATAAATTATTTATAATATATCATTTTCTAAATTTTATGGAATGACTTATAAATTAGAAATAATGTTTTTATTTAGAAATCATAATGTTATTTTATAAATAGTTTATAAATTAAAAAATAAGGTCAAAATATAACCATATTTATATTTAATTAGGAATTTTTCATAATTAATTACTTATAGTTGTTAAAATTAAAGGCCATATTTATGATATTATTTAGACCACATTAAAAATATGTTTGATGATTGATTTTATCAAGGATTGAATAATGATAATTATGTTATATTTAAATTATATAAATAGTATACCTATTATAAATTGAAATATAAAATTTTTATATTACATGAAATGTCATATATTTAAATTAATATTTTATATAATTAATAACATATAGGAGTTCATGTTAGAAATTGAATATAAAGTGTTTATATCCAAGATTTTGAAATTTCCATAATGTGTAATTAATTTATAAATTGTTTATAATTAAATTTTATATACAATTTATTCTTAAATGTTTATATCATGTTTAAATATATGAATTGTTCATTTATTTTAAATTTATTCCCTATTTTATTATTCATGGATAAAAATTGTTTACATTATGAATATGTGTATGCTTTAGTTTAAAATTGTTAAAATACTTATAATATTTTCATTCATGCATTTTTCAAGATACATGCTAGGTATAATAATAGATTTAATTTCCCTCTGAAGGAATGGAGCATGCATTAGAATCCCAAAATATGTGAGATTTTAAAATTGTTCCCCAACCATTGGTATAATCTTGTCGATGTCGGCGAACAGCTACCCAATTTAAGACGAAGATCTCATGTGACGGGTTTTAAGCACCAAAATAAACTGTAAAATACCTAGTTTAAATCCACAGTCTCGCATGATGTCTTCTTGTCATTGTCGATCCGTTCTCCGAGAATACTATATAAAATTAATCTAGATCATCCACCCAAACTTCAAGAAACTGCAAGAATGTCATTTGTCGAATTCTGGGTTCTAGCGCAGAATTCTGATGATTCATTATATGTTCCAACAATCATCACATCACACTTCTTGCAATACCTGATAGAGAGAATGATACAAGATCCTAGGATCCAAAGCATCTCTTTCTAGAACATGGGAGTGAAGAGAAGAGAGAGAATTCCCATGAATAGTTTTTGGAAAACTCCTCTCCTCTTCTATTTATAGGTTCATGTAATTACTCAGAAATACCAACCCAGCCCCTGAATAATCAACGCACTATTAACAATATATTATTACTACTAAACTGAGTCATGAATATTATTATGATTTTCTGGTAATATATTAAATCTATTTCATTATAATAATTATGTCCAAAACATGACTCTTCATTCCAAAAAATATTAATTAAACCTTGATTATTTGTAATATTCATAAATTAATATTTTTCATATATTTAAATAAAACATGTAAATACATTAATTAATAAATTCAATGCTCATTATTCTAAACATGAACAATATGAATTTATTTATTGCATTGGAGATTATTTAACCTTGGACAAATCCCAAACCCCATTGGTGGGGCCCACCATGTACAAAACTCATATTCAACTGAATATGGAAGACTCTCAAATACACCATTGTTAGTGACCCTCTAGGCCCTTATCTTGATAGAAATGAATAGTATTCACATACCAAGAGTGGGATCTAGAGAAATATTATGGAATCTAAAGAAATAAGGATTTTCACAGTAGTGACAGCCAACCTATGAACACACACTATGAAATATAATATCTTTATGAATAATATCTCATAATGAATGGAGAACTCATGTGTCATCACCCTTTTCTTGCATTATTGTTTGTTGATTTAACTAGATGGATTTACCCTTGACTGCCATGGCCATGGTCTTACAAAGGTAATTCATCCTTATCAATATTCCCTATGATATATTACTTCCATAACCCGGAAGTAAAAAACCCTATCATGACCCTACATCAAATTTCATGCCCCCAATGATGCATCCAACACAAACTACCTCACCCCGAATTCATTGTCATGGTTTTCATCTTGCATCAAAGTATGCAATCAAATAAGGTAAATTGGTAATGAACTCATGTCAGGAGACCATTACACATTATCATAGATTGGAACATCTAAGGACAGCTGAAACATGTGGTGTTCATATTAGTGAGTTTTTCCTCATGATCTCAATACTAGAGAACACCATGTGTGAACATCATGAGAAGAAGTATCAATTCTTATAATCCCTTAGCATATGATAGTCAAACATCTAATGTGTCTGATCAGTAAGATGTATCTAGACCATAGAACATATATTTAAGATTAATTTCATAGTATCTCTAGGTTCACATTATAGCCTTGAATCTACTATAACCCCTTGATATGACAATTAATCTTTGGAAATTTTCCATTTCAATAGTGGATGTAGAAATATCTACACTATAATGGAAAGATGACACCATGTATAGCTAACTGTATATATGATATGGAAATAAAACCCATAAAATATTTGGGTCTAGGGAACCCAATATTTCAACACCATCTACCTTGACATTGATTTGTAGTTAAAGGTATTAGCTTGAATTTTGTAGTTGGATATAGTTTATACATATTAGTTATCAGAGTTATAATGTATTGTAATCTCTCTTGAGTACAGTATATCTAGGTTGATGGAATTTTGGTATGACTTATCCTTGGTTTGGTGGATTATGTATTATTCTAGATTAGTAAGGGTTTGCTATATATTGATCTAGGTTTAATCACATTGAGAATATCAATTTCATATAATTCTAAAACAATTTATGAATAGTCCATATACCATGTGAATGAGATACATTTGGATGTGTATAAATATGTTTGAATTCTATTTTTGGGTGAGTAATACAAACTGTGATTTGTGTTAACAATTTCACATCAATATGGTTTGAACAAATTGATTTGGCTGAAGGAATAGGATTAAAAACTAAGTTATTATAATTGTGCATACAAAAACGTAATAACATGATATAATATGGTAAGAAATAAATACCATTCAAAATACTAAGTTTAATATTATTTCCAAAGCGACACATGTCAAGATATCGATTATCCAATCAGGTAGACTCACAATAAAGATTTTATATGGAAAATAAGCAATGATATGACTCTAAGACTTAGGTTCCACATTCCTGAAGTTATATTTTGGTTATACTTATCTGGTAAACCCTAAGAAATAGGATATCATAGGGAGAGTAGGGTTTATCCATATTATGGATTTGAAAAAGAGTTTTATACTAAATTATCCATCATTTATTTTATTATATGATTTGTATGATGGATAAGTGTTGAGATGAACCCTAAATTTGAATCATTTATTAATAAAATATTGATATTTTACCAATAATGGACATGATGTATTTCAAAAAGTGTCATCATTTTATAGTGATCCAAATTAATAAAAGTCTTTATAAAATGTTTATAAAACAAGATAATCATATAATAAATTATTTTTTTAACATATAATAATATCACATCATTAAAATTAACTTTGACATTAATCCTTGAAAAGTAAACTATTTATGTAAGAAAATCCCATGAGTGGTAACTTACGAAAAATTCTTAAGGAAATTTTTTGTGTGTCAGAGAAACCCCTTCCGGAACATTCCTGGGTGAAAAACTATTTAATTTGTTCAATATCTAAATTTATATTATTTTTAAACAAAAAATTATTTTGTAAATGTTTTAAAGGAATTATATGAAATATGATCAAATAAAGTTTTAGAAATACTTATATATTAAATATGACTGGATATATAAATGGCTTGGCGAGACAAGAGGTTTCCTTAATGATTGTTATTGTAAAGGAATTCATCTTCTTTTCATTGATGGAAATGTTATGAAAATTTATATGAGTTTAAGAAAACCTTACTCTCTATTTTCAAAAATATTTAAGATAGTTAAACTCAGCAGGTGATGTCCAGGTTCAGGTGGGGTGTTTATAATGTATGTGGGTAATGGTTTAAATAGAAGCAAAAAAGTTTGTCGCAAATTCCAATAATGTTTCTTCAAGTATCTATTTAAATTCATTGAAACCTGGTGTTATCGGGAATGAGTAATGATTCCAGAGTATGTAATTATTAGGATACTTAAATGGTTTTGTGAAACTCTATGGAGATTCCATGTCATGTTTCAATGTTATAGAAATTGGTTCATTAGTTTGGAAGGGTATACAATAACAAATGTATAATTTATAAATGGTGTAAGTATATAGGTTTTCAAAATCAGTGGAATAATTGAAAAGTATTTTTACATCAAACATTTGAATATAAAAAATTTTATCATGATTGGATGCATCTTCATAAAGTATGTGTACAGTTATCTCATTTACCTTATATGATAAGAGGATTTCATTACTAATAAAGATTTTTTATGAATAATATGAGACAATGGATTCAATAAACATAATTTATGATTTACTGGGTTGTATAACATGTTTTGAAAATCAAACAAGGATAAAAAACTTCATCCATGATAAAAACTTTATCCATACATATTTTAAATTATGAGGGAAGATGTTTCTACCACCCATAAGTGGTATATTTTAAATAATAAAGAATTATTTTCACACAAAAAATTATACAGATAAATAAAATGTTATAAATTTTATGAAAAAAATTCTATATTTGTTAATTAATCCTATAAAAAGTAACTAAGAGTTATTTACTAACAAAAAGGATTTTTTGTGCCTTATCTTGATATTCTAAGATAATATAGTTTCTAATAGGCTAATATGATTGTGTTTTTACTTATAGAAGTTCTAATTTAACACATAAGATATTATATTAGTCAAATATTAAATTTAATCTAACTTAATATCATAAATAGTTTAGGATAATTGATAGTAAAAGGAAATGTAAATAGTTATATTTGGTTATTGTGGGAAAGTTAATATCATTATTTCTTAAAGTATTATACTAGTTAACAGTCAAAATTAATTACACTCAATATAAAAAATGAGTTTTAGGGTATCAAGGTAAATAAAAAAATTAAATATTTGCATTTAGTTTTCATAACAAAGTGAATTTCAATTTATCCTAATGGATTTTATGATGTGTTAGTAAGTAAAAATGTAAATAGTTTCATTAATTACTATATTATATCTTGTGAAAATAATTGTGTATAGGGTTACAACAATAATGATGTTAAACTTATAAAGAGTTCTAGGTAGATAAAAAATTTCAATTCATAAGATTTAATGGTATGGAGTTAAGAAGTTTGAATGTGATTAAGGGGTTGAACATTAAAAATATGATTCGTAAATATCACCATTATTGATACTTACCTTATCAGTAGATGTTAATCACAAAATGATTTAGTGGTAACGAGGAAAATAAAAAAACATTAAATTTTATTGATATTCAATTCATTTTATTCCCTATTATATTTTATTAATTGAGACTTAGTATTTTTTGGAATTAAATTGTAATTTTATTGGTTTTAGAGACTATTTCTTAAAAATGTCAAAATCATGGACCTAATTTATTTACTAAATCTATATAATAAAATATATGGATGGCTATTAATTATCCTCTTTGTAATTTTTAAGGGTAAAAAGATAGTTTAACCAGTTATGGAATAAGAATAAGGATTTTAGTAGGGATTGAGGAATGTAGATAAATCTATATGTATGAGTCACTTTGAATGTACATGAATCATACATGAAATCAACTTTAAAGTAGACAATGAAATTTTGATAAGCTTTGGATTATTTAAAATTAAATATTTCCATGCGTAAGATTCATAAGGAAACTCTCTAGAGTATATAAGAGTTATTTTTACAATATACTTGTGAAAGTGGAAATGGGTACAGACATGTAAGACTCATTTTACTATGCATAATAGTTAGTGTACTCAGTGTAAGATTCGTTATGACTCTGCACTCAATAAATCTATAAAAGTTTGAGAATGCATAAAATTAATTCATGTGGCCACTATATATACATAAGAGTCATCTAGAACCATATGTAAGAGTTATTTAGAAGAAGTGTAGGAAATTTATTTAATACTAGTGATGCATAAAGGTCACTGGTCGATATATAAAAGTAAAATTTTATATGTATAAAGGTAACTTATAGCTATGTATGGTGTGTGTAAGGATCATGGGCTTAGAGAAATGTTTGATAATATGTATATTTGAGGGTATTTTACTTTATGAAATTAGAACAAAAATACACATCATTGAAAATTCGATCATGTTGTAAAGTAGTTATTGGTGAGTTTCAGTGATAATATCTATTTAGAGGTGTCTATTCCATAAAGAATATAGTTGTTTCACAATGTTTCATATGTCAAATTCACATGTATTAAGTCACATAATATCTACATTATGTCCAATACTCTATCACAATGTGTAACATATTTAATGTTATAAAACCATTTAACATCTATTCTGAGACCTTTGAGAACTTAAATACTTTACCTAAATTTTGTTGACTATATATATTAATCAAATTGAGAATTTTTATGAATCTTGGAAGAAATAATCCCTCAAATATGTGGTTGATCAAAGATCGGGAGGAAAGAATTAAAGATGAAGATTCATTGGGAACCCAAAATATTGGGGAAGATATTTAAATTGAAAGGGGAGATAATATATTTTGGGTTAACTAGGGGAATTAATGAATAATGAAATATTTTATAAAATTAAGAGGAGCCTGAATAGAAAAGGTGATTGTTGATGATCAAATATTTTATTTTTTATTTCAATTTGATAGTACTTCTGTTTTTTCTAATTTTTTTCTTACAAATGTTATTACCTACAAATTGGAGTGGTAAACACCTTATGGTGATGAGGTCATGGGAAGGAGAATATTCAGTATATATTGGTGTATGTACTTAAAATAATGAAGCTCTTATTCTGTAAATTGATTTCCTCATTTAATAGTTGGATAGAAATCTGTGTGTGATTGTAATTAGATTTTTTATTCTTATTATTTGATTTTTTTTCTTGGTTGATAATATTAATTATCCATCCACTAGATTGTGCTTATATATGATAGAATATGCAGAGCTGAGTGGTGAGTATCTAGTTATTGTTGATACATGTATGAAGGTAGTGAACTATCATTGAATTACATTGGAGAAACATTGCCCAATTGGGTTTTACCTATATATCTTAGGGTTAGTTTTTTTGGGTTGCATTTAATATTATTTCACACACATATTAAAGAGATGTGATCTATCCATGATTACTACTCAGGGTCTCGGGCTGTCATCGGTCGCAAATGCTTGCCATCTTTACAAGGTGGGTGAAGCTAAAGCATACGATAAATGTCTAAAATGAAAAACCTTTCAGTATAGAGGCACAACCTAATCCTGAATTCTACAAAAGATATATCATGGGGTAGACCACCCAATAATAAATGGACCTAGTTGATGGTCATATGAAATATGGATAAAAACTCCCAAAATAAGTCCCAAAAGGGTTATTTGCAGACCTCTAGAATGCGGTCAATGTGAAGCATCTCCAAGAGTTCTAGGACAACATCAGTGATATTCAGACAGGCCAGAACCATCATGTCCAGTGTCTTGTTGGTATGCAAGGTCTTTTCTGAAACATGATATGATTGGACCGATATTTTGGGTTAGTGAAATAGAGCACATGGTGTAGGTGAAGGTTTTCATCGCTTGACGTGGAGGTTTTGTCTGCATAAAGATCAGGGGTAGTACAGACTGTAGGTGGTGTAAAAGCTTCGATGGTTGTATCATGGGGGTTCTTGTATTGAGGGAGCTCTTTGGAGGCCATGTATGAGGTGTAATAGGATGAGTAAAAGGAAGGTTGGGTCTTTTTGACATGATCCATGAAGGCATAGGGGTGCCACTAGAAAGGTTAGGGTAGGTCGCAGTTTGAGGGGGTTGGATGAGGGAGGGGTGCATGACATGTGTGCAGGGCGATGGAGTGGGCTAGAGAGCAGATGGTTAAGAGGGGTGTGATTTTTAAGGTGAATGAGAGGAAGAGAGTGAGACGAGGGGATGGGAGGTCATGATTTTAGGGAATCAGGGTTGCGGGAGAAAAAAGGGTCGGGGGGTTGTGTAGGTTGTGACCCACGAGTTCACAACCTATGTTTTTTAAAAACATTCCTGACCTAGTACATGATGTGTACTGATGTATCACCTTGTGTACGAGTTAAATAAAAGTGAATTTGGGTTGAAATAGGTACATGTCGGGAACCATAGGTACGCAACGTGTACTGAACAGTTTTTTCTCAGCTTTTGGGATCCTTTTATCACTTTAGCTCATTCCTACCCAAAACTCTTCAAACATAATCCTAATATAACCTAGTATATTATTTTCTACCATAGTTTGCCTCCTATCCAGCACTTCCTTTTAAGGCGGGATCTTGACTCCATTTATGATTAAGTGAATTTATGGATGATGATAGAGCCTTCCCATACAGGTTCTTGAAAAATCATCAGTCTTTGACCGCTCACATTAAATGGTGGACCACCTTCTTGTGGAAACTCAGTAGTTCTATACGGGATGAAATTAACTACTTATAATGGTCCTAACCAATGAGACATCAACTTGCCTAGGAATAGTTTAAATCTCAATTTGAATATTATAAACATATTCCCAGGTAAAAAGGTATGCCTTGAAATACGTAGATCATGACATCTCTTTGCATTTTCATTATACATGCATGAATTGTCTTATGAATCTCTTCATATCTCTTCCAAAGAAGTTAATTGTAATAACCCGACTTCTCTATATTTTTCTAAATCTAGATTCATTTTCTTGATTTACCAAAATGGCTGATTGCCCAGTTCTAATGGAAGATGAAATTATTTTCCGTAAGCCAACCTAAATTGGTTGGTGCCTATGAGTGTCTTGTAGGAAGTTCTATATTCCAATAGTGCATCTTCCAGCTTGAGACTCTAGTCACTTTAGTCTATATTCACAGTGTTTTCCAAGATTTGTTTGGACTCCCTATTTGACATCTCTACTTCCACACTTTTTTGTTGGTGATAGGGAGTTATGGTATTGTCTCTAATTTCATACCACTCTATCATTCCTCTCACATCTTGGTTTTTAAAATGTGTTCCCCGATCAATAATGAGTAACATCAGGAATCCAAATCATGAAAATACGTTTTTCCTTGTAAATTTCATGAAAACTTTTCATGTTTCATGTGTCGTAGCATCATATTCGACCTAATTTGATATGTAGTATACCAAAACCCGAATATAATATTTCCCGTGTGACATAGGAAACAATCCCATGAAGTCGATGCCCCAAATTCTGAACAATTTGACTTAAATAATGGGGGTTTTGGAATCTCATTCCTCTTGCTTATATTTTTAGTCCCTGGCATCTGTCACATATTTAGAAAAATCCCTTTTCATATTAGTGCAGTGTGGGCTTGAAAAAATCCAATTCGTAGGATCTTGAAAATTGTACACCCAGGTCCATGATGTACACCAGTTGGAGACATGTGACATATCACATTTAAATTGTGGGTTTCTTTTTTTAGGATGCATTATCTTAATAATCCATCAAAAAAATTCTTGAATAACAGAGGCTAATCCCATTAGTAATACTTTTCATATGAATGAAAACTTTTACATTGCTGGTAAGAGGGGTCTTGATGTATGAATCCACCAGCAAGATAATTGGCCATATCTAAAAACCACGGTTGATCCTTGATACTAAATGAGGTTTCATCAGGAAAATCCAATTCTATGTGAGTGTATTCCCCTTCTTTAATGATGGGTAGAAGAAGTCTGGATAACTGATTTGCTACGAAATTTTCCGTCCCTTTGGTATCCTTGATCACGATGTCTAATTCCTATCTTAGGAGGATCAAATGTATCATCCTAGGTTTGGCATCCTTTTCTCTCATTAAGTACCTAAGGGAAACATGATCAGTGTGTACAATTACTTTGTAAAGAACATTATATGAACATAATTTCTCAAAATAATATACAACTGCTAAGAAATCATTCTTTATAGTCATGTAGTTTATTAGAGCTTCATTAAATGTGTGACTTTCAAAATAAATGGGATAGAATATGTTTTCAATTCATTTTCATATCACAACACCGACAACAAGTTTCCTGGAATTACACATTTACTCAAATTACTTCTCTCAATTGGGAGAAAGGATAACTGGTGACACTATCAGACATCTCGTTAGTGTATTGAATGATTTTTGGTAGTCCACAGTGATTTTGAAAAGAGCATTCTTGGACAATATATTTTTCAATGGATGGGTGACTTTAGATAAATCCTTCACAAATCATCTATATAATAAAGCATAGACCATAAAAATTATAATTACTTTAATGGTTGAGGGTTATGGTAGATCTTTGATGAATTTTATTTTATTTTTTTTAACTTAAATTCCTTCCATGTAAATTTTGTGGCCAGGGACTATTATAACTTGTACTATAAACTAGAATTCCTCCCAATTCAGTACCAAGAATTTTTCCTCACAACACCAGAGGACTAATTCTAGGTTTCTTAAACATACATCAAATGACCACCCATAGACTAAGAAATTATCCATAATGATTTGAGTAATTCTTTAGCCATGTCATAGAAGATACATTTCATATATATTTGAAATTTTACTGGATCATTTCACATTCCTAAAGAAATTATTCTATAAGAGAATGTACCAAATGGGCATGTAAATATGGTCTCTTGGTAATCAGTGGGGTCAAATGAAATTTGATTGTATCCTTAATCTCCATCTCATAAATAGTTAATTTATTCTCTAACAGTATTTATAAAATCTGATCCATGAATGGTAAGTTAAAATGATCCTTTCTGGTTGCTGAATTTAAAGATCTATAATACACGCAAACTCTCCATCCAGTGATGGTGCATGTTGAAATCAGTTCATTTTCACCAGTTCATTCTATAGTGTGTCCTCTTTTATTTTGAATAACTTAGAGGGGTATTACACTTTCACTATCTAAAATTGGAAAAATGATTCTAGCAATTGAGAGTTTTATCACATCCTTTTTAACGACTTTCTTAATTGGTTGTGTGAGCTTTCTTTTAGGTTTTCATTTTTTCCTTTGAATTCTATTTGAGTAGGTTATGTGAGTACATTCAGTAGGATTAATCCCTTTTATTTTTGTCACTCCTATTGCGATTGATCACTTATGTAATTTCAAAACATCAAAAAATTCTTATTACTATTCTAGGGTCAGTTTAGAGTTGATAATGATTGGAAGATAAGATAACAATCCTAGGTATAAATAATCCAGTGTACAGGGAAAAGGTTTCAGTTCTAGATGGGGTGGCTAAATTGTGGGGGGAATTAAATGTTGCATGGTGTCTCTTTTGAGTGGTTCGTTAAATCTTACTTGTTCAAAACCATTCTATTATTCCTTCTCTAAGAGTAAATATTTGGATTCTTCCTCAATGTCCATTTATGCGTCTTCTTTTTGGATGAGATAGATGGAGTTGAAATCTACAATATCATATGAGTGTTAGGAAGATCAAATTAGGTTGAACACTACATGTTCTTCCCTAACTCTTAAAATAAAATTTCCTTGATTTGCATCTATAAAATCCTTTCATGTGGCTAGGAATAGTCTTCAAGTTATTATAAATATGTCTCCTTCCTATTTAATGTTTAGTACTAAAAAGTATAATGGAAGTATATATTTTCCAACATTGAGAAGAAAATATTCGAGAATGCCTTTGGGGTACTTTACTGATCAATGGGATAGCTACAATTCTACTCATGTTGTTTCCAGTTTTTGGAGCCTGAGATTGTGGAAAAAAATCATCGAAATCAAGTTAATGATGGATTCAAGATCACATAGTGATTTTACTAACTTGCATTCTCCTCTAGCATAAGGAATTGATAAAATTCCATGATCTCTTATATTTAGGGGAATTTTCTTGTGTACGATAGTATGGAATTCCTCATTCAATGAGATAACTCCTAGATCTTCTATTTTCCACTTATTTGATAGCATATATTTGTGAAATTTGGCATAAATGGGCATTTGTGAAATGTATTACACAATTGGAATATTGAGGTGTAGTTTCTTGAACATCTCTAGGAACTTCTGCTTTTATACTTCCTGCCTACCATTTCTCAATCTCTCTAGGACGGGAATGGGTGGCTTGTATAAAGGTGGGAAAACAGAAATAGGTTCCTTTCGTAGTTGAAGAGTTTGGTTCGTCTCACCTAGTGCTTTTTCTTTGGGTGATTGGGGAATGGATATTTCAACTTCTCGGTTAACTGTTTGTTTCTTATTAGTCTCTTTATGACATCTTTCTTATTTTCCATGGGTCGTTGAAAGTTTAAAACTTTCTCGCATCTTACTAATACTGCCTTGGCATATTCTCTTGGGTATGTCTCATTATTACGAGGTATTGAACCAGGTAATCTATTTGAAATGTTCTTTGACATAGGACCCATTCAAATCTCAAGAATCCTTAAAGTATCCCTTTGGTTCTTCATTTCAGTTTCATGAGTTTTCATTATTTGGTCTAGCTTTTGAACCAAATTAGCTAGGAGATTCTTAAGGTCACTTTGAGGTGGTGGAGGTGGTTTCATCGGTCTTGGCCTGAGTGGCTGAAATTGATATTGAGGTCTTGGTTGTAAGGGTCATTTTTTAAATTGTTTTTTTTTCACTTTTTGTTGTAGTCTAGGCATATTATTCATCACTGGATACCCTAGTGGTCCTTGATTGCAAAATTGGGCCTGACCACATTGCGGTTGAAATAGCCTTGATTGTTCTGAGGTTGCTACTATGCATGCCTCTAAGGATAATATTTCTATTATTTTTAAAATGGATGGTTCTATGGATTATAATTGAAAGAATTACAATCTTACTATTTTTCATATCCCACCTTGTAATCTTGGTAAATATACGGGCCACCACACATCTTACATGATTGAATTTCCATGACGGGAGTAGGTGGGTGTTGAGTTTGAGGTTTTGAAGTTGGCATATGAAAAGATTAATGTTTTTTTTTTAACTTCTTCCACTTGAATTAATAATATAGGGCTCTCATAAATTTGGTGGATACCACAATTTGGTTGTCCACTATTAATTTTCCATAGACTTTTATTATGTGACACTTTATCTAGTATTTCTCATCCATCTTTTGGGGTTTTGAACATTAATCTTCCATCAGTGGAAATATTGAATACAATTTGTTCTTCTATCTAGATTCCTTGGTAAAATTATTGCAACTAAATCCAGTATATAGTCCATGATGTGGACATTTTCTCATAATATCCTTAAATCAACCCCACGCTCCCCTACAGATTCTCCATCTTATTTATCAAAGTTTTGAATATCATTCCAGAGCATCCAAGTTTGGATTGGAGGAAAATACTTGTCTAAAAACATCTTGGAAAGATTATATCAAGTCATGATTGACATAGGATATTGGATTTTAAGCTAGTGCATAGCTCTATAGCGTAACATGAATGGGAAGATGTGTAGTCTTATGGAATCTAAAGAGACTCCCTGGCTGCAAATGGTATCACAAACTTCTAGGAAGTTGGAATTGTTTTCATATGGGTATTCACATTGGGGAATACTGAATTTTCCTTTATTCCATATCATGTGAAAGAGTCCAAGCTAGATCTAAAAGCTGTGAGCATGAATTGGGGGATGAACAATGCTTGGGGTTGAGCCATGCATTGATGGAAATCCATAATCCATGATTGTAATTTATGAATATATTTGGTTTTCTATATTAATTATCTGATGGGGGTTTAGCGGGTTGGATCTCGTTGGATTGTGATTCTCATCCATTACTGACTAACGATGGTTAGACTAATACCTTTCAATCTCGGGATCAATGGTCAAGAGTTATTTCAACTCAGTCTTCCTTGAATGAGTCAAGGAACCTTGGTACATGCATAGGTGATAAAAATAAGGATTCAAGGGTGTATTTTAAGAAGAAAATAAAGAAAGGGGGAGAGAGAAAGGTAATCATAGATCATGGACAAGAGTTCTTCAAAAGAAACAACATTCCCTCCCAAGAAATGGCGCCAAAATTTGGTCACACTAGCATGCATCATTGTGTTCGTAAGAGCAGTTTTAATATTAGATTTGGGTGTCCCAATCATTAATAACTACATGGGTGTAGTATAATAGAAGTTTGTAGTTGAACCCACAAGGTGGAAGCTATTTTGAAGGGGGGTTACTAGATTGATATTATTACAAGTGACCTTTCATGTTACCTTATCATTTTGGAATTTTATTAAATCTATGATTGAGCATGACTTCAAGTAATTAGCTAGAGGATAAGATTAATTTCGAGGATCTAGGTAAAGGATGATCTTTATTCTAATCTTTGTTGGGTCCTAAGGCTTTGGATTGGAAGAAAAAGATAGTCACTAGTTGACTTTGGTCAAGACATCAAGTTCTACCTAGGAAGTGTCTATTCTGTGATTGGGAGATAGTAACAACCTAAGCATATAATGTTTGGATTATATGATAGAAATTATTCTAGGATAGTGATCATAGTTTAGTCTACTTTAATCAGTATAGGGTTGTTTATTTGAATAGCCTAGGTCAAGGATGCTTGTATGAATGGGGTATAATTTGGTTGTTTATCCTGATTACTAATCCATTAGGGTTTCCAATATTATAATTAATGTTTAATTAATAATTCAGATACATATACTTTTGATCCTTACACCTAAGAATTTCATCTACTCCAAACAGGTGGAGATGAAATTTAATAAATGATGATATTCATGTATTACAAGATATATGTGTTTAATGAAATCAAAATAATACAAGAGTTTGAAATTTTAGTGGTAATGAACATGAAATTTGGTATTCAAAAGATAAATAACAACTTTAATAATTTTCATACGTAAGATAAGAAATGGAAATGGTTCTTACACACGATGTTTGAAATTGATGATGAGCGATGGGGATTGATGAAGAGGAATGTTAGAGGAAACAGATTCATGGATCGAGAATTGAAAATAAAATGTAAACAAGGAAGAAATTTAGAGATTTAATGGAAAAGGGGTGAGAGAACTCAAAAGGGTTGAAAAATAGAGAATAATCCTATTTTTAGTTGCTATAAAATGTTTTTTTGTAGCTCTATATATATAGGATAATTTGGTCACTATGAGTATTGGGAGTCACATCGTGTACTGCTGATCTACATAAATTTCTATGTATTTTGAGTATTCTGTGTTCCTCATGCATATATACCTAATTTATGAAGTTTGACTAACTGCATGTCATGTACTAAGTGTTCACATTGTGTACTAGCCTCTAGATATTCCTCTATAAAGATTTCTCATAGATTTCTCATTCATCTATTTTTGGCTGGCGTCATAGTGTGTACTGAGCCTTCCCGACCTGTACTGGTTGTTTCCGCTTCGAGCTTCACGGCTCGGTCAAGACTTGGATCATGACATGGTCATGTTGTGAACTACCAGTACAAAATGTGTATGAACTAGTTATGAAATGTACTGGATAAAATCATCATTTTTTTGTATTTCTTCCTTGGAATCATGTGAAACCATATTCATGAAAAACTGAGCATATACCAAGTGAATTATCAAGTAAATCAATGAAAATGCATAAGAAAGTGATAGTAAAAAGTGAATATAAATTGGTCTAATCATATATATAGGAATGTGAACCTAGATTGGTGGTATGTTGGGTTATTGACTTGAGGTTATATGCACATGGGTTGGGTTGGACTGAGGCTCTAAACCCCGCCCCAACAATATAAGGGTTTGGGAGTCAGGATTAAGATTTATGATACTGATGGATTCATTAGATGGGACTACTAGGAATGAGGTTCCATGGTAAGTGAGATGTGATTGACTTTGAAATATTATTCCTTAGTGAGATGCGGAACCCGGCTTATTCTATTATGAATATAAATTTATTGGCTTCATACATAGGGAAAATGAAGTAAATACCTAACCCTTGGAGCATGTGATGAAAATGAATTTAGTGATGAAGTTTATATAACTGATAGACATGGAAATAATGATGGAAATGGACTAAGTGAACAAAATTAATAATAAAACCCAAGTTTTAAGTTTTTTTTGCCTTGTCATTTATTTTATACTTACATGCACTCTTTTTTTAGACTGGATATTTTGTCGACACTGTTGGTGGTGGCCTGCTGAGTTGTACTAACACCCTTTTCAGGCCTAGAATTTGTACCTGAACATATTTCTTGGTTGTAGGTCGGGGCAAGGAAAAGGACCCTCTTCTGGGGAGTTTTTTTGGGCTTGGTATGTGAATGGATGAGGATCTGAACATGGTGTCAGAACCTGTTTGGGGTATTTTTTTCTATTTGGGTATATTTTGGGTTTTCCTCATCTTGGAACTATTAGAATAATGTGGAATATTTATCATTTGGTTTTGTTTTCTACCCTATTTGGGAAATTCTTTGGTAATGTATGTTTTTGATTATTTATTATTATTTCATTTATTACTTATGGTGATCAGCTGTGGCATACCTTTGATAAAGAGGGCATTGTCTTACCATGTGACTTATCTAACCCACATAGCTAGTCTGTAACCTTTGGTGTATAGGGATGTGCACTTGAGGTCGTTTTTTTGACCCAATTTGGGGTACCGGTTATTGGATTCCTTGTTAGTGATGTTACACAAAAAATTCTTGAAATGAGAGTAAAAGTAAAAAAACATAATAATATGAATAAGATCATGAAACATTAAGATTTGTATGGTTCAGTAAATGGTTTTTACATCCATAGAGAGGATGAATAATTTCAATAATTAATGTCTGGAATTACAAGGTAATTTCATAGCATTTCCCACATGCACACAAACCCACAAACACACACAAAGTGAGAGTGAAAACCTAGATCTAATGATCTCATAATAAAATGGTGAAATTTCTCCACCAATTGAAATGTAATTCCACTATTCTAATGTGATTGGTGGTTGTATGTCCATGGATCCATAACAATTCTATCTTTAATTTCCATGATTCTATAGTTTCATATCGACAATGTCAACATTATAGAGACCCAAGATATTCATACATGGATATTGCATCTTTTAGATGAATATTCAATACACTACACAAACACACATATGAGGATCAAAATAGTTTAATGTATCTGTAGACTAGGTATTCAATATTATGATCTAGTGAATGATATTGAACGTCTCCCCTAAATATCTTATCCTTCAGTACTCTTCACAAACATACCCTACATAAAACTATTAATTATAACATGGGGAAAAGAAACATAATAAAGGGTGATATCAGATTCTCTGTAAGGGTAAACAAGGGATATATATATATATATATAACAATTTAAAGGAAATAAGGGTCTGATAATATGGAAATAACATATGAAAACCATAACCAACATATCAAATATTATAATCTTGAGTTAGGGTATAAAGATTTCTAGGTCATAAGACATGAATCGTAAGGAAATAAAACAACATGATACATGAAAACGTACCATTTTCTTAAGACATGGAATTGCAACATACACATAAGCATAGAAAATAATTTCCATTGTATTAAATTATTTCATAGATGTATATCATAATGGAATGGTTTTAGTACCAAAACTATCATAGTCGTCAAGGTTGAATCCCAAACCCATCTTATTAGAAATATCCCCTTACTGAACCTTGTTCACAGCCCATTCCCTCCCTATCAATCTCATGAGATATTTTCAATACCCAAGGAATATAATTTAGATATATTACCCACCCATATTTGGTTATAACATTACTACATTCTGAAATTGAAAATCATACATATGTGTTCCAAAAGATCATAAAAATTTCATCTTATCATAACCCATGAAATGAAATTAGTTTCATAAAAAATTTATCTTTACTTTTTTCATAACAAGATTAACCCATGGAAAGTAAATGGGTTCCATTAAAATTTCATTGAAATTTTGATAACTCATGAAAAAATTGGTTCCATAAAAATATCTTTGAAACATTATTAAACCATTGAAATGAAATTTTTTTCATAGAAATATCATAGAAACATTAATAACCCTTGGAAAATTAATGGGTACCCTAATAAACTCTCTGAAACTTGATTACCCCAAGGAAACTAAATAGGTTTCATAAAAATCTCTTTCAAACATAGTTAACCTATGGGAAAGAAAAATGATTTATAAAAATATATTTGAAATGATATTATTCAATACAGAGAAATAATGATGATGGTATCAATACCTAATATCCCCAGTGTAAGATATGTAACAAAAATATTTTTTGAAATTAATGAATGGAAATTCCATTAAAATACCATTAAGAACATTTTGAGGAAAAGACCCTTTTAATTTTGAAAATTTCTTTTTAAAACCATAATTTATTTTGAAAATTATTTTCATTGAAATTTACCATAGAAAAATATAAATTATGTTTTAAAAAACCTTTAAACCATTTATTGAGGAAAATAACCTTTCATCTTTGTAAAAAAATTTCTAAATTTTTTAAAACATTTTTAAAAAACATGGTTTTGTAAGAAAGAGAGTTTTTCATAGAATATTTTATTTTTCATAAAAAACTTATTTTTTACAATTTATTACATAAAGCATGTAAAATAAATGGAAAATTTAATCTAATGAAATAAATAGATGATAATAAAAGTCATGATAATAATTTAGAGGCAGAACATAGTATTTCAACATTGTAAGAATCATTACAAACAATCCTGATAAAAAAGATATGTGAAAATAAGGATACACATTATATAAAACAAAATGAAACATATAATATCATGAAAATAATGATTTTAGGGATATAAAAATTCAAATGGTCATTATATTACCCTCATAAATTAAGATAGGTGTATAACATAACAAACATCTCAAATAAGGAAAATTGAGAAAAAAAATCTCTTACCACTTTGGTAACATTAAAACATAACCCCCCATGAAAGAGATACACCAAAATGGATATGTAAATACGAATAACATTGAGGATCAGAATCATAAAATAAATTTATTATTAGTATATACATTACAAAATAAAAATAATTGGTGAATATGAAATATATCTCACAGGAATAAAAGTGAGGTGAGAAACACCCATACCCCACGCATCCTTTTAGTAGAATGTGATTTAACCTAATGTGTAATGCTTTGAAACAAGTTATTAATTATTAAATATATATATTAATATTTTTTATATCATATATAATTTTATTATGACCTTTTATTTACCATTTATTTTCAATTCAATGTTAATGTTACGTTTCGGGTAATAACCACTTTGTTTTTCGTATGTGTCTTGACGTTATATTTTTTGATCGCATACATCAATTATTGTTTCATAATATCCAGAACTTAAACCCTGATATAAATTTATTATATATTCTTTAAATATTCATTTATAGCAATTAAAAAAATTTATTGGTAGGAAATGATATATATTATTCATGGATAATGTGGGTCATATGTATGCATGAATACTCTTTCCATTTTCACTCCATATTGAAAGAAGAAAAAAAGTAAATTATATATATTTTTATACTAATATTACTGTATCATTTTTATTTCATAGAAATAACATATTTTTATTAAATCAATCTTTAATACATACTATGTAAAGCGGGATTGAATCGCATCACTACATAATTCAGTAGTCTATCGTACACACGAAAGTCGTTATCGTATTCCAAAAAAATGAAAATAATTAAGTTTTGTGTTATATAATAATTACATAAACATAATACCATTATAAATATAATAAATATATTATAAAAATATTATTTATATCATTATTCCCACCCCTAAAAGATGGTAATGAAAAAATGAATTACTTTGGTTCTTGAGGTGGTAGTATTTCATACCAATGAACGATGATTTCGTAACCCATTTACGGAAGTGTGTGTGGGTGTAGGTAAAACACAAATTATAATAACATATCATTATATTTAGTATAATAATTTTTTACATAAACATGATATAAATATAATTTTAGGATGTGGAGACGGAAATAAAATAAAATTCTTTTAGAAGAACATTGCCTCTTCTTTGGTTATCCTCCTTAGGTTTGCGAAAAACCATGACTGGTTTTCTTTATACAAAAATAATAATTTTTATACGATTAATTTACGGAACGGGATAATTTATTTTTCTAGATATTGGCCAATCTAAATGGCTTTAGATGTTTTTTTATAGGAGGAGAGGGGGTGCTTTTATATATGCGGAGAGTGGAAGACATCTCAATTTTTGAAAGGTGGAATCTAACCCACATTTATTTCACAAAATGTGGAAGCAATAATTTACCTAAAATGGTAATTGAAGTTATAATTTATATATATATTTCTATATAATTGGATTTGGGTAAGATTAAATGTCATTTTCCCCCTATTTTTAATGTTTAACCTCTATGTAAACTCGTTATTACCATAATCACTGTAATTAATTTTAATTTCTTTCACTTATATTTTTGGTCAAAAATTAATTTTACCAAATTATAAATTATATATTATTATTATTACAAATATATTATCTATTTTTTAAAAATAAAATCTTATATGTGAAAAAAATTATTTAGAATTAGTTCCATAGACGTGATGTGAAAGCATGTTTTTAAAGTGGAAATGCTCAAAAGATTTAAATATTTTTACAGATAAATTCAATATTGAAATGATTATAATGACATAAATTTTTTTTATATCTATAATTAATATAATTTTATTTTATAATTAATTTAAAATATATTTTAACAATATAAATTATTTATATGAAAAGTAAATTTTCAATTAAAATTCCTTATTTTGCACTATTCATCAAAAAAAGAAAATTCTCCAAAAAAATTTCAAAAATTAACCATAAGTTAAATTTTGGAATTACACATTCAAAATGAATTTTATTTTTTAAAATGATATTTATCAAAGTGTTAAAATTTAGTTTTAAAACAACTACGCTATTGAAATACATCAAAACTTCCTTTAAAAAATGTCGTTCTTTATAAGTAAAATTGGATTTATTTTTTAATTTATAGAAAATGCAAAGGATGAATGTTAAACATTATAGTAAATATTATATTTATATAATTAATATCATTCAATAGAAGTAATAAATTTAATTCATTAAGATTAAATTCGTTTGGTTTTAAAATAGTATATTTTATAAAAATGTTCTTTTATATTCAATTGAATTTTATTTTCATTTCTAATTTTTTGGTAACAACTGAATTCCCCTATAAAAATGTTTTAAAAATATTTTTATAATTAAGTTAATCTCATTAATTCTATCTATTCCAATGGATTGATGATAAATATCATGTTAAATAATAATATTAATAGTATTTTATTGTCCAGTAAGACTCAACCTTGAGTGTAACACAAGTTATCAAATAAACATTATGTTAAGTCAGATGGAAGTAAAAATTGATGTTGTGTATGGTGTAAGATAAACTATAAATTTCATATAATGAAAGATATCAAATAATTGAAATTAATTTTATTGAATATATTTCATCAAATATCATGATTTTACATATAGCTAGGTTCCAAACCTTATAACTCTATATTTAGAAAAGTTAAACTATGGAATATTTTCTCCATTTCCCTATAGTTCTTCATTGTAGTTTTGTGAATCTCGGATCCTCTCAAGAATGGATTTTTGAGAAATTATTTTAATATATTTAAATGAAGTTCCTTTTTTTATTCCCATGAACATTCATATCATTCCCAGGAATATTAGACCATTTTCAATCCAAATCATAGATAGATTTGTAGGGTCCTTAATCAGATAATATATCACATTTTTACCTTTTCTACATGGAAATATATTAAATAGTCATAATCATTTTTATCATAAACCACCTTCATTGAAACATATTAATATTATTTAATGTTTATATATACATGAGTCTTTTATGATACATATATATGTCACACTTCTCTTAATAGATACAATGTCACCAAATATTGAGTGTGACTATCATTATAGCCAATTACAGATCTGGTGTTGGGTAAATTTACTCATGCACCATTAGTTGTGGAGATGAATATTCTATTACATTTATATCTTTCTTGAGTACACCACCCAATCCATTATTAGATGCATCATTGTAGATAACAAATCCTACCCCACTATTGGGTAATGTAAGCACATGTAGTGTGATTAACATTCTATTAAAATATTTAACGTGTTCCTATTATTCATTAGCCCATAAAAAATCACTCACTTTAGAGTTATCTAGTTTATTAAGACTGAATATTGTAATAATTTTCTCAAAAATTGACAATAGTACCTAGATAATCCAAGAAAACAATGGATCTCCATCACATATGTTTTTCAATGACATCTTTCAATTCCCACGTCTTTTTAAAGTTCCAGATATTTCCCTTTTTTGGTGATAACATACCCATGGAATGTTTATTTTTCCATTAAAAAATATGTTTTGTTGTATATTGTATATAAATTTTTCTTTTCACATTTATATTTATACAGTATTCAAATACTTCTCATTTTCCACCTTACTTTTGGAGTAGGTATGAAGGAAATCTATATATACTACATTGAATTTGTTGAAGTAATCCCTAATTTCTATATTAATTTAATACATAAAGAATTTTTTTACATTAGTGGGCCTAAATAGAATAAATATGAACTCATACTGCATGTGCATTATACCAAAAGTAGTTATAGGGATATCCTCCTTCCTCTTTATTAATTAATAATATCATAACCAAATATTTATAATAGAGAAGTACTAGGCTTCACAAGAATGATCAAATGAATCATCAATACATGGTAGAGGATACATGATCATTATCAGGATATTATTAAGCTCATGATAATTAATATAGAGGTGAAATATATTTCCTCTTCATGTAAAGGACTAGTTCAATGCACTATGAAGCACTTTGGCATATAAACACTTTATCAAAATTCATCGATAGTTTCTTATTCAGATCATTAATATCAATTGTTGAAATTTTATATGGAGTCTTTGATATTGTAAATGATCTACATATAAGTTTTATTAAGAAATAAACGTATTGACTATGTGTAAGACTTAGAAATTATTTATGAAACACATCAGATTATTTCAACATAATGGTCATGTCTTCAAGGGTGATCTTTTTTATTAGTCTCAATCATTTTATATAGATAATATTTCTCATAATTAAATAATAACCATACTTGATATGATTATTATAAAATATGTTCATCATCATCATTGTACATGTATATAATTAGAGTGAAATTTACAATTCTAAAAGTATTTTTATTCTTAGAAAAGTATGTTTTTTTATCTAAGAAAATAAAATCCATGGCCATAATTATACCAATTACTTTTAAAGGTAATATCAAAATGTTTGATGGGAAATTCATCCCTCAAATATTAATAGTGGATGATTTATGTAATGGGGAGTCAATAATTTCAACATATATCATTCTGACATATAGATCCACTTCAATGATTTGAGTTGGTGTTTAAATATTTATACTAGACCTATGTGATATGAAAGAATGTGTAGAACCAAAGTCATAATGGACATTTGAAGAATAAGAAAGGAAAATATTCCAGCTTTTCATTGTTTTATTTAAGTTCCAATAATTTATTTCATCTATTAAAGACATTGGGATGATAATTTTAAAACTACTAGTAACATAATGAGAATATTTTTTTCCATTTAATGGATTTTCTATAAATGAAATACATTTCATATCTTAAGAATTTATAGGTTTTAATATATGTAATCTAGGATTTATTTCTTAAAATAAAATTATATAGGAATATTTTTTCAATTCAAAATGGTTTATAAAGATGTTTAGAATTTATCCAATCATATCCCTTAGTACTTTTAAACAATGTGTGTAGTAAAGCCTCTTTATCAGGAACTAGGTGAAGATAATGTTAATACTCATTGTGTACTTTTGGGGTTATTACCCAAGGGTATCATCGTGTCAGATCCACATCCCTATGTACAATCTAGAAAGGGATATCATCTCATGGAAACAAATCAATATATACATTACCAAAAAATTTGCGTGTTTTCCAGTGATAAGTCATATCCCTATGTCATTCCATATGGTTTTCGAATCCAAATTTTAATGAACTAGACCTCTATGGTCCATTCCATCATGGAAATCCAGTGTTTGGGGTGTTCATATGGGATATCGGAAACTCATTCCAAAAATTTTACCTGAAATTTATATTTTTTCTCTCAGAAAGTCATTTTTTTGAACTAATGGTGTGGGTGAGTCATTTTACAACAGTCGGTGTGTGCATGTCATTTTTGAAATGTCGGTGTTGATGAGTCATTTTTTAAGTGTCAGTGTCAACAAGTCATTTTTGAACTATCGCTGTCGGTGAGTCATTTTCAAACTATTTTTTTCAGTGAGTAATTTTTTGAACTGTCGGTGTCGGTGAGTCTTTTGTGTGCTTTCAGTGTAGGTTACTAAGGGTGTCAGTGTCGGTGAGTTAGGGTATCAGTGTTGATGAGTCAGGGTGTCGATGTCTGTGATTCAGGGTGTCAGTGTCGGTGAGTCAGGGTGTCATTGTCGGTGAGTCAGGGCCATCAGTGGCTTAGTTTTGATGGCTTAGTGTTGGTGACTCATATATTGGTGACTCATCTATTGGTGACTCATTTCAGTTTTCCCAGTTTTTCAAATTTCTCCCCACATACATTTTATTTGATGTAAATCGAGTGTAAATAATTGTTTGTGTGTTTCTAATGATATTTCATAGGATATTAATTATATCCTTATTATCCTAACACTCTGAGGACTTTGAAATAGTCAAACCGTGTAATCATAACCATGATCCCATGTTAATTACTTTTGAAACAATTTGATGTTATGTTGATATAAAATCTATATTTATCATTCTAAAAGCTGATGCCCTCTTTTCTCTTTTCTCTTTGTGTTCCTAGTTCCCGCTTATCTAGACGAGTTGTGTGCCCATTCTAGAGCCCTCTCCTGTGTAGTTTTTCTCATAATTTCATGCTCCTCGCGTGATTCCCTATTCAATTCAAGGAAGTGTTTTGGTCACCTGTAGTTATAAGTGGGGATTTTTCCTTCATATCTGTTTTAATTATGCATCATACATGATGGTTATAATGGATCCTCTTTGTGATAATGGATGGATTCAAATTTAACAAAGATAATGAGGTGTAATAAATAAGGGCATGGAATATGATGATAAAAATATAATGGGACTATTATGATAATGAGAAGAGAAAAAAAATGTGTATTGATGTTGATTATTTTATTAATTTTTATCCATGTTTTACTATTATAAATTGTTGGGAAGTGAGGCCTTTTGGAAATCCCAGCCATTGATGGTCCATTTTTTTTCCCTAGTGATGCTCATTATTTTTTTGTTGATAATCTATTGAATGGCCATAACCTGAAAAACTACATAATCATGTAAGATTAGTTAAATAAATGGATTCCCCAGGATCAAACCTATTCTGTGATCACCCCTATTATTTAATGTGAATTTAGGGAATCCCTTTTGACTTAATATGATTATACTTGGATTGATGGTGTCGTTGCGTGAGGTGTTTTATTACGTTCTGGGGGTGGACATAGGGGTTGGTCCTATGAATGGGTAAGGGTGTGTGTGTGAAGTAGGGCTATGGTATTTTGTGGTGCTTTTCTATGGGACGTGTGTTTGAGGTGGTACAGGTGGTACAATGGAATATCAGATTGAGATATCAATTGATTGTGGAATGGATAGAGTTTTTGTGCAGTTGGACTACTTCTGGGAAGTGGTTGGGTAGCAGGGTTGTAGTACTATATTGTGTCATGACGTCCTATTAGTGGGTGTGTTGTGTGTGGTGTTGTTGTGTAGCGGGGTTTCCAATTCTATTTTTGATAGGATTATTGACCAGGTTAACATTGAAGAATGAAAGTTGGCAGTGGTTGAATGGGTGTCATGGAAAAAGGGTGTGTGCGGTGGGATTGTAGGTAGTATGTTATTATTTGTTTTGATTCATGGGTGTTAAAATGGATTTCCTTATTTTTTTCCCGACTTCCTTGTTTTCCTTGGTAGTGTTTAGTGGATTTTAGCCTTTAAAAAATGGTTTCTGATGTTGTTCTTGTTTGTTGCATGGGTAGGGATGGAATAAATAAATGAATAAATTGACAAATGCATAATGAAAATTGGTTAAATGGATTGGCTAGGGGTATACTTATACTTATGAAATTGACCATCATTTATGGTGATATGTTCAAGAAGGGGTAGCAGCAAAGGTGGTTTGTGTGGTTTGGTTGTTTGTTTGAAGCCCATATGTTGGTTTGATTACTTCTTTACCTATATGTATAAATTGTAGTTCTTTGTGATTTTCATTACACACCCCACCCTTGTTTAACACTACGTCTCAGACACCCCCATTTCATGGGGGGTTTCTTTCTCAATATCCTAGTGGGAGGACGGATTGCTGGTTTCTAAATTTCTTCCTCACACCCACTTCTAGATTCATACCACTCAAGTGTATCCGTGCATTTTGTAATGGCTTGAGGATTACTATAACCCAAGATCCTTTGGGAATGTTTTTTGTGGATGAGGGGACCAATTGTCTATGGTCTAGGTTTTTTTCCCATGTGTCTTCAGAATGAGGCCCATGTGTTTTTGAGCGAGAGGTGTGGTTGTTATGACCTAGGTGTTTGTGGTCCAGGTTTGTTTCCCAGGTTTCATTGGGTTGATGCCCATGTGTTTTCTTTTGAGAGGTGTGGTTGTTGTGACCTAGGTGACTACAAGTGGGATATGTGTGGTTTGTGGCCTAGGTGTGTGTGGGAAGATGTGGCAGTGGGACTGTTTTTAGGGATGGGTGATAGTGTCAAGCTGTTAGCCGTTAGGAATGAGCAGTTAATCAGAAGGAAAAGTGTTGTGGGGGTACGCAAATCATCGATGTGCATATATTATTACCCTAATTGACTTGAATTATTTGGCGAGTTTTCCTTAGTGGGGTTGGACTAGTTATTAATTTTTTCCGTAGTAGGTTTGGTGGGTTTCTACTCTTTTCACGAGGGTATTAGTATGCTTCTCCCACTTGTCGATGAGTGACTTTAGTCCCCCTACTGAGTATACATGTATGATCACCCTACGTTATAAAACCATTTTTAGGTTTCTATGAGGACATTAATGAATCTGTTGGACTTTTCTAACTCAGGCATCAAGATAGTTTTTGGGGTGCTACATAGTCTCTTTCTTTTGGTTCTTTCTTTGGTCCTTTGGTTGTACTTTTGTAATAATTTATCTATAAATCATGCATGGGTTGCATTTTGGTTTACCTTAAATAAATGTTTTCTGTTGTTTGGGATTTTTACCCTCTTATCTTCTGATCATATTGTCATTAAAAAGGGTAATTCCTTCTATTTTTGTCTAAGATTATATACCCTTGGTGTTAGTCAACACTCTAGAGCCTATTGAAGGTGGGAATCGAGGGTCATTATCTCTCCATCATCTTGAATAAGGAAGGGGATGACACTATTTTGTAGCGTCCATCATCATGAAGAAGGTGGGTCAAGTCAGAATGGTATCAGAGGTGATGGTTGAGAGATATGATGGAGTTCGAAGTTAGGAATAATTAGGATTGCATGGGATGGTAGGGAAATAGTGTTATGAAATCTTGGAACATGAAATAGTCCGGGGAAGACTAGCATGGAAATAAAATATTAGGGCCCCCCGTGATCTTATGCAATGAATCTAGGCCTACCGAATAACCAAGTGAGGCTACGTTGATTGTATGGTAGATACTCTATGAATGTTACCTCCATCATAATGGCTTGTTTTCTACTGTGTCTTAGGTTTTTTGGGTATTTAAAATAAAATAAGTGTTAAAATGAAGTAAAAAGAAAATTTTCATACTACCTAGGCTTAGCAGTTCCTTGTTTACCATGTTTAGTTATGGCACCCAAACATCACCCACATGTCATACAAGCAGTTGATGACCAGCATGCTGACCGGGTTGATCAGTGGATGGTTGATCAAGAAGTGGAAGATGACTTCTGTTAGAAGACCCTTTGTTATTTTCAATGGTAATCCCTAGGGAAGTATGAAGGTAGTGTTTCAGACTTGGACACGGAAGGAAGTATCGAGGAGCTTGCGATAACCATTACCTTGATTTTTTCTCAGAGGGAGTACTGGGTTCCTCTTGCGGTGAGCTAATTGAGGGGAGAAGTGTGTTAGTGGTGGACTCTCTACTTCAGGGAGATAAAGGGGGCTGATTTTTTGTGGGAGTACATTGAAAAGGAGTTTTGGGTAGAGTTTCTCTCCACGAAGATGAAGGATGAGTAGAGACATGATATACTCTCCCTCCAGCAAGGGAGTATTTTGGTGAGGGAAATAGGGGTCAAGTACAAGGATCATATTTTCTTGCTCTGTACCTTTTTCTAGATGAGAAGTATCAATTGAGATTCATGGAGGAGGCCAATATACATTATCTTTAGTATGTAGTTACCCGCTTCACTCTACGGACATACAGAGAGGTTCAAAAGAATGATGATGTAGTGGAGAGGATGCACATGCAGGGAGGTGTACCATGAGAGGGGAGAGAGATGAGATCATCAAAGAGGAAGATAGTTAGCAGCATGTCTTCAGAATCAGTGCCTTCTAGGTTTTGTTCAATGTGGAGAAGGCCTCAGTAGTTCCAGTTCCTCTCTCCTGGTCCTCACCCTTTCCCCATGGTCCCGGAACCAAGGTGCTTTGTCTATGGAGGCTATGGACATATTTAGATCCAGTGCCTAGTTTGAGCTCTATACATTGATGGTAGACAAGTTTAGCACCCACCTTAGCAACAGTTTCTAGCTAGACCTTTTCAACAGCATAGACAGCAGGCTCCCATTCCACCAAGGGAGAATGGTGTAAGAGGACGCTGACCATAGGGTCCTCCTCTGGGACATCAATTGTGGCATGGTTGGAGAGTCTATCAAAAGTAGAGGGGTAGATGGGTAAGGCATGGTAATTTTCACGCTTTCGAGGCAACAGATTTAGTAGTTCCAGAGGTTGTTTGAGGTATGATCAGTCTATTTATAACTCTTGCTTGTGATTTTTTTGATTTGGGAGATTTTTACTCATTTTTTCCCCAGTCTAGCCCATGCTCTGGGTTTATATGTAGAGACACTTATCGTGCCCCTAGTGTTGAGAATGCCAATTGGAGGTCAGACCAGTTGTTTTCATGTTTCTTGGGGATGTAGATTGATATTGGGACAAATCACTCTAGTGGGGATCTTATTCTGCTATACATGCAACAATATGATTTCATCCATAGAATCATTTGGTTTTTCTTAGGTCATGTTGTTATTGACTGCTTCTGGAGGAGAGTTTTGTTCTCATATGTGGGTGGCTAGTGTGTATATTTTTGTTGGTGAGTGGAGTTATCATGTGGGCGGCTAGAGTGTGGATTCCCTCCTTTCTATGTTAGCTAAGATATCATTGGATTCAACGGATGTTGAGATTGTGGAGGTTCCATGAGTTGTATAGGAATTTCAAGGTGTTTTCATGGAAGTGGTTGTGGCTCTACCCCCTCAAAGAGATGTCGAGTTCAGGATAGACTTACAACCTGGTGCCCATTTTATTTCAATGGGTCCCTATTGGATGGAGCCTTCTGATTTGTAGGATATTCGGATTCAAATCAATGATCTGATGAATAAGGTCTTTATCTAGCCCAGTGTATCACCATGGGGTGTGCCGATTTTTTTTCAAAGAAGGTAGATGGTCGTATAAGGATATGTATAGACTATCGAAGGCTGAATCAGGTAATAGTCAAGAATCGTAACCCCATTATAAGGATAGATGGTATTTTTGACCATTTGAGGGGTGCATGTTGGTTCTCTGAGATTTATTTTCAATATGGATATCACAACTTGATGGTGAAGGAGGGTGACATCCCGAAGAATACTTTCAGGTGTAGTTATGACCACATTGAGTTTGTGTTCATGCAGTTAGGTGTCACAAATGCACCATCCATATTCACGGGGACCATGAACTATGTTTTCTGTGAGTTCCTAGACTATTTCGTTGTCATGTTCATAGATGTAATCCTTATCTACTCAAGGTCAGATGAGGAGAAAACCAGGCATTAGATGATTATTTTTTAGGTCCTCTAATACCCCTAGCTCTATAAAAAGTTATCCAACTGCATGTTCTAGACACAGGAGGTGCACTTCCTTAGACAAGTGGTTTCTCTGTAGGGGATAGAAGTGGACCCATCAAAGGTAAAATAAATTGTTTTTTTTTTGCATCACCAAAGAATGTGGTGGGGGTTCGTAGCTTCCTGGTTTTGGTGGGATATTACTAGAGTTTTTTACATAACTTCACACAAGATGCTTCTCCATTGAAATCCTTTACCAGGACAGACCATGCCATTGTGTGGAGCAAGAAGGGTCATTCATTTTCAATTATCGGAAGGGGAGGTTGTTCAGTGCTTCGGTGCTCAGGTTTCTGGAGGAAGGGGTGATGTTAGATGTGTTCTTTGATGATTCCCATTGAGTTTTGGAGTGTGTAATAATACATCAGTGAGGAGTGATCTCTTATGTGTCCAGATAGTTATGTCCCCACAAACGTAACTATGCCTTCCATGATCTAGGGACTATAGTGGTCTTGTTTGCACAGAATTTGTGGTGGTATTATCTCATTGGGGAGCACATTTTGATCTTCAAAGATGAAAAAATCTTGAGGTACATCTTTTCCCAATTTGACTTGAACTTGTGGAAGCAGACGTGGATGGAGTTTCTCTAAGACTACAACTTCCAGATCTCTTAAAACCCAAAAAAGTGGAACATGGTGGCTGATGCC
Source organism: Viscum album (assembly GCA_963277665.1). Lineage (NCBI taxonomy): Eukaryota > Viridiplantae > Streptophyta > Magnoliopsida > Santalales > Viscaceae > Viscum > Viscum album. Next base: position 672,398,133 of record OY728123.1, read on the forward strand.
TTTAGTAGGAAGTCACAGGAGTAGGTAGTTTGCGAATACACAGATACATGGAAGGAAATATTGGAGTTGGTCACTTTCCATCCGGATGCGAGAGTGGATTGTGATAGAGGATTCCTATTTCAGATGATAGTGAGATATTCTCTGATGTGATATGTTGAGGAGTCTTAGTATAGAGACTCAGAGGTTGAAGTGATTCTTGATCACATTGTCCAGGGTGATTCTCCAGAGGGATAGTCATTTGATAGTCAAAATTGGATTTTTTTTCCATGGAAAACTATTTTTTTCCTATGGAGATACATGGGGGAGTTCTCTGTGAGTTCTATAACTCACCCCTGTAAGTAATCCAAAGAGTTTCCGAGATGTGCCTAGGATTGAGGGAAAAGTTTTGGTGGCCCGAGATGAAGTGAGAAGTGGCTGAGTTTATGGAAAAGTGCCTAGTGTTCCAACAGTTGAAGGATGAGTACCATGTTCCTGGTGGTTTGTTTCCACCACTATATGTCCTCGAGTGGAAGTGGGATTAAATCTCAACGAATTTCATCATAGGATTTCCTAGGGCTCATAGAGGATGTAATTATATTTGTGTAGTAATGGATTTGTTGATGAAATCGGCTCACTTCTTAGAGATCAAGGAGTATAGCATAGTGGATTCCTTAGCCAAGAGGTATATGGATGAGGTGGTGTGACCACATGGGGTTTTGAGATCCATCATCTTTGACCAGGATGCATGGTTTATCTCATGAGTCTGGAGGAGATTACCACTTTATTTTGGCTCCCTGATATGCTATAACCCTACTTTCCACCCTCAAATGGTAGAGAAGACATAGAGGACCATCCAGACATTAGAGGATATGTTTCTGGCATTTTTTTTAGACTTTAGAGAATCGTGTGTCCGACAATTTCCTCTAGTAGATTTTTCCTACAATAATAGATATAACTCTACCATTATCCTGTCATCATTTGGGGATTTTTATGGAAGGTAATTTCATTCACGATTGTTCTAGAAAGAGGCTAGGAAAGTAACCCTTCTGGGACCATAGTTAGTGTAGGGCACTACGGAGAAGTATCGGCTTGTGCGTTAGAGGATGAAGGTGGCTCAGGACTGGAAGAAGTCATATGCCAATCACAGGAGGAGGCCCTTTTTGTTCTAGGTTGGGGACCACATGTTCTTGATGATTTCCCCTCAATGTGGGCATCTGAGGTTTGGAAGAGGGAGCATGATTTTTCCCATAATCATTGGACCTTTCAAGGTGTTGGGACGAGTTGGAAAGAGGGAATATTAGCTAGTATTTCCACCACAGTTGGCGAGGATCCATGATGCCTTTCATGTCTCCTAGATTCGCCTGTTTCTACATGATGAATCCTATGTCTTTGATTGGGGAGTGTTGGATATCAAGGACAATGAAAATTTTGTAGAGTGACTAGTGGAGATCCAAGATTGTATGGAGAAGGTTCTACGTGGGAGGACCATTCCCCTTGTTCGTGTGATGTGCAGGAATGGTGGCCTTGAGGAAAGTACTTGGGAGTGAGACGTACATATATGTGCCCAGTACCCGGAGCTATTCTATGTTTTTCTCATGTTTTTTTCATTGTGGTTTTATTTTGGTGTAATGCTTAACCTTATCTACCATGAGATGAGTTTTTTCATTTTCTCCCGTGTGTGAGAAGTCCTAACATGAAGGTAGTGGAGGACCTAATTCCTAATCAAGATGTATTAATGCAGACGTGATTAAACCCTTGTGGTAGATCCAATGCTTCCCAAAGAAGATAGTATATTGACATGGAGGAAGGATATCCCAAATACCTGTGTCCAGAAAATGTAATGTTTGAGGTTTGTAAGATTGTTTTGGACAGTAACTATTGGGGATGTTTTCTTGGATATCGAGGTTTTCACAGAGTTTCAAACAATGCAGGGTGGTTTTTCCCTGAGGGGTGTCTAGGAGTGGTTGTTGAGGCCCCTCTTTTATAGGGTTGATTTTGAATTATTAATGATGAGAATGGTTTTAGAGTTATCTGATGTAATGAACCGGGCCACTCTAGTCCATTCCGTTGTGGAAATCCAATGTTTGGGGTGTTCTTGGAGGATATTAGTAAATCATTCAGATAATTTTACCCAAAATTCTAGTTTTTCTATCGGTAAGAAATTTTATTGAACTATCAGTGTCGGTGAGTCATCTTTGAACTGTTGATGTTGGCGAGTCATTTTTGAACTCTCGTTGTCAGAGAGTTTTTTTTATTGTCGGTGTTCGGTAGTAATTTTCAAACTATCGGTGTCCGAGAGTCATTTTTTAACTATCGGTGTCGGTGAGTCATTTTTTGTACTATCGGTGTTGGAGAGTTATTTTTGAATTGTGGGTGTTGACGATCCTTTTTTGTATTGACTCTATCAGTGAGTCAGGGAGTCGGTGTCGGTGAGTCTGGGCATTGGGGTTAGTGATTCAGGGCATTAGTGTTGGTGAGTCAGGGCGTCGATGTTGGTGAGTTAGGTCGTTAGTGTCGGTGAGTCAGGACATGTTAGTGGCTCAACTTTGGTGGCTCAATATCGGTGAATCATTCCAGTTTTTCCATGGTTTTCTAGTCTATCCCATCTTATGATGTATTAGATTTAAATCGAGGATAAATCCTTGTTTGGGTGTTTCTACTGGCGTTTCAAAGGATATTATTTATATCTTCAATATCCAAATGCTCTTTGGACATTGAAATAGTCGAACTGAATGATCATGACCATGATCCCACCTTAATGACTTTTGAAATCGTTTCACATTCCATTGATATAGGATCTGTATTTATTTTTCTAAAAGTTGGTATCCTCTATTCTCTTTTTTCTTGATGGTCCTAGATCCCCCCTCTCTAAATGATCTGTGGGCCTATTCTAGAGCCCTATCCTATCTTGTTTTTCGTAGAATTTCATACTGCTCACACAATTCCCTCTTCAATGCAAGGAAGAGTTTTAGTCACATGTTGTTCCAAGTAAGAATTTTTCCTTCTTCTCACTTATAATTGTGCATCATGCGGGGTGGGAATAATGATGTCTCTTTGTGAGAAAGGATGGATTCAAATTTAACAATGATAACGAGCAGTAATAAATAAGGTGAAGAGAATATATTGATCAAATGATAATAGGCTTTTTATGATAACAGATACGGAATTGAAGATAGTTTGATGTTGATCATTGGTTTTAATTTTTATCCTTGTTTTCCTATTGTAAATTTTTGTGATATAAGGCCTTTTGAAAATCACAGTCGTTCACAGACCTGTTTGTGCACTAGTGAGGCTATTTTTTTTATTCTCTATTGAATGGTCATAACAGGAAAACCTACTCAATCACATATTCGGGGTTAAATAAATGGATTCCCCAGGATAAAAACTATTCTTTGATCACTTGTATTATTTAATGTTAAATTAAAGATCCCATATTCAATAAATCTGAATATGCTTGGCCTGACAGTGGGGCTTTGTGAGGAGATTTATTGGGTACTGGGGGTGGACAAAGGTGTTGGTCCTATTAATGGGGAATGTTATGTGTGTGTAGTAGTGATTCTCTATTTGGGGGAGCTTTTATGTGGACTTTTTGTATGGGGTGGTACCTGAGGTATGATGGAATCTCAGGTTGAGTGATTGATTGACTATGGATTGGGTGGACTTGTTGTGCAGTGGGATTGCTTCTGCTTAGTGGTTGGGCAGCGGGGCTGCAGGGATGGGTTGTGTCAAGACATAATGTTTATGAGTGTGTTGGGTGTGGTGTTGTTGTGCAGCAAGGCTCCCGTTTCTAGTTGTCAGAGGAAAATTGAGTAGGATAACTTTGAAGAAAGACAATTGGTAGTGGGTGAATGAGTTTCTATGAAAAATGGGGCGTTTAGTTGAACAAAATGTTCGATTTTCTTTGTTGTTTTTATGAATGGGTGTGAAAATGTATTTCCTTACCTTTGTCCTTACTACCTTGATCGAATTGGTAGTGAGAATTTTAGCCTTCTAAAAATGGTTGCAGATGTTGTGATTGTTAGTTGCGTAGGTAGGGATATAATAAAAAAATGAATACATTGATAAATGAAAAATGAAAAATGGTTAAATGGATTGTCTTGGGGTATACTTCTACTTACAGAAGTGACAATAATTCGTGGTGATTAATACATGATGTGGTAGTAGCAAAGGTTGTTTGTGTGGGCTGTTTGTTTGTTAAAACCCATAGGCTGGGCCGAATTCTGGTTCACTAATATGTATAAATTTTAGTTCCTTGTGATTTTCAATACGCACCCCGCCCTTTTTGATCACTACATGCTAAAAACCCCCCATTTCATTAGAGAGGGTGTCTTTCCCAACTTCCTGGTGGGAGGATGGATTGATGGTTTCTGAATTTCTTCATTGCACCCCCTTCCATGTTCTTACTTCTCGAGCGTATCTCGGAAGGATGTAATGGATTGAGTATTACAATAGCCTAAAATTATTCGAGTAGGTTGTGTTATGGATGAGGGGCCCAGGTCTCTGCTGGCTAGGATTGTTTCCCAAGTGTCTTAGAGATGATGCCCATGAGTTTTTGGGTGAGATATGTGGTTGTAATGACCCATGTTTTGTGGGATAATTTTTTTTTCCGAGGTGTATTTGGGATAAGTCCCATGTTTTTTGGGTGAGAGTTGTGGTAGTTGTGTCCCAGGTGTCTGGAAGTAGGATATGTGTGGCTTGTGGCCTTGGTGTGTGTGGGTCGTTGTGGAAGTGGGACTGTATTTGGGGAAGGTTGGTAGCGTCAAATCATTAGCTATTAGGAAAGTGTAGTTAATCAGTCAAACAAGTGGAGTGTGGTACCCAAATAATTGATGTTGTTATATTATTACCATATTTGACTTGCATTATTTGGTGAGCGTGGCATGGTGAGGTTGGGCTTGTTAGTATTTTTTTTCCTTGCTAGGTGTTGTTGGTTTATTTTGTTTTCATAGGGTAATTAGTGTGCTTATCCCACTTGTGCACAAGTGACATTGGTCCCCGTAAAGAGTATAATTGTATTCTCATCCAATGCTATAAAACGTTTTTCATGTTTTTGGGAGGTCATTGGGGATCGTGCTGGACATTACAAGCTCAGGCATTGGGATAATTGTTGTGCTACTGCTTAGTATCTTTATTTTGTTACTTATTTGGTGTTTTGGTTATACTTTTTTCACAATTTACATTTAAATCATGCATGTGATGGATTTTGGATTCACTTATATAATTTTTCTGTGTTTTTTGGGATTTTTACCATCTTATCTCCCGATACGTAGTTCATTAAAAAGGGTAATTCCTTCAATTTTGTATGAGATTATATACCCTTAGTGAAAGTCTCCACTTTGAGGCCTATTAAAGGAGGGACTATGGGGGTCATTATCTATCCTTCATCTTGAATAAGTAAGGTTGTGGAACTTTTATATTCGTTCCCTCATCTTATTGATGGTGGTTCATGACACTGATCCCAAAAATTAAATAAACCATTCTTCAAATACAAACTTGAAAACTCGTATCTTTTATAAACATTATTTAATGTTTTTTATATAAATGCATGCATAATATAATCCCATAATATTTATAGGTTTAGTGTGTTTCGGAAATTATATACATATCATGATAACCTAAAATAGGGATACAATGCTATTACTTAAATCTTATTAACCTTCTCTTAAAATTCCATCGCTCTTCTGAATCTACATGGGATGGCCTGGGGATGTACATAAAAAAGGGTTAAGGTATGAAGACCCGTAGGGGAACAATTAAAAAAATAACATAATTAATGTAGTACTTATGAGTATAGAGACATATCCGGGTGACATAAAAGTTTATATAATCATAAACATGAACATTAAATCATTAATTAAGATTATAATATCAAGGAAACATATAAACATGTAAAAAACATAAAAATAAAATCATAAGAATAGGATGAGGATAACGGAAAAAAAACATAACAAAGTGTTATTATCATAACCTCCCATGTATCCTACATGTTATATTATATAATAAAAACATTACACTATGCATTACAATGCTAAATAATTTCGGTCCCACCCATAACATTCATACTATGTACAATAATTTGGGTGCCACAAAGATCATTTAATATACCATTTTATTTATTATATTTTAATATCAAGATTAAGGAATAGGGATTACATACATGGAATTACCTAATAAATAAAGTATAATTAAATCTATTATAATTCCTATGAGTGAAAATGGATATGGGTATTTGCAACACAATATTTTGGCATAGAGAGTCATGAAATAATTTCAAAAGCATGACAGGGATATATAATGGTTAAATGAAGGGTTTAATGAGGGTAAAAAGTGATTTATTATTATTTTTGAATAATAAGCATGGTAATGGGATGTGTATAAATACATTACCTCAAGAAAAAATGTTAATTCAAATGGTTTCGTAAAAATAAATTACGTGAATAAAAATAAAGAGGAGAGAAACCATAAACATGATAGGGCGCTACTAAATGCTTGGTAGGATCATATCACGATATTAGAAACACCTTGGGTGGGAATTATAGATGAAGAGAGCGATTAATTCTATGATTAATGACATTTTAGAGAATTAGATTGGGATTTTGGGTGGGTATTTATAGAAAAACACAAGGGAATTTTATTATTCTCTAATCTTTGGTTTTGTACTCTATATAATAAAATAATCAAAATGAAAAATTTTCCCATTGTTTTTAACCGTGTTTTTTCTAAAGTGTAGTGGTTACCATATTTTATAAAGATAAGACTCATAAATATTAAAATAATACTTCTATAGATGTGGAAGTGATTCATGTTCATAAGGAATTGATTTTAAAACCTTAAAATATAATTTAGGTATTAGAGGATTCATTAATGTATTAAAAATTAACATAATATAATAAAAACACATTGTTTTACTTTTTAAATATATATTTATAAGTATAAACCTTTTATATTATTTTTTTAATTAATTGTTTTCTGTTATGATGTCTTAAAATAGACTGTATATTTACACTGTATATAATTTTTACCCAAAAAATATACAACCTCAAAAGGTTATGAAAAATTAACCCATAAATAAATTCAATGATCTAATTTAAAAAAATAATAGTTATTGGATCAAAATATTTTTCTAAATATGAGAATATTCACTTTTAAAAAAGAATACATTATTTATTGAAAAATAAAATTTTTGTGAAGATAAATTCTTTTTTACCCTTATAAATTTTAAATTCAATTTCATTAAATTATATTGTTATTTATAACTAAAAATTATTGAATAATAATATTTTATTAAAAAAATTTATTTCCAAAAAATGATTTTTTCAAAAAGTGTCTCTTAATGGAAACTATATATTTCCCAAAAATATAATTTTGATTTTTTAAAAAAATATAATTTTTTTCAAACTCATTGTATACACATTTAAAAATTTATATTAAAAAGGAGAAATACAATATTTATTTTGTTATGAAAACATAAAACATTATATTACTAGTGTTTAGATACATAACCCTTTATCACACTAGTGTACGCCCTAAGGGTAAGGTGTACAATGCTGGTACTTTTTTAGGGGTAGTTTTCTGAATATCATTTTTGTTGTGATATTTATAAACAAGAAATTATCACATCAATGGGTTTGATCATGTTTTAGTTATTTAATCACATATTGGACTTGGTCAATGGAAAATCCTAGTGATGTCATCTCCTTAAAAACACTATTAATTGGGCTTCATAGGGTATGATCCAATAGGTTGAGGTTATCCTTTATTCCATATTTGTAAATTGTATTTAATCATAACCAATAAAAAATTCTAATCTTAATGGTCACTATGAAAAAACTATATTATCAATTTTTAATATGGTTAATTTTCTGTTGAATCCAATAGCTGAATTTTTATAATGGTCCAAGATAAGCAAATTTGTTCACATGTTTTCTATAACTATATTACTTAATTATAAATTTATTAATTGAAAAATTAATTTCATTTAATAAATTTTTATTCATTATAATCATGTGAAAAAATGTATCCTATCAATTACTCCTTTGAAAATAAACACAGATCCGTGGGAAATTTTTTTATTTTCCATCCACAAACATTTTAGAAAACCAATTTCCCAGAGTTGTTCCATAGGAATTAAGGTCTTCATTAATATTGGGATGTGTCATACACCTTGAAAGTTTAGAAAGATTAAATTCCTTTTTTGTATTGAGACATCTCTTATGATAATATTATGAAGATATTCAATCTATTCTATATGAACTCTACCAAAACATGTAGAGATTTAAAGTTTCATACTACACCTGTTCATTATTGAAGAAAATGAATATCTAGAGTTTTTTACCCAGGACTAAAGTGATTTGGAGGTATTTAGGATCAAACCACCCCTTCTCTATAACATAAGTTTCATATACCCACTTCTAGAAGTATATATTTCATATTTCTCCCTCCAATCACTATAATTATTTTTCATGTTTTCCTTTCTTCCTACAATATTATCATAGCGAATCATGTTTCATAGTGCTACTTCTACTTTAGCTCATCGTATATTTACTTTTCTATTATCCTCCCCATCTAGTAGGACACCCTCTTCCTTATACACTATATGATTTATTTGGATATACATGGATCTTATTTAAATGGATTTATTAATTAAATATTATTTCGTGTACATCAATGAATATCAAATATATCTTTTAATTCAAATAACTCACAAAAATCACCATTTCATAATGTAACTTTAGAAGAAGGAAAATAAAATTATCACCCAAATAAGGCCTCAAGAATATACATTTATTGATTACATATGTCTTAAAATTATATTTAATTCATTCATATTATTGGTTGTAGGCCTTTCTTCTAATATAAAAAATCCAAAAAGTGTCCTTAGTTAGAACACCTCATTCATCAGTGTGGACTTGTCATGAATATCATCTAAGGTCTTCATGATTTAAGATATAATATTGAATTATATATTTTTGAACACCAAATTCTAGGAAAGTGACATGTCCATCATCCAAAGTCATTTATAATCCATCATCACCCATTCCTCCTTTATTATCACTTTCTTATTAGCTCCAGCACAAAGAAGATCATGTAATTTCTACAAAATAAAATTTTCTATTTATATTTACTAAAACCCAGAATCCAATTCTTTAACCATATCCATCCACATATTTCACTGATTTAATGATATCCTCCTAGAAATTGTTCACTTCCACTACTTGTGATCAATTTAGAACATAAATTAATGAATTGATTATCATTATTATCCTCTATGTTTAAGGGATGAATCTTTCCACTAAACCATGCTATTAAACACATTCACTAGGGACTAATCTTCTATATATGAAAAAATTTTGAGCATTGGACCAAATTATTAGGTCTATGGACACATTTTTATAAAACCACCGGAATATACATCATTGGATCTTCATAAGAATAAGTAATATCATTTTAATGAACACCACATATGATGCAAAGAATATAAAATAAGAATGCACCCAAGTCATTGCATCTTATTATAAAACACTATAAGAATGAAATAAAGACTAATGAAAAAAATATCATAAGAAAAAATAAAATGAAATTAAAAAATAAAAAGATATTAAATGGTTTACTCTTACCCATACTCCACATGGTACCATTACTTAACTTTTTTTTAAAAAAAGAATCCATAGGAAATATTAACTTAATCTATATCTATATCTCACAATCCCTCAGTCGTCCCAACATAAGTGATCCACCATAACAGATAAATTAGTGTCCTTTTGGTTCATCTAGTCACCACAACCATATTATTCTCATTTGATAATGTCCACCTCTTCCAAAAATTATAGTTAAACCTTTGATGTGGATAAGTATTTTCACCACCTCAATATGTCCAGTTACTTGATTGTTCCCCTTATGAAGATATCACAAATATGAAACCATACATATCTTTTGATGAACTAATTTATGATTTAATGACTCGTATATCACTATAAGATATAAATTATTGGAATGAAACTCTTCTGTTGTCACTCTATCTCCATGAATTTACCATAAATAAGGTTATCTAATTTTCTCCCTCTAGGGAACTTTTCTATTTTTTGAAAAATTAATCTCATACCTCAATAAAAACATCTAGGGGTAGCTTGATGGAATAACACCAATAAGCCCTCCATGGTATAAACTTCTTATTATGTCCAAGTCTCCCATAAAATGAAAATTTTGAAATTCAATATGTAAGATTCTTCCTCCTCTATAGTGCAACCTTGGATCCATGGTGTAGAACACAACACAATAGTACATGACTCCTCTACACTCTAGAATGTCTCCATGAAATAGAATTTGGGATATGATCCAACATATGAAACCCTTCCAAAAAAATTCTCCTACATCACATGTCACACCATAGAGTCTCCAAGATATAGCGTGGTTTTCACTTATTGCCAAAATCAATAAAGGGGCCACCCAGACCCTACTCTAAAATTCACTTTTTGCAACTAAAAATATCTCATTTCCTAACCACATACAAAAACAACTCCTTGAGATGTTACAACTTTTATAATACCAATATAAATCCCAATTTATGAAACTTGCATGTTTTTGGGACCCAAAACCCTCATTTACTCTAAAAACAATGACTCAAATAGCTATAATTTATTACAAGATCATTCATGCACTATCATTGGTTTTTCTAAATATGATTTTTGTGTCCCCTAATCTATATATAAAAATAATTACCCAATTATTAAGAACATGTCCATCACACTAAATGAAAAAACTAGGGGAGATGAATTTATGCCAACATTTTCCATATCAATCATTTAATGTATAGTCAACCAAAGATAATATATATGTAACCTTTCTAAGAGAGAGGGAAAATTATTTCCATTTTTATTAACTCAAAAAATATTAATTTGATATTAATGCTTCTAACATTTAAAAACACATAGTGAACTCAACCCAACATAAACAAATAAGGCCCCTCTATTCTAGGGGATATGAATATATATAAAAATGAAGGAAATGGAAAACTAATTCCACCAGCATCACCGACACATAATGAAAAAAATTCCAATGGTTCTTGAAATTCCAACACATGTAATGAACTCACACTTTTAGAGTATACACACCCATTACATACTTCATTTCCACTATATAAGTACCTAAACCAATTAAAAACTAGGGATAATGATGGTTGATAAATTCATCGTTGTTGACAAAGTATATTTCCCCTTGGACAACATACACATGGGTAATATCTGGTATTTCTCATACACATTGACTTTGTGAATTGGTTAATTATTCACAAAATAGAAAATTATATATCAATCCACAAATTTTATGGTGGAAGGTATTGGGAATAGAAACCCAAGTGTCCCATGAATAAGAGAATACCGTCTTCCACATGGATGAATTATAGTGACCTTTGATTGCATGTTTAATGATAGAATGCTTCCTAAGGGATATGAAATAGTTTTTTAAATCAGGAATATTCCTCTATAGAAATAATTATATCAATTGGATGAAAATGTAGTATTTTCGATTTTTCATGCATTATTCCTTTTCATTTAATTCAATAGTGATATTTTATTCTTTTCTCTACATTGAACTCTATTCCTATTATGGAATAACCAATTCAGTTTAGTATATAGGATAAATACAATTTATTTATTAACAAAGATTATATAAAATACCATTATTTCCCAATCAATTTTTTATTCTGAAGATTCATGGTTTTTTATTATGGTCGAAAATGACAGTTATCTACCATTGCACTATGATAAAATTATTTGTACACATCATATACACATTCAAGATTCCACATCCTTAGATATCTAATATAAATTTTCGGAATAGGGTTGTTTGGGAGTAGTCTATAATTGTGAATATATAGGTTGGGGTGAATTACCTAGGATTAATTACATAAGGTATTCCAATCATCGTAATGGATCTTTTGAGTGATCAACAATAGGGTATCGTTATACATTATTTGGGTGTGTAAAACTGTTTACAAAAGTATATGATATCATTATGGAAGTAAAAGGAGTGTAATAATTCCCACATTAGAATAGGAGAGATGGTAATAAATATAAATACTATTAAGAATAAATAATTCAGGGGAATTTCATTTATTATAATTAAAAAATTTAACTTTTTAACTATTAATTTATGTGACAAAATAATTTCAAACATCATTTATTTACATCTTCATCACTTGAATTAATTTTTTTAAAATATCGCATAACCATTGTTTCATATTCTTTTACATATAATAAAAACACTAAAAATTAAATAACCGAAAATCAAGGATCACTTGGTGATTTTCATCCTCTATATGAGATGAATTTATGGTCTCCATTATAAAATATATTATAAATTTACAAATTTAAATGTATAGTGAATCCCAGTGACCAAATTTCACTGATCCCATTTTTGAATTATTTTCCACTCCACGTTATGTTACTCAATAATTTTTTCATTGTTTTAATTTTCCATTTTTTTAATTCACATCAATTTCACATATTAAAATGAAGAATCAATTTTTTAGGTACTTTTACTAGTTTTTTCTATTTACGATGAAGAATACATGAACTATAAAAGGGATTCTACAATTCAAAAAAAGGTAACCAATATATACTGTGAATGAATAATAACTCCATTGTTATAAAAATGTAATTACTATAATTTAAATTTATAGAGAAGTTATCAAATAGAACAAAGATACATTGAATTAAATAGTAGAATAGGTTGTCTAATGAAAATAAAAAAGGAACCCACCAAACCAGATTTTTTAGTGTTTTAAGCTTTAATTCAAACTTTTATGATGATTCTAATGAGATATAGAGGGATTTAAGGAGGATATCACATTTCTAGACACCTTAAATGTTTCATTTCAAGAGAAATTACATAGGGATAAAGCGAAATAGGTGAAAATAATTAAGATAAAATTTCTTCTATGAATTCATTTAATTTAAAATTTTATTACAACATAATATTTTACTAATAACCCTTTTTAAAATATCATAAATTCATGATGATTATTGATTTCCATAGGGGATTTTGACGAAAAAGAAACATGTGAGGTGGATAAATGTGAATAGAGGATAGAGAAGCAAGTTTGGTTATTCATTATTTAGGAAGAGAGATCTAATACCAATATGGATTTAGTGGAAATAATTTCTACTTATATATAATAACATGCAATACCAATAAGTGAAAAAGAATAAACATTAGACACCATATATATACAAGATAAAAAGGAAGAGAACCCACACACACATTAATTTCCACCATACGAGTTATATTTCACAAAACATGGGGTGGAAAAACAAATTCTTATACAAAGAAGACTTTGTATCTAATTAATTTTGATGAGTACTATAATAATAATGATATTGTGGTTCACTTCACATAAAAAAAATTTCTATTAGTTAATGGATGTTACACCATAATTATCTATATATAGATAGTGAAAATTAAACACTTATTATGGGGTTGAAAAATTCATATTTTTTATTTAATTTTATTTATAATAGTTTGATTTTCATAAATAGAATGTGTTATTTTTTTTAATGGAATGTAAAATCTAATTTAAATAAGATTAAATAATAATTAAACTAGTGAAAATCCATGTTAAATTAATCCTTTATATACATTGGTTATTTTTCTTATCTTAAGTGAAAAAATTAAGAGATTTAATGAAAGATGTTATCACCTAGTATTTACTTTTATACGATTTTTATATTGTATCATTTTTTAAATATTATTCGTGTTTTATAAAATAAAATAAAATAATAAATATTAATATTAAATAAATTTTATGATTATATTTCATTCCTAATTGATTTTGATAGACTAATTTACATAAATGAATAAAAGCCTTAAAGTATTACATATATGAATTTCTATTCCCGAATCCAATTTTTGGGCAAAAATATGAATTTCACTAGACAAGGAAACAAATTCTATAGGTACTATCCAATTTATTATTTTATAGTATTGAGAGGTTTCTAAACCATTTTAAAAACATATTAACCATCCTTATTTGTTGATATAACTTAATCAATTTCATGATAACTATTATTTTGTTCATCAATTTCAATGTCTTTTATAAATTTGATCCATTATTATAAAAATAATGTTGAATAATTTGGAATGACCATTAGAAATATCACTCTTTTAAATCCCACCCTTGAACCTGGACTTCATAAAATTACCTTATTATTCATGAGGAGATAATTATATTTCCACATTATCATATCATTATCCTCACTTACACAACTCTATAAATTTTTTTATGGTTGTAATTAGAAGATGTTTTGGGGAATGGTTTGTTTATTGTAGTTAATGGGAGGTTCATTTCCCTATTTGAATGATGTTGGGGTATTCGGTAATATATCAGGTATAATAGTTCAAAATATTCATTGTAGTCAAATATCACAAAAAACACTCATAAAAATAAAAATTAGTATAAAAGATATTTAAAAAATATTGATAAAGGAGGATTTTTATTAATTGTAATCATTTTTTTCTGAACATATATTACAAAAATTATATTTTTAATGTAAATATCATATATAAGGTGAATTAGTGTGTAAATTTCATTAAGTATCAAATTTATAAATCTTGAATTGTTATTACAGGGAATAAGATACTTATTTTACCTTATTTACATCTACACCACCCACATTGATATAAAAAAATAACCATAAAAAGACATTAATATTTTCATAGAACCTTCATTACATAGTCAAGAAATACCAAAATGAGATTCTCTATGGAGAATCTTGCATGATCTTAAGATTATGAAAAAAAAAACAAAGGTCCAATTATTAGTGATCAATAAAAACATTCTTAGAAGGTAGGTTCATGTGTACATGGGTGGAAACTAAATATTAGAATTAACATTAACATGAATAATTTATAGTCAAGGAATTAGAAATCACATAATTAACATGATATGATTGGGGGTGATTTGAGTCTAAAAGCTCAATCACACTAAACTAATGAATTTATAAAAAAAATTAGTATATAATTTTATATAAATTTATTGATTATTTATTTCGACTGAATTAGGTAAGTGTGGGGTAAGGTGATTACTAGAAAACTGTTTCCAATTTTCATATATAATTGAACTAAAAGTTCAAAAGAATCATTTAATTATGGGAAAATTATCATCGGATAGAAAAATTTAGAGATTTATAAGGAAAATTGTTAAATATATCCTAATATGGTGTTATGAATTTTTATTTCATTTTTAATTATTAATTTTTATATCCAAACTTTTACTAGGTTTTTGTGTATGTGTGGGTGTAGAAAGATCAACTAAGGCATAAGTATACAAGATTTTATAGAGATTATCAATGTCCCAATATGAGAAAATTGACAATTAAGGCCCTGAAATAACAAGGATTCTACCCAAATCATACCTTATTATAGAGATCATGATGTTTCATAGGTTATTTATATAATGATTTTAGTGTCATCAGATAAATAGTTTAGTTTTACTACTAAATAGACATCACATTTCCATCATTTTTTATGACACAAACAAGGAAGGTGAATCCACACCAATGATTTTTATGTCCGCCATTCAATGTAGTGTGAGGAAGAGACTTTATTTGTATTAAATTACTAGAGGAAAGAATCACTAATACCAATTTCATTATGTCCCAATATAGTGAATTCAACCCAAATATATTTATCTTCTTAACACATATAAGAGATTCATTCAAATACAACATATACTATGACACTCAATTCAATAAGAGATGAATTTATGTAGTAATGAAGGAAAATATGAAATTTTGAAGTTGGTTCCATAGGACAACTTCTATGTAATAGTTTTTTATATATATTCATTGTCTTGGATATTAATGAATTTTCTTCTCACATCCCGATTGTTCTTCTACTTGACATAATATGTGATAATGATCTAAGAATGCATTTTGAACTAAAAATGTCATAGTTGTTCCATATTATGATGAGAATCTATAAGTTCCATAAAAATATTCTTGAATAAATGTTTTATATCCATAGTATATAATTTTTTGGACATAATGGATAAATGCTATTATGGGTTGGGACTCATATAAATTTTAGTTACCCTCTAATAGTGTGCACCCATTGTTATTTTTAGTGTATGATATTATTATAATGATTTATGGCAGTATGAAATCAAAATTTATATTTTCCATTTAATTCTTCTATCTATGGATGTTAATAATGAACAATAGACATTAATATTTTCATTATTGAATACCATAATTCCTTTACTTTGATGTACTGATGAAAAATGTGATGATTTATTCTATATGTAATGTAGAATATTCTGGTTGCATCATGAGTGATGTTTCATTAATGGATATTGTGAGAGAGTTTTTATAGTTTTTTCCATTCGATAAAAATTGATATTTCATTCCATTAATTGGAAATAAAACTACCTAGATAAATCCATATCCATAATGTTCTATGGTAAATATATTTTATAGAAATTTAAAGACGGAGACGTCAGGGACATTGATTGATGACACTAGTGTGTAGCCTACTTGATTAAATATCTCATGATAAAGAGAATATATTACACAATAATTTTTCATAGGAGGATTTATATCAATAAAAAATTAACTTCTATCTGAATGGATTCCTTGGAATATTTCTAGATTCCAACATTAACATTAATTGTCTTTAATTAATTACCCTTAGAAAGAGGCCTAGAGGGCCGTACACTAAGTGTAACCAAAATATTAGTCAAATACATTTTTTAATATAACAATATTGAATAAATTTTTCATTTTTTTTTATTAATAATTAACACTTTTTTACTGATCTCCATGATTTAATCAGAAGTTATTGAAAACAATAAGTGAGTAAAATAATAATTAAAAATATTTATTTGAATGTTATGTAAAATATAATATTTATTATATTCTTCATTAATTAATGAATTTATATTTATTTATTAAATAAATATTTATTATTCTTGGTTCAATAAATGTTCAGGAGGATATGTGTGTTGTGTTTCATGGTTTAAATAGTAATAATATAATTGAAATTTATTTATTCTTAAGTGATGCACATGCCAAGTGAATAATAATTATATTATTATTAATGAATGGGTTTCACTAAAAAATAATAAATTGGAAAAGGTCTTATGTTGAAATTCCCAACCCTAGAATTGTATTTATAGATATCTAATTGTATCACAATCCTAATAGATTTTTGTTAGAACCATTAGATTTTGAGAAGCTTTCTCAACCCCTAGAGATATTATTAGAGATCTATAATTCACCCACTCCACTTCTATCTCAAAACATCAATATGAAACCAAGAATTATTCACTCATAAAGACAATTTTTATGTGATTCACCATGAATGACACAAGTGATCGATATTAAATGTTCTAGTACCAGATGATACTATGGTGATGTTTGAAGAATGTGCTACAATTTTGGAACTCCTTTGGATAGATTATACACATGGATAACACAACCTAATGGTGTAGGATGCTATCAAATCAAATACATCATCAATAGAGAAAAAATTACATGTTAAACTAATTATATATCTATTAAAAATTAATTATAAATTACATGTCCTAATTATCCTCTTCTAGTTATAATAATAATTTCACATAATATACAATTTAAATACATTTTAAATGAAATCTTTAATTATGTATAGCTTGGATAATTTATTAATTTAGAATAAAATTGGAGTCAACCATGCCAAAAAAGGTTATTCAACCTCACTTAGAACCAACAAGTGATATTAATGAAATAACATGGCTAATTTATAATTATTTATCAATCATTTATTTAATGGTATTTGTTGGAAACATATTTCACTTTAGACCTGTTTGTTATTGTAATGTGTACATAATATTCCTTTACCATTCTTTATTCCCCCTCTAATAATAAATGAACACATTAATTTTAAATGAATATACATTTATAAATACCATCAAGAGATTCCAGAGGTTTAGATGGATCACAAAATCATACATGGTGTATACACCAAAAAACACATTTTGTACCTATGTTTTATAATTTTATCTCAAATCGATATTAGATTACTCTTAATAAATCAGACTATTGATCTGATAAAATCGCATCATTATGTAGATCCATATAGGCTTGTATATGATTTTATGAACCACACATCATGCAACGTGAATATACAATATGTATTCCTCATGTATTGAATATAGAGAACATTAGGGTTCTATGTGTTTCATGTATTTGTTAAATGACACAGAGACAAAAATATCGTAAAACATTTATGTTGCACCCCATGTAGGATGACTACACACCATTTACCTCTTACACATCTACAGAAAAAATTAATATCCAGTCCATAGGGGTGTATTATATTCATGAGCATAAGGGACCACATTCCATGTAACCAAGTACAAACCATATAGTCTCATTCATGTAGTGATCATAATTTAAAACATACAAAAGGAATAATTATATGATTATACATATTCAAATGTTTTCTGTGCGTCATTTATTTGACAAACACACCATTTTGTATGATTATTCGTTATATATTTATTGAATTCCCATGTTAGATTCTAGAACTAAAAGTTTTGTATGGTATTTACTTATAGTACACTTTACATGCATCAAGAGTACCAGATGTAGTGTAATTCACATGTATTACATTTTTTATTTGTTTGATAGTACACACCATGTAATTACCTATCATGCAATGTTTTAGATGCTAATGGAATAAATAAGCACAAGGATCGTGTTGGGTAGTGTTGATGAGTATATATAATTTCCCCCAAGTATACTTGAGTCTTATATTTTTTTAAATAAAATTAATTTATTTAAATTATTTAAATTTTTAAATGATGGAATTCTAAGGATTACCAAATTATTATTAATTAAATTTAATTAAATAGATTATTTCATTGTTCTTTATAAAAATTAAAGAAAAAATTGATGTAATTTATGGATAATTTAACGATTTATTTTCATTTCATGCTAAGTGGTTGATCATGAGATTCTACTAAACCTATATATCTGATTGATTTCCTTTTAATTTTATTTTTTCTTTAAATTAAAAGGTTTTTATATGAGTCATCCCATCCTTCTTATTGTTTAAGGGATGTATGATTGTGGTTTCTTTTTGGTAAACCCCCCTTATACAATCTATTGGATCTCATCACCTACATGTGAGAGAAATATTATAAAGGGATGGATTCCTATGAGAAAGGAGGAAATTTTAGTCCTAGATTTGAGGAGAAACCAATCATGGTGATATATAGGATCTAAGGTTAAATGCTTCAATATAAACTAAAAAAAAGTTCAAGGTGGTTCACCCTATGCTCTAGGATAATTTTTAATCCTCTGGATTAACTAACAATTATAGAATCTCATGGACGTTTCACTTATATTATATTTTTTCTCTTTTAGGGATGATCACTTTTTTATGGATTCTATGTATTCACTTAATAATTGAATTAACAATCATGGAATATGGAATAAAATAAAACCTGATTATGCATAAATTTTATTTGAAATGGTTATTTAATTAAGTAAAATCCACATAATATCAACAAGTCTTGTCATGTGATAAAATTGGGTTTTTAAATTTAAGTATAAATATATATAAACTAAAATATTAAGTGTTTATAGTCTTCTATATAATGAGTTAGAGTCAAAACCATAGGTCAGTATTCCTCACCATCCCATGTTGGGGATCTATCAATTATCATATAACTTTTTGATTGATGTTTTTGGTTGATTTATCTTGGTTCATGTCAACAGTTTTATACCCATGAATGACCAACTGTAATGGAGCAATAAGAGTTGGGGAAATATTTATCATGGATTTTAAGATTGTGATTCTACCCAATAGATCAAAAAACATTGAGTTAATGTAATTAGTATGTTACACCTACCCAAAACTCTTAAAATAACTTGGATGGCCCAATGTAGGGTTATGAGAAGTTGAATACATATCTTTCCCACTAGAATATCTATAATACAGAATATTTTGAAACTAATAATGAGGATTATTAGGTTTTGAAAAAACATTTTGAGAATAATAAAATTTGGAATTTAAATTTATTATTATAATTTGGTGATCAAGAAAAAAAATTTAAAATACATTTTTTTTGAAATAGAAATCCACACAATTTCAACCATATCACTATGATCTATAATAGGAATGAATAAACATTTCATGAGCTAAAATTTACAATAATGGTAATGGAACATAAGAATTATATTATTCCATAAATAGAAATTATATGTAATGGAAACACCATATCCTGAGTTTCATGCGAAATAGGACAATGAGGAATAAATACCTATCTACCTAAAACATAGGGACAATGAAATGGATATCCAAATACTTATTCTATAATCTATGTATAGTGATATTATAAATAAATATGTGGAAATGGATGTGTATAACCTCATATCTCACATTTATGATCTCTATCAATATAAGGTGATACTAGAGTGATATGAGATCCATGATTCACTATTCACAAACAATCTTGAAGAGTTGGTGGCAGTTTGTCCTCACGTATTCAAGATGATTGGATACATAGAATGATTATACATATTATGGTTTAATATAAAATATGATTTGTGCATAGATATTATTTTTATAACAACATTAATCACTCTCAAGTTTCATTATGAATTATAATATGAGTAATTACAGGAAAAGTATTTCAGAAAAAATAATTCATATTCTACATGTAAATAAAGTCATGGGGTGTCAAAACACCAAGGTCCTTGTGGTGAATAATAAAAAGAATAAAATCGAAAAGCTGTTGAAGACTCATTCAAAACATAAGTATCTCTAGTAACATACTTCCAATAATAATAATATCTAATAGAAATCAATGGAGAAAAACAATGTGTTTTTCATGTGGATATTAAGGATACAGGAAGAGGAACTGCACCTGACCAAATAAGAAAGGGGATGCATGTGATGTGTTCATTATTGATTTAAATATTTATATATCTATAACCAGGGGATTAAATAATGAATTTAATGCTAAAATTTGTATCCAAATACATGAACCTAGTAGATTTTGGAAGGATACAAGGGGTTAAGTGGATCTAAAGGCTATCAATGGGGTAAGGCTGAATACTCTATCAATTGGAGACTACCACTTCCCATTTCCAATAGAATGAATTTGGTTTTTAATAACAATTATTATGTTCCCAATGTTAATAATAAAATCATATTTTTTCCTTTTTTAGACATGAATTTATTTATTTTGAACTACGGAATAAGAGTAATTATGTTTATAAAGATATAATATTTTATGGTATAGTATAACTGAATAATGGTCATTAATTATAAATTTATAATAAATAAATATTTTTAATTGATAAAGAATAAACATTAAATGAACTATTTCACACCTGGTTGTGGCATCATAATCATAGACATGTAAACGTGAAGTGTTTGTCAAAGAACTATTAATATGGTTATTTGGAATATTTTTATATTAAACAACTTGTGGAATTTCATGCATGTTTACAATGAAAGATGAGAAAACCACCATTCTGTGTTCAAGTTTAAAGGGCTAGAGAGATTCTGTAATTAATATATAAAGATGTTCAATGATCTTTTCAAGTATAATTTATAGGTGTATTCTCATACTTTTTGACTTCTATCAATGACTTTAGTTTTTAAGGTATTTCTAATTTGATGTGGTATAGGTCTGAATCTTTTGATAAGATTAAGGATTTAAAGAATGAAGATAGGAATTAACTTTATTTAAGGATAAATAAACCTTTAATCAATCAATTTGGGGAATATCTAAATCAATATCTTATTCAATTTCTATGAGAGTATGGAATTTTATCTCAACTCACTCTGACATATACATTGGATTGTAATGGTTCTAGTGAAAGGAGGAACTATACATTTTTGGAAATTGTAAGTTCAATTATGAGGCATGAAAGCCTTCTATTATTCTTTTAAAGATATTTAATACAACTTGAAATATAAATACTAAAAATCTTATGAACTAATGTGGAAAAAAATATTCCTTTTTTATGTGGTGTAAAGAAAATCATTTTTTCATAAATTCATTCATGGTTGTGGGAAGTGTTTCCTATGTTTAGCTTATGAAACACATTTTAATCCCATATCATGAAGCGTATCATTATAGGTTATCCCATATAAATTAAGGGATACTACATGTATGATCTCCATAATAAAAAAAATTCATTATTATTAACAAAGATTTATTCCTTGAGAGGAAACACATCATAAAAAAGGTTTGTGGGAGAAGGATTGATTTCTAGAAACTTGATACTCAAGATAGATAACAGTTTGTATGGGAACAGACTACATAGGTCATTGTGGAAGATGTAGTTCCTGGGAAAAAATGTATTGCATCAGAGTACTATATAGGATAGATAAGTGAAAAGATAATTTTTCCTTGTTATAGAATATATTGAATCATTATTTGTTGGTAATAATTACCCT
Source organism: Viscum album (assembly GCA_963277665.1). Lineage (NCBI taxonomy): Eukaryota > Viridiplantae > Streptophyta > Magnoliopsida > Santalales > Viscaceae > Viscum > Viscum album. The sequence goes on from OY728123.1 coordinate 672,420,564, forward strand.
ATATCATAACAGGAGGTAGTAAAAAGAACAGAATAGGAAAAATGGAAATATTCTAATAAATTTATAGATAGATTCGATGTATCAAAAACATGCTTGGGTTCTAATCAATCCACCAATTTTTGTAATGCTCATTGGGTATAAATGGGTATTCAAGAGAAATCTAGACATGAAAGGGTATATTACTATCGATACATCACAACTAATAGCTAAAGGGTTTAGAAAATTTCACGTAATTGTATATAAGGAACCCATTTATCCATTTTAAATCTTTAAATATTTCATAATTTTACTAGTTATATCATATTTTTATGACAATGATATTTGGTAGATGGATGTTAAAACTTCTTTCCAAAATTATAACCATTAGGAAGATATGTATATGAGACAACTTGAAGGTTTTGTGATGCATGTAAATTCTAAAAATTTATACAAGTTGTGGTGATCCATTTATCAATTAAATAATGTGTGAGGGTCATGGAACCTTAGGTTCAATGAACCTGAAAAATTTGGCTTCATTAAAAATAAATGTGAGGTAGGTGTTTTCAATATGTTTAATGGGAGAATAGTTATTTTCATATTTTCATATGTTGATAAAATATTTCAAATTTTAAATGAGATACTTACCATACAATATTTTAAGGAATGGTTAATCACATGATTCACTATGACAGACTTAGGTAATGCATCATGCATTATAGAGATAATGATCATGTATGATGGATCAAATGGGATAATTAGGATAAGTCAAATTGAAAACATTTACCAGATATTGAAAAGATTCATAATTGAATAATATAAGAGGGGATTGGTTCTAGTTTCTCCTATTATACATCAATCTAAGAATATGATTCCTCAGACCCAATAGGAAAGAGAAATAATGAGTAAGATCACATTCACTTCAGGGATATGATATATCATCTATGTCATGTTTTGTATGATGATTTTTATTGTTCGTGCTTTGATAATTGTGGGAATATATTAAGCTAATATATGTCAATATCACTAGGCCATTTTTAAGAATATCCTTAAGTATCTATCGTGACCTAAGGACAGGTTCATTGTGTATAGAGGAGATGGAGGGCTAGTCATTAGGGGTTAAAACATTTTTTATCTTTAAAAATGATATGAATCATTTTAAATCATAGTCTAGATATTTATTTATTCTAAATGGAGGAGTAGTGAGATAGAATAGTTCAAATATGCTAGTTTTTTGCAATTATATAGTGGGTTCTAATTATATTTTGTCTTTCTATATAGCCCAAGGAAGAATTTAGGATTTGAAATTTTTTTCATGAGATTGATGTGGTACCTAGAAGTCAATACCCTATCACAATTAAATATGATAACATTGTAGTGATGGATATTTTCAAAGGCTCAAGGTTGTATCAAACGAAAAAATCCTATACTTTGGATCTTTAATGTCTTGATCTATTTTCACGAAAATGTGATGTTGTAGTCGGAATAGTATACATGGTGTAAAATGTGGTGGACCCCTTGTTGAAGGCCCTATATCATCATATGTGTGAGTATCGTTTGAGAGATAGTGTATTGAAGGTTATAAATAGTTGTCTATAGTGAAAGTGGGTGTTAGTTGGTGCTGGTTCCCTAAAACTAAATTCTGTGTACATAATGATTACATGTATTAAATTTCATGAATATTAATTCTTTTTTATTATCATATTATTATTGTTCTTTTACATGACATAGTATGTGATAATTTACTAAGATTATAGGTTGCACTGAAAGGTCATAATAGTTCCCCTATATGATGAGAACCTAAATGTTCCCCAACAACATTCTTGAATAAATGTTATATAACCTAGAGATATAATTGTATGGAAGAAAAATTATATAGGCTATCAAGGGTGTAGAATAATAGGACATTGGGTAACACTCTAATGGTGTTCACCCTTGGTAATTTCCAGAGTATAAATTATGTGAATGAGAGCCGAAAGTAAGAAATCCATATTTATACATGTCATTTGATATTATTATATTCAGATGTGGGAAATTATCATTAAATACTAATATAATCATTTATCAATATAATAAGTCATGTAATATGATATATTCATGAAATATGTGACAATATTTCCTCAAAGAGAAGTAGTATACATTGGATGTGTCTTGAAAGATATTTCATTAATGGATCATATGAAAAATAATTTTATCATTTTTCCGTTTGATTAAAGTTTATATTTCAATCATTTTTTAGGAATATAAGCACTAATAAAAATCAATGTCCATAGTGTTATGTCATTATGTTCAATTCCCAAAAGTCGATGAAAAATATGTCAGGCACATATGATGATGAAACTAGCATAAAACATTCTTTATTAGTGATATCATGGTTAAGGTGTTATATTAAGTAGTAAGATTTTGGTGGACGATTTATATTTTTGTGACATTACATTATTTCTCTATGGGTGTTTTAGCATTTTTTTTAGATTATATCATTTATATTTGGGAATCGCCTCCTATTTTCAATGAGAAAAAGGCCTGGATGGATTACAAACTAAGTGTATCTGGAATATCTATTGAATTCATTATTGAATTTAAAAATTGGGAATAAATATTATTCCAATTTTTTGTTTTAATAAGTATTCATGTTTGGTTAATCCCCAATATTTTATCACAAGTTATTCAAAAGAATAACATTGTTAAATAAAACCAACAAGTATTTATTTTACTATTTTGGAAAATATAATATTTATTATATTTATCAATGAATTATTTAGTGATATTTATTTATTAAATAAGTAGTCATTATTCATGGTTCAATAGTTGTTGAGGATGATAAGAGAACCAAATTTAATTATTTGATTGGAAATAATATAAATGATATTTATAAATTAAACAGTGATTCACATGTCAAGTGAATAATATTATTATATTTATTATGACATTGGGTTCACTAAGAAATAAGGAATTTGAAATTTGATTATATATAAATTTCCAACACTAGACTTGTCTTTATAAATATCTAATTATATCAACATCCTAATTGAAGTTTTTTGGAAAAAAATAGATTGTTAATATATCTGTAAAATCTTATATAGAGTTCTATAGATCTAGAAACTTTCATCCCATCATCCTCTATCAATACATCCTGAGATGAATATGAAATATATATTCCAAAATTAAAGTATACAAATATCAACCATGACTAAGACAAATAATTAGGACTGATCGTGCCACCACATGGAGATTAAAAAATGTCCTTTAGTGATTCTATTACATTTTTTATCAGTGATAGAGAAATTTTGTAAACGAATCATTCAATGAAAGGATTATACAATAATATCGATTTAACCATATCATCATTGAAAAAATAATAAAAAGTTTAATTAATTCTATATATCCAAATAAATTTATTGTAAGTTACATGTGATGATCCTCGTCTTCTGGATCAAAAAATCAAGTCAATGAATCTTCAATTTAAATTCATTAGTCATGACATCATTCATCATGTACATCATACATCATAAATAAATTAATAGTAAAAGATGAGTTATCCATTCCAAAAAGTTGATTCCACTACAACATTTATATAAAAGAATAATGACATTTTCATCACCAATGCACACACTACTAGAAATATTGGCTTTTGATCCCCTTTACCTATAGCGACCCCCACTGGCGGTCGCTACGTTTCCCTAAAAAAAGGCATTCGCGCCCCCCGAACCCTCCCTCCTCTCGCGAAGTGCCCCCCCCCCCCGATTCCTTCCCCCCTCTCCGTCGCCCACACCCACCCCGTCGCCGCGCGCCCTCCCAGTTGCCCCGCTCTCCCCTTCGCCCCGCCATCCCCGCTGCCCCACCATCCGCCGCCCCGCCCTCCGCCGCCCACCCTCCGCCGCCCCTCCCTCCACCGCCCCGCCCTCCGGCCAGCCGCCCTCCACCGGCCCCACCCTCCGCCGGCCCCACCCTCTGCCAGCCACCCTCCGGCTGCCCTCCGCCCTCCGGATCCGGCCGCCCTCTGCCCTGCGGCCTCCCTCTACCCTCAGGCCACCCGCCACCCACCTTCGGCAGACCGGCTGCCCTCTGGCCTTTGGCCTCCAGCCCCTCCGGCCTCCGACCTCCACCCTTGGCCCTCTTCTCCCTCATCCCCCCGCCCCCTCGTCCCTCCCCCCCATCACCCCGAACCCCCCCCCCCCCGCACCCCGCCAACCCCCGTCCCATTCGTCTTCTTCCCCTCCCTCGCCGCACCACCACCACCGGTCCCCTCCTTCACTATCCTTTCCCCCGCCGCACCAGCTCCAGCTCCGGCTCCCCACCGCTGCCTGTCCTCTCCCACACAGCACCGCCTTCGGCTCCCCTCCCTTCCATGTTTGTAGTGCAATCAGGTATGACATGGGCTTTCACTTACATTATTATTTCATAAATGGTTCACACAAAATTAATTAGTATTTATTTTAAATATATTTGATATGAAAAATGAAAATGTAATAAGTCTTGTGTAAAAGTTTGTTATAGGGATCTTACTATAGATAAGAGTTAGATTGATCTTCCAAATCGAACATCTAGAGAGTATTTCAATGGAATTATGAAGTTTATTGACTTCACCAGAGGATTTGAAAGTTACTATATTAGTTTTACATGTATAAAATGTGCTAACAAATATCTATTCACACGAGATACTGTGAGGGAGCACCTATTCTTTAATGGACTTTTGAGAAATTATAAGAGTTGGACTTGTCCTGGAGAAGAATATGTTCATTGTGAAAATACGGATACAGTTCAGATGGATGTTGATGCAAGGATGAATGATCCAATGCATGAAATTCTTACTGAAATGGTATGTGTGTTGGATCCTGAAGGCATTGACATCCAGAATCTTGAGACCGGTGAGATAAATCTTCGCATTGGTACAGATCATGATCCGAGGAGGTTTTATGAAGCAATTGATGCTGCAAAAACAGAATTATATCATGGATGTAATTCTTTCAATAAATTGTTGTTTATTATGGAGTTGTTGCATTTGAAGACATTGAATCATTGGTCAGAACATCATTCAACATGTTGTTGGTGTTATTAAAAAAGGTTCTTCCTGTTGACACTAAGATTCTCGAGTCATATTACCATGCTCGTAAGCTGACAGAGAACTTAGGTTTTACATATGAGACCATAGATGCATGTGGAAACAACTGTATGTTGATTATAAAGGAAACTTCCAATTTGGATATTTGTACGGTTTGTGGTGCTTCTAGGTGGAAAGAGAATAGGGGAAATCAGACTCATCAAAGTCAGATTGTGATACAAGGGAAACTGATTTCCGTAAAGCAAATGCGTTACATTCCCCGTAAACCAAGGTTGAAAAGATTTTTTATGTCATCTAAAGTTTCTAATTTAATAAGATGGCATGCAGAAAGAGTTCATGAAAGTGATATGTTAACCCACCCGGCAGACTCACATGCATGGAAGGATTTTGATAAGATACATCCCGACTTTTCCAAAGATGTTCGTAATGTCCGATTGGGATTGGCAGCAGATGGTTTCAATCCATTCAAGTCTATGGTTGGTGCAACTCATAGCAGATGGCCCGTGGTGTTGGTTCCGTATAATCTTCCTCTGTGGATTTTTATGAAGAAACAATTTATATTACTTTCCACTCTTATTGATAGACCTAAAAGTCCGATGGATAAGATTGATGTTTACCTTCATCCATTGAATGATGAGTTGAATGAATTTTGGGGCGATGGTGTGATGACTTAGGGCTGTGAAACGAATGAAATGTTCAAAATGTAGGCTTCTTTATTGTGGACAATCAATGACATCCCAACTTATGCAAATTTATCAGGCTGGAGTACGAAATGAGAATTTTCTTTCCCTTTTTGCAACAAAAGTAAAAAATCTTTATGGCTTACGTATTGCAAAAAATGGGAATACATGGGTCACATACGTTTTCTCCCCCCTCAGCACAGGTTCAGAAAGGACAGAGTGAAATTTGATGGTTCTAGAGAGTTCATCCCAGCACCAAAGATCATGATTGGAGTCGAAATGTTATCGCAGATTGAGGAACAAAACATCCACATGGTATATGAAATTCAGGATTTGGTGGCTCCTCTGGTAGGTACTATTTGAGCTGTGGGTAGGCAGCGGAGTCACAATTGGAAAAAGAAAAGTATTTTTTTATATTCTTCCGTATTGGAAAACTAACATGCGGAGGCATAATTTGGATGTCATGCACATTGAAAAAAATGATGGTGATAACATATTGTGGACCATTTTAGGTGTCAATGGGAAATCAAAGGACCATGTTAATGGATACCGTGATTTGGATGAAATGGGTTTAAGGAAACAGTTGCATTTATAGTTAGCTGAGGGAAACAAGGAATATATGCCTACTGCACAGTATACGATGACTACAAAGGAGAAAGAGACATTTTTTCCATTTTCAAGATGCTCAAGGTGGCTAATGGTTACTCTTATAATATTTCAAAGTGTGTGAATCTGACGAGCAAGACATTTCAAGGGTCTAAAAGTCATGACAATCACATACTACTTCAGCAGTTGATTCCAATCGCAATTTGTGATTGTTTTTCCCCCAATGTTGTTCAGCCGTTGATTGAGATGAGTAATTTTTTTAGACATCTTTGTTTAAGAAATCAATGAATGAGTGATTTAAAAAGTTTACAGGACCGAATTTTACTTACACTTTGTCACTTTGAGAAACTATTTCCCCCCTCATTTTTCGATGTTATGGTCCACTTGACAGTGCACCTAATAGATGATGTAATGGTTGCTAGTCCAGTGCAATTCAGGTGGATGAATCCTATTGAGCGGTATTTGAGTACATTGAAACGATTTGTATGCAACAGAGCTCTTCCGGAGGCATCAATAGCCAATGGTTATTTGATGGATGAGTGTACTAATTTTTGTGCAGAAAATCTTATGGATGTTGAGACAAAATTAGATAAGCCCTCTTGGATTCAGGATGGTAGAGTTGGAGAAGGAACCACATATGATATGGACAACATCGAGTGGATACAAGTGCATCGATATATCTTGTTCAATACTCCATCCGTTGCACCATTAATGTAGTAAGTATTTTATCACTTTTATTGTTTAACTTTTACCTGTTTTGTTTGCATAAGTTGATCATTTAAACATTGCGTTATCATTTGTAGAAAACACATTAATGAGATAAAAGAAGAGATGTATCGTGCTACTGAGTTGCAAAATCAACAGTCTCATTATGCGTCATTTCATGATTGGTTCAAGGATTATGTACGTATAAATTGATTTTCATTATGAGTGAAGTATTATACTAATTTCCGTATTCATATATCATTATTGAATTCTATAATTATGTAGGTTCATAAGCTGAGGGAGTTAGGGGACCCCACGATAACTGAAAAATTTATCCAACTGGCTAAGTGTCCATCTATAACGGCTCGTTGTTATAAATCTATAGATGCTAATGTTTTTCGATTTCTCATTAAAGATGTTGATGACAAACGAAAAACACAAAATAGTGGCATCGGTTGTCCATTTTTCGATTCTGGTTATTACTATGGTCAATTTATAGACATAAGTGAAGTTGTATACACACACGGGTTGATGTAAATATTGTTAAAGTGTAATTGGGTTGATCCAGTGCGTGGATGTAAAGTCGGTCAATATCAGTTTTCATTGGTGAATTTTAACTATATGTTATACAGAAATGAACTAGTTGATAACGATCCTTTCATTTTGACATCACAAGCGGAACAAGTATTATTTGTTACTTTGCCTTCGAATCCAAGATGGCATGTTGTTGTCAAAATGTCTCGGCGAGGAGTGTTTTTATTTGAACAAGATGAACCCCAGACTGTTCATTTTGTTTCCCAACAGCTTGATCAACATACCATAGTTCAACGTGAAGAAGATATTTATTGGGTCAGAGTGGCTGTTGAAGGAGAAACGGTCGATTTGCATGCTTAATGAAAGGTATAATTGTTTTCCCGCTATTCAGCCTATGATATCATAAATTATCTAAAAATTTTATAAATCCTTGTAAGTTTTAATCCTCACTTGTGGAAGTTTATTCAGTTATAAATATTTAGGGTGATTTAACTCATGTTATATTGATTTTATTGTCGGTGTATCTTCCCATTGAGTTATTCTTCATTTGGTTCATGTTCTGCTTGAATTTTTATTAATTCAATTTGAAATTTGGCTATGCATTGATTGGTTTTGTACATAATTTTTTATCTGTTTTGTGAGATTTCTGATTATTTAAAATTACTTCAGAACTAATTATTCAATCCATTTTTGTTTGATTAAAAACTGTAAAAGTTTGATTTTTTTAAAAACAATGCAATTTATCATTTGGACACTTTGGATAGTCCCCTTACTAATGTTTTCCATGACTGCAGACATGTCAGGGGAAGAGGCAGAAAATCCACATCATCCATCTAAGGCATCTACGTCCTAGGGTCGATGTATGTTGGAATGTCATTGTCTCTATTTTTATGTAATTAATAAACATATATATATATTTATAGCATCAGTCAATTTGTATATAAATTTTTTTTCAACAGGATCAGACTCGACTGCTTCTTCCTCTCGCAGGATAGGCCCTGGTCGTGGCATATTATCATGGAATTCAGACACGACTTTTGATGTTTCATTTGATGAGTTATTTAATTATGTGGGACGGAATGCCACTACATTTATTCGTCAGTTGGGTCATATCATATGTGATCCACATCAATTTCCATTGACCACACGTGACTGGGATTCTATCCCTCAGGACACATTAGATCATCTTTAGAGGGAGGTTCAGGTAAGAAAACCATTTTACTTTATTCCCTATGTATAAACAAAAATAACATATTTGATTTTTTTCTTTAATAGAAAAATTTGAATGTATGTCCCGATGAGTTTCGGCCACTGTGTATGAGCAGATGTCATAAGATGTGGAAAGACTATAAAGGAAAAGTCAAGAGGGACCACTGGGTACCAAATGTGGGTGCCCCATACATTCTGGAAAAAGTCCTGATAGGTGTCCACCCAGCTCAGTGGAGTGATTTAGTTGCATATTGGTCTACTGAGGGTGTTGTGTTTTGTATATTTATTTTGGTATATATATTTTCAAGAATGTGTGATTTGTCTAATATTTGAATGAATTGAATGTAGGAGGTGTCTACACGCCCTTCTGAGAATCGCGCGTTGTAGGGACCACCTCACAGGCTCGGGACTCATCACGTGTCTTAGATCCGACATGAGGTATTTATTATTCATTTTTTAATTTTTTAATTAATATGGATTTGTGTTTATATTCTATTCATATATAGCTGTGGGAGCAAGGTGCACCAACTGATAAAATGTCGGTGTGGATGAGGACTCGTGATCGCAATGATCTAGAGGCTGCATCATTGATAGTATGTGCTTGTACTCATTACCAATACTTACATAAAATCTGTATATTAATATATGTATATTTATTTAAATATTTCACAGGCTCAATTTGAAGCTGAATTAGAATATCTGCCAGAGGACCTGCGATAGGTTCCCATGCGAAGGGATGAGATCTTTCATCGCATCATTGGTCGGGACGGGCATGGATATAGTTTAACCTATGGAACAGGGATTCCTCATTCTATAGTGTCACGCGCTGCGGTTGTCGGTCCTGCTGTTGCTCAGATGGCACAGCAGTTGTCAGATTTCGATGCACGGCTGCGGGCTTCTGAGGAGGCAAATGCGCAATTATCTGCGGAGGTTAGAGCTCTGCGGGAATATGTGCATCTAGGTGATGGTGCAGGGGATCACACGACGCAGGTTTATACTCTAATTATTTATTTAATTTTAATTATTTTTGTTATTAAAATATTCATAATGTTTATTTTTTGTAGGCCCCTGACCCACCGGATGGAGGTCAGTGATGAACACGCATGATGCATCATATTCACGATGTGTGTTTCTTCTTTTAATGGTGGGGTTGTTATTGATATTTATGTTGGGTTTATAGTGAGTTATTTTGTGATTTGGGTGTATCATGTGTGTTTTGGCCTCATGCAATGTTTGTGTGCACGAATTGACCATGAAACTGATTATTGATTTGGATATTTTTTGTTCATTTAATTTTCAATGTTTAGAATTTCATGTTCTGTAATATTTTTGAAAAAAACACGTGATTCCTAATATAAATCATTAAACTTGTTTTTGATGAATGAGCTAAGTTCACTATTTTTAGTCCCCGACCTACCCCAGACAGCCCTCCCCACACTCCGAACAGCCCTCCCCGCACCCCAGACAGCCCCCCCCCCCCCCCCCGGACAGCCCCCCCCCCCCCCCCCCGCACCCCGGACAGCCTTCCCTGCACTCCGGACACCCCTCCCTGCACCCCAGACATCCCTCCCGCACCCCGGACAGCCATCCCGGCACTCCGGAAAGCCCTCCTCGCACCCCAGACAGACCTCCCGCACCCCGGACAACCCTCCCACACCCTGGACAGCCCTCCCGCACCACGGATATACATCCCCGCACTCCGAACAACCCACTCGCACCCCGTACAGCCCTCCTGCACTCCGGACATCCCTCCCCACACCCCGGACAGCCTTCCCCTCACTCCGGACAGCCCTCCCGCACCCCGGACAACCTTCCTCGCACCCCAGACATCCTTTCCCGCACTCCGGACAGCCCTCCCGCACCCCGGACAGCCTTCCCCGCACTCCGGACAACCCTCCCGCACCCCGGAAAGCCCTCCCGCACTCTGGACAGCCCTCCCCACACCCCAGACAGCCTTCCCCACACTCTGTACAGCACTCCCGCACCCCGGACAGCCCTCCCGCACTCCGGACGTGCGGTGCGCGTGGTACGACCGATTGTGTCGTTTTCAGCAGGTCGGCGCACGCTAAAACAGCGCGTTGGGGGTCAAAACCACCCGAACGACCTCAGAATGCCATGAAACCGTACGGCATTATCCGTTGTGTGATTTGAGAAATGGTCGGGCAGACGACACGTCAATCGGAGGTGTCGTTTGACCGCGGTGACCGGAAACGCGTTTTGGGTGTCAAAAAACACCAAAACCGGCGTGAGACGGTCGAATTTAGAGAAAACGTGATCTGAATGACCTGAAACCACAAAAAACATTAGAAATATTATTCGTGACATGAAGGGGGAAACGGTGCGCCCGTCGGATGTGCGGTGCGCACGGTACAACCGATTGTGTCGTTTTCAGCAGGTTGGCGCGCGCTAAAACGGTGCGTTGGGGGGTCAAAACCACCCGAATGACATTGGAATGCCATGAAACCATACGACATCATCCTTTGTGTGATTTGTGAAATGTCCGGGCAGACGGCACATCAATCGGAGGTGTCGTTTGACCGCGGTGACTGGAAACGCGTTTCTGGTGTCATAAAACACCAAAAACGGCATGAGACGGTCGAATTTGGAGAAAACATGCTCCGAATGACCTGAAACCACACGAAAAAATTAGGAATATTAATCTTGACATGTAGGAGGAGACGGCGTGCCCATCGGACGTGCGGTGCATGCGGTACGACCGATTGTGTCGTTTTCAGCAGGTTGGCGCGCGCTAAAATGGCGTGTTGCGGGGTAAAACCCACCCGAATGACCTCAGAATTCCATGAAACCGTACGAAATCATCCGTTGTGTGATTTTTGAAATTTTCGGGTAGATGGAACATCAATCAGAGATGTCGTTTTTCTGCGGTGACCAGAAACGTGTTTCCAGTGTCATAAAAAACCAAAAACTGCGTGAGACGGTAGAATTCGGAGAAAACGTGCTCCGAATAACCTGGAACCACACAAAAAAATTAGGAATATTATTCGTGATGTGTAGGAGGAGACGGCGTGCCCGTCAGACATGTGGTGCGCGCGGTATGGCCGATTGTGTTGTTTTCAGCAACTCGGCGCGCGCTAAAACGGCGGGTTGGGGGGTCAAAACCACCCGAAAGACATCGGAATGCCATGAAACCGTACATAATTATCTGTTTTGTGATTTTTGGAATGGTCGGGAAGGCGACACATCAATCAGTGGTGTCTTTTGACCGCGGTGACTGGAAACGCGTTTCCGGTGTCATAAAACACCAAAAACGGCGTGAGAAGGTCGAATTCGGTGCAAGCGTGCTCCAAATGATCTGAAACCACATGAAAACATTATTAATATTATTCTTGACATGTAGGAGGAGACGGTGCGTCCATCGGACGTGCGGTGCGCGCGGTACGGCCGATTGTGTCGTTTTCAGCAGGTCGGCGCGTGCTAAAACGGCGCGTTGGGGGTCAAATCCACCCGAAAGACCTCGGAATCCCATAAAACCGTACGGCATCAGCCGTTGTGTGATTTGGGAAATGGTCGGGAAGACGGTACATCAATCGGAGGTTTTGTTTGACCGTAGTGACCAGAAACGCGTTTCTAGTGTCATAAAACACAAAAAACGGCTGACACGGTTGAATTCGGAGAAAACGTGCTCCGAATGACCTGAAACCACACGAAAACATTAGGAATATTATTCGTGATGTGTTAGAGGAGACATCGTGCCCGTCGGACGTGCGGTGCGAGCGGTACGGCCGATTGTGTCGTTTTCAGCAGGTCGGCGTGCACTAAAACGGTGCGTTGGGGGGTAAAAACCACCCAAATGACCTCAGCATGCCATGAAACCGTACGGAATCATCCGTTGTGAGATTTTTGGAATGGTTGGGTAGACAGAACATCAATCGGAGGTGTCGTTTGACAACGGTGACCGGAAACGCGTTTCCGGTGTCACAAATCACCAAAAACAGCATGAGACGGTCGAATTCGGAGAAAACATGCCCCGAATGACCTGAAACCACACAAAAACATTAGGAATATTATTCGTGATGTGTAGGAGGAGACCGCACGCCCATCAGACGTGCGGCGCGCGCGGTACGGCCGATTATGTCGTTTTTAGCAGGTCGGCGCGCGCTAAAACGACGCGTTGGGGGGTCAAAACCACCCGAACGACCTCGGAATGCCATGAAACCGTACGGAATCAGCCGTTGTGTGATTTTTGAAATGTTTGGGCAAATTTCACATCAATCGTAGGTTTCGTTTGACCGCGGTGACCAGAAACGTGTTTCCGGTGGCATAAAACACCAAAAACGGCGTGGGACAGTCGAATTTGGAGAAAACGTGCTCCGAATGACCTTAAACCGCATGAAAACATTAGGAATATTATTCGTGATGTGTAGAGGAGACGGAGCGCCCGTCGGACGTGCAGTTCACGCGGTACCGCCGATTGTGTCATTTTCAGCAGCTCGGCGCGCACTAAAACGGCGCGTTGGGGGGTCAAAACCACCCGAACAACCTCAGAATACCATGAAACCGTACGGAATCATCCTTTGTGTGATTTTTGGAATGGTCGGGCAGACGGCACGTCAATCGGAGGTTTTGTTTGACCGAGGTGACTGGAAACGCGTTTCTGGTGTCACAAAACACTGAAAACGGCGTGAGACGGTCAAATTCGGAGAAACCGTGCTCTAAATGACCTGAAACCACACGAAAACATTAGGAATATTACTCTTGATGTGTTGGAAGAGATGGCGCGCCCATCGGTCATGCGGTGAGCACGGTACGACCGATTGTGTCGTTTTCAACAGGTCGGCGCGCGCTAAAACGGAGCGTTGGGGGGACAAAACCACCCGAATGACCTCGGAATGCCATGAAACCGTACGACATTAGCCATTGTGTGATTTGTGGAATGGTTGGGTAGACGAAACCTCAATCGGAGGTGTCATTTGACAATGGTGACTGGAAACACGTTTCTGGTGTCATAAAACACAAAAAACTGCGTGAGGCGGTCGAATTCAGAGAAAACATGCCCCGAATGACCTGAAACCACACGAAAACATTATGAATATTATTCGTGACGTGTAGGAGGAGACGGAACTCCCATCAGATGTGCGGTACGCGCGGTACGCCCGATTATGTCGTTTTCAGCAGGTCGGCGCGCGCTAAAACGGCGCGTTGGGGGTCAAAACCACCTGAACGACCTCGGAGTGCCATGAAACCATACGAAATCAGCTTTTGTGTGATTTTTGAAATGTTTGGGCAAACGATACATCAATCGGAGGTGTCGTTTGACCGCGGTGTCCAGAAACGCGTTTCTGGTGTCATAAATTACCAAAAACGGTGTGGGACGGTCGAATTCATAGCAAACGTGCTCCGAATGACCTGAAACCACACGAAAACATTAGGAATATTATTCGCGACATGTAGGACGATACGGAGTGCTAGTCGGACGTGCAGTGCGCGCGGTACGGCCAATTGTGTCGTTTTCAGCAGCTCGGTGCGCACTAAAACGGCGCGTTGGGGGGTCAAAACCACCCGAATGACCTCATAATGCCATGAAACCGTAAGGAATCATCTGTTGTGTGATTTGTGTAATGGTCGGATAGAAGGCACGTCAATCAGATGTTTTGTTTGATTGCGGTGACCGGAAACGCATTTCTGGTGTCATAAAACAACAAAAACGGCGTGAGACGGTCGAATTCAGAGAAAACGTTCTCCGAATGACCTGAAACCACATGAAAACATTAGGAATATTATTCTTGACGTATTGGAGGAGAAGGAACGCCCATCGGTCATGCGGTGAGCACGGTACGACTGATTGTGTCGTTTTCAGCAGGTCGGCGCGCGCTAAAACAGCGCATTGGGGGGTCAAAACCACCCGAACGACTTCTGAATGCCATGGAACCGTACAACATCAGCCGTTGTGTGATTTTTGAAATTTTCGGGTAGACAGCACGTCAATCGGAGGTGTCGTTTGACCGCGGTGACCGGAAACGCGTTTCTGGTGTCATAAAACTCAAAACGGCGTGAGATGGTCGAATTCGGAGAAAATGTGCTCCGAATGACCTGAAACCACACTAAAACATTAACAATATTATTCGTGATGTGTAGGAGGAGACGACGCACCCGTCGGACGTGCGGTGTGCGCGGTACGGCTGATTGTGTCGTTTTAAGCAGCTCAGCGCGCGCAAAAACGGCGCATTGGGGGGTCAAAACCACCCGAACGACCTATGAATGCCATGAAACCGAACAGAATCATCCGTTGTGTGATTTCTGGAATGGTTGGGCAGACGGAAAGTCAATCAGAGGTGTCGTTTGACCGCAGTGACCGGAAATGCATTTCTGGTGTCATAAAACACCAAAAACGGTGTGAGACGGTCGAATTCGGATCAAACGTGCTCCGAATGACCTGAAACTACACGAAAACATTAGGAATATTATTCTTGACGTGTAGGTGGAGACGGCGTGCCCATCAGACATGTGGTGCATGCGGTACGGCTGATTGTGTCATTTTCAGCAGGTCGACGCGCGTTAGAACGGCGCGTTGGGGGGTCAAAGCCACCCGAACGACCTCGGAATTCCATGAAACTGTACGACATCATCCATTGTGTGATTTTTGAAATTATAGGATATACGGAACATCAATCGGAGGTGTCGTTTGAACGCAGTGACCGGAAACGCGTTTCCGGTGTCATAAAACACCAAAAACGGTGTGAGACGGTCTAATTTGGAGAAAACGTGCTCCGAATGACCGTAAACCACACGAAAACATTAGGAATATTATTTTTGACGTGTATGAGGAGACGACGCACACGTCGGACGTTCGGTGCGCGTGGTACGGCCCATTGTGTTGTTTTCAGCAGCTCGACGCGCGCTAAAACGGCGCGTTGGGGGATCAAAACCAACCGAACGACCTCTGAATGCCATGAAACCGTACGGAATCATCTGTTGTGTGATTTTTTGAATGTTCGGGCATATGGCACGTCAATCGGAGGAGTTGTTTGACCACGGTGACTGGAAACGCGTTTCTGGTGTCATAAAACGCCAAAAACGGCGTGAGACGGTCAAATTCGGAGCAAACGTGCTCCGAATGACCTGAAATGATAGCATTTCTTAAATTGGGGGTTTAAAATTTTTATAGCACCATGATTTGATGTGAGATTTAATTTTATTATATGTATATAATAACTGAATAATTGTGTTCAATTTACGTTTGTTTTGTTTTGTTGTTTTTTTGTCTTATTGTAGGTTTATTGATGCAGAAAATTGAAATAGATGGACCTGCTCGGATCGTTGAAGCACGTTTATCGTTTATGATGATCTTGATGTTTATTCTGTTTGAAATTGGTTTCCAATTTTTATGATTGTTACCTTGTTTTATCTCTGATTTTTCACCGTGAAGAAAAAAACACAATTCTGTACATTTAATTAAAAAAATGAAAAATATTTTATTTAATATTATATATATATATATCATTAATATATATATATATATTAAAATATTTAAAACATATTATATATATATATATTTATTTAAAATATTTTATTTAATATTATATATATAAATATTTTCTTTAATATATATATATATATATTTTATTTAATAAATATATATATATATATATTTCTTTCAGTATGATTTTTTTTTTAAAATTTCCCAGTGTACCGACTGCCAAAGGCGGTCACTTAAGGCCGCCATTTAGGCCACCTATAGCAACCGCCATTGGCGGTCTCTATTGGCCTACAACGACGAAGCTGAAGCGACCGCCAATGGCGGTCTCTATAGGCCTATAGCGACCGCCAATGGCGGTTTCTAATGAACGGTTTTATAGTAGTGACAACATGATAGATTCCAGCCCTGTTTGTGATGTCATTATAGGTAGGGAACTGAATATTTTAGAGTCTAAATTCCCAATTCATATATCCTTTTCAGTAGTTCATTAATTATGTCAATGAAGATATTTGGAGAAGGAAGGTCAAGCTATTCATGGTCTTTAATGAAGAAGATGTCCACCTAGAAAGCATGCATAACCCTATGGGACCATCAAATATTCCCTGTAGAGACCCGATGCTTGATATACCTGGACATTACATTACATTATCGGAATACATAATACATAACAAAAACAGACACACAAGGACCGTAATAGCTTAGTTTCTTTGTAAACTTGGAACGTAATCTTCTAATCGTGGTGAAAGAAATTCAACATCTCCCATAAAGATCTTCCACTTTTTGTTTCCTTACCTAAAACATTTCATTTGATCCTGAGGGAAAATAAAACATAAAAAGGGTGAGCTCAAATTCTCAGTAAGGGTAAGCATGGATAAAATAAAACATACCATATACATTTGAACTTAAAATCATTAACGTAATGTTTAAACATCAAAATCTTGAGAAACGACATAAAACATGGAAGTACATAAGGCATAGATCATAATGGAACATAAAACATGATAAAATAGCATGGGAATAAAACATGTAATTGTTGAATCCATTAAGCACATGTAATGATTTCCATAGTAGCCAAGGCATTACTGCCAAGACCCTCTTAATGGACAAAGTCCCTTTCTAAATCGAGTTCACTCCTCATTTCAGTCCAGTAATACTGAACCGGATTAACTTACCGTTCCAGCCATGTCTATCTCATGAGATATAAATCTTTACCCAATGCATTGGAGGGATATAAAGGTCCCACCCATCTCATAATGAAATCATTCTTACTTTTGACACAAAATAAACTTAAAACATTCATCATAACCCAAAAAATAAAATGGGTTTCATAAACATCATCCCATCATAACATAATCCATATAAAAAAAATGGATATCATTTCATAATAAGAAAAATGAAACCATGTAAATCTTAGAGACATGATACTTGAAACATACACATATGAAATAATGTCATCTTAGATGAAAAATAGTTTTGATAAAACACTTGAAATGAATTCTTGAGGAAAATATCCTTTCTTCTTCAAAATCATTCTCTTTTCAGAAAATGTCAAAAATTTTAAAAGAAAAGTATTTTGCAGAAAATATTTATGAAATCTTTTGGAGGAAGCTTCATGAAAATAAGGCTTTATAAAACTGTAAAAATCCGTTCGTGTCGTATATGATAAAAAAACATTCTTCTCGTACTTTTGCCAGAAAAGTCAAAAAGTACCTCGTATGGTAAACAAAAGAACGATTCCTTCGATACGATTTGGTAAAAGTAATAAAAGGGTAAAAATGTCTTAAACATACGTGGAGGGAAAGTAAACATTTTATGAAAACATTTTGAAAGCATATAGACATGGATAATAAACATAACCCCCAGTAAAAACTTACGAGTAAACAATCTTGGATAAGAATGTGATTGGAATAATTATCCCTTACCTTAGGTCCGATATGCTTCGTACATATCTGAACCTCCTGTATAATGATTTAAATAATGTCATTGGCATATAACAGAATCATATTCATTGTTATGATATCATATATGGTTCACTTATGACTTTATATTACCCGTTCTTTTGTAAATTCCATGTTAAAGAGCGTTTTGGGTAAAATCGTTTCATTTGTCGTCCGTGTTTTGACTTTTAATTATTCATATGATTAATTAGATCATGATTACTTAATTCCATAATATAAAACATGATTTATATATAATATATATTCAGAATATACATATATATAATAGATCGATAAATGGAAAGAAATACACCGTTCATGGAGATGGTAGGCCGTACGTATGCATGAACGTTGTTTTCGTTTCCTCATTGAATTGAATGGAATTAATGGGATGACATACATATATATATACATAAATCCAGTGTCATTATTATGTCATATATTTCATGATTACTTATTATATATACTTTATAATCATTTATGAATGGTTAATCATTGGGAATGAATCTCATCACGTCGTGGAAATGGTATTCCGTACGTACGCACGAGCGATGATATCATTCCCATGATTGTGGAATTTTATTGAAGTGTATATATACTAGTAAATAATCAATATCACTTTACAATAATAATATATAGTTATTATTTACACCATTATACCCATCCAAGTAAGGTGGTGGTAGAAAATAGATTACACCACGCCGTGGAGACGGTATTCTGTACGTACGCACACGCGGTGATTTCATTTTCCGTAGGATGGATAGATGGTGAAATAGGGTTGTTTCATACTTATAATAACATATCAGTATATGAGTGATACTGTTGTTATTATTTCAGAATGAAACAACCTAAGAATAAGAAGTGGAAGAAGAAATAAAGGTGAAAGAATCGGTAACGGACATTACCTCTTCTTTGAATCGCCTCTTTGAGACCTCCTCTTAGGGCACTAAAATTGGTCTTTGTAGAAGACCAAGACCTCTAAGATATTTCTAGGGAAGTGGATAAGAGAATTTTTCAGGGGTTGTCCAAGCTTGAAGTCTCAAAGTGGTGTGAGGAAGAGAGGGAGTAGGTGCCCTTTTATAAAGGAGGGGAGGGGAACCTTTCGAAATCTTAAATATATTAATTTATAGTAAATCTAACCCCACTTAAAAACACCAAAAATGACTCATATTCGAATATTAGATGATATAGGGTTGTAATATCATCAACCAATAAAATTTATACATGTTAGAAAATTATTTTAAATATTATCAACTTTATTTATCCTTACTTAATCAATTTTATTTTATTTGTGGTAATAAAATTCTAAATTTTAAATTATAACAAATAACTACTTATTTGTTGCCAATTATCTATAATTGGATTATTTAAAACATTTTAGGCCATATAAATTTAAATTTATAATTTTTATATATTTTTGTGATTTTTAAACAATTTTATAATATGTGATTTTTATAAATTAACAATAGTGTCAATTTTGACACTATTCATTTATTTGAATTTAAATAAAATATATACAGAGGATATGTTCAAACTAAAGGATTTAATAGATTCATAAAAGGTCATATGTATCTATAAAATTAGTGGATAACATTAAATAGTTCATATAATATTTATTTTATTACTTTTAAAACCATTTATTTGGTTTATCTCTTAATTAAATAATTACTACAACATTTTTATATAATTATTTAATATACTTATTTGTTGCCTAAAAATTAAAAATAAAATCCCATTATGAAGATATATCTATTAACTTTCACAATAATACTTTTACTCGAATTTATCATCTTAAAATCACAATAGTTAAATTGTTATATTTATTAAATTATGAAGGTGACAACTTTGTCATCATTTAAAATAAAATAATATAAGTTTCATAATCATCTTAATAATGATCCAAATGGTCCCAAATTAGGCCATTGGATGATTAGGATTTATATATACACTAATAATAAGTTTTTTGTTCAGATTTTGGGCCTTTTGATATGTATTAATATTTCAATAAAAACTATATTATTTATTTTTCACTAAATAAATAATTTCTGCATCATTAATGTATCATCGTTAATGACGATTATTTAATCCCTAAAAATTCTAAATAAATTATCATGATGTAGATAATTTTATTATCTTTCTGGAGACTATTAATATTTGATGTTTTATTATGTTTATCACTAAATTAAAATTATTATACTTATAATATTTAAGAGAGTGGCATGTTGTCACTTTCTTTGGTTTTAATAATAATTAAATTATTTTCATGGTAAAAAGTCCATAAAATGAATCTAATTCGACCCTAAGGTAATATGGGTCTACTTCTATCCATAAAATAGAATTTTTTCATGTGTTAGGGTAATTTTATAATCTTATATTTACCCCTAATTACCTTTAACTATGGTAAATAAAATTTACCGTAGTTTCTATTCATAATTCCCAAAAATAAAAAGTAGCTTATTAACATAATTTGGACCTACTGATTCCAAATATTGAATCCCTTTTTCCAATTTCAATACACAAAAGTTTCTGAAATTAAATTAAAATTAATCCCGTTGTCGAAAGAAAATGGGTTTTCTTTAAAACATTGCAAAAGATTGAATTGATTTAACCTACGAATTCAAGGTAAAATCAATGCTAATGACATAAATTATATTAAATGGTGAAAATATATTCTATTTATACTTTAAAACATTTAAATATTATAATTTAACCACATAAGTTATTACAATGAAAAAAATTTGTTTTTAATTAAAATATATTGTGTTTTTACTAATCATTAAAATATGAAAGTTATCAGAATAATATGAAAAAATTTTCCAAGGTAAAATTTTATATCTTGATTCCAAATAATAATTTTATTTTGAAAAATTGAACTTATAAACATGTCAAAAACAAGATTTAATGTGGGTGCTCCATCAAAATACGGCAAAACTCAATTTTTTTAAAAATACTTATTTTACCCAAAAAAATTATTTTTTTCTTATACCATGTTCTAGAAAACGGGTAAGATAAATAATAATGTTATAAAATTCAAAAATTATTTAATACTATTCATAACGGCTAGTTCATAATAATATTATAATAATATATCGTTTTTTAGTAAAACCCGGTATTGCGTACAACCCACGCTGTCGAGGAAGGTTGTGATTGCATGTAATGCTAGCCAAGTCAGGGTTGCATGTAGTGCACGAATCATTTATTGTTGCGTATAACAAAATAAATTGAATATATATATATATATACTTAATGTTTCGTAGAATAACTACTATCAAACAAACATGAAATTATGTATAACACGATCTAGGATTAGTGTTGTGTATACTTCAAGCTAATACGGTGTTGCGTATAGCGCAAGATAATCTTGGTGTATCGTAAAACAGAAGATATGAAAGAAATTAAAAAGAATATATCTTATAAAATCTCGGGTTATTACATTATACCCCCCTTAAAATGAATTTCTCCCTCGAAATTCGTCGGGGTTATAAATGGTTTTATACTTGAAAGTTTATTTAATTGAAACCCACATCGTAAAAAGGAATACCAAAACTTATCTTTAAAAACTAATGTATGAAACGTAACGGTTACCCAAATACATTAATACTGGGTTTCCACATAGGATAACATAGGTGAAAATATGGATATGGAGGGGAAATCTAACAATCAAGTTCTGATGGAGAGTGGTAGAGAACATGGCTATGAAAAAGCCAACAATCACAAAGCCATAGATTTGTGATGATCTAAGCTACCATCTGATTCATCAGATATAAGGTCACTAAGACAACATTTTTGGTTTTCAAGATCATTTCCCTAAAGTTGATGAATTAAAAGAAATACTTACATGATTTTGGTACAATCTCACTGTTGTTCATGAATTGAACAATTTCTACTTCATCCCATAAAGAAATGAAGTTGAATTTGTTATTCGTGATGTGTTAGCAGATCATGTGATAGAATGATGGGTCATTCCATCTGTTCAAACAAAAGGTCAGAAAAAGTTATAAGTCCATCTTATGGTTAGATTAATCGTATATGGCTCCAGAAATGAACTTATACTTCATATATCATACCTCTTAATAAAATAAAACAAGTTTCTACTAACCAGGGACATCCTGTAGGCCAGTGGTAGGAGATAAAGGCCAGTCGCACTTCGGTTGTGGGTTCGATTCCCACATCCTTGTCCGACGCGATGGGCTGTCACCCGTCCTGCAGGTTGTCCTTTTTCTAAAACTACATTACTATAAAATCCCATGAATAATATCGAAAAAAAGTTCTATCCTTAAACAATACTAACTTATGTCCAACATAATCCATTCCAATATTTAGGCTTATCTAAAATACTTCGGTCCAAGCTCATAGTATAAAGAAAATGATTATTTGAAATATCACATAACAATAACGTGAATGCCATCGTTTATCCCCAATATAACATAAGATATATCTTGTTGGTAAAATTACAAACATGTGAATACCTTAATCATGTATTCTCTTGAAAAATTAATACCCATTGAACCTTAGTGAAAACATGAGTGCTGCCAAAAGATAACTCTTTCCACATACCAAAACCCCAAAATTCTATATACTCAAACCATGATATAACTATTTCATTTTATCAGTCATGAGCTCATGAATACTGTCAAACATTTCATTTTCTCCTTATAACGTCATTATGCGCATATCATCTTCTTTCCAAAAATATCTCAATCACTTTCCATTGTTACCGGTACCATAAAATTATTGAAAACCACAATAGACTAATACAAAAATTTTCTAATAAACCATAAAAGTACCTCAACAACATTATTATTGAATACCAATACATAAACACTTCAATCTATAATCTTCAATGATTGTCCTAGAATAATTCCTTCCTTGATTCAGAAGTAACTTTTTAGGTAAGGGCATTGAGTTGAGTAATGCCCATGTTCTCCACAAATAAGACATTGAACTCCATAACAGTCTGTCACTCTATGACCCTTTTCTCCACACAGATAACATATGTCCCTCCATTTGAGCTATTCCTCAAGGTTCTTCTTCCATTCTTTAGAAATATCAATCTTCCTTTCTTTATGCTCCTCATCATGTGAACATTCATAAAAGTCTACCTTCCTCTTATTTGATGAATTAGGCATACCACTAAATTTCACCTTGTTAATCATATATCGCGATGACTGATTCGGCATAATCACAATATCTTTCTCTCTAGGAATTATGAAATTATGTTGCTCATAGTCACCATTTTTTCCATTGGATCCAATGTTAACTGAATTCCTTTTGGTTCCCTCCATTGACTAGAACACCAAAAATAAAATAAAATAAAAATTCTGTGAGAGGCAGAAATCATGGTAGGGAAAACAACATAGTAAAGGGGAAGTACCATCAATATCTAAAATCATAGGTAAAATTCTATGATCATTACCATAGTTATAGAACTATATCCTATATGTATACTTATCCATAGGGACATCCCTAGACATACCATAGAAATATCTCTAGGGATATCACTAAAGTTCTCGCATCCTAGTTTCCAAAGGTTGACTAAAACTTTCCTCTGATACCAACTGTAGAGACCCAAAGCTTGACGTACATGGACATTACATTACATTAGCAAAATACGTAATACATAACAAAAATAGACACACAAAGACCGTAATAGTTTAGTGTCTTTGGAAACTTGGAACGTAATCTTCTAATCGTGCTGAAAGATCTTCAACATCCCCCATAAAGATCTTCCACTTTTTGTTTCCTTACCTAAAACATTTCTTTTGATCCTGAGGGAAAATAAAACATAAAAAGGGTGAGCTCAAATGCTCAGTAAGGGTAAGCATGGATAAAATAAAACATACCATATACATTTGAACTTAAAAATATGAACATAATGTTTAAATATCAAAATCTTGAGCAACGACATAAAACATGGAAGTACATAAGGCATAGATCATAATGGAACATAAACCATGATAAAATAGCATGGAAATAAAACATGTAATTATGGAATACATTAATCACATGTAATTATTTCCATAGTAGCCAAGGCATTACTGCCAAGACCATCTTAATGGACAAAGTCCCTTTCTGAATCGAGTTCACTCCTCGTTTCAGTCCTGTAATACTGAACCGGATTAACTTACCGTTCCAGCCATATCTATCTCATGAGATATAAATCTTTACACAATGCATTGGAGGGAGATATAGGTCCCACTCATCTGTTAATGAAATCATTCTTACTTGTGACACAAAATAAACTTAAAACATTCATCATAACCCAAAAAATAAAATGGGTTTCATAAACATCATCCCATCATAACATAATCCATTTAAAAAGATGGATGTCATTTCATAATAAGAAAAATGAAACCATGTAAATCTTAGAGACATGATACTTGAAACATACACATAAAATAATGTCATCTTAGATGAAAAATAGTTTTGATAAAACACTTGAAATGAATTCTTGAGGAAAATATCCTTTCTTCTTCAAAATCATTCTCTTTTCAGAAAATGTCAAGAAATTTTAAAA
The DNA here is from genome assembly GCA_963277665.1 of Viscum album. Lineage (NCBI taxonomy): Eukaryota > Viridiplantae > Streptophyta > Magnoliopsida > Santalales > Viscaceae > Viscum > Viscum album. The sequence goes on from OY728123.1 coordinate 672,445,228, forward strand.
GAAAAGTATTTTGCAGAAAATAGTCATGAAATATTTTGGAGGAAGCTTCATGAAAATAAGGATTTTAAAACTGTAAAAATCAGTTCGTGTCGTATATGATAAAAAAACATTCTTCTCGTACTTTTGCTTGAAAAACAAAAAAGTACCTCGTATGGTAAACAAAAGAAAGATTCCTTCGATACGATGTGGTAAAAGTAAGAAAAGGGTAAAAATGTCTTAAACATACATGGAGGGAAAGTAAACATTTTATGAAATCATTTTGAAAACATATGGACATGGATAATAAACATAACCCCCAGTAAATACTTACGAGTAAACAATCTCGGATAAGAATGAGATTGGAATAATTATCCCTTAACTTACGTCCGATATGCTTCGTACATATCTGAACCTCCTGTATAATGATTTAAATAATGTCATTGGCTTATTACAGAATCTTATTAATTGTTATGATATCATATATGGTTCACTTATGACTTTATATTACCCGTTCTTTTGTAAATTCCATGTTAAAGAGCGTTTTGGGTAAAATCGTTTCATTTGTCGTCCGTGTTTTGACTTGAAATTATTCATATGATTAATTAGATCATGATTACTTAATTAAAGAATATAAAACATGATTTATATATAATATATATTCAGAATGTACATATATATAATAGATCGATAAATGGAAATAAATACACCGTTCATGGAGATGGTAGGTCGTACGTACGCATGAACGTTGTTTTCATTTCCTCATTGAATTGAATGGAATTTATTGGATGACATACATATATAAATACATAAATCCAGTGTCATTATTATGTCATATATTTCATGATTACTTTTTATATATACTTTATAATCATTTATGAATTGTTAATCATTGAGAATGAATCTCATCGCATCGTGGTGACGGTATTCCGTACGTACGCACGAGCGATGATATCGTTCCCATGATCGTTGAATTTTATTGGAGTGTATGTATACTATTACATAATTAATATCACTTTACAATATTCATATATATTTATTATTTACACAATTATACCCATCTAAGTAAGGTGGTGGTGGAAAATAGATTACACCACAGCGTGGAGACGGTATTCCGTACGTACGCACGTGCGGTGATTTCGTTTTCAGTAGGATGGATAGATAGTGAAATAGGGTTGTTTCATACTTATAATAACATATCAGTATATGAGGGATACTGATGTTATTACTTCATAATGAAAAAACCTAAGAAGAAGAAGTGGAAGAAGAAATAAAGGTGAAAGAATCGGTAACGGACATTACCTCTTCTTTGAAGCGCCTCTTTGAGACCTCCTCCTAGGGAACTAAAATTGGTCATTGAAGAAGACCAGGACCTCTAGGATGTTTCTAGGGAAGTGTAAAAGATAATTTTACAGGGTTTGGCCGAGCATGAAGGCTCAAATTGGTGTGAGGAAGAGAGTGAGCAGGTGCCCTTTTATAAGGGAGGAGAGGGGCACCTTTGGAAATCTTAAAAATATTAATTTATAATAAATCTCACCCCACTTAAAAACCTCCAAAATTGACTCGTATTAGAATATTAGATGATATAGGGTTGTAATATCATCAAACAATTAAATTTAGACAAGTTAGGAAATTATTTTAAACATTATCAACTTTATTTATCCTTACTTAATCAATTTAATTTTATTTGTGGTAATAACATTCTAAATTTTAAATTATAACAAATAATTAATTATTTGTTGTGAATTATATATTATTGGATATTTTATAACATTTTATACCATATAAATTTAAATTTATAATTTTTATATATTTTTGTTATTTTTAAACACTTTTATAATATGTTATTTTTATAAAATAACAATAGTGTCAATTTTGACACTATTCATTTATTTGAATTTAAATAAAATATATAGAGAATATATGTTAGAAATAAAAGCTTTAATTGATTCATAAAAGGTCATATGTATCTAGAAAATTAGTGGAGAACATTAAATAGTTCATATAATATTTATTTTATTATTTTTAAGACCATTTATTTGGTTATCTCTTAATAAAATAATTACTACAACATTTTTATATAATTATTTAATATACTTATTTGTTTCCTAAAAATTAAAAATAGAATCCTATTATGAAGATAAATCTATTACCTTTCAAAATAATACTTTTACTCGAATTTATCATCTTAAAATCACAATAGTTAAATTGTTATATTTATTAAATTATGAAGGTGACAACTTTGACATCATTTAAAATAAAATAATATAAGTGTCATAATCATCTTAATAAGGATCCAAATGGTCCAAAATTCGGCCAGTGAATGATTAGGGTTTATATATACACTAATAATATGTTTTGTCAGATTTTTGGGCCTTTTGATATGTATTAATATTTCAATAAAAACTATATTATTGATTTTTCTGTAAATAAATAATTTATGCATCATTAATGTATCACCATTAATGACAATTATTTAATCCCTAAAAATTATAAATAAATTATCATGATGTATAAAATTTTATTAGCTTTCTGGATAATACTCATGTTCGAAGTTTTATGATTTTTATCACTAAATTAAAATTATTATATTTATAAGATTTAAGAGAGTGACATGTTGTCACTTTCTTTGGTTTTAATAATAATTAAATTATTTCCACGGTCAAAAGTCCATAATATGAATCTAATCCGACCCTAAGGTGATATGGGTCAGCTTTTATCCATCCAATAGTATTTTGGAATGTGTTAGGGTAATTTTATAATCTTATATTTACCCTTAATTGCCTTTAACTATGGTAAATAAAATTTACCGTATTTACTATTCATAATTCCCAAAAATAAAAAGTTGCTTATTAACATAATTTGGACCCACTGATTCCAAATATGGAATCCATTTTCCCAAATTCAATAGAAAAAAGTTGCAGAAATTAAAATAAAATTAATCCAGTTGTAAAAAAAACGGGTTTTTCTTTAAAACATTGCAAAAGATTGAATTGATTTAACCTACGAATTCAAGGTAAAATCAATGATAATGAAATACATTATATTAAATGGTAAAAATATATTCTATTTATACTTTAAAACAATTCAAAATTATAATTTAACCACATAAGTTATTACGATGAAAAAAAGTTTTTTAAAATTAAAATATAGCGTGTTTTTACTATTCATTAAAATATGAATGTTATCAGAATAATATGAAAAATTTATCCAAGGTAAAATTTTATATCTTGATTCCAAATAATAATTTTATTTTGAAAAATTGAATTTATAATCATGTCAAAAACAATATTTAAAGCGGGTTCTCCACCAAAAGGCGGCAAAACTGCATTTTTTTAAAAATACTTATTTTACCCGAAAAATTTATATTGTTCTGATACCATGTTCTAGAAAATTTGTAAGATGAATAATAATGTTATAAAATTCAATATTTAGTTAATAATATTCAAAACGGCTAGTTCATAGTAATATTATAATAATATATCATTGTTTAGTAAAACCCGGTATTGCGTACAACACACGCTATCGAGGAAGGTCACGATTGCATGTAATGCAATCCAAATCAGGGTTGCATGTAGTGCATGACTCCTTTTTTGATGTGTATAACAAAATACATTGAAAATATATATATACTCAATGTTTCTTAGAATAACTACTATCAAACAAACATGAGATTGTGTGTAACACGATCTAGGATTAGTGTTGCGTATACTGCAAGCTAATACGGTATTGCGTATAGTGCAAGATAATCTTGGTGTATCGTACAATGGAAGATATGAAAGAAATTAAAAAGAATATATCTTATAAAATCTCGGGTTATTACATTCCCTATACACATCTACCAACTAAATTACATTATCTGATAACAAATAAACCATGTTGATATTGATCCAATAAATATGTGGATGGTAATGGGGACTAAAACCCTTGTTTCCTGAGAAGAAGAGAATCCAGTCATCCATGTGGATGAGTCATGATGACATATAATACTATATGGAATGATCAACTGCTAATTAAAGAAGATTAATGGTTTTGTAAAAGGAGGAACAAACCAAAATATAAATAATTATCTTTATTTTCTAGATAAGAAAATGTTATTATTTTTATTTCATTTTATCCATATTTCATTATATTTTTTTTCCATCAAAAATATTTAAATCTATTCTTATGTAAGGATAACCATTTTTTGTCTTAGAGAAAAGTACTTTGTATTTCTTGAATATAAATAAATAAAATTGTGTTTTTTCTTATTATATTGTATTAATTTAAATATTCAACGTAGTGAATGATAGTCATAGATGATATTTTTGTAAGTTCCAAGCGCAGCGTAAGTGCGTATATCAGTGTACCCAACATTAATTTTTTGTTAACAATGATCAATCTGAGATCCATCACCATAATAGAGAGGATCATCATATGTTGGTTATAATTAATTTAATTAAAATACAATAATTACTTTGATGGAATTCTCTCTTCATTGATGTTTTTGATCATTATTCAATGTGATCCATTGTTGCATCGTAGAAACCAAATGTAGGATTCCTGTAGTAGTGATCGACGCATGCCCCACGTATCTCTGGATATTGCCAAAGGTATCTCCGAGTGCTATTATGGAAGATCATACACTTGCGATGTTTGCCTTCGATCACCTTGAGAGCCGCTTCCAAAGCACTATCCTTAATCTGGTGGAAGATGATCTCTCTCATAACTTGAGAGGGTTCTTGGAGGAAAAATAATTCTCTCTTAGATTGAGAGATTTTTCAAATCCATTTTTCAAAACAACAAAAAAAAATTCTAGGCTAATGATAATAATATAATTGGGTTTTTTAATTACTTATAATAATAAAATGAATTAATTACCCAAAATCATTTATTCATTTCATTAAATTCTTAGAAAACCCCCTTGTATAATAATAATAGTCGAAGATTATTATTACTTGACATGTGCCCTGAGAATTACACCTAATATTATTTAATTAAATAAATAATATTATTTCTCACAAATCCCCAGAAAAATTACACGACATATATATTAATATTCATGGCATGTTTTTTTATTTTTTCAATTTTATTTATTTCCTCCACGGAATTTATTAAACATTGAATAATGGATATTTATTTATTAAATAAATAGCACCACATTATTCACTAATAAATATATTATTCTTCCAAAAATATATTATCTCGAATAACTAGTGTCTAAATAAATGAGATCAGGCATCAATGAATAATTATTAAACCACAATCGGGAATAATATTAATTCAACTTATTAAATTAATATTTAACCGAGATACTAGGAAAAACATAGTATGTGACCCTCTAGGACTCTTTCTATGTGGAATTAGGTAGAGCCGACCTAAATTCCATTGTTAGTGTCTAGAAACATGCCAAGGAACCCATAGAGAAATAATGTATCACTGTAATGATGTTTCACCTCATATGAAAGATTACTGTGTAATGTAATCCATTTTTCTTAATGTCTCCAATCATGATGATTTCATATATTTCCAGTAACCCGTGTGCTCGATTATTCTTTATTTTTCTTCCCGGAATTGAACATTCTCATTCCTTACCATGGACATGGATTTATTTGGGTTATATCAATTACGTCAAAGGGCCTGAGATATCAACTTTTGTTATGGAATAGAAGGGAAAAATCCTTTCTCACATTATCTATTATTGCAATATTACTTGTGATGCACCCAACATATCCAACCTCACTTTGAATAGTGTGTCATCATATTTTTCGTCCATATATCTTGGTGTGCGATTTATAATACCCATTAATATTATTATTAAAGTCTATGGGCCAATACACACGTCTGACGATAGGAACATCCAATGAAGTTATGAAATGTGGATTTCTTTTTGGTGGGTCTCAGTTTGATAACATCTTCCTTGATATTACCAAGGGAGCACACCATGAGAATGTGCCTTAATGTTTTATGAGTCCTCACCCCAAATGGAATGTATAATTTTTTACTCTCAAATAACATCATTCGACCATAGAACCTATGTTATGAAACTTTAGGGTTCTTATCATAGTAGGGATCCACTATGGACCTTTAGTGAAACAGCTATCCTTGGGACATTATCACATGTATTCTCCCACAAAAGAACAATAAATATGTAATAATGTATTTATTAATGAATAAAGTACAAATTTAGTTTGTTCTAGGCCACCAACTCCAACAGACTCCCACTTAGACTAGATCCAACTGATAAAAACCTTTAACCTACAAGATCTCACATGATATTCATGCTTCTACTAAGATAGTCCTATAGTCATGGGGTCTTCCATGTTATTTTTCGTGGACACTCTACTCACTACAACTTCATCCCTTTGATAAAAATCCATCAAGAGGTGATAATTAAAAATAATGTTCTTTGTCTATTGATGTGACTTTGGTTCTATTTCAAGATCCACCACTGCAGTATTTTCACAATACAATGTGAATGGATATTTACTGCTAGGTACCACATCAAGCTCCTGGATAGTGTTCCAAATCCACATCACATCCTTAGCTGCATCATAATCCTCAATATATCCAAGCAATACAGTGGAATCAGCGACAACTGGATTCATTAAACTCTTCCATATCACAACTCCTCTATTGAGACAGGAAAAATATCCTGATTTCTACTTTAGATCATTTTGATCTGTTTGAAAAACCAAAATCAACATACCCTCCGATGAAAATCTCCTCGTCTCCTCCATACACCAAGAACATATCCGTAGTTATTCTCTGATACTTCAAGATAGTCTTAACAGTAGTGCAATGTTGTACTCCTGGATCAGATTGATATTTTCCTACCATGCTCAGTACATAGGAAACATCAAGCTTAGTACATAACATGGCATACATGATGGATCCTCTAGATGAATCGTATGTGATCTTACTCATCCAATAATTCTTCTATTTGGTATGAAGAAACATTTTCTTATAAAGATGTAGGCTATGTGACAATGGAACCAATCCCCTCTTGGATTTTTCCATACTAAAATTATTTAGTATCTGGTCAATGTATGTACCTTTACTTAGTCAAAGAAGCCTCGTGGATCTATCATGAATGATCTTGATCCCTATAATGTTGGCTACTTCATGGAAGTCTTTAATAGAGAAACACTTGTTCAACAAGTCCTTAACTAACTGTAAGACTGGTAAATCATTTCCAATAATTAATATGTCATCAACATATACTACTAGGATAATGTCCACATTCCCATTTAACTGCTTTTAAACACGGGGCTCACATATGTTCTTAATGAAACCAAATTCCTTTATGGCTTTATCAAATCAAATGTTCGATGACCTGGATGCTTGAATTAATCCATAAATGTATTCTGGAAACTTACAAACCTATTTGGAATCACCTGTTGTCACAAACCCTTCTGGTTGTGTCAAATAGACATCATCTAGAAGGTTTCCATTAAAGAATTCTGTTTTGAAATCCAACATCCAAATCTCGTAGTCATGGTAAGATGATATGTAATATATGATTGTTTTGGATTTAAAGATGGAAACTGTAGAGAAGGATTCATCAAAGTAAGTTACTTGATGTTCTCTAAATCCTTTAGACATTGGAAATTATTTATAGGTGTTAATATTACCTTTCATATCCAACTTTCTCTTGAATACCCATTTTCATCAAACAGGCTTTACGTCAACTTGATCATCGACCAGAACCTTGACTTGGTTCTAATACATGGAATCCAACTCAAAATTCATAGCTTCTAGCTATCATACAACTTTTGATATCTCTACTACTTCCTTTTATGATATAGGTTCATCATTGTACAACAATAATGATTCACCATCCTCAATGACTAGGAAACCAAATCTCTTTGGTTCCCTTACATAACTTGAGCTCCTATATAGTACTTTTGTTTTTGGAACCTCTTCTATGGGGACTTGTGGAACTTGTTCCAGTAACAACACCCGTGTGCCTTGAGCATCAACTTCATTGAAGTCAATCTTGATCCCACTATCCTTTTTGAGGATGCTCTCCCTCCCCTGAAATAGAGATTATTTGGCGATAGTCACTTTCTTTTCTAAAGGATTATATTGGTAATATCCTTTTGTTTCCTTAGGATATCATATAAATTACACCTTGTTCCCTGGGGTGCTAGTTTTTTTACTGAGAAGGACTTAACGAACACCTCACATACACATACATGTGTGTACGATATAATGGTTTTCATTCCATTCCATAACTCGAATGAAATTCCATTTTCCTCCTTAGTTGGTGCTTAGTTTAAAGTGTCTGCTTCAGTTTGTAATTCAGATCCCCAAAAGGATAAAGGAAGATCTACATGAATCATCATTGACCTCACCATGTCCAACAAGGTTATTTTCAACCTTTCACTTACACCATTCCATTGTGGTGTATAAGGAGGATTGATTTGAGATATAATCCCAAACTCCCATCGAAGATCGATGATCTCTTTGTTCAGATATTCTCCACCTCGATCAGATCGAATATTCTTTATCTTCTTACCATGATAATTTTCTAATTCAATATTGAATTCCATAAATTTCTATAAGTAATCTAACTTATACCTCATTACGTAGATATATCAATACCTACTCTAATATTTAGTAAAATTAATGATGTAAGAATATTCACCTCTTTCTTCTACTAGAAATGGTCGACACACATCCGTGTGTACCAATCAGAAAATATAGCTTAGTCATTTTACCTTATAAACAAGTGTGACATCTATCAAGTTTTTTTAGGTAAATAGAGTCTAAATAACCATTTTGGTAAAGCTTTTTCAAGCACTTCTTGTTTACATGACCATGACGGTGATGCCACAACTGTGTGTTGTATGAGTCATGTGAGTTTGTTTTGTTATCGATTTCCAACACTTGGTTTTCATAATTTAAAACACACAAACCATTATTTAAATATTCCATAACATTACATACATTTTTCTTATAAAATAAGTAACCCTTATTTCCAAACATGAAAATAAATCCATCCATATTTAAACATGATAAAAAAATTATGTTCTTGTTAAATCTAGGAACCTAATAATAGTTATGTAAAACCAAAATCATTCTAGTTGGAAATGAGATATGGTAATCTCCAATGGCCAGTGTAGCCATCCATGAGCCATTGGCAGCACGAATATCCACCACTTGTCTAGAAATATTTCAAAATCTAAATGGTTTTTGCATTTGAATACAGATGTTAGCCCAACAAGCGGTATCTAATACCCAATGCGTAGAAATGGAAATATTACACTCGATACTGAAGGCACCTTTAGCATCCCCACCCTTCTGGTTGTAGTTCCTCTTCTAGTAGCCTAGCTTCCCACATGAAAAACATACTACCAGTTATTCCTTTCCGTGCCTCTGGATTTTACCCTTCTCAGAGGGATGCTACTCAGGGGCTTCAAACCAATTATAAATCCTTGGAACCTTTTCCTTGTGCTTCCTTTTCTTATTCATAAATAAGGACTACGGGTTTGTCCTGCCCCATGTCCTTATCTACATGGAAAATTATGTGAAGAAGCTCTAATAGACTCTTCTCATTATTTCTCATGTTGTAGTTGACAATAAAGCTATACAAGGTCTTGGGCAGTGATCACTAGTAGAAAAATGGACTTTAACGTCAGTTTTTTATTTTGGATGTCGGTTTTAAACCGACGTCGAAGTCGCCGAGGTAAAAAATATGACCTTTTACGTAGGTTTTTGTAAAATGATGAAAAAAAAATAACATTTTTTTGCATCGGTTTTATAAAAAATCGATGCCAAAAAAAACTATTTTGTATAATTTTTGGCATCAGTTTTCTTAAATACCGATGTCAAAAATAAAATGAAATAGTTTTGGCGTCTGTTATTTAAAAAACTGATGCCATAAATGAAAAAAAAATATTTTTGGTGTCGTTTTTTAAAAAAACTGACGCCAAAAAGTAAATATGTTTTTTGTATGTTTTAGATAATTTCTTAAGATTTGATTTGACTAGTTGTGGACCTAAAACGGAGTTACAGATCAAAATTTATCGCCGTTAGAAGTTGAACCTATCATTGTATCGATTGATACAACCAGTTTCAAAGAAAACATGGTGAACATAAATTAAAATCATATACACCAAATGAAATAAAATAAGCACAATACTTCAAACATATTTCAATGGTTTTATGGGATTCCATAGAAATAATATGTTGTTTATCATCATATAACATATATTTAGAAATGAGAATTATTCATCATTATAAGAAAGCTAATCGAGTTGTTTAGAAATGAAGGATAATAATAATAAACAAAACAAATTAATAGAACATGTACAGTGTTAAAATTAAGGATTGAAGTTGCATTGAAATCTTTATTGAATCGACGATGTTGAAAACAATGAATGAAAGAGAAACTGGATATATATATAGTTAATGAAAATACTTTCAATTGCGTTGTATGAAAATGTATGCGGGATTTCAAAAAGATAAATGCGCGTTGTGAAAAAAATTGAAATTTTGATCCCACGTTACTCATTGGCATCAGTTTTGTCTGAAACCGACGCAAAAGAGTATTTACATTGGTCTTTTTGAGTCGGTTGTTCCGAAAACTGACGCCAAAAATTCCAATCGATATCCTTTTTGGCGTCGGTTTTTAAATAAACCGATGTGAAAAAGTTAAAAAAAATACATTTTTCACGTTGGTTTTTTTAAAAACTGACACCAAAAGGTTAAAAATTTCTATTTTTGGCGTTGGTTTTTTAACAAACCGACGTGAAAAATTTGAAAAAAAAAACATTTTGCGTCAGTTTTTTTAAACCGACGCCAAAAATAGAAACTAATTTTTTTGGCTTCGGTTTTAAGAAAAACCGACGGAATAAACTAAAAAATATTTTTGGCGCCGGTTTTTATGAAAACCGACGCCAAAAAATTAAAAAAAAATTCACTGTTTTATATAATTCCATTACCTTTGATTTGACTGGTCGTGGAGCTGAAACAGAGTTATGGATTAAAAGTTATGGCCTTTGAAAGTTAAGCTTCTTTAAGACTTCTCTTGGAGATGATCAACTTCTGACATCCATAACATTTAATCTGTAACTATGTTTTTGCTCCACGGTCAGTCAAATCGAAGAATAGTGAATTATATAAAACATTTTAATTTTTTTAAATTTTATGGCGTCAGTTTTCATAAAAACCGACCCCAATATATATTTTATTTCTATTTTTTGCGTCGGGTTTTTAAAGAACCGACGCTAAAACAATTTTTTTTACTTTTTGGTGTCGGTTTTTAAAAAAACCAATGCCAAAAAATCTCCGAAAAAATTATTTACGCCGGTTTATAAGAAACTGACATCACACTGGCGACGTTAAAAATCATTTTTCTACTAGTGGATGATAGGATGAGATCTGTATGCAACTCATCCGAGAACATAATCCCTAAATGTACAGGTGTTCAATGTAGCCAATGAGATTGACTACATAAGGCCTAGATGACACAGACACTCCAAGAATAGTTGTAAAAAAATCATTGAAGATATCATGTATCTCTTGTATTTCCTTCTCTTGATATAAATCCATAAGGTGAGACAGCATGCTATACGCATTCATGTTTTTATGTTGCTTTAAGAGTTTATTAGACACAGATGATAACATGAAACATTGGACATCTATCACATCATGGATATGTTTAATATAGAGATATACTTCCTCATCACTGGAATCCATTCCATGTGCAACCGGAATAGGATCATCTAGAACATATAATTTCCTCTCATGGCGAAGGATGATGCGTAAATGACTCTACCACTACTAGAAATTGGTGTTGTTGAGAAGGTTTTCCTTATCAAGTATGGTTCTCAATTATATGTTTGAAGTCATTTTTCTTTTTGTTTCTACAATTTAAAATGAGAAAAGATTTACTACTTTTTCAAGATAAAACTGTGACAAATAAATAAATTAATACTTATTAGTCTCCCACTATTTTATCGAAATCCAATATCCCTCACCATTAACTTCGGAATATTCTGTTTACTAATTATTCTACTGGCAAGGATCCATAATTCCCTTATCATTATCCCAACTAGGGTTGGAAAATAAACTCGAATGGTTTTAGGTAGGCATTACAAATGCCAACTACATCAACTCATAGCTCTTGGATTGGATGAGTGAACTCCCCAGTCCTGAAATCCTTTTATTTGGGTTTCCATAACCTTTTTCTCTTGATAACACCAAGCCCTGCTGTGTTAATCAACCCTTGATGCGATCCAAGACAATTCAACCCAAAACCTTGAATTATAATTCCCCAATAACTTAATGGACACCAACTAGGGTCGGTCAGGCACATTGAACTGTAGTTCGATTATAACCATGATTATGGAAGGGTATACAAACATAATATTTCTTTGAGGGATTTTATCCTTGTATGTAATTTGCATTTTATTATCTTTCTGACATGATTATTAATATTAAGTGGGATATAATTAAGTGACTTGCAATCTATGATAATATTTATTCATAAGTTGGTCGTAAAAATTTGGGTACAACTGCGAAAGCAGAACACACACAAGGAAGAAAATTACATGTAAATTTCAAGCCTGAGGACTTGACCGCAAAACCTACCCCTCACCCCCACAAGCCCTTACCACCCCACCACATAAGGTGGTCTTATTTTAGTTCCATTTTGCATGATTGTTTAATTCATTAATTGTGTGATTGTGAAAACACGCTCACAATAAATAAACCATGAAACTGTCAGAAATAAAATAAATGGTATGATCAGGAACTTGTTCTATTGGTTAGTTTATCTAGTAGTTAATAATCAAACCCAAAACCTTAGAGAGAAACACCTTCAACCTTTTGGGTTTTTGTTTACAGCTTTGCACATGTCCACCTTTGTATCTCCTTTGGATTGGTTTCACCTTGTCTCCTAACGTGTTCCACCTCCAATAACATGGGATATCCATCCATTACATATTCTTTTTATCTCACTCATAGATGAGATGTAAAATGGGGTTTTACATAAAAGAAACATTGGGCATGAAGGCCCTATATATTAATGAGGAGAAGTCTTGCAAGACAAGAAATTTAATTGAATTATATAAATTAAAATAAACCATTCACATACAAAGGTCATGGTCTAGCTCATAATCATCAATGTATGCAATGATGTTTAAGCATAAATAAAACTATCATTCATTTCATTAATAATTTTTTTAAGATAAATATTTCTCGAATCAATTAATTACCTTTAATTAATAAATCCTTTTATCAAAAACCCTTTTTTTAATTTCCTTGAGATTCTTATCCATCATAATTTTAAACTGATCAATTAATTTAAAATTATCTATGTATGTAACTTGTACCATGGAGGAAACCTAGTGAATTTCCATTCATAACTACCCAATGAGTATAAATGAAAATTACACAGATGTTAAATTAAACAAAAATATATAAAACACCTATCACGTGTTTTGCCTCAGCTTTACGACCGCACTATGGTACTCATCTCAAGGGTTTGTATAATATAATAATAAATTTTAATAAATCTACATAATTAAATGAGTACACAGCTTGTAGTTCCGACAACATGGTGTGTACTATCAGTCACCATCCATCAAAAGTACACACCCAAGGGCATGGTGCGTAGATATACCTTGGAAATATTTAGATTACATGGCATGTCCAGTGGCCCACATGCTATGTTGCATCCGCATTACATGGTCTCCAGCTGGGCAAGACCTATACGTGGTACACGGTCCAACCCTAACCCGAAGGGACTACTCATCAGATCCAGTGGGACACACAACATGTAATCCGAAAACCAAATTCCACCTATTCCAGATCAACAGATTGAGTCATTTAAGAATTAGATAAATTCCAACACACATCTTGGTTTGGAGGACCAGTTCCGGTGCATGAAACCTAGACTATATGGTGTGTACTAGTGAATACACGCTGTGTGTTATAATTTTATACAACCAGAAAGATTTGATACCTCCAGATGATCTTCTCCATTTTATATTAATAAAAAATAAAAGAAAATATTGTTTCTATAAGGTGAACAAGAAATGAAAGGGTAGGAACAGAACTCGGGGATCAGATTTGAAGAATAATTAACTTGAATTGAAATAACTAAATTAATAAATGAATAAATAATAAATTAAAGAACTAAATAACTATAATCAATGATATATCCCCTCTGATACAACTTTTAGGCTCTGGGAACAACGGAAGTGCGTTTATAGGTGTACTCAACATTAATTTTTCGTTAACAATGATCAATCTGATATCCTTCACGATAATAAAAATGTCGGATCTTTAGAATATCACGAAGAATGAAAGAGATGGAAGGGTGTCCCAAAACCATATAGTGGATCATCATAGGTTGGTTATAATTAATTTAATTAAAATATAATAATTACCTTGATGGAATTCTCTATTAATGTAGTTTTCTCATCATGATCTGATATGATAAGTCACTGCATTGCAGAATCCAAGTGTAGTCTTCCTCTAGTGGGGATCCACATGTGCTCCATGTATCTCCGGATGTCTCCGAAGGGATCTATGGTTGCTTGAAAAAAATTGTGTTTGTGATGTGGCCTTATTTTTACACAATTTTCCACATCTTTTACTTTAATATTTATCAATTTAATTAATTATTTGTTCACTTTTTTTAAATGATCATACTTTTGTATTTTTATATTAAATTTGTTACTTAATCAATTTTTTCATAATAATTTTTTTTATTAATTAATTTAATTAATAAATTATATGCTTTAATTTTATAAGTTTTATAAATAATTATTTTTTTAGAATTATGAATGCTTTATTAAAATTTGACTTTCTTATTATTTAATTAATTAACCTAAGTATTTTCATTTAATTAGTTATTTCATTACTTCTACTTTAAATCTTTTAACATTTGATAACTTTATCAATTAAATTCAATCACTTTTCAAAATTTTAATACTTCCAATTCAATTTATCAGTGATTAATTTATTTTGATTTATAATTGTTTGATTTGAATTCACATTCTATTTATATTAAACTTAATGATTATTAATCTAAGTGTCTATTTAGTTTTAATTTAAGTTTTATAGTTTGATGTTTTTATTAATTAATTTATGTTTTATTTGTTCTATAAATTTATTTAAGTTTATTAGTTTCTTAGTTTTCAATTATTTTAGTTAATTATTACTTTAAATAATTATTTTGTTTAGACTTAATTTAAGTTTTAATCTATTTTTTATTTTTCATCGTTTTGCAGTGTAATGGTGGCACAGCTAACTCCTCACGCCATTTCATTCACAGTGCAACCGTCAAACCCTTTCTGTTGTCCCACCGGTTCCTTTCTTTACGGTGCCACCATACATCATATTTTATTACTATTGGAGCACAATGTGGCACCTTTTTCCGTATGTTTCCATAACAAACTCTCTATCACTGTTCTTGTGATGTACCATAGCATGGCACAACCACCATTTCTACAAACCCCCCCACCCCCCACATTGTGAGACTATTTATTCTCTTGCAACATTGCTTTCTCTCCTTACATTTTCAACCATTCATGTGGAACCGCTTTACCTTTCCCGTTTCACATCAAACTCACTCTCCACCATTTTTCCTAGGACCAGAACCAACAGCCACATATAATCCACACACTGACGCAGCGCCTCAACCTTGTTCATCCCCACCTTCTCAACTTTTATACCCACATTAAAAATCCGAAGAATAGTCAGATCTACCTATGAAACCAAAAAACCATTGGTTGAAGAATACGAGTTATGCATACCGCTGAGAACCGATTGAAACTGTTGAAGATCACCTCACATGTTGGAGATTGAAGTCGAACATAACCGCCAGCAGATCTAAAAAATATTTTACTGAAGCCGAGCTGGGGGCATGAAATAGATGACACACTGGTTTCTAGATCTAGATCTGCCTAAACTCAACCACTGCACAAGATAGAGCCGATGGATCTAGAGGGTTCAAAACACCCAGTTGTGATTCAAAGGAAGAGGTCACTCCAAGAGGAGCCAACTGCAGCACCACATCCACTGCAGGCCGCCATGAGAGGAATCAACGCTGATGTAGACTAGATGTAGTTCACGTAGAGATGTCGTCTGTGAGATCTAGAAGTTGAGGCCAAGACACATCTGAGGAAGAACCTGCCACCGACTTTGATAGTGTCGTGGAGAAGTTGAAGGAGGCCTCTTTTATCCAGAGAAGTAGAATTAGATACAAACCCCCACCCCATGGCGCGTTGGAGAAGAAGACAATGGTGATAAAAAATAGTTTATTCTAATAGAATGATAAAAGATAAAATATAAAAATAATAATAATATAAATAAATTGAAAAAAATTTAAAAAAATAACAACTAATTAATTAAATAAACTAAAATTTTAAACATATTAATAACATTAACATATAAATTAAATATTTTAATGAATATAATAATTATAATTTTTCATCATTTGTAATAAAATAATTATAAATTATAATAACTATATACAATTTTATAAATTTTAATAATTAAAATAAAACTATTTATTAAGATAAAATTAAATACTAATCTAAAAAAACCTAAATATTCAAAAACTAAATACCAATATAATTAATTTAATTATTTAATAAATACTATACTTTTAATTTAATCTAAATATTAATTAATCTCCTTCATAAATTAATTAAATAATAAACAAAACTAAATTAATAAAATTAATAATCAACAATAATTAAAATAATAACTTATAATTATTTAATTTTACATTTGACTGTGGTTTATAAAAGATAAATTTTAACGTTGAATTATTTATTTAATTTCCTATCTTAGCGGTGTAGGTTCACAGTGGATTTTGAAAAACTTGCAGGTTCACACCAAATCCTAAAAAATGTCTATGTTCTTTCAACTAACACAACGGGAGTTAGTTAATAGGGAAAAAGTAGCGTGACATGTTAGTCATAAAAAACCACACGTGTGTGATGCATAAGTGATGGACATTTGATGCTGGTGGAAAACAGGGGGTGACCTGTAGCAGATGGCAGTGTGGTTTTAAGGTAGAGAAGCGGAAAAGTTTTTGGGGACTCTCATTCATTCGACGACCACACTTTATGAGTGGGGAGACACACTCGGGAGACACGAAGTGTGTAGCATGAGACTGGAGTTGCAGGGGAAAGGCAGATAATCATGATCATCATTTATAGAGGGAGGATTCTTATTCTTTGTTCTATTTTATTTACAATGTTTTTGTAACTTTTTAATTTAAAATGATCTTTTCTTAATTTCATTTTGGGAAATTGGAATTTCTATTGGTTTATATTATCTTCTTCTTCATTAAATTTATTATAATAATAATCTGATTCTTATAGTGAAGTTGAATCTGATTCTCTAATCTAAAATTGAATCTGATTCTCAAATCTAAAATTGAATCTACACCCTCATGAAATAAAAATTTTAACCTTGATCTTTTGATGATATTGATCTTGGATTCTTTTATCAATGCTTTGATGTTCAAACTATAGAAACTTTCAGTGAGATAGCATTATTTTTGACATCATTAAATCAATTTGTTGTATGTGGTTTTAGATGTGGAGAACCTCAAGAACTACAATACAGAGTGTTAATTCTTCTGGGGAAGAAGAATTAACAACTCATTTTAAGGTATAAATTTAATAATATGAAGAGTCATTCTTTTAACCAGTAGATTTAAAATCTCCCAACTCATTTTGTGATCAATTATCAACACCCATGTTTACATTTTCTGTTATCTTTAGTCTACACTATTACATTTATCAGTTTCATTTTCCAATTATTTAAATAGGATATTTAAAGAATTATTGTCATTTGTTTTCACTTCATTATAAAACAAAATATAAAAAAAAGTAAATAGTTGGAAAGAAAAAAATGTTTCCCCACTGTTGACAACAATGGGGGTTGTAAAAAAAATTAGAGCACTCACCTACCTTCCCTTGGGTTTGACCCTACACCACTGTGCTAGTTTAGGTTAATTAATGTACTTTTGATGGCCGTGATGACCTCCAACCACGTAAAATTTTTTCATTTTTTACAAGGAAGGAATTCACTGAGAGTCTAGGGTTTTAAGAAGAAAAAAACATAAAAAACATATCAAAAAACAATCTACTTTAAAAAAACCTTTAAACATGAACTTCATTGTTGTTTTATCTAAGCATAGAAAATTATTCTATTATTTGAGTGTGTGTTTGTTGTAAAAATTTAAAATAATAGAATGTTTTAAAGGATCAAACTATCACACTGGACCTTGAAATGATTATTGTGGATATTATAGACATACTACCTGGCAGTGTGTTTATAACCAGCCAGAACAGTTCCATCACTTTGATGTCAATGAACATAACTTTGAGCTCAGTCCTGACATCCTAGAAAAATGTTGACAAATTTTATCAAAACTAGATGTTAGGGAGGATGTTTAGAGTAATCAATTAAATAAAACCCTTTGAATTCTAGCTAAATACACTCAAGATCATGATTGGAGAATGAAAAGACTGGAAATAATGATCTTTGAATTATAACAAAGGGTTATGGAATAAGAAGAAGTTGAAATAAATTAAAAAAAGTGGTTATAAAAGATTTGAAAATCAATTTGAAGAGGAAAGTGAATCTGGAATTTGGAAAAAAAAACATTTTTACTTTGAAAATCTGATTCCATTGAAGTAAAATTGGAAACAACCAACTCACTGAATCAAGAACACATTGATGAATACCCCAAAAATAAATTTAATGATGTTGATTTGGAAAATTCTAAAGATGAATTGAAAAACATTGAAAAGTAATTTTCCGGTCTCTACATAATTACTACATTATAGAAAAATGACTGTTTTAGATGTTTTGAGAATGAATCACCTGGGTTGAAGATAAACTAGAAAATGAAAACATGAAGGTTAAAAATTCTTCACCCAAAAATTCTACAATCTTGATCATTGAACCAAAAAGAGAAATGGGAAGTAATTTGGAAGAAAATATTAAATTTGAAAAAAAGGAATTAGAAATTTTTGAACTTCAGCTTAAGACTTCTCTTTCCTATTTTGAAAATGAAAACCCAAATATTTCTAAAATGTTTTCAGATGAAATGGATGAGAACATGTTAATTAAAGAAATTTTAAATCTTGAGCTCTCGTTGCCATATTCTCATAGTAATGACTTATATGAAAAATTGTGCAGTGAAATTGAAAATAGTGTTGATATTCATGGTAGTAAATTATTAAATTTGAACAATCTTAAATATCAATTTATTGATTTTGAATTGAAAATTCCTCCCCGTTATTTGAAATTTTAAGAAAACACTGAAATCTTTGATTTGGAAAGTGAAACTTTTGAAAAAAAACTGGAAGTAGACGTTGAACAAACACTGGATTCATGAAGAATTGATTTTTCGGAAGCAGTTGATGTTAATCATATTTTATCTGATGAGGAATTTTTTAAAGAGGTTTATAATATTGTCAAACCTGAAATTTTGGATAAATACCAATTCTCTCATCCCTATTGTCAACTTATTTCCTCAAATTATTTAGGTTCTAAACCTTCTTGTGATGTTGATAGTAGTCTAGAGGGGGAATCACATTTGATTCCCAATGTTCATAATTCAGATCAGCACCTTACTATTTCCCCTTTAGAATCTATGTGAAAAATCTCATATCCAAGAACCCTTGTATTTGAAGTTGAGGTTGAGAAAGATAGCTTTGAGAACAATGCCACACCCTTTCAAGAACATAAATCTTTTATTTCCCCTCTTAATAACATCAATTGTGTCAAATCTGAATTTAATAGAGAAGTGGAAAACACTATTCTTACAACTGTTAAATGGTGTTTCTTGGGGCTTTTTATAGCTTTTGAGAATTTGGTCTAGTTTACTTAATCTTAGGTGATAATAAAATTCATTTATCCATTAAAAAAAATTGGTCCAAAAACATGTGTGGGTTTCTATTAAGGAAACCACATCCACCTAGTGAATACGGTTAGTTTCTAGGTGAGTCCAGCTGTGGACTAGAAACCTTGAACTCCATGGGAGACAACCCATGATTTCCATTTAGGTATCAATAAAACACAAAAAAATTGTAATTAAATAAAGTCTAACTGAAAACATTAAACTCAATGCCTCATGGGATCCAACCCAATATCATTATTGGTTTTCACTTTTGCACTTTTTTGTGCCAAAAAAAGTGATGCTTTTCTGCCTTATGTTTATTATGTCTCTATGAGAAATTTCTATCTCTTTTTGATTGCCTTGTGATTTTTCAGATGTTGTTGTTGGTGTCATCTAAGGAGTGTAATTTCCATGCTAAATGAGTAATGAAACTTTTATTCAGGGAAGTACCTTAATGTTAATTTTTGTTTCATTTTTATAATCCTTAATGCTTTATAAAAAAATATGATGCATGTCCAATTTGTTTAAAAAAATTCTACAGTCTATGTGTACTATTGTTTAAAAAAACCTACTTGTAGAAAATTATGCTACATATGCTGCTATATTAAAATTACTTTTATGCATCACATAGGTTGTTTAAAAATATTTTTATTTATCACCCTACTAAAAATAATTCTTCATGTGCTGGAATGTAAAATTTAGTATGTTCCTCTTTGCTTGAAATTGAACACAATGGTTTAAAACCTCTCACTCTACAAAATTAACTGTGTGGGGGGGCGTATAGGATTGTTGTTGTGTTTTTTGTTGAATCTTCTTGTATATGTCGGGATGTTTAACAAGACATTTTCCTCTTTGTTGAACATCCAATTGAAACTAATTTGTTAAAATACTTACACCCAATTCACTCTTCACTCACATGTTACATTCCTTGTTTGGACATTAATGGAAAATATTTGTCAGTGGACTTAAATTTTAATGTGTGTACATTCATATAAACCTGCTATTAAGTTATTTGTTGTGGAAAAAATACTTTCTGAACATCAATGAGACTCTTTAAACGTGTCATTAAACTATTAAATTGAAAAATAGATTTTGAACATAAACTATCAAATTTTTCTTCTCCATATTTGGAATTCAACTTTGGGGACAATTTTGGGTTTCATGTTTGGGGGAGGGGGTCAACTCTTGACTGTGATGATCTACACTTTAATGTGATCCCATCAATTCCCACATCCATTTCAAACTTTTGGTAAAAATTGTTAATTTTTTTTTTAAAAAAAAATCAAAATTATTTCATAATTTTTGGCTTTACATTGTATCCAATTGGGTCTTGCATAAGGATGATGCTTGAATAGTAGTTTATAACTGCTTTGATTCTAAAATTTATAATGTTGGATGATTGCTGAGTGGTCTTGCTTAGTGGTTTTATGAGGTATTGGTTTTGGACAACTTTTGAGAGTGATGTGGGTATCATGTTAGTGGAGTTATGATTCTAACCCTTGGAATTGGAATTTTGATTTTGATCATAGGGGATTCGTTTTTCTTTTAACTATTATTGTAATTAACTTAGTGAGAAAATGTAAATGGTTTTCATAAAATTCTTTTTAAACTAGAGTAATTTGGGCATATGGGATCCCACGGTGAACCTCTGAGACCCTATATGCTGGGTGCATTTCTGTTTACTATAAGAACTCTATACACTTTTAATAAATGCATTGCACAGTGCTAGTACATGATACATGGCTTATGGAAAAAAATAAAGTTTCAAGGGTTAAAAACGAGTTCATTAAGTCGAGGGGAATGAAGGACGCCAAATGAAGAAGGGGAAAATTGTTTATATGAGAGTCATTTAGGTTGTATCAATACGGTGATTGAAAAAAATATTTATTTTTGGAACCTAGGTGAAAATTCAAAGTATAAAGTTCTTCTGGTTAGGTTCATAATTCCACTGATATTTTACCTCTTGTCACTATTGGACTTAGAACATGAGCTTGGATTGTAATGAGTCACTAAGAAGATTCACATATGAGGTTGGAAATTTCATTAATATATGGTTCCTTACTTTCTTGGTTTTTAATAAGACATTGTTTAAGGAAGAACTTGATTTTATTTATCTTTTCAAAATCGTATTGGCACTTCAGTCCTCTATTTTCCAATTTTTGGACATGTTACATTTTGAGCAGTATCATGATTACCATAACACTGTTTTTCAAAGATGATAAAGAATGAGTTTGCTTAAGGACCAACAATGCTTATGTGTGGTGGAATTTGATGTGACCTTATTTTTAAACAATTTACCACATCTTTTAATTTAATATTTAACAATATAAATAATTAATTCTTCACTTTTTATTAAATAATCATACTTTTGTATTTTTATATTAAATTTGATACTTAATCAATTTGTTATTATTAATTTTTTATTTTTAGTAATTAAAGTAATTAATAAATTAATTTCTTTAATTTTATAAGTTTTATAAATTATTATTTAGTTCTGAAGTATGACTGATTTATTAAAATTTGAAATTCCTATTATTTAATTAATTAACCTAAGTATTTTCATATAATTAATTAATTCATTACTTCAACTATTAATCTTTTAACTTTACCTTTTTTACATTTAATAACTTTTTCAATAAAATTAAAACACTTTACTTAATTTTAATACTTATAATTACATTTATTAATTATTAATTAATTTTGATTAAAAATTATTAAATTTAAATTCACGTTATATTTGTATTATCCTTAATGATTCTTAATCTAAGTGTTTATTTAGTTTTAATTTAAGATTAATAATTTGATGTTTTTATTAATTAATTTATATTTTTTTATTTTATAAATTTATTTAAGTTTATTAGTTTCATTGTTTTTAATTATTTAAGTTAATTATTACTTTAAAATAGTTATTTTGTTTAGTCTTAATTTAATTTTTAATCTATTTTTAATTTTTCTTTGTTTTGTAGTGTACTGGTGGCAGAACTAACTCCTCACACTATTTCATTCACGGTGCCACTATCAAATGCCTTCTGTTGTCCCACTGTTCCATCATTTATGGTTCCACCATAAATCATTTTTTTATTACTATTTGAGCACAGTGTGGTACCATTTTCCCTACGGTGCCAAAAAAACACCCTATCACTATTCTTGTGTTGTCCCACAGCATGTCACTGCCGCTGTTTCCACACAAAAAACCCCTTCTACTATGAGACTGTTTCTTCTCTTACAACACCAGTTCCTCTCCTTACGTTTTCACCCATTCCCACGACATTGATTTACCTTTCCTATTGCGCATATACCTCACCCTCCCCCATTATTCTTCGGACGAGAACCAACAGCCACTTCTCATCCTCACACTGATACAACGCCTCCACCCTATCCTTACCAAACTTCTCAACTCTAATACCCACATTGAAAATCAGAAGAACAATCAAATCTACTAATGAACCCAAACAACCATTGGTTAATATAGAGGAGCACTACCTACCTCTGAGCACTGATTGCAACTATTGAAGATCCTCGCAGATGTTAGAGATTGAAGTTGACTGCAACCACCACTAGATCTGAAGAAGATATTACTAAAGCTGAGAGGAGTCACATGAAAGAAACAACACACATGTTCCTAGATTTAGATCCGCCGAAACTCAACCACTACACAAGACAGATTTGTTGGACTAGGAGTGTTCCAAACACACAACTACAATTTAAAGGAAGAGGTCATTGCGTGAGGAGTCCACCACAGCACCCCATCCACATCAAGACTCCATGGAAGGAATCAACACCCCTGTAACATAGCTGAGGTTGATGTAGAGATGTCGTCTGCGAGATCTGGAAGCTGAGGCCAAGACACATATGAGGAAGAACCCTTCACTGGCGTCGTTGGTGTTGTGGAGAAGTTGAATGAGGCGTCCTTGCTCTGGAAAAGAAGACACAGATCCACCCCCTCCCCTCGTGGTGTGTTGGAGAAAAAGACAAGGGGGATAAAAAATAATTTATTCTAGTAGAACGATAAAAGATAATATATAATAATAATAATAATATAAATAAATTATTAACAATTGAATGAAATACACAACTAATTAATTAAATAAACTCAATTGTAATTTTTTTTAATAAAATAAAAATAAAAATTTAATACTTTAACGAATATAATAATTATAATTTATCTTCTTTTTACTAAAATATTTATAAATTATAATAACTATATACAATTTTATAAATTTTAATAATTAAAATAAATTTATTTATTATCATAAACTTAAATAATAATCTAAAAAACAAAAATATTCAAAAACTAATTACTCATATTATTAATTTAATAATTTAATAAATACTAAACTCTTAATTTAATATAATTATTGATTAATAACCTTCATAAATTAATTATATAAAAAATAAACAACATTAAATTATGAAAATTAATTATCAATAATAATTAAAATAATTACTAATAATTATTTAATTTTACATTTAACTTTTGTGTATAAAAGTGAACTTTAAATGTTGAATTATTTATATATTTTTCTACGTTAGCCATGCAAGTTCATGGTGGTGTCGGAAACACATTCTGGTTCACACCAAGGCCAAAAAAATTGTACAGGTTCTTTCAACTAACTCAACAGGAGTACGATACAAGGGAAAAACTAGCATGACTTATCAGTCATGAAAAAACGCACATGTGCGGGGAATAAGTGATGGTCATTTGAAGTCAGTGGAAAATAGGAGGTGACGTGCAGCAAATGGCAGTGGGGTTTTAAGGCAGAGTAGTAACAGAATTTTTGGGGACTCTCATTCATTCTAATGCCACACTTTTCGAGAGTAGATACACTCTGGGGAGACACGAAAGGTGTATCTTGTGACTGGAGTTGCAGGAGATAGCCAGATAATCATGATCATCATTCACAGAGGGAGGATTCTTCTTACTTTGTTCTATTTTACTTACAATTTGTTTGATTATTTTTAATTGAAAATGATCTTAGATTAATTTTTTATTAGAAAAATGGGAATTTCTATTGATTCAAATTTTCTTCTTATTCATTAAATTTATTCTAATGAAAATTTGATTCTTTCAGTGAAATTGAATATGATACTCAAATCTAAAATTGAATATGCACCTTTATGAAATAAAATATTCAATCCTTGAACTTTCGGTGAGATTGATCTTGGATTCTTTTATCAAATCATTAAAGTTAGAACTACTGAAACCTTCAGCAATATAGTTTTCCTTTGATAGAGTTAAATCAATTTGTTATATGTGGTTTTAGAAGTGGCAAACCTCAAGAACTATAATATAGAGTGTTAAATCATCTAGTAGGGAAGAATTAACAACTCATTTTTAAGGTGTAAATTTTATCATATGAATAGTCATTCTTTTAACTAGTAGATTTCAAATCTCATGTGCTCATTCTGTGATCAATTCTTATCACCCCTATTTACATTTTCTATTAACTTTAGTATACAAAATTACATACATTTGTTTCATTTTACAATGAATTAAATAGGAGATTTAGTGTCATTTGTTTTCACTTCATCATAAACAAAATATAAAAATAATTAAATTGTTGAAAAGTAAAAAAAAATCCCTACATCTGACAACAATAGTAGTTGTAAAAAAACTTCTGAGCACTCATCAACCTTCCCTTGCATACAACCCTACACCACTATGCTAGTGTAGGTTAATTAATTTAATTTTGAGTTCCATGACACCATATGACCACATCACTTCACTTGCGACATCTGCCTTTGATCACCTTTAGAGCCGCTTCCAAAGTAATCTCCTTGACCTGGTGGAGGAGGATCTCTCTTGTGACTTGAGAGTGTTTCTTGTAGGAAAAAGAAATCTCTCTTGGATTGAGATATTTTTCAAATCTATTATGCTCAACCAAAAAAAAGGATAAACTATTGAGAATAATATGATTGGGAATTTTAGTTACATGGAATAATAAAATGAATTAATTACCCGAAAGAATTTATTCATTTCATTTAATTCTTAGCAAAACCCCATGTCTAATCATAATAGCTGGCTATTATTATTACCAGACATGCATCAAGCGAATTACACATAATATTATTTAATTAAATAAATAATATTGTTTCTCACAAATCCCCCAAAAAATTACACGTCATGTATATTAATATACACGACGTGTACTTTTGTTTTTCCATTTTAATTATTTCCCCCATCACATTTATTAGACCTTGAATAATGACTATTTATTTCATAAATAAATATCACTGCATTATTAGATAATAAATATAATATTTTACTCACAATATATTCTTTTGAATAACTAGTGTTAAAATACATGCGACCATCAATCCTTGAATAATTATTAAACAACAATCAAGAACAATATTTATTCAACTTTTTAAATAAATATTTAACTGAGAAACTTGGACACACATAGTGTGTGACCCTTGTAGCCTTTTCACAGTGGCATTTGGTAGAACCTGCCTAAATTCCAAGTTTATCATCTAGAAACATGACATTTCACCCATAAAGAAATAATCTAACGCCGTAATGATGTGTCACCTCCTACGAATGCTTACCGTGTAATGTAATCCCTTTGCCTCGATATCTCCAGTCTAGTGGATTGCACATAGTGCCATCAAAACATGGGAAATATTATTTATTTGAATTCTCGGAATTGAACATTCCCATTCCTTACCGAGGACATGGATTTATTTAGGGTATATCAATTCCATCAAAGGCCCTGAGATACCATCTTCCATTATGGAACAGAAGGGAAAAATCCTTTCTCACGTTATCTATTAATGTAGTATTACTCATGATGCACCCAACATATTATACCACGTTGTGTACAGTGTGTCATCATAGTTTTCATCAATAAATATATGTTCAAAAGTTTTAATACCCATTAATAATAATCTTAATGTATAAGTACTAATACACATGTCTGTATATAGGAACATCCAATGACACTATGAAATGTAGAATTCCCACTGGCGGGTCTCTTCTCATAATATCCTCCAAGATATTACCAAGGGTGCACACCAGGAGAAGGTGCCTCAAATTTTTATGAGTCCTCACCCCTAATGGATTGTATTATTTGTGTCCCTCAAATAAAATCATTTGACCATAAAACATATATTCATGAATAGCTTAACAGAAATTCCTGGTTCTCATCATTGCAAGGATCCACTATGACCCCTTAGTTCAACAACTATCCTTAGGAAATTATCACATGCATTGTCACACAGAAGAACAATCAAGATGTCATAAGGTATTTATTAATCGATAAAGTACAAAGATAGTTGGTTTTAGTCCACCAACTCCAATAATTTTCATAACATTGTGTCTCATTAAAATTGTGTCTCCATATTTTCTTCACATTCAAGATTTTCATTCCTTATAAATATGATATATGATTGGGGGACTAGGTGGTTATGGATTTAGTATCCTCTTATAGGGACATATTAGGGTATGGTTAATTTAATATGATTATTGAGTTAAAGGATATATAACAAAGAAGTGGATTTTTTGAGTGATTAAGTCCATGGTACCAATATATATTCTTAGGGTTTGTAAACCATTTTATATAGGAAGATGAGATAAGTTATCTATTGAAATAAAAAAACTAATAATCACATTAGTATAATGTAGATATTATTGTAATAGAATATAACGTAGAAGAAATATAGTTAGGGAATTTCAACTATAACTTTGATATAATGATGTTTGTTAACTCATAAAAACTATAATACGATTCTTTCTAAAATTATTTAGTTATATCTTCATCACATACATTTGTTTATTTAGACATCCATACACACAAAGATTCATATGATTTTTATTAACATTGAAATAAAAATAATAATATGTGTTAATCGAGGATTAAATTTTGTTTTTCATCCATATTGTGAGATGACCCTATTGTCAACCAGTGTGTGGTATTTTTCAAATTTTATAAATTTTAACAGATAGTGAATTTCCACAATAAGATTTCACTTATCACATTTAACCATTCCAATGATTATTAAATACTTTAATAATTCAAATAAACATTACACTATAATAATTTCATCTTTTATTGTACACTAATCCAAATGAAATGATATATTAGGTGAAAATACGTAAAATACAAAATGTTTGATATCACCATATAGAAAAACATATCGCTTCATGTGATATATATCATCAAAAGTGATATGATCCATGTCAAATTTCATAATATGATATTTAGTTAATATTAAATTTCCCAATTTTGTTGAAACATAAAAAAACAAGATTTACTGTGAGAAAACAATTTCTACCATATACATATAAGTTCATATTAAGTCAAAGAATTTTTTATGTGTTTACCGATATCTTTCAACATTTTTTACAAATTTTATAGACTTCATAACCTTATATTTAAGGCCTATCATTGTTAAAAGGTCCATATAATTATAATATTTTGAATAAAATTAAATAACTACAATTGACAATAAAAATAGTTTCACTTTCATATATATATTAGAAAATAAAATTAACATACCACTATCCCAAAATAGTTTTGAATGGTCCTAAAAAAAATTAAAATTCTCCCATGTGCTAATATCATAATGTGCCACATCGTAACACATCAGTAGACTATTGTGTGGCACAAGAGATATTTTCAATCCACTATGAGGGAATATAAAGGGGTGATGTTATACCTTATATTTAATTATATATATAAATTTATATTCTGCACTAATTGAAATATGGATCATGGAAATATTTATTATCACATTTTAATATTTTATTATCCTTTATATATATAGGGACGCAATAGTATGACTTTTCTCCACAAATGGAATGACACAATGTTATTTCACACAGTAACCTATCTAGAGAAACAATGTGAACTTTTATTATTTAAAAAGTAATAAATTTGACATTATGGTTTCATTCAACATAATTCATAGTTTTTTAATGGTTGAATTTAAATTCAAAACGGTTGTAAATTATATGAGTTTGAAGGGTTTAGATTTTAAAAAACAAATAAATATATAATTTTTTTGGCCTAGGTCGAAATATATGATATTAAATTTGTTTTTTGTTTTAAGGGAATGAATTTTATACATTAACCTCTTTAGGTATCAATGAGAGTTTAATGTTATAGAAAAAAATTTATTTCAGATAAAATATTTATTAAAAATACAAAATCTTTTAAAAATTAGTTTTTTTTCTTTTTAAATTAGAAAAGCATCCTTAATTCAATCATATTTATTAAAATGATATTAAAATTTATAACAATTCATAATTATAATGACCAATTCCATTATTTTATATATCAAAATTATTAATATGATAAAATGAATTAATGAAACTTTTTATATTTGTGCTTCAATAGAGTTATAAGGTGAAACTACCACCCTATGATTTGAAATAGACATCATTAATGTAATTTAATAATTTGAACTCAACTAAACTAATTAAATTTAAATTCATGTAACATATATATGTTTGATTAATTGATAAGATCTCTTAGGACTAAATTATAAAAATTTACGTATACTGTATTTTACTTCAAAATCAATTCTTGAACATTTAAATATTCCAAAATCACCTAAATTGACGAAATAATTAAAATATAACAAAAAAATATAAAACTATATTTTTTTCCATTTAACCATCTATTAACTTTCATGTAGATTATTATTTTATCCAGTCTAGTTTCCACATTAATCCACAACCAAAACTAGAGAATTGCGCTTAATAATTGGTACACTTTATTAGCACTGAAAAAATTATTGATAAATAGGGTAATTTTATCATCACTAGCTAAAAGTATTGATAAAATCCCCCTCTACAATAGCTAAAAACAATGATAAAATAAGCCACTTTTTATCTCTTTTTCTTAGCTCTGATAAATGGTGCCTTTATGATTGATTTTCTAGAACTGATAAAGGGGAGCTTTATCCATGTCTTTCTTAGCACTGATTAAATTTTCCATTCATAAAACACAAATATATTATTTAAAATTATATTTTAATATATTAATACATTTATATTCATATATATATATATATTCATAAACATGATTTATTAAATACAAAATATGCATTTAAAATAGATATATAATATATTTAAGAGAAAACGGTTTAAAAATATTTATATTTCAATATTAATTAATAATTTTCTATTTAGTATTGAGTAATAGAATCCAAATATAAATTTCATTATAGTAAAATTTTAAATATTAATTAATATATTTTGATATGTAAAAAACAGGACTCGAACTTCAAATGTCCATAACTTTTCTTCTAGGTGTCTGTTTAGCCTCCATGAGATATAAAATCAATTCCTATGACGATATATATGCTTTCTTGCATAATAAATCCTTATTCACGTTTTTGAGGTAAAAATGTACCAAAATTCCACCAAAACTGAGTTTTTTAGTTTGGATTCCATATTTTTTTATTGTTCAATGGAATTTCATATTCATTTAAGTGGGTCTTCTTATCATTTTTCAGTGGATGTTGAATTGTTTCCTAGGACATACACACATATGGATATTATGCAGGTGAAAATTTACCCTTTTCATATTGCAGTTTTATTCATATATAAATATATACAAATTTATTCATATTTTTTTATATCAACATAATTGTCAAAATAAATATTAAAAAAATATTTTCATATAAAATATCGTTTTAAATATATAAACCTTATGGAAATAATTATTTTTTATCCATCTTATTTAAACTAAAATTATATGAATGTGTATATACATATACAAATGTATATATGAGTTTATATATAAACATGTAGTTGTGTTTATATTAACAACAAGATGTATATTTATGGGTATATTATAAAATATATAAATAAATATGAAAATAATATATATATATATATAAATGAATATAAATATATATTTATTTATATAGGAACACATTTGTATATATATATATATGTATATATATATTTTCTATGAAGGATTCAGATTACATTGCCTAATGTTTTGATTGTGGGAGGTTTGAATGTGCTTTACAATTCATCACATCGAGTTCACCATTTTTTCCTTTCATATAAAATTTAAATAATTTCAACATCCATAAGTGAGTATGGACCTTATTTCCAAAGGAAGGTGGTCGATTGGGGGTTTTCACCCCATGAAAATTAATTACTCGCATTGGTTGAGAGGATAGGAGGTCGGGATCATCACACCCATTTGGGGGAATTGTTTCCTACTTCGGGACCCTCTAATAGATTTAAGATATACTGTTGAATATCTTCTTAATTAAGATAATAAAGTAGATACCCTATCAAAATGATCATGGTTTAGAACATTTTTGTGTGTGAAAGGGGGTATATTAATGATTCCATCAGTTTGTATTGAAGATTCATCACATGTTTCCCTTTAATGGATGGATTTTTATGTTTTGAGACCATATAACTGGGAACACTAGAGTTTTTTTCATCCATGGAGGCGATAAAAAATCAGAGTATGGGGTTGAACCTTCTTGAGGAATCCTTTGTATCCTCTATAAATTAAGAATAAAAATCTACATAATTCCTAAAACCTATTCTGTTTAATGTCATACGTAAAGGGTGTGTATGAGGAAACATATGTATAGGGTTTTGAGCTTGATCTATAGTAAGGAGACTTACAAATTATCATTATGGAATGAATCAACGACATCATAGTACAATCACACCCTTGGGACTTACCCTGTGGTGGATTCCCTTGTATGGGGAAATCATATCTTTCCACTGACCGGGGCTTACACATTCATGTTTCTGTAAGAACACGGATCTTCGTTTTCCGGTATGTCTTTCCATTTCCTAGAGTTTTTGAGAAAATAGGAGTTTCCGCAAATTTTTGAAGTACACGTCGTGTAATTTATGAGTACATGCCATGTACTTCTTTGCCACTCGAGGCCGTGTGCTGGCAGTGTCCGGGCCACACACACAGTGTGTAAGGGTGATGTGGAGGCCGCTTAAAGCGGATTATGGAAAAGCCAAGTACACGCTTTGCACCCCAGACGTACATGTTGTGTACTTTCTTTTTTTACATTAAATGGACCGGGGTCACGCCTAATGGACAAAACTCTCTTCTTCTTCAGTTTCTTCATCCGAGAGAACCCATACGGCTGCAGTACTTCTCCCAGCCCTCGTGCCTCCATCCATTCTCTGAATCGACCACCGTTGAATGTGTTGGAACCGCAGCGGTAAGATCTTCCTTCTACTAGAGCTTTGTTTTCCAATTTTTTCCTCTTTCTCAAGATATCGTGGGATGGTCATTTTGGACGTTTACTCAGATCTTCGAAGTTCTATGGAGAATCAATCATCGGGGTTCAAGTATATTGATCTCCTAGCATCGATGTAGGTGGTTTGTGCCTTTCTGTAAGATTTATTTGAATATTTTGTGCAATTCCACCAATTCCCTTAAATAGTGTATTGTGTGTTTCCTATGTTTGCCTTGTTGTTTGCCTGCTTTTCTTGATTTCTTGAGTAGAGGACAATGCTTGTGAATAGGGTAATTTTTTATGGTTCTCTCGATGTTTTTCCATACATATTTTTTCTGTTAGGCATTTTTCCAGTTGTCATGCCCAGTTGTAGGATAGTGGAACAATTGTATTGTTATGATGTTGTGCCTTAGAATGATAGCCAAGTAGTTCTTGAGGTTTACTTGGGGCGATATGTGTGCTATGCATGTTTGTTTTACATGGGGCTTTGATAACCTGTTGTAGTGGACCATAGGAAGAATGGACATAAGGGCTTCTCCATAGTGTCTTATTAATTCGATGCGAGACCAAAGGGGGAATTGGCGATGAGTGCTTCCTCAGAGAGTCTGTAGTTCCTCAACATGGGCCATAGGGGGAATGAGACGTTAAGTGATTCCCCAGAGAGCCTTTAGTATGATACGATACTATAGGGGGAATTGAGGGTGATTTCTTCCTCAGAGAGTCTATTATTCAGCTGAACCAGAGGGGTGAGACTGTGTGTGCCTCCAGAGGGTTGCTAGTACTTTTAGGCTGAACCATAAGGGTTAGGCTGTGATAACTACCAAGGGGGTTACCTATTGTTCAACTTGTTGATTTGTTTGTCACTTGTGTACTTTATCTGCTAGACACTGTGGATTATAGCTGCTGTGTGCTTTCCTGTTTACTGCTTCCTGTACTTTTATTTGTCATGTATTCACTGACTATTAGGCACAGATCTTTGGGTGGTTGACTACTGGGACCTTGTCTCACACCCTGTTTGGGCCATTCATTTGGGACCAAACAGACTATATTGTTGCAGGTATAGATAAGGGATATCACCCTCCTACATCAGGTACTTGACTTGTTGTGGAGCTGGAGAGCATGGGACCAAGCCATGGCTTGCGATGCCGAGGAGTTTACCTATTTTTTTCACTTTGCTTTTGTATTGTATTCATCATTGTGACTTGTTTGGATTCATTCCTAGACATATGTATCATGAATCATTATATATATATATATATGTGTGTGTGTGTGTGTGTGTGTTTTCTCCAGTTGTTTACTGTTAGTCTTCCTTTGTTTATCGTTTACTCTTGAATGGATGGTTACCGTTACTACTTTTGTCTATTTTTTTTTCTTCCGTTTTGTACTCTTCCAATGAGGGAATAGTTTCCCCACTATCACACCCAAGGCCCTCGCTACTAGTCGGAAACCTCTGACATTTGGGGAAATGTGCTTGAGGCCATGTGACCAACCGGGTACGGGGCGCCTCTGGGTGGCTTCCGAAACTGTGATGTTACAAAGTGGTATCAGAGGGTTTCTTTTCTCATGATTTACTCTTTGGAGCCTTTATCTAGGGATAAGACGGATTCGGTTCTTGGTATTAAGGTGTGCTCGGGAGTAGCTAAATTGTGTACAGGGAAAATCCAATCCACCTCACTTATTATAGTTTTATGGTTATTATGTGTTACAGTTGATCTGATTTCACCTATAGTGATTCACATGCTTTGTGTTGTAATTTTTGTTGGTATTGTGGTTCTATTTCTGTCGCAACTCGATGAGATGAGGGTATTCCATATCATGCATCATATAGTCACTTGTTAGAAATCACATTCCATGCATTCTTTCCATTCCATCTAGGGTGCATTAGAAATTGCATGTTGTTGTGATAGATGTTGTGTATAGTATCCATGCTGTTGTGATAGATTCTTTGATAGAATCCCAGCAGTTTGATAGAGAGTTTGTTTGTATTGTACCTTGCTTAAATGAATGCCAAATTTTGGTTCTTGTGGTGTTATGGGACCTCATGAATCGGATATTAGTATATCAATGACTTTTTTCCCTTATGTATGATATGTATGAGATGCCATTCTTTGATTCATGGGGGGTATGGGCCCTTGCGGACCAGAATTTGGCACCTTCATGTTTGTTTTTCAGTGTTTTTTGGGCTTTGGTGCAGTTTCAGAGCTACTGACCGGAAAAACCCAGAATACATGGAGTTTACTTTATATATAGACACCGTGTAGTTTTTAAACCGTGTCACTAACTGTGTGAGCAGAAACACAGGTTGTGAAAAAAATCTCTAGGAACACGCCATGTACGGTAGGTACACACCGTGTAGCAGTGAGCCGTGTACCTAGTCGTGCCACTAACAACACAGGTCAGGGAATCTCATGTCATACATTTCGTGTTTTGTATAAAAACGCCATGTATCCTTGTTCTCGGTACCCGGTCGTTTCACGAACAACACGGGACT
This sequence comes from Viscum album, assembly GCA_963277665.1. Lineage (NCBI taxonomy): Eukaryota > Viridiplantae > Streptophyta > Magnoliopsida > Santalales > Viscaceae > Viscum > Viscum album. The sequence goes on from OY728123.1 coordinate 672,479,739, forward strand.
GTGTTAACTCCTCTTATACACGCTAGGTTTGTTCAGAACACGCCGTGTAAGGGTCAGCCGTGTACCCGACCATGTAACCTACAATAGGGGTCAGGAAAAATCTTCAATTACATGTCGTGTTTGTTCCGAACATGTCGTGTAGTCTCAGTTTAAGATGAATGTGTGGGTTAGCTGTGCAAGGAGACTCGGGCAGGGGAATAGAGTTAAGTACACTCCGTGTAGAGTTTATACACGTTGTGTAGTCATGTTTTGTAAAACTCGAGTGTTTCCTTCTCCTGTTTCCATTTTGTACTCCTTTGATCTCTGTCCTTGATATTCCTTATCTAAGGTATGATTTTGATCTTTCAGAGCTATTCCTCCGAGACGTCCTCCAGTTGTATGTCAGTTGCAGGATAGTGGTCAGATGCCAATTATGGATTATCAGGGACTTCCTGCCGATACTCCAATCGTGCCAGCCTTGGCACCGGCTGTCATAGCAATTGTAGGTGCTGATGTGCAGTTTAGGGAAGGCTTTATGAGGATGATACAGACCTTTTAGGGAGCACTGCCTCCTACCATGACTATGGCAGACATGACGTGGGTTTTCCAGCAGCATCACCCTCCTACTTTCTCAGGGGAAGGAGGACCACAGGCTACAGAGTCATGGATGGAAGCCATGCTGACTATCTTTGAGCATCTGGAAACACCTACAGAGAGGTAGGTCAAGCTCGCTACCTATATTCTACGAGAATCCGCCAATATGTGGTGGGATGTGATCTCACAGGCGGTTCATCAGTAGGCTATGGCTTAGGAGGAGTTCCAGCATGTGTTTTATGACTACTTCTACCCGGAGACCCTGAGGGCCAATCGAGCCCGGGAGTTCATGAGTCTAAAGCAGGGTACTCTTTCTGTTATGGTGTATTCCTCTCTTTTCACCAAGCTTCAGTGTTTCACACCCCTCTGGGGTGGATATGGGATGTTCTTAGTAAGGAAGTTTGAGGATGGTCTCAGGAGGGAGATCCGCTCGAAGTTGAATATCTTCCAGTTGACTTCCATCACTTCCATCGTCAACCATGCAGTGATTGCGGAGCGCAATCTGAGAGACTCTAGAGCTACGAGCCAGGGTGGTTCTGCTTCCATAGCTAGTATTCCTCTTGTTGATAGTAGGAAGCGCTGTTGGGAGTCTACATGTGGTGATCCGAGGATGCGAGATACATCTTCAGGTAGCCAGGTAGTATGCTACTAGTGTGGAAGTGCAGGGAACACGAGGCCGCGGTGCCAGAGAAACCCAGTGGAGTGTCGATATTGCAGCAAGATGGGTCCCCTTAAACATTTTTTCCAGGTTGTCTCACCAGTAGCTGGTGACAGGGGTTCTTCCATGACTCCTCGTTCAGGAGGAGCACCACCAGTTTCTCACTAGTTGGGGAACTGGAGTTCATCCGGCCATTCGGGCCAGGGTGGAGGTTGAGGTCGTGGCGGTCAGTCCCCTGTATTTCAGCCTCAGCAGGGAGGATCAGCTCAAAGTGGTCGGGCAGGGTCACAGGGCCGCGGAGCAGGCCAGACTTTTTCCATGGAGCAGACCTATCAGGAGCAGGATCCCAGACCTTCTACATTTCGAGGTACGATTATAGTAGCTTCAGTTTTATCATCATCTCTTTTCGATATTGGTGATACGCATAGCTTTATCTCTGTTGCTATTGTGGAGAGCCTTGGGCTCTGTATATTTTCTTCTGTCGACTTGTTGACACTAGACACACCTTTGGGGATGAGAAAATCTAGTGTACGTCTGTACATAGAGTGCCCTCTCGAGGTTCTAGGGTATCGTTTCTTATGGGATATCTATGTCCTAGAGATGACAGACTATGATGTCATTCTCGGGATAGACTGGTTGGTTCCCTTGCAGGCATTCGTCGACTATTATTTCTGCATGGTGAGTTTTATTTCACTAGAGGGTGAATCTTTTATCATAGAGGAGAGTGGCATGTTCTGGCGAGTCGTGCAGGACTCGAGCATAATGGGCTAGGAATGGTTACGACCCAGATTGCTAGTCTTTATCTGTATGATCAGGGGACTTCACAGTTAGACTTTCTTCCAGTGCTGTATCGTTTCAGGGATTTCTTTCCATAGGACTTCTCAGGTTTTCTTCTGGAGCATGAGGAAGACTTTTCTATTGAGCTCATGCCAGGAGCGGCACCAGTGTCCATTCCTCCTTATAGGATGGATACACCTGAGTTATAGGAGCCCAAGAAGCAGTTTGAGGATTTACAGGAAAAGGGTCTCATCTGACCTAGTACTTCTCCTTGGGGTTCACCCATCCTGTTTGCAAAAATGAAGACGGTACCCTTAGGCTCTGTGTGGATTATTGGAATCTGAACCAATTGATGGTTAAGAACCGATATCTCTTTCCAAGGATTTATGATCTTTTCGATCAGCTTCGAGGATACTAGGTGTTCTCGAAGATCGATTTGAGGTCCGGTTATAATCAGTTGCATATTAGACCATCAGATATACCTCTGACAGCCTTCAGGAGCAGGTATGGTCTCTACGAGTATATGGTTATGCCGTTAGGTCTCACAAATGCGCCAACAGTTTTCATGGCACCGATGAACCGAGTGTTCCATCCTTACTTGGATTCCTTTGTTGTGGTCTTTGTGGATGATATCTTGGTGTACTCTCACACTCGACACGGCCATGCTACCCATCTTGAGATCGTTCTGAATACACCAAGAGAGCATCAAATTTATGCTAAACTTTCAAAGTTCCACTTTTGGATGGATCAGATTCACTTCTTGGGTCACATCATCTTAGAGGCAGGAGTATCTGTGATCCTAGAGAAAGTGAGAGATGTAGTTTCCTGGGAGCAGCCGAAAATTGTTTTTGAGGTACAAAGTATCTTAGGCTAGCTGGATACTATAGATGCTTCATTCAAGGCTTTTCACGCCTAGCAGCGCCTTTGACATTTCTAACCACGAAGGGGGAGAAGTTCTTATGGTCATATTCTTGTGAGTCAGCCTTTCAGGATCTAAAGGGAAGGTTGAATTTAGCACCTATACTAGTCTTGCTAGAGCCAGGCAAGAACTATAATGTTTATTGTGATGCTTTAAATATCTGGCTGAGTATTGTTCTTATGCCGGGAGATGGAGTCGTTGCGTATGGGTATCAGAAGTTGATGCCACATGAGAGGGACTACCCGATGCAAAATCTTGAGTTGGCAACTGTTGATCATGCCTTGCGCTGTTGGAGAAATTACCTTCTGGGAGAGAACTTTGTGGTTTTCACCGACCACAAGAGTCTCAAGTATATCTTCACTCAGCGTGATCTGAATCTGAGACAACGCAGATGGTTGAGTATCTTCAGTATTTTTATTTAGATCTTGCCTATATGTCAGGAAAGGGCAACGCAGTGGCAGATGCATTTTGCAGGAGAACTCATATTCAGGGAGTTCAGGATTCCAGTAGTGAGTGGCGGCTTATGGCTCTATTCTCTGAGATGCATCTAGAGGTGGATGACAGACTTTCCTATCTTCGGTAACTGTTACCTCTGTACTTCTTGATCAGGTATGGATGAGGCAGCTATCAGACTCAGAATGCTTTTTTCCTGTGGGAGAGTGTGTCAGGAGAGGACCCCCTTCCTGGATGGACAGTGGGCGAGCATGAGATCTTTCATTTCTAGGGATGCGTATGAGTGCCAACAAACATACGTTAGGAGGAGATGCGGGATTTTCATTCCTCAGTTTGGGCAGTTCATCCTGGCGTCACCAATATGTATCAGGATCTTCATCGACAGTACCGGTGTCCGGGTATGAAGAGAGATTTTACTGGTTTCGTCTTGAGGTGTTCTACTTGTCATCAGGTGAAGGCGGAGCATCAGCGACCAGTAGGCCTTTTACATTAGTTAAACATTATGGACTGGAAGTGGAACGATGTCGAGATAGACTTTGTGACCGGATTTCCATGGTCGTCTCGAGGGAATGGTGCTGCTTGGGTTGTCATCGACATGCTTACTAAAGTTGTTCACTTCTTACCGATCAAGGAGACCTTCAGTATTGATGATCTGGGATGACTATACCTCCGAGAGATTGTACGTCTGCATGAAGTTCCACACTCCATTGTTTCAGATAGGGATGCACACATTACTTCTCAGTTCTTGAAGGGGCTTCATAGGTATTTGGGTATACAGGTACTTTTGAGTACAACATACCATCCCCGGATAGATGGCCATTCTTAGTGTAAAATGTAGGTTCTTGAGTATATGCTCCAAGCCTGCATTCTAGCCTTCGGTGGTTCTTGGGAGAAGCATATCCCTCTTGTGGAGTTCTCCTAAAACAACAGTTTTTAGGAGACTATTCAGATGGAACCTTATGAGGCCTTGTATGGTAGGCCATGCCGATCAACTTTATGCTGGCTTGAGGCAGGAGAGGCAGCTTTTCTGGGACCTTGTCTTGTTCAGGAGACCTCAGAGCGGATAGAGTTGAATCGAAAGAGGATGGATACAACACAATCTCAACAGAAGTCTTATGCTGATCAGCAGAGATGACCTATGGAGTTCGAGGTCGGAGATCTGGTTTCCTACGTGTCACACTGAGGTTGGAACACAAGAGGATTCAAAGATAGGGTAAGCTTTCACCGTGATACGTCGAGCCATTTGAGGTGTTGGAGAGAGTTGGTCCAGTTGCCTATTAGCTACAGTTACCCTAGAGGTACTGGGCTATGCACGATATCTTCCATGTTTCGTAGCTTCGACGTTACTTTTCAGACCCATATCATGTCTTTCAACCTGAGGAGGTTGAACCTGAAGCGGATGCATCATTTGGGAAGAATATTATCCGGATTGTCGATCACAGTACGAAGGTTCTCCGTGGTCGGGTTGTTCCTCTAGTACGGGTGCTATGGCAGCACGGGTGAGTACAGGACGAGTCCTAGGAGAGGGAGGCCGATGCACGATCGCAGTGGGAGGAGTTGTTCGGGTTTTCTTCTTCTACACCTCGCTAGGGAAATTCGGGGATGAAATTTTTTAAGGGGGGAGGCTTGTAAGAACTCGGATCTTCGTTTTCAGGCATTTATTTCCTCCCCTTGGAGTTTTTGAGAAAATAGGTGTTTCTATAAATTTTTGAAGAACACGTCCTGTACTTTATGAGTACACGGCATGTACTTCCTTGCTGCTCGAGGCCGTGTGCTGGCCATGTCTGGACTGCACACACGGTGTGTAGGGGTGATGTGGAGGCTGCTTAAAGCGGCGTATGGAAAATATGAGTACACGCCATGTACCCCAGAAGTACATACCTTGTACTTTTTTTTCATTATATGGAACGGGGTCACGCCTAACGGACATAACTCGCTTCTTCTTCAGGTTCTTTGTCCGAGAGTACCCGTACGGCCGTGTAACATCTCCAAGCCCCCGTGCCTCTGTCCGTTCTCCGAATCGACCTTCGTCGATTTCATTGGAACCGTAGCATTAATCTCTTCTTTCTCATAGAGCTTTGTTTTCCAATTTTTCCCTCTTTCTGAAGATATCGTGGGATGAGCGTTTTGGACGTTTTGTCAGATCTTCGACGTTCTAAGGACTATCAATAATCGTGGTACAAGTATATCGATCTCCTAGCATCGAGGTTGGTGGTTTTTTCCTTTCTGTAGGAAGTCTTTGAATATTTTGTGCAATTCCACCAATTCCCTTGAACAGTGTATTGTGTATTTCCAATGTTTTCCCTGTTGTTTTCATGCTTTGCTTGATTTCTTGAGTAGAGGTCAATGATTGTGAATAGGGTAATTTTTTACAGTGATCTGGATGTTTTTCCATGCATGTTTTTCCTATTAGGCGTTTTCTAGTTGCCATGCCTAGTTGTAGGATAGTGGAACTATTGTATTGTTATGCTTTTGTGCCTTATAATGATAGACATGTAGTTCTTCAGGTTTACTTGGGGTGATATGAGCGCTATATGGGGAATTGACGGTGAGTGCTTCCTCAGAGAGTTTATAGTTCCTCGATTCTGGCCACATGGGGAATGAGACGTTGAGTGCTTCCCCAGAGAGCCTTTAGAATGATACAAGACTATATGGGTAATTGACGGTGAGTGCTTCCTCAGAGAGTCTATTAATCAGCTGAATCAGAGGGGTGAGACTGTGTGTGCCTCCAAAGGATTTCTAGTACTTGTAGGTTGAACCATAAGGGTTGGGTTGTGATAACTACCCAGGTGGATACCTGTTGTTCTACTTGTTGATTTGGCTGTTACTTGTGTACTTTATATGCTACACACTTTGTATTATAGTTGTTGTGTGCTTTCCTATTTATTGCTTCCTGTACTTTTACTTTCCATGTATTCACAAACTGTTAGGCACAGATCCTTGGGTGGTTGCCTAATGGGACCTTGTCTCACACCCTGTTTGGGCCATGCTTTGTGCCCAAACAGAAAATGTTGTTGTAGGTATAGATAAGGGAATGTGCCCTTCTAATTCAGGTACTTGACTTGCTATGGAGCTGGAGAGCATGTGACCAAGCTATGGCTTGCGATGCTGAGAAGTTGAGCTATTTTATTTTGCACATTGGTTTAGTACTGTATTCGGAATTGTGACTTGTTTGGATGATTTCCTAGACATATGTATCGTGCATCATTTTATATATATGTGTGTGGGTGTGTGTGCTCCAGTTGTTTACTGTTAGTATTCCACGATTTATCGTATACTCTTATATGGATGGTTATAGTTAATGTTGTTGTCTATTTGTTTTTCTTCCACTGTGTACTCTTCCAATGAGGGCATAGTTTTCCCACTATCACACCCAAGGCCCTCACTACAAGTCGGCAGCCTCTGGCATTTGGGGAAGTGGGCTTGAGGCCATGTGACCAACCGGGTACGGGGTGCCTCTGGGTGGCTTCTGGAACCAGGACGTTACAGTTTCCCTAGTTTGTGGGGGTTCATGATGAAAATGATATGATCATTGTAAATACTTAAGACCACGTGAGCAATATTTAATGTGAGAAAAAATGTATAATAGGTAATCAATATTACATAATATAAATGTGAGACTTTTGTGATGGGGTATCCCTTTAGATGTTTGATATGAAGCATGACCCTTAGGATGTCATTATACATAACCTGGTTATAGTTGGAATCAGACTCATCTGAGTTCAGCTACCTTCTCATTCTGATGGTAGATGGGGATTAATGATAATAACATGGGAGAGATTGGATCCCAATGGTCAGAATGTAGGATACATGGGTGAACATACCCCAAGGTAGATTCCTAGTTGATCTTGGGCCTTAGAAAGGTGTCATATGAATCCTAGTTATAATATGAAACAAAAATCTCATATTTAAATTTTATCTGGGGTTAAACACACATGTTTCCTTTATATATCCACTAGACAAGGTTATCATGCATTGGGATGTCTGGTAACCTAGCCTGATTCTCTTCCAGACATGTTCTCATTTCCTTCTTTACATGTCGATATATTTTTGAATGACATATTTGAGGATGTATGGATACGTTCGGGTTACCAAGCAGACATTCCTAAATACATTCACATGATCCAGTTAATGTGTATGAAGGATGTCGCATAATCTGAAAGACATGTCTCGAGGACATCACATTATCAAGGATAACATGGCCAAATGGTGTTTCATTACTTGGCTAACATGTCTAGAGGGTGATGCGTGATCAAGATAAATTTTCATGAGGGCATCTAATGATCAATGATGACATGTTTGGAGGGTTCTGCATGACCTGGATGACTTTTCAATAGGACATCGCATGATCAAGTATGGGATGCCTAAGTGACAGTGTGAGTCATAGATGACATGTATTGGTGACAATGCGAGACCAAGTCGATATGTCTTGGTTCCGCTACATCACATGGGAGACTGGTCTAGTGGTCATCACATGATTTAGATGGAAATCCTAGATGAATTCAAAAGACATGGGTGGAATGCCCAGAGGGGGTTGTCGAACTTTCATGACATTTCCAAGGGACACTGCATGATCCAAATAGCATGTTAAGGGAGTGTCACATGATTTTCGTGACATGTACCAGTGTAGTCACATGATCTGGGTTGGTTATACGAATCACATAAGGATCAATGTATCTATATTCACATGAGTATCCTACATTTTTTATTATTTATTCTTGTCTGTATTAAATATGGGTCCCAAAATTTGTTTAGTTTTATCCTATTTTAGGTTTTATATTAATCAATCGACATGTGTTACCTCCTTTGAATAATCTCTTTGACATGCTAGAAGTCCTTATCTTGATATATTGAGTGATCTTGTGAATCACCTAAACATGCCACATGATCCTTTATCTCATTCCATATATTTTACCTTTAATAATAAATTTTTTTATTACATGATTAGATACTCCAACAAGTCTGCTTCGACGTTCCCATGTATTAGTCACCCATCATCCATTTCTTATGTATCAATTTCTTAGGTGGGACTATTAATTCGTCTCACCGCCCCTGTTATATGCCACCTTGTATAGAATATATCTTCTAGAATTTGAGATGGATTTTTTGTAAGTATTTTTTTTCATCACACACTTCCACATGATCGTTTCATGGATTATCCCTGGCATCACATGATATTCATCAACCAAAAGAATGTTACATCCTCTCTATGTTTATTGGACCCTAGCTGATCGATGGGATTTCTAAAAACATTGTTTATATGTCAGATGGATTTTATATCTTTTGGATGAAATTTCTAGGGGTCTTCATGAGATAATGATTCCAATGGAAAGGATTTCATGTGATCTATGATGACATTTCTGGGATCATTCATGAAACTAAATATGCCTATTAAGGGTGCTTTCTTGAGATCATGAAATCTTGTCTATGAGCCTTCGTGACATCATGCTAGATTATATAGGGGAGCTTGTGTGATCAATGTTGATATCCTAGGTCATATGAACCATGTCCTATAAAGGATGTAATATCCACAATATACAAGAATCTTTTGACTTTCCCATTTTTATTTATTTCGTTATTTTACATGAAAATGAGATCTCATGTAGTTGTGCAAGTGTTATTGAAGAAAATAACTCTCCTTGTCTGAAATGAGTCATGTTATTATTGATGGATATTGGGATGATTCATGTTAATTGTTATAGAAAACAACTATTCTTGTCAATGAAGCCTAAGGGTCCTCACATAATCAAATGGATATGTCTAAGACCCTTAGCATGATGTAGGTGACATGACAACATGCTCTTACATGATATGGTGGACATGTCACAATGGGATTTGTGAGGTATTGCATATAACATGAGTTTGTATAATGAATATAAATGGAATAATAAATTATAAAAAGTTTACATGTTTTCATCCTTTATTTTACAAGTGTTTTAGGAATATTATTATGAATCCTAAATTTTGTAAGTTACATGATTCCTATAAACATGTCTTGCAGCCTTCGAATGATCATCATTGATTATCTCAGTGCCTTTGAAAGAATAAGGGGGCTTTTCAAAGGGGCTTCTCATGATGAAAAATAAATCACACATTGTTCATGATCAATTCTCATGACATTCCATGGTTCAAGTAATCAGGTGTCCTTTTGAAGGTTATGGAATCATTGTTATTAAGCCACCTTATATTCCTTTTTTGATGAGAAAATAGAACATATGTTGGGAATATTTGTTATTGTGGAGTTCATGATAATCATTTGGTGGGTTTTAAATTCCCACATAGGAGAAATTCCCAAGGGGATAATGGATTGGTTATGAGGAAAGTAAATGTCATCTTGAGTATTTTGGGCTTCTATGAATGGGTGTCTTGGGAAATATTTTGTAATTCAGGTGACTATTTGTATTATACCATTCTTAGGGAAACGTTCTCCATGAATTTTACTGTCATGTGGTATGGAATTCTATCATTATGATTAACGTAATTTGGTAAGGAAATATTCTATTTTGTTTAATTTTATACAGTAAGGACAACATTCATGAAATTTAACATCATACGGTATGGACATCTACTATTCAGTTTAACATCATGTGATAAAGACATAAGTATACTATGAAGTATTAATTTCTGCTTCCTATACATGATTAAAAAATATGGAATATAAGGCCTAGAATCTATGGATGACGCAAAACACCCTAAGGTGTTGAGTTCCACTGTGGAATTTCCAATGCTCAAGAGGAATAGAGTTCTTTTCTTGTAAGGTGAATATTTCTATGGTTCGTAGGTCGAGGCCCTTATACGTTGATATCATGGTCAAAAAGAGGTGCCTCTAATAATTTCCAAGGTTCAAGAAATATTTTAGAGATTGTATGGGTGGTTAGAGAAAATATAGGGAAGCCAATCCCAGCTAGGTAGTTGGAATATGGATCAAGAAATTCATAACCCAAAAGATTGAATAAATGAAAATGGAATGGGGTTTTCATACTATAGATTTACCATAACACCATGAGGTGTTCGGTTCCAACACAATGTTGATGGGGGCACAAGAGGATTTGACTTACATTCCCCCATGGAGTATATTCCATTAGATGGTAGGTTAAATTCATTATTCATAATCCCATGGGGAATACATGCATGGTCAAGCATCTATGATCTCTACTATTTTCCAAGGACTATGGGAGATAGGTGAAGATAAAAATAACTTGGTGATGATGTTGGATATTGATCTAAATCAATCCATGAAGGTTTTTATCACCCCATAGTATTTTTTATTTTTATGGGAAGGCTCATTTCCTACAAAATATGGTTTCGAATTATGTGGTGTGTCCATCAAAAATTATGGGAATGGAGTCTCACATTCCTTCTTTAATAAAGGGTACAAAACACAGTGATATGAAGTTGAGGATTTCAAACCCTCTTAAATAGTCTTGTTATGGGGATTTTAAATCATAGTCTAAATTTCTCGAGTTGTGAGGATGATAAGGGAAAATCATTCTAGGAATGAACCGAAACACCCTAAGTTGTTTCTTTCCCCCACGGTGATGCCAAGGCTCAAAATGATCGAAAATAAATTTTTCATGTTATGATTCATTTGGTTGATAACCATTGGTGGATAATTAGGACCCTTAGGCATATATACATTGTCAAAAAAAGGGTCCCATGAAGGCGGGTATCATTTTCCTTGGTCCAAGAAAGGTTCGTAGTGATCTCGGGTGCTCAGACCATGATGTTTGATTTATGGAAAAAGTAATATTAATGATAGTTTTGAGCAAATTAAAAGTTCTGTTTTCCAAATAATGTACATATTATGACATTGAGGATATTTAAATAATAATTTCTCTAATTTTTTCCTTAACCAAGGGATCTAGAAAGCATGGACTAACATTTATAGGGGCCACAAAGTGGAATCTATGGGCTTTATGCCTTGTTTATTTATGCTCTAATATTTCCCTATGCTATAGATGTGAAGATCTTAGTGAGTGGAGACTTGATTTGTTCTTAGTCCCCCATTTTCCAGTTTTCAACATGAAAAGTTTTATTTCTCATTTAATATTAGTTTTAGGGTCTTCTGATTTGGTTTTTCAATGAATAGAGTTTAAGGTCATATATCCCAGACCAGAGTGCAGATAGTTTAAGTTCATGACAAACATGGACCCTCTATGAATAGAATGTTTTCATACAACATAGTTAGGATATAAGAGGTCAAGATTACCCAAACATCCTTTTGAATGAAATATGAAAATGTTTAGAATCATGTCTCATGGTTTTCAAGCCATGATTAATGATGTGGGACAATCATTTCTGGAATGAACCAGAACACCCTGAGGTGTTGAGTTATTCTATAGTGAATTCAGTCTCGAAGGAATTAGAGAGCCCTTATGATAAGGCTAATATGTCTCTTATTTTTAGATCAAATCCCATATACATCTCCAGAATCATCAAACAGAGGTTTCCCCACTCTTTTACAAGGGCCAATAATTTTTTGAGGTAACTTGTAGCACTTTGAAAAATAAGTGTGATTTTTGGGATGAGGGGATTCAAATATGATAGAATCTCCCCAAATTATGGTTCAATATGGTCATGCACTTGTGGTCCCTTGATAAGAAATGATGATGGGTTATTTCTTGCACATTTTAATGTCATATAGTGGAGAATTTTATATCATGATGTTTATCTTCATTCAAAATGGATACTTTACTTATAGTTTCATATCATTTGGTGAGTATGTTTGTCATAAATTTTAATGTCATGTGGTAAGGATGTTTGTTGATCAATTTAACATCATTTTTCGAGTAAATTTTTCATTTTTTATAATTCCATGTGGTAAGGATGTTTTCTATGTAGTTTAATGTCATGTGGTAAGGATTTTTGTTGTGAAGTTTAACATCATCCAATATGGACATTTTTCATGCAATTAAACCTCATTTGGTAAGGATGTTGTTTCCAACATAAATATTCCTTCCATATTTTTGTCCATATAGGATTTCTAAGTTCCCTAATCCTACATGATAAATGCATGACATGAAAAAAATGGAGAACTGGGTAGTCAGTTAAACTATGGGATGGCAGGTCTCAGATGGCTTACTGAACAAATATAGATCATAATAAGTTGGGGTGAATTTTTATCATTTTATATATTGGGTATAGACATAGGATTAGATATTCGGGTGTACCTTTAAATCCTATTATATAAGGAATAAATCCATATGTATTTCTTGCATAAAAGTTCCCTACACAAGTCTAAACCATATCCTAGAAGCAAGAAATATTAATGTTTATTGTTTTAGCTGGACCTAGGATTGGAGGTCCTAGAATCACTATGTATCCTATGATGACATAAATCAAGCCACACATAGTTCTTGAATGGGAACCTCTCTACCCTGGTCTTACCCATACACTAATGGGGGTATTTTTATCATAGAATATTATAGAAGGACTCAGTATTGGATATCTAGGTGTCAGAATGTCTCTTGTCGATATAGGAATAAAAAAATGTAGTTCTTGAACAAGAACCTATTTGCATATTTCTAACCCATACACATATTGGGGAATTGTTCTCATTGGTTGTTGTAGCTGGACCCATGATTGGAGATTTGGGTGTAACTACATGTCATGTGATGACAAGAATCAATCAACACATAGATCATGAATAAGAAACTCTCAACATTGGTCTAACCATATGTTGATGGAGGCATTATTCCCCTTGACTATTGAAGTTGTACACTAAATTGGAGGTCCTAGAATTAATATGTATCATATTTTTACATGACTCAATCCATTCATAGTACATGATTTGGAAACTCTCTATAAAGGTTAGACCCATATGTACAGGGGGGGCATTATTCCCATTAATTGTAGTATCTAGACCCAGTATTGTAGATTCAAGAACCACTACATATCATGTGATGGAATGAATAAAGACATGTGTATCTGGAATATGAAACTCTATACAACGATATGACTCATCTAAATATGGGTAATGGTTCTTAAATGTTTTTGTAGTTGGACCTAGGATTGTAGATATGGGCATTACTATATATCCTATAATGGAAGGAATCAAGACACACAATGTACCTAAAAACCATGTAGTTTAATGGCATGCATGAAATACATAGGTTCCCTCATTTTGAAAAATAAATATTACAGCTAGATCCAATAATAGAAACCAAGGTTTAACTTTGTATCATTCAATTAAAATAATGAAGACACGGTTGTTTCTTGCATGGAGGTGTGGTGGGTGACTAACACTAGGGATAATGGCCCTCTTGGGTGAGTTCCATGGTAATGCATAGTTTTATGTCATGCAAGAGACATCAACCATGCAATTCAATTTCATTCATCAATTATGTATGGTGTGCCTTTTAAATTCATTCATCTATGACTATTCTATCCTAGATGGGAACTCATATGTATCGATCATGTGAGGAAACCTTTACCAGTGTTCCTAAGCCCACATAAGTTATCCTTAGACTGGGAAACCAATAATAGAAAATTTATTTTAATGAAATGGAGGTAATTTTTGAAAGTACATTGGTATGTGGAATCATTTGGTTCTTGGGTTAAGATATAGGATCTAGAAATCCCTACGTATCTCATTGGAATGAGAATAAAGTTGAATGTAGTTAAGGAAAACTATTCAGTTCAGTTTCATGTGATGAGGACATCGAACATGCTATTTTATAATCATGTGGTATGTACAAGGGTCACCTGAAGTGAAAAAAGAGTTATTTGTTATTGTAACATAGTCAGATGTCTCATGATCGGGATGAATATCTTTTGAACAGATCTAGCTTGTGTATGGTGAACTTTTTGGGATATGATGCTTCCCATGTAGTTTAATGTTATAATATAAGGGTGTTAGATGTTGTGTAGTTTAAAGTCATTTTTCTAGGGAATTTTCCAAATAGTTTAACATCATCTGGTTAAGATGAGTTTTTTAGTTTAACATCATGTAACCAGGATGATAGATACTAAATGGGAGATTATGGAATGTATTTATAATGAAACCTCACATCGGTGGGGTCCATGGAACATTCCCCATTCATTGTGTCCAATAATTATGCTCCATTATGATAGACCTTATGTATGATATAAGTTCCTTCCCATTTCGGTTTCATATTATGTGTCTTTTCTCATGGTATCATTGGGGTTCTGAGATCCAATACCAGTTCTCCATGTAGGAATAAGAAGAGGTGATTCTTTTTATTGATGTATTCTGTGATACGATTCTAGTTGACTTCAGGGTTTGGAAATGTATGAATGATTTTATCATTGAGACACTCTAATTAATCTAGACACTTTTATAATTTCTCATCATTTTAGGGTTTTCCCTATATATCTATTCAAAAATAGGTAAGCTATACTTCTATGGGAAACACTAGCTCTTTTCTATAGACTAATGAATACGTTTTTTCTTGTGTAGCGGTGTGTGTGGTGGTACAGTTGGCCAATAAACCATGAAGGAGCTTGTCTAAAAAAACCTATTTTCCTTATTCACCATTTTTGGAAATTATTTTACATGTTATTATTAAAGTAATTTAATTACCCATTTTCCATTGCATGATAGCAGGATGAGTGATTAAACTCTATTATGTACTCACAGTAAAATTTATTCAACTCCATAGAATAGAATTTGGTACCTTTTTCAATAAATATTGTGTGAGTGAATCTGAACCAAGTCATGATTTTGGACTTCAGGAAGATGGTGATAATATTTATCCAAAATTACTTGAAGTTTATTTCATTATCTTGTTTAGATAAAAATTCATTCGTAGTAAGGATGTTCTTAAACTACATATCTCTGTACGGGGGATATGGCCCCATAACTTCTATTCCCATATAGAAAACATCCATGAATATTTTTCTTTATATAGAAATTATGGGTGTTGATGGATGAAATTTTTATGAATCTTACATGAATGACATTTTCTAGTGAATTCCACACACTAATGTATCCTGGTTTATATTTAGTAACCTAGCCTCCTAATTTAATGGGATAGCCTAGTCCCATACTAATGTGTTTCGTGGGAGCCTTTAAGGACTTCTTCCATGATATAGTTAATCTCCCTTTCAACCTTTCATCTAATTGGGATTCCATCAAAGCCTCGCTTATAAAGGGTTCTCTGCTCATTCAGCCCATCCCAGAGTTTAAAATCTATACTTGACATTGAATATGTTCATTTCTTACGTATTTTATCGCAAGAGTCCCATTTCCGAGATAATCTATTATGGGATCCATACATCCAAGGTAGCGTGATGATAAATCATGCTTTGGGGTGGTGTTAAACTTATTGATTTATTCTATGTCATAGACGATGATCAATGATACCATCCTTTTGTGCATGATGTAGAAGATTACTTCATCCAAATTAGGCTCGTCCAAGATTGTGGCTACATTATCAAATGTGTCAGCACACACATTTTGTGATCTGCTGACATGATTTAACATGGGATCAAAAGGGAACAATGTTATTAGTCCACTAATGTATCCAATAATAGGGAATACATATTATTTTTTAATGGAATATTCACCATAAATCTTCATTATCACTATCTATAAATCCCCTTTGATGTTCAGGTATGATTATTTGTTGTTGTAGGGCCATTTCCCAGCCAGCGATGAGTTCTTTATATTTGGACTCATTATTCATGCAGCATTCCAATAGTGAAGAAGAGTGGGAAAAATTTATTTATATCAAGAAAAAAATACCATCCCCAATCCAACCCAATTGAGTTTTAGGTTTATAGTCTCTTAACAATAGCTCTTCAGGATTTTCCATCCAAATACAATTCCTATTTACACGGAGTATCATGGTAATAGAAAACCTCCCCATCCAGAAGCTCAATGTCCCCTGGTGTAATTTTTAGGGTGGGATGTGTCATGGGAATATTAGATAAATCAATCCATTTCAATAAATTCTATGACATGCACATAATTTAATACTATTTTATGATAACCTCCCATAATCTAAAATTCTCAATTATCATAGGATGACCAAGGATGTACTTGAACTTGTTGATGAGAGAGTCTAAGTGGACTTCATGGTGCTTCAAGTAATGTATCAGCTTTTACACTACAATGATGAGTTCAAGGCAGTTATTCTTGATATCATAATATCTGATATCAATTTCTGACATCATTCAGATGAGTTAGTAAAGACTATTATTATCCTCCACTAAATTATTCTATGTGAGGAGAGCACCGAGAAATCATTCAATGGTTGCCACATATAATATGAGTATATTTCCACCCACTTGTAGCATCAGGACTAGTGGGTGAAGTTGGTACCAGTTGAGACTCCCCAAGGCTTCTTGGAAATCCTCATCCCTTTGGTATGTGAAATATTTATTCCTTTTCATGGTGAAGGGGAGATATTTTTGAGATAAGTAATTTATGAAATATCAAATATAGTAATTATTCCCTTTGATCCCTCTATGTTGTTTGAGATTTGTAGGGGTGACATTGCCATAATATCCCTTTCCTTTTCTTGGTAAAAATATATGTTATAGTTTCATACCAAAAATATAAGGAATTTACTTGATATTAACCTAAAATTTTATTTTAGTGGATTAGTATTAAAACTATTCACTAGCAATGTTTAAAAGTCTATACGAAGATCTGTGTAGTGGGAAATCTTCTATTGAGATTTGACCCCCAAGTCGCTGACATAAAATTCTTCTATTTCTCAAGTATGACATAATGATATGATTCATGGCATGTTTATAATTATTGATAGTGTTATTTAATACAAAGTTAATGACCTGATATAAAAATATCCCCTAGGGTTCCCTAAAGGTAGTGTCTTCCTCATCATCAAAATCCATCTTTATTTGATTAAAGCCTGAGTACCCTTTGATGAAGGAAAGGTATTAAAAGACAATGGTTGTAACGGTCATGTGTTATATGATCAACAATGGTAAATAATACTTTGGGAAATGTTGACTATATTAATTGAAATTGATGTATACCAAAATATAATAATTTTTTTCTTGACATGGAAAATGTTGGTGAGCCATCATGGGTATTTCACCTCCTGAACAAAATTTTTGGTGATCAAATTTTCAACTTCTACCTCTACATTAGTAAAATGAGATGGTTGCATCATCCTAAAAAAATTCTTGAAACATCAATGGTCATCAGGAAATCCTATATGGTGTGTATCCATATCTAGGTTTCATCGGAGCATTTCTATAAAATCACAATCAAAAATAAAAATTTTTATTTAGAAATGAAATGTAACTCTCTTGATCCTAAATTGGAATTAGGGAAACAATTCATGTCATTTTTTAGACTACTTCTATTCCTCATGTTATCTTCCTCATCTCATTAATGGTTTTACAGATTCCTTCCTCAAATGAGGGAGGTAAATTCCTGAGGTAATTCTCTTCTTCTTCAACCTCTAAGGATGTGGAGTCATTTTTTGGAGTGGTACATAATTTGACAGAATATGTATCATCATCGAGATGATAGTGGTCATGTGATGTGACCATTTCATTCTGTTATACTAGAGTTATTTTAATAAATTTTAGGATATTATTTTCTTATGTACTGTCACTAGAAATAAAATGAGTTTTTATATCTAGGATTAGGTCTACTACCTCTATTAGATTTTTGGGTAGCACATAATAATTTTCAATCATACACTAGGGATTATCATGGGAGGTCCCCAAGAAATTGGGGGTTGAAACCTTTATATTTTCAAATATCATTGGTTTTGTACATTTTATTTTATAGAAAACATCCTCATCATATATAGATTTTCAAGACTCAAATGGAGTGTTGTCAACATTTATTATTCTGAACTTCCCATAAATGGAGTATTTCAAATATTGATGAAAGGATGAACATACCGCTACATGGCATTGAAGCTAAAGATTTCTAAGAAAGAAATTACATAAAGTATCTTGTAGGATAATCATGAAAATGATGTTATATGTGAGATCTCTTAATTAATATTCGAACTTGATCTTCTCAAGAGGTCTCTACTAGCTCTTATCAAACGCATGAATGGTCATCTTTTTGAAAGATTAGTCCACTTTACTCTATCCCAAAAATACAAGGGTATGGATTGGGATGACATTGATATCTGATCTATGGTCAACTAAGTCCCTTCGGATGTTGACATTTTTTAGCTTTTCAAAAACATATAGGGGTCTGATGTGTCCCTGCATGAACTCTTCCTAATCATGAATTTTGAAAGAGATAGAGACATGAAATTTAGATGTAATTTTGTCCACTTGATAAACATTAGTTTTAAAAACAACCACCTCAAAATATTTTTGGATCTAGAGGGATTTGAATGGTGCCTATCTAAATTAATTTGGACGATTTAGCACATCTATGTTTGAGATATTGGTTTAGAAAACAACTAATTATTTTAGAAAGTTGTATCTTTTTTTCATGAGGTAGGTGATTCCCAAAGTGGGGTTTATACTTATTATGTGGTCTTGGAGATGAGTTATTTGAGTTATATGTGAATGGTTCATGTTCATAGGTTGAGGGAAAATTTTATGCTAGTGGCCTAGGTCATCTCAGCCTTTCCCATTGTTTTGGCTTATGCGACAATCGCACCCATGCCAGATAGTCATATAAGAGATTTGGAATGAATGATCTCTAGAGGGTTATGGTATACCAACATGTTTCTGTTATGATTTTTGGGTTGTTTTCGCATGGGTCTCAACATCATATATTTTACTTCATGGAATTTGATTGAAATATAGGTTCTCACCATGATCACTATTTTCTTTTTTAATGTTGTCTCCTACACCTCTAGTTCCCTAGTCAAGTATGGGGAAATCAAATCCATAGGAATATTCATCACTGAAAAATAGGTATACCAATTTTATTACATTAATAGATCCTAAGATGATATATTCATTCAATAAGGGGTACATTTTCTAGGTTGGTTCTTGTGTTTTCAATGTTGTAGGGATGAAATCATCAAGAGTTAATTCTTGCATCAGAGAAAGATATGAGTCTTATTTTTCGTATGTATCTTCCTATGTTTACTTTTCAATTTCACCTATGTGAGGTGTGTTTTATGTATCATCCCTTGCATACAATACCATTCTGTGTTTTAGAATCTATTCCCTTAGTGTAGCACGATCTCAGTGATTTTTTTGAGTCATCTAATTATTAAAATTCTCCCCACACATGTAAGGATCATTTTTTCAACCAAATTCTTATTATGGATTGGAAAATGGTTACACTAATCACCTATAGTGGGTATTTTTATAGAATCATGAGTCTGTAATAAACCATACTTTAGAGGACATATTCGAAGATGAAACAATTCAAAATGATATGTCATAGCCTTCAATGGAAAGGGAAATAGTCAAGATGATTGGTGATGATTACCTCAATATGATTACTATGATGCGGTAACATCAGTAGGATATTATATATGGATTCAAGGAAATAATTAGGTACTTCTTCATTTTGGATTGAGTATTCTTTTTTGATAAGTTCCTTAAATAATAGGTTTTCATGATCTCTTTTCACTTCAGGTCGAGGGAAATATTGTTGTTCCTAGTGTTGTGCATTCGTTTTTGGGATATTCAGGTACAACATAGGGGTTTGGATGGGAACCACTACTAGTTTGTGGGAAACATTTTTTCTTTCTTACCAAACCATTTCCCCTATTTTTAATGAATGAGATGAGATTTATCCATAGTTCATTGAATGGAGTCTTCTAGGTGCTATGTTGTTTCTTCAATTTCATTGATAATTCATCAAAATCTGAGTGGTTTGTAGCTCATCCGGGTCATTTTATGCAGATACCTCTATCAATTTATCCTAGGAGAGCAGGATTCCAAGTTAATAGGTTATATCCTTCCATATTGTGATGATTTTGGGAACCCTCTCATTTTTTTAATTGATTTTAGTTGGTCAAGTCAACAATTGTCATTTTCCTTAGTTATAGTGGAAATAGAACTAGAGTAGTTGATTCAGGTCTTACCACCATACAACATATCATGTTGGGAGTCTGATGTACCAAACAAAGTCTATCCCAACCAAAAACTTTAAAAAACACGTCATCTTGGTCACCACCTAAAAATTGCAAGTGAAGATCATTATGCCTCATCAGGACAAAAAGTGAATAAGATACTGCTCACCATCTCGTACACTATCAATGGTGGAGAAGGTAATATTTTCAAAATTGGTTTCAGGAAAATTTTAATATACCAATTTGGGGTGTAACTTTTTAACTGCATTTAAATGTTCACATAACCCTTCCATGGATTCCATTCAAGAAGAAAAAAACTCAATAGAAATGAGAAGTTTCTAATGTACTACTATCTATGGAACCTCTCATCTATAGGGAGTTATTAGGGATTCATTAGGTGGCCCTATTTTTGTGTCCCATGGATTCTCAATTCAGACTAAGATTGAATGATCACCCTTGAGAGGGGGATGTAGTTTTCACAATGTAGGTAAGTCATGTTCATCTTCAACTTCCTCATTTATATAGACATACTTCCTAGATTCAGAGTTGGCATGTTGTTCATATGTTTCTCTTATAAGTGGATATTCTCTTTATGAATGTATTTGATTTGGTATATTCATATCTATTTAGAGAAGATTCCTAGTACAAATGTTTTCCATGATTAGATCTTTGTTGAGTTGTCTATGATTTTGAATCTCATTCTCATATCATGTCATATGTTCCTCTATGAACATAATTTTGGTTATTCTAGATGGTGATTACGATATAGAATTGCCTTTACTTTTACATTTATCATTGTTACACCATAGAGGTAGGAACTCTATATTCATAGGTTCTAGGTTTCAGATTCTCCTCTAGTTTAGAGCATGTGCATCCTTAGTAGGTTCATCTAGAACCTCATCTTAGGGTATATTTTGGATATTGTGTCCCTGTTCATTTTCATCTTGGTCTATATTATCTATTATTTTGACCAAGATGACATTCCAAAAGGTGGTTTGGGAAATTGATTTTGTCCCACTAATCTCAATTCAATAAGATGAATCTATAATTCTTATATCAAGGTCATTTCTTGAACCCTTGTTTATATTGGAACCTTTTGGATTGAAACCTTTATGGGGATTAATTTCCTCCACCATAACTTCCTCCTATACCGTCATATGGATGATTACCTTGAGTGAGTTTCTTGTCATGTTTTTTTAAAATGTATCAGAATAGAAGATGTTCTTCTTGCATCAGGAGGAACAAATGGGATGCTTACTATCAATATTTACTTCCCAATCTAAATAATTCATATTTCCTCAATGGTGATGATGATTATGAATGTTTCCCAAGACTTATGGTATGTGACCTATTCCTAGCCACAACATGAATTTATTGATTGTTTTTTCAAGGATTAATTGATTCTAGTAGAGGATTATAAGACTCTTGGAATGGGCATTGTGAAATAAATTCCCAACAACAATCATGTTGGGGATGATCTGGGATCACCACTGATTTCATGAAGACCGTATTAGGGGGTGATGAACCTAGTGATTGATAATGAGACAATAAATACCCTAAGAATGTGTGTTGGGTTTGGTTTATAGTTTTTGTTGACATTCCCTGAACCCCTTCTAGGATTGGTGACCTGAGTGGTGGAGGAGGTGATAAATATTCCCCCATCTAAGTGGGACGGATACGACCATGGATGAAATTTATATCATCTTATATGAAGAATCAAATTATTTGGTGTAGAGTTTCTAGTTTATGAGATGGGTATAGTGGTAGCCCATGATGGGAGTTATTCTCCACTGTTTGTTTTTTTAGGTTGACCATATCTTCATATTTCATGATAGAAAAGTGTTCTCAATAATTAAAGGGGTCCATTTTAAAGATATGTTGGTAATCCTATACCTCCATTCATGACTTATTAGAATCATTAAAGTGGGATAATTCCATTTAAGTGACCAACTAGCTCACATGTCACCTGGTCCCCTGATTTTAGAGGATGCTATGATAGTACAAGGAACTATGTCTATGATGTTATACAATGTCATTGGTTCAGTGAATTGAAACATTTTATTCCTTCTCCATCAATGGATATGGATACATTTTGAGATTATGGTGATTATTTTTAGAATAATTATTATTAAATAGAGGCAAGTGACATGTATATGTTTTATTGAGATTTTTAAGTTTTGGGTCCAAAACCATTGATATGTCATCTAGTTCTAGCTAAAAACAGAGTATTTTAATGGTTTGAAGGTGACCCATGTATCCTAGATAAGGTAGGGGTTGATCACTCAATCTCTGATTATTTTACCACATATTTTATAAAAGGTAATGAATCAACTCCTTATCTATCTCATATGGGATCTCATAGTGAAAATTATTGAGAGGTAGAACATGGTGGGGAGGTTATTTCTAGATAACTATTTCCATATTTCAATTTCATGTTCATCTTTATCAAACTTACATGCCTCCAAATGGTCAGAAAACTGAATTCTATTCTCAGGGTCTTTTACTAACCATGGTGAATGGTTACTGGTAGTTTATGGAAAACTATTTACTGTTAAACTATGTGTTTCAACAATCTCTCTATAAGAATGTGTTTGAGTTTTTACCACCTCTATATAAGGAGGTGTTTGGGAAAGGTGAGTATTTCATTTTCTAAGGGAGATATCCATGTGTAGAGGTCAGATATAGTGGATATCAAGAGTAGAGTCTCTTCAATCCTTCTCTACACTACCTTGGAGAGAACTATCACATTATTTATTTCCTTATGATTTGGTTTAAGAGTCTGCAAACCCTTTTTGTGTTGAGAATGTGTCTTGAACAACCACAAGGATACTAGCATTTATATGGTTATGGATATGATCCATATTCTACCTTATAGCTAGAATATGTTGGCATCCATTTTGGGGTGGTGTAGGTATTTAATATTCTGGTTGAAAGTTCTTATAATATATTGATAATATTCTGCTTTTATGGGAGTAGGGGCCACCTATTGATAAGATACTAGAGTATTCCATTGATCTTCTTCATTGTTTGAAGGAATATAAGCATGCCTATATGTGGTTGTCTGAATATTTTTTTCAACCCAATATAAAATGGGAATGTGAGCCTCATTAAAATATTCATTTTCCCTAGGAATATTCTGAAAGAACTATGGAATGGGACAAAAGATATGATACTCATTTTTTATGGCCTCTGAAGGATGTTGGTGTAGTTTATCATTAAAAAAAGTAAGTATATGAGCATGAAATCTATGATCTATTTGAATATTCAATGTGGATTCACTGATAAGAATGTGATCCTATCCTGAGGCATGTTCTTATCTATCATAGTTATCCTTGGATGGAATGAGGATATGACCCAATTAGGTGCATTTGGAAAATGATGTCGGTCTTTTTCGATGGGAAGGTGATCACGTTCTAAGGCATGTGCTTCTCTCACTTGGTGAGACCTGGTTGGAATAGAAATATGTTCTCGGTATGGTGCATTTAGAATATTTCCCTGATCTTATTCAACATGAATGTGGACCTATAACGATTATTATACCTCTCTCACTTGGATATCCCTATTTGGAATAGGAATATGAGTCTGTTCAAGTGAATCATACTTTATTAGAATATGCTAAAAATCCTCCTGGAAAGGATAATGAATGTTTGTATGATGCATAAAAAACTATTTTTCATACTGATTAGTATATTTTATTCTCTATCTAAAGGGATACAAGTATGTGGTTGTCCCTATATCTATACCGGTGTTGGAATATGTCAGCGGAGTTTTTTAGATGTTTCTAGAATGTAGTTAAATTTTAAAAAGTGTGTGCCATAATATAGGATTCACATTTTCTGTATCTAATATGTATTGTTAGATATAATAAATTGAAGTAGGGATATGACCCACTTCAATCCTCTTTGTTCCACTGGAATATGTTTCTGGTATTTACGCATAGGGGAAGGGATATACTCCTCCCTCATGCTTGATGTATGAATTTACCCGTAGAATTATTCCATGTGATAAGAGATATGAGCCTACTCTCTAGATACGACCAGAAAAAGAATAATGGAATCATCAGCAGAAGAAGGTATATGATCCCACTCATTGTTATCAAAATCATTCCACGCTCAATTTTTCTTCCTAATTTCCCATTCATGTGTGTTAGATGTTGCAATGTGTCAGGTGCTTCCCTCAATATGTGATTTAGGGGCCATGGAATGATGTTGATGGTGTTGACAGTTGATATGATCCCTCCTAGGGGGCTCACGAACTAGAAGGGATCTGTATTTTACTCCTTCATACACCATCATTAGATACTGAAGGTGGTGATTTTTGTGCTCTGGGTATATGCTTCCAATGTGATATTCAGTGCCAGCAAGTGCTATATGATTTAATGTATATTTCTTTGTATGATGTGAAATCATTTATTTACACATTTAGAGACCATTTCAAGCAACTTCAAGGGTCACAAATTTACAATGTTGGTGTTATTCCTATACCATTTAATTTTCCACCCAGCGATGAAGGTGTCTTACCGGTGAGGTTGTTTTGTAAATATCAACGGTTTCTATCATGGAAAATTTTCTAGAATGGTCACTATATGAAGACTTTATATTTTTTTGGTTATTGATTTATATATCAATATATGAATCCATGAAGATAACAAGGAACATGGTCACCACTCATTACATTATTTCATGCATGATATATGATCAAAAAATATATAGAGCTAACACAATTTTCAGATCCTATTCTTGGTCCATCCATTATTCTTCCATTGACTTGTCAAAAGATGGATGGACATATTTCATGAGATACATGGTAATATTTCATCAACTAATCTTTTTTTTATTTTATATATTCATGTTAGGTAAACCATTTTCATTTCATAGAGAGTATGTGGATGATCTTTCCTGATAGTTTGATTATTGGGGGGGGGGGTGAATGTGGTGCACAATTCATCATGTCAGGTTCAATATTTCAACCTTTCATAGAAACATAAAATATTTTCCAAATCCATAACTGAGCATAGAAATGGTTTCCAAATTCCCCAAGTCGATTGAGGTTTCATACCCAATGGAATATAAGAACTCATATTGGATGATAGGATGGGAGGTCTTTCTCATCACAACCTTTTGGGGGGAATTTTTTTCTAATTAGAGACTCTCTTATAGATTTAATATATTTTAATGAATCTCTCATTAATTCCAATACATAATTGGTTACCCAAAAAAATGATCATGGGTTGGATTCTTTTATCTATGAAGAGGGGTCGATTAAGGATTTCATCAACATGTTTCTGAGTTTCTTTATTGGTTGCCCTTTAATGGGAGGTTTATTATGTTTTGATGGAATATAAATAATCACTATAGAGTTTTTTCCTCTAATTATATGATTAATATTTTGAGGATGAGGTTGAATCTTCCTGAGGCATCCTATATATCATACTTATATCAAGAATCAAAACCCATGTATTTCCTTAAACTTCTGTAGTTTAATTTAATATGAAAAAGATGTGTATTAGGGATCTTGGGCACCATTTTTTGAGCTTGAGCCTTAGGAAGGAGTCCTAAATATCCTACATAGGAATGAATTAGAGTCATCATAGTTCAATCATTCCCTTGGGGATAACCCCAAGGTGGATGCACTTATATGGGGGAAATAATATCATGCCATTTATCAGGACTTACATAGTATAGTTTCCCTATATGATGGTGGTTCATGATGTTAATTATACAATCACTATTAATCACTAATCCCATGTGATCCATGCTTGGAATGAGATCCAAGGGATATCAAGTAATAAGAATCATTGTATAGAGATATGAGACTTATGAATTTAGAAAATCCTTAAGATGTTTGATATAAAGATAGAGACTTAGGAATGAGTCTTATATATCCTGGTTATATCATGAATTAGAGACATAATAGTTTAGTTTCTTCTTTTTCCTCTAGTGGATGAGGAAGAATGATCAGACCATGGGAGTGATTGGGTCATGGGGGTTGGAATATTGGAGAAATGGGGGACTTACACTGAGGTATATTACCATTTGTGCTTAATCCTTATGAAGGAATCCTATGTATCATTAGAAACTATAGATTACCTTAAAAACTTATGTTTACCTTATGTATCCAATGGAAAATATTATAATGTCTGGGTAAGGCTTCTTGAAATGGAATTATTCGATATCTGACGTGTTCTAATTGTCTTCTTGAAATGTCTATGGATGATTGCATGACATGTATGATGATGTCTGGAAATGCCCAGGAGACCTAGAAGACATTCTTAAATACAATCACATGATTCAGTTGAATTTTATGAAGGACATCATCTAATCCAAATGACAGGTCTGTAGGACATCACATGATCAAGGATGTCATAGTTATAGGGTGTCGCTTGACCTGGATGACATGTCTGGAGGGTGTCACATGATCTGGAAAACTTAACTATAGGACATATCCTGATCAAGGATGACATATCCAAAGGGTTCCACATAACCTAAATAACATTTTTAGAGGATTCCTCAGGATCAACAATAAAATATCTCAATGAAATTTCAAGACATAGCTGACATGTATTGGTTACATCATGAGACCCAGCTAAAATATCATGGTGCCACCACATAAATTGGGATACATATCCATAGGTCATCACAAAATTTTTCTCGTAAGCCTGGAAGACTTCACAAGACTTGGTTTTCATGCCCAGAGGGTTTCATGTGACTTCCTAAACATTTCCAAAGGAAATTTCGTGATCTAAATAGCAAGTTGAGAGAGTTTTCCATTATTTGGTCAACATGTTTGGGTGTTAATTCATGATGTGATCTGGTCATTTGAAGCACGTGATGATCAACATATCCATATTCTCATATTTCTCCCATCTTTTTTAGTCTTTATTATATACGTTATTACATATGTACCCCAATATTTGTTTAATGTCATCTTATATTAGGTTTTACATGATCCAGTCAACATATGATACCTCTGTATAATCTGGTTGACACAAAATAAGTACTCACGAAATCTATAGAATGATCACATGAAGATCTTATGCATGTCAAATAATCCCTAAAGTTATTCCCAAAATTTTACCTGGTAGAGGGCCATTATGGTTGCGTGGTTGGATGTTCTGATAAGTCCACTCCTACGCTCTCATGTAGCAGTCACCCATTATCAATTGATGATACATCTATTTGTGTTCTCAGGGGGAGAGACTTATAGGATTCACCATCCTAGTTATATTTTATCTTTAATGGTGTGTTTCTCATGGATTTCGATTTGGATATAGTGAGTGTATTTTAAAATCAAATGCATTACACGATCCTACCTTGGTTTATCCATGTCATTGCATGATATTCAGTAGTTGCGGGAATATTCTTCCATATCAATGTTTATTAGACCCTAAGTAGTTAAAGGGATTTTACCGAACCATGTTGACATGTCAAGGGGATTTCATAATGTTTGGAATATATGTATAGGGGTCTTCGTGATATCGGGATTCCTTTATAAAGGTATTCACATGATCGAATATGACTTTTCTTGGGTGATTCTTGAGACTAAGGAGGAATTACAACAACCCTACTCTTTATTACACACATAAACATGATTTATTACATAAACATTCGCTTAATACAACAATGGGGATCGAGAGGTATAATGTCTTTGGAAAATTAAAAACATTACATAACATCTTAGAACATAAAACACATCTTTACAAAAAATATCTTTTAGATAACTACAGTATTATTTCATACTTAGCATTGCATGGGATAACCTGAGGACATGCAAATGAAAAGGGTGAGCTATAAATACCGTTAAGGGTGTGAAAACGGAATAACATGAAGAATATAGTACATGTTAGGAAATAGGAATATCAATGGTGCATAAGAGAAACATGAACATAAAGGCATGATATAGCATAATTATCATAACATGGAAATGTGGCAATGGAATTTAACATGATATTAGCTTATTCAAGGCTCATTGCACATGGAGCATGAGTAAAACCTCATTAAACATGAATTATCATGAGTAAACCATCATTGCACTTGATTTAGCATGAGTAAAACCTCATTTCTCATGACGTATCATGATACTAATCATTACTCAATGCATTGGAGCACTATTAGGGCATATCCTATATAAAAATTTCATTTCATGCATAAGTGTACCCCATGGATCATAAAACATAGATTCATTAAACATCATAATTTATTTCAATAATATGGGATGTGTAATAATAAAATGTAATTCTTCAATCAAAAAGTAAATTTTCATAAAGGTGAATACATTTGATAGATAAATAGGTATGGTATTCACTTACATGAATATTTAGTCATGGGAAATTTTGGTGTAACTTCGGCAGCATAACAACATCAAATATAAATCATAAAATTGTTTTATGAGAGAGAAAGGGGTATATCATAATTTATAAATGGAATTTATGTTATGGGGGTCATGGAACATAATATCCCAACATATTTAATGGAATTTATATGAATAATATAAAATAATTTCTTGAATGTAAATGAGAAGATAGAAATTCCTTATGGAATTTCAACATGATAGTGAGTGTACATGAGAGGCATTAATGAGAGATAAAGAGGTATCTCACCATTAAAATATAAGGAGGAAAGTATGGGGGAGGTGAGAAATCATACCCCACATTTTTTAATTGAATATAATAGGTTATAACAACATAATGAAATTTCGACAAAAAGGAGAAAGTAATAAATCCCTTACAGAATTCTGGCATGGAAATAGGTGTAAATAAGAGGCATTAATGAGAGATAAAGTGGTATCTTATCATTAAAACATAATGAGGAAGTATAAGGGAGGTGAGAAATCATACCCAAAAATATTTAATTGAAAATAAAATGGCATCACAATATAAGTAAACTTGGACATAAATAAGGAGGGAAGGAATGTGAGGATCCCTTACATGGAAGTGTGATCCCAAAGGCTTGGGAGAGGATTAAGAGACGCTTCTTGGGATATTGGGGAGCCTTGGGAGGATTCTAGAGAGAGGAGGTCAAGGTTTTGTCGAGCTCAAAATGGTTTTAGTGAAGAGTAATGGGATATTTATTTCATTTATATAGGGAATGAGATGGAATTCATTATTATTTAGGTTTCGAACACAACACATTAAACTAATCGAAACCACAAACCATCCCATGGATTTTCCCATGATTTTTTCCAATGTGGAGTGTAATAAATTATTTTATTATTCCAATGGCCGAACTTATTAAAATATTAGACTTGCTTATGTGGAGGAGAGTCACACACTGAAGGAAATCATTTTAAAATTTAAAATATTTTATAAGTCTGGGAAGGTCCACTAAGGCCCCATAAAATTAATAAAACAAATCTAAAATCACATTATTTAAAATTTAAATCATATATTGGACGAATATAACTTTTATAGTATTTTATTTCCTCACTATTGGGCCATTATGAGGTTATAAAACAAAATATATTTTTAAATGGTATTTAATATTTACCCAAAAATTTGACTGTCTCAAAAAATTATGAAAAAATTCACTGTTTGATAATTTTGAAATCCTAATTCCAAAAATAATATTAATTTTATCTAAATAATATCTTAAATATGTGAGTTTTCACTTTTAAAATAAAAATCAGCATTTATTAAAAATTCATTGCTTTTGAAAAAAATAGTTTTCAAACCATAATAAAAATTACAATTGTATTTATAAAATTTTTACAATAATTTATATTTAATAAAAAGTAATTTAGTAATAATATTTTTTTAAAATTTTATTTAATCCAGAAATCCATTAATTCATCAAAATAGCTTTCAAAATTGAATATAAACTAAAAATACTACTTGTTCATTAAAAACCAGTAACATAGTAAAAATAATAAAACGAATGTATATTCATTATTCAAAAATTATGCAGATAATCATAGTGTTAGGGTCTTGTTACAAAATACATTATAAAACTTGAATAAGACCTAAGGGTAAGGTGTGTGATATTGATAGACTCCTGGGGTGGCTCAGATAACATCACTCAGGTGGTAATATATATTAATTTCCACTTCTCATGTAGGTTGTTCCATTCAAGCTTAATGTATTGAAGCTCAGCATGGGCTTGGTCAAGAGTGAATCCCAATGACACTACCACTTTACTGAGCTCTGACAAATGTGCTTCAAATGGAGAAATTCTACTGGATGAGGCCATCGATTCCTTTTTCAATGTAAATTGGATTTGTTAAAACTATATATTTATATTAATAATGTGATCACCATTCAACTGTAATATTAGAAACGGTAATATTTCTTAATGGTATTTTAAAATCCAAAAACTTAAAACCAAGTAATTTTATATGTTATATAGTCATTTTATATAATAATACATTTAATTAGATCAAGAGGAATTTTCATTAATACAATTTTGGGTCGTTACAAGCATGTTAAGGGAGCCTTCATGAGATCAGATTGTCATGCCTAAGTGACTTAGATAGAACAAGGTGTATTTTAGATGGGGCCTTGCATGATCAATGGTGATCTCCCATGCCTAATAAACCTTTTCAAGTAATTTATAACATATCCTCACTCTATAGGAATCTTATGACATTACACTTGTTATAGATATTTAATTTTCAAGGATGTGAGATATTGTGTTGCTATAAGAGTGTTGTTGAAGAAAATCACTCTCCGTTTCTACAATTTATCACAAGATCAATGATGGATCTTACGTTGATGCATGAAAAGTTTCATAGAAAAATCCTATTCTTGTCTATGGATCCTAAGTGGGAACACATAATCGCATGGGTATGTTTGAGACCCCTCACATGATGAAGGTTACATGTCAACAGAACCTTGTATGACCAGGTTGTAATGTTTTCAAGGTATTCATGATTTATTTCACATCACATGAGTAAATCTCATGAATATCAACAATATCATAAAGTCTCAATATTTTACATATTTCGAAAATTTATTTTACAAAGGGTTTTCGATTGTTTACAATAATCCACCATTTAATGAGTCATGTGATTCATAAGAACTTGTCTGGAAGCCTCTGAATGATTATCATCAATTGTTTTGGTGCCTTTTCAAGAAGATGGATGATTGTCAAAGGGTCTTCGCCTGATCGGTATCAGATCATGAATTGCATATTATCTTTTCACATTAATTTCCTAGGATTATAAAATAGTGTGTCCATTGAAGGCTATACGATCCATGTGCTTTGGACACCTTCTCTTCCTTTGTTTTATGGATAAAATAATACCCATTCTAGAGGATTTTTTCCTTTTTGATTTTTTATTCTCATTTTGTGGGCATCAACAATATATATAAATATTCGTTTATATATCGACATAAAAATAAAAATACACACACAAACATATTTTATAAATGTTTTTTTAAAATATTAGAAAATGTATGTAAATATATATAAATATATATAAATATATTAAAAATATATAAATATACTGATAAAAATTATGTATATAAATTCAAATAAAAAAATAGATATATCAAAAAAAAGATGAAAATGATATTGAGTGATGCTAAATCATATCCATATAGAGGTATAGGTTAAGGTTCAAATCGAAGAAAACATATGTTCTTGTGATGGTTAGTGAGCACTGATACAGGCTAGGGAAAGTAGGGGTGTGAGAAAATTTATAATGTGGTTTAGATAACATTGATAAAGGTTTTGTTAATGGGTGTAGTTTTTATAAAGGCTTCAAGCTTGAACTGATTAATGTAGTGGGGTAAGTACTAAGTGTTGAAATTTTATTAGCAAAGATAAACACAAGTTTTATTAGATCTCTTTTAGCACTAATAAAGAGGATATTTTAAGTGATAATAAGAGATAATAAAACTATTGATGATAAAAGAACCTCTTATTAGTGCTGATAAAGGACCCCTTTATCGCCAATTTTTTAGTGCTGATAATGGGTGTCTTTATTAGTTATATTTCTAGTATTGATATAAGATATCGACTTTTAAAGGCGTGTAAAACATCAGATATTTTTTAGCAATGATAAAACCTTCTTTTTTCAATAATAAAGAGAATATCTATAGTAGTTAACTTCTATAATTTTACATTGCAGTCACCTTCATAAGAGGTTACAAAGGTAGAATGTTACTTTTCCTGTAATTCTGAGGGTTTGGGAGTCAAAGGTCCCTAAACAAATTATAGAAAACATTATACAATGTCTAAGTGTAATGTTTTAAAAAATAAATTTCACATGGGGTGTATATAAAAACAATCAAACAATTATATGATGTGTGTATTTTATGGATGTTTTAAACATAATTATTGAAGATGGATTTATATTTTATGGGAAATGTTTTTCTACATTAACTTGAAACCTAATGATTATATTTTGTAGGATGGACGGATAATCATGGTGTGAAAAAAATTTCTTAAATTTTTATTCTACAGTTAAAATCATTTTACCATTATTGGAAATAAATTTCATTTTACAGAAACCACATAAAATAATTGTGTTATATCATTTTTTAAATATTTTTTTATTCATAATTTTTAAAAAACCATGAATAATTGATATAAGGTATCAAACAATGTGGTTATATTGGATGATAAGTGTCTTCTAAATATCAAAATAAAAAGGGGGAGGAATAAAGTGTGTGTAGAAAAGTGACGGATGAAAGAATTTTTGTCATTTTTTTAAGCATCATCATATATTGTAATATTATTAATATGAAATTACTAAATTTTTATTTCAATTAACATTTATTCCATATTTCAAATTTAGTACCATCCTTAATCCCATATGAGTATTTTTTTTTTGAAAATTTGAAAATTTACAATTAATGAATAAGACATCATTCTCAAAATTAAATTTTTATGTTGTTTGGAATAATTGTACCTATTTTCATATTCATACTTTATGTTTTTATTTTCACACACTAAATTTGGTGAAATTAAAAAATTACTAAAATGAAAAAAATTATTAAAAAATTAAAAAACAAAACTAAATTAACTAAAGCTCTATAGAACTAAAATAATTTTCCAAATTAATGTCTTTTAATAATACACTAAAATTAATGTAACTATATCTAAATTAATATTAAATAAATGAGTGATGGGGTTGTATATTTTTTTGAATCAAATTATTTTACTAAGTTAACTTCATTTGACTGTAAATAATGTAGATAATAGGAATATTACAACATTGATATTTGGAAAAAGGATATATATGAACTGAAAGAGACAAATTATCCCAATTAAGGATAAAAAAGAAGAAAATTAACTAATGGTTCATTATTATTTTCAAAATATTCATTTTACTACAACCCAAACATAGGGGAAATTAATTTAATAGAATCATTTTTATTTTTTATTTTCTTTTTTATATATTTTATTCATACCATTATTTTAATCATTGTTTATATATATATATAAAAATTAAAAATAAATTATTTGTAAAAATACATATAAATGTTATATTATCTCTCTAATACCCTTTTTTATGAAAATATTCTTAATAGTAACTTGTCCCCATAGTAAATGAAAAGACACAGATTGATTCTAAAATAATATATAACCCTTTATTATCATGTTACAATCGTCATAGGATAAATAGAGATCCATTCCCTCCTCAAGCATGTGTGAAATAGAAAATGACCATGCTCACTCCAACATTGATGCAAATTCATCTTACTCATTCCATTTATCATTTTATTTTATCTTATTCTATGAAGTCTTGTTTTTTGTATAAGATACCTATAACTATCCTTAATCCTCCTTTTTATCAAGGAAAACAATTAATTTAGGGTACAATTCTCCATTTTTAACCCCTTATAACATGTATATACATTTATTTATATAATATAAATATTTAATATAAATTTATTAATCTATTATTATATATGAATATATAAACAAATAATATAATATATGAATATATATATTTGTTATTTGTTATTTGTTCATGTATGGGTGTATTTGGTCTATTAATTATGTATATATGTATGTTTTTGTCTATATATATAATTTATAATTTCATTATTTCTTTTTTCCTTTATTTTTAATATAATAATTTAAAACCCATGATTTTTATAGTAGTATTTCTAATCCTAGAAAATAATTTAAAAATTTTCAATTAAAATCATGGAATATAAAATAATGATAAATAATATTTAAAATATTTAAATACTATATAAATTATATTATATAAATTATAAATTCATAAAATGGTCTAAAAATGTTAAATAAATCCAATTTAAATTAAAATATTCATTTTTTCACAAAATATCATTAAGTATTCAAAATAAATATTTTCATCTACTATATATTTATCTCGATTATAAGGATAAATGTTATTTATATTTTTAGAGTTTTTTTTGTCAGGGGGTTGTTCTAAATAATTTTTATACATATGAAATCATAATTTTAAATTGGAGTGCTATAATAAGATGAATGAATTAATCAATCTAATAAATTTTTGATAGATAGAGATCGTGGAAATGAATATAGATTGAATAAGTTAAGAATATTTTAGATATAAGAATCAAAGGAATGATTTTCATGATTGAACGTATTTCTAAACAAATATATGCTTACCAAAGGTGGTGTAGATCACAATTTATCTATGAATAAAGGTTGTGAATATCAAATTTAGTTTCAAGAATAAGTTGGAGATATTACATTTGATGGTATAAAGTCTGAAAATTTTTAATAGTTTTAGACGTTGGAAATTCTATTTTATACCTTTTGATAATTTATGGGTAATTGTGCAATATTTGACATTGAAATTAAAAATGGTAATTTTTTTGATCACAAAAATGTCTTTTGAGTTCACCATTAACCTAAAATAATACATCAATCCCCACAGGGTATAATTTTGGTGGAAATATATGTCAAATATGGATATTGGGAGTGATTATTTTAGTAGAATATTTTTTTACAAGGTCAAATAGCCAAATTGGATAACCATGTATTATGGAAAATTTCAAGTTATAGAGAACACGCAATTAGTTTAAGAATTAATCAACTAAGTGAATGAATTAAAGTAACCTCTTTTGATATTAAAACATCTATCAACCCTAATTTATCCTTTTTAAACAGACCTAAAAAATGAGTATACCTTTTGGGGAATCACTAATATAATTTTTATATCCCTCTTCCCAGTCATGTAAATCATTCATGGTGTTTGAATGATCATGATAATGATCTTTTGAATGACGATCCCAGTCTATTCCATTCAAATAAAATTTAATTCTTTACTTTTATCTATCTTTTTAGTTTTAAATCATGATTATTTCGGTCAAGAAAAATGAGGTTCATGGATTTGATTGAAGGATATATAATAGGTTTCAATGTAAAATGGATTAAATTGAGAATTATCATATTTGATTTATCTAATTTAGTATATTTTCTACAAGAAACTGAGGTTAGAGATCCTAACTATCATCCTAATACTTTATTAAATTAAATAATAATTATTTCCTCATGATTATTAAGTTATTTTTTTAAAATTATTTAGAAAATATTTCAAAATAATGAATTGAATAAGGTTTAAAATATATGATTCTTTATACAGTGAACCATGATCTAGGATTATCATAAATATGTTGTTTTCCTCTAATAAATTATTATCAAGGGAAATATATAGATTAAAAAAGGAAA
Source organism: Viscum album (assembly GCA_963277665.1). Taxonomy (NCBI): domain Eukaryota; kingdom Viridiplantae; phylum Streptophyta; class Magnoliopsida; order Santalales; family Viscaceae; genus Viscum; species Viscum album. The sequence continues at coordinate 672,515,673 of OY728123.1, forward strand.
TTTGATTGTTTTTTAAGTCATGGATGTTTATTGAGAATTATATTTAAATATAAACAAATATTTTTTATATTTTAAAATATAATGAAAAAATATGGATTAATTATGATGAAAATATAGAGAATGATTTTAAATTAAATATGATTTTTCTGGGGGTATACTCATAATTGTTTTAGTAAAACATTGACTTTTATACTCATTCTTAATATATTATCTAATTGTGATTGTTTATAAAATAATATATTATTTAATGTTTTGTTTTTTATTGATTTATATTTGTGAGATGATATAGAAAACAAGGGTCTTATAGGGGTTTAGTTTTTGTGATTTTTTCTACTATTTATGATGATAAATGAATTTCATATAAGATATAGAATTTAGGTGGGGAAAGTGTCAAAATTGAATTTCTCTTGTCATTATAAATTATGATGATGTATTGGATGAATAAATAATATTATGGTAAAATTCAATTACTATTACTATTCTATATTTCTTATTATAAATTTTTTATATTCATATTTTTGTATTACGTATTTTGTATTTATTATATTTATAGACATAATGAAATGTGGTTTTTATGGTTGTGGAGGTATAGTTCTTAAAATGAAATTTTTATTATTATAGATATATCAATATGTAGTTATTAAGGTTATAAATAAATTTTATTATAGGTAGTTAATCTACTGATGTATGTTTGGGTTGGTATTTGGGTTTATTTACACTGGTTGGAGATTTGTGATGTTTTATCATTGAGAAAATGGGAATATAAATTATTTTATTCATGATATTTATTGGGGGTTCATGTTTGATGTTATAGGTATTGGTGCTGATTTTGGATTAACTAAATATTAGTTTTAATTATCTATTTCATTCACATAATGTGTATATATTAACACACTTACATTATATATATTTATATTATATTTAAAGAAATATATTTGGTGTGTTATTTTTGGAAATATGTTGAGCACATGGGATTTAAATTGGTGTAAAATTCCAAAATTTTCAATTATTTTTTCTTGAGTGATATCTTGATATTAATATAATGTTTTTAGGAAATATTTTTTTTGGTCTTAACATTTTATGACATTTTACGAATTAGTTCTCCAAACGAATTATTTTTTAGTACATTATTTGATAGACTTATTATTTATGATTCATTATCTTGTTGTTGGATATTTTTTCCTAACGGTAATAACACCCTTTTATTTTAGATTATTCCTTCAGTGGTTGTATCTAACCCATTAACTATTAGAGGTAGGATTCATGGATAAAACACTAATTTTATATTATTGAAGTGCATTTTTTGAAAAAACCATATTAGGATATAAAGGTATCAGATTCATGGTTTATAATGGAGAATGTAGCATGTACTAATAAGGCTTGTATTGATTTGATAATACAAAATATATTTAATTAACAAAGTGAGTTTATTAAGATATGTATATTATATATATATAGAGGGAGTATGTGATTTAAATAAATGATTAATATCACCAATGTATCTTTACTATGGATAATTTTATTAGCTATATGGTGTCTTAAATGGTATGGATTTATGGATCATGTAGTATCTATTCATATTAATCATGTGTCTTAAACATAAAATGATTCTTCTTAATGGATGGACATTGGCCTATTTATAGTAAAAAACCCTTATCAGTACATGAGTAAAAATATCTTTTCTAAATTAGAATTATTCATCCCATTCATCATTATGTTGAATAAATTGTTCAATAGGTTTAAGAATAACAAGAGATTATTTATCGAATGATGGAAGTCATAACTAGAATTGATTAGAGGATAAATTTATTGGATTTTAATTGATATAATTTACAAAATTATAATACATTTTTTAACTAAGATTTTTAGAGATGGATATAGGAGTTTAAATACGCTTTTCATTAATTTATGGGAATAAAAGAAATTATAACGTTTCTAATTAGTTTGCATCTTGGAGTGGATCTTCTACAATGAAATCATTTCCTTAGTGATCCTAATTTATCTAATATCCAATATGTTCAATATTGATACATAATTATATATGATTTTCAATCCTTACCCCCTCTATAAAAATTTACCCCTCATGGGATGGAAACCAATGAAGAGAGATAATAGCCCATGAGTCCCACCTATAGTAGGCCATTGGTTGAAAACTAGCACTGAAAATATAAATAAATTCACACATATTTGAGGCATACTCTCAAAATAAATGTTGATTTAGTATATTTATATTACTAACAAAACAAATCCATAAATAAAATTGAAAACCCAAAAATATCTAACAATTCATTTAATTTCATAGAATTGTAAATAAAAGTACCAAAATAAATACCAAAAAACCATATTAAAGAAACTCAAAGCCTCTAAGATCCAGGATAAAAATGTATATCTTGGTCTCCATCTCCCTACTAATAACCTGAAAAATAGTTTATAGATAAATAAGGGTGGGCATAAATTATATCCTCAGTAGGGTTATACAGAGGGACACTTTTGTAAATGTGATAAGGTCATTCTAATTCTCTAATGAAAAAACAATAATATCCAAAAGAAACAATCATGTATAATAGTTCCATACCAAACCAAGGGTCACTCAACAAATAAAACATCCAAGAATAAAAATATAATAAAAATGATATTGGCAAGGTGTACTTCACATTACTTCCCCACAGATTTTCCACCCTGAAGACCCAATTATGTACGTTCTGAAACACTCATTTATTTTGTATACATCATCATAAAACTCATGAAAACAGATAATCCCCAATTTTAAAACCATTCCAAATTAATCACATCATAATAATACTTTAACAACATGAATAATATATAACAGTAGGGTTTCCTAAACAAAAATGACATCAACCTCATGTCATCCACCTACAATGCATGAGCCCCCCCACAAACCACGACATCCTCTCACAAATCACCACCCCAATAAAATTTATCCATAATCCATCATCGCTCATGCATAATAACATCACCTATAAGAGAGAGTGTGTATGATGGGGTATTAAGCCTACCATCCATACCAACCCTGATGTTTGAGGAAAACCCCGAGAACCGGATGCCTTTGGGGATATGTTGAAACACACAACTCAAATGGTGTTCATATGGAAATCACAAACAACATAAAACATATAATAACTACACAAAATAAAAATAGCTATTACAACACAAATAAACCACCAAAATACTAAAACCTTTGTATATCTATGATCACATGTTAATATAACTAACATATATTTGTCCCCTCATATGGTCCCACTTTCCAAGACCAAAACAACACATTTAATCCATGGTTCCCATTTGACCACATTAGTTACCAACAATATAAATATTAATTTATTATCATTATATATTAAATTATAATTAATTAATCTATCCAATTTCAAAATTTATCATCATCCCTTCAAATTAAATTAATCATCATTATCCCATTTTCTATTTCAAGCATTCCATAACTACTAGGCATCTATCGAGAGGACACACAATGAAATAAAAAATCCTCACATTAATACCATAGTTTTATAATTTTCACTAACACCATATCCTAGAAAACCACACTATCATATTGAACATCACCCCACATCATACAAGTCAAACTCTATAAGGAACCCAATATTTCTATCCATCACAAATTGATTAACATTGAATAAAAATAAGATGAAATAATTCCTTATATACACACAACTGTTTCACTTTAAATCTTTAAGACATTTAATATTTTCATTTTAGTGGTTTTCTATAATAATAATTATAATAATATATATGTATAATAAAAGTATGAAGACACATTTCATAATAAACAACACTTGGCACCCAATCATTGATAAAAAGTATCATTGAAATAATTATATAACATTTGATATCCCCCCTACCTGATCAATTTCATTACACCCGATTAATTTTACTCATTAATAAAACACTGAACATCCACACATAAGGGAAAAATCATTATAATATCACATGTTCATAGAAAATAAAAATAGAACTCAAATACACTTCCTCAGTTTTCACTTTAAATAGAATTATAGTCGCAATAGAAGAATAAGGATATCAATCTCTATTAAGCATGAAGGGAAAACCATCATTATCTACTGACAATAATGAAAACTCAAAATATTAGTCCCTAAATATAGGAATTCATCATAATTAATATCCATTATAGAGGTAAGAACCAATATGATAAAAGGGAGATGAAGGTACCTTGGTTTTAGGGAACATGTTTATCCATGATTCAAGTGGTTGGAACCATCAAAAGAGATAATAAAAGGGGGTGAAGGAGGCATAGTGTTGACTAATGTTTGAAGGATCAAGAAAGTAATTGATATATTGGAGGTTAGACTATCTATTTAAATAGAAATACTATGTGTAGTCACCATATTGTAGAGACAGACATGTATATTGTGGTCTCCTTTGTTCAAAGGATATCACAATCTTATGTGGTCATTCCCTCTATCTCGCTTGTCTTAAAAACAGGATTTGGGCATCACCACGACCCAAGCAATGGAATTATCCAATATTAGTTGACTCCTCCCACACCTACTCTAACAGGACACTATGGAACAACACAAAATAATATACATTTTCTCCTCGCCATGAAAAGGTTCGTGATGTTTTGAGATCATGTTTCTTATTTTCCACAGGTGTTTCCCAAAACACCCTGCCTAGTGCCATGCCCTTCACTGGGTGTTTCCAATCTACCAATGTTACGTTGGATGGCCACCCAAGATCCAAATTGAACACCTTGTCCAAACAATATATCTCACTCATTTTTTAAACTCCTATCACCACATGTCCATCCCAACAGCCAACATACAAGCATGCAAGACCAAAACGATGAGAACTACTCCCACTAATATAGTGTGGTATTCCATAAAATAGACCATAAAAATTCTATAGGATCATGAACAACTCCAAAATCCGTTTAATAGTGACAAAAAACAATAAAAATTTATAGGGAGGTACTATATAAGTCATGTCTGGCATATTAGATAACTCCAAAAAAAATCTCATCCACAAGAATCAATGTGAGACCTAGATAAAAGAGGAGAAAGAGAAAGGCATGAATAATCATCCTATGAGATACCTTTAAAGGATCTAAATATTAACCAAATGTAACCATAAACTGTGGACACCATTCCAAGATAACCACTACCACAAATTTAAAATATCAATACCTAAAGTGAAAAAATAATTTCAACCAGCCTTCCTTGTCATGATTTTATCATCATTGGGTGGAAATTACTCACCCACATGTTTTTTTTAAATTTCAAAAATATTACACCACTTGAACAAGAAGGGTGTTCCAAAATTGATATTCATGAATCTAAAACACACACCACCAATAAGTAAAACATTGCATCTCATAATTTAGTACAATTTAGAAATTAAATAATAAATTAAAAAACAAAAAAAATGTTACACTAAACAACATTGGGTACTCAGAGTGGATATGCATCTCATGACCCCAAGTAATATCATCCATGATAACATGGATCCCTATAATAAAAAATAAGTGAATGTTTCATGAACACAATAATTTTAATCAATGATCATATTTATCAACTGATTTCTCCCTGAATGTCACACCCTCCTAGATTTCAAAATTTCCTTAGCCAATGATGTGGGATTCATTGTGAAGATACTAATGAAATTTGATATACAGAATATTATTCGATCAAATCCATCTTTGGTGGAAGAAGTATCTAATAATAAACTACACCAATGCATTCCAGCATATTGAATGGTTCGAAACCCATGTTGGAACCTTACTTGAATGACCAAGCATCCACTAACCATGATGTGGTAAAACGTAAAAAATAAATGGTCACCAACATTGAATTCCAAGTTCCTACTACTTAGATCATTATAAGTCTTATGACAGTCTTACATTACCTTCATCCTCTCACAAAATATCTAGAAATTCTTATTTAAACTCTTCTCCACAACAGTATTGAGAACAAATTAATATCCAACATCATTCTTATAACATCCTGGTCTTAATGTACATAGACATTACATTATTTTGGTATAATACATAAAACATTACAAAAATAGATGCCCAAATACCCTATTAGTATAGTGCCTTTTGGAACATGGAATCATAAACACTGGTACATAAGTGAGCTACATTATTTCCCACAAGGTTATCCAAGACTATCACCCCCATTAAAAATATCAAACATAAAATATATCTTCAAAGCTTAGAGAGGGAGACAATAAAATATGTGATATTAGATTCTTAGTAATGGTAAATATAAGACATGCGTAAGAATAAAATTTAGAATAAGGGTTTGAAAATGTTATCATAACATTATAATATCATTCCATGTATATCAAAGATCATATAATTTAATCAAGGAATAAATATTAGTAGATTATAATACAAGAATAATAAGGGAAAAAGATCATAAGCCATAAAATAATAACATATGAATAATAAATGGAATTTCTGAATACACATAAACTTATAAGGTAATTCCCTAAAATTCAACATACATTGCTATAACATATCAGTAAAATTCTTGGGGCCTATACCAAAATAGGTTTGACACACCACCATCCCTAGTGTTAGTCCATTACTTATAAGGGATAGGTTTTCCACATGTTCCCATCAGGGATAAGGTTTACCCATATTCCCATAGTGGATAGGGTTTCCCAATCTTCTAACTTCATAGTGACCAAACCTGTTGGGAAATACACACCACAATGCCTAGTCCTAATCCTTTCCTTATAAGGGGTCTGGTTTCCCCATATTATCATAGTGGATCAAGCATATTGACATGATTCCCATCATTATGTACTGATATATAAATCATTATCTAATTCATTGGTGGGAGATATAGGTCCCATTAGTGAAATAATAAAACCATTCATTCATATACCATAAGATAATACAACTTTCATCATATCATAACCTATGAAAAGTGATGGGTTTCATAAACATCATATTATAACCCAAGAAATTAAATGGGTATCAAAAACATTTCAAAAAATCATAAAATATTGAAAATAGAAATGTTTCATAATAATTTAATCAAATCATAACCCTTTAAATGAATATGGATTCAAAACCATATAATATATGGAAGAGATATAGATCACATAAAAATTATACTTTTAAAAAATAAACCATTAAAGAAAGAATATGAATGGTATTCTTGGATAATTTCCACAAAAAAACATAAAATTTTAATAAAGTATGACATCTTATATTGAGAAGGACTTTGAAGGATCACTTGAAACAATTGTTACGTAAAATATCATTTCATTAAAAATAATTTTTATAAATAAATTTCTAAAAAAAATATTCTTATAAATAAATCACTACTACATAATTTACAATCTTTCTTGAAGAAAATATTTTTTCAATATTAAAAATTATCTTTAAAGCATAATGGATTTCAAAAAAAATTATTTTAAAATAGCTTTGAAAACATATAATGGATTCTTCAAAATATTTTGAAAACTATATTCATTGAAAACACCTTAAAAACTCATAATGAGATATTGGAAACTTTCTAAATAACTTTTTCTTTGAAAATACCTTTAAAATTTGAAAAAAAAATTAAATCATTTAAAAAAATCTTTCAGAACATATAAAATAATCTAAAAAACATTTTGAAAACATTTTTCATTGAAAACATATAAAATAATCTTGAAAACATTTGTGACACTTTTTAAAGATATTTTTTTAACCATTTAATTGCAAAATATTTTAAAATATACAATTTTACAAATTATTGGGAAAAAAATATTTCTTTAAAAACAAGAACCTTGTAAAATAAAAAGGAATCATCCTAGAAATTATAGTCATGATGGTGGGTAAATCAATACATGGAAAACATTCCATTTTCACCTTCATAGTTTAGAAAATTCACTTGATCGAAAAATAACAAGAAAATTACATTTTAATTTATTTTTTGAAAAGGAAAAACATGGGTAAAAAAATTTTTTAAACATCATAGGATATTAGTAAATCTTTCTGGGAAACTTTTTTATAAATCATGATTTGTAAAGAACAAGGATTTCTAAGGGAAATGAGAAATAATGTTATACTTTAATATAAAAAATACTAATTCTATAAAGTATAAAATAGTAAAAATTCTCTTCATTAGATGATATAAAATTAATATGCAAGGGTCTATAAACTTCCTAAGAGTTATTGATATATGGATAATACTATTTCATCAATTTAAGAACAATCATAAATAATCTATATAAATGATGAGATAGAATCTATAAACCTTAAACACTTTGGTAACATTAAATTGTAATAAAATTTAAATAATATCATTTAATGGAGATTAAAATGTAATTAAAATAAAGATATTCATGATATAATATGTCAACAAAAATTATATACACCTCAAATAAAAACATCATTGCATAACATGGTATGTGTCTCAAAGATGGGAAATTGAGACAAAATTACTTTACCAATTTGGTATGATTTCAAACATAACCCCCATGAAGTTAATATAATAAAATGGACTTGTAAATTCCCATAATTTTAATTATATTAATCCTATAATAAATCTGAGGGAATTATAATCATCAAAAAAACGAAATGAGTGTTGAATAAAGAATGTAACTCATATAATTAAAAAGTGAGATGAAATTCTTTTACCTTAAGTTTTGAATTTCTCTGTACACATTCAGACCTACTATATAATAAAGATAAGTTTATTATAAATCTATATAAAATCCATATTATAATATATAATACCATATATGATTCACTTATTACATTATATTACCTTTTTATTAACAATCCCATGTTAAATTATTGTTTCGTGTAATAACCACTTGGTTTATCATATGTGTTTTTACTTATTATTCTAGATCCACTTACATAGATCATGATTTAATTATTTCCAGAATTTAAAATATGATTTATATATAATATATATTATTTATATGAATTTTTATAGTAAACTATAATATATATAAATATTAAATGAAATACAATGTTCATGGAGACGGTAAGCCATAAGTATGCATGAACTCTGTTTTTGCTTTATTGTCGTACTGAAAGAATTAATGTAAATGAAATATATGTATAAAAATATATAATATAATTATTGTATAATTATTATTTAATATATATCACATAAATTTAATAAACCCACCCTTAATACAACCTGTGTAATGTGTGAACGAATCACATTTCATGGAGGAGGCGATAGTCCACACTTTCTTCAACAAAGTAATCGTATTTTCACAAAAAGAAAAGCATGAAGGTGGGATTAATATAATAAAAAATAAGTATAAATAAATAATAAATATCATATATATCATATAAAGAAATATTTTCCATAATTATTCCCAACCATGAGAGGTGGTAAAGGTAAAACGAACAACATTATTTCATGAGGTGGTAGTTCGTCGTACATAAAAATGGTAAGTTCATTACCCATTAGAGAGAAGTGTGTGAAAGTTTTGGTGGAACCCATTATAAATAAAAAAATATTATTATATTGAGGATATTTTTTTTATAAACATTTAGTATGAATAATGTTTTGTAATGGAGAGAGAAAATAATAGAGAGGAGATTGAGGAAGGATGTCACCTCTTTTTTGGGTAAATATTTTTGGTTTTCACCGAAGGGATTCCTTGGTTGTATTTATGTATAAATAGATGATTCAAGGAGTAATGTAGTTATTTTAGTAAGTGAATTAGGTAGATATTTTCTGATCCTAATTGGATTGAGAGGTGTGAATATGGGGTAGAGGTGGTGGCCTTTTATAAAGGAGGGAGGGGACACACATGACATTTTTGAAAACATGTTAGGTGTACCAACATTTTTACCTAAAAAAGACATGAAAATAAACAAATATAATGCAAGGTTTATGGTCAAAATATGGTCATAAAATGGGTTATGTAAAAGTTTCTAGTTCAATTGGGACCTTATTTTTATGGTTCAGTCCCTTATTAAGATTAATTTTACCTTAATAGTTATAATTATTTTTATCACTTTCATTAATATTTTTTGGTAAAAATTTATGTTGATATTATTAGACTATAAATATTATGTATATTAAACTCATTTATATAAAATTTTATAAATTAAACTCACCTAAGAGGAGAAATTATGTTTAATTCTCACCCCACAAACGTGGTGAGAAAGCGGGTTATTAATGTGAGAATGTTCAAAAGTTCATTAAACTTTTATATATAAATTCAACATAAAAATGATTCCAATGATATAAATTGGAAACATTTATGTATAATTGATCTATTTTTGGGTTCAAAAACAACATAAAATATAATTTAAATATATAAATAAATTTTATTAAAAAATAAATTTTCAATTATAGTTTTGTATTTTTCACTATTCACCCCAAATTGAGGATTCTCTAAAAAATACAAAAAATTAAACCTAAGATAATTTTTGAATTCATAATCAATAAATGGATTTTATTTTTTCAAATTAAATTTCAAAAATTTTATAAAATTAATTTTATAATTGTTCACAGAAGAACATAAAAATATATTCTGTTAAGAAAATAGTATTTTCAAACATATAAAGAATTGTTTTTATTTTTATAAATATGATTTATCTATATTAAAAATTATAAATAATATTTAGAAATTATTTATTACTATTCATATTACTCTGTTTAATAGCTATGTTATAACTATATGATTATAATAATAAAATTTTGTTTCATAGAAATTTAGTGTTGCATGTAATACAAACCACATCAGTGTTGCGTGTAGTGATAGATTAACATGGTATAACATAGAAATAATGTTTACTTATTGTATTACACAACACAAGACCTAAAAAATTAATTTATTTTAAAAAACGTTTCACAAACTCTCATGGTGTTATATTCTACCCCCCTTAAAATGAATATATCCTTCCAAAATTATCTTTGTTATTAAGGTTTTAATACTTGAAAGGTCCATTCATAGAAACCCAAATCATAAAAATGAACACTAAAAAATCCTTTAAAAGGGGAAATTTATAAACATAATAGTTACCAAACTTTTCACAAAACCAGGTTATTATATAGGGGAACATATTAGGGAAGTGAAAACATGGTCATGGAATAAAAAATATAAATAATTGTAGAGATTGGTAAAGATCACTAACTACAAGAAAGGTGGTGATCAGGAGAAAGTTAACATTCAAAAAACCATGATGTGTAAGAGCATGAAATACTTCTTTATATCATCAAAAATGATAACAATATGATAAAATTTTATTTCAAGACCTTTTTCCTAAAATTGATTTTTTTCACGATAAGATATAATTACATTATTTCATTTCCGTTCATATGTGAAATCTCACCCGTTGTTCTTATCTCAACAAATTTAAACTTCACCACTTTCTCTAAAAAGAAAGGTGAAAATTTAATTTCTAAAGAACAAGCTGATCATAGGATCCATGATATTTCATCCCATCTATCATCAATTTCCATAAAAAATTTGGTTAGAACATGTTATCCAATATTCCCACAAGGGCCTCATCCCAGTTGGTGAGGACTCAACAAGTGCATCCAAGAGACTCAAGTTTAAAACTGGGAATATGCATATTTATGGGGGTACTATATCAGTACTACAAACGTACTATTGTAGGGACTATAACGGACATTGTAACAGGTACTGTTTGGTACTGTAGCAGCCAGAACTATTCATCTATTTTGGCTTTCAGGCCACCGGTTTACTCCGTGGGTCCTTCAAGGATTTTGGGATAGTAAGGCTTTCTGGACACCTCTAGGCCTTCAGGACACCTCAGGGCCTCTGGGCCTCCTCAAGGCTTTTGGGCCACCTAAAATTATGCTTAATCGACTAGGATGACTCTACAAGGAGCAAAATCAAGATAGGGATTCAGTTTAGGGGTATTCACCAGTGTAGAAGCTAAGAGATGTGGAAGAAAGAGAGGTTTTTGAATTGCCATCAGGACCAGCTTGTGCATGCATGGGGAGCCTAGCCAAACATCCATGTGAAGGTGGAGAGATAATATCATGATTTAGATTTTGGGGAGGAGTAGTTCCATGTAGTTATACTCCAGAAATTTCTTCTACGATCTACGAGTAATGTAATCTATAATCCTACAGGAGTTGTAAGGTTTCCCCCTCATCCCATGAAAGGGGGTTATAAAAAAATAAGTAAAAAAGAATTCCTTCAGGCCATTGGGGTGTTCGAGTAGGATATCCAATATTCATAAATCCTCATGTGCTGAGATAATACTTTAATCTTACAAAATTCTCTGATGATTAACTTAAACCTTCCATAAATGTTCAACATTATAACCCTTCTGAAAGATGAAAATAAAAATCCTTAGAATGAAGGTCACTAAATTAGATTAACATTAATTTCCCATATATTAAAATGTATCTCTTGGTTTTTACATTACAAACATGTGAATACCCAGTTCATATAATCTCTTTAGATTTTGTAAGGACCTGAATTACCATCAATTATTTTATAGAATATTCATGCTTCCATATTCCAAATATTTAGGTATATATTCCTTAAATTCAAGATGTTATAAACTTCATAATTGATAATATAAACCAATTTTTCAAAAAAATATTATCAATTATAAAGTCTCTGAAACTATCTAATTTACTTTATCAAAATTTATCATCCCATTATCTAATCAAAAAATGATTTTCTCATCATCTTGAACACATTAAGGGTTTCCTTCCCTTAATCAAAATCTGACATTTCAATGAAATCACTTTTCTAATTCATTAACACCATTTAACATATCCTTTACAATCCTTAATTAAGATATTATACTGATAATAATTATATATTTCCCAATTCGCATATCATAATCATTGAATTCCAAAACATATATACTTCATTCATTCCACTTCCTTCTCAAAACATTTACTATGATTTTTTGACTTATTCCTTGATACACCGTTCCTAAATTTTAAAATATGAATCTTGTATTAGCACATATCAAACTCAATTTAATCATGTTCAACAACAATAATATTAAAACATCACATACCTTTCATATTGCGTTCAAGGTCTCTTCATTAATAGCAGAAAAACCATTACTATACCAACTTGTTGATTCTTATCATTATCCTCCCACATAGGATATAGAATTTAAAAATAACCATTCATTCCACAAAAAAGTAATTTAACTAGTGATTCTGTATTAGGGAGGACAATATTCTCAACCATTTATTTAACCAAACTCTTCATTTTTTTATAGCTACTTTCTTTAGGGCCTTTTCTATAGTAAAATCATCTTATTATTCCACTAATTCATTCACTTAGGTGATTATTTCCAAATTATTCTCATAAACTAAATTCAATATTCTTTCCTCCATTGTCTCCATTACTCAAACTCTTAATAAAATCCTTACTCATATTCATTGGTGAGTCTAAGTGTCAGTTAAGGAATAAGTTGTCAATAATGTTCTATGAAAAAATGTTAGGAATTGTTATAACATCCTTTTTCTAGTAATCATCCCATTTGAGTACTCATTATCTATTTTACCATCACATCCGTCATTAACTTAGATCCTTGTGGTTCCTGCCACTAACATAAACAAATTATCATATAGTAATAAACATTTATCATAGTTAGGAACAATATTATCATAAAATAACAACTTATTGGATATCTAAATTATAATAATTTTTTATATATGAAACATTTAGTATAAACTAAGTTATTCATAGTTAGCTAATAATGAAATACTTCATGATGGTTTGTAAAGATTTTGTGAAATCCCAAATCATATGCCTCAAGAGTTTTAAACCTGGTGTACAGTAAGTCATATTTCCTTATACTGGGTTATGCTTGAGTTATGCCTAATTCTCCTTTTCCAAGTTGTTAATACTAGATACATCTGTTCTAGAACCATATATACATGTAGTATCCAGACAAGTATATAGTTATAGGAAATCACTCACTCAATCCTTTACCAAAATTCCAAGACATTTTCTTATACTTTTCCTCATCATTATTCTTATCTTTAGAGACATCCCTATATATATCCTTACAAATATTCCTTGCAATATCACTAAAGTTTTCACATCCTATTTTCAAAAAGTTATCTAAACCATTGATATGATACCAACTATAATAACCCAGTCTTAACGTATATATACATTGAATCATTTTTTGAATACTTAAAACATTACAAAAATATATACCCAAATACTATATTAGTCTAGTGGATTTGGAAACATGGAAATATAAACACTGGTATATATGTGAGCTAAATTATCTCCCTCTAGGATATCCATGACTAGAACCCCTCATTGACATATCATAAATGAAATATATCTTCATAACCTAGGGAAGAAAACAATAAATGGGGTGAGCTCATATTCTTAGTAAGGGAAAACATTGGAGATATATAATCATAAACTTCAAAAGTAGAGTATGTGAACATGGTCGTAATATTATAAGATCATACCCTACATATCAAAGATCATAAACATGAATCATAGAATAAATATTTCTAATTCATAAGACATAAATAATAATGGAAATAAGAGAATACTCCATGAAATCATAACATAGGAATAATCCATGGAATTTTTGAATAAAAATAAACAAGAAATTTCATTCCCTATAAGTCAAGATGCTTTGCTAGAACATATCAGGGAACATCGTGGGGACTGCACCTACTGGGAAAGAAAAACAACCATATAGAGTCGTAGTACTTTCCTTATATGGGATCATGATTCTCCATCCTCCCATAGTGGATCAGGATTCCTAATCTTCCCATAGTGAATTGGGTTTCCCCATAATTCATCTTCACGGTGACTACAAATACTTGGTGGGACACACCACCATCCCTAGTCGTAGTACTTCACTTGTAAGGGCTCTGGGGTCCCCATTTTCCCATAGAGGATTAAACCCTTCAACATGATTCCAATCATTATATAATGTGATATAAATCTTTACCCAATTCATTAGAGAGAGATATATATCCTACATATCACATAATAAAACCATTCATACATGTTCTACAATATAATAAAACATTCATCATATCATGACCCATAAAAAATATGGGTTTCAAAAACATAACATCATAACCCATGAAATGAATTGGGCATCGTAAACAATTTATCACACCATAACCTATAGAAAATAGATAGGATTGATAATGATTTTATCAAATCATAACCTATAGAAGAGAAACGGGTTTCACAAACAACATGCTATTAAGAATAAACAATTTTAGAACAAATATGAATGTTATTCTTGGATCATGTTCCACATAAATCACAAACTATAAAAACAATTAATTTTTAAGTGGAGGAGTATTTTGAAAGATCACTTAAAACAATTCCTATGAAAATATCTATTCTTTGAAAATCCTTTTCATAAAAAGATTTTTAAAATACTTTTCTTATATAGAATGCTTTAAAATTTCATTTAAAACATTTATTATGGAAAATATATTGTCCACTTTGAGAAAAACGTTTTCAAATATGATTAATTTTGAAAACATTTTTTTATAATTGCTTTCAAAAATTATTATGTAATATTTAAAATGTTTTGAGCACATTTTTCTTTTAAAACACCATGAAAACAAATAATGAAATCTTAAAAATATTTTAAAAATATTTTCCTATGATAATATACTGAAAAAATTATAAATAAGGATGGAAGTAATTAAAAAAAATTCATTCAGTTATTATAAAATAATCTTGAATAACTTTTGATAACCATTTTTCTTTAAAACGTATAAAATATGATTGAAAACATTTGAAAATCTTTTTAAACTTAAAAAATTGTTTCTTGAAAAACCATTTACTTAGAAAAAATATTTAAAATAAAAAAGTTTATATAATATTATGATATAAATTTTATTTAAAATTTAAATAGTTTTAAACATAAAAAATCAGCATCAATGAAATGATGTTCATGATAGCGAGTATGTCTGTATATGCTGAACGTTCCTTTTTCACCTTAAAAGTTTGAAAAGATTCCTTGATTGGGAAATGAAAAGAATATTACTTTTAATCCCATTTTTTCTAAAATGTATGAAATGGGTAATAATTTTCATTAGGATTCATATTACAATAGTCAAACCTTTTTTTAATAATTTTATATAAAACAAGATTTTGAAAGAACACGAATTTCTGACCAAAAAGAGAAATAAAGCCATATTTTCATAAAAACATTTTCATATTTTTCTTAAGTACCAAAGATTAAAAAAATGGTACCATTTATTTTATATAGAATCAATATCCATAGGGTGAGTAAATTCATGAGCGTTATTGACAGATTGATATTAATATTTCATCAGTGGTAGCATAATAAAAAATAATCTTTATAAACGGTGTGATTGAAGCAATAAACCTTTTCCACTTTGGTAAACTTAAATCATAATAAGTTTTAAATAATAAAATTAAATTAATATGAAATTATCATAAAAATAATTATATTCATGTTATAGTATGTAAAAATTCATTATATGCACCTTATAAATGATATAGGTTCATAACATGGTTTGTGTCTCATACAAAGCAAATTGCGACAACAATTACATTACTGATTTGGTGACTTTAGAAAAAAACCCCATGAATGAAATATAATTATATTAATATTTATATAATGATAAATTTAATTATAAGAATAATATAATACATCCATGGTCATTATCCACACATCAAAAATGGAAGGAGTGGTCAATAAGTCAAGTATCTCACCGAAATAAAAAGTTAGATGAAATTCCCTTACATTATGTCTTCAATTTCCTTGTACACATTAAATAATCACATATAATAAA
Source organism: Viscum album (assembly GCA_963277665.1). Lineage (NCBI taxonomy): Eukaryota > Viridiplantae > Streptophyta > Magnoliopsida > Santalales > Viscaceae > Viscum > Viscum album. The sequence continues at coordinate 672,532,406 of OY728123.1, forward strand.
TATATATTTATTATAAATCTATAACATAATAATATTCTTATTTATAATAACTTATCTGATTCACTTATGACTTTATATTACCCATTTTTCAATAAATCCATGTTAATGTAAGGGTTCATGTTAAAACAGTTTTTTATGATATATGTTTTGACTTGTTATTCATGATCCTCTTAATTAGATAATGATTTAATTATTTAAAAAATGAAAACAAATATTGTTATATTAAATATATTCATTATATAAATATTTTTATTAACATATAAAATATATAAATATTTAATGAAAGTCACCATTCATAGAGACGATAGGTCATACGCACGCATGGACACTGCTTCTGTTTTATTGTCATGTTGAAAGAAAGTAAATGAAATATATGTATATAAATAAATAATATAATATAATTAAATTAGAATTATTATTTCATATTTATCATATTATTTTACGAAAATCATCCATAATACATTCCATGTAATGTGTGAACGTATCACATCGCTTTGAGGAGGCGGTACTCCACACTTCCCTAAATAAAGTTATCTTATTTAAAAAAATGGAAAGAAACAATGTATGGTTTATATAATTGATAAAGGAGTAAAAATAAATCATAAATATCATATATATATAATATAAAAAAATATTTTCTATCATAATTACAAACATTGAGAGGTGGAAAAGGTAAAACGAACAACATTGTTTCGTGAGGCGGAAGTTCTCTATACACAAGAAAGGTAATTTAAATACCCATTAGATGGAAGTGTGTGAAAGTGAATTTAAAACACATACAATAAATGAATATATTTATATTTATGAATTTTTTATTATGTGATCCTGGAATTAGAATAATTGATATGGTGGTGAAATAAAATAAATGAATGGATCTGGAGGAAGGATGATACCTCTTCTTTGGGTAAATCTTGTTAGTTTGAACCAAAGGATTTACATTGTTGGATTTGTTACAAAATTATGGATTGAAATCAGAATTTAGGTATGTTGAGAAGTTAATTTTAGAGATATTATACAAATATATGCAGCTTTAGTGTTCTGAAGAAAGGGGATAGGTGGTGGGATATTATAATGGAGGGAGGGAACACAATTTTCCTTTTTTAAAACAATTATAGTTTATCCAAGTTATTACCTAAAATTATATTTAATAAAATAAATAACTAAATAATAGAAATATTATTCCCAAAATATAGACATAAAATGGGTTTTGGAAGAGTTTTTATGTCATTTGGTCCCATAAATTTAAGGTTTAGTCCCTCATTAAGCTAAATTTTACATTAACTGTTGTAATTAATATTAATCACTTTAAATAATTTTTATGTTAAATATTATGATGATATTATTATAATATAAATATTATAATTATTTGAGATATTTATTTCTATTTTAAGAAATCTAATTCAAATAATAATAATTTTGTTTAATATTAATCCCATAGATGTGGCGAGAAATCAGGTTTTAAGGTGAGAATATTCAAAAGGTCATTAAGGTTTTATATATAAATTAAATATAAAAATGATCCCAATGACCTAAATTGTACTAATAGACTTATAAATGATCTATTTGGGCTTTAATAAAAACATAAAATATATTTTAACTATATAAATAAATTAAATGAAAAAGAAGTTTTGAATTAAAATTAATATTTTTCTCTATTCATACAAAAATTCGGTTTTTTAGAAATATCTTGAATATTAACCCTTTGATAATTTTGGAATTCATAATTAAAAAATTATTTTTATTTTTTAAAAATTAAATTTCAATTTTTTTAAATTATTTTTTAGTTACAAATAGATACACATAAAAAGAAGTTCTTTTTAAAAATAATATTCTCAAACATATAAAGACTTCACTGATCCAATTTTATTTCTCATTCCCATTATGATTTAACTCTATAAAACCATTATGAATATTATTTAAAAATTAGTTATTAATATTCATGTTACTATGTTCAATGGATATGATGTCACTATCTGATGATAATAATTAAATGTTGTTTGGTAGAAATTTAGTGTTGCGTGTAACGTAGTCCAAATATGTGTTGTGTATAGTGAAAAATTAAATTAGTATAGCATATAAATAATTATTGACTTAGTTTATCATTAAAAACAAGACATAAAATATTAATTTATTAGTAAAAAAAGTTCACAAAATCATAGCGTGTTACAATTCCATTATAGTGGGGATCGACATCAGCTCCTAGAAATTGCCTCAAATACAACCACACTAATGTATTACTGGTAGAAATTTTTATAGTATAAGTCATCCAAGGGTATGTGATTCAAAAAATCCTATTAAAAATCAACACAGAGGCACAAAATTTATCATCCAGTGTCTGTATGTTCTACTCCTTTTACCTATCCATCTGAGGATGAAAAGTACTGCTATAGTGAAACTGATAAAAAAGTATTTACTATAATACTGTCCAAAATAAGGTGTTAGAATGAGTATCCCATTCTGAGATTATGGAACTTTTAACTACATATATTCACACAACCACATTCATAAATATCTTTACCAAAACATATATGATACTCAACTACTTGATTGCTAACAAGTGATTCGGTTTCCTCAGTCAATCCATGATTACCCTGATAGGAACATATCCTTCCAAAATATAGGGTAATCTAGTGAATAATTCTACCTCTATATCCTACCACATCCACTCAGGGGGCATATAATGGATAAAATAGACCACCATGAACATGATTATATTCATTTAGAAACTAAAAAACCAAACATTTCACAATGAACATTTCCACTACCATATTCATACTTGGCTACCAGAATTGTTTCTTCAATCCACATTAAATTTTTTGATATTCCCATGTGAATCACTAAAGTGAAAGTTTAAATGAAGAACAATATCATGAATTTCCAATGTATCAAACATCACCTCTTATAATAGTTTCCATTTCAAACCATCCTCTGACCATCCCCCCATATCATCATCATAGCTAACACGGTCATACATCACCTATGCCTTAGGGTCCCCAAATGTGAATCAAGGATGATTCCCCCATTATATGTTAATGATTTCATTTTCCACTAACTTCCCCTATAAATGTTTGGGTCACTGCATGCTCCTCCTTCCTTTAAAAATATCCTTAGATGCCTAAACCACATCACCTTGGTAATTCTGACTCAGTGTATCAACAACTATATTCCCCTTTCCTAGTGTATATAAGTAATATATATCATAATTGTAGAGAATAATCATACACAAAAATTTATTCCCTAAATTTCGTTTGTATTGGAATTTTATCTGCCTTTTTAGTTTCTAATACCTCTATAGATCTCTCCGACTCTTCTCCATCATCTAAAAATAATACAACCTAGAATATTGTTTCAATATAATCTGATTATATATAAATTATTATCTTCGGGAAGGGGAAGAAAACGGTCATCTTATAAACTTATTCATCATTATGTTCTTTTAAGTACATGGGTGTAATCATATATTTTTTACATTTAGGTCTTGTTAATTTCATTAAATACTTTGGTTTTCCTTCCATATATATGAAAAAGGGATTATTATTTAGTGAATCAATGTTCACCCCAAGAATTCTATTACCTAATTATCTTTTATTCAATTACAATTACCAAAGACCTAATTTTTATCAATCATAGGGTTATTCATTGATCATAGGGGTTGTGTAACCTCCTAATATTTTCATCACAAATTGAATAAAATTTATTTTTAGATGATGTACCCCTTTTATCTCACATACATAGAGAGATTCGGTTTGTATATGGATTGGAGTTGATTGGAACCAATGATAATGAAATTTTGTAGAAAATAAATTATTTCTAAAAGATTTTAATGAATGAAAATGAGTTGTTTGGGATGATTTTTTAATTCCCCACCACCCTAGACCACTCAACAGTACCCAAATTGGTGGTCACTTCATGACCTCAAACATCCTCCCCATATGACAGATGTTACCAACAAGTATGGTGGGTCTATAGTGTCATAGTGGAGAGACTATACCATAATGTCAGAGCAGAAATAATATAAATAACTAAACCACATAAAATACTATAATAAATGTAATGCATAATCACACTTCCATACATCGCAACTATTCTTATATTCGTTTGATAACATATATAATTTAAAATAATTATTTAAATAAAAAGAGTCTACAATTCTATAAATGAGCCTCACTTGATCTAAATCCCCGTAGTCCACCAGAGTAACCATAATGGATAATGATATATTGGACCTCTTCCCTACACGAACCTATGAATGGTGAATTTTTCTTAAGTAACCAACTTTCGTTTCCCGACAAGAACAAAGTTAGTATAAATTTGTAGGACACCCCCAATAAGCTCCTTAGTATAACTATTAATCATTTTGTAATCCTAATTGATACTCGTTGAGAACTAAACAAAAACTTGTGGAAGTGAAAATAATGAATCATCTTTGATCCCTAGGTTTTACGGTGACAACTGAGATTGACCATTCCTACTTGGGTTAGTGTCAGATATCTCAAACAATGACACCTATCATCAAGGGGGTGATACAAGTCCTACCTTGGGATCTCAATATCTATAAGGACACAAGTTTTTTTCAAAAAAAATCCTTTTATTATAGTTATTTCATATATTATAAATCAGATAAAATCACATATGTATCACAATACAAACATTATAAATTCAGAATTAATTAAATAAAAGGAATTTCTTGAAATTAAGGATCATAACCCAATTGAATAGTAAAATGATCATTGGAATAGTAACATGAATATTGGAAATATTAATTAGGCCAATAGAATATTAACCTCACCTATTAAAGTATAAATAAAATTTTGGAATCTTATGAATGAAAATATCATATATGTATTTCATGGTATAAGTAAATAAACATTTTAGAAATGATTAATTATGTGTTTGTTTTTTAAATGATATAAATATTAGATTACAATTTCATAATTACAATAATGATTTAAAAGAAAATTTATTTTCATAAAATGTATTCATAAATCAATTTTTTTCTTATGATTATAAGACAAATTTTTGAGACCCTAAGTGATTTTTTAAAGTTCTATAAAATCATTTATAATATTAAAAACAATATTTTCCAAGTAAATTTTGATTTTAATTAAAAATTAAAATTTCCATATTTAGAACAATATTATCATAAAATGGAGTTCATTTTTGAATTCTACATGTTGAAAAATGGTTAATGTAAATTGTTGAAATTTTTTCTAAAATACTTGATTTTTTTGTAATTATTAAAATACAATAATTTACGATAAATTCTAAATTTTGTAATTTTTTATTCATTATTAATGTAAGGCATATATAGGCCTAAAATATCAAAATATCCTCCATTAATTTAATATATTTGGTGATAAGGTTCAAATTATTAATATTCTTCGGCCAAAATAATAAACTAATGAATAAATAATGAGGAAACACCTCTCTCATCCCCTATTAATACCACCCCTCACCACCTCTTCTCCTAACACCTTCCAAGCATTGAGCCTTGTCCAAATTCTGTCTAATACTCTTACCAACCCCCTACCCCACATCTGAAATCCTTTGGACTCAATAAAATACCAAAACCAATCCCCCTAAAGAGGTTCTCAATGAGAATGATTCAAGAGGTATAATCCCCTTTCTTTTCTTTTGATTTCATTTCTAGTTACTTTCTTTTATTATTTTCTCTTCACCTAGCCTTATCCAAGTGGCAGGATAACTCTAGTCCCTTATATATAATGGCATTTTATTATTCCAATGGAATAATCAAACTTCAAAACTCTTCTCCTATCCCTTTTATTATAAAAATGAAAACATCGTCCATGATGTATTGTTTTATCTAATGATTCGTTCTCACAAAATATAACCAAAAGTTATACAAAAACAATTAGAATTATGGAATTTCATTAAAAACATATAATATCAATTCTAGATACTTATTTACATTTTATATGAACTTCCATTCATGTATATAAGTGAATCGATAATGAAACCAAAGAAAATGAACACTCCCGAATGATGAAATTGAACACTGTAACTCATCAAAATGTCCATAAACGAACTTATTAAAATTATAATGAATCAAATACATATCGAATATTTTTTTCAATTTATTAATTAATTATTCTAAATTGGTTATCTAGGATGTTAATGTGAAGAAATCATTTGTACATAATGTAAGGGGAATTCTAGAACTCAATTTCCATTATTTGGGTTATTCCTCTATTATTCAAAAGTTCAGTATGTATATTCTTTTAAAATTACACAAATATAATTTCATTTTTCTACCATTTTTTTATTTTTTTGATAAAAATTCTTTCAATATTATTTAATGATAAATGAAAATATTTTTCAATAATAACTCTTCCTTCTAAAATAACATGATTTTATTCTCTTGAAATTATTTCTTCTTCACTCATGATGGATGATTCACATTCCATGTATCATATTCCTTTTTATTTTGGGAAATCCAATGTTAATTCATGAACGAATGATTTATTAAAATATAATGAAACCCATTTCCTTTCCATGGGAAATATTATGGAAAATATATTTATACATTCTATGTGGCATTCATGATTATGTAAATGTTATGGTCTGATTGGTGCACCCAGAATTTTATAGCGATCCAATGAATTATTTAATGTGATTTATCTCATGATATAATGTAAAAAATGTGTTAAAATTCTAGTATATTTTATTAAAATGTTTATGTTATGGTCATGATCATATGTTATGCATGAACATCATGTTATCTTTGTTCATAATTATGTGTGGTAGTTGACCACTAAGATGAGATGTTTCATTTTTATAAATTTCCACATTCCTTTCCTTTTTATAATGATTCCTATCATGATTATGATTATGATACACTGATTATGGTGTGATGATTTTTTTCCTCACCCATGTTTAATTTCACTTTTTCACCATCTTAATGGGATTTTAGATCACCGCTTTTTTTAATGTATACCCTCAGGTGAATAAAAATACTAAGGAGAACATGAGGACCAATACGTATCCAAAGAAGAAGGAATTAAATAATGATAAGGATTTATTATTTATATGTTTTTTGTAGTCCTAATTTTTCCATGACACAAAAACATTGGATCCTAGTAATGTGATGGTGTTATGTTTTTTATCAATAGAATAATTTAATTATCTTGTAATAAAGGTAGGGACTCTATAGTTGGTATTAAGGAATGGTTTAGTTAATTTGGGAATTATTATTATAGAACCTTAGTGAAAATATTTTTTATGAGATTAATTATATATAAGCACACAATAATCATTGTTTTATAAAACTCAAAACATAAGGATCCTATAAGATATTCCTTTATATTTAATTTCACAAATGAATAAATTATTTTATCATGACTTTTGGACTTACGATTTGTTCAAACCATTTCTATTTTAGTAAATAGTGTGAACTAGGAGAAACTGTATCAACAACCTATGAGTGGAATAATGAGTTATTTTACTAATGAAATCCCCAATGCCTTTGGAAATGGAGTCCAAACATTCATGGTGATGCTTACCCATTTGTCTCAAGATATGAAAAACAACCTAAATAATTCGGAGAATACTCCTTTACCTAGGAGGGAGAAACTATCTATCCAATATTTTATATGGATATATACATTGAAATATTTTGGATACTCTGATACACTAGTCATAGAATAGTGGGTCTACTCAATTGATATGACCTTTTTTTGATTCAATGTTATGAGTTGGATGAGGTTAATATGTTTATATGTCATCTAGATTTAAAGTCCGACCAATAGAGTGAATTTATTTATAACACCGATCTAGTGGAATAGATTTAAGAGTTTATGTATGAATACATTAAGATAATTTTTCTTAAAAAGTATTTCCCATGAACTCTTCTTACAAATATGGAAATAGGATTCATATAGATGAAGAAAAAGGAATGTGAATCTATCATTGACTAGGAAGAAAATTTCACAAGGCATGTAGGATATTATTTGGGTTTTGTTATCAAAATTGATAAAAGAATATAGACTTATTCATTAGTGGTTTAAGACCACATTATCAGAAAACTATATAAATTTAGACTTTCAGAGTTATTAATAAGTTGTTTGATGTGCTATCAAAGTGGAGATGGGTTTTGGAGAATAGAACCATGGATATGGGGAGAATAATTAAAATATTGAGTATCAAGTTGGGGGATCTAATGATTTTTTTTTAAATAAATATCAACCACTCACATGTCAAAAATGTGTAAATAAACATCATGGGACTTTCCTCAACAGGATGGGGAAATGTTTGAAGTGTAGAAGATAAGGCTACCAAGATCATGAATGTCAAAGAGACATGAGGAAGTTCGAAAATGTGGTGGAAGAAAAGAGTTTCCCACCTATGGTTCAATGCTTCAACTATAGGGAGTAAGGGAATTATGCAAGGCAGTGCACTAAAACTAAAGTCCTCAAGGCTAATCAATGCTAGCAGCCACTAAATAAAAAAGATCAAGTGAAATCATATTCGATCACTATTGTTGTGGTGAAACCCAATAATGTTATGGTGAGAGGTATGCAAATTATTAATTGATGAATAGAAAACATACGATTTTATTTTCTTTCTATGCATTCTATTATATATTTCAAGTTTAGTAGAACAATTCAAACACCCAATCAAAATATGGTGGTTATATTTTTTGTGAGAATAGAAAATAGGGAAATTATATCATCCAAAGTATATGACTCCTCCAAAGATAATTTTTATGGATCTAACCTCCTAAAAAATATTATCTTACTTACTTTGTTAGAGTTTGATTCTATATAGGGGATGTATTGCCTATATTTATACAAATTCAAAATCAACAGACGAGAAAGAGAGATCACTCTTCACATCATAATGAATCCTTAAATTATTTACAAGTGTAAGAAGTAGGATGAATATACTTAATAATCATCATCTCAAATTTGGTCATTGTTTCCTTATGAGCAGGCATATCTACCTCAAATAATTCAGATAAAGGAGAGAATCACAACTGAAGACATTCCCATTATAAGGGACTGCACTAATGTGTTCCTTGACGAATTTTTTGGTCTGCCTTATAACTGAGAGGTTTTGTTCACAATTGAACTTATTCATGGATCAATTATGATATCAATGGAACCTTATATAATGACCACCATAGAGTTTATGGAATTAATGATGTTGTTACAAGAGAATCTTGGAAAGGACTTTATATACTCTAGTTTTTCACCTTTTGGTGAACCAGTCCTCTTCATAAAGTAGATGGATGGATCAATATAAGGACCCAACCTTAATACATTACATAATCTAGAGTTGAATGGATAATTCACATTGAGGACATGTTCAGGTTCAGAGTTTTAGATAATTAGGCCATAACTAATATATTACATCTCAAAAATTACCATGTAGACACTTATACTCAGTTTCCATTTTTTTATAAAATAAAAAATCTTGAAAAAAAGATTCATGTCTAGTTACATGTTTTAGATAGCATGACCTTTACTTGACCACATCCTTTACCCTATTCATCTTTATGTCATGTGAAAAACATTTCAAAACATGGGATGAGCATAAAAAGATCAGTAAGGGTTATAAAATAATTAAATAAAAAATTAGTCCATCAAAATAGAAGAATTTTTTACATGCCTCATAAAGTCATAAGATTTACGAATAACACATAGTAATCACAATTCATAAATTAAACTTATGGAATCCAGAACATACTTACGTTGTAGCTTTCGCAGCCTCATAGGGAGTTACATTTGGAATACCCTTCATAGTAAATTACCGAAATCTATTAGGAGAAACATTCACATTTACCTCTGTCATGTTACCTAATGCATTAGAGATAATTCTCAGGATCAACTGCCCTAGTTCTATCAAAGAACCACCCATATACGTAAACTATACCCAAGAACCATAACATATTCATAACACATAAAACAAAATTAAAGGAAAGATAACATTTCAACAGTTCTATCATATTATATCATTTAAATATATTGAAAAAACAAATCCATTATCAAAACCATTATCAATACCAAAACACGTAAAAGTCTATATGGTATTTATTTTCATTTTAAAAATATTATGACTTGTTAAGGAATCCATAGATCAAATAATACTCGTGGTGGCAGAAAAGGTCATTATCACTGCTTATGTTAAAAGAAACAATATTTTTTTGTATTTTAGTAAAATTCCGTATAGAAAAATATTCCATTTGAAAGAAATGAAAATTCAAAGGTTTTTATACATCGTATAAAATAATGTTTTGTATAAAACAAAATATGCCTCAATGAAAAGAGATTGAGATGAAGTCCCTTACCTCGTGTCTGACTTGACCCGTTTCTTCATTAATCTCATGGAGAATAAAATAAAGATAATTTCCACTTTCTTAAGAATTTTATTGATGTTTATTATTATTTTTATATTACTTATTACCATGTTATAAACATTATGTAATAATTTTAGTTAATAATGGTCATTTTGTCAATATTTGGTACTTGATTCAAAAATGAACTTCTAAAAATTACAAGTTGTTCATGAGGTCAAAAATACATTATCTATAGAATTATATTCATGATTTAGATATCATATATATATATATTATATATGGATTTATAATAGTACATAAAATTTGGAGATAGGAAATAAAATGCATCATTCATGGAGATGGTAAGTCGTACGTACGCATTAACGCTACTTTCATTTCAATTTAGTATTTAATGGAATGAAAAATTAATGATACATAGGGATATTATAATTTTAGTATAATATAATATATTTAATTTCTGTAACTCCATCCTTTATACGTTTCACATATGGAATGAACGAGTTATATCACATTGAGGGGGCGCTAGTCCGCACTTCATCAAATAAAATTATCGTATTTAACCATTATGGAAACCATAAAGGTAAGCTATAAATGAAAAATACAAAGGTATGGAGACAAAATAAATATAATATATATCACATATAAATATAGTCCCATCTAAATGGCCACCATAAGAGGTGTTAGAAGAAGATTGAACAATTATCATTTCATGAGCCAGTAGTTCACCGTCAATAGACACAATATGTTCTTTTTTCCATTAGACGGAGGTTTGTGTAAGTTTTATTCAAATAATTCTCATAAAAACAACTTAGTATATTTAGGATACTGGTTTTTCTATAAAATAATGGAATAAAATGTGTTTTTGGGGGTTGGAGAAGTAAAATAAAAGAAAAGAATTTGAGAGAAGACATTACTTTTAAATCAGGTAACTCCCTTTGGTTTGAACCAAAAGGATTTGTTAAAGAGCATTAATCCAAAGGTAAGGAATATATGTGTAAGATATGGATATTTAGAGATTATTTGGTTAGAGTTTGGCTGATCCAAGGGGCTTGAGAGGTTTGTGTAATGGGTTTGATGTGATGGATTTTTATAAGGGGGAGGGGCTCTTTAAGAAAGATTGAATATATTATTATATTATATAATTATTTTAAATTTATAAAGGTCCAAAACATATTAAATTAAAATATAAGTGGACATTTATTCCAAATAAAATCATACAATATAAACTGGATAGGTTTTGTATATTGTTTTAATCTTTTTAATCTTATTTATTTAAATCATTCATTAATGATATAAACACTACATTGTTATTGTGTCATAAATAATTTTATTCATTTGATATATAAAATTATAAAATTAATTCCATGACGTAGAAAATATTTTTAGCTTTAAAATTAATATTTATATTAAAATAGATAACTTATATAACCCCATGTAAAAATTGATTTACTAAAAGATATATGTTTTTGTGATTTTTGTCTTTACTTTATATTAACTAATATAAAGTTTCATTATCAATCTTAAGTGGCACTATGGGGTCCCTAAATCGACCCAAGTATGCCCATGGTTGTAAATTTATCAAAAAATAGGATTATAACACATGTTAGGGTAATTTTAAATTATTACAATATTATTTTTACCTTGAATTACCCTATTTACCTTTAACCGTGGTAAATAACAGTCCAAAGTTACTATTCACCAAAAACAATTTTCATACAATTGATCCATATTTAACATACTAGTAACAAATATTATGTAATATTTTTTAATTTAAATACACAAAAGTAGTAAAATTCTATTTAAATGAAAAATTCGGGATTTTAACTGCTACAAAGTGTTTTCACTATTCATAAAAAATTGATGTTTTCTAGAAAAATACCAAAAAATCCACTTAAACTATTATTGATATTATGAATTAAAAAATTAAGTCTATTTTATCAAATTAAAAACACATATTTTGTATTAATTAATTTAAAATTAATTTTTGTTGTCAAAACAAAAAGCACGTTTTTATGAAATAATAACTATCAAAAGATCGACACTTGTTTATATCCAATTTCAAATTGAAATTGCATCCAATGACCAACAATAAATTAAATGAAAAAATATAATCTAATTACACTTTAAACCCAATTAAAAATAGAATCTAACCAAGTATATTAATTAGATTAAAAGGCAGTTTTGATTTAAAATAAAGTATTTTTCACTATTCATTAAAAATGCATTTTATCAGAAAAATACCAAAAATTTACCCAAAGTAAATTTTCCGGTCCTGATTATAAGGAAAATTTTTATTTTGTCTAATATAGCATATAAAATTGACCAAAATTAGATTTTAATAGGGTTTTCCATCAAAAGGCGGTAAATCAGCCTTCTAATGAATATTAATGTATTTATACATAAAATCAGAATCTTTCTTATTTTAAGCCTCTAAAATTTATTTGATAATTGTAAAAACATTTTACAAACATATATAATCATACTGTAGTTAGTTCTGTTCATTCTCCCCAATATAACGATAATGAGTTAACTACCCTTTAAAATAATATTATATTATATTATTTTTCGGTATAAATAAATGTTGTGTGTAAAGTAAGATGTCATAGAAACTTGTTTTTGCATATTAGGTACGCCATAAAACATAGAATCCACTTTAAAGTAAAATTAATATTTAATTCACAAATATAAATAAATATGAAAATGTATTATTATTTATTTACATGAGATGTTACATCCTTCTTTCATTTTGAAAATTATGTCCTCGCAATTTTTATTCACTTATCAAATAAGTGGGGGTATTTATCCCTCGTATCATTTTCAGATTCCGATATTTCCTCTTTAACCATATGGGTTTTCCACAAAACCTTTACCTAATGAATTTCATTATTCTACAACACTTTCTCTCTCCAGTTAGGAATCTTTACAGGTTGTTCATCATAAGAGATATTATCTTCTAACTTAACAACCTTTGGGCTCAAAACATGAGATGGATCAAGTATATACTATCTCAACATTGAAACGTGAAAAACATTGTGCACCTGTGATAATCATGGAGGTAAAGCCACTCTATACGCAACTAGTCCAACTTTCTCTAGGATTTCATATGGTCTAATGAACCTTAGACTCAACATTATCTTCTTACAAAAACGCGTCACACTATTCCATGGAAATTTTTTTAGAAAGACATGATCATATACCTCCAAAGAAAGATCATTCCTCCTTCTTTCCAGATAACTTTCTGCCTGGTCTGAGCTATTCCCATGTGCTTCTGAATCCATAGAACATTTTCTGCAATCTCTTCTACAAATTCTAGTCCCATAAACTTCCTTTCCTCTACTTCATCCCAAAAAGTTGGAGTTCGACACCGCTTCCCATATAATACCTCAAATGGAACCATCTGTATACTGGAATGAAAAAAATTATTATAAGAAAATTAAATCAAAGAAAGATGTTGGTCCAAACTTCCCTGGTAATCCCGTGTATAAGCACATAGCATATCCTCTATGGTCTGAATTGTTCATTCTGACTGCCCATCTGGTTGAGGATTTAAAGCTGTACTAAAATTTAATTCAGTGCCCAACGACTTCTGAAGGCCTTTCCAAAAGTTATAAGTAAACATGGGATTACGATCAGATACAATGGAGAGGGAAACTCCAGAGAACATGACTATCTCTTTAATGTACAACCAATAAATATGATCTAGTGAAAAAGTATATCTAATATGAAGGAAATGATTAAATTTAGTCAAATGGTCAACAATAACCCAGATTGCATTATTACCTCATGATGTCTTTTGTAATCCCAAAATTAAGTCCATGGATATATTTTCTCATTTCCACTCGGGAACCGAAAAATATTGAAGCATCCCATTTGGTAACTGCTTCTCTACTTTAGCCTATTGAAAAGTCAAAAACTTCACAGTAAAGTCACCAATATCTCTTTTCATTCCATCCCACCAGTAATACTATTGAAGATCTATGTAAATCTTAGTACATCAAGGATGAACTGAAAATGAAGAACTATATGTTTCACATAACAACTCATTATTCAACTCTAAATCACAAGGAACATATAATCTCTTCCCAAATCTCAAAATACAATCATTATCAATGTTAAAATAAATCCAATTACCCTTCTGAACCAACCCTACATTTTTCTATAGCTCACTGTCTTCCTTCTGCGCTTGCTTATTTCTGTCTGATAGAGATGATTTCGTTGACACCTGAAACAAAATAGATAAATTTCTTACACAAAAAACTTCTATGCTAAAGTTCATCAAATCAAAAACGAAAGGATCTCGTTCAAAACATAATATGAATAATGAAGCATTACATTTTCGAGTCAAAGCATCAACCACTTTATTTTCCTTACATTGATGGTAATAAATCGTGCAATCATAATCCTTCACTAATTCCAGCCATCTACCCTTTCTCATGTTTAATTATTTTTGAGGAATTTATTCTTTAAAAAATTTTGGTTAGTATATATTTCACATTTTACTCCATACAAATAATTCCTCCACATTTTTAGAGTAAAAAACGACAGAAGAAAATTCCAAATAATGTGTAGTGTATTTTGACTCATGAGGTTTCTACTGACGTGAAGTATAAAAAATTACCTAATCATTCAACATTAGGACACTACCAAGTCCTTTCAATGAAGCATCACTGTATATAACAATCTCACCATTTCTAGAATGTAGTTCCAAATCTAGAGCATTAACCAATCTTCTTTTCAATTTCTGAAAACAATCCTCACAATCTTTTGTCCAGATGAGCTTAAAACCTTTTCAAGTTAACATTGTCATTGGACAATATAACCGTGAAAATTTTTCAACAAACCTCTGGTAATAACATTACAAACAAAGAAAACTACAGTTCTCGGTTATATTTGTGGGTCTTGGCTATTCTTTAGCAACATTGTTTTTGCAAGATCAACTGTTATGCCATTTTTGGAAACAATGTGACCAAGGAATGAAATTTCATGTAACCAAAACTCGTACTTTTTGAATTTCCCACATAGTTTATTTTCTTTTATGGTTTGGAAGAAAACCCTTAAATTACTTTCATGGTCATATTTACTTTTATAATAAACCAAAATATCATCAATGAACACAACCATAAACTTATCAAATAACTCTCGGGAAAATTCTATTCATAAGATCCATGAATACAGAAGGTGTATTAGTTAACCCGAAAGGAATAAATAAAAATTCATAATGGACATATCTATTACGAAACACAGTCTTCGTAATTTATTCTTCTTCAACATTCAAATGACGGTACCCCAAACTCAAATAAATCTTCCAAAAATACTGAGCTCCTAGAACTAATCAAATAAATAATTGATTTGAGGCAAATGATACTTGTTCTTAACAATGATGTTATTCAATGATCTATAATCAATGAAAAGTCTCATTAAACCATATTTCAATTTAACAAACATGAATGGAGCACCCCATGGTGATGTGATAGGTCAAATGAATCATTTATCAAATAAATCATTCAATTTCTTCTTTAATTCTAAAATATCAATTTGAGCAACTCGATAAGGGGGTTTTGAAATTGGCTTAGCATCAAGAACTATGTCAATAGTAAATTCAACTTTCTGATCAGGTATTATACAAGGAAACTCATCAAGAAAAACATCAAGGTGCTCATTTACCATTGGAACATCGTTAATCTAAACAGTTCCCTTGTTTTCAAAAATATGTTCAATATAAGATTAATTTGCATATTTTACTAGTTTCTCATCTTCCTAATATGTTAACAAAAGTAAGGGTCTGTTCTTGTACACAAACTGAAAATATTTCTGAAAATAAACCTCTTTATCTATGCAGTCAATCGTACCGTTATAAATAGAAAGGCAATACATACCGAAAATAATATCAAACTCTACTAGAGGAAAAAAATAAGGTTTTCAGGTAGATTCTTTTTTTACACAGGGACATGAAGGATATTATAGTTTTATTTTTTCTCAACATTTCCTTCTAGTGTTTTTACGTTAAGTTCAGGATTCATATATTGAGATGGAATTCCCAATTTACTTGAAAACTTATCAGAAATAAATGAAAATGTAGACCCTAAATCAAACAATACATTTTTATAATATGAATAAACAAAAAGTGTACCTGATACTACTTCATTTAATGGCCCAACATCTGCTGAAGTAGTTGCAAAAGATTTCACCCCCCCCCCTTCTTCTTGTAGTTTGGATACTTTCCCTTAGTTGATTTCTTCATTGGACACTCATTTCCATAATGACCAAATTCATTATACTTAAAACATTTTATAGACTGTAAATCAGATTTTGTCTTACCATTACCCTAATATTTTTCAGTTCAATTATGAGTCTGATGTCCCATTTTATCACATTGGTAGCACATACTAGAATTCAAAAGACATTCCCCAGCATGATTTTTACCACAATTTTCACAAACTGTAATCTTAAGTTTCTTTCCAACAGACTTTTTTGAAGAGTTCTTCTCTTTTGTCCGCCACCCCATCCTCTAATTCTATTTTTTTCAAATAAATTCAGATCATCAGAAAACTCCATTTCCACCTTCTCCACACATTGAACAAGTTTTTCAAAACATTTGAACTCACAAGAAGCTAAATCCCATCGATACATTGGCTTTAATACTTAGTAAAAATGGTTATTTTTACTATCAAGATCTTGTATGGAATTTGGAGCTTACCTTGCCAGTAAAGTGAATTTTTCTTCATAAGCAGCCATTTAGTCATCCCCCTACATCAATTCCTGGAATTGTTTTTTCATCCTAAGATGAACCACCTTAGGAAAATATTTCTCAAGAACCATACCTTTGAATTAATCCCAATCAAGAGCATCAATATCCTCACCATCCCTGATATTTTTCACCAACAACCACCACTGATCAGTTTCACCTTCAAAACGGTAAATAACAAGACTAACATTTTGATGTTCTGAACACCCTGTGACATCATAAATCTTTTCCAGTGCTTTAATCAACCCTTATTATAGCACAAGGTCATATGATCCTCTAGATGATGGGGGATGTTTCCTTATGAAATACTCCACTACTGAAATGTTACTCTATGGTTGATCTAGCTAATCTGATGCATGGATACCACCACCATTTATAGCTTGAGTCAACTGTTCCATCACTACAACAAACTATTCAGTTCTGATTCCGACCACCTCAGGTTGTGGATTTGGAAGGTTTTCCCTTTCTCAATTCACATTGAGGGTCTTTTTATGTTTATAGATTTAGAGAATTAGGCCATAACTATTAATTTACTTCTCAAAAATTACAAAGTTGACATTTCTAATCAGTTAACATTTTTTCATAATATAAAAACTCTTGAAAAAAAGAGCCATGTCTAGATCCATGTTTTAGAATGCATGAACTTTACATGATCCCATCCTTTAACCTATTCATCTTTATGTTCTATAAAAACTATTTCAAAACTTGGGATGAGCATAAAAACCTCATTAAGGGTTATAAAATAATGAATGATAACATTATTTGATCAAAACACAAGATTTTCTAATATACTTCGTGAAATCATAAGATTTATGAATAACACATAGTAATCAAAAATCATAAAGGTATCTTGTGGTATCCATGACATACTTACATTGTAGCTTTCACAGCCGCGTAGAGAGTTACATTTGGAATACCCATCATAGTATATTTCCAAAATCTCTTAGGAGAATCATTCATGTTTCCCTCCGTCACATTACTTAATGCATTGGGGAGCTATCTTGGGCTCAGCCGCCATAGGTTTATCATCGAACCCCTTGTATTTGTAAACAATTCCCAATAACCATAACATATTCATAACACATAAAACAAACATAAAGGAAAGATAACATTTCCACATTTCAATAACAATATATCATTTAAATATATTAATATAAAAAATACATTATCAAAACCAATTTCAATACCAAAATATTTAAATGAGTATATGGTATTTATTTCTATTTTAAAAACATTATAGCTTTTTAAGGAAACCATAGATCAAATAATACACGCGGTGGCGGAAAAGGATGTTTTCACCGCTTATATTAAAAGAAACATTCTATTTTTATCATTTAGTAAAATGGATTGTACAAAAAAAATCTCTTTGAATGAATTGAAAATGAAAATTTGTTTATACAATGTATAAAATAAAGTCATGTATAAAACAAAATATGCCACAATGAAAGGAGATTGAGATGATGTCCCTTACTTCATGTCAGTCTTGACCCATTCATTATTTAATCTCCTAGCTAATTAATTAAAGTTAATTTATACTTTCTTAAGAACCTTTTTCAAGTTTATTATTCATTTTATATTACTTATTACCATGTTATAAAAATTATGTAATCATTTAAGTTAATAATGGTCGTTTTGACGATTTTTTGTACTTAAGTCAAAAATGAACTTCTTATAATTACAAGCTATTCATGTGGTCAAAATTCCATTATCACCATAATGATATTAATGATTTAGATATCATATATATCACATATATATATAGTATATATATGTATGTATAATAATACATAAAATTTGGAGATAAAAATGAAATGCACCATTCATGGAGATGGTATGTCATACGTACACATGAACGCTAGTTTCATTTCTATTTCATATTTAATGGAATGAAAAATTAATGATACATAGGTATATTATAATTCCAATATAATATCATATATTTAATTTCAGTAACTCTATCTTTTATAAATTCCATGTATGGCATGAACGTGTCGTATCACTTTGAGGGGGAAGTAGTTCACACTTCCTCAAATGAAATTGTCGTATTTACCCATTATAGAAACTATAAAGGTATGATATAAATGAAAAATACCGAAGTATAGAGACAAAATAAATATAATATATATCACATATAAATAAGGTTCCATCATAATGGCCACTATAATATTTAGTAGGAGAAGATTTAACAATCATCGTTTCGTAAGACATTAGTTCACCGTCCATAGAAGCAGTATGTTCTTTTCCCATTAGACGGAGGTGTGTGTATGTGTAGTTAAAATAATTCTCATAACAACAACCTAGAATATTGAGTATACTAGTATTGTTATAAAATAAATGAATAAAAAGATTTTAGGTTGGTTGGAGAAGTAAAATAAAAGAAAACAAATAAAGAGAAGATGATACCTTCAAATCGGGTATGTCCGTTTGGTTTGAACCAAAAGGATTTCTTGAAGTGCCTGGAACCTAAGGTAAGGCTTCTAGGTGGAAGTGGGGGATCTTGAGAGCTTATTTGGGTAGAGTTTGAATGATCCATGGATCTTTAGAGGTATGAGTAATGGGTTAGAGGTGATGGCATTTTATTAGGGGGAGGAGGGGCTCTTTAGGAATGTTTGAAAAAAAAATTATTATATAATAATTTTTGGTTTCTAAAGGTCCAAAACTTATTAAAGTCAAAGATAAGATATCACATGTTCGAAATAAAATCATAAAATAAAAATTGGACAGGTTTTGGATATTTCTGTAATCTTTATAATATTATTTATATAAATCAATCATTAATGAGGAAAACACTACATCATTATTGTGTCATAAATAATTTTATTTATATGATGTCTAAAAATTATAAATAAAATACCATGATGTTGGAAACATTTTTAGACTTCAAATAAATATTTACAGTTGAAGAGATAACCTACATAACCCCCATGTAAAAATTGATTCACTAAAAGATATATGTTTATGTCATTTTTGTCATTACTTTAAATTAATTAATATAAAGTCCCATTATCACTCTTAAGTTGCTCCATGGGGTCCCAAAATCTACCAAAAGATGTACATAGTGGTAAATGTATCAACAAATAGTACTAGGACATGAGTTAGGGTAATTTTATATTATTATAATATTTTTTTTACATTAAATTACCCTTTTTACCTTTAACCACAGTTAATAAAAGTCAAAAGTTACTATTCGCTAAAAAATATTTTCATCTTATTGAACGAAATATTACTTATTAATAAAAACCATGTATGTCGGATTTTTGAAATTCAATTCACACAAGCGGTAACATTTCATTTAAATGAAAAAGTTTGTTTTTTTAATTACTACTCAGTGTTTTCAATATTCATCAAAAATTGATGTTTTTCTGATAAATACCAAAACATCAGCCTCAGTTATATTAGATATTAACAATTCCAAAATTATGTCTATTTTACCAAATTAAAAACATATAAGTTGGATTATTTAATTTAAAATTAATTCTCGTTGTCAAAACAAAAAAAGTGTTTTTAAGAAATAATAACAATCAAAAGATTGACACTTGATTATGTCCAATTTTAAAGTGAAATTACTTATAATTACCAATATTGGATTAAAATTAAAAAATATGAACTAATTAAACTTTAAAAACAATTAAAAAGTTAATATAACCATATAAATAAATTGGATTAAAATGAATTTTTAAATTAAAATATACTATTTTTCATTACTCATTAAAAAAATTAATTTTATCAGAAAAATACCAAAAATTTACCCAAAGTAAATTTTGAGGTCCTTATTCTAAAGAAGAATTTTACTTTTTCAAATAGAACATATAAAAGTTACCAGAACTAGATTTAAAAAGGGTTCTCCATCAGAAAATAGTAAATCGACCCTTTAATGAATATTATAGTATTTATGCTTAAAATCAGATTCTTTCTTGTTTTGAGCCTCTAATATTTATTAGATAAATGTACAAACATTTAAAAAACATGTATAATAATATTGAAGTTAGTTCTATCCATTACCTTCAATAAAACAACTAGGCATTAACTACCATTTAAAATAATATAATATTATATTATTTTTCAATATAACTTAACATTGTGTGTAACATAATATTTCAAAGAAAACTGTTGTTCCATATTGGGTATTCCATTGAACATAGAATCCCCTTTAAAGTAAAATTTTTATTTAATTCCCAAATATTAATAAATATGAATATGTATTATTCTTTCTTTACATGGATAGATTATTTTTCAATAAACTATATGGGGCCAAGTATTTCTCTATAGTGGAACTTCGGTCATGGTATCACCAATTAAATGCGAGGAGGGAAGATATTCCCAAGACATCCTTTCAAGTGAGGTATAGATACTTTGTGTTCATAGTGATTACCTTTGGATTCACTAATTATCTAGCAATATTCATGGACTTAATAAATAGATTTTTTAGATATTACCTCAACAATTTCATGGTAGTATTTACTGATAATATTATGATATAATCCATGATCAAGGGGAATATGAAGAGAATTTGAATATTATGAAAATGACTTTTTAAAGGGAGAAATATATTCAAAGTACAATAAATGTGTGTTTTGGATGGAGGAAGTATTAATCTTCGGTCATGTTATCACCAGAAAATGAATATATGTGGACCCTTCAAAGATAAATCCAATCAGAGAGTGGCCCTGGCCAACATTTATCATGAAGATCCATAGTTTCCTCAGTCCATCTAGTTATTTATAAATATTTTTTGAAGAACTTCACATTATTTTAAAACCCACTATCCAAGCTAACTTAGAAGGAAGAAAAGTTTTTATGGACTGGTGAATGTGAATATAGTTTCAAATAGTTGAACAATAGTCTTAAAACTACATCAGTACTCATAGTTCTGATAAGTGGATAACTCTTTGTGGTATATAATAATGCTTTAAATTTGTTCTTAGGTTGTTTACTAATTTAATATGATAAGGTAATAGCCTACACCACATGCTCTTTTGAAATTAATCCGAAAAACTATCCAACACATGTCTGAATTAGGGAGCTACGATCTACATGTTATAAAAATTGTAGAATTATTTTGATGTGGAGAAGTGCGAAATGTATACTGATTATAAGAGAATCAAATATATATTCAATCAGAAGATGATTTATATTCTCTTGAGAAGATTATTAGAGCTTATCAAGGATTATGACTCCTTAATAATCTATAATCCTAGCAAGGAGAATAAGTGAAATATGTTTTAAGTAGAAAGGTTACTACATCATTATCAATGATGAGAATTGATAATGATCCAATATTCTTATATTTATAAGGGATGTACATGGGAATAACTAAGGAAGGAACATGGTCAATCATTTCACAAATGATTTCTCAACCACTCATGATGGAGAAAAAAATGTATTCTCAAAGAAATGATATGGAAATTCAGATGAAGGTTGAAGATGATAGAAAGGGAAATCCTCATAGTTAAAAATTCATGAGGAAGGAGTTGTAATATTTGAGCCGCTTCTATGTATACCATCCAATCCATAAATAAATAGAGGGCTTCTAAAGGACACAGATAACTCAAACTTCTCTATTCACCGAAGGAGCACAATGATATATCAATATCTCCAAATTAACTACTTGTGGGAAAATATGAAGAATAAGATCATTTAATATACATCAAAGTGTTTGGTATGTTATCAAGTGATGTTTGAAAGACCAAATTCTAAGGGTATTATGCCACCATTACCCATACCAATATGGAAATGGGAAAAGTCATCATGGAATTTTTCATTGGACTTATAAATACATCTAGAGGAATCAATTATACATGGTTAGTTATAGATCATCTAATAAAGACTGATCAATTTATCACAATTCAAGAGGATTTATCACTAGTTTAACCAACATGGATATAAATTGGAGAAGTGGTATGGATTAAATGAGTACCAATATCAATTGTATTCTATTGAGATCTAATATTCACCTCAATATCCTGGATAATTCTGTAACATTATCTAAACACTAAACTGAACTTTAGTACATCTTATCATCCTCAAATTGATGGCCGATTTGAGTGGAAAATTCAGACACTATAAGTGATGTTTAGAGCATTTTTCATGGATATCAATAGAAGATGATTCCAATATCCACCTCTGGTCGAGTTCACATACCACTACAATTTCCACTTGAGCATTCTAATGGAACCATTTGAAGAACTTTATGGTAAATGATGCATAACACTGGCATGTTGGGATGATTTCAGTGAATATAAGTTCCGAGGAAGTGTAATGGTCAAAGATATGTTGTAAAAGGTGAATATCATCCAGCAGCATATTAAGGCAGCCCAAATTCAACAGAAGTGATATGAAAAAAATAATCGACGAGAGCTAGAGTTTTAGGTTGAAGATGTATAATTCCTCTACATATATTCATGGACGAGGATCATGAGATTTTGGAATAATGGAAATTTGAATCATAGGTACATCGGCCCCCTCGAGATTCTTGATCGAGTCGGAGTTATGGCCTATTTACTAGGACTTCCACCTACAATGTATTGATTACAAGATGTATATCATGTAACTATATTGAGGAAGTACAAACCAATCCATCACATGTACCGAATTTATAGGTGGAATAGTTGAGAACTTTTCAATCTTATGAGGAGCAGCTGATGACGATCATGGAACATAGAGACAAAGTTCTATGATATAAGACTACTCCCCCGGTCAATGTAATATGGAAGAACCATAACTATGAAGAGGCTATATGGGAATTGGAGGAAGTGATGAAGGATAAGTACCCACACTTGTTTCCACCATATTATGTAAAATGAAATTTCATGAGAAAAATTTCATAAGGGAGAAAGAATGTAACAACCTATGATATATCAATGGAAACATCCTTCTTATAATTATTTTATATAGTATAAATCATATAAAATCATATAGATAACTCAATAAAAACATTAAAAATGAAAAATGAAGGAAATAAAAGGTATTTCTAGAAATTAAAGAACCTGTCACGATGGAATATTAACTTAACTGTTGTAATTGTAACATAACCATTAGGAATTTCAATTCATCCAGTAGAATAGTAACGTCAACTATGAAATTTAAAACAAAATTTATGTACCTTATGAATGAAAATATGATATATTTATTTCATTGTATAAGTAAATAATTTTTTTTGAAATGATAAATATAGCGTTGGTATTTTTTTAAGTTATAAATACATAATTACCATTATATAATTAATATAATCATTTAAAATAAAATTTATTTTCATTAAATGTATTCATAAATTAACATTTTTGTTTTATGATTATAAGGTAATTTTATGGGACCATAATTAATTTCTCAGTGTGTTATAAAATCAGTTTTAATTTTAAAATCAGTATTTTTTTAGTAAATGCTGATTTTAATTAAAAATTAAATTTGTTATATTTTTTAAATTATATGTATAAAATGTATTTAATTTATCAATTCTACACATTTAAAAAATTTATGGTGATTTTTTTTTGGATTTTTCTAAAATACTTGAATGTTTGGTGAATAGTAAAATATGTTAATTTATAATAAAAGATAAATACATGAATTTTTTATTAAATTTTTATGTAAGGCTGTTGTAATCCCTAAATATCAGAAATTAATTTTTTATTTTAAATTATTTAGAGATAAGGTTCAATATATTCATATTCTTGAGGTAAAATAACAAACAAATGAACAAAATAAAGAGAAAACACCCCTCTATTCCCTTATAAATATCACTCCCTACACATTAAAATCTTTGACCTTTCCTTAAATTCTTCTGAATACTCTTCCCAAACCCCTCCACCACATTCATAATCATTTGGTCTCAACAAAAAACTGAAAACAATCCCCTAAGGTGTTTCTCAAGGAGAAGGATTCAAGATGTAAAATCTTCTTTCATTTCATTTAATTTCTTTTCATATTTTTTTATTTTCTTATTACCTACTCACCCCCTCATAAAATTGGTCTGATATCACTAATAAATTATATGTACTGTAATTTTATTATTATAATGTAATAATCCATCATGAAACCCCCCTCTCCACTCCATTTTATTCTAAAAATAAAATTGACATCCATTAGGTGTTGTTTTATCACCATCAAGGATGACACGTTCTGATTTTCTATTACTACCAACAATGATGTTATTAAAACCATTATAATGGCTGAAAAAGATATATTATTTAGTTTATAAAATTTTTATATTTTATAAAAAATATATATACATAATAAAAAATAGTAATACAAAATGAGTTTCTTCTTATTGAAAACTTCCAAAATTAACCTAGAAGGATTAGCATTAACTTTTTTCTAATGCTTCATCGTCATACAATTGGGAAAAATACCCCCAAGGTAACATTGCAGTATTTTTTTGTTTGTATAGTTTTTTACAAGGTGTGTTTTCATGGTGAATTGTTGAATTCCATAGATATTGTTAACAACCCATGTTGAAAAAGAACCATGACATAGGAATGCAAGATATGGATTGGGTACAAAAAGAAAAGATCAAAGTTGGTGTTGTTTTCTAGTATTTTCCAAATTTTTGGTGTCCAAAATATGGAGTGTGGTTTCCATTGTGAAATATGAATTTCCTTGAATATCTCTTCAAAATATGTAAAAGTTAGCAGTTTCCCGAAGATGGGATTCCTGAAGAGTGTTTCATGAAGGATCAAAGAAAGTTGATGATGATCTCTTTGATTATGACAAGATTCACGAATGACAGCGGTGAAGAGTATGGTAGCGACACATTGGTTTTGTCGGAAGCTCTATGATTATGAGAAAAGGATCATCATGGTAGTAGAAAGGATTTGACAGAAGGATCTAAAGGAGGGATATGAGATTATGACAATCATTTCAAACTGAAAATTGCCATGGAGCATCACAAAAAATGGAGCTTTGTGGGGAAAAATCAGAGCTCTGCGAAATGATACTGACGTGACACTGACATGGCCAAAAGGTTTTGGAGTCGGTGTTAAAAATCCTATAAGTAGGCCTCTACCCCCTGATAAAATTATATAGACTAAAAAATATTTAGGCTCTTAGATTGTAAAATAGGTTCGCAAAGGCAGTGAGATTTAGGATATTTAGGGAATTCTCTAAGGCTAATTAAGATTTTTGAAATGAAAGAACATCACGAAATCTAGTAAAGCATTGACAAAGAGGTGTTATTTGTGAAGGATAAGTGAGCTTCATGAAAATTAATGAACTTCATGAAGGTTATTTTGAGCTCTATGAAACAGTGAGGTTTACAAAAGGAGGTGTACTTTATGAAGGCTGGTTTGGTCTTCCCGAAAGAAAGAGCTTCACAAAACAATGATATTTTATAAGGTTTATCAAAAGGGATTTCCCAGCATCCTTTGGTAAGGTAGTTTTCTTTAAATCATGAAACTTGGATATCAATAGAGCATCTATATATAATGGTGGAGGCATTCGTTAATGATAATGAAGGGACCAACAGGTCTATAAACTGTGAGTGGATCTTATGAAGAAGTAGTTAATACACTTCAATTGAGAGAGTAGTGAACATTAAAATTGTGTATGTTTAGAAACCAAGAGGGATAGTGAGTCGATTCCAAACTCTATAATTAGTAGTTTTCAATTAGTGGATTTAGTACATCCGAACATTATCTTTTTATACTCCTTGGATGTAGCCTAATAAGGGTGAACCAAGTAAAAATGTTGTGTCCTGAGCATGATTTAATTTATGTTCATACATTTCTACGGTAAAGAGAGAGAGGAGTGTTTTTCTTAACAGTGAAACAATATTCAAAGGGGATGTGGTTTTAATCTATCAAAACCTGATTCAACCCCACTCTCAGGGTATTTTTCCTTGTGGGACTAGCAATTGGTATCAGAGTGAATGGATAACATATGTGTTTCTCTATTAATGGTGGTCATCAATCAAAAATGGATTCCGATATTCGATAGGAAAAATTTCAGTTATGGTATAATCAAATGCAACACTCATTCTGATTATTGTTAATAGATGTGTTTATAGAAGCAATGCATGATATTTCATCCGATATAAATAGTGCTTCTTTATTAGAATATGAAATAATGGAATTGTATGCTTATGCTAAAGGAATCAATGCCTTAGGGTGGATCCATCTCCAATGAAATATTACAAATAGTATCCATAATAAAAATAAAAAATAATGACTTCGGACCATTTGGGATATATAACAAGTATGAATATTTGAGAATAAACCCAAATGATTCTATTGATATGTTATTTGATAGGGTGAACGTTTTAGTGGAAGACATTCATGGTCTTGGGGATGTCATAGAAGATATAAATATTGAGAATCATATCTTGTGGAAACTTCCACCTTGGATTAATTTGAATGTTTCTGTATTGGATGATAATGATCTAAATGAGATGACCTTGTATAACTTGCATTGTACCCTTATAGCATATTAAATGAGAAATGATACTATAGAAAAGGGGAAATCTATAGAGAAGGAATTTGAGGCTATGAATATTCTATACATTGAAGATTCTTAGGAAGAATAGGAGACTGATGAGGTGAAATCATTCCTTTATTCTTATCTATGAAGGGGAACAAGAAATTTAAAAGGCAAACAACCACTTGCATGATTTGGATGTGAAAAGGTTGGTAATCTTATAGTAAGATACCCAAATAAGTTCCAAGAAGATTACGAGGATAAAGTTGAAATTCCTCTAAATAAGTTTTCAATTTATGTGAAAGGAATGAAAATTTTTATGAAAAAATTCTTTAAGAAAACATTATTTAAGAAAAATACTATTCTTTTATAAGAATGTGATTGTTTAGATGAATCATAGGTTAACGGGATTGAGGAAATATAGAACTTCAAGTATATTAGAGAAAATCTTATGAATGAAGTCATTGGAAACATACACAAAAGGGAAGAGAGTGGAAATGATTAACAATTTGTTGAAGTAAGAGTCAATATAGAAGATGAAATAGAAAAATATCTTGAAGATAAAGATATTTGGAGATCCAAAATATTGAAATACAATAATATGGTTCATGACTCATAACTCTATATTCAATAGTAGTAAGAAGAGATATTGGAGCTAATGAATGAAATTGAAAAACCTAAGTCATTAATGCTAGAGAATGGAGGAAAAGATATTGAGCACAAGATGCAAATAGAGGTACATAAATGTGAAATCTATGGTTTTAATAACACTTCTATAGAACATATCAAATTTATTGAATAAATAGAAGAAGAATTTGTCTTCCTATGAAAAAAATTTATGAATCAAGAAAAACTATAGACTCTTGATGTCATATCACGAAATAAGATCATTCAATAGACAAAAAATGTGGAAGTAGTGAATATAGGTCTAATAGAATAGAAAAAGCAGTCAAATCGAAATGATAAATCCAATAAGGGGCTTGATAGAAAATAGAAAGTATTTATGGATGAAGTTATACTGAAAAAATCTTCTTTAAGAATGAAGTTTTATTTGGGTATGATGTATAATCCAAAGATTCATAGAACCCAAGTGACAACCAGTGGTGTAGAATTGACATACATGAATTCACCTCACATCAGGAGTTATTGTTGTGGAATGATTAGACATTCACAAAATTTGTCTTCCATAGCCAAGAGATACAGAAGGGCACATGAACAATAGTGGAATCTATATATAACTCAAAATTGTAGAATATATTTTAAATGAAATTGTTTTTGTTATGGAGGATTTGGGAACATGGAAATATATTTTACATCAACCATAAAAAAGATTGTTCAAAGAAGAAAGAAATTATTCTCAATGAGAAAATCAAAGAGACAACATGTGAGTTGAAAACAAAATATTTATTTTCATCTCTAAAAGATCATGCAGGTCCATCGTACTCTGAATAAGTTTAATATTATCAATCAACTCTGAGTGTGAAGTCAAAAACATGGATAAAAAATAAATGAGGTGAGAAGGTAGTGGTTGGAGAAATTTACCTTAATGCATCAGATCACTCTGTTGTATGGATCCTTGATAACGGTTTCACATCCCATATGACAAGAAATAAGTATCTTCATATAGGAATAAGAAATGACAAAGAACGTGTTCTTAAATTCGTAAATAATGGAGGCCTAAAGATAACTGGCTCAAGAAATTCTAGGTTTATGAGAAAATTAATAAGATGTGATGATGCCTTGGTAGTATAAGGTCTCAGGCACAACTTGCTCAGTGTTAGTCCAATATGTGGCTTAGGGAATTAAATAATATTTACCATGAATTTGATTATCATCAAAGGAAGAGATCGTGTGGTTGTTTTATAGGGGAAAAGTAAAAAAGTAAACATATACCTTGTAAGTGGTGAAGAATATATGTGATTTTTATCTTGATAAGGAAAAAACAACTTGTGTCACAAACGACATGGTCATATATGCCAACCATATATGGAAGATATGGTAAGGTATGATGCATCTAGAGACCTCCCAATCTACCTTGAGATCATACACATACATGAGATGTATGTCAAAATGGATGATCGTTAGAAAAAAGTATGAGGAGAGGAAACAGAAATCAACAAGAGTGCTTGAATTTGTTCATGTTGATTTATGCGGACCTATCTCATCAAGATCCATTTATCAGAAGAGATATTACAATCATTTCATTGATGATTATAGCAGAATGGAATGGGTATTTTTCATTTCCCATAAGTCTGATGTGTTCTTTTGCGTAAAACAGTATCAAAGAGAATCTGAAAGGATGCATGGTCATAAAATTACGATGTTTTGTAAAAATAATGGGATGGAATTTTAAAAAAGTCAAGTGGATAACAATCTCTAGAAACATGGGATAAGGCATCAATATTCTTTAGTGAGAACTCCCCAAAATAATGGATTGGTTAGAGGATAAATCAGATCATCAACAACATGGATAGAACAGTGCATATTGAAAAATAACTAACAGAGAAATTTTGAAAGAAAGAATTATTGACATCGATCTATATTTCTATCAGGGCTATATTATATCCAAATTAAGGAAAGACTTTGTATGAGATGTGGTATGGTAGTAATATAACCCTGAAATAGTTTCAAATATTTGTAAGTAAGTGCATTGTTCTCAATAAATAAAATCACAGGAAATTTGAGCCATGTTGAGATGAGGGGATATTTCATGGCTACTCAGGAAAGGAAAAACATATAAATTCTTTAATAAGAGGCTAGGAAAATTAGTTTATAGAAATGATGTCACTATAGTGGAAAATTAAGAGAATATTCAACAATATAGTGAACAACTTCTTAATGAAATTGACGACGATGTAAGAAACATAGGCAGAGTAGAAGTTGAAGATGTTGATTCATAAGTAGACACAAAATTTGAGTAGGAGGAAATCAAGTATATTTCTACACATAATGCAAATATTCCAGCTGAAACCAGATAGTGCTTGTTCAAATAATAAGGATGACGTCATTATAGAAAGAATCTTTTAAATCTCAGGTAGAGCCAAAATGTTTTTCTAACAATTTTAGAGATGAATAAGGGGTTTAGGAAATGAATGATGACTTAATAAATTTGAGAAAAATAAAACATTGGAGATTGTTCTGAGGACAATATATAAGAATTTCATCAGTACTAAATGGGTCTTTAAAAAAAAGAAGAATTAATATTGAAGCATGCACCAAGAGAAAAATAGTTTTTTCAGGGGTTGAATAAGATTGTATTTCAACGTGGTGGTGTTGATTAAAATCTTTTTTTCAATAATTATAGTAATAAAAGGATGATGGTGTTGGTTTATATCAATGAAATAATATTTGGTGGATCAGATGCATCATAATGCAGTCATTTTTTCGAATATATAAAATGTGAGTTTGAAATGTCAATGATTGGTGAGATGAAATTTTTCCTTGGTTTCAATTAACATAAGGAAGGAATGAAACATTAATTTCTCAAAACAAGTATTCCAAGGAGGTTTTGAGATGATTTAGAATGGATAATTATAAGTAAATGAAGACTCTCATTGCTACATGGATGAAACTATCAAAATATGATGATGATAAGGCAATAATATTATAGAATACAGGAAAATTGTTGTTAATTTACTATACATGAAAACAAAAATACCTGATATTGTTTTCTCTATATGCCAAGCAATGAGATATCAAATTAATCCCAAGGAAATCCATATGCTTGTAGAAAAATGAATACTTCTGTATATCAAGGGTAATATGGATTTCGCTTTGGTGTATAATGAAAAATCTAAACCATACTTATTGGGATGTACAAATACAAATTGGGCCAGTTCAGTAGATGATAGGAATTCAATGTTAGTATGTTCTTTCTATCTATGTGGATTATGTATTTATTGGATGATCAATAATAAAGATTTAAGTTTGTTGATCACCACAGAAATGGAGTATATTGCGGCTACTCAAGCATGCACGCAATTATTATGGATAAATAATTAGCTTGATGATATGGTTGTTGATGTGAATTATCTGATTGGAATCCAATGTAATAATTCAATTGCTATAAATAATAGTAAAAATCCATTCCATCTCTCGAGAACAATGCACATTGATATAAAGTATCAGTTTATCAAGGAGAAAGTGGAGAAATGTCTTATAAAGTTGGAGTATGTGCCTATAGAACAAGTTGTAGATATTCTGAAGAAAGCATTACCTAAAGACGAATTTTAAAGGCATCGACTGGATCTTGGAGACCAGTTGACTCTATAAACTTGAAAAAGTGGGGATGTGGGATACCCCTATCCCAGAGGTATGTTTTGTTTTTTTCTAATGTAAAGAACTGTGTTCTCTACTATGTTGCCGACAAAAAAAGAGTGACCTTAGGGTTTATTGACAAAGGGGGAGAAATTGTGGCTATTTAGGGGGTGAATTTGTTGGATAAAATGTCCTATTAATGAAATGGGGAGAAGTTGATAGGTGAAGCAGCGTGACAGGGGAGTTAATAATGAGGGTTGGATAATCTGATAGGGGGAGACGCATGATGAGAATTCTCGGTGTTATGAGGAAATACATAGAACATAGATTGGACAACATTAAGAATTCCAAAATATGAGAACCCAATTAGAGAGACAATGGGAGGTATAAATCTGACAATGTAAGAAGTGATCAATCAAAGAAGATATATCAAAATAGCTTAGGTTCATGATGAAAGCAATTGTTTCGTTTCAAGAATTGGTGTCAGGAATGAAGTGATTCATTGATGATATTTTAATTTTAATCTTTTTTTAACACTGAGCATGGATCATGTGGGATTAGTGTATTTTTTTAGTAAATCCTTGATCGCTATCTGAATCACATGATGCTAATGGTGGTATAGGATGCGAGTAGATTCAATGAGGTATCAAATTATAAAAGAGTTTTCAACAAACCTAAAGGGGGAGATTGTTGTGAAAAAATCCCCCAAGCTAACATTGCAGCATTTTTGGATTGGTTGTGTTTGTTCAGAAGGTGTTTTTTATGGTGAATTTTAGAGTTCTAAATTTATTGTTAACAACCCAGGGTGAAAAAATACGTGATTAATAAATAAAAGATCTGGAGTCAGTACAGAAAGAATAGATACATGGTGATGTTGTTTTCCAGTATTTTACAAATTTTTGGGGTCCAAAAATAGGAGTTTGGATTACATTGTGAAATATGAATTTCATTGAATATCTCATAAAAATATGAAAAATTCATTATTTTCATGAATATGGGCTACTTGAAGAGTGTTTCTCTAAAGTTCAAATAAATATGACAGTGGTCTATAGGATTTTGACAAGGTTTGTGAATGGAAGAGGTGAAGAGCATTGTGTCGACTCAATGGTTTTGGAGGAAGCTCTGCAATTATGAGAAAAGGGGCATCATGGTGGAGAAAAGGCATTAATGGAAGGCTTCTCAATTATGAAAAGCATTTCAAACTAAAAATACCCATGGAGGATCATGGAAACTGGAGAATTATGTAAAAAAATAGGAGCTCTATGAAATGGTGCTGATGTGGTGCTGACATGGCCATAAGGATCTAGAGTTGGTGGAAAAAACATATTAATATGATTCAATACCCTTAAGAAGAGTAGAGACACTCAAAAAAATCTTTAGGCTCCCAAATAACTAAGGAGGTTCACGAAGGCACTGAGCTTCATGAAATTAAAGGAATTTGCAAATGTTAATTAAGCTTTGCAAAAAGAAGGAACATCACAAAGGCTAGTTGAGATTTGCGAAAGAGGTTTTCTTTACAAAGGATATATGATATTCATGAAAAGAAAATAACTTCGCGAAGGATTGTTTTATCTTGATGAAAATGTGAGATTCGGGAAAGGAGGTGTACATCATGAAGGATGGTTTGAGCTTCTCCATAGAAGGATCTTCACAAAGTAGTGTTATTTGTGATGGATGTTCAAAAGGTATTTCCCAGTGTGCTGTGGTAATCTGGTATTCATCAGTGGATGAAGATAGGGCATCAATAGATAATCTACATACAATAGAGTATGCATTCAATAACGACAATGAAGGGACCTATAAGTCTATAAATTGTAATTGGGTATTCTGATGAAGTGATGAGCACACTTAATTTTAGAGTAGCGAGATTTCAAATTTTGTTTGGTTGTAAACCATGAGGGATAATGAGTCCATTCCAAAATTTGTAAATAGTAGTGAACTTTTAGTGGATTTGGTACATCAGAACATTATTGTATTATGCTCCAGGGATGTAGCCCAATGAGGGTGAACCAAGTAAAATTGATGCTTGTTATGCATGATTTAATTTATATTCATAATTTTCTATGGGAAAGGAAGAGAATAGAGTATTCTTAATAGTAAAACAAGATCCAAATGGGATTGGTTTTAATCTGTCAAACTCAGATTCACCCCACCCCCCCCCCCATCAGGGTATTTTACCTTCATCAGACTATCACATACAATATAAAAAATTATATATAAGACAAATTTAACTTCTTAAAGATCATTAAGAACATATAATTCCAATTCTCGATAATTAACCCCATATTACATGAACACCCACTCATGTATACAATTGAACCGATCATGAAAACCAATAAAATGAACACTTCTGAATTATGAAATTTAACATTAAAACTCATTAAATGGTCATAAAAGAAATTAATAAAATTATAATGAATTAAATAAATTTATAATATTTTTTTAATTGTTAATTAATGAATAAAAATTTATTATCTAGGATATTTAAGTTAAGAAAACATTCAGTCATAAGGTAAGGGGAATTCTTGAACCCAATTTTCTTGCATTGGGTTATTCCTCTTTTGTTCCAAATTTCAGTATATATACTCCTTTAATATTCCTAAAATATAATTTAATTTCCATTCCCTTTTATATTTTGTCATATAAATGATTCCAATATGATTTTATGACAAATGAACATATCTTTCCCTATGAACTCTTCAATCTAAAATCTAATGTTATACTTATCTTGAAATTTCTTCTTCTTCAATAAAGATTAATGATCCATACACCAAGTATGTTATTTCATTTTTTATTTTCAGAACCCCAATGTTAATTCATTAATGTATTATTTTTGAAATTCTCATGAAACCCAATTCCATTCCATTGGTAATATTATGGAAATTATTTTTATACGTTCTATGTGGCATGTATGGTTATGTAAATTTTATGATGTGGAAGGTGCACTTATAATTATATAGAACTCTAATAATATGGGTAATGTGATGTATCTCATCCGATAATGTCCAATATGAATGAACCTGATGCAATATTTTTTCCCAATTATGATCTTATGGTTATGGACATTTGTTATGCACAAACATTATGCTATATTTTTTCACAAATATTTATCGTAGTTGACCACCAGGACATGATGTTTCATTTTTATGATTTTCCACATTCCATTACTTTATCTAATTCTTCCTCTCATGATTATTATGGTGATCCTTTACTTATGATGTGATGATAAATTTTATGCTCACCCATCTTTCTTGTCTCGTATTTATCAACTTATTAGGCTTTTAGCTCACCAATTCTTTTGATGTATATCCTCATGTGAATACTTTTACTAATGAGAACATGAGGGACAATAAGAAGATAGAGAATAATGAATTAAATAATTATTATACTTTATTATTAATATTTTTTTGAATGGTCCTAATTTGACCAAGACACTAAACCTTTGGAACCAAGTTGTGCAACACTTTTATGTTGTTTGTCTTTAAAATAATGTAAAAATACTGTATAAAAAATAGGGTTTCAATGCCAACATGCATCCACTAGGTGTAAACACCATATTGTAGGAAGTATTTTGGATATCCATAATAATTTTATGTTCAATCCAAAATCATGAGGAGTATCCTTTGCATCACATCATATCATTATTAGAAGCAAGATCATACAGAGTATCCTAGGAATCTCATGATGCATCAAGAATAACTACAAGATACTAGGATGTAATCCTAGTAATCAAATGATATCATCTGAATCATATCCAGATCCATGGTAATATCCTAGGTATATCATTATATAATGTTCAAACATTAGATTATATAGAGTAACCAAGGTACCCATGACATCAGGAATAACAATTAGATCCTCAGTGTAATGGGAATCCATATTCATATTTTAAACAAACCGAACCATAGGAATACTAGAAGTCCATATTCATCCAGCAAAATAGATAGATATTTGGAAAACTAGGAATCAATTTCATTTGGCATAAAAATTGGATTATAAGAATATTAGGTATCCATAGACATTATGGGTGAAGGTTAGATCCTAGGAATATTAGCCAACACATATGGTATTAATAAAAAAGTCAGATATAGGGAAATTTACTTGGAATGCCATGTTGTATCAGGAATTAAAAATAGATCCAAGGATGTTTCCTAATA
This sequence comes from Viscum album, assembly GCA_963277665.1. Classification (NCBI taxonomy): domain Eukaryota; kingdom Viridiplantae; phylum Streptophyta; class Magnoliopsida; order Santalales; family Viscaceae; genus Viscum; species Viscum album. The sequence continues at coordinate 672,568,284 of OY728123.1, forward strand.
ATATCATTCATAATGAATCATGTTTAGTGGATCCATCTAGTAATATATATATATATATATATATAAGGAAATTTAATCACCATTGCATTATATAAAACCACCATAGGACAGATCATTGGTCTATTTTAATTTCACATGCCACAGGATCTATATAGTTTAATATGAACATCCAGAAGATCACTTCCCACAAATATTCATAGAAAAAGTTGCTAGATTTTTATAGCACAAATTTATCTTTGGGACACACTATCAAAATCAAATACATTCATGTCCGTAGAAATAAAATCCAATGAAATATATAAAAAATAAAATAAAAAAGTGATTATATGATTTAAATATTGTGTCCTATGTGTGCTGGACAAGTACTATTATTGTCTATTATAATCAAAAGAAGTATATATTTAAAAACAATATCACCAAGTGCAAGTAACCTTTACACTCATTAAAATATGTCTATTTTTCATTCTTATTACTAAGATCCCACACACTTAAATGCTAATTTATATTCATTAAATAGGTTAAAACTTCTCCACCAAAATTATGGACATGTTTTAAGGAAATATTTACTATATATACCATCCCTGTGACCAATCATATTTACCAAACAATCAAAATTCCAATTCTCCATTTTAACTACATCAAAATCTATGAAATTTTAATGTTATTTCTTCCCCTAGAGAGACCCTACTACTATTATCTCCACACAAATCCCAAAAATCACCCCCTACATAAATTTCTAGAATGTGTATTTCTAAAGTCTAAACACCCAGTTAACTGAAAAATAAATCACCCATAATAATATTACACATAAAGATAAATTTTAGGGATCCTCCATTAATACTCTAGTACAAAGGAAAAAACATATCTCTTTCTTGTTGCAAGTAGTTTTTCCCTATCTCAATCTATTCACCCAGAGAAGCAAGATTCTTCCATAGAAATTGTTGGGTTATCATCCTAGTGAATATATTTTCTAGATTTTGGATTCACTCTATCATCCATATATCAAACTCTTATTCCCTCAAAAAATTCCAAATGAAATGACACTTCATATAGATATTCATTTTCTGATCATGTATCATTATATTTATTCCCATATCGATTGACCTTTTACTATAATAGAAAATATATCATCCTTTATAACTTATCTCATGTCTATTTATTAACCATGTTAACAAAATCATTTATTTCCTAGATTCCATTGAATCTGCAAACTCTTCTTTTATTGTACATAAAATAAATATTATTTGACGTCATTGCATACATCTTTTTATTATTATTCCAATGTTAAAAACCCTCGTCTTAGGATCATTGGGGTCTCTAAATAACTGTAAAATTTAACATCAACATATCCATGAAATTTTTTGTTGAGCCCAAAAAATAAATATATTTATTTAATTCCTTTAAAATATCAAAGAATATATTTTACACCCACCAAGGGTACCATTATTAGATTCAACATAAATCAACATAAAACTTGAAATTCATAGGAAATACACAACCACGTGAAAATAATTAATTATCATAGAATTCAAATCACTGATGTTAATGGTAATTTCTCTATGTACACAGCTACAAAGTTTGTTTCTAGTGTCTATGCCTTGGATATCTTTAAGTGTACAATAATAAGAGTTAATAAAGGTTTATATCCAGTCATCTCTAATATTCTAACGGCCTTCTATATATATTCACTCTAATATAAAACCAATGTTTTGGACCGAATATATCATTCAAAGCCCATCCATAATAGTTTCTAAATATTCTCTAGTTCGATCATTTTGAAACTCCCAACCAACTTATTTTCCACCATTTGAATCTATTGAATTGGAGAACCTTCTAAAATCATATCACCCACATATAATAATATTATGATGAATTTTACATCAATTAATTCAATTTATTAAAAAATTATCTAAATTTCCCTTTTTGAAACCTTTTTATGACATTAATGAACTGAAATTTGGATTTTATTTTCGTAGATATTACTTTAGTATATACATACTTATATTTAGCTTGAAATCCAAATTTTGGTTCTCAAAATCAATGAAACCCACTAGATAACTCATATAAATTACCTCCTCTAACTGACTATGAAGAATGGTCATACTTAAATCCATATTGTATTAATATGTATCTTCTAGTGAAATCATTATTAAAACTATTATAATAGTTGAATTTTTACCTATTAGTTAATTTTTTTTTTATTAAACACCTTCATTTTATTAAATTTCCTTTTCATCAGCCACACTATGACACACTTATTTCCTGTAGTATCTTATTTAAACTGAAAACCCCACATATTCTAAATTTCTTTTTACGATAATGGTAATTCAATTATCTCTTATGATTAATTGATTTCATTTAATTAATTTCTTCATTTATCTATTACTTTGACTACTAAGGGTCACAATGTGTGTTATACTTATCCATGATCTTTTTCTCACTAATATCCATTAATTTTATAAATATCTTGTTAACCTAAACCTATGAATAGGATTTTGAACTCTAGTTGATCACCTCAACGAATTTGGATACATGGAACTTATTATATTAACTCATCATTCTGGTACATAAAATTTCCTCACAACAACATCTTGTTATGAAACCTTTGGTTCTCCCACTCGATCATTATATTCCCTTGAACTTTCTAGAATATCATATATTTCTATCACTACTTTATTTTTTATGTTACCATTTGAGTTCTATAAAAATTTTCCAATTCAATTTTTCTAGGTTAGATAAACATGGACTTCTATATTAGATTTATCAAAACGTTATTTATCTACCCTGTTATTGTCCTTCCATAAAAACCCTTTATAGAATTAAACATCTCAACACCTAATGAACTATCTCTTATATTAATCCAATTTTTGGTATCCATTTTTCTCATCATTATACCCAATTAAAAAACATTCCTTGAACTTTGGATCCTTCTTATCCATGTCCTTATATTTAATAAGCATAGCTGCTAAAATTATGAATACTTTTAAATGGTAATATTATGATCATTCACCAAACCATAATTCCTTTTGAATTTCCTACCCAACTACTGATATTGGACTTATCTTAATTTGATACGTTTTTATATTGATTGACTCTATCTAAATTCATTCAGTCATCCCAAAGAGTAGTCTCATTATTTGATCATTCTTAATAAACATTTGATTCATTCATCAATCGACTCTAAATTATTGTGATGTTTTGGGCACCATCTTCTCATGTATTATCCATTTCTTCTTATCATTATTTTTTATTTTGTAACTGGTGTACTCACCACCATTTATAGTTAAAAGTAATGTAAACTTCATAAATTTTTCCTTATCTTAAAAGGATTCCAATTGAATAAAATATAAAAAAAATAATATTTATGATTCAAAAAGAAAACCCATACTTTTCTAGTAGCATTGTCAACTATAGTTTCAAAGTAATGTGAACCTATAAGTGATTGGATAGATAAGGTCCCCAAACATCCATGTGAACTAGTTATAACTTTTGAAATAACTACTTACATATATCTAAATTGAAGGACACCCTTCTACATTACCATGTAAAAAACATCTATATCTTTTTATATCCACATTTCAAGATTCATTAGGCCTTTGGCCACCTGAACCTTCATGTTATTTTCAAATAATTGATCATGACCACAATTATATACTTCTAGATCATTAGAATGAAAACATCATTCCATTTTACTTATATATTAGCTTCTATTTATGTTTATAGTTCAATATTTTCCTCCTCATGGAACAACCATAGACCCTTGAGTAACATTCCACACACATTTATCAAACGTAGTTTCATACCTTGTCTCTTCCAATTTTATTGCTAAAATAGGATTATTCCATATCCCACAGTTAATTTTAAATTCCTTTATATTTATTACATATCCATTATTCATTAGTATATTCAAATATCCTTTCCTATTAATAACTTAATCTTCATCATCTTCCATTTATACTTTTTTGAAACTTCTGGACACATAATTTTGAATACTTATTTTCTCTCCCATTGTAGGGAATGATTCTATCAAGTCCACAACCCTTCGATGAACTATAATTTTGACACTAAGAAACAATTCACTACCTACTTCCATTTTAATTACTTAATTTTATATTGTGAAATTTAAAATTCTTTTGGATGTTTTATTGAAACTCTTAAAATAGTTCTTGAAAATTCCTTTCTTCCCACATTTTTAATTTGTTGGTTAGGGACTGGATGACTTGCCTCAAATTTTTTATCATGTATTTTCATTGAATTAATTCTTATAGTACACTTTCCATTGATGTGACTAACCTCATATATCAACATTGACATCATTACTTGATGATTCTAGAACGTTATTATACTAAATTTCTTCATTGAGAATTATGTTTCAAATATCCTCAAATACCAAATATATTTTTCTACATGATTTACTATTGGTATTCATCATATCCTCCCAACTATGTGATAGTGATGATACCAATAGTAGTTCTGAGACAACATCTATGAACTTAACCTCCACTGATTCAATCTCCCCTCTAAAAATTTATGTGACCTGCCACTGGTTTTCTTACTGATAACCATATATTAAACAACAATGGCTTAATGAACACTTTTTTTTAACATCATAGGTTTTTAATATGTATAAAATAATTCCTTAATCATTAATTATATTTTATTTACTTCAAAAATTAAAAAGGAAATATAACTTTCAAAGGAAATTCTCACTAGAGCTATTTAGTTTTTGTTAAACTATTCAAATTCATCATTATTTTTAATCTATAAAAAACACCAGTAAGTGAGGTATCAAGGTCCTTATAAATTAGATAATATAATATTTGTATATTCTAGATGACAATTTCTACTCAATTAAACACATTTACATATACCTTGATATCATTCAATTCCATATATTTTGATAATAAGGAACACACATTGAGATCCAGATCTCATCATGGAAAGGGTGAGTGATGAAACCTGAGCTACTTGAACCGTTGATCTAATACTAGTTATTAGGAAACCTAACCACATAATCTTATAATAAATTCATTGGATTTTGGACCCTCAATAAAATAGAACATCACTTTTTTCTAGGCTCTATATAATTTAATATAATCTTTCAGAAGTTCACTGAAATCACAAAATTTTACTGGAAGTGGGGAGACCTTTCAAAATAATCATATATAAAATTTTTATTTTTCATGAATAATGAAACTCACACACATTAAATATAGAGGAAATAAATTAAATAGAAATATAGAAATCATGAACTAACAAAAGATATTATTTTCTTCGAACATTGTGTCAGACATGCATGTGATAAACACTATTAATACTTTCTATTATAATCATAAGTAAATAATATTATAGAAAAACTATTACTAAAAACAAGTAACCTTGACACAAAAAATTAATGCATCTCTCTTTCATTCTTATCACTAATTTCATATAGACTTATGTATAACTTTCATATAGTAAAAATGTTAAGCCAAATTCCATAAAATTAAACTCCAAATTTCACGACCACTTCATTGTGGTTAACAACTAATTTAACCTGGTATTTTCGAAACATATGGACTTTTAGTGATCCATCATAACAATATTAGAACATGCAAACTTCCAATGTACATGTTTCCCTCAAGAGAACATGTTTGAAATTTCTTCTCACTAGTAATGAAATGATGCACAAAATTTTAGTAACCTTAATTCTCAAGGATAAAATTTTGGTGAATTAAAATAGAATTCACCTCCCAAAAAAATATCATTCCAAGAGTTAAAACATTTTTTGGCCCAACAGTCAAATCTATAACATAATTCCCAGAATAAATTGAAGGGAAAAATCTATCATCGTTACTATAGCCACATAAGGCTCTCACCATCAATATTTTTGTCCTAAAGATTCACCTAAAGATAACCATACATACCTCAAATTACCATTACTGACCATGTTTAGCATGAAATGGGGTCACCAAACATCCCCTAAGACAAATCTCTTCCTAGAAACACTATATGGTCTCTATGATCCCATATAAATCTCTCAGACCTAACCAATCACTTTGAGGGAATATTATCCATTTCCATCATTTTTGGACTCCTCATGTTTTAATCATGTTTTAATGATCATGAATCCTGTTAATTCTATTTAATCCATCTCAAATCATGTGTAGAGATGGTTTTTTTCTTTATCCTTTAAATAAACATCATCTAGATCTTTATTCCTATAAATCTAGTTTGATTAATTTAAACTATATTTAATTTTTTTCTTTAACAATTCATAATTTGAATGATTAAGTATAATTAATTCTATGAATATTACGGATTAAGAGAGTTTATAGATTTTTGGCTAAGTCTAAGAAACCATGAGTCTGCCACCTATTCTGGTGTTCTGGAAAAAGACCCAGACACCGTGACCCAGACACAGTGACCCAAACACCATGACCCAGTCACCATGACATAGACACTATGACTCAAACATCATGACCCATACACCCTGACCAAGACACTGTTCAAAGTTTGGAAAAGGTAAAGACAGAGTGATACTAACACCACATCTTTGCTACTGGTTACTAAGCTTAATGAAACAATATCATCCTAAATATCTCACCGCTCAAAGGAAAAGAAAAATTCACTGTTTCTTGGTGACATCGTTTCCAATTGATACCGTTTCAAGACAAATAGTGACACTGTTCTTTAATCTATTTTCTCATTTTCAATTTAATTTCTAACAATCATATTTTAGTCATTTAAAGGAACATACATAGTTAATTTTGTTTTGTAGACATGTCACCTGATAGTATGAGGTACAAGGTTCAGAATACATTCATCATGTCGGCTTCAACATGTGCACACCGTAACAAAAAGGAGAGCTTGGAACCAGAACAACATGTGCAGTAGAGTGAGTGTTTGAAAAGTGAACTAATACATGAAACAAGAAACAACCAAAGAACACATGAAGCACTATCGATTCTAGAATACTAGACTATCGTCGATCAGATCCAAAAACATCTTCATCGTACCAACTCTAAGAAGAATACGGGCTTGATAGCTTATACCATCAAGCGGGAAACCAGAGTACCAGACTTGTGATACTCTGTTTTTTCACAAGAGGGCTCAATAAATTAATATTATTCGTCCTAAAAGTCCAGAGCATCATTAAATAACACTCATAGAAATTCTAACACTTTCTCGTCATCCTTTCTCTATTATGTATTGTTTTTAAATTTCTAGTAATGTGCATGTGTCTATACTAAAACAAACATTGTCTCCTGTATTAAACTAAATGACACATGATATCCTTACTCTCATATCTTCTTACATCTGTTTACTCACATGGATAAGTGTGTAAGAGGTCCTTGTGTAACATTGTATTTTATACCCATGAAGAATAGTGGAAGAGGATGTGTGACTTGGATAGTCCTGGGTACTATTTTTTACCCTGATCCAGGGTGTAGATCAAGTTTGTTAATATAATCTTCTTGGTGGTTGGATATCACCAAGTTGAGTGGATTAGGTATTGTCTTCAGAATGAACAACGTTTTTTTATCTTTTGTGTCTTTTAATTTAGTTTTGGTCTATTATATTGTATATTTTAGAAAACATAAGATTTTAGATTGATAGTTAGTCTTGGATAGAAGTTATATCTATTTTTTTCATTAGAATAGCTTCAAAGTTGTACAAATAAGTCAAATTGATATTACTGAGAATTATTCAATATTATGATAAGAAATTTTAATAGTAAAACTATTATAACAGTATTACCATGATTAATTGGGTTTTATTAAATTTTTAATGGAGAATCTTTTTATGTGAACTTTTTAACAGAAATTTTTATAGATATTCAATTCGCCCTCCTCTTGAGTAATCTAATCAGACCAATATTTGGTATCAAAGGATTTTATTCTTACTAAGTCTCTGTTTATCAATCTATTCAACTATAATTTTAGTCGTAAATTAAAGATCTATAAATTTATTTTAATTATAAATTTCTAGCTCTTTAAATGTATTTCTTTATTATGGATAATATAATCGAAGGTACTTCAACAAATAGACCACCATTCTATAATGGAACTAATTATTCCCAACGAAAAATTAAAATGAAAATGCATTTAATAAGTATGGGTTTTGAAATTTGGTCTTCAATTGGAGATGATTTTAAAATTCCTACTACTGATATAATTACTTGGGATGAACCAACCGAGACTTCTTATAACAATAATTGAAAATCCATGAATTCCTTATATTTCTCTTTTGGAGATGAGGAAATTAATATAATATATTCATGTGATACTTTGTCTATTTCACATGGGGGAACTTATAGTGTGAATGAAATGAGACTCAATACTTATACGATTAAATATGATAACATTAAAATAAAGTCTGATGATACTATTTTTGACATGTATCTCTGGTTCAAAAAAATTGGCTACACAATGATCTCACATTGAAGAGATGTTAAAACCAAAGAACAAATTATGAGGGTTCTCAGATTCCTACATGATAGATTGAGAGGAATCTCTATCTCAATTATAGAGTCACGTGACATCATAAAATTACATGTAAAATAAATAATTTGGGAACTAATGATGTATGAAGTGGAGATGAAAGTCAAAAAATAAGAGGAGGGTGAACCCAAAATGAAATCTGTGGCATTAAAGACCACCACCTCTAAACACAATGAAAAGGATAAACTAGAAGTTTCTTTATAAGGTTCCAACATTAAACAATCTTCACCTGATAGTGATGAGGAGATGGTCCAACTATCCAGAAGGTTTATGAAATTTTACAAAAGGAATAAATTTTTTAGAAATTCTATCTTCAATGGAATATATTTTCAAAAGAAAAGCTAGAAGAAATATTGGAAAAGAAATGTAAAGTCTAGTGACACTATATGTTATGAATGTAAGAGAATGGTAAAAGTAAAGGCAGACTGTGCCAGTCACAAATATAAAGAGAAATATTAGGAAAAATATAGAAAGTATAAAAGGGCAATGATTGAAACATAGAGTGCTTCTATGGACAATTCAGATGACTCAGAATCTTCAGATGATGAACAATTTACAAATCCAATATGTGTTTTACGAAAAACATATATGCGGTTTCCCTGGAATCTCCTTTACAAAATTTATGTTATTCTAGAGATGAAAGTGATTCTAAAATTATGTATAAAGAAGAAATATTTGAGTCTTGCAATATGCCTGAAGGTACATGTGATGAACTGAAAAGATAAATATAAGTCTTTAAAGAAATTATATGCTCTTATCTCAGCTGTTAAATCTTCAATTGTTGTAGAAAGAGAGAAAAATTTTCAATTACATAAAGAAAATAATAAATTAAATATATCAAATAGGAAATTGAAAAAAGGACCATAAAAGGTTTACTAATAGTAAAGATAACTTTGTATAAATTCATCGTCAAAATATTTCCCCTAAATATACTACTGATACTGGATATGAACCTGGTAAAATAAATTTTGGAAAAACCAATTTTTTTCCAAATCTAGAACATACATTTTTACTCATAGTTCAGGAAAACATTTTTATAGTTCAAATTATGAAACTCTCTCTTCTGTTTCGAGTTTTTTGGACCAAATAGAGTTTATTTCTCAAATACATTACATAATGCTTATAGGAAACCAATGATGTAGATGTGGGTTCCTAAATCAGTAGTTACTAATATTACTGGACCCAAACCAATATGGGAACCAAAGTTGATTTTTATTGGACAATTTTATAGGAAAGTTGATTAAATAGATCCTATAAATTCTTATGGTACGGGTATAGTGGGTGTTCAATACCCATGACTAGAGACTATTCACGCTTCAAGAACATGATAAAAATTTATGGTGGACATGCCAACTTTGGAGACAATGCTAAAGTAAAAATCGTGGGCCTTGTCCAAATTGGTAACTCTAACTCAGTTTTAATTTCCAATGTACTTTTTGTTGATGGATTGAAATATAATCATATTATTATTTCATAACTATGTGATGATGGATTTCATGTTAAATTTGAAATTGATTATTGAAATGTTTTTAATTATAAAAATGGATTAGTGTTTTCTGCATTAAGAAATGAAACTTTTTACTCTATTAACTTGGAGTCTTTAGTTTCCCAAAAAGAATCATATTTAAGTTTATTTCACATAGTCTGGGATGTGGAATAGAAGACTAGGACACCCTGTTAATGTTAACTATAAAACATTTAGTCTAATATGTAACAAATTTTTTTTTCCAAATAATGAAGTGTGTAATCCTTGTCAGAAGGGAATGAACCCCAAAATTTCCTACAAACCATAGAAAGAAGATTTGAATTCTCAGCCGCTGGAGTTGGTTCACAAGGATTTGTTTAGACCATCTAGATTTTCTAGTTTAAATGGGAGGAACTATGATTATGTTCTTGTAGATAGATTTTCTAGGTATACTTGGACCTTATTGTTAGATCACAAAAGTTAAGACTTCTCTCATTTCACCAAATATGCTAAAAATATAGAAAATCCTAGTAGACGTAGAATTAAATCTTTATGAAGTGGTCATGGCTGTGAGTTTGAAAATAAAGAGTTTGAATCCTTTTTCTCACAAAATGGATATAGTCATAATTTCTATTCCCCTAGAACACCTCAACAAAATAGAGTTGTAGAAATAGGAAATAGGTCCTTGAAAAAATTTATAGAACTATGATCAGTGAATATGAGTTACCTATTTACATCTACGGTGAAGCTATAAATATAGAAAGCTATATTATTAATGGAGTGTTTATTGGACCTATTCTTAAAAGAAATCCATATGAGTTATGGAATAATAGAAAACTCAAAGTAAGATACTGATAAGTCTTTGGTTGAAAAGTTTACATCATTAATAATAAGGATAATTTTACCAGGTTTGCATCTAATATTGATGAATGAATCTTTCTAGGATACTCAATCTCTAGTAAATCCTATAGAGTTTTTAACAAAATAACTAAATTTGTGGAAGAATCTATTCATGTTATGTTTGATGAGATAAATCCACATGATCCTAAGAACTCTATAGAGAATCTGGAGGATTACATTCAAATATGGACATCGATGTTAAGCCCTCCAACTATCCTATAAAGGAATCTATAAAAACATACAATTCTAAAAATTCTCCTGATTCATTTCATAATGAACCTGAACCTGTTGAAGAACCTGAAATCACCAGCCCCTCTTTTCCAAGAGTTATTAGAACCCTTAAGAACCATCCATTAGATGTTGTTGTAGGAGATTTAGATAATGGAACTCAAACTAGATATTCACATAGAAATCAGGTTGAACGTCAAATTTTATTATCACAACATAATCCTAAAAACATCAAAGATGATATCAATGATGAATTTTGGGTGAAGGATATGCAAGAAGAACATAATCATTTTTAAAGGAATAATGTTTGGAAACTTGTTGACATACCCAAATGCATATTTACCATAGGAACTATGTGTGTGTTTAGAAATAAGGTAGATGAAACAAGTAATATTGTAAGAAATAAGGATTGATTTGTTGTACAAGGCTATAGTAAAGAAGAAGGAATTGACAATGAGGAGACCTTTTCACCTGTTTCTAGACTTGAATCCATCAGAATCATGCATCCTTATACAGAACATCTGAATTTAAAACTATATCAAATGGAAGTCAAGATTGCATTACTAAATGGGTACATACCCGAGGATGAATTTTTCGAACAACCCCTTGGTTTCACTAATCCTCACCTTCCAAATTAGGTTTTCAAATTATCAAAATCTCGGTTTGGTTTAAAACTATATCCAAAAGTGTAGTATGATAGATTATGTACTTTTCTTATTTCCAATGGTTTTACCAAAGGTATTTCTGGTCCTAATCATTTTATAAAATGAATTTTCAATTATGTGTTAGTTGTTTAAATTTATGTAGATGATATTATTTTTGGATTTTCAAAAAATTCATTTCGTATTGGATTTTCTAAAATGATGAAAAATTAATTACAAATGATTTTAATGGGTGAACTAAAATTATTTCTTGGATTTCAATTATTTCAAAATAAATTTGGTATTATTTTAAATCAAAACAAATATAATAAATATATTCTAAAATGTTTTGAGTCGGATAGAACTAGAAGTAGTGATACTCCAATGGGTACTACATGTAAGTTGGATCCGGATGAATATGAAAAATATATCTATCAAACCACTTGTAGAGGAATGATTTTATACTTACTCAACTTAACTACTATCCAACCTGACATTTTGTTTAGTGTATGTATGTATTCTCAATTTCATGAAAAACCCAAGGAATCTCATTTAAATACTGTTAAAATGACTTTCAAATACCTCAAACATTCACCCAATCTAGGACTATTCTATCATATAAGAAAATCATTTGAGCAAGTTAGCTATTATGATGCTGATTTTGGTGGTTGTAAGTAAGATAGAAAAAGAACCTTTGGAACATGTAACATTTTAAGAAAGTCTCCAATATCATGGTGTAGTAAGAAACAGAACTCTATTGCATTATCTACTACCAAAGCTAAATACATAGTTTCTAGTAGTTTTGTGCACAAATGTTGTGGATGAAACACACATTACTAGATTATGGATATCAATTCAGGAAAGTACCCATAAATTGTGAAAATAAAAATTCTACTAACATTTTAAAAAATCCTTTTTCACACTCTTGGACAAAAGATATTGATGTAAGACATCAATTTTTGAGAGACCATTATCAAAAAGGTGATATCACTTTGGAATTACAAGGGACTGAATATCATTTTGTTGATATATTCACCAAACCATTAAATTATTAAGGGATATATTACATCATACATGAATACGGAATGGTCAATATCATGTAGAAAATGTACTATTTTAAAAAAATTACTATTTAACATCTTATTGTTTCACAGTTTACAGTTTCATGATTTATGGTTTCATATGTCACTGTCATATAATTATTGTCCCACTATTATAGTTCTATAGGTTATTATCTTGAATTTACTGTTTGATGTTTATTATCTCATAGTTAATATCTCTCGGTTACTGTCCTTCACTTACTATTTCAAATGATGTGGTCGCACCATTTTGAGACACACCGTAAATATGACACTGTGAAAATAAGTTTTGGTCACACTGTAACAATTTGTTCCGGTCTCACCGTGACAATCTATTTCGATCTCACCATAATAACACTTTTGTTTTATTTTTATTTTATTACCCATATCACTGTCTTGACTATTTTTTTGTTTTTATCCTTCCCTTTTGAATTTGCGTTTCATGAAATCCCTAAATGATAAAAACGAAATATCTTTCACTCTTTCCTTAACTCGAGATATTTTCTCTCAAAACTGAAACCCCTCTCTTTTTAAAACATTATGTCCTCCATCAACCCTTTATCTCTCTATCAAACCCTCATTGAATGCCCAGAATGAAGTTCCCATCTTCATCAACTCCTGAGAAGTGCAGATCTAAGAAGAAAGTGAAAAGGGAACCCAAGGTAGTGCCTGAAGGACCGTTGAAACTGAATATTGTTAATAGAAAAGTAGTACCATAAAATTAAATCTATCCTAAGTGGTTTTTGTCAATTAAGTATTTAGTTTTGAAATTACTATAAGAGATGGGATGGATGAACTATCTCAAAAATAGGCAAGGCCGATTTATCAAAAATTTGTTTCTTAGTTTTATCAGTTTGTTAATTTTTCATTCAATATTGATGATGGTTTTTTAAAAAGCTAGATTAATGGTAAATGATGTACCTTTTTCTTCATGTTATGGGTTGGATTCTTGGGGATACCTCATAAAGGAATTTTTTTAGGACTACTAGAGGGGTCCACCTCCTCCTAGAGATGTTTCTGTCTTAGAAGAGCCCTTGGGAAGCTTGATAGGAAATAAAAATTAAAGAAGTGAAATTGTTGCAGAGATAGATGGTGAATCAAGATTTCTGTTTAAGTTTATCCGTAATATTATTAGTCCAAGTAAATGAGATTTTTGTACCCCCATGTATCAAAATGTATTCTTGATACATGTTATGAAAAATGGGCACAAGATTAACATAAGTAAGTATGTTATACTTCCCTTGTGTGATTTGATTAAGACAACTTCAAATTATACCTCTTTGTTCTATCCAAGGTTAATCTTTGAAATTCTTTATTCTAAAGGTGTGTTTGGACTGAATGAAGATGTCATCAATAAATATTAGTTCTGTATCTCAAAGGTTACAGTCAAAAGGACGAAAATAAGTTGGAATCCTTGAAAAAAGGCTTAGGTTGAGGACAATGAAGGGATATATGACATTTTTAATCCGGTTGAGCATCCTCCAAGACCTAAGAACATATCTAATCCTAGTTTGGAACTAGATGAAATTGTTGACTATCCTATTGAAGAAGATAAATAGGTAGTTGTTTCACATATGGAAGAAATTGTGTTGGAAAAAGAAGACAGTGGCCTATGTATTCAAAAAAAATTGGTTGAGAAAGAAGCACTTTTTAATGTAGAAATTGATAATTCATAAGAAGAACCTAATTCTAGAAATGAATATTTTGTTAGTGTAAAATAACATGGTATACCTGAGGATCATCTGGAAGAATAACATTCTATTGAGATAGAGGATGTGGTTGGGGAACATTTAAAGGAAAAAGTCGATCCAGAAACAATCCTAGTTGTCGAGGAATGAATGGAACAATCTCTCCATCTAGCTAGAAATAAAATTGATGAGGTTGTTAGAGATGAAATTTTAGAAACATATCAAGGGAATGATATCTTATTCCTATAAAAGATTCACTTGTTGATGGGGATAAACACCCTAGTCTAGAAAGTATTGAAGTTCTCAATCCTATTGATCAAAGCATCGGGGATACCTAATATAAGTATCCTAGCTACTTTCATGTGGATAATGCCCAGGAGGCCTCGGTTAATGGCATAAACCTGTCTACTCTGTTAAAATTGAAACTAGTTTCTAATCTAAAAGTAATCTCTACAAAGTAACCTGAGCCTGTCCTAGATTTTGTTCCATAACCGTCCCAAGAACCTTCTTCGTCTTTGAGTCATTGTAATTTGAAATCCTTTGGAGGATCATTGTTATCTGGATTTGAAAATATCGTGAACACATAACCTGCTCCTATGAAAAATCATAGTGAAAGAGATATTGCCTTGATTTTGGAGAAAACCATATGGTAGATTCAACCAAAAATGATTTATGAAATACAAGAGGTTTGTATTGAAAACAAGAAGTTGAGTAATGAGGTGAAGTCTCTCTGAGCTATGGTTAAAGACATGCCAAAAGTGTTACAATAAATAGAATCTCATGTTTCTCATTAGGTTGAGGATGTTAGTGGTTAGATTCCATAGAATGTTTCCTCTCTGATTCAACCAAACATGACTTCAATATTTGAAAAAGTGGCTGATAGAAACATTCAGATAATCAATGAGATACGTGATCTCGTTTTTGGTCTCAAAAAACTAACTGCTGATTACATGGGATGTTTATAGAAAGTTTTCAATCAGATCAAGTCCCTCACATCAGATATTACTTCCTCTACTACACCTGGACAGTCATCTCAACCCATTGATAGTGATCTGATAAGAACTATTATTAAGGAGGATCTTCAGTCAGTGTTAAGTGGTTTTGATAAGGAAAATTTTTCTACAGTTGAAAATAATAGTTACAGAGTCCTTGAATTAGTAATGATTCATTCCATGATTGAAAATTATTCTCAGGAAGGAATTACTATGAAAGTGGATTTCTACCTTAACATGATTTTATCTAAACATGATTTGACCAATCATTTCAAATAACTTGTAGAGAACTTGAAAATTTCTCCTTCCACTCAAGCCTTCAAGACTCAAGTCCAAAAGATAAAATATTCCACTCATATATTAGAAAAGTTAATGGAGAACAAAGATGATTTTGAGAAAGTAATGTAGTATAGTTGTGAGATCATTACTGATTTAATTTAGCTATTGAAGCCTTATCTTTATGTGTAGATCACTACTGTTGAGTCTCCTACAGCTGCACATTTTCAGCCTGGTTTAACTCTTTCATCATCCAATGCCTTTTCCTCAGCCTCAATTTCTGTATCTTAGGGTCGGAGCGAGATCAGACCCATTATCCTTGACCAAAACATTCCACAATCTTCCACCAAATCAACTTTGGCACCGTTTTTTAAGGGATGCCTATTCCTTCTATGATAGTTGGCTCACCCCCTTCATCAACCTCTAATTATTCTCTTGTGGCTCTTTCTGATGTTATTTCCAAGGGAAATGAAATGAAAACAAGTGTTGAAAAAAGTGAAACTTGTATCTTGATTGGGATGTTTTTTACTTTTTCCAACTTCTTGTAATGACACATATCTTTCTCTATAATGCAATGTGCACTATTGTTGTCTATTAACTTATTTAATGTTTTTATTTTTTCTTTCTTTTTTCTCTAATATTTTTGATAATCCCAAAAGGGGGAGAAAGCCCAGAAAGAACACAAAACCAACTCCTATGGTTTTTTATCATCAAAAGGGGGATATTGTTGGACTCCTCATGTTTTAATCACGTTTTAATGATCAGAAAACTTGTTAATAATGTTTAATCTATCTTAAATAATGTGTAGAGATGGTTGGTTTCTTTATGCTTTAAATAAACTTCCACTAGATCATTTTTCCTATAAATCATGTTTGATTATTGTAAACTATATTTAATTTTTCTCTATAATGATTTCATATATGAATAATTAATTCTAACTATTAATATTAATGCTTAAGATTGTTTACAAATATTTGGATAAGTCTGAGAAAGCATGAGTCTTCCACTATTTTTGGTTTTCTGAAAAAGGACCCTGACACCGTCACACAGACACTATAAACTAGACTCTATGACCTAGACACCGGGTCCCAAGCACCATGACCAAGACATCATGACCCAGACATCGTGACCTCGACACCATGAGCAATTCAACATTCAAATTTTGGAAAAGGAAAAGAAATTGTGATCTTAACATGGCATCTTTGCTACTAGTTACTAAGCTCAATGAAACTACATCATCATGACTATCTCACCACCCAAATACAAATAATAAGACATAATTTCATGGTGACACCATTTCCAAGGGATAACATTTCAAGACAAAAGGTTATTCCATGCTTTAATATATTTTTTAATTTTCAATTTTATTTCTTACGGCCATATTTGGGCATTTAAAGGCTCTAACATAGTTAATGTTTTTTTGTAGACATGTATCCTGACAGTACGAGGTACATGGTGCAAAATAAATGCATAATTTCAGCTTCAACACATGAAATCTGTAACAAAAAAGGATAGTTTGTCACTAGAACAACATGCGTAGTAGAGTGAGAATTTGAAAAGTTAACTGATACATGAAACAAGAAACAATCAAAGAACACATGAAGTGCTCTCAATTCGTGAAGACTATACTACTATAGATCAAATCCAAAAATATCTTTGTTGTATCAACTCTAAGAAGAACACGAGCTAGATAACTTATACCATCGAGCTGGAAACCAGAGCACCAGACTTGCGATACTCTTTTTTTCACAAGCATACTCGATACTTGCATCTAATTCATCCTAAAAGTTCAGAGATTCCTAGAATAACACTCAAAGCACTTCTATCCCTTTCTCATTATCCTTAATCTATTGTGTACTATTTTTAGCTTTTGATAAGTGTGTGTATATATTTGTATTAAAACACACAATGTCTCTTGTATTAAATTGATGGAAACAAGATATCATTCCTCTCATAACTTCTTATATCTATTTACTTCCACATATATGTTTGTAAGAGGTCTTTTAGTGACCTAGTTTTTTATACCCACAAAGAACAGTGGAAGAGGTTGTGTGATCTAGATAGTCCTATGTATTGTTGTTTACCCTGATCCAGTGTGTGGATCAAGTTTATTAATATAAATTTCTTGGTGAAGGTGATCACAAAGTGGAGTGGATTAGGTATCGATTTGAGACTAAACCACTTCTTTTATCTGTTGTTCGTTTTTATTTAGTTTTTCCTTACTTTACTGTATATTTCAAAAAACACTAGAATTTTCATTGATAGTTAGTATTTGATAGAAGTTAAAACTATTTTGCCTCATTAGAATAGATTCAAAAGTTGTATAAATAACTCACATTGATAATACTAATAATTAATCTATCTTCTGAGAATTTATTCAAATTTTAAAACTATTATAACAATATTTCCTTGATTAACTAGGTCGTATTAATTTTTATTAGGGAAGATTTTTATGTGAACTATTTCATAGAAATTTTTATTGATACTCAATTAACCCCCTATTAAGTAATCTACTCTGACCAACAATCATTACAATTATTCCATATGCACATTATCCTCATAGGCAATATCATATTTGTGTAACACTAGAGAGATGACACAATTCTCTTCTCACTTCCCAAGTAATGATAAGTTTCTCCACTCACCCTACCTATCCAAAATCAACTTAGGGTATACCCACTTGGTCAATAACATGTCATCAGAGGGGAACCCCTCACCAAAAATATCTAATTATGCAACCCCAGGCTCTATGATATCTCAAGTCACATCATGTATATCTCATCTAATAAGGCTCATCTCATCACTCACTTATCTATAAGGTGGTCTCAAGGCAACCCAGACCAAGGATCACTATATTTGTTCATTATATATAATTCAAATTAAAAAAAATTTAGTTATCCTAGTGATCTTATTTGTGAATAAGAAATCAATAAATGCACATTGATGCGTCACTAGTGTCTAAGGGTCCATCTTGGACCTTGATTCTTCCATTCTATCAATAAGAAAAAAATAAATAAACAGTTACATTAATTAAATTTCAATTTATTATATTGGAGAGAAAATATATCACTTTCCTATAAATAGAATACATTTATAATATGGATATTCTTGAGGGACCACCAACTTTATTCATGAAGCCATTTGCTTTAGGAAATCTTAGACACGCTCACCCAATCTCATCCAAACCTCATCCAGGATCATCAAAACACCCACAAACCAATATCTAGAAAACAATTCCCGTTTTAATTAATTATAAAAATTTATAATTAATTCAAAAATTTAATATAACAATTTTTAATTAATTTAAACATTAATTCAAATAGGAATAATTCATATAATCTCAGGAAGTGACCTTATCTTTTTAAATAATCTAATAAATGGGTGTAGTCTACTCCTGATACACATCGAATCTGAAAAACACAAAACCCTCTTTATTATCCCTGATTCAATAGTCAAATTCATCTAACATTTATAAAAACCATACAAAAATTCACCATGTGATGTACCTCTATCGATTGTTTAGGTAGTGAAGTTCTTGGATCATCTAAAGACACCATCTATACATTTTTAGAAAAAGATTCATCATATTAGGATAATTTGACCAGGCTCTGGTGGAATCATCTATTAAACCCTAGGCTAAAACATGGAAAATTAACCGCTTATAGAAGAACACTAATGGAATGAATATGAGAGGATAAACATACCTAGAATCACTATTAAAACACCAACAACTTCCCTACATCATGGAGAGTCAAAGTGATAAAGAAATAGGGAGGGTCCGATTGAAATGGTAATAACCATGTGCCTCATTTCCTCTGAAAATGTGGGGGGTGTAGAAATTACATTTCTACCCATGTTTAACATAAACACCAAAAATATAGGCCATGACATGTCCATGATGACCACACCATGTCACCTTAGTTATAGTACATGCTTCATAGTGGTGTACTTGGCTATGAAGTAGTCGTTCGGCAAATGACATAGACTGTCAACCCCATAGGAAACCATTTTAAGGAATAGTTATTCTATAAAGATACTTCTCATAAGTTATCATCATCTATTCTTACCGGTATATTATAAATACAATTGGTGTATTTTCCCTTACCTCTTGACCACATAACACAACTAATTATTCTCTGAGTCATACATCATTAAACAAAGGCTCACACACTATAAAAATGAATATTCATGACTAAATGTTAATCATATATTGTTAGAATCACATTGGAGCATTTATTATAATAATTATATGGCATATCTTACATTACATGGATAATAACACAACCTCCAACCACATGGTTTGTTAAAAAAGGTTTCTAACACACTCTCACCATGCCACCAAAAGATCATCAAGAATCAACATGGTAAGGTATCTGATTAATCTATCCATTTGAAACCAAACCTTGATACTAAAAGAACCTCAAGTGATTTACAACACAAGAGACTAGGACTATTTGTGCCTATATCATATATCCTAAATCACCTCTCTAGAATTAATTATATTACGTGAATCATCTTCTCGTGCTTCTCATCTCTAAGGTACTCAATATCCTAGGACACCCCGTCTCCCAGGTTACCCTCTTATATCAAAAACCATCTCAACCATTGTTGGAGAACACTCTACTATTCAATCACAACATTTATCTCACAATATGCTATACCCACATATCAAAATAACTATTCTCTCCCACCTAGCTTATAAATAATATTTCACGTAGGTTATTTCTCAAGGGTAGAATCCATGATCCCTTCACTGATATCACATAGTAACTAACATGCCAAAACACTTATTTTAGGGTTCTCTTATATATATCAATTATTACATGCCATGTTATTAGAATGGAAGGAACTAATCATCATAATGCATCCTCCTATTTGACTACACCCTTAAAGACAATGATATCATCCATAACCATGTAATTACATCACACTATGATGATTTTTTGAGCCAAACCATGGAAATTTGTTTAAATTGAGTCAAATTCCACTAAGAATCTACATATTTTGTGATGAAAATTTAAGTTACTAAATGGATTTTCATTTTATAAAAATTACCAAGGCATAAAATGCCTATAACGGCCAACTATGAGTCAATATGAATCCCCTACACAAAGTGAAAATATAGTTATCACTATAGTACATCTTTCTGCATGATCCATGTAACCTATAATCAGAATAAAATTAAGTGTGGTCAAAATAAATAGAATGTAACCAACTAGTAATATAAAAAACACTATATATGTTGGTGTTTTCATGTTAAATAGCTAAATATTTTATAACCAGTTATATTAATCACACTGAATAATGTGTATATCATGTGAATATTATGTTCCATGAACAATGAACTTACATATACCCCTTTCCAATTTCTCAATAGAGAAATCCATAATGATAATATCAATACACACATCATATTTAAATGAATATTTCAATCAAAACATCATGAACTATGATAACAATACCTTATACATGGTAAACTAGACTTCTCATCAAGAAAGGTATTCATGATACAACATTGCAATATCCATCACAAGCTCTAACACATCAATAATATTTACTTACTATATCCACAAATAATAAGACAAATAAAAATACACACTCTTATAACTTGGTATTTCCCTTCTTCCCTAGACCACTTGAAAATACTCAGACTGAAGGTCTCTATATGACCACTAATGGAAAACCTCGTATACTAGAGGTTCCCAACTAGCATCAAGGATATATGGTGTTACCATGGGGGGACTATACCATTATATCATAGATTGAAAAATAGAATTAATGAGACAACATATAATACTAAAACAAATATAATGGGGGAAAATGTTGTAATACATTCAAACTACACACCCACTGAGATGGGTATATGCACAAAATAAACTAAAAAATAATATATATATATATATATATATATATATATATATCTGTGTGTGTGTGGCTCTAATGGAATCCTAGAGACTCACCTAATAAAAATCTCTAGAATCCACTAGAGATATCCCACTTAATATTGAAATATTCAGTCTCTACCCTACCTAAACATATAAAAAATCAATTCTTCTAGTGTAAACATGTGTTATGGCCACCAGAGTAGGGTGTGAGTATAACTTAGTAGGGTACCATGAATGGAGTATCTAAAATAACTACTAAACATGGTGTATGGATAAATTATATTCCCTAAGAAATAAATTAATAAGTGAATAATATAAAATAAATAATCATTATTGGATCTTCGGTTATATGGTGACACCTAAGATTGACCATAATTCATTTATCTAGTGTTGTATGTTTATGATCATGATATGTATCCTTGGGGGATATAAGTCCTACTACGAGATATCATGAACATGCCTCAATCAAGAGTAAACATCAAATCCTAATAACTATTATATTTTTCCCAAATAATTATAGGATCAAATACAAATCCTACGAATTAACATAAACATATTATCATACCAAAATAAGAATCCAGATCCTAGGGTGTATCCGAGGAACCTCCAGAAATCTCATATATAATTTACAGATTCTAGGATGTAATACCAGGAATATCATAATATCATCTGGATCATCTAAAAATAATATGTATCATCCTAGGAATCCCATAATATTATGTGAACCTACCAGATCCTAGATGATAACCTAGGAATCCATTTAATTAGGTATAATAATCATACTACAGATGTACAAGGAATCCTTATGGATCTATAGTCACTAGGTGTACCATCAATATTCTTAATGTAGACGGCATCCATATACATCAGGTATATCATTTGGATCCAAGGCGTACTAATCATCTATTTAATCATGAGTAACAGTAAGATACTAATTGTATTATACATTTATATCCATAAAACATAAAATCTAGATACATTGTATACTAAGAATATTTTATAGAATCAAGCTTAAAAGACAGATCTTGGGTAATCTCCGAGTCACCCCATGTAGTATCATGTATAACTTATATATATCCTATGATACTTCCTAAGAATATCATTAATAACAACACAACGTTATTGTGTCCCTACAATAATATCTCATTACACTAGTAAATAAATGGTTAGACCAATTCCTGAATCAATCACATAAATAAAAAATTTTCCCCCAAGTCATATAACCCATCATCATCACAATAGGAACATCAGGATATCACTATCAATATTCAGTATCTAAGGTGAAACCTGAATCCAACAATAAATAACTATAGTCACCAACCCTTACAAGAGTCAATAAGAAAATAGGGAACCCACTAAGGTATCATTGGTAACATCTCTTCCAAGACTCCATATATGCACTCCATAGACCAATACCAGTGTCTTAGACGTTGAACATCACTCAAAGGGAATAAAATCCCTCAAAATCACATCAATAATATCCTAACATCATTGAACTCATAGGAAATATCATTTTAGCATCATTTTAAATAAATGGCACAATGCGCATCTAACTTCTCAAGTTATCCTAGTTTAGCTATCTAACCAACATACCTTGAATATATCAAGGGTATAACCCACCTAGGAACTCACATGTCATCGGAGGGGGGACATTCTCCCCAAATCATGAAACTCTAGTAAGAAGGCTCTAAGGAACCTTAATTAACATCAGAATCATCTCATTTAACCCTACTTAGTCCATTACTCACTTTTACACATAGAGGTGCAAAGGGATTTTATGTTCATTCATTATATTTAATTCATACATTTAAAGATTTCAGTTCTCTCAGGGATCATACTTATGAATAATCCATTGGTGACCGGTGGTCAAGGAACACATAGTGGCCAAGGATCCATCATATCCATTGAAAGACAAATTTTATCTGTCGGAATAAATAAAGAGATATTTAACTTAATTAATGGTAAATATCTCATATTAGAGAGAAATAATGATAAATGAATATAAATAAAATTAATTTACCATAAGGGTACCCTCAAGGGACTACTATCCTCATTCATAAAGTCATATCCTTTAATAAATCTTATCCACTCTCTCCCAAGCTAGTGTAAGCCTAATATAATATTTTCACAACACCAAATATGGTATCCTAAAACATGATGTTCAATATAATTTATTATGAAAAAAATTAATTAATTATGAAATTTTATATATTTATTTATATTTATTTTTAAATATAATTTAAATATACATGTTGCTTATAAACTCACAAGGTGACATAAACTTTCCAAAACATTAAGTGAAGGGATTAAATCTACTCCATACAAACACATGAACATAAGATACAAAAAATACCCAATTGTTTTACCCAATAAAACATACAATTTCATTAAAGTTAAAAAAAACTAATAAAATTCATCATGTGATGAACATTCATCGAAACTTCATTCAATTGTATGTGTTCCATATCTCTGGTTGTCCTCTAGCTAGGCTATGGAAGCAAAAATTATATCAGGATGATTCCACCATGATATTATGGAATCATTGATGAAAACCTAATAGAAGACATTTAAAATTAGCAATTTATAGAGGATCAATTGTAAAATATAGAGGCAATAAGTAATGTACATTAAATTTCTTTTGAAATGCACCAAGAACCACCACATGTCGTGAGGGATCAAATGGAATAGGAAAGGTGGAGGAACTTCCCAAAATGGTACCCACCATGAACCTATTTTCCCCTAAAAATATAGGAAAAACGTAATTAACAATCTACCTATTGTTTAAATAAACAACCATCAAATATTTCCTAGCATGGTTATGAAGACCACAATATAGTTCCTTGATTTCTACACATGTTATGGCATGGCCTACCTGGAAGAGGGGTGGCTTTCCCCCAAATTGAATCAACTTTGTCCCCATAGGACATCCCCATTGTATTTCCTCAGTATTATGAATAATGGTTTCTCTTTATTATGGATACACTATGATTTTTCCCTAGAGATACATCTAACCCACCCCTAGTGGCAACCCACCCCTGCATCCTCTTGTGCACCCTCCATCGCGCAACCACTTGGGATTTTATGCGGTCTTAATCCATTAAAAAACCATGGTATAGAACTTCCCTACTACATTTTTTACTCCTTGGTCACATGTTTCTATGTCATGGCACTCAGTCACCACACCATGATGGTTTTCTGTAGCTAAAAATCAAATAATGGTAACATTAAGCTATCTTAAATTCTCAAAAAAATCATCCAAAAAACCTATTGGTCCTCGTTAAATATCCAAAAACATTTAACCAATATGTTACAACATTTAGATTCCAAATCTAAATCTCAATTCACAAAAAATCCCCTACATCGAGAACAAAATTCAAATTCCCTAAAAAAATTACCAACTGGAAAGGCTCGATGATTTAGAAATTGATTCTCTTTTTTATTATTATCATGTCATGCTTGTTATTATATGTATCTTGTAACTTTTTATGTACTTACTAATCATTTTAGTTACATTTGTATGTTAAATGATATTGGGAAAGGGTATATTCATCCCACATGTTGTTTTCAAATATGAATTTTTTTGAATTCTCCCCATATATTTCATGCTTTGGTTTCCAAGAATGTCATGTAGACATTTATTTGGTATGTTATCCATGTGGCACATGTTTTTATATGAATATATAGCCGTATATGTGCATTAGAATAAATTCAAAAGTTTGAAACCACTAGTTTACTAAGAATTGGATGTGATGGGATGAGTTAGAAACACCCTTACTTGGTATTCTCTTTCCCTGATTCTAGAAGTGATGGGATGGAATATTTCACCAACTATATATGCATGTTTTTCTTTCCATGAATGGGATGGTTTTCTCACACCATATTTGTATGCACACATCTATATGTAGATCAGAAAGTTTATATATGTGTGTGGTATATGAAAGTATTCTCTCTACCTCCTTTTTAGGATGGAATTTTCATTTTGTCATAGATTTTGAGCTTGGCCTATGTTGGGTATTATAGTTATGAAACCTACTATTATATATATATATATATTATAACTGGTTCCCATGGAAATGTACTTATTATTAATTTTTATATTACACTTTTTTGTTTTTTCGACCCTTGAATTATTTTCACATACACATTACATTATGAAAGGTGGTTTCAAAGCATGGTTCCTATTAAGTATTGTTATACTCTCAATCTATGAATTTTATTATGGGAAATTAGAGGATATTTATTCTCACAGCCCAGATAAGGGTATGTGACCAAAAAAAGATAGCTACTTTCTCTAGGTGTGTTGTTCCTAAGAGGTAACTTTTGTTCATTTTAGTGGAAGGGTGAGGTGGATGTAAATTGGATATCCCTGTGTATCTTCATGAGTTTTATTATTATAAAACCCTCTATTTTAGTTCTTAGGTTTATTTTCGGCTTGTTCACTTGCTACATATAATGTTTTTGACAATGATGGAATTTATGGATGATTTTGGGTATTCTTTTCATGTGATCCATGTTAAAAGAATTTATCCATGTAGTAGTGCCCTATTATACAATTTCTCTATTAATTTATAGATCTTCACCATCTATGAATAATGTTTAAAAATGGGTCATTCCAACTAAATTCATCAATTGAATATTTTCTAGTATTCTATAAAGAGGGGGAAACCATTTCCAATATGTATATCTCTCAACCCTTAAAAATATAGAAATTAAATGGAGTGTATGAGGTCTTGTGATGGTGTATCATGGGTATATTTCTGGTATTCGGGGAATGATCGTTGTAAAATAGTTTTAGAGAACACATTAATGGATAATGGCTATGTAAATAGAGTGTATTCAGGAGATAAGTCTATTAGGACTCTTGAAGTAACCCATAAATATATCTAACCAGAATAGTTGTAGGGAATAGTGAGATACAAGGGAGAGTCTAAAATCATTTCCCCCCTTCAATATGTCTTAAATCATTGAGGTTCATGCATCATTTTTGGCACATATGGGTGTTCAAATGTTTGTAAACATGGAGTATCATTTTCTTTTATGTGTTTAATTATTTTATTAAAGGAACGATTTGATTTCCCACATTATCAAAAACATCAACATTAAATATATAGTGTTTTCCAATATATTTATTACTGGTTCTTAGGATAATATAGGTCAACAGTTGATTCCTTTAGTTGGTGGCCATATAATATAGAATTGATAATTGGTTTTTTATGTTACATCTAAATCATAGAATTTTTTATTTCAAAATGATTTATAAATCATTTTAAATCATTTTAAATGGTTTATATAAAGTATTTAAAATTAAAAGTGTTTTGATAAAATAACATTATTCTTGTAAAGAAATTATGGGAGAGTGGAATTGGGATAGAATTTTCCTTTTTCATTTGAATCCTGAAATTTTGAGTTATCTATTCACTTGATGGGTATGTTAATATAATTATTTAAATATATTAATGTATTCTACCTTGAAATCAAACAGTGGCCACATAGAAAGAGGTGAGTGAGCATGCACAGCCAGCTCAACTTGTTGTTTCCCACCATGTTCTAGAGGGACATAATTATCTCATTCAAATATCTTATTTGGGGGATTCATGATAAGATCCTATATCAATTTAGTTTATTAGTTATTTTGAATTTCATAATACCTTAACCATTATTTCTGATGCATCTTCTAAGAAAGTAGAGTAGTGAATTCCTCACCTTCATCTTATTTATTAGAAAATTGAAACACCAGTGAAAAACCTAGTAATACTACTAATATTTTTGATAGAAGGGTAATCAGGCTACTGGAGGGTTTTTATACTTCAGGATAGAAAATATTTTGTTCATAAATTAAAGACCATTTAGGATATATTCTCCAAATAGTTCTACCATAACACTTTGTAAAGGGTCAATATTAAAGAATTTTTTGATCTGGGGTAGGGAATAATATTCATTGTAGTTGTAATGACTTTTATTTTTCCCTTTATTAATTTAGAATATTATATTGATTACTTTTTTGAGCTAGGAACATAAAAAAATGATATCCTCAGGCCCACTCATTCTGGGATTGATATTTGAAAAATATAAAAGATATTAATATCCTAAGCCTTTATTCATAGTAAAAAGTGTAATAACTTCTAAATGGAGGCTTGGATAAGAAATATGATTCCTCCAATGAGGTTTGAGCATGGGGTTTACCCTAGGTGAAACATCATATTTTTTGGCATCTTGTATTTCATTAAAGTTCTATCATGAGTGAAAATAATAAAATAAATTAATAGAATTTCTTTATTTCATTATTTAGATTTAGTGACCTAGAATCTTCTATTTAAACATGGATCTACCCAAATCTCTAGGTTTAACCACAAAACATAAGGATTGAGAGGATCTATAGGAGAGGATTAGTTGGAGGATCATTGGAAGATGAAATCATAATATATCGAGATTGAGGATCATTGTGATATTAGAGATAATGGATCTCACCAATGAAGAAAACACAAGATTGTTCTTCTCCATTAATCAATCCAAAATCCATGTAGGGTGTTTTAATTGTGCGATTTAATCCTATTTATTTATCTCTATCGAACATGGATCTATTCTATGAACATGAATTGATTCATGCATCAATTATTTAGTCATAAATAATTGATTTATTTGATGGTGTTTATTTTTTCCTCTTTATTTATATCATTATTCAAAAAGTTATTGAGGTTGAAATGAAAAACGGTTAAGGTTTATTCCTCTGATCTATTATTTATGGATTTCTCCCCCATTTCTTCATAAGTTCTGCATGGATAATTTCTTAGGCATATGGTTCAATGAATACCAAGTACATAATGGTTTATTGAACATTATTTGGAAGCCAAGATCAATACTGCAGGTACAGTTCCATATCATTGCTATGATTAAAGATTGACGATAATGGAGTATGATTGGGGGTAGATTGTAAGATATAAATGATTCCCATTCTTCTTGATTTGAAATATGGTGGTGATGGTATGGCATGATAGTGGAATTTTCCAAGCATATTTGATGCATGGATTCAAATATCTAGGTATGAGATGGTCAAAAAACCTCAAATAAGAAATTTATGGTTATAATTAAAGTGTTGTAAGTGTGGATGGGTGATGAAGAGAAGAACGTAAGGGTTCTGGAAATTTACTGGTTACATGAAATGATATATGGTATCATACACCTAGTGGGGCCCTGGAGGTAGTGTTAGGGTTTCCTTAAGGATGGAAATATAAAATAGATTTTGACATTTATTATATGATTTGTTACCTTTGTTGGAGGATTAGAATGTATCATAGAGTATATAAGGGAATGGGAATTCTGAGGTATATGGACATGACCAGAGTACAGAAGAAGTTTCATGAACTAAGGTAGGACCTGGTGTACATGGGCATAGTTGTGTATATATGGGATAGTACTCAAGAACATCCAAAAGTACTCAATGATAGATAGAAAATATCTATAGGGAGTCAAAAGACCTATACCCACCATTAATCCTTACTTATATTCCATTTTTATGGAGATATACATCTCATGTGTGATAGAGGTACTATAGAAGACCAAGGATTAGCTAGACATTGTATACACCCATAATACTATTTATTTACCACATTTGTGGTGTTAGGACCTCTTCCTTTCTTCAGTTTCGACCAGTGTTAGTTGAACGTGTTACCTTGGTCCATCCCATAAATTCTAAAGTGTGGCATTACATCCACAACACTAGATTGTGTTCCCTTTGTAGGATAATTTTAGATATAGTTTATGGTTTCCCTTTGTGAGATTTCAGTGTGATAATCTATAATTCCTTCTTAAACCCTACATGGAGATTGTGGAATCGACATGTCCTCCTTGTGTAGGGTTTTAATCCCCCATCTAGGGGGCCATTTTAGTATATTTGTTAGTATCAATGGATTACGATCCCCTATTTAGTGGATCGATTCAGATTGGTTTAGTGGTTTCCCCCATAAATCCATTTTGTTATGGAGATCTTCATAGAACAGTTAATTCTCTTGGGTGGGTCCCAAAAATCATAACATCTTAGTTTAGTATCACCAATGATATCATGTCTTGCATAGATGATTCACCTAAAACTATCATTTCCTAGGATCTTTGAGCATACTCATGTGGCTAGTAGTTTGGTTGAGGCCTCTTGGATATGATATGCCATTCATGAGTATATCAGGGTTTTCCGTGATTTTTATATTATTGTTATAAGATGACTAGTCTCTCTTTTTAGTGATTTTTGGGTGACTGACTGGGGATTTTTACACTCACCCATACATGTTCTCTTCATTCACATGTAATTTTTTATACAGACGATGGACCTTTTGAAGATGTCTTGGGATTATATAGAGAAAGTGGATCATAGTTTGGTCATGAATGATCGGGGTGTATTTTGGGTGGTTGAATTTGATAGTGGTCCCCTCTTTTTGAATAGGTTGGACACTCTGTAGGTTTTGTTTGGGCTTGTATTTGGATCATTTTTCAAATTCATTACATTATTGACACAATTTGATTGTGGGATTTTATATGTATGAATGCATTTGTTTCAATTGTTTTACATTTCATCATTGTATGATCTTGGGGCTGTTTAAATGTGAATAGGTACATTATGCTAATGACTCCCATGTGTGGGATATTTTTACATGGTGTTGGTCACCATCATTTGGCCTGTTGGAGGTGGGATTGGGGTAGTTGTGGATCAGGCCCCGACGGTTCAAGTCATGACAGAGTAGTATCAGATGCAAGGTAGTACCTTTGGATCCAAGTCTGTGAGATTAGTTTGGGATTTTTGTAAAGGGTTTTAATGTGTTTCAAGTTCAAATTTATAGCCCGGTACACCAGTGTTAGTGCATCAGTCGATGTATCCCATCAACAGGACTATGAAAACATTCTTGTCGACTCTGTACATGTAGAAACTGGAGTGTGGGAAAACAATATTTTCATGAATCATATTGGAATTGGTTGTGGTTTCCATGTAATTCTTGATTCATATCCCCAAATATACTCTTTGACTATTGTATATTTTTTTATTTCAGGATTCCTATGTGAAGATAAATAGTTAGGATTCCACTATGTGATCATAAGGATAATCCACCAAGTGAGGAGACTTCAATACTAGAGATTATATGGGAGATTGTAACTCTAGATGGTATATCATCTATACCAACCCCAATTAAGAAGAAATCATCACCAAAATTATCAGATGAGTATGCATGTAGGTTAAGTGTACTACATCAATTCCATAGGAAGAAACCACCCATGTTTTTGTGTGATCTAGACCCCTAGGTGTCTAAGGGCTAGATAGAAATAGCCACGTGATCATTCCTCTTTTTGGTAAAGCATATAGATCTGATGGAAATCCTCATAGTGAGTCTTATGTAGGGATTCATTGGGTGATGGTGGATTCTAGTGACATCATAACATGATGAGACAACAATGTCCTAATCATATTTCAGATTTCCCTTTAGGTAAGAGTTTCACCTGGACATGTTGATATTAGTGTGCATCTAGGATATTTTGGATTTACAGTACGGAAGTATGACTACAGAAATGTATTATTGAGTTTTAATAATCTGTAATGGTACTCCATGGATATGGTGCAATATTTTTTCTTCAGATAATAGACCTATGAGAAAGTATTACAATGAGATATCAAGGCTTTAGTGATATATTTTTGAATTCCCACCTATGATGGAGTGCTTAAGCAGGAATTATTAATAAAGAGATTCAAAGAAAAGTATACACTGATAGTGAATACTAGTAGTTGATACCCAAGAGCTGATACCTTGATAGGAGGTAGTTTATGGCCATCACAGGGATCTGTTCATGTC
The DNA here is from genome assembly GCA_963277665.1 of Viscum album. NCBI lineage: Eukaryota > Viridiplantae > Streptophyta > Magnoliopsida > Santalales > Viscaceae > Viscum > Viscum album. The sequence goes on from OY728123.1 coordinate 672,599,751, forward strand.
TGATGCTTTCGGAGATGATCCTAGGATAGAGGAATAGAGGTAAAGGTCTCTCAATATGGCTTCAGTCACCTGAGGGAGAGTATGTTTTTATCCTATGATTCTCTAGCACTTCATGGATGGGATTTTATGACCCGTCATATAGGAGATTGAGAGATGTCCAAGGGACCACCTAGGAATAAACATAGTTAGGATCAAGGAGTTCAATAGGGAAATATACATGGATTTTGGGTAGGTAGTGTATCAAAATGTGGTTGATGGTTTGACCTACTTCCACAACCACCCCCAGGTGGTCCAATCTAGGCTCAGGTAGTTAGTGGTCAGAGATGAGGAAAACTACAGGATATGGAGTCCAATGAACACAAGGATATAGGGATGACATGAGGTATAATATATGTATTCTCTACCTTATCTATAGTACTAATAGACACTGGTAAGATTCATTCCATTCTTTCAAATTATCATGTTCGATAGATAGATATTTTGGTTGACCCTTTTCCTTGACTATGTGGCTTGGATACTCCGAATGGAGGTGACTCAGGGATTTTACACTTACACTAATTGTATGAACTAATTATTGGATGTGAGAGCTTTGTGTGGTATGTCTTTATTTAAGAAAAAATAACTTCTGACATCATATTAGGTAAGGACTAGTTGTCCAATGTTCAGGCCCAAATTGTCTATTTGGGGAGGAGGATGAAGAGTTTCATTGGTGATGGAATGAGGTTTTATTTTAAAGTTGAAAAGAAAACTATAAGGGTAGGATGACCTCATGCTTTGGAGAGTGTATCTTATCACTTAATACTTCGCTAGCATGACTCTTGAAGAAATTGATGGTACAATATACTAGTTTACTATAGTGGTTATGGAGTATTGGGATATCATTCCTTTGGACATGATGGTCTTACCTCCCAACTGAGAGTTAGAAATATGTATTTACTTATATCCTCAAATGTCCCCAATATCTTCCCCATTTTATCATACGGTTCCCAAAGAGCTCCATGAGATGAGGGTGAAGTTTGAGGGTTTCTAGAAAAATGGCTATGTGAGAATCAGTGTTTCCCTATATGAAGGCAAATTGGTTTTCTCCAACATGGTGTACATGAGCTTGAGGTTATGTGTGGATTATTAGTTCATTAAAAAGGTGACCTTAAAGAATAAATATCCACTACTGAGGATAGATAAACATTATGAATAGTTGAGAGGGGTTGGATGGTTCTAAAAGATTTAACTCATATTAGGCTATCACTAGCCGTGATAATGGGAGAAAGATATGATGAAGAGGGAATTTAGATGTTGTTTTCATCATTATGAGTACATCGAGATTCCTTCCATCTCGAATAATTCCCCATAAGTGTTTCTAGGATTCATTAACTAGATCATTCAACCATTCCTTGACTGGATTTTAGTGGTATTACTCGATGGATTCCTAGTGTACTTGACATCATTGGTGAAGAATGTGATACACTTGTGGATGGTTATAGAAATAGCCTTAGAGAACCATAATTATGATAATCTCTGAAAGTTTCAATTTTGGATTCAAGACTTCCACTTTCTTTGGCACATCATCTCAGAGGTAGGAGTGGAAGTTGACCTAGAGAAGCTTTTTTTAGTTCTAGATTAGGATCCACCCAAGAGTTTTTTTGAGGTGTATAGTTTCCTTAGGATGGCAGGGTACTATTAGATGTTTGTACCCAATTTCTCTAGAGTTTCAGTATCTTTGACATCATTGACCCAAATGGGGAATCCTTTTCTATGGAAAAAAGTTCCATCGGTGTTTTCCATAGTTGAGGCAGTTGTTGACAAGCACCCCAATTTTGAGATTGTCGGAGGAGGGTGTTGAATATGTATTATTTTGTGATTCATCAGGTTCTGATCTTGTTTGGGTTCTAATGAATAGGTAGGGATTGATTTTTTATAGCTCCAGGCATCTTAGACCACATGGGAAGAACAACGTGACCCATGATCTAGAGCAAAAATTGGATGCCCCCTTCCTACAGATGTTGCAAGACTACCTTATTGTTGATTGGTTTAAAATCTACCTTGACCATAAGAGTCTCATATATATCTTCTTTTTGAAGGATCTTAATGTGAGGTAGATATGATGGCTAGAGTTCCTAAAAGAATATGACTTATTGATTGTCAATACTCCTAAGAAGGGTAATGTAGTGGAAGACTCTATCAGTAGGAGATCTTATTACAAGTTGTTTGAAAAGTTGGAAAAGTAGTTAAACTCATTGTATTTTCCCTTAGTTGAAAAGAATAGTGATTTACATCTTTAGAAGATTGTTGTTACGTGAACCCTTTTACAGTGTTTTAGGGAAGTTTAACATAGAGATACTCACTGTGGGACCACACATACTCAGATATCCACTAGAAATTCATATGATGTATTTTATGAAGGTAGGGAGCATGTTATCCTTTTCATAGGACATGTGATGGTATCATTTTTGTTGTAGGATTAGCTGATGAGGGAGTTTGAAATATCCCCTTTGAAAGTATATCATTGTGTGGAGAAGATATTTCAAAACCTATAATGTTTGATTTTGTGGCTAGGAATGAATATATTTGTTCTATATTTTTCTCTCAATACCTCACTTGTCAGTAGGTGAAGGATGAGCAATAGGTTATAGGGGGATTAGCCGAACCCCTTGAGGTTCTAGAGTGGAAGTGGGATGGTATATTAATGGAATTCGGGATGGGGTTACCACATATATCAAGAGGACAGAATTCCATTTGGTTAATCATAGAATTAATCACAAAATTAAACCACATCCAAGATGTTTGAGAGTATGGTTTGGTAGAGATATTACCATGCTTGTATGTGCAGGAGGTAGTCTGGCTCAAGGTAGTTCCCTTGATGAATATTTCAGACTGGGATGCTCACATTGTAATATGATTATGGAGAGGATTGCAGGATACCTTTGGGAATCCTAGGTTTTTAATCATGGCATTTTACACCCAAATTGAAATCCATAATGAGCAAACTTTTTATGTCTTGGAGGACATTATTTTAGATTTTATATTGGATTTTCCATATTTTTTGGAGGATCACATAACCTTGGTGGTGTGTGGGTGCAAAAAAAATATCATTCCACCATCACTATGGAACCTTTAGAGGCCTTGTATATGTGACACTGTGGGTCACCACTTTTTTGGACTGAAATAGATGAGTCAGTACTCATGGGCCCAGAGTTCATGGGAGATATTATAGAGAAGGTTCTGATCATCTATGGGTGGATAAGGACTACAAAAATCATTCATCAGTACTATATAGACTAATGATGGAGGCCTTTGGAATTCATGGAGGGAGACCATGTGATCCTGAGGGTCTCTCATAGATGTGGATTATGAAGATTTAGATGGTGTGTTAAGACATCTCTATGATTCATTGGAACATTCTGGATGATGTTTAGAGTTAGAGAGGTAGAATACCATTTATCTCTATGACTAAAGTTATTCCTAGTTCATGACGTCTTCCACATTTCATAGATGGGGTAGTACATGCATGAATCATTTCATGTTATCGACTAGGGGGAGATGGAAATCATCTTTGGGGAAACCTTTGTTGAGTATATAGTTGAGCTTGAGGATCAGAAGGAGAAGATCCTTCATGGTTGATCGATTCCCATAATGTATGTCTGATGGCAGTATACAAATCTTGAGTAGAGCGCATTGGAGTGGGAGTCCATGATGCAATTTCAGTACCCTCATATTTTTCGTATGTTTATTTTGTTTTGTGGGGATTAAATCCCTTATATTGGGTGAATGTAATGAATCCGATTTATTCATGTATTACTTTAGAATATTATATGGATTATTTTTGAGTCAAGGTGTAATGACGGCCTAAGATTCTAAGTCATAGTGATCCCAGAATACAAATTTGAAAAATATGGAAAATATTAATAATGTGTAGTGAATTTTTTACATAAATAGTGGAATAAATCAGGATTAGAGGCCTAGATTGGAAATATGAGTCTTTTGTTGATTTTAGATCATGGTATTTATCTTAGGCATGAAATAATAATTATTAGTGTTGGGAATTTCGGTAAAGTGCTATTATTGGTGTAAATAATAAAAAAATTAATTTATTTTATTTATTTTATTATTTAGACATAGTGACCAAGAATACTATATTTAAACATGGTTATGCCTAAATATCTATTGATAAATACATAACCTATGTATTGAGAGGATCCATTAGATATGATCTATTGGAGGATCATTGGTGGACGACATTAGATCAGATCGGGTGTGAGGATATTTGTTCCATTAAAGATCATTGATCCTTCCAATGATTACGACACAAGACCATTCTTCTTCAATGATCAATCTAAAATCTATGAAGGATGTTTTATTTGGGTGATTATATCCTATTTATTTATGCTAGTTAAACATGGAATAATTACATGAATAATAATTGATTTGTGTATCGATGGTTGGTTTAATTATAGTTGACTTATTTGTTCATGTTTATTATTTCATCTTTGTTTGTATAATTATTTGATAATGAATCAACACTAAAACATACATAGTATGATGTTTTTTCCTCATGTATGTGGCTTATGAATTTCTCGCCCGTTTCTTCACAAGTTCATTGGATTCAGTTTATTTATAATGTAGTTCAATGAATACAGTATATATAATCATTTTGAGACCATTCTTCGGTGAAAAGATTCAATAACATTGGTGGAGATCATGATCACGTGTGGGGTAAAAGGGTGACGTCAGTTGAGGATGATCAGAGGTGCATCACAATGGATCGATGGTTCCCTTTATTCCATGTTCATCACATGGAAGTTACAACATGCCTTTATGGAGGTGTTTTTTGAGCGGATTCAAAGCTCGAATTTAGATCTACAGTGACGGTAGGGTTGAATGAACTTAGATACATAATTCCTAGTAAGATTATTGTAGTAAGAATCATGGATAGAAGAAGGGGAGCAGAACTCATTGGTTCTATAAATTTCTAGGTAACATGGAATTTAATCTAGAATCCCACATTGTGTGGGTACCTGGTTCTAGCACTATGGTTTCTCTAGAGTGTAAAACTTCACACATAATGTGGAACCTATCACAAGTCATGCGACCCACAATAATGTCCCATTATATATCTTCTAGAATATGTGGGAACACATAGGTTGGGGTACACAGACATAATTAGTGTACACTGGTAAATCCATGTACATAGACTTGGAAAGTTTTACATGTGCATGACCAGGAGTACATTGATTGGTAAATATGCATGGAAAAAAGTAAACTGGAATGAATAGTGGCACAAGAAGGGTTTTGGCAGACTACTAAATTCCATGCATCCTTACTTATAAGTAATTTATATGGAGATATATATGTTGTGTCTGATATAATCTTAAGTGAAGACAAGGGTTTGGTTAAACATTTGGTGTACCCCCATTACACGCTGTGTACCCGCTTTGTAGGTGTTTCGAGCCCTTTTCTCCTTCTGTTTGGACTAGTATTGGTTGATTATGTTCCCTTGGTCCATCCCCATGAGGTTACTGTGAATAATTACAGTAACTCCCCGACCCCAGTTACCCATAGTCGGTGCATTATTACATAACATTGGCCTGATCACAAGAATGATCGAATCTCAAAAGACCGATTAGTTTAGTAGCCTTGGAAACACTAGATATATTCATAAAGTTTGACATTACATAATAAAGTGAAAAACTACTACAACAACATATTGTCTCCATAGTCCACACTATTATCCACTCATAATATCCCTGCACGTCATTCATAATTTACTTCTTCACATCCTGGGAAAAATAAAAGATAAGAAAGTGGTGAGCTCAAATGCCCAGTAAGGATAACAATATAGCGGAAACTTTCATAAATAAGAATAAACATTTAAGGCAGTGTATAACTAAAACAAAATCCTTTTAAACATTAACTTCAACATAGTGTGGAAAAAATAAAATTAAATAATTCCATTTACTTATTCACATGGATATTATACTAATAGAATAATCACATGCAATATCAATAACCACTTTCATAATGATGGAATGCATAATGCCAGACTATCATAACCACATAGCCAAGGCCTCGTGCCAAGACTACAAATAAGATTTTTCCAAGGCATTGTGCTAAGACACTAGTTTGTCGCATGATACCTACCAAAACATCGAGGAGCTATAGCGGGCTCCAGCCGTCACATATTAAGTCCAATGCATTCCCATATAAAAAGGATTAAACATAACATAATCATTCGTATTAAAACTAGCATACGAAATTTCAATACTTTCACCATAAACCATGAATGGTATAATAATAGCACATTCACAGTCAAACATATCACAAAACCTTCAATAAAATATAGAAGTTTTGTATCATAATAAATCAACTTCAAATAAGCGTAAAATCCATCAAAGGATGTTGACATAGATGAAATCAAAACTCTTTTTAGAGAAATATCTCTTTCTATTTTTAAATCAATTAAGAGTCATATATTTATAAAATAAAACATTTTCTTTGAAAATATTCTAATAATCTTGTAAGGGAAGCTTCAAAGATTTTATAACGGCAGAAAATATCCGCACCCACCGTATAAGATAAAAAAACATTCTTACCTTAATTCTGTGGAAAAGGTTAAAAAGGACCTTGTCTTGAAAATGATGGAAATATTACTTTATAAACCACTTATAAAAGTAAACAAAGGTATAAATGAATTTATACCATAGTCTCTAAAATATAAATAATTATTTGAAATACATTTTTATGAAACATGGATGTGGATGATAAAGAGGTCCCAGTAGATAATCACGTATAAACAACCTCGGATAATGAAGAGATTGCGAAATAAACCCTTACCTTGTACTTTTCCTGGGTTGGGGTAGGTTAAACTCCTATATAATGGTGAAATAATTTTTATTAAATTATAAAAGAATCATATACATTAATATGATATCATATATGATCTTTTAACATTGATTTGTTAATAATATCTTAGTATTATCGTTGTTTCGGGTGTTAACTTACTCATTTTATTTTATATGTTTTGTTACGTAAGCCATGTTTGTAATGGATAGGTTGTATCTTATTAATATCCAGAATTATATCACGTCCCTAAACATTATTTTTAAATCATCAAATGATAATTATACTTGAATGGATACGTTGGAGAATGAATCTCATCGCGTTCGTGGAGACGGTAGTCCGTACGTACGCACGAGCGACAATATCAATCTTTTGATATTAAAATAATATATAATTGGATGGTATATCATATATAAAGAATTTTTACCATGTTATATTTCTTATTTATATGAATTATAAATCATTATTATACCCATTCAAATAATAATTTATTGAATAACATTTACACCACGACGTGGAGATGGTAAGTCGTACGTACGCACGTATGGTGACAAGTTATTCAAAGGATGGATAGAATAATGAATATTGTTGTACCATATTTATAATAACATCATAGTATATATAATATACTGGAGTTGTTATTTTATAATGGTACTAAAAAAGGAAGAAGAAGTGGAAGAAGAAAGGAACTTGGAAAAGGGTGGTGAAATCATTACCTCTTCTTCGGGTTCTTCCTTTTGATTTGATCAAACGGACTCTTAGGATGGTTTTCTGACTAGAGGAAGGCCTCTAGGATGAATTTATGGATGTTTAGAGAGTATTTAGGTAGATTGTGGCCGAACTAAAAGGCTTTAAAGGTGTGAGTTAATGATAAGTGGGAGTGCCCTTTTATAAGAGGGGTGAGGGGCACCTTTGGAAAAGCTAGAAATATTATTTTATAATAAATTCATATTCAGTTTCTAATGGCTCCAAAGTGGATTATTTAAATTTTAAGGTGGGGATAGGTTGAAAATCACTCAAAAAAAATAATTTAGACAGGTTTGGGTCATTATACTAACCTTATCTTTAAGTATTAACTCTTAGTTAATTAGTTTCACTTTTACAATGTCTCTTTGTATTTTTATATTATATGGTTAATAAACATACTATATACATCCAAGAGACCCCCATGTTTTCCATTTATGATACAACTATCATGATATAAGTCTCTTGGACGAACATTAGATTTTTAGGAATTTAATATCAATTAATATTATAACATTTGTTTTAAAAACACTTTTATGTCAATTTTTACACTATTCAATAATTGATTTTTTTAAAAATCATAATAGAATTATTACTTAGAAATAAGTTAATTAAATAATTACTAACATATTATATTAACCTATAAAATTAGTTTAATTCATAAAAATTCTCAAATTATATTTATTTGGGTATCTACAATATCAATCATTTTAATGTTTCACTATTATGGTAATTACTGCATCACCATTGTGTCATAAATAAATTAAATTATTTAATGTCTAAAAATTATTAATAAAATACCATTATGTATTAAATCTTTTTTTCTTTCTAATGAATATTTATAGTCGAAAATCCAACATATATAACCCTATTTAAAAATTGTTTTTCTAAAAGATATATGCTTGTGTGATTTTTTTAATCATTTTCACTTAATTAAAATAAAGTGTCCCTATCACTTACAAGTGGCACCATGGGGACCCAAAATCAACCCAAAGATGCCCATGGTCGGAAATGTATCAACCAATAAGGTTGGTACAAGTTTTAGGGTAATTTGTATTATTATAATATTATTTTTTAACCCTTATTTACCGGATTTACCCTTTAACCATGGTAAATAAAATATTTACCGAAGTAATTATTCAAAATGTATAAAAATAAAAGTTACCTATTTACACAATTTTAACATCCTAATTCCAAATATGGAATCCATTTTTCCAAATTCAAAACACAGAAGTGTCATAAATTAATTTAAAATTAATTCCCACTGTCAAAACAAAAAGCGTGTTTTTAAGATATAATAACTATCAAAAGATTGATACTTGTTTATGTTCGGTTTAATTGTGAATTTATGTCCAATGACCGACATTGTATTAAATGGTAAAAATATATTATAAATATACTTTAAAACCACTCAAATTCATAATTTATCACTATTAATTATTTTTATTAAAAAAAGTTGTTTTAATTAAAATTTAGTAATTTTCACTATTCATTAAAATATTAACGTTATCTGAAAAGTACCAAAATTTCACCTTAGGATACATTAGATACTTCGAATCCAAAAATGAAGTCCATTTTTAGAGGTAAATTTATAAAATTTCAAAAATTAGGTTTTACTATTCATAACAGCTAGTTTGATCGGTTGTGGTGTGTGTTAGAACTCGATGTTGCGTACAACACACGCTATTGCATTATTCAAAGAGAATCGTACCGTAGAAGCTTGGGGTGTTACAATTACATATAAAACTCTAGATTTTAATCCCTCTAAAGGATGAGTCCTAGATAGATTTTGTGATGTCCATCCATAATACCATAATGTTATCCTCTATCATTCCTTCTTATACCCTAGGTGGGGTTCATGGAATCAAAAATACCTCCTTGCATAGAGAATTGATAACCTATCTATCATGAAATTTTTTTAGGGTTTGATGTATCATTTGAATATGATCCCTTACATAGTGTGTTGATATGGATTGGGTTTTTCGTGTCCCTTAAAGGTCATAGGTGTGATCCCCTATTTGTGTATCATGATCATTAGAAAAAAGTGATTTTTCTTAGGAAATGACCAATGATCAAAACCTCTTGTTTGAGAATCACTAGTGATATCATGGTTCATGGATTTTCTTCTCCCAGAATGATAATTTCCTAGAATCTTCAATTAGATTCCAGTTGTGGGTAGTTTGGTTGAGCCTTTCTGAAGGTGTGGTTTCCTTACTAAGTATATCCATGTTTTTCATTTATTTTGATATTATTTTTATGAGTTGAATACTCTTTATACTAAATTTTTACTACTTTTAAAGTGTTCTAATGGGTATTTTTATACACACCCTTGGATGGTCTCTACCAACATGTGTTATGTCTTATATAGAGGATGGCCTTTTTAATAGTGTCTTGGGGGGACAGGGAGTAGGTGGAGCATAGTTTGGGATATAAAAACTGAGGTATTTTTCGGTGGATTATTTTGATAGTGTTCCCCTCCTTTGGGGTAGGCTGGAATTTCTAAAACTTTTTTTGGGCTTGAATTTGTCCACAATATTACTTCAAGTATATTATTAACATACTCTAATTATGGGATTATAGATGTATCCATGAATTGGTTTAAATTGTTTTAAATTTTATAATTGTATGTTATTGGTGATACGTGTGTGTGTGTGTACAAGTACAATAGAGTAATTCCTACCATGTGCGGGATATTACTACTTGACATTGGTCGATAGCTCTTGGCATATTAGAGGTGGTCCTGGGGTAGTTTCGGCTTAGGCATCTATAGGACAGATCATGAAAATAGAGTACACCACCAAATTTCAAAATCTGATATTATTATACCAATATATGTTTAGGGAATAAGAGTCAAAGGTGTGACACATATAATTTGTTTTGAATGATCCATTTTGACTCGAGTGGTTATTTTTAATATCTTTACCCTATGAAATGTAGTAAACAGGGTTGTTCTCACTGAGAAAATTTGTAATGGTGGTTCTGGAATTAGTATCTCTCTACCTTGACAAACTAAAAGTGATATCTCATCTAATATTTGGATGAAATATTATGAATTTTTGAGAATTTTTTCTCCTATATTTCCCCAACATTCACATACATGAATATTACATCATGTTTAAGATAAACAACATACCAGTGATATAAATCCAGGATCCAAGGGTTTCATGTTTGGGAAAATTATTCTCATAGAACCATTTAAAATAATAAAAAATAAACAGTATTTTAATAATTCTTCATTATCCTTTTAAAAATCTCATAATCTACAAAGTACATACATTCACTTGGGGATATACAACAAAGAAATGGGTGAGTTAAAATCTAGGTAAAGGGAGGAATAAGGGAAATGAGTCAATAAAACATGGGTGAGAATAATCAATATAATCTTATCATTAGAATAGGATAATCACCATAATAATGATTGAATTTTTTTTAAAGTCATGTAATGTAGCATATTCATAAAAATGAAACATCATATCATAGTACTCAAATACCACAGACAGTTGTGAACAGAGCTAACATCATTTCCAAGCATGATATACGTACATAAATCCAAACATCATTACTATGAACAATGATAACATCTTATTCACACATTATACACATAATCTCAGGAAATATATCACATTAAATAATAAATTTTTGGGATATATAATTTGGTTCCCACCCATAACATCGGAAATTCTCATTATCAAATAGGACACATAAATGGTTTAATAATCATAGTCATAAAATAACCGATGGAAAGGAATGAGTTTTATAATTATTCCATACAAATAAAATTCATGAATAAACTTTTGGGGTTCCAAAATTATGATGGGAAAATATTTTTAGAAGAAGCACCATCATCCTAAAGAAAAGAAGAAATAACTCAATATGAGTCAAAGATGTGGTTTGGAATGAAAAGTATTTTGGAAAAATATTTATATTTGGTTTAAAAACATTTTGGAATGAGAATAACATATATATATACAAAAAATAAAAGGTAAGAATAATTAAACTAAATTTATGGAATATTAGGGGAATATCCATATTGAAAAAGATGAGAAATAGGGATAAACCTATGAAAAAAGAGTTGGGTTCGATAATCCACATAACATAAATCCTGATTTATTTCATAACTTTTATGCCACCAGAATAATAAACATTGGTTTATTAAACTTTTGAACCATAAATGAATCATTTTCATTTTTTTCACCGTTTATAAATTATAATAATTTTATTATATTTCTTAATTACCCTGGTAAAATGGAAAATGTTTTGATATCGTGTTTTCCCTTAAACATTTCTCATTTTTCATTATTTTTCTATTGTTTTCAAGGTCATTTATACTTAAGTATAATTTATTACAAAAAAATAAAATAAATATATTTAAACATTTATATATCACTAGTAATTTTTTATAACCATCCATAATTATGGTGATATGGAAAGAAGTCATAAATATGCTCGTTTGTGGTTAACCAACTGTTATGAGTAATGGTGTCCTAACGACGAGAAAGAGAGGTATAAAATAAACAAATTCAAATGAATAATTTTTATAGAAGGATATCATCATTAATAAAATGATAAAATATTGAATAATTAATCTTATAAGATTTTTTAAACCAATTGGGGAAATGACAATAAAGGAGGAAATCATGAGAAGTGTTGATAAAAACATACTCTTTTTTCGTTGTTACTTCTATTGTTTGGCATTAGACTTCCTTGATAAATGGAGTTTTTTTACTCCACCACATCCCAAATGTTTATAAGGGATAAATATAGAGTATTTGGGTAGATATTGTGCTTTTTTATGTGAGGTAATAGTTGTTTACCAAGGAAAAGAGAGGGGTATTTTTTGGTTAAAATATTGAATAAAATACTATATCCAAGGTAATCCTTATAATAGTGATAATTTTTACCTAATTAATAATATATCAGTTAAATATAATGTTTTTGGTCTTTAAACCTCTTTATAATTCTCAATAAATATTTTATTAAAAATGAATGGGGAAAATGAGAAAATTTTTTTTAAAAGGAATATTTAGACTGTAGACTTTTTGAAAGTAATTTTGTTTTTGAAAGTAATGTTTCTTATATTTTAATGACTCATTTATATAATTAATTATTTTTTGGGCGAGCCACCAGTTCTATATATGATTATTTCATTATTATATCATGAAATATGTAATTCAAGATGCATCAGTTATTTAAAAAACTATTATTTTACAATTTACCTAAAATTATAAGTAATTCAGAAAATTTACAAAAACAACTATTGTAAAATTTCAACAAGATTATTTCAAAAATTAAATTCATTTTATAAAAACAATTTTATAACATAGTTTATTTTTATTTTTGATATAAAAATATGATTTCTTTATGAAATACCTTAAAATACAATTTAATAAAAATATTATTATATTTTACTTGAGTTATAAATATTAATATATATTTTATGGTATTATAATATTTATATTTATTTAAATTAAACATGATTGATATTATTTACAATAAATATAATTATTTTTATTTCAACTTTCTATTCCAATAGTCAAGTTAATATTCCAAAAATCCATGTTACTATTGCCAATAGTCTGGTTATTATTCCAAATGTCACATTACTATTGCAATGGTCACATCACCTCCTATAAATGCTAATTCATTCCATTGTTAATTATTCACCAAAATTTTTATCAAGGTTCCATATTTATACTTTCTAAAATGTCGATTGGTTTATGATTATTTTATTTTATTTCTATAGAGTTGTTTCTGGGACTGTTATTTCTACATGATTGTGGAAATCCACATTTTCCCAATTTAGATTTTCAATTTTATATTTGCTTATTCTTGTAATATTTTGATTTTTAATTGGATTAATTTTTGACTAATATAATGATTTTTATTAATGAAATAATGTATTTTTGGTCTCCCAATATACACTATATTTAAAATACTTATATAATATAAGACACATTTAAATAATGAAACAAATATCATTTACAAAATATGGGTTTTTACATTCATCCCCAATTTCGAAATTTCATATTGAATATTAGAACTCGTATTCTTAGTTGATAATAGGTGAGGGTAATTTTCATTCATTTTTTCCTCTAGTTCCAACATCTCTTCTTTATACTTATGTGTTTTTTATAATACATTGACTACGTGAGTTTTCTTATTGTGTATGAATTTGTCTCTATGGTTAAGTATTTTTATCGACTTATCCTCATATGAGAGGTCATTGTCTAGTTGTACCACCTCCATATTCCTCACATGTGAGGGGTCGAGTATGTAATTCCTCGGAAAAGATATGTTCAACACATCCTGAACGTATACTAGATTAGGTGTAATGGAAACTAATAGGTCAATGATCCTATGTGATCTAGGATATCAAAGGGCTCAATATACCCAGGTCTAAGCATCCATTTCACTCAAAAATTTAAATTAATCTATTCCTCGGTGATATTCAAGGAAAACATTATACTCCAACTTCAAACTCTAATTCCCTTTAGTGGTAATTGACATTACTCTTTTACCAAATGTAAGAATCTTTCCTATTTTTTGGATTGATTGATCCTTAAATTTCATATATTTCACAATATTAGGTCAAAGTATATTTCATTTTACAACTACATCCAAAAAATTTGAAGTTATAATTTGGTTCCCACACAGATATTCTTATATCTCTATTTGAATACGTTATTAGAAGTTATTTTATGAGAACTAAAATGATAAAAGATAATGTCCACATCCTTATTTAAATTCGATTGAGTTTCCTCTCATCATTTCCCTAAGTGTTTGAATGGTCGTATCAGATTGGATATTAGTTTTGGGGTGATATTTTTTGCTGAGATTCAATTCATTATTCATAAAATGTTAAATAATTCTACCTAATTTAGAAGTGGAACTTGGAACATGATTAGATGCAATTGAAATTAAGTTCCCATATAACCTCACCAATTCCCTTATATATATCTTGGAATGTTATTCATGAAATAAATATTCTCTAATTGCAATGAATTTAGTAGTCTTGGTGATTTGATCCCATACAACCCATATCACATTGTTTACATTGGATGTATTTGGTAAACCAGTTAAAAAATTATTGGTGATTTCATCCCATTTTCACATGGGAATATAAAATTGTTACATCATCCAATTATACTTTTTTTACACTGATTTAAATTTCCATCATAACAAGAACATTATGGTATACTCATTAATATCCTTCATATTGGAACACCATAAGTACTCTTGAAGATCATGGTATATATATTTTACTTCCATGAGGGATGGAGAAATATGTGCTCTGAACATCATCGAATATAACATTATTTATCTCTGGTGATGATGGAACACAGACATTAGTTCAAATTCGAATGAAAACGTCTTCCTCAATGTGGAATATATGAAGCTTTATTTTATTTACTACTTTCACCCTATTTTGATTCTCCAAATTATCCCTGTATGCATCCTTAATCTATCCTTGGATAGATGGTTTGGAAATCATTTGAACAAGTTAGGATTTCTTCCCTAACGTTATGATTTCTAGATCTAACCTTTGTATATCCATGAAGATCGGGTATTTCTCAATTCACATCTTTCATAGAGTAGTATGTACTTTTCTACTAAGAACATCAACTACCTTGCCTTCCATTCCTAAATGATAGTGAATAGAGCTATAATAGTCTATGATTAACTCTATCCATATCCTTTGACACATGTTTAAATCCTTATATGTGAAAATGCACTTCAAAATCAAATGATTGGTATGTATGTCACATTTCTCACCATAGTGACAATGCCTCCAAATCATTTTATAAAAGATCAAATATGGTAACTCAAAATCATGCATCATGTATTTCTAATCAAGTATCTTTAACTATAATGTGAAATAGGCTATCACTTTCTGATTCTTCATGAGTAAATATACCATAACATTATTGAAAGAAACATTGTATATTAAAAACCTTCTCAACTTTTTGGTAGTGTCAGTAAATGTGTAGTGATTAGACACTTATTGAGATACGTAAATATTTACTCACATTCCACTACCCAAACATATTTTAACCATTTCCTTGTTGACATAGTTATTGGGATAGAAAATCAGGATAACATTATCACAAAACATTGGTAATACCCTACAAAGAAAAGAAAACTTTGGATTTTTATGACATTAGTGGTTTTAGCCCTTTCATTAATTAAATTTTTCTTTTGGTAGTCTATATCAATTCCCTCACTAGGAATTCCAATCCCTAAGAATGTGACATTTTCCTCACAAATTCAAACTTGATTAACTCGGAATAAATTTTTTCCTTTTTTAATGACATCTTCACAATCCTTATATGCTATTCATGTGCCTCATTTCTCATTATGAATATATAATATCATCTATAAATAATACTATAAATTTTTGAAGGTAGTATCTAAAGAATCTATTCATAAAATCCATAAATATTTCATGGGAATTAGTTTTGGGACCATGTTGGATGGAAGTTGTTTCTGATTCCTCAAAGAAGTTTGTGTTGATTTTTTTCTTCTATCTTCAAGAGAATATATCACATTAAATTGTGTGACTGGATAATCAGATGAAATATAGAATCATATTACGAATATGGAATGTGATTTTGATGAGAAATTTCTTCAGTTTTAGTTTTTCTGTTTTGAACAAGGTTTGTTATATATGTTGTTTTCGGACTCACCATGCATCTCGAAAGAAAAATTTAATCGGTATAAGAAGTTTTACCTAGGTATAAATGTCTCCATACTAAATGTCATGATTATTTTCTCTTCAATTTTTTCAAAAATATCATATGTTTTCTGTAACACTTATGATCTATAACTTATTAAGGTAAGGGTGAAAAGTTTTTCGGGTTTTGAAAACCATATTGACGTTTTGATGGAACGATATAAGTTGATGAAATGATCAAAATTAATTGAAACATTCCAATTTAAGTCAAAATATGGTACGTAGATCTAAAATTTCTCAATGTCATGATGATTTCATGATATAAGTTGAAGATAGATAAGGGAGAATGATTATAGAGTATGAATTTTCTGAAGTTTAAGCACTCAAACTAATCTATTTGACTTGATAATTCACAAGATTGTTTGATTCCCCAAAAGAAAAAATTAACTAGATCATTCATTAATTGAAAAATCTTGAATAAATGAAGTTGTTGTAGACCCCAACTCATCAGATGTGGTATTCCAAAAATCCATTGGTGGAAGATAAGTTTTTTGACACAGATTTGTATGTGTAGATTGTTAGGAATAGTGAATAAGAATACTTATAGTGGTTGGGACCAATGAAAAGTGGTATCAGATATCAATAAATAATTTAGAAAAAAAAATTCATAAAAAACAATTGGTTATATTAAATTGGTATAAGAGAGAAAAAAAGAAAATATATTGTTTATTTCCTAAGAAGTTGTGTCAACTCATCTAAATGGCATTGACACTGATTTTTTTTAGTGAATCAAAGACCGATCCACCAAATGCATGATGAAACCGATAAGTCATTGGGCATTGGACTTCATTAGACACAATATTATAGTTCTTAGGATTTGAATAAGTGAACAAATACCATGAATCCATTTCAAATTTGTTGTCACATGGGAGTTTTCTGGGAAAGTATTATCATAGGGGGTTTCGAATCTTTATAAGTGGAAACTATGTTTATGGATGAATTTTTTTCCATGTTTTATTTTTTTAGTGGGTATAGAGCTCTAGAATATTTTGTATATAAAAAGTTAGTGTGTATCATCATAATGGTTCTTCTTAAAATTTTAATATGTTATCATTATAATCAGAATAATATATCAATCTTTAGAAGGGTTATGAAGTCAATGTTGGCTGAACTATTGAGAAGTTTTAAGAATTTTCAAGAAGTGATGTGAAGCACTGAATAAGTAAAAGTTGGAGAAGATATGAATGTGAAATTTGAAGTTAATTAAATTTGGTTTAGTGGGAAAATGAATGTAAGTTCTCATCCATTGCTCCCCTGAAACACCTATAAATAAAATAAAATACATTGTAATTTATGATGATGGAACATTTTTCTCAAGTGGGGAGAGACAGATAAAGTGTTAAAGAAGATACAATAAGGCTTCTGTATATATATTTTTTATAATCATCTCTAAATTGAAGAAGAATAATTAAGGATAATAATCATATGTTACCATATCGGACTACTAAATATGATTTAGTTTTATGGGGAAAGAAAAATTGATTTTGAATTGATTCTTGTGTATTATTTCCTTATCTATTTTCTGGACTAAGAAATCAAATTGAGGAATCAGACTAAGCCCTCATACTAGGTTTTCATAACAAAGTCCAAAGAAGTTGTTTAAAACTTCTACTAGGTAAGAATGTGAAGATGATTGTTTTGAATATTCACATATGTGGTAGTTGATAACCCAATATTGTAACTTGTTTTGAACCAACAGTTGATAGATTCATTACTTATTACAAACACCTATATTATATCATTTGGGACTAAAGAATCCCATGCACTATTGTGTTTATTATAGTGCTACACTAGTATAAGGGTATATCCTTCTTGTTTATCCATATAAATATATTTTTTATAGTGGATTGTGTGGTATTGGATTATTTCTACACCATTCCTAGAATGCATCTATTCTTGTTAAGTAGTGAACCATGTAAAAACATGTGTTCATGTCGATGTTTTATTTTTTTTGTTTTCATTAAAGTGAGGAATCATTAAGTGGAGGTGAATCTTGTTTCAAAAGAAAGGAAACATAAAAAATATATCACTTATTCCTCTCCTCCCCCTCTCAGTGATATATTTATCTTGGTTGGGCACTAAAAAGTGGTATCAAAGTGAAGGTTACCTTCATTTACACTTTGTTGAATGTCTCTAAAGAGATGTTGGGAGGGATAATATGAATTGTGTGAAAAGTAAAGAGATTCTGATCATTAATAGGAAAACCTATCATATATGTAATGGTTGAATTTTCCATTATCTTATCTCTTGTGTATGATTTTTTTAGAAGCTACTATAGATATATTTCCTCCTATTGATGAAAAATTTCTCCTCACATATAAGGATAATAAGAATCCTGAGAATGATGGAACAACTATGAATGCTTTAATCTCATCACTTAATGAATCTATGTTTCTAATATGGAATGGATTTTCTACTAATAAAGGTGTATGGAAAAGATGAAGAACATAGATAAATTCAATACAAAGTTGAAGAAGGAAAATTTGAAAATTTGGATGTTGAAAAATAAAGATTTGAAAATGGGTGATAATGAAACCTTGAGTGACTTCTTTATATGGATGAATTATTTTATAATCACCATAACATATCGGGGTAAGAAGTTGGAAGACTCAAATGTTTATTAAAAGTTTGTTAGGATTATTGTAGATAACATCGATGCCGATGTTTCATCTTCATAAGTAGATATCCTAAAACTCTATCATTGGACGATCATCATCTTAATTTCATTAATTATGAAATGATAATGAATAATTTTATAAAAGGTAAAAAAATCCTTTAGAAATTTACTTCAAGGGTATCAATAATTGAATGTATAAGATTATTCTTGAAGAAGAATAATAAGGTGCTAATTCAGTATCTGAGAATGAAGTATGTAGAAATCTTGAAGAGTTTTTATCCTTATTTTCAAAAAATGTCAAAAGAGGTATAAGAATGTATAATGGGAAACTTCCAATGAATTTTTTGAATGTGTGTCCATGGTTAACTTTTATTCTAGTTATACTTGATGAAATAAAGAAGATAATATCATTGAATATGTTAGAGGTCCAATAAGATCTTATAATTAAAATGGTCACAAGTATTAATTACTTTTCTTATGGGATAGATAAGAAGATATCCAAATCCAAAAAGATAATATTTTTATCTAAATATGATGAAATAGAATATATTGAAGTTGAGGAAAAAAAATTTATTGATGTTATTGGAGAATTTAATCACATTACAAAAGGTAACCATGATGAGTTTGGTAGTTGTAGCTATGATTATAGAGTTAGAATTTCATCAAAAGAGAGTACCGAAAGATTTTATGGGAAATATTGTTAGACTTGAAAGAGATATCAACAAGTTGAAGTAAGAAATTACTACATCAAACAACCAATAATGTAATCTAGAATAGAATCATAAGTTACTTGAAGATATTGATTGTTTGAAAAATTCAAATGATAAGGAAATATGAATTGAAGAATAAGATTTAAGGTGATATCAAAAATGAATGTGGTCATCAATATTCTGATGTGAAAGATTTGAATGTTGATGAGAAACATTTCTATAATTCTAGACAGTATAAAAGTTATAGATGAAATTATTCCTACTATTGGTACTACTAGACTAATGGTGGATTTGAGAATACAGCTAATATGTGTTGGTTTAATCAACAATATTACAATTTATCTATGAGTTATAGAAGGAAAATATTAAGTGGGAGTCAATACCCTAAGTGGAATATTCCATCAAAGATTGGTGTGAAAGATGAGAATAAGTTTTAAAAATTGCAAACAATTTTTGAAATACATGAAAAATCAAGAAATATTTAAAAGGGATATATTTTTTTGTTATGGGAACAACAACATGTATTTAATAATTCTAAAAATTTGGATGTGAAGATATAGAATGGGAAAGAAAATGATTTTGTTATAGAAACTACTCTCAAAGATGAAAAGGGAGAATGACCCAAGATCTTGCATAGTGGGTGTTCTTCTCACATGATGGAATATTTAAAACAATTGAATAATGTGAAATATTTTAATGAAGTAATAGTGACATTTGATAATGATGAATCCCTAAGAAGCAAAGGTGTTGTATAAAATACTATTGGGGAATAAAAAATTCCATGAAATAAAGCATTGTGTCTTGATGGGTTGAAACACAAGTTTTTGGGTGTTTTACAACTTTATAATGAGGGTAAAAAGTTTTTTTATGGAAAATATTATTTTTTTAAAATATTGGAATATGGAAAGGTTTTTACCGGAGGCCAACGTACAAAAAGAAAAAAAAATCAATATTGTGAAGTGAAAAACTCATTATATTTAATTATGAGGGAAGAAAATTAGTTGTGGAATAAAATATTGGTAAATTTTTGTAAGAGAAACATGATAAAGTTATCAAAGAGAGATAATTTATGTGGTATTTTTGATGTGTCAAGAAGAATAGAAAGGTGATTCAAAATTTTATTGAAAAGGTAATATTCCAAACTCAATGCATATGAAATTTGATATATGTTTGACTCGATCCCTGGAACTTATTCACTCATAAATTTGTGGTCCAATGAGTAAACAATAAAATTTTAGAGATAACTAATTCATTTCTTTCATTTATGATTTCACTCACATTACTTGAGTTATTTATTTAAAATATAATTCAGATTCACTTAATAGGTTTAAAAGTTTTAGGGGAAGTGATGAGGAGGAATTTGGTTTTTCTTTTAAGAAGTTGAGAACTAAAATGGATGTGAGTAAAATAATGAATATTTCAAAAGGTATCATGAAATACATGTTATTAGCCATGAGTTTAGTACACCATGAAAACCTCAACAAAATGATGTTGCTGGAAGAAAAAGTAGAATCTTGGTTGAAATATGGAAGACTAAGTTACTTGAACTTGGCATTTCTCATTAAATTTATAGGAAAACTATGAGAATAGCAGCTTATATTCATAAAAGGTATTTGTATAAGTTAAATTATAATATGACTATGTATTAATGTTTTAATCATAAAACACTACATTTGAATTAGTAAAGTGATTTTTAGAGTCCCAACATCATAATGAAGAAAGGAGGAAACCGTGGATGGTTTTATGAAAGAGGTGGATATAAAATATTTCTTATCTATGCCCCGGATGTAAGTGGATATATATGTTTCAAAAAAGTGATGGTAAGATTAGTTTATTCATTTAATGTAAATTTTATTGAAAAATCTAAGGAAGGTGGTAAAAAAAGCTCTTGAAGATAAGGAAGATTAAGAAGATGAAATAATTTTGGTTAAGAGTTATGATAAATATTCAAAAAAATGTAATTCAGTGCAAAAAAGAAGAATTGGACTCATCTACTTCATGTGATGGGAGAAAATCTCAAAAATATCATCATAAGCTGGGGAGGCAACTGGAAGATCAAGCCTTAATTGGTGATCACAATAAAAATGTTCAAACAATAAGAATATCAAATTTTATTACACATAATTATTCATATTCAAAAGTATAGATGAATGATGTGAATGAAGCTTTAGAGCATCGAGATTGGATTTAAGATATGAATGAAGAGTTGGATCATATTGAGGGGAATGATACTTGACAACTCATACATAAAAATATCACAAAACTTTTATTGGTACAATTTGGGTGTTCCAAAACAATTTGAATGATGGTGGAAAAGTGATAAGAAAAAAAATCAAGGTTGGTGTGTAAAGGTTACTCACAAATTGAAGGCATTGATTTTGAGGATACTTTTTTTCTAGTTACATAGTTGGGAACAATTGGAATATTTCTTTCTATTTTTTCTCAATGATGAATATAAAATTTTTCAGATTGAAGTGAAACTATCTTTTATAAATGGAAAAATTGATGTGGAGTTTTTTTAACAACTGTGTGGTTTTGTTATTGGTATGGATGAAAGTTATGTGTGCAATTTCAATAAATACTTTTATGGGTAATGTTATATTTAAGGTAATGGTACTTCAAATTGGATACCAACTTAAGAAATTTGACCTTTAAGAAATGAAGGGTTTATAGTAATTCATATATAAAATAATGTTTGGAGATTTCCCTAATTTTTATCATATGTGTTAATGATATTATCATTTTTGGGAATGATGAAAAAACTTGTGAAATGTTTTCTAAAGAGATGAAAGAGTTGTTTGAAATGTACATGATGGGGGAAATGAAAGACTTTCGTGGGTTACAAATATAAAAAAAACTCATTTTTCTCAGGAAAAGTATTGTAAATAACTTCATAAAATGGTTTTCATGGAATATTATAAACAGTTTTTCACACCAATTTTAGTGGGAATCATGTTGAATAAAGATGGATAAGGTAAATAGGTAGAATCTAGAGAGTTTTGGAAGCTGATTGTAGGTTTTTTATATCTTACGGCTTCCAGAAAATAAAGTGTTCATGTTTCTAACTTATAAATAAGACTCTAAAGAAAATTAATCACATATATTGGATGAAAAAATATTTCTCAGATATATCAAAGGAACAATATATTTCAGTTTCAGGTATTATAGCACAAATTGAATTGAATTTTTTGGATTTATAGATGTTGATTGGGCCGGAAGTATTAATGATAGTAATTCCACATCAGGTGCAATTTTCTTTTTGGGTAAAAGGTTTATAAATTAGAATGCAAATAAAAAAATTCAGTAACTCTTAGCATGAATAAACCTGACTATGTTGCTTCCAATTAGGTTGCTACACAGCTTTTATGTATAAAGACTATGTTGTAAGAAATGATTATTAAAGAGAAGTTACATATTCTATTTTGATGTGATAATAAAGTTCAAATTTACCGTATAAGAAACCCAATAGAACATTCTTTTCCAAAACACGCTGATATCATATATCACATAATCAAATAAAAATTTGGAGAATAATGAACTAATTTGGAGTATGTTCCGACATCATAAATTTTTTTTGTGATTTTCACAAAACCATTACCGAAGGAATAATTTTTAAAGCTTTGGTTGAACATGGTTGTACAACCTTTTTATCTCTAATTCTGATGTATATTTTTCTATCCCCTCTCTCATTTAGTCATTGGATGGTGTTTTAAAAGGGGATAATGTTTCATAAATCAATCCCAAGATATGTGGTAAACCTTTTAAGGAAGCATGTGTGTCATGGGAGTTGTGGGAAAGATTTGAACTCAATATTTAAGTGTGTGTGAATTGTTTTACCAGTTTTTTGATGTTTTTATAAAACTTAGAGAAATTTTTATTATGTTTTTAAAGGTGATATAAAAATATTCTTTGAAAGAATAAGAACATTTAGTAATCACTACTTTTAAAAGTCATTTTTTGTCAATGATTCTTGTTTCCAATAATTTGTTACCTCACTTGGGCCTAGAATTTTAGATAAGTAATACACTTATTGATGTTATAAATTTCATTTATTTATGAATTTTGGTTGACAAAAAAATACAAAGGTGGATATTGGTGGGACCAAGTTGGATGGTAGTTGTTTTTCGATTCTGAAAGAAGTTTGTATTGATTATTTTTTCATTTTCTTTCAAGAGAAGAAATAACCTTACTTTTTATGTTTTTGTGATTAGATAGAATGGGGAATCATGTTTAGAATATCATACAAAACTATGATGTTAAATTTCAACAGTTTTGGTTTTTTGTTAAAAAAAATTGTTTATGAAAGATGTTGTTTTTTAGACTCCCCATGTTTTCGGAAAGAAAGTTTCAATTTGTATGAGAAGTTATATTGGAGTCTGAATCTCACTGTACTAAATCCAAAATTGATTTTATATTCAATTCTTTATCAAAGATCATATGTTTTTTCTAACACTTTTAATGAAAGCCTTATGAACTAAAGAGAGAAATGGTGTCCAGGTTTTTGAAATTAGATTGAGGTTTGGATGGAAAGACAAAATATTCATAATGAATGAAAATTAAAAGAATATTTACAATGTACATCAGAATATTCTATGCCAATTTCAATGTTTTAAAAGTAATAATGATCTCATGATATAATAATAAGTTATTAAAGGAATAAATATTGGATATCTTGATGTTTTTGAAGTTTTACAACTCACGCTAATCCAGCAGACTAATAGATTTTTCAGGATATCTAATCGGGCAAAAGAAATAGTTCATAGAAATATTCATTAGTTGGAAGTTTTGGAAGAAAATAAGTCTCTATTAACACCAATCTATTGGATGTGGTATTCCACTAAACCATGGGAGGAAAATATTTTGGTCAATGAGGATTTATTTAGATATTTTTTGGGACTTGTCAATAAAATTACTATGAGTTTTCAGGTCCAATAAAAATAGAATCAAAGATCAATCACAATATATTCCCCCATTTTCATAAAACAAAATAAATTTTGGTTATCTTCATTTGGTTCAAGATCAACAGACTAAAATTACTGTCTTTTCCTCAAGAAGTTTTGTTGAAGCATTAGATTATCATTGACAATCATTCATTAGAGTGAACCAAAGACAGATCTATCAGACTCATCATTACACTGATATGTCATCAGGCGATGGACATCATCATAAAAATGATAATTGGTCTAAAATATTTAATAAAATAAAAAATACCTTTAAGAAATTTCAGATGTGTTTTCAAATGGGTTTTTCTAAAAAAGTATTATTGAAGGTGGTTTTAATGCTTTAGAAGTTTCACCTATATTTTTTGTATAAGTTTTTAAAAGTTGAATGTTTTTTAGTTGGTACATACATATAGAATTTATTATATCTTAAAAGTTGTTTTGGAGCATTGTAATGATTTTTATTTTTGTAAATTGTTATCATAATCATAATTATGTATCAGACTGAAGAATGAATAAAAATTCAAAGTTGGATGAAGTTTTGAGATGTTTCAAGAAGATTATAGATGAATTGAAAAGAGTTGATGAGAATAGAAGAAGTCAATGATCAATATGAAATGAAGGTGACAATAAAATTTAAGGATGTTTGGTTGAGAATGGAATGAAAGTATGTTCCAACTCATTCCTCCCCAGAAACACCCATAAATATAGGAAATAAAATTCTATATTACAATGATCTAACATTGTACACATGTTGAGAGAGAGGGAATGTGATAAATAATAGAGAAGAAGGTTTATTGATAGTGTTTTATTGAGAAAATATCTTGATAGAAGAATAATGAGGATAGTAATTTGAGTTTACCAGATTGAAATGAGTAATTAGACGTAGATTTCTAGAGAATGAATAAGTAGTTCAGAATTTTTTTCTAGGGTATTATTTCCTTATATGTTTTCAGGGCTGGTCAATTTGAATGGGGAATCAGACTGATTCATTAGATTTTTTTTAATAAAAAAGTCGACAAATATTGTTTATACATGTTTCTGGGATGGAAAGTGAACAATATTGTTTTGAAAATATAAAATGAGGTAGTAGATAAGGTTGCACAGTAACATGTTTTGAACCAACTGTTGAAGGTTTCATTACATCTAACCCAACTTTTATTACATCAAAAGTACTTGAATAAGCTCATGAACTATTGTATTGATCATAGTTCTACACAAGTGTAATGGTATATCCTACTTGTTGTATCCACAAAAAATTATTTTTTTCTAGTGGATTATGTGCCATTAGATTGTTTAGAAACCATGCTAAGTATTTATCTAATCTCATTGAGTAGTGAACATTGTAAATACTTTTGTTCCTATAGATGTGTGATTGTTTTGTTCTAAAAAAGTGATAGATCGTTAACTGGAGGTGAAGGTTATTTCAAAATAAAGGAAACATAAAAGAATGATATATGAATATTTCAACCCCTCACCCATTCATTAATACATTGATTTTGGATGGGAATTAAAAATAAATAAGTCTTAAGAGAATCACTATGATCTCATAATACCCATACCTTATATGGAAAATGGCCTTCTATATATCTTCCTTCATAATTTTTATCAAATGATATCCAGAACAAAGTTCCCTAGATGACAGGTACTGATATCCTCGTTGATTATTGAACAAGTCATCAATCCTTTATAGGGGATACTTGTTTTATATGGTGATCTTTTTGGTCCAGAAGAATATATATACATAGCCTCATTGATCTATCCCTTTTCTTTATAAATAGAAATGGTGAACCCCATGGAGATTCACTAGGTATTATAAACACTTTATTTAAACTCTCTTGAATAATATTTTTTAACTCCTCTAGTTTGATAGATGCCTCCAATAGGGAAATTTGGGTATAGGAGTGGCTCTCAGTATATGATCTATTGATAATTCTATATCATGGTCTTGTGGAAGTTAGGGAAACTCTTTTTGATATACATCATTATTTTCCCAATAAATAGGAATTTCCTCATGGTTGGTTCATACCTTTGACTCAACCATTTGGGAAATATATTCTTCCTCACAATGTATAAACTCCAACAATATTGATTGTGTTTAAAAAAGAGATTCTTGATGTTCCTTGAATTTTTATTGGATAGTTGGATAGTTTGGAATATAGAATGAGATTCCCTTTTCATAATATTTGTTGTGTGCTCTATATAATGAGATCTAATAATTGTCAAATATAGAATAAGATTATACTAGGGGGATGGATTATGTGATTTACTAAAAGTATATTCTTATATATTTTAACAGGAAAATACTCCAACACTTACATTGAAATGACCTCACCTATAGGTTTTTTTAAAGATATATCTACTTCAAGGTATCGAGGCTTAAATTAAAAAGATTAGGAATACTTTCTGGATATAAAATAATTTATTGAAAAAGAATCAAATAAAATTTTTTCAATTATTGAGTGAATAGAAAGTGTACCTTGAATGAATTAATTTTCACACTCCACTTTAGTAGTATATAAGGCATAATAGTTCCCTCTCTCTTTTATCTTTGGTGGTTGTTAATTCCAATTTCCCTCAATTTACATTGGTTTTGTACATTGGCTTATATTTTTTCCATTTCTCAATATAATTAATCCATTGTACTATGGGCGGTGTATTTGGTGGTTCATTCCTTTCTCCCATCATGTTTCATAGATTCTACATGTATCTTAGTCATTCATGAGCTTGGTGGACTTCTCTCTCACACTTTAATCATTTATCCATCCCATTAAATAAATTTCAATTATACTTATTCCTTGTTTTTTGAAATGTTGGTATTTGGATCCTCTTTACTCCTTTTTTATTTGATCCACCATCTTGAAACACCACTCTTATCTTCTTATCTGAATAACTATATGACCATTCTCTAAACTCTATCTCCACTTTGAGGTCATATAAAACTAATTCTTCATAACTCCCAATTTTTTGGATGACTATATCTTTCAGAGGTATAGTTTTAAATGACCAAAGAATATATCTCTTTTTATATTATTGTTAATAACAAAACTAGAGGTGTATCTCGCAATACTTTTGATTCATGGCTCATATTTCATGGCCAATTCACCATATTTTTTCTTTAGCTATAAGAATTATCTCTCTATATTTTTTCAAGGGTTCAAGGTAAATACTTATTAATAAATGTTTTATTAAAGTATCCCCACTCAATATCTTCCATTTCATCGATCATCTGGGTGTTCTATATTAACACCCACTATTGGTCAGCCACAATATCTAAGTGATAAAAAACCAGAGTCACCATCTCTATATTATAATAATAATGCACCAAAAATATCTTCTATATTGAGTAATCCCTCTATTCCATTAAAAGTGAATTAGAAATTCCACTAAAAGATCATTCTCGTGGTCTCAATAGCATGTTGATCCATAATAGAAGAAGATATAAATTCCAAAATGTTCAAGTCATTATTTATACCCTGATACAACTGGGTAATAATAAACACAAATTTTTTAAACTAAAACTACAATAGAATTGGAGATTTCGCTCGGAAAATCATTTCTTTTTCCCTTACAAAGGCTTTTTCCTAGTTTCCCATGGATACAAAAAATATTTAAAATAGAAAAGGTTTGAACCAAAAATTAGTCAATAATGAATTAATAAATAATTTATTATTGTGAGAAAATTAACTCTAATTTCATATCTTATCTAATACCTATGTTTACACATTTGTAAAATGAATATTATAAGATTTTTTCCTATACAAAGACTTATAATTATGATTTTTACTAATTTCTTTTAATCCTAATTCCCAAATAAACTAAATCACCTTTATGATACTAACAACTAAAATATGAAATTTTCACGAATCGAAATTACATCACTTTTAAGATAAAATACATAATATTGATAGATATCTGAGATATATAGGTTTCCTGTCCAGGGAGAATTATACTCATACTTGAACTGTACATAATAAAACATAAAAATTATTTAAATTATTATTATGTACCCTAATAAATATTTAATGATCTAATTAGTACAATTAGTAACCTAAGGACACACATCAAAGAAATTGGGGTGCTAAAATCCTCGTAATATGTGGAATAAGGGACTTGACTCATTGGAACACGAGTGAGAATAATCATCATCATCATACCATCAGTATAAGATCATTATCATAATAATGAGAATTTTTTATAATGAAATTTAATGTGTAATATGTATAAAAATGAATCATCATGTCATAGTGATCAAATACTACTCGTAGTTGTGACCAAAGAAAACATCATGTATACACGTAAAATATGTACAGAAATCACAAAATCGTTATTAAGAAAAAAATTTGTAATCATATTCACAAATAATGGAAATAATATAATGAAATATATCATATTAACTAATGCATTATTGGGATATAAAATTCAATTCCCACCTTTCACATCATAAATTCTCATAATCATGAATTCCACATAAAAAGTATAAATAATAGTCTTGAAATAACCTATGTAAATGAATGGTATTCATATGGATTTAATAAGACATAATTTCATAAATAAAATTCTTGGGTTCCCAAATGAATAAGGGAAAAAAATGTGGAAAAATAATAATCATTCATGAGTGAAGAATATGCATTTGAAGAAGAGTTGAATATGTGTTTTGGAATGAAATGCCTTTTTGAAAAATCTATCTATTTGGATTAGAAATAATTTCAAGATGGAATAAAAAAATTATAGCTAAAAAATATAGTGAATTATATTAAAAGGATATTTATGGAATTTTAGGGAAATATAAATATTGAAAATGATGAGAAAGGGAGGTAAACCAATGAAAATTTTTGGGTTCAAGAGTCCCCTTAACATAAATCACACGTTATTTCTTCACTTTTGCGCGTCAAAAATAATAAACATAGGTTTATTAAAATATATAATGGATTTGAATTAATGAGATTTTTTAAAATATTTATAAATAATAACAATTTTATTATATATCTTAACCCCATTATAAGGCCCCGACCTTAAACCTTAATTAATATTGAATAAAATGAATAATTCAAATTAAGGATCTTTTCAGGTTTAGAGTTTTAGAGAATTAGATCATAAAACATGTATTACATTCCACATTTAAGCAAAGTGGTTACATAAAAGATCGTATTCATTTTTCTCATAAACGGAAGCATATTTAAAATAAAACATGGATTCTTTCTTGACACTTCCTTGACACTATCATCATATCATGTACTTATCCCTTGACCTGTGAAAAACATTTCAAAAACTTAGGATGAGAATAAAAAGCTCAGTAAGGGTTATAAAAATATGGAAAGGAAACATGAGTTCATATATACATAAGAATGAAATCATACTTTACCCATAAAACATAGGCACTTTAACATACCTCATAAAATCATGAATAAATCATAAAAATCATAGGACATAAAGGTAACTTGAGGCATTCATAACATTCTTTAGTAGGGAGTAACCCTCTTGGTTATGTTTGGAATACCCATCACAGTATATTCCCTAAATATCTTCGGAGAAACCTTAATGTTTCACTCCTTCGTGTTACCCAAAGCATTGGAGAGCTATATCGGGCTCACCCGCCCATAGTTTATCATGGAACCACCCGTCTTCATAATAATGCCCAAGAACCACAACATAATCGTATCTCATAAAACATGCATAAAGGAAACATAACATTTCCACATTTCAATCACAAGATATCAATACAACACATTGATATAAAAATCATTGTGAATACCATTTTCAATACCAAAATAAAATAAAATAAAACATGGTATTTATTATTTATTTAAAAAAAAGGTATGGCTTGTAGAGGAAGCTGAAACTCAAATAATGGTCACGGTGGTGGAGAAGTCGTTGTCACCGCATACGTATGACAAAAAAACATTACCTTTTTTCATTTAGTAAACGCTTCGTATAAAAAAGATTCCTTTTGAATAAATGTAAAAGTCAAAGGGGATTATACATAGTATAAAAGAAGGTTGTGTATAAAACAAAATATGCCTCAATGAAAGAAGATTGAGACGAAGTCCCATACCTCGCATCCGACTGGACTTGATCATTCTTTAATCTCCTGAATAATAAACTTGAGTTAATTTATACTTTATTAAGAACCATTTTCAAGTTCATTATTCCTTTTATATCACTTATTACCATGTCATGAACACTATGTAATTATTTATGTTAACAAGGGTCGTTTTAAAGATCATTGGTACTTGAGTCAAAATATGCTCTTTATAATTACAAGTTGATCATGTATCCATTATATGAAAAGTTATAATCATTACATATATATCATATATATCATATATATCCAGTATATACATGCATTTATAATATTACACAACGTTTAGAGGTAAGAAATGAAATGCACCGTTCATGGAGACGGTAAGCCGTACGTACGCATGAACGCTACTTTCATTTCTATTTCGTATTTTATGGAATTAAAACATAATGATACATAATAGTATTTTACTTCCAGTATGGTATCATATATAATATCATTAAATATATCCTTTATACCTACCACATATTGTATTAACGAATCAAATCACTTTGAGCGGGCGGTAGTCCGCACTTCCTAAAATGAAGATATCGCATTTACTCATAATGGTAACCATAAAGATATGACATAAATGAAAAATACAGAAGATTAAGTAAAACATAAAAATATTATATATAATATATAAATATAGTTAAATCTTAATGCCCACCTTTGAAGGTGATATATGAGTGTTGAACAATCATCGTTTCGTGAGGCAGAAATTCGCCATCCACAGAAACAATATGTTCTTTAACCATTAGATGTAGGTGTGTGTAAGTTTAGATTGAATCCTTCTTATAAAAACATCCTAGTATATGGAATATACTGGTTTTGTTACAAAAGAAATTAATAAAAATATTTTAGGGGGTTGGAGAAGCAAAATAAAACATAAGAACACAAGAGAAGACACTGCCTTTAAATAGGGTAACTCTTTTTTATTTGAGCTCAAAGGCTTCCTTGGGAAGCCTTCTGCCCAATGTGAGGCTTCTAGGAGTTATAGAGGTATGTGGAGAGACAAAATGGGCAGGGGTTGGCTGAGAAAAAGGCTTTGGAAGTATGGGTAAGGAGGTAGAGGTGGGGGCCTTTTATAAGAGGAGGGGAGGGGCACTCTTGGAAAGTAAAGAAATGTTACTTTATTTTAAAATGTGTTTCTGATTTAAAAGGTCCCACGTTGATATAATTCAAGGATAAGGTGATAAGTGTTCGAAATCCACACATCAAATAGGTTTTTACATTTTTAGGTCATATCTTTTACATTATCTTTTCATTTTACATAAATCGTTAAATAATGAGGTGATCGCTGCATCATCATGGTGTCATAAATAATTTAATTTATCTAATGTCTAAAAATTATAAAAAAACTACTATGATGTAGGAAATAT
Organism: Viscum album; assembly: GCA_963277665.1. Taxonomy (NCBI): domain Eukaryota; kingdom Viridiplantae; phylum Streptophyta; class Magnoliopsida; order Santalales; family Viscaceae; genus Viscum; species Viscum album. Next base: position 672,631,770 of record OY728123.1, read on the forward strand.
TTTTATCTTTACAATGACTACTTATAGTCAAACATCTGACTTGTATAACCCCATGTAAAAATTGTTTTAGTAAAACAACTCATGTCATTTTTATTTTAACATTAAATAAAAATATATTAATGTCATTTTCCTACCAAAGTGGATCCATGAGGACCCCATGTTTTCCCATTGATTGTCTTGGTCGACCATGAAACATCCAATAAGGTTAGGACATGTTTCAACCTCATCTCATATTATTAAAACATTATTCTTACCTTAAATTACACTAATTACCTCTAATCGCGATTAAAAAATTAAAAGTTACTATTCACAAAAAAATATTTTAATCCCATTGAACCACATGTTACTTCTAAATGACAACCATGTATGTCGGATTTTTGAAATTCAAACCACAGAGGTGGTAAAATTTCATTTAAACGAAAAATCAGTTTTTATAAGTACCACTTAGTGGTTTCACTGTTCATCAAAAATTGAAGTTTTCCAGAAAAAAACCAAAACTTCACCGTAAGATACATTTTATATTCCGAATTCAAAAATGAAGTATATTTTGAAAAATTCAAAACATTTAAGTTTTATTAATTAATTTAATAATTAATTCCCGTTTTCAGAGAAAATAGCGTGTTTTTATGAAATAATAAGTATCAAAAGATTGACACTAGTTTAAGTCCAATTTCAAAGTGAGATTAATTCCAACGACCACTATTGGAATAAATGGTAAAAATATATTCTAATTGAACTTTAAAACCAAATCAAAATACAATATAATCATATAAATAAATTAGATTAAAAAGTGGTTTTGAATTAAAATACAACATTTTTCACTATTCATTAAAAAAATGAACATTATCGGAAAAATACGAAAAATTCACACAAAGTAAATTTTGATGTCCCAATCATAAAGAATAAGTTTATTTTGAAAAATAGTGCTTATAAAATTGTCAAAAGATAGATTTAAAAGATGGTTTTCCATCAAAAGGCAGTAAAACAATATTTTAAAAATATTACTGTATTTCATGTTTAAGATTGAGTTTATTCTCATTTTAAGCTTCTAAAACACTATCTAATTCATTAATAGACATAGATTAAAATATATATTATTCATTACTTGGGAAGTTACATCCTTATCCCCTTTAGAAAATTGCGTCCCCCCAATTCATTTACTTATCGAATAAGTGGGGGTATTTATCCCTCATTACATTTTCAGATTCCATTGTTGCCTCTTCAATCATGTGGTTTTTCCAAAAAACCGTTACCTGATGAATCACCTTATTCCGTAACAATTTCTCCCGGTGGTCAAGAATCTGGACCGGTTGTTCCTCCTAAGATAGGTTCTCTTCCAACTGAACTACCTCTAGACGCAAAACATGAGATGGATCTGGCATATACTTTCTCAACATCTAAACATGAAAAACATTGTGTACCTGAGATAAACTCAGAGGTAAAGCCACTCGGTAAGCAACTGATCCAACTCTCTCCAGAATTTCATATTGTTCAATGAACCTTGGACTCATCTTTCCTTTCTTACCAAATCGCATCACACTTTTCCATGGTGATACTTTGAGAAAAAACATGATCACCTACCTCAAAAGAGAGATCATTCCTCCTATTGTCCGCATAACTCTTCTGCCTGCTCTGAGCTGTTCTCATGTGTTTCTGTATCAGCTGAACTTTTTCTTGCCAACTCTTCTACCAATTATGGTCCTATAAACTTCCTTTCACCCACTTTATCCCAGAAAGCTGGAGTTCGACACCGCTTCCCATATAATACCTGAAATGGTGCCATCTGTATACTAGAATGAAAACTGTTATTATAAGAAAATTAAACCAAAGAAAGATGTTGGTCCCAACTTTCCTGATATTCCATCGAACAAGAACGTATCATATCCTCCAAAGTATGGATTGTTCATTCTGACTGCCCATCTGATTGAGGATAAAAAGCTGTACTAAAATTTAATTCAGTACCCAACGACTTCTGAAGGCCTTTCCAAAAGTTAGAAGTAATCCTGGGATCACCGTCAGATAAAATGGAGAGAGGAAATCCATGTAACCTGACTATCTCTTTAATATACAAAAAGGAAAGTTGATCTAGGGAAAAAGTATCTCGTATAGCAAGGAAATGAGCAGATTTGGTCAAGCAATCAACAATAACCCATATTGCTTTATTACCTAGATATGTATTCGGTAATCCCAGAACAAAGTCCATGGATATATTCTTCCATTTCCACTCTGGCACTGGTAAAGGCTGAAGCATCCCTTTCGGTAACTTCCGCTCTGCTTTAACCTGTTGACAAGTCAAACACTTCATAGTAAAATCAGCAATATCTCTTTTCATTCCGTCCCACCAGTAATACTCCCGAAGATCTCTATACATCTTTGTACAGCCAGGATGAACTGAATACGGAGAACTATGAGTTTCACATAACAACTCTCTCTTCAACTGTGAATCACAAGTCACACACAATCTCTTCCCAAATCTCAAAACACAATCATTATCAATGTTGAATTCAGGCAACTTACCCTTCTGAACCAGCTCTACCTTTTTCTGCAACTCACTATCTTGCTTCGGTGCTTTCTTGATTCTGTCTGATAGAGTTGATTTCACTGATACCTGAAACAAAACAGAAGAACTTCATGCACCAACAACTTCTATGCCAAAGTTCATCAAATCAAAAACCAAAGGATCTTGTTCCAAATGTAGCATGGTTAATGACGCATTAATTTTCCGACTCAAAGCACCATCCACTTTATTTGCTTTTCCTTGATGGTAATGAATTGTACAATCATAATCCTTGATTAATTCCATCCATCTCCTCTATCTAATGATTAAATATTTCTGAGTGAATATATACTTTAAACTTTTTTGATCAATATATATTTCACACTTTACTCCATACAAATGATGCCTCCAAATTTTTAAATTGAAAACAACAGCAGCTAATTCCAAATCATGTGTAGCGTAATTTACCTCATGAGTTTTCAACTGTCGTAAAGAATAAGAAATTACCTGATCATTCTGCATTAGGACGCAACCGAGTCCTTTTAATGAAGCATCATTGTATATAACTAACTCACCATTCCTGGAAGGTAGTGGGAAAACTAGAGCATTCACCAATCTTCTTTTCAGTTCCTGAAAACAATCATCACATTCTTTTGTCCAGATAAACTTAACACCCTTCTGAGTTAGCTTCGTCATTGGACTAGAAAACCGTGAAAATTTTCTAACAAACCTTCAGTAATAGCCTTCCAAACCAAGGAAGCTACGAATCTCAGTTACTTTTGTGGGTCTTGGCCATTCTTCAACAACCTTTGTTTTTGCAGGATCAACAGTTATCCCATCTTTAGAAATAATATGACCAAGGAAAGAAATTTTTTTCAACCAAAACTAACACTTACTGAATTTACAATACAATTTATTTTCTTTCAAGGTTTGAAAAATAACCCTTAAATGTCTTTCATGCTCTTCTTTACTTTTATAAAACACCAAAATATCATCAATGAAAACAATCACAAACTTATCCAAGAACTCATGGAAAATTCTATTCATTAAGTCCATGAATACAGTAGGTGCATTGGTTAGCCCAAAAGGAATTACTACAAATTCATAATGGCCATATCTTGTACGAAACGCGGTCTTCAGAACATCTGCTTCTTTTACCTTCAGCTGATGGTACCCCGATCTCAGGTCAATCTTTGAAAAATACTGAGCTCCCTGGAGCTAATCAAAAAAATCATCGATATGAGGAAAAGTAAATTTTTTCTTAATAGTGATGTTATTAAAGGCTCTATAATCAATGAAAAGTCTCATAGAACCATCTTTCTTTTTGAAAAATAAAACAGGAGCACCCCATGGTGATGTGCTAGGTCGAATGAAACCATTATCTAATAAATCTTGCAATTTCTCCATCAACTCTAAAAGTTCAATTTGAGCCATTCGATAAGGGGGTTTTGAAATTGTCTTAGCATCAGGAACTAAGTCAACAGTAAACTCAACTTCCCGATTTGGTATTATTCCAGGAAACTCATCAGGAAATACATCTGGATACTCATTTACCACTGGCACATCATTAATCTGAACAGTTCCTTTGTTTTCAATAATATGTTCAAGGTAACATTCATTTCCATCTTTTACAAGTTTCTCAGCCTCTTGATATGTTATCAACAGCAAGGGTTCATTCTTGTGCACAAACTGAAATTCTTTCTGAAAAGAAACTTCTTTAGCTCTACAATCAATCTTAGCATGGAAAATAGAGAGCCAATCCATACCCAGGATAACATCAAACTCTACTATAGGTAAAACAACAAGGTTCGCAAATAGGTTCTTTCCACGGATAAGGATAGGAAGATTCTTATACATTCTTTTTGCCTCTACATTTCCCCCCGGCGTTTTTACCACAAGTTCAGGAGTCATTTATTGAGATGGTATTCGCATATTACTTGAAAAGGTTTCAGAGATGAAAGAATGTGTAGACCCCGAATCAAACAAACCACTAGCATAATCTGAAAAAACAAACAGAGTACCTGATACAACTTCATTTGATGGCCTGACATTTGCTGAAGTAGTTGCAAAGGATTTCACCACCCCTTTCTGCTTATAGTCTAACTGCTTCCCATCAGTCAAGATCTTTTTCGTACACTTGTTTGCATAGTGACCCATCTCATTGCACTTAGAACATTTCACTAACTGCAAATCAAATTTGGTCTTACCATCACCCTGATATTTTTCAGTGCAATCATGAGCCTTATGTCCCATCTTACCGCATTGGTATCACTTTCCACAATTCATAAGACATTCCCCAGCATGCCTTTTCCCACATTTATCACAAACTGGAAACTTAGTTTTCTTACCATCAGACCTTTTTGAAGAATTCTTCCCTTTCTCATAACACCTTAGTCTCTTCTTCTGCTGGTTGTTATAGAACACATGATCATCGGCAAACTCCATTTCCACCTTCTGAGCACATCGAACAATATTTTCATAAATTTTGAACTCACGAGAAGCTAATGCCTTTCGATATTTTGGCTTTAATCCTGAGTAAAAACTATTGATTTTACTATCAAGGTATCAGATAAAATTTGGAGCATACATTGCCAATCGACTGAATCATTCTTCATAGGCAGCCACTGAGTCTTCCTCTTGCCTCAATTCCAAGAATTTCTTTTCCATCCTGAGTCGAACAGCCTTAGGAAAATACTTCTCAAGAAACATACCTTTAAATTCATCCCAGTAGAGAGTATCAATCTCATCAGCGTCCCTGATATTTATAACCATCGACCACCGTTGATCTGCTTCACCCTCCAAATGGTAAATAGCAAGACAAACCTTTGGATTTTCTGAACACCCCATGACATCAAAAATCTTCTCTAGTGCTTTAATCCACGCTTCAGTTAACATAGGGTCAGATGATCGTCTGAATGATGGGGGATGTTGCCTCATGAAATGTTACACCACTGAAATGTTCCTCTGCGGTTGATCTGGCTGATCTCATGCATGGATACCGCCACCATTTACCGCTTCAGTCAACTACGCCATTACTGCAACAAACTGTTCAGTTCCAATTCCGACCATCTCAGGATGCTGATTCGGAAGGTTATTTCCTTCTGTATGCCTTCCTTGCACTTATTCCCTGTTTCCTCTACGGAAAACCATTCTAAACAAACATGTATTAGATGAAGCAACATAGTAATCTTCAAATGCTATATCATTTCAATTTGACCATAAAAATATTTTTGGATAATCATTTAATAAAATTCTAACTCCTAAAGTTATCTATACCGACCATTGATACCAACTATAAGGCCCCAGCCTTAAAACTTAATTAATATTGAATTAAATGAATAATTCACATTGAGGATATTTTCAGGTTTAGAGTTTTAGAGAATTAGATCACAAAACATGTATTACATTCCACATTTAAGAAAAGTGGTTACATAAAAGATATTATTCATTTTTCCCATCAACGGAAACATATTTAAAATAAAACACGGATTCTTTCTTGAAACTTCCTTGACACTATCATCATATCATGTACCTTTCCCTCGACCTGTGAAAAACATTTCAAAAACATGGGATGAGCATAAAAAGCTCAGTAAGGGTTATAAAAATATGGAAAGGAAACACGAGTTCATATATACATAAGAATGAAATCATACTTTACCCATAAAACATAGGCACCTTATCATACCTCATCAAATCAAGAATAAATCATAGAAATCATAATACATAAAGGTAACTTGAGGAATTCATAACATTCTTACGCAGGGAGTAACACTCTTGGTTACGTTTGGAATACCCATCACAGTATATTTCCTAAATCACTTCGGAGAAACCTTAACGTTTCACTCTTTCACGTTACCCAATGTATTGGAGAGCTATATCAGGCTCACCTGCCCTTAGTTTTTCACGAAACCACCCGCCTTCATAATAATGCCCAAGAACCACAACATAATCGTATCACATAAAACATGCATAAAGGAAACATAACATTTCCACATTTCAATCACAAGATATCAATACAACACATTGATATAAAAAACATTATGAAAACCATTTTCAATACCAAAATAAAATAAAAGTAAAACATGGTATTTATTTTTCATTTAAAAAAAGGTATGGCTTGTAGAGGAAGCCAAAACTCAAATAATGGTCACGGCGGCAGAGAAGTCATTGTCGCCGCATAAGTACGACAAAAAATACATTCCCTTTTGTCGTTTAGTAAACTATTCGTATAAAAAATATTCCTTTTGAATAAACGTAAAAGTAAAAGGGGTTTATTCACTGTATAAAAGAAGGTTGTGTATAAAACAAAATACACCTCCATGAAAGGAGATTGAGACGAAGTCCCATACCTCGTATCTGACATGCCATTATCGTTATTTAATCTCATGAATAATAAACTTGAGTTAATTTATACTTTCTTAAGAACCTTTTTCAAGTTCATTATTCATTTTATATCACTTATTACCATGTCATGAACACTATGTAATTATTTAAGTTAATAACGGTCGTTTTAACGATCATTGGTACTTGAGTCAAAATATGCTCTTTATAATTACAAGTTGTTCCTGTATCCATTATATCCAGAGTTTTAATCATGATTTATATATCATATATATAATATATATCCAGTATATACATGCATTTATAATATTACACAACGTTTAGAGGTAAGAAATGAAATGCATCGTTCATGGGGACGGTAAGCCGTACGTACGCATGAATGCTACTTTCATTTCTATTTCGTATTTTATGGAATTAAAACATAATGATACATAATAGTATTTTAATTCCAGTATGTTATCATATATAATATCATTAAATATATCCTTTATACGTACCACATATGGTATTAACGAATCAAATCACTTTGAGGGGGCGGTAGTCCGCACTTCCTAAATTGAAGATATCGTGTTTACTCATAATGGTAACCATAAAGATATGACATAAATGAAAAATAAAGAAGCTTAAGTAAAACATAAACATAAAATATATAATATATAAATATAGTGACATCTTAATATCCACCTTTTAAGGTGATATATGAGTGTTGAACAATCATCATTTCGTGAGGTAGAAATTCACCATCCACAGAAACATTATGTTCTTTAACCATTAGATGTAGGTGTGTGTAAGTGTAGCTCGAATAATTCTTATAACAATATCCTAGTATAAGAAAGATACTGGTGTTGTTACAAAATAAATGAATAAAAATATTTTAGGGGTTGGAGAAGCAAAATAAAACATAAGAACACAAGAGAAGACACTACCTTTAAATCAGGTAACTCTTTTTGATTTGAGCTCAAAGGCTTCCTTGGGAAGACTTATGCCCAAATTTAGGATTCTAGGAGTTAGAGAGGGATGTGGAGAGAAAAAATGTGCAGGGTTTTGTCGAGACAAATTCTTTGGAAGTGTGGGTAAGGAGGTAGAGGTGGGGGCCTTTTATAAGAGGAGAGGAGGGGCACTCTTGGAAAGTAAAGAAATGTTACTTTATTTTAAAATGAGTCTCTGATTTAAAAGATCCCAAATTGATATAATTAAAGTATATGGTGATAAGGGTTCGAAATCCACCCATCCAATGGGTTTTGTACATGTTTAGTTCATATATTTTACATTATCTTTTCATTTTATTTAAATCATTAAATAATGAGGTAATCGCTGCATCATCATGGTGTCATAAATAAATTAATTTATTTAATGTCTAAAAATTATAAAAAGAAAATACTATGATGTAGGAAATATTTTTATCTTTCCAATGAATATTTATAGTCAAAACTCTGACTTGTATAACCCCATGTAAAAATTGGTTTAGTAAAACAACTCACGCTTGTGTCATTTTTATTTTAACATTAAATAAAAAGATATTAATGTCATTTTCCTACCAAAGTGGCTCCATGGGGACCCCAAGTTGACCCATGGATTTTCTTGTTCTTACATGAAACATAAAATATGGTTAGGACATGTTTCAATCTCATCTCATATTATTAAAAAATTATTCTTACCTTAATTAACACTAATTACCTCTAATCGCGATTAAAAACTTAAAAGTTACTATTCAACAAAAAATTATTTTAATCCCATTGAACCACATTTTACTTCTTAATGAAAATCATGTATGTCTAATTTTTTAAATTCAAACCACAGAGGTGGTAAAATTTCATTTAAATGAAAAAGCAGTTTTTATAAGTACCACTTAGTGGTTTCACTATTTATCAAAAATTGAAGTTTTCCAGAAAAAAAAACCAAAACTTCACCCTAATCTATATTTGATATTCCAAATTCAAAAATGATATATATTTTGAAAAATTCAAAACATATAAGTTGAATTAATTAATTTAATAATTAATTTCCACTGTCAGAGAAAATAGCGTGTTTTTATGAAACAATAAGTATCAAACGATTGACACTAGTTTAAGTCCAATTTCAAAGTGAAATTAATTCCAACGACCACTATTGGATTAAATGGTAAAAATATATTCTAATTGAATTTTACAACCAATTTAAAATATAATATAATCATATAAATAAATTATATTAAAAAGAGGTTTTGAATTAAAATACAACATTTTTCACAATTCATTAAAAAAATGAACTTTATCGGAAAAATACCAAAAAATCACACAAAGTAAATTTTGATTTCCCAATCATAAAGAATAAGTTTATTTTAAAAAAAAGCTTATAAAATTTTCAAAAGATAGATTTAAATGATGGTTTCCCATCAAAAGGCAGTAAAACAATCTTTTAAAAATATTAGTGTATTCCATGCTTAAGATTGGGTTTATTCTCATTTTAAGACTCTAAAACACTATCTTATTCATTAATAGACATAGATAAAAATATATATTATTCATTACTTAATTCGGATGTTACATCCATCTCCTAAATGGAAGATGTTTTCATAACATTTTTTCCTTAAAATTTTCATGTTTTCCTTAAAAAGTTTACATTTTATATCATTTTACTTATTTTTGTTCAAGGACATTTTGAAATAAGTAAAAATATTTATAAAATTTTAAAATAAATATATTTACTCTTTTATTTTTCATAAGTAATTTATTATATAAATAAATATCGTTGGTGATAAGGAAATAAGTCATAAACATTCTCATTGGTGGTTAACCGACCGTTATGGAGAAAGTTACCCAAAAGAGGAGAAAGAGGGGTATAAAATATAAATACTTAAAAAAATAAAATTTTATACAGTTGGTAAAAATAATTAATATATTTTTAATATAATTCATAATTAATATAATAATATTTTTTATAATGAATTTGGAAAAAATAGAAGAGAGGAGGAAAACAAGAGAATAGTTGATAAAAACATACTATTTTCTCTGTAACGCTTCTCTTGTTCAGAACTGGATTTCCCTTGTGAATAGAGTAGGTGTACTAAAATAATACCTACAGTTTATAAGGTATTTTGATAGATTATTTGGGATGATATTGTCATTTTGTATGTGAGGTTGGGCTGGTTTTCCAAGGGGAGAGAGAGGGGTTATTTATACGTGAAGAGATGGATATATTTGAGTTAAAATGTTGAATAAAATATTATATCTAAGGTAAACCTTGTAATAGTTATATTATTTATATACGTGATCATATATTGAGAAAATATAATGATTTTAATACTTTAAATCCCTTAATATTTAGAATTAAATTGTTTATTAAAAAGGAAAGTGTAAAAATGAGAAAATGGTTTTTAAGGAATTATTTTGATTTTATAATAAGAAAAATAATTGTTAGGTTTGGAAATCATGTTTATTGTACTTATTCACTAATAAAATTAAATATAATTTTTCCATTTTACTATTTTAATAAATTATTAGGTCATTATTTCATAATGAATGATTTAATTCATGATACACCAGGTAGAGAAAAAATTTTATTTTTACTATTCACCTGGAAATTGATGTATATCATAAAATGAAAAAAACAAATTAACCTTGGATAAGTTTTATGTTAAAATTTAAAATTATTCATTAATTTTATAAAACTATTTTTCTAAAAATTTTAATTTTATTTTTAATATATAAATTATAATTTTTTATTAAATACCTTAAAATATAGTTTATTAAAAATATGTGTATATTTTAATTGAGTATTTAGTAATGATACATATTTAGTGCGATTATAATATTTATATTTACTTAAATTAATCATAATAAATATTATTTATACTACATTTTAATATTTTGAGTTCAAATCACTATTCTAATAGTCATGTTTTTATTCCCCATGGTCACATTACTATTCCAACAACCTCATTATTATCCCAACAATCACATTTCCATCGATAAATACTACGTCATTACTTTATTAATTATTCAACTCAATTTTTCTAAAGGTTCTATATTTCCATTTTCTAAAATATTGATTGGTTTACTATTATTTTGTTCTATTTATATAGTATTGTCTGGGGGAGAGATGATTCTAGCAGATTGGGTGATCTATATTTTCCCATTGTAGTAATTATATTTTATTTTTTTCCCTAGTAATATTTTCAATTTTAATGTGTTTAATTTCTAAATAATGTAATTATTTACAATAATGAATTAAATTATTGTTGGTTTCTCAGTTTTCTTTATGTGTATAATGTAGGACTCCGACGCACCCTAAGAGGGAAGGGTTGAATTAGGGTGTCAACTTTTTCTTTTTATTTTATGGATATTGTTACCATTTGGAACGGAATTTGTCAAACCTATAAAATAGATCTAATTAGTAGTTAGACATTCAAATTCGAAGATATAAAAGTCTATTATTTTACATGTTTCACCACTAAGGGCTACTTTAAGGAGAATACCCTGACAAGTTATTGGTCGCACCAAAGTCCACTAATATTCACTAATTGTGGAATAAAATTTTTCATGCACTGCAACTCTATTCTAGGAACACTACCTTTATAATGGTTCAGGGATAGATGACTATATCTCTCATAACACTTCTGCTGACTCTCCTTGCCTCACTGGCTTTGGAAAGACTTACTCAGTTTATCAACGTGAAGGTATCTTCAATAGATTTTATTAAAGTCTTTTTCTCTATCTAGCAGGATACACTACTTACATCAATGTCCTAAATTTAAGATCATGAAGTCATTAATTGAACAAATGGGGTACCAAAATACTGATAGAAGCTAAAACCTACACTTGGGCACAACACATTCTCTTGTTTGCAAGATTGGGAATTTTTCATGCAAGATGACTTTCTCACAACCATTAATTTCTGCAGAGCCCTTATCTTTCACACAACAACACCAAAGGATTCACTTGGTCTTTTTAGACTAAAGGAACACCTTGCATGCAAGATTAACTCTCTTCAATTCTTTCATGCACAAATCTTTCACACAGTAGAGAAACCATATCTTTTTTGGAAAATACTTGAGTCTTGAGTGGCGGTAGCCACCTATTATAGGCCTCAATGACCCTATGTTCATATTTGAGGTTCATCTTCATCGATTTGTGTAAGATTCATTTTGAATGCACAAAACCCCTTTTGACGTCGGATTGGGTGAATAAGATTCTTCTGAAAAAACCTCATCTTTCATTCACATTTAAATCTTACGCGCACTGTTTCCATTTTCCATATTTTGATGCAATGATCCCAAAATCAATCCTTATGCACAATTTTCAAAACAAACTTAAATCTTGCACGCAACTCCCATTTCCAAAAAAAACACTTTTCTCCATATTACAATATTAGGGCCCAAAAAGTTGGAAAACACTAGGAAACTATTCCACTGTCAATACAGTTTCCTAGTTGAACTATAAGATCCATTTCCATGAAAACACCCTAATATTACATGTATGGATTGACAATAATAAACAAAACCATATCCAACCTAGTTCATATTGACAGCAAACACAAACCAAACTCCATTTTCATTAATGAACTTCCTTGGTTCCAAATTATAATACTTATATAATATAACATATACTTTAAAAAACCAATTTCATTTAAAAAATATGGGTTGTAACAGATCCTATATGGGAGTCCAATGAAGTGTTGTGACACTATATCCTAAATTTATGAAACCTTATATTTTGTGTCATTAGTGAGGTATATTATTCTATATTAATCCTAACAAATCTGTTGAGGAAAATCAGTTCCATTCATGTGGTTAGTGTGTCCATATTCAAATATTCCACTAAAATGTTATATCTGAATGAGTTAGGAATTTACCTTCACAGACCTAGGTATCTCAGGAACTATTAGTGACATAGTGTATTAGATGTACATAAACACCCATAGGGACATTGTATCAGATAGGCCTTTAGGAAATCCATGGATACTTATCTTACATTCATTAAAAATTGTAGGGATTTTGACCTCCATGTTATCTTTTAGGGTTAAAGAGGGGTGTATAACTTGATTAAATCATCTAATAAATTTTGTGGTCATATTTATAATTATAGAAGTGTTATTATAGTATCATATACTCTAGATTTTACTTAAATAAATTTAGACAGTTTTTAATCATTTATCTATGAGAAATTTTTCTCTCAACATTTTCTTAATATAGAAGTGTTTCCTACCTTTTAACATACCGCTTTAGAAGAGGAACTATAAATAGAGGAAGTGTCTATCTTCTTATATATAAGTGATGTTATTTTGGAATCATTTTTATTTAGTGGTTATTTTCATAGAATTATTAGATTTCATTATGAGGATATAATCATTCAACCTGATTCATGATTGCATCGATTTATACAATAATAGAGTGTATCTTTCATTTCCTAATTGTATTCAATATATAATTTATATGGATTAGTTGTTCTAGGATAATTGAAAAATTCCTAATTAGAGTTAATTCATAATTATCACATTAGATATGGCTAGTCCTGTCTTTTAGGTGATTGATGCTAAAGGGAAATAAGATTTACTAAACAAATTTCATTTTTCCATGATGTATTACCTAAATATTTCTTAGGATAGAATTATATGTGATATGTGAAGCTTATTATTGACCCATTACCTTTAAATGTACCTATATATATTCCTCATTATCATATAGAAACAAATTTTTAGATGGAATTAAGTAAATTTTTAGAGGACCTATAAGAAAAAGTATTCATTCAACTAAGTACTTATTCTTAGGGTTCACCATTCCTTTCACTAAGATGGATAACAGTCTCCTAAATTTCTATATATACTATGAAATGTTAAATAATATGATGGTAATGAATCACTCATCTTCACCCATAATTATTTATGAATTTATTCATTTAAAGGTAAAAATACGTTTTAAAAATCACCATACAACGGATCTATCATTATCTTTTTGTATTACTAGAGGATGATCCAAAGGAATATTTTTTATGTTTGGGGGAACATTTTAAATTCATGTTTATTCCCATTTATATAAAAAATTCTCTTACCAATTTCATATAATTAATGTATAACGTTTTCATCCATTATTTGATTAAATATTCATGATTTGTGTGTACAAAATCCCTTTAAATTCTAAATCCTAGGACAAACATGGTAGACATTAGGGAATTATATTGAAAAATTTATAAGAACATAAGCTATATGATAAGTTATGAAAATTTCAATTATGGATTTAAATTTTATCTTCCGTATGCATGTTATTTTTAAATTTATCAATTCTATGGATTATGCAAATTTTGGATTTGGTGTTCTCATACAAAATTTATTAAAAATATATTTGGGGTAAGAATTTTCCATGGACAAGAATGTTATTATCATAGATTTAATCAATATTTTTTAAAGATCTCCACTCCTTTGATATATTTAAAAATGAAATTAAAAATATTTACATGTTCTTATCATATGGATGAGTCTTTAAAAGAGATAAATAAAATATCTACAATACAGTTTGTCAATATAATACCTAATCCAAGTGAATGTTTTCAGGTATATTGGATATATCATCTATTGGAATTGGTTTTATTCTCATGATGGATCATTAGGTAGTGAATTAGGATTATAAATATCTATGTCATCATGGGATAGCATATCCTAACCAAGATTTATAATTGTATATTTTTTCATGTATTAAAGTGTTGTATCCACTATTTGTTTAGAAAGTGATTTATAGGGTTTATGAACTAACTTGACTAATATATATTGTTTATCAATGTGTTCTAAATCTGTGGAATCATCATTGGGTAGAGTACCTCTAGTATTTTTATTTTGATATTCACTATGAACTTAAGAAAGAAAATGTAGTTATAAATTCCCTTAGCAAGTATTTTCTACCTCAAAGTGATCATTAGGGGAATGAAGAATGGTGATAGACATATCTCATGGAAGAACTAAATTCTCATGTGATTGAAAATAAATTTGAATTAATATTATGTTACATAGACATTTCATCAACTCACATGGAAAAATTAATGGATCCTAGATCAATAATACTAATTGTATCATTATTTGTGAGAAACATTATGGTATGGAGATCATTAATGGTTGGTTGTTTGATTCTCATTTATTCCCCTATATATAAAAACGTCTTTTCATTCTAGCTGATTTTATAGAGGCACTAATAAATGAATGTCATGATTCCCATTTCACTCTACCGCCTAATATCATTAATATGTATTATGATGTAAATCATCAGTTTCTGGTGACTTGGAATGAAAATTTAAGTTGAAAGATTCATTTTTAAATGTTTTACATGTAAATGAGTAAAATTATAGCATCAATATCATTTTTTAACCATTCGCTACATTTAATGATATGAAAATTGAAAGGAATCACTATATAGTTCTTTTACCTATTTTCTAAAATTTCCAACATGTATTGAAATAGTGTGTGTGATTTTGGATTATTTTACCAAGATGACTCACTTAATAACTAATAAAGATGCTTTTTATTTTTATTAACTTGGGAATTTATATGTCAAAGAGATTATTAAGATACATGGTATATTAGTTATAATAATCTCTAAAATGGATCCAAGATTCACATATTGATGATTGAAAGGGTTTAAATGTTACTAGGATTCTTTTGTTAAATAGTATACTTCTATTTACACATAGATTGATGGATAGTTTTAGAAAACAATTTATAACCCTAAGGATATATTTTTTCCAACATTTTAGAATTTTTTATATCATGGGAGGATCAGTATACATTGGAATAATTATTCTACAAAAATATCTACCATGAATCAATTAGAAGGTATCCATTTAAAGACCTTATTATTAGACCATGTAGCTATCATTTTTGTTGGACCAAAATCATAAAATCATTATATATTGGGACAATTATTGTACCAAAGATGAAAAAAAACATTGAAATTTATTTAGAAATGGATTATAAATTCTCATAGATGGAAAATATCTTATATTAGTCACTAAAAGTTACACTTGTATTTTAAAGTGGGTGAAAAATGTTTAATGACTCGCATCCATACAGGTTATTAAAACCAATTGCAATTTGAATTTTTAGTCATATATTGGGTGTTGTTTTCAGAATAGGGATTTTCAGGTTAGGAACATCATTAAGAAATACATTTTAAAATAGTTAGATACCCAAGAGACGTTTTGAGTTCTTGTGTGAACATTAGATCAAGATTTAGGTGACACCTTTAGCTTATTTTTATTGTAAGCTTCCCATCATGTTAAGATAATGGATATCTATAGTGTAGTGATTTTTTTATCAGTATCATAAAAATAAATGCCTCTCAAGTATGGTTCAATCCATTGAAAGAGGTATCACATCATGTTGAAGAATTTTATTTATGGGTTTGAGGACTCTTATGGTTTTCCTTGTAGTTTTTCATGAAAGAATGTTCCGTTATGCTATAATCCATTGGGCCATTTCATGATGTATTTATATAATAATGTATAAAAACATGGGTTATAAAGGTTGTGGTCATGAATTGGAGTTAATGGAGGGTCTTTTCATGTGGGTGTGTGAATATTGTTATGGTAGATAGAATCAATCCTTGGAGAATACACTTGTTCATTAAATTTTTCATTGGGATAGACTTTTATATATTATTTATGGGGAACTTTATGAATTCCTTTGTGATTATTCATGAGAGAAGTTTGGTTATTCCATTTCCAAGACTTCATTCTATGATGAGGTTTTTGAGGGTGAAGTAAATACAATATATGGTGAATACCATGTCATATATTCCAGGGCCTTATGATTTTTTATATTTCACGATATGGTTATTACATTTCACAATAAGAGGGGTTATGTTGCGAGGGAATGTTGCGAGGGAATGTTGTGAGGTTTGTGGAATATTCTTGAGGGTGGTGTGTCATGCTCTGACCCAATGACCCCCACCATGATAGGTTTATAGAAGAGGGAGACACCAAATGATACCTATGGTAAACACGGTGAACATTTCCCATTAAATTTTTTAATTTAAAGGTAGGATCAACGTTTCAAGGTCCCCCCTGATTTTTTTTGAGTGTGAACCAAGAGAGGTCTATTTAAGTGGGATTTCCTCCTCTAATTCCTCTCTTCATTACCCATAGTGAGGAGTGGTTCTTATTATATATGATTGTGGATATTAGGTGAGTTCTAATTCATTAACCCACTATTCATACTCTTTTTTATCCAATCCTTTTAGTTACTTTGGATAGGGTTTTGGTGGTGATTTTATTGAATCATGATGTAAATCCTCTTGATTGTTGTTGATTTCGAATGGCTAGTATAGATGATGTTCTGGGATATTTAATTTATTACATTTATCTCTATTTAATTTGTGGTAAGTTTTTAAATGGATTTTTCTAGGGTTCTTATCATTAGGTTATGGAATTGGATCATGATATAATAATATATGATGTCGATTTTTTTCATAGGAGTACTAAGAACATGACCTGGTGTGTTGGAATTCCATCGCTTGAGGTTTTAGTGGGTGGACACTACTCAATTAGTTTTTAAAATTGATTATTTTTAATTAAATTAAATAATTTATGATAAAATTTTATAATTAATTATTCTGGATGTTTTGGCCTAAGACGAAGACTTTATAGTTGATATGATCATGTTTGATGCATGAACGTGATTTATAAATGTTGTTAGATCATTAATTAATGTAATAACTCCAAATGAGATAGGTGTTCCTTGGAAATATCCTTAATTATTATGTATCAGTTTTTTATATCATGTGATATGTGGCCTCCTCACTTGTGTACAATTGACTATGTATTAAAAAAATAATTATTTCCCTTATAAACCTATGAGTATAATAATAATGTATTGGGCTACGATGCGCCCTTGAAAACTATTTTGATGAATAGAAGTCTAATAGTTATGGTATTGAATATAAATTTGTGTTATAAGACACAAAGACCCTATATGTGTTTAAATTATATGAGTTGGATGATACATAATGTAATTGGAGATCATGTTTCTTTGTGCCTTTAGGTTCTGCATAAGTCCTCCAGTGGTGTTTGTGGGAAATAAAGATGTCGAGTGTCTATACCAATAAGTAGGAAAATATTCTCCTTGAGGTTATAGGAGACTCATAATCAGTCTTTGGGCTTGATATTAGATTTCCAGAGCCAAGGTTACTTTTTTATGGACAATTGAGTTGTTATGGATGTTTTAGGCCTAGTGTAGATGGGTGTGATGATCACACTTCTCATATTGGATGGGGAACACTCTCTATATGGGGGGTTAGTGTATCAATAGGTTATATTTATTGGATAAGTTTTTAAGGGCCTGATGAGTTAGGACATGAGGGTTTTCTCTAAATGATAGGTTGAATGCTATATTAAGGGAGTTGTGGGATGAGACCCAGCTAAGGGTTTTGAGGATGGTTTGATGATTAACATAGTATTTTCTTATATACTTAACACAAATTTTCTCAAGACAGTCCCTGGTTAGGGAAAAGATTTATGGAATGAAAATCAATGTGGATTTGGATAGGACTCTTGAGTCTCGAGTTATAAAGAGGAATTATGGTCTAAGAGAATATTTTGGGGTGTTGGGTGTTTCTCGGTTCTAGTGAGTATGAACCAAGATAGTTTTTAAGGACCCTATTGGATACTTGTTTGGGAGAGATAATAGTTCCAATAGATTATATAGTTGATAATCCAACATAAAATTTAAAGAATAGATTAAATGTACGGACACCCCATAAAAGGAAAATATGTGAGGGTATTACATGTGGATCACCTTTCCTTATGATATGACATGTTATTTTATGGTGGGGCATGATTTTACTATGCTGTGATGGTTCCAGGTATGAGATATAACCTCTATGTCCATGATGTAGGAACTGATTTGTGATTGTAAATCATTCTACCATTATGTGATATAACATTCTAGGGAGGTCCATCATTTCCCCTTGATGTGATACATGATTCAAGGGTGGGGTGTCATTCCCCCAAATGTTATATTATATTTCATGGTTGTTCGTCGTCCGTCTATTATGTGTTATGTGATTCCATTTTGGGGTTTTCTTCTTCTTAATGTGATATTTGAATCCCAGTAATGGATACATTTTCATTTTGATGTGATAGTTTTGGGTAGAGGATGCGACCCCCCTAGGTGGAAGATATATTACTCCTCTATTTAGGGAATCACACCCACCTGGTGGATGATAATGATGACTCTAGGTAAGGGATGTGACCCTTCAGTTGGATTTGATATGACGATTATGGATATAAAATGAAACCCACCATGTGGATGATGTACTAACTATTTCTATGGAGATATTTTATTCACCATGATAAAGTTACTCTTGTTTTTCAGGAGGGGATTATTTCCCTCTAGTGATAACATTATATGTATAGTATTATTGAAAATTCTTATCTAACTATTTTCATAGTTATATAATGATCATAGATATATGAAAATGGGTGAAAATGGTATGGTTTTGGTGCATATTCTAGGGTAGTACATCGTTCCCCTAGATGGATATTCATTAGGCTCATAGACAGAATACATTTGTCAGGAAAGTTATGATTGAGCTTGGGTGTTACCATGTAACTCAAGGATCGATGGTCATTATTGGATTATTATTATACACTATACTTATTATTCAAATAATACCATATTTTCTATAAAATATATTTTTTTGTCATGTCATGGACACCATTGGAGGTGGCCTACTTGGTATTACTCACACACTTCTCAGGTCGATCTGATAATTTTATACTAGATTATACCTCATTATCAAGGTTATAGATATGTAATTTTCCTAGATAGTTAATTTACAGTGTTTTTAATGAGTGTGGAGATACAACTTAGTGATGGTAGTAGAGATAAAATGTTCTTATTATTTTAATTATTTATACAGGTTATCAAAAAAATGTGTGATTAATGGGATATATGTTTATATAAAAACATTTCATTTTTTATGTCTTGGATATGTTTTATTATTATATATAGAGACCTTGACTTAGTATAAATGGATATTATATCATTTTAGATTAAAATCAGTACATTATGAAAATACATTCCCAAGGACCACAATACTTTTGTGTCTTTGGAAACATAGATACCAAATCATCTATCATGGTGAATGATATTTATCAACTCCCAAAAAGACCTCCACCTTTATCACTTCTACCTAAAACATTTCTCCATAACGTGGGGAATGGAAACATAATAAAGGGGTGATATCAGATGCTCAGTAAGGGTAAATAAAGGAAATGTGTAAGCTTAACATGAATGAATGTGTATGGAAAATTAGCATAACATTTGAAGATCATACCCTACATATTATAGATCATAATAATGATGGTAAGTTATTAATACTTGGATAATAAGATAATTAAGAGCATAACTCATGAAATCACAACACCATAATAAGACATAGAATTTGTGGCATAGGCATCTATTTATAATGTTGTGAAAATGTATATATAGAAATAGACCCACTCAATTAGCTAAGGACATTAAATCAGGCCCCCGAATCAACTTATGGACAGGCAGCCAGGTCCATGCATAACATTGTTAATGTTTAATTAGGTTCAAACATAAACTTACGGACATGAAATCATGTCCCTGTATAACATTGTGAACATGTAATCAGGTTTACACATAAACTTATGGACATGAAACTAGGTTCATGAATAACATTGTGAACATGTAATATGGTTCACTCCTAACATTGTGAACATGTAATCAGGTTCATGCATAAACATATGGACATGAAACTAGGAAAATTCTTAGCATTGAGAACTTGTAATCAGGTTTACACATAAACTTATGGATGTGAAACCAGGTCCATGAATAATATTGTGACCATATAATCAGGTTCATGCATAACATTTATACTTATGAGTGATCATTAATTACTTAATTAATTAGAGGGAGATATAGGTCCCACCCATATCCTAATAAAATCATTCATACATGTGTCACAAGATAATAAAACATTAAATATTTCATGAACCATAAAAATAAATAGAATTTATAAAAACAAAATCAAAACCCACAAAATGAAATGGGTATCAGTAACATTTCATCAAAATATATCCTATGAAAATAGATAAATTTCATAATCAATTAATGAAATCATAACCTCTGAAATGATGAAGGTTTCAAAAGCATAAAAAATGCACAAGTGAAATGACTGTCTTAATATTCATTCCATAAAAACATTTAAAAATAAAAAAAATAATATGAATGGAACCTTTAGATCATTTCCTAGAAGGCCATGATAACTATCAATGAATGTAATCATGTATTGAAAATCACTAGGAAGGATATTTTGGAAACATTTCTGGAGGTAAATATTATTTCCTCTCTGAAGAAGTATTTTTAAAACATAAAACCATTTTAAAATAATTATATTAGAAAATACCTTGAAAACTATTAAGGAAGACTTGAAATCATTTTTAAAATCTTTTTCGTTGAAAACTTATAAAATGAGATGCAAAATATTTTATAAAAACCTTTTCATTGATAAAACATTGAAAAATTATAAAGAAATATTGTAAATATTTTTAAAACTTATTTACATGAAAACAGATGAAATAATATTTTAAATTAATTGGAAACATTTTTTCAAGAAATCTTCTGAAATAATAATGAAATTGTTTTTGAAAAAATATTTTTTGAAAAGATTTTGAAAACATATAAATTTTTTGAAAAATATATTGAAACCCATTTCCTTAAAAATAACATTTAAAAAATGTAAATAAATATTTTAAAACCATAAAAGATTTTTTAAATCTCTTTTATTTGAATAGTATCTTCAATGATCATTTGAAAACATTTTTTGAATCATGGTTTTGAAATAAAAAATATTTTTAACTGAGGAGAGAGATGAAATCATATTTTTCTTAAAACATTTTCTTAATTATATTAAGTAATAAATAGTGGGAAATGATACTAATACCTTGATATATCCTTAATAAATAATAGATGATTAATCTCATTAGTGTTATTTATATATGGATCATAATATTTCATGAAGAGAAGAATAATCACTAACAATCTTGAAAGGAGATGAGATTGTTTCAATAAACTCTTACCACTTGGTTAATTGGGACCATACACTTCATGTAAGAAATTTAAATTACATGAATAATAAAATATCATGAAAATAATGATATTAATGATATTTCATGTCAATTAGAATCATATAAACCTTGTTAAATAACATAGGTACATAAAAAACAGGTGTCTCAAAGAAGGCAATTTGAGACAAAACTAATTTACTGATTTGGTTTGTTTTGAAACATTAACCACATGAAATAAAGATAATAGAATGGATATTTAATTACCAATAAATTTAATTATAAGTATGATATATTAAATCCATGTTCATTATACACATCACATAGAACTTATGGGTGGTAAAAAAGCATGTATCTCACAGAAATAAAAAATGAGATTAAATTCCCTTACCTTGGGTCTTGACTATCATCATACTCATTAAAAAACCAGTATAATAAATATAAATTTATTAAAAACATTTTAAATAACCATATTTTTATATATAATACCATATATGGTTTTATTATGACATTATATTACCAATTTATTAACAATCCTATGTTAAGATTTCACTTCTGGAAATATTCGCTTTATTCTTTGCATGTGTCTTCATTTGTTATAACATGGGTCCTTATACGTATGTCATGATTTAAAAATAGTAAAAAATTATATAAATATAATTTATATATATTATATTTTTTTATAATAATCTATATAATATATATGTATGACACAGAATACAACCTTCGTGGAGACGGTATACCGAACCTACACATGAACGCTATTTATGTTTAATTGTCGTGTTGAAAGGAAAACATATAAAAGAAATATATGTATATTTATAATTATTAAATTATATTTATTATAACATATATATATATATATATATCATAAATATTCACTAAACCCATAATTAATACATCCTTATAGTGTATGAACAAATCAGATCGCTTTGAGGGGCCGGTAGTCCACACTTCCTCGAACAAAATTGTCGTATTAACACATAATAGAAAGTAAAAAAATATGTGTTGTAAAAAGGAATAAATATGATTAAATTAATAATAAATATAATACTTTTCATATATAAATATAGTTTCCATCATAATGGAAACCATGGTAGGTGGTAATGGGAAAATGAATGATCATCATTTTGTGAGGTAGTGGTTTGTTGTACTCAGAAACAGTATGTCTATTGCCAATTAGATATAGGTGTGTGTATGTGTAGGTAGAAATATTTAAATAAAAAAATTATAGTATATATATAATACTTTTTTATTATATAATAACATAATAATGATAGTCTTAGGGTTTGGAGAAGTAAAATAAAATAAAAGACTTGAGAGAAGACGCTACCTCTTAATCTGGTAACCCCTTTTGGTTTGTTCCAAAATGATTCCTTGGATTTCTTTATACCTAATTAATGGATTCTATGAGTAAGGGATATATGTTTGGAAGTGTATTGGGAAGAACTTGGCCAAATCATATATGTTTTAGTGGTGTGAAGTAGAGGGAGATGTGGTGGCCTTTTATTGGGAAGGAAAAAGACTAACTTTGAATTTTTTAAAACAAGTAAGGTGTAAAAATATTATTAAATACAAAATTTCATAAAAAACCAAAATAAATCCATAATAAAAGTTTTCTGGACTACTCATGTACACAAAATAGGTTTTGGACAAGTTTCTAGTTCATTTGGCCCCCTAAGATTATGGTTTAGTCCCTGATTAAGCTTAATTTGACCATAATCATTGTGATTAATTTTTTTCCCTTTTACTAATAATTTTTTCTATAAAAAACTAATTTGATAGTATTATACTCTAAATATTATACTTATTACAATGGTTTGTGTTCGTTTTTCAAAATTAAATTCACATAAGCAGTAAAAATATCATTATTGTTAATCCTGCAAATGGGACAAAATAACGTGTTTTCAAAGTAGAAAAAGAATGTTTGATACATTTTTATATTCAATTTAAAAGTGAATTTGATTATAATTACATAAACGGTATTTATATATTTATAAATGATCAAATTTTACAATAAAAAAATTATGAGTAATTTAAAATTAATAATTATTTAAATGAAAAGTGAGTTATTAACTAAAATACAGTATTTCTCACTGTTCATCAAAAAATAATGTTTCTCAGAATAGTAAAAAATATTTACCCTAAGATAATTTCTATTGTATAAATTAAAAAATAAAGTTTATTTTATCAAATTAAATTTAGATATTTGCCTAAAATTAATTTTATTTTTAAATTTGGTTCATTCGAGAAAATGGAATTTTAAATCATAAAAGGACTTTACAAAAAAACCATATCTTTCATTACCAATAAAGTTTATTTATATAAAAAAATTATAAATTATATTTGAAAATTTGTTATTACTATTCATATAACTATGATTAATTTCTAGGCTATAATTATATCATTTAAATAATTAGAATAATAAAATGATCATTCATAGAAACATTTGTGTTGCATATAACATATTCCAAGTTAGTGTTTTGGCTACTGGAAGCCAAGTCGATATTGCATATAGCGTAATCCAAGTTAGTGTTGTGTGAAAGGAATATTTGACTTTATATTTTAATATATATATATATATATATAAAGAACTATTTCCAGTGTCACATGAAATGAAAAATATCAAAAATATAAATTAATTCAAAAATAATAATTCACAAAATCATGGGGTGTTACATTTTTCATACTCTTATGGATTGTATTGGATTATGTTTGGTTATTTTCATTGTTTTTATTCACTCTCATATGAGGGTATAGTCTTCAAAAAGTAACACCTTTGAACTTTTCTACTAGTCGATAGCCTATCATGTATGGGGAGGTATGTCGGGGGGTTTTTGGAACTCTAGACGGAACAATGGGAAATAATTCAAAGATAGCGCATCATGAAGTGGTATTAGAGGTTCATTTCTTTTTCATAGAATTTTGGATATGGTATATTCTGAATATGAATGATTCCGAGTTTGAAATATATCTTATACTAATGAGTCATGTACACTTTTCTGGTGGTAATTCCATGTTACCATGGTTATGGGAATGTATTTCCTGGTTTTCAAAGTTATAGTTGAGATTTTTATTCATCTGTGATGCTTGTTTTTTATGCTATAATTTTATGTTTTTTTATTTTTTCTTGTCATAAGAAGAGGCTAGTGTACATGCATGATTAAGGGCATGTATGATTCACATGACATTAATATTACTAAGCATGACTGATTTCACTTCTAATGGGGATTTAATTGTTAATGTATCAACAAAAACCTATATGATTTTCCCATATAACTTTTTTGGTTTCTCTCTTTATAGTTAAACCATGGTAGTTTCTCTAATTATGGGTCAGGTGGATCTTATCATGGGATTTTCATTATTGATGTCTATACAATCCATCCATGCATGGTATGCATAGTGACACTTAAGGGGTTGGTTTTGGTATTGGATACCTCAATACTGGGTCAAGAAAAGAAAATATTTCAAGTTACATAAAGTGTTAACAACAACCTATATAGTGTTTTCTTATAAAGTTTCATGGTGGAATTATAATTAACTAGATCAAACATATATGAATTTCTTTCAGTACAGATTTTCATGAGGATATGTCATCATATTCATTTATATGTGACAATAATCCCTGGTTGGGAATTATAGTATTTGAATGTTAAGTGAGGATTAGTTCTTTAGAGTGTGTGATTAACTCAGTCATGTGATACTTGATATGTATATATAAGAACCCTAAAGTGGGTTTTTTGGAACATTATATGTCTTTTGGATATTTTGGTACATGTGATGTATTCTTGAAAGATGTGTTTTGGATCAGGCATGGTTTTCCTTATAGAATTGGATACCCCATATTTGGAACCATAAGTTGAATTAGGTTTTAAGGGATGGATCAGTTGGATTCTTAGACCGCTGATTTTAGGGTTGTTTTGTCATAAAATATGGATCATTATTTTGGATATTAAAATATTTTATTGATAAAACCATGGGTAAACATATATAATTTTGGAACAATGTTCAAGTTCCCGGTGACTGTGTGGTGGTCCATAGAATTAGTGAGATTCTAAAGGATTATTATAAAGAAATCACTGAAAATTTATATTAGCATTGTGATATTTGACATGAAGGGATAGCATGCTTAGTTTCTTAAGCACGTGATCCTATGTTTGATGGGATATATCTCATTAGAGTATGTGTAGGGTTGTGTTATTAGGTCTTATGGGACTGTACAATAGATGGGTTTAGATGATATCAAGATATATAGTGTATAAGAACATATAAAAGGTTATTTTAAAACATTCATTCTACCATGGAATAGGAGAGTGGGGTTTGGAAAAAAATTTAGGGAAAATCCTCGATTCATAAAGGAATATGTTTGCTTGTTTTGCGTGATTGAAATTAGGTTCATAGATTAGTAGTGACTGTTTGTGGGTTGAGAATAGACATGATTAGTGAGACATATATAGGAATGGTAGCATGACATTCATGTTCAGGATCCAATAAATTTATCGACAATGGATATTGATATCATGGATGGATTGGAGTACATTGGTTTGAACAATTGGATATTTTTCTATGACAGGTGTTGTCATGATAGGTGATTGTGGCTTAAAGAAGTGAAACATATGTGATTATGGTACCCATTTGGGTTGGTAATTTAATATATGTATAAAGGAATCCATATACTGGTGGGTACATTATTGGTGGTTTCAATGTGTAACCCTCATTCCTAGTGAATTCTAGTGGATTACAATGATGAAATTCCACGTGATCATTGAATTGGTAGTAATCATGGATTTGTTTTGGCACTCTAGTATGACTGGAATAATCATGTCAAGTAATTACATTATACAATGGTTGGATTTTGGGATATAGAGATTGTTTTTTTTCGTTCAGCAGAGTGATAATAAGGATACTCATATAGTGGGGAGAATCAAATCAGTTCTAGATGTATGTCCCTTATGTTGTTAGGTTCATGGATGTACTGATACATGTTATAGGATGTTCGTTATGGAACCATGCTATTAATTTGGATATAGATATGATTTAATATATTTCTTTAGTGATTTATAAATTTTGTATTTGAATATCATGTTAGATGGAATCCAAATGTCTATATCATTCTAGGGATTGAGTTCATGCGATATGAGAGTGATTTAGTTTAGAGGTGTTTTAGTGCATGAGTATATATTACAATGGCTAGTGCGGTTATTTGAGGATCTAAACATTGAATTAAAATTATTGTTGTTATTAAAATTGTTTTAAGTATTTAGATAACCTCATGATTCAATTGGTTAAGTCATTTAGATCATGTTATGTGATGGGAAGTTAGTGGGGGATACTGAGTGTATTTATGAATAGTTATTCCAAGCTCAGATGACTAGTATCTTTCATATAATTATGATTAGTGAGGATTAAAAAACATCAATTGTGTTTATGGGCCCTTGGATGTGAATTTAATAAGAAATTCCACTGATGGGGAGAATCATGACCTAGAATCTTCTTTTGTGAGTGCGTATTTTAGTGGGGATCACTATAAGACTGGGGATAAACTAGTTAATTCCCCATTTGTGTATTAATATAAATGGGTACGTTTGATCACTATCTTTGTATTCAAAATGGTGATGAGTGGGTAGCTTTAATTTTGTAGAATAGTGTGACCAGTGTTTGGAGCTATGTCTCAGAATAACATTTAGCCTTCTAGAATGGAATGAGGTGAGTTATTAGTAAGTTCATGTCAATGGTGAGGTAGGAATAATGGTTAGATGACCATTGATGTTTCTTAAAGGAAATAACTGTAATGTTGGAGTAGGGGGTGTTTTTATAATTTGGATTTAGAATGGTTTTCAAAGAGATAAAACATCTCAAGTAGATTTTTTTATGTTTATAGAGGCACTACATATGATTTAGGTGCTCATGTTAAAAATTGAGTGAAGTTTGGATGATCATATTTAATGATTTTTTCTATAGCTACCTCATCATGCCATGACAGAGAATGGTAACACAGTGACAGATTTGTTATGTGGGGTTTTCAAAAAGGAAATGGCTCTAATGGATGCCAACGAGCCTGTACCCAAGTGGTATAGGCTCCTTCTTGGCATCCAAAAGACCCGGGTTCAAATCCGGGCAGGGATGAATTTCCAGGGTACTGTAGCAGGGTATTGTAGTAGGGCACTGTAGGGGGGCACTGTAGATGACACTGTAGCAGTAGTGGAACTGTAGCGGTGGCAGCACTGTAGCGGCGGAGGAACTATTTCAGGATACTATAGCAGTGTCGGGCACTGTAGCAGGTACTGTAGTTGCGCGGGGTACTATAGCAGTAATGTTCACAGAGGTTCCTTTGGGAAAAAATGGGATTTCAAGCCTCGTATTCAGGCCACATGTCCTTGGGCCTTCAGGCTATGTATTGGGTCTCCCTCTACCCTCTAAAGAGGTCTTTGCTTTAATAATAAATTGAGGCTTCGGCCCCAACCTTTTAAAAAAATGGCTCTCATGGAAGGGTAACACCTTGATGTATGTGTCACACCGTGATGGTGACTTTAATGTATGGGAATGAGGATTCTCACAATTCTCCTTTAAAATTATCACTAAGGAATGGTTAGTAATATCTTGGCTACTTGGGCCATGTCAATAAATTTTTTGTGAGAATGCACAATGGTGTGGGTTATGGAGACTGTGAGTGTGAAGGGGATTCCATTGAGGGGTGTTGATTCATTATAAAATTAACGCTATTTAATGGTATAATGTGTCACATCTTATCAAAGAAACTTTGATTTTTGATTTATCAAATTATTTTACTATGGTATATAGTTTTTGGGGATCATTGTGCATGCCTTTTAAATTTTTGTAGGATATTTCAGGTCACACCATGATCTATAGGGTAACACCATGAGGACATTAGTGATGGAAAAAACCTCTTCATTTAGGTATAAGGGATATCACTAGAGTCTAGAACCATTGGATTTTTTGTTTTGGTTGATGGGGTAATTTAAATACCTAACTAGAGGGTTCAGGACATAACGGTAGACTATATGTTTTATGGGATGTCGCTTATTGAGATGTGGCACACTATGAACCATTGTTCTATATCATGATAGATATATGGTAGAGGTAATACTATCACAAGAAATGTGGTTCATGTCCTGAATATTCTCTGTTTTAGTTTTTAACATATGTGTAAATACAATATTTTGGGGTTATCCACCCCTTTGATTTAGGTTGACAAAATATTGGGAGTGGTATATTTTGGTTGTCACCCTCCACTTGTTCCTCTCTTGATTCCTCTTGGAAAGGGATGGTTCTTTGGTGATATAATTCTGGATTTTAGTGGATTTATTTATATTTCTCAAATTTTTATTTGTCTCATTCATTAGACACTAATGATAGCCTCTTTGACATTTTTTAACGACTAAACTAAATCATGGTGGAAATCATCACGATTGATGGGCCTTTTTCTTTACCAGTTTAGTTGTTGTCCTGAGAGGATGAAGACATTAATTTTTTCACTATTTCCTTAGTGTTAAGTCAAGAAATGAAATTTTATATGGTTTCTGTCATTTTTTTGTGGAATTGGCCTTGTCTTGGAAGACCTTTGGAAAATATTCCCATGCTTTCTTAAAGATAATTACTCTAAATATGGTAGGTGTTACTTGAATATCTCCCTAATTTATGTATCGTATTTATGTAGCATTGTAATATACAGTCTTTGTGCATATTTGTTTTATCAAAATATCATGTAAAATTAATTGTTTTCCTTAAATTCCATTGATTAGAATGTAATTTTCCTGGTCTCTCATGAAACCTTGAACACTACTTTGATGCATCAGTCACTAATGGATAAAGCCTCAACTATAAATGTGTTCTATTTGACATATATACCCTAAAGGGATGTAAATATAATGAGTTTAATGAGACATGGAATACATGGAGATAGGGTAAATTGAGCCCCTAGGTTTGGCGTAGATTCTCCAATGGTGTTTGTGAGAAATAAGGTCACTTGGTGACTAGGTCACCAATAGGGTATAGATTTTGGTTGATGTCATGAGAGAACTAATATGGGTCCTTGAGATTAGTATGGGATGTGAATGGACTAGGATAGTTTTCATAGGCTATATAGGTAGTTATGGAAGAATTTCACCTAGTGTAGACCAGTCGGAAAATTGAACATAACACACATGATGCGGAATACCCTCTTAATAGTGGATTATAGTCTCATCAGGTGTTGTCTGCATATAAGTCATACAGTGATTTATGAGTTAGGATGAGATGGTTTCCTCTAGTTTTTAGGTTGATATATCTCCTAAGAGAGCTTGTTATGTGACCTAGGTGGGGGACATGAGGTTGGTTCGATGACTTGGAAAATAATTTACCAAGATCCTTAGTGCAGGATCACTTGAGAGGGTCCCTGATTATAGGGATGAGTAATGACATGGAAATTGGTCAAGGGTTTGGACTATAAAATCGAGGATCATGTTAGGAATAGGGGATATAATTTAAATGAACACTACAGGGTGTTGTGTTTGGTTTTTTAGTGATGGGTCACTCCGATGTGTTTTAAAGAAACCCCAATTTATTCCCATGTGGATATGATGATAATTTCAATGGTTGTGTTCTTGAGAGGAAAACCAATAAAATATGTGATGGGATCAGATGAGTGGAAACCCCATATGAGGATGATATGTTATGGTATTATGTGTGGGTTGAATTCTCTATAAATATGATATGTGATTCCAGGGTGGGTTTCCATTTCCCCCCTAATTTTACATTTCATGGTAGGGGATTCCCCCCCCCCATGGATGGTATATAATAATTCTGGGTAGGGGATGTAACCCCCATGTAGATGATTTATGGATTGATTTAAGAGTGGGGAATAATTCCCAATGAAATGATATTCGATTCATTCGTGAGACACCATTACCCACTAATTTTAGATATGATTATAGAGTGGGGTGTCGTTCCCCCATAAGGTGATGTTTCTATGTTTTTAATGTGACCACCTAGGTGGATGATATATAACATTTATAGGAAGTATATGTGACCCATTTGGTGGATGATATATTTTTATTACTATTAGTGGATGAGACCCCTTAGTGTATGGTATATGATGGTTCCATATAGGGTATGTGACCCCCTAGGTGGGAGATGTATGAACTATTTCTATAGAGGGGTATTATTCCCCCTTGTGATATGACCCCAATTTTCATGGAGGGGTGTATTTCCCCTGATGATAATATGATATGAACTATATTATGAGTGGTGTTTATCTAACCCTTTCCATAGTTTTTCCACAAATAGATAGATACAAAATTTAAAAATCAAGTATGGTATTCTAATATAGATTATTTGTAAGGACATTGTTACCATTAGTAGATATGAATTTGAGTTAGAGACATCTAACACTGGTAAAGGTAAGTATAATAAGTGTTTGGTGTCACTATAGATCCAAAGTATCAATCTTTATTTTTCAATTCTGGTTTTACACTATATTTAATATTCTTCTCATATCCCTTTTCATATAAACAATTTATTCATGTCAATTCTGGTATATGTACGGGAGAGGCACAACACTTCATGGTCAATATTTATAGCTTTGACAGAGTGAGTAAGAAATTATTAAGTATGGTAGTAGATCCCCCAACACTTATATTATTTTTATTATTTGTACATGTGATTGTCTTAGTTAGAAATTAGTGGGATGTATACTTATATGATAATATTTTATTTTATTTATAATGGTTATGTTTTTAAATTTTTAATGGATTTATGTCAATTTTGTTTGGTTATTTATAATGTTTTTATTCAATATTATATTGGGTCATTGTATCCCAAAAATAACACTTGAGACCCTCACTACTATTTAGTGGCCTTGTTATATAGGAATTGATTTCTATGATCATGTGGAATTATAGTTATAACACTAATGATTGGTTTTAGGTTAGGTTATTACAATATCTTTCTTTTAGATTCATCAAGACTGGGTCCCCAAAGCATGAAAAAACAATGGATTCTGGCTCTATGATTTTCAGGACCTTTGAGATCTATAAGAAAGTTTGACAAATAGATGATCATCTAGTCTTATGTAATGGCACGGACCTCTCCGGCCCATTCATTTGTCGAAAAGAAGGTCATGAAGTATTCTGGAGGGTAGAATGGACTTTTCTCACACTTTTCAGAATTTTGTAACTACATGCTGTGTAGTGTGAGTACACGTCGTGTACCACCTTGCAGGGTATACCCTATGTTGAAGTCATGTCCTTGTCGCATGAAATAAATGAGTACACGCCGTGTAGCCCAGACTACATGTCGTGTAGTTCCTCCCCGCATACGTGTTACCCTCAAACCGTGTGTTAACCAGTCAATAGTTGTGTGCCTTGTTGAAGGTGTGTCCTTGTCACGTGAAATAAATGAGTACACACCGTGTAGCCCATACTACACGCTGTGTAGTTCCTCCCCATGTATGTGTTACCCTCAAACCATGTGTTGACCAGTCAATGACCATGTTCCACGTTGAATTCCATGTTGGATGATGCGTGGCGACCGTGTGAAATGGTCGAGTACATGCCGTGTACTTTAGTTTCTCTCACCAATAAAAGTAGAAGGCCTCTCCTCCTTTTCAGACCACTCCTCCCCTCCCCATTCCCTCGAGTAGAGATCTACCGAGAGACTCCAAAGCTCCTTTCTTCCATTACTTTTCCGTCCGAGCTCTAATTTATGATCCGTCGGTGGCCACGAGATCCTAATGACATGTCGGAACTTCTGATCTTGGATATATTGCCTTCCCTTTGACCTTTCCTTCCCAACTTCCACTCAAGGAGGTTTTTCTGGGATTTTACAGAAGCGACGGAGGCCGATGTACGTATTCTAAAGATGATCTGGGGGAGCGTTGTGATCAGAACCTGTTGAGGTAGAGATTTTACCTTTGTCTCTCTAATTTATGCATCATGTGGGATGGGTGTCATCTTAGTTTGACGATACATAGTTGAACCAGCTTAATAAAGATAATAACTGGCTTAAAGAACGGGGATAGGGAAAGTTGTTATGTTTATCTGGTTTATCCTATTATTATGTTGTGGATTGAATAGACTTATGACTACTAAAAATCACGGTATTTGGGGGCCTTTTCTTCTGCAATTAAATGTTTCCCTATCTTTCTAGACCATATTGTGGATGGAAACTCTGTGGAATATGGAAATAGTTTAATCACATAATGTTTCCCGATTAAATGAATATCTGGAACCCTTGTGTGATCACCCTGGTTGAAAAAAATGGAATAATGAACATGTGGGTGTTGTTTTGGTTATGTGTTGTGTGAAAGGGGGGGGGTGAATCCTGGGTTATTGCAAATGGGATGGGCAACAGGGCTATGGTAAATGATGTTAAAGGGACAATGATGTGGAACGAGGATTGTTTTGGGATACGATTGTGGATATGTGGTTATAGTGGTAGCAGGGCTGCAGTAATTGGTTGTGATATTAAAAGAAAGTGGAATGTTGATAAATGAACTGGGGGGAACGATAATGAATTAAACACAGGAACAATCAATTGGGTTTTATTGATGATAAAATGGTTGGTTTGGGTTACCTGTGTTTTATCTAACTTGATTTGGGGTTGGCAGGGTTTTGTTCTATGAAATGCTTGATCTGGTTTGATAATTGCCCAGTAATTAAGGAACTAATAAACTAATATTGTTGTAACATGAAAACATAAATGGGGTTTGGATTGTTTGTTGTATGCATGCTTCATAGTGGTAGTGCCGAGGAACGTGCTCTGTTTTTCTGTTTAGAAGCCATAGGTTGGGTTTTGTGCTTGGTATATACATATATATATATATATATATCTGTATCTTTGTGTTTTGTCACACCCCAACCATGTTGAGAACATAGTGCCGAACATTCCCTTTTCATGGGAGAGGGTGTTGTCCCCTTAGTTACTAGCTCCTTCTTTCTTCTTCTTCCATAGGCTGTGATGGCATGAGGCGACCTTACACCCAAGACTCTTCGGGTAGGTTTTTATTGGGGTGGTTTTAGCCCAAGACTCTTCGGGCAGGTTTACTGTTCCCAATAATCTTCTAGATGAGGCCCAGGTGTGTTCGGGTGGGGATGTGATTATGGTTTGTGAGGCCCAGGTGTGTGCGGGGAGGATATGTGGTTGTGAGGCCCAACTGTTTGTGGGTGGGATATGTGGTTTTTGAGGCCCAGGTGTGTGTGGGCGGGATATGTGGTTCTTGAGGCCCAGGTGTGTGCGGGCGGGAAGACTGTGGTAGCATCAGAACGTTCGCCATTAGGAAGAGCAGCTAACTAGTTGGAAATGGTGTGGGGTACCCAATACTCTTGTTCTTATATACTACTACATGTTGTTTTGTGTTTTTTGTGAGCATGGATGGTGAGGTTGGGTTGATTGAATTCCTTTCTAGGTTTTGGTTTCTTCTGTTGTTCTCGCGGGACATTAGGATGTCTCCCCACCTGTGCACGAGAGCTTTAGGTTTCCCTACTAAGTATACTTGTATGCCCACCCTACATTTACTTTCAGGATTCTTAGGAGGACTACCAGGGCTGTGCGGGACCCTACTAGTCGGGACAGTTGGATTTGTTTCATTTTATGTACTATTGTTTCTTTTGGTATTGTACTTTTCAGTTTTCTTGTACTTGTACATTGTTTCATAATTGTTTAAACATGCATGTGGGATTGGTTTGGGTTTATTTTAATTTACTTGTTCCTTTTTCTTTTGTTGTTTGACTCATCTTATTTCCCGATCATAAATAATAAAAAGGGTAATCCCTCCCATATTTGTGAAAACTCATACCCTTTGTGCTAGTCGCCACTCCGGTTCCTACTGGAGGTGGGACTCGGGGGTCATTATCTCCCTTTCACCATTTCCAGCTCAGGAAAGGAATCTTTGGTGGGAGGGGGTCATGATAGAATGGTATGAGAGCTGATGGTCGAGAGATAGGATGGAGTCTAGAGTTAGGCATAGTGAGGATTGCATGGGATCGTAAGGCAACAGTGTTGGCTGATCTTGGTGCATGACATAGGCCAGCGAAGACCGGCTAGGACATATGATTTTAAGGCCACTTGTGATCCGATGCAAGGAATCTGAGCCTACCGAATGACCAAGTGAGACTACATTGATTGCAGGGTAGAGACCCTAGGGAAGGTACATTCATCATCTTGTTTGTGTTTTACTTGATTTGGGTGTTATGGGAAAGAAATTGAAATAAAGTGATAAAATGAAACCTCAAGAAATTTTCTTGCTACTTGGGATCAGGTGATCTTTGTTTACCGTAAAGCTATGGCACCTCGACATCTTCCCCAAGTGACTCAGATAGGTGAGGCCTAGCAGTTTCAGGTGGTCAATCAGTTGAGGATTGACCGAGAGGAGGAAGATGTTCAGTGGAAGAAGACTCTCCGTTATTTCCAGCGACAACCCCTCAAGAAGTACGAGGGTAGTAGTTCAGATATGGAGACAGAGGGGTGCCTTGAGGAGCTAGGGATCAATTTTACTTTGATCCATGCTCCAAGGGAGTACTGGGTTCCCCTAGCAGTCAGTCAGCTGAGAGGTGCGGTGTGCCAGTGGTGGATGCTCTACCTCTGGGAGAGGTCATAGGTAGAGGTTCCATGTGCTGACTTTGAAAAGGGGTTCCGAGAGGAATTCATTTCTTCCATGATCAAGGTGGAGAAGTGGCAGGAGTTACTCTCCCTGCAGTAGAGGAGGATGTCAGTACGAGAGTTGGGGATCAAGTTCAAGGGTCTCCTACGCTTTGCTTTAAATCTCTTTCTGGATGAGGATTCTCGGGAGAGACGTTTGGAGGAGGCGCTTCATCCCTCGCTCCAGTATATTTTAACCCCCGGCACCCTTCTGATGTACATGGCAGTATAGAAGAAGGCAGAGGTTGTAGAGAGGATTCACTCGCAGGGAGGTGCACCATGAGAGGGGATACAGCTGGAATCGTCGAAGGGGAAGGTAGTCAGCAGTAGGTCTCCTGCGACAGGACCTTCCAGATTCAGGACAGTAGGGAGCAGGCCCCAGCAGTTCTAGTTCAGATATTCGGGTCCTCATCCCTTTTTCACGATCCCAGGACCGAAGTGTTTCTCTTGTGGTGGTTTCGGGCACGTTCATATTTTTTTCCCGACCCGAGCACAATATGGTGGAGGTGGGAAGGTTTAGTGCCCGCCTCAGCAGCACCAGTTGTCGGTGAGGCTCTTCCAGCAGCAGCAGGACCCTGCTCCTCCGAGGGCAGACTTTGCAGGAGTAGGCCTACCTCAGGGTGCTCCTCAGGGACCTTGACCAGGGTGTGGTCGGGGAGGTGTTCAACATCAGAGAGGCAGTGGATCTGGGCATGGACAGTTGCACGCAACAGAGTTGGAAGCTCTAGCAGGACCAAAGGTGGTGCGAGGTACGATTTTTTTATTCAGAACACTTGTTTCTGCTTTGTTCAATTCGGGAGCTTCGCACTCCTTTGTTTCACCCGGTCTAGCACATTCTTTGGGTCTAAACATAGAGATACTTTCTTTACCCCTGGTGCTAAGTACACCAGTTGAAGGTCAGAACAGTGTATCTTGTGTTTTCTAGGGATGTGGGATGACGTTGGGACCACATCGATCTAGTGGGGATATTCTTTTGCTACAAATGTATCCATACAATGTCATACTAGGCACCGACTGGTTGTTTTCTGTTATTGCTGTTATTGAATGCTTCTAAATAAGAGTTGTGTTCTCTGACGTGGATGGGTAGCGTGTAGATTTTGTTGGCGAGAGGAGCTATCTGGTGGGAAGCCAGCATGTGTAGCATCTCTTTTCCTTGTTAGGCGGGTTATCAGTGGTTTCAAATGATATAGAGATAACGAATATTCCAAAGGATGTTGGGGAGTTCCTTGATACTTTCCCCGAGGAGGTTGTGACTCTACCACCCCCCCCCCCCGACGTGATGTTGAGTTTGGGATAGACTTACAGCCGGGTGCCCGTCCGATTTCGATGGCCCCTTATCGGATGGAACCTTCGGAGTTGCGATAGTTTTGGATTTAGATTCACGATCTGATGGAGAAGGGTTTTGTTCGACCCAGCGTGTCGCCATGGGGTGCTCTAGTTTTTTTCGTGAAGAAGGAAGATGGTGGTCTCAGGCTATGCATAGACTACCGAAGGTTTAATTAGGTAATAGTCATGAATTGTTACCCCCTTCCAAGGATAGATGATCTCTTTGACCTACTAAGGGGAGCTGGTTGGTTTTATAAGATTGATCTATGATCTGGATATCATCGGCTGATGGTAAAAGACAATGACATCTCGAAGACGACTTTCAGGTGCAGGTATAGGCACTTCGATTTTGTAGTGATGTCGTTTGGAGTTACGAATGCACCAGCTGTGTTCATGGGACTTATGAACTTTGTCTTCCAAGAGTTTCTAGACCGGTTCATCGTGGTTTTTATCGATGAAATCCTAATCTGCTCAAGATCAGAGGAGGAGCACATTGAGCATCTCAGGGCAGTTTTGGAAGTCCTTCGACACCACCAGCATTATGGGAAATTTCCGAAGTGTAAGTTCTTGACGGAAGAAGTACACTTTCTTGGGCACATGGTGTCTCATCATGGAGTGTCAGTAGACCCATTGAAGGTGGAGGAATTTTTTTCTTGGGCGGAACCCAAGAGCGTGGCAGAAGTTCGTACTTTCCTGGGGTTTGTAGGTTATTATTGGAGGTTCGTTTTGGCCTTCTCTCAAGTTACTGCTCCATTGACAGCTTTGACTAGGAAGAACCAGGTCTTCCTATGGAGCGAGCAGTGCTAGAAAGCTTTCGACTACCAGAAGGATAAGTTGGTCAGTGCTCTAGTACTCAGGTTTCCAGAGGAAGGGTTGTTGTATGAGGTGTTTTTTTCTGCTTCTGGCCTTGGTTTGGGGTGCGTACTGATGCAGAAGAAGGGTGTGATCTATAATGGGTCTAGGCAATTGCACCCTCATGAGAATACCTATGCCACCAATGAACTAGATCATGCAGCAGTAGTGTTCGCACTAAATTTGTGGCGACATTACCTCTTTGGGGAGAGATTTGTGGTCTTATCAGATCACAATAGGTTACGTTATATCTTCTCCCAGCGTGACCGGAACTTATGGAAGTGGAGATGGGTCGATTTTCTCCAAGACTATGACTTCGAGATATCTTACATTGATGGTAAGGGAAACATTGTGGATGATGCCCTAAGTAGGAAGTCGCCTAAGGAAGTGATTCGGGAGTCCGATGATTCATGGAAAGTGATGGGAGAGTTGGCTTCCTTGCACTTGGATGCAAGGGTAGAGGGTGTTTGAGGCTTCTTATTTCAGATGACGGTGCAGTCCTCCTTATTTCAGCAGGTGGAAGAGTCTCAGTGTGGAGACTCCGAGGTGGATGTAATGCGGGATTGTATCGATCAGGGGAACGCTCTAGAAGGATGGTCAGAGAACAGCCGTCATCAGATGCTTTTTCATGGAAGGTTGTTTGTTCTCGAGGCGATGCGTGGGGGATTTCTCTTAGAGTTCCATAGATTAGTTTTGGCAGTGCATCCAGGAGTTTCAAAAATGTATCGAGGCCTGAGGGAACAGTTTTGGTGTCCCAGGGTGAAACGGGCAGTGGCGGAGTTTGTGGCTAAGTGCCTAGTGTGTCAGCAAGTAAAGGCTGAACACCGTGTTCCTAGTGGTTTGTTGCATCTGTTAGATGTCCCCAGGTGGAAATGGGATGAAATATCAATGGAATTCGTCACCGTAATTCCCAGATCTCAGGGTGGTTATGATGCTATCTGGGTAGTGGTGGATCGGCTGACAAAATCATCTCACTTCTTAGCAATTAAGGATTCGGGCCTGGTGAGTACCTTAACACAGAGGTATGTAGACGAGGTGGTGCATTTTCATTGAGTTCCAAATAGTATCGTCTCAGATTGGGATACTTGGTTTACCTTACGAGTCTGGAGGGGGTTACAGCTTTATTTTGGAACACAGCTACGCCTTAGCACTACTTTCCACCCTCAGAGCAATGGACAGATTGAGAGGACTATCCAGACGTTGGAGGACATGCTGCGAGCATGCGTTCTAGATTTTAGAGGAACATGGGTGCGACACTTGCCTTTAGTAGAGTTTTCCTAAAACATCATCTTTCACTCTACAATTGGCATGGCACCGTTTGAGGCTCCGTATGGAATACTATTTCATTCAACCATTTGCTTGGCAGAGGTTGGTGAGACAGGTGCCCTTGGGCCAGAGGTAGTACAGAGCACTATAGAGAAAGTTCAGCTTGTGCGTGAGAGGATGAAAGCAGATCAGGACTGACATAAGTCTTATGTTGATCTTCAGAGGAGGCCCTTGGAGTTTGAGGTGGGAGATCATGTGTTCTTGAAGGTTTCCCCTAGATGGGGGCAGCGGAGGGTTGGGAAGGGGAGTAATATCTCCCATAGGTTCATCAGACCTTTCGAGGTGCTGAGGTGAGTCGGCGAGGTGGCATATCAGTTGGCCATGCCACCTCAGTTGGAGAAGGTTCAAGATGTCTTCCATGTCTCCCAGTTTTATCAGTACTTACATGATGACTCTCACGTTATTGACTAGGGAGAGTTAGATATGGGAGACGACGTGGCCTTCGAGGAATGACCGGTCAGAATCGAGGATTGTAAAGAGAAGGTTCTCTGTGGATGAACCATCGCCTTAGTTTGTTTGTTGTGGACGCATGGCGGCCTCGAGGAGAGAACTTGGGAGCGGGAGGCCCATATACACAATCAGTACTCGGAGTTGTTTCGACTTGGGTTTTTCTTTGTTCTTCTGAGCTTTTTTTATGGTACTCTATACCTTTGATATATGGAATGCTTGGATTGTTGGTTGTGAGAAATTTTGTTTCCTTGTTCTCTAGAAGTGTGTAATGTGTCCAGATGTGTGGGGAAAGGGAAAAAATGATCCTTAATCGAGATACATTAATGAGGATGCGATTGAACCTGTGTGGGTGAGTCAGTGCTGCCTAAAGCGGATAATATCTCGACATGGGAGAAAGAATTCCCCAAGCCATGTGTTCAGAAAGTGTGTTGGTTGTACGGTGTTGGGGGCAATGTAAGTTGAAAAAAAATCCTAATATATGGAAGTGGGAAGTCCCAATTATTAATCAAGACGAATTAATGCGGATGCGATTAAACCCGTGCAGGTGAGTCAGTGCCGCCTAAAGCGGATAATATCTCGAAATAGGAGAAGGAATTCCTAACACATATGATTAGGGTTGTTGGTTGGGTTCCTGTTATAACGAGAGCCCTATGAGGTATCTTGTTGGGTTCCTATGGGTAGGTTTTTGAATTCTCAGGGATGAGAATGTTTTAAGTGGTATCTGATGTAATGGCCCGGACCTCTCCGGACCATTATTTTGTCGAAAAGAAGGTCATGAATTGTTCTAGAGGGTAGAATAGAATTTTCCAACACTTTTCAGAATTTTGTAACTACACGCCGTGTAGTGTGAGTACATGTTGTGTACCACCTTTCCAGGTATACCCCGTGTTGAAGCCATGTCCTTTTCGCGTGAAATAAATGAGTACACGCCATGTATCCCATACTACGCGCCGTGTAGTTCCTCCCCGCGTACGCGTTACCCTCAAACCGTGTGTTGACCAGTCAACGACCATGTTCCATGTTGAAGGTGTGTCCTTGTCGCGTGAAATAAATGAGTACATGCCATGTAGTCTATACTACACGCCATGTAGTTCCTCCCAGCGTACGCGTTACCCTCAAACCATGTGTTGACCAGTCAACGACCGTGTGCCGCGTTGAGTGCCATGTTGGAAGCCGTGTGGCGACCATGTGAAATGGCCGAGTAGACTCCGTGTACTAAAAAGTACATGCACCTATAAAAGGAGGCGGCCTATCCTCCTTTTCAGACCACTCCTCTCCTCCCCATTCCCTCGAGCAGAGCTCACCCGAGAGACTCCAATGCTCCTTTCTTCCATAACTTTTCTGTCTATGTTCTGATTTACGATCCGTCAGCAGCCAGGAGATCATAACGATGGGGTGGAACTTCTAAGCGTGGATCTGTTTCTTTCCCTTCGACCTTTCATTCCCAATTTCAACGCGAGGAGGTTTTTCCAGGATTTGATAGAAGAAACGGAGGCCGACAGACATATTCTAAAGTTTATTCGGGGGAGCGTTGTGATCAAGACCTATTGAGGCAGTGATTTTACCTTCATCTCTATAAATTGTGCATCATGTGGGAAGAGTGTCCTCTTACCTTCACGAGACATAGTTGAACTAGTTTAATGAAGATAATAACTGAATTAATGAATGGGGATGGGGAAAGTTGTTATGTTTATCTCGTTTATCCTATTGTTATGTTGTGAATTGAATAGGCTTATGCCTACTAAAATCATGGTCGTTGGGGTCCTTTGCTTGTGCAATTTAATGTTTCCCTATTTTTCTAGACCATTCTGTGGACGGAAACTCTGTGGAATATGGAAATTGGTTAATCACGTAAAGTTGGCTGATTAAATGAATATCTGGAACCCTTGTGTGATAACCCTGGTTGAACAAAATGGAATAATGAACATGTGGGTGTTGTTTTGGTTACATGGTGTGTGAAAAGGGGGGGTGAATCCTGGGATATTACGAATGGGATGGGCATCGATGATGCGGTAAATGATGTTAAAGGAAAAATGATGTGGCATGAGCCTTGTTTTGTGATACGGTTGTGGAGATGTGGTTACAGTGGCAATAGGGCTGCAGTAATGGGTTGTGATATTAAGAGAAAGAGGAAATTTGATTAATGAACTGGGGGGGATGATAATGAATTAAACGCGGGAATAATCGATGGGGTTTTATTGATGATAAAAAGGTTGGTTTTTGATTTATCTAACTTTATTTGTGGTTGGTAGGGTTTTGTTCTACGAAACGCTTTATCTGGTTTGATAATTTCCCAGTAGTTAAGGAACTAATAAACTAATACTGTTGTAACATGAAAACCTAAATGGGGTTGGGATTGTTTGTTGTGTGCATGCTTCACAGTGGCAGTGCCGAGGCACATGCTCAGTTTCTCTGTTTTGGAGCCATAGGTTGGGTTGTGTGCTTGGTATATATATATATATGTGTATCATTGTGTTTTCTCACACCCCACCCATGTTGAGCACTTAGTTCCGAACACTCCCATTTCATTAGAGAGGGTGTTTTCCCCTTAGTTACTAGCTCCTTCCAGCTTCTTCTTCCATAGGTTGTGATGGCTTGAGGTGACCTAACACCCAAGACTCTTCTGGTAGGTTTTGGTTGGGGTGGTTTTCGCCCAAGACTCTTTGGGCAGGTTTATTGTTCCCAAGAATCTTCAGAATGAGGCCCATGTGTGTTCGGGTGGGGATGTGATTTTGGTTTGTGAGGCCCAGGTGTGTGCCGGCGGGATATGTGGTTGTGAGGCCCAGGTGTGTGCTGGTGGGATATGTGGTTTGTGAGGCCCAGGTGTGTGCGGGCGGGATATGTGGTTCTTGAGGCCTAGGTGTGTGCGGGCGGGAAGAGTGTGGTAGCTTCAGGATGTTCGCCATTAGGAAGAGC
The DNA here is from genome assembly GCA_963277665.1 of Viscum album. Lineage (NCBI taxonomy): Eukaryota > Viridiplantae > Streptophyta > Magnoliopsida > Santalales > Viscaceae > Viscum > Viscum album. Next base: position 672,674,163 of record OY728123.1, read on the forward strand.
ATCTAACTAGTGGGAAATGGTGTGGGGTACCCAATACTCTTGTTCTTATATACTACTACCTGTTGTTTTGTGTTTTTGGTGAGCGTGGCTGGTGAGGTTGGGAGGATAGAATTCATTCCTAGGTTTTGGTTTCTTCTGTTGTTTCACGATACATTAGGATGTCTCCCCACCTGTTCATGAGAGCTTTAGGTTTCCCTTCTGAGTATACTTGTATTCTCACCCTACGTTTACTTTCAGGTTTTTAGGAGGACTACTAGGGTCGTGCAGGACCCTACTAGTCGGGACAGTTGGAGTTTTTGCAGTTTTTGTACTCTTGTTTCTTTTGGTATTGTACTTTTGTGTTTTCTTGTACTTGTACTTTGTTTCAGAATTTTTTAAACATGCATGTGGGATTGGTTTGGGTTTATTTTCATTTACTTGTTCCATTTTATTTTGGTGTTCGACTCATCCTATATCCTAATCTTAAATAATAAAAAGGGTAATGCCCCTCATATTTGTGAAAACTCATACCCTTGGTGCTAGTGGCCACTCTAGGGCCTACTGGAGGCGGGACTCGCGGGTCATTATCTCCCTTACACCATTTCCAGCTCAGGAGGGGCATCTTTGGTGGGAGGGGTCGTGACATTTTATCACTAAAATTCAATTTCATCAATAAAATCATCCATATTTTATAACTATGTAATTATTCACCCAAACCTATGCACATGAATCAATATGATGATATTGGGGATTAGGACTATCTTTCATACATTGAGAACCCTAATTGCATCATTGATTAGAGTAAAAAATTGTTGTAAGGAAATGTGATACCTATTGTTTAGGTTATGTAATACCATAGAAATATCCAATATGATACATTTGATAAAGAGTTTAAGGTGAAGGACTAGTGTCGTTCTTGTTCGTTCAAGAAGTATGTTGAATATTTTTTGGGTTGATATGCTTGGTTTTGGGGATGTTAGATAGAACCCTACCTTCCTGGGTGAGTGTAATCCTTTTTTATTGTTATAAAATTCTTATTTGAGTGTTTTTTATGTATATTATGAGTTTATAGAATAATTATAGTACTTTTGTGGGAGAAGGAAAGTACAAATGGGGGGGTTAGTCATGATATGGAATAGAACTTTGTAACCAGTCAGCAAGCACCAAGTACCTAGAGGCATAAATATTGTTGTAGATCCACTCACAATACACCGAGGTACCTAGTGGCCTAGACCAAGTACCCAATGAGGTTGTATATTTTTTGAATTTCATTGGTATTTTTGTGATTTCCCACAAACATTAATAGCTATTTTTCCTTTTTTTTCTTGTGATTTTCCCAATATTTAACCTATAAGGCCTCCATGGAGCTCCCCCTCTCTTCTCCTTCCACTCTAATGATTCTGATATAAATCATGGTCAGATCTACATTGATTGATCACAGATTATTTAATTTTTTTAGGTTATGATATATTTCTCATTTATTCTTCCCTTTATTCTTTTTTTGTCATGGAAGTGGTTGCAATATACAATTATCTATATTTATTTCCATTTAATCCCCTATAATACTATGGTTTTACTCTATTATAATTGTGGTAGGACTAAATTTATAGTGAATCAAAGTTAACACCCATACAAAACATACATAAATCTCATATTTATAATTATAGTGACTTAATCCCCAATTTTATTCAATCTTAGTATAGTATGTTGGTACTATTGGTTTCATACCATGCCATGATTTTCTTGAGGGACTACACTACATTTATTTTTATTAATTGAACCACCTTTACCATCATACTCATATAGAGGTATCTTGAAAACAATTTTGGGGCTGCGTAAACCAAATGATAATAATAATTTTTTTTCTAATAAATGATTACCCAAATCGTTTAATTTGAAAAATATGTTTTTGATAATTATATTCTTTTTTACCTTGTTATCATTTTATGAGTGTGGTTATATATTATTTGTGACTTGTTATACGTTTTCTTATTAAAATTATTTCTCTGATTGAATTAAATTAGAATGGGAAAGGGAATATTCAACATGCATGATGTTGTTTACACTAAATTTAACTGTATTTTCATCTTGTAATTCATATTTTTCTTAAACATGGCATCTTGTATCCTATTATTTTGGTCTTGTAGACATGTTAGAAATGATTTTAAATGCATATATTGACTTTTATGAGGATCTGAAGTTATAAATTTGTATATAAAAATATGGAATTGATTAGATGGGATTTAAATACCCTAATTTGGTATTACCTTTCCCAATTCTCAAAGGGACCAATTATAATATTTCCCTGACTAAGTAGACATAGTTCCCTGTCCCAAAATGGGATGGGTATCTCAACCCAACTAAGTTTGTAGAAATATATATGTATAGATTATGATATATATATATATACATGTATATTCTATATAATGTTATGGTATCTTTCACCTTTTGAGTATAGAATTGGTTTTTTTTTCAACTCTAGGATATGCCTAAATTATGTATGCTAGTTATGGAACCGCCAGGTATGGGTAATTTTTTATTATCTTTGATACACATGCTTAATTAGTTCTTAGATAATGTTGTTCATTAAAATTCTTATTTCCTATAACATTTTTTTGTATCCATGTATGCTCTAGTTTCTGATAGATGGTTAAGGGGTGGGACTAGATATTTCTATACTCATTCTCTTGGTGTGTCCTTATAGGACATGTGTAGGTTTTTTTGTTCGATACCTAAGTAAGGGTAAAGAACCAAATAATGTGATATTGGTTAACTTAATATTTATTTCCAATGAGGGTTATTTTGGTATCTTTTGGTATATAGGTGTGTTAGATACACATGAGATATCATTGGGTATTGTCATGTAAGTTCACACTATGAGATCTCTCTTTGGGTTCTTAGGGAGATTTTTTTGCAAACATTTTACATATGATGTTTCTGAATCTTTATCCTTAACATTTTGATTTTATAGATTATTTTTTGTCATAGTTTTATTTTATACACATTAATAGAATTTATACATATGGTAGTTCCACATTATATTCCATCTTCCATTGTTTGTCAAATCATTCATGCGTATGATTAGTTTCTAAAGAGGGTTCATTCTAACTATTTCCTTGATAATAATATTTTTATAGTAGGTTATAACAAGAAGAAAAACCGAATACCACATATATAACTCCCAATATCTAGTATTTACACAACCTTCAACAATCTATAGGTGCACCTGAGATCTTGTGATGGGGCTTCCAAGGCACTATTTGGGTATTTGGGTCACCATTTTTATAGTTTTGATGATACTTAAAAAATAATTGGTTATAATATAATATATAAAAATGATATTTTTGGGCTATAAAAGATTAATTATTGGATCACATTATATCTAAGTATATAGTTATTATATATCCTTTTTCGGTTGGAAATAGTATGATGGAATTATCTAAATAATGTTTCATAATTAATTAGTTTTCTAATCTTTATAGGTTATTATCAAAGGTTTTTTCTTGACTTTTTAAAATTAGTGAAACTACCTAAATATTTAACTACAAATGATCATTATTTTGATTAAACCTAGAGATCCATGTTTACTTTAAGGGGTTAAAGGAAATATTTTCCAGTAAATCCATTTTTTAGTTACCAAAAGAGGGTATTGTAATTTATGTTTATTATGATACATTTCATTGAGTTTTTGGATATGTGATACTTCTCTATGAGCACTTGAATGCATATATCGATCATAATATATTTCTGTATAATTTCTCTTAAAAATAATTGAATAAAAAATTAGTGATATTGGTAGATCATACATAGAAAAATGGCTATAAAAACATGTCTATTAGTAATAAGGTATTAAATCCCTTGATTAAAAAATTAATTTACTAATTTTTCCCATTAATAAATAGAGAAACGGTAAACAATGGATGAACTAGAAACTTTGTAGCATGATCTTCAACATGTTAACAAAAGATCATTTCTTTAACAAATGGTGAAAATCACATCAATGGTAAATGAAGTCAATGTGTATCAAAAAAATTATCCTTAAATTTAATTATGAAGAGATTATATTATTCAAGGTCATGTATCGGGCATTGATCTAAAAAAGGGGAACCTCACATCACATTCCATGATCAATTATATATTCCATTTAATATTAGAGAATAATTTATAATAGAATTTAATAGTTAAACAATAGTTCTATATCTTATATTTGGGTGAATTAATCAAGTAACACCCTTGATATTTTAATAAATATTTTTTTTGAATAATTTTAATTTCTTTGATAACTTGTATTACACACAACATCATATTTTAACAAACCACAACCAACGACTAATATTATTATTTAAAGGTGATTTTTATCATCTAGATATTAAAATTCTTGGAATTAATAGGAATAAAAACATTTTGAAAATTATGTATAATGTTTTTATATAAATAAATCGTATTGATAAAAAATTAATCAATTTTTAGTAAATTTATTATATGCTATGAAAAATTATTGTTTACTCCAAAAAATAATTGTGTAGATTTTTGGGAAAAATAAAAAAATTATTTATTGAAAGTTTTATGTAATTAACTTGAAAAATAAATGTAAATTTTGGAATTTAGATTTAGAAATTATTTTAGGGTGATTTTTTTTGATTTTTCTGAAAAGAATAACTTTTTTGATTAATAGTGAGAAATACATGTTTTTATTGAAAACTATATTTTCATTTAAATAATTTATAGGGAATAATTTTGTATAATAATTGTTTCAAAATACAAATTAGAAAAATAATATTTTAATTAATCCAATATATTTCATTTTATTCAATTTTATATGGACTTTTTAAACAATAACCTTTTAAACATTTGAAATGTTTGTCTTTGGAAAAATGATTTTCATTGAATATGTGGGTTTAATAGTAAATTAAAATTTTTACTTATCGAAATTGATTTTGGAAAATAAATTCCATATTTTAAATCATAATAATTTATATTATATAGTAATTTCGGCTCAATTTTGGTCAAAATTAATAGAGAAATGGTAAAAATTAATTATCGTGGTTATGGTTAAAAATGGTTTATGGAAGGATAAACTAAATAGATGAGGGGTAAAATGGCCTAGAAAATTTTATGGAAATATGTTGCCCTTATGTACTTTAAATTATGAAAATGACCCATTTTTTATCCTTTTTGAATGTGAAAAACGTGGGTACACGTTATTCTTTTCAAAAATTCCAATTGTGTCCTTTTTCCCAATTTGAAAATGCCACCCCCTATACTCTCCTATTTACACATATAAAATCCATTATTTAATAAAATTAATATAAAAATTTATTTATTACATTCTTTAACATATCCTATATACCTTATGTTGATTATTTATCCATCCTATGAAGGATTTAATTATAAACCTAAAGCGGCTCTCCAAAAAAGCGTTAAAATTATAAAACATGTTTTTTGTTTTATTTATTAATCCACCACCATTAAATATTATTAAATTATGATTATATTGTAAAATATTTATCCCCCATATATTTATATTTTAATGTTAATGTAATATCATATATCCATCTAATTTTCCACCAAATAGAAAACAAAAATGTCGATCTTCTATACGGCTGACTACCGCATATCCTGGATGGATGTAAAAATGGATTATATTTTTATATATGATACCTATGATATTATTATTCCTTTTTAATTTTAATACCACATATAAATTTTACCTCCTATCCCATTGAACGAAATAACGTCGCTCATGTATATGGTGGAAAACCGCCTCCCGAAACAATATGATGAGTTTTTCATTTCTAATTTATTTGGATGGAAATAAATAGAGATTGAATGAGTATATATTATATTTTTAACATAACTATACATATATAGTTATGATATCATATATATCTTATTACATTCAATTTTATGGGGGATACAATAACATTGTTCGTTTGTATGGTAGACTATCGCCTCGCAAAGCGATGTGAATCATTTTTCAGTAACACTTTGAATGGAAGAAAATATTGGTAATTTTAATGAATATATGTGATATTTATTTCATAATTATTGTTTTTTACATGTAATATATTATTTTCCTTTCATTATTATAATCCATTGAGAAAAAAAGAAACAATAGTTATTCCTACATACGGTCTACACTCTCCATGAAGGATATAATTCATTTTCTATATCTAATGTTAATGGATTAAAATAAATAATTATATAATGAGAATATGTGATAATTATATTATGGATATAATTATTGGGATTATGGTACGATGAAAAAAATAAAGTACTCATGATACTGAAAAACAATCCTGAAAAAAATGAAGTAGTCATTTCTAGAAAAGAGATTTTAACAAGGAATTATGAATACATGGGTAATAAAAGTTCATAAGTTGATGATATATGGTATTATAAATATGAGTATAATTATTTAATATATTTATAATAATCCAATATTTATTATTTATTATTTTGTAATGTCTATGATGGAATTTGAGACTTGAGGTAAGAGTTTTTTATCACAATTTTCAATTTTTGTGACAATTTTCCTTCTTTAATCCCTTTTACCTATCATGTCATTAATATATTTCTATTATTTCTATTTAAATTTTCATTTAATGTTATGTTTTAGTGGGTCTTATGATTTAAAATTTTCCAACTTTTCAAGGGTTTTATGTTACAATCTCATTGTTTACAGGGATGGTTTATGATTGTGATTTTGATGATGAAATATTGTGATCTATTTATCTAGAACTTCATTAATTTTTTTCATCAGATTATTTTTGAGAATAAATTATTTTCTTTAATTTCACTATAATTATACACTAAATATTCCAAAATAATGTATTTAAATAAAACCAACTTTATTTATCTTTTTGGTTGAAACCCCTTTTTTCATTCCTATACATGTTTTATAAATTGACTTTAAAAACGTTTTATAATTATTCATATATTATCTAAATTAATTTTTACCCATATATGAATATTTAAAAACTATTTTAAAATAATCTTCACTCCATTTTTTAAACTAGGCCTATTTTGATTCTACCAAAAATGTGAATGGAATCTTTAATTAAAGATTTACAATATAAACATAATTTCCCATCATCATGAATTTATGGTTTCAAAAATGGATTTATAAGAATCAAAATTTATTTTTGAATAAATTTATTTCTATAATATTTTATGAATTTTCATAGTTAAAATATTTATTTTCAAGAAAAAGATATTTTCCTCAAGAAATATTTCATTTCATCATCTAAAACAGTTTTTCATCTAAGAGGAAATCCATTCATGTTACTGATGTTTTTCTAGGGAAATTATCCAATTATAACATATTTAATATTCCTCAAGATGGTTTATGTTTATGATGAAAATATATTTATGAAACCCAGTCATTTTCTATGGGATATAATATGATGAAATTTTATTAATCTAATTTCTATTCATGGTTTCTGATATGATGAATGTTTTATAATCTTATGAAAATCATATGTATAGATTTCACTGTATGATAGTTGGTATATTATAACCAAGTATTTTGGTCATGTTACAACTAAGGATGGGTGGGACCAATATCACCGTATATGGAAATGGTTAATTATATAATATGTGTGAAAATTATTTTATGTTCACAAGTTTTTTCATTTATCTGTATTCATGTCTATAGGATTATTCAAGGTCCGGATTTAATGTCCTTTCCGAAATCAGTGAAACTATTTCTATTTATAAATTTTCATTGTGTTATATATTTATGTGTATGCCATAAATTTATGTGTTATTCTAAGATTATGTTTTCATGGATGAAGTACTTTTATTCTAATATGATTTATCTCTTATAAACTGTTGAGATTTATTCAGTAAAACTAGTTTATGATCTATGATATGCAGTTTATGGTTATAAAATGGTAAACAAATGTTCTCATAAATTTATGCTCATTTTATTATTATATGATCATTATTATCCCCTTTTTATACACTTAATGAGAATTTAATATCACCATTTATTATGATTTTCCCCAGGTTATTAATAAAGGTTTTTTGTATGATTTCTTGATGAAGGGATCTAGATATGACATACTTAGTTGGATAAGGTGTGGTTCACCATTGAACTAGTTTTTTATGTTTCCATGTCTCCAAAGGTACTAGACCTATATGATTTTGAAATATATTGTTATATTAAGTAATGAATATTCATCTATTAAGATGTGATATTTATGTATGTTAAGTTTAGGTCCTTATAGTTGGTATCAAAATAGGGTTTAGTTAAACTTTTGAAACTAGGATGATAAAACTTTAGTGATAACCCCTAGGATAATCCTAAGTATAGGAGAATGTACTATGTTATTTTAATGAATGGTGTGTGTTTTTCATAGAAATATGTCACCATCAATATATTATAAGTTTAAGTTGTGTTATAATATAGGTATCTAGGTGTAATATCTCTGAAAAAATCATGTTGGTCTTGAATTGAGCATTAACTGGTACACAACATTGGGACTTACTAAAAACATGGGTTGACACTCTCGAGGATATGCTTTGGTTAATTAAAATTTCCTATATGAACCTTCCTTAAGGATTTCAATAGATGATGAAAATGGATAACATAGATTAAAATTACGGTTTTAAAGATTGAAAATAATGTTTCATGATTTAAACATCATATAAATGATTTTTCATGATTATTTAGTTTTCCAAAATTAGTAGTGTTTCCCAGACTATGATTTTGGATTTAATAAATGGATAGAACTATAAATTATCATGTTAAAACTGAATTTGATATAAAATTAGGTGACTATGATCATCCAAATTTTTTTATGACTAGAGGGAAATAAGTTGTGATTATTCCTAATCATACATCATGATATATGGTTAATGGCATGAAATTTGGTGAGATTCCTAAACTATAAAATAAGATAAAGATAAAATTTATGAAATTTCATGCTGTAAAGAATGTAAATGAAATAATATTTGTCTTTATAAATGTAAAAAAGGTATAAAGAATAGTCTAGAATAATATTTCAAATGGAGGGTAAGTTGTTTTTTTGTAGAACAGAAGTTCTAGAGTGATAAATTGTTGAGGTGTACAATGTATTATGTGTATGGAACATTGTCATTATCCAAGTCAATTCCATAATCCTAGAGTTATATTCAGAAATAAGGAAAGATTATTCCATGTCAATAGTTGAAGTTTAAGTGTTAATTTATTTATGTATTGGTATTCATGGATTGTGTTGTATTAATATTTTAACCATTGTTATTTGGGTTGTAAGAATCATGAAACGTCTATGGATTGTGTTAATTTTGGAAGAACATGTGTCTCTATGTATGACTAACTTAAGAGTTATTGATACCAACAAGGGTTAGGTTAATCATAATTTCAAAGTCTTAGACACACCTCTTTAGGTTTTTTGTGATGAATGTTTATCAAGATTATGGATATATAGGGAGACATTTATAGTAATATAACCCTATGATTTTATATATGTTTTAGTGAAATTATATTTCTAGGAGGATATGACCAAGACTTTATTTTGTAAAAGGTATCAAAAATATAAATATATATTTATTCTATTTGGTTTTACTAATTCATTGAGATATTTATGAATTTACTGAATAGAATCGTTAGATATTTCCTTGATCAGTTTTTGGAAGTCATTATAAATTATGTATTCATTTATTAAAAGAGAATATAAGATATTAAAGATAACTTTTTAATATCAATAATGAACCTAATGGTGGAAAATTGTATGAAAAATTCAAAATTTGTAAAATTTCAATGAAAAAGGTTTAATTTTGTGATATATAATTCCAAGAGATGGTATATCGATTGATCCATTAAAGAAGAAGGTTGTTAAGTGTTTTCCCAGAAAAAACACGGTGACTTAGAACCCTAGATTTCTTGATTTATTTTGTTATTATTGAATCTTTGTAGATAATTTCTCATGAATATCTAATAAACACACCAAGTTAACTCAGCAGGGATCTAAGATCCTCTAAACAGATGAATTTGAGGGAAAGTTCATGGAACTATAGAAAATATTAGTTAGTGGAACTATTATTACATTAACCTATAGTGATAAGGGTTTGTAATCTATAGTGATTCATCCAATACTGTTTTTGGAAGAATTATCTAGATGAATAACACGGTTATAGATTATTCCTTATGAAAATTGAGGTTCCTGAGAAAAAATACCCAACACATGCTTTGGATTTAGCTGCATGAATTTTTCATTAAATATATGAAGTAAATATTCTAATGAAAAAAGTGTAATATATATATAATTTCCAAAAACGTTTAAGGAGTTGAATAGGATCCTAATAATATGGTTGGATCTTATTATTTAACATGACATCCCTGTACATAACCACCTTGGGAAAGAGAACAAGTTTATCAATGCTTTGAATCGAAAGGATTATTCTAGCTTATATGTGATGAGGATAAAAAACATCTTATATTTATTTATTTTTAAATGATAGATATTAAAATATTTATAGAATGGAAGAAATATTATCTGTCATAAATGAATTTTCAACAATCTATCCAATTGAAGATTAAAGGGGTAGATAATGAGGATTAGAAGCTATATAAGATAGGTGATAAATGTTACTATTTCTATCCAAGATTATGTGGGAATGAAAAGTTTTAGGAACTATGTGTGTGTTCTATCCAAGCCAGTTTTGAATAAGAAGTTATTAGAAGATTCTAAAAGTTCATCATTATCTAATCATCTTGGAAGTATAAAGATGTATACATATTTGAAATAGTATTTTTGTGGAATGGATTGGATGTAGATATTGAAGACTTTTTATCTTAGTGATTGGTACTTGTATAAGCTAAGGATGAGAGTGAAAATTATAAGGGGATGTTTTAAAATTTTCCCAAACCATAATGTAAATGGGAAAACCTCTCCATGTATTTTTTATCACACTCCCCAAAACATATAAAGGGAACAATATTATATGGGTTGTAGTTTATCACCTTACAAATATACAACACTTCTTCACTATCATCTAGTATTAATCTCTAGATCATATTTAAATAATATAATTTAAGGAATTTGTAACTTTTCATAGTGTACCACGTTCAATTGTATATCATTAGGATCTTAGGAATACATTGAACTTTGAGAAAATCCTTTAGTAAGATCTTGATACATGGTTGAATTTTATTTTATTTTATCATACATAAATAGATTTTCAGACAAATATAATAATTCAGACCCTAGATAATATTCTAATATCCTCTTATATGGATTCAAGGGTGGCTGGGATAAACACCTTCTGCTTTTTTAGTTTTCATACAACTGTATCCTTTAATCAACCATTCAGATGGATCCTTATGAATCCCAATATATAGAAAGTTATATAACTGTCACATAATTTTATAAATTAGGATAAATAAATATTTTATGAATATTTTTGTATGAAGTAAAGGAAGATAAGTTTAGATTCATTTGACAGCACCTAAAGGTAGCCCGAAGTCACCAAGAATTTTATGCAGGCAATCATCAAAGTCACCTAGAAATTGAAATAGGTGAAAAGGTGTTTCTAAAAAATTATCTATGAATTAAGGTAATGATATTTAGAAATGTTGGGAAACTAATACATAGGTATTTCATCCCCTTCAATTTTCTTGATTTTATCGAGATAGTATATTACTATTTGGTGCTCCACCAAACCTCTCTCATGTTTATGATGTGTTCCATGTATCTCTCATATGGAAGTACATACTTGACCCATCGTATGTAATGAATTCATAGATCATATAGTTTGAGTATTATATTTCTTATAAAGAATAAATTGAAAAGATTTTGGGTTATACAAAGAAAGTTCTAGGAAATATGACCACTCTCCTTGTCAAAATTTTGGGGTGAAACTACTAGCTTGAAAAAAGCTATATGGTAACCTCTGATTGTAATGAGGTTGAATTATCCATGTATATTTATACCAAAGTGATTGAACTTATAGTGGTAAATTCATTTTATGGGGTTTCAAATGTAACACCCAAATATATTATATTTTATTAATAAATTTATTTTCATTGACATCATTTGTTACATGTAACACCAAATTTTAATAAAACATATAAAACTGTTAATATTATTATTTAAATGTGACTCTTATTACCTATCAATTAAACATGGATGATTTCATAGTAATAAATGAATTTTTTAAATTTATTGAAATGGTTTTATATAAAAATATCATATTTATTAAAAAAATTAATTAATTTTTATTGAAGACCATATATGCTTCAAAAAAATACTTTTTTTCTCAAAAAAATGATTTGTTTTTTTTTTGAGAACCAATAATGAAATTAATTTTTGAGGATTAAAGAAAATTAAATTTAAAAAATCAACATTATTTTTAGAATAAAATATCAAAATTATCTTAGTGTTAATTTTTTGGATTATTCTGAACACATTAATTTTTTTATAAATAGTGAAAAAATCATTTTTATTGAACATTGTATATTCTTTTAAAGAATCTATTATGTTAAAATTTTAATTAAAATGGATTTAAAAATAAAATTATCTCAAATATATTATAATTAAACAAATATATGTCATTTTAATCAATTTTATATTGACTTCAAATATGAAAACCTTTTAAAATTTTTAAAATTTTCTATTTGGAAAACTTCTTTTTCATCACATCTACAAGTTTAATTTTAAATTACATATTCCCAATTATGTTAATGGAATAATAAAAATAGATACTATATTTATATTCAAAAAAATTAATATTTTAAAATATGATGAACTAAATTTTGGTCAAAAGGTATAGTAAAATAGTAAATATCAATTACTCTGGATAAGTATAAAACAGGTTTACATGGTCATAAACTAAAAAGGTAAGTTGTAAAATCTACAATAAACTCATAGAAAACAAATATTATAGACATATTTTTACCTTTAAATCTATATGGTTTGATAATGACCAATTTTAGATTCATGTGGCTTATAAAAACGTGGGTGCATTTTATTCTTGTCAAATATTCAATGAGTGTCCTCTCCCCCACTTATAAAAGTCCACCCCTATCCTATTCACATAAAAAATATAAAACCATTAGGTTTTCCCAATACATATGTAAATAAATTCCTTACTTAACTCACTAAATCATATAGGCCTTATTTTTTTATGAATCCCTCCTAATAATGCTTTAGGTATAAACCTAAATAGGATCTCTGAAGAAGAGGTAAAATTCTAAAACTTCTATTTTTGTTTTATTTCTTTTTCCACATAAATAAAATATAATTAAATTGTGATACTATAAAAACACCATTATCTATTTCATACTGATAAGTTTTTATGTCAATATAATATCCTATATTCATCTCCTCTTCCACCAAATGAGAAATGAAATTGTCGATCATTTGTACGGTTGACTACCACCCCACAAACTGATGTTTTTTTCCATCACCACCTATCACAGATGGATTTAATTATTTATTTAATGTTAATATATGATATTTATTAAATTATAATATCATTATAATTATTATATCATATATACCATCTTACCTCCCAAACCATTGGAAAAAAACATCACCCCATGTTTACAGCGGACTATCGCACCGCAAACTGATGTGATGTGTTTTCCATTTCTATTTTAATAGGATGGTAATATGTCCCAAACCATCCCTCAAGGCCCATTACATGACTACCCCAATCCCACCTCCCATATTCCAAGGGCTATAAAATAGTGCCGAGTAGGAATATGCCACAAAGAGGAGACATTCTCTTATGTACCTACACACACACGTCTCCAAGAAAAAGTACAGAAAATGAAAACACTAAATAAAGAGTGATGAATCCCACTAAGACAACTATTGAGAGTAATAATACAGGACAAAAATTAAATGGGCCGGAATACAATCCCAAATGAACTAGAAAAGTACAATATCTTGAATCTTGTCTTTAGAAAACTCTATCTGAAGGGTAGGTACAATAAGTTTTCTGAAGGTCGCTAAAGAACTCCATGTCTTTCGGGTCACCATAAAGCACCACTTGTCTCTGGACCACTATGTACTCTGTCAAATCTACTAATCTTTTTCACAAGATACAACATGTGTAGGAAAATCCCATATAGGGTGTGAGTAAAACATTACTCATTAGGGTCCCCAATCCACAAAGCTACAAACAAGGAAGAATACAAGAGTGGTACATGAAGTGTAGCAGATAAGAAATATAGTTAAGAGAGTCACTAGAGTCAGATAATTTTAGGATACATATAATAATAAATTCTAGGCGTATCAAAATCTAACAAGGCATAATGTCTTAATAGTAGACCTACTCCTCACCCTCGCATGATCCCAACTCTGTGCCCTCATTGTATCCCTACTTTGTGCCCTCCTAGGAGACCAACTAAACACCTACAGAGGAGACCATCTATGTGCCCCCATTGGAAACTAACTCCACGTATTCACATGAGTCCATCTATGCGTCTTTATAAGATCCCATATCCATGTCTCATCCACAGCCAATCACATGATTCTTCTCCTAGCTCACTCATTATGGAAGCACCTACTACTCAAGACAGTAGGTTATACATCATCCTATGAAAAAGGTCCTCTAGATTATCCCAATACTCATGCCTTGTTTCAAGGGCCACAATAGTAAAAATATCTTGTCTAACAGACTTAGGGTTCGAGATTTATGGGTATTTAAGTAAAAAGGGGAATGTTGGGTCTGGGGCCCTCCGACTCGACCCGACCCATTGGGTTCGACCCAACCCATTGGGCCTAGCCCAGACCACTAGCTCCAGCCTGACATGCTTGAGTGGGAAAATTCAGTTCACCTAGATGCATTTTCTACCACATCCTAGGTAGTCAACATAGTGATGCTATGTTTCATGTCACTGGTATGCATGACCAACTCATACCCATGGCTCTATTGCGGGTCATCCGTCTAATGCAGCTCAAGGAGCTGTGTCCCTCCACTACCATAGCCTTACACCAAAACATGTTTCTATCACCCAAGAAAGATGCTATCGTGTTCCCCTGTCATGGGTAGTCGAGCTAATGTCCTCCAATGTCTCCACCTACGGACCCCAACCACGGGTTTTCCAGTCACCACGGTCTGTTAGACCATGGTTCACCGCTGCCGTTGGCCACCACGTCGATGGCTGTCTGCCTGGCCCAGACCACTATCGGGTCGATGCCACCTCCATAGTCGGCCGCCCAACTAGTGGCCTCTTATCTTTCCAATCTTCCTAGAATGGCCAGAGCCACCTCACACCACCATCATCCCAGATCTCACTCTAAATCATTGAACCCAATGAAGAATGAGGAGAACGAAAATATGGGGAAAGGTGAAGCACAAGAACACCCATAGTGGACGTATCAGGGCCTTGTTATAGTCAGCCTCAATCCATTCATGTTATAATTGAAAATTAATAGGTAAAAAAACATCAAATCTAAGAATGGATAATTCTATAATCAAACCCTGCAACAAGACAATCATCCTGCATGAATTATTAACTCATAGATCAACCTGTTCATGGGTTGATCTATGTTTTTCTTTTGAGAGAAAGAAGAGGAATAAAATCACACTGAAAATAAACGCCATACCTAGAAACAATATTATTTGGAGGATGTAATTTCATTATTTCTTGATTTATTATTCTCCGATGTTATAAATTTTAATGTTGGTCCCTTCCTCTGATTAATAGAGGAAATGTGTTAAGAGTGTTTCAGCATTGCAATGACACCACATTACAACACTGCCACGATGCTTCATTACAGCATCGCTAAGTCACAACATCACAGTTCTGTGGAGTCACTATGTAAAATTTAAGAAATAAAAGAAAATAAAATTTTAATTATATTTTATTTTTCTCTTAAAACATCTCTAAATTAACTTTTTCAGTCAGCCTACACCGGCCGATGTTAGTCCTCCCCTAAGGTAAACTAGATGTTTCAAGCTCAATGGTTCCCTCATCTTTCTGATTCAGGAACCCATTTAGAAGTTACTAAAACCGCACACATATTCTATTTTTAATAAACTTAAGAATAGTTCAAACAATTATTTCAGGGACCCTGGGCCTCAGAATCATGTGTCATCTCAGTGCCTGGTCTCAAAATAATCCCATATAATTTTCAAAAAAAAATATTGGAAAATCCAAGACATTACATATTATGAATAGACTAAATGTATATATATTATATTTTTAACATTATAATCCTTATATAATTATTATATCACTTATACCTTCTTTCATTCCATTTCATGTAGGATATGATAGCATCGTTAGTGTGCACGGTGGAATACCACCCAAGAAACGATGTGATTCATTTTTCAAGAACACTATAAATGTATGGTAATATGGGTAAATTTAATAAATATATGTGATACAACTGATTTAATAATATTTATTTAAAGGTAATATATTATTTATTTTTCTTTAATTTCATCTATAAATAAAATGTAAACAGTGTTCATGCGTATATATGTCCTACCATCTCCATAAAAAGTGTAATTAATTTTATATCTCTAACATTAGTGGATAACCATAAATACATATATAATTAATATATATATGATATTTATATCATGTTTTTCATTCTAGATATGAATTATCCAACATCAAAATTAAAGGACCAAAGATTCAAAATCAAAACATACATAAAAAACAATGCATTTTTTAACTGAAATATTATTTTATCAGAGAATAATTAATAAATGGGTAAAAATGAAATAAATATATAATATATCGTATTATAAATATAATAATTATTATCATTTTAAAAGTTGGGTCTGGAGCCTCATTTTATTTTTATGGCAAAGAAAATACTTCTTTTAACTAGGTAGAGGGAGACCCATTACATAGCCCAAAACCCCATTTAGAATGTAGCCCATTACAAAGCCTGAAGGCCCAAAGTTTTTGCCCAATGCCCATTCTATGAATATTAAACCAGATGCTATAGTACCCACTACTGCTACAGTCCCCTACCGCCACTACAGTACCCACTGATCAACACTACCACCTTTTCGATAGTATAGCTACAGTACTACTACTGTACTTGCGCCCAATGGATTTGTACCCCCATTGTTTTTTAAAGTTGGGGCCAAAGCCTCATTATTTTTCTTGAATATATTTATAGTAAACTTATACTTGTTATACATGAGTCTTAAATGTGTATTAAGGATTTTTAGGGATATGGTATGTGGTTTTTGTCTCTATTTTCCTTCTCTGGGACAAGTGTTGTGTTATGAAGCTATATTATTTTATGAGTTTTATAAAATTCCCCCTTTGATAAATTATATCATAAATCTCCTTTTATTAATTATATATATAATTTATTTAGACTTTATGTTTCAGTGGTTCTTGTAATTCAAATTTTTTCAAAGTTTTGAGGGTTTGTTGTTACAATCACATTTTTTATTAGGATAATTTATGACTATTCTTTTTAGGATGAAATATTATAATATATTTGTCAACAAAAAAAATTAATTTCATTATCCTCTAGTTATTTTTTGATAATAAATATTTTCCCTTCATTTTTATCTCTTTATGCACTCATGATTCAAAAAGAATGTTTTTGAAGAAAATGAAATTAATTATCTTTTTGGTTGAAATAAATTTTTTTCTTCCATGTGCATGTTCTCTAAAAATGATTTAAAGAATGTTTTCCTATTCTCTAAAAAAATTGAATTCATTTTTTCCCATTTTTAAATTTTATAAAAATATTTTAAATTAAATCTCCATGTCATTTTCTAAACAATACCCAATTGGATTTTACAGAAAAATTTAAAGTAATTTTTTTAAAGATTGTATTATAATATTTAATGTTATTATTAAAGAAACAAATTTCCAAAATATGTTATTAATTTTTAGTTTTAAAAAGTAATTTTCAAAGAATTTTTATTTTCCTCAAGAAATGTTTCATGTGATATTTCAATATAACAATCTATATAAGATGATATCCTTTTTTGTTACTAAAGATTTAATGGTTATATTATCCAATGATTACAATTTATTATTCCTTTGGATGGTTTATCATTATGGTGAAAATATATTTATAAAATTGGTTCCCTTTCCATGGGTTATGCTATGATAAAATTTTCATAAAACCTATTTATTTTTATGGGTTATGATATGATCAATGTTTTATGATATTTTGACACGCATGTGTATGGTATTAATTTTTTTCATTGTGGTTAAGTTATAGCCAAGGATAATGGTTATGTTATAACCAAGGACAATGGTTACGTTATAACCTAGGATGGTGGTTACATTATAACCATGGATGGTGGTTATGTTATAACCAAGGACAATTGTCTTGTTACATCCAAATACGGCGGGATATATTTCCCTCCAATGCATTGGGTAATAATATGTCAAGTGTGAACCTGATTTCATGTTCAAAATTTTTAACATAGACATTCTTTCATATATATAGGATTATGATTGGAACTAATTTCATGTCTTTAATGAAATGGTTGAACCTATTTCTATTAGTTCATGTTCAAAATGATAAATTTTTTTGTGTAGGTGGAAAATATAAGTCTTATGAAATGGTTTTTCAATTTTGTATTATGTTATATTATTCCATTATGATTCAGGTTTTAGAAACATATAAGATTAATGTCATGAATCATTTTAATGATCTATGATTTGTAGGGTATGGTTTTGAAATTTTATTCTCATGTTCTCATACCCTTATTCTCATGTTATTAATTTTTTATGATTGATATCTCTCTTTTTTACCATTACTAAGCATCTAATCTGACCCTTTATTATATTTTCTTCCCATGTTTATAAATAAATGTTTTATTTATAATATGTCTAATAAGGGTTCTAGATATGAAAAACGAAGTGGGTGAATATATAGTTAACAAATAAAACATTTTTATGTTTCTATGATTTCAAAGGCACTACAACTATAAAATTATGGTGTGGATCATTATGATATGTAATGAATTTTAATCTATTAATAAGTTATATGTATGTATGATAATTTTGGTTCTTTTCATATATGTTTTTCATAAATAGTATTACAGGTTGAAAACAGATATTTTGACAAAAGGGAATGGAGCTAAATGTCTGATTTAATGGTAGGTAAATTTTAAGCATCATGTACCAATTATTTTGATGCAAAAATTGAGTACGCTATAGTGAATGTATGTGTGTGTGTGTGTGGATTTCATTAACATGTGACCCTATACATCAAAAAGTATTTATGTTTCTTGGGTAATTGTTGATTGAATAATAAAGTCAACCCATATTTTACTTATCAAGTACCAAAATTGAATTAAGATTTTAGTTTAACTTAATGCATATTAAATTGTAAGGTTTTACATATTACCTAATATGATTATATTTTATCATGATTTTATATTCATATCCCGTATTTATAGATCATTATAATGTATTTTTTACAACTAGTTGTATTTTAGGATAGTAGTTCAACCAAAAATGGATTGTCAAACTAAGAGTACTATTTAACTCTTTAAGGATATAATAAAATAATGTATCATTGTCTATTTAAGTTTATGATAAATTTTTAACCATGGTTTATATTTCTAAAAATAATAATTATCATTCATATATAATCATGAAACCCTATGGGTCACTGTATGGATGACCTTTCCATTCATCATTATACTAGGTTTTCATTGGTTAGTCAACCATTATTATCCAAAAGGTGGAAAACAATGTGAGTTAGAATATATCTATGATACAATATCACATGATGATATATTAGAGTAGATAAATATCATATGATGGTTAATCATAAATACCATTATATTTTATGATAAGGAACATAGATTTTCATTAATAAGGGCTAATAATAATTCATAATGTGAATTAATTTTTTTATATTTGTTAAAACTTTTTATTTCCACTTTGGTTGGATAGATTTCATAATATTTTCTATGTGTCTCAGCCTGGAAATCATATTCGTTGAATATTACAAAGGGGAAATTCTTGTGAATATTTTTTTATGAATATTTAATTTTACTTAAGAACCGTGTACAGATTTAGTATCATCATAAGATCTTTTCTCATCAAGTTAGTAATTTCATTGGGATGAGTCATGTGGATGCTTGGTGTTTTATAAGATGATATCAAGAAGCAGGAATCCCAATTGAAAGTTGTTGGCACCAAAATTTAGTATGAACAAGAAAAAACATAAATCCTTAGGGGATGCCTCTTGAAGCATACCCGTGGAGCCCTACAACACCGTGACGGGAACAAAACGCCCCATTCATGAGGATATCATGGATCAAGGAGGTGGGAGGCTCTGCGAACCCCTTTGAAGTTCGCAAAGCTGCCGCGGAGTAAGGAGGCAGGATGATCCATGAACCCATTTGACGTTTGCAAAGCCACTGTGGAGCAAAGAGGTGGGAGGCTCTACGAACCCGTTTGACGTTATTGAAGCCACCGTAGAGTAAGGACGCAGGCAGCTTCACAATTATGAAAAAAATCCATGTGTCTTCATGCCTGACATGCTCTTCTTTGCAGCACCACTTTCCTATTAATACTGGGCTCCCCTCGAGCCCAACAGACGAATCCTATATCCTTTCTCCTTATTATCTCTCAAACCACGAAGCAATTTATACTCTTTGAACCATGATCTCTTCAATGTACATTAGCACCATGAAGTGCCTCGCCCTTGGCTTGAATTCATCCCCTCTTTAAAGAAGGATGCCCTTAGGAGAGCCCACGGACCTCTGCGAAGGAAGGGGATCCCTAAGGGGACTCGGGTCTTCACGGAGCACTTATGCTTCATGAAATACCCTCCATGCACATGAAACCCACATACTAAGCCTGAGTCACTGTGCTTCATGAATCACATTGCTTCACAATGCTAAGCTTTGTAGGGCTCCTTTGCTTCACAAAGGACTGCTCCACGAATGACTCTCCACTTCACGAAGAACCTTACATATACACCAATTCCCTATGCCTAGGCTAGGCCACTTCTCTTCACAAAGCATTCCCCTTAGTGAAGATCCTCTTCTACATGAATCACTCTATCTTCTCGAGGCTTCTACCTATGAACCTCTTTGCTCTGCAAGTCCTTTTCTCGTGAAAACCTCGAGCTTTTCATGAAGTGACATCAAAGCTCCTTGGGCGGTACTTCCCGTTTTATTGCTTCACCTCAGGCTTCTTCACATTGGCATGCTAATAACTTTTTCTTCTTCCCATATCCACGCTAACGTGGACCCCTCAATGGATTACTCCATAACACCCCCTCTCCATGGCATTGCTAATGCCTTCCCTTTCTCAAGGACATGCAGGTATCAGTTATGTAAGTCCAAGGGGTGCGAAGTAAACCCACCTCGCCCAACCTGCAGGACGTTCAACTACCAAGCACCATCGTCCTTAGCACATGATGTTAAACTACAGCCTCACCTAATGCATTATACGTGTGGTGCCCCATCTCTAACATTCTCTATGCCCACTGGTCTCCATGGGAATGAGATCATTCCCCAAATGGAATGGGATTCTCTATATCGGAGAAATGTATGTTCACGGGGAAAGGGAAACCACCTTGGTGTAAGCCCCTAGCATTTCTTATTGGAGGCATCATCCCTTCTCCTCCTTTATTCTTCCTGAACAAAGACCAGAGAGGGGGATGGGCACTAGAGCCCTCCTTTCTTCAATGCCAAATCCCTCTCCCACTGGGATTTGTCACCATTGGGCCTCCACCCTAGAGTAAGTCCCAATATCCATCTCCTTATGTTTTGGACCACATGTAAGCCCCTATTTCCTCTTTGGGATGTTAACCATGCATAATCCCTTGTTTCCTCTTCAGGCTGCTAACGTATAAGACTCATTACACTTCCCACGAATGCACCTTTTGCGACTTGATCATCAAGTCTCTGTTGCCTCTTGTCTCTCACGCCGATCATGACTTGTGTGGGCTTAGAGTAAGCCTCGACCATGATATTCTCAATGGGAATCCTAAACTATAACCCCAAAACACCATCCTGAACTACGTGGGCTTTGATCCTTGCCAAGTTAAGGTATGTAGGAAGCCTCTCTAAGGTTCAAGCCCAACAACCATTTGTTTTGACCGCCTTCACGTCGGTTCCCACCATCCCGAACTAAGTGTACTTTGATCCATCCCAAGGCATGGTACATTGGAAACCTCCCTAAGGTTCAAGCCCAACATCCATTGTTTTCAACCCCCTTCACATTGGATCCCACCATCATGAACTATGTGGACTTTGATCCTTGCCTAAGAAAGGTACGTAGGAAGCTTCCCTGAGGTTCAATCCCAAAAACCATTGGTTCCGACCCCCTTCATGTTAGTTCCCACAATCCCGAACTATGTTTACTTTGATCCTTTCCATGGAAAGGCAATTAGGAAGACTCTCTATGGTTCAAGCCCAACAACCATTGGTTCCAACCCCCATCATGTCGGTTCCCACCATCTCGAACTATGTGGACGTTGATCCTTGCCAAGGAAAGGTATGTAGGAAGCCTCCATGAGGTTCAATCCCAACACCCATTGGTCCTGACCATCTCCACGTCGATCCACCCTCATCCTGCATGATATTAAACTGTACACCCCCTTTTGTCCCGCATGACACTAAATTTTCCCCATTCCAGTGGTAAGCCATTGTTCCCACATCCAGTGGTAAGCCATTATAAACCCCATCCAGCGACAATCCATTGTGATCCTCTACCCAATGGTAAGACATTGTGAACCTCACATAGAGGTAATCCATTGTGATCCCCATTCAGTGGTAAGCTGTTTTCAACTCCAGTCAACAGTAAGTCGTTGTCAATCCCAATTGATGGTAAACTGTCGTGTTCCCCAATCGGCGGTAAGTCGTTGTAGGTCCCTTTGTTGGGACCCATATCTCTGGTCATCCATCAAGTGTCAGACCAACCTCTGGCTGCTAACCATGCATAATCCCCAGTATATCATCGGGTCACTGTTTTTTGTGCACACCCTGATCCTATACCCCATCCTGAACTGTGTCGACTTTGATCCCCTACCACAAGGATACATAGGAGGTCTCTTTGTGGCTCAAGCCCAACATCACTTTTTCCCTCGATTATACTCCATTTTATTCTCCATCCACATCACTTAACCAACCATCATCCATCCGGATTCTTACATGGGCCACCACATCCTGGTGAGATCATGCCAATTCACCTCTAATCATTAGTGTTCCATATAGGGGTTGCGCCCATCTGATCCACTCTAGTCAGTATTTCAATCAGTTTGATCTGTCTCTAGTAGACGTTAAACATATGGCATAACCTGTGTTAAACATCGAAAGCTGAGGAAAACCTCAAGGACATGCCTGTGGAATATAATTCCTCACATTCTACATGGGATGTCTTGTGCTTCTGCACCCTTGAGAAGACCTATAATAAGGGGAAGAACCTTAGAAGCGCTAGTGTTCTAGAGTCCAAACATTCCAGTGATGTCCAACGTGACTACTCTCCCGACTTAAGGTTACTTCCCTAACCAGGCGCCTTGCAATGTACCAACAGAAGCAACATAATTAATCGGTCTCCATGAAGATATTGCATTGGTAAGAGTTTCACGAACAACATATTAATCTATATGGGAGACCCGGACAAGGTAATGAGTTCTGAGGAGGAATCCACCGAAGGAAGAAATGA
Source organism: Viscum album (assembly GCA_963277665.1). Lineage (NCBI taxonomy): Eukaryota > Viridiplantae > Streptophyta > Magnoliopsida > Santalales > Viscaceae > Viscum > Viscum album. The sequence continues at coordinate 672,697,726 of OY728123.1, forward strand.
CATCCAATTAGACCATTTTGATCACGGATCAAATGTAAATGAATAAGTGATGCATGTAGCCTGCCTTTGGAAAGCAGGAATGTGGGGAAATAGTTAGCGCGTCCTCGTCCTCCTCAAACAAATGGGTGTGCGCACCCCGGTGAAACTGGAAGAAACAGAAATTTTGAACCCAACATGAAGTTATTCTCCTCAATGGGGAGATTAGTAGAATTTGAGATATCAGTGGATTCGCATGTCACCAGATCTAGTTATTCGGCACTGGGCCCCGCCTTGTAAATAGCAGGCCTGGCGTGAAACTCACCAGAAGTCAGGGTAATCAAAACGTTGGGCATCCCGATTAGAAACTTTTCAGTGTTAATCCTTCTTACCAGCCAAGGAAGATGGAATGGTGCTGGGACATTGGACTTTAATTTAATTGTTTCATCACTAATGGTTTAATGTCCCTACTTTCCAAGAACCAAGCTGCTACATCAGGAATCCAATCACCACCCAGCCCCGGATGTAGGGGCAGGGGAAACACCAATGCAGCAATACCACATTTCTCCACCTCTTCTACAAAAGATTCCACATCCATAACTGATGGGATCCTATGCCACATATCCCCTTATGAATTCGTTCAACGAACGGGGATAAGCGACCTCATATGCCGATACGAGGAGGAGGTGATTATCCTGACTTAGGATATGGCCCTCCAGGATTTAGGGTCATCTGCACCTATTCACCCCCCAAGGTCCACAGAGGGAGCCACTGCTCCCCACTCCAATATACAATCGTTTCAGGAGCCTCTCCCTAGAACACCTCAATGACTCCATCCCCTAAGCCAACGAGAAAGGGGATATCAGGGTCAGCCTGACTGGGACCCCATTTTCGGGGCTCCCAAAGAGGTCTCCGACTAGTCTGTGCCAGTGCCACCCCAAGATCCACGAATCAAGGAGTAGGTAATCCATGTGTTTGCACCGCCAGTCTGAGTTCGGCTGACCTGACACCGGTGTTGGGTGCAGGCCTAGGAGGATGCCCACTAAGGGTCATCGACGTCAACAACCATTGTGGCTCGCACCACTGCCGATTTATATCATCATCCACCTGTCTATGATGAGCAGGGGCACTTATATACCTATCCTGGATTGATTCCCTAACCGCCCCATGTGAAGGTTAGGTCGAATCTCCTGGTCACCGACATATGGAGTGCCTATTGTGGATCAACCCGCAATAATGACACCTAGTACGGAGGTCCTCCCCGTACCACCAAAATAGAGAATGCAGGTCCTCCCTAATTCCAAGATCGACATGGAGGTCTACACTATGCTACCTTCTATTTGAATGTGGGTCCTCCCCAAGGCATTAAAAATTAGTACAGATTCCTGTCTCGGGATCATTACATCCGGTATAGAGTTGTTCCTCCTACCGCAAGATGCTAATGTGGGGACATTACACACTCGGTCAATCTTCAGCATGGGGTGCTCTCCCCATGTCCTTGTTGTAGCTGGAGAAGGCCCTCCTCACCTCTACAATCAAATTAGTGAAGGGCATCTTTGCTTCACGATAACCCAACACGGAGGTCCTACCCGTGTTCAGCTTGACTAGTACGAGGATCCTCCTCATGCTGATGCTTCTAGGGGAAATGAGCATGGAGGTCCTTCCCATGCTCCTATCATCTCCTACAGAGGACCAACCTGGCCTAGCCTTTCCCACAGATATTCACTCCGCACCTTAGTCGGTGGAAACAAAGGTCATCCATGTGTTCCCTTTGATATCTACCCAGGTTCCCCTCACATCCAAGCTCACTCAGGTGGAAATCCTCTCTGTCCCAGTACCTGTACGGCTGAAGGTCCTCCTCTTTCCAGAAATCTAACATGTCCCGAAGAGGCATCTCATGGTAGGAGGGAAGGTCTTTACTAACATAAAAAGAATACTAGGAATAAATATACTGAGATTAGACGAGTCTTCTTTTCAGATTCAAAGGTGGAATACGACTCTGCGATGGAACCCTCACCCAGATCCACCGTGTCAAGGGTCGGGGTAGGAACAAGGCGTATCAGCCTCATACTACTAGAATTTTAGGTCCATTGGATTCCCACCTCCTTCTTTACATATATCCAAGAGGACATGAATTTGGAAACTCCATAGGTTCCGGTTGTTCAATCACCACCATCATCACCGAAATCACTCTCTACCTCAACTAGACATCATAGAGAGCTATTCTGAGGACCAATAGTGGATAACCAGTTGCGTGGTCCGTCGCCATCAGCCATAGTCCCTACAATGGAAACTACAGTTGTTAGTCTGTCTTACCACAATGTGGTGGCTAAGTCATTACAATCTTCAGAGGATAGCCCGAGATATGGCAGTTTGTCAGCTCGCTCTTCGTATTCTCTACCGGATAGCCCACCATCCCAGTGGTCTGCCTCAGTACCGCAATCGGTTCCCCAACTGCCTCCAGTTGATGAGTGGGGAAATGAAGGGCCAAAACCAAAATCTAGGCCAAGGAGTTTATGGGATATTCCAGCAGTAGACTATTTCCCTGAGATGTTTTAGCTAGCTACAACACCAAATTTCAGTGTGTCAGAATCGCTCACTTAGGAAGATGTCGAGTTTTTTCTCCAGACCCTTGGAACGACTCATTTCTATCTTCATAATTGAACAGTGGCTTACCCCAAGTGTTAGGGACACATTGAATAAATTTTCCAACAATATCGTTTGGTTGATTTGGTCACACTCCACGTGGCCCAACACCCTTAGTCACCATGTCACCATAGGACCCTCCCACAACAATGCATACAGAGCATTAAAGTGCTCTGCAGGATAATCAATGAGGATTCTCCTCAGGTGCAAATCCATAGTTGGGGGTAGTACACTAGCCTCCATTTCGGTTCCATCAGGAACTAGCCCGATTTTCCATGCACCATAGAGGATATGCCTCAGGTAAGGGTCGCGGTTAACATAGCCGACCTATCGGGGGGCAGAATGAGCTAGAGCTTCTCAGAGAGAACCTACCCCCAAGGGAGTTTCACACCTCCTAGATCCATTGGGAAGGATCACTCGTCAACAAAGGAATCTATTGGTTCTTCTCATGCCCATCGAGGCATTAGTTCTCAGCTGAAATTCCAACAAGGGTAAGGAACACCTCGGAGCCGTCAAACCCTCCAACCCGTCTGGCTCAATGCAGAAGGCGGAAGACGATCCTAAAAATGTCAAATTTCATCAGAAAATCTCCGAACAAAAGAATATGGTTGACGACATCCGTTCTAAATGCGCTGCAGAGCAACGGTCTGACTATGGTGATCCTTAGCCAGGGCAGTAGGGGTAGGAACAACGTCCCCTGGGAAAATTGCCTCTAGGTGTCCCTAACCATCTTGCCCATGCAGAGAGGGTTGAGGTTGGAACTTATGACAAGTGGGCATGGAATGTGTGGCCAAAGCATCCAGAACGACGTGAAAATCCTCGGGACCCATCTTAGGCTCCCCCAGCTGCTCCATAGGTCATTCCACGAGCCTCTAGGCCTGCTTATCGTTTTGAAGAACCTTCCAATGAACTGGTGGTCAGGGATCCCCTTCAAGATACGAACCCCCACCCGGATGATCCAATGACAGCACTCATTCCCGTATCGAGGAATTAGAGACATGAAAAGTGGAAATACCACCTAATGGAAAGCCATATCCGGCATGGGTGGATTATATTCCATCACCCCCCATGTTTCGAAAATCCCACATTTTCCCCCTTCAACGGGATAGGGTACCCACCACAGTACCTGGCCTACTTCATCTCAACTTGTGGACCCATGATGGGAACTCTGGCATAGTAGGAGGCTGCCAAACTCCGATTCTTCGTACAAAAATTTGAGGGGTCGATGTTTTTCTGGTACAACCATCTCCCCATCGTATCAGTAGCTAGCTGCGAAGTCCTCTATAGTAAATTTCTCTACCAGTTTAGTTCCACTACCTAGAAGATGAGTATCGTAAATCTCTTTAAGTGCAAACAAAGGCCTTATGAGCACATTGCAGAATTTTTTGCCCAGTAAAAAGGGATCAAATGCTCTCTTGACATGCCACTGACTAAGGATAAACTGCTGATGATGATCATATATAATTTCAGGATATAACATTTCCCCTTGTTGATCACCTAGAACTACCTCGTGGTATTTCATGACTTCTTTAATAAGGCCCAGTGCATAGTGGAATCCTTACAGCAAGCTAAGGAGGCACGTATGTTTCATCCTCCAATCCCCGCAAGAAGGGCCACTAGGGTTGAGCCCACCGCATGGGCTCAAATAGAGCCCCCCAAGCCCCTAGAGTTGTTACCAACTGAGTCACCTCTGCAGCCTCTCAGAGGCCCTCCACCTCAGGCATAGCCTCCGGCCCAGCATCACCCACCTCAGAATCGGCAGGTTCCCCCACGCAATGTGCCACCGCCTAGGAGTGATAACCAGGTTCCACATCCTCGGGAGGCTCCTCCATCCTTGTGTCAGTGTTAGGATTCTAGGGCTAAATTCACAGATAGGAGGATCCAGACATAATTGCTCAATGAGAATCAGGTCCCTGGCTACTTCCGCAATGCCTTGGAGTAGGGGATTGTACAATTGCCTGAATGTAGGAGGCCAGAAGAGGTGAACCTCATTGATCGCCCTAATTACTTCCCCTATCACCGGATCCTGGGGAAAACCCTCATACAATGCTATGTGTTTAAATAATGGATTGAAGACTAGGTGGATAATAACAGAGTCTAGTTATTCCCAGCTCTGGCATAGGTGGCATGTGTCTTTGTGAGGCCAGACAACATCAGTGATAGCAAAGGTGAGTGGCATCAGGTTCTTAATTGTGGGTCCTAGAAGTATGATGACTGGATGCCTCGTAAAACAGTCACTCGTCCCTATGGTGTTATATGTGCATGTCTGAATTGGCCATAGACTTTAGAAACTACAGCTACTACATTTTCCACATCATCTCAGTCATCCTCTTCCTAGAAGAGCCAGTACCTATGACATAAGGGAAAACAAATACCCCCACCGATGCTATTTTCATCATGTACTCTTGGTGACGACATGCCCCTAGAGATGGAAATTCTTCCATAAATATGTCCTGTGGTGGATGATTCTTTGAGTGATAGTCAAGGGTATCCCTTGGTTAATACTATAAAGTTCGTAAAACCCTACATGATTCCTGAAGATGATGAGCACTAGGTAGATCCTCTCAATGTCCCCAGCCATTCTCAGCGTCGGCGGAGCCGCGATAATATAGGACATCAGAGTGCCTTGGTTAGTACTTCTATTTAGGTTGTTCATGCAACCAAAACTTGGATGTAGGCCCAGCGTAGAGCTCAGCATGAAAAACCTTCTCATCTGGTGACATCAAGTCCACCTTCCCCGACATTCGTGTAGTTGGATCAGGAAGATCCACCTTGACTACGTTGTGATCAGACAAGATTTTCTCCCGACCTATCTCATTCATCAGACCCTCATCAGGTAGCCATTCTACTGGCTTCGACTTGTGAGCAATGGGATATTCCTAGCACCAGTCAGCTGTTGGTCTGGCCAGTAGGGCCCAACATACCTCCTATCGTAGACCGGCCTCCTGTAAGCACAAGTTCATGCATAGAATATAAGTATGATGTTCTCGAACATATTTCCAGCATTCCATCAAAGCCCTCAATTCTTGAGTCTCTTTTCCTATCATCATATATGTGTGAGGCCCTCGTCGAGGCTTTAAAATCCCCCTCTAGTTTGAGATGGATGGAGCATCTATAGAAGCCTTCCATGAGGAGGCGGTCGAGCACGCTGAATGCCAAGACATCATCTCATTCTTTAGAGAATATGAAGGCTCCAAACAGGGGAACATTCTCCCATTGCACATCATCGGCCAGTTTAATGGAGAGGAGGTTCATAGTTGTCCTGTCAACACGGGCTCTGGAATAAACCTAATCCTGACTCAAACACTGTGAAAACTGGGGTTATTCGAGGATGATATGAGTCCCTCTGACCTAAAAATACAAGGTTATTACAGGATGGAAGAGACAACAGTCAGTAAGATCTTCTTAAAGATCAAGTTCATTTTCCAAGTTTCCAGCACAAAATTTATGGTTGTCTCCTAGCACACCACCTACAATGCATTGATGGGTAGGCCATGGATCCACCTACATGTGGTGGTTCCTTCATCGTATCACCAGTTCCTCAAGAATTCCCTTAATGATTGAGTGGGTGTGCTTTAAGGTGACACATCTCCCTTTCCCTCTTGTAAAGCTCAGTATCTAGATGCCAACTATTAAAAGGGAAAATACAAGTTGATTTAGGCTAAGGAAGATGATCATGTCACGGCTGCAACTGACTTGTGGACAGATCTAGAGGATGCCTGCATCTTTCCTATCCACCGATTGGAGGCTACAACTCCAGACATGGACAATCATTTATTGTTTCTGGAACTAGGGGGAACACATTCCCATGTATCAGTGACATAGGAAGATCACCTCATACTTCTATAAAAATCTTGCTTAGGATATCCTGAAGCCTCCTACTCCTATAATGTATTGGGATGTCAGCCCCGTGGAAGTGAAAATACTTCATACCTACTTGTTTCGCTAGGCCAGAATTAACCAGCTCAAGCCGACACACCACTATTGCTTTGATATCATCAAGTGTGGCCCATTGGGCCAAATACCATGTGGGATCGGATCAACAACAATCATCGCTATGGTTTCGGTAGCACATGAGCTCCCAAATGCAGTGTCCACTACCGCTCAGGCCGGTACCAATCTCCCATCAGGATCTGTCGACTCAGAGGAAAATCCACCTCCAAATGACCCCTCCTATATATGTGAAGAATAGGATTTAGAGGATGCTCCCCCACCTTTGAAGAGGGTATATTAGCGATGGTCGATGAATTGGTATAGGTGAACCTCAATAGTGAGGAAGACCCGAAACCCACATTGATCAGTACCTCCAGGCCCCTCGAGGTGAAACAACAGTACATAGACATTCTTAAAAAACACCATGATGTATTTTCTTGGAGTTATGATGTGATTCTAGGACTATATCCTCAAGTAGCCTTCCACCGCCTCGGTCTCCTGGCAAATCATCACGGGTTCAAGCAGCCTCCCATAAAGATGCACCCATTTCATGGTGCCATGGTTTAGGAAGAAGTTGATAAGATCATCAGAGCCAATTTCATTATGGAGGTCTCGTACCCCAAATGGCTATCCCACATTTTTCCAGTCAAGAAGATGAATAGAAAGATCATAGTATACATCGACATTCGGGATCTCAACCATCAGTGTCTGAAGGATGATTTCCCCTTCCTGTTATGGAATTGTTGATCGATGCTACAACTGGGTTCCAAGACCTCCCCTTTATGGATGGGTACTCCAGGTATAACTAGATCTGATTGGCCCCCAAGGAAGAGGACTCTACAACTTTTAGGGTACCACAATGTACATTCTGTTACCAAGTTATGCCCTTCAGTTTAAAGAATGCAGGTGCCACCTATCAATGGGCTAGGCATCACTTATTTAATCTGATCCTCAGAATGTTGGTGGAATGTTACGTGGATTATTTGGTGGTAAAATATCACCAATGTTAGAACCATCTCAAAGACCACGAGAAAGTGTCTGAATTCCTCTATTCCCACCAGATGAAGATGAATCCAAGGAAGTGCACTTTCGGGGTCACCTCTGGAAAGTTTATCGGCTTTGTTTTTAGATACAGGGTCATTGAGATTGACCTAGAGAATATCAAGTCCATTAGCAAGATTTCTCCCCCAATAAACCACTCCGATCTTTTTGGTTTCTAAGGAAACTTGGCCTATATATGAAAATTAATTGTGAATCTTTCCGAAAACTGTAATCCCTTTTCATGACTCCTGATGAAAGGAATTTTCTACGAGTGGGACAGTGAATGTCAGACTGCTTTCGAGGAAATCAGTAAGTACCTTATCCAGCCTCCAGTCTTAATGCCACATGTCTCTAGAAAGCCGTTGGTACTTTACGTGACCACCCTGGAATAGTATTTCGACACCCTTCTATCCCAGAAGAATAACGAGGGGATAGAGAACAGTCTTTACTAACTCATCTTTATGCTCCTCAATTTGGAGACCAGATACTCCCTTATTGAGAGAAGCTACCTTGCACTAGTATTCATAGTACAAAAATTACGACATTACTTGCAACACCACGAGGTAAATCTGGTGTCCCATGTAGATCCACTGAAGTACATCCTGAACTACCCCATATTGGTAGGTCGTCTAGCTCATTGGGTTATTATTATCCAGTAGTTCGACATCAATTTTGTCTCTCATATGGACATTTAGGGGAAAGAATTGGAAAGCATCCATGTTACCCATCCAACTCTTGTAGACCAGTCTCTGGATCTCGATTTCCCCAATGAAGCGATTCTCTCAGTAGATCAATCCATGTCGTTCTGGAAAATTCAGTTCGACGGTGCTTCCTAGACCCCACTGGCAGAAGGCTCAATGACCCCATGCTCAATAGAGTAGGCATGCACATTGTCTTCATTACCCCCATCACAATCCATCCTATCGTATTCATTCCTGTTGTTGGAATTCTTCACCAACAATGAGGTAGAGTATCAGGCTCTCATTAATATCCTCGAGCTAGCCCTCGAGATTGATGTCCCCCATTTTCATGGGAAAGGGGACTCTGAACTAGTCATCAGGCATATCAACGGTGACTATGTCGTTAGAAAGTGAGAGTTAATACCATTGTTGGAACACACTTTCCAACTAATTTCCTAGTTCCCATATCAGCTAGAAGGCCCTCATGTCCCTCGATCTTAGAAAGGTCAAGCTGATTCCCTAGCCAGCCTTACCGCATCACATGTGGAGCCTGAATAGGATGATCTGATTATCCATGTGGAATACTAGAGAGTCATTCCTCCCATCACTCCAGATGATAGTGGAAGCCCATAGGTAATCCACCCTACCATCTTCGCCTCCACATCAGGACGCCCAGGTCCCCCAGATGTAGTGATTGAAGTGACTCCAAACTGGTTAACCTCATTTGTCGAGTACCTCCAAAACAGTAATATCCTATCAGATCAGGCCGAGTGTGAGTGAATTTAAAGGCGTGTGTTAAAAATTTCCCTTATTATGGTTCTATTCATGATAATATCCTCTATAAGCACGGGTTTGATGGAGTTCTCCTCTGTTGCATTCAAGGAGTCGAGATTTCCCAATTCATGCAAGATGTTCATGTCGGTTCCAACGGACCTCATCAGATTAGGTCGGAACTATCTCACCTAATCCAGAGACAAGTGTATTTTTGGCCCCCATGATCCATGACTGCATCGATTTCACCAAAAGGTGCCATGAATTCTATGTTCATGCCAAATTTATGCATCGGCCGCCATAGCCTCTCCACTCCACCAAGTACTCTGGGCCATTTGAAATATGGGGACTCAATGTCATGGGACCCTATCCACCGGTGAAAGCTCACAAGTGTAGGTTCATCCTGACCGCTACAGATTTCTTCTCCAAGTGGGCAGTGGCAGTCCTTCTCAAGGAGGTCAAGGCTCGTTCTATCGTTGACTTTGAGAGCTCCAACATCATCTACCAATTTGGAGTCCCTCATGCCATCCTCACAGATAATGGAATGAACATCCCATAAGCTGAGCTGAATAAACGATATGCAATGTAAAACATCCATTCTAATCATACCTCCCGTTATTAGGCGCAAAAAAATGGATTGATCTAGGCATTCAAAAAACTCTCTCTAACATTCAGCAGAAAATGGTTGGTCAGAATAAGAAGAGTTGGTCGTACAAGCTCCCCAACGCCCTCTTGGATTATCAGACGACGACTCGTAATTCCACCCAGGTGACCCCCTATTCCCTAGTGTACAGAACATAGGTCATCCTTCCTATCGATATTCAGTTTCCCTCATTGTGCACAGATGTCTATGATTAGCAAGAACCAGATAAAGTATCGAAAATTCATATGGATTAGTTGGAAGCTCTTAATGAGAATAGGCTTTGTTCCATGCACAATCTATAAATGCATTAGAATAAGATATCTAGAGCATTCAATAAGAACGTTCTCCTCAACTCCTTGCAAGGCGAATTGGTGTTGACCTTAAAGATTCCAATTATACCTCACAGGAAACCACCCATGTGGGAGCCCAAATGGGAAGGACCTTACATCATTCACAAGGTTTAGTCCAATGGTGCATACTCTCTGGTTACCATGGATGGTGAGTGCATAACTCCTCCCACCAATGACAAGTTCATCAAGCAATACATTGCATGATTATCCTTGTCACACATGACCTTAAACTGTACGGTCTCACATGACCCTAAACCATATTAGGGTCCCACATGACTTTAAATTATTGGGTCCTACATAACCTTAAACTATCCGGACCTACATTACCATAAACTGTAAAATTGTCCAACATGACATTAAACTGTATGATGTCCCGCATGACGTTAAATAGTATAATATCCTGCATGATGTTAAACTATGTGGAATCCTGCATGATGTAAAACTATGTTCCGTCCTCCAAGATATTAAAGTGTGTGTCATCCTGCAAGACTTTGTAACACAAGAACTACGTATGGCTTGATTCCCATCCACATGGGATACGTAGGAATGCTCAGACACTTCATCTTGAGTCCTGCCCCATGTTCCCTCTTTTACTATCCCCTCTGGGTATAGTTCTCTTGGAGGATCCCACATGGTGTCATGTTGGCATCTTTAGCCCCACTCATGTTAGGATTATGATGATTGCACCATGTTCCCTCCCTCGTTATTCTCTTTTACCACACCCTCACCACACGACGTTAAAATGCATGGCCTTCAAAACTACTTATGGCTTGATTCCCATCCTTATGGGATACACAGGAATGCCCAGCCATTTCATCTTTAGGCCCAACCCCAATCTCCGGGACCTCCCATTGGGTCGAAGCACATGGTGTGGAGCAGTCATTTTCCCTCATTCATGTTGAGTTCATCATGATCGTACCGTGTATCTCTCTTCTATGAATATCCCCACATATTCTACTATTCATCATGACTTTAAGTTGCACAGACACATTTATACTCCACACACTCTATAATTAAGGTTTCCATCATATTTAACTTCCAAAAGAGCCCCCGAACGGTATGGATACATATCCTAAGGGATATCCTATCATTTCGGGCCATTTCCTCAAGGGTTTCAAACAAAAAATTGATACAAGTCCCACGTTGCGAATATGTTTGGTGTTCGATGCTCATTTTTTGTTCCCATTTCAGGTCACACTATATGAATGTAGTGCTTAGAATTTAGTCAACAGCTATCCTTTGTCATTTTCACCACCCCCATATGCCCCAAACATTGAGTGTTGTGGTTCATTCTTCCTCGCGATCTCTTCAAGCTTTGGTCTGCCTTGGGCTGCAGTGTGATTCCAGCTGTCAGTCCCTTATACGATGGGGGGAACCTAGTCCTACTCCTTGTTTACCACACCGAGCATTGCTTACATGGGCTTAGGAGCATAGGTAAGGCAATACCCACTTGAGAGGTCATTTAGCTATAGTTTCTCGGGATTCCCAGCCTCAGGTCCCTCAACCCTTTTGGGCCCCTGGACCATGTTCTCCTTTATGATTGTATAGAGTGGTATGGACTCACACCTTTATTCAGATCGGGCTATTTGGACACTCCACACATATACCCTTTAGACATCTCCCCTTCATTTATCATCTTTTCTGCTAGCACAGGCCTTTCCATGCTTCACGAGACCCATCATTTGTGTCTCAATCATCTTCTATATCCAAAAGGACCCCCGAATGGAATGGATGATGTTCCCAAGGGCTCTCCTACCAATATGGGACAACGTCCTCGAGGGTTTCGAACAAAAAAATTGATACAAGTACCATGTTGTGAATATGGTAATTGGTCAATTCTCAATTGTTTTCCCCGACCTCCAGTCACATAGATATGGATACTGTGTTGTGAATATAGTTAATAGATATCCTTTATCATCGTTGTTGTTTTGTGGTTTTCCACTGGCACAATGATTCACCCTCTTTACTAACCTATCCCATGCATATGACATTAAACTAGGCATCTACAGTCTAATCCCAATTACCTTAAACTAGGAGCACCATTGTCCTCACCGCACGACATTAAACTACATGGCCTTCCGAACTATGTGTGGCTTGATTCCCATCATTTTGGGATACATAAGACCGCCCAAATGTCTAAGTCTTCAGGTCTAACCCCAACTCTTAGAAACCTCCATATCATCTAGTCCCCTTGGCCTAGGTTTTTTCAGGAGAGGATTATATGGTCTGGTATGGGCTTATGTCCCCATTCATGTCGGGTTTATAACAACCACGCCACATACCTTTCTCTCTATAGAACCCTTCTCCCCCTTTCCCTACACACATCTTTTCATGTCGACTGCTCTTAAGTTTGGTCTGTTGACCCTCTTTTGTGATTCACCAATGTGCCTAGAAGTACTCTGGTTTTGATCCTGACGTGTCAGATTCTACTGGGGCATGATTTCACCCATTTTCAGGCTTTTTGTTCCCTGTCATTTGGGCTTTTGTTATCTTTCACATCCGAAGGGACCCCCAAATGACATGGATGATCAGCCCAAGGGCTCTCCTACCATTATGGGACAACATCCTTAAGGGTTTTGAACATAAAATTGATACAAGTCCAATGTTGAAAATAAGTTCAGCGGTTGATGGTCATTTTTTGTTCCCATTTCAGGTCATACGATATGGATGTTGTGTTTCTAATACGATCAACAGTTATCCCCCATCATCATGCCAACCCCATCAAGCATTCAATGTTGGAAACATGATTCACATCATTTTTCTTTCCATCATGTCGAAGTGGAAGTTCGACAAAATTTTCAATGTCAATCGGTGTGCATTTTTGCATTAGGAGGACAAAGGCATAGTAAGGCGTCATTCAGCACTCCGCACCGAATTTCCACTTTACATGTATCCCATGTGTTGCAAAGACCTCTTCTGCTCTTGTTTCCCACACCATGTTTGACTCATGTGGGATTAGGGACCAGATCAAGGTCTGCGATCGCATGGAAGAGTTTGGCTTCTTTATAGTCTGGTCTCTAATTTCTTAAACTAATATATCCTTATACGTCATCTTCTAGAACTAAAAATAGCTTGATTCATATGATTATTGGGTACGTAGGAACGCCCGTACATCTTGTTTGTGGGTCCAGCTCAACTGAGAGCTATTCTCTCATGCCCTATATGATCTAACCTTTTCTGGACCCTCATCCAAAGGATTATTTTTGGAATCACGCATGGTGTGATGTGGACCTCATCCTCATTCATGCCATGTATGCTTTATCAGGCCATGAACATTCCCTCTTGAACTTCATTTCTCCTGTATATGTCTGATCCATATGACTCTAAACTATGTTGCCTAGTTCTAGATGACTTTAAATTCTTATTTCTATACTACACGACATTAAATTGCATGGTTGGTCTCATCACATGCCCCTAAACTATGACATTATCATCCTGGACGCACGACGAAAAATGGCACTGCATTGTGGTGTCCTCACTCAAGGGGGCATCATGTTTGGTATCGGTCACACATCATACCATTTCTCAATGCCTCTATACAGCTTGATTCTTGTGATGATGCCTATACTTTCTATACTTGGTCCATCGCTTCACAAAAAACACACACATTCATCCTAATGGACAATCAAGATCTATCCAATGTTGGGCCTTTTTGTGCGAGTTCCAGACCCGCACGACCTTATTATCTCTGGCATTGGTATCTTACCATGACACCCATAGAAAAACGTAAGGCTTGATTCCCACCCTCATGGGATACATAGGAACTTCTGGGAACTTTTCCTCGGGCTCAGTATAACATTCACCTTTTTTCCCCTGACCTAGTAGTTTACCGAGGAGCATGTTGTGGTGATATAGACTCTTATTGTCCTCACTCGCATCAGGTTTAGTAAATATTTCACCACATGTCTCACTTCTTCAGTTCCATCATGGTTTATGCTTTATGAACATATACTAAGACCACTCCACATACATTCCACAAGACGTTAAACTACATGACATATTCATGTACTACGTAGAGCTTGAATCCCCCTCTTGGGATATGTAGGAATGCCCATACATCTTTTCTCCGGGTCCATCCCCATGATTATAAATTCTTACACCCTCTCTTTCGGCCCCTTGGCCTGAACTCTTTTGGAATCATGTGGTGTGGTGAGTACCTCTTGGGTTCACATTCACGTTGGGTTTTTCAATAGTTGGACCATGCATCTCCCATGTCTTTTCTGAACCTGGTCTGAGTTCTATGACCCAACACAAAGACCTCTATGTGGGAACTGCACATCACATTTGGCTACTTTACCGCCCTATGCACAGTCCATTCAAGACCCCCCCTAATGGCCCATCCTACGACCATTAAGTTTGAAGTGTGCTACCTTAAGACCCTTGTCCTTTGAGGGGGACTCGACTCCCTCTATTTGTTATGCCTTTTTTTCATACTCATATGTGTTGTGAAAAAGAGCCCGAAGTGTGGAATGTTTATAGGGACATTCACTCATTCCATTTTCACAATTCATGATCCCGTTATTTGGATCCCCATCCTTTTCCACGTCTGAAGGGACCCCATTTATAGCCTGGTCTTGTGCCACATTGGACTACCTACAATCTGAGGATAACGTCTCTGAGGATGTCGAATGACATTTGCGACATGTCCCGTGTTTCGAACAAGGTCACCACTCAACCATCATTTTTATGTCCCCATTCCAGGATTATGCAAAACAGATGCTTTGTTTTGAACATGGTCAACAGTTATCCCCTATCGTCATGCCACTATCATCGTGGTCCAGATCTCAAACATCATTATTCACATATTTTCACCTCCTTATGATCAAGTGGGATTTCAACATACTCGGCTATACCCCTTTGTGCATCTAGGGGCATCAAGTAGGTGGGTCATCATTGTTGGGGCGTTATTCACCTAGCATCCCATTGCCCATAAAATGTACCTTTTTATTCTAGGAAAGTCCCATCACTACTTCTTATTTCCCACATCGAGAATGACTCATGTGGTCTTAGTAGTTTTGGTGGGACGTGTACTGGTGCAACCATGCCACACATGCCTTTCATCATCCCACATGATGTAAAACTTCACTCTTATGACTAAACTGTGGTTCTACCCTAAAAAAGTTTAGGATGCCCCATGTTCATCAAGGGAAGCACCAGACCACTTACCAGAGAGGATTTACCCTACCAGCATCGGTCTTTGACCACGCCGTGCTTCAAGAACTACTTTTGGATTGATTTTTATCCTTACATGATACATGGAGATGATTAGGAATTTCACCTTGGCCCCAGACGAATGGTCATTGACCCTTCTGGCCCCTCGGGTCCGATCTCGGTCCATGAAATATGACCTTTAAACTATGTACATCATCTTTATTTTACAATGTTTAAACTATGTGTCTATCATCCTTATTGTTTTAACATAAAACTATAGAGTCTTTTGGGTCACTACTAGAGAGGTCTTGTTCGGAAGTTTTTTTGATCCCAAATCGGATGAGTATGTCCACCTAATGTGTTTCCACCATGGTGGCATGATTTCAAGTGTGTTAGACTCCATTAAATTAACTCATCACTCAACACCCCACAATTTGTGTTCCCTTTATTCGGACCCTCGTCCTCTTTTATGTCTAAAAGAACCCTATTACAGTAAGGATGCTCGGCCTACAGCTCACCTACTGTCCTGGGCCAACATTCTAGAAGACTAATGGGTAGCATTTGGAGTCAGGCCCCATGTTTTGAATATGGTCAATAGTCCCCCCATGTTTGTTATCTCCAATTCAGGCCAACACTATAAGGATACTCTCTTTTGAATGCGGTCTGTAGTTATCCTTCATTGTCATGCGACCCCCACAATGTTCCAAATCTAGGGTATCATGATTCAAACTCTCCACTCCCATGTGTTGGCATTATTTCCAAACACCCGTGGTGTTACCCCGCTCATGAACTAGATCACATTGGGAAGATGACACATCTATTGTTTTGTGGTATTCTTCCCCTTGTCGGGCCTCTCCTCTTCTTCTTGGAAATCCCGATTGGCCGTTCAAACCCAGGATGCCCGAAGCATGGTTTGTGATATTATATTCAGATGGAATGATAAGGTGGTCATCCCTTGTTTCTTACATCGGGCCCGACCCACGTGATCTTAGGGACTGATCACCGGATGTTCCATGAATGTAACGGAAATGAAATAGACAAATAAATGAATAAAAGAACTCATGCATGGATCTAGAATGAATAATTAGAACATAAAGGCCCATTTAAAAGTTACTTACATCACAATGCCCAAGGATTGACCCCTCCCATAGACGGGTTGACCCCGTTAAAAGAGATATGCAGCTCCGCCACCCTCTGGCTTATGGTGTCCAGGATTCTCTCTCGCCTTTTTAGTTCCCAATTCTCCTCGATAGAAATGTGGAATAGTTCATCAGCTACGATCTGGGCCTACTCCTCATTGGTTTGGATAATAGTAATCTCCTTGTATTCTTTACTCATGTGCTCTTTGGCCTCTTCCAGCTGAGCCATCAGCTGTGATTCAATCTCCGAATGTGCGTAGAGGAAAGATGAATGTTCATCTACCTAGATGTGTAGCTGTTGAATCTTATATTCAGCCTCCTGGAGCCACTTTATGTTCACCTCTTTTCACTTATTCCAACCCACACCAAGGCCACAGTCATATTCTTGGATCTTCTCTACCATGAGATCTCGAATGAGCATGTGGGGACTCTGGTCATCCACTCCCCCGATGCACAGTTTGCGCAGTCGCGAACACATTATCTCCATCTTTTCTGTCTATTATGATTGAGGGTTGTCATCAATAAATATCTTGATCAGCTTCCATGACTAATGATGGAATTTCATGCTATCCTATTAATTAGAGGTCACCTCGTCCCAGTCTGCAGGGTTGGCAGACTCATATGCGGGGAACACCCCCAAGAACTCGTCACCAGGGTCCATATCTGGTGTCTGATCGGGTATGGAAGGACATGTGCTGTCTGATCGATCTTCATTATCAGATTCCACCTAAATAATCTTAGGATCTTCCCTACTAATGGTATCACCACTAATTGGGAGTGATTTATCTTGGTCAGTCTGGATATCGGCCTCCACGACCACCGACATTCCCCTGAGAAAGGTTTCTCCAGAAGTACCAACCAACCTCGCCAAAGAATCCCATGCCATTTGATTAACTATGCATACCAAAAAGGGAAATGAATCTCAGTTAGCCTGGTCAATGGGTTGCAGTCATGAATTTTGAAAAGGAGACTTACAGAGACAGAATTCTTGGTCTCGTTCATAGGTTGTTGTTGTCAAGACCCCGAGGCGTGGCCCTCCTATATTTTTGGGAAGTCTAAAAACTCTAGAAGAACCACCTCAGGTGTCCTGTACCTGCTAGACATGGTAATTAACATAGTCTTGGGGGTAGATCCTGAAGGCCTCTCATCTTCATATATTGTGGGGTGAGTGTAGGTTCTGTATATGAGGCCCTCCTGCATAGTTTAAATATTAGTGAGGGGTCCAAAAGTGTCCTAGAAGTAGATCCCAAGGAATGGACTAAGGGTTTTACCTTGATATCCTCTACAAACTTTTCAAGAAATGGGTCTGAATCACCAACATCACCCTCCTCCAATGGGCTCCCTCTACTGGCGCCCTCCCCCAAAGAGGACTCATCTGATTCTTCCGGTAAAGGGAAGAACTCCCTCAATTTGGAATCTGATAGCTACGGATGGGCCATTCAATCCAAAAACACCTTCACCCTATCTGTCATTGGGCACGGGGCACTACATGAGTGCATTAAGTCCTCCAACTCAACCATTTATTGTTCCGCCTCCACCTGGGATACTGCAATTCCATCCCTAATAGATATGATTCCCGGAAAATACATCCTCAGATGGTTCAGGTGTTACCACATCTCAGAATGGCCGAGGAATTTCCTGTTGACATCCTAGATGTCCCAGGCCTCTAGGAAGATAGAATTATCCGACATGCAAATATAGAGAAGCCACTTCCCTGGAGCCCAGGTGGATATTTTGCAGAATCCACTTAGTTGCCTCCCCTCCAGATGACTTTTCACTTCTAGGATCGCCAAGCCAGCTGCAGCCACAAGATCCACTGCCGCTGCATCCCTCTCACCCGATGTGGGCCCCACTGCCATAGTATCCCCACCTCAATGGGATTTCCTTGCCTCCTTCCAGCCCCGACCTCGAGGATGGGGAGGCACACCATCATTGGCCCAAATGGTTGGATGCTTCATCATCTCCCTAGGGCAGGCCACCTCCCAGCTTTTGGCGTACTCCTTCACTAGTTCAATGATGGCCAATGGCGGAGGCAGCTCGTTCCCCATCTTCCCATCTTCCCATGTAAACATGATCCACATCTGTCTCATCATGCATGGGTGGTCCTCGTAGTGCACCTCCAAGTTGACCTATGGGGTTAGTTGCTGCATGCACCGGGAATTCCTTGAAAATCGGTCCAGGGTGTACAACTCACATAGGGGCTTGTGGTCCACCCATGCCACCAAGACCCCACCTCTAAAGGGTGGGAGTTAGGACCGATGCTCCTCCATTCCTAGGCCATCATCGGTGAATAACCTATTGGCTGTGGGAACAGGTGAATGTTGTACTCCTCTACCTTCCAAACCTGGTTCAGTACCGCCTACATGGTCATCATGGCCAGAAAGCTCCCTATAGAATTCAAAATGGATGGGTATAAGTTTAATCATATAGGCGAGATAGGGTTTGGATATTCATAGATCTCCCTGACATGTGACACTATCCACCCATAAAGGAGGAGGAATGGCACACATATTCTCTATGGCTTCTTCCCCTCGCTGATATGTTATAGCATCTTGTACAACATGGAGAGAATCAGGATCCCGAGGTTGAACTGTCCACCTATCCCCAGCATAGAATCCATGATATACGTGCTTGGACACTCTCCCATGTTCATATCTCTTACAAGTAGGATCCAACCACAGATGAGTGCCACAATGAATGCAGTCAACCGGACTACCGATTTCTTCTCAGTACTAACGTTGAATCCCCACATTTTCCATTGGCTATCCTCTAAGATCCTCCTTTACGAGTGATCCTTGCCTCATTGATCCCCCTTCAGGTATGTCTGAGGCCTCATAGGGAACTACCGATTTTCCAAGAAGATCAAGAACTTCTTAAACAACCATTTGAAGTGGACATCCCTCACCGAATTCTTCTCCTCTCTTGGTACTAGGTTCATCAATTCCATTTCCAGTGGTGGAATTTTCTTCAGATCCTCCCATGCACCCATAAGAAGGAGGAACTCATCATACATCACCCCTAGTATTGGGACCCTTGAGATCTAATGCAGGTCCCATAAACTGATTTCGACCTTTCCATGGTGTAAGTGGAAGGTATTGGTCCTCGATGACCATCTTCACAAAAACTCTGGCATCAGCTTATTTAACAGATAGATATGGAATTGTGAGGCCCAATACACCTCATAAATACCCACTATTCTCAACACTACCCTGAAATCCTCACACGAGGTTCCTACCTGGTTGGTTCAGGACCAGTCATCTCTGAAGTTGTCGCCCTGGCATAGATCCCACTCATCGGACAACCCCTTTCCTGGGTTCCTCAGGGATTCCTTCAAGAGGATACCATATAGTGGGGGAGACATCTCTGATTGAAATACCTTCCCATCAACATTTTTTATGTGATTGTATAGAGAGTCAGCATTGATAGGCGTGATGTCCTCCCAAGCATGGCCATTAGCCACCCTAAACCACTGGTGCTGGCACAACGTGCTCTTGAACCTATAAGTTGGCGTGTCCCTGCTCGCTTCAAGGATGAATATGTCATCCTTCAGTCCAATCCATATAGAGGTAGCCTCTTACATAGTGGATAGTTCTTTTGGATTTCTGATATTAGCTTCACCAGTGAATTATGGTCATAATTTCTCTACAAAACCCCCTATACCTGAGCTATCTACTATCTCCTCCCTCTGGGTAGCATCTACAATGACCCCCTGGCTGCCTCTTGGTGATCTATTCAGTTTTTGTGTTTGGTAGTTTTTTTGTTTTGGTTCGTGGAGCCCTTTCGCGGAGCTCATTCGTGGAGTCCGTTAATGAAAGTAGTTCACAGAGCCCTACATCGGCCTTCATATACAATCCGTAGAGAACACCATCATGATGTCAAAGATTTGTTGTGCACTGTGAAGTAAAAGGCCCGATTCATGGAGAGCAATCACAGAGTACGCGGAGCTTCACGAATTGAGACCGCTAAATGCCAAAATGCAGATATGATAATTGAAAAAAGAGAGGTCAGCTGATCCTATTTATAGGTGAGGAAACCTAGAGCATCGCGGTGCATCCAACCAAGGTGAGAATCATGGCGCACTCATCCCAGCTGTCACCTCTCTGCTTCGCGATCCTCCTTCGCGAGTCAGCTTCGCGATTTACTGAGGGATTTTGGTGATTGAACCTTAAAATTTGATACTCACTTTCTAATTGGATCCAAATATGAGGGGGGGATTTTGTTGGTGCCAAAATTTGGGAAGAACAAGAACAAATGGAAATCCTCTCGGGATACCTCGTGAAGCTTGCCTGCTGAGCCACACAACACCACGACTGGTGCAAAGCTCCCCCTTCACGTGGCCACCACGGATCAAGGAGGAGAGAGGCTCTATGAGCCCCATAGATGTACATGAAACCACCACGGAGCAAGGAGGCGGGATGCTCCATGAACCCATTAGAAATTTGTGAAGCGGTCATGGAGCAAGGATGTGGGAGACTTTGTGAACCCTTTTGACATTTTCTAAGATGCCGTGGAGAAAGGATGTGGGAGGCTTCATTATTACAACACAATTCCATGTGTCCTCATGCCCGACATGCTCTGGTTCATGGTTCCGCTTGCCAATAAATACTGGGCTCCCCATGACCTCAACGGATGAATCCTCCGACCTTTCTCCTTCTTAGCCCTCAAATCGCAAAGAAATTTCTACTCTACGAACCATGAGCTCTTCAAGGTACTTTATCATCACAAAGTGCCTCTCCCTTGGCTTGAATTCAGCCCCTATTCAAAGAGGGATGCCCTTTGTGGAGCCCATAGTCCTCCACGAAGGAAGGGGATCTCCAAGGGGACTCGGGTCTTCACAGAGCACTTATGATTCGGGAAATATCCTCCATGAACATGTGACCCACATGCTAAGGCAGGGTCACTTTATTTCGTGAAGCATGTTGATTCACAATGATACGCTTCATAGGGCACCTTTCCACCATGAAGCACTACTATGTGAAGGCCTTTCCACTTCGCAAAGCACATTTCATATGAACCAATACCCTATGCCTAGGATGGTCCACTTCACTTTGTGATGAAAACCCCTTCACGAAGCCCCTCTGCTACATGGAGCACCATAGCATCATGAGGATTCGATCTATGAACCCCATTCCTCTGAAACTCCTTTTCCCATGCGACCCACTAGGTTTCCACGAAGTTATTTCAATGTTCCTTGGGTTGTACATCCTATTGTGTTGCTTCGCCTCATTCTTCATCGCAAAGGCATGATAAAGGCTATTTCTTCATTACATAGAAATGCTAATGTGGATCCCTTAATGGATCACTCCATAACACCCCCTCATAATGACATTGCAGATGACTTCCCTTCCTCAAGGGTGGGAGGGTATCAGTTATGTAAGACCTTTGGGTGCAGAGGAAACCCACCTCGTCTGAGCTACTGGACGTTAAAGATCCAAGAACCACTATCCTCACCACATTACGTTAAACTATGGCCTCACCCCATGCATTATACATGGGGTGACCCATATCGTACATTCTTTATGACCACTGGTCTCCATGAGAGTGAGATCATTCCTCATGGAATGAGATCCTCTTTATCTGAGTGGCGTCTGTTCATGTGGAAAGGGAAACTACCTTGGTATAAGCCCCTAGATTTTCTTGCAGGAGGCAGCATCCATGGTCCTCCTATATTCTTCCTATACAAAGACCGGAGAGGGGGGATGGGCACTGAATCCATCCTTTCTTCGGTGACAAATCCCTCTCCCTTTGGGCTTTATCTCTACTAGGCATCTACACCGGAGTAATCCCCAATCTCCATCTACCTGGGATGCAGACCACGCGTAAGCCCCTATTTCCTCTTTGGGAAGCTAACCATGTGTAATCCCTTGTTTTCATTTTTGGCAGCTAACGTATAATCCCCATTCCACTTCCCAAAGAACACCTTTCATGACGTGGTCTCCATGTCTCCTCTGGCTCTTGTTTCTCACACCGATCATGACACACGTGGGATTATAGTAAGCATAGACCACAACAATATCCCTAGGAATCCTAGAGTGTAAGCCCCAAACACCATCCCAAACTACATTAACATTGATCCTTTCCATGGAAAGGTATGTAGGAAGCCTCCCTGAAGTTCAATCCCAACAACCAATGGTTATGACCCCCTTCACGTCAGTTCCCACTATCCCAAACTATGTGGACTTTGATACATTCCAAGTAAATGTACATAGGAAGCCTCCCTGAGGTTCAATAACAAAAACTATTGGTTCTGACCCCTTCACATCGGTTCTCACCATATCGCTCTACATGGACTTTGATCCTTGCTAAGGAAAGGTACATAGGAAGCCTCCATGAGGTTCAATCCAAACAATAATTGGTTCTGACCCAGTTTAAGTCGGTTCCAACCATCCCGAACTATGTGGACTTTGATCCTTTCCAAGGAAAGGTACATAGGAAGCCTCCTCAAGGTTCAATCCTAAAAAAAATTGGTTTCTACACCCTTCATTTTATTTCTCACCATCCCGAACTACGTGGACTTTGATCCTTTCCAAGGCAAGGTACGTAGGAAGCCTCTCTGAGGTTCAAGCCCAATATCTATTGGTCCCGAACATCTCCATGTAGGTCTACCCTCATCATGCATGATGTTAAAATATACACCCCTTTTGTCCTGAATGACACTAAATTGTCCCCCATTTAGCGGTAATCCATTGTGTCCCCATCCAGCGGTAAACCATTGTAAACCCCATCCAACGGCAAGCTGTTGTGATCCTCTACCCAACGGTAAGCTATTGTAAACCTCACACAGAGGTAAGCTATTGTGATCCCCATTCAGTGGTAATCCATCGTCAACTCCAGTTAGTGGTAAACCATTATCAACCCCAATCGACGACAAGTTTTCATGTTATGTAATCGACAGTAAGACATTGTAGTCCCCTTAGTTGGGACCCACATATCTTCTTATCCATCGAGCGTTAACTCAAACTCGAGACTCTAACCATGCATAATCCCTAGTATATCGTCTGATTGATGTCATATGTGCACACCCCAATCTTATAACCCTTCCTAAACTACATGGACTTTTATTCCCTACCACGAGGATAAGTAGTAGGTCTCTTTGAGGCTCAAACCCAACATCACTGTCACCATCAAGTCGACTACATTTCCTTCTCCATCCACTTCACATAACCATCCATCAACCATCCTGATTATTACCCAGGCCACCAAGTCCTAATGAGTTCATTCCAATTCACCTCCTAGAATCAGTGTTCCCTCTAGGGGATGCACCCATATGATCCACTCTAGTCAGTGTCCTGATCAGTATGATATGTCTCCACTAGACGTTAAACCTATGGAAAACCCTGTGTTAAACATGTGAAGTTAAGAAAAACATCAGAGACATGCTTATGTCATATTATTCCTCATATTCGATGTGGGATTCCTTAGGATTTTTCACCCTTGATAAACCCTATAATAAGGGGAAGAAACACAAACACGCTAGTGTTCCATCGTCCTGACATGCCAGTGATGTCCGACGTGACTACTCCCCCAAACAATGGTTACTACCCTAAGTGGACCCCTTAAAATGTACCAACAGAAGAAGTTTAATTAAACAGCTTCCATGAATATATGGAACTAGAAAGAGTTTCACGAAAAATGCCTTAATCTATAAGGGAGATCCGGACTTGGTAACGAGTTCTGAGGAGTAATCTATATAAGGAAGAACCGACATCCCATCATCCCATTTCGATCAAGGAGAAAACGTCCATAAATAAGAGAGGGGTGGTGCCCACCTTTGGAAAGCTAGAATGGGGGGGAAACATTCAGCGCATCCTTGTCCTTCTCAAACAGATGGATGCGCGTGCCCCGACGAAAGTGTTGGATACAAGAATTCAATATCGAAAAAAATTTAATTTATTTTTCATGGAAAGGGATAAGGATTATAAGTTTGGATGATGATTTAATGAACGTTTTTTACATATCAATGTTTTAAAATCATAATTTATATGGATTTATATTTTCAAGGATCAAAATTTGTTTCCGAGGAATTTGATGTAGACATCAAGAAAATTTTATCCATAGACTTTGAAACTTTTTAAAGTATATTTTTTTCATTTTGAATAAAAAGGATAAAATGATTATTTTAATGGTCTAAATGTTTATTTTTGAGATCACTATTGATCCTGAAATACGTATTTTACATTGGGGAGTGCTTTTGGTGGGAATCTAGGTCAAAAATAAGAATTAGGAGAGATTTTTATATGAATGTACCATTATTTACATGATTCAATTACCAAATAATAGACCATGCATTCTAAAAAATCAAGTTTCTATGGATTGTATATCGAGATATACAGTTATATAATCATTTTTCATAAACTTTCATCCTATAAAATTTTATGTAGTATGGAATGCACCATTAGATACATGAATAAATACCCATTTATGCTTTCAAAAAATGTAAATTAAATTTACATGTTCTTACTTCAAAATGATTATAATCCTGTTTTACCTTATTAAAACCCCTATAAAATTTTAAAACTATATTTGTATCTTTAGTGATTGTTTTAATTCTCTATTCTAAATCTCAGTGATTCATTGAAGGTATTTGATCAATAAATCCTCATATAAAAGGTAAGATTATATCATTATATTCTCTTACTATAAGATCTCCCATTTCTTTTATCTCTCTATCTATATTTACTATATGATCATAAGGATTTAAATTTTGAAATATGCTGGTTATATATTTTATTTATTTTTTTATAATATATTTTAATATACCAAGATTATAATTGAAATATATCGTTCAAGATATATTTAATTCAAGAAATTTCATACAAGGTGCTGATGTTAGGGAATTTAGGACTAATTATTATATTCTATGTTGCTAATGTTTTTTTTTGTTTATGATTATTAGATAATTTTGTTAAATTATTTTGGAAAAATATCAGAGGTAGTAAAATGATGAAAATTTAGGAGATGTGATAAATTATGTGTTGAAATATTGTCAAGAATTTTCCACAATATATAATATTCATATTATAAATTTTTTTGATGAAGAATATATTGATTAAAAATTAAATTTATTTGTTTTTATAATTCATCTATGATATTAATGATTTATAAAATAATAATATGCAATATTTGTTAATAGTTTAAATGTGATACATATAAGGGTTATTAATTGTGTTTAAAATATTGTAGATAATTATAAATTAAATATGATATTTAATGGGATGGAAAAAATAGTATTTTTTATATCATTAAATCCTATTCCCTTATTATAGTGTAATGGAATTTTAATTTTATATAAAATAATATGTTATATGATACTTTGATGTTCATTTGTTTCTATAAATTCGTTTTCCTAGGATATGAGGCTATTATGTGGGTTTGTTTGTTAATTTGTCCCAATTATTTATGATGATAATGTAATTCAATAAGATATATGAAATTTAACTCTAGGGATTTCCATAATCGAAGATTGATCATAGTTGGAAATTGGGATGATGTGTGGAACTATAAAAATAGTATTCATGTATGGATAAGTGGTTATTTTTTTAAACCATATTAGTTCCCCATTATTGTTTTTATTTTAGTATAGTGCAAGATATGCATTTATTATTGTTATTGTTAAAGTTGTGACATAATGAAATATTTTTGGATAAATACACTTTGTCTGAGATCTATGTGATTGACTAGTGTATTTTTGGGATGGTGGTTGGGTTGATGTTCATGGGTGTGAGGGAAAATTGGATTAAAAATTGTGGTATTTTTTAATGATACATGTCCTATATATGTTATGGGTATAAATGATGATTTTTTCAAGTGTTGGTAATTATTTTTTTAGAATTTTTATTACTATATACATTAACATGCTCTAATCACATATATTTGGGAAAGTTGGGGGAGGATCCTACTAATTATATTTATATGATCACCTCTAATTTATATGTGTTGATTTTGTTGTACCGGACTAGGTCAAAGGTAGTTCTGGGAAACACTAGCTCATGTATGTAGGATTCTAGTTTTTGTACAAGTAAAAGATTTTCATTTTTCTCCTTATGTTATATTGGCCAATTGATTAGTGTCCATTATTCCTTAATTCTTTTGGATCTTGATATTAGTGAAATTATATGAATATGTAATTCATAATGATTATTTTAAGTAGAATATTTCATTGATTTATCATTTTAGATTAATTATCTTATTGTGGGATATTTTTTTATGAAGGTTAATATCTACTACATTTATTATTTTATACATTTCATGTTTTTCACCAACTTGTGGCCTATTGTATTATTATTTTATACATTGATGACATACTATTTAATGTTTTAAAATATGAATATTGTGATTAGTTGGATAAATTACTATAAAAATTATTTTTTATGTAACTAGTACGTGAAATAATATTTTTTATTCGGAATCTGGGTAATGAATAGGGTAGAGGTTACATTTATATCCTGGAATAAATATGAATAATATACTTTGAAAATATTTCAATTAGAATACAAAAAATAGTTTGTACACATATTATTAGTTGTTTCAAATTTAAAACTAAGGACATTTGTAAATAATTATATTTTTTTTACTACAAGAAGATTGTGATGTATTTAGATTTGGTTTCTTTTTTATGGGGGTTAATACATTTAGAATTTTATTTAAAAAATACCATTGTATAATGGTATCAATGGAGTTGGAATAATCTACTCTATATTCTAGGAATGTTCCCTCTTGAATTATTTTGATAGCATTCAAAAATGGAAAAACTAATGAAGCGATAGAAATATATATATAAAAAGAATATAAATGGAAAAATGAATAATGATCCCAAATAAATCACATTGAGTGTGATAAATAATAATGGGCAATGATAATTTTTTATTTAATACATGAAAAAAAATTAAATAAATTTTCTTCACATCTGACGTAATATTATTTTTATTTAATTTTCCTATACATTTTTCTTATCAACAATGAAATATAATGATCAAATAAATGTGCTTTTAATCAAATGAGAATGAGATCCTAAAAATAAAACAAAATTATATGAATCAAAAGAATATATGTTTTTATGATTTATTGATTTGATTGACCCCTTCTCGGAACACTTCATAATAAGTAAGACTAAGAGGGAATAAAAAAATAATCCTCCCCATAACCCCCAGGAAAGTCTCTAAGTAACCTGAATAATTTTTCACTATTATTTTATTTTGTTTAATTTATGAAAGTTTTCATAAGATCATTTTTTCCCTTACTCATATTTCATTTTTTTTGGAAAAATAACTTCTTTTGTAAGAATACAAGGATTTTTTAATGATTTTAAATAAATGGTTTTAATTATTATTAAATTATTAAGGGTCTATTTATTTTTAAAATGAAAGTTGTGCATTATTTGGAATATATCATAAATAGAAATACATGGTATTGATTTTTGGAAATCTTATTTAGTAAAGTGTTACCCATCCCTACACATCTTGATGTGCATATAGGAATTGTTTATCTTAATTCAAGGAAAGTGAAAGTCATGATGTGAACAATGTCTATACTAAGAGGGGGTGAATCAGTGTATCCTACAATTTAAAATTTCCTTAATTCAAATAAAACTTTATTTCCAGTTAATACATGACCATATCAAGTATAAATCTCATCCAAACATGAGAGAAATTAATTATATTGAAGAAAAAATAACACATAAAGTTTTACAATGTTAGAACTCAATTTGAGAACCCACTCCTTGATAAATCCATTTTTTCTCTTGTTATAAATTTCCCACTAATATATTTATTTCAATGAAAGTGGTTTGGATATTTTATATCATGATTCAAATACTTCCAAAAACATATACTTCTTCCACGGGTTCCACCATCTCTCAACAGTTACAAAAAACAATTTACACTACCTGAGAGAGGTCATCATTTAAATATAAGTTACTTTGGAACCATATGAGATGTAACTCCCCAACCCCAGTTTCCCAGATTCAGTTCATTATTACATAACATTGGCATGATCACAACAAAGATCAAATCTCAAATGACTGATTAGTTTAGTATCCTTGGAAACACTAGATACATTCATAAAGTTTACATTACATCATAAAGTGAAAAATACTACTACAACATATTATCTTCATATCCCATAATACTATCCCTGTAGGTCATTCATGAATTAATTCATCACATCCTAGGAAAAATAAAACATTGAAAGGAGTGAGCTCAGATGCACAGTAAGGATAACAATATAGCGGAAACATTCATAAATAATCATAAACATTTAAGGCAATGTATAACTAAAAAAAATCCTTTTAAACTTGAAATTCAGCATAATATGGAAAGGATAAAATGAAATAATTCCATTTACTTAATCACATGGATATTCTACTAGTATAATAATAACATGCAATATCAATAACCACTTTCATAATGATGGAATGCATAATGTCAGACTATCATAACCACGTAGCCACGGCCTCATGCCAAGACTACAAATAAGATTTTGTCAAGGCCTCATGCAAAGACACTAGTTTGTCTCATGAGACCTACTGATGCATCGAGGAGCTATATAGGGCTCCACCCTTCACTTATTATGTCCAATGCATTCCTCATATAAAAAGGTTTAAACATAACATAAACATCCGTATTAAAACTAGCATAAGAAATGTCAATAATTTCTTCATAAACCCTGAATGGTATAAAAATAACACATCCACAGTCAAACATATAACAAAACCATCAATAAAATATGGAATTTTTGTAACATAATAAATAAATTACAAATAAGCATAAAATTCATCAAAGGGTGTTGACATAGATGAAATCAAAACTATTTGAGAGAAATATCTCTTTTTTTAAATCATTTTACAGTACCATAATTATTAAATAAAACATTTACTTTGAAAATATTCTTATAAGATTATAATCGAAGCTTCGACGACTTTATAATGGCGGAAAATAGCCGCATCCGCCGTATAAGTTAAAAAGACATTTTTACCTTAATTCTGTTGAAAAGGTTAAAAAGGACCTTGTTTGGAAAACGACAGAAAGATTCCTTTATAAAAATATTATAAAAAATCAAAAAAGGGTATAAATGACTTTAACCCGTATTTTTTATAATATTAAGAATGTTTTGAAATACATTTTTAAGAAACATGGATGTGGATGATAAAGAGGTCCCAGTATAAACAACCTCGGATAAGGAAGAGATTGTGAAATAACCCTTTCCTTGTACTAGTCCTTGGTTGATGGTTGGTTAACCTCATGTATAATGGTGAAATAATTGTTATTAAATTATAAAATAATCATATATATTAATATGATATCATATATGATCTTTTAACATTGCTTTGTTAATAAAATCATAGTATTATCGTCGTTTCGGGTGTTAAATTACTCATTTTCTTTTATATGTTTTGTTACATAAGCCATGTTTGTCATGGATAGGTTGTATCATATTCATATCCAGAATGATATTAAGTCTTTAATAATTATTTTTATCTATCAAATTAAAATAATTCATGAATGGATACGATGGGGAATGAATCTCATCGCGTTCATGGAGACGGTAGTCTGTACGTACGCACGGGTGACAATATCATTATTTTGATATTAAAATAATATATAATTGGATGGTATATCATATAGAAAGAATCATTATCATATTTTATTTATTATTTACATGAATTATACATCATTATTATACCCATCTAAATAATATTATATTGAATAACAATTACATCACAAAGTGGAAACGGTAGGCCGTACGTACGCACGTATGGTGAAATGTCATTCAAGGGATGGATAAAATAATGAATTTCCTTGTTCCATAATTATAATAACATCACATTATATAGAAGATAATATATTTATTATTTTATAATGGAAATAACAAGGAAATAAGAAGTTGAAGAAGAAAGGAACTTTAAAGAGGGTGGGGAAGACGTTACCTCTTCTTCGGGTTCTTCCTTTTGATTTGATCAAAAGGGATCCTTAAGTTGGATTTCTGATCACAATAAGGCCTATAAGTTGAATTGAGGGAAGTTGAGAGAGTATTTTGGTAGGGTTTTTCCGAACCAAATGGCTTTTAAGGTGTTAATAATTGGTTAGAAGTGGTGTCCTTTTATAAGAGAGAGGAGGGGCACCTTAGGAAAATCTAGAAATATTATTTTATAATAAACTCATATTCGGATTCTAATGGCTCAAAAGTGGATTATTTAATTTTTAAGGTGGTTATGGGTCAAAAACCACTCAACCAATAGAATTTTGACAGGTTTGGGTCATTATATTAACATTATCGTTTAGTTTTAACTCTTAGTTAATTAGTTTGACACTTACCATGTCACTTTGTATTTTTATATTATATAGTTAATAAACTTACTATATACCTCCATGTGACCCTCAAGTGGTCCTTTAATGATACACCTATCATGATATTTTTCTCTTGGCCGAACCTTAGATTTTTAGGAATTGAATATCAATTAATAATATAATATTTGTCTTAAAAACACTTTTATGTCAATTTTGACACTGTTGGGTATTTTGTTTTGGATAAATTTATAAAAGCATTATTACTTAGAAAAATATTTATATAAATAATCATAATATTTCATATTATCCTAGAAAATTATTGGAATTTATAAATGGTCTCAAATTACATTTATTTGGATGTTTATCATATCAATTATCTTAACCTTTCATTAATATGGTAAGTACTGCATCATCATTGTGTCATAAATAAATTACATTATTTAATATCTAAAAATTATAAATAAAATTCCATTATGTTGGAAATATTTTTAGCCTTATAATTAATATTTATAGTAGAAATTTAAAAATATACAACCCCAGGTAAAAATAGTTTTTCTAAAAGATATATGCTTATGTCTTTTTGTATTTATTTTAACTTAATTAATATAAAGTGTCCTTATCACCAACAAGTGGCTCCATGGGGTCTCAAAATCGACCCAAAGATTCCCATGGTCGGAACTGTATCAACAAATAAGGTTATAACACGTTTTAGGGAAATTTATTTTTATTATAGTATTATTTTTTAACCCTTATTTACCGGATTTACCCTTTAACCATGGTAAATAAAATATTTTCCGAAGTAATTATTCAAAATGTCTAAAAATAAAAGTTACCTATTTAAAAAATTTAGAAATCCTGATTTAAAATAGGGAATCCATTTTTCCAAATTCAAAAAATAGAAGTGGTAGAAATTAATTTAAAATTAATTCCCGCTGTCAAAACAAAAAGCGTGTTTTTTAGAGATAATAACTATCAAAAGATTGACACTTGTTTATGTTTGGTTTAAATGTGAAATTATGTCCAATGAACAAAATTGTATTAAATGGTAAAAATATATTCTAAATATACTTTAAAACCACTCAAATTCATAATTTATCACTATTAATTATTTTTATTAAAAATGTTGTTTTTAATTAAAATTTAGTAATTTTCATTATTCATCAAAATATAAAAGTTATCCGAAAAGTACCAAAATTTCATCCTAAGATAATTTCAATATTCCGAATCCAAAAATGAAGTCAATTTTGAAATATAAAATGTATAAAATTTCAAAAAGTGGGTATTACTATTCATAACGGCTACATTGATTGGTTGCGGCGTGTTAGAATCTCGAAGTTGCGTACAGCACACGCTACTGCATTATTCAAAGAGAAGTGTACCGTGGAAGCTTGGGGTGTTACATTCTCTCCTCCTTCAAATAATTTCATCCTAGAAATTTCTAGAATATTATTGCATAAGAAGACTAAAAAGGTTCTTCATCATAAGTTCCTCGGGTTCCCATGTTGCCTCTTCCATCTTATGGTTTCTCCAGAGAACTTTTACCAGACGAGTCGTCCGGTTTCTCAGCACTTGTTCTCTATTATCAAGAATCTTGACGGGTTCTTTGCAATAAGAGATATCGGGTTCCAGTTCTAATTCCTCATAGGTGAGTACATGCATTGGGTCAGGCATGTATTTTCTCAACAGTGATACGTGGAACACATTGTGAACTTTGGAGAGATTTGGCGGCATTGCCAAACAGTAATCTACAGTCCCAATTCGTTCTAGAATTTCGAAAGGTCCGATTTACATGGGACTCAATTTACTTTTATTTCCAAAACGTATAACTCCCTTCCATGGAGATACCTTCAAGAAAACATGATCTCCCACCTGAAATTCCAAATCCTTTCTTCGGTTGTCAGCATAGCTCTTCTGCCAACTTTGAGCTTCTTTGATGTGGTGTTGGATTACCTTCACTTTTTCCATCGTTTCCTCCACCAGTTCTGGGCCTACAAGTTTTCTTTCACCAACGTCGTCCCAACAGGTTGGTGTGCAACATCTCTTTCCATATAACGCTTCATATGGTTCCAACTGAATACTTGAATGGAAGATATTGTTATAGGAAAATTCTACCAGAGGTAAATATTGATCCCACATACCCTGAAAGTCAAGTGAGCAAGATCTCAACATGTCTTCTAAGGTTTGAATAGTCCATTCTGATTGTCCATCTGTTTTAGGGTGGTAAGCAGTGCTCAAACGAAGTTTAGTATCCAAGTCTTTTTGAATACTTTTCTAGAATCTTGATGTAAAGTAGGGATCACAATCCAAGAGGGTGCATGAACTCCTCCAGGCTGTTGCTTTCCAGCTTTCACTTGTTGACAAACCATACATCTTGACACAAAATCGGCAATCTCCCTCTTTATGTTGTCCCACCAAAAATGTTCCTTCAAATCACTCTACATTTTGGTTCTCCCAGGGTGTATAGAGAAATTGGAACTATGAAAATCATCCAACAATTCTATTTTTAGATCAGGTATATTGGGAACACAAAGTCTCTTCCCAAACTTCAAAATTCCATCTTCATACACAAATTCACTCAATTTCCCAACATTCACTGCTTTAATCTTCCTTTGTAACTCTTCATCTCTGGTCTGAGAACTCTTTATCCTTTATAGTAAAGATGGTTTGGAAACCATTTGAAAAAGCATTGATGTTTCACATTACATGGTGATTCCCATATCCATCTTCACTAGATCCATGAAAATAGGGTCCCTTTCAATTCTCATCATGTTCAAAACTCCATGATCTTTTCTACTCAAAGCATCTACCACCTTTTTTGCCTTCCCCAGGTGGTAGTGTATCATGCAATCATAATCCTTGAGTAATTCAAGCCATCTCATTTGCATCATGTTGAGTTCTTTTTGTGAAAAAATATACTTCAAACTCTTGTGATCAGTATAAATCTCACATTTTTCACCATAAATGTAGTGTCTCCATATCTTCAAAGAGAAGATAACAGCTGCTAACTAGAGATCATGAGTAGGATAGTTTTTCTCATGAATTTTCAACTGTCATGATGCATCGATAATAACCCTATCATCTTGCATAAGAACACAACCAATTCATTTCTTTTATGCATCACTATAAATAACGAACCAATCATTCCCTGATGGTAGAGTCAATATAGGAGCATTGATTGATCTTCTCTTCAGTTCTTTGAAACATTCTTCACACTCTTTTGTCCAGACAAATTTAACCCCTTTACATGTGATCTTCGTCAATGGGTTAGCTAATCGGGCAAAGTTCTGGACGAAACGTCGATAATAACCTGCTAAACCAATAAAACTGCGTACCTCAGTTATACCCGTCGGTGCTGGCCATTCTTGGATTGCCTTAGTCTTAGAAGGATCAATAGAAATTCCATCCTTAGAGACAATATGGCCAAGAAAATAAATCTCTTGAATCCATAATTTACACTTTCTAAACATCCCATTTAATTCATGTCTTCTATGGGTGTGTAGGATAATGCACAAGTGATTTTCATGATCTTCATAGATTTTTGAGTATACCAAGATATCATCAATAAATACTACCACAAAATCATCGAGATATTCCTTGAAAACTCTATTCATCAGATCCATGAATACTGAGGGCGCATTAGTCATCCCAAACGGCATTACTGTAAACTCGTAATGCCCATACTTGGTTCGAAATGTTGTCTTCAGAATGTCTTCCTTCTTCACACACAACTAATGGTATCCAGACCCAAGGTCAATCTTTGAAAAGTATTGAGCTCCATGTAGTTGGTCAAATAAATCATCAATGCGAGGTAGGGGATACTTTTTCTTTACTTTTATATCATTAATCTCCCTGTAGTCGACACATAACCTCATAGATCCATCTTTAGTTCTAAAAAAAGAACAGGGGCTCCCCATGGAGAAGAACTAGGGAGAATAAATCCCTTATTACTCAATTCCTCTAGTTGTTTCTTTAGTTCAACTAATTCCACAGTGGTGATTCTATAAGGGGTCTTCGATATAGTCCTTGATCCAGGTATTAAATCAATGGAAAACCCACCTTCTTGTTCTGGACGATGTCCAGGTAAATCTTCCAAAAACACATCTACATATTCTTTCACAATAGGTACATCCTCTATTTGAACATTACTTTCCTCACCCTCAGTCATTTCATTCTCTTCCTCCCCAATAATTGAATTTAGTTCAGCTACTGGGGTTGGATCTAAATAAGAATTAGGTGGTGACAATTCTGCTCTAAAGATAAGGTGTCCCTTATCATCATCATCAAAAATCGTAACCTCCTTCTTCTTACAATAAATATACGAATCATGGTCCGAAAGCCAATCCATACCGAGGATTATATCAAACTCAATCATAGGTATGAAGATGAGATCAACGGATAAAAAAATTTATGTGCTCTAATAGGGACTGATTCACAAAACATTGTTGCAATGATACTTCCCTTGGGGGTTTTGACTGGCAACTCTCTTGTTTAATCAAATTGGAAATATCTAATTTTCATAGCAAACTGGGAAGATATGAAACAATGCGATGATCCAGAATCAAATAAAGCATTTGTAAAACTTGAGGAAACCATTAAATTGCCTTCCACCACGTCTTTCGGAGCTTTTACCTCAGCAGTAGTGATAGCATAAGCTTGACCTTGATCCCTTGGCCTTTTCTAAAGAAATTTCCCCTGATGATTTGGACATTCATTTTCATAATGTCTCATCTCTCTACAATTATAGTATTCCATGTTGACAGAAACTCTCTTTCCCTTGAAATCATGAGCTTGGTGGCCTTTTTCACCACACTTGTAACAGAATCTGGTTCCTTTTAAGCAAGTACCAGGGTGTCTCTTCCCACATTTCCTGCAGGATGGATTTTAAACTTTTCCCTTCTTCCCCTTATTTCCATTTATAGATTGATCAGTAGATCTCTTCTTCACTTGTTTTTCTGTGAAGTCATAAGACTTAGAGAATCCCTTTTCTGTCTTGATTGCACAGGAGACAATATCTTCATACGACGAGAAGGTTTGTGAGACTAATGCTCGACGGAGAAATGGTTTTAACCCATCAAAGAAATGATCAATCATACTTCTTGGGTTATGTATACAATCTGCAGCATACCTCGTTAACCTTGTAAAGTTATCCTCATACTTTGCGACATTCTCATACTCTTTCTGCCTAAGACTCAGAAATTGGCTTTCCTTATCTGTTCGATGGTGTCGAGGAAATTATTTTTCTATGAACAACTCTTTGAACTCCCTCCATTCCATATTTGATTATTCATCATCTTCCTTTGTATTTTGAATCAAGGACCACCATTGGTAAGCATCTCCAGTGAGGCGGTAAACTGTCATGACAACTTTTTCCCTTTCGCTACTCCCCAAAGCATGGAATATAAGGAGTTTATCCATTGCTCATCTACCAATGTATTTGTAATCACATTGAATATTAGTGGTTTTTGCCCTATGAAGCGATCTAACATTGATCCTCCATGCTGTGGATTAGGGTTCTCCGTATGGGTAAGGTTATTATTCATAACCTGAGTGAGTTGTTCCAGTATGGTGATAAGCTGATCAGCACCAGTTACATCACCAGCTCCACCATAATTATCTAGAGCAGGAGGGTAATCCCTTCATGGAGTGCGTGCATTAATACAGTTTCCATTTCGTCCACTAGGAGCCATTTCTAAACAATGGAATAATCTAGATCAGTTTATTAATCAAAATACATAATTCCATACTTGTAAAACACTTAACATAAATTGAACTATTTATGGATATAATCCATAATCATAAAAATGTTTTCTTTGAGGAAGTATATACTCATAAACCCTTCATACTGGTTTGTAATGGAAATGAGAATTATCCTAAGCATATCCCCCAGGAGTGTCATAACCAAGAGTGCAGCAAGGCCCATTGTCGTGCACCAGTTCCCGTTCGAGTCTAGATCAACGCGGTGTTTTTGGGTTTTACCCCTAGGTACATCTGTGCCAGATCCGCCACTACCTGCTCGTATCCAAACAGGGATGTATTGCTCAGAATACTCAAAAAATCTCTACAATACCAAAATTCTAGGAAGTTTTCTATTTTTTAAAAGGTTGTGGCCAAAGCCTCGTTTATTTTTAAATCAAAGAAAAGACCTCTTTTAACTGGTAGAGGGAGACCCATTACATAGCCTGAAGGCCCAGTGGGCATTTAGCCCATTGCATGGCCCGTAGGCCCATTTTCATGGCCCAAATCCCATTCTGTGAACAGTAATGCTACAGTTCCCTGAACTACTACAGTTCTGCACAGTACCCACCGCTGGTATAGTACTTCACCGCCGCTACAGTGCCCTGCCATCGCTACAGTGCCCACCGTTGCTACAGTACGCCGCTGCTACAGTATGCCCCGACCCCAGTTGCCCAGAGTCAGTGCATTATTACATAACATTGGCATGATCACAAGAAAGATCAAATATTGAAAGGCTGATTAGTTTAGTAGCCTTGGAAACACTAGATACATTCATAAAGTTTACATTACATCATAAAGTGAAAACTACTACACCAACATCTTTTCTTCATATCCCCTCATACTATCCTTGCATGTCATTCATAAATTACATCATCACATCCTGGAAAAAATAAAACATTGAAAGGGGTGAGATCATATGCTCAGTAAGGATAAAAATATAGCGGAAACATTCATAAATAAGAATAAATATTTAAGGAAATGTATAACTAAAACAAAAGCCTTTTGAACATGAACTTCAGCATAATATGGAAAAGATAAAATGAAATAATTCCATTTACTTAATCACTTGGATATTCTACTAGTCAAATAATCACATGTAATATCAATAAACACATTCATAATGATGGAATGCATAATTCCAGACTATCATAACCACGTAGCCAAGGCCTCGTGCCAAGACTAAAAATAAGATTTTTTCAAGACCTCATGCCAAGACACTAGTTTGTCTCATGAGACCTACCGATGCATCGAGGAGCTATAGCGGGCTCCACCCGTCACTTATTAAGTCCAATGCATTCCTCATATGAACGAGTTTAAACATAACATAAACATTCGTATTAAAACTAGCATACGAAATGTCAATAATTTCTTCATAAATCATGAATGGTATAAAAATAACACATCCATAGTCAAACAAATCACAAAACCATCAATACAATATGGAAGTTTGGTAACATAATAAATAAATTTCAAATAAGCTTAAAATTCATCAAAGGATGTTGACATAGATGAAATCAAAACTATTTGAGAGAAATATATCTTTATTTTAATCATTTAAAAGTCCCATAATTATTAAATAAAAAATTTACTTTGAAAATATTCTTATAATATTGTAAGGGAAGCTTCAACAACTTTATAACGGCGGAAAATAGCCGCATCCACCGTATAAGTTAAAAAGACATTCTGACTTTAATTCTGTCGAAAAGGTTAAAAAGGACCTTGTTTGAAAAATGACGGAAAGATTCCTTTATAAACATCTTATAAAAAGTAAAACAAGGGTATAAATGACATTAACCCATATTCTGTAAAATAGTAAGAATGTTTTGAAATACATTTCTAAGAAACATGGATGTGGATTATAAAGAGGTCCCAATATAAACAACCTCGGATAATGAAGAGATTGTGAAATAACCCTTACCTTGTAATTTTCCTTGGTTGATGGTTGGTGAAACTCCTATATAATGGAGGAATAATTGTTATTAAATTATACAAGAATCATATATATTAATATGATATCATATATTATCTTTTAGCGTTGGTTTGTTAATAAAATCTTAG
This sequence comes from Viscum album, assembly GCA_963277665.1. Classification (NCBI taxonomy): domain Eukaryota; kingdom Viridiplantae; phylum Streptophyta; class Magnoliopsida; order Santalales; family Viscaceae; genus Viscum; species Viscum album. Next base: position 672,736,135 of record OY728123.1, read on the forward strand.
TATTATCGTCGTTTCGGGTGTTAACTTACTCATTTTATTTTATATGTTTTGTTACATAAGTCGTGTTTGTTATAGAAAGTTTGTATCATATTAATATCCAGAAATATATTAAGTCATTAAGAATTATTTTTAACCATCAAATGAAAATTATTCTTGAATGGATACGATGGGGAATGAATCTCATGACATTCGTGGAGACGGTAGTCCGTACGTACGCACGAGCGACAATATCATTATTTTGATATTAAAATAATATATAATTGCACGGTATATCATATAGAAATAATAATTATCATGTTATATTTATTATTTAAATTAATTATACATCATTATTATGCCCATCTAAATAATAATATATGTAATAACAATTACACCACAACATGGAGACGGTAGGCCGTACGTACGCACGTATGGTGACATGTCATTCAAGGGATGGATAGAATAATGAATTTTTTTGTTCCATAATTATAATAAAATCACAGTATATATAAGATACTGGCTTTGTTATTTTAGAATGGAAATAACAAAGAAATAAGATGTTGAAGAAGAAAGGAACTTTAAAGAGGGTGGTGAAGACGTTACCTCTTCTTCGGGTTCTTCCTTTTGATTTTATCAAAAGGGATTTTTAGGATGGCTTTATGATCAAAATAAGGCATCAAGGTTGAATTGAGGTAAGTTTAGAGAGTATTTGGGTATGTTTGGACGAATCAAAAGGCTTTGAAGGTGTGATGAATTGGTTAGAAGTGGTGTCCTTTTATAAGGGGGTGGAGGGGCACCTTAGGAAAATCTAGAAATATTATTTTATAATAAATTCATATTTGGTTTATAATGGCTCCAAAGTAGAATATTTAAATTTTAATGTGGGGATGGGTCGAAAACCACTCAACCAATAGAATTTAGATAGGTTTGGGTCATTATATTAACCTTATCTTTTAGTTTTAACTCTTAGTTAATTAGTTTGACACTTACCACGTCACTTTGTATTTTTATATTATATAGTTAATAAACTTACTATATACCTCCAAGTGACCCCCAAGTGGTCCATTAATGATACACCTATCATGATATAAGTTTCTATGTCGAACCTTAGATTTTTAGGAATTTAATATCGATTAATAATATAATATATGTTTTAAAAACTCTTTTATGCCAATTTTGACACTATTGGGTATTTTTTTGATAAATTCATAAAAGCATTATTACTTGGAAAAAAATTTATATAAATAATAATAATACGTCATATTAACCTATAAAATTATTGGAATTTATAAAAAGTATCTAATTACATTTATTTGGATGTTTATAATATCAATTATCTTAATCTTTCATTAATACACTAATTACTGCATCAACATTGTGTCATAAATAAATTACATTATTTATCTCTAAAAATTATAAATAAAATTCCATTATGTAGGAAATCTTTTTATATTTCTAATTAATATTTATAGTCGAAATTTCAACATATATAACCCTATGTAAAAATTGTTTTTCTAAAAGATATATGCTTATGTCTTTTTGTATTTATTTTAACTTAATTAATATAAAGTGTCCTTATCACCAACAAGTGGCTCCATGGGGTCTCAAAATCGACCCAAATATGCCTTTTGCCAGACATTTATCAACCAATAAGGTTAGGACACATTTTAAGGAAATTTATTATTATTATAATATTCTTTTTTAACCCTTATTTATCAAATTTACCCTTTAACCATGATAAATAAAATATTTACCGAAGTAATTATTCAAAAGGTCTAAAAATTAAATTTACCTATTTAAACAATTTGGAAATCATGATTCCAAATATGGAATCCATTTTTCCAAAATGAAAACACAGAAGTGGAAAAAATTAATTTAAAATTAATTCTCATTGTTAAAACAAAAAAGCATGTTTTTAGAGATAACAACTTTCAAATGATTGACACATGTTTATGTCTGGTTTAAATGTGAAAATATGTCCAATTACCAACATTGTATTAAATGGTAAAAATATATTCTAAATATACTTTAAAACCATTAATATTCATAATTTATCACTATTAATAATTTTGATTAAAAAAGTTGTTTTTAATTAAAATTTAGTAATTTTCACTATTCATAAAAATATATAAGTTATTCGAAAAGTACCAAAATTTCATCCTAAGATAATTTTGATATTATGAATCCCAAAATGAAGTCCATTTTGAAAGATAAAATGTATAAAATTTCAAAAATTTGGTATTACTATTCATAACCGCTACTTTGATTGGTTGTGGCGTGTTAGAATCTCAAAGTTGCGTACAAAACACGCTACTGTATTATTCAAAGAGAAGTGTACCATGGAAGCTTGGTGTGTTACATGAGAGAACCCAATATTTGATCTTGAAATATAATATATAGAATACAAAATTCAACATTTTCATGAATATCCACTTAATATTCTACCTATTTAATAAACTCGAAAGAACAGAGTTTTCTCAACTCACATTATACAAAAACCTTAGAGGATATACTTCTCCTTGTTCTCCTAGACTCGGCACTATAAGCATGGGTAGATAGATTTATAGGTATCTATGACCATATATCCATGAACTTATTCTTCTTATAAACTCATAAATCTCACATATTTATATTTTTCATATATAATATAACCTCATCTATAAACAAACCTCTATATTCCCTAATAAAAAGTCACATCCACTTTTTTCCAACATGCTTATAGTAATGAGAAAAAAATTATTTTTCCTTATCCATGAAATTATCAATAGATTTGATATTTCCAAATCTATCCAAATAATATAATTAAATTTATAAATTCATTTTCAATATCTTGATATTTAATATTGAGAATAATATTTATGTTTTTATCCAATAACATAATTATTAAATTTCAATTTTTGATTCCAAACGATTTTACATGGATTGATCACCATATCCATCACATAGGAATGCTTCCCAAGTATAATCTTCCAATACTATCCTCTTTGTCATCACCTTCCCAAACCAAAGGCTAAAACATATTAATAGAAATCCAAAATAATTAAACCCATTGAATATTCACAAAAAAAAATTATTATTTCATTAACAAGTACCCAAACAAATTGCACTCGCAACTCTACTATGTCTGCAAACATTAAATCAAAATATATTACACCAAAAAAATATAATATTTTTTAAATTCTTTATTAAAATGTAATTTGGAATGTTATAAACTTAAAATAATCATAACAATCACATATTTCTAATCTAGAAAATCATTTCAACTTCATTGAGATATCCCTCATTTTGTTGAACTAGTTCTCAAAATATTCTTCATGATTTGGGGATCATATATTGTTCATGTGGGTTAAATAACATTTTAACTGTGCTATTTTAATCCATGAGTATTATTTATTTCATCACATGGTTTCAATTTCTTCAAAAAAACTCAATTTTATATTTTTTAATTTTTTTCATTGTATATGTCATGAAAATTCTAATATATAGAACCTTATATATACAATAAATGATGCTTATATAGATACTAAACCATACATGAAATAATTTAATTCTTATTAATTAGAAATTATGTTTATGTAGATGAAGTGTATTCTCATACAAAGAATCATCCTTATAAAAATAGATGATGATGTTTAAGAAGATGCAGATTGGTGTTTCCAGATTGAATGATCCCGACACACATCAAAATTTATCCTTATGACCTTGAGAATAATTCCAACCCAAATAAGTAACCTTATGAAATAAGATATAATATTATGAAAATATGATATTTTTATTTTCTTATTTATATGGAGTTAATTGATTATTAAGAATCCGATCATCCTTATGGAACATAGGGAATAACCCTTACAAAAATCTCCATACATGCCATATTTATGTTGGAACTCATAAATATTAAAATTATTCACTTAAGTTTATAACCACATATAAACACTTAAATAACATAGCAGACACTATAAATCACCTTAAAAACATTTTATTTATATGGTTTACAACATATAAAAAAATATTAAAAAATTCCTCCATGTTATAGGGTTCTTCAATCTCACCATATGGATTTATTTTCAACCCTTTTTCACATCACATCTAATATGGTCAAGATCATAAATAATTTAAATAAAATCTTGAAATAATAATTAACTCAATTCATTTATAAAATGAGATACTTTTAGAAATCACACCATAGAATAAACTCATCTTTTTGGAGAGAAAAATATCCCTCAGGGATAATAAGCATTTTTCTATAGTTTTAAATGATCGATCCTTATAATATCCTTCAAATAAAATATTTATAATGAAAACATATCCATATTATTAAATTAATTATAGATATAGGTACCATGATTTATTATGAATATCCATTTCAAGACATTTCCATTTATGAAAATTGGGTAAAGAGTTGTGTCACTTTTCTACCCCTTGAAAATATAATCCAAACACTTTTGGGAGGTGATGATTACATATGTTTTTATGTTTGAGTTGAAGGGTAAATGTTAAGCATCATCCTTAATTCAAAGAGACTCTCCACTAGTAATTCTTCAGTGAAAAAAATATACATTAGTTACTAATGGTTATGGGAATAATAGAAGTGTGCAGAGATGGGAAAAATGTTATTTTTTTTAATAATTATTGCTTGAAAGAAAGATTGAGGATATTTCATGCCAAATTCATATTTAATTTCTTAAATATCTAAAGAAATAAATACAAGGGATTATGAAATTTCATCATTATGGAATTTTTATCATCTAGATATACCCTTTTATATTACCTTTGATGCACTGTGCGGATCCAAAAATAGAATCCTTCAAGAGGTGATCCACATGTACTCCTATGATCTCCATGAAGCATTATTCAATCTACGACTTCTAGGGTGATGAGTCAAATGTATTTCATTGTTTTTTATTGATCGATCATTATTTGGCCTTGAAAAAATATCTCTTTCACTTATCCTTATTGATATGGATATAGAATGAGGAGTTTATAGATAATGTAATGCGCATAACAATTCTAATTCTCAATTTTTCTTTCTCTACACAATTACATCGTTGTATATTTGTTGAGTTAGAATTTAAGTGAAAATATTATTTAATTTTATACGATATATTAAATAACATTTATTACCTTTAACAAACCATATGAAATAGAATAATAATTATTTTATTATTATTTTGTTGGCACATTAAGAATTTTTCAATAACAAATATTATGTTACGGTCTTGTTAATTAATATTTGTCGGCGAACTTAGTCTTGGTCTGCTCGAATTCTTCTGGAATTTATTGAACAACCAAATAAATATCTTAGTCATAAATAAATATTTTATTCACAATATAAAAAATAAATATTTATTAAAATATTCATAAAATAAAATAAATGTTTTCTTCAAAATATAAAAAAATATTTATTTAATTTATCTGATAAAAATAATTTGAATAAAATTATTTCTCAAAATTTAGAATAATACATATTCCAATAATTAAATTCAAATATAATTAAATCTAGATCAATGGAAACACTTAGTGTCTTACCATCTACATTTCATTCTTATTGGCATGAGGCGAGTTTTCCAAAAGTACAAGATTACTATCTTGCAATGGGTCAAGGCACCCAAGAGAACGAACTTAATGCATCAATGTAAAAAACCACATAAAATTCTCACCATTTAATATAATCCCCTTTTCATAATATATCATCATGTTGGTTTCATATCTATCTCACCAACCTATATTTTTTAAATGCCTTTATTTGACTATCTGAAATAAACATGTCGTTACACCATGTCCATCTAATTTAATGAAACAGTTATATTCCAATCCGTGGTTTGAGATATCAACTTCCAAATATATGGAAAATACAAATCAATTCTCGACATATTCATTTATTATGTATCTCTTGGGGCACACCAAATGTGTCCAACCTTTCACTAAATGGTTATCATCATGACTTATAAAAATCTTCTAAGTATGTGAGTTGTAACATCCATTAATATTAATTTTAATGTCTAAGTACCATCACTCATGCTACTAGATAAGAATATCTGATGACACCAAAACATACATAATTTCAACAAGTATGCATGTTCTCATAGTGTCCCATCATGAAGATTACTAAGTGAAAACTTCCTGATAAGATGCCTCTTTTTCTTATGATTTATTACAACTAAAATTCTATGTACTAAATGTCTCATCATAGAAAGTTATCCAACTAGAAAACATTTTTTGAGAATATATTCAAAGCATATCATGGTTATTATCATGGATGGGAATTACTATGACCTTATCAATTTGATGTATACTGAAGTACATTATAAAATTATATTATTGATGAAAACAATATCTAATAAGAAGTTCCATTAATGTTAAATACATCAAATCTACATGAAATCAAAGTACAATCAGTTGGTCCCAGTACACAAACTCTAAAAAACTACCAATTAGATAAGATCCAATATCCTATAACCTTTAGTCTGTTAGACCTCACCTGACAGCTATGTATCTACTAAATCAAGGCATTAGTCATGGGTCCTAGCACATTTTCTTCTATAGAAATACTTATCATTGCAAATTCACCTCTAAAATACAAATCCTTTAAGATATGATACTTTTGAAGCATTTTCTTCATCAATTATTATGACATTGGCTCTATTTCAAGAATCACACTTGTAGTATTATCGTAATAGACTATGATAGACTCACTACTTCAAGATACCACATAGAGCTATTAGATGAATTTTTGCATCAAAACTTCTTATTTAGCTTCATTAGAAGCTGCAATATACTAATACTCATCTATATAATCTAAACCCACAACCTAGTTTGAGTTCTTAAAGCTCATAGCATCTCCATTCAAAATGAATATAGGTTCACTTTGTGTCTTCATGTCATCTTGATCAGTTCGGAAACTAGAATATATATATCCTTTGATGACTAGTTACTCATCTCCTCCATAAACTAGTAACATATCCATAATATGGCTCGTATACTTGAAGATGTACTTGATTTCAATCCAATGGAAACCACCTGGATCAAATTGATATATTCCAACCAAACATAATGTGCAGGAGACATTTATCCTAGTATATAGCTTAACCTACAAGAATGACCTAATTGATGATTCATATGGAATCCATATCATTCTATTTCTTTCCTCATGTGTATGAGGATACATTATCCTAAAAAGATGAATTACATGTGACATTGGAAACAATACCCTATTGGATTGTTTAATACTGAATCTCTCCAGTATATTGACAATGTATATACTTTGACTTTGGTCGAGAAACCTATTGGATCTGTCATGATGGATATTGATCCCAATAATATATGATGCCTCACCCTATTCCTTTATATAAAATCCTTTATTTGACCGGTCATTAATAATTTAAAGGACAGGTATTTCATTTCCAATGAGTAATATGTCATCAACATATAGTATTTAGAAAATTAAATCACTCCCACTCAACCATATAAAGACACATGAATTTAATTTGTTATTTATGAAACCAAATTCAATTATCACCTCATTAAAAAAAATTTCTTGACCTGGATGCATACGTTTACCAATGAAATTGATCTTTGAAACTTGCACTATAAGGTCGCAACCTTAAACCATACTTAATATTAAGTTAAGTCAATAATATGAATTTCATTCACATAGAGGATCTTTTCAGCTTTATAAATTTATTGAATTAGTCCATAACTCATACATAACAACCTAAATATTACAAATTGTTGTACTCCCAATCACATTTTTTCATAAAATATAAAAAAATGTTTAAAAAGAAATATGGTTTCGTTTCATCTTTAGACTTCATAAATTTTTCTTGATCCCATCCTTGAATATATTCTTATCTAAATCCAATGAAAACATTTCAAAACTTCATATGAACATAAAACTAATATTAAGGGGTTCACAGAGAAGAATAATTGTTATTCTTGTGGAGACAATTAAACCATGAATACATTAAAATAAAGTAGTATTTTTCACATTTAAGAATTAGTAATTACACATCACTAAATATAAGCTCATTGATTACCATTTTGGTAATACAAATATTACCTTAAAATATATAGAAAGAAACATATAACATATAAAGGTAACTTGGGACATAATCATACTTAATGGAATATCCATACGGTCTACTTCAACACATATCACTCTTACAAATGGAATAGCCATTTGACTGAATTCCACACCCAATGCATTAGAAGTTGTAATGTAACCACCCATCCTTGGTTTATCATGGAATGAACCATATTTGGTTTATCACATAACCACCTATCTCTATTTTATCACGTAACCTCCCATCAAATTTCCAAGTACCATTATATAATCATAACACATAAAATATTTACATTATCAACATTTCACTCTTAAAATTTCATTTGCAATTATAAGAAATAATATCAAGATATTGAAATAGGAAATCCAAATTCAAAACCATTTTCAATACCAAAATATCTAAAAAGTAAATAAGGTATTTCTTTCCCTTTTGAAAAAATAAGACTGCAAGAGGAATCCAAATATCAAATAATGGTCAGAGCGGTAGAGAAGACATTATCACCTCATATGTTAAAAATATTCCTTTTTTCATTTTTTAATGAATGTAAAACACTTTTTATTAATAGATTACTTTAGAAAACCTCTTAATGAAATAAAAGTAAAAGGGGTTCATTCTACACGTTATAAAAGAAGGGGGTGTATAACATCAAAATATGCCTAAATGAAAGAAGATTGAGAAAATGTACTTTACCTTGAGTTAGATTCATCATGAACATTCCATGATCATCCAGAATAATAAGCTAAGGATAATTTACACATTATAGAGAACCTTTTTCAAGTTTATTATTCCCTTTATTTCACTTATTTATAATGTTATAACAATTACTTAATTATTTATATTCATGTTCGATGTTTTATCGATATTCTATACTTGCGTCGAAAATGAAGTTTGTATGATGTCAAAAGACCATGTGGTCATAAGTCTATCATAACCAAAATAATATTCATGACATTATTATCATTTTTATAAAACAATTTTACTTTTAAATTAAACCGTGAAGTGTGGTTATGAAAAATAAACTACATTATATGCATGGAGGTGGTAAGTCGTACATACATATGAGTAACATTTTCCATTTTTCATTGATCATTACTAAAAGAGGTTGTGTATTATTTTATCTTTAAATAATTATCATAAAATCATTAATATCATATTATTCATTTAAATATTCTTACATATATCATACCAGTGATATAATGAGTAAAAACAAGTCGCATCACTTCGTGGAGATGATAGTTCACATGTACGCACGAACGACATTATCATTTTTATGCACATGGAAGATAAGAATGTAATTTATATATTACTATATTTTAATGATTAATATTTCATGAATACAACATAAGAACATTAATTACATTATTATAACTATTCATGAGATATGGTTATGAAAAGCAATTTAGATCGGTTTGTGGAGGTGATAGTTCACATCTATGCACAAATGATTCATTCCTTTCCCATTTAATGAAAGTGGAGATGGATTTAGGTGATGGTATTATCATAATAAAATCAAATTATATTGAGGATAATGTATTTATTATTTCATATATGAAGATGAATGTATTATGTAAGTGAAAGAAGTAATAAAATAGAAATAATTAAAGAAAACAATACCTCTTCTTTCGTGGATACTTTTTGAAGAACACCTTAACACATATAAAGAGGTATTTATTCATAAAATAAGGCTTAAATAATGTGGGTAGTGAATCTAGTAAGGTTTTTTTGAAGATCTTGGCTAAATAAAAAGTTTCGGGATGTGTGTGTATTAGAGAGGAATGTGTGTCTTTTTTGGGAGAGGGGAAGGGCACCCTTGGAATCATCAAAAGTATTAAATTAATATAATTTAAATTTATATTACAAATGCTTCCAAATTCATTTAGTTATGATATTTGAAGATGATATATTGATATATATTTATCCAATGAAAATTATACATGATTTAGTACTTTTTTTATCCTTATTTTTTTACATTAACCCCTTTTAACTCTTACCATTTTAACATGTAATTTACACATTGAGGGTTAAAATAATTACCAAATCATACCAATAAACCAATTAATGAGTAATTAATGAAACTTTTGGACATACATAAATTTTTTGGTTAAACATAGATTTTTATGAATCTTATATCATTTAATTAGATATTTTATATTTTATGTTTGTAATTATGTCTATTTTTTACCCTCTTCATTTCATGACATTTTTAAAATATCATTAAAACTTGATTCTTTCCATAAAACCTTAAATAAATCCTAAAATGTCATATTGTTTCATAAAATTCATGAATGGAATCAAATATTTAAAATTATATTTATTTTAATAGTATTAATATCATTTATTTTATTCTTTCTTTAATATATCTATTACTGCAACACGATTGTGTCATAATTAAATTTAATTATTTAATTAAAAACATTATAAATAAATTACCATGATTTAGGTAATATTATTATATTTATAAGGACAATTTATAGTAAAAGTTATCACTTATATAATCCTATATAAAAATTGTTTTAGTAATAAGAGGCTTGATAGTGACAAATTTTCCTTCACTTTAATCTAAATGTTATAAACGTCATAATCAAACCCATGTTCCTTCCAAATTCAAAAATTTAGACCCAAGGATTTTCTTTCTCTAAAATAACTCGTCAAATAATATTATTAGAAGTCTTAAGATAGTTTTATATTATTATAATAATATTTTTTCCTTTAAATACCCTATTTACCTTTAACCATGGTAAATGAAATACTAAAGTAACAATTCATCAAAAATTATATTGATCCTATTAGACCAAAATTTTCATACTTATTACTACCATGTATTTTAGTTTCTGAAAATTCAAATCACATAAGTGGAAAAATTATATTTAAAATTAATCTCATCGTTGGAATGAGAAAATGGGTTTTTTAAGTAAAATGTTCAAAAGTTCACATATGTTTTATTTTAAATTTCAATATGAAATTGAATCCAATGAACTAAATTGGATTAAAGGATAAAAAAATTAAAATAATTACACATTAAAACCAATTAAAATGAAAATCTAACTACATAAATAAATTAAATGAAAATGTCATTTTTAATTAAAATGCATTATTTTTAACTATTCATTAAAATATGAATTTAATAAGAAAAATACCAAAAATTCAGAAAATGTAAATTTTTATATCCCACTTGAAAATAAGAGGTTTGTTATTGAAAATATAATATATAAAGGTGACAGAAACTATATTTAAAAATGGTTCACCATCAAAAGGTGGTAAAAATACATTTTAAAAATATTAGATTCTTTTATTCTTAAAATTGGATTTATTCTAATTTTGAGCCTATTGAATTTATTATATGAAAGTAAAAATAATGAATAAACATGTGTTAACATAATATAGTTCATTATGTTAATTCTCGCCAATACAATGGCTAGGTGATAACTACCATTTAAAATAATAATATTAATGATATATTATTTTTTAGTATATCTTAGTCTTGTGTGAAACATAATAATTTAGAGAAACTCATTATTGCGTGTTGAGTACAATATTAGAAATAGAATCCCATTTAATGTAAAATTAATATCTAAGCTATAAATATTAATAGATTTTAAAAAGTCTTTTTTTATAATTTCCTAATATGTAACATCCTTCCCCCATTTTGGAAATCGTGTCCTCATAATTGTTTTTACTTATCAAATAAGTTGTGGTAGTTCTCCCTCAAAGAATTTCCAGATTCCCGTATTGCCTCTTAAACTATATGGTTTTTACATAAATCCTTAACATGATGAATAACCTTATTCCACAACACTTGATCTCGGCAGTCTTGAATCATGACTAGTTATTCCTCATAAGAAAGATTCTCCTCCAACTGAACTACTTACAGGATCAAAACATGAGATTGATCCAACATATAAATTCTTAATATTGAAACATGAAAAACATTTCATACCCGGTATATACTTGGAGGTAAACCCACTCAGTATGAAACTGATCCAACTTTTTCCCGGATTTCATAGGGTCTAATGAATCGTGGACTCAGCTTCCCTTTCTTACAAGTACACATCACAATTTTCCATGTAGAAACTTTGAGAAAGAAATGATGGTCTACCTAAAATGAAATATCCATCCTCCAATTATCTATATAACTTTTCTTCCAACACTGTTTTATCTTCATGTGTCTCTGAATAAATTGAACTTTCTCTACATTTCCACTACCAATTCTGGTCCCATCATCTTTTTTTCACCCAGTTCATCCCAAAAAGTTGTAGTACGACACTGATTTTAAAATAATTCCTCAAATGGTTCCATCTGTATAATGGAATGAAAACTATTATTGTAAGAAAAGTCAACCAAAGAAATATTTTCATCCCAACTTCCTTGGTAATCTATTGAACATGCACGTAGCATATCTTCCAATGTATGAATTTTTCTTTCTAACTACCTATATGATTGCAGATGAAATGCTATATTGAAATTTAATTCATTACCCAATGACTTATGAGGACCTTTCCAAAAGTTAGATGTGAACCTGAGATCACGATCAGATACAATATAGAGGGGAAATATGTGTAACATGACGATCTCTTTAATATACAACTGAGAAAGTTGATCTAGAGACAGAGTATCTCGAATAGTAAGAAAATGAGAAGATTTAGTCATTCAGTCTACAATAAACCAGATATTATTATTCCCTTAAGAATTCTATGGTAATCCCACTTTGAAATCCATGGTTATATTTTCCCATTTCCACTCTGGCATTGAAAAATACTAAAGAATCCCTTTCAGTAACTATCACTCTACTTTAACCTATTGAAAAATCAAACAACTTAGTGTAAATTCATCAATATCTCTTTTCATTCCATCACTATAGTAATACTCTTGATGGTATTTTTATAAGTTATTGATGCCCAGATGAACAGAAAATAGTGAACTATGAGCTTCACATAACAAATATTTATTCAACTATGAATCAAAATGAACTCATAATCACTTTAAAAACCACAAAACACAATCTTTATCATTATTTAATTCAGGTAACATACCCTTCTAATCCAATTATACCTTTTTCTACAACTCACTTTCTTCATTATGTACTTTCTTAATTCTTTCTGATAGATATGATTTCACTGCTACCTAAAAAAAACAGAGTAATTTCCTACACCAACAACTTCCACAAAAAAATTCATCAAATAATTAAACAAATGATATCATTCCTAACATATCATGGTTCATGTATCATTACATTTTTGACTCAAAGCATCAGTCAATTTAATTTATTTTCATGAATGATAATGAATCGTGTAGTCATAATCCTTGATTAATTCTATCCTTATCCTTTTTCTCAATTTCAATTCATTCTGAGTGAATATATATTTCAAACTTTTGTGATCAGTATATATTTCATAATTTATTCCATATGAATTATGCCTTCAATTTTTTTAAAGAAAAAACAACAAAATATAATTCCAAATCATGTGTAGGATAATATAACTCACGGGTTTCAAGTGATGTGGAGAATAACCAATTACCTGATCATTCTCTGTTATGAAACAACCAATTCATTTCAATTAATAATCAAATAAGATACAAAATTCCCCATTCCTAGAAGGTAGGTCCAAAACTAGATCATTTAATAATTTTCTTTTCAGTTCCTGAAAGCAATCATCACATTCTTTTTTATAGATTAAATTAACTCCATGACATGTTAACTTTTTAAGTGGTCTAGATAACCAAGAAATGTTTTCAAAAATTATTCTGTAATAACCCATAAGTCCCTAAAAACTAAGAATATATATGTTACTTGTAGGTCATGGACACTCTTCAATAACATTTATCTTAGAATGTTCAATAGTTATCCCATTCATTAGAAACAATATGACCAAATAATGAAATTTTTTGCAACAAAAATTCACACTAACTAAATATTCCATATAGTTTCATTTCTTTTAAGGATTAAAAAAAACCTTATGTGACTTTATTTTTCCTCCTGATTTTTTGAATATATCAAAATATCATTTGTAAACACAACCACAGACTGATCCGAAAGCTGATGAAAGACATCATTAATGAGATTAATAAATACAATAGATTAATTAGATAAACCAAAGGGAATAACTACAAACTCATAATTCCCATATCTCATTTGAAATTATTTCATTCGAATGTCATCCACTTTCAACTTCAAATGATGGTACGTCGACCTGAAATCAATCTTCAAAAAATACTGAGCTCACTAGATCTGATCAAACAAGTCATTGATGTGAGGAAAATGATAATTGTTCTTAATTGTGTTGTTATTCAAGGACACATAATAAATACAAGGTCTCATAGAACCATCTTTCTTTTTCACAAATAAAACAGGGGTACCCCATGGTGATGTTTTAGGACGAAGGAAAACATTATCATGAAACTAGTGCAACTATTTTTTTCAATTCCACTGATTATACTTGATCCATTCGATATGTGGGTTTAGAAATATCATTATCATTAGGAACTAAATCTATAGTAAAATCAACCTCCCAGATCATGAACAATACCAGGAAATTCATTAGGAAAAACATCTATAAATGAATTCACTACCGACCTGTCACTAAACAAAGCAGTTTCTTTCTTTTCAACAACATGATCTAGATAACATTCTCTGCCATCTTTAATCAATCTCTCATCTTATGGGTAGGTTATATGAGGTATGAAATTATTTAATAAAACATTCTTGGATTTATAATCTATTCTATCATGGTAAAATAAAATCTAATTCATACCCAAAATGATATCAAATTACACTATGAGAAGTTTAACAATATTTAATGAAAATAAAATCCCACTAATTATAATAAGATTATTCCAATAAATCATTTTTGAATTTATACATTCACCTGGAGTTTTTAAAAAAAAGTTATAAATCACATTCATAAGGCAATATTTCCAGTGTTCTTGTAGATCTCTCCGAAATGAATGACTTTGAAGATCCAGAGTCAAATAGTGTATTATAATATTTTGAAAAAAGCCATAACATACTTTTCACCACTTCTTTTGATGGCCCACATCAACCATAGTGGTAGAAAATGATTTTTCCATGGCCTTCTACTTTCTTTCTTTCTGGTTTAGACCCTGAGTAACCAACTTTGGACACACATTGGCATAAATTCCTAAATCATTACAACTAAAACATATTACCATTGTCTTTTCATTCCTCTCTTGATCATATCACTTATAGTCACAAGAGATATGACTAGTCATACAAAATCATAAGACCTTCCTAAAATTTTAGAGACATTCTCTAGGATACTTTTTATGACACTTCTCACAAGATAGAAATTTAGTTTTCTTACCTCCAAACTTCATTGAAGAATGATTTCCCATTACTCACTAACTGGATTGATTCTTTTTCTTTCTCTATTGAAATACATGAACATTAGAAAACTCCATTTCTACATTCTCAACACATCGGTCTAGTATCTCTGAGCTTTTGAACTCACGATAAGCTAATGCCCTTTGATATATATTCTTCAGTCCTGAGTAAACCCGATTAATCATAATATGAATATATTTGATAAAATTTTGGATGTACCACGTCAAATGGGTAAAAGTTTCTTCAAATGAAGCCATAGAATCTTCCTCCTATTTCATTAATTCCATGATTTTTTTCCATCCAATATCATTCATCTTTAGGAAAATATTTTTCAAGGAATATATTCCTAAATCTATCCCATTCTAGGGAATCAATTGTAACACCCCTAGGTTTTAAAAAAATAAATTATAATAAATGAAACATTTTTTTAAGTATATATTTATAACTAGACTTTAAAAATAATTTTTCCACTTCTATGTTTTGAATTTCATGAAACGTTCATCAAAAATTGTGATCAATAAGTTATTTCAAGTCTCAATGAACCAACTTGTTTTTTTGCTAATTAGTAACACACCATTATGAATAGTAATATGACCCTTATGAATAATTAATGATATTATTATTTGATTTTCTTAAATATATAAGATAATGAGATGATGATTAATATTTCAAGGTGTTAAAAAAGATTTATAGATTTAAAACTATTATTTTTGAATCAATTATGATTTTATTTAAAAATCAAATTAATAATATTTATAAACTTATTTTAGAAAAATGGAGTTCATTTTTGAATTCTAAACATTTATAAATGGTTAGGGGGAATTTTTTGTAATTTTTTTAAATTCTAGAATTTTTTTGGAAATAAAAATATGATAAAATGTGATAAATGCTAAATACTTTATTAACAGCATCATAGGTGATGAAATAATAATGTAAGACAGCTTGGTTGGAACTCACTTTACATTATTACTATTTTGGGTCACATAAATTAATACTATTAATGTTATTTAGCAAAAATATTATAATAATGACTAAAATAATGTAAAATACCTTCTTTCCTCCATTACAAATACCACCCTCATTTCCCTCTTCCTCCCACACCTATAAAACCATGATACTTACCAATGTTCTGCCCAATACTCCTCCCAAGTCTCTTACCCACATCTTAGATCTTCTGGTCTCATCAAAACTCCAAAAACAAAGGCCTTAAGAAATATCTCAAGGAGAATAGATTAAGAGGTAAACATCCAATTTTGTTTTCTTTCTTTACATTTCATTTTCTTTTATATTTTTATTATTTTGTCACATCCCATTTTCCACGAGTCATGAATGATATAGAATATTACATATTTTGGATTTAACCATGTTTATGGAAGACTCAAAATTATAATTCTTCTCCTCTCCCACTTATTAATGAAATTAAAACACTATCTGTGATGGGTCTATTTACTGATATCGTGGACGATGTGATTTCAATTTCATTTACATTATTCAAGACTAGTAATGGATAATTTTTATGTTTGAAACTGGTTATAATTTATGTATTATATCTTATATATTTTTCCAGAATCATTTTTCACACGTGTTATTATTTTATAAAACAAAATGTGTTCTTTACGATCAAAGAATCGTCAAAATAAACTAAACAAATATCCATAATGTTTTAACTCATGAATCATCCTCATGAAATAATTAATAATGATAAATGTTATAAATTATGGTTCTCGTAATACGTAAATACAACTTGTTTCCAATTCTGATGTTTCACATCCAATCGACAAAAATATTCATCATGAACTGATGAGGGAAATCATGTAAAGAACGCACCTAAAACAATACAAGGAACACAATACTGGAAATTAAAGGAAGAAATGATGTAATTAAATGATCATATAAGTTATTATAAATATTCATATATTTCATTAAGATATTAATAACACTCTTTTAACCATTATATAGGTTTTTTAAATGAGTTTGAAGTAAGACAAACTTGAGGTAAGGGAATTCATAACCCGGTTTCCATTATTTGGGTTAACATTCTACTTCATTATTTATTTCATATTAAGATTGTTTTTGTGATGAATTTTGTTTGTATTATATTTAATTATGTGTATTTATTGTTTATATATATTTTCCATCCAATCTATTAAGTTTCAATTCAATTATATGATATTTGAAAGAGGATTTTCTTTTAAAATCCCCTTTTAATATTCAGTTTTATAAAATTCAAATGAAATTATTTTATGAAATTATTAATGTTGTATGATTATGTTATGTTATTTGATAATTTATTATGATCAAGGATGGGACCTATATATCCCTAAAATGAACTGGGTATTTGTAAGATTGAGGTCTGTTGTATGGTTACTCCAAGAGTACCTGTGATGGATACACAAATTGTAAGGTAATAGTGAGGGTTTCAAATTACAAGGTAAAAGAGAGGGTTACAGTATTGTGCAAGTAGTGCCCAAAGATACCATTATGGTTATATTTATGTTCTTATTTTTTATTGGGATTGTTTTTAAATCTCATGTTTGAGAAAGTAAGTAACAAGTATGTCTTTTTTTAAATGATTTCATACATTACTAGTATTCATGGACTAATGTGTTCTTTCAATCTTTTTATATCCATTAATGAGATTTTTGTACTCATCCCAAGTTTTGGAATTATTTTCATAGTTTATAAGGATGTGTAAGAAAAATAATTAATATGTGTTAATTTTTTGATGAATTTTCAAAGGAATCATGTTTTATTTGAAAGGTATTATATTTTGGAAGAAATGAATCGTGTTTTCTATAATATCTACTCTATATTAATGAGTAATGTTATGAATGTATTATTTCCTAATTCTATAAAGATATAATCTTGAAAATATACTCAATGTAAAAGGAAGTGATTTATTTAATAAATCCAATATTATGTTATGTAATAAGGCCGGGTCCTTATAGTTGGAATCGAGCAGATTGTGACAGTAATGGATTAGATAACACAAAAAATAAATGGTGGTGGTATCAATTCAAGAGAAAAACCAGAGGTACCACAACAAAACATGGAGATAGTGGAACATTTTATGAGAAAATACCCTCCTAGTTTCAATGTATCTTCTGAACCAATAGTAGATGAAGGATGTATTAAAGCCCTTGAAAAGATATTCGATGTTGTGATATGTTTAGATAATCAAAAGGAAATTATTTTGATTTATAATTTTAAAATTGAAGTTGATTAGTGGTGGTTAATGGTAAATAATATCAGGGATAGAGAGGATATTGATTCTTGGGAGTGGGATGAATTTAAATGTCTTTTCCTTGAAAAATATTTTCCTAAGGTGGTGTCACCTATGATGCAGATGAAATTACTTGAATTAAAGAAAAAGGAGGAAGATTCGGTGACTGTGTATGAAGAGAGCTTCACATGTGTAACACCCCGAGATTTTATGAAAAATATTCTTTTAATTTCATTAATGTATTGTGGTGTATGCTACACCAAGATTACCTTGCGCTATACGCAACACAGTATTAGCTTGCAGTATACGCAACACTATTCTTGGATCGTGTTACACACTATTTTGATAATAGTTATTCTACGCAACATTGAGTATATATATATATATATATTCAATGTATAAATGAAATATGGTTTGATTCTGTTATAAAAAACAACGAAGGATTCTTTCACAACACGCAACCCTGACTTGGCTTGCATTACACGCAATCACGACCTTCCTCGATAGCGTGTGTTGTATGCAATACCGGGTTTTACTAAACAACGATATATTATTATAATATTATTATGAACTAGCCAATATGAATAGTATTAACTAAATTTTAAATTTTATAACATTATTATTCATCTTAAACATTTTCTAGAACATGGTATAAGAACACAATAAATTTTTCGGGTAAAATAAGTATTTTTAAAAAAAATGCAGTTTTGCCACCTTTTGATGGCGCACCCACTTTAAATCTAGTTTTTGACATGTTTATAAGTTCCATTTGACAAAATAAAATTATTCTTTGGAATCAAGAAATAAAAATTTTCTTTGGATAAATTTTTCATTTTATTCTGATGACTTTCATATTTTAATGAATAGAAAAAACACGCTATATTTTAATTAAAAACAACTTTTTTCATCGTAGTATCTTGTGTGGTTAAATTATAATATTTAATGGTTTTAAATTATAAATACAATATATTTTTACCATTTAATATAATGTATGTCATTAGCCTTGATTTTACCTTGAATTCGTAGGTTAAATAAATTCAATCTTTTGCAATGTTTTAAAGAAAAACCCGTTTTCTTTCGACAACGGGATTAATTTTAATTTAATTTCTGCAACTTTTTTGTATTGAATTTGGAAAAATGGTTTCCATATTTGGAATCAGTGGGTCCAAATTATGTTAATAAGCTACTTTTTATTTTTGGGCATTGTGAATAGTAACTACGGTAAATTTTATTTACTATAGTTAAAGGTAAATTGGGTAATTAAGGGTAAATATAAGATTATAAAATTACCCTAACACTTGGAGAAATACTATTGAATGACTAAAAGTAGACCCAAGGGTCGGATTAGATTCATTTAATGGACTTTTTTCCATGAAAATAATTTAATTATTATTAAAACCAAAGAAAGTGACAACATGTCACTCTCTTAACCACTATAAGTATAATAATTTTAAGTTAGTGATAAACATCATGAAACTTCGAACATTAATAGTATATAGAAAGCTAACAAAATTATCTACATCCTGAGAATTTATTAAGAATTTTTTGGGATTAAATAATTATCATTAATTGTGACACAATAGTGATGCAGAAATTATTTATCCAGTGAAAAATCAAGAATATAGTTTTTATTAAACTAATAGTGACCATTAAAGGCACAAAACCCTGACCAAAACTTATTGGTAATGTAACGTTAAACTATAATCATCCAATGGTAGAATATTTTACCATTTTGAGTCTTATACAAGCAATTATGACACTTATATTATTTTATTTTAAATGATGGCAAAGTTGTCACCTTCATAATTTAATAAATATAACAATTTAAATATTGTGATTTTAAGATGATAAATTCTAGTAAAGTATTATTGTGAAAGTTAATAGATTTAACTTAATCATAGGACTTTATTTTAAATTTTTATGCAACAAATCAGTATATTAAATAATTATACAAAAATGTTGTAGTAATTATTTTATTAAGAGATAAACCAAATAAATGGTTTTAAAAATAATAAAATAAATATTATATGAACTATTTAATGTGATCCACTAATTTCATTGATACATATGACATTTTATGAATCTATTAAAGCTTTTATTTCGAACATATCTTCTGTATATATTTTATTTAAATTCAAATAAATGAATAGTGTTAAAATTGACACTAATGTTATTTTATAAAAATAACATATTATAAAATTGTTTAAAAATCACAAAAATATTTAAAAATTATAAATTTAAATTTATATGGTCTAAAATGTTATAAAGTATCCAATTATGGAAAATTCACAAAAAAAATTAATTTTTTGTTATAATTTAAAATTTAGAATATTATTACCACAAATAAAATTAAATTGATTAAGTAAGGATAAATCAAGTTGATATTGTTTAAAATAATTTCCTAACATGTCTAAATTTTATTGGTTGATGAGATTACAACCCTATCTCATCTTATATTCGAATATGATTCATTTTTGGAGGTTTTTAAGTGGGGTTAGATTTATTATAAATTAATATTTTTAAGATTTCCAAAGGTGCCCCTCTCCTCCCTTATAAAAGGGAACCTCCTCCCTCTCCTCCTCACACCAATTTGAGCCTTCAAGCTCGGCCAACCCCTGACAAATTATCTTCTCCACTTCCCTAGAATCATCCTAGAGGTTCAGGTCTACTTTAAAGACTAATCTTAGTGCCCTAAGAGGAGGTTTCAAAGAGGCGTATCGAAGAAGAGGCAATTTCTTCTCCCGATTCTTTCAAGCTTCTTTCTTCTTAAACTTATTCTTCTTTAGTATTTCATTATAAAGTAATATCATCAGTATCACTAATATACTGATTTTTTATTATAAATATGAAACAAACCCTGTCCACCTTCTATCCATCCTACGGAAAACAAAATCACCGCGCGTGCGTACGTATGGAATACCGTCTCCACGCCGTGGTGTAATCTGTTTTTCCACCAACACCCTACATGGATGGGTATAATGTTGTAAATAATAACTATACATAGTTATTATAACATCATACTGATTCTGATATATTGTATCATCCACTCCAATTCAATTCAATAATTATGGAAATGATATCATCGCTCGTGCGTACGTACGGACTACAGTCTCCACGACGTGATGAGATTCATTCTCCATGTTAACCATTTAAGAATGATTATAAAGTATATATAAGCAATAATAATTAAATTTATGACATTATAAAGCTAATATATTTATGTATATCTGTATTTCATCTACTTAATTCCATTCAACTCAATAAGGAAACGAAAACAGCGTTCATGCGTACGTACGACCTACCGTCTCCATGAACGGTGTATTTCTTTCCATTTATAGATCTATTATATATATGTATATTCTGAATATATTATATATAAATCATGTTTTATATTCTTGAATTATGTAATCGTGATCTAAGTAATCATATGAATAATTACAAGTCAAAACACGGACGACAAATGAAACGATTTTACCCAAAACGCTCATTAACATGGAATTTACAAAAGAACGGGTAATATAAAGTCATAAGTGAACCATATATGATATCATAACAATTAATATGATTCTGTAATAAGTCTATAAAATTATTTAAATCATTATATTTTAGTTTCAGACACTTACAAAGAAAATCGGACCTAAGGTAAGGGATAATTGTGCAAATCTCATTTTTATCCGAGATTGCTTATTCGTAAGTATTTACTGGGGTTATTGCTATCATCCATGTCCATGTTTTATAAAAGTGTATTCATGTATGTTTAATGTCATTTTTTACCGTTTTTGACTTTTACCCCATGGTATGGAAGGAATCTTTCTTTTATTTACCTTACAAGGTACTTTTTGACTTTTCTGACAAAAGTACGACAAGAATGTTTTTTTAACTTATACGGCATGAAAGGATTTTTATGGTTTTATAAAGCCTTATTTTCATGAAGATTATTCCAAAAGATTTCATGAATATTTTCAACAAAATCCCTTTCTTTTAAAACTAAATGTAATTTTGTGAAAAGAAAATGATTTTCAAGATGAAAGGATATTTTCCTCAAGAATTCATTTCAAGTGCTTTATCAAAACCATTTTTCTTCTAAGATGACATTATTTCATATGTGTATGTTTCAAGTATCACGTCTT
The DNA here is from genome assembly GCA_963277665.1 of Viscum album. Classification (NCBI taxonomy): domain Eukaryota; kingdom Viridiplantae; phylum Streptophyta; class Magnoliopsida; order Santalales; family Viscaceae; genus Viscum; species Viscum album. The sequence continues at coordinate 672,758,866 of OY728123.1, forward strand.
TATGATTTACATGGTTTCCCTTTTCTTATTATGAAATGATATCCATTTCTTTTATATGGATTATGTGATGATGGGATGATGTTTATGAAACCCATTTTATTTATTGGGTTATTATGAATGATATATGTTTATTTTGGGGCCCAAGTAAGAATGATTTCATTATGAGATGGGTGGGACCTATATCACCCTCCAATGCATTGGGTAAAGATTTATATCTCATGAGATAAACATGGCTGGAATGGTAAGTTAATCTGGTTCAGTGTTACAGGACTGAAACGAGGAGTGAACTCGATTCAGAAAGAGACTTTGTCCACCAAGATGGTCTTGGCAGCAATGCCTTGGCTACTATGGAAATCATGACATGTGCTGAATGGTTGCAACAAATACATGTTTTATTCCCATGCTATTTTATCATTCTTAATGTTTCTTTATGATCTATGCCTTACGTACTTCCATGTTTTATGTCATTTCTCAAACTTTTGATGATTAAACATTATGTTCATGTTTTTAAGTTCAAATGTATATGGTATGTTTTATTTTATCCATTCTTACCCTTACTGAGCATTTGAGCTCACCCTTTTTATGTTTTCTTTTCCCCAGGATATAAAGAAAGGTTTTAAGTAAGAAAAAAAAGGGAAGATCTTTATGGGAGATATTGAAGATCTTTCACCATGATTAGAAGATTACGTTTCATGTTTCAGAAGACACTAAAATATTACGGTCCTTGTGTGTGTGTTTTTGTTATGTACTAAGTATTCCGAAAAAGTAATGTAATGTTCATGTACGCCGGGCTTCGGGTCTCTACAACATGATTGGGAATGTATACTCCAAATATTATTCTGGATCTTGATAGAAAAATCAACCGCTTTTACTTAGGATTAAACCCAAGGTATCGAAGTGCATTGGCCTCACGTGAAATCAAAAGTTATGACAAACTTTTCCAATGTGATGAGAGGGTAGATATGGATTTTTATAATGATCACGTGCACATTGAAAATAAAGAGAAGAATATGTCCATAAGTAAAGTGATTGGAAATAATGAACCAAATAAATCTTTTGGAAAGAAAATGTAGTTTCAAGTTTGTGAAAAGTGTGGCTAGAAGCACCTTGGGGAATGTCTTACAAAAACTCAGAAGTGTTTTTGATGTGGTAAGATTGGAAATATGGCCCGAGATTGTAATGAAAATGATCCTAAGACTAATACTGATAAGAAAAATGTAAAATGTTTTAAATGTGGTGAGATGGGTCATTATGCAAATGCCTTCCCAAAGAGAGATCTGAATGATTCAAAGAAGCCAGCCTGTAAGCAGAAAAGTGTAGTGATATCCTTTGAGACGGCATCAGTAGACATCAAGCCATAAAATGATGTTGTATCAGGTACTTTGTTTGTTTACTCAGATTTTCAAAAGTTTTTTTTGGACATTGGGTCAACACATTCCTTTATTTATGAGGAATTTTCTGGTAAATTTAAAATATCACCTCAAAAAATGAGACCATAACTTATTATTAAAACACCACGGGGAAATATTATAGAAAAAAGAAATTATAACAATATTTCTATTTTGGTCTATGACAAGACTTTACATGAAATCCTTGTGGTATTTCCCTTATTTGAGTTTGATGTTATTCTGGGAATTAATTGGATTTCTATTTATCATGCTACGATTGACTATAGAGCCAAATAAGTTGTTTTTCAGAAAGAGTTCCAGTTTGTATACAAGAGAAAACCCATAATATTTATAACATATTAGGAATCTTTTAAACTATTGAAATATGGAAATTAATGTTATCTTTCTCATATTTTTAAAAACAAGGGAACTGTTCATCTTAATGATGTTCTAGTGCTAAATGAATACCTTGTTGTTTTTCCTTGTGAGTTACCTGGTGTCAAACCTAATCAAGAAATCAAATTCACAATTGACTTAGTTACTGATGCTAATAAAATTTCAAAAACCCCATATAAAATGGATCAAATGTAACTTATTGAATTGAAAAATCAATTATATGATTTTATTGATAAAGGCTTCATTCATCCAACCACGTCACTATGGGGTGATCTTGTTTTGTTCGTTAAAAAGAAACATAGTTCCATGAGAAATTTCATTGATTATAGATCCTTGAATAACATCACTATTAAAAAAATATCGTTTGCCTCACATAAATGACTTTTTTTTATCATCTTTAGGGAGCTTAGTACTTTTCCAAGATTGACTTGAGATCCGGAAACCATTAGGTTAACGTCAAGGAGGATGACATCCAAAAACAACCATTCATACTAGATATGAGAATTATGAATTTTTTGTAATGGAATTTTTGTTAACTAATGTACCTAATGTATTCATGAATCTTATGAATATAATATTTCATGAGTTCTTGGAAAATGTTGTGGTTGTGATTATTGATGACATTATGGCACTTTCTAGGAGTAAGGAAGGGCTTGAAAAACATCTAATGGATGTTTTACAAATCTGAAAAAATCTATATGGAAAATTCAGAAATTCTGATTTTTGGTTACAAATTATTTATTTTCTTGGGAACATTGTAAATAAGAATGGAATAATAGTTCATTATTCCAAAACAAGAGTATTTTATTAATGGGAAAGACCCACAAATGTTACATAGATTCATAGTTTTATTGGTTCAGTAGGTTATTATCGATGGTTTGATAAAAAAATTCATGGTTATCTAACCTGCTAACTAAGTTAATTGAAAAGGGGTTAAATTTATTTTGATAGAATAATGTGATGTTTTTTTAGTAACTGAAGAAGAGATTGGTGAATACTCCAGTTTCAGCCTTTCCTTCTCGAAATGGTGAGTTTTTTCCTACAATATTACTTCTTTTAAGGGACTTTGTTGTGTTTTGATGCAGAGTGATCAGGTTATTTCTTATGCTTCAAGATAACTAAAACCTCAGGAGTTAAATTACCCACACATGATTTATAATTAGAAGCATTTGTTTTTTCAATGAAAATTATGATGAATCATTTATACAGATCCAAAGGTCAAATATATACTGACCGTAAAATTCTATAGTATATATTCGCTCATAAGTAATTCAACATGAGGAAGAGAATATGGATGGAACTGATAAAGGATTATGACTACACAATCAATTACCATTCGGGAAAAGCAAAAAAAATATGAGATTCCTTGAGTCCAAAACATCATGCATTATTAATCATGTTTTGTTTGTAACATGAACTCTTGATTAATGATTTGATGAATTTTGGCTTAGAAGTTGTTGGTGAAGGAAATACCTCTGTTTTGTTTTAAGGTTTAGTGCAGTCATCATTTTTAGTCCGAATTAAGAAAGCATAAAAGGAAGACCGTGAGCTACAGAAAAAGGTAGAATTTGTCAAAATGGGTATGTTTCTAGATTTTCACCTTGATAAAGATTGTGTGTTAAGATTTAAAAAAATGTTGTGTGTTCTTTGTGATTCCAAGTTAAAGAATTATTTTTTGTGTAAAGATCATAGTTCTCCATTTTCAGTTCATCTTGATAGTACTAAGATGTACGAAGACCTTCTGAAGTGTTTTTTCCAGGATGGAATGAAAAGAGATATTGCCGGTTTTACCATGAAATGATCGACATGTAAACAGGTTAAAGCAGAGCAGCAGTTACTATAGGGGATGCTTTCTCCATTTCCAGTGCCAAAGTGGAAATGAGAGATTGTATCCATGGACTTTGTGGTTGGACTACATAAGACATATTGAGGTAACAATGCGATTTGGCTTGTTTTTGTCAGCTGAAAAAATCTACACATTTTCTTTCTATTTGAGATACAATGTCATTGGATTAGCTTTCTTGGTTGTACTTTAAAGAGATTGTCAGGTTACATGGAGTTACTCTTTACATTTCATCTGACTGAGATTCTAGGTTCACTTCTAAATTTTGGAAGGGCCTTTAGAAGTTGTTGGGCACATAATTAAATTTACATATAGCTTTTCATCCTCAATCAGATGGGCAGTCAGAATGAGATTGTTCAATACACTACCACAGAATTTGAGATCAAAATCTTTATTTAGTTGAATTTTTGTATAATAACAGTTTTCATTCTAGTATATAGTTGGGAACCTTTGAGTAATTTTATGGGAAGTAGTATTGGACTCCATAATTTTGGGATGAAGTTGGTGAAAGAAGGTTCACGGGGGTAGAATTAGTAGAGAAAGTGGATGAGAAAGTGAAGATGATCCAACAGCACATGAGAAAATCTCAAAGAAGGCAAAATATTTATATAAATTACAGATTGAAAGACTTCTCTTTCAAGGTAGGGAATATGTTCTCCTTAAAATATCTCTTTGGAAAAGTGTGATGTGTTTTGGTAATAAGGGAAAGCTACGTCCATGGTTCATCAGTACTTTTGAAATCTTGGAGAAAGTTGGACCAGTTGCATACCAAGTAGCTTTTCCTCTAAATTTGTCTCAGGTACATAATTTTTTTCTTGTCTCTATGTTGAGAAAGTATATGCTAGATTAAACTAATCTTTCGAGCCCATGAATAGTTCAACTAGAAGAGAACCTTTCATACAAAGATAAACCTATTTAGATTCTTGATCAAAGGGAACATGTATTGCAGAATAATGTAATCCACCAGGTAACGGTTTTGTGGAAAACCCACATGGTTAAAGAAGCAACATGGTTGTCTTAAAATTCTATGAGGGAAATATACCCTCACTTTTATAAAAATTAAATAAAATTGTGAGGACACAATTTGCAGATGGTGGGGATAATGTAACACCCCAAGGATTTAAACAAATAAATTGAAATGCATGAAACTTTGTTTTTAGTAGATATTTATAACTAGCCTTTAAACATAATTTCTACTCTTCTATATTTTTAATTTCAAGAAATGGTCATCTATAATTGTGATCAGTAAGTTATTTTGAGTCTAAAAGAACTAACATGTTTTTTGGTGAATAGAAACATACCCTAACGAATAGTAATATGACCCTTAGGAATAGTAAACCATATTATTGTTTTATTTTCTTAAGGATAAACGATAATGAGATGTTAATTAAATTTTCAAGGTGTTAAAAAAAGAGTTATAGATTTAACAATGTTATTTTTAATAAATTATGATTTTATTAAAAAATTAAATTAATAATATATATATATAATTATTTTCAACAAAATGGAGTTCATTTTTGAATTCTACATGTTGATAAATGTTTAAGGGGATTTTTTGTTAATTTTCTAAAATTCTATAATTTTTGATGAATAATAAAATATGATAAAATATGATAAATTCTAAATTCACGATTTACTACATCATAAGTGATGCATTGATGATTTAAGACCACTTGGTTCGAACTCACATGCCATTATTACTATTTTGGGTCACATGAATTAATAATATTCATATTCTTGAACAAAAATTTTATAATAATGATTAAAATAATGTAAAATACATCATCTCCTCCACTATAAATACCAATCTCATTTCCCTCTTCCTCACACACCTCTCAAGCCTTGAGAATTACCTTAGATCTTCCCAATACTCCTCCTAAGGCTCTTTCCCACGTCAAAGAGTCACTGGTCTCACTAAAAGGTCAAAACCAAAGGCCTTAAGAAAGATCTGTAGGAGAAGATATCAAGAGGTAATCATCCTCTTTTGTTTTCTTTGTTTTGTTCTCATTTTCTTTTCTATTATTCCTCTTTCCTAACCTTCCCGTATCCAAGAGGAATGAATGATCTAGTATCTTGCATATTCTGGATTTCATCATGATTACGGAAGACTCTCTATTATACTTCTCATCCTATCCCATGTATTCTAGAAATTAAAACATCATCTGTGATGTGTCGATTTACCAACATCGTGGAAGATGTGATTTAAATTTCTTTTACTTTCTTCAAGAATGGTCATGAAACTATTTTTATGGTTGAAAACGATTATAATTTATGTATTATATCTTATATAAGGTTCCAAAACCTTTTTTCACACATTTTATTATTTTATGAAGAAAAATGTGATCTTTACGATTGATGAATCGCCAAAATAACCTAAAAAAATATCAATAATGTTTTAACTCATGAATCATCATAATGACTAAATTAAAAATAATAAATGTTATAATTTATGGTTATGGAAATTTTTAAATACCATTCCTTTCCAATTATAATGTTTCACTTCCAACCGATAAGAATATCCATCATGAACTGATCATGGAAATCATGTAAAGAACACACCAAAAACAATGCAAGGAACTAAATACTGACAATTAATGGGTGAAATGATATAAGGAAATGATCATATAAGGTATTATAAATATGAATATGTTTCTGTAAGATATTAATAACACTCATTTAAAAATTATATGGATGTTTTAAATGAGTTTTATGTAAGACAAACCTGAGGTATGGAAATTCATAACCTGATTTCCATTATTTTGGTAAACACTCTACTACATTATTTATGTCATATTAAGATTATTTGTGTGATGAATATTTTTTTTATTACGTTTAATGATATTTATTTACTATTTATATACATGTTCCATCAACTCTATTAAGTATCACTTCAATTTTTTAAAATTTGTATGGGGATTTTGTTTTTAATTCCTCTTTTAATATTCTGCTTTATAAAATTCGAAAGAAACATTTCTATGAAATTATTCATGTTTTTTGATTATGTTCTAGTTATTGGGAAATTATTATTATTAATGTTGAGACCAATATCTCCCTCTAATGCATTGGTTATGTTTATGTTGGAGGTCAGCCGTATGGTTACTCCAAATTCAACTGTGATGGTTACACAAACTGTAAGGTAGTCGTGAGGGTTACAAATTATAAGGTAGCTGAGAGTGTACAATATTATGTAAGTAATTTTTCAAGATAAATTTATGGTTCTATTTATACTATTATTTTTTATGCGGATTTTTTGTAAATCTCATTTTTTATAAATTATGTGACAGGTATGTCTTTTTTTTAAATGATTTCATACTTTACAAGTATTAATGGAATAATGTGTTCTATCATTCTTTTTATATCCCTTATTGATATTTTTGTGATCATCCCATGTTTTCAAATTATGTTTATAGGTTATAAGGATTTGTAAGAAAATGAAAGAATCCATGTTATTTTTTTAAATAATTATATAATAATTCAGGTTTTATTTGAAAAGTTTTATATTTTGGAAGAAATGAATACTGTATTCTACCGTATCCACTCTTTATTAATGTTTATTGTTATGAATGTATTATGTCCCAATTATTTAAATCTACAAACATGAAAGGATACGCAATGTAAAATGAAGTTATTTATTGACTAAATTCAATATTATGTAATATAATAAGATTGGGTCCATATATAAATTGTTTCACCTACACTAATATTTTTAATCATTGACCACCACTGATCGAATTCACCTTCAAAAAGATAAATTTCAATACTAACTAATTGATTGTCTAAACACCCCATTAGATAAAAAATATTTTCTACTGCTTTAATCCACCCTTAATCTTGCACATAGTTAGAAGGTCCTCTAAATGATGGGGGTGTGTGGCCTCATAAAAATCTCCACTATCGACACGTTCATCTACAGTTGATCTGGTTGTTGTCATGCATAGAAAACACCACCATTTATCGCCTAATTCAACTAACCCATCACTAAAAAACTATTTAGTTTCAAATATGACCATCTCAGTATTTAGATTTTGATGTTTTTTTCCTCTCTATGCCTTCCCAGCACAGCTGCCTTGTTTCTCTATGGAAACCATTCTCAACAAGCATATCTTAGAAGAACCAACATGGTAATATTCAAATACTATATCAATTAAATTTGTCCATAAATAAAAAATAATTAATTTATATTCTATTAAAAAAAATTTAACTCCAAAGGTTATCTAAATTGACCTTTGATACCAACTGTATGGACCCATCTTTAAACATTACTTAAACTTTTGTTAAGTAAATAATTTGAATTTCATTCACATAGAGGATCTTTTTTAGTTTAGAGACTTATTGAATTAGGGAATAACACATAAATATAAACTTAATTATTAAAATTTAGACACTTCTACTCCCAATCCATTTTATTCATAAAACAAAAAAAAAATTAAAAAGAAACACCGTTTCATTTCGTGTTTAAACTTCATAACTTTTACATGATCCCATCCATGACTCTATTATTCTATAAATCTCATGAAAAAAATTTAAAAACATGGGATGAACCTAAAAATATTAGTAAGGGATACATAGACAAGGAAAATATTAGTATTTTGAAAACAAGTAAACCATTAATTCTTTATCATAAATTAATACTTTTCATTTATATGAAGTAGTAATTACACATCACTGAATATAAAAAATTTGTTGATCTTTTTTGTAATAAAATTATTACCTTAAAACCAATATAAAAAACATATAACATATAAAGGTAACATGGCACATAATAATACTTAAATGTAATAACCATACGGTCAACTTCCACACATGTCACTCTTACAAATGGAAAATCCACATGACCGAAACTCATACCAAATGCATTGAAGGTTATAAAGTAACCACCAATATATGGTTTATCATGGAACAACCCATTTCTTTTATCACATAACCACTTATCTTTGGTTTTTCACATAACCACCCCTCAAATGTCCAAGTACCATTATATAATCACAACACATAAGAGATTGTAATTATCAACATTTCACTCATAAAATTTCATTTGCAATCACAAGAAATCATTTCAATATATTAAAATAGTAAATCAACACTCAAACCCATTTCTAATACAAAAATATACAAAAATGGAATAAGGGATTTCTTTTCTTTTTAAACAAAATAAGGCTTCTAAAAGAATCCATATATCAAATATTGGTCACGGTAGCTGATAAGTAATTATCACAACATATTATAAAAAGAATTCATTTTGTCATTTTGAAAAGAAATTAAAATTATTTGTATAAAATGATTCCTTTTGAAAAAAATTTAATGAATTAAAAATAAAATGGGTTGATTATACACCTTATAAAATAAAGTGGTGTATAACATAAAAATATGCCTTAATGAATGGGGATCAGGATAAAGTCCCTCTCCCTGAGTTCGATTCAGCACGTATGTTTCTTGTTCTTCATGAATAATTAACATAAGTTAATTTTTATTTTCTTGTGAACATTTTTCAATTTTATTATTCCCTTTATTAAACTTATTTATAATTATATAACAATTACTTGATTGTTTATGTTCATGTCAGAAGTTTTATCAATATTTGTTACTTGAGTCAAAAATGAACATGGTACAATGTCAATAGTCCATGTGTTCATAAGTACATAATCTACAGAATAATGTTCATGAAATTTTTATCCTTTTTATAAATAAATTATACTTTTAAATTAAACCATGAAGTATGGTTTTGAAAAATTTACAATGTTATATTAATGGAGATGGTAAGTTGTACGTACACATGAGTAATGTTTTCCATTTTTCATTGATCGTTGAAGAAACAAGTTAAAAATTATATAATATTTCTAGAACGATAATAAAATCATTAATAACATATTAGTAATTTAAATATACTTATATATATATCATACAAGTGATATAATTAATAAAAACGAGTCACATCACTTTAAGGATGTGATAGTTCACATATGGGCATGAACGACGTTATCATTTTTAAGTTCATGGAAAGTAAAAAAATTGAATTGACATATTATTATCTTAGAATGATTAATATGTCATGAATATGAAATATTAATATTAATTTCATTATTATAACCACTCATGAGTTATGGTAATGAAAAATGATTTAGAACGGTGTGGGGGTGATAGTTCACACGTACTGACGAACGATTAATTCCTTTCACATTTAATGGATGTGGAGATGGATTTAGGTTATGATGTTAACATAATAAAATTTCAATATATTGAGGATACTGATGTTATTATTTAATCTCTTAATAAGAATATTTCATCTAAAGGGAAGAATAAATAAAATATAAATACATAAAGAAAATTCTCCCAAAACTATTGCCTCAAGAATGTGGGGATGGATTATAGCAATGGTTTTGAGAATATATTTTCCAAGAAAAAATGTTTTTGAAGTGTTACTAATAGAGAGGAATGAGTGTCATTTTATAGGAGGGGGAGGGGAACCCTTGGAATTATTAAAGGTATTAAATTAATATAATTTCAATTTGGATTAAAAACAGGTCGAAACTCAATTTAGTTCAAATTTAGGATGATTATGAGTTTAAATATAATTATCCAATGAAAATTATACAATATTTATACTTTTTTAATCCTTATTTGTTTACTTTAACCCCCTTTAACTGTTAAAATTTTATCAAGTAATTTACACTTTGTGAGTTAAAATAATTACTAAATAATTCCAAATGACCAATTAATGTGTCATTAATAAATGTTTTTGAAATATATCAAATTTTTGGTCAGATATTTGAATTTTATAAATTTTATATCATTTAACTATATATTTTTTATTTTATTTTATTAATTTTGTCAATTTTGATACTAGTCATTACATGACTTTTTTAAAATATCATAAAAACATTATTTCATAAAAACACATTAACTAAATACTATCATGTCATAGTTATCCATAACATTCATGGATGACATAAAATATTCGAAATTGTTTTTATTTTAATAGTATTAAAATCATTTATTTGATTATTTCTTTAATATATGTATTAGTGCATCATCATTGTATCATAATTAATTTTTTTTAATTTAATTAATAAAAATTATAAACAAATGTCCATGATGCAGGTAATATTTTTATATTTCTAAGAACTATTTATAATCAAATATATCACTTATATTACCCCATATTAAAATTGTTTTAGTAATAAGATATGTGATCGTGACATGGTTGTGTTTACTTTAAACTAAATGTTATAAATGTCATAATCACACCCAAGTGGCATCCAAAGGTCACAATTTCGTCCCAAGGATTTTCTTGGTGTGAAAAAACCCATTAGATAATATTATTAAAAGTGTTACGGTAGTTTTATTTTATTATAATATTATTTTTACCTTTAATTCCACTATTTACCTTTAACCATGGTAAATAATATACTAATGTTACTAACCACCAAAAATTATTTTGATCATATTGGACCACATTTTTCATACTTATTACAACCTTGTATTTTAGTTTTTTAAAATTAAAATCACAAAAGTGTGAAAATTAAATTTAATATTCATCTCATTGTCCGAATGAGAAAAACATGTTTTTAAGTAAAATGTTCCAATGTTCACATAGTTTTTCTATTGAATGTCAATATGAAATTGATTCAAATTAACTAAATTGGATTAAATTATATAAACCTAATATAATTACACATTAAAACAAATTAAAAGGAAAATCTAACTATGTAAATAAATTAGATGAAAAATCAGTTATTAATATAAATTCTTTAATTTTCACTATTCATTAAAATATGAATTTAATCAAAAAAAGTACCAAATAATAAATCAAAGTAAATTTTGATGTCCCCATTACAAATAATATTTTTATTTTGTTTAAATAGAATATATAAAAGTTAAAAAACTATATTTAAAAAGGGTTCTCCATCAAAAGGTGGTAAAACCACCTTTTAAAAATATTATAGTATTTTATGGTTAAAATTGGATTTATTATAATTTTAAGACAATATAATTTATTCAAAGGAAGTGAAAATATTTAATAAACATGTGTAAACATAATATAGTTAGTTCTGTTAATTTTTTCAAATACAACATCAATACTATAACTACTATTTAAAATATTAATATTTATAATATATTATTTTTCGACATAACTCAGTCTTGTGTGAATCCTGTGATTTTGAAGAAACTCATTGTTGTTTATTGAGTACACTATCAGAAATAACATCCCATTTAATGTAAAATTAATACCTAATTCATAAATATTAATAGATTAGAAAAGGTCTTATTCTATAATTACCTAGTTTGTTACATGCATTCCACGTTGGAATCCTTTGGAGTCAAAAGGCCTTTGAGTTGTGTCATAAAGACATCTTCCTAAAGGTTCTCATTAGGGAAGGATGTTTTTCACATATATTTTTGAAAACTCATAATCATGGAAAACCATAATGGAAAGTCTAAATATGATGGATTTCTACACTGAAATTGGTGAAAGGGTTTCATCACATTCAATGCCTTGATATTGTTTAAACCCTTTTGCAACTAGTCACACCTTATACGTACTGAATTTTCCATCTATTTATAGTTTCTTATTGAATACACATTTTAACCTAATGGTATTTACATCTAATAGAGGTTCTTCCAAAATCTGGAATTATTTTTGGTATATGAAGTCCATATCAAAATTCATGTCTCTTTTCGACAAACAAACATCTATTCTGTTTACTTCTTCATTGTAAGTCAGGGGATCATTATTATAAACCATTAATGAGTCATCATCCTAAATGACTATAAAATTATACCATTATGGTTCTCTAACCTATTCGGCACTCATATGCAGTAATCATGTCTCAGGAACAATATATTATTATATGGGGATTTGTGGAATTTTTCATGTTACAACTCTTTTGTATTTTGAGCATGTACTTCATCAAAGTATGTCCCACTCCCACTATCTCTTTTAGAAAAAAAAATCATCCTCAATAATTTTTTGATTCCTGTCAACCACAACGTTTTTTCTGAAGGATTTTTTATGTAGTACCGCATTTTTTCTTTTGGATACCCTAAAAAGATGCACTCTGTGCCTCGAGGTGTAAGCTTGTTTCCTAAATAGGCCGTAAAACTTGTTTCACAACCCCATTCATGTATGTAAGACACCATGGGATTCATTAAATTCAAAAATAGGTATGGTATAACATCTATTTCTTTATTTTGTTCTCGGTTAAGTACATATGATGTTATTTGTAACGTGTATCCCCAAAAGGATAATTGAAGACTCACTTGAATCATCATTTATCTGACAATGTCCTATAATGGTTGGTTCCTCCTTTCTCTTTCACCATTAAACTAAGGCATATAAGTAGTAGTGAGCTAAGATAAAATCCCAAACTCCCATAAATAATCAATGAAGTCTTGATTAATATATTCTCTACTACAAACTTAGTGATGTTTTGTAATATTCTTGACAAGCTACATCTAAAACCCGTTCTTATTTTCCTTAAATTTATCATAATAGTCGTACTTATACTTCATTAAGTAGACATATCCATATATACTAAAATCATCAGTAAAAGTGATGAATTATGTGTACTCACCCCTTGTTTTAATAGGAAATAGTCAACATACATCGGTATCAACTCATTAAAGAATATCTTTATCCCTTTCACCGTTCCCACTAAATGGGACTTAGGCCACTTTTCCATCTAAATGTTCTTGACATACACATAGTGGTTTTAGTTAAAAAACTATAAATATTCATTTTTAAGTATTTTAGTCCTACATGTTTCATTTACTTATCCTCTCTGGTGATGCCAAAGTTGGATGATGTATGATTCATGTGATGTAACTTCATTATCTATTTCCATTATTTGGTATATTTAAACCAACTCATAAATACCATTATTTAGATGTTCCTTACTATGAAAAGTTGTACCTTTATAAAAGAAGAAACATTTATTCCTAAATTTTAAAATAAATTATTTTGTATCATATCTAGATATAGAAATGATGTTTTTGGTAACTAAAGGAATCAAATAAAACCCCTTTAAAACTATGATCATTTTGGTCAGCAATGGGAAGTGGTATTCCCCGATAGCTACATCAGCATGTTTAGCTCTATTGGATGCAAGAATATCGACCTCTTCTCATTCAATATTTATAAATCTATATGGTTCTTGTGTTTGAATACATATGTGAGAACCAGAATCTATATATAATACCCTATTTTTTAAAATAGATAAATTTTCCTCGATAAAAAATGCACCTAAATATTCCACTTTCTTCTTTGGCAAGGATTAGTTTTTCTTCCAGTGTCCCATCTATCCACATGGGAAATAGAAAGAATCGTGTTCTTTTATTTTCCCCTTGATATTCCTCTTCTTAATAGAGAATGAATATTCTTTGGGCTTAAAGACCTTAGCTTTACCTTTCGGGTTTTTCAGCATAAGGATGGAGTGTTTTTCATGCATCGTATCTTTATCAACATGGAGTAGGATAGTAAGAAGATCTAGGAATGACTTATCAATGTTTTTCCTATAAAATTTCAAAACAAAGATTGAGAATATGTGTGGGAGGGATGGTCTAATGAGTTTTATTTCTATTTCTTCATGGTATTTAAGCCCTATAATCTCTAAGTGCATCATATAGTCAATGATCTTGACAACATGAGGCCCAACTAGAGAACCCTCTCCAGGATTTCTATAAAATATAACCTTATAAAGATCAAAATGATCCTATCTAGATATATCCTGGTAATGTAAATGGAGTTTAATAGACATTCCCTACAAGTCCATATATTCTTGAGACATCATTAGTTCACAAGACATCAATGAATGAATCAATCATTGAACCTTGACTGTGTCTCTCAAATGTTTTTCATAGAAAATGAACTCATCATCACACACCTAATTAGTATGTGGATAATACATTGATTATTATAGTGCATAATATTTCCATTCATGGTGTAACACAACCCAAAGATGTCGAAACCTCTCCTAGAAGTTACTACCAATTAGTAGGTTATATTTGTCCAATATTGATCATAGAGATATTTTAGATGAAGAAATTTTCCTTTTATTATACAATGAAAATTAGTAGTTTATTAGAAATTTTCATTATTATAAAATAAGTTTGATATAATAAATTAAAATTTTAATTTATTAAATTATTAAATCTCCCATAGTTTTATCAAGACTCAAAAGCTATCATCAGTGATCTCATAATGTCTCGTTGCTTTAATTTTCTATTGTCAAGGGTCCCCATCACTTTTTTTAATGATCTATATTTTTCTTAACCGTAATGATGTAATTTGGTAGGTGGTTCTACCAACTATGGACTTGAAACTCCTTGATACATTGAGTAGATTCTCCTAACGTGAAATCATGGCTTGGATTTCCTCAACACTTGCCAATAAATTTGAATTGAATAGACTTTTTCCATTAAACATAATAAAATTTCAGTTAATTCCACCCAAAACTCTCATGAGAACTCCCAAATTTAAGTATGTTACTAGACTTTGACCATATACTACATATAGTTCTATGTTCTCATTACCAGTCATGTAATGGAAGGACTAGTCTGACATAAGATTTACTTGAGGGATTTTAAGTTATTTTGCCTAAAATTTTCTCATTTTATCCTTTTCATGTATGTTAGTATTAACAGAATGTTACTTAATTAATTTACCATATTGGATAAAACATTTACACATAATTCGTTTATTTAACTTACCTATTTTTACATTAGGTCATTTATTTATGTGATCATGTCCTTGAATCAATAAAATAAATAATTACAACAGAAAAAAAATTAATTATTTAAATTACTGATTAATGATATTCATTTAACGATTTATTTAATGAGAATACATTAAATCTACCTTTGAACTAGGGAAAATAACTCATATTTCTGGTATTGGAATGAGTTAAAACATTCCAACTGTCTACCTTGGTATCACCTGGGTTGGCCTCATTATGGTTCTGTCTTAAACTGCCTCCATGCACTATGGGATGCCCCATTAATTTCAAATATTTGTTACCCACACATAGTTGAGGGGAACCAAAGGATTTGTTAAAATGGGATTACATAAATATCCTTGGATATGTAGGTCTTACATAATATATAAGGAGGGATTACTCACATGAAATCATTTAATTTAATGTTAAATAATAGAAAACCCCTGAAATAAATTAAATTAAAACATATAATGCATACACAGCTCTCTTTCAAGATCATCAACATCCATACATACTATTAATACACAAAATTCAATGGATTTCATTGATTTCATTGTTAATTATTTTATTATATATGATAAATTCACTTTCATTAAGTAATTAATTAATTAATCAATTCCCTTTCATCTTAATGATCACCCAGTATTATTTGGAGATAACCATAATTAATAGAATTCATGGAAAATAAACCGTATAACCAAGAATGATATTTTAATTATAATAAATTAATTGAGCATTTAAAATTATTTAAAATTGATATTAAATTTTGAGAAACATAATGATGTGTCAATTAATAAAATAAGGTTTTAATGCTATATTTTTCAAATTTAATATAATTTTATTTTTTTATAAAAAGGATACTGTATGGAGTGTACATCAAGCTACTATCCAAATACTGTGATTGTCGTATATCTAAGTCAGACTCCTGGGGCTTCTTCCTGTTAACTAGGCCAGACTACATGGATTTTACATTCCACCTACACACCCTGTATCCACTTACCTAATTCTAGGTTGGCCCTATCAACATGTAGTGAACAAAAAAAATAAAAGCATGTAATTAATTGCTTGGTGCATCTTGATACCATGCGTATGGGTTTATGACATGCACAACAGCTGCATGTCATGCAACCTAGTTTTACCAAACAATAATTTGGAACTTTCTGATGGCATCTATGTTTTTTATTCATTTGATCATAAACCTTTAAGAAAATGAATCACTAAATGAACATGATTAATATTCCGATTAAATGTCAATTCAAATTTGATTAAAGAAAAAATAACATGAAATGTAAATCTAACCACAGTTTTTCAAATATAAAGAATCAAATAAATAACTATAAATTTAAACATGACCCTTAAGATACCACTTGATGGTTTCTGGTATAGAGTAAGAATGTATAGGTGGGAGATATATTAAAACTTCTTTTAGTAATATTTCCTGGAAACCAAAATCTGGTATCTTTCACAAAAAAATCAAAATTAATTTTTTTTTTATATTTAATGAAATAAATAATTGGGATTAAGAATTTTTTTCATTAGTGAATGTTAAATATCTAAAAAGACCAATTCAGACTACATTCATTCTGTTGTCAGGATCCAAGGATATAATCCCTCTATCGGTGTTCCATATGCTCTCCAATAATCTCCAAGAAACACCATTTGATCTTCGAGTACTAGCATGACAAGTAGAATTTCTTGTGTTATTCATTCAGGATTGCTCATTCCTTGGACATGAAAAAATATTTCTTGAACATATTATTCTTATGATGGAGATAAATGGTGGAGATTAGAGAGAATTCATTATGTGTGACAATTCTAATTCACAATTTTTGGATGCTCTATACAATAGACATCTCCATCTATTTTTAGATTTAAGATTTAAGTTAAAATATTATTTAATTTCTTACCCTCTATTAAATAACATTCATTATTTTTAATAAAATAGATGACACATAATAATAATTATATTATTATATATTTTTGAAATTTACCAACTTTAACAATGATGAATATTACGTAACGGTCCTGTTAATTAATATTTTTCACCGGAATCGGTCATTGTCCATTAAAATATTGTATAATTTAATGAAAAAATGAAAAAATATTTTATTCATAAATAAATATTTTATTCCCAAGCCATGGAATAAATATTTATTTATTTATGAGATCCACAAAACATGAATAAAATTATTCTTGAGAAATGAGAATAATATTTATACCATTAATTAAACTCAAATATAATTTAAACAAGATCAAGAGAAACACTTACTGTGTGACTCTATATGATTCTACTCATTGTCAGTAGGAAGTCTTTCCTAAAGTCTTAAATTATTATCTTATAATGGGTCAAGGTACCCAAGAGAAAGAACTTATTTTTGTAATATCGAAAACCACATACGGACGCTCACTGTGTAACGTAATCTTTTTTTTCGTAATATATCATCATTCAGGTCTCACTTCCATGTAAACAACCTATATGCTTGATATTTCATTCTTTGACTACCTTAAATAAACACAATGTTACACCATGTCTATGAAATTGAATATAATAGTTCTATTCCAATAAAAGGGTTGAGATGTGAGCTTCCATAAAGATGGAAGAGACAAATCCTTTCTCAAATTACTTGTTAATGACATGTCGCTCGTGACATACGCAACATAACCATTAAATATTATCACCAGGGTTTAAAAAATAAATCAAATATATGAGTTATAACATGCATTATGAATAATATTAATGTCCAAGTATAATCACACTTGTTCATATATGGGAATATCTGATGACACCAAAACATGTAGAATTTCTACTAGAGGGCCTATTCTCATAAGCTCCTATCATGGATATTACTAAGGGAGAATTACTTGATAACAAGCACCATATACTTACGAGTAGTATAACCTGATAATCTATGCATTATGTGTCTCTTCATAGTATGTTATCCATCCACAGAAAAATAATTGAGAATATCATCATAGTACATCAAGTTTCTCATCATAGTGGGGAACTGCTATAACCTTACCAATATGATGTATACTCAATGACATTATTACATAAGATACATTCATAAAAATGAAAAATATACAATAATATGTTTTATTAATATTCAATACATTAAATATACATTTAATCAAAGTAAAAACAGTTGGTCCTTGGAAACCAACTCTAGTAGTTACTCGGTCCCAACAAAATCAAGTTTCCCATCACCTTATTCAATATTATCTTTGATGAAATGATACAAAAGATGAATGGTATTTTATATATATTATTAAAAATATTCATGGAAATATATATAGAACTGTGATTGTCATGTGAAATGAATAGTGTCTTCTTAAGCTTAACTCTTAAGTTAGCTGGTTGAACCTATATCCATATCACTTATGTACAAGAATATTTGGTTTCTATTTACTCAGGTTTAGTAGTTCCCATTTCCACATAACATTAACTATTTCTATTCAATCCCAAAAAAAATTTACCAATTAAAAATTTGAAACCTAATGCGGACATTATGTTAACAAAATCCCTTCCGTAGTCAATATCTATAAGCCTTTATAAATTCAAATATGAAATTGTACTATATATAATCCTGATTTTTATAATATTATTTATTTATATTAGGATTCTCTTATCTACTAAAATGAGAGACTCCTTGGGTTCACATTGAAATCTAGAACATAGTGTCTTAAAAGATAATATCAAAGGTCTAAAACTTTGTATGTAAATAAGGTTTTCGATCAATTTTCTATATTATATTTGATTTACATAATTTCCTGAAACCTATTTGGTAAATTTAGTTCCAAGGGATATATTTCAAACACACTAACCCATGCTTCTAGGATCATTTCTTAAAAATGTTGTGTATATGTTTTAAAAAATTAAGGATAAACAAAAATACATATATAATTTATAGTTATATGAGCTTTTCCAGTCATGGTTTTGGAGAAGAAGATATAAATTTTACAATTAAACAAAAATATATAAAAAGAAAGTAGTTAATCAAAAAAATATTCTATGCATTGCTTCCTTATATAACTCAAATAAAAAGGTACTTATTCTAATTTTATACAAAAAAAAGTAATTTAAAATGTAGGATGGGCATTTAATATCCACAATAAAGGGTTTTGAAAAAGTTAATAAAAAATTTTAAAATATTTTCTTGTAATAAACAGATATATGTATGTACACTTAAAATTAGTTTCTAAAACATTTAAATCCATATAAATTAGAAAAAAAATAGTTTTTTAAAATAATAATATTTTAAAAGATCATTGGTATTTCTCTATAAAAAATAATTATTTTTGGTGGGTCGTTTATGGTACTTTGCAGACCATATTAAAATTTTAAGTCCTAACTGATATGAAAAAATTCCCATTAAGACTTATGGGTTCATTCCATATAACATAACATTCATTATACTTTTTCCAATTTTTTAAAACACTTTTAATGGAATTTCATTTCTCAATCCTAGCCCAAAACATTTCAAAAATACATATATAAAATTATTTCTTTTAACAGAAAGTATCCATTCTTATAACATGTCATAAACATATTCTTTAGAGTTTCTAAAACCATTGTTTAGAGAATCCAATTCATGAAATAACGGTCCTTATTTATAAACCAAAAATAAATGGATAATGAAATAAATGCACATGTGATTAAAAAATTCATGTATTTTAGTTATAATTTATATTATTTCCCTATCTAGTATATGGATGACATATATGGACGAATAAAAACACTTTTTCACATGAAAAGATACCATTATCACATAAAATGTTACTATTTAGTGATCCTCATAAAATTACAGTAGTAACATGATGTTTTTTATTAAAAACATATAAAATATTTTCTTATAAACATATGAAATAATATATGTGATATCTAATTAAAAATAAATAACCTTTCATAAATTTAAAGTCATACAATAATAAAACATGGTTTTATTATTGTTTGTCAATGCAGATAAGAAGATGAAATCACAAATGAAAATTTTATTTTTAAATTAATACCAATCTTTTCAGGGGTTATAAAATAAATCATGTAAATATAAGTATAAATATATACCTAGAAAATACCTTAACATAAAGTAGTAGATTAAATTTATAAAAAGTGCTTCGAATTAAAATTCTTATCTAAAAATGAAGATATAACATAGATTTCGAAAAATAAAACTCGATAAAAATCATGAAATATCTATAAAACTTATATGATTTAATTTATGTTCATATAATTTGTAAATCTGATGGAATAAAATTCCTCACTTTTAAAATGATTGGTTTCAAATAATTTTAAGTCCTTAAAACAATAGAAAATAATTAGAAACTTGTACTTATATCTTTCAAAATCATGAGTTTGAAATAAAATTTAAAACATATCCATTTTTCTATAATTTATGAATATAATAATTAGATATATATATATATATATTAAAATATACATATAATTTTTGTAAATCAGACACAAATTAATAAAAATAAAGAAATCCCTTACATACCGTAGGATTTAGAAATAAAATTATAAATAAAAACCCTTCTCTAAATTTATTAAAATAGTTGGATATAATATATAATCATGTATACATATAACATTGGAAAATAGACAAAAAAATTAATAATTAAATTATTTTATAAAATTAGAAGAGTGAAGTAAAAATATACTTATATATATTAAAATTCAAAAAATAAAAACCTTACCTTTAAGATGATGGTGTTGGATTCAGGTCAAACAGAAGAAAAATTATAGGTTTTTTGTGGAAGGAATTCTACACAATGAAAATTGGAGGAGGATCTTGGGATAGAAGTGTCATGTGTTTCAAAGTGTGCATATGAGGGTTATAACATAGGATAACATATATTATTCATTCAATCCTGCATAGAAACTGTATAAAATTGGAAACCAAATTTGGATGTCTTGCTTCATATAATATATATATATATATATATATTAATTTTATATTTCATGTTGTTGGTTCTAAAATTTGAAAAGGGATTTAAATAATAACTTTACAAGGCATAAAAAATGGTGAAAATTGAGAAATTCAAAAATAAATCAATAAAATAAATGCATATATATATATATATATATTCTGAACATGTAGGGGAATCTGAGACTTGATGAAAAGGTTTTTAGGTTAAATTTAAAAGAAAAATTTATTTTGGGAAGATGAATAACCAATATGGGCATTGCTGAAAGAGAATTCAACAGATGAGTTGGAAATGGGTTGGCTGTGTAGACCCACTGGTGTGGTGCAATAGGGTTCTATAAGGAATATATGGGGAAGCTTAATGGATGGATTAGATCATCCGAGATTGATTGATGGTCTGAGAACAAACCAATCTTGGGAAAATAGAGAACTCAATCCATAAAGGGGAGGATGACTAGGATGGAATGGGGTCCAATCAGACTGTTGAAGATTTGTCCCGCATTTTCATCTCTATAGAACATCAAAACCAATTGGTTTTTGGGACCACCTTATAAGGCTAGACACGGCTGGATTGTTCTAAATACACAAGTACACACACATGGATCCTTATACACCAGATCTGACCCTAGGACTCATCCCACCTATGCTCATATTAAACCATAAACGGGCCAATGTTTCAAGGCCTTATATACATAGGCCTACCCTATTGATCAAGTGGTCTTGTGTAGTGCCTCTAATAAACCCTGGTTTTGGCCCTACACAGGTTACCCTTAGTGTGAAGTGAGAGCATATGTTGAATTTTTTTGTAGAAAATATCAAAATATGTAAAAATGAAAAAAATAAAATTAATAAATATATATATATATTATCAATATCATTTAAATCATTTTATTGTAAAATTTAATTTCTCCCCCTCTTTTATAAATTTCATGTTTTAAAAATAATTAACATAACATATTAATATATTATACAATTATTATTTTTATTTTCACAATATAAATACTATGTTCATAGAGAAAATTAATATTTAAAATCAGATTATAATTTCAAAAATTTATATTAAATAGTTCTTCTTAAAATAATATAATATATAAAAAGAAATTAAATATGAAATAAATAACATTATTTTTTATGTTTTATCAAAAACGTCTTTTTTAAGAATAAATTAATTTGTAAAAATATTATTTGTATTTTCTTGAGATATTATATTCTTCCCCCCAAATTTTTATCACAATTCATTCATATACCGAGTGAAAATAATTTTACATAGGAGTCTTATTAACTATTTTTCAATTTTTTCTAATTTTCCAAAATTATCTAGACTTCTTCTCTGATGCCAACTATAAAACCCAAACTCATGTTTCCGAGTTTAGTAATTTAAAATGTTGTGTATATTTTTAAAAAAAAATAAATGATAAGTAAAAAAACATTGAATTTACATTTCTAAGATAATTTATGGTTTAGGTTTTATATAATTAGATACCAATGTTATATTTCTACAAAAATGTACAAAATGAAAACAGTTAAACACAAAATCCTCCATTCTGTTGACTCCTCATAGAACTCACATCACAACGTAATTCTACTATTACTATACATAAATTAATTTAAAACATAGAGTGGGCATTTAATATTCCTAGTATGGGGTCTTGAAAATGATAATAAATTTTTTAAAATCTTCTCTTAGAGTGAAGATATAAATGTATATAGACTTGAAAGTAAATTTCTAAAACATTGAAATCTATATAAATTAGAAAACATTAAGTTCATAAAATAATTATATTTGAAAATATAATTGGGATTTATCCATTGAAAATAATAGTTTTTGGTGGGTCGTTTATGGTATATGGTAGAGCATAATAATACTATGAGGCCACTAGTTATAACTCATACGGAACAAAGTCACCATAAGATATATGGGTTCACTCCCCATAGCATAACATTCATTATACTAATGTAAATTTTTTAAAACACTTTTAATTGACCTATCTTTCTCAATCATAACCCAATAGATTTCAAAAATACATACATAAAATTATTTCAAATAAAAATAAAATAAACATTCTTATTAAATTTTATAAACATATTCTTGAGAGGTTCTAAAAGGATTTTTTTGTTGAATATCAGGCTTGAAATAACTGTCCTTATTTGTAAATCATAAATAAAATAGATAATGAAATAAATCCACACATGATTGAAAAATTCAGGGTATGTTAGTTATAATTTAGATGATGGAAATATATAATTTATGAATGTCATGTATGGATGAGAAAAAAACACCTTTTCAAATGAAATGATTCCATTATCGCATAAAATATTTCCATTTAGTGATCCACATAAAATTATGGTCATAACATGATATATTTTATTAAAAAAGGAAAAATAATATCTTATAAACAAATGAAATAATATCTACAATATTGAATTAAAATTAAATAACATTTTAAAACTTTTATGGAATACAATAAAAAACAGGGTTTTGTTATTTTTTTCTGATGTAAATCAGAAAATAAAATCACATATGAATATTGGATTTCTAAATTAAAACTAACATCTTCAAGGGTATTAGAATAAATCATGTAAATATAAATACATACGTATACCTAGATAATACCTTGAAAAAAATGTGGTATATTAAAATCATGAAAAGTGTTTCAAATTCAAATTCATATCCAAAATTGAAGATAAAATAAAAATTTATAAAAATAAAACATGATTAAAATAATGAAATATTTATCATCCTTATAGGATTGAAATTAAGTAAATATAATTTTTAAATATAATATAATAAAATTAAACCCTTATAAAATTAAGGGCTTAAAAGACTTTTAAATCTGGAAAAACAAATAATTAGAAATATATACTTATATATTTGAAAATCATGGGTTAGAAATAAAATTTAAATTATATCATTTATCCAATAAATAATGAAAATAGGGATTATATAGAAATACATATCTATATATATACATATAATTTTTTAAATTAGACACAAATTAATAAAAAAAACAATCCATTACAAATGGTATGTTTAGAAATTAACTTTTAAATCAAAACCCTTCTCTTAATTCCTGAAAATAGTTGGATATAATATATATAATCGTATATATATATAATTGTAAAACAGAAAAAAATAAACATAAACCTTATATTGTTTTGTAAAATTAGAAGACTGAGGTTGAAATATACTTTATGAAATTGTAACAAAAAAAAATATAACCTTGCCAGTAAGTTGATGGTGATGGGTTCTGGAAAAAAGGAAGAATAAGCAGAAGGATTTTGAGGAAGTAAATCAGCACAAAGAAAATTAGAGAAAGTTCTTGGGATAGAAGAGTTGAGTGTTTCAAATTTTTCATATGAGGGTTATTGCATCTGATAACATGTCTTATTAAATCAATCATAGATGGAAATTGTATAAAATTGTAAATAAAATTTAGTTGTCTTGTTTCTTATAAAATATATATTTATATACATATACATATACATATATAAATATTAATTTTATATTTTATGTTATTGGATTTATATTTTGAAAAGAGATTCGAAAATTGTCTTCATAAGGCTTAAACGACGGTGATAAATTGTGAAATTCATAAATAAATCAATAAAATTAATTTAGACACACACAAACACTCATATATCCAAAACTTATTGGGGGATTCTAGGACTTGGGGATAAGGTTTTTCATTTTAAATTAAAACCATTTGCGTCATTTTTGGATGAAGAGGAACTGAGATGTGCATGCCTGAAAGAGACTTCAATGGAGGCTAAGGAATATCGTTTGTGGTATAGACCCACTGGTCGGATGTGATAGGGTTCTATAAGGAATAAGATAGAGAAGAAAAGTGGATGTCTTGGATCATCCAAGATTGATTTAAGGGCTGGAAATAAACACAACATTGGAAAATGGATAACTCAGTTGGTGAATGGGTGGATTGCTAGGATGGAACTGGGTTTTATCGGACATTTGAAGATCTATTGTGCGGTTTCATCTCCACCCCACATTGAAACAAACCAGTTTTTGGGACTGCCTTATAAGGCTAGGAATGGATTCCTAGTTCCAAAAACACAAGCACGCTCCCAGGGATCCTTATACATGGGATCCCTCCATCGACCGCAGCCCGCCTATGCTCATATTGAACCATAAATGGACCAATATTTGAAGTCCTTATACACATGGGTCTCACCTATTGCTCGACTGGGCTTACATAGCGTCTCTACTAAACCAAGGGCTTTGACCTACGTGGGCTGACCTTTGTGTGTTGTGAGAGAACATATCCAATTTTTCATAGAAAATTTCAAAAAATGGAAAAATGGAAAACAACAATGTATTATATAAATTTTACCAATTTCATTTAAATCATTTTCTTTTACAAATTAATTTCCCATCCATTTTTGAAAATATAAATCTACTAAAATAATAAATATAACATATTAATATATTATACTAATATTATTTTTATTATCACAAAATATATACTAAGTTTAAAAAAATTAATATTTAAATTTAGATTATAATTTTAAAAAGTATTATTAAATAGTTTCATAAAAATAGAATATATTCAAAAATTTTAAATATTAAATAAAGAACTATATTTTTTTAGTTTTACAAAAAAAATACATCTTAGGGGAAAAATAAATTTTTAAAAGCACTATTTGAGTTTTCTAGGGATGTTCCTTATCGGATTATATATCCATCTGGATTGCTTAATCCAAAACCACTTCAATAATTTTATAAACTGTATTTATTGGTATAAAAAAAATATAATAATCCTCGTGAATGATTTTCAATCCCATAAAATATAAAATCTCACCCATGTAGACAATTAAAAATTCGTCTTTATTTCATTACTATATTATTTTTAATGATATTCATTGTCACCTATAAATATTATTTAATTAACATATATTTTGATAATGATAGTGCATATAGAATTTCCATTATGTATATATTACTATCAACTTTACCATTAATGAAATTCATGATTCTCAAGAATCCATCCATCTTAGAATAATAGGTTCTAGGGGCTTGTTTTAGGCCATATAATGTGTTCTTAAGACTCAACATCATGATCCCACAATAATCATGATGAAAACCATCTGGTTATTTAATCCCATTCTCTACCTGAAGAACACCATTTAGGAAGGTATATTCCCAATCTATTTGATAAATTTTATATTTTTTTGAGTTTTCACTCTCAAAAGCATCCTAATGTTCTCAATGCTTTCAACTAGTGAAAAGGTTATTTCAAAATCAACTCCATCTATATGAGAATATCCCTTTAAATCATCCTTATTTATTCAGTATTAATTCTCCTTTATTGTTAAATTTATCTATGAAACCGCACTTGGTTCATGTAATTTATTTAATCATAGTCCTTGATATAATAACCTCAATAGAATTCCTATCTATTTGATCTAGTTATAAATTCATGGAATTAATACATTATTCATGTTTAACTTCCACTGAAATAGTTTTATGTTTGAAAGATGGATTCAATTTGGACCTCCAATATTAACATTATTCTTCAATGGAAAGGTGTTTCTTATTGGATAATACTATTCTTAGAATCCACATGTTTCTTTATCCTATGATTACTATAACTATGACCCCTATATTATTCATCATAATTGGCCACATATATTTATATCCATAAAAAATTCTTATATAGATCATGTTTTATAATCTATTTTTAAGAAATATTCCTCTTCACAGCACCAGTGCGGTCATATTTAGGCACAATGAACATATTAATTTTGGGATAATTTTCAATAATATTGAAATATGAATGTTATACCTGCTTCTATTAATTTTTAGTCAAGTATTTATATACACACCCATTGAAAATATTTCTTAAATATTTACTCTCATCAACCCTTTCTTCAAATGGTATTTGATTTCAGTTCATTATCTTCATATAATAAAGAGTTATAATTAATATAATGTGTTTGAATGTTGGATTTTTGTTTAAAAAAATCTCATATAGAGTCTTTTTTGTCTCATGTACCACTAAAAACTTATTATTAATATAAAAAATATTGCACACAACTTCTAGCCAAAATAATTATGAAAACAATCTTCTTGAAAATTTCATCCCATGTCCACAATAATTGTATATTTCCACTCAGGCAATCCATTTTGTTGAGGAGTGTATAGTATGTTATGTGTATGCCTTATTCCATGATTTGATAAGAATATCTCAAATGAATTACATATTTATTCATTACTATCATCAAATCTCACCATT
Source organism: Viscum album (assembly GCA_963277665.1). Classification (NCBI taxonomy): domain Eukaryota; kingdom Viridiplantae; phylum Streptophyta; class Magnoliopsida; order Santalales; family Viscaceae; genus Viscum; species Viscum album. The sequence continues at coordinate 672,786,373 of OY728123.1, forward strand.
TTGATGTAAACATAGGGATCCCTTTCAAAAAAAATTAAAATTTTAAAAATATCAATTTCCCTAATTTTTTATTCATAAAGAGAACAATATTCATCAAGAAGTAATAATCAATTGAGGTAATGAAATTGTGATCACCATTATTTGACTAGTTCCTTATAGTACCACACTCATCTGAATATATAAGTTCAAATAGTCTAGTGTGTTGAATATTTGCGTTATTATTTGTCCCTTGAACCATCTTCCCTCTTAGTCATGTTCCAAAAATTGATTATCTATCACCTTTTAGTTTGGGAATATCTCTCACTAACTCATGTTTAGAAATATTTCTCATGTTTTTATAGCCAATATGGCCTTGTAATTTATTCCATAAATCATTCTCATGGTTAGAATTCAAATAGTATTAATTTAATGGGTTTCAAATTTGAAACAATTTCTTTCACGACTTTTTATTATTAATCAATATATGAAACTGTTTATAATGAATTAATTTTTTTCAGAAAAAACCTCATTTAATTCATAAAAAAAGGTTAATACTAAGAATTTTTTAGTCCAGACACAAATAACTTATTTTGTATTATAGTTCTTTTGATTCAATCTCATATGTTCTAAAACCTTTGTTTTTAAAGGAGTCATAATTAATGAATTTAACTAATCCTTATTTATTATTTTTATATATTTTATGATTTTTGTGTCTCTAGTCACGTGTAAAGAACACCCACAAACAAGGATCCTTGTTATTCCTCTCTTTTTCACCTTCATTTCCACTTCCACTATAAATGACATACCTTATTAATTATTCTTATTTAAATCATTCCACTATTATTAATAATAGAAATATCTAAGGATATTTTCAATCACTTATTATCATAATTTCCTAGGCCACACATATTTAATAGACATCCTTTAGGATTTCAAACCTGTTCTAATAATCATGTAGATTTTTTTTTTCAAATTATTCATTTTTAGAGATTAATTATTTTTTCCCTCAGATTTTCCCTCCATTGAATCATCTCTTCTTAAATGTAAAGAAATGTTGTTATAGAATATGCATGCTTTTTAACTAAGTATTCCACATCATCAATGATAGAAAAATAATTCAAATATTTTTTTAAATCTAAAATTATGTCATGAAAATTTCATTCTATATTATTATATTTTCTATCCATATCTAACCTAATTTTTCCTTCTCATCAAGGTGGTTATCTTTTATTACATTATATTTTATTAAATATATACAGAATAGAGCTTATAATCATCATTTTTATAAAAAATAGATATATTTTTAATTAGGACTTGCACTGTTAGGAAAATACAATCCAACTTTTTAAGTCATTTTAGAAATAGATTTAACCGGAATTGTTGTTCTAGAAATAATAATTATTTTAGATGATTTACCCTTAACATATGTATATTTTTTGAAGTCTTATGTCACACTTATTAACACATTTTAATCTATAAAAATATTTTATTTAAGATTTCCTAATTATTTTCCTTTTAACTTGAGTTTTTTTTTAAGATAATATTTAAGATTTTCATAATCAGTATCCTTTATCTTAATTTTATTCAGCTTGTCAATGAGTTAAATATAAATTTTGGGAGATTCTTCATTTGATTCAACTCCCCCCCCCACCATCATCGTTCTCTAAGGCTTTAACTTCATAGTATTTTTCTTAAAACAAGCCTCTAACCCATAACTGATCATACGATCCATGTTTGTTTCATCACCACCTTACACATCACTACTGGAGGTTCTTTCTTGATACCCCACATTAACCATTTTTAACATTTTAATTGTATGATTTTTATATTTAATTTTAGTGTAATATTTTTCCTCCTCATCATTTCTCTTCAAGGTACTCCTTTTCCCTGTTAGAAATATTTTTCTCAGGCTTCTTATTATATTCACTCATTCCCAATATCATATTTTTTAGTTTCACTTATTATTTATCAATGCAAAACTCATAGTTTTTCTCCTTTGGTTAGTTGACTGTAAAGTGTTCAATATAAGAATAACAAGGAAAATTTAATTTTTTTCAAGATTTTACCTCAATGTGATAGGTTACACCATGTTTTACTAGGTTTTCATCCCATTCTCTAGATTTTATTTTGATATATTTTTTTACTACAAGTGGGTAGGTCAGTTATTATCTTAATATTCATAAATCCATACAAATTCACTTATCCTGTAGGTTTCTCTATCTCTTGATGGTTACAGTGAAAAAAATTCATCACTATCTAAGATAGGCCTTCATTCGAATGTAGTTTTCTTTAGCCATGGATGAGAGAACATCCTCTTTGATCATGCAGGATAATATATAGAATATTCAACTTAGCCTTTTCAAGAACATACACTTCATAATATACTTATTAAATAATCATCAATGAACTCAATCTACTCAACACACTATATGACAGACTTTCTAAGGATTTTCTTATCTTACTTCTCTTAGAATCTACACTATGGGATCATGTAAATATATTTTTAAGTAGTTATGATAATGGATTTCAGAACTTAATCTTCTTTTGAAAGCTAAATGTTTAGGAATTAAAATTTTACATTGTTCACTCAACCTCTACTCTAGGAACTCTTTCTTATTCTATTATAATTATCCACAAAAACATTCATATCACATGTGTACAATAATAATAAACTATTTTATTATTCCATCTCTCATAAAATTTTAATATCTTAGATATTTATATGTATATACTTCAAAGAGAATTAAATTTCACTATTCATTTTATATATTCAAAAATATAATTCCAATAATACTTTTCTACCTACGGCCAAAATAATAGTTATAAAAATTTAATTTTTGGTTCCAAGATATTTTACAATAATTACTCACCAAATCCATCAAATTGTACTACATACCATATACAGTGTTCAAAAACATCCCTCAAGATCATTTTCATCATAAACTAGTAACTAAAAATATCACAATAGAACTAAGAAAAAATGAAAGTCATTCAATATATACAAAACTTAAGAAACAATAATTTTTCATTATTTTTTAAAAATGTACCTAGAAAAAATACACTTGTGACTCAACTTCTATTAAAAAATAGTCATAAAATATATATCAATATAGAAATTTAATCTCACATCATATCTTTATTATATATTTATTTAAGAACTAATTAACTAAAAATAATTTTCACAATAACATCTACCTTATTTAATTTAATTAAATAAATCCATGTCAACTCCATTTATATCTCCTTAATTTAGTTTAAATAGGTGAAAAACATTCATTATAATATAGCGATCATAGATTTTTTGGTCCTTTGAATATTGATTAACATATGATGTTTTGATCCATGAAGATCGATTTTAGAATCATTTGGTTTTATTTTATTTGGAAATCAGAGTTATATAATTTCCCTTTTCTTAGTGGAAATCTCAAAACTTCTCAAGCATTGATTCTTACATTGATAGAAAACGATGCTTACACTATAACTCTCCATCCCCAGAAGCCCAGATACGGTGCATTATTTCATTATATTAGAATGAATATAATAAATCAATCATGAAGGATTGATTATTTTAGCAGTTATGGATGACTAGATTACATACATGATACCCAAATTACATTTGGAATGATAGAAAATACAACATGGCACATAATAAAAAGAAATAAACTACCTCCTTGAAAGATTATTCAAGGTTCTATTATTCATAACCTAGGGAAATGAAACATAATGAGGGTGAGATAAAATTTAAGTAAGGGTTAGATATAGTGGAATCAGGAATCAATAATAATCAGTTAGCCATGATTAATAAGGCATGATGAAAAAATGAAAACACTTATAATCAATATGCTGTGAATAAAAATACATCAACAGATTTTTCCCTAGTGAAAAACTCATGGATAGTAATACATGAATAATGAATAAAGGCAATGCTTATTATTTGGAAATCATGTATCTGGAACATGAACCATTATAACATCGAGACGGTTTATGTCTGTGGGTAGAAACCTGTTTGATTTTTAGAAACAAAATCAAAGGGTTTTCCAACAACTGATTTGTCTCATTAAACTTTTCGATGCATCAAGGGGATATAGTGGGCCCATCCCATCAATTCCAGTCCAAATAATTCTTTATAATGATATTTAATACAAAAAAAATATTCCTTTTAAATATCTATATTAAATAGAGGATACAGATTCATCAATATATTCCCAGTTAAAATAGAATTCAAAATGAACACTGTATGTGAAATGGTATACAAATTAAAGAAATAATCATATCCATGGTACAATAAAATGAATATTTACCATAATTAAAACATAAAATAAAAAATCATCTCAAATGGGAATTTGATACACAAAAAAATAATTATTAGGTGCATGATACCAAGTAAGTCTCAATGAGATGGAAATTGTGACAAAGTCCCTTACCTTGTTGTAATCAATCAATTAGTATGATAAAAAATTGATAACAACCAAATTAATAACATAATACCATGAATTTAATTTGAATCATGATATTATATATCAAATGGAATTTTACATACACCACATGATATAACTAAATGGGGAACAGTAGAAATCTCATGGAAATAAAAGTGAGATGAGAAACCCCTTACCTTATGTTGGAATGTGTTCTTTGATTGATCTCAATGACATGAATAATCAAATTTTTCATCAATAATTAATAATTATAAAACATCTTATACATTTAATTTATTTATTTTAATGTCATTATGTTCATTAATTTCGTTTTTATGAGTTTAAGAGGATTAATTTTATTATTTTGGATGTATTTTCCTCCTTGGATTTCAGGATCAGTTTACTTGTATTTATGAATGGGAGTTCATTTTCAATGTGGTAAAAATTATGTCATTATTAATATATATTATTAGTGAAATTATAGATATATAAATTATCTTATAATTATTTTGTTTATAAGCCACGAGGATGACTCATTAGATAAAAGTTAATGATAAATGCTTGGATTAACTTGGTGGTTTTGTGCATAATGAATTTGTTTTGTATTATAATTTTATATTATGAGTATGTAAGGATTACAGAACATTAAATAAGATAAAATATATATATTATTATCTGGTTCAACCATTAAAAAGGTTTCATGACCAGTCTTCAAGATAGTAATGAAAATTGAAAACCCGTCTTCTTTGAACATGCGAAATTAACACATCTCGGATGATGTTTTCATTTATTGTATAAAATGAAGGAAAAGAAGATATGATGATGGAATATTCCATTATCAAAACAAAATTCCAATACATATAATCTAATGGAGTTTTCATAACATTTTTATTAGAATATGTGAGAATAGAAAAAATAACAAAGGAACATGAAAATAAAACAAAATAATTGAAAAGAGGAATTTACCTCTTGAATTTATCTTCCTTTGGGAGCCTATTTAAGGGAGAGGATTTGATCTTTTGGAGATACCAAGGTATGATGGACATGGGGTGGTATATTAGTTGTATATTTGAGCATAATTTAGTAAAGTCTTGAAGCTTGAGTGGTGTGAAGAAATGAGGGTCTGAGGGTGGTATTTATAGTGGAGGGGAGGAGGGTTTTCTTAATAATTTAATCATTAGATTATTATTTTTCTATAAGAAAAAAATAGTGATGTTTCTCTGAAAAAAAATAGTAATAATTGAATGTGAGTTCTAACCAATCATGATTACCTAAGTAGCACATCATCCATCACTCAATAAATCATGTATTTAGCATTATTCATAATTTATAGTATTTTACTATTCATAAAAAATTAAAGTATTTTTGAAAAATCCACCTTATTCAACCTACCCATTTTTTGACACGTAGAATCAAAATATTAAATGAATTTTTAAAAAATAATTTTCTAAATATGATAAATTTAATTTTTAATTAAAATAATCATTTAATCGAATAATATCAACACTTACAATATTCTTCTCCATTCTTAAGGTGCCTAAATTTTATTTACACTTTCATGGGTAAGGTTACCATTCATAAGGGTTATAATACTATTCATAAGGGTATGTTACTATTCATAAGGTTATATTACTATTCATATGGGTATGTTACTATTCACCAAAAATTAACTTCATTCTATAAGACTCCTAATATCACCCTAATCACAACCATGTATGCCCGTTTTTTAAAATTCAAAACACATAAGTGGAAAATTTAAGTTTCATGGATAGGTTGTGACTATCTCATATAAATAAAAAAGTTTTGTTTCATAGTGACTCAGTGCTTCATGTAATATATTCTATCTAATGAATTGAAATTATTTAAGAGACACATACCATGAAATTCTTGGAGTGTTATATTCCTCCCACAATCGGAAATTTCTTCCTTGAAATTTTTCATGTATAAATCCCTATAAAAAGATGTGGGTGGTTCTTCTTCATGACATCCTTAGGATCCCACATTTCTTCCTCTATTTTGTTGTTTCTCCAAAGAACCTTTATGATATGAGTTTTCTGATTTCTCAACACTTGTTGTCTAGTGTCAAGAATCTTGATAGGCTATTCATAGTAAGACAAATCAGGATCAAGCTCTATTTCTTTATAGATGAGTACATGCATTGGGTCTGGAATTTATTTCATTAATAACGACCCATGGAACACATTATGAACTTTGGAGATACTTGGTGGCATTACTAAATGGAAATATATAGTTCCAATTCTTTAGATAATTTTAACGGCCCATTGTACCTGGGGTTCAGTGTCCCTTTCTTACCAAAACATAAGATACCCTACCACTGCGATACTTTTAGAGAAACATGATCTCCTACTTGAAATTCAAAATCCTTTCTCTGATTGTCATCATAACCCTTTTTTCTGCTTTGGGATTCTTTAATATGGTTCAAAATTTTCTTTACCTTTATAGTCGTCTCTTTGATAATTTTTGGACCTATAAGTTTCATTTCTCTAACTTCATCCCAACATGTTGGATTTCGACACCTCTTACCACATAATGCTTTATATGGCGCCATTTGAATGCTTGAATGGAAACTATTATTTGAGGAAAATTCCACCAAAGAAAAAGTAATGATCCCACGTACCTTGAAAGTCAAGATATCATGATCTCAACATGTCTTCCATTTTTTGAATTGTCAATTTAAATTGTCCGTCGGTTTGGGGGTGATAAGAAGTACTCATGTAAATCATGGTATCCAAAGCCTATTGGAGACTTTTCTAGAATTTTTATGTAAATAAGGGAACTCAATCGGAAACAATCAATAGAGGTGCTCCATGGAGTCTTATAACTTCATTAATATAAAGTCTTTCCAGGAACCCAAGTGTTAAATCCTCAATTATTTCTAGGAAATGTGTCGATGTTGTAAGATAATCAATAATTACTAGTATTGCATCATTCCATCTAGGTGTACTCGGTAGTCCTGTAACAAATTCCATCATTATTTCATCCCACTTCCACATTGAAATAGGTATAGGTTACATGACCCATCTAGGATATTGTCTTTCTACCTTCATTTGGTGACAAACTAAACCCCTTGACACATAGTGAGAAATTTCTCAATTCATATTATCCCACCAAAAATGTTCCTTCAGATCTCAATACATTATGGTGCTACTAGGTTGTATATAAAAAATTGAGCTATGAGCATCACTTAATAGTTCTTTTTCTAGCTCATGTATTGATGGAACGCATAATCTCTTCCAAATTTTCATAACTCCGTCCTCATACACAAAGTCTGCCAATCTTTTATCCTTAACAACATTAATTTTATTTTTTAGATTCTCATCATAATATTGAGAGAATTTTATCTTATCTAGTAAAGATGGTTTAGAAAAAATTTGAAATAGGAACGATTTCCCCCTTCTTTAATAATTCCCATATCCATATTTAGTCGATACATGGATATAGTATCTCTATAAACCCTCATTTGGGACAGAGGTCCATGATCATTCCTACATAATGCATCTGCCACCTTATTTACCTTTCATGGGTTGTTGTCTATTGAAAAATACTAGTCTGTAAGTAAATCGAGAAATCTAATTTTCCTCATGTTCAGTTAATTATCTGTAAACTTGTATTTCAAAATCCTATTATTCGTATATATCTCACATATTTCACCATATAGATAGTGTATCCATATTTTTAGATATTCGATTACTGATTCTAACACAATATCATGAGTCAGATAATTTTTCTCATGATACTTAAACTACCTTGATGCATAAGTAATAAATTTATCATTTTGTATAAGGACGAAACATAGTCCATTCTTTCATGCATCACTATATATCAAAAATCCATCATTTCCAAAGTGAATATTCCAAATTGGAGAATTGAACAATATTCTTTTCAATTATTAAATGCATTCTTTACATTATTTTGTCCGTACAAACATAACCCCTTTATGTGTGAGATTGGTTAGAGGGTCAACCAATTGAGAGAAATTTTAAATGAAATGCTAATAGTAACCTGCTAAGCCAGTAAAAATATGTACCTTGGTTATGTTCATCGACATAGGCTATTATGGGATTGCCTTTTTTCACAAGTTCATCTATGATTCCATTCTTAGATACAATATGGACAAGAAAAGAAACTAATTATATCCAAAATTTAAACTTGCGAAATTTCCCATATAATTCATTTCATCTATGAGTTTTCAGAATAATGTGCAGGTGATTCTAATGGCCTTAATATCTTTTAGAGTATACAAGGATATCATTGATAAATACCACAAAATATTCCTCAAGATACTCCTTGAAAACTCTATTCATTATATACATGAAAATGGGTGATGCATTATATAGTACAAAAGGCATTACTTTAAAATCATAATGCCCATACCTGGTTTAAAATGTTGTCTTTAGAATATCTTCCTTCCTCACACACATCTGATGATATCTAGATCAAAGTTCAATCTTCGAAAAATATTGGTCTCCGTGGAGTTAATCAAATAAATCATCAATGTGTGGTAGAGGATACTTGTTATTTATTTTAATAGCATTGATTTCCCTATAATAAATGCATTTCCCCACAGATTCATCTTCCTTCTTGTCAAAGGGGAAATGGGCTCCCCATGGAGAGACACTAGGTCTAACAAATCATTTTTCACTCAATTACTCTAATTTTCTTTATCTTCGCTAATTCTATAGTGTACATTCTATAATGAGTCTTTTATATAGGTATTTCACCAATAATTAAATCAATAGAGAGCTTAACTTCTCTCTCTAGAGGATGTATAGATAAATCCTCTGAAAATACATCAATGTAATCTTTCATAATATGTATGTCTTCAATTTTATGATTTCATTCCCCACACCTAGATATATTGTTCTATTCCGACCAAAGAATTAAATTCAGTAGAGCTACTGGGGGTGGATCAGATAAGAATCATATGGCGAGGTTTCTACTCTAAAGATAATGGATTCTACATCATTCTCAAAAATTGTAACTTCCTTCTTGCAATAGATATTCACATCATAATTTGACAACAAATTCATACTGAGAATTATATTTATGTTGATCATGAGTATGATGATAAGGATAGAAAATAAATCATCTTTATGTGTCATGATGGGGACTGATCAACACATATTTGTTGCAATGATACATTCCATAGGATTTTTGATTAACAACTCCTTTATTAAATCAAATTTTACATGTCTAATTTTCATTGAAAAATAGGAATATATAAATGAATTCAACGATCTAGAATCCAAAAAAATACATTGGATAAGTTTTAGGAAACAATTAAAGTACCAACCACCACATCACATTGAACTTTAACCTTCGAGGTTGTAATCACAAAATCTTTCCCTTGATCTCATGGCCTTTTCAGAGACAGGTTTCCTTGGTTCTTAGGAAACTCATTTTCATAGTGTCCAATATATCTACAATTATAGCGTTGAATGTTTACCTGTTTCTTCTCCTTGCATTAATTTGATCAAATTCCATTTTCTCCACACTTATATAATACCCCATTCCTTTCAAGAATTTACCAGGATGATTCTTTCCACACTTCTCGTGTAATGGGAATTGCTTCAATCCATTATTCATCTTTGTAACTTCACGTTTTCTAGGGTTTTCAGAGTACCACTTGTTATCTTAGTTTCCCTTGAACAAATTTGATCTAGAAAATTACTTCTCTATTTTTATGAAACGTAATACAATTTCATCATATGATGAAAATGTTTGAAAATCCAGGTCCCTTCAAATATATTTCTTAAGACAATAAAATAAATGATCAATCTTGTATTCTGAATCACGTACATAATCTATATCATACTAGGCTAATATTGTGAACGTACCCTCATACTCCACAATACTCTCATCCTCCTTTTTTTTTAGGATAAGGAATTTTCTCTTCATTTTAGTTCATTGATCACAATGGAAATATTTTTTGAATAACATTTTCTTAAAAGTATTACATTCCATATATTCTATTTCTTCTTCCTCTATGGTATTCTGGATCAAGGACCACTATTGATTAGCATCACCCTTGAGACAATATATCGGCATCACTACCCTTTCATTTTCATTACATCTTAATTCCAAGAATATCTTTTCAAGGGAATTGATCCACTTATCAGATATCATTGTGTTAGTATTCCCACTAAAAGGTGGGTTAATCTGTCGCATGAAATTATCCAACACTAGTGTTGCATGGTAATTCATCACAACCTAAGTATGTTGTCCCAATATGTTCATGATCCAATCCGCTCCAACACTGACTATGTTGACTTGATCTATGGGGAAGTCCCTACATTTCCCATGGGAATTGATTCCCTTTCTTCAATTTGGCGCTATCACGAAACAATTGAATGCTCTAAATTCGTTCATAATTCAGAATTTCTCACTAGAAAACACTTAATATAATTTCAAAATTTATGCAAAGCTAATCGCATATTCCTAACCATGGTTTCTATTTATTTTGAAATCATTCATAATGGTTTGAAATGAAAATGTGAATTATATTTTCCAAATCATCTTGGAGTGTCAAAACAGGTACGTAGTAAGGCCCATTTTCATGTGCCAAGAAATCCTAGATCAAGCCTGAAACTCCTTGTTGGAGTTGTTACTCCTAGGTACATATGTACCAGAACCATGTCCACTTGTAGTATCCAGATACAGAGGTATTTTCTAGGAAGACCTAAATATTATCTACCTTATCAGAATTCAAGTATGTAACTCAGTTCTTATTCTTGAAGTATATCTTATGGTATGTACTCTAAACTCTATTTTGTAAATATTTTTTCCAAGGTTTCTATTAAACATCCATTGATACTGACTATTACACCCAGACCCTAGATGCCTGGATCCAGTGCATTATTTCATTATATTGGCATGAATATAAGAATTAAATAATTGAGGAATTATTAGTTTAGAAGTTTTGGAAGACCATATTACATACATGATAACCAAAGTACATTTGGAAATATAGAAAATACAACATGATCCATAATAAACTGAAATAAACTCCCTACTTGAAAGCTTATTCAAGGTTCTCTTCAACATAACCTAGGGAAAGAAAAAATCATAAGGGTGGGCTCAAATGATAAGTAAGGGTTAAATATAGTGGAATCATAAATCAATAATAAGATAATCACAATCAATTACACATGACTAATATGACATGATGAATAAATGAAAACACCTTCCATCAATAAGATAAGAATAAAAGTGAATCCATATATTTTTTCATAGTAAAAAACATATGGATAGTAATAACTGAATAATGAATAAAGAGAATGATTATTATTTGGAAATAATGTATATGTAACATGGACCATTATATCATTGAGATGGTTTAAGTTTATGGGTAGAAACCTGTTGGATTTTTGGAAACAAACTCAAAGGGTTTCTCGCCAACTGATTTGTCTCATGATACCTGTCGATGCATCGAGGGGCTATAGCGGGCCCCTACCATCACAACCAGTATAAATAATTGTATATTAATATATTTAATACAACCAAAATATGCCTTTTTAATTTCCATTTTGAATAGAGGATACAGATTCATCAATATTCCCCAATTTAAATAACATTCAAAATAAATAATGTATGTGAAATAGTATATGGATTAAGGGAATAATCATATACATGATACAAGAAAGTGGATATTTACTAGAATTATAATTTCAAATGAAAAATTATCTCAAATGGGTAGTTCGTACACCACATAAGAATAATTATGTTTACAATACCAAGTAAGTCTCAATGAAATGTAAATTGAGACAAAGTCCCTTCCCTCATTGTAATCAATCGAGTCATATGACAAAAAATTAATAATCACCAAATCAATCTAATAAGACCATTAATATAAATAGAATCATGATATTATATATAAAATGGAAGTATTCATACACCACGTGCAATAAATACGATTCAAACAATGGAAATCTCACGAAAAAAAGTGAGATGAGAAACTCCTCACCATATGCATGAATGTGTTCTTCTATTGATCTTAATGACCTGAATAATCAAATTTAGATTCATTATTTAATAATTCCAGAAACTCCTATAGATTTAATTGATTTATTTTAACCTTATTATATTAATTCATGACATTTTTATGGCTTTAATATGTTCACTTTTATGGTTTTGGAAGCATTTTCTTCCTTGGTATTCATGATCGATTTACTTGAATTTATGAATGGATGTTCATTTAAAATGTGGTCAAAAATCCATAATTATTAAAATATTTTATTAGTGACATTAAATATATATAAATTATCTTCTAATTATTTTTTTATATACCCTAATGATGACTCATCAGATAAAAGATAATGATAAACGTTTTGATTAACTTGGTGGTTTGTGCACAATGAACTTGTTTGGTATTATTATTTTATATTGCGAGTTTCAAAGGATTAAAGAACATTACATAAGATAAAATAAATATATTATGATCTCGTTCAACCATTAAAATGTTTTCATGACAATTATTGAATATATAATGCAAATTGAAAACCCGCCTTCATTGAACATGATAAATTAACACATCTCGGACGATGTTTTCATTTATAGCATAGAAGGAGGGAAAAGAAGAGATTGTTATAGAATATTCCCTTATCATAAAAAATTATAGTAAACATAAGTTACAAGAGTTTTCATAACATTTTATTGAGATGACATGAGAATAGAAATGATAAAAAAAGCAACTTGAAAAGAAAACAAAACAATTGAAAAGACTAATTAACCTCTAGAATCTATCTTTGTTTGAGTGCCTCTTTCTGGAGATTATTTGATCATTTGATGATACCAAGGTATTTTTGACATGGTGGAGGATCGTAGGCATATATTTGACCATAATTTAGTCAAGTCTTTAAGTTTATGAGGAGTGATGAATTGAGGGTGTGAGGGGTGGTATTTAAAGTGGAGGGGAGGAGGATTTTCTTAATATTTTAATCATTACTTTATTATTTTTCCCTAAGACAAGAAATAGTGATTATTCCATGAAACAAATTGTAATTAGTGCATGAGATTTCTAACCATGTGTTCTTACCTCAGCAAGACATCATCCATGACTCATTAAATCATTTATTTATAATTTATCATAATTTATCATATTTTACTATTCACTAAAATTCAAGTATTCAAGAAAATTCCTAAATATTCAACCTAACCATTTTTTAAAATTTATAATCCGAAAATGAACTCCATTTTTGTAAAATAAATTTCGAAATATAAGAAAACTAATTTCTAAAAAAAATCATCATTTAATTGAAAAATATCAACACTTAAAATATTCATATCCATTTCTAAGGAACCTAAATTTTATTTACACATTCATGTATGGTTACCATTCATAAGGGTCATATTACCATTCATAAGGTCATGTTAATTTTCATAAGGGTATGTTACTATTCATAAAGGTAAGCTACTATTCACCAAAAATTATCTTGATTCTATCAAACACCAAATATCAACATGATTACAACTGTGTATGTCCATTTTTCAGAATTCGAAACATAGAAGTAGAAAAATTAAGTTTAATGGCTAGGTTATGACTATATCCTATCAATATCCATGTTTTGTGCTTGAACTCAAAAAATTTAGAATTATTCATTTTAGTGTAGAGAAATTTCAAAATAATTCATCTACTTATCAAAACTATAAATCATGAAAAAACACATCAATGACATGTCTGAAAGAATATAAAAAATATTTAACAATTCCTCCAAGTCATATGGTTCTTCAATCTCACCCTTTGGATTTGTTGCTAGCCTTTTTTAAAATATTTATCATACTACTAAATCTCATCAATGATTCTAATAAAATCACCCAAGGATTATTAAATCATATCCTATATCAAATAAGATACACCATAACACCACATGAAAGGATAATGAAGTGTTTTTAGAGAATTTTATCCCTCAGTGAAAAGTAAATTTTATCCAATGATTATTATGAAAATTCATTATATCTCCTACAACTCATATATCTATCATAAAAGTACCTTAATTTTTCAAAAATTACAGAAATATATTCCATGAATATTCACAATTATCCTTTGTAATGAATTTTCCCTTTTTTATAATGAAGTAAATAGTTTTTTCACCTTTTCTCCTCTTTAAAAATGTAAACCAAATCCTTATAGGGTACATTCTTGTGAAAATTTTTAAGTGATAGACAAATTTTAACATGATGTTTTTTCCTTAATTTATAAAATATCTCCTTTGGTAATGAATTGGTGAAAATATTTGAAACTTTTTCCTTAGTTCAAATATAATCAATGATAACATCAATATCTACCACCTTCTCATTGAAAAAATGATATCTATGTTCTATGTGATTTTTTAGAGAGTTTTGAACCATATTCTTGGAGAGAGATATATAGAACATTTATTATCATAGGAAATAAAATGTGGATTCTCGGCCTTAACTCTCATTTTATCTAGTTGAACCTATATCCATTTCATTATGTAAATTCATTTTTAGCCACTTTTTTAAATGGATTTAACTATGATTGGCACCACTGAATATAGCTTATTATTATTACATCACACAAAATCATAACCATTTATTAAGGTTTCACCTAATATAGATTTTATATTATACTAATCCCCTGCCCATTCAGTATCGGTAAATCCCTATGATGTTGAATATGAAATTTTTCTGTACAATAACATGTGGCTCAATGTATTCCTAATTTATATTTGTATTCTCTTTAATGTTATCATGTGAGAATCCTAGGGAACACTTCGATAAATGGAATAGAATTTACTAAAAATATTATTTCAGTCCAAGAATATCTTAAGTAAAAAAGGTTTCTATTTAGTTCTTTATACACCCATTTATTTATATAATTTCATGAATAATATTTGATAAATTGTGTTCAAATATCTATATGAGTTGAAATCCATTTTCATCACATAATCTCAAACCTCATCAAGAACACACTAATGTATTTTTCGTAGCATAGAAAAATATATCTAGACCCTTGAATGATTTTATATCCTATAAAATAATATATATAACCTAGAATATAAATCTATAAATACTGTTACATTTTCTCAATAAAATATTCAAAAAGATACTCCTTCTCACTAGTAAAAAATATTTCTTCAATAGATACCATGATAATGAAAATAATTGAAGAATTGTCCATTTTATAGACAATACTATCAAGATTTCCTTTAAAAAATTATACATTTAATGAATCCATCTATCTTGGAATACCATGCTATATGGTCTTGTGTTAAGACATAAAATAATTTATTTAACCTGTATAACATGATATCATATTTATAAAAAACCTCAGGCTGTTCAATGAATACCTCTTCTAAAAGATCACTATTTAGAATGGTTGGTTTCACATTCATTTGATAAATCATATAATGTTTCTAAGATTTCATTATCAATAATATACCAATGGTATTATTTCAACTAGTATAATGGTTTTTTCAAATTAAACTCTTTCCATCTAAGAATACCCCTTATATACTAGTATTTATTTATTAATTGTGATTTCACCTTTCTTATTCAATTTATTTATGAAAAATAACTTGGTGTAAGTAATCTTTTCCTACTCATTCGTTGATACTAGTAACTAACTAGATTTATTCTCTATTTTAATAGTCACATCATGCATATAATTAATCCATTATTCATGTTCAAATTCTAATAAAATAGTTTGATCATAAAGGTAAGAGATAATATTATTTTGGTCCTAAAGTCATAAACTTATTCTCTTTTGTATAGGTGTGTCTTATTGGATATTAATATTCTTAGAATAAAAAATTTTTTTATCCTTTTATGCCTATATATCTGATCCTTAGTGTTGGATTTGGTGCCCTAGAACCAACTTCTTTTTACGTTAAGGTAAACATGTATTAATTTTTTTAAAATAAATAAACTAATTATGACATCATTATTATTCTTATGCTTTAAATAGTATGTGATAATGTCCTCAGAGTATCTGTCGCACTAAAAGTTCATAATAGTTCCCTACTATTATGAGAACCCGGAAATTCTATGAAATAGTTCTTGAATAAATGTTCTCTATAAAGATGATATCATTTTAGGGACATAAATGATACATTCTATCAGGATTGGATACTCAAATAACTTTTAGGTGCCTTCTCATGATGTACTCCCTTGGTAATATCTAGTAGAATATTATGATAACAAGACCCTCTAGTTGAAAATCCCCATTTATAAGTGTCATTGGATGTTCCTATATGTGAAATTGTGTATTGGTCTTTAGAATTTAACATTATTATTAATGAGTACTATTGTACACACACTTATATGTATTGAGGTAAACTATGATGGAATATGTTTGCGGTGAAGTAGGATATATTGGGTGTACCCTATGTAATATCCCATTAATGAATAATCCGAGAGGGAATTTTTCCCTTCTGTTTATTAATAGAAGTTAATATCTTTGTCCCATTTGATGGAAATGATATAGATTAAATAAATCCATGTATATGGTGTTTTAAAGGTAAGATCACTTTCTGGGAAGTCATTTAAAGATACATCAATCATATATGTATGTGGCACCAACATGAAACCTTCTTGACTAGAGATATCAAGATAAGGGGATTATATTTTATAGTAAGTATTCGTATGAGGTGACATGTTGTTACAACATTAAATTCATTTTATAGGGGTACCTTAGCATGTTTCTAGGTGCTAACCTTGAACTCTAGGGTACTTCTCCTAGTTCAACAGAGAAATTTCACTATAGGGTCACAAAATAAGATAATCAAAAATCTCAGTTAAATAATATATATTACTATTTATTATTTAACCGATTGAAGAGATGTTATTTTCATACGTGGTATAATAATTATTCATGTATTCTTGATTATATTTAAATATTTATTTTCTATTTAGTAAATATAATATTTAATTATTTATTGGAAAATAATATTGTGATTTTTATTTAACAATTAAATAGTCATTATTCAATGTTCGATATATATTATGGTGGAATGGTAGTTTATGTTTTTATGACTGGTGAGAAATAATAAATTTTGAATATTATTTGATTAAATAATATTTAATTATAAATCACAAGTTAATCACATGTCGAGAAATAATGATATTATTATTATTTGATAATGGGTTTCCCTATGATTAACTAAAAAATTAAATCCACTTTTGCAATTATTTTATTTTAACCCTAATGATATATAAACCGAGGTATATTATTTTCTCATTAATCCAATTCATTTTTTTGTAGTGCACAATGGATTTGGAGAAACCTCTTAACCTTAATGAGCTCTCTTCTATAAGAATGCTCCCAAAAATGGAGAGAAATCCACCTCCAACATATCATGGATAGTTATTTGGAAGAGGTTCTCGAAGAGATAATAGGTGGATGAAGAAAGCACAAGGATCTATTGTGATAGCACTAGAATATTCCTTCATCGATGATTGGATAATTGTGGAACATGTTTGGATATCCTATAGAGGAAATCTACACATGGTTTCTACAATTCAATGATGGCGGACTAGAGATTCTTTTCTTGATTCATCAATGAATAAATAATTATTCATAAATAATTATTTATTTAATTAAATTAATTATAAATAAAATGTGATGATCCTCCCTCTGTTTTTAGTGTGATTCCCCTTGTATTATTTCTTTGATTCAATTTTATAGATCTTAGAATTTATCATCATTTAGAGTTTGAATTGTTCATCGATCAGGAAAAATAAATGTTGGATACCAACCATCACATGCTTTCACTACTCCTAGAACCTCTTAGTGGTATGAGAGAATTCACATAATTATTTATAATTATTTATAGATCAATGGTGATTTACACATTTTTTTTAGTTTTTCAATTCATTTTTTATCCTTCTTTTAATATGAATTGTGATATCTTCTTATTCCTCCTTTTTTTTCATAGATCTAATAAAGAGGATTAATTTTATGATTAAAATAAAATCGAAGAACTCATCCAAAGCATCCAAGGTTTATGGCCAGACAAAACCAGATTACACACCATGTAATCAGATTTACATGTTTTCTAGTCACATTCAAAGCATCATAATTGATTTGAAAATCAATTACAGATTATGCATTCATTATTTCATTAACTAAACACTTAATACACCACGTGTTGACCATAATTTGTGGTAAATGGTCAATCGGGCTACACATCGTGTAGCCTATGTACAAGGCATGTAGTCCCTTTAATTCACAGATGGGTCATGTATTTCATACACGACCTACATGACTGGTGACTGTGTAACTCAGAGTTCACAAAGTGTGTGGCCTATTAGAAAATCCATATACTCCAAATTTTCCAAGACACAAATTACACATATAGTCTCTAGGCGTGTGTGTTAGATATATGGTGAGAGGCATACAAGTTGTGTACATTGGATATACACACTGTGTACTTATACCAAGTTACACATATTTAAATTTTATTTATTTCACTATATAAACCATGAAACATGTACTTGAATTTGTTCATAAATTTAGGACATGCCATGTGATTGGTTTTAATAAATATAAATATTTAAATGTTTAATTAATATCTTGGTAATGCTCAGATCTACATGTCATGCATGAGTTGTATTAAAAAAATTTACTCTACGTGTATTTAATCATAAAAAATAACCAAAAAATCATATAATTTGGGTAATAATTCATGAAGTACACATTGTGAAAGTATGTGCTATGTTAGGAATGACATATGTGACCAGGGTAAAATTGTATACGAGTATAATACATGTTGGGAAGAGTCAGATGGGTATTCATTGTGATGCCTCTGAGGTACATTTTTGTAAAAAAATTATTTTAAATGAATTCATTTAATTTGTTTAAAATTAAAATGGATGATAATATCAAGGAAATTTATATGAGAATTAATATAAAAGGATTAATTAATTAAAGATAATTATTAATCGATTAGAGCGTGATTTATCTTAACTAAAAATAACTAGGAACTGAATGTTAGTTCTATTAAATTCACAATATTTTATACGCATGTTGATGATAATGATCTAGACCATACCTTTTGTATATGATCAATTTCATTTAATTTATTAATAAACTAAATTTTTTTCTCATGTACCTTCTCTCCTTTAATTAGGTTAGTTTTGTGTGCCCATGGTTTCTTTCATGTAACCCCCCCTTTCCCCCTCACCTACATGTTAGTAAAAGGAATTTATAAATAGTGGGGCTCCCATGCTAGTCGAGGTGATTCAAGTTTGAAGCTGAGGCAAAAACAATATGAGGAGATACATACGTGGATATGTGGAAAGCTACAATACAACCCTCAATTGTTTCAATATGTTTTCCCTCTAGATCAGTGGTTAGTTTATCATCCGCTAGATAAACTAACCACTAGTAAGAGCTCGTGATCACTCCACTTTATTATTTTATTACTTTTAGTTTCATGGTTATTTCATTATGGATTTCTTGTCAAAATCACAAGACTAATTAATTTACAAACACCCAATACAGAACTAAAATAAATTGGCTTATGCGTAAATATTATCTAAGATATGTTTAATCACATATGTAAATAAACATCATATAAATAAGCATGTGATAAAAATAATAGTTTTAAATTTATGTATAAAAGGATAAAATCCCTCGGTTAAATATATTATTTCAGTATAGCCTTCTATTACTTCTGTTAAAATTGAACCATAGTTCAATGTTCTTGACCAGCCAATGTTGGGGTGTTTTTAATGATCAAGGAATTCTAAGATGAGTTGTTGGGTTGACTTAACATGGTTCACATCAAGGGTTGACTTCCAAAGCAGAACTTGTTGTAACTGAGTGGAGAAGGTTAAGGAAATATAAAATAAATGATTATAGGATTGGGGTGTCTACTCAACAGATCAAAGAACTATGAGTTAATGTAGTCGTTATTTGGAATTACTACCTACAACCATTCCAGTTTCTTGACCAACCAAAGTTGGTGTAATTAAAATGGTAATATGGATCATTTCCATTGGAATATCTAAGCAACTGGATATTCTAAATCCAATGTTGAGGGTTTTTGGGTTTAAATAAAATAGTGGAATACTAATAAATATAAGATTTATTTATTTGTCTAAATTTTATTAGATAATGTATTAAGATTATTCTCATCATATTTTTTAGAAACATTAGTAAAATGACCTAAAACATATCACCATGATCCATACATGAGAATGAAGACATTCTCACTGTAAAAAAATTCTAGGAGTGGGGAAGTTGCATATGTTTCATCCTTCTCCATGAACAGAATTTCGATGAACTAGAAGAACCATTAATAGTTTCACCTAGTAAAGAGGAAACTGATGAGGAGATATCTCTCTATGAGAAATATATGAATTATGTTATAGGTGTTCAATGCTTCATGATATCAACCATGTCCTGTGATCTTTTTAATAATGATGAGGAAATAGATTCCTAGAGAATGATGTCTTACCTTTAAGATCTCTTTCAAGAGAAGGAGAGACAAGAGACATATGAGATCTCTAATTATTTGTTCACAAATAATCTTGGAGAGTCTTTTCCACCTCAACCTCATGTAGTTATGCTTATCATCTACGTTGATTATCTAGACATCTTCCAGATGAGTAGTGTATAGTGATCATACTATCATCAATTCCTAAAGAACTTATACAGTTTTATTTTCAATTATAATATGAGAAATAATGAGAAGAGTCTTTTGGAACTACATACTTTAATTCTCTATGTGGATAGGGACATGGGGCGTGATAAACCTGAAGCCTTAGGGTGAATAAGAAAATGAAGTACAAGGAAAAGGGTCGCATGACTTATAAAAAGTCTAAAGATCATGAGCACCATCCTTCCAAGAATAAGAAGATTCATATAAAAGATAAGGAAAAGGAGGGAATATATTTTTCATGTGGAATATCAGGCCACTGGAAGAGGAACTACACCCATATGAAAGGGGAACATAAATGTGTGTTTTTTAATAGAGGTTATCTTTCAATATCAACACATTGAGTATTAGATACAGCTTGTGTAGATCACATCTATATCCATGTCTCGGAACCAATTATATTTTGAATAATTTATAGAGGAGAGGTGGATCTTAGAGATGCTAATGATGTGAGGCTGACTAGTCTAGTAATTGGTGACAACCACCTCTCATTCCAAACGGGAATGATTTAGGTTTTGAATGATTTCTATTATGTACCTACAGTTACCAAAAACATATTTTCGACATCATGACAAGATATATATGGGTTTGTTTTAAAATTTGTAAATAATAGTTGTTTTTTATAAGGACAACATATGTTATGGTATGGAAGATTTAAATAATGGTCATTAGGTATTAAATTATGAAAACTAACTATTAAAAATTAAAAATGAATCATGTTCACACAACTCATAAAACATTCAACATTGGCATCACAGTCTTGGTCATGTAAACGAGCATCATTTCACAAAGCTCTATAATGATGTCTATTTAGAATCTTATGATCTAAAACCAATTTAAAGATGTCATGATTTTTTACAAAGTAAAAAATAACCAAACCAGCATTTGGTGGATAGGGTGAATAAGCTACATAGCTTCTAGGATGGGTGCATACTGATGTGTGTGGACGGTTTGCAATAAAAGAAATAGGTGGATAATCTTACTTCATAACTTTTATTGATGACTTCAGTAGATATGGATATATCTACTATATGAGGTATAAGTTTGGGTCCTTTGATAAATTAATGTAATTAAATAATTAAGTATAGAATCAACCTACCAAGAAGATAAAGAATCATCAATTTGATCAAGGTAGTGAATAACTTAACCAATATTTCATCAACTTTCATCAGAAGTTTCAGATTCTATCTCAACTCAATCAACATTATACAGAATAGGGGAATGGTGTTTGTGAAAGGAGGAAATATACCCTGTTGGACATAGTAATTTCAATGATGAGTCCTGGAGATATTCCATTATCCTTTTGGTGATATTCAATACAAACTACAACATACACATTTAATTGAGTACCTACTAAAGAGGAAAATAGAATTCCCTTCGAGCTATAGAGTGGAAAGAAACCCATTTTATTGCATCCACATATATGTGGTTTCAAGGTGTTTTTAAGGCCCTCTCGGGAAAAAAACTAGCACCCCAAGGAATGAGTTGTATCTTTATAGGGTGTCCCAATGAATTAAATGGAGACTACCGATACAACCAGTCACGAACCGGATTTGGTCGCCACCATTAATGGCACCAAACCTGGCCCGTGGCAAGGCCCGAAGGGCATTCCCTATCCCCACGGGCTGGCACAAGTGCCTGGGTATCAAACAAATCTGGTTTGGGAACGATTTACCGGAGTATGAAAGCATAAATCATAAAAAAAACAATCAATTATTAGAATCTGAAATTTTCATGCTAAAAAATTCTTCACAAAACCAGATCTGAATACATATGTTTAAAGACACTAAATGTTGTCTAGAATAAAATAATGACAACATAAAGACATCCCCAGGGACTCAACACTACAAGGGGATCATCACCCGCAAGCCTTCTCCATAACTCCGCCCCAATGACGGGGACTAACACCCTGAACCGCCATCACCCTTACCCTTCCCTTTACCTGAGTCAAGCATAAGCAGGTCTACAAACACGCAAGGGGTCTAAGTATGGTGTGATCCTAAGCCCAATAGGATACCACCATATGATTCTAAATACCATTCAATGCAATGTGAACAAAACAAGCAATTTTAATACACAAGGTGAAACAGTGTTAAAATTCAAAGAAATGAAACGTTCAAATGAAAACAGTTTTCAATCCGAGAATTTCAGAAAATTAGAAAATTAAATAGACATGTGAGATACTGTAAAGTACTACCAAAAACACCCCAAAACAAGGGTAAATACCACAAATCCAATGAGCATCAAAATCGGGAACACCCCTAAGCACTAGGTTGTCTTGGGCCCTATGTACCTCGTACCTCAGTGTAGAGTAACCATAGAAAAATCCATTCTCATGCATCAGCCACTATTAGGGAACATACCCATAACTTAGTGGTCCCCAATCATCATCCAAATAGTTTAGTTGGAGTTTTCGTTATCCAGATTCTAAGTGGAACATGGACAATACCCATCTGATCCACTAGCCGTACTAGTACAAATCCGCCCCACCTAGGTACCCGGGCTTCCACTTTTTGTGCTCAAACAATTTCATCAAACTACATAGATAATTTTTCATATAAAATATCACTACTGGTCACAAACAAATTGTACAGTAGATACACACATTTTATTCCATTTAAAACACACAATAAAATAATTTTATTTTCAATAAAACAACCTCTCAAAACATCACATTGTTTTGCACCCAAGAATCGTTAAGATATACACTTTGCACACTATGTTAACACTTGTAAGTCAATAAAACAAAATTTCAGTTCAATACCCTTTAATGAAACCAATAATTTGGTTATGGGGCAGCCCAAAATGAACCAATAAAAGATTTGAATGAAAAACCCCCAATTTCACCAAAAATTGGAACTTAAAATTCATTTGCATTATAAATGCAACTAAAACCAATTATTACAGAAACATTAAAGTGAAATAAACATTATGTTACCATGAAAACAGAAATCTAATTCACAAAAATTTCGCACACAATGGAATCACCTACCAAAGTAACAAAAACCCTTGAATCTCTGTGCAAAAATCAAATCGCACCCTTGCCGCACCAAGAGAGAACTAGATCAGACCTAAAACCACATATATTGGCCATTAAATCCCAAAGTTAAACCCTAGGTTCGAAAACCTAGTTTCTGGACATTAGTAAACTCAATTATAACCAATGAAACCCTAAGAACAATGAGTTAAACCCAAATTAATTTGAAAGAGGAAAGAAAAGGGCTCATTTACTTGAGGCATCTTGAAGTAATCACTCCAAAACACCAGTATCCGAAATTTAAAAGAGCCAAATTTTAGGGTTCATTTGAAAAATATATATGAGGTCATTTATGAACTAGAATTGAGTAAAAATATTGAGAATTGAGAGAATTATGAAAGAAAGACTTTACCTCCTCAAATCTGGGCGATTTGAGGAACCCTCTGATGTTCGGCACCAAATCGTGATTAACCATAGATCCAAAGAGGGGGGAGAGATTTCAGACGCGTGGCTGGGTTAATTGGTCTTAGGTGAGACTTGGAATCACCAAAAAGCCCAAATATTGAATAATTTATAACAAAAGAACATTTTATTTTTAAAACAGGAATTGGGCTTTCGGGCAGGCCCAACCCCTTAGATAAAAACCCAAATAATCCCTGGTTATGGATTTCTAAAAGATCAAAATTACCTTTTTGGTGTTAATAGGTTAGGGGAGGTCAAGTAGGAATTTGAATGGATGAAAAATTTTGAAAAATGAAAAAGTTATAAAAGATACAAAATTTATTTTATAATCTGGAATTGGGCTCACGGTTTGGCCCAATTCATGAATACTCATCTATTCCTCCCTAAAACATAGGGAAACCCCCCAAAACAAATAAATGTTGTAAATTAAATGAAAAATACCTTTAAACTATTTCTTGTATGTGACAATTCTTCCCACCATGAAGGACTTTCCACCCCGGGAAGTCAACATGAACCTTGGTTGGAAAAAAAAATGGGTACTCTTCTTCGACCCATGACTTTCGCTCCCATGTCTCATGTGTATCATTCTCATGCTGCCATAAAACACGGACTAAAGGAATAGAATTCCCTCGAAGTATCTTCTCTTGGGAGTCCACTATTTTCACCAGCCTCTCAACAATAGACAAGTCAGGCTCTATCTCCAGTTCTTCCCAACTCAACACATGGGATGGATCCGGGTTGTATTTCTTCAACTGAGAGACGTGGAAGACATCATGGATAGATGTCAAATGAGAAGGAAATTCCAACCTGTATTCCACCTTTCCAATACGCTCAGTTATCTCAAAGGGCTCGACATACCGTGGCATCAGCTTACCTTGCTTCCCCAATCGACGATGGCCTAGACGAGGGGCCACTTTTAAGAATACCCTGTCACCCACAGAAAAATCTGGGTCTCGACGCCTCCGGTCATCATAAGATTTATGACGACTCTGAGCTGTCAATAAGTGATTCCTGATCAACTTGACCTTCTCAGAAGTCTCCTACACAAGGCTCGGCCCCAACAGTGAAGTCTCTCCTACCTCAGCCCAACATAGGGGGGACCGACAAGGCCGACCAATTTGAGGATGTCTCCCTACCATGAAGGAACTGCTTCGACCACTGACAAAGATCATCACTGGGTTGTTCCTGCTGAATCAACTCCAATAGAGAAGGAGTCAACTGGACTCTTGCCAAGAATTCCCCTCGACTGTATTCCCTGGTCTCCACATGCATCTGAGAAAAGAGACCCATCAATGTCCACTCATCACTAGACTTCCTCAAAGCCTTCACTGGAACTCTTCTGCTCAAAGCGTCGGACACTACATTACCCTTTCCTAGGGTATAGACAATGTCAAAGTCAAACCCATGCAAGTACTCGATCCAGCAACGTTGCCTCATGTTGAGGTCCTTCGGAGAGAAGATATAAGCCATGTTTTTGTGATCAGAGTATACCACAAACTTCTCCCCAAAGAGGTAGTGACGCCAAGTCTTCAATATAAGGCCCCAGCCTTAAACCTTACTTAATATTGAATTAAATGACTAATTCACATTGAGGATCTTTTCAGTTTTAGAGTTTTAAAGAATTAGAACATAGCTATTACATCTTAAACGATTACAAAGTAGACACTTCTACTAAGTCTCCATAAAATAAAAACTCGTAAAAAGAAAGATGTCTAGATTCCATGTTTTAGATAGCATGAAATTCCCTTGATCCCATCCTTGACCTTATTCCACTTTAAGTCCTATGAAAAACATTTCGAAAAACTTGGGGTGAGCATAAAAAGCTCAGTAAGGGATACAAAAAGAATGAAATCATACTTTACCCATAAAACATAGGCACTTTAGCATACCTCATAAAATCATGAATAAATTATAGAAATCATAAGACATAAAGGTAACTTGAGGCATTCATAACATTCTTACGTAGGGAGTAACCCTCTTGGTTACGTTTGGAATACCCATCACAGTATATTCCCTAAAATCTCTTCGGAGAAACCTTAACGTTTCACTCCTTCGCGTTACCCAATGCATTGGAGAGCTATAACGGGCTCACCCGCCCTTAGTTTATCACGGAACCACCCGTCTTCATAATAATGCCCAAGAACCATAACATAATCATATCATATAAAACATGCATAAAGGAAACATAAAATTTCCACATTTCAATCATGAGATATCAATACAAAAAATTGATATAAAAACATTATGAAAACCATTTTCAATACAAAAATAAAACATGGTATTTATTTTTCGTTTAAAAAAAAGGTATGGCTTGTAGAGGAAGCCGAAACTCAAATAACGGTCACGACGGCGGAGAAGTCGTTGTCTCCGCATATGTACGACAAAAACATTCCCTTTTGTCATTTAGTAAACGCTTCGTATAAAAAATATTCCTTTTGAATAAACGTAAAAGTCAAAGGGGTTTATACACCGTATAAAATAAAGTTGTGTATAAAATAAAATATGCCTCAATGAAAGGAGATTGAGACAAAGTCCCATACCTCGTATCCGACTTGACCCGACCGTTCTTTAATCTCCTGAATAATAAAATTGAGTTAATCTCTACTTGCTTATGAATCTTTTTCAAGTTCATTATTCCTTTTTTACCATTTTATGAACATCATGTAATCAGTTAAGTTAATAATTTTCATTTTGTCGGTATTTGGTTCTTAAGTCAAAAATAGACTTCTTACACTTACATGTTGTTAATTTGGTCAAAGTTTCATTATATCCAGAATGGTATTCATGATGTAGATATCATATATTTCATATATATCTAGTACATACATGAATTTATAATATTACATAATCATTCATAGGTAAGAAATGAAATGCACCGTTCATGGAGACGGTAAGCCGTACGTACGCATGAACGCTACCTTCATTTCTATTTCGTATTTTATAGAATGGAATCACAATGATATAAAGGTATATTATAATTCCAGTATAATATCATATATAATATCATAGTTCCATCCTTTATATGTCCCACATATGGTATTTAACGAATCAAATCACTTTGAGGGGGCGGTAGTCCGCACTTCCTAAAATGAAGATATCGTGTTTACCCATAATGGAAACCATAAAGGTATGCCCAAAATGAAAAAAAAAACAGAAGCTTAAGGAAAACATAAACATATTATATATCATATATAAAAATAGTGACATCATAATGGCCACCTTTGAAGGTGTTAAATGAGTGTTGGACAATCATCGTTTCGGGAGGCAGAATTTCGCCATCCACGGAAACTGTATGTTCTTTAACCATTTGATGTAGTTGTGTGAGAGTGTAGCTCAAATAAATCTTATAACAACATCCTAGTATATTGAAGATACTGTTGTTGTTACAAAGGAAGTAAATAAAAATAGTTTAGGGGGTTGGAGAAGCAAAATAAAACAAATGAACATGAGAGAATGAATTACCATAAAAAGTGTAACTCCTTTTGATTTGAGCCTAAAGGCTTCCTTTGAAAGGATTCTGACCAAAGGGAATCCTCTAGGATGAGGAGAGGGATGTGGATAGAGTAAATGGGCAGGGTTTTGCCGAGCCAAAGGCTTGAAGAGTGTGTGAAATGAGGTAGAGGTGGGGGCCTTTTATAAGAGGAGAGGAGAGGCACTTTTGGAAAGTAAAGAAATATTCCTTTATTTGAAAATGTGTTTCGGTTTTAAAAGGTCCCAAATTGATATAATACGTGGATAAGGTGATAAGGGTTCGATATCCACTCATCCAATTGGTTTTGGCCATGTGTATGTTTTAGAGTTTTCATTATCTTTCCATTTTATTTAAATCGTCAAATTTCATCGCTGCATCATTATTATGTCATATATAATTTAATTTATTTAATGTCTAAAAATTATAAAAAAATATACTATGATTTAGGAAATCGTTTTATCTTTCCAATGACTATTTATAATCAAAAATCTGATCTTTATAACCCCATGTAAAAATTGTTTTCGTAAAACATATCATGTTTGTGTCATTTTTACTTTTACATTAAATAAAAAGTTATTTATGTCATTTCCCAACCAAAGTGTCTCCATGGGGTCCCCAAGTTGGCCCATGGCTTGTCTTGGTCGTCCATGACACAACAAATAAGGTTGGGACATGTGTCTAGGTCATTTCCTATTATTAAAGCATTATTTATACCTTAAACTACACTAATTACCACTAATCGCGATTAAAAACTTAATAAGTTACTATTCACCAAAAAATTATTTTAATCTCATTGAACCACATTTTACTTAATAATGACAACCATGTATGTCGGATTTTCAAAATTCAATACACATTAGTGGTAAACTTTCATTTAACTGAAAAATCAGTTTGCTTGATTACCACTTAGTGGTTTCACTATTCATCAAAAATTGAAGTTTTTCAGAAAATTACAAAAAATTCACCCAAAGCTATATTTGATATTCCGAATTCAAAAATGAAGTCTATTTTACAAAATTCAAATCATATAAGTCACATTAATTAATTTAATAATTAATTCCCGCTGCCAGAGCAAATAGTGTGTTTTTACAAAACAATAAGTATCAAAAGATTGACACCAGTTTAAGTCTAATTTCAAAGTGAAATTGATTCCAATGACCACCATTGGATAAAATGGTAAAAATATATTCTAATTTCACTTCAAAACAAATTCAAAACATAATCTAATCATATAAATAAATTAGATTAAAAAGCATTTTTGATGTAAAATGCAGTATTTTTCACTATTCATTAAAAAATGAACATTGTCAGAAAAATGCCAAAAATTCACACAAGGTAAATTTTGATGTCCCAATAATAAAGGATAAGTTTATTTTGACAAACATAGTTTATAAAATTGTCAAAATATAGATTCAAAAATGGTTTGCCATCAAAAGGCAGTAAAACAATTTTTTAAGAATATTAGTGTATTCCATGCATAAGATCGTATTTATTTTCATTTTAAGCCTCTATAACACTATCTTAATCATTAATAAACATAGATAAAAATATATATTATTCATTACTTACTTGGGATGTTACATCCTTCCCCCCTTTAGAAAATTGCATCCCCGCAATTTATTTACTTATCGAATAAATGGGGGTACTTATCCCTTATTGCATTTTCAGATTCCCATGTTGCCTCTTCAATCATGTGGTTTTTCCACAAAACCTTTACCTTCTTAATCACCTTATTCCGTAAAACTTGCTCCCTGTGGTCAAGAATCTGGACCGGTTGTTCCTCATAAGATAGGTTCTCTTCTAGCTGAACTACCTCTGGAATCAAAACATGAGATGGATCTGGCATATACTTTCTCAACATCGAAACGTGAAAAACATTGTGTACCTGAGATAAACTCGGAGGTAAAGCCACTCGGTATGCAACTGATCCAACTCTCTCCAGAATTTCATATGGTTCAATGAACCTTGGACTCAACTTTCCTTTCTTACCAAATCTCATCACACTTTTCCAAGGAGAAACCTTGGGAAAAACATGATCACCTACCTCGAAAGATAGATCCTTCCTCCGGTTATCCGCATAACTCTTCTGCCTGCTCTAAGCTGTTCTCATGTGTTTCTAAATCAGCTGAACTTTTTCTGCCATCTCTTCTACCAATTCTGGTCCCATCAACTTCCTTTCACCCACTTCATCCCAGAAAGCTGGAATTCGACACCGCTTCCCATATAATGCCTGAAATGGTTCCATCTGTATACTAGAATGAAAACTGTTATTATATGAAAACTCAACCAAAGAAAGATGTTGGTCCCAACTTCCCTGATAATCCATAGAACAAGCTCGTAGCATATCCTCCAATGTCTGGATCATTCGTTCTAACTGCCCATCTGATTGAGGATGAAAAGCTGTACTAAAATTTAATTCAGTACCCAACGACTTCTGAAGGCCTTTCCAAAAGTTAGAAGTAAACCTGGGATCACGATCCGATACAATGGAGAGAGGAACTCCATGTAACCTGACTATATCATTAAGATACAAACGGGAAAGCTGATCAAGAGAGAAAGTATCTCGTATAAAAATGAAATGAGCAGATTTGGTCAAGCGATCAACACAAACCCAGATTGCATTATTACTTCGAGATGTCCTCGGTAATCCCACAACAAAGTCCATAGATATGTTTTCCCATTTCCACTCTGGCACTGGTAAAGGCTGAAGCATCCCTTTCGGTAACTGCTGCTCTGCTTTAACCTGTTGACATGTCAAACACTTCACAGTAAAATCAGCAATGTCTCTTTTCATTCCATCCCACCAGTAATACTCCCGCAGATCTCTATACATCTTAGTACTGCCCGGATGAACTGAAAACGGAGAACTATGAGCTTCACATAACAACTCTCTCTTCAACTGTGAATCACAAGGCACACATAACCTCTTCCCAAACCACAAAACACAAACTTATCCAAGAACTCATGGAAAATTTTATTCATAAGGTCCATGAATACAGCAGGTGCATTGGTTAACCCAAAAGGCATAACTACAAATTCATAATGGCCATATCTCGTACGGAATGCGGTCTTCGGAATATCTTCCTCCTTTACCTTCAGCTGATGGTACCCCGATCTCAAGTCAATCTTTGAAAAAAACTGATCTCCCTGGAGCTGATCAAACAAATCATCGATATAAGGCAAAGGATATTTGTTCTTAACAGTGATATTATTCAAGGCTCTATAATCAATGCAAAGTCTCATAGAACCATATTTATTTTTAACAAATAAAACAGGAGCACCCCATGGTGATGTGCTAGGTCTAATGAAACCTTTCTCTAATAAATCTTGCAATTGCTCCTTCAACTCTAAAATTTCAATTTGTGCCATTCGATAAGGGGGTTTTGAAATTGGCTTAGCATCAGGAACTAAGTCAACAGTAAACTCAACTTCCCGATCTGGTATTATTCAAGGCAACTCATCAGGAAAAACATCAGGATACTCATTTACCATTGGCACATCATTAATCTGAACAGTTCCTTTATTTTCAACGACGTGTGCAAGGTAACATTCATTTCCATCTTTTACAAGTTTCTCGGCCTCTTGATATGTTATCAAAAGTAAGGTTTCATTCTTGTAAACAAACTGAAAGTCTTTCTGAAAAGAAACTTCTTTAGCTCTACAGTCAATCTTAGCATGGTAAATAGAGAGCCAATCCATACCCAGGATAACATCAAACTCAACTAGAGGTAGAACAATAAGGTTTGCAAGTAGGTTCTTTCCACAGATAAGGATAGGATGATTCTTATAAATTCTTTTTTCCTCGACACTTCCCCCAGGTGTTTTTACCAAAAGTTCAGTAGTCATTTCTTGAGATGGTATTCCCATTTTACTAGAAAAGGTTTCAAAGATGAAAGAATGTGTAGACCCCGAATCAAACAACACACTGGCATAATCTGAAAAAACAAACAAAGTACCTGATATCACTTCATTTGATGTCCCGACATCTGCTGAAGTAGTTGCAAAGGATTTCACCACCCCTTTCTGCTTGTATTCTAACTACTTCCCATCACTCAAGCTCTTTGTCGGACACTCATTTTCATAGTGACCCATCTCATTGCACTTAAAACATTTCACTAACTGTAAATCAAATTTGTTCTTACCTTCACCTTGATCCTTTTCCGTGCAATCACGAGCCTTATGTCCCATATTACCACATCGGTAGCACTTCCCAGAATTCAGAAGACATTCCCCAGCATGCCTTTTGCCACATTTATCACAAACTAGAAACTTAGTTCTCTTACCATCAGACTTTTTTGAAGAATTATTACCTTTCTCCTGCCACCTCGGTCTCTTCTTCTGCTGGTTTTTATAGAAAACTTGGTCATCGGCAAACTCCATTTCCACCTTCTCATCACATCGAACAAGCTTTTCATAACTTTTAAACTCACGAGAAGCTAATTCCCTTCGATACTTTGGCTTTAATCCTGAGTAAAAACGATTGATTTTACTATCAAGTTCCCGGATAAAATTTGGAGCATACCTTGCCAATCGAGTGAACCTTTCTTCATAGGCAGCCACTGAGTCTTCCTCTTGCCTCAATTCCATGAATTGCTTTTCCATCCTAAGTCGAACATCCTTAGGAAAATACTTCTCAAGAAACATACCTTTGAATTCATCCCAGTCAAGAGCATCAATCTCATCGTCGTCCCTGATATTTTTAACCATATACCACCACTGATCTGCTTCACCCTCCAAACGGTAAATAGCAAGACTAACCTTTTGATTTTCTGAACACCCCATGACATCAAAAATCTTCTCCAGTGATTTAATCCACCCTTCAGCTAGCACAGGGTCAGATGATCCTCTGAATGATGGGGGATGTTGCCTCATGAAATGTTCCACCACTGACATGTTCCTCTGCGGTTGATCTGGCTGATCTCGTGCATGGATACCACCGCCATTTATCGCTTGAGTCAACTGCGCCATTACTGCAACAAACTGTTCAGTTCCAATTCCGACCATCTCAGGATGCTGATTCGGAAGGTTATTTCCTTCTGTATGCCTTCCTAGCACTACTTCCCTGTTTCCTCTGCGGAAAACCATTCTGAACAAACATGTCTTAGATGAAGCAACATGGTAATCATTAAATGCTATATCTTTTCGAAACAAATATTTTTGGATAATCATTTAATAGAATTCTAACTCCTAAAGTTATCTAAACCGACCTTTGATACCAACTATAAGGCCCCAGCCTTAACCCTTACTTAATATTGAATTAAATGAATAATTCACATTGAGGATCTTTTCAGGTTTAGAGTTTTAGAAAATTAGAACATAGCTATTACATCTTAAACGATTACAAAGTAGACACTTCTACTAAGTCT
The DNA here is from genome assembly GCA_963277665.1 of Viscum album. Taxonomy (NCBI): domain Eukaryota; kingdom Viridiplantae; phylum Streptophyta; class Magnoliopsida; order Santalales; family Viscaceae; genus Viscum; species Viscum album. Next base: position 672,819,687 of record OY728123.1, read on the forward strand.
CCATAAAATAAAAAATCGTAAAAGGAAAGATCTATAGATTCCATGTTTTAGATAGCATGAAATTCCCTTGATCCCATCCTTGACCTTATTCCACTTTAAGTCCTGTGAAAAACATTTCGAAAAACTTGGGGTGAGCATAAAAAGATCAGTAAGGGATACAAAAAGAATGAAATCATACTTTACCAATAAAACATAGGCACTTTAACATACCTCATAAAATCATGAATAAATCATAGAAATCATAAGACATAAAGGTAACATGAGGCATTCATAACATTCTTACGTAGGGAGTAACCCTCTTGGTTACGTTTGGAATACCCATCACAGTATATTCCCTAAAATCTATTCGAAGAAACCTTAACGTTTCACTCCTTCGCGTTACCCAATGCATTGGAGATATATAACGGGCTCACCTGCCCTTAGTTTATTACGGAACCACCCGTCTTCATAATAATGCCCAAGAACCATAACATAATCATATCACATAAAACATGCATAAAGGAAACATAAAATTTCCAAATTTAAATCATGAGATATCAATACAAAAAATTGATATAAAAACATTATGAAAACCATTTTCAATACCAAAATAAAACATGGTATTTATTTTTCGTTTAAAAAAAGGTATGGCTTGTAGAGGAAGCCGAAACTCAAATAACGGTCACGACGGCGGAGAAGTCGTTGTCGCCGCATACGTACGACAAAAACATTCCCTTTTTTCATTTAGTAAATTCTTCGTATAAAAAAGATTCCTTTTGAATAAACGTAAAAGTCAAAGGGGTTTATACACCGTATAAAAGAAAGTTGTGTATAAAATAAAATATGCCTTAATGAAAGGAGATTGAGACAAAGTCCCATACCTCGTATCCGACTTGACCCGACCGTTCTTTAATCTCCTGAATAATAAACTTGAGTTAATCTCTACATGCTTATGAATCTTTTTCAAGTTCATTATTCCTTTTTTACCATGTTATGAACATCATGTACTCAGTTAAGTTAATAATGTTCATTTTGTCGGTATTTGGTTCTTAAGTCAAAAATTGACTTCTTACACTTACATGTTGTTAATTTGGTCAAAGGTTCATTATATCCAGAATGGTATTCATGATGTAGATATCATATATGTCATATATACCCAGTACATACATGCATTTATAATATTACATAATCATTCAGAGGTAAGAAATGAAATGCACCGTTCATGGAGACGGTAAGCCGTACTTACGCATGAACGCTACTTTCATTTCTATTTCGTATTTTATAGAATGGAATCACAATGATATAAAGGTATAATATAATTCCAGTATAATATCATATATAATATCATATTTCCATCCTTTATATGTCCCACATATGGTATTTAACGAATCAAATCACTTTGAGGGGGTGGTAGTCCGCACTTCCTAAAATGAAGATATCGTGTTTACCCATAATGGAAACCATAAAGGTATGCCCAAAATGAAAAAAAAAAGAATCTTAAGGAAAACATAAACATATTATATATCATATATCAAAATAGTGACATCATAATGGCCACCTTTGAAGGTGTTAAATGAGTGTTGGACAATCATCGTTTCGGGAGGCAGAATTTCGCCATCCACGGAAACCGTATGTTCTTTAACCATTTGATGTAGTTGTGTGAGAGTGTAGCTCAAATAAATCTTATAACAACATCCTAGTATATTTAAGATACTGGTTTTGTTACAAAGGAAGTAAATAAAAATAGTTTAGGGGGTTGGAGAAGCAAAATAAAACAAATGAACATGAGAGAATGAATTACCTTAAAAAGTGTATCTCCTTTTGATTTGAGCCTAAAGGCTTCCTTTGAAAGGATTATTCCCAAAGGTAATCCTCTAGGATGAGGAGAGGGATGTGTAGAGAGTAAATGGGCAGGGTTTGGCCGAGCCAAAGGCTTGAAGAGTGTGTGAAATGAGGTAGAGGTGGGGGCCTTTTATAAGAGGAGAGGAGGGGCACTTTTGGAAAGTAAAGAAATATTACATTATTTGAAAATGTGTTTCGGTTTTAAAAGGTCCCACATTGATATAATTCGTGGCTAAGGTGATAAGGGTTCAAAATCAACTCATCCAATTGGTTTTGGCCCTGTGTAGGTTTTAGAGTTTTCATTATCTTTCCATTTTATTTAAATCGTCAAATAATGATGTCATCGCTGCATCATTATTATGTCATATATAATTTAATTTATTTAATGTTTAAAAATTATAAAAAAATACTATGATTTAGGAAATATTTTTATCTTTCCAATGACTATTTATAATCAAAAATCGGATCTTTATAACCCCATGTAAAAATTGTTTTCGTAAAACATATCATGTTTGTGTCATTTTTACTTTTACATTAAATAAAAAGTTATTTATGTCATTTCCCAACCAAAGTGTCTCCATGGGGTCCCCAAGTTGTCCCATGGCTTTTCTTGGTCGTCCATGACACAAAAAATAAGGTTGGGACATGTTTCTAGGTCATTTCCTATTATTAAAGCATTATTTATACCTTAAACTACACTAATTACCACTAATCGCGATTAAAAACTTAATAAGTTACTATTCACAAAAAAATTATTTTAATCTAATTGAACCACATTTTACTTCATAATGACAAACATGTATGTCGGATTTTCAAAATTCAATACACATTAGTGGTAAACTTTCATTTAACTGAAAAATCAGTTTGCTTGATTACCACTTAGTGGTTTCACTATTCATCAAAAATTGAAGTTTTTCAGAAAATTACCAAAAATTCACCCAAAGCTATATTTGATATTCCGAATTAAAAAATGAAGTCTATTTTACAAAATTAAAATCATATAAGTCACATTAATTAATTTAATAATTAATTCCCGCTGCCAGAGCAAATAGCGTGTTTTTACAAAACAATAAGTATCAAAAGATTGACACCAGTTTAAGTCTAATTTCAAAGTGAAATTGATTCCAATGACCACCATTGGATAAAATGGTAAAAATATATTCTAATTTTACTTCAAAACAAATTCAAAACATAATCTAATCATATAAATAAATTAGATTAAAAAGCATTTTTGATGTAAAATGCAGTATTTTTCACTATTCATTAAAAAATGAACATTGTCAGAAAAATGCCAAAAATTCACACAAGGTAAATTTTGATGTCCCAATAAAAAAGGATAAGTTTATTTTGACAAACATAGTTTATAAAATTTTCAAAATATAGATTCAAAAATGGTTTGCCATCAAAAGGCAGTAAAACAATCTTTTAAGAATATTAGTGTATTCCATGCATAAGATTGTATTTATTTTCATTTTAAGCCTCTATAACACTATCTTAATCATTCATAAACATAGATAAAAATATATATTATTCATTACTTACTTGGGATGTTACATTCAAAGCATGCATCACTTCTACCAACTCCAAGTCATGGGTCGGGTAGTTCCTTTCATGTGGTCGAAGTTGGTGAGAGCCATACACGACCACATGATCATCCTGCATAAGCACACACCCAAGACCCATATCTGAAGCATCACAATAGACCACATATCCCTTTTCAGCCTCTGGGAAAATCAGCACGGGGGGCGGTAGTCAGCAGCCTCTTTAGCTCCTCGAACCGCGCCTGACATTTTGGAACCCATACAAAATTCACCCCTTTCTGGGTGAGGGAAGTCATCAGTGAAGCAAGCCGAGAGAAATATCAAACGAATCGCCTGTAATAACTAGCAAAGCAAAGAAAAATCCTGATCCCGAACACATTCTTCGGTTTCTCCCATGACATGACAGCACTAATTTTCTCAGGGTCCACTGAAACTCCATGCTCTGAGATCACATGCCCCGGAAATCTCACCTCTATGATCCATAAAGTGAACTTTGACAGCTTTTCATAGAGGCGGTGATCTCGTAATGTACCCAAAATGATCCTCAAGTGATGTTCGTGTTCCTCCTCAGAGAAAGAGTATACCATAATGTCATCCATGAACACCACAACAAAGGAATCGAGATACTGAAGGAACACCCTCTTCATAAGTGATATAAATACCGCTGGAGAATTGGTCAATCCGAAGGGCATGACCAAATACTCAAAGTGTTCGTACTTGCATTGGAAGGCTATCTTAAGGATATCTGACTCCTTCACCATGAGTTGATGATACCCTGAATGCAGGTCTATCTTTGAGAAACACTTTTCCCCCTTCAACTGATCAATCAAATCATCTATTATATGAAAAGGGTTTTTTTTAATTGTTACCTTATTCAGCATCCGGTAGTCAATGCACAACCAGAGGGATCCATCAGCTTTTTTTTCAAACAACACAGGAGCGGCCCAAGGAGAGATGCTCGGGTGAATGAATCCTTTGGATTCTAAGTCGTCCAGTTGTATCATTAATTCCCTCAACTCAGTGGGGGACATGTGTTAAGAGGGAAGAGATGTCGGATGTGTTCTCGGCGCCAGATCAATCGAAAACTTCACATACCGTTCCGGTGGAAAACCTGAAAATCATTTGGGAATACCTCGGGAAACTCATTCACTACATGAGGTAGTGAAACATCCTGGGAAAGACCATCGTCTAGCACAAGAGAATATAACTGGAAGATAACACTTCCCAACTCTGGGAGTGGAGGCCCTGCGCGACCTGATCGTGGATCCCATTCTCCATGAAAAACCTGACAACTCCCATCAGGTGTCATGAAACTCACACACCATCTGTAGCAATCGATGTGTTCCTGGAAGTGTACTAGCCAATCCATCCTGAGTATGACAACAAAAAGGTCCATATCTCAGACCAAGAGGTCCCACTCCATCTCGCCCCTGACACAGAAAGTGCACACGAGCGGCACCTAAGGCCATGCTCCTTCTTCTTTCCCAACGGTGTCACCAACTCCATTGCAAAAGAAATCAACTCAGTTGGAAAATTCAGCATGTACACAAAATGTCTAGAAATTAATGAAAAAGAGGCACCAGTATCAAAAAGAGTAGTAGCTATAGAAGATGCGATCATAACGGTACCTTGAACTGTCAATGGTCCCACCTCTGATCCTGCTGGTGACTGATCCACTACATGGAGATGTCCAGTATCTGCCTGAGGATGACCAATATTCTATGGTTGTGCCCTGAACTGGATCTTCCCAGAAGATGATCCAACCCTACCACCATGACCACCAAATCGAGATCCCCCAGTCCTTGACGGCTCGGATTGTGCTGGCACTCCTCTTGAAGCCACTGACCCTGCCCCACATGGGAGTGGACGTGCCACACCGCAGAAGGGCTGCAAATGCCATATACCTCCACACTGGTAACAAGGATTCAGAGGAATAGGAAATTCTAGTCGGATATGCCCAGGCCTCCCACATTGGTGTCCCGCGACCGATCTCACATCAGAAGCTGCAGAAGAAAACTTTGTGGATGAGTGGTCTGAATTGACCCCTCCTTTCTTCACATGATCCTCCCGCTTCCTTTTCTTCTCTGAGGAGCTGCCACTGCCCACTGCTGATACTGAATTATCGAAACCAGCCCTTCCTTTCCTATCAATCTCCACCATGCACGCCCAATAAATAACCTTATCATAGGTCCTCAGATTAAACAAGAACACACGGTAGTATATCTCTGGTCGCAGGCCTTTCTCAAACCTCCGGGCCTTCGCTTGCTCATTAGAGACAATTTCTGGATCATACCGAACCATCTCAATGAAACAGTTGGCATACTCCATCACATATAGATTCCCCTGAACAAGTTCCATGAACTCTCTAGATCTGGCATAAGCCAACACCTCAGGGCAGTACTGTTTATTAAAGATAGACTTGAAATCTCCCCAGTGCATCTGCTCATTCTTCCCAGCCTAAAGCACTGACCCCCACCATTTACGTCTGGGACCCTCCAAAAGAAATGAGGCACACTTCACCCTGAGCTCCTCGGGTGTTTCCAGGAACTCAACATACGCTCGATCTTCTCGAGCCATTCTTCTACTTCCTGGGGTTCTGTGCTACCTCGGAAGGTAGGAGGCTTGTTTTTCAGAAACTCTTGTTCTTTATCATTTCTAGGACCTGTCTCTTCTTCCCTAATAGGAATATGAGCAAAAGATGGTCCCTTCCCTAAAGCTTGGATAGCCTGAACCACAGCCTCCACGAGCCTATGATCAATCAGTGTCGGAGAACTCTCTCCAGCGTCTTCCTGTGGGCGCGTGGGAGCTTTCTGGGGAGGCATGTTTCTATAAAATGCAACAGTCACAAAACAATAGTCAATACCACAATTCTGAAAATTTTAATCAAATACATAAAATATAAATAAACTAAACCCATTCCTGTAATAAAAGAAACAACTACTCCACATCTTCCTGATGTCCACATGTGGTCTGCAGCCCACACGTCTCACCTGGAAGTGAAGTCAATCTGTAAATTCCAACATCCCCTGGTGACTCATGGTCTGCCATGAGAGGTGTGGTCCAGGCACCCTACTCAAAACCAATACCCCGAGCCCCGATAGTCCCAACTCCTATCTATCCCGACTCATCTCAAAATAACAATATAACCCAAAAACATTAACCTGCTCTGATACCATTTTGTCACGAACCGGATCTGGTCTCCACCATTAATGGAACCAAACCCAGCCCGTGGCAAGGCCCGAAGGGCGTTCCCTATCCCCACGGGCTGGCACAAGTGCTTGGGTATCAAAAAAATCTGGTTTGGGAACGATTTACCCGAGTATGAAAGCATAAATCATAAAAAAACAATCAATTATTAGAATCTGAAATTTTCATGCTAAAAAATTCTTAACAAAACCATATCTGAATACATATGTTTAAAGACACTACATGTGGTCTAGAAACAAATAATGACAACATAAAGACATCCCCATGTACTCTACATGACAAGGGGATCATCACCCACAAGCCTTCTCCGCAACTCCGCCCCAACGACGGGGACTAACACCCTGAACCGCCATCACCCTTAGCCTTCCCTTTACATGAGTCAAGAATAAGCACATCTACATACACCCAAGGGGTGTAAGTAGGGTGTGAGCATAATCCCAATAGGATACCACAAGATGATTCCAAAGATAATTCAATGCAATGTGAACAAAGCAAGCAATTTTAATACCCAAGGTGAAACAGTGTAAAAATTCAAAGAAATGCAACTTTCAAATGAAAACAGTTTTCAATCCGAGAATTTCAGAATGTTAGAAAATTAAATAGACATGTGAGATACTGTAAATTACTACCAAAAACACCCCACAACAAGGTTAAATACCACAAATTTAATGAGCATCAAAATCGGGAACACCCCTAAGCACTAGGTTGTCTCGGGCCCTATGTACCTCGTACCTCCGTGTAGAGTAACCATAGAAAAATCCATTCTCGTGCATGATCCACTAGTAGGGAACATACCCATAACCTAGTGGTCCCCAATCATCATCCAAATAGTTTAGTTAGAGTTGTCATTATCCAGATGCTAAGTGGAATAGGGACAAAACCCATCCGATCCACTAGCCGTACTAGTACAAATCTGCCCCACCTAGGTACCCGAGCTTCCCCTTTTTGTGCACAAAAAATTTCAGCAAACAACACACTTAATTTTGCATATAAAATATCACTACTAGTCACAAACAAATTTTACAGTAGCTACACACATTTTATACCATTTAAAACACACAATAAAATAATTTTATTTTCAATAAAACAACATCTCAAAACATTACATTGTTTTGCACCCAAAGATCTTTAATATATCCACTTTGAACACTATGTTAACACTTGTAAGTCAATAAAACAAAATTTCAGTTCAATAACATTTAATAAAACCAATTATCCAGTTATGGGTCAGCCCAAAATGAACCAATAAATGATTTGAATGAAAAACCCCCAATTTCACCAAAAATTGGAACTTAAAACTCATTTGCCTTATAAATGCAACTAAAACCAATTTTTACAGAAACATTCAAGTGAAATAAACATTAAGTTACCATGAAAATAGAAAGATAATTCACAAAAATTGCGCACACAATGGAATCACCTACCAAAGTAACAAAAACCCGAGAATCTTCGTGCGAAAATCAAATCGCACCCCCGCCGCACCAAGAGAGAACTAGATCAAACCTAAAACCACATAAATTGTCCAGGAAAGCCCAAAGTTAAACCCTAGGTTCGACAACCTAGTTTCTGGACATTAGTAAACTCAATTATAACCGAAGAAACCCTAAGAAAAATGAGATAAACCCAAATTAATTTGAAAGAGGAAAGAAAATGGCTCATTTACATGAAGCATCTTGAAGTAATCACTCCAAAACACCAATAGATGAAATTTAATAGAGCCAGAATTTAGGGTTCGTTCGAAAAATATATATTAGGTCATTTTGGAACTGGAATGGAGGAAACATATTGAGAATTGAGAGAGTTATTAAAGAAAGACTATACCTCTTCAAATCTGGGTGATTTGAGGAACCCTATGAAGTTCGGCACCAAATCCCGATTAACCAGAGCTCCAAAGAGGGGAGAGAGATTTCAGACACGCGTCCGGGTTAATTGGTCTTAGGGGAGACTTTTAATCACCTAAATATCCCAAATATTGAATAAGTTATAACAAAAGAAAATTTTATTTTTAAAACAGGAATTGGGCTTTCGGGCAGGCCCAAACCCTTAGATAAAAGCCCAAATAATCCCTGGTTATGGATTTATAAAAGCTCAATATTACCTTGGTGGTGTTAATATGTTAGGGGAGGTCAAGTAGGAATTTTAATGGATGAAAAATGTTGAAAAATGTAAAAGTTATAAAAGATACAAAATTTATTTTTTAAATTGGAATTGGGCTCACGGTTTGGCCCAATTAATGAATACTCATCTATTCCTCCCTAAAACCTAGGGAAACCCCCCAAAAAAAATCAAGGTTGTAAATTAAATGAAAAATAGCTTTAAAGTATGTCTTTTATGTGACACAACCCCTCAGAACAGAAATTTATTTTCCCCAGAAATGATGTATTTCTTGAGATGGAGCACATCCTCATAAATGATAGCAAGAGAAACATTGACTTTGATGAAGTTGATGCTTAAGATATACAAGAGTTTGTACAGGAACATATTCCATAGGTCCTGATTTTCCACTGAATGAGGATAATATTCATTTTTAAGATATATAATATTCATGTTACTTATTATTCATAAACTCCATTTTAGTGCATTTTACACTTTGAACATGATTTTACATTATGATTGTAATTACCCCTTAAAATTCACTATTACAGGGTACATTTTTGAACAGCTCCTAAAATAAAAGAAGGACATGATTTTGTTTTAATATTTTATTTTTAGGTCTCTAATTATTCAAGGATAAATTCACTCTTTTCAATTATTTGAAGATTCACATTGGAAGACCACAAAAATGGTCATTCATGGAAACACATTCTGAGAAATGTAAACTAGACAAGAGATCAATAAAGAGACGTTAGAGGCTAGGATCCTAGCCCAATGATTCTATAAATTTTACTAAAGATATAGGAAATCATGGGAAACATTTAATTCAACAGTTTACAAATCTAATTCTGACGTTTGAATGGAGTTCCAAGCGGCCCAATTTAGAGATAAAATTTGGGGCCAGATTCTGCGGCCCAGAAAAACATCCCACCAATTTAATCATATCTCAACAACCAAACATTAATTTGGGATGAACTTTTACATAATTATAGGATAAATCTTGATCTTCATGTTTTTCCTCTATGTACCACACCAATTCGGCCATATAGAAGGAAAGTTAGGTGCATATCTTTGGTGGATGAATGTTTTCTGCCACTTCAGGTCAAGGATAAAGAAGTCCACCATCCCTTACATTCCACCTCCCTTGGACTTACATACTCAAGTGGGATCCTTTTTTCTTTTAGGAGCATGACCCGAGCCTCTTGAAATTTCTATTTAAGGTAGTGGTGGTGGAGGAGTTGATAATCTTGATGCTTTGTTTTCATTGTAATGTTATTTTGTTGATTTGTCTTTATAATGTTCTTCTTTCTCATGTAAGTTGTTCAAATAACATTAGTTTTTAATGAAAGTTCATCTTATTCTCTTATTATATTCTTATTCATATCACATTTATTCCATTGCATCAAGTTTTTAACTTATTCACACCGATCCTTGTGATATTTATCACACAAAGGTGGAGTATTTGTTATCATTTTTTCCATTCAATTCCTCCCTCATGGGTCTACTTCCCGCTCCCATTAAGATCATGGGATCAAGGGTGGGCTAACCAAATTTTGGGTTGATCCAAGGGAGTAGAAAGGGTATTGATTATAAGTTATTTATCACTCCATTAATCTCTAATCACTTATTTTACCTGAGATTTTTATTTATTGATTTTAAAACTTCTTCATCCTTATTGAATTTTAAGGCCACACACATCAAGTACTAATAAGATACTTTACATTTGAGTGTTCATAAACATGATCCTCCAAGTGTATAGGGGATTAGTATTAGAGTGTGTTGGTATGAATCAGTAAGTGATGAAGTTGTTTCATCTCCTTAAATGAACTCATCTCAAATATAAGTAATTGAAATCACTAAAGTGGAATTTCATCTAATCCACCCCTTATAATAATCTAGGATCAACCCTTATCATAATTTGAATTCACTTAAAAAACATATTATTTATTAAACCTATCAAAAATCAACCCGATGTTCTCTACTTAATATCCAAAATCATTCCATATAATGTTCTTGTCTATAGGTTTCTTCTTAGGATTTTGAGGAACCGACAACCCAAGCTACTCTACATTTGACCACTTAACCATAAAAACTTGGGTAAATTTGGGCAAGACCAAATTCTGGCGCCATTGTTGGAGACCCATGTAAGTCATCTCAACACCCATTATATTATCCCCCATTTATTCTATTCTCATCTAAATTCTATTATCTTTTCCCTTTCTTGTTTTTTTTCTTTTGGCGCATGTCCACCTACACTCATGACCAATCAAACCATCAAGTTAGGGTGTGTCATACTGTGGTTGGGGAGTCAAGTAAACCATGGTAACTCTTTCCATTATGTCCTAATATTCCTAATTCTCCAAAGTAAAAAATGATCCAATTTAAATTGAAGGTCTTCAAAAAACTAACTTATAAACCCAGGTGGGAACCAGAATTGAAATCCAAATGACGCAGCCCCAAACTTAGGGAATGAAGTTGATCAAACAACGAATGACTACCTCACACCTACCTGGACCAATACCCCCTCATGAATTATACACAATTCCCTATGATATTACAACTACATCATTAAACCCCATGTCCTAAATGACCTTCCGACATTCCATGGAATGGAGTCCGATATGCCATACCTTCAAGTTAAAGAGTTCAACGACATTGCTAAAACCATGTCCCACCACATCAACCCGAGTCAGAAAAGATGAGGATATTTCCTTTCACACTAAATAATAGAGATAATAAATGGTTAAAAAAATTTATACCTACATCAATCCACTCTTGGAACTAATTCAAAGTGATTTTTACAAAAAATACTCCCCCCATCTAAAAACAATTTCACTTAAAAAGATCATCCAAAACATTTATGAAAAAGAAGGAGAGTCATTTTATGAAACATGGGAAAGGTACAAAGACACCCTAAACATGGTTCCACGCCATGGTTTTCTTATTCTTGAACAATTGAGAATTTTTTATGAAGGGTTGGTCCCGGGGAACAAACAACTCATTGACATGGTGTGTAATGGGACCTTTAAAAACAAAGCCCCAAATAATGATTACAAGTATCTAGAAATCCTTAGTAAATAAAACCAAACATGGTGAACATCTACCTATTCTGAGAAGTCACAAAGAACTACTAAAATGAATACAATTAGAGAAGAGGAAATCCTTAGGGATAAACTCGCAGCACTCACAAAGAAGATTGAAGAGATAGACCTTAGGAAAATCAATGAAATCTAAAATGTAGGCCCCATTTTCACAATTTGTGATAAACATGACTAGAAAATAGGCAACATCCCAGCTTTTCCATCCATCAAGGATGTTCTTCGAGGAGGACCACCTGCTGAAGTCAATGACCTAAACTTATAAAATCCCCAATACCAAAACACATTCAACCCAAGGTATAATGACCACCCAGGCTTCTTCTAGAAAGATAACCAACAACCTAGCCAACCATAAGGACCAAACCCCTACCCTATACAAAAATTTCAAAACCATAAAAAATTCCAACCACAACCCGTAAAATACCAATATCCTACATTCCAATACCAATAGCTCATCCAAAAACCAAAGTATCCCCCTGGGATAAACCAACTAGCCAACCCCTACCCAATCTGTGCCTCTACCAATCCTTGAACAGTTGGGAAAACAAATGGAGAAAATGAACTCATAATTCTCATCCCTTAAAAATGAACTATAAACCATAAAAAATAATAAGTAACCCATCCCTAATCAGGCAGTATCGTCCTCATCATTAATGGGATAGTCAAGTTGTACTCAAACCACTCATGAAAAACTAAAGGCTATAACAGTTTTAAGAAGTGGTAAATAAATTTAGAAACAAGAACAAATAAGTCAGAAACCATATGAAGCTTCAAACTCTAATGAAAATTTAAATGAACCACATGATCAAACTGAGAAAACTGATAAAAATGTGATAGAAACAACTCTTCAACAAACAATCCCACAATTTTCACCATTTCCTCGACGCATGAGGGGGGGAACCAAGCCTGAATTGAGTGAAAAATTGGGGGAAATAGTATCACAAGTCAATTTGAATATTCCACTCCAGATTCCATTCAAACCATTACTACATACTCAAAATACCTTAAGTGACTTTGCACATTTAAAAGGAAATTCTCAGATAATAACCAAGTTCTTCTAAAAGAAAATGTTAGCACTACAATCAAAGGAACCCTTCCACAAAAGATGAAAGACCCAGGATTCCCTTACAGCAATGTTGAACTAGGAGAGAAAAAAGTTGTAAAAGCCTTATGTGACCTAGGAGCTACTTTCAATCTCATTCCCTATGCTTTGTACTACCAGTTAGGACTAGAATATCTCCAACCCACATCTGTCACACTTCAACATGCTAATCCTAGAATTTGGGTTCCCATGGGAATTTTAGAGGATGTTATGGAAAAATTATAAAACATCATCTACCCTACTAACTTAATTGTCCTAGAAAACAATCCAAACATTGGCTATAAAGAACAAACCCCAATCATCCTTGGTCATCCCTTCCTTACAACAATCAACCCTATTATCTGAGTCTGAAATGGGAACAAGACCATCACCTTTGAAAACATGAGTCTAGAATTGAACATCTATAATGAAAGCTCACAAAATGCGGATTATGGGGATATTCCTAAAGTAAACATGATCAGAAGCATTGATAATGAATCCATAGAACATCATGAAATATTTGAAGAATGTTTATGTCTGGAAAATATTAATTTCCTTTATTCACGGGAAGAAAGTTTATATCCTTGGATAGAATCACTTTCATATTGCACATACGATGAAATATTAAGACCAACAATCAGTTAAATCTTTCAAGAAACCACATTCATGGTGACCACTCCAACTCCTTTCCGAAACACTGATCAAACCAATATAGTTGCTGAAACATCTACTCATGGGGAATCAATCTTATCTGAAACTCCAAAAAAAATATCTTGATCCAATGTACCAATATTCTCCTAAAATTTTGAACCAAACTAATATTGAATTGAAATAAATTCCTTCTGCATTTAATTATACCTTCCTAGGAGAAAATAGAACACATCAATTTGTCATTTATTCTTCTCTTTAAGCCAACAATGAGAGGATGATTCTAGATGTCCTTAGGAAACACAAGAAATCCATTGTATGGACCCTATTTAATATTATTGGGATTATCCCACTTATTGGGACTCATAATATTGTTCTGGATTTGGATTTAAAGACATGTAGTCAACCTCATTAGCGAATCAATCCTAATCTCATTAAAGTAGTGAGAAAAGAACATCAGAAATTGTTAAAATCTGGTATCCTATTTCCCATAGTTGAGAGTGTGTGGGACATCCTAATACAAGTGGTTCCAAGAAGGCCAAAATCATAGAGATATCCAATAATGATGGAGAGATTCTTCCAACTAGGGTGAGTAGTGGCTATAGATTCTTCATCGACAATAGGATTCTATACTCATTTACCAAGAAGGACTATTTCTCCTTACCATTCATTGACCAATTCCTTGAGAGAGTCACTGTTCATGCCTTCTATTATTTCATAGATTGGTACTTAGGGTACAATAAAATTGAGGTCTCCCTAGAGGATCATGGGAAGACTGCATTCACCTGTCCATTCGGCACCTTTTCTTCGAAGTGCATGCCCTTCGTATTATGTAATGTCCCTGGTACCTTCCATCGGTGCATGATGGTAATATTCGTAGACATGGTGGGGGATTGTTTAGAGGTATTCATGGATGAATTATCTCTATTTGGGTATACAATTAAGGGATGTCTGAGGAATGTGGAGAGAGTATTGTGAGGATGTAAAAGAAGAATCGTGTCCTAAACTGGAAAAATTCCATTTCATTATAACAGAAGGACTTGTTTTTCAGCCATCTGGTATCTAGTAGAGAGATTGATGTTGATAAAGCTTAGGTCGACATCATTCGTCACCATCCCTCTCCTAAAACTATTAAGGAAGTGAGGTCCTTATTAGGACATGCTTGTTTATATAGAAGGTTCGTTAGGAATTTCAACTCTATTTCTTGAACACTTTGTACTCTATTGGTGAAATATGTGAGGAATCATTCTCTACACTGAAGTCATCTTTTATCTCTCCACCTATCATGCAATATCCAAATTGAAAACTTCCTTTTGAGATCATGTGTGATAAGAGTGTCTTCGCTGTAGGAGCGGTCCTATGAAAATAGTGTGAGAAAACTTCATGTGTAATTTCTTATGCAAGAAAATCATTAAATGATGTACAAATCAATTACACCACCACTGAGAAAGGTTTTCTTGTTGTTGTATTTTCCTTAGATAAATTTAGGTCTTATCTCTTAGGATCTCCCATCATTGTCTTCACCGACCATTCATCCCAAAAATACATTTTCAAAAAACAAGATTCCAAGGATAGATTGATTAGGTGGGCCCTTCTTCTTCAAGAGTTAGATTTAACCATTAAAGATAAAAAGGGTGTTGAAAATGTTGTAGTTGATCCCCTCTCTAGGATGGAATTCAAAGACAACTGACATCACCATTCTATATCTGATTCATTTACTGACGAGTACCACTATTATGTGACTAATTTCCCATGGTATGCTGACATAGCAAATAATTTGGTGGAATGTGACAATCCAAAATTCTTAGGTACCCAAGATAAGAGGAAATTTCTTTCTGATCCTTACCTGTTAAGGTTCTTTCCTGATCAAATCATTAGGAGATGTATTCCTGAGTCAGAGAAAGAGTCCATTGTAAAATTTTGTCATGGAAAGGCATGTTGAGTCCACTTTTCTATATAGAAAACCACTAAAAGGTCCTACAAAGTTGTTTCTACTAGCCTAACCTCACTGTGGATTCCTTCCAATTCTGTAAAAGTTGTCCTTAGTGTCAGCAATGATGATCCATTACCAAAAGAAATCAAATTCCCCTAACTACCATTCTGGTCATTGAAATATTGTATTTTTGGGGAATTGATTTCATGGTACCCTTCCCAAACTCTAGGGGATACCTATAAATCCAATTTTCTGCTGATTAGGTCTAGAAATGGGATGAGGTCATTCCCACCATGTCCAATGACCATCATGTTGTGATCCGATTTCTGAAAGAGCACATATTTTCTCGATTTTTAATTACTAGGGCTATAATTAGTGATCGAGGAACCCATTTATGAAACTATCCATTCTCCTCACTCATGTCTTTGTATGGGATTTCACATAAAGCTTCCACTATGTACCTTCCTCAAACCAATGGTTAAGCTGAGTTAGAAAATCTGCATATTAATCAAATTCATAAAAAAAAATACCAATACCTATAAGAAAGATAGGTCTGAGAAACTCTTGGATTCTGTTTGGTCATATCATAATGTATTCAAAACCATCCTAGGAGTATCAACATATTGGTTGGTTTATGGAAAAGAATGTCATTTACCTATTGAAATTGAGAATAAGGCATTTTGGGAAATCAAAAAAAATGAATTTCAACAATTATTTGTCCAAAGCAAAGATGAAATTATATCATAATGAACATGAGAAAATTATGATGGAGGCTTATGAAAATTAAAGGTTAAATAAAGCTAGATTTCAAGCCTACCAATCTAGGAATCTCAAAGTTAAGCACTTTGAACTGAGAAAATCTGTGCTCTTGTATAGTTTAAAACTTTATTTACACCCAGGAGTGTTAAGGTCTAGATGGTCAGGTCCATTCATAGTGCATCATGTGTATTCCCATGGGGTGGTAGAGATTCTGGATCCCACAGGTGGTCACATTTTTTGGTCAATGGTCATAGGTTAAAACCATTCCTTGAATAATTAAATAAACATGAAATAGAGGATGAGTTAACTGAGCCAGCCTATGAACTAAAAAAAATTGAAAGATTTAGGATCCATGTCAGGCTAATGACGTTAATCAAAAGCATTGCACAGGAGACAACCTGTGGTTTTTATGGTTCCAATCATGTGGAATTGTTGTTATTAATAAATCAATTTTATATTAAAAAAATACTTAACTCTGAATATTATAGTATCATATTCTATTGACATGTTCCTCTATTAGGAGTATGTATAGTTTTGAAAGGGGAGCATCATATTCAATTGTGTCACGTGGTGTGATCACTGGGTTATACCTTACCCAGAAATTAAAAAAAAGACAATGTATCATCATTTTATTTTATTTTTCTGGGATTTTTGGTTAAAATAAAAATAAAAAATATATAATAATAAAATATATATATATATAAGGACACATCGTAGGTCGTGGGGTAAACCCCGTCACAACTGGGGAAGTTGTGGGTACTCAAACTCGAGACCATAGGGAGATAGGGGTACACACTTACCACTGACCTACCTCTTATAGTGCTTCATTATTCTATAATTTTTGTATATAAACATATATTTTACTTTTTATATATGAATATATATATATATTATTTTGTTTAGTTTGATTGTTTTTTTATTTTTCCTTTTACCACTAGGGAACTCTCTGAGTGACATGGATATCAAAGGACTAAATTAGAGCATCAAGAACTTCAACTTCAACCACCAGGAGACTTCATTCAAGGATCCCCATATTTAAATTTTTTTTAGAACTCCTCTCATCTACCTATACCCCCATTCTAAATTGTATTTTCTTTAAACACTGGGGATAGTGTAATTCTAAGTCGGGGGGTGAAAAGAAAGAAAAAAATATTACTTTTGTGAGTATAAAAAACTTGTGGAAGGAAAATTTTCATTAACCTTGAACATGATAATACACATTGCACACTTTGAAACTGAATGTAAAATAATTTATCGTGCCCTGATTCTAATTTTAATTCATGTATAATTTCATGAACATATATTTTTGAAGGTGTGGCTTTCTAATGTGATATTTAATCATTTATATTTTCATACAAATAAACAAAATCCCAACGCACATCCTTTGTATTATGGGTTATTAGTTTGAGTTCATGGTGTCCCTCAAATAAATAGCATAGGTTTGGTGATCATTTTAGTTTTAATATGAGTATTAAACAATAAAAAATAATAAATTGTCACGTAGAGTAATAAAATGACCTAATGTGTGGCTTTCGGCACTTAGGGATCATGATTCCATAGTTTTATGGCCTAGAGTTAGTAATTTTATCAATATTTGTGGTAATTTGACATTGTTGTTTACTCAGTTAACTTGATATGATGCCCAAGTATGTGGGCTTCACTTGGTTCCCTAAGGTCTTTTAGTCTGGGATTCATCGGCAAAGTCTTCCTACATGGGTTGACTAGATTGAGTTCAATTTCAATTACCATTAAAAAACTTAATGAAAAAATATATACATATATATAACAAAAAAATGAATACTCATCTTAATATTGAAATGTGATTCCACCAAGCTCTTCCATCATTTCCCCTTGAATAAAAATGAACCCCCATGTCTATTGTGATGCACAACACATCTTCATGCTTAATTGATATTAGATTAAATATGGAGATGAATTTGAACAATTTAATGGGCGTGGGCTTGGGATATTCTAATTAAAATATTTTGATGGGTTTAATGATTTTTTGGTATAACTGTTCTTTGTGATCAATGCGTATTAAAATGTTTTTGGAAAAGGGAATTTGATTTTCATATTGTTGAGATATATTTTTCTCGGGACATGAAAAAATAAAGTTGGGGGTGTGATTTGCCACTAAATAAGGCTAATATTAATTGTTAATGTATATATATATATATATACTATTCATGTTCTCTATTATTCATAAACACAATTTTAGTTCATTTTACACTTTGAACATAATTTCACATTATGATTGTAATTCCACCTTAAAATGTACTATTACAAGGTACATTTTTGAACACCTCCTAAATAAATTGGCCTTGATTATATTTTCATATTTTATTTTTAGGTCTCTCATGATACAAGGAACAATTCATAATTTTTAAGTATTTGAATATTTACATTGGACGACCACCAAAGTCGGATTTTGTGGCAACACATTCTTAGGAATGTAAACTAGACATCAGGTCAATAAAAAGACTATATCAGCCATGATACAGGCCCAATTATTATCAAATTTTAACATAAGATAGAGGAAATCATTGTAAATATTTAACTAAATAGTGTAAACAGCTAATTATGATGTTTGAATGGAGTTCCAGGAGGCCCACTTTGGAGAAACATTCTGGGCTAGATTCTGTGGCCCAGAAAAACATCCCACCAATTTAATCATATCTTGACAAAACAAATATTCATTTGGGCTTAAAATTTGAAAAGATCTTGGAGAAATACATCGATTCATGTTTTTATTCTATGTCCCACTCCAATTCTACCATCTGGAAGGACATTGACGCTCCTCTTTTCAGTGGATAAAAGTCAGCTGCCACTTTGGGTCAGGGATTAAGAAGTCCACTCTCCCTTACATTCCATCACCCTAGGACTACCATACTTTAGTGGGATCTATTTTAATATTGGTATATTCACCCAAGACTATTAAAATGACTATTTAAGGCAGTATTGTTTGAGGATATCATAATCTTGATGCTTTGTTTTCATTGTAATGTTATTATGCCGATTTGTCTTTGTAATGTTCTTCTTTCTCATGTAAGTTGTTCGAATGACCTTAGTTTTTACAAAAAATTGTTCTTATTATATTATTCTATTCATATTAATATCACTTTTATACCTTTGCCTCAATGTGTGAACTTATTCACACCAAGCCTTGTGATATTTATCACACAACGGTGGAGTGTTTTTTGACATAGTTTTTGTTTTTTTCCTTCAATTCCCCCCATGGGTCTACTTCCCACTTCAATTAAGTTTATAGGATCAAGGGAGGGATAACCCACCTATGGGTTGATCCATGGGTGTAGAAAGGGGCTGGATTGGATTTTATTTATCACACCATTAATCTCTAATCACTTATTTTACATGAGATTTTTATTTGATTCTTTTAAAAAATCATCATCCATATTTAATTTTAAGGCCACACACATCAAGTGATAATAAGAAACTTTAACTTGGAGTTCCCACAAACATGATCCTCAAAGTGTATAGGTTATTAGTATTAGTGTGTTCTAGTATGAATCAGTAAGTGATGAAGTTTTTTGATCTCCTTGAACGAACTCGTCTCAAATAGAGGAAATTGAAATCTTTAAAGAGGAATTTCATCCAGTCCACCCCTTATAAAAACATAGGATCAACCCTTCTCATAATTTGAATTATCTTAATTCACGTAGTGTTTTATTAAACCTATAAAAAATCAACCCAAATTTGGCCACATAATAACCAAAATCAGTCCATATAATGTGTATGTTTATAGGTTTCTTCTCATGTCTCTGAGGAATCGACTACCCAAGTTACTCTTCATTTGGCCGATTAAACCTAAAAACTTTGGTAAATTTGGGCGAGACCAAATTTTGGATCCGTTTCCAGGGACCCATGTAAGTCATATCTACACCCATTCTATTCTCCCCCATTTCTACTATTCTCATCCAAATTCTCCTATCTTTTCCATTTCTCTTTTTTTTTTCTTTTGGCGCATATCTGCCTACACTCATGACCAATCAAACCATCTAGTTATAGTGAATAGTCCTAGGGTTGGGGAGTAACGTTCCCCAAGGTAACTCTTTCCTTTATATCATAATATTATTAATACTCCAGAGTCCAAAATTGAGCCCATTTTAATTGAAGTTATTCAAATAAAGAAACATATAATCGCAGGTGGGAACCAAAATGTAAATCCAAATGAAGCAGCCCCAAACATGGAGAATGCAGTCGATCAAACATGAATGACTACCTTACACCGGCCTGAACCAACTAAATATTTGAACACTCATGCATTAAACACAATTCCCTAGGAGATTCCAACTAAATATTTGAACCCCATGTCCAAAATCACCATCCACATTCCATGGAATGGAGTCTGGGATGCCCTACCTTCAAGTTAAAGAGTTCAACGACATTGCTGAAACCATGTACCAAACACATAAAATTAATTCAAAAAAGATGAGTTTCTTTCCTTTCTCATGGAAGTATTTATAAAATAATTGGTTAAACAATCTAAGACCTACATCAATCAACTCCTGGGACTAATTACAAAAATAATTTTACAAAAAATACTTCCCCATCACAAAACAATTTCACATAAAAAGAGCATCCAAATTTTTTTGGATAAATAATGGGAGTCATTTTATGAAACATGGTAAAGGTTCAAAGACACCCAAAACATAGTTCCACACCATGGTATTTATATTCTTTAACAAGTTAGAATTTTCTATGGAGGGTTGGTCCCAGGGAACAAACAATTCATTGACATGATGTGTAATGGGACCTTTAAAAAAAGCCCTAAATGATGCTTACGAGTATCTAGAAAGGCTTGCTAAATAAAGAAAATCATGGGGAACATCACCTTATTATAAAAAATCATAGATAACTTATGGAATGCATACAATTTGAGAAGAGGAAAGCCTTAGGGATAAACTCGTATCACTCACTATGAAGGTTGAAGAGATAGACCTTAGTAAAATACCTGAAATCCAAAATGTAGAACAAGGTTCCACAATTTGTGGAAAACATGACCAAAAAACAGACAATTTCCCTACCATTACATCCTTCATGGATGTTCATCAAGGAGGGACACCTACTGAAATCAATGCCCTAAACATCCAAAATCCCCAATACCCAAACATATTCAACCCAAGGTTTAAAGACCACTCGGGCATCCACTGGAAAGATAACCAACAACCTAGCCAACCATAAGGACTTAACCCCTAACCTAAAAAATATTTTCAAAACCATAACCAATTCTAACCACAAAAAGTACAATACCTACATCCTCCTATCAAATACCACCATCCTATACAACAAACAAAGTATCCTCTCGGGATTAACCAACCAGCACAATCCCCCACCCAATATACCCCTCTACCAATCCTTGAACAGTTGTGTAAACAAATGGAGAAAATGAACTTAGAAGTCCCATCACTTAAACACGAACTAGAAACCATAAAAACCAGGAAGGAGCCCATTCCTATATAGGTGGTATTATCCTCAACTTTAAGGGGAGAGTCATGTTGTACTCAAACAACTCATGAAAAAATAAGTGCTAAAACATTTTTAGGAAATGGTAAATCAATTGAGAAACTTGAACAAATATGTCAGAAACCATATATAGATTCAAACTCTATTGAAAATTCAAATGAAACACATGATCAAACTAAAGTAACTGATAACAATGTGAAAGAAACAACTCTTCAACAAACAATCTCAAAACCTTCACCATTTCTTCAACGCATGAGGGGGAAAACCAATCCTGAATTGAGTAAAACACCAATCCTGAATTGAGTGAAACATTAAGGTAAATATTCTCACATGTCATGTTGAACATTCCAATCCTAGATTTCATTCAATCCATTCTTTCATACTCAAAATAAATTAAGGACCTCTTCACATTTAAAAGTAAATTCTCACATAAGAACCAAGTCCTTCTGGAAGAAAATGTTATTACAGAAATCCAAGTAACCCTTCCACCAAAGATGAAAGACCCAGGATGCCCTTACATCAATGTAGAACTAGGGGAGAACAAATTTTTCAATTCCTTGTGTGACCTAGGTGCTATTGTCAATCTCATTCACTATGATGTGTACTACCAGTTAGGACTCTAAGAGATCCAACCCATATCTATCACACATTAACTTTATCATCGTAGAATTAGGTTTCTAAAGGGAATTTCAAAGGATATTCTGGAAAAATTAGAAAACTTCATCTACCCTGTTGACTTCATTGTCATTGACAACAATCCCAACTTAGGGAACGCAGAACAAAACCCAATCATCCTTGGGCATCCCTTCCTTGCAACAATCAACTCTATTATCCGAGTCTAAAATGGGAACATTAACATCACCTTTGGAAACATGAGTTGGGACTATAAAATCTATAATGAAAGATCACAAGTAGGGGATGATGAGGATATTCATGCAGTAAACATGATAGGAAGCGTTGATAATGAATCCATAGAACATCAAGGAATATTTGAGTAATGTTTTTGTCAGGATGAGATTAATTTTCTTTATTCACATGAAGGAAGTTTATGTCTATGGCTAGAATCACTTTCAGATTACTCCTATGATGAAATATTAAGACCAAAAATCAGATAAATCTTTTAGGAAACCACATTCAAGGAGACCCCTCCAACTCCCTTCCCTAACACTTATCAAACCAATCTAGTGGCTGAAACTTCTACATATGGGGAATCAATACTATTTGAAACTCAAAAAAGAAATTGATCTTTATATAATGTCCTAATATTCTGCAGATATTTTGAACAAACCTGATCTTGAATTGAAATAAATTCCTTCTGCACTTAAGTATCCCTTCCTAGGAGAAAATGGATCACATACTACTATCGTTTCTTCTTCTCTTCATGCTGATCATGAGAGGATTCTTCTAGATGTCCTTAAGAAACACAAGAAATCCATTGGGTGTAACTTCTCTAATATTCTTGGTATTAGACCACTTAACAGGACTCATAGAATTGTTCTGGAATCTGATTCAATGCAATGTCATCAACCTCAGTAGCAACTCAATCCTAATCACATAGAAGTAGTGATAAAAGGACTTATGAAATTGATAAAAGCCGGTATCATATATCCCATAGCTAAGAGTGAGTGGGTCATCCAAATAAAAGTGCTTCCAAAAAAGGCCAGAATCACAGTGATAGCCAATAAAGATGAAGAGATTCTTCCAACTAGGGTGAGTAGTGGCTGGAGATTATTCATCAACTATAGGAAGCTAAACTCGTCTTCCAAGAAGGACTACTTCCCCTTACCATTCATTGACCAAGTCCTTGAGAGAGTCATAAGTCACGCCTTCTACTATTTATTAGATGGGTACTCAGGGTACAATCAAATTTAGGTCTCCCTAGAGGATCAAGGGAAGACTACATTCACTTATCCATTCAGAACCTATTCTTTCAAACGCATGCCCTTCGGGTTATGTAATGCTCCTGGTACCTTCCAGTGGTTCAAGATGGGAATATTCTTAGACATGGGGGGGAATTGTTTATAGGTCTTCATGGATGAATTTTCTAAGATTGGGGATACATTTGAGGGATGTATGAGGAATGTGGAGAGAGTCTTTTCAAGAAGTAAAGAAAATAATCTGGTTCTAATCTAGGAAAAATTCCAATTCATGGTAAAAGAAGTAATTTTTCTAGGCCATCTGGTATCTGGTAGAAAGATTGAAGTTAATAAAGCTATGGTTGAAATCATTCGTCACCTTCCCTCTCCTAAAACTTTTAAGTAAGTGAGGTCCTTCTTCGGACATGCTAGTTTCTATAGTAGGTTCATTAGGAATTTTAGCTCTATTTATTGACTAATTTTTTCTCTATTGGTGAAAGATGGTCCATTTTTTTAGACAGAAAGATATAAGGAATCATTATATACACTTAGGTCACCTCTTATCCCTCCACCTATCATGAAATATTCAAATTGGAAACATCCATTTGATCTCTTGTGTGATGCAACTGAATTTGATGTATGAGTAGTCTCAGGACAATGGTGTGAGAAAACTCTAATTCTCATTGATTATGCCAGAAAATCTTCAAATGATGCACCAATAAACTACACCACCAATGGGAAATAGTTTCTTTTTGTTTTATTTTCCTTAGAGAAATTCGGGTCTTATCTATTAGGCTCACCCTTAATTGTCTTCACCGACCTTTTCAGCCCTAAAATACCATTTCCAAAAACAAGATTCCAAGGATAGATTTATTAGGTAGGTCCTTCTTCTTCAAGAGTATGATTTAACCATTAAATATAAAAAGGGTGTTGAAAATTTTGTAGTTGATCCCCTCTCTAGGATGGAATTCAATGAAAATTGACATCAACATTTTGTGTTAGATTCATTTCCTGATGAGAACCTATATTCTGTGAGTGATTTCCCTTGGTATACTATCATAGAAATTAATTTGGTGACATGTGACATTCCAGAATTCTTAGGGACCCAATATTAGAGTAAATTCCTTCCTTATCCTTACATATTCATGTTCTATCCAAATCAAATCATTCAGAGATGTGTTTCTGAGTCTGAGCAAGAGTCCATTATAAAATGTTTTCTTGGAGAGGCATGTGGAAGTCACATTTCTACAAGTAAAACCTCTGAAAAGGACCTCTAAAGTGGTTTCTACTAGCCTAACCTCACTAAGGATTACTTCAAATTTTCGAAAAGTTGTCCTTAGTGTCATCAATTTTGATCCACTACCAAAAGGAACCAAATTCCCCTCACTCCCATTTTGGTCATTGAAATATTTGATTGTTGGGGAATTGATTTCATGGGACCCTTCCCATACTGTAGGAGATACCTATACATCCTCTTAGTTGTTGATTAGGCATGTAAATGGGTTGAGGCCATTCCCACCAAGTCCAATGACCATCATTTGATGATCCGATTTTTGAAAGAGCACATATTTTCTCAATTTGGAATTCCCAGGGCTATAATCAGTGATCGGGGAACCCATTTCTAAAATCGCCCATTATCTTCACTCATGTCTAACTATGGGATTTATTATAAAGCTTCCACTACATACCATCCTTAAACAAATGGTAAAGATGAGTTAGAAAATAGGGATATTAAGTAAATCCTTGAAAAAACTGTCAATCCCTCTAGGAAATATTTGTTTGAGAAACTGTTGGATGCCCTTTGGTCATATCATACATCATTCAAAACTATCCTATGAATGTCACCATATAAGTTGGTTTATGGAAAAGCATGCCATTTACCTATTGAAATTGAGCATAAGGAATTTTGGGAAATCAAAAAAATTAATTTCAACATTTCTTTGGTCAAAGAAAAGTAGAAATTAGATGTTAATGAACATGAGGAACTTAGAATGGAGGCTTATGAAAATTGAAGGATAAATTAATCTAGAGTTAAAGCCTACCAATATCGGAATCTCAAAGTTTAACACATTGAAATGGGAAAATTCATGCTCTTGTATAGTTCAGAACTTCATTATGCACATAGGAAAGTTATGGTCTAGATGGTCAGTTCCATTCATAGTGCATCATGTGTACCCCCAGGTGGCAGTAGAGATTCAGGATCCCACAAGTGGTCACATTTTTAAGTTCATTATTATTAGGTTAAAACCATTCATTGAATCATTCAATAAACGAGAAACAGAGGATAAGTTAACTTATCCAACCTATGGACTAGAAAAAATTGATAGATTTAGGATCCATGTCATGATAACGATGTTAAACAAAAGCGTTTCATGGGAGGGAACCCATGGTTTTCTGGGTTCCAATAATTTTGAATCATCTTTATTAATAAATCAATTTTATATTAAAAAAACTATTTAACACTGAATATGATAGTATCGTAGACTATTCACCTATTATTCTATTATGAGTATGGATGTTTATGAAAGTTGAGCATCGTATTCATCTGTGTCATGGTGTGATCCCTGAGTAATACCTTACCCAGAAATATAAAAAGAAGACAATATATCATCAGTTTATTTTATTTTAATGGGTTTTTAGGTGAAAATAAAAAATATATATAATTATTAATATATATATATATAAGGACATGTCGTAGGTCATGGGGCCAACCCTGTTACAACCAGAAAAGTTTTGTGGACTCAAACTCCGGATAGAAGGGAGACATGTGCACGTGCTTACCACCAACCTATGGCTTATAGTGCTTCTTTATTCTATAATTTTTCAATATATACTTATATTTTACTTTTTTTATATATGAATATATATATATATATTTTTTCTGTTTGTTTGTTTGTTTTTTATTTTTCCACTAGGGAGCTCTCTAAGTGACATGGATATCAAAGGACTAAAATGGAGTTGCAAGAACCACAACTTCAACCACCAGGTGACCTTATTCCATGATCCTAATATTTCAAATTTCTTTTAGAACTCCCCTCATCTACCTCTACCCCCATTCATAATTTTATTTTCTTTAAACACTAGGGACAGTGGTATTCTATGTCGGGGGGGTGAAAAGAATAAAAAAATATTAATTTTGTTTGTATAAAAAATGTGTGGAAGGAAAAATTTCATTAACCTTGAACATGATAAAACACATTTCACACTTTTAAACTGAATATCAAATAATTTATCTTGCCTTCATTCTAATTTTAATCCATGATTAATTTCATGATCATATATTTTGGAAAGTGTGGCTTTCTTATGTGATATTTCATCGTTTATATTTTCATCTAATTATTAAAAATCACAACGCACACCCTTTGGATTGTGGGGTATTAGTTTGAGTTCATGGGGTCCCCTAAAAAATAGAATATGTTTGGAGATCATTTTAAATTTAATAAGATTATTCAACAACAAAAAACAATAAATTTGCACGTCGAGCAATGAAATGAACGAATGAGTGGCTTTCAACACTTAGGGATCGCGACTCCATAGTTTTCTGGATGAGAGTTAGTAATTGTATAACTATTTGTGGTAATTTGACTATGTTTTTGACATATTTAACTTGAGATGATTCCTGAGTATGTGGGAATCACTTGGTTCTCAAAGTTCATTTTGCCTGGGAGTCATCAGCAATGTCTTTCTATATGGGTTGACTCGATTGAGTTCAATTTCAATTACAATGGAAAAATTGAAAAAAAAACAAAATATATATATATAATAAAAAAATGATGTAGAGACCCGAAGCATGAAGTACATGGATAATACATTACTTTTTCGGAATACTTAATACATAACAAAAAAACAAAACTCAAGGATCGTAATAGTTTAGTGTCTTTGGAAACTTGGGACGTAATCTTCTAATCGTGGTGAAAGATCTTCAACATCTCCCATAATGATCATCCACTTTTTGTTTCCTTACCTAAAATCTTTCTTTTAATCGTGTGGGAAAATAAAACATAAAAAGGGTGAGCTCAAATGCTCAGTAAGGGTAATCATGGATAAAATAAAACATACGATATACATTTGAACTTAAAAAACATGAACATAATGTTTAAACATCAAAATCTTGAGCAACGACATAAAACATGGAAGTACATAAGGAATAGATCATAATGGAACATAAATCATGATAAAATAGTATGGGAATAAAACATGTAATTTTGGAATCCATTAAGCACATGTAATGATTTTTATAGTAGCCAAGGAATTACTGCCATGACCATCTTAGTGGACAAAGTCCCTTTATGAATCGAGTTCACTCCTCGTTTCAGTCCTGTAATACTGAACCAAATTCACTTACCGTTCCATCCATGTCTATCTCATGAGATATAAATCATTACCCAATTCATTGGAGGGAGATATAGGTCCCACCCATCTCATAATGAAATCATTCTTACTTGTGCCACAAAATAAACATACATCATTCATAATAACCCAATGAATAAAATGGGTTTCATAAACATAATCCCATCATCACATTATCCATAAAAAAGAAATGGATATCATTTCATAATAATAATATTTAAACCATGTAAATCATAGAGACTTTATACTTGAAACATACATATATGAAATAATGTCATCTTAGATGGAAAATGGTTTTGATAAAACACTTGAAATGAATTCTTGAGGAAAATATCCTTTCTTCTTAAAAATCAATTTCTTTTCACAAAACATCATCTAATTTTAAATGAAAGAGATTTTGTTGAAAATAATAATGAAATATTTTGGAGGAAGCATCATAAAAATAAGGCTTTATAAAACCGTAAAAATCCATTTGTGCCGTATAAGTTAAAAAAACATTCTTCTCGTACTTTTGCCGGAAAAGTCAAAGTACCTCGTAAAAGAAAGATTCCATACATACCATGTAGTAAAATTCAAAAATGGGTAAAAAGGACATTAAACATACATGAAAACATTTTTAGAAAACAAGTACATGGATGATAAATATAACCCCAGTAAATACTTACGAATAAACAATCTCGAATAAGAACAAGATTGGAATAGTTATCCCTTACCTTAGGTCTGATATGCTTCGTACGTATTCAAAATCTCATGTATATTGATTTATATAATGTCATTTACTTATTAAAGAATCATATTCATTGTTATTATATCATATATGATTCACTTATGACTTTATATTACCCGTTCTTTTGTAAATTCATGTTAAAGTAGCGTTTTGGGTAAAATCGTTTCATTTGTCGTTCGTGTTTTAAATTGAAATTGTTAATATGATTACTTAGATCATGATTACTTACATCCATAATGTAAAACATGACTTATATGTAATATATATTCAGAATATACATATATATAATATGTCGATAAATGGAAAGAAAGACACTGTTCATGGAGATGGTAGGTCGTACGTACGCATGAACGCTGTTTTCGTTTCATTATTGAAGTGAACGGAATTAAGTAGATGACATAAATATATAAATATACATAAATCCAGTAGAATTATTATGTCATATATTTGATTATTACTTATTATATATACTTTATAATCATTCTTGAATGGTTAACATGGAGAGTAAATCTCATCGCGTCGTAGAGACGGTAGTCCGTACGTACGCACGAGTGATGATATCATTCCCAAGATTGTGGAATTGTATTGAAGTGTATGTATAATATTACAGAATAAATATCACTTACAATAATCATAAATATTTAATACTTTCACCATTATACCCATCCAAGTAAAGTGGTGGTGGAAAATAGATTACACCACGGCGTGGAGACGGTATTCCATATGAACGCATGCGCGGTGATATCTTTTTCCGTAGGATGTATAGATGGTGAAATATGGTTGTTTCATAATTATAATAATATATCAGTATATGAGTGATACTGATGTTATTACCTCATAATTAAACAACTAAAAAATACAAAGTGGAAGAAGAAATAAATTTGAAAGAATCGGTAACGGACATTACCTCTTCTTTGAAGCGCCTCTTTGAGACCTCCTCTTAGGGCATTACAATTGGTCTTTGAAGAAGACCAGGACCTCTATGATGTTTCTAGGGAAGTGGAGAATAGAATATTCTAGGGGTTGGCCAAGCTTGAAGGCTCAAAGTGGTGTGAGGAAGAGAGGGAGGAGGTGCCCTTTTATAAGGGAGGAGAGGGGCACCTTTGGAAATATAAGAAATATTAGTTTATGTTAAATCCTAACCCCACATAAAATCTTCCAAAATGACTCATATCCGAATATTAGATGATATAGGGTTTTAATCCCATCAAAAAATAAATTTTATACATGTTAGGAATTTATTTTAAACATTATCAACTTGATTTATCCTTATTTATCAATTTAATTTTATTTGTGGTAATAATATTCTAAATTTAAACTTATAATTACATATGTGTTGTGAATTTTCTATAATTTGACACTTTATGACATTTTCGACCATATAAATTTTAATTTATAATTTTTAAATATTTTTTTTATTTTTAAACAATTTTATAATATGTTATTTTTATAAAATAACAATAGTGTCAATTTTGACACTATTCATTTATTTGAATTTAAATAAACTGTATACAGAAGACATGTTCGAACTAAAAGTTTTAATAGATTCATAAAATATGATATGTATCTATAAAATTAGTGGAGCACATCAAATAGTTCATATAATATTTATTTTAATATTTTTAAAATCATTTATTTGATATTTTAATTAATAAAATAATTTCAACATCACTATTGTGTCATACTTAATGATACTTATATAATCCCTAAAATTTCTAAATAAATTCCTATGATGTTTATAATTGTATTAGATTTCTGGATACTATTCATGTTCGAAGTTTCATTATGTTTATCACTAAATTAAAATTATTATACTTATAAGATTTAAGAAAGTGACATGCTGTCACTTTCTTTGGTTTTAATAATAATTAAATTATTTTCATGGAACAAAGTCCATTAAATGAATCTAATCCGACCCCTAGGTGATATTTGTCAACTTATAGTCATCCAATAGGATTTTTTCAGGTTTTAGGGTAATTTTATAATCTTATATTTACCCTTAATTACCCGATTTACCTTTAACTATGGCAAATAAAATTTACCGTAATTACTAATCATAATGCCCAAAAATAAAAAAGTAGCTTATTAACATAATTTGGACCCACTTATTTTGAATATGGAATCCATTTTTTGAAATTCAATACACAAAAGTTTCTGAATTTAAATTAAAATTAATCCCATTGTCGAAAGAAAACGGGTTTTTGGTTAAAACATTGCAAAAGATTGAATTGATTTAACCTACGAATTCAAGGTAAAATCAATACTAATGACATAAATTATATTAAATGGTAAAAATATATTCTATTTATACTTTAAAACAATTCAATATTATAATTTAACCATATAAATTATTATGATGAAAAAAGTTGTTTTTAATTAAAATATAGCGTGTTTTTACTATTCATTAAAATATGAAAGTTATCAGAAAAATATCAAAACTTTATCCAATTTAAATTTTTATATCTTTATTCAAAAGAAGAAGTTTATTTTGTAAAATTGAATTTATAAACATTTCAATAACTAGATTTAAAGTTGGTGCGCCATCAAAAGGCGGCAAAACTGCATTTTTTTAAAAATACTTATTTTACCTGAAAAATATATTTTGTTCTTATACCATGTTCTAGAAAATGTGTAAGATGAGTAATAATGTTATAAAATTAAAAATTTAGTTAATACTATTCATAACGGCTAGTTCATAATAATATTATAATAATATATCGTTGTTTAGTAAAACCCGGTATGGCGTACAACCCACGCTATCGAGGAAGGTCGTGATTGCGTGTAATGGAAGCCAAGTCAGGGTTGCATGTAGTTCACGACTCCTTTATTGTTTAATATAACAAAATCCAACCATATTTCATTAATACATTAAATATATATATATATACTCAATGTTGCGTAGAATAACTACTATCAAACAAACTTGAAATTGTGTGTAACACGATCCAAGATTAGTGTTGCATATACTGCAAGCTAATATGGTGTTGCGTATTACGCAAGATAATCTAAGGGTATCATACAACACAATACATCAAATAAATTAAAAAGAATACTTATCATAAAATCTCAGGGTGTTACATTCTACCCCCCTTAAAATGAATTTCTCCCTCGAAATTCATCGGTGTTATAAATCGTTTACTATTTATAGAAACCCACATCGTAAAAAGGAATACTAAAACTTAATTTTAAAAACTAAAGTATGAAATGTAACGATTACCGAAAGTAACTCATCACTGGGTTTCCATATAGGAGAACATAGATGAAAATATGGATATGGAAGAAAAATCTAACCATCAAGTTCTGATGGAGAGTGGTAGAGAACATGGCTATGAAAAGGCCATCAATCACAAAGCCATAGATTTTTGATGATATAAGGTACCATCTGATTCATCAGATATAATGGAACTAGGAAAACATTTTTGGTTTTCAAGATCATTTCCCTAAAGTTGATGAAATTGGGATTAGAAGAAATAATTTCGTGATTTTGGTACTGTCTCACCGTTGGTCGTTATTTGGACAATTTCCACTTCATCTCTTAAAGAAATGAAGTTGAATTTGTCATTCGTGAAGTGTTGGCAGATCATGTGATAGATTGATGGGTCATTCCATATGTCTCAAACAAAAGGTTAGAAAAGTTATCAAAAATACATAAGTCCATCTATAGTGATATTAATCATATATGGTTCCTAAAATGGACTTATACTTCATATATCATACTACTTAATATAATAAAACTAGTTTCTACTAAATAGGGACTTCTTGTAGGCCAGAGGTAGGTGATAACGGCATGTCGCACTTCATTTGTGGGTTCGATTCCCATAGCCTTGTTCGACGCGATGGGATATCGCCCGTCCTGCAGGTTGTCCTTTTTCTAAAACTAAATTACTATAACATCCTGTCAATAATATCAAAAAAAGTTCTATCCTTAAACAATACTTACTTATGTCCAACATAATCCAATCCAATCTTTATCTAAAATACTTCGGTCCAATCTCATAGTATAAAGAAAACGATTACTTGAAATATCATCAACCAAGCATGTGAATACCATCATTTATCCCCCATATATCTTGTTGGTCACATTCCAATCATGTGAATACCTTAATCATCCATTCTCTTAAAAAATGAATACCCATTAAACCTTAGTCAAAACATGAATGCTGTCAAAAGTTAAATCTTTCCACATACCAAAATCAAAAAATTCTATATACTCAAACCATGATATAACCTTCTCCTTATATCAGTCATGAGCTCATGAATACTATCAAATATTTAATTTTCTCCTTATCCCTTCATTATGCGTATATCATCTACTTTCAAAAAATATCCGAATAACCTTTCATGGTTACTGGTACCATTCATCATACACTTTCAAAACGTAAGGAAAGACAATAGTGTAACAATCCTTAGATGTCTCTTTATTCCATAGAACCATTAGATTACTTATACAACATTACACTTGATAAACATGTAATCATTCCACTACCTTCTTAAATCATTGACCGAGCTTCAAAGATTCTTTCATCTCATATATCATTTGTAGTTTCCTCATCATCATCCACATAAATACTACCCATATGACCATACTGATTCTCTTCATGAGATTTTCCCTTAGGGAATTGGTTTTCATAAGGCCCGTACATTCCACATTTAAAACATTTAACCATTTTTGATGTCGTAGCAATACCATTATCCTCATCCATGGTGTTAACTGAACCATTTCCTTTGCACTTACTGACTTTGTGTCCTTCTTTTCCACACCCAAAGCATATTCTAGTTCCTTTGTAACATTCTCCTTGATTCCTCTTCCCACATCATTTACATAGGGTAAATTGAACTTTCTTTCCTCTATGATCATCATGAAACTTCATCTTTCTCTTATTAGCCGAGTCAGGAAACTTACCAGATTGGAGTTTATTGATCATATTATGAGATTGCTTATTCAGCATAATAATGATGTTTGGACTTCCAAATCCCATTTCATTTGGTTGCTCATGAAGAATATCATTCCATTGTCCATCATATCCTCCATTATCGTGAATCATCTTGTTTCCTGCCATTTTTTAAAACCCAAAAAGAATAGTTTGAGAGGAAAATACCATGCTAGGGAAAACAACATAATAAAGGGGGAGTACATTCAATATATAACATCTTAGGATTAATTCTAAGATCGTTAGCACAATTCTAGGACTATAACCTATACGTATACTTATCCCTAGGAACATCCCTAGACATACCTTAGAAATATCTCTAGGGATCTCACTTAACATTTCGCATCCTAGTTTCCAAAGGTTAACTA
This sequence comes from Viscum album, assembly GCA_963277665.1. Taxonomy (NCBI): domain Eukaryota; kingdom Viridiplantae; phylum Streptophyta; class Magnoliopsida; order Santalales; family Viscaceae; genus Viscum; species Viscum album. The sequence goes on from OY728123.1 coordinate 672,853,585, forward strand.
AACATTTCCTCTGATACCAACTGTAGAGACCTGAATCTTGACGTACATGGACAATACATTACTTTTGTGGAATACTTAATACATAAAAAAACAAAAATCAAGGATCGTAATAGTTTAGTGTCTTCGGAAACTTGGGACGTAATCTTCTAATCGTGGTGAAAGATCTTCAACATCTCCCATAAAGATATTCCACTTTTTGTTTCCTTAACTAAAACCTTTCTTTTAATACTGGGGGAAAATAAAACATAAAAAGGGTGAGCTCAAATGCTCAGTAAGGGTATGCATGGATAAAATAAAACATACCATATACATTTGAACTTAAAAAACATGAACATAATGTTTAAACATCAAAATATTGAGAAACAACATATAACAAGGAAGTACATAAGGCATAGATCATAATGGAACATAAATCATGATAAAATAGTATGGGAATAAAACATGTAATAGTGGCATCCATTAAGAACATGTAATGATTTCAATAGTAGTCACGACATTACTGCCATGACCATCTTAGTGGACAAAGTCCCTTTCTAAATCGATTTCACTTCTCGTTTCAGTCCTGTAATACTGAACCAGATTAACTTACCATTTCAGCCATGTCTATCTCATGAGATATAAATCTTTACCCAATTCATTGGAGGGAGATATATGTCCCACCCATCTCATAATGAAATCATTCTTACTTGTGCCACAAAATAAACATACATCATTCATAATAACCCAACGAATAAAATGGGTTTCATAAACATAATCCCATCATCACATAATCCATATAAAATAAATGGATATCATTTCATAATAAGAAAATTGAAACCATGTAAATCATAGATACATTATACTTGAAACATACATATATGAAATAATTTCATCTTAGATGGAAAATGGTTTTGATAAACCACTTGAAATGAATTCTTGAAGAAAAATATCCTTTCTTCTTCAAAATCAATTTCTTTTCACAAAAAATCATCTAATTTTAAATGAAAGAGATTTTGTTGAAAATAGTCATGAAATCTTTTGGAGGAAGCTTCATAAAAATAACGCTTTATAAAACCGTAAAAATCCATTTGTGTCGTATAAGTTAAAAAAACATTCTTCTCGTACTTTTGCCGAAAAAGTCAAAGTACCTCGTAAAAGAATGATTCCATACTTACCATGTAGTAAAATTCTAAAATGGGTAAAAAGGACATCAAACATACATGAGAACATTTTTAGAAAACAATGAAATGGGTGATAAATATAACCCCAGTAAATACTTACGAAAAAACAATCTCGGATAAGAACGAGATTGAAATAGTTATCTCTTACCATAGGTCTGATATGCTTCGTACGTATTCCAAATATCCTGTATAATGATTTAAATAATGTCATTTACTTATTAAAGAATCATATTCATTGTTATTATATCATATATGGTTCACTTATGACTTTCTATTACCCGTTCTTTTGTAAATTCATGTTAAAGTAGTGTTTTGAGTAAAATCGTTTCATTTGTCCTTCGTGTTTTAACATGAAATTATTCATATGATTACTTAGATCATGATTAATTACATCCAGAATTTAAAACATGACTTATATGTAACATATATTCAAAAGATACATATATATAATAGATCGATTAATGGAAAGAAACACATCGTTCATGGAGACGGTAGGTCGTACGTACACATGAACGTTGTTTTCGTTTCCTTATTGAATTGAATGGAATTAAGTAGATGACATAAATATATATATATACATAAATCCAGTAGAATTACTATGTCATATATTTCATTATTACTTAATATATATACTTTATAATCATTCTTGAATGGTTAACATGGAGAGTGAATCTCATCGCGTCATGGTGACGGTAGTCCGTACGTACGCACGAGCGATGGTATCATTCCCATGATCTTGGAATTGTATTAAAGTGTATATATAATATTATAGAATCAATATCACTTAAAATAATCATATATATTCATTACTTTCACCATTATACCCATCCATGTAAGGTGGTAGTGGAAAATAGATTACTCCACGGCGTGGAGACGGTATTCCGTACGTACGCAGACGCGGTGATTTCATTTTCCGTAGGATGGATAGATGGTGAAATATGGTTGCATCATACTTATAATAATATATTAGTATATGAGTTATACTGATGTTATTACCTCATAATGAAACAACTAAAAATGAAGAAGTGGTGGATGAAATAAAGTTGAAAGAATCGGTAACGGACATTACCTCTTCTTTGAAGCACCTCTTTGAGACCTCCTCTTAGGGCACTAAAATTGGTCTTTTAAGAAGACTAGGACCTCTAGGATGTTTCTAGGGAAGTGTAGAAGAGAACATGGCAGGGTTTGGGCGAGCTTGATGGCTCAAAGTGGTGTGAGGAAGAGAGGGAGGAGGTGCCCTTTTATAAGGGAGGAGAGGGGCACCTTTGGAAATATGAGAAATATTAGTTTATATTAAATCCCAACCCCACTTAAAAACTTCCAAAATGACTCATATACAAATATTAGATGATATAGGGTTGTAATCCCATCATCCAATAAATTTCAGACATGTTATGAATTTATTTTAAACAATATCAAGTTGATTTATCTTTATTTATCAATTTAATTTTATTTGTGGTAATAATATTCTAAATTTTAAATTATAATTACATATGTGTTGTGAATTTTCCATAATTTGACACTTTAAGACATTTTCGACCATATAAATTTAAATTTATAATTTTTAAATATTTTTGTTATTTTTAAACAATTTTATAATATGTTATTTTTATAAAATAACAATAGTGTCAATTTTGACACTATTCATTTATTTGAATTTAAATAAAATATATACAGAAGATATGTTCGAACTAAAAGCTTTTATAGATTCATAAAATGTCATATGTATCTATAAAATTAATGGATAACATTAAATAGTTCATATAATATTTACTTTAATATTTTTAAAATCATTTATTTGATATTTTAATTAATAAAATAATTTCAACATCACTATTGTGTCACAATTAATGATAATTATTTAATCCCTAAAATTTCAGAATAAATTCCTATGATGTAGATAATTGTATTAACTTTCTGGAGACTATTCATGTTCGAAGTTTCATTATGTTTATTACTAAATTAAAATTATTATACTTATAAGATTTAAGAAAGTGACATGTTGTCACTTTCTTTGGTTTTAATAATAATTAAATTCTTTTCAAGGAAAAAAGTCCATTAAATGAATATAATCTGACCCTTAAGTGATATGGGTCGACTTTTAGTCATCCAATAGGATTTTGGCAGGTGTTAGGGTAATTTTATAATCTTATATTTACCCTTAATTACCCGATTTACCTTTAACTATGGTAAATAAAATTTACCGTAGTTACTATTCATAATGCCCAAAAATAAAAAGTAGCTTATTAACATAATTTGGACCCACTGATCCCAAATATGGAATCCATTTTTCAAAATTCAATACACAAAAGTTGCATAAATTACCTAAAAATTAATCCCGTTGTCGAAAGAAAATGGGTTTTTGTTTAAAACATTGCAAAAGATTGAATTGATTTAACCTACGAATTCAAGGTAAAATCAATGCTAATGAAATAAATTATATTAAATGGTAAAAATATATTATATTTATACTTTAAAACAATTCAATATTATAATTTAACCATAAAATTTATTATGATGAAAAAAGTTGTTTTTAATTAAAATATAGCGTGTTCTTACTATTCATTAAAATATGAAAGTTATCAGAAAAATATCAAAACTTTATCCAATGTAAATTTTTATATCCTGATTCAAAAGAAGAAGTTTATTTTGTAAAATTGAATTTATAAACATGTCAAAAACTATATTTAAAGTGGGTGTGCCATCAAAAGGTGGAAAAACTTCATTTTTTTAAAAATACTTATTTTACCCGAAAAATTTATTTTGTTCTTATACCATGTTCTATAAAATGTGTAAGATGAATAATAATGTTATAAAATTAAATATTTAGTTAATAATATTCATAACGGCTAGTTCATAATAATATTATAATAATATATCATTATTTAGTAAAATCTGGTATTGCGTACAACACACGCTATCGAGGAAGGTCGTGATTGCGTGTAATGCAAGCCAAGTCAGGGTTGCTTGTAGTGGATGACTCCTTTGTTGTTTAATATAACAAAATCCAACCATATTTCATTAATAAATTGAATATATATATATATATACACTCAATTTTGTGTAGAATAACTACTATCAAACAAACTTGAAATTGTGTGTAACACGATCCAAGATTAGTGTTGCATATACTGTAAGCTAATACTGTGTTGCGTATAACACAAGATAATCTTGGGGTATCATACAACACAATACATCAAATAAATTAAAAATAATACTTCTCATAAAATCTCTGAGTGTTACAAATGAATACTCATCTTAATATTGAAATCCGATTCCAGCTAGCACTTCCATCATTTCCCCCTTCAATAAAAATGAACCCCCATGTCTATTGAGGCACACAACACATCTTCATGCTTAATTGATATTTGATGAAATATGGAAATTAATTTGAACGAAGTAATGGGCTTGGGTTTGGTATTTTCTTATGAAACTATCTTGTATTAAAATATTTTGATCGGTTTTGTGATTTTTGGGTATAAGGGTTCTTTGTGATCAATGTGTATTAAAACGTTTTCGGAAAAGGGAATTAAATTTTCATATTATTAAGATATATTTTTCTCGGGACTAGAAAAAATCAAGTAGGGATGTAATTAGACACTTAATGAGGCTAATATTCATTGTTAATATTTATAATATTCATGTGTATTACTATTTATAAACACCGTTTTAGTCCATTTTACACTTTGAACATCATTTCACATTACGATTGTAATTCCCCCTTAAAATGCACTATTACATGGTAAATTTTTTAACACCTCCAAAAATAAACAATGGCCTTGATTTTATTTTCATGTCTCTCATGCTACATGGAATAATTCATACTGTTTAAGTATTTGATTATTCACATTAGAAGACCACCAAAATGGGCATTCATGGCAACATATTCTGAGGAGAGTAAACTGGGAAGCAGCTCAATAAAATGACTGTAGAATCCAATATCCAATCCCAATGATTCTCAAAATTTAACTTAATATATAGGAATTAATGGGGAACATTGAATTCAAAAATTTCCAAATCTAATTTTGATGTTAGAATGGAGTTATAGGCATCCCTATTTGGAGATAAAATTCTAGGCTAGATTATACGTCCCAGAAAAACATCCCACCAATTTAATAATATCTTGAGAGCCAAGAATTCCAAGGGGATTAACTTTTATATATATCTAGGATACATACACATCTTCATGTTTTTCTTCTATGTACCACTCTAATTTTTCCACCTAGAAGGACATTTAGGTGCCCCTATTCAGTGGATGAAAGATTGCTGCCACTTCGGATCAAGGATAAAGAAATCAACTCTCCTTTACTTTACACCACCCTAGGCCTACAATACTCAAGTGGGATCCTTGTTATTGTTGGAACCTAGACACAAGCCTCTTTAAATTCTTATTTAAGTTAGTGGTGTTGGCAGAGTTTATAATCTTTGAGCTTTGTTCTCAATGTAATGTTATTATGATGATTTGTCTCTCTAATGTTCTTATTTCTCATTTAAATTGTTTGAATCACCTTTGTTTTTAATAAAAGTTATTCTTCTCGAATTCTATTCTTCTTTATATCACGTTGATATTGTTACCTCATGGTGTGAACTTATTTACACCGAACCATGTGATATTTATCACACAATGGAGGAGTGTTCGTTAACTTTGTTTTTGTTTTTTTCCTTCAATTCATCCATCATGAGTCTACTTCCCACTTCCATTAAGATAATAGGATAAAAGGAGGGATAACCCACTTATTGGTTGATCCAATGGAGTTTTGAGGGGATGGATTTGATGTTATTTATCACTCTATTAATCTCTAATCACTTCTTTTAAATGAGATTTTTATTTGATGATTTTAAAACTTCATCATCCTTATTGAATTTAAAGGCCACACACTTCAAGTGCTAATATGATACTTTACTTTGGAGTTCTCATAAACATGATCCTCCAAGTCTATACATGATTAGTATTAGAATGTGTTAGTATGAATATGTAAGTGATGAAGTTGTTTGATCTCTTTGAATGAACTCTTCTCAAGTATAAGAAATTGAAATCGCTAAAGAAGAATTTCATCCAATACACCACTTTTAATAACCTAGAATCAACCCTTCTCATAATTTGAATTCAATTAAGTCACATAGTGTTTTATTAAACCTATCGAAAATCATCCCAATTTAGGCCACTTAATGGAAAAAAATAGTCTATAGAATGTGTGTTTCAATAGGTTTCTTCTTAGGGCTCTAAGGAATCGACAACCCAAGCTACTCAAAAATTGACCGCTTCACCCTAAAAACTGGGGTAAATTTGGGCGAGACCAGGTCCCTATAGAAGAAGTAGTTACTCAAACACAATAACTACATATGAGAGTAAGAGAGGTAAGATAACCAGATAGATATGGTTTTTTGGTCACTCAGGATGGTGACACATTATTGGTTGATAATGATGAACCCTTCTCCAACTACGATGTAGTAGAAAGCTTAGAAGGTACAGGATGCCAAGAATACATGAATTCTGTAATGGATTACATGTATTAGGACAATGTTTCGGTTCTGGTCAATATGTCAGTTAAGGTAAATCCTATTGGATGAAAATGGGGTTTCAATAGGAAACATGAAATTAAAGGTAAACGAAATTATTGTAAATAAAGGATAGTGGAAAAGGGTCTAAACATCATCAAGAAATTGAATATGATGAATCCTTTTTCCTGGTTTCCATTTTTTAATCCATTATAATTCTACTTGTTATAGTAGCTTACCATGAAAATGATATTTGGAATGAGAATGTCAAAAATACAATCCTTAATGGGAACCTTCAAGAATATGTCTATATGACACAACCAAAAGGGTTTGTGACTCTAGGTGATTCAAAAATTATTTTCAAGTTTCAGAGATCCATTTAGAGATTAAATAAAGAATCCATGCCATGGAACATTGGATTTCATGAATCCATAAAATAATTTGGTTCCATTAAGAATGAATGCAAGCCATGTGTTTGTTAGATGGTATGTCAGTATAATATACTCTATAATACCAAATTTATGATTGAATATATAAGTATGAGATACTCAAATACAAGAGGGGGTGAATTGTAATTTAAAAAATCCCTAAGTAAATTTTGCATAACCAAAATTCAAACCACCTCAATGTTCTAAAGACAAGCTTGATTCCGGAAAAGTGATTCCAGAAATGAAACTTAACAAAAGTTTAAACCAACAAAGATTCAACCTTAAAGAGTATAGAATCTAACTAAATCAGAGAACAAGTAAAGAAGTATAAAAAAGTTATACATTCCTTAACAATAAAAAATGCAGCAGAAAAACAAAGTAGTAAAAACTACAAGTAACAAACAATAACTCGTTTAACACAAAGAGAAGGGTATCTAACAACCCTAGATAAGAGGTCCCTTGATTTATACTTTCAAGAAAGTCTGTCTTACCCACACCAAGGTAATCCCTCGATACGAAGATCATATTCTATCTTTCTATCCCAGCAAGCCCTCAAATATCAGGTAGGCGGCACCTCTGTCTTCCTATCCTTGGAATCCCTCGATTGTAATCAACAACAATCTGAGTCGCACGAAGCATGTCTGCACAAGGAAAAGTTTTAACAAGCTATTAAATTTTTTTGCACGATTCTTTGAGAGTTGATAAGAGACTCTATCTCTATAAATCACCTCAACAGCATGTGACCACCAATATCAAAGATGTTTTCAAGTGTTGTGAAAAGTGTTTTATCTTCTTTTCAAATGTGCTCCAATTTATAGGCGAAGCTCCAATGGTCAGCTCCCTCCTATAATGGTCATATTTCTCCTTGAATTTATGAGGGACCTGTACACGTGTCACTAAACCAACGGTTAGTTGATAACTGAAGGCACGACATCGTTTTATATTAGAACAAGTGTAGTAATAAGTAAAACTAATGTTCATAATGAAAGTAAATAAAATATCAGAATGTAAGAAAAGTAAGAGAGTCTGTAGTCTAACTAAAAATAGAATTTGGAGTCTATAATAAAGAGATATTCAGATTCTGTTTTTCTAAGGAATTTGTAATGAGAATTCATAATCATAATTCGTCATCAGAATTCAGAATTTGAATTCGTAATCAGAATTAATCATCAGAATTCGGAATGAGAATTCATAATTAGAATTCGTCGTCAGGATTAGGAATGAGAATTCGTAATCATAATTTGTCATTAGAATTCGTAATGAGAATTCGTTTTTAGAATTCATCATCAGAATTCAGAATGAGAATTCGTAATCATAATTCTTTATCAGAATTCGTAATGAGAATTTGTAATAAGAATTCATAGTTAAAACTTTATATAAGTTCATAATCATAATTAAGTGTTGAACTTAATACAAGTTCATAATAGGGAATTCGGAATAGAACTTCATGAAAGTCCGTAATAGGAATTCAGATTAGAAAACAGAATTCTTAATATCTAAGTATTATGCAATTCTAAGTTTTTAGACATGAATACGATTTTTACACTTAGGAAAAGTATTGATATAAACAATTAAAATAAGATAGGGGTAAATTTCCATGGGTAAGGAAATTTTCTTTATAGAAGTAAAATATAGATTTGCTTAAGGATAAGGTGTTTGTGATTTTCAAAATAAGAAGGAATGGAAAATTCATAAGGAAAACCTTATTGACTCAACAATATCCCCCTTTTTGGAAAGTACAAACATCCTTAGGAAAAAGAATATAAGGACTTGGAAAAAATTTCTAGACTTTGAAATTAAAGCTTATCTCCCTTTGTTTATGGATAATGGTGAATACGACTAACTCTTCCTTAGGTTTTGAAACTCTAAGGATTGTATTCTAGATTTCCGGATTGGAATTTTCATTATCGTGGAGATGGAAATCTTCATAATGAGAAACTTCCCCTTAAATAAGATCCCCCTTACTTAGGGATAGATCTTCTTTACTTAGAAATTTTTCTTCTCGCTTTTAGATTTTTCCTTCTCCCTTTTTGAGTTCTTTTTCCTTATCCCGTTTTGAGTTCTTTTCCATTCTCCCACTTTGGGACTTTCAAAAAGAGTTTGAGGGAATTGAAAAGAAGTTGGGTACCTTAGATATTAGTAAAGACAACTAAACAAAACAAGAAACCTCAATTCTATTATAATTGGAAGAATTTTTACAAGGAAAATAAAATGCAACAAAAGATCGGATTTAGTCTATTTTGTTTCCTTTTCATTATGAAAGAGCTTCTTCACAATTGTCTTCAGATTTTTCATTTCTTTATGGTCCTCTTATACTTTATTCTCCAAGGCTATGATTCTATCTTCTTGAGCCTTCAGGGATTCTTCCTGAGCCTTCAGCAACTCCTCTTTCTTCTCTATCTTCTCTTCCATCTCGGTCTGGAGATCTCTTTCTGATTTCGAACCTTGAGCAACATAATTAATCTTTCCATTTAGATATTTTACATCTTGAATCCGAGTATTTTTCTCTCGGTTCAGCTTGTCCTGAAAACTATCTGAAAGATTTTTTATTTTGGCATGCTCATTACCGAAAGCCTCCTTAAAATCTAGTTGGAATTGATCAAGCTCTTCCATATCTTCAACAATATTCTTATACCAGAGTTATTTTACTGCACAACATTCTGTGGACCTCATAGTTGATAAGTAAATTTTTATGCTCTCCTTCAATCTTCACACATTTATCCATTACCATAGATAAGGATTCTAACTTCTGATTCAAGCTGTGCTGAAGCATCTAGCATCTGGATACTATTGTAAGAAAGATCGGAATGGTGTCTACCAATTTCTTCAGGGACTCAACCACAAAATCATGTCCCAATGCAGATGTCTCTGAAACTAACAATTTTCTAGGAGATTTTTCTTGTTCTATTTCCACAAACATCCTTTTAGAAGAGCCTCTGACTTGCTTCCTCCTAATGATATACTTCGTTGGGGTGTCAATAAGCACTTGCTTAACCTTGCTGATTTTCAGAATGGCCTCTTCATCAGGATATTCTTGCTCACTCTTAGATAATTGTACAATCTTGTATTCATCAGGTTTATCCTTCTCTGCCCCAGCTTCAACTTCCTTAGGATGTATAAAGTCATGATTGTGACTCTCTTCCTCAGATGTCTTGTTGACTTCTTCTTCACCTTTCTCATCAACTCCTAGAGTAGCTATTTTTGAGAATTCGGTTTGAGAAGTCCAGATTGACAACTTCTCAGATGGGGTTCCCTTATCTTAATATTCTTCAACTTTCTTGATTATATCATCAGAACTTCCACTTAACTTAGCTTGCTGAATTTCCTCCACAACTTGATGAACATTATGCACCACTTCTTTCTCAACTTCCCTTTCTTCAACAACCTTCTCTTGACATTTTTTCAGAGTCATGATGTTTTTCCCCGGGGTCTCTGGTAATCTTTCAACCAAGAAAGACTTAGGAATAGGAATATTCTTGGAGGCTATTTCATCATCCCTTAGAAGGGATTGACAAACTTCAGCCTCTGTCATCTTCTTCTTCAACTTCTTCTCTTTTGCTTTCTTATCTAACTCATCAGCAGCTTTTTCTTTTAAGTCTTCAGCCTTAGCAGGGTCCAAGCTAAACCATGGCTCCCCTTCTTTCCTCTTTTATTTGAGCTCTCTCCACTTTGATACCACTTCATCTGTCTAGGCTTTTTTCTTTTTAGGTTTAGGAGGTTCGGATTCGACTTCCTTAGGCTTAGGAGTTTTACCTTCAGCTTCCACTTCTTTCAACTTCCTCTTCTTGCTGGCCTTCTTGGATAGTTCATCTTTCTCTACATTTTCCGGCACAGCTTCTGCCTCCTCCTCTAGAAGAGCATAAAACTCACCTGACTATTTTGAAAAACCAACTTTCATCCTCGTTAAGGTTTCATCACTAATCAGAATCACCTTACAATTCCTCACCTTGGAACTGCATGAGATCTTGAAGGATTCAAGACACCGAACTATCAACTTTGAAATCAATTTCGGATACATAATAATTTGAGATTTCAAAGTCCCATTCTTGATATTCTGAATTTTAATAATAATGTGCCTCATTAGATTGATATTTCATAGATTTACCAAGAAATCCAAGATGTAAATATCACTTTTCTTTAGGTTATCCTTGTCACCTATTCTCGGTATGAAAAACCCTAGAACCCACAACTATAGAATCCAATAGTTGGAAGACATATGGACAATCTTCACGGTCTTGACTTCTTTGAGCCCATGGCATTCCATAGCCTTCACATTACTGAAACTTCCTTTCACATCCGGCAGCTTATGTGAAACAAATTCGGCTTTACCTTCGTATGAGAGCCCCGCCAAGCTCACGGCCTTGGAGTAAGAAAGCTTGTAAGTCTTTCCATACATCTTAAAGGAGAATTTATCTCTTCCATATTCATCATAGAAGGAAACAAACTCATAAAATTCTACAAGAAAATCCGTATAAACAGCATCTTGATCCCTTAGCATTGATATGCAGAAATCTTCCCATCCATTGAGTTTGATATTCATAGAAATAAGAGAATCATACATACTGAAAAAGTTCAGATCGACCAACAGTTCCCTGTATAATAACCAACTTGAGATTGTCTTTAAAGTAGATATTTCTTGAGAATTAGCTTCTACATACATTTGTAATGGAGAAAAACTGAATGATTCAGAACGGTCTTAAGAAGGAAGGGAAGAATTTCAACACGCGAGAGCTTGAAATTGATGTGGGACAACCATTAGGGGTCCCCTTTATATAGGAAGAGGAGGTGACCTTTCACCTTCCAAAACCCATCAAACGGTTGTGAATCATTCTGATCAAATATAACGATTGAAAATCTAGCCGCAAGGAAATCTTGAATCCGATCTTTTGAGGTTTTAAGAAAAATATTTGGATTGAAAAAAAAGAATTTGAAAAAAACAAAAGAAAATACCAGCATGAAAAAATGATTACGATAACTTATGTAAGGAGATCATACCTTTCGGATTTCCAGGATGATTATTCGTAATAGGTGATGTTCTTCTTGAAAAAAATTTGACCAAAAAAACTCGCTATGAAAAACTCACTACGAAAAAATTTAAGTCGAAATGTTTATTGTAAATACATTGAGTACTAAAACTCTATTACATAAAGTATGAGTACGAAAATTTCCATTACAAAAATTCTGAGTATGGAAAATTCTCATTACGAGAGATCCATTTCTGAAAACATTATTACAAAACATTCCAGTATGAAAACTTCATTACGAAACTAATGAATCTCCTATGAAATGAAAAGTTTTGGATGTACTCTTTCTATCCATTCTACACCCACCAAAGTCAGCATCTGAAAAACTTTTTAAGATAAAATCATTTCTAGAAGAATAGAATAGTTTTAGATCCATGGTTCCCTTTAAGTAGTGAATAATTCTTTTCATTGCCTTTAAATGAGATTCCTTAGGATTGGATTGATATCTAGCACATAAGCATACTGAAAACATTTAGTCTGGACGACTAGCTGTCAAGTATAGTAAAATTCTTACATACCTCAAAAAGATGTTTGATCTACTGGTTTCCCAGCTTTATCAAGGTCAAGTGGGTTTGAGGTACCCATGGGAGTACTAAAACTTTTAGTATTGTCATATCCATACTTTTTAAGAATATATTTAATATACTTATGTTGAGATATATAAGTTCCTTCTGGTTTTTTAGAAATTAGAATACCAAGGAAAAATGTTAACTCACCCATCATACTCATTTCAAACTTATATTTCATTAGATCTGCAAAGGAATCAGTTAAATATTACTGAGTTGAACCAAATATAGTGTCATCAACATAAATTTGAACAATAAAAACATTTTTCTTATCTTTATTTATAAAAAGGGTTAGATCTGCATTCCCTTAACATAGTTATTTTGAAGCAAAAATCTTGTAAGTCTATCATAACAAGCTCAAGGGGATTGTTTAAGGACATACAAAGCTTTGGTAAGTCTAAAAACATTATCAAGATGTTTTTTATCTTCAAATCCAAGAGGTTGTTCAACAAAAACATCCTCTTGAACATAACCATTATGTAAACCACATTTCACATCCATTTGAAAAAGTTTGAAATTGATGAATGCTGCAAAGGAAAGTAAAATACGAATAGATTCAAGTCTAGCTACTGGAGTATAGGTTTCTTCATAGTCTATTCCTTCTTGTTGACTATAGCCTTTAGCAACTAATCTAGATTTATTTCATACGATGATTCCATTTTCATCACACTTATTTCTGAAGACCCATTTTACTCCAATAATAGAAGTTTCCTTAGGCCTTTCAACTATGGTCCAGACTTTATTCCTTTCAAATTCATTTAGTTCATCTTTCATGGTTTTAATCCAATCATCATCACCTAAAGCTTCATCAGTGCTTTTTGGTTCCAATTGGGAAAGAAATGTTAGATATTTTACTTCATTTCTTAATGAACTTGTAGTCATTAAAGGTTGATTCACATCACCAACGATTCTATCACTAGGATGATTCCTAAGAAATGACTGATTTGGGGTTTCAAGAACCTGTTCATCAACATAGGGTAGGAAATCATCTGGGGTAAATGTTTCAGAAGCATCTTCTTGAACATTTTCTTTATCAAAAGGATTTTTTATCATAGGATGATAATCAGTTTTTGAGAATAAATAAGAGGATGTAAGTTAGGGTTGTTTGAAAAAAAAGGGACCAGTTTCATCAAATTTGACATGTACTGTTTCTTCAATAGTATAAGTTTTTTTTTTAAAACATTATATGCCTTAGAAGTTGTGGAGTAGCCAAAGAAAATTTCTTAATCAAATTTTGGTTCTAATTTATGTAAATTATCTTTAGTATTTAGAATGAATACTTTGCAACCAAAAACCTTAAAGTAGGAAAGTCTAGGTTTTCTACCATTCCATAAGTTATAAGGAGTTTTATTAAGAAAAGGTCTAATCAAAACTCGATTAATAGTATAACAAGCAGTACTTACAACTTCAGCCTAAAAATGTTTAGCTACAGAATTATCACTCAACATGGTTCTAGTTATCTCTTGAAGAATTCTATTTCTTCATTCAAAAACTCCATTCTGTTGAGGTTTTATTGGTGCTCAGAATTTGTGAGTAATACCCTTTCTACTAAAAAAAGTTTCAAAATCAGAATTTTGAAATTCTCCTATATGATCACTGTGAATAGTTTTTAATGGAAGTTTTTTCTCATTTTTAACGTGGGTTCTAAAACATTTGAAATAAGAAAAATATTTAGACTTATTTGCTAGAAAATAGACCCAATTAAATCTAGTGTAATCATCAACCAAAACAAATACATAATATTTTCCCCCAATGATTTCAGTTTGTGTAGAACCAATAAGATCTATATGCACTAGATGTAATGCATCAGTATTTGAGACTTCACCAACTGATTTAAAACTTAATTTATATTGCTTTCCATATTGTCATGGGTCATAAACTTTTTAAGAATCAAATCTATGCTCTGGTATATCCTTAACTAAACCTTTCATAGAGAGCTTACATAAGTTCCTAAGGTTACAGTGTCCTAACCTTCAATGCCATAACCATGAATGATCTTCCATTGCACTAAGGCAAGGTAAGTCTTGGCTCCTGAGGTCTTCTAAGTTTAGTGTGTAAAAATTCTCTTGCCTATTGGAAGAAAGAATAAATTCTTCCTTGGAATTGTGTACTAAGAACTTATCATTCCTAAAATTCACATGGTAGCCTTCATCACATAATTGAATTATGCTAATGAGGTTGTTCTTAAGACCCATAACAAATAAAACATTCGAACACAAAGTTTTTTCAGGAAGAAAAATGTTACATATACCAATAATTTCTCCCTAAGAATTATCTCTGAAATTAACTCTTCCACCTATAATCTTGATAATATTTTCAAAATAGTTTTTGTTACTAGTCATATGACAGAAATATCCACTATCCATGTACCAAGTATTGCTATTGGTGCTTTCCTTATTTTCCTGAAAATAAGAAAAAGTTAGATTTTTGGAATCCAGACTTGATTGGATCTGAATGTTACAGAAAGAACATTTTTGGGTACCGACATCTTCTTAGAAAAATAATCCTTATGAAATCCTAAAGATTGGGTTTTGTTTAAGAAAAAAGTCATTGCCTAGTGACCACCACACTGACATTTAGTACAGAATGGGGCACTTTGAGGAACAAAGTATTTGTTACTAAAAATCGGTTTAAAACTAGTGTTACCAAAACCAGAAGTATTCCTTCGAGGACGGATTTGTGAATACATTTTATCAAAATTTTCTTTACTAGGGGTAAAGTTTGACAAACACTTCCTCAAGGAAAATATCTCATATTTGAGTTTGATAACTAAGTTCTTGTCTTCAAAAACATTTTATTTTGATCTAGAGCTATGCTCGATAACATTTTTCTTAGAAATTACATTTTCTAGATCTTTAGAAAATTTATTCTTCTTAGAAAATACTTCCTCATGATTTTTTGAAATACTTTCAAAATCAGCATTTTTCTTATCAAGATCCTTAGAAAGATATGATATTTTCCTAGTAAGAAAAGTATTCCAAGAGTTTTTCTTATCAATATTTTTCATGAGTTCTGAGTTCTCATTTTCAAGGACTTTGGAAAACCTATAAACTTCTTCATAGGTAGGTAAAGTATTTTCTTCATCATAAGAAGATTCTTCATTAGAAGAGTTATAATATTTACTATCATTATCATTTAGAGAACCGTTGGTCAAGGATTCAGCATTGTGTACCTTAGTCATAAAGAAATGATTTTCAATTGGTAGTCTGGCTATTAGACGAAGATTCTTCTGTCCTAAAGATTCATAATCTGATGATTCTTCTAATGAGTCACCTCCACTAGCACTCCAGGTGACATTATTTTTCAGAACCTTCTTAGCTTTATCTTTGTAAAACTTCTTCATGTTCCTTTAAGAATGCCTATCTTTTCTTTCTTTCTTTTTGAGAAAAGGACAATCTGGTCTTATGTGTACAACTATCTTTCATTCATAGCGTATGACCTCTGAATCATTCTTATCTTTCCTTTCATTCTTCTTATACTTGGATTGGGAATTTCTCTGTCCAGCTATCTTGTTCATCCTTCGAGTAAGATTAGCTAACAAATTTCTGAGACTTCACTCTCACTAGATTTAGATTGGATAATAACCTTGTTAGATCTGGATTTAGTAACTCTCTTAAGATTCTTAGCTTTCATGTGATTTGAAGTTGGAGTAAAAGTTACACTACCATTCTCATTCTTCTTCTTTATGTTGTCAGCATCTCTCTTCATTCTAGTCTCATGTTGAAGAAGAGTTCCAAATAGTTCATGAAGATAAATTTGACTAACCTTTCTTTTTTCCTCGATAGCAATTCTCTTTGATTCCCACTCATTGGGAATAATATCTATGATATTTTCAACAAGGTATTCATCATCTAATCCTTTCACTCCCATAGATTGTAAGCTATTCATGATAGTCATGAATCTCTGTTTCACCTTACAAATTGGTTCTCCATAAGGAAAATTAAAACCATGATACTCAGCTATGAGCATGGCTCTTCTAGTCTCAATCACCTTAGATGTACCAAAATGTGTAACTTAAAGTTTCTTCCATATACAGTTAGTTTTTTCACAAGAATAAATTTTCCTATATATGTTCCTGGTCATTGAACAATGCAAAGTATTGCGTACCTTATAATTGAGTTGGTATTCATGCTTTTCTTGATTAGTAAAGGCACTAACTTCCTTATCAGGAATTTTGTATCCTCCAGTAAGAATGAAAAATTTATCTACCCAAGTATTGATATTGAAAGTCTTCATATGATATCTCTAATATTCGTAATCATTACTATCAAAAATTGGTGGTCTAGTAGGATTTAGGTTATCGATAGAACCAACATTTAAACCTACCATCCTTAAGAAAAAAAACTTCGGCACACAAAATTGTTAGTAGTACAAGTTTGTAAACAAAATGAAATATTCTAAGAAAGAATGTAGATATTTTATCTCTAAGAAAAAATTTAATCCGAACTATGAGTCCAAAAAATAGATTCCAAAAAGTATGAGTCCGTAATATGTAATTCCAAGAATTTCCTTCTGAATCTAATCGTGAGATTAAATCATATTGAACCAATCCTCTGATACCAATTGTTATATAGTATGTGAGTATGATATACTCTATAATACCAAATGTAGGATCGAATATATAAGTATGAGATACTCAAATACAAGAGGGGGTGAATTGTACATTAAAAATCCCTAAGGAAATTTTTCATAACCAAAATTCACAACACCTCAACGTTCTAAAGACTTGCTTGATTCCGGAAAAGTGATTCTAGAAATGAAACTTAACAGAAGTTTAAACCAATAAATACTTTTCCTTAAAGTGTATAGAATCTAACTAAATCAAAGTACAAGTAAGGAAGTATATGAAATTTATAATTTTCTTTAACAATACAAAATGTAGCAGAAAAACAAAGTAGTAAAAACTACAAGTAACAAACAATAACTCTTTTAACCCAAATAGAAGGGTATCCAAAAACCTTGGATGAGAGGTCCCATGATTTATACTTTCAAGAAAGTCCATCTTACCCACACCAGGGTAAGCCATTTATATAATGATCGGATTTTGTCTTGTTATCCCCATAAGACCTCAAATATCAGGTAGTCGTCACCTATTTCTTCCTATCCCCAGAAGCCCTCGATTGTAATCAGCATTAATCGGAGTCGCATGAAGAAAGTCTGCACAAGGAAAAGTTTGAACAATTTGTTCAAACCTTCTGCACGAAGCTTTGAGAGTTGATAAGATCATCTCTCTCTAGAAATCACTTCAATAGAATGTAAGCACCAATATCAAAGTTGTTGTCAAGTTCTTTCAAAAGTGTTGTATCTTCTTTTCAAATGAGCTCCTATTAATAGGCGAAGCTCCAATGGTCATATTTTTCCTTTAATTTCAGAGGGACATGTACATGTGTCACTCAACCAACGGTTAGTTGATAACTGAAGTCACAACATCATTTTATGTTATAACAAGTGTAAGAATAAGTAAAACTAATGTTCAGAATGAATGTAAATAAAAGTTAGGAATGTAAACAAAGTTAGAAAGTTCGTAGTCTAACTAAAAATAGAATTTAGAGTCTATAATAAAGAGATATTCAGATTCTGTTTTTCTAAGAAATTCGTAATGAGAATTCGTAATCAGAATTCATCATCATAATTCGGAATGAAAATTCGTAAATAGAATTCATCATTAGAATTTGGAATAAGAATTCATAATTAGAATTCGTCATCCGATTTGAGAATGAGAATTCGTAATCAGAATTCATCATCAGAATTCGTAATGAGATTTCGTAATCAGAATTCGTAATCAGAATTCGTAGTTAAAACTTTATATAATTTCGTAATCAGAATTCAGAGTTGAACTTCATACAAGTTCGTAATAGGGAATTCGGAATACAACTTGAAGAAAGTTCGTAACAGGAATTCGGATTAGAAAACAAAACCCGTCATATCTAAGTATTATGCAATTCCAAGGTTTTAGACATGAATCTGATTTTTAAACTCAATAAAAGTATTGATATGAACAATGAAAATAAAATAGGGGTAAATTTCCTTGGGTATGGAAATTTTCCTTATAGAAGTAAAATATGGATTTTCTTAAGGATAAGGTGTTTGTGGTTTTCAAAACTAGAAGGAACGAACAATTCATAAGGAAAACCTTATTGACTCAACAGATTTTATAAGTGGTTTAATGGAAAGGTGTTCGTTATCCTAGTAGTATATGTTTATGATATATTACTTATTAGGAACTACATACAAGTCTTAAAATTTGTTAAGGACTGGTTGAACAAGTGTTTCTACATGAAATACATAGATTAATCAGCCTATATTCTAGGGATCAACATCATTCGTGATAGATCTAAGAGGTTTCCTGGATAAAGTCAAAGTACATATGTTAACAAGATGCTAATAAATTTTTTTATGGAACAATCCAAGAGAGGATTGATTTCAGTATCGCATGGTTTACATCTTTTTAAGAAAATTTTTCCTCAGACACAATAAGTGAAATAGAGAATTAGTGAGATCCCACACACCTCACTAATTAGACCAAAAATGTATGCCTTGTTATGTACAAGACTCGATGTTGCTTAAGCATTGATCATGGTAGGAAGATATCAAGAAGATCTAGGAGAACAACATTGAAATGTTATTAAGGATATCCTTATGTATCTGAGAAAAACTAAGGATATGTTCCTTGTGTATGGAGGAGATGAGGATCTATTCATGAGGGGTTATACTGATTCTAGTGTTCAAACATATCAGAATGATATGATGTATCAATTAGGATATGTTTTATATCTAAACGGGGGAGTTGTGAGATAGAATACTTAAAAGTAGCTAGTTGTAGCTGATTTTATATTGGATTATGAGTATATAGTGGCATATTATGAAACCAAGAAAGTTGTTTGGAATTGGAAATTTTTTCAGGATCTTGATGTGGTACCTACCATAAAATAACCTATCACATTTTTTTGTGATAATACTGTAGTGGTGTCTCTTGAAAAATATACAAGGTCACATCGATGGAAAAAGCACATACACCAGATCTATCACCTCTTGAGGGATTTCTATCAAAGGGTTGGAGTTGTATTACGTCGAGTACACACAGAAGAGATCATGGAGGACTCCTCGACTAAAGGATTATCTCTGGAGAATCATGGGTGTCATGTTAGAGCTAGCAGACTAAAGTTTGTTAGTAGTAGGCTCTATTGAAAGTGGTAGTTTGTTGGAGTTGGTTTCCTAGAACCATATTTTTTGTACTTTATTACAAATGTTTATTCATTTTTTTGAATATTAATAAACTACTTTTCACACCATGATTATTCTTCTGTATCACATAGTTTGTAATAATTTACTAATTGTATCTTTCTCACTAAAAGGTCGTAGCAGTTTCCCGCTATGATGATAACCGAGAAGTTCTATGAAACTATTCTTCAATAAATTTTCTATTTCCAGATGAAATCATTCTAGGGACACAAATGAGATGGACTATTCGGGGTGGAGACACACGGGCCTTGGAGTAACCTTTTCATAGTGTACGCCATTGGTGATATCTAGTTGGATATTATAGAAATGAGAACCACCAGTAGAAAATACACATTTATATGTCTCATTGGATGTTCCTATATATGGATGTGTATATTGGTACTTAGACTTTATTATTATTATTAATGAGTATTATGAGTTACACCCTTAAATGTATTTATGAAAACCGTGATGATAGATGTTTGCAGCAAAGTAGAAAATGTTGGGTGTTTCACGAGTGATATTGCATTAATGAATAATGAGAGAAATGCTTTTTTCTCTTCTATTTATTAACAGAAGTTTATATCCCAAGCCCTTTGATGTAAATTATATAGCCTAAATGAATTCATGGACAAGTTTTTCTAAAGGAAATTTCATTTTCATGAAGACAAAGAAAGATATATTGACCACACAGGTTGATGGAACCAGCATGAAACCTTCATGATTAGAGATATCGAGATAAAGGGATCGTATTACACAATAAGAATCTGTATGAGATGACATTTCATGGTGAAATTAAATTCATTATCTATGGGTGCTTTGGCGTATTGTTAGATGATAACCATGGAATTTAGGATGATTCTCCTAATGCCACTATGAAATAGGTCGAGATGGTCACACACTAGGTGTTTCCAAAATCTCAATTAAACAATACATATTATTATTTATTATTTAACAGGTTGAATAAATGTTATTATTGTACATGGTTTAATAATTATTCATGTATTATTCAGCATATATAAATATTTATTTTATTTTCTGTAAATATAATATTAATTTATTTATTAGATAATAATGCAATGATATTTATTTAATAAATAAATAGTCATTATTCATGGTCTAATAAATATTATAGAGGAATGGTGGTACAAGGTTTTAGTTCCAATGAGAAATAATAAATATTGAATATTATTTGATTAAAAAATATATAATTATAATTCAAAAGTTATGTTCATGTCTAGAAATATTATTATTATTATTATTATTTGACATAGGGTTTTGTTAGGATTAAATAAATAATTATGGAAACTTGTGAAATTATTTTATTTTAACCCTAGAATTATATAAACCCATTTATATTATTTTATCACTAATCCAATTCATTTTTCATTGTTGTGCACAAAATATTTGGGGAAACCTCTCAATCCTTGAGGGATATCTTCTCCAAGAATACTACCAAGAATGGAGAGCAATCCCGTAACGACCCAGAAAATTAATTAATGAAAATTCCACTTGGTCTATTTAAATGTATTATTATGTTTATGTAAAATGTATGCAGTTATTTGGTTTTATGTTTTGTATTATAAAATACCACTAAAAATTGGGACCGCTGATAATATAGTCATTGAATAGTGATCACAATATTTGTATAAATATAGGGCTTTAACAAATACAATTTACTCAGACAAAGGAAGTGATGGCCTCATCCAGTAGACTTTCCCCAAATGAATCCCATTTTTTTAGAGCTTGTAAATAAGGTGGAATAATTGGTCCTCACTCTTGACCAATCCCAATCTGAGCTTAAATACATTAAACTCGAGCAAAACCACCTACGAGAGAAGTGGAAGTTGATAGAGATTATCACTCGAGCGATGTTATCAGAGCCTCCCCTAGAGTATTTCACCATCGCGCACCTCGCTATAAGGTCATATGTGGGTGTATTAATGGGTTATATAACAATGCCCTATTACTAAGATTAAGTACATTATTCTTTTATAGAGAATATACATTCATTTTATTATTGTTACATTGTAAATAGTTTTTAAACCACAAATAGTATTTTTAGTTAATATTCAACTAAGAAATATATTTTGATGAATTAATTGAAATTTGAATAAAACAATATTTTAATAAAATATATTTATTATTATTAAATAACGTTTTATTAAATATTAATCATTGTATAATTTTATGAATGCAATTATAATTTTTATTTAGGTTTGAAAGCCGTTTTTGTCAAAAACCCGTGATTTTTCATAAATGTTGGTTTTTATTTTAAAAGTAAAAATTCACATATTTATAAAATTATTTAGATAAAATGAATATTATTTTTGGAATTAGGATGTCAAAATTATCCAACAATTAATTTTTCATAATTTTCTTAGACAGTCGAATTTTTGGGTAAAAATTAAATACCTCTTAAATATATAATGTGCTTTATGACATCATAATGACCCAATAGTGATGTAATAAAATACTATAAACATTATTTTTGGATAATATATGTTTTTACATTAAAATAATTTGATTTTTGGGTTTTTTGGATTTGTTTTACAATGTTTTAGTGGACACTTCCCGGCTTATAAAACATTTTGTCTTTTTAAATTGTTTTCCTTCAGAGTGTGACGCACCTACACATAAGAAACCCTATTATTTTAATAATTTCGGAAGATGGACTTATAAAATATTTTTTTACACTCCAATTTTTTAAAAAAACATGGCATGGTTTGTGGTTTTTATTAGTTTAATGTGTGGTGTCCCAATCCAAAATAATAAAGAATTCCCCCTCTTTTCCTATATAAACCCTCCCAAACTCCAACTTCCTCTTCACTAAAGGCCTTTGTAGTTCTCCCAACCTCTTCTCTCCTCTCTCTAGAATCACCCCAAGGCTCCCCAAGTTCCCATGAATCATCTCTCAAGCCTCTCCCAAGCATTTGGGATCACACTTCCAAGAAAGGGATTCTCACTTTCCTAATTTATGTCTATGTTTCCTTATATTGTTATTTCCTTTTATTTTGAATTATAAATGTTAGGGTATTATTTCACACTCCCCCATACTTCTATATTAATGTTTTAATAATTAGATATCCCCTTTCACTCTCATTAATTCTTTCCATGTATACCTGTTACCATGCCGATATTTCGTAATGAAATTATCTCCCCTTATTTATATTCAAATAATTCTTTTGTATCATTAATCTAAATTCAATTAAAATTGTTGGGTAATTTATCTATATTAACCCCTTACTATCCATTTCATTTAAATATTATGAGGAACCCTTTTCTCTATCATCAACAATTTTTAAGAGTTCTTATGTCACGTCGTTACGCTGAGAAAATTGCATTGCGATTTTCCAAACCAAAGTCATTGTGTAGTGAATACCATACCCACTTCTCTATCAAGGGTATTCAAATTTATACACATTTAATTATTTTTTAAGGAGTTTATTGTTTTAATTCCATTATCCTTTATCATTGAATAATTGATTATGTTTAATGAATCCATGTTTTATGATCCATGTGGCACACTAATGCATGAAATGAAATCTTTAAGAAGGGTTCACCCTAATAGCGCTCCAATGAATTGGGTAAAGTATAGTGTCATTATACATCATGCGCAATGGGTGTTGACTCATGATAATTCATCTGAAATGAGGTTTTACTCATGATTCATGTGCAATGAGGGTTTACTCATGATTCATGTGTAATGAGTCAAGGATTATGCTAATTTCATGTTAAGTGTTGTTTCCACATTTCTATGTTATGATTATCATTCTTTAACATAACTTTATGTTCATATTTATATTGTGCTCCATTGATATGCCTATTGACTAACATGTATTTTATTCCTCATGTTATTCCATGTTTATTCCATTACTGGGATTTATAGATCACCCTTTTCTTATGCATGCCCTTAGGTTATCCCATGCAATGCTAAGTACGATGGAATGTAGTGGTCATGTAAAAGAAATATTTCAATAAAGATTTTGTGTTTCATGTTTTAAGATTTTATGTAATGTTCTTAATCCCCAGAGACACTAGACTTTTTGATCATCCATGTTGTATCAAGTGAAGAGTTTATTTAATAAATCATGTTTTTGTGTGTAAGAAAAGTAGGGTTTTCATAGTTGGTATCATAAGAGAGGTTTAGTTATTTTTGGGATTCATATTAGAAAACCCTAGTGAAACCTTAGTGACTAGACTAAGTATAATAAAAAAATACCTATGTTTTGGTGAGTATTGACTAAGTGGTTTATCAAGAAATTACATCCCTATCTAGATACTAGCAAGTAGAGGTGGCTCTGGAATAGATGTACGTAGAAGTAAAAACTCTAACAAGGAGATTTGAGCTTGACCTAGGGTATCCTAGTACACGAAAATGGGTCTTTCCTCACACTTGGTTATGACACTCATGGGGATTTCATTTGGAAAATTCCCAATATTAGTATAAACCATTAATAAGGGAATAAAAAAATTCCCCTATGAATATATGTTCTGAATTGGATCATGGATAACATAGATTAAATCCTACAGATTCATAAGTTAAGGAAATAAAAGTTTTTTACAAGTCATTGGTTTTTGTCATTGGATTACCCTTTATGTGTTTAAATGTTTAACATACCCATCCCTATGTATATATCGGATAGATTAGAACTAGAATAAAAAAGGTGAAAGGTACAGTTATCTTCCATGGTTCTACACATTCTTCTATATCCCGAAAGTTTAGTAGAAAAGTCCCACCACAAACACAAATAATAGAAGTAAAGATGTCAGTGAGTATGAAAAATGGGGAAATCATTTCATCACATGAATATAACTTCTCCCCTATCATAATTGGTGGATTGATCTTCCTGGAGAACCTCATCATACTCCCTTTGGTGGAATTTTATGCAATACTTGGCATGGATTGGCTTTTCCTATATAGATCCACCATAAATTGTCGTGATAGGGAAATCACTCTCCATGTAGAGAATCAACCCCTGATCATATACAAGTGCAAGGAGGAAGATGAATCTTCTTTAGCTCAATCATATCAAGCGTAGATATTACTACCCCAGGAGCACACATTTCTGGCTCAGATGATTGAGTCTAATGATGAAAGCATCATTGATGAGATGCCTATTGTAAGAAAATTCACGGAAGTGTTTCCTGGGGAATTGCACGGTCTTCCTCCTAGAATAGATGTTGAATTATCAATTGATCTTATACCTGTGGGGTTTTCAATATCCAAGAATCCATATAGAAAAGATGTTGTGGATCTTGAGAAGCTGATGAAACAACTACAGGATAATCTGAAGAAAGGGTTTATACGCCCAAGTGCTTCATTGTGGGGTACACCAATCCTCTATGTCATGAAGAAGGATGGGTCAATGCACCTTTGCATTGATTATCGTTAGCTCAACAAAATCATGATAAAGAACAAGTATCCTCTTACATGAATTGACAACTTTTTCGTCCAGCTGTGTGGAGCACAATACTTCTCCAAGGCATATTTGTGGTTGGGATATTATCAGGTAAGTGTGAAGAAGGAAGATATCTCCAAGTCTGCTATTCGTATAAGATATGGGCACTATGAATTCAATTTAATTCCCTTTGGACTCAATAATTATCTATAAATATTTATGGACTTTATGGATAGATTGTTTATAGATTACCTCGACAAATTTGTGGTTTAATTTATAGATTATATTATAATATACTCCAAAACCAAGGAGGATCATGAGGAGCATCTAAGAACTGTACTAGAGACCTTACAGTAGGAGAAGCTCTATGCAAAGTATGAAAAGTACGATTTCTAGTTTTAGGAGGTCTCATTATTGGGTCATATCAACACAAGAAATGGGATATTAGTGGATTCCTCCAAGACAACTATAGTTGAGGGATGTACAAGGACAATATTGGTAACGGATATCTGTAGCCTCTTGGGGTTAGCTGGATATTATCACTGATTTTTAAATCATTTTCATGATTTTCCAACCCTCTTTCTAAGATAACTCAGAAGGGAGTAAAGTGTGATTGGAGTGATTAATATGAAGGGAGCTTCAAGGGGTTGGAAATGAGGCTTATCACTGCGCTCGTGCTCACATTACCCATGAGTGGAGAACTATTTGTGGTATTTAGTGATGCTTCGAAGAAGGGACTGGGTTGTGTGATAATGCAGAATGATAAAGTGATAGCATATTCCTCACGTGTAATGCCCCGACCCTAGTTACCCAGAGTAGGTGAATTATTACATAACATTTTCATGATCACAAGGGCTCAAATCCTGAAATACTGATTAGTTTAGTATCCTTGGAATCACTAGATACATTCATAAAGTTTACATTACATCAAAAAGTGAAAACCACAACAACATCTTGTCTTCACAGTCATATATCCTTATATTATCCCTGCAGGTCATTCATAAAATAATTCTTCACATCCTGGGAAAAATAAAACACTCAAAGGGGTGAGCTCAGATGCTCAGTAAGGATGGCAATATAGCAGAAACTTGCATAAATAAACATAAAATTTTAAGGCAATTTATAACTAAAACAAAATCCTTTTAAACATGAACTTCATCATAACATGGAAAATATAAAATGAAATAATTCCATATAATTATTCACATGGATATTCTACTAATATAATAATAAAATGAAATATCAATAACCACTTTCATAATAAGGGAATTCATAATGCTGAACTTTAATTTCTGTGTCAAGGCCTCGTGCCAAGATATAAGGGATAACTGTAACCGGAACCCAACCCGGAGTGCCTCTAATAACCGGACACCAACCCAGAGTGCCACTACTGGAATTAGGACCTATAACAACACTTATTTCCCAACGTTTTATAAAAACCATTGGGATAAAGATCCATTTCCAACAGTTCTAGTAAAATGTTGGAATAACGTGTTTTTAGGTTGGGTTTTCCCAACAGTTTTGTTAAACCATTGGGATAAGGTGTTTTAGGTTGTATTTTTCAAACGGTTTTGTTAAACCATTGGGAAATAAAAAACATTAACACCCAAATTAGGTCTCCTCATCCCAGATTCTCCCCGACCTCCGCCTCCCTCCCCCCTCCCCCCTCCCCGTTCTCTATCTCCTCCCGGCCTCCGCCTCCCGGCCCCCTCCCTTTTCTCTGGCAGTGTTCCCCTTCCCCTCTCGACTCCCTCTCTAATGATGACATCCCCTTCCCCTATCGGCTCCCGGCGATGTTCCCCCTCCCCTCTCGTCCCCCACTCATTGTGACATCCCCCTCCCCTCAATATCCTCCGAAGACACCCCCCGACACCCTCTCCAGTCGCGCGTGAGACCCCCCATGGCCGAACACCCCACGGGACGTCCCCCCTCTCGGCTCCCTGTCCTCCCAGTAGGGTTCTTGATTGGTATTTTCCCATTTATATACTCTTCCAACTATTTATCTTGGTGAAAATTTTATTTTTTATCTTGTAATGGATTTCGTTCTCTAACACTTTTTCAGGTACACAGGATTACAGTAGAAAACACCCCCATGGCATACCGATTTTCCCAGGGAGCTCTCCATTCCCTTTTATTTTCTTTTTTTCGATATCCATTCCCACAAACATTAAAAATCGCTTCCATACCACTCTCACTTGTATTTCATTGACAGTAGGGGCACTTCCTCATTTTAAGTGTGGGGGGAGTTTCTCATACTTTCACATGTGATGCACTTGGATTTTTTATTATTCTCACTTGTCTGAGAGACATTTTTCAAAATAATAATAATGATTTAAACTTGAGAATCATTATGCCCTTGTTATTAAAAAAAAGTTAAGTGTAAAAGTGCCAAGTACCATGTTTGACTCCGACTTAGATTTTTCTAGAATGATTTCTATGTTTAGGGAATTAATTCAAATTCAAAATCTTCGAAATAATGACTAATTGACCTATTACTTAGGATTTATGCCCTTTGTGATTGCCATTTTTTTATTATCACTACCCAATAGGACTATAATCCTTCAATTTCATACTCTTATCTAGGCATATTTCTTGATAGATTCCGGGTTCATGTAAACTGACTAGAACTTGCACTGAAATCTTATCTTAGTGATGACTTAACAAGTATAAAACTAAAATGATTTAGGACTCTTTCATAGACAATTTTTCCCTAAGACCCACCTGACATTTATCCATCATTCAACACTTAGTTTCCATTAATGGACTATTATAATGAAGCAATTTCAATCCTATTTCCATTCATACCCTACTTATTGTACAATGTGTATGGATATATTTGAACAAGTGTGGGTGGGACATTCAAAGATCATGGGATGCTTCCACTTCCAGATATGTACGATATGCTCGCCTGATTATACGGTTGCGATCTGTTTACCATTTGTTGTGTTTCATTCATAATCTATTCCTTTTCAAAATACAAAAAAGAAAAGAGATGAAAATTTTTATGGGTTGTTTACTAAGAAGGTCAAAAATCACAATTTTCCAGACTGATTAATCCCTCAAAGGATTATCTGTGGTTCGGTGATGGATATGATATCTTTCCTAAGAATATATTTTGATGTAGATCACTTGTATACTGTAATACCATGAGGTGTGAGTGTGAGAAAGCATTGGAAGATAGAGGAGCCTTCCATGAGATGGAATCATTTTTCTAAAACATTGTGTGGGAACATTTCTCGAGTATGTTGGAGTTATGAAATAACCCCATGTGTCTCCATGAGATAGCATAAATAACCCCAAGTGTCTCCAAGTGTCTCCATACATCATATCATCCTCACATGGGTTGGCCACTCACCCAATCATATCAAACCTATCCTAGTCTATCCTCTCAGTCACATATTCTAGACTCATCTCTCGAGGAATATCCCATGCCTCGATGCACATCTCATCATCCAACTAGACAAAGAGGACTATTCACTTTATGACTGCCCTAGTCACAAAATCACACCAGGTCGAACCCATCTACATTATATTCTCAATAATACAGTCAAGAACCTCATCAAAATCATGTATTATAACCCATCCCCACTAACCAGTTTCCATCCTAAGCTAAATCACACCAACCCTGTTGGAATTATAACGCCAATCTGTTTGAAAATACCCAATACCCACACTAGTATCTCTTCCATCATCTCTTTAGTTTAACTCTTGAATCATTAAATGGAGTAAAACCTTTCATAATACATTTTATATACTCAAAGGGACCAGCCCACTCTAAGAACCTACCAAGATTCCAATCTATTCTCATAAGTATTTCCTCATCAAACCCTAGATGTACAATTGCGACACATATCACTACAAGGCCCAATCCTCTTAGGAATATTTTACTTGATCTAAATCATCATCGTTAGTGTCATCAATCACATTAAAGTGAATAAATTTCAACTGAATCCTTCATTCCAAGAATTATTCATGTGGACTGGCCCCATGGAAATAGGCTAAGAACTAAAACCATAAATAATAATGCCAAATACATGCATCATTTTTAAATAAATATCTCAAGTGTAAACATAAAAACCAAGAATAATAAGACCCCGTACCTTGTATAAAACAAAACCAAACTAAGTTGAAACTCGGGCCAAATTGATTATATACCATTAATAGAAAGAGTAATTGTTAATTATTAGGAATGTACTATTTGATAGTATCATTTTGAAACATTGATCTATTTCCCCTTTGCTTGCAGGAACATGATTTGACCCATGGGGTGCTGTGGTGCTTATATGTTGGGCGGTGACACGTATAGTCACATGAGACAGGTATGTTTTAGTTTAGTTTTTATTTTATTTTCTTCATCGCATTGGTCACTTAGATATTTAAATGCTTTCTATGGACAGAGGGTACTTATATTATGTGAAAGGGGCCAGAAGGAGTTCAGATTGATTCAGTCCACCGACATTGATCCGAGGTAAGATTCTATGGTTACTACTTGTCTCGTGCCTCATGTATTTGGGGCGTTAGTGTTTTTGTCTCCTTATTATGTTTTCGGTAGGGTGTTGGATCGTTTCGTGTTGGTTCGGGTGGATTTGGTTCTCCGATGCCAATCGAGGTAAGGCTTTAATGCCATTGGTTGGTTTTTCACTGGTTATGTAGTGTCCTTCATGTGTTTTACGGTTCTTAATATCCTTTGTGTAGTGCGTTGATCTCTTCTCATAGGTTTCGAGTCGCCAAGTCAAGGGCGACTTGCCTGTGTGTTCATATGTAAGTATGTATATGTATATGGGTTCCCCCGTTACGTGTATAGTCACCCATGGCAGTGATTATGCATGTATGGGGATAGGTGTTCCCATGTATATATATATAAATTCATAAGCAGGTGAGTGGAGACTGATATATGCATATAAGCATATGTGCAAGGATCCCCTTGCACATGCTCATGGTCATACGAGTGTGTGCATAGGGGCTAGGTGTCCTTGCATGTGTGTGAAGGTGCGTATACCCAGTGGAGGAGCAGAAGCTTTTAGTTAGAAAGCTCCAAGAGCCGGAGTGGATGGCTTGGTTCCACCTTGAGGTAGAGTCCCTCTCGTTGCCTCTTTAATTTAAAAATCCATTAAATTGAATTTAGCTTCTTTCTTAATTCTACTTAATTATATTGAATTTCATATCTTGAATAAGTTTTCTTAAATATAATTGTTTCATTTGATAAATAATGTCGTGTTTTTATAATAAAATCCCTCCAATGGAGGTGTGCTATCTATGAAAACTCACAGTGATAGTTTAGGCTATATGATTCGTTTCCGTCTTTTTGTTTCCCTTTAGACGTTGCGTCATTGTGCCGCTCACTACAAACTTTCATCAATCCCTTGTTATAACATATTAGATAGTTGATTTGTCCTATCATGTCCTTTGTAACCTTATCTTATGGATAAACCTGTTTCGAGTGTTTTCTTGGCCTCTTGACCACCCCTTTGGGTGTTTACTCGAGCCTATATATCTAAAAACACTGATGGTATCATTGTTTAACACCTGTCAGGCTTATGGTGCTCCCCACCATAAGATTCATCTTAACACTGTTTGGGGTGTTTGCCTAGCCTCGATGCACATCTATTTTTTTACATATATGAATGCTCCTATAAGATTTGAGTTGCATCCTAAGATGCTAAAACATACTCAAATTCTACTGTTCTCAAGGTGACTGAAGTTTTATTATTAGAGTTCCAAGAAATGATTATACCATTGATAAGTAATATAGCTGCACAATCTGACCCTCAATCAGTAGTTTCAACTACCTAGTACCACTTTTAAAAACAACGAATATCAAATATATATCTTTATCATACCACAATCCTGAATCAAGAGTATGTTTTTTATAACATAAGATCGGTTTCTATAATGTGAAGGAGAAATCCATATGATTTATTTGGAATCCTAGCTGGGAGATGTTTCCCCGCAGATGTCGCTTGACCGGGCCAACATGCCGCGATCACACCGCGGTCACGCCGCGGCCCCGCCGTGGTCACGCCGCGGCCCCGCCGTGGTCATGCCGTGGTAATTCCGTGATTTATTCCTCCTACAAGAAGACACCCCACGACGGTTCGTAGTCCTATCGGAATTCAATGTATGATACCTAGATAGAGTTTTAGATACATACCCAACCATAGTTAATGGGGAGGGAGACAACGACTGGAATGTTGCCCCGCTTCCTCCCGCTCTCTTAGCTCCTGGCCGGAAGATGCTACTCCGGAGATGTCACTGGACTGGGCCAACACGATGCGGTCATGCCGCGGTCACGCCGCGGTCATGCTGCGGTCACACTGCGGTCACGCTGCAGTCACGTCGTGGTCACGTCGTGGTCATGCCACGGTCACGCCGCGGTAATGCAATGATTTGGCCCTGCTCTAGGAAGACACCCTGCGGTGGTTCGCAGTCCTGTCGGAATTCTATGTATGATACCTAGATAGAGTTTTATATACATTACCCATCCATAGTTAATGGGAAGGGAGGCGACGACTGGAATGTTTCCCCACTTCCTCCTTCTCCCTTTGCTCTTGGCCGGAAGATGCTGACCCGCAGATGTCACTTGACCGGGCCAACATGCCGCAGTCACGCCGTGGTCACCCCACGGTCACGCCGTGGTCACCCCGCGGTCATGCCGTGATTTGGCCCTGCTCTAGGACGACACCTTGTGGCGGTTCGCAGTCCTGTCAGGATACTTCTCCTCTCCCTATGCCACACTTCTCCAAACCCTCAGTGCCAATCCCATACTCCTCCTGTCCTCACCGCCACTCCCATACCGACCAACCATCGCCGCCGCTTGCATCCCAACCACCCCTCACCGCTCACTGATCACTGCTCCTCGCTCCCCGCTCATCAGCTCTCACGCTTTTTTTCCAAAATCTCTATGAGAACCCATAACCCTTCTCGTTTTACCATCAACCATAGCTCGACGCACCCATATGGAAGATTTTTTCCAATAGCTCAACATGAATCCTACTTCCCAACCGACTCTTGACGCGAACCCTACTTCCCTGCGCGACAGGTCTGGTTTTCCAATGCTCTATTATTCCGCATTAAATGGGTACGTGTTATGATACCCTTACGATTTTAGGTTGTGTTTGGAACCCTGATTCGCTACCTACTCTCGAGGGTTCTAACTCTACTTTCCAACCAGTCATCTTATCTTTGATTCATGTAATTTCTGTTCATTCACCATAAATCAGTATCTATACCTTCATTTATTTTCGATTTTTTGCTTCCATTTCGCTGAAATGTACCGTCTATTATGATCCCCTTATAAAAACAAGAAATATATCATTTTATGTTGCATTTCTGTTGTAATTTACCTGTATAGAATCATTTTGATTGATATTGAAGAGGTAAAAATGAGGTGGGGAGGAGGGGGGATGTGCTGGAGGGGGGGATGGGCAGGGGTGAGGTGAGGAGGAGGGGGGATGGACAGGGGGTTGGAGGTGGCTGTGCATGTGGGGGAGAGGGGGGGATTTTCTAGGGGTTAGAAAAGATAAGATATCGGGGTGAAAGAACATCCATGTTGATGGCAGCACCAATATATCAATGACTAGAAAAACCTGATCATCAATCAACGACGTCTCCAACTAATCATCTATCAACCACGCACCCAATGGGGTATATAAAAGAAATGAATAACCGATGAATTATCAATGGTCCTCATGACAATCATAAAAGTTTTACCTTACAAGGGCTCTATAGTACAAGATTGACCACTCCACATGGGCATTATTTATTAATAGGTATAGAAAACACTGGTCACTCAATCAGTAACAAGCCCACTATGGTATCCTCAAGAATCCCTTTGACACATATAAATATCTTAATGAAATCCAACCATAACTTCTATCCCACAACATTATCCCATCCCAATGGTTCCAATAGTTCCAATCCTAAAAAAAGGAGGTAATCCTCAACTATTCTAACCTTGAGAAATAGGTACCATCATGTCAGGATAAAACAAGATCTCTTCATATATACTACTTGATTATAATTTTTAGGATCTATATGAAAGAACATTGAAAAAAACTAGCTTATATTTTTCAATCCATTCCAAAAAATTATCTCATAACCCTCACACATGATTCTCATCTCACAACCCAACCTGTTGGAGGATTCTGATTACAATCCTTGAAGAAATCCTGATAAAGAATTATTTTAGTCCACAACACCATAAAGACCACATTCAAACATAGAAAGTATTCCACCATGGAAATTTATATGAAAAACTGATCAAAATTGAATACTGATAAGTCGAATTCTGACTCCAGTGCTAAAATAGGGTAAACACAACAAGGAGAAAAAAGTCCCCAACCTGTACTTTAGGTACATGATATGTAACCCAAAATATCCCCTCATTCCATGTGACATAGACTACTCAGTGTGTACTCTTCCAAAGTACACATCATGTGTTCTAGTATATGATGTTTACCCCCACCTGGGTACATTCACATACAAGGCCCCACTTAGCATGAAAAATTCCCTACTACGTGGAATGTAACACCACATACACAATCTTTACCCCACATATGGTTCCCATGTATGTACCTATCCATATATCACCCCACACAAGGTCTACCAATGTACAATGCCTATCCATGTACTTCGTACTAGATATAGCTTTATACCTGACATGGTCATCTGCCACTAGCACACCCCGAGTCACTACTACATGGCGTGTAACCCACCCCCTTGTATTAATATTTTAGTTCCAAAAACCCTTCTTTCCCAAGTACAAAGAACACATGATGTGTGTTCTCAAAACTACACATCATACACATGAGTTCTGCCAAACTAAACCCCCCAAAAATATCCCAAAACACCTAATTTCTCCAAAGTATCCATAGATTGAATCCTGAATGGTTCACAAAAACCCAAAAAATATGATTAAAACTTAAAATCAACTACCCTATAGGAATTTGTGGGGGAGGCGGGGGTGCTTGGTGGGGGTGAGGTTGGGATGAGGGGGGCTGTGTAGGGGGTTTGGTGGGGAGGGGGTGGGTTGGGCAGGGGGAGGGGGGTTGTGCAGGTGTGGGGGTGGTTGTGTAGGTGGGCGGGCTGGGCAGATGGGGGAGGGGGCTGGGCAGGGGGGTTGTGCAGGTGGGGGAGGGGATGGGATGTGCAGGGGTTAGGCTAGGTAGGGGGAGGGGGGCTGGGTAGGGGGGCTGTGCAGGTGGGGTAGTGGGGGGGTTGGGCAGGTGGATGAGTATGGAGATGAACTTGAGTTCCTTGAACCCAATTAGGGAACTACAGAATGATTTTATAGGACCTGAGTATACCGGATAAGGCACATTCATGGAAGAATCTATAAATCTAGCCATGTCCCTACTTAGACTTTCAATGTTGTAGAAACCATGGAAGACCTATTTAGTGAGTCTAGTAGGAGAAGGAAAATCCCCATGCATAATTCAACCAGGTACAATTAATATGGAATTTAACAATTTTATATCCATCATAGATCAAGATTAATATGTCATTATGTTGAGAAACATCATAACCTTGTACTTTTATTTAATGATAAATGTTATCAATATTTGAAAATATTACATTGACTATGATTTTTGATTTAATATCATTCCAATGTTGACACATTCTCATATGTGATATGATGAGGACAATATAGAACCTTCCATGTAGATACTACAACTCTGTGTCCAATGCAAGAAATGCCCATAAGTCCAATTCATTCTCAGCGATCAATTTGGAGACCTTATTTCTGAATCATAATTAACAGTAATTCAGTAGGATCAAAACTTCATTGACTTTTTAGGAAGGCCTCTTTAAACTTTTCCGACCACTCAAACATAACTACATTCTTAGTAATCCTAGTAATAGGCACTTCTAAAGGGGAAAAGATTTAAATGAACCACATGTAAAACCCGAATAAACAAAGGAAACCCACAATCTCAAATATGTTTTGTATGCCTTCTCATGACACCACAACCTATACATTCTTTGGGTCCACATAAATTCCCGCATGATAGATTATGTGCCTAAGAAAACATACTTTATGGAAGCATAAGTGACACTTTGAGATCTTATAAAACATATAATGTGGTCAAAGTGTACAAAAAAATCTATAGGTGTCCAATGTGTATATTAATGGTCGGTGAGAATATAAGGATATCATCAACAAGAACCACAATGAATGAGTTGAGATATTTATGGAAGATCTCATTCATGAGATCCATGAACACCATTGGATTAATTTTAACATGAAAGGAAAGTCAAGATATGTATGGAATATGCCTTAATAATTTTCACAACATTTGTAATACGAAATCATATATATACATTAATTCAACTAATCAATTCATGTCCTTAAAAAAGTTCCACATGTCTCATTACTGCTAAGTAAAAAATGGAAAGGTTCAATATTTTCCCTCATGTACCTCTTTATTACCTCTACACAAGTAGTAATTTATCGCTTTCAAAATAGTAAATTATCTTCACACATGTCTTTTCTAGACCAACGTATTTATATGTATCCACTACTTTTACCCTTATCAAAGCCCTAGACTAATACTTCTCACTAAATATAGCTCATAACTCAACTCCCAACATCTTCCATACTACTAAAGGTAGTGTATCATTCACCTATATATCACATATCAACCTTCTCACTCAACAAACATCCATGTTAATACATTATGATCAATGTAAATCCATTTTCTGAAATAATACCATATTAACCATGGTAGGTCTAATATCACATTCCAAACGCTCCATTGTCACTCATGGTTGGGTTCATCTAGAACCTTATCACTCAAGGTGAGGCCATTATATTGACCACTACCTTATCAATCATGGTAGGGTTAGATATCATGTTATAATATGATAACTTCATTATCACTCAAGTAAGGGTCCTTCTAACACCTTATAACTCAAGGTGTTCTCATTCCTTATTATATATCACTATACTTGTTAGAATTTCTCACCCAACATGTGTATGAAATAACAACAAGGGCATTTGGTCCATATCATAGCTCACCAGATAGGTACAAGGTTCTAGTCACTCGGTACCTATTCCCCCTACCTTATCAATCATGTTAGTGTTAGATATCATTTTATAATATGATATCATCATTATCACTCAAGTAAGGG
Organism: Viscum album; assembly: GCA_963277665.1. Classification (NCBI taxonomy): domain Eukaryota; kingdom Viridiplantae; phylum Streptophyta; class Magnoliopsida; order Santalales; family Viscaceae; genus Viscum; species Viscum album. Next base: position 672,890,015 of record OY728123.1, read on the forward strand.
TCCTTCGAACACCTAATCACTCAAGGTGTTGTCATTCCTTAAGATATTTCACTATACTTGTTAGAATTTGTCACACAACATGTGTATGAAATAACAAGGGAATTTGGTCCATATGGTATCTCACCAGCTAGTGTACCACCATGAGGACCATGACCCCATGTGAAAAATGGTTAATTTTTATGATTCTCCCTATGGATAATCATTCAAATTTTAATGGATACAAAAATCATCTATGGAAGGTATATACTAAAATTCATGTAGTAATCTACTGGATTGTCATGGAGGATTATCTAAATGTTTTCATTATAGATTGGTGATAGAATATTACCTTGTAATCTTATCCTCTTAGAATATGACAGAAAATTTCCAAAGTGATCCCAACAGATGATGTAAATGATTCATAACCACTAACAAACACCATATTGGATGTCACCATAGCAGATCCCCTTGAAAATTAGGAATGTGATATCTCTCATGAATCAAGTAAATATCTATCCCCATAGAATCTATGTGTCATAGAATCCTGGCCAATATCCCTCTCTTAAACACAAACCAATACCTTGATAAATGAAACAATATAACTAAATATCTTGACATTATAGAGTTCATTTCCCCATATTATATGATTTCCCCATCATTATAATCTAGGAAAAAAAGGTTTATAATGGTAATAGTGTAAATATCCTTCTAGTTTAGTATATTTAATGATTAAATTCATCGAAAAAATATCAAATTTATCCTGGAGTAATCAAAACCAACAACCCTTATCCGATAGATCTGGATTGAGGCAGGGGATTCTTCATATATGAGTTATAAACTTGAATTTCCAATATCCCACTCCCTATTTGATCAATAAGACAACATTTTGTTGGTTCTTGGTCTCTCTACCACATCAATATGTGAACCATACAAGGGGAAGGGATGTGAGAAAGCCTTCAAAAATAAGATGATTATTTATATGTGTTTCTTGTCTATTTTTTGTGTGATTGTAGGTGATTGAAGTGAGTTTTTGTGAGTTTTCTATGTGTGCAGTGGTGTGTTTTCTGTGTTTGCAGGTTGAAGTGTTCCTAAACACACAGAATGAGTGTTTTGTTTTGTGATTGCAGTGTATTTCTATGATATGGAACGTTTTTGACAGAGTTTTCATTGCAGCCTGTAGTTGATTGAAGGTTGTTTCATCTTAAATTAATGGGGGTCTAAACCAACGGTTTCAAAACTGTTGGGTTATACCTGTGTGTTGCTACTGCATTTCCCAACGGTTCAAAATCGTTGGGTTATACCCATGTTACTGCATTTCCCAATGGTTCAAACTGTTGGGTTATACCCCTACTGCTGCATTTCCCAACGGTTCAAAACCATTGGGGTATACCCTGCTGCATTTCCCAATGGTTCAAAACCTTTGGGGTATATCCCATATATGTTTATGCCAACGGTATTAAAACTGTTGGCATACACCTGTGCGCTGATTTTTTCAACGGTTCAGCTAAACCGTTGGTATAATAGAAATCTAAATAGCCTTTCCCAACGGTTTAGGGGGAACCATTGGTATAAGGCTTTCCCAATGCATCACAACCCAACGGTTTCTAAAACCATTGGGATAGGTTTTCCCTATGGTTTGAGGGCATTTCCCAATGGTTTAAAACCGTTGGGAAAACTTGGATTCCTAGTTGTGTGCCTCTAATAACCGGACACCAACCCGGAGTGCCTCTAATAACCGGACATCAACTCGGAGTGCCTCTAATAACCGGACACCAACCCGGAGGGTCTTCTGTAACCGGACCCCAACCCGGAACATAATAGTACAACACATTCATCTTAAGAATAGAATGAAATATAACAAAAACTTTCGTATTAAAACTAGCATACGGAATGTCAAAAAATTAATCATGAACCATTAATGGCATAAAAATAACTCATCCATAGTCAAACATATCACAAAACCTTAAATACAATATGGATGATTTGTATCATTATAACTCAACTTCAAATAAGCTTAAAATCCATCAAATTATGTTGACATAGATGAAATCAAAACTATTTGAGAGAAATATCTCTTTTTTTGAATTCATTTAAAAGTCACATAATTATAAAAGAAAACATTTACATTAAAAATATTCTTATAATCTTGTAAGGGAATCTTGAAGATTTTACAATGGTGTAAAATAGACTCACCTGCCGTATAAGTTAAAAAAATACATTCTTACCTTAATTCTTTCGAAAAGGTTAAAAAGGACCTTGTTTGGAAAACGACAGAAATATTCCTTCATAAACATCTTATAAAAAGTCAACAAGGGTAAAAATGACTTTAACCCATATTCTAAAAAATATTAAGAATGTTTTGAAATACATTTTTATGAAACATGGATGTGGATGATAAAGAGGTCCCAGTAGATAATTACGTATAAACAACCTCAGATAATGAAGAGATTTTGAAATAAAACCTTACCTTGTACTTTTCCTTGGATGAGGGTAGCTTAACCTCCTGTATAATTATGAAATAATTGTTATTAAATTATACAAGAATCATATACATTAATATGGTATCATATATGATCTTTTAACATTGCTTTGTTAATAATATTTTAGTATTATCGTCGTTTCGGGTGCTAACTTACTTGTTTTCTTTTATATGTTTTGTTACATAAGTCATGTTTTTTATGGATCGGTTGTATCTTATTCATATAAATAATGATATCAGGTCCTTAAAATTTATTTTTAATCATCAAATGATAATTAGACTTGAATGGATACGATGGGGAATTAATCTCATCGTGTTCGTGGAGACGGTAGTCCATACGTACACACGAGCGACAATATCTTTCTTTTGATGTTAAAATAATATATAATTGGATGGTATATCATATATAAAGAATCATTAACATGTTATATTTATTATTTACATGAATTACACATCATTGTTATACCCATCAAAATAGTAATGTATTGAATAACAATTACACCACGACGTGGAGACGGTAAGCCGTACGTACGCATGTATGGTGACATGTCATTCAAGGGATGGATAGAATAATGAAAATGGTTGTAAAATATTTATAATAACATCATAGTATATAGAAGATATTGGAGTTATTATTTTATAATGGAAATAATAAATAAAGAAGAAGTTGAAGAAGAAAGGAACTTGACAGAGGGTGGTGAAAACATTACCTCTTCTTCAGGTTCTTCCTTTTGATTTGATCAAAAGGTATCCTTAGGTTGACTTTATGATCAATTTAAGGCCTCTAGGTTTAATTTAGGGAAGTTGAGAGAGTATTTGGTCAGGTTTTGGCCGAACCAAAAGGCTTTGAAGGTGTGAATAATTGGTTAGAAGTTGGGTCCTTTTATTAGGGGTAGGAGGGGCTCTTTAGGAAAAACTTAAAGTATTAATTTATAATAAATTCATATTCGGTTTCTAATGGCTCCAAAGTGGATTATTAAAATTATAAGGTGGTTTTGGGTCGAAAGTATTTCAACCAATAGATTTTAGACAGGTTTGGTTCATTATATTAACCTTATTTTTAGTTTTAACTATTAGTTAATTAGATTGACATTTACCATGTCACTTTGTATTTTTATATTATATAGTTAATAAACTTAATATATACATCTAACCGACCCCCAAGTGGTCCATTAATGATACATATATCATGATAAAAGTCCTTTTGGAGAACCATAGATTTTTAGGAATTGAATATCAATTAATAATATAATATTAGTTTTAACAACTCTTTTATGTCAATTTTGACACGATTTGGTAGTTTATTTTTTTGAAACTTATAACAGAATTATTACTTTGAACAAACATAATGAAATCAATACTAACATGTCATAGTAACCTATAAAATTCGTGGAATTCATTAAAAGTCTTAAATTATATATATTTGGGTATTTATAATATCAATTATTTTAATATTTCACTAACAAGGTAATTACTTCATCATCATTGTGTCATAAATAAATTAAATTATTCAATGTCTAAAAATTATAAATAAAAACCCATTATGTAGTAAATATTTTTATTTTTCTAATTAATATTTACAATCTAATTTATCTTTTATATAACCCTATATTAAAAATGTTTTAGTAATTAAACATTGAAATTAACTCATTTAACTTTTCTTTGAATTAAATAATAATAATTGTCCTAATCTAATCCAAGTGGACCTAAATGAAGATATTTTATTCATAAGGTTGTTTTGGGTCCATATACACTTGTACAATTGAATTAGGACATGTTTTAGGTTAATATTAATATCATTTTTACCCTTAATTACCCAATTTACTTTTAACCGTGGTAAATAAAAGTAAAAAGTTACTAATCACTAAAAATTATTTTTATCTTATTTTACCACATTTTACTCCTTGATATTAACCATTTCTCTTTTATTTTCAAAATTTTACTCACAGAAGTGGTTAAATTAGGTTTTACGTGAATTTCCAAATTCTCCTTGGTGGTGGGTAAAAGACAGTGAAAAGATCAATAAAATATTTATATATCTAAAATTATTCTAAACTAACTTCAATGAATTAAATTGAACTTATATAAATATAATGTATATATTTTTACCCAAATTAAATTTAAATAAAATAAATAATTATTTAAATAAAAATTCGTTTTTAAACTATAACTCAGTGTTTTTTCATTATTCATCAAAAATTGAATGTTTTCATAAAAATAACAAAAATTCACCCTAGGATAATTTCGATATTACGAATCCAAATATAAAGTCCATTTTGAAAGATAAAATTTATAAAATTTCAAAAAGTGGGTATTACAATTCATAACGGCTGCTTTGATTAGTCGTGGTGTGTTAGAGTCTCGAAGTTGTGTACAATACAAGCTATTTCTTTATTCAAAGGGAAATGTATCATGGAATCTTGGGGTGTTACATTATCCCCTCCTTCAAATAATTGCATCCTCGTAATTTGAAATTGTTCTTTAAAATAAAAGGTTGAAAATTGAAAATACCTTTGTGGAAAACCCATATCGTAAATAGGGTTAATAAAATTTAGTTTTAATAAGAGGGAAAGGGAATTGATAATGTCACCACAAAATTAGGGTTTGAATAAGAGAACATTGGCGGAAATAATAGACATTTAATTAGAGTGAAAACGTAAATAATTATATGGAGTGATTGAGGTCATCAATCACAAACAAGTGTAGAATTGATGGCCTCAAAGCCATCAATCTATAATGATATAAAATATCATCAGTTCAAAAAAACATAAGTTATTAGGATAACAAATTTGTGGTCTTAATATCCCTTCCCTAAAGAATTAATTTCTTCATAGAATAAGATAAATATATATATATATTCATCTTGACAAGTAGATTTTTCATCCTTCAATTAATTTCTACCACAAACTCAACTTTCACTCCAAAAGATAATAGAACTCAAAAATATTGTATTTATCCTAATAGTATAATGTTCCAATAATTAACACATACCATTATAAGGAAAAATTATTTTGTAATAACCAGGTACTTCCTGTAGGCAAGTGGTAGGTAATAAAGGCATGTCGCACTATGATTGTCGGTTCAATTCCTACAGCTTTGTCTGACGCGACGGGTTATCGCCCGACCTGCAGGTTGTCCTTTTCCTAAAACTATAGTATCATAATATTAAAAAAATAATCATAAGAAATGTGTTAACATTGAACAATACTATCCAAAGTTCAAATTAATCCATTCCAAAACATTATAGTTATCCAAAGTACCTCTGTCCATACTCTCTGTAAAAGGTATCTAAATTCCAAAATCAATCGTAACATCAGATTCTCCAAACAGAGTAAAGTTTCTCTTATTGTCACATACTGAAAATATGATCACCTTAGTAATATTAAAACCATAATGAAAACAACAAGTACTGTAGTACAATCATTATATAGAGCACGTTATTCTCATAACCAGAATATAATCCTTGAGTCCAAAAATACAAATACATTAATCATTCCTCTTCAACTGTAGTAACAGTATAAGTTTGGCCTTGATCCCTTGGACTTTTTTGAGGTAAGTTTCTCTGAGGCTTAGGACATTCATTTGCATAATACCCCATTTCTCTACAATTGAAGCATTCAACATTGAAAACCTCCTTCTTTCCCTTGCAACCATGAGTCTAGTGACCTCTTTCTCCACATTTCTAACAAAATCCCATTCCTTTTAGGCAAGTACTGGGGTGTTTGTTCCCACAATTTTCACATAATGGAAAATACTTCTTTCCCTTTATCTGTCTCTTGCTCCATCATTATCTTCTTCCCTTGCTTTACTTTATTTTCATAAGATTTAGAGAATTCCTTTTCTGTCTTGATATCACATGAGACAATGTCTTCGTACGAAGAGAAGGATTGTGAGATCAATTCTCGACGAAGAAATGGTTTTAACCCATCCAAGAAATGATCAATCTTACTTCTTGGGTTACGTATATAATCTCTAGCATACCTTGATAACTTTGTAGATTTAGCCTCATACTTTGCAACATTATCATCCTATTTTTGTCTCAAACTCAGAAATTGCCTTTCCATATCTACTCGATGGTCACAAAGAAAGTATTTTTATAAGAAAAGCTCGTTGAACTCCCTCCAATCCATATTTGATACTTCATCATCTTCCCTTGTGTTTTGAATCAATGCCCACCATTGTTCATCATTTCCAGTGAGGCGGTAAACTGCAATGATAACTTTTTCCCTTTCACTACTCCCCAAGGCATAGAATATTTTCTCTAAGGAATTTATCCATTTCTCATCTACTAAGGGATTTGTACATCCATTGAATATTGGTGGTTGTTGCCCCATGAAGCGATCTAACATTGATCCTCCACGCTGCGAATCAGGGTGATCCGTACAGGTAAGGTAATAATTCATAACCTGAGTGAGTTGTCCCAGTATGGTGATTAGGTGATCAGCACCAGTTGCATCACCAGCTCCACTATAATTATCTTGAGCAGGAGGGAAATCCCTACATGGAGTGCATGCATTGATACAGTTTCCATTCCTTCCACTAGGCACAATTTCTAAACAATGGCATAAACTAGATCAGCTTATGAATCAAAATACATGATTCCATACTTTTAAAACACTTAACATAAATTGAACTATTTATGGTTATAATCCATAATCATAAAAAAAATTTCTTTGAGGATGTATATACTCATAAACCCTTCATAATGATTTGTAAGGAAAATCAGAATTATCCTAAGCATATCCCATGGGAGTTTCATAACCAAGAGTGCAGCAAGGCCCGTTTTCATGCACCAGTTCCAGTTCTAGTCTAGCTCAAAGTGGTGTTTCTAGGTTTTACCCCTAGGTACATTTGTTCCAGAGCCGCATCTACCTTCTTGTATCCAGATAGGGATGTATTGCTCAGAAAACTCACAAAATCTCTAGAATACCAAAATTCTAGGAAGTTCTTCTATACTAATACTCAAAGTTTATCTTAGGTCTAAGTGATCTAATCAGAGTTTATCTAAATCTAGCTTCCAAGGATTGTACTAAACTTTCTCTGATACAAACTATAATGCCCCGACCCCAGTTACCCAGAGTCGGTGCATTATTACATAACATTGGCATGATCACAAGGGATCAAATCCCGAAAGACCGATTAGTTTAGTAGCCTTGGAATCACTAGATACATTCATAAAGTTTACATTACATAAAAAAGTGAAAACGACAAAAAAATCTTGTCTTCACAGTCATGTCTCCTTATAATATCCCTGCAGGTCATTCATAAAATACTTCTTCACATCCTGGGAAAAATAAAACACTGAAAGGGGTGAGCTCAGATGCTCAGTAAAGATAATAATATAGCAGAAACTTGCATTAATAACCATAAAAATTTAAGGCAATTTATAACTAAAACAAAGGCCTTTTAAACTTAAACATCATCATAATATGGAAAAGATAAAATGAAATAATTCCATTTAATTATTCACATGGATATTCTACTAATAGATTAATCACATGAAATATCAATAACCACTTTCATAACAAGGGAATTCATAATTCCAAACTTTAATTTATGTGTCAAGGCCTCGTGCCAAGACCTAAGGGATAACTGTAACCGTAACCCAACCGGGATCACCTCTAATAACCGGACACCAACCCAGAGTGCCTCTAATAACCGGACACCAACCCGGAGTGCCTCTAATAATTGGACACCAACCCGGAGTGCCTCTAATAACTAGAAACCAACCCTGAGTGCCTCTAATAATTGGACACCAACCCGGAGTGCCTCTAATAACCAGAAACCATCCCGGAGGGTCTGCTGTAACCGGACCCCAACCCAGAACACACTAGTACAACACATTCATCTTAAGAAGAGAATGAAATATAACATAAACATTTGTATTAAAACTAGCATACAGAATGCCAAAACATTAATCATGAACCATTAATGGCATAAAAATAACTCATCCATAGTCAAAAATATCACAAAACCTAAAATACAATATCGATGATTTGTATCATAATAACTCAACTTCAAATAATCTTTAAATCCCTCAAAGGATGTTGACATAGATGAAATCAAAACTATTTGAGAGAAAAATCTCCTTTTTTGAAATCATTTAAATGTCACATTATTATAAAAGAAAACATTTACTTAAAAAATATTCTTATAAGCTTGTAAGGTAAGCTTTGAAGATTTTATAATGGTGGGAAATAGCTGCACCCACCATATATGTTAAAAAAAGACATTCTTACCTTAATTCTTTAAAAAGGTTAAAAAGGACCTTGTTTGGAAAATGACGGAAAGATCCCTTTATAAAATTCTTATAAAAAGCCAACAAGGTTAAAAATTAATTTAACCTATATTCTGAAAATAGTAAGAATGTTTTGAAATGCATTTTTAGGAAACATGGATGTGGATGATAAAGAGGTCCCAGTATATAATTACGTATAAACAACCTCAGATAATTAAGAGATTGTGAAATAAACCATTACCTTGTACTTTTCCTTGGTTAAGGGTAGGTTAAACTTCGGTATAATGATGAAATAATTGTTATTAAATTATACAATAATCATATACATTAATATAATATCATATATTCTCTTTTAACATTACTTTATTAATAATATTTTAGTATTATCATCGCTTTGGGTGTTAACTTACTCATTTTCATTTATATGTTTTGTTACATAAGTCGTGTTTTTTATGGATAAGTTGTATCTTATTCATATACATAATTATATCAAGTCCTTAAACTTTATTTTTAATCATAAAATGATAATTATACTTCAATGGATACGATGGGGAATGAATCTCATCGCATTCATGGAGACGGTAGTCCGTACGTACACACAAGCGACAATACCATTCTTTTGATATTAAAATAATATATAATTGGATGTTATATCATATATAAAGAATCATTACCATTTTATATTTATTATTTACATAAATTACACATCATTATTATACCCATCCAAACAATAAAGTATTGAATAACAAATACACCATGATGTGGATACGGTACGCCATATGTACGCACGTATGGTGACATGTCATTCAAGGGATGGATAGAATACTGAATATGGTTGTACCATATTTATAATAACATCACATTATAAAGGATATACTAGAGTTATTATTTTAGAATGTAAATAATAAAGAAAGAAGACGTTTAAGAAGAATGGAACTTGAAAGCGGGTGGTGAAAACATTACCTCTTCTTCGGGTTCTTCCTTTTGATTTGACCAAAAGGGATCCTTAGGTTGGCTTTCTGATCAAAATAAGGCCTCTAGGATGAATTTAGGGAAGTTAATAGAGTATTTGGGTAGGGGTTGGCCGAATCAAAAGGCTTTGAATGTGTTAAGAATTGGTTAGATGTTGGGTCCATTTATAAGGGGGGGAGGGGCTCTTTAGAAAAAACTTAAAGTATTAATTTATAATAAATTCATATTCGGTTTCTAATGGCTCCAAAGTGGATTATTCAAAGTATAATGTGGGGATAGATCTAAATTATTTCAACCAATAGATTTTAGGCAGGTTTGGGTAATTATATTAATCTTATCTTTTAGTTTTAACTCTGAGTTAATTAGATTGACACTTACCATGCCACTTTGAATTTTTATATTATATAGTTAAACAAACTCACTATATACATCCAAGAGACCCTAAAGTGGTCCATTATTGATACAAATAACATGATAATAGTCCTTTGGCCTAACCATATATTTTTAGGAATTGAATATCAATTAATAATATAATATTTGTTTTAAAAAATCTTTTATGTCAATTTTGACACTATTTGGTATTTGATTTTTTTGAAAATTATAACTGCATTATTACTTCGAAAAAGCATAATAAAATAAATAATAACATGTCATATTAACCTATAAAATTCTTGGAATTCATTAAAAGTCTCAAATTATATTTATTTTGGTATTTATAATATCAATTATTTTATTATTTCACTAATAAAGTAATTATTGCATCATCAATGTGTAATAAATAAATTTATTTATTAAATGTTTAAAATTTAAAAATAAAATACCATTATGTAGGAAATAATTTTATCTTTCTAATGAATATTTTAAATCAAATTTATCTTATGTATAACCCTATATTAAAAATGTTTTACTACTTAAACTTTGATTTTAACTCTTTTAACCCTTCTTTAAATTAAATAATAATAATTTTCCTAATCTAATCCCAGTGGACCTAAATGAAAATATTTTATTACTAAGGTTGTTTTTGGTCGAGATACACTTTTCCAATAGAATTAGGACATGTTTTAGGTTAATATTAATATCATTTTTACCCTTAATTACCCTATTTACTTTTAACTGTGGTAAATAAAAGTAAAAAGTTACTATTCACCAAAAATTATTTTTATCTTATTGAACCACAATTTACTCCATGATATTAACTCAGATTATCGAAATTCCACTCACAGAAGTGGTAAAATTAAGTTTTACATGAATTTCCAAATTCTCCTAGAAAGTGGGTAAAAGACGGTGAAAAGTTCAATAAACTTTTTATATATCCAAAATTATTCTAAAATAAATTCAATGAATTACATTGAACATATATAGGTATTATGTATCTATTTGGACCTTAATTAACATTAAATAAAATAAAAAATTATTTAAATAAAAATTCGTTTTTAAACTATAACTCAGTGCTTTTTCATTATTCATCAAAAATTGAATGTTTTCAGAAAAATAACAAAAATTCACCCTAGGCTAATTTTGATATTCTGAATCCAAATATGAAGTCCATTTTGAAAGATAAAATTTATAAAATATCAAAAATTTGGTATTACTATTCATAACGGTTTCTTTGATTAGTTGCGGTGTGTTATAGTCTCGAAGTTGCGTACAATGCAAGCTATTGCTTTATTCAAAGGGAAAGGTATCGTGGAAGCTTGGGGTGTTACATCAAGGCAGCTGAAAATCAATGAGAAAAACTATCCCATGCATGATCTGGAGTTGGCGGCTGTGATATTTGCATTGAAAATATAGCGGCATTATCTCTTTGGGGAGAATTATGAGATATATACTAATCACAAGAGCCTCAAATATATATTCACACAAAAAGCGCTTAATATGCGCCAACTAATATGGATAGAACTCATCAAGGATTACGAATGTTAAATCCATTACCACCCTGGGAAATCGATCAACATGGAAAATGCTCTAAGTAGAAATGATCCCGTGATTCTATCATTGATGAGAATTGAAAAGGATCTGATCTTCTTATATTTTATGAAGATAGACATGGGAATCATAAAGAAGGGAACATCATCAATACTTTCACAGATGATTGCTCAACCGCGTCTTTTGGAAATGTTAAAGGATGCTCAAAAGGATGATATGGGAATTCATAATAAATTGGAAGCTATCAAAAATGGGAAATCCTCAGAGTTCAATATTAATGAAGAAGGAATTATGAGATTTGAGAAAAGAATATGTGTTCCATCAAGTCCGAACCTGAAGAAGGAACTTTTGGATGATGAAAATAGTTCAAATTTCTCTATTCAACCAGGAAACACAATGATGTATCGAGATCTATGAGAGCATTATCAGTGGGAAAATATGAATAAGGATATCCCTAAGTATACATCAAAGTTCCTGGTGTGTCAGCAAGTGAAGGCATAGAGGCAGAAGTCTAAGGGGATGATGAAACCATTGCCCATACTAGCATGGAAATGGGAGAACATCACCATGGAATTTGTCACCAGACTTCTAAAGATATCCAAAGGAAACGATGCAATATGAGTTATTGTGGATCATCTTACAAAGTCTGCACACATCATTTCAATTATGGAGGATTTCTCATTGGATCAACTGACACAGATATATATCAGGGAAGTGTTAAGGCTGCATGGATTACCACTATCTATTGTATCCGATTGAGATCTAATATTCCCCTCTATGTTTGGGAAGAGTATTCAACATGATCTGGATATTAAACTGAACTTCAGAATGATCTATCATCCACAAACTGATGTCCAATCCGAGGGTACTATTTGGAAACTAGAAGATATGCTAAGATCATGTTCAATGGAATTTGAAAGTGGATGGGATCAACATCTTTCTCTGGTTGAATTCTCTTATAATAACAATTTCCACATGAGCAGGTTAATGGAACCTTATGAAGCCCTGCATGCGAAGAGGTGCAGAACACTTTTATGTTGGGATGAAGTTGGTGAGCATAAGCTGCCAGGACCAGAAATGGTTGAATAAATGGTAGAGAAGGTGAAAACCATTCAGCAACATATCAAGGAATCTCAGAGTTGACAGAAGAGTTATGCATATAACCATGGACGAGACCTTGAGTTTAATGTTGAATAAGTGGTATTTCTAATCATATCTCCATGGAAGAAGGTCATGAGGTTTGGAAATAAGGGGATGTTATGTCCTAGGTACATCGGTCCCTTCAAGATTCTTGATCATGTCGAGGCTGTGGCCTATCGACTAAAACTTTCACCTACCAAGGCCAATGTACATGATGTCTTTCATGTATCCCTATTCAAAAATTACATACCAGACCCTTCACATGTACTCTTTTCAGAGGTAGTATAGTTAGAGGATGATCTTTCTGACGAGGAGACACCAGTGAAGGTCATTGATCTTAGAGAAAATGTTCTACAAAATAAGTCAATGCCCCTCGTCAATGTGTTATGGTGAAACCACATGTTTAAAGAAGAAACGTGGGAATCAGATGAAGTGATGAAGCAAAGTTACCCACGACTTATTTTGTGTGGGAAAATGAAATTTCAAGGGAGAAATTTCTTAAGGGGGGAAGATTGTAATGACCCAAAAAAATCATTAATGAAAATTCCTCTAGGTATATTTAAATTTCTTCTAATGTTTATGTAAAACATACACACTTATTTGGTTTTATGTTTTGGATATTAAAATGTCGTTAAAAATTGTGACTATTGCTACTATTTTTGAGGAACAATGATCACATGATTATTATAAATATAGGGCTTTAACAAATCCAATTTACTCAGAAAAAGGAAGCGATGACCTCATCCAGAAGACTTTCCCCATTTTAAGCCCATTTTTTGAAGCTTGGAAATGAGGTGGCGTCATTGGGATTATCTCTTGTCCAAGCCCAAACTGATCTTGATTAAGTTTAGCTCGAGCAGAACGGCCTATGAGAGAACTGGATGTTGATAGAGATTACCACTCGAGCAATGTAATTTGAGCCTCCCCAAGAGTATTTCACCATTGAACACCTTGGCCTAAGGTCTTATGCAGGTGTTTTAATGGGTTATGTAACAAGACCCTAGTACTATGATTGTGTGCATTATTCTTTTATAGAGAATATACATTCATTTTAATATTGTGACTTTGTAAATAGTTTTTAAAGCACAAATAGTATTTTTAGTTAATATTCAACTAAGAAATCTATTTTGATGAATTATTGGATTTTTTAATTAAATAATATTTCAATAAAATATTATTATTATTATTAAATTACTTTTTATTAAATATAAATGATCGTATAATTTTATGAATGCAATTGTAATTTTTGTTATAGTTTTAAAGTTCTTTTGTTTAAACCCCATGAATATTCGATAAATGTCAATTTTTCTTTTAAAAGTAAAAAATAACATATTTAGAAAATTATTTAGATAAAATGAATATTATTTTTTGAATAAGGACGTCGAAATTATCCAACAATTATTTTTTTATAATTTTCTGAGACAGTCCAATTTTAGGGTAAAAATTAAATACAGTTTAAATATACAATGTGTTTTATGATATCATAATGACCCAATAGTGGTGTCATAAAATGCAATAAAATTTATGTTCGTCCAATATATGTTTTACCATTAAAATAAGGTGATTTTGAGTTTGTTTGATTTATTTTACAATGTTTTAGTGGACCCTTCAAGGCTTATAAAACATTTTGTCTCTTTAAATTGTTTTCCTTGAGAGTGTGACTCACCTCCAAATAAAAACCCCTATTATTTTAAGAATATTGGCCTTTGGCCTTATAAAATATTTTTTTACACTCCCATTTGTAAAAACCTATGGGAAAAAACCATGGTATGGTTTGTAGTGTTGATTAGATTAATGTGTGGTGTCCCAAACCTAATTAATAAAGAATTCCCCCTCCTTTCCTATATAAACCCACCCAAGATCCCACTTCCTATTTACTCAAATACATTGGATTTAGTCTAGATTCTTCCATACTCTCTCTATAATCCTCCCAAGGTTCCCCAAGCTCTCAAGAATCCTCTCTGAAGCCTCTCCCAAGCCTTTGAGATCACACTTCCAAGTAAGGGATTCTCACTTTCCTTTTTTATGTCCAAGTTTCCTTATTTTGTTATGCCCTTTTATTTTCAATTATAAATTTTGGGGTATTATTTATCACCTCCACCATACTTCGCTCTTCATGTTTGAATAATGAAATATCCATTTTCTCTCTAATTATTTCCTTCCATGTATACCCGTTACTATGCAGAAATTCCGTAAGGAATTTCTCTCTCCTCTTTTACATTCAAGTAATTATTTGGTATCATGAATATACATTCCATTAAAATTGTTGAGACATGTATCTATATGACCACATTAATGTCAATTCCATGTACATATGATGAGATACCCCTTTCTCTCTCATCAACCGTTTTTATGAGTACTTATGTCACGTCGTTACGCTGCCAAAATTGTATCGCGATTTTCCAAGCCAAAGTCATTATGTAGTGAATACCATGCCCACTTCTCTATCAAGGGTATTCACATTTATACACCATTAATTATTGTTTAAAGAGTTTCATGTATGAATTCCACACTCCTTTATCGTGGAATAAATGAAGATGTTTAATGAATTCATGTTTTTTGATCCATGTGGCACTGTTATGCATGAAATGAAATGTTTAAGTAGGGTGCGCCCTAATAGAAATCCAATGCATTGGGTAAAGTATAGTTTTATTATACGTCATGTGAAATGGGTATTAACTCATTATAATTCAATTAAAATAATATTTCACTCATGATTCATGTGCAATGATGGTTTACTCATGCTCCATGTGTAATAAGCCTTGGATCATGCTAATTCCATGTTAAGTGTTATTTCCACATTTCCATGTTACTATTATCATGATTTACCATAACTTTATGGTAATAATTCTATTTTTATACATTTATATGCCTATGGAATAACATGTATTGTATTCCTCATGTTATTCCATGTTTATTCCTTTACTAGGCTTTATAGATCACCAATTTCTTATTCATGTCCTTAGGTTATCCCATGAAATGCTAAGTATGAGGTAATATTGTGGTCATGTAAAGGAAATTTTCAATAAAGATGTTGTGTTTCATGTTTTATGATGTTATGTGATGTTATTAATGTCCAAATACACTAGACCTCTTGATCTTCCATGTTGTATCATATGAAGAGTTTATGTAATAAATCAGGTTTAAGTGTGTAATAAAAGTCGTGTTGCCATAAATACTCCTCCATCGGATCAAGGAGAATACTTTATAAGTTTTTATTGAAGTGATCAAATGGGGACCACACAAGCACAAGGATCTTCTATGATAGCACCCAGATATTACTTCAGCAATGTCTGGATAATCGTGGAACGTGTGTGGATCAGTGCAAGAGAAAATCTATACTTGATTTCTACAATGAAATGATGGTGGACTGTAGATATCTCATTGGATTCATCAATAAAGATATTATTCCATAAATTAAATTATTTATTTAATTAATGAATTATAAATAATATGTGATGATCCTCTGTATGGTTTCTGTGTGATTTCCCTTGTATTTTTTCTTTCATTCAATTTTGTAGATCTTGGTGTTTGTCATCATTTAGATCTTGGATTGATCATCCATCATGAAAAAAAAATGTTGTGCACCACCCATCACATGCTTCTACTACTCTTGGAACCTGCACCTAGATTATTCTTCATCACTGGTCTGATCAGAGTCAATATCAACCTTAAATTTTTCATTTCCAACCTATCCCGCAATATATTTTTTCAAAAAAAATATTTTTCTAACATAATTTCATTCATATCTAGGATTAATGAACACATATGTTTTGTGATTAATTTTATTAATTTATATATATGAATACTCTACTATATTATTTTTTATTTTTCTCTAGTTATTTTATCCACTCCCTTTGTAATGATTGCCTAAAAAGGTCTCTTCTTCATCCCTTTCTTCAGAAATTCCCAAAAAAAGTTATCATCTCAATAAAATAAATTAAAAAAACTTTTACATATTTGAAAATTATATTTGTGTAGTACCATGTCTCATATATAGTCTCATGATAGTCAAGTATCACTAAACACCTATGTTGAATATGTAGAAAATGGAACATATATTATCTCCAATAGAAATATAAAAACATATTTTTAGAAATAAAGTTTGTCCAATATCCCTAATAATTAAGTTTTTTCGCACAGCCAAACTATTTGGTTGAGGAGTGTATGGTGTTCTATATAGATGCTTTATTCCTTAATTTTATAAGTATCACTAAATGGAATTACATGATTATTATTTTCAATATCATATCTCAACCTTTTGATGTGAACACCAAGAATTATTTAAAATTTTCTTTAAAAATATTTTAATCATTTGAAAGGCCTCTAATATTTTCTTCATAAATAGAATATTAGTTATCTAAGAGTAATCATCAGTGAACATAATAAAATATAGATATATATTGGTTAAATTTTTCCTAATTTGAGTACAAATATATAAATATATATGATTTAATGGGTTTTTTTGGATTGAATATACACTTAATTGTGTATCACTTGAAACATATTACCTTTTAGAAGTCTTTCATAAACTAATTCTCTATCCCTTTTTAGTTTGGGTTGGTCTCTTACCAACTCATGTTTGGAAATATATCTATTATTATTCTAACCAATATGGACATGAATTATATGACATAAATCATTCTCATATTTAACACTTATATATAATAAATTATATGGTTCATTAATTTGAAACAAGTTCACACTTGTTCTTTCACATCATATGATAAATCTTCCATATTGGAAAATATTAATAATGCCTGAGATATTTTGATAAATAACCTAATTTTCTTGATAAATAATTTTTCTAACACTAGAAAAATTATGTTATAATACTTTTATAAATGAAATATTTTTTAGATTTCAGTCTTTTTAACTCTATATCAGCAGTTTAAACTCCTTTTATTATCAAGGATCCATCATTGATGAATGTAACTGGTCTGATTTTATGATATTAAATATATGTAAATATTTGTTACCACCATTAATGTGTGAATAAAACCCACTATCAAGGATCTATAGACTTCCTCTCTTACTTTCCTTCAGAGACACTTCTATTATGAATGACATCTCTTATTGATTATTTTTCTATACTTATTTCTCATTTTTTGTAGGAGAAATATCCAAGGATGTTTTTTATTAACTTCTATATTTAATGGTATGTTATCTCAAATCTATAGTAGACATCCTTAAAACTTTCATAACATCTATAAGTAGGGATACCTATAGAATTTTTTTCCACAGTCTTCATTTTTAAAAATTTATACTTTTCCCTTCATATTTGTACCACCTTCATTCAATAATAATAGTAGGTTAGTAAATGTTATAATATAATGGGTAAGATTTGAAAGAAGAGATCCCATGGCACCAATAATAGAAACTAAATTTTAATCTTATATTAAATCCATAATTATATATATATATATATATAATTACATTCATGATTCTTTCCTTTTCTATCCAAATCTTCTTGGATTTTTCTTGTTTTTCAAGGATGTTTAATTTTCAGGAAATATTATTTATTAACAAGATTTATAAGGGATCTATTAACCATAATTTCTTCCCCATACTTGTAAATATTTTTAAATTGTACCTCCATGGTTAAGAATACAATATCAAAATTTTTTATCAATTTTAGTTAAACATTTATCCTAAATTGTTGTTCTAAAATCTCATCTTTTTTAGATGATTGATCTATGAATTAGATAAAATTTTTAAAATCATATCTCACACATTTTTAAACACAATTTATCTATGGTAAATTTTCATTATAGTTTTACCACCTCACATTCTTTTAATTTGGGTTTTTCTTTAAAGATCATTCTTGATATTTTCATGCTAATCAACCTTTATGTAGAATTCATGATCCCTAAAATGAGTTTTGAATATATTTTTAGATATTAATCATTTAATTTATTATGTATACCTTAATCTTTCATAAAATTTTCAACATATTCTTTCAACATACAATTTCTATAAAGACAAGCCCCTAACTCAGATTTGAGTAAATTTTCCATGTAAGTCCCCTCCCCACATTCCTTATTATTGATTTCATATTTTTCATAGTATTCCACATGAGCCATAAAATATTTATCCTTTTTAGGTGACTCTCCTTTTTATTGGATACTAAAGGAAGAGTCTTCACCTTCTTCTTGTTTCATCAGGGTTCAATTTTTTATTCTTTGAAACATTTTATTGGTTCTTACCTAGTTTATTGAATTAAAGGCCTTTTACAATACTCCTTTTGCGGTTTCACTTCATGGTCATTATAATGAGACTCTTAGTTTTTGTTCTTTATAAACTTTAATACCAAGGGTCAAATTCCTCCACATTTCAATCATTTCAAGGGAAGATTACCATTATATTTTCCATTTCATTTTATAGGTTTTTTTGATATAAGAGATATTCTTATCTTATTATCATTTTCTATATCATCATAATCATCAAACTTACTTGGTTTTTCAGGCTCTTCTTATTTCAATTTAACACTTATCATGGATTCAAAATCCCTCTAAATTTTTAATTAATTTTTGAATCTATTTGTTTTACTCATTCCATACACAATAATAATCGTGCGAATATCATCAAATGAGATATCTTGTCTATCATCTAGAGATAAAAAATTGGGATCAAATCTTTTAGGGAAGTTCCTCATCAATTTTTTCAGAATAATATTATCATCTATTTTTTACCTAAGACTATTATGTTTCTCATAATCTCATAATCTCTAATAAAGTAGTCATTAATGGATTCTTACTAGATTATCTTTTTAATACCTTTTTCTCTAAATTTTTATCTTGGATTATTTCACTATGACATTTACTTCACAATTGCTTTCAAGTTTATCTCAAATCTCTTAAGTAGTTCATATTCCCCTGACATTGGTAAAAAAAATTCTTATAAATTGACATAAAAATAGAATTGCTAGTTTTTTAATAATCCTATTGTTTATTATATCAAAAAAGTAATTTGATATACCTTTTGAATGTCTAGAAATCCCATTGTGGATACATTAATTACATAAATACCAAAACAAAAAAAATATGGTAGCATACTATTTTTCCAACTATGGAAATTCATTCCATTTAAGGTGGTTATACCTTTACTATTTATATATTTGAAATAATCTATCTTCTTACACAAAAGGATAATATAATATAGGGACCCTCGCTTTGATACTAACTGAATGTCTTAGTGGGTCAAATGGATTCACTGAGAAGGGGGTCAATTGGTATAGACAATAATTTATATTTTAATTATTTGAAATAAAACATTGAAGTTGGTTAATTCACAACCCTCTCATATAGAAATATAAAGCACACTCAACTGTAATAAAGTATAAAGAATAAAAATTAACATATAATGTTTTTAATGGTTCACCCCAATGTGAGATTCTAATATTTGTCACATAATTTTGTTTTCTTGTACCATAGGTTTTCTTCTGATATCTTATTATCAATAAAAGTTAGTGGGTCTACTATTATACTTTAACCCAAGATTCCTAGAAAATACATTGCTCATATAGGTTCCACTACCTACGAAAAACTAAAATCTAAAATATGCATCATAATATGAGAGATGTATTATTTCAAATGTATGTTTCTTCAATAAAGGATAAACAAAACTCTTCTTTGAGTCAATAAATTAATATCCAGAATACATAGCTCAACCCTTTCATGAAAATACACTTTTGAGTCTACTAGGAGAATAAAATATTAAATATTCAGTTACCTAAAATCACTACATGTAGAACCATTTCAAGAACTACTCACCTTCTTCTATTAGATTCAATAATATTTTCTCAAGTAATTATATTTTAAGGTTGAAATAACAATGGCTTCAGGAACTTATTCATATTATCAACTCCAAAATCATTGGTCTTGATATTTTTTACAGCTTATACAACCATGTATTTTCACACACCTTATAATCTACTCATTCATGTACATATTTTTACAGACCTATTTAAAGATGTGAGGAAATATTTTATTTTTCTTTATCTTTCAAATTTTCAATAGCCTCAATATTTATATGTTTCTCCAAACAAGAGTTTTAAATTTCTCCATTAATTTTTGGTACGCAATAATTTGATACCAAAATTAATTTTTATGTTATAGTCCACAAAAAAGTAAAAAATTACTATTTTTAGTTCCTCGTGATTTTAAGTCGATTACTCATTAACTCCTATAAAGGGGACTATTTCATATAATTAATTTTACAAAAAACAACATCCTACTCATCATCCTCACAAAGAAAAAACGTCCAACATATCAATGTAAATAAAAAAATATAACTCATTTGATCATCAAGAAACTCAACATAATTTATTATTTGTTACAGTATTCATAATTACCAATAAAAAATTCACTTGTTTCTCATCTGGTTATAAAAATATATATTTAAAATATATAACACTACTAAAATAACATCTTGTATCACAAATTAATTAACATGTCATTTTGTAAATTAATAAATAAAAATAATCACCTCAATCGCATCTACATTATTCTTAAAAAGTGAGTAAATTCATTTTATCTTTTTTGAGATCTCATTCATTTTTTTCAACAAGTTAAAAATCAATATTTCGTGATTTGGGGATCATATAATCTTCGTGTTTATTAAATAAAATTTTAAATGAGATATTTTAACCAATTAAGATCAACTATATCATTATATAGTTTCATTTTATATAGAAAAAAAATTTGAAAATTTAGTTTTCACACAGTAGAAATCCTAAAAATTCTCAATTGTTGATCACTATGAAGATAGTAAATAATTATAAGATAGATAATAAACCTTAGGTATCTTCATTTTATGCTTATTTAGAAGAAATTATTATTACATATCAATTTTAATTTTAATATATTTGGACTTTATATTTACGTTGAGCATCCTCTTTACATTGATATCACATTATGTTTGCATGACATGGATTAGTGTTATCCTAGTGAATGATCCTTACACATAGCAGAATTAATTATTAAAACCACTATAATATATACTATATAAAGAATGGTCTTTATTCATATATATTACTAAAGCTTTCACAAATAAGAATTTTCTATTTTCTAATATCTCAAGGGCAAACTAGATCTTAGTCAACTTATCATAATGATCCCCATAAAAATCTATAGAAACACCATATTTTATCAAACTAAAAAATTTTATAATTATTCATTAAAGTTTATAACCACACAAAAACACATTAGAAACTTCACAAAAATTTTAAACCAAAAAAAAACTTAAATAATTTGTTTTATAATAAACATAACAAATAATTAATAATTCCTCAAATCCATAGGGTTATTTAGAAAGGAATGGTTACCATTCTTGTTAATGGTGTACCTTAAAATATATGTTCATATTTGGATGTGGAATTGTTTGGACACAATGTTTTGGATCCATTTTCTTTCCAAGATGTAAAAGATTCAATTTTATACCTTTGGTTGTAATTTCATTACCATTACCTTATTTTATCTTATGTTTTTGTTACTCGTTACTCTAAAAAAATAAAGTGTGAATTTTTTTAAAAAATAAAGTGTATTTTACATTTACATTTATTTATTTATTTTATTTACATGTAAATATGTCCCCAATTATAAAACATTATCCCTCCACAATAATTCCCATCCTATAGAAATCATAAAATATTCTTGAGTCCATGTGGTATTTGGAATCATTTCTTCATATTTGGGTATTTTGGTCAAGTCATTAAAAAACAAGTTCATGAAGCATCCCTATTAAGGGGATGTATATACCTTTTCTATCAGGTTTATTTTCTATGGGAGGCCAGAAAAATAATTGTGGATGACACCCAAAAGAAGAAAATATCATGATGAGGAGTGATTTATGAAATTAAAAAATGTTTTCATAGCATTTTCTATTATTATCTTATGATTTAGGATATGGTAGATAGAGGTAAGACTAGTCATAACTTGGGATTAAAGTTGTACATTATCCTATCCAGTCTAGTATAGGTGAAAATCCATGTTATTGGGTAGTTATGATTGTTTCCATTATTTTATATTATTATAATTGAGTTAATTTTGATAATTATGATGTTATGAGTTATAATTATGGTTTTACCCTTGTTAAAGGTGTAAATTATCATGTGTACATACATCAAACATCAAACATTAGTTCATACATTTTATGGTTTCTTTTATGTGATTTTGGAAAATTTTGGTTTTTAAAAATTAGGTTCAGTTATTTAAAATGTTAAAAATAACTTTTCGGATTCTTTCCAAAATAACTGACTGGTGGTCCCTTACATAACCAAAAAATATATTGATAATTTATTTTTTACAAAACACTGTTTAGATATATAATTAAAATAAACATAAATATGATGGTGATGAACCCTGTGAATGAGATCACTAATATGTGGGAAATGAAATATGTGATACATTTTATTGTGTGAGACTAAATCATAAGTGTCCACTTCATCAGATGTAACCACTGTGGGAATTGATTAATTTAATTGGAGAGGGAGACTATAGATGTTGATATATGAATCAGGGTGGTGAAACCTTATTTTTTTAGTAGAATAGAAAAACTATTGCATGTTCTACATGATATGGGTAGTGATAAATGAGGTTATCCAATTGGGGAGAATCCAATAATATGGGTTATTTTAGGTAGTATAAATAATAGGTATATGTCTTGTGTTTAATGGAAAATATATGAGTGGTGTTGGATAAATTTTATAGTATAGGAATATGAATTCCCTTGGGTTTGTAAGGAAAATTAATCTATGGAAGTGATTTAAAAATGAGAGGTTGTTGACATGCATTGGAGGTATATACAACTATTTTATTAGGCATTTGGTCGTAAGACAAAAAGGATTAAACTCGGTACTACATTTTTTATGATGGGTGAAGGGGGAACAACAGTGTATTACTTCTCACAAATTGGATTTTATTGGAAACATTCAATGTTGGGTACCATTATGATAGTGCTATTCTGATATCCCCCTTACCATGTGAGTAAGGGAGTGAGTTTGACACTACAAACATGATATATAGGCGTATATGACCTATGATCAACATAGAGATGGTGAAAATAATTCTAAATTAGTTATTATTGGCCATTACAATAATTACATAATTTCTTATTTCAGGAAGATGATGAATCTCATAAAGTGTGGGATAATTCTAGATTCATAGACTATTTTGGTTCCCTAGAGTTTTGGTGTCATGACTTGGGATTTTGATGAAATTAAATTAATGATCACACATAGGGTGTGATCAATTTTGTTATTATCTTCAAATACATGAGACGAATTATTATAACTTATAAATTGATAAGGTAGTTTACCCTAGGATTTTTCACCAAACATGAGTTAAAATTAAGGATTATTTGGAGATGGTTAGATATGGATTTACTAGAGGGAACTCGTGGATCGAGTTATGACCATTGTCGGAGAAGGCATCTGTGTAATGTGGTCACACTATCCCCAAGGGTCTATGATGGTTATGGTTATTCCAAGGATAGAAAACCCATGTGGGTGATAAAATTTTACCTATTGATAAAAATGAATGATGGGGAGATGATTTTGGGAAACACTTTTGGGTGAGAGGTTTAGCACATTTTTAAGGAAATATTAAGAGTGTCAGAACTATAATAATCTGAACACTAGTGGATATTGTGGAACTTCTTTTATAATAATTTGAAGTCTATATCATGTAGGAATGTGAGAGTCTTGTGGGAGAAACTGATTCAACTGATTCTGGGGTATATCCATTGAGACATGTCTCTTTTTGGAAACTATTCATTGATAAATGATTTAGTGGTATCATTGAGAACCATGATGGTTTTTTATTATGATATAGTCTCATGGAATGGTTCTAGTAAAATAAATTATTATAGATAATGGTATATTAAATTGAAATAATTATTTTTCCATCCAATTCCGTTCTCATTAAATCAGTATATGGAAAATCAAATTGTGGGGAGAACACCAATGATTATTTAAGCCTGTAACCCTTATTTCAGTAGAAAATAACTAGATGTTGGTATCAATATATGAAAATAAAGTATTATTAGTGATTTTATAAACTAATAAAGATGATTTTTTGGAAACACACTACATTTGTTGAATGTACGTACTCACCATAAAGTACAATGACTTGTTCATTGGGGAAAGGCTTCATGCATGGATATAGTCTTATATGGGAGAGCTTGAGTTTTAACATAAACAATTGGGAGATTCCTAGATATATTTTTGATAAGATAAAGTTTTAGTGAAGACTAATTACATCTTTTGTTATAGTATGACATTAATGATTAAGAGAGATGTGAATGTTTCTAGGATTATGAAATTATTGTTGAGGTGCTGAATTTAGAGTTTCATAGTATGTGATTCATTGAGTTTTAGAGGAATTTGTTTTAGTAAGACATTAATTTGTTCCATTCAAACATGATGGAGTAGGGTAAATTAGTATTTCATTGAATCATATCACTCATGGAATAAAAATTTTGTTTGTTGGATTAAAAAAATTGAATTAAAATAATGGATAGTTTTTTCAGTTTTTAGTATGGAGATGGTACAACCAAAACAAATAGAATATCTGGAGAATAATAATGCATATCTAATCTCAGTAACTATCATGGACTATTGTACAATCATAAATGTACTTCTCAAGGATGATAAGTAGTAGTTTTTTGATTTTATAACAACCTCCACTATCATTTTTTAGTGGATTTAGTGGAAGGTATGACTCTAGTAGATCAGAAGCTGTAGTGAATCATAAATACTTTATTCAAATTAAGACATAGTGCTTATTGGAATGTTTTAAATGATTTAAATGTTGTATTTGATATGTAAATTCATGTAGAAAAGGAAACATGTGAATTTCTGTGTGTTTTGTAAATGAAAATATTTTATAGCGTTGATATAAGTGACATTAGGTATTATGTGTGGTTATATAAAGTACATGTTGAAAAGACTAGTGGTACGACACCATTTTCATGGACATTGAAAATCAAGTGTTATCCCACCAGACTCTCAATGGGGGATTTGGTTGCTGTAATAGGCACATTGGGTACCCATTATGCTCATTTATCTTATTTTTAATGAGGTGAAAAATAATCTATTTTTCTAAAATATGAACACCCATTGGAGTCTATTTTTATGAGCTAGATGACAGAGGGGGTAACACCCCTCCATTATCAAATAGTATTCTTTATTATTATCCCATGATTATTGGTGATTTTAGATCATTTAATTCATTAATTTGGTAATCATATTCTTATTATTTTGGTGGCATTACTTTTGGGATTGAGAAATTATTTTATCAATTTTTTGGGGAAACACTATACTATGATGAGATTTTTTTGTGGAGGCCAGTGGATTCTGGGATTGGATTATTGTGACATATAACATTAAATTTCATTGGATTTATGTGGAAAAATAAAATATTCATTGAATTTGATTAATTTAGGGTGAAATTTTCAGATGAATGGAAGTGGTATTCAAGGATTTTTATATTAAACGGAACTAATGTTTTATATGGTCCATTTTCCTTTCATTTCTTGAGATTTTAGTAATTATATAATGATCCATGAGTTTACTATAATTAGTTGAGTTATAGATTTAATCAAATAATTATTTATAATGGTTTTATATATAATTGATTAAGTAATTTTGAACATACCTATTGATATTTAATGGGGCTTAAGTGAGAATGTAGAATTTGGAATGACCTTAAAGAGTTTTGCAAGTGATACCACACACATTCCTTAAGACATTGAATCACTTCATGACCCTATATAGAGGATGGTATAGAGATTAACTAGGAAAGGGAACCCATGGAGGGCTTCCAAACTACAGTGATGACTCCAATTACCAAGGTTTGTCCTATATTACAGTGTTTGACATTCACATAGAGCAATGTCCAAGAGGTGAGTCAAGTGACTGGTTCCTCAAGAAATCTTATGGGATTTTGTTCTTATAAGATTGGTAACATTTGGGATTGAACTCAAATCATTGATAGAGTCATTTGATAAATTTTTAGGATCATAGAGGTAGGTTTGTAGAGGTTAGAATAAAGGGTAAAACACTCAGAGATAGATTCACATTAAAGGGTTGTGGATAATACAAATTAGGGATGAACCTTATATGTTATTTCCTACATAAGAGGTGGATTCTGTGATTGATGTAGGATGAATTGATAGACTAGGGGTACTAGTGTAAATGTGAGTGATGGCTTTTAAAAGATAGGATATCATTGTGATTGTTGGATGATATGTTTTTAATGAGGATGTATATATAAGGAATGAGAGTTATTGAAAATTTTATAGTGTTCTTAAGAGAAGGAAATTGGGTGTGATTGGATACACTTGATAGTTGTAACTTATTTAGTGTATTTGGTTGTTCAATGCATGAAATGTGTGTGTATCAACATTACCCAAGGGATACAAAATAGGTATATTAGGATATTTTATTCATGAGATACAATGGATGATTAGTCAGGCTCTAGGATTATGTAGGGCATAACACATGATTATAATGGTTTTATCATGAAATTTGTGTTATTTTGAGGCATTGATAAACTTAATGGATAGATAAGGAGGTTAGGCCTACTATTTGGGGGACTGTTAGATGTTTTGAGATATATAGTTTTCAACTATTATAAAGATGTGTCGGGAAAATATAATTTTATTACTAAGCCCATTGAGAATGGGATGGTTCAACCATTCGCCACTCGATCCTTTAGGGAAAATACTAATTAGATGTTGACCAACTATTCACATACCAAGGTGGTAATATAGTGAGGGGTATTGTTTTTTGGAAGAGTTTTAAGGTGGCCAAACATCCCTGCGATTATGGTGGGATTAACAACTCATCAGAGACTATTTGGGATGGTTGCAAGACCCCTGATCCTTATGAGATTGAATGGGAAACAGGAAAGGCACTATATTCTTATAAGGTTTCATGATATAGATGCATCTATAAGATTTTTATGAGATTTGATAGGTTTTATATAGGACACTCAATCCTTATGAGAGTTCTTGAGAAGGATTTAGACCCCTGGATTAAGGCCAATAGATCTTTAGAAACATTATTCAATGATGGTAATGGAGAATTAAAAACCACAAGAAATATCCTACTATATTCTAGTATTGGATAAGGAAGGTATGATACTACCATCAGGAAGGATTGTCATGTACCAAATAAGATGATAAATGTACGTATTAAAGGTTATGGGGAATATTGGAAGTAGTTGGTCCCATTACCAATAATTTATTTTATTAATTTCTTCAGAATAATAATCAAAATAAGAAAAAAACACTCCTAAAAGAGTTATAAATTGGGTTATTTTCACATTTAATTTATAATTAATTTATATACATAATTATTACCACTACTTGGATTTTCATCTTCATTGTTGAATTGGTTAACCAATCATATTTTACCATCCTTGTGATGAAGGATCCAAGGATAAAATCCATATAGCAGAATCCCCACATGATTTATGAATCTTTTAACATCACCATTAGAAATCTATGTTCTAGTGAGGAGGATACAAACAACTTGAAGCATTCTTCATTGATTGTAACAAGAATACCTCCATACATGAAAGAATCTATATTTCTCTTGATATCTTGTGAATTAGGAATATGATCATCTCTCTCTATTATGGAGGGAATTCATGAGACTGTCTCTAGGGTTTATTGTATTATATAACCTATAAAAGAATAACACTTTTTCTCAGAGTAATTATTGAAGTATTTTCATTTTATTTATGTGTTTTAAAAAAATTCATTATAGTGTTTTGGAGTTTTCTTAAAGATTCTATATGTTTATTATGTTATTTCAATTGGTTATTAAATTAAATGAATAATTTTGGAATTTTTGAGTTCACGAAAAAATATAAAAAATGTATTTTTGTACGAATGACCCCAGAGGATGCATAAGTAAGATCTAGTATCTTTGTATCCATCATTTCTCCTTGCACATATATCTTGCAACATGTGCATAAAAATCATTGTAGACTGAATAATCATGAATATATATACAAAGTAATGAGAACCATAAGGGTCATTAGTGAGTCTGTATATGAATCATTTTACATGTGTAAATATTAATGCAGTATGTAAGCATCAACCCTTTCAAAAATTATATATTTCCTCAAACTGGTATAAGGAGTTCCCATGTAACGACTTGAAATTCTAAACCCTATAAAAGTGATGTTATATATGTTAACTTGTGTTACATTCTACACCCAAAAAAAACCACAAAATATTAAGATAAAATTATTAATAAATATATAACAAGCACTAATATGGTACCTCCAAATCCATATTTTTGTATTTTCAAAAAGCCATTTTAAGTAAAAATGATAACCATACATTTCCAAAAACAAAACCAAATAGCAAGTTGCCATTAAACCAAATTTATGATTCAAAAACGAAGAACCAAATTAAAAATTTGACAATACATCGTTGGTCCTTGCACCATCGAATGCCTCGGGCCACGAGATCCTCGATCCACGCTTCTAGACGCCAATCATCGTCATCATGAAAATCCACACACACACAAATATTACCATTAGCCGCCGTCGTCAACCAAAATCCCCAGGGATGCTGGCGAAAACAATAATTCATCGCCCTACTAAAGCTTCAAATCACAATCCCTGGAAACACCATAAACCTTCACATCATCTAATCACCATCGAAACGAACCGGACGAGGCCCTCCATCATCACATCTCACAGTGTCGCCATATAACCTCATCACTGAAAAACACCATAATAGCTTCGAAGGCAACCATAAACCACCGGAATTCATTTTCATCGACATTGAGCACTCATCAGCGACGAAAAAATATAAACCTGAAGAACATATCCAGAAAAACCAACCATGACACATTTGAAAATCCATTGTGAGTCGAACCATCCCAAATACAACAACATATAAGAAGAAAAATGGAAAACCCCACGCTACAGCGGCTCCTGAGATGCCATCGACCACTCGAACAACACCTCCCAAAGATCCATCAGAACCAATGCACCAGGCCAACTCGAACAGGAGCATTGGATTTTGAATCCAGGGCAGAGTTGAGCAGAAGAAGGGTAGAACGGAGCCACATTTTGTAGGGATACCGAACCGAAAATCAGGACATCAGAGATGAAAAGAACCAACAAGCATAAAATTCCAAATCGAATGCAAAAATGTCATAACCAGTTGAATATATCGACATCAAGGATGAGAAACATCAAAAAACCAAGAAACAAACTGGTACTGAAAGAAGAACAGAAGAACCGGAAAAGCTTCAGTAGAAAACCTTGACCACGAACCCCAACACATCCCAAACCACCAGGTTGAACGCCAAGAAAGACCAAAAATGGAGTCCGGCAAGGCGGGACCGGTCAACAGAGCAGCTGTGAGTCGTAGTTGAGGAACCGCGTCTGAAATATAGATAACGTAAGAAGATGGAGCAACCCAAAAGGAAGATTCCGAGGAAGAACCGAAAGGGAGAAGATGTAGCGGAAAGGAATAAGGAAATTGAGGCCGAAAATCGCTCTGTCGCGTTCGCGGAAGAAACCCTAGGGTCGGGGGACCTCTCTGGGCGAGAACAGAGGCATCTTTTTACTCCTTATGAGAATAAACAATCCTTCCCAAGCACTAATATGGTAAACCCTTAAACATTATTACCTTTAGAAGATAAATAATAAATATGAGTTAATTTTTTAAAAGGTTATTTTAAATAAAAGACATGTTCTTTATATTAAGTATTTTCATTTAAAAGTTAAATTTTAAAAAATTATAATTTTAATTTGATAAAATAAAATAAATTTTAGAATTCCTCACACCAAAATTTTGTTAGTATGTTTTTTGAGTTTTTTCTGAAATATTTCGTTTTTTGTCAAAAATATGGTTTTTTTGAAAATTATAATTGTCATGATTTTATAATTTTCTTATTACAATTTTATAATATTAAAAATCCATTTAAAAAAATATTTATTTAATGAATAAAATTATTTAATTTAAAATTTTAATTGATCATGAAAACCCTATTTCCAACTTTTTTTGAACTAAATTAAAACATAAATTTAATAAAAAAAATTAGTATTTTGTTATAATTAATTATTTTGGTGGTGAAATTCGATATTCTATTCCATTGAAAGACACCTAATTTTTCAATAATAAAACAATTTATGTCATAAAATTTTGTATTTTTGATAATACTATCATGTCCATAAATTCTTAAACATAATAACACACCTTTCCAAAAAAACATTTTTTACGCATTATGTGATTTTATCTTAGAAATAAAATTTAAATCAATTAAAATTTTATTTGGTAAATTGATTTGAAATCTCTAAATTAGAAATATGAAATTTTTTAAAATGTATAATATTAATTTTTTTCATTAATATTAATTACTATGGATAAAAACTAATTACCAAAGTAAATGTAAATTAGGGTATTAGACACAACATTAAAAATAAATGGCCAAAACACGCTCTAGTATGTCACTAAGATGTATTTTTACAGATAATATCAACACAAAAATACTTCCACACTAATTCTTTCAATTTTTGATCCATTTAACTATCAATAGTAAAATTAAATTATTGAAAATGTGATGGTTGCTTCCAAAACTATCCTTCTATTAACTTATAAAAATCCATTACAAGTCTCCCATGTTCTTTGAATTTATTTTAAAAAAAATAAAAACTTTATCTTTAGAAAACTATATCTCATTTATAAAAGACACTTTTACTCTTTATTTTACTTAAGCCCTTCTTTTCCAAAGAGTTTTCTCACAGAAAACTCAAGTATCCAATATGAGTATTACTTTCTATTAGTCTTTTATCTTACTCTAATGCTTCCTAAAACATCAATAACATTATTAATGTAATGAAATCAGTATCATTAGTAGATGAAAATGTAAATATACTAATTGGAAAAAATTATTCATTACTTTACATCCACTAAGAAAATAAAATAAGACAGATCATATGTACGTGTGGATTACCACCTCGATGAAGTGATGCTATTTTTTAATCATTAAGTATCCTATATAAAAATAAAGATGGATATGATGTTTAAAAATGATTTATATATCTCATTTCTAACACTAAAATGATTATTTATCATATTCCACCATTTTTTCATTCATTGAGTAATGCTATTGTTAATCATGCATATGTGTGGACTACATCCACCACAAAAAATTAATTTTTTCAGAATCATTACCCATCTTTGATAGTTCTAATAAATGTATTAAAAAGAATATATGATAATTATAAAAATTTTAAGATTCTAAATATTTAATTATCTAAATTCTTTCTCTTACCCATGAAAACATTATAAAACGTTACTATTTTGGTTGGTTTTACAACATATTTGATCAATGATATACTTTTTATTCACTAAATGGTAGCGGGACATCATATAATTTTGAAAAATGTAAGAATAATTAATTTATGATTTATTATATATTTTAGAATGTTTTTATTAATATTATAATTATGTATTAATATACCACCATTCGATTTTCAAGCATATAAAAATTATTTTATCATGTTTTTTATTTTCACAATATGTTTTCGTGTCTTTCACTAAATGAAAATAACACATAAGGAATAATTTAAAATTTTATTATACTATCTCGAATAACTTATTAATGATGAAATTGAACCCACTTTGTGAGAATCATCTATGTTACCATGGTATTTAAATGAGACAAGCATTCTAACTTCTGATCATAAAAATAACTATTCAATTATAAATTAATGTATCGAACTGACCGAGGTGACCATAAAACAAGGCACACAACCCATTGTGTTACAAACTCGAAGGGAATTCATTATCCCCGTGGGCTGGGGAGAAGCACCCGGCATCAAACAATACAATAGAGGGAACAATTTCACTCAACCTGATCAAACACATGGAATATATGTATACATAGAATGAAAAATATTGTGGGACATTAATGGAATATATATTATATAGTAGTAAAAATACAATAGAAACAAACAACTGCAAGAGTAGTCAAAGATACAAAAACAAGTCCAACTACAAGGACAAAAACCGAAAAACTACTCCATGTGATGGTGTGGATGAACTCCCACTGTCTCACAACCAACTACCCAAAACCAACTGACATGAACCTTGTCTCCTCACTGCGGCGTATTTCCTTTCCCATTATTGGAAGACATAGAAACGTCTATGCGCCACTGAGGAGGTGTGCTGGTTGTGAGCTAACAGGATTAGTTGGATCCCACCTAGGTGTTACATAACAAGACTCTGTATAACCATTACTATATGATTATTTTAAATAATTCATGGCATGATAAGTAGTAAAGTAGTTTTTATAGAAAACATGGTAAACATTTAACTTTTCATAGTTCGAAAAAATATGGTATAACATGCATATCAAGGATAACTATTAAATCCATGTAGTAAAAAATAAAAATAGAATCACATGAATCACAGCCAAATATCATTGTTGGTCATACTATAATACTACTCATACCATAATAAATTTAGTTCACAATCTAGTTCCTTGAATATTGTCCTAGGTAAAAGAGGAATACCCCATGAGTAAACCCCTCAAAAATTTAAATATATATTATCTAGAACAACGGTCCTAGGGAAGAGGGGAAATTATCATGAGGAAATCTCCTGATAATCATAAAACATGGATGGCAGTCTCTGGATAAACCTTCCACCTAATTACCCAAGGTACCCATGTGCTCATTTTCCCAAATCAATTTCATAGTTTCCAAAGTACCCATTTCCGTTTCATTTATCATAAACTATAGAAAAACAATTTCTCTTCAAAAAAACCATTTTCAACACAAACAAACATTTATGAGAATGTTATAAATCAATTTATAAAGCAATATAAATCATGCTAATTATCGTAGGCTAGAGATGAAACTGTCCACCTCAAAACTCAGGTTGCACATGTCTGCAGCAGTATCCTCCTACAATGAAATGAAAAAACACTGGTGGAGACCATAGAATCCAAATAAAAATTACTTATAATTTATTTAATTATAAAATAAAAGGTTCAACGGACAATAAAAAAATCACATACCTTAAGAATAAAATCTTGGCCCATAACCAATAAGGAATGACCTCAGGAATGAGATTTCACAATGGGTCTTATATGAAGAAAAGAGGGAACACCAACATAGATCAATGGATACAATAATTTAATCTTATAATGCTACTACTCTCAATAGTAATGAATAACAATAAATCTTACTCACCGAGAGAGACTTACTACAATTGCAATAGAAATCGAGTACTGATCGTATCAATATAAAAGGATAAGAGTCTCTCAATAATTCCTTAGTAGAGCTCCAGTTTGAGGGAGAAGAATCCTATAGAAAATAACTGATAAAAAGTGTTATGTATGTGTTTTAAAAATAGATGTGGTCCATTTCACAATATCTAATATAGTTACATGCTGTGAAATCCATCGTGTGCAACTACACTGAAAAATCTATCGCAACATATTAAAACCCTTTTATTTAAATAATTTACAATGGAAACCCACTCTTTACAATGTATAAAATCACACAACATGAATACCCTTTCATAGATCATACCTAGAAATAGTTACATGGTGTGTAAGCCATTTACAAAGTGTGAAATACTTCTACATCCAATATAAAAATAAGATTAAAGGTGAAATTTAAACAAATATCTAACTTCAATATTGTTGGTATAATCTAAATATAAAAGGGGGAAACCATGATGAGGTTAAAGAGTGTACCTAATAAAATGGTAAGAGGATGTTAGAAACTCCCAACTATAATTTATTTCCATCGCTGGGAAGTCATGTAGAAGATGTAATCCTTAGACAAAAATTAGGCCACTGCCCCATCATCAACAACTCATGTTCCCAACTCTCATGAGAATCAAATCCTTCTTCACATGGAACTCTGACCAATAGAATCAACATCTCATATAATACTTTCACTTTATACATAATGATCTCAATTAGTTTCACCAAAATAAAAACATATAGATCTAACTCAATTTATACCCAACTCATAATGTGAATGGGATCAGGATGGTATTTGTTGATCTAAAACATGTGGAAAACATCATGGATACCTATTAACTGAACATGAAATTATAATAGAATTGAAACTTGTTTGATCTGCTCAGTGAACTCAAATGGTCCAACTTATCTTAGATCCATCTTTCCCTAATTTCCAAGGTGATATTTAACCAACTGAGGAGAAACTTTCAAGAAAACCCATTCACGAATAGAAAAATGTAGAGGATTATGTCT
This sequence comes from Viscum album, assembly GCA_963277665.1. NCBI lineage: Eukaryota > Viridiplantae > Streptophyta > Magnoliopsida > Santalales > Viscaceae > Viscum > Viscum album. The sequence goes on from OY728123.1 coordinate 672,925,013, forward strand.
CCAATCCATTTATGATTTTTTTACATTGGTTTGTAGCCATATGTCGATGTACATTCCGAATCATCACTATCATCTCTTGAACCAAACATGGTCCAACTAAAGATACCTCACCCTCCTCATCCCAAAAAAAAGTTGATCTACATGGGTGACCATACAATAACTCAAATGGAGCCATTCTAATTGAAATGTGATAACTGTTTTTATAAAAAACTCAACCAGTACTGGATTCCTATCCCATAATCCCCAAAGATCAAAGATAGAGGCTTGTAGCATATCATCTAGGATCTGAATCACACGTTCCATCTTACCGGCTGTCTTTTTATGTTATGTTTACTCAACATGACCTAATTTCCCATTGACTCTTAAAGAATCCTCCAAAACCTCAATGTAAACTAGGATCCCAATCCGGAAAAATTTCATATGGACTCCCATGTAGCCTCAAAATCTCATTCACATATAGCTTACCCAGATCTTCAACTTTAGCGGTGACTTTGATCGGAATGAAATCGGCAGAATTCATCAACCAGTGAACAGCCACCAAAATAACATTCCTCCCTCACAGATTCCACGATAATCCAAAAACAAAATACATGGATTCCTCATCCCATTTCCAAATAGGCACTAGAATAGGTTGGAGTAAACCAAAAGTTTTTAGCTACTCTTCATTTATTCATTGGATGGTGAAAAATTAAGACACAAACTCCGCGATGTCACCCATCATAGCCGACCACCAGAATCACTACCTCATGTCATAATACATCTTCATAGTGCCTGGATGAATGTCCCACATGGGATATGATAATTGAACCAGACTAAACTCCTCATAGATAATGGGATGAAAAACTATTTTCTAAGTGAAGCATACCATCTGAAGAGAGTGACCAACCAGAAAAAGTCTCCCCACCATAATGGATATTTTAAGACCTCTAAAACTCATCATCCTACCACTAACTCTACAAAATAGACTACAACAGAGGTGATGATCACTAAACACTGGTCAGGACCATTCCTGGAATATCCTCCGAAGTATCCAGGTGAAACTGAGTGAAAATACCATAAGATATCACTCTTCCTTCCATTATAGAATAGAATGTGATGGTACTTTCTTGTTAATAGTGTCTTCAATGGTGTTTCCATTCCCAGTGGTGTAGGAAATATTGAAGTCAAAATACTGATGGTATTCTACCTTTCGTCTTTGTCTCAGATTTAAGTCATTCTAAGAAAAGATATAGCTCATAATATTATGGTCATAAAAGATCATGATCATCTCCCCCAAAAGAAAATGTTGCCAACATTTAAGGAAATTAATAATGGATACAATCTCTAAATCGTGAGTGTGGTAATTCTTTTCTAACAGTTAAAGCAAACAAGATCCATAAGCTACCACAAGGACATCCTTCATAAGTACACATCCCAAACTAGTACCTAAAGCATCAAAAAACACCAAATATCCCTTAATAGGCTCATGTAAGATCAAAATAGGTTCTTATATCAGAATTCATTTCAATTCACTAAAAGAGGGTATACACTTTGCATCGCATGTGAATCTCACCACTTTCCTGGTAAGAGCAGTCATAGGTGATTCCAACTTAGATAAGTCCTTAACAAACCATTAGTAGTATCTAATGTAACAAAGGAAGATTTTTATCTAAAATACATTTTTGTGGTACCTTCCATTAAAAAACATACTTTACCTTCTCTAGATCAACTGATAATTCATGTTAATAAATATTTTTCCCTAAGAAATTAACATCTTGAATAAAAAAATGATTGTTTTCCATAAAAATGGTTCCTTCTTAGAGTTTCAATAACCAAAATTAGATGATACTCATTCTCATGCTAAGAATTAAAATAAAATAGGATATCAACAATGAACACTACCGCAAAAGTTACATGATATTGATTTAATGTCTGATTCATAAAAGACATAAAAATTTCAGGAGAATTAGTCAAACCTAAATTCATCACAAGATATTAATAGTGTTCATACCTGCTTCTAAAATCTATCTTTAGTATATCAAACACTAGACCTCTAGGCTGATGATAACTCAACCGTATATCAATCATAGAAAACCACATTACCCCCTTTAACTGATCAAACACATCATCAACATGAGGATAATTATATTTTTTCTTAATCATCAACCAGTTCAACTTCTGATATTCCACACATAACTGATGTGAACCATCTGCTTTCTTAGCAAAGAGCATAGGGGATTCCCAAGGAGAAACTCTAGGGTAAACAAACCCTTTTTCCCACAGGCCTTCCAATTAAATCTTGAGGTATTTCATCTCCATTGGTTCCATATTATTAGAATGTATCAATATCCGCTATGTACCTAGAACCAGGTAAATCGTAAACTCTACATCTCTCTATTTTTAGAGAATTAAGGAGAATTAATTTGGGAAAACATCTGGAAATTCTAAAAAAATGGGAATACCAACAATAGAAGAAATAGCATTGGGCTCAAACACAAAAGAAGACTGCAAACTATTGATCTCTAAGCGGTAATGCCCTACACGACTCGACCTAGGATCCCACTCCCGTTGAAAAAAATGATAAATCCTATCGTTAGTAAGGAATGAACCATTTCGATGATAAAAATCAACTTCATCTTGATGAGATACAAACCAATACATACTTATAATGACATCAAACATATCCAAATCAAGAATGAGAAAATCCCAGACTAACTACGCATCGGCCTTCGTTAACGAAAAAGGACATCAAAACTCTTTCTCTTTCCTATTACTAAGATGTATTGCTAACTACATTGTAAAGTACATAAGTGCCATTGTATGTTTAAGAACATCAACTCAATGTGCAGATCTAAAAGAGTGGGAGGTTCCATAATAGAATAATGAAATTGAAAATGAATGTGCAATAAATATAGTAACTCTCACTATTTCCAAACTTTCATTGACAACCATTGGACACCCATATACCATGTGAAAATTCATTAATCTCTAGGCCTTTGGAAATATCCCTTTAGTCTTTAAGATTCTTACAACACCGTTGTACCCTTTGGATCTAATTAACCATGACCATGACTAGGTGTAGTCATATCCTGACAGAAGCGCTATAAGTGACCAATTCATCCATTGTTATTTCATGTATTTTAAGGTATAGTACAATAATGTCTTCTATTTCCACTCTTAACACACTGATAGAAAATAATACGAACATTTCTAGCTACAACGAACGGTGCAGATGAGGCTCACTGCAGAGACTCACCTCCACCACTTATGTGATGATCCTTCCACGTTATTTTCATCCCATGCACACTACTAAAGCTATCACTTGATGGAAGATAATAAGTGGTAAATCTGACCATTCCTACCATATTAATCTCTTACATCATAGCTCTATCTACTGTCTCTACATAGGTAGAACAATTCAACATAATCACATATGATATGATATATGTTTACAAACCCTACAAGAACTTCTATATCTTCAGCTAGTCATTATTTGCCTCGTCCAAATAAAAAAGGAGTAGCTCAGCTAATCGGTTGGTGTATGCTAACACCAAACTCTCTCCCTTCAATAATGACATGAATTCTAGATACATTTCCAACATCAAGGAATCTAAGAAAAACTTTTGAAAGAACAGGGTTTTGAAACCCTTCCAATCCAAGTCCGTGTGACAATCTACATGGACTATAGAATCACACCATCACTTATGAGAACCCTCAAGTCAGAAAGTTTCACACTTTACTTGGATATTATCAGGTGTCTCTATAAATTCAATGATCTGATCGATCATATCCATTTAGTCCTCTTCCTATTGAAGTTCATTTTTTCCATTAAAGGATGGTTACTTCTCATACAAAAAACTTGTGATCTCTCTCCCCCTTGCTCATGGTTGTATCTCAACAACATCATTCTGAACTGGTGGTACATCTTGATCAATAGCACAAACTTATCGTACTATAGTCATGATGATATTAAGATCTATAGGTGGATTCCCTTAAGGAGCATCAGTTACACCCACCTAAGGAACTCATGTAAGACATCTCGAAGGAATACTACTACCAACCAAAACGAGATAAATATTAGACAAGTGAACAAATCCCAAATAAAACTAGAAACCCCATAAGTTGAAACTGGTATTTAAAACAAAATCCAACACTAGAGACACATAACCCAAATTCTCATGGAGTCTTATGTCTTTTCATGACAAGAGATTTCCAGGTACTTATTGAAATATACATATCAAGTCCCAACAATCCAATCTTTAGTATAAAAGATGTCCCAAGACAAGGAATCTTGAGGAAAAATCTGACCTCTGGTACTAAATTGTAATGAACCGACCCAGGTAACCCTCAAACATGGAAACTGGCCCATTTTTTTAATACCCAATGGGCATTCCTGATCTCCATGGGTTGGCGACAAGAACTTGGGAATTGAACAACACAACAGAGGGAATGAATTATCCCAACCTGATCAAACACATGGCATATATGTATACAATGAAAAAAAAGATTGTGGATGACTAAAAGAATATATATGCCATAATAGTCAAAAGACGGAAGAAACAAACAATTGATAGAGTAGTCAAAGAGCTTAAAAAAAGTCTAACTAGAAAGACTAAAACCACACAACTATGTCATGTGATGGTGTGGATGAAATCCCACCATCTCACCACCAGATATCCAAAACCAACTGACACAAACCTCATAGACTAACTTTGTTTCCTTGCCTTTCCCTTAATTAGTAGACTTATAAATGGCTATAAACCACCTCGGAGGTACACATGGTGCGATCTAACAAGATCTGTAGGATTAAACCCAGGTATCCCATAACAATTCTCTATATAACCACTCATGTATACTGATTTTAAATAAAAAATTGCATGATAAGCAGTAAAGAATTTTTAATTGAAAACATAGTAAGAATTTCCTTTTTTATTGATCTAAAAAAATCAGGTATAATATGCATATCAAGGATAACATTGAATGAAAAGTAGTAAAAACTGAAACAGAAACACAGGTATCAGTACCAAGGATCACTATAGGTTAGACTAGAAGACTACTCACACTATACTAAATTAAGTTCACAATCTAGTTCCTCAGACAAAATCCTAGGAAGTAGAGAAATACCGCATGACTAAACCCCCTAACAATGTCAATATCTATATCCTAGAATAATGGTCCTAGAAAAAAGAGGAAATCCCCAAGATAAAATCTCCTAATAATCACAAAACATGGATAATGGCCTCAAGATAAACCTTCCACCTAATTAACCAAGGTAACCCTTGTGATCATTTTCACAAATCAATTTTAATGTTTCTAAAGTACCTATTTCCTTTTCATTTATCAAAAACCCAGGAGAACTATTTCTATAAAAAAACCTTTTTCAACACACAAAATCAGTTATAATAATTTGATAAATTAATTTATAAAGTTAGAGAAATAAGTTTAATTATCATAGGCTCGAGATGGAACCACCCAACTCAAAACTCGGGTCGCACAAGCCCAAAGTGTGATCCACCAACAACAAAACCTAACAACACGAGAAGAGACCCTAGAAACAAAATCCATACACATTAGTATTGATTAAATAAGACAAGAAATGGGTTGGTGGATAAAATGAAACCACATACCTCAGGAACAAAATACCGCTACACCACGACAAAAAAGTAACAACCTTCGAAACAAGATCGCACAATGGATCATAGAATTTGACAAGTGGAAACACCAACTTAGATCAAAATATCTGATAACTAAACATATAGATCTACCATGATCAATAGTAATGAAGAAGAGAAATGGTTTCTCACCTAGAGAGACACACTGAAATTGAAATAGACATCGAGTGCCAATCAGATCAATCTAGAAGGAGCAAAGTCTCTGAAAAATGACTGGGATGAGTTCTAGGTCAAGGTTGAAGAAACGTGGAGAAAAGAACCAAGAAAAAACTTCTTTTCACATGTTTCAAAATTGGATACAATCCATTTCATGATGTGTAATATTGTTTCAATCCATGAAATCTATGATGTACAAGTATTCCGAAAAATCAATCATCTCATATTAAAACCCCGTAATTTAAATAATTCACAATATGAAACCACTCTTCACAACATTTAAAATTTCACAACTTGGAACCCCTTTCACAGTGTTCCTAACAGCAGTTACATGGTGTGTAACCCAGTTACATGGCCTGAAATCCTTTTTCATCCTGCATAAAAATCTTATTAATGTTGAAAGTATAACAAATCTCTGATTTCACCATTATAGGTATCCTCCCGATCCCAAATGAGTTGAAAACCATGACTAGGTTAATTGTGTACTATAAGAAACGGTAATGAGTTGTTAAAATAAAAATTATAAAGGGTACTAAAATTGAATAATTTCCAAAATTAAGTACATAAGATGGTTCTTTAAATTATATTAGAGGTTGTAGAAAGGTTAAGTCAGTGGAAACTCAAGGTAAGGGTTTTTGGTAACTCAATTACCTCTCATTGATTTATATTCTTCTTATTGTACATTGATGTTAAATGTTTGTTATAATTTTACTTATGATATATTCCCTCCTTCCTTTTTGAGATATTATATTCTATATCCATTTCCTTTTATGTGATGAAATTGTTTTATAAAATTTTAGATTGAAAATCATAACCCCATATCCTTTCTAATAAATATTTCTCCTCCATTTTTATATTTTCCATCCCACATATGATGTATATCAAAATTTAGAAAAATAAGGACATGGTAACTTCCTTATATATCTTCAAAACATTCAAAAAGATATTTTATTAACTCTTAAAATGAAGTGGTTTTTTAAAAAGATGAATTTTTTATCAAGATAACTCTTTTCACGCTTCTTAACATTTATCTTTTGACCCACATTTTATTACAAACAAAATTCTTTTAAAAATGTTGATATTGAATTTTTTTAAAGTAATGTTTTATAAAGTACACTTTGAGACTCTATGAAAATTATTTTGAAACTAGTTTAGAAACCCATATTATAATTAACTTAAAAATGATTTAAATTAATTATTAATGTTTTTTTCCGTTTTTTCTATCTATATCAAAAGGTCTATTTTATTGAATTTATGTTTAATTATTCACCTTTTATTTACTCGTATATTGAATTATTCATTTGTTTATTCTCATTTTGGTATCAATAGATCTATTTATTTAAGTCATTTTCTTTGATAACATTTCATAACGTTATGATCCCCATTTTCCATTCCATGGGTTATATGTGGAATGATGATGTCATGAAACCATTTTTTTATAGGTTATTGTATGATTTCATGATTGTTTTTAAAGTTTCTCAGATATGTATTAATTATGTTATAGGAGGGACCAATATCTCTTTATAACGATTTGGGTGAAGGTTTATATCTCATGAGATAGAAATTTTATGTGCATAGGTTAGCAAGTGGCTAGGTTCACATAGTGGGGCTCTAATGGTGGTTGGATTTACACAGAATTTTACAACTGAATAGGTTGGAAGGTATCTAGTTTTAAAAAGATAAAAAATCATATGCTTATGATGGTTAAAATTTCTTTTTGGTGTTTGATTTCTCATGTAATATTATTTATATTTCATTTCCTCATTCCATAGTGGAAGGGCTGTCTTTTGGGATTCAATGATTGTGGTTAACACTTATTAATTTCTATTCTTTTAAAACTAATATTTCTTCTTATTTATTCTTTATCACATGTTTATGATCTAACCATTATGTCATTTAACAAGTTATCACTTGCTGAGAATTTGAGCTCACCCATTATTATGGTTTCCATTCCCTATAATTTGAAGATGAATTTGTCTCGTGGAATATCAATAAAGGGGTTTAGTTTGCGGAGAAATGCACACAACATGTAAAATAAGTGTTTTTATGTTCCTAGTATCTATGTAACTGAACCTTCAAGTCCTCAAGTTGTGTGACTCTTTATATAATATATTATTTAAATCATGAAATTAATTTATTATTTATGAATTTTTAGCTTGGGTCGCTATAGGTGGTATAATATGATTTTATGGTTATTCCTAAAAATTAGAATGAGAATATTTTAGTTAAAACCTTAAAAGTAATTATAATATAACATAATTATCTTTTTTAAGGTAAATATTATGTTGTTTTTCTAGAAAATATATCTATATTTATATATTGGAATGGGGATGAAAATTATGTCACAATTTTACCTAGGCATAATTATACTAAATATGGAGTGTTTGTTGTTAACTCAATTATAACCTGGTGCATGAAAAAGATGCATAATTTCACACCTAGAGAGGCACTCTGGGTGGATATTATTTTTTTAATTTGGATTCACTTCAATGAACCATTATAAAGGATTTAGTTATTATGTTAACTGTCATGATTAGGAAAAATGTACTAAGGATATAACCATGGTTTACCATATTTAAATTTAACGAGTTTTTAAAGAAGAGTATATTCTTTATTTTTTATTTACTTATACTATTATCATAGTTTTTTTCATTATATGTTTATTTATTTAAGTATTCTCAACATAAAATATCATTTATCAAGGATAAGGTAAGAAACATAAGGATGTGAGTGAATGATGGTGGTAATGGTCAATGTGGTGATTGTCCAAATTAGATGGGAACTGGAGACCCAAATCTCATGGTTATGCTTACATGAATCTCACATTTTAATGATTATAACATGAATAATGTGGGTCTATTGAACAGGCTAATAAGGGATAATCTTTCTATTGAATCCTTTATACATCAGCATACACCAACCTTTAATTATCCTTACAACCCATTGATTACTAATCAATGGATTTGTTAAATAGAAGTGATATTTTCTCTCCTTTAATGTTCAGAGAGTGAGAAGTTCATTTTGGATGTCTATCATTGGGAAGGTGAGGCCAACCAATGGTGAAATATCATTATTAATAAAATCAAAAGGGATAGAGTTAGAGGATTTTGAGGGAATATTTTTCACTAAATATTTCACTTGGACTCTTCACACAATGATCGAATGATAATTAATATAATTGAAATAAGAGGAAGATTAGTTTATTGGTTCTTATGAATCAATATTAATGAGTCTATCAAGGTATGCCTCATATTATATATCTATACTAAAAAAATAAGATCGATCAATTATTTGGTGGCATAAAACTCAGTCTTTATAATACATTAGATATAGTATAATTTGGAATATATGATAAAGTTTTCTGATCTTTGATTAACGTTGAAATAGATGATGGAGACCCATATGATTCTGGAGAAAAGAAAAGAATTATTGCATGTAAAATATGTGGGAGTAAATTCCTAGTTAATTTCTTTAGAGGTTCTGGAAAATTTTACATGTGTTGTAAATCTATCCACCTAGCTCATGACTATCTAATTAATGGAAAGAGAACGAATAATTCCAATAATGGAAAGAAGGCCCTAGATAATTCTCCAACTACTCTTCAATGCTTCAAATTTTTGGAGTACGAAAATTATGAGAATTAATTCCATTACCCTAGACTAAATGAATGGAATAGGTGATAACAGCCTCTTAAACAAAAGGATCAAGGGAGGGAATCTGGAATCACTATTGCTGAGATGGATCACAAAAAAAATGTATTGAAAGCTACACATATTCTCCATTCAAAAACTATGGATGCCTTATTTTATTTTGGGTATTCTGATTATTTTATACCTTATCACTTTTCTAATAATATCGATTCATCCCCTCAAACATTGAATATAAAGTTATCCATGAAAACACCTAGTGTAACATTGAATGAAACTAAGGTGTACAACTTTTTACTAATAAATATTGATTGGGAGATACTTCCATAAATAATGGTTTTCCTTCCCATATTATTATTTGGACAAAACTATGGGTATACATCGAATTTCCTTATATTTATCTCATATCAATTTCAATGAAACTGAAATCTACTTTCACATCACTAATCATCTGGTAATAAAGTATGAATGCAAGGATTATCATGCAACATATTTGAATGAAAATTATATAATATTATTAATATTATCCAAAATCAAGGGGTTCATAGCTCATATGAAACAAGAATAATTAAAAATTTGGAATATTCCTTTTTTATGGGAATATGCTAATATATTTCCAAATTAAATTCTTGGTATTCCCCTAGAATGTGTGGTTGAGTTCTCAAATGAACAAATCCCTAGATCATTTCTTATCTCAAAGACTCCCAATAGAATGACTTCCTTCAATTTAGAGTAATTTTAATACCAATTACAGGAGAATCTTTCCTAGAATTTTATATACCTTAGTGTTTCATCATGGAGTGCACCAGTCCTCTTTATAAATAATAATAATGAATCAATGTGTCTTTTCATCGATTATCATGAGCTTAATAAAATCACAATAAAAAAAGTTTCATCTTCCCTATATTAGTGACATTTTTGGTCTACTCATATGTGATCAATTAATTACAATGATTTACCATTCATATGGATATCATCAATTGAGGGTAAAAAGAGAGGATATTGCGAGGATAAAATTCCACGAAATGTATGGAAACAATTTCTTTTTAGTGATTTCATTTGGTCCTACCAATTACCAAACTGTCTTTATAGATATTATTAAAAGAGTCTTTAGAGATTAACTAGATCAATTTGTCATTGAATTTATAGATTATATTATTATATATTCCAAAAATAAGGAAGGTTATAATGATCAATTCAGTACAGTGTAAAATATACAAAGTAAGGAGAGACTATATACCAAATTCATAAAATGGGAATTCTGGTAACAAAAAGTACCATTCCTGGGTCATTTCATCACCAAAAGGGTATATATGTAAATCCATCAAAGGTTATGGTTATTGAAAAATGTCCTCGACCAATAGTAGTGACTGAAATACTTAGTTTTATTGGGTTATTTGGATATTAAATATTCATTATCGTAAAATTATTGTGGATATAAAATTCATTAACCATGTTAATATGAAAAGGACTCAAGTTCCTCTAAATAAATGAATATGAGGAAATCATAAAGGAGATTAAGGAATGGGTGGTCATTACACCTATGATTACACTACCCAATAGTGGTAAGGGTTTGAAATTTATAGTTATTCACCATTAAAAGGTCATGGATGAATCCTTAGGAAAAATAATAAAGTAATTTCTTATGTCTCACACCAATTAAAGAATTAGGAAAAAATGACATGACACATAATTTTAATTTAGTGGTGGTGATATTTTCATTGAAAATTTAGTGTGATTACAATAATAGTGAGAAGTGTAATGAATAACTGATCAAAAGATCTTGAAATATATATTCATGAAAAATGGGTCAAAGTGGAACCAAGGAAAATGGTTATTGATAATAAAATATTATAACTACTTGATACAATAACACCCCAAAAAGGAAAAGAATGTGGATGATACTCTCAATAAAAAATCATTCTGCATTATCTAAAATGGGAATTGAAAAATAACCAATACTTATTGGTTAAAAAATGTTTAATTTGGATGTCATAAGGGAATGGTAGATATCTTACCTTCACTATGTTTCTACTCAAACCTTTATTTATGAAAGGGTCAAAGAAGCAAGGAAGGATGATATGGATCAACAAGAAAAGGTAGTGAATATTCTAGAGTTTAACTTTTATAAGGAAAGAGTTATATGTTTTGGAAATTGGGTAGGAGTTCTATTAGTTTTGGAACTGAAGAAATAGATTTTGGATTATTCACAAAGATTATCCTTTTCTATCCATCCTATAAGAATAAATATTTATAGATATCTAAAACAAAAATTCTAGTGAGACAACCTGAAGAGGGATTCATAGAGTATATATCTCGATGCTTTATATTACAATTAGTTGAGTCATAGCGTTATAATTTTGTTAGGATAATGGGACCATTACTCATACTTGTATGGAAATGGGAAATCAAAACAACAGATATCATTGTAGGACTCCCTAGGAAATCTAAATGTCACAATTCTAGAAGGGTTTTATTTTATCATATTTTAATGTCATTGAATTTTATTACCATTATAGAATATTTATTACTTTATTATGTTACTACAATATAAATTAAAGATATTGTTATGCTTCATTTATTAACCCTATGTACTATATATAATATATATTAATGGTTTAAAACATGATTATAAAAATTATTAAACATGTTTATGGGAATGAGCTAGATTATAACTCATCTTATCACCCTCAAAAATATTTTTATTTAGAGAGAATCTTTCAAACTCTATAGGATATATTGATATCTTGTTAAGTGGATTTAAAAGGATGTTGGTATGAATATATTCATCTAATGGACTTATCATATAAAAATAGTTTCCATTATAGATTCTAGACATTACCATATGAGGCTCTGTAAAGGAAGAAATGAAGGACTCAAATATGTTAGGATGAATTTGGGGAAATAACGATGATAAGGTCGAACCATATCAATGAATGATGGAGAAGTTCCAAACCATTTAGAGAAATATGAAAATACTCAAAATTTAATCAAAGATAAATATTTATAATATTCTAATAAATATAGAGTTTGAATTTGTTGATAAGGTGTTTCCCTAAATATTTCCATGACAATAAATTTTAACATTGCTAAATAATGGGATGTTTATCCCTAGATACAATTGTCCCATTGAGATCCTTGTTCATGTAGGGGTCAAAGCTTATCATTTAGAGCTCCATACACACCTCTCCCAAGTGCATTATGTGTTTCATATGTTATATTTATAAATTATATACCTAATCAATCACATGTACATAAATCATAATATTTGAAACTGGAACATGACCTCTCCTATGAATAACAATCCATAGAGATCTAAGATCAAAGAGATATGGTTATATGGAACAAGAGCAGCCATATTGTCAATGTTATATTAAAAAACAATGCGATTGAGGATGTTTTGTGGTGTCTAGATGATATAATGAAGCAAAACACCCTCATATATTTTCCTTTGTGCAATAAAATTTCAAAGATGAAATTCATTTTACAATGGTAGAATGTGATGACTTGAAATTCTAGACCTTATAAAATAGATGTTATTTTTTATTAAATCTATTACGGACTACACCCAAAATAAACCAAACAAAACATATAATTATAAAATCATTAATAAATATATAATACATAATAGGATAATATAACATTAAATCATATTACCTTTTCAGGGTCAAAAATAAATATATTTTGATAATAAAAAAAATTGTTGTCAATAAAATTCATTTCCATTATATTATGTATTTTGTTTTAAAATATAAATTCAAAAATATAAAATATAAATTTGAAAAAAAATAATATTATTTTTTTAATTCCTCTAATAAAAATTTCCTTATTATGATTTTTTGTGTTTTTTCTAAAAATTTGATTTTTAGTCAAAAAATAAGGTTTTTTTATAATTATAATTTTACAATTTTATCATTATATAATTTTATACTATAATATTAATAAATCATTTATGTACTAAAATATGTATTTATGTAATAACATTAATCAATTTAAAATATTCTTTGAAATTGAAAAACCTATGTCCCTCATTTTTAAAAGAATATTTAAATGTTACTTTAATAATAATTATTTTCAATATTTTAATTTAATTAAATTTTTTGATAGTGAAATTTGGTTTAAAATTTATTTAAAAGATAAATAAAGTTTATTTTTTATAATAATTAATTTTATTTCTTTAAAATTAGTAAATAGGATAATCTAACCATATACATATATTTTTAAACATAATGATGCACTTTTTCTAAAAAAAAATTTATCCGTTATGTGTATTTGTTGTAAAATAAACATTTCATCCCATTAAAAATTTTAATTCGAAAAATTATTTAAAATTTTTAAATTAGGTAAAATTTTAAATCATAATATTTTCCATTAATATTAATTACTAAGGTTAAAAATCATTTGCCCAGGTAAAGGTAAATTAGGATAAAAGATAAAAAGTTAAATTAAAAAAACCTTAAAATGCTTTAGTTCATATAAAATAATATTTTATGAGGACAATATAGACCCACACACACTTCCCCTCAACTATTTTATATTTTTTATCCATTAACCTTTGAATAGTAACATTACATTATTCCAAATGTAATGGTTAATTCCAAAACTATCATTCTATTCAATTACAAAACGTTAACACCTACACCATTTAAATACTCGCCTATACATAAAATTTATTATCAAAACTATTAAACTTTTATCCTCATCAAACCCTTTCCCACTTTCATAATCTTCTTATCACCTTTATTTGTCTTAAGGCATTCATTTTTAAGGAATTTTCCAACAGAAAAATCAATCATCCAATGTGATTATTAATATATATTAGTATTTTCCTTTAATATACTCCTTCAAGAATAATCTAAAAAATTATTAAAATAATTAAATAATTTTCATTATTATATTTAAATTTTATTATATTTATTTAAACACAATTATGCAATTCTTTACATCAACTAAGAAAACAAAATGGCATTGACTGTGAATACAAGTGGACTACTTTCTCTATAAAGTGTTGTTATTCATTTTTCATAACAAGCTATTTTGGATAGTAACAAGGAAATATTTTATTAATTCTTATTTTTTATATTTCAAATTTATATCTTTAATATTTTGATTTATCATATAATATCTTTTAATCTATTAGTTGAAAAATGGGACCACTAATCGTGTATACGTGCAGACTACTACATCTATGAAAAATGAATTTCATTTGTTATCACCACCCATACTATATGGTTATAATGATATATTTTCTTATGATATGTGTTAATTATGAAATTTTTATTCATTTTCCTATGTAATAATCTAAATACATTTCCTTATTTATGAAAAAAAATTATAAAATATTACCATTTAGGTTGGTTTTTCTATCTACATGAACGATGATATAATGTTTATGTTGTAAATGATAATGGGAAAGAATAAAATGGTATATTGATGTAATAATAATTAATTTATGATATATTAATAATTTTTTAATGGTCATATTAATATTTTTCATATTTAAAAATATGCAACCTTTCGATATTTAAACATATAGTTACTAGTTTATCTTGTATCCAATTTCACAAGCTAAATTAATTTCTTTCACTTAATAAAAATATGAAAAAAGGAATAATTAGGAAATAAAAATTATTATATATCAAATAATAATCTAATAATGAACTTGAATCCACTTAGTACGAATCAACTCTATTATTGTAATATTTTAATTATAATGATGTTTTCATTTATATTAGAGAAAATAACTATAATTAAGTAATATATTTATAATGATGGATTATAAATAATGATTATAAATGGTAATAAATTTTAAAATGGTACTATATTAAGTAATTTATTTATTTATTTTGATTATATAGTATGTTATATCTAACTCAAGATACCAATAACTCAAGGTAATGGTTTTTGGTAACACAATTACCTCTCACTGAGTTCACACATATTAAATATTTATAGTAAACATTAGGTATGATATTCCTTATAATGGTATTAGGATGTGTTATATCCTTTTTATATTGAAATTATGTTCTATATCCATTTACTTTTACATGATGTAAATATTTAATAGAATTTTAAATTTTCAAGAATAATAACTTATCTATTATAATAAATCATTCTCCTCCATGTCTATATTTTCCTTCCCACCTATGATCTATTTAAAAATTTTTAAAAATAATGATGAATTAACCAAATTATTTCTCTTCAAAACATTCCATAATATTTATATAAACTATTAAAGAAATTTAGGTTTTCAATGAAATTTGTTTTATTAAAATAAATTTATTTTCCTCTTTATTAACTTTTATCTTTCAACAAACATTTTCCTAAAAAAAGTTTATTTATAAATTTTTTATATAACATAATTTTTTTCAATGTAATTTTCTCTTAAATAATATTTTATAATTTAGTAAAAATTCTTTTGAAAATTATTTTTAACACTATCTTATAATGAACTTACAAATTTGTAATGTAATTCTTAATTTTGGGATTCCTTTTTTCCCTCTATATCTAAATTCTTATTTCAGTGAAGTTATGTTTCAAGATTCACCCTCTATTTAACCATATGATGTATTAATGTATTGGTTGATCGTGGTTCAGTATCAGTCATTAAATTTATTGAAGTAATTTTAATTGATACATTTGATAATGTCATACAACCCATTTTTCATTCCATGGGTTATATATGGAATGATGATTTCATGAAACCCTTTTTTCTTTCTATATTTTGTTTCATAATGTGATGATAATTTTTTACTGTAACATATATGTATGGATTATTGTTTTCATGGGACTAATATCTCCCTCCAATATTTTGGTTAAATAATTATATCTCATGACATAGAAATGTTAGGTTAATAGGTTAGTGAGTATCTAAGTTCACAAAGAGTGAGTGTGATGGTGGTAAGCTCTGCTTGAAATTTCATGTGTGAATATATTTGTAGGTATTTGGGTCATTAATAAAAAGAAATCTTATTTTTATTATTATAACACTTTCTTTGTTATGTTCTATGGATCCGGTTATATGCTTCATATTTTTATTTTTTCAATTGATGGAAGAAGAATTATTGTTTCATATGATATGTTTATCTTTCATGATTATGTAAAACACTTATTGATTTATATTATTTTAAATCATATAGTTATATGTATTCATTATTTATCATATTTTTATGATCTAACCTTTTTTCCTTTTGATATGACATATTTTACTAAGCATTTTAGCTCACCACTTCTTCTGTTTTCCTATTCCCTATATTTTAAGATGATTATTGGTCATGGAATGTATAATAGGGGGTCTAGTTTAGGGAGAAAATTTCACAAAATGTAAAATAAGTTTTTCTATGTTTCTATTCTCCAAGACACTTAACCTTTTAGTACTAAGGTTGAGATAATATTTGTGAAATTTATTATTTAAATCATGAAATTAATATATTATTTATCTAGGTTTATCTAGGGTTTCTACATCTCATATTTACCTTATAAAGTAGAAAACAAATATTATGACTCTAAAGATGATCCTAAATGATAAAAAAAATCCCATATAAAATCTTATTCAAGAAACAGGATAAATATGTGTTCCCTATATCCAATAGATAAATACCTTTTATGGGTATAGCTGAGTGATTGAGATATCAATGAAAAAAAAAATTTATTCTATTTTTAATAATAATATAAATGTTAAATTATATTCTACTTATTTATTATTCTATTCACATTATATTCAATATGAGATTCTAACTAAGTTTTTTTAAAATTCATGTTATCTTAAAGTTGAGTGTGAAGGGGTCGTAGTGTTTTGATAGTGTTTCTAGGTTATTTTTTATGGGTTTTGTATTGTTATACAATGATCATTTGAAGTGGAAGACAACCCAAAATAGAGTGAAAATATATATTAAAGAAATAAACATGAAAATAATCATGAAACAAAGTACCTATAATTCATAAACAACAGATGTTTCTATTTTCTTTCCATAGAGAGTGTTTAAAGAAGATCATAATGATTAGTGAACAAAAGCACCCAACCTCTAAGGTGATTCATCGAACAATGAATCCATGATTATATCACGAAGATACCCAAAAAATAAAGGGGTTATAATTCCATATCAAATGGGAAAAATATTGTTTTGAGAGGAATAAAATTAATCATATTATCATATACATTTCCTACATAATAACATATGATATCTAACCTCTTATATAGCCAAATATTAAGGGATATCATATTCATACTTCATTGTATGAATTTATCATTATAGGGGAATAATATATTAAATTTTTTTAATAAATTTAATGAAAAGACATTAATCCATTCTTAGTGGATTGTTACTCATGAAAAAACCATTCATGGGAAGTAAATAATATATTTATAATGTATTGATATTATATTCACGCATCGTATGCTTGAAAAATAAATGCACAATATACCTATATTAAGTGTAAACTATATATAAAATCATTATATATATGTGTGTATCAGTAATCATATTCACGTGTAAATGCATCTCATGCATGTAAATTTTAGTTTACATCTAACAATATCCCACTTTCACTAGAATCCCCAAAAAAAATATGAAAAACATTAGATATCATTGTGAATCTATCCAAACCCTTTTTGATATTATTTTTTCATAAAACTATATCCATTTGGAACAAAAACATAATCCAAAACATTATCCTTATCTAAGTTGCCAGCTTTTTAACCTTGTGGGACTTAGCAACATTGAAAAAAAATTTGAAATCCCATTTTCATAGATATATGAAAAGAACAGTCTCTAGAAAATAATCAATATTACATAGGCTCTTAAGGGGTCTAGTATGATCTCCATCAAACATACTCATATCTCTATATTAACATTTCCAACACAAGATTCATCAAATGTATCATATGTATGGCTATATAATCCTTTTTTACAGGACATTAATAGACCAATATACATGGAACATGTCAAAATAGTATAGAGCTCTCAAAATTTATTAATTCTCTAAAATAGTTAGCAGAGTCAATGAATACATCACATATCTTTAATTTAAAAAATAATTACATCACATGTCACTTTTCCAAGTAGTTGACCACATCATATGTAAAACAACTAATAATGGGCATGGATTTCTTTAACCTAATTCAATAAAAATATATATGTCTTTTACATATCATACAATAGGAAAAATCCCATCTTGGTTGTGCTCCATCTAATGACATGAAAAACAACATACCCAACCACCCATATATTAGCTAAGTGAACAAGTAGAATTTTGTATATAGGGTATCAGTGTATGAAGTTTCTCATTCTAGGTATCTCTCTAAACTTAAACAAAAAGTATTGATAATAGTAATACACCCCTATGTATATCGATAACTATATGAAATTCTATGAGATATACTTTAACAGATCAATCCATGTAATGAGTCACTACTAATTACCTCATGAATATATTATTAATATCTTACATTCAATTATTTTAATTTAATATACAATTATATTCATACTAACCATATTATATTACTACAAACCACAATAATCTATAAAGGCCATTGGTTAGGGATAACTCATATTCATACTTTGATGGGATATTATCAGTTGATGGTACATGTAAAATAAAATTGCAACTCACATTAATAAATTATACAAGGGTATTTATTTTAGTATAGTAACATGACATATTTAAAAAAATTACAATCAATCTCTCATATGTCTAGAATTCAGATATTTGACATTACCCTCATGTTGTTACTATGAAAATGATTTCGTCAATCGATCTTCAACATTCTCATGTGCAACCACCCAACTGATATTTAAATCACCCCTCTAAATTATCTCCCATATGAGATGGTATTTACGAATTATGTTGGGTACATTGGTGAGACAAAGGTTTTTTACAATGAGAAACATGTCATGATATATCATAATTACTACCTTGATTATAGGAACAACTATGTGTTTAGAAATTAACTTATGAATCCAAATAGATTCCTTATAGTGTTTGTTGCATTTATGTGTTATACCTATGTTATTTAGTCCACTATGGTGGCTTGTTTGGAACTCTTGTACCTAATTTTTCAACCAATTAGACAAAAATTAATCCAAATTGAGATTTTATATAATTTTTTTGGATTGGAAACTAGCATTTTTGTAACCCATTTCAAAGAACTCATCCTCTCGTCCAAAGTCCAAGAACATATTCATATTTCATCTCATGTACTTAAGGACGATCTTTATATAAATATAGGTACAATAACCTAGAATGTATTGGTATCTAATTCTTATGGTCAAAGAATAAAAGACCTCTGGTTGAGTACATAACATGGAATACAATATAGATTATTTGGCAGATTCTTAAGGAAAATTATTCATCCATTATAAATATTTAGAAGGATACTGGATATTCTTAAGATTCATACCATGAAATACTACTAAATACCCCTTCTTGGAGTTCTCCATGTTAAAACACTTCAATAATTAACCAATATATGTGTTCTAACTTGGTCTAAGAAACCATATAGATCTAAAACTATAGATCATTATATTGATTATGTAAGTTGTTTCACCCAATTCTTTCATGGGGAAACATTTACCCAAACCATTCTTTATAGTGTAAAGTGTGGGGATGTCATTTAGAATAAGAACTACATCATCTATATGTGGTTTTAGAAATCCTAAAATACTCCCACTAAACCTCTCGTATACATAAGAATCATCCACATTCTTAATGAAACCAAACTCTTTGACTACACCATAAAAATAGATATCATAACTTTAAGAAGATTTCATTAATACATTAATAGACCATTACAACTTGCATGAATTATCATTCTCATTTGGAACATAAAATTCCATAGATTTTATCATATACATTTCCTTACCTAAATTCACATTAAGGAACGTGGTTTTGACAGCCATTCGATATATCTTATAATCATAATGAATTGTTATATTAAGAAATTTTGAATGGAATTTATCATCACCTTATGTGAAAAGGTCTCATAATGGTCAATATCATGAACTTGTTTACAACCATTTTACACTAAACATGGTTTTTGGGTATACACTCAACCATACATATCATTTATTTTAAAATCCCGCATTCACCCTATGTGCATCCCCCCTTTAAGTTCATCTACCATGTTCTAACCTTGGTTAGTGTACATGGATCCCATCTCAGATTCCAAGGGTTTTAAACATTTCTAATAATCATAATTCTCAATGGCCTCTGGATAAGAATTTGGTTCATCTCTTATGAACATTACTTAATCATTATTAGCTATGATAAATATTTATCTCATAGGTTCTTGATGAATCCTACCAGAACATTGAGATTATAGTGTAACGTGTGTCGGTTCTGCTTCTATAACTCTTTATAGAACCATCTCAAATCCCATTTTAGGAACACTTCCTTTTTTGTATTGAACTTATACATGTTAAAATTTCCTCCCACTGACTTTGAAACTTGTTTTTTTCTCCTAAAAAATACAATATATCAGGCCACAACAACTTTGTGTTCAAAAGGGTGGTATAAAAATTATCCCATATTTTTTTGAGATAACAAAAAAATAAACACTTTCCAGATTTGGGTCCAAGTATATCATAAAAAATTTCTTCAATGAGTTATTCAAAACCCCATATTTTCATAAATTACATTTTGGGGGTTTTCCGAGTCCATATCTCATATGCTGCATTCAGGAATGATTTAGATGGAATGTGGTTTAGAAGGAATTTAGAAGTATTAAGAGCATTTTCCCAAATTGATGTAGGATGATCCCATAAACACATCATTGATCAAACCATGTATAATAAGGTATGATTCCACCTTTAAGATAAACCATTCCATTATGGTTTTCTGGAATGAGTGAGTTGTGAAAAAATTCCATGAACTCTCAATAAAGATACATATTCCCAGATCAAGTATTTGGCCCACCAATCTGATCGCATGACCTCAATAATTTTTCCCAGTTAATTCAGTACTTCATTCTCAAATTATTTAAACTTTTCAAAAGTTTCATAATCATGTTTCATCAGAAACACATACCCATACAAACTAAGATCATAGGTAAAATTCAAGAAGAAACTAAAACTATTATTTTCTTGTGTAATCATTTTTATATATACCTCACTGTGTATGAGATCTAATATTCCACTATCCCCCTCACCATTTCTAAAAAAAGGGGCTTTCTAATTTTCCCCAATAAAAATGATTCACGTGTATTAAAACATTCATAATTTAATGAGTCCAATAATCTATCTCTATTAATTCTTTGATCATGTTTCACATTTATATATTCAAAGTAACATGCCAAAGGTTTTTGGGATTAGAATCAAACCATTAATTTTTATTAATAATCATATAAATATGATTATCAATATCAAGAATATATAAACCATTGTTTATATTTCCAATTCTTTAAAGCATAAAATTCTTGATACAGAACAGCTATTGTTCCTAATAATGAATGAGTATCTCATATTGTGAAAAAAAGACACAAAAATAAAATTATTTGTTATGGAAGAAACATAATAATGATTTTTTAATTATAGGATCAATCCACTTAGTAAAATCATATCATATGTTCTGACCATTAATGCAACAACATTTTCTCCATTACTGGAAAAAATTTCAACTTGACCCTTCATCAATTACCTAATATCTCTATATTTGTTTTTTTTTCAGCGTAAATGTGTAATATAGACCTATTATTTAATACCCATGAGTCAAAGATGGAAACTTGATTTTTATAACATTCATGTTTGGGTACTTTGAATGTTTCTCATTGGAGACACTTCTTAATCCTAGATAACAATGTTTAACTATTTTATTGGTCATATTTGTTACCAATATCAATATGTTTAATCTAAATAATGATAAAATATTCAAAAAAAACATATATCAGGAGGTGATAATCATGTATTATATCTTTTAATTAATAAATTTTAATGAAATTGATTTCCATAAAAATAATTTCCTCGTACTTCATATCTATTTAGTGGATGAAGATCCATATTTTACTAAGAAATTATATTGATTTAGTTTTCATCTCACTATATAGTTATTCAGATAGGGAATCATCATAATAACAAAATTTATGAATCATGGGTAGTTTAGTGGATACAATCTTATCCGAATTCATAATAAGGATTCACTCAACTCTATTCATTTGGTATCCTAACTATTAGGGAGTCCCAACTAGTGTAACCCAAATAAAATACCAAAAAAACTAAGGGCATTCTAGGGGCACCCATCTTTGGAAAAACACTATAAGATAATAAAATCCAAAGTCACTTGTTATTTTCATTCCTTACACAAGATAATCCTAGGGAACCCATTATTGGCACGAAACTTACTAGTTGGATGATCGAGGTCTTGACTTGTGTTTCTTTGGAATGAATCCCACGCATTGTATTTGTGGGGGTTTATTTTAAGGCAGCACCAGTTTAACATACATAATATGATTATTAAATTCTGAAACATTAAATATTATGTAATCATTATATTTTAATGTTTTAGTTCCTTTTTTGTATATATGCTTCTAAAGATTTTGGTAGTAAATCTCTATTCCAACCACCAAATTAATTTGTTCACACTACCTTAATGTGTAACTCTAAACAGAACACATATGTTTTTCTTAATCACTCATAAATAGACGTAAAATATATTCATGCATATTCAAAGGCATCATATGTATATGCTATATGAATTCTTAAAGTAAAGTTATATAGTTATATGATACTATAAAACTCCACTTGTGTAATACTGGAGTGAAATATATCCAACCTTATTCACTTTTTCTAGCCATGGAATACCTCTAAAAAATTTGGTGGTCTGACTCCATGTCCTTCTACCTGGGGAGACTTTACACAAGATTGAATTCAACTCATGAAACCTCAAACACTTAATATGAACAAACTATGCTCATTAAATTTTCTCAATCTTATAACAAAAGTAAAAATTGAGTCCAAGATAGATTAAATCTAAATTCTTTGTTATCAAACCAGGTACGATATAAAAGGCTCTATCATGGATGCAATTTATCATATAAATGAGAACACATAGTATTCATATTATATAAATAATTGACTAAACATAAATATCATTGAAATTTAACAAATTACTAGTCAATTTATATATTTATCAACATGATACCTTTATGAACTATTCATAAATAAATACTAATTATTAAAATTTTATAATTTAGAAGGAATATAAAAAATTTATATTTATTTCAATATGAACCTCGTCATATTTTATATTAAATATAATTTATATGATATTATAGGAACTATAAATATTTGATAATTCATCATCTATTATACAAAAATTTAATATAATATAAATATCATATATATTTTATTTATAAACACTTAATAAATCAACTCTTATTCCTCCAATCCATTTTTTGGGTATTTTCAACTAACAATTTTAATGGTATGTGTGAACCCAAACAATTCCAAAAAAATAAAACCATTAAAAAGTAAAATACATCCAAATAAAGACTATTTTGATATTCCCCTCCCTAGTACCTACATCAATAAAATAAACCTCCACCTTCGCATGGTCGCCCGGCTAGCTGTCCCGTGTAGGTTTGCATGGGTCCGATAACAATGATAAGTGTCATACCCTCTCATTTGTCTAAATCTGGATGGTTATTCTCTGGTGGATACTTCTTGATCTAAAACCAAATCTGAGGAATATCCTCATAGTATGATTTATTACTTTCACATTCAAAAAAACATATCATACAAACCATATGAACTAACAAAATATAACAAATTTAGTCAAAGGAAGCATATAACATTCATTTGGAACACTATCTGACTCAGCTCCTCAGGATAAATCGGTTACCCTAGTCCACTAGGGCCATATTCCTAGCTTGTTCCCTTAGGGAGAGAAGAGGATAATCAAGAATATTCATGCAAAGGTCACATAACAACAGACACACCTCATTTCTAGGACTTGATCGTCTAGTGGAAGAACTGCCACCCAAGATGAGTGGAGCATTGGGCATTTCAATTCATCTATAATTTCCCCGGTGTTTAGGATGAAAAGATAGACTCCCTGCTTTAGACCTGACCTTTCTAGCTTTGGAGGGGGATTCCAAGTGCATTTTCGAAATCCTTCCTTGGTAGAGGGTGAATCCATCCTCATTAACCACCACTTGTTTACCATTCATCATAGGAGAGCTACAGAGATCCTTAACACCCAGAACCATTGCAGTAGTCACCATCGAGGGGCGTACTCAGCCAATACCTATACTTGACACATGCTCATCCCTAGTAGGGTTGTGAGATACTGGGGTAATTCACAGCACCAGATCCCCTTTTTTGAGAAGAACCTTAGTTTGAGAAGCCTTCAGCAGGCCGCTTGGGGAGCCATTAATCACCAGAACTGGGCCTTGAGAAGAATAGGTAGCTAGCATCTTCCCAAAGGGTGGTTTCAGAGTAGGCTCCTCGTTCACATAGGGGTCCTGAATAGAAGAGGGAACCAGCATCTGCATAGAGGGTGGAGTTAGAGTAGGCTCCTCATTCAGAGAGGGTGGCTCATCCACCCAATAAGTTGGGGGACCTCTTCGATGATGGAATCCATGACTATGACATCTGGATCTCGAATTCCCTTGACAGAAGTAGAAATAAAAGAATCTCACATCTCCTCATCGATGATTTGTTGCTAGAACCCATTCTCACCACCCATAGAGAGCCAAATGTGGTGTTAAAGAACACTTGAAATATCTATTTTAAAGCAAACTCATGCATACCATGGGTGAAACATGTGAGAGGTTGAATCATTAGTGCGCAAGAAATAGACAAGACGATCACTAATCCCCTTTAAGACACCAGGGTCTGGAAAGGCAGAGGTAGTCTGAGAAGGAAAATCTATAGGGATGAGTGTTTACAATCGCGTCCCCTATGTAAATCAACCATCCATCAGAATAGGAGAAATGGCCATTTATCACACCTTCGTGACTCGCATGACCAAGCCCGTTAAAAATACTCAAAATACTGGAGATTAATACTAAAATGGTTGCGTTTGAGAACCCCAATAGTAGCTTCTTTCTACAACCCCCAAGATGAGTTCAAATACCTTGAAAAGATACACACTAGGGGACGATCCGGACCAAACTTTTCAACCAAGGTACACGAATTCACCTCCACAAATTCATGGAATTATGAAGGTTACGAGGAGAACATAGGATACCCATTGAGTGATTCTAAAGACTTCGGTGAGATGCTGATAACTGGAACCTTTCGTAGAAGTGACAATGGTAGAGGAGGAGGATCAAAGAACCTCAGAAGCTCAAGGAGATAGTAAAAGGGGGCACAGTCAGTCCCGTGAGCTCAACCTCTGAAGAAGGAACCTGTGCCTCCACCAGCAGCACTAGGGTTAGCCTCGAGCCAAGGGGAAACCTGCTCCCCATTCCTTATGATTTATAAATAAAATTATTAATCCTATATCATAAGTCATCCCATTTAATTTTAAAAATTGTATTTTAATTTATTAACATTTAATATGTTGTAATAATATTTCATAAATACTTAATTAATTATTAACAAACAATTTATAATTTATTTATTTATTTCTAAAATCCTTATAAATTAAAATATCCTAAAACCTCATTGATTATTATTTACAAACATTTTATAGTCCATAAAACACATTTAATATTTAAAAATATTTTTAAAAAATATTTTTTCCATAACCTTTTGCAGAATCAATATTTTTTGTCAAGGTATCATGTATTTCCCCTTATAGAGGGTTTCTAGAAGCCTCCATGTAAAGGTATGTAACTCCTTACCTTTTCATAGATTATATTTTATGTTCCTTATAAGGGTAATATAAATTTACATTTAAATAGCTTTATCTACATAAGGGTATAGATGACATTACCCATACATTGATTCTTCCTGTAAGGTGAAATCCTTTATGTTACACAGTTGAACTATAGTGGAACGGTACTGCATTTAAACAACTCATATGTGTAAATTTTATATTAAGGTTACCCTTATATATACCTTATATATAAGTGTATGACCTTTCCACATCCAACCTATATAAAGGTAATATAGAGGATACCCTTATAATGACCTTCTACGTAAGGGTATACCCTTTATATAGCTGACCTACATAAAGGTATATGAAATTTACCATTATGAAACTTACGTAAGGGTTTGTAATCGTATTAAAGTTTACAAAAATTCTATTTTTCATTTTTCCAAAAAACCACTATTTAAAACTCAATTATTTAATGAAGAAACTCCTTTGATACCATTGATGTGTCATATATGATCATATAATGATCATTTTGACTATAGGACACAATAAAACATAATCAATATATCTTCGATAAATCAATGTATAAATAATTGCAAAACAGATTACCTGGAATTCAGGATTAGAAACAACTTCGATTTTTGTTCCATAGAGTGTGTTTGAGGAAAATCTTTAGGATAAGTGAAAAAAATCACCTAGCCTCTGACATAATACACTGAAAAATGGAGCCATGATAATAACCTAAAGATACCTAAAATATGAAGGGTTATAGAAAATTTTAAAATGAGAAAAATATATTTTTTAAGGAATATAGTTTAGCATGGTCCTATAAACATTGCACAACATGATAGGAGAGGATCACAAGATCTTATATAGTCAAAGCACAAGGAATATTGTATTCATAATGTACATATGTGTTTCTATTTATTGGGGTATAATTCATTAAAAAATCAATGAATTTAATACAAAGACTTTAACCCATTCATAATGGATTGTAACTCATGAAAAAACCATTTCATAGAAATAAATAATATATATATATATTATAATTGTGCATCGATTACATGAAAAAAAAGAATTATATGCATATATTAAATGTAAAGTACATATAATATAATATATATATTTTTATATGTATCATGTATCATATGTATATGTAAATGAATCTCGTGAATTTAAATTCTTTCCCCATTCAACAATTTGTGCATGTAAAAATGAAAAATGATTTATGTTGAGTTTTTTTGGGATTGAATGAGTTATAGAATTTTGAAGTTTGGTGTTTGGGATGAATATGATCATGAGGGTATTTTGAAATCATTAATATGGGAAGAATAATGACATGATGGGAATGTATGAAAAAACATAGGTAACCGAAAATGGATTTTTTATAATTGAGATCATAGGTGGAAGGTTTAAATTTCTTCATGGTATTCCAGTTTTAGATATTGAAAATGAAAGGATTAATATTATGCTATCGGTTTAAGAGGCTTTTAAATATCAAGGATTATGAATATTTTAAAGAGAGATAATGATAAAATATTAGATATTATTATTGTTTACAGGTGACATGTTCATGCCTGAGTCAAATAAGTAATAGTTGTAATGATAAAAGTTCAGGTTGTGTGTGTTTTTTAAATAACAGATAATTAAGATTTTAGTGGATAGTAGAAGAATAAAAAAAGAAGAGATTATGTATCTAAAGTAATATTATCTAAAAAATATTTTTCTCAAGATTACAGTAGTGAGTTTGAAAAGTTAAGAAGAAGAAGTAGATCCATCAAGAGTTCTTCATGTTGTGTGTTTATTGGGCAGTTATTCTAGTGTTTATTCAATAGATAATTTATAAAGTGGTTTTTCTGAATGAATATTGATTTATGATTTATATATATTATATTATTTAATATAAGGATAGTATAATGCACATTTTTTTGATGAAGTATATTCTCAAAAGAATGAATATATCCTCTGGTGGTGTTGTATTTCATTTTAAATGCTGGGAGATGGTAGAATCTATGAGAGGAAGTGTTTCTGTTATAAATCATGGGATTCGTATAATTAATTACCCAAAAAGTTAAATCAATGTCAATATATTATTAGATAATATATGGCATGTGATAATCATCAGCTTCAGTAAGGAGTAAACTCACATATTATGGTCAAACATTATTATAACTACTTTTCACCTAGTTATTATTTACATTCATATCATTCAGCTGAGATTGAGTTTTTTCTACATGAATGTTTCATGCCATATCAAACAGGAAAGGCTTATTTCAAATTAAAAAAGTATATAAAGATATTGAAATTGAAGCATGTGTCCCCACTCGATGTATCTATTCTATCCACTACGAATTTTAAGTGGTATTAGAGGTGAAGGCTCCTTCAGTTTGATTCTCTTAATGTGTAGGAAGATATATAATATCAACTTTATTAATAGTATAGTTGTTCCCACATTTTATTGAAATAATTTCCATGGTTGAAAAATAATAATTTTTTATTTTTATTGTCTTAAGGTCATGAAATTATTTGTCTAGACACTATGGGATTTACACCCATTCAAAATGGTTATAAAATGACATTTTTTTATAAAAGGAATCATGGGGTTGATATCAAGAGCAAGAATTTCATTTTTATGTCTCTCTCCAAGAAGTTTTTTACAAAATCAAAGTGATTAAAAATTATAAATAAATTTTATATTAACTTAAAACTACTTATGAAGGGATTATAAAAGTTAGAAATATCAATCTAGAAATTTAGAGAATCAAATTTTAATATAAATATATAACTGGGGGAAAATCCATTGATGATTATTTCACTATAGTGAATGAGATTTTGAGCAACATTAGAGGTTTTTGATAATAGTTGCATGATTCCATTATTATAAAGAAACTCATGAGGAACATCACTGATAAATTTGAAGAAAATATTTTTATCTTGAATATAAGGATGATATCTCCTTAGATGATATTTACAATATCTTCATTTCTGATTTAATTATAAAGATACATGAATTTAAGAATAAAGGGAAAAATTAAAAGGCTTTTGAATCCATCAAGAATATAAATCTTGAAGAATAATAACCCAAACATTCTATAAAGTCTGATGATTATTTTGATGATATTAATAATAATAAATAGATAATAAAGTATCTTTTCTCTAAAAATCATAGAAAATAAAAGGTAAAATATAAGGGGAAACTATCTTTGAAATACATCAAATGTGAAAATAATCAATACATTATAGTTAGCTATCCAAAGAATAAAAATTATTTGTTCGATTCTAATTGTCAAGAAAAGAAACCATAATGTAAGAAATGGGAAAGGGTATCAAATATATTAACAACATAAGTGACATAAATAAAATATTTCCAAAAAGAAACAAAAGAAGCATGATGAGAAAAGGAGAAGACTAAGACTCCTTGAGTAGAAATTCTAAAAAGAAACACCAAAAAAGGTGATGAACTTCATGGATCATGTGGAAGAACAAGAAACCTCTCAATATGCGATGAGGAAGGTTGTGAAGATACTTACAAATATTATATTCTAATAACTAATTTAGAGTCTTATATTGAGCAAAAAATAAGGATATAAAAATTAAAGATAAAACATTGAAGAAATCATATGGAAAGAAAGTTGAAGAAAATGAATAATATCTCAAAATAGAGACTGGAATCATTGAATATCTCAAAAAATTCTTGATCAAATTTTTTGAGTATATAGAGACCAATAAGGATCATAAAGATAAATTGATGATAAAATGATTAAATGTGGTAAATATAGAATCAAATATTTTTATGGTTGAATAGGATTTATAAAGGGTGAAAAAAGACATCAAAAAAACCTTTCTAAGTTAATGCTCAATCAACTATAATAGATTTTATATTTAGTACATCAATTCGGGTTAAATTTGTACCTAAAATTCTCAATATGTTGAATATTTTTTCCTATCATTTTATGGTCTATTTAAAAATCTATAAAATTATATAGAAGAACATTTGTTGATAAACTCTCTTATATATTTTTTTAAAAAAGGATAACTTCAGAAAAATTAACCTCTATAATGAATAAGAAAAATTATGTTATATCTAATTAACAATTTCAAGGACATGGAATGTAATTTTCTAGATATAATTTTGGAATTAAAAAAGCTAAATATTCAGTGGTTATTATTAGTGTTTTGGTATTTTTAACCAATAGGATATTGCATGTAGTTACAAAATTTCCTTACTTATAAGAATTCATGAATCAAGGGGGTTCAAATATGAATTAAATAAGAATGAATCTCCAAAAAAGAAATATGTGAAAAAAATATCTACAATTTTTCTTACATAGTACATGTTTAGAAAATTTGAGTGATCATGGCATTGTGCTAAAATGTTCATGGAAAAATTCCCAATATAATTCTCCAATATTGAAAAGGGGAAAACTATAAATAATAATCAAAGGGGAATTAATTCCTAGTGTAAGTAGCAGATGAAGTAAATAAGTATAGTAAAAACATAGATTATTGATAGTGGGTGTTCTTCAAACATCAATGGAAAAAAAATATTTAATGATATAGAAGATCATGAAGGGGTAGTAGTTAAATTTGATAATGACAGCTCCTTGAAAATCAAAGGTGTTGGAACTACCAATATTTTTTTCAAAAAGAGTCAAATAAAAAATTGTATTATTTATGGAAGGACTAAAATGTGATTTTGTTAGTGTTATCCAATTTTTATATAAAATAAATGAGGATTTTTTTTCAAATAAATCATACATTATCAAGAGATGAAAATATATAAGATTAATCACAAGAATATAAAGAGAAAGTAGTTTCATATTGGTGACTCATCTAATTCATGCTATATGAGTTCCAAATATGAGAACGAACTATGCCATAAAATATTTTCCTATATAAGTTTGAAATACGTGAGTAATATTAATAACTATGAGTTCATGAGAGGCCTGAAAAATCTAAAAATGGATAAAAATCATTTTGTGACACATGCCTAAAATTTGATATGGTGAAAGTGATACACAAGATGGTGGATATTTATTCCACTAGATCATTAGAACTCATATATGTAGATATATGTAGTCCTAGGAGGAAACTTTCAAACTAGGATGATCTATATTTAATTAAATTCATTGAAAATCACATGTAGATTATTGTTGTTCTCTTTATAAAGCATCAATTGGAGACTCTTCAGGTGTTTCATATTTTTAAAAATCAAGTTGAGAAAGAACATGGTATATATATAAATAAGATGGGGTGGGTTAATGGAAAAGAGTATACATCCAATGATTTTGTGAGATTCTTAGAAAAAGATAGAAAAAACACCAATATACTTCACTATACACTCCTGAAAGAATGGTTGTATCTTAGAGAAATAATTGGATCATTGTGGATATGGGAAGAACCACGCTAGAAAAAATTATTTCATAATTTTTTTAAAAGAAACTATGTGCATTTTTGGGAATATTTAGAATAGGTTTTTAGTGTGACCTAAGACATACAATAATCTAAATGAGATTTGGTTCCTTAAAATAATAAAATTTTTAAATACATTAAGTTATTTGTAAGACCATGTTATAAGGACATAAAAAACTTGTTATGTTTGATGAAAAATTTAAATAAGACACCTTTATAGTACATTTTTATATTGGGAGTGTCTAAAAATACTGGATAAAAACTAAAAACAATCTTTTATAATTTTTATATGTCGAGATTTTAGAAAATTATAACAGAAGAACTAATTTATTTAGACTGAAGATGAATCTTCTAGAGCTTGAAATATAAAGATTCTAGAAAAATAGGTTTTGGAATAGGGTGGAAATGATCACATTGTGGTTGATATTTATTTTTATGTAACCAATGATTAAGAATCATGTAACACCTTAGTATTTAATAGTACATTATCTCTTTAAATTAATTCAATAGCTTGCACCACACGCAACACTAAGTTCGAGTGCACCACGACATACCAAACTACTTGTTCAAAAAGTTGTTATGAATAGTATTAAATGAATTTTGAATTTTATAAACTCCATATAATTTTAACATTTATAATATGTGTTTATAAGACAAAATATAATAACAAATTCAATTTTTTAGATAAAGGAAGTATTTTTTAAAAAAATGATGTTTTCTGCCTATTAATGGAGAACGCTTTTTAAATCCAATATTTGACACTTTTATATATTAAATTTTATGAAATTAAATTCCTCTTTATAAATGGGACATAAAAATTTAGTTTGGATAATTTTTTTGTACTATTCTGATAAATTTCATATTTTGATGAATACTGAAAAATACTAAATTTTAATGGAAAAAAATTTCTTTAATAAAATTAATTTATAGTGTTAAATTATAAATTTGAGTGGTTTTAAAGTATTATTAGATTTTATTTTTACCATTTAATCCAATTTTATTCATTGGATTTAATTTTAATTTTTAATTAGACATAAACGCATTTCAATCTTTTGATAGTTTTTACTTCTTAAAAATCAGATTTCTAGTTTTTACAATGAGAATTAATTTTAAAATAATTAATGAAACTTCTATGTTTTTAATTGGGTAAAATTTAAATATTTTTTGAATTTGTAATATCAAAATTATATTTGGATTAATTTTTGGTATTTTTCTAAAAACATTCAATTTTTGAAGAATAGTGAAAAACATTGTGTTGTAAATAAAACCTGAATTTTTCATTTGAATAATTTTGTTAACTAAAAATTTATATTAAAGTCAAAATATATACCTAATACATATATTATTCCAATATAATTTATTGGAGTCATTTTATAATAATATTAGACATATTAAATTTTATTGATCATTTTTAACGACTTTTACCCACCTTCCAGGCACATTTGAAAATTTGAAGAAAAAGTAATTTTACTGCCCCTGTGAATTGAAATTCTAAAAATCTGAGATACACGGTTGACATCAGTATGTAAAATGTGTTTCAATATGATGAAAATAATATTTGTGAATAGTAACTTTTGAATTTTATTTACCATGGGTAAAAATAAATAGGGTAATTAAAGGTAAAAATGATATTATAATTACCCTAACACATGTCCTAATTCTACTGGATACGTTTTTTAAACAATAGAAACATTAGTAATAAAATATTATCCTCATTGATCTACTTGGATTATATTAGAAAATTTATTATATTTTATTTAAAAAATAGTTATAAGTGTTAAATTCATATTTCAATAACTAAAAATTTTTTACTATAGGGTTATAAATAAGATAAATTCAACTATAAATAATCATTATAAATTTAAAAATATTTCCTATATCATGTTATTTTATTTATAATTTTTAAATATTAAATAATAAAATTTATTTATGAAAAAATGATGATGCAGTAATTTTCTTATTAATGAAATATTAAAATAGTGAATATTATAAATATTAAAATAAATATATATTAGGACTTTTGATGCATTCCACGAATTTTATAGGTTAATATGACATGTTAGGGTTGATTCAATTCATTTATTTTAAATTAATCATTTTTTATGACTTTCACAAAAACCAAATATGAAATAGTGTTAAAATTGACAAAAATGAGTTCTTAAAAAAATTGTATATTATTAAATTATATAATAGTCCTAAAAATATATGGTTAATCCAAAGGACTTATATAATTATATATATTTCATTAATGAACTTATTTATGTTCTCTTGTCAATTTATAGTATGTTTATTAACCATGTATTATTAAAATACAAGAAGACATGGTAAAAGTTAAACTATTTAACTAAGGGTTAAACCTATAAGATATGGTTAATATGGTGACATAAACTGTTCTAAAACCTATTTTTTGAGATTATTTCGATTCATACCCACCTTAACCTCTACATAAATTAATTTAGTTCTATTAGAAAATGAAAATGATTTTATAATAAATTAATATTTCAATCTTTTCCTAAAGTTCCCATCACCTCTCTTATAAAAGGGTACTTCCCCTTATCTTAACTTCACACCTCCAAATACATTTTTCTTGGACAAAACCTATTCCAATATCCTCCCAACTACCCTAAATTCAACCTAGATTCCTTACGTTGATCAGAAATCCAACCTATGTAGCCCTTTTGTTCAAATCAAAAGGAAGAACCCAGAGAAGAGGTAATTATTTCATCGTCTCTTTTAACGTTTTTTTCTTCTTCCACTTCCTTTTTCTTTGATATTTCCATACTAAAATAATAACTCCAGTAACTTATACATATTTAGATGTTATTATAAATACGTTAAAACCAAATTCATTATTCCATCCTTCCTATGAATGACAAAGTAACCATATGTGTGTACGTACGGTTTACTGTATCCACGTCGTGGTGTAGTTTGTTATTCAACACTACGTTATTTGGATGGTTATAATAATGAGTATAGTTAAATTAAATAATTAATATAAAATGGTAATGATTCGGTATATATAATATACCATCGAATTAATCACCTTTTTACCATCGATAGATTGATATTGTCACTCCTGCGTAAGTACGGATTGTCGTCTCCACG
The DNA here is from genome assembly GCA_963277665.1 of Viscum album. Lineage (NCBI taxonomy): Eukaryota > Viridiplantae > Streptophyta > Magnoliopsida > Santalales > Viscaceae > Viscum > Viscum album. The sequence goes on from OY728123.1 coordinate 672,959,739, forward strand.
ATGCATTGAGATTCATATTTAATGATCACCATTAAAGAATTTTTATAAAAATATATATATTGAATAATTATGAGGTATATGAAATAATATATCTACTAGAACAAAATATATTTATGTAGATAAATATATTCTATTTACTTACTTTCATATTATATGATAAGAAAATGGAAACAACGTTCATGCGTACGTACGGATTACCGTCTCCATGAACTGTGTTTCCATTTCATGTATCTATCTATTATAAATATTTATATTCTGAATATATATTATATATAAATCATGTTTTATATTCTGGAAGTATGTAAATCATGATCTAAGTGATATGATAAGGAATAACAAGTTAAAACATGTACGATAAAGAAAGCGATTATTACCTGAAATATAACATTAACATGGAAATTATTATTAAAATGGGTGGTATAAAGTCACAAATGAATCCTATTTGATATCGTAAATATTAATATGGTAATGGAATAATTTAATAATAGAAAATGTTTATTATATAGGAGGTTAAACGTACCCTCGACCAAAGGAAAGTTAAAGGTAATGTTTAATTCATCAATCTCATTATTATCTAAGATTGTATATGTCTACGTTTTTACTAGGAAATATTTATTATCCATTACTGTGTTTCATAAAAATATTTTTCAAAAGGATTAATTTTAATGTACTATTTAACTAAAACATCATTTTAAATGGTTATTCTTATAAATAATTATCATTAATGTTCAGTTTTCAAAATGGTTTTACGAATTCATTTATATGGACAATAATGTTTTAAAATGTTAATTACATTAAAATGTTTAAAAGTGGTATGGGAAGCATTGATTCGAATTTTTTTTCTAAATGTCTTCCTTTCTAAATTGTGTGAGTTTTAAATGATTTCAATAAAATAGGATATTTCTCTCAAATAGTTTTACTGATCATTTTCAACTATGTCAACACCTGTTGTTGTATATTATTCATGATTGAGGTTTACTTTTTATAAAAAAAATAAATTTTATTTAATGAATTATGATATATTTTACAATGTATGTGATGTTTTTATACCATTAATGGTTTACCGTTGAATAATTGAAAATTTTTATGCTAGTTTTAGTATGAATGTTTTGGTTATATTCCACCCTTTCCATATAAGGAATGCATTAGATTTAGTAAGTGATGGGTGGGTCCCTCAATATCCCCTCGATGCATCGGTAGGTCTCATGAGACAAATTAGTGTCCTGGCATAAGGCCTTGAAAAAAAATTTATTTGTAGTCTTGGCATGATGCCTTAACTATGTGGTTATGATGTCCGGTATTATGCATTCCCTCATTATGAAATTAGTAATTACATAAGATTATTCGGCTAGTAGAATATCCATGTGACAGTTTATATGGTAATGTTTGATTTATTTTTTCCATATTATCTTCAAGTTTATGTTTAAAAGGTTTTTCTTTTTATTACACATCTTTCCTTAAAATATTATAGCTTCTGCCAAATTATTTACCCTTACTGAGCATCAGAGTTCACCCCTTTCTTATGTTTTGTTTCCCCTAGATTCCAAGAAGTGTATTACGAATGATATACAGGGTTCAGATAGGGGAATAATTGCATTATCAAAGTATTATTTATGTTTTGTTTTATGTTTTAATGTGTAATGTAATTTTCATGTATGTAATCTATTTTCCAAGACTGATAAACTGATCGGTCCTTTGGGACTTGATTCCTTGTAATCATTCCAATGTATTAAAATAATGCACCGGCTCTGGGCTTTTTGGGTCAGGGTGTTACAGTTGGTATCAGAGGATGTTTAGTACAAAACCTTGGAAACTAGATTTAGATAAAATATAATTAGATAATATTATACTAAGATATACTTTTAATATTATGATAAAAGAACATACAATAATATTGGTAGTGTAAATATTATGTGGGTATTCTAAGAAAATACATCCATGTATGGACACAAATAGGTAGAGGTGGCTCTAGCATTGATGTACCTAGGAGTGAAAACTCTGATAAGGAGTTTTGAGCTTGACCTTTGGTATCCTGGTACACGAAAATGGGCCTTAATGAACACTTTTTATTGAAACTCCTATGGGATATGCTTAGGATAATTTACATTTTCTTTACAAACCAATATGCAAGATTTATGAGTAAATATGTTGCAAAAGAAACCAATATTATGATTATGAAACTAGATGTGTGTAAATATTCAATAAATGCTGACAATTTTTATAGTTTTTTATTGTATATTATGATATTATCTAACCTAGTGTATGTTGTCATTTAGAAATGACACCCAATAGAAGTAATGTAGACTCCAACAATACACACGATCCAAAGAGTAAGATGGATCATATATTTCATAGCCTTAAGCCATCATTTAGAAAGGATATAGTCTGTCATGTATCTTCATCATATGAAGAAATAGAATCATGTGTTAATAAGATAATTAAATAATTCTTTGAGTCATATGGCATGGAAGGGAAGAAAGAAAAAAAGATGATTGAAAAAAAATGGATAACGGGAAAAAGGGAAATAAGGATTTTCCCATATGTGATAATTGTGGAAAGAATCACCTTGGTAAATTCTTGAAGGGAGTGGGAGTATGTTATATGTATGGAGAAAAAGGAAACCACTTTCATGATTTCAAGGGTAAGAAAAAGGTTTCAAATGTACAATTATTCATCTGCAAGGTGTTGGGACACTATGCAAATCAATGTCCAAATCATCAGGGTATACCCAAAATGATGCTATTGGATAACAATCAAGTTACGATACTACCATAGATGAAGGGGCACAATTAGTGTTCTTATATTTTTATTAATTAATTGGGTAATTTGATTATTTTGTTAATTATTTACAAGTTATAATACTTATATAGTATATAAGGATTGTACTGCAATACTATTTCATTAAGGATTTAGATTGTGTGGTACCAAGAAAAGTGACTCAATGGCAGGTTAAACTTTTAGGAAAATATATGGTTGAGATAAATATAAACCTTAATATGGTCCTAATACGAAGATAAGTGATTTGGATAAAGTGAATTGGGGATTATTAACAACCTTAGAACTGATTAATGGTTTGTTTAAAGATTGGTTCTTACCATCATTATTGGGAGTTTTCAACATTTTTAAATTTAAGGTTTATATCCAATATTCTATGTTTTACAAAAGGAATGAGAAAGAATGAATGTATTTAATATTGATTTATGGTAATTTAGTTTATTACCATGTTTTATGAGAATACAAAGTTAAGGTATTCCCATGTATGTTGGGTGAACTTCCTTATAAATTTTGTACTATTTGTTTGGACAGAAGTATTGTAGATAAGTCTAAAGGTTGTAATGGATTATGTATGAAATTAGATATTATTTTTTATGGTTAAATAATTTATTAATATTATTTTTGGATTGTTATAGAAAGGAAAACTCGGAGGTCGGGATACAACCCATCGCATCATGCAAGGTCGTGAGACTTGAACCCACAATCCGAAGGGCAACACGGGTACATCACCTACCACAGGCCTATGTGATGTCCTGGTTTGTATAATGTAGTTTTTTTAAATGGTGTGATAGATGAATTATAAATTCGTTTTTTTGGAAAACCTATACGATTATGTTTAAAAGAATATTTTTGAGTTCTATTATCTTTTGGAGAGTTAGATGAGTTTGTGGTAAAAATTAGTTAATAGATGGAACTCTACTTATCAAGTATTATTTTTTTCTTATTATATGAAGAAATTAATTCTTAAAAATTAGGCAAAGGATCTAAAAACCAAAAATTTGTTATCCTAATAGCTTATGTTTTGTTGAACCGATGATATTTCAAATAATCATATATTTATGGCTTTGAGGCCCTCAATTTTCCATTTGTTGTTCACTTGTTTGTGATTGATGACCTCAATCAATCCCTATAAATATTTATGTTTTTTCTAAAATTATGTGTCTATAATTTCCACCAATGTTCTCCTATTTAAAACCCTAATTTAGTGGGGGAATTTTTCATTTCCCTTTCCCTCTTATTAAGAGTAAATTTTAGTAAAGCTATTTTCGATGCGGGTTTTCCACAAAGGTATTTTTTATTTTCAACCTTTTATTTTCTAAGAACAATTTCAAATTGTGAGGAATTATTTTATTGAAGTAGGGATGAATGTAACCCCCCAGGATTTCATAGTACATTATCTCTTTAAAGTAATTCAATATAGTGTACCACACACAACACCGAGTTCGAGCACACCACGACATACCAAACTACCCATTCAAAAAGCAGTTATGAATATTATTAACTGAATTTTTAATTTTATATACTCTATATAATTTTAACATTCATATTATGTGTTTTTTAGACATAATATAAGAAAAAATTCAATTTTTTGTATAAAAGAATTATTTTTCCAAAAATGCAGTTTTTCGCCTTTTAATGGTGAACCCTTTTTAAATCCAATATTTGACACTTTTATATATTCAATTTGAGGAAATTAAATTCTTCTTTAGAATCAGGACATAAAAATTTTTGTTGGATAAATTTTGGTGCATTTTTGATAACTTTCATATTTTGATGAATATTGAAAAAAATACTAAATTTTAATTGAAAACAACTTTGTTAATCAAAACAATTTATAGTGTTAAATTATATATTTTATTGGTATTAAAGTATAATTAGATTATATTTTTATCATTTAATCCAATTTTTTTAATTGGAATTAATTTCAATTTTTAATTAGATATAATCACATGTCAATCTTTTGATAGTTTTTACTTCTTAAAAACCCACCTTTTTAGATTTGACAACGAATATTAATTTTAAATTAATTAATGAACTTCTAGGTTTTGAATTTGGTAAAATAAATATCATTTTTGAGTTTGGAATATAATAATTATCATTGGGTGATTTTTTGGAATTTTTCTGAAAACATTCAATTTTTGATGAATAGTGAAAAACATTGGGTTATAGATAAAAACCTACGTTTTTATTTAAATAATTATTTTAATTAAAATTTTATCTTAAAGTAAAAATATATACATAATATGTATATTAATCCAATATAATTAATTGGAGTCATTTTATAATAAGATTGGACATATAAATTTTTATTGAACTTTTTTAACGTATTTTCCCACCTTCTAGGCACATTTCAAAATTTACAAAAAACGTAATTTTACCGCTATTTTGAATTGAATTTTAAAACTATAAGAGACAATATTGACATAAATAAGTAAAATTTGGTTCAATAGGATGAAAATAATTTTGTGAGTAGTAACTTGTGAATTTTATTTACCACGGGTAAAAATAAATCGGGTAATTAAAGGTAAAAATAAAATTATAATTAACCTAACTCATTTAATAATTCTATTGGATAAGTTTTTTATTGACCAAAAAAAACCTTAGGAATAAAATATGATACTCTTTGATGCACTTGGATTATATTAGGACATCTTTTTTTTTATTTAAAAAAGAGTTAAAAGTGAGAAATTCAAATTTTGATAATTAAAACATTTTTACTATAGAATAATAAATAACATAAATTTGACTATAAATAATAATTAAGAAGATAAAAAGATTTAATACATAATTTTATTTTATTTATAATTTTTAGACATTAAATAATTAAATTTATTTATGACACAATGATGATGCAGTAATTACCTTCTTAATGAAAGATTAAAATAATTGATATTATAAATACTAAAATAAATGTAAATTGGGACATTTTATGCATTACAATAGTTTTATTGGTTAATATGACATTTTAGGGTTGATTCAATGATTTTTTTCATATTAATCATGTTGTTATGACTTTCACAAAAACCAAATACTAAATAGTGTCAAAATTGACATAAATGATTTTTTAAAACAAATACTATTTTACTAAATTATATAATAGTCCTAAAAATCTATGGTTCAGCCAAAGGACTTATATAATTATATACATGTCATTAATTAACCTATTTAGGTTATATTGTAATTTTATAGTATGTTTACTAACCATGTATTACAATAATACAAGAAGACATGGTAAAAGTTAAACAATTTAACTAAGGGTAAAACCTAAAAGATAAGGTTAATATGGTGACATAAACTTGTCTAAAATATTTTTGTTGAGTGGATTTAGTCCCATCCCCAACTTATCCTCGAAATAAATCAATTTGGAGCTGTTAAAACCCAAAAATTATTATATAATAAATTAATATTTCAAGCTTTTCCTAAAGTGCCTCTCACCTCTTTTATAAAAGGGTACCTTCCCTTCTCTTAACTTCACACCTCCAAATCCATTTGGCTTAGCCAAACCCTGCTCAAATATCCTCCCAACTACCCTCACATCAACCTAGAGTCCTTACATTGATCATAAATCCAACCTAAGGAGCCCTTTTATTCAAATCAAAAGTAATAACCCAAAGAAGATATAATTATATTCATTATTCGATCCATCCTATGAATGACAAAGTCACCATACGTGTGTATGTACGACTTATCGTCTCCGCATCATGGTGTAGATTGTTATTCAACACTAAATTATTTGGATATTTATAATAATGAGTATAATTAATTAAAATAATGAATATCACATGTTAATTATTATTTATATATAATAGTCCATCCAATTAAACAACATTTTACCATTGATAGATTGATATTGTCGCTTATGCGTAGGTACGGCTTATCGTTTCCACGACGCGATGAGATTCATCTTCAATGATCCCCTTTCAAGAATTATTATATATATATATATATTAATTATGAGGTATATGAAATAATATTTCTAATATAAAAATATATATTTATGTAGATAAATATATTCGTTTTACAAACTTCCATAATATACGATAAGAAAACGGAAACAACGTTCATGCGTACGTACGGACTACTATCTCCATGAACGGTGTTTTCATTTCACATATCTATCTATAATAAATATTTATATTCTGAATATATATGATATATAAATCCTGTTTTATAATCTGTAAGTATGTAAATCATGATCTAAGTGATACAATCAAGAATAATAATTTAAAACACATATGATAAAGAAAATGATTATTACCCAAAATGTTACATTAACGTGGAAATTATTTTTAAATGGGTAGTATGATGTCACAAATGAATCATATATGATATCATAATTAATAATATGGTTCAGGTATAATTTAATAACATACTATGTTCATTATACAGGAGGATAAACATACCCTTGACCAAAGGAAAGTACAAGGTTAGGGTTAATTCCTCAATGTCATTATTATACGAGATTGTTTATGTTTAAGTTTTTACTGGGACATATTTATTATCCATGTCCATGTTTCATAAATGAGTTTTCAAAAGGATTATTTTTAATGGACCCTTTAAGGAAAAAACATTTTAAATGGTTATTCTTTTAAATCATTCTCATTAATGTCCATGTTTTCAAAATGGTTTTATGGATTTATTTATATGTACATGAATTTTTTAAAATTTTAATTCCTTTCAAAATATTCAAAGTGGTATAGGACACATTGATTAAAAAATTTCTTTTAAATGTATTCCTCCTTAAATTTTTTGACTTAAATTATTTAATGAAAAAAAGGATATTGCTCTAAAAGAGTTTTATTGACCATTTTCAACCATTTCAACATACTTTACTAGATATTATTCAGGATTGAGGTTTATTTTTTATAATAAATTATATTGTATTGAATGAATTATGATATGTGTGACTATGGATGTGTTGTTTTTATACCATTCATAGATTATGGTTGAATTATTGACATTTCGTATGGTAGTTTTAATATGAATTTTTATGTTATATTCCACACTCTTCATATGAGGAATTCATTGGAATTTGTATGTAATGGGTGGGGCCCTCTATAGCCCCTCGATGCATCGGTAGGTCTCATGAGACAAATTAGTGTCTTGGCACATGGCCTTGAAAAAAAATTATTTGTAGTCTTTGCACGATGTCTTGACAATGTGGTTATGATGTCTAGTATTATGCATTCCCTCATTATGAAATTAGTTAATACATGTGATTATTATACTTGTAAAATTTCCATGTGCATTTTTATATGGAAATGTTGAATTTATTTTTACCATATTATATTCACATTTATGTTTAATAGGATGTTATTTTTATTACCCAACATTCTATAAAAGTTAATAGCTTCCGCAAAAGTATTTACCCTTACTGAGAATTTGAGCTCACCCCTTTCTTAAGTTTTTTTCCATGATTCTAAGAAGTGTATTATGATTGATATATAGTGTTAATATATGGTAATAATGGCATTCAAAAAAGATTATTTATGTTGTGTTTTATGTTTTAATGTGTAATGTAACATTCATGTATGTAATCTATTTTTTAGGACTACTAAACTGATTGGTCCTTTGGGGCTTCATTCTTTGTAATCATGTCAATTTATTAAAACAGTGCACCGACTTAAAGATTCTAGAGTCGTGGCATTACAAATAAGCTAGGGATTAGAGAAAAGGGAATCATATATTGGAGAAACATATTGATTCTGTTAATATCATTTCCTAAAAATATGCATCTCTATGAACCAGAAGAATATCTGATTTAGAAAAATAAAATGCTATTATATCACAAGTAGGACCTCAAATTTTTTTGAGGTAATTGAACATAAATATTATATTTTATCAACGAATAGGGAAATTGGTCAAATCAAAAATAAATCTACTTGGGATTTGGTATCAAGTCATGATAATAAATACATCTTTATCACTAAGTGGGTTTTTATAAATAAGTTAAATGTAAAATGTGAAATCACAAGGAATAATTCTAGGATACATTGAAAATAATATTCTCATATGGAAGGATTTGAATTTGAAGATAGCATTGTGATTTTATAAATACCTATGAATATTTGGGTATTATTAATAGTTGAATATCCCAAACATTACAAGATTTATCAAATGGAAAGGAAATCTATATTCTTAAGTAGTGATCTTGGATAAGTGATTTTCATTAATAATTTTTTGGGTTTTCATCATAATAAAGTGGGAAGCATGGTATGTGGGAATAATTAGGCCCTATATAGAATAAATTAGGCCCCTAGATTCTGGTATTTTAGGCTATATTTATTCTTGAGATGAACTAATTTTTTAAAATTAAAAAATGATATTTTTGTGTTTGTAATGGAGTTATCCATAGGTACTCTCATTATAATAATATATATTGTTGAATTAAATTTTTTAGGTGACAATGATAAAATTTGTCAGTATTTTTTTAAATAAATTATTAGTCATTTTTTTTATTTCTATTTTAAGTGATATATCAAATTTTATGGGATTAAAAATCATTCAAGATGTTGATAATATTTTTCTATCCTAAGGAAAATACTCTAGATACATTTTTAAGAGGTTTGGAATGGATGGATGTATGTTTATTTTTACTGATATAATTACTGGAATTAAGATAATGAAATATGGTGTTGGAACTGGTGTGAATCAAATATATTATAGAAACTTAATTTGAAACGTTCTCTACCTAACATATTCTAGACCTAACATTGTTAATTATATGACATTGTGTGATAAAATTCAAAGTCATACCAAGGAATATCACATTCTTTAAACCATGATAATTTTGAAATACATCATAAATACACTGAGTTATGTTATGTTGTATAGATATAGTTAAAATTTTACCTTGTCAGGTTTTCTAAATTTCCAATGGGGTTTCGATTGTATTTATAAGAATTACACTTTAGGTGGCACGCTATTTCTTTGTGATAGTTGTGTATCTTGGAATAATAAGAAGAAAAGTTTATGATCTTTGAGAATAGATAAAAATAGGTATATAGAAGTCACACATTCTTGTAATATAAATTTAGGTTCAAATTTTTGGTTTAATAGTTGATGTTGAGAATCCACTATGCAATGACTATAACAACCAATGTAAAATATAAATTTATAAGAATTTGTTTCACCAATATAGATCAAAAAAAGATAATCTTACATATCGTATAATTAAAAATATTATGGTAGAAGTTTATGTGAAAATTGAGTTTATTGTAATCACGGAAAAACTTGTAGATATGTTAACTAGAAAATTTCCAAAGGATGTGTTATTTATGTGACCCCTATAAAATCATGTTTATATTTCCCCTATCAATTAAAATGTTGGGGGGAAATCTTCCCACCACCCACCCACATAATTCTTTGGATTGTGTTTTCAAATTGAGAGAGAAATGTATCAATACTCCTACTAAATTTTCATTGAAGTTTAATATTCACTAAGAAGGATTGTTACCTTAATTTAAATATCCATTGTTGGGGTTATTAAAAATGGGGATTATTTGATTTATGTTGAAATAGATATTCATTTGAAAACTTTGGACAAAAAATTATTATTACTAAGGGTTGGATTTTTTTAAAAAACATTACATTATCCTATGGTGGGGTGTCAAGATGAATCTCATCAGAGGTAGGTTTCTTTTTATTGATTCATGAGTATGTTTATAAAAATCAGGGTTATGTTTGAGTATCTTGGGAATGAGCTGAAAAAGAGAGGACAGAAAATAAAAATGGTTACATTAAAGAACCCTTTATCTTGGAGGAATTGTTGAAGACTTATTATTTTTTATATTTGTTTTCAAAAGGATCATTGAATTTTTTTGACTACTTTATATGGGTTGATATATTTTTCTAGAACTTTTATGCGCCTTTCATATTAAATGAATAATTTTGTAATTTTTTTGTTCAATAAAAAAAATAAAAAAGTTTCCAATGAATAAGAATGATTCCAATGGATATGTAAGTATGATCTAGTATCTATGTAAAAATCATTATTCCTTATAAAAATATCATGTTGCATCTACATAAATATCAATCTAGGTTTTATAATCCTGAATCTATATGCATAGTCATGATAACTATAGAGATCATTTGTGAGTCTTTATAAGAATCATTAGATCTGCATAAACATCAGTGTGTTTCAAAAAAATCAATTCTTAGGAAAAATTGAGTGTTGAAAAATGAAATATTGAATTTTTAGATTTAATATCTAAATAAGAAAAGGATATATGATGTCAAAATCAATCCATAATTACCAAAAAAGACATTTACAATTTCATTCAAGCAACATGAATATTCTATGATCCCCATATCATAAAGATAAAAAAGTTCTACTAGTATTACTGAATGATAGGGGTCTTAATGAATCTAAAATGCATTTCATCAAATTTCAAGAATAATATAGAAGAAAAGTGGGATGATTATTTACTATTATTCAGTCCCTAAATCACATTATAATGATATCATGTGATTTTATTGGAAATTTGGAGATATCTTGACATTAAGTGTGAATGAAAAGTTGACCCATGATGGTTCTGTTTGTTTTTTGTGAATACAAAAATTAAAAATGATTTATATTGATTTTTTTGGATTTTAAATGAGTGAAGGAAGTTTGAATCTTGTTGTTTGGGAATAATATGATCAAGAGCTTAGTTTTAGAATCTCCAATATGGGAAGCATACCTGAATAATGAATTTGGTGATAAATCCATGAAAGGAATAGGAGAACCAAAAATATAATTTTTAGAATTTCGTTTTTGGGATAAAAGCATAAAATTATTCTAGATATTCCATTTTCGATATCCAGAAAATGAAATGATAAATTTAATGATCTTAGTTGAAGATACTTGGAAATATAGACGTTTTAAAATATTTGATAGATTGAAAAATATAAAATATTGAATATTTATTTTTTTATATTATTGAAGTGGGAATGAATGATTGGAATAAGTAGAATTTCTAGTGCCTATATTCAATGTTGTGTGTGTTATTAAGATCCTATATAAATATTATTTTAGAGGTGATAAGATGATGAGAAAATAATAGATCTTATAGCTAAGGTAAGACTCATCTAAAAATATGTTTTTCCACAGATTACAATGATGATTTTGAGGGAAAAATAATTAGCATATATAAAACATTGTTATACAACTACTGATTTGAGAACACTAATATTTTTATTTTTTATTCAGTAGGTAACTTTTTATGTAGTTTTCTTAAAGAATACTCAGTTGAATTTTGTGGATATTATGTTGATGGATATAAGTATAGGATCAAACGACTGTTGTAGAAGCCACATGAAATAAAAATAAAACCTCTCTCATCTAATGGTGTTGTAATTTATTGTAATTATTGAAAAAAGGGTATAATCATGGGGGGTAGTGTTTGTGCTGGGAAGAGTATAATCCATATAATAATTTACCCAAAAATTTATATTGATAACAAAATATTAATGAAGATTCTATAGAATGAGATAATAACTAGAAACTGCAAGGACTATGCAAAATCATTTTGGTCAAACCTTGTAAAAAATATTGTGTTCCTTTCTATTAGTAAATTTTATATCATTCAGGTTATGATGATTGTAATTCCCTAAAATATTAATATATTATTTCCTTTATGTAATTAAATGTCTTTGATAGCATTATCCACATTAAACACTAAACTAAAATAATATTTTGATGTGTTTAGACTATTAAAACTAAGCCATTGAATTTTAAATAATGAATAAGAGTAACTAATTTATAAAATATTCATAGTAATGAATATAATTATAACTTTGAATACCTATGAAATTTAATTGATAGAGCTTAAAGGAGTAATATGATAATTTTATTCACTAAAATTAATATTTTAAATTTTTTTTATTTTTAAGTGAAATGAAAGAATCATTTTATTAATGTTGATTAGATATATTATAGATATATAATTTGTTTATACTAATTTAGTGAATGGAAATGGTTAATATTAATAGGATTTATTTTATTATGAAAATATAATTCATTATATATTATCATTTTAATTAAAATCGAAATTTATAAATTTTATAATTTCAATTTAACAAAATTAACATTATATTCGGATTAATAATAATAATATTTGTTTAAGATATTTTTTATTTTTCAGAAAAGAATTATTTTTAGGTTAAATCCCCATTTTTACAAGTAACATGAAATTTATTACAATATTAGCATATAGGCATGAATTGGAAATTAATGAAACATTTTTTTGAGTACAGATATTTATTTTATATATTAATTATAATTCTACAAATATTTTTTAACATTTACAAACTCATATTTGATATTTCAGAACCTAACTAATATTTTCTCAAAAATCATCATAAAACATTATAGATATTTATATTAAAATTAATTTTAATAAATTTTGAAAATTTAATAAAAGTAAATGGATTTAAAAAAAATAATTATTTTTTTCACATTATATAATAAGGATCACTTTTTTAGGTATAAAGATTAAGTTAACTTAGGTAAAAACTAGTTACCACGGTAAAAACTAAAATTTTAAAAGTAATAATTCAAGAGGTAAAAGGAATAAAACTTGATAAAAATGTCTATAATTTAGTTTATGTGGTGTGTATATACCTTCTACCTTCCCCACGAAATTATTTCTCAATTTTGGATCCAATTGACATGTTTCACATGTGCTCTATTTATATTAAGTGGAAATATTTACAAAAATGTCATTTTCACCACTTATAAAAAAGATTCACACAAAACCTTTAAATAACTCGAAAATTTTGGTTTATACCACAACCTCTACCCTTTATATTTCTCCTAAAATAAGATTTCACTCTATTGAGCTTCTTGTAACAAGATATTATCCCATGTTCTCTATTCCCAACAGATCTTCTAAGGAAAAGTCAAATTGCACGATGTGAGTAATAATTTTTACTTAACATATTTCTTTTATATTTTTCTTTTCAAATTATAATTTATTAATCCCTATTTAATAACATAATTGTTATTTATATAATTAATTTTTTTATTCTATGGTAATAATATTTTATCGCCTTATCCATTTTCTTATAAGAAAAATGAAACTATCATTCAAGCATTATGTGGACTATCGCCTCTACAAACGTGTTTCATTTACATTCACCATCTTAAAATGATGGTAAAAAATTGGAATTTAGTAGATAATTTTGATATTAATGTCATTATTATGTTTCTTAAATGTTAAACCATATTAATTTTTCCCCCCATTTTATGAAAACTAAATAATCATCTGTGCATACGTGCAGACAACTGTCTCCATGGGACAATTGATTCTCAATTTTCTTCTCATTCCTACCTTAATTGTATTTTCATGATGATGGGATTAAAGGATAAATATGATTTTTATTATATCATTAAGGCTATTGAATTTATCTTGGTAACTAATTAATAATATGATCAGTAAAATATTATTGTTATATTAATCGTTTAAAACGAGTGAAGAAATAGGAAAATTGTCTCTTCTTTATAACTAATGACATTATATAAATTATCTTATCTTTTTAATTCTTTCCAATTATGATATGTCACACTAATAATCCCCAAATAATAACATTATACTTATTGTAAAAAAAATTACAACTAAACTGTGGCATAATCATCTATTAATCTTTGTTGGATAAGGTTTGGGTTAGTTTAATGACATACTAAAATACTACTATGTATGTTGTAATGCACCGACTCAGGATTCCATCTAACATAACTCTCATCCTGGACTATGATAAATAATTATGTTCATTACCAATCCTCATTGGATGTTAACTAGACACTAAGAATCATATAATATACCTAGGCAACAATTTTCTCTCATACAACAAAAATAAATAAGAAGTGTAAATATAATCAATAAATATCTAAAGGGGGTTAAATAAATGTGAACATCAAGATATAAGAAAAAAATTGGAATATAAATAAAGGAATAACATAAACTAATATACATAATCTAGAGCATGAAATAAAATTGTTTAAATGGATTAAACAAAACACTCAAAGATGAAAAAAACTCTAAACTAGCTCCTTTGAGCCACCATGTGATCCAAATTCACCATCCAACCATACATTACTCTCAAAAGATAAAAAATAATCAAATAAAATAGTAAGAAAACTAGACCTAAAAAATATTATTCTGATATAAATTCCTAGTAGGAAACCACAATAAATCATATCTTTGTAGACTCATTCCTAATATATATTAAATAAACTGATTTTCAATTATAATATAAAAATAAATTTTTTTATTATTATTTATTAGAAGAAACAACAACACAAAAAATGTTTTTTATGACTCTTTTTTTATTGCATTAAAAAAATAAAAACAATCACTTCGATAACACTTTTCTTTAACCAATAACTTGTGAAATAATCACTGTTTTAAAGTCCCAATTTGAAAACATTTCATAATCACCCAATTTTTATAAAAAAAGACATTTAAAAACACAAAATTGGTTTCCAATTTATAAATATTTTTTCAAAATAACATTAAAAACCCAAAATTTCCATAAAACATGGCATATTTAAAACATGTTTCTAAAACCCACACAACTCAGTGTTCTAAAAACAATCCACAAGAACTTACCCATTAAAAATATTTCAAAACTCTTTATTAAAACAACATTATAAATTTTAGAGAATTCATATTTCAATTTCATTTCAAAAATAGTTTGAAAGAACATTAAAACCACACTCATTATTTCATTCTATTAAAAACATTTGAAATGCATTTTAAAAAATTTGAAAAGTATCTCAAATAAATAAGGATGGAATGACACAGTGGGGCACCACTATATGGAGTCACACAATTGGAAAAAAAATAAACAACAAGAACATAGGTTAAGAAAAAATCCATGAATTAGGGGATAAAATGAATTCACAAAGGTAAATATCTAAAACAATCATAAAAATGAACCTAGTGTAATTAGAATCATCACTGGGAACTTGAAATAAAATAAATGAACGAGAGACATGAAATTTAGCTGAGAAATACTAAACATTTCCACATCCTTAGAAGATGTATCGATCTACCCAGGAATAAATGTCCATGGAACACCTTCATCCTAGAAATAGAAGCTGATTTTATCCCAGGAACTCCTTTATCCATTGGATAAACAAGTTTTTCATCCTTGGAATTCCTTTTTTAATGGGATTAATGAAGGTAATGTCCACGAAAACTCTTCTTCTATAGTATCACATAAAAAGAGATTACTAAAAAATAGTCTTCTACTCCATATAGTCTAATGATAGTGAAGTACTTACATAATTCTCCCTAGTCACCCCACAATCTCCACTATGGTTTTTCATCACAAAGGGAATCAACTATATTCCTAGGACTCCCATGATGTGTTGGGTGGAGTTGATCACAATTAATCATCTCATAGATCAAATATAAATCATTTAAAAATACATACACATCACCTCCCACACCCTCACAAGTGGTAACCCAATATAAATAGAACATAAAAAGACATATATAAATGAATCTATAATTAACATCGCCTAATAGTATCAAAATACACATGGAATATAATAATAAAAAGGGGAAAATTACTTCACACATATTTTATGAAATCTTATGAATTATAAAATATCAAATGTGACTTCTCTTTAAAAACATTCTAAGAATACAAAGATATTTTATTATTTACATATACCATCTTAATCCACTCTTGATACCAATTTTTGAAAACCACCTTTTAAAATAAAATTGGAACACACTCTTTAATTTAAATAACTTTTGAAAACATTCAAATCCATAATATGTTTCAAAATAAAAATTTCTTGGAATAAATTACCCCTTTGAAACAAAATAACCCATTTTGATTATTTTAAATTCATTAAATAATAAATCCTTTGATATGAAAATAGACTAGGGTTGTAAAAAGGTTTAAAATGTATTATACAAGGGTAAAACATCCATTTTTAAAAATCAAACAACATATTTGAAATATATTAAACAATTTCAAAACACACAAACACTTCGTTTAAATGTAATTTATCATAAGAACACTGTGAAAAATCAATATTTAGTTATCGAGACCACATTTAAAACCAAAAAAATAGTTAAAATCCATTTAGTCATCTTTAGTTACACCTTTAATGGTATCACATTCCATTTCAAGGGATGAAATAATTTTAACTCAAATTTTCCCCTCATGGGTCAAATATATAATCCTAATTTCAATGAAGAAATATTTACAAAATATAAATTATTTAATGTCAAGAAATAGAAAGTGGTGAAAAAAAATCAGCTAACTCGGTTTAATGGTGAATATGTCAAAAGTTGTCTCCATGATTGGAAAACACTCCCACACGCTAGCCCATCTATGATAAAGGGCCCATTATTTGGAATAAATCTATACCTAAAATAATACAAAATATTGATATGGTTCACAAGAGTAGAGAAATCAAGGGAGAAAGAATAGAAAGGTAAGAGGGATGGGTTTGGCAGGATTTACTATGGAAGATTCTACTTGAAATCAAAGTAGGGGCACTAAAAT
Source organism: Viscum album (assembly GCA_963277665.1). Classification (NCBI taxonomy): domain Eukaryota; kingdom Viridiplantae; phylum Streptophyta; class Magnoliopsida; order Santalales; family Viscaceae; genus Viscum; species Viscum album. The sequence goes on from OY728123.1 coordinate 672,977,022, forward strand.
GGAAATAAAAGTAAGGTGACTCCAATAAAGGAGGATCTAGGAATATTCAAATGCAATGGGAATGAAAATTAGGGTTGTATTTATAAAATCAAAGAGGGTAAAAGGTTTAATTTCCAATTTTAATTAATCATGTTAGGACACATGACTTATTGAACTCTGCGCCAACTATGCATGAGCTACTTCCTAGTGAAAACCCACATTAACAGTTTACCTAGATATGTTTAATGGTTAGAAAAACCTTGATAAAAATATTCCAAATGGAACTATAAAAATATATAGTTCATTTCCATTATTTTCACATGGTTTACCAACCTCTATGTAATTTGTGTTCTATAATCAAAGATTACAAGATGTCTTTCCTGGTTTCTCCTTATATCTAAACAGTTTGATTTAAAAATGTGTTGTGTGTTTTCACAAGATATGTGTAGAACATAATGAACTAGAAAACATCCAAGGATGTGAAATCCCATGGTCTCCACTAAACCATGCATAAAAATTGTTCACATAAGGGGAAGCTATAGATTTCCAAGATTCAAGCCAAAACATAATAGAAACTTAAAACAACCCTCAAATTCATAGAATAAAATAAGAGAAATGCCACTATGACATGGTGAGTGTAACAATTCTCCCCTATATACCACATTCTAAACCCAAAAAGTTTCAGGTCTAATTAGAAGTCAAAATAGATATTATTCTAAAATAGGTTCTCATAGATAATGAGTGATCTTCAAACAAAAAACCCTTAGAAATACCAGATAACCCATTAATAAAAGAGAATATCTAAAGATTTGGAGAATGATTATAGGTCTCTCCACCATTTAGAAATGAAAAAAAAATATGGAAAAACTGAAAAAATGTCTTCCATAAAACATTTGGACATTATTGGGCAACCACATTCCTAAAATCTCTAATGGAATCATACTAAATAACAAGACATGTATGACCATGATAAACTTGTTCAAAATCAAAAGGAGATAACTACTCCAAAAAAACATCCCAAGGATTTAGAAAAGATGATCATCAATCCATGAAATATAAAACTAAATATCACAACATTTGGGAGCATGCCACGTAAATAAATGACATGGATCTAATCTAGGGTCACATATGGCATATGTGGGTGTTTAGATCCAACTTCTATAAATATCATCACATGATGACTTTGAAAGAAAAAAATCTCCGTCGAATCAACGGTCTAACTGGAAACAATATACACCCCCCCCCCAATTATATTTAAAATAAACCCATGTTTTCCCATGTCTAATATAACAAAGAAATCCCAATATATGATCTAAACTATGCTAGCGTAAAAAAACTAGGAAAACAAAATTCCCAAAAGAACCACCACTCAAAATGGGTAATCGGAGGCTCGCTCATGAAAACAATTGTATGGTTTTTATCAATCAAAATGTCACTAAACTCTATGAGAACAAATACCTAAAATAAATTTTTACACAAAAGATACAAAACCAAACACTCGAAGGTTACAACAAACAATTTTCACCCATCCATCAACCTCACATTATTCCATGCTTGACCAAGGAAACTTTCCATACTAGAGATCACACAAGAGTATCCAAGAAAAAATAACCCAAACAATTCTAACCATTAAATCAAGGGAAACATCCTAAACCACATGACCCATATTATTCTTAATGATCCACTAGAGAAATACTACCTAGGTTAAAACCAAGGAGCACCACTCTGAGGAGGAAACAACACATGTCACTCTATTTGGAGCCTGGGAAGTGTAAAAAACAGAAAGAATAAAACTTATAAGACAAAAAAACTAATTATTCAATATTCCTTTCTAGGAGGATTTCACTTAACACCAAGAGACATATACCCTTACAAGTTCATGTTCATAAAATTATACTAATTTTTCCCATAAACACACAAGATAAAAACAAAGATACTCATTTTTCTAAAATAAGAAAGTCATTTCAAAAAAAAAACCTTTTGAAAAATCATAGTCCCATAACAAGATCCCCAAAATCACATTTCAAAAACCATGATATTATTAAAATTTGGTGATATTTCACTTAAAACCAAATCTAAGCCATTTTAAAATATAATCTCTATGTTTAAACACAAATTTGATACTACAAAATGTTTCAAAAACTGATTTTCAAACAACATAAATGAGTTTTAAAACTAAGACATCCATCCAAGTTCTCAAATAAAACAAATAACTTCTATTTAAAATTGTTTCAAATCATTTAACCCTTTATTTAACACATGTAAAGGGTAAAAACCCATACAAAAAATTAAATTTTGAAATCACTGGCTTCCCATAAAATAGAAATCCAATCCTTTAAACATTTTATGAACATGATTAGAAAAATTAATCACAATTAAAATATTTTTTCCAATCTCCAATAGAAAAAAATGGTTTCAAAACATTTAATAAATCCAAATTCATTTAGAAAAAAATCTCTAAAGTCTTGTTTTAAATCCCATGTCACTTTTCCTATTAAATTTATTTTTCTCCCACTCAAAAAAAATTCTACATCACATGAAAAAAAATTTAAGAAAAGTTATAGAACATGTATTGACCAAAATGGAATACAAATATGCCAACATAATACATGACTGACCATGAATCGTTTCCCATTTCCTAATAGTTCTAGTATCCTCACTTATGGAAGGGTAAAATTATATTTTGGTATCTTATAAAATGAAAATAAGATAAATTTATACCATGTCCCATGTAAATAAATTTCATAATATAGTAAATTAAGTGTTTGTATTTTTGGTAAAACATAATTGTTTTAATTGAACTAATATAAAAAATATAATGATTTAAAAGAAATAATATTTTCATAAAATGAATATAAAAATTAATATTATGTTTTATTGTAATTATAATATAATTTTAAGAGACAATAAGTAAGTTTTTCAAAGGGTTGTAAAATTGATGATAAGATTAAAATTGATATTTTTTCAAATAAATGCAGTTTTTATTTTGAAGATAAATTTGTAATATTTAGAAAACTATTTTCATAAAATAGATTTAATTTTTAGAATATAAACATTGAAAAATTGTTTGGGGTAATTTTTTGTGTTTTTATAACATAGTTGAAGTTTTTTCAATGGTGAAATATGAAAAAATATGATATTTAATATTATAAGGTAAATACATGAATTATTGAGTGAGGGATGATGTTTGAACCTACCCTTTAAAAATAAAATTCACCATTTACTATATATTGTCATAAGAATTAGTATTTTTGGTATCTTTGTGCCAAAATAATGAACTAATGGATATAATATTCCAAAACACCCCTCTCTAACCCTTATATAGACCACCCATTATCTTCATAAATTATAATCCTTGAAGCTTTCAAAATTCCATCCCAGACATCTTCCCAATAATCTCCCCCATGACTTATTTATACTATTCTCAACCAAATAACATTTAAAGGAGCCTTAATTGGTAGACTATGGTAAGTCATCCAAAGGAAGAGGTAAACTTATCAACAATAATATTTTAAATTTTTTCTTCTTCTACCACCCCCACATGTTTTCATTCCACCTAGAAATAGTAACATAAATTTCCTAAATATACTGATATGTTATAATTATAGTGTAATATACATATTATACCCTTACTTATTTGGACTCTAAAATGAAGATGTTGTTTACAATATGGTTAGTTCATCGCCTCCTTAAACAATGGGCATCATTTTTCTCCACCACCTTCAAGGATGGTGATAAAAATATTATCATGGATAAATAGTTATATTATAACTTATTTCATATTCTAGAAAGAATATATAGATATAAAATTAAATAAAATAAAACAAGTTCATGATGGTTAGTAAAGCTTCCTAAATGAACTAATTGTATAATGTTATCATTTTTACTAAATTAACCATCAATATATTAGAACACAAAATTATATTTGGTAAAATTAATATTTATTAAAGTTAATTAATTCCATTTGATTTAATTTATGTACTTTTAGTCCCAATTTACTATAAAATCAATAATTATCCACAACTAATCTGACCCTATGACTGTCAAACAAATGCCCCCTAAACAACAAAATTAAACCTTATATCTCATTGAAAGGGTTATAAATGAACATAATAAAATTATAGTAATTTGAATATAGATGTAAAATATTTTTATATAATTAATTAATGATTTTAATTTAATTATTCATGACATTAAGTGAATGTGCAGATTGATTCTAGAATATAAGGTATGTGAACTCTTCTCTACACTCTTTTTCTTTGAGTTATGACATGTCTCTCTCTAAATCACAATCTATCTCTTTATTTTAGGGTTATTAATGCTTAAAAAGTATATATATATTTCTATTAAATATGTAACTATATTATTTTACCTTCATTTAATGGGTTAATACATGAATTATGTTAATTTATGAAATACGTTATTTAAAATCAAACCTAATTAATGGGAACCTTTCTATTACTTAGTTGTTTTACATAATTATCACTTAAATTGTTTATTCATATTAATAATTTAATTAAATATAGGAATATTTTAGGTATAACCACTCTAATTTAACTCTGGTTTATAAATAAATTTCTATACTTATTATTTGCACAAACATCTTAAACTAATTACTTAAAAAAGTTCGGAATGTTCATTTCTATAACCAATTCTCTTCCCCTTCTCAAATTGTTTTTTCTAAGTGAGCACCATGTTGTGAAACCTATACCTATTTACTATGATATAAATATAAAAAATATTTAATTCCTTATTCACATTTGAATCCTTATTAAATGTTCTTTTATTATGATATGAGATAAGATTATTGAACCCATTTCTTTCCATGGGAAATTCTTATGAATATGTCATATGGTTGATTTTATTTTTTGGAATACATAAGAATATATGTGTTAAGATGGGTGTAATAATATATCACTCCAATGCATTGGATAATTTTTTGTATTCACGTGATATAGTATGTATGGGATTAGGGATTAAACTAAATCCATGATCAAACTATATCCATCATGTGATGTTATCTAGGCGGTTAAAATTGACTTATGTTTATGTCATGTTTTATGTTTTTTCTACTTTCATAATATTCCATGATCTTACGATTCATTTTTTTATGTTATTCTCCTATATGATTATTCAGGATCCTTTTCTTTTCTGATATCATATTATTTCATTGGACTCATATATTATGCTTTACTCTCATGTTTATTCTCTTACTAGGATTTTTAGAAAACCTCCTTTTATATGAATTCCTCAGGTTATCCTATAACATTTTAGGAGATCAAAGGGATTGAATGGACTATTATGATGAATAGAAAAATATTTTAATTTTAGTTTCATGTTTATGTTTTGTGTACCTTGTTTTTTAAGGACATTGCGAATTTTGATCCTTGGTTTGTATTTAACATATATTTATGTTAGAAATCATGTAACAATCTATGTAAAAGGATTGTCTCCCTGTAGTTGGTATCAGAGGGAGGGTTGAGTTTTTTTCTGTGATTGGGACTATAATTAATTAGTGAGAACCCTAAATATATTTATAAGTATAGAAAAATATCTAAAAATCTTAGTGATGTATAAGGAAAGTGGTTTCTAAGAAACTACAAGCATGTCTAGATATTATAAGTGGATGTGGCTCTAGCCTACTTTTAATAAGGGTTAATGATGCTAAAAATGACACATTTTTTATTAACTCAATTTTCACCTAGTGCATAACAAATAGTCTATGTAACACACCTGTTTTGACACTCTTGTGGGAAATTATTTGTGAAATTTAAAAACTCTATATGACCCATTATGAATGACTTGAACAGATTTTTAGGTTAAAAAACAAAATAAGGAAGTTACCATATATAACATATGTTGAAACATAGAGACTAATAGTTAAGATATAATTTCTATTTATAATTTTTTCCTTCTATGATCATAGATTACCTTTTAACATAGTTTTTACTTTGATTATTTCGATTCCTTTTTTTATTATTTCCATTATTTTAGTAAATAGTTGGAAATAGGAGGAATTGTTCTAATAAACAATGTGATAGTAAATGTATCATTTTCTCGAATGAAATACCTAACCTTATTGGAGTTGGAGATGAGAATAATGTGGAAGTAATAACTAAGATAACTCATGTTATGAATAATAACTTGATTCTTATGGAACTCTCTCCTTCTATTGAAAAATATAATGTTTTGGTAATGTCCTTTATGAGACAAAAGACTCTTACTTGTGTTGGATATTCTGATCCCATCATCTCAAAATAGTGGATTAACTTTATTGAAAATATATTCTCTATCCTATAATACTCAAAACAATTGAATTTTTTGTTGTCCATTTATCTCATGGATAGGTAATCTGGTTAGTGGTGGAAACTAATCATGAATATAAAGACCAGAGAGGAAATTGATTCCATGGAATGGGAGGGATTCCGGAAAAAAAAATCGATAATTATTTTCCCTAATCTCTCCATCCTTAAATAGAGAGGGAGTTCCTTGGACTTAAAAATGAGATTATTCTATTTGGGTGTATGAGAAAAACATCATAAGTTATTCATTTAATTCAATCAACTACATCAAAAAAAATGAAAATTGGGTGGAATGCTTGTTTAGAGGATTAAAGATGAGTATATAAAAAGAGTGTGTGATTTCAGACTTTGAAAACTATATAGATATTTTCTAATGTTCCTTTTTGGTAGAGACTTAAATTATTGACTCTCAGTGGTCTCATGGGTTAGAGATAAAAAGAAAATAATTGAGTTTAAGTCATGAAGATCTATATATAAATCTCACGGCGGAAAGAAAACCCAACATCCCAGGTGTCAAAAGATTAGTAAGAATCATTTTTTAAATTTTTTGAATGGAACAAAGATATGAATCAAGTGTGGAATAAAGTGGAACTAGGGTAATAAATGAGAAAGGCATATGAAAAATCCCACTAATTTAGTAGAGGAAAATAAGGTTTATATCAATACTCATCCAATCATATTATCATGAACTGACTCACTGAGGCTTGCCTGGATGGTAGTAATCCTAGTGAGACACCCTAATCCCACCTCCAATAGGTTATAGGATTGTGAGAAGTGTTGAGAAACCAATTTTGAACTCGGTTTCCTTATCCAAAGTACATGTATGCACACACACAACCAACTTCATGAAAGAGTGAAAATATATAATTAAATACAAAAACATCTATAGTGTAAACAATCCATGTAACAACCTCTAGGATAGAACCAAATTATAAAATCATAGTACACAATTATATAAGGTAAAAATAAATTCTTTATCATAAATATATTATTAACCTAAAAACAAAATGAAAAGGGATATAAAGGGATCATGAGTCATGATATCTAAGGAAAACCAACAAACATGGTTAGTTATAGTTTATATATCTTTGCTCCTCTAAAATCACTATTGACATATCTATCATCTATATAATAATATAAACATGCAGGAGAATCTCATACATGGGTGAGTATTTAAAAACCAAGTAGAACACCTTCAAAACCATGAATGGAGAAAAGGAAAGATATAAGTCATCTCAACCAAATAGTGAGAGGAAAAAACCGAACATAAATGTTCATAAATAAACCTTTCTGAGATAGAAAGGGGATATCCATCTATATATCCTAGGTAAGAAGGATGAGTCAACCTACATCTCAAAATTTTGGAGGTCTGGTACCAAACCACTACACTATATAGCTGAGTGGGAGCTATCTTCATTTGATAACCCACAACCTAAAGGAGCCAGAAGATAGGGGTTATACTCCATATATAGGGGACTCATTCCCTTTGTTTTAATGGGAGATAAATCTTCCTATAGAAAGATTATGAGAATCCACACCCTATTGTGATAGAGGGATATTGTCCATAGAATCTCTCAGATGGTCAAACCCAATCACTCTAATTTTCCAAGTATCTATGAAAGATTCATCCCATGTGAAAAACAATGTATTGAATATCTGAAGCCAAAACTATGTTTATCGTTGTGTGTTATATGGATAAAATATCTAGATAAGATAATACTCTTCCCAAATAAATGACTCGAAGAAGGAGATATACAAGGTGGTAGTTCCTAAGGAAATTAAACTACATATACCTAGGGTCACATGGAATATGACCTTTCTCAGATGTGTGGGTGTGTACTCTCCTACACATGGCCTGGATAATCATGTCAAACTGTATGGAATGTATATATAGTACAAGATGTTTCATTCTTTCCTGGGGGTATTCTCGTGTCTTCCATCTCATGCATGTGTACTTTTATCAGTGCCTATGTAAAATGGTCATTTCTAGGTATCCTGGACATATATGAGTACATGGTCATGTACTCCAGTAGTTCTGATATACATAGTCATTCTTGTACCCATGTACTCTTGGGGTACACACTGATCCACTAGTACCGGGTCTTGTGTCATGTATGGTTCACCCACAGTGTGTGACATTTATCTTCACCTAAAACCCTAGCCACCACATCTTGGAGATTACACCATGTGTGTTCCTAGACTACACCCTATGTATATCTATATTTTTTGAATATTAAGTTCTATACATTGTTTCTCTATCATTCCAACTCTTTAACTAATTCCATCATTAATAAAACTGATGTACTTTGATCTAGGGTTAACTTCACTTTATCTAACATCAGTGGATGAATTATGACCACCTGATCCTGGTTTGGTTCATTCCTATAACATTGTTCAATCATTTCACCTCACCCATGGATGTAATCCCATGATCAAGTCTATAACTTGTATCACCAAAACCTGAATCTGACATTGCATCATGATCCATGTGAAAATATTTGATCTCTAACTCAGTAATTCATCTGTAATGGATCTGGGTGCTCGATCAACCTTGAATCTGACCCAGCAAGGCCAAACTGTGACACCATGGGACAATGTTGAAGAACACAATGAATATTTGGGGAAGAAAAATTAAATAAGTGATCATTAATTGGTGATATCTCATCCAGTGATTTCATAATTTGAAAACTAGGGTAAATCTAAAGTGAAATGAATAAAATAATTACTCTAACTCGTGAAAATAAAGGAAACCATTAGAAAAGAAAAGACGATAATAATTCATGACTATCATGTTAATGAAGTGAATAAATATATGAAACACCATTCCCTGCATCGAGTTTGGATTGATCATTTATGAAGAACGCATCTACTAGTGATGAAGATGATGATCCCACTATGTTTTTCATCCGTCCCATGATTCCCCCTCAGTAATTTTTCATCGATCCTTGATCCAAATCTACTAAAGAAAACAAATAATTCATTATCTATAATATCCTTGGGTTTTTTGGATTACATTAATTATTTTACATAATTGGGAATTTATAGAGAAGTATTCGGTTTTACATCATTATGTAAGATAAACAATTTATTCTATTTATTTTACCTAAAATATCTCCAATGATTTACCTTGACTAGAAACCCAACATAGACCAACATTATATCATTCTTAGGGTGAACCCCATATATTGAAATCAAATCTGGTCCCAAATTTTCCATATCAGGTCCTGGTCAATGGGGAAACCATTTATTATAAATAAATCACCTTGTGTTTGTTAATATAAATTAATATTTTTAATGTAATAAATTTAGGGCCTTGTGGAACCTAAAAACATTTCCAAAATCTAGTAAAAATATAGATACATTCAAATAAATATTCGAATGAGTAAACTAACAAAACTGAAGTCGTTACATTCTCCCCTATTTCAAGTATTTTCACCATGAAAATTACTAAATACACAAAAAGGTGGGGGTACTAATTATGTATCTGAATTTCAAGGTCCCATGAGCTATCTTACACACTCCCATACTTCCAAAGAACTCAAACAAAAGGATGTTTCTATCTATGGTGGATATTCTCCCATCGGTCCTCGATCTCCACTAAGTGATCCAAAAAGGTGTCTCCATACAAGATGTCCATCTCTCCCTAGTCAATAATGCATGTCAGATCGAGCATGTGTATATTTGGTGTGACACATGGAAGATTTCAAGTATTAATTCCAACTATGATTAAAAGGCCAAATGGTAAGAAACCCCACCAAACCTTCATCAGATTTTCGAGCATCCAAATGAACCTCGAGGATATGTTTCTTCCCGGTCTAAAAAACTGCAATCTTCATCAGGGGGAGACACTTAGGAAAACATGATATCCTTTATTTAACATAAAATAAATATGATTTCAATACACATAATATTTCTATTGGAAGTAGGAATTCCTCATAGGCTCACAGATCTCCAAAACCTTCTCTAAAATTGCTTGCACTAGCTCTGGCCTGACAAGGTATGCCACACCGATCTTCGTCCAGCATAAGCATGACCTGCAGGGTCTCCCATATAGGGCCTCAAAAGTTGTCATGATGATAGTAGAGTGATAATTTTTATTAATGAAAAATACACAAATTTCAATTGATCTTCCCATTTATGGTCGATGTCCAACACACAATTTCTTAGTATATCCTCTGATACCTGGATAGTCCACTCAGTCTGGCCATCCATCTGGGGGTGAAACAATTTGATCCTTTATAACTGAGTCCCAAAATCCTTATATAGATCCCTCCATAAACATGATGTGAACTGATAATAATGGTCATATATGATTATTATGGGTACCTAATGAATTTATAAAATCACATATACATACACCTTCCAAAAATAGTCAACTGATATCTATACCTGTATGGAAAGAAAGTCTGCCTACATAGTGAGTTAGTCAACAATAACCCAGCTAGCATTTTGGCCTCTAATTATTTTTTGAATCATCATCATAGAATCTATTTATATTGTATCACAATTCCATTCTATAAACTAAATAGGTTGACTCAACCCCACTTGAACTTGATGTTCAGCCTTAACTTCCTAACATGTGAGACACTAGGAGAAAAACTCGACTACGATCCACCTCATTCCAATAGACCCAAAGCTAATTTTTAAGGTAATTATATGTCTACACAATAACAATATTTATATCCAAGAGGGAATTATAAGGTTCCATCAAAACATCCTCACACAATTTGATTGAAACTACCATTTGTACCTAGAAAATGATGAGGTGCTCCCCTCTATAAAAAACCCATTAGCCTTGTCTCCTAATAATATCTATTCATGTAGAACCTCACTGATGATTTCTCCCAAATAGGACACCCTATCCAACTAGAGAATTATATAATTCAACAGAATTGACTAAGGACATCCTATACCCATCTTCACCACTAGGGTTAGTTTTAACAAATCCAACTACTCTTACACCTCCTCCACTAAGTGAGAACTGGACTTCCTGATAAGGAAATCTGACACAATGTTGAAATTCCTAGGATTATAAACTCTCTAAAAGTTATAGATATATAGGAACTGAAACCAACACCTCTATATCAGGTTGAGATCTCTCTAAGTGAAGATGTACCTGATAATATGGTGTCTTTAGTCAATAAAATACCACTCACCTAGAAGATAGTTCCTCCACATCATCATATCAAATATTACCATTATCAACTCTAGTTTTTGGGGAATATAATTATACTCATGGATTATAAACATCCTTAACCCATAATTGTTCACTTACTACCTCTATATCAATATGTAACAGAGCCTAGATCAACAATAATCACAAAGCACCATGTATTCAATTCACTCCTCTAATGGCCTCAATATAGCAGTAGGGTTCAATCTCAGCTCCAACTCCTCTAAGTATCCCTAAAATTACTCTATATAGGTAAATTGATATCCTTTCTATGTTATGGTTACCAAAGGGTTCGATGTCCTTGAGATGTCCTCCATTAACCTCTTGTAGTACCCCACCAAACCATAAAAAAACTATATACCTCTAAAACATTCTTGGGTGGTTCCTAAGAAATCATTATGTAAATATCCACCGAATCCTTGGATAAACCATGTTTAGAGATGAAATTACCTAGGAAGGGAACCCCATGGATCCAAAACTATAACATTTGGAGTTTACCATAAATCTAGTACTCTAAAAGTAAGCCTAGGACCAACCTCAAATGATATGCATGCTCTTCCTTAGATGCTGAGTATTTGAGAATTTCATTAAGGAAGAAAAATATTAATTTGACCAAGTATGGATGAATTATATAGTTCATAAGACCTATTAATATATAAGGGGAATTAGTCACAATGAAATTCAACACCCAGAACTCATAGTTTCAATAGAGACATTGTAATTTCATCTTTAAAATATTATCCTTTTAGATCCTCAACTGATGGTAACTTTAACTAAGATTAATCTTTTAGCACAAACTCACACCTATCAACTATTCAAAAAGGTCATAAATCCTTGATAAGGTGTACTTGGTCATTATCTTTACTCAATTCAGGTGGTGATAATAAACATAAAGTCTCAACCTCACACCTTCCTTTTCCATAAAAAAATTTGGACATTCCCAGGAGGGAACACCGGGTCTGATAAAGAATTTCTCTCAAAGGTCTTCCAACTAAACCCTTCACACTTGGATATTGGTGGGGTCCATATGATATTTTTTAGAAGATATTAGTAAATCCCTTGGGTATAATACATTATAATAGTATATCTCACACCATGGAGGTATTCTAGGAACATATTTGGTGAATATAACTATATAATACTCTACTACTACTGGGATTAAAATTTCTACATATCCTTCCATGAAAAGTGAAGATATCTCTAATAGATGTATTATGGGTTATAGTTTCTTTATTGCAAGCCCTATATACATATTCAAAATATCTCTTTTTATAATGAAGAAGAATCTTGTCCCATGTGTATGGAGGAATCTAAATCACCTATATTGATATTCAACTTGGTAATGCACTATAGATGACAAATATATACCCAAGATGATGTCATAAAGTTTCATCATGATAAAAAATACGTCCCAAAACAAATTATCTCCACCAAATGCCAACTCGCACTACCGATAGATGTATGATATAACATTATCACTCTCTATAGGAACCTCAATCCATAGATATTAGGATAAAGACTCAACTAGAAGTATTATCTCTCACATATGGGATACATAGATAAAGAAATAACTCATGATCAGGTCTAAAATTACATGACAAATTGTAAAAAATACATAGATAATTCTTTGAATCATCACATGAGCGGCCTAGTTATATCCCAATGTATCCTGCTACTTTCCATTCCCTTGATTTCCATCCCTATAAGCATGGAATGGGCCACCGAGTAGTAGTGGTATAAATAGGTCATGTAATTATACTTCTTAGGAATCCCCTCCCTCTGTACCTCCACCTACATTTCTATCAACATCACCCCCTTTGGGTATTCTTGGGAAATGCTTGGGAGATCCTTGATAATGTCGTTACCTCTTCCATGGAGGTCCATCCACTACATGCATACCCTCTTCATCATATCAGTTTGGGAAATATCAATCCTTGTTACCTCACCTATCACAATCATATAATCATCCATAACCTACCTAAATGGATCCTCTACAAAAACAATACATCCTAGAACTACTTGTAAAAGTCTAGGAATGGGATGTCTCCTATGTTGAGACCCTAGACACAGATGACTACTAGTTGTTATAGATGACTCAGCCCCATGATTCCCTCTGTTGAATCCCTCTGTTAAATATTTATCTATAACTAGAGCCCACAAAATCACATCATAATAAGTGGAAATTTATAAGGAGTCTATGATTGCATGTATTTCCATATGAAGTCCTTGCTCAAATGTTCATACATAGAAGTATCCATATCACACAATATAGTGTTAGTAACGTGTGAGGTTGGTAAACCATGAATCATACTCAGAAACTAATATAACACTATGTTATAGCTCAAGAATCACTGAAATCAAAATAACATTCAAGAACAATGTTATACTCTTTGGGGCATACATGCTAAAAATATGACCATGAGAGTGTCGCCTGGGTCTTGGTAATCATACAACACTAGCACCCTACTTTTCCAAGAATAAGGCTAGAAAAAAGTTCATCCATCTATTAGTTTAGGGTATGAACGAGCCTAAAAACATAGACCAATGACTAAGATAATCATGTAATTCTTTAGGTTTTAGTTCACCATGAAACCTCCATGGAAATTTTCATTGGAACTCATGTAAATTTCAAAGCCTACATGCATTTTCATAATTTTCTATAGGAGATATCATTTGTCCAATGTGTAATTGATCCTCCACCAAGAATAGTAGAGGAAAACCCTCATGGGTATGTCGCTAAACTGTGGCCTCATCATTCAAATTATCATCATTATAATCCTGTGTCATCATACTAGTTGGATTCCATTGCTGATGCATCTTGAGAATTATCAATACTACCAAGGTGAGATAAGAAAGTATGGGTATAAAATCAATAAATACATGAAATATGAAAGGATAAATCCGATAAGATTCATGTAACACTTTTTTCCAAAAATTGTTGTCTTGGTATTCCGAGTCAAAAAAAATGTTAGTTAGAGTCCTGGTGAACAGATATGTTGGCTACTGCATTAAAACTGGGTTCCCTGGCACGAGATCTGAACTTAAGACACCCTTAAATCATTGACCTTAGTTCCCAATAAAAACATAACATAGGTCCAACTCCAAACACCAACCTAGGGGAAATATATCCTTTTATACCACTCTTCCATGACCCAACCCACTGGGGTCGCCTGTTTGGGGGTAAGCCAAGTGAGACACCCCACACCAACCTTTAATAGTTTATGGGCTAGAGACAAGAACTGAGTAAGTAATGCTGAAATGGGATGCCTTAGCTGATGTGCTTATATCCACGCTCACAACAAGACTTCTGTAATAGTATAGAGGTATAATTAAATACTGAAACATCTAGAGTGTAAACCATGCATGTAACAAGCTATAGGAAATCATAAATTTATAGCAATATAGTACAAAAGTATAAATGGGAAAAATAAATTACCAACCAGAAATGATGTACATGCCTAAAAATTTCTAAACAATTTCCTAAAGGGAGCCCAGGTAAGGATCTCTAAGGTTGACCACAAAACACAATTATATCATCTTGGTAGAGTTATAATCCTCTAAAATTACCACTGATGTTTCTGTCATCTACATAAGACACAACACATATGGGAGAGTCCCAGGAAGGGGTGAGTATATACATACCGAGTAGGATTCCCTGAAAACTAAGATGTGGGGAAAGAAAGATACAAGTCTTCTCAACCCATAAGTGAGAGGTAAAACCCAATATATATGATTATAAATGAACCCAAGAAAGAGAGAAATGCAGTATTCATATTAATTGCTTGATTAAGGACACCGAGCTTGACTATAACACCAAAGATCCATCTTTTATGTCAATCATCATGTGCAATCATTCAATAATCCATGTGGAGGTCTAGCACATCACCACTATGCTCCATAGCTGAGGGGGGCCTATCTCTATTTGGGGACCACACCCCTTCATAACTCTAAAATGATGGGTTGAACTTATATATAGATTAATATAAGCCTCTTTATTATGTTTTTATAACTCTACCAGTGGAAAGAGTTTGGGGGAACCACATCCTGGTGCAGTAGGGGGGTTCTGACCCCGACATATCTCTGATGATCAAACCTGATCACTTCCATCTGCCAAGAATTAGTGAAATATATTTCCCAACCATTAAACATTTTATCATATCTATGATTCCAAAATGATGGTTATTATCTTATTCTACACGGAAACAATTCTCAGGATAGGCTACTCACTGGCCCAAATTTGAGTCTTAGAGAAGGACATGCATAAGTAGTAAGTTCCAAATGAAAGTACATGTCAAGCACCTAGGATCACATAATGTGTGACCTTACATGGAAACTTGGGAGTTCTATCTTATGGAAATAGATTGGATATCCATGGGGGACTTCATGGTGTGTACATGTGGTAAATAGTGGGTCATGCCTTCCTGGGGGTATTCTTATGTCTTCCAGCCTATGTCCTAGTACTTCGGTTGGTTCCCATAAACACTTCTCATGCTTAGATATTCTAGTTCTTTTCGAGTACATGGTCATGACATGTACTATGGTTTCACCTATTTAACAGCTTGGTTCTAGGACCATGTACTCCCAGTGTACACAATAGGCCTCTAGTGCCAATTCACACGGTGTGTATGGGTCACACATGGCATGTGATATTTTTCTCCACCCAAAACCCTAGCCCCTATATCCATGGGACTAGAGGACGTGTGTTCTAATACTAAATGTTGTTAATATTTATATTTTATTGATTATGATGTTATCTTCAAACATCTCTCCAATTCCACCACTACCATTGTTTCTACCATAAATCATGTCGATGAACTCTGATCTAGGGTGTATTCCACCTAATCTATCATCGGTGGATGGATTATAGATACTCAAGCCTTGTGTGGTTCATGCTCATTGAATTGTACCACTATATAACCTCACCCATGGATGGAATACCATAATCCGACCTCACTTCCATGTCTAAAACACCTACATACTATATCTCATCATGATCCAAGTGGAAATTTCCGATCTCTAACTACTAACTCATTGGCTACAGATCCATGGGTTCGATCGTACGTGAATCTGACCTACTCATGCCAAACCACAATCTCGTGGTCCAATGGTGAATAACATGATAAATAGTTAGGGGAAAGAAAAACAATTAATTGAGGAACATATTTTTCCATTTTGATCCTATATAATGATTTCATAATGTGAAACCATATTAAATTGAAAGGGAAATGAATAAAATAATTACCTCAGGACGGGCGAAGAACAAAAATCACTATAAAATAAATTAAGATAATAATCCATACTTATAAAATTAATCGACGCTGTAAATAGATGAAATAACATTACATTACTTAAGTTTGGATTATTCGTTGATCAAGAATGAGTTTGTTAGTGAGGAATCCGATGATCTTACTATTTTTGGAGTCCATCTCATGATTCCCCTGGGTCATTAACCATAGATCCTTGATCCTGATCCACCAACTAAAATAAATATCGCATCCTCTATAATCTCTCAGGGTTCATTCTTTAACCCTATGGATTTTTCCAATATGGAATTTATAGAGAGTTCTAGGGTTTTATGTCATAATATAAAAAAATTAATTTATTTTATTTATCATAGAAAATAAACCACCAACAGTTTCCCTCAATCAAAAACCTAATGCTAACCAGATTTATGTTATTCCTATGGTAAAACCCATATTCTGAAATCAACCACAGTCTTGTCTTTCCCATAAACGTTCCCCATCAATGGGAAAACCAATTATTCCAAAAATATGTGTAGATGTGATTAATATATATTAATATTTTCAATATATTAATTTTGGGTTTCAGTGATACACAAACACGATGGGAACTCTTTGTAAAAATTCATAAACATATATATAAATATTAGAAGGAATAAATCAATAAAACTAGATACATAAAAGGTATTTGGTTTCAAATAAAAGGAATAAGGTTATTATAAAAATGAATTATCAAAGATAAGGGTTGTTAGAGATAATCAATAACAACATCCTCTAAGTCTTAGAGAGAAAGTATTGGAATATGCTATCACTACTACTGAGGTGGATCCAAATAATGATGTGGTGATGGGTGTGCTGGTTATTTATTCAATAATAGTAAACAAGATTTTTTTATTCTTATTCTACACATTCTTTCGTATCTTGTATGTTTACTAAAACTATTCAAAAACAACATTAAAACATAGATGTTGAATTATCTTTAAGAATGGTACATGGTGAAATTAATGCATCTCAAGTATATATTTCATACGCAGTCAATGTTTGTGGAAAACCCCTCCTATAAAATATTATTCTACTTCCATTAGTGTAATTGGATGATATATTGGGAATGTTTTGGATGTACTTATATAAATACAACATCAACTATTGCTAGAGATAGATCACTCTTCACATCCTGAGTTATCCTATGATTTTGAACATGTGTAAGGAGGAGGATGAATCTTCTTTATAATATTCATCTCAAGTGTGGATATTTTTACCTTAGAAGAAAACATATCTATCTCAAATGATTGAACCAATATATAGAATAATTCTTTTAATATGCCCATTGTGAGGGATTATACAGATGTGTTCCTAAAAGAGTCTCGTTGTCTTCCACCAATCTAAGAGGATGATTTTCCAATCAAACTTATACTTGGATATCTATCCATATCCAAGTCACCCTAAATAATGGCCATCATTTAGTTGGAAGAACTAAAGAATTAGTTATAAGATAATTTAATATTTTTTTATGAAGTGGACCGAACCTTTTACACATATTTTTATAATATTTTTAACATAAATATATATTAATTACAAATCATGGATAGAAAATACTATTATATTTGGAACACTTGGTACATAAATAGAAAACATGAAACTAAAATAAAACTTATTTATATGAAAATACATAATGAGATCCTTACTTCATTTGTGCTTCTCAAACACCATAGGATAACTTGGATATTACATAGATAAAAGGGGTGAGCTAAAAAGACTAGTAAGATAATAATCATGGAAATGACGCATAACATATGAGTCAAAAACCATAAAATGAAAACATAAATGGAATGAATTTTCAATAAAAATATGGTGTCATAACATATAGATAATAGAATGATATTATAATTGAAATATAGTAGTGTGGAAACAACAGAAAACATTATATAAACATGATTCAACACTAAAATCAAAAATAATATCACATGAATCCCATTATGTCTTAGGTTCACTCCCTAATCGCATACACAACAACTCATGTGACTAAAACAATACCCAATTCATTGGAGTGATATCTAGGTAAAACCACCATAATAAGTACATGTATATGTGTTCCACATAATCCAATCAAACATAATGCATAAAAAAAGGATTACTCATGGAAAGATATGGGTTTCGCAATCATGTCATAATGCATAACAAAATGGATTCTTATACTGCTTTCCATGAAGCAAAGGATTAAATCATTATAAATTAATAAAGTAAAAATAATCATAGATCATGATAAATTTTTTCCAACCAAAGTGAATACATTAAAAATAGTAGAGAAACCCCATTCAAAAAATACCTATATAGTTAATCTTTTTGAAAATGGATAACGCGTCATTAAAAAGGATAAAGAAATAATACTTTTACTAAATGTATAAAATTATTTAAAATGGTTTTACATGATAAAATGAGTGATTTTAAAAATATATATGGATTACAATATTTTAAGTAGTATACGTAAAAATGGATAAGAAACAGATAAGTACCCTTTAATCTGGTTTTCTAATCAAGAGTAATTGAGAAGGGAACCTTTTAAAAACATGTATTTTCCCATAAAATAAATATTAAATAACATTTTTATATATTTTTATTATATACATATTGAATATTAGTTTTATATAATAATAATTAAAAGATAAATTTAGGTAAGGAGACAAAAATCTTGACCCAAAGAAAATAGGGAGGTTTGGAGAGATCCCTTACCTTATGCTCCATAATCGTTCTTCACTTGACCTTAATGTCATGAATAACCAAATTAGATACATTAATGAATTAATTAATTAATTAATAACCTATTACATATATATATTTTATTTATTATAATTTTATTAAGTTAATTTATGGATTTTGTGATGAGTTATAATGTTCAATTTCATTGTTTTGAGAGCATTCGTTTCATGGTTCCAAAGTCGGATCACTTGTGGTTATCTGTTGATGTTCATGTACAATAAGAGAAAAATAATAAAAGTTAAATTAAATGATATTAATTAACATATATAAATTTAAATGTTCTCAAATACCTATATTTATTCTGACATAGGAACATTCTTTGTGTAAAAACGTTAACTTTATTTAGTTATTACATTTAGGTGATTTGACCAACGATCACAAACTAATTTTGATTTATTTACTACTATGTCTGTATATTAATTTAAAAAATATAAATATGTTAGAATACAATTAATATTTCCTTATTTTACCATAAATTTAGTTTTCTCTGTCCTTGAATGCGGTAATGGAAATAAGAAAACTCATTATCCTTAGAGGCGTTGAATCGACATAATATGGACATTTGTTTCAATTATTTGAATAAGAGGAGAAAAGAAAACGGCCATATGGAATATATTACATTGGTGCTATAAAACTCCAGTAGATATTTTATAATATATTTTTAAATATATTTTGGATTAGCGAGTTGGGGAGAAGTAGTCGACTAAAAGAATTTAAAGGAGGTTGTTTTTGAATGTTACCTCTTAAATATTGGCTCCTTTAACGATGCATGAATAACCTAGAATTGGTCTTTTGGAGAGACCATAAGAACTATATCATAAGGGGAGTGGGTATGAGAGGTTTTATCTAAAATTTGGAATGATCTAAGGCATAGAAGGTATGAGATGAATGG
The DNA here is from genome assembly GCA_963277665.1 of Viscum album. NCBI lineage: Eukaryota > Viridiplantae > Streptophyta > Magnoliopsida > Santalales > Viscaceae > Viscum > Viscum album. The sequence continues at coordinate 672,997,365 of OY728123.1, forward strand.
GTGGTATTTATAATGGGATAATAGGGTTTTTTTTATTATTATATTTAGTAGTTTATTATTTTGGCTCAAGATAATAAATATTAATAATTATTGTGACTATATATAGTAAATGATCCATGTGATTTTGATCTAATGGGTTCTTACATTATTCATGACTTAATAATTCATTTATTTCATTTATAATGTTGTTCACTATTCAAAAAAATAATATAATTTTAAAATTATTATAAATTAACAATAACCATTTTTTGATGTGTATATTTCAAAAATGGTTTCAATTTTAAAAAACAAAATTTTAATATGGAAATTTTAATTTTTAAATAAAATCCTCACTTATTTGAAAATATCAGTTTTTAATGTTATATTCAATTTTATGACCCTTTTAAAAATTATTTTTATTCTCACAAAATTATCTTATCATTATAATAAAACATAAAAATAATTTTTAAATCTGTTTTATATAAATAAAATTTATTTTAAATCATTATATTTTTTATAAAAGTGTGATAAAAGCAATTATGTTTTATAAAAATACAATTACCCAATTTATCATTTTTAAAACATTTATTTATTTTTATAATGGATTAAATATAAAATATTTTCATTTTATAATTTTCTTAAATTTTATTTTACAATTTCATATATGGGTTTACTATTTAAATGGTCATACTACACTTCATAATGGTCATATTAAAATTCCAATAGTCGTGTTTTAACAGTTATATGGGTTCTCTACATCTAATAAATACATATTATTCCATTAACTGTTAATTCACATATATTTTTTCTCAAGGTTATATAACCTTTCAATTTTAAAAAACTATTTTATAATTAACTTTATGTTTTATTTTTATAGATTTTTTCATGATTATGGTCATTCCTGTTGATCAAGAAGATCAAAATTTTTATATATTACTTATCTTATTTTCTATTTTTATCCAATTATAATATTTGGAATTCTTAGTGGTATAGTTGGTAGATAATTTATCATTCTCCATTTATGATAATAAAACGTTTTTTATTTCTCTATGTGATGTATCTGATTTATACTACATGACATAATTATAAAAAGGGAAATTACATTGATAAAATTTTAGGTCATTGCATTCTTCCCCTTTAAGAAATTCATACCCAAAATTTTGTTTTACATACTAAGGTGAAAATAGGTGCGGGTAATTCTATTTCATGGCTTCCTCAAGTTCCTTTGTTTCTTCCTCATATTTATAGTTTCTCCATCGTACTTTGACTATGTGACTTCTCTTGTTTCATATAACTTTATCTCTACAGTCCAAGATCTTCACTGGTTTCACCTCATAATAGATATCATTTTATAATTATACTACATCTAAATTTATTAGATTTGTGGGATTTTGTATGTACTCCCTCAAGAGGGACACATAGAATACATCATGTACTTGATACATGGTTGTTGGAAGTGCTAGTTGATAAGTCATAGCTCTAACATGATCAAGATTTTTAAAAGGGCCCATATAATTCAGACTTAGTTTTTCCTTATTCATAAATATCTTGACTCTCTTCCATAGAGATATACAAAGGAATACTTATCTATCGCATGAACCAACCCGAGTCGACCCTAAACCGGTCACCCGAGCCAGCCCAAAACAAGGCCCATGAGGCATTATCAATCCTCCTGAGAGGGAGACAAGATAAAAGGGAATCAGTAGAGTGATGATGGGAATGATTTTGACCAATATAAATAAAAAAAGCAACAAAATAATAAAAGAGAATCCCATAATAAATAAACCAAATAGAATGAATAAGTAATAACTGAAAAATAAAATTAACTGAATCGGATGAATAATAAAACTCCACATGACCCAACATGTCACTCTTTAATCCCAAGACTCAACATCACCCATGGTGATTTAGAACAAGAAAAAATATGCTCCTGAGACTAAAAACAATAATGAAGTATAGGTGTGTGTATTAAAACTCAATAGGAATGACCATATAATCTATTCCTAATGCATTTCTTTTAAATAAAGTAACATTAATTTCATGTCTTAACTACCATATATAAATGTTGGTTTTTCAAAAAAAAATCCTTTAAAGAAAATCATGGTCCATTTCCCTTTTTATTTTAAACTACCTTATTTCTCAAGAAGTGGTCTTTGACCTTATAAAGAAATAGGGATAGGGAAGGAAGAATTGTAAAAAATCTTCAAAACCTTTTTTCCAAAGACACAAGAAAATAATTTTATCACTTTCAGTAAAGAGATGCACCAAACAATGGAAAAAAATAAATGATCACATAAAAGAAAAGGAAAATATAAAGAAATGGTGAAAAACCAAACAATTCCCCTCAATCATCCGTTGCCTATCACTAAGTTTCAAGATACATGGGAGAGTTTGGGAGCTTTTGAATAATCTAGAACATACTATACATATGAATCATCTAGAAGGAATCCCTTACTATATGACATCATAATGCCCAAACACTCGATTTCACTATAACTAGCCTGACCGAGGGGCACAATCCAAAATTAGATAGTCCATACTAAGGGCCACTCGCCAGTGCCAAATCTAAACTAGTACAACAATCATTCACCAAAAATTCTCTCGTTAAGCTTGGTTCCCATGTTTAGACTAAAAGGGGGTGATCAAACAATGTCAAACTAGTATCCAGTCACAAGAACATTCATCACACACAATCAGAACACATAACAAAGTCACACCTGAGTCACCCCAAGGAACATGTCTCATACCTTTAAACCATTTGATCCTAAGGGAGTCCTACACGGTATAAATTCTGAAACATTCAACATAACCAAGACAAGAGGACCATTCAAGAAGAATTTTTTAGATAACTATTTTTTTGTAAAAAAATCAATCGATCCTCACATGATTTTTACATGCCAAAAAATTTCATAAAGATTCACACGCCCACCAATTTGAAAACTAGAAACACACATGAAAATCCATTTAAGAAACCAAAATCACCATTTTAAATCTTAAACACATTTATAATGGCCAAAGGGTCAATTCATCAAACACATAATATGAACATTCAATTAAATAATTTCATTCCATTGAGAACAAAGGGGAATTTAAATTGTTTTACATCAAACATTTATTATAAAAACCATGTCTCACTAACTAGTATTAAATAAATGATTGAATGACAAGAAATCAATATATTCTTAAATTTAAAGGCAATTCATAGGGAACGTGCCTCAAAAGGAGAGAACCAAGCCGAACAACTCAGAATTCAACGCCTTTGACAAATATTGTTCCATAATTTCATGCAAAAACACTCCTATATATATATCCCTTAATCTAAAGCACATATTCCCCACACCATGAGTGAACATGTTCAAGGAGGATTTATGTGTGTGTGTGTGTGCCTATGTATGTTTGTGAAACCATTTGAGGAGCCACCGAACAAACTAATTAACCTATAGGGACTCATGAATTAACAAAGACTCTAAATAAAAATTGGAAAAAACATAATAGGGTAGAAGAAACCTGCCTAAAATGATGGAGGATAAACCAAAATAGACCTAAGTGCTTATCCTTCGGTAGAGGATGTCAAAACATTCATGAGGAACACCATGGATACCCACAGCACACCGTAAAAATAGAAGAATGAACCAATATATGGTCAACCAAGACCTAGGGTTTTGTCCAAGATAAGAGGGGAAACAGGGATAGGGAAAATATATAAAAAACAATATAGTGGAGAATAGACCTTACATTGGAGAGAAGAGCTGAAAATAGAAAGAAATTAGGTGAAATTACTGGAGAAGGGAGGCTCGTTGGAAGGGGGATCATGTATGATGGATGAAGGGGGTATGCATTGAGTGAGGTAAGGGGGGTGGAGGGGTTATACATGTGTTATAGGAGAGGGTTAGAAATATAGGTTTTTTATTTTATTTTGTTTTATTTTAGTCATAATTTAATTAATTTAATTTTGAAAAAAGAATCAGCGGTGCACATTTTGGGTCATATGGTTTGGAAAATTGTGTGCCCTCTACTGGGCACCTTGATCTCCCCAGACAGACTGGCCACATAGTTTGGGAAACCATGTGCCAACCATGTGGTTGGATCTGCCAAATATTGCAGAAGTTGTCCCATAGTTACGGCATGGCTTATCAGACCGTGCGCCTTAACCGTGTGACATGAATTTCATTCCCAAAAATTCCCAATTCCTGGAAAAAACAATCATAGAGAAATAAAGTTAAACAGAAATTAAAAAATAAATATAATAAATGGAAATTTTCCAGTTGAGGTGTGACAATTCTACCCACCATGACATTTTATTCCCCCAATAGGTCCAAAGTGATTTAGTTGATCAAGACCAAGGAAAGGATAAATTGCATTCCAATGCAAGACCTGAAAACTCGACGACCGAAGAACCAACATTTATTTACATTAAAAACCCAGAACAATAAAATATCACAAATATACCATGAGACCATCCTCAAAAGAATCTTCTCGTCCAAGGAAAACATTACACAAAACCAAATAGCTCAAAAAATAAATGAATATATTACAAAGAAGAGACTCACTCTTTTAAAAACACAACCCAAAAAGAAACACCTCGACCCATAACATAGAAACCATGTAAGAAAATAGTTATCATTTGTTCAATATTTCCATGAGCATCCATTACATGACCCACTATCGAAGTCGACCAACTATTATTACCTAGGTCAGGCAGATAAAAAACAAGAAAGTGGCTTATCAAGAACACCTAGAATTTGGTTTCATTACAAGTTCATCAAATGGAGGCCTTATAACTATATTAGGACACAAGAAAAATATTTATTTCTCAACATATAATAACTCTCAAACCCTAATAAAAACAATAAAAATAGAAAGAAACAAAGCATGGTACAAAAAACAACACCATTATACATCAACAACATTAAAATCTTTACAAATAAAATCCCCATTAAAACTGAGTTACAAAAACACCTATAACAACATTATCCAAACCCAAAAGAATATTGTGCCACAGATTACATTAAATTCAAAAAAAAGAAGTATTTGCCTCAAAATAAGATAATGATTGAACTTTTGCCAGTGCTACGTTCATCCAACTAAGCTAGAAGGTTGTCCAAGGGAGTGGATCTGGATCCATTTCACTTTCTAGTTCTTCCCTATAAAACCTTTTGAAAATGACCAAAATGTAAACTAGTATGATAAATCATAGGTTCTTCGTGACATGAAAACATCCTATGACCAGGATTCCCACAATAAAAACAAAGCCAGAACTTACTCTCAGATGAATCTGGTAAGGTGGAAATAATGACCTTTTTGTACCACTTATCAACTAGATATATGTAGCTAAACCTTATCTTACCTGAATAGTCTTCCTAACTACATTATAATCATCTGAAAAAAGAATTCATCACCTAATGTAATTTGGATCGGGGATCCCTTTCAAAGAATCGATCTTTCAAAAATTCATCCTGGCATGGATTGAGAGATACAAAACCATCTTGGAGAAGTACATAGAATACTTCAATACCATTGAATCACCCTTATAGAGATTTTAGAATTCAGAACCCATCATTATATTCACATCATCGGGGAAGTACTACTAGATGAACCATACTTTAAAGAATTCCCATGAGTAATTCGTCTGTGGTTCAGCCTGAAGAACGGATTTCCACCATTCCCGACTTAGGCCTTCCGACATAGAGGTGGATATCTCAAGCTTGAAAGGTATGGTAGATTCACGCTGAACAAATATCTCCTCAATATTTCTCCCTATTACTCAGCTTTCACTGGTTCTAGTTGCCAAACATAATGAGGAGGGTTCAAATCTTCGAACCACTAGACAAACGTCTGATATTGAGGACCACCAGGTTCCATATCCAAAATGGATAAACCAAACATCTAAAGTATGAATTTATCAACCTGAATATATGATATTAAATATCATCCCAAATATGCTTTTCAAAATCTGTTAGAACTCATTGGGTACATAATCTAGATACAAGGGGGATGAAACCAAATCATAAAATATCATGAATCAAAATTCCATATTTCTTTTTCAAATCAACAACCCGAACTCAGAACATCATTTAAATCACGCTTCCAAAATATCAAAGCCGAACCCAAAGAAGGAAAACTCTAAAAATGAAAAAAAAAATAGTATCTCACACTCTTATTTTTTAAGGCATTGAAACCCCTCTTTTTAAGAACTTTTTTTGGAAAACGTAACATACCTTACAAATCGAACACCCACCAGTGGTATTCCATTTAGCCTCACATATATACATTCCAATGCTAGCTTAAGCACCCATCCATATACCACATACATTAATCAATATACATATATCTAAGCAATCATAGGAATACAAATAGCTAGATAAAAGAAACATTATCACTTTCAAACCCACTTTTAAAAAATACCTTAACCAATTTTAAAACCATTCTATCATTAATGAAACACATTTTCAATTTACATATTCATTTTATAATTTCAAATTTTAAAAAAATCATTCAAAACCCCCAAAAACATTATCTAAAATAACTCCCATTTTCAAAAAAACCCATTTTACTCTCCAAAAGGTTCAAAGTTGGGGTTTTGGAAGTCTCATTTTTGATTAATGAATCATTTTTTTCTCAAACCAAAAATCATTTTAAAATATAAATAAGAATACCCCAAAACACTCCCATCAAAAACTCAGTAAAAATGAATGAAACCTACCACTCAATGGGTCAAAACTCCCAAAATCTCAAAATGATCAAAAACTACTCACTAGGGGAAACTAGTGTTGATGGGTGACTTGGCCATATAGTTAGAGGCCATATGTAAATCAAACCACCATCGCATAGTGTATTCTAGGACAATGAACCTAGATCCACATGTATTTCTAGGCCCAACAATCTCACTAATGCAACTGGACTGACTATCGTTCCATTTAGCCAAATACAAAGAAACTCACAAGAACCAAATAAATCAAGAAAAAAAAAAGAAATTCCCATGGAAACTCAAGGTTTGGTCCTGAAATTGTTGGCCAGATACTCCCCCAAAACTACACCCAAAGCTTGGATGGTCATACCCTATATACTCATACATCTTAAATAATAAATGGTTCTCCAAGAGTGATTTACTCTAAAGTACCTACTCTTATACCATTTTTCACAAACCAACCTAGGTCAACCCCAAACCGGTCACCCAACCAATCCCACGACAAGGCCCAAGCAGCATTCCCAATCCTCTTAAACTGGATATAAGTACCAAGTGAATCAAAAATGAGATAATGGGAATGATTTATAAAAAATAAATTAACAAAAAAAGTTTTATAATAAAAGTGTATCCTAAAATAAATAAATAAAAAGAACAAATAAGTAAGAACTAAAAAAACTAAACATGATGACCACTACAACTCCATGTGACCCCACGGGTCGCTCTCTGATCCCAAGACTCAACATATCCCATGGTGACTGAGATCAATCAAAAACCTACACCTGAGAGTAAAACAATAATTAAGTATAGGCGTGAGTATTAAATCATAGTAGGTATTCCCATGTAATATATTCCCAATGCATTTCCTTTAAATAAATAAACCTTAATTTCAAGTTTGAACTACAATATATTAAAGTACATTTTAAGAAAATTTTCCCTTTAAAGAGAATCATGGTCCATTGCCCTTTTTATTTTCAACCAGTTTCTTCTTAAAGAAGGAAGATTTAACCTTTTAAAGAAACAGGGATAGAAAAGAATTAATTGTAAAAATAAATGGAGAACCAAGGAGATCATGAATAATCTATAATATAATATACATTTGACTCATCCCAAAGGAATTCCATACCTGATGACATCATAATTCCCAAACACTCGGTCACACCCTATCAGGCCTTACTGACGGGCACAATCCCAAAGAAGATATTCCTTACTAAGGGTCACTAGACAGTGCGTAATATAAACCAGTGGAGCAATAATTACTCAAAAATCACATGATATGCTAGGTTCCTATGTTCAGACTAAAAGGGTGGGTGAGACAACATTGTCAAACAAGTATCCAATGACAGACACATTCATCACACACAATCAGCACACACAACAAAGTCACCCCCCGAGTCACCCTAGTGAATATATCCCTTACCATTTAACCATTTGATCATAAGGGATTCCTACACAGTGGACCTATCAAAACATACAATATAACCAAGGTAAGAGAATCATCCAAGGATAGTTTTTAAGATAACCATTTTTACAAAAATGATAATCGAGCCACGCATGATTTTCACTTGCCAAACCACTTCTTAAATAATCACATGTGCACCACTTTCAAAACTAGAAACGCACTTGGAACCCCATTTAAGAAACCCAAATATAAATTTTATATCTAAAACACATTTATAAAGGCTAAAGGTTAATTTCATCAAACACATACTATGCACATTCAATTAAATAATTTCATGACATCGAACACAGAGGGAAATTTACTTTGTTTTACATAAAACATTTATTCTAAAAACCATATGTCACTAAATGGTGTTAAATAAATCTTAGAAATACATGTAATCAATTCCTTCTTAAATTTAAAGGCAATGTAGAGGGAACCAAACTCAAAATGAGAGAACCAAGAAGAGAAATTCGGCACTTGACACCTTTGATGAATATCGGTCCACAATTACACATCATGCACTCTTACATATATAACCCGTAATAAAATGCACATATTCCTTGAACTATAAGGGAATATGTAAAAGGGGGATTTAAATATATATGTATATATAAATACCTATTTATGTGTGTGAAACCCTTCGAGGAGGCATCGAACAATCTAATTAACCTAATGGGACCAAATAATTACCAAAGACTCTAAATAAAATTGAAAAAACAAAAGATGGTAGAATCAACCAACCTCAAACAATGTCGAATGAACTAGAATGGACCGAAGCACTTTACCTTCATTGGTGGATTCTGAAATTCATGTGAGGAAGACCCAAGAGACCCACTGCACACCCGAAAAATTGATGAAGGAACCAAAATCTGGTCAACCATGACCTGGAGTTTTGGATGAGATAAGAGGGGAAACAAGGAGAAGGAAAATTTCTGTAAAACAAAAGGATATGGGATTAGATGCCTTAACAAGGAGATCTGAGGTGAAAACTCGAAGAAATCGGGTGAAATCGTCCGAGAAGTGAGGCTCACCGGAAGGGGGGAGAGAGCATAGCTAGAGGAAGGGGGTCTGCATTGAACATTCTAAGGGGGAGGGATGGGATATATATGGGGTAAGGGAGAGGGTTATAATCAAGTTTTTCTATTTATTTTAATTTTATTTTAATTTTAATTTAATTATTTAAATATTAAAAAAATCAACAGCCCGCTGTTTGGGTAGCACAGTTCACTAAACAATATGGAAATTATAAGCCCTTTACTGAGATCCGGGAGAACCCTACTTGGGTTGGCCGTATGGTTGGTAAAACTATGTTACAACATTGTTTTTGGCTCTTCCAAATACTATTGAATATGTCTCACATTTACCGCACGATTTAGAAGAATGCCCGCCTTTACCATGCGACATTAATTGCATGCCAAAAATTCTGAATTCAATGGAAAAAACCACCCATAGGGAAATAAAATTAAATAGGATCTCAAAAATAATTAGAATAATATTAAAATGTTAGGTCAATCTGGGACATATAAAACCTCAAACTATAGGTCCTTTCAACTATCATCAATATATCTCTTCAGTCGACTATAATTATCCATGATGTACTGCTGAATTGTTTTGACCTTTTATACCATTTCCTCACCTATTTCAGCTCCCAAAATCTTTCATTCATGAAATTCATCAAGAATTAAGGTGTTATTCATATTTTCCTATAAAGGACTTATTATAGATCAATTTAGAGGCTTGAGTGTAAACTATTATTATAATAGAACTTGGCTAGAGGAAGATTTTGGTCTCATCCTCTTATGAAATCCATCGAGCATGCTCTGAACATGTCTTTGAGTGTTAGAATAGTCCACTCATATTATCCATCAGTTTTGTGTGATATGTCATGTTGAAGTACCAATTTGTGTTTATATCATGTTAGAGGATTTTCTATATCATAGAGGTAAATCTTGGATCTTGATCAAATATAATCGATAATGGTACTCCATGCATCCCCACCACTTATCAGATATATATTCATGAAATATTTTTAGTTGACAAGTCTTATCAAATTGAAATTTAGTAAGAAATATTTCTATGAAAACCCACAACAACCCATATATCATTATTTCCTATGGATATCTTCATAAGAATGGGGAAAATGTCATTGGTGATGTTTTCCCATTTTGATGTAGGTATAGGTCATGGTTTCATTATTCCCTTAATCTTTTTCCACTAAGACTGAACTTTGTAACATACCGAGCACTTAGATGTATTCTCTATGATCTCCTTCATCATATTTTCCCAACAGTAGTTCTCTAAGAGATGTCGATAAATTTTTGTGCTCCTTGGGTGGATGGAGAAGGTTGAGCTATGTGAATCATTAAAAATATCATTCTTTGTCTTGTGATTTTATTGTACACATAGTCAGGACCCAAATATCACAACTCATTACTCATCAATTTTATAATCCGTGAATTTCCCATTTCTTATAGCTTCCTCCTTCATCTGAATTTCAACATTATATGTTTGAGATCCTTTATCATTTACATAAGGGATGGATAGGAAATAGTTAGATAAATGAAAGATGATATTCCTTCCTTTATGATTCCCATATTCATTCTTCTTAAGACTAAGAATATTGGATCCTTCTCAATTCTAATCAATGATATGGTTTCAAGATCCCTTCTACTTTGAGCATATACCCCATTATTTTCATTCTTAGGATTACATTGGATTAAGAAGTCATAATCCTTGATAAACTCTTACCATATTCACTGTAGTATATTAATATCTTTAAATATTAATATATATATAGATATATATTTGATTATTTTATGATCTTTATATATCTCACACTTCTCCCCATAGACTTAATTCCACAAGATTTTAATTGTGAAGATCATTTCAACCAACTCCATATCATGTGTTGGATAATTCTACTCACAAAATTACAAATAAAATTAGGAATATGCTAATACTTTGACTTTTTGCATTAGTACACCACATAATCCCTTATTTTAAAAAATTTCATGTAACACGAAGCGTTCACCAATTATGGTCAATGTAAGTATTCATGAAGTGATAAGTCTATTTTTCAACTCTGTGAAGATCTATTCACATTTACTAGTTTAGAAAATCTTTTCTCCCTTCAAAGAAAGATTGGTTGGTGGGTTTGACAATAGGAAGAATTTTTTCAAAAATCATTGGTAATAGAAATATAGTCCATGGAAACTAAAAAATAAGAATATTTCCCCACATATGGGTAATATAAGTACCAGTGTAGTGATTAGTATATTTTTAAACGTTTTAAATATATCTTAGTGTAACTAGTTTATAAAAACTTTACACCCTTCACTGTAATCTTGGTTAGTCGGTTTGAAAATTGTGATAATCTACTCAAAAATCCTTCATAATACCCATCTAGTCCATGGAAAATGTGAATCATCGTTACATATGAGGGTTGGTCCACCCCTTAATTTATTGTTTTTTAGAAGGGTCCATAGATATACCATTATTGGTGATACATTTCCCATATAATGAAACTTACTCCATCTAGAACTCACATATACTATAATTACTATGTAGCTTCTCTATTTTTAAAATATTTATCACAGTATTCAAATTATCCTCATGATCTTCCTAACTTATAGAGTATATTATAATATCATCCATAAAGACTACCACAAATATTTTTGAGGTTATCTCCAAAGATATTATTCACTATGTCTATAAATATTGTTCGATCACTAGTGAGTATAAAAGTCATCAATATGAACTCATAGTGTCCATACCTTGTTCAAAAGGTGGTTTTGAGAATATATTCCTTCTTCACTAATAATTGGTGATATCCTGATTTAAGGTTCACCTTATAGAAATACTAGGTCCCATTTAGGTGATCGAATAATACAACCATCTGTGGTAGGGGATACCTATTCTTTTTCATTATTTTATTAATATAATGATAATAAATACAGAAGCACATTGACTCATCCTTTATCTTGAAAATAGGTCTGACACACCCCATGGTGAAGTACTCAAGAATATAAAACTGATTTCTAAATTCTCTTGTAAGTGCTTATTTATTTCCGCTAACTCAATGGTTACCATTCTATAGGAATTCTTGATTATGGATAGATATCTAGGTATGAGTTTTATTAATCACTCAACCAATCCATTAGGAGGAGGATCGGTCAATTCTTCAGCCAACACATTAGTGTAGTCCCCAACAGTGGTCATGTCTTCAAGCATGATCATCTCCTTTGTCTCAATAATTTTAGATAGCTATACTTTCTAATAAGTAAATAATATTTTCACATGATATGAAGATTCCAATGGAGATTTATCCTCCTCCTTTCACTTGTATATAATCGGGGGATGACTCATGATATGTAGAGTGATCTCCTTCTCTTGATAGTTTGAATTGGCTTTATATAAGGATATAAAATCCATTACCTATATGGAATAAAACTCCACTAAAGATATTAAGATGATATTTTATTTGAGTTCTATTCAACATACAATAACTAGGGAGGAGTTATATATTTGAGATGTAATAATTTCTCAATTTTTTTTCTTAGAGTTAGCTCAACCCATAGATTTTGAGGTGTTTTTTTAGTATTCCTACAAAACCTACAAGATATAAAAGAATGTGTAGAACCAGAATCAAATTGTACATTTTCTCTTCTTGAATGAATAATTAGAATACATATCACCACATCATTGTCAAGATCCATATCAAAATTAGTGATAGAATATTCTCGCCCTTTCTCTATTGGCCTTATAGGTTTTTTCATTTGTTGCCTCTGAAAACCCCTATCTTAGGGTATTGGATCACATAATTCCAATATACCTTTAAATTGAAACCCTTTACCATGGGATGAGTATTGGTTTGGACCTTATATTATTCATCCACATTAGTGGGCCTCTTCGTATCCCATTAACAATGACTATCTTGATACACATATTTTCTACATTTGAAGCATCTACCAATTCCCTTGAGATAATCTCTAGGATCCTTCTTCCCAAAAATTTTTCACATGGGTTGTTTGGTTTTCTTTCCCTCGTGTGATTTATCTACTAATACAATAGTTTCAAAATCCTTTTACTTATTTTTATCTCCAATTCCATGAGACTGTAGAGATTCACTGATCTACATCTCAACCTTTAGGAAACAACAGATAATCTACTTATAGCTGTCAATGATTTGAATTACCAATTATTTTTATAGACTAATCTTTAATCCAACAAGGAAGTTATCCACCATTATTTTAGTGTTCATGAATAATCCAAATTCATGTCATAAAATACGTGTAATGTTTTTTTATTTTTCCCAATATAATCATCTTCCTTTTACTTCATCACAAAGTACCCCCTCTGCATTTTAATAGTGAGATTTTGGGTAAATTTTTATTAAAAATATATTTTCCTCAATATGTATCATTCTATGTAATCATCTTCCTCTTTGGACTTCTTTTTTTTATTAGTTTCCATCATCGATCAGCTTCCCTATAAAAATGATATACCCTCATTAGGACATTCGCTTCTTCTAATTATTTGAGGATAGATAATATCTTATCAACATAGTTAACCCATTGTTCCATGATAATGGTATTATAAGATCTATAAAAGAATGAATTCATTTTTCAAATAAAGGATTCAACCAAAAATTGATCTTTCTTAGGATAATTAGGGTGTTCCACATAATTCTAGTTATTACTCATAACATGATCTAACTAAGCCAATACGATCTTGATGTTATGATATCCGGCTCTTATTAGGTTATGCATATAATTAAATAAATAATCACATTTTTTGTTGGAAAGGGTTCTCAAATTTCTTATAATTAACTAAAAAATTACAAATAGTGGTTTAAATATTTAGCTAATGAGAATATAAAAACTATTATAATAAATTGAATAACATATAAATGAAAATTATATCCTAACTTATGAGTCCCTATGTTTCAGTATAGGTTATTCATAGAAATTTTTCCTATTAATATACTTATCCCTCGGGTTCTCAATAAAATTTTCTTGTCCTATTTCCCAAAAATATCTAGATTGTGCTCTGATACCAACTAATGTTTCCCAACCCTTTTACACATATTATTATAAGTTTTTAAAATAAAAATCCATTATTTAAAAACAAAGGATTGAAAATATAAGTGTCTTTGGAAGACTAGGTACACAAATAGAAAAAAAATAAAATTATTTATTTTAAACTACAGAAGGAGTTCATAACTTCATTTGAGATCCTAAAATTACAAAGGATATCTTAAGGAACACATAAAAAAATGGGTGAGATAAAAAACCTAGTAAGTGACAAACATGGAAATAAAGCATTACATATGAGTCAAAAAGATTAACATGATAACAAAAAATGCATGGATTATTAAAAAATATATGGATGCATAAAATATAGAACATGGAATCATAATATCATGGAAATATAGGAATGTGTCAGCAATATATAACATGACATAAACATGGGTCAAGGCTAACTTCAAAGGAGATATCACATGGTGGGAAGGGTCCTATAATATATTAAGTTTACTCCATAAAACCATACAAAAAAACTCATGATACAAAAACATTATCCAATTCATTAGATCACTATCTATTCACATACATTATAACATGCACATTCATATGTGTTCCACATAATGAAATTAAATATAAGGCATAAACATAATGATTTCCTAAGGAATGAAATGTATTACGTAATCATGTCAAAAGGAAAAAACCAAAGTTTTTATCCTGATAGTTTAAATAAAGAAAACGATTAAAGAATTATTAGAGATAAATATAAGTAAAATTATGTATAGATCATGGTAAATCATTTGTTACTGAATTAAATATGTGAAAAGAAGTACATAAATCCTTTTGTAAAACCACATCTTAACAAATGCATTATAAAAATGGGTAACACGTATTTAAATAGGTTAAAGCAATAATAATTTCCATAAATCCAAAAAAATGATCTAAAATGGTTTTACATGATAAAATTTGTTATTTGAAATAATATGGGTGGCTTAAAATATTTTAAGTAGTGTACATTGAAAGGATCAAAAATAGAGAACTTCCATTATTTTGGTTTTCTAATTGGGAAAAATTGAGAATGGGGCCTTTTAAAATATGAACATCCCTAAAAATTTGAAAAACATGGTATATATTTTCAAGAAATATATACAGATTATAGAAGTTTTATATAATAATAATGAAGATATAAATTGTGGTAATAAGAGAAAAATAACATCCCAAATAAAATAACGATGTTTGTAGAAATCTTCTATCTAATGTTCTAGAATCATTCTTCACTTGACCATAATATCTAAAATAACCAAATTAGATTCATTAATTACATAATTCAGAACCTATTACATATATAATTGATTTATTACAATTCTATTAAGTTTATTTATGGCCATTTTTATGAGTTATAAAGTTCAATATCACTAGTCTTAGAGTGTTTATTTCATGTTTCCAATTTCGGATCGCTTGGGGTTATTTGATGGTGTTCTTATAAAATGGGAATAAAACTATTAAAGTGAAATGAAATTTAAAAAATGAACTTCTAAAAATTTAAATGTTCCTAAATACCCATATGTGTTCTGATATAGGGATGGTTCTTTGAGTAAAAATGTTAATATTATGTGTACAGTACATTTAAGATTATTTTACTGATCATCAAGAACTAGATTCATTTTATTTAGTATTATATATATTAATTCCAAAACATGAAATATATAATAATGTAATTATTATAATCTTATTTAACTATAATAATATTTTGACCATCCTTTAAGGTGGTAGTGGAAAAATAAAACTCATTATCCACAGAGGCAGTGAACATACATAATATTACCAATGGTTTTATTTCTCGGAATAAGATTGGAAAAGAAAATTATTTATAGTAGAAATTACAGTACAAATAAAACATTATTGAATATATATATATATATATTATACTAGAGTTATTATTCCTTTTTTTGTGGGTGAGGAGAAGATAGAGAAAGTAATGAATTTAAAATATTTTGTTTAATAATGTTTCCTCTTGATTATCGTTTCATTAAAGGATTCCATAAAGAACTTGGAATTGGTTTTTTAGTAAGACCTGTAGAACTAGTAAGTTAGGGAGAGTGGTTAGGAGAGTTTTTTTATATATTTGGTAAGATTTTATTCATTGAAGGTGTGAGTAGAAGGTGTGGTGATGGGTGGAATTTATAAGGGGATGAGAGGGGTGTTTTGAATATTATATTCATTTATTTATTATTTTGTCATAAGACTATCAATAGTGTTGATCCTTAAGAATATATATTTTAAATAGTGAATTTTAGTTCTAGATAATGGTTAATTACATCATCCATAAATCAAAAGTTCATGTATTTATCTTATAATGTTAAATACCACAATGGCAGAGATACTGTTGTGGGAACTGTAGCAGAGGTGGTACTGTAGTAGGCACTATAGCAGCCTGAGTATTGTAGCAGTATTAATAATCAGAGGCTCCTTTGTGCTAAAAAATGGGCTTTCATGAACCTAGGCCTTCTGGCTATGTAATGGGTCTTCGTCTACCTAATCAAAAGAGTAATTTGATTTTCTTTAATAATAAAATGAGGCTTCGACCCAAACCTTTTAATAAAATTATAATACAGGTGTGATTAAAAAATTTATGTTTGATAAAAATACAAACACATAATTTATAATTTTTAAAACCTTTATTTATATATAACATGTTTTATATAAAACATATTTTCATTTTATAAGATACCTAAATATTATTTTACACTTCTTTATGTGTGTTTACTATGCTAATGGTTATATTACAATTCCAATGATCATGATTGTAATAATCATATTGTTTCCCTGCTTTCTATAAATGCCTCTAATTCAATTAATTCCTTGTTCACTTCTAATTTCTTTCAAGTTAGTATATAATTTCATCTTAAAATTAATATTTTATTATTAATATTGTTTTTTTTTAAATTATTTCTTGAGCACACTCATTCGAGTGGATCAACCTTGTCTGAATTTTCACATGTTGCTCATATTATTATCTATTTTTTATCCCATTATACTCTTTGGCATTCTTATTGGTTTAGTTTCTAGGTATTGTATCATTAATAATTTGGGATAATAATGTTTTTTTAATTTCTCTATATGATGTATGTGCTTTATACTACATGAAATAATTATAATAAGGGATATTTAATTAATAAAATTTTAGGTATTAATATTTTATAAACCCAAGTGCTTCACCATGGGATGATCTGGTCCTCTTCGTCAAAAAGTAAGATCAGTTAATTCACCTTTTCATTGATTATTATGAAGCCAAAAAAATCATGATAAAGAACAAGTGAACCCCACCACTGATAAATTACTTATTTGATCAACTATATATACCCTAGTATTTCTCTAAGGATAAACTTTGGTCATGATATCCATAATTAATGGTGAAGAATGATGATATTAAAAAGACCTCCTTTCTAACAAGGTATAGAAACTATGAGATCATAGTGATTCCATTCATACTCACTAATGAACCATAAATATTTATGAAATTAATCAATACGGTCTTTAGATAGAGGAAGTATCATTATTGGGGAATGTTATCACTAAAAAAGGGATATATGTGGACAATTCTAAGACAAAGGTGATTGAGGAGTGGCCCAGTTCATCATTTGTAATAGAGATCCATAATTTCCATGAACTAGCTATGTATTACAAAAATTTGTGAGAAACATCTCACAATTTTCAAAACCTCTAACCAAGATGACATAGAAGGGAGTAAAGTTTTTTTAGATTGATGAATATGAAGAGAGATTCAAAAAATCGAAAAAGAGACTTATCACTAAATGAGCCTGCATGTTTCCCTCAAGTGGGGAACCTTTCAGGGTATAAATTGATTCTTTAAAGAATTTATTTGGATTTTTATTGAGTAAAAATGACAAAGTGGTAGCTTTTGACTCATGATATTTGAATGTACATGATAAGAACTATTTGATTCATGATCTAGAGCTCACTACAATAATTTTCACATTAAAAATATGGTAGCATTATATTTATGGGGTGGAGGGAGGTTCCCATTTATCCATAAAGTGGACTCTTGGAAAACACCAAAAAAATGGATTTGGAGTGACAATATTAAGAAATAGATTGTAGAATATACATAAAAATTCTTGGTATGTTAGCAGATGAAGGATGACAGGAAAATTTCCAATATGATCATGAAACCATTACCCATACTTATATATAAATGGAAAAAACATCACTATGGACTTTGTAACTTGACATCTAAATAAAACAAGAAGAACTAATGCTATGTGGGTTATCGTAGATCATCTTACAGAGACTTATCATTTCATTTCAATTCAGGATGAATTCTCAATTGATCAACTTACAATGATATAAAATAGAAAAGTAGTGAGGATACATGGAACACCACTGTTGATTGTACCTGACCAAGATCTGATATTTATCTCTATGATATAAAAAAGACTCCGACATGCTCCAGACACAGCTTAAATCGGTGTTTGTTGCATGTTCAGTGAAGTCTGTTTATTTGGTTTTGGTGATCTATGTTTCTGGTGCAGTGACAATTAGTAGACGATGATAAAATGTTATGATGGGTTGATGGTCTTCGAAGATCTTGGGTGGTTCTAGTATCTTCCTCTTCATTGTTTTCCTGCTCGGTTCTCTGCTCTGGATCCATATTCCACCATTCTCTTCTTGGTGGAGATGCGATGTGGCCTTCTAGATTTTTCAGGTTATGAGTTTGAACGGGAGATTTCAGGAGGAGGGTAGTGACAACGTTTTTACCATCGACAGCATGGCTATGTTTGGCTCCGGTGAGATGCTAATGGTTACTGTAATTGATGCGATTGAAGCCAGTGAGGTGATTATGGTGGTGAAGTGTTCGATGGTGGCGAGGTGTTTGAGGGTTTCTTTCTTGGGTGGAGGGAAGTGGTTGATGTGTCATGGATCTTGGGGGTCATTTGACTCATTGGTCGAGTTGATGGATGGCAGTTGTTTTGGATTTTGAATTTTTAATTTTGAACTGTGGTCTTTGAAAGTGGTTGTATGGTCTCCTTGTTGGTTTGGAATATGTGGGATCATGAGGTTGTATTTGGGTTCACATGTGTCCTTAGAAGTGTCTTTTGAAAATAAAAAAATATGTATTGGATGGATGTCCAATTTGATTGGATTATAAAGACACTTGAATACATGTTGAGATCATGCTTGGTCGAATTCAAAGTATAATGGGTTCTGTATCATCCCCTAGTTGAGTTCTCATATAATAATAGTTTCCACTCAATCATCCAAATTTATCCCTATAAATCCTTTCATGGGAAGAGATATAGAACACATGTGTTCTAGGATAAAGTTTGAGAAAATAATCTAATGAGTCCAAAAATTGTTTCGTAAATGGTTGAAATGGTTAAGATCACTTATTAGCACATCATGGTTGTTAAGAGTCTATGGAAGTGTTATGCAGAAAATGGTTGACGAGGCCTAGAGTTTGAGGTTGGATATGAGGTTCTCTTCAACATATCCCCATGGAAGAGATTCATGATATTTTCAAAGAAAGGAAATATAAATCTCATGTACAACATCCACTTTAATATTGTTGATCTCATCGTAGCTATGACTAGTCAAACAGCACTCCCACCAAACATGTATCAAGTACATGATGTGTTCCATATATCCCTATTTAGGAATGACTCCAAATCAAATTATCTATGTCTTTTTGTGATATGGAATGACTCTAAATTATTTATATATTTATGTTAAATATATAAGTAAACTTATTCTCCATTATTTTATGGTTTAATATATTCCATAAATTCATTTGTAAAATGAATTCATTAAAATCAAACTTGATTAAGGGGAACTTTTCTATACCTTAATCCTTCTATATAAGGATTGTTTACAGTATTTCCTCTCATTAATACTTTAATTAAATAAAGTAACATTTTATATATTTCCATTCTATTTTACCTCTAATTTTCAAATGAAATTCTATAGTTATTCTTTATCCAAAATTATTTACCTAATTCCTTAAAACACCGTCTTGAATGTCCATTTCTATAAAAACATATATACACCTTATTATGATATTTTTCTAAATGAATGCCATATTTTGAGACCTATTATTATGAACTCATATATCAATTTATAAAATATTTAATTATTTCATTTCTTTAGAAACTTTATCAAATATCCCTTAATTATGATATGATTCATGGTTATGAAATCTATTTCTTTCCTTGGGTAACTCTTATATTTATTCCTTATGATTGATTTTTTTTGTGGAACAAATAAGAATATAAATTTTGATATGTGAATGAAAATATAACTCCAATTAATTTGGTAATTTTTTTTCCTCATTATAAGATATTTATGGGATTAGAGACTAAACATAATATGTGATGGGACTATGTCCACCATGTGATGTTGTATTGGGAGTTAACAGTGACTTATACTTATATAGTGTTTTGTGTCACATAAAAATTACTATGTTGTCATGATATTTTGATTCCATGTTATTTTTTAATAGGTAGGGTACAAAATTAACTTTTATTAAATAAATAAAACCCCATATTCAACATTAATGAGTTGTAACCTAAACATGATCCAAAGTCCCAGTGTCTTGAAGACCCAAAACAATTTGATGGCCCAAAGATATAGTGTCTTGAAATCCAAATGAATGGACCAAAAATAAGTTCTAGTTTCCTAAAATTCAAAATTGTTACAAAGTCCCAAGGTGATATTTCTGAACCAAGAAAAAACACCAGTCAAACATCATGTTGCCCCCCTAGAAGTGACCATCACACCATGAATCTGGTCTGGAAGTTACACTACCCCCTTCCTTGAACCATTTCTTTATGCTAGATGATACATCATTTAAAGGCACTCCTATATCCATAGTTGTGTGTCCCCCTCTTTCACCACATTCCAAATGCTCTGCATCCTTAGACTGGTCTAACAGTTAGATAGTCAAAAAGTAAGTAATTAATCTAAAATTACTTGGTGGACTAAGTGGATTGAAGGTTGGATGATAAGCATCAGCACGCCTATCCCTCAAAATGAGGTCTCCCACCTGGTGGTGCATCCACACTGTCGTCCAAATGTGTCAAACCATTTGTATAGAAGATTACATGCCATATTCTACTTACTAAAGTAGGTCCATAGACTACAACCCAGTGGCCCATGTCCCAAATAAAAAATTGGGAAAATTATTCCAAAGGTCCCATAGGGAAAACATCCCAAACAATTTTGTAAAGGCCTATGCAAAAATTATCAGGCCCCTAAGTCTCTTTCCCAACCAATAGCACTCACACGGCCTGAAGGTACCACCATACATCCAAATTTAATTGGAAAATAATTCATAAAGTCACATGGGTTCTTAGTAGAATGTTGATTTTCACTGTCATCCTAATGCTTCCATCCTGAATGAACCCATCCAGACTAATCATAGTGGATGTCATGACACCTTCAACTTATCCACATTCCGCCCATCACACTGTTCTTTTTGTTATTCTCCCATAAAAGTTTTTTTGAGCCATGTCTTTTATGATATAATTTTATGTCTTTTGACTAATATACCATATTCTTTTTTCATTTTTATTCCCTTGATCATCTTTTTATCTCGAAACATTTTTCAATTTATTCCACAAGTAATCTTATATAGTTTTAGGAACTCAAAGGGATTTAGGAGGATGTTATAGAGATTAAAATAAAGATACTTTATTTACTTTTATGTTGAACTTTTATGTACCTAGTCTTCCAATTATAATAGTAATTTAGAATATATGTTTTTATTTATTAGATATTTATGTTAAAAGTCATATAATAATGTATGTGAAATACATTGGTTAATACAAGTAAATACATGCTCAGGTGTATAATGAAAAAACACATGGGATGTGGAATCATGAACAACTTGGAAACATGGTTGATAGAAACCTACTAATAATGAATGATTCCCTAAGATAAATATATAATCAAGTGTTTATTTGTTGTGTAGTTTTTCAATCCCTAAAATTAAACCTCAAAATTAAATTCCCTTTTCTATATCTATCCCAAAAATAATACATGATATGCCCAAGGAAAATTAATCCATTATGTTGAAGATCAAGCACCAATTTCATTGTTATCATACCATAATCCTTCTATGCAAGTAAACAACAAACCAGAATCAAGGAAAAATACAAAATACCCAAGGAAACTCGAGGATTTGGGAGAGAAAAATATCATCACACTCTCCATTATCTTAACTCCTGAGTCCTGAATGCTTTATCTATAAACTACCAACAAAGAAATAATAAGATGACATTATAAAACCTAGGTCCCACTGAGAACCTAGGATCTGATTGCACTTTATAACAAACTGACCCAGATCTCATCTGTCATGGCTCCTGACCTAGTTTACCACATGGTCTAAAGTGCATTATTGATCCTCATGCACTAGAAACTAGTACCTATGCATTATAAAACGTATCTTTGGAACAATTTTAACCTCATATAAAAATAATAAATTGGAATTAAAAAAAAATCAATAAACATATGACTCGATATAAAATAAACTAAAAATCCATATTAAATGAAAAAGCGGGCACATAAATAAATGAACAATGGAAACTAATATATATATAATATATATTGTATAATACATCAGGATAAAATTTTTATACAAAAAAAACTCAAAGTTGAATAAAAACCTCAAACCACCTCTAACAATACTCCATGAGACCCATGGTCACCATCCTACTATACATCTCAATCAAAAGACCCAAAAAAAGTGAATTAAACAAAAATGAACTTGGACTGAAAAAATGTGTGTGTGAGATAAAAGCACAGCAGGTCGCCACAATATTATGACTCTAAGCGGCCACTTTTATAACATATCTTAAAAAATTATATTTTCAAATACGATAGAAAAATAAACATTTCTCAAATTTTTTTATGAAAAGAAACAATAAAACATTAATGTGTGTCAAAAATATTATACTAGGATTTAAATTAAATAAAAACAATCACTTGAAAAACACTTTTCTTTGGACAATACCTCTTGGTAAAATCACTATTTTAATGTCCTACATTAAAATAATTTCATAAACTCCACCTTTTCAATGGAATGCACATTTCCAAACTCAATATAGGTATCTAATTTCTGAATTCTTTTACATTACATATTTGAAAAATCAAACATTACATAATAATATGAATATTTTACTAACACCATGTTTTCAAAACTCACACACACTCAGAGTTTCAAAAACAATAGATGAATTATTTTCCATTAAAATCATTCCAAAAATCATTATAAAAATAAAATTCAATATTTTAAAGAACATATCTTCTACATTCATTTCAAACAAAGATTGAAATTACTTTAAAATCACACATACTATTTCCTTCTTTTAAAACATTTAGAAATATATTTCAAAGCATTTGAAAAGTAGTGAAGATAATGAGAGAAGCATGTAGTTAAACACCATTATGTTGATACACATAATTAGAATATAAAAATAATAAGAACATAGTTGAAAAACAATAATCCAAGAAGCATGGGTTGTAATTAATACACAAGGTAAATCCCCCAAAATGATTCTAAAAAAGATAATAGTATCATGGTAATCCTATCTAGGGTCAAGTAATAAAATACCTGAATAACAGACAAGGAACATTGGAAGACACTAATAATCATATCAACTTCCCTAGAAATTATTTTGAACTACCAGGCATTAAATGTCCTTGTAAGGCCTTCGCTTATAGGATCAAGGATGATGGTGTCCCTAGAATTCCTTCACCTAATGATAAACAAGGATTTCTTCCCTAAAACACTTTAATCCATGGGATTGTTGTAGGTAATTCCCCTAGAAGGAATTTATCCATGGGATCATATAAAAAAATCTAACATAAGGGCCTATTACTCCTTTGGGTTTAACTATCTTTAAGTATCCTAGATTTAAACTCTCTTTAACCCACTTTCCCCACTTATTGTTTCCCTAAAAATAGCCATAAATTATATTACTTGGACTCCCTTGATATATTATGTGTAGGTGAGTGAAATAATTTGTCTCATATATCAAATATAAATCATTTTAAAAACACATAGACTTCACATTACACACCCTCACAAGTAGCATATCCATATACATCAAACATAAACAATGTGTATAAATTCATAAATAATAAACATACTTGAATTGGATCACAATTAACACTACATATAGCAATCACAAGGGGATTAAGAGTTTCAAACATGTTTTATAAAAAATGTTCTTTATAAATTTCTAGGTGGGCCTTCTCTTTTAGAACATGCTTGGAATTCCAATATGTTTCATCATTTAAAAAAAATATCAATCCAATATTGAGACTAATTTTATAAAAACACCTATGAAACTAAAATGCTAACTCACTCTTGCCTTTAAATCACCATTGAAAACATTAAAACCCACTATATGTTTCAAAATATAATTTACATGGGATAACTCATACATTTGAAACCAAAAACCCCATTTTTATTTCTAAAAAATATTTAAACATTTAAACAATTGATATAAAAATAATGTTAAAAAAATTTAATATAGCATAAAAGGGTAATTGATCCCTTTTTCGGAATCAAACAACCCTTGTTAAATATTTTAAACACTTTAAAAACACCCAAAGAGTTTATTTGTAAGTCATTTATCATAAGAGAACTTATAAAAACTTCAAGTCAGTTCTCTCCAACATTTTCAAAACCAAAATAATTCTTAAAAACTCATTTAGGAATTTTTATAAACGCTTAAAATGGAATAATATTCAATTCTAAGGGATAAAAGCATTTTAAAATTACTTGGTCCTACATGGGTAGTATATATAATCATAATTTTAATGAAAAACTATTTCTAATCCATTAAGAATGTAATTTCATGAAATAAAAAGTGATGATAAAGAAAAACCTTACTAGTTTCAATTGTTAATATGTTAAAAGTTATTACCTAAGATGGAGAACACTCTTACAAGACAAGAAGTGTCCTCTATAATACCTGCATGAGTAAATCCCCATGATTTCGACCAACCCTAACCCTAAAATTTGCCAATATAGAGATCAGTGTTCATGATAGATGATAAATCAAGGGGTAAAGAAGGAAAGATAATATGGAGGGGTTTAGAGGGACTTTCCATGGAAGAATCCATTTAAAATCATGGTAGTTGGACACAAGAATGTAATAAGAAGAATAATAGGGGCAGGAAATCCCGTGGAGGAGGTTCATATTATTTTCAAATTAGAGGGAAGAGGAAATGAAGGATGAAGGATAAAAATTGAAGAGATTAAAAAGTAGAGTTTCAAATTTTAATGAATCTGGGTAGGCTGCATAGTTTAGCAACATTTTTTACCAAACCATGCATGAGATACTATTTATCCCAAATACTAATTGAATACTTTAATTGGAAACACCACATTATTAGACAAACAATACTCCAACCTTGCTACATGGAACTGTTAAAATATAGATCTAATTTGAATGTTTTTATCATAGTTTAAGAAAATGTGTGAAAATCATATACTACATCCCAGACTCACCAGTTGTCCTGTATAATTTCTCTATGGATCCTCATGGTATAATCTAAACTATGTTCTACCCATGTTGGAAATCCATGCATAGAACAAAATTAACTAAAAAACCAGACGAGTAGGGGAAAACACATGTTTTTCCCTAAATAGTGCATGAAAACCATGAAAAAGAGGAAAAACTACAAATTTCCTTGTTTTGGGGTGAAATTACATCGATAATTAAAATGAAACTAAAACTCATAGAATAAAGAAAAATAAACTCTAAAGTGACATGGTGGGTGTAACAATTCTCTCCACCATGCAACTTTCTACCCCCAAAAAGTATCCGGTCCAAGAAGAGTTCAAAATAGATAGAATTATATAATAGGTTCTCACGAAGAATGTGAAATCCTATAAAAACTGAACTTATTTTAGAAAATACAATCAACCATCAAACAATGAGAATCTATAAAGAGATAGAAACTATACATAGTTCTCCACATCATTTTGGATTGTTTAATAATGGTGAAACAACCAAAAATATCTTTTCGATAAAACAATAGGAAATCAGTGAGATATCATATTCCCAAAAACTCAAATGGAATTATACTAAACAATTGGACAATGCCAACCATGAAAAAGTATTTCAAAACTAAATAGAGATAACTACTCCAAGAAACATTTCAAAGATCATAGAACTGGATAAAAAATCCAAGGAATCAAAAACTAAAGAACACAACATCTAGGAACATTCCCAAAAAATGAATCACATGTCTTTAACTTAATGGAAACATCTAGATTATGATGGTTTTTAGATTTTAATCCTTGGAATACTATCCCATGGTGATTCTAAAAAAATAGACTAGTAAAATCCACAATCCAATTGGAAACAAGCTACACTCCCAAGTATTCATGTAAGTATGCTAGGTTATTCCTACATCCAGTCTAATAAATAAATCCCAACATATGGAATACACAAGGAAAGGTTAGAAATGAAAAATGAGGCAAGAGAAGTTCCCAAAAGAACCACCGCTCAAAATTGGAAATAAAAGAGAACACTGACAAAACTCCTCCAAGGTTCTTCTTAATCCAAAAATTCTCTAAAATCCATGTGCATAAATCCCAAAATGGTTTATCACCCAAAATGGACAAAAATAAAAACTATAATGTTACATAGATATATGGACACTCATATATCAGCCTCATAGGCTTCTAAGATCAACCAAGAAAAAATTCTAAACTAGATCTCACACAAGAGTATCCAAGAAAAACTGATCCCCAATGGTCCAATCATCAAATTAAGGATCACGTAATAAAACACTTGACTATATGATTCCAAAACATACAATAGAAAAAACCACCTCAGATAAATAAAAGGCACACTAATCCAAGGAGTAAATAATGCATGCCACTCAATTAGGATTATGGGAAGTGTTAACACCAAAAAGTGAAATGTTTCTAAGAAACAAATTATACTTCTTCACTATAACATCCTAGGAGGATTTCACTAAAAATGAGGTATATACCATTACATGGACATGTCCAAAAAATTACTCCAATATTTCTAATAAATATACAAGGGAAAAACTAAGCCATGCATTTTTCTAAAACAAGAAAGGATTTTATAAACACTCCTTTTAAAAAACCACAGACCCATAATAAGAGTCTCAAAATCATTTTCTAAAAACCATTACACTAATAAAATTGGGGATGACTTTCCTAAAGACCTTGAAGAAACCATTTTACAATTTCAACTCCAAGTTCTAACTCAACTTGGTTTCTTGAAATTGTTTCCAAAAATAATTTTCAAAAAGCATCAACCAATTTTAAAACGAAAACACCCAAATAGCTTCCCAAATAAAATAAACACTTTCCAATTAAAATATTTTCAAACGTTTTACCCCTTTATTAAACACATTAATATACTAAAAACTATAAAATGAAACAAAATTCAATTTGGAAACCACTAGATTCCATTAAAATATAAAATACATCCATTAATATAGTGTGTTCACTTGATTTAAAAAATTGAACAAACTTAAAACATCTTTTAAAAATTACCAGTGAAACCAACTATTCCAAAACATTTCTTAAAACTATAAGCATTTAAAAAAATACCTAAGTCCTTGTTTTAAAACCAAAATCACATTTCCTAAGAAATCCATTGTTCACCCGTAAAAAAGGAATTTCACATCACATAAAAATTTCATAAACAATGGAATAACACATGTATTAATAAATAACTCAATCAAAATATTCCAATATATAACAACACAAACCATGACTCATTTCCCTTTTCTATAACATGTTTCGAAGTCCAAGGGTTAAGGGTTCTAAATAGTAAAACTAATTGGATGAAAAATTGTGCCTTCCATGGATACATGGTAGTCATGCATTGGTCCTCACATGCACATCATTCATATGTGAATATTTTTAATTATTTATAAACTCCTTAAAACTAAAGTATATAGAGGTCTGTAGGAAAACCCAGGGGGAAGGTTTGTATAAAAAATTTCAAAACAAATATCCACCGTAAGAATTGGATTAAAAAGTATTTTGTAAAATATTTTCAATTGAAACTGGGTTTAATGAGAGAGTGATTTTTTAAAGTATAAATTGAGACAACATAAATGTACAAGAAGTGAATGTAGATCATAGAGAAATTAAATCAAGAGAGATTCATGTGGAAATTAAAACTGTTGGATTCAAAATGTATTCTTTAAGTGATTTTTTATTTTTATTTTGTTTTAATTTTGTTTTTCCTTAAACTTATCCCCATCTCGGTAGGGGTTATCTCCTCCCAGAGGATAATCGGACTCAACTTCTCTTTGTGAGGATCCAAAAATTTCAGTGACATCAAGGGTGGTCACCCGGTGGTGTCGGCTCGGCTCGGCTTCAAGAAACAATAGCAAGCGGCATGTTCCTCATCAAGGAGGTGTGGGATTAGCTTCTAGGAATAGAAAATATCAAAGAGGGTTATACTTTGGTACTGCATATAGATAAGGCTTGAGATTCATATATGGGAGTAAAAAATATCGTCCCTATTATCAACTCAGTCAGTAGTGAGAAATCGATCTTCATCTTCAGACTAGGTGAGTAGGAAGTAGATCAATGGTTAAACAATGGTGGAAGTAGGGGATGTTGTCAATGAAAAGTTATGGTCGACTCGATGGTGACACACCTCAACTATGGGTGGGTAGGGAATTATAGTGGGGAATTGAGCAATGGTGGGTTTTGATCCACTGGTGGGTTCATGATAATGGTGAGTTCTCTAGCAGAAGGTGATGGGAATCAACGAGTGAGGTTGAGGACGGTGGGTGGTTTTGGTGATGACCCTCTCCAACGATGCATAAATAGGGATTTGTTTTTGGGTTGGGAAATGGTGGGTGATGATTCACTTTTGGTCCCTAACAGTGAGTGAAATTTTTGGTGGTGACTTTACCCTAATGGATTGTGGTTTCTTGGAAAATGGTCCAGCTACAGTGGAGGGTCGAATAGAGGGGGTGGGTTCTCTCATTACAGGTCACTCATAGGTTTATTTTTGTGGGAAATTTGAAGATTGATTATAATGATGACTTATCCTGATGGTGGGTAACAAGGAGCGGAAGGTGAAAATAATGGTGGGATGAGAAATAGGTGATGTTCAGCTAGCAGTGAGTAAAAAAAGATAGAGGAGGGAGAAAATCCAGAGGTAGGTGTGGGATTCATCGTTGACAACAGCCAATGGTGGGTTATGAGCTACCACCAAGAGATGGTCTATTAGAGAGTGTTATAGCAAGAATAATAAAAACTAAAAAATAATTAAATTATTTTATTAAATTAAACTCAAATTGTAATTTCAATTAATAAAAATTCAAAACTATTTAATAATTAACTAAATTCAAATTCAAATAAAACAATTGAAAACTAAACTTAAATTAAAAAATCACTAAAATTATAAAGTAGATCAATTAAATAATTTAAAATACAATGTAGAAATTGAAATAAAACACTAAATATAAAGAATTAGATTAGTTTTTGAGATTTTAATAAACATTAAAATTGAAAATTAAATTTAAATTAATTTAAAAAGACAAAATATAAAATATTAAGTTAAATATTCAGTGAAAAGATTTGAATAATTTTTTATTTAATAATAAAAAAAAATTAATAGTTTAATACCCAGAAAAATAATTTTTTTTAAAATAACTATAAAAATAAAATAAATAAAAACAATTAAAACACACATAGGTATTTGAAAAGTTAAAAAATAAATAATTATTAATTATTAATTGATAGATTTAACTATAAAAATAAAAAGTTGAAAATATTTAACAAAAAAGGAATAAATAATTAATTAAATGATTAAAAACTTAAATAAAATATATGGTGAAACATGCCATTTAAAGGTCACCTAAAATTACCCCATACTTAATCTCTTATTTCACCCAAGAAACTAATAATCAAGTTCAGTATGAAATAATAAATCTCAAAACTAAAAAATTGTTATGCCAAAAATAATTGTTTGATGAAAAATGATTTCCTCCATGAAACCTTTTGAGAAGAAATTGAAAATGACCTCATAAAACAAAATATATTTTTTGTAAGACTAATTACTACTATTCAAAAAATTATTGATTTTGAAAAATTTTGAATTGAATTAAACAAAAAACAACTTGAATTTAACTGATACCTTCAAACTTCTCTTTACTTACGGGTGAGAAGATACACATATTTAACACTCAAATAATTTAGTCACAACTGAATGTATTAGTTGGTTTAATAGTTACATAGAGTAATAACTAAATCATCAAAAATTTCTTTCTTAAAGATAAGAGTGAGGGAATGATGGAAACAATCTCAACCTGGATTTGGATTTTCATTTCATAGCTTAGGTAAATTCATTTATTAAAATTTTTTATTCAACTAAAAAAGTTTCAATTCAGTTATAGTTGTATAACATTATCTCACAAATCTAACTATGAACATATAGTTTCAAGATGGAAAGAAAATTGATTTACTCAAATAATTAAATAGTAATTATTTGTTTTACCTTTTCAAAGTAGCTTCACAGCTTTCAGAATTTAAGAAAACTTTTGACCCACTCAAACATAAGATAAAATCTTGAAAAACTCATAATTTTGAAAAAAAAACATGAAAGGAATTTATTGGGATTACATTAAAGAAAATATTATCTCAATTTATGAAGACCCTCTCCCCCAGACATAAAACTGAACTTTTTCCAAAATGTCGAATTCAAAGGTGGACAAAAAAAATTACTTTTAATGTTTAAAAATATTTTCATTTCAACAATTTAATGAAATGTTAAAGGGTCCCGTTGAAGTCCAAACAAGAATTTTTCCACTATAAATATTTAAAAAATGACTGAAATTCATTGACATTCAAGATAGTGAAAAGTATTTTTCAATTAAGTTAAAATTGTAACATGTGAAACAATTAAGTACACAATGAAGTTTCTATAAGTAAGGTTGAAAATGTGTTTCAATTATATTTTAAATAGAATAGAAAATTGAATTATAACACCCAAAAAAGAAAATCATATTCACAAAAACAAACAAAAAAATAGGATTAATTACCCCATAAATAATTTTTGACAGTGAAAAAATTTAAAAGAAATGAATCAAAGATTCGAACAAAAAATTAGAACAAAATATAGTTTTCACTAGCAATAAGAATCATTAACTAAAAGAATAAGCTGAGGAAAAATGAAGAGATAAAAATAAATAACACCCCTGATTAAATCTTATCCAGTGAGGCTCCAAGAAGCAACTATTTGTGAGTTGATAAATAATGGGAACTCATCTCCTCCGTTAACACTTCAGCAGCATCCTTTTCAAAAAACAGACTAGAAAGACGAAGAAAATATAACCAATAGACATAGAAAAGATAATTATATAGACTAATTAGGACATTATTTAAAACAAAAAAAGAACAAAAGTAAAAAAACCAAAAATCACCATCGTTGGACTCTCATGAAGCATTAAATTTTAAGTATTCAGTTAAACTACGATGAGAAATAATTTTCCGACACAGAGATAGAAGCCAAACCCTTTGGATTACATTCAAAATAAAGTTTGACTCTTTTACCATAAACCACTATTAGTTTGTTTTCCTCTCCGTCTATTTAAAAAACCCCATTATTTAACACTTCAACAATAGTTAAGGGTCTATACCACTTATATTTCCCCATTCCAGGTAAGATATTAAGTTTGAAATTAAAGACAAGGACCTTCTTTATATGTTTGAATAATCTATTTTGAATGATAGAAGCATAAAAAATTTAGGAACTCTCTTTATAAATACTAGATTTATCATAAAAATCTATCCTCATCTCACCCATCTCATAATGTTCTAGAATCCTCCTCTCTTCAAAAGTCATAAAATCAATATTTAATGACTTAACAACCCAATATGATTTGTGTTTCAACTCTATAGGAAAATAACAGTAGTTCCCAAATAACAACCTTTATGGATACATAATAATTGTGGTTTTAAAATCATTTATATAGGCCCAAAAATCCTCATATAATTTCAAAGACCATCTTTTCCTATAGTTTGAAAAAAAAATCTAAAATAAATTTAATCTCCAAGTTTGAAATTTATACCTTCCCACTAGATTTTGGATGGTAGGGAGTTTTATTCCTATGGGTATCAATATTTATTCCTTAAATATTTAAATTTTTAGTTATTAAAATGGGTTCCATTATCAGTGATAAAAGATAAAGGCACCCCATATCTTTAAAGAATATTCTTTTTAAGAAATTTTATCACACAAATGACTTGATTTTTGAGCAATGATACTACCTCAACCCACATGAATACATAATCAAAAGTAACTAAAATATACCTATTCTAATGAGATTATGGAAATGGTCCCATAAAAGCTTAATCCCAAACATCAAATATTTCCACTTCAAAGATACCGTGTTCTGGTAGTTCTTCCTTCCTTCCAATATTCCAAATCCTTTCACATCTATCACAACCCACTACAAAAATCCGTGTATCCTTGAATAAAGTGGACCAGTAAAATCAATATTGAAGGAATTTTGGGGTTTTCCTATCTCCCGCATGATGTCCTCCCTAAAGTGAAGAGTTACAACTATCTAGTATTGACATTATTTCCACTTTTGGAATATACCTTCTTAGTATCCCATTATCACATCTCCGAAAAATAAATGGTTCGTCCCAAATATATTACTTAAACTCTAAAATTAATCTATTTCTTTGGTTGTTTGAAAAATCATTAGGAAGGAAACTTGTTTCCAGAAAGTTATAAAAGTCTGTAAACAAAGAATACTACCTAAATGAGATAGTGGGATGCCTTTCATCATAAAATCAATAACTTACCTCCCTTGGTTCTTCACCTTTTCAATTAGAAATTCTATAAATATGATTTATAACTACATTATTAGCTCCCTTATTATATTTAATTTTCCGTTTAATCTCTTGTAACAAGAGGATCCACCTAATGAGTCTATTTTTGGCATCTATCTTTGATAGTAGATACTTTATGGAATAATAATCTGTAAAAATTGTAAATTTATAACCTAAGAGGTACTACATATATTTCTATAAAGTAAACACCACAGCAAACAACCCCTTTTCTGAAGTGGTATAATTACATTGAACTTTATCTAGTAGTCTGTTAGCATAATAATCCACATGTAGCCTATTTTATACCCTGTTTCCTAATATAGCTCCAACATCCATGTTGCAAGCATCGCACATAAGTTCAAAGGTAATTTCCAATCGAGTGATGTTATGATGGTTGATGAAGTGAGTTTTTTATTAAGTGAATTAAATGATTCCAAATAGTTTCTATCAAATGGGAATGGTGCATCCTTGACCATCAAAGAACACAATGGATTTATAATTTAGGAATATCTTTTATAAATCTCTATTAAAAATCATCATTCCCTAAGAAAATTATAACACATTTAACATTTTCAAGAGGAGGAAACATTTGAATAAGTTCAACATTATTAGTGTCTACCTCGAAACCACACTTGGAACCCTTCTATCTAAGAACAATACATGTAGTTACCGTAAACTTTCATTTCTCCCAGTTTAAAACTATGTTGGTCTATAATCATCTATCTAAAACCCAATCCATATTTTATAAACATGTATCAAATGTTCTAGAAAAAATAGAGAAGTCATCCATGAATAATTCAATTGTCCTCTCTATTTTATTTGAGAGGATAGACATCATACACATTTGTAAGGTAGTTGACGCACCACATAATCCAAATGGAATCTTTAAGTAGGAAAATGTCCCAAAAGTGAAAGTGAATATAGTTTTCACTTGGACCTCTGGGGCTAGATAAATCTATTTATAACTAGAGTAGCCATAAAAAACTCATTTCTAGCAAGTCTATCAAGAATTTTATCAATGAAAGGAATAAGAAAATGATCCTTCCAAGTGTCTGAATTTATCATCCTATAATATTTAGAGACTCTCCATTTCATTTCTTTTCTCATTTTAATTTATTCATTCTTTTCATTAGTGATAATAGTTAAACCACCTTTTTTAGGGTCCAAATAGACTAGACAAATCCATGAATAGTCAAAAATTTGATAAATAATATGTGTCCAACAGATTAATAACATCCTCTCTCACAACTTCTTTCATATTAAAATTCAATCTCCATACAATCTACACTAGAATTGTAGTCTGGTTCCATATGTATCTTATGCATGTGGAAATAAGTGATAATCACTTGTATATCGGTTATGGACCACCAAATAGAAGTTCTAAATTTACTTAGAACACCCAATAATTTTTCCTCTTGGTCGTCTTTCAATTTAGTAAAAATTATTATAGGAATTATATAATTTTAAACTAAAAGTGAATATTTTAGGTGTGTTAGAATCATTGTTAGCTCCAATGTGGGTGATTATTTACTTAATGAAAAGATATTTGTCTTAGGAGGTATAGGGTCTTCAACATGATTCTTGTAACGAGATTTAAAATTAGAAAGGTTTTGAATTTCAAGGCCAATTTTAAGATTTCCTTTACTGCTGCCCAAGGTGGACAGCTCACTTTCAATGGTTTCTAGTATATAATTGAAGATATTAATCAAAAAAAATATCATTATGTTTTGTTATTACATCTCATTTTATTAAATAAAATTTTTTTAAAAGCATTTTTAACAGTAGAAACAACCTCAACTTCCCTCAATAAGTCTTTAATTTCAGAAATATAGGTTACATCTCTAACAATAGTATAAACTGTGCTAGTATACAGTTCTGGAAATTTTGTGACACTCTCATTTTGAGATGATTCAATGATATGTGAAACTCTAATTTTATCTTCCAAAAAAAATTCATCAATGGTTTGTTTTTCAGATACTTCTATCATTTCAATTGAATTTTTAGTCTCAAACAACTCCACCCTAGAACAGTTTTCATAGAATATTGGTTCTTTAGTTTTTTCAAACATGATGAATTCTTATTGTTGTTCCACAATGTTAAATATTAGTTGACACTTGAAAATATCAATAACTGATCCACTAGTTCCTAAGAAGTGGCATCCCATAATTATGGGCACCTATTGGTCACACTATATGTCTATCACTAATAAATCATCTGACAAAAATAACTTTCCAACTCCAACTAGAAGATAATTTACCATTCCCACAGGATGTGTGAATGAATAGTCACCCAACTATAGGATGATAGTGGTGGGCTGAACGGCACCCAATATTTACTATTGAAATAATGAAAATGGGATAAAGTTAATACTATAACCTTAGTGATAGAGATAGTTCAGTAGACCATCATTCCTTAAAGTGCAGGGAATGACAAAGATACCTTGGTCCTTAAGCTTGGGAGGTATTTTATTTTGAAATACGTCACTACACTCTTCATTCAGGTTGTAAGTATATAATTATTCAAATTATTTTTTTTTTGAAACAATTTTTTTAAGATATTTAAGATATGATGGAATTTTAATCAAGCCTTGGATAAAATGAATATTCACTTGGAGCTTGGTCACAAGCCCAAGGATTTGGAGAAGTTCATCCTTTTTGTTAATTTTGGATTTATTTTTTCTAGGAATGGGATGGGTAGGATATAATTCCTAAGAAAAGAATGAATATCTTCTATTTCTTCAAAAACAATTCCCTTACCCATATTCTTATTTTGGGTAGAAAAACTTTCATCTAGATAATCATGTGAAAAGTTTTGATTCTATTCATATTTATGATTTTCTCTAGATTTAAAGATTTTGAATTCATTAATTTTTTCTTTCCAAACTCATTCTATTTTTCATTTTGGGATTTTCTAGAGTATTTTAAATCTTCTATTTGAGTTTTTAGCCCACTTCTTATGACAACAACCACAACATACTCTCTAGGGTTGATTTAAGTTGTGATTGGTAGCTTACCTCTATCCCTAGATGAAATGTCTCAAGCTAGTTGGGCTATTTGTAATTCCATATTATAAATTCTAGCATTATATTTTGCTTTATCAGATTCATATAGGGATTTTTTTTATCGAAATTAGGTTCTTGTGAGTCAAATATTGTAATCATTAGATTCATTCTATTAAGAAATTTCCCCTCAAAATTCTCGTGGTAATTGGATGACCCACCCCACTATTGATTTTGAAATTGTTATTTGGTTTGGTTTTGGTAACCAAGGGAAGAAAGTTGTAAAATAAATACTTATTATTTCCATAATAATTTAGGACGGTTCCTATAGACTTGGTTACAATAGTTTGAAAATTCATCCCATTTTTTAGGGATTATAAGTACACAATTAGAAAAATTGACATTTTCCTATTGGGTAGGTATGTCAAATTTTGGACAGAAATATTCATTATGCCCAAACATGCCACACTGATCACATTGTTCCCCAAGAGATTGGTTTTGTTTTGATATCCCACTTGGTTTATAGTTGTTTTATCATTTTGGTTCATTATGGAATGAATTGTTTCCTTTATTTCATCTAGTTGAGAGTTTATTTCAATTCCGGAACTAGGGTGGTTTTCATTTCTATTCACTCTTCTCCTTGTTTAATTTTTTGGATAATTTAATGAATTTTTATTGAAAATTTTATTAATTATACATCTATCTTATCATTATAAATACTCCTAGTTGATTATTCAACTGTATTTTGACCAAAATAGGATAATAATTCATAGAGAGTTTCTATGAGAACATGTGATGGAAGTTGATGATGGGGAAAAGACCTAAAAAGGACCTTGAATTTGCCTCGATCATTATGAAAGAATTACCTATCCTCTTGATAGAAACTATTTATTTTTGTTCTTCATTCACCCTTAAGTCTTTGAGTCTAAAATTTCTTTGCAAAAGATTTATAAACATTGTCCCAATTTTCAAATATATTTTCATCAAGACTTGAAAACTAGTTTTGAGAATTCCAATTTAACAAAAAGGTAAACACACTCATTATTAACTCATTATCATTTATTTCTAGAAGAGGTAGTTATTGAATTGTGTTATAAAAGTCTCTAATTAAGGCCATTGATTCTTCATTAGAGATCCCATTTAATGTTGGGAAGAGTGATAGGTGGGACTTTTTTAGCTCATAGTTCCTAGCTCTAGGTTATAGAATGATTGAAGAAGGTTTTCTTGACACTTAAGGGAGTTGAAACTCCCTCATCCCATGCCTATTCATTTCATTGTTGAATTCAAGTTGAATATTTTGTTCATTATCAACACCATAAATTCTATATTCTAAAATTTCTATTTCAATTTTATTTTTCTTTTTAATAGCATGAATATTTATTTCTAACATGGGATTTAAGGGCTCTAACATATCTATATCTGTTCTAGTTCTCATACATTAATAAAAACAGGATAAATTTTTGTGTAAATAGTTGAATATAGTTCAATGAAATACCCAAAAAGGAATCAATAACAACAAATTGAAACAAAATAACAAATAGTTTTGAAAGAAATTTTTTAATTAGTAGTTTTCAATTTTTAGGGATTTTTATATGAATTATTTTTAGATTTTTCTTATTTTTGAAAATAATGGTCACTCAAATCCTTACATATAAATTCTGCAAAAAAAATATCGCATGCATATTATTAATAGGTAAAAAGGTTTAATTATTTTTAAACTTTTACTACCTATAGTGTATAGTGGTTCGTAAGGTTGAACCCAAGGGAGGTATGTACCAAAATATTCAACACAAATATCTTCTACAAGCAGTTGATGAAAATATTTTCTTTAAATATTTTCAATTGAAAAATGTGCATAATGAAACAATTATTCTTTAATTTAAAAATTGAGACAAGATAATTGAACGAGCGGTGAAAGCATAGTGATGATAAATTCAATCAAGAAATATGCATGGGGAAATTAATGCTACTATACTAAAAAAGATACCTTCTCTATAGAGATTAAATTTAATTAGAAACCATAGAAAATATTGGATCAATCTCTCTTTCTAGGAAATGAATTAGGAAGAAATATCAATCCTAGAGTTCTCCACTCCAAGAAACATTAAACAACAACAAAATTTGAAGAAAAATTAATCAGAAACAGTCTCTCCAATTTTTTCAAATGTTTTTCAAATGGAAGTATGAAAAAATAAATCAAGATCAATCTCTTCAATTTATAATTAGGTTTTTGAATTGATTATAGAAAGTTTCAAAAATAATTTTGGAAAACATTGAATCATTCTCGCTGATCGGTTCTAGTATTTTATGAATTTAAATTGGGAAGAAGATGGAATTACATAACCAGTAGATTAAATTCCCTCAAGAATGAAAGTGTTTATATAATAATTATATTAAATTCCTAAGAAATGACTCCCCACAAAAAAACTAAAATGCAACAGGGAAATGATCCCTTTTTGAAAAATGGAGAAGTGATTTTTTCTATCACCGATTCTCTGAGTCTCCGAGTCTCTACGATTATCCCACTCTCTAGACTCAAGAATGTGGAATATATCCCAGATGTCAACTACCACCTGATTTTTATAAACGTTTATTATCCAGTTCTTCACTTTCCATGTGTGCCAATACATATTTGTCCCCTCAAAGACACTGAGTACATGAAACCTTCTTCTCGAATCCTCATCACCTTAGCATCTATAATATAATAGAATTCTAGTGGTTCGCGATCACAAACATAGATTATTTATTTTTCCATGTTTGAATCTGCTTAAAATAGAGAAAAAATAATAACTTGTTCTTATAGAAGTTCAAATATAAATTGCTATAATAAATTATTAAAATAATGAGAAAAAAACTCATTATTAAAATAGTTATAAAAATAATTATTATTATTTATAATTGAATTAAAAAATATATTTGAATAAATATTTATTATAGAAATAGTTATATAAATAAAATAACATAAGGTAAATTATCATTGTAATTATTATTTTCCATATTAAAAAATATTTTTAACATTAAACTTATCAAATAAGTTTTAGTTTATAAATATATAAATAATTAGTTTTATTACTATCATTATTAGATTAATGTTAAAATTAAATTATAATGGTTATTAATTTATATTTATTTTTATTTAATTTGTTATTATTATTTTCTAAAAAAGTTTATATTCATTATTTTAATTAATTAATTATTATTATTTATTTTAATCATGTTTTTTTATATTTACTTTTATTTATTTTTCTTCTATTTTTATTTTATTTTTTTCTAAAACTTTTCCTTCTCATGAACAAGGTAATTTCCTCATAGAGGATAGTCTTCTTGGGCTTCTCTTCACATAGCTCCTAAAATCTCAGTGACATCGAGGGTGGTTGTCCAGTGGTGTCAGCTCAACTCTACTTCAAGGAATAATGGCAAGCGGTGTATTCTTAGTCATGAAGGTAGAGGTTAGGATTCAAGGAACATTGATGGTCAGTGTGGTATTGGTTTTGGAAATGAAAATAGTGAAGTATCGAGCTTTTTCAATGGTTGTATGCATCATCATTCCCATTATCGACTTAGTTGGCAGTGTGAAATTGAGCTTCAGCTTTATATCTAGAGAGGAGGTGGTGGATTGATGGTCGAGCAATGGTGGAATCTAGGGATGTCACCAGTGGAATGTGACGGTCATCTCGACAGTGACACACATCAAAGGTGGGTGGGTAGGTAACTATTTCTATGAGTTGATAAGTGGTGGGTTTTGATCCACCGGTGGGTTTGTACTGACGGTGAGCTCTCTAGTGGAAGGTGATAGGAAATAACAGGTCAGGATTGCGATGGTGGATTGTTTCGGTGGTGACTCTCCCCAATGTTTGGTAAATCAGAAGTCGTAACTGGGTTGGACAATGGTGGGTGTTTATTCACTATTATCTCCTAATGGAGAGTTAAATTTCATGTGGGGACTCATCGCTAATGGTGGGTGGTTTTTTGGTAGAGGGTTGAGTTGCAGTAGAGGGTCAAACTATGGGGTGGGTTATTTGGCTGGTGGTATCTCATGGATTTTCTTCTAGAATAGGGTTGAAAGAATATTGCAATGGTGACTCATCCCAATGTTGTGAAATGAAAAGAGAAGGTGAATTCTAGTGGTGGGTTTCAAAATAGGGTAGGCTCTGTGGGTGGTGGGGGAAATCCAGCGGTGGGTGTGAGAGTCACCGATGCAAACTACCAACTGTGTGTGATGAGATACTTCCAGGAAATGGTCTTTCGGTGAGTGCTGTAGTAGGAATAAAAAGATCAAAATGTAATTAAATTATTTAATTAAATGAAACTCATATTTAAATTTGAATTAATAAAAATTTAAAACAATTTAGTAATTAATAAATTTTAAATTTAAAAAAACTAAAAATTAAAAACTAAACTTAAATTAAAAGTTAAATAAAATTATAGATCATATCAATTAAATAATTTAGAACGTGATTTATAAATTAAAATAAAAACTAAATTTAAAAAATTAAATCAATTATTGAGGTTACATTAAAAATTGAAATTGGAAATTAAAGTTAAGTAATATTAAAAAGGAAAAATATAAGATATATATTTAAAGATTTAGTGATGAAAAATTGAATAATTATTTACTTAATAAAAAGAAACAATAAAATAATAGTTCAAAGTCAAGAAGAATAAAAATTTAAAAAGTAACTATAAAAATAAAATAAAGAAAAACAAGTGAGACACACATAATGATTTTAAAATCTAAAAAACAAAATTAACTATAAAAATGGTAAATTAATATGTTTAACTATAAAATTACAGAGGATAAAATATTTATAAAAAATGAAAAATTAAATAATTAAATGATTAAAAACTTATAAAAAATATGTGGAAAAACATGTCATTTAAAGGATACAAAAAAATCCCCCATATATAATAATTTATTATCCTTAAGTAATTAAGAATAAAATTCAATAGGAAATAAAATATCTCAAAACTAAAAGACTATTATGACATAATGAATTGGTTAATAAAAAATAATTTTCCCCCATGAACTCTGTTAAGAAGAAATTGAACTTTTCCTCTTAAAATAAAATATATTTGGTGTAAGGTTAATTACTTTTATAGTAAAATTTTTACTATTGAAAAACTTTTAATTGAATTAAAAAATCAACTTTCATTTAACTAAGACTTCCTAACTTCTATTTTCTTCTAAGTGAGTAGACACACATAATTTACACTCAAATAATTTAGACCTAACTAAATGGATGAGTTTGATTAAGAATATATAGAAGAATAATTGACTCATCTAATGATCTTATCTTATAGATAAGATAATTTTGCAATGAAGGAAAGAAGCTCCACCCATATTAAAATTTTCATTTCATAACTCATGTAAGTTCATGTCTTACATGATTTATTTAATTCAAAAAGTATCAATTCAAATATATTTGTATAAAATTATATCAAAAATATTACCATAAACATATAATTTCCAGAGGGAAATAAAATTGTTCTACTCAATTAAATTCAAGGGGTATTAAATGTTTATTCTTTTCAAAGAAGCATTAAACATTCAAAATTTAAGAACATTTTTGACTCGCTAAAAGTGAATATAAAATCTTGAAAAAATCCCAATTTATAAATAATTTAAAGGTATTTTATGGGATTAAATTAACGAAAAGATTATCCAAATTTAATCAAACCCTCTCTACCACACTTAAAACCCAACATTTTCCACAAATTTGAATTCCAAGGTGGATGAAAACAAATTTTTTACTTTTAATGTTTAAAATAAATTTTCATTTCAACAGTATAATGAAATTTTCAGGGGTCACACTAAAATTAAAACGAGTATTTTTTCACTCTAAATAATTAAAAGAAGATTCACATTCATTGTCATTAAATCTAGTGCTAAATATTTTTCAATTAAGTCCAAATAGTAGCAAGTGAAAAAAATGAGTGCATGGTGAATTGGGTGTAATCAAGTTTGAAAATGATTTTCAGTTAGATTTTCAACAGTATAGAAAATTGAATGATCACACCCAAAAAAGAAAATAATATTCACAAAAACACAAATAGAATGTTTTTTTATTGCCCCACACTTAATTTTATACATTGAGTGAATTTAAAAGAAACAAACCACAATTTCCAGCAAAAAATCAGTATACTATATTGTTTTAAGATGCATCAAGCATCAACAACTAAAATAATAAGAAGATAAAAAATGTGGTGATAAAAAGAAATCACTCAACTGATTATATCTTATCTAGTGAGGCTCTAGTAAGTATCTCCTTGTGATTTTCGAATTATTGGGAACTCATGTCCTCTATTGACACCGCAACAGTATCCTTATCGAAAAACAATGTTCAGGAAGACCCATAACATGTGACTAATATAAATTGAGAAGACAAATACAAGGAAGCAGCAATACATTATATAGAATAAAAAAAGTAAAAACAAAGATATATTGTGGGTTTACTCCCAAAAAGCACTGAATTTTATGTCTTTAGTTCGACTATAGTGAGATTAACTTTTCAACAACACATATGTAATCCATTCCCTTTAGTTTTACTTTAAAATAATGTTTGAATCATTGACTATTAACTATAATTTCCTTGTTTTATTCTCCAAATATTTCAAAATTTCCATTCATTAACACTCTAATAATAGTGAAGGGTCTATCCCAGTTAGATTTCAGCTTTCCAGGAACGATATTCTCTCTAGAATTAAAGAAAATAACCTTCTTTCCAGGTTTGAATTCCCTGTTATGATTGTTATAATCATGAAAAAATTTGTAACTCTATTTTTAAATCATAGAGTTATCATAAGACTATATCATAATCTTATCCATATCATTATGTTATATCATCCTTCTCTCACCATTCATCTTAAAAGTATAGTTTAAATTTTTAATAAACCAATAGGATTTTTGCTGCAACTCCATAGGAAAATTACAACATTTCCCTAATAATATAATAAATGGAGACATTCCAATTGGGGGTTTAAATAAAGTTATATAGTCCCAAAAAAACGCATCCAATTTCAAATACCAGTCTTTCCTAGAGAGTGATACTTTTTTCTCTAAAATCTGTTTAAGTGACCTTTTTGAAATCATTACCAATCTACTTGATTATGGATGGTAATCAGTTCCAATATTATGGGTATATCCATATTTCTCCATTAAATATTTTAATTTTTTAGTTATTAATATGGGTCCTATTATCAGTGATAAAATCTCGAGGTACCCCAATTCTGGAAAGAATTTTCCTTTTAGAAAAATTTATCACACTACTAGTTTGATTGTTGGGTAGTGTTACTACCTCAATCCACAAGGATACATAATCAACATCAACTAAAATATACTCTACCCCATGAGATGATGTAAATAGTAACATAAAATCTAAACCTCAGAAATCAAATATTTCAACATTTTATATACCTTTCCGTGGCAGTTCTTACTTCCTTCCAACATTCCCAAGCCTTTGGTATATATAACACCCCCACAACATAACTCCTTCCATCCTTAAATGAAGTTTCCTAGTAAAATCTAGTTTGATGGAATTTTTGGGATATCCTCTCTTAACCATGATGTCCTCCATAAGGTGGAGAGTGAAAAATATCCAGTATTGGCAAAATTTCCTCTTCTGGAAAATTCCTTCTTAAGATCACATCAGCATATCTCCTAAAAAGTAATGGGCCAACCCAAAGATAGTGCTTAAGATCCAAAATGAGTTTATTTTCTTGGTTTTTGGAAAAATCCTAAGTAATGAAAATTTCTGCCATAAATATAGTAATTTATGAAAATGTAACACCCTAATATTTTAGGGTATCTATTTTTTAAAAATAAATTTAATCCCTCTAATAGATTACTTTTTACAAAACACCGAGCTAAAACGAACTCTGAAATATTATATTTAATTGTTATTGTTATCACCTAACTATTGGAATGGTGGAAATTAATGAGAATAACTAAATTATGAAAATATAATTTAAAAATGTTTATAAAGTTAATTCATTGGTTACTAATTATTTATAAATGAAAATAAAAACTAATTGAATATAAAGGATGTTTTTTTATAAAAAAACTATTTCAATGCCCACATTGGAATATTATCATAATAAAATAAATTAATCACTATTGGTGAAATATATTAATGAAATTTTAATATTATAAATTTAATCAATTTTTTTAAATTCATATAATATGTTTTATAGGCTTAAGATTATATTAAATCACATTTTAATCATAAAATGATTTATTTTTCTAAAAGGTAATTTTGTCTCCATTTAATAGTGACCCTAT
The DNA here is from genome assembly GCA_963277665.1 of Viscum album. Taxonomy (NCBI): domain Eukaryota; kingdom Viridiplantae; phylum Streptophyta; class Magnoliopsida; order Santalales; family Viscaceae; genus Viscum; species Viscum album. Next base: position 673,041,649 of record OY728123.1, read on the forward strand.
TTTAAAACTAAAATTTGAAAATTTTATAAATTATATTTGAAAAAATAAATATTAATTTTGAAATCATAATTTCAGAATTATCTTAGGGTGAATTTTTTTATTTTTCGGAGAAGTTTAATTTTTTGACTAATAGCGAACAATACTGAATTCAAATTGAAATGTGCATTTTGATATAATTTATTTATATTGATAAATTATATTTTTAATTGGATATAAAGTATACTTAGTTCAAATATAGATAAATAAATCCAATTTATTTCATTATAATCCATTTCACATTGAAATTGTATATAAAAACATTTCAAACATTTCAACTTTTTCACTTTAAACACCAGTTATCTCATTGCATCTGCAGGACTAATTTTAAATATAATTTTTCTAATTATGTGAACTGAAATTGGGAAAAGGGATATTATATTTGGAATTAGAGGTTTTATATTAGGTAATATGTTTATTTTTCTTTTTAGGCATAAAAAAGCTTACGATGGAAAAAAATTATTTATTGTGGTATAGGTAAAAAATAAAACATCTTAAAGTTAGAAGGTAAAGTATTAAAATAAAAAATACATTAGATTTTAATGGGTGGATGAGTTATTTGTCTGCCCAAACCAGTGTTCTAAAGGTTAATTAACATTCTAAATCATATAAATTAATGTCACCTCAATGTGGTTTGATTTAAATATCAAATAATCGCTATTTTAATCACTTAAAATCGACCTCTCCTCAAGTGTAAAAATCACTAGTGAAAAAACATGTTTCCACGTTGGTTTTTTTTCAATTTTCATGTCTATTTTTAATTAATATTTATAAATTTGATGTCATTAATAAGGGTTTCATAATCGTTTTTTTTAACCGACACTGAAAATCTGTATTTTTATTTTTTTTGGCCGTTTTTTTGGTGTCACTTCCACTATAAACCAACACTAAAAATCAATTTTTGGCATCAGTTTCTACATGAAATGGATTCTGAAAACCATTTTTGTTTTTTGGTTGATTTTGTAGCATCGGTTCCCCTATAAAATGACACTAAAAATTAGTTTTTGATATCGGTTTCAACTTCAAACCCAAGTTGAAATGAACCTATTTTTGTGCTCTGGTGTTGGTTTTTGTTTAAAACTATCACCGAAAATTATATATTTCATATTTTTAGAATAATTTAATAATAGAAACTGTTGCAAAAAATAGGCCTTTAACATCAGTTTATAATAAAAACAGGCACCATAATTGATCTTTAGCATTGGTTTATAGAAAAAACTGATACTAAAGATCACTTAGAATTTTTTTAATAACTTCAACACCAATTTTGAAAAAAAAACAAACATCAAAAGTTTCAAAAATATTGGAAGAATTTAAATATTACTCCACTAAAAATATCATCATTCCTATAATAGGAAACACAATATACAAAAATAAAATTGCATGTATCAGAGAATAAAAATCTATAAAAACTAAATTAATTTAAAAAATTAATCAAAAAATAATTATCTACATGATTATATTTTAAAAAAGAATAAAAAAACACATACCTAAAAGTTTAAAAAATATCCCCTCATGATTTCTGTTGAATCATTATTTTCATATCATTATGTTCAAATACCTATTATAAAAAAATATTTTTTAACACTTTTTATTAGTAAAATGTAATATTAATCATAAAAACTTTAAGATACATATGTGATAATTTAAATCTGAATCATACGTAATAAATAGTTCACAAAAAAAAGATTATAGATGGCTAATCTCATCATTTTTATACGACTCAACATCATTGAATGTATACAATAACGTTAAATGTAATAATATTAATATAAAAAATAATATAAAATAAAATATAAAATAATTAATATAACTAATATTATCAAATTAGGTCGTTAAACTAGTTTTGATTATCTCATAAATGAATTCTAGAACATAATATCCACATTCCACATTTCCTTCTTGATGATGACATTATGGTTACAAAATATTAACTTGATAATAAAAAACAATATATATATATATCAAAAATAATAATAATATCAAATATAAAAAATAATTACCATTACTTCCACATATTGGATTGCATTTGGGTTATTTATCTACTAGTGATCCTATTAATTTTTTTCTCTAACTATAATTTTTATATATATAAACTATTAAAACATGTATAAACAATAAGAAAATTCATTATAATTAACTTATGAAAAATAAGAAAACTTACTTGTCTAGAAAGGTGCCAAATTTTTTATGAACACCACCTAATAAATAGAAAACCCAATATAATTTTCATTCACTTTGGTAGAATACCCCTAACATCCAATTCCCCCATACAATACAAAATTTCAAAATTAATGAAATTATAATAAATGTTAATTCATAATTATCTTATTGTTATTACCGATCAAGAAATGGAAGAAACCAATACCTAATATCCATATTTTGTAATATAACACATATATATATATATATACATATATGTAACTCTATCAGAGGTCTTCAAATATTTAATAGTCGTTAAAATTAATTCTAGATATAGAAAACCATAAATTCTAGTGGTCAAATTTTGAATAAGAATCATTTTTAGATTCATAATTAAATAAGTAATGTAGTAAATCAATTAAACCCATATTTAATTTAAGAAATAAAAACTAAAATTTCAATTTAATTATATAGAAAACAACTAAAACACAGTCATTCTAATATCATAAAAATAAATTAGATCCATGATATCATTTCTAAATATTCCCATGGATAGTCTCTTCCACATATATCAAACATCATCTTAAACTCATAGATATTATCAGAGGAATATGAAGCATGAGATAATATTTTTAACCCATAAAAAATATCATAAGTATCTAAATTTGTTTATTCCTAAACCTGTAGTTTCATTTTTACCATTTATTTTTATTTTAGATACTCTTATATAAATTAAATGTTAGTAAATGTTTTAAGTAATTTTTAGTCAAATTTAATTAATATTTTAAAAAATGCATTCTTCATGTGAAACATAATGAAGAAGTTTGGATATCCAAGTAGAAAATGACTTATACAATCTCAAACTCTAGTAACCTCCTTCAAAGGAAATGATATTATTGTAGTAGGATCAATAATATCATGTATTAATACTCTATCCAAACCCATATTCATAGGCTGGTGATGTACATAATCCCCAAAAAAACACTAAATCTGAGTTGTATTTTCATCCATCTTAAATTGTGATATACCACATGTAATACATTTCGATAAATATTCATATTCCTTAATATACAATACAAAATAATTAGTGAAAGCATGTGACTTTTTATACCCCAATTCCATTGGACATAATATTTTATTCACATAATAATCAAAATATAGAAGTCTATTACCTTCTGGAAGTATCTCTTTTAAAATCCAAATAAAGTTAGAGAAATTTTTATCACTCCAATCATTTTTTTCTATCAAATTAACTAATCTCAAAACTGATGATAACACATTATATTTAGTGAAACTAGGGAATAATGGTTTCTAATAATATCCATATAATCATTCAAAAGTTATTGTTTTTTCAATGGTTTCCACCACTAAATCATGAAATAATTTTCCAATATGATCTTCTATCTAATTATGAATATTTTCTTCAAAATTATATGTTTAATTTTTATTTCTTTTACCATGAAAAATCCAATGTGTATAATTATCGCTAAAAAATATATATTGAGATGATCCACAATTTATATGGAATTCAAATTTCTCAAATTCAAACACTTCACACTTTCATATAAAATCAAATCTATGTTTTGAAGATTTTTTTAGTAATTCTGGGAAATCGTCAACTCCTTTATCATATTCACTAGTGGTTCTTTATAAATTTATACAATTATGATCCATTTAATAACTGAGATCTATATATAAAATTTGAATATATTAAAACATTTAAATAAACCTTAATGATCAAATTAAACAAATATTAACAAAAAAATTAGAAACAATTATTATTAAAAAACATTAATAATAAAATTAGACAAACATTAAAATGAAATTAAAAAAAATTATAATTAACAATCACAAGTATACAAAAAAATTATAATTAACAATAAAATTAAAAAAACATTAACAATAGAATTTATAATTAAAAATCGATTGGGGCCACTTATAGTGGGATTTTCAACACTAGCCTAAAGCTCGCGTCCTCTCGATGATGGTGGAAGCTTCAGTGCCAGTCCCCCCTGGTGGGGGAGTGATCTTTGAAGTCCAATAGGAGAGCAAGGTCCCCATTCTGTCCCCTCTCAAACCCCAATTTTTTCCCTCCTTTTCCAAAAGTTTCTTTATTCCCTAAAGTGACAGATATCATTTATGGACTCCCCAATATCCCAATTTCAACTTTAGATTTCATGGAATCCACATTTCTTTTGAAGCTCACCCAAGTTTGTCGGTTTAAGTAGAGGAGACCCTCAGTTGATTTCTTCAATAGGTTCATCTTCAATTTAAGGGAGCTTCAGGAACGAGCGACTGTGGGTTTTCTTGACAGCCATCATATCGTGATCCATTTTTCTTCGGATGAGGACCTCATCTGTGCCTGGTCGAGTTCCCCTCGCAGCTTCAACGTGTTTCGCTTCATTCTTATTCGCTTGTCCTTTGAGTTTCGTATGAAACGTGATACACCATCTGCCACGGTTTGGGTAAGATTCCCTAACATACCCCTATCGTTTCAAAATCATTCTATGATTAGAATGCTTGGAAATTTCATTGGTAGATTCTTGTGTTCAGATAGTCACATGGATTAGTTTTTTCACCTGTTCAATCCGTGGGTTTGGGTGGAACTAGATGTGTTGAGGACTCCATTTGATTACGTTTGGATCACTATAGCTGATGAGAATAGATAAAAACAGTGGATGCTTTATGAGAACTATATGGACTTCTCTTCTAACTGTAATTGGTAGGGCCATCCTTCAGAGGTTTTTCAACAAGGCTCTTCAATGTCGATGGGTAGGGGATTTTCAAAGGATTTTTGTTTGGTATCTAAGAAATTGAGCAACTCAGATGAGATTTGTCACTGAGGAGAATAGGTCTCTCATAGGATGGAAGATACCAGTAGGCATAACGTTCCAATAATTTTTGTAGAGGCTGTCTTGGATCAGATGGAAATGGATTTGGAGGGTAGGGGTCAGGGACCTCAGGCATTGCGGTCAGGGGAGGAGGAACATCTTGATAGTGTTTTAGTGGTATACAAGGTGACTGTGAAGGATTTCCTTGGGACTATAATAGGGAAGAAGGGAATGGTTTCTTAGGTCAACCAAAAGGTGTCTAAGGAGTTTAAAAGGATGAGGTAGAACATGGATAGAGGTCCTTCAAATCATATTGTGCGGAAGGGTGATGAGTTGGTACAACATGTGTATGTTCGAGTGGAGAACCAGAGGAAGGGGAGTAAAGTATCTATGGACGAGTTAGTGGGCGATGATGAGGCTGTTATAGCTGCCTAGTTTGCAGAGGTGTTAAGGTCTGGTAGTGGTTATGTGTGTGTGGGGAAGCAGGGGTTTGATATAGATGTGGCTGATCCAATTAGAGGCTAGAGATTAGGGGGTTCAGATTCTTTGATCTGATCCTCAATGAACTTGAGTAATAGGTTTTAAGGTCTATCAAAGGTTGGTTTGAGATCCAATTCAGCTGAACTGTATTATGCTGAAGGGGTGTGTGAGAAGGAACTCAATATAAGTGAACTCGGACACGCTGAAGATTAAGGTTAAATTATAAAGAGTAATAGGTGTTTCAAGGGGAGGAAGGGGTGGAAGGATTACTCCTCCTTACCCCCTCATTTGGAGACTCGATCTTCAAATAAGATGAACAGAAATAAGATATCCATGGAGACTGCAAACCATCAGGGACTAGGGGAATGGGGTGAACCATCCTTGGTTTTGCTTTTATGTTTTGAAGAATAAGTGATATGGAAGGTTTTATTGCATAATGAAACTAAGGAGGAGGCAACTAAAATAATGGGGAGGTCTCTAAGAGTGTCTCCCAATGAGGATAAATACTCATGGATTGAAAAACATGACTTATTTATAGTAAGGGATTCAACTAAGGGAATATCTGTATTGAGGAGTACATACAGTCTTGAGAACAACTGGATTTTGAGTTTGAGAAAATAGTGATGCAGTTATCAGGCATGCAAGTCTCATATTTATCTAGGAAGTTGTTTAAGGAAATGAACTCTGGTAATCTCAAGATAACATTTAGTGACTCTTCTTAAGCTTGTGGTTCTGTTTGGTTGGATTAAGAGTAATTTTAGAACATTATGTTCCTACTTTTCGATCATCTTTTGTTTGATTCTGGTGTGACGTTTGGTGCAACATAATAAGAAATCTACTTGGATGTACTTTGGAAGGGTTTCAGAGCATGAATTATTTATTGGTGTAGGTATTTTGGATTTGGATGATTGAGAGGGTATGTCTTCTCCATCAGTTCTATTCCTATCCACTTTTTCATGAGACTGCTTCTCGAAGGATCATGCTCTGGTGAAGGCTTGTTGTCATGGTGCACTTGCTGGGGAGAGGAAGATCATGTAGTGTGTTCTAGGATTTCTTCTATAAGGGTTATTTTTTGGTTTTCATGATGGATATCAAGTTTCCCACTTTTCCCTTAAAAGTATTTTGACAATATAAAAATTAATTATTAGTCAAAACTATCAAATGTATACAAATAAATGCAGCAATAAATGAAAACTATGACCAAATGAAAAATAATTTATCTTCAAAATAAAAAAAAATTATAAGAATCAAAGTTCAATCCTGGAAAATTGATCTACAATTTTTTTCACGATTTTTTTGAAAGGATCGACACTGTAATCTATAAAAATACTTTTTTCAAAAATAAAAAATAAATAAGAAAAAAAACAAAATTCAATTGAACATTCACTGGAATAGGGTTTCGTGAGACTAAATACCCCCATGGATCTTGAAACAAAGATATATGACAAAAGAATAAGGACTAAAGATCATGAAATATTGACAAAAATAAACAAAAACAAACTAAAATCACCATTAAAGTGCCTTAGTAATCCATCGGTGGCATCCTTCGTCGAGAGGAAAGAAGTTTCAAATATCCAAAATAAGGGTTTTGGGGTTCGTAGGTATTTTTTAATGTTTTTTGGTGCCAGATTTTTCAAAAACTGATTCCATTATTTTTTTACATTTTTCCCATCAGTTTTATAAAAAACTAATGCTAATTTTTTTAACTTTTTGTGTCTGTTTTTACTAAAACTGATGCCAAAATTTAAACATTTATTTTTTGGAATCTATTTTTGAAAAAACTAACAACTAAACTCAAAAAAAATCTTTTTTGACACTTTTTTTTAAAAAATTGATGAAAAAAACTCACCACGTATCTTTTTTCCATTAGTTTGAAATAAAATAACTTTATATACCATATATTAAAGCCACTTTTTCTAGTAGTGTATCACCCGTAACCACCCTATTTCGACTCAAAATCCTTAAAGATCATAAAATATTTTCTAAAACCTCTCCTACCTAATCTAACAACATCAAATTTCTACTGTTCTCACCAAATGTCCAAATCCAAGGTCCTCAAGGGATCTTTCAAGGAGGTGATATTCATGAGGTAATTTTCTCAAAACACCTCTATTATTTGGTTTTCTTCTTCTACTTTGTTCTAACCTCCTTCATACATAAAGGAATAATAATTCTAGAATCATATAAACACTTGAATTTTATGTTTCTAATGATAAATATTAAATATATCCTTTTGATTACCTCCTCTTATTCAAAGAAACAAAACAATTGTCCAAATTATGTAAGTTAATCGCCTCTGTGAACAATATTTTTCCTCATTTTCCATTACTGAATCCATGGTGGATCATAAAATTATTATTCAAGTAAAATAATATTATAATAATTATATTATAACTTATTTCATGTTCTATAACTTATATATATATATATATTATTAAATAAAAAAACTAGTTTTTTATGGTCGGAAAAATCGCCAAATTAAACTAAACTTTCATCATTAAGATTTTATCAAATGAATCATCCTCATGTAAAAAAGGAAAATGATATATGAGACTATTTAAACATATATATGTTCTTGAATACCATTTCATTTCACTCCTGTAGTTTTATTTCTATTCAACAAGAAAATCCATAATTATACACAAATAAAATTATCATGAAAATTGTGAAACAAACTCACCCGAAACAATTAAAATCAAAATATATAATTAACGAATGTGTGATACGATGTTTTAAAAATATATTTTAATGTGTTATAAACATTAATATGGTTCTTCTATTAAATAATAACATTCCTTAATAAATTATATTGGAGGTTTAAGTAATGAAAACTAAAGGGAAGTGTGGGGTAATATTTTCTCATCTCACTTTTTCTTTTGTGAGATATATGGCTAATTCACCACTTAATTTTTTTTATGGTGTATAAATATTGATATTAGATATATACTATCATGAATATAAATATATTCATTCTATTAATTTTTTAATTTTACAATTATTACTTTATGTGGAATTCAATTCAACTAATTATAAATGGGTAAGGGGTTTATTAACCTAAATTCCATTATTTTGGTTAAACATCTACTTATTTCATTATCTCATAATAAATTTTTTTAGATGAATTTTGATTGTCTTATGTGTAATTTCAAATTTTTTTATGTGTATTTATTTTGAATAAAAATAATTAATTAATTAATTCCCTCTTCAATGATATGATATTTATAAGGGGTTTCTATTAAAAAAAATTATTTTTAAAGTTTCCCTTAAAACAAAATTTTAATCCATGCTAATGTTTTCATAAAATTGTTACCAAAAATGTTTTTAATTTTCTCTTAGGATTATTTAAATTCATTTTACTCATATTTTAATTTTTAAAAATTATTTTGAAGGATTATTTTTTTAATTAATATTCAAGGTGATTTGTGACTATTTCAACAAAAATATGGCAGAATTGTTTTTTATCTTAGATGGAATGAGAATATTTTCTCATAGTCCTGGTGCCTTAAAGAATTGAATATTAATTCATAATATTCTGAGGCTATTTTCAAATATAATTTTTCTTTTATAATTGTGCATCATTTAAAAAATCAAAATAGAAAGGACATTTTACTCAAGAATTATTTCAAGTGATCTCTCAAAATTATTTTCTATCTAAGATATCATTATTTGATGTTACTTACGGTTTACTGGTGATATTATTCAGGGAAGCTATCCTTATTCCATTTATCTTTGTTTTATGAAATCCATTTATTTTCCATGCGTTATGCTGTGATGAAATGTTCATGAAACCCATTTCTTTTAATGTGTTTTGATATAATGAATTATTTATGTTCATGTGTCATTTGGATGTAGGGTTTTCATTATGTGATAGGTGGGGCCTATATACCCCTAAAATGCATTGGGTTATGTTAGTATATCTCAAGAGGTAGATAGGAGTAGAATACGAATTTAAACTGGTTCAATAAAGGACTTTTTCCACCATGATAGTCTTGGGAGTGAACCATAACTACTACGATGGTTTGGGGAGTGAACTCATTACACTATGATAGTCTTGTAAAAGATACAGGACTACTGATGAAATTATTTTCTATGGTTATTTGTTTTCCATAATTCCATATTTTATGGAAAAATAAATCTTTTATTATTTTCGTCATATGGATTTTTATGATATATTCTATGACTTACATTATGATCCTTGATATGTAGGCTATAATTATAAAATATAGTATTCATATTCTTATACCATTATGATTATATTATGATCATATAACCCTTTTTTACTATTACAAATCATCTGATCTCACCCTTTTATTATGATTGTTTTCCTTAAGATATGAAGGAACATATTAAGTTTGATTTTTTTAAAATTGGTTCTAGTTATGAAGGAATAAACAAGAGATGATTTAGACATTATATGAACTAGTTGTTTGTGTTTATAAGTTTCCAAATACACTAAAACCATAGTATAATGGCATGTTTTTTATTTCATTTAATGAATATTCATCAATTTATATGTAATATCTATGTATGAAAATATCAGGTTGTTACAGCAAACCAGGTATACTTTATAAGGGTGGAAGTGAGCGGCTTTTCATTAGGAAAAGAAGAATTTATCTCCCTTGAATCTTCACACTGGGTGATAGAAAGTCTATAAATATGATATTTAACTATATCATAAACTCCATTTTTATATCTGATTTCCATGTCAAGCTCTTGCAACAAGAGGATCCACTAAATGAGTCTAGGTTTTCCCTCCTTCTTTAACAGTACATATGTTAGGGAATAATTATCTATAATAATTATAACATTAGAATATAATAGGTAATTCCTAAATTTATATAACTTAAACACCATAGATAATTGATCCTTTTCTATAGAGGTTTAATTCCTTTGAGATTCATATAGAAGTATTGTAGCATAATAAACCAAATGTAGTCTCTTTTTTCTTCTTTGTTCTATGAATGCTCCAAAAACCATGTCAGTAGAATCAAACATAAGTTCAAAAGGTAATTTCCAATAAAATAATTTTATGAGGGGTAATTAAGAGTGTTTTTTCATAGTAAAGTCAAACGATTCCACATAGTTTTTATTAAATTGTATGGGTTTATCTTTTACTAAAAAATAAAAAAACAGTCTTTGTAATTTTTTAAAAACATTTTATAAATATTTGGTAAAAACTGGAATGCCTGAATAAGTTTCTAATACCTTTAAAATTTTCAATGGGGGGTTTTAAAAACTTCAACCTTGGTAGTGTCTACCTATAAACCCTTATTATATTCCTTATATCCAAGCACAATACCTTTAGTCACTGTAAACTGCCATTTCTCACAGTTTAGAACTAAGTTGGTCTCTAATAATCTCTCTAATACCAATTCCAAATTTCCCAAACAAGTATCAAATATGCTACCAAAAATGGAGATGTTTTCTATGAATACCACAATTATTCACTCAATAATATCTGAGAATGTAGCAATCATACATCTTTGAAAGCTAGCTGGTGCGCCACATAATCCCAAGGGCATATACCGGTAGAAAAATTTCTCCAAGTGGAATGTTAGTGTATTTTTCATTTTGTAATATGGGGCTATAGTAATATGGTCGTAACCATAGTATCCATCTAGAAAATAAAAGAAATCATTGAAAGAAAGACCCTCAAGCATTTGATCAAGTAATGGAATAGAAAAATGATCCTTCTTGATGGTTGAATTTAGCTTCCCATAATCTACACATAATCTCCACTTGGTTTCATTTCTCAATTTAATTCTTTTGTTTTTTTATTTGTGATGACTGTGAAAGATTATTTTTTAGGGACATCCTAGACCAAACATACCCAAACACTATCAAAAATGGGATAAATAATATCAGTGTCCGGTATATTGATAACTTACTCTCACACAACTTATTTCATCTTAGGATATAGTCTACTTTGACACTATAGTCTAGGTTTAGGGTATGGTTCTATAGGGAAATTATGAATGAAGAAATAATGGCTAATCGCTTTGATATTGGTTATACACCATCCAATTATAGTTTTAAATTTCTTTATAACATCCAATAATTTTTCCATTTTTTCTTTCAATTAAAAATAAATTATTTTAAGTAGTATAGAATTGTCACCTAGAAATGAATATTTCAGGTTTTTTGGAAATGTTTTTTTAACCAAAGTGGGTATTTATCACTTAAAGGAAGCATCTTGGGCCAAGTACATCCAAGATCTTCAACATGTTTCATTTAAGTAGTTTTAAAAAAGGAAGGGTTTTTAATTTCATTAACATTTTAATGATTTCCTTCACTAGTGTGCAAGGTGTACATTCACTTTCAATGGTTTTCAATTTAGAATTTAAGATATTAATCAAAACATAATCGTCAAGTTGTGTTATCATCTCTCCCCCTATTGATCAAAAAAATTAGCAGTATTTTAAACAGTAGGAAAAATTTCATGTTTCCTTTATAAGTATTTTTGTTCACAAACATAGGTTATATCTCCAATAATAGCAGAAACTACACTACTGTGTAGTTTTAGAAAATTTCTTAGATTCTAATTATGAGAAGATTAAATAGTATATGAAACTCCAATTTTAGATTACAAATTTATTTCTTCGTCAAAGGGTTGTTTTTCAGAATCTTCTAAATTTTCAATTGAATCTTTAACTACCAAAAACTCCACCCTAGAAAAATTTTCAAAGAATATTGGTTCTTTAGAATTTTCAAACAAATTCAATTCTTTAGGTTGTTACCCAATTTTAAAAAAGAGTTTAATCTTAGAAACTTTGATAACTACTCCACCAGGGGATAAGAAGGGACAACCTAGAATTATGGGAACCTCTTGGTCACACTAGATGTCAAGCACTAAGAAATTAGTTGGAAGAAATTTTTTCCCAACTCTAACTAGATGACCATCTACCCTTATCATAGGATGTGTGAACGAACGGTCATCCAGTTGTAGGATAAGAGTGGCGGGTTAAATTTTAACCAATATCAATTGTTGAAATAGTGAGAATGGGAGAAAGTTAATACTATAACCTATTTCTCATTCATAGTTCAATTGACCACTATTCCCTAATGTGGGGGGAATAACAAATCTACCAGGATCATTAATCTTGGGAGGGATTTTCTTTTGGAGAACAACACTCCACTGTATAATGAGGTTGTAAGAAGAAAATTATTAGTTTTTTGGTTTAAATAAATTGATTTAAGATATTTTAGATATGATGGAAATATTATCAAGGCTTGGATAAAAATAATATTCACTTGGGGAATGGTCAAAATCTGAAGGAACTGTAGATTTTCTACGCTTTTGTTACTTTTCAGTTTTATTTTTTCTAGGAAAGGGATGGGTGGGGCATAGTTCCTAAGAATAGAATTCATATCCTTTATTTCATCAACAATTTTTCCCTTACCGTTATTCTTGTTTGGTTAAGAAAAAAATTCAACTTTATTATCAGGAAAAAAAATTGATTTAGTTAATTTTTTTTAATTTTATCTTGATTTACATATTGTGAATTCATAAAATTTTTCTTTCAAGACTCATTATGTTTTTTAGTCTCGGAATTCCTAAATCCTATTTCAAATTTTTTTGAGTGTTTATCCCACTTCTTGTGAAAGTTTCAAAAACATTATCCCTAGGGTTGATTTCAGTCGTGCTAGGCATCTTAACTCTAACCCTAGATATCATTTCTCTAGCTAGTTGGCCCATTTTCATATCTAGATTATGAATTCTAGTATCAGATTCATCTTTATTATATTACTTTTTGGATTATAGTGAATCAAACTATTCTTCTTGTCAGTCAAATATTTTAATAATTATATCTATTCTATTAAGAAATTTACTATCATAATTCCATTGGGAATTGGATTACCCATCCCTTTGTTGATTTTGGAATTATTGTCTAGGTTGTTTTTGTAAACCAGGGGTAGCATGTTTTCTAAGAAAACCTTGTTAATTCCATGATAAATTAGGATGGTAATCATATCCTTGGTTGTAATTTTTTTAAAATGGATCTTCTTTATTAGGAATTCTTGGTCCATAATTATTAAAATTGTAATTTTCCAGTTGGGAGGCATGTCAAATTTTTTACATAAATTTTTAGTGCACCCAAATATTTCACAATAAGAACACTTTTCCCTAAGACATTGTTTTGGTTTCAGACAGTCATCCTAGTTTGTAGGTCATTTAGAATTTTGGTTCATTATTGATTGAAGTCGTTCCATTATTTCATCTGGTTGAGAGTCTATTTCCATTCTAGAACTATTGTGTTTTTCATTTCAATTCACTCATTTTATTCTTGAATTTTTTGTTAGACTATAATTAAATAAAAGGTTATTGAATATTTGCCTCAATTCATCATCTGTATTTTCATTATAATTACCCATAGTATATTGTTTAATCATATTATTACCATAAGAGTGAAACCATTTAGATAATGTGTTCGTGAGAACATGTGATAGAAATTGATGATGTAGACACTACCTAAGAATTTACATGAATATATCCTAAGCCTTATCAAAGGAGTTCACATGCTCTAGATATAAACTTGTTATTTTGTTTTTTAGTACACCCTTAGGTAGTTGGGCGTCAAATTTTATTACAAAAGACTTGTAAAATTGGTCCCAATTTTCCAAGATGCTTTCGTTAAGAATCAAAAACCAATTTCAAGCATTCCCTTTTCGAAAAAATGAAAATATTCTTATTATTAACTCATTCATAGTGATTCCTAGAATTGGGAGTTGTTTCATTGTGTTATAAAATTCTCTAATGAAGCCTAGTGAGTCTTCATTAGAGAGACAATTGAAAGGTTGAATCAGTTATAGGTGGATCTATTTTAGCTCATAGTTCTAGTATCTAGGTGATTGTATAATTGAAGAAGGGTTACTTGAAAACTGAATGACCTCAAATCCCCTCATCCTAGGCCTCTTAATTTCATTATTTAATTTAGCTTGAATGTTTTTTTTCATTATTAATAGTTGGAATTTTATCATCTAAATTTTATATTTCAATTTTATTTTTATTTTTTATGTCACAAAGATGTCTTTCTAACTCTTGATTTAAGGGACATAGCCTATCTGTAGATGTTTTAGTGTTAATATAGTAATTAAAACAAGATAAAAAACATCACAAATAGTTGAGTATAGTTCAAATAAATACATGGACTAGAAATAATAAGAGTATTTTAAAACAGTAGAATAAACATTTTTGACATAATTTTTTTGAATAGAAGCTTTCTGTTTTCTTGAATTTTTATATAATTGTTTTGAGAATTTTTTATTTAGTTTTGAAAACATTGGTCATTTGATGAATTCCTTGGAAAAAACACCAAAAACATGACAAACAATTCATTAATACATTCCAAATTTATTTATTTATAAAATCCTACTAACTGCAGTGTATAGCGGTCCATAGGGTCAAACCCAAGGGAGGGTTTATAACAAAATTTTCCAAATAAATATCCATTGAAACTAGTGGATGAAAATATTTTTTATTAATATATTCAACTGAAATTGTGTTTAATAAGATAGTGATTTTTTAAAGAACAATTTGGGACTAGATAATTTAACAAGTAGTGGAATCAAATTTCTAAGAAATTCAATCAGGATAGATGCACGGGGAAATTTACACTATTGGCTTTAAAAGGATATCTTCTTTATAGAGATTGAATTTAATTGAAAAACATACAAAATATTGTATCAATTTCCCTCTCTAATAGATAAATAATGAAAAAATATTAATCTTGTAGTTTACTACTCAATGAAACTTCAAATTGAAACATAATTTAAATAAAATGTAATAAAAAACAATCTATCCAATTATTTCTAATGTTTTAGAAATGAAATTAGAAAAAATAAATAAATCAAAATGAACCTTTCTGGTGGACCTTAAAGTTTTGAATTGATGTAAAAAAGGTCGAATTTTTTTAACAAACACATAATCTATATTTCTAATTGGTTCTAGAATTTGTTGACTTTAAATTATGAATAAGTCAAAATAATAGAACCAATAGATTAAATTCCACCAATAATGAAAGAGTTTATCCAAAAATAATATTCAATTCCAAAGAAATGATTACATCTTAAAACATTTAAAATAAAATACAAAGGATAAATGATCTACCCTAAGAAGAATTGAGAATTGTTGTTATCTATCTCTGGGTCTCTCAGTCTCTGGGCCTCTGTCTTGCTCCTACTCTCTAGATTCCATAAAATGAAAGATATCCCAACTGTCGACTGCCTCCTAGTTTTTAAACTATATTCCTCTCTAATTCATCATTTTTGGCGTGTGTTGACTCATCTCGGTCCTCTCCAAGTCATAAAATGCATGGAACCTTCTTCTCCCATCATCATCACTTTATCATCTCTCATGTAACTGAATTCTAGGGGTTGAAGATGACAACCTCGGATGCCTTCTCTATCTAGGTTTGAATCTACCTAAAAATTGAGAAAAAAATATTTATTTATTATCAATTTTTAAATATTAATATCTTTAATAAATTAGAAAAATAATTTGATAAAAAATAAGTATTGAAATAGTTATAAAATTATTAATTATTTTTAGTTAAATAAATTCATAAATATATTTACAAAAATATTTTTTACTAAAATATTTATATACTTAATAGAATATAAGGTGAATTATCATTGTTATTATTACTATAAATATTAAAAAAAATATTTTTAATATTAAACATCTTGAAATAATTATTAGTTTATAAATATATAAATAATTAATTTTAATATTATCATTATTAGATTTATATAAAAAAATTATAATGATTATTAATTTATATTTATTTATATTCAATTTATTGTTATTATAAACAAAACTATTTTTTTAAAATTTATTTTAATTAATTATTATTATTATTTATTTTAGTTCCATTTTTATTTTATTTTTTATTTATTTTTCCTTTTATTTTATTTTATTCTTAAACTTATCCCAACCGAGATAGTGGCCATCTCATCCTAGAGAAGACTTGTCCTTGACTTCTCATCACATGGCTCCTAAAATAATAGTGACATCGCGGGGTGGTCGTCTGATGGTGTCAGCTCATCTCAATTACAAAGAATACCTGTAAGTGACATGCTCTTCATCGAGGTGGTATAGGCTCAGCTTCAAGGAATATCACATATCAGCGAGGTTTCAGGTTCATCACTATCAACAAAGAATATTCGAGCTTCATCTATGTGAATTGGAATCATCATCCCCATTAACAAATTGATCGATAGTGAGAAATCAATCTTCGGATTAGGATATGGTGAGGAGTTAGTGGATCGATGGTTGGGAAATGGTGGAAGTATGAGATGTCACCAACAAAAGGTGATGGTCGACTCAATGGTGACAAACTACAGTGGTGGGTGGGTATGTAAATATGGTTGTGACTTGAGCAGTGGTGGGTTGTGATCCACCAGTGGGTTCGTGCTGATGGAGAGTTTTCTAGCAGAAGGGGATGGGAAATAGCGGGTGAGGTTTATGAAGGTGTGTTGTTTCAGTGGTGACTCACCCTAATGGTGGGTAAATCGGAAGTCTCCATTAGGTTGGGAAATTGTGGGTGATGAGTCATCATTGGTTACCAGTAGTGAGTGAAACTTCTCACAATGACTCGCCCCCAGCTGTGATGGGTTTTCTGGCTGAGTGTCAAGCTATAGTAGACGGTCAAATGGTGGGTGTTTATTCTCTCACTCACATTGGCACATGTGTGTGTTGCCAATAGATGGTTGAAGTATTGTTAAAATAGTGACCCATCCTGAAGGTTGGTAATGAGGAGAAGAAGGTGAAATCTAGAGTTGTGATGTGAAATAGGGGTTGTTCAGCTAGTGTTGGGTAAAAAATGATGGCGAAGGGTGCGAGATTCATCATTGGTAACTACAAATGGTAAGTGATGAGCTAACATTGGGAAATGGTCTAGTATTGAGTGTTGTAGTGGGATTAATAAAAGTCAAAAAATAATTAAATATTTTAATCAAATTAAACTAAAATTGAATTTTCAAATAATAATAAATTAAAATTATTTAATAATTAATTAAATCCAAATTCGAAATACTAAAAATTTAAAATTAAATTAAATTATATAGAATATCAATTTAATAATTTAAAAATGATTTATAATTTGAAATAAAACATTAAATTTAATGAAGTAAATCAAATTTTGAGATTACATAAAATATTAAAAATTAAAATTAAAGTTAAATTATATTAAAAAAATATAGAATATTAATTTAAATATTTAGTGACAAAAAATGAATAATTATTTAATTAATTAAAACAAAAAATAGTTCAAATTTAAGTAGAATGAAAATTTAAAAACTAGAAAAATAAAATAAATAATAAAAAAGTAGATATGCCTACTAATTTTAAAAGTTAAAAAACAAAATTATATATAAAATGAATGATTTCTAAATTTAACTATAAAATTTCAATGTTAAAAATATTTAACATAAAAGGAAAAAATTAATTAACTAAATGATTAAAAATATAAATAAATAATATGGAAAAACATGTCAGTTAAAGGCCACATCATGTCCTTATTACGTATCCAAAATCAAATGTTCGGCTATCATAATGTTTTTTCGGACCTACAAGCTAACATCACACTTTAATTATCCTTTCTATATCAATCCCAAACATCAAACATGTCACACAAAAGAAACTTAATCCATGACATTGAGGATAAATCAACATCTCCATTAGCGTCAAATCATAATCTAACAATTCCTATAAAAAACAATAATCAAGGGAAAATCCCAATTGCCCATAGAAAATGGTGTCTTAGGTAGGGAAAGAGCTTGAAACAATCTCCATGCATGTACCGCTCATGTCCGAACAACCATATCTCTACACTACCAACACCCCCAAATAATAAGTGGTAATTCCAAAACCCATGTCTCATTGAGAACCTAGGCCCAAATAACACTTTCTAATAAACCAACCCATCATCCCATTTAACCCACCTCTCAACTTGGACATCCACATGGACAAAATGGAGTTCCTAATCCCCATGGGCTATAAACTAGTTCATGGGAATA
This sequence comes from Viscum album, assembly GCA_963277665.1. Taxonomy (NCBI): domain Eukaryota; kingdom Viridiplantae; phylum Streptophyta; class Magnoliopsida; order Santalales; family Viscaceae; genus Viscum; species Viscum album. Next base: position 673,060,155 of record OY728123.1, read on the forward strand.
AAAAAATTTACCTTGGGAATCATGTCACTTTTATTAAATGATAATAAATAACCAATGGAAATAAAATAAATAAACATCCAACTAGAGATAAAAAACTAAAAAACCAAATAAAAGGTAACACCTTGCACATAAATAAATGAAAAATGAATATATATATATATATATATATATATATGTAATAAACTAGGGAATAAAATATATTGGGGAATACTGCTGATATAAAAAACTCCAAGTTAAAGGAAAACACCAAACCAAATCCAACGACCCACCATAGACCCACATTCACCACATAACCATACATATTTGTCGGAACATTCAAAATAAGTGAATCAAAATAGAATGAACCTAGAACTATAAAATATAAGTGTGGTCTAAAATCTCAATAGATCACCACACACTACAAAATCTAACTATTTTCTTTTATAATGCATCATAAAAAATGCAATTTTTAAATACTATATAAAAATAATAATTTTTCAAAAGGTTTTATAAAAAGAAACAAAAACACCTAAAAAGTGTTTTACATTCTTTTAAATGGATTTCATAAAATGAAAAAAAAAGTTTGAAAACACTTCTCCCAAGACAAAACCTCTTTTCCAAATCAGTTCTTAAAATTCTAAATTTAAAACTATTTCATAAACACCCACTTTTAATCAAATACATGATTCTAAAATCAGAATTGGTATTTTATTTTTTTTATAGTTTTCCCAAACCAATTTTAAAAATAAACAAATCCATAAAACAAAGAATATTGGCTGAAAATAATTTATTCTAAAACCTGTCACACTTGGAGTTGAAAAAATAGTCCACTTTTTCTGTTATATTAAAACAATTTGAAAAATATTTTTAAAAATAACATTATACATTTAAAAGAACATATATATCAAAATCATTTCCAAATTAGTTTGAAAAAACTTTAAAATTACACTTTCTATTTAATTATTTGATAAACATTAGAAATAAATTTTCAATCTTTTGAAAAGTACCAAACATAAAGAATAAAGGAACCACATGTTAATGCACCACTATTTCGAGTCACACAATGAGAATAAATAAATAACAAGGACATAGGTTCAAAACAATAATCTAAGATGAAAGGGATACAATCAATACACAAATTTAAATATACCAAAATGATTCTAAAATGATATTACTATTAATGGGGTCATCTCTTGGGTATACTAATAAAATACATGAATTGGAGACAAGGAACCTAGGTTGGAACTCCTGAACCTATCCATATCCTTGGAAGTCCTGTTGAACTTCCATGTAATAAAGATCCCCAAAGTGCCTTCATCTATGGGATCATGGATGATGTTATACCTAGAATATATTCTTCCATGAGATCATTTACGATCTTATCCCGAGAACACCTTTATCCGTGAGATAAATTGATTTAGTTTACATGAGAAACCTTCATCCATTGAATCATATAAAAATATATTTCTAGCATAAGGTTATATTACTCCTGATAGTAACACCATCTTGAAGTATATAGGAAATTATACATTGTCAACACATAATAACCACTAGGTTCTTCCCTCACAGAGGTTATCGACTATATTATTAGGACTCCCATGAAGAGTCAAGTGGAGGGGAGAAAACCCAATCATCTCATTGATCAAATATAAATCATTTGAAAACACATGTGTTTCACCTCCCACACCCTCACAAGAAGAATACCCATATACATCAAACAAAATCATTATATATAAATTTATAAATAGTTAACATCCCCTCATGGGATCACAAGACACACAACATAGAAGAATCACAGGGGGCTTAAGAGGTTTACATATCTTTTATGAAGACTCATTCTTTATAAAATGTCAAACAGGCCTTCTCTTTTGAATCATTCCTAGAATTACAAGCCATTTCAAATTTTATAAAACCAATATAAATCTACTATAGATACCAATATTATCAAACCACATTTTAAACTCAAATGGGAACTCAATATTCCATTTAAATCGCCATTGAAAAAATTAAGATCCACAATGAGTTTAAAAATAAAATTTACATGGGATTACTCACACCATTGAAACCCAAAAACCAATTTTGATTATTTAAAAAGATTTTAACAACAAAACATTGATATGAAAATCAAATAAGGTTGTAAAAAGGTCTCAAATGTATCATACAAGTGTAACACATCCATTTTTTAAAATCAAACAACCGATTTCAAATATTTTAAACACTTTCAAAACACTAAAACACCTACTTTGAAAGTCATTTATCATACAAACACTTTCATATACATCAATTCAGTTTTTCCACTACTTTTAAAACCAAAATAATTATTTAAAATCTATTAAGGGATTTTTAAAAACACTTGAAATGGAATATCATTCTGTCCCAAGGGATAAAATAAATTTAACTCAACTTGACCCACATACGTCATATAGATAATCTTAATTTGAATGAAAAAATATTTATAACCATGAAATTTTTAATTTTCTTCCAAAAAAAAGTGACTAAAAATAAATACTTGCACTTATTTAATGATGAATATTCTAAAATTAATCACCTAGTAAAACAAACACACCCATAATCCTAGATGTTCCCTCTACAACCCCTACTTGATAAAATCCGTATGATTTGGACTAACTACAACACTAAAATCAAAAAACATATAGATTAGGGTTTATGGGAGAAGAGAAATAAAGGAGTAAAGAATAAAAAGATAAGAGGTAGGGGTTTAGATGGACCTATTATTGAATACTCAACATGAAATCAAGGTAGTGTGACACCAAAATGGAAGGATAAGAGTGGGAACTCCCATGGAGGAGGGGCCTTATCCATTTAAACATTGGATAAGTGGAAATGAAGGATAGATGCTTGAAATTTAATAGGTGAAAATGTATAATTTACACTTTTAATGAATTTTAGAATCCTTCATAGTTTGGATGCATGGTTTTCAAAACAATGCACCAACCATGAACAAGTTACTATGTAGTCAAAGATTCATATGTGTGGTTTACCTGGAGACACAAAATGATCAGAAAAATTATGATCCAACCATAAAAATTGGTACGATAAAAATAAAGAGTTTATTATCATGATTTTAATATAGTTTACTAAACCATGTGTAATTTTTTTCACTACAACCTAGACTCAGAAGAGGTTTCACACTACGTCTCCTAGGATTTTCATGATTTGATCCAAATCGTGTTCTATTTTTACTAACAATTCATGTGTCTAAAAAATGTAATAAATAACTAGATGATTAGGGGAAACGAAATAATTTCTCATAAAGTATTCATAAAAACCATGAACCAAAATAAAAATCCAAATTTCTATGTTTTAGGCTGATACTCCATAGAAACTAAAAATGGACTTCAAATTTATAGAATAACAAAAATAAACTATGCAATGACATGAAGAGTGTCACAATTTATATCATGGATGAATATGTAAACTTATTTAATATTATAATATTATATAAATATATAAATAATTTTTTTCTTTTGGTTTTTCTAAAGGATATATCAATATTTAACTCATTAATTAAGAAAACAACTTTTGTTCATAAATAATCACTAAAACATGGTCATTGTATATTTTACATTCATGGTTTGTAACCAAAACATAAATGGAATGAAATTAAAAAAATATTTTAAAATCTATTAAAGTGAATTAAATGACTTAAAATTACATATTTTTAAAAAAGAATAGTCACCAAAACCACTTTTATGAAACTAGTTCAAAGTGATAAATATTTATTACACCCAATATTTAAAATAGGTAAAAACCAATTAATGTATATATATATATAATGATTATAAATGAGGATTTTAAATACATATATTAATGAATAATTTTATTCTATATGTATTTAATTAACTTAATTTGATTATTTAGTATATTTTGGGCATGTATAGAAGAAATCAGAACTAAGGTAAGGGTTTTCATCTCAAATTTTTCTCGTTGTGACATTTTTTGTATTATAAACAAAATTTACTTTATGTGTTGTATATACTACCTATTTTAGATATCATATCATTTTTTTATTTTAAGAATGGTATTTTATGTTCACTTACAAGCCCTCTATTTCTAGGTTCCTTGATTAATGTGTTACATAATCCACAAGGGTTTTAATGGTTATAATTATCATCCGTTGAGTCATATTTCATGATTTTTAACATGTTTCTTTTTTATAGTGTTATATTTATTTAATAACTCAAAAATATTTTATAATTTTGTTTTATTTTAATTTATGTTATAAAATAATCTAAATCATGTTTTTCCTTCAGAGGTATTTTGACTCTCGTGTTACCCCAGTCAAAATATGTTTTGGTAACCCATTTTTCACTTGTTATTTTATGATCATTAACTTGAACTTATTTCATATAAGTTGGTTTCATTTTTCCATTTTATTTTATAGTGTGATATTCTGTAATTTTTAAAATTTGGAACACATAACCCATTTTCAAATGTTTCATGCTTCTTGAAGTACGTAGCCTATAAGGGATATCGATAACTCAAATATTCTTTCATTAAGTTATAATGTTTCATCTTGAACATTTATTTTACATTATTGGGTTCCCCCACTATAATATTTTATTTTATGGTAATTTCACTACTTCTATGGGGAAGAATTTATTTAGATATAAAATAATTTATTTAGTCTTTTATAATACTATTTTTTAACAAAGGTATTTTTCAAGATATTAAAATGGATTTTTCCTTTTTATTTCATATGTTTTCTTTTCCTCTCCACATTTCTTCAAGATAAACCTTATGTATTTTCAAGGAACTATTATTGAATATTATTTTCAAAAATTAATGAACTTTAATGAGTTTTCACTTCACCTTTGAATAAAAAGGGATTTTTGAAGTGACCCATAACATCAACTTTTATATGAATGTTTAAAATGTTTTCTAAAAATATATTTTATGTTTTCACCTCCATTTCCATTTTCATTTTCAAAAGGATTTACTCTAGTAAGGTAAGTATTTAACTATTTATAATCTAATATTTATTCATAATTTTGGAAATTAACTCGCGATACCAAAAAATCCAAATCCTGATCCCTTCTTAGGTGTTACTGTTCAAATTTCATTTGTAGGGATGTCTTTTATCTATTTAAACATACTTCTAGTTTTACACTGTTACACTATGGATATTCACTTATAAAACCATCAACATTATTCCTATAGGTGTATTATGGTCATGCTATTCTAGTATTGAATTAGTTTTATACTCATTACTCAGTATGGTATGATCATCACATTTTATATAATTTAGATAGGATAGTGATCACCTAGAAATAATGTTATTCTATTGATATGGGTAAAGGTATTATATTTCCATATTTTTTTATTTCAATACAGATGGTTGTTAGAAAATTGACTATATTTTTTTGACAATCCATATTCTTTCTCTATATGGGTTGTGATTATTTTATCCCTTTTATTGACATGGGAAAATGTATTGACATTATTTATGATTATTTAATGCTAAAATAGGTTGACTATATATTAATATTCTATATTTTTCATTATACGGATAGTGATATAGTTATTTAGTCAGTGGTTCTTTAGTTTATGGTAAGAAATGTCTTGTTGACTCTTATGGTGAATGAATTGGACTTAAAAAAGTGATGAGTGGGTATTGGAATTATATATCCCCTCGATGCATCACCATTTATCATGAGATAAAACAACTTGGGTTTGGTGTGTACCTATCCCCATATTAGTATATTGTCTTGTAATAAGTATTTATAGACATGTTTTTTATGTTTATCATTATTCATTCCATCAATAAGAAATAAGTAATATTGATATCCATGTTTTCATTTATTATAATGGATATAGAATTATCTCCATTTCAGATGATTATGGAATTATTCAGATTATTTATTTCCACCATATTATATATACCATGCTTATTATTTTTTCAAAATTTAGTTATATATTTCCCTTAAAAAATGTTTGAGATCACCCCTTATTATGTTTCCATTTCCCTATGAATGTAATGACCCAAACTGTTATAAATTAAGTTTCCATTTTTGATTTAATTAAATGTCTTATTTTGTAATATGGTTATAAAAAAAACTTTCCCATCCTTGGTTATATCTTATTGGATTTAAAATACTTTTAATAATTTTCACCTTTGATAATATAGCTACTGAACAACGATCACATGATTAGTATAAATATAGGGATTTTAATAAATCCAATTGACTCAGACAAAGGAAGTGATGGCCTCAACTAGTAAAATCATGCCCAATGAAGCCCATTTATCAGATATTTCATAAGAGATAGGATCTTTGTTCTTCTCCCTTTAACAATCCAAAATTACGATCCAACAAATTAACCATGAGAGAAACCTTTAATGGTTGAAGTTCAGGCTCATCGAGATCACGGCCCAAACCATGTTCAGTGAACCGCCCAAAGAATGTCTCGTTATCATGCACCTTACTATTAGGGAGTATGTCAGTGTAATAAAGGGATATGTATAAAGACTTTAATAATAAAAAAATTTAAATTTAATGTAATAATGAATTTATTTTCATTTTTATTGTTACTTTATAAATGATTTTTATTTTTGATTCAATTAAACACAAATTACACTTTTGTGTAATATTTAAATTCAATTAAGGGATTTATTTTGATGAATTAATGGATTTTTAAAATAAATTATATTTTAATAAAATATTATTATTAAATATGGTTTAATAATTTTAAATTTTTATATATTTTTTGTGAAGTGAAATGAACTTTTTGTTACGGTTCAAAAAAATACTATTGTAAAAAACCCATAATTTTTCAATAAATGTAAAATATTATTTTAAAATTGAAAATGTACATATTTAGAAAATTAGTTAGATAAAATAAATATTAATTCTGGAATCAAAACATCAAAATTATCCAATGGTGAATTTTTCATAATTTTCTGTGACGGTTGAATGTTTGGGTAAAAAGTAAATACCATATAAATATATGATGTGTTTTATGACATCATAATGAAACTAAATGATGTAATAAATACTATAATGGGTATAATAGGACACATATATGTTTTCCCCTAAAAATAATGTGTTTTTAATTTTTTTTATTAATTTTATAATGCCTTTATGAATCCTCCAAAATATATAATAAATTTTATGATTTTAAATTCATTTCATTAAAAGAGTGACTCGACTCTACAAAAGAAAGGGTAATATTTTAATATGTTCATAAAATTGACTAATAAAATAATCAAAATATATCCAATTTGGGATAAACCAAGTTAAATAATGATGGTATCATTTTTCGTTTGGAATATTTTTTATATAGAGTCCAAAACATAAGTTTGTCAAATATTAAAGAATTCCCCTCTAATTTATTATATAAACCCACCCAATATCCCACTTATCCTTACAAGAAATCCTTATAGAACATCCTTAATCTTCCCACCCCTCTCTATAACCCTATCAAGGTTCCCCAAGCTCTCAAGAAGCCCTTTTTTCAAGATTTTGGATCCACACACTCAAGTAAGGGTTCTTTCTTTCTCACCTTTATCCAAGTTTCATTATCTTATTATGCCCTATTATTTTCAGTTAATAATGATATAATATATTTTATCACCTCCCCCATATTTACCTTATTATGTATAAATTACTATAGACCCTTTTATCCCTCATTAAACCCTCCCATGTGCACTCGTTACCATGCCAGAATTTCATAAGCAACCATTACATCCTCTTTTTATTCAAGCTTATTTATTATCATATACCTTCTTTATCTAATTATAAATGTTTTAAAATGTCCTTAAATGTCCCTATTACTTTTAAATTAATTTAAAATTATTATAGACCCATTTCTCTCTCATTAAAACATTTTATGAATTTTTAAGTGATGTTTTTATGCTGTCGAATTTTCACCATGACTTTTTATGACAAACCAAGTGTAGTGAATATATTACACATTTACTATCAGGGGTGGTCAATTTTATGTACATATACCTTTTTATTAGGGACTAACATATATTTATACCACACTCCTTGATCATTAAACAAATTATGATGATGAATGAATCCATTTTTTATGATCTATGTGGCACATATAAGCTTGAGAATTAAATGAAGGTGATAGGTGAGCCCATAATTATATAGCGCTCCAATATATTGGGTAATGTTTAGTATCATGATATGCCATGTTGGGATAGGGGTGTACTTAATTCCTTTATGTTACTTCATCCACTATGAATTCTTGGGGCTTTATCCTTGACCTCTGTTTATGATTTAGTGTTTTTAGTTGTTGTCTCATTTCCCATGTTACGATTATCATACTAAATCATGCCTTATTTTTCATATTCCTGTACACCATATTGATATGTGTTTCTAACACGTATTATTATATTCATCTTATTCTAGGTTTATTCCCTTACTGGGAATTATGGCCCACTCATTTCTTATGTATTTCCCCAAGTTATCAAATGAAGTTTTAAGATCGAGCATTGTAGACACCAAAAAGTATGTAACTCCTAGAGGAAGTTTCGAACGGACGAAGCGAAGTCATATTAAGAATCAGAGGCCCAGTCTGGAGGACCTGGAAGTGGTGCGCGAAATTAAAGGGCACCCGCGCGAAAAAATGTTGTTGGTGCGAAGGGCTCTAGGGATTCGCGAAAAGGAACGGCACGACGCACAATTTTGTGCGCCCGATTTCGCGCGGGGAAGCCTTGCACGCTGATAGGTCCTGACACGAAAGATTTCGCGTGCCACCCCGTTTCCATGATGGCGAATGCCTATAAATAGAAGGCAACATCAACCGTTTCAGGGTTGAGGAATTCGGACTAGCTCTTGTGCGCGCAATTAAAACTCTCGCGCGCGCAAGATGTCTTCCAGGTAATCCCCCTTTTCGCGCAAACTTGCCTCGGGGTTCGCCTTGCGTGCAACCCCCCTGGATTAAGTGAATTTGGTAACTCCTTTGAGTTCTTCCTTTGCGCTCAATCCTTTCCCTTTGTGCGCAGTCCCCTCCAATTGCACGTAATCCCTTCAAAATTGCGCGCAATCCCTCTGTTAGGTTTCACCATGACTTAGGGATCGGTTGTTTCCCCCCGCGTGCACTCCAAGCCCTTTGGGCGCAATCCCCTAGCCGCATGCAATTCCCCTGCCCAAATTGCACGCCATCCTAGAGTTTTGCACGCAAACCTTCTCTTTGCGCGCAAAACCCAGGATCCCTCACCTTGACGCCCCCAGGTGCCTCTTTGCGCTGGCGCCCGATGTCTTCCATACCAGGCATGCACGCCATGCGTTGTTTTCTCGTACGGCCTTCCAGGCTCGTACGAAGTATCCTCATAGTCCCTTAGTCGGTGTTTTCTGTTGCGTTGCTTTGCCTCATGCTTCTTCGTATAGGAATGCTAGCGGCTATTTCTTCTTCTCATATCCACGCTAACATGGACCCATCGATGGTTTCCCATGTGGCCCCCCTTCACCACGGCCTTGCTAATACCTTCCCTCCCACAAGGGGTAGCGGGTGTTGGGCATGTAAGCCCTAGGCGTGTGGAGCGAACCCACATCGTCCGAGCTGGAGGACGTTAAACTTCCAAGAACCTCATCCTCAACACATGACGTTAAACTATGATCTGACCCCGTACCTCGTACGCAGGGTCCCCCCGGCTCGGACATTCTTTACGCCTCTCGTGTCCACGGGAATGGATTCTTCCTCACATGAAATGTTATCTTCCTTTTAGAGTGGTGTTTTTCCATGGGGGAAGGGCTACCTCACAGCGTAAGCCCCTAGACTCTCTTGCGGAAGGTTGCACCCATGCACCTCCGTACTTCCCCACTACCAAGGCCAGTGGAGGGTGTGATAGGGAACGAGGCATCTCCATTGTTCGGTACCAAATCCCTCTCCCTCTGTGCTTTGTCGCACCATGGGCCTCCATCCTGGAGTAAGCCCCGGCACTAAGGGATGCTAACCACGCGTAAGCCCCTGTTTCCTTATTTGTCCGCTCAACGCGTAAGCCCCTCTCCGCTTCTCACGGACGCACCCTTCGCGACGTGATTGTCTGGTCCCTGCTATCTCTTGTTTCTCACACCGAGCATGACTCACATGGGCTTAGAGTGAGCATCGACCATGACATCCTCCTATGGGCCGCCACAGAGTATAAGTCCCATCCCAGCAAACTATGGGGACATTGATCCATGCCAACGCATGGTACGTAGGAAGCCTCCACGAGGTTCAATCCCACCACCCGGTCATTCCGAATTCTTCACGTCGATTCGCCAAACACTTTGGGCTGCCTTAGAGCATAAGCCCCAAATTGCTCATCCCGCATGACATTAAACTTTATGCCCTCATCCCACATGACGTTAAACTGTATTCCCTCATCCGGCATGATGTTAAACTGTATGCCCTAATCCCGCATGATGTTAAACTGTATTCCCTCCTCCCGCATGACGTTAAATTGCATGCCCTCATCCCGCAAGATGTTAAACTGTATGACCCCGTCCTGCATGACATTAAACTGTATGCCCCGAACTACGTGTACTTTGATCCGTGCCAACGCATGGTACGTAGGAAGCCTCCATGAGGTTCAAGCACATCACTCAGTTGTTCCGACCCCCTTGAGTTGGTTCACCAACACCATCATGGGTTGCCTCAGAGCGTAAGCCCCATACCCATCATTGTGGGCCACCTCAGAGTGTAAGCCCCATATTCCCCATTGTGGGCCGCCTCAGATTGTAAGCCCCATATTCCCCATTGTGGGCCACCTTAGAGTGTATGCCCTATATCCAACACCCACGTCCCATCCTGACCTCTCCCTTGAGCCCACGTTCCTTGGGAAGCTCATTCCCTCGCCCGGAGGTCTTACTTCCTCTAGGCTCCAATCCATGCGTTCATTCTCATGTGTCGCCTCTTCTGGTGTCCCACCGTATCACTAAACTACGTGGACTTTGATTCCCTACCATGGGGATACGTAGGAAGCCTCCACGAGGTTCAAGCCCCTCTTCAATCCATCACCCATCCTGATCCTTACCCGGGCCGCCACATCCCGGTGGGATTATGTCATCTCATTCCACTCCATAGTATCCAGGAATCCATCCACGTGTTGGCCCAAATATCGGTGTTCCCCCTAGGGGGTCCTTCAATCTGATCCACTCTCAGTGTTCCGATCAGTCTGATCCATCTCCGCCAGACGTTAAACTCGTGGCATACCTTGTATTAAACATGGGAAGCTGAGGAAAACCTCAGATGGTACACAATTCCCCGCGTTCGATGTGGGATGCCTCAGGATTCTACGCCCTTGAGAATCCCTATAATAAGGGACAAAAGACAGATATGCCAATCCCCCAGCATCAAGGTGCGCCAATGACACCCCAGCGTGACCATTCTCCTCACCGAAGGTTGCTGCCCCGACTAGACCCCTTGGAGCGTCTCGACGGAAGCAGCGTAATTAACTGGCGTCCATGCAGATATGGTGCCAGGAACGAACTTCACGAACCCGTCTTAAATCTATGAGGGAGACCCAGACTAGGTGATGAGCTCCGAGGAGGAATCCGTGGAAGGAAGAACTGACATCCCATCATCCCGGTTTCGATCAAGGAGAATACGTCCCTGAATAAGGAACAAATGCGGCCCACCATTGGAAAGTGGGAATGTGGGGCCTCAAGCCGTGCGTCCTCCCCTGTGTGATGTATGCGCGCACTCCCTGGCCTAAAAGTGTCGAAAACAAGAATATTAAAGAATTTTTCAATAAAGATGTTATAATTCATGTTTAAAGTTGTAATGAAATGTAACTAATTCCCTAGGACAATAGAATTATCGATATTTAAGTTTTTATTAACTGTAATTAAATTTATTATTAATGTGTGATAAAGATAAGGGTTATTATAGATAGTATCTATTTAAAATATTAGTTATTTTTGGGATTATTATTAGAAAAATCTAGAAAATCCTTAGAGATAAGACTAAGTATAGGAATAAATCCCAATAATTTTGGGGAGTATAGAGTAATTTCTTTATCAATAAAATATATCCTTGTCTGGATACTACAAGTGGTAGTGGTTATAAAATAGATGTAACTATGGGTAACAACTCTAACAAGATGTACTAGTCCTGACTTGAGGTAACCTGGTACACGATAATGGGATTTACTGCGCACTTAGTTTGACACTCTTGGGGGAAATTATTTGGTAAATTCACAAGCTTAGTATGAACCACTATTAAAGGAACAAAAAAATGTCCATAAGAATATATTTTATTAAATAGAATATGGATAACATATACTAAATCCTATAAATTCATAAGTTATGAAAATACATGTAATTTATAATCTATCCTTTTAATGTCATTGTATTATCCTTTATGTGTTTAATATTTTGAAAATACTCATAAATAATTTTTTTTATTCAATTCATTCACTAGAAATAATAGGAATCAGTTAAACAATAATTATGAAGATAAATGTGATGACATCCCCAAAGAGATGCCCAACCCAATGGGAGTAGGAATCATGAACTTCATGATGATACTCTCTCAACTGAATCAGGTTTTGAATAGAAACCCAGATCCATAGGAGCATCAAAGTCCCCCCAAAATAAAACAAGCCGCAATCAAGAGCTTCATGTGACAAAGGCCTCCTACTTTTAATGGATCATATGATCCCTTAGTTGGTGAACAATGAATTAACTCCATTGAGAAGATCTTCTCCATCCTTCAATGATCTGAATAAGAGAAGGTTCTTTTGGATATTTATCATATGGAGGCTGAAGATGATCGATAGTGTACATTGATCAAAAATACAAATCCTGAGGAAAATATCAAGTAAATGGGATTAAAAGGATTTTTGGAAAATGTTCTTCAATAAATATATTTCCCATAACCATCAACATAAAATGGAAAGTGATTTTCTTACCCTTAAGAAAAAATAAAAAAAAATCTATTGGGGTTTATAAGGGAAATGTCACAAGTTTTTCATGATACACCTCTAACGTTTTCATTACCCCCAAATACAAGGTTTACCACTTAATTTTTGGGAGAAAACTTAGCCTTTGGAAATACATGGCGATCCGCGAATTTGATACCTATGAGAAAATTGTCTGATGATCCCTCAAAGTCGAAATAAAGATCGGTGAATCTTAGGGGTATCACATGGATAAGAAGAAAAAAATGGAGATCAATTTTAGCAGTATAATAGAGAGATATAATGGGGACAAGCAATTTCAATATCCCACATTCAAAAATTTTGGAAAGAAGCGCCCTAGAAATTGACTAAAGGGGGAGAGGAAATGCTTTAGGTGCAGGAAATAAGAGAAATGTGTCAGTGATTTCTGACAGGAAACCCCGCTACAGTGATAAAGGAATTGAATGCTCCTGTCAACCTTCAATGTATTCTTCATTTCTACAATTTTAAAGAACCAGGGTAGTTTTCAAATGAATGGACTAAGACAAGGGTTTTCAAAGACAACCAACAACCTCCAAACCTGCAAGGGAGATCTTTTTCTATCAAAACTACCGAAGTGGATCCTGAAAATGTGGTGGTGATAGAGACAATAGTTATTCATTCAAGAATAGTGAAAATATATTTTTAATAAGGTTATACACATTCCTTCATATCACAAAAGTTTAGTGGTACTATTAAAACACCATCACAAAGAATGGAAGTATAGATTTCGGGGAACATAGAAACTGAATAAATTATTGCATCCCTAGTATATAACTCCTCCATAATAAACTTTTATTGGATGAATTTCCCAAGGAACCTTATCACACTCCCTTTTATGTAATTTGATGTAATTATGGGCATGGATTGACTTACCTTGTATAGAGCCAACACAAATTTCAATGAGAAGGGAAAAACTATCTGTATTATGAATAATTCTCAGATTCTTTACAAATTCAAGGAGAAGAATGAATCTTCTTTAGGACCATCATGTAATGACCCGAAAAATTCAAGGAAATGTTTTCTTAATTTTCTTGGGAATTTTACAAGAACGTAGTTTCTGACGGCACCTGATTCTGAGGCCCAGTGTGCCCCGAATATTTTTCCGAAGTTTAGCTCGGGTACGTTCAGTGAACGAACAAGCGGGTTTTTATAACTTTTGAAACGGTGCTCGGAATCAAATTCAAAGGCACCGATGGAATTGTAGCGCCGGTATTTTCTTAGAAACACCTCTTCTAGAGTTGCGTTTTCTCGGGTGTGGATTTTAATTTTTTGGGGTTAAGTTAAGAAATAAAATAAAAGTGGTACAACCGATTTTTATTTTATTTTAACTTAAGTTAAGTGGATGATGTAGGACCCACAATATCATACCCTCTTGGTAGGATATTTTTGAGGTTGGCCCACACGAGTCCCACTATTTCTTTTCTTTTAAGTAACGCACCCGCACCCCCCCCCCTATTAATTAAGTCAACCCTTCTGCTTATTCTGGTTAAGAAACACCTCATTAATGTGGCAGTTTAAGCATTGAAATTAATTCACTTAATTGTTTCTTTAGTTTTTAAATTTTAAAACGCAAGACTTGTGCAATAAAAATAAGACAACTCTTATTTTTATAAGGCTGGTGGTGTTGAGAGGAAAAGGAGATTTCTCTCAAACTCTTGAAGATCTTCTCATCCTTGTAAAGAACGCGAAGAACGCTGGATCCTCAGAAATCCGCGACACTTCTTCCACAACGTTCCTTCTTCCGCGACGCTTCTTCCGTGATGCTTCTCCGCGACACAACGATTCTCCTTTCCCGATGCCTCCTTCCGCGATGAACCTCCGTTCAATCTATGTTTGAGGTAGGGATTTCTTTTATTGTTGATGATATTCGTGTTTTCATCTGTCATCATTCCTCGTACTTTTGGACCACCTGATACCAGTTAATGGGAGGAGGCCAGACCGCACAAACACGGCCAACCCTCCTCCCCTTTCTATCTTGTCTTCCTTGTGGTGAAATGGAACGAGGATGGTGCAGTGTCGTCGCACCGCGCGGGGTCATGCAGCAAGGTATGTGCGGCGTCGTCGCGCCACGCCTTTGAATCGAACAAGAACGTGGTGTCGTCGCACCATGCCGGAGAACCCTGAAGGCACCGCGGCTGGAGAGGGGCTGCGGCGGAGGGGTGCGGCGCCGTCGCGCCCCGCCGGACGGTCCAAGGCTGCGGCATAGCCTGCGGCGGAGCAGGGGAACCGGCGACCAGAATCGGGCCGCCGACGTCGGAGCAGGGGGGACCGGCCTTGCTGGTCCCGTGGCAGTAGAAGCCAGCCGGCCAGAGCAAGCTGGCCGGACAGTGGAAGAGTCGGGGGTTCGAAACCCCCGGCTGGCCGGACGTGACCGGCCCCCATTATGGGGTCGTGGTTACAACAAGCGGGGGGAAGCGCCCCCCACCCCCCCCCCCCCCCCCCCATGCATCCCTAACGGCTCGGCCGTTCGACTGAGCCACCTGTCCAGCACGCCGGGCCGCCAATCCGGGCCGTGCCCAAGCGGCCCGGCCCAGGGGGACTCGGGCCGGGTCGGTCCAGGCCCGAAACCCCCACTTCCGGACCTCTCCCGGTCTTTTGCCCATAACTTGGGTTGTGGACCTCCAATCAATGCACTGTCAGTTGCATAGCGATCCTTAGAACGAGAAGTTCGTTTGTATAAATTACACTCAAGGTTTAGGAGTACCTTGGGTTCGGCCAGGTCGGTTCGTACACGAAACCAACCGGGCCCTCGGAGCAGAAACGCTTATAACTTGAGCTCCGAGCGTCCGATTGACGTGTCGTCGACTTTGTTGGATTACTCTAAGTGAGACGGACCTTTTGGCTTACTCCGCTCGAGGTTTGGATGCAGTTGGAGTACGGTCGGGTTGGTTTTTACTTAAAAACCAACCGAGCCCCTCGGACGAAAAAGCCAATAACACTCAGACCGGGCGTCCGAATGACACGCCGTCTATGACGTTGAGTTCCTATTGACGATACAGAACTTTTGGATACATCAACTTCGAACTATGTGTCAGTTGATGTATCAGCCATTCGGCTCGTGGAGTGGACCCTCCGAAACGATCTTGCTGTGTGCGGGAACCCTAGAGCTCGCTGCGACTGCAACAACGATGACGACTGTGCAAAAATCCTCCGTGGATTCGACGGCGATGACTATAGCACTCAGAGATCCTACGTGGATCAGTGCCACCGATCCTGTGTGGGTCAGATCCTATATGGGTCAGTGCTCAGCGGTCCTCTGTGGGCCAGCGCCTACAGATCCTGTGTGGGTCTGATCCTGTGTGGGTCATTGCGGGGGTTAGTTACCTATCGATACTTTTTCGGTCATTGCGCGGTTTAGTTACCTACAGATCCTGTGTCAGTCCGATCCTGTGTGGGTCATTGCGGGGGTTAGTACCTATCGATCCTTTGTGGGTCTGACGGCTTAGATGAATCAGTGGCTATATCTGATCATCTCTATCATCATATGAAGAAGTATACCTGAGTGATCTGAATCTTAACTTGCTTTCCTATGTGGATTACATTATGCTTTCCTGTGTGGATCGGGATGTGATTTCCTGTGTGGATGTGATCGAACATGGGCTCGGAGGTTGGAGCAAACTAGAATTGATGACTTTGGTATATGTATGGGCATATACCTAAGTAGAGTCATATGTTACTTTGTGATTGTATTTTTCCGTTGTAGATTATCCTTTGTGGATTCTGGAAGACCTTCGGGGGTATTGGGGTCCCTACTGAGTAGCTTATACTCACCCCTACACGGGCTATGCCCCCAATACGTTGTGTTGGTTGCAGACGACGGACAACGTTGATCGTGGTTGAGGCACGAGGAGCAGGTCGGTACCCGGAGGTGGATCACTGGGCGGGGCATACTCGGAGCAGACGGTTGGACCCGAGGAGCTTTGAAGGCTATCTGTACCCACCCTTCAGGTGGGACTTCTAGTGGACGGCTTGAGGCTACGGATTTACTTTCAGTTGTTGTTTTCCCTTTCCAGTTGTACTTTACTTTCAGTTTGGGTTTTTATTCTGGAACACTTACTTTTCTGCACTTACTGTTATACACAGTTTTTACTTAGTGTTTACTTCTTCTGCTTGCTTGCTATGTGGTGTATGTTTACATTACAAAGGCAATGCCTTCCCTTTTTACCGGGAATTACACATTGGTGCTAGTCGCTAGCCCCTGGACTATGGAAGGCGGGCTTGGGGTAGTCACAGTATGGGCCCTAAGGACGGGTCGTGACAAATTGGTATCAGAGGAGTTCGGTTCTACCGCAGAACTCAGGACTCTGATCTTTTTCTATATAAAGCAATAGTGTTAAGAGTATTAAGTGTGGTTATCAGTCTAGGGAGTCCAGTGTTGGTGCAGCGGCTGACGTATCTATACACCAGTACCCTAACTTCTGATTTCTGACTTAATGCACGAAAACATTGATTGCATGTGTGTTTCAAGTTTTCTTTGTGATTACTTTATGTCAGCTCACCAGGTATACTGTTTGACCGTGGTACACCTGTTTCTTTTCAGGATGGCCCCACGATAGCAGCTATCTAGGGTTCCGAGAGTTGTGTGTGATGACAGCCCACCGAGCGACGAGGCCTCGGTCCAGGGCCCTTTGACAGCAGAGGCATCGGCGGTACCGCTACCCACCGAGCCACTGATGCTACCAACCCCAGACGCTGACGATGCACATCACCTTAGTGCACTGCACGAGTTTCAACGCCAGCGACCGCCCAGGTTCTGCAGGGAGACGGACCCTCAGGCAGCCGAGGATTGGCTGGAGGAAGTTGTACGGGTTTTCAGGTTAGTGAGGACACCGGCAGACCTAATGGTGATCCTCGCAGCGAGCATCCTGCATGCAGCAGTAGGCAGATGGTGGAGCTTGATGCTCCAGGTGCACGATGGGGCATCTCTCCTCTGGATGGACTTTGAGAGCCTCTTCTGCTCAGAGTTCTCCCCAGCCACCCTCCGTGCAGTGCGCATCTAGGAGCTTCTACAGCTGCTGCAGGGCAGCTTGATGGTCGCCTAGTACTCGGCGAGATTTACCGATCTCTCGCGCTACTCGACAGACATGGAACGAGACCCATTCTTCCGGGCCTGGACCTTTGAGCAGGGATTGAGGCATGAGATCAGGGCATCGTTGATCTCTCTCAGCATTCCGATACAGGAAAGTGTACTGGAGCGATCCCTTCTCATCGAGAACTTTCTGGCTGAGTCTACATCAGCAGCAAGACCTACAGCAGGGCAGCACGTAGCAGAGTCTTCTGCAGAAGGCAGTCGACGGATGACTCATGGGTCTAGGCAGACCAGACCCTCAAGCAGATGACCTCAGGACACTGGCTCAGCAGTGTAGGGAACACAGTGCGGAGCCAGTCTTTCGAGAGGCAGACAATGCTACGCATGCGGTGGGCAGGGCCACATGGCTCATGACTGCCCGACCCTCCGTGCTGAGGAGCAGCAGATGGTTGAGGGTCCACCCAGGCAGAGGCAGAGGGTCGACCATGGTGGTCCGCACGGAGCAGGAGGACGAGGCAGAGGAGTTGGTCGAGCAGCATGTGGTGGGCGACGCTTTGAGGCTCTACCACCACCACCACCAGGAGGTCCACCCCAACCACAGGGAGCTGGCGGGCATAGAAAGTCATAGCTCCAGGTAGTTGAGGCCTATGACCACGGCGTGCCCAAGATGATTCGAGCGACTATCTGTGTCTATTCCACCCTTGCTGTAGTTCTTATAGACATAGGAGCGAGTCATTCTTTCATAGCTACTGCCCTTGTTCAGAGCTCGGAGATTCCGACAGAGCCGTTAGCTCGATCCTTACGGTTAGAGACTCCTACGGGAGCAGACTCGACGATTACGCATTGGTGCCGGCAGTGTGAGCTTACTCTAGGAGGCGAGATCTTCGGCTGGAATCTTCTTGTAGTGGCGTCGAGGCCTTACGACTTCATCTTCGGCATGGATTGGTTATTTACAGTCCATTCTTAGATTGACTGTATTAGGCGCAAGATGTGATGTGTACGTAACGACGGGAGTAGGTTCACCTTCACCGGTGAGAAGGGAGCGTTTGCATAATAGGATGGACTTCTACAGAGGAGAGGACAGCCCATCACTCATCAGTTGGCTAGCCTCATCCTAGGAGCGGTTGACGTGAGGAGTCCTAGTTTTCCTGCAGTGGTGGATCAGTATGCGGACATTTTCCCCGACGACGTTCCAGGACTACCTCCTCGCAGAGAGGTAGACTTTTATATTGAAATGTACCCAGGAATAGCCCCGATATCCACACCAACATATCGGATGGCTCCCGCTGAGCTTCGAGAGCTACGGGTATAGTTGGAGGACTTGCAGGGAAAGGGATTCATCCGACCCAGTGTTTCACCCTAGGCTTCCCCGATATTGTTTGCCAAGAAGGTGGACGGGAGCTTGCGACTTTGTGTTGACTATCGTCGCCTGAACCAGGTGACAGTGAGGAACAAGTATCCGCTAACGAGGATTGATGACCTCTTCGATCAGCTCAAGGGAGCACGGTGGTTCTCGAAGATAGACCTTAGGTCAGGCTATCATCAGCTCAGAGTTCGGGACGAGGACGTGCAGAAGACGAACATCAGATGTCAGTATGGCCACTATGAGTTCTTGGTTCTGCCATTCGCCATAACCAATGCTCCAACAGTGTTCATGGGCTTCATGAACAGGATCTTTCATCCATACCTTGATCGATTTGTCATGGTATTCATTGATGACATTTTTATATACTCGACCACTGAGGAGGAGCACGCCTACCACTTGCGGGTTGTACTAGACACACTCCGAGAGCACCAACTTTATGGAAAGCTGTCGAAGTGTCAGTTCTGGATATGTGAGGTCCACTTCTTGGGACACATCATCTCTGAGGTAGTAGTTTCGGTGGATCCTGTGAAGATAGAGGCAGTGCTAGCTTGGGAGCCACCCAGGAGCGTAACGGAGGTGCGGAGTTTCTTGGGACTAGCTGGATACTACCGGAGATTTGTGCCAGACTTCTCCAGAGTTTTGGCACCACTCTTAGCTTTGACGGAGAATTGTAAACCCTTTGTGTGGTCATAAAGATATCAGAAGAGCTTCCAGGAGCTGAGACAGAGATTGACCAACGCACATATCTTGAGGTTGCCGGAGGAGGGAGTAGGGTACGTAGTCTACTGCGATGCATCTGGGACCAGACTCGGAGGTGTCCTGATGTAGTAGTGGGCAGTGATTGACTTGGATCACATCAGTTGAAGACGCATGAGCAGAACTACGCTACCCATGACCTGGAGTTAGCAGCAGTGGTCTTCACTCTGAAGATGTGGTGACACTATCTGATGGGCAAATGCTTTTTAGTCTATTCTGACCATCAGAGTCTCAGGTACATCTTCTCTCAGAACGACCTGAACCTGAGATAGTGGTGATGGCTCGAGTTCCTCCAGGACTGTGAATTTGAGATATTCTATACTCCTGGGAAGGGGAACGTAGTATTCGATGCTCTCAGTAGGAGGACGGGCATTCCGCTACTTGGGGAGGCGCAGAGCAGCTAGCCGCTTTACGGATATCCTTCATGGATAGAGATGGATCAGCCTTCCTTCAGTCACTCACAGTCACTCCTCCACTACTACAGTGGGTGAGAGAGGCACAGTGTGGGGACGCTGACTGTGAGAGGCGGCGTGCACAAATATCCTCAGGATAGGCACCTGATGGATTCTCCGTGGGAGGAGAGCACGATGTCCTTTTTAGAGGACGTACCTTGGTACCGGTTTCTTTACGAGAGGAGGTGCTGAGAGAGTTTAACACTTCCCCTTTTTCGGTACATCCTGGCATGGCGAAGATGTACCAGGATCTCAGACGACAGTACTGGTGGCTGGGCATGAAGAATGTTGTGGCAGTGTTCGTTTCTCGATACCTCACCTGCCAGCAGGTGACGGCAGAGCACCAGGTACCAGCAGGCTTGGTAAAGCCCTTGGAGGTCCCGGAGTGGAAGTGGTATGGGATATCTATAGACTTCGTGACTGGAATTCCATGCACTTCCAGAGGTCATGAATCCATTTGGGTGATTGTCGACCGACTCACCAAGTCGGCTCACTTCTTACCCATCAGAGAGCAGGGCTCAGTGGAGAGCTTGGGAAGTCTCTATATTCAGGAGATTGTACGGCTTCACGGTGTGCCATCAACTATCATCTCTGATCGAGATGCTTGATTTACTTCCCGGCTTTGGAAGGGGTTTCCGGAGGCGTTTGTGATGTTGCTACGTCTGAGCACCGCCTTTCACCCTCAGACAGATGGTCAGACGGAGAGGACCATTCAGACTCTTGAGGAAATGCTCTACGCATGTGTCCTCAACTTTGGTCACAGCTGGGAGGACCACCTACCCTTGGTGGATTTCGCGTACAACAACAGCTACCACTCCACCATCGGGATGGAACCATACGAGGTGTTGTACGGCCGACCTTGCAGATCTCCTCTATGCTAGACAGACCCTGGGGAGTCAGCACTTGTGGGACCAGATATGGTCCAGGCCACGACAAAGAAGGTCTAGGTCATCCAGGAGCGGATGAGGACAGCTCAGAGCCGGCATAAGTCTTATGCTGATAGGAGGCGGAGGACACTAGAGTTCGAGGATGGAGACCACATCTTCTTGCGGGTCTCACCTCGACATGGATTACGAAAATTTGGTCAAGGTGGCAAGTTGTCTCCACGCTTCATTGGACTATTCCAGGTCCTCAGCAGGATTGGTGAGGTGGCTTATCGCCTAGCTCTACCACCTCAGTTGCACCGGGTGCACGACGTCTTCCACGTATCCCCGCTAAGGAGATACGTGCACGACCCGACGCATATCTTCGACCATGGGGAGATGGACGTTGATGATGGGGTGACTTTTTCGGAGGTCCCAGTGGAGATTGAGGATTGACAGGAGCGGGTCCTATGTGGATGGTCGATTCCTCTAGTGCGCATCAGATGGCAGCACGGGAACCTCTAAGAGAGCACTTGGGAGCGGGAGGCTCAGATGCGTGCTCAGTACCCACATTTATTTCCCTAGTTTATGATGTATCTCTACAGGGACGTAAAGCCCTGAGGTGGGAGTGATGTAAAACCTGAAAAAATCAAGGAAATTTTTTCTTAATTTTCTTGGGAATTTTACAAGAACGCAGTTTCTGACGGCACATGATTCCGAGGCCCGGTGTGCCCAGAATCTTTTTCCGAATTTTAGCTCGGGTACGTTCAGTGAACGAATGAGCGTGTTTTTATAACTTTTGAACCGGTGCTTAGAATCAAATTCTGAAGGCACCGATGGAATCGTAGCGTCGGTATTTTCTTAGAAACACCTCTTTTGGAGTTGCGTTTGGCTGGGTGTGGATTTTAATTTTTTGGGGTTAAGTTAAGAAATAAAATAAAATTGGTACAACTGATTTTTATTTTATTTTAACTTAAGTTAAGTGGATGATATGGGACCCACGATATCCTACCCTCTTGGTAGGATATTTGTGAGGTGGGGCCCACACGAGCCCCACCGTTTCTTTTCTTTTAAGTAACTCACCCGCACCCCCCCCCCCTATTAATTAATTCAACCCTTGCATTTATTCTGGTTAAGAAACGCCTCATTAATGTGGCGGTTTAAGCGTTGAAATTAATTCACTTAATTGTTTCTTTCATTTTTGAATTTTAAAACACAAGACTTGTGAAATAAAAATAAGACAACTCTTATTTTTATTAGGCTGGTGGTGTTGAGAGGCAAAGGAGATTTCTCTCAGACACTGGAAGATCTTCTCATCCTCGTGAAGAATGCGAAGAATGCCGGATCCTCGGAAATCCACGACGCTTCTTCTGCAACGTTCCTTCTTCCACGATGCTTCTTCCGCAAAGCTTCTCCGTGACGCGACGATTCTCCTTTCGCGACGCCTCCTTCCGCGACGGTTATTTCCGCGACGAACCTTCGTTCAAGCTACGCCCGAGGTAGGGATTTCTTTTATTGTTGATGATATTCATGTTTTTATCCGTCATCATTCCTCGTACTTTTGGACCACCTGTTACCAGTTAACGGGAGGAGGCCGGACCGCACAAACACGGCTGACCCTCCTCCCCTTTTTATCTTGTCTTCCTTGTGGTGGAATGGAACGAGGATGTCGCGGTGCCGTCTCACCGCGCGGGGTCATGCGGAAAGGTATGCGTGGTGCCGTCGTGCCGCGCCTTTGAATCGAACAAGAATGCGGCGCCGTCGTGCCGTGCCTGAGAACCCCGAAGTTACCGCGGCCAGAGCGGTGCCACGGCGGAGGGGCGCGACGCCGTCACGTCGCGTCGGACCATCCAAGGTTGCGGCATAGGCCGCGACGGAGCAGGGGAACTGGCGGGCAGAATCGGACTGCCGGCGTCGGAGAAGGGGGGACCGGCCTTGCCGGTCCCGTGGCGGCAGAAGTCGGCCAGCCGGAGCAGGCCGGCCGGACAGTGGAAGATTCGGGGGTTCGAAACCCCTGGCTGGCTGGACGTGAGCAGCCCCCATTATGGGGCTGCAATTACAACATGCGGGGGGCAGCCCCCCCCCACCCCCCCCCCCCCCCCCCCCCCCCCCGCATCCCGAATGGCTCGACCGTTCGGCCGAGCCACCTGGCCAGTGCGCCGGGCTGCTGAGCCGGGTCGTGCCCAGGCAGGGCTGGGCCGCACCCAAGAAGGCTGGACCCGGGTCGGGTCGACCCGGTTCGGGCTGGCCCAGGGGGTCTCGGGTCGGGTCGGTCCGGGCCCAAAACCCCCACTTCCGGACCTCTCCCGGTATTTTGCCCATAACATGGGCTGCGTACCTCTGATCGACGCACCGTCAGTTGTGTAGCAATACTTGGATCGAGGAGATCATTTCAGTATATTATACTCAAGGTTTCGAAGTACCTTGGGTTCAGCCGGGTCGGTTCGTACACGAAACCAACCGAGCCCTCGGAGCGGAAACGCTTATTACTTGAGATCCGGGCATCCGATTGACGTTTCGTCGACTTTGTTAGATTCCTCTAAGTGAGACGAATCTTTTGTCTTACTCCACTCGAGTTTTGGACGCATATGGAGTATGGTTAGGTTGGTTTTGACTTAAAAACCAACCTGGCCCCTAGGATGAAAAAGCCAATAACACTCAGACCGGGCGTCCGAATGACGCACCGTCTGTGACGTTGAGTTCCTGTTGACGATACGGAACTTTTGGATACATCAACTCCGGACTATGTGTCAGTTGATGTATCATCCCTTCGGATCATGGAGTGGACCCTCCGAAACGAGCTTGCTGTGTGCAAGAACCCTAGAGCCGGTTGCGACTGCGACAAAGATGACGACTGTGCAGAAATCTTCCGTGGATTCGACGGCGATGACTACAGCACTCAGCGATCCTGCGTGGATCAGTGACATCGATCATGTGTGGGTTAGATCCTGTGTGGATCAGCACTCAGCGGTCCTGTGTGGGTCGGCGCCTACAGATCCCGTGTGGGTCCGATCCTATGTGGGTCATTGTGGGGGTTAGTTACCTATCGATCCT
This sequence comes from Viscum album, assembly GCA_963277665.1. Lineage (NCBI taxonomy): Eukaryota > Viridiplantae > Streptophyta > Magnoliopsida > Santalales > Viscaceae > Viscum > Viscum album. The sequence goes on from OY728123.1 coordinate 673,084,552, forward strand.
TTGTGGGTCATTGCGGGGGGTAGTACCTATCGATCGTTTGTGGGTCCGATGGCTTAGATGAATCAGTGGCTATATCCGATCATCTCTATCATCATACGAAGAAGTATACCTGTGTGAGCTGAATCTTGACTTGATTTCCTATGTAGATTACGTTATGCTTTCCTGTGTGGATCGGGTTGTGATTTCTTGTGTGGATGTGATCGAACTTGGGCTCGGAGGTTGGAGCAAACTGGAATTGATGACTTAGGTATATGTATGGGAATATACCTATGTAGAGTCAGATGTTACTTTGTGATTGTATCTTTACTTTGTGGATTATCCTTCGTGGATTCTGGGAGACCTTCGGGGGTCTCGGGGTCCCTACTTAGTAGCTTATACTCACCCCTGCACGGGCTATGCCCGCAATACATTGTGTTGGTTGCAGACGATGGACAACGCTGATCGTGGTTGAGGCACGAGGAGCAGGTCAGTACACAGAGGTGGATCACTGGGCGGGGTGTACTCGGAGCGGACGGCTGGACCCGTGGAGCTGTGGAGGCTATCTGTACCCACCCTTCAGGTGGGACTTCCAGTGGAAGGCTCGAGGCTGCAGATTTACTTTCAGTTGTTGTTTTCCCTTTCCAGTTGTACTTTACTTTTAGTTTGGGTTTGTATTCTGGACCACTTACTTTTCCCCACATACTCTTATACCCAGTTTTTACTTAGTGTTTACTTCTTCTGCTTCCTTGCTCTGTGGTGTATGTTTACTTTACAAAGGCAATGCCTTCCCTTTTTACCGGGAATTACTCATTGGTGCTAGTCGCCAGCCCCTGGCCTATGGAAGGCGGGCTTGGGGTAGTCACAGCACGGGCCCCGAGGATGGGTTGTGACACATCATCTCAATCGTGTATATTATTTCCCTTTGAGAAATAATATATATCTAAAATGATCTATTCTATATAAAGGATCATCCGTTAATAAATATCCATTGTGAGGGAAAAATCATATGTGTTTCCCAAGGAATTTCTTGGTCTTCCTCCTAGATGATATATTGAATTCTTAATTGAGCTTATAACTGGGGCATTACCACTTTCCAAGAATCCATATAGAACAAATGTTTTAGAAATTTAAGAGTTAAAAAAAACAACTATAGTATAATTTGGATAAAGTTTTCATATTCCCAAGTGCTTCCCCATGGGGTGCACCTGTACTTTTCATTAAGAATAATGATTGGTCAATGTGTCTTTCCATTGATTATCATGAAATCAAAACCATCAGGATAAATAAAAAGTAGCATCTTCCACATATTGATTAATTTTTTGATCACTTACATGTATAAAAATACTTTTCCATGGTAGATTGTTTGTTGGGATATTACTAATTTACAGTGAAGATGGAGGATATCCCCAAGACTAGTATTTGTACATGATATGGGCACTAACAATTAATAGTGATGCCTTTCAGGATCACTAATGCTCCATAAAGCTTCATAAACATTATGATTAGAGTCTTCAAGGATTACCTAGATAAATATTTTATAGTCTTTATAGTCTATATTCTAATATACTCCAAAATCAAGGAGGATCATGAGGGACATCTGAGCATTGTGCTAAAAACCTTGGGAAAGAAGATGCTTTATGAAAATTACAGAAAATGTGGGTTATGGTTAAAGGAAGTCTCTTTATTAGGACATATAATTGCATAAAATAGGATATATTTAGACCCTTCAAATATTAAATCAATTGAAGGATGGTGGAGGGAGATATCTCTAATAGATATATGTAGTTTCCTTGGGTTAGCTGGCTATTATCATCAATTTGTGAGAAATTTATTATGATTATCAAACCCTATTACAAAGATAACATGGATGGGAGTGAATTTTTATTGTAATTATTAGTGTGAAGAGAGATTCAAGGAGTTAAAAGGTGTTTTGTCACTACCCATGTTCTTATACTACCCTCAAGTGGATAAATTTTCACGGTATTTATTGATGCTTCGAAAAAGGGATTGGTTTGTGTGTTAATGAAAAAAGATAGAGTCATAGCCTATGCTTTAAGGTAGATGAAAGATCAAAAATAAAAATACCACAAAAATGATCTCGAGTTGGTCGTAGTGATATTTTCATTGAAAATTTGGTGTCATTGTCTCTTTGGGGATAAGTGTAAAATATATATGGATCACAAAATCCTCAAGTATATATTCACACAAAAAGAAATGAAAATGCACCAATGAAGATGGTTAGAGTTGATAAAAGACTATGCCTGCTCAATTCACTACCATCCTGGGAAAGAAAATAAACTGTAAGATTATCTAAGTAGAAAGGATCCATCAATTATTTCATTGAAGATAATTGAGAAGGATCATATCTTCTTAGATTTGGAAAGTATAGACATGGTAATCATAAAGGGAAGAGAGTCATAAATTCTTTCACAAATGATTACCCAATCATCTCTTTGTGAGAGGTTAAGGTATTTTCATGAGTTGATGTGGGAATTTAGAATAAAATGGAATCTATAAGCAAAGGGAAATCCTTGTAGTTCAATGTTAATGATGAATGTGTTGTGAGATTTGGGTCAAGACTATGTGTACCATCAAATCCTAAGTTAAATAAGGATTTATTGAATGATGCACATAGCTCAAACTTCTCCATCCACCCCGAAAGAAAAAAGATGGATTGATATTTTTGAGAACACTATTGGTGGAAAAATATGAAGAAGGATATCATGGAATATACATCAAAAAGTATTGTATGTCATCAAGTGAAAGTGGAAAGGTAAAAAAAACAACGGTATGATGAAACCATTACACATAACTACATGGAAATGGGAAAACATAACTAGGGACTTTTTCACTAATCTTCCCAATACATCAAAAGGGAATAATTCTATAGGGGTTTTTGGGGAATGTCTTAAAAATATTGCACACTTCATTGCGATATGAAAGGAATTATCACTAGATCTACTTGCATTGATATACATCTGAAAAGTAGTCAGGCTGCATGGAGTACTACTATCGATTGTATCTGATCGAGATCCAAGATTCACATCCATGTTCTATAAAAATCTTCAGTATTATCTAAACACTAAGTTGAACTTTAGCATGGCTTATCACCTTCAAAATGATGTATAATCAGAGTGGACTATCCGGAAACTTGAGAACATTTTGAGATAATTCTCAATTTACTTTAAAGGAGGATGGGATCAACATCTTCCATTTGTTGAGTCCTCTTAAAGAAATAGTTTCCACTCGACAATCCAAATGGAACCCTTCGAAGCCCTTTATTGGAAGAGGTGTAGGACTCCTGCATGCTGGGATGATGTTGGGGAACTAAAACTAATAGGTCTTGAAATGGTCGAGGAAATGGTGGAAAAGGATAAGACCATTCATCAGCACATTAAGGATACTCAGATTCCACAAAATAGTTATGCTGACAATCGTTTATGAGACCTATAGTTTGATGTTGGAGACAAGGTATTATTCCACATATCTCCATGAATGAAATTAATGATATTTGGGAATAAGGGCAAGCTTATTCCAAGATACATCATCCCCTTTGAGATCCTTGAACTCATCATAGTGGTGTCCTACCAAATTTAACTCCCTCCTAACCTTTCTTGAGTTCATGATCTATTGAATGTATCACTCCTGAGTAAGTATATACCTGACCCCTCACATGTAATCAATATATATGTGGTACCATTGGAGAATGATTTCTCCTATGAGGAGAATTCGATGAAGATCTTAGATCATAGAGACAAAGATCTATGAATAAAGACAATGCACCTCATCAAAGTGTTGTGGAGAAACTGAAAGTTTGAAGAAGAAATGTGGGAATCGGTGGAGGTGATGAAATAGAGTTACCCTCTTTTTTTAATGTGGGAAATGAAAATTTTTATGGTGAAATTTTTTAAGAGGGAATATTTTAACGACCAAAACCATTATAAATGAAGTTTCCCTTTTTTATTTAATTAAATTTCTTATTAAGTAATATGGTTATATAAAACACATGCACATCCTTAGTTATATATTATTGGATTTTCAACCCTTTAATAATATTTATCATTCTTTATATAGCTGTTGAAAAGTGATAACATAATTAATATAAATATAGGGATTTTAACAAAATCCAATTGACTCAAACAAAGGATGTGATGGCCTCAACCAGTAGAATTGTGCTTTATGAAGCCCATTTATCGAAGATTATAAGGGATATAAAATATATGGTCTCCTCCCTTGACCAATCCCAATAATATATCCAAAAACTTAAGCATGACATATACCATCTATGGGAGAAGTTCAAGCTCTTCGAGATCATGACCCAAATCATGTTCGCTAAACGGTCCAATGAAAGTCTCTTCAACACACACCTTACTCTTAGGGTGAATGACGATGTAATAAATGGATATGTATCAATAACATAATAATATGAATATTTATATTTAGTTTAATTATTAATTTATTTTCATTTTTATAGTTACTTTATAAATTATTTTGATTTTTGATTCAATAAAACACAAATTTTATTTTCAGGTAATATTCAAATTAAATTAAGGGATTTATTTTAATGAATTTATAGATTTCTGAACTAAATATTATTTTAATAAAATTTTATTATTAAATAAGGTATATTAAACCGAAATGGTCATGTAATTTTTTTGAAGTGAAATGCACTTTTTATAGGGGTTCAAAAACTCTTATTGTTAAAAACCAATCATCCTTCAATTAATGTAAAATCTTATTTTAATATAGAAAATGAACATATTTAAAAAAAATTATTTAGAGAAAATAAATATAATTTTTGTAGAAAAAAATTCAAAAATATCTGAACATCAATTTTTCATAATTTTCTGAGATAATCAAATTTTTGGGTGAAAATTAAATACCATATAAATATATGGCATATTTTATGGAATCATATTGACCCAAAAATGATGTAATAAATATTATAATGGGTATCCTTGACCAAATATATTTTTTCAAATTAATATAACGTGTTTTTAATTTTATTTTATTAATTTTATAATCCCTTTATGAATCCTCAAAAATATAAAATATATTTTATGAAATTCTATTCATTTATTTAAAATATTAACTCACATAAACATCATCAAGGGTAGTATTTTAATATTATCAGCCATTATCCTAATAAAATAATTAAAACCTCCCAAGTTTTTTTGAAAAAATATTTGAAAACCCGTGGGAATGTTTGTGGTTTTGAATATTTTATTATATATAATCCAAAACCAATGTTTGTGAAATATTAAACAATTCCACTATAATTTCCTATATAAATCCACACAAGCTCCCTCTTATATTCTCTAAAAATTCTTGTAGAACATAATTACTCTTTCCACACCTCTCTAGAATCCGTACAAGGTTCCCCAATCTCTCAAGAATCCCCTTTTCAACATTTTGGAGCCACACACTCAAGTAAGGGTTCTTTCCTTTCTCATCTTTATCCAAGTTTATTTATCTTAATTTTCCCTTTTATATTCAATTACTAATTATGGGGTATGTTTTATCACCTCCACCATAATACCCTTTTTATTTATAATAATGAGATATTTTTTTCTATCTCATTAATCCCTCTGATGTACACATGTTACCATGCCTAAATTTTATAACCATCTTTTCCTTTATCTTTATATTCAATAATATTTATTATCATATGAAATATTTTTCTATTTATAAATGTGTGGACATGTCCTTCGATGTCCCTATTACTATACAATTCATTTAAAAATGATTAGAGACCCATTTTCTCTCATCAACCCATTTTATGAATTTTTAAGTGACATTGTTATGCTGCCAAATTTTCACCATGATTTTCCATGCCAAACCAATTGTGTAGTGAATGTCATACCCATTTCTTATAAATTGTGTTATCTTTTAATCACATATAACTTTTGATTAGGCAATTAAATTTATTTATTAAAAACTCCTTGATCTTGTAATATATTATGATAATGAATTAATAAATGTTATATAATCTATGTGGAACACTTAAGAATGGGAATGAAATGAAAGTGATGGGTGTGCCCAGAATTATATATCCTTCCAATGCATTGGATAATGTCTAATATCATGATATTTCATGTTGGGACATGGGTGTGCCTCATTCCTTTATGTGAATTCATCAACTATGAAGTCTTGGCAGTGTATCCTTGGCCTATATTTATTATGAAGTGTTTTGTGTTGTTTACACATTTCTCGTGTTATGATTGTCATGCTATATTAGGATTTATGATTCATTATCCTTTATTCCCCATTGATATGCCTTGTATAACATGTTTTATTATCTTAATGTTATTACATGTTCATTTTCTTACTAGGCTTTATGTCTCGCCACTTTCTTATATATTTCCCTAGGTTATCCAATGTGGTTTTAAGATCAAGCATGTTAAAGAAGTTTTCAATAAAGATGTTGTAATTCATGTTTAAAGATGTAATGAAATGTACCTAATTCCAAAAAACACTATACATATTGATCTTTTGGGTTGTATTAAGTGTAAATAAATCATGTATTAATTTTTAATAAATAGAAGGGTTGTTATAATGAAGAAAATTATTTTAAATGATTTTTCTAACAAGATAGCCTATATGTAGAATTTATGGGAGTTGTTTAAGACTTACTACCAATTTAATAGTTTCTTATATAGTGGAAAATATATATCAGTTGAGAAATAAATGGGTTTTTTTATGTTTTTCCCTAATTCCCTAAAAACTTAACCTAAAAGTTCTTGGGAATATATGTAATGCAATGTTGGATTTAAGTGATGTAATTATGGGATAATTATGTCTAGGAATCGGTAGCTGACATAGATGCTAGTATTTAAATTATGTGTTTATGGTTCCAGATCTAAGAGTGCATATATAGGGAGTCATAGTAAATTTAATCTACTCTAGAAGTTAAATTATTAATTGACCACATAGGTTAATTTAAAATAAATAAAATATAAAAATAGTGATATATTGATTCACCTCTCCCCCAATGTGTAGCCATTCAATCCACTAGGACTTTTACAATGATGTGTATAACCATGTTCTAAACCTAGAAATGATACAATCATGTGTATATAGTTATTTTAGAGAATTTTTTATTTCACATGTTCCCTTGTGATACCTGATACCCTACTATAGCAGATAAATATTGTATATCAAATATATTATACAATGTGCACTCAAAAGAGCCTTTATTCATGAATGTATTTAAAAGTTAAATTTTAGTTTTTTAATTTGTCTAAATTGGATTTATTTTTTTCTATATATCTCAATATTTCTAAGATTAATTTTTTGGGAATTTTCTGAAAAAAAAAATTGTTTTTTAGGTGGATAGTAAAAAATAGTGATTTTTTAGAACCATATCTTTTATGACATTATCATAAAGAAAATGAATTAATTGTTTTTTAAATTTTTTTAAATAAAATATAAATAATTATAAATTAAAAGAAACCATTTAAAATTATTATATTGAATTTATAAAACCAATATTTATCATTTTGGGAACTCAAGTAATATTTCACTCTAAAAACTGTCATTATGGGATTATATTGAAAATTAATTTTTTTCCCTTATAGGAATCTGATTTAATATACTTTATTTCAAATTTAATATCAAAATATTCAAATTAAGTAAGAAGTTCAATTTTATTTTTAAAGATAAAAATAATATTACTATGATTAAAGTTAAGTACTGTGATAATTGAAAAATTATTTTCCATAAAAGAATGGTTTTATTAATATTGTGTAATTTTTATCTAATAATATAAATTAATAAATTGTAAATAACTAATATTATAAAATATATAAACTCAAATAAAAATATATTAGAACTCTTTAATTTGTTAATTAGTAATAAATCTAATTAGGAAAACCTAATTTTGGAAATCTAATTTTAATACAAAAATTGTTTCTCTATATGTTATCAATTTTAATTTAAAAATTAATTTTTCATATTATAAATTTAATTAGTTTAAATACCTTAAACTTTTTCGTTTATCATGCCCGAATTTGGTAAGATTTTTGACCTTATATTTTTAAAATATAAATTACTTAGATAAAAATGTGTTACTTAGGTAAAAAAAAGAATGTGAAAAAAATATAAAAAACTAATTATAAATAACTAAAAACATATTTAAATTTTTTTTGTACATTATATTTAGAGTATGTATCAACAAAATTACTCTATAAAATAAACTATTTTTAACTTTTTAAGTCATTTAATCTTTAATATTTCAATGATATCATTGAAAAATAAAGTTTATTCACAAAAGTTCCCTTTTCTTCACTTATAAAAGGGACACACTTACCCCACTTCATAACACACATATAGATTCTAATTTCATAGTTAAAATCTAAAATTATTTTAATAATAGAACCATTTTACACCTACATAGGCCTATGGTATCCATTATTTAGCTTAAAGGATGCATTTATAAGGAAATTTCTAAGAGAAAACTCAGGCTCGCGATGTAAGTATTGCCTTCTTCTTAATCTTTTCTTCTTAATATTCATCTTCATAACCTATTATATACAAACCAAAATATTTAAATAAGTATAATTATTGTACTTATATTTTATTATTTTAATGTAACAACAATCATTTTTTCCTCTCCATCCACTAATAGAAACAAAATTTTCATTAGTTCAGGTGTGTGGACTACTACCTCCATGAATCGATGTCTTCTGTTTTTTGGACCATGGATCATGGTTGGTTTTAAAGAGGACATGGATGAATAATATGATATATATTTAACTAATATAAATATTATTCTAATGTTTCAAATATTCATATACCTTAACTACCTAACATTTTATTGAGAATGGAAAACGTTAATTGTGCATTGTGCGGACTACCGCCCTCACAAAGTGACAACTATCGTTTTTCATATAGTCTTTTTATTATTTTATAATAACACTATAAATGTGACTCAAAAACTTAAAACTATCTAAATAGTATCATTATTATCTCATAATAATGATATTATGTCCAAAATAAACCACTTTCATAGTCATAATCATCCATTAATTATAGTTGTTCTTGTTTGGGTCAGTCTAACCACCTACATGAAAAATGCCACAAAACTCAATCATGGATGAATATGGGAAATTAAATAAAATATTATAATAATTTAATTATAAAATAATGAATTTTTATAGGTTCAATAAAGTTTATGTTTATTATTTAAACTATTATTAAAATATCATCTTTGATCGTTAAAATTACCAAAATAATCTAACACCAATTATTTTTTCACACAACATGACTAAAACACCTAATTAATGAGACAAGATATTTATAAATTAATTCATGTTATATATATTCTAGTACCTTATGTTATCTAGGAAATATGAGCTTCTATAGAAGAATAAAGAACAACACCACTACTATGAAAATAGTTCAAAATTATCAAGATTACTCACACCAGATATTGAAATTAGATAATATCTAACTAATATATATTTGGAGAATAATTAAAAATAAATTTAAAAAGGGTATATCTATGAATTATTTTATAAATTATGTGATTATTATATTTATTTTTTGATACATTTGGTTATATCACATTCAGATAAGAGGGATTAAAGGTTATTGTTTTGTCTCAAATTCTTATCTTTGAGACATGTTTTGTATTAAAAAACTATTCCCATTTATGTGGTCTATATATTACCTATTTGATATGGTATATCATAAAATTGATTTTATCCATGGATTTTTAAGAGAAATTTGAATCCCTCTATTTCAAGAGGTTTTGGATGAATTTTTATCCAATCCATAAGTGTGTTTTTCCATCTCAATTTTCATTCTTTGGGAATCATTCTATATTCACCACTTATTTACTTTTTCGTGGTTCATAAATTGACATTGTATTATTTTTTCAATATTCATCATGAACATAATTATATTTTTAGGATTATATTTTTTTACCTTTCGTATATTCTTTCGATTTCAAATGTTATAAAAACTATTTTAAAACTCAATATTTTTCATCGCAGAAAAACTATCTTATATTTTGGTAAAGTAAAAGTGTTAATCATTTCTAGAAAATAATTCCCTATATGGATACTAAAATGTGGGTGTATTTGTGTAATATTTTAACAACCCAGAAATTTTATTAAATTTCCTAAGAATGGGCTTTCCCGGATTCTGAACCTATATAATTATCAATACATTAGTCACCAAAATGGGAAAATATAGATCACTCCAATCGGTTAGAATCATCAGCCCTAAAACCAAAACTATATAAATAAAAAAATATTATTAAAAAATAAACATATTAGGAAAATATTATATTAAATATTGAATGAAAGAAGGAAGTGGTTTTTATAGAGTATAAAGGAAATGTGATAGTTGGGATTTGGCTATTATAGGATTGTTGGTCAAATATGACCATTGGTAAAATATGACCATTGGTCAATATGACTGTTGGAAACTTTTGGTAGTTTAAAACTATACACTTTGGTAATAATTCTAACATTATAATTACTATTTATAAGTAGTAATGACAAATGATAATTAATGTTGAAAGGAGAAGTGATGGCCTCAACGAATAGAGTCTTGAAGTATGAATCCCATTTTAAGAACGTGGGTGGGAGGTAGCATTACTGGGGTTTACCCTTGACCAATACTAAGTCAATCTTCTACATGTGAATATAGAATTAAATCATCAATAGGATAATTTCAAGTTAGTGGAAATTACAACTCGGTCGATGTTAACTGATTCGTATTATGAATCTATCATCATCACACACCTTGCCCTTAGGTTATATGTGTGTGCTATAAGGTGTTATGTGTTCAGGACTTAGTAATATAAAGTCTAATTCTTTTTATAAATAAAATTTTTATTCTATCAATTACATTTTAAGAATTAGTTTTTCTTAATAAAATATATGATTAATTGAGATGAATTTTATAAATTTGTTTTTCATACAGAAATTGAGCTTTTCAGAATATATATAAATTTTTTATAATTAACTAAATTTTTTTGAGTAATATTTATTTTAAAAAATATTATGTTCAAAATTATCTTTTTTAAATTATATAATATAAATTAATTTTATTATATCATGGGAAATTTTTAGGTGTTAGAAATTTGATTATTCCTTACAACCAGTAATTTTTTTAATAAATAAGGATTTTTATATCTAAACGTATAAATTATCATATATATATAGTTATTTTAGTAAAATAAACAACATTTTTGAAATCATCATGTCAAAATTAGGTTAGGATGAATTTATGATAATTTTCTAAAATACTTTATTTTTTAGTGAATAGTAAAAATACAGTATATTTTTTGGCATGTTTAATGAATTCATAGTTGTTTCATAATGATTTAATAATTAATTATTTACAATAAATGAAAAAAAATACGTTATTGTATTAATGTCAAGTATTTTTCATGTATTTTAATCTATTTTCAATACATATAAATGACTTTACAAAGTTTAAAATGGAAACTTTTATTTTTAAAACATTACTTTGTGGAAAATTAAATTTTCCATGACAAAAGAGGTAATATAAAGTGATTATATGTTATTTAGGGTTAATATAACTTAAAATATTTCCCAAATGTCCAAAACTATTGGAAAAACATGGTTAATCCAATGGTTTTTCTTTTTCCACAACCAACATTTTCGAGGTCTATATTTGGAAATTATGAAAAAAATCCTCCACTTTTTTAATAAATACCCACTGCTTTATCCGTTTTCATTCACTCTAAATCCATAATACAAGAATTTATAGTATTTTTTCAACCCAAGGATTTATCCAATGTTTTCCTCAAGCCCCCAAGCTTCCATTCCTCACTATTTAGGAGTAACTCTTCAAGTTAAGGGAATTATCCTTCTTTTCTCTTCAATTCAAGAACCATTTTTTTATGTTTCATATAAATGTTATGGTTACACTATTTTATTACCATTTGGATCATACCTTAATTATAGATAATTTTTTTATCAATGGATGACCCTTTTCAACTCTTATTTTATCATTTTCAAAAACCACATTTTATACATGTCATATTGCCAAATTTACTTCTCAATTTTCTATCACTACTTATGAAATCATATTTTATTTTCATTTTGTGAATACCCAAATAGATTAATTTTCTAGGTTTATTCACCTATATGTAAAAATGATTTATTTTATTTTTTTATTTACACATTATAAACCCATACTCTCATTTTGTGGGAAAAATGACGTAATGGAAAGGTCTTTAAGCACTTTTGAACTCCATGATCATGATAAGAAAATCATTCTTTATTCTCTATTGATTATTATTGAGATGATTGATTATGATATATGTGGATCATATTAATTAATATATAAAAAGGTTTCCCCCTGATAGTTCTCCAATGTACTGGGTAAGTAATTTTATCTCTAGAGATGACATGTTTTATGATGCCTTGGTGTATAACCTTGGTAATTTTCTATTTTTTCCCCCTTGTGGAGATGTGATTATGAATGTATCATTTAAATGTTAAAGACACATTTACATGTTATGATTCATGTTATTCTTATTATGATATTCCCCATGTTCTATTGCTCATTTCATAATGATATTCCTCATGTTCTTGTTGATATTCTTCATGAGCACATGTAAATTTTTTCCCTTACTTGGCCTAGGCTCACTCTTTTCCTTTGATGCATGTCCCCAGGTTATGAGATGTTGTAAATTTACTTAGGATGAACCTATTAAGAATCCTTTCAAGTGTATTAGAATAATGTTTATGTTTTTCTTGTATTATGTTCCGGATTTCCAAGAAACTAAATTTTAAAAGATCCTTTATTTTGTTCCATGTAATGAAAAGTTCATGCAATAAAAAGGCATGATGAAATAGTTAGTATCAAACGAAGGTTTATTTATTTGTGGTAATTATAAATATAAATCCTTAGTATGAAATCAAGGGAAAATTTTAAATATATTATAATATATTTGTATTTTTTTTATGTATTAAGTAATTGGTATCTGAGAAAATAAATCCCTAAACAGATGTATCTAGGGGTAACACCCAAAAACACTACATTGATCTAGACTTGGTCGAGAACTAGTGTAGTAAAATGGGCCTAGATTCACTCCTGGTTTGACAGTCTCAGGGTATATTTCCGTTTAATTAAAAAAAATTATGCACCATTATGAAGGATAAATAGAAAATGTAACTATTTTAAAATAATGATATATTTAAGTATAATGACATAAAATTATTTTAGAACTATCTAATTCTTAAAAAATATATGTTTCTCACTAAGGATTTCCTCTTTTAGATAATGGAAGGAAATTGGAGGAACTATTTAAGTGATTAGCACAATTAATGATGTGTTGATTTCCCTCTGATGGAAACCAGGGTTAAAAATTCCTAAGAATGATGAATCAACTATATAGAGATGTTAATAAAAACTTGAATCAAGTAAAGTATCTAGATTCACCTCGAAGGGAACAACCTATCATTGATTCCTTCATGTTTAAATGAACACCTTCTTTTTGTGGATCAACCAACCCATTGATTTCTAAACAATGGATGAGCTCTATAGAAAATATCTTCTATGTACTCTGTTATTCCAAGCATTGTAAATTCATCCCAGAAGTATACTTCTTAGAATGAGGAGTTGTTCATTAATGTACATTAATTATAAATGTGAATCCAATATAGGATATTGATGCTATGGAGTGGGAAGAGTTTAAATCAATCATTTTTAATAAGTATTTTCCCCTTTCAATGTCAAAAAAAATATTGATGTTATTCCTCAAGCTGAAGTATAAGTAAAAATAATTAGTGGGAAGTTATGAGATGAACTTCACATGAATTTTTCAGTACACCTCTAGCTTTGTTATGGATCCTAAGGGAAAGTTTGATAGATACTATGGTGGACTGAGACACCATATTCTAAGGAATATATCAAATCAAGACTAGGAAAGGTATGAGTAGACAGTATGAAGTGATATGAAGGTTTAATTAAAGTTTTGAGAAACACAATGGTTACATAAGTTGAATGAAAAGAAGAGAGCTATGGATCCAATCTTGGGGAAGATATTTGATCACAGAAGCGGAGGGAAGTAATTTCAACTTCCCACATTAAACAAATGTGGGAAGAATAATTTAGGGAATTTCTTTCTCAGAAGTATAAAATGTTTCATGTGTGGAAAATATTTCCATATATCTTGGAACTATCATAATGAGGTGAATCCAAAACTTCTCTACCCAAACGAAAAAGGAAAGATGGTACAGGCCCAACTTGAATTTCAATTCTTCATGTGTGGACAGCTTGGTAACTTTTCCAATGACTATCCAAATTATAAGATAATGGAGGAAAATCAACATCAAAATCATCATAGACCAAGGGATCAAGGTTGGAATTTTTTTTATCATGAAGGCTAAATTAGAGGCTCCAAATGATGTGGTGGCAGGTACTCTTTTTATTCTCTCAAAACTAGCAAGTAATTTGTTTGATTCAAGTTCTACACATTACATTATTTCATCAACATTTTCCAATAATATATAATCAATTAAAAATCTTATAGAAGTATAGTTATTAGTCAAGAATCATGGAGGGATTAACAAAGCATAAAAAATATACAAAAACTCTAGTATTGACTTTTGCAACCACAATCTCCTCGAAAATATAGTAGACATTCCCATGGTGGAATTTGACACTATACTAGGGATGTATAGTCTCTTGGTGTATAATGATACAATCAACTAAAGAATAAAGGAAATCTCAAAAGTCTTGAACGGAAATACTATAAGTATTTTCCAAGGAGATATATCCAAACCAAATATTTGTCAAGAAGGACCTCATGTAGCCTTATTTATAGACAATATTAGTGAATACAAAGAAGGAGATGGAAGTATAAGAATAGAAAATGTCACCATTTTTCAGGAATAAATTGACATATTTCCTAAGTATTTTTCTAGACCTCCCTAAGAAATATAGGTAGTGTTCTATATTGAAGTCATACCAAGATCAAATCCAATATCAAATACCCTGTATAAAATGGAAAATTTAGAGCTCGTGGAATTAAAGAAATGACTTCAACAAATTTTGGAGAATTGATTTATCCAATAAAGTGAATATCCATGGGGATTAATTGTTATCATTTTGAATAATAAGTATGGATACATGTGGCTATTCATTGATTATAAAGATCTTGATAGGATCACATTGAAGAATAAGTACCCTCTCCCAAGTATTGATGATTTATTTTACCAGCTTCATAGGGCACAATTATTCTCCAAGGTTGATCTTAAATATGGTTATTATCAATTAAGGATGAATAAATAACATATTCCAAAGACTATATTCTGATATGTATATCAAAATTATTATTATTATTGTTATTCCCTTTAGCTGGACCAATTCCCCTTCTATAATTATGGATTTAATAAATAGTCTTTAAGAACTAACCTGATATATTTTTAGTAGTTTTTATTTATGATATTTTTATATATTTCAAAATTCATGGGAACCATGAGGATCATCTAAGGGTTATATTGAAAATACCGAGGAAGTAAAGGCCACTTGGAAAATTCATAAAAAGTTAATTTTTCTTACAAAAAGTTGCTTTCAGGGGGAACATTGTAACTAGTGAAGGAATATCAGTTGACATTGTCAATAAAAAGGTTTTATAGGTGTTTCCTCATCCTACAATAGTAACTGAGATTCATAGTTTCTAAGTATTGGTAGGATATTATATGAGGTTTTTGAAAAAAAAATTAATGACTTTATAATCAACTAACCAAGTAAAATCAAAAGGGTGATAAGTTTATATAGACTAAGGAATGTGAAGAAAGTTTCCAATAATTGAATAAGAGATTGGTTACTACACCTGTGTTAACTCTACCCTCTGTTGGACAAGGATTAGTTATTTTTAGTGATTCATCTCTGAAAGGGAATGGGTTCATTTTCATGAAAAATTACAAGTGATTTCTTATGCAACTAAATAGTTAAAGCATCATGAGTATAATTATCCTATCCATGACTTGGAGCTATATGCATTAATTTGATTCTCTAAAAATATAGAGGCATTATTTTTTGGGGAGAAATGTGATATATACACATACAATGAAAGTTTCAAGTATATGTAATTGAACATGATATATAGGGGTATTTAGAACATCTTAAATACTATGACTATTCAATTCAATACTACCCCATAAGAGGAAAAAACTCACTGATGCATTAAGTCGGAAAGACCTTATTGTCCTAGAAATGATGAGGATTGAAGGAGATAAATTGATCACAGACCTAATAAGGTTGGACATGGGAATCATGAGGTAACGAAAATCATCAACCACATCCCAACTGATTTCTCAACCATTATAATTTGATATGATCAAGAAATATCAAAGAGAATATCCTTTGTTATAAAATACGGTGGAGGATGTGAATAATGGGAAGTTTATTGAGTTCAATATTGATCAAGAAGGTATAATAAAATTTCATACAAGGCTATGTGTCCCCTATATTCTAAAGATAAAGAAATAACTTATGGATGAATGTCATAGCTCTACATACTATATGCATCCTAGAAGAAATAAAATGTATATGGACCTTTGTGATCATTATTGGGGGAATAATATGAAAAGGGATATTGTCAACTATACTATAAGGTTCTTGGTATGTCAATAAGTGAATGAGAACTGATAGCTTTGAAAAGGTGTTATTACAGCCACTACCCACACCAACATGGAAGTGGGAAAATATCAATGTCGGTTTCTTCAAAGGTATCCTAATAAAA
The DNA here is from genome assembly GCA_963277665.1 of Viscum album. NCBI lineage: Eukaryota > Viridiplantae > Streptophyta > Magnoliopsida > Santalales > Viscaceae > Viscum > Viscum album. The sequence continues at coordinate 673,101,266 of OY728123.1, forward strand.
TCCAATGGAAGATATGAAATATGGGTTATAGTGGACCAACTCACCAAGACTACACATTTCATCGCTATTCAAGAAGATTTATCTCTAGATGAACTTGACAAGATATATGTAGAGGAATTGGTGAGGTTTCATGGGGTTCGTTTTTTTAACATTTATGTTCATGATCAAAGGTTTGCATATAAATTATGGATAATTATTCAGCATCATTTGTACATGGAATTGAATTTTTGTACAACCTATCACCCCCAAACTAGTGTCCAATCTGAAATTACTATTCAGACACCTGATGACATTCTGAGAACATCCTCAATAGAATTTAAATATGTATGGGATCAACACCTCCCATTAGTCTAATTCTCATACAATAATAGATTCCACTTGATTATTCAAATGGTACCCTATGAATATTTATATGGGAATCAATTTAGAACTCCTAAATGTTCAGATGAAGTTGGTGAGAGAAATATGATTGGTCCTGATCTTGTGAAAGAGATGACAGAAAATGTTAATGTCATGTAACATCATATAAAAATAGGTCAGATTTGGTAGAATATCTATGCCGACAACTGTCAAAGAGACTTGGAGTTTGATGTTGGCGATAATGTTTTCCTGTGAATATCACCATCAAATAGAGTCATTTGGTATGGGGTGAAAGGGAAGTTTATCCCTAGGTACACTATCACCTATGAAATCCATGATCACATAGGAGCAGTTTCTTATCAGTTAGAACTACCACCAAAACTAGATCATTTTCTTGATTTATTCCATATATCACTCTTAAGGAAGTATATACTTTATCCTGCACATGTTTTGAATCTAGAGGTGGTACAATAAGAACATAATGTCTCTTATGGGGAGAAGTTGGTGGAGATATTGGACCGTAGAGACAAGGTTCCATGAAATAAGACTACGCAAATTGTCAAAGTGTTGTGAAGGAATAATAATATTGAAGATGTCACACAAGAGCTAGAGGAAACAATAAAGTAAAATTACCCTCACCATTTCAAAAAAGAGAGAACAAATTGAAATTTTGGGGATGAAATTTCATTAAGGGGTGAACACTATAATAACCCAAACGTTTTAAATTATATTTTTTCCGGATAAAATGTTTGTTATAATATATTATACATAAGAATTCTATCTATTTAATAACTATCAATACATTAGTCACCAAAATGGAAAAATATGGATCACTCCAATATATTAGAATCATCTCCCCCACATACAACACTACATAAATAAACAAAATATTAGTAAACCAATAAAAATATTATAAAATAACTATAGTGAATATTGAATGAAATAATGAAGTGGTATTTATAGAGTATAGAGGCTAATGTGACCATTTGGAATTGACCATTATAGGACTGTTGGTCAATATAAACAATGTAAAATTTGACTGTGGAGAACTATTCCATTTGGTAATAAATCTAATATTACAATTACTGTTTATAAGTTCTAATTACAAATGATAATTAATGAATAAAGGATAATTGATGGCCTTAACCAGTAGATTCATGCCATATAAAGCACATTATTTTGAACTTAGGAAGGAGGTACCATCACTAGGGTTTGATCTTTACCAATCCAAAGATGAGCTTCAACAAGGGAATCTAGAATGAAATAATCTATGGGGGAAGTACAGTTTAGTGGAAATTATCACTCAGTTGATGTTAGCCGAGCCTCCCCATGAATCTATCACCATCATACACCTTACCCTTAGGTCATATGTGGGTGTTATAAGGAGTTATCTATCCAGAACATAGTTACTTAAAGTGAAATTCCTATGTATAAATAAAATTTTTATTCTATCAATTCCACTTTAAGAATTGTTTTTTATAAAGAAAATATATGCTTAATTGAGATAAATTTTATAAATTGGTTTTTCAGACACTAATTTCACTTTTCAAGAAAGATATAAATTTTTATAATAAACTATAGTTTTCTAAATAAAATTTATTTTAATGAAATAATATGTCAAAAACAATATTTTTAAAAATTTAAATGATAAATAAATTTATAATTTCATGGGAAATTTTTATGTATCCGAAATTTTATTATTCTTTAGAACCCGTTATTTTCTTTAATAAATAATGATTTTATATTTAAAAGTTAAAATTATCATATTTAGATAACTATTATGATAAAATAAATATCATATTTTAAAAAAGAACATCAAAATTAGGTTAGGGTAAATTCTTGGGAATTTTCTAATATACATTATTTTTCATGAAGAGTAAAAATACAATTTGTTTTTCGGTATGTTTAATGACTTAATAATTATTTCATAATTATGTAATATCTAATTGATTATAAAACACAACCAAAATTTGTTATTTTATTAATTAAAATTATTTAAATGGATTTTAATCAATTTCTAAATCCTATAAGTGACTTTCCAAAGTCTAATATGGAAACTTTTATTTTTAAAACATTACTTTGGGGACAATTTAATTTTCCATGCCAAAAATAAGTAATGAAAATGATTCTCGGTTATTGTGGGTTAAAATAACTTAAAATATTACACAAAATCCTATAAACATGTTCAAGAACCATGGTTAAGTCAACTATTTGTTTCCCAACCTAGATTTCAAAGGTCAGTATTTGGAAATTATTAACAATATCTTCCACTTTTTCTATAAATACACAATAATTAATCTATTTCCTTTCACTCCCAAACAATAATCAATGAAGTTATTGTATTTTTCACTCCCAATTTTTCTTCCCAAGGTTTTATAAATCCACCATGTCTCTATTCCCAAATATTTTGAAGTAACTCTTCAATGTAAGGTAATTATCCTTCTTTTCTCTTCAATTCAAGAAACTCATTTTATATGTGTCTAGTAAATGTTATAATTACTCTATTTTGTTACAATTTTGATCATAAATAACTTTTATATTATACTTTTTTTCAATTCTAGAGCCATGTCCCCTATTATTTTGTCATTTTATAAAACTACTTTTTATACCTATCATGGTGCTGAATTTACTTCTCAAATTTCTCTCTCTACTTCTAAAATTATCTTTTATTTTATTTTGGTGAATACCCAATACACTTTATTATATAGGGGTATTCACATAGATGTAAAAATTATTTATTTTATTTGATTATTCACACATAATAAAACCACATTATCTTTTCAGAGGCTAAAAATTACATAATGATCATGCCTTTAAGTACTTTTGTACCCCATAATCTTGATAAGAAACTAATTCTTTATTTTACATGGGTTATTAATGAAATGATTTGTTATTATCTATGTGGATCACATTAATTAATACATATTAAGGTTACAACCTAATATTAATCTAAAACTTTGGGTAAATAATTTAATCTCCAGAGATGATATGCTTTATGATACCTTGATGAATAACCTTGGTAATTTTCAATTAGGACACCTTGGTGACAAACCTTGGTGATATGATAATGAATGTATCATTTAAATTTTTTATCCAAATTTCCATGTTTTTATTCATGTTATTTTTATTATGATATGACTCATGTTATCTATCTCATTCCATAATTATATTCCTCATGTTCTTATTAAAATTCCTCGTGATCATATGTAAACGGTTTCCCTTACTAGGCCTCATGCTCACCCCCTTTCCTTTGATGTATGTTCCCATGTTATGAGATGCAGTAAATGTATTTATAATGAACCTATAAAGAATAATTTCAAGTGTATTAGAAGAATTTTTAATTTTTTTCAAGTATTATTTTCCCAATTTTAAAGAAACTAAACTTTAAAAGATCCTCTATTATTCCATATAATGAAAAGAATATGTAATAAAAAGGTGGGATACCATAAATAGATGTGTCTATGGGTAATAACATATGAAAGGATAGGTTTAGAATTGAGTTAATCATCAATCTAATTAAGGGAGAGTGGGCCTATGACTATACATGTAACAATTTGGCCCTGCTAACAGCACAGACACCCCACCTTCACTCGGTTGTCGGGTCTTAGCCCAGTAGGAACCACCAGTTTCCTCGCAGATACGTAGTCCCCACCCTGGGGCTTACTTAGGTTCCTGAATGGATCATCTAACTAATGACAATCCCAACAGGCCAACACATGTCCTTTCCAGTGTGTTATGTCCTCACTGACACACACCCTGTAAAACTTCCTAGAAGTTCATCCATCCTGATCACTACTCCAAGCCAAGCACACTTAATTGTGGAGTTCTAATCAGTTAGGCTACCAAAAATGAAAGTGCACCTTGTTGACATGAGTTATATCATTTAGTCATTTAAACCTTTATCATTCTGGGGTGTTACAATCACCCCCCCCCCTTTAGATAACAACATTGTCATTGTGGGCCCTACATATCAACTCAGGTAGTGCACCAAACATAAGGATGACTAAAACTTCTGATTCCAAATGTAACAACTAGGCCCCACTAACAGAATAGACAACCTGCCTTAACTCGGCCATTGGATCTTGGCCTGGTAAGTACCACTAATTTCCCCACAAACATGTGGTCCCCACCCTGGGGCCCGCCCACATTCCAAAACGGGTCATATAACTAATGACAGTCCCCACAGGTCATCCATCCTGATCACTACTCCAGGACAAGCACACTTAACTATGGAGTTATAATTAGGTAGGCTCCTAAAAATAAAGGTGTACCTTTTTGACATGAGTTATATCATTTGGTCATTTAACCCTTTATCATTCTAGGTGTTACAATCACCCCCACCCCCCTTTAGAGCACAACATCCTCATTGTGGGACATATGTCTCAACCCAGGTATTGCACCACACTAAAGGTTTTCTACCACCTCTGATACCAAATGTAAAAAATGGGCCCTACTAATAGAACAGACAACCTGTCTTAACTCGACCATTGGGTCTTGTCCTGGTAGGTAAAACCAATTACCCTGCAGACATGTAGTCCCCACAATAGGGCCCACCCACATTCCCAAATGGTTCATCTAACTAATGACTATCCCCATAGGCCAACACATGTCCAATCTATTGTGTTTTTTCCTCACTCACACAGACCCTAGTAAACTTTCCATAAGGTCACCCATCTTGATCACTACTCCAGGCCAAGAACACTTGATTGTGGAGTTCTAATCAGGTAGGCTCCTGAAAAGTAAGGTTTACTTTATTGACATGAGTCATAACATTTAGACATTTAACCCTTTATCATTTTGGGGTCTTAAAAAACACTTATCTAGACACTCTCAAAAGATATTCTTTAAAATATTTGCACACTCTTTTTAAACAATGATAAAGTATTTTTCCTACCATTTCCTTGGTCACCAAAAAATTAAAACTAAAGAACCCAATTATTATCTTCCATGGATAACCCAAAACATTTAAAGTACCCTTGATACTATATTTATTTAATAACGTTACTTCATATTACATTTATTATACCCCACAACTTCTAGGTGGATTAGGTGATGTTTTACAAGACATCTATTTTATTCCATTAAATAATAAAGTATTTATTTTCCATGGTTTTCATTATAATGATAGTCAGGTTTTTTATTCTATTATACATTCCTTAAGGATTGGTGTGATATGTATTTTTTCCTATTATAGTGAATTGATTAGAATTAATTAGTTGATGCTTATGGCCTAGAATTATATATCCCCTCGATGCATCGACAATTCTCATGAGACAAAACAACTTGGGTTTTTGTGTATAATTATCCCTATATCATTATAGTGTCTTGTTACAACTCATTGAAATCATTTTTTATGATCTATATTTTGAATTCCATAATTATGAGATCAATTATTATTTTTATACATGTTTTCATTTATTTTCATGGATTTATAATTCCATTATTTTTAGTTGATTATGGATTCTTGTTTATTTTTTCCTTCAATTTCACTTGTTCCATGTTTATATTATGATATCTTCTATTTTTTACTTCTTACTAAGAATATTATCTCATGATTATTTTTTTATTTTCTCTAGGAAACCAAGAGAATAATTATGTTTAATTTTTAAGGGTATGATAGATGGGATAATGATGTTCTTGTAATGTGTTAATATTATATCTAATGTTTTCAAATATATTGTACGTATATATCTAGTATTTAAATAATACTAAGTTATTGGATCCTACATGAAATCATTTATTTTTTCCAATAATTTCATACAATAACGATCTCTAGATGTCAATAGTCCAAGATATTTTATCCCCAAGGAGTGTATAGCGGGGTGTGTAGTCTTATCCCCAATCATTGTACATTAGAGTGATGGTTCATTAAATTCTCAAAAAATTATTTTTGGGTTGATTACACCTAGTTTAATCTATTATATATCCAACTAAACTTTCCAATATCTAAACAGGGGTTTATTTACTAGTAATCTATATAAAAAATTTGTTTTCCTAAAACTTAGGATGGTTTTTTTCACAATGGAAAAGATTACTTTTTACATCATTTTTGAAAACTCTTGAATAAAAGGAACATGAGAGAGGGATAAAAATAAAGGATTTAAAATCTATTGAAATTGATGATGAATAAGATAAATATTATTCCATGTTAATGTACTCACCACACAAAGGGAAATAACTAGCCAATATAGAATAAGTCCTAAACAATGAAAATTGAGATGGAAAACCCCACTTGTGGATTGGGTAACAATTAAATCAAAACATCATGAAAGATAGGGCTTAAAATAGATCATAAAATACCATGAATAAAAGTAATATCATGTTTTTAAATCTTTAATGACTGGTATGTAAACCATGTAACTGAAATTAGGTGTTTAATATAAAACATATCTCAAAGAGATGAATTTCAGACAGAAAACACTAACCTCTTATCGTAACATACACAAATGTACATTATCCTCTTGTATCCTTAACGTATTTATCCTAATAACTTAATTATAAAACTTAATCATATAAAAGTTTATCTATACACATTATATATAGTCATTCTCTATATGAATTCTAGTAAGTTGTTTTCTTATTTTCCCACATCGGGTGTTTATAGTTCGATAATTTGTACTAGTTTTGAAATTGTAATGTCCGTATTGACTAGACATAAACATTTAATCATTATCAGGTCATTAAACCAAATATTAGGTATTATTTATAAGAATTTATTAAGTTTCAATTTCCATTCATGAGTTTTTTAGTCTTTATCCTTGAATATGAAATCAAAAACAAGCATGTTTTGATGATTCTAAATGATTGAGGGGTATTTTATTAATTAATAAATTAAATATCAATTTAACATCTTTGAACCCAAAAATAAAATATTATTTAAAAATTTACATAATATTATACCTATGATTATGTTCCAAAATTCATTAATGATATAATTTCATAGTATTTTTTAAATATGTGGTTAAACCAACCCAAACCTGAACATACCTTAATTTAATTAATGATCATGAGGTTGTTTAATTTTAATATCATTGTACGAGGAGAATAATTATCTTACATAGTATCTATTAGTCTAATATTTTATAATTTTAATGAATTATAAAAATAATAAATTGGTATGAAAATATTGCATTATATGAATAAAATTGATTTTCCTCTTCGTATTCATATTTAAGATGGTTAATTTTATAATGATTATTATTATTTTAAATAAATTATATTTTATTCAATATATCTTAATAGAAATTTAATGGTTATATATACACCATATTAATCCTTTATACACATTATTAATTCTATACATTAATGTTGGTGATGCAAAAAATGTAATACACTATTCCATCAAGGTTGTTATCCGCACCTATGCATGGATGATGATTTTGTTTTCCATTGAATATAATAAAGGACTAACATGATTTATTATATCATATACATAAAAATTGTATATATTTAAAATTTATTTATTTATTTTATCTTTTTTTTCATAAATTTTATGAGGTGATGGAAAAAAACATGTTTTATTGTGGAGGTGGTAGTTCGAACATACGTATGAATAATATTTTCTTTTCTCTTAAGGAAAAGGGGAAAGGTGGTTAGAAATTATTACCATAAAATAATAAATTTAATTAAATAAATAATACTAATTATACCATATATTTATGAAAAAATTATAATTATAAATTTTATATTTAAAGTAAATAAGTTAAGTAAAAAAGGATTAATCAACTTGAGAACTTTGAGATTTCCTGTAGGGTCCATTGGAAATGGAGGGATTAGGATAAATTATCATGACCTAAAGAAAATGGAATTAAAATATGATTAAAGGGGAAATAAAAATGGATTTTTTTTTAAAAGGAAACCAAATTTTAGTAGTGTTATTGAATTAGAAGTGAGAGGCCCCATTTATAAGTGAAAAAGAGATTACATTTTTCTAAATACCCACAAAATTTTAATAATGGGAAGTCACTATCAAGGAAAGAAGATCTAGGATTGATAAATAATAGAATGGGTAAGAGATAAGGTCTATAAATCCTATACCATCCAATTTAAAGCATTTTTTAAAAATGGTTTCACCTCTTAACCATTATATTTTCCAGTTTTACAATTTTAACTTTCACTGCAATAACTAGTTTTAATATTAGTAATTTATCATTTATGCTTAAAAATAAAATAATATTTTTTAACTAATTTGGAACTAATGATTAAAATTTTTAAATCCATTTAATAAGACATAATTTATAAATGTTATATAAGATAATTTTAAAATAGTAAATGTAAAATTCATTAATAAAATTTAGTGAAAATGTGACTTAACATTTAAAATAGAGTAATTCCTTGTTTTAATAATATTTTTTTTCTTTGGTCTTTTACCAAGGCACCACCTACATTAAAAAAATTTAAATATAAAATATATTTTTATAAATTAAAAGATATATTTTAAAATTTATAATTTTACTTTAAGAACATAAATTTTTTCATGATAAGGTTTTTAAATTTTTATTTTATTTTTTCATTCTTTCGATTCTATAAAATTCATGGTTCAAAAAAACGGTATTTCTGCTACTCCCCAAAAAATGAATCTTTTCAGCACAATCCGAAAAATTCATCTTAGGAATACATCTTTATGAAAAATTAAAAAATGAAATTTAATTATTAAAATAAAATTCTAACATTCATAAAATAATATTTTAAATATACTCATGAATTAAGTCTTTTTATAGTGCACATTGCGTGATGGTTCATTATATAGTGTTTACCAATTACATTACAACATCATTTATTACATACCACCTAAATAATTTCATCCTCCAAATTGGTGTATATATTATCTATTGAAAAAAAATGGATATTAATTTCTAAAAGGTTATTTATGATCCCATGTTTCCTATTTAATTTTATTATTCCTCTATATAAATATTACCAATCATGTTTTATGATTTTACATCACTTTCTATCTAGTGTCAATAATCTATATATGCTCTTCATCATAATACAAGTCAAGATCTAACTCTATTACCTAATATGTGATCACATGTGTTGGATCTTTCATGTATTTACTTAATAATTAAAAATAGAAGACACCATGTACTTTTTCAAGGTTTGTGGTATAGTCAATAAGTTTGTTATAGCTCAAATTATCTCTAGTGTTTCAAGGTCCCCAATATAACTAGGCATTAAATTACCATTTTTATAAAATCTTAAAACACCCTTCTGTGGGAAAACCTTTAGTACATGATCTCCCACTTTAAATTCCAATTATTTCCTTCAATTGGAATCATTTCTCGTTTTTTTACTTTTGGATACATTAATATCATCTTGAATTTTCTATACATTAATAGTTATATCCTATATAAACTATAGTACAACTATCTTTATTTCTCTATCTTATTCAAAATAGGTTAGAGTATGAAACCTCTTCATATAAAATTATTTATATGGTTCCATCAATATTCTTGAATTGAAGCTATAATTTTATGAAAATTCCACCAAATATAAGTATTGATCCAACATAAAATGGAAGTGAAGAGAACATGATCTCAATAGTTCTTTTAATATATGGATAAACCATCGAGATTTCCCATCAATTTGGGGATGATAGGAAGAACTTAAATGTATCTCAATGTCAGGATCCCTTTGAATAATCCTCTAAAATTTTGATTTTAACTGAGGGTAATGATTAAATAGGATTGATAGTGGTTCCCTATAACGCCTTATGATTTCATTGATATAAATCCTGGAAAGGTGATTAAGGGGTAAATTTTCTCTTATCATTAAGAAATGAGGATACTTAGTGAGGAAAGTTACACTGACCCATATAGCATCGTTCATCCTTGGAGTCTTCAAAATTATAATGACATATTCCATTAAAATATTGTCCCACTTCCCTGATGGAATAGTAGGAGGTTTCATGGATCCCTTAGAATGTTTTCTTTTATCTTTTCCTACTGAAATACATATAATTAAAACACATAGTCCACAATTTTCAACTTCATACCATCCCACCATATATTTTCTCTTAAATCCATATACATCTTTGTGCTACCATGGTGTATAGAGAAATTTAATCTATTAGATTCATTTGGTAGTTCCCACTTCAACACTGGTATGTATAGAACACATAACCTCTTTCCAAAATTCAACACTTCCTATCTATATATGAAGTATGAAAAGTTCCCATCACTAAATACTTTAATATTCCTTTTAAAGTCTTAATCATCCTACTATTTATTCTCTCTATTTTTTAATAAGAATGTTGTATTAATTTATTGGAAAAATAATTATGGTTTACATTTCCTAAAAAACTATATCTAAATTTACTATAACTTTATGTATAGGATCCTTATTAATACTTATCATGGTTATAATTTCATTGTCCCTCTTACTCAATACATCATCCAGCTTTTTTTTCTTCCCAAAGAGATAGTGTATTGAGAAATCATAGTCCCTAAGTAGTTAAAACCATATTATTTTCCTCATTTTGGGCTCATTTAAATAGAATAAATAGTTCAAAATCTTATGGTGGTTCTGTCTCTGTTGGATCTCGGAGGTTGACGACATCGAGGATATTCGATGGATTTCGATTCTTGTTTGTGAAATCACCTAGACAATATACGGAATAGCTTTAGATGAGGAGTCAAAATAGGAATAATTCACCAGATCTTGGTCATCCAAATTTGGAAGAATGAAAGGGTATGACATTTTCCATTGGTACCAAGCCCATGCATCCCTACACGGGACTGCTAGTCAAGCGGTCATGTGAAGGAGGAGACTTGACATAACATTGTAGTTGTCGGGGAGGAGCAATTCCTGTAGTTTCTATCTGGGTTTAAATTCCTTTAATGTTTTTATTTGGTTGATGACGTTATGGTTCACACATACCCTTTAAAAGTGTCTTTTGAAAATGAAAAAAATGGATTCTAGTCTAATATTGGTTTCATAAGGGGCATAATTGAAATTTTTTTCTAAATATATCTTTAATGTCTTTTATTTGTATTAATGTTTTTGAAAGTGGATTATAAAATAGATGATATAAAAAATACTTCCCTATAATCAATTTTTAACATCAATTATAAAAATAACCGATTTCAAAATTTCAAATATTTTTATATTTCAATGTAGATTAATTTTTCAGTGGATATTACAAGATAGATAATATAGAATATTTTGAAACTAAATGAAAACAAGAAATTGGATCTTAAATACTTGATTTCTATTCCATGATTTTGGTGTTTTACTTCATCATTTTACTTTGATGAAAAAACACATGGGGAAAAAATAATTGTGTATTCAGAGGAATTTTAAGAAGAAAATGGAAAATATAATGTAGAATTTTTATATTGTGAAATCAATTAGAAAAATAAATCATCATCATAAAAGAAAAATCATAAAAATTTATATCATTTTTAAAATCTAATCATAAAAAAATTAAGTAAATAATTATTAATATCATGGAAAAATAACTAAATAGAGAACCAGTGGAAAGTCATTATAGTAGAAAGGATGAGTAGATCCAAAATATTGAAAATGAGAGGATGAAGAAATATATAGAGTTCTTTAAAATTTGTTTTCTATCCACTTAAATTTTAGGATGGATTTTAAATGTTGAAAGGCATATTTTGAAGAAAAAATATCATCGATGGTTCTTGAAGTGATTTTTATTAAATTTAACATTGGTTATATAAATAACTGATATTAAATCTCCTATATTCAATAGTTTTACATTTTTTATTTAAAAACCAGTGTAAAAAACTCTTGTTTTAACAATTTATATTTAAAAACAGATGTTAGAACTCATGTTTTAACATTAGTTTTAAACTAAATGATATAAAAAAATTGATTTAACTTCGATTATTAAATAAATAATGTAACAAATATGATGTCAAAGATATTTTTGTGCAAGTGATTGAAGTATTGTAACCATATTTTCAAATAAAATATTCATTCCTTAAATTACCTTACCATTTTAATTTTTCCCCTTAACAAGTTAACTTCATTAATGGGTTGGATAACTGGGTGCCATATTTAACAAATCGCCGATAGTAAACTATTAAATCTAGGAAATTCATATCTTTGTTATGTTTGCTATTGTAAAACATTTTTTACTTCCTTAGTATTTTCAGAGTTAAAAAATATTCCATCCTTGGAGATATTATATATAAGAAAATAATCTTCATTGATCCAAAATTCACCCTTACTATATTTCCAATATAATTCTTTTTTTTCTGAGGGTCTCTTGAATTATTTCACATTGAATCTCATACTCTTCATAAATCTTAGAGTACATAATGATATCATCAATTAATAACACCAAAAATTTATCAAGTTAATCATTTAATAATCTATTAATAAGATCTATAAATAAAAATGAAAAATTATTAAATCCAATGGGAATTACTGTATACTCTTACTATCTTTACCTAGTTCAAAATTTCATCCTCTACATACCATCCATCTTCACAATTAGTTGATGATAACCAAAGTGAATATCAATATATGAAAATTATTGGGCTCATTGAAGTTGATAAAATAATTCATCAATTTATGGAAATAGATACTAATTATTTATATTAATGTAATTGATAACCCTATAATTGATGCACAATATCATATACCCATCCTTATTTTTGAAAAATAAAATATGGAATCCACACAGTGGAATTATAGGTAATATAAATACATTATCACAAAACTCGTTAGTTATTTATTAAAATCCATTGGTTTCATTCTATAGAGAGTTTTATATATATGTACTGTATCAGGAATGAGTTTAATAGATAATTCAACTTCAATCTTAGGTGGATGATCAAGTAATATTTTTGAAAAAAAAAATCAATGCATTTTTGTGCCAATGGTATATCCTCTATTCCTATGATACATTCCTCTTTATCCATATATAACTCTTGATCTTCCTCTCTTTCCATAATTTTATTAAGGATAACTTCTATGGGAGAACCTTGACATGATTTTGATAATGAAATAACCCCACTAAATACAATATATTCCACCTCACCTACATAAATCATAATCTCCTTTTATAGAAAAAAAAATTTATTTATAAATTTAGATCAAATTTATATTAAGCATTATATCAAAGTCAGCTATAGGTATAATTACAAAGTTTTAAAAAAGGGTACATCCATAAATCATAATTAGAACTGAATCAAATATCTTTTTTGAAATATGATTTCTACTTGATGTCTTAATTGATAACTCCATTACTAGGGTCATAAATAAATATTTGATGTTTCAAAAAACATTGAAGATATAAAACAATACAGTGATCTAGAATAAAATAAAATTATAACTGAATTTGAGTCTATAATAAATGTTCCTCCCACGACATTATTAGAAAATTCGAATTTAGTTTTGGATATCTCATAAACTTGGACTTGATCCCTTATTATTTTATAACGAAAATTCTAATTGCATTTGGGACATTAGTTCGTATAATGTTCATCCCCCTTAAAGTTAAATCACTTAATGTTAATATATTCTACATGGCCTTTTCATTTTTGAGATTTATGGTATTCTTTTCCACATATGTAACAAAACTAATGTTTCCTTATTTCAAGCCCAATGATATTTCTTCCCATTGTTATTATGTGTGGGAAATATCATCCTCCATTTCTTCCCCCTTTATCGTACTATTCTTCCCATGAATCTTAGTAGGCCTCTTCTTCTTCTTATTTCCCTTTAATACATATGTCCCAGAGAACTCATTTTATATCTTAATGAAACTTGTGACTATATCATCATATAATGAAAAGTACTGAGATACCAAAACCCGTTAAAGTATCATCTTTAACCCGTATAATAAATTATTGATATGTTTTTCTTATCTGTATACATAATCCAAAATATTTCATGCTAACCTTGTAAAATTGGCCTTATAATAAGAAAACATGTCTTCATCATTTTTTCTAGGATTGAGGAACTTCCATTTTATTTATACTATCTTCTTAAAAGGAATTTATTTTTCATAGAATACCTAATTTAAAATTATTCATTTCAAATAATTTATCTCGTATTTCTCTTTTTTGTTTTAAATTATCGACCACCATTAGTTCACATATCCCTTCAAATGATAGACTTCTATCAAGAAATTTTCCATTATACTACTTCCCAATATGAGAACGATATTCTCCAGGGATTTGATCCATTTTTCATCTTCCAATTGATTAGTATTTCCACTAAATATTGGAGGTTGTTTTCACATGAAGTGGTCCAACATATTTGCACCATGTTTTGTATTATCTGGTTCTACTAAATGTAGGAGGTTTCTTAATATAATAGATTTCTTATATATTATAAATATGTTGATATTAGTTAATATGGTCAATTTCATTATTATGAATAAATATAATATTACTAGTATTATATTTAATTACTATGATTGAAATATACCATCTTTTTATAGGCACATCCCTCTTTAATGTTTTGTTTGAACTCTCAAGTTTTGTAAACGAGACATATTTATTGCTTAAAATATGGTCTCAAAGGTGTTTGAGGGCTTGACAAATACATGATAGAGAATTAATGGCGGTGGAATGCAATATTGGAGATGTTTCAATACCACTGGCCAGCTATTTCACTCAAGAAGATAGCTAGTGGAGTTCTCAATAGCATGGGGATGCTACTGGAGTCTCACCAGTTAGTCGGTGAGGCCCACCAGTCAACCAGTGGGCTTGGCCAAAATAAATATCATATAGGAGACCCACCAACTAGCAGATTGGGTATCCAGCCATGAAATCATGTTGTTGGACATAATTTTCTCACCAATGGTATCAGGATGGTCCAGAATAATTAGGGGAAATCATATTTTTTTCCCACCCCAAAACCCCTATTTAAGCATAATTTATCCCCTATTCAAGCCGAATTCAAATTTATGGATTGTAATGGTTTTACAAATCTTATGTTGTAATTCCCCGACCCTAGTTACCCAGAGTCGGTGTATTATTAAGTATCATTGGAATGATCACAAAATATCATGTCTCGAATGACCGAATAGTTTAGTAGCCTTGGAAATACTGGATACATTCATAAAGTTTACATTACACCATAAAATGGAAAACTACAACAAAATTGTTTCCATACACAACACTGAGATCCTATAGACTATCCCTACAGTTTTATCATAATATAGTTCTTCGCATCCTAGGAAAAATAAAACATAGAAAGGGGTGAGCTCAGTTGCTCAGTAAGAATAACAATATAGCAGAAACTTTCATAAATAAGCATAATCATTTAAGGCAATGTATAAGACTAAAACAAAAGCCTTTTAATCTTGAACATAAGCATAATATAGAAAATATAAAATCAAATAATTCCATTTACTTATTCACATAAATATTCTAATATTCGAATAATCACATGCAATATCAATAGCCGCTTTTATAATGATGGAATGCATAATGTCATACTTTCATAACCACATAGGCAAGGCCTTGTGCCAAGACTACAAATAAGATTTTTTCAAGGCATTGTGCCAAGATACTAGTTTGTCTCATGAGACCTACTAATGCATCGAGGAGCTATAGCAGGCTCCACCCATCACTTACTAAGTCCAATGCATTCCTTATATGAAAAGGTTTAAACATAACATAAACATTCATATTAAAACTGGCATACAAAATGTGAATAATTTATCCATAAACCATGAATGGTATGAAAATAACACATCCACAATCAAACATATCACAAAAAATTTAATACAATATGTAATTTTTTTGTCATAACAAATCAACTTCAAATAAGCTTAAAATCTATCAAAGGATGTTGACATAGATGAAATCAAAACCTTTTTTAGAGAAATATCTCTTTCTATTTTGAAATATTTTAAAATTCATATAATTATAAAAGAGAACATTTATTTTGTAAATATTCTTATAATCTTGTAAGGGAAGCTTTGATGATTTTATAATGGTGGAAAATTGCCGCACCCGCCGTATAAGTTAAAAAAAGACATTCTTACATTAGTTTTGTCGAAAACGTTATAAAGTACCATGTTTGGAAAACGATGGAAATATTACATTCAAAAACATCTTATAAAAAGTAAAATAAGGGTATAAATTAATTTATCCCATAGTATATTAAATATTAAATTTTTTTTGAAATACATTTTTAAGAAAACACAGATGTGGATGATAAAGAGGTCCCAGTAGATACTTACGTAAAAACAACCTCAGCTAATAAAGAGATTATGAAATTAACCATTACCTTGTAATTTTCCTTGGTCAAGGGTAGGTTAACCTATTTTATAAGGGTGAAATAATTGTTATTAAATTATAAAATAATCATATTCATTAATATGATATCATATATGATCTTTTAATATTGCTTTGTTAATAATATTTTAGTATTATCGTCGTTTCAGGTGTTAACTGATTCATTTTCCTTTATATGCTTTTTTACTTAAGTAATGTTTGTAATGGATATGATATATCTTATTAATATTCTTAATGATATTAAGTCTTTAAAAATTATTTTTAATCATCTAATGAAAATTATTCTTGAATGGATACGATGGAGAATGAATCTCATCGCGTTCATGGAGACGGTAATCCGTACGTACGCACGAGCGAAAATATCACTCTTTTGATATTAAAATAATATATAATTGGATTTTATATCATATATAAAGAATCATTATAATGTTTTATTTATTATTTATATCAATTACACATCATTATTATACCCATAATAATGTATTGAATAACAATTACACCACGACGTGGAGACAGTAAGCCGTACGTATGCACGTATGGTGACATGTCATTCAAAGGATGGATTGAATAATGAATATGGTTCTACCATATTTATAATAACATCACATTATATATAAGATACTGGATTTATTATTTTATAATGGAAAAAACAAAGAAAGTAAGTGGAAGAAGAAAGGAACTTGAAAGGGGTGATGAAATATTTACCTCTTCTTCGGGATCTTCCTCTTGATTTGATCAAAAGGGCTCTATAGGTAGGATTTCTGACTAAAGTAAGGACTATACGATTAAGGGATGATAGTTGAGAGGGTATTCGGTCAGGTTTTGTCCGAGCCAAATGGCTTTGAAGGTTTGAATCTGAGGGAAGGGTGAGTGCCCTTTTATAAGAGGGGTGAGGGGCACCTTAGGAAAAGCTAGAAATATTATTTTATAATAAAATCATTGTCAGTTTCTAATGGCTCCAGAATAAATTATTTAATGAATAATGTGGGGATGTGTCTAAAACCACTCAACCAATAAGTTTTAGAAAGTTTTGGGTCACTATATCAACCTTATCTTTTAGATTTAACTCTAAGTTAAATAGTTTGACATTTACCATGTCTCGTTGTATTTTTATATTATATGGTTAATAAACTTACTATATACTTCCAAGATAACCCCAAGTGGTTCATTAATAATACATATACCATTATATAAGTCTTTTTTCATAACCTTATATTTTTAGGAATATAATATCAATTAATAATATAAAAATTGTTTTAAAATCTCTTTTATGTCAGTTTTTACACTATTTGGTATTTTGTTTTTTCTAAATTCATAACAGTATTATTACTTTGAAAAAAATTCATCTAACAAAACCTAATATATCATATTAACCAATAAAATTACTGTAATTCATAAAAAGTCTCAAATTACATTTATTTGGATATTCATAATATGAATTGTTTTAATCTTTCATTAATACGGTAATTACTGCATCATCATTGTGTCATAAATAAATTTAATTATTTCATATCAAAAAAATATAAATAAAATACCATTATGTATTAAATCTTTTTATATTTCAAATTAATATTTATAGTCGAATTTTTCATATGTGTAACCCTATATTAAAAATGGTTTAGTTATTAAACTTTGAATTTAACCCTTTTAACTCTTCTTTGAATTAAATAATAATAAATGTCCTAATATAATCCAATTGGACCTAAAGGAACATATTTTATTCCTAAGTATGTTTTTGGTATAATTAAACTTATCCAATAGAATTATTACATGTTTTAGGGTAATAATAATATCATTTTTGCCCTTAATTACCCTATTTACTTTTAATCGTGGTGAAAAAAAGTAAAAAGTTACTATTCACAAAAAATTATTTTCATCTTATTAAACCACATTTTTCCTATTGATATCAACCATGTCTCATAGATTTTCAAAATTCAAATCAGAGAAGTGGTAAAATTATGTTTTATGTAAATTTGCAAATGCTCCTAGGAGGTGGTTAAAATACGGTAAAAAGTTTGATAAAATTTTTATATATTTAAAATTATTATAAACTGACTCTAATGAATTAAATTGAACTTATATAGGTATTATGTATCTATTTTGACCTAAAAATATTTAAATAAAAATTCTCTTCTAAACTATAACTTAGGGTTTTTCATTATTCATCAAAAATTGAAAGTTATCAGAAATTTACAAAAAAAATAACCCTAAGATAATTTCGATACTCTGAATCCAAAAATGAAGACCATTTTGAAAGATAAAATTCATAAAATTTAAAAAAGTGGGTATTACTATTCATAACGGCTAGTTTGATTGGTTGTGGTGTGTTAGAACTTGAAGTTGCGTACAACACGCGCTATTGTATTATTCAAAGAGAAGCGTACCATGGAAGCTTGGGGTGTTAAATATGTGACTCCACTAATGCTTCTCCTTGATATCTTGAGTTTTTATTCAATACAAACAACATGAATTGGTAATTTCTTCTTGTAATTTCTGAATTACTCTTATATTCCTCTTGGATCCTCTTCTTCTAACCTTGATGTGATGAATCAGTCATTGTTTATATTGGATCTAGGTGCTTATCATTGATCAAACACTAGATCTTAGATCTCTTCCTGTTTTCTTCTTGAGGTGAGTGGTTTAAAAAACTACTTAATATCTATTTTTTTCACAATTATATGAAACCTATACGATCACAACGATATCTCATCCATACAATATTACTTTATTAGAAATGATTAATTCTTTATTCCTAGACCTCATATATATGATCCCTATTAGGTTCATTAGCATTAATATCATGAAATTTTTTCACCCAAGAGTTGTGACAACCTTGTACCCTCAGTTAGAACTTAGATAGATTGGACCTCAAACCCTATGATTAATTAGAAATTATTTATGGAATGGATTAATTATTTATTTGTCTTAACCTATTAATTTAGGAAATTGGTTTTATAAATAATCACTTGGATTGAAAGTGGTTAAATGGGATTTATATTGAATTGACATAATGTAATGATCATATATGGATATAATGACATGTGAAATGGTAATTATGTAAGAAAAGTAATGTGAAATTAATTGTTACAACTATTATCATAATTGGTAACATAGAATTTAAATGGATTATTTCTTGTCTTTTGAAATTTATTATCAAATGGTATATGGTAACTAATTATGATTGATCTATAGATGAGAAACTTGGAATAATGGAATAAATTGAATGATAATTGGTAATTTTATGAATTGAAAAATATTGATTATATCAACATGTTTGGAATGTTTCATGTTTGGTATTATAATTGGATTTCCTAGTATGTTTTCTTTTTTGACTCATTATTATGTCTGATTCCTAAGGGATATGAGTCTATTTAAATACTACCTGAGGGATAATTTCATGGTTATATACTGCATTACTTCTAGATGCATGGTAATGTACTTTGTTAGCTCTAAATGCTCTTTTACATATCACTTGAAGCCTATATACACACTTAAATAACTCTTCAGGGATGGATGCATGCTAATGTACCTTATCAGGGATAGATGTATAGTTACATACCTCCTGAGGGCTAAATTAATGAGTACATATTTCCTAAGGTCTAGGAGCATGAGTACATAGTACCTAAGGGATAGACATGCAGTTATTTTATG
Source organism: Viscum album (assembly GCA_963277665.1). Lineage (NCBI taxonomy): Eukaryota > Viridiplantae > Streptophyta > Magnoliopsida > Santalales > Viscaceae > Viscum > Viscum album. Next base: position 673,121,500 of record OY728123.1, read on the forward strand.
CCTAAAGGAAACATGTATGTTTAAATTTAATGTTTGATGGTGATATTTTCTGATGGAAATAATTTTTCTTCATGGATATTTTTCTAATTTTCAATGAAAGAGACTTATAACATCATGTATAAGTAGGTTCAGCTACCACAGGTTTCAACCTGACGCTCATGGGTTGACGGTTATTCAATGTTATGCATTGATTTATGAATTAATTACCCTATCTATCATAATTTTTCATGCACTATTTTTTCAAACATGGTTTTCTAGACATATTAGGTGTCAATTTACTGAGTTTTACTCACACCCATTCAGAGCATAATTTGGTTCATGGGAATATTGCATTGATATATGTTTGTAAAAGGGAAAGGGGGCCTATGTTTGATTGGTTTCTTTGCTGCATGGGATTGGAGCATGGATATGGGACTAAGCATGGGGATCAGGATTGGGTTTTTAGGGGTTGTTATTTGGGATTTTGTTTTTTTCATTTACTTATATGACTTAAATACAGCATTTATTTGAAATTCAGTATGAAAAGATATGGATCATTATTATATATTTGAATTGTTTTGGTTTTGACTTTTATTCTTCTTATAATGTATGTTTGATTATATATCATATTTCCATTGTTATTGGAACTATGTACCCGAGGGTATAGTATCCCCATTATATTCCATTCAACTTTGTTGTTAGTTATCATAATTTGGCATATGGGGAGGCACTCTTGATCTTATGTTTCCACATGAATCGTCCAATAAGGGTGAACTAGGCTAGGGATTTTACAAAGTGGTATCAGAGCTTAGGTCTTTTCTGTTGATTTACTACTTGGGAAAGGTGGACAGGAGACTCGGATGTGTCAGGGCTTGGTAATGAGCCCATGCATGTGAGTATCTAACCCATGTGTGGGGGGAAACCCAAGTTACCAAGGAAGGGATATCTATTTTTGGTATTCTATTGTTACATTTATAATTTTATTTCACCTATGGAGATAAACTTATTATGTGGTATAACTATTTTATGATATTTCACTTGTGATCTGGAATGACATGAGATCATTGTACATGAGTCATTGTTGGCATGTCGGGTGATATTTTGACTTTCATTTTTCATTATAGGGAGATATTTACCTCATATTATATATATACCTATCTAAATGTAAAATTTAATCCCTATAAATTTCTTATCAAAAGGGATGAATGAAAATATTATAAAATGTCAATTCACTTATTAATCAAAGTAAAGAGTAACCTTATATCAGTGGTTCTCTCTTGATTTCTTGAAATTGTATGTTTGATATTCATTTGTATCCCATGTGATGACAAGTTTTTTTGAACTTGTAGATAAATTCATCCATGTAATATTTGGGTTGAGTGTTAGGAGTGTGGTAACTCGAACACACTGCATGCAGCCGAAATGAATCTTTTGATGGTACTGGGGAACGCAATTGAATCCAGTGGGAAGGGATTTTAAAAATTGTCATCACTAGAGTGAAGAAACATTATCACCTCTACCAATATGACCCTTGGCCGAGGTCTGAGGATCTCTTGTAAATTCTATAATCACAAAAAATAAATTAACTAGTACCTCACTCCATTTGGTTATATTTTGTACTAATGATTTTCATCGTAGATCATTGCTCGAATAATCTTAATTTGAACCCCTCTAGATTATAAACACACACTCCAAGAATCTTGATGATCTACATTCATTAAATTTTATGTGCTAGAACGGAGCTCCAGCAAATACTTTAGATTTACAATATCACCTTGATCTCATCCCATTGATCCATCGAACGCATTCTTGGATTGATAGTTTAGAGATATACTTTCTCTCTTTTGGAATCAGGAAGAGAGATAGGATCTCATTCCATTTTAATGAATAGTTCATGAATGAATGAATCTCTTCATATTATATAATGGGAGTCTCAAATACCTAGAAAGGGTTCCCTATCCCCATGAAAAAAAAAATTCTGCAAAATAATCAAGAAATAAATAGTTATCACAACTAACTAACTGTGTCATAAATATTATTTATATTTCTCAAATCCATATGATATAATAAATATATTATGTGATAAAAATTGAGTCAATAACTCAACTCTTAATTCCCATAATATTAAACAAACCTTGAGTGTTAAAATAATATTCGTTCATATAATATTTTTTATATACTCGCACAAATAACATCTAAAGAATTTTAATAAATATATTCAACCCAAGTATTCTATACTCGAATAATAATGAATTTATTTATTCTTAGATGATATTTAATACATGGAAAACTATAAAACCCCTTAGTGGGTCCCACTATTTCCTATATACTTATTCACCAAAATATGGAAGATTCTTGAATGTGCTATTATGTGTGACGCTCTAGGCCCTTATCTCAATAGTAGTGAATACTAATCACATACCAAGAGTGGAGTCTTGAAACTCATCAAGGCCCCCAAAGAGATAAGGAATAGTCATACCAATGACAATCATTCTATGAATAGTCACTATGTAATATAATATCTTTGTCTCTTAATATATCATAATGAATTACACAAACTTATGTCATTATCTATTCTTGATTTATTATTTGTTGATCACACTAGACAAAATTACCTTAAACTACATTGGACAAGGATTTATAAAGCTACTACAATCCGGATCAACTAGGCTCGAGATATCACTTTCTTAACTTGGAAGAGACAAATTCTATATTTATAATTCAATTAATGTCGTACCACCAATGATGCTCCCAACACAAGCTACCTCACCGCAACTTCATTTTCATGGTTTTTTCCTTGAATCAATGTATGTGATCAAATGAAACACATTGAGAATGATCTCAAGTTTGGAGACCTATACACATGTCCATAGATAGGAACAACCAATGACACCTAAAACATGTTGTGTTCTTATTGGTAGGTCTATCCTCATGATCTCACCTACTATAGATCACTAATTAAAAACTTTATGAGAGAAGTCTCAATGATTATGGGCCCCCATCACCTAATAGTCAAAAATTAATTATATCTAGTTATTATGATGTATCAAGACCATAGGATATATGTTTAAGATTAATTTCATAGTATCTCAATGTTATCATTATAGATTGGGAAATACTATAACCATTTGATATAAAAAATAATCTATGGAAATTACCATTTAAATAGTAGATGATGAAATGTCTACACTATAATGGTTCTTGTGCATCATTTATAACTACATGTATGTATGGTATTGTAATAAAAAAATTGATAAAGTTGGGTATAAGTAACCCAATTGTACAAGACTACCACTTTAACGAGAGCTAAATTTATAATGAAAATTGTTAGCTCTTATATAATAAGATCATGTTTTTAGTGAGTTATGGATTTAATCATGGGGCCTTCCAGGTTTCCACTATGTGTTTATTATACTATGTGTGACTTTACCTCCTTGATTAATAACTCTCAAGTGATTACATCTCTGAGTTTATTCTATTTTTTTCCACTATCAAAACATTAAATATTGGCTAGTAAGAGTATTAGAATTATAATAATTTACATTATTATAAGACTTTACATAATAGGTGTGATTCTAAGAACTGGAACAAGTCATTTCATACTTTACACCACTTTTTTAGTTCCCTAAAAACCAACAACACACTCCGTATTTATAGACATGGATACCATTATCATGAATTTTCTTCAATTACTCATTAACTTAGCCTAAATTTGATATTAAATAATATTTACCATATTAGAAGATAATTTTATATCCCTTTATAACTAGTATCCCTTACTCTCCAAAAACTAGGTACATATCTTTTGTAACTTTTCAATTAAAATCAGACAGTTATCACTGCTTCCCTTATAGTTCTCTGAGATATAACTGATATTTATGTATTATAAAGCATATGTTAGAAATATCAGATCTTTTACATATCATGTAATGTTTTATTGATCCATATTAGAATCTTATAGAATTCAACTCACCAAATTAATCTCCTCCTACATCCCATTCATGTCTTCTTGGTGAGATTTATACCATGTGACATTGGTAACAATTCTCTCTCAAATTATTCCAAAATTTATTATTAAATACATCTTCAGTATATGTACTATTGACTAGGTCTATTAAACCATTATATCCACCTCATTAGATCATGTTACCTAGAACAAAGGTTACAACCTTAATTCAATCTCGAGAGATATTCCTCCATTATTGTCTTTACTAACTATAAGACCAATAGTTGTTTTCCATATGTTACCAAACATATTTTTATATGGAAAACAATGATTCTACCACTAACCTCTAGTAGACACATGGAAATTAATAATTCCAAATTAATATTATATGATCTAGTTTCTTGATTAAATCCTATAATAGATTTAATAACTTTCACCCCTTATTGGAATTCAATGATATCACCATCCCATTCTGGTTCCATTGCATAGATTCATTCACCGATTGGTGGTCTTGACATTCAATGAAACATTTAATGATCATATAAAGTATCTATGAGAAGTAAAATTCTAATAGATTTATTCATAATGACTTGGTCTTACTAATCATAGATTATTGGTACCATACTTGTACAATCCATTTATAGTTTCTTTTGATTAACCACCGTAGTATTCAAAATAATAATCCCCTATTCTTTAATACATGGAATAAATTATTGAATTTCAGTTGATCTTTTCAATTTTATATAGTTTCTATATACTTATTTCTTGTAGGAATTATTTTTATCAATGAATAATTTATCACCATACATGGTGAATATTAAATCATCATAATGGTTTTATCCTCCTTATTAATTATGTGCCTTTAGAACATTCCTTTCCAACATGCTCTTGTGGAACTGGTTCATATTCCCACTACTTGTGCACCTCTGGAATTGAAAAACCCCAATTCAGCATTATTCCCACTTTCTCAAAAAGATATTTTCACCATTTTATAGAAATATAATCTATAAATTGAAAATTTATTTTTTATATTTGGGTTTTTGGTAATATCCTTAGAAAATTTAGGATAACTACTATATATGCATTTTTTGTTTTTCTTGATAAAATTTTGTTTATATCCTATCAAACTCTTTTCATGTAAACACAATTTCTTATGATAATATATTTATGTCACACTAAAACTTGTATGATATCCATTTTTAATTATAGATATAATATGCTTATGGGATAACATCTCTATTTTCAAATCATGTCTCAAAAAATAGAAGTATCTACAATGCTTAAGTTTTAATATTGGTTCCCCTTTACTTACATCATGTATCTAATTGGTCTATGGAAAATTGTTTTTATGAGTTTCTCTATACTACATTTTATTTATCACATTTAACAAGTAAGGCTCGTTATTAATCCTTCTTATTAGCATCACAGCCTTGGTGTGGAAAAGGTAATGTGCATTTATGAATTACTTTATGCAACATTATATTGATCAATGAATTCTTGGTCAATATATTATTCAACATGCCATCCCAAAGTAACTCATATCTTATAATCATTCATTTACCATACATAAATTTTACATTCCATAAACAATACTAAAATAAATCTTATGAATTATATTCACCACTAGCTACCCTTGGAGTAGTTTGTGCTCCCTAGTTGAACTAATTATGAATGCTTATTGGAATTCCTTGATATCTAATGGTTTTGTTATCGAAAACTAAGTATATAAGTGTGTTGATAAAACCTAAAGTATTTAATCCAAATACTCTAAAATCATTCAAGGCATATACTTAACAACTACTTAGTTTTTCTTGACAAATTTATTATCTTTACCCAATTAGTTATAATAGTGTCTTATATTTTTATATTCATTATGTATTTTCTATGATTCATGTATCACTAAACTATTGGTTGAGTATCAGACACCAAAAACATCTTCCATTCCATTAATGGAATAATTTTTCCATTTTTCCAGTGGAAATGTGAGATAAATTCTCTAGTTATACTCACTAAAAGTTCTAATAGAATAATTAAACATTGAAATTAGAAGTTATGTACTTCTAACTGTTGACTTAGGAACTACACTTTCTTAGCCTCTTGGAGAACACACCTTACATCTTGTAATGTTTCTATACATACATGGTTACTCTATTCAAATACACATATTTGATATGTATATTTTATTCAATTCTCAAAGAGTATTATAGAAAAATCACATAAAATTTATGAATATATCGGAAGAAGAAGTGACTACTTTCTTCTTTAATTTATTTCATTTCATTTAAACATCCATATATTTATTTCAAGATATGTAAATCCTATAACTTCTTATATGATACCTCTTTTTTTTTATGGACATTTCAAATATGCCTTTGGTGTCACTCTTTCCATTGTCCTTTTTGCATTTTATTTCAACTTTTTCACCATAATAACTAAATATTAAACTTTATTAAGTTCATATTTACTTGGTGAACCTTACCAAAATTTTAATAAAGATTTTTACCCATACTATTCATTTTATGAATTTAAAAAAAAATTGGATTATATGGTTGGAAATGTTATAAGAATATGATGTATAGAAGGGTCGTGATCTATCTTTCAATTTACACATATCTAATGTAATGATCACCCATTCATATCTTGCTTCACTTTCTCCTTACAATATTCTTAGAGATTATCCAACATATAAAACCATCCAAGTATCAATGTTTTATCCACAACTCAAATTAGATTTTGATGATAACATTATGAAATAACCATCATATGCACCAAACATGAGTCTCCTATAAGAAGTTTTCTCACCCTCTCTTCTAGGGGAGGCTTAACAAGTATTGGTCACACCAGCACCTTGAATTTACTATATAGTACATTGTGAAAGATAACATAATACACTTTCAAACTCACAACAATTTGGACATGTTTTTTTACAATAATTATCGTAGTGTACTTGTGATATTTCTTTCCATTTGCAGAAAAATATAGCAGATTAGTACATTTATCTTGATTATTGATTTATAAATTATTTATTATTTAATTCACTACATGTTTCCCAGTATTTTATCAAACTCTATTTACACTCTATACTAGAATTGTAATACTCTAACACTTGATAATTATAGTGGAAATGACCCTTGAAACCTCTCCTAATATCCTAAAAGATTTTTCTACACCACTACTTGGAGATTTTATAGGTAGCCACTAGACTATCAAACTACGTTAACTCGCAGCTCCTTGATCTTTTGAGTGAAGTCTCGTATTATAAAATCATAACATGATTTACTCAAATCATGCCTCAAAAGTTATAATAATCTATATTTGGTAACTACTTTTCTTAAAAATTCAATTAAGTCAAGCCATCACTCTCATAAGAACTCCTTGGTAGTAGGAGCCATGGTGAACTTTGGCTGACAAGCACCACGTACACTCAGTTTTGTTCAAATTAATGTAATGAAAGGTTTTCGTGACTTAATATTTCTTTGATTAGTTTTTTAAATATTTTCAATGAATGTAATCCAATTCTATTAATATGTTCATACTATGTTATAGTTCTCATAACCTAACATTATTAAAATAACATTCATTTCTTCTTTGTTCATTTTTCTATTTACTATTTTATGTGTTTCCTATAGTCATACATGAATATCCCGAAAGCCTTATTTTTTTATTGATTTTTGATAACCATCCTATCAAGGTATGAGGGGGAGCCCTTACAATTCTCATAGGAATTTAGATTACATGACCCATAGGTATTAGGAAATATACAGGCTATAATTACATGGAACTGCACCTCCCCATCTTCTTCATCGTGATGTCATCTCTCCACCTTCACATGGCTAGTTCAGCTAGGCTTCTTGTGCAAGCACAGGCTGGTCCCGATGGAAATTTCCATACCCTCTCTTTCTGAAAAATCCTCTTAGCTTATGCTCGGGTGAATGTGCCTGCTCTGAATCCTCATATAGAGTTTGCTCCTTGTAGAGTTTTCCTGGTCATTTAAGCCCAATTTCAGGTGGCCCGAAGACCATGAGGTGGCCCGAAGGCCTTGAGGTGGACCAAAGGCCATGAGGTGTAATGTAGGAGTTGTGGTGGCCCGAAATCCTTATTGGCCCGAAGTCCTTGGGTGGCCCAAAGACCTTGAAGGACTCGAGGCCCAAACCGGTGGCCCGAAAGCCCAATCGGATGAATAGTCCTAGCTACTACAGTATTAAACAGTGTCTACTATAGTACTGATATAGTAATGCATAAAGGATATTAAAATTAACCAAATGTACTTGAGCATCAAATATCAATTGATCCATTTAAACTCATAGGATCAAATTTGAGCTATCTGTATCATACCAAAGTTGGGTCTTGACTCATGATGCAGATGATCCCTAGTAAAATATTTCCATTTCTTATCCAGACATTTCCTCGACATGGAATGGTTTTCCACTTACAATGTCTCCATCAATAATACACAATACTCACACGCAAGAAAGGGGGTCTCAGAAAGCGCAATATACATATAGATAAAAGTGGACATGTAGGCACTTATACATATTAAATTAAAATTGGATGACATGTAGAACATTAAAAAAATAATTACTTATTAAAAACATCCCATGCATGTAATAAATAAATAAATAAACTATACATGTAAGGTTACTAACTCGTCAAGACCAGTCAAAGGGTAAAACTAATAAGTGATAAAAAATTAAATACAATAGATTTAAATACGTGGGAATTTAAATAAATTATATGAATTATTTAAATTAAAATAATTTAATTTTGTTTGCTCTAATTATTAATTTAATTTTTTTATTCCAAAATTAAATTGTTTTAAAATTTTAATTTTAAACCAATAATTAAATTATTTATTAGGAATATGAAAAAAAATATTTAATTGAAAAATAATAAATTAATTTTTGTTATATTCAAAATAATTTTTTGGGCACCAACACCCCGTCGAGACCCATTGTAGGTTGGGTCGAACCTATGCAGGAACCTTTTGGACCGGGTCAACCTTGTGGGATGGTTTTCTTGGCTAAGATAACCCACCCTAACCCATTCTTGTTTGGGAAAACCTTCCTAGGCCTGTGCAAGCCTATACCTGGAGAAAAAAAACTGGTTAATTATTGGTCTCCCAATCAGGGAATAGGAAACTAGTGCAAGGGGCTCTATTCATGGAGACGGTAGGTTGTATGCGTGCAGAAACATTATTTCCATTTTATTGTCGTATTGAAAGAAAGTAAATGAAATAAATTTATATAAATACAAAATATCATTAAATTATAATTATTATTTCTTATATCTCATATATGTTTACTAAAATCATCCTTAATGGATCCCATGTATGTGTGAATGAATCAAATCGGTTTGAGGAGGTGATAGTCCACACTTCCTGAAACAAAGTTATTATATTTACACAAAATGGAAACTCTGAAGGTAGGATTTATATAATAAAAGAAGAAGTATAAATAAATTTTACATCATAATTATCAACTATGAGATGTGATAAAGTTAAAACGAACAACATTGTTTTTTGAGGAGGTAGTTCTTCATACACAAGAATAGAAAGTCTGTTACTCATTAGATGGAAGTATGTGAAATTGAAGGTTGAACCATTCGACCAAAAAAATATCAGTATATTGATTATATAGGTGTTATTATATGATAATTTAATAATAAAAATTTGGTGGTGGAGAAAGAAAATAAAGTAAAGGAGCTTGAGGAAGGATGTTACCTCTTCTTTGGGTAAATACTTTTGGTTTTCACCAAATAGATTCCTTGGTTGGATTTATGACCAAAATAATGATTCAAAGAGGAAGGGAGAGATGTTGGAAATTGAATTGGGTAGATTTCTTCCAAAACTAATCATCTTTAGAGTTGTTAAGATGTAGGAGAGGTGGTAGAATTTTATAAGGGAGGGGACGAATTTGGTATTTTTAAAAAAAAGTTAGGTGTACCCACATTTTTACATAAAAAGTCATAAAAACAAACCAAAATAAATACTTTAAGGTTTATGGATGAAATATTCCCATATAATGGGTTTTTTACATGTGTATATTTCATTTGGTCTCTTAAGTTTAAGGTTTAGTTCATTATTATGCTTAATTTTACCTTAATCGCTATAATTTAGTTTAATCATTTTCACTAATCATTTTGGTTAAAAATTATGTTGATCTTATTAAAATATAAATCTTATATTGATTAAAATATTTTATGTCTATTTTTTGAAATTCAATTCATATAAGCGGTAAAATTATGTATAATGTTAATCCTGCAAATGTGGTTAGGAAGCGGGTTTTTAAAGTGAGAATGTTCAATTCATTAAGATTTCATATTTAAATTCAATATAAAAATGATTAAAATGACCTACACTAAATATATATAATTGATCTATTTTTAAATTAAATCAAACATAAAATATAGTTTAACTATATAAATAAATTAGATGAAAAAATCTATTTGTAATTAAAATTCATTATTTTCACTATTCATTCAAAAATGAGGTTTCTCAGAAAAATCCCCAAAAATCATCTTATGATAATTTTGGACCTGTTATTTCAAAAATGAAGTTAATTTTATGAAATAAATTTCTAAAATTTTATTGAATTAATTTTATAATTGTTCACAGAAGGACATAAAAAGAATTTCTTTTAAGAAAATAGTATTTTCAAACATATAAAGACTTTACTAAAACAATTGTATTAATTATTAACAATATGATTTGACAATATAAAACCATTATAAATAATATTTACAAATTATATATTACTATTAATATTACTAAATTTAATGTCTATGTTATAACTATCTGATTATAATAATAAAATGTTGTTTCGTAGAAATTTAGTGTTATGTGTGACGCAAGCCCTATTAGTGTTGCATGTAGTGAAATATTAACATGGTATAGAATATAAATAAATTTTTACTTGTTTTATTTTTCAATGTATGACATCAAAATTTAATTTATTCAAATAAAAAGTTAACAAAATCTTGGGGTGTTATATTCTACCACCCTTAAAATGAAATTCAGCCTCAAAATCAGTCTGGGTTATTAAAGGTTTAAAACTTGAAAGTTACTTTAATTAAAACCCACATCATAAAAAGTAACACTAAAACATCCTCTAAAAATGAAACATTGGGAGAAAATTAGTTACCCAAAGTAACACATAACTTGGTTTCCACATAGGAGAACATAGGTGGAAAATGAAAAAATGGACATGGATGAAAAGAGTAAATAATCATAGAGATTGATAAAGATCATTGATCACAATAATGTGGGTGATCCATAGAAAGTTAACAATCACAAAACCATAAAGTGAAGAAGCATGAAATAGGTCGTTGATATCATCAAAAATTATGATAATAGGATAATATTTTATTTCAAGACCATTTTACTAAAATTGAATAAATTGTTTTCTCACAAGAAGATATACTTGATTTCATTTCCTTTCATAAGTAAAATCTCACCCTTGGTTTATGTCTTGACCAATTTCTACTTCACCTATTTCTCTTAAAATGAAGGTGAAAATTTTCATTCCAAAATAAAAAAATGGATCATAGGATCTATGATAATTCATCCCATCTGTCTTAAATTACCATCAACACAAAGTGGTTAGAAAATTTTATCCAATGTTCATAAATCCTCATATGGTGATATAATACTTTAATCAAAGCAACTTCATCCAAAATTTTAACTTAAACATTCCATAAATAGTTAAACTTATAACCCTTATGAAATATGAAAATCCAAATCTTTATAATGAAGGTCGCTAAATTAGCTTAAAATTTATCCCCAAAATATTATAAAGTATCTCTTGGTCCTCAAATTCCAAACATGTGAATACCCTCATCATATATTCTCTTTAAGAATTTTAATGGCCTAAATTATCATAAATACTTTTTTTAAACATGAATTATTCTTTATTAAAAATATTTATGGATATATTCCTTAAATATAAGAAGTTGTAAACTTCATCCATGATAATATAAACCACTTTGACAACAAATCCATTATTAGTTATAAGTTCAATGATATTATTCAATTTACTTTATCCAAATCAATCATCACTTTTTTCATGCTAAACATGATTTTATCGTCATCTTGAACACAATAAGGGTTTTCATCCCTTAATCAAAATATCACCTTTTAGTGAAATCACTTTTCTACTTCATCAGTACCATTCGACATATCTTTCAAATTCTTAATGAAATTATTATACTATGAATACATATATATTCCAGGCTTCGTATAACATAATCTTTGAATTCAAAAAAATAAATACTCCATTCATCCAACTTCCTTATCAAAAAAGTAACTAAGCTTCATCAACTAATTCCTTAATACCCCATTACAAAAATATGATATATGAATCTCATCTATACACTTATCAAACTCAATTTAATCATACTCATCAAAAATACTATTAAAAAATCACATTCCATTCATATATCATATGTGGTCTCTTCATCATCAACATCAAAACCATTACTTGTACCACCTTGTTGATTATCTTTATGAGCCTTTCACATGAGACATCAATTTTCATAATGACCATTCATTCAACATATAAAGCATTTAGCCTTTCATGTTGTATTAGCAAGTCCAATATTCCCATCTGTTACATTAATTGAACTCTTTATATTACATTTGCATCTAATTTCTTTGTTTCCTTCTTTTACATAGTCAAAACATCTTATTTTCCCCCTAATTCATTAAATTAGGTGATTCTTTCCCCATTATTTCCAAAAAAAACTCAATCTAATTTCCTCTATTGTCACCATTTCCCAATGTCTCATGGAACTTCTTCCTTCTATTCATTGGTGAGTCCGAGAGTGGGTTAAGGTACACGTTGTTAATCATGTTCCATGAAAACTGATTAGGAAAGATTAAAACATCCTTTATTATAGTTATAATTCCATTTTACTTCTCATAATCAAGTTTCGCATTGCATTCAATGTTAACCAATTTCCTTCTGGTTCCTACCATTGACTTAAACCAAAAAACATAGAGTAAGAAAAATTTGTCATAGTGAGAGACCCCATAATCATGAAAAACTTCTTATAGGATGTCTAAATTATGATACCTTATTTGATATATTAAACCTTCTATTTATACTAGGTTATTAATATCCAATTTTTTATTAAATACTTCGTGATGGATTATGAATATTTTTTGAATTCCAAAATCATATCTCCTAGGAGTGTTAGACTCGGTGTGCAGTAAGGCTCATTATCATGTATGAGGATGCTCTCAAATCAGGCCCGACATACCTTGTTGGAGTTGTTGCTCCTAGGTACATATGTACCAGAACCACATCCACTTGTAGTATCAATACAGGGATTTATTTCTAGGAAACCACTTTCTCTATCCTTTACCAAAATTCCAAGACATTTTTTATACTTTTCCTCACCTATTAGCTTATCTTTAGAGACATTCCTAGACATATCCTTATAAATATTCCTAGAGATCTCACTAAAGTTTTCTCATACTAGTTTTCAAAGTTTAACTACACCTTTTCTATGATACCAACTATAACAACCCAATATTAACATACATATACATTACATCATTTTTTTAATACTTAAAACATTACAAAAATAGAATCCCAAATACTGTATTAGTCTAGTGACTTTGGAAACATAGAAACATAAACATTGGTACATAAGTGAGCTACATTATCAGGGAAATTTAGGGGGAAAACACCTACTAGTCAAGACACACCACCATCCCCAGTCATAATCATTTCCTTTTAAGGGATTAGGTTTCCCCGTCGTCAACTAGTGTATCAAGTTTCCCCATCTTTCCGTAGTAAATCCAGTTTTCTTATCTTCCATCTTCATGGGGATTAAACCTACTAGGTCAGATACACCGCCATCCCCATTTTTTGTCCTTTCCTTGTAAGGGATTGGGTATCCCGCTATTCCCATAGAAAATCAAGCCTGTTGAATTGATTCCCATAATTATATGATGAGATATAAATCTTTACCCAAGTCATTGGAGGGATATATAGGTCCCACCCATCACATCATAAAACCATTCATACATGTTCCACAAGATAATAAAACTTTCATCATATCATGACCCATAAAAGGATATGGGTTTCATAAGCCTCATATCATAACCCATGAAATGGAATGGGTGTCATAACCTTTTCAACACATCATAACCTATAGAGAAGAGTTAGGTTTCATAATCATTTCATTAAAGTATAACCCATTAAAGGAAGTGGGTTTCAAAAGTATATAACTCATGGAAGAGAAACCAGTGTCATAAACATTATAAAATTAAGAAATAAACCTTTCAAAAATGGATATGAATGGTATTCTTAGATCATATCCCCAATAAAGCGTAAATTATAAAAACTATAAAATCTTGCATGGAGATTTATTTTAAAAGATCGCTTGAAACATTTATTAATGAAAATATATTTTCTTTAAAAATAACTTTCATAATACCATTTCAAAAATAATTTTCTTATAAATAAATATTTAAATTTCATTTAAAACATTTATTGAGAAAAATATCTTATAAACTTTGAAAAATGATTTTGAAAGAATAAATCATTTCAAAAACCTATTCTTTTAAAATATCTTTAAAAATTATAAATAAATATTGAAAATATTTTAAGACAATTTTTCTTTGAAAATGCATATTGAAATATTGAAAAAAATTAAAAACAAAATCATTGAAAATACATTGAAAACATTAAAAATAAGGCTTGAAATCATTCTAAAATCAATTTTCCTTCAGAAATTATAAAATAAACTTGAAAACATTTTTAAAATAATTTTCCATAAATACTTATAAAATAATCTTGAAAACATTTGAAACAATTTTTAAACATAAAATTTTTTGTTGAAAACCCTTTTTCATTGAAAACAATTATAAAATAAAAAAACAGAATATTAGGAAAACATTTCTTTAAAAAGAATAACCTTTAAAACTTACAAAGGAAGCATCATGGAAATGACAGTCATGATGGCGGGTAAGTCCGTAGATTATGAACATTCTATTTAAACCTTAAATGTTTAGAAAAATTAATTTATTGGAAAATGGAAAGAAGATTAATTTTAAAAAAATGAAAAGGTAAAAAAAGCATAAAAATTTCTTATAAACATCATAGGATAATAGTAAAACCTTTTTGAAAACCTTTTTGGAAAACAATTTTTTGAACGAACACGGATTTCCAAATGAATGGAATAATAACATTGGGTAATAATAATTTTTTTATTAATTATCATAAGTAAAAAATAGTGGAAAAAATGAACCAATACTTGGATATAACATTTATAACCATAGGGTAAGAAATTTCATGATATTTCTTGAGATATGGATCATAATATTTCATCAATGGAATAATAATCATAAGCAATCTCGATAAATGATGATATTGTATCTATAAATCCTTACCACATTGGTAACTTTAAATCATAATAAAATGGCAAGAATAACATTACATGATTCTTGAAATATCATAAAAATAATTATATACATGGTATAAAAATTAAAAGTAAATATACATACCTCGTAGAAAAATATAGGTGCATAATAAGGCATGTGTCTCAATGAATGAAAATTGAGACAAAATTACTTAAACTATTTGGTAACTTTTGAAACATAGACTCCATGAAAGAAATATTATAAAAAGGATAATGCAATACCCATATATTTAATAATAATAATCATATAATACATACGTTGTTAGTATGCATAGCACACAAAATAAATTAGTGGTGAATAAGGCATGTATCTCACGAAAATAAAAAGTGATATTAAATTCCCTTACCTAAAGTCTTGAATTTGTTGGTACACATTCAAACCTCCTATATAATAAATTAAATATTATTATAAATATAAAAAAGAAAAATATTGTTATATATAATACCATATAAGATTAACTTATGACTTTATATGACCCTTTTGTTAACAATTTCATGTTAAAGTAATGTTTTGGGTAATAACCGCTTTGTTTATTGTTTTGTGTTTTGACTTGTTATTCTAGATCCTCTTACATAAATCATTATTTATTTATTTATAGAATTTAAAATATTATATATATATCATATATATTCATTATATAAATATTTATATTAATCTATAAAATATAGAAATATTAAACAAAATAAATTGTTCATGGAGACGGTATGCCATACATACACATGAATGTTTTTTCTATTTTATTATCATATTGAAAAAAAAGAAATTAAATGACCTATTTGTATATAAATATATAATATCAATAAATTAGAATTATCATGTCATATATATCATATATTTTTACTAAATCCATCCTTAATACATCCCATGTAATGTGTGAACGAATCACGTCACTTTGAGGAGGTGGTAGTCCACACTTCCCCAAGCGAAGTTATCATATTTACAAAAAAAATGGAAATGATGAAAGTAAGATTTATATAATAAATAAAGAAGTATAAATAAATCATAAATATCAAATATATATATATATATAATGAAAAATAATTTTACATCATAATTCCCTTTTATTATAGATGGTAAAGGTAACACCAACAACACCATTTCGTGAGGCGGTAGTTCATGTATACAAGGATGGTAAGTTTGTTACCCATTATATGCAAGTGTGTTCAAGTGAAGGTTGAACCCTTATATTAACAAAATCTTCATATATTGAGGATTCTAGAGTTATTATATGATCTTGGAATGATAATAATATAAGTGTTGTAGAATGAAAATAAAGGAAAGGAGCTTAAGGAAGGATGTTACCCCTTCATTGGGTAAATCCTTTTGGTTTGCAGCAAAGGGATTCCTTGGTTGGATTTATTCCCAAATGGAGGACTCAAGGAGGAATAAAGGGACGTTCGGAAGTGAATTTGGAAGATATTGTCCAAACCTAAGTGGATTTAGAGGTTTGAATAAGGGGTATAGGTGGTGGCCTTTTATAAGGGAGGGATGGGTCACACTTGGAATTTTTGAAAACAGGTAAGGTGTACCGATATTTTACCTTTAAAAGAACTAAAAACCAAAAAAAACTAAATAATGGAAGTTTTGTGGATGAAATATGTCTATAAAATGGGTTTTGGATAAGTGTATATGTCATTTAGGCCCATAATTTTAATATTTAGTCCCTTAAAAAGCTTAATTTTACCTTAATCTTTTTAATTAATTTTGACCACTTTCTCTAAAATTTTTGTGGAAATTTCAGTTAATATTATTATAATATAAATATTAAACTAAAAACCATTTATATCCATTTTTAAAATTTTATTCAAAGAAGCAGAAAAATAAAGTTTAATGATAATCTCATAGACATGGTTATAAAGTGGGTTTTTAAAGTGATAATGTTCAAAAGTTCATTAATCTATTATATCTAAATTCAATATAAAATTGATTCAAATGGACTACAATGGAAAAATACCTGGAAAGGGTTCCTAAACCCCTGGAAATAAAACACCCACTAAATAAGTAATAAATAAATAGTTATAAAGAACTAACTATGTCATAAATATTAGTTTTTTATAACCTCCATATAATATAATAAATATATTACGTGATAAAAACTGATTCAAGAGCTCAACTCATTATTCTCGCAATATTAAACAAACCATGAATATTAAAATAATATTTGTTTATATAATATTTTTCCTATATTCACTCAACTACCTTGGGAATTCTTTTAATAAATAAATTCAACCCAATTATTCTATACTTGAATAATAATGAATTTATTTGTTCATCGGTGATCATTAATATATGAAAAACTCTTTGCAACCTTAATGGGATTCACCATGTCCTATAAACCTGTTCACCCGAATATGGTATATTATTGAATATGATATTGTGTTTGACCATATAATCCCTTATGTATATATTAGTGAATAATATTCACAAACCAAGAGTGGTGTCTAGCAACCCATCAAGACCCCTAAGGAGATAAGGAATAGTCATATCAATAACAATCGTCCTATGAATATGCACTGTATAATATAATCTCTTTTTCTCATGATATCTCATAATACAGGATTCACACTGGCGTTATTGTCCATTCTTGAGTTATTATTTATTGATATAACTATATAGAATTACCTTTTACTACCTTCACCAAGGATTTATGAAGGTACTACCATCCGGATCGACTAGGCCCAAAATACCACTTCCTCAACATGAAAGTAAAAAATATATATATCTTGACTATTTAACCTATTCTATACCACCAATGATACACCTAACACAATATAACTCCCCATGATTTCACTATCATGGTTTTTACCTTGTATCTAAGTATTCAATCAAATGTCACGCATTGATAATGATCTCAATTGATGAGACGAATACACATGTCCTTATATAGTAATAACCAATGAAACCTAAAACATGTGGTGTTCCTATTTGTGGATTAGTCTTGATGATCTCACCTGATATTTATCACCAAGTGTGAAATTCTTGAGAATAATACTCGATTCTTATGATCCCCTAGAACCTCATAGTCAAACATCAACTATGTCTAGAAATTATGATGTCTCTAGACCATAGGAAAATGTTTAAGATTAATTTCAATGTATCTTGAGGTTATCATTATAACCTAGAAACTTCTATAACTTTATGATATGATAGATAATATATATAAATTACCACTTAAATAGTGTAGAGTAAAATATAAACACTATAATGGTAAGTGTAAATCATGTATGAATAATTGTATATATGGTATGGTGATCGAAAGTAGTGATAAATTCGGATTTAGGTCACCCACTATTACAATAACTTCTTTTAGATCTATGAATCATATGTATGAGTAGCTTTATGATAGTTTTCTAAGGTTTGGGTGATCCCTAGAGAGGGATAATACTCGCATTGTGCCTCTGATGTTTTATATAACCAGACAGTTCCAACTATATCATCTTCCCATGTTCACTGGTGAGGGAAGCACCCAAGAATTTGTGTTATCGATATAGTCTATCTAGATGATCTTTATGAAGCTGGAGACACCCAAAAATAAGAGGGTAAATCCTACTAATTGTATGATTCATGGACTAATAAAGTATTAGTGAGACATTCGAGAGAAAGCAGGAATGAAATATGAGCTAACCTGGGGGACTTGATGATGAATTTCTTGAGTCACTTCTATCCAAAGATGCTAAGGGATGAAGGAGATTGTGAGTTCATGTAGCTAAAATAGGGGGTCATGTTTGTGATGGACTATACTAGATGTTTTACTAACCTCTATTTTTTTCTTTGTCTTTGGAAGACGAAGATATCACTAGGGTAAAGTACTTCTAGGATGGGCTTAGTTATGAGATCAAATCATTGGTGAACATATTTTTCCTAAGTTAACTCGCATAGATAATGAAATGGTATCTCATCATGGATGGGAACCTGAGAGGGGACCCAAGTGATATCTAGAAAATTAAACAAAGATAATTTAAGATCTCTTCTTCAGGAAGAAAGAAGCACCACTATAACTGTTACAACTCAGGTAATGGAAAGTAGAGTAGCCAAGGGAGTAGGTTATCATCCCACTAGAATGGCTGGGTAAAGTGACTTCATTTTTGTAGGGATAGACAAAATTTCCTACAATGTCTTTACCCTACTTTGGAGTGCCCTCTTCTAGTAAGTTGGGTCATCAGTAGAAGTTTTTTTGGAACATCATCAATCGATTAGTGGTAGTGGATCAGGGATGGAACTGGTGTCTGGAAAGGACACATCCACCCCTTAGTGGATAAGTAGCTAGATTTCCATTGGACACTGAGGTTTGGGTAGAGAATGAGCTACCTCAATACAAGAGTCGTAATACCAACTAGAGGAGGTATCTCAAGGGAGTCATACTGAAGCCCAGGGTAGAGGGGTGAGTCAAATTCTTGTGATAAAATATATTCCTACCTATCTCGATGAAGGAAATTCCACCATGAGACATATAATTCTTGTTTCATCAACCCTTTCCTATATTTTCTTGATAAATGGTCATCAAATTTCACTACTAGAAAATGGGGCATTTGTGATGTGAACTCATTACAATTACAATTTTGCAACGGGGCCCCATCGCAAATGATCCATTGTAGAAAAGGTCATCGTAAATATTTTTTTTTGTGATGGTTCATCACAAAAAAAACATTTTTACGGGTGAGGATCTATCAGAAATAGCTACCTCATGGTTTTTTAAATAACTTATTAAGATGGGCTATAGTAAATATTATTTCTGACGAGACCCGTTGAAAAAAACCATTCTGAGTTTTTGAAACCATGTTTTGCGATGGGACATCACAAATACTATTTGTGATGGGATATGTCGTAAATAGTATAAAAATTAAAAAACAAGTGAGTAGAATAATAATAATAAATTAATAAAATAAAAATATTCAAATAAGTAAAATAAAAAAAATCATAAAATAATATTCATATCATAATAATAATAATATTGATAATATAATAATAATGTTATTATTATTATTAATAAAATAACAATTTTAATATTTATAATATAATAAAAAAGTATAAAATAATGAAAACCTCATTATTTTCAGAAAATATAAAAAAATAACCAAAAGGAAATAATCAAAATTTTAAATTAATAAAAAAAATAAAGTAACAATAAAATAATAAATTCTAAAATAAAAAAAAATATATAATATTCACAACAATATAAAAAACCACTATAGATAAATGTAGATAGTTAATATTACAAACAAAATTTACATTCAAATATTTTATCATTAAATAAATAGATCACTGAGTGGGAGGGTCATCTAGAGGAGCTCAAGGAGCTACATGAGATGGTGGAGGGAACTCCATCCCGAAATCACGAGTCAAATGTCACATGTACTCCAACTACTCATGCTCCTGCAGTTATCTCCATCGACGCATCTCATCCTGCATCTCTTTTTGTTGTTGTTGTTGTTGTTGTCGTTGGAACTCTTCCTACTACTTCTACTTCCATTGATGCATCTTCTCCTTCTCCTTGCGCATACTCTCTATAATCTCACTCTGAGCTCTTAGTTGCTCTTGATATTTTTCATCAGATGATGATGAATCTCTATTATCTCCCCTAGATCTGCAGCTGCATGCCGACATTGCATTAGTGCTATAATAGTCCACAAGCATCAATCAAGAGTGGATACCAACAACTAAGCCTTTCTCGAAGGCATACTAGGTCGCCTACATCTATGTTTTTTCATCAAATCAGTGGGTACTGTTCTGAGTATCGATCTCATCCTAACTCTTAGTGTGTGTCTGAGACGTCATTGCTTCATATAACTCATTTAATTCTAAATTAAAATTTAAATAGTTAAAATATCATTTGAAATTAAATTTTAAAATCAAAAAGAAACTATACTAGTCACAATCTGACGCTGGAGAGAACCTCTAATCTCTCTAATGGTCAGATCATTATACATCCTCCTATAAATTTCAAACTCTGTAATATCAGGTTGTTCGTCTACCTATATGAATATAAAATAAACTGTTTACATTTAAAGTTATATAAAATATTTTAAAATTTTACTTGCTATATTCTCCCTATATGTACTGAATATATGACTACGAGCTTGATTTGTCACCTACTATCTCCCTTGTTTTTGTAGACCTACCTATGATATCCTCTGAAAATGACCACCCAACTAGTATGAACATAATCCATCCCAAACTTGAGAAGAAATGTATTTAGGTCAGTGGGCGTGACAAGACTCATAGAACTCTAACACTCATACTTTCTCCATTACATTATTTCTCAAATTGTGAAAAAACTAACTGTAACTCTAGCGTAGAGTCCCCATCAATGCCTTTCAAATAGCGTCATACATTCTCTCATACATTGGATACCATAAACTAAAAAAATAATTTATAATATAAAGTTATTAATAAACTAATTTCAAAATAAATATTATGTATTTACATACCAGTCAATGATTGAAAATTTGGTGATGCACATCAATGGGAATCTAATCCCATGATACCCATGCTTCAGAAAAATAATTGTGCAATATAGCGATCCCCTATCCATTAGCTATATGAATAAATCTATGAAAAAAATCAAATAATAAAAAAATTAGTATATAAATAAATTATTGAAAAATAACTTAAATACATAGTTAAACATACCTCTACACGCATGGATCTATGAAAATACATGAACTTCACTTGTGGATAGGGTCAGAAATCATAAATTGTGAAAGAACACACCCCCTCTGATTCCCCCCTAAACTGCTAGTAGTCTGAGGGTCAGATGATCCAATATCCTGCATTTCCAAAGGTAGATCAGCTTCTTGAAAAAGATGATACAGATCCTCATCCATCTGAAACACGAAATGATTATTGTTAGAAAATAGTTGAAAACAACTATTACTTATAGTTATATATTATATATGATTATAACCATCATTTAACTTTGTTAATGTTTATCTTAATCATCAAATTTAAATTTGATGATGTCAATGTCTTCATATTCCTCCCCAGCATCATCAATTTCCATATGAGTTTTAGTTTCATCATCTATTCTCATATCAAATTCCTTTGTAACATCATTAATATCATCTTCATCATCGACCCTTAATTGTGGGGTGTCATCACTGATATTTGTGCCTCTTCTTGAAAAAGATGGATTTGGAGTAGTCTCTTGAAAAATTTCAATTCTTTCCACTTCATTGCAACCACATTCACTTTGAGTAAACTCATTTTCCTGAGACTTCATTTTTATTTTTCTTCAACAATCACTCAACTATATTGAAGTAGTAAAATATTTTGAATAATAAATTTTATGTTCATGATGAGTCAATAAAAATGGTTTATTTACTACAAGAATACTTTTATATTTAATATCAATGATTCCATTGGTCGGATGAACTTGCAATCCTCTATTAGTATCCAACCACTGACTCTTAAACATCATTATGTAATGTTGTACTAGATAATAAACTTCAATAATTTCTACTATAATTCCATAAAATTCAACTTAATTTTCTCATTGATGAGATCTCCTCAAGAAAACACCACTATTATGTTTTTTATTCCTCGTATGCACATGTATGAAATCAAAAATCAATCAACGCATATGCATTATAAGATTTATCCATTTTTTATGGTGGGTTACTCAATACACATAATTGATTATCTATTTTATCAACATGTTTAAATACCTAAAAAAATTTAATATAATTATCAATATATCATATAATAAGTTGATTTTATATGTTAAACCCACTATAATTTATGTTACCAGTTTTTAAAACCAGTAGGAAAAAAATCTACGTTCTTCGAGAGCAGCTGATGTGCTTTGTGGAAGTTGTTTCTTGATATGACTATAATATAAATTAAAAATATAATAATATTAATTTACTTTAACAAAAATTATAGAATAAGTGATAGGAAAACTCACTATAAAAATTATGTCATTTCTTGACAGTTGAGAAGAACATATATATGAACTATGTGATGTTCATCATCTGAAAGTCATCATTCGTGAACTCCACCAAGGCCAAGTTCGGGCTAATTAAAAACTGATAATCGGTTTCCCAGTTCATCATCAAAATTTCCCCTATTATGGCCTATTCAGTTGTGTTTTTAGGGATATTCAAATTGAATGTAATGAGAGTATAAAAAAGAAATTTCCACTTGAAAATAAGCTTTTTGAAATAGAACCTTCAACCGAAGATTTGTTACATACTTTTTTCAAAAATTTCTGAATTCATATCCAGAATGGGTACATCCATAGAAATTGTACTAGACCTCCACATTTAAATTCATGAGAAAAATTTAATATCAAATATTCCATTGAGTCAAACAAAGCCAGTGGAAAGATTTTTTCCAGTTTACCTGAAATTAAAGCAGCATCTTCTCAGAGTATTCTTAATGAAAAATATTCACTTCTCACCTCACAAATGTATCAAAAAATGATTTATCTATTAGCACATCCCAAATAATATAATTCAATAATCCTCTTAATCTAATCAGAAAAAGTATTTCCATTATAACATGACATCCAGGACTTTTTAATCCAGTAATATGACCATTTCTGACACATCTACTCAAATTGTAAGAATAACCATCTAGAAGTCTCAAATCTACAATACAATGACAAAATAATAATTTATTCTCTTTATAGAGTCTATAAGCTTCTTTTTGATTCATTGACTTCTATGATCTAAAATTTTTAAACAATCCAAGTTTTAGTCGCCAATAAATTTGGGTAAGATATAATCATGCCTTTACATTATCTTCAGTCTTACCTGGTGTATCCAAAACTATATGAAATAAATTATTAAAATAGTTATTCTTAATATTAATGGAATCAAACATGTGATAATCTAAAAAATTAGACCAATATGGAAGATCCCAAAAAAATACTCTGTTTTATCCAATTGTGTTCTTTCCCAAAGCCATAAATTTTATATTGGTTTATTGTTGGTCCGAAAGTGATGGGAGGTAATTAAGAGACAATTGATTTTAACTTTGTACCTGAGATCATTATTGTGGTTTCATCTCTTTCAATTGTGAATTTTCTGAAATAATATTTTTTCTTCTAAAAAGGATGATCAGCTGGAAGGAATCTATGATGGCAGTCGAAAAAACATGGTTTTTTACATTAATGAGCATAAACGCTTTGATGTATCTCATAGATTTTGGGAATGATTTTGGACCATGTTTACTCTGGTCAAATAACATTTCATATGCTAGGAAGTCACTAATTATCTACATCAATGCATCTTTCAGCAAGATATTTTGTTTCACAGCAACATCAAATGCATTAAAACCATTACTCCATGCTGAATTAAACTCATCAATAAATTTTTTTAAATAAACGTAAATATTTTTTCATATTTCCATGAATTAATAAGGTCAAAAATACATATGGTTCCTTCATCAACATCCAAGGAGGTAAATTGTACACAGTTATAAAGATAGACCAACATAAATACCAACAACTATAACCATCAAATGGACAGAAGCTGTCAGTAGAAATACCCAATCACACGTTTTAGGATTCTAAAGAGAAATACATATTCACATAGTCAAAATGTTTCCATGAATCAGCATAAAAGGGATGATTTAAGGTTTTACCAGTTGGAATATCAGATTTATACCATGAAATCAATGATGTTGTGTTCTAAGACATAAATAAATACTATAATCTGGGTGTAAGTGGGAAATATATCAATTATTATATAATAATCAATCCAGAATTTCCTTTTTAAGACTCTTTATACCATGATTTTCCACATGTGGGAAAACTATTCAATGAATCATTTTAACCATAATATAAGATTCAATAATTTGAACATGCATGAGTATTCTCATAATCAAACCCCATATTATAAACTAGCCTCTTGCTCTCATAGAAATTTGTAGGCAACACATTTCCTTCAGGTATCTATATTTTTACCACAGATAATATCTGATCAAAAATCTATTTGACATTTCATTATCAGATTTAATAGCCATAAAATTATCAATAGCTTTAAATTTTCTTATATTACAACCAAGATATAATGCATCCTCTGCAGACCTCAACAATTCATAAAAAGTAGTTGGTTACAACTCAAGTGTTAAATTAATATCATCCTGAGTTTCAGCTTATTGAAAAGACAGATTTGCCACATTATGAACTAAATTTTGAAACTGTGCAATATCCAGAACCAAATAATTAGTAACTTCTTTGGAACTGTGTTCACCATGTTGATACAAAAAAACATAATCTGGTTGAAAATTAAAACGCAATAAATGACCCCCAATGTTTTCAAATGTGTCGAACGTCGTCAGAGCACATTTTTTATAAGGACAATTAATTTTTCCCTTCAGAAACAAATGCTAGTTTTTATGATGAAAATGATAAGAATGCTTCAACACCTTCAATATATACAAGATTTTAACAAGAACCATTTGGATTCTTACACTGATTTATCCAACACAATCATCTAATAATGATTATTTTCTAATTCCTTGTTCCATATTTCATTAAAAAATATGAAATAATTAGTTTTTTGTGTAATTTGATATACAAAAAATACTATCCAAAAAATTGAAGACAATTAAATTCCCTTTTCTATAAAATTATTATAATTTTTATTATTTTATACTTGTTTATAGTATTTTTTTTAAAGTTTTATACTAATCTACACTAACTTATAATAATTTTTACTAATTATCAATAATTATTATTAATTACAGCTAACTTTTACTAATAATTTCTAATTATCAGTGACACAATTTCTAGAAGATTGGTGGTAGCTCTTTTGTGTGACGACTCATCTCTTTACAACGTTCTTTTATTGAAATCACTATAAAAAAACTCCTCTAACATATAGATATCCATTTTGTATGTACAAGACTGAAGAGCGGCATAGTGAGGCCTCTCTACTCTCCATTCTCGTGCATATGAAAATGGGTATTTGTATGTCGAAGGATATTTTTCATAGATATATCAATAGAAGAAATTTGGAAGGAGATGAGTCATCGGGAAAAAGTGCCCCTTTTGCCAGATATCTCATCTTCTTGCAACTTTCTCTGAATGAAATCAACATGAAAAATATAATCCAACATACGTATATTTATTTTTGTATGCAAAAGAATGGGGAGCAGGAATTCCTCGTCATGCTGTTCTCCATTATCCTACATACAAAAATAGATATTTGTATGTGGGGACAGATTTTTTATAGTGATTTATATGGAAGATAATTGTAAGGAGATAAGGTGTTGGGAAAAAGGCATCTTTTAATCCACTATAAATTGTGCTAATTTATTATAATTTGTTAGAGTTTATTAAAATTTATTGAAAATTATTGCAAATTATTACTAATTATTAGTAATTGTTTATAAATATTAGTAATTATTATTAATTATAATAATTTATTACTAATTATTAGAATTTATTACTAATTATTACTATTTATTACTATATATTAGAATTTATTACTAATTATTACAATTTATTATTAATTATTACTATTTATTATTAATTACTACAATTTATTACTAATTTTTACAATTTATTACAAATTATTACAAATTATAATTTATTACTAATTATAAATAATTATTACAAATTATTACAAATTATTAGAATTTATTACTAATTATTAGAATTTATTACTAATTATTACTTATTATTCGAATTTATTACTAATTATTTCTAATTTTTTCAATTTGTTACGTATTATTACAATATATAATTAATTTTTGCAATTTATTACTAATTATTAGAATTTATTTTCTAATTATTACAATTAATTACTAATTATTACAATTTATTACTAATTATTAGAATATATTACTAATTATATTTAATTATTAGAAATTATTACTAATTATGAGAATTTATTACAAATTATAACTAATTATTAGAATTTATTTTTAATTATTAGAATTTATTACTAACTATTAGAATTTATTACTAATTATAACTAATTATTAAAATTTATTATTAATTATAACTAATTATTCGAATTTATTAACAATTACTAGAATATATTACAAATTATGACTAATTATTTGAATTTATTATTAATTATTACTATTTATTATGAATTGTAACTAACTTTTAATATTTATTATTAATTAGTTGAATTTATAAATAATTATTACTAATAATTATAATTTATTACTAATTAAAATAATTATTTGAATTCTTTATAGATTATTAGAATTTATTACTAATTATAACTTATTATTAGAAGTTATTAGTAATTATTAGAATTTATTGCTAATTTTTAGAATTAATTACTAATTATAACTAATTATTAGATTTTATTACGAATTATTAAAATTTATAACTAATTATTAGTATTTATTACTAATTTTTAATAATTGCTGCAAACTATTACTAATATTTCCAATTTATTTCTGATTATTCTAATTTATTTCTAATTATTCGACTTTATTACTAATTATTACAATTTATTATTAATTATTACAATTTATCACTAATTATTACAATTTATTACTAATATTTACAATTTATTACTAATTATTAAAATTTATTACTAATTATTACAGATTATCATAATTTAGTACTAATCATTACAATTTATTACTAATTATTAAAATTTATTACTAATTATGACAATGTATTACTAATTATTACTAATTATTATAATTTATTACTAATTATTATAATTTATTCCTAATTTTTAGAATTTATTATAAATTGTAGCTATTTATTACTAATTATTTCAATTTATTACTAGTTATTTCAATTTATTGCTAATTATTACAATATATTGCTAATTAATAAAATTTATTTTTAATTATTACTAATTGTTGCAATTTATTATTAATTATTAGAATTCATTATTAATTATTTCAATTTATTACTAATTTTTAGAATTTATTACTAATTATTAGAATTTATTACTCATTATTATAATTTATTACTAAATTTTAGAATTTTTTGCTAATTTTTAGATTTTATTACTAGTTATTATAATATATTACTAATTATAACAATTTATTACTGATTATTAAAATTTATTACCAATTATTATAATTTATTACCTATTATTACAATTTATTTCCAATTATTACAATTTATTACTAATTATTACTAATTATTACTAATTATTACAATTTCTTGCAAATTATTACAATTTATTACTAATTATTAAAATTTATTAAAATTTATTACTAATTATTAAAATATATTAAAATTTATTTCTAATTATTACAATTTATTACAATTTATTACTAATTGTTAAAGTTTATTACTAACTATTACAATTTATTACTAAATATTACAATTTATTACTAATTATTATAATTTAAAACTAATTATTATAATTTAATACTAATTATTAGAATTTAATACCAATTATTAGAATTTAAGACTAATTATTACTAACTAATAATAATTAATATAATAACTATTAATTAATACTAATTCGTACTAATCATGCATAATTATTTGTAAAGATAAACATAAACAATGATAAATAAAACTATCTAATTCAAATTTAATTTAATTGCAGCAAATTAACAATAATTACAACTAAAATAAAATAAAATGAATTAAGTAGAAAATAAAATAAAAATAGATAAAAACCTTAAAACTAAAGCTTTCGAAGGATATAAGCTGCGAATAATGGACTAAATTAAAATTTTAAACTATGAAAAATTTTGAGAGAAAATTATCCACTAGCGAGAGAGTAGAGAATTGAGTGAAATGGGGAAAACTGGTGGGGGTATATATAGGTTGGATTAGTTGCGACGGGATTATTTGTGACGGGACTCCCATCGCAAATGGTCACCACCCCTATTAATTAGGGGCGATGGTTAAAAAGGCTTTTGAGACGGGTCTTGTCGCAATAGACAACATGCCGACATAGTATTTGCGACGAGATTTATATATCGTCGTAAATACTAAAAAACATCGCAGGGTACTTACAACGGGCTATTATAGCCCGTTGTAACTACCCTTTCTTGTGGTTTGGTGCACAAGTCACACCAATCCTTTTATGACGGGAGGGATCAAACCTTCGCAAAATCCTTAGTTTTTGCGATGGGCTAGTGCTCCCATCGCAAAAACGCCCTTTCGACAGACTATTTGTGACGAGTCAGTGAACCATCGCAAAAGATGGCTTTTCCCATAGTGTTCCTTCATTTCTAATCAATTTTTCAATGTCTTAGGTTTGGCAATGGAAAACTCAGGTTGGGTTATGACTATCAACACGCCACTATGGGTGTGATCAGAGGGTATTTGATTTTTTAAGAAGTGTTCACTTGAAATTGGTCGCTACCATTTCATTTAGGAGTTGCTTGTGTTGAAAAGGGAAGGGATTTATTAGATTCTAGGTATAGATTAGCTGGTTCTATATGATGCTCATATTGACTTTTATTGGGAGGTAGAGACTTTCTGATCACCAGAAGGGCTGGCTATATACATTGTAGAGAATGGGATCTTTAGGATGGTCATGTACGACCAGTTTAGTGTAGATTGGATTACCTCATGGACCAAATAGCAAGCCTTGTTCTAGATGATAGTGAGTTTTAGCAGAATTCTTTTTCCTCCAATAGTGGATCATTTCCATTATATGTTTTCTAAATATTTCTCTAACTTACCAACTAATTGGAAGATCAAGTTCACTATCGATTTGGTGATGGGAGCCAAACTTATTTCTATCCCACCTTATAGGATAGAACTAGTGTTTCTTCTGGAGTTGAAAATACAGTTGGAATATCTAAAATCTAAGGGCTTCATAAGACCTAGTACTTTACCATGGGGTTCTCATATTCTATTTTCCAAAAAAAACAAAAATAAAAACCTTTTTATTATTGAATATTAAAATAGATAGTGTTCAAGAACCAGTATCCACTTCCATGCATCTATGTTCTCTTTGATCAAATAATAGGTGCTCGAATTTTATGCAAAATTAATATGAGGTTCAGGTAATGACAATTGAGAGTGGGACCATTTGAATTGTCTTGAATTTATTTTATGAGAATATATGTCTCGTATGAGTTTGTGGTGATGTAATTTGGTTTAACAAAATCACAGGAAGTGTTCATTGACTTAATGATTCAAATCTTACATTCATATATGGATCAATTTTTGATGGTTCTATTCGATGATATCTTGGTGTAATCCCAGTCTACAAACGATCACGCCCAATATCATGAAATTGTCTTAAGTACACTGAGAGAGAATCAACTTTACACCATGTTATTTAAATGTCACTTTTTGAATGAAAAGGTGTACTTCTTCAGTCACATTATCTCAGTGGTAGGAGTGTTAGTGGACTCAGAGAAAGTGGAATCCATGGTATATTGGTAATGGACCAAGAATTTCTTTGAGATTCATAACATTCTAGGTCTAGTAGGTTATTACTAGTGTTTGGTCCAAGACTACTTTTATCTAGAAGAACCAATGTCTAGACTGACCAAGAAAGTAGTGAAATTTTTTTAGTCAGATAATTGTGAAGAGGATTGCATGTGTTAAATATTTGGTTAACCTAAGCATCTGTCCTCACTTTACCTAATCTATGTAAGGAGTATACCGAGAACTATGATGCATTTAGAGTTGGACTAAAAGCAGTTATGGTGCCAGGGGGTCGAGTGGTAGCTTATGGATCCAGATAGTTGTGGCTACATATGTGGAATTACCCAACTCGTGATATGGAGTAATCTGCATTGGTGCATTCCCTAAGATTCTAGTATCACTATATTTTGGGAAATATATTTGTAGTGTACACAAACCATAAGAGCCAAAATTATATCTCTTCACAGTGGGACCTAAACCCTTTGCATATGAGGTTTATCCAATATCTACAATCTCAACTTTGAGATTCACTATACTCTAGGTAAGGTTAATGTTGTTTTAAATTATTTGAGTAGAAATATGCAGATAGAAAACAACTATAGGTTGAAATTTTAGCAGCACTAGAAATAGGCATTTACAGTGATAAAAAAACTATTAATCTAAGTGATGTTATAAGACCTGTTTTATCAACCCTAAAAAAGTACTGATAAATTTTAAAAAAAATTAGTGTTTCACTCACCCCCTTTGTTAGTGTATTTCCCCCATTTTTAAGTGCTTTTCCCCAACCCTCCACACCACCCCATGTATCCCATGCATAGACATCCACCATTCCCCTTTTTCGGCGGTCTAAAATCCCCTTTATCAACGCTTTTACACTACCCATCCTCTAGTTCACTCCTATGTATGCCTGGATTCGATCCTTGGACCTCCTTTTGCGATATGAACTCCCTTACCACTGCACCATGCTTCTCTAATTATATATTTTATGATATGTCTGTCAATTTATATATATATATACACACACATCTTTTTTATTCGTATATTTATATAATTATTTTTAAATACATTCAAAAAATATATGTTTGTTTGTGTGTGTTATATTTATACTTATATTTATTTAAATATATTATATATTAATATTCATTTATATATATCATATATATAAATATATATATATATATTGATTTATTAATACACACTCATATGTATATATAAATATAACTTATAAATTTGTATAAGTATATATATTCATGTACTTTTATAATGTAAAAAAATTATTAGATACTATTTTAAAAACATTTTAAAAATATGTCTATATATTTTATATCAATATATAAATACATTTTTAAAATGTGACTAGATATAAAATACCCATTTAAAATATGTGTAGTTATAAAATACATTTTTAAAATATTTCTAGATATAAATTTTAAACATTAAATATAGATTTATAAGTCTATATATTTAAAATATATATTTATACATATTCACATATAATTCTATATTTTCATATAAAATTTTATAATGTATTTATAAATATTTACTCTAAATATGTTTATATACAATATTTAATGACAATCTTAACGATTTATTTACATAAGTACATTTATATATGACGTATTTACACAATACTGATACACACACGCACACATACACACATATTTACACACATGAGTACAAATTTATATTTATTATATAATGTAAAAATTTTTACATATATTTGAATATACATATAAATATATATTTTTAATGACACACGCATGTTTATATATAAATATTACTTAAATTGGTATATGTATACATATTAATGCATTTTTATGAGCTAAATAAAATGGATAATATTTAATTTTAAATAAAATGAATAAAATATATTTACTTTTATTTGGATTATATATTTAAAAATTCATTTTTATGTAAAAATGTTTAAATATGTATTTATAAAATTGATTTATTATAAGTAAATATAAGAAAATATGAATATATTAAATTATAAATAAAACTACAACATGAAAAATATAAAATTTTAAAACCATAATATATATATATATATATGAATGTAATACTCAAGAATAAATTCAATCTCTACTAAAAAAGGACAAGAATACTCTCTTAAACAAAGCTGAAATACTATCGAATAGTAAAAAATTATGGTATCCCAACTAAAAACTCAGTTTTTTAGGCCTTATTGTAATTTTTTACCTCGAAAAATAATGACCTGGCTCTCACTAGTTCACATGGAGTA
This sequence comes from Viscum album, assembly GCA_963277665.1. Lineage (NCBI taxonomy): Eukaryota > Viridiplantae > Streptophyta > Magnoliopsida > Santalales > Viscaceae > Viscum > Viscum album. Next base: position 673,154,363 of record OY728123.1, read on the forward strand.
GATCTCTTTAAAGACATTGATTTGATATGTGATAGAGCTCAAATAGACACCCTAATCAAAATTTCTAACCATTTTAGGTTCAAGTCATGTTTTCAACTTATCTTAGATCATTCATTATTTTATTAAATTTTTATATCATCCATTTTTTATTAGATTACTATTGTTCAATAATAATTAGAAAATTATTAATTAATATTGTTTTTTAATAATTTTATATTCCAATTTTGACTAAATATATTATATATTAAGTTTTAATGTGTATTTAGCCTTCTCCAAACCATATATAATAGAATATATTATATTTATATCGATATAAATATATTTATATCCACATAAATATATTTATATTCATATAAATATATTTATATATTAACATATTATTTTTAATGATATGTAATTTTTTTATGAAATATACCCTTTATCAGTGCTATTAAAAAAGTATTGATAAAGAGGTACCTTTATTAGTGCTATAAAAAATCACTAATAAAGGGGGGTGCCTTTATCAATGTTAAAAAAAGAACTGATAAAGGCTACACTTTATTAGTGATTTTTTAGTTATAATAATGACAACCATTTATTAGAGTGTTTTTGCTAGTGCTGATAAAGGTGTCCGTTATCAATTCTTTTTTCTAGAACAAATAAATATTATCAGAGAATAAACCCAAATTTGTATTTGTGGAAGTAGATCAAGAATATTTTGATTAGTGGAAAATGATAGATCTATTTTTAGTCATAACTCCAGATGTTCAGGAGTCCCAGGGATGAGCAACATTGACTTCAACATCTATTATTCTTATGCTTACAAACCAAATTTAGAGGTTGAGGTTTTCTTATCCATAGTGATTAGCTCTGAAAGAAAACATATATGGTGGGGAGCCACCATTGGGTTGGTCTCTTGGAAACGATGAGGTTATTCTTACCCTTGGTCACATCTAGGTTCTTATGAGTTTTCACAAGGAGATGATAAGAAAATTATATGCTACTAAATGGGTGGTGCATCCGAGTTTGATACTAATATATCATGATCTTCGTAGGAAATACTAGTGTCTATAGATGAAGAAAGATATAGTGGGATTTGTTGTATGATGTTGCACATGTAGGTGTAGGCTGAGCATCAGTGGCCTCCTGGGTTACTACAACCTTTTACCATTCTGGAATGGAAGTGGGATGGTTCCACCATGGAATTCATTATAGGATTACCCAGGAAACCTTGGGAAAATGATGCAACATGGGTGTTTATAGATTAAATAAAGAAGGTATCCCACTTCTTACCTGTTAGGGAGACCTTCATTGTTGATGATCTAGTCAGTGTAGGTGTAAGATATAGTTCATATTCATGGTGTTCAGGGATTATTGTTTCTAATTTAGATATCCATTTAAAATATTGGTTTTGGAAGGGCCTTCAAAAGGTACTAGGATTGTAGGTTATTTTGAGTACACCCTACCATCCCTATACTGACATCCAATCTGAATGGATGACTTAGATTCTGGAGAATATGTTATGAACATGTTTTTTTATTTCAATGGTTTGGGGGTGTAGCATCTTGCATATATTTTTTAGTGTGCAATGGACCAAGTCATGTGTAGGATACATATGAGTAGGTCTAATTGATTAGAAAATGGTTGGTGGTGACATAGGGTAGGTAATAATAATCTGATGACCATCATAGATGACCTATATAGTTTTAGGTCATCTATCATGTTTTACTTGGTGTGTCACCCGGGTTGGGGAAACATCATATCAAAAAATAGGGAAATATGGTACCCAAGTTCATCAGGCCATTTGAGATAGTGGAGATAGTCAGTCCATTGTCTTAATGATTAGATCTTCCACAATTTTTGTATTCCATATATGATATCTTTACATGTCGCAACTTTAGAGATATTACCTTGGACCAACTCATGTGATATATTTTTATGATTTTAAGCTTGATGTTGATGTGTCCTTTGAGTAGCATTTGACCCTTAGTATAGAATGTAGTGAGAAGAATCTCAAAGGGAGGAAAATACCTCTAGCACTACAAAAATTTTAATTAGTGGTGGTTGTTTTGTGATCTAGTAGTTGTTTAAACAGACACCTTTTGGTTTAGAGGTGGTTATAAAAACGCCACGTACTGCATGGTCTCTAGTCATTTCACGATAGTTTTAATTATTTTATGGTGGTTTTATTAAGTTTCATTTTTGAATAATTTTTCAGTGGATAACTATTTTTGTAGTAGACACTTTTTATTTTAAAAAATATTCTGGGAAAATATAAATAAAATAGAAGAAAGTATGGAAAAACTTATTAGCGGCAGTTACATGTAACTACATCTAAAAAATTATTACATAATTTTTTTAGTGGTGGTTATATAAAACCACTACTAAATAATATTTATTTTTTAAAAAAATAATAATAACTATAAAAATAAAAAAAATGACATATAATAACTAAAGCATAAATATATGATCAACCCATCAAACATCCACAGTCATATACAAACATCTCTTCATCATAACCTCAATCTAAATCAACTCGTACATCTATCAATATACATATACAATATATATAATGGAAACCAAGGCCTAATATACATCCATGTCATGACCTCCAATGCATCTCTCTACCTCTATATCATTTCATCAACTGAAATTTTCCACATCAAATCATCAACTGTAACAAAAAAGTAAACAAAAATTAAAACTACACATAATAAATCAGAATTATAGTAGAATAATAGATAAAATTTTAATGTACCATGGAAAATAAGAACTATCATCACTTCCTTATAAATAGTTTCATGGATTGGAATGGTCAACTTCCAGCCTACTGCCAGTATCTACCACCTATAATGAAAACCCAAACATTTAAGAAAAGAAATGAGAAAGAGAAAAGAGTCGAAATATATTGATAATGCTATACATGAAATTTGTAATTTTTTAATAAAAAAGAATAAATATTAACACAAAATAAATAATATATAATGAAAAAAACTTTTAAAATAGAAACATACTTATTTAAGATATGATTCAACACATGAAATTGAATAGGGATAAGTAATATTATAAAAAAATTAAAGCAATGTGTGGTGTGGTTAAAATTTATTTAATAAAAAATTATAGATTTTAATATCAAAGAATTTCCTATATTTCAAAAACAACTAATTGGTGGTTTTATTATGATTTCACATCAATTTGAAATCATTTTATATAGTTTTGATTATTCCACACACGTTTTAGTGTCTTAAAACACAAAAAAACATTTATTTCCATAACGGGAAAATCAACATTCATAATGATGTGCTATAGTTTCTAACATTTCACAATTAAATCTACGATGGTTTTCCTTAGATTTCAAGATAATCCTATATCATTTTCCTAGTTTTACCATTCCACATGAGTTTTATTATTTTAAAACACTAAAAATGCAATTATGTTCATAATACGGTGGTTGTCCCCTAATTTCATGAAAATACGGTGTCATTTTTCTAGTTTTGATTGTTCCACACATGTATTAGTGTTTTAAAAAAATAAAAATGCATTTACGGTCATAATGGGAAAACCTTCATTCTAAATGGAGTTTTATTGGTTCCTACATTTCTTAATTAAATCTATGGTCATTTTCCCCAGATTTCAGGACAATCTGATTTCATTTTCATAGTTTTCACCATTCCATGCATATTTTAGTGGTTTAAACACTAGAAACACATTTAGGCCATAATGGGAAAACCATCATTTGGAATGATGTGCCTTCAGTTCCTAAATTTCACAATTAAATCTACGGAGGTTGTACATTGATTTCAGGAAAATATGATTTCATTTGTATGTTTTTGACCATTCCATGCACGTTTTACTGTTTTAAAACACTAAAAACATATTTACGATTAGAATGGGAAAACCATAATTCGAAATGATGTTTTATCAATTCTTATATTTCAACATTAAACCGACACTAGTTTTCCCCTTATTTGAGGACAATCGGACATCATTTTTCAGGTTTTGATCATTCTATACACGTTTCAGTGTTTGTGACACCAAAAACATGTTTATGGACATAATGGGAAAATCATCATTCAGAATGATGTATTGTTTGTTCTTCTGATTTAAAACTAAATCTATGGTGGTTTTCCTTTGATTTCAATAAAATTCAATCTTTTTTTCTCGGTTTTGACCATTCCATGCGTATTTTTGTGTTTTAAAACACTAAAAATGCACTTACGGACATAAAGGGAAAAACATCCTTCAAAATGATGTATTTTCAGTTCCAACATTTCATAATTAAATATATAGTCATTTTCCCCTAATTTCATGACAACATGGCATCGTTTCTCTGGTTTTGACAATTTTATGCATCTTATAGTGCTTTAAAACATTGAAAATATGTTTACTGCCATAACGTGCAAACCGTTATTCAGAATTACATTTTGTTGGTTCCTATATTTCACAATTAAATATAAGATGTTTTTACCCTAATTTTAGGACAATACAGTATCATTTTTCTAGTTTTATCATTCCACGCATATTTTAGTTCTTTAAAACACTAAAATGAATTTTCATCCATAAGGGGAAAACTTTCATTAAGAATGGATTGTCGTCAGTTTCTACAATTCACAATTAAATCTAGGGTCATTTTCCCCTAATTTCATGAAAATATGATATCATTTTCACTATTTTGACCATTCCATGCATGTTTTAGTGGTTTAAAAACAAAAAAGAAGTTTACGGCCATAATAAGAAAACTATCATTCAGAATGGAATACCGTTAGTTCCTACAATTAAAAATTAAATCTATGGTTGTTTCCCATAATTTTAGGATAATAAGATATTTTTTTCCTATTTTTCACCATTCCATTCATGTTTTAGTTTTCTAAACATTAAAACAATATTTACAACCATAATGGAAAAATAATCATTTGGAATGATGTGTTGTTGGTTCCTATATTTCAAAACAAAATCTACAGTGTTTCTCCCCTAATTTTAGGAAAATCCTATATCGATTGTCTAGTTTTTACAATTCCATGCACATTTTAGTATTTTAGAACACTAAAAATGTGTTTACATCCATAACAGGAAAACCGTCAATCAGAATGGTGTGCAATCAATACCTCTATTTCACAATTAAATCTATAGTGGTTTCCCATGATTTCAAGAAAATATAACATTTTTCCTAGTTTTGACCATTCAACACACGTTTTAGTGTTCTAAAACACTAAAAATGTGTTTATGGCCATAATAGGAAAACCGTCATTCAGAATAAAATTTATTTGGTTCCTACATTTTATAATTAAATATATGGTCCTTGTCCCATGATTTTTGGACAATCTGGCATCATTTTCCTGGTTTTTATTCTTCTATGCACATTTTAGTGCTTTAAAACACTAAAAACACACTTAGATCCATAATGGAAAAACCATCGTTCAGAATGACATTCAGTCGGTTCCTAAAATTTAGAATTAAATCTAAAATCATTTCCCCCTACTTTGAAGACAATCTGGCATTATTTTTCTAATTTTGACCATTCCACGCATGTTTTAGTGCTTTAAAACACAAAAAATGCCTTTATGTGCATAATGGGAAAATCGTCATTCGTAATGAAGTGTCATAGGTTCATATATTTCACAATTAAATATACAGTGGTTTTACCCTAATTTTAGGACAATATGATGTTGTTTTTCTAGTTTTGACCTTTCTGCGCATTTTTTAGTGTTTTAAAACACTAAAAACGCATTTACGACCATAATAGGAAAATTTTCATTCAGAATGACATTTTGTCAGTTTCTATATTTCAAAATTTAATATATGTGGTTTTTCTCTGATTTTAGGGCAATCTGATATTTTTTGTCTAGTTTTGACTATTCCACACATGTTTTAGTGTTTTAAAACACTAAAAATGTTTATGGACATAATGGGAAAATAGTCATTTAGAATAAAATTATGACAGTTCCTAAATTTCACAATTAAATATACAGTCATTTTCCCCTGATTTCGGGACAATCCGACTTTTTTTTCCTAGTTTTTACCATTCCATGCATGTTTTAGTGTTTTAAAACACTAAAAATGTTTTTGCGGCCATAACGGGAATATTTTCATTTGGAATAATGTGACGTCAGTTCCTGTATTTTAAAATTAAATTTCTAGACATTTACCCTTATTTTTAGGAAAATTTAACATCATTTTTCTAGTCTTGACCGTTCCATGCACATTTTAGTGTTTTAAAACACTAAAAATGCATTACAACCATAATGCACAAGCCTTCATTCAGAATGATTTTTCGTCAATTCCTGTATTTCACAATTAAATTTATGGTAATTTTATTCATATTTCAGTACAATCGGGCATTTTGTTACCAGGTTTTGAGCATTCCATGCCCGTTTTAGTGTTTTAAAACACTAAAAATATATTGATGACCATAACGGGAAACCATCATTTAGAATGATGTTTCATAAATTCCTACATTTCAAAATTAAATCCACCGTCATCTTCCCCTTATTTCAGGACAATCCAATGTCTTTTACCTAGTTTTGACTATTCCACACACGTTTTATTACTTCAAAACACTAAAAATACGTTTACGATCATAACTAGAAAATTTTCATTCAGAATGAAATTTTTTCAGTTTCTATATTTCACAATTAAATATATGGTCATTATCCTCTTATTTATGGACAATATAACATCATTTAGCTAGTTTTGACCATTCCATGCATGTTTTAGTTCTTTAAAACACTAAAAATGTGTTTGTGGCCATAACGGAAAAACTGGAATTCCAAATGATGTGTCATCAATTCCTAAATATTTAAATTAAATATAAGGTTAGTGCCCCATGATTTTAGGGAAATCCAGTATCCTTTTCTTGGTTTGTACCCCCTAATTCATACTTCAAAAAGTTGGATATCTTTTAAAATTTCATATCGATTCATTCAGAGCACAGTGCATGTTGAATGGACATGTTGTTTTCTTGTGCATGTCACAAATAATTCAATGGTGGTTGTCCAATGTTTTCACATCAATACGAGATTATTTGTTACTTTTTTGATCATTAAGCATGCATTTTAGTTTTCTAAAACACTAAAAATGTATTTACAGACATCACAAGAAAATCAAATCTCATATTGATGTAGCGTCAATTTCTATATTTCACAAATAAATATGTGGTTTTTATCATATGATATCTTTTCTAACCATTAAATTTAAAAAAAAACTTATAATTGAATAAATAATATATTATTAATAAAAGTAATAATTTAGAACTATTTATAATATTAGTTTAATTAATTATTAAAATATAGATTGGTTATTTTATATCTTTCGATTATCGAATTTGATTGAAGAAAGATAGTGTTACTTTCTAAACCCATGTGAATTTCATGGTCAATAATCATTTAGTTTAATTAATTATTTTATATCTACAGTGTTTTTCCTCTAATTTCACGAAAATACGGTGTCATTTTTCTAGTTTTGATTATTCCACACATGTATTAGTGTTTTAAAAAAATAAAAATGCATTTACGGTCATAATGGGAAAACCTTCATTCTAAATGAAGTTTTATTGGTTCCTACATTTCCCAATTAAATCTATGGTTGTTTTCCCCAGATTTTAGGACAATCTGATTTCATTTTCATAGTTTTCACCATTCCATGCATGTTTTAGTGGTTTAAACACTAGAAACACATTTAGGCCATAATGGGAAAACCATCATTTTCAATGATGTGCCTTCAGTTCCTAAATTTAACAATTAAATCTACGAAGGTTATACATTGATTTCAGGACAATATTATTTCATTTATATTGTTTTGACCATTCCATGCACATTTTAGTGTTTTAAAACAATAAAAACATATTTACGATCATAATGGAAAAACCATAATTTGAAATTATGTTATATCAATTCTTATATTTCAACATTAAACCGACACTAGTTTTCCCCTTTTTTCAGGACAATTCGACATCATTTTTTAGGTTTTGATCATTCTATACATGTTTCAGTGTTTGTGACACCAAAAACATGTTTATGGATATAATGGAAAAATCATCATTCAGAATGATGTGTTGTTTGTTCTTGTGATTAAAAACTAAATCTATGGTGGTTTTCCTTTGATTTCAATAAAATTCAATCTTTTTTCTCGATTTTGGCCATTCCATGTGCGTTTTAGTGTTTTAAAACACTAAAAATGAATTTATGGACATAACGGGACAAACATCCTTCAAAATGATGTATTTTCAGTTCCAAAATTTAATAATTAAATATATGGTCATTTTCCCCTAATTTCATGACAATATGGCATTGTTTGTCTGGTTTTGACAATTCCATGCACGTTATAGTGCTGTAAAACATTAAAAATATGTTTACGGCCATAACGTGAAAATCGTTATTCAAAATGACATGTTGTTGGTTTCCATATTTCACAATTAAATATAAGATGTTTTTACCCTAATTTTAGGACAATCCGGTATCATTTTTCTAGTTTTATCATTCCACGCATATTTTAGTACTTTAAAACACTAAAATCAATTTTCATCCATAATGGGAAAACTTTCATTAAGAATGGAGTGCCTTCAGTTTCTACGATTCAAAATTAAATCTAGGGTCATTGTCCCCTAATTTCATAAAAATATGATATCATTTTCACTATTTTGACCATTCCATGCATGTTTTAGTGGTTTAAAAAAACATGTTTACGGCCATAACAGGAAAACTATCATTCAGAATGGAATACTGTTAGTTCCTAAAATTAAAAATTAAATCTATGGTTGTTTCCCCTAATTTTAGGATAATAAGATATTTTTTTCTATTTTTGACCATTCCATTCATGTTTTAGTTTTTTAAAACATTAAAAATTATTTTACAACCATAATGGAAAAATCATAATTTTGAATGATGTGTTGTCGGTTCCTATATTTTAAAACAAAATATACAGTGGTTCTCCCCTAATTATAGGAAAATCCTATATCTATTGTCTAGTTTTTACCATTCCATGCACATTTTAGTGTTTTAAAACACTAAAAATGTGTTTACATCCATAACAGGAAAACCATCAATTAGAATGGTGTGCAATCAATTCCTATATTTCACAATTAAATCTATAGTGGGTTCCTATGATTTCAAGAAAATATAACATGTTTTCCTAGTTTTGACCATTCAACGCACGTTTTAGTGTTCTAAAAAATAAAAATGTGTTTATGGCCATAACGGGAAAACCGTCATTCGAAATAAAATGTATTTGGTTCCTACATTTTATAATTAAATATATGGACATTGTCCCATTATTTCAGGACAATCTGGCATCATTTTCCTCATTTTTCTTATTCCATGCACATTTTAGTACTTTAAAACACTATAAACACACTTAGAGCCACAATGGAAAAACCATCATTCAGAATGACATTCAGTCAGATCCTAAAATTCAGAATTAAATCTAAAATCATTTTCCCCTACTTTGAAGATAATCTGGAATTATTTTTCTAGTTTTGACGATTCCACGCATGTTTTAGTGCTTTAAAACACTAAAAATGCCTTTATGTGAATAATGGGAAAACCGCCATTCGTAATGAAGTGTCATAGGTTCATATATTTAAAAATTAAATATACCATTGTTTTACCCTAATTTTAGGACAATCTGATGTTTTTTATTGTTTTTACCTTTCCACGCATTTTTTAGTGTTTTAAAACACTAAAAATGAATTTATGACCATAATAGGAAAATCTCCATTCAGAATGAAATTTTGTCAGTTTCTATATTTCAAAATTAAATATATGTGGTTTTTCTCTAATTTCAGAGCAATCTGATATTTTTTGTCTAGTTTTGACTGTTCCACACATGTTTTAGTGTTGTAAAACACTAAAAAAAATTATGGCCATAATGGGAAAACAGTTATTCATAATGACATTATGCCAGTTTCTAAATTTCACAATTAAATATACTGTCATTTTCACCTGATTTTGGGACAATCTATCTTTTTTTCCTAGTTTTTACCATTCCATGCATGTTTTAGTTTTTGAAAACACTAAAAATGTTTTTACGGACATAACAGGAATATTTTCATTTGGAATAATGTGATGTCAGTTCCTGTATTTTAAAATTAAATTTCCAGACATTTACCCTTATTTTTAGGACAATTTGACATCATTTTCCTAGTTTTGACCATTCCATGCACATTTTAGTGTTTTAAAACACTAAAAATGCATTACAACCATAATGCACAAGCCTTCATTCATAAGGATTTTTCATCAATTCATGTATTTCACAATTAAATTTATGGTAATTTTATTCTTATTTCAGTACAATCGGGTATTTTGTTACAATTTTTTGACCATTCCATGCGCGTTTTAGTGTTTTAAAACACTAAAAATATATTGATGACCATAACGGGAAACCGTCATTTATAATGATGTTTCATAAATTCATACATTTCAAAATTATATCCACCATCGTCTTCCCCTTATTTTAAGACAATCCAATGTCCTTTCCCTAGTTTTGACTATTCCACACACGTTTTAGTACTTTAAACACTAAAAATACGTTTACGACCATAACAAGAAAACTGTGATTCATAATGAAATTTTGTCATTTCCTATATTTTAAAATTAAATATATGGTAATTATCCCCTTATTTATGGAAAATGTAACATCATTTAGCTAGTTTTGACCATTCCATGCATGTTTTAGTGCTCTAAAATACTAAAAATGTGTTTCTGTCCATAACGGAAAAACCGGAATTCCAAATGATATGTCATCAGTTCCTAAATATTGAAATTAAATATAATGTTAGTGCCCCGTGATTTTAGGAAAATCCAACATCCTTTTCTTGGTTTGGACCCCCTAATGCATGCTTCAAAAACTTTGATATCTTTTAAAATTTATTATCAATTCATTCAGATCACAGTGCATGTTGATTGGACGTGTTTTTTTCTTGTGCATGTCACAAATAATTCAATGGCGTTTGTCCCATGTTTTCACATCAATACGAGATTGTTTTTTACTGTTTTGATCATTAAGCATGCATTTTAGTGTTTTAAAACACCAAAAATGTATTTACAGTCATCACAAGAAAATCATAACTCATATTGATGTAGCATTAATTCATATATTTCACAAATAAATATGTGGTTTTTGTCATATGATATCTTTTCAAACCATTAAATTTTTAAAAAACTTATAATTGAATAAATAATATATTATTAATAAAAGTAATAATTTAGCACTATTTCTGTTATTAGTTTAATTAATTATTAAAATATATATTGGTTATTTTATATCTTTCGATGCTCGAATTTGATTGAAGAAATAGAATGTTACTTTATAAACCCAAGTGAATTTCACGGTCAATAATCATTTAGTGGTAATTTTTATAGTCAAGCGGATGTTTTTATTTGGGTTTTTTTTGTACTCAGTATTAGGTTTTTATTCAGTTGGTGATAGTTTTTATAACAGAAAATAATAAAAAATAACATTTTAAAATTTAGTATAATCATTTATAAATTATTTAGAAAAAATTATCTGGAACCATTACTAAATAGATAAAATAAATTTTTTTTAGTGACGGTTATAAGAAATTACTGTTATAGAGATTATGGATGTTGTATGTGGTCTTTGAAAATGTGTGAATGGTCTATTTAATTTAGAATTTAACTCTTCGGAATGAGCTATAAGTATGGAAATTTCTTCGGGGATCATGTTTGTTATCTAATAAAATATAAAAACTAAAGTATTCTCCATCTGTCACCACCACTGATCCTATGTTTTCCTATAACAATCTTCTTCTTAGAGTTTTTCTTTCAATCTTTCAATTTATCTTTATGATTACCGATCAATGACACTACTAGATCCCCCATTGGGTTTAGCATTAACAGATGATGCCAATCTACCAAATAAAACTGTCAGAGTACGCCCAGAACTCATCCCTCATACATATCCAAGATGATCCCCAAAACTATTCCAACTACATCATTTTGGGAAACCGACATTGATTTTGAAGGGTTCACATCCCAACTTGTTGAATTTTGACCAATTAATACAAAAAAAATAACAATGGTTTTTTAAAATATCTGAAATTTATAATGTTATCTAATTAATAAATTTTTCATTAGTATTTATTGTTATTTCAAAACTATAAAAATATAATATTGAAAATTATATTATAACAATAAATAATCCTTAAAATCAATTAATTAGGGCCAACTAGATGTATCAAACGATGCCAAATTGAAATCATCTAATCTATGTAGTTGGCCACATTTAATTTGGTTTAGGTCTTGTTAGTTATTATAATATATTTTTTATTATTACATTTTTGTGGTAATGAAATAATATGAAATGGTAATGAAATGTACTTACTCGAATGTCTTTGGTAAGGTCATTTACAAAACTACCATCTAGTTTCCTATGCACATTAAATGGTATCTTTATTCAACCCACAGAGTGACCTAATTGATTATCCATTATAAAAAATATAAACAAGTTAGAAAAAAAACTTGGGTTATAATAAAATGATATAAATAATATTTAATAAAATAAAAACCAAAATTGTTATTTATCTTAAAAAACTATAAGACCCTACAATGTGAGGAATTACATGCTTCTCACGATTCACAGAATTGTTTTTGATAATTCCAAAAAATATATCAACATTAATAAAAAAATGTATTTTATTGTTTTTATGTTATTAAGATACTGTAAAATATGAAATTACCTCAAAATATGCATCTTTTTTTATATCGACAAAGAGATTCTATTGTTAAAGATAAATTCTTTTAGGAACATTCTAATACATTTTTCATGATATTAGAGAATATTTTTTAAACTCATTCCATAATCTCCATTTAAAATCTCTCCATTTAATTCCCAAAATTTTCAAATTCCATGGGCGTGAAACAGAGTCAGGGACATCAAAATGAAAAAACATCTAGAAATAAAAAACATAACACTTTATCAGTATATGAAAAAAAAACTCATGTAATTTAAATTAGTTTTCATGGAATATTAAATTAATATTACCTATACATGAGTATCAAAGTCCTCATTTTTTTAGGATGTAGTAATATGCCTCTAATATTTATAATTTATGGGAAATCTCATCATCTCCCAAGCAATTTGCCCAAGAATATGCCCATAGATTCTGACAGCGTCAACGGTAGGCACCATTAAATCATCAAATGGAATGATAATATTGAAGTCATTTAGGTATCATATATCTTCCATGTTCATATTTTTATCCCTTCTATGGTTTTCTTGATCTATTTGAAAAATTAATTAAACAATTCATAAAGTAAGAAGTTTTTTTGAAAAATGAAATACATAACAGAAACGGTAACTCACCAACATCCCATATATGGAGGGGTGAAATACTATTACATCACTAGATGTGAATCAGGTGATGGGTTACCAACAACATATAGGGATACATCTATCTCTCTAGAAGTCTCAGGTACAATAGAATCACTAGAATCTACAGAATACGATGGTAGTGTTGGTGCACTCTGAGATATTAATCGGCTAGGATCTTGACATTTTTTTGTTCTACGCATTCCTACATTTTAAATGATTAAGGATTGTATTGTAACAAATATATGTTGTATAAAATTGATTTAAATTATTGGAAAAGTTTTTTTAGAAAAAATGAATGATTTTATAAACCATTTTTAATGGAGTTTTGATGGACTCTTATAGAATTGTGAAGTATAAAAACGAATATTTAAAGGACTTTATTACTTATGTGAAACTGGTAAATATTAATCAAAATTGGTGAATCATATATTATTAATCACTATTATATTTTAAAATATTATTTGAATATTATATATATATAAAACAATATTATAATCATAACTAAATCCTAGGTTATTTATCATAGTCATGCATCATATCATACAGTAGATATGTGATATAGTTTATGAAATATAATGTTGTAATTCATATTTTAATATTGTTTGTTATTCCAATATTAATCATTATAATTATTTATATAATCAATTATAATAAATTTATAATAACAATAATGTTCATAAATTATTATATAAAAACATCCATAAATTTCGATAGATATAATTTAGATGTATCTCTCCAGAAATATTATTTAAAGAAGTAATGAAAAATAAATAATGTGATCCATATATGTTTGTATCTAACAAACCTATTAGATTCAATTAGAATGAAACCAATTTCCCTGGTTCCACTCATGGTCTCATGGTGTGTAGAATATTCTATCCCAAACCCACCTAAAATAGGATGGGGGATAATAATAAGAACCAAGAAGGAAAAAATATATAAGATACCATAACCAATAGAAACCTATAGCTGATAAGAAACAAAAATACACAATACATAATCAATTACCCCCATAAATAAATATTTAATCAATTTTATAAAAAATTTATACTTGAAAAAATATTTATTGAATAAAATGACACATATACAACCACCCAATAGAAATAGATATGGATAATAAAATATTACTGGATCTAATAGACTTAAGAAATGTAATGATACCTCTTTGGTAAAAAAAAATTTGTCAAGAAGGGGAACCGAGCTCGGGTGAGGGAGGTCAGAGTGGGTGGTTTTGCACAAATTTACCCAAGTTTTAAGGGTCAAGCGGTCGCTTGCAGTGCAGCTTGGGTTGTCGAATCCTCAGAGACCTAAGAAGAACCTTTAGACACTCAATAAAAAGAGATGGATTTTTGGATATGAAGTTTCCAACATGGTTTGATTTTAGATGGTTTTGAAAGATCACTAAAAGATCTATGTGAATTCAAATTATGAGGAAATGAGTTGATCCCAGGTTATTGCTCGGGGTGGATTGAATGAATTCCTTTTTTACGATTTTAATTTCATTAAATCAAAAAGGATTCATGAAATGAATTCAAACTAACCTAATAACATACTGATTAAACACCTTCCCAACACATGCTAATCACCTATACACTTGTAGGATCATTTTCATGAGCACTCCAAGGTAAAGGATACAATTAGCACATCAAAGTGGGGTGAATAAATTCAATAAGGAAGAGGAAGAATAAAAATAATTGAATGAAAGAAAATTAATTAAAAGAAATTAATAACATTTAGAGAGTGAAAAATAACATTCAATCCAGCCCCTAGCTACTCCCTTGGATAAACCCATAAAAGATCTAGCCCTCCATTGATGACAAGTTCTCAACGGAAGCGGAAAGTATACTTACGGGGGTGGAATTGAAAAAGTAAAAACAACACAAATAACGATCACTCCACTGTTGTGTGAACAAAATCACAAGGTTAGGTGTGAAATATTTCACACCTTGTGGTAATGGTATCAAGGTGATATGAATAAGAACAGAATAAGAGAATAAGAAGAACTTTTATTGAATACTAAGGTGATTCGAACAACTTACATGAGAAGGAAGAACATTAAAAGGCAAATTGGCATAATAACACTACAATGAAAAGAAAGCACCAAAATCCTCAAATCCTCCATCCCATCTGCCTTAAATAGGAATTTTTGAAGCCTTTGGACGATCTCCCATCATACCATGTGCCTTTAATTAATTTTTTTGGAGAAAGGTGGGTGAACATTTAATGTATAAGAGACTTTTCAACTCTTGCCTCGAAGTTGCAGCCAGCTTTAATCCACCGGAAAGACGCACCTAAAGGGCCTTCTAGAAGGCCGAATTAGAGTAGGCCCTAGAAGACATAAATTAATCTCATGATGTCCCCGGACATCCTGTAAAATTGTAGCCAAAAATAATAAACCTTTCGAGAGTTATGATATAAATAGTGGGATCTTTTCTGGGCCGCAGAATCTGGCCCAGAGTTGAATCTTCAACTTGGTCCGCCTTAATCACCACCATTTAAGACGAATTAGCACTGGCTCCAGAAGAATTATTTGTTCCTCTATATGTCTTCTAGTCTCCCTTGAATTATGGGCTTCATTGGGCCTGTAATGTGGGCCCCACAGTCTAATCAGTGGGATGATATCCAATCTACCTTCTCCAGAATTGTTTCCTTCGCCAAAAATCCTCATCATCCTTTATGAATCCTCCATGGATCCCTGAATGAAAAATGTTCATATTTAAGTTTATATCCATTTCCAAAAATGTCAAATTAAAATATGGATAATTACATTCTTTTAAATCAGATGGAACATTGGGCCTAAATTGGTGCATATTAGGCATGGAGTGCACAAATGAAGAGAATGGATGTTCAAAATTAAAATCCACTAACTCAGGCCCATAAGATAAAAAATAAACATTTAATACCATTAAAATGTAATCAAAATATGTGTTTTTATTGGATAATCACACCCCCCAACTTGAGTTTTTCTAGTCCCAAGAAAAATATATCTCACAAAAATGAAATTCGAATGACCTTTTCCAAAAACATTTTAATACACATTTCTCACCCAAAGATCACATATCAAAAAATTATAAAACCTATAAAAATAATTTAAAACAAGTTATTTCCACAGGAATATATCAATCACAAGCCCATTCCTTTGTTCAAATTCATTACCATATTTCATCCAAATTCAATTAAGCATGATGTAGTGTTGTGCGTCACAATAGACATGGGGGTTCATTTCCATTCGAGGGAGAAAAGATAGAAGCGCTAGGTGCAATCAAATTTTAATAATAAGATGAGTACTCATTTTTTTATTTTCTTTTTTTTTTGGTTTTTTTATTGCAATTTTTCCATGGTAATTGAAATTGAACTCAATCGATTCAACCCATGTAACAAGACTTTGCCGATGACTCCCAGGCTCAAAGACCTTAGGGCACCAAGTGAAGCTCACATACTCGGGCATCATCTCGAGTTAACTCAATCAAAAACAAATTCAAATTACCACAAATAGAGATAAAATTCCCAACTATGGACCAGATAACTATGGAGTCACAATCCCCAAGTGCTGAAAGCCACACATTTGGTTAATTCATTGCTCTACGCGCAATTGATTTTTTTTTGAATACTCATGTTAAAATTAATATGATCTCCAATCCTATGCTATTTATTATGGGTCCCCAAGAACTCAAACTAAAACCCCACAATCTAGAGGACGTGCATTGTGTTTTTCTATTAAATGGATGGAAATATAACAGTGGAAAATCACATCGGACAACCGCACTTTCCAATATCTATGCACATGAACATAAACTTGCATTAAAATCAGAATCAAGGCATGAAAAATTATTTGATATCCAATTTCAGAGTTTGAAATGTGTGTTATCATGTTCAAGGTTAATGACATTTTTCCTTCCACACATTTTCATCTCCCCCCAACTTGGAATAACACTATCCTCAGAGTTTAAAGAATTGAAACATAGAAGGGGCAGGATAGAAGTTCAACAAAGACATTGAAAATGAAAATTATGGAATGAAGTCACCTGGTGGTTGATGTTGAAAATGCATTCTCATGTCTCCCTTCACTTCAGGTTTATCTCCCAATGGCTTGGATGGTTGTGACTAGCTTTTCCCAATGACCTATGACATGCCTTTAAATTTTTTTAATATATATATTTTTTTGTATTTTTTTTAACCTAAAAAAAGGTACAAATACCATAAATTGATGATACATTGTCTTCTCTTAAATTTCTAGGTAAGGTATTACTCAGGGATCACACCGCGTGACACGGATGAATATGGTGCTCCCCTTTCATACCCATCCTTACTCATAAAAGAAGAACAGGTCAACAATCTATTTTTTAAAAAAAATACCTACAAAAATATAAAATAAAATAAAATAAACTGATGATACATTGTCTTCTTTATATTTTATGGGTAAGGTATTACTCAGGGATCACACCGTGTGACATGGATGAATACGGTGCTCCCCTTTCATACCCATCCTTACTCATAAAAGAACAACAGGTCAACAGTCTATATTTTTTTTAAATAAAAAAATGAAGAAGAAGGAAAAAATAATTCACAAATATTAGAAACATGAAGACCATGGGTTGCCTCCCGTGTAGCGCTTTTGTTTAACGTCGTTAGCCCGACATGGATCCTAAATATATTAATTTTTTCCTGGTTCATAGGTTGGCTCGGTTAACTCTACCTCTATTTCTTGTTTATTGAATGATTCAATGAATGGTTTTAACATATGATCATTGACCTTAAAAATGTTACCACTTGTGGGATCCTGAATCTCTACTGCCCCATGGGGGTACACATGATGCACTATGAATGGACCTGACCATCTAGACCAAAACTTTCCCGGGTGTAAATGAAGTTTTGAACTATACAAGAGCACAGGTTTTCCCAGTTCAAATTGTTTGACTTTGATATTCCTAGATTGGTAGGCTTGAACTATAGCTTTATTTATCCTTGAATTTTCATAAGCCTCCATCCTAAGTTCCTCAAGTTCATTAAGATCAAATTTCCTCTTTTCTTCGGCTAAAGAAATGTCAAAATTCATTTTTTTGATTTCCCAAAATGCCTTATGCTCAATTTCAACAGGTAAATGGCATGATTTTCCATAAACCAACCAATATGGTGACATTCCTAGAATAGTTTTGAATGATGTACGGTATGCCCAAAGAGCATCCAAGAGTTTCTCAGACCAATCTTTCCTAGAGGGGTTGACAGTTTTTTAAAGAATTTTCTTAATCTCCCTATTTGCTAACTCAGCTTGACCATTGGTTTGAGGATGGTACAAAGTGGAAACTTTATGAGAAATTCCATACTTAGACATGAGTGAAGATAATGGGCGATTACAGAAATGGGTTCCACGATCACTGATTATAGCCCTCGGAAATCCAAATCTAGAAAAGATATGCTCTTTTAGGAATCGGATCACAACTTGATGATCATTAGTCTTGGTGGGAATAGCTTCAACCCATTTTGAGACATAATCAATAGCTAAGAGGATGTAGAGGTATCCCTTAGAGTTTGGAAAGGGTCCCATGAAATCAATTCCCCAATAATCAAATATTTCAACAACCAGCATGGGAGTGAGGGGAATTTGATTCCTTTTGGAAATGGATCCTAATTGCTGACATTGAGGACAACTTTTACCGAATTCAAAGGAATCCTTTGTGAGTTTCGGCCAGTAGAAACCACTTTATAGGACCTTTGTAGTAGTTTTCTTTGTAGAAAAGTGGCATCCACATGCCTCTCCATGAAAAAATTTTAGAATGGACTCTTGCTCATACTTGGTAACACATCTCCTGATGATTTGATTAGGACAGAACTTGAAGAGGTAAGGATCATCAAACACGTAGTGTTTGACATCAGAAAGGAGTTTCCTCTTAGCTTGGGTCCCCAGGAATTTTGGAATGTCAACCATCACCAAATGGTTTACTATGTCAGCATACCAAGGGAAATCACTCACTAAATAGAGGTTCTCATCGGGAAATGAATCATACACAGAGAGGTGGTGTGAGTTGTCTTTGAATTCCATCCTAGAGAGGTGATCAGCTAAAACATTTTCAACACCCTTTTTATCCTTAATGGTTAAATCGAACTCTTGAAGAAGAAGGACCCACCTAATCAATCCATCCTTGGCATCTTGTTTTTGGAAAATATATTTTAGGGTTGAATGGTTAGTGAAGACCGTGATGGGTGATCCTAAGAGATAATACCTGAATTTCTCTAAGGAAAAGACAACAGCAAGCATATCTTTCTCAGTGGTGGTATAGTTTATTTGTGCATCATTTAAATAATTTCTTGCATAAGCAATGACGCATGGAGTTTTCTCACACTGTTGTCCTAAGACTGCCCCTACAGAGAAGTCACTTACATCACACATGAGCTCGAAAGGAATTTTCCAATTTGGAGATTTCAAGATAGGTGGAGATATAATATTTGACTTGAGTGTAGAGAATTATTCCTCACAGCTTTCTGTCCATAAAAATGGAGCATCTTTTACCAATAGAGCACAAAGTGGTCGAGAAATAGAGCTGAAATTCCAAAGGAACCTTCTATAAAAGTCAGCATGTCCTAAGAAGGACCTCACTTCCTTAACAGTTTTAGGAGAGGAAAGGTGACTAATGATGTCAACCTTAGCTTTATCAACTTCAATACCTCTACTAGATACCAGATGACCTAGAACATGTCCTTCCCTTACCATGAAATGGAATTTTTCCCAATTTAGTATGAGATTATTATCCTCACACCTTGACAAAACCTTTTCAACATTTATAAGGCATCCCTCAAAATTATCCCCAAAGATGGAGAAATCATCCATGAAGACCTCTAAAAAATCCCCCACCATTTCTGTGAAGATCCCATCATGCACTGCTGGAAGGTACCAGGGGCATTACATAACCCAAAGGGCATGCGCTTGAAGGAAAAAGTGTCGAATGGACAGGTGAAGGTTGTTTTTCCTTGATCCTCTAAGGAGACTTCGATTTGATTATACCCTGAGAATCCATCTAGGAAGCAGTAGAATTGATGACCCACCACTCGCTCGAGGACTTGATCAATAAAGGGCAAGGGTAAATGGTATTTCTTGGTACAAGAGTTGAGTTTCCTATAGTCAATACATACTCTCCATCCACTAATGACCCTTGTTGGAAGCGTCTCTCCATCCTTATTGGTTATTACTATGATTCCAGCCTTTTTTGGAACCACATGGATTGGGATAACCCACTCACTCTCAGATATAGGATAGATGATACCAGCTTTTAACAATTTCAAAAGTTCTTTTCTCACTACTTCCATGAGATTAAGATTGATTCTTCACTGAGGTTGACGACATGGCTTTGAATTGGATTCTAGAACAATTCTATGAGTCCCGATAAGTGGGCTAATCCCAGGAATATCATATAGGGTCCATCCAATGGCTTTCTTGTGTCTCCTAAGGACATCTAGAATCGTCCTCTCATGATTGGATTAAAGAGAGGAAGAAATGACAATAGGAAAGGACTGATTGTCCCCTAAGAACGCATACTTGAGTGATGAAGGTAAAACCTTAAATTCAAGATCAGAGTGGTTATCACTTTCCAAGAAATGATGAGACTTCGTATTGAACTCAGTTTCTTTGTTTAGATTTCTTAACAAAATTGGTTCCTTGTGAAAAGAATTTTCATCCACTAAATTAGCGAGAGTAGTTTCATGAATGGGTATGGACTCGATGTTATTGATTTCACCCATGGTATCATTGATTGGTGATTCTAGAAAATCATCAATAGAGAAATCTGAAAGAGATTCAAGCCAAGGAGACAAATTTCCCTCATTAGAATAAAGAAAATCAATCTCTTCTTGACTTAAACATCCTTCAGTAATTCCTTGATGTTCCTTGAGTTCACTATCAACACTACCTATCCAATTAACATCATGGATCTCTTCATCATCCCCAATTTGAGAGTTTGCATTGTATATGTTCAAGTCTAGACTCATGTTTCCAAAGGTGATGGTCATGTTCCCATTTCGGACTCGAATAACAGAGTTGATTGTTGCAATGAAGGGATGACCAAGGATGATTGGGGTTTACTCCCTAGGACCTAATCTTGGGTGATTGTCAAGAACAATAAAGTCAACTGGGTAAATGAAATTTTCAACTTTCACCAAAACATCCTTTAAGATCCCATTTGGAACCCTAATACTACGATCAGAAAATTGAAGTGTGACAGATGTGGGTTGGAGCTCTTCTAGTCCTAATTGGCAGTACACAGCATAGAGTATGATATTGAAACTAGAACCTAGGTCACATAAGGCCTTGACAACTTTTCTCTCTCCTAGTTCAACATTGATGTAAGGGAAACCTGGGTCTTTCAACTTAGGAGGAATGGTCTCTTGAATGGTGGTACTCACATTAGTAGCCAAAAGGACTTGGATTTTATGTGAAAATTTTCTTTTAAAAGTGAAAACGTCCTTAAGGTACTTTGAGTATGAAGGGATGGTTTGAATTGCATCGAGGAGTGGAATTTTCAACTTGACTTGTGAGAATATTTCCCTCAATGTTTCACTCAATTCAGGCTTGGTTTTCCCCCTCATGCGTTGAGGAAATGGGGCAGGTTGTGGGGTTGTTTTTTGAAGAGTTATTTCTTTCACATTTTTATTAGTATCTTCATTTTTTTCATGTGTTTCATTTGAATTTTAATTAGATTTTGAATCTTCAGGTGGGTTTTGAACTATTGGTTCAGGTTTCTCAATCGATTTCCCACTTCTCAAAATTGTCACAACCTTTAGTTGTTCATGAGTTGTTTGAGTGAAACATGTCTCTCCCATTGATTATTGTTGTGGAATGTCCTGTATGGGCATGGGTTCCTTTCCAGTTTTGATGGTTTGAAGTTCTTGTTTCAGGTAAAAGACTTCTGAGTTCATCCTTTCCATTTGTTTGCACGGTTTTTCAAGGATTGGGAGAGGGACAAATTGGGAAGGGGCTTGTGTTGGTTGGGTTATCCCAGGAGGATACTTTGGTTGTTGGATGGGTTGTTGGGATTGGACTGGAGGATGTTGGTATTGTACTGTTTGTGGTTGGAATTGGTTACAGTTTTGAAAATTTTGTGTAGGGTAGGGGTTTGGTCTTTGTGGCTGGCTAGGTTGTTGGTTATCTTTCCATCAGAAGCTTGGGTAGTCATTATACCTTGGGTTGAATGTGTTTGGGTATTGAGGCTTTTGAAATTTTAGGGCATTGACTTCAGCAGGTGGTCCTCCTAAAATAACATCCTTGATGGATGGAATGGTTGGGAAGTTGTCTGTTTTGTGGTCATGTTTGTCACAGATTGTGCAAACAGGGTCTACAGTTTGGATTTCTTGGATTTTCCTATGGTCTATCTCTTCAACCTTCCTAGAGAGTGCTGCAAGTTTCACCCTAAGGCTTTATTCTTCTCTATGTGTATGCATTCCAGCATTTCTTCGAGGCTTTTCATAATAAGGTGATGTTCCCCATGTTTGGTTTTGTTCAGCAAGGATTTCAAGATACTCGTAAGCATCATTTGGGGATTTATTTTTAAAGG
Organism: Viscum album; assembly: GCA_963277665.1. NCBI lineage: Eukaryota > Viridiplantae > Streptophyta > Magnoliopsida > Santalales > Viscaceae > Viscum > Viscum album. Next base: position 673,177,210 of record OY728123.1, read on the forward strand.
TCCCATTACACATCATGTCAATGAATTGTTTGTTCCCTGGGCCCAAACCATCATAGAAAATTCTTACTTGTTCAGGAATAGAAAAATCATGGTGTGGAACCATGTTTAGGGTGTCTTTGAACCTCTCCCATGTTTCATAGAATGACTCTCCCTTTTTTTCAAAAAAGTTTTGGATACTCTTTTTAAGTGCAATTGGTTTGTGGTGGGGAAAGTATTTCTTGTAGAATTATCTTTGTAGTTGGTTCCAAGTGTTCATTGATGAAGGTCTCAGATTATTTAACCAGTTCTTTGCTCGATCCTTAAGTGAGAAATGAAAGAGCCTCATCTTAGCTGACTCAAGTTGATGTGGTGAGCACATGGTTTCAACAATGTCATTGAACTCCTTGACATGAAGGTGATGCATTTCTGACTCCATCCCGTGGAAAGTTGGAAGGTGGTTTAGGACATGAGGTTTAAAGACATAGTGGGCATCTCCTAGGGCAGCATTCCTAATGAAAGAGGGTGAATTGGTCCAGGTAGGTTTAAGGTAGTCATTCATGGTTTGACTGACTACATTCCCCAAATTTGGGGCTGCCTCATTTGGATTTCCATTTTGGTTCCCACCCAGGTTTATGAGTTGGTTTCTTTGAAGACACTCCATTAAAATTGACTCAATATTTAACTCTGGGGTATTAGGAAGATTATGATCCAATGGTGTACTTGACTCCCCTATCCTATGACATTCCACCCTAACTAGTCTGTTTGAGTTATCGCGGGTGAAGGCGGACATGCGCCAAAAGAAAAAACGAGAGAAAGGGAAAAGATAAGAGATACTGGGTGAGAATAGAAGAATGGGGTGAGGAAAGAAGGTTTTTGTCTAAGGAACTTACTTGGTCCCCGGAAAAGGCGCCAAAATTTGGTTTCGCCCAAATTTACCCAAGTTTTAAGGGTCAAGCGGTCGCTTTCAGTGCAACTTGGGTTGTCGAATCCTCAGAGACCTAAGAAGAACCTTTAGACACTCAATAAAAAGAGATGGATTTTTTGCTATGAAGTTGCCAACTTGGGTTGATTTTAGATGGTTTTTAAAGATCACTAAAAGATCTATGTGAATTCAAATTATGAGGAAATGAGTTGATCCCAGGTTATTGCTCGGGGTGGATTGAATGAATTCCTTTTTTTTACGATTTTAATTTCATTAACTCAAGAAGGATTCATGGAATGAATTCAAACTAACCTAATAACATACTAATTAAACACCTTCACGACACATGATAATCACCTATACACTTGTAGGATCATTTTCATGAGCACTCCAAGGTAAAGGATATAATTAGGACATCAAAGTGGGGTGAATAAATTCAATAAGGAAGAGGAAGAATAAAAATCATTGAATGAAAGAAACTCAATTAAAAGAAATTAATAACATTTAGAGAGTGAGAAATAACATTAAATCCGTCCCCTTTCTACTCCCTTGGATCAACCCATAAAATATCTAGCCCTCCATTGATGACAAGTTCTCTACGAAAGCGGAAAATTGACTTATAGGGTGGAATTGAAGAAGTAAAAACAACACAAATAACGATCACTCCACCATTGTGTGAACCAAATCACAAGGTTTGGTGTGAAAAAATTCAAACCTTGAGGTAAAGGTATCGAGTTGATATGAATAAGAACAGAATATGAGAATAAGAAGCACTTTTATTGAAGACTATGGTGATTCGAACCACTTACATGAGAAGGAAGAACATTACAAAGGCAAATTGGCATAATAACACTACAATGAAAAGAAAGCACCAAAATCCTCAAATCCTCCATCCCTACTACCTTAAATAGGAATTTTGGAAGCCTTTGTCCGAGATTTCATCATCCCATGTGCCTTTAATTAATTTTTTTGGAGAAAGGTGGGTGGACATTTAATGCATAAGAGACTTTTCAACTCTTGCCTCGAAGTTGCAGCCAGCTTGCATCTACCAGAAATACGCACCTAAAGTACCTTCTAGAAGGACGAATTAGAGTGGACCCTATAAGACTTAAATGAATAACCGGATGTCCCCTAACATCTTGTAACATTTCAGCCCAAAATAATAAACCTTTCGCGAGATATGATATAAATAGTGGGATGTTTTTCTGGGCCGCAGAATCTGGCCCAGAATTGAATCTTCAACTTGGGCCGCCTTAATCACCACAATTTAGGACTAATTAGCACTGGTTCCAGAATAATTATTTGTTCTGATATATGTCTTATAGTCTCCCATGAATTTTGGGCTTCATTAGACCTGTATTGTGGGCCCCACAGTTCGATCAGTGGGATGATATCCAATCTGTCTTCTCCAGAATTGTTTCCTTTCTTCACCAAAAATCCTCATCATCCTTTATGAATCCTCCATTGATCCCTGAATGAAAAATGTTCATATTTAAGTTTATATCCATTTCCAAAAATATCAAATTAAAATATGTATAATTACATTCTTTTAAATTAGATGAAACATTGGGCCTAAATTGGTGCATATTAGGCATGGAGTGCACAAATGAAAAGAATGGATGTTCAAAATTAAAATCCACTAACTCAGGCCCATAAGATCAAAAATAAACATTTAATACCATTAAAATGTAACAAAATTATGTGTTTTTATTGGCTAATCAGTGGGGTTAACAATTTCTTTGAACCGTCCAGATAGAAGTTTAGATGGGGAGGGGGTCATGGGGGGTTATCTTTTCCAGGTATCCATCCAAGGAGGAGGGAGGATGGTCGTGGGGGTGTTCTCATTACTGATGAGTTGTCCAGAGAGGACGTTAGATGGGTGAGGGTCATAGGGATTGGGGTTGGAGGGGGGGAGGGTCGGGGTGGAGGGGGTCATGGGCTCAGGTTCATGGGCTCAGGGTCACCACTGAGGAGATAATATAATGAGGGGTGGAGGGAAAGGGTGTTTTTGTCTTAGGGTCACCGCCATGGAGAGGGGCGATGTGAGGAAAGGGGGTCCCTAGATGGGGGTTGTCGCTAAGGATAGGAGAGGAGTTGGGGGGAGGTGAGTGGGTCAGGGTTTCATAGAGGGAGTGTGGGAGGGGGAGGGATTATGGTAGTTTTTAAAAAAATTAGTGGAGGTTTAATTAAAACCAACACTAATTGAAAATTTAAAAAAAATCCCAACAGTTTTAGGAAATCACTTTGATATTATATTTTTTTAATTAGATTCATTTCACGGTGATTACAAGAACCACTATGAATAAACCACTACTAAACATCTCTTTTTCTATATTTTAGTGTAAGTGTAGTGGTAGCATAGGTTAGTGAAAGAGGATTCCTAAAATAGGGAGTCAGATATATAGTTTCAGTGGTCCAACTTGTTCACTGATACCCCATAGTGATGCTTGGGATCATAGCTTGGGGATGAGCTAATATATGGTGGGGAGGTTAGAGGATCTGAAATTTTTCAAAGTGAATCCCCCTTTAATGTTTTCTTAAGATCTTAATTTATATAAATGATACTCATTTACGGTAAAAAAATATGGTCTTATAGATGTTTGATGGATCAGAGAAGTCGATCTAGAGTAATGTTGGAGGTGGAACATGGTACTGGAGATATTTCAGTGCCACCACCTAGTCAATGCACTCCATTGGCTAGTTGGTAGGTTTCCCCATATCTTAATAAGGAAACTAGAGTCCAACTATCTCATCATTGAGAACCATTTATCATTCCAATGGTCTTTTCTGGAATGGTTCGCCTACAAGAGACCCACTAGCAAGTTGATGAAGACCCATCATCTAGTCGGTGTAATCTGGATGGGCTGGAATAATTAGGTTCACAATTATACCCCCTAAAATCACTTTCTAAGCCTAATTACTCCCTTATTCAATCATAATTTGGGTTTCATGAATTTTTAAGGTTTTATTGATCTTTACCAACTCCTCTAACACTTCTCCCTGATCTCTTGATCCATTATTCATTTCAAAAATCTTGAATCGGTAAGTTATTCTTAGAATTCATGAAATACATATATTTCTATTGGATCCACTTATTTTAGAATGTATTTTATAGATCAATCTCTATCCATGAGGGATTATTGTGTTTCTTATTGATCCACCTGATTAGTGTTCCAAACTTTTACCCTAGCCTGGAATATGGAGCAATTGAACCTAGAACCCTATGATAAATTAGGAATTGTTTATTGAATGGATTAATTTCTAATTTGGATAAACATGTGAATTTTAGAAATTGGTTTGATAAATAATCTATTATCTTGAAAGTGTATAAATGGCATGTAAGTAGAATTAGAATAATGGCATGATGATATATCGATATAATGACATGTGAAATGGTAATTGGGAAAGAAAGGTAATGTGAAATGAATTATTACAATTATTATAATAATTGGTAACATGGAATGTAAATAGATTATGTATTGTCTTCGTAACTTTTGAAGGAAATGGTATATGAAATAAAGTATGATTGATTTGTAAATGAGTAACATGGAATAATGGAACCAATGGTATGATAATTGTTAATTTAACGAATTGAAAAATATTGATTATATCAATATTTTTCCATGTTTGGTATTTGGTATTATAATTATATTTCTTTCCATATTGTCTTATTATGACTCTTGATTATGCCTTTTGCCTAAAGGTTATGTGCATGGTTAAATAATTCCTAAGGGTTAGATATATGGTTACATAACTCGGAAGGGATTAATGCATAGTAACATACCACCAGAGGGGTAGAATCTTGGTTACATACCACCTGAGGGCTTTATGCATATTTATACACTTCCTAAGAGATAGATGCATGGTAACAGACCACCAAAGTTCTAGGTGTTTGGTAACATACTTTCTAAGGGGTAGATACATGGGTGCAGACTAACTAAGGGTGAGGATATAAGGACCCAGTCTTAAAACATTACATAATCTTGAATTTTATTCATGAACATAATTTCATTCCTATTGTGGATATTTTCAAGTTTTGATTTTTAGAAGATTAAGACATAATAAATACATAATATACCACATTCATACAAAGAGGATACTACAAAAAAGTATCGATTTTTTTTAAAATAAAACATTTTTAAAATAAAACATGATTTCATTGAAAAATATTCATAACATTTAACTTGAATTCCTTATTTCTCTTATACATCCTTATAACCTATTAAAAAAATTTAAAATTTTTGGATAATAACAAAAAGATAATAAAGGGATATAAAGAAATAATTTTTTAGTCAAGTGAAGACATAAAAAAACCAATAAAACTAATTTCATAAAAACTCATTAGAATGCATAGAAACATCATTTAGTTTACTTGGGACTTATTTACTATATCACTCTTACATTCACCCTTACACATGGAAAAACTATTTGGTCAACTTCAATCTCTAGAGTACCCAATGAATTAGAGAGCGATAATGGGGCTCACCCGTAATATATTGAGCTATAATTGGATCAACCCAATATATCTTGATTAATAATGGGGATAAACCCATCATATATTGATCTATGATGAAATAAATCCATCATAAACATTGTATAATGAAAATATCATGAATAAAACACTTGATAACATATTTAAACACATGATAAAGAACACTTTCAGATATCAAAATACCTTCTTCTTATAAAAAATCACTTCTAAAATATAAAATTCGCACACACAATAATGAAATCATAATATTCAAAAATAAATTTAAAAACAAATAAAAATCAATAAATTAATAATTCATCATGAAAGAGGGATAAATTGCTCATACCATATATATATAAAAGAACAATATTTTTGAATGTCATAAAAGATACATTTAGAAAGGATTTCAAAAGAAAGTCCCTTAGATTACACATAGAAAAGATCCATTTTCAAATAACATAAGAGAAATTAAAATTCCCTTATATGATATTTTTATAATATATTTTCACCAATTTATTTATACAATTTTTTGTAATTTTTATTGTTTTGGGTGCGATTTTTACATGGTTTCCATGGTCAGTTCATTATGGGTTTTCTTATCGAATAGAAGAGAAACTCAAAAATTGGAAAGAAATGGTATTTATATGTTTCCAAAACATTAAATTACACCATATATCATTTTTCAGATATTATTATGATTCATTATATAAAACATTACTGGTATTTTTTTAGATCATTTTGGCGGTGCTTTGATCATCGCAGAACAGTTTCTTTATATGATTCAATATTATGAATATATGTTAATTCCATAATATAAAAGAGGTTATATAATAAAATTTAAAACCTATTTCAACCATTAAAATGGTTTTTTTACCAGTGGTGAATAAAGTAATGGAAATTGAAAACACATCCTCTATGATGTTAGTAAATCGACACATCACGGGTGATGTTTTTACTTTTAGAATAAACAGGAGAGGAGAAGAAGTATGATGATGACTTTTTCTATAAACGTGAAATAATTAAATTATATATAAGATACTAAAGTTTTTATTCTTCTTGGATAAGGGTATTTTAAGAGAGTATAAGAAAATAAAAATAATTGAAAAGAAAATAAAAGACAATGAAAGAGGATTTTTACCTCTTGACTTCTCTTCATTGGGAACCAACTTAAGGCCCCTGGTTTTGGCTGTTTGGCGGGACTAGAAGGTCTTGGACATGGGGAAGATAATTGGGAATAATATTGGGAATAATTTGTACAAGTCTAAAATCTTGAGAGGTGTAAGAGAAGAGGGGGTGTGGTGTGGTATTTATAATGGAGGAGAGGTGAGGTTTTCCATTATTTTAATCATTGTTTTTTTATTTTGCATAAGACAAGAAATAGTGTTGGTTCTTGTGACCAAATAAAATAATTAGTATAGTTGAGTTAGAAACAATTGTTATTACCTTATCATAACATCATCCATGACTCAATAATTCATGTATTTAGCTTATTTTGTAGATTATAGTATTTCACTATTCACCAAAAATTCAAGTATTTTAGAAAAATATTAAAAAATTAAAACTAACCATTTTTCAACATGTAGAATTAAAAATTGAATTCCATTTTATAAAAATAATTTTCTAAATTTTCAAAATTTAATTTTTAATTAAAATCATAATTTATTCTAAAATACCAATTTTAAAACTATAATTGATTTTATAACACTTTGAAATGTTAGTTAAGGTATAATAAAATTATCTTATAATTATAAGAAACTAAAATATTAATTCATGAATATATTTTATTAAAATATATATTTTTTTAAAATAATTATATTTATTATAACATTGTAAATAAATATTTGTGTTTTATAGAAAAACTAACACTTAATATATCATTTTCAAAATATTTATTTAATCATTCCAAGATTTAAATATATAATATTTTCACATATAAGATACATAAATTTTATTTATACTTTAATAGGCATGTTTTTTATTCTATTATCTTATTTACTATTCATAAGGGTCATATTACTATTCTTAAGTTCAAGTTACTATTCCATCAGAAAAGATTCCTTGAAATACTACTTATTTTATTATACATTTGTAATGGATTTAACTATTTAATTTCAAAAATAAAAAAAAATTATTTTATAAGTAACTGGGATGTTACATTCTCCCCACCTATGGGAAATTACAGCCTCACCGTTTTTAATCACTTATTAAACAAGTGAGGATACCTTTCCCTCATAGAATTTTCAGATTCCCATGTTGCTTCTTCAACCATTTGGTTTCTCCACAGAACTTTAACTTGGTGAATTACCTTATTCTACAATACATTCTCTCTGTGATCAAGAATCTAAATAGGTTTCTCTTCATAAGAAAGGTTTTACTCCAGTTGAACTACTTCTGGGCTAAAAACATGAGACGAATCCTGCACATACTTTCTCAACATTGAAACATGAAAAACATTGTGTACCTGAGATAAACTCAAAGCCAAAGCTACTTAGTTGGAAACTGGTCCAACTTTCTCCAAGATTTAAAAAGGTTCGATGAATCATAGAATTATCTTTCTATTCTTACCAAAACATATAACACTTTTCCAAGGAGATATTTTGAATAAAACATGATCACCTACCTCAACGAAAAATTATTTCCTCCTATTATCTACAAAATTTTCTATCTTCTCTGAGATTTCCAAATGTGTTTCTAGATCATATTTAATTTATCTACTACCTCCTCAACTAATCATGGTCTTATAAAATATCTTTTCCAGACTTCATCCAAAAATTCTTGAGTTCGACATCACATTATGTATAATTCCTCAAAAGGTTTCATCTGTATATTGGAATTAAAAATATTATTATAAGAAAACTAAACTAAAGAAATATGTTGATACCAACTTCCCTGGTGATCTATTAAACAAGTTTTAAGCATATTATCCAAGATCTAAATTGTTTTCTCGTTCTATCCATCAGATTGGGGATGAAGAGTAGTGTTGTAATTTAATTCAGTTTCCAATGACTTTTAAAGGCATTTCCAAATGTTAAAAGTGAACTTAGGATCTCTGTTAGATACAATGGATAGAGGAAATCCATGTAACCTGAAAATTTCTTTGAGGTACATTCAAGAAAATTGATCCAAAGACATAGTACCACAAATATGGAGGAAATGTACATATTTAGTCATTTGGTCAGCAATAACCCAAATCATATTGTTACATAGGGAAGTCTTTCATAGTCCCACTATGATATTCCTGGGTATATTTTTCCATTTCCAGTTTGGCATTGGAAAATTTTGGATCATCCCCTTTGGTAACTGCCACTCTAATTTAACTTATTGACAAGTCAAGCATTTCATAGTAAAATCATAAATATATCTCTTCATTCCATCCCACCAGTAATACTCTCGAAAGTCTCTATGTATATTTTTGATACCAGGGTGAACTAAAAATAGTTAACTATGAGCTTCACATAATAATTATTTCTTCAGCTGAGAATCAAAAGAAACACATATTCCCTTCCCAAACCTCAAAAAACCATCTTTATCAATTTTAAACTCATGAAACTTTCCATTTTGATCTAATTTTACATTTTTCTACAACTCATGGTCTTAAATTTGAGAATTCCTTTTCTATCTGATAGATGTGACTACATTGACACATAAAACAAAATAGAGTAATTTCTTACACCAAAAACTTCCAAAGAAAAATTTATCAAATCAATAACCAAGGGGTCATGTTCCAAACATAGTATGGTTAATCTAGAATTACTTTTCTGACTGAAAGAATCATCCACTTTGTTTTATTTTATGGAATGGCAATGAATCATGAAATTATAATCCTTGATTAGTTCCATCCATATTATCTGTCTCATGTCCAATTCCTTCTAAGTAAATATATACTTCAAACATTTATGGTCAGTATATATTTCAAATTTTACTCCATAAAAATGATGCATCCAATATTTTAATGAAAAAAACAACCAAAAATAATTCCAAATCATGTTTAGGTTAATTTAACTCATGAGGTTTCAATTGAAGTAAAGCATACACATTTACTTGATCATTCTGCATTAGGATACAACCATGTCCTTTCAAAAAAGAATCACTATAGATGATAAATTCACCATTTTTGGAAGGCAGGGTCAGAATTTTATCATTCATCAATATTCTTTTTAATTACTAAAAAAATTCACCACATTATTTTTTCTATATGAACTTAACACCTTTTTAATTTAAATTACTCATTGGGCTAGATAATCATGAAAATTTTTCAAAAAAACCCTCCGATAATAGCTTCCAAACCAAGGAAACTAAGAATATAAATTATATTTGTAGGTCTTTTCCATTCTTCAACAAATCTTTTTTAGCAGGATCAATAGTTATGCCACATTTAGAAACCATGTGACCAAGGAAAGAAATCTTTTCCAACCAAAATTCACACATTCTGAATTTTCCTTACAGTTACTTGTCTTTTAAGGTTTTCAAAATATTCCTTATATGTATTTCATGCTCTTATTAACTTTTATAATATACCAAAATGTAACCAATAAAAACAACCAAAAACTTATCCAAGAACTCATGAAATATTATATTCATAAGATCCTTGAATATAATAGGTTCATTAGTTAACCCAAATAGCATAACTAAAAATTCATAGTGTCCATATCTAGTACAAAATGTGGTCTTTAGAATTTCTACTTCTTTTACTTTCAATTGATGGTACCTTAACCTCAGTTCAACCTTTAAAAAATATTTCACTCTTTGGAGTTGATCAAAAAATAATCAATATGTGGCAAAGGATACTTTTTCTTAACATTTATTGTACTCAAGGCTCTATAATCAATGAAAAGTTTCATTGAACCATATTTTTTTAACAAAAAACAAAGGATCTTCCCATAGTGAAGTGCTAGGTCAGATGAATCCTTTCTCTAATAATTCATACAATATATTTTTAAACTCTAAAAGTTACATTTGATCCATTCTATAAGGGGGTTTATAAATTGTCTTAGCATCAGAAACTATGTCAATAGTAAAATAAACCTCTTGATCGGGAATAACACTAGAAAATCATCAGGAAAAACATCAAGATACTCATTAAACACTGACACATCATTAATCTAAAAAATTCCTTTATTTTCAATAACATAGGAATTATAACTTTCATTTCCATATTTTAATACTTTCATGTATTCTTAAAATGTTATCAATGGTATGGATCATTATTATACATAAACTGAAACACTTTCTAAAAAACCACTTCTTTAGCTCTAAAATAAATCATAGAATGATAAAAGGAATGTCATTCTATACACAGAATAACATCAAAATCCTATTAGAGGTATTACAACAAGTTTTATAGGTAAAACATTTCCACATACAAAGATAGGTACATCCTTATAATTTCTCTTTACTTCAAAATTTCATCCAAGTTGTTTACCATGATTTATGGATTCAATTATTAAGGTGGAATTACTAATTTAGTAAAAACATTCTCAGAAATTAAGGAATGTGTGGACCCTAAATCAAAAAACACATTGGAATATTTGGGAAAAACTATAAATGTACCTGATACCACTTTGTTTGATGGATCAACATATACTAAAGTAGTAGAAAAGGATTTTTCTACACCCTTATGCTTCCAAACATTCTGATTTCCTACTAGAGTGACTGTAATTGGACACACATTAGAAAAAAGAACCAATTCCTTATAGTTAAATCATATCACCATTGGATTCTCATTGTTTTTATGATCATTTTTCTTACACTCCTGAGACATGTTCTCAAACATTACACATCGGTGGAATTTCCAACAATTTACAAGACATTCTTGAGGATTATGTTTTCTACGCTTTTCACAAGGAGGGAACATTATTTTCTTACCTCCATATTTCTGTGATGAATTATTCCCCAAAGACTTATGTTCTGACCACTTTTTATTCTTGTCATTATGGGGGCACATACACGTTAATAAACTCCATCAAAAAAAATTCATCACAACGAACATGTTTCTCGTTTCTTTTAAATTCCCATTAACCCAAATCTATTAATAAAAATGGTTTTAAACAAGATTAAAGTATATTAATATTACTATAAAATTCCTGAGTAAAATTTGGTACATACCTAGAATGTATAATAAAATTGGATTCATACACTACCATGATATAATCATCTTTTTACTTCAGTTCCAATAATTGTTTCTATATTCATAGTCCAACAGTTTTAGTAAAAAAATCGCAAAAAAAAGACACTTAAAATCATCCAATTCCAAAGTATCAAGATAATATTTTTCTCTAGTATTCTTAACCATAGACCACCATTGATTAGCTTCAACTTTAAAATGATAAATTTATAGGGTTTCCTTTTGGGATTCATAAAATCATATGACGTCAAATTTATTTTTTATATCATTGATCCACCATTTAGATGTCACTGGATCTGTGGTTCCAATAAAAGATAAAGATGTTACCTCAAAAAATGATCCAAAAAAGACATGTTTCTTCATGGTATATCAGGTTCCTCTCTAGCATGGATACAACAAAAATTTATCACCTGAGTCAATTAAGCCATTATTGTCACAAACAGATCAGTTCCAATTCCCACCATTCTAGTTTATAGATTCATAAGGATATCATTTTGTTGGTGTCCTTCTACTTCAGCATCCCAGTTTCTTCTACAAAAAACCATTCTGAACAGACATATCATAGTTGAAGCAACTTGTAATTCTTTAAATACTATATAATTTCAAAATAACCATTTTGTTAAAGGTTGGGTCTGAAGCCTCATTTATTATTAAAGAAAAGAAAATATCTCTTTTAACTATATAGAGGGAGACCCATTAAAAATCCTGAAGGCCTAGTGGGCATGTATCCCATTACATGGCCCATAGGCCCAATTTTTTGGCACAAAACCAATTCTATGAATAGTACTGATATAGTACCTACCAACTGTAGTACCACACTGTACCTACCACTGCTATAGTGTCCTACCACTGCTACAACTTGTCATTGATACAGTTCCTCCGCTGTTACAGTACTACTACAGTAACCTGTGCCCAATGTATTTTGAACCCCCATTTTTCATGTAGGATTATGGGGTGTTTACCACTAATCCAAACCTCAACTACATTTCAAACTAACCATAAATTAAAAATCATTTATTTTATTCTATTAACATCATCTTAACCACTAGGGTTATCTAAATCATCCTATGATACCAACTATAAGGATCTATCCTTAAAACATTAAAAAATATTGAATTTCAGTAAAGAACATACTTTCTTTCACAATGATCATATTTTTTGGTGTAGAGTTTTAGAATATAATGACATAATACATACATAACATTCCACATACATACAAATATTACACTACTAAAATAGTATCCATTTTTCTTAAAATAAAACATTTTTAAAATAAGACATGATTTCTTTGAAAAATATTCATAAAATTTAATTTGACTTACTTATTTCTCTTACACATATTTATGACCTAGGAAAAATATTTAAAAACTTTTGATGATCAAAAAAATCTTATTGAGGGATATAAATAAATAAATTGTTAGTCAAGTTAAAACATAAAAACCAATAAAATTAATTTCCTAAAATATCATTAACATGCCGAGAAATGTCATGAAATTTCCTTGGGACTTATTGACCATATCACTCTTACAATCACCCTTGCACATGGAATAACCATTCAGTCAACTTCCATCTCTGGAGTACCCAATGCATTAAAGATCTATAATGGGTCTCACCCGTCATATTTTAAGCTATAATGGGCCCAACCCAACATATCTTGAGATATAATGGGGATCAACCCATCATATCTTGAGCTATAATGGGATAAACCCAACACAAACAATTTCCAAGTAAAATATTTGAATAAAACACTTGATAACTCATTTAAACACATGATATAAAATCACTTTTTGAAATCAAAATACTCTCTTCCAGTAAAAAATCACTTTTAAAATATAAAATCCAAACACATAATAACAAAATCATAATACTAAAAAATAAATTTGAAAACATATAAATAAATAAATAAGGAATCATGAATGTGGGATAAATCACTCATACCATATATATATATAAGGAAAATCTTTTTTAATTTCATAAAAGATACATTTAGAAAGGATTTTAAAAGAAAGTATCTTACATAACACACGAAAAAGATCCATTTTCAAAAAAAATAAAATAAATTAAAACATTAAAAAGCATATAGATAAATTTATAAAAATAATTTTGAAATTATGGATATAAAATATAAATATTTAGAATAATAAATCTTTAAAACATTTAAAACATTGTTTTAGTAAAAGAGACCCTTACCTCGAGTTCAACTTCCTTAAAATGTGTTCAAACTTAAGGTATAATGGTTCAAAGTGTGTTATTAATATATTATAGAACCATATTAATATTTATAATACATTATATGACCTTTTTATGAAATATTTTTTCCATTTATTAATAATATTTTTGTAATTTTCATTGTTTTGAGTGCATTATTTACATGGTTTTCATGGTCGGTTCATTAGGTATTTTCTTGTCGAATGGAAGAGAAAATCCAAAAGAAAAAAATAAATTGTATTTAAATATTTACAGAGCTTTAATTTATACCATATATAATTTTTTTCAGATATGATGATGACTTATTACATAAATCATTAATGATATTCGTTTAGATCATTTTGGTGGTTCTTTGATCATTAAGAACTAATTTATTTAAATAATTCAATAAGATGCATATATGTAAATTAAAGAATATAAAAAAGTTATATAATACACTTTTTAACCTTTTAAAACCATTAAAATTGTTTTATGACCATCCATTAAGGAATTAATGGTAATTTAAAACACATCGTCCATGATGTTGGTAAATCGACACATCACGAATGATGTTTTTATTTTTTGAATAAAACGGAGAGGAGAAGAAGTATAAAGATTAATTTTTTCATAAAGAAGAAAAAATTATAGTATATATAAGATAATTTATTTTTCATTCCTCTTGGATAAGGTTATGTGAATAAAGTATACTAAAATAAAATAAAAATTGAAAAGAAAATAAAAGGAAATGAAAGAGGATTTTTACCTCTTGAAGTCTCAACCTTGAGAACCACCTTAAGGCCCTTGGTTTTGGCCTTTTGTTGAAACCAACAGGTCCTTGTCGTGGGGAAGGGTCTTGGGAAGAATCATGGGTATAATTTGGTAAAGGATCAAATCTTTATAGGTGTGAGGAGAAGAGGTGGTGAGGGTTTGTATTTATAGTGGAGGAGACGAGGTTTTTTCCATTATTTTAATGATTATTTTATTATGTTTCTCAATACAAGAAATAGTGTTGTATCTTATAACCAAGTACATTAATCAGTTCATGTTATTTCAAACCAAGGGTTTTTACCTCATCATAAAATCATCCATGACTCGATAATTCAGGTATTTCGCTTATTTTATAAATTATCGTATTCCGATATTCACAAAAAAATTAAAGTATTTTAGAAAAAATATCAAAAATTAAACCAAAGATTTTTTTGATGTGTAGAATTTAAAAATGAAATCCATTTTATAAAAAAAATCTAAATTTGATAAATTTAATTTTTAATTAAAATAATAATTAATTCAAAAAATACCAATTTTAAAACTATAACTGTTTTTATAACACTTTGAAAAATTAATTAAGGACTCAAAAAATTATCTTATAATCATAAGTCAATAAAATATTAATTCATGAATCCATTTTATGAAAATATATTTTATTATAAATGATTATATTTATTATAACATTGTAAATAAATATTTACCTTTCTCAAAAAAAACAAACACTTAATCTATCATTATCAAAATATCGATTTACTCATTCTAAGATATAAATATATTAAATTTTCACATATAAGATACATAAATTTAATATAGACTTTCATATGTTTCATTACTATTCTATTGGCCGATTTACTATTCATGAAGATCATATTACTCTTCTTAAGGTCAAGTTATTATTCCATTAGAAATGATTCCGTAAAATAACACTTATTTCATTATACATTTGTAAGGGATTTAACTATTTAATTTCAAAAAGGACTAACATGATTTATAATATCATATATATAAAAATGGTATATATTTCAAAATTAATTTCTAATTTTCCCTTTTTTACCATTCATGTTATGATGTAAAGGAAAACAAAACATGTTTCATTGTAGAGAGAGTAGTGCGAACATATGCATGAATTGTGTTTTCATTTCTCTTAAGGAAAAGGGGAAAGGTGCTAAATAATTAATTGTTTAACATAATAAATTTAAGTATAAAACTAATACTAATTATAACATATATTTATGAAAAAAAATTATAATTATAAATGTGATATTTAAAGGAAATAAGTTAAGTAAAAAAGGATTACTCACTTTGAGAACTTTGAGATTTCCTGGAGGGTCGATTGGAAATGGAGATATTAGACTAAATTATTACAAATTGAAGATAATGTAATTAAAATAGGATTCAATGGGAAATAAAAATTTAATTTTTTTAGGAGGAAACCAAATTTCAGTAGTGCTATTGGAGAGGAGGTAAGAGGTCCCTTTTATAAGTGAAAAAGGGATCACATTTTTGTAAATGCCCATAACTTTTTGATAATGGAAAGTAACTATTAAGGAAAGTAGATAAAATATTGATAAATGATAGATTGGGTAATTTATAACGTCTATAAATCCATTACCACTAAATTTCACACAAGTTTTAAACGGAATTTCAACTCTTTACCATTATATCTTCAACTTTTTTCATTTTAACTTTCACTACAATAACTAGTTTTTAAATAAGTAATTTATCTTTTATGGTTAAAAATAAAATTATATTTTTTAAATAATTTGGAACTAATGATTCCAAATTTTTAATCCATTTAATACATCTTAATTTATAAATTATATATAAGTTCATTTTAAAATAGTAAATTTATAATGCATCAAAACAATTTTAGTGAAAAATGTGACTTAAAATTTAAAATATAAAATCTAGGTTTACAAATTAAAAAATATATTTAAAATTATATTATGATACTTTTAAAACATAAATTTTTTAATGATAAGTTTCTTTTTATTTTTATTATTTTTTTCATCCTATCGATTCAATAAAATTCATGGTTAAACCAAAATACTATTTTCGCTACTCACCAAAAAATCAATCTTTTCAAAACAATCCCGAAAATGCATCTTAAGAAAACATCTTTATGAAAAAATAAAAATTTTAATTTAATTTTTAAAATAAAATTCATAAATTCATAAATTAAACTTTTAAATATACTCATGAATGAAGTATTTTTTATAGTGAACTTTGTTTGATAGTTCATTATATGGTGTTTACAAACTATAGTATGGTATCAGTTAGTACATTCTCCCCCCCACCCCAAAATTTCATACTATAAATTGGTTTATATATCATCTATTTAAATATTGTGGATATTAATTCCTCATATATTATTAAGGGTCCCATGTTACCTCTTTCATTTTATTATTTCTCCAAAGAACATTCACCAATCACATTTTATGATTCTACAACACTATCCATCTTGTGTCAACAATCTAAATAGGCTCTTAATTATAAGACAAGTCAAGATCCAACTCTATTCCCTAATATGTGATCACATTTGTTGGATATTGCATGTATTTCCTCTGTAATGAAATATAAAATACTTCATGTACATTGTAAAGGTTTGTGGTATTGCCAATCGACAAGATACAGCTTCAATTACATATATTATTTCATGGGCCCTAATATAATTAGGGATCAAATTCCCCTTTTTATAAAATCTTACAAATCCCTTCCTTGGGAGAAATTTCAATAATACATGATATCCCACTTTTAATTCCAATTATTTCCTTAAATTGGAATCATTTCCATTTTTTTACTTTGGGATACTTTAATATCATCTTGAATAGTTTATACTTTAACAGTTATCTCCTCTACAAACTATAGTCCAACTAATTTTTTTCTCAAACTTATTCTTAATATGTTGGAGTATGAAACCTCTTCATATACAATTATTCATATGGTTCAATCACGATTCTTGAATTTAATCTATTATTTTATGAAAATTACACCAAAGATAAGTATGGATCCAACATATAATGGAAGTGGAGATAACATGATCTCTGTAGTTCTTCTATTGTATGGATATACCATTTATATTTCCCAACAATTTTGTGATTATAGGTAGTACTTAAATATATCTAAATGTCCGGATGCCTTTGAATAATATTTTAAAAAATTTATTTTAACTGAGGTTTATGATCATATATTATTAATTGAGGTTCCCCATGAATCCTTATGATTTCATTGATATAAATCCAGTCAAGTTGCTCAAGGGGTAATTCTTCTTGTATCATTAAGAAATTAGAAGAATTAGTATGTAAATTTACAATGACCCATATAGGATCTTTCATTTTTATTGTCATCAAAATTTCAATTAAGGATTCCATTTTAATAGTGTCCCACTTCTATAAAGGTATATGAAGAGGTTTCTTGGATCCCTTAGAATTTTTTATTTCATCCTTTACTTATTGAAATACTAATAATCAGTCACATAGTTCCCAATTTTCAACTTCATACCATCCCACCATTAATTTTCTCTTAATTCCATATATATATTTGTGCTACCATGGTGTATATATAAGTTTGATCTATAAGCTTCATCTAATAGTTCCCACTTCAACTCAAGTATGAATATAACACATAACCTCTTTTTGAACTTCAACACGCCATCTCTTTAGATGAAGTCTGAACATTTCCCATCACTTACTACATTAATCTTCCTTTTAAATTACTCATCATCCTACTGGGTATTGTATCTAATTTTTAGTATAGAAGGTTTTTCAATTTATTGTAAAAGGAATGAGGAATTCCCTTACCAAAAAAACACTATATCTGACTATACTATATCTCTATATATTGGATATTTATTAATCCTCATCATGGTTAGAATTTCATGGTCCCTCCAACTCAATGAGTCATCCACCTATTTTTTCTTCCCATAGAGATAGTGTATCAACAAATCATAGTCCCCGAGTAGTTCCAAACATATTATTTTCCTCATTTTTAACTCATTCAGAGAGAATAAATAGTTCAAGCTCTTATAGTCTGCATATATATTGCATCCTTCACCATCTACAAGCACAAAAACATGTTCTTTTTGTGTCATATTTTTTTGTTTTCAATATCAGTTTTATAAGGTAAATAATTGAAAGTTCTGTAGTAAATATATATTTAATGTCGACTATTTGTATAACCAATAATGAAATTGTATTATAACATCAGTTATATAAAAAATCAGTGTTATAAACCATCTTTGACATCAATTATTAAAATAAAAAATGTCTAAAGTTTCAAAATTTTTTATATTGAAACATAGATTAATCCCTCATTAGATATTACAAGATAGATAAGATAGAATATTTGGAAAAAAAAAATAAAAATAAGAAACTAAATCTTAAATATTTGATTTCAATTCCATGATTTTGGTGTTTTACTTCATCATTTTCCTTTGAGGAAAGAACTCATTAGGAAAAAATAATTACGTATTAAGAGGAATTTTAAATCGATAATGATAAATATGATGTAGAATTTTTATATTGTGAACCCAATTAGAAAAATAAATCATAATTATAGAAAAATCATAAAAAATTATATCATTTTTGAAATATAATCATAACACAATTAAGAAAATAATTGTTAATATCATGGAAAAATAATTGAATAGAGAACCTATGTAATAAAATTATAGAATAAAGTATTAGTAGATCCAAAATGTTGAAAATGAGAAGATAAAGACATATAGATTTCCTGAAAATTTGTTTTGTGACCTCATAAATTTTAGTAGGGATTTTAAATGTTGAAAGCTGTATTCTGAATAAAAAAAAGCATTGATTGTTCCTGATGTGGTTTTTTTTTACTTTTAACATTATTTATATGAATAACTGAAATTAAATATCCAATATCTGATAGTGTTTACAGAGATCATTTAAAAACCATTTAAAAACTCAATTTTATAAATTTATATTTAAAAACAAATGCTAAAACTCATGCTTTAACATTTGTTTTTAAATAAACGATGTAAAAATTGATTTAACATCAATTATTAAATAACCAATGTTAAAAATATAATGTGAAAGATATTTTTTTTGCTAGTGATAGATATAGAGTCTCCATATTTTCAAATAAAATATTCATTCCTCAAATTACCTTAACCATGTCAATTTTTCCCCTTTACAAATTAACTTGGTTAATGGGTTGGATAACTCGGTGAAATCTTTAACAAACTGTTGATGGTAACATTCTAAATCTAAGAAATTCATATCTCAATTATGTTTGTTGTTGTAAACCATTATTTTACTACATTATTATTTCAAGGTTCAATAAATATTCCATCCTTGGAGATAATATTAATATGAAAAGAAACATCATTGATCCAAAATTCAACCTTACTATATTTCCCATATATTTCTTTTTTATGAGGGTCTCTAGAATTATTTGAAATTGAATCTCATACACTTCATAACTCTTAAAGTACATAAAGATATAATCAATTAATACCACCACAAATTTATCAATTTAATCATTTAATACTCTATTTATAAGATCTATGAAGAAAAATGGTACATTATTAAATCCAAAGGGTGTTACCTTATACTATTATTATCTATACTATGTTCAAAATTCCATATTCTATATATCATCCTTATTTACAATTTGATGATGATAACCAAAGTGAAGATCAACATATGAATATTATTAGTATCCTTAAAGTTTATCAAATATTTCATCAATTTAGTGTAATGGATAATTATTATTTATATTAATGTAATTGATCTCCCTATAATTGATGCACAATATCATATACCCATACTTATTTTTGACAAATAAAATAAGAGATACCCATAGTGGAACACTATGAAATATAAATACCTTATCACACAACTCCTTAGTTATTTATCAAAATCTACTGGTTTCATTCTATATATAGTTTTAGATATAGTTATTTACTCATGAATGATTTTAACATATTATTCAACTTCATGCTTAGGTGGATGATCAGATAATACTTCTGAAAAAACATCAAAGAATTTGTGTACCATGGGTACATCCTCTATTCCTCAGATACTTTCCACTTTATCCATTTGTAACTCTATATATTTCTCTATTTCCATAATTTAATTAAGGATAGATACTATGGGAGAACCTAGACATGACTTAGATAATGAAATATCCCCCATAAGGACAATATATTCCACCTCACCTCTACGAATCATAATCTCCTTTTCCTGGAAATAAATTTTTTTATTTATGCGTTGAAATAAAATATATACTTAGGATAATATCAAATTCAACCATAGTGATAATTAAAAAGTTTTCAAAAAGGTTACATTCATGAACCATAATTACAACTAACTAAAATATCTTTTTTGTATTATGATTTCCACTCGATGTCTTAATTGACAACTCCCATACTAGGGTGATAGGGAAATATTTGATGTTTTAGAAAACATGGAAGATATACAATAGTGTAATGATATAGAATAAAATAAAACATTATCTAACTTTGAGGCTATGATAAAATTGCCTCCCACTATATCATTAGAAACTTAGACTTTAGATGTGGAAATCTCATAAACTTGGACTCAATCCCTTATCCTTTTCTATAGTAAATTCCCTTTGTATTTAGGGAATTGGTTTACATAATGTCCCTCCCCCTTACAGTTATATCACTTAATGCTAATAGATTCTACCATGACTTTTAATTTTTAATCTTTATGGTATTATTCTCCACACTTGTAACAAACTAATGTTTTAGTATTTCAAGCCCTAGGTTGTTTCTTACCATAGTTATTACATGTGGAAAATATTATCCTCCCTTTCTTCCCCTTTATTGCACTATTCTTCCCATGATGTTTAGTCGGCCTCTTCTTTATTTGATTTCCATTTAATACATATGTCCTAGAGAACTCATTGTATATATTAATGGAACTTGATAGTATATCATCATATGATAAAAAAATTTGAGATACCAAAACCCTTTAAAGGATCAGATTTAAACAGTCTAATAAATGATCAATTTTTCTTCCTTATCTAAATACATAATCCATAATATGTCAAAATAACCTTGTAAAGTTAGCCTCGTACTACAACAAATTTTCCTCCTTTTTTTCTAGGATTGAGTAACTACCCTTTTATTTATACTCTATTCTCAAGAGGAAAGTATTTTTCATAGAATACCGACTTAAAATTTATTCATTACATACACTTTATATCATATTCCCCTTTAGTGTTTTAAATTATCGACCACCATTGGTCCACAAGTCCCTTCAAATAATAGAGTTCCATGATGAAATTTTCCATTATACTACTTCCTAATGTGAGAAAGATATTATCTAGGGATTTGATCCATTTTTCAGCTTCTAATTGAATAGTATTTCAACTAAATATTGGAGGTTGTTTTCATATGAAGTGGTCAATCCTAATTAGACCATGTCTTGTATTAGCGGGTTCTACTAAATGTAGGAGGTTTCTCAATGGAATGGATTTCGTATATATGATCAATATGTTCAAATTTGGTAATATGTTGAATTTCATTATTAGTAATAAATATAAGATTACTAAGATTAAATTTAATTACTATGATTGAAATATACCATCTTTATTCAGGCATATCTCTCTTTAATTATTTGTTTGATCTCTCATGTTCTATAAATGAGACCCATTTCTTATGTGAAATATGGTCTCAAATGTGTTTTAGGGCTCATAAAAGCCATGATAGGGGATGAATGGAGGTGGCATGTAGTACTGGAGATGTTTTAATTCCACCGACTGGTTATTTTACTCAATTGAATAGCCAGTGGGATGCTCAATATCTTGGGGAAGCTACTAGAGTCCCACAAGTTAGTCGGTGAGACACACTATTTAGCCAGTGGGCTTGTCCAAAATGAATCTCCAAAAGAAGACCCACCAACTAGATGATCAAGTCTCTATCCAAGAAAGCATATTTTAGAACACCACTAGCTCATCGATGGTATCAGGATGTGACGGAATAATTAGGGGAAAATCTTATTTTTCTCCCCCCCCCCTTAGAACCCCTATTTAATCATAATGTATCCCCTATACAACCCTAATTTATGTTTTTTGATTGTAAAGGTTCTCCAAAACTTATGTGACTCTTATAATGCTTCTCCTTGATCTCTTGAGTCATTCTTTAATAAAAACAATGTGAATTGGTAATTTATTCTTGTAAATGATGAATTGATCTTGTATTCATCTGGTATCCTATTCTTTCAACCTTGATTTGATGGATAAATCATTGTCTATATGGGATCTTGGTGCTTCTCATTGATGTGACAATCTATCTTGGATCTCTTCTTCTTTGCTGCTTGAGGTGAGTGGTTTAAAAAATAATTAATGTTTTTTTGTTTCTCAAGTACATGAATCCTATACAATCACAACAGCATGTCATGTATACAATAATACTTTATTGTAATTTCTTAATTCTTTCTGTCGAGACCTCCCATAGGCCCCATTGGGTTCATTGGCATTAGGATCAGGATATGTGGCCACCCAAGAGTTATGATAAACTTTGACACTAGGTTGGAACTTTGAGATATTAGACCTAGAACCCTATTATTAATTGAGAATTATTTATGTAATGGATTAGTTATTTATTTGTCTTAACATTTGAATTTGAGAAATTGGTTTTATAAAGAATAATTTGGCTTGAAAGTGGTTAAGTGGCATGTATGTTGAATTGACATAATGGAATGATGATATATAGATATAATTACATGTGTAATAGTAATTAGGTAAGAAAGGGAATATGAAATTAATTATTACTATTATTATGTTAATTAGTAACTTAGTATGTAAATGGATATTGGATTTTCTTTGGAACTTTGGAATCAAATGGTACATGGTAACTAAGTATGATTGATCTATAAATGTGAAACTTGGAATAATAAAATAAATGGAATGCTAATTGGTAATTTGATGAATTGACCAATATGGATTACATCAAAATGTTTTCCATGTTTGGTGTTTGATATTATAATTGGATTTTCAGGTATATTTTATTTTTTTGACTCTTGATTATGTATAATTCTTGAGGTCTAGGTGGATGGTTACATACTAACTAACGGATAGATGCATTTTTATATACCTCATGACTTATAGATGCATGGTTATATACCGCATGACTTATAAATGCATGGTAACATACTTATTGTGATCTAAATAGTTGGTTACATATCACTTGAAGCCTATATACACACTTGCATACCTCCTAAGGGATAGATTCATGGTAATGTACCTTATGAGGGATATATGTATGGTTACATACCACATGATGGATAAATTAATGGGTACATGTTTTCTGAGGGCTAGGATCATGAGTACATAATACATAAGGTCTAGATGTGCAGTTATTTGATTCTGGAAGGAAACAAGTATGTTTATATTTAATGTTTGATGGTGATATTTTTTTTATGGACATAGTGTTCCTTCTTGGATATTTTCATTCATTTTAAATGAAAGAGACATACAACATCATGTCTAAGTAGGTTTGGCTACCCTAGGTTTCAACCTAGAGCTCATGGGTTGGTAGGTTATTTAATGTTAAGCCTTAATTTATGAATTAATGATCTTTTTTATCAAATATTTTCTTGCATTATTTATTCAAACATGATTTTTTAGACATCATGAGTGTCAAATTACTGAGTTTCACTCACACCCAGTTAGAGAATCATTTGGTTATGGGAAGATTCAATTGAAATATTTTTGGAAAAGGGAAAGGGGGCATGTGGTCTATTGGTTGCTTTGTTGTAGGGGATTGGAACATGGATATGGGACTGAGCATGGGGTTCAAGACTGGGTTTTTGGGAACCTTTGTTTGGAAGTTTTTTTAGTCATTTAATTATATGACTTTAGTAAAACATTTAGTTGACATTCATTATGGCATGATATGGATCATTATTATATATTTTAATTGTTTTGGTTATTACCTTTATTCTTATTGTAATTTATGTTTCATTATATATCATATTTCCACTATTATTGTAACTTTGTACTAGGGGGTATAGTCTCCCCACTATATTCCTTTCACCCTCACTATTAGTCAGCAACATTTGGTATATGGGGAATAATGGTTGAGGTCATATTACCATCTGAATCAGTCACTAAGGGTTAATTGGTCAAGGGATTTTACAAATTGGTATCATAGATCAAGTCGTTCCAATTGATTTACTACTTGGTAAAGGTATATATGAGACTCGGATGTGTTGAGGCTTGGTAGTGAGCCCCTGAATAGGATTATATAACCCATGTTTGGTGGGAAACCCAAGTTCCCAAGGATGTTATTTATATTATTGGTGTTCTCTTTATATTGTTCTAATTTCATTTCTCCTAAGGAGATATACTTATTATGTGATGTAACTATTTTATGATATTTCACTCGTGATCTGGTATGACATGAGATGGGTGTGCATGCATCATAGCTAACTTGTAGGGTTAAATTTTGACATGAATTATTCATTCTAGGAAGATATTTACCGCATATGATATATATACCTATATAAATTGTGAAATGTAATCCCACGACATATCTTATAAAAAGGAATGACTGAAACTATTATAAAATTCCAATTCACTTGTTAATCTAAGTAAAGAGTAAACTTATGTCAGTGGTTCTCTGTATTTTTCTTGAAAATCTATGTTTGATATTGATTTTTATCCTATATTATGATAAGTTATTTGGGCCATAGAGATAAATTAACCCAAGTCATCTTTGGTTTGAGAGTTTGGAGGGTGGTAACTAGCACACCCCTCATGCAACTAAGACGGAACTTCTGATGGTACTAGGGCACACAATGGAATCTGGTGGGATGGTATTTTAATATTGTAATCACTAGAGTGAAAAAACTTCAAAACCTCTATAGATATGAACCCTTTTATAGGTCTAAGTATCTCTCTTGGATTTTATAATCACAGAAAAAATTAACGAGTAACTCGCCCCATTGGGTGGCATTTTTTACTAATGATTTTCATCCGGGATAATTGCTCAAAGGATCTAAAGCTGAACCCCTCTAGATCATTCACACACACTCTATGAATCTTTATGTTCTCAATTCATTAAATTTTGGGTGCTACGATGGAGTTCCAAAAAATACTTTGGAATCATGATGACCACCTCGATCGCATCCCTTTGATCCATCGAATACAATATTGTATTGATAGCTTATAGTGAAACTTTCTCTCTTTAGGAAGTAGGAAGAGAGAGATCCTCTCATTCCATTTGAATGAATAGTTCCTAAATGAATGCCTATCTCTTTCTTATATAATGGGAGGCTCAAATACCCATAAAGGTTTCCCCATCCCCTGGAAATAAAATTCCCACTAAATAATCAATAAATAATTAGGTATGACTACTGAGTAACTATGTAATAAATATTATTTTTGTTTAATTACGTATTTATAATATAATAAATATATTACATGATAAAACATGATTCAAGAACTAGAGTCTTAATTCCCACAATATTTAAAAAACCTTGAGTATAAAAATAATATTCATTTGTATAATATTTTTTCTATATTCACATAAATACCTTGTGAATACATTTAATAAATAAATTTAACCCAATTATTCTATACTCAAATAATATTGAATTTATATATTCTTTGATGGTAGTTAATACATGGAAAACACTCAAACCCCTTGGTGGTTCCCACCATGTCTTATATACTTATTCACCTAAATATGGTAGATTCTTAAATATGCTATTGTGGGTAACCCTCTAGGAACTCATCTAAATAGTAGTGAATATTATTCACAAACCAAGAGTGGAGTCTTGAAACCCATCAAGGCCCCCAAGGAGATAAGTAATATTCATACCAACAACAATCATCCTATGAACATGCACTATGTAATATAATCTATTTTCCTATTGATATATCATAATTAAGTACACACACGTGTGTCATCATCTATTCTTGATTTATTATTTTCTGATCTAAATGGAAAAAATTACCTTCAACTACCTTGGAAAAAGATTTTTAAAGGTACTACAATACTTCTCAACTAAGCTCGAGATATCAATTCCTTAACTCGGAAGAGAAAAATTCCATCATTATAATTCAATTAATGTCATACCACCGATGATGCACCCAATACAAGATACCTCACTGAAACTTCATTATCATGGTTTTTTAATTGCATCAAAGTATGTGATAAAATGTAACACATTAATAATGATCTCAAGTGAGAATAAAAATACACATTTCAATAGATAGGAACAACCAATAACAACAAAAACATTTGTTGTTCTTATTGGTGGGTATGTTCTCATGATCTCACCTACTATAGATCACCAGGGGAAAAATTCATGAGAAGAAGTCTCAATGATTATGATACCCCATCACCTGATAGTCAATAATAAATTGTATCTAGTTAGTATGGTGTATCTAGACCATAGGATATATGTTTAAGATTAATTTCATAGTGTCTCAAGGTTTTCACTATAGCCTGGGAACTACTATAACCATTTTATATAAAAAATAATCTATATACATTACCATTTAAATAGTAGTTCTTGAAATATAAACACTATAATGGTAAGTTTTCATCATCTATAACTAATTTTATACAAGATATGGTAATCAAAAGTGTTGATGAAGTTGGGTCTAGGTATCCCACTTTTACAACAGTCCCACTTTCACTAGATCCAACTTTCTAACAAACTGTGTTAGCTCTCACATGAAAAGGTCAAGTTTATAGTGAGTTATGGCTTTATTCATGGGGCCTTACATGTTTCCACTGTGTCGCTATTCTGTTATGTTCAACTTTACATCCTTGAGTAATAAGTCTCAAGAGATTATATCCCTAAGTTTATTCACCTTTTTTTACACTATCAAATCATTAAATATTGTCTAGTAAGGGTATTAGAATTATAATATTTTACATTATGATAAGAATTTAAAAAATTGGTGTAATTTTAAGAAATTGAATAAGTCATTTTTTATTTCATACTACTTCTTTTGTTTCCTCAAAATCCACAACACACTCATTATTTATAGACATGGATACCACTAGCATGAATGTTATTATATTTATCATTAACTTATCCTAAATGTAATATTAAATAATATTGACCATATTATAAGACAAATTTATATCCCCTTGTAACTAGTATCCCTTACTCTCCAAAATATAGGTACATTTCTGGTGTACTTTCTCAATTAAAATCAGACAGTTCTGACTGCTTGTTTTATAGTTCTTCTAGATATAACTAATATTTACCTATTATAAAGTATATATTTTAAATATCATATCTTTTACATATCATGGAATATGTGATTTATACATCTCAAAAGATTATATAATTCAACTCACCAAATTAATCTTCTCATATTTCCTATGCATGTCTTCATGGTGAGATTTATTCCATGTGACATTGGTACCAATACTCTCTCGAATTATTCCAACTTGTATTATTCAATACAGTTTTAGTATATGTACTATTTACTAGGTATAAGAAACCATTAAATCCACCTTAGTAGATCATGTTCCCTAGAATATTGGTTTCTAACTTAATTCAATCTCTAGATAGATTTCTCTATTATTAACTTGAATAACTATAAGACTAATAGTTTTTTCCATATGTTATCATACATATTTTTACTTGGAATACAATGATTCTCCCACTAACCTCTGATAAAAACATGGTAAAAAGTCAATACAAATTAAAATTCTATAATCTTATTTCTTACTTAGATCCTATACTATATTTCAATTACTTTTAACCCTTATTGGAATTCAATTACATCATCATCCCTTTATGGTTCCATTACATAGAAGCTTTCCCTGATTGGTGGTCTTGACATTCAATAAAAAACTTAATGATCATAGAACGTATCTATGACAAGTAAAATTATAATATATTTATGAATAATGAATTCTTGTTACTAATAAAGTATTTTTGTACCATGCTTGTACAATCCATGTATATTTTCATTTAAATAACCACTACAATATTCAAAATAATAAGCCCTTATTCATTAATACATGGAATCATTTATTTAATTTCAGTTGATCTTATCAATTTTATATAGTTTCCATATACTACTTACTTGTAATAATTATTACAATCAATTAATAATGTATCACTAGCCATGTTTAATATTAAACCATCGTAATGGTTTTATCCTTACTGTGCATTATGTGTCCCTAGAACATTCCTTTTCCACATGCTCTTGAGGAACTAGTTCCTATTCCCACTACTTGTGCACCTCTAGCATTGACTAAACCCAATTCGGTCTTTTTTACACTTTCTCTAATAGATATTTTCATCCTTTTTATAGAAATATAATCTATAAATTTACTGTTTCTTTTTTTATCTTGTGGTTTTCTATAATATCCTTATAATCTTTTGGATAATTACTATAGATCCACTTTGTGTTTTTTATGCAAATTTTTTTATATCCAAACAAAATCCTATCATCAAAAATAATTTTATTATGATAATGGATTTATATCACACTAAAACTCATATGATATCCATTTTTCATTATAGATAGAATACGGTTATGCGATAATGTGACTATTTGTGAAACCTTTCTTGAAAAATAGATGTATCTATAATGCATAAGTTTTAATAATGATTCTATTTACTTATATCATGTATCTTGTTTGTCTAAGGAAATATGAGATTATCAATTTCTCTGTGATACATTTTATTGATAAAATTTAATAAGAATGAATCATCATTGATCCTTATTAGCATCATAGCCTTGGTGTGGATATGGTAATGTTCATTTAGGAATTACTTTATGCTACATTATATTGATTTATGAATGCTTGGTCAAGATATTCTTCAAAAAAATATCCTGAAGTACCTCATATCTTCTAATCATTCATGTACCATACATCACTTTTACATTCCACAAATAGCACTAAAAGAAAACTTATTAAGTATATTTACCACTAGATTACCCTTGGAATAGTTTGTGATCTCTAGTTGAACTAATTCTTAATTCTTGGTGGAATACATTTATATATAAAGGTTTCTTAGTCCAAAACTAAGTATATAAGTGTGTTGATAGTGCCTAAAATATTTAACTATAAAGAGTCTAAAACCATTCTAGGTATATCCTTAACAACTACTTAGTTTTCCTTGAAAAATTATTATCTTTCCATAACAAGTTATAATAGTATCTTATATTTTTATATTCATTATGTATTGCTTATGATTCATGTATCACTGAACTACTGGTTGAGTATCCGACACCAAAAACATCATCTATTCCAGTAATAGAATAATTTTTCCATAGGTCCAATTGAAATGTAAGAAAAATTCTCTAGCTATACTCAGTAAAAGTTCTACTAAAATCATTAAACATGGAAATTAGAAGCTATGTACTTCTCACCGCTGACTTATGAACCACCCTTTATTAGCCTCTTGGAGAAAACACCTTACAAATTGTAATGTTTCTACACTTACTTGGTTACTATATTCAAATATGAATATTTGATAGGTATATTTTATTCAATGCTCAAAAAGTATTATAAAAAATCATATACAATTTATGAATATACCAGAATAAGAAGTAACTACTTTCTTCTTCAATTAAGATCATTTCATTTAAAAATCTATAGATTTATTTCATGATATGTAAATCGTATAACTTCATGTATGATACCTCTTTTCTTTGAAGGAAATTTTAAAGGTTCCTTTGGTTTCAGTCTTTCCATTGGAATTTTTTTCATTTTCTTTCAACTTTTTCACCATCACAACTAAATATTAAACTTTCTTAAGTTCTTATTTACTTGGTGAACCTTACAAAAAAGGTAATTAAGTGTTTTTAACCATAAAATTCATTTTATGATCTTAAAAAAATAGTTTATATGGGTGAAAATTATGTAAGAATGGTATGTATAGAAGGTTCTTGATCTATATTTTAATTTACACATATCTATTGTAATTATCACCCATTCATATCTTGCTTCACTTTATCCTTACAAACTTCTTAAAGATGATCCAATATATAAAACCATCAAAGTCCTAATGTTTTATCCACAACTCACATTGGATGTTAATGATAATATTATGACATAACCATCATATGCACCAAACATGATTATCCAATAAGAATGTTTCTCACCCTCTCTACTAGAGGAGTCTTAATAGGTATTGGGGACACTAATACCTTGAATTTACTGTATAGTAATTTGTGCAAGCACCTATAATACTCTTGGAAACTCATGAAAATTTGGGGAAAATTACAATAATTATAATAGTGTACTTTTGATATTTTTTTCCATTTACTAAAAAACAAAATCTAGAAGATTAATACATTTATCTTTATTATTAACTTATACATTATTAATTATTTAAATCATTAAATATTTACCAATATTCTATCAAACTCTAAAAACCTATATACTAGCATTGGAATATTATTTTACTTGAGTATTCTAGTAGAATGGACCCTTGAAACCTATCCTTATAGTCTAAAATATTTCCCTATGCCGCTACTTAGAGACTTTATAGGCTGGCACAATATTGTTCATCCACATTAACTCACAGCTCCTTGATCTGTCGAGTGAAGTCCCATCTTATAAAATCATAACATGGTTTACTCAAAGATTGCCTCCAGAGTTGCAACAAGATATACTTGGATAATACTTTGCTTCAAACATCAGTTAATTCAACTCAACACTCTCATAAGAACTCCCGGGTAGTATGATGAACCCTCGACTATGGATGATGAGCACCCCGTAGACTCAATTTTGTTCAAAATAAAATAATGGAAGTTGTTTGTGACTTAATATTTAATTGAGGTGTTTTAAAATATTTTCAATCAATATAATACATTTCTATTAATATTTCCATACTATGTTATAGCAATAACAATTGAACATTAATAGAAAAACATTCATTTATTCTTTATGCATTAATCTTTTTATTATTTTATGTGTTTCTCATTATCATACAAATGTAAAAATAATAATGCATAAAGTAAATTAAAATTATCCAATTGGGATTGAGCATCAAATATCAGTTGATCCATTTAAACTCAATTGATCAAATGTGATCTATTGGTATCATACCAGAGTCGGGTCTTAGCTAATGATGCAGCTCATCCCCGGTACAGTGTGTCCGCTTCTTAGCTGAACTTTGCCTCGACTTGGCATGGTATGTGACTTACAGTGTTTCCATAAATAGTACATAAATACTCTCACATAGGTGGGGGGTCTCAGGAAGTGCAATATACATAATTATAACAATGGACATGTATGGCCTTATCTGTATTAAATAAAAATATGATGATGCATAGACCATCAAAAAATAAATTGCTTATTACAAACATCACATACATGTAATAAATAAAAAAATAAACCATACATGGAAGGATAGTAACCGGTCAAGACTACTCAAAGGGTAAAATTAATGCATGATAAAAAATTAAATATAATAAATTTTAATATGAAGGTATTTAAATAAATTATATGAATTATTTGAATTCAAATAATTTAATTTTGTTTGGTATAATTATTAATTTAATTTTTTTATTCTGAAAATAAATTAATTTAAAATTTTAATTTAAGACCAAAAATTAAATTAATTGCTAGGAATATTAAAATTGTTATTTTTTATAATTTAGAATTAAAATATTAATTTTTATTATGTTTAAATTAATTTTCTAGGCCCTGAAACCCAGTCTAGACCCTTTGTGGGTTGAGCCGGACCTGTGTAGGCTCATTTTAGACTAGGAAAACCTCATACGGGGATGTTCTTGGCTATGTTGACCCACCCTAACCCATTATAGGTTGGGCAGACCTACCCAGGCCCACGCAAGCCCATACTAGGTGGGAAAACCTGGTTAGTTATGGTTTTCCTGATCAGGGCATAGGAAACCAAGGAAAGGGGTTTCATTACTTTGACAAGGAGTAAAGAAGCCTAACTTGTGGAAACATGGAAACATAAACATTGTCAAAAAAAGTTAGCTATATTATCTCCCAATAGGTTCTCTAAGACTAGAACCCCTCTTAGACATATCATACATGAAGTATATCTTCATAACATGGGGAAGGAAATAATTAAAGGGGTGAGATCAGATGTATGATAAGGTTAGAGAGGGGATATATATATAAGCATAAATATGATCATAAGGGTATGAGAATGTGATCATCAAATTAGAAAATAATAACTTGCATATCAAAGATCACAAAAATGAATCATGGAATAAATATTAGTAGTTTATAAGACATGAATCATAAGGTAAATAATAGAATAATCCATGAAATCATAATATAGGAATAATACATGTAATTGTAGCATACACATAAACATGTAATATCATTCATTATAAGTCATGATCATCCCCACTTGTAGACCATTACTTATAAGGGATCAGGTTTCCCAATATTCCTATAGTGTGTCGGGTTTCCCCATCTTCCCATAGTGTATTAGGTTTCCCTATCATCCATCTTAATGGTGACTACACCTACTGGGCGGGACACACCACCATCCCCAGTCAAAGTCCTTTCCTTTTAAGGGATCAGGTTTCCCCATTTTCCTATAGTGGGTTAATCCCTTCAACTTGATTCCCACCATTATCTCATGAGATATTAATCTTTACCCAATGTATTGGAGGGAGATATAGTTTCTATCTCTCACATAACAAAATCATTCAAACATGTACAACATGATAATAAAACTTTCATTATATCATAACCCATAAAAATAAATGGGTTTAATAAACATAATATCATAAACCATGAAATGAAATTCGTATCATAAACATTTCATCATGTCATATCCTATATAAAAGAGATAGGTTTCATAATCATTTCATCAAAGCATAAATCATGAAAGGAAGTGGGTTTCAAAATCATATAACTCGTGGAAGATAAATGGGAGTCAAAAAAATCATGCTATTAAGACAAAACCCATTCAAGAAATAATATAAATAGTTTTATTGCATCATGACCCCAATAATACTTAAACTATAACAAAGGATGACACCTTAGATAGAGAAGGATTTTTAAATATCACTAAAAACATTTCTTAAGGAAAATATCCTTTCCTTGA
Organism: Viscum album; assembly: GCA_963277665.1. NCBI lineage: Eukaryota > Viridiplantae > Streptophyta > Magnoliopsida > Santalales > Viscaceae > Viscum > Viscum album. The sequence goes on from OY728123.1 coordinate 673,210,677, forward strand.
AAATATTTTTCATAAAACCATTTCAAAAATAATTTTCTTATAAAGAGTGATTTATAGTTTAATTTAAAAAAATTATTGAAGGAAATAACTTTTCTGATTTAAAATACAATTTTTAAAAAATAAATCATTTTTAAAACCATTTTATTTTAAAATAGATTTGAAAAATTATAAATTAAGGTTGAAAATATTTTGAAAACCTTTCTCTTTGAAAACACCACAAAAACTCATAATGAAATCTTGCAGAAATTTTTAAAACCTTTTTCTTTGAAAATAATTTGAAAACTATAAAAATAAGGTTTTAAATAATTTTTGAAACAATTTTTCTTCAGAAATTATAAAATAAGCTCAAAAAAAATTTAAAACCATTTTCCTTGAAAACTTATAAAAGATGCTTGAAAACAATTAAAACACTTTTTAAATATAATTTTTTAAAAAAACATTTTTCTTTGAAAAAAATTAAAATTGATAAATTTCAAAAATATCTGGGAGAAAATTTTCTTTAAATATAATAACATTGTAAACTTATAATAGAAGAATCAAGAAAAAGATGGTCATGGAGACGGGTAAGTCTGTACATGTCAAACATTCCTTTTTCACCTTAAAATTTTAGAAAAGATGCTTTATCAGAAAATGATAAGTAGATTACCTTTAAAAATAATTTTTAAAATGGTAAAACATGGGTTTAAATTTCATTTAAACATCATAGGATAATAGTAAAATATTTTTTAAAACGTTTTTAGAAAACATGGTCTTGAAAGAACATCGATTTCTGATCAAAAAGAAAAATAATATCAGGTTTTCATGAAAACATTTTCTTAATTATATTTAGTACCAAAGAGTAGTAAATTGTACCATTACATGGATATAACATGAATAAACATAGGTTAATAAAATTAATTATAGTCCTTGAGATATGGATCATAATATTTTACCAATGTAATCATAATCATCAACAATCTCGATAAATGATGATATTATAGCTATAAACCATTACCACTTTGGTAAATTTGAATCATAATAAAATTAAATGACTCTTTTTCATATCATTAAAATAATTATATTCATGATATAACATTTAAAATGAAATATGTAAATCCCATAGAAAAATATAGGTGCATAACATGGCATGTGTCTCAAAGAAAAAATTTTGATAAAAATTACTTTACTGATTTAGTAACTTTTGAAACATAAACCCCATGAAAGAAAGATCATAAAATTTTTATTTAAATACCCCTAAATTTTAGTATAACAATAATATAATACATCCATGGTCATTATACACACCACAAAAAATAAATGAGTTGTGAATAATGCATGTATCACACAGAAATAAAAAGTGAGATGAAATTCCCTTACCTTAATTATTGAAATTCTTTGTACAAATTCAAAACTCCTCTATAATAAATATAATTTTTTCATAAATATACCAAATAAACATATTATAATATTTAATACCATATATTATTCACTTTTGTCTTTATATTACTCATCTATTAACAATTCCATATTAAAGTAATGTTTCGGGTAATAACTGCTTTGTTTGTCATAAGTGTTCTGAGTTGTTATTCATGATCCTCTTACATAGATTAAGATTTACTTATTTAAAGAATGTAAAACAAGACATATATAACATATATATTCCTTATATAAATATTTATATTAATCTATTAAATATGTAAATATTAAATGAAATACACCATTCATGAAATTGGTATGTTGTATGTATGCATGAACGATACTTACATTTTATTGTCATATTGAAAGAAAGTAAACGATATACATTTATATAAATATATAATATAATTAAATTATAATTATTATTTCATATATATCATATATTATTTAAGAAACCCATACTTAATGCATCCCATGTAAAGTGTGATTGAATCAAATCGCTTTGAGGAGGCAGTAGTCCACACTTCCCCAAACGAAGTTATCATATTTACACAAAATGGAAAGCATGAAGGTAGGATTTATATAATAAGTAAATAAGTATAAATACATCATAAATATAATATATATCATATAAAATATAGTTTACATTATAATTATCAACCATGAAAGGTGGTAAAAACTAACAACATTGTTTTGGGAGGCGGTAGTTCGTCGTACACAACAACGGTAAGTTTGTTACTCATTAGATAGAAGTGTGTAAAATTGAATGTTGACCCCTTATAATAAAAAAATATCATTATATTTATGATATTGGTATTATTATATGATAATTTAATAGTAATAATTGATGTTTTAGAGGAATAAAATAAAGGAAAGGAGCATGAAGAAGGATGTTACCTCTTCTTTGGGTAAATCCTTTTGGTTTTCACCAAAGGGATTCCATGGTTGGATTTATTACCAAAGATATTATTCTAGGATGTATTTAGGGATTTTAAAAATTGAATTGGGTAGATTTTGGCCAAACCTAAGTGTCTTGAGTGGTTCTAATAAGGGGGAGAGGTGGTGGACTTTTATTAGGGAGGGAGGGGGAACAGTTGGAATTTTTTAAAACTAGGTGTACCCACGTTTTTACCTAAAAAGTCAAAAAAACAAAAAAACTCAATAATTTAAGTTTTATGGATGAAATAATCAAATGGTTTTTGGATGATATTATAAATTATTTGGGCCCTTAAGTTTAAGTTTTAGTCCCTTATTAAGCTTAAGATTACCTTAATCACTGTAATTAATTTTAATCACTTTCACTACTCATTTTTGGTAAAACAAAATAAATCTAATATGATTAGAATATAAATTTTATACTAATTAAATCTTTATTTGTCTATTTTTGGAAATTCAATTTATATAAGCATAAAAAGTAAGTTTAATGTTAATCTTTCAAACGGGGTGATAAAGTGGGTTTTTCAAGTTATAATGTTCAAAAGTTCATTAAGCTTTTATATATAAATTCAATATAAAAATAATTAAAATTAACTACACATGATATGTATAATTTATCTATTTTTTAATTTAAATAAAACATAAAATATAATTTAACTATATAAATAAATTATATGAAAAATATTTTTTGAATTAAAATTTAGTATTTTTTCACTATTCATCCAAAATGTGGTTTCCTAGAAAAATCCAAAAAATTTAACTTAAGCTAATTTTGTCTTTATTAATTTAATAAAAAAGTTAATTTTATCAAATTCAATTTATAAAAGTTTCTAAAATTAATTTTATTATTTTTCACATAAGGACATAAAAAGAATTTCTTTTAAGAAAATAGTATTTTCAAACATATAGACTTTTCTAAAACAATTGTATTAATTATTATCAAAATGATTTATCTATATAAAACAATTATAAGTAATATTTAAAAATTATTTATTACTATTCATATTACTAAATTTAACACCTATGTTATAACTATCCCATTATAATAATAAAATGTTGTTTCATAGAAATTCAATGTTACGTGTAACGCAATCCTTGTCGGCGTTGCGTGTAGTGTAAGATTAACTTTGTATTTAATATAAAAAAGTTTTAATTATTGTATTATAAAATTCATGACATCAAAAAGTAATTTATTCAAAGAAAAATATTTAAAAATCTTAGGGTGTTACTTTTTACCCACCTTAAAATGAATTTCGCCCTCAAAATCCATCTGGATTATTAATGGTTTAAAACTTGAAATTTACTTTCATTGAAACTCACGTCATAAAAATTAACAATAAAAATTCATATAAAAAGTAAATGTTGAAAAAAATTATTACCTAAAGTAAAAAATTACTAGGTTTCCACATAAGAGAACAATTGTGGGAGTTAAAAACATGTACATTGAAGAAAAGCATAAATAATCATAGATATTGATAAAGATCTTTGATCACAAGAAAGTGGGTGATCTAGAGAATGTTAATAATCACAAAACCATAAAGTGAATAAGAATTAAATAGCTCATCGATATCATAAAAATGATGATAATAGGATAACATTTTATTTCATGACCCTTTTCCTAAAGTTGAATAATTTTTTCTCACAAGAATATATACTTGATTTAATTCCCTTTAATAAGTAAAATATCACCCATTGTTTGCGTCTTGAAAAATTTCCACTCCACCTCTTTATTAAAAAATGAAGGTGAACTTTTCATTCCTAAATAAAAATAGATCTTGGGATCCATGATAACTCATCCCATGTGTCTTCAGTTACCATAAACACAAATTGGTTAGAACATGTTATCCAATATTCATAAATACTCATGTGGTGAGATAATAATTTAATCTAAAAAACTTTATCCAAAAGTTTAACTTAAACTTTCCATAAATGGTTAGCCTTATAACCCTTAAAAAGTGTGAAAATATAAATCTTTATAATGAAGTCACAAAATTAGCTTAAAATTTGTCCCCATATATTATAAAGTATCTCTTGGTTTTCACATTCCAAACATGTGAATACCCTCATCATATATTCTCTTGACACATGTTAATAATCGGAATTACCATAAATCCTTTTGTAAAACATGAATTCTTCCTTCTTATAAATATTTATAGATATAGTCCCTAAATATAAGAAGTTTTGAACTTTAACCACGATAATATAAACCACTTTGAAAACAAATACATTATCAGTTATAAGTTCATCGATACTATCTAATTTACTTTATCTAAATAAATCATCACTTTTTCCATGCTAAAAATGATTTTAGCATCATCTTGAACACATTAGAGGTTTCTATCCCTTAATAAAAATATCACCTTTTAATGAAATTTATTTTCTACATCATCAGTACCATTTAGAATATACTTTCAAATAATAAATGAAAATATTATACTGACAATGCTTATATATTTCATGCATTGTATAACATAATATTTTAATTCCAAAAAATAAATACTTCATTCATCCCACTTACTTATTAAACAATTAACTAAGATTCATAGACTATTCCTTAATACCCCTTTCCTAAAATATGAAATATGAATAATGTCTCTACACTTATCAAACTCAATGTCATCATTCTCATCAACAATACTATTAGAACATCACATACCTTTCATATGTTATTCCTTGTCTCTTTATCATCAGCAGAAAAACCATTACTTGTACCAAATTTTTTATTCTCTTCCTGATCCTTTCACATAGGACATATATTTTAATAATGACCATTCATTCCACACATAAATCATTTAACCTTTAATGGTGTCTTAAAGAGGAAAATATTATTATCTGTTACATTAACTGAAATCATCATATTTCCTTTACAGCTACTTTCTTTGTGTACTTATTTTCCATAGTAAAAACTTATTATAGTTACTCTAATTAATTCAGTTAGGTGATTATTTCCACATTATTATTATAAAGTAAACTGTATCTTATTTCCTCCATGGTCTCCATTTCCCAAACTCTTATGGAACTTCTTCCTTCTATTCTTTTGTGAGTCCAAGAGTTGGTTAAGGTACACGTTTTTAATCATGCTCTGTGAAAACTGATTAGGAGTGATTAAAACATACTTCATTCTAGTGATCATTCCATTTTAATTCTTATAATAAATGTTTCCATCACATTTATCATTAACCCTTTTCCTTCTAGTTCCTGTCATTGACTTAAACCAAAAATCATAGAGTAAGAAATATTTATCATAGTGAGGAACCCCATAATCATGAAAACCCACTTATAAGATTTCTAAATTATTACACCTTATTTAATCTATGAAACCTTAGGTTTATTCTCGGTTATTAATAGCAAATTTATTATTAAATAATTTATGATGTTTTATAAAGAGTTTGTTAATTCCAAAACCATATCCCCCAGGAGTGTCAAACTAGGTGCATAGTAAGGCATGTTTTCATGTTTGAGGATGCTCTTGAGTCAGGCCCAATGAACCTTGTTAGAGTTGTTACTCCTAGGTACACATGTTCCAGAACCATATCCTCCAGTATTATCAAGATATTGATTTATTTCTCAAAAACCACTCACTCTATACTTTACCAAAATTCCAAGATATTATTATATACTTTTCATCATCCTCAATCTTATCCTTAGAGTCATCACTAGAAATATCCTTAGAATTATTCTGACGTATCTCGCTAAATTTTTCAAATCCTAGTTTCCATAGGATAACTACACTTTTGTTATGATACCAACTATAAAAACCTAGTATTAACATACATAAACATCACATCATTCTTTCAAAATACTTAAAACATTACAAAAATAGAATCCCAAAGACTGTATTATTCTAGTGCCTTTAGAAACATGGAAACATAAACACTTGTACATAAGTGAGATACGTTATCTCCCAAAAGTTTCTCCAATTCTATAAACCCCCTTATAAATATCATACATCAAATATATCTTTATAACCGGGGGAAGGAAACAATAAAATGGGTGATATCAGATTCTTATTAAGGTTAAATAAGGGAGATATGTAGGCATAAACACGAGCATAAAGGTATGAGAATTTGATCATAACATTGGAATCTCATACCCTTTATATCATATATTATTAACATGGATCATGGAATAAATATTATAATTTCATAATACATGAATCATAAAGGAAACAAGAGCATAAGAAATGAAAGCATAACATGGGAATAATACAGAGAAGCATGGAATACACATAAATATTTAATATCATTTTCTATAAGTCAAGAAGTATTTCTAGAACGTATCAGGGCACTTCATTGGGACTACACCTACTGTTCGGGACACACCACCATCCCCAGTCACAATCCTTTACTTATATGGGATCGGGTTTCCACATATTCACCTAGTTGATCAGGTTTCCCCATATTCCCAAAATGAATCGATTTTACCAATATTTCATCTTCATGGTGACTACACCTACTGGGCAGGACACACCACCTTCACAAGTTGTAGTCCTTTCCTTTTAAGGGATTAGCTATCTCCATGTTCCCAAAGTAGATCAAGACTTTTGACTTGATTCCCATCATTATATCATGAGATATAAATATTTACCCGATGCATTAGAGGGAGATATAGGTCCCACCCATCACATAATAAAACTATTTATACATGTTCCACAATATAATAAAACTTTCATCATATCATGACCCATAAAATGAGATGGGTTTCAAAAAAATCATATCATAACCCATGAAATGAAATGGGTATCATAACCCATGAAATTAAATGGGTATCATAACCATTTCATCACAAGATAACATATAGAGAATATATAGGTTTCATAATCATTTCATAAAAGTATAACCTATGAAAGGAATCTTGTTTCAAAAAGTATATAACCCATGGAAGATAAATGGGTGTCATAAAAATCATAAAATTAAGAAATAAACCATTTAATAAAGGATATGAATGGTATTATTATATTATGTCCCCAATAAATCTTAAACTATAAGAAAGGATGAAATCTTTTATAGTGAATGATTTTTAATGATCTCTTGAAACATTTATTAAGGAAAATATCCTTTATTTGAAAATCCTTTTAATAAAACCATTCCAAATATCCTTTTCTTATAAATAAATCTTTACAATTTCATTTAAAATAGTTATTAAGGAAAATATCATTTCAACTTTGAAAAATTATTGTTAAAACATTAATCATTTTGAAAACTATTTGCTTTTAAAATATCATTAAAACATATAAAGAAATATTAAAAATATTTTTAAAAAAAAATTCATTGAAAACTAATATTTAAATATTAAAAAAATGATAACATTTTTCTTTGAAAATACTTTAAAAACAATAAAAATATGGCTTGAAATCATTTTAAAAACAATTTTCGTTCAGAAAATTTAAAATAAACTTGAAAACATTTTTAAAATCATTTTCTATGAAAACTTATTAAATAATCGTCAAAACATTTAAAACAATTTTTAAACATAAAACATTTTTTTAAAACCCTTTTTCTTTGAAAACCATTATAAAATAAACAAATTTAAAAAATATTAGGAAATTTTTTAAAAAAAATAATAACCTTTTAGATTTAAAAAGTAATATTCAAGAAAATGACTTTCATGATGGAAGGTAAGTCCATACATTCCAAATATTCCTTTTGCACAGATAAAGTTTAGAAAAAATAATTCATCAGAAAAGGGAAAGAAGATTATTTTTTAAAACGATAACTATGAATAGGTAAAAACAAGGGTAAAAATGTCATTTAAACATCATAGGATGATAGTAAAATATATTTTAAAACCTTTTTATAAAAAATGTTTTTGAAATAACACAGTTTTCCAACCAAAAGGAAAAATAACGTCAAGTTTTCATAAAAACATTTTATTAATAATATTAAGTACCAAAGAGTATAAAATGGTAAAATTACTTGAATATAACATTCATAACCATAGGGGAATAAAATTAATGAGATTTATTCAGATAGGTTTCATAATATTTCATCAATGGAATCGTAATCATAAACAATCTCAACAAATGATGAGATTGTAGCTATAAACTGTTACCACTTTGGTAACTTTGAATCAAAATAAAATAGAAAGAATAACATTACATGAATCATGAAATATCATGAAAATAATGATATTCATGATATAAAATGTAAAATTTAGTATACACACCTCATAGAAAAATATAGGTGCATAACATGGCATGTGTCTTAAAGAAGGAAAATTGAGACAAAATTACTTTACATGTTTGGTAACTTTTGAAACATAAAAACCATAAAAGAAATATCATAAAATGGATATTTAAATACATATAAATTTAAGTATAAGATTTATTTAATACATCCATGGGTATTATACAAACTGCACAAAATAAATGGTTGGTGAATAAGGAATTTATCTCACAAAAAAAAGTGAGATTAAATTTCCTTACCATAAGTCTTGTATTTCTTTATACGCACTAAAAACTCATGTATAATACATAAAAGTTTATTATAAATATAAAAAATAAAAATATTATTATATATAGTACCATATATGATTCACTTATGACTTTATATTACCCATTTATTAATAATTCCATGTTAATGTAATGTTTCGTGTAATAACTGTTTTGTTTATCATACATGTTTTGACTTGTTATTCTTGATTCTCTTACCTAGATCATGATTTAATTATTTTCATAATGTAAAACTTGATTTATATATAATATATATTATCTATATAAATATTTATTGTAACTTATAAAAGATATAAATATTAAACGAAATACACCATTCATTGAAATGGTAGGCCATACAAGCGCATGAAGGCTTCTTTCGTTTTATTATCGTATTGAAATAAAGAAAGTAAATGAAATATATGTATATAAAAATATAATATATTTATAGTATAATTATTATTTCATATATATAATATATTTTTACTAAACTGATCCTCAATACATCCCAAGTAAAGTGTGAACGAATAACATCACTTTGAGGATGCGGTACTCCACACTTCCCCAAACAAAGTTATCATATTTACAAAAAATGGAAATAATGAAGGTAGTATTTATATAATAACTAAAAAAGTATAAATAAATCATAAATATAATATATATCATATAAAAACATAGTTTCCATCATAATTCTGAACCACTATAGATGGTAAAGGTAACACCAACACCATCGTTTCGTGATGTGGTAGTTCTTCGTACACAAGGACGGTAAGCTCATTACCCATTAGATGGAAGTGTGTGAAAGTGTAGGTTGAAAACTTATAATAAACAAATATCTGTATATTGAGGATAATAGAATTATTATATGATCATTTAATAATAATAAATGAATTGGTGGATAATTAAAATAAAGGAAAGGAGCTTGAGGAAAGATGTTACCCCTTCTTTGGGTAAATCCTTTTGATTTTCACCAAAGGGCTTCCTTGGTTGGATTTTGGCCCAAAGGGGGGACACATGGAGGAATCAAGGGACGTTTGAAGGTGAATTAGGAAAATATATTCTGAACTTATGTGTATTTAGAGGTTTGAATAAGGGGGATAGGTGGTGGCCTTTATAAGGTAGGGAGGGGACACACTTGGCATTTATGAAAACAGGTTAGGTGTACCCATGTTTTACCTAAAAATCCTAAAAAACAAATAAAACTAAATAATTTAAGGTTTATAGAAGAAATATATCTATATAATGGGTTTTTCACAAGTGGATATGTCATTTAGGCCCTTAAAATCAAGGTCCAGTCCATTACTAAGATTAATTTTACCTTTATTTTTTGTAATTAATTTTAATCACTTTCACAAAAGTTGTTGGTAAAAAAAAAGTTGATATTATTATACTATAAATATTATAATTATTATGACCATTTATTTTATTTTTTCAAATTTTAATTCAAATAATAATAAAAATCAAGTTTAATGCTAATCTCATGGACATGGTGAGAAAATGGGTTTTTAAAGTGAGAATGTTCAAAATTTCATTAAGATTTTATATATAAATTCAATATAAAAATGAGTCAAATGACCTAAATTTGACTGATAGATGTATTATTTATCTATTTTTACTTTAAATCCAAATTAAAATATAATTTAAATATATAAATAAATTAGGGAAAAAAAGTTTTGAATTAAAATTGAGTATTTTTAATTATTCATCAAAAAATGAGGTTTCTTAGAAAAAAACCCAAAAAACTCACCCTAAGAAAATTTTGGAAATTTTAATTTAAAAATGAAGTTTATTTTAACATATTAAATTCATAAATTTGTCTTAAAATAATTTTATAATTGCTCATAGAAGGACATAAAAAGAAGTTCATTTGAGGAAATTTTACTTTCAAACATATAAATAATTTACTAAAAAATATTTCTTACTATCAATATGATTTATCTATATAAAAAAATTATAAATAATATTTAAAAATTAGTTATTAATATTCATATTACTATGTTTAATTTCTATATTATAACTATCCCATTATAATAATAAAAAAAATTCGAAGAAATTTAGTGTTGTGTGTAACACAAGCCAAGTCGGTGTTATTGTATTGTAGGATTAACTTAGTATATAATATAAATAAAGTTTAACTTAGTGTATCATGAATCATATGATATTAAAATTTAATTTATTTAAGAAAAGTTTCATAAAATATCTTTGTGTTATGTGGGCATCGGTCATAGCTGAAGTAACCATTGGTGGGGTGTGTTTAGCCAAGTGAGCTAGTAGTTGAGGCCGAGGAGGCGTGCTCTGGGTCTATCCATTGGATAGAATTACTATAATGGGTGAAGGAGGTGTACCATGTTGTAATACTCTTGATTTTCAGGTTGGAGGCATGTGGGGTGAGTAAATCTCAATGGTGGTGCATGACAATCTAGATAAGTGAGAGTGTGGTTGGCTAAATGGTGGAGGCACAGAAGAGGAGGGATTGTGCATGAAGGTGTACAGAGAGACCGACAGAAGTGGGGTACAAGTCAGGCAATGGAGATGGCCATGACTTTTGTACTAGGACATGTTGGTCATCCGAGGAAGTCATCAGCGATGAGGCCTATAAGGAACCGGCCTTAAAACATTACATAATATTAAATTAAATGAATAAATCACATTGAGGATCTTTTCAGGTTTAGAGTTTTAGATAATTAGGACATAACTATTACATCTCAAAAGATTACAAAGTAGATACTACTACTTAGTTTCCATTTTTTTCATAAAATAAAAACTCTTGAAAAAAGGTTATATCTATTTCCATGTTTTAGACAGCATGACATTTCCTTGATCCCATCCCTGACCCAATTCCACATTATGTCCTATGAAAAAACATTTCAAAAACTTGGGATGAGCATAAAAAGCTCAGTAAGGGATACACAGAGAAGGAAAATTGTTAGTTTTTCAAAAAAACAAGTAAACCCTGAATACTTTATCATTAGTAATACATTTCACCTTTATAAAGTTGTAAATACTCTTCACTGAATAAAAGATCATTTCTTACCCTTTTTGTAAGAAAAATATTACCATGAAACTCATATAAATAACACATAACATATAAAGGTAACATGGGACATAAACACACTTAAATGGAATAACCATACGGTCAACTTCCACACATATCACTAAATGGTATAGCCATACGACCGACTTTCATACCCAATGCATTGGAGGTTATAACATAACCACCTGTCTTGGTTTGTCACGGAACCACCCGTCATTTGGTTTATCACGTAACCACCCGTCAAATGTCCAAGTACCATTATAAAGTCATAACACATAAAATATTTAAAATATAAACATTTCACTAATAACCTTTAATTTTCAATCACAAGAAATAATTTCAAGATATTGAAATAATAAATCCATTTTAAAAACCATTTTCAATACCAAACCACCCAAAAACTGAATAAGGGGTTTCCTTTTCATTTTAGAAAACATTAAGGCTTATAGAGGAAGCCAAATAACGATTACGGCGGTGGAGAGGTCATTGTCACCGCAAATGTTAAAAACATTACATTTGTTATTTAGGAAAAAACTTTGTAGAAAAAAAATTCCCTTTGAATGAAAGTAAAATTCAAAGGGTTTTACTATACACCGTGTAAAAGAATAAGGTATATATTATCGAAATATGCCTCAAGGAAAGGAGATTGAGACGAAGTCCCTTACCTCGTGTCCGACTTGACTCGGTTGTTCTTTAATCTCCTGAAGAATAAACTAAAGTTAATTTATACTTTCTTAATAACCTTTTTCAACTTTATTATTCCTTTTATATCACTTATTACCATGTTATAAACATTATGTAATCATTCAATTTAATAATGGTCATTTTTTCGATTTTTGGTACTTGAGTCAAAAATAAACACCTTATATTTACAAGTTGTCCTTGTGGTCAATATTCCATTATATCTAGAATTATCTTCATGATTTAGATATAATATATATTATATATATCCAGTATATACATGTATTTATTATAGTACATAACATTTGGAGATAAGAAATGAAATGCACCGTTCATGGAGACGGTAAGCCGTACGTACGCATGAACGCTACTTTCATTTCTATTTATTATTTTAATGGAATTAAAACATAATGGTACATAGGTATATTATAATTCCAATACAATATCATATATAATATCATTAACTCTATCCTTTATTCATCTCACATATGGCATTAACGAGTCATATCACTTTGAGGGGGCGGTAGTCCGCAATCCTCAAATGGGATTATCGTGTTTACACATAATGGAAACCATAAAGGTATGATATAAAAGAAAAATAAAGAAGCATAAATAAAAAATAAACATAATATGTATCATATATAAATATAGTGTCATCTTAATGGACACCATGAGAGGAGGTAAGAGATAATTGAACAATAATCATTTCGTGAGGCGTTAGTTTTCCATCCACAGAAACATTATGTTCTTCACCAATTAGATGGAGGTGTGTGTAAGTGTAGTTATAATACTTCCCATAAAAACATACTACTATATTGAGGATACTGTTTTTTCTATAAAGGAAAGTAATAAAAAGATTTTAGGGGTTGGAGAAGTAAAATAAAAGAAAATAAGTTAAGAGAAACCATTACCTTTAATTTGGGTAACTCCCTTTGGTTTGAACCAAAATGGATTTTTGAAGTGCCTTATGCCTAAGGTAAGGCTTCTAAGTGGAATTAAGGGATTTAGAGAGCTTAATTGGGAAGAGTTTGGACAGGACTAAAGTCTTGAGAGGTGTGAGGAATTGGTTAGAATTGGTCTCTTTTTATAAGGGAGAGGAGGGGCTCTTTAGGAAAGTGTGAAAATATTATTTTATAATATAATGATATTCACTTTATAAAAGTCCAAAAATCATTAGAGTAAAATATAATTTGATTCATGGTCTAAATAAAATCATCCAATAGAAATTGGACAGGTTTTGAATAATATTTTAATCATTATAATCATATTTATTTAAATCATTTATTAATGAGGTAAATACTGCATCATTATTGTGTCAAAAATAATTTAATTTATTCGATTTCTAAAAATTATAAAAAAACTACCATGATGTATGAATTATTTTTATCTTTCCATTGAATATTTATAGTCAAAAATATGACTTATATAACACCATATAAAAATTACTTTACTACAAGATTTTTGTTTTCGTCATTTTTGCCATTACTTTAAATTAATTAATCTATAGTGTCATTATCATTCATTAGTGGCTCCATGGGGTCATAAAATCGACCCAAGGATGCCCATAGTCGTCCATTACTCATAAAATAAGGTTAGGACAAGTGTTAAGGTAATTTTGAATTATTATAATATTCTTTTAACCTTGAATTGCCCAATTTACCTTTAACCGTGGTAAAAAAAGTCAAAAGTTAGTATTCACCAAAAAATATTTTCATATTATTGAAACACATTTTACTTACTAATAACAACCATTTTTGTCGGATTTTCGAAATTCAATTCACAAAAGTGGTAAAATTTCATTTAAATGAAAAAGTCAGTTTTTTAATTACTACTAAATGGTTTCATTATTCATCAAAAATTGATGTTTTTCAGAAAAATACCAAAAATTCAGCCGAAGATTTATTTGATATTCTGAATTCAAAAATGAAGTTAATTTTTACAAATTAAAAACATAAAAGTGGAATTAATTAATTTTAAAATTAATTCTCATTGTTAAAACAAATAGCGTGTTTTTAAGAAACAATAACTATCAAAAGATTCACACTTGTTTATGTCCACTTTCAAAGTGAAATTAATTCCAATGACCAAATTGGATTAAATTGTAAAAATATATTATAATTACACTTTAAAACCAATTAAAAATATAATCTAACCTTATAAATAAATTATATTAAAATGCAGTTTTGAATTAAAACACAATATTTTTCACTATTCTTTAAAAATGAACTTTATCGGAAAAATTCCAAAAAAAATACAAAGAAACCCATTGTTGTGTATCGGGTACACTATCAAACATAGAAACCCTTTTAAATTAAAATTAATATTTAATTCAAAAATATTAATAAATATGAAAATCTATTATTCTTCATTTACCTAGTATGTTGCATCCTTCCCCCCTTTTGGAAATTGCATCCTCGCAATTTTTATTCACTTATCAAAATAAGTGGAGGTATTTATCCCTCATAGCATTTTCATATTCCCACGTTGTCTCTTCAATCATATAGTTTTTCTAAAAAACATTTACCTGATGAATTACCTTATTCCACAACTCTTGCTCTCTTCAGTCAAGAATCTGGGCTATTTATTCTTCATAAGAGAGATTATCTTCCAACTGAAATACCTCTGGACTCAAAACATGAGATGGATCTGGCATATACTTTCTTAACATCAAAACATGAAAAAAATTGTGTACCTGGGATAAACTTGGGGGTAAATCCACTCTGTATGCAACTAATCCAACTTTCACTAGGATTTAATATGGTCCAATGAACCTCAGACTCAACTTTCCCTTCATACCAAAACACATCACACTTTTCCATAGAGAAACTTTGAGAAAGACATGATCACCCACCTCAAAAAAAGATCCTTCCTCTGGTTATCTCCATAACTTTTATGCCTGCTCTGATCCATTCTCATGTTTTTTTTAATCAACTAAACTTTCTCTGCCATCTCTTCTACCAATTCTAGTCCCATAAGCTTCCTTTCACCTACTTCATCCCAAAAATCTAGAGTTCGACAATGCTTTCCATATAAAGCCTCAAATGGATCCATTTGTATACTGGAATGAAAACTGTTATGATAAGAAAATTCAACCAAAAAAATATGTTGGTCCCAACTTCCGTGGTAATCTAGTGAACATGAACGTAGCATATCTTCTAAGGTCTGAATTGTTCGTTTTTACTTTCCATCTGATTGAGGATGAAAAGTTGTACTAAAATTTAATTCAGTAACCAACGACTTTGGAAGGCCTTTTCAAAAGTTAGAAGTAATCCTGGGATCATGATCAGATACAGCGGAGAGGGGAACACCATGTAACCTGACTATCTCTTTAACATACAACCGAGAAAGTTGATCTAGAGACAAAGTATCTCGAATAGAAAGGAAATGATCAGATTTAGTCAATCGATCAACTATAGCCCAGATTGTATTATCACCACGAGATGTCTTTGGTAATCCCACAACAATGTCCATGGATATATTTTCCAATTTCCACTCTGGAACCGATAAAGACTAAAGAATCCCTTTCAGAAACTATCGCTATTCTTTAACCAGGTGACAAGTCAAACACTTCACAGTAAAATCAACAATATCTCTTTTCCTTACATCCCACCAGTAATACTCCTGAAGATTTTTCTACATCTTAGAACTACTAGGAAGAACTAAAAATAGAGAACTATAAGCTTCACATTACAACTCATTCTTCAACTGTGAATCACAAGGCACACATAATCTCTTCCTAAGCCTCAAAACACAATCATTATCAACGTTAAAATCAGGAAACTTACCCTTCTGAACCAACTCTACCTTTTTCTGCAACTCACTGTCTTCTTTCTGCGCTTTCTTTATTATGTCTGATAGAGATGATTTCACTGACACCTTAAACAAAACAGAATAATTTCCTGCACCAACAACTTCTATGCCAAATTTCATCAAATCAAAAACCAAAGGATTTTGTTCCAAACATAGCATGGTTAATGAGACATTACTTTTTCGACTCAAAGCATCATCCAATTTATTTACTTTTCCCAGATGGTAATGGATCGTGAAATAATAATCCTTGATTAATTCCAGCCCTCTCCTATGTCTCATGTTCAATTCTTTCTGAGTGAATATATAATTTAAACTTTCGTGGCCAGTATATATTTCACATTTTACTCCACACAAATGATGCCTCCAAATTTTTAAAGCAAAAACAACAGCAGGTAATTCCAAATCATGTGTTGGGTAATTTAACTCATGAGGTTTCAACTAACATGAAGCATAAGAAATTAACTTATCATTCTGCATAAGGACACATCCAAGTCCTTTCAATGAAGCATCACTATAAATAACAAACTCACCATTTTTGGAAGACAGTGACAAAACTGGAGCATTAACCAATCTTCTTTTCAATTCCAGAAAACAATCATCACATTCTTTTTTCCAAATGTACTTAACACCTTTTTGAGTTAACTTAGTCATTGGACTAGATAACCGTGGAAATTTCTCAACAAACCTCTGGTAATAACCTTCCAAACCAAGAAAACTACGAATCTCGGTTATATTTATGGGTCTTGGACATTCTTCAACAACCATTGTTTTAGCAGGATCAATAGTTATGCCATTTTTTTGAAATAATGTGACCAAGGAAAGAAATTTGTTGTAACCAAAACTCACACTTTCTTAATTTCCCAAAAAATTTCTTTTCTTGTAAGGTTTGAAAGACAACCCATAAATTAATTTCATTCTTCTCTTTACTTTTATAATAAACCAAAATATAATCAATAAATAGAACCATCATTTATCACCTAAGTCAACTTAGCCATCACTGTAGTAAACTGCTCAATTCTGATTCTGACCATCTCAGGTTGCTGATTTAGAAGATTATTCTCCTATGTATGTCTTCACAACATAGCTACCATGTTTCCTCTATGAAAAACCATTCTTAACACAGAAATATCTTAGGCGAAGAAATATGGTAATCTCTAAATGCTATATCATTTCAATATTACCATAAATTAATTTAGGGACACTAATTTAACAATACCCTAACTCCTAATGTTTTAAAAACCGACCTCTGATACCAACTATAAGGACCCAGCCTTAAAACATTACATAATATTGAATTAAATGAATAATCCACTTTGAGGATATTTTCAAGTTTAGAGTTGTAGAGAATTTGGACATAACTATTACATCTCAAAATATTACAAAGTAGACACTTCTACTCAGTTTCCATTTTTTCATAAAATAAAAACTCTTGGAAAAAAGAGTCATGTCTAGTTCCATGTTTTAGATAGCATGACATTTCCATGATCCCATCCTTGACCCTATTACACTTTATGTCCTGTGAAAAAACATTTCAAAAACTTGGGATGAGCATAAAAATATCAGTAAGGGATACATAAAAAAGTAAAACTGTTAGTTTTTAAAAACAACAAGTAAACCATGAATACTTTATCATAAGTAATACATTTCACCTTTATGAAGTAGTAAATACTCTTCACTGAATAAAGATCATTTCTTACCCTTTTTGTAACCAAAATATTACTATAAAACCCATATAAAGAACACATAACATATAAAGGTAACTTGGGACATAAACATACTTAAATGGAATAACCATACGGTCAACTTCCATACATATCACTAAATGGAATAGCCATATGCCCAACTTCTATACCCAATGAATTGGAGGTTATAACGTAACCACCCATCCTGGTTTATCATGGCACCACCCGTCATTTGTTTTATCACGTAACCAACCGTCAAATGTCCAAGTACCATTATAAAATCATAACACATTAAATATTGAAAATATAAATATTTCACTAATAACTATTAATTTTCAATCACAAGAAATAATTTCAAGATACTGAAATAATAAATCCATTTGAAAAAATATTTTCAATCCCAAAACACCCAAAAATAGAATAAGTGATTTCCTTTTCATTATAAAAAACATTAAGGATTATAGAGGAATCCAAATAATGATTACGGTGGCGGAGAGGTCATTGTCGCCGCAAACGTTAAAAAATTTTTGTTTTTCTTCTAGTAAAAATATTCCTAGAAAAAATATTCCCTTTGAATGAAAGTAAAATTCAATGTGTTTTACTATATACCATGTAAAAGAAGAAGGTATATATTATCAAAATATGCCTCAATGAAAGGAGACTGAGATGAAGTCCCTTACCTCGTGTCCGAGTTGACTCGATCGTACTTTAATCTCCTGAATACTAAACTAAAGGTAATTTTTACTTGATCAAAAACCTTTTTCAGATTTATTATTCCTTTTATATCACTTATTACCATGTTATGAACATTATGTAATCATTCAAGATAATAATGGTCGTTTTGTCGATATTTGGTACTTGAGTCAAAAATGAACACCTTATATTTACAAGTTGTCTGTGTGGTCAATAGTCCATTATATACAGAATGATATTCATAATTTAGATATAATATATATCATATATATCCAGTATATACATGTATTTATAATAGTACATAACATTTGGAGTTAAGAAATGAAATGAACGTTCATGGAGACGGTAAGCTGTACGTACGCATGAACACTACTTTCATTTCTATTTCTTATTTTAATGGAATTAAAACATAATGATACATAGTTTTATTATAATTCCAGTATAATATAATATATAATATCATTAAATAGATCCTTTATACATCCCACATATGGAATTAATGAGTCATATCACTTTGAGGGGGCGGTAGTCTGCACTTCCTTAAATTAAATTATCATGTTTACACATAATGGAAACCATAAAGGTATTCTATAAAATAAAAATAAAGAAACATAAAGAAAACATAAAAATAATATATATCATATATAAATATAGTTTCATCTTAATGGCCACCATGATAGGCGGTAGGAGATAATTCAACAATCATCGTTTTGTGAGGCGTTAGTTTTCCATCCATAGAAACATTATGTTCTTCAACCATTAGATGGTGGTGTGTGTAAGTGTATTTCAAATCCTTCTCATAAACAAATCCTAGTATATTTAGGTTATTGTTGTTGCTATAAACTAAAGGAATAAAAAAATTATGTGTTGGAGAAGTAAAATAAATGAAAAGAAGTTAAGAGAAACCATTACCTTTAATTTGGGTAACCCCCTTTTGTTTGAAACAAAATGGTTTGTTGAAGTGCCTTCTGCCTAAGGTAAGGCTTCTATGTGGAAGGGAGGTATGTAGGGAGCTTAATTGGGCAGAGTTTGGATGAGACTAAAGGCTTGAGAGGTGTGAGGAATTGGTTAGAAGTGTTCTCCTTTTATAAGGGAGATGAGGGGCTCTTTAGGAAAGTGTGAAAATATTATTTTATAATATAATGATATTAAGTTAATAAAGATCCAAAAATCATTAGAGTAGAATATAAGATGACTCTTGGTCGAAAAAAAATCATACAATAGTAATTGGACAGGTTTTGGATAATATTTTAATCATTATAATCTTATTTATTTATATCATTTATTAATGAGGTAAATACTGCCTCATTATTGTGTCATAAATAATTTAATTTATTAGATGTCTAAAAATTATAAAAAAAATACCATTATGTAGTAAATATTTTTCTCTTTACAATGAATATTTATAGTCAAAAATATGAATTATATAACACCAAAAAAAATTAATTTACTATTAGATTTTTGTTTTGTCATTTTTGCATTTACTTTAAATTAATTAATCTAAAGTGTCATTATCATTCATAAGTGGCTCCATGGGGTCCCAAAATAAACCCAATAATTCTCATGTTCGTCCATTACTCATCCAATAAGGTTAGTACAAGTGTTAAGGTAATTTGGAATTATTATAATATTCTTGTTACCATGAATTACCCTATTTTTCTTTAACCCCGGTAAAAAAAAGTCAAAAGTTACTATTCACCAAAAATTATTTTCATCTTATTGAACCACATTTTACTTACTAATAACAACCATGTATGTAGGATTTTCTAAATTCAATTCACAGAAGTCGTAAAATTTCATTTAAATGAGAAAGTTAGTTTTTTAACTACTACTAAGTGGTTTCACTATTCATCAAAAATTGAAGTTTTTCAGAAAAATACCAAAAATTCAGCCAAAGCATTATATGGTATTCCGAATTAAAAAATGATGTTTATTTTTCCAAATTAAAAATATAAAAGTGGTATTAATTAATTTTAAAATTAATTCTCATTGTTAAAACAAATAGTGTGTTTTTAAGAAATAATAACTATCAAAAGATTGACACTTGTTTATGTCCACTTTCAATGTGAAATTAATTACAATGACCAGAATTGGATTAAATTGTAAAAATATATTATAATTAAACTTTAAAACCAATTAAAAATATAATCTAATCATATAAAAAGATTAGATTAAAACACAGTTTTGAATTAAAATATAATATTTTTCACTATTCATTAAAAAATGAACTTTATCGGAAAAATCCCAAAAATTTACACAAAGTAAATTTTGATTTCCCCATTATAAAAAAGGATTTTATTTTGTCATATAGAATTCATTAAAGTGACCAAATCTAGATTTAAATTGGGTCCTCCATTAAAAGGCGGTAAATCGTCCTTTTAAGGTAAATTATGCTTAAAATTAGATTCATTCACATTTTAAGCCTCTAAATTTTATTGGATAAAAGTAAATACATTTAACAAAAATGTATAATCATATTGAAGTTAGTTTTGTTCATTCCCTCCAATACAACGGCTAGGAGTTAACTACCATTTAAAATAATAATATTATATTATTAGTGTGCAACGTAAGATTTTAAAGAAACACGTTGTTGTGTATCGAGTACGCTATCGGACATAGAAAACATTTTAAATTAAAATTAATATTTAATTCACAAATATTAGTAAATATGAAAATATCTTATTCTTCATTTACTTGGGATGTTACAGCGCCACATAGGAGGGCGACGATCTGGGGAAAATGGCACGATATGGCCTAGCCAAAGTGGTCCTATGGGTTATAATAGGGGTGTCCAACCCTGTTTCTTCCTTGGGAATCTTATATTAGGGTTTTATGCCTTTATGGATCCCCCTCCCTTTAAATATATTATTATATAATTTTTTCCGTATTTTTTTTGCAGGTCTTGGTCCCCACCACACCTCCTTTTTTTTGTTACTTTGTTTTCTTTAATCACAGATAGCCTTTTAATTTAAAGATATTGAATTTTAAAAAAAAAATATTCAAGCCTTTATATTGAATATTTGAAAAAAAAATCACACAATTTTGGGAAAAACATAATACTGGAGAGAGCAGTTATGGAGACCAGATTTCAACTGGTATTTAGCTGGAAATTAGGAGGGTCAATAGAAATGCCAAAAACACATAATATATATATATATATTTATTAAAATTTTAATACCCAAAAGATCTTAAATGATCCACATCAAATATTTTAGAGGCATATAACTTGGACGTCTAAAATTAGATTGATGTGTGGTCTATTCTGTTAGAATGAATTAAAACCCTATACTTAATTTAATGAAGATTTTTTTTATTGGTTCATTAAATTCATGCAATCACTCGGATACCAATTTATGGTACAAAGGATAATATATGAAGTTGGGGGGTATGGGATTTAAAAATTTTCATCACTAGAGTAATAAATTTTCATTTTTTTTGGGCAATCCAAGATCTAGTAGATTTCTGAGGATCTCGTATGAATTTAATAAGCATAAAAATAAATTAACAAGTACCCCATTCAATTTAGAAGTACATTAAAGTGCATCCTATCACTAAAGATTATTTCTAGAAGGATTTTAAGACTAAACCCTCTAAATCATCCACACATGTTGCAAGAATTTTTTCTCTTTTCATTCATAAAATTTCAGGTGCTAGTGATGATCTCTGATGAATCCTTAAGAATTGTGATGATCACCTTGACCTCGTCCCATAATTTCATATAATACTATCTTGGATTGATATCTTAGAGAGATAATTCCTCTCTCTAGGAAGCAAAACTATAGATAGGATCCCATTCCATTGGAATTAAGAGTGCCTAAATGAATTCCTCTCTCTTACTTATATAGTGGTAGGCTCAAATACCCAGAAATGGTTCTCCAACCCCCAGAAATAAAACACCCACTAAATAAATAGTTATGAAGAACTAACTATGTCATCAATAGTATTTTTATTTTATAACCTCATTCTCATATAATAAATATATTAAGCGATAAAATCGGATTCAAGAACTCAACTCATTATTCTCGCAATACTAAAAAAACCTTAAATATTAAAATAATAATTGTTCGTGTAATATTTTTCTTATATTCACTTAAATAACTTGTGAATACCTTTAATAAATAAATTAAACACAATTATTATATACTCAAACAATAATGAATTTATTTATTCATCAGTGATCATTAATATATAAAAATGTCTTGGACCCCTTATTGGGGTCCACCATGTCCTAAATACCTATTCACCAGAATAGGGAATATTATTGAATATGCTATTGTGTGTGACCATCTAGAACCTTATCTTGATATTAGTGAATAATATTCACAAACAAAGAGTGGAGTCTAGAAACCCCTCAATACCACTAAGAAGATAAGGAATAATTATATCAATGATAATCATCCTATGCACTTGCGCTAAGTAATATAATCTCTTTGTCTTGCGATACCTCATAAAGAAGGATGCACACTGATGTTATTGTCCATTATTGGTTTATTATTTATTTATCTAACTGGACAGACTTACCATTGAAAATCCTCACCAAGGATTTATAAAGGTACTACCATCTTGATCAACTAGGACAAAGATATCTCTTCCTCAACCAAAATGCGACAATTTATATCTTGACTATTTAACCAATTATATACCACCAATGAGTCACCCACCACAATATAACTCACAATGACTTTACTATCATAGTTTTTACCTTGCATCAAAATATTCAATCAAATTTCACACATTGATAATAATATCCAGTCATGAGACCAATACAAATGTCCTTACATAGATATAACCAATGAAACCCAAAACATGTGGTGTTTCTATTGGTGTATTAATCCAAATGATCTCACATAATAGATATAAAAAAGTGTGAAATTAATGAGAAGAATCCTCGATTCTTATGAGACCTTGGAAACTAATATTCAAACATCAATTATTCCCAGTCATTATGATGTATCTATACCATAGGAAAATGTTTAATATTAATTTCATAGTATCTCAAGGTTCTCATTATAGCCTGGGAAATTATATAACCTTATGATATAAAAAACAATATTACCATTTAAATAGTGGATAGAGAAATATCAAGACTATAATAGTAAGTGTACAACATGTATGACTGACTGTATATATGGTATGGTGATCAAAAGTAGAGATAAATTTGGGTTTAAGGGACCCACTTTTATAATAATTTCTCGTGGATCTGTAAATCATATGGATTAGTAGATTCGTGATAGATTCCTAGGGTTTAGGTGATATATGGAGAGGGACACTACTCACATCATTCCTTTGATGTTTGATATAACCAAAGAGTTCCAACTATATCATCTTACCATGTTCACTGGTGAGGGAGGGCCCCAAGAATCTAAGTTAAGGATAGAATCCATCTATATGATATTTAAAAAAATAGGGATATCCAAAATAGGAGGATAAATCCTACTTATTATATTCTTTGTGGACCAAGAAATTATTGGTCAGACATTCTAGAGAAATCTAGATAGTAAGAGGAGCTAACCCGAGAGGACTTTGAGGTGAATTTCCTGAGTCATTTCTATCTAGATATGCTAAGGGATGAGAGGGCTTAAGAGTTAATTCACCTAAAATAGGGGGGTCATGTCAGTGATGGACTATATGTTGGATATTTTACTAAACTCTAGTTTTTTCTCTATATTTTCAAGATGATGAGATCACTAGGGTAAAGCGCTTCTACGATGGGATTTTTTATGAGATAAAATCATTGGTGAACATCTTTTTCCTAAGTAACTTCACAAAGATGATGAACTATGATCTCATCATGGATTGGAACCTGAGAGGGGACCCGAGTGATGGCCATAAAGTCATACTAGGATATGTTGGGAGCTCTTCTTCAAGTGGAAAAAAGCCCCACTACAACTGTTACTGGTAAGGTAGTGGTGTGTAGCGTATCTAAGGGATTTGGATGTCATCTTGTGATAATGGATAGGTATAGTGATTTCATTGAGGTGAGGCTAGACATAATATCCTATAATGTCATTACCCTACTGTATATTTCATGCTTGTAGTAATATGGGTCATTGGTAGAAGTTTTTTAGGGGTAGTTTTCAGTTGATTGGTGGTAGTGGATAAGGGAAGGCACCAATGTCTAGAAAGGACTCATCCACCCATTATTATATAGGTAGATATATTTCCACTGGTCACTCAGGTTGGGGTAGAGGATGATTTACCCATACACAAGAGTGGTAGTACCAACTAGAGGGAGTATCTCAGGGCATTCATACTGGAGCTAAGGGTAGAGGGGTTAGTCAAATTCATGTTATAAAATCTATTCATATCATTCTTGGGTTTGGAAATGGAAAACATAGGTTGTTTTATGACTATCAACACACTGTTAAGGGTGTGATCAGAGGGTACTATATTTTTTAAGGAGTTTTCACTTGAAATTGGTGGCTAAAATTTCATTTAAGATCTTCTTGTTTTGAAAAGGGAAGGGAATAATTTGATATTAGGTATAGATTATCTAGTTTTATACAATGCTCATATTGACTGTTATAGGGAGGCAGAGACTTTCCAATCACCAAAAGTGGGTGGCTATATGAATTGTAGAGAATGGGATCTTTAGAATGGTCCTAATGGTCCAATTTAGTGTAGATTCGATTACTTAATGGACCAGATGTAAATTGCTATTAACAGTGCAAAAAAATACTATTAATATGATTATTTTTCTAGGAGAATCTTATATTAGATTCTAGGTATAGATTATCTTGGAGATTCTTGTATTATAATTTTTTTATTATCTAATATTGAAATGATATTGTTCAAGAACCAGTATCCACTTCTATGAATCTATGATCTCTTCGATCAGTTGATAGGTGCTCAAATTTTATTCGAAATTAATATGAGGTCTGGGTGATGACAATTGAGAGTGGGACCTTTGAATTTACCTGAACATATTTTATGAGAATATATGTATTTTATGAGTTTTTGTTATGTTATTTGGTTTCAAAAAATCATAGGAAGTGTTCATGGACCTAATGAGTCAAATCTTCCATTTGTATATTGATCAATTCCTAATGGTTTTATTTGATGATATCTTGGTGTAATCCCAGTCTACAAATGATCATACCCAACATCTTGAAATTTTACTAAGTATATTGAGATAGAATCAAATTTATACCAAGTTATTTAAATGTCACTTCTAGAACAAAAAACTGTACTTATTTTGTCACATTATCCAAGTGGAAGGAGTGTTAATGGAATTATAGAAAGTGGAAGCCATGGTATCTTGGAAACAGAGCAATAATTTCTTTGAGATTCATAACTTTCTGGGTATAGTAGGTTATTAACAATGTTTGTTCAAGGACTTCTCCTATCTAGAAGAACTAATGTCTAAACTGACCAAGAAAGGGGGGAAGTTTTTTTAGTCAGATACTTGTGAGGAGGATTTCATGTGTTAATGATTATTTTAACCTTAGCATTGATCCTCTCCTTACTTAATCAAATTAAGTAGTATAATAATAACTTTGATTCATTTAGATTTGGACTCAAATAATTTATGATGTTATGGGATCGAGTGGTTGCTTATGGATCTAGAGAGTTGTGGCTATATATGAGTAATTACCCAACTCACAATATAGAGTTATCTGTAGTGGTACATTCTGTAAGATGCTAGTACAACTCTCTTTTGGGAAATATTTTTGTAGTGTACATAGGACATAAGATCCTAAAGTACATCTTTTTTCTAGTGGGACCTAAACCTTTGGCATAGGAGGTGGTTCCAGTATCTAAAATCTCGACATTGAGTTTCCTTATACTCTAGTTAAGGTTAATGTTGTTGTTGATTCTTTGAGTAGAAATATGTAGATAGAAAACTATTATAGGTTACAATTTTAACAGTAATAGAAATTGGAATTAATAGTGAAAAAAATAATAATTTTAGTCAAAGTGATGTTAAAAGCCCTGTTTTATTAGTGCTAAAAAAGCACTGATAATATTTAATAAATTATAGTTCTTTACCCACCCCCTTTTTCTATGCAGTTACCCCATTTGTAAGTGATTTTAACCAACCCTCCACACCACCCCATGTAGCCTATGCAAGCGCATCCACCATCCACATTTTTCAGTACTCAAAACTCCCCTTTATCGTCACTTTTACATCACCCATCCTCTAGTTCACCCCTATGCTTTCCTAGATTTGATCTTTGGACCTCATTTTGCGATATGAACTCTGTTACCACTACACCATGCTTGTATTATTGTATACATTAGGATATATCTATTTATTTATATATATATACACGCATCTTTTTTATTCATATATTTATATGATTATTTTTAAATACATTCATAAAATATATCTATGTGTGTGATATATGTATAATTATATTTATTTAAAAATAATATATCTTAATATTCCTTTATATATATTGGAATATAAATATAAATATATATTGATCAATTAATACACACTCATCTGTATATATAAAAATTATATATAAGTTTTTATAAGTTTATATATTCATATATTTTTATAATGTAAGAAAATTATTAGATATTATTTTAAGATAAAAGAAAATATGTCTATATATTGAATATTTAGAAATAAATACATTTTTAAAATGTGGCTAGATATAAAATACACTTTTAGATTATGGGTAATTATAAAATAAATTTTTAAAATATAGCAAGATATAAATTTTATACATTACATATATATTTATAAATCTATATATTTAAAATATATATTTATACCTATTCACATATAATTTTATATTTTCAGATAAAATTATATAATGTATCTATAAATATTTACTCGAAATATGTTTACATGCAATGTTTAATGAAAATATTAATGATTTATTTATAAAATTACATTTATATATGATGAATTTACATAATATTGATACACACACTCACACATACATGCATATTTACACACACAAGTATATATTAATATTTATTATATACAAGTAAATATATTTACATATATTTTTATTTATTTATATATATTAGAATATACATATAATTATATTTTTTATTGACACACACATGTTTATATATAAACATTACTTGGATAGGTATATATATACATATTAATGCATTTTTATAAGGTAAATAAAATAGATAATTTTTAATTTTAAATAAAATAAATAAAAAATATTAACTTTCATTTAGATTATATATTTAAAAATTAATTTTTATATAAATATTTTTAAATATCTATTTATAAAATTGATTTATTAAATATAAATATAAGAAAATATGTATATATTTAATTATAAATAAAACTAAAACATGAAAAATATAAAATTTTAAAACCATAATATCTATATGAATGTAATACCTGATAATAAATTCAGTCTCTAATGAAAAAGGATAAGAAGACTCTCTTAAATGAAGCTAAAATGATATCGAATAGTTCAAAAATTATGGTATCCCAACTAAAAGCTCAGTTTTAGAGACCTTCTGGTAATTTTTTACCGTAACAAAAAATTATCATGCTCTTCCTAGTTTACATGAAGTAGATCTCTTCACAGATTTTGATTTGATATGTGATAGTGCTCAAACAGACACTTGGATCAAAAGTTATGGCCATTCGAAGTTCAAGTCGTGTTTTCAACTTAGCATAGATCATCCATTAGTTTATTGAATTTTTATTTCATCTAATTGATATTAAATTACTATTACTCAATAATAATTAGAAAATTACTAATTAATAGTGTTTTTCTAATAATTTTATATTCCACTTTTCACTAAATATCTTATATATTAAGTGTAAATATGTATTTAGCCTTATCCAAATCATATTTAATAGAATATGATATATTTACATCAGTATAAATATATTTATATACTAACATATTATTTTTAATGATGTATACTTTTCTTATGAAATATACCATTTATCAGTGACAGTAAAAAGCACTGATAAAGAGGTACCATTATCAGCGCTAGAAAAGAAATCACTTATAAAGGGGGGCCTTTATCAATGTTAAAAAAAGCATTGATAAAGGATATGCTTTATGAGTGATTTTTTTAGTTCTAATAATGAAAACCCTTTATTAGTGACTTTTTTATAGCACTGATAAAGGGGTCCTTTATCAATGATTTTTTCTAGCACTGATAAAGGATTGTACTGGATAAACCAAAATCTATAGTAGTGTAAGTAGTTCAAGAGTATTGTGAGGAGTGGAAAATGATATAACTCTTTGTAGAAATAACTCCATATGTTCATGAGTCCCAAGGATGAGTGACTTTGACTTCAATTTTTTTTTCTTATTCTTATAAACCAAATCAAGATGGAAAATTTTTCTTATCCATAGTGATTAGATCAAAGTAAAACATATATGGTGGGGAGCCACCATTGGGTTGGTCTCTTAGAAACGATGAGGTTATTATTTTCCTTGGTCATGTCTAGGTTCTTACAAGTTTTCTCAAGGATATGATAAGGAAATTATATGTTTCTAAATGGGTGGTACATCCAAGTTTGACAATAATATGTCATGATCTTCATAGGCAATATTGGTGTCTAGGGATGAAGAATGATATAGTGGGCTTTGTGGTGCGATGTTGCACCTGTCAGTCAATGAAGGCTGAGCATTAGTGGCATGCTGTGTTTCTACAGCCTTTTACCATTCTATAATGGAAGTGGGATGATACCACCATGGAATTCATGATAGAATTACCTAGGACACCTTGGGAAAATGATACAGTATGGGTGTTCATAGATTAACTGAAGAATGTATCCCACTTCTTCCCTATTAGGAAGCCATTAACAATAAATGATCTAGTTAGTCTAGATGAAAGATATAGTTAATATTCATGGTGTTCAAGGATTATTGTTTTTAATTGATATATCTATTTAAAATCATGGTTTTGGAAAGGCCTTCAGAAGGTACTGGGATCGCAATTTATTTTCAGTACATCCTACCATCCTCATACTGACAACCAATCTGAATGGACAATTTAGATTATGTTGGATATGTTACAAAAATATTTTATTATTTCAATGGTTCTTGGGAGTATCATCTTGCACTGTTGTATTTCTATTATAATAAAAACATCCAAACATCAATCTAAATGGATTATTTTTAGTATTTTTATGGAATTTCATGTCATTCACCTTTATATTTGTTAAAGGCGGGTAAGTTAGTGCTCGATGGACCAAGTCATGTGTAGGAGACAAGTGAGTAGGTTTAGTTCATCAGAATATGGTTGGTGATGACGCATGGTAGGAAATAATAGCCTACTAACCTTCATATATGACCTATAGAGTTTTATTTCATCTGACAAGTTTTTCATTGGGTGTCCCCGAGGCCGGGGAAACATTGTATCCGAAAATAGAGAAATCTAGTGCCTAAGTTCATCAGGTCATTTGAGATAGTGGAGATAGTCAGTCCAGTGTCTTATTGATTGGATTTTTCATAGTTCTAGAATTCCATATAGTATATTTTTCACATGTCACAACTTTGGAGATATCACCTTGTATGATCTCATGTGATAGATGTTTATGATGTTGATCTTGATGTAGAAGCGTCCTTGGAGAAGAATCTGATCCTTATCATGGAATGTAGTGAGAATAATATTAGATGGAGGATAATTCCACTAGTAATACAAAAAATTATTAATTAGCAGTGGTTATTTTGTGATCTAAAAGCAGTTTAAACCACCGCCTTTAGGTTTAGCGATAGTTATAAAAACCCTCGCGTATTTCACGGTCGTTAGCCATTTATTAGAAATTATAATTATTTTACAATGGTTTTGTTAAGTGTGATTTTTGAAGAATTTTGTGGCGTATAACTATTTATTCAGTGGAAATTTTTTATTTTAAAAGAATACAGGGAAAATATATATATAATACAAGAAGATGTCGTGGAACCTATTAGCAGTGGTTTCTTTTAGTGGTGGTTACATGTAATTGCAACTAAACATTTATTACATAATGTATTTAGTAGTGGTTAAATAAAACCACCTCTAAATAATATTTATTTTAAAAAAAGTAACAAAAAACTATAAATATATAATAATGACATATGATAAACTAAAACATAATTATTTGATAAACACATCATACATCCACAGTCATATACCGACATACCTTTATTATAAACTCAATATAATTCAACTAATACATCTGTCAATATACATATACAATATATTCAAAAATAATAAAGGCCTAATATATATCAATGTCACAACCTCCACTACATCTTTACTCCTCCGCATCATGTCATAAACTAAAACTGTCTACATCATCACTTAAACTTTAACAAAAAAGTAAACAAAAATTAAAACTACACATAATAAATCAGAATTATAGTAGAATAATTGATAATATCTTAACATACCATGGAAACTAAGAACCATCATGACTGCCTTCTAAATAATTTCATGGATCGTAATGGTCAACCTCCAGCCTACTTCCGACATCTTCCACCTACAATGAAAATCATAGCATTTAAGAAAAGAAATGTGAAAGAGAAATGATTCAAGATATATTCAGAATGTTGAACATAAAATTAGATATTTTGTTAATCAAAAATAATAAATTTCAACATAAAACAAATAAATTATAAAGTAAAATAATTTTAAAATATAAACATACATATTTCAGATAAGATTCAACACTTGAAAATAAAAAGGGGTAACTAAATATTCTAATTTATTTTTAAAGCAACCTGGGGTGTGATTGAAACTTATTCAATAAAAAAATAATTATTTTTATATCAAAGAATGTCCTATATTTAAAAACAACTAAGTGGTGGTTTTCTTGGGATTTCACATCAATTTAAGGTTTTGTTCTATGGTTTTGACCGTTCCACACATGTTTTAGTGTTTTAAAACACTAAAAACACATTTATGGCCATAACAGTAAAATAATTATTCATAATGATGTGTTGTAGGTTCCTACATTTCACAATTAGATCTATGGTGATTTTCCAATGATTTTAGGAGAATCGGACATCATTTTCCCAGTTTTGATCATTCTGTGCACATTTTAGTATTTTAAATAATAAAAAACATGTTTATAGATATGACGGGCAATACGTCTTTCAGAATGATATTTCATCAGTTCCTACATTTCAAAATTAAATATATGGTGGTTTTCCCCTAATTTCAGGAAAATAATGCATAATTTTTCTAGTTTTAACTATTTCAAACATGTTTTAGTGTTTCAAAACACTAAAAATTCATTTACGGCCATAACAAGAAAACTGTCATTCAGAATGATGTGTCATCACTTCTTACATTTTACAATTAAATATACAGTCATTACCCCTGATTTAAGGACAATCCAATGTCATTTTCATAGAATTTATTATTCTACACATGTTTTAGTGATTTAAACACTAAAAACACATTTATGGA
The DNA here is from genome assembly GCA_963277665.1 of Viscum album. NCBI lineage: Eukaryota > Viridiplantae > Streptophyta > Magnoliopsida > Santalales > Viscaceae > Viscum > Viscum album. Next base: position 673,242,679 of record OY728123.1, read on the forward strand.
CATGATAGGAAAACCATCATTTGGAATGATGTTTCGTCCATTCTTACATTTCATAATTAAATATACAATGGTTTTATCCTAATTTCAAGACAATATGATGTTGTTATTATGATTTTGACCATTCCAAGCATGTTTTAGTGTCTTAAAACACTAAAAACATATTTACAACCATAATGGGAAAACCATCATTCAGAATGATGATTAATCAGTTCCGACATTTCATAATTAAATATATGGTGGTTATTCCCTTATTTTAGGACAATTTGACATCGTTTGTTAGATTTTGACCATTCCACGCATGTTTTAGTGTTTTAAAACACTAAAAACATGTTTACAAACATAACGAGAAAACCATCCTTTGGAATGACATTCCATTAGTTCCCATAATTCAAAACTAAATATATGGTGGTTTTTATTTGATTTCCAAACAATCTAACCTCATTTTGTTGGTTTTGACCATTCCAAACTTTTTTTAGTATTTTAAAACACTAAAAATGCATTTGCATCCATAACAAGAAAATCATCCTTCGGAATGATGTGTCTTGAGTTTCTACATTTCAAAATTAAATCTATGGTCAATTTCCCCTGATTTCAGGATAATCCAGCATCATTTTTCGGGTTTTGATCATTCCATGCATGTTTTAGTGCTTTAAAACACTAAAAATTCATTTACATACATAACGATCAAATTTTCTTTCGGAATGATGTGTTTTCAATTCCTATATTTCAAAATTAAATCTATCGTGGTTTCCCCTGATTTCCAAACAATCCAGCATCATTTTTCTATTTTTTATCGTTCCACACTTATTTCAGTTCTTTAAAACACTAAAAACATGTTTATAGACATAAATAGGAAAATCCTCATTCAGAATGACATGTTGTCAGTTTCTACATTTCAAAATTAAATCTAGGGTCATTCTCCCCTGATTTCAGGACAATATGATTTCGTTTTCATGGTTTTGACAGTTCCATGCATGTTTTAGTGGTTTAAAAACAAAAAACATGTTTATTCCCATAATAGGAAAACTATATTTTAGAACGAAATACTGTCAGTTCGTACATTTCAAAATAAAATCTATGGTGGTTTTCCCCTAATTTTAAGACAATGCGACAATGTTTGTCTAGTTTTGACTGTTCCATGCACGTTTTATTTTTTTAAAACACAAAATATGCTTGTATGACCATAACAAGAAAACCATCATTCAGAATGGTGTATTGTCAGTTCTTACATTTCAAAATAAAATATATGGTGGTTCTCCCCTAATTTTAGGACAATTTGATGTTGTTTGTCTATTTTTAACCATTCCATGCATGTTTTAGTGTCTTCAAACACTAAAACACATTTACATGCACAAAAATTCATTTGGAATGATGTTCCATCAGTTCCTATATTTCACAATTAAATATATAGTGGTTTTCCCTAATTTCAAGACAATCCGACCTCTTTTTCCATGTTTTAACCATTCAATGCATGTTTTAGTGTTTTAAAACACTAAAAATGTGTTTATGGACATAATAGGAAAATCATCATTAGAATGATGTTTTAGTGGCTCCTAAATTTTATAATTAACTCTATTTTCATTTTCCCTTATTTCAGGACAATCTAGAATCATTTTCCTCGTTTTGACTATTCCACACACGTTTTAGTGTTTAAAAACACTAAAAACACGTTTATTACCAAAAGGGGAAAACTGTTGTTTAGAATGACATTCCATTGGTTCCTACAATTCAAAATTAAATCTAAAGTCATTTTACCTTTCTTTAAGGACAATATGACATCATTTGTCTAGTCTTGACCATTCCACACACGTTTTAGTGCTTTAAAACACTAAAAACAAATTTATGGCCATAATAGGAAAAAATTCATTTAGAAAGGCATGCCATTGGTTCCTATTTTTCACAATTACATATATAGTGGTTTTACCCCAATTTTAGGAAAATATGATGTTATATTTTTAGTTTTGCCAGTTCCATGCACGTTTTAGTGTTTTAAAACACTAAAAATGAATTTATGAACATAACAGGAAAATTGTCACTTAGAATGACCTGTCATTGGTTCCTACATTTAAAACTTAAATCTACAGTGGTTTTCCACTAATTTCAAGGCAATATAACATTTTTTTCAGGTTTGGATCATTCCACGCATGTTTTAGTGTTTTAAAACACTAAAAAAATTACAATCATAACGGGAAAACCATCATTTGAAATGATGTTATGTAAGATCATACATTTAAACATTAAATATATTGTCATTTTCCCTTAATTTCAAGACAATATGACTTTTTTTTAGTTTTGATCATTCCACACACATTTTAATGTTTTGAAATACTAAAACCATGTTTACATCCATGACGGGAAAATATTCATTCAAAATAACATGACATCAATTCATACATTTCCCAATTAAATATCCAATCATTTTCCTTAGTTTTTAGGAAAATATGACATCATTTTCTTGGTTTTTACCATTGCATTCTTTTTTTTAGTATTTTAAAACACTAAAAATGTGTTATAGACATAACACGCAAACTGTCATTTAGAATGATGTTTCCTTAGTTCCAAGATTTCACAATTAAATTTACAATCATTTTCTTTTGATTTTAATACAATCTATAATTTTTTTCCTAGTTTTGACCATTCCATACTCATTTTAGTGCTTTAAAACACTAAAAATGTGTTTATGTCCATAATGGGAAAACTGCTATTCAGAATGATGTGTTGTCAGTTCCAACATTTCACAATTAAATATACAGTCATTTTCCCCTTATTTCATGAAAATCCCACATCATTTTCCTAGTTCTGACTGTTCCACACATGTTTTAGTGCTTTAAAACACAAAAAACACATTTATGTTCATAACTATAAAACCTTCATTCAGAAGGATGTGTTGTTTGTTCCTATATTTCAAAATTAAATCTATGGTCATTTCCCCCTTATTTCTAGATAATTCGACATTGTTTGGATATTTTTTGTTGTTCCACGCATGTGTTAGTGCATTAAAATATTAAAAACATTTTTGTGGCCATAATGGTAAAACCAACATTCCAAATGATGTTTTTTTAGTTCCTACATTTCAAAATTAAATATACGGCCATTTCCCCACTATTTAAAGGAAATCCTACATTATTTTATTAGTTTTGACCCCATGATGTATGTTTCTAAAACTTTGATATCTTTTAAAATTTCTTATTGAGTCATTCAGAGAACACTGCATGTTCAATGGACGTGTTGTTTTCTTATACATGTCAAAAATAATTCAATGGTGGTTGTCCCATGATTTCACATCAATACGGGATTTTTTTTATTGTTTTGATCATTAAGAATGTATTTTAGTGTTTTAAAACTATAAAAACATAATTACGAGCATCACAAGAAAACTGTAAGTCGAATTGATGTGGCCTTGATTCCTACATTTCACAAATAAATATGTGGTTGTTTTATATGATATTTTTTTTAACCATTAATTTTTTTAAAATTATAATTGTATACATAATATATTATTAATAAAATTAATAATTTAACACTATTTCTAATATTAGTTTAATCAATTACAAAAATTTAGATTCGTTATTTTATATATTTTAGTGCTTGAATTTGATTGAATAAAAATAATTTTACTTTCTAAATTTTTATGTATTTCATGGTCAACAATCATTTAGCGGTGATTTTTATAGTTGACTGATAGTTTTTATATGTGTTATTTTTTGTGTACTTAGCAGTGGGTTTTTAGTCAATTGGTGATAGTTTTTAAAAAACAACAAAAAACAACATGGGAAAAGTTAACATAACCATTTCTAAATTATTTAGTGACAGTTATTTAGAACTTTCACTAAATAGATAAAATAAATTTTTTTAGTGATGGTTATTAGAAATTGCAGTTACAGAGATTAGGGATGTTGAATGTGTTCTTTGTAAATGTGTGAATTTTCTATTACATTTAAAATTTAACTTTTCAAGATGAGCTATAAGTTTGGAAATTTCATTAGGGATCATGTTGTTCATTTTCTAAAATATAAAACTAAAAGTATTCTCCATTCGTGACTGCCACTAACACTATTTTTTTATAAAAATCTTATTCTTTCAATTTTTATTTCAATCTTGAAATTTCACTTGGTGATTCCTGATCAACGACACTACTAGAACCCCCCCCCCCCCCCCGGGTGTAGCATTAACAAATGATGCTACCCAACCAAATACAGATGAAGGATCCGCCCATAACACATCCCCTATACATATCTAAGATTCTCCTTCACCAAAACAATTCCAATGGTATCGTTCTGGTAAACTGATGTTGATTGCAAAGGGTTCGCATCCCAGACTTCTTGAATTTCAAACTGTTAATAAAAAAATATTAAGAATAATTTTTTAAAATATATGAACTTCATAATGTTATCTAATTAATAAACTTTTCATTAGTATTTTTTGTTATTTCAAAACTATAAAACAGTAATATTGAAAATTATATTATAAAAACAAACCTTCCTTAAACCAAATTAATTAGGGGCCATCTAGATGCATCAAATGATGCCAAATTAACATTATTTGATACATGTATTTGGCTCCATTTAATTGGATTTAAGTCTTGTTAGTTTTTAAAATATATTTTTTATTATTACATTTTTATTGTAATGAAATAATATGAAATGGTAATGAAAAGTACTTACTCAAATGTATTTGGTAGGGTTATTTACAAAACTACCATCTGGTTTCCTATGCACATTAAACCACATCTCTTTTTGGCCAACTGAGTGACCTAATTTATTATCCATAATAAAAAATATAAACAAGTTTGAAAACGCCTTGATTTATAATAAAATGATATAAATAATATTGAGTAAAATACAAACCAAAGTTTTTATTTTTCTCAAAAAAACATTGAGACCCTATAATTTGAGGAATGAATTTCTTCTCATGATTCACATATTTTTTTGATAATTACAAAAAAAATTTAAAAAAATAAAATTTTATTACGTTTATGTTATTAACATACTATAAAATATGCAACTACTTCATGAGATGCATCTCTACTAATATCAATAAAGATCTTCCATTACTCATGATAAATTCCTTTAACAACATTCTCAAACATTTTTCATGAGCTCATAAGATCTTAATTTTTCTCATGAAATAATATCGATTTAAAATATCTATAATTCTTTCCCAAATTTTTTAAATTCCATGGATCTGAAACGGAGTTAGGGACATCAAAATGAAAAAACATCAAGAAATAAAAAACATAACTCTTTATCAGTATTTGAAAAAAAATCACTCTTGTAATTAAAATTAGTTTTCAAAGAATATTACATTAATATTCCCTTTACTTGAGTATCAAATACCTCCTTTTTCTAAGATGTTGGAATATTTCTCCAATCATTATAATTAATGGGAAATCTTAGTATCTTGTATGTAAGCTACCTAAGAATATGCTCATAGATTTCAGTTGTGTCACTGGTAGGCACCATGAAATCATCAAATGTAACGATAATCTAGAAGTCCTTCAAGTACCATACATATTCCATGTTTATATTTGTATCCCTTCTATTGTTTTCTTGATCTGTTTGACAAATGAATTAAATGATTAATAAAGTATAAAGTTTTTTTGAAAAATGACATACATAGCAGTAACGATAACTCGCCAATATCCCCTATAAGGATGGGTGAAAAACTATACCATCACTATATATGAATCAGGTATTGGGATACCAACAACATCTAGGGAAATAGTAATCTCATTAGAAGTATCAGGTACACCAGAATCACTAGAATCCACATAATATAATGGTAATGGCGGTGTTCTCCGAGATTCTGATCAGATAGGATCCTGAATTTTTTTCAGTATTCCTTCATTTCCAATGATTAAGGACCATATTGTTACAAAGTTATTTTGTAGAAAATTGATTAAAATTATTGGAAATGTTTTAGAAAAATGAATGTTTTTACAACCCATTTTTAATGGAGTTTTGATGGATTTTCATAGAATTTTGAATTATAACAAAGAATATTTAAAGGACTTTATTTCTTGTGTGAAACTGATAGATATTAACAAAATGGGAGAATCATATAGTATGAATAACTATTATATTTTACTATAATATTTTAATATTATATATATCAAACACAACATTATAATCATAACTAAATCCTTGGGTATTTATCATATTCATGTATCATATCATACGGTAGATCTATTATATAGTTTATGTAATATAATTTTACAATTAATATTTCAATATTGGTTATTATTACAATATTAATCATTATAATGATTTATATAATCATTTAGAATAAATATTTAATCATAAGAATGTTAAAAAATTATTATATAAAAACGTCCATAAATTTCAGTAGCTATAAATTAGATGTATCCTCAAGAAATATTATTTAACAAAGCAATGAAAAATAAAGAATGTGATATATGTATGTTTGTGTGTGTGTGTGTTTTTGTAGATACTGAACCTATCTGATGTAATTAGAATGAAACCCATCTCACTCGTTCCACTACTGGGCTCATGGTGTGCTGACGGTTCTATCCCAAACCCACATAAAATAGGATAGGGGATGATGACTAGAACCAAGAAGGAAAAAATATATAATAGACCATAACCTATAGCAACTTATAGATGATCAGAAACAAAAATACACATTACATAATCAATAACCACCATCAATTAATAGGTAACCAATTTCATAACAAATTTAGGCATGAAAAAATAATTATTGAATAAAATGACACATATACAAACACCTAAGAGAAATAGATATGGATAATAAAACATTATTGGATATAATATACTTTAGAAATATATTGATACCACTTTAGTATAAATTTTCTGCAGAGTAGGGGAACCGAGCTGGGTGAGGGAGGTCAGAGGTGGGGTTCCCATCACCAATGAGCATGCCAGAGGGGAGGTCAGATGGGGAGAGGGTCATGGGGGGGGTCGTCATTGGTGAGCCATACGGGGAGGTGGTCAGAGGGAGTAGGGTCATGGGTGGGGGATTTTCCCATCACTGAGAAGCTGGTCAGAGAGCTAGTTAGATGGGGGAGGGCCACAGGGGTTAGGGTTAGAGGGGGGAGGGTCATGGGGGTCACGGTTCATGGGCTCAGGGTCACGGACTCTAGGTAACCATAGGGGAGAGGATATAAGTATTGGTGGAGGGAAAGGAGTCTTAGTCTTGGGGTCACCACCAGGGAGAGGTGGATGGGTGTGGGGAAAGGGGTTGTAGGATCAAGGTCACCGCCAGGGAGAGGATAGGAGGTCTTGGGAGGTGGGGTTCATAGTAACATAGAGGGAGTAGGGGAGGGGTGATTATCGTATTTTTTTAAATGTTTAGTGTAATTTTAATTAAAACACCAACTAATTGAAAATGTAAAAAAATATCATGGTGATTTCATGAAATCGCCTTGATATTATAGTTTTTTTAACTGGATTTATTTCAAGGAGGTTACTAGTACCATAGTGAATAAACCATTACTAACCATATATTTTATTATAGTATAGTGTGAGTGTAGTGATAGAATAGGAAATTTCAAGAGGATACCTAAAATATGGAGTCAGATATTTGGGTTTAGTGGCCCAACGTGTTCACCGATATGCCATTGTGATGCTTGGGAGCACAGATTGTGGATGAGCAAATATATGGTGGGTAGGTTATAGGATCTGAAATTTTTCTAAGTGAATCCCTCTTTAATATTTTCTTTAAGATATAAATTTATATAAATGATAATAATTTATGGTGTAAAATTTGGTCGCATATATTTTTGATGGCTTAGAGATGTCGATCGGGAGTAATGTTAGAGGTGTAACATAGCACTGGAGACGCTTCAGTGCCACTAGCTAGTCAGTGCACTCCACTGGCCAGTTGGTAGGCTTCCCCATAGCTTAAGAAAGATACTAGAGACCCACTAGCTCATTGGTGAGACCCATCGGTCATTTAATGGTCTTTTTCGAAATGGGTCTCCTCCAGGAGACCAACTGGCCAGCTGATGAAGACCCATCGGCTGGTTGGTGGAATCAGGATGGGATGGAATAAATAGGTGAACAATTATACCTAACCCCCTGAAATCCATTTTTAAGCCTAATTACTCCCTCATTGAACCCTAATTCATGTATTATTAATTTTTAAGGTTTTCTATATCTTTATCAACTCCTCTAACACTTCTCCTTGATCTCTTGATCCATTCATCGTTTCAAACAACCTGAATCAGTAATTTCTTCTTAGAATTGAGGAAATATCTATATTCTTATTGGATCCTCTTCTTTTAGACTTGATTTTATAGATAAATCTCTATCCATGTGGGATTATGGTGTTTCCTGTTGATCCATCACTAGATCTTACATGTCTTCTTCTTTATTTCTTAATTTGGGTGCCCAAAAACAAATCCCTAAGGTATGTTTTTTCTCTTGTATGTGAAACCTATGTGATCACACCGACACGTCATTTGGGTGAACATCCTTTATTGAAATTTCTTAATTCTTTATTCCTAGACCTCCCATGGGCCCTATTGGGTTGATTAAAATTGAGACCATGACATGTTTCCACCTGATAGGTGTGCCAAACGTTTACCCTAGCCTAGAAATTGGAGTGATTGAACCTAGAGGCCTATGATAAATTGGGAATTGTTTGTTGAGTGGATTAATTTATAATTTGGATTAACAAGTGAATTTTGGAAATTATTTTAATAAATAATCTATATCCTTTAATGTGGTTAAATGGAATGTAAGTAGAATTATAATAATGGCATGATGATATATGTATATAATGACATCTGAAATGGCAACTGGGAAAGAAAGGGAATGTGAACTGAATTGTACAATTACTCTAATAATTGGTAACATGGAATATAAATGGATTTTGGATTATCATTGGGACTTTGGAATGAAATGGTTTATGTAACAAAGTATGATTGATCTGTAAATGAGTAATTTGGCATAATAGAACCAATTGTATGATAATTGGTAATTTAATGAATTGAACAATATTGATTATATCAATATTTTTCCATGTTTGTTATTTGGAATTATAATTATCTTTCTTTCTATATTTTCTTATTATAAAACTAGATTATGTCTGATGCCTAAGGGATATGTACATGGTTACATAATTCCTGAGGGTTATATATATGGTTGCATACCTCTGAAGGGATAGATGCATAGTAATATACCACCATAGGGATAGATTCTTGGTTACATACCACCTGAGGTATTGATGCATATTTACACACTACCTGAGAGATAGATGCATGGTAACATACCACCTAATCTCTAGGTTCATGGTAACATACATCTTGAGGATTAGATGCATGGTTGAAGACTAACTAAGGGTGAGGATATATCGACCCAGTCTTAAAACATTAAATAATCTTGAATTGTAGTCAAGAACATACTTTATTTGACATTAAGGATATATTCAAGTTTATAGTTTTATATGATTAATACATAATAAATATATAACTAACCACATTCATACAAAGAGGATTCTACTAAAATAGTATCCATTTTTTCAGAATAAAACATTTTTAAAATAAAACATGATTTCTTTGATAAATTTTTATAAAATTTAACTTGGATTCCTTCTTTATATCACACATCCATATAACCTATAAAAAACATTTAAAAACTTTGGATGATCACAAAAGGCTCAGTAAGGGATATAAAGAAATAAATTGTTAGTCAAAGGATAACATAAAACCAATAAAACCAATTTCATAAAAACTCATTAGCATGCATAGAAACAATATGAAGTTTCCATGGTAATTATTTACCATATCTCTCCTAAATTAACCCTTATACATGGAATAACCATTCGGTCAACTTCCATATCCAGAGTACTCAGTGCATTAGAGATCTATAATGGGGCTCACCCATTATATCTTGAGCTATAATGGGCTCAACCCAAAATCTCTTGAGATATAATGGGGATCAACCCATCATATATTGATATATGATGGGATCAACCCATTATAGACAGTGTACCAGGAAAATATCATGAATAAAACACTTGATAACTCATTTAAACACCTGATAAAAAACACTTTTAGATATCAAAATACCCTATTCTTGTAAAAAAATCACTTTTAAAATATAAAATCTGCACACATAATAACAAAATAATAATATTAAAAAATAAATTTAAAAAATATATAAAGAAAACAATAAATTAATAAGGAATCATGAAATCAGGATAAATATCTCATACCATATATATATATATAAGGATAATATTTTTGAATTTCATAAAAGAGACATTTATAAAGGATTTAAAAAGAAAGTCCATTGCATAACACATGAAAAATATCTATTTTCAAAACAAATAAGAGAAATTAAAACATTAATAACCATATAGATACATTTATAAAAACAATTTTTAAATCATAGATATAAAATAGAAATATTTAGAATAATAAATTTTTAAAACATTTAAAACAATGTTTTAGTTAAAGATTCTCTTACCTCGGGTTCGACTTCCTAAAAATGTGTTCAAAACTCCTATATAACTGTTAAAATAGTGTTGTTAATATATTAAAAAATCATATTCATATTTATAATACCTTATATGCTCTTTTTATAACATCTTTTCACCCATTTCTTAATAATATTTTTGTAATTTTCATTATTTTGAGTATGTTCTTTACATGTTTTCCATGGTCATTTCGTTATGGATTTTCTTGTCGAATGGAAGAGAAACTTCAGAATTAGAATTAAATGGTATTTACATGTTTCAAAAACTTTAAATTATACCATATATCATTTTTTTCACACATGAGGATGATTCATTAGATAAATCATTAATGATTTTCATTTAGATCATTTTGACGGTTCATTGATCATCACGAACTAGTTTCTTTATATAAATCAATATTATTCATATATGTTAATTACATAATATAAAATATGTTATATCATACACTTTAAAATATATTTCAACCATTAAATTTTTTTATGACCATCCATGAAGGAATTAATGGAAATTGGAAACACCTCATCCATGATATCGGTAAATCGATACATCACAGATGATGTTTTTATTTTTACAATAAACGGGAGAGGAGAAGAAGTATGATGATGAATTTTTCCATAAACATGAAAACATTATAGTATATATAAGATACTATAGTGTTCATGCCTCTTGGATAAGGGGAGGTGATGAGAGTATAAGAAAAGAAAAATGATTTAAAAGAAAAGAAAAGAAAATGAAAGATGATTTTTACCTCTTGAATTTTCTTCATTAGGAATCACCTTAAGGCCCTTTTTTTGACTTTTGGTGAGACCATAAGGTCTTGGATGTGTGGAAGAGGATTGGGAAGATTATTGGGTAGAATTTGGATAAGGATCAATGTTTTATAGGTGTAGGAGAAGATTGGGTGAGGGATGGTATTTATAGTGGCGGAGATGAGGGTTTTTTCATTATTTTAATCATTATTTTATTATTTTTCTCAAGAAAAGAAATAGTTTTGGTTCTTGTGAAACAATATAGTAATTAGTGCATGTTATTTTGAGGAAAGGGTTCTTACCTTAGTAGAACATCATCCATGATTCAATAATTCATGTATAGCTTATTTCGTAGATTATCGTATTTCACTATTCACCAAAAATTCAAGTATTTTAGAAATATCTCAAATATTAAAACTAAAAATTTTTTATGTGCATAATTCAAAAATTAACTCCATTTTATGAAAAATAATTTTCTAAATTTGAGAAATTTAATTTTTAATTAGAATCATAATTTATTTGAAAATTACCAATTGTAAAACTATAACTGATTTTATAACACATTGAAAAATTAATTAAGGTCTCATAAAATTATATTATTATTAAAATACAATAAAATATTAATTCATGAATATATTGTATTAAATATATTTTATTTTAAATAATTATATTAATTATAACATTATAAATAAATATTTGTGTTTTACAATAAAACCAACACTTAATCTTCCATTTTCAAAACATTTATTTACTTCTTCCAAGATAAAAATACATCATATTTTCACATATAAGATACATAAATTTTATTTATACATTCATAGTTGTGTTAACTATTCTATTAGACAATTTACTATTCATAAGGGTCATATTATTATTCCTCATTTCAAGTTACTATTCTATCAGAAAAGATTCCTTAAAATACCACTTATTTCATTATACATTTTAAATGGATTTAACTATTTAATTTCAATAAGAAAACAATTTATTTTATAAGTACATGGGTTGTTATATTATCCCCACCTTCAAGAAATTTCATCCTCATAATCACTAATTAAAAAAGTGAGGATACCTTTCCATCATAGCATTTTCATATTCACATGTTGATTCTTCAACCATACAGTTTCTCCAAAAAACCTTGACCTGGTGAATTACCTTATTCCGCAATAATTGATCTCTATAATCAAGAATATATTTTGGTTTCTCTTCACAAGAAAGGTTCTATTCCAGCTGAACTATTATAGGCTCAAAACATGAGATGGATCTTGAACATAATTTATCAACATCAAAACATTAAAAACATTGTGTACTAGAGATAAACACAGAGAAAAAGCTACTTGTTATAAAACTGGTCCAAAATTTTCCAGGATTTCAAAAGGTTCAATGAATCATGGAATTTTCTTTCCTTTCTTACCAAAATACATAACACTTTTCCAAGGAGAAATGTTAAGGAAAACATGATCACCTAACTCAAATGAAAAGCCTTTCTTCCTATTATTTGTATAACTTTTTTGTATTATCTGAGTTCTACTCATGTGTTGTTGGATGATCCTTACTTTATATACCAACCCTGCTACTAATTTTGGTCCCATAAACTATCTTTCCCAAAATTCATCCCAAAATTATTTATTTTGACATTGATTTTCCATATAATGCCGCAAAAGGTTGCATCTGTATGCTGGAATGAAAACATTTGTTATAAGAAAACTAAACTAAAGAAATATTTTGATCACAAATTCCCTAGTAATGTATTAAACAAGATTAAATAATATACTCCAAGGTATAAATTTTTCACTCGATTTGTCCCTCATATTGGGGATGAAGACCAGTGTTGTAATTTATTTTAGTTCCCATTAACTTTTGAAGGACTTAACAAAAGTTATAAGTTAACCTAGGATCTCCATCAGATGCAATGGATAGAGAAACTCCATGTAACAAAAAAAATATCTTTAAGGAACAATCCAAAAATATGATCCAAATACATATTATCTCAAATAGGAAATAAATGTGTAGATTTAGTCATTCATTCAACAATAACCCAAATCATATTGTTACCTCGAGAAGTCTTTGGTAGTCCCACCATGAAGTCAATAGATATAATTTATCATTTCCAATATGGAACTAGAAAATGCTAGAGCATCCACTTTGGTAACTACCACTCTACTTTATCCTGATGACAAGTCAAACATTTCACAGAAAAATTTGCAATATATCTCTTCATTCTGTCACACCAATAATACTCTCAAAGGTCTCTATATATCTTTGTGCTACCAGGATGAACTGAAAACGGAAAACTATGATCTTCACATAACCATTATTTCTTCAGCTAAGAATAAAAAGGAACACATATTCTATTCCCAAACCTCAAAACACAATCTTTATCATTGTTAAACTCGGGAAACATACCCTTTTGAACCAATTCTACCTTTTTTTGCAACTCCTGATCTTCCTTTTGAGCAAAATTTTTCTGTCTGATAGAGACAACTGCAATGACACCTAAAAAATAGAGTAATTTACTAAACCAAAATATTCCAAACAAAAATTTATCAAATCATTAACCAAGGTTTCAAGTTCCAAACATAACATGGTTAATGTAGCATTACTTTTCCAACTCAAATCATCATCCAATTTGTTTGATTTTTCAAGACAGAAATGAACCATGCAATCATAATCCTTGATTAGTTCTATCCATCTTCTTTGTGTCATTTCCAATTCCTTTGGAGTACATATATACTTCAAATTTTTATATTCAGTATATATTTCACATTTTAGTCCATATAGATGATACCTCTAAATTTTTAATGCAAAAATAATAGCAGTTAATTCCAAATCATGTGTAGGTTAATTTTACTAATTAGTTTTAAACTAACGTGAAGCATAATAAATTACCTAATCATTATATATTAGGACACAACCAAGTCCTTTTAACGAAAAATCATTATAGATGAAAAATTCACCATTTCTGGAAGACATGGTTAGAACTAGAGCATTCATTAATATTCTTTACAATTCCTATAAAAAACACCACATTATTTTTTCCAAATAAACTTAACACTTTTTCAAGTTAACTTAGTCATTGGTCAAGATAATCATGCAAATTTTTCAAAAAAAACCTCTGTTAATAGCCTCCAACCCAAGGAAATTATGAATCTCAGTTATATTTGTGGGTCTTATCCATTATTAAACAACTTTTGTTTTTGAAGGATCAACAATTATGCCATCTTTAGAAATTATATAACCAAGGAAAGAAGTTTTTTGCAACCAAAATTCTCACTTACTGAATTTTCCATAAAATTTATTTTCATCTAAGGTTTTCAAAATAGTCGTTAGATGTATTTAATTCTCCTCTTTACTTTTGGAATATACTAGAATGTCATCAATAAACACAATGAAAAACATATCCAAGAACTCGTGAAATATTTGATCCATAAGGTCTTTGAATACAGCAGGTGCATTAGTTAACCCAAATGGAATAACTAAATATTCATAATGCCCATATCTAATACAAAACACATTTTTCAGAATGTCTAATTCTTTTAATTTCAATTGACGGTTCCCCAACCTCAGGTCAACCTTTAACAAATATTGTGCTCCCTAGAGCAGATCAAACAGACCTTAAATACGAGGAAAAGAATAATTTTTATTAACAGCTATTATATTCAAGTCTATATAATCAATGTAAAGTTTTATTGAACCATACTTCTTTTTAACAAACAAGAAAGGAGTTCCCTATGGTGAAGTTCTAGATTATATTAAGACTTTATCTAATAATTCATGCAACTTCTTTTTCAACTCTAAAAGTTCCATTTCATCTATTCGATAAGGGGGTTTATAAATTATCTTATCATCAGGAACTAAGTCAATAGTAAAATCAATCTCTCAGTCGGGAACAACACCAGGAAAATTATCAAGAAAAAACATCAAGATACTAGTTTACCACTAATATCACATTATTAATATGAAAAAATCCTTTATTATTAATCATATGTTCAAGATAACTTTCATTTCCATATTTTATTATTTTCTCGGATTCTTGATATGTTATCAATAGTATGGGTTCATTATTGTACACAAATTGAAAATCATTCGGAAAAACAACTTCTTTAGCTCTATAATAAATCTTAGCACTTATAATTTCTTTTTGCCTCAATATTTCCTCCATGTGTTTTTACCATGATTTCTGGATTCATTTCTTGAGGTGAAATTTCCAATTTAGTAAAAAAATTATCAGAAATAAAGGAATTTTTTGAACCTAAATCAGACAACACATTGAAATATTTTGTAAAACAAGAAATGTACCTGATACCACTTCCTTTGATGGCTCAACATATGCTTTAATAGTTACAAAGGATTTTTCCACACCCTTATGGTTTCAACCTCATTTATTTATTACCTGAGTGACTAGATTTGGACACACATTAGCAAAATGACCCAATTACTTATAGTTAAATCAATTCATCATAGACTTCTTGTTGTATTTATGATCATTTTCCTTATAGTCCTGAGACATGTTCTCAAACATTCCACATCGATATCATTTAGTAGAATTTACAAGACATTCTCTAGGATTATTTTTACCACACTTTTCACAAGGAGAAAGATTTATTTTCTTACCACTAGATTTCATTGAAGAATTATTCCCCAAATCCTTATAATCTAATTGCTTCTTATTATTGTTATCATGAGGCAAATACATGTCAGTAAACTGCATATCAACTTTTTTAGCACAACAAACAAGTTTCTCGTATCTTTTAAATTCTCGTGAATCCAAAGATCTTCATAAAAATTGTATTGATCGAGAGTAAAATATATTAATATTACTATCAAATTCCCAAGTAAAATTTGTTACATACCTATAAAGTCTCATAAAATTGGCTTTATAAGCTTCCACATAATCATTATCTTTCTGCTTCAGTTCTATGAATTTTTTCTCCATTCTGATTCAAATAGTTTTCAGAAAATATTTTTCCATAAACAGACTTAAAATCATCCAATTCCATATTATCAAGATCGTCTTTTCCCCAAGTATTCTTAACAATAGACTGCAATTTATTTTCTTCAAATTCAAATGATAAATGTATAGGGTTACCTTTCGGTATTCTGAACATCCCATGACATCAAATATCTATTGTAGAGCATTGATCCACCCTTCATCTATCACCAGATTTGTAGTTCCACTAAAAGCTGGAGGATGTTGCCCCATAAAATGCTCCACAAAAGACATTTTTCTTCATAGTAGATTAGGTTCCTATATAGCATGGACACCACCAAAATTTATCACCTGATTTAACTAATCTATTATGGTTACAAACTAATCATTTCCCATTCCCACCATTCTAGGCTATAGATTCGGAAGGATTTCATTTCGTTGGTGTCTTTCTACTTTATATTCCCTATTTATTCTACAAAAACTCGTTTTTAAGAGATATATCATAGTCAAAGAAACATGTAAATCCTTAAATATTATATCATTTCAAATTAAAGATAAATTAAAAATCATTTATGATATTCTATTAACATCACCCAAACCCTTAAGGGAATCTAAACCATCCTCTGATACCAACTATAAGGAACCATACTTAAAACATTACATAATATTGAATTTTAGTAAAGAAAATACTTTATTTCACATTGATGAAAATTTTAGGTTTAGAGTTTTAGAATATTATGACAAAATATATACATAACATACCACATTCATATGAAAAGGATACTACAAAAATAGTATCCATTTTTCTAAAAAGAAAACATTTTTAAAATAAAACATGATTTCTTTGAAAAATATTCATAACATTTAACTTAATTCATTCTTTCTCTTACACATCCTTATAACCTATGAAAAACATTTAAAAATATGGGATGCTCAAAAAAATCAGTAATAGATATAAAGAAAGAAATTATTAGTCAAGTGATAACATAAAAACTAATAAAATCAATTTCATAAAAAATCATTAGTATGCATAGAAAATCATACAGTTTCCTTAGAATATATTTACCATATAACTCTTACATTCACCCTTACACATGGAATAACCATTTTTTCAACTTCCATCTCTGGAGTACCCAATGCATTGGAGAGCTATAATAGGGATCACCCATCATATCTTAAGCTATAATGGGCTCAACCCAAAATATCTTCATTTGTATTGGGAAAAAACACATCATATATTGAGAAATAATGGGATAAACCCATCATAAACAATGTACAAGGAAAATATCATGAATAAAATACTTGATAACTCATTTAAAAAGATGATCAAAAACTCTTTCGGATATCAAAATACCATCTTCTTATAAAAAATCACTTTTAAAATAAAAAATATGTGCACATAATAACAAAATCATAATATTCAAAAATAAATTTTAATTAAATATAAAGAAATAATGTACCATGTAAGTGAGAGAAATATCTCATACTATATATATATAAAAGGATAATCTTTTTTAATTTCATAAAAGAGACATTTATAAAGGATTTCAAAAGAAAGTCCCTTACATAACACATGAAAAAATCCATTTTTAAAACACATAAGAGAAATTAAAACATTAATAACCACGTAGATATATTTATAAAAACAATTTTGAATTCATGGACATAAAATATAAATATTTAGATGAAAAAATATTTAAAACAATGTTTTAGTTAAAGAGACCCTTACATTGGGTTCAACTTCCTTCAAATGTGTTGAAACCTCCTATATAATAGTTAAAATAGTATTATTAATATATTAAAAACCCATATTAATATTTATAACACATTATATTCTCTTTTTATAACATCTATTCACCCATTTATTAATAATATTTTTTTAATTTTCATTATTTTGGGTGTGTTCTTTACATGGTTTTCATGGTCGGTTCGTTATGGATTTTCTTATCAAATAGAAGAGAAACACCAAAAGTGGAAAGAAATAGAATTTAAATGTTCATATAGATTTATATTATAACATATATCATTTTTTCAGATATAATGGTGATTCATTAGATAAAACATTAATGATATTCATTTAGATCATTTTGGTGGTTCTTTGAACATCGAGAACAAGTTTCTTTATATAATTCAATATGATGCATATATTCTAATTATAGAATATAAAATCGGATATATCATACAATTTAAAACATTTTTAAACCATTAAATTGGTTTTATGACCATCCATGAAGGAAGTAATAGATATTCAAAAACATATCATCCATGATGTTGGTAAATCAACACATCATAGATAATGTTTTTATTTTTAGAATAAAAGTGAGAGGGGAAAAAGTATGACAATGAATTTTTACATAAACATGAAAAAATATAGTATATATAAGATAATGGAGTTTTAATTCCTAATTAATATGTGGATTTGAACAAAGTATAAGAAAATAAAAATAATTGAAAAGAAAATAAAAGATGATTTTTACCTCTTCATTTCCATTCATTGAGAACCTCCTTACGGCCCTTGGTTTAGGACTCTTAGTGAATCCAGAAGGTCTTTCACGTGGGGAAGGGTCTTGAGAAGAATCATGGGTATAATTTTGACAAGGATAAAATCTTGAGAGGTGTGAGAAGAATAGGGGGTGAGGGTGGTATTTATAGTCGGGGAGAGGAGAGTTTTTCCATCATTTAAACCATTATTTTATTATTTCACTCAATCCAAGAAATAATGTTGGTTATTATGACCAAATATAGTAATTAGTGCATGTGAGTTTGAAACAAGGGTTATTAACTCATCATAACATCATTCATGACTCAATAATTCATGTATTTATCTTATTTCGTAAATTATCGTATTTCACCATTCACTAAAAATTCAAGTATTTCAGAAAAAACCAAAAATTAAACCTAATAATTTTTTTATTTATACAATTAAATTACGAACTCCATTTTATGAAAATAATTATCTAAATTTGAATAATTTAATTTTTAATTAAAATCATAATTTATTCAAAAAATATCAATTTTAAAAATATAACTGATTTTAAAACACATTGATAAATTAATTAAGGACTCATAAAATTATCTTATAATCATAAGACAATAAAATACTAATTAAAGACTCTTTTTTATGAAAATTTATTTTCTTTTAAATAATTATATTAATAATAACATTGTAAATAAATATTTATTTTTTCAAAAAAATACACTTAATCTATTATTTTTAAAACATTTATTTACTCATTATAGGATATAAATATATCATATTTTCACATATAAGATACATAAATTTTATTTATACTTTCCAATGTGTGGTCACTATTATATTGGATTATTTACTATTCATAAGGGTCATATTACAATTTCTTTGGTCAAGTTACTATTCCATCATAAAGGATTCTTTAAAATATCACTTATTTTATTATACATTTGAAATGGATTTAACTATTTAATTACAAGAAGAAAATAATTATTTTAATAAGTAAATGGGTTGTTACATTCTCGCCAACTTTGGTAGATTGCATCCACATAATTTTTAATCACTTATTAAACAAAAGAAGATACCTTTCTCTCATATAATTTTCAGATTCTCATATTTCTTTTTCAACCATGTTGTTTCTACAAAAAACATTAACCATGTTAATTACCTTATTCTACAATACATGATCTATGCGATCAAGAAGAGGAACAAGTTTCTCTTCATAATAAAGTTTCTCTTCTAGCTGAACTACTTTTGGGATCAAAATATGAGATAGACCTGGCACATACTTTCTCAACATCGAAACATGAAAAACATTATGTAACTAAGATAAAATTAGAGGCAAATATAATCAGTAGGCAACTGTCCCAACTTCATCTAGGATTTCAAAAGGTCTAATGAATCGTGGAATTAGCTTTCCTTTCTTACCAAAATTCATAACACCTTTCCAAGGAGATATTTTAAGGAAAACATGATCACCTACCTCAAATGAAAAGTCCATATTCTTATTATCTAGAAAACTTTTCTGCCACTTCTGAACTGTCTTCATGTGTTTCTAGATCACATTTACCTTATCTGCCACCTAATTTACTAATTATAGTCCCATAAACTTTCTTTACCCAACTTCATTCCAAATTTATGGAGTTCTACATCACTTTCCATATAATGCCTCAAAAATTTCCATCTGTATACTAGAATGAAAAGTGTTATTATAATAAAACTCAACTAAAGAAATATTTTGATTCCAAATTCCCTAGTAATACATTGAACAAGCTCAAAGAATATCCTCCAAGGTCGAAGTTGTTCACTTGGTATGTCCATTAGATTGGGAATGAAAAGGAGTGTTGTAATTTAATTCAATTTCCAATGGCATCGGAAGGCCTTTCCAAAAGATAGAAGTGAACCAGGGATCTTGGTCAGATAAAATGGATAGAGGAATTCTATGTAACCTAACAATATATTTGAGATATAGTTGAGAAATATAATACAAAGACATAGTATCTATAATAGAAAGTAAATTTTCAGATATAGTTAGTGGTTCAATAATAACCCAAATCATATTTCTACCTCAATAAATATTTGGTAGTCCCACACCAAAGTCCATGGATAAATTTTACAATTTCCACTTTGGAACTAAAAAAGGATGAAGCATCCCATTTTGGTAAATTCCTCTCTACTTTAATCTATTTACAAGTCAAACATTTCATGGTAAATTCAGAAATATCTTTCTTCATTTCATCCCACCAATAATACTCTTGAAGGTCTTTGTACATTGTGCTGCCAGGATGAACTGAAAATGGATAACTACGGGCTTCACATAACAATTATTTCTTTAGCTAAGAATTAAAAGAAATACATACTCTCTTAACAAGACTCAAAACATAATATTTATCAATTATAAACTCATGCAACTTACCCTTTTCAACCAATTCTACCTTTTTCTATAACTCACGGTCTTCCTTATAAGAATACTTTATTATGTCTAATAGAGATGACTGTACAGACACCTAAAACAAAATAGAGGAATTTACTACACCAACAACTTCAAAACCAAAATTTCTCAAATCATTAACCAAGGGGTCATGTTATAGAGGTAACATGGTTAATGTAAAATTACTTTTCAGAATCAATGAAACTTCCACTTTGTTTGATTTTCCATAATGCTAATAAATTGTAAAATCATAATCCATGACTAGTTCCAGCCACCTTCTCTATCTCATGTTCAATTACTTCTGAGTAAATATATGCTTCAAAATTTTATGGTTAGTGTATATTTCACATTTTACTCTATAAAAATGATGCCTCCAAATTTTTAATGCAAAAACAATGGCATCTAATTCCAAATCATGTGTAGGGTATTTTAAATCATGAGGTTTCAACTAACATTAAGTATAATCAATTAGATAATCATTTTTCATTAGTACAAAACCAATTCCTCTTAATGAATAATCACTATAGAGGATAAATTCAACATTTCTAGAATCCAATGTTGGAACTGGATAATTTACCAACTTCTTTTCAATTCCTGAAAATAATCACCACATTCTTTTGTCGAGATGAACTTAACACATTTTCGAGTTAACATAGTCATTGGGTGAGATAATCATGAAACTTTTTCAACAAACCTTCGGTAATATCTTACCAAACCAAGGAAACTAAAAATATAATATATATTTGGGGGTCTTGGTCATTCTTCAATAATTATTGTTTTAGAAGGATCAATAGTTATGCCATCTTTAGAAACAATGTGACCAAGGAAATATATTTTTCCAACCAAAATTCACACTTACTAAATTTTCCATATAGTTTATTTTATTTTAAGGTTTAAAAAACTATACTTAGATGTATTCAATGATCCTCATTAATTTTAGATTATACTATAATTCCATCAATAAACTCAACCATGAAATTATCTATGAACTCATGAAATATACTATTCATAAGATCCATGAATACAAAAGGCACATTATTTAACACAAAAAACATAACTAAAAATTAATAATTCCCATATCTAGTATGAAATATAGTTTTTGGAATGTCTGCTTCTTTAACTTTCAACTGATGGTACCCTGACCTCAGGTCAACCATCGAACAATATTTTACTCCTTGGAGCTAATCAAAAAAATCATCAATATGAGGAAAAGGATACTTTTTTTAACAATGATTTTATTCAAGGCTCTATAATAAATTCAAAGTTTCATTGAACCATCAATTTTTTAACAAAAAATATAAGATCACCCCATAGTGAAGTTCTAGGTCAGATTAAGCCTTTATCTAATAACTCATGCAGCTTATTTTTCAACTATAAAATAACCATTTTATACATTAGATAAGGGTGTTTAGTAATTGGATTAGCATTTGGAACTAAGTCAATAGTAAACTCAAACCTCTCGATCAGAAACAACACTGGGAAAATTGTCAGTAAAAACCTCAAGATAATCATTTACCACTAGAATTTCCTTAACCTAAACAGTTCCTTTATTTTCTATAATATGTGAAAGATGACTTTAATTTACATATTTTAACATTTTCTTGGATTCATAATATGATATCCATGTAATGGGTTCATTTTTTGTACAAAAACTCAACCTAATTTTAAAAAACAATTTCTTAAACACTATAATCAATCTTAGCATGATAAATAGAGAGTTATATCTTCATTTATTGAGGTGGAATTTCTAATTTAGTAGAAAATTTCTCAAAAATGAAGGAATTTGTAGACCATGAATCAAAAAAAACATTGTAATTTTTGGTAAAAATAATCAATGTACCTCATACCACTTCATTTGATGGCTGAACATATACTAAAGTTGTTTCAAATTATTTTCTCACACCCTTCTTCTTCCAACCTTGCTAATTTCCTACCTGAGTGACTAGCTTTGGACACACATTACAAAAATTACCTAATTCCTTACAGTTAAAAAATCTCACCATCATCTTCTCATTTTTTTATAATAAATTTCCTTGCACTCATGAGAAATGTACCCAAACTTTCCACATAGGTAGAATTTCCCATAATTTATACGACCTTATCTATGATTCATTTTACAACACTTTTCACAATGAGTGAGACTTATTTTATTACCTCCATATTTCATTGATGAACTCTTCCCCAAACCATTCCAATAAAACTACTTCTTATTACTATCATAATTAGACACATACATGTCAATAAACACTATCTCAAATTTTTCATCCCAACGAACAAGTTTCTTATAGATTTTAAACTCTCATGAAGCCAAATATCTTCATAAAAATTGTTTCAAACAAATGTAAAATATATTAATATTACTATCAAAGTCTAGAGTAAAATCCAGTACATACCTAGAATGTCTTATAAAATTGGATTCATACACTTCCATGTAATCATAAACTTTCTACTTCAGTTCCAAGAATTATTTCTCCATTCTGATTCAAACAGTTTTAGGGAAATATTTTTCCAAAAAAATTAATCTTAAAATCATCCCATTCCAAAGTATCAAGATCATAATTTTCTCTAGTATCCTTAACCATATACCACCATTGATAAACTTAACCTTTAAAATGATAAATTTATAGGGTTACCTTTTGTCATTTTGAACATCCCATGACATCAAATATCTTTTCTAGAGTATTGATCCACCCTTTGGATATCACTTGATCTGTGGTTCCACTAAAAGATAGAGGATGTTTCCTAATAAAAGTCTCTATAAAATACATGTTTATTCATGGTATATTAGTTTCCTCTATAGATTAGATACCACCACAATTTATCACTTGAGTCAATATAACCATTGCAGTCACAAACCGATGAATTCTAATTCCCACCATTCTAGGCTACAGATTCAGAAGGATATCATTTTTTTTATTCTTTTCTACTTCAGGTTCCCTTTTTCTTCTCTGAAAACCCATTCTAAATAGAAATATCTTAGTTGAAGAAACATGGAAATACATAAATACTATATCATTTAAAATCAACCATAAAGTAAAAAAAATCATTTATGGTATTCTATTAACATCATCTTAACCCCTATGGTTATTGAAGCCTTCCGTTGATACCAACTATAAGGACCCAACCTTAAAACATTAAACAATTTTTAATTTTATTCAAGAACTTAATTTATTTCAAATTTAGGATCATTTCAGTTTTATAGTTTTATAATATTAGTACATAATAAAAACATAACATACCACATTCATACAAAGAAGAAACTACTATAATAGTATCCATTTTTTTAAAATAAAACATTTTTAAAATAAAACATGATTTCTTTGAAAAATATTCCTAAAATTTAACATGAAATACTTCTTTATCTTACACATCCTTATAACTTGTGAAAAATATTTAAAAGCTTTGGATGAACAAAAAAATCTTATAAAGGGATGTAATGAATGAAATTGTTAGTAAAGTGATAAAATAAAAACTAATAAAACCCATTTCATAAAAAATAATTAGCATGAATAGAAACATCATGAAGTTTCCTTGGGACATATTTACCATATATCTCCTAAATTCACCATTACACATGGAATAACCATTAATTCAACTTTTATCTCTGGAGTACCCAAGGCATTGGAGAGCTATAATGGGGCTCACATGTCAAATCTTGAGCTATAATGGGCTAAACCGAACATATCTTGAGCTATAGTGACGCTCAACCCATAATGTCATGAGATATAATGGGATCAACCCATTATAAAGAATATCCAAGTAAAAAATCATGAATAAAAAACTTGATAGCTCATTTAAACACATAAGAAAAAAAACTTCTGGATATAAAAAATAACCTTTTCTTCTAAAAAATTAATTTTAAAATATAAAATCCCCACACATAATAACAAAATAATAATATTGAAAGAAAATTATGAAAGATATAAAGAAACCAATATAGTAATAATTCTTCATGAAAGTATGAGAAATTGTTCATATTGTATATATATAAAAAGACAATCTTTTTGAATTTCATAAAAGAGACGTTTAGAAAAGATTTCAAAAGAAATTCCCTTACATAACACATGAAAAAGAACCATTTTAAAAATGAATAATATAAATTAAAGAATTAATAACCATATAGATACATTTATAAAAAAACATTTTGAAATTGTGGACATAAAATAGAAATATTTATAAGATTAAATCTTTAAAACATTTAAAACAATGTTTTAGTTAAGGAGTCCATTTAAAATGTGTTCAAACCTCCTATATAATGGTTTAAAGAGTGTTATTAGTATATTAAATAACAATATTCATATTTATAATATATTTTATTTTATTTTTATAAAATCTTTTCACCCATTTTTTAATAGTTTTTTTTGTAATTTCCATTGTTTCAGGTGTGTTCTTTACATCGTTCCCATGGTCGGTTCGTTATAGATTTTCTAGTCGAATGGAAGAGAAATTAAAAAGGTGGAAAGAAATGGTATTTAAAGGTTTCCATAACTTTGAGTTATACAATATATAATTTTTTCAGATAGGAGGATGATTCATTAGATAAAACATTAATGATATTTTTTTAGAACATCTTGATGGTTCTTTGATCATCACAAACTCGTTTCTTTATATAATTAAATATTTTGAATATATGTTAATTCCAAAATATAAAATAAGTTATAAAATGGAATTTAATACCTATTTCAACCATTAAAACTATTTTATTACTATCCATTAAGTAATTAATGGAAATTGAAAACACATTATCCATTATGTCGGTAAATTGACACATCAATGACAATGTTTTTATTTTTAGAATAAAAGGGAGAAGAGAATAAGTATGATAACGAATTTTTACATAAATATAACAAAATTATATTATATATAAGATACTAGAGTTTTCATTCCTCTTGGATAAGGGGAGGTGAAGAGAGTATAAGAAAAGAAAAATAATTAAAAAGAAAATAAAAGAGGATTTTACCTTTTGAATTCTCTTCCTTGAGAACCTCTTTAAGGCCTTTGGTTTTGCCCTTTTGGTGATACCAATAGGTCTTGGACATGGGGAAGAGGATTGGGAAGAATATTGGGCATAATTTGGATAAGGATCAAATATTTAGAGGTTTTAGGAGAAGATGGGGTGAGGGGTAGTATTTATAGTGGAGGAGAGGAGGGTTTTTCCATTATTTTAATCATTATTTTATTATTTTTCTCAAGAAAAGAAATAGTGTTGGTTATTGTGATAAAATATAGTAATTATTTCATATGAGTTTGAACCAAGGGTGATTAACTTAGTATAACATCATCCATGACTCAATAATTCATGTATTTAGCTTATTTTGTAAATTATCATATTTCACTATTCACCAAAAAATCAAGTATCTCAGAAAAATATCAAAAATTAACCCTAACCAATTTTTGATGTGTAGAATTAAAAAATGAACTCCTTTTTATGAAAATAATTTTCTAAATTTGAGAAATTTAATTTTTAATTAAAATCATAATTTATTTGAAAAATAAAAATTTTAAAACTATAACATATTTTTTAACACTTTGAAAAAATAATTAAGGTCTCATAAAATTATCTTATAATCATAAGACAAAAAAATATTAATTCATGAATATATTTTATGAAAATATTTTTTCTTTTAAGTCGTTATATTAATTATAAAATTTTAAATAAATATTTATGTTTTCAAAAAAACAACACTTAATCAATCATTTTCAAAACATTTATTTTCTAATTCCAAGATATAAATATATCATATTTTCACATATAAGATACATAAATTTTAGTTATACTTTCATAGGTGTGGTTACTATTCTATTAGTTTATTTACTATTCATAAGGGTTATATTACTCTTCCTAAGGTTAAGTTACTATTCCATCAGAAAATATTCCTTAAAGTATCACTTATTTAATTATACATTTGTAATGGATTTATCTATTTAATTTAAAAAAGAAAAAATTTATTTTATAAGTACATGGGTTATTACAGAGGATCAAGGATACATACTTCAAGAGGGATAGATTCAGGGTTAATTAATGCTTTATTAAAATATATATGTTTATATTTAATGTCGAAGGGAGATATTATGGGTTGTAAATGGAATTCCTTCCCATATATTTGCACTTGGTTGTAAGTATAGATACATATGGAATTATACTGATGCGGGTTTGGATGACCCTAGGGGTTCAATCGAATCTCGTTATTTAGTAGGTTATTTGATATTATGTATTAATTTATGAATTAATTCCCCTATTTATTATATTATTCCATACACTATTAATTCAAATAGGATTTTTTAGACACTATGGGTGTTGAACTACAGTGTTTTTCTCACATCCTATTCGGGAATCATTTGGTAACAAGCTAGATCTCATAGTTTCAATATTGGAAAAGATCAATGGATCCTATGGTTGATTGGTTTCTTTGTTTCAGGGGATTGGAGCATGAGGTTCAAGATCAGATTTTTGGGAGTCTCTATTTTGGATTCTATTTTATTCATTTACTTATATGAATTCAACACATCATTTAGTTGAAAACATAGTATGACATGACATGATTCATTATTAAATATTTGAATTGTTTAAGTTTTTACCATTATTATTCTTGTATTGGATTCTTGATTATATATCATATCTCTTCTATTATTGAAAACTTGTACCATAGGGTATAGTCTCCCTATTATATTCTTTACACCCTTATTGCAAGTCATAATCCTTTGGAATATTGGGATGCATGCTTTTGGTCACATAACCAACAAACTCAAACATGTGAGGGAGAATCGGGTCGGGGATGTTACAGTGATAATGGTAGAAATTTTTTTCTCAAAGTATTGGTTTATTAATATTGTGCAATTTTTATCAAATCAAATAAATTAATCACTCATCAATGATAATTACAATATAATGTTTAAGACTATATATAAATATATTAACACCCATTGATTTAGTAATCAATACAAAATATGTCTAGGAACACATAATTGTAAAAACATTACATTTCTACAAAAATTAGTTTTAAATAAATATATTATATGTTTTTATTTAAAAGTTAATTTTATCATAAATAGAAAATGAATTAAATTAAATAGATACTAAATTTTGGTTCATTACTCCAATATTTTTTAATAGGTTGTTATAGACCTAAATTTATCCTTCATTTAATCCAATTAAATTTTAAAATGTGATAAAAATAACTTTTAAGTTAAAATATAAAATATATAGAAAAAATGTTTTTCATATAAAATTGGTGTTTTTACAATTAAGTGTTCATAATCATATTTAGTATTGATTATTAAATGAATGAGTTTTAGTATGTTTATATATAGGTTTAAAATTATGATATAATGATTATAGAGAAGAGGTTAATTTATTTGATTAGATAAAAATTAAATAATATTAATAAAACCATTCATTGAGAAAAACAGTTTTACCCTTATCACAGTAATTAAATTTAATCCTCCAATCATATTTTTGTACCTAAAAAATAAATTAATCTTATTTAATAATATTAACATATTTATCTAAAATTTTAAATCAATTATATTAAATTATATTCCTGGAAGAGGAAAATATTAATTTTTAATAGAAGCATATAAAACCAATTTTTGTAGAATGAAATATTACTTAATTTTTGAAAAAATGATAAACATTGGTTTTATAAATAAAAAATATAAATTTTAAATGATTTATTTTAATTTAAATATATATAAAATAATAATGTTTTTAAAAATATTTAATCCATTATTGTATTATTATAAACTCACAAAAGTGATGGTTTTAGTAAAATTGGTATATTTTACTATCCACCTAATAATCAATTGTTTTAGAAAAGTTACAAAAATTCATATTAGGATAATTTTGAGGTGTAGAATTAAAAATGAAGCTATTTTGTTCAAATTAAAATCTTAAAATTTAACTTTTAAATAAATTCATGAATAAAGGATCTTTATAGTGCTTGTTTTGAAATAGTTTCGAGATGTAGCTTTTACCTTCTATAACAGGATGTTGGGTATTAAATTATCCCCCTATTAAATAATTTTAGCCTAAAAATTGGATACATGTAAACTAATAAACAATTGTGGTTATTCCATCCTCATATATTCTTCAAGCTACCATGTTCTAGTTTTTTATTTATCCAAAGGACTTTACCAGCTAAGTTGCCTGATTCTATAAAACTTATTCTCTAGTGTCAAGAATCTAGAAAGGTACTTCATTATAAGACAGATTGGGTTCCAACTCTATTCCATTATATGTGAGAATATGCATTGTATCTATCAATTATTTCCTCAAAAATGAAACATTTAAGACATTGTGTACATTAGAAAGGTTGGTAGTCATAGCCAATAAATAAGCTACAACTCTAATTATTTCTAATATTTAAAAAGTAACAATATTACTTGGGCTTAAATTCCCCTTTTTACCAAATCTTAAAACTCCCTTTAATGGGGAAACCTTCAAGAATACATTATCCCCCACTTCAAATTCAAATTATTTCCTTCTATTATCATCATAGATCTTTTTTTATTTATTATACTTTAATACAATCCTTAATATTAAATATTTTACCAGTAATCTTCTTTATAATATTTAGGCCAACTAGATTTCTTTATACAACTTCTTCTCAACAGGTTGGAGTGTGAAACCTCTTCTCATAAAATGCTTCATATGGGGCCATATGGATGCTCAAATAGAAATATATATGTATGAAAATTCAACCAAAGTTAAGAAATGATTCTGCATACCATATAAGTAAATAAAACATGATATTAGTATCTATTCCGAAGTATAGATAGTATTTTTAGACTACCCATAAATTTAGGGATGGTATGTGGTTTTAAAATATATCTTAGTGTTAAGATCCCTTCACTAATCTAAAATGGACCTATCCCCACAGTTTTGGGGAAAATCGTGGGGATAGGTACCCATATACCCACGGTTTTTGGGAACTGTGGTCATAGAAAAATTTCCACGACCTATACCCATGGTTCTCCAAAACCGTGGGTATAGGGGCCCCTATACCCACAGTTTTCGAAAACTTTGGGTATAGGTCCAGAAACTTTTCATATGCCCACGGTTCTCAAAAACCCTGGGTATAGGGGTACCTATCCCCACGGTTTTCCCCAAAACTGTGGGGATAGATCTTGGATAAAATATTTATACCCACGGTTATCAAAAACTGTGGGTATAGGTTTCCCGTGTGTGCACGGGAAATTTTTTTTCCCGCGGGAAGGAATTTTTTTTGGTGGGAGACCTATACCCATGGTTCTTACCTCTATACCCACGATTTATATAACTATATTTAAATAAATATATATATATATACACATAGGTGATGTTAGGGGAGTGATAAGATGCAGTTTTTGGATCAAAGAGGTTGCAGGATCGAAACATGCCACCAGAATTCTTTTAGGATCTATACCCACAGTTTTAAAACCGTGGGTAAAAGACTTTGACACCATGCCCATTGTGTATGATGCTTTGACATGGTGGCATAACAACTATACCCACGGTTTTGGAAAACCTTGGGTATAGTCTGGGGACCTATACCGATGTCTTTCCAGCCCATGGTTCCCAAAACCGTCGGTATAGGTTATACCCATGGTTTTGGGGGCTATACCCACGGTTTGGAACTATGGGTATAGGCCGTTTTTTCAGTAGTGCTTTGAATATTCTTTAATAATTTTGATGTGAACTGAGGGACATTATTAGATACAATTTATAGAGGTTCCCTATGAAGCCTTGTTATTTTATTAATATAGAGTCATAAAAGGCACTCAAGGGGTAGATATTATCTTATTACTAAGAAATTAGACTTATTAAGACCATAAACAATGACCCATATAGCATCATTCTTCCTTAGAGAATTCAAAAGTCCAATAAAAATGTCAATTTTAATATTTTCTCACTTATATATAGGTATAGACATAGGTTACATGGATCCCATAGGATGATTTCTTTCATCCCTTTCCAACTTTCATACTATGTATTTGGAAACATAGTCTACAGTTTCCCAATTCATAAAATCCTACAAGAAATATTCTATTAAATCCATATATATATTTTTACTACTATGGTGTATATATAAATTTGATCTATGTGCTTCATTTAGTAGTTCCCCCTTCAAATTATGTATGAATGAAACACGTAACATCTTTTTAAACATCAACACAACATATTTGTAGATGAAGTCTATCAATTTCCCATTATTTACCACTTTAATCATCCTCTATAACTCATCATCATACTATTATTAATTCTCTATATCTTCTAGTAATAATGGTTTATTAATTTATTGTAAAATTAATTATGGATCCCTTTTCCAAAAATCACCATATTCATATTTAGAAAATCTCGACATATAAGATCTTTTTTAATCCTCTTCAAGGTAATAATTCTATTATCCCTCATACTCAATACATGATCCACCTTGTTTTCCTTCCTAAGGATGTGTTTTATCAATAAATTATAGTACTTGAGTTTTTTCAACCATCCTCTTTTCCTTATTTGGATCCCCTTTTGAGAGAATATACACTTAAAACTCTTTTAGACCATATATATCGCATAATTCACTATAGAGGTAATGTATCTATATTTTGAAGAAACTATTTTGGTTTCAATCTCAAGGTAATGATTTGGATTGTTATGTTCATGGATTATCAGTTTCCTTTATTCATATGCAACCAAAAGTATAGGTAAAAATCACCTTCATGAGTAACACACTTCCACCCAGGCTTACGAGACAATTTAATTGTACCAATGTATACATAATTCTCATGATTCACACTTGAATCTGCACTTTTTAATAACTAAATTTTGGCCTTGTATGTTTATCCCATAATATTTTTAACCAATACATTGGAGGTCGATATAGGACCCCACCCATCATCATTTATACTTATGAGTGCCACTTTAAAATCATTCACTTCTCAAATCACAAATAACCCATAGAATTAAATTGGATTTCCTAAAACTTTCAAATGAAAATCATTCAATTTTTATTGGATAAATAAACCATAGAAATAAAATAGGATTCATTCAAAACATTATAAATCACCAATGGAAATAAAATGGGTTTTATACCCTTATAAAATGGATCCGCATAATGAAATCACTCATAATTCCATCAATAATCATAACATGATAAACCCAGAGAAAAAAATGGGTATTCAATGACATTAGGTTAATTTCTAGGTAAATACCATTCAATCAAGATAATAAAGTAGATTTTATTTAAACCATATAGATAAAGGGTATACAGTTAAGATAATAATTTTCCCAATCAATCGATGCACAAAATCTAGTTGAACACCCTTCAATCAAAGGAATCAAAAATAGGGTATTCATATTGGAAGAAATTTGAAGAAAAATTATGGTTACATAAGACACCCATGTAAATAATTTGTATGGATACATTTTAAAAACATCATTAACCAAGAATAATATATGTAAAAGGACAATGACTTAGATGAAAAAAAATTAATAGTTTTATAAAAAATTTCTAATGAAATAAGATATATCATTAATATTTTGAAATAATTTTAAAAAAGATATTTTATAAATATATTAGAAAAATAATATCTTTTAAAAACCATGAAAACATAGAGATAAAGTTTAAAATAAAATGGCTGAGGCGGTGGAAATATTTGTTCCCATATAAAATTTTAAAAGAGATCATTTTTAACATATTCATAAAATAAAGAAGTTATGGGTCACTTTAAAAAGTTATTTTCAAAAATATGAAGTGAAAACATGGAAAAATTTACCTTTTAAAACTAATATTCAATAAATATTCCCTTGAAAATTAATAAATATTATCAAAATAAATGTGGTAAGGAAGATATAAATATTTTATGTTGAAATAAAAAAAACCTTTTTAATTTTTTTAAAATATCATTGTTTGAAAACCCACATTATTAAAGGAGTATTAGGTTTTATTTTGAAAATGGTTACATAGATTTATGAGAATAATATAAAATAATCCATATTATATTTTCCAAAACAAATACGATAAAATTGGTGGGATGTAAAATATAGACATGGGAGAAAATATTCATTGGTAATAATGGGAGTTATTCTTACCAATTTTATACTTTTATTTCAAAAAAAATATCAAAGAAGTGGTTATTGATTATGAGAAGTAATTTCCTCAAAGAAAAAAATAAAATTACATATAATTTAAGTGAATATAAGGATCAAATAAATCTTAAAGTTTATTCTCAAGTAATAAATATTATAACCCACTATATTGAAAATTTTCTCAATGAACCCCTTACGATATTGGAAATTTTCAAATAAAAACACCTTGAAGGATATGATTTAAAATTAAAAATATAATATCATGAATAATTATTTAATTATGACAAAAAATATTAAATGGTATTTATAAACATAATTACAGTTAAAACATGTGTGTGATAATAAGTATGTCTCAAGGGTGTAAATTTGAGACAATAAACACTTGTACCTTTTGTAATCTTTGATTCAAAACCCCATGAGAGAATGAAATTATAATAGAACATTAAAAATAATTAAATATAAGTGAATCATGTTACAAAATTATTATGGATAATTATTTTCACCATGAAAAATAAACATGTTGTATTACATAATCATATCTCAAGGAATTCAAATTTAAGACAAACAACCCCTCACCTCAATTCCCACTTAGTCGAAATGAGTTATCGCATCCTGCATAATAAAATTAAATATATTAATCAGTCATTTAAGAAATGTTTTCATATATATAATCTTTTATAAAATTAATTTATAATTATTCTCTATATGTATATTACTTAGTTATTATCTATTTTTTATATTGGGTGTGAGTAATATTTATTATTTTGAACTAGTTTTGTAATGGTGATGTTATTATTCATTATTCTACCAGATTTAATTATTAATAATTCATAAAAGTTACTAGAATTTATGATTTATAATTATTTATAATTTTATAATTTCATTCAATGGTAGTTTTGGTTATGATCATTAAATATAAATTTACGGATGAGCATGTTTCGATGATTCTTAGCGAACAAAGGGTGTTTTCTTAAATACTGAGTTAAATTATTATATTTCCATTAAAAAACCAAATAAAATAATTATTCGCTTATTTATATAATATATTATCATAAATTAAATTATCCTATTCATCCATGATATAAATTTATACCATTTTTCAGTTTTGTGGTTAAACTAACCCAAATATGAACATACTATAATTAATTAATGGCTATGAACTGATTTAGTTTTAATATCATCAAAATAGAAATATAATGATCTAATTTATTGTTTCTTACTATGTTATATAATTTAAATATTTAAAATAATAATATAACATATATGATGTTATTTTATGGTATGAAGAAATCATTTTTTTCTCTTTGAACTCTCTTTTGGTTAGTTGAATTTACCACATTTGTTTATTACTCATATTGTTAATATTTTGTCCAATTTTTATTTACATAACATTAATAATTTCATATAAATAATATTTATACATAAATCCCATTCTCATGTCTATCTATTTAAGGAATTGATGAAAATAAAAACATAAATCAATCATTCCATGGAGGTGGTAGTCCACACAAAGGCATGGATAATGATTTCATTTTCCATAGAAAGGGGAAAAGGATTCATATGGTTTATTATTTGGGAGTATAAAATATTTAATAAGTATCATACTTATATATGAAAGTCCCTATTATGACCATCCCTTCCAGTTGGGGAAGGAAAATGAGATACATTTCATTGTGGAGGCGGTAGTCCGCACAACACATGAATGACGGTTTAATTTTTCTTAATATTAAAGGGAAAGGTGGTTAATATTTTTAATATCATTTTAATAACATACTAGTGTACTGATGTTATGATTTTTTTCATTCTAATATGGTATAATTTAATTTTATTAAGAATTAGTACACATAAATAAATAAAAATGAGAAAGGAGCAGCTATAAATTTATACCATGCTTCTTGGATTAAATCATTTATAAAGGGCGTTAGCCTTTATAGGATGATCTTTTGATAAGACCAAAACCTATTTATAGTATCTATAAATGTTATGGATAGTTGTGGGTATATTTTTGTTTAATCTAAGTGGGTTTTGGTGTGAGGGGATGTGAAGAGATTATATCCCATTTAATAAGTGAAAAGGGGTGGAATTTTTTATAAATATCCCAAGTTTTTTAATAATGGGAAGTCTCTCTCAAGTAATGTAGCTCAAAAATTTAAAAATAATTTATAGGGGAATAGATAAGATCTATATAGGCCTCAAACATCCATTCCCACACATTTTTTAAACTCATATTCAAATCATTACCATTGGATTTTTTTACTTTAATCCTTTTAGATTTTGTTATAGTAACTAGTTTGTACAAAAGGAAACTTATCCTTTATGACCCAAATATGGGCCTTACTAAAAAAATTGGACCTACTGATTTCTACTTTTAAATCTATTTTTTATAATTCAATTTATAATAATAATAATAAATTATTTTAAAATTCTAAATGTATAATGTATTAAATATAAAATTTTTAGAAAAATATCACTCATGCTTAAAAAGGTTAATTATAGGTTTGTAAAAAGTCATTATTTTTTAAAATTTATAATTTTACTTATAAGATATAATTTCAGTTATGTTTTCTTGAGTTTTACCTAGAAATATTTAGGGTTTTTAATAGTACTAGTGTTATCTAACTAGGTTATTCTAAATCTAGGCCATATCCTCTCTTAGTATCTCTCCATAATAAAATTCTAGGAAGAGAAGAAAATAAAGAATGGTCAATGTATAAGGAATAAATCCTAGAAATAAAGGATGCACCCATGAAAAAAAAATTGATGCTTTTAAAGAATAATTAATTTTTCATCCACCTAATTTTGAATTTGGGTTCTCTATTGAACTCATTACTCATTCAATACCTATATCTAAAACTCTCTATATAATGGAACCATTAGAGTTAGTGGTATTGAAGAAATAGTTTTAAGAATTTTGTGATTAGGGATTTATATTCACTATTATTTCATAAATTATATCCCCTTTTATTCATTAAAAATAAGGATGGTTCTATGAGATTTTGGAATATTATAGGGAGATAAATGACATTAATATAAAAACTATATATCTTTTACCATGTATTGAAGAATTATTTGATCAGCTTCAGGAAGATGAATACATTTCAAAGATTTATATTTGTTCTGGTTATCATAAGCTAAGGGTTAAGTGGGATAATAAATAGAATAACATTTCAAACAATGTACATTTTAAGTTTTTTGTAATTCCCTTTAGATTGATTAACGCACCTTCGGTCATTATAGATCTTATGAATAGAGTACTCAATGATTATCGTGAAAACATTGTGGTGGAATTCATTGATGATATATTCATACAATATAAGAGATATAAAGAGAATGATATTCATATAAAAATAGTTCTAGAGAGCCCTAGAAAAAGGGAATTATATGGGAAATATAGATAGTGTGAATTTTGGATCAATGAATTTTCTTTTCTTGGACATATTTTTCATGACCCGTCCCCCGGGGCCCATGCCATGACTACCCCTAGCTCTCCTTCCATAGGCCAGGGGCTGGAAACTAGCACTAGAAAGGCATATCCCTAAAATCGGGAAGGCATTGACTTTCTAACCTATAACTCACACAATCCAAGCACACAGTAAGATACGAGCAAAAAGTAAACTATATAGTAAAAAATAGTGAGCACAGTGAGTAATAGGGGTCGGAATACAAGACCAACTGGAAAGAATAAGTAAAACTAAAAACAGGTCCTGGGAACACCTGCAAAGGATCCTACCTTAAGGGTAAGTACAGCTCTCGAACTATCGTCTCTGC
Source organism: Viscum album (assembly GCA_963277665.1). Taxonomy (NCBI): domain Eukaryota; kingdom Viridiplantae; phylum Streptophyta; class Magnoliopsida; order Santalales; family Viscaceae; genus Viscum; species Viscum album. Next base: position 673,279,546 of record OY728123.1, read on the forward strand.
GGTACATCTCGACTAATGGTCCACCTCCGACCAGCCTCCAGTCCCGGCACCCTCATCCTTGATCAATGTTGTACATCTTCTGCACAAGACACAGCAAGGTGTGGGCATAGCCTGTGCAGGGGTGAGTATAACAATACTCAGTAGGGACCTCGAAACCCCCAAAGGTCTCTTAGAATCCATAGAGTATAATCCAAAAAGAAAGACCACAATTATAAAGAATGAAGAAACCATCAACCCTACTTAGGTGTATGCCCATACATATACCTATGTTATCAAGTAAACCCATCTTGTTCATGAGGAAACACAAGGCCCAACTCTTTAGCCAAAAGAACAACTATTACATGAAGCAAAGAATACCATGAAGGTAACACCATGAAGGTAAGTACCAAAAAGGAAATTCCACATAGAAGAATACCACGGAGGTATCACCACATAGAATTGTACCACCAAGGTAAGGAATCAACTCACACTAGGTATAACTTAAGTACATAAGTATAGATGATCAGTTGTATTTCTAGATCATCTTACTTCATTGAGAAGCTCTGCAGTTGACCCACACAGGATCAAAGATGACCCACACAGGATCTGAAGATGCTAACCCAAACATGATCCAAATATGACCCACAGAGGATCTAAAGATGACCCACATAGGATCGGTAGATTCTAACCCACACAGGATCCGAAGATTCTCCAAGTACAGCCAGCCACAGGGTTTCTGCACTAAGCACACTTGATTATGGGAGGATCCTCTCCTCAAGACATCGATCGAAACTTCAACTTCCACGAATCCCCCGGAATAAGTATCTCAAAGGTCTGTCATGTCATAAGGGACCCAACGCGGCTGAAAGCATGTTAATCGAATTCCCGGTCAGCAAGTTATTAGCATTTCCGTTCCGAGGGCCCAGTCGGATTCGGGTCTGATCCAACCCAATCATACACCAACTTTATTCAACAGTCAAGTGGGGTATAACAAAAGGACTATCTCGATCCAAGGATTCTGGCACCACATATGGTTCGTCAAACGGACGCCCGGTTCTCAAGATATGGCCAAAAAGGTGTATCTAGGTCTAGCTGGGCCTGGGTCCGGTCCGACCCGGTCGGACCCACCAGGCCCGACCTGACCCATTCTGGGTCTGGCTCAAATGGGATGGATTGTGGTGGGCCCGGCCTGCACTAGGCGTGGCCCGCTTTGCATGGCCCACTAGGCGCGGCCCACTTGGTGCGGCCCACGACTGGGTATGGTCTGTCGTGGCGGGTCCGCCCTAGCCACAACTTGGCGAAGGTGCCCCACAGGATTTTCAAAATGGTCCTTTTGGACCATTTGGCATTGGCCAACATGGCGACGCCACGTGGCACCGCCTGCTGGCATGCGGGACCCACCGGAGTGGGTCCTGCTCGGCGTGACGGGGCCGGACAGGATTCTGGCGGGCTCCTCTTCCAGTGGTGTGATGGTGCCGCTCCTCCCATGGTCGGATGGGTGAAGGCCACCGTGGTGCACCACCGCAGCTCGACAGTCACAGCCTCCTCCTCTACCGGCGGTGCGAACGTGCATTGCCCAGCTTCCACGTGGCCGGTCGGCGTGTCGGCTGCCACCCTCCACCGCCGCGGTTGACGGGCTGCGGCCTCCTTCAGTGGAACGGATGCACCTCCACCACCATCATGGTCAGTCAGTGTGTCATCCACTGACTTCCACTCTACTAGTGCCAGTCGCCGACGCCGTCGTGCCGGCAGGCTTCCGCGGCTCATCGGGTGAGCTCGGGTGGCCCATTCTTCAATCCAATGAATTGTTGTGTGTCCTAGGACGTTGCCTTTGCATTTATCCTGATGTGGTCAATTCTGCTCAACTTGATGATCCAACCATGAATAACACATCAAAAAATGAAGTAGTGGAGGGATCGGTCCATGTTCGTTTGGCCCGCACCCTCCACGTCAGATCGATATTAGGCGGTTCATATATTGAAGACAACGATTTATCACGAATAATGATATGAACAATTTCCATACCTCAATCGATCATTGGAGATAGCATGAGTAATAGGATGAATACGTTGAAGGAGATGCTGACGTTTTTCGCTCCCGCAAAATGATTCCGATTCGGGCTCGAACTTCGGTTCCTTGTTCTTGATCCGTAGGTTTGTTCTTCGTTGGAGGATGTTCTTCCACCAAGAGTTCTCCACTAAACCGATTTTCCAACAATTTCCCTAACCACGAGAGGTGAGGATCCCCTATAATTTATGTTAAGTTAATTTTTAACTCTTCATTAATGAGATTTAATTAAATGGTGGGTTTCGTGGTTACACGCCTTATATAACCGGGAATTTAATGCCCAGTATTAAATTCCTGAACACCCTCATGTGGTCCCCACCTCCAAAGAATTTAAAAATGATGGAAGGAGTTTAATAAAAATTAAACATTTGTTTTATTTTAATCCTCCACGAAAACCCGTAATACCATGCCTTCCCCTCAGCCTACTACGGTTGAAGTGACGGTCTCCTTAAGTGAATATCGGCGTTGCGAGTTCAACAGTGTCCTCATATTTCAATTTTGAGCACCAGTTCAAAAGTTACAAATTCTCAATCTGATGTAAACTGAACGTACCTTAAAGAAAGTTTGTAAATTCATTTCGGGCACTCCAGGCCTCGAAATCGCATGCTGTCAATTTTTTCAATCTCGTAATATTTCCATATAATTAAAAAACTACATGGAAGATTCCGGATCATTACAATATTATCTCCAATTATAAAATATATGTTGACCGTTATAAAGAAAACGTGGTTAAATAATGTCTTACAATAATTAACATAATTGATATCCAAAGTTTCATGGGTTTAACAGGATACTATTGGAGGTTTGTTCGAGATTTCATCAAGTTCACCAACTTGATAACTTGTAAAGGGGTTAAATTCACATGGTCAAGGTAATGTGAGGAATTTTTTGAGGAGATGAAGAGAAGACTGATTAATGCACCAGTATTAAATTTACCATCATTTAAGTAAGAATTTGTAATATATAGTGATGCATCAAAGAAATGACTTGGTTTCTCCTTATGAAAAATTCTATAGTGGTTTTCTATTAATAAAGGGAATTGAAAACCCATGAATAGAACTACACAACTCATTACCTTGATCTAGGATCCATAATAGTTTCTTTGAAAATACAAATAAACTACTTCTATGGTGAAATATGTGATATATATACTGACCAAAATATTTTGAGGTATATCTTATCTTATAATAAGATCAATAGGAGGAAGAGAAGATGGATAAAACTAATCAAGGACTACAATTACTAGATACACTAATACCCTAGGAAGTAAAACGAGTTGTATGACGCATTTGAGTAGGAGGGACCATGGAATTTTTACCATGATGATAATTAACAAGAATCCTATATACAGAGATCAATCAAAAATGGATATGGTGATTTTTAGGAAAGGAGATCCATAATTTCTTTTCAATGTTATTTCTAAATCATCCTTATAATAAAAAAAATATAAATATTAGTAGGATGGTGAGGAATTATAGAGTAATATTAAAGCATTGATTGATGGGAAATTGATAGACTTTATCTATAGAGTTAGATTGTTGAAGCTTGGAAATCGTTTATGTGTTTCATTAATACCAGAGTTGAAGAGGTAATGGTTAGATGAATCATATCAATAAAATTTCTCTATACACCCCACTAGAATAAATATGTTTAGGGATTTCATAGGAAATTTTTAGTGGGATGGTATGAAGTGGGAAATTTTGAACTATGTGTTCAGGTTCTCGGTATTCTATTAGGTAAATTCTAAAAGTAAAAATATTGTGGGATCTATAAAACATGTTCCTATACCTATATAAATGTGGGAAAATATTATAAGGGAATTTTAGTTGGACTTCAAAATACTCAAAGGAATAACTATGCTATATGGGTCATTGTCGATCACCATACTAAGTCTACTTATTTCTTAGTGATAATATAAATTATGGTCATTGGTAACCTTCATCAACTTCATATCAAAGAAATCATAATCCTCAATAGGTAACCTCTATCAATTATATCTGATCATGACCATTGGTTCACATCAAAATTATGTAAGAGTATTTAAAGTTCTCTTGACCCTGATAAATATTTAAGAACTGCATACCATCCTCAAACATATGGGCAGTCTGAAAGGACTATATGGACATTGGAATATATGTTGTGATCATATTATCTTGACTTCCAAGTTATGTGGTATCAATATCTACCTTTGGTGGATTTTTCATATATTAATGGATTCTATTCAAGCATGAATATAGAACTATATGAATAATTATATGGGAATAGGTGTCGTACTCCAACCTTTTGTGAGGAAGTTGGATAAAAAAATCTATTTTCATATAGATTATAGAGGAGGCGGCTATTAAAGTATAAACTTTTTAGAATTATATTAAGGTGGTGTAAAGCAAAAAAAGAACTATTCCGGTAATCAAAGGATAAACATGGAATTTAAATTGAGGGATCAATAATTCTTAATAGTTTCCCCATGGAAGGGAGATTTAATATTTTATATAAATTATAATTTAATCCCTTGGTATATTGGGACTTTTGAAATACTAAAAAGAATAGGAGTTTTAGATTAATGATTGGTTATGTCACCCAACCTTTCTAAATCACATGATGTCTTACATGTTTCGTTTTTGATAAAATACATGTCATATCCAATGCATATACTCATATATGAGGGAATAGATTTGGAACCTAAATTATCTTATAATGAAGATCTTGTCCATATTCTTAACATTAGAGAGAAAGTGTTGTGGAATCAAAAAACTAAGCTAGTAAAAGTCCTTTGTAGAAATCAAAAACTATAGGAGGAAACGTGGGATCCTAAAGAATTTATAAGGTTCGAATAAAAATATTTTTTATTAGCTAAAACATCATGAATTATGAGGATATAATTGCATAAGGGGGGAATATAATGCCTAAGACCCTACTATAGTAGGTAAACACTACATCCTAAAACTATTCTGAAATGCACACTCTAAAGAGCCACTATTCATGAATTTATTTAAAAGTTAAATTTTAAGATTTTAATTTAATCAAATTAACTTTATTTTTTCAACATATCAAAATTATCCAAATATGAATTTTTTATACTTTTATAAAACAATTGATTATTAGGTGGATAGTTAAAAAATAATGATTTTTCTAGAACCATCACTTTTATGACATTATCATAATAAAATAATGACTTAAATGTTTTTGAAACATTTATTATATTAAATTTATATATTTATAATGTGAAATAAATCATTTAAAATTATTATGTTCTATTTTTAAAACCCATGTTTATCATTTTGGAAGCATAGTTAATATTTTACTCTAAAAACTCTTTTTATGAGCATATATTGAAAATTAATTCTATCACTTATAGAAATATAATTTAAAATAATGTATTTAACATTTAATATTAACATGTTCATATTAGTTAATAAGGTAAACTTCATTTTTAGGTATAAAAAGAATATTATTGGGATTAACGTTAATTATTGTGCTTAGGGTAAAATTGTTTTCTCAAATAATTATTTTGTTAATATTATGAAATTTTTATTTAATAAAATAAATTAATTAATTATAAATAATGATTTTAATATAATTTTTAAACATTAATATAAATATTATAATATGTATTCATTTAGTGATCAATACTAAATATTATTGAGAACACTTAATTCTGAAAAAATCATTATCTACAGAAAACAAATTCTATATATTATGTAATTTAATTTAAAAGAGAAATAGTTTAATATTTAAAAATTTAATTGGATTAAATAGAGGATAAATTTGGATAACTACACCCATATTTGGTAATAGGGTTTCCTAATATTTTTAAAATATAAATTACTTAGTTAAAAACTTGTTACGATGGTAGAAACTTAAATGAAAAAAATATAAAAAACTAATTGTAAATAACCAAAAAATGTTTAAAACATGTGAATAAATTATTGTTTGAGGATTTACTAATCCAATTACACCCCCAAAATTAATTATTTCTAATTTTTGGATTCATTGACCTTTGAATAGTGTAATGATATCATTGAAAATTAAAGAGTATTCACATAAGTTCCCTTTTCTTCACTTATAAAAGGGACACATGTACTCTAATTTATAACACACAAACCCCTTATAATTTATTATTTAAAATAATAAATTTTGTTCCTAATATAACCATATTCCACTTATGTAGGCATATGGTATCCATTATTTATATTAATTCTTCCATTTCAAAGGATATTTCTAATAGAAAACTCAAACTCATGATGTAAGTATTACCTTATTCATAATATATTCTTCTTAATATTACTCTTATTAACCTATAATATTCATAAAAATATAATTACATAATTATATTTATTATATTGATATGTTATTATATGAATGGAACAACCATTATTTATTCTTACCCATCCATTAAGAAAAAAACAAAAGTGTTGTTAGTATTTGTACACAGACAACACCCTCCACGAATCAACATCTTTTATTTTTGATACCACCAACCATGGTTGGTTTTATTGATGGGATTGATTAATGAATATGATATTTATAATATAAATATTATTCTAAATTTTAAGATTATTATATACCATAATTCCCTCTCATTCTTCAAGAAATGAAAATGTTAACCGTGTGTTGTGCAGAATAACACCTTCATGTTGTAACATACCTCATTTTAATCTAGTTTCTTTCTTATTTATTAAACCCTATTTAAATATGACTCAACAAATTCAAATAATATAATTATTCTACTGTACTGGTGATATAATTTTCAAAATAAACCACTCTCATAATCATAATCAACCATTAATTATAGTATTTTTAGTTTTATGTTGGTTTAACTAGATTAGTTAGTAGTGAAATAATGATTTTAAATAGTTTTGGAAAGGTTATAATAAATATTTAAATTATTATTTAAATGTCATCTTTGATCTCTAAAATTACTAAAATAAGATGACAATAATTCCACTTTCACACAGTATAACTAAAACAATTATTGAATGAGATATGAGATTTATAAATCAATAAAAGTTATTTATTATAGTACCTTATGTTATCTAGGAATGATTAACTTTGGGATAATAATATACAATAAAACCACTATTACAAAAATAGATCAAAATGATCAAGATTACTCACACCATATATTAAAAATAGATAATTAATAACTAATATACATGTATAGAATAATTATAAATAAAGTTAAAAAAGATTATAGTTATGGATTATAAACTAAAATACTTGATTAAAATAGTATTTTTTTTATACAAGAGGTTAGAAAACATTCAGCTAGGTGGGATTAATGATAAGGGTTTTTCATCCCAAATTCCACTCTTTGAGGCATGTTTTTTATTATTCACCTAATTATTTTATGTGATGTATATACTGACAATTAGATAAGTTTTATCATGAAATTCAGTTTATTCGTGATATTTGAAGATCAATTTGAATCCTTATCTTATAAGATTTTTTATTGAATTGATACCCAAGATATAAGTGAGTTTTTTCAACTCACTTTTCATTCATTAGGACTCATACTATATTCACCAATTATTTCAATTTGTGTGGTGGGTACATTAATATGGATGAATTTTTACTATATTCCCCATGAATTTCAAGGGATTTAAAATTATATATTGATATCATTTCCTTATATTATTTTGATTTCAATAGTTACCAAAACCATTTTAAAACTCAATCTTTTCAATAGTGGAAAAAACATCCTAAGATTTGGTAAAGTAAAAGTTTTTGTAGTTTACTACAAAATACATCCTTGTCTGGATATTGGAAAGTGTATGTGGATATATAATAGATACACCAAGGGGTGATTAACCTAAAAGGGGATGGTTGAGAAATGAATCAATCATCACATTGATGCACAATGAGAGTAATAAAGATTAAACACCTAGATAAACACTCCTAAGGGATATTATTTGGAATATTTAAACACTCTTTATGAACCATGATGGAGTATTTTTACTAATATTTCCTTTCTATCATAAAAATTCAAACCACTGAACCCAATTTCTATCTTCAATGGATAACCCATAATATTGAAAGTACCCTCGGCACTATATTTCTTTGATAAGGTTACTTGTGGTTACTTTGATAATACCCTATAGATTCTAAGTTTGTTAAGGTTTGTTCTCCTATAAATACAAGTTATTACATTTAATGGGTATGTATTTTTTTCATATTTTTAATTATATCCATAGCCATGTTTTTATTTATCCAGATTTTCCTTAAGAAATTATATGAAATGTCTTTTCAACTCTTATGGTGAATGAATTGGACTTAATCAGGTGAATGGTAGTTATTAGAATTATATATCCCCTTGATGCATTTACTAGTCTCATGAGACAAAATAGATTTTGTTTTGTTGTATACCTCACCCTATATCAGTATAGTATCTTTTCATAAGGCCTTCACAGTGATTTTTGAGGTTTGGAATTATACATTCCATCCATATGATATCAGTGGTTATTATTATCCATGTTTTCATTTATTGTCATAAATTTAGAATTCTCTTAGTTTTAGTTGATTATAAATGAATGTTGTTTATTTATTCATTCTATATAATTTTTTTCATGTTTATATTATGATATCTTATGTAGTATGCTACTTCTTACTAAGAATTTGAGATCGAATTTATTTAGTTTCCATTCCCTAGGGAACTTCGAGGAGAGATATGTGTAATTTATAGGAATGTGATATAGGGGATAATAATATTCCATCAATTTGTTCATATTGTATATTGTGTTTTCAAATGTAATGTATGTATGTGTCACGACCCATCCCCCGGGGCCCGTGTCGTGACTACCCCAAGCCCGCCTTCCATAGGCCAGGGGTTGGCAACTAGCACCAAAGGCATAAATCCCTAAACTGGGAAGGCATTGCCTTTATAACTGAAAACAAACACAACAGAGTACACAAAATAATACAAAACACTACGTAAAACTATATAACAAGAGAGTGCTAAAAAGTAAAGGGGCCAGAAATACAGGCCCAACTGTAAAGTACAAGTACAACTGAAAAGGATAAAATAGCTGAAAGGTGAAAAGAATCTCCTGGATCTTCCACCACGGATCATACCTGAAGGGTAGGTACAGATATCCTCCTCAGCACACCACATCTGTCAGTCTCCTCTGGGTACTGACTCATCGTGAGGTCCACCTCCAGGTACCGTCCAGTCCTTGTACACTCAGCCTCGGTGAGCGTTGTCTATCATTTGCATCCAACACAATAAGGTGCGGGCATAACCCTTGCAGGTTGAGTATAAAGATACTCAGTAGGGACCCTGAGACCCTCAAGGTCTCACAAAATCCAACAAGGATAAACCACAAGGTATGAAATCAACAGACAACCCCACTTAGGTATATTCCCACACATATACCTAAGTTATCTAGTAATACATCTCAATCATGAGGAAAACACATGAGTTACTAAATCAGCTCACACGGGTATACAACTTTTGAAGACAGATAGAGATGATTAGATTTATCCACTGAATCATCAGTTCTGTCAAACCCACACAAGATCCAGGAATAGAAATCAGAACTGTCGAACCCACATAGGATCCAGAAACAGTTACTTTGTCAAACACACAAAGGATCCAGGAACAGAAGTCAGAAGTACCGAACCCACACAGGATCCAGGAATAGTAGTCAGAGATTTAAAACCCGTACGGGATTCAGAAATAGTCATCAGTGTTTTCAAACCCACACAGGATCCAGGAACAGTAGTCGGAGCTGACGAACCCACAGAGGATCCAGGAACAGTCGTCAGAACGCATCCAGCCATAGGGTTTCGTACAAAGCATGCTTGATTCTGGGGGGGGGGGGGGGGGGGTTCTCCTCAATCTGAGTGTCGATACATCAATTTCCACGAAGTCCCAAGAAGAAGTATCTCAAAGGTCTACCATGTCATAGGGGTCTCAACGCAATAGACAGCTTGTCAATCGGACGCCCAGTCTGTGAGTTATTGGCATTTCTGTTCTAAGGGCCCGGTTGGATTTAGGTTCAATATAACATGACAGTACACAAATTGCATCCAAACCCCAATTGTGGAATTCCAAAAGAACTGTATTGCTCCAAAATTTCCATCGTCGTAGACAGTTCATCAAACGGACACTCGTATCCCAAGTTATGGGCGAAAAGGTGAAATCGTGTCAAACAGGTTCGGGTCGGGTCCGGCTCAATCGAACTGACCCGGCCCGACCTGCCCTCGGCCGAACCGACCCACCGGAACTGGCCTGGTCCACCAAAACTGGTCCGGCCCACGGTAGTGGCCTGGCCCACGCTGGGCGGCCCGCGTGGCCTGCGCTGGCGGCCCAGCCCGAGAGGTCCTGCGGGGGAGGCCTGCCTGGCCTAGGTGGCCAGCGGCTAGCGGTACCCTACGCGGCCCGCCCAAGCCATGTAAGGGGGGGTACCGCGCCCCCCATCTCTCGAATGGAACCAGTGCCTAGTGCCGGTTTTGTAGCCCGAGGGACCCAGGAGGGTCCCGCCTCATCCGGCTGGCCGATCGTCCAGCCGCCTCTGCTCCACCGCCGGTCGGCCCAGCCGATCACCTCTGCCCCACCGTCGTGGCTCCCCTTGTTGTGGCTCCTTCCTCTTTGGGGCATGACGGTGCTGGGCCCCTCCGGTGGCCTAGCAGCCGCCCGTGAGCACCGCCGCAGCCTGTTCTCCTATGCGGCGCGATGGCGCGGCGCCCTTCCGGTGACCCGGTGACCCTGCACCGCCATTTTCCTTCACATATAGCCCGACGTTGGCTGCTGTTGAACTGCCACAGCCCATCATCCAAGTCCCACTCCTCCGGCGGTGTCTTTGCACTTCCGCCGTCGTCAACAAGCAAGGAAAAATAGAGGGGGTTTGGGCTGTGTTTGTTCAGCCCGCACCCTCCATGTTATGGTGATAATAATCGGCTAAATGTAGACCAATATTGAATGATGAATAACGGAAACAAATTCAAACTCAAATCCCCTACCATTGTTTTTCATTCGTCGTTCGTTGACGGAGTCGCAGAAAGTAGATGAAGAAGTTCATCATTCGTCGTGTCCGCTGCATGCTTCCAATCCCGAGCTGCGTCGGCTCGTGGAAGACGCTCCACGTCGGAAGGTGTCCGAGTAAGAAGTTCGAAGAGGATTGGTGTTCTTAGTTGTTTGAGCATTCTTAATTCTTTGTTGGGATCTTTTCTCCCTAGCTCCCCTCTTTCCAAGTTCCACCATATGAAAAATGCCAACCAAAAGAAATATGTCCCTCAAAAATAATTGATAGTCTATTATTTCAGAATGTTGGATTTAAAATTCAAAATGGAGTATTAATTAATTGGACCCACCCAATTAATGTGGAAGATTAGGGAAAGTTGGCACAAATTAATTAAAGGGGGGTTGAAGAGGCTCCCCTATATTAATTTGGAGCTTGAGAGTTTCTCCACTTTAATGGGGAGTTTCAAGGGGTTAAAAGCTCAGGTGGTCCCCACCACAATTAACATGAAGAGAAGGTTGGGTTTGGGTGGACCCCACCACTATAACCTCTAATGGGAGGTTAAGGTGTGTTGGTCCCACCTCCAACTTCCACGAGGGGGTTTTAACCACCAAACACTCACATGGCGGCTCAAATAAAATAAAGTGTCACTCACTTTATTTTATTATTATTTTCCATGAAAATTCAAAAACAAACTTTTATTCTTGACCAACAGCCATCGAGGTGAAAGTCTTCTTAAGAAAATATCGACGTTGCGAGTTCAACGGTGCCCTTGGATTTCAATTCTGAGCACCAGTTAAAAAGTTATAAAAACCCACTCGTACATTTACTGAACGTACCAGAACAAAACCTCAGAAATTGATTCCGGGAACACCGAGCCTCAGAATCATGCGCTGTTAGTTTTCACAGACTCATAAAATTCCCATTTATTTAAGAAAAAAAAATCATGGAAATTCTGGGTCTTTACATTCTCTCCACCATAGGGCTTTACATCCCCGTAAGCTACAAATCGAACTAAGGAAAAAAAAATGGGGGTACTGAGCACACATCTAAGCCTCCCACTCCCATGTGCTCTCTTGGAGGTTCTCGTTCTTCCAATGAATGTGCACCAGAGGTATCGACTGTCCATGAAGGACCCGCTCCTTTCAATCCTCAATCTCCACTAAAACCTCCGTAAAAGTCCCCCCATCGTCGACGTCCATCTCTCCATCATCAATGACGTGAGAAGGGTCATGCGTGTATCTCCTCTTCTGGGATACGTAGAAGCCATCGTGCACCTGGTGCAACTGAGTTGGAAGAGCCAGGTGGTAAGCCACCTTGCCTACTCTACTGAGGACTTGGAAAGGTCTGATGAATCACGGAGATAACTTGCCACCTCGGCCAAATCTCCGTAAACCTCATCAGGGTGAGACTCGTAGAAATACGTGGTCGCCATCCTTGAACTCTAGAGGTCTTTGTCTCCTATCACCATATGACTTCTTTCAACTCTGGGCAGTCTTCATCCGCACCTGGATGATTTGCACCTTCTTTGTGGTAGCTCGTACCATCTCTGGTCCCACTAGTGCTAACTCCCCTGGGTCCATCCAACACAACGGTGATCTGCAAGGTTGGCCATACAGGGCCTCAAAAGGTTTCATCCTGATGGTGGAGTGATAGTTGTTGTTTTATGCAAACTCCACCAAAGGTAAGTGATCCTCCCAGCTGCGATCGAAGTCAAGGACACTTGCACACAGCATGTCCTCGAGGGTCTAAATGTTCTGCTCAGTCTGACCATCCGTCTGAGGATGGAAGGCAGTGCTCAGATGAAGCTATGTCCCAAAAGCCTCCTGTAACCCTTTCCATAACCAAGAAGTAAATCATGTGTCATGATCAGAGACAATAGAATAAGGTACTCCATGTAGCCTCACAATCTCCAGCACGTAGAGGCATCCCGAGCTCTCTACTGAACCCTGCTCTCTGATCGGTAGGAAGTGGGCCGACTTGGTGAGTCGGTCGATGATCACCCAGATAGAGTCATGTCCCCTGGACATACGTGGAAGACCCATCACAAAGTCCATGGATATCTCATACCACTTCCACTCTGGGACCTATAAATTTTGAACCAACCCTGCTGGTACCTAATGCTCTGCCTTCACTTGTTGACAAATGAGGCATCGAGAGACAAACTCTGCTACTACCTTCTTCATACCTGGCCACCAGTTCTATCATCGAAGGTCCTGGTACATCTTCACCACTGTTTCAAGTACCGCTATAGGATATGTGTGGAACTCCTGCAACACTTTCTCCTGAAGTGACTCTCGAACCATAGTACGTCCTTTGAAAAGGATGATGTGCTCCCCACCTTTAGAAAATCCATCAGGTGTATATCCTGTGGATATCTAAGCACATCGCTCTCCACGCTGTGCCTCCCTGACTCACTGAAGAAGTGGAGGAGTGACTATAAGAGACTGAAGTAAAGCTACTCCATCTCGGTCCACAAAGGATATCTGCAAAGCGGCTAGTTGCTCTGTCACCTCACCTAGCAGTTGTATACCAGATCTCCTGCTGAGTGCATCTGCTACAACGTTCCCCTTCCCAAGAGTATAGACTATCTAGAAGTCATAGTCCTTGAGGAACTCATTCCATCGCCGTTGTCTCAGGTTCAAGTCCTTCTGAGAGAAGATATACCTGAGACTCTGGTGGTTAGAGTAGACTGTAAAATGCTCTCCCATCAGATAGTGCCCCCACATCTTCAAGGAGAAGACCACTACTGCTAACTTCAGGTCATGGGTAGAATAGTTCTTCTCATGTTGTCTTAGCTGATGAAAACCATAATCGATCACTGTTTGCTCCTGCATCAGGACACACCCGAGTCTGGTCCCTGATGCGTCGCAGTAGACTATGTACCCTACGCCCTCCTCCAGAAGCCTCAAGATAGGGGCACTAGTCAGCCTCTGCCTCATATCCTGAAAGCTCTTCTAGCATCTATTCAACCACAAAAAGGGTTTCCCCTTCTTAATCAAGGCTGATAGTGGTGTTGCAACTCTGGAGAAGTCTAGTATGAACCTCCGATAATATCCATCCAAACCCAGGAAACTCTGAACCTCTGTCACACTCCTGGGTGGCTCCCAAGCAAGTATCACCTCAATCTTAGCTGGATCCACTACAACTCCTGCCTCCATGATAACATGTCCCAAAAAGTGAACCTCTCAGATCCATAAATGGCACATTGAGAGTTTACCATAAAGCTGGCGCTCTCGGAGTGTGTCCAGTACAACTCGCAAATGGTAGGCATACTCCTCCTCAGTTGTCGAGTAGATTATAATTTCGTTGATGAATACTAAAAAAAAGAAATCGAGGTATGGCTGAAAGATCTTTTTTATGAGTCCCATGAACACTGTTGGAGCATTGGTTATGCCGAAAGGCATAACCAAGAACTCATAGTGGTCGTACCGACAACTGAAGGCCATATTCTGCACATCCTCGTCTTGAACTTTGAGCTGGTGATAACCTTATCTGAGGTCTATCTTTGAGAACCACTGTGATCCCTTCAGCTGATCAAAGAGTTCTTCAATCCTCAGGAGTTGGTACATGCTCTTCACGGTCACCTGGTTCAGGCGACGGTAGTAGACACAAATCCTCAAGCTTTCATCCACCTTCTTGGCGAATAGTATTGGGGATGCCCAGGGAGAAACACTGGGGTAGATGAATCTCTTTCCCTATAAGTCCTCTAGTTTTACCCGCAGCTCACGAAGCTCAGTGGGAACCATCCGATATGCTGGTGTAGATATCGGTGTCGTCCCGGGGTACAGGTCAATGTAGAATTCCACCTCTCTACGAGGAGGTAGACATGGAACATCATCAGGGAAAACATCTGCATATTGGTCCACCACTATAGGATATCTCGGAATCTCCACATCAACTGCTCTAAGGGTAAGTTAGACCAACTGATGAGTGATTGGGTACACCCTCCTCCGAGTAAGTCTGTCTTGCGCTGCCAAGGCTCCCTTCTCACCGGTGAAGGTAAACCTGGTCCCATTTGTGCGTACACACCGCACTTTGCGCCTAATATAGTCGATTTGAGAATGGACTGTAGATAACTAGTCTATACGCAAGATGACATCGTAAGGCCTCGACGCTGCTACGAGGATATACCAGCTGAAGCTCTCTCCTCCTAGAGTAAGCTCACACTGCCGACACTAGTGCGTGATGGTCGAGTCTGCTACCGTAGGAATATCTAGCCATAAGGATCGAGCCAATGTCTCTCTCGGAATCACCGATCTATGAAAGAGGGCAGTGGCAATGAAAGAGTGATTGGAACCTGTGTCTATAAAAACTACAGCCAAGGTGGAGTAGACATAGATCGTACCTCGAATCATCTCTGAAGCACCGTTATCGTAATCCCCTGCCTAGAGTTGAGCTCTCCCCTGTACACCTACTCCCTACGGTCTAGGTGGACCTCCTGGTGGTGGTGGTGGTAACACCTCACAACTTTTTCCACCACCATCTACACGACCAGCTCCTCTGCCACGTCCACCTGCGCCCTACGGATCACCTCGATCGAACCTCTGCCTCTGCCTAGGAGGTCTCTCAATTATATTCTGATCATCCAAATGGCGGTTCGGACAGTCACGAGCCATGTGACCCTGCCCGCCACATGTGAAACACTGCATGTTCCTCGAATGACTGGCTTTGTCTCGTGTGCCTCGCACAACCGAACTCGAGTCCTGAGGTCGTCCACCGAATGGTCTAGTCCGCTTGGACCTCTACGACATCTGTCTGCTGCCAGCTGCAGAAGACTCTGCTATGTGACACCCAGTGGCGGGTCTCATTGCTAGTGACTGCTCAGAAAGGAAACTCTCCACTAAGAGGGCTCGCTCCAACACCCCGCATGTGTCGGGATGCTGAGGGAGATCATCGAAGCCCTGATCTCTCACCAGAGCCCCTGCTCGCAGGTTCGGGCCCTGAAGAATGGGTCCCGCACCATATATGTGGAGTAGCGTGAGAGGTTGATGAACCTCACTGAGTACTGATCTACCATCATGAAACCCTATTTTAGATGCAGTAGCTCCTATATCTACACCGCACGTAGGGTGGATGGGAAAAACTCCGCCCGAAATAGGCTCTCGAAGTCTTCCCAGAGAAGTGTCACCTTGTCATGCACCTGGAGCATCAGGCTCCACAATCTGCCTACTGATTCCTGAAGGAGACTCATGGAAAGGATCACTATAAGGTCTGTCGGTGTCCCTACCAGTCTGAAGACTCTCACCACAACCTCCATCCAATCCTCAGCTTCCTACGGGTTTGTCTCGCCCCTGTACCAGGGAGGCCTCTGGTGCTAGAACACGTGCAACGTGCTTAGGCGGTGTGCACTCTCTACTGCTAGGGCTGGTGGTATCGGGGGCTCAACGGGTAGTGGTATCGTTGTATCCTCTTCTATAAGAGGACCCAACACCGAGGCCTCGTCACTCGGTGGGATGCCATCTCATACAAAGCCTGGAACCCTGGCTGGTTGTCTATGTGGGGCCATATTGAAAAGAAACAGGTGTGCCACAGTCCATAAGTTGTACCTGGTGAGCTAACTCAAAATAGATCACAAAGAAGACTCTTCAAAACACATACGCAATCAGTGTTTCCATGCACTGAGTCAGAAATAAGAAGTCTGGGTCCTGGTGTATGGATATGTCAGCCTCCACACCAACACTAGAATCCCTGAACTGAAAACCACACTTAGTACCCTTAACACTATTGCTACACAGAAAATATCAGAGTCCTAAGTTTTCCAGTAGAACCGACTCCTCTGATACCAATTTGTCATGACCCTTCCCCCAGGGCATGTGCCATGACTACCCCAAGTCCACCTTCCGTAGGCCAGGGGCTAGCGACTAGCACCAAAGGGGTAAATCCCTAAACTTGGAATGCATTGCCTTTATAACTGAAAACACACACAACAGAGTACACAAATGAATACAAAACACTAAGTAAAACTATATAACAAGAGAGTGCTGAAAAGTAAAGGAACTATAAATTGAAGCCCAACTATAAAGTATAAGTACAACTGAAAAGGAAAAAATAGCTGAAAGGTGAAAAACAGCTCTTGGATCATCCACCACAGATCCTACCTGAAGGGTAGGTACAGATAGCCTCCTCAGCACACAACATCCATCAGTCTCCTCCGGGTACCAACTGGTCGTGAGGTCCACCTCCGGGTACCGTCCAGTCCTCGTACACTCAGCCTCGATCAGTGTTTTCCTTCGTCTGCATCCAACACAACAAGGTGCGGGCATAGCCCATACAGGGGTGAGTATAACGATACTTAGGAGAGACCCTGATACCCTTAAGGTCTTACAAAATACAACAAGGATAAACCACAACGTATGAAATCAATAGATAACCCCACTTAGGTATATGCCCATACATATACCTAAGTTATCTATTAATCCATATCAATCATGAGGAAAACACAAGAGTTACTGACTCAGCTCAAACAGGTATACAACTTTTGAAGAGAGATAGAGATGATCAGATGTAGCCACTAAATCATATATTCTGTCAAACCCAAACAGGATCCAGGAACAGAAATCAGAACTGTCAAACCCACACAGGATCCAGGAACAGTTACTCTGTCGAACCCACATAGGATCCAGGAATCGAAGTCAGAACTATCAAACCCTAACAGGATATAGGAATAGTAGTCAGAGATGTCGAACCCGTACAGAATTCAAAAACAATCTTCAGTGCTGTCGAACCCACATAGGATCTAGGAACAGTAGTCGGAGCTGTTGAACCCACACAGGATCTAGGAATAGTCATCAGAACGCAGCCAGCCACAGGGTTCCATACAAAGCATGCTTTATTCTGGGAGGGTCTGCTACTCAAGCCGAGTTTCGATACATCAACTGCCATGAATTCGCTAGAAGTAGTATCTCAAGCATCTGCCTTGTCATAGGGGTCTCAACGCAATAGACAGCGCGTCAATCGGACACCCGGTTTGTGAGTTATTGGCATTTCTGTTCCAAGGGCCCAGTTGGATTTAGGTCTAATCCAACCCAACCATACTCCAATTGCGTCCAAGGATCAAGTGGGGTATTCCCAAAGAACCATCTTGAAACAATATTTCTGTTGTCACAGACAGTTCGTCAATCGGACACTCATAGATCAAGTTATGGACGAAAAGGTGAAATTGGGTCAAACTGGTCTGGGTTGGGTCCCGCCCAGTCAGACCGACCCAGCCCAACCTGGCCTGGGCCGACCTGACCCACCAGAACCATTCCGGCCTACGGTGGTAGCCCGGCCAGCGTTGGGCGGCCCGGCCTGCGGGTAGCATGGCCCGCGTGACCTGCGCTGCGTCCCAGCCCGAGAGGGCATGCGGGGGCGGCCCGCTGGGCCTGGGTGGCCAGCGGTTGGTAGTACCCTGTGGGGCTCACCCTATCCGCATAAGGGGGGGTGTTGAGCCCCCCAATCTCCTGAACGGAACCGGTGCCTGGCGCCGGTTTAGTAGCCCGCGGGACCCAGGAGGGTCCCGCCACGTCCGCTCCGCCGGCGGCCGGTCCAGCAGGTCGCCTCTGATCCACCGTCGGGACCCCCTGGCCGCGGCTCCTTCCTCTGCAGGGCGTAACGGTGTCGCGCCCCTCCGGCGGCTTGGTGTCTGCTGCGACCAGGTGATGTGGCATGTTCTTCTGTGTGGTGCAATAGCTCCGCACCCTTTTGGCGACCTGGCGGCCCTGCGTTGTCGGTTTCCTTCGCGGTCGGCCCAACATCGGCCGCTGTTGCACCACCGCGGCTTGTCGGTCGTGGCCCACTCCTTCGGCGGTTCCGTTGCGCCGCCACTATCGTCAACATGCAAGGAAAAACAGAGGGTAGTCGGGCCGTGTTTGTTCAGCCCGCACCCTCCGCATTATGGTGATAACAATCGGCTAAACGTAAAACAATATTGAACGATGAAGAATGAAAACAACTTCCAACACGAATCCCCTACCTTTTTTCATCTTTCGTCCTTCATTGATAGAGTCGTGGAAATTAGATGAAGAAGTTCATCATTCATCGCGTCCACTGCACGCTTCCAATCCCGAGTTGCGTCGGCTCGTGGAAGACACTCCACGTCGGTAGGTGTCCGAGGAAGAAGTTTAAAGAGGATCAGCATTCTTCATTGGTGGAGCGTTCTTCATTCTTAGTTGGGAGCTTTTCTCCCTAGCTCCCCTCTTTCAAAGTTCCACCAAATGAATAATGCCAACCAAAAGAAATATTTCCCCCAAAAATAATAGATTGTCTATTATTTTATAATATTTGATTTTAAATTCAAAATGGAGTATTAATTAATGGGCCCCACACAATTAATGTGAAATATTAGGGAAAGTTGGCACAAATTAATTAAAGGGGAGTTGAAGTGGCTCCCCTATATTAATTTGAAGCTTGAGAGTTTCTCCACTTTAATGGGGAGTTTCAAGGGGTTAAAAGCCCGGGTGGTCCCCACCACAATTAACATGAAGAGAATGTTGGGTTCGGGTGGGCCCCACCACTATAACCTCTCATGGGCGGTTAAAGTGTGGTGGTCCCACCTCCAACTTCCACGAGGAGGTTTTAACCACAAAACACTCGCATGGTGGCTCAAATAAAATAAAGTGTCGCACACTTTATTTTATTATTTTTTTCCATGAAAACTCAAAAACAAACTTTTCTTCTCGACCAACTGTCGTCGAGGTGAAAGTCATCTTAAGCAAATATAGGTGTTGTGAGTTCAACGGGGCCCTCAGATTCCAATTCTGAGCACTGGTTCAAAAGTTTTAAAAACCCGCTCGTACGTTTACTGAACGTACCCAAAAAAAACTTCAGAAATTGATTTCGGGCACATCGGGCCTCGGAATCATGCGTAGTCAGTTTTCGCGGACTCGTAAAATTTCCATTTATTTAAGAAAAAAATTTCAATGGTAATTCTGGGTCTTTACAGTTTTTTTCTTGTATTCCAAGACTTCTAAGATATTAGATTCTATATAAACTCTTGTATTTTGTACCAATAATTTAATATAATTATTAGCTCTGGGTTTCTAGAGTGTAGGTTGTTACATCCCTTATACAATATCTTAAATCTTAAAAAACCCCATGTCAAAAATAATAATAATATTATCATCATTATTTAATTAACATATGATAATCTCATGGATTATTTAATTATCATTTATATAAGGCTCTTAACTTGGTCAGTTAATTCTCATTAGAAGTTATTAAACCTTGAATAATAACTATTTATTTAAATAAATAAATATTATTTTACTAATTATTTTATAAATAAATATGTAATATATTCACTATATTGGTGAATAAATATTTATTTAATATTCATGTAAACAAATAAATAAATATTCATTACCTTGATAACAAACAAGAGATTAAAATATTCCTATTTTTTAAAATTAATAATTACCTTATAGGTAAATATTTATTTAATATTAGAATCACATATATATTCATTCAAATAACTAGTAATTAAATTTATGTGATCAAATAATCTTGGATAATTTTTAAACCATAAGTTGGGAATAATCTTTATTCAAACTATAAAATTTGACTAAGATTCTAGATACACTTAGTATGTGTCCCTTTAAGACTCTTTTTTGGTGGAATTTGTTAACTATAGCCTTAAGTCTAAGATCAGTATCTAGAAAAACTTCTAATAACCCATAGAGAAATAATTTACTGGAAAAAATTACAACAACCACCTATATATGATCACTATATAACATAATCCCTTTGTAAGGATATCTCATCAAGTAGGTTTCATACTTTTTACCATCTACATATATGCTTGATATATCTTTCTTTGACTTCCAAAAATGAACACCTTGATATTCTACCATGAATATG
Source organism: Viscum album (assembly GCA_963277665.1). NCBI lineage: Eukaryota > Viridiplantae > Streptophyta > Magnoliopsida > Santalales > Viscaceae > Viscum > Viscum album. The sequence goes on from OY728123.1 coordinate 673,300,389, forward strand.
GATTTTTCAAAAAAAGTGTAATCTAATCAAAGGTCTAGAGATATCTAATTACAGTAATTCATAAGTGGTAATTCATTTCTTGAATTATTCATTAATTTCATATCACTTTTAATTAACTCAATGTATCATACCTCACTGTGAGCATATGTCATCATGGATTTTATCAACACATAAAAGTACATTACTCATGATATAAATTAATAATAATATCATTTATAAGGACAAAAATATATTTATTTAGATAGGAATACCCAATAATATATAAAACAAGTAGAATTTTTACTATCGGGTCTGTTATCATAACATCTTCTCTTATAAATTACGAAGTTTTAACTTTATGAGAATAATTCTGAATGTCTTATGAGTCCCCCATACCTGATATAATTTATCATATTTTTTCCATAAAAAAGATTCCTTATGACCATATAACATATATATTTAAGAATATTCTCATAGCACTTCAATCTTATCATTATAACAAGTACCAATTATATATTTTTTATTTGATAAATACACTTAGGTAATTTTCATAATAATTTTATACAAAATAACACTTTTTATGTGATAATATATTTATAAATATTAAAGTATATAAATATATAGGTAAAACAAGGTAAAAAAATAGTTGATTATAGGGTATCAACTCTAACAAACTCCCACTTTCACTAGATCAAACTGCTAACAATTTTTCAATCCACTAGTTCTCACATGATATCCATGATTCAAATGCAATGTAGATAATGTTTTTAGGCATACCATGTTTTGGAATATTTTATTATTACTTCAACTTCAACTCTCATAGAAAATCCCCCAAGGGATGATAGCATTGAGTATTAACTATTTTTCCTTAGTCAAGTTTACACGTCGTAACTAAACACCATTGCATAGATACAATTATTGTTAAAAAAACTTCTTAATCTATATCATAAGTCTCAATGTACTTGATTTAGGTAGATAGATAAACCACTAGCTATAATAAATTTTCTATTACATATTACCTTATCCAAACTATGATACTAAATCACAGTGATCTAAAAGAAGACCAGTTTTTCATCCCATTTATAACTAGTATTCTCATTTCTCCAATCACTAGGAAATCGTCCAATTTTACTTCTTCAAGCACTGTTTGACTTCTCTAACTTCTAGTCTAGTTATTTCTCTTGGTTTTGTTTGATATTCACCCACTATGAATTTTGTAGAAGTAATATCACACATCAATACATTTCCTTTCATGGGAGATATATTTCTAATATGACACATAGGAATATGTACTCTATTTATCATAATAATCTCATCTTATGGTTTCACACAAAATATTGGAGAGATTTTATTCCATGAGGCACTAGAAAAAAATTTGGTTATGAGTTTTTTCTTCTTTTATTTTCAAAACCAATTCAACATATGTACCATGATTATTTATAAGAAACCCTATAGATCTGTGTTTATAGATATTTTTTCCTAAAACTGGATTTCTAATTAAGTAATTATAGATGAAATTATCCATATTCTTAAATAACTTTAATATTAATCTTCCATTTTCCATATGTTATCAATATATTGAATTGAGAAAACAAGAGTTTTCTCACTTACCCCTTATACACGTTCACTCCAAATGAATATTCTAGAATCATATAAAGTATCTATGATAAGTAAAATTTTATGGATTTTGGAATGATGAATAGTGTAAGGTTTTATCATAAACTATGTTTAAGAATTTCTTTAAACCTCCAATAACCAGTAAATATTTATTATCACCAACTTTTACTATCTATATTAGGTTTCTCTTGAATACTCATCAATGAATTTATATTATCTATATAAACTACCAAAATAAAGAACTAGATTTTGTTATATGGAATCCATTTATGAATTCATATGAAATATATAATCTTATAATGTTTCCATTTACTACTTATTTGTAGGATTTCTATCCCTTATGTGTCTTTGGAATAGTTCCTTCCCCTAAGACAATTGTTCCTATGCCAACTATTTTTTCACTTGGAGCCTATAATTTAATAAATTACTTATTGCTCCCACTGTCTTAAAAAAGATATGCTTTATTTATAAAATTATAGTTAGTTTTTACTAATACTGTTCTAACTTAAGGGTTCTAATATTCTAATTTGATATAGGATAATTATCTAATATTCACTTTGGGTTTCCTTTGATATATATTTGAAGTATATGACATATTTAACATATAGTTCTCATCAGAAATTAGAGGTTGTGGAATAATGGAATGATATCATATCATAACTTATATGATATCCATTAATCCATTGGTCTATATTATGGTTAGTTGTTATTCTAATATTTGAAAAACATTGAAGACTAAAAATACATATAGACTCATCATCAATATTCCTTGCTCTTATATCACCTCTATGAAGGGAATATGAGTATAGGAAAATATTTTCTCTATATTTAAATGATCAATGAATACTCAGTTAAGGTATACTCTAAAAATCCCACCTCTAGGGTCATGTATCTTTTACCAAGTGTATATTTTTCTCCACTAGTAATTTATAAAATTTATTAAATAAATATCATGGTGTATATGAATTTACATCTAAATTATCCTTACAATATTTCATATGGTCAAGATGAAAAAACTCTAGAAGATTCATGTCTTACCTTGTATATATATAATTTTATTTGTCTAAATCATAATAAGTATGTCAAAATTGGGTTTTGAAGATTACCTTTAGTTTTTTTTACTAAAAATTATCTCCTCAAAATTGGGTATAAGTAATATATTTTATATTCATCATTAATTATCGATTATTCATGTATTATTGAACTGTTAAGTATGAAGTGCCATAAAACTTTCAATTTAAATAAAATAATGTCTCATTATGTACAATTGAGATCACTATTTCATTAATACTCAAAACCAAATAGTATTTTAACAAGAATATATTCCTAGGAAAATAGAAGTTGTTTCATCCTCATGGATGAACTAGGAATCACCATTTCTCTAATTTCAAAGATTTCACCTTGATTATTATAATTATTTTTAACATCCTTATTTCTTATATTCAAATACAAGTGTCCAATTTTGATATTGTATTTAATATCCAAAAAGTGAAAAGGAAGTATTATATGAAGTGATGTATATACCTAAAGTAGAATATTTTTTTATCTTTATTATCAATTCATTATAGTTTCTATTCTAATGACCTTTCTAGATATTTGAGAAGAAAATAACTTTTTATACATTTCACTTCATCAGAATAATTTGTCTATTTGAATGATATTGTAAAGAAACCATTGAATTTGGACTATTCATGGTATTTTTATCACGGTATTTCAATTTTTTCACCATAAGGGGTGAGGAATTATGTTTCTACCAATCCTTTTTTTCCTATAAAAGTATAGTAAAAATATTCCTAAGTGGTTCATCTATAATTTTCATCCTAAAATTCTTGATGAATATAGATAGCCTAGGAGTAAAGGATGATAATAAGAGATTAATGGATAATTTGATATCTGTGTAGAATCCTAACTTCATTAAATGATCAATATAATTTAGTATTTTAAATTCATCGTCATTAGATAGATCCATGTCTTTCAGTTTACATAGGAATATGGAAATGAAAACCTCATTTATAATAAGTATCTCACTTTGTTTTTCAAGTTCAAGGAGATGTTTGTTTATAGTTTAATAACCCATATCCTTATTTTTCTTCATCATCTGATTGAACATAGTTGAAATAATTACATAACAGATATGAAAATCATATTCCAGGAATATTTGGTAGGATTCCTTTTACTTTTTGATCTCTCAGTGAGGTGGATGAATAGTTATACGGGACTCCAACACATAGTATAAATTTTCCTATAGTATTTTAGTATTTAAACTACTATAAAATTTTGGGAAAATTCTTCTGGTAAAGATATAGTTTTTTGATAAATTATTATAGTGTTCTTGTGGTTTCTCTTATAATTTTTTACAATAAGTAAATGTATATTTTATTAATTTATATTGATTACCAAAATATGATGGAATAAATTTTATTTATTAGACTTCCAATATTTTATCAAATCCCAAGAGTGTTACTCATTGGATTTAGAATATCCTATCATGTGTTTATTATAGTGTAAATGATCCATATTTCCATTATCCTAACCCAAACTATGTCCATGAAAATTACTCGAAGGTCTTTAGATAGGTTTGTCTTTCCAGCTGTATTTACTTCTAGTTCTTTGATCCTTTGAGTGGACTCCCCAATTATAAAATCCTAAATAAAATTTCCTCAACATTATACTCTAAATTTTATTAAACACACTATGGTTATTACACTCAATACCAATTCAGTTAAGATAACCTATTATCTTTATTAAGACTCCCTGATAATTAAAAATTTCCTTGACTATGGCCCAACAAACATGTTAACTACGGTTTCATCTTAATGTAAAAGATAGAAGGAAATGTCCGACTTAATATTTTATTGATATATATTTTTATATTATTCTTAAATGTTATTTATTTTATTGTTTTACATGCATGTTAATATTATGTGGATTTCATATAATTAATTAATTACGTTGGATAAAATAATTCTTTTCATAACCATTTATTTTATATTATCTCTCATTCTTATTTATTTATTAATATTTTGTGATTATTTTTAAATAAACATACATCACATAAATAAATAAATCTACATTGGATAAAAAATAAACTTGTGTAATGATCATGATCTTTTACTAGTGGTTGATTTATCAAGTGATCAATAAACCAACCCCTTAAACCTAAGGAAAAGGTCCTAGAATCGATTTTGTTTTGAGTTACAATATTCCACTTAGACCTAATATATCTCCTTGATTGGTTTCACCTTACCATGGGTTCAAAACTACCTCATCCACTTGGAGGTCAATCCTTTATATGTATTAACACACTTGAAGATGGGTGGAACTAGGTGTATTGGGTTACATAAAATAAATCATTCACATGCATGCCCTTATTTAATAAAAGTAGGAGGAATTACTCCTAGGGAATAATATTTAATTTAATATAACTTTTATCAAAAAAATAAACCCATGAAATAAATATTAAATTAAAAAACCCCAGCACATACATTGTTCATTCAATCTCATTATCATCCACACATTCAATGATTATGCATTTAATAAAACTAGTAAAACTTCATTTCTATATGTTCTTTATTATGATAAATCACTCGAATTAATAAATTGAATTATTAATTCATTCATTAGTTCATTCATTTTTCTTAATTTTTCTTCCAAGTGGTTCTAGAGATACCCATCCTTTCTAATTTAAAATAAAATAATTAATTTAATTTAAAATTAATTCATACATAGTGTGTACTGAGAGGGAACATAGAATTTACCCATCTAGTCAGTTTAAAAATATTTCTAGAATTTAACATAATATATACTAGAAGAAAAACGTCATGTACCCCTCTATACAGCATGTATTGAACTCATAGGGTGTGTCACTATGATCTGTATAGTATTTTTCACTTAACATACCCTTACATGGAATTTAGAGTACATGGTTTGTTGCAATGTTACATGACATTTAGTTTTATGAGTCAAACTGAGTAGCCAATGAAAAATTTATGACTACATGACACACCATTAATATACTTAGCATGTAGAAATATTCATTCTTGTGAAGTACAAGTTTTAAATAACAACTATAAATTTCATATAATTCCCAAATAATACAGAAGTTAATTAATCATTTAGTAGTTTAAAAAAACCCTATCACATGGAATGTATTCCAACTGTAAACTCTATAGTTTGGTTTATTGCTTAAATTAATTTTCATCCTAAATATTTTATTTACGTGGTGTAAATCCTGGTTCAGTGTGTACTCAATGTAAAAGGGTATAAGTTACACTACATGTACAACCTTCAATAATTCATGTAATATATTATTTGACCATATGTGATACAAGCCTAGGGACTTGAGATATAATTTGTATAAACATTTTTGAGTTACATGACATGTATGTCCGCTAAAAACTATATAATCTCATCTAGTATGTGTTTCTCAATTAGATCTCAACACATGGTGTGTAATTAGTACATATCATGTATTTTTTCCACTCATATTATATTTTTTCCATAGGGAAATCCATGTGTGTTACACGGTGTATACGCCATCTACACAGCATGTAACCATTCAAGTTGTGTACCATATGTCTTAGTTAATAAACGGTGAGTAATAACACTTTATATTGTTCTCCCACACAATGTTCCATTATTATCATAACTCATCCTAGTGTAGTGAACATGGATACACAGTGTATACACTTTAGTTAATGGCATGTAACCATGTCTCCTGGTCTGAATCTTTGGCACCTCTCGATGGTATATATTATTTTCCTTTAGCTATTCTTGTTCACATTAAGGTTAATGAACAATTGATATAAACTTTTATATTAATAATGAATAATATTGGAATGAAAAACCAACAATATGATACATAAATCAATAAAAAAATAATTATAAATTAATATCTAACCACTTTAATACAACTTGATAGTTAGGGGAATAGTGGAAGCATTTAGTCATGTACCCAACAATAGACATTGTTGGTTTCTTCATATAAATCATCATAACTATAAGACATAAACCCTAAAATAATTATAGAGAGTTTCTTTTCACATATAATTTATAATTAATTTTCATAGATAATAATTACCTCCTCTTGGAATTATTTATTCTTTGTCAAATTGGTTTGCCACTCATATTGTTTCATCATTTCATTGAATGATCCAAGAATAGAATCCATCTAGTGATGTCTATAGATACTCCATGGATCTTGGAACATTCCCTTTGGAAACTTGGGTACTATACCCAAGGATCCAAACCCCATGTTTCATTTTCCATTGATCATAACAAAAATATTTCAACACTTGAAAGATTATTTTTTCTATCGATATATTGAGAAATAGGAGGATGATATTCACTCTTCATTTTTGAGAATTTTATTTAGAATATCTCTAGGGTTGAGAGAATTATCTGGGGTTAATGTCTTTCAAAACTATAGTCTAACCCTGGAAATGATATAATTTGACTTATAAAATAAGCTTAGATAATAGGTTATTACACATAGTCCCTTAGACAATCTCTTATACCTTAGAAAACCCCACATAAAATAATAATAATATTTTAATCATTATTTCCTTTCCATTCTATAAACTTTTGAATTACTTAAATATCACTTCTACCAGTCCCTTAACTCAGTTCATCAATCATCCTAGGCATTTATCAAACCTTGAATATTAACTATTTATTAAAATAAATATCATTTTATTATTCATTAAATAAATAATTAAATATTATATTCACTAAACTAATGAATAAATATATATTTAGTACTCGCATTACTAAATAAATAATTATTTATTACCTTGTTAACAAACAAGAGATAAATTAATATTACATGGTTGAAGAAATTAGAAATTTCCATGAGAATAAATATTTACTTAATTTTCAACTCATATATATAATATTTAAAATATTTGGTGATTTAATATATGTGATCAAAACATACTAAATAATTATTAAACCAAAAGATGAGAATAATATTTATTTATATTATTTAATACAAATTGAATTCAACGGAGATTTTGAATACACTTGTTGTGTGACCCTCTAGTCCTCTTACTCAGTGGCATTAGGAAGTACTATCCAAAAGTCTAAGATTAGAATCTAGAAACATGTCAAGGAACCCATAGAGAAAGAAGTTAATGTCACAATGAAAACAAACTCCTATGAATTCTCACAATGAAATATGATACCTTTTTTCAATATATCATCAAACAAGTTGCATACTTTGTGTCATCTACTTATACGATAAATATATATTTATTTGACATCCTGCTATGAAAATGTTTATATTCTACCATGGACATGGATTTATCAAATATATCTACTATAATCAAAGGGATATAGATATCTAATTTCATTAATTTTGGAAGGGATGTATCCTTTATTAACTTATTCATTAATTTTATATCACTTTTGACACACTCGACATATCCAACCTCACTGTGAGCATATGTAATTATAATTTTTTTTAATACATAAAATTATTTTATTCATGATATACAATAATAAAAAACTCATGTATAAGGACCAATACATACATACACAGATATTAAAGTCCAATAACACATAAAACATGTTGAATTAAAACAAGAGGGTATGTTCTCATAACCTCCTCTCATGGAGATTACCAAGAACAAACTTCAAGCGAATAAGTATCAATATCTTATGATCCCTATACACCTGATATTTTTTTTCATCTATGTCATGATATATATATTTCATTCATCCATAGAACATATTTATTTCAGAATATTATCAAAGAACTTTATGTTTCTAATTATAGTGGTGTACTATTATAACCTTTCAATGTGATAAATATTCTTATGATGTTTTCACAGTAATGTTATATAAAATAACACGCATCATGTGGAAATATATTTATTAATATTAAACTCAATGAATATATTAGTAATAAAAATTAAAAAATATTTGGTTCTAGGGTGGTAACTTCAACATGTGAGTGATGTATCACTTCCATTTATTTTGTATATGCATGCACATATATTATGGTTTATATTAGGGACATCATTGGTTATATGATAATAAATTTTATACTCACACCCTACTCATTCACCTAGGTGTCAATTAAAAAAGTATGTTTGGTATGAATTTTTTTAGAATTATGAATCCAATTCAAATCACCAAATTTATTTCACCAGAATAATGGGTTCCAGTTCATTAGAAGTTGGAAAGGGAACCAAAAACTTCAACTGATGATAGGTTGATCAGGAGTTTTTTAAATGGAAGTGATGAGTAAGTTGTATCACTTTGTAGAAGGTTATATAAGAGAATTGTGGTGTGATCAATTAATTGGAAGTTTCTAGTCATGTTTAGGATTTTTACAAGAGATCAAAAGACACTATTTCAAATAAATAGAATCCCAGATTTATAGGAGGTTGGTGCAACTAGATTGCCATTTTAACTCCTCTATATTTGGGGGTGGGACCACATTTTTATGTTAATGGTTACTTTTAATGTGATTATTTGTTATTAGTGATCCACATAGATGAAAAGTCACTCAGTGTACCCTTTTTACTTCAGGGGAAATAAAACTACTACATTGTTCTCCAATTGACAGAGGATGAAAATATGAACCATGTAAAACAAATATTTTATTTCCTTTTTTTTATTCATTGATTTTTTGTATTATTTATTTTACATTTATCAAAATACTATTATTCATGGAAGGTGTACTGAAATCTTCATAAGTTCTAGTGTAATTGGTTATAGATGTGTGGTGTGCCACTATACATGAATTTTGATGAAGTTAAACATCTGGTGGATTAATTCTCCTAAATTTGGTGGATTAAATTTAGTAAACTCATGACTTAAACCTAGTTTTCTCCCAATAGGTGGTATAAAATCTTGGAACAAGGTAAGGGTTCCACTCATCATACTATGGTATCTTTTTTTCAATTTTTATATTGATGTTATTTGATTTAGTGTGAGTTATTGCATCAGTATAATGGAATCATAAGATAGAGAGATCAGGGTTAATAAATTTTATTGAAGTGACTAAAACTTCTAGAAGATGAAAATGGAAGATTATCTCATCTAAAAAGACTGTAGTTTTTCATTAACTGAAACTAAACCTTATAAGATTGTTAAAGATAAATGGGAATGGTTGGATCATAAGGTGATAAAAATAATGAGTATTACACTGTAAAGGAATGATTATTTTAATATTAGAGAGAGGAAAACATTGTAGAACTAATGGATTCTCTAACATACATGAATGAAAAACCAATAGCTTTAAACATGGTGTTTATGATGCCTAGGATGTTTGGTATGAGATTTTTAGAAGGAATAATAGTTGTATAGGATGTTAATGACTTTACATGATTTGGATTTAGCTCGATTTAGTGAAATTTATTTTCACAGATAATGTATGGTCATTGCTTTTATTGTCATCGCAACTGTAGATTTGGGAGGTGATGGTCACTATTGTCAATAATTCTACCAGACTGAATGACTTAGTATTTCAATATGTCATAAACTTAATTATGATTGAATATATCAGGTGGATGAATTTTTGGGAACTTACCTAAAATATATTTAATATATAAGGTAGAGGACAGTCACCCAATAGGAAGATGAGTCAGAAGAAGAGAAAGAAGACCATTAGTGAGAGTATAGGAACGTCTACTTAACATAGACCTATTTTCTAGCAGTGTGGTAGGAGGTGGAATATCAAGAAAGATTAAAAGGAATGGAAATAAATATCTAGTATAATAGTATTTTAAATCTCCAATTCTTTAAATTGAATAGAATACATTCAAGTTGTTGAGAATAAATGTTCTAGTATAGTCATGGACTATTGATTTTGGAGCATCATTTCATTCCACATCAGAGTAAGGGTGCATATATAACTATTTATCTGGAAGATCTGACAAGGTATGCTTTGTGGATAATGAGGCTTTAAATGTTTTTAAAAAGGGTTATGTGAATACCATGATGTTGAATAGATTTATGTTGAAGTTAAATGAATTTTTATATATCCTTGGAATAAAAAAAATTATTTCCATGGGATAGATAGATGAGGATGGATATAGTGAAAAAAAATTAATGGTGTCTGTAAATTCATCGAAGGATTAATGGTTGTTAAAAGGGGAGTTAAGGATGGGACCTTGTATCTGACTAGAAGTTAATATAGAAGTTTGATGGTCATAACTATAACTATTGTAATTCCAAATTTATGAAACAATCATCTTGTTCAACTATGTGATAATAACATGAAATTTCTAGTGGAAAAGGGTGTACTAAATCTCAATCATATTGATATTCGAACTTGTGAGATTTTTATACTTGAGAAATAGAAGAAATTTTCATTTAATTTGAAAAAAAGGAATCCTCACAATCAGAAAAATTAAGTAGTTCATTCAGATATATAAGTATCAGCCCCAGTAATTTCTTACAGAGGTCCCTTATACTTTTTCATGCTTATTGATGATGTAACAAAAAAGGTGTGTCTATATTTCCTAAAATATAATTCTGAAGTGTTTGTCATTTTTACTTAGTTTAAATTCATAGTCAAGGGGAATATTATCAAAAGAATTTCGATAGATAATGGTGGGTAATATAATTATGTTGCATCATTTTCCTTGATCACTTCACATTCCTCGGGGCTTGAAGAAATATATTTTATTCTTCTTGGTCTTGAGATGAATATACGAAGTGGGTGAGATTGATAATAATGTTTTGTAACATGAGTAACCTTTTCATAAATGGAATATTAGTCTATTTATAAACCTAGGGTTAGGGTTTAATATTTAATTAATTTCATAAATACCCTTAATAATATATCAAATCCATAAATAACCCTATTCCATGTAAAATAATATTACTATAGTTTTAACTCATGGCACATGAAAACCAATGCAATGATAAATATTATTTTAGTCTATTAAATAAATATTTATCATCCTAAAAAACCTGGTATGGTTTTCCTCCCCAACATTTATTAAATTATAGAATATATATATATATATATATATATATATAATTATCCATTCAATAAATAAATAAATATTTTATTCATATTATGGTGAATAGATATTTGTTTATTATTTGCGTAATGAAATAAATTATTCATTAATGAATAAATAATTATTAATTACCTTGGAAATAAAAAAGTTATAATTAAATATTATATATATTAGTGTAATTAAACAATTACCATGTGAATAAATAATTATTTTTTATTTACAATCGATTAACAAATCTTAAATAATTATTACTTCTTTTTTTGGACAATAATATTTTTTTCAATTATTAAATAAATAATATTTAATTGGGATCGGTGAAATCCCATTTTTTGACCCTTGAGGCCTCTTCCTTAGTGGAATTAGGCGAAATTGACTTAAATCTATGATTTTTATCTATAAATGGGTCAAGGATCCCACATTGCAAGAAGATATGTCCCAATAACAACAACCACATATGAACACTTACTCTATAACATAACCTCTTTGACACGATATCTCATCAAGAAAGTTACACACCCATGTCATTAAATTATATGCTTGATACATATTTATTAAACTATATGAAATGAGCTCATCAATACACCATGGTCATTGAATTTAATGTGATAGTTCCATTTCAATTAAATATTCAAGATATAAACTTCCATAAACATGGAAGGAACAAATTCTTCCTTTACCTATTATTTTATAATATATCATTCATGAAGAACCTAACATACCCAACTTCATCGTGAACATATTTAATCATAATTTATAGAAATTAATCTAATATTGAAATATATGTCATGAATTAATAATAATATTAAATTCTAAGACTCATTACACACATTTATAGATAGGAATATCCAATGACATTCAAGCATGTGGAATTCCTACTGGTGGGTATGTTCTCAAAATCTCCCATATTGGATATTACTAAGTGAAAAAATCATGAGATTAAGTCTCGTCCTCTTAAAAGAACTCACACCTAAAATTTAATATATTATGTGTCCCATCAAATAATATTATCTAACTATAAAATAATATTTAGGAATATTGTTATAGTATTTCAAGTTTCTCATCATAGAGGGGAACTAATATGACCTTTTTCAATGAGATGGATACTCTAAGAAATTATTATATAAATTTCATATAAAAAAATTAATAATATGTAATAATATATCTTATTCATATTCTCTTACTTGAATATATGTGAAATATAAAGTAAAAATAGTTGGTTCTAGAACCTCAACTCCAATAGACTAGATACAATTTATAATGACTTTTTTCTTCTAGATCCAAAGTGATGATCATATTTCTATTGAGTTAAGGTTTTATTTTATAGATCAACCATGTTGTATTTCATGTAAACTCTTCTCACTGTGATGTCACCTCTCTAAGAAAAATCCCTCAAAAGATGATATTTTCATATTATATACTTCATCTATTAATGTGGCCTCGGATCTTTTACAAGAGACAATGTAGTATTATTATCATAGTATAGTGTGATAGAGTATTTACTTCTTGATATCACATCAATATATTGGTTGAAGTTATATATACAAAATACTTCTTTAACTACCTCAAAAGCCTCAATGTACTCAAACACAGTTATAGAATTAGCGGTCATAAATTTATTTGATCTCTTCCATCTCACAACACATCCATTGAGAGTAAAAATATATCTCAACTATAATTTTATATCATCTTGATCAATTTAGAAGCTAGAATATTCATATATCGTGATTAATAGCTCCTTATATCCTCCATATACGAGGAACATATCCTTATTACACCTAAAATAATTAAACATGGTCTTCACTACCATCCAATAGTGGTCACCTAGGTCATATTTATATCTTCTTACCATGCCTAAGGTGTAGTAGATATTTATCCTAGTACATTTCATAACATATATGGATGACCTAATCATTAACATTTATGGAATCCTTTTCATCCTATGTCCCTCCACATGAGTTTGAGGACACATTTTCTTAGAAACATGAATGTCATGTGACACTAGAAACAATCCCATATTAGATTTTTCTTTACTATATTTATTCAATATATTTTCAATATAAATATTTTGACTTAGTCCAAGTAGCCTCTTGGACCTATCATGATGGATCTTGATCCCAATAATATATGTCATTTCACCTAAGTCTATCATGGGGAAACAACGGTCTAAAAAGAACTTAATATATTGTAAGAATAGTATTTCACTTCCAATATATAGATTTTCATCAACATAAAATATTAGGAAAACTACAAAACTCCCAATAAACCGCTTATAGAAATATAGATCGCCTTTTTCCTTTATGATTCCAAATTCTGTTATGGCTACATCAAATCAAATGTTCTATGAATCAAATTCTAACATTAATCCATAAATGGATCATTGTAGGTTTCATACCTTTTTGTAATCATTTTTAGTCACAAACCATTCAGTTAGTGTTATATAGACATCTTCCTAAAAGTTCCATTTAAAGAAAACTTTTTTTACATATTTCTTCCAAATCTAATAGATGTGGTAAGTTATTATAGAAAGTAGAATTCTAATGGATTTAAGCATAGAATTTGGTAAAAAGGTTTCATCATATTTCATTACTTGATTCTCTTTAAACCCTTTTACAACCAATCATGCCTTATATATAATTTTTTGTACATAAATTTCTAGTTTATTTTTCAATAACCATTTTTAACCAGTGGGATTTACATCCCCTGGATGATCTACTAAAATCAAAATAGAATTTTGGTACATGGAATCCATTTCAAAATTCATGGTTTCTTTCCCAATGGAAATTTATGTGACACTTACTCATTCCTTATAGGTTAAAGATTCATTATTATCAACTAATAATGAGTCACCATATTCAATGAATATAAAACTATACTGATCTGGTTCATTAACCTCTCTTTTACTCATATGAAGTACTTGTGTCTTTCAAAAAAACTCCTCAATGGGGGATTTTGGAATCTATTAATGTTCTATATCATGTGTATCTTGAGCCAAAACTTCATTAAATTATATATATCTTTCATAATATCTTTGGGATATGTGATTCTCTTCAAGAAAGTTCAAAAATATTTTAACTAAAACTTTATTATCGATAGGGTCATATAGATAGTATCTTTTAGTTTCCTTAACATACCTAATAAAGATACAATTAGTTCCTTAGGGTCCACGTTTTTTTATATAAATAGCTTCAATAAATACTTCACAACCCCACACTCATACATGGGATAACATATGTTTATTTACATACCAAAAATGATAGGAATACTAATTTATACTTTAGTTGGGACTCGATTTAGTATGTATGTGGTTGTCTATAATGTGTATCCTCAAAAGGATAATGAAATAATTACATGAATCATCATTAATATTACCATGTATAATAGGTTATGGTTCCTCCTCTCACTTACACTATTCCATTATGGTGTGTAAAGAGGGTTGAGTTAAGATAAAATCCCAAACTCCCATAAATAATCAATGAATTATTGATTAATATATTATTTGTCATGGTATGAGTGAAGTCTCTTAATCTTATTACCAATATGGTTATAAAATTCATTATTATATTAATTCAATATGACAAAGGAATATGACTTATACCTCATTAAGTAGACATATTCATATCAATTAAATTTATCAGTAAAATTTAATAAGTATGAGTACCCACCCCTGGCTTCAACATAAAATGGTCCAAACACATTAGTATGAACCAACTTAAGAAGATCTATGACCCTTTCACCTTTTCTAACAAATGGGAATTTTTTCATTTTTCCTTTCAAACATGTGTGACATACACCATGTGGTTTTAGTTCAAATGAATTCAAATATCCATCTAATTGTAATTTAGTCAAACATTTTTATTTATATGACCTAGCCAATGATTTCATATTTGGGTGTGGTATGAGTCATGTAAAATATTTTTATTATCTATTTTCATTATATTTTTTATGTAATTCAATATATAAAGACCATTATTCAAATATGCCTCACCATAAAAAATGATTTCTTGGTAAAATAAGCAACACTAGTTACCAAATTTTAAAATAAATCCATTTGTATCAAGTTTGGACATAGAAATAATGTTTTTGGTAATTGAATAAACATAAAAAAATCATTCAAAACCAATATAATTATTATCACCAATGTGAGGTAGTAATCTCTAATATCTATAGCAGCAGTTCTGACTCTATTGGTAGCTCATAGTTCCACCTCACAATGTGAAATCGTATTAACTATACATGGTTTCTGTATTTGAATATATATGTAAGCACCACATTTTTTATCTAATACCTAGTTTATAGAAATAAATAGATTTCACTCAATAAAAAACACACTATAATCTCCTTTACCTCTTTATCTGGGTGAATTTTTTATTCTAATGGACCTTCATGCCGCATGTGAAACAAATAGAGGCTTGTTAACTTTTGTTCCCCTTGATCCTCCTTTTCTTATAAGGGAATTAAAAAGAATATTTTGACTTGGATATATTCTTAAAGTGATTTTCCTAATATTTCTTCTAATTATCCATAATTACTAAAGGCTTTCATGCTTCATAACCTTATCAAATTGGAAAATTATAGTGAGAAGATGTGGGAGAGACTTCTCTATGTTTTTTTATATTAAAATTTCTAATATAATTGGATAAGATCTCAGGGAGTGATGAGTTAATGATATTGGTGTGAAATTTATCAGGTATCCTAAACCCTATAACCTCTAGGAATTCAATGTATCCAATAAGTTTGAATATGTTTGGCCCAGATAGCACACCTTCTCTAAGATTTATTTTTAAGTGTTCCCTAGAGACCACATATCATTCCTATATATCTCTCTCCTGATAAATATCATGAATATAATAAAGAATACTATAGGCATAAATGTTATCATGAGACTTCATGTGTTCACTAAATATGGATGAAAACATTAAACATTTAGCATCTAGCACATATTTAAGGTGTTATTCATAGATAAAAACTCCTCATCACTCACCTCCTTAACAGTTAGATCGAGGATTGAGTATTCTAGTATGTAAGACTTCTATTCATGGTAGAGTACAATCCATAAGCATATAACCAAATCATAGAAGTTAATACTAGTTTTGATATGGTCTTTCTCTAGAATTTATCATGGGGAGAATGTGGTTGATTAACTTTCCAATATTCAAAAATAATATAAATGAATCTTATCTATATTTTATTTGAATAAAAATTTATGTGAGACATAATAATTTTAATTTCATTAAGTCTCCCACTATTTTATAAAGTCTCAAAGGCCCTCACCATTTAATTAAAAATGTATCATCACATGGAAATACTAGGGTCAAGGATCTAGATTTCCCTCATTATAATCCAGACTATGTTCAAGAAGACAATAAGAATGTGTTTAGGTAGACGGTCTTTCTAACTATGGGCTTACAGCTACTTAATCCATTGAGTGGACTCTCCAATTTTCAACACTTACCTCCAAAATTGTATTTAATATACTATCGATATTAAATTAAATATAAGTTCAGTTAATTTGACTCATTATTTTATTTAAGACACAATGATAATTAAAAGTACCATGAATTATGGCCAAAACCAACACTTTAACTATGGTTTGTGTTAATTCGTATAACGGAAGGTGTAATGGCATAATATTAACTTGAGGAATTTTTGTATTATCCATAAACATTATTATTTTATCCATTTATATGTCTTGTTAATATTAAGTGGATTTTACTTAAGTGATTTACCATGTGCCAATTAAATATTGATACATAATCATTTTACATTAATTCCATATTAGCATATTAATCTATTTGTTTATGTAATAACATTCTTACATCCATAAAATAAATCATACATTAGATAGAAATAAAACAAATTGTGGCATGATGATAATATTTAGCTAGGGGTTTGTTTTTTGAGAGGAAAATAAAAAAACCATTAACTATAGGAGAAAAACTCCTTAAGTCAGTCTAGGCTTGAGTTTTAGTATCCAAACTATGTCATGTGTATATCCTTAATTTGGTTTCTCCTTGAATCTATCTTGAACCAACTCTTTACACCTCATAACTCCATCCTTACAATGGTTTTACTTCACAATAAGGTGAAAGGAATTGGAAAGGTGGTTTAAATAAAAGAAATAATGGGAACACATGCCCATACATAATAAGTAGGGAGGGATGAATCAAAGACCATAAATCTAATTTAATGATAATAATTGCAACCATTAAATAATTAAATTAAAAGAAACTACACAGAAATACAAGTCATTCTAATCTCATTATCAAACACTTTTTCAATGAATATGATTTTAAAATAATTTTTTAGAATTCATTTTGATTCGTTATTTTATTAAGATGAATTCATGTGAATTAACCAATTAATTATCTTATTAATTAAGTAATTAATTCATCTTTATCTATATCCAATGTGTCTTAGAGATATCCATCTGTAATGATTTTAAATTTATCAAATAAATTTATTTTATTTAAAATTTAATAAAATAAGTATGCATATTCTACTTGGAATCAAATTGGTGAGTACCTATTCAAACTACATGGAATAGTCCTTATTGCATACAATGCACCCACATGACATATCACACACACATCATGTGATTTAATTTCATGGGGTGCAATTTCAATGAATAACACACTAAAAAATGAAAATTACATTGTGTGTGCTGATATAATGTATATAGAGTATGTAGTATTTATGAACATTCTTGACTTATAGTTTCATATATTATGTGGAATTAAATTTAATCATTTAATATCATATGTATTGTACTATTAATAAATGACACATGGAAGATATAATTATGATTTTCAAAGGAGTAATAAAGTAACTTTTAATTTTCTGTATAAATAGGTTTGGTACATAGCATGTACATCCAGATACACAATGTATATGTTACTTTCCATATTTTTTGTCACACACATCTAGGGACTAGACATGAATTTTTTCATGGAAATTTCTAAGGTATATGACATGTACATTTGGTACACACTATGTCGCCTCCATGTTACATGGATTTTGTTACTTAATAATCATGTAATTAATACATGGAATGTATTTTTACCATTCATTTTCTACCGTGAAAACATGAGGACCACATGGTGTGTAACTCTTTTATATAGAATATATTCTGACATGCAAAGTTACAACCTATTCTGAACAACACACGGAGTTTATTTAATACATCGACATTTTATTATTACACAAAGATCTATAAAACTTGTATTTTATCCTCATGAAATGTATTGGGATGAAAAACCTCTACCTCTGAGTAACACGCCTTGTAATCTTTTACAATTCATCCATAATTTCTAACAACTCTAGATAGGTTCTTTGGATGTTCTCCATTAATTATTAACCAAATATGGGTTATATGAGTGAGAAAGGAAGAGAAGAAGAAAATATCTATATAATTGGATTAAAATAATTTATTTTTTGAAATGAAAACTAACTTTTAAACATGTGAATGGTCAAAAATCAATAAATAATTTTTTGGGAAAAAATCCCTCAAGGTAACTTTGTAGTGTTTTGGGTTGATTGTGTTTGTTGACAAAGTGGGTTTTCAAGGTTAGTTATGGAGTTCCAAATACATTTTTAACAAGTTATTTTGAAAAATATCCTAGAAAAAAGAATGGATGATCTGTAGATAGTATAGAAAATTTAAAATACAAAGTGGGGTTGTTTCTTGGTGTTTCCCAAATTTTTGGAGTCCAAAATTTGTAGTATGACTTGAGCGTTGAAAGAGTTTGATATTTAGGAATAAGTCTTCATGAATATGGAGGCATGTTTTTTGAGAAGATTTTATTTTCATGTAGATGTTGATCTTCATGAAGGAAAATGGTGTTGTGAAGGTGTGAAGGTTTGATAAATGCATGATTGAAAGATAGTAAATCTCCACAAATACGAGAAGATTAATGAATGAAAAAATTTACCTAGTGCATCATAATGATAGTAAGGTTCCTGAAGAAGAGTATATATCACCACAAAGAGTTGGTGAAAAGGTTGAAAGCTTCGTAAAATGGAATAAGCATATATAAATATATTTCCACCACCTCATTTGAATAAGAAGGCCTTGACAAGAATCTAATAGCTCAAAATTTGTGAAGGTATTTCATGAAGGATTTTTATTGCAATAAGGTTTTCATAAGATCATCTATTTTTTGGATAAATCGGGTTCAAAAAGGATATATAAACTTCAAAAGAGTTGTGAGCATTAAAAAATTTGTGAGCTTCATGAAGGCTAAGTTATATTTGTGATAGTAGTGATCTTCACTAAGGCTAAGTGAGGTTCATGGAATGAGGGTTCTTTATGAAGGATATGTGAGCTATGCAAAAGTACGTAGATTTGTGAATATTTTGGGGTTTATGAAAGTAGGATATTCTTGTAAGTAATTGGGATTCTTTGTGAAGGTTTGTCCCACCCACCATCTTAAATTAATTTTATTTTATTTTATTAAATCTTGGCCCCGGGTCCATGCGCCAAGGTTTGGGATGGGTCCCAACTAAAAATTTTTGACATTTAAATATTTTACTAAGTTTCGGACCCTGCGTGGTCACTGAGTAGTTAGAGGTAGCCGCGCAGCCGGCCCTGGTGTTGTGAAATTGCTCATTATTATTATTTTATTTGTCATTATTCTTTATATTAATATTTCTATTATTATTGGGATATTATTATTATTATTATTATTATTATTATTATTTATATATATTATTATTATTATTTGATTATTATCATTATAATTTTTGTAATTAAAATTTTTATTCTTTATATTAGTATCATTATTATTATTATTAGTATTATTATTATTATTTGCATTATTATTATTATTATTCTTTATATTACTATTATTATTATTATGAGAAAAAACACTTAACCTAACCCTAATACCCCCCCCCCACGTTCCGCATGATCCATGCCATGGGTCGCAACCCACTCCCTTCCCCATTTTGTTTCCTGCATGACCCAGCCCCCTCCTACCCTTCTCCGCAGCTCCCCGTTGGCGCCCCCTTTTGCACCCCGACCGGCCTTCACCTCCCCCCCCCATCGAGCTCCTCCCCTATATGCCATATGCACCCCAGCCTCGCTGCTCGCACCCTGGATCTGGCTTCCAGATTCGCACCACCCTTCACCAGCGCACCCTCAGCACACCCCAGTCATCTGCCGCTCCAACCTCCGACCATTTGCAGACTGCCCTCCGGCCACCTCTGGCCACTCTGACCCCTCGCAACCCTCCGTGTGTCGGCCTCCTGCCATGCCAGTTTTCTTCCTCTCCGACCAGGCAATATTCCGGCGACCCGCTACCCTGAGCCCCCTGCGTGCGCGGTTTCCAGCGACCTGAGCCCTTTTTTTCCCTCGCTGGTCTCCTACAATAGCCAGCCGGCCTCGCCAGTGACTCCCCTGATCCGGCCAACCTACTCCGACCTCACCTGGGGTATATTTTATTCATTCATCTTTGATGTTTTTATCTATTTTGGATAAACCCTAACATTTTGAGGTCATGTTCGCGTGTTTTGATCAGGGTTCAGGTTGTGCGTTTGGTTTGCGGTGCGTCGTTCCTCCTTCTGTTGAGGTTCTATCACGTCTGCTCTTGGTCTGAGGTAGGTAATTCAATGGTTTTACTTTCCGCAATATAATTGATGCTTGGGTGTTTTGATAATTTATTTTTATGTGATTTTCAGCTTTTATATACCCATAATTTTCCTTCTAGAGTGTTTTTAAATATTTAGAATTAGTCAAAATCATGTTCTGAGTCAATTGCTAGTTCGAGTCTGCAGTTATTTGATAATGTGCCAAATCCTGTTTTGATATTGTTTATGGCTATTTTTTGGGGTTTTTATTTAAATATTAATACATCTTGATAAAATAAAATAATAATTTTAAGTTGAATATTTGATTATGATAATGTTTATGTGCACTTGGCGCATTGATAAAATACTATAGTTTTCAAAGTGGAATTGAGGGTTTTTATGAAATTTTTATCCTTGATTATGTTGTGTGTCGACATTGGTTTTTTTTAAACTTGGTTTTGTTTATAATTTTGGTATTGGTAAAACATGATAATTTTGTTAAGGTGTTCAAATAAAAAGGGGGCTCTTTGTTTTTTAATGTGGCGGTGTGATTTCTTTTCAAATAAAGTGAGCGGTTGGTTTTAGTTTCAAAATGGTAGTATTGTGGGAATAGTGTTGGTTGTTTTCTTGAAACACAAGTGTTCCATTGGATGTTGGAACATCTATGGGTTCACTCGGTGCACCCATGGACGTGCCTTCATATGACAATGGCACCTTTAAACTAGTGTTTCTTTAAAACATTGGTTTTCTAATTGGTTTTTGTTTCCTAAGTAAGATTCGGTCCTGTGTGTGGATTTTGTGAAAGGTTTGAAGTGTGATCTTAAGAGTGTGCCAGTTTGGATTTGAAAATATAAAATTTGTGTTTGTGTAATGTTTTGGGTAATTTTTTTGGACATGACAACTGAAAGGCCCGTTCGGTTCTACTAATTCATGGGTGGAGTTGTGTTAACTTTTAGAATGGTTTGGGTTTGGAAATTGTGTGTTCCTTGTTGGAACTTTAAATGTTTTTAGAATAATGATTTCGACGTGGGTGTGTCATGATGGACCATTTTTTACTTTCAACTTTAATGTAATTTTTGCGTTGTCTCTTTGAAATGATGATGTTTTGATTGTTTTGTGCCCATATAACAAGTTTAGTATTTTGAAAAAGGTATCAAATGGTTTTAATGATTTCATGGAATGAAGGACCGGTTAGAATCTTTGATAATATGTTATATATATATATATATATGAATACTGGGGCACCTCTATAGGGGGGTATCCCTTATGGGTTATCGTATGAAGTGTCCGTGTTTGGGGTAGGCATGTGTGGTGAGATGAGTCACGTGTGTGAGGGCCTCCTACTTTAACAGTATTATTATAACCACCATGGGTTCCTAGGAATATTTTAGAGATCGATTGATGGTTTCTAACCAACCCTGATTATACGGGTTTGTGCCCCTGGATTTGTTGTTAGGACAGGTGGGATTTTCCACTGGATTGGTCAGTTAGGGTGGATAGTTGGTTATAGACTTAGGAGCTTCACCATACGCCGGCAGGTGGTTCTGAAACCGAGTATGTGCAGGGGTCTTCTAGGGATGTTTAGTATCACCCATGGTTACTGGATTATCTTCCTTGCTTGTTACGTTCTGTGCACTGGTCTTTTTTAATTTCTGTGCGCTAGTTTATTTTCAGCTTTCACTCTTACCCGTTTTACTCTAGCACAGCATTGGTATATTCTGTTTTGGATTTTTTTTATAAAATGACAAATGATTTTTGAAAATGGCATGTAGTGTGTTTTGGGTTTTTAAATGGTAGAAACGTGTTTCTTATTTTCAAATGTTAAAACGCCACTTTTATAGCTGTATTTCAAACTTTCATTAATGGATTGTTTTGGGAAAGGAAGGACTTGGATTCAGTGGTTTACTCTTGGAACCCCTACTGAGCATTTTAAATTTTCATGCCTAATTTATCACTTTCAGTTGCAGGTTTCCTTTGATCAAGTTTCTCTCGGTTGAGTTGCTCATTGTTGGATCAAGGTCAGCATTTGGTTGGGAGGTGACCTGGACGGTCACATGGAGGTATGTTGAGATGTTCTGTTTATTTTCTTGTTGTGCTGCTCGAGTTATGTTTTATTTTTCTGTTTATTCTTGTTTATATATTTATCTTTTATGGTCCAAATCATTCCCAGTGATTAAAATTTGATGCCCGGCACTGGTTGCCAGCCCGTGGGGATCATGAACGCCCCTCGAGCCATGTCGCGGACCAAATCGGGTGACCGGTTCAGGGTCGAACTAGGTTGGTTCGTGACAAAATGGTATCATAGGAGCCCTTGTTATTTGGGGTATCTGGTAGATGGATATTAGGACTGTCGGGACTCAGGGAGGTAGGTATGGGAAGGACGTCATGAACCCTCGCCCGTTTCGAACCTCGAGTTGCCAAGGGTAGTCTGGGAATTGAGTCCTTGTTTCATTCTTATTTTCTTTTTATTGAGGGATGAAAATAGAGAAAAGTCGATGTCAAGTTGTGATTTCACATGGAGTAGTGACCCATGTGGAGTCCGAGTACACGGTTTATGTTTCTCCTAGTTGTTGGCACTTACTTGGAGCAAGTCCCACTACCATGTCGTCAGGTTAAGCATGACTACTAGTCCCTCACTTCGATAATTTCATGCAAGTTGAGTGTCTTCTTGGTTCTGATTGGTGTAAGTGCACTATTAAAAATGAAAAAATGGGTTTTTTAAATGAGAATGATTTCTTTTAAATGGATTTAAGTTTATAAAAGGGATTTTTAAAACTAAATGCTCTTGGTCTAAAAATCTGGTGGTTGCTGGGAACTGGTAGAGATATGGTTTTGGTACAACCTCGGGTACTCTTTATGAATGTTTGCACATGTGAGGTAATGCATGGGAAGTGCGCGTTGGTGCATATGGATGAAAGTGGATGAAGAAATGTGCAATGGTTCATGGTATTACTAGGTTCTGGACATGGAATTAAAGGCTTGACCTTGTTTTCCTAAAGTGATTTTAAAAAGGGAAAACGATTCTTGGAAATTGAAATTGGTTTGAAAAGTGGGTTTGGTATTTGGAAAATGTCCTTCAAAGAATGTGGGTTTGAAATCTAAAATAAAAGGGGGGTTTTAAGGAAGAAATTTTGGGTTGTGTTTTCATTTTTTTTTTCTTCTTTGAGATGATTGTTTTTAGATTATGGTGCTTCCAATGATGTTACTTCAGCTTGATATTGGTTTTGGTTATGTTTTTTATATGTTGTTCAGAAAATGCTTCCCAGAAGTTCCCCAAGGTTTCTGATAGGTCATGCCCAGTCTGTGGTCCTTCCCGGACATTGCCTATCCTTCATAGTGATCGGGGTTCGTTAGAATCAGCAGAATGGTTTGATGGGGTCGAGAGTGTCTTCAAGGTATTGGGAACTCCCGAAGCTGTCAGAGTGTGTGCTGTTTTGGGGTTGTTTGAAGGTTTAGCTCTGTACGAATGGGAGTTGGTTGCCTTGCCATCACTATAAGTTGAGATGACGTGGGATGTCTTTAAATCTATCTTCGTTCGATGGTTTATACCTGAAGAGGTGAAGACAAAGAAAAGGGAAGAGCTCATGCGTATTCAACAAGGCCAATGAACGGGGATGGCATATGTTGACCATTTCAAGAAGCTTGTGTCCTTTTCTCCAGAGGCAGCGTCATAAGATTTGATGAAGATTCCTCTCTTCATCGAAGGTCTTCGTCCATAGATCAAGGAGCGGGTACTCCTTTCTAAGGGACATCATTTCGAGAATCTGGTGGATAAGGCATTCCTAGATGAGTTGGTATCCGGAGCGCAAATGGTTAGAAATCCAGCATACTCTATTGCTTACAAAGGTTCTCCATCTTGCGAGAAAGGTGTCCCAGAGGAACCTGTTTCTAAAGAGTCCTCTGCAGTGGTTTTGGCTTCTAGTTCATCAGACTGTTCAGTGGTGTGCCACCAGTTTGGCTGATTCGGGCATGTGAAGCCATTATGTTGCATCCGTCCAAAGACATGTCATCGTTGCGGGTGCCTGGGTCATCTAGAGAAGTTCTGCAGGAAGCATCACCTGAAGAAGAAGTTGTGACCGAAGGAATTTCAGTGCCTGACTATAAGGCAAGAGATGCTTTATCCATAAAAGCCCTAGCCATAGGCCTTGGGGTCAAGCTTTCATGCAGTTAGGAGTTTCTGGGGGTGTGAAGCCTTGTTCCGGGTCTTGTGTTCCATGTTGGAAGTAGAACATTTAAGGTCTTTTCATTTTCATTTTTGTACTGTTAAATTTTTCACATTGTTATAAATTCTTCATTTCATCGTGGAGTTATAGTATACATGTTATTTTGTAATTAAACAAGTTTTGTTTGTCTGATCATGGTTTTATAAATCATGTGTTTTCTTAAAAGTGTGTTTTACCCTTGTATATATTGGTCTTGGTTTGGTGGTGTTCATTTGGAGATGTAAGTGCCTGTGGAGGAGTCAAGGCTTGTGGTTATACTCGGTTTCACTGTTGGGATCATGTTCTTCTCGGAGGTTTTTCTCTAGTGTTTGGGGTTATTGGTATGGGTTGAGAGTTCCAAGTTTCAGTGGAAGTGTTGTTTCACTCGTGCTATAAAAGTTAGTTTGGATCAGTTGGGAGTTCCCGTGTCACCCCCCTTCCTAGGGTGGTATGTTTGAGTGTTAAATTTCCGCATTAGTTGAATTCTTGTGGTGGGTATAACTCTCTCGTGTTCTCCCATTCTCTTGTGGTGTGGTTACCTTCAGTTTCAATCGGGCATGGATTCTTGTTGAGTCCATCGTTCAGCTGGGTGACTTTCTGGGGGCAGAAAGTGTCGGTGGTGGCGAAAATTGTCACACCCTCCATCTTAAATTAATTTTATTTTATTTTATTAAATCTTGGCTCTGGGTCCTCACGCCAAGGTCCAGACTATGTCCCAACTAAAAATTTTCGATGTTTAAATATTTTACTAAGCTTTGGACCCTGCGCGGTCACTGCGTAGTTGGCGGTAGCCGCGCAGCTGGTCCTGGTGTCGTGCAATTACTCATTATTATTATTTTATTTGTTACTATTCTTTATATTTTTATTGGGATATTATTATTATTATTTATATATATATTATTATTATTATTTTATTATTATAATTGTAATTTTTGTAATTAAAATTGTTATTCTTTATATTAGTATTATTATTATTATTATTATTAGTTGTATTATTATTATTATTATTATTATTTATATTACTATTATTATTATTATTATTATTATGAGAAGAAAAACACACCTAACCTAACCCTAATACCCCCCCCCCCCCTTCTACATGTTCCGCGCTGTAGGTTGCAACCCCCTCCCTTCCCCATTTTTTTTCCTGCATGACCCATCCCCCTCCTACCCTTCACTACAGCTCCTCGTCGGCGCCCACTGCTTCGCCCCGACCGGCTTCCGCCTCGGGCCCCCCTACATGGCTCCTCCCATGTGCATCGTCCACACCTCAGCCTCTCCGTTCGTGCCCAGGATCCGGCTCCTAGATCCGCACCACCCTTTACCAGCGCCCCCTCAGTGCACCCTAGCCGGCTGCCACTCCGACCTCCGGCCACCTGCAGACCGCCCTCCGGCCACCTCCGGCCACTCCGACCCCTCACAACCCTCCATGTGTCGGCCACCTACCACACCATTTTTCTTCTGCTCTAGCCAGGAAACGTTCCGGTGACCCGCTGCCCTGAGCCCCCTGCACGCGCAGTTTCCAGCGACCCGAGCCCTTTTTTTCCCTCTCCGGTCTCCCGCAACAGCCAGCCGGTGACTCCCCCGGTCCGGCGAGCCTACTCCGACCTCACCCGGGGTATATTTTTTTCATTCATCTTTAATGTTTTTATCAATTTTAGATAAACCCTAACTTTTTGGGGTCGTGTTTATGTGTTTTGATCGTGGTTTAGGTTGTGAGTTTGGTTTGCGGGGCGTCGCTCCTCCTTCCGTTGAGGTTCTGTCGTGTCCACTCTTGGTCTGAGTAGGTAATTCCATGGTTTTTCTTTCCTCAATATAATTGATGCTTGGGTGTTTCGATAATTTTGTTTTATGTGATTTGCAGCTTTGATATACCCATAATTTTCCTGCTGGAGTGTTTTTAAATTTTTAGAATTAGTCAAAATAATGTTCTGAGTCAATTGCTGGTTCGAGTCTGCAGTTATTTGATTATGTGCCAAATCCGGTTTTGATATTGTTTATGGCTATTTTTGGGGTGTTTCTTTATATGTTAATACAGTTTGATAAAATAAATTAATACTTTGAAGGTGAATATTTTATTATGATAATGTTTATGTGCACTTGGCGCATTGATAAAATACTATAGTTTTCAAAGTTGAATTGAGGGTTTTTATGAAATGTTTAGCCTTGATTATGTTGTGTATTGAGATTGGTTATCTGTAAACTTGGTTTGGTTTATAATTTTGTTATTGATATTACATGCTAATTGTGTTAAGGTGTTAAAATAAAAAGGGGGATCTTTGGTTTTTAATGTGGCAGTGTGAGTTCTTTTCAAATAAAGTGAGCGGTTGGTTTTAGTTTCAAAATGGTAGTTTTGTGGGAATAGTGTTAGTCATTTTCTTGGAACGCAGGTGTGCCATTGGATGTTGGCACATCTATGGGTGCACTCGGTGAACCCATGGACATGCCTTCAAGTGACAATGACACCTTTAAACAAGTGTTTCTTTAAAACCTTGGTTTTCTAATTGGTTTGTGTTTCCTAAGTAATATTCGTTCCTTTGTGTGGATTTTGTGAAAGGTTTGAAGTGTGATCTCCAAAGTGTGCCAGTTTGGATTTGAAAATATAAAAGTTGTTTTTGTGTAATGTTTTTAATAATGTTTTTGGAAATGACAACTTAAAGTCCCATTTGGCTCTACTAATTCATGAGTGGAGTTGTGTTAACTTTTAGAATGGTTTGTGTTTGGAAATTTTGTGTGCCTTGTTGGAACTTTAAATGTTTTTAGAATAATGATTTCGATGTGGGTTTGTCGTGACTGCCAATTTGGCACTTTCAACTTTAATGTAATGTTTGCATTGACTCTTTTAAATGACGATGTTTTGATTGTTTTGTGCCCATATAACAACTTTAGTATTTTGAAAAAGGTATCAAATGGTTTTAATGATTTCATGGCATGAAGGCCCGGTTGGCACCTTTGATGATATGTTATGTGTGTGTGTGTGTGTGTGTGTGTGTGTCTGTATATGTATATTGGGGCACCTCTATAGGGGGGTATCCTTTATGGGTTATCGTATGGAGTGTCTGCATTTGGGGTAGGCAAGTGTGGTGAGATGATTCACGCGTGCGAGGGCCTCCTACTTACATAGTATTATTATAACCACTATGGGTTCCTGGGCGTCTTTTAGAGATCGAGTGACGGTTGCTGACCAACCCATATTAGATGGGTTGGTACCCCTGGATTTGTTGTTAGGTCAGGCGGTCTTTGCCACTGGATTAGTCAATTAGGGTGGCCAGTTGGTTATAGACTTAGGAGCTTCACCATACACCGGCAGGTGGTTCCAAAACCGAGTATGTCCAGGGGTCTTCTAGGGATGTTTAGGATCACCCATGGTTACTGGATTATTTTCATTACTTGTTACTTTCCATTCACTGGTCTTGTTTACTTTCCGTGCGCTGGTTTATTTTCAACTTTCACTCTTACCCGTTTTACTCTAGCACAGCATTGGTATATTTTGTTTTAGGTTTTTTATAAAATGACATATGATTTTGGAAAATGGCATGTAGTGTGTGTTGGGTTTTTAAATGGGAGAAATGTGTTGCTTATTTTCAAATGTGAAAACCCCACTTTTATAGTTGTATTTAATACTTGCATTAATGGAGTGTTTCAGGAAAGGAAGGAATTGGATTCAATGGTTTACTCTTGGCATCCCTACTGATAATTTTAAATGCTCACACCTACTTTATCATTTTCAATCGCAGGTTTCCTTTGATCAGGTTTCTCTCGGTTGAGTTTCTCATTGTTGGACCAAGGTCAGCTTTTGGTTGGGAGGTGACCTGGATGGTCACATGGAGGTATGTTTAGGTGTTCTGTTTATTTTCTTGTTGTGTTACTCAAGTTATGTTTTATTTTTCCGTTTATTCTTGTTTATCTATTTATCTTTTATGGGAAAAATCTTTCCCAACAATAAAATTTTGATGCCTGGCACTGGTTGCCAGCATGTGGGGATCGGGAACGCCCCTCAGGCCATGTCACGGACCAGCTCGGGTGAATGTTTCAGGGTTGACCTGGGTTGGTTCGTGACATGGTTGGAAATAGGGTTCTTGTAAATGTAAATCTCTTGAGAATGAGAAGGGATTTCCCAGTAAATATGTGGTAAAGTGGTATTCATAAAGTGGATAAAATTAGAACTTAATTCTACACCAAATAAGGTGTAAAGCATATTTATTCAAGTGACTAAAAGAATAATTATCTCTAGGATCAGTTATCACACTTCAGTTAAGAGAGTAGTGATACTTCAAATTGTGATTGGTAGAAAATGAGGAGGGACAGTGAGTTCGCTCCTTAATTTATAACAGAAGGGAACTTTAGTGGATTTGGTACATAGGAACATTACCTTTGTATGCTCCTTTGATGTAACCCATTATGGGTAAACCAAGTAAAATTATTGTTTCTAGTGCATGCTTTCATTTTTGTTTATACATTGATATGGGAAAGGATAGAGGAGTGTTTTTTTAATGGTGAAATAATATCCAAAGGGGAATTTTTTTAAACTATCATACCTTGATTCATCCCCCCACCCCATCCCACCCCTCAAGGTATTTAACCTAGTTGGGATAACAATTGGTATTAGTGATAAATGTAAATATTATTGTTTCTCTCTCAAGGGTGACAATGGAGGTTGTCAGTCATAAAAGGATTATAATTTTTGATGGAAAAAATTTTCAACTATGGATGAATCGGATGTAAAAATACTCATGATCTTTAGGAATGGATGTCTTTACAGTAGTGATGTATGGTATTTCATCCAGTCCTTAGATTGGTTCTTTATCAGAAGCTGATCAAATGGAATTGGATGTTGACACCAATGGAATCAATGGTTTAGTGTGATCCCTATACAATGAAATATATATGAAGGTGATGTTGTGTAATTCATCGCATTATATGTGGGAAATTTTGAAAAATGTTTATAAGGGATACTCAAAAGTCAGAGAAGAAAAATTCCAGATTCTATGGAACAAGTATGAGGATCTGAGAATGTACCCTAATGAGTCTATAGATCCATTTTTGACTAGGTGAATATTATTATGGAAGAATTAAATGGTCTCAGAGAAATTCTTAAATATGAAAAGATCATTAAGAGAATCTTGAGATGAATTCCACCATAGTTCAATATAAAGTTTTATGTACTAGAAGATAAATATCTAAAGGATATGAAATTGGATAGTTTACACAGTACTCTTATCACATACAAGATGATAAATAATGATAATGAGTTCAGAGAAAAAAGAAAAATCCAAAGAGGTGGCATTCATGGCCATAAGGAAGTTCACTATTGGAGATTCCCAGAAAGAATAAAAGATTGATGGGGTGATGTCATTCCTTTATTCAAATCAAGAAATATGAAAAGGAAAGTTTAAAGGGAAACTACCACTTTCATTATTTAAATGTGGAAATGATGGACATCTTACAGCATGGTACCCCAAGAAATTTCATAATGGTGATGAGGATGAAGTCAAAATTCCCATGAAGAATTATTCAACCTATATGAAAGGTAACAAAAAAGTTTAAGAAAAAATTATTCAAAAAGAAGAATATTATTTTATAAGAAAATAATAGTTCAGAATAATAAAAGGTTGAAGATATTGAGAACTAAAATTATCATAGATAAAATTCTATAACGGCAGTTTTAGGTATCTCCTAGACAAGGTAAGAAGGTGAAAATGATGAATAATAATTCAATGGAAGAATTGACCTCTATGCTAAATTAGAATCCACTATTGAAGAGATAGATGTTTAGAGAGAGAAAAAAATAAATAAAACAGAGTGGTTCATGATTCCAAACTATATATATAGTGGTGGGAATAAGATAAGTCTGAGCTAGAGGAATAAATTTAAAATCTAAAGTCTTCAATGCTAGATACTTCATAAATGGTTATTGAGTACAAATTCAAATTTCAAGAATAGAAAAGATTGAGTGATGGTTTGAATATCACAGATAATGATCAATTTAAACATATCAAATAACTTAAAGTGGAATTTTTTAGGCTGAAAATAAAATAATAGATTGTGAGAGACTCTTGAATCCTGATATGACATCATAAAATCACATCACTCAATTGACAAAAAATAAGGAATTGGAACATAGAGATCTATAAAAATAGAAGAAGAAGTCATATCCAAATGAAAAGACCAGTATGGGGTTTGACTATAAATAAAAGGATGTGATAATTTATTTCAAACTGCAAGCACCCAATTCAAGGATGAAAATTGATTTGGGTACAAATCGAAATCAGAATACTCATAAAACCAAAGAAAAAATAAGTCATATAATAATGTACAAAAATAAACCTCGTATTAGGTGTTATTTCTATGTAAAGATGGTAAATTCTCAAAATGTATGTTCTATAGACAAAAGGTACTAAAGGGAATAATAGAAACAAAGGTGTCCATATAGAGTTCAATATTCAAGGAATGATTTTGATGGACACTATTTCTAGTGTGGAGGATTCAGACATATAGCCAGATATTTCTCATCAACATTCTAGAGGAATGTGTTGAAGCAAACCCATCGTTATAATAAGTAGTAATTTAATGAATCATATAATGAGTTTAAATTGAAAATTGTATTAGCAACTCTTTAAGATGAATTCATTTCGTCATACTCAGATGAATATCACGCTTATCAATCTATAATGGGTATGAATTCATAAATATGGATCAAGAAGAAAAGAGATGATCAGGTGGTGGTTGTGAAGATTTACCTTAAAGAATCATATCATTCAGGTGTATGGATCCTTGATAGTGGATCCACATCCCATAAGATAGAAAATAAGGATCATGTTAGAGGAATAAAATTTGAAAAGAAGGGTTTTTTCAAATTTGGAAATGATAGAGGTCTAAATATTGTTGGCTCGGGAAAAGCCAAATTTCAGTGAAAATATATAAGATGGAATGATTTCTTGATTGTAAAAGGTCTCAATCACAACTTTTTAAGTGTTAGTCAATTGTGTGACTTATATCATGTTATAATATTTACTAAGAAATTATGTATCATTAAGTGAAAAGAGGGTAGAATTGTTTTATAGGTAAAGAACATGAAGGAGAATCTCTACCTCATGAGCAGAGAAGAAGATAAGTCCTTTATATCTAGAGAGTAAGAAAATAGGTTATGTTATAAATGGATTGTAAATATGTTCCAACCATTCCAATAATATTTATTAAAATGTGATGCAAGTCGAGATCTACCCAAGAAATCATGTGATTGTACTCACATGTGAAAATCTTGTCAGTAAGGGAATATTATTAGAAATACATACAAGGAAAAAAACAAAAATAAACCAGAGTTCTTGAATTGGTGCATACATATGTGTGTAGAACTATCTCACCAAGATCCATTGATGATAAGAGGTATTATGTTCTTTTTATTGATGATTTTAGTAGGATTTCATGGGTATTTTTCATTTCCCACAAGTTTGAAATATTTAATTTTATAAAATATAATCATGGGGAATATGAAAGTATTCTTAGATTGGAGATTTCGAATTTTTTTACTGATAATGGTATAGAAATCACAAATATCCAAGTGGAATATTATCTCAAGAAACATAGTATAAGGTATCATGTTTTGGCAGTGAGAACTCCTTGACAAAATGGAGTGGTTGATAGAAGAAATCATATTATAAACAACATAGACAGAATAATGATTATTTAAAAGGACATATTAAAGAAATTATGGAAGTATTTATGAAATTATTCAACATATCCAATAGGTCTCTTTTTTCTTTGAAGAAAGAAAAGACTCCCAATGGGTTATGGTATAGAAAGAAACCAAAAATGAAACATTTTTTAATATTTATCAGTGTTTTATTCTCAATAAGGATAAACATGGGATATTTGAATTACATGGAGATTAAGGAATATTCATTATATATTATGGAAAAGAAAATCATATAAATTTTTTAACAAGATGTTGGAAAAGGTAGTTGAAAACAATGATGTCACTATAGTAGAGAATGAGCAGAATCTTCAAAAACATAGTGAACAGTTCCCTGATGATAGTGTTGAGGAAGTAAGAAACTCGTGTGGAGTAGAAGTGGAAAATGATGATTTAGAATAATATAGTGATAATGAGAAGAAGAAAGTAAAATCTGTATGTATAGAGAAACTGAAGAGTCGAGCTGGAATTTATAAAAAAATATCAGTGGTGATCAAGAAGCACTAGTTCAAACACAGAGAATGAAATATTTATAGAAAACATTTTTCCAATATCACATAGATCCTAAATTTTTTGAGGAAGTATATAGAGATGACAATTGGGTTCGGGCTATGAATGATGAGCTTGACCAAATTGAGAAGAATCAGAAATGGGAGATTATTTTGAGACTAACAGATAAGAATTGCATTGGGACCAAATGGGTATTTCACAACAAGATGAATGAAGACAGTGAAATGATTTGAAAAAAAAATAATGAATAGTGTGTAAATGATACATCTAGATAGAGGGTATCGATATTAATGTAACATTTAAACCTATTTCAATTCTAGAGACAATCATATTATTTTTTTCCATAGAAGTTCAAAGAAAGTTCAATGTTTTTCAGATAGATGTCTAGTTAGTGTTTTTGAATAGGGTTCTGGAAGAAGAAGTGTATATTAAGAATCTATATGTTTTTCTCATTCATGAATATGAGAACAAAGTTTTTCAGCTGAGAAAGGAACTATATGGGTTGAAGTAAGAACTAAGAGCATGGTATTCAAGATTAGATCAATTTTTGAAGAAGCTTGGTTTTCAAAATGGTGGATTTTATTACAATCTATATGTCAACAATGATAGTAATAAAAGGATGATGATTTTGGTGTATGTTTAAAATATAATATTTTGGGGATCATATGGACTGAAGTGAAAACAGTTTGTAGAATCCATGAAAAATGAGTTTGAAATGTCAATGATTGGTTAACTTGCCTTTTTCATGGTTTATAGGTGATACAATAAATTAATGGTACATTTATTTATCAATATAAATATTCCAAGGAGATTCTGATAATATTTAGAATGGATAATTACAAGGATATGATGACTCTGTTCTCTACCTAGATGAAAATATCACAAGATGATGAAGGAAAAGTGGATAATATCACATAATAGAGGCAAATCAATGGTAGTTTATTGTACTTTATAGTGATAAGACCTGATATTATTTTTTACTCATTTTAGACATCATAGTATCAAATTAATCCCAAATTAAACCAATTAATTTTAGTTAAAGGAATACATTGGTATATCAAGGTCATTGTATATTTCATTTTTCTATATGATGAAAAATCTCAATAAGAGTTATTAGGATATACATATGCATATTAGGATGGTTTAGTAGATTATATAAAATCAATTTTAGGTGGTTCATTATATCTTTGAGTATTGTGTGTTTATTTTCTAAGTAATAAACAGAATTTAATTTCATTGAGCACTAGAGAAGCTAAATATATTGTGCCTACGCATGATTTTATATAGTTATTATGGATGAAGCAGTAGCTTGAGGATATGGGATTTGAAGTGAAGTCTTTGATATGAATCCATTATGATAATTAAAGTTATATAAATATTATAAAAAATCAAATCCATTATTCAAGGACAAATCACATTGAAATTAAGTATCATTTTATAAAGGATAAGGTAGATAATGGGCTTGTGAAGTTGGAGTATGTGCCTACAAAATTACAGGTTGCATACATTCAAATAAAGCCCTTTCCAAAAGCATAATTTGATAAGAATCAACTTGCTTTTGGAGTTTAGTTGACTCCCCACACTTGAAAGACTATGTATGCGGGACCTCATATCCCTGAGTTATGGTGTGTTTTTCTCTTATGTACTAATATGAGTTATTTACAATGTTTCATCAACAAATGAGTGACCTTTTGGATCATTGAAAATGGGTTATAAAATATCTTGATCAAGATGGGGGGAGAATCTAATAGTGGGGTCAACAAATTTGGGGGATTTTTTTAAAGTATGATGATCCTAAAGATGATTGATCAAAGGTTATATATCACACTAGATAGGGTTCGTGATGAAATCAGTTGACTATTTTTGGAATTAAGTGATTCATTTATGAACTTTTCATGCTACTCTTATATATCATGCCAAAATGGATATTTTTGTCTTAGAGTGTGTTTTGAGTAAATAAATTATCACTATTTGATTCATAAGAAGTGAATTTTGGTATAAGATGGAAGAATATTTAATGTGGTATTAAAATTTCAAGGCTTTTCAACAAACACAGATGGGGGGTTGTTGGGTAAAATACTTCAAGGTAACTTTTTAGTGTTTTTGGGTTGACTATTTTTTTTTGAAAAAACAGGTTTCCAAGGTCAGTTGTGAGGTTACAAAGAAATTATTGACAAGGTATGTTGACAAAGATCCTAGACAAAGGAATGGATGATTTGGAGGAAATACCCGAAAACTATGTATAAAAAGTGGAGTTGTTTCCCAGTGTTTTCTAAAATTTTGGGGTCAAAATTTAGAGGGTGACTCAAGATTTGTGAAATTTGGATTTCTAGGACTGAATCTTTATATATACAGTAAATGAATTTTTTCATTAATATTATATTTTCAAAAATATGTTTATATTCATGAAGGAAACTAGTGTCATGATGGTTTGAAGGTTCACAAATGCATGATGGAAAAATGATAAATCTCTATAACTATGAGAAGCTTTGTTAATGGAAACATTTCCCTAGTGATTCATGAAGATAGGGATACTTTCAAACAAGAGTATAGAGCTTCATGAAGCGGTGGTGGAAAGGTTGAAAGCCTTTTTAAAGGGAGGAAACGTCTATAAATTGGCGTTTACCCCCCCCCCCCCCCTCATTTGAAGAAGCAAGCCATAATGAAAATCCAAAGGATGTGAATTCAAAGGTATTTCGCAAAGGATTTTTCTTGAATTAAGGTTTTCATAAAATCATCTTTTTCATGGATAAATTGATTTTTTGAAGTCTATGTAATCATTTTTAAATCTTTGAGCATCAAAAAAGTTGTGATCTTTGCAAAGGCTAAGTGAGCTTCACGAAAGTAGTGAGCTTCACAAAGGAAAAGCGATCTTTTCAAAAGGATGGTTTTTTTAGATGGATATGTGAGATACACAAAATTTTTAGGGTTCTCACAAGTAGGATATTCTTGATAGGAATTAGGCACTTTTGTCATGGTTTGAAAGAGGGTTCTTTCAAAAGTAAATCTCAAGAAAAATAGAAGGTATTTCCCAATAAATATGTGGTAAAGTGGTATTCATAAAGTGGATGAATTTATAAATTAATTCTATACTAAATGAGGAGTAAAAAATATTGATTCAAGTGATCAAAATAAGAATAATATGAAGGATCAGTGGGAACACTTCAATTGACAGAGAAGTGAGCTTTCAAATTGTGATTGGTTATAAACCAGGATGGATAGTAATTCGGTGCCATACTTTGTAACAGTAGTGCAATTTAGTGGATTTTTTACATAGTCACATTTCCTTTGTATACTCTTTGTACAGAGTATGAAAAACTCCCATAATAGTACTGAAATTGAATGTTGATTTCCCATTTAAGCCAGGGAAAATGAGATGTGGTGGACTTGTGAGATACAACTGGGGTTTGGTGATTCTAGGATTTATCACTTTTTGGGGGAAAGGGAACTCTATTGATTTGGATTCTAGGGCCCTGTCTACTAAAATAATTCTTTTCAAAAGGAAAAATCTTCATATCACTGAATTTGAAACAGATTTTTCTCTCTATTTGGTTTTTCTTCTGGGAAAATTCAAGTATCCTTGGCGGTTGACTTATATTGTTAGGAGCTATAAAATTATTATCAACCAGGTAATCTAGGTCTGCCACATTTAGAGAGAATGTAATTTTATGGCTTATGTGCTATCTAGTAAAGGGATTCCATCTAATAATTTTATTATTTATGATTAATTGGGGTTCTTACTAGATGATTGTCAGTTATTTATTAAGGTAAATTACCTTATTCTTCATTATTTCCAGCCCTAATGAGTGATGGGGTGTTTCGTATGATTTGAAAATAATAAAAATTTAATTTTCAGTCACTCTCCTTAGATATATCCCAATGTGGGTTAACCAAGGAAAATTATTGTTTCTAGTGTATGATTTCATTTCTATTCATAAATTTCTTTGTAAAATGAGATATTAGTGTTTTTTAACTAAAAAATGAGATCCAAAGGGGTGGTTGTTTTAAATTCTCATACCCTAATTCACCCCCCCCCCCCCCCCCGAGTTATTTAACCTATTTTGAATAACATAATTATAAATTTAAAATTACCATTATGATACCACTTGATAGTTCCAGACATAGAAAACATGCCTATTGGGCCTATGGAAAACTCATATTTTGTTAGATTCAATGGATAGTTTACAATGTACATGATGATAAACACCATGCCCAACCAAATTCTTCTAAAGAATATTGATAAATTTTTTCACCATAACCAAGAGAAACTATTTTCATGTTAATTTATAGTTACTTTAAAATACAAGAATAAATATTATCTTGGTCTTAAGTTCTTTCTTCATTGATGGTGTTAATCATTTAAACTCAATCACTGTAACTTCTTTGCATCATGAGGAACCAAAGAAATGCCTATTTAGTGGTGATCCACACATTATCATTCTAAATACAAACAATGCTTATGAAATAATAGGTGTTATCATGGATTATTTATTTTATTTCATTGTCCACCTTGATTGATTCATGTTCCATAAATATTGAAAGAATCTATTTCAATCTTCTCAGTCTTGATAGGAAGAGTTGATGTGGAGTATATTGAGTGGAATTTTGTGCAAAGTTATTAACCACTTCACAAATAACATAGAAGTTTATTTATAGACCTAGAGTTAGGGTTTAATATTTAATTAATTACAAATTTCCCCTAATAAAATATCAAATCCAAAAATAACCCCATGCCATGTAAAATAATAATATTATTATGTTAACTCACGGTGTGCGCAATCTCATGCAATGATAAATAATATTTTATATTATTATAAGTAAATATTTTTCACTAGAAAAAATCTTGTCCACTCATCCTTCTTAGTATTTATTGATTTCTAGGATATATATATATATATATATATATATTATTAATTCAATAAATAAATAAATAAATATTTTATTCACAGTTTGGAGAATAAATATTTATTTAATATTCATGTAATGAGATAAATTATTCATTAATGAATAAATATTTATTTATTACCATGTGGATAGTAATATAAAAAATAATATTATATACTTGTGTAATTAAATAATAATCTTATGAATAATATTTATTTAATATTTTTGATCAATTAATAAATCCTCAATAAATATTTCTTCTCAATTTGGAGAAAAATATCATTTCCAAATATAAAATAAATAATATTAAATGTATGTCAATGGAAACACATTGAGTGTGTCCCTATATACTTCTTCCTCATTGGAATTAGGTGGTTTTTCCTTAGTTCCAATATTACTTTCTAGCAACGGGTCAAGGAACCTATATAGAAAGAAGATATGTTTCAATGAAAACAACCACATATGAATGCTCACTATTTAGTATAATACCATTATCACGATATCTCGTAAAGAAGGTTACACACTCATTTAATCAACAAATATGATTGATATGTGTTTCTTCAACAACCTAAAATAAACTTTTTATGCACCATATCCATGGAATTTAATTTTATAGTTCCATTTTAATCAAAGGATCAAGATATCAATTTCCATAAAGATTGAAAATACAAATCCTTCATTGTTTTATTCATTAATAAAATATCATTCATGACTCACCAAATGTACCCAAATTCATTATGAAAATATTTCACCGTAGTTTATGGAAAAAATTATATCACTTCCCAAACCTTTTAGAAAAATTGTTACATGATTTTTAACGTAAACATATGATAAATACAATAATAGATTGAAAGGGCTAGTGTCTTTGGAAGACTAGGTACAAAAAAATTAAATAAAATATGAAAATAAAGATTCTTTATTTTAATATCCATAATGAGATCCTAAATCCCTTTGAGCTCATAAAACTACATAGGAAAACCTTGGGAATAAATAGATAATAAGGGAGAGCTAAAAATCCCAGTAAGAGAATATACATGATATTGAAGCATGGAATATGAGTCAAAAGGCATAACATGATATCATAAAAGATAAGGCTTGTGAATAATAATATGGTAGAATATCATAAAGATCATGGAATCATAAGATTGAGTCAACATAGTAAAATGGAAGTAATACAAATCATGAAAAAATCATAAGTCAGGTCTAACTACTAAGAAAACATCACATGGTGGATAGAGTCCCATTATGGATTAGGTTTACTCCTTAATCACATACATACTACCTCATGAAATGAAAACATCACTTAATGCATTAGATTTCTATCTAGGAGAACCCATCACAACATCTATATACTTATGTGTGCCACAAAATTAAATCAATCATATGGTATAAACATAATAATTACTCATGGAATGAAATGGGTTACATAATCTTTCTCATATCATAATCAAGTGAGATTTCATAAATACTTCAAAGAGGAGAAGGAATTAAATTTTTAAGACATTAATACCTGAACACATGAGAATGGGTCTCAAAATATGGTGTTCATGTTTTAAAAAAATCATGAGAAAGGTTAGATAATTGGGTATAAAAATGAACATTCAAAATGGTGTTTTAGGGAATTAGTTAATGAATTTTTGAGAAATAGAAGGTATGGAATTTTATTTGAAAACCAGAGGTAAAAATTAAAATTTATACGTAAAATTTCATTTATTTAATTAAATAATTAATTGGGATAAATACTTTAAAATAGTGTTACATAAAAGGGTTAAGTGATAGAAAAGTTCCCCTTAATCAGGTTTGATTTTAAAGAAGGCATTTGTGAAATGAACATAAGGCATATATTGAACCATTAAAGAGAGGGAGAATAATATAGGTATAAATGTAATATATATATATATTAGAATCATTATATGACATCAAATAGATATATAAAGTTATTTATTGAGAGAAGTGTTAGAACCCAAAGAAAATAGGATATTCAAAAATATCCCAAACCTTGTATTACTGATTCTTTCTAAATTTGATCTTAATATCCAAGATAATTAAATTAGATTCATTAATTACTTAATTTAGAAACTTTTACATGTATATTTTACTTACTATAATTATATTATTTCAATGATATGTAAAGTTCAATTTTATTGTTCTAGGGGGTGTTTGTTTCATGTTTCCAAGGTCTGATCACATATGGATAATTATTGAAGTTCTTGTAAAATGGGACTAAAAATATAAAATTTAAATGAAATGGTATTCATTTAATTCCAAAAAATTAAATTTTCCCAAATACACATATTTATTTCGACATAGGGATGATTCGTTTAGTAAAAATGTTAACATCATACGGTTATTTCATTTAGGTCGTTTTATAGACCATCATGGAATATATTCATTTTATTTAATTAAATGATTATTAAAACATTAAATAACCTGAAATAAGTTTTAATATAATTATTATAATCATATTAAACCATAATAATTTTTTATATCTATTCTTGAAGGTGGTGAAGAAAAAAAGTATGTTGTTCCTGGGAGTGGTGAACCAACCATATTATAAACAACATT
This sequence comes from Viscum album, assembly GCA_963277665.1. Taxonomy (NCBI): domain Eukaryota; kingdom Viridiplantae; phylum Streptophyta; class Magnoliopsida; order Santalales; family Viscaceae; genus Viscum; species Viscum album. The sequence goes on from OY728123.1 coordinate 673,341,380, forward strand.
TTCATTTTAGAATCTAAAGAAGGGAGGTTAGAATATATAAATTATACCAAAATAAAAATATATAATTATATTTATTATATTTATGTTACTATTTTTAGGTTTATTGAAAACTTATGGTGTGGTAGAATAAGAATAAAATTGAAAGAGGTTAGTTGATAATTTTACCTCTTTTTTTAGTCTCTGCCTCTTAGGATACCCCTTAAGAGTCCTTGAAATGGTATTTATATGAGACCAGAAGCACTAGGACATGTGTAAGAGGATTAAAAATGGAATTGGGTTGAAATTTGGCAAGCTACAAGGCTTATAATTTTTGAGGATAAGGGGTGGTTAGGGTGGTATGTATAATGGGGGAGAGGGGTATTTCTTAATATCATATTCATTAATTTATTATTTTTCACCAATATTACCTATATTATTTATTATTGTGGATATATATAGTAAATTATTCACTTTAGTTTAAACTAATTGGTTATTACACCATCCATGACTCAAAAATTCATGTTTTAAGCTTATAATGTTAAACAGTGTAATTTACAGTATTTCACTATTCACCAAAAATTCAACTATTTTAGGAAAAAAATTAACCCTTACCATTTTTATGTGTAGATTTAAAAATTGAAATACATTTTATGAAAATAATTTCTTAGATATGATAAATTTAATTTTTAAATAAAATCATCATTTATTTTAAAAATATCAATTTTAATATTATGATCAATTTTATGATCCTTTGAAAAATTACTTATGGCCTCATAAAATTATATTATCATTATAATTCAAATTAATATTAATTTATAAACCTATTTTATGAAAATAAAATTTCTTTTAAATCGTTATATTTTTTATAAAAATGAAAATAAAACATGTGTTTTATAAAAATATGAACACTTGTTTTATCATTTTTAAACATTTATTTACTTGTATTGTGATATAAATATATAATATCCTAATTTTATAAGATAAATAAATATAATTTTAAATTTCCATAGGTTATTTTATTATTCTAACAGTTAGGTTACTATTCATAATAGTCATATTACTTTTCCAATTATCTTTTATTATTCAAATAGTCATATTTGTAATGGTCATAAAGGTTCTCTGCTTCATATAAATACCTCATATTTCATTCATCGTTTATTAACATTTATTTTCTATCAAGTTTATATATATGTGTATTTATATTCACTTACATAATTAATATTTTATTAATAATGTTTTTCTCATTTCTACAGTGTCATTCGTGAGTGCAGTTATTCTGGTAGATCGAGAAGATCCAATTTTTCATATTTTAGTTATCTTATTTTACGGTTTTTATCCCATTATAATAATTTAAATTATTATTGGAATTGTTATTCGATAAATATAATTTTAAAATTAATATAATAAAATTTCATTGGTTTCATCATGTGTTGCATGTGCTTTATGCTACATTACTAAATATGACACAATTATAAGAAGGGAAATTCCATTAATAAAATTCTGGTTCATTACATTCTTTCGCCCTTAAGAAATGATTCGCTTAAAATTTTGATTTTACATACTAAGGTTAAAACTAGTTAGGTTACTTATGCTTTATGGCTTACTATTGTTCCCATGCCACCTCCTCATATTTATGGTTTCACCATAGTACTTTTACTATGTGAGTTATCTTGTTGTGTAGAAATTTATCTCTATTGTCCAAGATCTTTACTGATTACTCCTCATAAGAGATATAATTTTTTAGATGTACTGCCTATGAATTCAATACATGTTAGATATATGGTATGTACTTCCTCAACAGGGATACATGGAGTATATCGTGTACTTGAGACATGGTCGGTGGGAGTGTTAGTCGATAATTCATGGCTCCAATGTGATCAAGAATATCAAGGGGGTGATATACCTAGGACTTAGTTTTGATGTCCCAAACTTGGATTCCACTTAGAGGTGACATGAGCCTAGTTGGCCACATGGCCTCAAGTACGCCTCCCCGTATGCCAGAGGCTTATGACTAGTAGTTAGGGCCTAGTGTGTGTCCATGGGGAGATTATTCCTTATTTACCAGAGTAGAGCATAGTAGATAAGTAATAACAGATAAATAGAATAATCATATATAATAGTTGTCACAATGGAATCAGACACTATAACACTAGACTAGTAACCCAAATTAGTGTAAGGAGACACAAATAACCAAGCACAAAATGATAATCAAAAGTAGTAAATTGAATCATATAAAATGAATGATGATGTCATGAGTCTACAAAACAGGGAAAACATGTATACATGGAAGCAGGTAGTGAATATAGTATATGATATACAAAAGGTACAAAAATTAAAATATATATCTAAGTATCTTGATCTCTATCCTGACCATTTTATACCAATATATCATACTAAGACTTGTAAGAAGACACACATCCATAATAGGACACTTCCCCTTGTATACACCTATTAGAATATAATCTACCTAGGTAACATAGTCCATTTGGATAAGGTGTGAGATAAACTCAGTAAGCCACCACCAATAGCATATATAAATATCTAGTCCATATGTATAACATGTAAGTGTGAAGATATAATATGAAAGGTAGTAGTAATAAGTGTAAAAGTTTTGGATCTAGTTCCGGAAGGAAAATCTGGCTGACACTACCAACTTCGGACCATGACGGAATATCTCTGTACAAGTATCATGGGACACAAGGCCTGGTGTCATGAGGGTAGGGGACTTGATGCCCAGTATCATAGTATTAGTGGATGTCATGCCCAATATTATAGAATAGGGATGCCATTCCTGATATCACAGTAATAATGGTCACTATGCTTGATATCACAGTATAGGGGATGCCATGCCTAGTATCACAGAATAGGGATGTCAGGCCCAATATCAAATAATTGGGACTCCATGCCTAGTATCACAAAATATGGATACCATTCCCATATATAAGGTTCTTCATGCCCATTTCATTATTCCCATTAACCATAATTAATAAGGTTCATACATAAGTAAGGTTCTTCATGCCCATTTCATAAGGGCCATTATTCCCATTAACCATAATTAATAAGGTTCTTTATGCCCATTTCATTTTATAATATATCAACAGTCAAATAGGATTTACAATTATTGATATTTCACTATAATAGGGGTTTATCCATTATTCCATTTAATATGGGTGACATGGTCATACCACTCACATTCTATTAATTTCATATAATTGATAAGGGTGTTGACAATTCCATGCCACTACATTCATCTACAATCATTATGATATTTTCATTTAAAAGTATATCTAAACACTTCAATAAGTTATTTGGGCTATAATTCCTTGAAATAAAATTAAGCATGTAGGAGGTCACACCAAAAGGTATCAATCAATTTGAGGTTGATAATTTCGATATGAATTTGGGTTTTAATAATTCATTGGGATTAAAACTAGGAAATCAATTTAGATAGATGAAATTTTAGGGAAACACACGGTGAAATTGGCATGAGGGGCCTATCTTATATTATATAATATATAGACTTTAAGGGATAAATGATATACCACCTACCTCAAGCTCATAGTACTCCCCTTTTCTAGTATTTTCTTTTAGTTTAACCTAGATCAATAGAAATTGGAAGAACAGATCACTACCCTAAAAATATGGAAAATGATACTTCACCTCAAAAACTCAATCGAGGAGAATATATGTGAAGGATGTCTCAATATTATTGAATAACTTATCATCTTGGATCCAATAAAATGAATGGTTAAGGAATCGGACACCGAATCAAAGAGATTTCATAAATCCTAGCTTTAGGCTTCTAAGGGGGATACAGCATGATAAGAGAGGGTTGTCACTAGAGAAAATAAAAAATAGAGAGGAGGGGTAAAATACATAATCAACTAAGTTTAATTTAGTAATTTCATAAAAAAATTTAGGGTTGTATGGTTTGGCCGCATGCTTAACCAAACTATGCACCAACCATGCACATGAAACTTCCTCAAGGAGGCCCCACATGGTTAGGCCCACACGATTTGAGAAACTATGCACCAATTAGGTGTTACCCTCTACTACATTTTTTTGAGATACATGTATGGGTGTGTATCCCCTAGTGCACAGTTATGGAAAATAGTGTACCCTACATGGACCTTTTTCCATCCCCATACAGTTGGAGGTAACCATGTGGCTTGACCAGCATAGTTTATCCTAACTATGTGGCCAGTCTATTTTTCCCAAAAAGTTGGGTTTCAGGCTCCTAAAAATGCCCAAACACCCATAAAACACTTATTACCACGTTATTCATCCTAATTAGGTCTAAATAAAATGAATAGACTAAAATAAAAAGGATCCATACCTGATATAAAAATTAGGTTCTTACAGTATTCCCCCTTAAAGGAACTTGTCCCTGAGTTCACCTTCTAAGGGCGGAAAAACTTCATTTGAGAACAACTATGGCCACTTAGCATGTACGTTAGACTCATTCTCCCAAGTATCTTCCCATAACTGGTCATTCTGCTATATCACCCATACTAAAGGGAAAGACTAGACTTGGAGAGCCTTCATTCTCTGATAAATGATGAGTATAGGATACTCCCCAAAAGAAGCATTATCCCCTAATTCAACCTCTTCAGGATCAAAAGTATGAGATGGGTTAGCATGATGTTGGAAGAGTAATGAAATGTCAAAGATTTCATCCATGGAATGGTAACTCTGAGGTAATAGAAACTTCTAGGCTACTAGAATAACTCTCTCTAGAAACTCAAATGGCCTGAAAAATCATGGATATAGCTTCCTTTTCCTATGTATCTGTATATTCCCATGTTTGGGTGATACCTATAAGAAAACATGATCGTCAACCTCAAACTCCATAGGTCATAAATGATGATCAACATAATGTTTCTTTCAATACTGAGTAGTATACATTTTCTTCCTAATCATATGAACCTTCTCCAATGTATCTTGAATGAGATAAGGACCCAGTAGAACTGCCTCTCTTACCTCTAACAAGCATAGGGGTGAGTGGAATGGCCTACCATATAAGGCCTCATAAGGATCCAACTAAATCATCTCCTAAAAGCTATTATTATAGGTGAATTAGATGAGAGGAATATAGTTCTCCCAAGAACCTTCAAAATCAAGGACGCATGCTCAAATCATGCCCCCTAACACCTGTATAGTTTGTTCCAACTAACCATCGATCTGAGGGAGAAAATATGTGCTAAAAATGACCTGTGTACCCATATCCATATACAACCCTTTATATAACATTTATGTGAAATGATCATCCCAATCTAAAATGATAGTACGAGGGACCCCATGTAGCCATATAATCTCATGGACATACAATATTTCGATTTCATAAATTGAGAAAGTATCCCAAATGTGAAGTAAGTGGTATACTTTCATCAGTTAATCCATGACTACCCAAACTACATCACTATCTCAAGTCTACCTCAGTAATCAGATGAAAAAATCCATCACAACATCTTCTCATTCCCATTCTAGGACTGATAATGGCTATAAAAATCCATTAGTTCACTGGTGCTCCGCCTTCACCTGTTGATAGGTGAAATGCCTAGTAATAAAACCTATTATCTAATATTTCATCCATGGATACCAACATTATCATTGCATATCATGATACATCTTGGAGATACCCGAGTGAACTGCCTAATGAGAAGTATGTGACTCCCATATCATCTCCTTTCTTGTATCTGTTGGAACCCAAACATTCCCATGTATATACATGATGTAGTCATCGTCAATAAACCAATCTCAATGTGGGTCCTCACTTGCAATACTCTCTCATATGACCAAGCCTTTAGGATCTACAAATTTCATCACCATCACCTTCTCTATAAGTGAAGAGGTCATTGACAGTGATGAAAGTATATACTATCCATGATGGCCTTGTACCTCAATGTTCATCTCAAAAACAGATTCATAATATTCCATTTAGTATTGTCCTCCTAAACTATCTATGTTTGAGTCCTCCTACTCAAATCATCAGCAACAACATTGCCTATCCCAAGTGTATATGCTAGCTCTAAGTCAAGGTATTATAGATATTCAACCCATATTTGATGCCTGTGTTTCAAATATCACTGTGAAAAAATATAATTGAGGATTTTATGGTCTGTGAACACCACAAAATTCTCTCCCAATAGGTAATTCCTCTAACATCATAATGTATGCACAACATTTTCCAACTAGAGATAGTGTGTCAAGTAATTCCACTCATGAGGCCTCAACTATCATGATATATACAAAACAACTTGATCTTCCTACATCAAAAATACTCTCAGCCTGATACCTAATGAATCATAATAGACTATAAAGCTTCTTCCCAACTCTGGAAGAATCAAGATCAGAACTAAATTCAATATCCCTTTCAGCTCTTGAAAGGATGTCTTGCAGGGTTCAAACCATATAAACTTTACACCCTTCTTAGTAAAACTCATAATATATGTTTTTAAGCATGATAATTCTTGTATGAAATTCATGTAGTAATTATCCATCCCCAAGAAACTCTGTATATCAAAGATATTTATGGGATGCTCATAGGTAACCACAGCTTTAAACTTCTTTGGGTCAACTGAAACTCACGCCTCTAAGATAATGTGACCTAAGAAGTTAACTTTTTCAATCCATAAATGACATTTAATGGGATTATTATATTGATGATGCTCTCGCAGCGAATTCAAACCAATATCAATATGAGTGGAATAGTTGCTTCGAGTATGAGAAGACACCAATATTTCATCTATGAGGACCACCATAAAGGAATTTAGATAGGGATGTAAAACCCTATTCATAAAATCCATTAATATGTTAAGCATGTTCATAAGGCTAAACCACATCATGTGATACTCATATAAGTTGTACTGACTATGAAAATCCATATGTAGAATATCTAAAGTCCTGAATTGAACCTGATGATATCCTGATCTCAGGTTAATCTTTAAGAATACTCTTTATTATCTGATCTAGTTAAAAATATCATCTATTTGAAGTAAGGGATACCGGTTTTCACTGTAATATGATTCAACTTCTAGTAATACACCCAAAGCCTAAGGGTTCCATCTGCCTTCTTGGTGAAAAGGACCAGTGAACACCTAGGAGAAGTACTGGGTCATATAAAAACCTTGGACTCTAAATATTCTAGCTACCACTTGAGCACCTAAAAATCATTAATATCTATCCTATAAGAAGGAATGGATACCAGTACAACTCTAGGAACTATCTTGATAGTAAACTCCACCTCTCTCTCATGAGTTATCCTTGAAAAGTCTTCAGGGAAGACATCCCTAAATTGATCGACTATAGGAGGGAGCTCCATCTGATGTAGTCCCTGATCCTCTATGTAAAAGCTAGAAATCTGGTTGGTCACTCATCTTATACCAAAATTCTCCAGTCCATTCCTACTGGCCTAAATATCCCACTCTCCTTTTTTAAGATAAGTACCACCCTATAGTGATGTAAATGACACCCTATGGTGAAAAAAATCCATATAGGTGTGATAAGAAACCAATCAGTCCATATTGAGAATGAAAGAAAAGCATATCATCTCGAGGAAAAAGTGGTTCTATAAGAAATGATGGTTTCCTGCCTTAAGAGTACTGTCCTTGAATTGGTTTACACTCTCTGATCATATACCCAAAGGTGTATAAACTGTCATCATGCTATAATAGTACTCAACATGAAGCCCAATGATCTCCACAACAATCACAAAAATGAAATAATTTGATGTACCTATATCAAATAAGGTAGAAACGATAGTGGAGGCTACTAGAATAATACCTCAAATAGTAGATGGCTCGGTATTCTTCTCCTTAGGTATAGGATGCACTGAGTAAATTTGGAATGATCTGCAACCCTATGGTGAAACCTGACTACCTAGAGAGGATCTTCTTAGTTGAAATTACGTATCTAAAGTCTATATAACATTTCCATGGCCTCATCATCTTCTTATATAGATTTTAGTACTCTAGCTACCCACTTGGAGAAGTGATATTGAACCTACTCCTAAAGGTGGAGCTATCACGAATCCTCTCCCACTCAGTACAGATAAAAATGTCTTACAGAATCCCTATAGATACCCCAATCTACTGCAGCATCAGTACTTGATGGGGTCTCTAATACATTGGGAACTCTTATACCAAGGATTCCTATACTAATGGAATACCATGTAACTATCTATGGTTGTCAACTGGCTGTCACTTCTCACACATGCAGTCTCAAAATGTTGCTTCCCACTACTAATCGAACCACTACCCAGTCTGGGTTTTGAACTACCCTAAATCACGCCGTCATCTTCCCTCAGGTTTTTCTTGGTGATAAGGTTTTGGTTTACTATATTAAATATATTATTCAACCAAAAAACATTCACCTGAGAATGAATAGGATGTCTCAAACCATCCTCAAATCATCCTTCTTTCACTAGCTCATCATCAATATAGATGGGAGAAAAGTATTGAACCTCCATAAAAGGATATGGATAGTCAATCACTATCATTGATCCATGTTGAATTTTCATTAATTCCCTATCAAAAAAGTCCCTTAGGGTCTTAAGGAATAAATAATCAAAGAATCTCAACTAGAAATCTCTCTAAATTGCTTCCCAATACTGACCATCTTGGTTCAGAATATCCCACCATAATTTAGCAGATCCTCAAAGCATATAAGTAGAAAGTTTCACTCTCCTCTCAATATGTGTCTCTATATTCTTGAAAATATACATAACCATATAAATCCATAAATCCATAGCTTTTGGTCCACCATCCCTTGAAACTTTGAGCAGATTCTACTGTTGGAACTCCCTAGTCAACTCTCCCATTGAAGGGGTGGAGCACATGGCTCATTGTAACATCTATATAATCCATATAAAATATCCATGAAAATGGGAATCATCACCCATGTTGAAAACAATAAGAGGTTCCAAATGAGTCACTAATAGATTTATAATTGGAGGCCCATGGTCCACCCCCTCTAAGGCATGCTTGTTACCACCATCCTAACATACGAATGGAGGACATCATGGTGGAATTTCCCAAAAAATTTCAAACACATGCCTCTGATTAAGTTTGATAACAAAATAAGCTACATATATTGAGATAGAAAAGGTACAAAGTCTTTCTATTTAATAATAACACCCCTCTTCCATCTCAAAGAGTTGGGTCTGGGTGATATAAATGAATATATAGAATAACAAAGACACTACCTACTTCCCACTACTAAGGCCAAGTCTAGGTCAAGCTCTGTGTTTTGAAATTTCAATTTTCATTTTAAATTAATATTTATATTTAAATTCTCTTAAAATGGTTTAAACAAATGGTTCACCACTTTTGATCTATAAGGCCCCATATACATTATGAACCAAAATGAGGCATCCATTTAATTCATATCATAACACATTCCATACCATGCGACCAATGGTCCATAACTCAACGTTCCATATTTGGATGCTTAGGGTGTCTACTATAACTTATGTAGAAAACACTATTTGGTTATGGTATGAACTCTATGTGCTAATTATGTTTTCTCAATTCCCTATAAGAATTTTTATCCAATAAAAATCTATTTATAATAGTTAAATCACTCATGTAAATCATAGGCAATGAAAATGAAATAATGCTCTTATATGGCATGGAATATGCATGACATGTGAATTTCCTATAAGGTGCCTAATATGATTCATGCTCAATGCTTAATTTACCTCATCTCATCTATACAAGGATAAAATATAAACCATAATCATATCAATACTAATATAAAAATTTGATTTCATCTCCCAACAGTGAGATCAAATCAAATATAATAGAATAATACAGAACAATAATAATTTCTATTCCTGTAAATTTCACCTTTTCCTATAAAAGGGTTAGTTTCTTCTAAGAACAGATAATTTCCAAATTATAAATCATTAATAGTATCCTATCTATTGTCTCAAAATATAAAGGTAAGAAAAGAAAGCTTTGATTCCACTTTGTGACATCCCAGACCTGGGTGCCACTCAGAGGTTCCTCGAGCCCAGTTGGTCACATGGACTCAAGAACGTCTACATGTATTCCAGAGATTTCCGACTAGAAAAAATGGCCTAGGGTGTTTCCATGGGGATACTATGCACTATTTACCAGAGTGGAGCACATTGGATAAGTAATAACAGATAAATAGAAGAATCATATATAATAGATGGCACAACGAAATTAGAAACTATAACACTGGACCAGTAACCCACCGTAGCAGAAGCATACATAAATAATCAAGCACTAAATAATCATAAAAATCCATAGAATGAATCATATACAATGGATGATAAAGTCATTTGTCTATAAAATAGGGAAAACATGCATACATGGTAGCAGGTAGTGAATACACTACATGATATACAAATGCTACAAAAAGTTCAAAATATATCCAAGAATCCTAAGATCTAGCTCAACCATCCATTACCAAGATCCTATCCTAATAAATCCAACAATTCAAACATCTGTAAGATGAAGCTTCCCATTTTCTACACCTATAATCATATAATCTACATGGGTACCATAGGCGACCTAGATAGGGTGTGAGATAAACTCAATGGGCCACCACCAACGGCATCTATAGATATCTAGTCCATGTGTATAGCATGGAAATGCATAGATATAATACAAAAAATAGTATTAATAACTATAAAAGAGTCAGAATTGGTTCTTGAAGGAAAACTAGGTTGACACTACCTACTTCATCCCATTCTAGAATATCTCTTTACATGTATCAAGGGACGCAAGACCCAGTAACATGAGAGTAGGGGATTTCATGCCCAATATCACAGTAGTAGGGGACACTATTCCTGGTATGACATTATTAAGGGACTCCAAACCTGTTATCATGGTATAGGGGATTCCATTCCTGGTATCAAATAATAGGGATGCCATACCCGATATCATAGTAGTAAGGTATGCCATACCCAGTATCAAAGTATAGGTGATTTCATGCCCAGTATCAAAGAATAGGGACACCATTCCTAGTATCATAGAATAGGAACACCATGCCCATTATCACAGAATAGGGATGCCATTCCCAGTATCACATAATAGGGATTCCATGCTTGTATATAACAATAAGGGGTTACTATGCCAGAATCACATTCATAAAGGGATGACACGACCATATTAGATTTATTAAGGGACGCCATTCCCATATCACATTTATTAAGGTTTGACATGCCCATACATAAGTATATAACATGCATAAGGTTCATTATTCTCATTAACCATAATTAACTAGGTTCACCATGCCCATTTTATTTTATAATATAACAACAATAAAATAGACTCTACAACTATTGACATTTCATTCTAACAAGGGTGTAACCATTTTTTCATTTAATATAGGTATTGTGGTCATACCACTCACATTCAATTCATTTAATTATAATTTATAAGGGGATTTCCCATGCCACACCACTACATTCATATTCTATCAATATGATATTATCATTTAAAAGTAAATCCAAACACTCCAATAGGTGTTTTGGGCTATAATTCCTTGAAAGACAATTAATAATATAAGAGGGAACACCCAAAGGGATGTCTCACTCTGAGGTTGATAATCATGATATGAATTTGTGTTCTAACAAGTCATTCGGTTACAAACTAGGGAACCAATTAAGACAGATATAATTTAAGGGAAATTCACAGTGAAACTAGCATGTGGAACCAATCACATATTATAAAACATCTATAATTGAAGGGATAAATACTATACCGCCTACCTCAAGCTCATAGTACTCCCCTCATCCAGTATCATCCCTTAATTTGGCATGGATCGAGAGAATTAGGAAGAACAGATCAACACACGAAAAATAAGTCATATGATATTGCACCATAATAACTCTGTTGAGGAGGAAAGAAATGAAGAACAACTCAATATGATTGAATAAATTACTTGTTTGGATCTAATGATATGAATAGTGGAGGAATCAGACACTATAATAAAGATTTATTGCCAATCCTAGCTTTAGGATTCTAAGGGGGGTCCAATGTGAGAAGAGAGTGATGTTACTAGAGGAAATAGGGAATATAGAGGTGGGGTAAAAAGATAAAATAAATTAAGGGTAATTTGCTAATTTCACCCAAAATTTTAGGGGTGAATGGTTGGACAAACCATGTACATGGCACTACCTCAAGCGGACCCCGCACAGTTAGGCCTACATGATTTGAGAAACCATTCACCAACCATGTGTTACTCTCTGATACATTTTATTGAGATACATACATGGGTGTGTGCCTTACTTGGTCCATTGTCAAACCCTACACAGTTAGAGGTAACTGTAAAGCCTAACCCACATGGTTTATCATAACTGTGAGGATAGTCTTTTTTTCCAAAAAGTTAGGTTTCGGGCTCTAAACAAGCCTTAGACACCCTTGACACACTTATGACCTCATTATGCATCCTTATTTGGTCCAAAGAAAAAAATTATACTGAAATAAAAATGATTATTACCGGAGATAAAAAACTGGGTTCTTACATAGCTTACCCTTCTTTCCAAATCTCATAACTATCTTCTATGGATATATACATATGAAAAATTTATCTCAAACCTAAAACTCTAGGTCTCATAGGTATTTCTCATCATAGATATTCTATTAACTCTGAGTATTATTAATTTTATTTTTAATGGTCTTGAGATTTTTTACCATTTACTCATCCATTTTAGTTCATGGTAGCTTGAGTTCACCAAATTCATCTCGGTACACAATTTTTCTACATCTATTACCCTAAATGGCCTCATATGGATCCATTTGGATACTTGAGTGAAATATATTATTGTAAAATAACTCAACCATAGTAATATTTTGATCCCATCCTCCTTTATAATTCATCGAGCATTCTCTCTATATTTCTTCCAATGTCTAGATAGTTCACTCAGATTGGTCATCAGTTTGGGGTTGATAATCCATACTAAAGTTAAATTTAGTGTGTATAGAATGTTGAATAATTTCCAGAACTTAGAGGTAAATCTTATATATCATTCAGATACAGTATAAAGTGGTGTTCCATATAGCCTCTCCACTTATCTAGTCTATATCCTTTCAATTTGATCAAGTTAAATGTCTGATAGAATTATAATGAAATGATAAGTCTTTTTTAAATGATCCACCACATCCCATATAGAATTATTTTCTATTGATATATTTATAATGAAAATGAAAAGGTCCATGGTAATGTTTTCTCATTTCAATATAGGTATGGGTAATGGTTGTATCATCCCCTTTGAATTTTTTCTTTCAACCTTCACCAACTGATATAATAGGCATTCTGATGTACATTCCATGATCACCTTCTTTATATTATCCCACTAATAGTTCTCTCGGAGATCTTGATACATGTTCATTATCCATAGGTGGATGAAGAGGTTTGAACTATGTTCATCATTCAATAGCTCATTATTTATCCCAAAATTTGATGTTACACATAGTTTTAACCTAGATCATACAACTCCTTCATCAATTCCAAGATCTAAGGATTTACTTTCTCTTATAGCTTCCATATTCTTCTATATTTCCACATCATCTCTTTGATCATCCTTTATCTTCTCTAGAATGTATAGTTGATCAATAATTTGAGAAAGGAATAAGGATTTTTATTTCTTTATGATCCCCATGTCTATCCTTTACAAGACTAAAATGATTGTATCCTTATCAATTTTCATCATTGGTAAGGTTGTCGGATCATTTTTACTTAGATAATCATCTAATTTATTTACTTTCCCAGGATAGTAGTAGATTGAGAAATCATAGTTCTTGATTAGATCTAACCATCTTCATAATCTCATATTAAGATCCTTCTATGTGAATATATATTTGAGGCTCTAATGATCTGTGTATATCTCACACTTCTCCCTATAGACATAATTCTCCTAGATTTTCAACATTAAGATTACTGCGTCTAACTCTAGAGCATGCGTTGGATAGTTCTTCTCATTGGCATTGAACTTACTTGAGGCATAGGATATTTCTTTGTCATTTTCCATCAATACACATCCTAATACCTTCTTTGAAGAATTTATGTATACGATGAAAAGTTCCCCACTTGAGGGTTGCAAGAGGACTAGTGTAGTGATAAACCTCTTTTTTAATTTCTTAAAGATATATTATCATTCAATAGTCTAGTAAAACTTTAATACCATCTAATTAAATTTGGTTATAAGTTTTAAAAACCATGATATGTTTCTCACAAATCACCATTAATTCCTAACTAGTACAAGGAAACTATGGATATCCATTACAGATGTTGTTTCGGGCCACTTGTCAATTGACTTTATCTTAGAAGGGTCATAAAATATTCCTTTTCTAGTAATAACATACCCCAAGAATGATAATTCCTCTATCCATAAATCACATTTAATATACTTTGCATATATATTCTCCTTTCACAAATTCTTTAGCATGGTATTGAAATTCTCCTCATGCTCCTCCTTAATTTTGGAGTATATTATAATATCATCAATAATGGTTTCCAAAAACTTGTCGAGGTAATCTCTAAAGACATTATTAATTAAGTCTATAGATATTTAAAGATAATTAGTAAGTCTGGAGGGAATCACTATTAAATCATAGTGTCTATAACTTGTTCGAAAGGTGTTCTTGGAAATATCTTCCCTCTTCAACTTTAATCAGTGTTATCCTGGCCGAAGGTCCGCCTTTGAGAAATATTGTTCCTCAAATAATTGATCAAAAAAATCATCTATATGTGGAAGGGGTAATTTTTCATTAGCATGATATTGAGGATTTTAAGCTAATTAATTCATATGATCATTGACCTATCCTTATTCTTGATGAATAGGACTAATGTATCCCACGGTGAAGCACTCGAGCATATTAAACCCCTTTCCAGAATCTCTTCCAACTGTTTTATTAGTTCTTCTAACTAAATGGTGGTAATTATATAGGGAGTCTTAGATATGAGTAGAATCCAAGTAAAATTTCAATTTATATCTCAACATCTCTTCCAAGAGTAACACCAAGCAACTCTTCGGGGAATACATCAGTGTAGCCCCTCACAATGGGAATATCATCAAGAATGATTTTTTTCTTTGTTTCAATAATTTGAGAAAGATATTATTTCTTATAAGGAAATAATATCTAACATGCCTACATGAATAATTTAATTCATGTGGGGTGTGTTCAGATTATATTATTGTTCCCAAACTACACTTGCTACTAAGGCATAATATAGTGATAGTGCAAGGTTGATCCCACGGGGATTGAACTGGATAACAGGAACCAATCCTTTGAACTTTATGTGTAAGAGTCCTCAAAAATTGATAAAATTTGGGATTAAACTAAGGATAAGGAATTTAGTATTGATATCAAAGAGAGAAAAGGGATCATGCTCAATTTTAGGGTTTAGGTAGAAGGGTAATCTTAGTTTTAACATGGAATAATCCTATGGTTTAGGCTGTGAAGTAAGAAAAGGTCACTAGTTGACTATGGTAAAACCAACTAGATCTATCTAAGAGGAAACTATTCCTGGGTCTGGATATAGCTAAAACTTATATGCATTAATCCTAGATTCTAAGGTAGAAATTATCATAGGCTATTTTTCATGACATATTCCACTCTAATCAGGTCAGGTTCATTCATTAAAAATTATCATGGTCATGGTTGCCTAAAATAATTAGATAAAAAAATTATAACCTAATTAATAACCTTAAGGTTACCAAGTTGATAATTAAAGATTCATTAATTTTATAAACCCCTACTATTTACCCCTACCTTAAGTTGTTTAGCAGCTCACGATGGTAATAATTGAGATTGAAGAAACACTTATAAGCATGCTTGGTAGATTAAGAAAACTATTAAGATACAATAGTTTTCAAGAAGGGTTTCAAGAATCAAATAGTTAAAAACCAGATCAAACAATAAATCAATTAGTCTCTAAATTTAAATAATAAACCAGCAAGAATGAATGGTGTAGCC
Source organism: Viscum album (assembly GCA_963277665.1). Lineage (NCBI taxonomy): Eukaryota > Viridiplantae > Streptophyta > Magnoliopsida > Santalales > Viscaceae > Viscum > Viscum album. The sequence continues at coordinate 673,357,309 of OY728123.1, forward strand.
ACTATTATAGGAAAACGGTAATGGTAAATGGACATTGAAACAATATATAGTGATGAACGAGATGCATAATAATCAATGGTTCATGGATTAAATTCAAAAGGTAAATAATAAAATGTCTATATATGAGTTGGGAGAGAAGATACGAAAGAAAAATCAAGATATAATCAAAGAAAAATGAGAGAAAATCAAGAGGATATAACGTTTTGTCTGTTTTGTGCTTGTTGGAAGTAAATAATCAGGATATTACATGAAGTGTAAACTTTTCATTTCATGTAACCTAGATCTAATATTTTCTCTTTAAAAATTGGATTTGGTATGAATATTAACCTAAATATTAGAGATTTGGAAATTTGACTATTCTCATGACGTGTAACTGGTCTTCACGACATGTTTCTTCCTTCAGCTAGGTCATTAAAGAAGGAATTGAATTTCAAAAATTACATGAAGTGTATTGGATATTCACATCGTGTAATCATTTTTTGTCTTTTAATTCATTCACAACTTTCTTCGTGACGTGTGATACATTTTGAATGATTCTTACACATCATGTAAGTGAATTTCATGATGTGTAGTGATCATTTTTGTTCAGTTTCCTCATACTTTTCTTTAACAACTTGAAAACCTATTACCTATAATAATCAACATATACCTAGTGTATTATCGATTCAAACATGAATATTCATTAGTTAAAACAATTTCAAAATTTTTATACAATTTTATCTTACCAAATTCCCCAAAACTTGAACAAGTTCTTGTCCTCAAGCAAAAAGTATCTCAACATGTTGGCCAAAGGTAAGAAATTTTTAATACAGGAAACATTCATTATAACCATAAAAATAAAAATAAGTGTAAGTAGAAAAGTTATTCTCTAGAATCAATCCTACATAGAAAATTAGTTATGACTCATAGTTTAGTTATTTATAAAACTTATTAATATTTTAGTTAAAATTGATTAACGGATCCTTAAATTATATAAACATCTTTCAATTTATCACACAATGAATTTTATCTCATAACTCATGGTAAAATGAAACATGAGTTATGATCATACCTTGCATACATGTTCATAACCATAGACATTCATTGGTTTTAAAATTTCCACCTTATAAATACAAATACAAAATTAATCATGAAGTCTTCATCAAAAAGGGTTCAAATGACTATGAGGTTGAGCGTAGGTGGGTAAAAGGTGAAAATCATGCTCAAAAGGAAGGTATTCTCGGAATTATAATGAATTAATTTTTTGAATAGTGTGATGAAATAACTCCTCATTTAACAAATAAATTCCATACTCCCAATTGCTCAAGGGGGATCCATGAATATATCAAGTGAGTCCAAAAGGTACCATATTCCTTTATTTTTTTCTTCCGGTCATTTATTATTTGAAATTCATGTCTATGATAGATCTCACATCAATCCCCTAACCACATATGATCCTTCAGGGAATTCATCAGACTGGAAATTGTGATTTTTGATCTTCCTAAAACACAACCTAATAATCTTTTTCTCTTTATTTTTTTATTTTTTAAAGTAATATGATAGGGATAAAATGACAAATGTTACACATGGATCATAAAAAATCAATTTCTTAAGCACCATAATACATCACCTTATTCAAAACAACCCATGACTGTTGGTTGAAAAATTCCCCAACACTTTTTCAAAGTAAAGTTAGTCATAATACAGAAAGTAGGGTAGAAAGGGATAATCGTCTTGGAATAGCTACATCCTACTAAGGTAATACATGGAAACTAGTGGTTAAATAAAGGAAAAATGTAAGGTGGGTCTTAGGAAAAAGTGGCTCAATAAATATTACCTCAATCATATTAAAATTGCATTTGTTCATTTATAGCCTCAATAAAATCTTAATGAATGTTTTGATAGGTTTACATGTCCCAAGTGTCACTCGATAAATATGATTAGAAAAGGATATGAAGTAATAGGCTCATAATCCTCTCAAGAATGGGAGTAAACAAGAAAAATTGGAAATTACTCACGATATAAAATCAAGTAGTAATTCAATCAAGAGAAATTTCAAAAATATTGAATTTGAATTAAAGTACTAAACTCAACAATAATTTTTAAAATCTAAATACGATAAAAACATGGATTTCTAATAATTACCAAGTTAAATTTTTCTTTTATTTAATTAGGTGCAATGAATTATAGGTTTAAAGAATTATTCCAATAAAAATGTCTCCTAGGTAAATGGAAACATGAAATAATCCAAGTTTATCGATATTGAATCTCAAGAAATACTCCCCAATAATTAGAATGAGATAGTTTCTACACTATCTATGAAAGTACAATGGGAGAGGTATGATAGATAAATTGTAGAGATTTGAAATGGAAATTTTGAAAAGTAATGATAAGAAATCAATTTTTCCCTATAATGAGTGTCATGACATGGGTAAAGTCGATCGATCTTGGTTTTGGAATTGGGCTATATACATAATTGGTTAGAAAGAAAAATCATGCACTGGATAAAACATTAGTCCATAGGGCTTAAACATTTTGTAAATATTAAGAGGGGAAGGTGCACATAATGAATAATAAAGAATAGTAGATCTGATATATGTATAAATATTATTATAATACAGTTCCAGTTGACTTATGAAAAAAAAACTGAAAACAAAATAAGAAGACTATCACATGACTTAGAATGAATAAAGCAAATGAAAAATGGTTTGCCTCCCATTAAATGTTGATAATGACATTATCATACAGACTGATGGACTAGTGTATCAGTCAGTATTGTCCATTAGCTCATATCTGTGTTGTCTTCTTCAACTATGGGTGTCAATATCCTCTAGTTCTTATGGTATTTTTTCAGGATTAGTTACCTCTTGATCATATCAAGCATAGACCTGGTATGGAAGGAATAGAATCAGTGCTCATTGTGGTGGTGATGGTTGTTGAGAACAAATATCTAGTGATAGATCCTCAAGTTGGTGCTCAATATCATCCATATGTTGAGTCATCCATAGAATAAGGGTTGATGGTGATAGAACAGGCACATCGATAAACATAGAAGATGCAGGAGATCTAGATGTGTCTACTATAATAGTGTAATGAATTGAAAATAATCTAGGTAAAATAAATAAAAACATTATCCCATATATATAATAAGTGAAATGATAAGTAATTAAAGGGAATATAGATAGTAAAAAAATGATCTCCCATAGGGCATACAAAAATGGGGAATGGGACTCGGATAAACTAAGAGTAATCAAAATCATCAAGTAGCTCATCTACTATCTTCTCCTGAATAGAGGGTGGTTACAGCTGGCCCGCCTAGTTAATAGTTTCAATATAATAAGTGTTGGTGGATCAACTATTGAAGTTATTTTTGTGGTGATGGAAGTTATCACAGTGGTGGGTGGTGGTGAAGTATCAATCTATGGTGTGGTGATGGATCTGGAAGCTAGGTTAATAAAAGTAACCTCAATGGATGGGGTGACTGTTGGGACATTTCCCCTCTTGGCCTTCTCTTCTAGAAACTCCTATTGGGTAGCAGGGTCTGTCAGCTCAGATGGAATGTTGGCTGAGATAGTGTCTGGGGAAATATTGGTGGATGATGAAGGTCCAATAGAGGCTGGTGGAGGCTAAGAGGTTGTAGAGGACGGTGGTGGTGGATGGGTAGTGAAATGAGAGAGCTCTGCAAAAGGGATGTGAAGGTGATGGGTAATTCGATGCAGATTCTCTAGGATGAAAAGGTACATATCCTAGAAATCTACTAGATATGATGGGGTGTGTGGAGAAGTATGGAAGGTGGTGGTGGTGTAGGAATGAATATGGGTGGGTTCGGGTGGGTATGGAAGTTTCAGGGGCTAGGATAGTCGTGATAGTTGGATATGATGTGTCAGGAGTTAGTTTAGGGGAAACTTCATGATCTCTGTGTGCCTCGTCAGTAGCCTCAAAGAGTCTTGGTGCCCATCATTATATGTCACCATCCTTGGTCAGAAGCTGCATCCTGTGTATCAAGAGGAAGTCGATGGATTTCATGGGATCAGGGGAGGTGAGTGGAATGGAGACATCAAAAACACCAAGATAATGGGATAAATGGGTGATAAAATATCCACCCATAAGTGTACCTCATGTACATTATGCATGTGCTCTATAGTAGAAGGTGAAATATGATTCCATATTGATATTATGGCCTATCATGGTAGCAGAAATTATGATGATGTCCAGAAAGATAACTCTATTGTGAGACTTGGAACAAGTAAACTAGGAATTTGTCAATTCCCTATGAAGAATGTGGAGTGTTTCACCTCAGAGCTGTGTAGACATTGTAATATAAGGATCGTGTTTAGTGTGGGCAACCCGATCAATCATCCTCCATAGCCATTTTGAATCTAACATTCATGGCTCAAGCTATAAGGTGGTAAATACCTCTGATGTGGAGAAGTCATAAAAATAAATATTGATCCCTTTATCAAACTCTATGAAATATAGCTCGTGTATTTGTCCACATAATCAAAATAGGATGCTATTGATGGATACCTATAAAGTGGATAGGAACTCAAGGAACAATTCTTGGAAGGTATCCACACACAAAAATCGACAATAGAGGAGATGTGTAGGTGGACAATGAGCTAGAGGACTTCTTGGTTGATGTGCAGGTGTGTGAGGCTTGTTTGTACTCATTGGTTTCTCCTATATAAGGTTGAGTTCAACATGGTGTTGGGGGTCTAAAAATGTAAGAAGGGGTATGGGTGGGGGAAAAAGCTTCAAATGACCCATTAGAGGCCAACTGGGAGTTCTTAGGGATAGTTGGTGTTGTAGAGACCAGAGTGGAGGTGGAGGAGGAATTTGCATGAGGTGCTGGAGGTGTGGAACCTCTTAGGCACTTGACCATAGGTGGATATTTACATTTAGGTTCAGGATTAGCAGGAGGGGTTATCACTGTCTTTGTGCACACCATTTATAGGAACAGGGTTAGTTATGGAGAGGTGTAGATGAATGAGGAGGAGTGAGGGGGAGGAATGAGGTGGAGGTGGTAGGTGGGGGTCGGGTGTGAATGAAAATTAGCAGGATAGGGTGTGAGGTTGGGAGGGGTGTGCGTTGTGAACCCTAGGTTCACAACTTAAAATGATCACAAAATTACATGACGTGTAATCAGATTCATGATATGTGATTTAAGAATTAAATAAATTCAGGCAGTGAAAAGTACACATCGTGTATTTGAGTATACAATGTGTAATTGAGTCTTCTTACACTATTTAGAACTAGAGTCTGGTCTTTTGATCCTAGGATGCCCCAAGATATCCTAAAGCTTATTTTAACCTAATTTAGCCTAAGGTGACCTAATATTGGTTGCCTCCTAGTCAGCGCTTTGTTTAACATTGAGAGATTGACTCTTTAGTGATTAGATGAATTTCAAGGTGATGACACACCCCTCAGAGAAGGGTTCTTGATAGATTTTCAACCTTTGACCATTTACTTTGAATGGTGTTTCACCTTATTTCTAAATCAAGATGGTCCTATAATGGAATACCTGAATGAACTTGAAGGGTATTTACTATCAGGATTTCAATTTTATAGGCTATAGTTTTAATCTTCATTTGAACAAGATGACCTTATATCAATCGGAAGGGTGTGGTGTTGATGGGTGTTTTGTATGCAGTATGGTATGCCGATATGTGTATTTCATGAATATATTTTAGATTATCTATTTACCTTACATTATTTATATTCATTTTATCTATTTTTTTCTCAAACTATGTGTAGATTGGTCCTCTCCCTTTTTCTGAAACTAACTTCACTCTTACATTGGTGAAAACTTTCTCTGTCTCTATAGGCCCAATCCATAAGTTCTTGGCCCTTCCTTTATAGTTAAATATCACTTCACTGACATCCCAAACATTCTCTCCTTCTTTGAATTCATCTTGAATGAATCTTCCTCCACTATATTTAGCTTCTTCCATCACTTTCTTCATCTTGTTCTTAATTTCTTCCTTACTCTCCACAATATCTACTTCATTTCTTCTTCCTTAGTCAACATCATCCTCCTCTTTTATCAAATTCATTGAAAAATATTCAACTAGTTCATATGGGATCTTCACTAGAGAAGTAGGTTAATATTAATGAGAAGAAGCAAAAATATTTAGAGAATAAAAAGAAGAAATAAGATAAAATACAAAATAAAAAGAAAAGAAAAAAATTGATAATGAAAAAAAAGAGATAAAATGAATAGAAATAATGTAAGAGAAATAGATACTCTAAACTATATGCATGAAATACATGTATCAAATCCCCCCCCCCTGCACACACATACACTTGAATTCATCCTTGTCCTCAAGGATGTAATCTCAACATACTAAAAAGGACTTTCACTTTACTATGATTTAAATTCAATTTCAATAAAAATGATTGAGTAAATGGAAAATTAAATGTTCAATCTTCACACATATAAAATTCTTCAATTCATAATTTTTCAAATAAACAAGTGAATCATGTGTTTTAATTTGCTTCTTTTGAAACAGACAATCCATTTAAATCATCCATTTTCATTTTTCAATTCATTATCAATATGCATGTCACTTGTAATCTACCTCGCATGAATTTTTTTTCTCACCATCAGGGTAAAAATATAAATATAATTCAGAACATACCTTAAAAACATGTAACTTACCATAGTCTTGTAAGGCATATAATATCTCCTCCATGTAAAGATAGAGATCACAATTAATCATGAGGGATTCACCATTTAGGATCAAATGACTATGAGGCTTTAGGGTAGGTAGGTAAATGATGAAATCAATTAAGGCTCAAAATGGAGGTTTTAATCTAAATAATTTTTCATGACAATAAAATATAATCCCAATGATTGTATCCTTTTACAAATTTCATCTACCTATTTTCCCCAAAAGTCTCAAAGTGGGCTCATGATACATGTAAGTGCAATGAATGAATCAACCTATCTTGATTCATTTTTTTTATAATTTTTTATTTTTCAAAAGTTATGCTCAGGAAAAATATCACATCCATCACCTAACCACATATGATCCAAAAATTGTCGTTCTGGAAAATAGTGATTTTTTATCCCCCAAAAACACAACCCAATTTTTTTTCAAATATATATTTTTCTAATAAGAGAGGTGATAGTAACATACAATGAAAGATTTCATGGCCTTCCCCCTACACAATGAATAATCCCCCCGAAAAAATATCCATAATAGAGTACATCCCGTTACACCTAATAAAGTTCTTCCCCCACACTTATTATTTTCAATATCATGAAAAAAATTTATAGGAATGTAGGAATAGATAAAATATTCTTGTAACATAGATCAATTACTAACAAGGAAATTCATGGCTTTTGTGGGCTTAAAAATGATTAATGCATGGTGGTCCTTGGGATAAGGGCTAACAAAAATAATTCCTCAATCATTTTAAAAGTGAATATGTTCATTGATAGCTTCAATAAGATGCAGTGAAAGTTATATAAGAATACAAGACTGAGTTTCTCAAGAAATATATGAATGAAATAATGGAAAATATTAGGCTTAGTGGATGTCTCAGGAATGAGATGTATGGTTGGTACAACTACTCATGGAAATTAATAAAAACAATTAAATCAATTAATGAAAACTATAGAAATTCAAAACATGACCAAATCTCAGAAAAAATCATTTACAATGATTAACATGCTCCTATAAATCATTATTTACTAAATCTTAATCCACATTCTTATCTATACTAATTGTTTTATACATTTTTATTATTCAAATTTATTGATAAAGAAATTCAAATTTCAAGGAATGATAAATTTCCTAGGTGGTTTTATATCTCTTATATCCTTTGATTAAAGAATGAATCTAGTGTGGGGTATGTAATTTGCAGTTAAAACTATAAAACACTAAACTGTGGGGAATAAAATAGAAAATTACTAAATTAAAACACTTACTTACCTTATAATTGATGCTTTTTTTATTTTATTTTTATTAATTATTTTCGATTTTATTTTTTTAAAAAAATTATTATCTTTTTTCCTTTTTATTTATTCTCTTTTTAAATTATCTTTAAATTTTATTTTATTTGTTTCTTATCTTTTTCCTCTGTAATAGTGCCAATTTGATATCCCCCCAGGGCATCATTAGTTCCCTACGGTACTATGAAAAAACAAAATTTATAAAACCCAAACTATGCTACTCAATTAATTAAAATTTAGTATAAGGAATGTTTGGGTGTTGAACCCACAGACACAGAGCATATGGTTTAAATTAATTAGGAAATTAGAGGTTGAAGTTGTTTGGTTCGATTTGAGAAAAGAGAAATAATAGCAGTAATGATTGGGGTGTGAATCAAGATGAGATTCATGCTATAATTAGTGATTTTGGGTTTTTGTTCTAAGGATTTCATTGATTATGGGATTATTCATGCTTGGTGTCAGAATTGGGTTAGCAGGGATCCTTGGTTTCGGTATCCCATCCTAAAAATGTGGTTACACCTTTGGAATGGTCATCTACTTGGAGAAGTCACAAAATTAGGTTACACAAAACCATGTTTAAACATAACTGACCTAGTATTTCATAATGGTCATACACAAACTGAGGTGATTAATTGATAAAAAAAATTAAACAACTTCAGACTGTAGCAATGATCATGCAATACGAAAAGAATAAGAATTAGAATTGAATAAGTAGTTTTCAAAAATCTAAAACATAAATAGAAAATAGAAAATCATCCCATAGCACACATCACCCTACAATAACATCACCAAAAACTAACATACTACTCACTCATGATGAGAGTGAGCGATACTCTGGGACTGACGGAGGCCAAGTGACACCAAGGGACAACCATCGGATGATCTAGATCCTCTCTTTGTCGCCTTTCTTCTTCGGGTACCCATGTCACTCACTCTCATAATGAGCGAGTATTATCTTAGTGTCAGGTGATGTTATCATAGGGGGATGTATTCTATGGGATAATTTTCTATTTTCTATTTATGTTTTGGATTTTTTCAAACTGCTTATTCAATTCCAATTCTTCTTCTTTTCGTATTGCATGATCATTTCTACAGTCTTAAGTTATTTAATTTTTTTGCATCAATTAATAACCATAGTTTGTGTATAACCATTATGAAATACTAGGATGGTTATGTTTAAACATGGTTTTGGTTTGCCTAATTTTTTGTATTGCACTAAGTAGATGACCATTCCAAAGGTGTGACCACATTGTTAGGGCAGGATACTAAGACCAAGGATCCCTTCTAACCCAATTCCGACACCAAGAATAAATAAACCCATAATCAAGAAAATCCACATCACATGAACCTAAAATCACTAATCATGGCATGCCTCTCATCTTTATTCACACCCAAATCATTACTGATATTATTTCTCTTTTCTAAAATCGAACCAAAAAAATTCAACCTCTATTTTCCTAATTTATTTAAAACTTACACTCTGTCTCTGTGGGTTTGACACCCAAACATTCCTTATACTAAATTTTAATTAATTTAGTTTCATATTATGGGTTTTATAAAAAAAATTCATAGTACCATAGGGAAATAACTATTCCCATGGGGTTATCATATACCCAAATCACATCATCTAATTTGATGCTCCATTCATTTTGACTTGTGTTCACAGTCTTTTCGAGGATTTGTTTGATTTACCTATTTGAAAATTCAACTTTCCCACTTGTTTTCAAGTGTAACTACTATAAAAGAGGCCTTTAATAGTGCTAGAATGGGCCTTTATTATCACTAGAAAAGCACTGAATACCTCAGTGCAGTTAAAAGGCCAAATATTTTATTAGCACAAGAAAAGTGTTGATAAATGGTAGCTTTATCAGTGAAAATAAAAGTACGGATAAAGAATAATTTTATTAGGGATTTTAAAATCACTTATAAAAGACACTATTTATCATCACTTTTATGTAGTGATAATAATGATACCCTTTATCACTACTTTTATAAGCACTGATAAGAATTCCTTTATCAACATTTTAAAAAGCACTAATAAAGGATCCCTTTATCGTTTCTTTTACAAGAACTGATAAAGGCTATATTTTTCATTGTTTTTTAAATCACTGATAAATGGATCATTTATCAGCGCTTTTTAAAGAGATGATAAAGGGGAATACTATAGTGTGATGCTACATCACACTGTATCACCAGAAATAGGGCATGCAGTGTGTTGTAACAACAAACTGTATCACCAGAAAAATAAACAAAAATTAAAAAAACAAGATAAAAATACTGAATTTCAATGAAATAAAATTTCTAACATAAATACAATAAAAACATAATTATAGATTATTTCCATTTTTTTCTACTAAAATTAATGTCAATTTTGAATAAAAAGGCGCACTTGGAGTCATACCAGCCACACTGTGGGTCTAATTGAGGTTTGACTAATTCCTACATGTCAAAAATGAATTATGGATCATTTTACTAAAGTAAAAAAACAATCCATAGGTATTTCCTTGGTTTTGAGTATGTCAGTTGTTTTTTCTATTAAAATTGATATCAATTTTGAATAAAAAGATGCACTTTGAGTCATACTAGACACACTCTGCATCAGATTGAGGTGATTCTAATTCCTACACATCAAAAATGACTTATTTATCAATGTCCAAAATTATAAAAATAATAAGAATGTGTTTTATTGTTTTTGAGTATGTCGGTTGTTTTTTCACTAAAATTAATGTCAATTTTGAATAAAAAGACACACTTGGAGTCATACCAATCACACTGTGCATCAGATTTAGGTCTTTCTGATTCCTACATGTCCCAAATGACTTATAGATCATTGTTATAAAGTATAAAAATAATTAGAATGTTGGGAAAAAATCCCTTAAGGTATCATTGAAGCATTTTTGAGGTGATTGTGTTTATTGACAAAGTGTAAATCTGTGTTGTGATTGTTGACAAAGTAAAACAATGACATACAAATTTTTTGACAAAGGGGATTTCATGGTGAAATTTCGAGTTCAAGATATGTGGTCAACGATATATGTTTGATTCAAGAACTTCGACAAAGGAATGGATGATCTAGAGGCGGTACGATAAGAGCAGATACAAGGTGGCGTCGTTTTCTAGTATTTGCCAAAAATTTTGGCCTGAAAATCGACAAAAGGAGAAAAGTGGTTTTGGAAAAGAGACTTTCCCACCATGTACTTGAAGTCTTGTAAACTTGCGCACCTAATGTTTTTCAGGAATAAAAGGTAAAAATATGGCAATGGAAAGAGGGTCGCACAGGTATTGGTGTGGTCGCGCAGGTGACTTGCGCGCCGTGAAAAGACTTGTGCGCTGATGCCTAGGAGGCTTGGGAACTTGCGCGCCTGTTGTTTTTCAAGATCAGCAGCTCAAAATATGGAAAAGGAAATAGGGTTGCACAGGTATTGGGAAGGTCGCACAAGTGACTTGCAAAGGCAGAGACTTGCACGCCGAGAGCTGCGCGCCGAGGGTTGACCTGCGCACCATCGCGTAGGGTGTTCAAATGCCTATAAATATAGGACCACCCTCTTAATTTTTAACAGAGTTCAACAATTAGAAAAATCAGATCTCCCGTCACGCTGGTGTGGTGGTCGCACAGGTGGTGTGTGGTCGCGCAGGTGGAGTTGCGCACCAGTGTTTGAAGTTGCGCACTGATTGGTTGTTGCACGCCAATATTGGCTTGGGTGTAAAAGGGATTGAGTCACGCAGGTTTGGAGTTACAGAAGATTATGTCGCGCAGGTGGTAGAGGTAGACCTGTGTGCCCATTATGACCTGTGCACTGATACTTGCGCACTGAAATAGACCTACGCACCAAGTAAGGTTGATTCACGGCATTGTTTTTGGGATGCGTGGAAGCTGGAAGTTTTCCCAATACCTTTGGTGCAAAGAGAGATTCATCTACAGGTGAAAGTTGGACTTCAACAGAGCATCCACACACAACAAAGGATGAATTCATTAGTGATAATGAAGAGACCTACAGGTCTATAAACTGTGAGTGGATCCATTCCGAAGCAGTGAGCAAAGGAAGAGGAGGAAAGTGATCCTCTCCACCAGCAGTGAGCTAGAGAGAGAGAAATAGGGAGTGACCCTTGGGAAAGTAGTGAGTTGACCCTAAACCATGTAAAGGTAGTGAGCCTGGGACAGAGTGACTGTGCCCGAACATTTGTATCCACATATAGTGAAGAATAGTGTAATTTGGTATGACCGGAAACTTGTCGGCATATGCTCCTTGGACGTATCCCAGTGAGGGTGAACCAAGTAAAAATCTATGTGCCTGCCTGCTTACTTACCTACATTGCATTTAAAGCATCATCATCAGATAAAGAAGAAAGTAAGTGAACATAATAAACACACAAGCGAAAACAAAGTGACCCTTGTAATAAAGAGGTCAAGATCCAGTGGGGTAAGAAGAATTTTGAAAAATAATATCCATACCCTGATTCACCCCCCCTCTCAGGGTATATAGGCCCCTATTGGTCCTAACATAGAATGTGTTTCCTTGTTTTTTAGTATGTCACTTGTATTTTTTATTAAAATGTCATTTTAAACTAGAAACATGCACATTGAGCCATCCAGGTGGCATCCTATGTGGGTTTGACATGAGACTGATACATACACATCCCAAATTAATTATGAATCATTTTCCCAAATTATCATGACAATTCAATAATTTTTTCTTGGTTTTTAGTGAGTGATATTTTTTGTATTAAAATGTCAATTTTAAACTGATAATGGACACTTAGAGTCATATTGGTCACACCATGCATTAGATTGAGGTGTGGATGATTCATACACATCAAAAATGACTTATGGGTCATTTTCATAAAGTAACAAAATTATCTGAATGCATTTGATCAATTTTAATTATGTCAATTGTTTTTTTACTAAAATTATTGTCAGTTTTGAATAAAAAGACATTATTTGATTCATATCAGTCACACCAAACATCATATTGAGTTGAAGATGATTCTTACATTTCCTAAATAACTTATTCATCATTTTTATAAACTATCAAAACAATAATAATTCATTTTCTTGGTTTTGAGTATGCCACTTGTGTTTTTTACTAAAAGGTCATTTCAAACTAGAAACACGCACTTTGATCCATACAGTTGGAATTGTGTGTGGGTTTGACGTGAGACTGATTCATACACATAATAAATGAATTATTAATAATTTTTCCAAATTATCAAGATAATATGACCGTGTTTTATCAGTTTTCAATGAGTGATGCTTTTTTGCATTAAAATTTCAATTTTAAACTGATAACGAACACTTGGAGTCATATTGGTCACACCATGTATCATATTGTTGTTAGGATTATTTATAGACATCACAAATGACTTATGTATAGTTTTCCTAAAGTAAAAAAACAATATGAATGCGTTTTCTCAATTTTGAGTATGTCATTTGTTTTTTTCTGCTAAAATTAATGTCAATTTTGAATAAAAAGACACACTTGGAATCATACCAGTCACACCATGCATTATATTGAGGTGAATTTGATTCCTACTTGTTCCAAATGACTTATGGATAGTTTGCATAAATTATCAAAATATTCAGAATTTGTTTCCTCAATTTTGAGTATGCCACTTGTCTTTTGTACTAAAATTTCATTTTAAACTGGAAACATTCACTTTGAGTCATAAAGGTTGCATCATGTGTGGGTTTAAAATGAGACTGATTTGTACACATCACAAATGAATTATGAATTATTTTCCTAAATTATCAAGGAAATACAATTTTTTTATCAATTTTCATTGAGTGAAACCTTTTTATATTAAAATGTAAATTTTAAACTGATAAGGAACACTTTAACACCAACCATCCTTGATAAACATGATATATCAATACTGGTTTTTCTCCAATAATTCTTTCATATGCCTACTAAATTCAGTGGCTGGTTACACACATATTTGTTGAAACATTTAAGTTGGATTATATACCAATTTGATAATTGGGAGTTATATAGATGTTGCTTCGATAACACAAGTGGAGAAATTTAATCTTCCAACACATAATGATATTATAACTGGATTACTAACCTATATAAAATCACTTAAACAAGTGGTGAAAAACATTATTTCAATAAGTCACATAAAACACTTTCATAATGGTTCTTATCTTAATTGAAAAGTGTTGTGTGCACTTTTAAACAATTTATATCAAACAAAATCATTATATGATCCTCATTCTACTTCATTTCATAACAATTTTATTTTTTGCAAGCCAACTCTTCATCTCCTCCTCTACCTCAGTCTCCACCTCAGCCCTTGCCTCTACCTCCTCCTCTATATCAGTCTCTGACTCCAACTCTGCCTCTATATTTGGCTCCACTTCCACCTCTACCTTCGCATCTGCCTCCGAATCTTCCTCCGCCTATGCCTCCACAATTTTCCAACAATTTTATTGTTTTCAATTCAATGATTCTAAACAAATTGATTTCCTCAATTATACTTCTCCTTGATAAAGAGATAAAAAATAATATATAAGCATTATGACACTAATTCTTCACACCCCAAATATATTTTGAAGTTCATAACTCATACTAGATCACAAACATAGAATATAATCAACTAAATTTTTTTTGGCATAAATTTTAACAAAAATTATGTTGGCCACTCATCTCTAAAAAAATTATTTCTTATTTTAAGTAACTAGGTTTTCAAAAATATTGATAATAATAAGAAAATATAGAAAAAAATTATTATGAAATATATTTAATGAAATTATAATTATTTTCAGAAATTACCTGTTGTGGGATGATGGTATTTTATGATTTGTGATTTCCCTCATAAATTTGCAAACATAATATCCACAATCAATATCATTATCTTGTTTTAGACACAGCAGAAACATTGAGAAAAAAATTAAATTTTTTTGAAAAGTTTTTATTGTTAAATATTTATATATATACCTTAATTTATTTCTATTTATATTAATTCATAGGCTTTATCCCTTCAGACACTAACTTTATACCATGGTCTTGCCTATATTTAGTGACCTCTCTATCATAAAAAACTTATTAAAAAACATACTAAACATAAAATTTTAATCTTATCTATAAAATTTTGAATAAAGTGTATTACATATTTACAATACACATCATGTGTGGTCATTTGGTTGTATATTCATGCATTGGATTCAAAAAATAAATATTCAAGGTGTCCATATTTACTGCGATCATCATCTAGTGCGTCCAAAAAAACAAAAAAAAAGTTTTGTAATTAAAAATATATTTTATGTGATTAGATTGTATAATTTTAACATTTCATTATAGGAATTAAAAAGAGTTAGTCGTCTAATGATTTTTCATTAAAAACATCAAGTAAATCATCTTGTTTCTTCTCAATTTTTTTCTTATCCAAAGTTCTTCTGTAGAAATGATACATGGATTAATAAATCCAAATCATGCTTCATATGATCTTCCCTTTATATAATTTTGATATAAATGCATGTAAAAAATATGAATAGTTATTAACTTTAATAAACATATTATCTCACTATTTCGGAAGAATTTTAATTAAAATGTACCTTATGTAAGTATTCACAACTAATATGTCTAGCCATTTATGATTGAGATTCTCATTTAGAGTCTTGAGACCAATTTTGTCTGCCAAGTAATCCACATATATTTCTTATTAATATTCAATTTATGATATAGTTTTATCTTTAAATGTGGTCTTTTCGTGAAGTTGTAATGATAATAAATATTTCTCTGGAACTGGAGGGGAGAAGGTACTCTCATAAGGTTGTTTTGTTTTCTTGGTTGATTAACTATGTTTTCTTGATTCGACCTTCCATTTCTCCACCGCTTTATCCATCTATAATACCATACCTCACTTCAGATATTTTATCATAAACTAAAATAGGTTTTTCATATGAAAAAATTAGTTAAAGACGTACCTCATGTATCTTTATAAGATTAGATTTTAATGTTATGAAAGATCCAATAGAATTAATGACCATTTTAATATCTAGACCATCAAGTGGAACAAGCAACTCAGTAGTCATCTCATGAGCTACCTCAATACACACTCTTCTGGGATATTTTGGGAGGTCTTGATGGTGTAGCTAGTCTCCGAGGATATTATATGTTGTACCCATCATAACAAAGTTGTGTGTCGGTGTTGACAGATAAAAATCACATAACACTATACCCTATATAATTTTAGTAATATAAAGTTATCAAAAGTTGTTTCATTCACATTTAGGATAAAGAGTAATGAAAAAATTGATTACCATAGGTAAGGTATGTAGTTTTTGGGGAATGACTATCCTCATAAAAAAATATGAGCATAAATAGATATTTTTATGTAATATTTTTATAAAGCATAATGAATTACAATTATGTCATACTTACACATGATTCTCATACTATTTTTCTGTTTTTATCAACTAATTTACCATCCTTATTTACACAAGCCTCCTTCCATAGCACATGACATGGTGTGGAAGTGGAATCAGGTTTTGATTCATCAATCTGCATATAAAAAAAGGAACATATGTTATTTTCTATCACATAATTAAACATTTATTATGGATTTAAAATAAATACTAATTTATTCTCTAATGAATCATATCCTATCCTTGCATTGCGATAGGGGTATGTTGGTTTTGATTCATGTTATTTATTTTTATCACTCTTTTGATATTTCATAAATTAACAATTTCGAATCAAGTTCGACAAAATAAATAATGTCAAATAATATATTATCAACTGTAATGCATCTAAAATTATTTCTCATTGCGACGATTGATAAAAGGGGCCTATGTTTACTACTTTATAATGTGTTCATAACTAACTGGTGGGTGGGGCTTTATTTTCCCCTCAACATCCCTAAGATTTAAATTCATAAGAAGAGTCTGAAATACTCTAAAGACTTTTCAATTGTCCATTAAAGAAAATTTCATACGAAAATATTATATTATAAATTAACTCTACAAGGAATAATGAAAATTAAATCAATATTTCATTATATAATTTTTCAATAAAATAGAGAAAGTATATTTTAATAGTACTATTATATCTTTCCAAAGTATTTACTTCATTATAGGTTGGATGTTGAACCAAGAATCAATATCAATTAGTATATTCATCCTCATTGTGACCCCAAGATAACTAATGAACATTTACTTGTTGGGTTTAATAGGTTGGCCACATTGATTCTAACCAACATCAAATTTTATACCCTAACTTATTACCTTGATAATTTTATTCACTATTGTGATGTTGTGTCATTGTTGTTTTTTTTCATCAACATGTTGTTGATCCCCTAATAATTTCATAGCTTCATCATCAATAGTCTATTATTCCTTGATATTAGTAACATCATCATTTATAGAAAACATTGTTTGCATGAGTATTCAAACATTTAATTTTTCTTGAATAAAAAAATACAATACACTCCATGAATTAAAGTCCACATTTTCATGAATCTTGCATGAAAATTATTACTATCTTGAATATAGATATAACACTTCAATACACCAATACAAATAACCTTAACTACCTTTATTTAATCCGTCCTCAGAAGCTTGATTGCCTTCCATATCTTGATGATAGATTGGACTCCCTCATTCAAAGTAGCCTTCCTCACACCATTATGGGTCCAAAGTTCCTTGATGAAATACCTTCTGGACAATTATTATTGAATTTTGATGTTTTATATATATATATATATATCTCCCATCTTTTTTGGACATCCGTCTATGTTTCTTGAACTACTATAACCAAAATTAATCCCATACCAGGTATTGGTGATCATTCTGGATGACTATTGTTCAGAGTAGTTCAAATAACATAGTAGAGATGGGGGATGAGCCTCAAGAAATAAAATTCAATAATAACTATTTGGGAGATGAAAGTCAAGTTGCCACTAAAGTTTAAAAATAACCTAAATGCAATTTTAATTATGGATTCTAACATATTACATTTCAAAAATTAAGGAATGAACATTCAAATCAACATGAATTCCACTCACATTCATTTAATTTCACTCACAAACATTTATTATTTTCCACTTCCTATGAAATTTTTCTTTTTTTCAGGGCTTAGAGGATATACAAACTTATGGTGGTATTGGTGTGAGGTGGATAGGAGAGCTTGAAAATCGTCCATTTCTCTAAGATTCCAAGAGAAATTATCCTAAAGATGAATCCAAAAAAGAGTTAAAGATATATACTCATTTTGGGAGGAATACCTTTTAGATTTAGATTATAACCCTTTTAAATTTATCATGTTTGAATGGGATTAGAATAAAAAGGTTTGTTTGGCATTTTTTTACAAAAAAATGTTCAACATGAGTATTTTCAGAAGTTCATCTCCATAGTAGTATTCTTATCCAAGTATTCTTAACTATGAATTTATAATAGGATCTAATGTGATTGCACTCAAAATAAAAGTAATTTTTGATGAAGTTTTTTCAAAATTAATTGAGTGAGTCATATAATAAAATTAATATCAAGAAACCAAATAAATTCATTTATTATATTTTAATTATTTTTTTGGTGTCATTTTTTATGTTCTTACGAAGTAGTGCATGAGGAGGATGAAATGTTGAAAGAGTTGAAGAATGAGTTGTGATATGTGGTATTTAAATCCATTACAGTGTCTTTAATGGATATTAATGAATAAAATCTCAGCGGGGGGTATGTCATCAAAGAAATTTTGAACCATGATAATGGGAGGAAGGCTAGTTTGAAAGATAAGTCTAATCTGTCATTAAGAGATGTAAGGAAATCAAGAATCTGAGGACATATTAAATAAAGGTAGTGAAGGTTAGTTTTACTGCAGTATTGAAGTATTATATCAATGTTTAATATAGTAACAATTTTCATGAAAGATGCATGGAATTGTGGACTTTTATGCATGGAGTGTATTGTATTGTATATCTATCTTACTGAAATGAATCCTTATTTACACAACCTTATTTTTGAAACTCGTGGTCCATTTTTATGAAAATTTATTTATTTTAATTACAATTATTATATATTGTATGATTATTTCACAACATCGGATGGAGATATAGCTTGAAGTGGTCTTATATGAAGTAGGAATGAGTTTACAGAGTAGGGGTGGCATTGTGTTGGTATAGGTAAGTGAGAGAGAGAGATTATGGTTCCCATGATGTTTATAGATTTTGGTTCCCATGTGGATCCCCATAGGTATTATGCACTATGATCCAGATAGTGTAATGATAAATTAAATCGGATAGTTTTGATGACAATCAGAACATGGACTTATTATAAAAGATGAAGTGGAATCATTATGGATTGAATTTGGCATCTATATAGTTGAATGATAAATTCAATGATTTCATGACTGAGAGAGGTTTCACACAAATCAATGTTGATGAGAATGTGGGGGTAGTATTTTCTATGTGATGGTTAGGTTATTAATGGATAGGGGTAGAATTTTAATTTCCTATATATATTTGTTGGGGATGTTGGAAGTAGATGAGAATAATAAATATGGGGAGAGGTTGTAGGTGGAGGGGGACTTAGATTTCCTCTAACTTATAGATTGACAGTTTGGATGGTTTTTTCCTTGGACTTATGGTGTTCCATCCATAGGGATTCATCTTCCTTTATCTTTTATTAAACATTCTATAATTATTCTTGAATGTCCTTATCCACAATGTTTAATAGAATTGTTCCAGTTGATTCTTCTAATTTTTCACCCTTATATTGATGATTTCGATCAATTGATGATTTCATTGAGAGAGTTACATTAATAGAAGGAGGATTTAGGATTATTAGACCATGATGGAGATGAGAGTTCCTTCATTGTAATTTTTAAGAGCATCTATTCAACTGTTAGAGGAGGAAAATGTCAATAAAATTAAAAAGAATTGTAAGTTATGAACCCTTTTATAGGAACAAAGAGGATAATGAAATGAAGAAAAGTTAAAAATATTTCTAGATGTAGTTTGGTTATATGATATTGAGAATCAACCACATGAGATGCTATAGATCGATCAAGAAAAAATAAGAGTTTTTTCTGATTTTTTCTATTTGATGGTTTTCTCCTAGATTTCAGAAACTCAGGTATTATTTTTCCAGCCCAAATAAGTAGTGTGTGGTGAAAAATCTATTTTATTTATAAATAGATCCCAATACACATATTTTGACTGACCTTACTATAAGAAAACATCCTTCTCTTTATTCGAAACCATTTTCTATGGAGGAAAAAGATGAAATGGAACCACTTATTGTATTTTAGTGGTAAGGAGATGAGATGTAGGGTTCATCATGGTTAAGAACAGTGTAAAAACATAAAACACAGAACCCAAAAAAATCAAACAACAATAGAGGAAAAGTAGAAAATAACATACATTGGATTCTAACCTTGATTCATCTAAGGGAACATAGAGGAGTAGTTCCAGAAGCAGGTGGTTCTATGAGAGCTTGAGAATCACGAGTGATTGAGTCACATTTAGGGTTCTTTTAAATAGATCAGGAATAATTTTAATAACACCTTTAAAAAACACTGATAAAGATCTCTTTTGTCAACAGTAAATTGAAAGCGCTAATAAAAGGGATAGTTATTAGTGTTTTTTAGTGCTGATAAAATACATCTTTAATAGTACTAACATTTTAGCACTGATAAATATTTCTTTTAATAGTTATTTTTTAGCACTAATAAAGATATATCATTATCAACTCTAAAAAGTGCTGATAAATATTTCTTTTATCAACACTAAAACTTTAGCACTGATAAAGGATTTATAATTATAATTATTTAACTATATTTATTATAATATTTATAATTGTTTAAATATATATATTTATTTATTTATAATTATATAAATACTTATTTAAAAATAATATTTATTTATTTATAATAATTATAAATTTATAAATATAGTAAATATACATTTATAAATATATTTATTTATAAATATTTATTTACAAATATATTTTTAACATTATTAGTAGATATATAATCTTAAATACATGCATTTTAAAAATCAGTGAAATTAAATAATTCAAAATGAGTGCACTTTAAAAATATTGAAAAATGTATAAGTTTTATTAATTAAATATAAATTATTAAAAAAATATGGATATGTATATATTGAAGTAAATATGAATACATATTGAAAATACGAAAACATATTAAATATTTGTATATATATAATAAAAAATAATAAAATTAAAAAATAAAATAAAAAATATTAAAAATGAATAAATTATACCCTAACTATAATAGTATTCAAAAATAAATAAATAAAATTGACTGATTAAAAACATAATATATTAAATGTATCATGTTATAATGAAATTCTAAAATATACTAAAATTTCAATAAATTACATAAATATTTGGTGTATTTGTTTCTATATAATATTTCATTAATTGTGTAACTATATTTGTGTATGCATTATATGTAAAAATGTATTAATTACATACATATATATACATATATATCTGTGTGTGTGTGTCCGTAAAATCAATGTAACATACGGTGTTTGGTATATATTAAATTGAAAAATCAAACAACATTAAAAATTAATAAGACATTAATATATTATTAATTATTAAATTTTAGTCATTTTATATATATTTATATTTAATATATATTATTTATTAATATTTATAATTAATATATATATATATATATTATACTTATTCGTTTTTATTAATAATTTTTTCTTTAATAGATTTTTAAATAATTTTGTAATTTATTCATTTTTAATTTTTTTATTTAATTATTAAAATTTATTCATTTTATATATATATATTTAATATATACAATTTATTAATATTTATAATCTATATATATGTATATTAAAGGTATTCATTTTTATCAAAAACTATTTAATTAATAAAATGCTTAATATTTTTCTTAATTTACTCATTCTAAATTTTTATTTGTTTAATTATTTCATTTTATTCATTTTACATATCTATATATTTAATATATACTATTTATAAATTTTTAGAATTTATATATATGTATATTCAATTTATTCATTTTTAACAATAATTATTTAATTAATGAAATTGTTAAATTTTTTTATTTTTATTTGTTTAATAATTTAATTTTATTTTGGTCCTTTATCAGCGCTAATAAAGGGTACCCTTTATCAGTGCTAAAAATAAAGCAATAATATAGGGTAACCTTTATCAGCACTAAAATAAAGCATTGATAAAGGGCATCCTTTATTAGCACATTTTTTCAGTGCTGTTAAAGGCCTCTTTTGTAGTATTGTGGTAGGTAGTTCCTTTATTATACCTAATGTCATATTTTTTAAGTAATCCTTTAATAGTATGATTAGAAAAATTTGTTCCCCGGTCACTATTGAGTAGTCTAGGAAATCTGAATCTTGAAAATACATTTTTCTTTAAGAAATTCATGACCACTTTATCCATGTCATGAGATGCAGCTTCAGATTCTACCCATTTGGAAACATAGTCAACACTAACAAGGGTGTATAACTTTCCATGTGAATTATGAAATTTCCCCATGAAATCTATTCCCCATATGTCAAATATTTCAACTTCCATGATCGGGTTTTGGGGAATTTCATTTCTTTTTCCATTGGTTCCAATTCGTTGGCATTGATCATAGCTTCGGTAAAAATTCCTTACATCTTGGTGGAGTGTGGGCCAAAAAAGTTAAATCTTTAGAATCTTTGCTACTATGAATTCTAGTCCACGATTTCCTCAATTTGGTGACATGTGACACATGTCTACCACACTTTGGATCTTATTCTATGGGATATAGAGTTGCAATAATCCATCAATGAAGCACTTAAAAAGAGAAGTTTATCCTAGTAGTAGTGTGAAACTTTGACTAAAAATATGATCTGTTGTTGATAAGTGAGTTATAGTAAGAGGGATCCCATAATAAGATAATTTTCAATGTCTAAAAACCACAGGCATGACTTTGTATTTATTCTGAAGAGAGTTTCATCGGGGAATTTGACTTCGATGTCTAGATCATCATTTTCCATTATAAGGAGAAGTGGAAGTTGGGATAGATGGTATGCGACAAAATTTTATGTTCCTTTGGTATCCTTAGGTAAGATGTCAAATTCTTATAGTAAATAGGATCCACCGTATCTGTCTCTGTTTGACATCCTTTTTATTCATAAAATATCACAGGGTGGCATGGTCATTATACATAATTACTTTTGACAAAACGAGATTGGAGTGAAATTTCTCAAGCAAAGAAAACTACTAAGATCTCCTTCTTTGTGGTTATATAGTTCACCTGAGATTCATTCATAATATGACTGGTATAGTAGATAGGGTAGAATATTTTATGGAATCGCTGTCCTAAAATAGTGCCAAAAGCAATGTCATTGGCATCACACATCAACTCAAACTCTTTTTACTGATCTAATTAAATGATAACGTGAGTGGATTCCAATAATTCCTTTAAATTTTTGAATTACTTATGACATTCTTAATTGAATTCAAATGGAGATTCTTTTTATAACCGGTGTGTCATATAGCTGAAAACTTTTGAAAAATCCTTTATGAAGTGATGATAAAAACTTAAATTCCCTAGAAATCTATGTGTACCTTTAACCGTAGAGGAATTAGGTAAATATGTAATCACCTTTATCTTAGCAGGATCAGCTTCAATGTTGTCCTTTAATATTTTTTATCCAAGTACTATGCCTCCTTGGACCATAAAGTTGAATTTTTCTTAGTTTAAAACCAGGCACTTCTCTGCATAACATTGCAAGACTAACTCAAGATTTTTTAGGCAGACCTCGAAAGATATACCATAAAATGAAAATTAGTCCATGAAAATTTCTAATAATTCCTCCACCATATCATGTAATATATGTTTCATGAACATTTTAAAGGATACCAGTGCCTTACACATATTTAACTACATGCGTCTATAGGTGAAGGTACCAAATGGACACGTGAATTTTGTTTTAGAGTAATCATCTGAGTTGACTACAATATGATTATATCTCAAATATCCATCAAGGAAATAGTATAATTAATTTACTTTAAGTCACTATATAATTTTATCCACGAAGGGTGGGGGAATGATTTTTATAGGTTTTTGCATTAAGGTTTCTTTAGTCCATGCATATTCTTCATCCAGTAATGGTACAAGTTAGGGTCATTTTATCTTCATCGTTTTTTTCAATTTTGAGGCTTGATTTCTTTAGATTGACCTAAAGAGGACTCACCCAATCACTATAAAATACTGAAAAAATTATTCTAGCATCCAAAAGTTTCAATAATTCCTTATTAACTATCTCTTTCATTGGTGGGGTGAGTCACCTATGGGGTTGGAGTTTGTGTTTTTCACCTTTTTCTAGTATAATATTATGGGTACACAAATCGAGATTGATCTATTTGATGTCAGCCACCCCTGGGAAACTAAGTGATTATTTCTTTTTAAGACTTTGATCAATTTTTCCTATTGTGACTGTGTAAGTTTTGAGTTAATTATGACTGGTAGTGAAGCGTTAGTCTCTATAAAATAATAATTTAGTGTACTTGGGATGAGTTTTCATTCCATTTTCGTTATCCAAATAACTGATGGTATGAATAGTGGGATGTTGTACCTTATAAGTGGTTCTATGTAGTTTACTTCCTCAAAGTCATATCCCACCTCCTCAACAGAGGGAATCTCATCACTGTCATCTTCAATGTTTAAGTGTCCATCTCCTTCGTCTATCATAAAGATATATTGGTAGTCAAAATAATCGTCTATTTGTTTTTCCACTTTCTCCTGGTTGAACACAACTTGTTCATAACCTAATCAGAATATGATTACCCCTTGATTCACATAAATCAGTTCATTTCCATTGGCTATGAATTCTAAGAATAAGATGATTGGAACATCTCCTTCCTCTTCCATGTCCAAAATGAGGAAGTACACTCGAAAAATGAACTTGAAAACTTTTACTAAGACATTCCCAAGAAGTCCTTGGGGATACTTTACTAATCAGTCTTCTAATTAGAGTAAAACTCTAGTTGGTTTGAGTTCCTTGAGTCATACTTTTTGGAATAAAATCATCAAAGAGTGGTTAATTTTGTCTCCTAAATTTCACAAGGCTCTTCTGAAGTTACATTCTTCTATGGTGCATGGGATTGAGAAACTTACAAGGTCGCTCATTTTTTGTGGAATTTTCTTTTGAATAACCATAGATAATTATTTATTTAGTGATATTACTCCTAGGTCTTCCATTTTTATTTTATTGGATATAAGTTCCTTGAGAAATTTCACATAGGAAGTCATTTAGGCGTATGCCTCAGCAAATTAAATGCTGATGTGCAATTATTTGAACATCTCCAAAAACTTCTTTCATTTACCTTGGGTTTTCCTTACTTCATTATTTCTGGAAAAGGGAGGGGTGATTTATAAGATATTGTCACAATATATATTTCATCATTGGTTTTATATTTTTTTTATTCTTTCATAGAAGGTAGATCTTCTTGAGTTATCTCTTAAGAATTTTCATTTTCTTTTCCATCATCTTCTTGTTTTATGACTGTTGTTTGATTTTTGGGTTCCTCATACTATTTTTTTCTCCTATACATGGTTATTAAAATTATAACACTTTCCTACTCCTTAGAACCATAGACTCTTTATCTCCTCTTGGGTATGTCTCTATATTACCAGGTAGAGTACCTGGTGATCTCTCTGAAAAGATATTTAAGATCTGACCCATTTTATGCTTGAGGTTACGAAGATCTGCCCTTTGATTCTACATTTCTATATCTTGGGTATTCATCCTCTAATCTTCCTTTTTAAATAAGGTTGAAATTAGATTCTCAAAAATTGTTTGAATAGGAACATCTAGTTGTGGATGTCTTAGTAGAGATGGTTGAAATTGTTGTGCTCTAGGAGGGAATGGTTGTTGTGTTACTTATTATGGTGGTCTAGGCACATGATTAATTGGTGGATATCTTGGTGGTCCTGAGTTCCTAAATGGTGTTTGACCACTTCTTTGATAGTAGTACCCTTGATTATTTTTCTATAGCTGTTGAACCTACCTCTATTGATAATACTGTTGTGGTTGCTGAATTTTTTGATTTTACTGATTGTAATTAATGTAATTACAATCTTGGATTTTTTATTCCTCTTCACCTTTCAAAAAGTCGTAATATAGGTGTTGGACACTACACATTTTATAGGATTGGATCTCCATTATAGTAGCAGGATGGGGAGGTGGTGTAACATGTGGATTAAAGGATTCTATCTCATTGGTTAAGGCTTTTACTTGTGCAGCTAGTCGAATATCTTCTTCAACTTGGTGGATTTGACGTTGGGGTAGTACATGATCACTCTTCCATAGACTATAATTATAAGATACTTCATCCAAAAATTCTCATTCATCCTTTTGTGTTTTGAACACCATCCCTCCATCAGTGGTGGTGTCAAAAAATATACTAGAAGCTAGTTGAAGGCCTTGATAGAACTTTTGGAGTTATATCCACATATCAAGCTCATGATATGGGAAATTTTGGATGTCATTCCAGAGTTTCCATGTCCAAATAGGCAGGAAGTACTTATCTAGGAATTTCTTGTCTAAATCATCCTAGGTCATGATGGACTCAAGAACTTGAATTTTGAGATAATCCTTGTCTCAGACTCACCCGGATAAAGGAAAGACTCTTAGTCTTATAGCATCATAAGATACTCCCTAGTTGCGAAAGTTATCACAAACTTCTAGTAAGTTGGAGATATGTTCATGGGGATCTTTACTTTGAAGCCCTTTAAACTGGTCCATATTCTAGATCATATGAATGATTCCATGCTTAATCTCAAAGGTGTGTTCATGAATAGGAGGGCGTACAATACTAGGCATATAATCATTGAATGTCAAAAATTCTTAATCCATAATGGTACATTCTTGTTGCATTGGTTGTTCTCCATGTAGTTCAGGTTACATATTTTCATGTTTTCTTGATCGAAACTAGCAAGATTAATGTGGTTGGCCATTTTTGAATGACAAAATTCTATTAGGTACCTTTCAATTTTAGGATTGAAGGTAAGAAGTTCATGAGCATTGAGGTTCCTTGAATGAGTCAAGGGTCCCTAATTCATGCACTGTATCGAAAGGGGTAATGAGTGAGGTAACATGTGAGGTATTCCTAGGTTCTTGCAGTAGATTTTTATGTTGAAGTATAGTTTTCATCCCCAAAAATGGTGCCAAAATTTTACATGCTCGCACGCATCATTTAATTTGTGCAGGCTTCATTTAGATTAGATTATTTTTTCCAAACTACACATGTTAATATGGTGTATTATATTGATAGTGTGAGGTTGATCCCATGAGGATTGAACTGGATGATAGGAAAAAATACTTTCAACCATATGTGTATGAGTCCTCACAAATTGGTCAAGTTTGGGAGTAAACTAATGATAAGGAATTCGAGATTAATATCAGAGATAGAAAAGGGATCATGATTGATTTCATAGTTCTGGTGGAAAGATAATCTCAGTCTTAACTTGGAATAATCCTAAGATTTGGACTGCGAAGCAAGAAAAGTTCACTAGTGGACTATAGTCAAACCAACTAGATCTATCTAATAAGCAATTATTCCTTGGTTTGGAGATATCTAACAACCTAGATGCATTAAGCCTAGATTTTAAGGTATAAAGTATCATAGGCTGTTTTTCATAACCTATTCCACTCCAATCAGGTTAGGGTTATTCATTCAAACTCCCCATGGTCAGGGTTTCCTAAAATAATTAGATTAAAAAATATAACCTGATTACTTACCTTAGGGTTACCAAGTTTAGGATTAAAAATTCGTTAAGTTCATACACCACTACTCTCAACCACTACCCTAACTGGTTTATCCACTCATGACGGTAATAATCAAGATTGAAGAAACACTTATAAGAATGCACAGTATATTAAGAAAACAATTGAGATACAACAATTTTCAATAAGGGTTTCAATAATCAAGCAGTTCACAACCGAATCAAATAATAAATCAATCAATCACTTACTTGAAAAAATAAACCAACAATAATGAATGGTACAGTCACTATCGTAGGAAAATGGAAATGGTAATGGTCATTGAAATCATAGATAGTGATGAATGGGATGCACAGAAATCAATAGTTATTGGATTTAATTGAAAAGGTAGTAAAAAATTTCTAGAGATGAGTTTGGAGAGAAGATACTGATGAAAATTTGAAATAGAATCAGAGAAAAATAAAGAGGATCCAATGTTTTGTCTATTGTGCACTTTCTAAAAGTAAATAATCAAGATATTACATGACGTGAAAAAATTTCATGTCGTTTAACCTTGATATGATATTTTCTCTGTGAAATTTGGATCTGACATGAATCTCAGCCTAAATCTTAGAGATTTTGAAGTTTTACTCTTCTCATGACATGTAATTAGTCTTCATGATGTGTTTCTTCCTTCAGATATATCTTTAAAGTGGGAACTGAATTTCAAACATTGCACAATTTGTATTGGAGATTCACATCATGTAATAATTTCATGGCTTTAAATTACTTCATTAATTGCTTCATGACTTTTTATATTCTATTAATGATTCCTACACATCATTTAAGTGAATTTCACGATGGGTAATGATCATTTTTGGCTAGTTTCCTCAGCTTTTCCTTTAAAATCTTGAAAAAATATTCCCTATAATAATAAAGATATATCTAAAGTATTATCAAGTAAAACATGAATATTAATTATTTAAAATGATTGTGAAATATATATACAATTTCATCTTATCAATATCAAAACTTGAGATTAATATTCTAAAGGAGATTCATCCTCCTCCTTATAATTGTATAAATTCATAGGATGACTTGGGGTGTGAATATTGATATCCTTATCCTAATAGTTGATATTGGGTTTATATAAAGATAGCTAATATATTCCCAATATATAATCAAAATTCACTAAAGGAATTAAGACAAGATCTATTGGAAGATTTAGTCCATAAACATTGACTAGTGAGGAATTATATACTTGAGATGTAATAATTGACCCATTTGTAGTTCTCATGGATAACTCAACCTCAATGTTTTGATTTGGTGTTTTAATAGTTCTTTTAAACTTTTAATATATTAAATAACATGTATAAATATAATCATATAGGACATTTAAATCTCATGAATGGACAAAGAGTGCACATTTTACTATTTGATTCTAGTTCTAGTCATTTACTATGTCCAAAATAAACATAATCATATAAATAATTTAAACTAATAAGCATAAAAATTGGGAAATTATAAACATAAAAGGAATAAATTATAAAGTAAAATAATAACCTAACTTATGAGTCTCTATGATTTAATCTAGTTTATTCATGGTAATTTCCCTATTAGTTTTTCTAACCTAAAAATTTATTCAAGTCTTTTATAATGGTTCAAAAAGAGTTTTTGAATTTTCCAAAGAACATCCCTCAAGAGTATCAAAATAGGTGTGCAACATGGCCTCTTTTTCATGCACCAGGTAATGATCGAGTTAATACCCAATGTTCTATTTTTTTGGATTATTACTCATAGTTACAATTGTTCCAGAGCCACATCCACTTATAGTATTCAGACAAGGATGTAATTTCTGGGAAACCACTCACTCAATATTTCACCAAAATTTCAAGATATTTTCCTATACTTAGACTTATCCCTGGAGTTATAACTAAATTATTCTAGTCACAATTCCAAAAAATAACTAGACCCAACCTATGATACCAACTATAGTGACCCAATCCTTTTACACATATTGTTACATGATTTTTAACATAAATATTTGATAAATACAAACTAAGGATTGAAAGTCTCGGTGTCTTTGGAGAGAGGGGAACAAAGTCACTGATCACCTTGCCTCCCTAGAATTCCCTAGATCCAATGTCTCTTACCTTCCCAATGCCACCTTCCTTAATCCTTAGGGATTTCAATTTAATTCATGGGGATTCCCTTGGTCTCCACTATTTTAGACCCCCCTAATCCATGTTTTACCTTTTTCTAGGTTCTTTGTATCATTCATTATTCTTTGAATAAATATAATTATTATGATTATAATAATATCCTAAATCCATTTTATCTCTTAAAAAATCATATTATAACTTGGGGAATACATAGACAAGAGGGGTGAGCTAAAAATCCTAGTGAAGGAATAAACATGATAACAAAGCATAACATATGAGTAAAAAGGTATAACAAGATATCATAAAAGACAAGAGTCATAAATAATCATATGGTTGAATAAAATAAATAATGTGGAATCATAAGATCATGGAAGCAAAGGAAAGTGTAAGAAATAAAAAAACATGAAATAATTATAAGTCAACACTAACTGCCAAGATAACATCACATGGTGGACAGAGTCCCATCATGGATTAGGTTTACTCCCTAATCCCAGAAAAATCATATCATGAGACAAAAACATTACATGATGCATTGTATCATTATCTAGTCACACCCATTATAACATTTTATTACTAATGTGTTACACTAAATGAAATTAATCATAATACATAAGCACAATAATTACCCATGGAAATAAATGGGTTACATAATCTTGCCTCATATCATTATCAAGGGATATTTCATAAATATTACAAATAGAAGAATGAGTTAAATGTTTTGGGTGTTTATATATGAGTACATAATCATAATTCTCAAAATATGGTGTTTATTTGGAAAAATCTCATGAGAAAGTGTGGAGAATCAGTTATAGAAATGAACTTTCAAAATGATGTTTTAAGGAATCGGTTAAAGACTTTTAGGGAAAGAGTAGGTGTGGAATTATATTTGAATACCAAAGGTAAAATAAAATTTATAAAAAAGAAATATTCCTTTATTTAATCAAATCATTAATGGGAATAAATACTTTTAAATGAGTGTCATATAAAAGGATTAATGGATAAAAAAGTTCCCCTTAATCAGATTTCATTTTAAAGAAGGCATTTGAGAAATAAACTTTAGGAATATATTAACCAATAAAAGAGAGTAATAATAAGCTAGTTATATATGTTAGAGATATATATATATATATATATAATTTATAATCATTACATAACATCAAATAGAAATAGAGAGTGTGTTAGAGAGAGAGAGTTCATAACCCAAATAAAAAGTGATTCTTGAAGTGATCTCTTACCTTAGGTTCTGGAATCATTATGAACTTACACTTAATTTCCTAGATAATAAAATTATATTCATTAATTAATTAATTATTTAATTTTTAAATCTATTTTTTATTTACTATAATTATATTATGTTCATTTATAACCATTTTAATGAGATATAAATTTCAATTTCGTTGTTCCAGATGGTGTTTGTTTCATGTTTCTAATGTTGGATCACTTATGCATAATTATTGAAGTTCTTGTAAAATGGGACTGTAGAGATATAAGTGAAATTAAATGGTATAAATTTAATTCCAAAATTTTAAATGGACCCAAATACCCATATGTGTTCCAACATTTGGATGATTCATTTAG
Source organism: Viscum album (assembly GCA_963277665.1). Lineage (NCBI taxonomy): Eukaryota > Viridiplantae > Streptophyta > Magnoliopsida > Santalales > Viscaceae > Viscum > Viscum album. Next base: position 673,388,677 of record OY728123.1, read on the forward strand.
TAAAAATGTTAAAGTTATATGGTTAGTTCATTTAGGTCATTTTACTGACCGTTGTAAACTAGATTCGTTTTATTTAATTAAATGATTATAAAAACATTATATAAATTTAAATAAGTTCTAATATACTTATTATATTCATATTTAACCATAATAATATTTCTGTAACCAGCCTTGAAGGTGGTGGATAAAAACGAAGTACTTTGTTCATGGAGGCGGTGAACTCACCATATTGTAAAGAACTTTTAAATTATATAATAAAAATAAGGGAGGGTAGAATATGGATATTCCACTATAATAATAAAATATAGGAATATTTAGGATATTGATGTTACTATTTTTAGGTTTATGGATAACATGTGGAGGTGGTAGAATAAGAATTAAATTGAAAGAGGTTAGTCGAGAATTTTACCTCTTCCTTTGGCCACCTCCTCTTAGGATGCCCCTTAAGGCTCCTTGAAATGGTCTTTAGATGAAAAAAAAAAAGCAATAAGATATGTGGTAGAGGATTATGGATGGAATTGGAAGAAATTTGGAAATCTCTAAGACCTATAAGTTTTGAGGATAAGGGGTGGTGTTGGGTTATATTTATAAGGGGAGGAGAGGGGTGTTTTGAATATTATATTTATTAGTTTATTATTTGGGCACAAGACTACTAATAGTTTTTATTTTTGTGACTATATATATTAAATGGTGAATGAGAATTAAAAATAATGGGTTCTTACATCATACATGACTCTAAAATTCATGTATTTATTTTAAAATATTAAATAATATATTTTAACATATTTCACTATTCAATAAAAATTAAACTGTTTTAGAAAAATACCAAAAATCCATCCTAACAATTTTTTGATGTGTAGATTCCAAAAATTAAATCCATTTTATGAAAATAATTTTCTAAATATTATAATTTTAATTTTTAAATTAACACCTCATTTTCTTGAAAAGAATCAATTTTAATGTTATGATCAATTTTCCAACTCTTTAAAAAATTACTTATGGCCACATAAAAGTATATTGTGATTATAATAAAACTTAATATTCATTTATAAACCCATTTTATGAAAATAAACTATCTTTTAATTTGATATATTTTTTATAAAAATGAAAATAAAACATATGTGTTTTACAAAAATAAAAACTCTTATTTTATCATTTTTAAAAGAATTATTTACTTGTATCATGATATAAATATGTCATATTCTCATTTTATATGATAAATAAATATTATTTTACATTTCCATAGGTGATTTTATTATTCTTACAGTTTGTTTACTATTTATAACAGTCATATTAAAATTCCAATGATCAAATTAATATTCCAACCGTAAAATTTTTAACGGTCATATGGGTTCCCTACTTCTTATAAATACCTCATATTTCATTTAATCTTCATTAAATTTTATTTTATCTCATGGTTTTATTTATATTTTTATTTTAAAGATTAATATTGTATTATTAGTATTTTGTCTCATTTCTATAGTGTTGTTCTTGAGTATAGTTATTCTAGCGGATCGACCAGATCCAAATTTTCATATATTAGTTTTATTTTTTATTTTTTATCCCATTGTAATAATTTAAATTATTATATCCATTTTTATTCTCTTAATTTAATATTCAAATTAATAAAATAAAATATTTTTCATTTCATCATGTGGTACATTATGCTACATTACTAAGTATGAAATAATTATAAGAAGATAAAATCCATTAATTAAATTCTATGTCATTACAAAATATAATTAAATGAGTCATGGAATTAATTATTAATAATATTAAATACTAATAACCATTACAAAAATTTTCAGACCAAAATATCTAATGGCATGCATACATGTGGAATTCTTATCTATGGGTTTTTTCTCATAATCTTTCATCTTGAAGATTACAAAATATGAACTTCATGAGATGAACTCTCATACAATTATGATTACTCACACATAACAATCAACATACTATATGTTTTATCATAGAATGTTATCCAACCGTAGAACAATATTTAAGAATATCATCATAACATTTCAATATTCTCATCATGACAACTAACTACTATGCTCTTTTTCAATGTGATAGATACTCTAGGACATTATTACATTAAAGTCACGTAGAATGATAAATAATATTTAATAATATATTTTATTTATATTGATTTATTTGAATATACATGAAATCAAAAGTATAAATATTTGTTTCTAAAACACTAACTCTAATAAGATATGTATCACTATAAGGATCGTAATCATAGATTGAATTGTGAAGGTATTCTAGAGTCAGAAAACCAGTAAAAATATATGGTCACGACTTTCACTACTTGAACATAATAGGTGTATGGGGAAGCATCACTCATTTATTACAGTAAGAGGAAGTCAACTATAAAGAAATAAATTTATTCATTATATTTTGCTGAGACCTGGGAGATAAAGGAACTACCATAAGGAAAGAAAGCACTAAAGAAAAAATGGGTTTTCCTATTTAAGGAAGAATTTGATGGAAGAAAGTGGTATAATGTTAGGCTAGTGGTGAAAGGATTTAAACAAAAATAGGGAGTGTACTTCTCTAAAAATATTCAGTGGTAGTAAAACATACTACCGTCTAGATGGTCTTAATATCATTTTCTACTCATGATTTGAATTTAGAAAAAATGGATGTAAATATTGAATTTATTTATGATGATTTGGAGGAAGAAATTTACATGAATTAACCAAATGGTTTTGAGGCTAAACATAATAAATACTTTTTGTGTAAGATAAAACATAGTTTACACATCTTAAAATAATAACCACATCAATACATTTACATGAATCAACCAAATGGATGTAAAGCGGGAGTGGGTATCTTTGAAATTTTGTGAGTGGCAGTAAAACACACTACCACCTATATGGTCTTAATATTAGTTGATAATGATGATTTGTGTTTAAAAAAATGAATGCAAAGACTTTATTTCTTTATGATTATTTTGAGAAATAAATTTACATGAATCAACTAAATGGTTTCGAGATTAATCAAAATAATGACTTGATTTGTAACCTAAAACATAGTTTAAATGGCTTGGAACAAGCACCGTATCAATAGAACAAAAAATTTAAAGATTTTATGGTTAAAAAGGGTTTCATGAGAAGCCATGCACGTCACTATTTTTATAATAAGATGTTCACATTTGACTATTTTATCATTTTTCTTCGGTATGTTCATGATATGCTTCTGGTGGGTATGTGCATTCAGTAAATCTAGGAACTAAAGTATGAGTTGTCTGTAACTTTTGAAATGAAGGATCTTGGTGTTGAAAATAAATTTCTTAGAATGATGATTGAAATAGATAGATGTATTGGGTGTTTAGTGTTATCTCAAAAATATTACATCTCGAATATCATCAAGTGGCTTGTAGTGAATGTATGTAAGTTATTTTTAACTAGTTTAGTCAGGAATATTAAATTTTAAAAAGGTAAATCACTATGAATGGAATATGAGGAGAGATTCATGTAAACAAATTCCATTATTTTTGTAAATTGTAAGCTTAATATATGAAATGGTTTGCACTCACCTAGACATTTCATTTGCAGTGGGAGTCATTAGCCAGTATATGGTAAATCAGAGGAAAGAACATTTGGATGTAATGAAATGGATTATTAAATATCTTAAATAAATGAAAGATATTGCCTTATGTTTTAGGTTTTCTAAACCATTCTAAGGGTATGTTGATGCATATTTTGGAGGATATTATGATACCCACAAAAGTACAATAGGTTTTGAGTTTACATTTGATGGTACATCAATCAACTAGATGTCCAAATTGCAGTCAGTAGTTTCACTTTCTAATATGGGGTTGAAATATATATTCTTAATTAAAGTGGAAACATAAATGTTTTGGTTGAGTCATATTCTATTAGAACATATAAAATTTCATGATAGTGGTTTACTCTTCGACAATTCTTAGATTGAAAATCACTAGGAAAAAATCATGTGTTTTATTTAAGGACTAAACATATCAACATGAAATATCGTCAAATTTGGATGTTTCATGAGAATTAAAAGTTATATAAATAGAATATTGTTGGAAAGAAAAATCTAATTGATATGTGCACTAAGGTTATAATCCAGGAGAGTTTGAGGCAAAATTGTGTCTTAGTGAGACTGAGGTGACCAAATGGTGGAAGGAGAGTATTGTATGTATGTGGAAGGAAGATGTGAAGTTTCAAATTTATCTAAGTGTTGAATGTTTCCCAAGGTTGATCCTTGAATAAGTCTTCAAGTGGGATATTGTTTGGATTATGAAGCCTCTTCAAGTCAGCAGATTTAGTTCATTGGAAGGACTGGTTTCGGTTCATCAAAAGTTAGCAAGGGTGGAGAAGACATCAACTAGCGATAGGTTGATCAATAGGAATTTATGATGGAATTTATGAGTTTATTTGATGTTTGGTCATTATGGAGATAATTATTTGATATAATGGTGATACACTCGGTTTATCAAAAGTTTCTAACCACTTTTAGAATTGTTATTGGAGATTGGTGATCATTGTTGTGAATGGGTGGTGGCTTGTGGTTGTAGGAGGTTGGTCCAGCTGAAATACCATTTGGATTACTATAAATTTTTAGGGGGATACCTACTAATTTAGATAGTGACTTGTAATGTGATTACTTGTTCTGAATGATCCACATGGCTGAAAATAGCTAAGTGCAATCTTTGTACTTCTAGAAAAATAAAACTATTTGCAGTGCTCTCATGTAGACTATTATATCCCAGATTTTTTTAAGATAATAACCCCATGTTGATAATTTATAATTTTTTTATGAGAAAATATAATTTTTCAACAAAAACAACTTAATAAATATTTTAACAATTTTGTGTAAGGGTAAAAGCCTAGTTAACACCTTGGAATATTCTATCAAATATTGTTGTAGTCAAACATTGAGTAAATATGAGATTATGATACCCTTAAACACTTAGCATAGATAGAATAAAAATATTAAATATGTTATATTACATGTGGATAATTTATCCAAAATAATTGAATATCTACAAAATGGTGCATCGTATGATAATTCTGATACCACCTTTAGGTCTGGGACATGATGATTACCTTAGGTGGGGTATAACATTTGTGAGCATCAGAAATTTGGTCACGTCTCTCATGATGATAATTTGTTTAATATTTTTATTATATTATTTTTTAAAAAATAATATAATATCTCTCAAATAGTGCATCGTATGAGAAATTTGAGGCTATCATTATGTCTGGTACATTGGTTTCACCCTAGGCGTGGCATAACTTTAGTATGTGTCGATCGTTTGGATAGGATCCTCATTAATTTTAGTAATTTAATATTTATATTAAATTATTATTATTATTATTATTATTATTATATTAATTAAATAAAATGGAAAATAATTTAACCCTTATTTCCCAATACTCCACACCTCCATGGATAACGCCCAAATGTTTATAAAACCTTTATATTTTGAACAGTTTTAGTTTGAAATGGATTAATGGGATTGTTAGAGTTCCTCCCACATGGATATAAATAGGAGAAAAGGGTTTTATTATAAGAATTCAAATGGTGATTTTTTTTCTTACTTTCCAGTTTGTTTGAAGATATATATTTTTATATCTTTGTGATTAGATCTTTTTAAAAAAGTAAAGATACATGGGGAGAGATATATTTTTATATATCTATTTAAAAAACATATATTTCATATGAGAGTCTATGAAAAAGGGCAACATGCATCACTTGATTAGTTTATCAGATACTTGGGTGATGGTTTTTTGGGCATGGGAAACAATGAGCAATAGTAAATCGGATTGTGTAACAAGGTGTTGCAATGATGATGCATGTTCGGTTTTGATATTTTAATGGTGAAATATTATTATAAGATGATTATCATAGAGGTGGTGAAGGAATATTGGGGTGTGAATTTTACACAGTTTTTATACACCGTATTTGAAATTCAAGTTTGGGATATTAAATGTAGTCTTTGTACTCTCTGATTCATAGTGAATTTTCTCAGAGTTTCCTCATGGTTTCTTAATCCTCTAAAAGGAGGGTTTTTTCATGTTAAAATATTTGTCCCCAGTTATTATTCTACTATTTGGTTTTATGGTTCATTTATGTTATCGATTCTCAAAATTATTATTGTCACAACTGAGTTTTATATTGGATCGATCCACTTCTGACCCAACATCTGGTATCAAAGGAGGTTATTCATGTTTTCTTTCTTATTAAATATGGGTGATTAATTACATGTGATTTCTACCCACATTTAAATTTTTAATGGGAAAATGATTTTACACTTTGAAAGTAGAGAGTTAAAAATATTCTAGTCCATGAGAAGATAGAGAAGGCATTGAATAAAAAATTAGATAAACCAGAGATGATGAGCGATGGTGATTGGAAGGATATGAGAGAGTTGGTGACAATATGATTCAAATGTATTTGGGTGATAATACAATGTAGTAAGTGATTAATCTGATAGATCTATATGGGATCTGGGTGAATCTTGAAAGTAGGTATATATGAAAATCCCTCACAAATCGTTTATATCTGAAAAAATGGTTGTATCATTTGTGAATACCAGATAATGGAGATTTAGGTAACAATATGGACGAGTTCACCAAAATTCTGACATATATTTCTTGGGTGGTGGTGAAGATCAATGATAAAGGTAATATGATACCTGTTGAAATGGAATAATAATACAAGGATTTTTTTCTTTTGGGTTTTTTTCTTGATTCCTATGATAATATCATCACCACACTGTTGTTCGAGAAAGAGAAACTGAAGTTGGATGATGTGATTTCATCATTTTTTGATGAATGAGACTTGGAGAATGACCAATAATGGTGAATATTCAGGAAATTGTGGTACTCTAGTTGTGGCAGATGAACGTGGTAACCAGAGAGGTCGGTCAAAGACAAGAAGAAATGTCAAGTACCTCTTTTTCAACAAGTAGGGTCATGTGTAGAGAAACTGTTATGAATTGAAAAATCATAAGGAAGAAAATAAGGTGCACGACACCAATTCTGAGGATAATGATGTAAATATTATTCAGGGTGAGGGTGATTTACTTTCATTTTGTGTTGATTGTCTCAAGTTAGATTTGTACACTAAATGGGTGGTTGATTCAGCAGTGTCAAGCCATATTACACCGAAGAGGGATTTATTTTCTTCATATAAAGAAGGTTACTTTGGTATATTAAAGATGGGAAATGTGTATTATATTGATTTCATTAGTGTTGGTGATATTTGTATCACTACGAATGCAGGTTTTATGTTGATATTTAAGGATGTGCGGTATGTGCCAAGTATATGCCGTAATTTTTTATCTACTTGTACTCTTGATAATGATAGATTCAAGAGTTCATTTGGAAGTGGAAGATGGACCTTAACTAGAGGTTCTATGGTTTATGCATGAGGCAGAATGGAAAAAATGCTTTACAGGATGGATGTAAAGGCATGCAGTGATGTGACGAATCTAGTTTCGAAGAGGACTTCATTGTATTTATGGAATAGGAAATCATCCTGCATGATTCAAAGACCATAGACTAAGATGAAGAATGTTTTGAAGAAAAAGCATGTAAGGTTAGGTGTTTCAGGTCTTAAACCTAATTATTTTCCTTAAGAGAGTTCAAATAGTGAAGAAATAATTAAAATCAATGATCAGGGTGATGTGATGAGAGTTTCAAACTGCTTAGAGGATGTTGAATAGAGGGCGTAATTAATTATTATAGGTTCTTTGGATTATGTACTGATCCCAATTATGGGGGAGCCATATATTTTTTATTCTAGTATTGGAACTGTAGAAACTGGTATGATGAAGACTTTGGAATTTAGATTTCTTTTGTAGGGGGAACTTTCCATCAGAGATGAAAAGGTGGGATGTCATGTTTTCCGTAGAGGATGACGGTTGGTGTGATACCAAACATTTTTCTTTCTAACTAAGTTTGTTGGATGTGATATTCCTCTTCGATTGGATGAAGGGTGGGATTTTTGGAGTTCATATAATGTGGATATAAATAGGAGATGAGGGATTTATTTTAAAAATTAAAATGGTGGTTCATTTTTCTTGTTTTCCAGGTTGTTTGAACATATATATTTTTATATATTTGAGATGATATCTTTTTAAAAAAAATGAAAGATACATGGGGAGAGGTATATTTTTATATATCTATTTAAAAAAATATTTGGCACATTAGGTCCTATAAAAAATGGAAACATGAATCACTTGTGCAGTACAATGGATACTTGAGTGATGATTTCTCAGTATGGGAAATAGTGGGCAGTGGAAAATCAGGTTGTGCAATGAGGTACTACAATGGAGTCGTGTGTTTGGTTTTGATCTCTGAAGGGTGGCATCTTATCACAAGACTATTATCCAAGTGGCAGTGAAGGCATATCGAGGTTTGAATTTCACATAGGTTTTATACGTTGTATTTGTAATTCAAGTTTGGTTTATTACTTGTATTTTGTGTACTCTTTGATTCATAGTGTATTTTCTCAGAGCTTCCCTATGGTATTTTAATCTTCCACAAGGACGTTTTTTTCCATTTTCAAATCTATTTCCACATTTATTATTCTTCTATTTTGTTTTACACATAATTTATGTTGGCGATTCTCACAATTATCATTGTTGAAACTGATTTTTATTCTGGACTAATCTGCTTCCCACACAATGGCCAGAAGTGAGTAGCAGAAAATTAGGTTGTTCAATGAGGTGTTGCAATGATTCCATGTGTTCTTTTTTTGTCTCTGAAGGGTGAAATGTTATCATAAGATGATTATCAGATGGGTATTGAAGGTGTATCGAGGTTTTAATTTCACACAGGTTTTCTATGATGTATTTACAATTCAAGTTTGGACTATTACTTGGATTCTGTGTACTCTCTAATTCATAGTGGATTTTCATGGAGTTTCCCCATGGTTTTTCAATCCTCCTCAAGGAGGTTTTTTCCATTTTAAAATATTTTTTCCCATTTATTATTATATTATTGGGTTTTACACTTCATTTACGTTGGCGATTCTCATAATTATTATTATCGTAGGTGAGTTTTATTCTAGACTGATCTGCTTCTAGCCCAATAGGGATGATTTTAATGACTGTCATTAATTTTAGGGTGAAAAGTTATATTAAATTGGCGTATTTATTTTTCTTACCATTTACACATTTTAGGGTTCTAAATATCTGAAAATCCCTTCATCTTCGGTGTTTTATCATTCCATCAAGTCTGAATAACCCCATATCTCCTCCAAGAATGATTGGTGAAGATCATTGGGTAGTCTTCCTCCACCATTATTGTCACGACCCCCTCACACCAAAGATGCCCCACCTGAGCTGGAAATTGTGAAAGGGAGATAATGACCCCCGAGTCCTGCCCCCAGTAGGCCCCAGAGTGGCGACTAGCACCAAGGGTATGAGTTTTCACAAATTTGGGGGGCATTACCGGTTTTATTATTTAAGATCAGGAAATAGGATGAGTCAAACACCAAAATAAAAAGGAACAAGCAAATGAAAATAAACCCAAAACCAAACCCATATGCATGTTTTATACAATACTGAAACAAAGGTACAAGTGCAAGAAAAGCTCCAAAGTACAATACAAAAAAAAAGAAAAAACTACAACAAGCAAACTCCAAAGCCCAACAAGCAAGGTCCCGCATGGTCCATGAATTCCTCCTGAAAACCTAAAAGTAAACGTAGGGTGAGCATACAAGTATACTTAGTAGGAAAACCTAAATCTCCCGTGCACAGGTGGGGAGACATCCTAATGCCCCGTGAGAAAACAGAAGGAACCAAATCCTAGCAAGGAATCTATCCACACAACCTTACAAGCCACACTCAACAAATATCACAAGTCAATAGAGTAGTATAGTAATATTATCAAAGTATGAGTACCCCACACCACCTTCCCACTGCATACTGCTCAAGACCACACGCCTAATGCTCTGATGCTTCCCCCTCTTCCTGAGCTAGTGTGGAAACCTGGATATACGAAGCTCGAGCTAGTGCCGCAACCTGGCCATACGAAGCTCATAGTATCCCACCGGCACTCAATCCTCGGCCATCATAGTATCCTTTCATCACTCAATCCTTGGCCATAACCACATCTCATCCCGAAGACACCTGGGAACCACATCATATCTCATCCCAAAGACACCTGGGAACATATCAGATCCTCATCCCGAAGACTCTTGGGAAACATCTGTCGTAACCTGACCAAAGGATCTTGGGCTATAGAACTTGGAAGAGGGAGCATAGGGAAGAATAGTAACCAGCCATCCTTTAGATGTTTGAGAATCTCACCCCCCTTCCCATGGGTGTTTGGCACGTAGTGCTCAACATGGGTGGGGTGCGTAAAGAAACATAAAACGTACATATTTATATAATTATATCAACCACTCAGCCCATCCTAAGGCCTCTACAAAAAAGATCTGATCACATGCATCGGCACAGCTACCTCGAAAGTATGCACAAAATAAACAACCCCAAACCCCATTAAGCTTTTCATGTTTCAACAGTTTTAGTTTATCAGTTCCTTAACTACCGAGTAACTAACAACAACCAAACTAGATCAATAATTCGTAAAACATATCCATGACAACCACAAATAAAGTTAGGGAAAACACAAGTAACACAATACCATTTTCTTTTATCAGCCAATCAATTCCATTTATTTTTCTTATTTAATAAACTACCATGCCCCACAATTCATTAGTTAACTCTTCCACTTTTATTCATATGCACAACCCATCCCTGCAGCCCTGCTGCCAACCACCATAACCACAAACACATCGGAAACAATAATTGTACCACATCATCATCCCTTTAATACTATTTATCGTAGCTCTGTTTCCCATCACAACCATATCATACACGACAACCCACAACCAATCCAACTGCAGCTCCCCTGCTTACCCGTTCCACAACAACCCACAAAACACCCCTTCACATAATTAAACCCCAACCGACACCCACAAAATTCATTCTTTCATTTAGTTTAACCGGGTTAATCATACAAGGGTTCCAGGTATTCATTTAATTATCCAACTTTATATGATAAACTAATTTCCACATTCTATGAAATTCCATCCACAAAACAATCCATAAAAATAGGGCAACATTTAATTGTGCAAGTAAAGACCCCCAACGACCGTGATTTTCAATAGGCATAAGCCTATTCAATTCACAACATAATCAAAGGATAATCATTGATGGAAATAAAACAACAATATCAAAAAAAATTCCCAAAACCCATTCTTTAACTAGTTATTATCCTTATTTATTGGTTCAACTGTATCTCATGAAAACAAGAGAATACCCACCCCGCATGATGCACAAAGGAGAGAGAGATGAAGGTAAGATCCCTACCTGAACAGGTTTTGATGTCCTTCTGCAAGAAAAGCCACCACAAGGATTTCGATCACTCCTCCCGACGACTATGTCCTCCCATGGACGCTGCGGCACAACCGCACTAACAACCAAGAGAGACTCCATTAAGGTTTAAGGTTTCACTTGTCATAGCATGGCAAGGAGGAACATAAAGAGGAGATCGAGGAAGGAATAAGAACGGGGTAGAACGTACTATTAAGATGACGTTCGTCGAAGAGCATCGTTCCCATCAAATATCATCAATATCCTCGGTAGGAAACTATGAATAGGAAGTCGAAGAAGAGGAAAAGGAATGAGGTGCACGATGTTCTCCTCGTCGACACGATCTCGCAGCCACCGATAGATCGACGATCAGAGTCCGAATGAAGAAGATAGGAAGAAGGCTTTTGGGTCATCCGGGAGCGTCGTCGTGCGGAGAAGAAGAGGGGTCCGTAAATAACACATGACCCTCTTTTATATAGGAAACGAAAAGTTAAAACGGTACGCAATGTGTATTAATGAATACACGATGTGACTGTACAACTATTACGTTGTTTGACTGGTCAACACACGACACATCATGTGGTTTCCATGCGTTTAATGATAATAATAACTTCAATTAATAATAGGTGTTTTATTGACCCGAGAAATGAGTCATAAAAATGTATTCATCATTGGTCTTTAAATGGTCGTCATAATTTCAAGGTTGCAATGTCACAAATGGTTCGCCATTCCAACACCGTATGAGGGAGATACGTTGGATAAAATATCCCATAATAATAACAATATTATTATTATTGGGTTTTTCATGGACCTGAGCCATGAACCATAATTTAATATCCAACCTTAGATTTGAAACTATCGTATTAATGACAGGATCACATCGCCACTGACGAGAAGTCAATCGGATGTCGCACGCGGGAGTTATGACGGGTCGAAGATTTAATAATAATATTAAATCTATTTCTTCACGAGCGTTTCGGGTACCTGATCTGAAAACCTTAAAAATAAATCCAATATTGGACTCATAATTTCAGTCTCGAAGTCAGGATCTCACTGCCACTGACGGTTCGTAAAACCGAGGTCGCACGAAGGAGTTATAGACTAAACATGGTTTTCCCAACAAAATTAATAATTACATTATTATATTGTATTATTTAATTTAATTCCTTAAATTATCACATTCTATCTCTAATCTCCTTTGAGATTTATTCACAAAGGTATCCCATTTTTTTAGGTGGGTTACACATGAAGCCTCTCTCTTAAATTCATTTGTATATAAATTTTATTTCCTTTCAACATGTTTCTCTCTCCAATCTTCTTCCTTTCTTCCACAATTTTATCACGCCCCAACAAAAGTGGCGCCTCCCCTTTTCTTTATTATTTCATCACCTTGTAATCTCTCTCCAATCTCCTTTCTTTCTTCAATGTTATTATTAATAAAAATTCAATATTAATAACACTCATCATTAATGTTCTAATTTAATCCCATAAAATTAGTTTACCATGTTTATTCTTATATTAAATTAAAACCATTCCATTTAGTTAAATTCAAATCATTTAATTTACTAACCAAAAATTAAACCCATTTAATTTCATTTACCAATCACACACATATTTGTGTCACCATTATCATTATTATTTAATACAATAGTAATAAATCCTCTTTCAATTTCATCAACGGGTCTCCATCATTATTAATAATTATTATTATTATTATTGATGCCCAATTATTATCTTATAATTACTCCCTCTCTCTCATCACATGATATTCACGCACGGGTTTGGAACCCCTTCCATTCTTCGTTATCATTTTATTATTATTTTTTATAATCTATTAAATGAATATTATTTTAATTATTTTAATATTCAAAAATACAAGTTTGATTCACCCATAAGGGGTTTCGCTCCATGAATTTCATTCCTTTATAATTTATTACATGCGCCTCCCATTATATTTCCATTACACACATAATTTATTATTTAATAAAATTTAAATAAATCAAAAAGAAACCATTTAATCTAAATAACACCAAATATTTTCACGCCACCCTTATCAATTATTATTATCAAAAATTATTATTATAACACGCGTCGTGTTTGACCACATCAAATTTTTACAAAGTAATGGACAGGAGAGGTTCGGGCCATTACATCAGATACCTCTCAAAACATTCTCGTCCTCAAGAATTAAAAACCAACCCATAAAAAGGGGAAAGGTCTGAACAACCACCCCATAAGATACCTCTCAGGGCTCTCATCATAACATGAATCCAACCACTATCCTAATTATATGAGTCAGGGAATTCCTTCCCCCATGTTGAGATATTATCTACTTTAGGCGGCACTGACTCGCCCGCACAGGTTTAATCGCATCCACATTAACGCGTCTCGATTAGGGATTAGGTCCTCGCACCCCCATAATTTAGGATTTCTCATACACACACTTCCCCTAACACCGCACAAAATAAGCAACACGCTGCCAAAACACATGGATTGGGGAATTCCTTCTCCCATGTCAAGATACTATCTGCTTTGGGTGGCACTGACTCGCCCTCGCGGGTTTCATCGCATCCACATTAATGCTTCTTGATTAGGGATTAGGTTCTCCTCTCCCCACATGTTAGGAATCTTCAAACACATTTAAAGGAAAGAGGGAAACATCTTAGCATTATAGACTCATGAAAAAAAAGGTACATGCCCAAAGCATAGGAGAGAATGATTTTCAACAAAAGAGTGTTATGCTCCTGAATTTAAACAAAACATAAACGAGAGAATTTAAGTAAAACCGAAAACATCTCTCTCGATCTCTAGACTTGCTAGGGTTGCTGCTTCTCTTGCGTGCAACTGTCCGCGTCCCACTCCTCTACCTTTCTCTTGACGTCCAGGTGTCATAGTTGTTCGGTAAACAAGGAACTCCTAAGCCCAAGTAGCAAGGAAACTTTCTCAAGGTTTCATTTTATTTCGATTTCATTCCCAGAACACCCAAATAAAGTAAAACACAAATCATGATGATTCATGTACCATTACTAGGGTCTCTACCCTGCAATCAATGTAGTCTTACTTGGTCGTTCATTAAGCTCAGAGTCCTTGCATCGGATCATAGGGGGCTATAAAATCCCGTGTCCTAGTTGGTCTTCTCTGGCCTATGTCTTGCACCAAGATCTGCCAACACTGTTGACCTACCATCACATGCAATCCTCACTGTGCCTAACTCCAGACTTCATCATATCTCTCAACCATCAGCCTCTGATACCATTCTGTCATGACCCCCTCCCACCAAAGATTCCCCTCCTGAGATGGCAATGGTGAAAGGGAGATAATGACCCCCGAGTCACACCCCCAGTAGGCCTCGGAGTGGAGACTATCACCAAGGGTATGAGTTTTCACAAATTTGGGGGGCATTACCCTTTTTATTATTTAAGATCAGGAAATAGGATGAGTCAAACACCAAAAGAAAAAGGAACAAGTAAATGAAAATAAACCCAAAACCAAACCCATATGCATGTTTTATACAATACTAAAACAGAAGTACAAGTACAAGAAAAGATCCAAAGTACGATACCAAAAAAAAAGCAAAAACTGCAACAAGCAAACTCCAAAGCCCAACAAGAAAGGTCCCGCATGGTCCCTGAAGTCCTCCTGAAAACCTAAAAGTAAACGTAGGGTGAGCATACAAGTATACTCAGTAGGAAAACCTAAATCTCTTGTGCATAGGTGGGGAGACATCCTAATGCCCTGTGAGAAAACAAAAGGAACCAAATCCTAGCAAGGAATCTATCCACACAACCTTACAAGCCACACTCACCAAATATCGCAAGTCAATAGAGTAGTATAGTAATATTATCAAAGTATGGGTACCCCGCACCACCTTCTCACTGAATACTGCTCAAGCCCTCATGCCTAAAGCTCTGATGCTTCCCCCTATTCCACATATAGTACCGCAACCTGGCCATACAAAGCTCGAGCTAGTGCCATAACCTGGCCATACGAAGCTCATAGTATCCCGCCGTCACTCAATCCTCGGCCATCATAGTATCCCGTCGGCACTCAATCCTCGACCATAACCACATCTCATCCCAAAGACACCTGGGAACCACATAATATCTCATCCTGAAGACACCTGGGAACATATCACATCCTCATCCCAAAGACTCTTGGGAAACATCTGTCGTAACCTGCCCGAAGGATCTTGGGCTACAGAACCAGGAAGAGGGAGCACAGGGAAGAACAGTAACCAGCCATCCTTTAGATATTTGAGAATATCACCCCCCGTCCCATGGGTGTTTGACACGTAGTGCTCAACATGGGTGGGGCGTGTAAAGAAATATAAAATGTACATATTTATATAATTATATCAACCACTCAGATCATCCTAAGGCTTCTAAACAAAAGATCTGAGCACATGCCTCGGCACTGCTACCCCGAAAGTATGCACACAATAAATAGCCCCAAACCCCATTAAGCTTTTCATGTTTCAACAGTTTTAGTTTATCAGTTCCTTAACTACCGAGCAACTAATAACAACCAAACCAGATCAATCATTCGTAAAACATATCCCTGCCAACCACAAATAAAGTTAGGGAAAACACAGGAAACACAATACCATTTTCTTTTATCAGCCAGTCAATTCCATTGATTTTCCGTATTTAATCAACTACTTGGCCCCACAATTCATTAGTTAACTATTCCACTTTTATTCATA
Organism: Viscum album; assembly: GCA_963277665.1. Taxonomy (NCBI): domain Eukaryota; kingdom Viridiplantae; phylum Streptophyta; class Magnoliopsida; order Santalales; family Viscaceae; genus Viscum; species Viscum album. The sequence continues at coordinate 673,404,741 of OY728123.1, forward strand.
TGCACAACCCATCCCTGCAGCCCTGCTGCCAACCACCATAACCACAAACACATTGGAAAAAATACCCATACCACATCATCATCCCTTTAATACTATTTATCATAGCTCTGTTTCCCATCACAACCATATCATACACGCCAACCCACAACCAAGCCAACTGCAGCCCCGCTGCTCACCCGTTCCACAACAACCCACGAAACACCCCTTCACATAATTAAACCCCAACCGGCACCCACAAAATTCATTCTTTCATTTAGTTTAACTGGGGTGATCATACAAGGGTTCCAGGTATTCATTTAATCATCCAACTTTACATGATTAACCAATTTCCACATTCTATGAAATTCCATCCACAAAACAATCCAGAAAAATAGGGCAACATTTAATTGTGCAAGAAAAGGCCCCCAACGACCATGATTTTCAGTAGGCATAAGCCTATTCAATTCACAACATAATCAAAGGATAATCATTGATGGAAATAAAACAACAATATCAACAAAATTTCCCCAAAACTGTTCTTTAACTAGTTATTATCCTTATTTATTGGTTCAACCGTATCTCATGAAAACAAGAGGATACCCACCCCGCATGATGCAAAAATTAAATAGATAAGAAGGTAAGATCCCTACCCGAATAGGTTTTGATGTCCTTCTGCGAGAAAATCCACCACGAGGATTTCGATCACTCCTCCCGACGACTACATCCTCCCATGGACGCTGGGGCATAATCGCACTAACAACCAAGAGAGACTCCATTAAGGTTTAAGGTGTCACTTTTCATAGCATGGCAAGGAGGAACAGAAATAGGAGATCTAGGAAGGAATAAGAACGGGGTAGAACGTACCATTAAGATGATGTTCGTCAAAGAGCGTCGTTCCCATAAAATATTAGCAATCTCCTCGGTAGGAAAATATGAAGAGGAAGTCAAAGAAGAGGGAAAGGAACGAGGTTCATGATGTTCTCTTCATCGACACGATCCCGCAGCCACCGACAGATCGACGATCGGAGTCCGGATGAAGAAGATAGGAAGAAGGCTTATGGGTCATCCGGGAGCGTAGCCGTGCGGAGAAGAAGAGGGGTCTGTAAATAACACGTGACCCTCTCTTATATAGGAAATAAAAAGGTAAAATGTTACGCAACGTGTATTAATGAATACACGATGTGACCGTACAACTATTACGTTGTTTAACTGTTCAACACACGACATATCATGTGGTTTCCATGCGTTTAATGATAATAATAACTTCAATTAATAATAGGTGTTTTATTGACCCGATACATGAGTCATAAAAATTTATTCATCATTGGTATTGAAATGGCCGTCATAATTTCAGGGTTGCAACGTCACAAACGGTTCTCCATTCCAACACCGTATGAGGGAGATACGTTGGATACAAGATCCCGTAATAATAACAATATTATTATTATTGGGTGTTTCAGGGACCTGAGCCACGAACCATAATTTAATATCCAACCTTAGACTTGAAACGATTGTATTAATGATAGGATCACATTGCCACTGATGAGAAGTCAATTAGATGTCGCACGCGGGAGTTATGACCGGTCGAAGATTTAATAATAATATTAAATCTATTAATTCACGAGCGTTTCGGGTACCCGATCTGAAAACCTGAAAAAGACATCCAATATTGGACTCATAATTTCCATCTTGAAGTCAGGATCGCACTTTCGCTGACGGTTCGTAAAACCGAGGTCGATGGAAGGAGTTATGGACTAAACATGGTTTTCCCAACAAAATTAATAATTACATTATTATATTATATTATTTAATTTAATTCCTTAAATTATCAAATTCTCTCTCCAATATCCTTTTAGATTCACACACAAAGTTATCCCATTTTTTTAGGTTGGTTACACATGGAGCCTCTCTCTTAAATTCATTTGTATATAAATTTTATTTCCTTTCAACATGTTTCTCTCTCCAATATTCTTCCTTTCTTCCACAATGTTATCACGCCCCAACAAAAGTGGTGTCTCCCCTTTTCTTTATTATTTCATCACCTTGTAATCTCTCTCCAATCTCCTTTCTTTCTTCAATGTTATTATTAATAAAAATTAATATCAATAACACTCATCGTTAATGTTCTAATTTAATCCCATAAAATTAGTTTACCATGGTTATTCTTATATTAAATTAAAACCATTCCATTTAGTTAAATTCAAATCATTTAATTTACTTACCAAAAAATAAACCCATTTAATTTCATTTACCAATCACACACATATTTGTGCCACCATTATCATTATTGTTTAATACAATAGTAATAAATCCTCTTTCAATTTCATCAACCGGTCTCCATCATTATCATTAATAATTATTATTATTATTGACGCCCAATTATTATCTTATAATTACTCCCTCTCTCCCATCACATGATATTCATGCATGGGTTGGGAACCCCTTCCATTCTTCATTATCATTTTATTATTTTTTTATAATCTATTAAATTAATATTATTATAATTATTTTAATATTCAAAAATATAAGTTTGATTCACCCATAAGGGGTTGCGCTCCGTGTATTTCATTCCTTCATAATTTATTACATGCACCTCCCATTATATGTCCATTACACACATAATTTATTATTTACTAAAATTTAAATAAATCAAAAAGAAACCATTTAATCTAAATAACCCCAAATATTTTCACGCCACCCTTATCAATTATTATTATCAAAAATTATTATTCTAACACGCATCGTGTTTGACCACATCAATTTTTTATAAAGTAATAGACCAGATAGGTTCGGGCCATTACAATTATTGTGTGAGGTTGTAGTGTCTTGTGTTTCTAGATCAGAAGAAAATCCAAAGGGATTTGAATTTTTGTTGTTTGGTAGACGACCCATTTTTTAAATTGAGATTTATAATGAAATTTTGAGAGTTGGATCACTTCAATGTGTTGTTTTTAGATATGGTTCAAGGATCTAGGGGTCCCTTGGGTGTTTAGTTGGGTTTTGAGAGTGTCGGGCTATGAAATTTAAGGATTTTAGTGGAATGGTAAGGGTGCATAGTTTTCTAAAACTGTGTGGCCCACCAATGCAAACTATGTGGTGCCTGTAGGTGAGCAGGAGTAACCCACATGGGTTATGCATAGTTTCCCAAATCATGTGCCTATCCTGCAGGCTTACTTCTATTTAGGTATTGTGCGTTCATTTTTCATCGCATGGTTGGTTCTTGGTTTGGCTAACCATGCGGCCAAGATTGTGAAACCCTCTCCTCTTAAGCAGTAGCCTTCACACAGTTGGCGCACTGTTTGTCCAATCTTGCACCTCATTAAAGGGGTTAAATTACTCTTTTTCCCCTCTTCCTTATTTATTTTCCTTCCTTCTTTATTCTTCCTCCTCTGTGTGCAACAGCTCCTCCTTGGATTATTTTTTCTCCTCCTCTAGGTATGAATAGATCTCCCTCATACATCCTCTAATTCTAGTGTCATTAGGTGCATTGGAATCATCACAGTAAGTATACAACAACTTTTTCTTCCAATATTTTTTAACATTTTCTCTCATTGTTCTATTTTGGTGTGATCTCATTTTCCCTATTCTAAGGGAATATTTCCATTTCTTTGATTTCTCTCAAACCAGACCAAATCAAATCTTGACATCGGATTTGTAGGTCATACTAAGAATGAGGTAGGTGTTCTGTAGATTTTCATTTTAGTTTTTTCTCTTTTATAAAATTTCATCATGTTCCACACACCGGACTTATCTAGTGTTGCTCTAATTTAAAGTTTTAGCTTAATTAAAGTTTCTTAGATCTCCTTGTGTTTTGTTTGAACCTCCTTTGTATGGTTAGAGGTTTGAACTCAACCGAAACCACCCCTTTAGGTTGAGTTTGTTAAATATCTTGTGTTGAACCTTGTCTGCCTTATGTGTAAGCCACCCCTTTGGGTGTACAGTTTAAATTATAATTTGAATTGTGATGCTTCATGCTGTAAACTACCATGAAATGGGTTAATTTTGACCTCATGATGAAATAAAATTATTTAAATTAAATGAAATGAAATTTTTGATAACAATGATACATTTTTATAATAAAACCCATCTATTATGGTGAATTTTATTCTAAACCAAAAATGATAATTTTGTGTGTGTGTGTTAGGCCTTACATGGTCTTATGGTATGAGTGCTTACCATGGCCTTCTATAAAAGGATTAAGTGTGATTTCTTAGTTGTGGTTGAATGTGATGGTCTTTCCTTTCTAAAATGAATTAGTAAATGGGTGTGACCCTCTCATGGAAAACTTGTTTATGTTAAGGCATACTTGATATCATGACCTTTTTATCTTGTTTAAATTAATTGATTAAACTAATTGTAGATGTCATGAGTGATGACCAGGTTTCCTTCCATGGAACACCAAGGACAAGATCATCATGTTTATTTTAACATCACCATTGTATTTCGTATATGCTAGGGGTGATATTGGTATTCTAGGATAGGCTCACTATGTGTTCTTCTTATCTCATTGTTAGAGATACTAATTCCCTAGGGGAGACACCTTATATGAGATCGTTGGTGAGATGGTTGTACCTGGCTATGAGTGAGACTTGGTCCCCAATGTGAGATACTAGGTATCTGATCATAGGTTATTGTCTTATAGTAGTCCAGGAGTGACACTTGTGAGGCCTTTCATGGGGTCTCATTGGATGGACTCTAATGGAAGTGATCATTACAGTGCCCCAGTGCGATACACAGGTTCCTTATTAAGGTTCACCTTGGACGGGCTCGGGATGTTGTCTTTTAAAAATTTGGTAGTTACTTTATAAAAAAGGATATATTTTTATATATTTTTCATCTATGGGATGCATCCACCAATACAAACCACATTATTAGGGTTAATCCATCTCATGATTCCTATTTCACACCATTTTTAGTATCACTTTCCCCTTATCTTATTTTTACAGGTTGCTAATGGTTCATACATTTCCAGTTTAGGTTGAAGTAGGTATGGTCGGGTTATGTGTCCTTACGAAACCTAAGCCTAACTTAGTTAATTATTTATTTTCATGGCTGTTCAGTTTGGTATATAGGTACATTGGTTATTTTATATGCACAAACTGAACTATAATTTAAACACTATTGGTGGTGGCCTACTGAGTAAATCTCACACCCTATTCAGGCCTCCATGGAACTAGGGTACCTGAATAGACCTCCTTGGTTGAAGGATCATGATCCTTGGTTGAAGGATCAGGATCCTCAATTTATTACTTTCATAGTCATGCTTATACCCAGGAGTTAGGAGCAAAGGACTGAGTTCGTTCTCAAGATGTTTGAGGAGACTTCCCTTTGGGAATTTTTTTTCTTTTTCATTGTTCATGTATTGTAACATATCGCATGTTGTATGTTTCCTTCCTTATTATATAGAATCACATGAAAATGCATTCATTATTAGTGGTATATTTTGATTGGACATCTTTGTTCTGTTATTAGATTTATCTTCTGTTGCTTTTTCATTTCTTATTACTGCTTCCATTGTTTTTTGATTTACACCTGATTATACCAATATGTGACTCTGGTCACAAGGGTATAGTCTCCCCATCATACCACCATTAGACCCTCTCTAATAGTTGTCAGCCTCTGGTGTATGGTGAGGTATGCTTGAGGCCATGTGGTGACTACTCTGACTTCTATTTCTATAGTCAGTCGGGTCGGGATATTACAAAGTGGTATTAGAGATTTTTTTTCCTTTATCTTACTTTTTTGTGCTGGTAGAAAGGAGACTATGAATGTATCGGTGCTTGGTAAATATTCACGCATGGGAGTGATCAACCCATATACGAGGAAAATTCCTAGTGCCTAGGGTTGGTATTACTGTTTTTTATTTTAGATTATTTTGATTTTACCTTGAGTGATTGGAGTACTTTCCACTGCTTACTAATTTATGAGGTTTATAGATTTTTTAACTATCCTATTGTGGAAAATAAGTAGCATTACATGAATCATTATATACACATAGATATTCACATGTCATGCATATTTCATGAATTGTAGATTTCATTGTTAGTCCATTTGAAATTGTTCATGTATCTTGCATGTTAATTTCCTATATATTATATTTCATGACGGATTCTCTTAGTAACATGTTTAGTTTTTTCCTTCTTAGATATTTTATTCGCATGCCTCTATAATTTTAATCATCATGTCTTGCATGTATGCCTTGTTTGGGTGTTTTTATACTAGCATAGTAACTTTTCATGCTTATTTTTCATTCTTGTGTTTATTTAGCATTCCAAGTGATTATTTTAGCATGGATAGTTTCTTATCATGTTTTGGTAATTAATAAATGTGATTTATCTAACTTCCATGCATATATTCTTGTTTAACATGGGTTGAAACATGTTAGTTGAAATTAAATGGGGGTCAATTTAAAATATGTAAGGTGTATGGGCACCTTATAAATTGGGAACTAATTAACCGTATAATTGAATTGTTATTAATGTGTTTTATATACATAAATAATATTTTATAAATGCTAAAACTGTTAAAATTTTATTTTATCCATAATTAATTGGTTGTGACCATATGGGATCCAATTTCCAATTAGTAAATTGTATGGGTGCTTTATAAGTTAGAAGAGGGTGGCACATATAATCAAAACAATGTAGGTGCACTATATATGTATAAAGGATTTGGAATAAATGTTAAGGATGTTGAATTTTCTTTTAAATTCTAGATTAAATTGTTGGGGTTAGATGGGAGTTTCCTATAACTTGTAAAGTGTATGGGCGCTTTATATAGTGAATGGTGGTAACCTATAAAAACTGAACCATCTATTTTGAGCCATCTAATTGGAATCTATTGTAAATATAAATGTTGTTTAATTGAATTTCAATGATATAGCACCTTTATAAGGTTTTACACCTCTATTTCATGGTTATAATGACCCCTATGACTAAGTTAAAAATGCACAATTGGCCCAAGTAGGTTGGTTGGTGCATGTTTCTTAATGATTGAACCATGAAGGGTGTTTTAAATGTCTAATTCTTAAACTATTGGGTTGTTTTTAGATGAACCAAAAATGGTTAAAAAGGACCCTATTAGGTTTCATTTACCTTACCTTGATGCGCCTTAATGTTAAACCCAATGGGGTTAGGTTATTCTATATACAGGTGGTTATTTAAAGTGTCCACTTTTTTATGGATTCTTTCTTAGCAGTACCCCCTTTAATTAATAAAATACCTTTTAATCTTCTTGATATTATTTATTGTGATGAATTTTAAATAAATTAATGCTGTTTAAATTGGGTTCATGTAAATAAAATTATCCTAATAATAATAGAATGTAAATAAATAAATAATTATTGAGAAGGTAGTTTATTATAACTTACATGTTTTCCCATATGGCCTTAACTATATTCCATGCTTTATAAATAGTATTAGTTTTTATTTAAAACTAAACCTTGAAATTTTTAAAATAATTCAATGAGTTTTGGTTTAATGATTTATAATGGAACCTTGAGAGGTTTTATAAGACTTAACCCTCATGTAAGGGTACTGAGTGTGTTCTTGAGTTTTTCCTTGAAACGGAATGTGAGTGTTTTCCATAGGCTTCTTCCTTCCTAAGACTGAATCTAAATGATGGTCCCTTAATCCTAGTGAACTTTTATAGGCATGACCACATTTTGGGTCAATTTTTTCTATTTCAATAATGATATATCCCTTGTAGGTAATGCCCTCAGATCTTAAAACCCTTGCTAGTTTCTTTTGAGTAGTTTTAGTTGTGAAGTGTTGTTCAGGTGTTGTTCTCAATGTAGGAAACTTAGTTTCTAAAATGACATTGTTTGTTTGATGGGTGTCCATAAATTATTTAACCTTTTCTATGAGTGTGAGCATTATGAAATGCTCAGTTCTAGAATGCTAGACATGCCAAGGGCATGGTCATCTATTTAAGTAGGTCATGTAGCCCTCCCTTATTTTCCCTCTTCAGTGATGGTTGACTTGATATGTCATTAGTTGGGTTAATATTCATATAGGGTAATATGGCTTTAGGTTTAACCTATTAAAATTCATCATATACTCAAATTCATAGGTTTGATAATCCTATAGATTTTATCAGAGATGTTTTTTTCCTTTTTTAACTTGGGTTAGTATTCATTAATATATGTAGTACTCATCATCTTTTCAAATCGTGTGACAAACCAGTTGAGTTTGGTGGAAGTTGTTTAAGCCTTGTGACATGATGCATCAATCATAGGTCATCTCCAGAGTCAAGTGACCTGAGATTCTGATGAAATCAACCTTTTCCAATGTTTGATATGATGTTTTGAAGAGGATCAGGTGTTTGACATACTGTTTAGACATCTTGGATTTTACGCATAATGACATGGTGCATGTGGACCTAACTCGGGAGGAGAGTCACGTGTACGTATGAATGTGAATCTAATCTAGTGATCTCAAGGGGCTAGTTTCCTATATTTTTTTTAATTATTGATAAATAATTAAGGATAACTCTAGGTCCCATAGTTAGTGGTCGATGGAGTGTGTTCCATGGGATGAGTTCCTTTCTCAACAAACTTGATGATAAGGACACTCCTAAGGTGGGGAGTGTCACGTAAATTCTAGTTAAACGTGTCTTTCCAAGTAGAAGGAACACAGCCATGAAAATACCATTAGAAAATGGTTTTTCTTATTTAAAATTCTCCTATAATTGGTAATATCTTGTTTTAAGTTGGTTCTTTTTGGAGAGTATGACAATGTTGTTCTTGGTTGTATGTGAAACCTTTGTAACATCATCGGTTGGGAAAGGACTTTAGTGGTTGTTCTTAGGCATGAATGGGATGCCTTGTGTCATAAAGGAATCATTGTTGGTTAATTTTAATGAACCATAGGAATTATTAATGCTCTTATAAGTAATTTTACCTGTAATGGTTTGATAGTCCTTCCCTTTGGATTTTGGAAAAGTTGGTTCAAAAATGTATTGAGTACTTCTCTCTATTTATGGATAAAGTGCCTTGGGTCCTTTCTGAAGAGTTTTTAAATACTCTTAGTGTAAATTTGTATTAAATATGACTATGTCCCCTATCTTGGTATCATATGGGTATAATGAGAGAGTGTTGGTATTATACCATTACAAAGTTTTAAAAGTCGTTGGGATGGTTTGGGTGGTTTTGATGAGAGTTCTCTCCAAAAGAATGGTTTTACTTAGAAGTGTGGTTAGTCCTGATTGATACCTAGGTTCCCAAGTATGAACATAATGTATGGACTCATGGACACCATTTTTTTCCTTTGGCTTGATTTCCTAGGTGGATTCCACTTTGGGGATAGTCAGTGTCCTCAAAACATAGACATTTGGACTTGTGATAGTGTCTCACTTGTAAGAATAGGGGTATGGATTTCCTTGTATGATATACTTAAAATACAATTGATGAGTATAAGGTTACCCCATAATTCCATTGGGCCAAGAAGGGGGTTTTATCCAAGATTATCCAAATATGTCAGATTGAGAATGTTCCTATGTTTTTATTGAGCCAATATGGTTTAAATGGATGTTTTGTCTTGAGACGATACCTGAAGATGGTTTTAGGCTTTGATGGGGGTTCTCAGAGAATTAATGAGGTGCCTTATTTTAAAGTCATCAGGTCTATATTTTTAAATCCATAGTCCACCTAAGTTGGGTGACTTGAGGGTAGTTGACCAGGGGTGGTGTGTCTTGATACCCCTCACTTTTTTCATATTTTGTCGGTGAAGAGCCGCTAAATGGCATGTTCTTGGGTAAGAAAGGTGCGATGTAAGTGTAGATTGTATTTATTCATGGAAGGGTCATCATGTTTAGTTTATATGAGGTTGTTTTGGGATATACCATTCTATCGGACCATGTCGCGTGTTGTCAGCATCGTTGGAATGCTACGGGCATGTCTTGAATGACAATTCTGATGATAGAGATACCATGATTCAGAATTGGCCCAAAAAATCCAGAACCTATGGTGGAAGCACTATAGGTTGGGTGATTAAGGAGATGAAAATGTGATCATGCATTGGGTATTATGGGCTTGGGTAGGCATCATCTCAGTGTTTTAGTTTTGAATTCATGTGTTGGATCAAGTCTCTATAGTTTAAATACCATATGTTAAGGTGAAGCTCGGTGGTGTGTTGAGAATTTAGAAACACAACACAGCCATTAGAATGAGACTTCATGGCCTAAGTAGGTCGAGTGATGATCTATTCATTTTCACAAGGATTCTCAGGGTTGATAACTTCTAAGGTGGGGAAATTATAGCATCCCATGTTTCTGGACCAGATGAAAATCCAAAGGGATTTGAATTATTTTCATCTGGTGGATGGTCTATTTTGTAAATTGAGCTTTAGAATGGAATTATGAGAGTTGTATCACTTAAATTTATTTTTTTTTATATTTGGTTCAAGTTATGATGGGTCCCTCGGGTGTTTTGATGAGTTTTAGAAGCATCGGATCCCAAAATTTAAGGTTCTAGGTGGAGTGGTAAGGGCGTACAATTTTTATGAAACTTTTTGGCCCACCAGTGAAAACCGTGTGGCAGCTGCATGTGAGTAGGAGTAACCCACATGGATTCTGCATGGTTTACCAAACTCTATGTCTATCCCACATTCTTAGTTCCATTTAGGTAGTGTGTGTGCACTATTAATCGCATGGTTGGTGCATGGTTTGGCTAACCATGCAGCCAAGATCGTGTGACCATTTCCTCTTAAGCAGTAGCCTTTGTACAGTAAGAGCATGGTTTTTCCAACCATGTAGTCAAACCATGTACCTCATTAAAGGGGTGAAATTACTCTTTTTTCCTCTTTTTTATTTATTTTCCTTCCTTCTTCCCCCTCCACACATAGCAGCTCCTCCTTGGATCATTTTTCCTTCTCCTCTAGGTATGAGGAGATCTCCCTCATATGACCTTCAATTCAAGTGTCGTCAGGTGAATTGAAAGTGTCTCAGTAATTATACAACTCCTTTTTCTTCTTATCTTTGTTAATATTACCTCTTGTTGTGCTATTTTGGTGTGAGATCATTTTCTCTATTCTCAAGGCAGGTGTATGTTTCTTTGATTTATCTCAAACCAGACCAAATCAAAGCTTGATATCAGACATGTAGGTCATCCTAATCACAATGTAGGTTTTTTTATATATTTTAACTTTAGTTTTTTCACTTTTATAAACATTTTATGTGTGCCTCAAGACAGACTTATTTGGTGTTGCTCCAATTTTATGTTTTATCCTAATTAAAGTTTCTTACACCACATTGTATTGTGTTTCAACCTCCTTGGTATGGTTGGAGGTTCAACCTTAACCAAAACTGTAATGCCCCAACCCTAGTTACCCAAAGTTGGTGCATTATTTTATTAAATTATCATGATCACAATAAAATAAAATCCTGAAGGACTGATTGGTTTAGTAGCCTTGGAAAAACTAGATACAAACATAAGTTTTACATTACATATTGAAATGAAAACAACATAATATCTGCATTAAAAACACTAATATCTCTTATATTATCCTTTTAGGTAAGTTATAATATACTTCTTCACATCTTGGGAAAAAATGAAACATAAGAAATGGGTTATCTCAGATGCTCAGTAAGGATAAACAATATAGAGAAAATTATCATAAATATGCATAAAATTTTTAAGGAAAGGTATAAAACTGAAACACAAGACTTTTAAAAATAATATTCATCATGATATAGAAATAATAAATGAAAAAATTTCATTTAAACATTCACATGGATATTCTATTAGTCAAATAATCACATTAAATATCAATAAATAATCTCATAATGAGGTAACATATAATGTCGGACATCATAACCATACCATCAAGGCCTCGTGCCAAGACCATAAATAACCATACCATCAAGGCCTTGTACCAAGAAACTAGTATATCTCATGAGATCTACTGATGCATTGAAGGGCTATAGAGGTCCCCACCTTTCACTTACTAAGTCCAATTCATTCCTCATGTGAAAAGGGTGAAACATAACATAAACATTCATATTAAAACTAGCATAGGAAATGTTAATACTTTAACCGTAAACCATGAATGGTATAAAAATAGAACATCCACATTCAAACATATCATAAAACCTTAAATAAAATATGGAAGATTGTATCATAATAAATCAACCTCAATCAAGCATAAAATCCAAAAAATTATGTTGAAATATATGAAAATAATCTAATAAAATTTATTAAAACTCTATAAGATAAATATCCATTTTTTACTTTGAAATTATTTAAAAGTAGCACAATTATAAAAGAAAATATTTATTTTGAAAATAACCTTGTAATATTGTAAGTAAATCTTCAAAATTTTATGGTTTCATAATGGTGGAAAATAGCCACTTGCACCGTATAAGTTAAAAAACATTCTTTCCTTAATTTTTCGAAAAGTTCATAAAGTACCTCATTTGGAAAGTGATGGAAAGATTCCTTTCAAAATGTTTTAAATAAAAAATTTAAACATGGGTAAAAATGACTTTACAAAATTGTCAATAATATTTTGAAATACATTTTTAAGAAACATGGACATGGATGATAAATATGTCCCAGTAGATACTTACATGTAAACAACCTCAAATAATAATGAGATTGTGAAATTAACTCATACCTTGTACTTTTATTTAGTATGGGGTGAGTTAAAATCATGTATAATGATTAAAGTATGTTATTAAACAATTACATAACCATATCCATATTTATGATATCATTTATGATCATGTTATATCGTTTTGTTAATAATATTTCAGTATTACCATTATTTCAGGTGTTAACTACTTCATTTTCCCATTCCCATTTTGTCATGTAAGTCATGTTTGTTATTAATAGGATTTATTTTATTCATATAAACAATTATATTAAGTTCATAATTGTTATTTTAACTCATAATATAAATTTTATAATCATTCTTTAATGGTTAGTGTGGAGAATGAATGTCACTGCATCGGGGAGATGGTAGGTTGTATGTACGCACGAGCGAGGGTATCATTCTCTTAATGGTAAAATGGTATAGAATTGGATATTATATTAATTATAAAGAATCATTATAATGTTATATTTATAATGACCCATACTTTACATACATTTTTATTACTTCAAAATTGAAGCATACTTATTACAACATATAACAAAACCATGAAAGGACTGTATAGGTATAGTGTCTTTAGAAACTGGGAAACATAAACAACTGGTTCATAAAGCGTCTACACTGTCTCCCATTTATTTCATCATATCTATAGTCCCTTTTGGAATATCTTACTTAATAAGATTCTTCCTGACCTGGGGAAAGAAAACATACAAAAGGGTGAGCTCAAATGCTCAGTAAGGGTAAACAAAAGAAATATCAATCACATCATATTCATAAGAACATAACATTTTGGAAATCTTAACCTACAAAAGAGAGCATAATTTCATAACACGGGATAAATAATAGTAGTGAAATGAAATCCCAATAATCATAACTTAAAACATGAAACTTTGTGGCATACACACATAATCATAGAGAACCATTTCTTGTTAGTCAAGACTCATTTCCAAGACTATCTTAGTGGACAAAGTCCATTTCTGAATCGAGATCACTCCTCGTTTCAGTCCTGTTTCACTGAACCGGTTTAACATGTCGTTCCAGCCATGTCTATCTCATGAGATATAAAATCTTTACCCAATTCATTGGAGGGAGATATAGGTCCCACCCATCTAATAATGATACCATTCTTTTGTGTGCCACAAAATCATAAACCATACATCATAGCATAACCCATGTAATAAAAATGGGAATCTTAAACATCGTGACATCATAAAACAATTCATATAAGATAAAGGAATTCATAAAAATAATTCCATCACAACATAATCAAATCAATGTAATAATAGGGATATAAACAGAACCCTTTATTATCTTAGATGGAAAATAATTTTGATAAAACACTTGAACTCCATTCTTGAGGAAAATATCCTTTCTACTTCAAAAACATTTTCCTTTCTTAACATGTCATACAATTTTAAACTAAAAGAAGTTGATTAAAAATAAAATTGAAAACTTGTAAAGGAATATTCTTGGAAATAATGTTTTTAAAAACCCATTCATTCCGTATAAGTTAAAAAAACATTATTCTCGTACTTTTGTCAGAAAAGTCAAAAAAGTACCTCGTACGAAAAACGACAAAAGATTCCTTTCATATATTTTACTATAAAATCACAAAAGGGTAAAAATGGATTTAAACAATTGTAAGTGTATGGAAATAATATTACATATTCAGGAAACATGGATGTGGATGATAAAATACACCCCAGTAAATACCAAAGTATAAACAATCTCAGATAAAAATGAGATTGTGATATTTCCCTTACCTTAGGTCTGATTTACCTCGTAAGTGTCCGAACCTCCTGTATAATGATTTAAATAATGTTATTGACTTATTCCAGAATCATAATTATTGTTATTATATCATATATGGTCATATTCTTATCTTCTTAGTAGTAATATTTCATTGCTACTTGTTATTCGGGTGTTTATAACTTTTTGTTCTTATGCGTGTTTTGTCGAATAAATTCTTATTCTTCTCTTTAGGTTATAGATACATCATTTCCAGAATGGTATTAATGTACTATATATCATATTTATTCATTCAATTCATTTATATAATCATTATGCAATGAAGATCATGTAGAACGAATCGCATCACATCGTGGAGACGATATTCCGTACGTACGCACGAGCGATGATATCGTTCCCATGATCGTGGAATTGTATTGGAGTGTATGTATACTATTTAAGAATAAATATCACTTTACAATAATCATATATAGTAATTATTTACACCATTATAACCATCCAAGTAAGGTGGTGGGGGAAAATAGATTACACCACGGCGTGGAGACGGTATTCCGTACGTACGCACGCGCGGTGATTTCGTTTTCCGTAGGATGGATAGATGTTGAAATAGGGTTGTTTCATACTTATAATAACATATCAGTATATTATTGATACTGATGTTAATACTTCATAATGAAACAACTAAATAAGAAGAAGTTGAAGAATAAAGAATTTGGAAAGGATCGGTAATGGATATTACCTCTTTTTGGCGCGCCTCTTCTTAACCTCCTCTTAGGGCACTAGGGTTGGTCTTTGAAGAAGACCAGAACCTCTAGGATTATTCTAGGGAATTTGGGAAGTGAAATGGTCAGGGTTTGGCCGAGCTTGAAGTCTCAAATTGGTGTGAGGAGGAGAGGGAGGAGGTGCCCTTTTATAAGGGAGGAGAGGGGCACCTTTGGAAATATAAGAAATATTAGTTTATATTAAATCCAAACCCCACTTAAAAACTTCCAAAATGACTCATATACAAAGATTAGATGATATAGGGTTGTAATCTAATCAACCAATAAAATTTAGACATGTTAGGAATTTAGTTTAAACATTATCAACTTGATTTATCCTTATTTATCAATTTAATTTTATTTGTGGTAATAATGTTCTAAATTTTAAATTATTATTAATAATTACATATGTGTTGTTAATTTTCCATAATTTGACACTTTATGATATTGTCGACCATATAAATTTTAATTTATAATTTTTAAATATTTTTGTGATTTTTAAACAATTTTATAATATGTTATTTTTATAAAATAACAATAGTGTCTATTTGGACACTATTCATTTATTTGAATTTAAATAAAATATATACAGAGGATATGTTCGAACTAAAAGCTTTAATAGATTAATAAAATGTCATATGTATCTAAAAAATTAGTGGAGCACATTAAATAGTGCATATAATAATTATTTTAATATTTTTAAAACCATTTATTTGATATTTTAATTAATAAAATAATTTCAACATCACTATTGTGTCATAATTAATGATAATTATTTAATCCCTAAAAACTCTAAATAAATTCCTATGATGTAGATAATTGTATTAGCTTTCTGGAAAATATTCTTGTTTGAAGTTTCATTAAGTTTATCACCAAATTAAAATTATTATACTTATAAGATTTAAGAAAGTGACATGTTGTCACATTCTTTGGTTTTAATAATAATTAAATTATTTTCATGGAAAAAAGTCTATTAAATGAATCTAATCCGACCCTTAGGTGATATGGGTCGATTTTTCGTCATCCAATAGGATTTTGGTAGGTGTTAGGGTAATTTTATAATCTTATATTTACCCTTAATTACCCGATTTACCTTTAACTATGGTAAATAAAATTTACCGTAGTTACTATTCATAATTTCCAAAAATAAAAAGCAGCCTATTAACATAATTTGGACCCAATTATTCTGAATATGAAATCATTTTTCAAAATTCAAAACATATAAGTTGCAGTAATTAATTTAAAATAAATCCCGTTGTTAAGAAAACGGGTTTTAGAAGTTAAAACATTGCCAAAGATTGAAATGTTTTTACCTATGAATTCAATGTGAAATTAATGCTAATGACATACATTATATTAAATGGTAAAAATATATTCTATATACACTTTAAAACCATTCAATATTATAATTTAACCATATAAATTATCTCAATGAAAAAAGTTGTTTTTAATTAAAAATTAGCGTATTTTTACTATTCATCAAAATATGAAAGTTTTCAGAAAAATATCAAAAATTTATCCAAAGTAAATTTTTATATCCTGATTCAAAAGAAGAATTTTATTTTGTCAAATTAAACTTATAAACGTGTTAAAAACTAGATTTATTGTGGTTGCGCCATCAAAAGGCGGCAAAACTGCATTTTTTGATAAATACTTATTTTACCCAAAAAAAATTATTTTGTTCTTTTACCATGTTCTAGAAAATTTGTAAGATGAATAATAATGTTGTAAAATTTAAAATTCAGTTAATACTATTCATAACGGTTAGTTTATAATATTATAATAATTTATCGTTGTTTAGTGAAACTCGGTATTGCGTACTACACACGCTATCGAGGAAGGTCGCGATTGCGTGTAGCGAAATATTCCTTTGATGATTTATATAACTTAAAAACAAAATATTTCTCATAAAAGTCTCGGGTGTTACATTCTACCCCCCTTAAAATGAATTTTGCCCTCGAAATTCTTCACTTTGTAACAAACAGATGAGGATACCTCTCCCTCATCATATCCTCAAGCTCCCATGTAGCTTCTTCTAATTGGTGGTTCCTCCTTAAAACTTTCACCAAGCGAGTGGTCTTGTTTCGTAGGACTTTTTCGCTACGATCTAGAATCTCTATCGGTTGTTCTTCATAAGAAAGATCTTTCTCCAGTGGAACAACTTCTGAGCTGAGTACATGTGAAGGATCAGGTATGTACTTTCTCAGGAGAGATACATGGAACACATCGTGTACTTGAGAGAGATTCGGTGGAAGCGCCAATCGGTAAGCTACCTTCCCAACACGATCCAGTATTTCGAAAGGTCCGATATATCTAGGGCTCAACTTCCTCTTCTTTCCAAATCTCATGACCCTCTTCAAGGGAGATATTCATAAGAACACTTTATCACCCACTTCAAACTCTAGGTCTTTTCTTCAGTTGTCGGCATAACTTTTCTGTCGACTCTGACCTGCTCTTATGTGTTGTTGAATATATCGGACCTTTTCTACCATCTCATCAACAATATCAGGTCCTAATAGCTTTCTTTCCCCAACCTCATCCCAGCAAGTTGGAGTCCTTCATTTCTTTCCATAGAGAGCTTCATAAGGAGCCATCTGAATACTGGAGTGAAAGCTATTATTATAAGAAAATTCCACCAAAGGTAGGTGTTGATCCCAACCACCTTTGAAATCCATAGATCAAGCTCTCAACATATCTTCTAGAGTTTTAATTGTTCTCTCAAACTGACCGTCTGTCTGAGGATGATAAGCAGTGTTGAAACTCAACTTTGTATCCAGAGTATGCTGAAGACTTCGCCAGAACTTTGAGGTAAACCTCGGATCCCGATCAGATATAATAGAAAGTGGTACTCCATGCAATCTTACCACTTCCTTTACATATATCCTGGCAAGCTGATCCAGAGAGAAATCCTCTCTAATAGCGATGAAGTGTGCAGACTTTGTAAGACGCTCAACTATGACCCAGATAGAATTATTGCCTTTGGATGTTTTAGGAAGTCCTGTGACAAAGTCCATAGTGATGTTTTCCCATTTCCATTCGGGTATGGGTAATGGTTGTAACATCCCCTTAGACTTCTATCTCTCAGCTTTAACTTGCTGACAAACCAAGCATCGAGAGACATATTCAGCAACATATCTTTTCATGTCATCCCACCAGAAGGACTCTTTCAGGTCCCTATACATCTTCGTGCTTCCAGGATGAATAGAGAATGAAGAACTATGAGCCTCATCCAGCAGCTCCTTTAATTCGGGGATGGGAGGAACACAAACCCGATTCCTGAACTTTATTATCCCATCACAATCAAGGTTGAATTCAGGAATATTTCCCACCTTCTTTTGTAACTCTATATCTTATTTATGTGCCTCTTTAATCTTCACATGTATAGATGGTTGAACATTCATTTGATAAAGATATGATTTTCCCCCTTCCATTATAATTCTAAGATTCATCCTTTGTAAATCCATAAATATTGGATCTTTTGTGATCCTCATCATGGATAAACTGGCATGGTCTTGTCGACTTAATGCATCTTCCACCTTGTTTTCTTTCCCAGGGTGGTAATGAATTGAGCAGTCTTAATCCTTAATCAGCTCCAACCATCTTCTTTGGCGCATATTCAGCTCCTTTTGTGTGAAAATATACTTTAAACTTTTATGATCAGTATAAATATCACACCTTTAACCATAAAGGTAATGCCTCCAAATCTTTAATGCAAAGATTACCGCAGCTAACTCCAAATCATGAGTTGGTTAATTTTTCTCATGGATTTTTAACTGTCGTGAGGCATAAGCTATCACTATATCATTTTGCATGAGAACACATCCCAGTCCCTTCTTGGATGCATCACTGTAGATCACAAACCTTTCTCCACTACAAGGCAGTGTGAGCACAGGTGCACTGGATAACCTTCTTTTCAACTCCTTGAAATTCTATTCACATTCCTCCATCCAGACAAACTTAACTCCTTTCCGAGTCAACTTGGTGAGTGGATTAGATAATCGTGAAAAATATTTCACAAAACGTCGATAATATCCATCCAAACCAAGAAAACTTCGGATCTCAGTTACTGTTTTTGGTCTCGACCATCTTTCGATAACCTCTGTTTTTGCTGGATCCACATATATCCCCTCTTTTGAGATTATGTGACCCAAAAATGAAACTCTTTTAATCCAAAATTCACATTTGGTAAATTTGGCATAAAGCTTCTCCTTTCTCAGGGTCTTCAAAATAATTCTCAAGTGATCTTCATGTTCTTCCTTGCTCTTTGAATATACAAGAATATCGTCTATAAAGACTACCACAAACTGATCAAGATAGTCTCTAAAGACTCTATTCATCAAATCCATGAAGATAGAAGGGGCATTAGTAAGACCAAATGGAATCACTATAAATTCATAGTGTCCATACCTTGTATGGAAAGTCTTCTTTGGTATATCCTCCCTTTTGACCCTTAATTGGTGATACCCTGAACGAAGATCAATCTTGGAAAAGTATTGAGCTCCTCATAGTTGGTCAAATAAGTCATCAATGTGTGGGAGAGGATATTTGTTCTTGATAGTGATCTTGTTAAGTTCTCGATAATCAATGCAGAGTCTCATTGATCCATCTTTCTTCTTAACAAACAGAACAGGTTCTCCCCAAGGTGACGCACTAGGGCGTATGAATCCTTTATCAAGATTCTCTTGGAGTTTCTTCTTCAATTCCAGCAACTCAATTGGGGTCATTCTATAAGGTGTCTTTGAAATAGGCAAAGCACCCGGTATGAGTTCTATTGAAAACTCAACTTCACGATTTGGTGGAAGACTGGGAAATTCCTCCGAAAAGACATCGTCAAACTCCAGTACAATGGGAATATTCTTAATCGTGAGTTTCTCACCAACCATTTGAGATAAATAACCTTCATTTAGTGGAATCAAGACCCATAAGATGGAAGAAATTTCCATTGGAAGGTTATGTTCATCCTTGCATCGATAGACGATCATAGATTGATCTGGAATATGAAATGTGACTTCCCTTCTTTGGCAACTGATATGAGCTCCATATAAAGAAAGCCAATCCATGCCAAGAATCACATCAAATTCCACTATAGGAAGGATCACAAGATTTACAGGAATCACTTTCCCACAAACTTCAATCGGAGAAGAATTGTAAACTTTTGATGCGACTGTTGTGCCATTAGGGGTTGTCACAGCTAACTCAGCATTTAATTGTTGAGGTAATACGGTGATACCCTTAGAAAATTTTCAGAAATAAAAGAGTGGGTGGATCCAGAATCAAATAAAACATTTGATACTTTAGAGTGGATGGTAAGTGTACCTTTCACCACATTGTTATCGTACTCCCCATCGCTGATAGAAATTGCATGAGACTTTCCTTTGTCT
Source organism: Viscum album (assembly GCA_963277665.1). Classification (NCBI taxonomy): domain Eukaryota; kingdom Viridiplantae; phylum Streptophyta; class Magnoliopsida; order Santalales; family Viscaceae; genus Viscum; species Viscum album. The sequence goes on from OY728123.1 coordinate 673,425,198, forward strand.
TTAGCCTTAAGAGTTTGTTGATGTCGACCATCATCATCAACCCTTGGATTTGGGAATTTATTGGCATAATGACCCATCTCCTTGCACTTGAAACATTGAAGTGCAGTAGGTTCATTCTGTGTGTCCCTTCCTTTGTTTGCATCATTAGACATCTTCTTCCCATCATTGTAGCATTCAAATGCCCGATGACCTTACTTTCCACATTTGAAACATTTACTTGTCCCTTTAAGAAAACTCCCTCCATGTTTCTTTCCACACTTTGAGCATAAGGGAAAGCTCATCTTCTTTTCAGTGTGCTCTTTAGATTTTCCTTTGAATTCCATTTTCCTCTTCTTATCAAACCCATATGATTGATGGGTTACTCCAATCTCCATCTCGACTTTGAGAGCACATCGAATGATTTACTCGTAGCTATTGAAGTCCCTTATGGCTAACGCCCTTCGAAGAATTGGTTTTAAGCCACTAAAGAATCGATCGATCTTACTCTCAGTTTGGATAATAATACCAGAAGCGTACCTTGCAAGTCTTTTAAAATTTTCTTCATAGGTACCAATAGATTCATCATCCTTTTGCTTTAGTTCAAGAAACTCTTTCTCCATCTTTGTTCAGAGAATACGAGGGAAGTACTTATTGAAAAATAAGTTCTTGAACTCGTCCCATTCAATGGACTCAATTTCATCTCTTTGCCTCGTATTCTTGATAATATTCCACCATTGATCAGCATCACCTTCCAAACGATACACTGCTAGGATGACTTTATCATGTTCAGAACATTGAAGAACTGAAAATATCTTTTCAATAGTACTAATCCATTGTTCAGCAACTAATGGATCAGTAGACCCGCTGAAAGAAGGTGGACGCTGCCTCATGAAGGATTCAACAGAATGTTGCTCCTTCCTTTGCTCGTTTGGAAGTCCTGCATGATTCATAGCTTGAGAAAGTTGTGTGATCATGGCTAAAAGATTTTTCATTCCAGCTCCCATAACGTTTGGTTGCTCAGGGGGACAATCATTGCATTGTCCATCGCATTCCACATTAACACGGTTCCTTCGGGTTCCAGCCATTGACTAAAACCAAGAAGAATAGTGTGAGCAACACTAATTATAATAGGAAAACCACATAATCAAGAATAAAATTTCACACTTAAGGTCTTATCATAGGTTGTTGATGGCCATTTCTAAAACACTAAGATTGTGTTCTATGCTTAGACTTATCCTTAGGATTCTTACTAAGGCTTTCACATCCTATTTTCCAAAGGTTGACTATACCTTTCCTCTAATACCAACTATAACGACCCATAATTTACATACATTATTATTACTTCAAAATTGAAGCATACTTATTACAACATATAACAAAACCATGAAAGGACCGTATAGGTATAGTGTCTTTAGAAACTGGGAAACATAAACAACTTGTTCATAAAGAATCTACATTGTCTCCCATTTATTTCATCATATCTATAGTCCCTTTTGGCATATCTTACTTAATAAGATTCTTCCTGACCAAGGGAAAGAAAACATACAAAAGGGTGAGCTCAAATGCTCAGTAAGGGTAAACAAAAGAAATATCAATCACATCATATTCATAAGAACATAACATTTTGGAAATCTTAACCTGCAAAAGAGAGCATAATTTCATAACATGGGATAAATCATAGTAGTGAAATGAAATCCCAATAATCATAACTTAAAACATGAAACTTTTTGGCATACACGCATAATCATAGAGAATCATTTCTTGTTAGTCAAGACTCATTGCCAAGACTATCTTAGTGGACAAAGTCCATTTCTGAATCGAGTTCACTCCTCGTTTCAGTCATGTTTCACTGAACCGATTTAACATGTCGTTCCAGCCATGTCTATCTCATGAGATATAAAATTTTTACCCAATGAATTGGAGGGAGATATAGGTCCCACCCATCTCATAATGATACCATTCTTATGTGTGCCACAAAATCATAAACCATACATCATTGCATAACCCATGTAATAAAAATGGGAATCTTAAACATCGTGACATCATAAAACAATTCATATAAGATAAAGGAATTCATAAAAATAATTCCATCACAACATAATCAAATCAATGTAATAATAGGGATAGAAACAGAACCCTTTATTATCTTATATGGAAAATAATTTTGATAAAACACTTGAACTCCATTCTTGAGGAAAATATCGTTTCTACTTCAAAAACATTTTCCTTTCTTAACATGTCATACAATTTTAAACTAAAAGAAGTTGATTAAAAATAAACTTGAAAACTTGTAAAGGAAGCTTCTTGGAAATAATGTTTTTAAAAATTCATTCATGCTGTATAAGTTAAAAAAAACATTCTTCTCGTACTTTTGTCGGAAAAGTCAAAAAAGTACCTCGTATGAAAAACGACAAAAGATTCCTTTCATATATTTTACTATAAACTCACCAAAGGGTAAAAATGGATTTAAACAATTGTAGGTGGATGGAAATAATATTACATATTGAGTAAACATGGATGTGGATGATAAAATACACCCTAGTAAATACCAAAGTATAAACAATCTCGGATAAAAATGAGATTGTGATATTTCCCTTACCTTAGGTCCGATTTGCCTCGTAAGTGTCAGAACCTCATGTATAATGATTTAAATAATGTTATTGACTTATTCCAGAATCATAATTATTGTTATGATATCATATATGGTCATATTATTAGCTTCTTAGTAGTAATATTTCATTGCTACCTGTTATTCGGGTGTTTATAACTTTTTGTTCTTATGCATGTTTTGTCGAATAAATTCTTATTCTTCTCTTTAGGTTATAGATACATCATTTAAATAATGGTATTAAAGTACTATATATCATATTTATTCATTAAATTCATTTATATAATCATTATGCAATGAAGATCATGTAGAACGAATCGCATCACATCGTGGAGACGGTATTCCGTACGTACGCACGAGCGATGATATCGTTCCCATGATTGTGGAATTGTATTGGAGTGTATGTATACTATTTAAGAATCAATATCACTTTACAATAATCATATATAGTAATTATTTACACAATTATACCCATCCAAGTAAGTTGGTGGGGGAAAATAGATTACACCACGGCGTGGAGACGGTATTCCGTACGTACACACGCGCGGTGATTTCGTTTTTCGTAGGATGGATAGATGTTGAAATAGGTTTGTTTCATAATTATAATAACATATCAGTATATTAGTGATACTGATGTTATTACTTCATAATGAAACAACTAAATAATAAGAAGTTGAAGAATAAAGAATTTGGAAAGGATCGGTAATGGATATTACCTCTTTTTGACGCGCCTCTTCTTAACCTCCTCTTAGGTCCCTAGGGTTGGTCTTTGAAGAAGGCCAGAACCTCTAGGATGATTCTAGGGAAGTGGGGAAGTGAAATGGTCAGGTTTTGACCGAGTTTGAAGGCTCAAATTGGTGTGAGGAGGAGAGGGAGGAGGTGCCCTTTTATAAGGGAGGAGAGGGGCACCTTTGGAAATATAAGAAATAAGAGTTTATATTAAATCCCAACCCCACTTAAAAACTTTCAAAATGACTAATATCAGAATATTAGATGAGATAGGGTTGTAATATCATCAACAAATAAAATTTAGACATGTTAGGAATTTATTTTAAACATTATCAACTTGATTTATCCTTATTTATCAATTTAATTTTATTTGTGGTAATAATATTCTAAATTTTAAATTATTATTAATAATTACATATGTGTTTTTAATTTTCCATAATTTGACACTTTATGACATTTTAGACCATATAAATTTTAATTTATAATTTTTAAATATTTTTGTGATTTTTAAACAATTTTATAATATGTTGTTTTTATAAAATAACAATAGTGTCAATTTTGACACTATTCATTTATTTGAATTTAAATAAAATATATACAGAGGATATGTTCGAACTAAAAGCTTTAATAGATTAATAAAATGTCATATGTATCTATAAAATTATTGGATCACATTAAATAGTGCATATAATAATTATTTTAATATTTTTAGAACCATTTATTTGATATTTTAATTAATAAAATAATTTCAACATCACTATTGTGTCATAATTAATGATAATTATTTAATCCCTAAAAACTCTAAATAAATTCCTATGATGTAGATAATTGTATTATATTTCTGTAGAATATTCGTTTTCGAAGTTTCATTAAGTTTATCACCAAATTAAAATTATTATACTTATAAGATTTAAAAAAGTGACATGTTGTCACATTCTTTGGTTTTAATAATAATTAAATTATTTTCATGGAAAAAAGTCTATTAAATGAATCTAATCTGACCCTTAGGTAATATGGGTCTACTTTTAGTCATCCAATAGGATTTTGGCAGGTGTTAGGGTAATTTTATAATCTTATATTTACCCTTAATTACCCGATTTACCTTTAACTATGGTAAATAAAATTTACCGTGGTTACTATTCATAATGCCCAAAAATAAAAAGTATCCTATTAACATAATTTGGACCCACTGATTCTGAATATGGAATCCATTTTTCAAAATTCAAAACATATAAGTTGCAGTAATTAATTTAAAATAAATCCCGTTGTTTAGAAAATGGGTTTTAGAAGTTAAAACATTGCCAAAGATTGAAATGTTTTTACCTATGAATTCAATGTGAAATTAATGCTAATGACATACATTATATTAAATGGTAAAAATATATTCTATATATACTTTAAAACCATTCAATATTATAATTTAACCATATAAATTATCTCAATGAAAAAAGTTGTTTTTAATTAAAAATTAGCGTATTTTTACTATTCATCAAAATATGAAAGTTTTCAGAAAAATATCAAAAATTTATCCAAAGTAAATTTTTATATCATGATTCAAAAGAAGAATTTTATTTTGTCAAATTGAACTTATAAACGTGTTAAAACTAGATTTAATGTGGATGCGCCATCAAAAGGCGGCAAAACTGCATTTTTTGATAAATACTTATTTTACCCAAAAAAAATTATTTTGTTCCTTTACCATGTTCTAGAAAATGTGTAAGATGAATAATAATGTTATAAAATTTAAAATTTAGTTAATACTATTCATAACGGTTAGTTTATAATATTATAATAATTTATCGTTGTTTAGTGGAATTCGGTATTGCGTACTACACACGCTATCGAGGAAGGTCACAATTGCGTGTAGCGAAAGATTCCTTTGATGCTTTATATAACTTAAAAACAAAATATTTCTCATAAAAGTCTCGGGTGTTACAATATTCATTATTTATATCCATTATAATCATCATTATACCCATCCAAATAAAGTAGTGTTGAATAACAAATTACACCACAGTGTAGAGATAGTAAGCTATACGTACGCATGTATTGTGATATTGTTATTCATAGGATAGATAAATAGAGGAATATGGTTGTTCCATAAATATAATATCATATAAACATGAATATGATACTGTATTTATTATTTTGGTATGAAGAAAACATAGCAATAATAAGTAGAAGAAGAAAATAAATTGAATGGAATTTGGTAAAACAATTACCTCTTCTTTGAGAATATCCTTTTGATTTGCACAAAAGGAATCCTTAGGATAACTTTCTTCCCAAGGTATGGCATCAAGGTTAAATTTAGGTAAGTTGGGAGGATAATTTTTCATATTTTGGCCAATCCAAAGGTCTTTATATGTGTTAATAAAAGAGAAGGAGAGTTTTCCTTTTATAATAGAGGGGAGGGGAACTTTTGAAAACTTCAAAACTATTAATTTATTATAAATTAATTTTCAGTTTAAAATAGATCCATATTGAGTTATTAAGATTATAAAATGATTATGGGTATAAATACTCTCAAAAATGATTTTTATACAAGTTTAGGTCACAAACTTAACCTTATCTTTTGGGTATAACTCCTTGTTAAACAATTTAACTCTTACCATTTGTATTTGTCTTTTTATAATGAAGAGTTAATATGGTTACTATAACATGAAAAAAGAATCCCAATTAGATAATTTATGACATATTTAACATTATAATAGTTATTCGGTAAAACCTTATATTTTTATGAATTTTATAAAATTTAATTAAATATTATTTATTTTAAAGTATCATTTATGTCAGTTTTGATATTATTCTATATTTTCATTTTTTTAAAATATCAACCCAAGATGATAACTTAGAACCAATACTTCCAATATTTCACTAACATGTCTATTTTATCTATAAAATTCGTGTATTTCATTAATTGAGTAAAATTATATTTATTTTAATATTTTTAATATCATTTAATTGATATTTCTTTTAATAAAATAATTTCTACATCACTATTGTGTCATCATTAATAGTAATTATTTAATATATAAAAATTATAAATAAATTTCTATAATTAAGGTAATTATTTTATATTTCCAAATACTATTTATAATCTATTTTATCTTCTTTATATCTCTATATTAAAATTATTATGCTTATAAGAAATGAGAGTGTGACATTTTGTCACATTCATTAATTATAATAGTATTCATGTCATACTCATGGAAAAGGGTCCATTAAATGATTAAATTTCAAAAAATAGGTGATAAGGGTAGAATTTATTTATTAAATAGTATTTTTATAGGTGTTAGGGTAATTTTATAATATTATTTTTACCTTTAATTACATGATTTACCCGTAACCGCGGTAATAAACAAATTACTAAAGTTATTATTCATGATATACAGAAAAAAATTAACCTATTAAAATAATTTGGACCCACTGATTAAAAATATGGAATAAATTTTTCAAAATTTAAAACAAAAATGTTTCATTAATTAATTTAAAATTAATTCTGGTTAAAAAAAGAGAAAACAGGGTTTTCAAAAGTAAAACCCATCAAAATATTGGCATGCGTTTATATCTAATTTTTTTGTGAAAATAATTCCAATGAACTAAATTATATTAAATGATAAAAAATTAATCTAATTATACTTTAAAATAAATTATAATTATAATCTAACAATATAAAAAAATTAGATGAAAAAGCAGTTTTGAATTAAAATGCAGTAATTTTCACTATTCATTAAAATGTGAAAGTTATCATAAAAACACAAAACATTTGTCCAAACTAATTTTTTATGTCTCAATTCTAAATAATAAGTTTATTTTATAAAATTTAAAATATAAAAGTGTCAAATATTGGATTTAAAAAAAGGGTTTTCCATTAGAAGGTGGCAAAAATGCATTTTTTGAAAAATACTTCTTTTATTCAAAAAATTGAATTTGTTCTTATATCTTGTCTAAGAAACAAATTATATGAATATCAAAATTATATAGAATATATAAAATTCAAAATGTGGTTAATAATATTCATAACTATTTTTTAAACAGCTAGTCACTATAAAAAAAATGACTTTTACTAACAGAAATGTATTAACAGACAATATATCTATTGGTAAAAATGAGCAATTCCAACAGATAATAAGTTTTATAGGTATTAATTTTTAATACCAACACTTTTTTTACCAATAGATATATCTTTTGATATTAGTCATTAAATACCAACATATCATTTGCCAATAGTTGAATCTATTGCTTTATCATGTCACGACCCATCCTCGGGGCCCGTGCCGTGACTACCCCAAGCCCGCCTTCCATAGGCCAGGGGCTGGCGACTAGTACCAAAGGAGTAAATCCCAATAAAAAGGGAAGGCATTTCCTTTATAAAAGTGAACAACACAATAGAGTACAAGAAGAAGCAAACACTAAGTAAAGCAGTAAACAACGTACTGAAAGTACAAGGGGCCGGAAATACAAGCCCAAAAGAAAGGTACAGCTACAACTGAAAGTAAAGTACAACTCAAAGGATGATAGCTGAAAGGGTGACAAGAATCTCCTGGATTGTCCACCACAGATCCTACCTGTAAGGTAGGTACAGATTTCCTCCTCGGTACTCCACATCCGATCGTCCGTCCGTCCGTCTCCTCCGGGTACCGACTCGTCGTGAGATCCACCTCCGGGTACCGAATCATCGTGAGATACACCTCCGAGTACCGTCCAGTCCTTGAACACTCGACCTCCATCAGTTTTGTCCGTTGTCTGCATCCAACACAACGAGGTTCGGGCATAGCCCGTGCAGGGGTGAGTATAACGATACTCAGTAGGGACCCCGAGACCCTCAAGGTCTCACTAAATCCAACAAGGATAACCACAAAGAAGGATCTCAACGGATAACCCTTACTTAAGTATAAGCCTATACTTATACCTAAGTTATCAAGTAACCCATCTCAATCATGAGGAAACACAAAGGTTATGAAATCAACGGATAACCACTACTTAGGTATATGCCCATACATATACGTGAGTTATCAAGTGACCCATCTCAATCATGAGGTAAACACAAAGGTCATTGACTCAGCTCAAACCAGGATTTTATTCATGATGTCGAAACCACGGCTGCTAAAGAACTCCTCCTCTGTCAAGTACAGTGGGTCTGCCGCTACAACCAAGCGCGTCCCACTAACCTTGGACTGCTGACGTACTCCACCTGTCGAGTACTGTGGGCCTACCGCTGCAACCAAGCGCATACCACCATGGGTCTACCGCTACAACCAATCGCACCCCCTCATAGCCTACAGAGGTACTCCTTCGGTCTAGTACCGCGGGTCTTCCGCTACAACCAAGTGCATCCTCCATCGTGGGTCTTCTTCTACAACCAAGCGCACCCCACTGGGCTATCTGAATCACTCCGAGATGATCGATTAGCAGTCGTCAAGTCTCAGCCAGCTACTAGGTCTCTTCACTCTTCTAGCTCGTCACCGGGAGGGTCCGCTCCACGAGCTACTGGTCGATACTCCTAGTATCACCAGGTTCTACAAAGAAGTATCCCAAGGGTCAGCCACATCATAGGAAACTCAACACAACAGACGGCGCGTCAATCGGATGCCCGGTCTGTGTGTTATTAGCCTTTTCGTCCCGGGGGCCCGGTTGGTTTTGTGTACGAACCAACCCGACCGTATCTCAACTATACCCCGAACTCTCATAGGGTATACTCATAGGGACCGTTTCAACGTGATCACCAACGTCGTTGACGGTTCGTCAAATGGCCGTCTGGTCTGAAAGTTATCCGCTTTTCCGTTCGAGGGGCCCGATTGGATTTCAGGTTCAATCCAACCCGGCCACTATCCAACTGCGTCAAAACCTCAGGCGAAGTAAGACAAAAGGTCTGTCTCACTAAGTGGAATCCAAAAAAGTTGACGGCACGTCAATCGGACGTCCGGAACTCAAGTTATGAGCATTTCCGCTCTGAGGGCTCGGTTGGTTTCGTGTTCGAACCAACCCGTCCATACCCAAAGTTCTCCTAAACCTTGATTTTAGTATACCAAAACGACCATCTCATTCCAAGGATTGCTACGTAATTGACGGTTCATTTATCGGAGGTCCTTATCCCAAGTTATGGGAAAAAGACCGAAAGTGGTCCGAAAGTGGGGGGTCTGGGCCCGGTCCAACCTGGCCCAACCCCCCCCCCCCCCTTGGGTCGGCCCGAACCGGGTCGACCCGACCCGGGTCCGGGTCTGGCCCATTTGGGCGCGGCCCGGCCCGGCCCGGCCGGGTGGCACGCTGGCTCGGCTAGTGGCCGGGCATGGGGGGACGCGGTCCCCCCCTTCCTTTGCGCTCCGCGGACGCAGCAGGTGTCGCTTCCTCCTCCGGATCCCGTGCGGTCGCGGGATCCTGGTCGCTTGTGGTCGCGGCTTCAACCGCGATAGTTCCTCCTGGCGGCGCACCGGGACGCCGCCGCGCCAGCGACCCGCGCCGCCTGTGAAGTCCACGGGCCACCGGAGTTGCTCTGGTGGTCCGTTTTCAATTCTATCTGCGTCGGTGTTCATCTCGGGTCCTGTACTTTACTGTGAAGGCCTCAAATCACTGTTGCGGTCCCTTTGCATCATCGCCGTCAATCCGCACACCAACAAAAATCTACGGAGGGTCCTGCCTTTGTTTGTTAGCTCGTTCCCTCCGCGTTAGATGTTTTCAATCAAGATCAAACTCAAACCAATCCCTAAAATTCACCCCGCAACCAACCCACATGAACGAGCGATCCGCGGATCAACCGGGAAGAGATTGGTCCGCACTCGTCGTCCTTTTCTCAAAATATAAATATAAAATCAAATATAATTCCCCTACTTGGATATTTGACATCGCACGTCGGGCGTCGCAGAGAACGGCATCGCGGGGGTCGGACGTAGATTCTGTGGACGTCGGGGTGCGTCCGAGGAGGAAACAACATCTCCTCACTTATTGTGGAGATGAAGAAGGATGGTATGTTGTCGTTGGTGATGATCACCGCGGTTGGCGACTTCTCCCTTGTCGTGGAGGAAGAAGAGGATGAAGAACCGTGATCGTCGAGTCGTTCTAAGTTGAGGGGTCGATGTTCTTCGTCGGAGAAGAACCCTTCTTAACGGAGAGGATGATGTTCTTCCACCAAGGAGGAACTTCCTCCTTCTTTTACACAAGATCTCTTTCCCTTTTCTCCCAACACAAAATGTGTCCAAGTAAAATAATAGGTTCATGCTATTATTTTATTAACACAAGTAATTTCTTTCAAAATTCAAAACACTTAGTTAATTAATTGAATAGGTTCAATTAATTAATTAAGGTATGTATTGGCAAGATTTTAAGAGGGAGAGAGAGAGTAAATGGAAGGTTACTCAATTTAAGATGAGTTTACAAAAATTAAAGAGGGGGGTTTTAAGGAGTTTTGGGGAAAGTGAAAAGGTGGGGGATCGTGTGGGCCCCACCTCCACTTTATTCTCCCCAAGGGAAGTTAGAAACCCAATGGGTCCCACTCTAACTCCCACACCTCGGAGTTAAACCACATAAGAGAGGGAAAAAGTGTTGTGACACAACACTTAAACCACTTAGCAAGAAATAAAAATAAAATTGTAAAATAATTATATTTTTATTCCTCACTTTTTTTTAACAACTCCTCCCGAGAAAACGCAACTCTAGAAAGGGTCTTCTTAAGCAATTACCGGTGTTGCGGTTTCATCAGTACCCTCGGATTTAGATTCTAAGAAATGGTTCAAAAGTTAGGAAAACCCACTCATTCATTCACTGAACGTACCTGAGCTAAACTTTAGAAAATGATTCCGGGCACACCGGGCCTCGGAATCAGGTGTCGTCAGAAACTGCATTCTCGTAAAATCCCAAAGAAAATTAAGAAAAAATTTACCTTGAAATTTATGGGTCTTTACATTACTCCCACCTCAGGGATTTACATCCTCCTAAAGCTTTAACACAAACTAGGGAAACAAAAGTGGTACTGAGCATGCATTTGAGCCTTCCACTCCCATGTGCTCTCCTGGAGGTTTTTGTGCTACCAACGAAATCGCACTAGAGGAATCGACCATCCTCATAGGACCCGATCCTGTCGATCCTCAACCTCTACTGGAACCCCGCAAAATTCACCCCATCGCCAAAGTCCAACTCCCCATGGTCGATGATATGCATCAGGTCAAGCAGGTATCTCCTCAGTTGAGATACGTGAATTCGTCGTGCACCTGGTGCAACTGAGGTGGATGGGTCAAGCGGTAACCCACCTCGCCTACCCTTCTGAGGACCTTGAAGGGTCCGATGAAGCACGAAGATAACTTTCCACCTCAACCAAGTCTTCGTAATTCCACGTCGAGGTGAGACCCATAAGAAAATGTGGTCGCCATCCTCGAACTCTAGTGGTCTCTACCTTCTGTCAGCATAAGACTTCTGTCGGGTTTGAGCTGTCCTCATCTGCTTCTGGATGACCTGGACCTTCTCTGTCATGGCATGGACCATCTCTGGTCCCACAAGTGCTGTTAAGATTTCTTCTTTGCTGATAAGAGAAATCTGGTATCATCCCCTGGATGAACCACGTTCTTTGCCTAATACAGTCAATCCGGACATGAATGATGCATTCATGCCATGGACAACGTCATAAGGCCTCGACGTTACTACCAAGAGATCCAACCGTCACTCTCGCCTCTAATGGTCGAGTCACACTGTCGGCATCAGCGTGAGGTCACTAGGTCTCCTCCAGTAGGAATCTCGAAAGTTAGGGTTAAGTCAAAAGTTTAAACCAGAACCTCTTAGTACACAAAAAGGAAGGAAGAAAATGTCACAAGGACAAGTGTATTTTATTACTGCAGTTCGAAGTACAAAGACACACAACAATGACAATAAGGAAACTAAAAGCACCAAGATCAAAGGTCCCATGCCTGGAACTAGTCCCACTCTTGTCCTCCAGCTTCCGGAGCTCCGTAGTCGTATGCTTCTACTACCTGAAGCTAAGCTCTCTCATGTCCACCTATTCCCTACGATCGGGGTGGACCTCCTGGTGGTGGTGGTGGAAACACCTCGAAGCGTCGTCCACCTCCAGCTTCACATCCAGCTCCCCTGCCGCGGTGTTATACTCCTTGCAGTTCGCCTCGATCGAACCTCTGCCTCTACCTGGGAGGTCCTTTGTTTATCTGTTGGTCATCTGTATGGAGGGTCGGACAGTCACGTGCCATGTGACCAATCCCTTCGCAGGAGTAACACTATCCACTCCTGGTAAGTCGCTCTCCACCCCGGATGCCTCACACACACGATCATGTGTCATGCGGTCGACCACCTGTAGGTCTGGTCCTCTTGGACCTCTACGTCATCTGTCTACTACCCACTGTAGAAGACTGTGTCGCATGTCGGCTAGTGGTGGTTCCTTCTGCTGGAAACTACTCAGCAAGGAAAATCTCCACTAAAAGGGCTCTCTCCAACACCCCTGTCTGTGTCGGGATGTTGTGAGAAACAACAGAAGATCTAATCTCTCGCCTGAGCCCCTGCTCGAAGGTTTGGGCCCTGATGAACGGGTCTCATACCATATCTGTGGAGTAGCGCGAGAGGTCTGTGAACCTCATTGAGTACTGCGCCACCATCATGCTACCCTACTGTAGATGCAGTAGCTCCTGTATACGCATTTCTCGATGGGTGTCTGGTACAAACTCTGCCTGGAATAGGCTCTCGAAGTCTTCCCACAGAAGTGTCGCCTCGTCATGCATCTGGAGCATCAGGCTCCACCATCTGCCTGTTGCTGCCTGAAGGAGGCAGGAAGCAAGGATCACCATGAAGTCTGCTGGTGTCCCTACTAGCCTGAAGACTCTCACCACATCCTCCATCCAATCCTCAGCCGCCTGCGGGTCCGTCTCTCCCCTGAAACTGGGTGGCCTCTGGCACTGGAACTCGTGCAATGCGCTCAAGCGACGTGCACTCTCTACTGTTGGGGCCGGTGGCATCGGTGTCCCAATGGGTTGTAGTACCGCTGGTGCCTCCGCTGGTGCCTCAATTGGAAGAGGGCCATGTACTGAGGCCTCGTTGCTTGGTAGGATGTCAGTACGTACAACTCTCGGGGCTCTAGCTAGTCGTCCACGGGGAGGCATCCTGAAAGAAACAAATGTGACACGGTCAAATGATTTATACCTGGTGAGCTGACCTAGTTTGAGCTGACTTTTAAAAAGTTTTGGAAACACACACGCAATCAGTGTTTTCATGCACAAAGTCGGAAATCAGTTTTCAGGGTCCTGGTGTATGGATACGTCGGCCGCCCACACCAACACTGGACTCCCTGAATTGAAAACCACACTCGGTACCCTTAACACTATTGCTTCACAGAAAGAAAATATCAGAGTTATAAGTTCTTTGGTAGAACCGACTCCTCTGATACCAATTTTTCACGACCCGTCCTCGGGGCCCGTTCCATGACTACCCCAAGTCCTCCTTCCATAGGCCAGGGGCTGGCGACTAGCACCAAAGGAGTAAATCCCAATAAAAAGGGAAGGCATTGCCTTCATAAAATTTAACAACACAACAGAGTACAAGCGGAAGAAAACACTAATTAAAGCAGTAAACAACGTACTGAAAGTACAAGGGGCTGGAAATACAAGCCCAAAAGAAAGGTACAGCTACAAATGAAAGTAAAGTACAACTCAAAGGATAACAGCTGAAAGGGTGACAAGCAGCTCCGGGATCGTCCACCACGGATCCTACCTGTAGGGTAGGTACATATGTCCTCCCCAGCACTCCACGTCCGATCGTTCGTCCGTACGTCTCCTCCGGGTACCGACTTGTCGTGAGATCCACCTCCGGGTACCGACTCGTCATGAGATCCACCTCCGAGTACCATCCAGTCCTCGAACACTCGACCTCCGTCAGCAATGTCTGTCGTCTGCATCCAACACAATGAGGTGCGGGCATAGCCCGTGCAGGGGTGAGTATAACGATACTCAGTAGGGACCCCGAGACCCTCAAGGTCTCACTAAATCTAACAAGGATAACCACAAAGAAGGATCTCAACAGATAACCCTTACTTAGGTATAATCCCATACTTATACCTAAGTTATCAAGTAACCTATCTCAATCATGAGGAAACACAAAGGTTATGAAATCAATGGATAACCACTACTTAGGTATATGCCCATACATATACGTAAGTAATAAAGTGACCCATTCCAATCATGAGGTAAACACAGAGGTCATTGACTCAGCTCAAACCAGAATTTTATTCATGATGTCGAAACCACGGCTACTAGAGAACTCCTCCTCTATCGAGTACAGTGGGCATGCCACTACAACCAAGCACGTCCCACTAACCTTGGACTGCTGACGTACTCCACCTGTCGAGTACTGTGGGTTTGCCGCTGCAACCAAGTGCATCCCACCATGGGTCTGCTGCTACAACCAAGCACACCCCCTCATAGCCTACAGAGGTACTCCTTCGGTCGAGTACCGTGGGTCTTCCGCTACAACCAAGCGCACCTCCGCTGTGGGTATACTGCTACAACCAAGCGCACCCCACTGGGCTATCTGAATCACTCCGAGACGATCGATCAGCAATCGTCAAGTCTCAGCTAGCTACTAGGTCTCTGCACTCTGCTAGCTCGTCACCGGGAGGGTCCGCTCCATGAGCTACTGGTCGATACTCCTAGTATCACAAGGTTCGATGAAGAAGTATCCCAAGGGTCAGCCACATCATAGGAAACTCAACACAACAGACGGCGTGTCAATCGGACGCCCGGTCTTTCTGTTATTAGCCTTTTCATCCCGGGGGCCCGGTTGGTTTCGTGTACGAACCAACCCGATTGTATCTCAAATATACCCCAAACTCTCATAGGGTATACTCATAGGGACCGTTTCAACGTGATCACCAACTCCGCTGACGGTTCGTCAAACGGACGTCCGGTCTGAAAGTTATCAGCTTTTCCGTTCCAGGGGCCCGGTTGGATTTCGGGTTCAATACAACCTGGTCACTATCCAACTAAGTCCAAACCTCAGGTGAATTAATCCAAAAGGTCTATCTCACTAAGAGGAATCCAACAAAGCTGACAGCACATCAATCGGACGTCCGGAACTCAAGTTATGAGTGTTTCTGCTCCGAGGGCCCAGTTGGTTTCGTGTTCGAACCAACCTGTCCGTACAAAAAGTTTTTTGAAACCTTTATTTTAGTATACCTAAACGATCGTCTCGTTCCAAGGATCGCTATGAAACTGACCGTGTGTCGATCGGAGGTCCGTAGCCCAAGTTATGGGCAAAACACCGAAAGTGGTCCGAAAGTGGGGGGTCTGGGCCCGGTTCGACCCGGCCCAACCCCCCTGGGTCGACCCGACCCAAGTCTGGGTCCAGCCCATTAGGGAGCGGCCCGGCCCGGTGGGCATGTCCTGGTCCGGTCCGCGCAACCCGGCCCGGCCCAGCCGGGTGGCACGCTGGCTCGGCCAGTGGCCGAGCATGGGGGGACGCGGTCCCCCCCCCCCTTCCTTTGTGCTCCGTGGACGCGGCGGGTGTCGCGTCCTCCTCCAGATCCTACACGGCCGCGGGATCCCGGTCACCTGCTACTACGTCGGTTCCTCCTGGCGGCACGCCGGGACGCTGTCGCCTCCGGGCGGCAGACCGGTGCCGGCCGCTGCCTCCGGCCGCCGGCGCCGCCGGTGAAGTCCGCGGGCCACCAGAGTTGCTCCGGTGGTCCATTTTCAATTCTGTCTGCGCTGATGTTCATCTCGGGTCCCTTACATTACTACGAAGGCCTCGAATCATTGTTGTGCTCCCGTTTCATCATCGTCGTCAATCCGCGCACCAACAACAATCTTCGGAGGGTCCGGGCTTTGTTCGTTAGCCCGTGCCCTCCGCGTTAGAGGTTTTCAATCAAGATCAAACTCAAACCAATCCCGAAAATTCACCCCAAAACCAACCCACATGAACGAGCGATCCGAGGATCAACCGGGAAGAGATTGGTCCGCGCTCGTCGTCCTTTTCTCAAAAGATAAAGAGAAAATCAAATATAATTCCCCTACTTGGATATTTGACGTCGCATGTCGGGCGTCGCAGAGAACGGCATCGTGGGGGTTGGACGTAGATTCCGTGGATGTCGGGGTGCATCCGAGGAGGAAACGACGTCTCCTCACTTGTTGCGGAGATGAAGAAGGATGGTACGTTGTCGTTGGTGATGATCACCGCGGTCGTCGACTTCTCCCTTGTCGTGGAGGAAGAAGAGGATGAAGAATCGTGATCGTCGAGTCGTTCTAAGTTGAGGGGTCGACGTTCTTCGTCAGAGAAGAACCGTTCTTCACGGAGAGGATGATGTTCTTCCACCCAAGAGGAACTTCCTCCTTCTTTTACACAAGTGCTCTTTCCCTTTTCTCCCAACACAAAATGTGTCAAAGTAAAATAATATATTCATGCTATTATTTTATTAACACAAGTAATTTCTTTCAAAATTCAAAACACTTAGTTAATTAATTGAATAAGTTCAATTAATTAATTAAGGTATGTGTTGGCGAGAGTTAAGAGGGAGAGAGAGAGGAAATTTAAAGTTACTCAATTTAAGATGAGTTTACAAAAAGTAAAGAGGGGGGTTTTAAGTAGTTTTGGAGAAAGTGAAAAGGTGGGGGCTCGTGTGGGCCCCACCTCCCCTTTATTCTACCCAAGGGAAGTTAGAAACCCAATGGGTCCCACTGCAACTCCCACACCTAGGAGTTAAACCACATAAGAGAGGAAAAAAGTGTTGTGACACAACACTTAAACCACTTAGCAAGAAATACAAATAAAATTGTAAAATAATTATATTTTTATTCCTCACTTTTTTTAACAACTCCTCTCGAGAAAACACAACTCTAGAAAGGGTCTTCTTAAGAAATTATCAGCGTTGTGGTTTCATAGGTGCCCTCAGATTTCGATTCCGAGCACCGGTTCAAAATTTAGAAAAACTCGCTCGTTCGTTCACTGAACGTACCCAAGCTAAACTTCAAAAAATGATTCTGGGCACACCGGGCCTCGGAATCAGGTTCTGTCAGAAACTACATTATCATAAAATCCCAAAGAAAATTAAGAAAAAATTTACCTTGAAATTTAAGTTCCTTTACATATCATACTAAAACCAACATTTTTTTACTAACATGTGAATCCGTTATTAATAACCCTATTACCAACATATATTTTGATGTCAATAAAAATGTTACAATAAACCATTAAACAGCAAAAAATATTTTATAAATAACCAATTAAGAGACAAATATTATATATATATACATATATATAGATATATATATTATTTTGATGAGTATAGTAAATTTTTATTTCTCGGAGTTTTATTAAAAACGTCTCATAATTGATTTTAATTTTGAAATATTAAATGTTTTTATATTTTTCAATATCGTTTATTCAATTTTCATGAAATATTAACTGTTTTTATATTTTTTTAATATTATTTATTTAATACACATTTAAATAATTTTTATAAAAAAACACATTTAAATCAGTACTCCATCACCACCCCTAATCTCGTGTTCGGCCTCGCCACTGCCCCGCCTCACATTCCACCCCCACCGCCCCGCCCCCATCCCCACCCCACTGCCATTCCCTACATTGGCCTTGCATCCGGAAACCCTTCCCTACCCCATCCTCACATCATGTCACCCTGCCCTGCCCTACTCCAGCATCACATCATATCGCCCAGCCCTTCTCCAGCGTCGCATCCCGTCACCCCACCCTACTCTAGCGTCACATCCCACCACCCTTCCCTACTTCAACCTCACATCCCACCACCCTGCCCCACCCTACTCTGGCCTCACATCTTTCCTCCCCTCCTCAATATTCTAGTATTTCACCCCTTTATACCTCCCCCCAAATCTGACAACCATTCAACCCCCTTCGGTTCGTCACCACACTATTCATCTCCAGCTGCGTCTCCTTTAATCAACCACAAGATCATCGCAAGTGGGGAGTAATTATTTATTTATGTGATCAATTTGTGAAATTTTTGTCATTATTTCCTAATTCTGGTCTATGAATGATGCGTGAATTCATCTATTTTACTTTTCATCACTCATAGATAAATGAAACATGATTTTTATCATAAAATTGATGAACCCCTTCTACGTAGTAGCTATTAAAAAATGATTTTGATCTTCCTAATGATAATAAAATGGTTGCATTGAAGAGAACTTTACCTTTTACTCATGAAAATTACTTGTTGCACAATATCTTTGATTTTTAACAGGTGTCAGGGCCCCATGATGATGAATGTGTACTTCATTAAAATATATTTTTCACCATACTCTTTTGTAAGACTCATTCTAGGTACGAATTCCATTTTAATTGAACTAAAATGTTTTCATTCTATATATCATAGTAAAACGCACAATCCACATAGAAATTTTACACCTTTAATAGGCAGAGATTGAATTTTTTGTATATTAATGTGCCCTAAATCATCTTATTATACAAGGATTCATTATTAATTATGTGAATAATGTTTTTCCATTTTGAATTTGGTTACAATTCCAATTTTTTGATTTGGTGTGTGAAATTCCTCACTGTTGTGTTTTTTCTTGATTAATGTATGATTCTCATTCAGTGTGATGAGTTAATGAATTATATTCATTTTATTACATTAATAATTTGGTTATTGAATATGATATTTATATTTTATACTTCTTTGATTCTTTACAACGTTTTCCATATGTTCATATATTTAATTTTTTAAATATGCATAATAGTTGATATATATATTGAATTTTATTTATATTTTGTACATCACAATGATATTTTTATGTGATTATAAACCAAATTTGATTCATGTTTATGAATCATACTTTATTTTAGTATTTAAAATGAAATATCAAATGTGTTATTTTAATGTTATCTTCTTTGTTAATATTCAATTATGACTTTTTAATAATTTTTTATCAATGTTACACTCATTCTCACTCAGAAAAAACAGCAGTTTCTACTCAACTTTCATTAGTTTCATTGTTAATTTACACTTATGACTTTTTATTAATTGTTGAGAAACGTTACACTCTTTCTAACTAATTAGTTTCTACTCAACTTGCAAATTTTCTGGTGTCATTCATGTGATCATTTCTAAAGACAAAACAGTAGGATCGATTTCTTTCACTAGAGATGTGCTCGACCTAACTTACTTGGAGGTCAACACTAATTATCACTCATAAACAGCATCATTTTTTACTCAATTTTCAGATTTTATAGGGTACTTGTAATACTCATGTCATGGCAATGACTTTAAATTTTTAGTTGTGCTCTAGATATTTTTTTCAATCACAACGGCCAATATTTGGTATACTTATGAATTATTTTATATATTCGTCAATCTATTTTTTTTAAGAAAAACGATTATGGTAATTATTTATAGATTTTTTTTAAATGGTCATTTGCAATATTTTTTGAAAAAACCCTTAGAAAACTCATGATCTATATGGTATTTTGTATATGGTTTTAGGTTTTGTGGGTTCTCCTTTTCCCTAACATCATTTGTGGAAGATTTTGGTTCATCAATCCACTTCACAAAGATCAAGTTACTAAATTTCTCTCAACCAATGGTAACCATACATCACTTTGTTCTACATTTTTTGTTATATAAATGTGAAAAAGATGCATCTTTCGCACCCTTTAGCCTTCTATCTTGGCTCTTAGATGACCCCACTTAGACCATTTCCCCTTACAAATACAGTAATGAAATTATTATTTTAATTATAAATAAAGAACATATAAACATTTCAAGTTATATGTAGTTAATTAGTATAAGGTGGGTGTATATGTTGATATATAAAATTGAGTTCAAGTTCCTTGTTAGGGGGTGTAATCAAATTGAGTCTAGTCAAGTAAATAGATGATACTGATTTAGCCGAATCTTGAATCTCATCTAAAACTAGATTGAATAATGACTTTTAAGATTGAACACTGCTAATATTTTAAACCAAGTTAGTCGAGCTCGCTTGATGAAGCTTGATTCTTTAAATATATATAAACACATATAAAAAATTTGAAATACATATAAACAATTATATAGTGAATTTAAAAGAATTTCAACTAATAAATATGTATTAACATTAATTTATATCTTAAAATATCAATTCATCCTTTATTTTCACAACTTTCTCAATTATTTAAGTTCAACATGATGAATTTATCGAGTAACTCAAGCTCAATATCAATAAAAATTGAGCCTCAAATCTTTCATGTGTGCTAAACTTAAGTAGCTTTAGAGTATCACTATATCCATTTATGTCCCTTTTTTTTAATACATACTAGTGAAGTTCTCTATCAATCTTCTGATACCAGGTTAAAATGGACTAGTTGTCACCCAATACCCAAGATACCTCACTAAGGGAGACCTTTGTGTTAATTTATAATGTGTAATAAAAATGACATAATACCTCAAGTTCGATGTGATACTCAACTCAACTTTACCTCAAACATATATATATATATATATGTTTCATTCAGTTTAAAATGTATGATTCTGATTGGTTTATTTCCAATAAACTTGTATTTAGGATTCTTAAGACCGGATACCCCCTTCATTAGTGGTGTACATACCAACCATGGATCTTATATTGGGGTATTCAACTACCAGAAATTGGTTCCTTTAAGTTATCAATAAGGATTTATGTATCATCCAAAATAGTAAGTTGAATTTTCATTATAAGAACAATACAAAGCAACTCTATAATCCATGTGAATGTTTTTTGTTTAGAAATTTCTACCAGCTATGAATTAATTTCAGTTATCAACAAGAATTTATGTATCCTCCATATGATTGAGATTAATTTTCATTATAAGAACAATTCAAATAAACACCACACTCCATGTGAATGTATTTTAATTATAAGTTCAATAGGAAAGATAATTTTTTTAAATATCCTCTTGAATATTATTTGTAAGTTCATTTAAGACCAATGAAAAAAAGTATGTTCTTAAATAAGAACATTGATTTAATTCTATCGAGATAGATAATTCATTAGTATCACATTACTGGAGTTCTAATTATGAAAAATTCTCTTTATGCATGACTTGTATGAGTTGATATAAGATATCTACACCCCTTTCCTTTCAAGTGATTTCCAGAAAACCACTATATATACTTTATCATATGATTCTTCTAAATCAATGGAAAACTATTTGGAAATCTTGAGATTTTTTCAATAATACTCCATCAAAATTCCAATAAAATACACTTCTTTTATAGTTGAACATCTAGGAATAAAGATAAATTGATTATTTGAAAATGTGGGATAAAAGTGCATAATGGGTTTTATCTAACTTTATGTTGATGAATAATATAAAAAAATTTATATAAAATCTATTTCTAGTGATATTTCAACTACTCTACTTTGTGGAGAAAAATATTGGACATGAGGAACTACCACTCTTTCTCATCACATTGATTACGTTATGTTTTTTATGTATATAAAAGTTTTAAAAAAATATTCTAGAGGTAAAAATAATATTATCTTTTATGCATGGAATATTATTTTTATATAATTCAATTAATTATTATTGTCACGACCCGTCCCATGGGGCCCGGACGTGACTACCCCAAGCCCGCATTCCATAGGCTAGGGGTTGGTGACTAGGACCTGAAGGCTTTTCCTGAACAGGGAAGGCATTTCCTTAGAGATCTGTACACAACCAAAAAATGGGAACTAAAGTAAATAACCAACAAAAGTAATGTATAACCATGAGAGTAAAGTAAAACCATAAGTACAACTGTAACTAAAAACAGTGGGTCGGAATACAAGCCCTAAAAACTAAAAAGAAAGTAAAAATCTATCACATCTGCCCTGGAGCTCTACCTGGATGGTAGTAGTTGTAAGTCTGAAGTCGAATAAGGGGATCTCGACTTCTCTCATCATACCAAGCTCCACCAAGTCCCGAACCTCCAAAGTCTACCTCAGAGCATAAATAGTATGAACCAGACACACACATGTGGGAGGATCATGTGTAGGGATGAGTATAACAACTTAGTAGTGGACCTCGAGATCCTTTAAGGTATCTCAGTAATCCACAAAGGAAAACATCACAAGAAATACCAAAAAGGTAATATCACAAGCATGATCTAAATCATGAAGCACAAAGCAAAAGAGACAGCTCGCTCTAAGATTATAACTTCAAGGTTACTAGGATAGGGATGACTGGTTGTAAATCTAGATTATTCGGTTTATAGTAACTCTGTTGTTGAACTATATAGGTCACTATATGCTGACCTGTATTGGTCGTTAGATGCTGACCCGTATTGGTCACCGGTGCTGACCCGTATTGGTCGTTGGTACTGACTCGTATTGGTCGCTGGTGCTGAGCCGTATTGGTCACCGGTGTTGACCCGTATTAGTCACTGGTACAGAGGTATGGATTATTATTTATATAGAAATATCGTCCCACTTTGTAGTTTCTAATTCATACCTGTATTGGTCACTCTTCTTCTTCATGTCACAGTCAGCCATTGGATTCCCACACAAAGCTATCCTGATCTCCAGAAGACTTTGCTCCTCAAGCCATAGGTCAAATCTGAACCATTACAAAGTCCAGAAAAAATAATACCCAAGGGACCTCCCCGTCTTAGGGGTCCCAACATAACAGACGGCACGTCGATCGGACGCTCGGTCTGTGAGATATGGACACTTTTGTAAAAAGGGCCCAGTTGGATTCAAGTGTGATCCAACCCAGGTCGCATGTCAAACTCCATCAAAACTCACTTAGAGTAACTCCAAAGTACCTCCTTGTCACAAGGGTCCTTATACCATAGACGGCGCGTCGATCGGACATCTGGTCTGTTAGTTACACCCCTTTCCGTGAAACGGGGGTGATCGCACCTTAGTCCAGCCTGGCTTGGTCGGGCCCGCCGGAATATGCCAAAGGGACCGCTTCCTAAAAGGGGTCCCAACACCACTAACAACATGTCAAATGAACACCTGGTTTTTCAGTTACAGGTGTTCCTTTATTCGGGGGCCGGTTGAGTATGAGCCCTGTCCGACTCAGTCAGGCTGGCCCGACGCAACGGGTCCCTGGGTCTACTTGACCCCGCTTGGGTCTGGCCCACTAAGGGTCGACCCAATTCACTGGTTCTAGCCTGTCGAGGTCATCCCGGCTGGTTTACGGCCCCAGGCTACGGTTGGCCTGGCCCACCGGGCGAGGCTCGGCCCACCGGCACTGGCCCACTGGGCCGTGGGTCCGGCCTAGCCTGCTGGGCATGTCCAGCCTAGTCCACCTAAAGGCAGAACATTGTCTCCAACTGGCCCCATAGACATGGGACCGTTTCATCCGGTCGTTGGGGCGCTACCCCACCGCGTGCAATGATTGGCCAGGGGAGTCGACCAGTCTCCAGCTGACACGACGCGGCGCGGGGTCATTCCACCCTTCTCCCACGCGGCCAGCTCAGGTCAGACGCCTATGGCCACCGTGGCGCATCATGGCATGCCATCTTCTCACCGCCCGTAGCTGGTTGTCGTAGGACTCCTCCGGCCACTGCCGGCATGGCGCACCAACAGTTCTTTCCACGAGCCACCGGACGTGCTCTGATGGTCTGTTTTTGGTGTCATCTATTCCAACGAGTCTCTTGGACTACCGTCTTCACAACGTGATCCTCTGTCTCTCATTGCCATCAAAATTGAGGAAATTCTTCCTCGAAGAGCGCAACATGAATGAAGCGGTGGAGGGTCTGGGCCTTGTTCATTTGGCTTGCACCCTCCACATTAACATGATAACAAGTGGGAGGATATTTATCTAAAATTAAAGATTAAATAAACTCATTTACAAAATGTTAAACCAAAACCAAACATAAACCCCCTACGTCAAGATCTTTTGGAGGTGTTGTGGTTACGGCGGGAGGAGCATTCATGTTGGATGGAGTCGTCGGCGTTCGTTGATCCCGGATCATTGTCGCCTGAGCTTTCTTCCTCCGTCGGTGGATGTTTCCGCATAACTCCTCTAGAGTTTCCTCGCATGAAGAAGTGATTCCCAAACCCCACCCTGAGCTCCATTTAAATAGGATGGGGGAAAGGTGTGTAACCCATTTAGAATTAATGAGGTTCATTAAATTAATTAATGAACCTATTTTAATTCACAATGGTGGAGTTATGAAGTTAATAAGTCAAGCCATTTATTGGATTTACAAGTCAATGGTCCCACCACTGCTACTCATCCCTTGTAGAAAAATAAAATAAAATAACAAATTACATGTTATTTTACTTTTATTTAAAAATTCCAAAAACTAACTTTTTATCCCAACCTAATGTGGTCGAAGAGAAGATTACCTTAAGATAATCTTGGCATTGCAGATTCCACAAATCCCTCAGGTTTTCAATTCGAGCATTGGTTCAAAAGATAGAAAACATCGCTTGTGCATTTACTAATCGTACCTTAAAAAAAGTTCATAAATTCATTCCGGGAACACCGGGCCTCGGAATCACACACCGTCAATTTTCGAAGACTTGTAATAATCCCAAATTATTAAAAAATATATGGAATTTTCTGGGTCTTTACATTTTCCCCACCTTGGGG
Source organism: Viscum album (assembly GCA_963277665.1). Classification (NCBI taxonomy): domain Eukaryota; kingdom Viridiplantae; phylum Streptophyta; class Magnoliopsida; order Santalales; family Viscaceae; genus Viscum; species Viscum album. The sequence continues at coordinate 673,450,015 of OY728123.1, forward strand.
ATTTACGCCCCCAAAATCCAAAAAAGTCTACATAAACAAATAGGGATACCGGGCACACATATGAGCCTCTCGCTCCTATATGCTCTCCTGGAGATTATCATGCTACCACAGAATGTGCACCAGAGGTATCAACCATCCATGAAGGATCCACTCCTATTGATCCTCTATCTCCACCAGGTACTCCACAAAATTCACCACGTCATCAATCTCCAACTCTTCGTGCTCGATGATGTGAGATGGGTCATTCACATATCTCCTCAGCTGGGATACGTGGAAGATTTCGTGCACCCTCTCCAACTATGGTGGCAGTTCCAAGCGGTATTCCACCTTGAAAATCTTCTCAAGTATCAGGAATGGTCTGATAAACCTCTGTGAGAGTTTTCCACCTTGGCCAAATCTATGTAGTCCCCATCGAGGGGATACTCACAAGAAAACGTGGTCCCCCTCCTGGAATTCCAGTGGTCTCTGTTGCCTATCATCATAGGACTTTTTTCGGATCTGTTATGTCTTTATCCACTCTCATATGAACTACACCGTCTTAGTGCTAGACTGTACCATCTCTGGGCCCATGAGTGTTGGCTCTCTTGGATCCATCCAGCATAAGGGCGATCTGCATGGTCATCCATACAACACCTAAAAATTGGTCATACCAATGGTGGAGTGATATTTGTTATTGTATGCAAAATCCATAAAGGGTAGGTGGTCCTCCCAACTGACAAACAAATTTAGGACACATGCACGAAGCATGTCCTCCATGGTCTGGATGGTCCACTTAGTCTTACCATCTTTTTTTGGGTGAAAAGATTTTCTCAAGTGAAGCTGAGTTCCGAAAGCCTCATACAATCCTTTCCACAATCGGGATGTGAAGCGTGTGTCATGGTTTGAGACTATCATCGAAGGCACCCCGTAAAGTCTCACGATCTCCTGAACGTAGAGACGTCCCAATCTATCTACTAAACCCTTCTCTCGAATAGCAAGGAAGTGGGATGACTTGGTGAGTCGTTCAATGATCACCCAAATGGTATCGTGCCCTTTGGACGTACGTGGTAACCCCATCACGAAGTCTATCAATATACCTTCTCACTTCCACTCTGGTATCTCGAGGGGTTGGTTCAAGCCTACTGGTACCTGGTTCTCGGCCTTCACTTGCTGGCAAGTGAGGCATCTAGAAACAAACTCCTCCACAAATTTCTTCATCCCTAGCCACCAGTACTAACATCATAGGTCTTGATACATCTTCATCACGCCAGGATATACTACCAAGGGGGATGTATCGAACTCCCTCATCACCTCCTCTCATAGCACCACTGGTATAACTATACGTCCTCTGAAAAGGATGGAGTGCTCCCCACCTTCAGAATATTCGTCGGGTGCATGGCCTGAGGATATCTGAGCACGTGTAGTCTCATTGTAGCTATATCCGAGTTGCACCTACCTAAATCACTGAAGGAGTGTAGGGGAAACTACCATTGACTAGAGGTAGACAGTATCATCTTTATACATGTAGGATATCTTAAGTGAGGCTAACTTCTTTAAAGCCTCATTCAGTAGCGGCAAACTTGATCTTCGACTAAGTGAATCTGCCACTACGTTCCCCTTCCTAGGAGTATAGACTATCTCAAAGTCATAGTCCTAGAGGAAATATAGCCAACTTCATTATCTCAAATTCAGATCTTTCTGTTTGAAGATATATTTGAGACTCTTGTGTTCTGAGTAAATAATTAACCGCTCACCCATCAAGTAGTGTCGCCACATCTTCAGTGTGAAGACTACTACTACCAACTTCAAGTCATGAGCTGCATAATTCTTCTCATGAGGTCTCAGATGTCATGATCTATAAGAAATCACTACATCGTCCTGCATCAGGATGCAACCGAGTCTGGTCCCTAATGCATCATAGTAAACCATGTAGTTAGTGTCCTCCTCCAGCAACCTCAGGATGGGAGCGCTGGTCAAGCTCTACCTCAGCTATTGAAAGCTCTGTCGGCATGTCTCTGACCACAGTAAGGGTTTCACCCTCTTCATCAAGGCAGTCATAGGTACTGATACTCTAGATAAATCGGGTACGAACCTCTGATATTAGCCTGATAATCCAAGGAAGCTTTGCACCTCAGTAACACTCCTGGGTGGCTCCTAAGAAAGTACTACCTTGATATTCACTGGATCCACTGTAACTCTAGCCTCTGAGATGAAATTTCCCAAGAAGTGGACCTTCTATATCTAGAACAAACACTTCGAGATCTTCCTATATAACTAGTGCTATCATAGTGTTTCCAGAACTATCATCAAGTGTACAGCGTGCTCTTCCTCAGACACTGAGTACACCAAGATGTCGTCGATGAAGACCACCACAAAGCGATTGAGGTATGGCTGAAAGATACTATTCAGGATCCCCGTGAACACTGTTCAAGCATTGGTCATGCCAAAAGACATCACCAAGAACTCATAATGTCCATACTGATATATGAAGGATATATTTTCTATGTCCTTATCCTGCACACGAAGCTAGTGGTAGCTTGATCTGAGGTCTATCTTCGAGAACCACTTCGCTCCTTTCAACTGATCAAACAGATCATAAATCCTCAGAAGAGGATACTTGTTCTTCATGGTCACCTGGTTTAGTCACCGTAAGTCCACACATAGCCTCAAACATTTGTCTTCCTTCTTGTAAAACAACGCCGAGGATGCCCATGGAGAAACATTGGTCCTTACAAATCCCTTCCTTTGTAAGTCATTCAACTGTACCCTCATCTCCTGGAGCTCCGTAGGGGCTATACGATATACTGTTGTAGATATCAGTGTTGTTCCTGGGTACAAGTTAATGCATAAGTCTACCTCTCTACGAGGAGGTAGTCCTAGGACATCTTCTAGAAAGATTCCCTCATACTCCTCCACCACCACTGGAAACTATGGAATTTCCTCATCCACCATGTCGAAGGTCATACATGCTAGCTGATATGTAATCGGCTGCACCCTCCTGAGCACAAGTCCATCTCGTTCTGCTCTGTTTTACTTCTCACCAACAAAGTAAAACTGGCCTCCATCTATACACGTACATCACACTGTAAATCTCAAGCATTGAATCTGTGTATGAACTGCTGATAGCTAGTCCATGCCTAGAATGAATTCATAGGGCATCAACACCGCTACCAGAAGATCCCATCTGAAACTCTATACTCTGAGAGTAAGATCACATTGTTGGCACCAGTGTGTGGCTGTTGAATCTCCCCCCGTAAGAGTATCCAAATGAAAAGTTTGAGCTAAAATCTTAGTCGTAATCTCAGAGTACCGAACTAAGTCTATGGCAAGGAAAGAATTACTAGAACCTATGTTGATAAGCACTACTGCTAAAGTGGAGAAGATGTAGATCGTACCTTGTATCATCTAAGGAACTCAGGATCATGAGCCTCTACTGCCTATAGCTAGGTCTGTCCTCATACACCCGCTCCCTGAGCTCGTGGTGGGATGCCTGGGATGGTGGTGGTGGTGCCTGGTGACCCTGAACACCTCCTGTTGCACGTCCTGCTCCCCTACCCCATCTGTCGCCTGGCTGACGCTCATGCTCCTACCGTTGTCGCTGCCACAGTGGCCCCTCCACCATCTTCCAATCGTCCGCATGGCGAGTTGGATAGTCACGATATCTCTGACCCTGTCCCCTGTAGGAAAAATAAATCATGCCTCACTAGTGTCTCCCTCGACCTATCGATCCTCGTACCTCTAACCCTGCGTCCAGGGGTCTCCCTCTGAAAGGTCTAGCCCGCTTGGGCTTCTGTGTCATCTGTCTACTACCAGCTGCAGATGACACTACTACCTATCGTTCAGTAGGGGCTCTCACTATCAGTTCCTGCTCAGCAAGGAATATATCCATTAACAAATCTCGATCTAGCACCCCAGCATGCATTGTGATGCTGAGAGAAATTGTCACAGCTTTGATCTCTCATCGGAGCCCCTGCTCAAATGTCCAAGCCCTGAAGTAAGGGTCTCGTACCATGTCGGTGGAGTATCAGTAGAGGTCAGTAAATCTCACCGAGTACTGAGCCATAGTCTAGCGGTCCTACTGCAGATGCAGCAACTCCTGAATACGCACATAGTGTAGGGTCGTTGGCATGAACTCCGCCCTGAAAAGACTCTCAAAATCCTTCCAGTTGAGAATCATCTCCTCATGCACCTGGATATTCAAGCTCTACCATCATCTTTTCTATCCCTAAAGAGGGATAACGGCCAAGATTTCCATCTACTCGATGGGTGTCTCTACTAAGCGAAAGACCTGTGAAAGCACCTCAATCCAGTACTCTACTGCCTGGGGGTCCATCTCACCTTGAAACCTTGGAGGCCTCTGTCTCTGGAACTCATATAATGCACTCAGTCGGCGTGCATGATCCACTGTTAGCATCATCTACTCAACAGTTGGTGGTGGTGCTGGTACACCACCCGAAGGTGCAATCACTGTGAGTGGTCCCTATACTGACGCCTCGTTACTCGGTGGGCCACTGTCAAGATCTCTTACCAGAATATTTACTAGATGTATTCGAGGAGGCATTCTTTAAGAAAAAGATGCACCATGGTCAATAAGTTATACTTTTTGATCTAACTCAAGAAATATCAAGAAAAATTTTCAAAACATTAGCAACTGGTGTTTTCATGTACCGATTCAGAAAACAGAATTCAGGGTCCTGGTGTATGGATACGTTGACTGCCGCACCAATACTAGACTCCTTGTACTGAAAACCGAACTCAAGACACTTTACACCATTTCCTCATTAAAAGTATACTCTTAGTTCTCCTGGTAGAACCGACCACCCTCTAATACCACTTTTTCATGACCCATCCCATAGGGCCTAGACATGACAACCCCAATCCCACCTTCCATAGGCCAGGGGTTGGTGACTAACACTTGAAAGATTTTCCCGAACACAGAAGGCATTTCTATAGAGATCTATACACACCCAAAAATGGAAACTTAAGTAAACAACCAACAAAAGTAAGTTATAACCATGAGAGTAAAGTACAACCACAATTACAACCATAAACTGAAAACAATGGGCCGGAATATAAGCCCTAGAAACTGAAAATAAAGTAAAGACTTGTCGCATCTTCCATGGAGCTCTACCTGGAGGGTAGTAGCTGTAAGTCTAAAGTCAAAAAAGGGTATCTCAACTTCCCTCATCGTATCAAGCTCCACCAAGTCCCAAATTTCCAAAGTCCACCTCGAAGCATCAGTATTCTTGACTAAACACATACGTGCGGGTGGAGCCCATGCAGGGGTGATTATAACAACTCAATAGGGGACCCCAAGACCCCAAAAGGTCTCACAGTAATCCACAAAGGAAAAAATCACAAGAAATACTGCAAAGTTAATATCACAAGCATGATCTAAATCATGAAGCACAAATCAAAAGAGACAGCTCACTCAAGGGTATAACTTCAAGGTCACTGGGATAGGGATGACTAGTCGTAAATCTAGATAATACTATCCATAGTAACTCTATTGTTGATCCGTATAGGTCACTGTATGTTGACCTATATTGGTCTCTAGATGTTGGCCCATATTGGTTGCTGGTGCTGACTCGTATTGGTCGCTGGTGCGGACCCGTATTGGTCACTGGGGCTGACTCGTATTGGTCACTGATGCTGACCTGTATTGGTTGTCGGTACTGACCTGTATTGGTCACTGGTACAGAGGTAGGGATGATTATTCGTATAGCTATATCATCCCACTTTGGAGTTTCTGATGCTGAACCGTATTGGTCACTCTTCTTCTTCATGTCACAGCCAGCTACTAGATTCCCACACGAAGCTCTCCTGATATCTAGAAGACTCTGCTCCTCAAGACATCGTTTATATCTAAACTGGTACGAAGTCTTGAAAAAATCATACCCAAGGGACCAACCTGTCTTAGGGGTCCCAATGTGATAGATGGCGCGTCGATCGGATGCCCGGTCTGTGAGATATGGGAACTTTTTTAAAAAGGACCTAGTTGGATTCAAGTATGATCCAATCCAAGTCACACATAAAACTCCATAAAAACTCACTTAGAGAAACTCCAAAGGACCTCCTTGTAACAAGGGTCCTTATTCTACAGACGGTGCATCGATCGGACGCCCGGTCTGTCAGTTACACCCCTTTCCGTGAAACAGGGGTGATCGCACCTCAGTCCAGCCCGACTTGGTCAGGCCTGCTAGAATATTCCAAAGGGACCTCTTCCCAAAATGGGTCCAAACGCCACTTACGGTGTGTCAAATGGACACCCATTTTGTCAGTTATAGGCGTTCCTTTATTCATGGGTCGGTTGTGTCTGGGCCCGGTCCAACTCGGTCAGGCCGGCCCAATGCAACGGGTCTCAGGGTCTACCTGACCCCGCCCAAGTCCGACCCACTAAGGGTCGACCTAGTTCACTGGGTTCGGCCTATCGGGGTCAGCCCGGATGGTTCGCTGGCCCAGGCCGCAGTTGGACTAGCCCACCAGGTGGGGCTTAGCCCACCCGCGCTGGCCCGCTGGGTGGGTCCTGCCCATTTGGCCGGCCTGCATCCGCCTAAAGGTGGAATGCTGTCTCCAGCTGTCCCCAGGGACGCGGGGCCATTTAATCTAGCCGGTGGGGCACTTCCCCATAGTGTGCAATGGTCGTCCAGGGGGGTCGACCGGTCTCCAGCTGATGAGGTGTGGTGCGGGGTCGTACCACCCCCTCCTACCGCAGCCCGCTGGCCACTGCTGTTGTCGTCGGTGACACCTACGGGCGCCTCCCTTCTCTTGCGCAGCCGGATCGGTCCGGCTCCCTCTAGCCATCGTGGCACGCGATGGCACGCTGCCTTCCCACTACCCGTAGCTAGTAGTCATGGGCCTCCTCCAGCCACCGCCGGCATGGCGCACCGACGGTTCTTTATGTGGGCCACCGGACGTGCTTTGGTGGTCCATTTTTGGTGCCATCTGCGCCTACAAGTCTCCTGGACTTCCTCTGTCACAACGTGACCCTCTGTCTCACATTTCCATAAAAATTAAGGAAAGTCATCCCCAAAGAATGCAACATGAACAAAGTGGCAGAGGGTCCAGACCTTGTTCGTTCGGCCCACGCCCTCCACGTTAACATGATAACAAGTGGGAGATTATTTATCTAACATTAACTATTAAATAAAATCATTTCAATAATGTTAAACCAAAACCAAACATAAAAATCCTACCTTGAGATATGTTGGAGGTGTCGCAGTTATGGTGGGAGGAGCATCCACGTTGGATGGAATCATCAGTGTTCATCGATCTCAGATCGTTGCCCCCTGAGCTTTCATCCTCCATTAATGGATATTGCCATAGAACTCCTCTAGGGTTTCCTCATTTGAAGAATCCATGCCCAAACCCCACCCCGAGCTCCATTTAAATAGGAGGAGGGAAATGTGAGTAACACGTTGAGAATTAATGAGGTTCATTAAATGAATTAATGAACCTCTTTTTATTCACAACGGTGGAGTTACGCAGTTGATGATTCAAGCCAATTATTGGCTTGAAAAATCATCGGTCCGACCACTGCTTCTCGTCTGTTGTAGAAAAAGAAAATAAAATAACAATTACAAATTATTTTAATTTTCTTTAAAAATTCCAAAAACTAACACCGGTTCCCTCGTATTTTTAATTCGAACACCAGTTCAAAAGATAGAAAATATCGCCCGTGCGTTTACTGAACGTACCTTAAAAAAAGTTTAGAAATTCATTCCGGGAACACCGGGTATCAGAATCACGCACCGTCAATTTTTTTAGACTCGTAATAAGACCAAATAATTAAAAAAATTACATGTAATTTTTTGAGTCTCTACAATTATTGATTGTATTATCTCATTTATGTATTTTTATTTGGGTGCTTACAACCCTTACACACTAAACATATATGGGGTAATTGGGTCTTCTATTACAGTGGTCTATCCTTATGGAAAATTTCAACAAGTTGTGCCTAGGGATCATGGATACTAATTTGTGCAATGATATGAAATTTTAGGTCATAAAATTGTTATGTTTTGTGGTTATAATGTGGATACGTCTTCACCAATTAATTTACCATACCCTGCAGGAAATGACGTCTCAACTTTATATTACATCATGGGTGATCTGCATAAGATTTTTCTTCTATGTTACTAGATATTCCATTTTTTTATGTTTCTTGTGTTAGGCAGGGCATCACCCCTTCAAGCACAGCCACTAGTTATTCATCCTTCTCATTCCACATTTATGGTGAGTGGCAATGATGACAAGGTCATTTGTTGAGTGATTGGTCATTGTGAGTCACAATGTCACTGCTTGGGGCACAACTGGTTCTTAGGTTTAAAGGGTTTAAGGATTGGGGTTTATATTCCAAAACATAACATAATTAAATGGCAGAAATTCACTTTTCCAATAAACAATATGGAAACTTTTTTTAGAAATACTTCATAATCTAAACAAACACCATGTATTTATTTAAACTTCTTAACAGAAGTATTAAAATCATATTTCAGTTCCTTACAACACTAGTCACTTATAAGTGTTTCCAGATTTATTTCAGAAAAAATGTTTTTCTATTACTTATTTTAGTGTTTTTTCAGTGTGTTTTCAAAAATAGAATACTCACTGCTTATTTCTTGAAACTATTTATCATTTTTCATAAGTGTGATAAGCAGTTTTCACCATGTGTTTTTGGGAGAAAGTCACACGCTTCTTATCATTACTAGTACTTCTTCTCAAATTATTTTCATTTTCAAGTTTTTTTTTGTCCTGGATAATAGTATAGAGTTACAAAATTACATCACAACCCATTAAATGACATATTTGTTGATGTATTTTCATGCTATTTGAAGTTGTCTTAGATGTAGAAAGACTTTTCTGCTTCAGTAGTGGGATTCAGACTTATAGCCTTGAAAATTATCAAATTTTCATTCAAAAGGTAATCACTTTCATCTGAAATCTAAAAAGACTTATGGCCCCAAGCAACAAGTGCTATAAGAATTTTCTAGTAAGCATAGTCATGGGATTGGAAGTAAAAAAACTAAATGTTCAAATTCCAAATTTGTTAGGTGTACTAGTGAACATATGTGCATATGTGATCAAGCCAAACTGGGTTGAGCTCACAAAAAGTGGTCAGATACCCAAGTGTATCTCGATAAAGGGATCCATGGGATGGTGTGGTTTGGAAAATGATGCACATGTTAGATGTGTGTGTTTTTTTATGGTTTATGATAGTTTGTGTTTTCATTACTTTTCATGATCTATTTCTGTATTGATGGTTCATTTCAAGGTTTTTTAGGTGTACTTTGGCTTTCATGGATGGTTTTTAGTGGTGTGATACAATGTTCGTGGCTAGTCTCCAACACCATATTTACATTCATTATTCAAGGGCGGGTGGTTCTAGAGGTATGACTATTATTTGGAGTGTTCATTAATGTCGAGTTCATTGCTATGGTGTGGTGTGGAAACAAGTGGCTTGGATTCTGAATCCATGTGATGACATAGGAAAAGAAAGGGAGAGTAATATGTTTTTCCTCAAGGTTGTGGGTGTTTGATCATTACTGTAGTAGGTAATCCTGAGGTGGATATGAGATTTGTCTATGCTTTAGGTCTCCAGGTGAAGGGAGTGTTTTCCGGGTCAAGATTTCATTTGGACACACCATTGAACCCATTCTTGTCATGGCCTTGTGGTATTTTTCCATATTTTACTTTCCCTGGTAAAGTCAACATGGTTTGTAGGATTCTCCTTTATTTTATCTTGTTTCTTTAATTGAATAATCTTGAAGATTCCTAAATTTGAGTACCATCTTATCATCTTGGATGTTTGTGGTCTCAATTTTGATCTGTTAGGAGAGGCGTGAGGTGAGTTTTCTAGAATGTTAATTGTATTTTTTGTAACTGTTTCTCTCAATGTTTTTATAATTTATTACTTATATAAAGCTATTTAGATATATGGTGGAGAGTCTGATAGCCTTGCAGGTATTTCAACACTTAAAAAAATGTAATTCTTCTTTCACATAAGCACCTACAATTTAAATTAAATGAAATTGGACTTTAATTGAATGTTGATATCCCATTGGTATATTGATGTCTGCAGTTAGAAAGTGTGAAGGTAACATTGTTGGGAGCATGATAGAAATAGATTTCCTATGTGAATCACTATAGTGATAGATGATGTTGGAAGATCATTGATGGATTCTAGAGGAGTATGAGATGCAGTTTGGGTTTCTATTTTTTTAACAGGTTGAGTTTATGTTTTGAATGTACATCTTTAAGAAATGCTTGAGTTTCTATTTTTTTGTCTATGTTGTTTCGAGTATAAGTTAGTGAAGCATTTATTTTCTACATAATTATTTCTAAATTAGGTTGATGTTGGAATACCATGTATGGATTCTAGAGGAGTATGAAAAGTAGCTTGGGCCTTCCAGTATAGTGGTGGATTAGGATGTGCATGAGACTACAAAAACCTCCTCTATTTCCAGTCAAAGTTAAACTTTTTGTTATCTAGAGATGGTCTCTAGATTAGAAGGTGACTAGATGGAATGGATGGGGTGATGGCATGGTTGGGGAACTAGCATGGTTGGGGAATTGGAGCTGGAGCTGACTAGATGGCATGAATGGGTTTCTTGGAGGTGGGTTGGACCTTATTGGGGAAGTTGACATGGGGAGGGGATTGTGAGATCCAATGTTTTGTATAAAATATTTAATTATTAATATAATTAATTTTTCTCTAAGTTGTAAAATGTTTTAAAACCGTATTTTATGTATTATATATGATAAAATAGTAAATATAATATGCAATTTTACTAGCAATAAAAATTTATAATTTTTATTTGAATTTAATTTATAAACAAATATATATTATATGTTGGTAATATTATTACCAATAGATAAATTTTTCATTGTAACCTGTTTCTAAAAACTTTAACCAACATATATATTATCTGTAGGTATAGTTATAATTGCAACAGAACTATTTTATTTGTTGCAAAAATATTTAGTAGCAAAGTTTTTACCAAAATTTTAGTGACAGGGATATATCTGTTGGTAAAATGTTTTACCAACAGAAAATTCACTTTTACCAATAGATATGTCCCCATTGGAAAAAGTGAAATATTTTTTAGTGGGTCATGGTGTGCTCAAACTCGGTATTACGTGCAGCGCAAGCTATTAAATTATTTAAAAAGAAGCATACTGTGGAAGCTTGGGGTGTTACATTCTTCCCTCCTTCAAATAATTTCATCCTCTAAATTTATAGAATATCACTTCATAAAAATATTTGGGTGGTTCTTAATCATAATTTCTTTAGTTTCTCAAGTCTTCTCTTCCATTTTATGGTTTCTTCAAAGAACTTTTACCAGACAATTAGTCTGATTTCTCAACACTAGTTCTCTAGTATCAAGAATATTGATAGGATCTTCATAATAAGACAAGTTGGGTTCCATTTATATTTCTTCACATGTGAGTGCATGTGTTGAGTTTGGCATGTATTTCCTTAACAGTGATATGTGGAACACATCATGAAATTTGGAGAGACTTTGTGTAATTTTCAAATGGTAAGCTACAGCTTCAATTAGTTCCAGAATTTCAAAAGGTCTGATCTACCTAGGGCTTAATTTACCCTTCTTACCAAGTCATATAACACCATTCCATGGAGATACCTTCAAGAAAATGTGATCTCTTAATTGAAAGTTCAAATACTTCCTTCGGCTATCAGCATATCTCTTTTGCCTACTCTGAGCTGTTTTGATATGGTTCTTAATAGTATTTACCTTTTCTATTATTTCCTCAACAAGTTCCAGGCCTATGAGTTTTCTTTCACCAATATCATCCCAACAAGTTGGTGTACGACATCTCTTTCCATATAACGCTTCATATGGTGCCATATAAATACTTGAATAGAAGTTATTGTTATAGGAAAATTCTAATAGAGGAAAATATTGATCCCACATACCATAAAAGTCAAGTAAGAAAGATCTCAACATATCTTCTAAAGTTTGAATTGTTCGTTATGATTTTCCATTAGTTTGAGGGTGGTAGGCAGTGCTCAAATGAAGCTCAGTATCTAGGGCCTTCTGAAGAGATTTTCAGAATTATTATGTAAAATGGGGATCATGATCAGAAAAAAATTGATATTGGTACACCATGAAGTTTTAAAACTTCATTAATATATAGTCTTTATAAACTTTCAAGTGGTAAATCTTCTCTTATAGTTAGAAAATGTGCTGATTTGGTAAGACAGTTGACAATAACCCATATCGCATCATTTATTCTGGGAGTCTTTGGTAGCCCCATGAAAAATTCCATCATAATATCCTCTGATATCCACACAGGTATAGGAATAGGTTTCATGAATCCTCTAGGATGTTTTCTTCTAGCCTTCACCAGTTGACAAACCAAACATCTCAACACATAATCATCAATCTCCCTCTTCATGTTGTCCCCCCAAAAATGTTCCTTCAAATATTTGTACATATTAGTTCCAATATGGTGTATAGAGAAATTAGAGCTATGATCATCATCAAATAATTTTACTTTTTAGCTCAGATATAGTAGGAACACAAAACCTCTTCCCGAATTTCAAAATTTCATCTTTAAATACAAATTCAATCAATCTCCCATCATTCACAGCTTTAATTTTCTTTTGAAAATCCTCATCATCAGGATGAGAACTTTTTATCCTTTCTAGTAAATATGGTTTTAGAACCATTTGAAAAAGTATTTATGTTTCACCTTCCATGATAATTCCCATATCCATCTTTACTAGATCTATGAACATAGGATCTTTAACTTCCTTGATGCATATGAAATAACCCTTTAATTTTTTATTAGAACGCAACCAAGTCCTTTCCTTGATGCATCACAATAAATCACAAACCAATCATTCCCATATGGTAAAGTTAGGATAGGGGCATTGAATAATCTTCTCTTAAATTTTTTAAAACATTCTTCACCCTCTTTTTTCCAATTGAATTTAACTCTTTTATGTGTGATATTGGTTAACGGGTTTTCCGATCGAGCAAAATTCTAGACGAAATTTCGATAATAACCTATTAAACCAATAAAACTGTATACCTTGGTTATACTCATCAGTGATGGAAATTCTTGGATTTCCTTTATATTTTCTAGATCAACAGAGATTCCATCCTTAGAGAAAATATGACCAAGAAAAGAAATTTCCTAAAGCTGGAATTCAAACTTTCTAAACATCCCATATAGTTCATTTCTTCTAAGAGTTTTCAGAACAATCTATAAGTGGTTCTCATGATCTTAGTATCTTTTAGAGTATACCAAGATATCATCAATAAATACTATGTAAAAATCATTAAGATATTCCTTGAACACTCTATTCATTAGATCCATGAAAACATAGGGTGCATTGGTCAATTTAAATAGAATTACTATAAATTCATAATGACCATACCTCATTCATAATGTTGTCTTTGAAATATCTTCCTTTTTTACACACAGTTGATGATATACAGAATGAAGGTCAATACTCAAAAAATATTGAGTTCCATGAAGTTGATCAAAAAAATCATCAATGTGAGGCAGAGGATACTTGTTCTTTATTGTAATAGCATTGATTTCTCTATATTCAATGCACAACATCATTGATCCATATTTCTTCTTAATAAAAAGAAATTTGGCTTCCCATGGAGAAACTCTAGGGTGAATAAATCCCTTATTACTCAACTCCTCTAGTTGTTTCTTTATCTCTACTAATTCCACAGTGGTCATTCTATAGAGAGTTTTTTATATTGGCCTTGCATCAGGGATTAAATCAATAGTAAACTCAACTTCCCTCTCTGGAGGATGTCTAGGTAAATCCTATAGAAATACGTCAATATATTCTCGTATAATATGTATATCCCCAATTTGAATATTTCTTTCTTCATCCCTAAATTTTATTTCCTCTTCCTCCCAAATAATCTCATTTGGTAAAGTTATTGGGGTGTATTTTGATAAGAAGCATGTGATGAAGTTTCTACTCTAATGATAATTGATTCTATATCTTCCTCACAAATCACAACTTCATTCTTATTATAGTAAATTTTCACATCATATTTTGATATCCAGTCCATACCAAGGATTATATCAAAGTCTACCATAGGTATAATGATAAAGTCAGCAGATAAAGCATGTTTATAATCCATAATAGGAATTTCTTGACACGTCTTTATTGCAATGAGACATCCCTTAGAGGTTTTGAGTAAAAACTCCCTTGTTAATGTGAATTGGAAATATCTAATTTTTAAAGCAAACTTGGAAGATATAAAGGAATGCCAGGATCTAGAATCAAATAAATAATTGACTAAATTTGAGGAAATTATTAAAGTACCTACCACCGCATCATTAATAACTTAAACCACAGTAGTTGTGATTGAAAAAGCTTTTCCTTCCTCCTGTGGGCTTTGTTTAGGTAAGTTTACTTGATGATTAGGACAATCATTTGCATGATGTCCCATCTCTTTATAATTGTATCACTGAACATTGATACCTTCTTTATTTCCCTTATAATCATGAGCTTAAAGGGAATTTTTCTCCAAACTTGTAACAAACTCTCATTCCCTTTAAGCAAGTACCAGGGTGTTTCTTCCCACAATTACTATGGGGTGGAATGTTAGCTTTTCCCGTTTTCCCCTTATTTCCTTTTCCATAGTATTCAACAGCTATCTTCTTCTCTTATTTTCCTTTAAAGTCATAAGACTTAGAGAATTCATTTTTTGTCTTGATAGAACATGAGACTATATATTCGTACGATGAGAAAGATTTTGAGACCAGTTCCCATCAAAGGAATGGTTTTAACCCATCAAAGATTCGATCAATATTACTTCTTGGGTTATGTATGTAGTCTACATCATGCCTTGTTAAACTTATGAAGTTAGCTTCATAATTTGAAACATTCTCATCCTCCTTCAGACTCTAACTCAGAAATTTACTCTTCATATCTTCTTGTAGATCATAAGGAAAGTATTTTTATAGGAAGAGTTATTTAAATTCCCTCTATTCCATATTTTCTACCTCTTCGTCCACCTTTATTTTTTGAATTAATGACCACCAATGAACATTCTTTTTTAAGGATTAAAGGATTTAACCCCTCGATTGGGTATCCAAATCCCTTTATTTTGGTATCCTATAACATACAAAACCCCATCTACATTGGGACCACTATGAAGTGACTGTGACATTCCAATGAAAGGTTCATCCTCAGTTGAATTTTCATTTGACCCTTCAGTGGTTTTGGTTGATAATAGAATAATTGACCACTTTTGATTTGTGGGATCTGAAACATAAAATACTTATACTGCCTATGATTCCAATATAAATGGTTCATCTTTGTACCCTTCCTTACTAAAATCCACTTTTATAAATCTTAATTCATCTATTTTAATAGAAATCCTATTATCAACCCACTTTAATTGAAAAAATGGAACTTGTAATGTTGTATATTCCAACTCCCATATTTGTTTGATGATTCCAAAGTATGACATATTCACATAAATTGGATTTATGTCCTTTATACTAAAAACATGAATCGCTTTATCTATAAGTATAACTCCACTATTTTTCATGGTACTTCCTTCATCATGTTCATTTTTATAGAATGTATAACCATTATAATATAATACATACACACTTGGTCCTCTAGCTAGCCATCGAAGTCGTTCTGAAATTGAATCTAGATTTTCATTTCACTCCCTAAAAATATGGTATCGAAACCATCCTATAAACTATTGATTATGTGTATTTGAAATCCATATTTGATCCTTGGATGGATTCAAATGCCTAATAATTTCTTTTTGGGTTTCAAAATATGGGGAAACCTCTAAAATGTTATGAAAAAAAAAGGTGGACCTGCTCCTAATCTGTAATATTGATTGTGACAATATCTCTTTCATAAATTTCTTCACCCACAAGTTTCCAGTGTGATGATATTTTGGTAGACCAATGCTTTCTACACCGGATAGGTAGTCGGTACAGAATTCAATGGCTTCCTCAAAAATATAATCCTCTACAATACAACCCTATGGACGAATTCTATTTTTGACATACCATTTCAAAATCTTCATATATCATTCAATGGGGTAAATCCATCTATAGTGTATAGAACTACATATTTGAATCTCTCTCACCAATTGAACCATCATGTGAACCATCATATCATAGAATGCTAGTAAGAAGAACATTTCCAATTCACATAATATGATGAAAATTTCCCTTTCCATAGTCAGTAATTTCACCGGGTCTATAAATTTGTTTCATATATATTTGAAAAAGAAACATATCTTGGTTAATTTATGATGGAAGTTCTTGGGGAAAATTCAATGTAAAGATACAAGAATTATATCTTACATCAAAACATGATAGTCAGGTGATTTAAGACCCTTTAACTTGAAATCGGTCATTGGCATGATATTCTTGATATTCAATGAATACCCTTTTGAAATCTTTATGTCATTCAAGAAGTTGTAAAATTGATATATCTCCTACCCAAAAATAGTGTAAGAAACTGGGGGAAGAAAATTTTATTTTTCACCCTTCACTGAAACCAACTCTTCTCGTATTCCCATGTCAATCATGTCCAACCTAGCCTTAATTCCATCTTTTTTTATCAGACGCATTTAGTAACGATTTTATGACATTATCACATTCATTTTTTTCAACTTGCATAACATCAAGAAAAGTTCTGACATACATACAATTATAGTATGGTAATTCAAAAAATAACTTATCTCTTTTTCCAATAGGTTTTAAAAAATATTTTCAAAAATGGTTTACCAAAATCAGTGTCCACGTATTTTACTTTATCAAATAGTTGATCACCTATTAGTGGAGACGGTGTTGTACATTCTTTTGAACTGCCATCGAATAATTTCATCCAATATCAGTACTTATACCATTGGGGTAAAAATTTGTGATTTCCTATAAATACACTCTTTGATGAATATTTCAACTTAATTGACTATGTACCTTATTCAAAAAAGGGACACCCTTGAGTTCCTTTAATGTTATATCCTGAAAAATTTCCATAAGTAGGAAAGTCATTTATCATCCCATACAACATTGATCTCAATGTAAAATCTTCATTTCTATAAGAATCCTACAATGTAACACTTGAATCCTACAATAATTTCAAATCATCGATCAATGGAGCCAAATAAACATCAATACCATTACCCAGTTATTTTGGTCCTGATATAAGCATAGATAACATGATGTATTTTTGTTTCATGCATAACAATGGTGGAAAGTTATAATTTACCAACGTAATTGGAAATGTACTATGAGTGCTACTTTGAAAACCAAAAGGATTCACTCTATATGTAGATGATGTGAGACAAATGTTTCTCGGATCGTTTCTAAATTTAGGGTACTCATGATCAATTTTCTTCCACTAAGGGGATTCTATCAGGTGATGAAGTTTTCCATATTTATTTCTTATATATGCATTCCACATCAATTATCTTGAAATCTCCTCACTTCCATAATGGTTCCTAAATCGTGGAATGATTGTAAATTAACATACAAATTTCATAGGACCCAATTCATCTTTTTTGTATTTAGAAGAACCACACTTTGGTCATTCTATAAGTGATTTATGGTCCTTGTGAAATAGTATGCAGTCATTTGGGAAAGCATGTATTCTCTCAGAGATCATACCCATCGAGCTTAACATTTGTTTAGCATCATGTGTTCGGCTAGGGATCTCATTATCTTTTGGGAGCATACCATTCAAGAGGGAAATTGGTTCAATAAAAATGGTGTCACTCTATCTGTTGTTTGTTTTCAAATTATACAGCTTCAGTATGACTGAAAATGCTATATATTTACTGAAACCAGCATATAATGGAATCTTTTCAAAACTCTTTAATTTCTCAAACAATTTTGGAAAATCAAGAAGTTTATCTTCAACTGTCCTTTTCATTTCCTCAATACGATCTTCATCATCATTCACACTTATAATCATATCCTCGATATAGCCTTCTTTATTTTCCACACTTGTAATCATATAATATGATCCATAAAATGTAGTTTTAACTCAGTCACTAGATATATTCACTTTTCCCAATGTTTATTCCAACATTTATAACTTTGATAAATTTCATGACATATCAAGTGTTCTTCCAACTCCTCTAGACTAATTAGTCTTGAATAATAACAACATAAACATAGACAAAAGATTTGAGAAGGGTCATATGCATGATATTTTACAAACTTGATAAAATATTTTACTCCATCTTCATATGCTTTTTTCATATGATTGGAATTATTCCATTCTTTATTCATATTCATCCTATTTTATTTGGTAATATTAATATTTAACAAAATAAATATTCAAAAGGGTCCTTTAAAATAAAAGGAACCCAACAATTGAATGATAGTTGTTATTGCATTTTGTTGCCTGAGACTCATCCCATTAGAAGCTAACACCAAACCAGAAAGAAGATGTAGTTGTAGAGGACTCCCCTAATATAAACCATATAGGTGATGTTGGATGCAAAGTAGGTTTAGGAGTTGTAATGGGGTTAATCATTAATTCACCTTTTGTGGGAGTGAGGTCATGATGGATACCCTATGGGTTGGATAGAGTTAGTGACATTCCTTTTCCATGGTGTTATTATCAATCTATATTATGTAGAAGGTGAAGATAGTTTTAAGTGAAGTTTAAGGTTTCAAGTGTTGGGTTTTGGTCGCTCAAGCTGGATCATTTCAATAAGGGATTTACGTGAGTTTGATGAATCACGAGGAATGAAAAAAGTTTCCTAGTGTTTTTATAAAACTCTATAAAATTAAATATATGTTATAAAAGTATATATAAATTATATAAGTATATAGTTTTACTAATTTATAAATGTTTAAAATTATAATATATACAAGTAAATTTTATGAAATATAAAAGTATAATAATTTTTATTGCTTCCTATAATTTTTTTTAACAAAAAAATATTATAGAGGATCCATAGAGTAATTATTAATGTTTTTACTTATTAAATGATATAAAATACTTTAATAGAAAACTGGTTGTTGTGAAAAATTACTTCATTTAATATAAAATGGGTTTTCTATGAATTATGGATAATGAAAATATATTCATTGTAATCAAACACTATATCATTAATAAAAAAAAATATAAAATAAAAATATTATATATATTGAATTTCTATCCTTCAAAATATCAATGAAATACTCTAATATGGAGAGAATTATATTTGTAATGAACTATATAAAATACACTGGTGCATTATAAATTATATTATAGATTATTTTTTAATGATTTTCATTATTGAAATTTCATATTTAGTTTTACTTGGTCATACCAAGACATTTAAACATTATTAACTAGTTATTCCATCACTACATGAGATCTAGAAAAACAAACACCCTCTCATATCATTAACCACGTAACATTAAAGGCACATAATCATTATTCATGGTAGAATATTTTCACACTCCAATTATCACAGAACCATGCTGCATGGCCAAAGAATTTTTATTATTAAGGTAGAAGGGAACAATCGCAAATCCTTTGTACAATTAAGTGGGTCAGGGTCTACCTTTATGATTTATATTGGACATAAAAAAATTCAGACATAGTGAAATTATAAAATGATTCTAATAAAAAAATAAAAAATGAATTTCCCCTAACTAAAAAATGAATACTAGAAAAAAAAATTAAAAAAATCCAAATGAAAACTAAAAAAATAAAATATGTAAGTAATGAATAAATATATTTAGAAAATTAAAAGTCATCAATATTTCACAAAAAAAATTCCTAAAAGAATAGATGATACTCATGGAAAAAAAATTGAGAAATTAAAACACTAAAACACCCATTTTAAATAAGACTTTCAATGAATATTGATTTCATCGGCAATTTAGAAAATAAAAAATCTCTATTAAAAACATTTCATAATCAAAACATTATTATTTCATAAAAAGTGATGTAGAAAAATGTTTAAAACATAGTCTATATAAATGAGATTTAGAGAACAATGTATAGGTTGGATTTATATTTAATTTAATATTATTTAATAGTATTTTTAATGTGATATCACATCACCACACCATAGCATGACCATTGATCAACCATACCATTGCCTTCCATAATGCACATTATCTCCCCATAGATAACTCATCAACCCACACTGCACCCAATTATCATCAAAATGTAGACCAACTCAAACCATAAACAAAAAACACACCACCGTAGTGGATCATTAGGAGAAGAATGGATGAAAACAACCAAGTAGAATAGAACACCTTACCATTGATCATTAATGGGTATCCATCAGAACCAAAAAATTAAAGGTAGGGTACTGAGAAAGTGAAGACAGAAGAATGGGGACTAAGATGCATGTAGATACAAAAGGATGGGAGTTCAGTTCGTTGAGAAAAAGTGAATTACAAGAAAGTGATGTGCGACTGAAAAAAGGTACAAACAAGATAACATGCCATAGATTTGGAGGTCAGGCGGAAGTAGTAGGGTATGATGACAGGGCAATGGTAGTGGAGTTGCTGACAGAGGTAGCGGCGATGGCAGTGGCAGTAGTGACAGTAGGGTCTGGCAGCTGGGGCAGCAGCAACAGAGGCAACGGTGGAGGCAGCGACGGCAGCAGTGAAGGCAGCAGCAGCGGCGA
Source organism: Viscum album (assembly GCA_963277665.1). Classification (NCBI taxonomy): domain Eukaryota; kingdom Viridiplantae; phylum Streptophyta; class Magnoliopsida; order Santalales; family Viscaceae; genus Viscum; species Viscum album. The sequence continues at coordinate 673,470,621 of OY728123.1, forward strand.
TAGAGTTCTGATTCTGTGAAAGCTTGATGAACGAGCGGCGATAGGATTCTGATAGGGTTCCATTTATAAAAACACGAAAGACTTTTATCAGCATTAAAATAAAAATCACTGATAAAACCAACCTTTATCAGCACTTTTTAGCCCTGATAAAGATAACTCGTTATCATCACTAAAAAACACTGATAAAATATGTATTTAATGGTGATAAAATTATAACACTGATAAAGAATAGTATTATCAGCGTTTTTTTAGCGCTAATAAAGGGTTTTCTTTATCTATGCTAAGAAAATGCTAAAAAAGATCTAATGTTAATAATTTATTTATATTATTATATATATTTTTAAAATTATATATATAATAAATATATTTATAAATATTTGTATATATTTATATAATTATATATATCTATAAAATTATAAATAAATATTTTTTTATTTGTAATTATAAAATTATAATAAATATATTTATTATATTTATAATTATAATTATAAATAAATATAGATATATTTAAATAATTATAAAATTATAATAAATATAATTTATTAATTATATTTTTTATAAAATTATAAATATAATAAATATTTTTACTATAAATATTTTTATATATTTATAAATATATTTATATAATTATATATATTTCTAAAATTATAAATATAATAAATATATTTATTATAATTTTATAATTTTTTAAATATATATATATATATATAATTATAAGTATAAATAAATATATTTATAAATATTTGTATATAATTATAAATATATTTATTTATTTATTTATTTATTAATACATAAATATATATATTTATAAAATTATAATAAATGTATTTATTGTAATTTTATAATTATTTATATTCATTGTAATTTTAAAAGTATTTATGAGAGCATAATAGGTTGATTGGTATAACATGAATGAATCATATACCTAGTAAAGTATAGATCATAAAAAACCAATGTATAAATGAACATTCAGGATGAATACATAATATATGCATGTGTCATCATAATATAGGTAATCTTAACATTTAAAAACCCTTAATCATGTCCAGAAATAAACTTATGATCATATAGCATCAATTATATTCATGCATCAATATATGAATACATAACATATGAATTTTTCATCGTAATATTGGTAATCTTAACATTTAGCAGCCCTTAATCATGTCCAAAAATAAACTTATGATCATATAGCATCAATTATACCCATGCATCAATATATGAACCTAAATAACGGTAATCATGTCCATGAATATTATCATTATCTCATGATATATATATATTAACCAAATTTATTAGAGACATATATTTATTTATTTATAATTATAATTGTAAATAAATATATTTAAAAAGTATTTATATATAATTATAAATATATAATTATAAACATATAATTATAAATATAATAAATATATTTATTATTTTAAAAAATGATTATTATTTTATAATTATTTATATATATATTTATGTAATTGTAATCTTATAAATACTTTTTAAAAACGTTATATATATATATATATTTGAGTTATTAAAAAATATATATTAATATATCATATTTATATTAATTATAATCATATGTTTTTAAATTAATTTATATAAATAAACATTATTTTTTAACATAAATATAATAACTATGTATATATATATTAATAAAACAATTATTAAAAACTTTTATCAGCACCAATAATAGTGCTGATAAATTTCTCCTTTATCAGTGCAAAAATAAGCAGTGATAAAGGATGTACATTTATCAACTCTTTCTACTTAGTGAAGATAAAAGAAGGTGCTTCCCTTTCCCAAATCTGTGGTAGTGACATTTCTAGCATGGAGTCGAAGCAGGTACGATCGGGGTTTGTGGCGGCTTGGTTAGCACATGACCGCTCGATCTTGGATTGTCTGTTTATGCTTGTTACACATTGATCATTATTTTGGCATACACTATTATACTTGAGAATATTTGATAAAGTACACGTTAGTGGTGTCCTAATGAGTCTTGTACTCACACCCTACTCAGACATTTTGATGTGCTTGTAGATTTCATGAGAGATCTAGTAAAGGGTAAGGGCCCTGTGGTGGATAGCTGGGTAGAGGAGCATGAAGCTAGTGGAAAACCGGGATGAAATCTAGAGGATCCGCTATTTATTTATTTACTTTATCTACTTTATTTTCTTTGGACATGCTTACCACTTAAGGGAGATTCTTTTATTTATTTGACGTGTATGCCATTCATTCAGTTTTTTCTGCATGTTTACTCTGATTATTTATTATATTGTTTATTGTTGTTTATTGATCCTATAAAATGATACTGAATGTATAGTCTCCCCACTAACAAACTTAGACCCTCGCTACTATTCAACAGCCTCTTGCGTATGGGGAAGCACACATGAGGTTACGTGACATTCCGGCTCAAACCCAGTGATTTAGGTTGGGATGTTACATGGACACAGGTTTAAAATATGTACCAAGTAAAACCAAAGTGTTATATAGTTCGTTGTTGTTTCATTGTTTTCTTGTATGCTTGTGTTTACGTTTGTCAGAAGACTATTATGCGTGATGATTTAGGGTGCACTCAAATCTTCCTAAGTTTTGACACTCTTAGTTTGGGATGTATGGTGTGTCGCTGCTCCTAAAGTCTATAGGATCTAAATTGGGGCTGCAGGACTCTACATCACAATATTGTTCGTTTCGATTCACCACCTCATGGGTTTATTCTTCAGTAGGGATCACTTTCAACCCCCTTCTAAAAATGCCTTATGATGGGAGGGGTGGATAGGGATTAAATATGATTCCCAACACCCCTCCAGTCTCCGATGTGGGACATAGCCCCTACACCCAACAACCTTGACCTGTAGGGTTGCACTGCATTCATTTGGGATTCCAAAAATCTCCATCATACTGTTTTACCTATGAATTAGAGGCTTTCCTACCCCATATGATTCCAATTGTAGGATCTAAATTAGGGTTGAAGTACCTTACATCGCAATATTGTCTGCTTTGGTTCACTACCTCACAGGTTTTTTTCAGTATAGCTCACTGCCCACTAGGGTGGCTCAATGTCATCCCCCTTCTAAAAAGGTCTTGTGATGGGAGGGGGGTGGTTGAGGATTATATATGATGTCCAACACTCCTCCAATATCTAATGTGGGATAGGGTCCCTACACCCATAAACCTTGACCTTTAGGGTTGAACTGTATTCATTTGGGATTCCAACAATCCCCCCAACAGTGTTTTTCCTACAAATCAGTGGTTTTCCTACCTACTCTAATACCAATTGTAGGATCTACATTGAGGTTTCAGGGCCCTCCATCATAATATTGTCTGCTTTAGGTCACTCCCTCACAGTTTTGTTCTTAAATAGGGCTCACTGCACACCAGGGTGGATCAAAATATGAAATCCACCTAATCAATCCACGAAATCCCTCACACCATATCACGTTAAGCGAGTTTGCACAGAGCCTAGAAATTCAGGTGGTCATACTTCGCATGCCATCATCATTCCTTCTTTTATCACCTTTTATAAAATCATACTGGTTATGCAATGTCGAGTTTGATCTTGTACATCCATTTGGGGAAGCACTTCACCTTAGCCAGCAGGCACCGATGCTGGTCACGGATCCTTAGTATGCCCTCTTCGATTAGTATCTGGAAACCATTCTCATCAAGTTTTTTGATGCTAATGATGTTAGTGGTGAGCCTTGGGGTGAAGTACCATGATCATGCGGTGTTCACCGGTTTTTCAGGTGAGCAAGATGGTCCTGCACCCCTCAATGTTGACAATAGAGCCATATCCAATCTTCATGGTGTTGCGGATCCTAGAGTCAACTTGGAGAAGACAATGCAGGACCCAATCATGTGGTTTGTGGCACCGGTGTCGAGGTACCATAATCCATTATTGTGTGCCTTTTCTTAATTTATTTGTGTGAAGATATTTTCCTTGACCAGCCGTAGAGGGCCACATTGTGATTGTATAACATTAGAGGTGGTAGATTGCGGCGATGGGGAATTGGGCATCGCGGGGCATGGCCTTTCCATACGGAGTGTGGGCTCATCATTGTCATCTGGGGTTAGATGGGCCTCGACCCTTTTCGGCCTGATGTGACAATCATTGGGCCAATGGCCCATTTTTTTGTTGTTGCAGCATTTGTCCCTTGATAATTCACAACTGTTGTCGTATCCTGAGTCATCCTTTCCATTTTTGTTGTTGCCACTGCCAGTCTTTTTTTGTGGTCCTCAGTGATGCTGGTTTCCAAACTTGGAGTCACTGAAGGATGCCTCCTTTGTTTGTTTCTCCTTCATCTGGGAAACTCACTCCTCTTTAGTGAGGATCATCTTCTCATCGGTGTTGGCGGTGGGTGCCGACTCAAAATGCTCCTCCACTGCTTTGAGTCTTTTTTTTACCTCCTCCACAGAGATTGTCGAGATGTTAAGAAGCGTCTCAATTGAAAAAGAAATTTGGTATAACCTGGAGGGGACGACATGTAGGTAATTCTCAATGACTGTGTTTTGAGGCATTGGATCACCGAGTATTGTGAGTTTGTTAACCAACATGGTGAGTTGTATTAAGAATTCATCAACTGATTTGTCGTTGCAAAAATTAATGTCTTCATACTCATTATGGAGCTTCTGAGCATTGGTCTTGCGTATGAGATTAATGTCGATGTGCATGGTCTTGATAGTGTCACACACTTCCTTAGAAACTACCTTGATGAAGAGTATGGAGATCATCACCAGTGGGACAGCTTGGATGATGGCCTCTAGCGATATCTGATCTTCCTATTGTTTCGCACCGCTGATGTTGGCGACATCCCAAAGTCTGCATGCTTGGAGCATAACCTTCATCATCAAGGACTAGTCATTGTAGTTCGTTTTTATGAGGATCAGATACCACTACAAAATAATTAGATTTTTTCAACATGGATATATCTATTGGTAAAAGTATATTTTCTGTTGGTAAAATTTTTTACCAACAAAAATTTTCTTGTCTCTAAACTGTTGGTAAAACTCTATTGCTAAATGTTATTCTGAAAGATACAATGATTATGTTTCAATTATAATAATACCAACAGATAATATATATGTTTGTAAAAATACTTATCATTAAATTAATAAGACTAATATATTCGTTGGTAATATTATTAACATTTATAAACAATTCCAATAATTAATATATATTTATAAATTATATTTTAAATAAAATATTATGTGTTGGTATTCCAATATTTGTTGTTAAAATTTTATATTATATTTATTAATATAATTATATAAAATATATTATTATATTTATTATATAATAATTATAAAATTAGATTTTATGAAAAACTAACAAACCGAGAATTTATTTTAAAAAACACGATCAAATACAATTTACATGTTCAAATTTCATGAAAAGGAAAGAAACACAAAGAAACTTTATGAAAACAAGTTTAAACATGCTCAAACACTAAGAGATTTTACATTGAACTCAGTAAAAATCCATCTATAATCCATTTCTCATAAACATCAGACGTCGTTGTCATGGAATCCCCATTAATTCACATGACTTGTTATCTACGGTAGTGGATCTGAACATTCATAGTTTCACCATCATCTCTTTGATTAAAGTGGACCACCCTTCTATGTTTGAAGCAACACCTGACCAACTTCCTCCACTTTAGACATCCACTATCACAACAAGTGTTCTGATCACAAAAACACAAAAATTAGAAAATATTTTTCATTTAAATGCATGATATAAAAATAATAATTCATGATAAATCATGTCAAAAAAATAACACATGATATAATCTAGTAAAGCTTATTTTAATTTATAATGACACTACTCTTCAATTGAGAATTCACGGTGACCATATTAACAATAGATAACCTTACAAATCAATATTTTATTATCTAGATTGACCACGTTTAGGGGTTTAGTGGGAACCCTTGTAAGTGTTGGTGTCCTGAGAACCAACTTTTTTGTACTTTGATTACATGAATGTATACTTATTATATATTGTTCATTGTTCCACATGAATATAATATAATAATATCCTGGAATATTTGTTGCATTGATAAGGTCATGGCAGATCTCCGCTATGATGAGAACCTTGAAATGTTATAACAATATTCTTAAATAAAGTTCTACAGTTGGATGACATACTATGATAGGACACATAGTATATAGACCGTCATGTGCGAGTACTCGTAAGAAGATGAGACTCTCTCTCATGGAGTTCTCACTTGGTAATCTCCAAGATGGGAGATTATGAGAACAGACCCTCCAGTAGCAATTCTGCATGTCTTGGTGTCATCGGACATTACTATCTATGAGTGTGTGTAATGGTCCTTATACTGGAAGATTATCATTAACTCATGTCATGACTCGCCCACTTAGATTTGCTGACGAAAACTGTCACGAAGAGAGTTGGAGAGAAGTAGGGTACGTTGGGTGCGTCATGAATGACATGTTGTTAATGGATAAGTTGAGGAAGGATTTGTCCCTTCCATATTTATGGAAGTAGATATCTCGGGCCCTTTGATTGAAATATAACTGTCGAACAAATTCCATGGCCATGGTGACACGACGAGTTTATTTCTAGAAGTCAAAGAATGACAGATCAAGCATATAGGTTTATGAAACTACCATGAAACCTGCTTGATGATATATTGAGACAAAGGGATTAAATTACACAGTAAGTGTCCATATGAGGTGACACGTCAATACGGCGTCAACTTCTTTCTCTTGGGTGCCTTGACCCGTTGCTAGACAGTAATCTTGGACTTTAGGCAAGCCCGCCTAATGCCAACGAGAAAGAGGCCTAGAGGGTCACACACTAAGTGTATCCAAGTATCTCAAGTAGAATAGAGATTATTATCATATGTGGTTTAATAATTATTCAAGGAATCCTAAATTGTTTTAATGCTGGAGGAAGAATAAAATGAAAATAAGTATGCATCGTGTATTAATGATTACAGATCATGTAGTTTTTATTTTGAAAACAAGTACATGTTGTGTATTATTGAATGTTCATGCCGTGTAGTTTCATTTTGGAAAGGAAATGAATAAATGAAAACAAGTTATACATGCCGTGTACGTTGAATGTACACACCGTGTAGTTTTCAATGAAAAACAAGTACACGCCGTGTATTTATGATTACACGCCATGTAGTTTTTCTAGTCAGTATTTTGAGGAAATAATATCATTTTATTAAATGATATTTATTAAAATCAATGTGGGTACATGTCAAGAAATTAATGACTCGACATGGGGTTTTCAAAAGAGTTAATGAAATAAATAAAATGCGTAACACATTTATTTATTGTCATAACTCTACAACCTCAAACCCGACTATAAATATCCTCACAACCCCAACTCTTTTCCTAAGAGAATCGTTGTGCACAACAATTCTAGAGAATTCTATCAAGACTGTAAGAACTCCATCCTCTAAGAACGCTCTTAAGATCGAGAGAGATCCACCTCCACCGGATCAAGGCGATCTAACGAGGACAACGCAAGCAAAGGCTTCTCCACACTAGCACCCGGAGATTCTTTTGGTGACGTACATAGATACGTGGTGCACGTGTGGATCACCGCTAGAAGAATTATACACTTGGATTCTAAGATGCAATGACAAATCACATCAGAACATTATAGGAAATATCAACAAATAAAGAATTCCATAAAAGGTACTTCTTGTCAATTAATTAAATTAATTATAATCAACCTATGATGATCTTTCCTTTTGATGATATTTTTTATGATCATTCCTTTGTGGTTCCAGGACTTTTCCTTTTCTTTGTCTATTTCTGTGATTCGATCCATGGAGACTGGTGTTTATCGTCGTATTGATCCCGGATTGATCATTGCAAATGACAAAAATCCAAGTGGGCACATCCACCCATGATCTTCCACTACGCTCGGGACCTTTAAGTGGTATCAGAGGGAGTCACAATGTTGATTATAGTTATTTAATTGTCGTTGATAATTTATGCATTTGTATTTGATTCAATTCAAGATATATCGTTCTATAAAACTAAATGAATGAGATCTGTTCTTCCTCCTTTGTTTCTCAATTCACATCACAGAAACGACCTTTTAATTTTAATTTTGATTAAAATAAAAACGAGGGAATCATCTGGAGGAGCCAATCTTTATGTCCGTACAACACAAGAATACATGGCGTGTAGTGAAAACTACATGTCGTGTACTTAGGTTCAATGAACAGGAACTGGTCCGCCAAACCACACCGTGTGAATTGAGTATGCCTGAGTATTTATTACACCGTGTTGACCATAAATGAATGGTGCATGGGAACTGGAATACATGGCATGTATGTTGAATCAACACATCGTGTAGTCCGATCCGGCCCAGGTGAAACCGTGTATAAGGAGAAGCCGTATTCCGCGTACACAGGATTGTCAGGTCGGTAACCGCATAACAAGGAAGTACACGCTGTGTTAGATTAATCTACATGTCGTGTGCTCCAAAATTTCCAAAGTACAGAAAACACGCCAAATCCCCCGATGTGTACTTTGGATAAAGGGTGAAAAATTCATGACGTGTAGGCTATATTACACGCCGTGTACTTTCTAGAAATGGAATTTCACCAGGTTTCCTCCAAAATTACAAAGACATGTACAAGGAATATGGATGATAAGAATCTCAAGGAAATTCAGAAAGGATTTTAAGATAAAGAATTGATTAATTATAAGATCATAATTAATTGAATTAAAGTGAGACTTATCTTGAATAAATAGAATGATTAAAATAATTTGAATGCTAAATATGCGTAAATGTCATTGCATGTTATGGATGATCATGATCTAGACCAAAGACCCTTTGTATGTGTGTATGGTTTCATTTAAATTTGTTTAATTTAAATTCGTTGGCCTGTGATCCTTCTTCCAATAAAATGTAGGGCATGTGTGCCCATGGTTTCTTTAATGTAAACCCCATGTAATAGAGGATATCCCAAGCCAGTGTAGATGGTTCAAAAATCTGAAGCTGAGGTGAAACCAACCCAAGAATATGCAAAGGTGGATAGATGGGAGATGCAAAACACGAACCATCAGTTTCAAGGTGTTTTTCCTAGGTCAGGGTTAGCTTATCAAAATCGCTAGATAAGCTAACCAATAGAAGCTCGTGATCATGTCATCTTATTTTATTTCTATTTGATTGCATGGTTTATTTATTTTATATGTGTTGTCGCATTCACATAATTAATGAAATAAACAAGCATGAAAAGATGGAATAAAATAAAAACCATACTATGCGTAAACATTATTAGAACATGGTTAATCACTTAAGAAAGCATCACTTAATATTAACAGGCATGTGATAATGAAAAACTACGCATAAAGAATAAAATCCCTCAAATACCATATTAAGTTAGACCAAGCCTTCTGTTGCTCGATTAAGGGTAAGAATCAATAAAACTATGTGTTTGACCAGCCCTTGTTGGGACACTTACTTTTATAAAGGAAGATCTTATGAAAGTTTCAGGTTGAATTAAGCATTTTACATCAAGAGGAGTAGACCTTGCTAGACTTGTTGTAAAATGGAGGCAAGTGTTGAGGAAATCCAAGTCAGGATTTCGGGATTAGGGAGTCCACTCAACAGATCAAGGAACTGTAAGCTCATAGTTGGCAAAGTCTTTCCAACCTAAATACCTTCAAATAGCTTGACCAACCCTTTTTGGGGTTATGCGAAGTGGAATATGGATCCTTGCCACTAGAATGTCAAAGAAACTGGACATTCCGGGTTCAATGGTGAGGGTCATTAGGACTTGATAAAATAGTGGGAGAATTAATAAATTCATTTATTATTTTTCATAAAAAGTAATCAAGAAAGTACTGATAAATCTACTCTTTTAATTTGTAGAATCAATATGACAAGCTTGTCAACTACATTTTCTCTGTGATCAATTCTGGACAAAGACAATATCCTCACCATCAGTAACTTTCAGGAATGGTTTAGGTGCCTTCGGGTTATCCTACGCCATGAATGAAAGTTTTACATGCTGGAGTCCTCACTTCCCGATTCTCCTGCTCAAGGGGTGAGTGATCAAGATTTCCTGATCTATGATCAAAATTTGAACGATTCACTCGATGTTCAATGTTTGATGCTATAATCAATGTCTAGTGAGCTCATGAAATCTCATGAAGACATGGATTCCTATAGCATGCTCGAGCACCTCTATGGTCTATACCAGGATAGAGCAAGACATGAAAGTTTTTAGATCTCCAAGGCTCTATTTCATAGCAAGCTTGGAGAGGGTTCCCCAGCTGGGCCTCATGTAGTCAAGCTCATTGGCTACATTGATCACTTGGAGGTTCTAGGGTTTAAACTCCCTGAATAATTGAGTACTGATCTCATTCTTGCATCACTCCCCCAGAGATTCTCTAACTTTGTTGTAAATTTCAACATGAACAACATTGAGAAGTATCTATCTGATCTTCTAATCCTTATTCTCGAAGTGTACAATGATATGAAGTGTGAAAAGCCTTTTTCCCTTATGGTGAATAAAGGGAAAGGGAAGGCGAAGAGATTTAAGCCCAAGGATTCTTCAAGGCCTTCCATGAAAAGGAATATCAAAGGGGAGGCAAGAGAATAGGAGGCTATTTGTTTCGCATGTGGCAAGAAAGGCCACTGGAAGAAAAACTGCACCCAGCCAAGGAAGCAAGGGGAAGCTTCCAGTGCGTTTTTCATCAAATGTAATATATCTTTTTCTACAAATTGTGTATTACATATAGATTTTGGTTCTCACATATGTATCCAAATACAGGAAAAAAGTAGATTCGGGAAGATTGATTGAGGGGAGGTAGATCTACGAGCAGCCAACGGAGCCAGACTTGCTGTTGTAGCTGTCAGGGACTACCACCTCACATTGCCAACTGGAATGATCTTGGTGTTAAAGGGTTGTTATTATGTTCCTTCTATTACTAAAAACATTATTTCAGTAGCCAGATTAGATACTGATGGATTTGTTTTCAAGTTTGGAAATGAAAGTTGCTACTTTTATAAAGATATCATTTGTTTTGGTAGGGAACATTTATATAACGACCTTTATGTGTTAGACTACACAAACCAAGTAATGGAAATCGATGACAAAGTTAATTCACATGACTCATACCACACCCAACTTTGGCATCACCAGCTAGGTCATGTCAATGAGAAGCGTTTGACAAAATTACATCAAGATGGGTATTTAGATTCTTTTGAACTAAAACCACTTGGTGTATGTCATGCATGTCTACAAGGAAAAATGACCAAAGCCCCATTTAGTAGGAAAGGTGAAAGGGCTAAAGAGATTCTAGAATTATTTCACACAAATGTGTGTGGACCATTTCCAGTTGAAGCAAGGGGTGGGTTCTTGTACTTCATAACTTTTACTGATGATTTTAGTAGATATGGATATATTTACTTAATGTGGTATAAGTCAGATTCTTTTGATCGGTTCAAAGAATACAAGAATAAAGTTGAGAACCGGATTGGTAAGAAGATTAAGAAACTCTGCTCAGACAGAGGATGAGAATATCTTAATCAGGACTTCATTGATTTCTTAAGAGAGTTTGGGATTCTATCTCAACTCACTCCTCCTTACACACCTTAGTGGAATGGAGTAAGTGAAAGGAGGAACTGCACCCTGTTGGACATGGTGAGATCAATGATGAGTCATGCGAGTCTTCCATTATCCTTTTGGGGATATGCATTACAAATAGAAGCACACATACTAAACCAAGTACCAACTAAATCGATAAATGGTATTCCATACGAATTATGGAGTGGACACAAAGCCATGTTATCAAATTTACATGTGTGGGGTAGTGAAGAAATTTTTAATTTCTCTTCAGGTAACAAGCTTGCACCCTGAGGAACAAAGTGTATCTTTATAGGATATCCTAAGGAAACAAGGGGATATTACCTATACAACCCCTCAGATAAAAAGGTAATCGTAGCAAGACACGCTATATTCCTTGAGAGGGAGCACATCACCAAAAGAGATAGTGGTAGAGAGATAGAATTCGATGAAGTTGAGGCTCAAGATGCACAAGAGTTGGTACAATAACAGATTCCACAAATCCATGTGGAAAAACAATCTGTTCTAGTGACACAAGAACTGCGTGGGAGCACGAGAGAGGTGAGAGAAACAGAACGATATGGTTTTCTTGTCACCAAGGATGGTGACTCATTATTGGTTGATAATGAAGATCCTCTTACCTAAAAGGAATCAGTTGGAGGCACATATGCTACCAAGTGGCAAGAAGCCATGAATTCTGAAATGGATTCCATGTACCAAAACCAAGTCTGGATTTTGGTAGATCCACCAGTTGATGTAAAGCCTGTTGGTAATAAATGGGTATTCAAGAAGAAACTGGACATGGAGGGGAAAGTCAGCACCTATAAGGCACGACTGGTTGCAAAAGGTTTTAGACAACATCAAGGAATTGACTATGATGAAACCTTTTCACCAATTGTGATGCTAAAATCTATCAGAATCCTAATGGTCATTGTCGCTTACCATGACTATGAAATTTGGAAAATGGATGTCAAAATAGCATTCCTTAATGGAAACCTCTAGGAAGATGTCTACATGACACAACCTGAAGGGTTTGTGACTCCAAAGGATACCAACAAGGTATGCAAGTTGTAGAAATCCATTTATGGATTAAAGCAAGCATCAAGGTCATGGAACATTTGTTTTGATGAATCCATAATGGAATTTGGATTTTTTAAGAATGAATGTGAGCCTTATGTCTACAAAAGGTTTAGTGGAAGTGCAGTTTTTTTCCTAATAGTATATGTTGATGACATATTACTAATTGGAAACGAAGTACCTGTATTACAGTCAGTTAAGGCATGGTTAGATAAATTCTTCTCTATGAAAGACTTGGGAAAGGTAGTATATATTATTGGGATCAAGATCCATCGTGATAGATCCAAGAGAATGTTGGGTCTGCGTCAAAGTACATACATTGACAAGATACTAAAGAGATTCAGTATGGAACAATCCAAGAGGGGATTGTTGCCAATGTCACATGAAATCCATCTTTCCAAGAAAATGTGTCATCAAACACATGAGGAAATAAAGAAAATGGCTAGGATTCTTTATGCATCCGTGATTGGGTCAGTCATGTATGATATGCTATGTACAAGGCTAGATGTTGATTACGCATTAAGTGTGGTAGGAAGATATCAAGCTGATCCAGGAGACCACCATTGGATGGCAGTCAAGAATATCCTTAAGTATCTGAGGTGTACTAAGGATATGTTCCTGGTTTATGGAGGAGATGAGAAACTAGTCATCATAGGACATGTAGATGCTAGTTTCCAGACTGATCAAGATGACATGAAGTCGCAGACTGGATACATCTTCAGTTTGAATGGAGGTTTAGTGAGCTGGAAAAGCTCAAAGCAAGGTGTGGTCGTAGATTCTACAGCAGAGTCCGAGTATATCACAGCTTTTGAGGTAGCTAAAGAAGCAGTATGGATGCGAAGCTTCGTCCAAGAGCTGGATGTAGTACCTAGCATTAAAGATCTTATCACACTCTATTGTGATAATACTGCAGCGGTGGAACTTGCAAAAGAGCCAAGGTCACATCAGCGGACAAAGCACATACTTCGTAAGTATCATATCTTGAGGGATGTTTCTCAGAGAGGTGAAGTTTCAGTGAGCAGTATTTCCACAGAAGACAACGTAGTGGACCCCTTGACTAAAACCTTGACTCAGCAGAAACATAATCATCATGTGAGGTCTAGCAGACTAAAAGTCATAGGTAGTTGGCTCTAGTTCAAGTGGGAGTTTGTAAGGGTTGGTTTCCTGAGAACCAACTGTTTTGTACTTTGATTACATGAATGTACACTTATTATATATTGTTCATTTTTCTGCATGACTATAATATAATAATGTCCTGGAATATTTTTTGCATTGATAAGGTCATTGTATATCCCCGCTATGATGAGAACCTTGAAATTCTATAACAATATTCTTAAATAAAGTTCTATGGTTGGATGACATACTATTATAGGATACATAGTATATAGACCGTCATGTGAGATTACTCATAAGAAGATGAGACTCTCTCTTATGGAGTTCATACTTGGTAATCTCCAAGATGGGAGATTATGAGAACAGACCCGCCAGTAGTAATTTTGCATGTCTTGGTGTCATCGGACATTACTATCTACGAGCATGTGTAATGGTCCTTAGACTGGAAGATTATCATTAACTCATGTCATGACTCGCGCACTTAGATTTGCTGACGAAAACCGTCACGAAGAGAGTTGGTGAGAAGTAGGGTACGTTGGGTGCATCACGAATGACATGTTGTTAATAGATAAGTCGAGGAAGGATTTATCCCTTCCATATTTATGGAAGTAGATATCTCAGGCCATTTGATTGAAATAGAACTGTCGAACAAATTCCATGGCCATGGTGACACGACAAGTTTATTTCTGGAAGTCAAAGAATGACAGATCAAGAATATAGGTTTATGACACTACCATGAAACCTGCTTGATGAGATATTGAGACAAAGGGATTAAATTACACAGTAAGCGTTCGTATGGGGTGACATGTCAATGCGGTGTCAACTTCTTTCTCTTGGGTTCCTTGACCCGTTGCTAGACAGTAATCTTGGAATTTAGGAAAGCCCGCCTAATGCCAACGAGAAAGAGGCCTAGAGGGTCACACACTAAGTGTATCCAAGTATCTCAAGTAGAATAAAGATTATTCCCATACGAGGTTTAATAATTATTCAAGAAAGCCTAAATCGTTTTAATGTTTGAGGAAGAATAAAATGAAAACAAGTACACTCCATGTATTAATGACTACACGTCGTGTAGCTTTTATTTTGAAAACAAGTACACACCGTGTATTATTGAATGTTCATGCTGTGTAGTTTTCATTTTGGAAAGGAAATGAATAAATGAAAACAAGTTATACATTTCGTGTACATTGAATGTACACACCATGTAGTTTTCAATGAAAAACAAGTACACGCCGTGTATTTATGATTACACGCCGTGTAGTTTTTCCAGTCGGTATTTTGAGGAAATAATATTGTTTTATTAAATGATATTTATTATAATTAGTGTGGGCGCATGTCAAGCAATTAATGACTCGACATGGGGTTTTCAAAAGAGTTAATGAAATAAATAAAATGTGTAACACATTTATTTATTATCATAACTCTACAACCTCAACCCTGATTATAAATATCCTCACAACCCCAACTCTTTTCCTAAGAGAATCGTTGTACACAACAATTCTGGAGAATTCTCTCAAGACCGAAAGAACTTCGTCCTCCAAGAACGCTCTCAAGACCGAGAGAGATCCACCTCCACCGGATCAAGGCGATCTAAGGTGGACAATGCAAGCAAAGGCTTCTCCATGCTAGCACTTGGAGATTCTTTTGGCGACGTCCATAGATACGTGGTGCATGTGTGGATCGCTACTAGAGGAAGTCTACACTTGGCTTCTACGATGCAACGACGAATCACATCAGAACGTGATAGGAAATATCAACGAAGAAAGAATGCCATAAAAGGTACTTCTTGTCAATTAATTAAATTAATTATAATCAACATGTGATGATCTTTCCTTTTGATGATATTTCTTTTGTGGTTCCGGGACTTTTCATTTTCTTTGTTTATTTCTGTGATTCGATCCGTGGAGACTGGTGTTTATCGTCGTATTGATCCCAGATTGATCATTGCAAATGAAAAAAAATCCAAGTGGGCACATCCACCCATGAGCTTCCACTGCGCTCGGGACCTTTAACCCTCACAAATAAATCTTCCCAATTTCAAAATGAAACAACCATTCAAAAATCTAGATCATGAAGAAAAAAACAATCCATATCATCATACTAGAACAAAATTAGAGGCTTCATCGGGATAATCAATCCACTCTTAGTTTTAATAAACATGCTAATTAAATTATAATATAATATACCTTCATGTAGAAATTCAGAACATCATGCATACATCCATCAAGTTTCAAATTGATCATGGGCACTCGTTATGCCTCAAAAGGAACACCCCCATGCAAAACCAGTTATAGCCACACCAAGGCACAACTTGGAACTCCTGTAAGAAAAAACTAAATAACAAATACAATGGCTGTGAACCCAACTCTTGTATTGAAACTCCACATCAAACTAGCCTCCACTTATGGAAATTATAAGATTCATTCAAACACTATAAGGAATCGAGAACCAATAGTGAATCTATTTTGGAAAAACTAAGACATACCATAGTAAACAACAATAACACTAACTACAATACTTACCAAACCAAAGATTCCAAATGATTTAGATGTTGATCATATTCTTCAACCCAATGTAGGAAACATTTTAAACATTTAAGAAACACCAGCCTACTTGAGTAGGCATTTTACAGGATATTAATTTTTTACCGATAATTTTATGTCAGAAGATAACCAGTTACCACAACAACTAACTAAAAATAACAACGCATGATATAAAAATAACAAGAAGATTATCTAACCTATGACTAAAAACCATAAGATAACCGATGATCTCATTAATAAAAGATAACAAGTGACCATATTATCTAACATGTGACCACAACAAGAGGATTATCTAACCAGTGGAAACAACCAAAACCAAAATATTATCCATCTAGTGACCACAACAAGAATAAATAATCAATGACCACAGAAACTCCCATAGAGGATGATATAAAAATGAATAGTGAGCACAATAGAAAAATGAATAGAAGAACCAATGACGAAAAAAAATCACATGTGACCACATTAACAGAAGACGACCAGTGGAAACAACAAAAAATAACAACGCATGATATAAAAATAACAAGATTATCTAACCTGTGATCACAAACCATTGAAAATGATGATAATTTTAATTAAGAGTGACACATAACACAAAGTTCTATAATCTAGTAGCACTAGATTGACATAGTACCTCTTTGGATCTTGTTGGCTATTTTCACAGCCTTGTGTATCGAGTCAATGGCAGCAGGAAAAGAAGGTTTTTGGACTTCAAAGATAGCTTCATTTCTCATATTCCATACATTGGTGAACACCACCCCAATAGCAGCATTATGACAAGTTCAATCAAGACAGAGAGGGATGGGGTGTAGGGAAAGGCACGGGGTACCATGCTGGGCATAAGGTGGGTGCAATAATGATTTGCTCCTTTTCGATCTCATTTTCATCCCTATCCATTAAATGATCTGAACAGGCCTAAGGGAGAACACACACACTTGTTGTTGTGCCTACCAGTGCAGACCTGCAGGAGTTTGGGGCTAGAGATTTCAGTGACTTTCGATGGAGTGAGGACACCTATTTCTGTTGATTTTAATAGTTCTCTACTATCACAAATCACCATTATAACCATTCCATAACAATGAACCCCTCTTACGGACAACAAGGAACGTGTCAATGAATAGGGTCATACTTGGTATCTAAAGTGCACAGTGAAGGAAGATGAGGAGCTGGAAAATTTTGTAACAAGGGTTGTCCTGATACTGGGTTCCATCCACAACAAGACCCATGAGTTCCACCAAATAATTGTTTCTCTCTGCAGTTATGTTTTCTATTTTAACAGGCAAGTTGTGCCCCCCATTCGAAGATGAGCTTAAAGCTTCTGCTCAATAACAAGTTGAATTCATGCTGGACCAAGATGAAGGCGCGCTATCAGTTGAAAGGGATGATGAAGTTAGAATGGAGTTAAAAGTGGGACTTTCCAAAGTTTTTTCCCTCATTTGTTAACACTCTGTATTCCCTCCTCTCAAAGTCTTTCCATGAGTGCAAGGCAACAGAAGCTCAAATATTGCAGAGTCTAGCAGATTTGGAATGGGTGTGCAAGGTACTCTCGAAGATGAACATAATGAAGGAATTTGTTTCAGGGTGGGTGGGAATATCTAATGATGTAATGAGGGTGGTTGATGATGAGAAGTTGAGTTGTTTGATATGGAGGTTGAAGGAAAAGCTGATAAAAGTGACTGGGAAGTCATTGGAGGCAGTTGGTTATGGTAATGTGATATTGCAAACGACTTGCAGGGTGAAGCTGCTGAAGTATTGGCTTCCTTATATAAGGAAGATGAAAGCCCTTTTGGTATGTTGAATGAAGAGTAGTGGGAAGGCATTAAAGGTTCAATCGTGTCTTTGGTCCTAGCACTACCTTCAACAAATCAAGCAGATATATTGTTGGATTAGATGAAGTCAGCGGAAGATGGGTACCCAGATTTGAGTGAGGATTTTGAGATCTGGTGGTACATAAGAAAATCGACAAAGAGAAGGTTGGCCTCTATTATTATTTGACATCCCCCCACTAGATGATTATTCATTTTCACACTTGTATAGAGAAAGATGGCATCCACATGCTCAATTTTGTTTTGATTTGGGTGTGTTTGAGAGTTCATTTGTTCACCATCCATGATGTATTATGTAGTCATGTGTGACATCTTTTCTAAGGATGCTTGGTTAAATCTCATGGAAAAGTTACCAATATAATCTATGTTTGAGCGAGGACAATCAAGATAGAGAGAAATTTTCCAAGAAGTTTGTCACCTGGATTGCTCGAAGAACCCAATCACATGTTAGGTTCGTTTGGGATGGAAATGCTCGCTGAACATAGGGTCACTTGTGACGCTGAACGTGAGGGTCGTCTGGGACGTTGAATGCTGTAATTGGAATCACTGAAAGCCTGATCACAGAACATCATCGCTGGGTGATTATCCAGCTCCTGAAAGTCGTCGCAGTATGAAGGCCAGAACATCGCTGATGAACTCCAAAGTGGACGAGATAAAGCACCCATGACCGGATCTTAAGCAATCAGACATCAATGACTCAAGATAGCCACATGCTTGATCGAAGCATCCAACCCAACGATGAATAATTCTACACCATCGTGGACCAGCCCCAACATCGTCTGAGAAGAAGACAGATATGCAACTGATTGCCTCCAAAGTCAATAGCCTCGCTAGTGACCAGAACTGTCATCCAAACATCCATCAATCGAGACCCTCATCAATGATTGGAATGATGCCTGTAAATGAAAGGTTGTCTGGTGCAGGAGGAAGCTCCGATCAGGAGCCCCCGACGAAGGGAGATCTCTCGGCTGACATGGAAGATGTTGGCAGAGAAACCCTAGTTTGGGAACGAGCATCACTAAAAAATTGATTCTTGTGTTTTTTATTTAATAAATTTTAAATATTTATTTTTTGAATTTATTTTGATTAGATTTAATTATGTATATTAGATTTAAATATAAAAATTAAATTATCTTTTTTATAGGGAGTATAAAAAATATATGTAAATATATCAAATATCATAATCATTTAAAATGTTTTTTTATATGTTTTTTAAATGAAAAATAGTAAAAAATATATACACTATTGATATTTATAAAAAATTGAAAATTAAAATAAATTAATGAGATTTTTAATAAGACCGTAAAAAACGAATATTGACTTTGGTCATAAAAATAAAAATATATAAAAAATTTGGTTACTCTTTATTGGTTATCGATAAAATCTTTGTTATTATTGAATGGTTTATTGTAATAATTTTTATTAATGGTAAAATATTTGTTTGTAATTTGTTATTATTACTAACAAATTCATGTGTTGGTAAAAAAATGTTAGCATTGGTATGATAAAGTGATGGATTTAACCATTGGTAAAAGATATGTTGGCATTGAACGATCAATGCCAACAGATATGTTTATTTGCAAAAACAAGTGTCATTACTTAAAATTAATACCAATAAAACTCAGTATCTCTTGGAATTGCTCATTTTTACCAATAGATATATTTTATGTCAATAAATTTCTATTGGTATAAATCATTTTTTGTAGTGTACGTCACTGATTTCTTTCTTGATACGTACCCGTCTATGATACAAATTGTAGGATCTATATTAGGGTTGCAAGACCCTACATCACAATATTATCCGTTTTGGTCTATTATTTTACGGGTTTGTTATTCATCAGAGCTTACTGCCCACTAGAGTGACTCGCCGTCGTTCCCCTTTTGAAAAGGCGTTGTGATGGGAGGGGGAATGACTAAGACTTATATATGATGCCCAATATCCTTTCGGTCTCTGATGTGGGACAGAGCTCCCGCACCCAGCAATCTTGACCTGTAAGAGTACACAATTTAAACCAGATGAGCTCATGATTTGCACCTCGTCTTCTCCCAGCATGATTTGTTGTTTTATTCTATACTGCATTTCATACAATCTATAAAATTCATTCGGTGGGCCCGTGGTTCCGTCACCGTCGTTACGCACGTGGACGCCGTGACCCGGTTGAGAGGGGAGCAGCACCTGTCGGATGCATTCGCTTACAAATGGCACGGACGTGCCAGCGGAGGAGCGCATTGCATCCGTCATCGGACGGTCCCATACTTCGGATCCGGACCGTTAATATAAAAGCCAAATATCGACGTCCCCACGACACCGCTCGCACCGGACCACCGATTTGCAACACGCAGTGGATCATGATACGGCGCGGCGAGCGTCGCTGTTCCTGCGATGGCGATCGACGGTTGAAATCGCCTCGAACCAAAGGATCGGTGGGGGAGGTGGGTCCCGTCGAAGATGATGGTGCGACGAGTGGCGCGCTACGTGGCGGTGATCGTTCCATAAATGGACAGACACCGCATTCCAGGGTCGATGCGACGAACAGATTGGTATCATTTTCAGGGACTCTCGGTTAAGCCTTTTGAATTCGTGTGCGGGAAGGGATGGAGTGGTTGCACGAGCAGGGCCCGCCGCCGTTCCTGACGAAGACCTTCGAGATCGTGGAGGACCCCGGCACCGATCCAATCGTGTCGTGGAGCGGAGCCGGCAACAGTTTCACCGTCTGGGACGCCCACGACTTCTCCGCCACTCTCCTTCCCAGATACTTCAAGCACAGCAACTTCTCCAGTTTCGTCCGCCAGCTCAATACATACGTGAGTAGCTCGAAAACAGCACGAGGTAACCCTAGATCTCACACATCAAACGATGAGAAACTCCCAGAATATCATGAATCGTGCTTCTCTTTTGAAACATGATTCATCCTGCATCATCTCTGTAATCTGCTTGCAGGGGTTCAGGAAAATACACCCGGACCGATGGGAGTTCGCGAATGAGGATTTCCGAGCGGGGGAGAAGCACCTGCTCAAAAGCATAAAGAGGAGGAGGCAACCAAACACGGCGCGGCAGGGAGCCAGATTATCCGCTACTCTGGAATCCGAGGACATTAAAGAGGGGTTGGTGTGTAAGTTGGATGAATTGAAGAGCGATCACGGGAAGCTGCAGGTGGAGATCCAGGAGGTGAGGCGGCAGCAGGAGAGGTCGCGGCATCAACTAACTGGGGTCGAGGAGCTCATGCGGTGCGCCGAGCACAGGCACCAGCAGACGATATATTTCCTGGCAGGGGCCTTGTATAACCCTAACTTCGCCGACGACGTAGCTCGACTGAAAAAGAAGGGGGAGAAGAAGAAGGCGAAGAGGAAGAATAAGCAGAGCAGAGTCCGAGTGGGTGGCGAGGAGAGGTTAGCCAGACTGCCGGGCCAGGAGGGTGCTTCGCAGATCGATTCTAATACCAAGAAAAACACTGGGGGTCTATTTGAGGGGGATGGGGATGAATCGAGCATGGAGTTCGAAATGCAATCGTTGCTGCTCTCTGCTGCAATGGATCTCGAAGAACCAGAGAGTGGCCTAAAACGCAGTGCGTTGTGCGAGCAGAATGCCCAGCATTGGATCCCCTCGGGCTACCAGGGGACGAATTGATCCTGGAAGGTGAATAAAGTAAACTCGTTGCCAATCGGTCTGTTAATATAAAAGGTATGAATAAATACATGACACCTTTCACCAAACTAGGAGGTTATTGTTCAACACATTGAAGTGGTGCAATATCTCTTCACTAGTAGTAAAATGCCTTTTAGCAACTGTCAAAATCCGACCGATTTGGCCACAAGGGTTTTTTTTTAATGGGTTTAGTGTGAAAAAATTTAAGGAAATGGGTCATTTGAGCGCCACATGAATTGACGCTCAACATTTCGGATGGCTAGCGCCACCTCAAGTGGTGCTTTGCCACCCTTTTTTGTTTTTTTTTTTTTGCACCCCATCCCTTTTTAAATAAATAATTACAAAAATAAATAATTAAAATTTTAAAAATATACTTATAAATATGTATTTAAAAATGTTAACTTATTTATAATTATATTTATAAATATATTTATAAATATATAATTATAAATTTATATTTATATAGTTATAAACCATATTTAATTATATAATAAAATAATGAAATAAACCTTATATATAATTATTTATATAAATTTATAAATTTATATATAATTTTGTAAATAAAAAATATGTATTAAATTAAAAATATATGGTTTATTTATATTTATATAGTTATATTATATAAAATATAAGGGTTTTTTTCCGATTTGTGTTTTATTTATATATTTACATATAAATATTATAAATATTATAATTATAAATAGTTATATATATATATGTGTGTATAAATATAATTATGTATATATATAATTAAAAATAAATATTTATAAATATAAATCTATTTATATATTTTTTTTTAAAAATATATATATTTGTAATTATATAATTATAAACTAATCTTTATAAATAAATATTTATAATTATATAAATATGAATATATTTATAAATATATAATTATGAAAATATTGTTACATATATATTTAAAATTTATTTATAAATATATTTAATATTCATATATAAATATATAAATATATATATATACGTGTATAATTATATTTATAATTATATTTAGAATTATATTGTAATTATAGTTATACTTATATATTTATAATTATATATTTGTACATATATATATAATTTTAAATCTATAATTACTAATCTATGTTTATATAGTTACAAGTAATTATTTATAAATAAATTTGAAATATTGTTAAACATATAATAAATTGGTAATAACAATAGTATTATTAATGACTATAAAATTTAAACTATACGACCAATATAAATGAAACTTAAAACATACATTAAACATATACTAAATGGATGAAATTAAAAAAGTTACCTAAACAATGTCGATAAAAAATATTTTATAGTCTTTCAAAACCACCTACTTGAAACTTAAAAATGTTTCAAGTATGTGACTTTGAAAGCCTATAAAATATAAACTATATGACCAATATAAATGAAACTTAAAATATGGATTAAACATATACTAAATAGATAAAATTAAAAAAATTACATAAAAAATGTCGATATAGAATAATTTATTGTCTTTCAAAACCACCTAGTTGAAACTTAAAAATGTTTCAAGTATGTGACTTTGAAAGCCTATAAAATATAATCTATATGACCAATATGAATGAATCTTAAAACATGGATTAAAAATATACTAAATAGATGAAAATAAAAAAATTACGTAAAAAATGTCGACAAAAATAATTTATAGTCGTTCAAAACCACTTTGTTGAAACTTAAAAATGTTTCAAATATGTGACTTTGAAAGCCTATAAAATATAAACTATATGACCAATATAAATGAAACTTAAAACATGGATTAAACATATACTAAATAGACGAAAATAAAAAAATTACGTAAAAAATGTCGATAAAAAATATTTTATAGTCTTTCAAAACCACCTAATTGAAACTTAAAAAATGTTTCAAGTATGTGACTTTGAAAGCCTATAAAATATAATCTATATGACAAATATAAATGAAACTTAAAACATGGATTAAACATATACTAAATAGATGAAAATAAAAAAATTACGTAAAAAATGTCGATAAAAAATAATTTATAGTCTTTCAAAACCACCTAGTTGAAACTTAAAAATGTTAAGTATGTGACTTTGAAAGCCTATAAAATATAATATATATAACCAATATGAATGAAACTTAAAACATGGATTAAACATATACTAAATAGTTGAAAATAAAAAAATACGTAAAAAATGTCGATAAAAAATAATTTAGTCTTTCAAAACCACCTAGTTGAAACTTAAAAATGTTTCAAGTATGTGACTTTGAAAGCCTATAAAATATAAAATATATGATCAATATAAATGAAACTTAAAATATGGATTAAACATATAATAAATAGATGAAAATAAAAAAATTATATAAAAAATGTCGATATAAAATAATTTATAGTCTTTCAAAACCACCTAGTTGAAACTTAAAAATGTTTCAAGTATGTGACTTTGAAAGCCTATAAAATATAATCTATATGACCAATATGAATTAAACTTAAAACATGGATTAAACATATACTAAATAGATTAAAATAAAAAAAATTACGTAAAAAATATCGATAAAAAATAATTTATAGTCTTTCAAAACCACCTAGTTGAAACATAAAAATGCTTCAAATATGTGACTTTGAAAGCTTATAAAATATAATTATTAAATATACAATAATTAAT
Source organism: Viscum album (assembly GCA_963277665.1). Lineage (NCBI taxonomy): Eukaryota > Viridiplantae > Streptophyta > Magnoliopsida > Santalales > Viscaceae > Viscum > Viscum album. The sequence goes on from OY728123.1 coordinate 673,495,027, forward strand.
TAGTTAGTAATATAATTATTAATTATTATTCTTCATTATAATTATTAATTATTAATGGTTAATTATTAATTAATTAATTACTAATTAGTAATTTACATTTATAAATATATTTATTATTATATAATTATAAATGTAATGTTTTTAAATATTTAAGTAGTCATGTAAAATATTTTTTGTTTACTATATGTATGTTTTTCTTTTCATTTTTTTAAGAAATTATCAGATGATTAGTTTGTGTGACAAATTTTGTTTATATTGTACTTGTACTTTATAATTTAGTAGTTAATTTAAATCAGTTTGTATTTACTATATTTTTTATTTTCTTATTATTTGTGTTAAACAACAATTACTTATCATAGTAAATAAGTTTTTTAATATATACAACATGACATCCAAAAACATCAATAACGATGCCCCCGGTACCACAACGCGGCGTTTGAATCTCATGTCCTCTCCGCATCTGACGTCCGTGTCGCTCCGGTGTCCTATCTGCGGGTTCCTCCTCTTCCGGTGCTTCTGGTGCCTCCCCATGGTGCTCTATAGAGGAATGACCAAAACCATGTGAGAAGGATGCCCCAAAATCATATGGGGTGCCATATGGCTCAGAAGCTCATATAAATGGTAAAAATGAGGTACTAAAGAAGGCCTTGTCGGGAGGAGAGGGGGCTGCCATAAGCTATGTGACTGCACCCAGATCGAAGTTCATAGTAGTATGTGGAGACGCCATATGTGGTATATAAGCGTCTCCCTGTTGTGTAAAATCATCAGTCGGCTGGTCCGGATCGTCTCTATGTAGTGCGACGACATCTGCAGGAGCCGCTCTCGGATGTCGATGTCGTCGCCTCTGCCCCTCCGGATGTGCTCGTCTCTGTCGTCCAACTGGCGGCAGCGGTGGCGATGCATCCTCCTCAGCAGTCATAACAGGGACATCGTCATCCTCAGGTGCTTCAGCATGAAGATATGGATCAGGATATATATGTGGTTGCTCATCAAAAAAACTGTCACGTATCAACCAGAGATGATCGAATAGAGCCACCACATCTCGATGAACTACATCCCGCAGAATATATGCATGCTCCTAAGGCTGTGTGGAATGTGCAAGATGACCAATGTCGTCTTCCTGTAAATGAAATAACATTCAAATTAATATAAAAACGAGTTAAACAAAAATAATAAATCTTAGTAAACATACCAACTGCTGAATTCCAATCCCCTGACGTGTAAGGTGCATGATGGTGTGACGTCGATACCAGTGTGTATAATTCCCCTGATCATATAACTGAGAGTGTGCTATGGTACATCCATGTGGAAAGATACTGAATCAGGCATGCCTATCCCAAAGTTCAATATAAGATGCATGATGCTGCCGCCAGTTCGTTGTCTGTCTACCTATAAGCACAATCGAATGTAACTTGGTAGACTGTCGTGGTGCCATGGGGATATGCTGTATAAAACCGAACTGGTGCATGACCCAGTCTGGCTGGTGCCACTCAATGATGTGGAAGTGAATGAGTGGCACCACTGCAGCACAATCTCCAACCATAGCTGTGTAGTGGAAGTGATGCGTAGACATAACCTGTATAAGGAGTCTATGAAACCTGAAATGTAAACTCAAAAAATAAGTCATATAGTAGCATGATAATGTTACTAATATTATATTGAAATAACTTAAAATAGCGATAACACAACAAATTTTCCTACAAAAAAGTATTGTTCAACTTACATCAGCTGGCACTATGGCGTCTAATATCTGTCAGAAGTTGTGCACACTATGTCTTGGAGTATGTGAAAACTTATGAGACTGACTCCACCTGGTGAAAAAAGAGTAATATACGTTAAGTTTATAGAAAACAATAACAAAATTACTAAATAACTGAAAGTAATGACGTAGACATACCATCGTCCCCAAGGACAGTCCTGAAGTAGCTCCGGTGCAAGCGGTGCGACAACTTGAGGAGTGATGCGTGGAAAACGCTCCGAGCCCCACATCTGTACTAACACCATGCAACCTGCAATCTGATGTGAATCGGCCTGAAAACTGGCATAGAGAGATCTGTACAGATGTGCTAATACAACGGACCCCCAACTGTATTTAGCCGTCTGATCCAGATCCTCAAGTAATGGGAGGTACATCATGTGTACCAAAGCGGTGGAGTAGTCGACGTACAACATGCCTCCGAGCAGCCACAAAATTTATGCACGTGTGTAATGAAGAAGCGTCTCCTCGTCTGCATCATCAGGAATGACGTCGAAATGATGATCAAGACACCTCATGCGCAAGCGCGAACCCTGGAGGACACCTCGTGCGCCGATGATGTCAATGCCTAGCAGCCTCTGTATGATTGCAGCCCAATCACCAGCACTGACACCCGTAACTGCATGTCCATGGATAGGTAACCCCAGCATGTAGGCGACGTCCTCTAATGTAATAGTCATCTCCCCCTCTGGGAGATGAAATGTGTGTGTCTCTGGCCGCCATCTCTCAACCAACGTAGCTATCAAATGATGGTCAATGGTCTTGAATCCACACATAGCGACTCCATAAAATCCTGCACGTCTAAGGTATTGAAAAATAGCTGTCAGCGGTGACTCATGATGGAAACGATGCGCTCTCCGAACATGAAGATTTCTAATAGGTTGTCACGCCAACACATCACGCGACACATGCATCTCCTAGCCAGATAAAAGTTGTTGCTCCATCTAAATGTGCAAATAGTAAAACATTAATTTCATGTAAGATATGACATTTATCATGTAAGATATGAAATTTATCATTTAATGATTGAAAGAAGCATAAACACATTGGGTCAGTTGTTGTCTCCCGTGTTGGTGTGTTGGGGTGAAGATGTTCAGAGTTTCCTCATTTTTGTTTTGTGACCATTGTAAGTTCATATTTCATTATAAAAGACTGATGAATGAAGCCAAATAAACATCAGTATTCTTCCAACACACTATGTTAAGTGATAGTTAACCGCCAGTAGTGAAATGCACATAGAATATGTAGTTTGTTTATTAAATTTGGGAGTGATGCACAACCAATCCATGTTTTCAATTCATTGATCAATGAAGCCAAATAAACATCAGTATTCTTCCAACACACTACATCAGTAGAAACAACAACAGAAATAACCATAATACATCATTTCAATGAACCCTCACATGACGTATAAATGTTTTCTTATACAGGTACATTCCTTTTTTTTTGAGTTGGTGTTGTCTGTTTAAAGCTACTCATGTAATGTTGACAGTTCGACAAAGAATTTCAAGTGAAATCATGGTACATTTTCCAAAATTTACCCTATATACAAGTAAGAAAAATATGATTAAAAATGGTGATGATGATAAAAATGATTACATGTACAATGTTTTGCAGTAACTGATAGAGTACATGATTCATTTTAACCATTAGATGATTTCCCTATGTGTCTAGGGCAATGTGTCTTCGTATGACCTTCTTGGAGGCATATGCTGCACCGCCGTCTAGCTGGATGTTCACTAGGCCAATCCATATCATTCCGAATACGAGTCGACTTTGGCCTCCCTTTAGGTTGAAGTCTATTGTTGTTTGGTAGAAGTGTGGGTGCGCCATCAGGCAGCCAAAAATTATGATATTCCCCAATTGGCATCCACGGAGTACTGTAGCAGAAGTTGATGCTTTCGAGTCGATAAGCCGGATCAATGAACTACTCCCAAGATACGTGTACGTAATCACATGCTGCAATCACATGGCCATAGGGATATCTCGGTGCCTAAAAGTTTCCACATTCACAATAACACTTCTCAAGTAAAAGAACTCGCACTTGACCATTGCTACATGCCATATCATCACCGGGCTCAACGACCTCAAATCGTTTCTCTGGACAATTAAATGTAGTTACATGGTAAGTTGCAGCCTCCTGAAGACCTGTATCTAGCTCACATTGGAAATGGTGTCCATAGCACATCCCTCTGTTCAAGCCCTCTTCAGCCTGCTTTCCTCGTTCCAGACGCATTTGACAGTTCGCAGATGCATTTGACAGTTCGATTCATATTTGTCACAATGGATCAAATAGTAAGACCTCTTTGACTCTTCTACAACATACGAGTAATGTCTTTCAATGTGATATTGTTTTATCACATTTTTCATTGCTTCTTTGCTCTCAAACTCTCTGCCAATATACAGAACACCGTTATCTGACACTCGATTTGTGTCACCAATGATTCCTGGAAATTCTGAACTGGGAGTAATAACTGAATAGTCAAATTCTGGCAAGCGATTCATGCCTTTAGTCGAGCATGAATCCAATAGTGGAGGATGGTTCAATGGTCGGTTGACCCTCACACGAGTTGGAACAGACTGATCTTCCGCATGCTCTTCTTCTTCTTCAACTTCCTCTTCATTTTCTTCTTCAAAATTGTCATCATCCTCAAATTCATCGACCAATGCATCTAAAGTATGTGGAGGACTATCCATTGAAACTATGGTCGATGGAAATGATGGAACAACTGCCGATGCTGATGGAACTTCTTGATGTGAAGGAGCATATGACAATTTTTGATGGGTCAACTTCCAATGTCGATGGAACCTCCATTGTAGCTATAGTGACATACAACTCCATCATTTGATTCTTAGGTATATACTTAACCAATTAAAGTGTATATTCCCAATCATCATCATCATTTACCGGATAGGGCACATGCCAAAACCTATCTATAAATCAGAGATGTCTGAATGTGATGGACTCTATCACTTGATTCCTTGCCAGTTTTAACTTCCGATGAATTTTCATTTACACAACTTCCAAAGTAGTACATCATCCAAGCATCACAACAACTTTTGGACGTATACTATAACTACATCCTTGTTCTATCTCAATTATTTGACCTTTGCAATAAATATAGGCGGCAACCATATTTTTTATCTAAAAGAAACCATTGTTATTAATTAAATCTGATTAAAGAATCAATTTATGTATGCATGCTTCTAGTAATTTAGGTTGGAATCCTAATCCCTCCATAAAATCAATATGTTCAAACCATATTGATGTGTAACTATTTACACAACCCACAAGTTTGTGTTACTTACCCAAAAATAGAAGTCAAACATATTCATACATATCCACATGCATTATATGCATGAGGTACACAAACATGTCGTGTAAAAGCATAGAGTTATATGAAATTTAAAATCTCCACATGAGTAAGCTCGGAGCGACAGATAGCTAACACCATTCACTTTCCTAGACAAGGCAAGCCTCCAGAAAAGTAGGTGGTCTGACCCAAAGCCCCTCTACCCGGGGATACTTTACTAAAGAGAGTAATCATTTCATGACAACTCTAAGACTTAATATGCAAAAAATATATTCAACTACTAAATTCAATTTCATAACTTCAATTACAAACCGAAGTCAAGGTAGATTGCAAACTAAATTCATTATCATACCTAGAATGTAATGCAAAGGTATATTCTAGAAGTAATTTACAACTACTTCGCTAATTAATATAACTACTTCGCTAATTAATATAACTACTTCGCTGATTAATATAACTACTTCGCTGATTAATACAACTACTTCACTGATTAATATAACTACTTCGCTGATTAATATAACTACTTCGCTGATTAATATAACTAATTATAATTAATTAATAACCTAATTATAATTAATTAATTACCTAATTATAATTAATTAATAACCTAATTATAATTAATTAATTAACTAATTAGAATTAATTAATTAACTAATTAGAATTAATTAATTACCTAATTCGAATTAATTAATTACCTAATTATAATTAATTAATTATCTAATTATAATTAATTAATTACCTAATTAGAATTAATTAATTACCTAATTAGAATTCATTAATTACCTAATTAGAATTAATTATTAACCTAATTAAAAATAATTATTAACCTAATTATAATTAATTAATTACTTATTAATTAATTAATTACCTAATTATAATTAATTAGTTACCTAATTATAATTAATTAATTACCTAATTATAATTAATTAATTACTTAATTAGAATTAATTAATTACCTAATTATAATTAATTAATTACCTAATTAGAATGAATTAATTCTCTAATTAAAAATAATTATTAACCTAATTAAAAATAATTATTAACCTAATTATAATTAATTAATTATCTAATTAGAATTAATTAATTACCTAATTAGAATTAATTAATTATCTAATTAGAACTAATTAATTACCTAGTTAGAATACCTAATTAGAATTAATTAATAACCTAATTATAATTAATTATTAACCTAATTATAATTAATTATTAACCTAATTATAATTAATTATTAACCTAATTATAATTAGTTATTATCCTAATTATAATTAATTATTAACCTAATTAGAATTAATTAATTACCTAATTATAAGTAATTATTAACCTAATAAGAATTAATTATTAACCTAATTAGAATTAATTAATTAGCTAATTATAATTAATTAATAACCTAATTATAATTAATTAATAACCTAATTATAATTAATTAATTACATAATTATAATTAATTAATAACCTAATTATAATTAATTAATTACATAATTAGAATTAATTAATTACCTAATTAGAATTAATTAATTACCTATTAGAATTAATTAATTACCTAATTAGAATTAATTAATTACCTAATTAGAATTAATTAATTACCTAATTGGAATTAACTAATTGCCTAATTATAATTAATTAATTACCTAATTAGAATTAATTAATTACCTAATTAGAATTAATTATTAACCTAATTAGAATCAATTATTAACCTAATTAAAAATAATTATAAACCTAATTATAATTAATTAATTACCTAATTAGAATTAATTAATTACCTAATTATAATTACTTAATTAATTAACTAACTATAACTATTTCATTACCTAATTACATTTAAAAAAACTATACTGTTTATATAATACAAATATTATAAACTAATTCTATAAATTAAACAACTAAATTATTAAATCAAAATATTAAATAAATTCAAAGAAAGATTTACCTCAAATTTGTGGAGACGTAGCTATGCAGGCAGAGCAACCAGAGAGGCAAAGCGCAGAGCAACCAGAGATTTTTAGAGAGATAATAACTTTGAGAGAGAGAGGGGGGAAGTGAGGAGGTGGGAAATGGGGAGGGCGAGCAGCCTTATTTATAGGCAGGGGAAAGGTTTCGGTGCTACTTGAAGTGGCGCTGAATGGAGAGGGAATAAAGGAGTAGCGCCACTTGAAGTGGCGCTGAAGAGTTGGTAGGCCGAAATGGCCGAGCGCCACTTGAAGTGGCGCTCGACCTCATCATCCTTTGAGCGCCACATGAAGTGGTGCTCAAATGCCCCATTTCATTATTTTTTTTCACCCTAAACCCATTAAAAAAACCCCTCAAGCCAAATTATCCGTCAAAATCCACCACTAAAGTTCTATAACAACCATGAAACATCCTAACATATGCTTTTGACTCAATGCTATTGCGTATAGCGATGACCAAACATGTGGTCACTATAGGGCATACCAAGGCACCCTGTAAGGGGTACCATTTGATGGGTGTTATAGCCCATTTGAAGTTGATCTATTGCAACCACCATATGGTGTCTGCTAAAGATATTAATTTTTTTAAAAGAAATAAAAAAACTAATAATTGAAATGAAGCAAAAAATTTCAATTAAAACTTATTACAAATCATTTGATTTTGAATATATTAATAATTTCTATTCTTTTTTTTACTTTAATAATTTCTATTCTTTTTTTAATTTAAAACTATTTATTCGGTCATTTTAAGCACACTACACGTCTAATTGATGTGTCCTCCTTGTTCACATCACAAATAATAATAACACGATTTTCCTCTGATTTCACATCATTTCAAAGTTGTGTTCTATGGATATAATCTGTGACAACCCATCTCAATGAGGCTCGTTCCGCAACTCTCCAAGCCCACCTCCAATAGGTCAGGGGTTGACGACTAGCGTTGAGTAAACATATCACTAGCTTGAGAGGACTTACCCTAAAGTATCTGCACACGCACACACATCTCAAAGCCCATACAACGCTAAAATGTAAAACAACTGAAAGAAACTATGCATGCATTCATCTAATCTAACAATAAGAGTATGACAACAAGTAATATAAAGTAAACAGAACCAAATACAAGCTCATAATAAAGAGTTTGAAAAAAAATCCAACCTAAAAGTATGATGGGGACTGCTGTCAAGATACCGCAGGAACACACCTCAGTCTGTCCAGAGCACCTCTTGGTCCCGATCTCTCTAGAACTCCATCAAAAGGGTCGACCGCCTGCACAAGACATGACACATGAGAGAAAAGACAGTGCATGGGTGAGTATAACAATACCCAATAGGGCATCCTAAAACCACAATGCATATAACAAAAGAATAACAATCAACTATACACATGTATATGTATACAACACATATAACAAGAATCTCTAGATATACTCAACAAAGAAACAAAATCTCAAGGTAAAGTTACAAACATAATGTCAACCTAGGATTCCATCTCTAAGGTTCCATATAACACTCATTCGAAAGAACTCACTCCACAAGTCAAATAAGGCTAATGACGTCCGTCTGAGAGGTCATGCTCATCAGGTCTTGTCATAGGAAGTATACGCTACACAATACACAAACTAGGATCACTCTCAAGGCCATGAGATATACCAAAAAATCAATATGTAATAACCTACTAATAAATGGAGGATCGATGCTCATGTAGTGTTGGTCACAATGATAGAAATAACTCTACCGAAGGTAAGAAGGTGATAAATGATCTCACTCCGGTCCTCACAAAAGGATTACAACAACTTTATCCAAAAATTCATGCTGAAGAGATCACCATCCTATGTGTAGGATGTGATTCCATACAAACCCTTAGGGAATGGATATACACTACTACAAAAACGGGCAAGTGAAGCGCCACCTTATATCAGTTCTAAGCAAAAACTGTTGATAAAGAAACCCTGTATGAGCGCTAAATTTTAGCGCTGATACTGGGAATCTTTATCAGTGCTTTTCTAGCGCGGATAAAGGGTCTTCTTTATCTGCGCTAGAAAAGCGCTCATAAATATTCCCAGTATCAGCACTAAAATTTTAGCACTGATACAGGGTAACCTTTATCAGCGCTAAAAAAGCGCTGATAAAGGCTACCTTTATCGGCGCTAAAATGTTAGCACTCATATAGGAAAGATTTATCAGTACTTTTTTAGCACTGATAAAGAGTCCCTTTATCACCACTAAAAAAGCACTGATAAAGGATACCTTTATCAGTACTTTTTTAGCACTGATAAAACCGTAGTCCTATATTTTATAAAATCGGTCACATAGTGTCCTCAGTTTATCGCGACCTAAAGCTCTCGTGGTACTGTAACCCTACGACTCCCCTCCACCACCCCCCGGTCTTCGCATTTTTGGACCTCCGCTGCCCCCGATCTTCACGTGCCGGACCTCCGCTGCCCCCGATCTTCGCATTTTCGGACCTACACTACTAGCCCTTCTCCTAATCCTCCCCCTCAAACCCCTTCGGCAGATCGTCCTCCCTGAAAACCCTTCTTCTCCTCTTCTTCGCTCGAACCCTACTCCTCCATTTCTCTTCGGTTGGTGGCTCCTCCCGTGCACCTCCTCCCATGCACCTCCACCTCTGGAAGTTTCCAAGTGTGTGGTAAGTGATTCAATGCTTTTACATTATTATATGATTTTGATATGCTTTCTTAGCTTCATGAATGTGTTCTATAGATTACTTTTTTGGTGTGAAATATGTTTTGGAAAGGTTTTGAGATCCACATGTGAAGAAATATGGTTGGATTCCATATGTGTTCTTCTTGTTGTGTTTCCAAATGTGTTTCATAAATTTTGAAAGCGGTGTGAAATGTGTTTCTAAATGGTTTTAGTGTTCATGTGAAATGGAAAGTGCCTTTTTGTGTAAAATAGTGGTTTTGGTGTGATATTTCGATCATTGGATCCATGTGAAAATGTGAAAATGTGAAAGTGGTGATATCCTTATGTGATTATGATGCTTGGAATGTGTATGTGAAAGTGGTGATATAGTTATAGTTAAGCTAAATGGGGTCTTAGATTGAAAATACTTCAAGAATTTTTTTACGGAGCAATTATATCTAGATTCGATGGTATCAGGTAAGTCCATGGAGTTTCTCAACCTCATCTAAGGTTATTAGACATTGACTCAATATACTAATAATTTTTCTAAACTTGCTCAGTTTTCACTTGAAGTGGTGTCAAACAAGAATCTTAAGTCCCAGAGGTTTTATATGGGTCTTCGATTAGATATCCAATATCAAGTATTTATGCTAAAGTTTACCTAAAATTTTGATGTTCTTGATAGGGGTGTGATGGAAGAAATTGGCATGACTATTATGTCAGGGTTAACTAGAGTTAATTATATTCCCAGTGGTAGTTTTAGTGGTTCCTATAAGTGGAATAGAAAGTAGAATGAGCCTCATAGTGAAAATAGTAGTGGTGGTATTTTATATAAAACTTCCACCAGATCATCTGTAGTGTCTAGTAAAGGCCAAATGACTTTTTCCAATGTGGAAAGATTGATCACTCAAAGCATTATTTCATGGAAGCATTGAAGATTTACATCTCGTACAGACATTAAACCCACTTGAAGAGGGTTTTACATGTTTTTACTACCCTGTGTAGTGGAATGGAATCATAAATATTGAGAGGTACCAAATCATAGTAATATTAATCAATAACAATGGGATCCTAGAAATATGTATTAGGAATAAAACAACTTCATGCAGTGGATTAATCTCTAGTAGGAACTGATGTGGGTTATGCAATAGTGAGAGGCACCATTTCCATTTCTTTTTCTTTAGTGTATTTTTATTTGATATTGGTTCCCATCATTATTTCATATCAAACCTCAATATAGAACTATTGAAACTTATAATAGAGCTCATGGATTATGTGATAGATATTGTAACATCTCTCTAGATAAAGAGGGAGTAAGGTCTCTGATTCCCCTCTCATGCTTTCTATTTTTTAGAGATTTAGATCATATGATATTTTTTGGTTCTTAAAATGATTACCCTATATGTTATTCTCAGAATGGACTAACTAGTTTCTAATAAATATTGGATTTACTATTATCATTGGTGGGTGTCCTTCACTGACCCTGATAGAGAATTCCATGTTTTCCATAGAGAATCAGACCTGAGGTCTAGTCGAGCTAGACCTCTTCTTCCATAGTTGGTGGGATGATATCCTTTTATGCTATTGAACTGGAGTAGGAAGCCTATTATAGTGAACTTACCCTAGTAGATATTTAATTTCCAAAAGTGTTTCCTTTAGTATTTTTTGGTCTACCACTAGAGAGGGAGGTTGAGTTCTCTATCAAATTGGTGATGGGTAAAAAACCAATATCTATTATATATTACCGTTTAAAAATAGTTAAATTGAAGGAACTAAATAATCAGTGGGATTAATTGGTTTCCAAATTATTTTTTTAACCTAGTGTGTTGCCTTGGGATGAACTAGTGCTTTTCACCAAGAAGGTCATTGGAACCCTTCGTTTGTGTGTTGATTACTAGAATCTCAATCGGGTTATGATCAAAAAAAAGTATCTGTTGACCTATATTTATGATTTATTAGATCTTCTAGGGGGGAGTGGTTCTCTAAGATTGGTCTTTAGTTTGGTTAACACCAGCTCAGGATCAAGAAGTTTGAGATTTATGTGTGACTATATACTTATTATATTTTCTTATTATTTCTTACACACCACCACTTGAGTCAAGTAACCTAATTGAAATCCATATGGGTACTTTGGTTCTGATGTAGATATGGTTTTTTATGTGTTTGTGACATGTGTATGTGTGGATATATGGGTATTTAGGCATGATGATATTGAATGTAGGGTAGAGACCTAGGAGTGGTAGATGTATCATTCTTGATTATTCTTGTGTTTGGACTAGGGTGATTTGAGGAAAATATAATGAATCTAAAGTAATTATATTTAATGAATTCCATATTGTAGAGATTATGAGAATCCTTTCTTTACTTATAGATTTGGCTACTAGTTTTCATCCATATGTATTTTAGGTTGGTGAGGTATAAAAGTATGGACTAGTTGACTATAGAAGGGTTGACCCGATAGAGGAGGATGAGCCCTAGAGGATGATGCCGTGTGAGTTTTATAATCTATGAAACAAGTGATTATCCCCGCGAATCCCTTTGTGTTTGGAAACTGTGTTGATTTTGATGGGGGGGTCTATCTTGGTTCTGTTGATTTCCAAATCTTTATTGGAAATGGTTAGGATTTATTAATCTCTATATTTATAAGGAAGTGGTTCTATTTTACTGTATTTGGAAGTCTTTTTTTGTGTAATTTAACCATAAATACTAATATCTGAGATTCAAATAGGATGGAGATGATTAAAGACTGGATGGATGCTAATCATTTGACAATTGAGTATGAGAAAAGAGTGAAAGAGTTCATCAAGTTTGCAAAGGATCACGCAAAGGATCCTTCTCAAATCCTTTGTACGTGTTTACGTTGTTGTTATTCTAGACTACTTACTCCAGAGGAGTTGGAAGAACATTTGATATGTCATGGAATAGATCAGAGTTATAAATGTTGGAATAAACACGGAGAAAAAGTGAATGTAGCTACTGGCTGGGATAAAACTGCATTTTATGGATCACCAGATATGAATACAAATATAGATAATGAAGAAGACCGTATGGAGGATGTGATTATAGATGTCAATGATGATAAAGATCATATTGAGAAAATGAAAAAGGCAATTGAAGATGAACTCCGTGATTAACCAAAATTGTTTGAGAAGTTAAAGAGTTGTGCAAAGATGCTATTGTATGCTGGCTACACTAAATATACAGCATTGTCAGCTGTACTGAAGTTGTATAACTTGAAAGTAGGCAAAAGATGTAGTGATGTCAGTTTTATGGAACTACTTTCTCTCTTGAATGACATGCTCCCGGAATATAATGAGCTCCCAAGATGGACATATGAAGCTAAATGAATGCTACGCTCGATGGGTATGATTTTTGAAAGATTACATGCCTGCCCGAAAGACTGTATATTGTTTCACAAGGAGAACAAATCACTTACATAATTCCCAAAGTGTTGTGCTTCTCGATACAAGAAAGATGAATCCAATCCTACGAAAGTTGTATGGTAATTTCTAATCATTCCAAGATTTATGTGTCTATATGGAAGTGAAGAAACTGTAAGAAAATTATCATGAAATGCAGATAAAATAAATAAAGATGGGAAATTACATCATCCAGCTAACTCTCCTCAATGGAAGAAAATTGATCATGAGTATCCTGAATTTGGAAAAGAGTTGAGAAACCTTTATCTTGTGTTATCTACATATGGAGTGAATCCTTTTGGTTTTCAAACAAGCACTCATAGTACATGGCCTATTATGTTGGTAAATTATAACTTTCCACCCTGGTTATGCATGAAGTGGAAATTCATCATGTTATCTATGATTATATCAATACCAAAACAACCAGGTAATTATATTGATGTTTATCTAGCTCCTTTGATCGAGTATTTGAAGTTATTGTGGGATTCAGGTGTTATGTTGTATCATTATTATAAAAGTGAATACTTCACATTGAGAGAAATGTTGTATGGGACAATAAATTATTTCCCTGCTTATGGAAATTTTTCAGGCTATTGCATTAAAGGAACTCAAGGGTGTCCCATGTGCGAAGAATATACAGAATCAATTAGGTTGAAACATTCATTGAAATATGTGTTTCTAGGATATCATAGATTTCTACCTCGTCGACATAAGTATCGATCTTGGACGACATCATTAAATGGAAGTTCATAACAATGTGCAGCACTGTCTCTACTAAAAGGTGATCAACTGTTTGAGAAAGTAAAATATGTGAACACTGTTTTTGGTAAACCATTTTCGAAAAACCTTATGAAAATCAGTTGGAAATAGATATCGGTTTTTTTTGAATTACCATACTAGAATTTTTTGTACGTCAGCAATTTTCTTGATGTGATGCATGTGGAAAAAAATGTATGTGACAATGTTATCGGAATGTTGCTAAATTCCCCTGAAAAAAAAAGATGGAATTAAGGCAAGGTTGGACATGGTTGACATGGGAATACGAGAAGAGTTGGCTCATGTGAAGGGTGAAAACTGAATTTTTCTTCCTCCAACTGCTTATACTCTTTCTAGGGAGGATATATATCAGTTTTGAAACTTCTTCAATGATGTAAAGGTTCCAGAGGGGTATTCATCAAATATCAAGAACATTGCGTCAATGAATGATTTGAAGTTAAAAGGTTTGAAATCACATGACTACCATGTTTTGATGCAATATCTAATTCCTATAGCTTTACATTGCATTTTTTCCAAGAATGTTCGTCATACATTTACCAAACTTTGTTTCTTTTTCAAAGCTATATGTAGAAAATTTTTAGACCCAATGAATTTGCCAACTGTGGAAAAAGAAATTTTCATCATATTATGTGAATTAGAAATGTTCTTCCCGCCAACATTCTTTGATATTATGGTTTATTTAATGATTCAATTGGTGAGAGAGATTCAAATTTGTGGTCCTGTGCACTATAGATGGATGTATCCTGTTGAACGATATATGAATATTTTGAAAGGGTATGTCAAAAATAGAAGTCGTCCAGAGGGTTGTATAGTAGAGCGATATATTATTAAGGAAGCCATTGAATTTTGTACCGAATACCTATCTGATGTGGAAATAATTGGTCTCCCAAAATCTCGTCACACTAGATGCACTGAGGGTGAGGGAATTTCTGGAAGAGATTTTGTGACTATCAGTATTACAGATCGGGAGCAGACCCACCTTTATGTTTTGCATAACAGTTGGGAGGTTGCTCCATATATTGAAACACACAAAGAAATTCATAGGCAGTTGAATCCATCAAGGGCCAAAAAATGGTTATCAAATACACATAATCACTAATTTATAGGATGGTTTCAGGACCATATTTTTAAGCAGTTAGATGAAAATCCAAATTCAATTTCAGAATGATTTCGATGGCTAGCCACCGAACCAAGTGTGTATGTATTATCTTACAGTGGTTATGTAATTAATGGTTATACATTCTATACAGATGAACATGATGAATATGGTACCATGTAAAATAGTGGAGTTACACTAGTGGATGAAGCGATGCCTGTTTCTGGTAGTAAGGACATAAATCCAATTTATGCAAATATGTCATACTTTGGCATTATCAAACTAATATGGGAGTTGGATTATTCGACATTCCAATTGCCTATTTTTCAATGAAAATGGGTTGATAAAAACAGTGGTGTTAAAATATATGAATGAGGATTTGTGAAAGTTGATTTTAGTAAAGAAGGGTACAAAGACGAACAGTTTATAATTACATCACTAGTGGTACAAGTTTTTTATGTTCTAGATCCCACAAACTGAAAGTGGTCGATTGTTCTATTATCGTCAAAAACTACTGAAGGGTCCGATGAAAATTCAGTTGAGGACGATCCTTTTAGTGGTACGTCGCAATAATTTCACAGCAGTCCCAATGTAGATGATGTTTTTTATGTTAGAGGAGACCATAATGAAGGGATTTGTATAATCGATAGAGGTGTAAAATCCATTCAGCCTTTGAAAAAAAGAAAGAGAGTTCAATAAACTGGTTATATTTTGTTTGTAATATAGATCTTGTTATCTCATGTTATTATCTTATCATTACTGAATTTATGTAATATAAATTAACTGTTCAACCACTTTTGAAAATAATGACTTCTACACATTCTGGTGCTCTTAACCTTGAGGCTGAACAAGTCTCTCAAGCTACTGCTACTGCGGCTTCTGTTGCTCCAACTGCAGCTGCTCACAGTGCAGAGCAATAACAAGTTTTTGAACCTGTTGTTGCTCCTAGTGTTGAGGTCCAAAAACCATCAGCACATTTCATTGCTACCATTTTAGATGAACATATAGATGATGTTGATATCGATTAAATGGTCGAGAATGAAGAATCGGTGTCGCAGAAAACACAGGTGCGTCATAGTTTAATGGTGTTAGACAAAGTTCTTAAGGTGAAAATCAAAGGCATAAAATTTGATGTTGGATGGAATGAACATGTCCAACATGTGAATCCCAACAAGGATATGTTTAGTAGTTAAATTGGAGTTGTCACTCGACAACGCGTGCCGATTGACATATATTCAGGGCACCATGTTGTGACAGGGCTGAAGGATGTGATCTGGGAAGAAATTACGGTAACATTATTAATTTATTTCTTTAATTTATGAGAAAATAAAATAATGAAACAATTTCTTACTCTTCTCAATCTCTTTCAGAGTACATTTATATTAGACGATTCACACAAGGACTATGTACTAAGGCTTGCAGGAAGGATTCATCGAGGTTTTCGCACTATTTTAACAAGATGTCACCTGAAAGATTCCAAAGGTAAAATAAACCTACACCCACCCATTGTCTACGCTCACCTAATATCCCAAGAAGCATGGGATGCATTTATTGGCTGCCGTGGGGATTAGAAGTTTCAGGTACATTGTGGGTGATAATACATTGTTTGAGGATACGTGTATTCATCACTTTGATTGTCAATATTTCATTTATGAAACAAAAAATCTGTACTGAAAATAAGGAACGTGCATCAAAACCAACATACCCCTATCGTAAAGCAAGGATGGGGTACACTTCACTAGAAAAGAAAATGGTACGTATTTTAAATTTACAGTAATATTGTTATGTGCCAATAAACAACATCATAATTATCTTTCTACATTTATATGTAGATTGATGAGTCTAAAACCAAAGTCACTTCCATACCACATCATGTGCTATGGAAGGAGGCACATGTGAATAAAAAAGGGAAGCTAGTAGATGAGAACACACAAAAAGTGTGGAAAATATGTGTCAGTATGACATGACGATAAAAATATTTGTTTGAAATTGCTATTACATAAAAATAATTAGTTATTTTCCTATATCTGACAGTCACAAGAATCAACTAATCCTGTAGCGGATGTAGACCTATTATCAATGGCTTTGAAGCAGCCAGAACAATACGGTCGTGTCAGAGGTGTGGGGTTTGGGGTGACACTCTGAGTATATTTTGAGAAAAAAATGGATGATAGAGATGAAAAATTGAAACAAATGAGAGAAAGACTAGCAACCATTGAAGAATGATTGCAATGGAAGGGAGAGTTTCTAGAAACTTTTATGGGCGGGAATAAAGGAGAAGACACAACTTAGGAACAACCAGCGCATGAAGATCCTGCCCCACCCCCCACCAGCTTTGAGGCAAGACTTTCCCCTCAAAGAGCTGTCTTAGCCATGATAATCAATATTCTAATAATTTTTCTCATGAAATGTGAATCAGAAAAACATTGATACTTTTCCTGTAATGATCTTCTACAGGGTGATAATGATGGTGATTTATATTTTTCAACACCCACCTATCACCTTGTAGCGAGGGATACAGTGTTCAACATCCCAGATGACAGGCTTCATAATAGACCACTTCTGAAAGATCATCTGAAAGTGACGATTACTATAGATCATGATCCAAATGCATAGCTACCTATTCCACTTGATGATGATGATATTAATATGATTGAAAAGGCTATTGGGACATTCATTGCATGGATTTCACAACTTGTAAGAGTACATGCAGACAAAGAGGTATTTATTTAATTTTTTTCAAGCTAAACCTTTAACAATTAATGAAAAAAGGGTCTGAACCAATGAATGTTATTATAGATGGAGAAAGGGAAGGGGGTGAAAAACGTCAGCTCAAAACCATATACAGGATCAACCAACCAATCCCAAGGAGCTACTGAAAGAACAATAACACCACCTGTTCTCTATCCAAATTTACTAGCATTGAAGACTCATGTGGATACGAAGTTAAGTGGTGGTAGTAGTCATATAGTGGTTTTCGAAAAGAATATATACGGAGAGGAAAGTCAAGATTTCGTTACTGATGAAAATGTAAATGAGATCCTTGAAAATGGTTGGCTAGGCATCATAGTTTTAAATTTATATATGAGGTATGTTTTCATGAATTGATTTTCTAAAAGCTGATCTAATGTGTAAATTATGACTAAATGCATTTTATATTATTGACAGACATATATATGAAAAACAATTGAAGGAATTTTCCCATGAGCCAAAATTCGGACTTGTTAGTCCTCATACCACATCAACACATCTAACGAAATTAGAGCCATCAAAAAAGAATGAAATAGTGAACAACTTGTTGAAAACATTTTAAAGAAAGATTACAGATGACAAACTCTTACTAATACCAACCATGTAGGGGTAAAACTCTACGATTAAAGAATATCAATTATATTTTCACTTATTTTATTACTTATTATTTTTTTGTTTTTAGGCAACATTGGATGCTAATGGCAGTGAACTTGGATACTCCAAAGATTTATTTTCTGGATTCAAAGCAAGGATATCCATCAAACCGACCACACATGATGGAGTTTGTGAATCTATAAGACACTACATCCTACATTTTAGGTCTGAACATCAAGTAATATAATTTATATTATCTTTTACTAAGAATAATATTATGATAGGGCGGTGTATCATTATCTTCTAAAAAAGTAATGAGGATAGGGGCTAAGCATAAGGAGGCGAGCAAGTACTACGTCTAGAAAAATATCAGGGTATATATAATAAAATTTCAATATCCAAACACAGCTCAACACAAGTTACTTATTCTACTAATGAATAATTATTTTTTAGTGTCCAAAACAAACAAACGATAATGATTTTGGTTATTATGTTTTTAAATTTATGAAAGAGATCGTTTTTCATAAACAAACTAGCATCCCTAAAGAGGTATTTTCAAAAACAACTACTAGTTCATTTAATTTATTTATTAATTATTTATTTTTATATTTTGAAGTACTACTCTGACTGCTGAAAATCCTTATACTCACAAGATGATATAGATTTGTTCAGAAATGAGTGGGCCACATACCTGATGGTAGATTGTACACAAATAGCATGAAGATCTGACTTAGGGACATGTACAATTGGTGGTCATTTTTGAGAGGGGTTAAGGGGATCAAAAGATGAAACATTGTTGTATATAAATGTTCGTAGGAAAATTTTAATTGTTATTAAATAAAACATACTTTCTCTAATGAGTCATTTTCCCATTTTAACAGATGATATGCACCAGCAACATACAATAATGATGAACCACACAAAGTGTCTCTCTTTTGTTTAAAATGAACATATTTTTAAGTGAAAACAACAATTGACATACATAAATCCAACAAAACACATTCGTATTGTGTTGATACTTTAGGAGAACGATCCATGGGTGTGTTGGGTATGTGTATGAGTCAACCCCACCTCAATCCGAGGCCCGGTGTGGCCGGTATCAGTCAAAGTGTCTCTCTTTTGTTTAAAATGGACACAATTTTAAGTGAAAACAACAACTGACCTATGAAAATCTGACCAAACGCATTAATATTGTCTTGATACTTTATGATAAAAATTAATGGGTCCTTTGAGATGTGTATGAGTCAACCCCGCCTCAATCTGAGGCCCGGTGTGGCCGGTATCACTCAAAGTGTCTCTCTTTTGTTTAAAATGGACACAATTTTAAGTGAAAACAACAACTAACGTACGAAAATTTGACCAAACACATTTAGATTGTATTTATAATTTAGTAGAGCAATATATGGGTCCTTTGTGATGTGTAAAAGTCAACACCGCCTCAATATGAGTCACAGTGTGGCCGGTATCACTCAAAGTGTCTCTCTTTTGTTTAAAATGGACACAATTTTAAGTGAAAACAACAAATGACCTATGAAAATCTGACCAACGCATTCGGATTGTCTTGATAATTTATTAGAACGATACATGGGTCCTTTTAGATGTGTAAAAGTCAACCTGGCCTCAATCTGAGGCCCGGTGTGGCTGGTATCACTCAAAGTGTCTCTTTTTTTTTAAATGGACACAATTTTAAGTGAAAACAACAACTGACCAACGGAAATCTAACCAAACGCATTTGGATTGTCTTGATCCTTTATTAGAACTATCCATGGGTCCTTTGAGACGTGTATGAGTCAAACCAACCTCAATATGAGGCATGGTGTGGCTGGTATCACTCAAAGTGTCTCTCTTTTATTTAAAATGGACATAATTTAAAGTGAAAACAACAACTGACGTACGTAAATACAACCAAACACATTCGGATTGTCTTGATACTTTATGAGAACAATACATGAGTCCTTTTAAATTTTTAAGATTTAACCATACCTCAATCCAAGTCAGGGTGTGACCGGTATCACTCAAAGTGTCTCTTTTTTGTTTAAAATGAACAGATTTTTAAGTGAAAACAACAACTGACATACCGAAATATGACCAAACACATTAGGACTATGTTGATCCTTTAAGATAATGATCCATGGGTGCATTGGGGATGTGTATGAGTCAACCCTTCCTCAATCCAAGGACCGGTGTGGCCGATATCACTCAAAGTGTCTCTCTTTTGTTTAAAATGGACACAATTTTAAGTGAAAACAACAACTCACATACGGAAATCCGACCAAAAAAATTCCGATTGTATTTATAATTTAGGAGAAGGATAAATGGGTAATTTGTAACATGTAAGAGTAAACCCAACCTAAATATGAGGCACAGTGTGGCCGGTATCACTCAGAGGGTCTCTTGTTTGTTTAAAATGGACACAATTTTAAGTGAAAACAACAACTGACTTACGGAAATCTGACCAAACGCATTAGGATTGTCTTGAACCTATAGGATAATGATCAATGGGTCATTTTAGATGTGTAAAAGTCAACCCCGCCTCAATCCAAAGCCCGGTGTGGTCGGTATCACTCAAAGTGTCTCTCTTTTATTTAAAATGGACACAATTTTAAGTGAAAACAACAACTGACCTACCAAAATATGACCTAACGCATTAGGATTGTCTTGATACTTTATGATAACGATCCATGGGTCCTTTGAGATGTTTAAAAGTCAACCCTACCTCAATCTGAGGCCTAGTGTGGCTGGTATCACTCAAAGTGTCTCTTTGTTTTTTAAAATGGACACAATTTTAAGTGAAAACAACAACTAACCTACGGAAATCCAACCAAACGAATTCTGATTGTCTTTATCATTTATGATAATGATCCATGGGTCCTTTGAGATGTGTAAGAGTCAACCCCTCTTCAATCTGAGGCCCGGTGTGGTTGGTATCACTCAAAGTGTCTCTCTTTTGTTTAAAATGGACACAATTTTAAGTGAAAACAAAAACTGACCTATGAAAATCTGAACAAACGCATTCATATTGTCTTAATTATTTATGAGAACGATCCATGGGTCCTTTTAGACATGTACGAGTCAACCCCGCCTCAATATTAGGCACTTTGGGGCCGGTATCATTCAAAGTGTCTCTCTTTTGTTTAAAATGGACACAATTTTAAGTGAAAACAACAACTGACCTACGAAAATCTAACCAAACACATTAGGATTGTATTTATCATTTAGGAGAATGATACATGGGTCCTTTTAAACATGTATGGGTCAACATTTCCTCAATCTGAGTCACGGTGGTGCCGATATCACTCAAAGGGTCTCTCGTTTGTTTAAAATGGACAAAATTTTAAGTGAAAACAACAACTGACCTATGGAAATCTGATCAAACACATTAATATTGTCTTGATACTATAGGAGAAATATACATGGGTCCTTTGAGACATGTACGAGTCAACCCCTCCTCAATCCGAGGCATGGTGTGACCGGTATCACTCAAAGTATCTCTCTTTTGTTTAAAATTGACACAATTTTAAGTGAAAACAACAACTGATGTACGAAAATACAACCAAATGCATTAGGATTGTCTTGATAATTTATGAGAACAATAAATGGGTCCTTTGATACGTGTATGACTCAACCTAACCTCAAATTGAGTCCTGGTGTGGCCGGTATCACTCAAAGTGTCTCTCTTTTGTTTAAAATGGACACAATTTTAAGTGAAAACAACAACTGCCCTATGAAAATCCGACCAAAAACATTTGTATTGTCTTGATCCTTTATTAGAACTATCCATGAGTCCTTTTAGATGTGTAAGAGTCAACCCCTCTTCAATATGAGGCCCGGTGTGGCCGGTATCACTCAAAGTGTCTCTTTTTTTTAAAAATGAACATATTTTTAAGTAAAAACAACAACTGATGTATGGAAATCTGGCCAAACGCATTAGGATTGTGTTTATTATTTAGGATAATGATTCATGGGTGTTTTGGGGACGTGTAAGATTCAACCTTGCCTTAATTCGAGGCCCAGTGTGGCCAGTATCACTCAAAGTTTCTCTCTTGTTTAAAATGGACACAATTTTAAGTGAAAACAACAACTGACCTACAGAAATCTGACCAAACACATTCATATTGTATTTATCCTATAGGATAATGATACATGTGTCCTTTGTGATGTGTACGAGTCAACCCGGCCTCAATCTGAGGCACGGTGTGGCCAGTATCACTCAAAGGGTCTCTCGTTTGTTTAAAATGGACACAATTTTAAGTGAACACAACAACTGACCTACGAAAATACGACCAAATGCATTTGGATTTTGTTGATCCTATAGGATAACGATCCATATGTCCTTTGAGATGTGTATGAGTCAACCCCGCCTCAATTTGAGGCTCGGTGTGGGCGGTATCACTCAAAGTGTCTTTCTTTTGTTTAAAATGGACACAATTTTAAGTGAAAACAACAACTGACCTACGACTTGGATACCCCCACCCCTCTGGACACCCCCACCCATTGGAAAGCCCTCTAAACCCTTTGGAAACCCCCAAACCCCTGGAAACACCCATGGAAAGCCCCCCCACCTTAGACAGCCCCCCACCCCCCGGACACCCCCACCCCCTGGACAACCACCACCCCCCTGGACAACACCCCCACCCCTCCTAGACACCATCCCACCACCTAGATACCCCCACCCCCTGGACACCCCCCCACCAATGGACGACCACCCCCACCCTCTCGGACACCATCCCACCCCCCTTGGACAGCCCCACCAACCCCTTGGAAATCCCCTCCGACACACTGGACACCAGCCCACCCCCTGGACACCCCATAGACAACCCCCCCACTTTGACACCCCTCTTTGGACACCACCCCACCCCCTTGGACAACCCCCAACCTCCTGGACCGCCCCCACCCCCTAGACACCCCCACCCCCTGGACACCCCTATCCCCCCAGACACCCCCATACCACCCTCCTGGACACCACCCCACCCCCCTTGGACAACCCCACCAACCCCCCAGACTGCCCCCACCCCCTGGACACCCCCACCCCCTGGAAAGCCCCCCCGACACCCTAGACATCAGACCACCCCCTGGACACCCCCATGGAAAACCCCCCCACCTGGACACCCTACCCCCTGGACACCCCCACCCTCCTTGGACAGCCCCCCAACCTATTGGACCACTCCACCCCCTGGAAACCCCTTTCCCCTCATACACCCCCATCCCCACAGACACCCCCCCTTGGAAAGCCACCCCAAACCCCTGAAAAACCCCCAACCCCCTGAATTCTGAATTGAATTATTTATGTACTTAATTAACTTATGAATTATGTGTTAATGGTGTACGAGTATACTTGTTTTATGGGTATACTTGGTGTAATTATATTATGATTTATGTGTTAATTTTGTATAGGTATACTTATTGAGAAGCTGAATTTTTTGTAGGTGGTGTTTGGGTGTGCTGTTGCAGAATTTTCTATAGCAGCAGACAGGGAATTTATCAACACTTTTTTAGTGATGATAAAGGATCGGTTTATCAGTGATAAAATTGAGATGATAAAACACACATTTATCAGCGCTTTTTTTAGCGTTGATAAAGGGTTTTTTTATCAGCTCCATTTTAGCGCTGATAAAGTCCCCCTTTATCAATGCATTTTTAGCACTGATAAAGGTTTCCTTTATCAGCACTTTTTTAGCACTGATAAAGTACCTATTTATCAGCGCTCAATAAGCTCTGATAAATGGGACGCCCCCCTTTATCATTGATGAGATTTATAGTTCTTTTTAGCACTAAAAAATCCCGTTTTGGTCACTGATAAAGACCATTTTTGTAGTAGGGATAGGGAATACACCCTAATGAAACTTTTCCAAACTGAAGAGAACAAGAGCTCCAAGCCAACTTTGAAGGAGTACATGACTTGTACTATGAGTACATGATGTGTCCCTTTGGAATTGGGTTCTACCCATGTAAACAACCCATTCCTGTGTCCATATAAAAGTACACAGTGTGCTGATGCCCGTGTACTTCTACCCATGTCCATGTACACAACCATGCCCGTGTACACCTGGCCTAGCCGTGTCCATGTAGGAGTACACGGCATGCCCGTGCTCTTGTACTCTAGGGAGTGTCTTTATATGTCACATCCATTACTTATTTTAAAGGTATTTTTCATTTCATTTCCATTATTTCTTTGTTTTGGGGTTTTTCCATTCATTTTGGTTGAAATGGCGGGTTTTCAAAATTTGATCCAAACTGTGAGTGCATTTTCAGATTTAAAAATAAATTTTGTTTCTTTTATAACTCCTTTATTTTTTCAACATTTTACACCCATTACACATCCCAATTGGAATCCCCTGATATATTAAAACCACCATATCAATTTGGACCCCATAGGAATCTATAATAATGATGGATTTGAGTTTTTATTAAGCTTTTGGGCCAGCCCGTAAGTCCATTTCCTACTTTAAATTAGTTGTTTAATTTTTCAATATCTCATTCATTTTGAACTATTTTTTGGTGATTCCACCTCCCACCCAAAGAAAAAAAACCCAAGTCTCACTCTCATTATCTATTTTTCCACTTTGGATCTCATTTGGATCGCAGATTAGGGTGAAAATTATCAGAGTTTCTCAAATCGTCCAGATTTGAGAAGGTAATTTGATTCTTTCATAAAAATTTTATTTCTCACTATTTCTCCCCCATTTCAATCCGCACTTAACCTACTAAGGCTCATTCAATCCTATATATTAGTTTTGGTTTCTTCGAGATTCAAACTTTGGTGAATTTGGGGTGATTTCTTTAAGATTGTTCAAGATAAGTGATTCCTTCTTGGTTTCTTCCATTTTCCTCAGGGTTTCCTCCCTCTTTCATGAAGTTCTAAAATGCACAGAAGTTACAGTTCGAACCTAGGGTTTTATTTGTTGTCTTTTTGGTCAAATCTTATGGTTTATTGTTGGGTTTCAACCCCTTGTGGTGCAGTAGTGGTACGATTGATGTTTCACACCAAGTTTTGAGGGTTTTGACACAAAAAGGTATGTGATTCCATGTGTAACCATTTTATGATGAGTTATCTTGCTGTATTAACTCATTTTTCATATTCATCATATGTTGTGTGTGGTACGAAAACAGTTTATGATTGATTTGGTTAAGCGTTTAATTATATAGTTACATTTTAGCTTGAAATTGGGTGTTTTTCATGTGTAACTCTTGGGGTATTATTTGGGTGTATTTTATAACATATGAAATTGGTTTAATAAATATTTTTTGGGATGAAAATTATACTTTGTTAGGGTCTTGGTGTTCCATTGGGTTTGAAAAAGGGTTTTTTAATGGGTTTTATGTGTAAAACCATGTTATTCCTCTTGAAAGTGTTTTATGAAAATGTGTGTGTTTTCATGTGCATCTTTTGTGGTATTATTCGAGGTGATTTTATAATACTTGAGATTGGTTTATTAAATCTTTATAGGGATACCAATTTTGTTTTTTATTGATATTGGTGTGATTTTTTCCTTGAAATATGGTTTTGAAATGGTTTTTATGTGCAAAGATTGGGTATACTCCTTAGAATTGTTTTATGAAAGATTTGAATGGTTTAATGATTTATGTAAGAGGTGAAACCATATTGGAAATCTATTTTGGATTTTTTATATTTTGAAATGGTCTATTTTAAATGTGTAAGGTGATTTCATGTGATGTGTATCCTCTTGGAAATGTTTTATAAAAATGTATAAAGAAATTACTGAAATGTGAAAGTGATGTGAACGTGATGTGGGTTGTTTTGTGTGAGTGTGATGTGTAAAATGGATTTTGTTTATGAAAAGGGTATTATGTAACATGTGAGTGGGATGTTATGTGATTTTTATCATCTTGGGAAAGATTTTATAAAATTTTCAAAGAATTTTTGAATTGTGAAAGATATGAAAAATGTGTTGTGGGCTATTTTGGTGTGAGTTGGATTTAAAAATCAATTTGAATGAAAAGGGGGATGATGTGATTGTGTGATATACATGTGGGATGTTTGGTTTATGTGTGATGTAGAAGTGGTATTTTCATGTGCACATTATATTTCATGGCTTTTTGAACTTGTTTGATCACAATAGGGAAACCCGGGTATCTAGGTGGGTGGACGTGTACTAGTATGCTAGTGATCCCGTGGGGTTTGGCCTCAGTTTCATATAGAAAGATTAACACTTAAAACACTAACTAAACTATTATGATGATGATTATTGGGGAATAATAGGTTATGGGTATGTTCCCTACTAGTGGCTCATGCACGAGAATGGATATTGTGATGGTTACTCTCACCGAGATACGAGGTACATGGGACCCACAACGAGCTAGTGCCTAGGGGCTATTTTCTATTGCTTATGATCATTAGATGCTTTACTCTTACTTCCAGCATATGGTATGTTTTGATGGAAATTTCAGTATCTTTGTAATTTTATTTAAAAGTGTTGATTCTTTAAAATAGCCAACTTGAAAACTGTTTTAATTTTTAAAGTTGCATCTTTTAGAAATTGTAACTAGCATTTCAAGTTTTCATAAAATTGCATGATTTTCATCTTTGAATGATTATCAAATGAAATATATTAGTGGTGGTATCCTACCGGGGTTTGTCTCACACCCTACTTACACCTTTGGGTGTAAATAGACTTACTGATTTTGTTTCCACAAGTTTGGGTACAACTTTTGTGCCTATGGTTCGGGTTTTAGCGGTCCAACGTGATGCGGTGTTGTGGAGATGGATTGAGGGTGGTGTCTCTTGCCTTTTGGAGGTTATTGGGCTGACATTTATGGTTTTATACCATTGTAATGGTATTTTAGAATTATTTTATGTTGTGTAATTAAATTCTGAAATTTTATAAAAGGTTATTTTGTTTGAAAAATACAGATTCGTTTTATTGGATTCATTTACTGTTTTAAGTTTATAAACTCGAGAAAATCATTCCCAATTTTTAGTTTATGATACATGAGAACTTGTGTCATCCCATGGGGATTGGGAATGTCCTTCAGGCCTTGTCGCAGGCCGGTTTTGGTGCCGATTTTGATGGTGACCAGATTCGGTTCGTAACAGTATACCCTCCGAGGTACACACTAAGCCAACTGAGAAGGGTCAAACGCCATGTGAAAGGATCACAGATCATGTGATACTTATCTTCCTTCAGAACCCTATCCGCCACTAAGAGGGTCCCACATGATGTTTTCCTCTAGAACACATGCCGTGTAGCACAAAAATCTCTAGAATTTCATATATACAATTGTGTATCTTCTTCGCTCCTCCAGCAAACGATCGGCTGTGCCCCATTACAGAACCAAGGAGTATCATCGTCTGGGCATTTATGTTTTCGAATCATTGAAATTTGTCCATCAATATATTTGGAAAACTCCTTTGAACATCGCTCATCATCATACACTGAATAACACAAAAGCTGTGTATCCACACCGTCTGATCTGCTGACACTTCCATCATCACATGATCATTGCATTGTACTGAGCCCAAATATATAATATCAAATCATTGATCCAAGAAATGGGTTCACAACATTCAATAATTTGGATTTCCTCGAACTTCGGGCCAAGGTAAATTTCCCGTGATGAACGAGAAAGGGGGAAGAAATGCACAAATAACATCTATGAAGAATGAACCCCGAATGATGTTCGTGTCAACCTCGATTTGTTTTCATTAAAATGTTAAATGAAGAGATAGTCAAATAATCACAAGAAATTCTCCAAAAAAGATCCCCACAGATTGGTCATCTCACAAAATGAAAGATCCGCGAATCAACATGTTGGTCGATTGATTTGCGTCATCATAGAAATTGATAATAGGGAAATAGTCCAATCAAAACTAAAGGACCCCAGAACACCCTAAGAGGGGAGGGGTGAATCTGGGTGTCAAATTTTTCTTTCTAAAGCTGTGTATCTTGTTCCCATGTTGATAGGAACTTGTTAAATCTATCAAAAAAATTAAAGTAGGGAGATGGCACAAGACTTTTACTTGGTTCACCACAAAGGGAAACGTCTAAGGAGCATACACTAACAGTGTGTTAGTCATACCTAAATGCACTAATCTTCACTAGTTTAAGGATTACAAGATTAGGTCACAGTCACTCTATGCCAGGAAAAATGACTTTACAAAGGTTTAGGGATTGATCACTACATCCCTTAGATCACTTCCCTTGACTCCCCTAGCTCACTACCTTGAGAGAAGTCAAACTCAGTTTATTGACTTAAAGGTCTCTTCAATAGATTTGCATTGAAGTCTTTGTCTCTGTTTAGCATGAGACATTGCTTGCATCAAAATCCTGAATTGATGCACTTGAAAGCACTAAACCACTAAAACAGATATTCAGAATGTACAAATAGGTTATACTAACGATTGCATGAAACACCTACCTTTTTCATGCAAGTTCTCACTTTTGCGTGCAATCTTTTCTTTCTGCATAGAAAATATTTCACGCAACAACCCCCTTTATGCACAACATTCACCTTTACAAGTAGACTCAAATTTTACACGCAACTTTGACTTTTTTATGCAACAACAACTTTTATGTGCACCCTCAAGTTTTACGCGCAACCTCCAGCTTTACACACAAATTCTAGTTTTACGTGCAACCTATAATTTTTCATGCAACTTCCACTTTTACGGATAACTCCCTTTATGTGCATCAAAACTCAGATCTTATATAAGTCCTCCGCTGCACCGAATGAGGGGGGTCACCTTGTATTTATAGGTGTCATTGACCCCTGTGCGTTAACCCCGACGTGGCGCACAAAACACTCATTCTGCGCGCAATCCTTTTTTGTACAAGAAACATTTTTCACGCACATATATGGATTTTTCATGCACCTCATTCATTTTCCATTTTTCAGCATTCTGATCCCGAAACACATTTTTCACGAGAAAACCAACCTGGTTTCACTATTTCGTGCAAAACCAATTTAGCACTCAATCCATGTTTTTCGTGCACTACTCAAATATTTCATCCAGCTCATGCCTTTTCCATTTTTTGGTGATCTAATCCAGAAACATGACTTGCGTGCAATATTCCAACACACTTAACCTTTTGTGCACAAGTTCCTTTTCCAAACACATATTTTCCCATTTCCCGATTTTCAGGCCCAAAAATATGTCAAACACTGGGAAATGACACCACCTTCAAAAATGTTGTCTGCTTGAACTGTATGATCACTTTACTAGAAAACATTCTAAACTTCCAATGAGGATTGACAATAAACACAAACCATACTCCAATTCATTCACAGAATGACCATGGTTCCAACAATCTCCCCCTTTGGGTTTGTTGGAAATCACCAAATAAATTCAATAGAGCACCAGCCAGATCCAAACCTAAAATGAAAGAATCAACTCATCCAACACTCTAAGTCTATGTAAACAATGCTCAGTGTAGAAAACAAGAGGGTAAGTGTGAATTGGGATCCCGTGTTTTGGAATTCTTAAAGAAGCCCAAGCTATTATCTTTTCGTGTCATAGAAGCATTATATGACCTGAATGAATACCTTCTCCTATGAATTCCTTCTCCTCCTATCACCAAATTCTCATTGTGTCAAGAATCATTACTCCATCACATGTCCTGAATTTATTCCTTCTCCCCCATTGATAATAAATCCAAAGACCGTTATTTGTTCATTGAAAATCTGAAACCCCCCTGGATAGTATCTCCCCCATAAACCTGCATCACATCCATAAACAAATTAAAAACAGTTAACATAAATGGGGAGAGGGGAATTTCATAACCTATCTATGCACTGGGAGATGGCTGAACACTGAGGTTCAACCAATGTTTTATAAACACAACCGCTGACAGTGACGTGGTCAGGATATCAGCCACTTTCTCATCAGTTCCCACATGATCCATTTTAATCACGCCTTGTTCAAATTTTTCCTTGATAAAGTGATATATGATTTCAATATGTTTTGTATGATAATGATGAACAAGATTCTTCATAAGATCAATTGAGATCTTGTTATCACATTAAATCACCATTGGTTGTTTCACCTCATCACCAATATTTTTCAGTTGTTTCTTAATCCATAGTAGTTGAGTGCATGCATCTGTAGCAGAGATATACTCAGCTTCAACAGTACTAATAGAAGTATTTTATTATTTCTTGCTCAACCATCCAACACATTTCTGCCCAATATAGAATTCTCCACCACTGGTGGACTTTCTTTCCACTATATATCCAGCCCAGTCAACATCAAAAAATGCAGATAATTCACTATCTCTTCCTTTGGAAAAGTATAACCCATAATTATGAGTACCTTGAATGTACCTCATGATTTTTTTTACTACTGTCATATGTTATTCCTTCAGATTACTCTAAAATTGGGTAGCTAAACAATTTTCAAAGACAATACCAGGTTGTGTCATCGTTAGGTATAATAATCTTCCAATAATACTCCTATACATGGTGGGATCTACCGAGGTCCCATCCTCATGCTTTCCAAGATTGGTTCCAACTGCAATCGGAGTTGACATTAGTTTGGAGTCATGCATATTAAATTTCTTTAGAAGTTCTCTTGCATACTTTTCCTGAGATATGAAAGTGTAATCTTTATTTTGAGTCACCTATAGCCCCAAGAAATACGTAAGCTCCCAAATCATTGACATTTCAAATTATGATTTCACGTGATTGGAAAATTCATCCACTGATTTCTGTCTGCTGCCACCAAATATAACTTCATCAATGTAAACTATAACCATGAACTGATCTATCAGAGAATTATTCACATAGAGATTGTGATCTAATCCTCTTTTAAATTATAACTTCTTGAGATAATAATCTAGCTGGGAATACCATGCTCTTGGTTCTTGATTCAAACCATAGAGGGCCTTCTTTAGTTTACAAACCATTGTTTCATCGGTACCAAGAAAAAAACCCACTGGTTGTTCAATGTAGACTTCTTCTTCAAGAACACCATTCAAGAATTCTGTTTTGAGATCCATTTGATATAATTTATATCCTCTTTGGATTTCCATAGTAATAAAAAACCTGATTGACTCTAGTATATCCACTGGAGTAGAGGTTTCTTCAACATTGACACCTTCAATTTGTGAATATCCTTTACATACCAGTCATGCCTTATTTCTGATAACACTTCCTTGCTCATCAAACTTGTTCTTGAAAATCCAATTTGTGCCAATAACATTATGACCATTGGGTCTCTTAACTAGATCCCAGGTTTGGTTCTTGTCAATCTGATCTAACTCTTCATTCATGTCTTTCACTCATGATTCATCCTTTGCAGCTTCTTCAAATGAGGATGGTTCTATAACTGACAGAAATGCATATTGTGTGTTATTCCTCATTCTACTTGTTTTTGTGGGTGCATTCCAATCCCCAATAATGTTGGATTGATCAATTTCTTCTCTTCGATTCCTCTTTTGAGATTCCACTGCATTTTCTCCTCCCAAGGTTTCCTCTTCAAATTCTTCTTTTGAGTCAACATCATGATGCGACTCTTGAGTGTTTTGTACACCTTCCTCTATTTCTATACATTCATTTACTCCACATTAAAATTATTCCTCATTTTCTATCACATTATCATGTAAAATCCTTGAAGCATTTTTGGTTTTCTCTTCAATGATCTTAACATCACTGCTTTCCACAATCCTTACTAAGTGCTTGTTGAAACACTTGTAGGATTTTTTTTCATTGAGTATCCAAGGAAAATTTCTTCATCTGCATTGTCATCGTACTTACCTTGATTTCCTTCTTTGTTTCTGATGAATAATTTTCTTCCAAAAACATGAAAGTATTTCAAATTGGTCTTCCTTACATTCCACAATTCATATGGTGTCTTCATCTCACCCATATAAATCCCTATTCAATTTTGAATATACAATGCAGCTTGAAAAACCTCTTTCCAGTAATTTCATGGAATACAACTCTCAATCAGAATAGTTTGGGCCATGTTGTTCACCTGTCAATTCCTACATTCAACAAATCCATTTTGTGGTGGAGTTCTCATAGCAGGTACCTCATTTTGTATCCATTGTTTCTCTAGATAGTTTTCAAATTCAATGGATGTGTATTCCCCTCCATTGTTAGATCGTAGTACTTTGATTATTCATCCAGTATCATTCTCGGCGATTCAATGATATGTTTTCATGCAGTCAAGCACTTGTCATTTCATGTGAATAACTATTACACATTCCATTCTACTATAATCATCTATGAAAAGGACAAAGTACCTTTCTCCATGAGTTATGGAAAAATTTATCAGGTCATGTACATCTTTATGAATGAGATCAAGAAGATGAGATGCCCTTTTCTTCTTTGGATGATATGAACTACAAAACAGCTTCCCATGAATGCAAGCATCACAAGAATTTTCATGTTCACGCTTCAGGTTGGGAACATCTATGACAATATTCAGTTTTGAAATTTTATCCAGGTCTTGTTGATTGATGTGCCCCAGTCTCTGATGACACAAGTTATTTTCTTCTTCAATTATCATGTAACAAATGTTTTCTTTACTATCAACCTGATACATGTTGCCTTCTATTCTACATCCTTTCATAAGTTAATTTCATATCTTTCCCTTTATAGTGCAGCCTTTCTGATTGAAAGTGTCTGTAAGTCCTGAGTCACATAGTTGACTAACACTTAGCAGATTGTGATGCAGACCATCCACATAAAGAACTTCGGTTTTCTTTAGCTCTCCATTAGCTAGCTCAGTACTTCCACAACCTTTTATCTTCAAAGAACCATCATTACCGAAGTGAACTGTTCCATCGAACTTTTTCCTGACATTCGTTAAAAGGTATGCATTACCCATAATGTTGGAAAAAAATACACTATCATGAATCCATGTGATATTATTCTTTTTAGCCTTGAGGGTTACTTCTGCAAGATTGGATTTTTTAATTTTCCTCTTTTTCTTCCATGAGTAATTTTGTTGAGTGTAATAAATTGATGGTCTTGCAACTATCTCTTATGTGTATATGGGTTCTTCATATTGATGCTATTATTCCAAAGGGGAAAACATATTTGTAAGGGAAACACAGTCTTGTTGATGAACATTGAATTTTCTCTGACTTCAATATGAGGTGTATGTTTCACTCCTTTGCCTGCAATAAATAGCGTTATGTCCAAAGTTAGAACAACGATAAAAATATCCATATAAATATTTTCTTCTAAAAGAATTAGGATATGGATTTATTCTCCTTTGTTGAACTCCCATCTCTTCTCCATTCAAATAGTTCCTTACCTCTTCATATTAAGATATGGTATGGCCCAGATATCCACAGAACTAACACTTCATGAGAGGGAATGTCTTCTCACTTCTATTGATCCCCATTCCTTCTTCTGTGGGATAATAGTTTAACTATCTGTTTTTCTTGGAGGCTCGTGGATAGTCTTCTATCCTTATTTCATATTAAATTGGGGGTTTATTTTTTTTCACTGCGATTTTTCCACATGACCAACTGTTTTCTTTCCTTTATTTTGATCACCTTTATTTGCAGCATTTGACGATTCAACCTCACAACCAATTACACTATTTCCCATGGAAGCAGGTCTTTGATCATTCAAAATATTTTCAACTCCATTAGAGCCACATTTTTATCTCTCCAACAGCTCAACATATGAGAACCTTCCAAACTGTATTTTCTTTATTGATTCTTTTGAAATTTATTCACATTCAAGTATACTCCTAAGAGTAACAACATCCTCCTTATGTAAAGACCCAAAATTTCCATGTAATTGTTCTTAAAATATATGGAAATTTTACAAGTTCGTGAAAATTGACGGCGCATGATTCTGTGGCCCAGAGTGCCCAGTATGAATTTATGAACTTTATTTTAGGTACCTTCAGTAAACGTACAAGTGGGTTTTTATAACTTTTGAACCGGTGCTCAGAATTGAAATCTGAGGGCACCGTTGAACTCACAGTACCAGTTTTCGATTAAGGAGACTTTCACCTCAACGGTAGATGGATTAGGGTGAAAGTTAGTTTTTGGGTTTTTTGTGGAAATAATATAATAAAATAAAATTCATTTTATTTTATTTTGAGCTTCCATGTGGATATTTTAGCTGGGTTTCATCGGAACTAAACCTCCATGTGGAAGTTGGAAGTGGGGACCACCAGACCTTAACCTCCCATGAGAGGTTAAGGTGGTGGGGACCACCTGAACCATAACCTCCCATGAGAGGTTATGGTGGTGGGTACCACCCAAGATTAAACCCCCTTGAAACCCCCCTTTAATTGTGAGAAACCCTTAACTCCCTAATAAATGTGGGGGGATCCTCTTCAACACCTCCACAATTTAGTTATGCCAACGCACATAATTTATTATGCCAAATCCTCCCCATTAATTAATTAAGCCAACACATAAATTAATTATTTAAACCTTTTTGAATATTATGCCAACAACTTAATAGATATATCAATCTATTATTTTGGCTATGAATTCACTTGGGTGGAATTGGGGAGAGGAGGTACTCGGGAGAAAGCTCCCAATGAAGAATGCTCCACTGACGAGGAACGACTTTGACTATGAAGAACGACCTCGACTACTACTTTCTTTCTCATAACTTCCTCCGACATAGGACGTGTTCATCTACAACGAATCGACGTCCTCCTTCTCGCACCTACGTCAACCAACATCGAAAAAGGTAGGGTTTTTAATTAAGTATTATTTTATTCCCTTGATTCTTTTCTTCTAAAAACAAAGAACGTGGATCATCTTATTATCAAGTTGATCCGCAAATGTTTTCCTCGTGGGTTGGGAATAAATTTTTGTGGGAAGTTGTAGGGGTTTATTCATTATTTGATTAACACTTTCCATGTTCTCCCATATTTTTACTTTGTGGGGTTGGGAATAGAAATTATCGAGGGATTATGGGAATTGATGTTTTAAAATATCTTTTATCCTTGTTCTATGTTTATGTTCTTGATGAACCGCTTGCTACCAATATAATGTGGAGAGTGTGGGCCAAACTAACATGGCATGTCCTCTTCATAACCCTTGTGTTGATTTGCGGTGTTCATCGAAATGGAGGAAGGCGATGAAGGTGACGAAGGCAATGACGCCGACACCCGCGGCCTCCGCAACCCGCGCCGCCCCTGCAGCATCCCGCACCGCCGCCGACCGAACCGACCCCGTGACCCCTTGGGGCACTCTGACCGAACCGGCCATGGCCCCTCATGGCGCCCTGGCCGAACCGCCCCTGCGGTCTCCGCCCTTCCGGCCGAGCCGCCAACCGAACCGCCCCCAGCCACCCCGGCCTCCCGGCCGAACCGGCTCCCGGCCACCCCAGCCTCTCGACCAAGACACCCTGGCCATGAAATCCGTCGGCTGAGCCACCCCGACCGCCCGACCTCCCGGCCAAATCGGCCCCGATCACGCCACCCACTGGCTGAACCGGCACCAGCTGTGACATCCCAGCCTCAAGGCCGAGCCACCCCAAGCCGCCATAACTGCAAACCTCTGAGCTTAACCGGCCTAGCACCCTGGGCCGAGCCACCCTCGTGGTGCCCTCCAGAACGAGCCGCCCACGCGGCGCCCTCCAGGACGAACTGCCTTGCACTGAATCATGGCCGGTCCATGCCCTCGAGGCCGGTCCTCACCCTTACGGCCGGTCCACGCCCTCGTGGCTAGTCCGCGCCCTCGCGGCCGGTCCGTTCCCTCGCGGCCGTTCCGCACCCTCACGGCCCGTCCGCGCCCTCACAGCCAGTCTGCTCCCTCGCGGCCAGTCTGCGCCCTCCTGGCCGGTCTACCCCCTTGTGGTCATTCTGTGCCCTCATGGCTGGTCCGCGCCCTGATGTCCGTTCCACACCCTCACGGCCGGTCCACGCCCTTGCAGCCAGTCCACTCCCTCGCGACCGATCCGCACCCTCACGACCCTCCATGGACCCTCGCATCCCGCTGGGCTGGGCCCAGCGGGATGGGTCGAACCCAATGGGTTGGCCCGCCCAATGGGCCGGGCTAGACCCAACGGGTCAGGCCGGGTTGACCTGAACTGGTTCAGTCCGACCGGGTCAGACCAGACCCAAGCCCACTACATCCCTTTACTTTCTTTTGGCCATATCTTTGGTACCAGACATCTGTTTGATGAACCGTTAGCGGCGCTAGAAATCTTGGAGAGATATGGTCCCTTTGAGTATACTCCACTGGAGTTTTGGTTTGAGATGAGAAACTGTCAGGTTGGATCGAGCATGAATCCAACTGGGCCCCCAGGACTAAATGACTAATAACTCACAGATCGGGCGTCCAATTGACGCGCCATATGTTGCGTTGAGACCCCTATGACATAGAGGAACTTTTTGATACTTCTTCGTGGGACTTCGTGACAGATGGAGAATCGACCTGTAGCTCGTGGAGTGGATCCTCCCAGAGACGAGCGAGTGTAGTGCGGAGACCAAGTTGCTGGCTGAGGTCTGATGATTGCTGACCGTTTGACTCAGAGTGACTATACTGGCCTAGTGTGGAGCACCTTGGTGTCGTGGAAGACCCATGGTGGAGGAGCACTCTTGGTGATGTGGCATACCCACAGTACTCGATAGGAGGAGTACCTCTGCAGGCTACGAGGGGGAGTGCGCTTGGTGACACGGCAGACCCACGGTGGGGAGCACCTCCGTGTGACGCGACAGACCCACGGTACTCGACAGGAGAAGTACCTAAGCAGTCCAAGGATAGTGGGAAGTGCGCTTGGTGTCACGACAGACCCAATGTACTCGATTGAGTAGGAGTTCTCCAGTAGCTGATGTTTCGATATTGTGATAGGGGATATTACTTGGATACTACCCCTTAAATAAAATCCTGGTTGAGCTGAGTCAGTACTTTTGTGTTTTCCTCATGATTAAGATGGATTACTTAATAACTTAGGTATATGTATGAGAATATACCTAAGTAGTTCTATCTGTTGTTTTCATACTTTTTGGTTTATCCTTGTTGTATTTTTTGAGACCTTGAGGGTTGATCGTACCACGATTCACTGTGTCATTTTCACTCTTACACCATTCTATTAAACTGAATTTGTATTGTAAATTACAAAAATAATAACAAATTTAATTCCATGTTTGAATCATTTATTTTGTGTTTATCTCTATTAAAAAGTTCAATGTTACTTGTCTTGAAAATTTCATTGAAGGTGAAGGTGATTTGGAGGGCCCATGATGATGTCCAAAAAAATGGGCCAAACTACGCAGGATCCAAGCACACCAGTGGATTAATCCGCACACTGCTACTAGAACGTGCATCCAATTGGGCTGAAATTTTGTGGTATGGTCCAAAATTTATTGGGATACATTTAATATGAATAAACCCAAGAATCATTCATCCATCTGATAGCCTTTCTAGCCTAATTATCCAGCACACCAAATCTACACGGAGTCAAATGTGGTGTGATGTGATATGTACATATCTCAGACTATATGTATCCAAATTGTGCCAAACTTTTGGTGGAGACATCAAAAATGTGGGGCTGCAACTTTTTTATTTTCTCCAAATAGAGATAAGGCTGTCTGGAGGTTGAAACACCTATGAAAAGTGGTTTTAATAATTCTGTGTGATCAAAACCACCTTCCCATTTTCCTATAAAATGGCACCTTGGGATCCTAATTTGAAAGTTAGACCAGGAGGCAAATCTCTGTTATTTTGGAGAACTAAATTATTTCTCTCCTCATACTTTAAGTTCTGGAGGCCCCTATCATCATAGGGGGATCAACAATGAAGAAGGAGTTCCACCCGAGCCTTCTCCTCCTCTCGACGGAGAGCTAAACGGTGGACAATCATTTTGTGGGAGATACACATACTTGGGAGGGAGTTTTGGCACTTGATACTCTAATGGTTTTGTGTCATTTATGTTTGGATTATTTCACTTATGTTTTATCTAAACATGTTTCTCCTCTGAGTTCATCTTTTGGGTTTAATTAAGTGAACTGATTTTCATTTCAACACCGATTGGGTTGAAATTTCATGTGGGAAACTTGAGTTTTTCTGATTGGGAAACACAAGGATCCTCTTTATCTCACACATAAAAAATATTTTAGTATGCTTTGGTAACCTTTAATCTTTTCTTGAAGTCCAAACCTTGACAACACGATTGTTGTTTCACGGGTTGGTACTTTGTGCAACGTTTAGATAGGCAAGAGGGGAATCAAGATCTTGACAACCCTCAACCAAAGAATTAAACAAAAACATGTGAAATTTTCAGAACAATGAACTATACAAGATGTGTAGTGAACTTGAATTGATCTATTTATCTCATAATTATTAAACCACCACCTTATTCTATCAACTATTAAACTATTTAAGTTAATTTATTTTCTTAAAACTATTTTCAAAATCACCCCTATTTTAGTAATCTTTATTAAAAATACATACTCGAAACCTATCAATGATATTTGAGATATGACCTAGGGTTTTCCCTAGAATATAAATTAACCTTAAAAACATTATCAATTTGACGTGTCATGACAGCATGGTCAAGGGTCTTGGGGTCCCTACTGATTATCGTTATACTCACACCTGCACGGGTTATGCCAGCACCTTGTTGTATTGGATGCAGATGACAGACAACGCTGACTGAGGCTGAGAGTACCAGGAATGGACGGTACCTGGAGGTAGACCATACGGATTGTCGGTACATGGAGGAGACGAATAGACATGGAGTGCTGAGGAGATGATCTGTACCTACCCTTCAGGTAGGAACCTCGGAGGACGATCCAGTAGCTGCCTTTTCTTTTTATTCAGTTGTATTGCATTTTAGTTGTACTTGTACTTTCCAGTTGGGTTTGTATTCTGGACCCTTTTACTTTTATCACTCTTTTGTTATACAGTTTACTTGGTGTTTCATCCTGCTGTGTTCTTTCTTGTGTGTGTGTTACAGGTTATAAAGGCAATGCCTTCCCAGTTTTAGGGAATTACGCCTTTGGTGCTAGTCGCCAGCCTCTGGCCTATGGAAGGTGGGCTTGGGGTAGTCACGACACGGGCCCCGGAGGACGATTCGTGACACCTCAAGATCCCCAACTGTCTTGGACATTTCTTCTAGTCTAGAGGTGAGGTCATTTATGACCTTTTTCTACTCTTCAATTCTTATCTTCAGATCCACTACATCATCATTGATTTCAAGGATTTTAGACTGTACTTTCACAAATTATTTTAGTCATTCAATTTCAGCTTTGAGATGATCAACATATTCAGTTGATTCTTCTATAATTGATTTCCACTTATTGCAACTCTTACATTTAATATTAAGCTTACTAACAACATCCTTAAGTTGTAACTCGAGATTGGCACTAGTTGTCAACTTATTTCCTCCTCCAGTATCATCTTATTTTTAAACACTGGCCATCATGGAAGCATGGTTTCCAGTTTTAAATTCTGGTTCTTCTTCTTCACAGAATTCATTATCATTATCTTCCTCTTCATAGAAAAAAGTCTTCTTTGGGAGTTTTTTTTCTAGATTTGTAGTCTCTCATTTTGAAAAACCTTTTCTGAGGCTTATCAATGTTTTCAACATCACTATCTTCATCATCGATATTTCTTAAGCACTGAGAGGCAATGTGCCCAACTTTTACACATCAAAATAAAGTGAGAGGTAACTTCCCTTTTAATTTCCCTTTTCCCTTCTAAAAATTCTTAGCAATGAAAGAAAGAATTTATTTTTCCTCATCATCTTCACCACTACTATCTTTTTAAATTTTCAGTTTCTCTATGGATTTGAATGCCATTTCCTTGAATACTTGAGTCATAGCATCTTCTGGTTTGAATCTCATTTCATATACCACCAGGCTACTCAGTAGATCATCTAGAGAAAGTTTGGAAAGATATCTTTCTTAAAGGGATGAAACCTTTTCATTGTACTGGGGTGGAAGTCTTCTCAATATTTTCTTCACAATGTCAACGTCTTTGATTTCTTCTCCTAGACCCCGAATTGCTCTAACCACTTTAGTAATTAAATTGAAGAAGGAGTTTGCATTCTCATCAGGATGCATCTTCATATCATCAAACCAATTATGAAGGACTTGAAGTTTCACAACCTTCACTTTTCTATCTCCTTCATAAATATTTTCAAGTTTATCCCACATGGAATTTGCTAAGTTGAAACTTATCACCTTCAGATAGATCTGATCAGAAAGGTCTACGGTGAGAGCATTCTACGCTTTAGCATCTATATGAAGAATTTTCCTATCTACATCATTCATATCCAGCCCTGTTGGATTGGTAACATGTATACCTTGCACAGTGGAAAATAGGACTTCCATTCCAAGGGATCTTAGATGTGATCTCATTATGTTCTTCTAAATCTAAAAATTACTTCAATCAAAGATAGGGATTCCCCTAACACTGGATGAATTATCCATGACGGTATAAGATAGATCAAACACCAACAACCTCCCTCTAATACCAGTTGAAGGACCCCAGAACACCCTAAGAGGGAAGGGGTGAACCAGGGTGTCAAATTTTTCTTTCTAAAGTTGTGGATCTTGTTCCCACATTGGTATGAACTTGTTAAATCTATTAAACAAATGAAAGTAGGAGGATGTCACAACACTTTTACTTGGTTCACCACAAAGGGCTACGTCTAAGGAGCATACACCAAAAGTGTGTAGGTTATACCTAAATCCACTAATCTTCACTAGTTTAAGGATTACAATATTTGGTCACAGTCACTCTGTTCCAGGAACGTTGCCTTTACAAAGGTTTAGGGATTTTTCACTGCGTCCCTTAGATCACTTCCCTTGACTCCCCCTAGCTCACTACCTTGAGATATGTCAAACTCAGTTTATTGACATGAAGGTCTCTTTAATAGATTTGTATTGAAGTCTTTGTCTCTGTTTAGCATGAGACACTACTTGCATCGAAGTCTTGAATTAATGAACTTGAAAGCACTAAACCACTAAACCGGATATTCAGTACATGAAAACAAGTTATACTGAAGATTTTGTGAAACACCTACCTTTTTCATGCAAGATCTCACCTTTTCTTGCAATATTTTATTTTTGCTCGGAAAATATTTCATGCAACAACCCCCTTTATGCGAAAAATTAACCTTTACATGCAACGTCAACTTTTACACACAACTTCGACTTTTTCATGTAACAACAACTTTTATGTGCACCCTCACGTTTCATGTGAAACCTCCAGTTTTACGCACAACCTTTAGTTTTACACACAACCTTTACTTTTTCACACAACTTCCACTTTTACACACAACTCCCTTTACACGCACCTTTTACGTGCATCAGAACTCGGATCTTATCTAAGTCCTCCAACACACTAAATGAGGGGGGTAACCTCTTATTTATAAGTGTCACTGGTCCCCATGTGCAAACCCCACTGTGGCGTGTGAAACTCTCATTCTGCACGCAATCCGTTTTCACACGGGAACCATTTTTCGCTCATATCTCCAGATTTTTCACACACCTCATTCATTTTCCATTTTTAGCATCCTGATCCCAAAACACATTTTACATGAGAAAACCAACCTAATTTCACTATTGCATGAAAAACCAATTTGGTGCGCAATCCATGTTTTTTGCGCACTACTCTAATATTTCGCACAGCTCATGCATTTGCCAATTTTTGGCGATCTGATCCCAAAACATGCCTTGCTTGCAAGATTCCAACACACCTACCATTTTGTGCACACGTTCCTTTTCCAAAAACACATTTTCTCATTTCCCAATTTTTAGACCCAAAAATATGGAAAACACTAGGAAATGACGCCAACTTCAAAACTGTTGTCTTCTTGAACTGTATGATCACTTTACTCGAAAACATTCTAAACTTCCAATGAGTATTGAAAACAAACACAAACCATACTACAATTCATGCATAGAATGACCATGGTGAAGGACCCCAGGACACCCTGAGAGGGGAGGGGTGAATCAGGGTGAAAACTTTTTCTTTTAAAGTGATGGATCTTGTTCCCAAATTGGTAGGAACTTGATGAACCTGTATGATGAATATGATCAGAAAGAAAACATTCATATGCACAGAGAAGACACAACACTTTTTACTTGGTTCACCACTAAGGGCTACGTCCAAGGAGCATACGCCGACAAGTTGTCGGTTGTACCAAATTCCACTAATCTTCACTAGCTGTGGATTACAATGGTTCGGGCATAGTCACTCTATCCCAGGATCACTGCCTTTACAAAGGTTCATGGATATCTCACTGCGTCCCTCGGGTCACTCCCGTTGACTCCCCTTGGCTCACTACACTTGCGTAACCTTATTTCCTTTGCCATATTTTGAAGTTCTAATCATGAAAAACAATAGGCGCACAAGTTTCCAATCTTCCTAGGCACCGGCGCGCAAGTCTCTTCACGGCGTGCAGGTCACTTGCGCGACCAACCCAATACTTGCGCGACTCTCTTTACTTTTCCATTTTTCCATGTTCTGATCTTGAAAAACATATGGCGTGAAAGTTTACTCTCCTTCAAGTACACGACGCACAAGCCTCTTTTCTAAAAACACTTTTCTCCATTTATCGATTTTCAGGCCCAAAAATTTGGCAAACACTGGGAAACGACGCCACCTTCAATACTGTTGTCTGCTTGAACTGTATGATCTCTTTGCTGGTACACATTCTGAACTTCCACTGAGGATTGACAACCAACACAAACCATACTCCAAATCATGCATATAAGACCATGGTTCCAACACATGGTTCCAACAAAAACAAAATATTACCTCGACATGGATCGATCGTTCGAGAAGAATGATCCTACATCACTGTCATTGGTGAGATCCCTGAATCTCGTTGCACACCCATCACCGATCTACGATCCGACTGATATTCATTTGAGAGAGATCATCCAACACTCTATCCAATGATTCTCTAATAGATCCAGGGTTATGCGGCTAACCCTGAGGATTTTTCATAACCATATACTTATAGAAAAATATAGGTCGTTACATCAATAGATGAAATAAAATAATTTATTTAAGTATT
The DNA here is from genome assembly GCA_963277665.1 of Viscum album. Classification (NCBI taxonomy): domain Eukaryota; kingdom Viridiplantae; phylum Streptophyta; class Magnoliopsida; order Santalales; family Viscaceae; genus Viscum; species Viscum album. The sequence continues at coordinate 673,538,240 of OY728123.1, forward strand.
TTATTTATTGTACACCTATGATGATTTTTTCCACAAACACCCTATGCTGAGAATTTTTATGCCACACTTAAGGTAAAACCCACATTCTAAACTCAACAGTGCTCTAAAATTTATGATATGGACCCTCAATTTAGAAGTTATTCCACTTTTTCAAGAAAAATACCCACACATGCGGTTTAATATATCTAATATATTTCAAACATTTATTTAAGACAAAGCGGGGCTCAGAATCGCAAGTTGTCTCAACACCTGGTCTGGAAAACAATCCATACAATATCCAAAATATAATACATGGAAAATCTAAGTCACTACATTCTCCCCACCTTAGGACTTTACATCCCAAAAGTCAAAACAAATGTCTATACAAAAATATATGGGTAATGAGCACGCATCTAAGCCTCCCACTCCCAGGTGCTCTCTTGAAGATTCTCATGTTTCCACCAGAAATGCACTAATGGAATTGCTTGCCCACGATAGATCCTCTCCTATTGATCCTAAATCTCTACTGGGTACTCATCAAAGGTAGATTCATCCTCGACATCCATCTCACCTAAGTTGATAATGTGTGATGGTTCATGCATGTACCTCCTCAAATATGACACATGGAAAAAATCATGTACTCGATCTAACTATGGTGGTAGAGTTAAGTGGTATGAAACCTCACCAACTCTATGCAGTATCTGGAAAGAGCTAATGAATATCAGAGATAGCTTATTGCCCCAACCAAATCTCTGAAATACACATCAAGGTGAAACCCATAGTAACACATGGTCTCCCTCCTCAAACTCAAAAGGCCTCTGTCACAGGTCAACATAAGACTTCTGACGGCTCTATGAAGTCCTTATACACTCTTGGATGATCTTCACCTTCTCAGTAGTAGCATGCACCAACTCTGGGCCCATAACTGCTGACTCTCCTTGGCCAGTCTAGAAAAGTGGTCACTTGCATGGTCACCCATATAACGTCCTGAATGATGTCATACTAATGGTGGAATTATAGATGCTGTTTTACACAAAATCCACCAAGGGTAGATGATCCTCCCAACTACAAACAAAGTCCAATATGCAAGATTTCTAAATTTCTTCTAGAACCTAGATGGTCCGCTTAGTTTGGCCATTATTTTGGGGGTGAGAAGACATGATCAAATGTAACTATGTCCCAAATACCTCCAGTAATCCATTCAATAATTGAGATGTGAAGAGAGCATCATGTCCAGAAATAATTGTCGAGGGAACTCCATGGAGTCAGACTATCTCCTACACGTAGAGGAATCCCAAGATCTCTACTGAACTCTGCTCCCATATAGCTAGGAAGTGGATTGACTTGGTGAGTCAATCTATGATCATCCAGATGGAATCTTTTCCCCTGGACGTACATGGTAAGCCTTTCAAAAATTTCATGGATATCTCATCCCACTTCTACTCTTGCACCTCAAGGGGTTGAGATAAATTTGCTTAAACTTGGTGCCCAACCTTCACTTGCTAACAAGTAAGGCATTGAGAGACAAACTTTGCAACTCCCTTCTTTATCCCTAGCCACCAAAACTGATATCAGAGGTCCTTGTACATCTTTTCCACACATGGATGTACCACTAAAGTAGATGTATGAAAATATATCAAAACCTCCTCCTACCATGTCACTAGTACCATCATGCATCCTCTGAAGAGAACAACATGCTCTCCACATTTAGGAAATCCATCAGGAGAATTTCCAGTGGATATCATAAAATGTAGGGTATCACAGTCAGCATCCCCAAGTTGTGCCTCCTTGACTCCACTGCTACAAATATTCCCTTTAACAATGCATAAAAAAGACTTTAATAGTGCTAAAAAATAATTTTTTTCCTCACCACCATTAATGGGGAGGGGGTCCCCTTAATCAGTGCTAGTTTGGTGCTGATAAAGGTGCCCCTTTGTCAGTGCTATTTCTAGTACTGATAAAGGCCCAACCTGCTGTAGCGTGCTATTTTTATAATAGCACACTACAATAAATACCTGTAACCTATATGAAAAATATATAATTTAATTGAAATTAATTTTATATCATGAATACAAAAAAAACTACTATATACATTTCAAATAATGTTTTGTATAATTACATTTACAATTACTATCTACAAACATTTAAAAACATTATGTTTCATCATCTCTGTAACCCATGATCCCCTCTCAAAAAAGTCTACCCATGGTATCAATTTCCAAAAAAATCACCTCAACCTGAGCAAAATAATCCACCTATAAAAGAAAAAAAATATTATGTTAGTAATACTATAAATAAATAAATTAAACATTAATAAAATGTCAATTTTAAATAAAAAGATACACTTGGAGTTATACCGGTCACACTGTGCATCATATTGAGGTGTGGTTGATTCCTACATGTCACAAATAATTTATGTATCATTTTCATAAAATATAAAAAAATCCTAATGAATTTCTATAGTTTTGAGTATGTCACTTGTTATTTTTACTAAAATTAATGTCAATTTTAAATAATGACACACTTGGTGTTATACCGGTCATACCATGTGTTATATTGTGGTGTGGATGATTCATAACCATCATAAATTACTTATGGATCATTTTCCTAAAGAATCAAAACAATCATAATTTATTTTTTCATTTTTCAGTATGCCACTTATTTTTTTTACTAAAATGTCATTTCAAATTGGAAACATGCACTTTGAGTCATACTAGTCACATCGTGTGTTATTTTTATGTCATAATACTTCCTACACACCAAAAATGACTTATGAATCATTGTGCAAAATTATCAAGATAATCAGAGCCTGTTTGTTTGGTTTTCAGTGAGTGACACTTGTTTTGAACTAAAATGTAAATTTTAAACTGATAATGGAAACTTTGAGTCATACCAATTACACCATGCATCAGATTGAGGTGAGATTGATTCCTACATGTCAAAAATGACTCATGCATTGTTGTCCTAAAGTATCAAAATAATATGAACCTGTTTTTTTTTGGTTTTCAGTATGTCACTTGTTCTTTTTACTAAAATTAATGTCAATTTTAAATAAAAATATACACTTGGAGTCATATCAGTCACATCGTGCATCAGGTTGATGTGAATTTTATTCATAAAAGTCAAAAATTACTTATGTATTGTTTTCCTAAATTATCAAAATAATCCGAATATGTTTGATTAGTTTTCAGTAGGTCACTTATTCTTTTTACTAATGTCAATTTTAAATAAAAAGATACACTTGGAGTTATACCGGTCACACCGTGCATCATATTGAGGTTCAGTTAATTCCTATACATCAAAGGTGACTTATGGATCATTTTACTAAATTATAAAAATAATCTGAATGTGTTTTCTCAGTTTTCAGTATGTCACTTGTTCTTTTTTACTAAAATTAATATCGATTTTAAATAAATAGGCACACTTGGAATTATACCAGTCACACCATGTATCGGATTAAGGTTCAGCTAATTCCTACACGTCAAAAAATACTTATAGATCATTTTTCTAAAGTATAAAAATAATATGAATTCGTTTTCTTGATTTTGAGTATGTCAATTGTGATTTTTTATTAAAATGTCATTTGAAACTCAAAACATGCACTTTGAGTCATATTAATCGCATCATGTTTCATTTAGACATGAGACTATTTCCTTCACATCATAGTTTACTTATGAATTGTTTTCCTAAATTATCAAGGCAATCAAAGCAAATTTTCTTGGTTTTTAGTGAGTGAAATGTTTTGAATTAAAATGTCAATTTAAAACTGATAACTGACATTTCTAGCCATACTAGTCACACCGTAAATTAGATTGAGGTGTGGTTGATTCTTACACTTCACAAATGAACTATGTATCATTTTCCTAAATTATCAAAATAACACAAATATGTTTTCTCAGTTCTCAGTATGTAATTTTTTCTTTATACTAAAATCAATGTTAATTTTAAATAAAAAGACACACTTGGAGTTATATTAGTCACACCGTGCATCGTATTGAGGTGTGGTTGATTCCTAAATGACAGAAATGAGTTATGGATATTTTTACTAAAGTATTAAAACAATCATAATTTATTTCCCCAATTTTGAGTATGTCACTTGTTCTTTTTACTAAAATTAATGTTAATTTTAAATAAAGACACACATGGAGTTATATCGGTCACACCATGCATCAAATTGAGGTGATATTTATTCCTACACATTAAAAATTACTCATGGATCTTTTTTATAAAGTATAAAAATAATATGAATGCATTTTCTTGGTTTTCATTATTTCACCTGTGTTTTTTTACTAAAATGTCATTTTAAACTAGAAACATGAAATTTGAGTCATACTGGTCGCATCGTGTGTCATTTTGATGTGAAAATACTTCATATAAATCAAAAAATAATTATAAATCACTTTCCTAAATTATCAAGACAATTGAAGCATGTTTTCTTGGTTTTTAGTGAGTGACAAATGTTTTGAACTAAAATGTCAATTTTAAACTAATAACAAACACTTTGAGTCATACCGGTCACACTATGAATTATATTGATGTATGTTTGATTTCTACACGTCAAAAATGAATCATTTATCATTTTCCTAAAGTATCAAAACAATAAAAATGTGTTTTCTTGATTTTCACTATGTCACTTGTTCTTTTTACTAAAATTAATGTCACTTTTAAATAAAAATACACACTTGGAGTCATATCGGTCAAAACGTGCATCATATTGAGATGAGGTTGATTCCTACATGTTGTAAATGAATTATGGATCATTTTCCTAAATTATAAAAATAATACCAATGAATTTTATCAGTTTTCATTATGTCACATGTTTTTTTACTAATTTTTTTTCTCAATTTTAAATAAAAAGATGCACATGGAGTTATAATAGTCACACCATGCATCATATTGAGGTGAAGTTGATTCCTACATTTCAAAAATGACTTATGAATCATTTTCCTAAATTATTAAAATAATATGAATGCATTTTCTCAATTTTTAGTATTTCACTTGTTTTTTTACTAAAAATAATGTCAGTTTTAAATAAATAGACACAATTGGAATTATACCAGTCACACCATGTGTAAAATTTAGATGTGGATGATTCATACACATCACAATGACTTATGGATAATTTTACTAAAGTATCAAAACAATTTGAAGGTGTTTTCTTAGTTTTGAGTATGCCACTTTTGTTTTTTATTAAAATGTCATTTGAAAATGGAAACGCACACTTTGAAACCAAAAACATGAACTTTAAGTAGTAGTAATTCATCTTTTCAAGAAAGTTGTATACATTCTTGACCCATTTCTTTATTTTAATTATCTCATTAACAACCTTTAAGTCCAATCTCTCATGAGAATGAGCAGCTTCAAACAAACCACCCCAACTCAAACAAAAGAATTCACCTATATAAGAAAAAGATTATTATGTGAGTAATACTAAAAATAAATAAATTAAACATAAATATGAAAAAATCCATTACTTATACGGAAGTTACATCTTCATGTTATATGTGTACATTTTTCCATCAGGTATGATGACCATTCATTTCTAAGAAAATCTATATTGTCTTATGAATACGAGATTTTTTGACAGTCATAGTAGTACTAAAAAAATATAAATATAAAAATTATTAATAAATATTTTAAATTAAATTGTAATTATCTTTGAAAATACCTCTTTGGGGATGATTTTTTATTAATGGAATATGAAATCTCTCATAAATTTACAAACCTAATAACCAGAATCTTTTCCATTTGTCTGTTTTAGACACTATAGAAACATTGATAAAAATAAGTAATTTATTTTGATATGTGTTTAGATAGTGAAATATTATAATATAACCTCATAATTTTCCACTTGTGTAAATTTTTAGGCTCCTTGTGCACATGTACTGTCCTCATGCCATGATTTTCCTGATATTTAAAAACCACCCTATTATAATATAATTCTTATTAAAATATAATATAAAATATATAAATTGAAGTTTAGTTCTAAAATGTTGGATGTAGAGTATTAAAAATTTACATACATCATTATGCATGGTCAGTTTGTTGGGTATCCATATAGTGAATCTAGGGAATAAATCTTTGGATTATCCAAATTTACTGTAATAAGCATCCAATGTTTCCTAAAAACACAAAAAGGGATAAGTAATGAAAGAAATTAAAATATATTTTATATGATTAAATTGTATAGTTTTACCCATGAATTGTTGGTATTAAGAAGAGTTTATCATCCTTAAGTTTTCTTTCAAATTATTTTTCATGTTCTACAACAATTCTATCCATTTTTTATTCTATTTTTTTTGTTCTGTAGAAGCGACGTCAGGACTAATGAGTCCAAATTTATATTCATGGGGTAATCCCTTCAATTGGTATTCATATATACTCCTGCAAAAAAATGAAATGTATTTAGTCATAATTAACACAATATATCAACTATTGGAAAAAAATCTTGAAAACACACCTCCTGTATAAATTTACAACTGAAACTCCTAGCTATTCATACTTGAGGATTTAATTTACTTTCTAAAGATAAATGTAGTATGTAACAACCTCTCTGTACTTTTTTTCATCAAAATAAACTATGTGATTACTACCCCTTTGTTACTTTGTATCCACATGAACCTTTAATGTTAGTAAATGTGGATATTGAATTTGTGGGGTAAAGTTGATTTCTGAAGATATTTTCAATCGGTTGGTTGATCCTTTAGATGGTTTTGATTCAAACATTCATTTCACCCCGTCCTTTTGACTATTTGTAATAAAATTCATCAGTTTAGACCTTTTTCCATTAATTTTTAAAGTTGTAGCATGAAAAATAAATTGGAATTGAATACCACCTTATCGACATGTTTTTTCACAAGATCTGATTTCTATGGGAAGAATGTTCCAATAGCTTAGTTGACTGTATAAATATCAGCATCATCAAGTGGAACAAGTAGCTCAACGCTCAACTCATGAGCTACGCTAATATCCACTATCACATGAAATGTTGGAAGTGGTATGTTTTGTATAGTTTCTTCTTGGATATTGAACATAGTATCCCTCATAACAAGGAGATGGGTGGGTGTTTATTGATATAAATCACAATAATTTTTACCCTATACAATATCAGTACAGGAAAGGTATCAATGTCTATCTAATTATCATTTCATAGAAACAATTATTAGAATATTTATTACCTCATCTAAGATATCTCTTTTAAGAGAAAGGATCACCTCAAAGATGGTGGGGGTGGGTGGGGGGTGGATCTTCATGCACTAGTTGTTCTTTTGTCATTTCTTCTCTTTGCTTCCACCCATAACATTTTCTAGAAACTCAGACTGCTAATAAAATTTTTCTTCAATGGTAGATACTCTTGCTTTCATCTCTTATGTTTCTTTATATTTAACCTCCTATTGTTTTTTTTCTCAAAATATGTTTGGGGTGTCACCCCAAAACCCATACCTCTAACATGACCATACTATTCTAGACACTTTAAGGCCACCAATAATAGGTGTTCATTTAGTATAGGTGTTAATGATTCTTGTGTCTAAGTCAGGTATAAAATACAAAAAATAATTAATCATTGTTATGTAATATTGATTTAATGAATTTTTTTATTATTTCATACTTACACATGTTTCCCACACTTTTTGTGTGTTTTCATCTATTAATACCCCATATTTATTTATATGTTCCTCCTTCTATAGCACATGACATGGGATGGAAGTGGATTTGGATTCATTAATCTGCATATAAACAAAGGAACATAATTATGTTTTTGTTTCATGTCACATAAAAGTATTATGGTAGATTTAAAATACATACCATTTTTTTAAAGTGAAGCATACCTCATCTTTGCTTTACAGTATGGGTACATTGGTTTTTCTTCCGGTTCCTTATTTTCAGCACTCAGTTGCATTTCATAAATAAAAAATTCCCAATCAAAGTAACGAATACACATATTTTCAAACAATGTATTACCAAACACAATGTACCTAAAAAGATATCCCCACATGATGGCTAGTAAACACATCCCACACTACTTGGCTTATCAGGTATGCATAAAAAAATAGTGGGTGCAGGTGTATTTTCCCTTCAACATCTTTAAGATGAAATATCATTAGAATTGTGTGAAATCCTCCATGAATACTTATAGTAAGTATTAATACATATTTCGTGTGGAAGTCATCTAATATAAAATCACTCTTCAAGGGATAATGAAGAGTAATTAAATGTTTCATTATTTTATTTTTTAATAAAATAAAGATAGGATATCATAATGTTACCATAATCTCTTCCAAAATTAGTTCCTTAAGCGTGGAAAAAACATGGTTACATGAGTCTGAATCAATTAGAACACATTTCAGAGTGATTAGACCAATGTAACTACTGAACATGGCCTTGTTGGGGTTAATAGGTTGGCCGCACACATTCCATATAATCTCAAATTTTATTCCTTTTCTTTTTTCCTTAATATTTTTTTCTAACACTGTCACGCTACGACACTCCTATTTTTTCTATAGAAATGGTTCTTCATCATCTACCATTTCCTCACATTCAACATCATCAATATTTTTTTCCTTTGGATTGGTAGAATTAGCATGTGCAGAAGGTCATTGTTCCTTTTCACAATGTGAAACAATAGGTTGAGAAACCTATTCTTCTTTAGGATTGGGAGAATTAGCACATGAAAAAGTTATTATTTACAGAATTGGTTTAACATTTAATTTATATTGCATAAATGAAATAAAAAACAAATAATAACATGAGGCAACACAATTTATATTACAAAAAAATATAACATTATTATTGAACTCTCTTTTTTGAAAGGTTGAAGGGATTTGACCCCTCTATCGAGTATCCAAATCCATTCATTTTGGTTTAATATGACGTAAAAAACCCCATCTATATTGGGACCACTACGAAATGATTACAACATCCTAATGAAAGGGTCATCCTCAGTTGAATTTCCATCAGATCATTTAGTGGTTTTGGTCAATAACCAAACAATTGACCAATTTTGATTTGTAGGACTTGGAACATAAAATACTTTTACTTCCTATGATTCCATTATAAACAGTTTATCTTTGTACCCTTCCTTACTGAAATCCAATTTCACAAATCCCAATTCATATATTTTAACAGAACTCCTGTTATTAACCCACTTTCATTTAAAAATTGGCACTTGAAATGTTGTCTAATCCAACTACCATATTTGTTTGATGATGCCAAATTATGACATATTTTACTAAATTGGATTTTAGTCCTTAGTACCATAAATATGCATCGTTTCAACCATAAGTGAGACACCACTATTTTTCATGGTAATTCCTTCATAATGTTCATTTTTAGATAACATATAACCATTAATTACATAACCATTGTAAGATAACACATACACACTTGGTCCTATGGCTAGCCATCAAAGTCATTATAAAATTAAATATGGATTTTCATCTAACTCCTTAAAAATATGGTCTTGAAATAATCATATAAACTATTGATTATGTTTATTTTATATCCATCTATCTTCCCTTGACAGATTCAAGTGCCTAATAATTTCTCCATGGGTTTCAATATATGGGGGAACCTCTAAACTATTATTCAAACATAATGGTGTTCCTATTCCCAATTTGTAATATTTATTGTGAAAATATATCTTCTAGAAATTCCTTCACACACCAGCCTCCTAATGTGTTGAGATTTCAGCAAACCAATGCTTTACACACCAGGAAAGTCGTTGCTCCAGAATTCTATGGCTTCCTCAAAAATATACCGCTCTATAATACAACCCTCTAACCGAATTCAAATTTTGACATACCCTTTCAAAATATTCATATTCCATTCAATGGGGTACATACATATATCATGTATAAGACCATATAGTTTAATCTCTCTCACCAAGTGAACCATCATATCAAAGAATGTTTTTGGGAAGAACATTTACAATTCAAATAATATAATGAAAACTTCCTTTTCCAAAATTGTAAATTTCACCAAGTCTAACTTTTTTGCATATAGCTTTGAAAACTAAATAGATATTGGTTAATGTGTGATGGAAATTCTTGGAAAAAATGCAATGTAAAGCTAAATGAATTAGATCTTTCATCAAAACATGACAACCATGTGATTTTATACCCTTTAAATTCAAATCAGTCATTGAAACAATATTCTTGATATTTGATGAATACCTCTATGGAATCTTTACATCATTCTAGAAGTTGAAAAATAGATATCTCTCCTACCTGGAAAGAGTGTAAGAAATTGGAGGAAGAAAATTTCATTTTCACCCTTCACCAGTGCCAACTCTTCCCTTATTCTCATTAAAATCATGTCCAAACTAACCTTAATTCCATATTTTGTTTTTTCAGGTGCATTTAGTAACATGCCAATGACACTATCACATACATTTTTTTTCAACATGCATAACATCAAGAAAACATCTGACGTACATACAATTCAACTATTTAATGTAATAATGGAAAAAATATATATTATTTGAAAACCCTTTTCATAATAGAAAATATGGCTCTTTAATATAATAACGGTTTCAAAAATAAAAAAAGAAATTATTATATGTTTTAAAATGTTTTCAACACTGACATTGAATTTATGAAAGTATAAAAGTATTAAACTATTGATAAATTGAAATAAGTATACATGTATAAAATTATATATTAAAAATGTATATATATTTATATTAGTATATACAATTATTGACGTATATATAAGTATAAAATTATATATAATTTATAAAATAACATATATTTTAAAGAAATATACGTAATTTATAAATGTATATAAATTTATAAAACTATATAAAAGTATATAAATGTTATAAAAGTATAAAAAATTTATATAAGTATATAGTTTTACAAATTTATAAAAGTATAAAATTATAATATATAAAAGTAAAATTTATGAAAGTATAAAAGTATAAAATTATTTGATTTTAGTCCACTGATGTAAGGATAAATCTTGATTTTAGGGTTAATAAAAAACTCTAGGTGTACCTTGCGAGTCTCACGAGGTTTCATTTATAGGTACTAATGGATTCAAACTACTTTTAAAAAAAATCTCTCTATATTTTGTTGTGAGTAGTTCGGGGAAAATATTTGGGGAAGAATATTTCCTTGAACACCTTCAATTTCATAATATAAACTTCTTAATTTTTCATCATATTCATAATTAGCACCCACCATCTAACTACTTCACCGTACAAATTCTAAATAGGTATCCATTTCTTCAAAACTAGTTGATCAGAGGAACCCAAAAGGTTAGAGGGAATTGTCACATGAATGAATACATGGTGAGTTATTTCATCCTTATCATGTTTGGGAGTTTTAAATGGTTAATATTATTATTCATTTCTTGAGAATGTTGAGTAAGTATTATCATGATATTTTTCACTATATCTCTCTTTCAATTTGGTTTCTAATTGGGACAGTCACCTCATTATCCATTACACCCATTTTTATATTGGTTTCTCCTAGATCCATCCTATTATAAAACCAAAATCATGAATCATGTGTAATAAACCATAATATCATAAAATAAAAACTACATGAAACTTAAAACACATGATGTATTAATATTGGACACATTTTTTTTATCCTATAATACTTTTGTTTCAACCCTAGGTGGATTAAAAATGGTTTCACTTATAATTATTTACCTAAACCCCCAAAGTAAATAAACCCCACTCTAATACCAACTCATACAACTCAAATATAACATGTATATATTTTACATTGTTTTTGTAATTTAAACATTTCATCTCACATATATTCACACAACTACAGAACCAAATGATTTAGTTTCTTCGGAGATTAGCTACATACATGTCTGATTACAATATATTGCTTCAACATCTCCTAAATATGTCTCCAGATAAGCATTCCTTCTAAAAATAATATTGAATATTATTCCCTATGGAAATTGGAAACAAAACAACAAGGGATATCAAATTATTAGCAATAGAGGACATATAAATGGATCATAAAGTGGTTAGACCAAAATCAAATGAGAAAAAAGAGCAGGGAAGAAATATCATAATAAAATTAAAATCGAATCATAATATATTTCTATAAATCATTAAAGAACATATAACCTGAAGATATAAAAAATATACCATGGAATAATAATTTATATACATATGAAAATAATTATAAGCTCTGGAGAATTACATAAACATGTGGAATGACTTAGAAATGTGGCACATAAAATGTGGCACATACATAATCATAGAAAATCAGAGCATATGTAAAGTTTATCTAGGAATTCCATCATAAAATAGTGGATCAAGAAAAACAACCTATTTATCATAGTTTATTGATCACCACAACTCATTTCCTATAGTGGATTGAGCATCACAACTCCTTTACCATTGTTTATCAAGCATCAAAACTCATTTCCCATTATTGATCGAGCATGAAAAATTATTTCCCATAGTAATATCATGAGATATTATACTTCACTCAATAAATTAGAGGGATATACAGGTACCAATCATCATATAATGTTAAGCCATAAATATTTTTTTCATATGAAATTAATTATATATCACATTATAAAAACAACCCATATAAAAAATGGAATACATAACATTTTCCAATGACATCAAGAATGAGATTGTTTGATACAAAAATCACAATTTACTAGAATAATTGTATCAAATTTTAATTTATATGGATAAATCATGAATCAAAACTTCTTAGGAGATATATTATTTGTATATAGAGGAAAAAATAAATTTAAATCCTAATTTTTTTTTCATAAAACATTTTGAACATTTTCATAAAAAGGAAATGTTACGAGTAACATTCAAAAATCATTTTTGAGATCATGATGAGAAGAAATTTTAAAACATTATTATTTAATAATCATAAATAAGGGATATTTTAAAGGTTATAAATTTAATGTTTTGAAATGTGTATTATAAGATATAAAATTGATGAAAGTGAAATGAAATTCCCTTTTTTCATGAATCACCTTCACCAAGATGAGAGAAGGGACAATGGATTGTCAGACCCTTCCTTCCTCAAGTTGAAGGAGAGATAATCACCCCTGAAACCCACTTTCAATAGGTCCTGGAGTGGCGACTAGAACCAAGGGTATAAAATCACACACAAAATTGAAGGAATTACCCTTTTTATTGAGTAGGAACAGAAGATAAGATAGTAAATCCCAACAATACCAAAACTGGAAGTAAAGGTAAATCCAAAACAATCCTTTCCCATATGCATGTTTCAAATAATAAGTACTACAATACAAGAAAACTCCAAAGGTAAATACCAAAGAAAGGAAATACATCAAAAACAATTGTCCCAACGTCCGAACTAGTACGTTCTCACATGGTCCTTGAAGTCCTCTTGGAAACCTGAAAGCAGTTTAATATACGTAGGGTGAGTATATAGGTATACTCGGTAGGGAAAACCAAAGGCTCTCATGCACAAGTGGGGAGCCATTTTAAATTTCATGAGAAAAGAAGATAACTAAAACACCTATCAAGGAAACTATCCACCCAAACCTCACCAAGGTACACTCCCCAAATAACGCAAGTAAAGTAATAGGAACAACATATTGATGTTTGGGTACCCCGCACCACTTTCCCACAGGTTATTGGAGACATCCTACACATCAAACCTTCCCCACCATTCTTACTACAGTCCCACTGCCATACCCCGCCCAAACACACCTGGGCTACCACAACCACACATCCCGCCTGCAAACACCTGGGCCATAAAAACCACACATAACCATTCCCACAAACACCTAGTCTAGAACAACTACCACCACACCTGAAGACACCCGGGCCTCATCCCGAAGACACTTAGGAAACAACCTGCCCGCACACACATGGGCTAACCACCCCAACATACCCTGCCTAAAGAGTCTTGGGCTATAATGGACCTCAAGCCATCACATCCGACCTTAAGAGTCTTGGGATACTTGGGAAAGGGAGTATAAAAGGATAAAATAACTATCCACTCATAGGAGTGTTGGAAAAAACACCCTCCCCCATGAAATGGGTGTGTTCGGCACAAAGTGATCAACGTGGGTGGTGCATGAATAAGAATCATAAGAACTAAATTATACATATAGGTAATCAAGGACTCATCCCAACCTAGGGGTTTTGACACTATCCCATACACAAACACCCTTGTTACTATTCATTTATAGAAAAAAATAGCTACAACCAAGTCACAACTCATTCCTGGAAAACAATTCCCCATTGAACCCATTCTTGTTTTCATATTCACATGATTCCATTCAAGTAATTCTTCACTATCAGGAAACTAACATGAATAACCACAAGCCAAGGAAGGAAAACAACCAAGCAGTAATTTAAGCATTCACACCCAGTTCTCTTGTAAAATCACAAAAACAAAAGTGATTCGTGAGATCCCTCAAAGTACTGGAACCAAAATGATCCCCGCCATACGGCCCAACATAGCCTTAGATCCACAAACCAACAACTGCACCACAATAGGGGATCCCATACCCATCCATGTCACCCCACAAGAATCAAACATAACAACCACACATATTACCAATACAGAGCAAGGAAGTTTCAAAATTTAAACACACCATTCATTGAGTTCCTTTTTTTTCTTTTGGGTTAACCAGGGTGATCAAACAAGGATTCTTGTTCACTGGACATCCATTTAATCAACCAGGTTTACATGATTAACCAGTTTTCATGTTACAACCATTCAATCATAGAATTAACTAGAAAACAGAGGATCCTTAGTGTACAATGAAGGACCACCAATGACCACGATTTTTAGTGGACATAAGCCTATAAAATCTACAACATATAATCAAGGATAAAAGAGTACAATAGAAACATTAAACTCACCCATTCATTCTTTAAAATTTAGTTTATTATCTTCATTTAGGTTTGGTTTCATCAATTCCTATATAAACATTATAAAAACTTCCCCACATGATACATAGTAAAGAGAGATGAAGGAAGAACCCTACTTTGATGATCAACGATCAAAGTTTTTTTCCACGCGCTGAGAATTGGGGATGCACGACTTACAGGGGAGGACTTTCAGGGACTCCATGGGTGAGTTGGAAAGATCAAGAACAGGCGCACCACTTTCCTTAGGAAGGGGGACTCCAAACGCACCAAGTATAAGAAGGAAACCATCCAAGAAGAAGAAGGAAATAATTCTAGTGCAATAAAAAGGGGAGATCTTGGAGTTACAGGATATGAATTTTGAACAACTTAAAAGGAAGATCGTGGTTTCACCACATGGTTGGGTGGTTACAAATGATGGAATTAATCTCCATTTAATAATTCTCATCGGATAGGTGGCCATAATAGCTGTATGTTAACCAGTTTCCTTTAATTCGAGGAAAACAACAACAAGGGAGGAACTGGAAAGTACAGGCAAAGGTGTGACACTGAGGAAAAAGCCCCACGTTTTGGTAAGTCAAGGGTCACCTGAATCTTGGGGAATTTTAGATATCATCTATGGGATTTAAATGGATTTGAAAGGGGTATTAAAACATTTTTACATCAAAAGATATGTTGCAGGAGCAGAAAAATTTAGAAGCTGGAAAAGAACAAGGGAGAGACACCATTTGGCGAGACACCGTAAGCAGTGCCACAATCACGGCGCCACCATCACGGTGCCACCATAAGTGGTGCCACCATTTTAGTCTGAAATCATGATGGTGCGACTGTTATGGTGCCACCTTTATGGTGCCACTATCACGGTGCCACCATAATCGGTGCCACCGTTAGTGGTGCCACCGTTTCGGTGTGCGATCATGACCAGTGCCACCGTTTTGGTGGAACTATTTGATGGAACCAAGTTTTTGGAAAAATACTTGATGAGCCACTTCTCGGTATGTTACATCAGATACCTCTCAAAATATTCTCTCCCTTGAGAATCAAACTAGACCTGAAGAGAAGAGAGGGGTTCGAACAACCACCTCAAAAGATACCTCTCACGAGTAAACCTCCCTGAAACCTAGGAACACCTCTTCCCCATATATCTTTTGAATGACCGTGAATACACCACTAATCCTATCTACCCAAGTAAACACACAAAGATTCATAGGTCATACCATCCAGTCATATGTATTATGGAGTCCCTTCTTCCATGTCAAGATACTATCCACTTTGGGTGGAACTGACTTGCCCGCATGGGTTTAACCGCATCCACTTTAATGCGTATTTATTAGGGATCAGGTCCTACCCTACCCATAGTCAGGACTCTCCTGTATAAGCTGAGCCTCCTCCATCGTGCTTTGCACCACCTCCAGGCCAATAACACCTACTTCCCTGACCTCTGTCCAGCACACGGGTGAGTGAAACAGCCTCCTGTACAATGCTTAGAATAGAGTCATGCCAATGGTAGAGTGATAGCTATTGTTGTAGGAAAACTCTACCAGAGGCAAGTGTTGCACCCACAATCCCCCAATGTACAAAACACATGCCTGTATCATATCCTCCAACGTCTGGATGGTGCGCTCAATATGCCCATCTGTCTGGGGGTGGAAGGCAGTACTGAGGAATAGATGGGTTCCAAAATCATGTAGCAATCCTTTCCAGACTCGTGAGGTAAACTGGGTATCCCGATCAGAGACTATGAACCTCGAAACTCCATGCAATTTTACCACATCGCCCACATACCTCTATGATAGGGCATCCATCATACTTGAATCCTTGATTTCTAGGAAGTGAGCCGATTTCATCAACAGATCTACCACTACCCAGATAGCATCACAAACCCCTTGAACTCTGTGTAGTCCCATGATGAAATCCATAAATATGTCATCCCACTTCCACTCGGGGACATCTAAAGGGTGTAACATACCTCCTGGGATGTGGTGTTCAGCCTTCACCTACTGACACATGATGCACTTCGCCACAAACTCTGCCACTACCCACTTCACCCTGGGACACCAAAACTGAACCCTCAAGCCCCAGTACATCTGGAGACTCCTGGGTGAACTGCCGGGGGTGATTTGTGGAACTCACCAAGAACTCTCTCACACATTTCCATCAAGATGAACAACTTCCCATGAAACTTCATCCAATTCTTCCCATCTTCCGACCATCCTTCCGGAGCATTGCCCTGGCTAACATGATTGCACATAACTTCAGCCTCTAAGTCCCCACACTAAGACTCCTCCTCCTGATGTAACAGAGATAATTTCATTTTCATCTAGAATAGACATCCTTTACCACCATCCATCCTTGCATCCAGGTGTAGGGTAGCCAACTCCTCCATAACCTTCAAAGAATCTACCGACTCTTGAACCACATCCTTCTGTTAATTCCTACTCAAGGAATCAACCAAAATATCCCCCTTACCTTCAGTGTAAGAGATTTTGAAGTCATAGTCCTGAATAAACTCCATCCACCTCCACTGCCGCAAGTTCAGGTCCTATTGGGATAAGATATACGTCAAGCTCTTGTGATTCGTGAAGACCAAAAAGCACTCCTTGATGAGGTAGTTCCGACAAAACTTTAGTGAGAACACAACCATTGTGAGCTCCAAGTAGTGGGTGGCATAGTTACGCTCATGGGGATGTAACTACCTAGAGCCATAAGAGATCACCCCTACTGCTACATCAGCACACACCCCATGCCTTAGACTAAAGCATCATAGAACACCTCAAATGTCACCCCTTCTTCTGAAAACCTCAGTACTAGGGAAATAAACAACTTTCCCTTTAGATAAATATAGGTTTCCTAGCACTACTCACTCCATATAAAAGACTGGTCTTTCTTGGTCAAGGCTGTCAAAGGTGCTGCAACTCGAGCGAATTTGGGTATGAATATCTGGTAGTAACCTACTAGTCCTAGGAAACTATGAACCTCTGCCACATTCTTGGGTGCCACCCAAGATACAACCACTTCGACCATCGACGGATCAACCACTATTCCCTACTCATCCACTATGTGTCCAAGGAAGTTCACCTCTTGTGTCCAGAACTTGCACTTGGACAACTTCCCGTAGAGATGGTGCTACCGAAGGACCTCTAAAACCATTCTCAAATGATCAAAGTGATCCTCCTATAATCTTGAGTAGATCAGGATGTCATCAATAAACACAACTACAAACCAGTCCATATATTCTCAAAAGATGGATTTCATAAGCCCCATGAACACGACTGACATGTTCGTAATGCCAAATGACATGACCACGAACTCAGAGTGCCCATATCTACACCTGAAGGCAGTCTTCGAGATTTCACCCTCCTTCACCCTCAACCGGTGACATCCTAACTACAGTTTGATCTTGGAGAACCATAACGCCCCCTTAAACTGGTCAAATAGATCGTCTATCCTTGGGAGAGGGTAATAGTTCTTGACCGTTACCTGATTCAGTCTCCGGTAGTCTATGCACGCCTGAGACCACCATATGCCTTCTTCGAGAACAGGACTAGAGTGCCCCATGGTGATGCGCTTGGGTGAAAAAAACCCTTCATCATCATATCATCAATCAGAATTCATAACTCCCACAACTCAGATGGCGCCATCCGATAAGGAGCCATCGAAATCGAATGAGTACTAGGTTGAAGTCTATCCCAAACTCAGCATCATGTCAAGGGGGTAAAGTCACCACCTCTTCAGGTAAGACGTCCATGAATTTACTGATGATCCCTGGGACTTCCACCATCTCTATGTCTGATCACTCCACTGACAGCTCAGCTAACAAGGAAAGAAGGGGCTCCAATCGCCGTCTGCCTTCCTGGAAACCCCGCTCGCCAACGAAAGTCACACATTGTCCGCCCATATCCGAAAACACGATCCTTATTCAGAAACAATCGATAATAGAGCATACATAGAAAAACCAGTCGATGCCTAGAATGACATCATATAGCTACATCTGTAGAAAAATAAGGTCCCAACTGGACTGATGTAGTCCCAACATCAATCTACATCCTCGGAAAACACAAAAAAAGCTAGTATGACCTCTGACTGGCATACTCAAAACTAGGGGTATGGGAAGTCTCTCTGCATCTAGGCCCAAAGGATAGGCTAGAATGGGTGAAAAAAAGGAGTGTGAAGCTCCTGAATCAAACAAGGAATATGCAAGAGTACTAAACAAGCTGATCATACCTTGAATGACTTCCGGCCCTGTCAGAACTGCTGCCTCTGTGGTGTGTAACTGCCCACACCCAACTCCTCTACCCCTCGGATGTCATCCACCTCCCCAACCACGCCTTGATCGAGGTCCCCAAGGAGTGCCCTGAGGTCAAACTCCTCCCACAACATCTGCTCTCGGAGGAGTGGGAGCTCACTGTCCCTACTGCTGTTGCTGAAAGGGCATGGCTGGAAACTGCTGCTGCTGAGTTGGGCGCTGAACCGGCCCACCCCCACTTACTGCACTCGGTCCAGGCACTGATTCCAAAGATACCCATGACTACCACAGATGAAGAATTTCGGTCTTGGGCCTAAAAAGAAAGGGTGAGGACTGGGAGATCAAAACTGGAACTACTAGGGCCTACTCCCCACTGGCTGAACCTGGAAGGCCCTAATGATGGAGGCCTCCTGCTGATGGCCTTTACCTTTAACGAGCCCAACTAGCTCCCCTCTCACAGCACACCTCCTAGCATGTGCATCCTCTCTACCACTTCAGCCTTCTTCTGGACCTCCAAGTACGTCGGTAGAGTGAAGGAAGTAACAACATACTGAAGAGAAGGTCAGAGTGCCTCCTTTAAACGTCTCGCCCGAGACTCCTCATCCGGAAAGAGGTCCGGAGAAAAGCGGAGGAGATCCTTGAACTTGATCCCAAAATCTCTCACTAACATACTCCCCTACTGAAGGGAGGGTAGATCCTACCTCTTCTCAACCTTCATCATGGAAGAGAGGAATTTCTCCCGGAACTCCCTCTCGAAGTGAGTCCATGAGACCTCAACCTCCCTCTTCTCCCCAAGGTAGATCATCCACCACAAACACGCTACTCCCTGCATTTGGCTTACAGCTAGAGGAACCCAGTACTCTATCGGAGCCCAAATAAAGATGAAAGATATCACTATATCCTCAAGCCAGCTCTCCATCTCCATGTCTGAGATGTTTCCCTCATACTTCCTGAGGGTCTGATACTGAAAGACAAGAAGCGTCCTCTGCCACTAATCATCCTCCTCTTCTCAGTCAGCCCTATGTCGATCAGCCGAATCAACCTCCTAGGCCTCAATCACCCGCACCACTCGTGGTCTTCATCCAAGGTTCCATAATTGCAAGGTAAACAATAAAATTCCTAATCCCGAGTAGCATAGAAGATTGATTTTAATTTTTCTTATACTTTTTATTAATTTTAAATCCCCAAAATACCCAAGACACGCAAGAACACAAGTCATTATGATGCATGTACCTTTCCTAGGGTCTCTACCCTACAATCAGTGTAGCCTCACTTGGTTGTTCGGTAGGCCCAGAGTCCTTGCATCAGATCACAGGGGGCCCTAAAATTCCATGTTCTAGCTGGTCTTCCCTAGCCAATTTCATGCACCAATATTTCCTAAAATTGTTTCCCTACCATCCCATGAAATCCTCACTATTCCTAACCCTGAGCTCCATCCTATCTCTCAACCCTAACCTACCTCTGATACTATTCTTTCACGACCTACCTTCACCAAGATGAGTGAAGAGACAACAGATTGCCAGACCCTCCCTTCCTCAAGTTGAAGGAGAGATAATGACCCCTGAAACCCACCTTTAATAGGTCCCGGAGTGGTGACTAGCACCAAGGGGATAGAATCACACACAAAATGGAAGGCATTACCATTTTTATTTAGTAGGAATGGGAGATAAGATTGTAAATCCCAACAAAACCAAAACTGGAAGTAAAGGTAAATCCCAAACAATCCTTTCCCATATGCATGTTTCAAATAATAAGTACTACAATACAAGAAAACTCCAAAGGTAAATACCAAATAAAGGAAATACAACAACAAAAACTGTCCCAATGTTTGAACTAGTATGGTCCTGCCTGGTCCTCGAAGTACTCCTAGAAACCTGAAAGAAATTTAATATACATAGGGTGAGTATACATGTATACTCAGTAGGGAAAACCAAAGGCTCTCATGCACAAGTTGGGATACATTCTAAATTCCATGAGAAAAGAAGATAACCAAATCACATAGCAAGGAAACTATCCACCCAAACCTCACTAAGGAACACTCCCCAAATAACACAAGTAAAGTAAAGTAATAGTAATAACACATCGATGTTTGGGTACCCCACACCACTTTACCACTAGTTATTGACGATATCCTACACGTCAAACCTTCCCCTCCATTCATACCACAGTACCACTACCATAGCCCACCCACACACACCTGTGATACCACAACTACACATCCCGCCTGAAAACACCTGGGCCACAACAACCACACGTAACCACGCTCGCAGACACCTGGGCTGGAACAACTACTGCCACACCTGAAGACACATGGGCCTCATCCGAAAGACACATGGGAAACAACCTGCCCACACACACATAGGACAACTACCACAAAATACCCTACCCGAAGAGTCTTGGGCTATAGTGGACCTCATGCCATCACAACCTGCCGTAAGAGTCTTGGGATACTTGGGAAAGGGAGTAGAAAAGGAGATAATAACCAACCGCTCATAGGAGTGTTGGGGAAAACAACCTCCCCCATGAAATGGAGGTGTTCATCAAAAAGTGATCAACATTGGTGGAGCAAGAATAAGAAACATAATAACTAAATTATACATATAGGTAATCAAGCACTCATCCCAACCTAGGGGTTCCAACACTATCCCATGCACAAACACCATGGTTACTATTCTTTCATAAAAATCACAACAGCTACATCCAAGTCACAACTCATTACCAGAAAACAATTCCCCTTTGACCCCATTATTATTTTCATATTCACATGATTCTATTCAATTAATTATTCACTATCGCGCAAATAATAGGCATATCCACAAGCCAAGGAAGGAAAAACAACCAAGCAGTAATTTAAGCATTCACACTTGGTTCTCTTGTAAAGTCACAACAACAAAAGGGATCCATGAGATCCCTCAAAGTACTGGAACCAAACCAAGCCCCACCATACAGCCCCACACAACATTAGATCCACAAACCAATAACTGTACCACAACAGGGGATCCCATCCCCATCCATGTCACCCCACAAAAATAAAATAGAACAACCACACATATTATCAAGACAGAGTAGGGGAGTTTCTAGATGTAAACACACCGTTCATTTAGTTTCTTCTTTTTTATTGGGTTAACTAGGGTGATCACACAAGGATTCTTGTTCAATAGACATCCATTTAATCAACCGAGTTTATGTGATTAACCAGTTTCCATGTTACAACCATTCAATCATAAAATTAATCGGAAAACAAAGGATCATTAGTGCACATGGAATGACCACCAACAACCATGATTTTCAGTGGAAATAAGCCTATAAAATCCACAACATATAATCAAGGATAAAAGAGTACATCAGAAACATCAAACTCACCCCTTCATTCTTTAAAAGTCTATTTATTATCTTTATTTAGGTTTGTTTTCATCCATTCACATAAAAACATTAGAAAACCCACCCCACATGATACACAGTAAAGAGAGATGAAGGAAGAACCCTAATTGTATGATCAATGATTGAAGTTTTTCTCCACATGCTGGGAATTGGGGATGTGCGACTTGTAGGGGAGGAACTTTGAGGACTCTAAGAGTGAGTAGGAAAGCTCCAGATAAGTCACACCACTTGCCTTGAGAATGGGGACTCCAAACGCACCAAGGAGAAGAAGAAAACCATCCAAGAAGAAGAAGGAAAGAATTTCAGTGGGATAAAAAGGGTTGATCCTAGAGTTACGGGATACGAATTTTGAACGACTTAAAAGGCAGATCATGATTTCACCATGTGGTTGGGTGGTTAAACACGATGTAATTAATATACATTTATTAATTCTCATTAGAGAGGTGGCCATAATAGCTATGCGTTAAACGATTTCCTTTAATATGAGGAAAACATGCAATGGGGGCGGAACTGGAAAGTATGGGTAAAGGTGTGGCACTGAGGAAAAAGCCACACATTTTGGTAAGTTTGGGGTCACCTGAATCTTGGGAGATTTTAGATATCATTTATGGGCTTTAAATGGCTTTTAAAGGGGTATTAAAACATTTTTTACATCAAAAGATATGTTGCAGGAGTGGAAAAAGTCAGAAACTAGAAAATAACAAGGGCGGGGTACTGTTTGGAGAGACACCGTAAGCGGTTCCATGGTCACGGTGCCACCATCATGGTGCCATCATAAGCAGTGCCACAGTTTTAGCGTGCGACCGTGACAGTGCGATCGTTACGGTTCCATCGTCAGGGTTCCACCCTCACTGTGCCACCGTCACGGTGCCACCGTAAGCAGTTCCACTGTAAGCGGTGCTACCGTAAGAGGTATCACCATTAGCGGTTCTGCCGTTTTAGTGTGCGACCATGAACGGTGCCACCATTTTTGTGGAATAATTTGATGGAACCGAGTTTTTGGAAAACTCCTTGATGAGCCACTGCCCGGTCCGTTACACCTTTTTAAGCTTTTTAGTCTATTTTTTGAGAAGAACATACATCAATTAAGTTGTTATAAAACTATCATTTTAAATGAAATGAAATGAAACATTAATATTATTAAAGATAATACATATTTATCATTTTTAAATATAATATAAAATAATTTTTGGAGGAAATAAAATATAAATAGAGGAAAAGAGTCATTATATTGGATGGGAATTATTCTTAATAATTTAAAATTTTATAATGAAAGTAATACATGAAAGAAAAAGAATATGATATAAAAATGTTATTTTACTTGAAATGAAACAAGGAATGACATTGTAAAATCATAGTTTAGAAGAATCCAAACATAAAAAATATTTATTCAGAGAGGAAATATTATAAAAGTATAAAAGTATTAAACTATTGATAAATTCAAAAAATTAAACAAGTATAAAAGTATAAATTAAAAATGTATATATATTTATATTAGTATATAAAATTATAGATGTATATAGAAGTATAAAATTACATATAATTTATAAATTAATATACATTTTAAAGAAATATACATAATTTATAAATATATATAAATTTATGAAAAAATATAAAATTACATATATGTTATAAAAGTATACATAGTTTATAGAAGTATATAGTGTTAAAAATTTATAAAAGTATAAAATTATAATATATAAAAGTATAATTTATGAAAGTATAAAAGTATAATAATTTATAACAAATAAAACTATAATTTTATATTAATTTATAAATCTATAAAACTATAAAAGTATAGATAATTAATACAATTTTATATTTAAACTATATATGTATAATATGATATACTATGAAATTTATAAAAGTATATACATTTACAAATGAATATAACTATAAAATTATAAATATTTAATAAAAAATTATTATTAAATTATATTAGTATAATACAATATACTATAAAATTTATAAAAGTATATAAATTTAAAAACATATAAAAATATAAAATTATAAATGTTTAACAAATGTTTATATATTAATCATATAATTATAACAAGATATACTATATAATTAATAGGTGTATATATATGTATAAAAATTATACTGAGAAGTATAAATAAAACAAATTATACTTATAAAAAATTATAAATTTCTATTGACTATTATTTATAAATTTATAAAAGTAATAATTGATGTTAATAAAAATTATAAATTTATATTGGTTTTAGGTATTAGTTGTGTGTGGGTGAGTGTTAGGTTGTTGTGAAGGATATTGTTGGTCAGAGTAGAGTACTAAAGAGGGGGGTGAATTTAGTATCTATAAAAATTTCTGTTAAAAAAGTATTCTTAAAAAGGTTCTCCTATAAATTTAAATATAGCCCAGTTAATCAATGTAATACAGTTATGAAAGTTTGACTATTTAAATAACTTCTTAGAAGGTTGATTAATTCTCAATAATCTTAATATCAGTTATTAACATTACTTTTTAAGCAATTATAATAAGCAAAAACAATTATAACCTCTTTACAAGATTAACTATCAAAGTAAATTTAGTGATTTATAAATTATATAGTAAAACAGAGCAAACTAAATTAAACAGCATAGTGGATATATGAAAAGTGGTTCAGTCTCAAGACGAGACCTAGTCCACTCCACTTGGTGATCACATTCCACCAAGCAGTTTATATAAATAAACATGATCCACACCCCAGATCGGGGTTAATAACAGCACAAAAGACCTTCCAGGTCACACGACCTCTTCCACAGTTCCTCATGGGTAAGAACTACCAGGTCACACAGGGACCTCTTCCACACTTATCCATGGGAATACACAAGTGTAAAAAGATATATGAGAAATGATATCTTGTATCCTTCAGTTTAATGTAGAAGACAATGTGTGTTTTTATACAGACACACACATATTGCTCGAAAGATAAAAATAATACACAATAGAGAAAAATGATGATATAAGGTTAGAGGTGCTCTGAGTTTTAGTCTATACAGCTTTGGACTTCTAGGATAAAGCTGATTCATAAATAGATTCCTCTTGCGGAAAATAGAGTTTCGCAAGTCAGCTAGATCTGGCTCGTGTTATTTGTGGAGTTGATAGTGCAAAAATGTTCTCGACTCTAGGATTTGAGTATGCTTCATGTGTTCTTCGGTAGTTTTGGATTGCATGTGTTGGTTCTACTTTCAAAAATGCTTGTGATTCTTCGTTATCATGCACACACTTGTTTCTCTGTTGTCACTATTGTCGCCACTTTTATTCTGGCCATGTAATTATTTTTATTCTTTGGATGCATGTTTTGGGGCCAACATGATGCATTTATTCTCCACCTCATACCTCATACTATCAGAAGACATGTCTACAAAGACCTCTAATGGCCTGAAGGCCTTCATTTTTTATTTATTTTGATAATCCACCTTTCAAGGGATGAGGTGGAACCCTTACAAGGCCCCTAAGTGTAAGTATTACATGGATCGTAGGCCTTAGAGGAATTCATTTCCTTTAGGATTCAAACATTACATACAACCCAGACTAACTACTTGGAACTGCTCCTCCCCAGCATCTTCATCATGAAATCATCTCTCCACCTTCACATGGCTGTTTGGCTAGGCTATCCTGTGCATGCATAGGCTTGTCCCGATGGCAGGTGCCATACCCTCTCATTCTTGCAATCCATTTTGCTTCTGCAATGGTGAACAAACCTTGCTCATCCTCCTTCTAGAACTTGTTCCTTGTAGTTTGTCTAGTTTTCATCTACACATAAGGTGGATCGAAGGCCTTATGGTGGCCCAAAGGCCTTGAGGTGGCCCGAAGGCCTTATTGACCCGAAGGCCTGGGTGGGCCGAAGGCCTTAAAATACTTGGGAAAAAAATCGGTGTCCTGAAGGCCCAAACAGGGTAATATTCCCGGCCTCTACAGTGCCAAACGGTACCTGATACAGTTCACGCTGCAGTACCTACTACAATACCTACTATAGTAACTGCTACAGTACCACTATAGTACTGCTATAATACCTCGGAAATTATGCCTCCTCCAAGATTTGATCTCGGGTCGCCTGGATGAACTTAAGGAGTCCTCACCAACCGGGTTAAGGATCACGTGTGACATGTATAGAAAGAAACATTAATTATGTCAGTGTATTTAAAATCTTCAAATATGACCGTTAGAAATTAAATTGGAAAACGACAAAACAGATTAATAAACGGTGTCACAGTCTATCTAGAAATGATTTCTTCATGAAATGGTGTCTCATTGAAATGGTGTATTTTTGAAATGGTGTCTCCTTGTTTGTCTTTTAGTGGTGAGATAGCTATTATGGCACATTTTTATAGAGATCAAGAACCGGTAGCACATATGCGGTGTTTGATCACAGTGTCTGGTCATAGTGTCTGGATGGTCACTCTGTCTGGTCACGGTGTCTGGGTCACGGTGTTTGGGTCATGGTGTCTAGTCATGGTATCTGGGTCACAGTGTCTAGTCATGGTGTCTAGGTCACAGTGTCTGGGTCACTTTCCAGAAAAACACAACCGATGGCAGACTCACGGTTTCTCAGACTTAGCCAAATATATGTACATAGACTTAAACAGTGATATTCATAGAATGAATTAAACTTAATCATTTATAAGAGAATTTCATTATAAACAAAATAGTTCACAATAATTATTTATGGCATAAAGAGACTAATCATATATACACATGATTTTAGAGAGATTAAATAGGATTAACAGGCTTTACAAAATGTATAGGATTTGTGATCATGAAAACCTGATTAACACATGAGGAGTCCAAAAATATCCCCCTTTTTTATGATAAAAAATCATGTGAGTGAGAGATCTATTCTTAGGTAACGTGTCTCTTCCTTAGTGTGCATATAGAATACATATTTCTTCCCCTTTTGGGATTATCAAAAAGAGTAAATAAGAAATAGACAATAAAAGTTCACAATGAATTAGATGGATAAAAAGTGGCATTACAAATAGTAAGTAACAATAATAAAAAAGTTATCCTTATCAAAATATAGTAGAAACTTTTCTTTAGCACTGGCTTGTATTCTATTTTCCCTTGGCAGCAGCATCAGAAGAAGAAGCCATAGGAGCAGAGGTGGAAGTAGAAGAAGGGAGTGAACCAGTTAACAGAGACGTTAAAGGGAGTCCTTCAAAAATAGAAGGGGACAAGGTAGGTGTAGTGGAAGACTGAGGCACCTGTTGATCAAGGATAACCGGTCTGATCTGACTCAGATCCTGAGATACAGACATAGATATAGAGCCAAGGGAAGAGGATGAGAAGGTAGGAAAAGCAGATCTCAAGGGTGTAGCTACAGGAGCGACAATGGCAGTAATATGGACATGAAGATAAGGCCTCAAAAGTTTGATGAAGTCAACAATGATCTCACCACCATACTACATGGATTTCTCAAAGTTATACTTGTTCTCTATAAACTTATCCAATAAAGGAGTGAAATCTTTGAGCTTTTGGACTTGAGTTTTGAAAGCTTGAGTGACAGGAGGAATTATTAGATTCTCTACAAGGTACTTGAAATGGTTGTTCATGTCATTATTAGAGAAGATCTGATTAAACTAGAAATCCACCTTCTTAGAAATTTCTTGATGAGAATCATTGGAAATCTTGGAATGAATTCTCACCATATCAAGAACACTGTCACTATTCTTGACTACTTCAGATAGAGATTCTTTTTCAAATCCACTGAGCACAGATTGGAGTTCTTCTTTGATAACTGTTTTGAGAAGATCACTATCTAAAGAGGGTTGAGATGATTGTACATAATTACAAGAAGTAGTAACAGCCGAATTAAGAGATTTTAGTTGATTTATAACTTTCTGGAGATAACACTTATACTCATCAGTTAACTTGTTAAGACCAATAACAAGCTCACGCATCTCTTGAACAATTTTCTTGTTTCTTTCAGCTACCTTTTCAGCCAAGGAGGTTAGATTAGGTTGAATTATAGAGGCTAATTCCCATGGAATCTAACTAAAAAAATCCTCAACAGGATGAGAAACATGTTCTAATCTTGATTTCGTCACTCTCTACATTTCTTCAACCATACCTCTGAGAGTCTTTACTTCATAACTTAACAGTTTTTTCTCAACTCTGCCTTCTTGAATCTCATGAAGTAGCTTGGGTTGAATTTTCCATAATATATTTTCCAACAACAAGGTAGCATCTCTTTCACTCAAGTTTGTTATAGGAGATAGTTGGTTATTTATGAGTTTTTCAACTCCAGCTAATAGGGTATCTCTAAATGCTTTTAGATCATCCTTATTCACCAAGTTTGGAGGTTATTGTGAAGGTTCAGGGATAAAAGCTGAGACAGGCTCAGGTTCCATGTTAGAGATAGCTTTAGGAGAAGAATCCAGTTTTAATTAAAATATAATAGACAGATCAATTACTTTAAATAAGACTTCCTGGGAACCAGTCACATCAAAATAACTAGGAAATTTATACCATGTATCCACTGATCTTGGATCAATGAGATTAAGGACTTCAAGAGGTTCCAGATTCAGGTGATTCTCCCCCTCAATAGGTGCATCTTTCTCAGGACTGAGAGATTTAGATCTTTGATATACTTCCAATATTTCATCCTTGATATCCTCACTCATTTCCTTTCTTTCCAACTGAAAGGCTTTCTCTATCCTCTCTTCAGCAGATGGAATAATTTCAGGAACAAATTTTTCCACTTGGTGTTCCTCAAGAAAAGATTCTTGCAAAACATAAATATCTTCTTCTATATTCTCTTCTACAACATCCTTTTCATTTACCTTAGAAATAGATTCTTCTTCAGCAGTAGGTTATTCTTCCAAATCAACAACTTCTTTGGGAACATGCATTTCCTTATCAATTAGGACTTGAGGAGAAGATTCACTTTCTTCCTCAACCAGAGCAATTTATATTGAAGGTACAACATCCTATTCCTCTTTTTCCTCATTAGAATACTCAACAATGTCATAAATTTCCAAACCAGGATCAGAAATATCCTTAGGTCTTGAAGAGTGTTCCTCCAGATTAAACTTTTCATAAACCCTATCATTATCTTCCACCCATGCTTTTCTCCATGAATTCCAATTGATTTTAATTCTCTTTATTATAAATTTTGATAGAAAAAACTCATAATCCTTAATAGATTATTCATCTGGTCCAACCAACCCTTTTACATGAAGCATAGCTATGATAATCCTTGAATAGAACATGGAGGTTGACTTGGAGGTTGTTTTGATCAACTCACACATATGGTGTATATCATATTTCAATAGGTTGATCTTATTTCCATTTTTCAAGAGATGTATCAAAAATAAATACTGATACTTGAGTGTAGAAAAATCACATTTTCTGGGAATAATCAGATTATGAAAAAATTTAAATAGAAGTTTGGTTTCACTATCTAGCTCAACAGTTATGGCTCTTCGCTTTGTTTCATTCCTAGTTAAGCTTCCCAATGCTTATTCCAAAACAAAGAACACACTTGGAGGTGGAGAACCTCTCTAGTAGTCCTCAAAAATACCCTCATGAAGTTTCCTAGTCCATGCATCCCATAACCTCGAAGAAAAGGTACAACTCTGGCCATTGATCTAACTTTTCACAACATATCCATCTTTTGTATCAAAAGAGAATTGAACATACTAATAAAACTGTGCAACTAATTTCAGGTAAATAGTCATATCCTTCTTTGTGAACCAATACACCCATCCTTTCTCTCTAAGTAATTTCAATACAAAATACTTACTTGACAGAAGCCACTTAGGGAATATCTTCTTTTTGGGCACCACTATTCTATCTACCAGATTTGGATTCAGAGGACCTTCGGGTGCTAACTTAGGCACTATTTTCAACTTCTTCTTTGAACTGTACTTATTAGGAGTTGATGAAGATGGGTGTTTCATCCTAGTAATTCAATGAAGGTTTGAGAGAGAGATAGAGAGAAAATCTAAGGGTTGAGAGAGGGGTTACAGTTTGAGAGAAGAGAGCTCAAGTGAAGAAAAGAGTGAGACTTCTTTTATTTTATCATTTAGGGATATCAAGCATCGTGGGGTAAAAAACATGGGAACGTAAAAGGGTAAAATAATTAATTATCGTAATATGGGTTATAATGTATAAATAAAACAATAAAGCGTCTTTATAGTGAGACCGTAATCATCTTTCACAGTGAGACCGTAACTGACTTTCACAGTGAGACCAGAACTGGCTTTCACGGTGAGAACATAATTGGCTTTCATGGTGAGACTATAACAAGATTTCATGGTGAGACCTTAACTATGTGATTTCTAAACTGTGCGACCATATTGTTTGAGATAGTAAGTGCCAGACAATAACAGTGAGACCGTAAACATGAAACAACAATTTGTAAGGCAGTAAAATTAAGAACTGTTAGATAGTGACTTGTGAAACCGTAAACTGTGAAATAGTAAACTGTGAAACAGTATACTTACTACTTAATATTTATCATTCCTAATTAATGTATGATGTAATATATTATTTCATAATTTAATGGTTTGGTGAATATATCAACAAACGATATTCAGTTCCAATGAATTCTAAATTGATGTCACCTTTTTTATAATGATATATTAAAAAAGTGACATCTTACATCAATATTTTTTGTCCTAGAGTGCGAAATATGATTTTTTTGAGATGTTAATATAACTTGTATTGTCACAATTTATAGGTAAATGCCTAAATTGATATCCATAATCTAGTAATGTGTGTTTCATCCAAAAAATTTGTGCACAAAAACTACAAGAAGTTATGTATCCAACTTCTATAGTAGATAATGCAACAGAGTTTTGTTTCTTACTACACCATGATACTAGTGAATTTCCTAAAAAGTTACATGTTGTTGAGGTGATTTTTTTATCTAACTTACAACCACCGAAATCATCATCATAATAACTCACTAACTCAAATGATTGTAATCTGGGATAGAACAATACTATATTAGGTGTATGTTTGAGGTATTTAAAGATTCTTTTAATAGCATTTAGATGAGATTCCTTAAGATTTACTTGAAAATAAACACACATACATACACTAAACATAATGTCAGATCGTCTAGTAATTAAGTAGAGAAAGCTTCTAATAATTCATCTATAAGTGGTTTGATTAATAGATTTTCCCTCTTCATCAAGATCCAACTTATAAGTAGTACTCATTGGAGTATCATTACTTTTAGTTCTATTCAATCCAAAATGTTTTATAAGATATCTAGTATATTTTCATTGATTTAAAATAATACCATCATTATTTTGAAAGATTTGAAATCCAAGAAATAATTTTATTTCACCCATTAAACTCATTTCAAATTCATTTTGCATCATTTTTAGAAAATTCAATACATAAATTTTTTTTCTGAAGATCCAAAGATAATGTCATCTATATAGATTTGAACTACTAAAAAATAATTGGAAATTCGTTTTATAAAAAGTTTAGGATCAACTATTACTTTTGTAAAACCTTTGGAAATAATAAAAGTACTTAATATATCATACCGGGCACTTGGATCTTGTTTTAAACCATATAAATCTTTTCATAATTTAAAAATATGATTTGGAAAATGAGGATTTGTAAAACCAGGGGGGTTGCTCAACAAATACATCCTCATCTATAAACCTATTTAGAAATTAACTTTTAACATCCATTAGATATATTTTGAAACTCAGATGTGCAACATAAGAAAGCAGAATTATGATGGATCCAAGTCTAGCTACTGGTGCAAAGGTCTCTTCATAATCAATTCATTCTTCTTGACTATAGCCTTGTGAAACTAATATAGACTTGTTTCTAACTATATTTCCATCTTTATCTACCTTATTTCTAAACACCCATTTAGTGGCTATGGTAAATTTGTCTTTGGTTCTATCAACAAGTTTCTAAAATTTGTTCCTTTCAAATTGATTAAGTTATTCTTAGATATCCATCACCCAAAATTCATCATTGATAGCATCATTAATGTTTTTAGGTTCAAGTTGTGACAAGAAGACTTGATGTTCAAGCTAATTTCTAATAGAATCTCTAGTTTGAGTTCCTTTATCTAAGTCTCCTACAACAACAGTTAAAGGATGGTTATTGAGAGTTCTAACAGCTCTAGAAAAAGAAGGATTAGTGATTTCAGGTTCTTCAACAGGTTCGGGTTCATTGTGATTTGAATCTAAATAATTTCCAAAACTGGAAGTTTTCACTAATTCCTTTATAGGATGGTTAGAGGATTTTTAATTAATTTCCATATTTGATACATCATCCTCCAGGTTCGATAGAGTTGTTTTATGTTCATGTGGATCTGTTTCA
Organism: Viscum album; assembly: GCA_963277665.1. Classification (NCBI taxonomy): domain Eukaryota; kingdom Viridiplantae; phylum Streptophyta; class Magnoliopsida; order Santalales; family Viscaceae; genus Viscum; species Viscum album. The sequence continues at coordinate 673,570,997 of OY728123.1, forward strand.
TCAAATTTGACATGGAAATATTCTTCCACAAATTTAGTTAGTTTATTGAAAACTATATAGGCTTTACTAGATATTGAATATCCTAAAAAGATTCATTCATCACTCTTATAGAATCCCGTCTTTTTATCACATAAAATTTCATTACATTTTACAAAACCGAGGATCATTAAGGTTTAGTGTCTTGGAAACCAGGAACATAAAACATGAAAAGAACAAAAACACTCTTCTTAAACACTTGAAAGGCTTCTCCTTAAGTTCATCCTAGGTTCATTACTGCATCTCATAACCTGGGGACATACATCAAAAGAAAGGGTGAGCAGAAAGCCTAGTAAGGGAAACAAGAGAAACATTTTACATGTGAACTTGAGATACTTCAATAAGGACATGAAAAGAAATTTAAGGCATGAGAAAGAAATAATGAGATACATCATAAAAAAATAACATTTTTCATAACTTGAAGATGTGGCTGCAACATTTAATATTGACAATCGTTTCGTTTCACCAAGGTCCATCCCCAAGGTGTCATTAAAAATTACCAAGGTTATTCACCATGGCGTCGTTAAAAATGGTCATCTCTAGAGATTAAGTCTTTAGCCAATGCATTGGAGCGCTATCAGGGCGCACCCTTAAATTTGCCTTTATTATCATGTGATCCACATATATCATCATCAAACATTTCATAAATAACCCATATAGCATAAAATAAATGTGTTTCATTTCATAATCATAACATTTTAAAAAACTACTTTAAAGACATGATCTTTACGTCACTTTAAACCCACAGAAAGGGAAAGAGGGTTTCATTTATGTAATTCCAAGAATTTAAAATAGAACATTTTGATATATATGTGAATACCCCTGTAGAAATAAGAGCTTTGAGTATTCACTTTATAACATAAAATAATTTTTTTGAAAGGAGAGAGAGGCATTTTGAGACGAAAATTCTGCAGCATAACAGCTATGCTACAAGGTTTTAGAAAACATTGAGAAGAGAGGGGACATAAGTAAAACATTCATAAATGACCCATCAAACCATAGAGGGACAAAATATAAGGGATTTAAGAACATGGTAATGAAATTTGAAAATATACCATATGAAATGAAGAACATGAAAGGAATAAAAAAAAGATTTCTCTTGTGAGAATTCGGCAGCCTAACGGCGTCACTTAAACTTCAACAAAATTGAATTGACAAGGTCAAATAGGGTCTCTCATCATATGAACATAATATTATAGTATGATAGATATGGAGGTCATACCCCAACATAATAGAAATGAACTTGAAAGAATTTACATGAGAGTAGAACTTCAAAACGAGAATGGTGAAGAACCACTTAAAAATTCGGCAGCCTAACGGCGCCACTTAAACTTCAAAAAAATACTGAATTGAAGAGATAAAATGGGGTCTCTCATCATATGAACATAAGATTCCAGTATGATAGATATATATATCATACCCCAACATAACAAAAAGGAACTTGAAAGAATTGACATGAGAGTAGAACTTCAAAACGAGAAGGGTGAAGAACCACTTAAAAATTCGGCAGCCTAACAGCGCCACTTAAAACATCAAAATACTGAATTGAAGAGATCAAATGGGGTCTCTCATCATATGAACATAAGAGTCCAGTATGATATATATAGAGATAATACCCCAATATAACAAAAAGGAACTTGAAATAATTGACATGAAAGTAGAACTTCAAAACGAGAAGGGTGAAGAACCACTTAAAAATTCGGCAGCCTAACGACGCCACTTAAAACATCAAAATACTGAATTGAAGAGATCAAATGGGGTATCTCATCATATGAACATAAGAGTCCAGTATGATATATATAGAGATCATACCCCAATATAAAAAAAAGGAACATGAAAGACTTGAATGAAAATAGAACTTGAAAACGAGGAAGGTGAAAGAATCCCTTAAAAATTCGGTAGCCTAACGACGCCACTTAAACATTCTTAAAACGAATTGATGAGAGCAAGGGGGGGTCTCTCATCATATGAACATGAAATAGGCAGTAGGATGAATATAAAAGAACATCCTCCAACATAAGAACATGGAGTATAAAAGAAAATACATAAAAGAGATTACTTGAAAAGAAAGAGAGGGGTCGGATCCCTTACCTTAAAATGTAACTCTTAAACCTCAAAGGTTGGGACCTTGAGGGCTTGGGGGAACCTTGGGAGGACTCCTTGGGAGGTAATGAGACCATAAATTCGTTGGGAATGAGTGGGGAGTCGAATGGATGAGAGGAGGGCTTGGTATTTATAGGGAAAGTGAGGGGACAAGGCATTAATGGCCAAGGGACACCTCACTAGTGGTTTTGGCAAAACCATGGGCTTGCCCATGGTATTTTCCCATGGTATTGGCCACTTGGGACACATCACACCTTATCTTACTATTCATAATTCGACCATATTGAATATATACTTAATACATCATTTAATGATGTCATTAAACACCCGTAACTTAAAAACTATACTTTCACTATTCACCGAAAATTCAACTTTCTCAGAATAATCCCAAAATTTCACATTAACCAAATATCAATGCTCTGATTTCAAAAATGAAATCCATTTTATAAAAATAATTTTCTAAATATTTTTAAATTAATTTTTAAATAAAAACACTATTCATCGAAAATTCATTTTTTTCAGAAAAATTCCCAAAAATTACCTTAACATAATATCGATGCTCTGAGTTCAAAAATAAAGTCATTTTTATAAAAATAATTTTCTATTTATTTTTAATTAAATTTTTAATTAAAAAACACTATTCATCCGAAAAAACTAATACTTGAATAATAATTTATGAAACCGTTATTTAACCATTTTATTGAATCACATTACTTAATCAAAGTGCCTAGCTTATTTTAATACTTTCTTTAAGTGAGATTACTAATCCATTTGGACACATTATTAATCCTAATCATAAAATCACTATTCATAATTTACTATTCATCAAAAATCAAGTTGATCTTATTAGATTCTAAATTTAGTACTGAACATAATTGCAGAAGACCATTTTTTGAAAATCATTACACATTTTTTATTATTTAGGGTTTACATAAACATATTTAAAATATCCTTTTTCTAAAATTCATCAAAAATTTGCATACTATATTTATCCGGTCATTTGAAAATTCATAAAAGAAATCGAAATTTTATTTAAAACAAAGGATTACACAAGACAGTTACGGTCTCCTTACATAGCCCCTTATCACACCAGCATAGGACCTAAGTGTAAGGTGTGCTAAGGTGAGAGAATCCGAGGGAGGCTCGGCCAACATCGCATGAGTAGTAATTTCTATCAGTTTGAACTTCTCGCGAAGGCGATCCTGTTCTAGCTTTATACGATGAAGTTCAGCTTGGGTTTGGTCCAGAGCAAAGCCCAGTGGTGCTACCTCCTTCCCAAGCTCTGTTAGATGGGCTTCGATTGGTCCAAGACTACTAGGTGAGGCCATCGAATCTTCTTTCTATAATAATTAACCAAGATTACTTGTATTTAGAGACAATAATCAAAACATTTTGTTCACAGTGGTCATATTGACCGATGGTCATATAACAATCAAAACCCAATGGTCTCATTTTAATTATAATCATGTTTATCAAATAAAACATTTTTTTTGAGTATAAAAATAAAATAAAATAACACATGAAATTAGGAAACAAGATTTATTCAAAATTTCGGGCTGTTACAATCTTCCCCCCTTAAGAAATTGTGTCCTCGCAATTTTTAAAATTGGGTTTTGAAATTTCATTGAAATTCCCACATCGGAAAAAGAGTCAGTAACACTATTACTTTAAAAGAAATAAAAGGGAGTACAAAGGCCACCCGAGTTTACTCATACTAGGATTCCATGTAGGAAACATGGACATGGAGGAGAAAACAAAGGGTCACGTTCTGAGGGAGAGTGATAGAGAACATGATTAGGAGAAAGTTAACCATAAGAAAATCCCAAACTTATGATGTGTGTAAGTGGTCTTTGATTAACTAGTAGGAAACGTAAACCAACAACGTTTTTGTTTTACGTTTCTTTTAATAACTTTGAGGAATTCATTTACAACATAGAACAAAAACATAAGGAAATATATCTACCTTCATGTAGAGTTTCATACTTTAATAAGTTTCTACCAAAACTAATCTTTTCTCCAAACGATGAGCATTCAAAACTACTTGGTCTCATCAAAACACAAGAATTATCTTCTAGAGAATCACATAATCCACAAAAGATCAACTATCTATTTCTTCTATCTTTAAACATTATCCCAAAAACAGAAAGAGTAAGGTAAAAAAAATCTTCAAAAAGAAATAATCCCATAGGAATGGAAACTACTTTTAAATCTTCAAGTTCCATGGTACTACCCAAATTTCATCATAGTCCATTCCGTAAATAATGGTCCTTAAGATTCCTCAAAATAAACCAAACTAAGATTGAAACCCAAATACAAGAAAGATTTGATAACATAGTCTTCCAAAATAAACTTCATTGTTTATCTCCAAACAACATCAACCACTCCTAACATCTTATAACAAAAGTAGCTAACCTAAACATATTTTACCCAAGATAGGTTAGTCATTTCCATAAGTAACCTAAATTACTATAAGTTCACCTTAAATTCATCAATTCTTCAAAATATAAGTCAACCTTACTCCTCAATGAAAATACCGTAGTAATCTATTTACCTCGATCAAATATGGTTCCCAAAATAATGAACGTCTTCCAAAATAATAATCATATTTTAATCCCCTAATCATCCCTGTCATATTAATACGACAATCGTCACATTTCCTATCACATTGGTTGTCGGGACATGTTCTTCCATTTCCCACCATTAACTAAGAAGAGAAAGCATAATTAGGGGCTTAAGTACTTAGCTAATAATCATGAAAAGGAACTTAAAGCATATAAGGATAACTTGTAGATGAAAGGTATACCCTAACTTGTGATCTCCTAGGTTCCCATCTAGGTTATGCATGATCATATATTCTTATGTGAATCTTTATTTTATTTTATCTGTGTTCCTTTAACAATGGTTCATACTAAGCTTATGAATTTACCAAAGCATATCCCCCGGGAGTGTCGTAACCAAGAGTGCAGCAAGGCCCGTTGTCGTGTACCAGTTCCCGTTCGAGTCTAGCTCAAAGCGGTGTTTTCGGGTTTTACCCCTATGTACATCTGTGCCAGAGCCACCTCTACCTGCTCGTATCCAGACAGGGATGTATTTGCTTGGCAACCCCTTACTCAATCCTCACCAAAATACCAGGAATATTTCCTATATTTAAACTTTTCTATAGGGTTTTCCTAGTGTTTTCATATCCTAATTTCCACAAATAACTAAACCATCCTTTGATACCAACTATAGAATCCCGTCTTTTTATCACATAAACTTTCATTACATTTTACAAAACCGAGGATCTTTAAGGTTTAGTGTCTTGGAAACCAGGAACATAAAACATGAAAAGAACAAAAACACTCTTCTTAAACACTTGAAAGGATTCTCCTTAAGTTCATCCTAGGTTCATTACTGCATCTCATAACCTGGGGAAATACATCAAAAGAAAGGGTGAGCAGAAAGCCTAGTAAGGGAAACAAGAGAAACATTTTACATGTGAACTTTAGATACTTCAATAAGGACATGAAAAGAAATTTAAGGCATGAGAAAGAAATAATGAGATACATCATAAAAAAATAACATTTTTCATAACTTGAAGATGTGGCTGCAACATTTAATATTGACAATAGTTTCGTTTCACCAAGGTCCATCCCCAAGGTGTCATTAAAAATTACCAAGGTTATTCACCATGGCGTCGTTAAAAATGGTCATCTCTAGAGATTAAGTCTTTAGCCAATGCATTGGAGCGCTATCAGGGCGCACCCTTAAATTTGCCTTTATTATCATGTGATCCACATATATCATCATCAAACATTTCATAAATAACCCATATAGCATAAAATAAATGGGTTTCATTTCATAATCATAACATTTTAAAAAACTGCTTTAAAGACATGATCTTTACGTCACTTTAAACCCACGGAAAGGGAAAGAGGGTTTCATTTATGTAATTCCAAGAATTTAAAATAGAACATTTTGATATATATGTGAATACCCCTGTAGAAATAAGAGCTTTGAGTATTCACTTTATAACATAAAATAATTTTTTTGAAAGGAGAGAGAGGCATTTTGAGACGAAAATTCTGCAGCATAACGGCTATGCTACAAGGTTTTAGAAAACATTGAGAAGAGAGGGGACATGGGTCAAACATTCATAAATGACCCATCAAACTGTAGAGGGACAAAATATAAGGGATTTAAGAACATGGTAATGAAATTTGAAAATATACCATATGAAATGAAGAACATGAAAGGAATAAAAAAAAGATTTCTCTTGTGAGAATTCGGCAGCCTAACGGCGTCACTTAAACTTCAACAAAATTGAATTGACAAGGTCAAATAGGGTCTCTCATCATATGAACATAAGATTCAAGTATGATAGATATGGAGGTCATACCCCAACATAATAGAAATGAACTTGAAAGAATTGACATGAGAGTAGAACTTCAAAACGAGAATGGTGAAGAACCACTTAAAAATTTGGCAGCCTAACGGCGCCACTTAAACTTCAACAAAATACCGAATTGAAGAGATCAAATGGGGTCTCTCATCATATGAACATAAGAGTCCATTATGATAGATATAGAGATCATACCCCAACATAACAAAAAGGAACTTGAAAGAATTGACATGAGAGTAGAACTTCAAAACGAGAAGGGTGAAGAACCACTTAAAAATTCGGCAGCCTAACAGCGCCACTTAAAAAATCAAAATACTGAATTGAAGAGATCAAATGGGGTCTCTCATCATATGAACATAAGAGTCCAGTATGATATATATAGAGATCATACCCTAATATAACAAAAAGGAACTTGAAATAATTGACATGAAAGTAGAACTTCAAAACGAGAAGGGTGAAGAACCACTTAAAAATTCGGCAGCCTAACGGCGCCACTTAAAACATCAAAATACTGAATTGAAGAGATCAAATGGGGTCTCTCATCATATGAACATAAGAGTCCAGTATGATATATATAGAGATCATACCCCAATATAACAAAAAGGAACATGAAAGACTTGAATGAAAATAGAACTTGAAAACGAGGAAGGTGAAAGAATCCCTTAAAAATTCGGCAGCCTAACGGCGCCACTTAAACATTCTTAAAACGAATTGATGAGAGAAAGGGGGGGTCTCTCATCATATGAACATGAAATAGGCAGTAGGATTAATATAAAAGAACATCCTCCAACATAAGAACATGGAGTATAAAAGAAAAGACATAAAAGAGATTACTTGAAAAGAAAGAGAGGGGTCGGATCCCTTACCTTAAAATGTAACTCTTAAACCTCAAAGGTTGGGACCTTGAGGGCTTGGGGGCACCTTGGGAGGACTACGTGGGAGGTAATGAGACCAGAAATTCGTTGGGAATGAGTGGGGAGTCGAATGGATGAGAGGAGGGCTTGGTATTTATAGGGAAAGTGAGGGGACAAGGCATTAATGGCCAAGGGACACCTCACTAGTGGTTTTGGCAAAACCATGGGCTTTCCCATGGTATTTTCCCATGGTATTGGCAACTTGGGACACCTCACACCTTATCTTACTATTCATAATTCGACCATATTGAATATATACTTAATACATCATTTAATGATGTCATTAAACACCCGTAACTTAAAAACTATACTTTCACGATTCACCGAAAATTCAACTTTCTCAGAATAATCCCAAAATTTCACATTAACCAAATATCAATGCTCTGATTTCAAAAATGAAATCCATTTTATAAAAATAATTTTCTAAATATTTTTAAATTAATTTTTAAAAAAAAACACTATTCATCGAAAATTCATTTTTTTCAGAAAAATTCCCAAAAATTACCTTAACATAATATCGATGCTCTGAGTTCAAAAATAAATTCATTTTTATAAAAATAATTTTCTATTTATTTTTAATTAAATTTTTAATTAAAAAACTCTATTCATCCGAAAAAACTAATACTTGAATAATAATTTATGAAACCGTTATTTAACCATTTTATTGAATCACATTACTTAATCAAAGTGCCTAGCTTATTTTAATACTTTCTTTAAGTGAGATTACTAATCCATTTGGACACATTATTAATGCTAATCATAAAATCACTATTCATAATTTACTATTCATCAAAAATCAAGTTGATCTTATTAGATTCTAAATTTAGTACTGAACATAATTGCAGAAGACCATTTTTTGAAAATCATTACACATTTTTTATTATTTAGGGTTTACATAAACATATTTAAAATATCCTTTTTCTAAAATTCATCAAAAATTTGCATACTATATTTATCCGGTCATTTGAAAATTCATAAAAGAAATCGAAATTTTATTTAAAACAAAGGATTACACAAGACAGTTACGGTCTCCTTACATAGCCCCTTATCACACCAGCATAGGACCTAAGTGTAAGGTGTGCTAAGGTGAGAGAATCCGAGGGAGGCTCGGCCAACATCGCACGAGTAGTAATTTCTATCAGTTTGAACTTCTCGCGAAGGCGATCCCATTCTAGCTTTATACGATGAAGTTCAGCTTGGGTTTGGTCCAGAGCAAAGCCCAGTGGTGCTACCTCCTTCCCAAGCTCTGTTAGATGGGCTTCAATCGGTCCAAGACTACTAGGTGAGGCCATCAAATCTTCTTTCTATAATAATTAACCAAGATTACTTGTATTTAGAGACAATAATCAAAACATTTTGTTCACAGTGGTCATATTGACCGATGGTCATATAACAATCAAAACCCAATGGTCTCATTTTAATTATAATCATGTTTATCAAATAAAAAATTTTTGTTGAGTATAAAAATAAAATAAAATAACACATGAAATTAGGAAACAAGATTTATTCAAAATTTCGGGCTGTTACAACTCTTGGATAATTTTTTTTCAAGATTGTCCTTAGTATTAAGGATATAGAATTTTCAACTAAATACTTTTAAGTAGATAACTTTGGGTTTTCTATTGTTCCACAACTCATATGGAGTTATTTTAAGAATAGTTCTAATAAACACTCTACTGATAATATAACATGCTGTATTTATAGCTTCAGCCCAAAAATAAATAGGTAATTAATATTCACTAAGCATGGTTCTAGAAATATCTTGCAGGGTTCTATTTCTTCTTTCTAAAAATCTATTATGTTGAGGTGTTCTAGGGGTAGATAAATTATGAATATTACCATTTTGTGAGAAAAATGATTCAAACTCTTGATTTTCAAACTCACAGCCATGATCACTTCTTAAGGGTTTAATTCTAATTCCACTAAGATTTTCTACAATTTTGACATATTTGGTAAAATGAGAACATGATTCACTTTTGTGATCCAAAAATAAAGTCCAAGTATATCTAGAAAATTCATCTACAAGAACATAAACAAAATGCTTCCCATTTAAAATAGAAACTTTATATGGTCCCAAAAAATCCATGTGAACCAATTTGAGTGGTTGAGAAGTTGAAAGTTCTTTCTTTGGTTTGAAGGAAATTTTGTGTTGCTTTCCCTTTTGACAAGGATTACACACTTTATCCTTTGGAAACTCATGTTTGGGTAGGTCTTTGACTAAGATTTTTCTATTTAACTTTCTAAGGGAGTGAGTATTACAGTGTCCTAGTCTCCTACGCCAAATCCAAGATTCTTTGTGAAATACACTTAAACATAAATCATTTTGAGAAACTTAAGAATCTAAGTTAACAGAATATACATTTTCATTTCTTAAAGCCAGAAATACTAATTCATTTTTAAAATTGAAAACATTGCAAGCATCATTTTAAAATTTAACATGAAATCCATCATCACATAGTTGTGAAATACTAAGAAGATTATATTTCAATCCATCAACAAAAAGTACTTTGGAAATCAAAACTGAGTTAGAGTTACCAATTTCACCAAGGCCAATAATATTTCCTTTGAAATTTTCACTAAAGGTGACATGTAAAGACCCGTAAAATTCAAGGAAATTTTTTTCTTAATTTTCTTGGGAGTTTTACAAGAACGAAGTTTCTGACGTCACCTGATTCCGAGGCCCGGTGTTCTCGGAATTATTTTCCGAAGTTTATCTCGGGTACGTTCAGTGAACGAATGAGTAGGGTTTTCTAACTTTTGAACCGGTGCTCGAAATCGAATTCCGAGGGCACCGGTGGAATCAAAGCGCCAATATTTTCTTAGAAACGCCTTTTCTAGAGTTGCGTTTGATCAGGTGTGGTTTTTTTTTAATTTTTGGGGTTGAGTTAAAAAAAATAAAATAAAAGTGGTGCGACACTTTATTTTATTTCACTTAAAGCCACTTAAGCTAAGTTAAGCAGATAAGGTGGGACCCACAATATCCTACCCACTTGGTAGGATATTTTTGAGGTGGGGCCTGCATGAGCCCCACCGTTTCTTCCCTCCTAAGTAACGCACCCACAACCCCCCTTTTTAATGAAAGTAAAACCTTACGTTTTTATGGTTAAGAAACGCCTCATTAAATTGAGCGGTTAAATCATTACAATTAATTCTTTGAATTAATTGTTCGTTTCTTATCTTTTGAATTTCAAAAGCTTAGGTCGATAATAAAATAAGTGTTGAACTTATTTTATTTCGTTGGTTGGGTTGTGTTGTGTTAATCCTTTGGGAGAAAAAAAGAGAGGATTCTTAGTTCTTCGACGAAGAACGCGAAGAACTCTCTACCGCCAACGAAGAAAGTGAAGAATTCTCTACCGCCAATGAAGAATGCCAACCTCCGTCAGCGAAAGACGCCTTCCTCGGAGCTCACCTAACGCCAGCGACGTTCCTTCCGCGACGAACCTCTTCTTCCGCGACGACCCTATTCTTCCACGACGGTTAATTCCGCGACGAACGCTTGTTCGACGACAACGTTGAGGTAGGGGTTTTATGCGTTTCTCTTTTGTGTTCTCTTCCGTCATTATCTTCCCTTACTTGAACTGCCTGTTATCATGATAATGGGAGGAGGTCGGACTACACGAACACGGCTGGCACTCCTCCCCTTTTTTTGGTTATTGGTTTTTTTGCGGCGATCAAGGCAACGCAGTGCCGAAGCACCGCGCGGAATTTTGATAAGGAAAGGGGGAGAATCACGGTGCCGTTGCGCCGCGCCGTGGAAGAAAAACCAAGACGCGGCGCCGTCGTGCCGTGCTGTTGAAAACGAACCAAAGATGCGGCGCCGTCACGCCGCATCGGAGAACCACTAAAGCACCGTGGCCGGAGTGAGGCAGTGGAGGAGGGGCACGACGCCGATGCGCCGCGCCGGACGAACCAAGGCCGCGGCCGGTTCCAGGCCGTGGCGGAGCAGCGGAACCGGCGGCCGGTACCGGGCCGCCGACATCGGAGCAAGGGGACCGACCCTTGTCGGTCCCATGGTGGCGCAGCCGGCCGGCCAGTGCGGGCCGGCCCATTCGAGGGAAACGCCGGGGGTCGTAACCCCCATCCGGCTAGCTGAGTGGCCCCATAAAGGGGCCGCGGTTTCCTTCACACGGGGGCAACGCCCCCCCGCACCCGAAACGGCTAGGCCGTTCGGCCGAGCCCCTGGCCAGCGCGCCCAGCGCGCTGGGCTGGCTGCCGGGCCGGTCCGCCAGACCGGGCCGCACCCAGGCCAGGCCGGGCCGTACCGCGCCCAACGGGCCGGACCCGAACCCGGGACGGGTTGACCCGGTTCGGGCCGACCCTGGGGGTATCGAGCCGGGTCAGACAGGGCCCGAACCCCCTATTACCGAACCTTTTTCGGTCCGTTGCCCATAACCTGAGCTACTGGCCTCCGATCGACGCACCGTCAGTTGTGATGCGATACTTGGATCGAGAAGACCATTTCGGTATATCGCACTCAAGGTTTTGGAGCACCTTGGATTCAGCCGGGTTGGTTCGTACACGAAACCAACCGGTCCCTCGGAGCGGAAACACTTATAACTTGAGCTCCGGACGTCCGATTGACGTGCTGTTGACTTTGATGGATTTCTCTAAGTGAGACAGATCTTTTGGTTTACTCCGCCCGAGGTTTGGACGCAGGTGGAGTACGGTCGGGTTGGTTTTGACTTAAAAACCAACCGGGCCCCTAGGACGAAAAAGCCAATAACTCTCAGACTGGGCATCCGATTGACGTGCCGTCTGTGACGTTAAGTACCTATTGACGATACAGAACTTTTGGATACATCAACTCCAAAATTTGTGTCAGTTTATGTATCAGCCTCTCGGCTCGTGGAGCGGACCCTCCCGAATGAGCTTGCTGTGTGCGGAAACCCTAGAGCTGGCTGCGACTGCGACGACGACGACGACTGTACAGAGATCCTCAGTGGATTTGACGGCGACGACTACAACACTCAGCGATCCTACGTGGACCAGTGCTACCGATCCTCTGTGGGTCCGATCCTGTGTGGGTCAGCGCTCAGCGGTCCTGTGTGGGCCAGCGCCTACAGATCCTGTTTGGGTCTGATCCTGTGTGGGTCTTTGCGGGGGTTAGTTACCTATCGATCCTGTGTGGGTCATTGCGGGGGTTAGTTACCTATCGATCCTGTGTGGGTCAGATCCTTTGTGGGTCATTGTAGGGGTTAGTTACCTATCGATCCTGTGTGGGTCATTGCGGGGGTTAGTACCTATTGATCCTTTGTGGGTTCGACGACATAGATGAATCAGTGGATATATCTGATCATCTCTATCTTCATACGAAGAAGTATACCTGTGTGAGATGAATATTGACTTGATATCCTATGTGGATTACGTTATGCTTTTCTGTGTGGATTGGGTTGTGTTTTCCTATGTGGAATGGGTTAAGTTTTCCTGTGTGGACTGGGTTGTACTTGGGCTCAGAGTTAGAGCGAACTGGAATTGATGACTTAGGTATATGTATGGGCATATACCTAAGTAGTGACTGATGTTACTTCGTGATTGTATCTTTCCTTTGTGGATTATCCTTTGTGGATTCTGGGAGACCTTTGGGGGTCTCGGGGTCCCTACTGAGTAGCTTATACTCACCCCTGCATGGGCTATGCCCGCACTACATTGTGTTGATTGCAGATGACGGACAACACTGATCGTGGTTGAGGCTTGCAGAGCAGGACGGTACCTGGTGGTGGACCACTGGGCGGGACGTACTCGGAGTGGACGACTGGACCGAGGAGCTGTGGAGGCTATCTGTACTCACCCTTCAGGTGGGACTTTCAGTGGACGACTCGACGTTGCGGCTTTACTTTTCAGTTGCTGTTTTCCCTTTTCAGTTTTACTTTACTTTCAGTTTGGGTTTGTATATTGGCCCACTTACTTTTCCGCACTTACTGTTATACTCATTTTTTTACTTAGTTTTTACTTCTTCTTGCTTGCTCTGTGGTGTTTGTTTACTTTACAAAGGCAATGCCTTCCATTTTTACCGGGAATTACGCCTTAGTGCTAGTCTCCAGCCCCTGGACTATGGAAGGCGGGCATGGGGTAGTCAGGACATGGGCCCCGAGGACGGGTCATGACAAATTGGTTTCAGAGGAGTTTGGTTCTACCACAGAACTTTGGACTATGAACTTTTTCTATGTGAATCAATAGTGTTAAGTGTATTGGGTGTGGCTATCAGTACAAGGAGTCCAGAGTTGGTGTGGCGGCCGACATATCCGTACACCAGGACCCTGACTTCTGATTTCCGACTTAATGCACGAAAACGTTGATTGCATGTGTGTTTCAAGTTTTATTTGTGATTACTTTGTTTCAACTCACCAGGTATACTGTTCTGACCGTGGTGCACCTATCTCTTTTCAGGATGGACCCACGACAGCAGCCAGCTAGGGTTCCGAGAGTTGTGCGTGATGATAGCCCACCGAGCGACGAGACCTCGGTACAGGGACCTTTGACAGCAGAGGCACCAGTGGTACCTCTACCCGCCGAGCCACCGATGCTACCAGCCCCAACCGCTGACGATGCACTTCGCCTTAGTGCACTGCACGAGTTTCAGCGCCGGCAACTGCCCAGGTTCCATGGGGAGACGTACCCTCAGGCAGCCGAGGATTGGCTGGAGGCAGTTGTACGGGTTTTCAGGTTAGTGAGGACACCAGCAGACCCCATGGTGATCCTCGCAGCGAGCCTACTGCACGTGACAACAGGCAGATGGTGGAGCTTGATGCTCCAGGTGCGTGATGAGGAATCTATCCTCTAGAAGGACTTTGAGAGCCTCTTTTGCTCAGAGTTCTTCCCAGTCACCCTCCGTGCGGTGCGCATCCAGGAGCTTTTACAACTGCGGCAGGGCATCTTGACGGTCGCCCAGTACTTGGCGATATTTACCGATCTCTCGCGCTACTCGACAGATATGGTATGGGACCCATTCTTCTGGGCCCGGACCATTGAGCAGGGGTTGAGGCATGAGATCAGGGCATCAATGATCTCCCTCAGCATTCCGACTCAAGCAGGAGTACTGGAGCGAGCCCTTTTGATCGAGAGATTTCTTGCTGAGTCTACATCAGTAACGAGACCTACCGCAGGGCGGCAGGTTGCAGATTCTTCTGCAGCAGGCAGTCGACAGGTGACTCATGGGTCCAGGCAGACCAGACCCTCAGGAAGACGACCTCAGGACACTGGCTCAACAGTGCGGGGCACACAATGTGGATCCAATCTTTCAAGAGGCAGACAATGCTACACATGCGGCGGACAGGGCCATATGGCTCGTGACTGCCTGACCCGCCATGCTCAGGAGCAGCAGATGGTTGAGGGGCCACCCAGGAAGAGGCAGAGGGTCGACCATGGCGGTCTGCAAGGAGCAGGCAGATGAGGCAGAGGAGCTGGCCGAGCAGCAGGTGGTGGGTGATGCTTTGAGGCTCTACCACCACCACCACCAGGAGGACCACCCCGACCATAGGGAGCTTGCGGGCGGAGACAGGCATAGCTCCAGGCAGTGGAGGCCTACGACCACGGCGTGCCCGAGATGATTCGAGGTACTATCTGTGTCTATTCCACCCTTTATGCAGTTTTTATAGACACATGAGTGAGTCATTCTTTCATAGCCGCTGCCCTTGTTTAGAGCTCAGAGATTCCGATAGAGTCGTTGGCTCTATCCTTACGGCTGGAGACTCCTACGGGAGCAGACTCGATGATTACACACTGGTGCCAGTAGTGTGAGCTTACTATAGGAGGCGAGATCTTCAAATGGGATCTTCTTGTAGCGGCGTCGAGGCCTTACGACGTCATCTTGGGCATGGATTAGTTATCTATAGTCCATGCTCAGATCGATTGTATTAGGCGCAAGGTGCGATGTGTACGCATCGACAGGAGCAGGTTCACCTTCACTGTCGATAAGGGATCCTTCGTTGCACAGGATGGACTCCCGCAGAGGAGAGGACAACCCTTCACTCATCAGTTGGCTAGCCTCATCCTAGGAGCAGTTGACGTGCAGAGTCCTGGTTTTCTTGTAGTGGTGGATCAGTATGCAGACATTTTTCCTGATGACGTTCCAGGACTACCTCCTTACAGAAAGGTAGACTTTTATATTGACCTATACCCCGGGATAGCCCCGATATCTACCCCACCATATCGGATGGCTCCCGCCGAGCTTCGAGAGCTATGGGTACAGTTGGAGGACTTGCAGGGAAAGGGATTCATACGATCCAGTGTTTCACCCTGGGCTTCCCCGATATTGTTCGCCAAGAAGGCGGATGGGAGCTTGCGACTTTGTGTCGACTATCGTCGCCTGAACCAGGTGACGGTGAGGAATAAGTATCTGCTACCAAGGATTGATGACCTCTTTGATCAGATCAAGGGATCACAGTGGTTCTCAAAGATAGACCTCAGGTCAGGCTATCATCAGCTCAGAGTTCGGGACAAGGACGTGTAGAAGACGACCTTCAGATGTCGGCATGACCACTATTAGTTCTTGGTTATACCCTTCGGTGTAACCAATGCTCCTGCAGTGTTCATGGGTCTCATGAACAGGATCTTTCAGCCATACCTCGATTGATTTGTCGTGGTCTTCATCGACGGCATTTTGATTTACTCGACGACTGAGGAGGAGCACGCCTACCACTTGCGGGTTGTACTAGACACACTATGAGAGCACCAGCTTTATGGAAAGCTCTCGAAGTGTCAGTTCTGGATATGTGAGGTACACTTCTTGGGACACGTCATCTCTGAGGCATGAGTTGCGGTGGATCCTGCGAAGATCGAGGAAGTGCTAGCTTGGGAGCCGCCCAGGAGCGTGACGGAGGTGCGGAGTTTCTTGGGACTAGCTGGGTACTACCGGAGATTTGTGCCAGAATTCTCCAGAGTTGTGGCACCACTCTCAGCTTTGATGAAGAAGGGGAAAACCTTTGTGTGGTCAGACAGATGTCAGGAGAGCTTCCATGAGCTGAGATAGAGATTGACCAGTGCACCTATCTTTAGGTTTCCAGAGGAGGGAGTAGGGTACGTAGTCTACTACGATGCATCAGGGACCAGACTTGGGTGTGTCCTGATGCAGGAGCTGGCAGTGATCGCCTATGGATCATGTCAGTTGAGGTCACATGAGCAGAACTACGCTACCCATGACCTGGAGTTAGCAGCAGTGGTCTTCGCTCTGAAGATATGGCGAAACTATCTGATGGGAGAGTGCTTTACAGTCTATTCTGACCATCAGAGCCTCAGGTACATATTCTCTCAGAAGGACTTGAACCTGAGACAGCGGCGATGGCTCGAGTTCCTCCAGGACTATGACTTTGAGATAGTCTATACTCCTGGGAAGGGGAATGTAGTAGCCGATGATCTCAGCAAGAGAACGGGCATTCAGCTGCTTGGGGAGGCGACAGAGCAGCTAGCCGCTTTGAAGATATCCTTTGTGGATAGAGATGGAGCAGCCTTCCTTCAGTCACTCACAGTCACTCCTCCACTACTGCAGTGGGTCAGAGAGGCACAACGTGGGGACGCTGACTGTGAGATGCGGCATGCGCAGATATCCTCAGGACAAGCACCTGATGGTTTCTCCTTAGGAGGAGAGCACTTCTTCCTTTTCAGAGGACGTACCTTGGTACCAGTTTCTTTACGGGAGGAGGTGCTGAGGGAGTTTCACACTTCCCCTTTGGCGGTACATCATGGAGTGGCGAAGATGTACCAGGATCTCAGACGACAGCACTGGTGGCCGGGCATAAAGAAGGCTATGGAAGAGTTCGTCTCTCGATGCCTCACCTGCCAGCAGGTGAAGGCAGAGAATCAGGTACCAGCAGGCTTGGTACAACCCTTGGAGGTCCCGAAGTAGAAGTGGGACGGGATTTCTATGGACTTCGTGACTGGACTTCCACACACTTCCAGAGGTCACGACTCCATTTGGGTGATTGTCGACCGACTCACCAAGTCGGCTCATTTCTTACCCATCAGAGAGCAGGGATTAGTGGAGAGATTGGGACGTCTCTACGTTCAGGAGATTGTATGACTTCATGGTGTTCCATCATCTATTGTCTCCGATCGAGATGCTCGCTTTACTTCCCGGCTTTGGAAGGGGTTGCAGGAGGCGTTCGGGACACAACTACGTCTGAGCACCTCCTTTCACCCTCAGACAGATGGTCAGACGAAGAGGACCATTCAGACTCTTGAGGACATGCTCCGCGCATGTGTCCTTGACTTTGGTCGCAGTTGGGAGGACCACCTACCCTTGGTGGAGTTCGAGTACAACAACAGCTACCACTCCACCATCGGGATGGCACCATACGAGGCGTTGTACGATCGACCTTGCAGATCTACTTTGTACTGGACAGATCCTGGGGAGGCAGCACTTGTGGGACCAGAGATGGTTCAGGCCACGACAGAGAAGGTCCAGATCATCTAGGAGCGGATGAGGATAGCTCAGAGCCGACAGAAGTCCTATGCTGACAGGAGGCGGAGGCCACTGGAGTTTGAGGATGGCGACCACGTCTTCTTGCAGGTCTCACCTCGATGTGGATTACGGAGATTTGGCCGAGGCGGCAAGTTGTCTCCACGCTTCATCAGACCATTCCAGGTCCTCAGCAGGATTGGCGAGGTGGCTTATCACCTTGCTCTACCACCTCAGTTGCACCGGGTGCATGACGTCTTCCACGTATCTCAGCTGAGGAGAAACGTGCACGACCCGAAGCATATCATTGACCATGGGGAGATGGACGTTGATGATGGGGCAACTTTTGCAGAGGTCCCAGTGGAGATCGAGGATCGACAGGAGTGGGTCCTAGGTGGATGGTCGATTCCTCTAGTGCGCATCAGATGGCAGCACGAGAACCTCCAGGAGAGCACTTGGGAGTGGGAGGCTCAAATGTGTGCTCAATACCCACATTTATTTCCCTATTTTTTGATGTGTCTTTACAGGGACATAAATCCCTGAGGTGGGAGTGATGTAAAGATACGTAAAATTCACAGAAATGTTTTTCTTAATTTTATTGGGAGTTTTATAAGAATTCATTTTCTGACAGCACCTGATTTCGAGGCCCGATGTGCCCGAAATCATTTTCTGAAGTTTAGCTCGGGTACATTCAGTGAACGAACGAGCGGGGTTTTCTAACTTTTGAACCGGTGCTCAGAATCGAATTCTGAGGGCACCGGTGGAATCGCAACGCTAGTATTTTCTTAGAAACACCTTTTCCGGAGTTGCGTTTTCTCGGGTGTGGTTTTTTTAATTTTTGGGGTTAAGTTAAGAAATAAAATAAAAGTGGTGCGACACTTTATTTTATTTCACTTAAATCCACTTAAGCTAAGTTAAGAAGATAAGGTGGAACCAAAAATGTCCTACCCACTTGGTAGGATATTTGTGAGGTGGGGCCCGCACGAGCCCCACCATTTCTTCCCTCCTAAGTAACGCACCTGCAACCCCCCTTTTTAATGAAAGTCAAACCTTACATTTTTCTGGTTAAGAAACGCCTCATTAAATTGAGTGGTTAAATCATTACAATTAATTCTTTGAATTAATTGTTCGTTTCTTATCTTTTGAATTTCAAAAGATTAGGTCGATAATAAAATAAGTTTTGAACTTATTTTATTTCATTGGTTGGGTTGTGTTGTGGTAAAGCTTTGGGAGAAAAAAAGAGAGGATTCTTCGTTCTTCGAAGAAGAACACGAAGAACGCTCTACCACCAACGAAGAACGCGAAGAACGCTCTAACGCCAATGAAGAACGCCAACCTCCGTCGGCGAAAGACGCCTTCCTCGGAGATCACCTAACGCCAGCGACGTTCCTTCCGCGATGATCCTCTTCTTCCGCGACGACCCTCTTCTTCTGCGACGGTTAATTCCGCGACGAACGCTTGTTCGAAGACAACGTTGAGGTAGTAGTTTTATGCATTTCTCTTTTGTGTTTTCTTCCGTTGTTATCTTCCCTTCCTTGAACCACCTGTTATTGTGATAATGGGTGGAGGTCAGACCGCACGAACACGACCGACACTCCTCCCCCTTTTTTTGGTTGTTGGTTTTGTTGCGGAGATCAAAGCAACGCGGTGCCGAAGCACCGCACGGAATTTTGATAAGGAAAGGTGGAGAAGCGCGGCGCCGTCGCGCCACGCCGTTGAATACGAACCAAGAGGCGGCGCCATCGCGCCGCGCCGTTGAAAACGAACCGAAGATGTGGCACTGTCGCGCCGCACCAGAGAACCACTAAAGCACCGTGACCGGAGTGGGGCCGCGGCGGAGGGGCGCGGTGCCGATGCGCTACACTGGACGAACCTAGCCCGCAGCCGGTTCCGGGCCGCGGCGGAGCAGCGGAACCGGCGACCGGTACCTGGCTGCCGGTGTCGGAGCAAGGGAACCAGCCCTTGCCGGTCCCGTGGTGGTGCAGCCGGCCGGCCGGTTCGTGGGAAACACCGGGAGTCGTAACCCCCGGCCGGCCAACTGAGCGGCCCCATTAAAGGGCCACAGTTTCCTTCACGCGGGGGCATCACCCCCCCCCCCCGCACCCAAAACGGCTCGGCCGTTCGGCCGGGCCCCTGGCCAGCGCGCCGCGCGCCGGGCTGGCTGCCAGGACGGTCCGCCAGCCCGGGCCACGTCGGCCGGGCCGGGCCATGCCCAAGTGGGCCAGACCCGGACCTGGGACGGGTCGACCCGGTTCGGGCCGACCCTGGGGGTATCAGGCTTGGTTGGACCGGGCCCGAACCCCCTATTACTGAACCTTTTTCGGTCCGTTTCCCATAACTTGAGCTACGTGCCTCCAATCGATGCACCGTCAGTTGCGATGCGATCCTTGGATCGAGATGGTCGTTTCGGTATATCGCACTCAAGGTTTCAGAGCACCTTGGGTTCGGCCGGGTTGGTTCGTACACGAAACCAACTGGGCTCTCGGAGCGGAAACACTTATAACCTGAGCTCCGGACGTCCGATTGACGTGCCGTCGACTTTGATGGATTCCTCTAAGTGATACGGATATTTTGGCTTACTCCGACTGATGTTTGGATGCAGGTGGAGTACGGTTGGGTTGGTTTTGACTTAAAAACCAACCGGGCCCCTGGGACGAAAAAGCCAATAACTCTCAGACCGAGCATCCGATTGACGCGTCGTCTGTGACGTTAAGTTACTATTGACGATACGGAACTTTTGGATACATAAAATATGGAATTTGTGTCAGTTGATGTATCAGCCTCTCGGCTCGTGGAGCGGACCCTCCCGAACGAGCTTGCTGTGTGCGGAAACCCTAGAGCTGGCTGCGACTGTGACGACGACGACGACTGTACAGAGATCCTTAGTAGATTCGACAGTGACGACTACAACACTCAAGGATCCTACGTGGATCAGTGCTACCGATCCTATGTGGGTCATCGCTCAGCGGTCCTGTGTGGGATAGCGCCTACAGATCCTGTCTGGGTCCGATCCTGTGTGGGTCTTTGCGGGGGTTAGTTACCTATCGATCCTATGTGGGTCATTGCGGGGGTTAGTTACCTATCGATCCTGTGTGGGTCAGATCCTTTGTGGGTCATTGCGGGGGTTAGTTACCTATCAATCCTCTGTGGGTCAGATCCTTTGTGGGTCATTGCGGGGGTTAGTACCTATCGATCCTTTGTGGGTCCGACGACATAGATGAATCAGTGGATATATCTGATCCTCTCTATCGTCATACGAAGAAGTATACCTGTGTGAGCTGAATCTTGACTTGATATCCTGTGTGGATTACGTTATTCTTTCCTGTGTGGATTGGGTTGTGTTTTACTATGTGGAATGGGTTACATTTTCCTGTGTGGACTGGGTTGTACTTGGGCTCGGAGTTGGAGCGAACTGGAATTGATGACTTAGGTATATGTATGGGCATGTACCTAAGTAGTGACTGATGTTACTTCGTGATTGTATCTTTCCTTTATGGATTATCCTTTGTGGATTCTGGGAGACCTTCGGGGGTCTCGGGGTTCCTACTGAGTAGCTTATACTCACCCCTGCACGGGCTATGCCCGCACTACGTTGTATTGATTGCAGGCGACGGACAACGCTGATCGTGGTTGAGGCTTGCGAAGCAGGACGGTACCTGGTGGTGGACCACTGGGCGGGACGTACTCAGAGCGGACGGCTGGACCAAGGAGTTTTGGAGGCTATCTGTACTCACCCTTCAGGTGGGACTTCCAGTGGATGGCTCGATGCTGCGACTTTACTTTTTAGTTGTTGTTTTCCCTTTTTAGTTGTACTTTACTTTCAGTTTGGGTTTGTATACTAGCCCACTTACTTTTCTGCACTTACTGTTATACTCAGTTTTTTACTTAGTGTTTACTTCTTCTTTCTTGCTCTGTGGTGTTTGTTTACTTTACAAAGGCAATGAATTCCCTTTTTTACTGGGAATTACACCTTGGTGCTAGTCGCCAGCCCCTGGCCTATGGAAGGCGGGCTTGGGGTAGTCACGACACGGGCCCCGAGGATGGGTCGTGACATGACATGTCCTCCATCAATTTTTATTAAATTCTTGGAGCATGAATAGTCTCCTATAATGTGTCTTGAACACCCAATGTCCAAGTATCATAAGCTTTTACAGGAACTCTTTAAGATACTTTCCTACAAAATAGTCAAATAAAAATAGATTTTGGTACCCATACTTGTTTGGGTCTAGTATATTAGTGACTGGTGATTTAGGAACCCATATCTACCTCATAGGTTTCCTATAATAATTATGTAAAGTACTTGAAAAATAAACTCTATTTGATCTAGAAAATATTGAAGCAATAGAGAGTGTATCCTAATTCTAACTATCTGAATGTTTTCTAGAACTAGGAGTAAAACTGTATGTCCTAGACTTAGAAACAAAATTAGTTCTTCCAAAATTTCTTTTACCAGGTTGATAGCCAATGCCTATAGTATATTTAGGATCAATATATTTACCTAGAATTTGTACCAAGGTATCTTTACTATTAGTAAACATTTCATGATACTTTTTCAATTTCTCATTAGATAGTTTTAGTTCATTATTTTCTTTGAGTAATTGAGCATTTTTATCCAATTATATACTAAGTTCAGTTTTAACAGTTGAGGTAAGAGCATGCTATTTCTTTAAAGACTTGTATTTATCTTTTAGTTCATTACATCTCTCTTAAAGAATATTACAGTATTCAAACTTTTCCTAATTATACATATTTTCAGATTCACTCTCATCTCCAGAATAATAGGAATTGTGTACAGAAGATTCCAGTGTTACCTCAGATGTGTTTTACATAAAACACATATTGGATTTGTTATCCTATTCATAATGTGAAGATTCTGAGTTACTTAAACTGTCCTTATAAGCACTCCATATTGCTTTCATTTATATTTTATACTTTCTATCTTTGTCCTCATATTTCTTTTTGTACTTGATCTTGGGATAGTCAGACTTTATATGTCCCTTTCATTTACATTCATAGAAGACAATCTCATCAGACTTGTCACTTCTTTTCCAATCTATCTTCCAACTTCCTTTTTGATGATACATTCCCTTGAAGTTAGGCTTTCTGAAAAATTTCTTCTTCTTGTAAAATCGATTAATCCTTATAGATAATTGAGCCATTCTTCATCACTGTTAGGTGACGATTGTTCACTACTAGAACTTTCTACAGAGACTTCAAATTTTCCTTTCTCCTTGTGTTTAGAGGTTGTGGTCTTGAATGCAAATAATTTTATTTTGGGTTTATCCTCCTCTTACTTGTTGAATTTCATCTCCTATTCATACATCATCAGTTTCCCAATGAGTTCTTTTATAGGTAATTTTCTAATTTCGCATGATTCTCTAATAGAGACAGAGTTTCCTCTCCATCTGTCAGGTAGGCATATGAGAATCCTCATGATCTATTCTTTAGCAGCGACTTCTCTTCCAAGAGAAATAAATATGTTGAAAATTTCTTTGAACCTAAGATATATGTAAGAAATAGGCTCATTAAGTTTCATTTTAAATTTATCATATTTAATATTATAAGTATTAAGTCTCATTTCTTTCACACTAGAAGTTCCTTCATGTGAAACATAAAAAGTATCCCAAATTTCATGGGTAGTTTTACATGCAGAAATTCTATTAAATTCCTCATCTCTTAAAGAGAAATATAAATAATTCATGGCTTTACAATTGTTATTGTAGGAAGTCTTGGTAGGTTTATTCCAAGTGATTCTATTAGTAGTAGGAATCTTATACTCATCTATAATTGAAGACCAGATTTCAAAACTCATACTTTCTAAATGAATTTTCATTTTAATATTCCATTAAGAATAATTAGTCCCATTAAATAATGGTGGTCTGTTTTTTGCAGAACCTTCCAATATATTATCTATAATAAAGAAATACTTTGAAAGATCTAGAAATTGATAATTAACAGAAATTTACAGATATTTAAAGTACAACAAAAATAAAAGTTAAATAGGGTCAAAAACAGAATCTTAATAGGAATAACAAACAATCCTCTGATACAAAATGTTGGTCGGAGTAGAGTACTCAAGAGAGGGGTGAATTGAGTATCTATAAAAATTTCTGTTTAAAAAGTATTCTTAAAAAGGTTCCCCAATAAATTTAAATACAGCCCAGTTAATCAAAGTAATATTATTATGAAAGTTTTACTATTTAAATAACTTCTCAGAAGATTTATTAATTATAATTAATCTTAATATCAGTTATTAACATTACTTTTGAAGAAATTCTAATAAGGAAAAACAATTATAACTTCTTTCCAAGATTAACTATCAAAGTAAATTTAGTGATTTCTGAATTATACATTAAAACAGAATAAACTAAATTAAACAACACAATGGATATAAGACAAGTGGTTCAGTCTCAAGCCGACACCTAATCCACTCCACATGGTGATCACCTTCCACCAAGCAGTTTATATAAATAAACATGATCCACACCTTTGGTCGGGGTTAACAACAGTACACATGATTGTTCAGGTCACACGACCTCTTCCATAGTTCTTCATGGGTAAGAACTACCAAGTCACACATGGACCTCTTCCAAACTTATCTGTGGGAATACACAAGTATAAAAAGATGTATGAGAAAGGATATCTTATATCCTTTAGTTTAATGCAGGAGATAGTGCATATTTTTATACAGACACACACACACTACTTGAAAGATAAAAATAATACACAACAGAGAAAAGATTATGAGATAAGGTTAGAGGTGCTCTGAGTGTTAGTCTATGCATCTCTGGACTTCTAGGATGAAGCATATTCAGAAATCAAGTCCTCTTGTGGAAAACAGAGTATCGTAAGTCAGATCGATCTGGATCATGTTCTTTGTGGAGTTGATAGTGAGAAAATGTTCTGGACTCTAGGATTCAAGTATGCTTCATGTGTTCTTAGGCAGTGTCAGATTGCATGTGTCAGTTCTTCTTTAAGTAATGCTCATGCTTCTTCGTTATCGCGCACACACTTGTTTCTCTGTTATCACTATTGTCACCACTTTTCTTCTGGCCGTGCTGTTCTTTTTATTCTTAGAATGAATGTGTTGGGGCTGATAGGATGCATGTATTTTGCACCTTGTACCTCGTACTATCAGGCGACATGTTTATAAAGAAACATTAATTATGTCAGTTCATTTAAAAGCTTCAAATATGACCGTTATAAATTAAATTTAAAAACAACAAAATAGATTAAGAAACAATGTCACAATTTGTCTGGAAATGGTGTCTTCATAAAATGATGCCTCCTTGAAATAGTGTCTCCTTGTTTGTCTTTGAGCGGTGAGACAACTATGATGACACTGTTGTATAGAGATCAGGAACCAGTAGCACAGTTGCGGTGTTTGATCACAGTGTTTGGTCATGGTGTTTGGATGGTCACAGTGTCTAGTCACAATGTTTAGGTCACGATGTCTGGGTCAAGGTGTCTGGTCACAGTGTCTGGGTCACAGTGTCTGGTCACGGTGTCTGGTCATGATGTCTGGGTCATGGTGTCTGGGTTACGGTGTCTGGGTCACGGTGTCTAGGTCACTTTCCAGAAAAGCATAACCGGTGGCAGACTCACAGTTTCTCAGAATTAGCCAAATATCTGTACATAGACCTAAACAGTGATATTCATAGAATAAATTAAACTTAATCATTCATAAGATAATTTTATTATAAAAAAAATAGTTTACAATAATTATTTAAGGCATAAAGCGACTAATCATCTATACACATGATTTTAGATAGATTAAACAGGATTAAGTGGATTTACAAAATGTATTGGATTCGTGATCATTAAAACATGATTAACACATGAGGAGTCCAACAGAGATGAAGAATGAATTCATGTGGGACTGAGACTCACAAACCTAGCTGTTATCTCTAAAAAATGCTGATCCCGACACAAGCTGACCTCTTGTGCGAACTTCTAACAATAACACATGCACCAAAACCTTCATGCAATGAATTTCATCAATTCTTGCTGCCTCACAATATGGTTTTCATGCGATAAATAGACAAGCAGAGGTGGTGCGATGTGGTGCTGTGGTATGATGTGATGCCATGATTCGTCACATACCTTAGATTTGGAATGAGAGTGGCGACGATGGTGGAAGTAGTGTTCGATGAGAACGATGTCGTGATGAAAGTGGGGTTCAGTAAGAGCGGCGATGGCGGGAGTCAGGTTCGGCAAGAGAGGTTGTGCGATAGCAGTGGGGTTCAGTGAGAGAGGTGGTGCGTTGGCAGTGGGGTTCAGTGAGAGCAGTGACAACGATGAGAATAGGGTTCGACGAGAGTGGCGGCATGACCGCAATGCGATTCATTGAGAGCGGCGACGCGACAACAGTTAAGTTCTGTAAGAGCTTGATGGGTGGGTTATCCCCTTAGGGGGGTTATGGTCTACCTTTCCGGTCTGTGTGCGTGTGTTTAAATGTAATTATACCCCCAAACATCTAATATATATATATATATAATAAATATATTAATAAAAAATTTGTATATAGTTATATAATTATATATATTTATAAAATTATAAATATAAAAAATATATTTATTATATTTATAATTTTATAAATGTATATAATAAATATATTAATCATAATTTTATAATTATTTAAAAACATATAAATATAAATATATATTTATAATTATATTTATAATTAAATATATATTTATTTAAATAATTATAAAATTATAATAAATATATTTACTATATTTATAATTTGATAATTATATATAATAAATATATTTATTATAATTTTATAATTATTTATATATATATTTATATTTATAATTATAAATAAATATAATTATATAATTATACATAAATATATATATAAATATATATATTTATAAAATTATAATAAATGTATTTTTTGTAATTTTATAATTATTAAAATACATATATATTTAGTTATAAGTATAATTATAAATAAATATATTTAAAAAGTATTTATATATAATTAAAAATTTATAATTATAAATATAACAAATATATTTATTATTTAAATATATTTATTGTAATTTTATATGTATTTATGAGAACATAATAAGTCCATGAGTATAACATGAATGAATCATACCTAGTAAAGTATAGATCATAAAAAATGGGTCATCACATATATGGAAAACATGAATAATAGGGGTGTCATTGTATAAATGAACATTCATGAGTCATGAATACATAACATATGCATGCATCATCATAATATAGGCAATCTTAACATTTGGGACATAGCAACCCACAATCATGTCCACAAATAAACTTATGATCATATAACGTCAATTATACTTACGCATCAATATATGAACACAAATAATGAAAATCATGTCCATGAATATCAGAATTATCTCATGATATATATATATATTGATCAAATTCATTAGAGACATATATTTAAAAAGTATTTATATATAATTATAAATATATAATTATAAATATAATAAATATATTTATTATTTTTAAAAATTTATTATAAATTTATAATTATATATATATATATTTATAATCTTATAAACACTTTTTTAAAACAATATATATATATATAATTGAATTATTAAAAATCATATATTAATATATCATATTTATATTAATTATAAACATGAAACTTTTAATTAATGTATATAAATAAAAATTATTTTTGAATATAAATAATATATATATATATATATATATATATATATATATTAATAACATTTTTTATTAAAAACTTTTATCAGTGCTAAGAATAGAGATGATAAAGATAACCTTCATCAGTGCTAAAAAAACATTGTTAAAGGATACACCTTTATCAATGTTTTTTTTATCACGGATAAATGCTACCTTTATAGCACTTTTAACTAGCACTAATTAAGGTGAGGCTTTTATCAACACTGATAAAAGTAGACGCTTCCCTTACACCAATCTATAGTAGTGCTCAATGTAAAAGCGAAGGGGTAACAACCATCAAATGGAGGTAAGCTTCTATATATCCATAAAAAAAGGATAACTACAATGAGGCCAACTGCTCTGATGACTCATTCAGTAACTACGAACAAGATATTCTACTAGGAGCATATACTACCACGTTTCCCTTCCCAGGAGTATAGATAATCTCTAAGTCATAATCTTATAGGAACTCTAGCCATCACCTCTGTAATATCCCCAAATGATAAAGGGTTAAATGACTAAAATGATATGACTCATGTCAACAAGGTACACCTTCATTTTCGGGAGCCTGTCTGATTAGAACTCTACAGTTAAGCATTCTTGCCCTGGAGTAGTGATCAGGATGGGTGACCTCCTAGGAAGTTTCTCAGGGTGTGTGCGAGTAAGGACAAAACACACTGGAAAGGACATGTGTTGGCATATGGGGACTGTCATTAGTCATATGACCCGTTCGAGCACGTGGGTGGACCCTGGGGTGGGCCCCACGTGTCTGTGGGGAAACTGGGGGTAACTGGTAGGCCAGGACCCGAGGACCATGTTAAGGTGGGGTGTCTGTGCTGTCACCGGGACCCGGTTGTTACATTTGGTATCAGAGGTGGTACCCAGCCTTAAGTGCGATGCACTTCCTGGGCTGATATGTAAGGCCCACAATGAGGGCGTTGTGCTCTAAAGGGGGGTGATTGTAACATCCCCAAATGATAAATGGTTAAATGACTAAAATGATATGAATCATGTCAACAAGGTGCACCTTCCTTTTCAGAAGCCTGTCTGATTAGAACTCCATAATTAAGCATTCTTGACCTGGATTAGTGATCAGGATGGGTGAACTCCTAGGAAGTTTCTCAGGGTGTGTGCGAGTGAGGACAAAACACACTGGAAAGGACATGTGTTGGCCTGTGGGGACTTTCATTAGTCATATGACCCATTCGAGCATGTGGGTGGACACTGGGGTGGGCCCCACGTGTCTGCGGGGCAACTGGGGGTACCTGGTAGGCCAGGACCCGACGACCATGCTAAGGTGGGGTGTCTGAGCTATCACCGGGACCCGGTTGTTACAAACTCTATCTCAATTTAGGATCCTTTTGAGAGAAGATATATCTGAGACTATTGTGATCAGAATAGATGATAAACCACCCTCCTATCATGTAGTGTTTTCATATCTTTAATGCAAAGACTACCACTACTAACTCAAGATCGTGGGTTGTGTTGTTTTTTTCATGTGGTCTCAACTGATGTGAACCATAGGAAATCACTGCCTGCCTCTACATTAGAACACAACCAATCCTAGTTCCTGATGCATCATAGAACACTACGAACTTGACACCCTCATCTAGAAATCTCAAGATGGGAGCGCTCATTAATCTCTACCTCAAATACTGAAAATCCTATCGACATCTCTTTGTCCATATGAAAGGCTTTCCCTTTCTGGTTTGAGTTCTCATGGGAGTTGATATCCTAGATAAATTAGGTATTAATATCTAGTAATATCCATCCAACCCAAGGAAGCTCTGCACCTCTGTCACTCCTTGGGTGTCTCCCAAGCTAACACTCCCTTGACCTTTACTAGGTTAACTACCACACCATATACTAAGATAACATTTCATAGAAAGTGGACCACCTAAATCCAGAACTGGAACTTTGAGAGCTTCCCATAAATATGGTGCATTAGGAGTATGTCTAGAACTATCCTCAAGTGTCTCTCATGCTCCTCCTCAGATACCGAGTACACTAGGACATCGTCGATGAAGACTACCATGAACCTGTCTAAGAAAGGTTGAAAGGTACATTTCAAGAGTCCCAATAACACTAATGGGGTGTTATTCAAGCTAAAGGGAATCAACAAGTACTCATAGTGAATGTAGAAACATCTGAATTTCTTCTTTGGTGTATCCTCATCCTGCACTCACAATTGGTGATAGCCTGAACTGAGGTCAACATTTGAGAACCATAAGGTCCCTCTTAATTGATCAAAGAGGTCATCAATCCTCTATAGTGGATACTTGTTCTTTATAGTCACATGGTTTAAGATCTGGTAGTCCACACACAACCTCATGCTCTTTTCCTCCTTGTTGGTGAATAAAACTAGGGTTGCCCAGGGTGAAACACTGGTTCTAACAAATCCCTTCCTCAGAAAGTACTCCAACTGCACCCTCAGCTTGTGAAGCTCTATGGGAGCCTTATAATATACTGTAATAGATATCTATGTCCTCCCAAGGTGTAGATCAATGAATAATTCTATCTCTTGACAGAGAGGTAAACCTAAAATGTTCTCAAGAAAGATGTCCTCATACTATGATACCACTGTAGATAATTGGAAACTCATAACATCTAATACTCAAAGGGTCATGCTATAAACTGGTGAGTAATCAGATACACCCTCATATTCATGTATCCATCCTGCCCTACCATGGTTTCCTTCTCACCCATGAAGGAAAACCTAGTCCCATCACTATGGATAGATCACACCCTCTGTCTGAAAAATTTGATCTGGACATGAACTATAGATAACCATTCCATATGTAATATGAAGTAATAAGGACTCATTGATGCTATAAAGAGATCCCAATAGAAACTCTTGCCTCCAAGAGTCAGGTCACATTGTCGGCACAAGTGTATGATTGCTGAGTCATCTCTAATAGGAGTCTCCAAATGCAAGGGTTGATCCAAGGGCTCAACCATAATCTCTAAGTCTTGAACCAGATATGTGGAAATAAAGGAATGAATAATAACTGTGTTTATCAGTAATTTAACTAAGGTATAAAAGGCATAGATCATACCTTGTATCATTCTTTAAATCTTTGGATTGTAAGCCAATACCACCTACAACTCCCCCTTACTTGTCCTCTAGCTCCCTAAGCCTGGAATGGACCAGCTAGTGGTGGTGGTGGTAACAAGTTGAAGCATATATCGCCTCTATCTTCTCTCCTAGCACCTCTTCCACATCCACCACCCTAAAAACTCGTCTTCTCCTTCTGATTCCTCTACCTCGACAAACCATCCACAATCTCCCTGTCAGTTGTACGACAGGTCAGACAATATCATGCAAGATGCCCCCTGCCATCACATGAGTAGAACTACCTCTCCCTGGGCTGATTAGGCCCATCCTGTGAGCCCTGAACCTCAAAACCTCTATCCTAGGACCTCCTACTAAAACTTATCACACATCTAGGTCCCTAAGACTGACATCTAATCCTAGATTTCGAAGTCTATACTTCTGTGTTCCCACTACCGATAATCACTATCTACGTCTGCTTAGCTAGGAAACTCTAAACCACCAAAGATAACTCTTGAATCCCAACATAGGTAGGAATGAACATAGTTATAATATTGGATCATATGTCTTTACACATTCCTCGCTCAAATGTTTGAGCTCAAAAGAGCTAATTATGAACTATATCCATCGAGTACCTGGAGAGGTTGGTGAACCTCAATGAATACTCAACTACTGTCATGATTTCCTACTAGAGTTGCATAATATCCTAGATGAATACACCCCTTAGAACAGTTGGAGAGAACTCCTATAGAAAAAGGTGATCAAACCTTGACCATGCTAGAGTCTCCTCGTTATAAGACTAGGTTACTAACCCCCACCATCATCCTGCCAAGCAATGGAGAAGGATCATTTCTAGAAACACAATATGGTCTGCTGATGTCCTAACCAGACAGAAAACTCACATCACCACATCAAACTAGTCCTCAACCACCTGTGATTTAGGATCAACTTAGAATTTAAGGGGCCACTGTTTCGGAAACTCATGAATCAAACTCATATGTCACACCTATCTGTTAGTACTATAGGTACCATCTGCTTCACTACAGGTGGTGGTATAGCTGGTGCACCACCTAGAGGTAGAACCTATGGAACTAGTCCCTATATCGATGCCTCATCACTAAGGGGATCATCCTCTTGATACTGATACTAAATCCTATATGGAATACATCATGGATTCATCCTAAAATAAACAATATGTACAACGTTCAATGAGTATATCTGAAGAGATGAATCAATAAGAAAATGTAAACCACAACTCATTCCTATATGATGCATATAACATTATTTTACATGAAGCCAATGTCCTCATATATTGATTAAAAAATATGGTTATCAAAGTCTTGGTGTATGGATATGTTTTCCACCACACCAACAATGGATTCCATGGCCTGAAAGTCGAACTCAAAACACATAACATTTTCATCCTAAACCAATCTCACAAACTCCGGTCCTAATGTAGAACTGAATTCTCTAATACCACTTTTTTATGAACTATAACAATGGGACCCATGCTGTGACCCCCCAAGCCCACCTTCAATAGTCCATGAGATAACGACTAGCACCGAGTAGACATATCACTAACATGGGAGGCCTTATCCTAAAGTACTTGTACATGCACACACACATCTCCAAGCCCATATAATTTTGAAATGTAAAACAACTAAAAGAAACTAAATGCATACATCTAATCCCACAACTAGAGTATAACAACAAGTAATGGAAAGTAAACATGTCCAAATACAATCCCACCATAAAGAGTTTAAAAAAAGTCCTACCTTAAAGTAAGATGGAGTCTTCTATCAAGATACCTTAGGAACACACCTCAGTCTATCTGGCCCACTAAGCATCTCCTGGTCCTAGTCTGTCTAGGAATTCATCAAAAGGGTCAATAAGTTTCACAAGACATGACACGTGTAGGAAAATATTGTGTAGGGGTGAGTATAAAAATACCTAGTAGGACACCCCAAAATCAAAAAGCATATAAAAAATAATAATAGTCAGCTCTACACAGGTATATGTCTACAACACATATAACACGAATATCTAGATATAATCAACAAAGACATGCAATCTCAAGGTAAATTCACAACTGTAATTACATTGAAGGATTCTAGATTTAAGGTTCCACACAACACTTGTCCAAGATAACACACTCCATGATTCAGATAACACTGATGACATATGTTTGAGAGGTCGTGCTCATTAGGTCTCGTTATAGGAAGTATATATTGGAAGTATGAAGATATACAATACACAAATGAGTATCACTACCAAGTCTATGGGGGTATAATAACTACTCAATATAGAATAAACTTCTAAGTAGAGGATTGATGCCCGTGTAGTGTTAGTCATGATGATACCAAGAACTTCACATAGGGAAAGAAGGTGACAGAGGATCTCACTTCGGGCCTCACTAATGGATTCTAACAAATCTATCAAAGAATTATTGTAGATGGTACCACTATACTATGTGTAGGATGTAATTCATTAATAACCTTAAGTAAATAGATATAGGGAACACACTCTAAATTTTTTTTCAAGTTTAATAGAACAAGGGCTCCAAGCTAACTTTGAAGGAGTACATGATGTGTCCCTTTGGCATCAAGTTCTACCCATGTAAAAGGTCCATTCCCATGTCCATGTAAAAGTGCATGTTGTGATAATGCCCATGTAATTCTACCTATGTCCCTGTACATGACCATGCCTATGTACCCTTGGCCTAGCTGTGTCCATGTAGGAATACAAATAATGCATGTTCCTATGTACTCTAGGCCATGTACGTGCACTCTCTGAGGTACATGATGAGCCAACCAGGAAGGGTCCCACTCTGTGTGACAGGGTCACATTACATGTGATACTTATATTCTTATGTAACCCTAGATGCCACTTAGAGTGTCCCACACACCTTGTTCCTCTAGAATAAACACCGTGTAATGCAGAAATCTATAGAATTACAGATTTAGAATAACATGTCTTATCTACTCCTCTGGCCATCGATATAGCTATTCTCAATGCTGGAACTAAGGAGTGTAATCGGTTAGGCCATGCTAACATTGAATTATCAAAATCCATCCATTAATAATTTTGGAAAACTCCTTTGAACATCGTTCATCATCACGTTCCAATGAACACAAAAACCATGTATCCACACCGTTTTATCCACTACTACTTTTATCGTTGCACGATCACCACACCATTCTATTCCTAGATATATAATATTGAATTGTCATACCAAGAAATTATTTTGTAACATTTTATTCTTCAGAGTTCGTCGAACCATGGACCAAGGTACATCGACCATGATGAATCCGAAAGGGGGAATAAATTCATAAAGAACATCTATGAAGAGTAGACCCCGACCGATGTTCATGTTGACAAAGATTCATTTAAATTAGAATTATAAACAAAGTTATATTCAAATAATCATAATAAATTATAATAAAAATATTCCCATAGATAACCCATCCCACAAAATGACCGATCTGTGAATCAACCTATTGGTCGATTGATTCATGTTCATCATAGGAATTTATAATGGGAAATAATCCAATCAAAATAACGTTCTACCTAAAGATGGATTGATTATTGAAGAAGAATTAGATTGTGAAGTTTTCATTATCAAGATCCCCAAATACCATTTCAAACTGATTTCCGATCTACAATTCAATTGATGTTAATCTGAGAGAGACCCTCAAACTCTCTCTCTAA
Source organism: Viscum album (assembly GCA_963277665.1). NCBI lineage: Eukaryota > Viridiplantae > Streptophyta > Magnoliopsida > Santalales > Viscaceae > Viscum > Viscum album. Next base: position 673,605,256 of record OY728123.1, read on the forward strand.
TGGTTCTAAAATGGATCTAAGGTTATGCAACTAAACCTAAGGATTTGTAATAACTATATAATTATATATGAATTTAGGTTTCTACATTAAAAGATGAAATAAAAAAATTTATTTAATTATTTTATTCATTTTATGCCCATGATGAATTTTCTAAAAATGCCCCACGCTGACAAAGGTTATGTCTCACCTAAGGTAAACACTGCATTCTGAACTTAATGGTGCCCTCATATTTCTGGTCCAAGCCCCATTTAGAAGTTATTACACTTTTTTAGAAAAATTTCATGCACGTGATATTTAATATATTTAATATATTTCAAACATTTATTCTAGGCACACCAGGCCTTGGAATCTCACACCGTCTCAGTGCATGGCCTAAAAAATAATCCATACAATTTCCAAAAAAATACATTGAAAATATGAGTCGGTACATGTATGTTAAACAAAGATTTCAGTGTTTTAAAACAAAAAATGTGTTTCAAGTCATCCTAGGAAGATGCCACATCATATTGATGTTACTTCCACTTGATCATTTCATATTTTACTGTATAGTTGTTTTCTTTTAATTTCATGGCATTTGGAATTTGTTTGGTTGGTTTTGACTTCCCGATTAATGTTTTTAAAAGCGTCAAACCTTTAAAAACCACATATTCAGTCATTCCAGGAACACTACATGTTCAATTGTTATTTCATCTACTCGTACACATCAATAGTAATAATAACATTATTTTACTATGATTTCATGTCATTTCGAGTTCATTTTCTATGGATGTGACCGTTAAACACATGTTTTGGTGTTTTAATATAACAAAAGTATGTTATGATTCATCCTGAGCACACAATAACTAAAATTGATGTTTTTTATGCTCTACCATTTCATATTTCATTTTATGGTTGTTTTAATCTGATTTCATGACATTCAAATGTTTTTTGGTTGGTTTTGACCCCCAAATGCATGTTTTTAAAGGGCATCAAAATTTTAAAAACAACATATTTAGTCATTATGAGTAGACCAAACTTCTAATTGATGTTTAATATACTTTTACATTTCAAAAATAATAAAAACATTGATATAATATAATTTCACTTCATTATGAAATAATTTCCTATAGATTTGACTATTAAACGCACATTTTGGTGTTTTAGGACAACAAAAGTGTGTTTCAGGTCATATTAGGAAAATAAAACCTCTAATTGAATTTAAATATGCTTGAAAATATCAAAATTAACTTTAAAGTTGTTTTTGTTTTATTTCATATCATTTGGAGGTCATTCCGTTGGTTTTGACCCCTAGACTCATGTTTTTAAATGGCATCAAACCTTTAACAACCGTATTTTCAATAATTATGGGTAGACCGCATGTCTAATCGATGTTTTGTCCACCTATAGACATAAAAAATAATAATAAAATAGTTTTCTATGATTTCATGTCATTTTGAGGATTTTTTCTATGGATTTGACCATTAAACACATGTTTTGGAATTTTAAAACAACAAAAGTATGTTTCGAGCCATCCTGGGTAGATGACACCTCAAATTTATGTTTTATATTGTTGACCGTATCATAATTAATTGTAAAGTTATTTTAGTATGATTTCACATCATTCAGATATTGTACAATTGGTGTTTACCACTAACACATGTTTTTAAAGGGCGTCAAACCTTTAAAAACTGGATATTCAGTCATTCTTGGAAAACTGCATGTAAAATCGACATGTGGTCATCTCCTATACATAAAAAATAATAAAAAATAGTTTTAATATAATTTCACATTACTAAAAGTTCATTTTGGATGAAATTTACCATTTAACACACAATTTGTCATTTTAAGGAAATAAAACTGCGTTTCAGGTCATCCTGGGAAAACACTAACTCAGATTGATGCTCTGTCTACTCAACCATATCAAAATTCATTATACAATTGTTTTCATATGATTTAATGACATTAAAATTTTATTTAGTTGGTTTTTACCCCTGGATGGATGCTTTTAAAGGGAAACAAACATTTAAATATGCATATTTAGTCATTATGGGAATACTGCACATTTTATTGATGTTCTGTCATCTCCTATATATCACAAATAATAATAAAACAGTTTTAATATGATTCCACATCTTTCTAATGTCATTTTCTATGGATCTAATAGTTAAACACAAGTTTTGGAGTTTTAAAACAAAAAAGTGTGTTTCAAGTCATCCTGGGAAAATGACACATCATATTTACATTTTGTCTACTTGAATATATAAAAATTCATTCTATAGTTGTTATCATATGATTTAACAAAATTCAAAGGTCATTTAGTTGGTTTTGAATCCCTAATGCACGTTTTTAAAGGTACTCAAATCTTTAAAAACTTGATATTCGGTAATTCCTGACATATCGCACATCTAATTGATGTTTAATCTACTATTACACATAAAAAATAATAATAACATGGTTTTTCAATGATTTAACATCATTATGAGGTCATTTTCTATGGATTTGACCATTAAACGCATGTTTTGGTGTTTTAAAACAACAAGACCGCGTTTCGAGTTATCTTGGGAAAACACCACATCAAATTGATGTCATTTTTGATCTACCATCTCAAAATTCATTATATAGTTGTTTTCATCTGATTTCATGACATTCAGAGGTTGTTGAGTTAGTTTTAACCCCCCAAGACCCATATTTTTAAAGGGTATTAAACCTTTAAAAACCACATATTTGGTCATTATATGCAGACTACATGCCCAATTGATGTTTCTTCTTCTCCTACACGTCACAAATAATAATAAATTTTTTTTCTATAATTTAAAATCATTATGATTTTGTTTGATGTGGATCTAACCGTTAAACCTAATTTTTGACATTTAAAAATAATAAAAGTGTGTTTCGGGTCATCCTGAGATGATGATAACTTGTATTGAAATTTCATCTACCCAACCATTCCACAATTCATTATAAATTTTTTTTCATACAATTTCATGACATTTAGAGGTCATTCGATTAGTTTTGAACCCTTGACACATGTTTTTAAAGGGAATCAAATCTTTAAAAACATGATATTCAGTTGTTTTGGGCATACCACACATCTGATTGATTTTCCTTTCACTATTACACAACAAAAATAATAATAACATGCATTTCCTATTATTTATCATCATTATGAGGTCATTTTTTATATATTGTACCGTTAAATTCACATTTTGGTGTTTTAAAATAATAATATTATATTTTATGTCATCTCAGGAAAACACCACCTTAAATTGATGTTTCATATACTCGAACATATTTCAATTCACTTTATGGTTATTTTTGAATGATTTCAAATCATTTAGAGGTTTTTTGGTTGGTTTTGACCCTTAGACGCATATTTGTTAAAGGAAAAAACCTTTAAAAAACCCATATTCAGTCGTTACTGGAAGACCACATGTATGATTGACGTTCTGTCAGCTCCACTACATCAAAAAACAATAATAAAATGGTTTTAATATTAATTCAAATCATTATGAGGTTTTTGTTTTGGATCTAACTATTAAATGAAAGTTTTGGCATTCTAAAACAACAAAAGAATGTTTTGGATCTTCCTAGGCAGAAAAAACCTTTAATTAATGTTACTTCTAACCAACTATGTCAAAATTCACTATATGATTATTTTAGTATGGTTTCAAAACATTCATATGTCATTCAATTGGTTTTGATTCCCTTACACACATTTTTAAAGGCCATAAACCTTTTTAAACTAGATATTTGGCTACTCCAGGCATACCACACATTTAATTGATGTGTTGTCTAATCCTATATGCAAAAAATAATAATAAAGTGGTTTTCTTATTATTTCACATCATTCAGAGTTCATTTTATAAGTATCTAACTATTAAACGCATGCTTGGATTTTTTAAACAACAAAATAGTGTTTCATATCATCCCCAGTAAATAACACCTCATATTGATGTTTCATATACTCAACCATCTCAAAATTCATTGCATGATTTCTGTATTTTGATTTCAAAACATTCATGAATTTTTCAGTTGGTTTTGACCCTCAGACACATGTTTTTAATTGGCATGAAACCTTTAAAAACTCTATTTTCAGATGTTATGGGCATACCACAAGTATGATTGACGTTTCACCTACTCTTATACATCATAAATAATAATAATAATAAGAGTTTACAATGATTTCCTTTCATTTTTTGGTCTTTTGATATTTATTTTACCAATAGATGAAATTTTTAGCATTTTTAAACAACAAAAATGAAATGGAATTTCCATTACAGGTTTTATGAGTAAATAAATTAAAGGAGATCATACTGTGATTGAGGGTGTGTCTTGGAGAAGCTATATTACATGATAATTATTAATATGGTCAATGGGAATCCATGCCACAAATAAGTAGACCATGCCCACATAATTTTATTGATAATATTTAAACACCATAGAAAAAATGGTCTATAGCATGGTGAAAATTTGGATGAAAGGTTCTATGTCATAGTATGTGTGACAACATCATTGCCAGTCAGTTTCTAATAATGTTCTCAAATAAATTTCCAATTTAAAATAGATAATTCAAAGATTTTATTCCCATAAAATCCAGTATTCATGTCAATGACCACCCTAATAATATAAAGGATGTTCCTCATAACCATGTTTAGGTCAATGGAATGATTATCATGGCTATTGGAAGTCCTATTCAGTCATATAAGGTGTAGGCTTTTGGCCATAATAGTCAGAAGAAGATTCTTGATTTGGGAAGATACTTCATGGAAATTGCAGTGTGTAGTTAGTGAATTGATATTAGTTTCACTAATTAGTTCCACATAAAATAGATTAATAATAATTTTCTAAATCGTATTAGAAATGAATAATTAGAGAAAAATATTCTTGCTAGAGTCCAACCCTTCCCTGTAAGTGTTTCACATGGAATATAGGTTCCACCCAATTTTTATAAGAAATATATCTATGGGGATCTCATTAGAGGCAATAAAACACTTAAGGATATAATGAGAAGGGGAAATCCAATGATTACAAAATTGGTTCAACATGGAATCTATATTTTTGGGCCATCCCATGAAGAAATTGTAAAATATCCTACATTTTATACTTTTGTTCCTTGTATACTTCTAGATGAGTGTGTCTTTATTGGGAATGAAATTGTAGGCACAACTAGATTCATTAAAAGGAGCAAGTGATTTATCTAGTGGCATATAATCTTATCGAGAATACTCACATTATGATCAATAATCTTCCCATGAAAGTCAATAATCATGGGAGATCCCAGTAAAGTATCTTTCTAGAAAATTCATTTATAATTTAAGAAGACAAACCATATTACTATAGAATGCTATTATATATTAAGATAAAGAGATAAAAAAGAGATTTCCCTCATTAGGTGATTTTCCCTACTCCTCTACTCAATATCCATATGCTTCGTCAAGTACCTTGTGATGGAATGATAATAGGAATTTTTTATAGGAGAAGGATAGATAGAAATGGAATAAAATGTGAGTTAGGGGAGAATGATTTGAATGGTAGGATGGAATAAAATGGTATTTATTGGGGAATTGTTTTTAGAAGTGTGTGGAACTCTTTTTCCAAATGGGTGTTGTGACTTCCCAACCCAGGATCCACTGAACAGTGCCCCAAACTGGTTGGCCACATACCCTCAAGCGTGCCTCCCCATACACTAGAGGGTGCCGACTAGTAGTGAGGGTATAGTAAGTCAGTCTTGGAGAGATTATACCCTCTGTTATGATAATAAAATAGAAACAGAAGAAAATGAAAATAACCAAGTACAGAAGCGTATAAATAACCATAACAATACCATGACATATGATAGTAAAAACCAGAAAATACAATACTCAACTGAAAGATGAAACATGCTATGACAATGCAAGTGCAAAGTGTCTATATTTCAAATCAAAGTAAAGACACAACGACTCCATAACGGGTCCCTAACTGTGTCTGGTTCCCTCTCCCATGCTCTAATACCAAACACAAACCTATCCCAAGGCCTTGCCCTTATCCTATCCTGCAACAACAAAGTCTGCTCAGGTGTCGATCAGGCGGCCCGAATAGGGTGTGAGTAAAACTTAGTAGGCCACCACCAACGTTGTCTAAAACGAGTCCAGTCAAAAGATAGTGCATGTAGATTTATAAAGCAATAGATGCAGTGCATAATTTAAATAGTTATCACATTGTAATTTAAACATTAATCAAAACATTAGGCTAAGTTCAAATCACATTTCCCATTTGAATCATCATTCATTTTCATTAATCCTCTGGTGTAGGTTTTTATTCCTATCACCCCAATTCTCAGTTAAAACATTATTCATTATTATCATTAATCATTTGGTGTAGGTTGTCATTCCTAGAACTATAAATCTCATTGAGTGTAGGTCATGATTCCTAGCACTCAAATTCTAATTCGGTGTAGGTCATCATTCCTAGAACCCCATAATCTTAAGCTTGGATAACTATTTGGGAGGAATGTCATGTCCAAGTCCCAACTTCTAATCAGTCTAGGATGCCATGCCTAAAATAAAAAAATCTAATCCATTTAATCATTCTTTAATTCATAATAATTTTCCACATTGTTCATTTACTAATCCAATTATTAGTTAAACATTTCAAAGGCCATTAGTTAATTAAACAATTAATTAAGCATTTAACCCATTAATTAATTCATCAATTGATTAATCAATCAACACATTTCTCTTTCCAAAATTAATTCTTCATAATTAATTATCCAAATTAAAACCCAACAAGTCATAATTAATTCTAAAAATTAATTATCTTATATCATAACATGACACATAATTAATTCTCACAATTAATTATCTTACATATCCAAACATAGTTCCGCAATTAATTCCCCCCCAATTAATTATCTAATCACAATCAAATCAGTTTCTCAATTATAATATCTCAAATAAAAAAATAAACCTCCAAAAGATCTATTTGGGAAACCCCCACCATTTGTTCCATGATTCAATTACTAATTAATCATGAAGGAAAAATCAATTCAAATTAACAATCCTAATTACCCTAATTTAGGAAATCAATTATCAAGGTAAATATATCTAAACATAAAATCACATTCACATATCATAAATCATGAATATGGGAGTTCAATTTAGACCACCTAACTCAGTTTATTGATGGAAGTTAGACCAACAAAAATCCCTAAAATTCGAGCTGAACAGCATCATTGATCATGCTCCAGATCTAAATCCCAAAAAACAAAATTAAGATAAAAGGCATCAAGATCTTGAAAAACTAGATCTAGATCCACAATCCTAGATATAGATCTAAATCCATAGGTTTAGATCCAAGAAAATGGTGGAGATATTCCATGAAAAGATCATGTAAAGATATAGGAAAGAATGGGAGAATCAATAAAATGAAATCCACTTACCGAGAGGAGAGAGGATCATCAATCAGAGCTTCCGATCTCAAAGAGAGGTGTTCAGATTGCCTTGGAATCCCTCCAGAAGGCTTTGGAAACACCTATAATTTGTCCAGCCTGAGCCAAGGTAAAAAATATGAAAGTCATAGGGGTTTGGGTGGTTTTAAAAAGGATATTTAGAATTAAAATCCCACATGAATGGTTTCCTGGGAAGAGGCGCACGGTTAGTCAAACTATGCGCCAACTGTGCCAACCTCTCTGCCCAGGTTTACATGGTGGACATAGTTTGGTTGCACAGTTTGTCAAACTGTGGAAAAACCGTGCACAACCCACTGTCCATTAGTTTTCCTAAAAAATTTACCCAAAATCACCCCAAGACACCAATCCAAGTAAAAGGTACTTAAAATATTTGAAAAGTACCTGAAAATGTGACTGATATGACTCCAGAAAAGGACAGTATCTTACAATCTCCACACCTTATAACAACTCATCCTTGAGCTGTACTCCCAAACTTCTCTAAGATTTAGAGCCAAATAGATTGGGACATTGAGCCCTCATGTTTGCTTCATATTCCCAAGTTTCCTCTTGAACATTTCCATGTTTTCATAACACATGAACTAATGGTACGATCTTTCCCCATAACACTTTCTCACTGCAACCCAACTCTCGTACTGAATGCTCCTCAAAGGACGCATATATCTTGAGATCAAATTAAACCACATCAATCACTTGAGAAGGGTCCGAGTGATACTTCTATAGTTGCGACACATGAAAAACATCATGTAAAGCACTGAATTTCTATGGAAGTGCTAATTGGTATGCCACTGACCTAATTCTCTCCAGTACCTCAAACGGTCCCACAAATTTGGGTGCTAACATTCCCTAGCTCTGTATCCTGTGGTGACCCAATCTTGGAGACACTTCAAGGAATACACGATCACCTCTATAAACTCTAGGATTCATCTCCGTTTATCAGCATACGACTTATGCCTACTCTGAACCGTATCCATACACTTTCATATCAACTACACCTGCTTAGATGTCTCCCAAATGAGAATCAGTCCTAACACCTCTAACTCATCCACCTCTAATCAACATAGAGGTGATCTACAAGGTGTACCATAAATTGCCTCATATGGTGCCATCTGTATAGTTTCATGATAACTGTTGTTATAGGAAAACTCCACTAAAGCCAAGTTCTTTTCTCAATAACCACCAAAGTCAAGCACACATGCTCACAGCATATCTTCTAACACATGTATGGTACACTATGACTGCCCATATGTCTGTGGGTGGAAGGACATACTTAAAAAAACCTATGAACCAAGCACCATCTATAATCCCTACCAGAATCGTGAAGTAAAGCACGAATCGTGATATGAAACTATATTCTGTGGAACCCTGTGAAAACGAACTATGTCTCTCATATACAGTTCTCCCAACTACTCCTCTATAAAGGTTTCTTTGATAGGAAAGAAGCGTGCTGCCTACGTTAGATGATCCACAGTGACCCAAAGAACATCATTCTTCCTAAGAGTCCTTGGAAGTCTTACCACGAAATCCATAGTCATGTCATCCCACTTCCATTCCGGAATAGGTAACAACTGCAATAGGCCTCCAGGTCGTTGATGCTCTGCTTTTTCCAGTTGACAGGTAAAACATCTTATTATGAACCCTGCTATCTTCTTTTTCATTCTTGGCCACCAAAACTGTCGTTGAAGGTCATAATACATTTTTGTCACCCTAGGATGTACCTCCCACCTTGAAGTATGAAATTCACACATGAGTTCCCCCTGCATAATTATTGGCACAACAACCTGATTTTTTCATAGATGATCTCATCCTCATTTATTTTCTAGTTTGAAGGTGTCTCCAAACCTTTAAGGCTTTCCCTTAAGGATAAACACTCCAGATCCTCATACTACCTATCCTTGATCCGTCTCAAGAGTGTAGACTCCACTTCTATAGAAACCAGAGTCATCCTCTCCTAACTCTCCTGAACCACCACATGCATTTCCTCCAAAAAAGTCATCATATTCCACTATGAAATCGACTCATGTACCAACTGAGTCTGAGTTTTTCTACTCAAGGAATTAGCCACACTATTCCCCTTTCTTGGTGTATATGCCAATTCAAAATCAAAGGACTGCATATAATCTCCCCATCCTCACTGCTGAAGATTCATGTCACGTTGTGAAAAGATATACTTCAAGATTTTGTGATCTGTAAAAAATGTAAACTTTTCACCTAAAAGATAGTGTCAGCCACACTTAAGATCATAAAACACTACTTCCAACTCAAGGTCATGCGTAGGGTAATTATATTCATGTGGCCTCAACTAATGAGACCCATAAGCAATGACTCTATCCCCTTGCATCAACACAACTCCGAGCCTGACCCCAGAAGAGTCACAGAACACGTTGTACTCCTCACTTGACTTAGGTAAGGTCAAAATTGGTGCTAAAGTCAAGCGCTTCTTCAAATCCTGGAAAGAATTCTCACATGCTTATATCCAATTTTTTTATCCCTTTCTTTGTAAAACTAGTAAGAGGTGATTTCATTCAGGAAAAGTCATGGATAAACCTTCTGTAATAACCAGCTAATCCCAAAAAGCTTTGAATATCAAAAACATTATTGGGATGATCCCAAGAAATCACTGCCTGCACTTTTTTTGGGTTCACTGCCACACCTTCTTCTGAGATGATGTGCCCCAAAAAGTGTACCCTATCAATCCAAAACTAACAATTAGATAGCTTGGAATATAACTGATGCTCTCTCAGGGTACCCAGGACAATGTCAAGATGTTGAGCATGATCATCATGAGTCTTAGAGTACACTAAGATGTCATCCACAAACACCACCACAAAATGATCTAAGTATAGATGAAAGATCCTGTTCATCAAGTCCATAAACACTATTAGGGCATTTTTCAACCCAAACGACACTAAAACAAACTCATAAAGGCCATACCTACTTCTGAAAGCAGTTCTTGGTATATCAAAATTCTGAACTATCACCTGATGATACCCTGATCTGAGATCGATATTTGAGAACAAACTAACTCCCTTCAACTGATAAAATATATCATCAATACGAAAAAGAGGATATTGGTTCTTCACAGTCATTTTATTAAACTTTCATTAGTCGACACACAAGTGTAATCACCCGTCTACCTTCTTTGCAAAAAAAAAGGTGATCCCCAAGGCGATGTACTTGGACGGATGAAACCTATATCCTCTGACTCTTCCAACTGCATTTTGAGCTCTTAAATCTCATTAGGTGCCATTATGTAATGTGGAATATATACTGGATCAGCTCCCAACATCATATCAATAGTGAATTACACATCTCTTTTAGGTGGAAACCCTGAAAAGTTCTCAAGAAAGACATCCTAAAATAGTTTTACCACTGGTGGAAGGACGTATTGCCTACCACTCCCATCATCCAGCAAAAGACTAGAAACTTGGGCTATGAGCTCTACCAGTTTCTTAGTAATTGTAATAGCTCTGACTTCATGGATATTCCATTCTCCATGAAGAACATATTGGTCACCCTCAATAGATACAAATGTTACTCTCCTATGGTAATAATCTATGTGGGCTTAGTATGTGACTAGCCCGTACATAACCATAATTAGGTCGAATCCAATTATATCAAGCACATAGATATCCTAAAGGAAACTATACTCTTTGATATCTAGAGAACATACCTTGCATAAAAAAATATCCCTAGTTAATGTTCCCAATAGTGTATCGATATTCATCATCCCACTTACGGACTCCACCTCCAGGCTCAAGCCATTAACAAGATTTGTAGATATGAAGAAATGAGAGGCACCCGTATCAAACAAGGCAGTAGATAGAGTAGAAGAAACTAGAATAGTACCTATAACTTTTGATGGACTAGCCTCACTTTCCAAAAGTGTAGGCGTCACTGCATGTAACTGTCCTACTCCTATTCTCTATGGTGTTGTTTGACTCCCCTGAGAAGCACCAATCTACTGGTATGGGTTATCATACCCTGAGGTACCACACCAACTTACTCTACCTCCTCTTCCAGTAGAACTCCAGCTGCCAGACCTGTATGGTGTAGAAGAGCCTCTTCCCACACTATGACTTCGTGTATTTTCTCCCTCAGCACCATCATGCCACTACTTCCTGAAAAAATTATGTAGGTGTCCCATCTCTCCACAAACTGGCACTCAACTAGTGGTCGAGGAAAATGTATATGATAGTGTCCCTACCTACTGCACTGGTGGAAAAGCACATGTGAAAGATCCAGTGTAACTATTCCTCCTGATTGTTCACCTTGCTTTCCACTATCCTGAATAAGATTCTTGTAATGGTGCTTCCTACTATCGGAAGGCCCACTCCCTGATCTTCTAACTACCCATCCAATACTGGAAGCCTCCTTCTAGTTCCCCTATAAAATGAGTTCCTGACTAACCACTTCTGAGAATTTCTTCAGCCTAAATATATTCACTTGGGACATAATTTCACACTTAAGTCCATCCTGAAATCATTTTTCTAAAGAAGCTACATCTTCCGCCAAAGCTAGAGAAAAACACTATAAATCTATGAAACTTCCAACATATTCTATCATGAAGATTCCTCCTTGTGTCATATGAATAAACTCTAAATCCTTCTCTTGTCTTAGTGTTTCTGGATGGAATCACTCTAAGAACATCTCCAAAAATTCCTTCCATAACGTCTCGTCAGTCTGTCCAGATCATACCTAAATTTACCACCATCACTTCGTGGAACCCCATATCATATAAGAATCCAACTTGACCCTCCTCTCAGCTGGAGTCTCAAAATTCTCAAGTATCATCTCTATGGATTCAGTCCAGAATTCAGCTCCCTCAGGTCCACACTCTCTAGTAAAAGTAGAAGGGTGCTGTAGTTGAAAATCCATTGTCAACTCAGACATGATTTTTTAAACCCACCTTGGGTATCTTTCCATGAATTGCATGAAATGAGAAAATTTCTCTCAGAACTATTCCCCTTCTTCCTCATCTTTCACCAGTGGTTCCTCAAGATCCCTATTTGTAATTTCATTCTGGGCCATACCCCTCGATCTCTCCCTCAACAAGAATTGTGGAGGCATATCTCTACAAAGAAAAACAAACGTATTAGGTCTCATAACACAACCTTATAACATTTAATTAAGAGGAGGAACTAACTCAACAAGTTTCAACATGCCCATTTCCCCTTTTTCTCACCACATGGTCAACACTGAGGCCTTATCACTTCCATTAACCATCCCACTCCTAGGTATTGGTTAACAAGGGTATAATCATTCTCATTAATTAATCCAACCATTAATTAATCACATTATTTCAAATTAATTAATTCAATAATTAATTAATTTCTCATACTCATTTCATGAATCAAGGTTCTCATTATACACCCATTTATTCTCATTTTACATCATTGTTTCAATCTCACATCAAGGAAAAATAGTTCAAGTTCAACAACTTACCCATAACCCATTTTCCTGTGAGTGCCTAGAATGATGCATGTCACAACAACCATGAGTGCCTACAATGATGCGTGCTAACTCAAATATCATGCCTCTTTAGGACAAAAATCAAAATTCAACAATTTTCAAAATAAATATCACATCACATCACAAGTTCATCACCCAAGGTGAAATAATATCCAATTGTAACAACACACAACAATCACAACAATCCAACCCTGAGTACTTATATTTTCCACCATACATGGGTTTGAAACTCCCATGAACGTGCTCATTACCAAGCCCCGACTCTTCCTAGTATCCTATATACCTTTCCCAAAAATAGTAAGACAAAATAAGAATAAATAAAAGAAGACTCTTCTGATACCACTTTGTGACATCCCGACTCGGGAGACACTAAATGGTGCCCCGAGTTAGTTGGCCACATGCCCTCAAGTGCGCCTCCCCGTATGCTAGAGGGTACCAACTAGAAACAAGGGTCTGGTAAGTCAATATTGGGGATACTATACCCTCTGTTATCAGAATAAAACTACAGTGAAAGAAAATGAAAATAACAAAGTATGGAAGCGTATAAATAACCATAACAATACCGTTACATATGATAGTCAAAACCAGAAAATACAATACTCAACTAAAATATAAAACATGATATGACAATGAAAGTGCCAAGTGTCTACAATTCAACTCAAAGTAAAGACACAACGACTCTATAATGGGTCCTGAAATTCATATGGTTCCCTCTCATATTCCCCAATCCCAAACAATGACCTATCCCAGGACCTTTCCCTTATCCTATCTTGCAACAAAAAATTATGCTCAGGTGTTGATCAGGCGACCCAAATAGGGTGTATGTACAAATCAGTAGTCTATCACCAACAGTGTGTAAAATGAATCTAGTCAAAAGATAGTGCAAGTAGATTTATGAAGAAATAGATACAATGGATAATTTAAACAGTTATCACATTGTCATTTAAACATTAATCAACACATTAGTCCATGTTCAAATCATGATTCCCATTTAAATCATCATTCGTTTTCATTAATCATCTAGTGTAGGCCATTATGACTATCAACCCAATTATCAGTTGAAACACCATTCATTATTATCATTAATCATTTGGTGTAGGTCATCATGCCAAGCACCACAAATCTCATTGAGGGTAAGTCATCATTCCTAGCACTCCAATTCTCATTCGGTGTAGGTCGTCATGCCTAACACCCTATAATATCAAGCTTGGATAACTATTGGGGAGGAACGCCATGTCTAAGTCCCAACATCTAATTGTTCTAGGATTCCATGCCTAGCACCACAAAATCTCATCCATTTAATCATTCTTAAGTCATAATAATTTTACACAATATTGATTTACTAATACAATGATTAGTTAAACATTTCAAAGGCCATTATCTAATTCAACAATTAATTAAGAATTTAACCCATTAATTAATTCATCAATTAATTAATCAATAAACACATTTCTACTTCCATAATTAATTCTTCACTATTAATTATCCAAATCAAAACCCAATAAGTCATAATTAATTCTTATAATTAATTATGTTAGATCACAACATAGAACATAATTAATTCTCACAATTAATTATCTTACATAACCAAACATAGTTCCATAATTAATTCCCTCAATTAATTATCTTATCACAATCAAATCAGTTTCTTAATTACAATATCTCAAATACAAAAATCAAATCTCCAAAATATCTATTTGGGAAACCCCCCATCATTTTTTCTGTGATTCAATTACCAATTAATCACCAAGGAAAACTCAATTAAAATTAACATTCATAATTACTCTAATTTAGGAAATAAATCATCATGGGAAATCTAGATAAACATAAAATCACATTCACATATCATAAATAATGAATATGGGAGTTTGATTTAGACAACCTACCTCAGTTTCTTAATCGAATTCAGCCCAATAGAAATCCCTAAAATTTGAGCGGCACAATGTTGTTGATCAAGTTCCGTATCTAAATCCCTAAAACCAAAATTAAGATAAAAGGATTCAGGATATTGAAAAACTATATCTAGATCTAAAATCCTATATCTAGATCTTAATCCATCGGTTTAGATCCAAGAAAACGGTGGAGATATTCCATGAAAATATCATGGAATGATAGAGGAAAGAATGGGAGAAGCAGTAGGATGAAATCCCCTTACCAGTAGGAGAGTGGATCTTCAATACAAGATTCCAATATCAAATAACATTGTTCAGATCACCTTGTAATCTATCCAAAAGGCTTTAGAAACACCTAGAATTCATCAATCCCAAGCCAAGGTCAAAAATATAGAAGTCTCGGGGGGTTCAGGTGATTTTAAAAATAATTTTAAAAATTAAAATCCCACGTGCATGGTTTCCTGGGCAGAGGCACATATTTATTCAAACCGTGAACCAACCATGTGGACCTCTCTACCCAGGTTTGAACGGTTGGAACAGTTTGTTCACATAGTTTTTCAAACCATGCACAAACTGTGCGGACCCCTCTGTCCAGTTTTGCACGCTTGGCATGATATGGTTGCACTATTTGTCAAATCATGCGCAAACCATGCACAACCCACTATCCATTAGTTTTACTTAAAAATTCTCCCAAACTCACCACAATCCACTACTCTAAGTTAAAGTTACTTAAAATATTCGAAAATTACTTGAAAATGCTCCTGATATGACTCCAGAAAAGCCCGAGATCTTATAGGTGTAACAGAATATATATAGGAAATATTGAATGAATGATGATGGTAATTTGGGTATAGATGAATATGAGTGAGATAATGGGTGATCTTGTATAGGTTTAGCCTGTATGTAATGAGGGAAAATGGATTAATGAAGAATGTATGGACATGGGTTTGGGCTGCAGCTTCTAGAATGAGAAACCCCCCATTTAAAATTGAGTATCATAGCTCATGGTTGTTCCCCCAAATATTTCTCATCCAATGGATGATTTCCACCTAGAATCCTTCAAAAACCAATTAACCAAATTGGTAAAACTGAAATTATACTAAGATATTCTCACCTCACATGCATGATATGAAAATCAGTTAACAACAAGGGCTCATATCGGTTAAAGAATCTCCCCCGAATTGGTTTAAATATTATACAATGTGATTCCAGTACAAACCTAAGGATTCATTGAAGGGGATGAAAAAGAGTTTAACTTTTAGAATCTATTAGAAAACCTTGATATTACATTAGATCTTGTAAATTCATTGGTTGAACCCAATCCTATGTTGTGGTTGACCTGAGAATTCATTATATCACAAGGTGGAATTGGAAAATCCATAGATTGCATTGAAGTCTCAACTTCCATTGGGTGAAATTGAGGATTTTTTTGTAGTGGATTAGATGTGTCTCTAGAATACCAACATCCATAAAGACAACCTTAAATCATCATTTATGATTTAATTTATAGCTGATGCTCTTTCTCATCAAAAATTGGTTTGGTGATCTCAATGGAAGCACTCTAACTTTGAAATCACTCACAAGAGAAATAATGGCATGTCACCATCCCACTTTATTATATTCTCAATGGAATAAAGATAGTTATGAAAAAATATATGAAGGTGGTGTGGGATTTTGAATTTACACAATGCAACAAAGCTTTGTAGTCCTTCATGATACTAAGTCATATGGTGGGCAAGAGGTATTGAATTCTCTAAGAATCTAGCCTCTTAATAAATTTATACTTCAAGAAATCATTGTTTTCAGAATTATTAGTTAGTAGACTCTATAGGAACTGAGCCTAGAGAGCATCATTATAAAGGTTACAACTTATAATTCCCATGGCTCCATCATTCAAAGGTTTATAGCATGTGTTCCAATTGACCACCACTGATTTTCTATCATAAATACTTCCACTCCATATGATTGTCCTGAAATAGTGATTCATGATTTTTGTCAAATAAGTAATCCACCTATAAGTTATAAAGGATAAAACTAAAATACATATGATAATTCCTTTTAAGTGTAAAATCATTTCATAAAGGGATAGAGATATCCCTTTTCATGATCCTAATTACTCCTTCATTCCATTAGTAATATCCCTGAAATTAATAGCCTCCACTGTCACATAGAATAGTGGTATTCCCATGTAAAAAGAGTACTAAATTTTATTTTTATCTTCATCTGGATATTTATTCTCTTATGAAAGTTGAAATTATGGCCAAAAAATAGTTTTTATTTATTACAACTTATATATTCATTTAAAATTCACCCATAATGATCAAGGACCTATTTAATTTTCACAATGTTTAATGAATTATATTTTATTGGTTTTATTTTTATAAAATCTATGGGAAAATTCTGAGACCAAGTGTTGAGACAACATGAGATTCTGAGGACTGGTGTGCCAGGAATGGTTCAACAAAAAATTTTAAGTTTTTAATAGCAAACGTGAGTTGTTTTCTTGAAAAAATTGGAATAACTCTAAAATGGGTGCCTGGATTAGAAATATGAGGGCACTGTAGATTTAAGGATAGCGGGTTTACCCTATGCATGACTTAAATTTAGTTGGTATGGGTCTCCAATGAGAAAACATAAAAAAGACGTAACCATAAATACAATAATTAAATAAAATTATTTTATTTTAAAATATTAATAACTCATGAACAGTGACTCATATAGGAAATCCAAGACAACCATTGAGTTCGTAATGTGGTGTTTTCCTTAGGCAGGGACTAATATTGACTGGTGATGGTATACTGTGAAAGTTAATCTTTGGATGTTTTAAAGAAGAATAAAATAAACTTAAAGAAGTTTATTTTGTTTCTTTTAAATGTTTCACAGTGATGTAGCGATGGTGAAACACAATGAAGAGTCAGCCCATTTCATTTCTAAAATGAAATAACATGGCAATGATGCAATGCTGCAATGAGCTGACACATTTTACTTTCTCCCTAATTAAATAGGAATTCAGGGTTAACACATAAACTGAGATTTCCCTAGAAACTATGGAGAAAGGCATTAGCGGTTCCCTTATATTGGAAAATGACAAATGAAGACGAACGCCGAAGGATCCTGGATTATAGATCGTGGATCACAGATTAAGGATCAAGGGTCAAAAATTTATGATGATGTAATCACTCTCTGTCAATGATCGAACTGAATCTAGGTAAGGGGCTTATTTTATGAGTGAATTATTTCTTTGTTCTTAAGTTTAATGAGGAACGAAGACCAACCCACGAACAGGTTGATCCATGGTTTGATCATTATTGTGGGATGAGAGTTATCATGCGATGATTAAAAAGGGGATTAGATATTTTTGATTTTCTTCTCATTTTTATGATCCCAATAATAAGACAAAACTAAGGCTGACATAAACAAAGGCCAGGATCGTCCTTTGGGTATTCTAATGCATATCCTTTTCCCCGTTATTCATGTTCTTTATGATCTTGAGAGTTAATAGTTGTTGCTTTTTCGACTCACAAAACAATGACCTGAAACTGAGAACTTGACACCGCAGCGACCTCACAGAGGTGCGATGACAGGTGCGGTGTGAGACGAGGCTGCCGGTGAGATAAGGCTAGCATTAGAGGTGACACCAACCCGACATTGTGGCTGGTCCATGAGGATGAGGTGGAACAACCTTAGGTAGGGTGGAAGATGGTAGGGTGGCCATCATAAGTGGTGATCTGTTGTCTTAGTAGGACCGTGGTAGAAGGAAGAAGCCACAACAATGGATGGGACATGACCAAGCGGAGTGTGGCGGTGGCAGACGGACATAGCGGAGGGACGCAGCTTGCCAGAGCCACATCAGAGGAGGGATATGCGACAGAGTTGCAGGATCCGGCGGTCATGCAGCCTGGTCGTGCCATGCGGTCCGACCACATTGACCGAACAATGCACATGGCTGAGCCGCATGTGGGGGAAGTGAGGGTCCGTGGCTAGCACAACAAGCCAGCCTGTTGCATACTGGCCAAACTGGGAATGTAGGGTTGCTCCAGCGGCCCAGCGGTCCGAACCCATGGCCCAATGGACTAGGCCAGTTTAGGCCAACCCAGAATAGGTTGGGTTGGGTCAGCCAGACCAGGTCAGGCCGGGTCAGGTCGGGTTGGGTCGGGTCAGGTCAGACCGAACCCAGACCAAACCAAACCCTTTTTAGTAAAATACCCATAACTCTCAAACCATGTATCTATTTAATGATTCATTTACAAAATTGGGACCCTTGAGATGAGGCAGTCCTTTTAAGACACTCTAAGTGAGTTTCTGTGGAAGTTGTCACATAGAACTTTCACTCGAGGAGGAGGTGATCTTGGAACAGGTGTGCTAAGGCTGGAATCTTGTGGCTGGTTCTGACCTAGAAGCTATGTGATTACCTAGACTTTGTGTCTTAACTAGACTATGTGTCTTATCTAGACATTGTGTCTTACTATGACTGATTCAGTGATCCCCTATCCCTCCAGGGTGTGGGTCCTCTAGTCTTGGATGACACTCTATGTGTTACCTATGTTCCGCATGTTACCTATACTTTGTGTGTTACCAACACTCCATGTGTTAGCTACAATCCATGTGTTACCTACATTTCGTGTGTTACCAACACTCTGTCTGTTACCTACACTCCATGTGTTACCAATGATCTATGTGTTAATAGTTTTGGGTACTATGGATTCTTATGAAAATCCTGTTTACACACCATAGATCTATACTTGGTGTGAGATGAATCTAGTGACTCTAATGGCCATGATATAGAGACTCCGTTGTTTCCTCTGGAATTGGGGATGACCTCATTGATTGAAGGTTCAAACATTCCAATCAGTTTCTAACGGGTTTGTTCGTAGAATCAGAAACATCCAATGATTCCATATCCATTTGGACCTACTTTCCAAAGGTAGGCGCTCATTAGTTGTGGACTGATGAGGCTTAGGAATTTGCATTGGTCGAGAGGATGGGAGGTCAGACTCATCACACCTTTTTGAGGGGAATTATTGTCTACTCCAGGACTCTCTTTATAGATTTAAGTTATGTTCATGAATCCTTATTACATTACAAAGTGTAAAATGATCTTTACTTTAGATCTGACAATCAATGATTGATATGTAAGAAATTTAGAGAATCTTTTATATGTATTCGAGGTTCTTCATCAATAAAGAATCATCTGTATTTGTTATAGATTCTTAGTCAATGGTATCCTTCCATACATAAATTTCTCTTGGTCATTATGATGACCATACTAGTTTTAAAGCCACTCAGTGGGGCACTTGAAGTTTATTTTTATTCAGAAGGACATGGATTATTTCAGAGCTAGAATCGTACCCGCAGATGGGCTATCTACATATCCTTTGTTTTGGAAAAGGAATCAAAGCCCACATAGTTTGAGTAAAGGAGTATGATGTTTCTACATGATTGATGGATCAAAGAAAGAGTCATGATTACTTTTACACTCTAAGCTCACGTGAGTCATGCTCGGTGTGAGAAACAAGAGGTATTGGTGAAACCAGATAATTGTGCCACGAAAGATGCAATGATGTGGGGCTTATGTATATATGAATGCCCAAAATAGATGAGGATTAAGATTTACTTTAGGTAAGAAATCCAGGAACAAGGTCCATAAAGGTATATGTACTTCATGGAGATTTGGGTACTCTAACTTGTGGCTTAATCCTGAGGGAGATGCCCAAATTAGGAGGGGACTCATGATGGGATTTTTCTCCTGAGAAGGAAGCCCAAATCAAAAGTAAATTAAGAATGGTTAAGAGAAATTAAGACTGAGGCTTACTCCTAAAAAGGAGGTCCAGGTTAAGGGAATTATGGTTGGGGCTTACTCCTGAGAAGGATGCCCAAATTCATAAGGAATTGGGGCTTACTCCTAAGAAGGATGCCCATATTTGAGACTGGGGATTACTCCCGAAAAAGAGGCCCAGGTTAAGGAAAATTATGACTGGGGATTACTCCTAAGGAGGATTCCCAAATTAATGAGGACTTGGGGATTACTCCTAAGGAGGATGCCCAAATTAATGAGGACTTGGGGCTTACTCTTGAAAAGGAATCCCAGGTTAAGAGAATTATGGTTGTGTATTACTCCTGAGAAGGATGCCCATATTTTGGAGATCGGGGCTTACTCCTGAAAAGGAATCCCAGGTTAAGGTAAGTATGACTGGGGATTACACTTAATGAGGATGCCCATATTAGGGGACTTAGGGATTACTCCTGAAAAGGAATCCCAAATTAATGAAGACTTAGGGATTAATCCTAAGGAGGATTCCCATATTAATGAGTATTTGGACTGGGGATTACTGCTGAAAAGGAGGCCCAAATTAATGATTCTCTCATCTTAGAGGATGAGGTTGAATGAATGAACTCTCTAAATTTAGTGATATAAAGATATATAAATCACCAGGTTTTAAGAGATGTTCCACAGAATTCCTTTCAGATAAGGAAGCCAACAAAGAAATCATGCCATGAATGGATTTGAAGAGAGTTCTGAAGGCTTAATCTTGAAGAGGAGAGGTGGATAGATGTAAGAGGGATGAAATAGGCAGGAAGGGCACCGAAAAAGAGAGAGGCGCACAAGTCCTGGGGGGTCGCGCATGTAATTCATGGGCGCGCAAGTCTTGGTCATGCAAGTATACTTGCGCGAAACATATATACTTGGAAGATCATTGACCAGTAGAGTAATACTTGGGCGATCCTTGATCAAAGCCTTTAGAATTATCCCGAGGTACTTCCAGAAGAGTGGCGCGCAAGTTTCAATGAGTAGGTAAGGAGGTGTGCAAGTGTGTCCATTTTCCTTAAGGGAAAAACACTTAGGCGCACAAGTGTTAGTGAATTCTAACACTTATACCTTATTCCTCTTGTTTAGACCATCCATTCTAGGTAAAGAATTAACTTAGAAGTGTTTGAAAGACTTAAAGAAGAGACTTGGGTGTTCAGAGCTCTGTATATAAATTCTAGAAAAATTCCTCTCTCAAATGGAGGGCCCACCGGGGTATTTATAGGCTGGAGAAGACCCTGGGCTATTTTCAAAGAAGGCACGCAGGTCACCTACACGTCCATTTGTGCGGTGCGCAAGTCTACTTGCGCAACCATGATGTAACTTGCACGACCTATGGGCAATGTTTTCCTTGTTCATCCCTTTCTCTTTTTTTGATGTTTATTCAAAGGATGAATCTTCTTTGTTTGAGGTATTTCCCCTTTTTCAATCATTAGACTCTGTAACAGAAAGGAGCATCAACAAAAGTCCCCCCACAGAGTTGGATCCGGAGAGAAAAGAGGATTTAACTCTGAGGAAAAAAGAGAAAACAGGGGTCTTTGTGGTTATTGGCAGTTTAAATTCATGCATGTTGGACATAAAAAGGCTAATGTTTAAGGTCGAAAATAGCTTTGACCGAATGGGTTAAAATTGACTCAATTCCTTGTCATTTTATCTGAAAACATATTACCACACTCAAGTATGAGGGAAAATATGTAAACTACGATTGAAGAAAATTTAAATATGAGGAATGATATGAAAAAGAGCTAAAAGTCATTAGAAGAAGTAGTTCCCAAGAATGAAGTTACCACTATTTAAAAAACCTGTTAGGGGGTTGAATTATGCAGGGCCACCTAAGGGCATTGGCTGCATATTTAAGCTAATGGAAGTTACCTAAGGGCACGAGCTGCATAGTCTGGCAAAAGAACTCTCAGAAATTTACTTTTCTACTGCTAAAAAGCTAATGGATGTTTATGGGGATTCAAATTTTCCAAAGCATAGAGTTTCCTGTATGGAGAGAGGTACTTGAATATGGAGAAGATATTTCCAAAAAAGATTTTCTAAGAATTTGATGAATGTCACTCCTACGAAGGTCTAACCCAAACTTAGGGAAGGGAAATATAAACCTTAGACTTGAATACTTTCAGATCATGAAAAAGCGTATGGGACAAATATGTTAAGAATGGATATTTTTTTGTGGATCCCTACATATTGTCATTAAGAAAAATAAGGAAAAAATTGGTTTTCCACCCAATAATGAAGTTACCACTATTTGACAAACCCGTTAGGGGGTTGAATTATGCAGGGCCGCCTAAGGGCATTGGCTGCATAGTCAAATACTAGCATCTTTTGGCCGACACATCTGTTATGTAGACTGTTTATACAAGGCCGCCTAAGGGCACATGCTGCATGGTCAGGAAAAAGAATTCTCAGAAATTGGACATTTTGTGACCAAAATTCAAGAAAAGGGTTATGAAGATCTGGAAGTATTCAAGACTAGGATTATGACACATAAAGATGGGCATCGTCCGATGTATGCAGAGATACACAGATCAATGCTTACCATAATCATGTTGTGGATGGATCCTGATTTGAAATATTTGGACTTCACTACGTATCCCATACGGATGGGAATCAAGCCGTACATAGTTCTTGAAACATAGTTTAACGTCGTGTGGGACGAAAGTGTGGGAGATCTTATGTAAAACCCTGAGATTTTATGAAAAATATTATTTTTAATTTTATTGATGTCTTGTGTTGTACATTACAACAAAGGAGTATTGCACAACATGCAACCCTAAATTGGATGCATTACATGGAATCGCGACCTTCCTCGATAGCGTGTGTAGTACGCAATACCGAGTTTCACTAAACGAGATATTATTATAATATTATTATGAGCTAACCGTTATGAATAGTAATACCCACTTTTTGAAATTTTATAAATTTTATCTTTCAAAATAGACTTCATTTTTGGATTCAGAATATCGAAATTAGCATAGGGTGAAATTTTGGTACTTTTCGGATAACTTTCATATTATGATGAATAGTGGAAATTACTAAATTTTAATTAAAAACAACTTTTTTAATTGAAATAATTAATAGTGATAAATTGTTAATTTGAGTGGTTTTAAAGTATATTTAGAATATATTTTTACAATTTAATACAATGTTGGTCATTGGATGTAATTTCACATTTAAACCAGACATAAACAAGTGTCAATCTTTTGATAGTTATTATCTCTTAAGAACACGCTATTTGTTTTGACGACGGGAACTAATTTTTAAATTAATTAATGCAACTTATTTGTTTTGAATTTGGTAAAATAGACATCATTTTTGAATTCATATTATCAAATATATCTTATTCCTAATTTTTGGTATTTTTCTGGAAACTTTCATTTTTTGATGAATAGTGAAACCACTAAGTGGTAGTTAAAAAACTGAATTTTTCATAAAACTTAATTTTACCGCTTCTATGAGTGGAATTTTGAAAATCTGAGAGACACGGTTAATATCAAAGACTAAAATGTGGTTCAATTAGATGTAAATATTTTTTGGTGAATAGTAACTTTTTACTTTTTTTTACCACGGTTAAAAGTAAATAGGGTAATTAAGGGTAAAAATGATATTATTATTACCCTAAAACATCACCTAATTCTATTGGATAAGTGTAATTATGCCAAAAACAACCTTAGGAATAAAATATGACCATTTAGGCCCACTTGGATTAGATTAGGACATTTATTATTAATTTATTTAAAGAAGGGTTAAAATAGTTAAAATCAAAGTTTAATAACTAAATCATTTTTAATATAGGGTTATATATAATATAAATTCGACTATAAAAATTCATTAGAAAGATAAAAATATTTCATACATAATGATATTTTATTTTTAATTTTTAGACTTTAAATAATTTAATTTATTTATGACACAATGATGATGCAGTAATTATCTTATTAATGAAATATTGATATAATTGATGTTATAAATACCCAAATAAATGTAATTTGTGACTTTTTATGAATTAAAAAAAATTATATGTTAATATGACATGTTATTGTTGATTTAATTAACTTTTTTCAAACTAATTATTATTTTATGTTTTTTTTAAAAATCAAGTACCAAATAGTGTCAAAATTGACATTAAATAGTTTTTAAAAAAAATATTATATTATTAGTTGTTATTATATTCCTAAAAATCTAAGGTTCGGCCAAATGACTTAGATAAGGTTATATATATTAATAATAAACAACTTGGGGTTCTTTTGGATTGTTATAGTAAGTTTATTAACCTTATAGTGTAAGAAAACAAAAAGACACGGTAAAAGTAAAATTATCTAACTTAAAGTTAAAACTAAATGATAAGGTTAAAATAGTAAACTAAACTTGTCCAAACTCTATTGGATGATAGTATTTAGATCCATACACACCTTATCTTTGAAATAACTCAATTTGTAGCTATTAAAAACCGAATTTGACTTTATAATAAAATAATATTTTTAGTTATTCCAAAGGTTCCCCTCTCCTCCCTTATAAAAGGGCACTTCCTCCCTCTCTTCTTCACACCACTTTGAGCCTTAAAGCTTGGCCAAACCCAGACAAATTCTCTTCTACACTTCCCTAGAAACATCCTAGAGGTCCTGGTATTCTTAAAAGACCAATTTTAGTGCCCTAAGAGGAGGTATCAAAGAGGCGCTTCAAAGAAGAGGTAATGTTCGTTACCGATTCTTTCACCTTTATTTCTTCTTACACTTATTCTTATTAGGTTGTTTCATTATGAAGTAATAACATCAGTATCACTAATATACTGATATTTTATTATAAGTATGAAACAACCCTATTTCAACATCTATCCATCCTACAGAAAATTAAATCACCGCGCGTGCGTACGTACGGAATACCGTCTCCACGCTGTGGTGTAATCTATTTTCCACCACCACCTTACTTGGATGTGTATAATGGTGTAAATAATAACTATCTGTGATTATTGTAAAGTGATATTTATTCTGAAATAGTATATATACACTCCAATACAATTCCACGATCATGGGAACGATATCATCGCTCGTGCGTACGTACGGAATACCGTCTCCACGACGCGATGAGATTCATTCTCAATGATTAACCATTCATGAATGATTATAAAGTATATATAATAAGTAATAATGAAATATATTACATAATAATGATACTGGATTTATGTATATATATATGTATGTCATCCAATTAATTCCATTCAATTCAATGAGGAAACGAAAACAACGTTCATGCGTACGTACGACCTATCGTCTCCATGAACGGTGTATTTCTTTCCATTTATCGATCTATTATATATATATGTAGATTATGAATATATATTATATATAAATCATGTTTTATAATCTGGAATTAAGTAATCATGATCTAAGTAATCATATGATTAATTACAAGTCAAAACACAGACGACAAATGAAATGATTTTACTCAAAACACTCTTTAACATTGAATTTACAAAAGAACAGGTAATATAAAGTCATTAGTGAACCATATATGATATCATAACAATGAATATGATTATTTAATAAGTCAATGAAATTATTTAAATCATTATACAGGAGGTTCGGATCCATACGAATCATATCGGACCTAAGGTAAGGGATAATTTTGCAAATCTCATTTTTATCCGAGATTGCTTATTCGTAAGTATTTACTGGGGTTATTGAAATCATCCATGTCCATGTTTTATAAAAGTGATTTCAGGTATGTTTAATGTACTTTTTACTCATTTTGACTTTTACCCCATGGTATGGAAGGAATCTTTCTTTTATTTACCCTACAAGGTACTTTTTTGACTTTTCCAGCAAAAGTATGAGAAGAATGTTTTTTTAACTTATACTGCACGAACGGATTTTTACGGTTTTATAAAGCCTTATTTTCATGAATCTTCCTCCAAAATATTTCATGAATATTTTCAACAAAATTATTTTCTTTTAAAATTTCATGACATTTTGTGAAAAGAAAATGATTTTAAAGAAAAAAGGATATTTTCCTCAAGAATTCATTTCAAGTGTTTTATCAAAACCATTTTCATCTAAGATGACATTATTTCATATGTGTATGTTTCAAGCATAATATCTCTATTATTTACATGGTTTCACTTTTCTTATTATGAAATGATATCCATTTCTTTTATATGGATTATGTGATGATGGGATGATGTTTATGAAACCCATTTTATTCGTTGGTTTATTATGAATGATGTATGTTTATTTTGTGGCACAAGTAAGAATGATTTCATTATGATATGGGTGGTACCTGTATCCCCCTTCAATGCATTGGGTAAAGATTTTATATCTCATGAGATAGACATGGCTGGAATGGTAGGTTAATCCGGTTCAGTGTTACAGGACTAAAACGAGGAGTGAACTCGATTCAGAATGGGACTTTGTCCACTAAGATGGTCTTGACAACAATGCCTTGGCTACTATGGAAATCATTACATGTGCTTAATAGATTCCACAATTACATGTTTTATTCCCACGCTATGTTATCATTATTTATTTCCATTATGATCTATTCCTTATGTACTTCCATGTTTTAAGTCGTTACTCAAGATTTTGATGTTTAAACATTATGTTCATTTTTTTAAGTTCAAATGTATATGGTATGTTTTATTTTATCCATGCTTACCCTTACTGAGAATTTGAGCTCACCCTTTTTATGTTTTATTTTCCCCCAGGATTAAAAGAAAGGTTTTAGGTAAGGAAACAAAAAGTGGAAGATCTTTATGGGAGATGTTGAAGGTCTTTCAGCACGATTAGAAGATTACATTCCAAGTTTCCAAAGACACTAAACTATTATGGTCCTTGTGTGTTTGTTTTTGTTATGTATTATGTATTCCGCAAAAGTAATGTAATATCCATGTACGTCAAGCTTCGGGTCTCTACATCTTAGTTTACGGTCATAGAACTCGGACCATTATAAGAAATACACTGTGTCTGTTTTCATGGGGACTTTTCAGCCAGGGGACTGAAAGTGGAATTTGGGGTTAGGTCCAAAAGACTTGGGGCTGGATTCGAGGGACACTCAAATGTTCCTACGTATCCTATAAGGATGGAAATCAAGCCAACATAGTTATAGAAATACCTTCTGTACAAATTTGGTTTGTACATGTGAAGGATGAAAGGGGACTTTAGTGAAATGATGGTTTAACCCAAGATAAAAGGTTTAGGAATTACCATGTATGCACATAATTTTTCTTGAATATAACATGATTGAAAATCAATGTAAAAAATGATTCCCTCTCAGGTGAGGGTATCAAAGAATATTGTAGTTTATTTTCGTACAGGACAAAAGTGTTGTACAGTTTAACGTCGTATAACAAGGATGAAGGTGAACCAATGTAAAGATATTGATTCTAGGATCGGTTTCACCTATCAACATCATATGAGATGAAGGTGAACCGATGTGAAGAGATTGGTTTTGGGATTGAAACTTGGGAGGTTGCCTACGTACCCAGACTGGAAGGAAAGGATCAAAGTCCGCATAGTTCACTTAAGAAATGAATTAGTGATCAAGTTGTTTTTTGGGACAACGACCTAAAAAATGATGTTGGGACTTATGCGTGGTTAGCGGCCCAAAGAGGGTGTTATGGTTGAAATTTTCTCTAAGATCACATGAGTCATACTCGGTGTGAGAAACAAGAGGTAACAACAACCTTAACAATGCACAGTTTAATGTCATGTAAGACATATGAAGGGATTATGCAGTTTAAAATCTTGCAGTTAGGACTATTGGTGCTGCACAGTTTAATGTCATGTAGCAAGGACAAAAATACAGTTTAACGTTATGTAGGATGTATTAAGGGATTTCAATACAGTTTAGTGTCATGTAGTTAGGATGATGGGGACAATACAGTTTAATGCGATGTTGGACAAAAAGAGGACTGTGAAGTTTAATTTCATGCATTAAGGACAAAAGAGGACACATTTTAACATCATGTTGGACGTATTAGGGACCTTTTCACAGTTTAATGTCATGTTGGACAAAAAAAAAGGATGATACAGTTTAGCTTCATGTTGGACGAAAGTGTGAATAGTTTAAGGTCATATGCATGGACCGTTGGTTATGCAGTTTAATGTCATGCTGGATGTAAGGGAATTCTGTATAGTTTAGCGTCATGTAGTCTGGATGTCACAGTTTAACGTCATATTGGACATAAGTTCCAATAGTTTAAGGTCATATGCATGTACCGTGGATGGTTCAGTTTAATGTCTTGCAGGATGTAAGGGACATGAAAATAGTTTAAGGTCATATTCATGGACCGTGGATGGTGTATTTTGAATACTTATTCAGAAATATGGCATTGGTTGGAGTAGTGATGAGTTCTCCATCCATTGAGATTAAAGAATAAGCTCCATTGAAGTAGACCATATGTGTTGAATAGGGTACTTCCCATTTTGGTTCAAGCTTGGGAGGTTTCTTTCTTGGTATCATTGGAGTTCTGAGAACCAATACCAGTTCTCCTGAAACGAATGAACAAAGACAAACTTTCTTATTGAAACCTCATGCTATTCGATTCTGATAGACTTCCAAGTGGTACAGGGTGCACAATATCTTCTCATCTAACCGTTCCAATTCAACCAATCGCTTTTGAGATTTTTCATCTGTATATGACTAATCACAAAAGGCTACCCTGAGCGAGGGTAGTTGAACCTCAATTAGCAAGACTGCTTCTGTTCCATATACCAATGAATATGGAGTTGACCGCGTTGTAGTGCAGGTGGTGGTCCGATAAGCCCATAAAGCATGAAAGAGTTTATCAATCCATGACCTCTTATCTTTAACCACCATATTTTGTAGTATATTTGACAGATTGTTGTTGAAGTCTTCTATCTGGCCATTGGCCGCTGCATGATACCGAGATGAATGATTGGATTTGATGTTGTATTCTTGATACAACTTCTTCACCTCTGATGAACAAAAGTTTGTTCCATTGTCCGTCAATATGGTATGAGGGACACCAAATCTGGTAATGATGTTAGACCTGATGAAGCTAACAATGCTTTTAGAACTAACTTATTTGAGAGGTATTGCCTCTACCCATTTAGAAAAGAAGTCAGTAGCAGTAAGAATATACTTAAACTGCTTGGCCGTAGCTAAAGGGTAAGGTCCCACCACATCCATTCCCCATGTGGAAAATGGCCATGAGTATTTAGATGTATGAAGAAACTCTGGAGGTTGATGAATGAATTTGGCATGTATTTGGCATTAATGACACTTATTTGTGAAATCAACACAATCTTGTATCATTGAAGGCCAAAAGTATCCAAGCCTTCAAATCTGATCAGACAGTCTATGTCCAGACTGTTGGGAACCACAGACTCCTGCATGCACTTCTTTCATGATAGCTATTGTCTCTTCACCATCAATGCATCTGAAAAGAACTCCATAAAAACCACGCTTGTAGAGAATTTTCTCTAGGTGATATGGGCTATCATAAAGAGTAAAATTGACCACACGTCGCTGGATTTGTTCTTTCCCGGCTCTATCAGGTGGAAGTGTTCCATTTTGAAGGTATTCCCTGATAGGTGTCATCCATCCCATAGTGTGACCATATGGTTTAGAGATGGGACTAATTTCATTGATCAATTTTGTTCTAGCTTGAACATAAGGTGAAATTGTACGACGGTGGGAAATACTGATGGTTGTCTCATCCCGATTTGGATCTGCCAGAGATTTGGCTATATTATCCAGTGCATCAACTTGAGCATTTTGTGATCTTGGGATATAAGAAAATGTCTGTTCCGAAGGGAATTCCTCCATTAACTCTCTGACATAATCATACAAAGGGATTAGTTATTCTTTTCTGATTTCATACTCCCCATTGACTTGTTTGATTACTAGGTCTGAATCACCTTTCACCTTTAAGTGATTCACTTGTGCTTGAAATGCCAATTCCAATCCTGCAATAAGAGCTTGGTATTCTACTTCATTATTTGTACCGCCTCCCAACAATGATAAGGAATAAGGTAACACTGAATTTTCTAGAGAAATGAGTAAAATTCCTAAGACAACTTTGTTGAATTTAGGATTTTCCATTTCCTTCCCTGTTTGACTTCTGGAAGCACTATCAAAGTACATTTCCCATACCTGAAAACTATTGTGAATAGAGAAGACTTCCTCATCAAGAAGTTCAATATATGAATATGTGTCTTCCACTGAAGGGTGTTCATCCAAGAGATCAGCCAAAGATTGGCCCTTTATTTCCTTTTAAGACACATACTGAATGTCGAACTACTGCAAAATAACTGCCCACCTTGCCAGATATCCTGTAAGCATTGGACGACTAAGGATGAATTTGAGAAGGTTATTGCGAGATACCAATTGGACCTCGTGATGTTGTAGGTAGTGTCTCAACTTTTGAACTGAAAAGATTAATGCTAGGAAGTACTTCTCAATACTTGAATATCGGGTTTATGCTTCAAGCATAGTCTGAAAAATATAGTAGAGGCTGTTTTCATTCCCAGCATCATTCTTCTGGGCAAGAAAGGCACCCAATGATCGCTCTAAATCTATCACATAGATGATAATTGGTCTTCCTTCAACAGGTGGCATTAACACCGATGGACTTAAGAGATACTTCTTGAGAATATTTAATGCTTCTTGACATTCTTCAGTCCACTTATAAGTGACTCCCTTCTTCATCAATTTGGTGAAGGTTAAACTTTTTCTTGCCAAATTGGTGATGAAAAACTGAATATAGTCTAAATTTCCTTGAAGTCCTGTTAATTAATTCAAATTTTGAGGAGGTGACATACCAAGGATTGACTTGTTATTCTCAAGACCGACTTCAATACCACGATGGCGTATAACAAAGCTGAGAAATTTTCCTGAGGTTACCCCAAAAGCACATTTTAATGGGTTCATCTTCAAATTATGTTGTCGAAGCATGCAGAATATAAATTCCAAATCATACAAGTGATTAGAATGTTGTTTGGATTTAACCACCAAATCTTCCACATAACATTCAACAAAATTCCCTAAAAAGGGTTTGAAGATACGATGCATGACACACTGATATGTTGCGCCTGCATTCTTTAAGCCGAAGGGCATTACCCGGTAGAAAAACACACCCTGAGGGGATCTGAAGGCTATATATTCTTCATCTTCTGGAGGCATTTGGATTTGATTATACCTAGAATATCCATCCATGAAGGAGAGTGCTTCATATCCTGATGTTGCATCAATTAGGAGTTCTGTAATCGGAACTGGAAAATCATCCTTAGGAAAATGGCGATTAAGATCTCTGAAATCAATGAAAACTCTAATTTTCCCATTCATCTTTTTCACTGGGACAATATTATCCAACCACTTGGGATATTTAACTTCTCTGATGAAGTTAGATTTGATGAGATTATCCACTTCAGCTTCAATTTTGGAAGCATAAGTTGGGTGTGTTCTTCTAGCGGCTTGTTTGAATCCTCGATGTTCTTCTAGAAAACCCAAACGATGAGTGGAAACATCAGGATCAAGCCCTGGTATCTCTGTATAGTTCCAAACAAATATATCTCGATTTTTCTTTAAAAAGGAAATATGAGCTTTCTCTTCAAGAGTCATGGCCACACTAATTAAAGTGGGGCGTGGATCTTCTTTTGTACCCAGATTTATTTCTTTGAGTTCATCCACGGTGGTAGAGATACCCTCTTAAAATGATGGAGGAGCATCTCTGAGATCTTCCTCTTCTTCTTCAACATGTGTTACTTCTTTTGTTTCTACTTGTATAGTAGATGATGAAGCAGAATTTCCATGATCAGAAGAGATGTCAAAATTTGCACATCTTGAAGAAGAAGCTTCCATTTCTGACCCAATTGATGATGAAGGGTCTTCTTTGGGTAACAAAGAGGAGATGATGGATTGAAAATAAACATCATTGTTTACCTCTGACATTTCTATAACTTTCCATGGCCTGATTGGCGAAGTATAGACTTGCTGGATTTCAGCAGATGAAATGAAGACATCTCCATTTGAGCTTTCATCATTGCCTAGTGGATAACCACTTTCTCCCATATTGTCTGGATTGATTTCCATAATTGACATTATGGATTTTTCCATAAGAGTATTTTGATTTGGGTCTATCCTGTCAATTTGACTGATAGGTAACACATAATCTGTACTCACATGTGTAAATGGGTTTACTGGAATCTTTTCCAAACCATATGAAGCATTAACTTTGGTAATCTCCCTTGTTGCTAATTTGTCTTTTCCCTTTATGTGATAGAATTCCACCTCAATGTATTGAGATTCACATGTCTTGAATGGGTATTTATCACCATAAAATGTCCCAATTTGACCATCGAAACAATATTTGAGACATTGATGGTATGACGAAGAGATATCCGCATGTCGATGTAGCCAGGGTCTACCAAGCAAGATGTTTAAGGCTGAGTCTTGATCAAAACCCATGAAATATGAATTGGATACAAGATATCCAAACTGGGTTCTGAGTGTAATCTCTCCCAGTGGTTCTTGTTCATTTTTATCATATCCTTGTAACATCAAAGTAGAAGGAGATAAATCAGATTTTGTGAGGCCCAATCGATGAAGGGTACGAATGGGCATGAGGTTGACTTCTGAACCATTATCAATGAAAACTATTCGGACGTCTACACCATTAAACTTGCTAGATAAGTAAAAAGATCTAATATGTCCATGCACAACATCATCCTCATCTTCATCTGTGAAAGATATCACTACATGGAAATCTGCAAGATTATTTTCAACATGGTAGGCTTCAGCTGCAACAATTTCAGTTTCAAACTCCTGAGGACTTGACAAAGCCTCAATGAGTGCCTCTCGAAGATCCTTTGATAAATTCAAGGCATCCAAAATTTATAACATGGAAGGTACTTGGGACAGGTGTTTCAATACATCATACTTTTGATCCAGAGGTCTGCATTTCTCAACAAGAATATGTGGCTTAGCAGGTGCCTTGGAAGTTGATGCTTTGGAAGTTGATGCATCTTGTATCATGATAAGAGTTGGCAATATTCCTGGCTTTGGAATATTAGACTGATTAAATCCATTTACCTATTGAGAGGATGAAGATGGAACCCCCAATAGATCCTCTAGAATAACTATGCCCGGACTGAATTTTCTATTGGTAGAAGAACTTTCTTGTTCTTGTTGAGCTCGCTGAAGAGTTCTACCATGAGTTTCTGCTGCATACACAACTCTAGCAGGGATAGAATTGGAATAGTGTCCTCTGAAAGATCCAAGTATTCCTCTATATCCTGAGCCTCTGAAGCTTCCTCTGATTCCTCTGTTTGATACAGGGAATTCAGGCTCATTGAGTTCAAAACTGTGATTGGCATAAGAATCTGTTAATTGAATCATATTAACAGAACCGAAGATCAAATCTTCATCCGATGAAGACTCTGTCTGATTATCCTATTTAGGCTGTGCTGTTTGGTGGGGTGGTGCCCATTTCTTTGAAGTAGATGGCATAAAATCTGCCAAAGTCAAAAACAACTTAGGCTTTAACACATACTCATCTTTTTCTGATTGTTCCTTTTTCTTAGAACTGTGGCATTTCTTTGAGGATTTTCCCTCTGATGAAGAGGGTTTTACTATGGAATTCATGGAAGGAGACACAATTGGTTTCTTTAATTGTGTTAGAAAAATGGCATGAGTTCGGTTGATCTTCTTTCTAACCATCCAATCATCATATTTTTTTGCATTTTTGTTCTTAACTTCTTGCCACCCGCCTTCCTCCTCTGGAACTGTAGCAGTAACACATGCTACCTGAGCTGAAGAACCTTTCAGTTTGACTTGTCCCAAATCGAACATTTTTTACAGGAGGTCCTTGAAAACAAAACACTCCCGAATGGGATGCCCCAACATTTGATGAAACAGGCAATAGTTGGGATGGTCTTCATCTCCTTCCTTGTTCGGCCTCCTGGGCCTTGGCAATTGAACCAAATTATTTTCCAGAGCCGAAATGAAATAACCAAGAACTTCTTCATTTCGGAAAGAGTAAAATTTTCTTTTAAAATCCTCAAATTGTTTTCGTCTTTGATCTATTTGATCATCTTGATGAAACAGCCTCTGTTGTTGGCACTCAGGAGGTGGATCCCTTCAAGAAGATGAAGGTTTTTAAGTATAAGCAGGTACAAGTGCTTATTTAAGAATAACCGTAGTAGTTTCTGCTTTACCCATTCTCCTTCCTGAAGTTGATGTAATTATACGAGCCATATCCTTAGTCTTTATAATAGAATCTTCGATCTATTGAGCAATTGAAGTAAGGTCTCGAAACCCTCCTGTGTATTTCACAGGGATCAGCGGCATGCACAATGCCTCACGTAAATTTGCCACACATATTGGCCACAATTCTTCTTGAGGGAGTGCTAAGCTTAGGGAATATGTTAATCCCTTCCAGCGAACAATGGAATATAATACCATTGAATTCTACCTTTTCTTACAGTTTGTAAGATAAAAAACTGTTGTCTTTGGCAACATTGAGCTGAATTGGAGAAGGAATCTTTGGACGAGATCCTCCCATCCGGTAATTGACCAGGATTGCAAGATTATATACCAAACAAAAGTTGGTCCTTGCAAGGTTCTTGAAGCATATGAGTTTCACTGCTTCTTGCTATTCCGGAGTTCCCATCATAGGATCGCATAAGACACGTAATGCGTCAAATGCTGTTCAGGATCGCCAGATCCATTGAAAATAGGGAATATAGGGTTCCCAAAAATTGATGGGGGAATGATTGAATCTACCCATTCAGGGTAATCTATATTTTCTGGTTGAAACTGTGTACGCTTCCCTTCCATAGTCTCTAACTGATCTTTTAATGACTCAATTGTAGTTATTAACTTTTGAGAAACATCCGGTTGAACTTGGACATGTGAAGGTGCAATAATTGGAGTCTGGACAGGCATGGTGGCTGGTACTACAACTGATGGTAGCACCATCGATTGTTGTTGCACTTGACACATATGATTAGACCTATGAGGATGTATTGATAGAGGAGAATATTCTTGATCTATATCAGTAGCCACAACAAATTCCCTTGGCTGACTGACTCCATCACGCTTAGGAGGAATACTACCTTGAAGTAGTTCTGTATTCAACCTCCTCAATTCCTTCATTTCTTCCTCTTGTTGTGAAAATATTTTATCTAGTGAGAGCGATTGGCCTTCTTTAGAGGAAGGGTATGTAACCCGATTCTTTCCTTTCCCCTTGTTGGCTCCCTTTCAGAGAGGGAGAAGTGTGTTACTTGAAGGATTACCCAAATTCTGGGTAAACCTTTGATTTCGTGTACGCACACCTTCTTCATTTGTGTCTACTCATACAACTTCTTGAACATGAACCTCTTTATCTGATCCCTCAGAGTGAACCTCATCTGGTGAATCAACAACAATGACATTAATGATATTAATTGATGCATAATGCATTGCATCCCTTCTATCAACTTTTCTGTGATATTTGCTTCTGCCATGCCCCTGACGAGACATTTCCTTTTGTTGATTTGATCCCTTAGGAACTTCTTGGAAAACCATAATTTGGAGATAATCTCCTGATAATTTGGCTCTTCGTTCCTCTTGAGGCTTCTTCCCTAATCGAGAGAATACTGACTTTCTCTAAGGGAGGGATTGAGGATTTGAAAAATTCCCCAGTCTGCTGGACTGGGGCTTTTCCTGCTGTCCTTTCTCAACTCCTCAAATCCTATTTGTTGATTCTGAGGGTTGGGTTAAAAGAGTCCCCAGTCTAGCAAGCTGGGGTGGCTCTTGACATGATATATCTGAGACCTTCTTTAAATCTCTCCTGATCTTGCGGACCTTAGTCCAGAAATTAGATGGATGCATCAATCGACATCCACTTTTATCACCTAGTTCAAAAGATCGTTGGATGATTTCTGACACTTCTGTCACTTGATGATGTGCTTGCTCCAAATGAGAGGCCTATTCAATATTCTCATTTTCTTGATGCAGGAGTAATTCAACAACTTGTTCTCTGTATGCTTGATTTTGAGAGGAACTAGTTGAAGCCTGTTCTTGGGAAAGATTTTCATTACAAACAAAACCCATTTACTGTGGCCGGCCATGGGAAATAACATTGCATGAGACCATTTTAGGTGGGCTTTGCGGACTGGAGAGCGCAATGAAATGTATTGCCCCATGAACACCCCATCCTCTAACATGAATACCAGATGGAGCATTGGCAATTTACTGGCGCAATCTTCATAGTGCGCCAAGGCATGAACGTTGAAGGGCTCTCTGCTTCTTTTCAGCCTTCGGATATCGAGAGACTGATAGAGATGCCAAATCAATTTTATGTTGTAACCCTTCTATTATCTTAACATGATTTTCATATTCATCATAAGATAATACTTTCTTTTTCAACTAACAAAGAGTTTTCTATATGTTGAGATGAATATCATGAATTCCATCTTCCGTAAACATCTCTGGAATGTCATACTGAGAGTCAGCCAGAGGCCAAAAAATGACTAGCACTTCACCTTTCACCAGTTGTTTTCTCATGTTCATCATTTCCTATTTATCATTCAATGAAGATTCTTCGACCTGATTAGACCAGAGCTGGTTCTTTCTTATTTCTTCATCAGATTCAACAAGATAGGTAGAGAAATCACTGATCAAACTAGAAGATGCATGACTTAGGGGTGGTTCGGAGAATGACCTACACACTGGGCTATCTTCTTGTTGAGAAAGCATTTCACCTGCTAATGGTAAATCATCAGACATGACTGGCTTCACATTTTCAAGTGCCTTAAGATAAGAGGGCTTTCTCATCACTACATTGTCTTCTGAATAATTTTACAGACAATGTGAATCACTACTGTGGAGAGGAATTTCATAGCGAAATTCATCATCATGGGGAGGACCACCATGGTGGGTTACAACAAAAGATGAAACATTTTTCTCCTTGGTCTTATGACTACATAGAGGGTTCTTGTGACTCTCATCTGAAGATGAAATCTCGAGATCGACCAAATTGTCATGAAGCAAGCCTTCACGAGGAAGTGTCTGATGCAGACCTTCGGAATTAATGTTACCACTATTGGGAACTGAGAGAGTAGAATCTTGAGTTGCAACAGATAGTTGTCTGAGTGCATCAAGAAATCCAGCATCGAGTAAGGCCTTGTTACAGATTGGCCCTTGATTTCTTGACTGTGCTGAGCGGGTCTTCTTCTTAGACGCCTTCTTACTCAATTTTGTAGGTGTGTTTTCCTGACTTGGTTGTCCGTATGATATGGGGGAGTACTCCCCACAACCCCCTTGAACTGGAACAGAGGCGTGTGTCTGTTCCAGAGTGAACTGTTGATGTGTCACTCCACTGGTAGGGATAGATTTATGTGTCTTTCCCTGAGATGCTACTAAAGCTGTTATAATATCCTAGAAGGCATCTAGAATATGAGCAAGGATTTGCTTCTGCTCTCTAACCATTGATGGAATATGCTTGGTGACTTCAGCTGCTGGAACAGGGATATACGTTCATTCCGTGCTTGGAGTAGGTGTGTGTTCCTGCTCCTTTCCTCCTTTTCCTGTCAGTGAATCCTGAAAGTACTCATGTGTGGGGGCAGAGAGTTGAGTTAGCCTCCTATTTGTCACCGGAGCTTTCTGACTGACTTCTCTGAATGCTACAAAACGAGACTGTTGGTAGGATTGATCAATACTACTAGGTGTATGTGCCTGCTGATTGCACTCCGCCGAACGTGGTTGATGAGATTCCTTCAATACTGATAGATGAGGCTGCTGGCAGGATTAATGAGTGTAAGCAGGTGTATATGCCTATTTACCAGTTGTCAACACATTGGGTTGGCGGGCTTCAGCGTGTATAGTCAGATGAGCCTGCTAACTGGATGATGATTTATAAACAGGTGTACGTTCCTATCTATATTACTCCACCGGAATTGCCTGGCGGGATTGGAATGATGCTTCCAGACGAGTCTGCTAGATAGCTGAATTAAAACAGATGGGTGTGTGTGCCCACTCATTGATTTCCACCAAGTTAAGTTGGTGGACCTCTCCAGAGATGGAAGAGATGAGAACCTGCTCACTGTTGACCGGATTTCCCCTCTGGCGATTCGTCTTGCCTGCTCAGGTTTGAGGAACCTGAGCCGAACACTAGTAGTTGATACCCTCATCATGTTGAGGGTGCATTGCCGTACGAGTCTAGCGGCGATTGTTAATGGGATCCCTCGGGAAGGACTCCTGTCTCCTTGAATTAAGGCCCTGAGGGACCTGATCATTCACCTCCTTAGAATATGGGAGTGAATGGTGATTGCGTTCTGGGGATAACGACCCAAAACGGTTGGAGACGGTGGTTAGCACCACCTGCTTCTTGATCACTGGTCGTCGCTGTATGGATGACCAGGTTGAATTATTGACTTGGAGGGCTTGTCGAGAGGCTTCCAAAGTCATAATAGTACCATTTTGATGGTACTCCTTAACCATCACATTTGATACCCAGCGTTGAAGACGCTGAGTAGGTGATGTTTTCGTCATAGCGGACGATGATCCAGTAGGAGTAGCAGCAGTGGAATTTACAGTAGAGGTTTTCACAGTAGATGTATTCACGGGTGTGAACTTAAGAGAAGCCATTTTGGAAATGCAGAAGATCTTGGAAAAGAGTTCCTGTTTGATATAACAGACATAATCAAGATAAGTCTGACCACTACATCTTTTGGATGAGAAAATATGTTATTGATTGCTTTGTTGTCTCTCTCATTGAGTTTAAATAGGGTCCTAACAAAAAAGAAAAGCATTATTTTAACTTGGTTAAGGATTCATGTCGGGTTCAAAATTTTTTGTTTCCTCTGGAATTGGGGATGACCATGTTCATTGAAGCTTCAAACATTCCAATCATTTTCTAACGGGTTTTTTCGTAGAACCTAAAACATCCAATGATTCCATATCCATTTGGACCTACTTTCCAAAGGTAGGCGCTCATTAGTTGTGAACTAATGAGGCTTAGGAATTTGCATTGGTCGAGAGGATGGGAGGTCGGACTCATCACACCTTTTTGAAGGGGAATTATTGTCTACTCCAGGACTCTCTTTATAGATTTAAGTTATGTTTGTGAATCCTAATTACATTACCAAGTATAAAATGAGATTTCCTTTAGATCTGACAATCAATGATTGATATGTAGGAAATTTAGAGAATATTTTATATGTATTCGAGGTTATTCATCGATAGAGAATCATCTCTATTTGTTATAGATTCTTAGTCAATGGTATCCTTCCATACATAAAAGTCTCTTGGTCATTATGATGACCATACTGGTTTTGAGCCACTCAGTGGGGAACTTGAAATATATTGTCATTCAGAAGGACATGGATTATTTCAGAGTTGGGATCATACCCGTAGATGGGCTACCTACGTATCCTTTTTTTGGAAAAGGAATCAGAACCCACATAGTTTGAGTAAAGGAGTACGATGTTTATGCATGATTGATGGATCAAAGAAATATGTCATGATTACTTTTACACTCTAAGCTCACGTGAGTCATGCTCGGTGTGAGAAACAAGAGGTATTGGTGAAACCAAACAATTGTGCCATGAAAGATGCAATGATGTGGGGATTATGTATATATGACTACCCAAAATAGATGAGGATTAAGATTTACTTTAGGGAATAAATCTAGAAACAAGGTCCATAAAGGTATATGTACTTCAAGGAGATTTGGGTACTCTAACTTGGGGCTTAATACTGAGGGAGATGCCCAAATTAAGAGGGGACTCATGATTGGGTTTTTCTCCTGAGAAGGAAGCCCAAATCAAAATTAAATTAAGACTGGTTAAGAGAAATTAAGACTGGGGCTTACTCCTAAAAAGGAGGCCTAGGTTAATGGAATTATGGTTGGGGATTACTTCTGAGAAGGATGCCCAAATTAACGAGGACTTGGGGCTTACTCCTAAGAAGGATGCCCATATTTGAGACTGGGGCTTACTCCTAAAAAGGAGGCCCAGGTTAAAGGAAATTACGACTAGGGCTTACTCCTAAGGAGGATGCCCAAATTAATGAGGACTTGGGGCTTACTTCTGAAAAGGAATCCCATGTTAAGAGAATTATGGTTGGGGCTTACTCCTGAGAAGGATTCCTATATTTGGGAATTTGGAGACTAGGGCTTACTCCTGAAAAGGAATCCCAAGTTAAGGGAAGTATGACCGTGGCTTACTCCTAAGGAGGATGCCTAGATTAGGGGACTTGGGTCTTAATCCTGAAAAGGAAGCCCGAATTAATGAAGACTTGGGGCTTACTCCTAAAAAGGATACCCATATTAATGAGGATTTGGACTGGGGCTTACTCCTGAAAAGGAGGCCCAAATTAATGATTCTCTCATCTTAGAGAGGATGAGGTTGAATTAATGAACTCTCTAACTTTAGTGATATAAAGATATATAAATCACTAGGTTTTAAGAGATGTTCCACATAATTCCTTTCAGATAAGGAAGCCAATAAAGAAATCATGCCATGAATGGCTTTGGAGAGAGTTTTGAAGGCTTAATCCTGAAGAGGATAGGTGGATAGATGTAAGAGGGATTAAATAGGTAGGAAGGGCACCCAAAAAGAGAGGGGCGCACAATTCCTAGGGGTCGTGAAAGTACTGCATGGGCGTACAAGTCTTGGTCGTGCAAGTATACTCGCGTGACACATATATACTTGGGATATCCTTTACCAGTAGTGTAATACTTGGGCGATCCTTGATCAAAGCCTTTATAATTATCCCGAGGTACTTCCAGAAGAGTGGCGTGCAATTTTCAATGAGTAGGTAAGGAGGCATGCAAGTGTGTCCATTTAACTTAAGGGAAAAACACTTAGGTGCACAAGTGTTAGTGAATTCTAACACTCAGACCTTATTCCTCTTGTTTAGACCTTCCATTCTAGGTAAATAATTACCTTAGAAGTGTTCAGAAGACTTGAAGAAGAGACTTGGGCGTTCAGAGATCTGTATCTGAATTCTGGAAAAATTCCTCTCTCAAATGGGGGGCCCACCGGGGTATTTTTAGGCTGGAGAAGACCCTGGGAAATTTTCAAAGAAGGCGCGCAGGTCACCTGCACACCCATTTGTGCGGCGCACAAGTCTACTTGCACGAACATGCTGGAACTTGCGCGACCTATGGGAATGTTTTCCTTGTTCATAACTTTCTCTTTTTTTGATGTTTATTCAAAGGATGAATCTTCTTTGTTTGAGGTATTTTCCCTTTTTCAATCGTTAGACTCTGTGACGGAAAGGAGCGTCAACATCCCTATCTTAGAGAGACCATATGTCATAGGGAAACTTCATGAGGTATTGAGAATATGTGTTCTCTTAGATAAATTTGGTAGACCTATTCTACGTGCTTACTTTCAAATAGCTCAAGGAGTGAGATCTCCCAGAATTGTGCACGCTACGAGTGGAACCATATGGCTGGAAGTGGATGAGACCCTGAGTATTGGAATCCTTTATGAGTATACCTAGATTTTCTTTTCATATGTGTTGTTGACATATACCTGTTTTGAGATGAAAATTTCTTCTTAGTGGTGTTTCCTTTGTATTATTTTACTTTTTGTTTTTGGGTTCCCTACTGAGTATTGTTTTACTCACCCCTGCATGGGATTTCCCCACACATGTTGTTTCTTGTGCAGATGGTCGAAGATTTGATGGAGTACTTAGTGAATTGGGTCCAGGTGGTTCTTATAGTGACTCTAAAGATGATATGTGCTTCTGCGGCTCCAGACAGTTGTTTATGTACCTACCATTCAGGTAGGGTTTTCTGTGGAGGAGTTCCAAAGACTTGTACTTTTACTTTTCATTTTTTTGGGCTTATATTCTAACCCCGTTTACCTTTAGTTTTCTACTATCATACCTTGTTTTTGTTTACTTAGTGTTTTCACTTTCTAGAATATATGTCTTAGAGTTGTGTGCGTGTGTATAGGTACTTAGGAAAATGACTCCAATTTTTTTGGGATATGCCTACTCAGTGCTAGTTACCAGCCCCTGGCCTATGGGAGGTGGGCTTGGGGTAGTCACAGAACAGGCCTCAAGGGATTGGTTGTGACAGAGTGGTATCAGAGTAGGTTAGTTATACCTTAAGAACCCAGAGTCTATGAGTTTGGTTTGGGGAAATAGTGCTATGTGTTTCAAGTTCGGATTTTAGGCCATAGAATCCTGCATTAGTGCGGCAGTCGACGTATCCATACACCAGGACCCTGAATTATACTTTTTGACTCGCTACATGAAAACACTAGTTATAGAAAAAATGATGGTACATGCATCGTATAAGAATGAGTTGTGTTTTTCATGTCCTTTTTGATTCAGCTCATCAGGTATACTATATTGATCATGGTACATCTTATTTTGTTTCAAGATGATTCTATGTAGACAACCATCTAGGATTCCACCACGTGATCACAAGAATGATCTGTGGGGTGAAAATATCAGTTTAGAGATTTTTACTAGAGACAACACCCTTGAGTGGTGTGC
The DNA here is from genome assembly GCA_963277665.1 of Viscum album. Classification (NCBI taxonomy): domain Eukaryota; kingdom Viridiplantae; phylum Streptophyta; class Magnoliopsida; order Santalales; family Viscaceae; genus Viscum; species Viscum album. The sequence continues at coordinate 673,648,307 of OY728123.1, forward strand.
CACTTGTACCACCACCTGTGGAGTATCACATGGTACTCGTAGTACCAGCGGATGATATTCCTGGGCTACAAGTTTCAGCAACATAGACCCCTAAAGTTTCAAGGTGAGCCAGACTCACAAGAGGCTAAAGACTGTATTGAGTTGGTGATCAAGTTTTCCATCTAGTCAGGACACCATTAGATCAGATAGCAGTCCTAGTGGTGAGCCTTCTACGTGGATCGACAAAGAGATGATGGAGTTTAGATTAATCGATCTTATAATGAGGTGAATATTACATGGATATAGTTTTAGAACCTTTCTCATAGAAGGGTTTCTCACCATAAAATCTAAGGGACATGCATTCCGAAGATCTTCTATAATTCTGGAAGGACAACATGTCGATATCTGAGTATTCATCAAGGTATACCAACCTTCCCAGGTACTCAATGGATATGATATACAACCAGTTATTTAGGTCTCACACCTTTGAGAAAGGTGTGATTAGGGAAATATGAGCCAACATTATTCCTCTATACATTCCTACTTATGATAGGGTGATAGAGCGAACCTTTATGGTTAAAAGTCCTTTGGCTGAGTAGGTACAACCAATGGATGTTAGCAGTGGGCAAGCATGAGCAGATACCTTAGGAGCAAGAAGATGACATCAGTCTCAGAGGCTTGGACATGTGAGACATTCCGAGAGGAGGTCCCGAGATAGGGGATCTACATATTGGGGATCATAGGGTGAGTGCAGTCGACCCAGAGAGAGATAATGCTTTTCATGTGACAGTAGGTGAAATATCGCTAGAGATTATCCATCCTATCGTTTTTCTAATAGGGAAATGGTGAATGGGCCACCAAGGAAGATACAGTGACAAGAAAGGATGGATCTATAAAGTGGAAGATGTGGCAGAGGAGTTGGGAAAGAAATAGAAGGTGGTATACATTTCGACATGTTACCACCACCACCCCCATGTAGTCCACACTAGGCTCAGGGAGCTGAAGGATAGGGGTAGGGGTAGCTGCATGTGGTCAAGGAATATAACCCAAGGTATCTAGGAATGATTCGAGGTATGGTATGTGTCTATTTTTAGCTATCGTATTAATAGACATAGGTGCGGATCATTCTTCCTTGTCACAGATCTTGTTTGAGACCTAGAGTTTCTAATTAAACCGTTGAATTGACCTTTACATCTGGAGATACCTATGAGAGGAGATTCAATAATCAAACTTATACTGATAGTGTGATTTTACCCTTGAGGTAAGAGTTTCAGTTGGAACCTCTTGGTGATAGCTTTGAGGCCTTACGATGCCATTCTTGATATGGATTGGTTATCAACAGTCCATACTCAGATTGACTATTTTAGGAAAAAAGGGTGTGATATGTATACAATAATGAAATGGGGTCTTCCTTAGTTGGAGAAAAAGGAAACCCATGAAACAAGAGATAGACTCATTCATAGGAGGAGGGTGCATCTAATCACTCTTGAGTCGGCTAGCCTTACCCTCGGGGCAGCAGATGTTATGAGTTTTTGGTTCTCGACAGTAGTGGTGGAGTATGAGCACGTCTTTCTTAGAGATGTTTCTAGGTTTACCTCCCCATAGGGAGATAGAATTATACATTATTTTATACCCCGATATGTAAAAAATATCAACATTAGTATATTGGATGGATTTTGCAGAGCTTCGCGAGATGAGGGTGTAGGTGGAGTACTTGAAAAGAAAGGGCTTAGTAAGACCCAATGATCAATTTTATGTGTGGATTACTAGCACTTTAACCAAGTAACCATGGGGAATGAGTATCCACTACCAAAGGGTTGATTAAAACTTCGATCAGTTGAAAGGGGTAGCCTTTTGTGTGGATAGAAAGGTTCCCGTAGGCTTTTCAGCAATTAAGATAGAGTATGAAGAGTGCCCTGATCTTGAGTTTTCTAGATGAGGGGGTTGAGTGCATAGTGTTCTGTGATGCATCAGGGATTGAACTTGGTTGTTTATTGATGCAGAGGAAAGAATTTATTGCCTATGGTTTGTGTCATTTGAGACCACATGAATAGAACTACGTGACCCATGATCTTGAGTTGGAAACAATAGTCTTAACATTGAAGATGTGGTGACACTACCAGATGGGCAGGCCAAAAGAGTCTCAATTATATATTCTCTCAAAAGGTTTTGAACTTGAGATATAGTCAATACCTAGAGTTCCTCCAGGACTATGAATTAGAGTTGGTCTATACTCTTGGGAAGAGGAATGTGGAAGTAGATTATCTCAGTAAGAGATCGAGTTCATAGTTGCTAAACGAGGAAAGAAAGCAGTTGGACTTGTTACAATTATCCTTCATGGATAGAGATGATGGATCTTACCTCCAATCGGTGGTTTTTACCCCTCCACTCTTATAATGAGTCAGGGAGGAACGGCTCGGTGACACCGACAGTGAGACTTTACATGCTCAGTTTGGGAAATTCCCTTGATGAATATTCGAAAGGTGGGGAGCATGCCATTCCTTTCATAGGATGCATAGTAGTATCAGTGGATGCTTATAGTGGAAAGATGCATCAGGGTATGCATGTGGGTGTTAAGGTAGATACTGAGGATTATGAAATAGGTTGATGTTGGGATTACCTGTTGATATAAAAGCTGAGCTCTTGTTTGAATCAATTTCATGGTTTTTCAACTCACCGTGTTGAGCCCCTATGCTTGGAAGGGGTTTCTCTTTTCTTCCTTGGGGTGCCAGGAAAGGAGTGAGAAAGGATATCGATAGACATCATGATAGGTTTATCACGTATGTCTTGGGGACATGATACCATCTGCGTGATTATTGACTGACTCACCAAGTCTTCCACTTCTTAGCTCTTTGGGAGTATAGTTCAATAGAGAGCTGGGATGCCTCTCTATATAGGAGATAGCTTGACTCCATGGAATCCCATTGATGATAGTTTCTAATTGAGACACTTGCTTTGCATCCTGGTTGTGGAAATTGAAGATTAGTAAGAGAGGACCCTATGTGGGCAGTCGATTCCTTTAGTGCATTCCCAGTGGAAGCATGAGAATCTTTTAAAGAGAACATGGGAGCGGGAGGCTCAGGTTCATGCTTTTACCCTCATCTGTTTGGGTATCCCTTGGTTTGGATTTCAGGGATGTAAAACCACAAGGTGGGGGGAATGTAATGACTCAGATTTTTCTGGTTTTATTTTTATAAATTATCTTGGAAAATTTTGAGACCAGGTACTGATACAGAGTGTGATTATGAGGCTTGGTGTGCCCATAATGGTTCGATGAAAAATGTTAAATTTTTAATAGCACGCGTGAGTGGTTTTCCTAAAAAAGTGGAATAAATCTTAAATGGCTGCCTGGATAAAAAATATAAGGTCACCATTGTGTTCAAGATGGAGGGTTTACCCTAGGTGCAACTTAACTTTAGTCAGCATGGGTCTCTAGTGAGAAAACCCTAAAAGGATGTAACTGTAAATAAAATTATTGAATAAAATTATTTTATTTTAAAATATTAATAACTCATGAATGGTGACTCGGATTGGAAATTCTAGACCGCCGTTGAGTTCTTAATGTGGAATTTTCCTTAGGAGGGGCCTAACATCGACCGGTATGATTCTACTGCAAAAGTTAATTTTTGGATGTTTTAAAGAAGAATAAAATAAACTTAAAAAAGTTTATTTTGTTTCTTTTAAACATTTTGCAGTGACGTGACAATGGTGCAACAAAATGAAGAGTTAGCCTATTTTTTTTCTTAAATTAAATAACATAGTGATGCTGTAATGTTGCAATGGGATGGCACATTTTACTTTATCCCTAATTAAACAAGAATTCATGGTTAACGCATAACCTAGTAATTATCTGGAAACTCTAAAGAAAGGCATTGGTGGTTCCCTCCCGTTGGAAAATGAAAAACGACGATGAATGCCGATGGATCGTGGATCATAGAACAATGATCAAAGGTCGAGGAATAATGATGACACAATCACTCTTCATCAATGATCAAACCAAATATAGGTAGGAGTTTTATTTTCTGAGTGAATTATTTCTCCGTTATTAAGTTTAACGACGAACACAGAGCAACCCACAAACAGGTTCATTTGCGATTCGATCATTCTTATGTGATGGGAGTTATCTTGAAGGTATTAAAAAGGGGATTAGATATTTTTTTTATTTTCTTCTCGTTCTTCATGATCTTACTAATAAGGAAAAACTAAGGCCGACACAAACAAATAACTAGATCTTCCTTTGGGTGTTCTTATTCCTCTCATTTTCCCTATTCTTCACGTTCTTCATGATCTTGAGAGAGAATGGTTTTTACACCTTTGACTCATGACACAAAAACTTGAAACCGAGAACTTGACACCGTAGCAACATCACAGAGGTGTGATGATAGGTTTAGTGCGATATAAGGCCAGCGGTAGAGGTGATACCGGACCAGTGATGCGACTGGGCCAGACGAATGTGACAGAACGACTTCTAGAAGAGTGGACGATGGAAGCGGTGATCCGTGTTCCATGAGGGACCACAAAGATAGGTGGAATCCATGGCAGTGGCTAGGACACGACATCGGGAGATGTTAGAGAACCCAGGAGGCAGAGGATCCTACGAAGGCAAGAACACAAGTATTGAGTGAGAGCCGGGACCAGGTGGGCTGTGGTAGGAGGCTCTGCTGGAGGGACTCAGTTCGCCAGAGTCAAGTCGGAGGAGGGAACCATGGCAGAGCCATGGGATCTGGCGGTCACAAATACTAGCCGCGCCACACAGTCTGGCAACATTGATTGAGTAGCACATGCGACTGAGCCACGTACGAGGGAATCGAGGGGTTACTGCCAGTGGAGAAAGACAACCCTCTACATGCGGTCCAGACCGAGAAAGTCGGACCGCTCCAGTAGCCCAACAGGACCAACGGGCCGGACCGGTTAAGGATAACCTAGACTGGGTTAGGTCGGGTTCGGTTAGACCAGACCCAGACACAACCGACCCCTTTTTAGTAAAATACAAATAACTCTCAAACAATATTCCCATTTAAGGAGTCGTTTATGGCATTGAGATCCCTAATATGAGGCAGTCATTTTGAGATACTCTAAGTGAGTTTCTGTGGAAGTTGGTGCATGTACTTTTGGATTAAGGAGGAGGTGTTCCTAGAATGGGCATGCTAAGGACAGAATCCTATGGTTAGCTGTGACCTAGAAGATATGTGATTACCTAGAATATGTGTCTTAACTAAACTATGTGTCTTATCTAGACTTTGTGTCTTACTAAGACTAATTCAGTGCTCCCCTTTCCCACCAGGGTGTGGGTCCTCTAGTCTTTGATGACACTTTGTGTGTTACCTATGCTCTGTGTGTTACCTACACTTCATGTTTTACCAACATTACGTGTGTTATCTATACTCTGTGTGTTACCTACAGTCTATGTGTTACCTACACTCCATGTGATATCGACACTCTGTGTGTTACCTACACTCCATGTGTTACCAATGCACCATGTGTTTCTACTTGAGGGTACTATGGATTCTTACAACAATCTTGTTTATGTACCATAGAACTATAATTGGTGGGAGCAGACTCTAGTGACTCTAATGGATGTGATATCGAGACTCCATGTGTTAGAGATATCAGATGTATCAGGGAAACTTCATGAAGTATTGAGAACATGTGTTCTCTCAGATACATTTGGTATACCTGTTCTACATGCTTACTTTCAAATAGGTTGAGGAGTGAGATCTCTTAGAATCAATAATTCTACGAGCGAAACCATATGACTAGCAGTGGATGAGACCTTGAGTCTTGTAATCATTTACAATTATACCTAGATGTTCTTTTCATATGTGTTGTTGACATATACCTGTGTTGAGATGGCTGTTTTTTCATAGTAGTGTTTCCTTTGTGGTCTTTTACTTTGTGTTTTGGGGTGCCCTACTCAGTATTGTTTTACTCACCCCTTCATGAGATTTTCCCAAACATGTCATGTCTTGTGCAGATGGTCGATGATTTGACGAATTTGTTAGTGGACTGGGGATGGGCGGTGCTTAGAGTGACCTGACAAATGAGGTGTTCTTCTATGGCTCTAGACAGCTATTTCTGTACCTACCCTTTAGGTTGGGTTTTCTATAGAGGAGTTCCAGAGACTTATACTTGTACTTATACTTTTTTTGGGCTTGTATTCTATCCCCGTTTACCTTAATTTTTCTATTTTCATACCTTGTGTTTGTTTACTTAGTGTTTTCTCTTTCCAATATCTGTAGCTCAAAGTTGTGTGCGTGTGTACAGGTACTTGGGAAAATTCCTCCCATTTGTTTGGGAAATTTCTACTCGGTGCTAGTCACCAACCCCTGACCTATGGGAGGTGGGCTTGGGGTAGTCCTAGTATGGGCCCCAGGGGATGGGTCATGACACAATGTTCTTCTAACCACCATGAATAAAAAAATCTGGTCATCATGGCATGGTGCTATTACCCCTCCCCCATAATTAATAGGCTTTATATTTTCTTTTTCAACCATGTCAGAGATACATATCCCTAAATAATATTCATAAATACTAAAAATATTTACAAGTAAAGGTTCAACTTGTATAATGTTATAGTAGCAAGAGATTTATAGGGGATCATGTCAATAAAAAATTACTAAAACCAAAATTTTGAAGGAATTTAATTAGAAAATCCTGGTTGATTAAAATCAGGGATCATGTAATAAAATGAAACATTAAATATTAAAATAGAAATGTCAATTACCTCATATATGAGGTGAATCCTCATCCAGATCACCAATTAACTCATGATGATATCCATTATCCATATTCAGATCCTAAAACATATATAAATTTTATGTATCTTAATCATATCAATAAAAGTCAATATGAGTACTGTATATTTTCTTTTTTACCTATGTCACAACTTGTGTACCATCAATGGGAAATTGTGTCATCACTTTATCTAAATTTTCTAGCATCTATGATAATATTCCCTCATACTCTACACATAACTATTGAAACCTCTCATCCATACTACATTGCATAGTCTGCATGAAAGAATCTACATCAGTTGGTGTGCGCATCCCTACATCTCTTTATACAACCATCACCTTTAATATAACAAATGAACATCATGGGACACCATTTCCATAATTCAAAGAATAACCATGATTGTCACACCCCAATACACATTGAAATATATAATCTCTACATGTAGTACTATAATGTTTCTCCTTTGGAAGCTTTGCTAAATCAGTTTCAAATCAATATTATTGAATATACATTATGAATTAATGAACAAATGTGAATAATTTATATGAAATAAAAATACATTTGTTACTATATATTTTTCTTACTATAACACTGATAACATGAGATCACCAGCCCGATGAGACCTCACCAATACTAATATCTGATCGGTTGAATCACGTCATTGGTGTAACTACAATAAATGTGCCCAAAAAATATATATTTATATTCATGTTATATTAAAATATTTTTAATATATTAATGAACAACGATTTCTAAACTTACATCTTTTATAAGCTGGGATATGTTTCTAGTTCCAAGTCTAGAAGGTGGGCCCTATATTGCATGATTAAATGAATGATGAGAAGACTCAATATACATTCAACTTATTCAGTTAATAGACATATGAAAAATTAGAATCATTTATAGATTAAAAGCAATAAATTTTTCCAACATCACCTCACTTGACCGAAACACAACCAAATCCTCCCACTTCACGTAGGAAGAACACCCATAGGGAATCACTATAAAATGTTTGGAACACCCAAAAATGGTGCCCAGTGATCTCTTTTCACCCTTCCCTTGTAAGACAACCATAAATTATGGAATTTGGATAAGCATACTACTTGAAAATCATCTTTATATGATATCAAATTATCCAATTAATAAAATAGTCAGTGGATATGATAATAATAAAAATAATGTCAGTAAAAATTAAAAATTGAATTTAGCTAAAACTCCCTCAATAATATTTCAATCGTATCATGGGAGAATGAATTCCAATCATGATTCATCTGAGGGAATCTATGTGGGTCTCATATCATATGACCCAATTTATGAATCAATACACTCACACCCTCTCAAACTGGATGAAGTATTTCATAAAATAAAACATCCAACCAGGCTCCATAGTTTCAGGATTGAACCCCTCTACCAGGACCCTTGTGTCTGCTGGAAGATTCACCTGATCTTACTAAACATAAACTCACAATGAAGTTAGAAATAACCATATTTTTAATTAAAAATTCTAAATAGTTAGGTAAATATAATTATATAAAATTACAATAAATTAATTTTGAAAAATGAAAACATACATACCAACAACATCAGGTGAACCACTCTGACCACCCTATGACATACCTATATTTATAAAAAAAACATAAAGATAAATCATGAAATTTTTATACATATAATTCATAAATAATTTTATAAACATCAACTAGAAAAATAATTACAGGAAATCTCTCATTGACCATGAAAGTCTATCGTATCTCCTTCAACTGTCACTCCAGCCCATTTTATATCTTCTTATCATACAACTATAGTGGTTTGATAAAGTGTTTGATTAAGAATGGTGACAACATTGGGATCCTATCAATGAATTAGAAAAATCACTCTTCTATAAATTTTCACAACTTTCCAATTAGAATCAATGTTGATAAAATAAACCTACTATGCCTATGATGTTGGTATAAAGGGATAGTTTCTTACCCAATTATCTTTATACAACTTATTTTTAAAGTTAATCAATGTAAATTATAAGTGGTAAAATTTCATTCCAATAAATGGATAAAACCAATCACACCTAAACAATATATACTTTAATCCATGACTATAAATAACCATAATAATATACCTCAACAATATATAATAATAACCTAAATCAATAGATGAATAAAAAAACCATTATTCTACATTTCTTGGTTCATATCAACATCACCAATATAGAATTGAAATCTTTTATCATCCAAAGACTTATAGTGATGAGCCATAATACACGGACCATCAGCTAGTTGATTGAGTTCTTTTCTCACAGTATGAGAACTTTATTCATGCATCTCATGAATCTGTAAATTTCACATAATTCAATTGATAAAGGGATGTAAAAATATACCTCAATTATATTATAATAATATTAAATCAATTATTTATACATATGTGAGTCTTGATCCACTCATGAAATGTGTTTAAATTAATTTTTTTGATTTTATGGTCAGTTACATGGGGACTTTACCATTTCAACTCGGTGATATGTGTCCTAAATTACAACATAATTAAAGGAAAGTAATAACTTAAATTTAAAACAATATTAATAATAGATAAATTATGAAACATATTAGTATCAATGGAATAACTAATGGAGTGTCTAACAACATGTATTAAGGATATTTAATGTAATCATCATTATGCATATCAAATGTTATCCATTATCTAATTGGACCTTCATCAATCTGAGAGGGTTTATCTAACTTTTTTTCAACCCCATCAATATATGAATCATAGAAATTAGTGAACTCATCCATCAAATATACCTTGTAAATTGAATCTTATAGACGATATCTGTTGTACATGTACCATTTAAATGTATTTAAGTATCGTTCTATTGGATACATCCACTTGAATTACATGATACCACCAATAATGACTTCACTATTTAAATGCACATTCAAGTGGACCATGAAATTAACAAAATATAGCAAAAATAGTTTCTATAAGTGATATAGTGCAAGCAAAATCTTATCATACAACTTTTTCAAATCTCTCATTTGATGATTCCTTGAACAGAGCTATCTGAATAAATTAGAAACTTAAATCAATGAATCAAAAAAATGGGTAGAAAAACAACCATGAATTGAAATTAGGATTAACTATTAAATCCGAATATGATTATCATGAATTTTCAACCCATGTAAGTTCATTCCTTTTACAATAATATGCTTGGAAATATAAGAGCAATAACAATCAAACACCTTAACGATATTCAAAATCGATATAAATGTTTCATTCTATTTTTTACTCATTGTATACTATAAAGAAGACATGTATTACCTATTACCATCACCCAACTATACGTGTAATGGTTTTCTCAATTACATTTCTTACAAATAACTTCGAGGGTTAATGTTGCCTTTTTATCTCCCTTTGACACCTAAAATGGTGCATAATATATTTTCACACACTTTTTTTTTCAATGTGAATAACATCCAACTTACGACTTAAAAATATTATCTCTCTAATAAGAAAATTCAAAAAAATACTCCACTTCTTCCAATTATGACTGCACCATCTACTTTTAGCAGGAATGGAAGGCAATGAAAAATCTAATAAATCCTAAAAATCAGACATTGTGTGAATTTTTTCTTGATAAATTTGTGAAAGTATTTAAACAATAGATATTTTTTATGGTGCTAGTCCATGTTTTGTATTCCTATTGAATTACACACTGTCTTTTCAGAACCTATGTAGCGGAGGAAGGAAGATCCTATGACCAAGGTATAACCTCTTTATGAAATTCTTAATCCATATATATTTCTTAATTTTATTACAAAAATAGTAGGAAAATTATCCTTTTGTACTCCAAAAAAATAAGTTAGCATCTGTTGGGAAGTCATTAATTTTCCATAAGAAGATGGTCTAAAGTCTAAACATTTCATTAGAAACCACGTCAAAAGTCATTACACCATCCAACCAAGATTCTTTCATCTCATCAATAAATAGTTTCATATAAACATTGATTTTATCACCAGGTTCTCTTCATCCATCAATTAGAGACATAACTAACAAAAATATTGTCTTTATACATACCCATAGGGTAAGGTCATATGGAAAAAACACCGCTAGCCAGGTTTAACGTGTCACAACAACCATGGTCCTAAATGTGTTATAACCAACTACTTACAAATAAATTTGAACATTATAACCATCTTAGGAAAAGTATATGTGTATTTTATCAAACTCCTTACATACCAAAGAATATAAAGGGTTAGTTAATTTATCACCCTACCTACTACTCTCTACATTCCAAGTCAATAGTTTAGAAATTTTAGCTGACATAAAGTATCTATTCAAGCTCAGTTTTAGTGGGAAACAACACATTTTATTAGCAGCAACTTGATTCCATTAATTCAATAACCTTCTGGGAAGAATCTAACTATCTTGATTAATCTCATTGTCCTTACACCTAAATGAGTAGTAAACAGTGCAAATATTGATTTGTATATTCTATTTTTTGAAAAAAATATAGTTATTACAACATGCATCAATGGTCTCATATGCGAAACCAATGTCGATAGTCAACTTGCGATCTTGATATTATGGCTCTAGAATCTTCGCTCTAGTGAGGAACATCTTCTTCAATAGTACCAACAACATTTAAAAGGATACGTCTTTCCCCTGATTCAAGGCCTTCAAGTGTATCAATTCAACGATGAATGAAAATTTACTAAATTTAGTGCATCTAGAATATAATTCAGTATGTGCATCATAAATAATTTGAAATAATTTCAATGGTTATCTATCTATATAAGAACGAGGATTACTCCCTCCAACGTCATCATTTACTTCATTACTATATTCTGGTTGAAAATAAAACATCATATAATTGATTATTATGTTCATCTGATCAATCATTCTTGAATCAATATCTATATGAACACTTTTTGATTGGTGATAGGGAAAAGACTCTTCTCCACGATGTGTCCATGTCTTATAGTTTTTCAAAAACCCATTCATAAAAATATGTTTCCTAATAGTATCAAATTTGAAGAGATATCCATTTTCACATTTTCAACATGGACACCTAATCTAATCACTTTGAATCCAACCGGTGAAATAAATAAATTGGTTAATCCCCTCATAATATTTATTAGAAAACCTATCTGGAATATTAATCCAAATCTTATCCATATCTATATTTAATAGAAAAATATAATTGAAATATATAAAAAATATTTAATAAAAACTAAAAAAAATCATAAATATATTTAATTTAACATATAAATATGAAAAAAACATACTAAACATTTTAAATATATTAATAAATAGATATAGTAACTTTAAAAACACATTAATTTATTATATAATTCAAATAAAAAAATCAATACTAAAATATAAAAAATTCATAAACCAATATTTTGTTTAAAATCCTAATAAATCTCTATAACATAATTGAAATATAATAAAACATATAATTTAACACTAATATATTTGTTAGATTATAAATAAACTCATATCATTAAAACTTATGAACCAATGAAGCCAAAATATGAGGAAAATTTTGAAAGAGAGGGAATAAAACTTAGTGATGTCAAGATAATTAGAGAAGTTATAAAATCTAGTATAAATAATATATGGGGGAGGATCTATGATCAGTGGGGTCAGAGGCTTGGGGGATTGATGGAGGGAAACTTGTAGGGAGGGATCAATGGCAGTTTAGAAGGGGGGGGGGATGGGGGTGCGATAGTGTGTGTGTGTGTGGGGGGGGGGGGGGTGGTGGTGGTGGTGGTCGGGGGATCGATGGTGGGGGGGAGATGGTTGGGAAAGGAGAGGGGAAGGATGAGGGATCAATTATGGGGAGAAGAGGAGGGTTGGATGGGGGATCTATGGTTAGAAGTGAAATGTGGAGGTGGCGGAGAGAAGGGGGTGGTGGGTGGGGACTTGATGGTGGTGGTGGTGGTGGGGGGTAGGATGGGGGCATGACCATGGCTGGATAGCGGGCGACACAGCATGGAGGTTGGGAGGGGAGCGGGCTTGATAAGGGAGGAGGGGGTGAGGAGGGGGTGCCTGATGAGGGACGAGGTGTGTGTGGGGGGAGATCTATGAGGGAAAGGAAAAAATGGGTACATGAAGGGAAAATACCAAAGAATTATACTTTGTGGTCACTAATAGGTTTAATAGTGACTACCAAATAGTGGTTATCCAAAAACACCCTCTAAAAAAGATCATTTTTCTACTAGTTCTTCTTCTGCGGATTTCTTCTCTTTAATACAAATAGTTTGGATGTCGAAGAGGATTTTGTTCTTATTATTTGTATTATATATAATTATTTTTATGCCCTTTCATTCTTTAATATAACCACTATAAATTTCATCCTAGAAGATTTTTTTATTAAAGTCATAAAGAAACATACACCACTGATCATGATTTTTCCTTTACAAGTGACATATTATTATATTTTCCTTAAAAATTTATTCACCTTTATTTTATGAACCCCCACCCCAAAACAAAATGATCATGATACCATTAATTCTTTATGTACTATAATATCATTTTCAAATTATTGAGTACATGAAAATGACTAAAGAATTAGAAATAATAATTATTTCTAATAGAAACATTTTAATATCTAATTAAACCAAATAAGAGATGATTTATGACTAAAGGACTCCACCATTAAAATGATTCTCATGATTAATTAAATTGAAATCCATTAATGATAAAAACTTCACCCTTTGAAAGGATTTATTAACTGCAAACTAATGACTATAAATTGATGGTATAATTTATTATTATCAATGGTAAATACTTTATTATTGGCATGTTCTCACAATTATTGACATGATATTTCATAAATGATAGTTAAAAATATCCATTGACTTCTATAGGACATCATTTATGACTAAATGAAATATTTGTTAACCATAAATCTTATGTTACTACCATATCCCATAGAGACTCCACACTGAGTCAAAGAGAGGGTTCTAGGTGATAAAGTGTTATTAGAATGATATTGTGTTAGTATTTGAGTTGTAGTAGGAACAAGTGAGGATCAAGTCATTAAATCTTAATTGTAACTAAATAACACTTAAATTTTTGGTTGAGTTTTTTTATTACTAAGAACAACACACTTTTTGATGATAAAATTTCTTCACCATTAATAGGGGAACTTAACTATTTATAAAAACCACACACAATCATAAAAAATACTTTAACTAAATTTTAAAAAACTCTAAATAGATAATTTACTTGATCATTAAAATATATACATGCAATAAATATTTTTGACTTTTATTTTTGTGTGATTAACACAAACTGTAGCCTATGTATAGAGTTACACATCAATATGATGTGATCCAATTAATTTGGTGTTTGGAATAGGGATTCCAAAACTAAATCCTTAGATTCTTTCATAAATAAATAAATAAATCATGATATAATAATGATTTAATTTGGTGTAATAGTTATGAATTTATTATGAATATGATGTATATTAAATTGGTTAGATTTTAAAATAAAACACCTCAAATACCAAGTATGAGATTCCTTCTAAAGATACTTTTCAAGACCTCAATCATTCAGTATGGGTGTCCCTAATGGTTAGGTTCCCATAGATTATCTTGTGTGAGGAAAACAAGTAATAAGGTGACCCTAATGGTTAGGTGTATTTTGTTAGAATTTTCATTGGGTTAAACTTATCTAGGATACCCTAATGATCAGGATACTAGAAGAATAAAGTTGAATTTATATCTATATAATGGATATAGATAAATAGATATTCAATCAACTATATATGAATCAGACATGATATGATTGATAATTATTGTCTACTATATATATTTATGACTTATTTATGTGATAAAATTGGTGTAATTTAAGATGAAATATGGATCTTATCTCACTAAATGGATATTATATATAATTCCATAATTTTTATTAGGATCACTATCATTAAAATTTCCAGATAAAAAGATATAAAACATGATACTCATCCATATATATATATATATTCTATATATTATGATGTTCATAATGTATATAATTTCAAGATATCTTATAGGTATTACCTTTAAAAAAATTATAGATTGTTATATAAGGTTGAGAAGTGTCCTCAAAGAGAATCACTCTAAGCATATGAATGTGAATATTATAGAGATAAATTTCCCAAAATTTGACTCATGGGTATTGAATACTGAGTGTGCATCACACATTTGTGTTCATAAACAAAAACTCAAAGGTAAAATGTATTTGGAGAAGGGTGAAGTATATATTTGTGTCAACAATGGAGAAATATTTTATACATTGGAAGTTGACAATTATGATCTATGTTTACAAAGTGGATTAGTTCTAGAATTAGAGGACTGTTATTATGTTCCCACCATAAAAAAATTTTATTTCAGTATCTCATTTGGAAAAGAAGTTATTATCATCCATTATTAAGAACAATATTCTTTTTATATATATATATGATTAAATTTTTTTTATAGAATTGAGAATATGGTAAACAATTTATACATTCTAGATATGGATAATTCTATCTATAAGAGTCATAATATTATGTTCAAGGTTAATTCTTATCCCACCCACCTTTGGAATTGTGACCTTATATATATAAATTATAAATACATCCAAATACTCTATAGAAATGGATTTTTGGAATCATTAGATTATGAATTGTTTGATATATATGAATCTTTTTAATTAGAGAAAGTGACCAAAGAAACATTCAGTAGGGCTAGTGGACTATTAGATCTTATATATAGTGATGTATGTGGTATAATGAGTACTATAGAAAGTGGTGATTTTAGTTACTTAATTAATTTTACCATTGAATTTAATTGCTATAGTTATGTGTTTCCCATGAGACACAAGTATGAAACTTTTGAAAAGTTAAAAGAGTTTTAGAATGAAGCACAAAATTAATTGTAAAAAATTATTAAGATTTATGATCAGATTGAGGTGGTGTATAATTTATCTAGGAATTCAATAATCATTTGCGATATTGGAGAATTATTCTACAAATCACTCAACCTAGAGAATCACTATAACTCCCTAGACATGTACTCCCAGATCTGGTGCTAAAAACATATTCTTTAAAAAATGACTTGGTACTAACTGGAGTGGAAAAAACTTTCCCATCAATAATTAAAATATAAATAAAAAACACTGATTCACTTACACACCCAAGTGATTTTAGGTTTAGAGTTTTAAATAATTATGAAAAACCTTTAACTAATAAAACCATATATTTCGCATTGAATGAAAATTTTTCACACTAAACCAAAGACTATTTGTTTTATGATTAGTCCTAAATATCTTTCAATTTTTTTTTCACAAATGATACCAATCTAGGCATATCATATGTAATACTATTATTTAAAACCATGGGAAATGGAAACATAATAATGGTGAGCTCAAATAACCTGTATGGTTAAATATAATCAATAAAGATTGATGATTATAAGTGTTTATAAGATAAACATGTGGGTATGAGAAAATAATCAAGGTAAAAGAACACAACATAAGGAAATCATACCTAATAGAACATGAATTATATATTATGAATCATAAAAAAAGTATTTAAGAATAAATAATCAGATATAATAGGATTATGTAAACATACAAATTTTTCAATGATGTAAAACATGAAATCATAATCATAAGTCAAGGTTCACTTCCAAGACAACATAAAATAGTGGAAAAAGTCTCATAGTGGATCGGGTTTACTCCACAGTCCCTTATATATCATCCCATGATATATAAAACATTACCCAATGAATTGGAAGACTACAAAATTTTGGGACCACCTATCACATCATAATATGATAATACATAGGTCTTCTATATAAGAAAACATTAATAATTACATCGAAGCATAATTAACTCGAGAAATAAATGGATTTCATGAAGATTTACAGAAATCATGATCACATGTCATCTATATAAATAAGATGGATGATATTATTAGATTATATCTCAAGTGAAACATAAGAATTATTAAAGGATGTCGATATAGATGAACAACTCTTTTATAATAAGACCAGTTACTTAATAATTTTGAATGTAAGAATTTGATCATTTGATATCAAAAGTTTAATCTCAAAAAAGTAAAAAAATCATAAGTGTATTTAGAGGGTAACATATGAAACATAAATATAAATGGGATGGATATTTTAGAGTTTGATAGGAAAATTTAAGTGAAATTGTTTCAGAAATATTTTTTAATAGGGTTGAAAAAACAAACTTATAAGTCACTTAAAAAATCAAATTTCAAATGGGTAAAAATAGGAAATTTGAAAAATTAATTTTAAAAGAATTAAAGTATTGAAATCATGAAAATAAATGTAGTTAAATATTATAAATGTTATGTGGAATCTAAAAATTAATATAAGTGCAATGGAATCCCTATTCCTATAAATCATTAGCCATAATTTTTAAAATGAAAAATTTATAAACAAATGTGAGTAGAAATTAATTTTTAAAATGATGAAAATTTCAATAGGAAAACTCATTAGAAAAAATGGTTATAAAAGAGGGAAAATTATATCATTTGGTAAATGTTAGAAATGAGATTCTATTAACACTTTTTTAAATAAAGTAAAAAATGACTTGTGTGGAAATGCTAAAAATATTTATTTTAATTTTTTTTAAAGAATGTAAAATATATTGTAAAATGAGATTAAAAAATCATTGATGTATATAGAATAAAACTATAAAATCAATATAAATAATATGTACATGGAGGATAAAGTTTCCCAACCATAAAAAAGACAATTTTCGTTTTACTTAAAGAATACATTTGGTTGAATTATGAACCAAAGGGAAATGAAATGATAAGAATGAATATAAACCACAAAAATAAATAGAGAATAAGGAAATAAATTGGTTTTTAGAGAAAAAGTACATAAAATTCCCTTATATAGGAACTTTGGTATAAATAATCTTTAAAATAAAATTAGACTAGAAAATAAACTCTTATGGATTTTATAACATTTTGATCAAAGGACCATGAAATAGAGAACCTGAAATGAAAATTTAAAAACATTGAATAAATATATAATAATGATATTATATGTAAAATAGTTTATATATAAACCATATAAATAAATTTAGTGCTTATTAAAAAACATGTTTCAAAGAAGAAAATTTGATATGGGAAAACCCTTACGTACATTGTAATTTTTGAAGTAATAATCCTTTGGGAAAGATTTTTAAGAGAAATAAATGTTAATTAATATAAAATAAATAGAAATTAAAGCATAATATAATCATAGGGTGAAATAAACAAAACATATAAGGATGAAGTTCAAGAATAAAATTAACAACTTAATGAAAATAAATTAAGTTAACAACAACCCTTACAACATATGTAATGTATGAATAAAAGTATAAGGATACATGAGAGATTAAATGGAAGTAAAACCCTTGAGAATATTTTTTTTGAGATATAAGAAGTCAATTGGAAATTATTTACACCATATAAAGGTAAATTGGTGTATAATAAGAATCTTTATAATAAAAAAAATTCCTTAAGGAATTCAAATTAAGATAAAGAACCCTTACATTGGATTCCCACTTAGTCAAACACAATCTAACCTCCTATATAATAAAATAATGAAAATTAATTAATTATTTTAGAAACATTTTCTTGTATTTTTAATATTTTATGCCCTATTTATTATCATATGTAATTCATTTATTGTATAGTATTTTCTCAGATTGGCAACTTGGGGTTGTTTGGTAAATTTCTACAAAATTGTTTCAGTATATTGAACAAGGTAAAAAGTGTCCTAAAATAGTTCTATATTCTCCAAAATTATATATTTATAGATTATATATCATTAATGTATCAAAAATTCAATACAAATTAATTGATTTTTTAAAATAGAATTAAATTATGTAAAATGTCTCGGAATGTTCATTTTTTGGGTGGTTAAATTCACCATGACCATTTATTGTAAATATCATTAGTATAATAGAAAATTTATCTATCTAGAATATTATTAATTTAATTAATATCATATTTATTCAGTAAATTAATTTTTAAAACCATCCATTTATGTTAGTGATGAAAAATAAAATACATCGTTTAAGGTGGCGGCGAACCGAGCATAATACAAGATGAATTTTAATTTTTTGAATAGATATAAGGGTGATAAATAATGAATATTACATAAATATATTAAAACTTTACTATTATAATGATGTATATTTCATTATATTAGTATGACATAGAAAGGAACATTTTTAAAGAAAATTGGAAAAGGATCGGAGAAAGTGATTGTGCTGAATCTATTAAAAAGAGATTCATTTTACACCTTTTAAAAGAAAGTAAATGACAATAGAAAATGATGTGTGTAGAAAATGTTAAAATGTTAAAATGTTATTCCTTTAATTTTTTGCAGATAATTTAAAATTCAATATTAAATTACCATATATAATAATATAAATATATATAAGTACATCTATAAATAAATTTAAATAATATAGACACACTACTAGAAACTGAACCTATATCAATGGTTTTGGCCAAACCGTTGGTATAAGTACCATGAAATGACCCTAGACCAATGGTGTTGAAAAAACCATTGGTATAAATTCAATAAAATGACCATATACCAATGGTTTTTCAAAAACCATTGATATAGGTGACGATTATACCCATGGTTTGGCTAAAACCGTTGGTATAGCCTCTATTTAATGAACTTATACCAACGATTTTTCCAAAACCATTGGTATTGGTCCCAAAATTAAAAGTACCTATACCAACGATTTTGAAAACCATTTGTATAAGTATATATCAACATTTTTCTAAACCGTTGGTATATGTATTTTTATTTTTAATGAAATATTTTACCAAATAACATTAAATAAACAAATAATTAATTTAATTATAAATATATATATATATATATATATATATTTATCATATTATGTTTCAAAAAAACATTATATCTTAGTGGTTATGTTGTTGAGATATAAATCAGAGGTCCATGGTTCAAATCCAGGATAGGTTTTTTTAATTACTCGTACCAATGGTTTTGAAAACAATTGGTATAAGTATTTCATATTACCTATATCGAAGGTTTGGAAACCATTGGTATAACCCACCTATACCGACACTAGAAAAGACAACAGCCACCCAAACCATTGGTAAGGCCTATACTAACAGTTCCAAGACATTGGTAAATATTCTTGATTTAAAAGATGAGATTAGATCGGATCCACTTACATGAAACCTTTCGATTGAGTTACGAACCAAAGGGATGTGAAATTGTGAGAATACATAAATAACCTTGAAATAAAACGTGTATAGTAAAATAAATGTGGATTTAGAGTGAAATAGTATATAATTTTTCCGGATTAAAATTTATCATAGACAATCTCAAATTCAATGTAAGATCGTAAAAGAAACCCCTACGACCTAGATTACCACTTGTTCAGACACACTATAACCTACTGTATAATAAAATTATCTTTATTATTCATATTTATAATGAAATTAAACACATTTATTTTATTTAATTATAATAATTTTATAATTCCTTATTACTCACATATTAATTTTTTTATTATTAAAGTAATATTTAGGTGTTAAATATTTTATTTTTCCATGCATACTTTGATTTGGAGTTTCCTGTAGTTTCATAATGATCACGGTTTCATAAATTAAATAATTTTTATCAAAATGAAGAGTGTTTTTTGATATATTTTTGAAGTCCCATGTCCATTTCATGGAACTTATGGTGATATTTCACCTAGAATGCTTAAAAATATCCTCTTCAACAATTTTTAATTTAACAAAATAATTAAATTTATTAGGGAATATAGTTTGGTATATTACTAATATATAATTATAAAAAATCATAAAAAATCATTATTATATCATATTACAAGTATTTATGTTTTATTATTCATTCATGATGAAAAATTATAACATCATTTATGTTTGGGGTAAAACCGACCAAAAAAAGAACATGTTTTAATGACTGAATGGGTAAGAACATATTATATAGTAATAATATCAAATTTAAATTAGATTAATGATAATGAATTATTTATTAATGTTTTAAATAAAATTTAAGAATATATGGATTTAAAATATAAAAATAACAATTAAGGAGATAGTAACACTTACATTGAAT
Organism: Viscum album; assembly: GCA_963277665.1. Classification (NCBI taxonomy): domain Eukaryota; kingdom Viridiplantae; phylum Streptophyta; class Magnoliopsida; order Santalales; family Viscaceae; genus Viscum; species Viscum album. The sequence goes on from OY728123.1 coordinate 673,669,138, forward strand.
ACTTGAACCTTCTCTTAGAAAGGCTCTTCGAACCAAGGGAATTTGGACTTCTTATTACTAGAGATTCCAAAATGTGGGATAGAATTTTTAGGTAGTGAATTTGGGAATTGATTCAAGAGGAAATTGGAGGAAAGGTATGGTTAAGGTGGTTAGAGGATAAGTCCTTTTATAGGTGATCTTGAGTTTTCACAAATAATCATTTCTCAATGAATAAGGAATGCAATTTCTCATGGAAAGTGGATATAAATTGTAAAAATAATTTAGATAGAACAAGTGAAGGTTAATAATTCCACTATTAACTCATTTATTGATAAATTTTTATGATATTTTTTGTTATTACCCCTTAACTAAACCCTATTACCTCATTTTACCATTATTATGGTAACTCATTTTTTTTACCTTAGTAACTTATTTTTATGCCCAAAATGACATTGAATTAATTTCATATTTTTTAAATTATGATTAAAAATATTAAATTCATTTTTATTATATTAAATTTCTAAAATTAATAAAAACTAATTTTAATATAGGAATGCATAATGCATACAAATATTTTTTTAAAAAAAGTATTTTTAATCATAAAAATTAATTTATTCATATTCATTACAAAGTAATAGTAAATAGATGATTAATAAATTATTTGAATATATATATATATATATATATATAATTCCATTAAAATTACTCTTTAATAAATATTAGTTTAATTTATTAAAATAAAAATACACAACATATATAAAAAATAATTCACCGAAAATAGGTCTATCTAACATTTAATGATTTTAATCACATCACCTAATTATTTATCTTTTAACCGTTAAATTTTATAAATTAATTGGTATTAGAGTATTTATTTTAATTTTATAAACACATAAAATTATTTAATAATAATAATAATATGTAATGAACCAAAATACATTTTTTATAATAAATTATTATAATTAATTATTATCTTTTTAATTAATTCCAGAATTATTTATTTTGTGTGAATTACATTATTTATAATTTGTTAATTATAATTAAACAACTTCAATATATCTATTGAATGTAAGAATATATGATGACCATATGTCTAATGACCATATATATCCAACAACCATATGTCCAGTAACTATATATATATATATATATTTATCTTGTTACATTCCTATGTATATCCTCACACACATTTCTTAAATAATTCATCTTATTCATTTACTTCCATATAAAAATATTAGTTATATTTCTAATATTTTTCCTTATTTCCATAGTTATAATTAGAGTTATAATATTTTAAGTAAAACACAAGGATTAATATTTCATGTTATTAGCCTTTTTATTTACTTATGGTTTTATTACTCATGTAGTTTTCTTAACGATGTTTCATATCAAATCATCATAATGTATTAATATTTATCATAAATTTTGATATTTTATCTCAATAAAATATATTGTGATTTGGTTTATTTTAGAGTTTTATGGGAACCAATCTGTTCAACATGTTAAATAAATAAATATATGGTGTTAAATTCTACACACTTAAAAAAATTTCACCCTCAAAATTTCATTATTTAGATGAAAAATTGTAGTTACTTCTACCACATTATGTAAGATCCAAGTTTTTTGGAGGTATTTACTTGTTTTATTTTTTTTCAATCTTTTTTTTGGTTAATTAAATTATTCTCATGAGTATAAGGGGCCTCAAGGGTGTTTCGGGGGTTCAGGTCATGAAATTAAGGAAAACCAGGCTAACCCGTGTAAGGCGCATGGCTAAGTAGGCCATGTGACCTTCCTAGGAAAACTGTGAAACCTTGTATAGTGGCATATCACATGGTTGGAACATTGTTTTCCAAAACATGAATCCTTCCCAGGTAACCATATGGACCAAATCCCCTTGGAAAATGTCTTGCACATGGTTTGTGCATGGTTTGGAAAACTGTGCAGGTAAACCGTGTGCCCCTTTAGAACTTGGAAAAATTACAATTTTTCTACCTCATGATTTTTAAGTTCCACCCAATTTTCGTCCCCTTTATCCTACCTCTAACCCCTGTGATGATCTATAACCCTCAAGTGCTTCTAAGGATTAATGTCACTCATTTCTTGGCTATTTAGAGCACCGTCGGTTTTAGATATAATCTTTAGGTAAGTCTAATCACCCTCTTTCTTCTCTTTTCCAGATTAAAGATTTTATCTTGGGAAATCTTTTTTTGAGGCCCTAAAACATTCTTCCACCAGAGGTTTCTAGGTTGGGGATTAAACTAACATTTTAATCCAGATCTAAGGCTATTATTAGGAGTGCATTCATTAGTGGATTCGAGGTAGGTGGTCTATAAGTTATATCCCATAGTTTTGTTGTATATTTATGCATGTTAGGTTTTGTTATTGGTTACCCAGTATTGTGATTTTGATTCCTTTTGTGAGATTTGGTAAAGTGGTAATCTAATTAATGAATTGAACCCCTCATGGTCCCTGTGGGATGCATCGAGGATGGTCTGACCAATTTAGGGCCACCCATGGGGTGCATCAACATTCTTGGACCTAGGAATTGGAAAAGTGAAAGGTCAATGTGTGATAACATAGAGACCTTGTTGAACATGTTGAAAAGTTTAGTTGAATTGATAATGAAATATTGGTAGTGTGTCTAGATTTGATAATGGATTACAAGGTTGTTTGGCATGGCATGAAAATGGGTTAATTGGGTCAATTGAGATCATGTCAAGTGGATTATGAATTATGTTAGTAATTACTAAGATAGTTAGTGCATATGGAATGATGAATATGTTAAATTGGTAATAACACGTGGAATGAGAAATATTTTAAATGAGTTTTTATAATGGAATATATGAATATGTGAAATGGGTTGATATAAGGGAATTATTGAATATTCTTAGTGATCTTGGCATGAGAATGGTAATTGGGTTAAATGGGATATGAAATGTAAATGTAAAATGTGTTAATTGATTATGGAATAATATTAATTCCCATATTGATTGCAATGTATTGTGATTTATATATGTATTGGATGTGTTTGGTTGTGATATGGTTTGTGTGTAGTGAATGGATAAATAAGCATGTGAACGTGGATTGGTAGTATGGGGTATTGACTGAGGTTCTACACCCATAGGTTCAGTTAGATTGATGCTCTAAACTCCACCCCACAATACACGGGTTAGGGAAGGGGATGGATCTCTATTCCCATAATGATTTCATTCCACCTGGACTAAGGATTCAAGGTGAGGACAATGTGTTTGTTCTAATGTGTTATCCCTAGTGAGATAGGGACTTGACTTATTCCCTTATTCATGGGGATGAATTCCTTGAACCCTTGTGTGAATGACGTAAATTCCTAACCCATGAAACACATGTTGATAATGAATCAAGTAATGAAGAAGATGAAAATAATGAATTTGGTACTTAGGTTAGTAATATTTAAAAGGGAATATTTTTAACTAATGTCACATGAACTATCTTTTATTTACTTTTAATTTATTTATTACTTTCATGCACTATCTGTTTAGATAGGATATTTTATAGACACTGTTGGTGGAGACCTACTGATTTATACTCACACCCTTCTTGGGCCACCATTGGGTACCCGAGTAGATTTAATGCTTGTAGGTCAGGATAAGGGAAAATGCCCCATGATTGTGATTTGATTCAGGCTTGGGATGTACATGAATGAGGTTCTGGATTTAGAGTCAAGACAATTTTTGAGATTCCACTATTTGTCATTATCTTGGGTTTTTTTCACTTGGCACTATTACCATGACATGACATATTAACTGTTGGCTATGGTTTGTACCCAATTTTTGGAGATAGTTGTTTATACATGTTTATTGGTTATTACATGTTTTTTCCACTATTCTATTTATTTTTCTTTTAGGTATTACTCTGGTAAAGAGGGTATAGTCTCCCCACGTGACTATTTAGACCATTGCTGCTAGTTGGAAACCTCTTGCATATGGGGAGGCATGCTTGAGGTTATGTGGTGACCCAGATCAGGGCACTAGTTTAGTGGATCCTAGGTTGGGGATATTATAATGTGGTATCAGAGGAGGTATTTTCTGTGACTTACTATTTGGGGATGATAGAGATGAGGTTATAAAGTTTTCAAACCTTGGTGATGAGCCCATTCTTATGAGTATTTATCCCATGTATGATGGAAAACCCAATTTTCCGAGGGTGGGAATGGTTATTATTATTTCATGTTGTTACATTTGATTATATTTCACCCTTGGGTGATGTACTTGTTGTGTGATGTGACAGTTTTATGACATTTTTCTCATGGTGAGAATGACATGTGGTTGTGCATTCATGCATCATTCTAGGGCCCTATGTATATAAGTGACATGCATCATGGTAGGAACACACACGGGAAGGGATCCTGGGACATAAAGAGTAGAATGAATTTTATTTTCTTGTAATTGATGAAAATGGTGTACAATGAAATGATGAAAATGGGTAAAAATGATACAAAGGGAAATAAAATGTTAATAATGGTTAAGGAATTATTCATAAAGGGGTTGTATATGGGTGAAAATGATAATTGTAGCAAGTTGTGAAATGGGAAATGCTTCTAAAAGGAAGGATTTGTGTGGTAAGTATGTAAATAGTTTTAGAATGGGGTGAAATATAAGATTTGTATTCATTTAAGTTGGTTTACCCACGTTTTCCATGACCCTCAGTAGGGATGGCCAATGATAGTGTTTGGGATGTGAAGATGACTTTTGGGATAGTGCATGAAACATGTTGTTTATGATTAGTAGAGAGAATTAATTTATGTGAATTATAAAATCTTTATTTTATGTGTTCTAAAGCTCGTGTTTAGCATTGTAGATAAATAAAACCATGAATATGTGTTACAATAGGGATACAAGAGGATTTTTTGAGAATTATCCCCCATCATAGGATCAAGAAGACCTAGTGATTCAGGGAAATAGAGAATAGAATTTTCATTATAACTTTTCTCATTTCATACAGATGATGGAATGGGTCACAGGGTGGGTTGTACCAAGTATTTTCCAGCTGAACAGGGAGTTTTAACTGCAACACCCTCTGAACTTTACTAGAGAGGGTGGAACTTAGACATCTTAGTTCTGAATAGAATCTATCCAGAAGATTCTCGATCATCTGGAGGCTTCTTATGAGAAGTGAGTCAAGTTAGCGGCCTATATGTTGAGAGGTTAGGAAAAAATTTATTGGGACATCATGGTTCAAATTGAGCAGGCTGAAGGAATGATATGGAAAGAGTTTTAGGAAAAGTTTCTAGAATACTTCTACCCAGAGACCTTGAGGTAGAAGAAGGATGTAGAGTTTATGAGTTTGACCCAAGGGTTTATTCAGTGATGGATTATGATAGTTGTTTTACTAACTTGTGCTACTTTATCCTGACTCTGGTAGGAGATGAGGAAACTATGGAGAAACCTTTCAAAGATGTGCTTTGACATGAGATCAGGTCCCCGGTGAATATCTTCCATTTTAATAGGTTTGCTGAGGTGGTGGACTAGACCCTTATCTCAAAAGGGAACCTAAAGGGAGATTCAGGAAGTGGAATTTTGGTGCCAAATGGGTGGGCGAGTGGTATGGATTTTGAGGGTAGGAAGAATTGTTCTTGGAATTTATATCAGGAAGAAAGTGCACAGAGTAGTCAGAAGAGAGGGACAATCTATCATGGTGATAATCAGGTGTTCTTTTACCAGTGTGGCAGGCTGGGGGGAAATGTGTTGGCAGTGTCCTTGACCACCAATCAAGTTCTGATCATGTGGAAGGTTGGTACATATAAAGAGGTTTTGTAGGAACCCTTGATAGTTGTCCACAAATAGAGGGAAGAGGCAGATGCCGAGTGTAAGTAGGGGGTTAGTGACCCCATATCAGGAAGGCAGTTAGAGATCTACAGGCTATACCGATAGGGGGGTGGATGTGGAACTATAAGGTAAGATCATCCATACCAGTAGGACAGTGTAGTGCATGGTACTCTGGTTGGAGCCCAGAGTAGAGGGGTAGGTCATCTTCACGCAGTTTAGTCTAAACCTGGAGGGGGCGTGGCTAGACCATCTACTGTTCATGGTATGATTATTATCCCTTCCATGCTCTCTAGTTATTTTTTTTGACATAGGTTCCACACATTACTTTATTTTTGCAAATTTTGTAGTTGTGTTGGGCCTATCCATGGAACATGCATGTGGGTTTATGACAATTGATACTCTGTTGAGGGTGAGAGCTGAGGATACTAGACAATGTAAGGGTTGTGCTTTGGAGGTTTGTGGGTGTCATTTTTTGTGGAAACTATTTTTGCTTGAGATGCCTGGTTTTGACTTGATTTTGGGTATGTACTGTGTAACACCCGAGACTTTTATGAGAAATATTTTTTTTATGTTATATAAATCATCAAAGGAATCTTTCACTACACACAACACTAGCTTGGCTTGCTTTACACGCAATCGCGAACTTCCTCGATAGCTTGCATCGTACGCAATACTGAGTTTCAATAAACAACGATATGATATTAAAATATTACTAAAACTAGCTGTTATGAATAGTAATACCCACTTTTTGAAATTTTGTAAATTTTATTTTTCAAAATAGACTTCATTTTTGGATTCGGAATATCAAAATTAGCCTAGGGTGAAATTTTGGTATTTGAAAACCGACTTTTTATTTAAATAATTATTTATTTTATTTAAATTTATTTTAGGTCAAAATTGATACATAATACTTATATAAGTTCAGTGCAATTCATTGGAGTCATTTTATAATAATTTTAGATATATAAAAATTTTATTGAACTTTTCACCGTCTTTTACCCACCTCCTAGGAGAATTTGCAAATTTACATAAAAATTAATTTTACCGCTTCTGTGAGTGGAATTTCAAAAATCCGAGAGAAACGGTTAATATCAAGGACCAAAATGTGGTTCAATGAGGTGAAAATAATTTTTGGTGAATAGTAACTTTTTACTTTTTTTACCATGGTTAAAAGTAAATAGATAAATTAAGTGTAAAAATGTTATTATTATTACCCTAACACATGTACTAATTCTATTGGATAAGTGTAATTCGACCGGAAACAAAATTAGGAATAAAATATGACCATTTAGGCCCACTTCGATTAGATTAGGACATTTATTATTAATTTATTTAAAGAAGGGTTAAAATAGTTAAAATCAATGTTTAATAACTAAATCATTTTTAATATAGGGTTATTCATAAGATAAATTCAACTATAAATATTAATTAGAAATCTAAAAATATTTCCTACATAATGGTATTTTATTTTTAATTTTTATACAATAAATAATTTAATTTATTTATGACACAATGATGATGCAGTAATTATCTTATTAACGAAATATTGACATAATTGATGTTATAAATACCCAAATAAATGTAATTTGAGACTTTTTATGAATTACAACAATTTTATAGGTTAATATGACATGTTATTATCTATTTATGTAACTTTTTTCGAACTAATATTTCTGTTATGATTTTCACAAAAATCAATTACCAAATAGTGTCAAAATTGACATAAAATTGTTTTTAAAAAAATGTTATATTATTAATTGTTTTTTTATTCCTAAAAATATAAGGTTCAGAAAAATGACTTATATAAGATTATATATATTAATAACAAACAACTTGGGTTTTTTTTGGCTTGTTATAGTAAGTTTATTAACCTTATAGTATAAGAAAACAAGAAGACACGGTAAAAGTTAAATTATCTAACTTAAAGTTAAATTTAAATGATAAGGTTAAAATAGAAACATAAACTTGTCTAAATTCTATTGGATGAGTGTATTTCGACCCATCCCCTCCTTATCTTCTAAATAAATCAATTTGGAGCTATTAAAAACCGAATATGACTTTATAATAAAATAATATTTTTAGTTTTTCCAAAGGTGCCCCTCTCCTCCCTTATAAAAAGGCAACTCCTCACTCTCTTCCTCACACCACTTTGAGCCTTCAAGAACGGACAAACCCTGCCAAAGTATCTTCTCCACTTCCCTAGAAACATCCTATAGGTCCTGGTCTTCTTAAAAGACCAATTTTAGTTCCCTAAGAGGAGGTCTCAAAGAGGCGCTTCAAAGAAGAGGTAATGTCCGTTACCGATTCTTTGAACTTTATTTCTTCTTCCACTTATTATTATTTAGTTGTTTCCTTATGAAGTAATAGAATCAGTATCACTCATATACTGATATGTTATTATAAGTATGAAACAACCCTATTTCACCATCTATCCATCCTACGGAAAACGAAATGACCGCGTATGCATACGTACGAAATACCGTCTTCACGCCGTGGTGTAATCTATTTTCCACCACAACCTTACTTTGATGGGTATAATGGTGTAAATAATAACTATATATGATTATTTTAAAGTGATATTGATTTTGAAATAGTATACATACACTCCAATACAATTCTATGATCATGGGAACGATATCATCGCTCGTGCGTACGTACGGAATACCGTCTCCACGATGTGATGTGACTCGTTCTACATGATCTTAATTTCATAATGATTATATAAATGAATTTAATAAATTAATATGATATATATTACACTAATAAAATTCTGGAAATGAGTTATCTATAACCTAAAGATAATAATAAGAATTTATTCGACAAAACACGCATAAGAACAAAAAGTAATAAACACACGAATAACAAGTAACAATGAAATATTAATAATAAGAAGCTAATAATATGGCCATATATGATATCATAACAATTATTATGATTCTAGAATAAGTCAATGACATTATTTAAATCATTATACAGGAGGTTCAGACACTTACGAAGCAAATTGGACCTAAGGTAAGGGAAAATCTCGCAATCTCATTTTTATCTGATATTGTTTATACTTCAGAATTTTCTGGGGAATATTTATCATCCACATCCATGTTTCCTCAATATGTAATATTTATATCCTTATAAAATTTTTTATATCCAATTTTACCCTTCGGTGAGTTTTTAGTAAAAGATATGAAAGGAATCTTTTGTCTTTTTTCTTACGAGGTACTTTTTGACTTTTCTGACAAAAGTACGAGAAGAATGTTTTTTAACTTATACGACATGAATTTATTTTTAGAACATTATTTACATGAAGCTTAATTTACAAGTTTTAAAGTTTATTTTTAATAAAATTCTTTTAGTTCAAAATTATATGACATGTTAAGAAAGGAAAATTTGTTTGAAGTAGAAAGGATATTTTCCTCAAGAATGGAATTCAAGTGCTTTATCAAAATTATTTTCTATCTAAGATAATATAGGGTTCTGTTTCTATCCCTATTATTACATTGATTTGATTATGTTGTGATGGAATTATTTTTATGAATTCCTTTATCTTATATGAATTGTTTTATGATGTCACTATGTTTAAGAATCCCATTTTTATTACATGGGTTATGCAATGATGTATGATTTATGATTTTGTGGCACACATAATAATGGTATCATTATGAGATGGGTGGGACCTATATCTCCCTCCAATGCATTGGGTAAAGATTTTTATCTCATGAGATAGACATGGCTGGAACGGCAGGTTAAACCGGTTCAGTGAAACAGGACTGAAATGAGGAGTGAACTCGGTTCAAAAATGGACTTTGTCCGCTAAGATAGTCTTGAAAATGAGTCTTGAATAATAAGAAATGATTCTCTATGATTATGTGTGTATGCCACAAAGTTTCATGTTTTAAGTTATGATTATTGGGATTACATTTCACTACTATGATTTATCCCATTTATGAAATTATGATTTCTTTTGCATGTTAAGATTTCCAAAATGTTATGTTCTTATAAATATGATGTGATTGATATTTCTTTTGTTTACCCTTACTGAGAATTTGAGCTCACCCTTTTGTATGTTTTATTTCCCCAGGTCAGGAAGAAGGTTATTAAGTAAGATATGCCAAAAGGGTCTCTAGATATGATGAAATAAATGGGAGACAATGTAGATGCTTTATGAACCAGTTGTTTATGTTTCCCAGTTTCTAAGGACACTATACCTATACGGTCCTTTCCTGGTTTTGTTATATGTTGTAATAAGTGTGCTTTAATTTTGAAGTATTAACAATGTATGTAAAGTATGGGTTGTTATAGTTGGTATCAAAGGAAATATATAGTCAACCTTTGGAAACTAGGATGTGAAAGCCTTAGTAAGAACCCTAAGGATAAGTATAAGCATAGAACACAATCTTAGTGTTTTAGAAATGGCCATGAACAACCTATGATAAGATCTTAAGTGTGAAATTTTATTCTTGATTATGTGTTTTTCCTATTATAATTAGTGTTGGTCACACTATTCTTCTTGGTTTTAGTCAATGGCTGGAACCCTAAGGAACCGTGTTAATGCGGAATGCGACGGGCAATGCAATGATTGTCCCCCTGAGAAACCAAAAGTTATGGGAGCTGGAATGAAAAATCTTGTAGCCATGCTCACACAACTTTCTTAAGCTATGAATCCCGCAGGACTTCCAAACGAGAAAAGGAAGGAGCAACATTCTGTTGAATCCTTCATGAGGCAGCATCCACCTTCATTCAGCGGGTCTTCTGATCCATTAGTGGCTAAACAATGGATCTGTACCACTGAATAGATATTTTCAGTTCTTCAATGTTCTTAACATGATAAAGTCATCTTAGCAGTTTATCGTTTGGAAGGTGATGCTGATCAATGGTGGAATCTTATTAAGAATACGAGGCAAAGGGATGAAATTGAGTCCATGGAATGGGACGAGTTCAAGAACTTATTTTTCAATAATTACTTCCCTCGTATTCTCAGAACAAAGATGGAGAAGGAGTTTCTTGAACTAAAGAAAAAGGATGATGAATTTGTTGGTACCTACGAAGAAAATTTTACAAGACTTGCAAGGTATGATTCTGGGATTATTATCCAACCTGAGAGTAAGATCGATCGATTCTTTAGTGGCTTAAAACCAAGTCTTCGAAGGGAGTTAGCCATAAGGGACTTCAATAGCTAAGAGGAAATTGTTCGATGGTCTCTCATGGTTGAGATGAAGATTGGAGTAACCCATCAGTCATATGGGTTTGATAAGAATAGGAAAATGGAATTCAAAGGAAAATATAAAGAGCACAATGAAAAGAAGACGAGTTTTCCCTTATGATCAAAGTGTGGAAAGAAACATGGAAGAAATTGTCTTAAAGGGACAATCAAATGTTATAAGTGTGGAAAATAAGGTCATCGGGAAATTGAATGTTGAAATAATGGGAAGAAGATTTCTAATGATGAAAACAAAGTAAGGGATACACAGAATGAACCTACTTCACTTCAATGTTTCATGTGCAAGGAAATGGGGCATTATGCCAATCAATTCCCTAATACAAGGGTTGATGATGATGATCAACGTCAAAAAACTCTTAAGGCCAAAGACAAAGGAAAGTCACATGCAATTACTATCGGCGATGTGGAGTATGATAACGAAGTGGTGAAAGGTACACTTACCATCCACTCAAAAGTAGCAAATGTTTTATTTGATTCTGGATCCACCCACTCTTTTATTTCTGAAGAATTTTCTAAGGGTATCACCGTATTAACTCAATAATTAGATGTTGAGTTAGCTGTGACAACCCCTAATGACACAACAGTCGCATCACAAGTTTATAATTCTTCTCCGATTGAAGTTTGTGGGAAAGTGCTTCCTGCAAATCTTGTGATCCTTCCTATAGTGGAATTTGATGTGATTCTTGGCATGGATTGGATTTATTTATATGGATGTCATATCAATTTCCAAATAAGGGAAGTCACATTTCATATTCCAAATCAATCTATGATCGTCTATCGATGCAAGGATGAACATAACCTTCCAGTGGAAATTTCTTCCATCTTATGGGTTTTGATTCCACTAAATGAAGGTTATTTATCTCAAATGGTTGGTGAGAAACTCATGATTAAGAATATACCCATTGTACGGGAGTTTGATGATGTCTTTCGAAGGAATTGTTGGGTCTTCCACCAAATCGTGAAGTTGAGTTTTTAATAGAACTCGTACCGGGTGCTTTGCCTATTTCAAAGACACCTTATAGAATGGCCCCAATTGAGTTGCAGGAATTGAAGAAGCAACTCCAAGAGAATCCTGATAAGGTATTCATACGCCCTAGTGCATCACCTTGGGGAGCACCTATTTTATTTGTTAAGAAGAAAGATGGATCAATGAGACTCTGCATTGATTATTGAGAACTTAACAAGATCACTATCAAGAACAAATATACTCTCCCACTCATTGATGACTTATTTGACCAACTATGCAGAGTTCAATACTTTTCCTAGATTGATCTTCATTTAGGGTATCATCAATTAAGGGTCAAAAGGGAGGATATACCAAAGACGTCTTTCCATACAAGGTATGGACACTATGAATTTATAGTGATGCCATTTGGTATTACTAATGACCATGCTATCTTCATGGATCTGATGAATAGAGTCTTTATAGACTATCTTGATCAGTTTGTGGTAGTCTTTATAGATGATATTCTTGTATATTCAAAGATTAAGGAAGAACATAAAGATCACTTGAGAGTTGTATTGAAGACCATGAGAAAGGAGAAGCATTATGCCAAATTTACCAAGTGTGAATTTTGGCTTAAAAAAGTTGCATTTTGGGGTCACATAATCTCAAAAGAGGGGATATCTGTGGATCCAGCAAAAACAGAGGTTATCGAAAGATGGTCGAGACCAACAACAGTAACTGAGATCTGAATTTTTCTTGGGTTGGCTGGATATTATCGACATTTTGTGAAAGATTTTTCGTGATTATCTAATCCACTCACCAAGTTGACTCGGAAAGGAGTTAAGTTTGTTTGGACGGAGGAATGTGAAGAGAATTTCAAGGAGTTGAAAAGAAGGTTATCCAGTGCACCTGTACTCACAATTCCCTGTAGTGGAGAAAGGTTTGTGATCTACAGTGATGCATCCAAGAAGGGGCTGGGGTGCGTTCTTATGTAAAATGATATGGTGATAGCTTATGCCTCACAACAGTTGAAAATCCATGAGCAAAATTACCCAACTCATGATTTGGAGTTAGCTGCGGTAATCTTTGCATTAAAGATTTGGAGGCATTATCTTTATGGAGAAAGGTGTGATATTTATACTAATCATAAAAGTTTAAAGTATATTTTCACACAAAAGGAGCTGAATATGTGCCAAAGAAGATGGTTGGAGCTGATTTAGGATTAGGACTGCTCAATTCATTACCACCCTGGGAAAGCAAACAAGGTGGAAGATGCATTAAGTCGACAAGACCATGCTAGCTTATCCATGATGAGGATAAAAAAAGATCCAATATTTATGGATTTACAAAGGATGGATCTTGGAATTATAATGGAAGGGGGAAAATCGTATCTTTCTCAAATGAATGTTCAACCATCTATACATGTGAAGATTAAAGAGGCACATAAAGAAGATATAGAGTCACAAAAGAAGGTGATAAATGTTCCTGAATTCAACCTTGATTGTGATGGGATAATAAAGTTCAGGAATCGGGTTTGTGTTCCTCCCATTCCAGAATTAAAGAAGGATCTTCTGGATGAAGCTCATAGTTCTTCATTCTCTATTCATCCTAGAAGCACAAAGATGTATGGGGACCTAAAAGAGTAATTTTGGTGGGATGGCATGAAAAGAGATGTTGCTGAATATGTCTCTCGATGCTTGGTTTGTCAGCAAGTTAAAGCTGAGAGATAGAAGTCTAAGGGGATGTTACAACCATTACCCATACCAGAATGGAAATGGGAAAACATCACTATGGACATTGTCACCGAACTTACTAAAACATCCAAAGTCAATAATGCTATCTGGGTCATAGTTGATCATCTTACAAAGTCTGCACACTTTATTTCTATTAGAGAGGATTTCTCTCTAGATCAGCTTGCCAGGATATATGTAAAGGAAGTGGTAAGATTTCATGGAGTAACACTTTCCATTATATCTGATCGGGATCCGAGGTTTACCTCGAAGTTCTGGGGAAGTCTTCAGCATAATCTGGATACGGAGTTGAGTCTCAGCATTTCTTATCATCCTCAGACAGACGGTCAGTCTGAGAGGACAATTCAAACTCTAGAAGATATGTTGAGAGCTTGATCTACGGATTTCAAAGGTGGTTGGGATCAACACCTACCTTTGGTAGAATTTTCTTATAATAATAGCTTTCACTCCAGTATTCAGATTTCTCCTTATGAAGCTCTCTATAGAAAGAAATGCAGGACTCCAACTTGCTGGGATGAAGTTTGGGAAAGAAAGCTATTAGGACCTGATCTTTTTGATGAGATGGAAGAAAAGGTCAGATCTATTCAACAACACATTAGAGCTGCTCAGAGTCGACAAAAAAGTTATTCCGATAACTGAGGAAAAGACCTAGAGTTTGAAGTGGGTGATAAAGTGTTCTTACGAATATCTCCCTAGAAGAGGGTCATGAGATTTGGAAAGAAGGGAAAGTTGAGCCCTAGATATATTGGTCCTTTTGAAATTCTGGATCGTGTTGAGAAGGTAGCTTACAGATTGGCGCTTCCACCGAATCTCTCCCAAGTTCATGATGTGTTCCATGTATCTCTCATGAGAAAGTACATACCTGATCCTTCACATGTACTCAGCTCAGAAGTTGTACCGCTGGAGCAATATCTTTCTTATGAAGAACAACCAATAGAGATTCTGGATCGTAGCAAAAAATTCCTACGGAACAAGACCACTCGCTTGGTGAAATTTTTATGGAGGAACCACCAATTAGAATAATCTACATGGGATCTTGAGGATATGATGAGGGAGAGGTATCCTTATCTTTTTGTTACAAAGTGACAAATTTCAAGGGCGAAATTCATTTTAAGAGGGGGTAGAATGTAACACCCGAGACTTTTATGAGAAATATTTTGTTTTTATGTTATATAAATCATCAAAGGAATCTTTCACTACACACAACACTAGCTTGGCTTGCTTTATACGCAATCACGACCTTCCTCGATAGCTTGCATCGTACGCAATACCAAGTTTCACTAAACAACGATATGCTATTAAAATATTAGTAAAACTAGCCGTTATGAATAGTAATACCCACTTTTTGAAATTTTGTAAATTTTATTTTCCAAAATGGACTTCATTTTTGGATTCGGAATATCGAAATTAGCCTTGGGTGAAAGTTTGGTATTTAAAAACTGACTTTTTATTTAAATAATTATTTATTTTATTTAAATTTATTTTAGGTAAAAATTGATACATAATACCTATATAAGTTCAATGCAATTCATTGGAGTCATTTTATAATAATTTTAGATATATAAAAATTTTATTGAACTATCCACCGTCTTTTACCCACCTCCTAGGAGAATTTGCAAATTTATATAAAACATAATTTTACAGCTTCTGTGAGTGGAATTTCGAAAATCCGAGATACACAGTTAATATCAAGGACTAAAATGTGGTTCAATGAGATGAAAATAATTTTTGGTGAATAATAACTTTTTACTTTTTTTACCACGGTTAAAAGTAAATAGGGAAATTAAGGGTAAAAATGTTATTATTATTACCTTAACACATGTAATAATTCTATTGGATAAGTTTAATTCGACCAAAAACAACATTATGAATAAAATATGACCATTTAGGCCCACTTGGATTAGATTAGGACATTTATTATTAATTTATTTAAAGAAGGGTTAAAATAGATAAAATCAAAGTTTAATAACTAAATAATTTTTAATACAGGGTTATACATAATATAAATTCGACTATAAATATTCATTAGAAAGCTAAAAATATTTCCTACATAATGGTATTTTATTCGTAACTTTTAGACAATAAATAATTTAATATATTTATGACACATTGATGATGCAATAATTATCTTATTAATGTAATGTTGAAATAATTGATGTTATAAATACCCAAATAAATGTAATTTGAGACTTTTTATGAATTAAAATAATTTTCTAGGTTAATATGACATGTTAGTATTGATTTAATTAACTTTTTTCGAACTAATATTTCTGTTATGATTTTCAAAAAAATCAATTATCAAATAGTGTCAAAATTGACATAAAATAGTTTTTAAAACAAATATTATATTATTAATTGTTATTTTATTCCTAAAAATATAAGGTGAAAGAGCGCTGTCGTGGGTGCCTTCAAATGATTAGTGTGATTTTGGGGTACTTAGGTGCAGCAGAGTGGCTGACCAAGGTCGTCTCTCAAAGGAGGAAGTGAATTAAAACAACTTTTCAGAGGTATTCTAGAAACAAAATAAAAGGGAATAAAAACACTACTTGAAAGGATGGGGGTGGTTGTTTATAGTTTATGAATCTAGAAGAAGTTTTCTGGAAGAAGATTGCATTTTTTTTGTTTTTAATTTTGAAATGAAGTTTCGATTAGAATGACACAACAAGAAGATGTTTTTTTTAGAAATCTATTTTAAAAGGCGTAATCGATCTAACTCTACCTATTCAATAATTTATTAATCATTATCATTTAAATTAATATTCACTTAATTATGATCCCTTAATTTTTTAAATCCCGAACCCTACGAGAATTAACTTTACCACGAAGATTGAAGTGAATTTTAACCTTAGGATAACTTCGGAACATGCAATCGCGACACCCTGCTTTGATTGATGCTCTAAAATTAGCTTATGGTTAGTGGTAAATTAAGGCACATAACCACTCTGGAAATGAGGATTAATTGAGTTTAGGGATTATATTTGAACTCTACAAATTGATCACATGTGGTTTTGAATTACCGGTTAAGGTTGCGCTCTCACAGTTCACACAATTCACGACCTCGCGTGTTTTGTGTTAACTATTCAATTGCTTGCTTAGTTTCATTTAAATTAAAAACTCAATTAATAGATCATAATATGTGAATTACAGTATCTCATTGATTCAAAATAAATTAATGAAGAAGGATAGAGGTTGATCGATTACTAAAAAGAACTACTCTTCCATGGGTGGTGTAGTCATCGTGGAGACGTTTTGCATAAGCAACGGATTGAAAGGGTAGAACCCAATCTTGTATCCACTCTTGATTCCAACCCAATTAAAAATATTAAGATAATAAGAAGAGGGATGAACACAGAATATTATTTGAAGAAAAATTCAAGAAACAAACATGAAAGAAAAGAAATACAAAGAAGAGGTGAGAGAGGAGAGCCTTTTTGGAAGAGAGGTTTGCACAAAGGCTTACTTCTTCCAAGAGTTGTGAGGGGCTCCAAAGAGACACCCTTTCGGCCAAACCTTCCCAAAGCCTCCACCAGCCCTCTCAAAGAGTTAAAACCCCCTTTAAATAGAGTTTGGGAGGGCTAGGGATACATAACTTTTTAAGTGTGAAATGAAAATCTCGGCTAAATATTTTATTCCACATTTAACCTCCAATTTGACCTCCCAAACGCGTGAATTGACCGACCTTCCAGAAGGAAGATTTGTGCCACATCATGTCCCCGAGCTTTTCTCAAAAGTTGGGCCCAAACCAAGCCCGTATGTAGAGGATATGACCCAAATACAGAACCTTCTCCATTCTGGAGAGGCCATCCCAACTTTGACTTCATGGCCCAATTTTAACAACCAAATGAACTATTTAGCTTTAGTGTCCTGAATAAAAGTTGTAGATAATTAAGTTAGGAACACGATTACAAAAGTTAAAATTCAAATAATAAACATTAAAATATTTATCTTCGAAATACTACAGTGCACTATTAAGGGTAAAACTGGAATTTTCACCAAATTTTCAAATGAATGATCAAATCCCAAATATTTTATAAATAAACATGTTTAACACAATGTGAGGAAATTATATCATTTATTATCAATAAAATATTCAATAAAATAGTGTTTTATCAGCTCCCCCACACTTACCCTTTTGCACACCTGGGCAAAACCTCATATCAAGTAAACAACAATATCAAATCAAAACCAATTTTAAAACACATATCTTTAAGATCAATCAATTTCACACCAAGAATAAAAAAGATATCATGCCTCATAAAAAACCTTATTTCAAGTTCTCCATTTATATCATTCAATATATTTCCACTTCATTTATCCGCCCATGCACAAAACACTTACCTCGCTTGAATTTTCTCTCATCACTCAAATATCAATTTTTTTTGCAATGTCTTTCTCATCCAAACTCATACAAGGGTCACCATAGGATTGATATATTCCTACATCGCTACCCGATGTGAGTCAAGGACATATGTTTATCATGAGGACTTTTCAGGGTTGTTCTGTGGCTTTCGGTTGGTAGGATTAAGATGTGAAAAACTCTGAGGCTGAATGAGGAGGGCTTGACTCTTTTAAAGCAAAATTGCATTAATCTAATTTTCACTTAAATATGGTCTTCTCTTCAATCCCCATAGTATCAATTCAGCTCCATCATCATGAAAATTCATGAAAGGTTTACAACATTCATCATTTCAGCATAAAAAATGTCAATCTTCTAAAACATGATTTTCTTGAAAGCTCCAGATGGGCACAGCTTTCCACCTCAATTAGAAGCTCCAGAAAAGGCACAACTTCACTTGTCATGAAAGCTCCAGAAAAGGCACAGCTTTCAATATAATGACTTTCTTTAGCAGCAAACACATGTCTTCAGAATTTAATTTTCCATCCAAAGTATCACATAATGTGGTGGCACAACACAAGACAGCTTCCCCCACACTTAAGCTCAACTAGATTATGCAATTTCACTTCAAGAGTTGGTTGGATAGGGAAAATTGGCTTGTAATGTGGCTTAACCTAACAGGCTGTGCATGGCTTCTAAGGGCTACAAGGATTAAATATTCAAGGTAGGCCATTATAAAAAAGGATTCTTTGAAATAGGGGTTTTAATACCAAACAAATGCCTCAATCATTTAAACACAAGTACCTCAAACCCTCAAGTTTTGACAGGAATAGATCAAATTCTGGTTAAATCAAGTATAGTTTGGTTCTCTCAAGAAGTGAGGTGAATGTAAAGAATATGAAAATAATGGTTTAGAAGCCTCACAGGAAAGTGATTTCAAATATAAAGACAGTGAGATTGGCATGGGATTCAAAATTCAGCGTACTTTGCATGAAATTACTAAATATTTGAACTTGAAACAAAGTCATTTCAGCATTCATTTAAGCTTAGTTTCAAGGGGTAAATTGTTTCACTTATTGATATGGATTTAAAAATGGTGATTAGAATCATTTCAGCTCAAAAGTTTCAAAAACCCACAGAAAATTGTAAAATAAACACACAAATTTTGAAAAACACACAATTTTTTTGGGTTTTTTTTAACAGGAAAACAATTGAAATTACTAAACTAAAAGGTTCCCTCCCCCACACTTAAAATATTTCATTGTCCTCAATGTGAACCCGTGAGATGATATATGCACATGAAATTCAGAATTTTTAAATAGGACAAATAATATAAAAGTGAAAGGGTTAGGAACAGTCTAATGTGATCAAGTGATGATGGGGTCATGCAGTGTGATAAAATCCACTACATCAGTAGGATGTCCCTCAATGTATCTCTTAAAACGTTGCCCATTGACTGTAAATCTCCTTCCAGTGTCCTCTTGTGTGATCTCCACTGCACCATAAGGAAAAAAATTAGACACAATATAAGGACCTAACCATCTGGAATGCAACTTACCAGGCATCAGCTTCAGTCGTGAACTATAGAGAAGGACTTTCTCTCCAACATGAAACTCCCTTTGTTGGATCATTTTGTCATGAGCTGCTTTTGATCTTTCCTTGTAGAGCCTTGAGTTCTCATATGATGACAATCGAATCTCCTCAAGCTCTTGAATTTGCAATTTCCTTTGAATTCCAGCTTGGGCCAAATCCATGTTGCATTTCTTTATAGCCCAATAATCCCGATGCTCGACTTCCACTGGGAGATGACATGCTTTCCCAAAAACAATCCTAAATGGGGACATACCAATGGGGGTCTTGTATGCTGTTCTATAAGACCACAATGCATCATCCAAGCGCTTGATCCAATCCTTCCTATTTGGCTGCACGATTTTCTCCAAGATTTGTTTCAACTCACGATTTGAAACCTCAGCCTGGCCATTTGTTTGGGGGTGGTATGGTGTTGATGTTTTGTGTGTCACCCCATACTTTCGAAGGAGGGAAGCAAAATTCCTATTGCAAAAGTGTGTCCCTTGGTCACTGATGATGGCCTTTGGTACTCCAAACCTGCAAAAAATTTGTGCTTTGACCAAGTCCACAACAACATGAGAATCATCAGTCCTGGTGGCCTTGGCCTCCACCCATTTACTCACATAATCAACAGCAACCAAAATGTACAAAAATCTAAATGAACTAGGAAAAGGACCCATAAAGTCATACATCAAAAATCTCACAAAATAGTATGGGTTGTTGGGGCATCTCATGTCTCCTAGAAATGTTCCCAGTGTGTTGGCAACGAGAGCATGACTTACAAAACAAATGGGCATCATGGAACAAGCTAGGCCAATATAATCCAGAGTCTAAAACCTTCCTAGCTGTCTGTTGGGGTCCAAAGTGTCCACCATAAGCAAGTGTATGACAGAAATGAAAAACAGACTCAAACTCATGATCGGGAACACACCTCCTAATGACTTGGTCACTACACATGCGCCAGAGGTACGGATCATCCCAAACATAAAATCTTGACTCACTCTTTAATTTTTGGACTTGATGTTTCTTCAAATTTACTGGGATTTCAAAGACAACAATGTAATTAACTAAATCAGAATACCAAGGATGCTTACCTGAGATGGTATAGAGATTCTAATCGGGGAAAGTGTCCTGAAGTGGTACCTGGTCCAAGGTGTCACCCTCTAGTGTGTGAGTAAGCCTACTCATGTGGTCCGCCACCAAGTTTTCTGACCCCTTTTTTTCCTTTATCTCGATGTAAAACTCTTGAAGAAGGAGCATCCAACGGATAAGTCGCGGCTTTGCATCTGGCTTCTTCAGGAGGTACCTCAAAGCTGCATGGTCAGAAAAAACAACTACTTTAGAGCCCAATAAATATGAACGGAATTTATATAAAGCAAATATGACAGCAAGAAACTCTTTTTCTGTGGTTGTGTAATTTGATTGGGCTGAATCTAGTGTCCTTGATGCATAGGCGATCACATGTGAACGTCCTTCCACCCTCTGAGATAAGACAGCTCCAACCGCGAAGTTGGAGGCATCACACATAAGCTCAAATGGAAGGTCCCACCGTGGGGGCTGTATGATAGGTGGAGTGGTCAGACACTTCTTTAGCTCATCAAAGGAAGTCCTACAAGAATCATCAAACACAAAATCAGAATCTTTTTGAAGTAATCGTGACATAGGAAGAGCGATCTTACTAAAATCTTTGATGAAGCGCCGATAAAATCCTGCATGCCCTAGGAAAGATCTAACATCACGCACACATGAAGGATAGGGTAAGGATGAAATAATTTCTACCTTAGATCTATCAACCTCTATCCCATGTTTTGACACCACATTCCCTAAGACAATGCCATGCTCTACCATAAAATGACACTTTCCAAAGTTCAGGACCAGATTCTTCTCAATACAACGATTCAACACATTTCCCAAACTACTTAGACATTCATCAAATGAAGACCCATACACTGTAAAATCATCCATAAATACCTCCATGCAAGTCTCAATAAAATCAGAAAAAATACTCACCATACATCTCTAGAAGGTACTTGGGGCGTTGCAAAGTCCAAATGGCATCCTCCGGTAGGCAAATGTGCCAAAGGGACAGGTGAATGTAGTCTTCTCCTGATCCTCTGGAGCTATAGGAACCTGAAAATATCCAGAAAATCCATCCAAGAAACAATAGTGTGTTTTCCCAGCTAGTCTCTCGAGCATTTGATCAATAAATGGGAGGGGGAAATGGTCCTTGCGAGTGGTCTGATTTAGTTTCCTATAATCAATACACACACGCCAACTGTTTTGCACCCTCATTGGAACTAAATCATCTTTCTCATTTTTAACAACAGTAAAACCAGTTTTCTTAGGCACAACCTGAATTGGACTTACCCACTGTGAATCTGAAATGGGAAAGATTATACCTGCCTCGAGCAATTTCTCAACTTCCTTTTTAACAACTTCCAGGAGGGTGGGATTGAGTCTCCTTTGTGGTTGTCTCACCGGTTTAGCCCCATCCTCCAAGAGAATCCTATGCATGCAAATGGAGGGGCTAATACCTGATATTTCAGCCAAGGTCCACCCAATCGCCCTGATGTTCTCCCTCAAAATATTCAAAAGCCTTTCTTCATGTTCAAAAGGGAGATTGTTAGCAATGATAACAGGTAATCTCTCACCACTCAACAAGTATGAGTATTTCAGATTTGGTGGCAATGGCTTGAGTTCTAATGAAGGAGGGTGTAGTATGGATGGAGACATTGAAGGAACTGAAATATGTGCACAAAGAGCATCAGTATCAGAATAGACATCATCAAAATCATAGAATAAAGCATCAAATCCATCAGCATACTCAACAACCATTTCATAATCAGAGTGAACATGATCAAAATCAGAATATGAATCCACATCAAAATCAAATCTTAGAGAGTCTTGTTCATTAGAAACAGGTGTGGAAGTTCTCTTAGTCATTAAACCAGAACCAATACTCATAATCTCCCTAAGCATTGGACAATCCAATTCCATGATGTTTTTACTTGGTGGTTCAAAATGGGAGATAACAAAAGCAGAATGGTCCTCTGAGGGGTACTTCATGGAATCCATAACATTAAATATCACAACTTCATCTCCAAACTCCATGGAAAGTGTACCCTCATTGACATTTATGATAGTTTTTGCAGTTTTGAGGAAGGGTCTACCTAAGATAATGGGGGCATGAGAACTTACCTGATCATCCTCCATGTTAAGAACATAGAAATCCGCTGGAAAGATCATGTCTCTTACCCGGACAAGTACATCCTCAAGGACTCCCGCTGGATATGCCGTAGCTCTATTCGCCAATTGCACCAATACTCTTGTTGGCTTCAACTCACCAACCTGCAAGGAAGAGAATACAGAGTGAGGCATCACATTTATGGAAGCACCTAAATCACAAAGTGCATCAGAAAAGTTCAACTCCCCTATGGTGCATGGGATGATGAATGTCCCTGGATCCTTGCACTTTGTTGGCATTTCTAGAGTTGGTGAAATGAGTGCTGAGACATTCCTTCCAAGGTATATCCTCTCATTTCCCTTAAGCCCTCTTTGATTGGTGCAGAGTTCTTTTAAGAATTTTGCATACCTTGGGATTTGCTTAATGGCTTCAAGTAGAGGAATGTTGATCTCCACACGCTTGAATGTGTCCAAAACCTCCTTTTGCATTGCTTCTTCAGCCATATTCTTGGTTTGAACAACCCTGTTTGGAAAAGGAAGGGGTTTAGGAGGAACATCATCAATCTTTTTCTTACCTTTATCTTTCTCCTTGGATTGTTCATCAGTTGGTATGGAATGCGGCTTCTCTGAAGTTGAGGTGAATCCCAGTGGAATGGTAGGTGCAGATGTATCGTTCATTTGCTTCCCACTTCTCAATGTGATGGAACTAACATTCCCCTTTGGATTTGGAGTGGGTTAGGAAGGTAGATTTCCAGAATTCTTACTCACAAGTTCATGGAGGGCGGTGGCAATCTGACTCATTTGAGTCTTCAACTCTCTTAGCTCCGAACCTTGACTCTTCAGCTCATTCTGTTGATTAAGAACAATTTGTTTCAAAATATCATCCGTGTTAGAGTCTAACTTGTGTTGGATATTCCCTTGTTGCTGACTCGTTGATGTTTGAGCTTCGAATCTCCTTTGGG
This sequence comes from Viscum album, assembly GCA_963277665.1. NCBI lineage: Eukaryota > Viridiplantae > Streptophyta > Magnoliopsida > Santalales > Viscaceae > Viscum > Viscum album. Next base: position 673,692,883 of record OY728123.1, read on the forward strand.
GTTGTTGGAAACCCTGTTGGTAAGGTGGAGGCTGCTGGAAGTTTGGTTGAAAAGGGGGCCTTTGTTGTTGTCCAGAGCCATACCTCATGTCTGCTAGATCTTTCCACCCTTGGTTGTATGTTGGATCAAACTTATTTTGGGGATATGGTTGTTGTTGTTGCTGCTGAAATGGTCTCCCAGGGAACACTGCTGCACAATCTTCTGTTTCTTGGAGTTGTGGGCAAAAGTCAGTTGGGTGGCTTGTCTCAGTGCAAATACCACAAGGCCTTGAAGGAGGGGGTTGGGATGTCTTTTGAGCCAATGCAATCTGCCTCACCATAGTTGTCAATTCTTCTAACTTAGTATCAATCAAATGACTTTCAAGAGAAGAAGGACTTACTTGATGTACTCCTCGAACATGTGGTGTACCTCTATCACCGAATTGTTGGGAGTTTTGGGCCATCTTGTCGATCAACGCACGCGCAGCTACTGGTGTCTTGTCCACCAATGCTCCTCCAGCCGCAGCATCTACCATGCTCCTCTCCATGGGTGTGAGTCCTTCGTAGAAGTATTGGATGAGGAGTTGCTCACTGATTTGGTGATGTGGACAGCTTGCACACAACTTCTTGAATCTCTCCCAATACTCATACATTGACTCCCCTTGGGCTTGCTTGATCCCCGATATCTCCTTTCGAATGGATGTGGTCCTTGATGCTGGAAAAAATCTCTGCAAGAAAAGACATTTCAAATCGTTCCAACAAGTTACATCTTCGGGTTGTAAATAATACATCCAATCTTTCGCAGCTCCATCAAGTGAGAATGGGAATGCTCTTAGTTTGATTTGATCTTCAGAGACATTTCTAGGTTTTAGGGTTGAGAAAACCACATTAAATTATTTCAAATGTTTATTGGGATCCTCACCAGAGAGGCCATGAAACTTTGGAAGTAAGTGAATTAACCCATATTTCAGTTCGAAGTCCGATTCGAGATTTGGGTATGCAATACAATTTGGTTGATAGTTAATATCAGGTGTAGCCAATTATCGAATGGTTCTATTAAGTTCATTTCAATTGTTTCCATCCATTGGTTCTTGTTTTATGGTTGAATTTGAATTGCTTCCAATTTCAATGTTCTGATATTGGAGTAATTCTCCAACTGGTTGAATGTTGAAACTTCCCGTAGACTGAGAATGTCTGATTCGTTCCCTAAGGCTACGTTCAATCTCAGGGTCAAGATCTAAGAGATCTTCGGGATTAGTTCGTGTCATCAATCAATGAAAGATTAAAAGAATGAATGTGGACCATAGTAAAATAAAAATTTGAAGTTTGAGTTGATGGTCCAAAAAGAAGTAGAAAGAGATAAAAGAAGAAGAAGAAAAAAAATCAGATTGGGTAAAGACGGAAGAAAGAAGAGAGGAAGAGAATTAAAATGTAAAATAAAATAAATACCTCTAATTGGTTGAAATAATTAATTGCCTCCCGGGCAACGACGCCAATTTGAAAGAGCGCTGTCGTGGGCGCCCTCAAATGATTAGTGTGATTTTGGGGTACTTAGGTGCAGCAGAGTGGCTGACCAAGGTCGTCTCTCAAAGGAGGAAGTGAATTAAAACAACTTTTCAGAGGTATTCTAGAAACAAAATAAAAGGGAATAAAAACACTACTTGAAAGGATGGGGGTGGTTGTTTATAGCTTATGAATCTAGAAGAAGTTTGCTGGAAGAAGATTGCATTTTTTTTGTTTTTAATTTTGAAATGAAGTTTCGATTAGAATGACACAACAAGAAGATGTTTTTTTAGAAATCTATTTTAAAAGGCGTAATCGATCTAACTCTACCTCTTAAATCATTTATTAATCATTATCATTTAAATTAATATTCACTTAATTATGATCCCTTAATTTTTTAAATCCCGAACCCTACGAGAATTAACTTTACCACGAAGATTGAAGTGAATTTTAACCTTAGGATAACTTCGGAACATGCAATCGCGACACCCTGCTTTGATTGATGCTCTAAAATTAGATTATGGTCAGTGGTAAATTAAGGCACATAACCACTCTAGAAATGAGGATTAATTGAGTTTAGGGATTATATTTGAACTCTACAAATTGATCCCATGTGGTTTTGAATTACCGGTTAAGGTTGTGCTCTCACAGTTCACACAATTCCCGACCTCGCGTGTTTTGTGTTAACTATTCAATTGCTTGCTTAGTTTCATTTAAATTAAAAACTCAATTAATAGATCATAATATGTTAATTACAGTATCTCATTGATTCAAAATAAATGAATGAAGAAGGATATAGGTCGATCGATTACTAAAAAGAACTACTCTTCCATGGGTGGTGTAGTCATCGTGGAGACGTTTTGCATAAGCAACGGATTGAAAGGGTAGAACCCAATGTTGTCTCCACTCTTGATTCCAACCCAATTAAGAAGATTAAGATAATAAGAAGAGGGATGAACACAGAATATTATTTGAAGAAAAATTCAAGAAACAAACATGAAAGAAAAGAAATACAAAGAAGAGGTGAGAGAGGAGAGCCTTTTTGGAAGAGAGGTTTGCACAAAGGCTTACTTCTTCCAAGAGTTGTGAGGGGCTCCCAAGAGACACCCTTTCGGACGCACATTCCCAAAGCCTCTACCAGCCCTCTCAAAGAGTAAAAACCCCCTTTAAATAGAGTTTGTGAGGGCTAGGGATACATAACTTTTTAAGTGTGAAATGAAAATCTAGGCTAAATATTTTATTCCAACTTGCACCGCCAATTGGACCTCCAAAACGCGTGAATGGACCGGCCTTACAGAAGGATTATTTGTGCACATCATGTCCCCGATCTTTCCTCAAAATTTGGGCTCAATCCAAGCCCGTATGTAGAGGATATGGACCAAATATAGAACCTTCTCCATTCTGGAGAGCCCAGCCCAACTTTGACTTCATGGCCCAATTTCAACAACCAAATTAACTCTTTAGCTTTAGTTTCCTGAATAAAAGTTGTATATAATTAAGTTAGGAACACTGTTACAAAATTTCAAATTCAAATAATAAACATAAAAATATTTATCTTCGAAATACTACAGTGCACTATTAAGGGTAAAACTGGAATTTTCACCAAATTTTCAAATGAATGATCAAATCCCAAATATTTTATAAATAAACATGTTTAACACAATGTGAGGAAATTATATCATTTATTATCAATAAAATATTCAATAAAATAGTGTTTTATCATAATCTTTGGCCAAATTACTTAGATACGGTTATATATATTAATAATAAACAACTTGGGGTTCGTTTGGCTTGTTATAGTAAGTTTATTAACCTTATAGTGTAAGAAAACAAGAAGACACGGTAAAAGTTAAATTATCTAACTTAAAGTTAAATATAAATGAAAAGGTTAAAATAGAAACCTAAACTTGTCTAAATTATATTGGATGAGAGGATTTAGACCCATCCCCACCTTAGCTTATAAATAAATCAATTTGTAGCTATTAAAAACCGAATATGACTTTATAAAAAAAATAATATTTTTTGTTTTTCCAAAGGTTCCCCTCTCCTCCCTTATAAAAGGGAACCTCCTCCCTCTCTTACTCACACCACTTTGAGCCTTAAATATCGGCCAAACCCTAACAAATTTTCTTCTCCGCTTCCCTAGAAAAATCCTAGAGGTCCTGGTCTTCTTCAAAGACCAATTTTAGTGCTCTAAGAGGAGGTCTCAAAGAGGCGCTTCAAAGAAGAGGTAATGTCCGTTACCGATTCTTTCAACTTTATTTCTTCTTAAACTTATTCTTATTTAGTTGTTTCATTATGAAGTAATAACATCAGTATCACTAATATACTGATATTTTATTATAAGTATGAAACAACCCTATTTCACCATCTATCCATCCTACGGAAAAAGAAATCACCGCGCGTGCGTACGTACGGAATACCGTCTCCACGCCGTGGTGTAATATATTTTACACCACCACCTTACTTGGATGGGTATAATGGTGTAAATAATTACTATATATTATTATTGTAAATTTATATTGATTCTGAAATAGTATACATACACTCCAATACAATTCCACGATCATGGGAACGATATCATCGCTCGTGCGTACGTACGGAATACCGTCTCCACGATGTGATTCGACTCATTCTACATGATCTTAATTGCATAACGATTATATAAATGAATTTAATGAATGAATATGATATATATTACACTAATACCATTATGGAAATGAGGTATCTATAACCTAAAGAGAAGAATAAGAATTTATTCGACAAAACACGCATAAGAACAAAAAGTAATAAACACCTGAATAACAAGTAGCAATGAAATATTACTAATAAGAAGCTAAGAATATGGACATATATGATATAATAACAATGATTATTATTCTGGAATAAGTCAATTACATTATTTAAATCATTATACAGGAGGTTTAGACACTTAAGAAGAAAATTGGACCTAAGGTAAGGGGAAATCTCGCAATCTCATTTTTATCCGAGATTGTTTATACTTCATAATTTACTGGGGAATATTTATCATCCACATCCATGTTTCCTCAATATGTAATATTTATATCCTTATACAATTTTTTATATCCAATTTTACCCTTCGGTGAGTTTTTAGTAAAAGATATGAAAGGAATATTTTCTCGTTTTTCGTACGAGGTACTTTTTGACTTTTTCAACAAAAGTATGAGAAAAATGTTTTTTTAACTTATACGGTTAGAACATTATTTCCATGAAGCTTCCTTTAAATGTTTTCAAGTTTATTTTTAATCAACTTCTTTTAGTTCAAAATTATATGACATGTTAAGAAAGGAAAATGTTTTTGAAGTAGAAAGGATATTTTCCTCAAGAGTGGAATTCAAGTGCTTTATCAAAATTATTTTCCATCTAAGATAATATAGGGTTCTATTTATATCCCTATTATTAAATTGATTTGATTATTTACTGGTGGAATTATTTTTATGAATTCCGTTATCTTATATGAATTGTTTTATGATTTCACGATGTTTAAGAATCCCATTTTTATTACATGGGTTATGCAATGATGTATGATTTATGATTTTGTGGCACACATAAGAATGATATAATTATGAGATGGGTGGGAACTATATCTCCCTCCAATTCATTGGGTAAATATTTATATCTCATGAGATAGACATTGATGGAACAGAAGGTTAAACCGGTTCAGTGAAACAGGACTGAAACAAAGAGTGAACTCGGTTCAGAAATGGACTTTGTCTGCTAAGATAGTCTTGGAAATGAGTCTTGACTAATAAGAAATGATTCTCTATGATTATGTGTGTGTTCCAAAAAGTTTCATGTTTTAATTTATGATTATTGGGATTACATTTCACTACTATGATTTATCCCATGTTATGAAATTATGATTTCTTTTGCAGGTTAAGATTTCCAAAATGTTACGTTCTTATGAATATGATGTGATTGATATTTCTTTTGTTTACCCTTACTGAGCATTTGAGCTCACAATTTTGTATGTTTTATTTCCCCAGGTCAGGAAGAAGGTTATTAAGTAGGATATTCCAAAAGGGACTCTAGATATGATGAAATAAATGGGAGACAATGTAGATGCTTTATGAACCAGTTGTTTATGTTTCCCAGTTTCTAAAGACACTATACCTATACGGTCCTTTCCTGATTTTGTTATATGTTGTAATAAGTGTGATTTAATTTTGAAGTATTAAAAATTTATGTAAAGTATGGGTTGTTATATACTGGATGGTGTTGTACCATATGGAATCCCTCCTTTTTAATACATAACTTTTCATTACATTTTACAAACATAGGATATTTAAAGTCTAGTGTCTTGGAAATCGGGAATAATATAACTTGAATACAACATAAAAAATTCTTATAAACCACTTGTAAGGCTTCATCATAAGTTCATCCTAATTATAATTACTACATCTCATAACCTAGATACATACATTCAAAGGAAAGGGTGATCAGAAGGCCCAGTAAGGGTAAACAAGGGAATCAGTTTACTTGTGATATCAATAAGAACTTGAATAAAACATAAATACAAGAGCAATGAAAGAATGGAATATCATAATGAAAAGAAATTGAATCATAACTTGAATATGTGGCTTCAACATTTCATTTAGTCATTCATGAAAATATCACCAAGGTCCATCCCCAAGGTGTCATAAAAATTACCAAGGTTATTCACCAAGGTATCGTGAAACATGTCATCTCCAGAGATTAATTCTTTACCCAATGAATTGGAGAACTATTAGGGATAACCCTTAATATGTCTTTACTTTCATGTTATCCACATATTTCATAATCAAACATTTCATAAATAACCCATAGAGAATAAAATAAATGGGTTTCATTTCAAAATTATGACGTTTTAAAGAGTACTTAAAAATGAGATTGTTATGTCATTTATAACCCATGGAAATGGAGTGAGAGTTACATGTATGTCAATTCCAGAATCAAATATATCATTTTTTTGAAACTATGAACACCCCTAGAAACGAAATAGGTCTGGGTGTTCACATAAATAAAACAAGAGAATTTCTAGAGAGAAAGAGAGAGAAATTTTGAGACGAAATTTCTGCAGCATAACGACTATATAACATGGTTTTAGAAAATAATTAAAAGAGAGGGTACAAGGGTAAACCAAACATAAATAACTCATATTAAAATATAAATACAGAATAAAATGTGGGATAATAACATGTTATGGATATTTGAATGACATACCACAAGAAAAGGAAACTTGAAAGGAAAGAGAAGATGTGATTTCTTTTACGAGAAATTCGGCAGCCTAATGACGTCAAATAAAAATTCAGAAAACAAATTGATGAGAGAAGAAAGGGTCTCTAAACAATTATAAATGAAATTTATAGTGATGATAACATATAATAACATACACTCAACATAAAGAGATGGAAACTAGAAGACACAACATAAAGGAATTCATGACTTAAAAGAGGAGGGTGAAATGATCCCTTACCTTGAAAAGTAACTTTGAAATCTTGAAGGTCAGGACCTTGGGAGGCTTGAGGGCACCTTGGGAGGACTCCTTGGGAGGTAAGGAGTCCATAACTTCGTTTAGTATTATTTTTTAATGAAATGGATGAGAGAATGACTTGGTATTTATAGGGGAACTGAGGGAACAAATAATTAATTGCCAAGGGACACCTCATCGGTGGTATTGGAAAAACCATGGGCTTGCCCATGGTATTTTCCCATGGTATTGGCCACTTAAGAGACCTCATAGAATATATCACTATTAAAAAGTTGACTAGAAATACTACATAATTATTACATCATTAAATATTTCATTAAACACCCGAAACTCAAAACTGTATTTTCACTTTTCACCGAAAATTCAATTTTTTTTCAGAAAAATCCCCAAAAATCACCTTAACCTAATATCGATTCTCTAAATTCAAAAATAAACTCCATTTTATAAAAATAATTTTCTAAATAATTTTTAATAAAATTTTTAAATAAAAAAAACTATTCACCTGAAAAAACTAATACTTAACTAATAATTTCTGAAAGAGTTATTTTCCTATTTTATTGAATCTAATTACTTAATTAAGGTGCCTAAATTATATTAATACTTTCTTAAGTTAGGTTAATTAATCCATTTTGTCACATTACGATTCATAAGTATAAAATCACTATTCATAATTTACTATTCACCAAAAATTAAGTTGATCTTATTATACTCTAAATTTCTTATTGAACACAATTGTAGAAGACCATTTTTTTGAAAATCATTAAATATTATTAATTATTTAAGGATTACTTAAATATTTTGAAATATAATTTTTTTCAAAAATCATCAATAATATACATCCTATATTTATCCTGACATTTGAAAATTCACAAACTTCACCATAAGAAGAAATCACAATTTTTATTTATATCAAAGGATTACATAAGGAGGATAAGGTGTCGTTACATTGACCCTTATAACACCAGAATATGAACTAAGTGTAAGGTGTGCTAAGGTGATAGAATCTTGGGGCGGCTCGGCCAACATTGCTTGAGTGGTGACTTATATCAGCTTGAACTTCTCCTGAAGGAGATTCCATTCCAGCTTTCCACGATGGATTTTAGCTTGGGTTTGGTCCATAGCAAAGCCCAGTGGTGCTACTTCCTTCACAAGTTCTTTTAGATGGGCTTCTAATGGCCCGAGCCTACTGGATGAGGTCATCAAAACTTCTTTCTATAGTAATTAACCAAGATCACTTGTATTTATAAACAAAAAAATTTTAAGAGTTTAGCTTCCAACTATCATATTAACCAACGGTCATATAAAAGTCAAAACCCAATGGTCTCATTTAATTATAATCACTTAATTAACTAAATAATATAGTTTTGTTGAGTATAAAATAAAATAACACACAAAATTTAGTAAACAAATATTAATAAAAATCTTGGGTTGTTACATTCTTCCCCCTTAAGGAATTTCGTCCCTAAAATTTTTAACTTGTATCCTCAAAAGATAAAAGGTGTGGGTACTTCTGCCTCATAGACTTATCTGGTTCCCATGTGGCTTCTTCCTATTTGTGGTTCCTCCACAACACCTTAACAAGGTGGGTAGTCTTGTTGCGTAGAACTTTGTCTATATGATCCAAGATCTCCACCGGCTTCTCCTCATAAGAGAGGTCATGTTCCAGTTGTACCACCTCTAGGTTTAGTACATGTGAATGGTCAGGTGTGTAATTCCTCAAGAGGGATACATGGAAGACATCATGAACTTGTGCTAGACTTGGAGGAAGTGCAAGCCGATAGGCCACTGCTCCCACACGATCAAGGATTTCATAGGTTCCAATACACCTAGGGCTGAGCTTCCCATTCTTCCCAAACCTAATGAATCTCTTCCAAGGTGAAATTTGAAGAAATACCTTGTCACCGACATCAAAATCCAAGTCCCTTTGATGGTTTTCATCATAGCTCTTTTGAAGACTCTGAGCAGCCTTAATGTGTTGTTGGATGGAATGGACTTTTTTTTTCATCTCTTGCACAAGATTAGGCCCTATAAGCTTTCTCTCACCAGTTTCATCCCAAAAAGTAGGATTTCTACATCGCTTCCCATATAGAGCTTCATAGGGTTCCATTTGAATGCTCGAGTGGAAGCTGATATTGTAAGAGAACTCTACTAAAGGGAGATGTTGATCCCATCCACCCTTAAATTCCATTGAGCACGTTCTCAGCATGTCCTTGAGTGTTTGAATAGTCCTTTCATATTGGACATTAGTTTGGGGGTGATAGGCCATACTGAAATTCAATTCAGTGCTCAGAGCATGTTGAATACTTCTCTAGAATTTTGATGTGAAACTTGGATCATGATAAGATATGATAGAAAGTGGAACTCCATGCAGCCTTACCACTTCCTTCACATAAATCTTGGCAAGTTGATCAAGAGAGAAATCTTCCCAAATGGAGATAAAATGGACAGTCTTGGTGAGATGGTCCACAATAATCCATATCGCATTGTTTTTTTGGAAGTTCTTGGAAGACCAGTGACGAAGTCCATCGTGATATTGTCCCACTTACATGTTGGTATGGGTAGTGGTTGTAATAACTCTTTAGGAAGTTGTCACTCTACCTTCACTTGCTAACATACTAGGCACCTTGAAGTGTATTCAACAATCTCCATTTTCATATTATCCCACCAATAATCTCACGAAGGTCCCTCTACATTTTTGTGCTTCCAGGATGTATAGGGAAAGTATATCTATGAGCTTCATCCATCAGCTCCTTCTTTATTCCTAGAATAGATGGAACACATAGTCTTGTAAAAAATTTCAATACACCTTCTTGATCAATACTGAACTCAGGAAACTTCCCATCCTTTACAGCCTCAAACTTCTTCTATAACAAAGGATCTTCTTTCTGAGCATTCTTGATCTTCTCTAGTAATGACGATTGAGAAATCATCTGGGTTAGGGTTGATGATGTCCCTTCCCTTATAATTCCCATGTCCAAATTTACTAGGTTATTGATCAATGGATCTCTTTGAATCCATATCATGGAAAGAACAACTTGGTCTTTCTTTCTTAATGCATCAGCAATTTTGTTTTCTCTTCCAGGATGAAAATTAATTGAACAATTATAGTCTTTGAGAAGTTCTGACCATCTCCTTTATCTCATGTTCAATTCCTTTTGTGTGAAAATATACTTCAAACTTTGATGGTCTGTGTATATATCACATTTCTTCCCATAAAGATAGTGCCTCCATATATTCAGAGGAAAAAGGAACGCAACCAGCTCCATGTCATGCGTAGGATAATTCTTCTCATGAGTCTTCAACTATCGAGATTCATAAGAAATGACCTTGTCATTTTTCATGAGGACACACCCAAGCCCTTTCAGAGATGCATCGCTAAAAATAATGAATCCTTATCCACTTGAGGGAAAAGTTAACAGAGGTGCAGTAAAAAATCTCTTCTTCAGCTCTTGGAAACATTCCTCACACTCCTTTTTCCAGATGAACTTAACCCCTTTTCGAGTTAACTTGGTTAATGGATTAGAATGTCATGAAAAGTTTTTCACAAACCTCTTATAATATCCTGCTAATCCCAGAAAACTACAAATATCAGTTATTGTTGTAGGTTGAGGCCACTCCTCTAAATTTTTTGTCTTTACAGGGTCAACTTTGATTCCTTCATTGGTTACAATGTTCCCCAAGAAAGCCACTTGTTGTAACCAAAACTCACATTTTTTGAACTTCCCAAAAAGCCTCTCCTTCCGCAGAGTTTTCAAAATAACCCTTAGATGATCCTCATGCTCCTCATGAATTTTGGAATATATTAGAATATCATCAATAAAAACTACCAAAAAGTTATCAAGGTAGTCCTTAAAGACTTTGTTCATCAAATTCATAAAAATTATAGGTGCATTAGTCAGTCTTAAGGGCATAACAACAAACTCACAATGCCCATATCTTGATCAGAAGGCAGTTTTTGGAATATCTTCTTTATTTACCCTTAGTTGATGATAACCAGATTGAAGATCAATCTTAGATAAGAATTGAGCCCTACGAAGTTGGTCAAATAAGTCATCAATTCTTGGAAGAGGGTATTTTTTCTTCACTGTGATCCCATTCAATTCTCTATAATCAATGCATAGCCGCATTGATCCATCCGTCTTTTTCACAAAGAGAACTGGTGCTCCCCAAGGAGACACACTCGGTCGAATAAAACCTTTCTCCAAAAGATCTTGGAGTTGTTACTTTAATTCCTCCAGCTCCACATTTTCCATCCTATACAAGGTCTTTGATATCAGATGATATCCTGGTATGATTTCAATGGAGAACTCTACCTCTCTTTCTGGGGGAGGTCCATGAAACTCCTCAAGAAATACGTCAACATATTCCTGGACGATGGGGATATTTTATATCCTCAAAATATCATTTCATTCTTCTTCTTCAATGTTCAATTCCACAAAGAAGGATATAGGAGGTTCTTCTAGACAAAGATAAGGTTGAGATATCTCTTCTTGGAAGATAACTGTAGCTTTTCCATTCAAGAATACTGATATTTCCTTACTTCTTCATTTTATCTTACCATTATACTTTAAGAGCCAGTCCATCCCTAGTATAATTTCGAATTCCAGCATGGGAATGACTACTAGATTTTTGATAAGATTGTGCTCACTAAAGTAAATACTAGAGTTTCTAAACATTGATGATTCTTGGATAATCCCACCAGGATTCTTGATTGATAACTATACTTTTATAAAATCAGGGGTTGATTCTAAATTCTTTGCAAACTTGTAGGAAATAAAGGACTGCATAGAACCAGAATCAAACAAAGTACTTGCTAGCTTAGAGAGAACAACAAGAGTACCTGCTACCACATCATTTGGAGCTTAAACTTCAGCTGTCATGATAGAAAAATCACAATATTGATCCCTTGTCCTTTACTGAGGCTTATGGTGGTTCGCCTACACTGCCCTTATATTTGGACAGTGATTGGAAAAGTTCCCACATTGTCCACACTTAAAGCACTAGACATCAGGTATGGCCTGCACCATCTTCCCCTTATAATTTGTGTTTAGAAGTTGAGGTTTCACCTCACTATGACAATTCCTTACAATATGGCCATCTCTTCCACACTTTTATCATTTCTTGCTCCTGAGTAGGGAGTTCCCGATTGATTATTCCCACATTTATTACACATGGGAAGTTTCACTTGCTTTCCTCCTCTTCTCAGATCAAAATTCCTCCCTAATATGGGCTCTATAGATCTCTTTTTGTCATTGGGTTTATGATACCACTGCGTCTCTCCAAACTCTAGTTCGTCTTTCATTGCACTCCGAACGATCTCCTCATAGCTGTCATAGTCTCGGTTGGATAGATTCTTTTGCAGATGAGGTATCAGTCCACTGAAGAATCTATCAACCTTACCATTTGGATCCATGACAATTCTAGAGGTATATCATAAAAGTCAGGTGAAGTTCATCTCATAGCTTCTGACATATTCGTTCTCCTTCTGCTTCAGTTCGAGAAACTCCTTCTCTATCCTTGTTCTCATGGAACGAGGGGAATAATTACTGAAAAATATCCTTCTGAATTCTTCCCACTCCATAGATTCAACCTCCAATCTTGGAATTTTGTTTTTGATCAGTTCCCACCACTGATCACCTTCTCCTTCTAAGCGATAGACATCCTGGGTGACCTTCTCTTTCTCTGAACAGCGGAGCACAGAAAAGATCTTCTTGATGGAGTTGATCCACTACTCAGCAATCAATGGGTCGGTCAATCCACTAAAGGTTGGTGGTTGTTTACACATAAAGGACTAATAGAATGTTGTTCCCTTCGCAGTGAGATCAGTATCTCATCTCGATTCAAGTTATTTCCCTTTACTTGAGTCAGTTGGTTCATCATTCGCATGAATGTTTCCATTCCAGCTTCCACCGAAGGGCCATCAGTGCATGGTCTATTGTGGTCACCATTTTCACGGTTCCTCCTATTGCTCGCCATTTTCTAAAATAATAAATCCTTAGTGAGAAACTTATTTCATTTACGAATCTTTTAACTATAAAGGATTTTATGTACTAAAACCTCATGCTTAGACAATTACATTTCTCTATAATTCCATCATAATGATTCACAAAAATCTTGCAATTTACCAAACATATCCCATGGGAGTGTCATAACTAAGAGTGCAGCAAGGACCGTTGTCATGAACTAGTTCCCATTATAGTCTAGCTCAAGAAGTGTTTTTGGGTTTTACCCCTATGTACATCTGTGATAGAGCCGCCTCTACCTACTCGTATCCAGACAGGGATGTATTTGTTTGATAAACCACTTACTCAATACTCACCAAAATACAGGCAGTTTTCCTATATTTAAACTTTTCTATAGGATTCTTCTTAAAGTTTTCATATCATAATTTCCATAAATAACTAAACTATCATTTGATACCAACTATGGAATCCCGCCTTTTTAATACATAACTTTTCATTACATTTTATATATAGAGGATCTTTAAAGTCTAGTGTCTTGGAAATCAGGAACAAGAAAACATGAATACAATATAAAAAATTCTTCTAAAAAAATTGTAAGGATTCCTCATAAGTTCATCCTAAGTACAATTAATAAATCTCATAACCTGGATACATACATTCAAAGGAAAGGGTGAGAAGAAGTCCCAATAAGGGTAAACAAGAGAATAACTTTACTTGTGATATCAATACGAACTTGAATAAAACATAAAGACAAGAGAAATGAAAGAATGGAATATCATAATGAAATTAACTTGAATCATAACTTGAATATTTGGCTTCAAAATTTCATTTATACATTCATGAACATATCAAAAAGGTCCATCCCCAAGGTGTCATAAAAATTACCAAGGTTATTAACCAAGGTATCATGAAACTTTTTCATCTCCAGAGATTAATTATTCACCCAATACATTGGAGATCTATCAAGTCGCACCATTAATATGTCTTTAAGTTCATGTGATCCACATAGATCATGATCAAACATTTCATAAATAAACCATAGAGAATAAAATAAATGGGTTTCATTTCAAAATCATGACATTTTAAAGAGTAATTAAAAATGAGATTGTTATGTCATTTATAACCCATGGAAATGGAGTGAGAATTACATGTATGTAAATTATAGAATAAAATATATCATTTTTGTGAAACTATGAACACCCATAGAAATGAAATAGGTCTGGGTATTCACATAAATAAAATAAGATAATTTCTAGAGAGAAAGAGAGAGAAATTTTGAGATGAAATTTCTACAGGATAACGACTATATAACATGGTTTTAGAAAATAATAAAAAGAGAGGGTACAAGGATAAAACACTCATAAATAACTAATATTAAAATATAAATACAGAATTACATGGAGATAATAACATGTTATGGATGTTTGAATGACATACCACAAGAAAAGGAAACTTGAATGAAAAAAGAAGATGCAATTTCTTTTATGAGAAATTTGGCAGCCTAACGACGTCACTTAAAAATTCAGAAAACAAATTGATGAGAACAGAAAGGGTCTCTCAACAATTAGACATGGAATTTATAGTGATTAAAACATATAAGAACATACACTCAATATAAAGATATGGAAACTAGAAGACACAATATAAAGGAATTCATGACTTAAAAGAGGAGGGTGAAATGATCCCTTACCTTGAAGAGTAATTTCGAAAGCATTAAGATTGGGTCCTTGTGAGGCTTGAGGGAACCTAGGGAGGAATCATTGGGAGGTAAGGAGACTATAAATTCGTTGAAGAGGATTTAGTAATGAAATGGATGAGGGAATGGATTGGTATTTATAGGGGAAGTGAGGGAACAAATCATTAATTGCCAAGGGACACCTCATCGGTGGTATTGGAAAAACCATGGGCTTGCCCATGGTATTTTCCCATGGTATTGGAAACTTGGGAGACCTAATAGAATATATCACTATTAAAAAGTCAACCAGAAAGATCACATAATTATTACATCATTAAAGATGTCATTAAACAGCCGAAACTCAAAACTGTATTTTCATTATTCCCTGAAAATTCAATTTTTTCAAAAAAATCCCCCAAAATAGGCTTAACCTAATATCGATGCTCTAAATTAAAAAATGGACTCCATTTTATAAAAATAATTTTATAAATATTTTTAATTTTATTTTTAAATAAAAAAAACTATTCACATGAAAAAACTAATACTTAACTAATAATTTTTGAAGAAATTATTTACCTATTTTATTGAATCTCATTACTTAATCATGGTGCCTAAATTATATTAATACTTTCTTAAGTGAGGTTACTTAACCCATTTGGTCACATTACTATTTATAAGCGCAAAATCACTATTCATAATTTACTATTCAGCAAAAATTAAGTTGATCTTATTAGACTCTAAATTTTTTTTTCTGAACACAACTATAGAAGGCCATTTTTTTGAAAATCATTACAAATTATTAATTATTTAAGGTTTACATAAATATTTTAAAATATAATTTATTTTTTCAAAAATAATCAATAATATACATCCTATATTTATCCGGACATTTAAAAATTCACAAACTTCACCATAAGGATAAATCAAAATTTTTATTTATATCAAATGATTACATAAGGCAGCTAAGGTCTCGTTACATAGCCCCTTATAACACCAGAATAGGACCTAAGTGTAATGTGTGCTAAGGTGATAGAATCTTGGGGTGGATCAACCAACATTTCCCTAGTGGTGATTTCTATTAGCTTGAACTTATCCCGAAGGTGATTCCGTTCCAGCTTCACACGATGGAGTTTGGCTTGGGTTTGGTCCATAGAAAAGCCCATTGGTGCTACCTCCTTCCCAAGTTCTATCATATGGGCTTTGAATGGACCGAGACTACTAGATGAGGCCATCGAAACTTCTTTCTGTATTAATTAACCAAGATCACTTGTATTTATAAACAAAAAAATTGTAACGTTAAGAGTTAACTTCCAACGGTCATATTGACCAACAATCATATAACAGCTGAAAACCAACGATCTCATTTAATTATACTCACTTCATTAATTAAATAATATGGTTTTGTTTAGTATAATATAAAATAACACACAAAATTTAGGAAACAAATATTAATAAAAAGTTTAGTTTGTTACATACAAAGACCATATAGAATGTTACCGATATCAGATAATACACTTATTTCCTTTGTGGTGAGTGGGATGTCCGACCAAGCTATATAGGGCTAGTTTTCCACCAATTGGGAGAACTCATGACCCGTGTCTTGTCTTGTGATATATGAATGAGGAATGTAGAAACCAGTATTCCCTCCGATTTTGGATCTATTGATAGATATATTTTCTGAGGACTTCTCAGGGCTACCACCCAAGAGAGATGTTGAGTTTATGACCGAGTTTCTCAAAGGGGAAGATCTAGTTTCCCTTCTTCCATATTTAATGGTGCTAGTAGAAATTCAGTAACTTAAGGTTCAACTAAAATAGTTAAATCATAAGGGGTTCATCTATCCAAGTATGTTTCCTTGGGGATCTCCCATTTTTTCATGAAGAATGATAGATCACTAAGGTTATGTATCGACTATAGGAAATTGAATCAGATGAAGGTTAAGAACCAATACCTGCTTGACAGAATCGATGAACTATTTGACCAACTGAGGGGTGATTCAGTGTTCTCCAAGATCTATTTGAGATTAGGATACCATCATTTGAGGGTGAGACCTTTTAACATACCACAAAATTCTTTTAGTAGTAGGTACAAATTTTATGAGTTTGTGGTGATTCCATTCTAGTTGAACAACACACTGAATGTGTTCATGGATTTAATGAATGAAATATTTTACCCATACCTGGAATAGTTTTTGGTTGTATTTGTTGATGAAATCATGGTGTTTTCAAGAACTCTTGGCGTTCATTCCAAACATCTTGACATCATCCTGAGTAAAATAAAAAAGAATAGTATTTACACAAAGTTATAAAAATGTAATTTCTGGATTGATGAAGTAAATTTCATGGGTCACATCATTTCTGAGGTAGGTGTGTCAGTGGATCTAGAGAATATGTAGGCTTTGGTGTCTTGGGAGAAACCCAAGAATGTTTCTAATGTTTGGAGTTTTTTGTGATTGTCTGGTTATTACCGAAGGTTCATTAAATATTTCTCCCATTTTCAGCACCAATCTTAGGATTAACTAACAAGGGAGTTAAGTTTGAGTGGTCTGAGGCATGTGAGAATGCTTTTTAAGAATTGAAGAAGTGGTTTATGACCACACCAATCCTGATCTTACCTAAACTAGGTAAGATGTACACCTTGTTCTGTGATGCATCTAGTGTTGGACTTGGGGAAGTATTGATGAAGGATGATCGGGTTGTATCATATATTTCAACATAGTTGAGGCCTCCTAAAAGAAATTATCCTACTCATGATATTGAGTTGGCTACTGTGTTTTATTCCTTAAAGTGTTGGAGGTATTAATTTTTTTTGGGAGATTGGTTCATGGTGTTTACTGATCATAAATGTATTAAATACATATTCTGTTAGCGTGATTTGAATCTTCAGTAGTGAATATGGGTTGAATACATTCACTGTTTTGACTTCGAGTTGGTTTACACACCAGGAAGTTGGAATAGTGTTGTGGATTCTTTGAGCTAGAAGACTTAGAATTAGGTAGTTTAATAATCTAGCATTGAGTAGAGAATTATAGAATTTTTTGCTGAGATGCACCAGGAGGTGTAGGATGGACACATAAAGATAACCCTTATGTCCATTGGAGTTGAGTGCACTTTTTGAGATGGGTCAAGGAGAGTCAGCTTGAGAATCTGGAGTGTTTGGCTATGAAGGGAAATCTTAAAGGTGGGGAGTCACATTCTAATTGGGTTGTTGGTAATGATGGGATTGTCAGTATTTTTGGTTGTGAGGTTGTGCTAGTGTGTATGTGGGAAGAGTTGATGTATGAGTTCCATGAATCAAAGTGGGTAGTGCATCCTGGGCTGACTAAGATGTATCGTGGTCATCGTAAGAATTATTGGTTTCTAGGAATGAAGAAATAGGTTGTGGGTTTTGTGGAATGATGCCTTACCTGTCAAAAGGTGAATGCCTAGAATCAGTTCCCAGGTGGTTTGTTACATCCATTAACCATTCTGGAGTGGAAGTGGGATAAAGTAATAATGTAATTCATAGTGGGTATTTCGAGGATTCCTTAGAAGAATGATGAAATTTGGGTAGTTGTGGATCGGTTGAATAGGGTGGCCCATTTCTTAATGATCTAGGATACTTTCACTATTTATTAGTTGGGTGACTTATATGTTCGAGAGATAGTGTGGTTTCATAGTGTTCCAAGAACTATAGTTTTGGATTGTGATCCACATTTCAAATCACGCTTCTGGAAGGTATTACAGAAGGTTCTTGGTACCCAATTGTTTTTGAGTACTACTTATCACCCACATATGGACGGGTAGTTAGATCATAAAATTCAGGTGATGGAATACATGTTGAGGGATTATATCCTAGATTTTATTGGTTTGTGGAAAAAACATTTATTACTTATGGATTTTGCCTAAAATAACATTTTTCAGGAAATGATTCAGATGAAACCTTTTGAGGAACTCTATGAGAGAATATGTAAATATCTATTATGTTGGTTAAAAGTTGGTGAGTATAAGCTGTTGGGACCAAGTCTTATATAGGATACTTCAAAAGAGGTTCTATTTATTCAAAAAATCATGGAAACATTTTAGATTAGACAGAATTCATATGCAGATCAGCATCAATGACCACTTGAGTTTATGGTGGATGATAGTGTATTTCTTCAAGCATCACCGAGGTTGGTTCATTGTCAGATATGGAAGCAGGGAAAGTCAACACCTAAGTATGTGGGTCCATTTGAGATTGTGGATAGGATCAGATGGGTGTATTATCTATTGACTCTTCCAAAATGGTATAGTGGAATGCATAATGTTTTTCATATTTCACAGCTTTATAAGCACAAACCTTATCCATCCCATGTGATTAATATTAAGGATATAGAGCTTAAGGATGATGCATCCTTTGAGAAGCATCCAGTTTCTATCATGGATTTTAGTGAGAAAGTCTTGCGAGGAAACATTGTGCCCTTAGTTTTAGTTTTATGGAAACATGGAAATGTTCAGTAAGAAACATGGAAAAGGGAGTTGGATATGTGGGCCCAGTGGACCGATCACTTTTCTTCAGAAAGTCAATGATGATCGAGAGTGTAACTTGAGGATGATCCATTATAATGTGAGGAGGTTATAAGATACCAAAATTTGTGGAGGTATGTACTTATTTAAATTTTGGTTTCAATATCCTTTTTTTGGTTAATTAAATTCTTATCAAGAGCATAATGGTCCTAGATGGTGTTCCGGGGGTTTGGAGCATGAAAATAATGAAAAATGGGACAACCTATGCAAGGAACATGATTAAGTAGACCATTAAGCCTTCCCATGAAAACCATAAAACCATGTAAAGTGGCATATAACATGGTTGGAGCATGGTTTTCCAAACCATATGGGTAAACTGTGCTCCCCTTTAAAAGTTGAAAAAATTAAAAATTTTCCACCTAGGGATTTTTAAGTTCTACCAAATTTTCTTTTCCTTTATCCCACCTCAATCCCTAGTGATGATATAGAACCATAAAGAGATTCCAATGATCTATCTCCCTCATTTATTGTCTATTTGGGTCACCATTGGTTGTAGATCGATGCTCTAGGTAAGACTAATCTCCCACTTTCTTCTCTTTCCTGATTAGGGCTTGTATCTTGAGCAATATTCTTCCTAAACCCTAAAAACATCTTCCTATGGTGTTTTCTAGTTTGATTCTTAAATGGGTGTTTTAATCTGGACCTAAGGCCACTATTAGTAGTGATTTCCGCAACAGATTCGAGGTAGGTAGTCTACAAGTTACATCCCATTGTTTTGTTGTATATTTTTGAATGTTCAGTTTCATTCTTGGTTATCCATTATTGTGATTTTGATGAATTTGGTGAGATTTGGTAATGTGGGAATATACATATTAAATTAAACACCTCATGGTCCCCATGGGTTGTTTCAATGATTATTTAACCGATTTAGGGCCACCCATGGGGTGCACCGACATTCCCAGACCCAAGAATTGGAAAAGTAAGTACAAGGTCGATGTGTGATAATGTAGAGACATTATTGAACATGATGATATGTTTAGTTGAATTGAATATGGAATATTGGTAGTGTAACTATATATGATAATGGATTAAGGGGTTGTTTTTCATGGCACATGAATGGGTTAATTGGGTTAATTGAGATCGTGTCAAGTGGATTATGAATTATGTTAAAATTACTAAGATAGTTAGTGAATATGAAACAATGAGTATGTTAATTTGGTAATAACATGTGGAATGAGAATCATGTTAAATGAGTTTTCATAAGGGAATTTATGAATATGTGAAATGGGTTGATATAAGGTAATTATTAAATATGAATAGTGATCTAGTCATGAGAATGAGAATTGGGATAAATGGGATATGTAATGTAAATGGAAAATGTGTTAATGGGTCATGACATAGTATTAATTCCCATGTTGATTTCTATGGATTATGATTGATATATGTGTTGGTTGTGTTTGGTTCTGATATGGATTGTTTGTGGTGAATGTATAAATAAGCATGTGCACATGGATTGGTAGTGTGGGGGTATTGATTGAGGTTGTACACCCATGGGTCGAGTTAGACTAATACTCTAAACTCCACCCTACAATGCATGGGTTAGGGAAGGGGATTAATATCTATAACCATAATGGTTTCACTCCTCCCAGACTAAGGCATCAAGGTGAGGAAAATGTGTTTATTTTGACGTGTTATCCCTAATGATATTGGTACTTCACTTATTCCCTTATTCATAGTGATGAATTCCTTGAAACATTGTTTGAATGATGTAAATGCTTAAACCATAGAACACATGTTGATAATGAATCTAGTAATGAAGAATATGAAAATAATGAATTTGGTACTAAGGTTAGTAATAGTTAAAGGGAATTTTGTTAACTAATGACACCCAAACTGTCTTTTATTTACTTGTCATTTATTTTGTACTTGCATGCACTATCTGTTTAGACTGGATATTTTGTAGACATCATTGGTGGTGGCATACTGAGTTGTACTCACACCCTGATCTGTCTTATATTGGGTATCTGAGAAAATTTCATTCTTACAAGTTAGGATAAGGGTAAAGGGACCATGCTTGGGAAATGATTCAGGCTTGGGATGCACATATATGAGGTTCTATACTTAGCGTTAGGACCATTTTGGTGATTATTTTGTTTGTATTTATTTTGGGGTTTTTTCACTTGGAAGTATTACCATAACATGACATATTTACAATTAGCTATGGTTGGTACCGAATTTTGGGAGATATTTTTTATGCATATTCATTGGTTGTTACATATTTTTTCCACTATTCTATTTGTTTTTCTTTTGTGGATTACTTTGAAAAAGAGGGGGTTGATCTCCCCACATGACCTTTTAAACCCTCACTACTAGTCAGAAACCTTTGGAATATGGGGAGGTGCGCTTGAGATCATGTGGTGACCTATCTTGGGGCACCATTTTAGTGGCTCTTTGGTCCGGGATGTTACGCATTACATCTGTTATTTTCAATGTATATTCCTCAAATTTATTATTCCTCCATAGAACTTTAACAAGGCGCGTGGGCTTGTTTCATAGTACTCTATCTCTATGATCCATTGTTTCTATTAGCTATTTCTTGTAAGTTAGATCATGTTCCAATAGTACTACCTCTAAGTTTAGAAAATGGTAAGGGTTAGGTATGTACTTACTTAAAAGTTATACATAGAAAACCTCATTCAAATGGGAGAGTTTGGTGTAATTTTAAGATGATAAAATTCTACCCCCACAAGATTGAGGATTTCAAAGTGGAAAATGAATCTAGGGATCAAATTTACCCTATTCACAAATCTCATAACCCTCTTCCATGGTGATATTCTAAGTAATACCATATCTCACACTTCAAACTCCAAATATCATTGATGATTATTAGTATATCTATTCTGTTAACATTGTAATATTTTAATGTGTCATTGAATAGTTCAAATATTTTCGAATATCTCTTGAGAAATATTTAGTCCTAGATACTCACACTCTCTAACTTCATCCCAACATGCAGGGATTCAACACCTATTCCCATAAAAAGAATCATATGGTACCATTTGAGTTCTATAATGGAAATCATTATTATATGGGAACTCTACCATGTAAATATGTTAATCAAAACCCCATCTTAAATCTATTGAAAATGATCTAAATATATATTTTAGTTTTCGAATAAACCTTTCTAATTAGACATAATTTTGAACATTATAAGTATTATTAAAGCTTAATTAAATATAAAATTATTATTTAAGAATTCTCTATAACTTTAAAGTAAACCTCATATGTTGATCAAATACATTTGAGAGTGGTACTCCATACAACCTTAACAATTTTTTATGTATATCTTGGAAAGTTGATTGAGTGAGAAATATAATTTAATAATGAAATGTGTATATTTTGTAATACAATTAACTATAACCAAAATGATATTATGGATTTTAGAAATATTGGGTAGTACCATGACAAAATCCATGGCAGTGTTCTCCCATTTCCATATAGGTATGGGTAATGGTGGAATTATCCCCATAGGATTTTTTTGTTCTACCTAAACTTGATAGTATAATAATAATTGAGAGATATACTATTAAATCTCCCTATTCATGTTGTCCCACTAAAAATTTCCATTGAGATATTTTTACATCTTTATGCTTCTATGATTGATAAATAATGATGAGATATGTGCACCATCCAACAGATCCTTCTTCAATTTTAGTATTGACGGGATACATATTCATTTCCCATATCTTATAATTATATAATTATCAAGGTTGAACTCTATAATATTCCTTACAATATACTATACAACCATATCCTAATGTTATTCCTCCTTGATCTTCACATGAATTGATGGTTGATAATTCATTTAATAATGATAGGATTTCCCCCATTTCCTTATGATTCCCAGGTCTATATTTTAAAAATATATGATTATTGGGTCTTTTTAAATCCTCATCATGGATAAAAGAGAATGAATATTCCCACTAAAATAATTACCCATTTTTATTTTTCTTCTCAAAGTGGTAATGTATTGATCAATCATAGTACTTGATCAATTCCAACCATCTCCTTTGGTGCATGCTCAACTCCTTTAGTATGAATATATACACAAAGATCTTTTTATCATTATATATTTTAAAAAATTTTCGATAGAGATAATTAATCTATATCTTTAATGAAAATATTACCACTGTAAAATCTATATCACGCATAAGGTAATATATATAATGAAACTTTTGTTTTTTGTGAGACATATGTTGGGAGAAAACATGAAAAAATCACGATTTCATGAAATTTTAACAATCTAAAACAGGATCTTCAATCCAAAAAATGTTCAAATCCCCAAAATTTATGTAAAACGGCACCCCCACCTCTCTATATCAAATCTTTGAAACTTTTAATCTTTAATGTACCCTAAATCACAAGGCACAAAGTCTAACAAAAAATATACACGCAAGCATATAAACAAGGAATGAAAAAAGTAAAAAATAATTTTATTTTATATGTTTTGGATTTAAATTCTATATACACATGTGAATAAAACAATAGTTTTATTTATCTAGAAGTATAAATATTATAAACAATTACTTTCAACAAAATTGATCACTTTGTAAAGTAATCACATTAAAAATATATAGGTGGTCCCTCCCCATATTTATAGTTGAGTCCATACAGTCACATGGTTGCACTAAACTTCTATATTTATTAGAATATACCCATCTACAATATTATCCACATATCTTTTATAATAATATTCTACATGACATGATACACCTTATAGGTTTAGTTCATCACCATTCTCTAAATACTCAATATTACTAAATAATCCAAATTCTACTGAACATACAATTCCATATAAATTTATTCTCTATTGATCTTCCCCTAGGTTAATTATCATTTACATAACATTCTTTTAGTGAAATGAATCTCATCCTTAAATTGAACTAAATTTGGTTACTTGAAGAGGATTTACAATCTTAATAACAAAACCTACCACTATGTAATTTTTCATGAGGAGAAATACCAATATCTTCCTTTATACATCAATGCATATATAAAAAATTTATTCACCAAAAGTTAGTGTGAGTACATGTGAATAAAACAACCTTATATTAACCTATTTTAAAATTACTTCACATTTATTTTCCTAGTGGAACTTGACTCCCTTTCGAGTTAACTTAGTAGATTTGACACTTGTGAGAAATTTCTCACAAAGTGTTGGTAATATCCAACCAATACAAGAAAACTATGGATATTTATTATAGTGGTTGTTATGGTCCATTCATCAATTATCCTGTGATAGATCTATAAATATACCTTTTATTGTGATTACAAGAGCCAGAAATGATACTTTCTATATCCATAATTCACGCTTTCAAAATGTGGAATATAGTTTTTTCTTTATAAAGGCCTTCAGTAAAATATTTAAATGATATTCAAGATATTCCTTGATCTTGGAATATATAATAATATCATTTTTAAATACCACCAAACATTTATTGAGATAATATTTAAATACTTAATTCATCATATCCATGAAGATAAAAAGGGAATTTATAAGTTTGAATGAGATAAGTATAAATTCAAAGTGTCCATATCTTGAACAAATGGTTATCTTGGGAACATCCTCTCTTTTCACCCTTAATTGATGATATCCAGATTCATGGTCAATATTTGATAAGTATTGATCCACTTACATTTTATTGAACAATTTATCAATATGAGGTAGAGTTTAGTTGTTTATGAACATGATTTTGTTAGGTTAAAAATAATCAATGCAGAGACTCATTGATCTATATTTATTTAAACAAAGAGGACTAGTTCACCCCATGATAAAACCAAAGGGCATAAAAACCATTATCTATATTCTCTCAGAGTTACTTATTTAATTCTTACATTCTAATCCATAGTATTATATAAGGATTTTTGATATATACATAACACTAAGTATGAGTTCTATGGAAAAATAAACCTCATGAATTGGGGGAAGATCATTAAATTTTTTAAAAGAAAACATAAATTTATTCATTCATAATTAGAATATACTAAATAGTGAGTTTATACTTAACCATTTTATCTAAATACCCCTCATGATTAGGTATTAAGACCTATATAATTGAAGTAATATTCTTAAGGAGACCATAGTCAACCTTGCACTAATAGATGATCATGGGTTGATTCAAGATATGTAATTTGATTTCCATATCCTATAAATTAATATAGACTCTATGTAGAGAGAAACAATCCATTCCCAAAATTACATAAAATTCATCTAGAGGGAGAATAAAAATATTTACAGGAATAACATTCCCAAAAACTTATATCATAAAAGAGTTGTATATTTGGGATGAAATCATTACACCACTATGATTTTTCACCAATAATTCAATATCTAGCTATTGGGGTGGTGATTTTATGATCTCAAAAAATATTCCAGATATAAAGGAGTGGGTAGAACTATAGTCAAATAAGATATTTTAAGTTCATAAATCGATAATAAGTATACCAATCTTAATTTTATTATGGTTCCAATCATTTTAAAAAACAAAAATGGTTATTGTGAGTATAAATAAATAATAACTTGAGTAAGAAACCATATGATAAGAGAAATCCATCTAAAGAAAATTAAAATTATGACACCATCATTTCAACCTATGACATTTTAGGTTCATACTACACCACTTTTGGTTCAACATAGGTTGTTTTATGTTCTATCTATTTGAGTTTTTTCCATATAACCAAATTCTGTATACTTTATGACAACCTATATTCATTTTTTTGAATATTAATATACTAATTAACACATCATGATTATTATTATACATAAAATAGTACATGATAATTTCCTAATAGTAGTTATCACACTAAAAGGTCATAGTAGTTCCCTGCTATAATGAGAACCTAGAAGATCCATGATAGTTTTCTTAAATATATGTTCTCTAGTCAGATGAAATCATTTTAGGGACAAAAATGATACAGGCTATTAGGTGTAGAGACTCATAGGAATTTGATTCACCATCTCCTGTTGCGAGACCTTGGTAATATCCAGTGTAGGATATCATAATAATGAGACCCACTAGTAGGAAATCCATATCTATAGGTTTCATTAGATACTCCTATATACAGATGTGTGCATCAATCCTTATACTTTAAGATTATTATTAATGAGTATTATAAGGTGCATTCTTTGATGTATTGATGGAAACCATGATGACATATGTTCACAACAAGGTAGGATACACTAGGCGTATAACAAGTAATATTTTATTAATGAATAATGCAAGAAAGGATTTTTTCTCTCCAATTAATTAAAAGAGACTAATAAATAAGGCCATTTGATAGAAATTAAATATCCTAAATAAATCTATGTCCATAATGTTCTATAGGTAAGTTCAATTTTCAGATAGTCAAAGAAAGAGATATCGAACACTTAGGTTGATGGCACCAACATGAAACATGCATGATTAGAGATGTTGTGATAAGGAAATTATATTACATAGTACGTGTTTGTATGAGGTATTATGTCATTGCAGCATTAACTTCATTCTCTATGGGTTCTTTGACATGTTTCTAGATGCTAACCATGGAATTTATCCTGCTTCACCTAATTACACTAGTAAAGAGGCCTAGAGGGTCACACACTAAGCATATACATAATATTAGTTAAATAATAATGTTATTTAAAAAATTGAATAAATATTTTTCCCACTTTTAGTTTAATAGTTATTCATGTTTTCTTGATCACATATATTCCTTCACAAATTATTCAAGAGAATATTATGTGACCAGATTATTTAATAAATATTTATTTTCTATTTAGTGAATATAATATTTACGTATTTATTAGAGAATAATGTAGTGATATTAATTTATTAAATAAAGACATTATTCAAGGAATAATAAATATTATAGAGGAATGGTAGACCAAGTTTAACAGTTCTGTGAGAAATAAAATATATTTAATATTATTTGGATAAAAAATATTTAATTTATTTCTCGAGTTTAGTACATGTCAATAAATAATAATCATAATGTTTTTATTATATAAATTGGGTTCCATAGTGATTATAGAAATAATAAAGGGCTCTTGTTCAATTATTATTTCCCATGACCAACAGTATATAAACCCAATTATATTATTTTTTTAAGAGAGCTAATTAATTTTGTGTTATGCATAATGATATTTGGAGAGAATCCTTTAAAAGACATAGAGATACCCCTCTCTAATAATTCTCTCATGAATAGAGAGAGATCATCCTCTACCACCAATCTCAGGTCTAGATTGATCAAAGAGAACCCTTCCATGAAGTGATTATTAGGGTGATCAAAGGCGAACTGTACAAGCATTAGGATCTTCCATACTAGAACTAGATGATTCCTACGAAGATGTTTATAGGTTTGTGTAACAAGTGTGGATCAAAACTAGAGGGAATATATTATAGATTCTAATAATGAAACAATGATAAAACACAGATACTTTTTCATATCCATAAATGAAGAAAGAATTTCTCATAAGGTAATTATTTAATTGATTAAATTAATTATAAATAATATGTGATGATCCTACACTTAGTTATGGTGTTTTTCCATTATCTATATTCTTTGATTCAATTCCATTGATCACAGTGTCTATCCTAATCTAAATCTTAGATTAATCATTGATCATGTCAAAAACATAAGTTGGGTATGCTCTATCCAATATATCTTCTGCATCTGGAACCTTCAAGTGGTATTAGAGGGCTTACATAATTATTTATAATTATTTAAAGATAATAGATTTATTTGTACATTTGTTCTCCGTTTTCAGTTACTGTTTAATCACTATTTAATCCTATTTGTCAGATCTAATTTCTTCCCATTTATTTCTCAAAAATATAATAAAATAGATTAATTTTATGAACAAGATAAATTTACTGATCTCATCCAGAGATGATAAGGAGTCTGGATAGAAAAAATAAGAGTAAAAGCCCTGTAACCTAGTGGTATACATCATGTAATGGTGTTTAATTAAACCTAAATTAATTAATAATTAATTCATGACATGTGAATTTATCAAAAAAGGTGAATTTAATTACACACCACATGTTTACCGGGCCAGCCTGGTGCATAGTTAGCCAGAGTACACATCATATAACATCTACACATAATGTGTAGTCCTTTAGTAATAGACGGGAAACATATCCTCTTACAAGATCTACATGAATGGTGACCATGTAAATCAGATACCACATTCCATGTAGCCCATGTAAATGCTATATACTCCAATATTTTCCATGGAATGATTACATGCTAAGTCCCTAGGTGTTTACTTTGGATAGATGGTGAGAATAATAAACACCATGTAACATGAATATACACACCGTGTACTTTTACCAAATTATGCTTAATTGAAATTTAATTTATTCTACTACTCAAACCTTATCATCATGTGTTCCATGTGGTCACTAATTTGATAGTACACACCATGAAATTATGTGATGAGTTGTGTATTCCACATACTGCAAAAGTAAACAATATATTAGTATAATGCACATTGGGTAGTTCAGACATGTAATCACAATGTTTCCTCCAAGGTATTTTTTTTGTACACAATTAATTTTAAATAATTTTTTTTTAAAATTATGATGGATTAGAATCTCAAGAAAAATAGGACGATAATTTATAAAAAATAACTGATTAATTAAAGAAGATAATTAATTGATTTGATCATGATTTATCTTAATTAAGAAAAATTATAATTAAATGCTAGTTTCATTAAATACATATTTTTTTACATGGATGTGGTTGATCATGATCCTAGAAAAGATATTTGTATGTGATTTTTTTATTTTAATTTATTATTAAATTAAATTATTATCATGCGTGTCATCCCTCCTCTCATTATGTAAAGGCCAATGTGCCCATGATTTTTTTATGTAAACCCCTTAAAAAAATACTTTTGTTGTCCTCACCTGTTTATGAGTAAAAGAACATATAATAGATAGAGATACCAATCTAGTGGAGGCAGTTCAAGTTTGGAGTTGAGACGAAACCAATCCAAGAGAGATACATAGGTTGATAGGTGGAAAACTGCAACACGAACTATAAATGGTTTAAGGTTTTTCCCTTAGGTTGAAAATTAGTTTATCATATGATAGTTAAACTAACCATTAGTAAAATATCATTATCATACTAATTTATTGGTTTATTTCTATCAGGTTTCATGGTTTTTTTATTATGGATTTTTTATAGAGATAACATGAATTAATAAATTAATAAGCATGCATGATAAAACTGAAATAAACTAAATTGTGAATAAATATTATCTAATACATGGTTAATCACTTACGTAAATCCAATTAATAATGAAAATAATGTAATAAATGTAATAATTGTTAATTTATTCATAAAATATAAAATACCTCAATTATATATATTAATTTGGTATAGCCTTCCACTACTTTAGTTAAAACAGAACCATAGTTAAAAGTTATTGACCTGTAACACCCCAGGTTTTAAAAATAAATCAAAATTCTTGAAATTTGTTCCTAATTTAATATTTATAAACTAGACATCAAACATAATTTTTTTACTTCAATAATTTGAATTTCAAAAAATGGTCATCTATGGTTGCGATCAGTAAGTTATTTGAAGTCTGATAGAACCAACTTGTTTTTTGGTGAATATTAACATACCCTTATGAATAGTAATATGAACCTTATGAATAGTAAATAATATTATCATTTTATTTTCATAAGGTTAGAAGATAATTATATCTTGATTAATTTTTCAAGGTGATACAAAATTAGATATAGCTTTAAAATTGTTATTTTTGGAAAAAGCATAATTTTATTTTAAATTTAAATCAATCATATTTATAAAATTATTTATAAAAAATGGAGTTCATTTTTGAATTATACATTTTGAAATATGATTAGGGTGATTTTTTGTAATTTTTATGAAATATTTTAATTTTTGGTGAATATTGAAATTCGATAATTACGAAATATGATAAATAAATGAATTCCTGTATTATGCTTGAGTTATGAATGATGTAAATGGACATTTTTTGGAAATTAGATGCAATTATTATTGTTTTTGGTCACATTAATCAATAATATTCATATTATTGAGAGAAAATATTAAATTAATGATTAAAATAATGTAAAACCCCTCCTCTCCTCCACTATAAATACCACCCTCACCCCCCTCTTCCTCTCACACCAGTAAAGCCTTGATCCTTATCTAATTTATGCCAAATACTCTTCCCAAGGATCTTCCCCAAATCCAAGACCTTCTGGTCTCACCAAAAGGCCAAAACCAAAGGCCTTAAGAAGGATATCAAGGATAAGAGACCAAGAGGTAAAAATCCTCTTTTATTTTCATGTGATTTCTTTTCAAGTATTTTCTTTTCTTATACATTCTTCTTATCCCCATATCCAAGAGCCATGAAAGCTCAATAATATTATATATTCTAGATGTTATCATGTTTATGTAAAAATTAATCAATTTACTTCTCCTCCTCCCCTATTATTCTAAAAACAAGAACACCATCCGCGATGTTCCGATTTACCAAAATCGTGGATGATGTGTTCTCAATTTCCTTTACTTCCTTAAAAGTAGTTTGTGAAACCATTTTAATGGTTTAATATGGTTTTAATGGGTATTATATGACCTATATTATGTCATTTAATTAACTTATATTCACAATATTAATGCTATATTGTGATATAAGTTCTTTATTATCAAAGAACAAAAAAAAGAACCGCCAAAATGATCTAAACCGATATCACTAAAGATTTATATAATGATTCAACCTCATAAAATATAACCAAAATGATTTATGGAATAATTTAATATTATTTAATCATATTAATACCATTTCATCCCACTTCTGTAATTTCATTTCTATATGATAATAAAATCAAATACAAACCGGCCATGGAAATCAAGTAAAGAATGCACCCGAAAGAAAGGAAGGGAAAAAAAAAATAATTAAAGGGTGAAATGACGTTATTAAATGATTATAAAAGGTGTTATAAACATGAATATTTTTTGTTAATATATTAATAACACTCTTTTAACCATTATAAAGAAGGTTTTAACACGTTTTAAGTAAGACTAACCCGAGGTAAGGGAATTCTTAACCCAATTTCCATTCTTTGGGATAACCTTATACTTTATTAATTATGTGGGATTAATATTGTTTGTGTGATTAATTTATTTTATATTATATTTAATTATGTCTATTTATAGTTTATATACATATTCCATCCACTCTATTAAGTATCACTTTAATTATATGATATTTGTAAGAGGCTTTTCTTTTAAAACCCTCTTTTAAAATTTTGATTTAAAAAATTCAAAAGCTACGTTTTTATGTAATTATTTATGTTGTATGATTATGTTCTGGTTATTGGGAATTTTTTATGATGAATGGTGGGATCTATATATCCATCTAATTAATTGGGTATGTGTACGTTGGAGGTCGACCATATGGTTACTCCAAGTGTAACTGTGATGGTTACACAATAAGGTAGCCATGAGGGTTACATTGTATGGTAACCATGAGGGTTAAAAATAATAATATAGATTATAGGGTTACAATATTATGTTAGTAATTACCCAATATATCTTTATGGTTATATTTATGTTCTATATGTTTTGTTTAAATCTCTTGGAAATCTCAGGTTTCACAAAGTAAGTATATATGGGTCACAAGTATGTCTTTTTGAAAATGATTTCATATGTTTACAAGTATCCATGGACTAATGTTTTCTTTCCTTATTTTTATATCCCTTAATGAGTTTTTTGTTCTCATACCTTGTTTTTAAATAATTTCCACAAGTTATAAGGATTTGTAATAAAAATAAGGAATCCATGTTAAATATTATGAAGATTTATCAAAGAAAACATGTTTTATTGGAAAGGTTTTATATTTTGGAAGAAATGGATACTATTTTTGTGGTATCTTCTATATATAAATTTAGAATATTATGTATGTATTATATCCAAATTATATACAACTCTAAACTTGAAAATATCCTTAATGTGAAAGGAAGTGATTTCTATTCTAAAATTCAATATTATGAAATGTAATAAGGCCGAGACCTTATAGTTGGTATCAGAGGATGGTTTAGGTAAGATTAGGGGTTAGGATGATATTAAAATAATACCATAAATGATCATTAATCTATGGTTAATTTTAAATGTTATATAATGTTAAGATTACCGTGTTTCTTTGGCTAAGATATGTTTATTTAGAATGGTTTTCCACAGAAGAACCAAGAAATATGAAATGGAAAGGCACTAAAAAAATGATATACTTATGAATATATAGCCAGGAATGGTAGGGATTGGAACTAAGTATTTTGTGATAGAAATGGATTAGCTAACACTGATAACAAATGGAGGTGTAATCCATGCTAGAAAATAACCAGAGGTACCACAAAGGAACATGATGATAGTATAACATTTCATGAGGCAACACCCTCCTACTTTCAGTGGATATTCTGACCTAGTAGCGAATGGAGGATGGATAAAATCAATTGAAAATATATTCAATGTTATGGGATTATTAGATAATAAAAAGGTATGTTTTTACATTTATAAATTTTAAGGTGAATAAGATTAGTGGTGGCCAATGGTCATGAATATCAGGGATGGAGTGTAGATTAATGCCTTAGAGTGGGATGAATTTAAAAGTATTTTCCTTGAAAAATAAGTTGTAGTAGTTTCTTAATAAAGGATTCATTTATACTAGAACTTCACTATGGGGAAAACCGGTTTTGTTCATTAAAAATAAATATGGTGCCATGAGACTTTTCATTGATTATAGAGCATTGAATAACATCACTGTTAAAAACAAGTAT
Source organism: Viscum album (assembly GCA_963277665.1). NCBI lineage: Eukaryota > Viridiplantae > Streptophyta > Magnoliopsida > Santalales > Viscaceae > Viscum > Viscum album. The sequence continues at coordinate 673,725,827 of OY728123.1, forward strand.
CCTTTTCCTCATATCGATGTCTTGTTTGATAAGATCTAGGGAGAACAATATTTCTCGAAGGTTGGCCTAAGGTCAGGGTACCATAAGTTTAAATTAAAGGAAGAAGACATCCCAAAGACTTCGTTCGATACTAGATATGGGCATTATGAATTTGTTATTATACATTTTGGGTTAACTAATTCATCTGTTTTATTCATGAATCTTATGAATAGAATATTTCATAAGTTCTTGGATAAGTTTTTAGTTTTGTTTATTGATGAAATTATGGTATTTTATAAAAGTAAATAGGAGTATGAAAAATATATAAGGGTTCTTTTGAAAAACCTAAAGGAAAAGAAACTGTTTGAAAAATTCATTAAGTGTGATTTTTGGTTGTAACATAATTTTTTTCTAGGGAACATTGTTAATAAGGATAGAATAACAGTTGACCCTACCAAAACAATAGTTGTTGATGAATGGATAATACCTACAAATATTAAAAAATTTCAAAGTTTTCTGGGATTAGTAGGTTATTACTGATGGTTTGTTAAAAACCTTTCACAGTTATCTATCCCTCTAGATAAGTTAACACGAAAAGGGGTTAAATTTATTTGGATAGAAGAATATGATGTTTGCTTTCAGGAATTGAAGACGAGATTGGTGAATGATATAGTTTTGGATCTTCTTTCTAGAAATGGTTATTTTTTCATCTATACTGATGATTAATTTAAGGGCCTTGGTTGTGTTCTGATGAAGAATTATTAGGTAATTTATTATGCTTCAAGACAACGAAAACCTGATGATTCAAATTATCTCACACATGATTTGGAATTATCAGCTATGGTTTTTTCTTTGAAAATTTAGAGGCATCATTTATACGGATCCAAATTTCAAATATATATTGACCATAAAATTCTGAAGTATATATTCACTCAAAAAGAATTAAAAATGAGGAATAAAATATGGCTTGAACTAATAAAGGATTATGATTGCATGATCAATTACCATCCTGGAAAAGAAAAAAAAGTGGCAGATTACTTGAGTCAAAAACATCATTCATCATTAACTATGTTACATTTGGAAGATGATCTATTGATTAATGATTTTATGGATTTTGGATTAGAAGTTGTTGGTGTAGGAAATACCTTTGTTTTTTTAGGTTTCTGTGCAGTCATTGTTATTAGACATAATTAATTAAGTGTAGAAGGAAGACCATGAGCTACAAAAAATGTATAATTGGTTAAAATGGGTAAGTTTCCAAAATTTAACCTTGATAAAGATTGTGTTTTATGATTGAAAAAAAAATTTATGTGCCCTGTGATTCTCATCTAAATAAATAATTGTTGTTTCGAAGCTCATAGTTCTCCGTTTTTAGTTCATCCTCACAGCACAAAGATGTATAGAGACCTTCAGGAGTATTATTAGTTGGATGGAATGAAAAGAGATATTTCATAATTTAATGTGAAATGTTGACATGTCAATAGGTTAAAGCAGAGTGGCAGTTACCGAAGGGGATGCTTCATCCTTTATCAGTTCCAGAGTGGAAATGAGAAAATATATCCATGGATTTCATTGTGGGACTACCAAATACTTCTCGATGTAACAATGTAATTTGGATTATTATTGATCAACTAAATATATCTTCTCATTTCTTTCCTATTCAAGATACAATGTATTTTGATCAAATTTCTCAACTGTACCTCAAAGATATTGTTAGGTTACATGGAGTGCCTCTTTCCATTGTATTTGACCAGGATCCTAGGTTCACTTATAATTTTTGGAAGGGACTTTAGAAGTCATTGGAAACATAATTAAATTTCCGTACAAATTTTCATTCTCAATCAGATGGGAAGTCAAAACGAATGATTCAATATTTGTAGGATATGTTTTGATCTTGTTCAATGGACTATAAGGGAAGTTGGGATCAACATCTTTCATTAGTTGTTTTTTCTTATAATAATACTTTTCATTCCAGTATACATATGGAACCTTTATGAGGCATTGTATAGGAAGCGGTGTAGAAATCTAGATTTTTGGGATGAAGTCGAAGAAAGGAAGTTGATTGGAACATAATTAGTAGAGTAAGTGGCTAAGAAAGTGAAGATGATCCAACAACACATGAGGACAACTCAGAGTAGGCAGAAAAGTTATGCAGACAATAGGAGGAAAAACTTTTATTTTGAGGTAGGTGATCATGTTTTTCTTAGAATCTCACCATGGAAAAGTTTTATGAATTTTGGTAATGAAGGAAAGCTAAGTACATAGTTCATTGGACCTTATAAAATTCTGGATAAAGTTGGACAAGTCTCTTACTGAGTAGATTTTCCTTTGAGTTTTTCTTAGGTACACAATTTTTTTTCATGTTTTGATGTTGGGAAACTATGTGCCCAATTCATCTCATGTCTTAAGCCCATAAGTAGTTCAACTGGAAGAGAACCTTTTCTATGAAGAGAAACATGTTCAGATTCTTGATCATAGAGAGAAAGTATTGCAGAATAAGGTAATCCACCAAGTAAAGTTTTTTTTGGAGAAACCACATGGTTGAAGAAGAAACATGGGAATTTGAAAATGTTGTGAGGAAAATATACCCTCATTTGTTTAATAAGTAAACATTTTTTTTCAAGGATGCAATTTGTAGAAGTTAGGGAGAATGTAACACCCTAGGTTTTATAAATAAACTAAAATGCATGGAGATTTTTTTAAGTGGATAGTTATAAACTAGCCTTCAAACATAATTTTTCCGCTTTTATGATTTGAATTTCAGGAAATAGTTATCTATGGTTGTGATCAGTAAGTTATTTGGAGTTTGATAGAACCAACTTGTTTTTTAGTGCATAGTAACATAACCTTATGAATAGTAATATGAATAGTAATATGAACCCTATGAATAGTAAATCACATTATTATACTATTTTCTTAATGTTATAAGATAACGAGGTCACTACTGGAAATATAGACAATACCAACGGTTCAAAACCGTTGGTATAGGATGGAAAACCGTTGATATAAGATATACCAATGGTTTCCCAAACCGTAGGGAAGTAAGGTGTTGGGAAATCCCTTTACCAACGGTTTAAGGAAAACCATTGGAAAAAGGTGGTGGAAGTTTTAATTTCCCAACGGTTTCTCTAAACCGTTGGAAAAAGGATTTACCAATGGTTTAAAACCATTGGGAAATTCATATTTTTGAGCTTATACCAACGGTTTTGAACTGTTGGTATAGCTTTTTACCAACGGTTTAGATAAACCGTTGGTATATATTCATATATTCTCAAAGCATACCAACGGTTCTAAACTGTTGGTATAGCTTTTTACCAACGGTTTAGATAAACCGTTGGTATATATTCAAATATGCTCAAAGTATACTAATGGTTCTAAACCGTTGGTATTGGGTATTTTCACAAAAAACTAGTAGCCTTCATACAACTGCCTGCCCTTGATACACCTGCATAAAAAACATCCCAAATAACATCAATAAATAGACTTCAAAAACCACAAAAAACATTGTAAATAGCTCAAAAAACACATAAAAACATCACTCTTCCAACCATGCCATGTACTAAAATTCACCATTTCAATCTTCATTGAAAAAAACTTTTCCAATTAACCTATTTCAATTTATTGGGTTCACACATATCAATTTTTTCTTACTAAAAAATGTGATGATTGTGATAGAAATTGGTGCATGAGGGGTATGTGTGATAAAGTGAATTAACAATGTGGTTAATATTTGTTCATCATCTAGAGTGATGCATGACTTGCATTGAATGTGATGTTGGGGGATGTCCAGAGAGGGGAGGGGGTTGTCCAGGAAGAGGGGATGAGAGATTTCCAGGGAGCGAGTGTGGGGGTCATGGAGAATGTGAAACAATGATTTGTATTCAAATTATAGCATATCATCACATGAATTTGATGAGCATGAGCTAATAAGCTTACCAAGTCATTCATATAGTTCAAGACATACAAAAATGGAATAATCCCAAATAACATTGCATGATCAAAGAAATAAAAAAAGTCATGTGAAATCAACATGACTACATTTACATATCATCCATGAGGTATATCATTTATTCAAATTGTAATAGAATTATACATAAGGCATACGAGTCTCATTTACTTGCATACACAGTGGTACAAAATGAAAATGTTATTCATGTCCGGGGGGCTGTCCGGGGTCCACGGAGGTGGGTGGGTGGGGGGGGGGGGGTTTCCAGGGTCCAGGAAGGGGGGTGGGGGGGGGGGGGGGGCTGTCCGGGGCTGTCCATTCACGTCACATTTGACTCATGGATAGTTGTCCTTAAGTTTCAACAGAATTCGAATGAGTTTGGTCAGTTTGTCGTATATCAGTTGTTGATTTCACTTAAAATCAAGTTCATTTTTAACAAAACAGAGGCACTTTGAGTGGTGTCGGCCACACCGGGCCTCGGATTGAGGTAGGGTTGACTTGAACATGTCACATATGAGACATGGATCGTTGTTCAAAAGTATCAACACAATTAGAAGCCGTTTGATCGGTTTGGCGTATGTACGTAAAATATTGTCCATTTTAAACAAAATACATAAACATGGAGTGATACCAGCCACACTATTCTTCGTATTGAGCCAGGGTTGACTCGTACACATCACATATAACCCATGGATCATTTTCCTAAAGTTTCAACACAATCTGAAGGCGTTTGGTCGGTTTCCCGTATGTTAGTTGTTGATTTCACTTAAAAATAAGTCCATTTTGAACAAAAGAGAGGATGTTTGAGTGGTCCCAGCCACACCACACCTCAGATAGAGGAGAATTTGACTCATACATGTCACATTTGACCCATGGATCGTTTTCCTTAAGTTTTAACATAATCCGAATGTGTTTGGTCGGTTTTCCGTATGTCAGTTGTTGATTTCACTTAAAATTAAGTCCATTTTTAGCAAAACAGAGGCACTTTGAGTGGTGTCGGCCACACCGGGCCTCGGATTGAGGCGGGGTTGACTCGTACACATCAAATATGAGTCATGGATAGTTTTCCAAAAGTATCAACACAATCATAAGCCGTTTGATTGGTTTGGCGTATGTACGTAAAATATTGTCCATTATAAACAAAATACATACACTTGGAGTGATATCGGCCACACCGCACTTCGAATTGAGCTGGAGTTGACTCTTACACATCACATATAACCCATGGATCGTTCTAATAAAGTTTTAATAAAATCAGAAGGCGTTTGGTTGATTTCCCGTATGTCAGTTGTTGATTTCACTTAAAAATAAGTCCATTTTGAACAAAAGAGAGGGAGTTTGAGTGGTCTCGGCCACACCGCACCTCAGATTGAGGCGAAGTTGAATCTTAAACGTCACATTTGACCCATGGATCTTTTTACTTAAGTTTCAATAGAATCAGAATGCGTTTGGTCAGTTTGTCGTATGTCAGTTGTTGATTTCACTTAAAATTAAGTCCATTTTTAACAAAACAGAGGCACTTTGAGGGGTGTCGGCCACACCAGGCCTCAAATTGATCCAGGGTTGACTATTACACATCAAATATGATTCATGGATCTTTTTGAAAAATTATCAACACAATAAGAAGCCGTTTGATTGGTTTGACGTATGTACATAAAATATTGTCCATTTTAAACAAAAGAGGGACAATTTGGGTGGTTCTGGCCACACCGCACCTCATATTTAGGCAGGGTTGACTCGTACACGTCACATATGACCCATGGATCATTTTACCAAAGTTTCAATAGATTCAGAATGCATTGGTCAGTTTTTCGTATGCCAGTTTTTGTTTTCACTTAAAATTATAGCCATTTTGAACAAAAGAGAGACATTTTGAATGGTACCATCCACACCACGTCTCAGATTAAGGCGAGGTTGACTCGTACACGTCAAATATGACCCATGTATCGTTTTCCTGTAGTATCAATAGAATCCTAATGCGTTTGGTCGGTTTACAATATGTCAGTTGTTGATTTCACTTAAAATTAAGTCCATTTTTAACAAAACAGAGGCAATTTGAGTGGTGTCGGCCACACCGAGCCTCGTATTGAGGCGGGGTTTACTCGTACACGTCACATTTGACTCATGGATAGTTTTACTTAAGTTTCAATATAATCCTAATGCGTTTGGTTGGTTTTCCGTATGTCAGTTGTTGATTTCACTTAAAATTAAGTCCATTTTTAATAAAACAGAGGCACTTTGAGTGGTGTCGGCCACACAAGGCCTCTAATTGAGGTAGGGTTGACTCGTACACATAACATATGAGTCATGGATCATTTTTAAAAATTATAAACACAATCAGAATTTGTTTGATCGGTTTGGAGTATGTACGTAAAATATTGTCCATTTTAAACAAAAGAGGGACAGTTTGGGTGGTTCCGGCCACACAGTGACTTGGATTGAGGAGGAGTTGACTCGTACATGTCTCATATGACCCATGGATCATTTTCCTAAAGTTTCAATAGATTTGGAATGCATTTTGTCGGTTTTTTGTATGCCAATTGTTGTTTTCACTTAAAATTAAAGTCATTTTTAACAAAAAAGATACATTTTGAATGGTACCATCCACACCATGCCTCGGATTGAGGCGGGGTTGACTCGTACACATCACATATGACCCATGGATCATTTTCCTATAGTATATATAGAATCCGAATGCTTTTTGTCGGTTTACCGTATGTCAGTTGTTGATTTCACTTAAAATTAAGTCAATTTTTAACAAAACAGAGGCATTTTGAGTGGTGTCGGCCACACCGAGCCTTGTATTGAGGCGGGGTTGACTCGTACATGTCACATTCGGGGGGTTTCCGGGGGGATGTTCAGGGTCCAGGGAGGAGGGTGGAGTGGATGTTCGGGGGGATGTCTGGGGACCGAGGAGGAACGTCAGGGGCTGTCCGGGGTCCAGGGAGGAGGGTGAGAGGGGCTGTCTAGGGGGTGTCCAGGGGGCTGTCCGGGGACCATGGAGGAGGGTGGAGGGGCTATTCGGGGGGCTGTCTGGGGGGCAGTACGAGGACCAAAGAGGAGGGTGGGGGGCTTTCAGGGGGGATGTACAGGGTCCAGGGAGGAGGATGACATGTCAGTGGGAGGGGAAGGGTCTAGTCGGGTACGCGGAGATGCTCGTATTCCTCTAGTACGAACCTACCTCGAACCATCGGCCTAACCACTGAAAGAATGGAATAATTAAAAGTGAACATACTTATGTACCTGTAAAATCTACACATAGACAGCACATAGCCACATCATGTCATAAAAAATAACACTAAGGATCAGACAAAATAGAAGCAGTCATGTAGAGTAATGACAAGTGCACATACAGATTAGAATCAGCTAAAAAATTGTTGCATACATGCCATGTTTATTTCCTAAAAAAAAGTAAAAAAAGCAAAATGATGAAACTCTAGAACATGGGTTGCCTCCCAGGAAGCGCTAAGTATTACGTCTTCAGCCAGATGGATGGACACTGGTCAATCATCTTGGTCCATCAGCTCAGAACTCCTCTTCCTCTTACAAGAATTGGTGGCCGTTTCATCAAGCTCACAGGGATTCTTTGTGGGATTGATCACTTCAGGAGAGTAGTGGAAGTGAATCTGGTGTGGAAGTAAGAGAATCTGCCACTCATCATCTGCCAGACCCTTAGTGGGATTGATCACTTCAAGAGTATAGCGGGCATGAATCTGGTGTGGATGTAAGAGAATCTAGCGCTCGTCATCATCCAGACGCTGAGTCACCCATCGTATGAGGTCAGATGGAGACGGGACGTGCACATCGATGATCATGGAAGAGGCAGACAAGCTAGACATTTTTGGTTAAGATGCATCCACAAATAGATTCATTTTTATATATTAGAACCTTCATAAATGTTTGTCCCATTTTTACAAACAATTAATGTGTGAAAATTGTGAAAAATAACTTATCAGATATATAAAAATGGATTTACTCATGGACATGATGCATAATATCTCAAATATTTCTCATTGGATCCCAATTTGAAATTTTAATCCATTATCAAATGTCTTATATCAATTTATTTTTATTTGAATCCTTAAGGTTGAGAGATTTTTGTAAAATCTAGCCAATGGAGGATAAACTAGTGACTTGGCATACAATTGGATGCTATGTGGTGAAAACCACATTATAAGCATTGTTTAGGATATTATTGAGGTGGTTTGAGGATCAAATCTATCTTTTTAGAGAAAATCCAGCATGTCCAAGTTTGGTGGTCAAAGTTTTGAAGTGGGGGGGTATTTGGTGGTTGAGAAGGGGGGTGAAGGGGATGTCCAAGGTCTAGGAGGAGGGGTGGGGGGCTATCCAGGGTCCAGGAAGGGGGGTGGGGGGCTGTCCAGGGTCAAGGAGAAGGGGATGTCCATGGTCCAGGAAGAAGGGGGGGGGGGGCTGTCCAGGGTCCATCGAGGAGGGGGGCTATCCAGGGTCCAAGGTGGAGGGTGGGGGGCTTCCTAGGGTCCAGGAAGAAGGGGAGACTATACAAGGTCCTGGGAGGAGGGTGGAGGGGTGTTTTCTAGGGTCCAGGAGGGGGGATGTCCAAGTTTCAGGAAAGAGGGGGGGCAGGCTGTCTATGTTACAGGAGGGAGGGACTGTCTAGGGTCCAAGAGGGGGGTGTCCAGGGTCCATGAGGAGTGGGGGCTCTGTTAAAGGGAGGAAATCCCCAAATAATTTGTTGAAAATTAACTAAACTTAATCCAAAAAACATCACAATTCCAATCCATCACCCAACCAACATCCAATTCATCCTGAATATCACTAACCTTCGCATGCCATAAACAACCCAACCTAGTTTATACCAAATTAAAATAGAAAACAAAAATAATAGATGCAAAACATTAAAACTAAGTTAGTACTTACAGATTTGGAGTGTAGAACTACAAAATTGTTTGATTTAAGATGGATCTATGAGTGGAACGAGTTTCTGAGTCTTTGTATAGAGAGATCCGTCACGTTTAGGTCAAATCAAAATAGAAAATAAAAAAATTGATGAAGAACATTATAACTAAGGTAGAACTTATTGATTTGAAGTGTAGAACAAAATTTTTTTTTGATTAAAGATGATGGATGGAGTTTCAGAGACTGGGTAATGAGAGAGTGTCGGAAGAGCTTCAATTTTAGGGCTGCAGTCGGGCGAACAGAGAATTGGGGGAGAATTGGGGGCTCTGTGTATTTGGAGGGACTTTTCCCCAATGGTTTTAAAAAACCATTGGGAAAACTATGCTTTACTAACAGTTCACTAAAACCGTTGGTAAAGGTGGTGGAATTGGGAGATATCCCAATGGTTTGATAAAACCATTGGAAAAAAGGTGTGTAATCCACATATACCAACGGTTTTATATAACCGTTGGCATCAAAGTGTTGGTATAGCCCTCCATTCCAGTAGTGGGTCTTGATTAATTTTTCAAAGTCATATAAAATCAGCTATAGTTTTAAAAATGTTATTTTTGGAATAAAATATGATTTTGTTTAAAAATTAAATTAATCATATTTATGAAATTATTTTCATAAATTGGAGTTCATTTTTTAATTCCACACATTGAAAAATGGTTAGGATGGTTTTTTGGGATTTTTCTAAAATATTTGGATTTTTGGGGAATAGTGAAATTCGATAATTACGAAATATGATAAATAAATGAATTTTTGGATCATTCTTGAGTCATGGATGATGTAAATGGCCATAATTTATAACTTCAATGAACTTATTATTTTTATTTTCTATATGATTCAATACTATTCATATTATTGATCAAAAATATTAAACTAATGATTAAAATAATGTAAAGCCCCTCTTTTCCTCCACTATAAATACAACCCTAACCCCTCTTCTTCTTACAAAAATAAACCCTTGAGCCTTATCTAAGTTCTTACAAATACTCTTACCAAGGATCTTACCCATTTACAATACCTACTGGTCTCACAAAATGGCCAAAACCAAAGGCCTTAAGGAGGATCTCAAGGATAATAGATCAAGAGGTAAAAATCCTCTTTTATTTTCATCTGATTTATTTTTAATTATTTTCTTTTTTGATAATATATTCTCATCCCCATATAAAAGAGGTATTAAAGATCCATAATCTTATATAATCTATATTTTATCATGTTTATGAAAAAATTCATCAATTTACTTCTCCTCCCCCTCTTATTCTAAAAATAAGAACACCGTTTGCGATGTGCCGATTTACCAAAATCGTGGAAGAAGTGTTTTCAATTTCCTTATATTTATTAAAAGCTATATGTAAAACCAATTTAATGGTTTAATAAGATTTAAATTTTTATTATATGAACTCTATTATGTCCTGGAATTAACATATATTCATAATATTAATGGTATCTGATGAAACAAGTTCGTGATTATCAAAGAACCACCAAAACGATCTAAACAAATATCACTAAAGATTTATCTAATGATTCATCCTTATAACATATAACCAAAATGATTTATTGAATAATTTAATATTGTAGAAACATATTAATACCATTTCATTCTACTTATGGAATTTCTTTTCCAAATTACAAGAAAATCAAATACAAACCGGCCATGGAAATCTGTAAAGCACGCACCCGAAACAAAGGAAGGAACAAAATACTAATAATTAAAGGGTGAAATGATGCTATGAAATTATCATATAAGGTGTTATAAACATGAATATGATAATTTAAGATATTAATAACACTATTTTAACCATTATAAAAGAGGTTTTAAGATGTTTTAAGTAAGAGGAACCTGAGGTAAGGGAATTCGTAACCCAATTTCCATTCTTTGAGAAAACCTTCTACTTCATTAATTATGTAGTATTAAAATTTTTTATGTAATTAATTTTATTTATATTATGTTTTATTATTTTTATTTACATTTTATATACATATTACATCCACTATATTAAGTCTCACTTCAATTATATGTTATTTGTAATGGGATTTTCTTTTAAAATCCTCTTTTAAAATCCTGATTTACAAAATTCAAAAGAAATGTTTTTATGAAATTATTCATGCTGAATGATTATGTTCTGGTTCTTGGTAATTGTTTAATATGAAGTTTGAGACCTATATATCCCTCCAATTAATTGGTTATGTGTAAGTTGGAGGTCTACCTTATGGTTACTCCAAGTGTAACTGCGATGGTTACACAATAAGTTAGCCACAAGGGTTACATTGTAAGGTAGCTGTGAGAGTTACAAATAATAAGATATCCAAGAGGGTTAAAATATTATATAAGTAATGCCCTAATATACCTTTATAGTTCTATTTTTTTCTATATGTTTTTTTGTAAATCTCGTGGAAATCTCAAGTTTCACAAAGTAAGTATATATGGGTGATAAATATGTCTTTTTGAAAAATATTTCATATGTTTACATGTATTTATAGACTAATGCTTTATTTCATTATTTTTATATACCTTACTGAGATTTTCTTTCTTATCCCATGTTTTTAAATTATTTTCAAAGGTTATAAGAATGTGTAATCCAAATAAGGAATCCAAGTTAAATATTATGAATATTTTTCAAAGAAAACATGTTTTATTTGAAACGTTTTATATTTATGAAGAAATGGATACTATTTTTGAGGTATCTACTCTGTATAAATTTTTAATGTTATATATGTATTATATCCCAATTATCTAAAACTATAAACATGAAAATATTGTCAATTTGAAAGGAAGTGAGTTCTTAACTAAAATTCAAGATTATGTAATGTAATATGGCCAAATCCTTATATGACCAGCCAAAGTTGGGGTTCTTTCAATTTTTAGGGAATTATAACATGATGTTTTTGGGTTGAATTAAATTAGTTCACATAAAGGGTTGATTTAAAAAGTAGGTCTTTGTTTAATTGAGTGGAAAAGGTTGAGTAAATCCAATTTAAGGATTTCAGAAATGGGGATTCCACTCAACAAATCAAGGAACTATGAGTTAATGCAGTTGGAATTTAGAATTCCATACTAAAACCATTTAAATTACTTGATCAGACAAATTCAGGGTGTTGAGATGGATAATATGGATCCTTTTCACTATAATGTCCAAGAAACATGATATTCCAAAGCCAATGGTGAGGTCTATTGTATTTTGATAAAATAGTGGGAGATTAATAAATATAATATTTATTTATTTGTATAAATTTTATTAGATAAAGTACTAAAAATATGATCATCTTATTTATATAAATGGAAATAAACATGAATTCAAACATATCTCTATGATCCATACTTTAAAGGGATAACTTTCTCACTGGCACAAATTTATAAGAGTTTCAAATGATCTTATATGTTATCCTATGCTAAGAAAGGAAATTTTATGTGTTGGAAGAACCTATTCCTGAAGTGCTTAATCAAAAGGATGGTGAGAAAGAGTTATGTCTATATGAGAAAAATTTGAATGATTTTATAGATTTTCAGTGTTTCATGACATCACCCATGACCAATAAGATTTTGAAGAAACATGAGGATATGGATGCATATAACATGATGTATCAACTTTGATATCTCTATAAAGATAAGGTGATACAAGAGAGATATGATATCTATATTGATATGTTTACAACTGTACTTGGAGAGTCGGCACAAGCTGGGACACATGTAGTCAAGATTATTGGCTACATTGAATGACTAGAAATCTTAGGTATTAAATTTACAAATGAGTTGTGCACAGATCTCATAATTTCCTCACTACCTAATCCTATATACATTTTTATTATTAATTATAACATGAGAAATAATGAGAAGAGTCTTTGGAAACTTATTAGTACCAAGTGGACAAGGACATGTGGCATGATGAACCAATGGTCCTTATGGTTAATAAGAAAAGGAAGAGAAAGGTGAAGGGTCTTAAGACTCATAATAAGTCTAATTCTACCAAGGACCATCCTTTAAAGAAGAGGAAGATCCAGAGGTTGGGCATGGAAAATGAAGCAATATGTTTTTCAAGTGGTAATAAAGGCTAATAGAAGAGAAACTTCACCTAGAAGTAAGGGGAAGATAAAGGTTCATTCTTATTTAAGTGTAATCTTTTTATATCTATACATTAGTTATGAGATATAACTTTTGGTGCTTGAATTTGTATCCAAAATTTGGAACTAATAAGATTTAGAAAGATTGATAGAGGATAGGTGGATTTTAAAGCTTCAAATGGTGTGAGGGTGGACGATCTATACATTTAATACTACCAACTTTCATTTATAATTGGATTTATATTGGTTTTAATAGGTTGTTATTATGTACCAACTATTAAAAAGAACATAATTTTGGTATCTTACCTAGATATAGATGGGTTTATTTTTTAATTTGGAAATAAATATTATTTCTTTTATAAATACAACATATGTTACGGTATATAAAATTTAAATAATGGTCTTTATGTATTAAATTTTCAAAAACAAGTATTTTAAATAGATAATGAATCATAATCACATGACTCATATAACACCTAACTATGACATCACCATCTTGGATATTTAAATGCGAAACATTTGACAATGATATTTCAAGATGATTATTTGGAATTTTTTTAGATGAAACCACTTAAAAGATGTTATGCTTGTTTACCAGAAAAAATGACCAAACCACCATTCAGTGGATAGGGTTAAAGGGACAAATATCTTTTATTATTGGTACACATTGATGTGTATGGACCATTTATAGTAGAAGATATAGGTGGGTGTTCTTACTTCATAATTTTTATTGATGACTTTGAAATATATGACTATGTATACTTAACATGGTAAAATTCCTAGTCCTTTGAGAAATTAAAATAATTCAAGAAATAAGATGTTAATAAACATGGAAATAAAATAAAAAATCATAAATACTGTTTATGTAGTGAATATCTTAACTAAGAGTTTATCAAATTTTTACAAGAGTTTTAGATTCTATCTCAACTGAATCCACCTTACACACCACATTTAAATGGTACTAGTGATAAGAGGAAATTTAACTTATTATAAATGATAAGTTCAATGATGAGTCATGGAGATATTAAATTATCCTTTTGGGGATATACATAAAAAACAGTGACATGCACACTGAATTGAGTACCAACTAAAGAAAAAAATCAGAATTCCTTTCAAGTTTTAGAGTTTAAATAAACCTGTTTTGTCTCATACACCTGTATGGGGTTGTGAGGAATTTTTTAATTCATTATCAAGAAAAAAAATTAGAACCCTAGTGAAAAAAGTTTACTTTTATTGGGTTTACTAAGTAAAAAAATAGATACCACCTATAAAACCCTCATAAAATAAAGTGATTGTCACCAGACAAGCTACCTTTCTTGAGAGGGAACACGTCCTCAAAAGGATAGTGAGATAGAGATGGAATTTGATGAATTTGATGCTAAAGACAAAAAAAGAGTTGGTACATGGATAGATTCTACAGGTCCTCATGTATTAATTTGTTCCTAAAAGAAAAGTACTACATAGGAGAACTAGAGAGGCAAGAGAACCAGAAAGATAGGTTTTCTAGTTACTGAAGAATGGAAATCATTATTGGTTGACAATGATGAACCTATCTTCTATAAAGAGGTAGTAGAGATCTCAAAATCTGCCTGATGGAAATAATCCGTGAATTATAAAATGGATTCCATGTATCAGAACCACATTTGCGTTCTAGTCAATGTGCTGGTTTAAGTAAATCCCATAGGGTGAAAATGGGTATTTAAGAGATAACTAGACATGGAAGGTTAAGTAAATAGCTATAAATAAAGGCTAGTGGATAAAGGTGTTAAGTAGAGTCAAGAAATTGAATAAGATAAAATATTTTCAACTATTTACATATTTAAATCCATCAGAATTCTACTTTCTATATAATATTACCAAGATTATGAAATTTAGAATATGAAAATGAATAATTATTTCTTTAATGGGATCCTTCATGAAGATGTCTATATGACACAACTAGAAGGGGTTTTAATTGTAGTTGATGCCAAAAAGATTTGAAATTTTCATAGGTATATTTATGGATTGAAGAAAGCATCCAGGTCATGTAGTATTCAATTTGATGAAGCTATAAAATAATTTGGTTTCATTAAGAATGAATGTGATCCATGTGTTTATAATAAGTTTAGAGGGAATGTGGTCATTATCTTAGTACTATATGTTGATTATATATTACTTATTGGAAATGAAATACTAGTCTTAAATTCTATTAAGGACTAGTTAAAGAAGTGTTTATCTATGAAGGAATTTTGTGAAGCAGCCTATATTCTAGGGATTGAGATCATTCATGATAGATCCAAGAGTCTGCTGGACTAAGTTAAAGTACATACATTGAATAGATACTAAATGGATTTATTATAGAAAAATCCAAAAGAGGATTGGTTCTAGTATCACATGGTATACATATTTTAAAGAAAATATGTATTGAGACACAAAAGGAGTAAGAGAGAATGAGTAATATCCCATACACTTGATCGATAAGATAATTCATTCATTTCATTCTATGTACTATACTTGATGTTACTTATGCATTGAGTATAGTAGGCAGATATCATGATAATCTATAAGAAAAAATGGGTTTGTTGTTCAGGATATCCTAAAGTATCTAAGAAGAACTAAGGATATGTTCATAGTGTATGGAAGAGATGAGGATCTACTTATCAGGGGTTGTACTGATGCTACTTTTCAAATAGATCATGAACTAAAGTCACAGTTAGGATATGTTTCCTTTCTCAATAGAGGAGCTGTGAGCTAGAAGAGTTCAAAGAATCTAGTTTTTGTTGATTCTACTGTGAATTATGAGTATATATAATCTTTTTATGCATCCAAGGAATTTGTTTAGATACAAATTTTTTTCTATGATATTGATTTGGTACCTAGAATTAAACACCCTATCATTGTGTATTGTTATAATAATGTAGCAGTGGATCTTATAAAAGATCCAATGTCACACCAATGGATAAATCAAAATTCAAAAGTATCACCTCTTAAATAATTTTTCTTATAGGGGCAAAGATGTAGTACGTGGAGTTTTTATAGAAGCAAATGTGGAAGATCCCATGACTAAAGGCCTATCTCAGCAGAAGTACGAGTATCATGTGAGAGATAGCGGAATAAAGATTGTTAGTAGTTGGATCTAGTGAATGTGAGAGTCTATTGGACTTGGTTCACTAGAACCAATTTATATATACTTTATGATAACCTCTATTCATTATTTTGAATATTAATAAACTCCTTATCACATCATAATTGTTTTTTTCCTAACATAGTATGTGATAATGTTCTAAGAGTAGCTGTCACACTAAAAGGTCATTATAGTTACCTGTTATAATCAGAACCTATAAGTGCCATGACAATGTTATTAAATATGTATTCTATATCTGGATGAAATAATTTAAGGTACACAAATGATAGAGTCTATTATGGGTAGAGACTCATAGGACTTTAAAGAACCTTCTCATGGTGTTGACCCTTGGTAATATCCAGTGTACGATATTGTGAGAATGAGATTTTCTAGTAGGAAATCCACATTTGTATGTGTCATTGGATGTTCCTATATGCATATGTGTGTATGGATCCTTATAATTTAAAATTATTATCAATGAGTATTATAATTCATATACTTTGATGTATTGATGAAAATCATGATGACATATGTTCACAGTGAGGTAGGATATGTTTGGTGTATCATGAGTAATATTTCATTAATGAATAACATGAGAAAAGGATTTTAACTTGTCTTTATTAAAAAACATTAATACCTCAGGACCTTCGATGGAAATGATATATAAAAAATAAATCATTTTCCATGGTGTTGTATAGGAAATTTTGATTTTCAGAAAGCTAAATAAAGAGACATCAAGCATATAGGTTAATGACACCAGCATTCAACCTAATTGATTAGAGATATCATGATAAATGGATTATATTACACAATAAGTGTCCATATGAGGTATTATGTCATTGAGACATTAAATTATTTCTATATGGGTACCTTGTAATGTTTCTAGATTCTAACCTTGTACTTTAGGCTACTTCGCCTAATACCACCGAGAAAGTGTCCTAGAGGGTCACACACTAAGTGTATCCAAAAATATAATCTAAATAATAATAATAGTATTTAATAATTTAAATAAATATTATTCCTACACATGGTTTAATAATTATTCACACTTTATTTATTTCATATATTCTATCACTATTTATTTGAGATAACATTCTGTGATCATAATATTTAAAAAATATTTTATTTTCTATTTAGTGAAAATAATATTTATTAATTTATTAGCGAATAAAGAAGTGATATTTATTTATTAAATAAATATTCATTATTCAAGGTATAATTAATATTATGAAAGAATGATGGACCAAGTTTAATCATCTAGTGATAAATAATACATATTGACTATTATTTGAATAAATAATATTTAATTTAATTAGTGAGTTTAGCGTATATTTAGAAATAATAATATTATTATTATTATTGTTTACATGGGGTTCCATAGGAATTATGTAAATAATAAAGGGTGCATGTAAAATTATTAGTTTATAACCCTAGTGGTATATAAACCCAATTATATTATTTTACTAAGATATCCAATTCATTTTTTATTGTGCACAATGAGATCTAGAGAGAATCCTCTCAAATACCTTGATATCTACCTCTACAAGAATGCTCTTAAGAATGAAGAGTGATCCTCCTCCTCCACCACTCTCAAGTCAAGAGAGATCAAAGAAAACCCTTTCTTGAAGAAATTATCAGGATGATCAAAGGAGAATGACCCAAGCATTAGGATCAGCCATTATGGCACTCAAATATTCCTATAGAAACATTCAGAGGTGCATGGAAAATGTGCGGATCACCATTGGTGGGAATCTATTCTTGATTCCTACAATGAAAAAATAGTATGATGTAGATAATTTTTAAAATCCATTAATGGGGAAATAATTTCTTTCTAGGTAAATATTTAATTTCTTAAATTAATTATAAATAATATGTGATGATCCTATATTTTGATTCCAGTTTTTTTCATTTTTTATATTCTTTTATTGAATTTAATTGATCATGGAATCTATAATTGTTTAAATATTGTATTAAGCATCGTCATGAAAAAATATGAGTTGAGCATGCCCCATCCACCACTTTCACTGCAACTGGAACCTTCACTATCCTATTATTATTCATAACCTAATTCCCAAAAAATAACTAAACCCAAATCTAATACAAACTGAGATGACTTGATCATAACATACATACATATTAAATCATTTTACATGAATATTAATTACATATAATATTAAATAACACCTTGGACCCTATAAGTTTAGTGTCTTTTAAGATTAGCTACATGATATCATTATTTTAAAATAAGTATTCAAAATCTACAAAAAAATTATATACATATGATATCCCTCTAGACACATTTTATGTTATACTAATCTTTATAAATTTAGGAATGAGTTGATAAATAAGGCTAAAAATAAGAGATAATAATCTATAATCATAATTGATCATAAGATGAACATGTGGGTGTGAGAATATAATCAAAATGCATGAACATAATATTAGGAAATCACACCCAACAAAATATAGATCATAATGTCAGGTTGAATAAGATGATAGTAGAAGGACCGAGGGGGGGGGGGTGAATGTGACTTCATTAAAATTATCAGAGTTATTAATTATTAATTGGGCAATTTGTTTGTTTAAAATTATTAAATGATTAAATCTTAAAATAATTATAATAATAGTGGATGAGTGAAGAGTGTATGTAGAAAATTAAATATAATAACAAAAGTAATTTTTATACTGGTTTAGTATAATTGAATTATTCTAGTCTTTACACCCCAACCAATGGAGTATATAGTGACCCAAGCATTTTATATATAACATTACATGATTTTAAGAATAGTTATACATAAAATTACATGCCAAGGATCTTAAGTCTAGTGTCATGGAAGACTAGGTACATAAAACATAAAACATGAGGCTAAAAAAATTTCTTTGTTTAATATCCATTAAGATATCCTAACTTCATTTGAGCCCTTACATCTACATAGGGTACCCTAGGGAACACATGAACAAAGGGATGAGCTAAAAATCCCAGTAAGAGAATAAATATAAGGATACATCTTAAGCACATGAGTTAGAAGGCATGACATAATGAAAACAAAACAAGGATCATATGAAATCATATCATATAAGCATGGGATCATATAAACATGGAATCATATAAATGTGGCATAATCATAAAACATTTATTTAGTACGGGTCAAGGATAACCACCAATCCTGTTTCCCATTTTAGTACGGGTCAAGGCTAACCGCCAATCCTGTTTCACATCACATCTCAGGAGACTTAACTTTACCCAATGCATTGGAGTGCTATCTGGGCACACCCATCTCAAAATTTTCATGAATATTCTTGCCACATAAATATTATTTCCAACTAAATATTATTTCCACATAAATATTATTTCCATATAAATAATCATACATAATCAATCTTTCATAAACATAAGGATACCCATGTAGAGAATTGGGTACCACAATCATTACATAAAGCATAACCAGTGAGTGTATCATGAAAGTGTCCATGAAATAAAGGGATTAGAACATACATGGAAGTTAATAAGGTAATTTAGGGATATAACATGGTAGGTTGTGATAAATATAAGTGATAACATATAAGAAATGTATTTGAGAAACATTAGCATTAAAACATTTTTGTGCGGTTTTAAGGAAAATACTATAGAGCTTTTAAAATAGAAAAGAGGAAAATATTTAATATAAAACCAGGGTTCAAATTTTTTTTTCATAATAAAAATACTGATTTTATAAATACAATTTTGGCTTAAAACATAGGATATAGTGCACTTGAAATTGGGTAAAAATTTGGGAAAGTTCCCTAAAAATGACTGTGCTTATTGGGAAGTATCGAGGAAGGATTCACTTAAAAGTATGTCTATCCACAAAAGAGAATTAAATATGGATCTTGGAACATGATTTTTCAGAATATATACAGAATTTATAAGTTTTACATAAAAATAAAAGACAACTACATTTTGGTAAAAAGAAAGATAGAGCAACCCGAAGGAATAAAGGAAGTTCGGGCAGAATCTGTTACGGTTTATCAACATGGTATCAGGTGTAACTAATAGGGCTTGATGAGAGAGATAAGGGGTTTCTAATCACTTATAAAACATTTTTTATTTATGGGGGAAGGTGAGAAAATATACCCCTTCACTTGGTATTACACAAAAAAGGTATAGCATAGAGAACAATCTTGATTAAGAGTGAAAAGGAGAGGATCCCTTACCTTAATTCTGCCTCCACTTGTTATTAATGACAAGAATAGAAAAAATAGGTTTATTAATAAATAATTAAATAACATATTATATATTTAATTGGTTTATTATAATCATTTTACGTTCATTTATAATCATTTTGATTGGTTATGAGGTTCAATTTTATTGTTTGGGCTCGTTTGTTTGCTTGGTTTTAATGACCGGTTTGCTTATATTCATGTTTGGATAAACATGTAAGATGAAAGTGGTTTTACAGAATTGAAGTTATATGATATTAGTGAACATATAAAATATTACATGGTTTTAAAATTAATTTGGTTACTTATATTGAAGTCGAAATATTATATAAAATCGTAGTGAAAACCGTTTTTGTTAATCGGTAGGTTCAATTATAAAGAACATGTTTTTCTTTATAACTTAATACCTTTTTTAAAAAAAGATTAAAGAATCAAAATATGATGTATTAAATATATATATATTCTGTTTAAACCATAAAAAATGGTTTCATGACCATAATTAAAGATTATAATAGAAATTGATAAATCGTTGTCCTTGAATGTACTAAATTAGCACATCTAAAACTGCGCTTTCATTTGTTTTAAATAAAAGGTTAGGAAAGGAGAGAAGATAATGAAGTATAAAATTAGAATAATACCATTCCAGTACATGTATTCTAATGGAGTTATCATACCATTTTTGTGAAGGGATGTGAGGAAAGAAACAAAAATAAAATAACTTAAAAGAAAAGAAGGAATTGGAAAGAGGAATTTACCTCTTGAGACTTCCTCCTTTGAGAACCTCTTAAGGGGAGAGGTTTTAGTATTTTGAAGAGGATAGAAGATTTTGGACATGGGGGAGGATCTTGGGGAGATATTTGGTCAGAATATTGGCCAGGAACAAGGCTCTAGAGGAGTGAAGAGAAGAGGGAGTGAGGGGGGGTTTTATAGTGGAGGAGAGGAGGGTTTTCATAATTTTTTAATCATTAGTTTGTTATTTCCTCAAAAGACAAGGAATAGTAAGTATTCCATGACCAAGAATAGTAATAAATTCATGTTAATTCGAACCAAATGAGTTTAAATCATCATATCATCATCAATTACTCAATTAATCCATTATTTAGCATTTATTGTGAATTATCAAATTCTACTATTCATAAAAAATTCAAGTATTTCAGAAAAATACGAAAAATTCACCCTAACCATTTTTCGACATGTAGAATCCAAAAATTAAGTCCATTTTTCAAAAATAATTTTATATATATGATTAATTTAATATTTAATTAAAATAATAATTTATTATTAAAAACCAGTTTTAAGACATTCATTTACTTATTCTAAAATATTGGTACATCATAATTTCACTTGAATATTATTTTATGACTATCATAGGTAATGTTACTATTCATTAGTGTATTTCACTATTCATAAGGGTATTTTACTATTCATAAGGGTAGGTTACTATTCACCAAAAATTAGGTTTTTCTTATCGGACTCCAAATAACTTACTGATTGCAACCATGTATATCAGATTTTAGAAATTCCAAACACAGAAGTGACAAACTTATGATGAAAGTCCACTTAGCACTTAGTAGTTCATTATGTTGTGTTTTCATGTTATTTTATGACATATTTATAAGAAGGGAAATTGCCATTGAAAACTTTGGGTCGTTACATTCTCCCCCCCTTATGAAATTTCTCCCTTGAAATTTTGTTTTACAATCTAGGCCGTAAACAGGTGAGGGTACTTCTCCTTCGTCGCCTCCTCTAGTTCCCAAGTAGCTTCTTTAAACTTTTTGTTCCTCCAAAAAATGTTGATAATGTGGGTTATCTTGTTGCATAGAACCTTATCTCTTCAGTCCATAATTTTCACTGGAAGCTCCTTATAAGAGAGACCATCTTCCAACTGTACCACCACTGAGTTCAATACATATGAGGGATCAGTTATGTACTTCCTCAGGAGTGATACGTGAAACAAATCATGAACTCAAGTTATATTCGGAGGAAGTGAAATCCAATAGGACACAACTCCTATGTGGTCAAGGATCTTAAAGGGTCCAATGTAACTTGGGATTAGCTTCCCTTTCTTTCAAATTACATGACTCTCTTCCATGGTGATATTCGAAGGAAGAATTTATCCCTAATGTTGAACTCCAAGTCCCTTCGATGGTTGTCAGCATATCACTTTTGCCGACTCTGAGCAGCTTTGATGTTTTTCTGGATGACTCGAACCTTATCCACCATCTCTTGCACAATATCAGGTCCAAGTAGCTTTCGTTCTCATACTTCATCCCAATAGGTTGGAGTTCTACATCTCTTTCCATAGAGAGCTTCATACGGAGCCATCTGAATACTCGAGTGGAAACTATTGTTGTATGAGAACTCAAATAATGGGAGATGCTGATCCCATCCAACTTTTAATTATAGAGAGCAAGATCTTAGCATATCTTCAAGCATCTGAATAGTCATTTCATATTGGACATTAGTTTGGTGGTTATAGGCCATGTTGAAATTGAATTCAGTACTCAAAGCATGTTGAAAACTCCTCTAGAATTTAGATGTGAACCTTGGATCATGATCAGAGACAATTGAGAGTGGAACACCATACTGTCTCACCACATCCTTCACATAAATTTTTGCAAGTTGTTCAAGTGAATGATATTCCCAAATAGTGATAAAATGGGAAGTCTTGGTGAGTCGTTCAACCACAACCCATATCACATTATTTCCCTTCGATGTCTTTTGGATACCTATGACAAAGTCCATTGTGACATTCTCCCATTTCCACATGAGTATAGGCAATGGTTGTATCATCCCTTTGGTCTTTTATCGCTATGATTTAACTTGCTGACATACCAAGCACCTTGATAAATATTATGCAATCTCCTTCTTCATGTTATCCCTCCAGAAGTGTTCTCAGAGATCACGATACATCTTGGTACTCCCAGGATAGATAGAGAATGTTGAGATATGTGCATTGTCTAATAGCTCCTTCTTTATCCCGAGTGATTAAGACACACCAAGATGCTTTCCAAACCAAATCGCACCATCATCATTGATATGGAACTCTTGAAGCTTCCATTCCTTTACTATATTGACCCTCTTTTGTAACTCCACATCATCCCTTTGTGCTTCCTTAATCTACTCTTTAATGGATGGTTGTGAAATCATTTGGGAAAGGTAGGATGTATCCCCTACCCTTATGATTTCTAAATCCATCGTTTTCATATCCAAGAAGATAGGGTCTTTCTCAATCTGTAGCACGGATAGAGTAGCAGGTTCTTTTCTACTTAGAGCATCATCTAACTTGTTCACCTTTCCAGGAAAATAGTGAATCGAGCAATCATAATCGTTGATTAGCTATAACCATCTCCTTTGACGCATGTTGATCTCATTTTGTGTGAATATATACTTTAGGATCTTGTGGTCAGTGTATATGTCACACTTCTCACCATAAATGTAGTGCCTCCTGATTTTCAAGGAAAAAATCATGGCTGCCAGCTCTAGATCATGCGTTGGGTAGTTATTCTCATGGATCTTCAACTGATGTGAGGCATAAGATATCACATTATCATTTTTCACGAGTACAAAACCCAAGACTTTCTTTGAAGCATCGATTTATATCAAAAACATTTCTCCACTTTTTGGTAATGGGAATATAGGTGTAGTGATCAGCCTTCCCTTTAGCTCCTTGATGTTTACCTCACATTCTTTTGTCCAGACAAACTTTACCCCCTTCCATGTCTTCTTGTTCATTAGGTTTAAAAATCGTGAAAAGTTCTTCACAAATTGTTGATAATACCTAGTTAGACCCAAGAAGCTATGGATCTCCATTACATAAGTTGGCCTAGGCCATTCTTCAATTTCCTTTGTCTTAGAAGGGTCCATAGATATCCCTTTTCTGGTGATAACATGCCCCAGGAATGATACTTCCTCCATTGAGAACTCACATTTACTATACTTTGCATACAATTTCTCCCTTCAAAAAGTATTTAACATAGTTTTTAAATGTTGCGCATGTTCCTCCTTGATCTTGGAGTATATCAGAATATCATCAATAAAAACTACAAATAATTTGTCAAGGTAATCTCTAAAGACTATATTCATTAAATCCATGAATATAGCTAGAGCATTAGTGAGTCCGAAGGGAATCACTATGAACTCATAGTGTCCATACCTCGTTCGAAAGGAAGTATTGGTTATATATTCCTTCCTCATATTTAGTTGGTGATATCCTGACTAAAGGTCCACCTTAGAGAAATAAATGGAACCATGAAGTTGATCGAAAAAGTCATCTTTATGTGTAATGGGATACTTGTTATTTATCGTGATTTTATTGAACTCATGATAATCAATGCAGAGGCTCATTGATCCATCCTTATTATTGATGAAGAGGACTGGAACAACCCATGGTGAAGCACTCAGGTGTATAAAACCCTTCTCTATATTCTCCTGTAACTGCTTCTTTAGATCTTCCAGCTCTAAAGTGGCCATTTTGTAAGGTGTCTTTGAGATAGGAAGAGATCCAGAGATAAGTTCAATTGAGAAATTAACCTCTCGGTCAGGAGGAAGACCAGGCAACTCTTCAGGGAATACATCAGTGTAATCCCTCATGATGGGCATGTCTTCAAGCATGATTATCTCATTTGTCTCAATCATTTGAGCTAGATATGCTTGCTCATAAGGCAAAAATATCCACACTTGAGATGAAGATTCTAAAGGAGACTCATGTTCCTCTTTACACTTGTAAAGAATCGGAGGATGCTTCGGGATTTGAAAATTGATCTCCCTTTCTAGAAAGTAGATGTTGGATTTGTACAAATGTAGCCAATCCATGCCCAAGATTGCGTCAAACTCCACTAAAGTAAGTATGAAGAGATTTTTTGGGAGGATCAGTCCAAAAAAATTAACTAGGGAGGAGTTATAAACCATGGATGCAACGATTTCCCCATTTGGTATTCTCAAAGATAACTTATCCTCCAAATTTTGAGGTGGTGTTTGAATAGTTCTACTAAACTTGAAAGATATGAAAGAATGCATAGAACCAGAATCAAATAGTACATCTGCTATTCTTGAATGAATAACTAGCGTACCTTTCACCACATCATTGTTAGGATCCACCTTAGCAGTAGTGATAGCATAATCCCTTCCTTGTTTCCTTGGAGGTTGTTGTTGATTGCCTCTGACAACCCTCAGCTTAAGGCAATTGTTCGCATAATTCCCATGCTCCTTGCAGTTGTAACACTGCACTGCAAGCTGAGTGTTGATCTGAACCTTCCTTTATTCTTCAAAATTAGCAGGATTTTTCATATCCCTTTGGCATTTATTGGACAGATGACAAAACATTCTACATTTGAAGCAATTCTTGATTCCCTTTAGATAGCAACCATGATGCTTTTTCCAAAAAAAAATTCACGGGGAAAAGGCATGCTTCTTTTCATCATGGGATTTTTTTGATGAACCACCCATGTTGTTTTCCATTTTCTACTTCTTGTCACTAGGCCCACGAGACCGGTAAGAGTATACAATATCCATTTCCACCTTGAGGGAACAATGGAAAATATCCTCATAACTGTTGAAGTCTCGAATTTCCCACACTTTTTGTAGACTCGGCTTTAGTCTGTAAAATAACTGATCCACCTTGCTTTCAGTGTTCATGAAAAAGCCAGAGGCATACCTTCCAAGCCTTGTAAAGTTTGCTTCATACACCCTGATGGACTCATCTTCCTTTTTCATGAGTCTGAGGAACTCTCTTTCCATCTTGAGATGGAGGGTTCAGGGAAAATATTTGTTGAAAAACATCATCTTGAATTCTTCCCAATTAATGGAATAAATTTCTTCTTGGGAATTTTTATTCTTGATCAGTGTCCACCACTGATCATCTTCCCCATAAAAATGATAGACTACCGGTACAACCTTATCTTCTTCCAAGTACTGGAGAACGAATAATATCTTTTCAATGGAGTTAATCCATTGTTTTGTGATGAGGGGATCGAAAGATCCACTAAATATGGGATGCCTTTGCCGCATGAAGGATTCTATGGAAACTTTCTCTTTCCTAGGAGGAGGGAATTATGCATGATTCATGTTATTATTTATAACTCGAGTCATCTGAGAAAGTACTATCATGAAGTTTTGAGCACCTGCTCTTATCATATCAGGCATATAATTAGGGAAATCTTCACATTTCCTATCACATTGGTTATTGGAACATATTCTTCTATTTCCATCCATTAACTAAGAAAAATAATGTATAATTAGAGGTCTTGAATACTTATCTATTGAGAATAAAAAGGAAAATTTTATCATAAAATAATAAACTTATAAAAAATTACATCTTAACTTGTGATTCCTTAGGTTAAAACCTAGGTTATCCTCGATCTATTTCTTGACTTATATTCTTATGGTCTTTTTTTGTCCCTTAATAATTGTTTGTACTAGTATCATGAATCTACCAAAGAATATCCCCTGGGAGTGTCGTAACCAAGAGTGTAGTAATGCCCGTTGTCATGTACTAGGATACCCCGGGTAAAGCCCCAAAATCCTTGTCGGAGTTTTCACTCCTAGGTACAATTGTGCCAGAGCTGCCTCTACCTGATCATATCCAGACGATGATGTATTTTTTTTGATAAACCACTTACTCTATAATTACCAAAATTTAGGGATGTTTTATTATACTTCTTCTCATCCTTAAGGTTCTCACTAAGGTACCCTATTCCTAATCTCCAAAAATAACTAGAACATCCTCTGATAAAAACGATAGAGACCTAAGCCTTTTATATATAACATTACACGATTTTAATCATAGTTATACAATAGAGTAAAAGCCAAGGATCATTAAGTCTATTGTCTTGGATGACTAGGTACATAAAACCTGAAACATGGGCCTAAAAAAACATTTCTTTATTTAATCTCCATTAAGAGATCCTAACTTCCTTTGAACCCTTAAATCTATATAGGGTACCCTGGGGAACACATGAACAACAGAATGAGCTAAAAATCCCAGTAAGGGAATGAACATAAGGATACATCTTAAGCACACGAGTTAGGAGTCATGACGTAATGAAAACAAAACATGGAACATATGAAATCATATCATATAAGTACGAGATCATATAATCATTTAATAATATAAATGTGGAATAATCATAAAACAATTTTTTAGTATGGGTCAGGGCTAACCACTAATCATGTTTCCCATTTTAGTATAGGTCAAGGCTAACCACCAATCCCATTTCACATCACATCTCAAGATACTTAACTTTACCCAATGCATTGGAGCGCTATCTGGGTGCACACATCTCAACATTTTCATGAATATTCTTGACACATAAATATTCTTTCCATATAAATATTAATTCCACATAAATATTCTTTCTAAATAAATAATCGTACATAATCAATCGTTCATAAACATAAGGATACCCATGGAGAGAATTGGGTACCACAATCATGGCATAAAGCATAACCAATGAGTGTATCATGAAAGTGTCCATGAAAGAAAGTGATTAGAACATACATGGTCGTTAATAATGCAATATAGTAATATAACATGGTAGGTGATGACAAATATAAGTGAAAACATATAAGAAATATATTTGAGAAACATTAGTATTAAAACATTTTTGTGGGGTTTTAAGGAAAATACTATAGATCTTTTAAAATAGAAAAGAGTACAATATTTTATATAAAACCCGGATTGAACCAATAAGGTTTTCATAATAAAAATACTGATTTTATAAAAACAATTGTGGATTAAAACATAGGATATAGTGCACTTGAAATTGGGTAAAAATTTGGGAAGTTCCATTAAAACGAGTGTGCTTATTGGGAAGTATCGAGGATGGATTCACTTAAAAGAATGTATATACTCAAAATAGAATGAGAGATGGATCTTGGAACATGATTTTGGATCATATAAACATAATGTATATGTTTTACATAAAAATAAAAGACAACTACTTTTTGGTAAAAATAAATATAGAGCAACCTGAAGGAATAAAGGAAGTTTGGGTAGAATTCATTACGGTTTATCGGCATGGTATCAGGTGAAACTAAGAGGGATTAATGAGAGAGATAAGGAATTTCTCATAACTTATAAAACATTAGGTAATTATGGGGGAGGTGAGAAAATATACCCCATCACTTGGTATGACACAAAAAGGAATAACATAGAGAACAATCTTGATTAAGAGTGAAAAAGAGAGGATCCCTTACCTTAATTCTGGTGGTGTCCTCCACTTGTTATTAATGACCTGAAAAAAAATTGGTTTATTAATTATTAATTAAATAACCAATTATATATTTAATTGGTTTATTATAATCATTTTAAGTTCATTTATAATCGTTTTGATTGGTTATGAGGTTCAATTTCATTGTTCGGGCTCGTTTGTTTTCTTGGTTTTAATGACCAGTTTACTTATATTCACGTTTGGATAAACATGTAAGATGAAAGTGGTTTTACATAATTGAAGTTATATGATATTTGTGAACATATATGAGATTAAATGGTTTTAAAATTTATTTTGTTACTTAGATTTAAGTAGAACTATTTTATAAAACCACAGTGACAACCGTTTTTGTTAATCAGTGGGTTTGATTACAAAGAACACGTTTTGATTTATAACTTAATACCATTTGTACAAAAAGATTACAGAATAAAAATATGATATATTAAATATATATATTCTTTTTAAACCATAAAAAAATGGTTTCATGACCAGAATTAAATATTATAATATAAATTGATAAACCATTGTCCTTGAATGTGCTAAATTAGCACATCTCAAACGGTTCTTTCATTAGTTTCAAATAAAAGGCGAGGAAAGGAGAGAATATAATGAAGTATACCATTAAAATAATTAAATTACAGTACATGTATGATACTGGATTTATCATACCATTTGGGTGAAGGGAGGTTAGGAAAGAAACAAAAAGAAAATAACTTAAAAGAAAAGAAGGTATTGGAAAGAGGAATTTGCCTCTTGAGACTTCCTCCTTTGAGAACCTCTTAAGGGGAGAGGTTTTGGTATTTTGAAGAGGCTAATGGATTTCAGACGTGGGGGAGGATATTGGGGAGAGATTTGGGTATAATATTTGCAAGGTACAATGCTTGAGAAGAGTGAAGTGAAGAGGGAGTGAGGGGGGATTTTATAGTTGAGGAGAGGAGGGTTTTCATAATTTTTTAATCATTAGTTTATTATTTCCTCACCAGACAAGTAATAGTAAGTATTCCATGAACAAGAATAGTAATAAATTCATTTGAATTCGAACCAAATGATATAAAATTATCATATCATCATCAATGACTCAATTAATCCATTATTTAACATTTCTTGTGAATTATCGGATTTTAATATTCATAAAAAATTCAAGTATTTCAGAAAAATCTCAAAAATTCACCCTAACCATTTTTCAATGTGTAGAATAAAAAAATGAATTCTATGTTTAAAAAATAATTTTCTAAATATGATTAATTTAATATTTAATTAAAATCATAATTTATTATTAAAAACCAGTTTTAAAACATTTATTTACTTATTCTAAAATATAGGTACATCATAATTTCACTTGAATATTATTTTATGAATATCATATGTAAGGTTACTATTCATTAGGGTATTAAACTATTCTTAAGGGTGTGTTAATATTCATAAGGGTAGGTTTATATTCACCAAAAATTATGTTTTTCTTATCTAACTCCAAATAAATTACTGATTTCAACAATGTATATCAGATTTTTGAAATTACAAACACAGTAGTGAAAAACATATGATTAAAGGCCACTTAGAACTTTGTAGTTAATTATGATGTGTTTTCATGTTATTTTTTGACATATTTATTAGAAGGAAAATTTCCATTGAAAACTTTGGCTCATTATAGAGTATGACACCCACTATAAAAGAGAGGGAGATCTTTTTATATGGAAGAAATATACACCCAAAACTTTTACAAGGGATGAATCCCAAACTAAGTAATTACGAGGAGTAACCCCAATCCTACACACATACCTTTTTTGGAGTAGATAGAAACTCAAGGGTTATATAAAGAGTATTCCCAACCTAAGTGTGCTTCATTTTGGTCAGGTAAGTATAAAAAAAGGAACTGCCTTTTGGTAAGGTATCACAACCATATAATACTTTTTACAGGTTTTGTAACATTTTTTATGAAATATATAATTACATAACACTCAACCAATTCGATAAAATAAATAAAACAATTACAGAACAACTATAGTGTTTTAGAAAGTATTCTATAGATTAAATAGTTGATGTGATCCCTTTGAATGGATTTTAATGATGAATTACAAGAATTCCAGAAAAGGTAAAGTTTGTATATTCAAGGTGAATGAAGACAAATAATATTTTTTCCTCCCTTGATAGTTCTTCAAAAAGTATATAAATAGTTGAGCATTGGATCACTTGATTGTTGTAAGAGTATAACGTATGAGATCACCTATTATATTCATGAACTGTGATGTGAATTCTTTGTGTCACTTCCAAGAATCCTTGATTCCTTTAAATACAAATATATTTTGAATAAAAACTTGATAAAATAGTTTGAAACATTTAATAATAATAATAATAATAATAATGGATTATTGGAGAGAGAGAAAGATATATTATCATTGCATAATAATCTTTCAATATATGACTACTATTTAAAATAATAAAGAATAAATCAAACCAATTTTAAATCACACGTCAAATAAATTAAAAGGTCTCCATAATAATAGGTCAATGAAATATCGTAGGAAAATTGCATGTTTAAATTTGAAATATGAAATTAAAAACATTACATTTAAAAAATAAGAGTAAATATGCAAAGAATATCAAAAATTAATAACACCAGATTAAAAATAATAAAAAAAGTTTTATGGATTTTAATATAATAAAATATTAATTTATAAATAATAATATCAAATAAAACAAAATAAAATAATAAAAAATAATTTTGAGTTTTCAAGATGTAAATTTCATGCATAAAAATAAAACACACTTCAATATTTATAATTTTTTTTAAGATAGTAGAAAACACTTCAAATGGATTCTAAATAATTAATATGAATTTATGAATTAATTATACAAATTAAAAAACAATAAATAAACACGAAGCAAATTGATATTTAAAAAAATGAAAAACAGAGTACACTTTTCTGTAGGAATTCATGTAAGATATTTCCACACATGCATTTTTCTATGTAAGATAATTGAAAACATAAGAGATTTATATCGTAGGTGATTTATGTAAGGGATTAACATAAGAAAACTCATCATGTTTGTGATTTAATTACATATATGAATTTTTCATGTAATCAAATTTCTCATGTAAGGGAATTCCTAAAAAACTAAAAATAGATTGAATACTCAATATTGAGAGCTCAAACAGATGATGATAAATGAAGAATAAACTTTAGGTCATTTTTAGTTATATTTATAAGATTTAATTATCTTTATAAATAAATAATAACCACCTTAAGAATATAAATGTAACAAAAGTTATTATAAAAAATTTAATCAAAATTGTTATAAAAAACATCAGAAATAAGATAGAAAACATGCAATGAATTTAGACCTAGTTTCTGACATGAAAGAGATTAATTTAGAAGTTTATGTATTCTAATGAAAATTTTCAAATCTTCTTTACTTTACAAAAAGAATCGCTCAATTGGTGTTTTTTATCTCTAGATATTTTCAAAATAAAGTGAGTATATGAAACTGAAAAAATGACTATGTGGATTTAAAATCAACTACATAAATAATGAATTGTATACAAGTTTAACAAAAGGGATACATGATGTAAAATGAATTTTTATGTGGGGGACTGTAGGAAACATATATCAATGATATTTTTAATTCCAAAATGACATTTGTTTCCTAGGAACTTAAAATAAAACTTATAGAACATGTTATGAACTATCAAAACATGATATATAAATAACTTTTAAGTAAGGATATATTATGATATGATCAAAGTAAAACATAAATTGATCAATATAAAATTCAAAGTATAATAAATAAAAAAAATATTAAAACAATTAAATATTTAAATGAATAAAAATAATTAGGAACACATGATAGGATTTGTAATCAATCAAAATAAAATACATACAAAAACTTGCACAAACAATCTACTAATTTTTGTTTGATTATAGAATTGAACATCAATAGAAAAAAAATTATCCCCCTCTTATAAATAAACAAAAAGATAATAAATAAATTTTTTAAAAATATTTTAAGACATATAATTATTACCTTTCATATTTTAATTAGATAAAACATATAATTAAATGCGGTGAATATAATTTTGAAAGTGCTTTTTAGAAAAAAAATGAGAAATATTTAAAAAAAATAAATTTATGAAAAATTAAGGTTTAAATAGAAAGTTTACATCATCTATGATGTATGATAAGCTTTAAAATATTTATATAATGAAAAAATATGTATATAAATTAAATAATATTAAAATGAAAATAGATTCCCGATTTTTCAAATTTCATGTAAATACGAAAATTTTAGAAAATATTCATTCTCAAACTTCACCAAAATTTATTCCGTAATAAAATTTTAAATACCATTATATAATAAATAAAAGGTAAAGCACCCCCATAAGGGAAAAAAATTATATAGATGAAGATATAACCCAGAATAAAATTGTTAGAGCACATGTTTTTTTTTAAAAAAACTCCCTATATCTCAATGAAATGAAACTTTTTTTATAAAGTAGCCACCATTTGAATAAATGTTGAGGTACAAATGGAAAAATCCTGTAATAATAAAATATAATAAGTTTTTGGTACCCATGATATTTTGGGTCTAACTGGGTTAGTAATACATTTTTTAGTACCCAAGCATATTTAACGCATTTATTATTTGTTAAATGAGAAGATAAATTCATAGAGATAGAAATTATAGTAATACCAAGAGATTGAGGGAACCTAATAGAGAATTCATCCATATAATGTTCTTATAGCCGAAATTTAATGCATGTAATCATAAAAACCTTCCATGTAAACCAATTAACAAAAGTCTTGTATATCTTTTAAATTTAATGATTATAATTTTTTTATCTTAGTTAAGTTTCATCATAGACACCATCATATCATAATTTTATTTTTCTTGGAAAAAAGTAGATATAATTTCTTTCAAATTTTCAATCTCCTTATCTAGATTTAAATTTTCCTTTTGAACAATCTCAAGATCATTATAGACTTTATCTTTAGTAGTTGAAGTATAATTTTTATAACTGTGATTTTCTTTTTAAATATTAGAAATATTATTTCCCATATTTTTCATTTTTTTCTTTTTCTTTATTAAACTCAAGAATAGAATTTTTCAAATTTTCATTTTCTAAAATAATATTTCTATTTTCAATAGAAACTTTATTATGATTCAAAGTTATATTTTCATAATTTTTAGAATGATTTTAAAATTTTACTTGAAATTCATCACATAAATCACTTGATTAATTAAATTTATAATTTTCATGACCAAAAATAGAAGAATATTAAGAAATATATTCATAATTTGAATAATTACTAATCTTTCCAGAATTATCCAAAAAATAAAAAATAGTAGGCTTTACCATATCATTTAACGAATCTATTACTTTAGGGTGTTTTCCCATCAGAGTAAGGTTTCTAGTTTCTTTTTCACTTCAATATTCATCACTAGAGACTTATTATTCATTTCATCTCTAAATAGAAAGAAAATCACATTTATTTCCTTTATGTACTTATTATCTTTACATTCTTGTTTCATCTTTGGAAACTCATATTTGGTATGGTTGGGTTTCCTACATTTATTACAAATAACAATAGATTTACCCATATTTCATTTTCGTTTGAAATAATTATTGCATCTCTTGCCTTCCCCTTCATCATTTTTGTTAGTATTATTTTCTCTATGATCCCTTGAGTTCATTTAAAAACTTGAATTAGACCATCATACTTATTTAAGTTAGAAGAATATGAAGAATCACTAGAAGCGTTAGTAGAAACATATTTAGTTTTAAAAGCATCTCACTTTATTTTTTCAGATGAATCAAGATCATTGTTTCTAAATTCATGTTTTTATTATAATAAAGATCCAATTAGCTCATCTAGAGAGTATTCATCAAAGTATTTTCTTTCTTAAATGGATTCTTTCTTTGAATTAAACTTATTTTCTAAGGCTCTAAGTATCATTTTAATAAAAAATTCATTCCTCATGGTTTTAAAAAGTGTGTCCATTCTATTGAAAATATTTTTGAATCTATTAAAAATCTCATTCATAATTTTATGAACAAATATTTTAAATTCAAGGAATTCAGACATATGAATTCCAAGCTTAGTTATCAACAATTTTTCAATTCCCTGATGAGTTAATTTTAATGTCCTCCAAATGTAAGGATCTGTTTTACAAGAAGAAATATGGCTATAAAAAATTATACTAAGAGAGCAGTAAAGATAATTCATGACTTTATAATTTAAGAAATATTTTGTAGCATCATTTCTTGTTAATATTTCAAGTATGACTTTAGGTATTTTATAAGGTCTATCCATGTTAGTCTAATATTCGATACCTTTATTTTTCATGAATAACTCTATTTTATCTTTCCAATATCCATAATCACCTCTATTAAAATGAGGTGGTCTAAATAGTTTCAAGAATTCAATCTCCCCAGTTTCCATCACTAAAATATATCTTTTATTAGTCTTTTTAAAGACTAATATACATGTTAACAAATAATAATAATAATAATAACAGATCTAAGTATCCTTAATAAAGGCCAGCCTTTGATACCAATTTTTAGGTATCCTATTAGAGAAGCTAGAGAAGCTAACAATACTTTGGCAAATTATCTTATGATACAAGTTGTTAGGAAGATATAATGATGGTAGAAGTACTATGGGGGGGGGGTGAATAAGACTTCATTAAAATTATCAGATTTATCAACTATTAATTATGAAATTTGGTGGTGAAAAATTATAAAATGATTATTTTATAAAATAATAAGAATAGTGGATGTGTGAAGAGTGTATGTAGAAAATTTAAGAGAAGAACATAAGTAATATTTATATTGGTTCAGTCTGATCAACTTAGTCCAGTCTTCCCACCACAAATAATGGAGTATGTAACCTACTATGAAAGAGAGATATAATTTTACATGGGAGCAATATAAACCCAAAAATTTTACAAGGGATGAATCTTAACACATAAATTATGTTAGGAGAAGCCCAAAACCTACACACATCCATTTGTGAGAGAAGAAAAAACCCAGGCTTTCTATAAGGAGTAGTCCCAACCTAAGTGTACTTCCTTTTTGTCAGGTAAGGATAACTAAGGAACTAAATTACTGTAAGGTAACATGATTATAGAATAATTTTTATAAGTTTTTTAATATATTTTTTAAAGATATATGTTTATAAACCTCTACCCAACCTAGAATAATAAATACAACAATTACATAACTATTGGAGAGTTGTAAAAAGTTTGTTATAGATGAAATAGTTGATTCATTCTCTTTGAATGGATTTGAATGATGAATTCTTGGAATTATATAAAAGGTAAAATGCATCTATTTATGGTTAATGAACTAAAATAAATTTTTTTCCTCCCTTAATAGTTTATTATAAAGGATGTAAACATTTGAGTACTGGATCACTTGAATGATATAAGAGTATAAATGTACTATATCACCTATTATCATCATGAACCATCATGTGTATTATTCATGTCACTTCCAAGAATCCTTTAGTCCTTTAAATAAAAATATATTTAGACTACACAATCAAGAAAATGGATAGAAAAATTTAATATTCAAAATGAATAATACTGGATTATTAGAGAGAGAGAGAAAAAGATATTTCTATTGCATAACAATCACTAAATATACAAACAATATTTAAAACAATGATGAATTGTTTAAACTAATTCCAAATCACCTATCAAATAAATTAAAATTTCTCTATAATAATAGGACAATTAAATATCCCATTAAATTACATGTTTAAATTTGAAATATGAAATTCAAAAAAATTTCGTAAAAAAAAACAAGAGTAAATATGAAAAGAATACCAAAACATAATAACACCACATTAAAAATAATAAAATAATTTTTTAATGAGGTTAATATAATCTAATATTAATTTATAAATAATAAGATCAAAGAAAATAAAATAAAATAATGAAAATGAATTTGGAGTTTCAAGCTATAAGTTTCATGTGTAAAAACAAAACACACATTAATATTTAAAAAAGCAAGTTTAAAATAATAGAAAACACTAAAAATGGGTTCTACTTAATTAATATGAATTTATTAATTCATTAGAAAAATTTAAACATGATAAATAAACATATAAAAAATTGAGATTTAAAACAAAATGAAAAGAAAAGCACAATTTTATATAGGAATTAACATAAGAGATTTTAATGTTGAATTTTTCTACATAAGATAATTTACCACATAAGAGATTTAATATGTAGGTGACTTACATAAGGTATTTAATTAATTAAATTTATTATATATTTTATTTTCTCATGTATCTGTATTTCTCATGTAAGAAAATATCTCATGTAAGGGAATTCCTAATAAATTTAAAATATTTTGACTAATCAATATCCATAACTTAAAAAATACATATTAAATTAATAATCATCTATGGGAAATTTTTAATTATATTTACACAATTTCATTATATTTCCAAATAAATAATTATCAACTAATCAGATAAATATAACTCAAGTTGTCATAAAAAAATAGAAGAAAAACTATTCTTAAAGACATCAGTAATAAGATAGAAAACATATAGTGAATTCATACATAATTTTGGACATGAAAGAGATCAATTCAGAAGTTTATGTATTCTAATTAATTATAGAAAATAATATTATATTTCTGTAAAAAAAATCAATCAATTTGAAGTAATTTATCTTGGGATATTTTCAAAATATAGAGAGTATCTAAATTTGGAAAATGGCTACGTGGATTCAAAATCGACTACGTGAATAATGAATTGGATACGTGGTTAACAAAAGGGCTACATGGTGTATAATGAATATTTCTATAGGGATTAGTATTAAACATATATAAATGATATTTTAAAGTACCAAATGATATATTTATCCTAGGGAACTAAAATAAAACTTGTAGAACATGTTATATTCTATCAAATCATGAAATCTAAAGAACTTTTAATTAATGAAATATATGACATGATCAAAGATAAATATACATTGACAAATATACAATTCAAATTTTTTGAAATATAAAAATACTAAAAAATTTAATTGGACACAATTAAACATTTAAATGAATGAAAATTATTACGTAAACATGAGAGGATTTGTAATCAATCAAAATAACATACATGCAAGCACTTTCACAAACACATAAATCATTAGTCATGACATGAGGATTTTGGAATAACATAATATATGAGTCATATGAGTGTGGAAACATGAGTAAATAATCATTAATTATGTAAAAATATCATAAGAAAATTTTATAACATAGGGTTGGGGTTTAAGAATGTGGAAAATACAAAAGCATAAAAAATTATTCCTTATATCGAGGCTCACTATCAATACAAACGTTACATAGTGGAAAAAGTACCATAGTTGATTGGGTTTACTCTATAGTCCCTCAAATGTTATATCATGATATATAAGACTTAAAATAATGTATTTTAGGATTATATAATTTCTATCCCACTCATTAAATAATAGACATAGTCCCAAAGGGGTTTGGGTTCATTACCCATTCCTTATCATATAATGAGATATAAATATTTAACCAATGAATTATAAAGAAATATAATTCTATCCCCATATCATATAATGCAATACCATACATATATTCACCCCATGAACATGATCACAATCTTAAATCAATGATAACATATAAAACCCAAGATAAAGAAATGAGTTTCATAAATATTTCAAAAAACATGATCATAATTCATCTAAATAAATAAGGTGAATGGTATAATTAGATAATATCCACATAAAATAATAATAAACATTAAATTATGTTTACATAGATTAAAAACACATTTTAAAATAATTAGAAAATTACTTTGAAAAATAAGAAGAAACATCCTTTACTTTTTGATAAATATTTTTTAAAAGGAAAACATTTATAAAATAAGGAGAAGAGAAATAAATTTAGAAAAACATGAAAACATGGTAAGGAAGATTTATAAAAAAATTGAATAAAAAAAGGATAAATTTATTGTGTGGAAAATGTTAAAAATATACTCCATTCACATATTTTTAAATAAAGTCAAAGTTAGTAGAAAATGACTTGTGTGGGAAATGTTAAAAAGATATTCATTTCAAAATTTTATAAAGAAAGTAAAAGTAAATATAAAATGAATTTAAGAATTACTATAAATATATATAATTAATTCTATAAAATAATTTAATTAATATGGATATAGAGGAGAAATATTCATGACCTAGTAGATGAGATGACATCAGCTCTTCATATAAGCATCCTTTTAGTTGAGTTTTGAACCAAAGGGATGTTAAATGGAAAGAATACATGTAAACCCTTAAAATAAATAGATGAGAATAAAATAAAATTTTATTTATATATAAATATCAATTAATATCCCATAATTGAAATTCATTCATAGATAATATCAAACTCAAAGTGTGATTGGAAAAGAAACCCTTATAGCATGCTACCTTTTGAATCAAAATCCCATGAAAGAGAGAACTTGAGATGGATAAATCTATTCAATTTAATAAAATGTATGATAAAAGAAATTCATAGGGTAGTATATAAACAATAAAGAATAAAAAGTTTAATAAATATAGAGAATATCCCCATGAATGAAAATTAGGATGAGAAAACCTTACCTTGGATTTCCACACATGCTTCTATTTGGTGGTTTCAGTCCTTAGTTTTTTATAATGGTTTCATCAGTTACATAATTTTCATAAATATTTATTATATGTGTTTGAAATATTTATGGATTCTCATTTTCATTTCATATAACTTTTGGTGAATGTTTCTATTGAATACCTAAAAAACCCCTTTTCAATGATTTTTTAATTAACAAAAGAAGTGAATTTAATAGTGAATATAATTTGAAATATTACCAATCTCCATAATTATGAAAACATAATAAATAAATCATTATTACATCATATTACCAGTATTTATGTTTTATTGTTCATTCATGATTTAAATGTTATAACATTGTTCATGTATGTGGTAAATCTATCCTAAACAAGAACATGACCGAATAAGTAAGAACAAGATATTTTATTGTAATAATATCACTTTTATAAAAGATTAATGATTTAAAAAACTTTTTTATAAAGTGTTATATAATATTGACTAATAATTTGATGAAGAATATAAAGAATAATGATTAAGGACATGATAACACTTAGGTTGAATAATTGAATCATCTCTTAGAGAGCCTCTTGGAAATGTGGTATTTGGGACTCCTTTTTGTGACTTGAGGTTTCTAAACATGGAAAAATATTTTAATGGAGATAATTTATGTAGGTATTAAATATTAAACCAAAATAAATGTATATATTTACATGGGTATAATAATTTTCCTTTTATAGGTGAGTTTGAGTGACATTTTCACAATTACGCATTTATTAAGGAATAATAAATGTAATTTCTCATTGAAAGTTGATCTAAAGTGAAAAAATAACCGAGATATGATAATTATAGGTATATAATTAACTCATACACTAATTTAGAGATAATTTTTTATATATTATATTTTAGGTATTTATCAATTAGTTAAACCCTTTTACCTGATTTTAACTTTACCATGGTAAGTTGATTTTTACCTTGGTAAATTATTTTTATACCTAATAATAACATTTAACTTATTACGCATTTTAGACATGATAATTAAAAATATAAAATCCATTTTATTGTATTTAATTTCTAAAAGTGATAAATATTAATTTTAATATAGAAACTCAAAACATATAAAAAATATTTTCTTAAAAGTCATTATTAAGAATAAAGGTGAATTTATTCTTATTCCATATGATGTAAAAATAAATAGATGATTGGTAATTTGTTTGAATATATATATAATAAATTTAATTAAAATCTCCCTTTAATAAATATTAATTTTATTTTACTAATATTAAAATATAAAAAATATAGAAGTTTTTTGAAAAATAGTACTTTTAACATTAATTTTTTTTAATAAAATCTGATTACTTATTTATATTAAAATAAATAAATTCAATCAATTCACTAGTATTAAAATATTTCTTTGAATTTTATAAACACATAAAATCATACATATATAAAAATAATAATATGTAGAAAATAAAAATAAATATTTTTATAATAATTCATTTTAAATAATTATTATCTTTTTTTAACTATAGATTTATTTTCTATATGATAATTACATTACTTTAAATTTTTTACTAGTAATTAAAAAACTTCAATGTATCTATTGAATATAAGTATGCCCAACAACCATATATCCAATTACTACATATCAAATGACAATATTATTGTAAAAGTGGGTGCCCTAGATCAAACTTTATAAGTACTTTTTTTATTACTATTTCATGTATACAATGAGATATTCATGATGTAAACTTAGCATTACTGTGTATAAATTTATGCTTTCACTATTTAATGGTTATGTAAATAGATTGTTTTTCCTATCATAAGGTTATAGAAGATCCCAAGCTATAATGTGAGCCTTGAAATACTATGATATTATTGTTAAATATATGTCCTATGGTTGAGATACATCATATTAATTGGACAGAGTTGATGTCTGACTATCAAGTGTTGGACGATCATAATCATTGAAACTTATTTTCATTATTTTTTCACTATGTGATATCTAGTAGGTGAAATCATGAGGACTGACCCACCAATAGAAACAGAACATATTTCAGGTGTCATTGGTTGTTTCAATCTATAGACATGCGAATTGGTCTCTTAACTTGAGATCATTATCTATGTGTGCCATTTGATTACATAATTTTATGAAAGGAAAAAAACATTATAATGAAATCGTGGAGAGTTAGCTTGTTTTGGGTGTGTCATTGGTGTTATGACATTGGTTGAATGACCAAGATAGAATTTTTACCTTTTGAGTTGAGGAAGTAATATATCTTAGGCCCGATTGATCAAGATGGTAGTAACTTCATAAGTCCTTGGCCGATGCAGTCAAGGGTAAATCTATCTAGTTAGTTCAACAAATGATAAATCAAGAAAGTATGATGACACAAGTGTGTACACTTCTTTATAATATATCTAAATGTAAATATATTATATTACACAATTTATGTTAATAGGTTGGTTGTCTTTGCTATGACTACTCATTATCAATTTAGCGGCCTTGATGGGTTTCTAGAATCTTCTCTTTGTCTGTGAATATTTTTCATTACTATTGACTTAAGGACCTATAAGGTCACACACAATAGCATATTCAAGAATCTGCCGTATTTTGGTGAATAATTATATCAGGTATGGTGTGTCCCACCATGGGTTCTAAGTGTTTTCCAAGCCATCAACCACTAAAAAATAAATAAATTCATTATTATTAAATTAAATAATAATTTGGTTGGATTTATTTATTAAAATTATTTACAAGTTTTTAAGTAAATATGAGAAATAATATCATATGAACGAATATTATTTTAATATTCTAGGTTCGATTAATACTAGAGGAAATCAAGAGTCAAGTTAAATGGATCAGTTGTATCCAATACTATATTTAATATATATTATATATATGTGATAAAGTATAAATAATATTTATGATATTGTTTAATTTATAATAATTATTTATTTATTGCTTATTTAGTGGGAATTTTATTTCTAGGAGTCAGGGAACCCTTTTAAGTATTTTGATCATCCCATAATATAAGCTGGAGAGATGCTCCTTTCCTGGGTTCAGTTAATACCAATGAAATGAAAGACCATATCTCCTCTTTCCTTCTAGATAGATAGAGTCTCTCTCCAAATTCTAGTCTAAGTATGCCTTCATTGGTCGAAGGTAAGGGATCTTGGTGATCATCGTGATGTTCAAGAGATCATCATATCTCCATGATAGCACCCAAAATTCAATGAATAACTAGCACATAGATTCTTGAAGCATGTGTGGAAAATCTAGAGGGGTTCAAATTCAGATCCTTTGAGCAATGGTCATCGACGATGAGTTGTAGTCTAGTGCGATCCAGATCGAATGAGGTACATGTTATTATTTTACTTTGTTCTTATTTTTTTTGAAAAAATGTTCTTATTAAAATGACACGAGATCCTCAAATCATACGAAGGCTTGAATAGGCGGAGAAGAAAATTTCCATCTCTTCGGTGATAAAATTTCTTAAATACCCATCCCAATGACTTCTGCTGCATGCCCTGATACCTTCAATTGACATAAAATGGATCAAATTAATTTTATCATCCAAGAAAATTAAATTATCTTTAAATTTAAGTATATGGTTTTTATTTGGTTCCAACATAACAGACCATGCAATGATTCTATTTCCGACAGCCAAGTTTTGACCATCTGAAAATTTTGATATGGATCTTTTATTGCCTTTTGGTTATTAAAAGTGAATAACAAATTATAAATAAACACACCATTTTTAAGGAGTTTTTTCCCCCAGCAATCCTTGTTTTTACAGCCAGTACTGGTTGGATTCATATTGCCATAGTAAGTTTGGATGGTGATCTTTTTTCCATCGGTCAATTCACTATAAAAAATTATAATAATAAGTTTTATTATTGTATTAAAATACTATTATTATAGGCTCTAGAAATATTTTTTTTCAATGTGTTTTTTCCTATAATCATATAAATGAAATTTAAAAAATCCAAGGAATCAATTTTTTTTCGGGTGGTGATGGACTTTAAAAAAATTTGACAGTTGAGTCAAATAAAAAAATAAAAAAGGGGGTGAGGCAAAAAGGGTGACCCCTATCACCCTCTTACTATTAACACCCTCCTCATCCCTCACCTCCCATTACTTCTGGTCAGACCCTATAGGTGCCACTAACCTTCTCCAACATGCCCTAGGAGTGATCTCCTCCTTACCGACACTAGAGCATCTCCGTTATACCGACACTGCCCTCTGCTCGAACTACTAGCCCCCAAGTCTCAGTTGTTCACAAGACACTATTAGAGGCCACCGAAATCCATCATCCTCACCTTCCATAATCTACTACAAGAGACTGGCAGTGAGAATCACTAACTATAGCTGGACACCTGCAGCTACCTCACTACCTTCATCTCCCACTCTAGCTGCATCGTCCCCTCTTTAGTTGGGATGATTACCAGCATGCTTCTTGGGACCACTGTGCCCATCACTAGCATTCCTCTTAGACCAAATTCCATATCCTGTGGTCTAGGTTCCTCCCTAGTACCTCTCTCCATTGCCTCATTTTTCACCGCATTGTGTTTGGGGTGGGTCGGCCCGACCCAGAATGGGTTTCGGGGGACCCACATTACCCAGAATAGCCATATATGAGCTTTGAATAGCCCAGAATGTGTTAATGCGTGGTTGGATTGACCCACAATGGGTTTGAGTGGGGGTTTCTAGGTCTGTGTTAATCAAAATTAATTTAATTGATTTATTTAATATCAAAATTAAATTAAATTAATTAAAATATTAATTTGCGGTTTAAAATTTAAAATTTTAATTCTAATATATAAAATTAATTTAATTTAGTTATTAAATTTAATTAATTAATTCATTTAATTTTTGGTTTTAAAATTAAATTAATATTTGGACTGAATAAATTAAAATATTTGAATAACATATTTTAGTATCATTAATTCATTTAATTTATTTAAATTTCCCTCATACTTAAAATTTATCACAATTTACTTTTTATCCTGTTTTTTCCTTTACTCATTAATAGGTCTTGAGAAAATGACCGACTTGTGTATGTGTGGATTATTTAATTAATTATTTATTATCTTCATTCAATGATTTTATATAATTAATTTTTTTACTGATAGTTTGTGCATTGTATTATTTTCAATTAATATGTATAAGGGTCTGTACGTCCAATTTATAGTCTGTAATTTATACTCCTTAGACCCCCTCACCTACATGTAAGTATTTTTATACCATGAAGAGGATGATGTAAGACGTATAAAAATCCAAGTTGAGGAGAAATCTAGGCGAGAAGTGGACACACTGGACTGGGACAACATGCATTATGTGTCAAGATATGACTTAGGTATGATACCCCTATGTTGTGGTTGGTCCATTGAGTTTACATGGATCAATCAACTTTTGATGATTAAGACCAGTTGGGTTTATTTATTTCCTTTATACATTTTTTTTGTTTTAAGCATTTACATGAAATAGGGAAACACATAAAATTATAAATAAGAAAAATTCATAAAAAAGTGATGAATATTTTTCTATTAATGTACATTTGTGAGTGCGAAAAAATAAAATTAATAATATTAAATGAAACGGATTACATTTATCAAGAAAAATATAAAAAACCCTTAAATAAATATTAAGTCAAAAATTCCTTCCATCATTTCAATTTCAACACAACCAGGTTTTCATGGTGCTTGATCAACCCTAGTTGAGGGTGCCTCCTA
Source organism: Viscum album (assembly GCA_963277665.1). Lineage (NCBI taxonomy): Eukaryota > Viridiplantae > Streptophyta > Magnoliopsida > Santalales > Viscaceae > Viscum > Viscum album. The sequence continues at coordinate 673,770,583 of OY728123.1, forward strand.
CTACTAGGGATTTATTATGAGAATGATGAGTTATCTTAATTCAAGTTGGTTGTAAAGGAGTATCCATATCTAGCTTTCTACAACATTAGAGGCATGTATTGAGTAAATCATATTTATGGTTTTAGAAGATGAGACTTCACTCAACTGATCAAGGAGCTGTGAGTTAATGTACTTGGCGTATCCATATCTTGTAGACTTTGTGGGGGAAGTTCAATGATTTTTTCCACTAGAATACTCAAGAGATAAAATATTATGATTCTAGTACATAGGGTTCTTAGAATTTGATAAAATAATTGGATACATTTAATGATTTTTTTAATTAATCAATAATATATAAATCAGTAATCAAGATAAAATTACTAATCTAATATTTTTATTTTTTTAGAAAATAAAAAGTAATACCACAATATACACTATGATAATTTTGAAAAAAGCCAATGTCTTATCCAATATGAGTTTCCAAACAGTAGTATTGGTGCTTGCACATAAGATTATGATTTAGGAAATTCAAGGAGACCCCAATGACTGTTTATACACCTCAGGAAGTGAGGGTGTAAAAATGATTATATGAGACTCATGTATGATGCACAGGATGGTTATTATAATGCTTTCATAAACATTCGATGTGATTTGTGGATACTATATCTAGACATTGATGATTTTACATATTGTCTAATCTCTAAGAAGATTGTACGATGAAAGTGAAATACAAATATGAAAAAGTGATGATTACAATGGATATGTATAAATTTAACAATGGATCACAATATTTCAATGGATCCATTTTTATGTCATTGTCAATCACTTACTTGAGTTTCATTTAATATTGCAAAAAAAAAACTGTATGAAGAAAATGAATCGTTACCTTTTGGGAATGGTTTTATAATTAAATAATAACTCAAATAAAGTATAGTATTTAATTCTTGTGGAGAAAAAGTTGAAAGAAAAGGAAAAACTTATAATTTAAGGAGTGACATAAAATTCACCTTCACAACATCCTTCAAAGAAAGAGGTATCAAATATGATGTTATTTGCTTCGCATATCATGAAATAAAACTATGGAAGTTTAAATCCATTAAACCGAGTCAACAAAGCAAGTACTCGCCTTTTCTTCATCAATATAAAATATAATATTTCGATCATAATTATTGGTTATTAAATAAAATATGACAATAACATATGTTTATTTAAATATAGTAACCAAGTAACTATAAAAACATTACTATAAGTAGGGTGTGTTCTCCAAGCAACTAAGAAAGGGTGGTGCCTAAGTCTGTGGTGAGAAGTACATGACTTCTAAATTTCCAAGTGAATGATTCTAGTATAAATTTTATTACATCTTACCAAAACATTAATTTCAGGTGTTCAATAGACACAAGGAGACATTATTGTATTTCAGGAATGAATGTTGTTTGTGGTGCCTCATACTCAACCAATAGTTTAGTGATACTGAAATCATAGGTAATACGTGATGAATCTAAAATTTAAGACTAATTGACCCAGTTGTGGCAAGATAATTATTTTTCAAGTAAAACTAAAAGTGGACATTAAGGATATAGTTGGTATGGTATTTAGAATCAGTATAACTAAACACCTTATGTATTATCAATGCATATAATTATTTAGTTTTGGAAAATAAATCTTTAGACATAAAGGTAAGCCACAAATACTTTATAATTAGTTTATCTAGTGAGCTTTAACTATTCCAAGGTTAATCTAGTGGTAAGTATACTTCATTGGATTCCTTTAATAGATTATTAAGTAATGTTAAGGTGAAGTATGGTATATGCACGTTCAGAATATATTTGTTACTTCACGATGGTCTGTCAAAGAATATCTTGACCATGAATTCATCGATCAATATAATACAACATGGAGTAATTCTTAAATGCACATTACCTTATCCACTCCACGAAAATGATGCTAATAAGGAGGAATGATAATGAGTCTTATATTTTAACATTGATCAATGAAATTTAGTATAATTTAATTCCAAAATTCACATTTCTTTATACACATTAGAGTCATGATGTAAGAGAAATGAGTATCAATGTTGAAAATTATATCCATTGCTGAAACATACATTATTTTCATGACATGCATCACAAATAATGGCATTATGCCATAAACATATGCTAAATAATATGACTAATGGATATCATATCTGTAAAGACCCAAAGTTTTTCAATGGAAATTCCCTTCTTATAATTATGTCATAAAATCACATGAAAACACAACATAATGAACTAAGTTCAAAGTGAAATTTAAACATAAGTTTTTCACTTATGTGTTTGGAATTCCGAAAATCCGACATACAAGGTTGTGTTCAAGATGATTTTTGGGGTCCAATAAGAAAAACTTAATTTTTGGTGAATAGTAACCTACCATTATGAATAGTAACCTACCCTTATAAATAGTAGTAAAAACCTTATTAATATTAAATCATCCAAAATAAGAGTAACATTACAAATGAAAAATTAAATAAAATTTAGGCATCTTAGAAAGTGTCAATTTGACCACAGAAAACATTTTGGTATTTTTGTAAGTCATAAATAAATAATTATAATTAATTAATTAATTTAAAAGAAAATTTATTTTCTTAAAATGTGTTCATAAATTAACAAATCTATGTCTTATAGTTTTTAGATAATTTTATAAGACCCTACATATTTTTTGAAAGCATTATAAAATAAGTTTTAATTTTAAAAATTGTATTTTTCAAGTAAATTATGATCTTTATTAAATATTAAATTAATCATATTTAGAAAGTTATTTTTCAAAAATGGACTTCATTTTTGGATTCTACATGTAAAAAATGTTTTGGGTGAAATTGAAGTATTTTTTTGAAATACTTGAATTTTTTATGAATAGTGAAATAACATAATTTACATAATAAGCTAAATAAGTTAATTATAGAGTCATGTATGATGTTCTACTGATATAAGCCCACTTGGTTCTGGATTACATTATAAAATTACTATTCTTGGTCATGTAAGACTCACTATTCCTTGTATTTAGGAAAAATCATAAATTAATGAATTATATATTAAGAAAACCCCTCTCCCCTCCACTATAAAAACCACCCTTCACACCCTCATTTCCTCACACATCTCATGCTTTAATCCTTGTCTAAACTCTGCCCAAGAATCTTCCCTATCCCCTCCCCAACTTCCAAGAGCTTTTGGTCCCATTAAAAGACCAAGCCTAGGCCTCTTAAGGAGGATCTCAAGAGGAGAATTCAAGAGGTAATTTCTCTCCCTCTTCTCATTTAATTCCCCTTCAATTTAAACTTCTTTTCTTATTCTATCCCCAACTATCTTTTTCTAAATTTTATGGTAACTCGAGTATCATAAATATAATTGATTTTTATGATACTAGTGGGATAATATATAATCCAACCCCCTTTCTTCTCTTCTTCTTATTTTATAAAAGAAAACGTTGTTCATGAGGTGTTAATCTATCACCTTCAAGAACGACATGTTTTATTTTTCCATTTCTACCTTCCGATATAGTCATGAAACCATTTTTATGGTTGAACCAGTATATTATATATCTATTATGTCATATTTTAAGTTCTTTAACTAACTTATGTACATATTACTAAATGAGTAAACAAAACAAGTTTTTTGTGGTCGAAAAACTGTCCAAATTAACCCAAACGATCATCATTAAATTCCTATCTAATGATTCATCCACAAGGTATATAAAATAATTCATTATAATATCATTAAAAATACTATAATATCATTAAAAAAATGTAATATCTGTTCTGTATGTTTACCCTTATTCTACCCAAACTTCAATTTATGAGTACAAGTGAACCGCTGAATAATACCATAAAAATTAACATTCCCGAACAATGTTTTTAAACCCTATATCTCATCCAAAGGACCATAAAATAAAAAAATGAAACCAAAATGAACCCTTTTCATTTATAATAGATTCTGGAGTTTATAATTAATGAATATAATGTCAATATATAGGACATTAAATTGAAGGAAGTGTTCAGATACAAGGTAAGGGAAAATTCTCGAACCCAACTTTCATCCTTCAGGTTCTCCCTCTTTAACAAAAAATTTGGTATGGTCACTCCTTGTAAATAAATTTTTCTTAATTATCTTAACTTTTATGGTATATAAATTTTTTCTACTAAAGTTTATGTCAAACAAAATGTTTTCCAAAAGAACACTTCTTTTAAGAACTCACCTTTTACCTCTCATTCAAGGTTGATGGTTCTTGTATCAAGTATATTATTCCCTCTTTCTTTTGGGAACCAAAAGTTTATGAATGAGTTATTATGAGATGAAACACATTCCTTTTCATGGGTTATTTATGTTTATTTTTGTTATATGTGTCATGCATGATAAATGATAATGTTATGATATGACAGGTGCACGTGGGATTATATAGCACAGTATGAATGTTTCAATGTGACGGGTGCACCCAGAATTATACAGTGCTCTAATGCATTGGGTAAAGTGATGAATATAATGATTAAATGTGAAAATATGTGAAAAAAAGATTCTATATTTGTTCAAAATTATGTGTGGTAGTTAAACACTATGACACGATGTTAATTTTTATGCATTTCCACATTTCAAGTCTTATATTTATGCTTCCTCTCATGTTCATGATCCTTTGCCTATGTTATGATTATACTCACCTCATGCTATATTGTTCTTATCTATACTCTTACTTGGATTTTAGCTCACCCATTTTTATGTATATCCTCAGGTGACTACATGTACTAAGGAGAGGTCATGTTCCAATAAGAAGCTAGAGAAGAAGAAATAAAAAAAAGTTTATGCTCGATGTTGTAATTGTTTTGTATGGTCCTAGTTTTCCCAATAAACTAAACCATTGGATACTCTATTTGTAATAATATTATTTTTTATCTTAAAAATGATGTAACAGTAATGTAAGAAAAGGGCTGGGTCACTATAGTTGGTATCATAGGAAAGGTTTAGTTAATTTGAGAATTAGGATTAGTGAACCCTAGACAAAACCTCTAGTACGAGACTAAGTAAAAATATTTATACAAGAAGATTTACATATGGATACCATATGTTATGATTTTATCATAAATTGTTTAAATGAATAATTTATTCATGAATTTTTGACTTATGTGTTGTTCTAACCTTTTCTATTTTAGAAAATGGTGGGAACCAGGAGAAACCAGGCCAAAAACTCGTTCGAGGTCCAATGCAACGATTGCATGAATGACATCCCCAATGATTTTGGAGGTGGAGTTCAAAACATCATGGTGATGCTTACCCAATTATATTAGGTTATGAAAAATAACCATAATAATGGGGAACATCCTCCTTCACCAAAGAGAGAGAAACTGGCTATTGAATGTTTTACGTGGCAACGACCACCGATGTTTAGTGGATCTTCCGATCCACTAGTTGTGGAATAGTGGGTCAACTACCAAGAGAAGATCTTTTCTGCACTTCACTGTTCTGAGATGGAGAAGGTGACTCTATCCATTTATCGTCTAGAGGGAGAGGTTGATCAATGGTGGGCCTTGATTAAGAACACCATGCCAAGGGAGGAAATTGAAGAGATGGAATGGGAAGACATTAAGATAATGTTTCTTAACAAGTATTTCCCAAGAACTCTTCGCACAAATATGGAGAGAGAATTCAAAGAGCTCATGAAAAAAGAAGGATAATCCATCCAAACCTATTAAGCTAATTTCACAAGGCTTTATAGGTATGATTTGGGTTTTATTATCAACAATGATAGAAAATTGATAGATTCTTTAGTGAATTAAAACCAAACCTTCAAAAGGCTCTTTAAATTCGAGACTTCGGGAGTTATGAAGAATTTTTTCAGTGTTCTCTCAAAGTGGAGATGGAGTTTGGAGAATGGTCCCACTACTATTGTGATAAGAAATGAAAGATGGAATTTCAAGATGGTGAATATAATGAAAAAGGTGGGAGGAAAACTCAACAACCCACATGAGAAAAATGTGGGAAATTTCACCATGGGAACAACCATAAAGGGATGAGTAAATGCTTCAAGTGTGGGAAAGAAGGAAACCATGCTCAAGAGTATCGAAAATACAAAAAAAGGAAGGAGAATGTGGTGGAATAAAGGAGAGAACCACTCATGGTTCAATGCTACAACTGTAGGGAGCTAGGGAACTATGAAATACAGTGCACTAAACCTTGCGTTTTCGAGGGTAATCAGCATCATCATCCACCAAAGACAAATGAACAAGGGAAGGATTATGACATCACTACTACGGAAGTAGAGAAAGATAATAAAGTCGTACAAGGTATACTTACTATTCACTCAAAAATGGAAAAAGTATTATATGATTTTAGTTTTACGCATTCCTTTATATCCTGAAAGTTTCCTAGAACTATATAATCAAAGCCTCGAAACCTTGATGTAGAGATATCTATAAAAACACCAAGTGGTGAAATCATTTCAACCCAAGTGTTTGACTCTACTCCTGTGGGCGTATGTGGGAAGATTCTTCCAGAGAATCTTGTAATACTTCTCTTGTTGGAATTTGACGCTATAATGGGAATGGATTGGCTCTCATTACATATAACACATATCAACTATTGGGAAAAGGAAATATCATTTAATATTACAAACCATACCATGATCCTCTACAAATGCATGGAAGATCATGAATCTTCTTTGAAAAATCCTTCATTTGTGTGGGTGTTGATTCACTATGAAGAAGCATACCTAACCCAAATGGATGAGTCAATGGAAGGTAACAACTGTATGGAAATTCCCATTGTGAGGGAATACTATGAAGTATTTCTAGAAGAGTTACCCGGAATTTCCCCAGATTTTGAGGTAGAGTTCTAAATAGAACTCATACCTGGAGCTACTCCTATCTCAAAGTGTCCCTATAGGATGGCTCCTATCGAACTGGAGGAGTTAAATAAGTAGCTGCAAGAGCATTTGGACAAAGGGTTCATATGCCCTAGTGCATCACCTTGGGGTGATCCAGTGTTCTTTGTGAAGAAGAAGGATGGAACAATGCAGTTGTGGATCGATTATTGGGAACTCAACAAGATCACCATAAAGAACAAGTATCCTCTTCCAAGGATTGATGACTTGTTCGACCAGTTAAAAGGATCTAAATATTTCTCAAAGGTGGATCTTCATTCTGGATATCATCAGCTAAAGGTGAAGAAGGAAGATATTCAAAAGACTACCTTCCATACAAGGTTTGGGAACTATGAGTTTCTGGTGATGCCCTTCAGACTTAATAATGCCCCTGAAATCTTTATGTATTTGATCAATAGAGTCTTTAGACATTGCCTTGATAAACTTGTGATAGTTTTTATTGATGATATTCTCATCTACTCCAAGAGAAAAGAGGAACATGAAGAATATTTAAGACTTGTGTTGGCAACATTGTGAAATGAGAAGTTGTAGGCCATGTTCAGGAAGTGTGACTACTGGATAAAGAAAGTCACTTTCTTGGGACATGTGATCACAAGTGAGGGAATTTATGTGGATCCTTCAAAAACAAAAGAGATTGAGGAATGTCCTAGGCCCTCTAGTATCACCGAAATCCATAGTTTTCTTGGATTAGCTGGGTACTACTGATGTTTTGTGAGAAAATTCTCACGATTGCCAAGCTCACTAAATATTTTAACAAGGAAATGGGTAATGTATGTATGGATGGAAGAATGTGAGGGAAGCTTCAAGGAGATAAAGAGAAGGCTAGTCACTGCACCTATACTCACACTACTGAAAAGTGGAGAATGTTTTGTGATATACAGTGATGCTTCAAAGAAAGGCTTGGGTTGTGTAATCATGCAAAATGATAATGTGATAGCCTATGGCTCATGAAAGTTGAAGTTACATGAGCAGAACTACATGAAACATGATCTAGAGATGGCATCCATGATTTTTCCTTGACAATATGCCGGTACTACCTTTATGGAAAGAAGTGTGACATATACACTGACCACCAGAGCCTAAAGAATATATTCACATAAAAGGATCTCAACATGCGTCAAAGTAGATGGTTTGAGATAATCAAGGATTATGATTACTCTATTCAATATCATCTGGGAAAGGTGAACAAGGTAGATGATGATCTAAGTAGAAAAGAACCTGCTACTCTATCTATGTTATGGATTGATAAATACCCTATCTTCTTGGAAATGAAAAGGATGGATTTAGAAATTATAAGGGCATGGGATACATCCTACCTTGACCAAATTATTGCGCAACCATCCATCCAAGAGAAGATTAAGGAATCACAAAGGGATGATTTGAGTATACAAAAGAGGGTTAATGCAATAAATTAAGGGAATCTACACGAGTTTTATATTGACGAAGATGGTGTGATTCAGTTTGGAATGTGGCTTTGTGTGCCTTCATTAACCAGGATAAAGAAGGGGCTATTAGAAAATGAACATAGCTCAATATTATCTATCCATCCAGGTAGCACCAAGATGTACCATGATCTCCGAGAACACTTTTGGTGTGATAACATGAAGAAGGAGATTGCATAATATATATCAAGGTGCTTAGTACGTCAAAAAGTTAAATTAGAGCGAAAAAAGTCCAAAGGGTTGATGCATCTATTGCCTATACCCATGTGGAAATGGGAAAATATTACTATAAACTTTGTCATGGGTCTCCCGAAGACATCGAAGGGTAATAATGCGATATGGTTTGTGGTTGATTGACTCACCAAGAATTCCCATTTTAATGTTATTTGGGAAGATCTCTCACTTGGAAAAATTTCAAAGATATATGTGAAGGAAGTGGTGAGACTACTTGGTGTTCCACTCTCAATTGTCTTTGACCGTGATCTAATGTTGACATCAAAATTATGTAGGAGCCTTCAACATGCTTTGAGTACTGAACTAAATTTTAGCACGTCCTATCACCCCCAAACTGATGGTCAATATGAATGGACTATTTAGACGCTTGAAGATATGCTAAGAGACTGCTCTCTATAATTCAAAGGTGGATGAGATCAGCATCTCCCATTGGTTGAGTTTTCATACAACAATAGCTTCCACTCGAGTATTCAGACGGCTCCATATGAAGCTCTGTATGGAAAGAGATGTAGAACTCCAACCTGTTGGGATGAAGTTGGAGAAAGAAAGCTACTTGGACCTGATCTTGTTCAAGAGAAGACAGAGAAGGTTCATGTCATCTAGAAACACCTTAAAGCTTCTCAGAGTCAGCAAAAGAGCTATGCTAACAACCATTTAAGGGTCTTGGAGTTTAACGTTGGAGATAAATTCTTCCTTTGAATATCAACATGGAAGACAATCATGCGATTTGGGAAGAAAGGGAAGCTAAGCCCAAGGTATATTGGACCCTTTGAAATCCAAGACCGCATAGGAGTGGTGGCCTATCATCTTGAACTTCAACTGAATACGGATCAAGTTCTTGATGTGTTTCATGTATCACTCCTGAGGAAGTATATACTGAACCCCTCACATGTACTAAACTCAAAATTATTACAACTGGAAGCTAATATCTCTTATGAAAAGAAGCCAGAAGAGATTCTGGAATGGAGAGATAAGGTTCTACGCAACAAGACAACCCAACTTGTCAAAGTGTTCTGGAGGAACCATAAGTTTTAAGAAGCTACTTGTGAACCAAAGGAGGCAATGAAGGAGAAGTACCCTCACCTGTTTGTGTAATGTGAAATTTCAGGGGTGAAATTTCATAAGGGGGGAAGAATGTAACGACCCAAAGTTTTTCAATGGAAGTTTCCTTCTTATAATTATGTAAAAAAATCACAGGAAAAAACAACATAATGAACTAAGTGCTAAGTGACCTTTAAACATATTTTTTCACTTATGTGTTTGGAATTTTGAAAATATGACATGCACGATTGTGTTCAAGATGATTTTTGGGGTCCAATAAGAAAAACATAATTTTAGTTGAATAGTAACCTACCCTTATAAATAGTAACCCACCCTTATAAATACTAGAACGAACCTTAGGAATAGTGAATTTTTCAAAATAAGAGTAACCTTACCCATGAATAATTAAATAAAATTTAGACATCTTAAAAAGTGACAATTTGACCATAGTAAACGTTTTGGTATTTTTGTAAGTCATAAATAAATAATTATAATTAATAAACTAATTTAAAAGAAAATTTATTTTCTTAAAATGTGTTCATAAATTAAAAAATCTATCTCTTCTAGTTTTTAGATAATTTTATAAGACTCTACATAATTTTTGAAAGCATTATAAAATCAGTTTTAATTTTAAGAACTGTATTTTTCAAGTAAATTCTTATTTTTATTAAATATTAAATTAATCATATTTAGAAAGTTATTTTTGAAAAATGGACTTCATTTTTGGATTCTATATGTCAAAAAAATTTTGCGGTGAAATTTTGGGATTTTTTAGAAATACTTGAATTTTTTGATGAATAGTGAAATACCATAATTTACAAAATAAGCTAAATAAGTTAATTATAGAGTCATGTATGATGTTCTGATGATGTAATCCCACTTGGTTCGGGATTAAATTATAAAATTACTATTCTTGGTCATGTAATACTCACTATTTATTTTCTTGTGGAGAAATAATAAATTAATGAATTTTATATTAAGAAAACCCCTCTCCCCTCCACTATAAAAACCACCCTTCACACCCTCATTTCCTCACACATTTCAAGCTTCAATACTTTTCTAAAATCTACCCAAGAATCTTCCCTATCTCCTCAACCACGTCCAAGAGCTTTTGGTCTCATCAAAAGACCAAGCCTATGCCCCTTAAGGAGGATCTCAAGAGGAGGATTCAAGAGGTAATTTCTCTTCCTCTTCTCCTTTAATTCCCTTTCAATTTCAAGTTCTTTTATTATTATCTATACACATATCTTTTTTCTAATGGTATGGTAAATACAGTATCATACTTATAATGGAATGTTACAACACTAATGGGATATTTTATCATCCAACCTCTTTTCTCCTCTTCTTTTTATTTTATAAAAGAAAATGTTGTTCGTGAGGTGTTAATCTATCACCTTCAAGAACGACATGTTTTCATTTTCCATTTCTACATTCATATTTGATCATGAAAACATTTTTATGGTTGAAAAAAAATATTATATATGCATTATTTCCAATTTTAAGTTCTGGAACTAACTTATGTACATATTACTAAATGAGTAAACAAATCAAGTTCGTTGTGGTCGAAAAACTGCCCAAATTAACCCAAACGATCATCATTAAATTCCTATATAATTATTCATACACATGGTATATAACATAATTCATTATAAGATCATTAAAAATCCTGTAATATAATTAATAACATGTAATATCAATTCTGTATGTTTACCCATGTTCTACCCAAACTTCATTTTATGAATACAAGTGAACCGCTCAAGAAAACCATAAAAACAAACATTCCCAAACAATGTTTTAAACCCTATAACTCATCAAAAGGACCATAAAATAACATAATGAAACCAAAATGAACCCTTTTAATTTATAAAATGTTCTTTACTTTCTATTTAATGAATATAATGTCATTATCCAGGACATTAAAGTGAAAGAAGCGTCTAAATACAAGGTAAGGGGGAATTCTCGAACCCAACTTTCATCCTTCAGGTTCTCCCTCTTTCACTCCAAATTTGTTATGGTCACTCCTTGAAAATAATTTTTTCATCATTATATTACCATTTATGGGATATAAATGTTTTCTATTGAAGTTTATGTCAAACAAAATGTTTTCCAAAAGAACTCTTCTTTTAAGAACTCACCTTTTACCTCTCAATCGAGGTTGATGGTTCTTGTATCAAGTATATTATTCCCTCTTTCTTTTGGGAACCCAAAGTATATGAATGTGTAATTATGAGATGAATCCCATTAATTTTCATGGGTTAGTTATTTTCATTTATTTATATGTTTCATTCATGATAAATGAGAATGTTATGATGTGACAAGTGCACCTAGAATTATATAGTGCAATATGAATGTTTTAATGTGACGGGTGCACCCAGAATTATACAGAACTCCAATGCATTGGGTAAAGTGACGAATCTCATGAGTAAATGATAAATTATGTGTCAAAAATATTCTACCTTTGTTCACAATTATGTGTGGTAGTTAACCACTAATACATGATGTTTCATTTTTATGCATTGCCACATTTCAAGTCTTATATTTATGCTTCCTCTCATGTTCATGATCCTTTGCCTATGTTATGATTATGCTCACCCCATGATATATTTTTCTTATCTATACTCTTAATGGGATTTTAGATAACCCATTTTTATTTATATCCTCAAGTTACTACATGTACTAAAGAGAGGTCAAGTGCCGATAAGAATCTAGAGAAGAAGAAATAAAACATGTTTATGCTCGATGTTGTAATTGTTTTGTATGGTCATATTTGCCAAAGAAAATAAATCATTGGATCTTCTATGTGTAATAATATTATGTTGTTTATCTTTAAAATTATATAATAGTAATGTAAGAAAATGGTTGGGTCTCTATAATATCAGCTATAGTATGATTGAAATCCATTATTTTTAATAACATATATTTTGATGCAAAGTGTTTGTTAACGATATAAAAAAACTTGCATCAAGAAAAAAACAATGTGAATCTACATTAATTAACCTAAAATTTTCTTTGGATATTACTAAAATACCTATTTTAGAAAGGTCATAGTCAAGTGATCAAATATATTTCTATAAAAGGTTTCACATCTCTATTTGAGATAGTGGGATCCCGATTGAATTGTGTTTAGTCAATGCCAAAGATGCACAAATAGTTGGAATAAGAACTAGTTCCACAAGTTCATGTGGAAAGGGAATGTTCCAGAGACACATACTACATAGGAAGGATACAAACATGGTGATCATTTTATATTCATCATGGTAAGTGATTCAATATTCATTAAGAATAATAATTCCTACAAGTAGGAAGTATATGGAAATTAGCTAAAATTGACAAGATCAATTAAAATTAAACTATGGATTCCATGTATCAAAGAAAAAGGGATTATTATTTTGAATAATATAGTGGGTATTCAAGAGAAACGATACATGGATGGTATAATTGTAGTACTAATAAGGCTCTATTAGTAACAACAAGATTATACTCCTAAATCCATTACAATTTTATTTGTCATTTCTATTTTTTATGATCATTAAATTGGCCATTGGATACAAGATCAAATTTTATGGAAGGTGTCTATACTGTAACAAACAAGCTATAGTGACTCTATAGAATGCCAATAAGGGGTGAAAGTTACTCCAATCCAGTTCCAGATTAAATTAATAAAAAATATATTATAATATTAATTTGGAATGAATCTTTTCCATGTGTCTACTAGAGGCTGGGAGCACCATTGGTTTCCAAGAGATATATGTTTGGTAACATATGGAAAAAATAATTGGTCTTATAGTTATTTAAGACCAATAAAAATGTATCTCTCCATAGATTGACTTACCTATGTTCTAGGGAACATTATCTAAAAAGGCATATTTAACGGTTTCTTAGACCTAGTCATTCATACATATATTTACAAGGTATTGAAAAATACCCATTGGAACAATTAAAGAGAAAGTTATTACCAAAGTCACATGGAATAAATCTCTCTAAGAATACATTCATAGGAATAAGAGGAGATTAACGTGGTGAGTTAAATTCCAAACACTTGAATGATGGATCAATCACATATTCCATGATATACACAAGATATGATGTTTCCAACATATAAAATATAGTGAGAAAATATTAGTTATATCCAGGATAACTACAAGGGAAGCAGTCAGAACTATCTCATTGTACTTAAAAAAGTACAAAAGATATGCACCTGTTATGTGAAGAAGAAGGGATATTAGTTTTTAGGGGACACAAAATATTATTTCTTAGATCAATGTGATCTAATATCATAGTCCTACAAAGGGAATGAGTGAGAAAAGCTCATAAACGCCAGTGGTAGCCATACCTACAAATACCAAGTATGTTGAAACATTTGAGGTAGCTATAGATGTAGTGTAACAAATGAAATGATTTTTTCTAGATCTTATAATTGAACATAGTATGTAAATTATTATAATAATTAAAATTATGATACTCACACTAGACAAGATGTTAAGTTTTGACAGGGGAAAAAAAGGAATACACTAGGGATTTATATCTCTTGAGAAGTTATACTCAAAGAGATAAGGTCACACATAGCAGAGTATCCACACAACACAAACATGGAAAACCCATCACGTAAAGTTGTGAATTAATAGAAACATGATCTTAATCATGTAAGAGATAAAAAGGATAGTTATAAAGTTGGATATAATTTAAGTAGGAGTGTTGTAAAACTGGGTTCCCAAGACCCAATTTTGTTAGTAATTTTTTATTACCATTTCATGTATATAGTCAGATATTCATGATGTAAAACTACCATTAAATTTATATATTTTTCCATCCACTATTTAATATTAATATCCATAGATTAATTTTCATATAAAAAGGTTATAATAGATACCATTATATAAAGAGAACATCGAGAAACTATGACATTAATCTTAAATATAAGTCCTTTGGTATAGATATATCATGCTGATTGGTCGCAGTTGATATCCAACTATCAGGTGCTGGGGAATCATAATAATTGAAAATTATTCTCATGAAGTTCACACTTGATGATATATGGTAGGAGAGATCAAGAGTATTGAACCACTAACAGGAACACCACATGTTTAAAGTGTCATTGGTTGTTCATATATACAGTCATGTGTATTGTTCTCTTGGATTGAGATCATTGTCAATCTGATCTATTTGATTGTGTACTTTTATGCAAGGTGAAAAAAATGGTAATAAAATCGCGGAGAGGTATCTTGTGTTGGGTGCACCATTGGTGGTATGAAATTGATTTAATGGTCAAGATAGACTTTGTCACTTACAAGTTAAGGAAGTAATATATCTCAGACTGGGTTGATCAAGAGGGTATTACCCTCATAAGTTCTTGGACAAGGAAGTCGAGAGTAAATCCTTCTAGTTAGATCAAAAAATAATAAATCAAAAAAGGAAGATGACATAAGTGTGTGACCTTCTTTATGATATATCTGAATACGATTATATTTTATTATATAGTGTGTGCTCGTAGGTTGGTTGTTGTTGCTATGACTACCCATTACCTCTTTAGGGGACTTAATGGGTTTCTAGACCCTGTTCTTGGTCTGTGAATATTATTCACTTCTATTGAGATAATGTTATAGAGGGTCACACATAATGGCATATTCAATAATATGCCCTATTATGGTGAATAAGTATATTGGACATGGTGGGACCCACCACAGGGTCCGAGTTTTGTCCAAGTCATTGATCACTGAAGAATAAATAGATTCATTTTTATTCAAGTAAAGAATAATTTGGTTGGATTTATTTATTAAATGTATTTACAAGTGTTTAACTAGATACAAAAAATAATATTATATGAATGAATATTATTTTAATATTCTAGGTTTGTTTAATATTAGAGAGAATCATGAGTAGAGTTAAATGAATCAGTTTTATCACGTAATATATTTCATATATTTTATAGATATCAGATAAAATATAAAAAATATTTATGACACAGTTTAGTTCATCATAATTATTTATTTATTACTTATTTGGTGGGAATTTTATTTCCATGGGCTGGAGAACCCTTCTAGGTATTTTGATTATCCCACTGTATAAGTATGAGAGAGGATCATTTCTCAAGATCTATTCATGAAAATGAAATGAGACCCTCTCTATCCTCCTACCTTCTAGAGAGATATAATCTCTCTCTAAATGAAGATCCATGTACGCTGTTGCAGATCAATGTAATATGATCATAGTAATCATTATGATGTCAAAGAGATCATACGAGCTCCACATTAGCACCCAAAATTCATTGAATGGTGTGCACACATATTCTTAGAGCATGTGTGTAAAATATAGAGGGTCTTGACTTCATATACTTTGAGAAATGTTCACCAGTGATGAGTTGTAGTCGAGTGCACTCTAGATCGAACGTGGTACATGTTTGTATTTTATTTTGTGTTTATTAAATTCATGTGAGATCCTCATACTGTATCAGGGATTATATTGCTGGAGATGAAAATTTATTTCTCTCTAGTGATAAATTTTTTAAAATCCATGACCTATTGGCTTTTACTATGTGCCTTGATACCTTCACATATGTGCAACATTCACATATATAATGACCATATTATATTACTATATATAGCATGAAATACACATCTAATATCATTTATATTATTCATTTTCTTCTTTCTCTAAATTTATATTATATTTCCAATGTTTTCCATTATTTTATCAGTTATAACCTATAACGCCCCGAACCATGTTAACCAGAGCCGATGCATTATTTTAATACACTGGCATGATTACAAGGAATCAAGTCCCAAAGGACCGATCAGTTCAGCAGTCTTGTAAAATAGATTACATACATTAACTTTAAATTACAATTTCAAACATAAAACAAAACATATATAGTTCCTTGAGAATGAAATTATTCCCTTTATCTTAACCCAGTATATCAATCTTAATACACTTCTGGGAATTTGGGGAAAATAAAACATAAGAATGGGGTGAGCTCAGATGCCTAGTAAGGGTAAATAATTTAGAAGAAGCTATATAATTTTAAGGCAAGATGTGTAATAAAAACAATAGCCTTTTAAATATAAACTTGAACATAATATGGAAAAATAAATCAAAAATTACCATATAAACATGCACATGGATATTCTACTAGTCAAATAATCACATGTAATAACTAATTTCATAATGAGGGAATGTATAATGCCGAAGTTTATTTTTTGTGTCATGACCTCGTGCTAGGACCTAGGGGTTAACTGTAACCGGACCCCAACCCGGAGAGCCTCTCTAACCAGACTCCATCCCAGAGAGGCTCTATAACCAGACTCTAACTCAGAGAGCCTCTTTTACCGGACTCCAACCCTGAGAGCCTCTGTAACCAGACTCCAACCTGGAGAGACTCTATAACCAGACTCCATCCCGGAGAGCCTCTGAAATCGCACTCCATCTCGGAGAGCCTCTGGAACCGGACTCCAACTCGGAGAGCCTCTGCAACTGGACTCCAACCCGGTGAGCCTCTGTAACCGGACTCCAACCCAGAGGGTCTGATGTAACCGAACCCCAACCTGGAGGGCTTACTTTTACCGGTCTCCAACATGGAACATACTAGTCCAACACATTCATCTTAAGAAGAGGTTGAAATATAACATAAACATTCGTATTAAAACTAGCATACAAAATTTGAATACTTTAACCATAAACCATGACTGGTATAAAAATATAACATCCAAATTCAGACATATCACAAAACCTTAAATAAAATATGGAATATTTTTATCATAATAAATCAACTTCAAACAAGTGTAAAATTTATCAAAGGATGTTGACATAGATTAAATAAAATCTATTTTCGAGAAATATCTATTTCTATTTTGAAATCATTTAAAGTAACATAATTATAAAAGAAAACATTTATTTTGCAAATATTCTTATAATATTTTAAGGGAATCTTTGATGATGTTATAACTATAACACCCTGAGATTTTATGAAAAATATTTTTTTAATTTCATTAATGTCTTGTGTTGTACGCTACACCAAAAGGAGCTTGCACAACACGCAGCATTGACCTTCCCTGCATTACACGCAATCGCGACCTTCCTCGATGGAGTGTGTAGTACGCAATACCGAGTTTCACTAAACAACGATATGCTATTAAAATATTATTAAAACTAGCCGTTATGAATAGTAATAACCACTTTTTGAAATTTTGTAAATTTTATTTTTCATAATGGAATTCATTTTTGGATTTGGAATATCGAAATTAGCTTAGGGTGAAATTTTGGTACTTTTCGGATAACTTTCATTTCCTGATGAATAGTGAAAATTACTAAATTTTAATTAAAAACAACCTTTTCAATAGAAATAATTAATAGTGATAAATTTTTAATTTGAGTGGTTTTAAATTATATTTAGAATATATTTTTACAATTTAATACAATGTTGGTCATTGGATGTAATTTCACATTTACACCAGACATAAACAAGTGTCAATCTTTTGATAATTATTATCTCTTACGAATACGCTGTTTGTTTTGACGACGGGAATTAATTTTTAAATTAATTAATGCAACTAATATGTTTTTAATTTGGTAAAATAGACATCATTTTTGAGTTCATAATATCAAATATAGCTTAGGCCTAATTTCTGGTATTTTTCTGGAAACTTTCATTTTTTTGATAAATAGTGAATCCACTAAGTGGTAGTTAAAAAAATGAATTTTCCATAAAACTAAATTTTACCGCTTATGTGAATGGAATTTTGAAAATCCTAGAGATACGGTTGATTTCATTAAGTAAAATGTGGTTCAATGAGATGAAAATAATTTTTGGTGAATAGTAACTTTTTACTTTTTTTTAGCACGGTTAAAAGTAAATAGGGTAATTAAGGGTAAAAATGATATTATTATTACCCTAACACATGTCCTAATTCTATTGGACAAGTGTAATTCGACCAAAAACAACCTTAGGAATAAAATATGACCATTTAGGCCCACTTTGATTAGATTAAGACATTGATTATTAATTTATTTAAAGAAAGGTTAAAATAGTTAAAATCAAAGTTTAATAAGTATATAATTTTTAATATAGGGTTATACATAAGATAAATTCGACTATAAATATTCATTATAAAGCTAAAAATATTTCATAAATAATTATAGTTTATTTGTAATTTTTATACGTTATATAATTTAATTTATTTATGACACAAATATGATGCAGTAATTATCTTATTAATGAAATATTGACATAATTGATGTTATAAATACCCAAATAAATATAATTTTAGACTTTTTATGAATTAAAATAATTTTATAGCTTAATATTACATGTTATTATTAATTTAAGTAACTGTTTTCGAACTAATCATTCTGTTATGATTTTCAAAAAAATCAATTGCTAAATATTGTCAAAATTGACATAAAATAGTTTTTAAAACAAATATTATATTATTAATTGTTATTTTATTAATAAAAAGCTAAGGTTCGTCCAAATGACTTAAATAAGGTTATATATATTAATAATAAACAACTTGGGGTTCGTTTGGATTTTTATAGTAAGTTTATTAACCTTATAGTGTAAGAACACAAAAAGACACGACAAAAGTAAAATTATCTAACCTAAAGATAAATATAAATGATAAGGTTAAAATAGGAACCTAAAATTTTCTAAATTCTATTGTATGAGAGTATTTATACCGATCCTCACATTATCATCGAAATAAATCAATTTGGAGCTATTTAAAACTGAATATGACTTTATAATAAAATAATATTTTTAGTTTTTCCAAAGGTGCCCTTCTCATCCCTTATAAAAGGGCACCTCCTCCCTCTCTTCCTCACACCACTTTGAGCCTTCAAGATCGGCCAAACCCTGCCAAATTATCTTCTCCACTTCCATAGAAACATCCTAGAGGTTCTTGTCTTCTTCAAATACCAATTTTATTTCCCTAAGAGGAGGTCTCAAAGAGGCGCTTCAAAGAAGAGGTAATGTCTGTTACCGATTCTTTCAACTTTATTTCTTCTTCCAATTCTTCTTCTTAGGTTGTTTCATTATGAAGTAATAACATCAGTATCACTAATATACTGATATGTTATTATAAGTATGAAACAACCCTATTTCATCATGTATCCATCCTATGGAAAACGAAATCACCACGCGTGCGTACGTACGAAATACCGTCTCCACGCCGTGGTGTAATCTATTTTCCACCACCACCTTACTTGGATCGGTATAATGGTGTAAATAATAACTATATATGATTATTGTAAAGTTATATTGATTCTATAATACTATACATACACTCCAATAAAATTCCATGATCATGGGAACGATATCATCGCTCTTGCGTACGTACGGAATACCGTCTCCACGACGCGATGAGATTCATTCTCCATGTTAACCGTTAAAGAATGATTATAAAGTATATATAAGTAATAATAATGAAATATATGACATTATAAAGCTACTGGATTTATATATATATATATATATATATGTATATCATCTACTTAATTCCATTCAACTCAATAAGGAAACGAAAACAGCGTTCATGCGTACGTACGACCTACCGTCTCCATGAATGGTGTATTTATTTACATTTATCGATCTATTATATATATTTATATTACTAATATATATTATATATAAATCATGTTTTATATTCTTGAATTAAGTAATCATTATCTAAGTAATCATATGAATAATTACAAGTCAAAACACAGACGACAAATGAAACGATTTTACCCAAAACGCTCTTTAACATGGAATTTACAAACAAAAGGGTAAAATAAAGTCATAAGTGAACCATATATGATATCATAACAATAATTATGATTCTGGAATAAGTCAATAACATTATTTAAATCATTATACAGGAGGTTCAGACACTTACGAAGCAAATCGGACCTAAGGTAAGGGAAATATTACAATCTCATTTTTATCCGAGATTGTTTATACTTTGGAATTTACTGGGGTGTATTTTATCATCCACATCCATGTTACCTCAATATGTAATATTATTTCCATCCACATACAATTGTTTAAATCCAATTTTACCTTTTGGTGAGTTTTTAGTAAAAGATATGAAAGGAATCTTTTGTCATTTTTCGTACGAGGTACTTTTTGACTTTTTCGACAAAAGTACGAGAAGAATATTTTTTTAACTTATACGACATGAATGAATTTTTATAACATTATTTCCAAGAATATTCCTTCATAAGTTTTCAAGTTTATTTTTAATCAACTTCTTTTAGTTTATAATTGTATGACATATTAAGAAAGGAAAAGTGTTTTTGAAGTAGAAATGATATTTTCCTCAAGAATGGAGTTTAATTGTTTTATCAAAATTATTTTCCATCTAAGATAATAAAGGGTTATGTTTTTATCCCTATTGTTAAATTTATTTTATTATGTTGTGATGGAATTATTTTTATGAATTCCTTTATCTTATATGAATTGTTTTATGATATCACGATGTTTAAGATTCCCATTTTTATTACATGGGTTATGCTATGACGTATGGTTTATAATTTTGTGGCACACATAATAATGGTATCATTATGAGATGGGTGGGAACTATATATCCATCCAATGCATTGGGTAAAGATTTTATATCTCATGAGATAGACATGGTTAGAACGGCAGGTTAAACTGGTTCAGTGAAACAGGACTGAAACGAGGAGTGAACTCAGTTCAGAAATGGACTTTGTCCACTAAGATAGTCTTGGAATTGAGTCTTGACTAACAAGAAATGATTCTATATGATTATGTGTGTATGCCACAAAGTTTCATGTTTTAAGTTATGATTATTGGGATTACATTTCACTACTATGATTTATCTCATGTTAAGAAATTATGATTTCTTTTGCAGGTTTAGATTTCCAAAAGTTATGTTCTTATGTATATGATGTGATTGATATTTCTTTTGTTTACCCTTAATGAGAATTTGAGCTCACCCTTTTATGTTTTCTTTTCCCCAGGATATAAAAAACGGTTTTAGGTAAAAAAGGAAGATCTTTATGGGAGATGTTGAAGATCTTTCACCACGATTAGAAGATTATATTCCAAGTTTCCAAAGATACTAAACTATTACGC
Source organism: Viscum album (assembly GCA_963277665.1). Classification (NCBI taxonomy): domain Eukaryota; kingdom Viridiplantae; phylum Streptophyta; class Magnoliopsida; order Santalales; family Viscaceae; genus Viscum; species Viscum album. Next base: position 673,792,246 of record OY728123.1, read on the forward strand.
TCCTTTTGTGTGTGTTTTTGTTATGTACAAAGTATTCCGAAAAATTAATGTAATGTCCATGTACGTCAAGCTTCGGGTCACTACAGTTAGTATCAGAGGAAAGGTTTAGTCAACCTTTGGAAACTAGGATGCGAAAATGTTAGTGAGATCCCAAGAGATATTTCTATGGTATGTCTAGGGATGTCACTAAGGATAAGTATACGTATAGGATATAGTCCTAGAACTACGATAACGATATTAGAATTTAACCTAAGATGTTAGATATTGAGGGTGCTCCCCCTTTACTATGTTGATTTCTCTATCATGATTTTTGCCTCTCACAGAATTATTTTTGTGTTTTAGTTAATGGAGGGAACCAGAAGGAATTCGGTTAACATTGAATCCAATGGAAAAATTGGTGACTATGAGCAACAAAATTGTGTAATTCCTAGAGAGAAATATATTGTTATTATTCCAGATCTGTTATCGCGATATATGATTAACAAGGTGAAATTTAGTGGTATTCCTAATTCATCGAAGAAGAGGAAGATAGACTATTATGCATGTTCGCATGTTGAGGAGCATAAAGAAAGGAAGATTGAGATTTCTAAAGAAGGTAAGAAGAACCTTGAGGAATACCTCAAATGGAGGGACCGATGTTATCTGTGTGGAGAAAAGGGTCATAGAGTGACATACTGTTATGGAGTTAAATGTATTATTTGTGGAGAACATGGGCATTACCCAACTCAATTCCCTGACCTAAAAATTTACTTCTAAATCAAGGAAGGAATTATTCCAGGACAATAATTGAAGAGGATGGAATGAAGTGTTAATGTATTGGTATTCATGAATAATGTTGTTGAGGTACTTTTATTGTGTATTAGAATATTTTTTTATTATTCTATTGTGGTTTTCAATATTTTTTAGGTACAGGTAACCATGAAAAGTGATTCAAATATTTTGGAAAGCAGATGATATGAGCATATTGAAGGGATAAGGAGAAAATGAAATGTTTGACAGTATTCATAAGCTCATGATTGATATAAGGACTAAGTGATATCATGGTTTGAGTATAAAGAATTTTGAGGATTTTGGTTTGTGGAAAGTGTTAACTTTTAACTGCATTCATGTTTTCAATAAGGTTCAATGGGTATTCATTCTTTAAGAGAATACATGATTAAGGTATTCACATGTTTGTAATTTGACCAACAAGATATATCTTATGATATATGGGGATAAATTATGGCATTCACGTGATTGTTATGTGACATTTCAAGTAATCATTTTCTTTATACTATGAGTTTGGATTGAAGTATTTTAGATAATCCTAAAGATTGGAATGGATTATGTTGGACATAAGTTAGTATTTTTCGATATTATTGATGGGATGTTATAGTAATATAGTTTTAGAAAAAGGAAAACCTTCACACTACTGGAAATGCTGTTTTTCCCAACGGGTGTTTACCAACGGTTTGCTAAAACCGTTGGTCTTGAAGGATTAAGAAAGCCTTCCCCAACGGTTCATTGAAACCGTTGGGAAAAGCCACCCCTTTGCCAACGGTTTGAAGAAACCGTTGGGAAAGGGGTGTGTTAATCACCTTTTGCCAACGGTTCAAAAGAACCGTTGGGATAGGGTCACCCCTCTGCCAACGGTTTCCTCAAACCGTTGGCAAAGGGGTCCTTAGCATCTCTTTACCAACGGTTCTTTAAAACCGTTGGGAATTATTTCCCCCAAATCCAGCGTGAGGCTGCTCTCCCCCATTCGCACAGAACCTAATTTCATCCGCTCCACCGCTCTCCTCTCGCGAAATCCCCTATCCGAAGAGGTGAAAACCATCTGAAATCAGGTATCCTTTCATTTATACACATATACTTCATTATTTTTATTGTTATTGATTTAGTATTTTAGTTTTAAGTTATCAATCCACCTCCAGCTCTCTGCTGCTCTCCAAATCCCCCATCCGAATAGGTGAAAACCCATTTGAATCATCTCAAATCAAGTAATTTTTTCTTTATACACATATGGTACCTTGTTTTTATTGTTATTGATCTAATATTTTAGTTTTAAGTTTGGATTTTGATTTGATTTCACCGTGTAAAATAAGGAAATGAATAAATATTTTGTTAATTAATTAGTTTCCCCTGGAATATCAGTTGTGTTATAATGTCCATGCTAAATAAATGGGTAATGTAATAAAATACCTTGAATAAATAAATTGTGGAAGTTGGGTTATGTTGCCTCTATGAGAGGTTTTTTGTTGTGTTTCATTGTATGTTGTAGGCTGTTTTATGGGGATTGAGGTGACCAGTTGGGCTTTGTGATATGTGGGGTTGTAATGTGATGGTTAGTGGGTATGGATGTGTCATGTGAAGTTGTATGATAGTGATGATGTGTGGTGGTGTTGTGTCATGTGGAGGTGTTGTGTGATGAAGTTGTGGTGTATAATGTGGTGAGGTGGTTTTGGTTGTGCGGTGGTTTGTGATGTGCAATATTTTTATTGTGATATGTGGTTGTTTTGGTGAGATGGTTGGTCGATGTGACATGGTTTAGATGGTTATTGTGAGATGGTGAGTTGTTGTGTGGTGGTTTTATTAGTTTCTTGGTTATCAATGGAATAAATTATGCTATTAAAACAAAAAAACAAGATATTAAATAAATGAGATGGAATAGAAATGGATGTGTGGTAAATGGATTTAATTAATTTAACATTAAATGAATGGACAATGTAAGTGTGAATGAAGTGGCTTATAAATGAATGTGAGAAATGCTATGCGTCTTGTGTGGTGGTGGTGTGGTTTATGTGTTTTATGGTAGTAGTGAAGTGTATGATTATGTAGTTAATGTGAACCCATAGGTTGAGTATTTTGTGCTATCTATGTATCATGTATTTTTATGTTATTTCTACACATTCCAGGGGGGTGGTATGTCTAGGTGGTGGTGGTGGGGTTGCAGGGGAGGTGGGTGTGGGCTGTTTGGGAGGGTGGGCGGGGCTATCCGGGGGGTACGGGGTGTCCAGGGGGGTACGGGGGTGGGCGGGCTGTCCACAAGGGTGGACGAGCTGTCCACGGGGGTGGCCGGGCTGTCAAGGAGGGGTGGGCGGGCTGTCCAGGGGGGGGGGGGTGGGTGGGCTGGCCACGGGGGGTAGGGGTGTCCAGGGGGGTGGGCGGGCTATCCAAGGGGGTGGGGGGATGTCTATAGGGAGAAGGGGTGTCGAGGGGGGTGGGTGGGCTGTCCACGGGGGTGTTTGGGCTGTCTAGGGGGTAGGGGTGTCCATGGGGGTGGGCGGGGATGTCCAGGGGGTGTGGGCTGTCCTGGGGGTCTGGGTGGGGTGTCCTGGTGGGGGAGGGGTGTGTGGGGTGTCCAGGTGGGGTGGTATGTCTAGGTGGTGGTGGTGGGGTTGCAGGGAAGGGGGGTGTGGGCTGTTTTGGGAGGGTGGGCGGGGCTATCCAGGGGGGGTACGGGGTGTCCAGGGGGGTACGGGGGTGGGAGGGCTGTCCACAAGGGTGGAAGGGATGTCCACAGGGGTGTAGGCTGTCCCGTATTTGTCGTCTGATTTCAGGCCATTCCGACTTCGTTCGGCCCATTTGGACCCCCCTCACGTGCGTTTACGAAGCGCACACATCACTTAAAACACGAATATTGAGCCGTACCGCGCAAACCGCATGTCCGATTGACGTGCCGTCTGTGCATACACGTCACGAATAATAATTAGAATGTTTCACGGTGTTTCAGGTCAATCAGAGGTCGTCCGTTATGAATTTGACCGTTTGACGCCCGTTTTGGCCGTTTATGACACCAGAACTGCGTTGTCGGTCACCGCGGGCACACGGTACGTCCGATTGACGTGCCGTCTGCTCGACCACTTCATAAATCACTCACCCGTATTTGTCGTCTGATTTCAGGCCATTCCGAAATCGTTCGGCCCGTTTGGACCACCCTCACGCGCGTTTACGAAGCTCGCGCATCACTTAAAACACGAATATTGAGCCGTACCGCGCAAACCGCATGTCCGATTGACGTGCTGTCTACGCGTATACGTCACGAATAATAATTAGAATGTTTCACGGTGGTTTCAGCTCAATCTGAGGTCGTCTGCTATGAATTTGACCGTTGGACGCCCGTTTTGGCCGTTTATGACACCAGAACTGCATTGTCGGTCACCGCGGGCACACGGCACTTCCGATTGACGTGCCGTCTACTAGAACACTTCAGAAATCACTGTCCCATATTTGTCGTCTGATTTCAGGCCATTCCGACTTCGTTCGGCCCGTTTGGACCCCCCTCACGCGTGTTTACGAAGCGCGCACATCACTTAAAACACGAATATTGAGCCGTACCGCGCAAACCGCACGTCCAATTGACGTGCCGTCTACGCGTACACGTCACGAATAATAATTAGAATGTTGAACGGTGGTTTCAGGTCAATCCGAGGTCGTCCGCTATGAATTTGACCGTTTGACGCCCGTTTTGGCCGTTTATGACACCAGAACCGCGTTGTCGGTCATCGCGGGCACACGGCACGTCCGATTGACGTGCCGTCTTCTCGAACACTTCATAAATCACTCACCCGTATTCGTCGTCTGATTTCAGGCCATTCCGAAATCGTTCGGCCCGTTTGGACCACCCTCACGCGCGTTTACGAAGCGCGCGCATCACTTAAAACACGAATATTGAGCCGTACCGCGCAAACCGCACGTCTGATTGACATGCCGTCTGCGCGTACACGTCATGAATAATAATTAGAATGTTTCACGGTGGTTTCAGCTCAATCTGAGGTCGTCCGCTATGAATTTGACCGTTGGACGCCCGTTTTGGCCGTTTATGACACCAGAACTGCATTGTCGGTCACCGCGGGCACACGGCACGTCCGATTGACGTTCTGTCTGCTTTTCCACTTCAGAAATCACTATCCCGTATTTTTCGTCTGATTTCAGGCCATTACGACTTCGTTCGGCCCGTTTGGACCCCCCTCACGCGCGTTTACGAAGCGCGCGCATCACTTAAAACACGAATATTGAGACGTACCGCGCAAACCGCACGTCCGATTGACGTTCCGTCTGCGCGTACATGTCCCGAATAATAATTAGAATGTTGCACGATGGTTTCAGGTCAATCCGAGGTCGTCCGCTATGAATTTGACCGTTTGACGCCCGTTTTGGCCGTTTATGACACCAGAACTGCGTTGTCGGTCACTGCAGGCACACGACACGTCCGATTGACGTCCCGTCTGCTCGACCACTTCATAAATCACTCACCCGTATTTGTCGTCTGATTTCAGGCCATTCCGAAATCGTTCGGCCCGTTTGGACCACCCTGACGCGCGTTTACGAAGCACGCGCATCAATTAAAACACGAATATTGAGCCGTACCACGCAAACCGCACGTCCGATTGACGTGCCGTCTACGTGTACACATCAAGAATAATAATTAGAATGTTGCACGGTGGTTTCATCTCAATATGAGGTCGCCCGCTATGAATTTGACTGTTGGATGCCCGTTTTGGCCGTTTATGACACCAGAACTGCGTTGTCGGTCACCGCGGGCACACGGCACGTACGATTGACGTGCCGTCTGCTCGACCACTTCAAAAATCACTGTCCCGTATTTTTGGTCTGATTTCAGGACATTCCGACTTCGTTCGGCCCATTTGGACCCCCCTCACGTGCGTTTACGAAGCGCACACATCACTTAAAACAGGAATATTGAGCTGTACCGCGCAAACCGCACGTCCGATTGACGTGCCGTCTGCGCGTACACGTCACGAATAATAATTAGAATGTTGCATGATGGTTTCAGGTCAATCCGAGGTCGTCCGCTATGAATTTGACCGTTTGACGCCCGTTTTGGCCGTTTATGACACCAGAACTGCGTTGTCGGTCACCGCGGGCACACGGCACGTCCGATTGACGTGCCATCTACTCGAACACTTCATAAATCACTCACCCGTATTTGTCTTCTGATTTCAGGCCATTCCGAAATTGTTCGGCCCGTTTGGACCACCCTCACGCGCGTTTACGAAGCGCGCACATCACTTAAAACACAAATATTGAGCCGTACCGCGCAAACCGCACGTCCGATTGACGTGCCGTCTGCGCGTACACATCACGAATAATAATTAGAATGTTTCACGGTGGTTTCAGCTCAATCTGAGGTCGTCCGCTATGAATTTGACCGTTGGACGCCCGTTTTGGCCGTTTATGACACCAGAACTGCGTTGTCGGTCACCGCGGGCACACGGCACGTCCGATTGACGTGCCGTCTGCTCTAACACTTCAGAAATCACTGTCCCATATTTTTCATCTGATTTCAGGCCATTCCGACTTCGTTCGGCCTGTTGGGACCCCCCTCACGCGCGTTTACGAAGCGCACGCATCTCTTAAAACACGAATATTGAGCCGTACCGCGCAAACCGCACATCCGATTGACGTGACGTCTGCGCGTACACATCAAGAATAATAATTATAATGCTGCACGATGGTTTCAGGTCAATCCGAGGTTGTCCTCTATGAATTTGACCATTGGACGCCTGTTTTGGCCGTTTATTACACCAGAACTGCATTGTCGGTCACCTCAGGCACACGACACGTCCAATTTACGTGCCGTCTGTTCGACCACTTCATAAATCACTCACCCGTATTTGTCGCCTGATTTCAGGCCATTCGAAAATCGTTCAGCCCATTTGGACCACCCTCACGCGCGTTTACGAAGCGCGCACATCACTTAAAACACGAATATTGAGTCGTACCGCGCAAACCGCACGTCCGATTGATGTGCCGTCTGCGCGTACACATCACGAATAATAATTATAATGTTTAACGGTGGTTTCAGCTCAATCCGAGGTCGTCCTCTATGAATTTGACCGTTTGACGCCCATTTTGGCCGTTTATGACACCAGAACTGCGTTGTCGGTCACAGCGGGCACATGGCATGTCCAATTGATGTGCCGTCTGCTCGACCACTTCAGAAATCACTCACCCGTATTTGTCGTCTGATTTCAGGTCATTCCGACTTCGTTCGGCCCATTTGGACCCCCCTCACGCGCGTTTACGAAGCCCGTGCATCACTTAAAATACGAATATTGAGCCGTACCGCGCAAACCGCACGTCCGATTGACGTGCCGTCTGCGCATACACCTCATGATTAATAATTAGAATGTTGCACGGTGGTTTCGGCTCAATATGAGGTCGTCCTCTATGAATTTGACCGTTGGACGCCCGTTTTGGCCGTTTATGACACCAGAACTGCGTTGTCGGTCACCTCGGGCACATGCCACGTCCGATTGATGTGCCGTCTGCTCGACCACATCAGAAATCACTCACCCGTATTTGTCGTCTGATTTCAGGTCATTCCGACTTCGTTCGGCCCATTTGGACCCCCTCACGCGCGTTTACGAAGCGCGTACATCACTTAAAATATGAATATTGAGCCGTACCACGCAAACCGCACGTCCGATTGACGTTCCGTCTATGCGTACACATCAAAAATAATAATTAGAATGTTGCACGGTGGTTTCAGCTCAATATGAGGTCGTCCGCTATGAATTTGACCGTTGGACGCCCGTTTTGGCCGTTTATGACACCAGAACTGCGTTGTCGGTCACCGCGGGCACACGGAACGTCAGATTGACGTTTCGTCTGCTCGAACACTTCAGAAATCACTCACCCATATTTGTCGTCTGATTTCAGGCCATTCCGACTTCGTTCGGCCCGTTTGGACCCCCCTCACGCGCGTTTACGAAGCGCGCGCATCACTTAAAACACGAATATTGAGCCGTACCGCACAAACCGCATGTCCGATTGGTGTTCCGTCTATGTGTACACATCCCGAATAATAATTAGAATGTTGCACGGTGTTTTCAGGTCAATCCGAGGTCGTCCACTATGAATTTGACCGTTTGACGCCCGTTTTGGCCGTTTATGACACCAGAACTGCGTTGTCGGTCACCGCGGGCACACGGCACGTCCGATTGATGTTCCGTCTGCTCGACCACTACATAAATCACTCACCCGTATTTTTCGTCTGATTTCAGGCCATTCCGAAATCGTTGGGCCCATTTGGACCACCCTCACGCGCGTTTACGAAGCGCACACATCACTTAAAACACGAATATTGAGCCGTACTGCGCAAACCGCACGTCCGATTGACGTTCCGTCTGCGCGTACTCGTCAAGAATAATAATTAGAATGTTGCACAGTGGTTTCAGCTCAATCCGAGGTCGTCCGCTATGAATTTGACCGTTGGACGCCCGTTTTGGCCGTTTATGACACCAGAACTGCGTTGTCGGTCACCGCGGGCACACGACACGTCCGATTGACGTTCCGTCTACTCGACCACTTCAGAAATCAATCACCCGTATTTTTAGTCTTATTTCAGGCCATTCTGACTTCGTTCGGCCCGTTTGGACCCCCCTCACGCGCGTTTACAAAGCGCGCACATCACTTAAAACACGAATATTGAGCCGTACCGCGCAAACCGCACGTTCGATTGACGTGCCGTCTGCGCGTACACGTCACGAATAATAATTAGAATGTTGCACGGTGGTTTCAACTCAATCTGGAGACGTGGTGTGGCCATCACCACTCAAAGTGTCTGTCTTTTGTTTCAAAAGGACGTCATTTTAAGTGAAAAGCATCAACTGACATACGAAAAACCGACCAAATGCATTCCGAATCTGTTGATAATTTATCCCAACAATCCATGGGTCATATGTGACGTGTACGAGCCAACCTGGGATGAATCTGAGTCACAGTGTGGCCAGGATAAGTCTAAGTGAATCTCTTTTGTTTAAAATGGACACCATTTTAAGTACATACGGAAAAACGACCAAACGGATTCGGTTTCCGTTGAAACTTTAGGAGAACGATCCATGGGTCATATGTGACGTGTACGAATCATCCCCGCTTCAATCCGACATGCGGTGCAGCTGACACCACTCAAAGTGTCCGTCTTTTGTTTCAAAAGGACGTCATTTTAAGTGAAAGGCATCAACTGACATACGGAAGAACGACCAAACGCATTCAGATTCTATCGATACTTTAGAAAAACGATCCATGAGTCATATGTGACGTGTACAAGTCAACCCCATCTTAATCCGAGACGCGGTGTGGCCGACACTGCTCTAACTCTGTCTCTTTTGTTTAAAATGGACATGATTATAAATGAAAAGAACAACTGACATACGCAAAACCGACCAAACGCATTCGTAATCTTTTGATAATTTATCACAACAATCCACGGGTCATATGTGACATGTACGAGCCAACCCGGGATGAATCTGAGTCGCGGTGTGGTCAGTATTAGTCTAAGTGTCACTCTTTTGTTTAAAATGGACAACATTTTAAGTACATATGGAAAACCGACCAAACGCATTCGGTTTCCATTTAAACTTTAGGAGAACGATCCATGGGTCATATGTGATGTGTACGAATCAACCCCGAATCAATTGGAGATGCGGTGTGGTCGGCACTACTCATAGTGTCCGTCTTTTGTTTCAAAAGGACGTCATTTTAAGTGAAAAACATCAACTGGCATACGAAAAACCGAACAAACGTATTCGGATTGTGTCGATACGTTAGGAAAATGATCCATGGGTCATTTGAGACGTGTAAGAGTCAACCCCGTCTTAATCCGAGACGCAGTGTGGCCGGTACCACTCTGAATGTGTCTCTTTTGTTTAAAATGGACAAGATTATAAGTGAAATAAACAACTGACATATGAAAAACTGACCAAACACATTAGGAATCTGTTGAAAATTTAGGAAAACGATTCATGGGTCATATATTACGTGTACGAGTCAACCACGCCTCAATCCGAGTCGCGGTTTGGCCAAGACCACTCTAAGTGTATCTCTTTTCTTTAAAATGGACTACATTTTAAATTCATACGGAAAACCAACCAAACGCATTCTGATTGTGTTTATGTTTTAGCACAACAATCCATGGGTCATTTGTGATGTGTAAGAGTTAACCCCGCTTCAATACGAGACGCGGTGTGGCCGACACCATTCAAAGTGTCTCTCTTTTATTTAAAAAACACTTCATTTTAAGTGAAAACAACAACTGACATATGGAAAACCGACCAAATGATTTCGGAATATGTTGATACTTTAGGACAACGATCAATGATTCATTTGTGACGTATACGAGTTAACCTCGCCTCAATCCGAGGCACGGTGTGACCGGTATCATTCCAGATGTATGTATTTTGTTTTAAATGGATATCATTTCTATTAAAAATATATGGTATATGAAAAACCAATCAAATTATGAATTGAATTCCGGATTCCACATATGATTGTCATCTAAATTTTAAAATGAATTATAAATGAATTATGTATGTTTATAATTATGTTATGAATTATACTTTAATTATGGATGAGTATATTTTGAGGATGCATTATATGTGTTGGTTGGTTGGTTTTCATTATTTGTATGTGTTGGTTTGTTCTCTATATGTATGAATTATATGTGTTACAGGTACAATAATTGGATTGAAAAATGAATTGAAAACGAGGGCATAATTGGATTGAAAATTGAATTGAAACCTAGGGTGAATGACCAAAAATCTGCTGTGCAAATTGCAGAGCAGGCTGCTGTGCAATTTGCACAGCAAAGCCTATGCCAACGGTTTGAAAACCGTTGGCATAGGCTCTATGTAGGTGTTTTTACCAACGGTTCCTCGAACTGTTGGTAAAACACCCTATCCCAACGGTTTGAAACTGTTGGGATACTTTGTTGAATGTTGTTTTTACCAACGGTTTGTAAACCGTTGGGAAAGAAAATGCTCTGTTGATTTCCCAACGGTTTGGCAGAACCATTGGGATAGGTTGATTTTTTCTAACCTATCCCAACGGTTCTGTGTAAACCGTTGGGAAAAGCCTTTCCCAACGGCTTACTTCCCGACGTTTTGCAGAACCGTTGGTATAACATATACCAACGGTTCTGCAGCCTTTCCCAATGGTTATGAACCATTGGGAAATGCTGGATTTCCAGTAGTGGCAGGATGGGCGACAACCCATCGCGTCAGACAAGGCTGTGGGAATCGAACCCACAACCGAAGTGCGACTGGCCTTTATCACCTACCACTGGCCTACAGGAAGTCCCTGTTTAGTAGAAACTAGTTTTATTATATTAAGAAGTATGATATATGAAGTATAAGTCCATTTTAGGAACCATATATGATTAATCTCACTATAGATGGACTTATGCATTTTTTGATAACTTTTCTAACCTTTTGTTTCAGACAGATGGAATGACCCATCATTCTATCACATGATCTGCTAACACATCATGAATGAAAAATTCAACTTCATTTCATTAAGGGATGAATTGGAAATTGTTCAATTTACGAACAACAGTGAGATTGTACCAAAATCATGTAAGTATTTCTTTTAATTCATCAACTTTTGGGAAATGATCTTGAAAATAAAAAATGTTGTCTTAGTGACCTTATATCCGATGAATTAGATGGTACCTTAGATCATCACAAATCTATGGCTTTGTGATTGTTGGATTTTTCATAGCCATGTTCTCTACCACTCTCTATCAGAACATGATGATTAGATTTCTCTTCTATATCCATATTTTCACCTATGTGGAAACCCAGTGATTAGTTTATTTGGGTAACCATTACGTTTCATACTTTTGTTTTTAAATATTGGTTTTGGTATTCCTTTTTACGATGTGGGTTTCTATTAAAGAAACTTTTGAGTAGTAAACCATTTATAACCCTGATGAATTTCGAGGGAGAAATTCATTTTAAGGGGGGTAGAATGTAAAACCCCGAGATTTTATGAAAAATATTTTTTTTTAATTTCATTAATGTCTTGTGTTGTACGCTACACCAAAAGGAGCTTGCACAACACGCATCTTTGAATTTCCTTGCATTACATGCAATCACGACCTTCCTTGATAGCGTGTGTAGTACGCAATACCGAGTTTCACTAAACAAAAATATGCTATTAAAATATTATTAAAACTACATGTTATGAATAGTAATAACCACTTTCTGAAATTTTGTAAATTTTATTTTTCATAATGGACTTCTTTTTTGTATTTGGAATATCGAAATTAGCTTAGAGTGAAATTTTGGTACTTTTCAGATAACTTTCATTTTCTAATGAATAGTGAAAATTACTAAATTTTAATTAAAAACAACCTTTTCAATCGAAATAATTAATAGTGATAAATTATTAATTTGAGTGGTTTTAAAGTATATTTAGAATATATTTTTACAATTTAATACAATGTTGGTTATTGGATGTAATTTCACATTTAAACCAGACATAAACAAGTGTCAATATTTTGATAGTTATTTTCTCTTAAGAACATGCTATTTGTTTTGACGACGGGAATTAATTTTTAAATTAATTAATGCAACTGATATGTTTTGAATTTGGTAAAATAGACATCATTTTTGAGTTCATAATATCAAATATAGCTTATGCCTAATTTCTAGTATTTTTCGGGAAACTTTCATTTTTTTTGATGAATAGTAAAACCAATAAGTGGTAGTTAAAAAAACTGATTTTTTCATAAAACTTAATTTTACCGCTTCTGTGAATGGAATTTCGAAAATTCGAGAGACACGGTTGATGTCAGTAAGGAAAATGTGGTTCACTGAGATGAAAATAATTTTTGGTGAATAGTAACTTTTTACTTTTTTTTTACCACGGTTAAAAGTAAATAGGGTAATTAAGGGTAAAAATGATATTATTATTACCCTAAAACATGTCCTAATTATATTTTACAAGTGTAATTCGACCATAAACAACCTTAGGAATACAATATGACCATTTAGGCCCACTTGGATTAGATTAAGAAATTTATTATTAATTTATTTAAAGAAGGGTTAAAATAGTTAAAATCAAAGTTTAATAAGTATATCATTTTTAAAATAGGGTTATACATAAGATAAATTCGACTATAAATATTAATTAAAAAGATAAAACGATTTCCTACATAATTATATTTTATTTGTAATTTTTAGACGTTATATAATTTAATTTATTTATGACACAAATATGATGCAGTAATTATCTTATTAATGAAATATTGACATAATTGATGTTATAAATACCCAAATAAATATAATTTGAGACTTTTATGAATTACACTAATTTTCTAGGTTAATATGACATGTTAGTATTGATTTAATTAACCTTTTGAGAACTAATCATTCTGTTATGAATTTCACAAAAATCAATTTCTAAATAGTGTCAAAATTGACATAAAATAGTTTTTAAAACAAATATTATATTATTAATTGTTATTTTATTCCTAAAAAGATATGGTTCGGCCACATGACTTAGATAAGGTTATATATATTAATAATAAACAACTTGGGGTTCGTTTGGCTTGTTATAGTAAGTTTATTAACCTTATAGTGTAAGAACACAAAAAGACACGGTAAAAGTAAAATTATCTAACTTAAAGTTAAATATAAATGATAACGTTAAAATTGGAATCTAAACTTGTATAAATTATATTGGATGAGATTATTTCAACCCATCCCCACCTTAGCATCTAAATAAATCAATTTGGAGCTATTTAAAACTGAATATGACTTTATAATAAAATAATATTTTTAGTTTTTCCAATGGTGCCCCTCTCCTCCCTTATAAAAGGGCACCTCCTCCATATCTTCCTCACACCACTTTGGGCCTTCACTCTCGTCCAAAACCTGCCAAATTCTCTTCTCCACTTCCATAGAAACATCCTGGAGGTTCTTGTCTTCTTCAAAGACCAATTTTAGTTCCCTAAGAGGAGGTCTCAAAGAGGCGCTTCAAAGAAGAGGTAATGTATGTTACCGATTCTTTCAACTTTATTTCTTCTTCCACTTATTCTTATTAGGGTGTTTCATTATGAAATAATAACATCAATATCACTAATATAATGATATGTTATTATAAGTATGAAACAACCCTATTTCACCATGTATCCATCCTATGGAAAACGAAATCACCACGCATGCGTACGTACGGAATACCGTCTCCACGTCGTGGTGTAATCTATTTTCCACCACCACCTTACTTGGATGGGTATAATGGTGTAAATAATAACTATATATGATTATTTTAAAGTGATATTGATTCTGTAATAGTATACATACACTCCAATAAAATTCCATGATCATGGGAATGATATCATCGCTCTTGCGTACGTACGGAATACCGTCTTCACGACGCGATGAGATTCATTCTCCATGTTAACCATTAAAGAATGATTATAAAGTATATATAAGTAATAATAATGAAATATATGACATTATAAAGCTACTGGATTTATTTATATATATATGTATGTCATCTACTTAATTCCATTGAACTCAATAAGGAAACGAAAACAGTGTTCATGCGTACGTACGACCTACCGTCTCCATGAACTGTGTATTCCTTTCCATTTATCGATATATTATATATATTAATATTATTAATATATATTATATATAAATAAAGTTTTATATTCTATAATTAAGTAATCATGATCTATGTAATCATATGAATGATTACAAGTCAAAACACGGACGACAAATGAAACAATTTTACCCAAAACGCTCTTTAACATGGAATTTACAAAAAAACGGGTAAAATAAAGTCATAAGTGAACCATATATATAATATCATAACAATAAGTACGATTCTGGAATAAGTAAATAACATTATTTAAATCATTATACAGGAGGTTCAGACACTTACGAAGAAAATCGGACCTAAGGTAAGAGAAATATCACAATCTCATTTTTATCCGAGATTGTTTATACTTTGGAATTTACTAGGGTGTATTTTATCATCCACATCCATGTTCCCTAAATATGTAATATTATTTAAATCCACCTATAATTTTTTAAATCCAATTTTACCCTTCGGTGAGTTTTTAGTAAAAGATATGAAAGGAATCTTTTGTCGTTTTTCGTACGAGGTATTTTTTGACTTTTTCGACAAAAGTACGAGAAGAATGTTTTTTTAACTTATACGACATGAATGGATTTTTAAAACATTATTTCCAAGAATCTTTCTTCACAAGTTTTAATGTTTATTTGTAATCAACTTCTTTTAGTTTATAATTTTATGACATATTAAGAAAGGAAAAGTGTTTTTGAAGTAGAAAGGATATTTTCCTCAAGAATGGAGTTCAAGTGTTTTATCAACATTATTTTCCATATAAGATAATAAAGGGTTATGTTTTTATCCCTATTATTACATTTATTTGATTATATTGTGATGGAATTATTTTTATGAATTCATTTATCTTATATGAATTGTTTTATGATGTCACTATGTTTAAGATTCCCATTTTTATTACATGGGTTATGCTATGATGTATGGTTTATGATTTTGTGGAACACATAATAATGGTATCATTATGAGATGGGTGGGACCTATATCTCCCTCCAATTCATTGGGTAAAGATTTTATATCTCATGAGATAGACATGGCTGGAACGGCAGGTTAAACCGGTTCAGTGAAACAGGACTGAAACGAGGAGTGAACTCGGTTCAGAAATGGACTTTATGCACTAAGACAGTCTGGGAATTGAGTCTTGATTAACAAGAAATGATTCTCTATGATTATGTGTGTATGCCACAAAGTTTCATGTTTTATGTTATGATTATTGGGATTACATTTCACTACTATGATTTATCCCATGTTATGAAATTATGATTTCTTTTGCAGGTTAAGATTTCCAAAAGTTATGTTCTTATGTATATGATGTGATTGATATTTATTTTTTTTACCCTTAATGAGAATTTGAGAAGACCCTTTTATGTTTTCTTTTCCCCAGGATATAAATAAAGGTTTTAGGTAAAAAAAAGGAAGATCTTTATGAGAGATGTTTAAGATCTTTCACCATGATTAGAAGATTATATTTCGAGTTTCCAAAGACACTAAACTATTACGGTCCTTGTGTGTGTGTTTTTGTTATGTACTAAGTATTCCACAAAAGTAATGTAATTTCCATGTACGTCAAGCTTCGGGTTTCTACAATAACGGTGGAAAATAGCCGCACCCGCCATATAAGTTAAAAAATACATTCTTAACTTAGTTTTGTCAAAAAGGTTATAAAGTACCTTGTTTAGAGAATGACAGAAAGATTCCTTTCAAAACATCTTATAAAAATTAAAAAAAGGTTATAAATGAATTTATCCCAATTTCTAGTAAATAAAAAAATGTTTTTAAATACATTTTTACAAAACATGGATGTGGATGACAAAGAGGTCCCAATAGATACTTACATAAAAACAACCTCGGATAATGAAGAGATTGTGAAATTAACCCTTACAAATTTGGTAACTTACCAAACATACAACCCATGAAAGAAGCATCATAAAATGAATATGTAAATACACATAAATTAAATTTTATTACACAAATAATAAAATTATGGTCAGTACATTAACCACACAAAAGGGAATAGTGGAAATATGGCATGAATCTCACAGGAATAAGGAGTGAGATGAAAACCCCTTACCTTGCACTTTCCTTTAGTCGAGGGTATGTTTAACCTCATGTATAAAGATCATAGTATGTTATTAAAGTATAACATAAACATATTAATATTTATGATATCATACATGATTCATTAATGACTTTATACTACCCATTTAATAATAATTTCTATGTTAAATTAACATTTCAGGTAATAATCGCTTTCTTTATCGTACGTGTTTTAACTTGTTACTCTTGATTTTATCACTTATATCAAGATTTAAATAATTCCAGAATATAAAACATGATTTATATATCATATATATGAAATGGAAAACACCATTTATGGAGACGGTAGTCCGTACGTACGCATAAATCCTGTTTCTATTTTCATATCGTATTGAACAGAACTAAGTGAATAAGATATATGTAAGTACATATATATATATATATAAATATATATATCTCCAGTAGTATTATTATTTAATATATTACATACTTATTAGTAATATATATTTTTATAATCATTGATGAATGGTGAACATGGAAATGAATCTCATCGCGTCGTGGAGAAGGTAATCCGTACGTATGCATGAACGACAATATAATTTCCTTAAAGGTGTGGAATATGATGGTATAATAATTTTAAAGAGACATTATATTTTTATTTTTATTATTTATATACATATCACTCATAATTATATCCATCCAAATAACATAGTGTTGAATAACAAATTACATCACGACGTGGAGACGACAAGCCGTACGTACGCACACATGGTGATATTATCATTAATAAGATGGATAAAATAATGAATATAGTTGTGCCATATTTATAATAACATCAAAGTATATATATGATAATAGAGTTATTATTTTATAATTTAAACAACAATGAAAGAGTAAGTGGAAGAATAAGAGAACTTGAAAGAGGGTGGTGAAATCGTTACCTCTTCTTCCGGTTCTTCCTTTTGATTTGATCAAAATGGATCCTTAGGTTGGCTTTATGACCAAATGAAGTCATCTAAGATGAAGGTAGGATAGTTGGGAGGATATTTGGATAGGGTTTGGCCGAGCCAAATGGCTTTGAAGGTGTGAATTAGAGTGAAGGGGTAGTTCCCTTTATAAGAGGGGTGAGGGGCACATTAGAAAAAACTTAAAATATTATTTTATAATAAAATTATTTTCAGTTTATAATGGCTCCAAAATGAATTATTTAAAGGATAAGGTGGGTATGGGTCGAAAAATACTCATCCAATAGGTTTTAGATAGGTTTGGGTCCCCATATTAACCTTAACGTTTAGATTTAACTCTTAGTTAAATAGTTTGACATTTACCATGTCTCTTTGTATTTTAATATTATATGGTTAATAAACATACTATAAAATTCCAATAGAACCCAATTTTTTTTTAATTTCATATATATTATTATATAAGTCTTTTGGATGAACCTTATATTTTTAGGACTATCATATCAATTAATAATATAATATTTGTTTTAAAAACTCTTTTATGTTAATGTTGAAACTATTTGGTATTTTGTTTTTTCTAAATTTATAACAGCATTATTACTTCGAAAACAAATCATCTAATCAACCCTAATATGTTATTTTAACCTATAAAATTACTTTAATTCATAAAAAGTCTCAAATTACATTTATTTGGATATTTATAATATCAATTATTTTAATCATTCATTAATATGGTAATTACTGCATCATCATTGTGTCATAAATAAATTTAATTATTTAATGTATAAAAATTATCAATAAAATACCATTATGTATGAAATAGTTTTATATTTCTAATGAATATTTATAGTTGAATTTATCTTATGTGTAACCCTATATTAAATTTTTTTAGTTATTTGACTTTGAATTTAACACTTTTAACTCTTCTTTGAATTAAATAATAAAAAATGTCCTAATATAATCTAAGTGGACCAAAGATGTTCATATTTTATTCCTAATGTTTTTTTGGTCGAATTACACTTAAACAATAGAATTATGACCTGTGTTAGGATAATAATAATATAATTTTTACCCTTAATTACCCTTTTTTACTTTTAACCGTGATAAATAAAAGTAAAAAGTTACTATTCAAAAAATTATTTTTATCTTATTGAACCAAATTTTTCTTACTAATATCAACAGTGTCTCTTGGAATTTTTAAATTACACTCACAGAAGCGGTAAAATTAAGTTTTATTGGAATTTGAAAATTCTCCTAGGAGGTGGGTAAAAGACAGTGAAAAGTTCAATAAAATTTTGTATATCTAATATTATTACAAAATGACTCCAATTAATTAAATTGAAAATATATAGGTATTATGTATCTATTTTTATCTACAATAAATTTAAATAAAATAAATAATTATTTAAATAAAAAGTTTATTTTAAATAATAACACAGTGTTTTTCACTATTCATCAAAAATTGAAAGTTTTTAGAAAAATAGCAAAAATTCATCCTATGTTAATTTCGATTTTTTAAATTAAAAAATGAAGTCTATTTTACCAAATTCAAAACATAGAAGTTGCATTTATTAATTTAAAATTAATTCCCATTGTCAAAACCAAAGGCGTATTTTTAAGAAACAATAACTATCAAAAGATTGACACTTGTTTATGTCCAATCTCAAAAAGAAATTACTTAAAATGACCATAATTGGATTAAATGGTAAAAATATAATATATTTATACTTCCAAACTATTAAAATTTATAATTTAACACAATAAATTTTTTTTATTAAAAAATTTGTTTTAAGTTAAAATATAGTATTTTTTCACTATGCACCCAAATATGAAAGTTATCAGAAAAACACAAAACTTTTATGGAATCTAAATTCTTATGTCCCGATTCTAAAGAAGAAATTTATTTTGTCAAATTTAATATATAAAATTTTCAAATATTGGATTTAAAAAGGGTTCACCATTAAAAGGTGGTAAAAGTGCATTTTTTGAAAAATACTTCTTTTATCTGAAAAAAATGAATTAGTTTTTACATTATGTATAAGAAACTCATAATATGGATTCTAAAATTATAAGGATTATATATAGTTCAAAATTCAGTTAATACTATTCATAACAGCTTTTGAACGACTAGTTTGGTAAGTCGTGGTGCGCATGAACTCAGTGTTGCGTGTAGTGCAAGTTATTAAATTACTTTGAAGAAATAATGTACTATGAAATCTTGGGGTGTTACATAATAAAATGTATAATCTTCAATGAAAACTATAAAAATGAAGATTTCATTTTTGTTTTATTTTTATTTACTTGTGGTTTAATTGTTCTTATTATTTTCTTAATAATTTTTTCAAACCGAATTAACAAAATGTATTAATTTTTATCTTCCATTGTAATATTTTATATCAATAAAATATATCATGGTTAATTTTAGTCTGGTGTTTCATGTGAAACAACCTATTCAACATGTTAAATAAAATGAAAATGTGGGGTTTTACACCTACCATCAAGTATAAATACCCCCACCCCTTAGAAAATAAATTCCCAAACACTTATAATTACCCAAGATCTACCTAATTAACTTAAACTATGTATTATTAGAACCCTTAAGATGTTTCAATGTCATAAAAGTTCATTCCTTCAACCCATTAAGGGTTATAGTGAAAGAGAATCCTGATAAACAAGGTTTTATTCCTTTATTATTTCATTTAATATTATTTATCCATAATCAAAACATCATAAAATTGATTAACCAATATTTTAACATGATATTGATGATATTAATATACTATAAAAATGTTTTCTATAATATATATATATATATATATATATAATCTGTCTCCTTTCCTATTTGACTCAACCCTTTAATAGTTGGTTTAACTGCCAATGAAGACTTTTACAATAATTTTAATATCACCACCTATATGGATTGTTATTGTGGATTATGTATTAAATTTACAAATTAATTTTAATTTATTCTATTTTTTTTGGATTTAATTTGAAAAAATTACAGATTAAAAAGAATTAAATTGATGAAATCAAAAGTAAAATGGTATAATTAAAGAATATATGTCACCAAACCATTTTTTCTCTAATAAAACATTTATAAAAAAATTATAATGATTATAATTGGTAAATAATAATATTAATGAATGTAATTTTCCGCTATATATTGGTTTTAATTAATTAAATTTTAATACATTGGGGGTGTAAATGATAAAACATAACATGATCGAAGGTAAAGGGATTCTCTATCAACCTTACTCTTTACAATTAACTATATTTACCTAATATTCACTCTAATGTTTTTTATGTATTTTCCCCCTTATTCTCATAATCAATTTTTATTTATCTTTTCTTGGTATTTACATGTAGATTCATTGAAATCATGAACAATTATACCCAAGTTAAGCATTATAATGTTCATATGGGGACTCTTAGATCTTCCCATTTAATTTGGGTTTACCTCATTTATCTCTCTCTCCAATCCATTTTTTTGTATTTTCTAAAATCCATTTTAATGTTTAGTGGAAACCAAACATTTAAAAAATCAAAAATAAAAACATTGAGAATTAAAATTCAATATTCAAAAAAGTCATCAACAAAATCTATAAATTTTAAATTTTAAATATCAACTCAATCCCAACATCAACAAACCACCTCGGGCCATGAGGTACTAAGCAACAATCCACCTCCTGCATCATGGTATGTCACATTAAGTCCACATTATCAAACACACCATCATACCCATCATCAAATTTCCATCATATTTATTTAATCACTATCATCAATTAAGCTAACAACTAACACCACAACCAAAAAGAAACATCTTTATCAACGAACTGCAAGAAGGAACACAATAAGAAAACCAAATCACTAAAATCCTACACCTATCACATCTCCTAAATACCATTGGCCGCTAGAACAACACATCCTAAAACCTCCTTGGATACCACCACACCAGACCGGCTAGGAAGGGAGCATTGGACTAGGACATCAGAGTAGAGTTGACTAGAATAAAGACTCAATAGAGGTCCAACCCTTCAAAAGAACCTCATCCCTGAAACCACATCATGTTTTTTGAGTAAGATAACCAGAAATATTCATAGGAAATCCACTATTAGAACTCCAAATCATCTCTAGAAAACTAGACACACCATTTATAGAAATTACTACCACCCAGAAGAATAATGAGACCAGTGACACATCATCCAACTCCAAACATTATACCATAGTAACAGAAAACCGAAAAAAATCAACAAAATATGAACAATAAGAAGATATTTTAATCCAAAACCAATGAAGAACAAAAACTAAGGGTATTTCCATCCTCCCTACAACATGAATCCAAGTTAACCCAAAACCCTCATAAATTCAGATTAAAATGGGGCCAAGCATGATGGTTGGCTAGAAGGGTAAGAGGATATGAAGAAAATTAGACACTACCACCAATGATAACCCAAAGTATCTAAAACACCAGCACACAGACCGAAAATAGTGGTTCAATGTTTAGGGTTAGGTTGAAATAGGGGAAATGAGAGGACTACGATATTCACACTAGTGAATATCACCAGTCAAGAATGGGGAAGGAGAATACACTAAAAGGAAGATAAAATGATGCCAAGAAAAGTGAAAAGTGCCATCAATACCAAATTGAAATACAAATACCCCGGTAGGAATGGTAAAAATAATGAGTTTTAGGAGTTCCAGGAGTGTTGGGTGAATGTGGAGACATTTTTTTTACATGGACCATTTATCTATATCTCTCATTAATATGTTTCTTCAAAATTTATATTATATTACATTCCCTCTTCTACTTTTGGAGATATTATAAATATTCTAGAAACTCCAATATATTCATATATTTACTCGGTAAAGTTTTATTATAAGCCATCATCATCATTATTGGTAAAGAATTTATTCTCAAAATATTTCAATGATTCTTTTTATTTTCATTATTCTCCCATCCATGAAGTATAATATTTTCTTAGTTAATTAAAACCTTTAAATTAAAACATTATTTGTTACATTATTCCTCTAAAAATCCCAAATCTATTCTTGACATATTCATTATGAAATCACTAAGAAACCCATTCATTTATCATGCATTAAATTTATACTTATGATCAATTCATTTTTTCTATACCATGTTTAAGGAATTATTATGAGTTTATTATAACGTGATAGGATGTTATATAATTATATATTCCTTTAATTAATTCGTTAAATTAATATATCTCAGGAGATTATATAATTTGTTCACAAACATAATTATATCTTTGTTAACATGATATAGTAATCTTTTTACTCCCATGCTATTCATGAAAATGATGTTATCTTTGTTCACATTATATGTATGGGATTTTTATACAATGAATATTATGTTTCATTATTATCAATGTACCACATTCCATGTTTCTTTAAAATTATTTCTTCATGACTATGATGGTAATCCTATGATTATGATATGATGATGAATTTTTCTCACCCATGTAATATATTGACTCATGTATCATGTTAGTCCCCTATTATCCCTCCCTATATTAGGATTATGGATCACCCTTTATTTAATGTATCTCCTTAGGTGATTACATATACTAAGAATATCATTTAAAAACATAGGAATATTAAGAATAATTTAAACAATGATTAATTGTTTATATGTATTTATGTTGAATAAAGAAAATATGTACAAGAAAATTAAATCATATAGAGATCTAGTCTATTCAAACTGAGAGGGGGTGGGTAGATCAGTGTGAACCAATTTTTATTGAAATATTTTTAGTTAAATTATTTAAACCAACACACTAGTTAGAATTAATGGATTTTGTATTAATCATGTTATATAAACACAACACATACAAGGTTGAAAGTAAAGAGAGAAAACACATTGTATTTTTACAAGGTTCACCTGTTATGTGGATGACTATGTCCTTATTATGTTTGTGTTGACTCTAAGACATAAGTGGTTCACTAATATTATAAAGTAAACACACATGGGGAATATATCATCCATGAACCCTAAAGGTATCTCATGAAAGCTTTAATTTCTTATGATACATTATTTATAATATATACCTCTAGTTTATAATGGTATTCTAATATTCCTCTTGAAAAAATATTCTCTCTACACTATGATGTCATAACATCATTGGTAGATCTTCTTCTTTAACCTAATGACTTCAAATTATAGTGGACGATCAACAGGACAACATGAGAATTAACTATTTATTAGTCCTCAAAATGGTTAATACGTATATAATAATATAGAGGTAGGAATTTTATTATTCCTCACTAATCAAGGACTTAAAAAATCAGTATATATTTTAGTAGCACTATAATTTTGTTTTTTCTCCCAATATTCTTATTCTCCTTTGACACTTAAGATCTATAATAGAAAAAAGTTTGTATTTCTTCTCGTATTTCTTCCCTGAGGGTCAAAATATTATTTTTAAATATATCATTAGACTATCTATTATATATTTTTTCCTCTTATTATTCTACTCCTCCTTATGAACTAAAATTAAATCACATTAATATTTCAATATTTGATATATGTAAAATACATGAAATTCATCCACATGATATTCTACTTTAAAAATAGTCAAATAATTATCAATAAAATATCCTCTAGATTCAATATCTATTTATAGTTTTGAAATATTCATATTAGAAACAAAAGAATTATTATGAGATGACCTTCTAAAATACTTTACATTGATTCTTCCCCAAAATCCCTTGGTTAGTAATATCATGTGAAATCCAACAGTAATGATATTTCATAACTAGATTTCAAATATTGATTTTTGAATATCCATATTTATCACAAAAAATATCTTCTCCAAATTATCATTAAATATCCATTACATTTCATAATGATTTCAAATTAAATTATTCACATAAAATCCTCAAAAAGATTCACTTATTTATTTTCTTGTGTGCATGATTACATGCATGAATAATATAAGTGTGAAGAAAATCATCATGATATAATATTCTTCTCCACAACTAAATCATACCAATTCAATAAACTATTAACTAAAAGGAGTTGTGATATTTAATTATATAACAAAAATTTTCATTATCATCTAATTTAATAGTATATATTCCTTGAGAAAACATATTAGCCTTATGTGACCTCAAAAGCGATCTTACATATTAGTTGAAAACCTCAATTTTCTCTTACAAATTCTTAATTAAATCAAATGTTAAAACTAAAACCTCAGAGTTAATCTTACATATTTCAAATTTCATCTTCTATATCCTCTAAAAACTCATATTTTACAATTATATATCTTTAAATGACCATTATATTTTAAAAATAATTCCAAATTTAATATTTTGTATCATTGTTTAAATATTATATATACTTTCTGTTTTCTTAAGTATCATAGTGCTACCTTTAATTTTCCACATTTTAGTATGAACTCATGATTTTTTATTCTTTATTAATTGAGAGATATTTTATATCCTCAGGAATTTTATATAAAATATTATGTTTCATTTGATTGATCATACATATTACAAGGTAAACACCTCGATACTTTTCCCATATTATATTCTGTAGGAACATATGTATGTATTTTCATTTTTTTCTTCCTTTATGATATAAAATATAAACTTCAGACTTCTAAAAATCATATCTAAAACTTCTCTAGCTATACAATTTTTTTTATAGAAAAACTTAAAACACTTCAAGAATTATTCATATATTTATAAAACTCCATAAGATAATTATTAATGTAAATAAAGAATATAAGAACTGAAAATTTAATTTTAATGAATCTTTAATTTATAAAATATTTCTTAGCTTAGTATACACTCAATTTCTTCAATTTATAGCACTTTAACTAATTATCAATTAATAAAACACCTTCCTCATCTCAACTTAGCGTTATATCATCATATACAAGGCACTTCCATTCTATGAGTACTTATTCATGCCACAAACACAAGAATGGTCCTCATTAATTCTAGCTAGCTCTAATCACAGGAAAGTAATAATTTTCTTCATATTAACCTCACACTCATCAATTACATATAGTTAATATTTATTTCATAAAACAACATCACCTATCATTGATTCATTAAAATACCAGCTCAATAATCAGTATATATAAATTGCTTCTATAAAGTTTTATGTGACACCCTAATGGAATCACCTAGTTTAGCTTATGTGCCACATGACCTCAAGAATGCATCCCTGTATACGAGAGGTTACCCTCTAGTGATGAGGACCTAGAATACAATTGGGGTGACTATTTCCCCACATAAAATACTAAAATAGTAGTGAATATAATGAAATAATAGGAATCCACAATAATCATAATAGTACACACAAAGCACAAAACACAATTCTATATAAAATGATGTTATCATACAACATAAAAACTCAAAAATAGTCATCCAATAGACCAACCACACACACACACACACACAAAAAACACATATAAACATAAAAATAAAATAAAATGATTCTATCCTACAAACATGAGCCTTATCCTAATCCCACTCATCACATAACCATTAGGCTTCAAAAGCTGGATCCACTGCACATCCCATGCTCTGACATGAAAAGAAAATATAAGGTCTACACATTCACTAGTATGTTTGTGTAGGGTGTGAGAATATAATCAGTAGGGTGTCACTAATCACCCATAATATATAATATTTTATGTGTGATTATGCATGAGGAAAATAAATACATAAATAAACATGCTCACTGAGCCACCATGTTCTAACCTGGACACCACAACACATGACAAGATACAAATGATCATTAGGTTTTTGGGTAAAAGACATGACACTATGACACCCAAACCTACCTGTTTCGAATCCATTACATAAGATAAATCCTATAAACCATCACATATCGGATCGAGACTCACGAAAAACATCAACACCCATCAGATCATACTGCAAGGTGAATGCCATCACTTATTAGATCAAGTAGTTGAGAAAATGTCATCACTTATTGGTTTGGGATTAAAGGAAAAAATCATAACTTATCAGATTAGGATGTAAGGCTAACACATGTATTGGATCAATTACTATAAACATGCAAGACCCAAGTTAGTCCAAAAGTCCATCACACCCCTAAATCATCCTTGTATTAAGCAATAAGGATTCCATACCCCTATTTCTACTGGATCAAGTCACAAGGATAATCAATCCCCAAGATAGGGAACATGTCCATCACACCCCTGGTTATACTAGGCCAGTAAGCAAGGAATTATTTCCCTATACTCTATCACATACCAAGGCACAAGGCCATTGTATCCTTTCTTGTCTCCATGTTCCATCGACATCATCATCACACACTATACTAGTATACACTCCCTCTCTAGGGGTTATCCAAAAAATTATAATCCACTTGTAACTTTGATTATAGAATAAAAATATATATTGTCCAAGAATTCACACACCATAGGTAACAACACATAAGGGCCCAATTATAACACACAAATCATAATTCATATGGACCACACATGCATACCATTTTCAATAACCTCAAACATAGGTCTCATAGGCCACCCATTCACACACTAGAATACTATATCACACAAAGGTATTCATAGATATGCATACACCCACATGCACAACACATCATACAATATCATACACAAAACATAAAGGAAAACACTTCCTATGGTGACACCACAACCAGAAGTCTCTCCTTAATCATGGAATTTTACATTGGGGTCCAGGTCCTAACCAAAAACCCCTTGGAATCCCAATTCAATGTCTTTGGACAATTACTGTGACTTAATATAGGGCCCCATATCACATATCTTTAGGGAGACCACATAGCGTTCGACCACACCCCTCTAATGCCTATCCAAAAGGATATATGGAAAACACCTAGGCTATTTTAGTAAACCATATAACATTCCAAGACCTCCCAAGGCATCTCACCATCACATATAGCACCATTTCCCATTGGTGACATAGTTTTTGGATGAATATTAACATATCAAGTGCTTCCAAGTGATCATCCCAAGTTTGGGGTACAATGTTACCCCCATTGTCCAGCTTAAGGGTATCTTGGTCCTTAACCACTTTTCCCAAGACCATACAAAATGAACACACACATGCCCACCCATTAATTAACATACATATGGTTCTCTATGATAGAGTCCACCTACCGCAAAAGTTGTTATCAAACTCACCGAGCTCCACTAAAACTCTTCCTAGCTCAACCATGCTTCATCCTAACCCATATCACCACTTGAGATCCTAATTTACATCACATGTCATAATCAATTAATTATAAATCATTATAATTAATTAATTAATTTAATCTAAAGTAGAATAATTTCTAAAAAGATCACCGAGAACCATTATCGCACTAGAACCTTGACCAACTACACTCAGAGGGTCCACAACACACCATCAACATCATCCTACATGAAATACCTATCATTTGACACATGAAAAACTATAAATTATGAAGGTTATGAATAGTGTAAGTTCTTTATTGGAAAATAACTATTATGGTTTTTATTTGATTAGATATATTATTCACCAATTTTCAAAACATGAACTTCAAGACCAATGAATTGTTTCCATTAAATATTCACATAGAAATCTTGGAACCTAGAGATGATATTTTTCATATTAAATTTATAATTAATTTAAATTAGAAATAAAGAAATATTACCTCCAATTTGAATATTTAGTTGATAAAGATATTGATCTTCTGAAACCCTTTTTGGATTATCATCATTGCATAGGCATGGCCCAAAGTAGATCACATATAGTGGTTATCCACATGTAGTCCTTTAATCTTTGAACAACACTGATAGATTTATAGGTGCTAGTGTGGTGGATCAATCACCTTGTGTTATTTGAATCTATCACTTTAAGTTTCTTCAATCTTGAAGGATTTCTTCTCATTCTTGAGAATATAAGAGAAGGAAGAATCTTGAGAGAATTTTTTTTGTGCACAATGATTCTCTAATTCTAAATTAACACTATATAGTAGACATAACAGTCTATTTATAGAATTTGTATTTTGGTTTGAATATTATTTAATTACACAATGATCCATAAATAATATAATAAACCTAACTTATCCCCATGACATATAATAACAATAATTATATTTTATGGCATACCCAAACCGGGGAAATGAGAAATTTTATTTTACTGGTTTGAAAATTATTATTTATCACCAGTCACAAACATGGTATGCTCATCCTCCTTAACATTTATAAAATACTTGAATACATATTTATTTAAATATTTATTCATTAAATAAATATTCTATTCACAATCTTGTGAATAATTACTTTTTAAATATTAAGTAAATAAATAAATATTATATATCCATGTAATATAACAATTACCTTTGGAATAAATATTTATTTTATTTATGTGATCATTATATCTTATATAAAATTATTCTTCAATATTGAGCATAATATTTTTTTTCCAATAATTAAATTCAAATAGAATTTAATTGAGATCAACCGAAACACTTAGTGTGTAACCCTATATAATTTTTTATTATTGGTATTAGGTGTTCTTGATTAATGTCCATGATTACCATATAACAACAAGGTAAGGCACCCATGAGAAATAAGTTAAAGTCACAAAATCAATAACGACTAATTAATGATTACCATGACATATAATACCTTTATTACAATATATCATCATGCAGGCCACACATGTTTTTCATCAACCTATGTTCTTGATATTTATTTCTTTGAATATCTTATATAAATTAATTTTTAGACCCTGACCATGGAATTAATGCAATGGTTCTATTTCAATCAAATGGTCAAGATATCAATTTCCATAAAGATGTAAGGGAATTTTTTTCCTTGACTTGTTAATTAATAACATATCACTTGTGACATACCCATCTTATCCAACTTCTTAATGAACTATATCATCATGGTTTATGAAATACATCAAAGTGAACGAGTCATGAAATTCATTAATAATAATATTAAAGTCTAAGGACTTTTACACACTCTCATAGATTGTAATATCTGATGAAACATAAACATATATAATTCCTATAGGCAGTTATGTTCTCATAATCTCTTATCTTGGATATTACCAAGTGAAAAATTCATGATAGGAACTATCATATGATTACAAGTACTGTCAACTGGTAGTAAACATTCTTTTTGTCCCATAATAGTATTTTATCCTTCTATAGTATAATATTTAAGAATATCATCATGTAATTTAAAGGTTCTCATCATAGTGGGGACTACTATGACCTCATCAATAAAATCAATACTCTAGGACATTATTATGTTAAATTTATGAAAAAATGAACAATATAAAATAATATGTTTTATTAATATTCAAATATTCGAATATACATGTAAAAGTAAAAAACAATTGGTTATAGAAAAATGAATCCAAAAAACTACCACTTAGATTAGTACCAACTTCTTATTAAATTTAGTCCACTAAACCTCACATGATGATCATGTTTTTTTGAGTTGATAATTTAATATAAGGGTCTAATATGTTGTATTCTATGGATTTTTCTTATTGTGACATCACTTATTTGAGAAATATCCCTCCAGAGATGATAATTATAAAGTATGTAATTCATCCACTAATTTTACCTTGGAACTTTTAAAATAGCCACTGATAAAATATTACCACAATAAAGTGTGATAGGGTCATTACTATTAGAAACCACTTCAAGATTCTGGATGAATTTGTGTATTCAAACTACTTCTTTAAGTACTTGAGAAGCCGAAGTATACTTAGAATCTTATATAGAATCTATGACCATGGCTTGATTTGATCTCTTCCATCTCAAAAAACCTCTATTGAGGGTGTATATACATCCTGAATATTATTTCAGATCATCTTGGTTTTTTTGGAAAATAGATCTACATATCCTCTAATGACTATTTTCACATATTCTCTATAGACCAAGAATGTATCCTTTATATTCCTTAGATACTTAAGGATACTCTTTACTACCACCAAATATCATTCACCAAGGTCAATTAGATATCTTCCTACCATAATTAAGGTGTAGGAGAAATTTATCACAGTAAATAACCTAAAATAAGTGAATAACCCAATCACATACATGTATGAAATACTTTCTATCCTATTTCAATACATAATTTTCCTGAGGACACATTTTCTAGGTTAGATGAATGCCATGTCACTTTGGTAATGATCCTCTCTTGTATTGTTCCATACCCAATCTCTTTATTATTTTTCAATATATGTATCTTAACTTAGACCAAGAATCCTCTTGGATTTTCAAAATGGATCTTGATCCCATGAATATATGATGCTTCACCTAATTCCTTCATAGTGAATCATATGCACAACTTGGATTTAATGAATTATAAGATGGGTATTTAATTTCCAAAAAAGTAATATTTCTTAAATATAAACTATTTAGAAACCAACCACACTCCCATTAAACCATTTATATAACCAAGAATTAAATTTATTCTTTATAACACAAAATAATTTTATAGATTCATCAAACTAAATTTTCCATGATCTAGATGCTTTATTTAATCCATAAATGGATTATTTCAATTTTCATACCTTATTGGAATCCTTTAGAGTCAAAAAATCATTGGGTTATTTTATATAGACATCTTCCTGAAGGTTACCATTAAGGAAGGCTATTTTGACATCCATTTTCCAAATCCCATAGTCATGGAAGGACATAATGGAAATTATAATTAAAAAGGATTTGAATATAGGAACTCATGAAAAGGTTTTATTTTAGTCTATTCATTGATTCTGTTTGAACCCTTTTGTAATGATTTGTTCTTTATAAGTACTCACTTGTCCATCCATGTCCAATTTATTTTTGAATACCCATTTACAACCAATGGTATTTACATCCACTAGAGATCTATCAAAATAAAAAAAATTCTTTTAATACAAGGAATCAATTCAGAAATTCATAGCTTCTTTCTACATTGGAACATATATTCCACTTAATAATCCCTTATAGGTTATGTGATAATTATTATCAAATAATAATGAATCACCATCATCAGTGACTAGAAAATCATATCTTTTAGGTTCTCTAACCTCTATTTTAATCTTATGATTTACCTGTGTATCTCTAATTTATTCTTCCATGAGGTTCTGTGGAAATGTTTTCCATACCACATCTTTTTTATCTTGATCCCAGACTTCATTAAAGTCTATCTGACTCTCACTATATCTTTTATAGATTTGATCCCCTATAAGAAAGGTGGGATTTCTATTAAACAAAACTTTATTTTATGTAATTTCATATAATTAATATCCTTTAATTTCCTTAGGATATCCTATACAGATACATTCAGTGCCTCAAGGTGTAGGTTCAATTATAGAAATAACATTAAAAAATGATTCGCAACCCAACAATATTATATGATACAATATGAGTTTATTTTAATACCAAAACTAATATATAATGTAAGTTTCCACTTTAGTTGGAACTCAATTTAGTTTTTTTTTGTGGTTTATGACACATATAACCAAAATTACAATAGAAGACTCACATGAATCATCATTTATCTCACCATGTCTAAAACGTGCAGTTCTTCATTTCACTTACAGTATCCTAATGAGTCGTGTAAGGAGTGAGTTGGGATAGAATCCCAAAATCCCATATATAATCAATGAAGTATTAATTAAGATATTCTCCACCATGGTCTGATTGTTGTTTCTTAACAGTATTACTAAGATAGTTCCCAACTTCATTCTGGAATTCTTTGAATTTATCAAAACAATCTAACTTATACCTCATCAAGTAGACATATACATATCTACTAAAATCATTAGTAAATGTTATGAATTATGAGTACTGACCCCTTGATTCAACTAGAAATGTTCCAAAAATACTAGTATGAACTAATTTACGAACCTCCTTGACCCTTTATCCTTTTACACTAAATCAGGAAATGGTCATTTTTCCTTGAAAACATGTGCGACATAATCCAATTGGTTCTAGTTAAAAATAATCAAAATATCAATATTGGTGTATTTTAGTCAAATTTGTTTTGTTTACCTGACCTAAATGGTAATTCCATTATTGGGTATAGTATGATTCAAGAGAAATATCTTCATTATCAAATCCATTACTTTTGTGTGTGTAATATAACACATAAAGAACGTTATTTAAACATGAATTATCATAAAAATTCTATATTTATAAAAGAATCAATAATTATTACCAAATTTGAAAACAAATACATCTTTATTAATTCTGCATATAGAAATAATATTTTATATAATAGATAAAAGATAATAACAATGTTTTAAAACCAAGAACATTCCTATCATAAATGGGGGGTGGTAGTCACTAATAGAAAAAATAGTAAGTCTAGCTCCATTGGCTACTTATAGATCTATCCCACCCCATGAAATATTTTGGAATAAACTTGGTTACTATATTTGAATACATATGTGAGTACTAGATGCTGTCTATAATAACCAATTCATAAAAATAGATAGAATTCATTTGATAACAAACACACCTATAACCCCCTTTCTTATTTGTATAGTTGTAATTTTTCTTCTAGTGTCCCATCTTACCACATGAAAAACAAACAAAATCTTAGTCACTTACTTCTCCCTTGATCCATATCTTCTTCAAAGGGATTTGTGAAGGAGTTTTTCACTTTGATCTTTTCACCCTAAATTTCATTTTATTCACCATAAGGATGAAAATATTTTCATGCTTCGGATCCTTATAAAATTTTTAGAGAAGTGTGAGAAGATTTGGAAGATACTTCTCTATGTTTTTCATATTGAAATTAACAAAAAATCTAGATAATCTCTCAGTAAGTGACATAATAATGAGATCGATTCATAGTTATTTATAAAAGTTAAACCCTATAACATCTAGTCCCTCAATGTTGCCAATGGTTTTTACTACATGAGGCCTAACTTCCATGTAATGCCCCGACCACAGTTACCTAGATTCGGTGCATTATTACATAACATTGGCATGATACAAAGAATCATGTCCTGAAATATTGATCAGTTTAGTAGACTTGGAAGTACTAGATACATTCATAAGTTTTATATTACATCATGAAATAAAAACATCAACAACATTTTTTCCCCTTTTGAACACACTTATATCCTTATCCTATCCCTACAGGTCAACTATAAAATACTTCTTAAAATATTGGAAAAAATAAAACATAGAAAGGGGTGAGATCAGATGCTCCGTAAGGATAACAATATAGCTGAAACTTTAATAAATAAGAATAAACATTTAAGGCATTGTATAAGACTAAAAAAAGCCTTTTAAACTTAAAATTCAGCATAATATGGAAAATATAAAATCAAATAATTCCATTTACTTATTTACATGGATATTCTACTAGTAGAATAATTACATGTAATATCAATAACCACTTTCATAATGACAGAATGCATAATTCCAGACTTCATAACCACATAGTCAAGGCCTTGTTCCAAGAATACAAATAAGATTTTCTCAAGACCTTGTTCCAAGACACTAGTTTGTCTTATGAGACCTACCGATGCATCGAGGAGCTATAACGGGCTCCATCCATCACTTACTAATTCCAATGCATTCCTCATATGAAATGTTTTAAACATAATATAAACATTTGTATTAAAACTATCATAAAAAATGTAAACACTTTATCTATAAACAATTGATGGTGTAAAAATAAAACAAACATATTCAAACATATCACATAATCTTAAATACAATATGGATGTTTTGTATCATAATAAATCAACTTCAAACAAGCTTAAAATCCATCAAAGGATGTTGACATAGATGAAATCAATTTTTTTAGAGAAATATATCTTTCTATTTTGAAATCATTTAAAAGTAATATAATTATAAAAGAAAACATTTATTTTTAAAATATTCTTATAAGCTTGTAAAGGAATATTTGAAGATGATATAATGGCGGAAAATAGCCACACCCACCAAATATTTTAAAAAAAGACATTCTTAACGTAATTTTGTCGAAAAGGTCCTAAAGTAACTTGTTTGGAAAACGATGGAAAGATTCCCTTAAAAACATATATGGTAAAATAAGGGTTTAAATTACTTTAAATCATAGTATAGTAAATAAAAAAAATTGAATTACATTTTTAAGAAAACTCAGATGTGAATGATAAAGAGGTCCCACTAGATACTTACATAAAAACAACCTCGGATAATAAAGAGATTGTGAAATTAACCCTTAAATTGTACTTTTCCTTAGTCGAGGGTACGTTAAACTTCTGTATAATAGTTAAATAATTGTTATTAAACTATACAAGAACCATATAAGTAAATATGATATCATATATGATCTTATAATATTACTTTGTTAATAATATTTTAGTATTATCGTTGTTTCGGGTGTTAACTAATTCATTTCCCTTTATATTGTTTTGTTACGTAAGCCATGTTTGTTATGGATAGGATCTATTTGATGTTCTTAAACATTATTTTTAATCATCAAATGAAAATTATTTTTAAATGATTACGATGGGGAATGAATCTCATTGCGTTCGTGGAGACGGTAATCCGTACGTATGCATGAGCAACAATATCATTCAATTGAAGGTGAAATCGTATATAATTGAATGTTATATCATATATAAAGAATAATTAACATTTTATATTTAATATTTACATCAATTATACAACATTCTTATACCAATCAAAATAATGAAGTGTTTAAATAACAAACTACACCACGATGTGGAGATGGTAAGCCGTACGTACGCACGTATGGTGACTTTGTCATTAATATGATGGATAGAATAATGAATATGGTTGTAAAATTTTTATAATTAAATAAATTTATATTAAATATTCTGGATTTATTATTTTAGAATGGAAACAACAAATAAAGAGGAAGTGGAAGAAGAAAAGAACTTGAAAGGGGTGATGAAATATTTACTTCTTCTTCGGGTTATTCCTTTTGATTTGATCAAAAGGACTTATTAGGTTGGATTTATGACCAAAGGAAGGCCTCTAGGATGAATATAGGAAATCTGGGAAGATATTAGGGGGAGGGTTTGGTTGAGACAAAAGGATTTGGAGGTGTGAAATTAAGAGAATGGGAAGTTCCCTTTTATAAGAGAAGTGATGGTCACTTTAGGAAAAGCTTGAAATATTATTTTATAATAAAATATTTTTCGTTTTATAATGGCTCAAGAATTATTTATTTATAGGATAAGGTGGATATGGGTCTAAAACCTCTCAACCAATAGGTTTTAGACGGGTGTTGGTCACCATATTAACCTTATCTTTTAGATTTAACTCTTAGTTAAATAGTTTGTCATTTACCATGTATCTTTGTATTTTTATATTATATGGTTAATAAACATACTATAAACTTCCAATAGAACCCCAAGTGGTTCATTATTAATATATATAACCTTATATAAGTCCTTTTTCCGAACCGTATATTTTTAGAAATATTATATCCATTAATAATATAGTATTTGTTATAAAAACGCAATTATGTCAATTTTGACACTATTTAGTATTTGATTTTTTTGAAACTAATAACAGAATGATTAATTTGAAAAAAAATTATTTAATAAATCCTAACATGTCATATTAACCTATAAAATTAATTTAATTAATCAACAGTACCAAATTATATTTATTTGGATATTTATAATATCAATTATTTTAATCTTTCTTTAATAAGGTAATTACTGCATCATCATTGTGTCATAAATAAATTAAACTATTTATGTATAAAAATTATAAATAAAATGCCATTATGTGGGAAATCGTTTTATCTTTATAATTAATATTTATAGTCAAATTTATCTTTTGTATTACCCAATATTAAAAATGGTTTAGTTGTTAAACATTGAATTTAACTCTTTCAACACTTCCTTAAATAAAATAATAATAAATGTCCAAATCTAATCCAAGTGAACCAAATAGGATCATATTTTATTCCTAAGGTTGTTTTTGTTCTAATTATACATATACAATAGAATTAGGACATGTGTTACGGTAATTATGATATCATTTTTACCCTTAATTACCCTATTTACTTTTAACCGTGGTAAATAAAAGTGAAAAGCTACTATTCACCAAAAATTATTTTCATCTTATTGAACCAAATTTTAATTACTAATATCATCCATATCTCTCGGAGTTTTGAAATTCAACTCCCAGAAGCGTTAAATTAACTTTTATGCAATTTTGAAAATGCTCCTAGGAGGTTGGTAAAAGACGGTAAAAAGTTCAATAAAAGTTTTATATAACTAAACTTATTATAAAATGAATCTAATAAATTATATTGAAATTATATAGGTATTATGTATCTATTTTGACCTAAAATAAATTTAATTAAAATAAATAATTCTTTAAATAAAAAATTCAGTTTTAACCAATAACGCATTGTTTTTCACTATTCATCAAAAATTGATAGTTTTCAGAAAAATACCCAAAATTCACCCTAAGATAATTTCGATATTAAAAATCCAAAAATGAAGTCCATTTTGATTAATAAAATTTATAAAATTTTAAAAAGTGGTTAATACTATTCATAACAGCTTGTTTGGTTGGTCGTGATGTTTTAGAATCTTGAAGTTGCGTACAATGCAAGCTATTGCATTATTCAAAGGGAAACATACCACAGAAGATTGGGGTGTTACATTCTACCCTCCTTAAAATAATTTTTTCCTCACAATTTCTATAATATTACTGCATAAAAAGATTCAAGTGGTTCTTCATCATAAGTTCCTCGGGTTCTCAAGTTGCCTCTTTCATCTTATGATTTCTCCATAGAACTTTTACCAGGAGAGTCATCCTGTTTCTCAGCACTTGTTCTCTGGTATCAAAAATTATGACATGCTCTTCACAATAAGACAGATCGGGTCCTAGTTCAATTTCCTCATAGGTGAGTAAATGCATTGGGTCAGGCATGTATTTTCTCAACAGTGATATGTGGAACACATTGTGAACTTTAGAGAGACTTGACAGCTTTGCCAAATAGTATTCTACAGCCCCAATTCGTTCTAGAATTTTGAAAGGTCTGATTTACCAGGGACTTAGTTTAACTTTCTTACTGAATCGTATAACTCCCTTCCATGGAGATACCTTAAAAAACATGATCTCCTATCTAAAATTATAAATCCTTCCTTCGGTTATCGACATAGCTCTTTTGACTACTTTGAGCTGCTTTGATTTGAGTTTGGATAACCTTCACCTTTTCCATCATTTCCTCAACAAGTTCTGGGCCTAAGAGTTTCTTTTCACCAACATCATTGCAAAAAGTTGGTGTGCAACATCTCCTTCCATATACTACTTCATATGGTGCCATATGAATACTTGAATGGAAGATATTGTTAGGGGAAAATTCTACCATAGGTTAATATTGATCCCACATACCTCAAAAGTCAAGTGAGAAAGATCTCAAAATGTCTTCTAAGGTTTGAATAGTCTGTTATGATTGTCCATCAATTTGAGGGTGGTAGGCAGTGCTCAAACGAAGTTCAATATCCATGGATTTCTAAAGACTTTTCTATAATCTTGATGTAAAATGGGGATCATGATGAGAAACAATTGATAGTGGTACTCCATAAATTCATACAACTTCATTAATATATAGTCTTGCCATACGTTCATGTGGTAAATCTTCTCTTATAGCAAGAGAATGTGCTGACTTGGTAAGATGATCAACAATGACCCATATTTCATCATTCCTTCTAGGAGTCTTTGGTATCCCCTTGACAAAGTCCATCGTAATATTATCCAATTTACACTCAAGTATGGGAAGAGGCTTCATTACTCCTCCAAGCTGTTTCCTTCGTGCTTTCACTTGTTGAAAAACCATAGATCTTGACACAAAATCAATAATCTCCCTCTTCATGTTGTCCCACCAAAACTTTTCCTTCAAATATCTATACATCTTAGTTCTACCAAGGTGTATAGGGAAATTGGAGCTATGAGCATCATCCAACAATTATCTTTTTAGATCTGGTATATTGGGATCACAAAGTCTCTTCCCAAATTTCAAAATCCCATCTTCATATATAAAGTCACTCAATCTCCCACCATTCACAACTTTAATCTTCTTTTGAAACTCCTCATCATCAGTCTGAGAACTCTTTATCCTTTATAGTAAAGACGGTTTGGAAACCATTTAAAAAAGTACTGATGTTTCCCCTTCCATGGTTATTCCTATATCTATCTTTATAAGATCCATGTATATAAGATTCTTTTGAACTCTTATCTTGTTCAAAACTCCACGATCCTTTATGCCCAATGCATCTTCCACATTATTTTCCTTCCCCAGGTGGTATTGTATAGTGCAATCATAATCCTTGATTAGTTCAAGCCATCGACTTTTCCTCATGTTGAGTTCTTTTTATGAGAAAATATACTTCAAACTCTTGTGATCAGTATAAATCTCACGTTTTCACCATAGAGATAGTGTCTCCATATTTTCAAAGCAAATATTATAGCTGCTAACTCAAGATCATGGGTGGGATAGTTTTGTTCATGAATTTTTAGCTACTATGATGCATAAAAAATAACTCTATCCTTCGGCATAAGAACAAAACCAAGTCCTTTCTTTGAAGCATCACTATAAATTACAAACTCATTATTCCCTGATGGTAGAGTCAAAATAGGAGAATTGAGTAATCTTCTCTTCAGTTATTCAAAACATTCTTCACACTCTATTATCCAAACAAATTTAACCACTTAACGTGTGATCTTGGTTAATGGGTTAGCCAATTGGGAAAAATTCTGAATGAAACATCAATAATAACCTGCTAAACCAATAAAACTGCGTACCTCAGTTATACTCATCGTTTCTGGCCATTCATGGATTGCCTTGGTCTTTGAAGGATCAATAGTTATTCTATCCTTAGAGATAATATGGACAAGAAAAGAAATCTCTTGAAGCTAGAATTCACACTTGCTAAAATTCCCATATAATTCATTTCTTCTATATTCCTTAGGATAACACACAAGTGATTTTCATGATCTTAGTATCATTTTGAGTATACCAAAATATCATCAATAAATATTACTACAAATTCATCAAGATATTACTTGAAAACTATATTCATTAGATCTGGGAAGATAGAGGGTGCATTAGTCAATCCAAAAGGAATTACTATAAACTCATATTTCCCTTACCTGGTTTGAAATGATATTTTCGGAATGTATTCCTTCTTCTAACACAATTGATGATATCTAGATAGAAAGTCAATCTTTGAAAAATATTGAGCTCCATGAAGTTGGTCGAATAAATCATCAATGCAAGGTAGGGGATACTTGTTCTTTATTTTCATAGAATTGATCTCCCTGTAGTCAATGCACAACTTCATAGATCCATCTTCTTTTTAACAAAAATGACAGGGGATCCCCATGGAGAAACACTAGGACAAATAAATCACTTGTTACACAATTCCTCTAGTTGTTTATTTAGTTCCACTATTTCCACAGTGGCCATTCTATAAGGGGTCTTTGATATGGGCCTTGAACTAGGAATTAAATCATTGGAAAACTCAATTTCTCATTCTGGATGATGTCCAGGTAAATCATATGGAAACACATCAACATATTCTTTCACAATAGGTACATCCTCTATTTGAACATTCCTTTCCTCACCTATAGTTATTTCATTCTCTTCCTCCCCAAATCATGAAAATTTTTCTCTGAGGAATTTATCCATTTCTCAACTACTAATGGATTTTTACTCCCATTGAATGTTGGTGGTTTTTTCCTCATAAAGCGATATAACATTGATCCCCCACATTGTGGATCAAGGTGCTCTATATAGGTAAGGTTATTATTCATAACCTGAGTGAGTTTTCCTAGTATGGTGATAAGATGATCAGCACCAGTTACTTCACCAGCTCCACTATAATTATCTTGAGTAGGAGGGAAATCCCTATATGGATTACTTTCATTGATACGATTTCCATTCCTTCTACTAGGCACCATTTCTAAACAATGGGGTACACTAGATTAGTTTGTGAATCACAATACATAATTCTAAACTTGTAAAACAATTAACATAAATTGAACAGTTTATGGATATAATCCATAATCATAATTTTTTTTCTTTGAGGAAGTATATACTCATAAAACCTTTATAATGGTTTATGAATAAAATGATAATTATCCTAATCATATCTCCTTGGAGTGTCGTAGCCAAGAGTACATCAATGCCCGTTGTCATGCACCTGTTCCCGTTCGAGTCTAGCTCAAAGTTGTATTTTCGGGTTTTACCCCTAGGTACATCTGTGCCAGAGCCGCCTATACCAACTCGTATCCAGATAAGGATGTATTTCAGGTAAAACTATCAAAATATCTACAATACCAAAATTTTAGGAAGTTCTTATATACTAATCCTCAAAGTCTATCTTAGGGAAATGTTCTTTAATCCGAGTTTTTCTAAATCTAGCTTCCAAGGTTTGTACTAAACTTCCTCTAATACCATCTGTAATTCCCCAACCCCATTTACCCAGAGTCGGTGCATTATTAAATTACATTTTACTGATAGAAAGTATCATTTTCTGAAAGTCCGATCAGTTTAGTAGCCTTAGAAGTACTAGATACATTCATAAGTTTTACATTACATCGTGAAATAAAAACATCAACAACATTTTGTACCCTTTTTAACACACTTATATCCTTGTACTATCCCTCTAGGTAAACCATAAAATACTTCTTCACATATTGGGAAAAATAAAACATAGAAATGGGTGAGCTTAGATGCTCAGTAAGGACAACAATATAGTGGAAACTTTCATAAATAAGCATAAACATTTACGAAAATTTATAAGGCTAAAACAAAAGCCTTTAAAACTTAAACCTCAACATAATATGGAAAAGATAAAATCAAATAATTACATTTAATTATTCACATGGATATTATACTAGTCGAATAACCCCATGCAATATCATTATCCACGTTCATAACGATGGAATACATAATTCCAGACTTCATAACCACATAGTCAAGGCCTTATGCCAAGACTACAAATACGATTTTTTCCTGGACTTATTCCAAGACACTATTTTGTCTAATGAGACCTACCGATACATCGAGGAGCTTTAGTGGGCTCCACCTGTCACTTACCCATCAAAGGATGTTGACATAGATGAAATCAATACTTTTTTAGAGAAATATCTCTTTCTATTTTGAAATCATTTAAAAGTCAAATAATTAAAAAAGAAAAATTTTATTTTGAAAATATTCTTATAATCTTGTATGGGAATCTTTGATGATGATATAATGGTAGAAAATAGCCACACCCTCCATATAATTTTAAAAAAAAGGCATTCTTACCTTAATTTCGTCGAAAAGGTCATAAAGTTCCTTGTTTAGAAAATGATGGAAAGATTCCTTTCAAAACATACATGGTAAAATAAGGGTATAAATGAATTTAACCCATAGTATAGTAAATAGTAAAATAAATTTGAATTAAATTTTTAAGAAAACAAAAATGTGGATTATAAAGAGGTTCGAGTAGATATTTACGTAAAAACAACATCAGATAATAAAGAGATTGTGAAATTAACCCTTACCTTGTACTTTTCCTGGGTCGAGAGTAATTTAACCTCCTGTATAATAGTTAAATCATTGTTATTAAATTATAAAGGAACCATATAAGTAAATATGATATCATATATGATCTTCTAATATTATTTTGTTAATAATATTTTACTATTATTGTCGTTTCAGGTGTTAACTGATTCATTTTCATTTATATGTTTTTGTTACGTAAGTTGTGTTTGTTATGGATAGTATGTATTTGATTCATATCTAGAATGATATTAAGTTCTTAAAAATTATTTTTAATCATCAAATGAAAATTATTCTTGATTGATTACGATTGGGAATGAATCTTATCACATTCGTGGAGACGGTAATCAGTACGTATGAATGAGCAACAATATCATTCAATTGAAGGTGAAATAGTATATAATTAAATGTTATAAAATATATACATTATAATTAAGATATTATATTTATTATTTACATCAATTATACATCATTATTATACCCATCCAAATAACGAAGTGTTTAAATAACAAACTACACCACGACGTGAAGACGATAATCCGTACGTACACATGTATAATGACTTTGTAATTAATATGATGGATAGAATAATGAATATGGTTGTAGCATTTTTATAATAAAATCCCAGTATATAGAAGATACTGGATTTATTACTTTATATGGAAACAACAAATAAAGAGGAAGTGGAAGAACAAAAGAACTTGAACGAGGTGATGAAATATTTAACTCTTCTTTGGGTTTTTTTATTTGATCAAAAGGGCTCCTTAGGATGGATTTCTGACCAAAGAAAGGCCTCTAGGATGAATAGTAGAAAATTTTTAGGATATTTGGGTAGGGTTTGGCCGAGAAAAAATGCTTATGAGGTGTGAAATTATGTGAAGGGAAAGTTCCCTTTTACAAGAGAGGTGAGGGTCACTTCAGGAAAAGCTTGAAATATTAGTTTATAATAAAATAATTTTTAGATTATAATGGCTCAGAAATGTTTTATTTATTGGATAAGGAGTTTATGGGTCGAAAAACGCTCAACCAATAGGTTTTGAACAGGTCTATGTCACCATATTAACCTT
Organism: Viscum album; assembly: GCA_963277665.1. Taxonomy (NCBI): domain Eukaryota; kingdom Viridiplantae; phylum Streptophyta; class Magnoliopsida; order Santalales; family Viscaceae; genus Viscum; species Viscum album. The sequence goes on from OY728123.1 coordinate 673,835,185, forward strand.
ATCTTTTTGATTTAACTCTTAGTTAAATAGTTTGTCATTTACCATGTCTCTTTGTATTTTTATATTATATGGTTAATAAACATACTATAAACTTCCAAGAAATCTCCAAGTGGTTTATTATTAAAATATATAACCTTATCTAAGTCATTTGGGCAAAAATTATATTTTTAGGAATATTATATCCATTAATAATATAGTATTTGTTATAAAAACTCAATTATGTCAATTTTGACACTATTTAGTATTTGATTTTTGTGAAAATCATGACAACATGATCACTTGAACAAAAATTATTTAATAAATCCCAAAATGTCATATTAACCGAGAAAATTAGTGAAATTTATCAAAAGTCTCAAATTACATATATTTGGATTTTTATAATATCAATTATTTTAATCTTTATTTAATAAAGTAATTACTGCATCATCATTGTGTCATAAATAAATTAAATTATTTAATGTCTAAAAATTATAAATAAAATATCATTATGTAGTAAATCCTTTTATATTTCTAATTAATATTTATAGTCTAATTTATCTTATGTATAACCCAATATTAAAAATGGTTTAGTTATTAAACTTTGAATTTAACTCTTTGAACTCTTCTTTAAATAAAATAATAATAAATGTCCTAATTTAATCCAAGTGGACCAAAGAGGATCATATTTTATTAATAAGGTAGTTTTTTTTGTATAATTTTACTTATCCAATAGAATTAGGACATGTTTTAGGATAATTATGATATCTTTTTCACCCTCAATTACCCTATTTAGTTTTAACCGTGGAAAATAAAAGTGAAAAGTTACTATTCACCAAAAATTATTTTCATTTTATTGAACCAAATTTTACTTACTAATATATACCATATCTCTTGGATTTTTTAAATTCAAATCACAGAAGCGGTAAAATTATGTTTTATGTAATTTTGCAAATGCTCCTCGGAGGTGGGTAAAAGACGGTAAAAGTTAAATAAAATTTTTATATATATCTAAACATATTATAAAATGAATAAAATGAATTAAATTTAACTTATATAGGAATTATGTTTCTATTTTGACATAAAATAAATTTAAATAAAATAAATAATCAATTAAATAAAAAATTGGGTTTTAACCAATAACACCATGTTTTTTAATATTCATAAAAAATTGAAAGTTTTCAGAAAAATACCAAAAATTCACCCTAAGATAATTTCAATATTAAAAATCCAAAAATGAAGTGCATTTTGAAAAATAAAATTTATAAAATTTCAAAAAGTTGGTATTATTATTCATAACAGCTAGTTTGATTGGTCGCGGGGTGTTAGAAACTCAAAGTTGCATACAATGCAAGCTATTTCATTATTCAAAGGGAAATGTACCGTGGAAGATTGGGGTGTTACATTATACCCTCATTAAAATAATTTCATCCTTGAAATTTCTATAATATTAATGCATTAAAATATTCAGGTGGTTCTTCATCATAAGTTCCCCAGGTTCCCAAGTTGCCTCTTCCATCTTATGATTTCTCCATAGAACTTTTACCAGACGAGTCATTCGGTTTCTCAACACTTGTTTTCTAGTATCAAGAATTTTTACATGATCTTCACAATATGACAGATCTTGTTCCTGTTCAATTTCCTCATAGGTGAGTAAATGTGTTGGGTTAGGCATGTATTTTTCAATGGTGATAAGGGGAACACATCGTGAACTTTCGAGAGACTTGGCGGAATTGTCAAATGGTATTCTAAAACCCTAATTCATTCTAGAATTTTGAAAGGTCTGATGTACCTAGTACTTAGTTTAACCTTCTTACCTAATCGTATAACTACCTTCCCTGGAGACACCTTTAAGAAAACATGATCTCCTATCTGAAATTCCAAATCCTTCCTTTGGTTATTGGCATAGCTATTCTTTCTACTTTGAGTTTCTTTGATGTGGGTTTGGATAACCTTCACCTTTTCCATAATTTCCTCAACATGTTCTGGGCCTACGAGTTTTCTTTAACCTACATCATCACAACAAGTTGGTGTTTGACATATCTTTCCGTAAAATGCTTTATATAGTGCCATCTGAATACTTGAATGGAAGCTATTGTTATAGGAAAATACTACCAGAGGTAAATATTGATCCCACATACCTTGAAATTCAAGCGATAAAGATCTTAACATGTCTTCTAAGGTTTGAATAGTCCATTCTGTTTGTCCTTCAGTTTGAGGGTGGTAGATAGGTTCAGTATTTAGGGATTTTTGCAGACTTTTCTAGAATCTTGATGTAAAATGGGGATCACGATCAGAAACAATCGATAGAGGTACTCCATGAAGTCTTAAAACTTCATTAATATATAGTCTTGCCATACGTTCACATGGTAAATCTTCTCTTATAGAAAGAAAATGTGCTGACTTGGTAAGACGATCAACAATGACCCATATTCCATCATTTCTTCGAGGAGTCTTTGGTAGCCCCATGACAAAGTCCATCGTAATATTATTCCATTTCCACTCAGGTTTGAGAAGAGGTTTCCTGAATCCTCCAGGATGTTTCCTTCCAGCTTTCACTTGTTAAAAAACCATACATCTTGACACAAAATTAGCAATCTCCCTCTTCATGTTGTACCGCCAAAAATGTTCCTTCAAATCTCTATACATCTTAGTGCTACCAGCGTGTATAGATAAATTGGGGCTATGGGAATCATCTAACAATTACCTTTTTAGATCCGGTATATTGGGAACAAAAAGTGTCATCCCAAATATCAAAATCCCATATTCATATATGAAGTCACTCAATCTCCCATCATTAACATCTTTAATCTTCTTTTGAAACTCTTCAACATCATTCTGAGAACTCTTTATCCTCTCTAGTAAAGATGGTCTGGAAACCATTTGAAAAAGTATTGATGTTTCACCTTCCATGGTAATTATTGTATCCATGTTTACTAGATCCATGTATATCAGATCCTTTTCAACTCTCATCTTTTTCAAAACTCCGTGATCCTTTCTTCTCAAAGCATCTTCCACCTTATTTTCCTTCCCCGGGTGGTAGTGTATAGTGAAATAATAATCCTTGAGTAGTTCAAGCCATCTCCTTTTGCTCATGTTGATTTCTTTGTTGTGAGAGAATATACTTCAAATTCTTGTGATCAGTATAAATCTTCCATTTTCTACTATAGAGATAGTGTCTCCATATTTTTAGAGAAAATATTATAGCTGCTAACTCAAGATCGTGGGTGGGATAGTTTTGTTCATGAATTTTTAGCGGTCATGATGAATAGGAAATAACTCTATCATCCGGAATAAGGACACAACCAAGTCCTTTCTTTGAAGTATCACTATAAATAACAAACCCATCGTTCCCTGATGGTAGAGTCAAGACAAGAGTGTTGAATAATCTTCTCTTAAGTTCTTCAAAACATTATTCACACTCTTTTTTTCCAAACAAATTTAACCCTTTTACATGTGAGCTTGGTTAATGGGTTATCCAACTAGGTAAAATTCTAGACAAAACGTTCATAATAACCTAGTAAACCCATAAAACCACGTACCTCATTTATACTCGTTGGTGCTGTCCATTCTTGGATTTCCTTGTTCTTTGAAGGATCAACAAATATTCCATCCTTAGAGACATTATGGACAATAAAAGAAATCTCTTAAAGTCAAAATTCACACTTTATAAAGTTTCCATATAATTCATTTCATCTAAGAGTACTTAGGATAATTCTTAAGTGATTTTCATGATCTTTGTAGCTTTTTGAGTATACCAAAATATCATCAATAAATACCACAAAAAAGTCATCATGATATTCCTTGACAACTCTATTCATTAGATCCATGAAGATAGAGGGTGAATTTGTCAATCCAAAAGGATTTACTGTAAACTTTTAAAGCCCATACCTGGTTCGAAATGGTGTTTTCAGAATTTTATACTTCTTTACACACAATTGATGATATCCAGATCAAAGGTCAATATTTTGAAAATATTGAGCTCCATGAAGTTGGTCGAATAAATCATCATTGTGAGGTAGGGGATACTTGTTCTTTATTGTTATATAATTGATCTCCCTATATTCATTCCACAACCTCATAGATCTGTCTTTCTTTTTAATAAAAAGGATAGGGTCTCCCCATGGAGAAACACTAGGCCGAATAAATCCATAATTACTCAATTCCTCTAGTTGTTTCTTTAGTTCCACTAATTCCACAATTTCCATTCTATAAAGGGCCTTTGATATGGGCCTTGAACCAGGAATTAAATCATTGGAAAACTCAATTTCTCATTCTGGAGTATGTCAAGGTAAATCCTCTAGAAACACATCAACATATTCTTTCACAATAGGTACATAATCTATTTGAACATCCGTTTCCTCACCCATAGTTATTTCATTCTATTCCTCCCCAAATCATGATATATTTTCCCTGAGGAATTTATCCATTGCTCAGATACTAATGGATTTTTACTCCCATTTAATATTGGTGTTTTTTTCCTCATGAAGCGGTCTAACATTGATCCTACACGTTGTAGATTAGGGTGCTCTAAACGGGTAAGGTTATTATTGATAACCTGAGAGAGTTGTCCCAGTATAGTGATAAGATGATCAGCACCGGTTGCTTCACCAGCTCCACTATAATTATCTTGAGTAGGAAGGAAATCCCTACATGGATTACGTGCATTTATACGGTTTCCATTACTTTCACTAGGCACCATTTCTAAATAATGGCACACACTAGATTTGTTTATGAATCACAATACATAATTCCAAACTTGTAAAACACTCAAACATAAATTGATTAGTTTATAGATATAATCCATAATCATAAAAATGTTTTTTTTGGGGAAGTATATAATCATAAACCCTTCATAATGGTTTGTAAAGAAAATGATAATTATCCTAAGCATATCCCCCATGAGTGTCGAAACCAAGAGTGTAGTAAGGCCCATTGTTGTTCACCAGTTCCTGTTCGAGCCTAGATCAAAGCAGAGTTTTTGGGTTTTAACCCTAGGTATGTCTGTGCCAGATCTACCTCTACCTGATCATATCTAGACCTGGATGTATTTCTTACAATACTCCCAAAATCTCTACAATACCAAAATTCTCGAAAGTTCTTCTTTACTAATCCTCAATGTGTATCCTAGGGTAATGTTCTCTAATTAGAGTTTTTCTAAATCTAGCCTCTAAGGTTTGTACTAAAATTCCTCTGATACCAACTGTAATGCCCCGACCCCAGTTACCCAGAGTCAGTGCATTATTACATAACATTGGCATGATACAAAGAATCATGTCCTGAAAGACTGATCTGTTTAGTAGCCTTGGAAGTAATTGATACATTCATAAGTTTTACATTACATCATGAAATAAAAACATAAACAAAATTTTATCCCCTTTTTAACACACTTATATCCATAGCCTATCCCTGTATATCAACCATAAAATACTACTTCACATCCTGGAAAAAATAAAACATAGAAAGGGGTGAGCTCAGATGCTCAGTAAGGATAACAATATAGCGGAAACTTTCATAAATAAGCATAAACATTTAAGGCAATGTATAAGACTAAAAAAAGCCTTTTAAACTTAAACTTCACCATAATATGAAAAAGATAAAATCAAATAATTCCATTTACTTATTCACATGGATATTCTACTAGTCGAATAAACACATGCAATATAAATAGCCACTTTTATAATGATGGAATGCATAATGGGAGACTTCATAACCACACAGTCAAGGCCATGTGAAAAGACTACAAATAAGATTTTTTTGAGGCATTGTTCCAAGACACTAGTTTTTCTCAAGTGACCTACTGATGAATCGAGGAGCTATAGTAGGCTCCACCCGTCACTTACTAAGTCCAATGCATTCCTCACAAGAAATGGTTTAAACATAACATAAACATTCGTATTAAAACTAGCTTAAAAATGTCAATACTTTATCCATAAACCATAAATTTTGTAAAAGTAACACATCCATATTCAAACATATCACATAACCTTCAATAAAATATGGAATTTTTGTATCATAATAAATCAACTTCATACAAGCTTAAAATTCATCAATGGATGTTGACATAAATGAAATCAAAACTTTTTTAGAGAAATATATCTTTCTATTTTGAAAACATTTAAAAGTCATATAAATATAAAAGAAAACATTTATTTGGAAATATTCTTATAATATTGTATGGGAAGCTTTGACGATGGTATAACGGCGAAAAATTTCCTCACCCGCCATATAAGATAAAAAAAGACATTCTTCCCTTAATTTTGTTGAAAAGGTCATAAAGTACCTTGTTTGGAAAATGACAGAAAGATTCCTTTCAAAACATTTATGGTAAAATAAGGGTATAAATGAATTTAACCCATAGTATAGTAAATAGAAAAAATGTTTTGAATTACATTTTTAAGAAAACACATAATTGGATGATAAAGAGGTCCCAATAGATACTTACATAAAAACAACCTCGGATAATAAAGAGATTGTGAAATTAACCCTTAACTTGTACTTTTCCTTGGTCGAGGGTACATTAACCTCTTTTATAATAGTTAAAAAGTTGTTATTAAATTAAAAAAGAACTATATCAGTAAATATGATATCATATATGATCTTCTAATATTACTTTGTTAATAATATTTTAGTATTATCGTCGTTTCTGGTGTTAACTGATTCATTTTCCTTTATATGTTTTATTACATAAGCCATGTTTTTTATGGATAGGATGTATTTGATTCATATCAAGAATGATATTAAGTTCTTAAAAATTATTTTTAATCATCAAATTAAAATTATTCTTCAATGATTATGATGGGGGAATGAATCTCATTGCATTCGTGGAGACGGTAATCAGTACGTACGCATGTGCGACAATATCATTTAATTGAAGGTGAAATCACAGGTAATTTAATGTTATATCATATATACAAAGTCATTAACATGTTATATTTATTATTTACATCAATTATACGTCATTATTATACCAATCCAAATAATGAAGTGATTACATAACAAACTACACCACGATGTGGAGAGGGTAAGCCGTACGTACGCACATATGTTGACTTTATCATTAATATGATGGATAGAATAATGAATATGGTTGTAAAATTTTTATAATAACATCATAGTTTATATAATGTACTAGATTTATTATTTTATTATTGAAACAACAAATAAAGAAGAAGTAGAAGAAGAAAAGAACTTGAAAGAGGTGATGAAATATTACCTCTTCTTCGGGTTCTTCCTTTTGATTTGATCAAAAGGGATCCTTAGGTTGACTTTATGACCGAAGGAAGGCCTATAGAATGAAGAGAGTAAAGTTGGGAGGATATTTGGGTAGGGTTTGGCTGAGCCAAAAGGATTTGAATGTGTGAAATTAAGATAAGGGGAAGTGCCATTTTATAAGAGATGAGAGTGTCACTTAAGGAAAAGCATGAAATACTATTTTATAATAAAATAATTTCCGGTTTCTAATGGCTCCAAAATGATTTATTTAGAGGATAATATAGGTATGTGTATAAAACCTCTCAACCAATAGGCTTTAGTCAGGTTTAGGTCACCATATTAACCTTATCTTTTAGATTTAAGTCTTAGTTAAATAGTTTGTCATTTACCATGTCTCTCTGTATTTTAATATTATATGGTTAATAAAATTAATATAGACTTTCAATAGAACCACAAGTGGTTAATTATTAATATATATAAAATTATCTAATTCCTTTGTCTGAACCTTATATTTTAAGGAAAATTATATCCATTAATAATATAGTATTTGTTTTAAAAACTCAATTCTGTCAATTTTAACACTATTTAGTATTTGATTTATGTGAAAATCATAACAACATGATTAATTCGAAAAAAAATATTTAATCATCCCTAACATGTCATATTAACCTAGAAAATTATAAGAATTCATCAAAATTCTGAAATTACATTTATTTGGATATTTATAATATCAATTATTTTAATATTTCTTTAATAAGGTAATTAATGCATTATCATTGAGTCATAAATAAATTAAATTATTTAATGTCTAAAAATTATAAATAAAATACCATTATTTAGGAAATATTTTTAGATTTATAATGAATATTTATAGTTGAATTTATCTTATGTATAACCCAATATTAAAAATGGTTTAGTTATAAAACTTTGAATTTAACTCTTTTAAGTATTCTTTAAATAAAATAATAATAAATGTCCAAATCTAATCCAGGTGGACCAAATAGGATCATATTTTATTACTAAGGTTGTTTTTGGTTGAATTATTCTTACCTAATAGAATCAGTACATGTCTTGGGGTAATTATGATATCATTTTTACCATAAATTACCCTATTTACTTTTAATCATGATAAATAAGTCAAAAGTTACTATTCACCAAAAATTATTTTCATCTTATTGAACCACCTTTTACTTAATGATATCAACCGTGTCTCTTGAAATTTGGAAATTCAACTCATAGAAGTGTTAAAATTCAGTTTTATGCAATTTTGCAAATGTTCCTAGGAGGTGGGTAAAAGACGGTAAAAAGTTCAATAAAATGTTTATATATCTAAACTTATTATAAAATTGCTCAAATGAATTTCATTTAACTTATATAGGTATTATGTATCAATTATTACATAAAATAAATTTAAATAAAATAAAAAATTATTTAAATAAAAAATTCGACTTTAACCAATAACGGAGTGTTTTTCACTATTTATCAAAAATTGAATGTTTTCAGAAAAATACCAAAAATTCACCCTAATCTAATTTTGATATTCCAAATCCAAAAATAAATTCCATTTTTAAAACTAAAATTTATTAAATTTCAAAAAGTGGGTATTACTATTAATAACGGCTAGTTTGATTGGTCACGGTGTGTTAGAATCTCAATGTTGTGTACAATGCAAGCAATTGCATTATTCAAAGGGAAACATACCGTGGAAGTTTGGGGTGTTACATGACACACATTCTATATGTTTTCATTGAAAGAGTGAATTAGATATCTCAAAATATTCTTATATTTCCCTCTCTTAGCATAGACCATGAAGATTATAGAGTATTCTATATAAATCTATTTCTTCATATTTATTCATGAGTTCATTATACAAGGAAGAAATAATTAAACACTAAATGTTGACTATATCGCTCATGTGTTTATCATGAACAAAAAACTCCTCATCACTCTAACCCTTAGTATTCTGATCGTACATTGAGTATTCTAGCATGTAATATTTCTATTCATGGTGAAACACTACCCTCAGGTATATGAACTATTCATGGAAGTTACTAATAGTAAGGAGATGGTCTTTAACTAAAATTGATCACAAGGATAATGTGTATGGAAAAATTTCCATTATTATACAATTTGAAAAGAGAATATTATTAGTACTTTTAGTTGATTAAAATTATGTGAGTCATAATAATAATTTTAATTTTATTAAGCCACCCACTATTTTATCAAGTCACAATAATCCTCACAATTGAACTCAAAATGTCCCTTATCTTAAGATATCCTAGTGGAAAGGATCAATATTTAGATTCTTTATGATGCATACTATGTCCCTGAAAACCTTCAGAAGGTATTTAGGTAGGTGGTCTTGCCAACTACAAACTGAATGCTCCTTGAACCATTGAGTGGACTCCCCAATCCTTAAATCCTAACTGGGATTTTCTCAACACTTTCCACCAAATTTGCATTGAACAAACTATGATTGTTAAATTCAATACAAGTTTGGTTAATGTGACCCATTATATAAGTTAATACTTCAAAATAATTAAAAGTGCCCCCCAACTATGGATTGAAATAACACCTTAGTAATGGTTTAATCATAACTCACACAACAGAAGTCATAATTAATTTATATTAACTTGAGGGATTTTATTTTATTATGCATATAATTTTTATTATTTTATCTTTTACATGCCTTTTTAATATTAAGTGAATTTTATTTAAGTGATTAACCATGTTTCAATAAAACATTTATACATAATTCATTTATTTAAATTCCATATTTTCATATTATTCCATTTGTTTATGTGATCACAGTCTTGAATCCATAAAATTAATCATGCATAAGACAGATATAAATAAATAAATAACTTGATCATTTGCTTATTTAATAGTTAATTTATTGAGTGGACAATAAATAAACCTATGAAACTATGGTAAAAATCCATATGTAGGTCTTGAATGAGTTACAACATTCCACCTATCCACCCATGTGTCACCTGGGTTGGTTTCATCTTAGTTCCATAATGACCTTCCTCTATACACTTCATGATACTCCTTTTATTACATATGTTTATAACTCACAAATAGGTGTGGGAAACCAAGAATATTTTAAGGGGAATTACATCAATAATCTTGGAAAAACATGTGCTACATAATAAATGAGTTATGGGTGACACACATGACATCATATTTAATTTAATAACAAATAATTACTAAATAATGAGAAAAAATAAATTAAATAAAACTAACACATGAACAAGTCTGTCCAACACTCATGACCAGTTATTAATGCATTGAATACACAAAATTACATTGGATAGAATTAACTTAAATTAATTATTTATTAATAAGATAAATTCCTTTATAATAATTAATTAATTCATATTATCTTAATGCTCATCACAATCATTTTGGAGATACCCATCATGAATACACTCGTAGAGAATAAATAACATGACAAATAATTATAGATAATTACATTAAATTAATTTATTATTTATTAATTTTTTAAAACCTTTATTACATAGTTAGACACATTTGGTGGAAATTGTGTGATTAGGTTTTAATGCTGCAATTAAGTATTTTAATGTAATTTTAATTATTTATTTTATTAAGAGACTACAAAACATATACTAACAAACTACATGCAATGTTCCTTGATTGTATTGTATCAAAGATAAATGAATGGGGATTCAGTGTGTATCTCAACCAGACTACATGAAATGTACTATCCAACTACACAACACGTGTTACAATTACCATGTTTCTCTATAACTTTCTGATTGACCTGGTGTATTCTCTATATAGAATCACATAAAAAGTACTTTGGCTACACTCCGTGTGTTCCTGTTTACAGTGTGTCTTCATAATTCACCAATTGGCTTGGTGTGTAATTCATATGCTGGAATTAATGGGTTATAAGATGTGTACACCAGGTACATTCCATTTGTACCATTAATTATATAGGTTTTCAGTATAACGTGGTTTGAAATCATGTTATTTTCCACATGGTAAGAATGACTTTCACCACTACACCATATAGACTAAACGATGTGTATTCTATCTACACACTATATCATCTGAAAAACCATGTGGCAGGATAGCCCAGTATATTTGTAGTATTCAATAAATGCACCAAATATAACAACGTATTGGTGTATTATGTATCTCATGACACATCTAGGTGTAGTGAACTTGGGTACACAACATGTAATTTGGATACACATCTTATACCCCGATCAACTGACTAGAAAATCTGTCATCTCCCAAAACCATCTCTGATCATATTAATTCTATTGCTGGGCCTTTATAAAATATGAATCTTGAATGATAAATATTCAAAATATTAAAATCACGTTAATAAAACTTCAAATTTAAAGAAAGTATAATCAAGAAATGAAAGATCTAACCACTATTGTGCATATAAATCAACAATAAAATAAATAATTATAAATTTTAATGTAACCCATTTGATATCACTTGAAGGTTGCATACACAGTGGAAGTAACTTATAGAAAAGTAACTACTAAGGTTTTTGTCAGATTCGATGGATAATTCACAAATTGTGCAAGACGTGAAGGTATTGGCCAATGATTTTTTTCATTGAATATTAACACAAAAAGCTCAGAACCTAAAGAGGATCTTTTGTATGTTAAATTTAAAATTAATTTAAATTAGATTCGAGGAATGATTAACTCATATTAGGATCTCTCTTTGATGGTGATATTGATCATCCAAAACACTTTTCATATAACCATAATTACGTATAGAGGACTCAAACTTTATCCCCTATTGTTGTAATCCACATGTTGTTATTTGATCTCTAAACAACAACAATACATTATTGGGTGATAGTGGGGTGGATTGATCATTTTTATTTATTCATCTTGATTTCTTTAAGTTTATTCGAGCTTGAAGGAGTTCTTCTCATTTTTGAAAAGTGAGAGGAGTAATCTAGAGAGTAATTTATTATGCACAATGATTATCTAATTCTTGATTAAACCTACACAATAGGCATAACATTCTATTTATATTGTTATAGTTTAGGATAAAATATCATTTAATTTCACAATAAACCTTAAATAATATAATAAACCATATATGACCCCATGCCATATTACAATAATAATAGTATTTTATTATGTGTGAAAACTGGTATAATAATAAATATTATTTTACTAGATTGTAAATTAATATTTGTCACAAAACATAAACTTGGTCCTCCCATACTCCCCAAAATTTAAAAAACAGATTAATAAATATTTATTTTGAAATTTATTTATAAAATAAATATTCAATTCATAGTTTAATCAATTTTTTTATTAAATATTCAATAAAAAAATAAATATTATATTTCATTACAATTTAATAATTACCTTGAAATTAAATATTTATTTAATTTATATGATTAATATATCTTGAAGAAAATTATTCATTGGTCTTGAGAATAATATTTATTCTAATAATTAAATACAAATAGAATTTAATTTTAATCAATGGATATAGTTTGTGTGTGACCCTGTTGATAAGGTGAAATCATATATACATTTTATATCATTTTATTTGGGATTATTCATTTTTTACTTGACAGTGCACTAGGTATGTGTTGCTCATTATAGTGAATAGACTTTCAAGGTTTCAATGCAAAATCTGGAGAAATTGACCAAAAATGACTATTACACCTCATGAAACTCCATTACACAATGTGTAGTCATATTTCATGGCATATGAAAAGTCGTGAGGAAAGTTGTGAAAGAATTCCAATCCATAAAGTGATTAAACAATGTGATTCACCAATACACATCGTGTAAATTTAAAACACAATTCCAAATTTCAAGATCAAGACCGAAGGAAGATACATGTCATGCAAACAAGTTAGACATCATGAAAAGTGTCAATTTCCAAATCCTGAAGATTTCAAATGAGTTTTGCAGGAGATTCACACATATTCAAAATTTGTGTAGAAAACCTTGTATTGGACTTAAATTACATGAATACCCATTACAAATCATTTAATATCTAGAATGTTTACTTATAGGAGGCACAAAACAAACCAGATGTGATGGGATTATGTAATTTATGTTGTTTCTCTCATTCTTCTCGCTTGAGCTTATTCCACCCTTTCTCCCTGAACTCATTTTTCATCAATTATCTTCATTGTTTTATGATTATTCAATCCATGTGGATAAATTTTCGAAGTTTTCTTCATCCATTTTTTATCACCAACACCATTTTACATTTATTATTCATCTCGATCATCAATATATGATGAATTCTTGCTTCATTAGTTCTTGTTTTTATTTCAATTAAGTATTTGATTATAATTTTGATTTATTCGAGAATCACGTTAATTATTATTGATTTCATGTTCATTAATTCATTAATATCAATCATTTCATGTTCATTAATCACTTAATCCCAATTTTTATTGTTGTGTTAATAATGTTGGCAATTAGTTATCTATTTTTAATCGATTCTACCATGAGTAGATAAACCACATAGGGTATGTATCAGGAGTAGGGGTGTTTGAATTTAATGAATATTTAATTCTCAACTTGGTAACCTTAAGTAATAGTAATGAGGTTATAAAATAGTTATTTATCTAATTCTATTATGTGACCCTAACTATGGGAAGTTTGAATGAATAAAACTGACTTGATTGGAGTATAATAGGTTATGACCAATAACCTATGCCACTTTCTGCCATAGAATCAAGGATTAATGCATCTAGGTGGAAGATATCTCTATCCCAAGGAATAAATGTCCCTTGGATAGATCTAGTTGGCTTGAACATAAGAAAATAGTGACCTTTTCTTACTTCAATCCTAAACCTTAGGAAAATACCAAGTTATAATTAAGATCATCCTTTTTCCTGAACCTTGAATTTGATCCCAATCCCTTCTTTATCTCCAACCTTAATCTAAAAATCCCTAAGCATTATTAATTTACTAAGATCAATAATCTTGTGAGGATTCCTACCCAAAGGGTCCTAAGACCTAGTTCCTTCTAGCCAATCCAAATCCTGATGGGACCAACCCCATAATACCACTATACTACAACTTTGTAGCAATTGTAGTTTGGGAAAAATGGATCTAATATGACCACAATATGAAATATTTAAATGTTGAATGTGGGAACTTCATGTTTTTGTGCTATTTCTAAGGATAAAAAGGACTGTGCTAAGACAAAAAAACCTATAAAGAGAACCTAGAATTACCTCAACCAATTACCATTTCTATTTTCCTTTCTATTTTCTTAATTTTCAAACGTCACTGCATCCTTTTATTCTGGTTGTGGTCCAGTGCAAGAATCAAGGCCCTTTGACTCATTCAAGGATCCCTAAAACACAAGAATAGATTGTCTTTAAACCTGAAATCAAAAGATACATTTCTTCATGCCATTATTTAAAGATGGAAGACCGCAACAATCCTTATAGTCTAAACCTACAAAACATGCAACCCACAATACATGGAGAGAATCTAGTGAAATTCGAGCACACCATCATGGATTATGGATTACCATTAATCCATGGTGCTATGACCAATATTTTACTCCCTCCTATAGAGAAAAATACATTAGAAATTAAACATAGAATCATTTATATGATATAGAATATGGTAAAATTTAGTGTACTTCAAAGTGAAGATCCCCATGAGCATATCATGAACTTCATAGAAGTTTGTGACACCTTTCGCAACCAGGGAGTATTTTCTGATTCCAAAAGAATTCATGTATTTACATTTTAAATATGGGATGAGCCAAGTATTAGCTCAAAATTCAAGAACTTCAGTCCAACATGAATTGGGGTTATTTAGTAAAAAATTCCCCGAAAAGTACTTTCCCCCTATTTGAACATGAAAATAGTGGAACAAAATACTGAATTTCGCTCATGAATATAGTGAGTCAGCTTGGGTAATATGATATTGTTTTAAGGAAATTTCCCCAAAGTTCCCTCATCATGGAATCAATATGTGGATTTAGCTCCATACATTCTATCAAGGCCTCCAACCAGCTACTCACACTGTCGTTTATGTGGTCGCTGATGGAGGGTTAATTCTTAAAATGCCTAAAGTTGGATGAAAAATTCTAGAAGTATTGACTCATAATTACAATCTATTGAAGATAAATAATGGACCTCCTTAGTGTGGGATCCATCAATTTGAAGATCATACTCGACTAGATGCACAATTCAAGGCTTTGAACAAGAAGTTGGTATCATTTAAAATACCAGCTACATCACCTTCCCCTCCAACTCCAACCATGGAGATTTAGTCATGAAAAATGTGTTGTGTCACACACCTTTATCAAAAATATACAACAAGTGTTGATGAACAACTGAGCCACAATTTTAATTATGTTAATTACAATCAAAAAAGTCAACAAATTAGTAGCCACAACAACAATACGTTCAACAAATCCCAGTCCAACAACAACAAAAAAATAATTAAGGATACTACCAGAAAAGGGGTTGTGCGACACAATTTAGAAACCAAGGATAACTAGGATAATATTTGATGAATCCTATTCCTAGAACACCACAATAAGAAACACCACAAACCATCCCTCCTAGATCTCATAAAAAATTTCAACTAGCTCCACCAAGACCTCCACAACCAGTCGTAGCTCTGAAATTGAATTTGGAAAATCTACTTTCAACATTTTTTCAAAATAAATAACATAGGATGTCCACCCAAGTGATGAAAATATAGAAAAAAAGGGTATAACTTCTTAACCTTGATCATAAAATGGGTTAGATATCACAGGCCTTTTCTGAGAGATCGCCAGGTACTCTACCTGGTAATACAGAGACATACCCGAGGGAAGAAAAAAATGTAGTGGTTCTAAGGAGTGGAAAAGTTCTATATTTTCATAAACCATGTGGAGGATAAGTAAGAGAAGTTGAGGAACCGAAAGAGAATATAACAGTCATAGAAGAAGAAGTTTATAAAAAGAAAAATGGATCTCCTCAAGTGATACCTCAAGAAGTACCACCTTTTGAAAATGTCCCAATAAGAGAGAAACCTAAATAAGAAGTATATATTTCTCCAACACCTTATAATACATATCTTCATTTTTTTAAAAGAATTAGGTAGTGAATAATTGAAGGAAATACATGATTTTTTTGGAGATGTTCAAAAAATTGCACATCAAAATTCCTTTTTCTAATTAAATTTCTCAAATCCCTCCCTAGTACACTCAAGTATTCCTTTATAGAGACTACTACTGCAATACCACTCTTCATAAACTAATAATTGACTCAATCAAAAGATTAAAAATTGATTTAATTCTAGAAAATACATAAACAATCAATTTCATGGGGGGTGATTGATATTAAAGGGATCAATCCTGCATTTTGCACCCATAAAATTTTACTTAAGGAAGGTTTCGAACAAAAAATCCAACCCCAGAGATGCCTAACACCATGAAAAAAGGAGGTTGTTAAAAATGAATTTCTTAAAAATTATTATTTGGGAATAATATTTTCTATCTATGATAGTGAGGGGGTGATCCTACTATAGTTCATTCCCAAGAAAGGTGGTCTCATAGTAGAAAAGAACGATGGTTATGAACTGATCTAAACTCAAACCATCGTTGGATGGAGAGTATGTGTAAACTACAAAAATCTTTACACCGAAACCCAAAAATATCATTTCACCATGCCTTTCATGGTTAAAATTTTTGAGATGCTAGAAGGAAATGAATTATACTATTTCTTTGATGGTTATTCAGGATACAACCACATTGCAGTCAACCTGAAAGACTACTCTAAAACAACATTCACTTACCCATTTGTTACCTACACCTATAGGCACATGTCATTTGGTATGTGTAATACACTAAATTTTTTTCAGAGTTTCATGAAACATATATTCCATAATATGGAATAGGAATTGTTATAAATTTTTATAAATGAATTTTCAGTTTATGATAGATCTTTTGAGGTCTATCTAAGAAATTTTGATTTAGTCCTACAATACTACTAAGAGAAGTGAATAGTTTTAAACTAGAAAAAATGTCATTTTATGGTACAAGGAGCCATAGTAATTAGATAAAAAATTTACAACGATAGCATAGAAGTGGATATATCCAAGATAAAAGTGATCAAAGATTTACCTGATCCTTCAACAATCAAATTTATAAGAAGCTTTCTATGACATTCTCGATTCTATCTGTGATTCGTGAGAGATTTTTCAAACTTTTCACACCCTATGACACACTTTTTATCAAAATAAACTCCATTATAATTCATTGAATAATATTGATAGAAATTCAATACCATGAAGAAAAACTTGGTATCCGCTTCTATTATCATTTCACCAGATTGGGAGAAAGAATTTGAGTTGACGTGGGACGCCAACGACTTTACTATTGGTGATATTTTAGAAAAACAAGTCTGACACATATTCTTATCCATATATTATTCCAGTCACACAATGAATAAATCTTAGGTAAACTACACCACTATAGAGAAGGGGATTTTATCATTTGTATTTTCTTTTGAGAAAATTTTCTCCTATTTAGTTTTGTCAAAAGTGATTGTGCACACTGATCATTATGCCCAAAAATATTTTATGAATTAAAAGGATCCCAAAAAAATACTTATATAGTTGATCCTATTTCTACAATAATTCTATATTTTCATCAAATATACCAAGGTAATTTTTTTTGTCACTTATCATTTATCCCAACTTCTAATTCCCCATATAAAAGATGATGATGATCCCAAAATTGAAGTGGAATTCCCCAATGAAACAATTTTCATCATAAATACAAAGTAACAACCATGATTTTTTGAAATTGAAAACTAGTCCTCCATGGGATATCTATACCCATACCTTTCCTACCAGTAAAGGATAATATTTTTGGTTAAAGATTTACACCACTACAAGGATGAACCACCATTTTTAAAGTGAAGTGATGTTGGTTTGCTACGTTGCTATATCCCATAGGATGAAATCCCAATTATTTGAGACAAGTGTTATACATCACCAAATAGATGAAATCACAGAATAGAATTCATAATAGAAAAAATTCTACAAAGAATACTTTTCTGGCCCACACTCTACCAAGATGAAAGGGATTATTTTCAAAGCAGTGATATGTTCTAATAAAATGGAATCATTGGAAAAAAGAACAATATTAACTCAAAACCAAGTATGAAATTCCAAATCTTTAGTGTGTTGGGGATAGATTTCATGGGACTCTTTTCCAATTCACATGAAAAAACCTATATCTTTATCGGCATTGACTACATTTCCAAGTTGGTAGAAGCTAAAGCTACAACTCATGAATCCACAAAGGTGGTCATCAATTTCGTAATTAAAAACATGTTTTCATGATTTGAATTTCCTAGAATAGTCCTTAGAGACTAGAAAAAACATTTCAATAATAAATATATCAATGTAATTCTTATAAAATACGGCATCGAGTACAACACAGAAACTCCCTACCACAGAGAAAACAAGAAGGCAAGTTGAATTGTCAAACAAGGAAATCAAATAAATCCTAGAAAAAACCATAAACCCAAGTCAATGTGATTAGAGTTTTAAATTAGATGATTTACTTTTGGTGTACAACACTGCATACAAAACACCAATTGGTACCACACCATTCCAATTGATATATGTAAAACCATGTCATTTGTTAGTAGAACATGAACA
This sequence comes from Viscum album, assembly GCA_963277665.1. NCBI lineage: Eukaryota > Viridiplantae > Streptophyta > Magnoliopsida > Santalales > Viscaceae > Viscum > Viscum album. Next base: position 673,854,033 of record OY728123.1, read on the forward strand.
TCACTCTTCTTGGGAAATTAAAAAGCTCAATTTGGATTTTCAAAAATATGGGGAAGCTAGGATGATACAATTGGATGAATTGGAAGAAATAATAAATTATGATTATGAAAATTATGTGATCTATAAATTAAAAAAAAAATAAATGACCCAATCAACGCATTGAAAGATATATTTTTTCCCCAGGAAATAAGGTCCTATTGTCCAACTCAAGATTAAAATTGTTCCCCGGAAATATGAAATCAAAATGGTTATGAACCTTTTTGGTCATTTGAGTGTTTCCTTATGGGATGATCAAGATTAAGAAAGAAGGAACACCCCATTGAATGTCAATGTTAAAAAGGTAAAAATATATCAAGAACCCTTCCAGGAAGGGTGTTTAATCATCTTAAGATTAATATAATAATAAAAGCATTAACCTCTCGACATTAAATGAAGTGATGACTAGGAGGAAACCCTGGTTAGGTCACCCTAGAATAGAGTAGTTTAGAATAATCTTATCTTAGCTTAGGGCCTAGTGGGAGCAAAGGAAAAATGTCACAGTCATTTTTGAGCAAAAAGAAAAATTACACATCTTTTCATACAAAGTCATGACATGTACCTTTCACTTCCATAATTAATAAAATTAAGTAATTACACAACAGGAATATCATTTACATTTCATGTAATTCCATGATGTCTCTAGGTTGTGAACCCTAACTTCACGCCACATGATCCCATTCCCTCTACTTCTCGCACTCAATCTAACTCCTACCCTCCTCCAAAACCTCCCTTCCTACCCCTTAACCGAGCCTACCCTAACTAATTCTACACTTTCCCCCCTCTATGCATCCAAACCTATGACATCAATGGACCAAATCGAAACCATTTGAAATCCACCTTCCAATACCGTTCCTAAAGGGAATGATTCCTCACTAACCAAATGCAAGAAACGAGCCACATCCCCATCACCTCCAAAAGCTTTATCCTCGACCTCTGTGACTGTACCTAAACAGCCCACTATCCTAGAGGAGTCCCACTCAAGATCCAATGAGTTATTTGATGATGAAAAACCTCATATGCACCCTATCATTCACTTTTCATACCCAAAACACCATGTGGATCTCAAACATTTGTAGGTAAAGCTGATGAGGACCAATAAAGTAACGATTTTTCTATTCTCTCTTGTTTGAATATTATCCATGAGGTTATATATCTCTTTGAGCACCTAAAAATTTCATCTATTATTGAGTTACATGAGGAGATGTATCAGGATATATTTTTGGAGTTTTTTAAACATTTTAGGTCTCTATTGACAACATCTGCTTCAGACTAGGTAGAGGAACTCATGAGATTCCTTTCATGAAATTTATAATAGGCCTTAGAATTTACACTAATGATTTAACCACATTTGAGGTATTACCTACCCTACATCTTGAGAAAGTAATGTTAGATTCAAAGAGAAACTAGAAAATAATTTCCCAGTATACTCACACTAAGAATAATCTCAAGATTATGAAGTCCACCCAGATCCAAGGTCCATCGCTCCACATCCTACAAAGGGTCTTGAAACATGCCTGGTTCACTCGAGATGAGTTTCATGACCGTTTTAGTCAGATAGACATTATCATACTCACTACATCCATGGGAATATCTACCATCCACAAGGACTATCAGTTTTCATTATACTATTGAGATCATACATAGTAGACATGAGGCCTGATGATGGGTGGATCGATCATCACACATTTGGCCCATCATCTTGGTGTTTTTGACATCGTTCTTCCACTCACCTCCCTCAGTATGATGGAATGCATTGATTTTTTTGATTCACAATATAAAGATTCTTTTGAAGGATAAAGACCTCTACCGATGGATACTAGGAGTAGTTGAGGTTACTAATGAAGTTCCCATCAATCATTCCATATACCTTGCACCACCTAAAAAACCCACCACCACCCCAGTACATACACTTTCTGTACCCACACCGGACCCCACCCATATACTTACATCTACTACTTCCACCTACACCATTGCTCCACCCACCCATTATTTCCTTATTGATCTCTAGGCTATGATGCTTTGAATACTAGAGAATCTATAGAAGATCTCCCAGCATTTCCACATCCCTTTTGTAGAGCTATCCCATTTCACCACCCCTACACCACCATCATCTCCTGTAGCATTTCAGCCACCACCAACCTCTTACGGTACCTTATAATCTACCACTTATTCCCCAGCCCCAACCCCAACCACCCATCCTTCATATATAATATATCATGCTTCATAGCCAGAGTATATGAAAGAGAAATCCTAGAGAGGAAAGGGACCAACAACCACTCCATCCACTGAGGTGTATTTCGTTGATTTAGCTTCCAAACCCATGGCCACACTCCGGATCGGTACCTCCACACTACCCACTACCCAAATAGATGCTATCACCATGAAACCACCATAAAAAGATGAACACCTAGCCCATTCTACTATCAAAACTATTGACCTGGCGAGGTACCTGTAACCACAATTTTTGCGGGGGTGAACTGTAAATGATGTGCTTGATACCATTGATTTTCTTATTCTACCCTAGTCATCTCCTCCATTTTTTTACTTATAGGGTGCTCATTGTTTTTGTACTATATGTATTCCTATTCATGATGTATCATTTCGATTCATATATATACCTGGGATACTATTTTTTGATATATTTTAATTATATCATTTTTAAATTCATTATACTTTTATAGTATCCATCTATAGATTCTATATTTATTTTATTGTCATCGATGTACCTTTCCAAAATCTTCTTTTGTTCAATGAGTGACTCAACATTCGAATGTTGTCGAGCACCTACTTCAGGAGATGTCACTTGAGATTCATGGACAACAACCACCACCACGAGCACAAATACCTTTACTACCACATCGTATTCATGATTGGTATGCTTCTAAAGTGATAAATCCTACCAAATGACCATCAAAGCTAGAGGATATTTTCACAAGTAGCTGTAGAAGAAAGAGGAGAGTTGAGCCAATTGATGATACTGACTAATACTTTGGTCCATCCATCTGGATGACGATGTAATTGTTAGCACTTTATGTGAGGAAAACTATAATTCATATATTTTTTCTCAAATTTTTAGTTATGATTTTGTCCTAGCCATCCTTTTATATCCTTCTCCTTTTCATCACGAGTCACTATGAGCCTTATTGTATACACACACCTGAAATTATATCAAATGTATTTCATTTCTATTCTCTGTGTGAAATTGATATTTTACTACTTACAAAATATTTAAACCCTGTAGACTAATGCTTTATCTAGTGTAAGATTTGTATTTCTAACCAATTTTTCATGTCACCCAATTATAAAATCAATACTGTTAAAACATTTCCCCATGGCATGCCACTCATTACAAAGATCTCGTGATTCTTTAGTATTTTATTTTCTAAATTTCAATTTCCATTTCCACCCATTATCTTCCATAACCCTCCTGTAACATCCCGGTTCCGGAAGCCACCCAAAGGCGCCCCGTACCCGGTTGGTCACATAGACTCAAGCGCATTTCCCCAAATGCCAGAGGCTACTGACTAGTAGTGAGGGCCTTTGATGTGATAGTGGGGAAACTATGCCCTCATTGGCAGAGTGCATAGTGGAAATAACAAACATGTAGTAGCGGAAGCAGTGAATAACCAACAATAATAAACAGTGGAAGAATAAATCAATAAACTGGAGAACATATGTATATATGGTATGATGCAAGATACAAATCTAGGAAAGCATCGAAACAAGTCAAAATGATGAAAACACCACAGTACCAATACAAGTAAAAAAGAAAAGAAAAAAAACAGCTCCTCAGCATCACAAGACGAAGCTTGGTCCCTTGCTCTCCTGCTCCAAGAAATCAAGTTCCAGAAGCCAAAGGGCACTTGCCCTTGTCTATACCTACAACAACATAGACTGATTGGGCCCAAGAGCCTGGCCTAAATAGAGTGTGAGATAAAAATCTCAGTAGAAAACCACCTGAAGATCTATGCCTAATAGTTAGTGAGTATATGGCAGGTAAAAGTACAATAAGCAGTAAACAGCAACCGCAAGCAGTAGGCAGTAAACAGTAAGTAGTGAAGTAGGATGATACACAATAGTAATCAATCCACAACCAACAACATCAGTGAAAAAAACAGCTAACCCAAACAGGAAACCCTCTGGGAATTACCCGCATCCATCCCCTCTGGGCAGTGCACTCATCCTAACCCCTCAGGTTTTGTCATATGAATTTATGACACTCTCTAGGGAAACTCACTTGATCAATTCCCCTTATATTCTAGGGTAGTCAGGGACTCTCTAAGGAAGATCACGTGGTCTAACCCTCTTACCCCCAAGTTCTAGAGACTCTCTGATGAGGATATCTCGGTTAATTCCTCCTATAGCCTTTGGTATACCACATACTCTTTGAGGAAGCTCACTCGGTCAATTCCTCCTCTAGCCTGGGAAGGTTCTTAAAGAGAAATCAAACAAGGTAAGACTCTTTGAGGAAGCTCACTCGGTCTACCCTCCTACAATCTATAAAATCTGAAGGCACTCTGGGAAGCTCACTCGGTCTATCCCCTATGGCCTATAATGTCTAAGACTCACTAAGGAAGCTCACTCGGTCTAAACTCTTGTAGTCTGTAATGTCAAGGACTCTCTGGAAAGCTCACTCGGTCTATCCCTTATAGTCTATAGCACAAGGTTCTCACAGCCCTATGCCAGTCAGTACATGATAATTCTATAAGGCCAAAGTACAACTATAGAGCTACTTGGCTAACATTTTATAGGACAAAAAGAATGTTATGCAAAACACTCCATTCTACAGACACACGGCATGGAAACAGTCATAACGGCCAAAGGCTAACAAGACCACAAAGGTCATAAATAGAGAAAAGCTAGGGAAAAACATCCAAGAAGAATAAATTATCCTCTAACATGATTAAATTAACTCTACACAAGCATACAAGCAAGTCAAGAAAACAACAAGGGAAAAAAGGTAAACACGCAATACCCCATTCATGGGTATTGGTGGAATTTTCACATAAAACTCAAAGACTTTGAATGGTAAGGCACAAACCACCTACCTCGATCCTTGGAGATAGATATACTTGAACCACGATGACTGATTCTCCCTTGAACATCGTAGATCTAAGAAAATGTAAAAAACTCTCAAACCACGATAACTTGAGAAAGATGAAGAATCAAGGAATGAAACTCAAGAAGAAGGAAGAACTCACTGCTGCGGTTCCAACACAATCGATGACAGTCGAATCGGCCAATAGATGGAGGATCAGGAATCTGGAGAATTTTCATGGTCGTACGACGTCTCTCGGTTGAACCAGACCTAGAAGAAGACGTTTATGGTGATCAAGCGCAACCCCGGTCCAATTAATGAAAAAAATAAAGTACACAACATGTAATTTTAGAGTACACAACATGTAATAGGTCTTTCCATACTCCGCCAAAATCGGCCTCCACGTCACCCCTACACACCGTGTGTGTGTGGCCCAGACACGGCCATCACACAACATCAAACGGGAAAAGAGTACACGACATGTACTCAGAAAGTACACAACGTGTACTTCAAATATTTTCAGAAACTTCATTTTTCTCAAAAAATCTAGAAAAAAGAAGGACATACCTGAAACGAAGATCCGGTTCTTACACAATTTCCCCCTTAAATAAATTCATCCTTGAATTTCCCTATCTAGGCATAGAAGAAGAAACCCCGAACAGCTCTGGCCACTGCGATCGTACATCGACCTCCCTCTCCCAGGTCTCATCCTGTACTTGCCCATTCTTCCAAAGCACCTGTACTAAAGGAACATACCACCCATAGAGAACCTTCATACTACGATCGACAAACCTGATGGGATTATCCTCAAACCATGAATCCGCTTTGAGATCAAAATCCTTGGGCTGAAATACATGTGACGGGTCTGAAAAGTATCGTCGGAGCTGAGAGACGTGGAAGACGTCATGCATGGCCCAATACCTCTGAGGTAACTGCAACCGATAGGCAACTGGCCCAACTCTCTCCAACACCTCAAACGGCCCGATGTACCATGGTGAAAGCTTACTCTGTATCCGAATCCTCTTGTGCCCCAACCTCGGTGCGACAAGTAGGAAAACCTGATCTCTGACCTCGAACACCAGAGGTCCTCTCGGCTGATCAGCATAAGACTTCTACCGAGACTATGCTGTAGCCATACTCTTCTGAATCAGCTCTATCTGCTCTGAGGTCTCCTGAACAAGACGAGGTCCCATCAAAGCTACCTCTCCTACCTCCATCCAGCATAAGGGTGATCGGCATGGCCTAACGTACAAAATATTGTAAGGTTCCATCTGAATTGTATCCTGAAAACTATTGTTGTAGGTGAACTCCACCAGAGGGATATGCTTCTCCCAAGAACCGCCAAAGTCTAGAATGCAATCTTGAAGCATATCCTCATGTACCTGGATCGTGTGCTCGAACTGGCCATCAGTCTGGGGATGGTATGCTATACTCAAAAGTACCTGCGTAACCAAATCTTTTTGAAGTCCCTGCCAGAACTGAGAAGTAAAGCGCACATCCCTGTCTGAGACGATGGAGTGTGGAACTCCGTGCAGTCGTACAATCTCTCGGATGTACAACCATCCCAGATCATAAACAATGAAGGTTTCCTTGATCGGAAAGAAGTGAGAAACCTTCGTAAGCCTATCGATGACAACCCAAACAGTGTCGTTCCCTCGAGGTAACCTCGGTAACCCTGTCACAAAATCCATCACGACGCTATTCCACTTCCACTCTGGAATAGGTAACTGCTGTAAAAGTCCTGCTGACTGTTGATGTTTTGCCTTTACCTGCTGACAAGTAGAACATATCATGACGACACCAGCAACATATCTCTTCATACCTGGACACCAATACTAGGGATGAAGATCCTGATACATCTTGGTGACTCCAGGATGAACTGCCCAAACTGAGGAATGAAAATCCCACATCAGCTCCTCGTGTATGTCTGTTGGAACCCATACGCATCCCTTGAAATGCAAGATCTCATCCTCACCCACTCTCCATCCAGGAAGAGGATCCTCTCCTGACACGCTCTCCCATAGGACTAATCCTTCTGAGTTTGATAGCTGCCTCATCTGTACCTGATCAAGTAGTGTAGAGGTAACAACTACAGAAGATAGAAAGGTCTGTCTCTATCTTTCATGCACCTCCTGATGCATCTCAATGAACAGAGCCACAAGCTTCCACTCACTGCAAGCCTCCTAAACTCCCTGAATCTGATTTCTCCTTCTCAACGCATCTGCCACTACATTGCCTTTTCCCAGCGTATAGGCAAGCTCGAAATCAAAAGACTTAAGATACTCGACCCACCTGCACTATCTCAGATTCAGATCACGCTGAGTGAATATGTACTTGAGACTCTTGTGGTCGGTGAAAACCACAAAGTGCTCTCCCAGAAGGTAATGTCTCCAAAAACATAAGGCATGACCAACAAATTCCAACTCTAGATCATGCGTTGGGTAGTTCCTCTCATCTGGCCTCATCTGCCGAGACCCGTACGTAATGACTCCATCTCCCTGCATAAGCACATCGCCCAGCCTGATACCTAAAGCATCACAATAAATAGTATAGCTCTTGCCTGGATCTGTCTGGACTAGTATCGGTGCTGACATCAACCTTCCCTTTAGCTCTTGAAAGGCTGACTCACAAGAATCTTACCAAAAGAACTTTTCCCCCTTCTTGGTCAGACCTGTCAATGGTGCTTCTAGGCCTGAAAAGTCTTGTATGAAGTTCATGTAGTATCAAAACAACCCTAGGAAACTCCATATCTCAAATAAGTTTTTTGGATGCCCCCAGGAAACTACAACTCACTTTCTTTGGGTCCACTGAAACTCTTGTCTCTGAGATAACGTGACCCAAGAAGTGAATCTGGTCCATCCAAAAGTTGCATTTTGAGAGGTTAGCATACAACCGATGCTCTCTCAGTGTACTCAGAATGATATCAAGATGTGTGGAATGGTCATATAGAGTGTGAGAGTACACCAAGATATCATCCACAAATACCACGATGAAGGAGTCCAAGTAAGGATGGAACACTCTGTTCATCAGTGCCATGAAAACTGCAGGCACGTTCGTGAGACCGAATGGCATGACTATATACTCGTACAGACTATACCTACTCCTGAAGGCTGTAAGAGGTATATCTGAAGGTCTAACACACAACTGATGATAACCAGACCTCAAATAGATCTTCGAGAACACCCGGGATCCTCAAAGATGATCAAAGAGGTCATATATCCTCAGAAAGGGATACCGCTTATTGACCGTCAACTGGTTCAGCTTCCGATAATCCACACAAAGCGGAAGGGTACCATCTGAATTCTTCGCAAACAGGATAGGCGAACCCCAATGAGAAGTACTGGGTCAGTTGAAACCCTTTTCCTGAAACCCCTTCAGCTGCTTCTGGAGCTCCTGCAACTCAGGTGTAGCCATCCTATAAAGAGGAATGGACACCGATGCTGCTCCTGGAACGAGCTCAATCGAGAAGTATACATCATGATTCAGCGGCAAACCTAAAAATTCATCAGGAAAGACATCCCTGAAATGATCCACCACCGGGGAAAGTCTAACTATCAAGTCCCCGGGTCATCCAGATAAAGACTGGAAATCTGGGCTGTAACTTCCCCTATCCCATGATGCTCTGATCTAGATATACCCGCTTGGACATCCCACCCACCTCTATGAAGAAAGGATCCGCCCTCTAGTTATATGAAACTGACCCTTTGGCGATATCAATCAACAAATTCCTGGAAGGGAACCAACCAGTCCATCCTGAGAATGACTTCATAACCCGCCACCTCTAGGACATAGAGGTCCCATAAGAAATGACACACCAAAACCTCAAGAGGGCACTCTTTTAACTGACATATTCTAGATGTCCTTGTCCCCAAAGGTGTGTCTAGTGTCAACGAGTCGACAGAAGAAAAGATACAGAGCCCAAGGCTCTCCACGACCGCAATAGAGATAAAGGTATGGGAAGCACCAGTATCGAAAAGAGATGAAGATAAAACTGATGCTACTAAAATCGTGGCTCGCACTGTAGAAGGCCCGGAATCCTACTCCTGGTAGGTCTGCTCCATGGAAAATTATTGGCCTGCACCACGGCCCTATAGCCCTCGCTGACCGCTCTAAGATGATCCACTCTGCTTTCACTGATGACCTGGTGACTGACCACCATAGCCACGACCTCCACCTCGGCCTGAACGGCCGGAAGAACTCTAGTTCCTAGACTGGTGGGAAACTGGCGAATCATCTCCAGAATGTGGGGTCATAGAAGAACCCCTACCACCAGCTGAAGGTGAGAAGATCTGACAAAAACTCTGAAGATTGACCATCTTGCTGCAAGATCGGAACTCCATCGGATCTCTCTAGCACTGGGGCCAAGTATGCCCACTCCTACCGCACTGGTAGAATTCAACCTGTCTTCCAGAAGACACATCCCGCAAACTCCGATCTCCTCGAGAAGACACTCTACGACACTTCCTACTGTCCGTAGGAGGAATACCAGCTCTCGGTGTCGTACTGCCCTAGATCACTTCTCTAGAGTCCCTCAAATTGCGCTCAGTAATCAGCACCTGGTTGACGATGGAGGATATATAAGTGAACTGGAAGATCTTCACTTGGGTTCAGATCTCTTGCCTGAGACCGTCCTTGAACTTCCTAGCAATAACAACTCATCACCTGCTCGGATTGGTGTGAAACACTGGAAATCAGTAAAACAGGATGAGTACTCCCTGGCAGAAAGAGTACCCTGCTACAGTCTCATAAACTCTCGGGCTCGATCGTCGCTCAGGGTCTCCAGATAGAAGTAGTCATAGAAAGTGCGCCGAAACTTATCCCATGACATACCCTGCTGGCGTCCTAACTGCAAGATCACCTCCCACCACCTTTTGGCGGTGTCCCGTAGCATATAGGTGGCCAGCTTTACCCTATTCTCTGGGGGTATCTCCAGATGCTCTAAGATAGTCAGGGTGGCCTTGAACCACGACTCTACAGCCTGGGGTCCTCCATCCCCAGAAAATGTAGGAGGATGCTGCAGCTGGAAAACCCTCGTCAACTCATCCATCAACGGGGTAGGAGGCGGTGCTCCCTGGAAAGTCCGAATCATCCTTAGGAAATCCTCCCTGGACTGCGCATCAGTTCCTATGATGGGTATAACTGTTGGTGCCAAGGCTATCATAGAAGGAGGATCAATAGGAGGTTCCTCATCAGCCATATCCTGTGTCCGTTCACCGTCTGGAAACTGACGCATGACCATAGGACGTCTCAGAGGCATAGCTCTGAAAGATTAAAATCACACCTTAGATCATGATAACAAAGAGTAAAAACAAAGGAGTATAATGGGAACAGGGTAAAGAAACTATCATGTTTTACAAAACATGACTACATGGCGTGTATAAAAACTACACGACATTCCTTCTTTAGCCATTAAAATGGGCGTGTACTCCTGCCACCACTGGTCGTGTAACTCCCCAAACTACACGGCGTGTTGTTCCCACACATGGCATGTAGTTGAACTCTAAACCCCTGCCTAAGTCTCCTTACATGGATAACCCACACGGTCCAACTAAATCCAGACTACACGACTTGTTCCCTAGGGATACGGCGTGTACTAGACACGGTCTCAGCGGGCCGTGTTTTTATTGACATGGCCGTTTACATGGCTTCCCTTTCATGGTGTGTTCCGAAAAAACAAGGCGTGTATAGGAGAAGATAACACCGACCCATGTTGTTCGTGACACGGCTGGGTACCTGGGACAAAACTACACATCATGTTCTTTACCAACACGGCGTGTTCTAATCGAGCTTCCCCAGCCCGTGTTGTTAGTGACACGACCGTGTACACGACTCCAAACTACACCGCGTGCACCTACCATACACGGCGTGTTTCTAAAGTTATTTTCACGACACCGTGTTTCTGCTCACACGGTCAGTGACACGGCCTAAAACTACACGACGTGTATCCAGAAAGTACACACCGTGTATTCTGGGTTTTTTTGGGAAGTAGCTTAGAAACTGCACAGAAGCCCAGAAACACTAAAAATAAGGCAAAGAGGTGCCAAATTCTGATCCGTGAGGGCCCATACTCCCCGCAAATCAAATATTGTCATCTCATACAGTCATGTACAAGAGAAAACAGGATCATGATCCACCAAATTCTGATTCAAGAGGGCCCATAACACCTCAAGAATCATAATTTATTGTTCCTTTAAGCAAAGTACAACACAATAAATTTCTCTATCACAACAGCTAGGATTCTATCAAGCATCTATCACAACAACATACATAATCTACATAGAGTCTATCACAACAACATGCAACCACTAATGCACCCTAGATGGCATGGCAAGAATGAATGGCATGTGATTTATAAAAAGTTCCTATATGATTCATGAGATGGATTACCCTCATATCATCGTGTTGCGACAGAAATAGAACTATAATATCAAAACAATAACAACACAAGGCATGTGAATCACTCTAGGTGAAATCATATCAACCATAAAATCTCAAAACCAGAAAACTGCAATAAACGAGGTAGTATGGATTTTCCCTGTACACAGGTTAGCTACTCCTGAGAACAGCTTAATACCAAGTACTAAATCCATCCTATTCCCAGATAAAGCTCCAAATAGTAATGCAAGAGAAAAAAACTCCTTTGATACCACTTTGTAACGTCCCGGTTCCAGAATCCACCCAAAGGCGCCCCATACCCAGTTGGTCACATGTCCTCAAGCACATTTCTCCAAATGCCAGAGGCTGCCGACAAGCAACGAGGGCCTTGGATGTGATAGTGGGGAAACTATTCCCTCATTGGTGGAGTTCACAACGGAAATAATAAACATGCAATAGAGGAAGCGGTGAATAACCAAAAAAAAAATAAAAAGTGGAAGACTAACTCAATAAATAGGAGCACATATTTATATATGGAAGGATGCAAGATACAAATCTTGGAAAGCAACCAAACAAGTCATAATGATGAAAACACCACAGTACCAAAAAAAAGTACAAAAGAAAAGAAAAAAAATAGCTCCTCAGCATCACAAGCCAAAGCTTGGTCCCTTGCTCTCCTGCTCCAAGAAATCAAGTTCCAGAAGTCGAAGTGCGTTTTCCCTTGTCTATACCTGCAAAAAAACAATCTTCTTGGGCCCAAAAGAATGGCCCAAATAGGGTGTGAGATAAAAATCCCAGTAGGAAACCACCCAAAGATCTGTGCCTAACAGTCAATGAGTATATGGAAGGTAAAAGTACAATAAGCAGTAAACAGAAACAGGAAGTAGTAGGCAGTAAACAGTAAGTAGTGGATCGGGATGATACACAACAATAATCAATCCACAACCAACAACAATAGTGAAACAAAACAGCTAACCCAAACAAGAAACCCTCTAGGAAGTACAAGCATCTATCCCCTCTGGTCCTAACCATGAAGTACCACAACCCTCTGGGCAGTTCACTTAGCCTAAACCCTCTGGTTTGGTCACACATATTTATGAGACTCTATGGGGAAGATCACTAGGTCTATTCCCCTTATAGTCTAGGGTAGTCAGAGAATCTCTGAGGAAGATCACACAGTCTAACCCTCTTATCCCCAAGGTCTAGAGACACTATGAGGAAGCTATCTCTGTCAATTCCTCCTATAGCCTCAGGTATACCACAGAATCTCTGAGGAAGATCACTTGGTCAATTCCTCCTCTAGCCTGGGAAGGTTATTAAAGAGAAATCCAACAAGGTAAGACTCTTTGAGGAAGCTCACTCCATCTACCCTCCTGTAGTCTATAAGATCTGAAGGCACTCTGGGAAGCTCGCTCGGTCTATCCCCTGTGGCCTATAATGTCTAAGACTCACTGAGGAAGCTCACTCGGTCTAACCTCCTGTAGTCTGTAATGTCAAGGTCTCTCTGGGAAGCTCACTCGGTCTATCCCTTATATTCTATAACACCAGGTTCCCATAGCGCCATTCCAGTCAGTGCATGATAATGCTATAAGGCCAAAGTACACCTATAGAGCTACTTGGATAACATTATACAAGACAACAAACATGTTATACAAAACACTCTGTCATATAGACACAAGGCCTGGCAACAGTCATAATGGCCAAAGGCTAACAAGACCCCAAAGGTCGTAAATAGAGAAAAGTATGGGAAAAACATCCAAGCACAACAAATTATCCTCTAACATGATCAAATTACCTCTACACAAGCATACAATCACAGCAGGAAAACAATAAGGGAAAAAATGTAAACACGCAATACCCTGTTCACTGGTATTGGTGGAATTTGCACATAAAACTCAAAGACTTTGAATGGTAAGGCACAAACCACCTACCTCGATCCTATGAGATTGATATACTTGAACCACGATGAATGATTCTCCCTTGAAAGTCGTAGATATAAGAAAACGTCCAAAACTTTCAAACCAAAATAACTTGAGAAAGAGGAAGAATCAAGGAATGAAACTCAAGAAGAAGGAAGAACTCACCACTGCGGTTCCAACGCAATCGACAACAGTTGAATCGGCCAACATATGGAGGCTCGGGAATCCGGAGAATTTTCATGGTCGTACGACGTCTCTCAGTCAAACCAGACCTAGAAGAATACTTTTATGGTGATCGGGCGCGACCCCGATCCGATTAATGAAAAAAAGAAAGTACAAGGCATGTAATTTTAGAGTACATGACGTGTATTAGGTATTTCCATACTTCGCCAAAATCAGCCTCCACGTCACCCCTACACACCATGTGTGTGTGGCTCGGACACGACCATCACACGGCTTTGAGCGGGAAAAGAGTACACAACGTGTACTCCGAAAGTACACGGCGTGTACTTCAAAAATTTCTAGAAACTTCATTTTTCTTAAAAACTCCAGAAAAAAAGGACATACCTAAAATGAAGATCCAGGTTCTTACATCTCCCATGATACATTAATTAAAAATGAAGACACTATCTCATACTAAGTGTGGAGGAGTTTTTCTTGAGTTTCAATGTTGATAAACTTGAATTTTTTCTTGTTTTAATTTATCTAGGAGACATTTTTCATTCGAAATCATGCTTTAAACATGAAACTCATTACACCCATTTAAATAAAATAAAAGTTAAGATGTTAATTGTTTGAATTCTATGTTTTAATCCTACTTATATTTTTATAATGATTTTTTATTTTAATAATTTAATTAAAATTCAAAATTTTGAAATAACTTTTAATTGAATTATTACTTTATTTTATGCCCTTAGTGATTACCACTTTTCTATACTTACTCCCATTCACGATAGGATTATAAGCCAATGATTTAATATTATTTTCTAAGAATATTTCTTGAGTGACACCTGGTACATGTAAACCTATCATAACATTCATTGAAATCTTATTGTTTCCATGATCAGACAAATAAGATTTTAATATGATTGAGGAAATATTCGTTGAGCTACTTTTTCTTGAGACCCACCTTACATCTTTCCATAATTAAGTCTGTATTTTCCATGAATTACCTTAATATGATGCTACTATTCCAAGATGATTATCCCTTCCTTCCCTAATCTTTATATAATGTATGAATTTATATTGAACAAGTGTGGGGGAAGTTTTTTTTCTAGTGGACATAAGATGATTTTGCTAAGGAGAGGAATTGTGGTACTCTCCTGACTGTTGATTATGATCCATGTTTAATTATTTATTTTTTATACATATCCTATTCCATTTAAAAATAAAAAGAAAATGAAAAAGAAAAAGAAAAAGAAAAAGAAAAAGAAAAAGAAAAAGAAAAAGAAAAAGAAAAAGAAAAAGAAAAAGAAAAAGAAAAAGAAAAAGAAAAAGATATTTGGTTTGTGTATTAGGAAGGTCAAAAATCCCTATTTACAGAATGATGAATTCATTGAAGGATCATATGTGGTTAGGGTATGGATGTGAGATCTGGCATAGACACGAATTTTAAAAAATAAAAATAAAAAAGGAAAAATAAAAATAAAGGAACAAGATACCTTCTTCACTCACTTGATATATATTCATGGATCTACATTGAGTTTCTAGGATAATTGAATTTATTATATATAGAGAAATTATTTCATTACACTTTTCACAAAATTTATGCATTATACTTTAGAGATTACCATTCTTTTTGATCATTCTCATCTCACTATTTACACACCTTCCCACAACCTCGCAATCATTTGACCCTTAGTGACGAAGCCCTAATGATTTATTTTATATTTTTCTTTACGAAGTGGATATTCTAAAACCAATGAATTCCTATGGTTAGGAACATGAATTTCAGGTATAATCATAACTCCAGTTTCATTTCACCTTGAGTGATGAGAGAAAATTCATTGTGAGGTAAATTTCAAGTGGGTATAGAATTTAAGAAACAATTCAAAAATTGTAACCAAATGATTAAAAATTTGTTTAAATAAGTGATCTATGAGGCATGGATAATATTATATATATGGATGATTCAGGAGATTGAATTTTTTCTATTTAAACTTAGTTTTATTTACCACGATATAATGAATGTTTCCACTTTTGGAAATTTCTTACATTTCAAAATCTCTATTTAGATCTTTTTTCTTAAGCTCAATAAACTATTCAATTGTGGGGGAATTTGATAAGATGAAATCTTATATAAATTTTTCTATCTTTTTATTAAATATTATCAATGTTTTACTTTATAATTCATGAGGTATGTGTTGTTTATTAAAGGAAATATGCTTTCAAGGTTTCAAAGGAAAATCTGGAGAAACTGACAAAAAATGACCATTGCACATCACGAAACTCCATTACTTGTTGTGTTGTAATCTTTCATAGAATATTAAAAGTCATGAGGCAAGTAATGAAATAATTTAAAGACATAACATTGGGATGATACAAAGAATCATGTCCCGAAATATTGATCAGTTTAGTATCCTTGGAAGTACTAGATACATTCATAAGTTTTACATTACATCATGAAATAAAAACATCAATAACATTTTCCCCCTTTTTAACACACTTATATCCTTAGCCTATACCTATAGGTCAACCATAAAATACTTCTTCACATCCTGGGAAAAATAAAACATAGAAAGGGGTGAGCTCAGATGCTCAGTAAGGATAACAACATAGCAGAAACTTTAATAAATAAGCATAAAAATTTAAGGCATTGTATAAGACTAAAACAAAAGCCATTTAAACTTAAAATTCAGCATAATATAGAAAATATAAAATCAAATAGTTCCATTTACTTATTTACATGGATATTCTACTAGTAGAATAATTACATTCAATATCAATAGCCACTTTCATAATGAGGGAATGCATAATGCCAGACTTCATAACCACATAGTCAAGGCCCAGTTCCAAGAATATAAATAAGATTTTGTCAAGACCTTATTCAAAGACACTAGTTTTCCTTATGATAACTACCAATTCATCGAGGAGCTATAGCGAGCTCCATCCGTCACTTACTAAGTCCAATTCATTCCTCATATGAAAAATTTTAAACATAATATAAACATTTTTATTAAAACTATAATACAAAATGTAAACACTTTATCTATAAATAATGAATGGTGTAAAAATAACACATACATATTCAAACATATCACATAATCTTCAATACAATATGGATGTTTTTTATCATAATAAATCAACTTCAAACAAGCTTAAAATCCATCAAATCATATTGACATATATGAAATCAAAACTTTTTTAGAGAAATATATCTTTCTATTTTGAAATCATTTAAAAGTAATATAATTATAAAAGAAAACATTTATTTTTAAAATATTCTTATAAGCTTTTATGGGAATATTTGAATATTATATAATGGCGGAAAATATCCACACCCACCATATGTGTTAAAAAAAGACATTCTTAACTTAATTTTGTCGAAAAGGTCATAAAGTACCTTGTTTGGAAAATGATGGAAAGATTCCCTTCAAAACATATATGGTAAAATAAGGGTTTAAATTAATTTAACCCATAGTATAGTAAATAGTAAAAAAAATTGAATTACATTTTTAAGAAAACTCAGATGTGAATGATAAAGAGGTCCTAGTAGATTCTTACATAAAACAACCTCGGCTAATAAAGAGATTGTGAAATTAACCCTTACCTTGTACTTTTCCTTAGTCGAGGGTACTTTAAACTCCTGTATAATAGTTAAATAATTTCTATTAAACTATAAAAGAACCATATAAGTAAATATGATATCATATATGATCTTATAATATTTATTTGTTAATAATATTTTAGTATTATCGTCGTTTCGGGTGTTAACTAATTTGTTTCCCTTTATATTTTTTGTTACATAAGCCATGTTTATTATGGATAGGATGTATTTTATTTTCTTAAACATTATTTTTAATCACCAAATGAAAATTATTTTTTAATGATTACGATGGGGAATTAATCTGATTGCGTTCGTGGAGACGGTAATCCGTACGTATGCATGAGCGACAATATCATTCAATTGAAGGTGAAATCGTATATAATTGAATGTTATATCATATATAAAGAATAATTAACATGTTATATTTAATATTTACATCAATTATACAACATTATTATACCAATCAAAATAATGAAGTGTTTAAATAACAAACTACACCACAACGTGGAGATGGTAAGCCGTACGTACACACGTATGGTGACTTTATCATTCATATGATGGATAGAATAATGAATATGGTTGTAAAATTTTTATAATTAAATAAATGTATATTAAATTTTCTGGATTTATTATTTTAGAATGGAAACAACAAAGAAAGAGGAAGTGTAAGAATAAAAGAACTTGAAAGAGGTGATGAAATATTTACCTCTTCTTCGGGTTCTTCCTTTTGATTTGATCAAAAGGGATTATTAGGTTGGATTTATGACAAAAGGAAGGCCTCTAGGATGAATATAGGAAATATGGGAAGTTATTGGGGGAGGTTTTGGCCTAACCAAAAGGCTTTGGAGGTGTGAAATTAAGAGAATGGGAAGTGCCCTTTTATAAGAGAGGTGATGGTCACTTTAGGAAAAGCTTGAAATATTATTTTATAATAAAATATTTTTCGTTTTATAATGGATCCAAATTTTTTTTATTTATAGGATAAGGTGGATATGGTTCTAAAACCTCTCAACAAATAGGTTTTAGATATGTGTTGGTCACTATATTAACTCTATCTTATAGATTTAACTCTTAGTTAAATAGTTTGTCATTTACCTTATATCTTTTTATTTTTATATTATAAGGTTAATAAACTTACTATAAACTTCCAATAGAACCCCAAGTGGTTCATTATTAATATATATAACCTTATATAAGTCCTTTTTCTGAACCTTATATTTTTAGGAATATTATATCCATTAATAATACAGTATTTGTTATAAAAACTCAATTATGTCAATTTTGACACTATTTAGTATTTGATTTTTTTGAAAATAATAACAGAATGATTACTTTGAAAAACAAATTATTTAATCAATCCTAAAATTTAATATTAACCTATAAAATTAGTGTAATTAATCAACAGTCTCAAATTATATTTATTTGGATATTTATAATATCAATTATTTTAATCTTTCTTTAATAAGGTAATTACTGCATCATCATTGTGTCATAAATAAATTAAAATATTTATGTATAAAAATTATAAATAAAATAACATTATGTAGGAAATATTTTTATATTTATAATGAATATTTATAGTCAAATTTATCTTATGTATTACCCAATATTAAAAAGGGTTTAGTTGTTAAACATTGAATTTATCTCTTTTAACACTTCCTTAAATAATATAATAATAAATGTCCAAATCTAATCCAAGTGAACCAAATAGGATCATATTTTATTCCTAAGGATGTTTTTGGTCTAATTATACTTATCCAATAGAATTAGGACATGTGTTATGGTAATTATGATATCATTTTTACCCTTAATTACCCTATTTACTTTTAACCATGGTAAATAAAAGTGAAAAGTTACTATTCACCAAAAATTATTTTCATCTTATTGAACCAAATTTTACTTACTAATATCATCCATATCTCTCTGAGTTTTGAAATTCAACTCGCAGAAGCGGTAAAATTATGTTTTATGCAATTTTGCAAATGCTTCTAGGAGGTTGGTAAAATACGGTAAAAAGTTCAATAAAATTTTTATATAACTAAACTTATTATAAAATGAATCCAATAAATTACATTGAAATTATATAGGTATTATGTATCTATTTTGACCTAAAATAAATTTAATTAAAATAAATATTTATTTAAATAAAAAATTCAGTTTTAACCAATAACGCAATGTTTTTCACTATTCATCAAAAATTGATAGTTTTCAGAAAAATACCAAAAATTCACCCTAAGCTAATTTCGATATTCAAAATTCAAAAATGAAGTCCATTTTGATTAATAAAATTTATAAAATTTTAAAAGGTGGGTAATACTATTCATAACAGCTTGTTTGGTTGGTCGTGATGTTTTATAATCTCGAAGTTGCGTACAATGCAAGCTATTGAATTATTTAAAGGGAAACATACCATAGAATCATGGGGTGTTACATTCTACCCACCTTAAAATAATTTTTTCCTCACAATTTCTATAATATTACTACATAAAAAGATTCAAGTGGTTCTTCATCATAATTTCCTCGGGTTCTCAAGTGGCCTCTTTCATCTAATGATTTCTCCGTAGAACTTTTACCAGAGGAGTCATCCTGTTTCTCAACACTTGTTCTCTGGTATCATAAATTTTGACATGCTCTTCACAATAAGACAGATCAGGTCCTAGTTCAATTTCCTCATAGGTGAGTAAATAGATTGGGTCAGGCATGTATTTTCTCAACAGTGATATGTGGAACACATTGTGAACTTTGGAGAGACTTGGCAACATTGCCAAATATTATTATACATCCCCAATTCGTTCTAGAATTTCGAAAGGTCTGATGTACCTAGGACTTAGTTTAACCTTCTTACCGAATCGTATAACTCCCTTCCATGGAGATACCTTAAAAAAACATGATCTCCTATCTAAAATTCTAAATCCTTCCTTTAGTTATCGGCATAGATCTTTTTCCTACTTTGAGCTGGTTTGATTTGGGTTTGGATAACCTTCAACTTTTCCATCATTTCCTCAACAAGTTTTGGGCCTAAGATTTTATTTTCACCAACATCATTGCAACAAGTTGGTGTGCGACATATCTTTCCATATACTACTTCATATGGTGCCATTTGAATACTTGAATGGAAGATATTGTTAGGGGAAAATTCTACCAGAGGTTAATATTGATCCCACATACCTCGAAAGTCAAGTGAGAATGATCTCAAAATGTCTTCTAAGGTTTGAATAGTCTGTTATGATTGTCCATCAATTTGAGGGTGGTAGGCAGTGCGCAAACGAAGTTCAATATCCATGGATTTCTAAATACTTTTCCAGAATCCTGATTTAAAATGGGGATCATGATCAAAAAAAATTGATAGGGGTACTCCATGAAGTCGTACAACTTCATTAATATATAGTCTTGCCATACGTTCATGTGTTTAATCTTCTCTTATAGCAAGAAAATGTGCTGACTTGGTAAGATGATCAACAATGACCCATATTTCATCATTCCTTCTAGGAGTCTTTGTTAGCCCCATGACAAAGTCCATCGTAATATTATCCCATTTACACTCAAGTATGGGAAGAGGCTTCATTACTCCTCTAGGCTGTTTCCTTCCTGCTTTCACTTGTTGAAAAACCATACATCTTGACACAAAATCAACAATCTCCCTCTTCTTGTTTTCCCACCAAAAATGTTCCTTCAAATATCTATACATATTAGTTCTACCACGGTGTATAGAGAAATTTGAGCTATGAGAATCATCCAACAATTATCTTTTTAGATATGGTATATCAGGAACACAAAGTCACTTCCCAAATTTCAAAATCCCATCTTCATATATAATGTCACTCAATCTCCCACCATTCACAGCTTTAATCTTCTTTTGAAACTCCTCATCATCAGTCTGATAACTCTTTATCCTTTCTAGTATTGACGGTTTGGCAAACATTTGAAAAAGTAATGATGTTTCACCTTCCATGGTTATTCCCATATCTATATTTACAAGATCCATGTATATAAGATCCTTTTCAACTCTCATCTTGTTCAAAACTCCACGATCCTTTATTCCCAATGCATCTGCCACCTTATTTTCCTTCCCCAGGTGGTACTGTATCGTGAAATCATAATCCTTGAGTAGTTCAATCCATCGAATTTTCCTCATGTTGAGTACTTTTTATGAGAAAATATACTTCACACTCTTGTGATCAGTATAAATCTCACATTTTCACCATAGATATAGTGTCTCCATATTTTCAGAGCAAAGATTATAGATGCTAACTCAAGATCATGGGTGGGATAGTTTTTTTCATGAATTTTTAGCTACTGTGATGCATAGGAAATAACTCTATCCTTCGGCATAAGAACAAAACCAAGTCCTTTATTTGAAGCATCACTATAAATTACAAACTCATTGTTACCTGATGGTAGAGTCAAGATAGGAGCGTTGAGTAATCTTCTCTTCAGTTATTCAAAACATTCTTCACACTCTATTATCCAAACAAATTTAACCACTTTACGTGTGATCTTGGTTAATGGGTTAGCCAACTGGGAAAATTTTTGGATGAAACATCGATAATAACCTGCTAAACCAATAAAACTGCTTACCTCAGTTATAATCATCAGTTCTGGCCATTCTTGGATTGCATTGGTCTTTGAAGGATCAATAGATATTCCATAATTAGAGACAATATGGACAAGAAAAGAAATCTCTTGAATCTAGAATTCACACTTGCTAAAATTCCCATATAATTCATTTCTTGTAATATTACTTAGGATAACGCACAAGTGATTTTCATGATCTTAGTATCATTTTGAGTATACCAAAATATCATCAATAAATATTACTACAAAGTCATCAATATATTCCTTGAAAACTATATTCATTAGACCTGGTAAGACAAAGGGTGCATTAGTCAATCCAAAAGGAATTACTGTAAACTTGTAATGCCCATACCTGGTTTGAAATGATATTTTCGGAATGTCTTCCTTCTTCTAACAAAATTGATGATATCCAAATAGAAGGTCAATCTTTGAAAAAGATTGATCTCCATGAAGTTGGTCAAATAAATAATCAATGAGAGGTAGGGGATACTTGTTCTTTATTTTCATAGCATTGATCTCCCTGTAGTCAATGCACAACTTCAATGATCCATCTTCTTTTTAACAAAAAGGACAGTGGATCCCCATGGAGAAACACTAGGACAAATAAATCACTTGTTACTCAATTCTTCTAGTTGTTTATTTAGTTCCGATAATTCCACAGTGTCCATTCTATAAGAGGTCTTCGATATGGGCCTTGAACTAGGAATTAAATCAATGGAAATCTCAATTTCTCATTCTGGATGATGTCCAGGTAAATCATATGGAAACACATCAACATATTCTTTCACAATAGGTACATCCTCTATTTGAACATTCCTTTCCTCACCTATAGTTATTTCATTCTCTTCTTCCCCAAATCATGAAATATTTTCTCTGAGGAATTTATCCATTTCTCAACTACTAATGGATTTTTACTCCCATTGAATGTTGGTGGTTGTTTCCTTATAAAGCGGTCTAACATTGATCCCCCACATTGTGGATCAAGGTGCTCCATATAGGTAAGGTTATTATTCATAATCTGAGTGAGTTGTCCTAGTATGGTGATAAGCTAATCAGCACCAGTTGCTTCACCAGATCCACTATAATTATCTTGAGTAGGAGGGAAATCCCTATATGGATTACTTGAGTTGATACGATTTCCATTCCTTCCACTAGGAACCATTTCTAAACAATGGCATACACTAGATTAGTTTGTGAATCGTAATACCTAATTCCAAACTTGTAAAATAATTAACATAAATTGAATAGTTTATAGATATAATCCATAATCCTAATTTTTTTTCTTTGAGGATGTATATACTCATAAACCCTTCATAATGGTTTATAAATAAAATGATAATTATCCTAAGCATATCTCCTTGGAGTGTCGTAACCAAGAGTACAACAATGCCTGTTTTCGTGCACCTGTTCCCATTTGAGTCTAGCTCAAAGCAGTATTTTCGGGTTTTACCCCTAGGTACATCTGTTCTAGAGCCACCTATATCAAATTGTATCCAGACAGGGATGTATTTCTTGCAAAACTCAAAAAAATATCTACAATACCAAAATTCTAGGAAGTTCTTCTATACTAATCCTCAAAGTCTATCTTAGGGTAATTTTCTTTAATCCAAGTTTTTCTAAATCTATATTCCAAGGTTTGTAATAAACTTCCTCTAATACCAACTGTAATGCCCCAACCCAGTTACCCAGAGTTGGTGCATTATTACGTTACATTTTCCTGATACAAAGTATCATTTCCTGAAAGACCGATCAGTTTAGTAGCCTTAGAAGTACTAGATACATTCATAAGTTTTATATTACATCGTGAAATAAAAACATCAACAACATTTTGTACCCTTTTTAACACACTTATATCCTTATACAATCCCTCTAGGTCAACCATAAAATACTTATTCACATCTTGGGAAAAATAAAACATAGAAAGGGGTGAGCTTAGATGCTTAGTAAGGACAACAATATAGTGGAAACTTTCATAAATAAGCATAAACATTTACGACAATTTATAAGACTAAAACAAAAGCCTTTAAAACATAAACCGTAGCATAATGTAGAAAAGTTAAAATCAAATAATTCCATTTAATTATTCACATGGATATTATACTAGTTGAATAACCCCAACCAATATCATTAGCCACATTCATATTGATGGAATGCATAATTCCAGACTTCATAACCACATAGTCAAGGCCTTATGCCAAGACTACAAATAATATTTTTTTCCTGGCCTTGTTCCAAGACACTATTTTGTCTCATGAGACCTACCGATACATCGAGGAGCTTTAGTGGGCTCCACCTATCAGTTAGTAATTCCAATTCATTCCTCATATGAAAAGGTTTAAAGTTAACATAAACATTCGTATTAAAACTAGCATACGAAATGTAAATACTTTATCCACAAACCATGAATGGGGTAAAAATAACATATCCTTATTCAAACATATCATATAACCCTCAATACAATATAGAAGTTTTGTATCATAATAAATAAACTTCAAACAAGATTAAAATCCATCAAAGGATGTTGACATAGATGAAATCAATACTTTTTTAGAGAAATATCTCTTTCTATTTTGAAATCATTTAAAAGTCATATAATTATAAAAGAAAAAATTTATTTTGATAATATTATTATAATCTTGTATGGGAATATTTGATGATGATATAATGGCAGAAAATAGCCACACCCACAATATAAGTTAAAAAAAGACATTCTTACCTTAATTTCGTCGAAAAGGTCATAAAGTTCCTTATTTGGAAAATGATGGAAAGATTCCTTTCAAAAAATATATGGTAAAATAAGGGTATAAATGAATTTAACCCATTGTATAGTAAATAGTAAAATAATTTTGAATTAAATTTTTAAGAAAACAAAAATATGGATGATAAAGAGGTTCGAGTAGATACTTACATAAAAACAACATTGGATAATAAAGAGATTGTGAAATTAACTCTTACCTTGTACTTTTCCTGGGTCAAGAGTACTTTAACCTCCTGTATAATAGTTAAATCATTTTTATTAAATTATAAAGGAACCATATAAATAAATATGATATCATATATGATCTTCTAATATTATTTTGTTAATAATATTTTATTATTATTATCGTTTCGGGTGTTAACTGATTCATTTTCTTTTATATGTTTTTGATACGTAAGTTGTGTTTGTTATGGATAGGATGTATTTGATTCATATCCAGAATGATATTAAGTTCTTAAAAATTATTTTTAATCATAAAATGAAAATTATTCTTGAATGATTATAATGGGTAATGAATCTTATCGCATTCGTGGAGACGATAATCTGTACGTATGCACGAGCGACAATATTATTCAATTGAAGGTGAAATAGTATATAATTAAATGTTATAAAATATATACAGAATAATTAACATATTATATTTATTATTTACATCAATTATACATCATTATTATACCCATCCAAATAATGAAGTGTTTAAATAACAAACTACACCATAACGTGGAGACGATCATCCGTACGTACACACGTATGGTGAATTTGTAATTAATATGATGGATAGAATAATGAATATGGTTGTACCATTTTTATAATAAAATCCCAGTATATAGAAGATATTGGAGTTATTATTTTAGATGGAAACAACAAATAAAGAGGAAGTGGAAGAAGAAAAGAACTTGAACGAGGTGATGAAATATTTACCTGTTCTTCGGGGTTTTTTTTATTTGATCAAAAGGGCTCCTTAGGTTGGATTTATGACCAAAGAAAGGCCTCTAGGATGAAGAGTGGAAAATTTTGAGGATATTTGGGTAGGGTTTTTCCGAGACAAAAGGCTTAGGAGGTGTGAAATTATGTGAAGGGGAAATGCCCTTTTACAAGAGAGGTGAGGGTCACTTCAGGAAAAGATTGAAATATTATTTTATAATAAAATAATTTTTAGATTATAATGGCTCAAAAATGATTTATTTATTGGATAAGGAGGGGATGGGTCGAAAAACGGTCAACCAAAAGGTTTTGAACAGGTTTATGTCACCATATTAACCTTATCTTTTAGATTTAACTCTTAGTTAAATAGATTTTCATTTACCATGTCTCTTTGTATTTTTATATTATATGGTTAATAGACTTACTATAAACTTACAATAAATCCCCATGTGGTTTATTATTAATATTTATAACCTTATCTAAGTCATTTGGCCGAATCTTATATTTTTAGGAATATTATATCCATTAATAATATAATATTTGTTATAAAAACTCAATTATGTCAATTTTGACACTATTTAGTATTTGATTTTTCTGAAAATCATAACAACATTATTACTTGAACAAAAATTATTTAATAAATACAAAAATTTCATATTAACCTAGAAAATTAGTGAAATTAATCAAAAGTCTCAAATTACATATATTTGAATTTTTATAATATCAATTATTTTAATCTTTCTTTAATAAAGTAATTACTGCATCATCATTGTGTCATAAATAAATTAAATAATTTAATGTATAAAAATTATAAATAAAATACCATTATGTAGGAAATACTTTTATATTTCTAATTAATATTTATAGTCTAATTTATCTTATGTATAACCAAATATTAAAAATGGTTTAGTTATTAAACTTTGAATTTAACTCTTTTAACTCTTCTTTAAATAAAATAATAATAAATGTCCTAATCTAGTCCATGTTGACCAAAGAGGATCATATTTTATTAATAAGGTAGTTTTTTTTATAGAGTTATACTTATAAAATAGAATTAGGACATGTTTTAGGGTAATTATGATATCTTTTTTACCCTCAATTACCCTATTTAGTTTTAACCGTGGAAAATAAAATTGAAAAGTTACTATTCACCAAAAATTATTTTCATTTTATTGAACCAAATTTTACTTACTAATATATAACATATCTCTTGGATTTTTTAAATTCAAATCACAGAAGCGGTAAAATTATGTTTTATGCAATTTTGCGAATGCTCCTCGGAGGTGGGTAAAAGATGGTAAAAGTTCAATAAAATTTTTATATATCTAAAATTATTATAAAATGAATAAAATGAATTATATTTAAAATATATAGGTATTATGTTTCTGTTTTGACATAAAATAAAGTTAAATAAAATATATAATCAATTAAATAAAAAATTCAGTTTTAACCAATAACCCCATGTTTTTTAATTTTCATCAAAAATTGAAAGTTTTTAGAAAAATACAAAAAATTCACCCTAAGATAATTTCAATATTCAAAATCTAAAAATGAAGTGCATTTTGAAAAATAAAATTTATAAAATTTCAAAAAGTTGGTATTATTATTCATAACAGCTAGTTTGATTGGTCGTGGGGTGTTAGAATCTCGGAGTTGCATACAATGCAAGCTATTTAATTATTCAAAGGGAAATGTAACGCGGAAGCTTGGGGTGTAACATTATCCCCTCATTAAAAAAATTTCATCCTTGAAATTTCTATAATATTAATACATAAAAATATTCAGGTGGTTCTTCATCATAAGTTCCTTGGGTTCCCAAGTTGCCTCTTCCATCTTATGATTTCTCCATAGAACTTTTACCAGATGCATCATCCGGTTTCTCAGCACTTGTTCTCTAGTATCAAGAATTTTTACATGCTCTTCATAATATGACAAGTCTGGTTCCAGTTCAATTTCCTCATATGTGAGTAAATGTGTTGGGTCAGGCATGTATTTTTCAATGGTGATACGTGGAACACATCGTGAACTTTGGAAAGACTTGGAGGCATTGTCAAACGGTAAGATAAACCCCAATTCGTTGTAGAATTTTGAAAGGTCTGATGTAACTGGTTCTTAGTTTAACCTTCTTACCTAATCGTATAACTACCTTCCATAGAGACACCTTTAAGAAACATGATCTCCTATCAGAAATTCCAAATCCTTCCTTCGGTTATTGGCATATACCTTCTTCCTACTTTGAGTTGATTCGATGTGGGTTTGGATAACCTCCACCTTTTCCATCATTTCATCAACATGTTCTGGGCCTAAGAGTTTTCTTTAACCTACATGATCGCAACAAGTTGGTGTGCGACATCTCTTTGCGTATAATGCTTTATATGGTGCCATCTTAATACTTGAATGGAAGCTATTGTTATAGTAAAATTCTACCAGAGGTAAATATTGATCCCACATACCTTGAAATTTAAGTGATAAAGATCTTAACATGTCTTCTAAGGTTTGAATAATCCATTCTGATTGTCCTTCAGTTTGAGAGTGGTAGATAGTGCTCAAACGTAGTTCAGTATTTCGGGATTTTTGCAGACTTTTCAAGAATCTTGATGTAAAATGAGGATCACGATAAGAAACAATCGATAGGGGTACTCCATGAAGTTTTAAAAATTCATTAATATATAGTCTTGCCATACGTTCACATGGTAAATCTTCTCTTATAGCAACAAAATGAGCTGACTTGGTAAGATGATCAACAATGACCCATATTCCATCATTCCTTCTTGGAGTCTTTGGTAGCCCCATGACAAAGTCCATCGTAATATTATTCCATTTCCACTCAGGTATGAGAAGAGGTTTCCTGACTCCTACAAGATGTTGCCTTCCAGCTTTCACTTGTAAAAAAACCATACATCTTGACACAATATTAGCAATCTCCCTCTTCATGTTGTACCACCGAAACTATTCCTTCAAATCTCTATACATCTTAGTGATACCAGCATGTATAGATAAATTGGAGCTATGGGAATCATCTAACAATTCCCTTTATATATTCGGTATATCAGGAACACAAAGTCTCATCCCAAATTTCAAAATCCCATATTCATATATGGAGTCACTCAATATCCCATCATTTACATCTTTAATATTCTTTTGAAACTCTTCATCATTAGTCTGAGAACTCTTTATCCTTTCTATTAAAGATGGTCTGGAAACCATTTGAAAAAGTATTGATGTTTCAACTTCCATGGTTATTCTTGTATCCATCATTACTAGATCCATGTATATCAGATCCTTTTCAACTCTCATCTTTTTCAAAACTCCATGATCCTTTCTTCTCAAAGCATCTTCCACCTTATTTTCCTTCCCCGGGTGGTAGTGTATAGAGCAATAATAATCCTTGAGTTGTTCAAGCCACCGCCTTTGCCTCATGTTGAGTTCTTTTTTGTGAGAAAATATACTTCAAACTCTTGTGATCAGTATAAATATCACATTTTTAACTATATAGATAGTGTCTCCATATTTTCATAGAAAAGATTATAGCTGATAACTCAAGATCGTGGGTGGGATAGTTTTGTTCATGATTATTTAGCTGCCGTGATGAATAAGCAATAACTCTATCATTCGGAATAAGGACACAACCAAGTGATTTCTTTGAAGTATCACTATAAATAACTAACCCATCGTTCCCTGATGGTAGAGTCAAGACAGGAGTGTTGAATAATATTTTCTTAAGTTCTTCAAAACATTATTCACACTCTTTTGTCCAAAAAAATTTAACCCTTTTACATGTGAGCTTGGTTAATGGGTTAGACAACTGGGAAAAATTCTGGAAAAAATGTTGATAATAACCTGCTAAACCAATAAAACTGCGTACCTCATTTATACTCATCGGTGCTGACCATTCTTGGATTGCCTTGGTATTTGAAGGATCAACAGATATTCCATCCTTAGAGACATTATTGACAATAAAATAAATCTCTTAAAGTCAAAATTCACACTTTATAAACTTTCCATATAATTCATTTCTTCTAAGAGTGCTTAGGATAATTCTCAAGTGATTTTCATGATCTTTGTAGCTTTTTGAGTATACCAAAATATCATCAATAAATACCACAAAAAGTCATCAAGATATTCCTTAAAAACTCTATTCATTAGATTCATGAAGACAGAGGGTGAAGTTTTCAATCCAAAAAGCATTACTGTAAACTTGTAACGTCTATACCTGGTTCAAAATGGTGTTTTCAGAAGGGGATACTTGTTCTTTATTGTTATATAATTGATCTCCCTATATTCAATGCACAACCTCATAGATCTATCTTTCTTTTTAATAAAAAGGATAGGGTCTCCCCATGGAGAAACAATAGGCCGAATAAATCCATTATTACTCAATTCCTCTAGTTGTTTCTTTATATCCACTAATTCCACAATGGCCATTCTATAAGGGGACTTTGATATGGGCCTTGAACCAGGAATTAAATCAAATGAAAAATAAATTTCTCATTCTGGAGTATGTCAAGGTAAATCCTCTAGAAACACATAAACATATTCTTTCACAATAGGTACATCCTCTATTTGAACATCTATTTCCTCACCCATAGTTATTTCATTCTATTCCTCCACAAAGCATGATATATTTTCCCTAAGGAATTTATCCATTGCTTAGATACTAATGGATTTTTACTCCCATTGAATGTTGGTGGTTGTTACCTCATGAAGCGAACTAACATTGATCCTCCACGTTGTAGATTAGGGTTCTCTATATGGGTAAGGTTTTTATTCATAACCAGGGAGAGTTGTCCTAGTATGGTGGTAAGATGATCAGCACCAGTTGCTTCACCAGATCCACTATAATTATCTTGCGTAGGAAGGAAATCCCTACATGTATTACGTGCATTTATATGGTTTCCATTCCTTCTACTAGGCACCATTTCTTAACAATGGCACACACTAGATTTGTTTATGAATCACAATACATAATTCCAAACTTTTAAAACACTTAAACATAAATTGATTAGTTTATAGATATAATCCATAATAATGAAAAAAATTTCTTTGGGGAAGTATATACTCATAAACCCTTCATAATGGTTTGTAAAGAAAATGAGAATTATCCTAAGCATATCCCCCATGAGTGTAGAAACCAAGAGTGTAGCAAGGCCCATTGTCGTGCACCAGTTCCCATTTGAGCCTAGCTCAAAGCAGAGTTTTTGGGTTTTAACCCTAGGTACGTCTGTGCCAGAGCTGCCTCAACCTGATCATATCTAGACCTAGATGTATTTCTTAGAATACTCCCAAAATCTCTACAATACCAAAATTCTCAGAAGTTCTTCTTTACTAATCCTCAATGTGTATCTTAGGGAAATGTTCTCTAATCAGAGTTTTTCTAAATCTAGCTTCCAAGGTTTGTACTAAAATTCCTCTGATACCAACTGTAATGCCCCGACCCCAGTTACCCAGAGTCAGTGCATTATTACATAACATTGGCATGATACAAAGAATCATGCCCTTAAAGACCGATCAGTTTAGTATCCTTGGAAGTAATAGATACATTCATAAGTTTTACATTACATCATGAAATAAAAACATCAACAAACTTTTATCCACTTTTTAACACAATTATATCTTTAGCCTATCCATGTATGTCAACCATAAAATACTTCTTCACATCCTGGGAAAAATAAAACATAGAAAGGGGTGAGCTCAGATGCTCAGTAAGGATAATAATATAGCGGAAACTTTCATAAATAATCATAAACATTTAAGGCAATGTATAAGACTAAAACAAAAGCCTTTTAAACATAAACTTCATCATAATAAGGAAAAGATAAAATCAAATAATTCCATTTACTTATTCACATGGATATTCTACTAGTCTAATAAACACATGCAATATCAGTAGCCACTTTTATAATGATGGAATGCATAATGAGAGACTTCATAACCACATAGTCAATGACTTGTGAAAAGACTACAAATAAGATTTATTCAAGGCCTCATTCCAATACACTAGTTTGTCTCATGAGACCTACTGATGCATCGAGGAGCTATATTAGGCTCCACCCGTCACTTACTAAGTCCAATGCATTCCTCATAAAAAAATGGTTTAAACATAACATAAACATTCGTATTAAAACTAGCATAAAAATGTCAATACTTTATCCATAAACCATAAATTGTGTAAAAATAACACATCCATAGTCAAAAATATCACATAACCTTCAATACAATATGGAAGTTTTGGATCATAATAAATCAACTTCAAATAAGCTTAAAATTCATCAAAGGATGTTGACATAGATGAAATCAAATTTTTTTAGAGAAATATATCTTTCTATTTTGAAATCATTTAAAAGTAATATAATTATAAAAGAAAACATTTATTTTGAAAATATTTTTATAAGCTTGTATGGGAATCTTTGACGATGATATAACGGCGGAAAATAGCCACACCCACCATATAAGATAAAAAAATACATTCTTCCCTTAATTTTGTTGAAAAGGTCATAAAGTACCTTGTTTGGAAAACGACAGAAAGATTCCTTTCAAAACATTTATGGTAAAATAAGGGTATAAATTAATTTAACCAATAGTATAGTAAATAGTAAAAATGTTTTGAATTACATTTTTAGGAAAACACATATGTGGATGATAAAGAGGTCCCAATAGATACTTACATAAAAACAACCTCAGATAATAAAGAGATTGTGAAATTAACCCTTAACTTGTAATTTTCCTTGGTCTAGGGTACATTAACCTCTTTTATAATAGTTAAATAATTGTTATTAAATTAAAAAAGAACTATATAAGTAAATATTATATCATATATTATCTTCTAATATTACTTTGTTAATAATATTTTTGTATTATCGTCGTTTCTGGTGTTAACTGATTCGTATTCCTTTTTATGTTTTTGTTACGTAAGCCATGTTTTTTATGGATAGGATGTATTTGATTCATATCCAGAATGATATTAAGTTCTTAAACATTATTTTTAATCATCATATTAAAATTATTCTTGAATGATTATGATGGGGGAATGAATCTCATTGCGTTCGTGGAGACGGTAATCTGTACGTACACATGTGCGACAATATCATTTTATTGAAGGTGAAATCATAGGTAATTGAATGTTATATCATATATTCAAAGTCACTAACATGTTATATTTATTATTAACATAAATTATACATCATTAGTATACCCATCCAAATAATGAAGTGTTTACATAACAAACTACACCACGATGTGGAGAGGGTAAGCCGTACATACGCATGTATATGGAATTTATCATTAATATGATGGATAGAATAATTAATATGGTTGTACAATTTTTATAATAACATTATAGTATATATAAGATACTGGAGTTATTATTTTATAATAGAAACAACAAATAAAGAGGAAGTGGAAGAAGAAAAGAACTTGAAAGAGGTGATGAAATATTACCTCTTCTTCGGGTTCTTCCTTTTGATTTGATAAAATGGGATCCTTGGGTTTACTTTATGACTGAAGGAAGGCCTATAGAATGAAGAGCGTAAAGTTTGTCGGATATTTGGGTAGGGTTTGGCCGAGCCAAAAGGATTTTAAGGTGTGAAATTAAGAGAAGGGGAAATTCCTTTTTTTAAGAGATGTGAGGGTCACTTTAGGAAAATCTTGCAATATTATTTTATAATAAACTAATTTTCGGTTTATAATGGCTCCAAAATGATTTATTTAGAGGATAATATAGGTATGTGTATAAAAACTCTCAACCAATAGGCTTTATTCAGGTTTAGGTCACCATATTAACCTTATATTTTAGATTTAACTCTTAGTTAAATAGTTTGTCATTTACCATGTCTCTCTGTATTTTAATATTATATTGTTAATAAAATTACTATATACTTTAAAGAGAACCACAAGTGGTTCATTATTAATATATATAACTTTATCTAATTCCTTTTTCTAAACCTTATCTTTTAAGGAAAATTATATCCATTAATAATATAGTATTTGTTTTAAAAACTCAACTCAATCAATTTTGACACTATTTAGTATTTGATTTATGTGAAAATCATAACAACATGATTAATTCGAAAAAAATTATTTAATCATCCCTAACATGTCATATTAACCTATAAAATTAGAATAATTCATTAAAATTATGAAATTACATTTATTTGGATATTTATAATATCAATTATTTTAATCTTTCTTTAATAAGGAAATTAATGCATTATCATTGAGTCATAAATAAATTAAATTATTTAATGTATAAAAATTATAAATAAAATACCATTATGTAGGAAATATTTTTAGATTTATAATGAATATTTATAGTTGAATTTATCTTATGTATAACCCAATATTAAAAATAGTTTAGTTATTAAACTTTGAATTTAACTCTTTTAACTATTATTTAAATAAAATAATAATAAATGTCCTAATATAATCCAGGTTGACTAAATAGGATCATATTTTATTCCTTAGGTTATTTTTGATCGAATTATACTTATCTAATAGAATTAGTACACGTGTTAGGGTAATTATGATATCATTTTTACCCTGAATTACCCTATTTACTTTTAACCGTGATAAATAAAAGTCAAAAGTTACTTTTCACCAAAAAATATTTTCATCTTATTGAACCACCTTTTACTTACTAATATCAACCGTGTCTCTCGGAATTGTGAAATTTAACTCACAGAAGCGGTAAAATACAGTTTTATACAATTTTTCAAATGTTCCTAGGAGGTGGGTTAAAGTTGGTAAAAAGTTAAATAAAATGTTCATATATATAAACTTATTATAAAATTACTCAAATTAATTACATTTAACTTATATAGGTATTATGTATCAATTTTGACCTAAAAAAATTTAAATAAAATAAATAATTTTTTAAATAAAAAATTCAATTTTAACCAATAACGGAGTGTTTTTCACTATTTATCAAAAATTGAACGTTTTCAGAAAAATACCAAAAATTCACCCTAATCTAATTTTGATATTCCAAATCCCAAAATAAATTCCATTTTTAAAACTAAATTTTTTAAAATTTCAAAAATTGGGTATTACTATTCATAACGGCTAGTTTGATTGGTCGCGATTTGTTAGAATCTCAAAATTGTGTGCAATGCAAGAAATCGCATTATTCAAAGGGAAACATACCGTGGAAGCTTGGGGTGTTACATGACACACATTCTATATGTTTTCTTTGAAAGAGTGAATTGTATATCTCAAAATATTCCTATATTTCCCTCTCTTAGCATAGACCATGAATATTCTAGAGTATTCTATATGAATCTATGTCTTCATATTTATTCATGAGTTCATTATACATGGATGAAATAATTAAACACTAAATGTTGACTATATCGCTCAGGTGTTTATCATGAACAAAAAACTCCTCATCACTCTAACCCTTAGTATTCTGATCGTACATTGAGTATTCTAGCATGTAATATTTCTATTCATGGTGCAACACTACCCTCAGGCATATGAACTATTCATGGAAGTTACTAATAGTAAGGAGATAGTATTTCACTAAAATTGATCATAAGGATAATGTGTATGAAAAAATTTCAATTATTCTACAATATTAAAAGAGAATATTATTAGTACTTTTAGTTGATTAAAATTAAGTGAGTCATAATAATAATTTTAATTTTATTAAGCCTCCCACTATTTTATCAAGTCACAATAATCCTCACCATTGAACTCAGAATGTACCTTAACTTAAGATATCCTTGTGTAAAGGATCAATATTTAGAATCTTTATGATGCATACTATGTCCCTGAAAACCTTAAGAAGGTATTTAGGTAGGTGGTATTGCCTACTACAAACTGACAGCTCCTTGAACCATTGAGTGGACTCCCTAATCCTGAAATCCTAAATGGGATTTTTTCAACACTTTCCACCAAATTTTCATTGAACAAACTATGATTGTTAAATTCAATACAATTTGTTTAATCAGACCCATTATATAATTTAATACTCCAAAATAATTAAAAGTGCCCCCCAACTATGGCTTGAAATAACACCTTAGTAATGGTTTAATCATAACTCACACAACGGAAGTCATAATGAAATTATATTAACTTGAGGGATTTTATTTTATTATTCATATAATTTTTGTTATTTTATCTTTTACATTCCTTGTTAATATTAAATGGATTTTATTTAAGTGATTAACCATGATTCAATAAAACATTTATATATAATTAATTTATTTAAATTCCATATTTTCATATTATTCCATTTGTTTATGTGATCACAGTCTTGAATCCATAAAATTAATCATGCATAAGACAGATATAAATAAATAAATAACCTGATCACTAGATTATTTAATAGTTAATTTATTGAGTGGACAATAAATAAACCTATGAAACTATGGTAAAAATCCATATGTAGGTCTTTCATGAGTTACAACATTCCACCTATCCACCCATGCGTCACCTGGGTTGGTTTCATCTTAGTTCTATCATGAAATTCCTCTATACACTTCATGATAATCCTTTTATTACATATGTTTGTAACTCACAAACAGGTGAGGGAAACCAAGAATTTTTTAAGGGTAATTACATCAATAATCTTGGACAAACATGTGCTATATAATAAATGATTTATGGGTGACACACATGACATAATATTTAATTTAATAATAAATAATTACTAAATAATGAAATAAAAATTAAATTAAATAAAACTAACACATGCACAAGTCGGTCCAAAGCTCATGACCAGTTATTAATGCATTGAATACACAAAATTATATTGGATATAATTCACTTAAATTCATTATTTATTAATAAGATAAATTCCTTTATAATAATTAATTAATTCACATTATCTTAATGATCATCC
Source organism: Viscum album (assembly GCA_963277665.1). Classification (NCBI taxonomy): domain Eukaryota; kingdom Viridiplantae; phylum Streptophyta; class Magnoliopsida; order Santalales; family Viscaceae; genus Viscum; species Viscum album. The sequence goes on from OY728123.1 coordinate 673,890,264, forward strand.
AAATCATTTTGGAGATACCCATCATGAATACACTCATAGAGAATAAATAACATGACAAATAATTATAGATAATTACATTAAATTAATTTATTATTTATTAATTCTTTAAAACCTTTATTACATAGTTATACACATCTGGTTGAAATTTTATGATTAGGTTGTAATGCTGAAATTAAGTATTTTAATGTGATTTTAATTATTTATTTTATTAGGAGACTACACAACATATACTAAAACACTACATGCAATGTTCCTTGATTGTATTGTATCAAAGATAAATGAAAGGGGATTCAGTGCATATCTCAACTAGAGTACATGAAATGTACTATAAAACTACACACCATGCGTTACAGTTACCATGTTTCTCTATAAATTTCCGATTGACCTGGTGTATTCTCTAGATGGAATCACATAGAAAGTAATTCGGCTACACGCCGTGTGTTCCTGTTTATAGTGTGTCTTAATAATTCACCAATTGTCTTGGTGTGTAATTCATATGCTTGAATAAATGGGTTATAAGATGTGTAAACTAGGTACATTCCATTTGTACTATTAATTGTCTAGGTTTTCAGTATAACGTGGGTTGAAATCATGTAATTTACCACATGGTAAGAATGACTTTCACCACTACACCATATAGACTAAACGATGTGTATTCTATCTACACACTATATAATATGAAAAACCATGTGGCAGGATAGCCCATTATATTTTTAGTATTCAATAAATGCACCAAATATCACAACGTCTCGGTGTATTATGTATCTCATGACACATCTAGGTGTATTGAACTTGGGTACACAACATGTACTCTGGATACACATCTTATACCCCGATCAACTAACTAGAAACATTGGCATCTCCCAAAACCATCTCTGATCATATTAATTCTATTGTTGGGCCTTAATAAAATATGAATCTTTAATGATAAATATTAAAAATATTAAAATCACGTTAATAAAACTTCAAATTTAAAGAAAGTATAATCAAGAAATGAAATATCTAACCACTATTGTGCATATAAATCAACAATAAAATAAATAATTATAAATTTGAATGTAACCCATTTGATATCACTTGAAGGTTGCATATACAGTGGAAGTAACTTATAGGAAAATAACCACTAAGGTTTTTGTCATATTAGATGGATAATTCAAAAATTGTTCAAGACGTGAAGGTATTGGCCAATGAATTTTTTCATTGAATATTAACAAAAAAAGCTCAGAACCTAGAGAGGATCTTTTGTATGTTAAATTTAAAATTAATTTAAATTAGATTTGAGGAATGATTAAATCATATTAGGATCTCTCTTTGATGGTGATATTGATCATTAAAAAAACTTTTTATATTAACATCATTACGTATAGAGGACTCAAAATTTATCCCCTATTGTTGTAATCCACATGTCGTTATTTGATCTCTAAACAACAACAAAACATTATTGGGTGATAGTGCGGTGGATTAATCATATTTATTTATTCATCTTGATTTCTTTAAGTTTATTGGAGCTTGGAGGAGTTCTTCTCATTTTTGAAAAGTGAGAGGAGTAATCTAGCGAGTAATTTATTATGCACAACGATTCTATAATTCTTGATTAACCCTACACAATAGACATAACATTCCATTTATATTATTATAGTTTAGGATAAAATATCATTTAATTTCACAATGCACCATAAATAATATAATAAACCTTATATGACCCCATGCCATATTACAATAATAATAGTATTTTATTATGTGTGAAAACTGGTATAATAATAAATATTATTTTACTGGATTTTAAATTAATATTTGTCAAAAAACATAAAATTGGTCCTCCTATACTCCCCAAAATTTATAAAACACATTAATAAATATTTATTTTAAAATTTATTTATAAAATAAATATTTAATTCATAGTTTAATGATTTTTTTATTAAATATTAAATAAAAAAATAAATATTATATATCATTACAATTTAACAATTACTTTGAAATTAAATATTTATTTAATTTATATGATTAATATATCTTTAAAAAAATTATTCATTGGCCTTGAGAATAATATTTATTCTAATAATTAAATAAAAATATAATTTAATTTTAATCAATGGATATAGTTTGTGTGTGACCCTATTGATAAGGTGATATTATATATACATTTTATATCATTTTATTAGGGATTATTCATGTTTTACTTGAAAATTCACTAGGTATGTGTTTCTTATTATAGGGAATAGACTTTCAAGGTTTCAATGAAAAATCTAGATAAATTGACCAAAAATGACTATTACACATCGTGAAACTCCATTACACAATGTGTAGTCATCTTTCATGGAATATGAAAAGTCCTGAGGAATGTTGTGAAAGAATTCCAATCCATAATGTGATTAAACAATGTGATTCACCAATACACATCGTGTAAATTTAAAACGCAATTCCCTCTTTCAAGATCAAGACCGAAGGAAGATACATGTCATGCCAACAAGTTAGAAATCATAAAAGGTGTCAATTTCCAAATCCTGAAGATTTCAAATGAGCTTTGCAGGAGATTCACACAGATTCAAAATTTGTGTAGAAAACCTTGTATTGGACTTAAATTACATTAATACCCATTATAAATCATGTAATATCGAGAATGTTTACTTATAGGAGGCACGAAATAAACTAGATGTGATGGTATTCTGTAATTTATGTTGTTTCTTTCATTCTTCTCGCTTGAGTTTATTCGACCCTTTCTCCCTGAACTCATTTTCATCAATTATCTTCATTGTTTTATGATTATTCAATCAATGTAGATAAATTTTTGAAGTTTTCTTCATCCATTTTTTATCACCAACACCATTTTATATTTATTCTTCATCTCGATCATCAATATATGATGAATCCTTTCTGCATTAGTTCTTGTTTTTATTTCAAGTAAGTATTTGATTATAATTTTGATTTATTCGAGAATCACGTTAATTATTATTGATTTCATTTTCATTAATTGATTAATATCAATCCTTTCATGTTCATTAATCACTTAATCCTTATTTTTATTGTTGTGTTAATAATGTTGGCAATTAGTTATCTATTTTTAATCGATTCTACCATGAGAAGATAAACCACATAGGGTATAGATTAGGAGTAGGGGTGTTTGAATTTAATGAATATTTAATTCTCAACTTGGTAACCTTAAGTAATAGTAATGAGGTTAAAAAATATTTATTTATCTAATTTTTTTATGTGACCCTAACTATGGAAATTTTAAATGAATGAAACTGACTTGATTAGAGTAGAATAGGTTATGACCAATAGCCTATGACACTTTCTGCCTTAGAATCAAGGATTAATGCATCCAGGTGGAAGGTATCTCTATCCCAAGGAATAAATGTCCCTTGTATAGATCTAGTTGGCTTGAACATAAGAAAATAGTGACCTTTTCTTACTTTAATCCTAAACGTTAGGAAAATACCAAGTTAGAATTAAGGTAATCCTTTTTCCTAAACCTTGAATTTGATCCCAATCACTTATTTATCTACAACCTTAATCCAAAAAACCCTAATCATTATTAATTTACCAAGATCAATACTCTTGTGAGGATTCCTACCCAAAGGGTTCTAAGACCTAGTTTCTTACAGCCAATCCAAATCCTCATGGGACCAACCCCATAATACCAATATACTACAACTTTGTAGCAATTGTAGTTTGGAAAAAATAGATCTAATATTACCATAATATGAAAGATTTAAATGATGAATGTGGGGAATTCATGTTTTTGTGCTATTTCTAAGGATACAAAAACTGTGCTAAGATGAAAAACCTATAAAGAGAAACTAGAATTACCTCACCCAATTACCCTTTCTTTTTTCCTTTCTTTTTTCTTAATTTTCAAACGTCACTACATCCTTTTATTCTCGTTGTGGTCCAGTGAAAGAATCAAGGCCCTTTGACTCATTCAAGGAGCCCTAAAACACAAGAATATATTGTCTTTAAACCTGAAATCAAAAGGTACATTTATTCATGCCATCATTTAAAGATGGAAGACCGCAACAATACTTATAGTCGAAACCTACAAAACATGCAACCCACAATACATGGAGAGAATCTAGTGAAATTGGAGCACACCATCATGGATTATGGCTTACCATTAATCCGTGGTGATATGCCCAATATTTTAATACCTCCTATATAGAAACATACATTAGAAATTAAACCTAGAGTCATTTATATGATCTAGAATATGGTACGATTTAGTGTACTTCAAAGTGAAGATCCCCATGAGCATATCATGAACTTCATAGAAGTTTGTGATACCTTTCGCAACTAGGGAGTATCTTATGATTCCAAAATAATTCATGTCTTTCCATTTTAAATATGGGATGAGCCAAGGATTGGCTCAAAAGTCAAGAACTTCAGTCCATCATGCATTGGGGTTATTTAGTAAAAAATTCCTAGAAAAGTACTTTCCCCCTATTTGAACATGAAAATTGAGGAACAACATACTAAATTTCGCTCATGAATATAGCGATCCAGCTTGGGGAACATGATATTTTTTAAGGAACTTTCCCCAAAGTTCTCGCATCATGGAATTGATATGTGGATTTAGCTCCAGACATTCTATCAAGGCCTCCAACCAGCTACTCACACTGTCGTTGATGTAGTCGCTGATGGAGGGTTAATTCTTAAAATGCCTAAAGTTGGATAAAAAATTATAGAAGTATTGTCTCAAAATTACAATATGTGGAAGATAAATAATGGACCTCCTTAGTGTGGGATCCATCAAGTTGAAGAGAATACTCGACTAGATGCACAATTCATGGATTTGAACAAGAAGTTAGAATCATTTAAAATACCAGCTACATCACCTTCCCCTCCTACTCCAATCATGGAGATTTAGTCATGAAAAATGTGTGGTGTCCCACAACTTTATCAAGGATATACAATAAGTGTTGATGAACAGCTGATCCACGGTTTTAATTATGTTAATTACAATCAGAAGAGTCAAGAAATTATTATCCATAACAACAATACTTTCAACAAATCCCAGTCCAACAGCAACAAAAAAATAATTAAGGGTACTACCAGAAAAGGGGTTGTGAGGCGCCATTTAGGAACCAAGGATCACTAGGATAATAGTTGATGAATCCTATTCCTAGAACACCACAATAAGAAACACCACAAACCATCCCTCCTAGATCTCATAAAAAATTTCAACCAGCTCCACCAAGACCTCCACAACCAGTCGTAGCTCTGAAATTGAATTTAGAAAATCTACTTTCAACATTTGTTCAAAATAAATAATATAGTATGGACACCCAAATGATGGAAATATAGAAACAAAGGGTATAACTTCTTAACCTTGATCATCAAATGCGTTAGATATCAAAGGCCTTGTCTGAGAGATCGCCAGGTACTCTACCTGGTAATACAGAGACATACCCAGGGGAAGAGGAAAATGTAGTGGTTCTAAGGAGTTGAAAAGTTCTAGATTTTTAGAAACCATGTGGAGGATAAGTAAGAGAAGTTGTGGAACCCAAAAAGAATATAATATTCATAGAAGAAGAAGTTTATAAAAAGAAAAATGGATCTCCTCAAGTGATACCTCAAGAAGTACCACCTTTTAAAAAAGTCCCAACAAGAGAGAAAACTAAATGAGAAGTATATATTGCTCCAACACCTTATAATACATATCTTACTTTTTTTAAAAGAATGAGGTAGTGAAGAATTGAAGTAAATACATGATTTTTTTTGGAGATGTTAAAAAAATTGCACATCAAAATTCCTTTTTCTAATAAAATTGCTCAAATCCCTCCCTAGTACACTCAAGTATTATTTTATAGAGACTGCTACTGCACAACACTCTTCATAAACTAATAATTGACAAAATCAAAAGAGGAAAAATTGATTGAATTCTAGAAAATACATAAAAAATCAATTTCATGGGGGGTGATTGATATTAAAGGGATCAATCCGGCATTTTGCACCCATAAAATTTTACTTAAGGAACGTTTTGAACAAAAAATCCAACCCCAGAGATGCCTAACACCATGAATAAAAAAGGTTGTTAAAAACTAAGTTCTTAAACATTATTAATTTTGAATAATATTTTCTATCTATGATAGTTATGGGGTGATCCTACTATAGTTCATTCTCCAAGAAAGGTGTTCTCATAGTAGAAAAGAACGATGGATATGAACTGATCTAAACTCAAACCATCGTTGGATGGAGAGTATGTGTAAACTACAAAAATCTTTACACAAAAATCCAAAAATATCATTTCCCCATGCCTTTCAGGGTTAAAATGTTTGAGATACTAGAAGGAAATGAATTATACTATTTCTTGCATTGATATTTAGGATACAACCACATTGCAGTCAACCTGAAAGACTACTCTAAAACAAAATTCACTTACCCATTTGTTACCTTCACCTATAGGCACATGTAATTTGGTATGTGTAATACACTAAAAAATTTTCAGAGGTTCATGAAACATATATTTCGTAATATGGAATATGAATTTTTCGAAATTTTTATGAATGAATTTTCAGTTTATGAAAGATCTTTTGAGGTCTATCTAACAAAATTTTGATTTAGTCCTACAATACTACTAAGAGAAGTGAATATTTTTAAACTAGAAAAAATTTCATTTTATGGTACAAGGAGACATAGTAATTAGACAAAAAATTTACAGGGATAGCCTAGAAGTGGATATATCCAAGATAAAAGTGATCAAAGATTTACCTGATCCTTCAACAATCAAATTTATAAGAATCTTTCTATGCCATTCTGGATTCTATTAGTGATTCATGAAAGATTTTTCAAAATTTTAACACCCTATGACTCACTTTTTATCAAAAGAAACTCCATTATAATTCATTTAATAATATTTATAGGAATTCAATACCATTAATAAAAACTTGGTAGCTGCTTCTATAATCATTTCACCAGATTGGGAGAAAGAATTTGAGTTGACATGGGACGCCAACGACTTTACTATTGGTGCTGTTTTAGGAAAACAAGTCTGACACATATTCTTATCCATATACTATTCTAGTCACAAAATGAATAAATCATAGGTAAACTACACCTCCATAGAGAAGGGGCTTTTATCATTTGTGTTTTCTTTTGAGAAAATTTTCTCCTATTTAGTTTTGTCAAAAGTGATTGTGCACACTGATCATAATGCCAAAAAATATTTGATGAATTAAAAGGATCCCCAAAAAATACTTATATAGTAGATCATATTGCTACAATAATTCTATATTTTCATCAAATATACCAAGGGAATTTTTTGTCAATTATCATCTATCCCGACTTCTAATTCCCCATATAAAAGATGATGATGATCCCAACTTCGAAGTGGAATTCCCCAATGAAACAATTTTCAGCATAAATACAAAGTAACAACCATGATTTTTTGAAATTGAAAACTAGTCCTCCATGGGATATCTATACCCATACCTTTCCTACCAGTAAAGGATAAGATTTTTGGTTCAAGCTTCACACCACTACAAGGATGAACCACAATTTTTAAAGTGAAGTGATGATGATTTGATACGTTGGTACATCCCATAGGATGAAATCCCAATTTTTTTAGACATGTGTTATACATCACCAGCTAGATGAAATCATGGAATAGAATTCATAATAGAAAAAATTCTACAAAGAATAATTTTCCGGCCCACACTCCAATAAGATTAAAGGGATTATTTTCAATGCAGTGATATGTGCTAATAAAATGGAATTATTGGAAAAAAGAACAATATTCACTCAAACCCAAGTATGAAATTCCGAATCTTTTGTGTGTCAGGGATAGATTTCATGGGAATCTTTTCCAGTTCACATTGAAAAACCTATATCTTTGTTGGCATTGACTACATTTACAAGTGGGTAGAAGCTAAAGCTACAACTCATGAAACCACAAAGCTTGTCATAAATTTCTTAATTAAAAATATGTTTTCATGATTTGAATTTACTAGAATAGTCATTAGAGACTAGAAAAAACATTTCAATAATAAATATATCAATGTAATTATTATAAAATAAGAAATCCAGTACAACACTGGAACTCCCTACCACCAGCAAACAAGCAGGCAAGTTGAATTATCAAACAAGGAAATCAAATAAATCCTAGAAAAAACCATAAACTCAATTCAATGTGATTAGAGTATGAAATTAGATGATTTACTTTGGGTGTACAACACTACAAACAAAACACCAATTGGTACCACACCATTCCAATTGATATATGTAAAACCATGTCATTTGTTTGTAGAACATGAACATCACTCATTTTGGGAAATTAAAAAGCTCAATTTGGATTTTCAAAAAGATGGGGAAGCTAGGATGATACAATTGGATGAATTGGAAGAAATAATAAATTATGATTATGAAAATTCTGCGATCTATATGAAAAAAATAAATAAATGACCTGATCAACACATTGAAAGATATATTTTTTTCCCTGGAAATAAGGTCCTATTGTTCAACTCAAGAATAAAATTGTTCCCTGGAAATATGAAATCAAAATGGTTATGAAACTTTTTGGTCATTCGAGTGTTTCCTTATGGGATGATCAAGATTCAGAGAGATGGCACACCCCATTCAATATCAATGGTAAAAGGTTAAAAATATATCAAGAACCCTTCCAGGAAGGGTGTGTAATCATCTTAAGATTAATATAAGAATAAAAGCATTAACCTCTCGAAATTAAATGAACTGATGAATAGGAGGAAACCCTGGTTAGGTCACCATAGAATAGAGTAGTTTAAAATAATCATAGCTTAGCTTGGGGCATGGTGGGAGCAATGGAAAAATGTCAGAGTCATTTTTGAGCAAAAAGGAAAATTACACATATTGTCATACAAAGTCACGACATGTACCTTTCACTTCCAGAATTAATAAAATTAAGTAATTACACAACATGAATATCATTTACATTTCATGTAATTCCATGATGTCTCTAGGTTGTGAACCCTAACTTCATGCCACATGATCCCATTCCCTCTACTTCTCGCACTCAACCTAATTCCTACCCTCCTCCATAACCTCACTTCCTCCCCCTTAACTGAGCCTACACTACCTAATTCTACACTTTCTCCCCCTCTCTGCATCCAAACCTATGACATCAATGGACCAAATTGAAACCATTTGAAATCCACCTTCCAATACTGTTCCTAAAGGGAATGATTCCTCACTGACCAAATGTAAGAAAAGAGCCACATCCACATCACCTCCAGAAGGTTCATCCTCAACCTCCGTGGCTATAAATAAACAACCCACTATCCAAGAGGAGGCCCACTCAAGATCCAATGAGTTATTTGACGATGAAAAACCTCATATGCACCCTATAATTCACTTTTCATACCCAAAACACCATGTGGCTCTCAAACATTTGTAGGTAAAGCTAATGAGGACCAATAAAAGTATCGATTTTTCTATTATCTCTTGTTTGAATATTATCCATGAGGTTATATATCTCTTTGATCACATAAATATTTAATCTATTATTGAGTTACATGTGGAGATGTATCAGGATATATTTTTGTAGTTTTTTAAACATTTTAGGTCTCTATTGACAACATATGCTTCAGACTAGGTAGAGGAACTCATGAGCTTCCTTTCATGAAATTTATAATAGGCCTTAGAATTTAAACTATTGATTTCACCACATTTGAGGTATTACCTACCCTACATCTTGAGAAAGAAATGTAAGATTCAAAGAGGACCTAGAAAATAATTTCCCAGTATACTCACACTAAGAATAATCTCAAGATTATGAAGTCCACCTAGATCCAAGGTCCATCACTCCACATCCTACAGAGGGTCGTGAAACATGCCTAGTTCACTCGAGATTAGTTTCATGACCTTTTTAGTCATATAGACATTATCATACTCGCTGCATCCATGGGAATATCTAAAATCCACATGGACTCTCAGTTTTCATTCTACTATAGAGATCATACATAGTAAACATGAGGCATGATGATGGGTGGATCGATCATCAAACATTTGGCCCATCATCTTGGTGTTTTTGACAGCATTCTTCCACTCACCTCCCTCAGTATGATGGAAAGCATTGATTTTTTTTGATTCACAAGATAAAGAATCTTTTGAACGATAGAGACCTCTACCGATGGATATCGGGAGTAGTTGAGCTTACTGATGAAGTTCCCATCAATCATTCCATATACCTTGCACAGCCTAAAAAACCCACCACCACCCCAGGACATACACTTTCTGTACCCACACTGGACCCCACTCATGTACCTACATCTAATACTTCCACCTACACCACTGCTCCACCCACCCCTTCTTTCCTTATTGATCTCTAGGCTATGATTCTTTGAATACTAGAGAATCTACAATAGATCTCCCAGCATTTGAACATCCCTTTTGTAGAGCTATCCCATTTCACCACCCCTCCACCACCATCATATCCTATAGCATTTCAGCCACCACCAACCTCTTATGGTCCCTTATAATCTACCACTTCTTCCCCATCCCCAACCTCAACCACCCATCCTTCATATATAATATATCATGCTTCATAGCCAGAGTATATGAAAGAGTAAGCCTAGAGAGGAAAGGGACCAACAACTACTCCATCCACTGAGGTGTATTTCGTTGATTTAGCTTCCAGACCCATGGCCACACTCTGGATCAGTACCTCTACACTACCCACTACCCAAATAGATTCTATCACCATGAAACAACCATAAAAATATGAACACCTAGCCCATTCTAATATCAAAACTATTGACCTGGCGAGGTACCTGTAACCACACTTTGTGCGGGGGTGAACTGTAAATGATGTGCTCGATACCATTGATTTTCTTATTCTACCCCAGTCACGTCCTCCATTTTTTTTACTTACAGGGTGCTCATTGTTTTTGTACTATATGTATTCTTTTTCATGTTGTATCATTTTGATTCATATATATACCTGGGATACTATTTTTTTTATATATTTTAATTATATTATTTTTCAATTCATTATAGTTTAATAGTATCCATCTCTAGCTTCTATATTTATTTTATGGTCATCGATGTACCTTTCAAAAATCATATTTTATTTGATGAGTGACTCAACACTCGAATGTTGTCGAGCACCAGCTTCAGGAGCTATCACTTGAGATTCATGCACAACAACCACCAACACGAGCACAAATCCCTTTACTACCACATCGTATTCATGATTGGTATGCTTCTAAAGTGATAAATCCTGCCAAATGACCATCAAAGCTAGAGGATATTTTCACCAGTACCTATAGAAGAAATAGGTGAGTTGAGCCAATGGATGATACTGACTAATACTTTGGTCCATCCATCTATATGATGATGTAATTGTTAGCACTTTATGTGAGGAAAACTATATTTCATATATTTTTTCTCATATTTTCAGTTATGATTTTGTCCTAGTCGTCCTTTTATATCCTTCTCCTTTTCATCATGAGTCACTATGAGCCTTATTGTATACACACACCTGAAATTATATCAAATGTATTTCATTTCTATTCTCTGTGTGAAATTTATATTTTACTACTTACAAAATATTTAAAACCTGTAGACTAATGCTTTATCTAGTGCAAGATTTGTATTTCTAACCAAATTTTCATGTCACCTAATTATAAAATCAATACTGCTAAAACATTTCCCCATGGAATGCCACTCATTACAAAGATCTCACGATTCCTTAGTATTTTATTTTCTAAATTTCAATTTCCATTTCCCCCCTTTTTCTTCCATAACCCTCCCGTAACATCCTAGTTCCGAAAGCCACCCAAAGGTGCCCTGAACCCAGTTGGTCACATGGACTCAAGCACATTTCCACAAATGACAGAGGCTACCAACTAGTAGTGAGGGCCTTTGATGTGATAGTGGGGAAACTATGCCCTCATTGGCAGAGTGCATAGCAGAAATAATAAACATGCAGTAGCAGAAGTAGTGAATAGCCAACAATAATAAATAGCGGAAGACTAAATCAATAAACTGGAGCACATATGTATATATGGTATGAATCATGGTACAAATCTAGGAAATCATCCAAACAAGTCACAATGATGAAAACACCACAGTAACAAAACAAGTACAAAATAAAAGAAAAAAAAATAGCTCCTCAACATCACAAACCAAAGCTTGGTCCCTTGCTCTCCTGCTCCAAGAAATCAAGTTCCAGAAGTCAAAGGGCGCTTTCCCTTGTCTATACTTGCAACAACATAGTCTGATTGGGCCCAAAAGTATGGGCCAAATAGATTGTGAGATAAAAATCCTAGTAGGAAACCACCTGAAGATCTGTGCCTAATAGTTAGTGAGTATATGGCAGGTAAAAGTACAATAAGCAGTAAACAACAACCACAAGCAGTAGGAAGTAAATAGTAAGTTGTGAAGCAGGATGATACAAAATAGTGATCAATCCACAACCAACAACAGCAGTGAAACAAAACAGCTAACCCAAACAGGAAACCCTCTGGGAAGTACCCACATCCATCCCCTCTAGGCAGTGCACTCAGCCAAACCCCTCAGGTTTGGTCATACGAATTTATAACACTCTCTGGGGAAACTCACTTGATCAATTCCCCTTATAGTCTAGGGTAGTCAGGGACTCTATAAGGAAGATCAAGCGGTCTAACCCTCTTACCCCCAAGGTCTATAGACTCTCTGATGAGGATATCTCGATCCATTCCTCCTATAGCCTCAGGTATACCAGATACTCTTTGAGGAAGCTCACTCGGTCAATTCCTCCTCTAGCCTGGGAAGGTTCTTAAAGAGAAATCAAACAAGGTAAGACTCTTTGAGGAAGCTCACTTGGTCTACCCTCCTGCAGTCTATAAAATCTTTAGGCACTCTGGGAAGCTCGCTCGGTCTATCCCCTGTGGCCTATAATGTCTAAGACTCACTAAGGAAGCTCACTTGACCAAACCTCTTGTAGTCTGTAATGTCAAGGACTCTCTGGGAAGCTCACTCAGTCTATCCCTTATAGTCTATAGCACAAGGTTCTCACAAACCTATGGAAGTCAGTGCATGATAATGCTATAAGGCCAAAGTACACCTATAGAGCTACTTGGCTAACATTCTACAGGACAACAAGCATGTTATACAAACCACTCCATCCTATAGACACAAGGCATGGCAACAGTCATAACGGCCAAAGGCTAACAAGACCCCAAAGGTCATAAATTGAGAAAAGCAGGGGAAAAACATCCAAGAACAACAAATTATCCTCTAACATGACTAAATTACCTCTACACAAGCATACAAGCAACGCAAGAAAACAACAAGGGAAAAAAGGTAAACACACAATACCCTGTTCACGGGTATTGGTTGAATTTTCACATAAAACTCAAAGACTTTGAATGGTAAGGCACAAACCACCTACCTCGATCCTTGGAGATCAATATACTTGAAAAATGATGACTGATTCTCCCTTGAACGTCATAGATCTAAGAAAACGTCAAAAAAGATCAAACCAAGATAACTTGAGAAAGATGAAGAATCAAGGAATGAAACACAATAAGAAGGAAGAACTCACTGCTGCAGTTCCAACGCAATCGACAGAGGTAGAATCGGACAATAGATGGAGTATTGGGAATCTGGAGAAGTTTTGCGGCCGTACGATGTCTCTCGGTCGAACTAGAACTAGAAGAAGATGTTTATGGTGATCAGGCGCAACCCCGGTCCGATTAATGAAAAAAAGAAAGTACACGACATGTAATTTTAGAGTACACAACATGTAGTAGGTCTTTCTGTACTCTGCCAAAATCAGCCTCCACGTCACCCCTACACACCGTGTGTGTGTGGCCCGGACACGGCTAGCACATGGCTTCAAGCAGGAAAAGAGTACACAACGTGTAATCAGAAAGTACACGGTGTGTACTTATTTTCAGAAACTTCATTTTTCTCAAAAACTCTAGAAAAAAGAAGGACATACCTGAAACTAATATCCAGTTCTTACAAACTTCCCCCCTTAAATAAATTCATCCCTGAATTTCCCTAGCAAGGTGTAGAAGAAGAAACCCCGAACAGCTCCGGCCACTGCGATCGTACATCAGCCTCCCTCTCCCAGGTCTCATCCTGTACTCGCCCATGCTGCCAAAGCACCCGTACTAAAGGAACAAAACATCCACGGAGAACCTTTGTACTACGATCAAAAATCCGGATGGGATGCTCCTCAAACCATGCATCCGCTTCGAGATCAAACTCCTCGGTCTGAAAGACATGTGAGGGGTCTAAAAAGTAACATCAGAGCTAAGAGACGTGGAAGATGTCGTGCATGGCCCGGTACCTCTGAGGTAACTGCAACCGATAGGAAACCGGCCCAACTCTCTCCAACACCTCAAACAGCCCGATGCACCATGGTTAAAGCTTACCCTGTCACCGAATCCTCTTGTGCCGCAACCTCGGTGCGACATGTAAGAAAACCTGATCTCTGACCTCGAACTCTAGAGGTCCTCTCCGCTGATCAGCATAAGACTTCTGCCGAGACTGTGCTATATCCATCTTCTTCCGAATCAGATCTATCTACTCTGAGGTCTCCTAAACAAGACGAGGTCCCAGCAAAGCTACCTCTCCTTCCTCCAGCCATCATAAGGGTGATCGGCATGGAATACCGTTCAAAGCCTCGTAAGGTGCCATCTAAATTGTCACCTGAAAACTATTGTTGTAGGCGAACTCCACTAGAGGGATATGCTTCTCCCAAGAACCGCCAATGTCTAGAATGAAAGCTTGAAGCATATCCTCAAGTACCTGGATCATGCACTCGAACTGGACATCAGTCTGGGGATGGTATGCTGTACTCAAAAGTACCCACGTAACCAAAGCTTTTTAAACTCCCTGCCAGAACTGAGAAGTAAAGCGCGCATCCCTATCTGAGACGATGGAGTGTGGAACTCCGTGCAGACGTACAATCTCTCGGATGTACAACCGTCCAAGATCATCAACACTGAAGGTATCCTTGATCAGAAAGTAGTGAGAAACCATTTTAAGCCCTTCGATGACAACCCAAACAGTGTCATTCCCTCAAGGTGACCTCGGTAACCCTGTCACGAAATCCATCGCGATGCCATTCCACTTCCACTTTGTAATGGGTAACTGCAGTAAAAGGCCTGCTGGTCATTGATGTTCTGCCTTTACCTACTGACAAGTAGAACATCTCATGACGAAACCAACAACATCTCTCTTCATACCTAGCCACCAATACTAGAGATGAAGATCCCAATACATCTTGGTGATGCCAGGATGAATTTCCCAAACTGAGGAATAAAAATCCCACACCAGCTCCTCGCGTATGTCTGCTGGCACCCATACGCGTCCCTGGAAATGAAAGATCTCATCCTCACCCACTTTCCATATTGGAAGAGGGTCCTCTCCTGAAATGCTCTCCTACAGGACTAAGCCTTCTGACTTTGATAGCTACCTCATCTGTACCTGATCAAGTAGTGTAGAGGTAACAACTACAGAAGATAGAAAGGTCTGTCTCTGTCTGTCGTGCACCTCCAGATGCATCTCAGAGAACAGAGCCACAATCTTCCACTCACTGCAAGCCTCCTGAAGTGCCTAAATCTGAGTTATCATGCTCAACACATCTACCACTATGTTGCCTTTTCCTAGCGTGTAGGAAAGCTCGAAATGGAAAGACTGAAGATACTCGACCAACCTGCACTGTCTCAGATTCAGATCACACTGAGTGAATATGTACTTGAGACTCTTGTGGTCGGTGAAAACCACAAAGTACTCTCCTAGAAGGTAATGTATCCAACAATGTAAGGCATGAACAACATATGCCAACTCCAGATCGTGCGTTGGGTAGTTCCTCTCACGTGGCCTCATCTGTCAAGACCTGTACGCAACGACTCCATCTCCCTGCATAAGCACATCGCCCATCCTGATACCTAAAGAATCACAATAAATAGTATATCTCTTTCCTGGATCTGTCAAGACTAATATCGATGCTGACGTCAACCTTAAATTCAGCTCATGAAAGGCTGAATCACAAGAATATTACCATAAGAACTTTCCCCCCTTCTTGGTCAGACCTGTCAATGGTGCTTCTAGGCGTGAAAAGTCCTATATGAAGTGCCTGTAGTATCCAGCCAGCCCTAGGAAACTCTGTACCTCAAATAAGTTCTTTGGATGCTCCTAGGAAACTATAGCTCTCACTTTCTTTGGGTCCACTTAAACTCCTGTCTCTGAGATAACGTAACCTAAGAAGTGAATCTGGTCCATCCAAAAGTGGCATTTTGAGAGTTTATCATACAACCGATGCTCTCTCAGTGTACTCAGAACGATCTCAAGATGTGTGGCATGACCGTATCGAGTGTGAGAGTAAACCAAGATATCATCCACAAAGACCACGATGAAGGAGTCCATGTAAGGATGGAACACTCAGTTCATTAGTTATATGAAAACTGCAGGCACATTCGTGGGACCGAACGACATGACTGTATACTCGTATAGACCATACCTGCTTCTAAATGCTGTAAGAGGTATATCTGATGGTCTAACATGCAACTGATGATAACTGGACCTCAAATTGATCTTCGAGAACACCAGGGCTCCTCAAATCTGATCAAAGAGGTCATCTATCCTCGGTAAGGGATACCGGTTCTTGACCGTCAACTGGTTCATCTTCCGATAATCCACACAAAGCCGAAGGGTACCATCTGCCTTCTTCGCAAACAGGACAAGAAAACCCCAAGGAGATGTACTGGGTCGGATGAAACCCTTTGCCTGCAACTCCTTCAGCTGCTTCTTGAGCTCCTACAACTCAGGTGTAGCCATCCTATAAGGAGGAATGGACACCGATGATGCCCCTGGAACAAGATTAATCGAGAAGTATACCTCATTCTTCAGAGGAAAACCTGAAAAGTCCTCAGGAAAGACATCCTTGAAACAATCCACCACTAGGGGAAAATCTAACTATGAAGTCCCCGAGTCATCCAGATAAAGACTGGAAATATGGGTTGTAACTTCCCCTATCCCATGATGCTTTGATCCAGATCTACTCGCCTGAAAATACCACTCGCCTCTATAAAGGATCCGCCCTCTGGTTATATGAAACTGACCCTGTGGCGATAGCAATCGACAAATTCCCAGAAGGGAACCAACCAGTCCATCCTGAGAATGATGTCATAACCCGCCACCTCTATGACATAGAGGTCCCATAAGAAATGACACACCGAAACCTCAAGAGGGAACTCTTTTCACTAATGTATGCTAGATGTCCTTGTCCCCAAAGGTGTGTCTAGTGTCAACGATTCGGCAGAAGAAAAGATACAGAGCCCAAGGCTCTCCACAACCGCAATAGAGATAAATCTATGGGAAGCACCAGTATAAAAAATAGATGAAGATAAAACTGAGGCCACTAAGATTGTAACTCTCACTGTAGAAGGGTCGAGATCCTGCTCCTGGTAGGTCTGCTCCATGGAAAAATAATGGCTTGCACCGTGGCCCTGCAGCCCTGGCTGACCGCTTTGAGCTGATCCACTCTGCTGTTGCTGATGACCTAGTGACTGACCACCATGGCCGCGACCTCCACCTCGGCCTGAACGGCCGGAAGAACTCCAGTTCCTAGACTCGTGGGAAACTGGAAAAACATCTCCAGAACATGGGGTCATAGAGGAACCCCTACCACCAGATGAAGGTGAGAAGATCTGAAAAAAATGCTGAAGATGGCCCATCTTGCCGCAAGATCAGCACTCCATCAGATCTCTCTGGAATTGAGGCCTAGTATGCCCACTCCTACCGCACTGGTAGAATTCAACCTGGCTACCAGAATACACATCTCGCAAACTCTGATCTCCTCGATAAGACTCTCTGCGACGCTTCCTACTGTCCGTAGGAGGAAGACTAGCTCTGGGTGTCATACCGCCCTGGATCACTACTCCGGAGTCCCTCAGATTGCGCTCAGTAATCAGCACCTGGTTGAAGATGGAAGATATATAAGTGAACTGGAAGATATTCACTTGGGAGCAGATCTCCTGCCTGAGACCATCCTCGAACTTCCTATCAAGAAACAAATAATCACCTGCTCGGATCGGTGTGAAATGCTGCAGCTCAGTAAAACAGGATGAGTAATCCATGATAGAAAGAGTACCCTACTGCAGAATCATAAACTCCCGGGCTCGATCGGCCCTCAGGTTATCCAGATAGAAGTATTCATAGAAGGTGCGTCGAAACTTATCCCCTGACATATCCTCCTGGCGTCCTGACTGCGAGATCACCTCCCACCACCTCCTGGTAGTGTCCCGGAGCATATAGGTGGATAGATTTACCCTCTTCTCTCGGGGTATATCCAGATGCTCGAAGATAGTCAGGGTGGCCTCGAACCACGACTCTACAGCCTGGGGTCCTCAATCCCCTGAAAATGTAGAAGGATTCTGCTGCTGGAAAACCCTCGTCAACTCAGCCATCGATGGGGCAGGAGGCGGCGCTCACTGGAAAGTCGGCATCATCCTTAGGAAATCCTCCCTGGACTGTGCATCAGTGCCTATGACGGGTATAACTTCTGGTGCCAAGTCTAGAATAGTAGGAGGATCAACAGGAGGTTCCTGATTAGCCATATCCTGTATCCGGTCACTGTCTGGCAACTGATGCACGACCATAGGATGTCTCGGAGGCATAGATCTGAAAGATTAAAAGCACACCTTAGATCAGGATAACAAAGACTGAAAACAAAGGAGTATAAAATGGGAACAAGGGAAAGAAACTATCAAGATTTACAAAATATTACTACAGGGTGTGTACAAAAACTACACGACGTGTCTTCTTTATCAATTAACATGGGCGTGTACTCCTGCCACTACTCGTCGTGTAACACCCCAAACTACACGACGTGTTGTTCCCACACACGGAGTGTACTTGAACTCTAAACCCCTGCCTGAGTCTCCTTACACGGCTAACCCACACGGTCCAACTAAACCCAAAATACTCAGCGTGTTCCCTAGGGATACGACGTGTACTGGACACGGTCTCAGCGACCAGTGTTGTTAGTTACATGGCCGTCTACATGGATTCCCTTACACAATGTGTTCCGAAAAAACAAGGCGTGTATAGGAGAAGATAACACCGACCCATGTTGTTCATGACACGACCGGGTACCTGGGACAAAACTACACGGCATGTTATTTACCAACACGGCATGTTCTAATCTAGCTTCCCCAGCCTGTGTTGTTAGTGAAACGGCAGGGTACATAGCTCCAAACTACACCGCGTGCACCTACTGTACATGGCGTGTTTCTGAAGTTATTTTCAAGACACCGTGTTTCTGCTCACACGGTCAGTGACACGGCCTGAAACTACACGACGTGTATCCAGAAATTACACGCCGTGTATTCTGGGCTTTTCTGGGCAGTAGCTTAGAAACTGCACCGAAGCCTAGAAACACAGAAAACAAGGCAAAGAGGTGCCAAATTCTGATCCGTGAGGGACCATACTTCCCGTGAATCAAAGATTTTCATCTCCTACAGTCATGTACAAGAGAAAACAGGATCATGATTCACCAAATTCTGATTCAAGAGGGCCCATAACACCTCAAGAATCATAATTTGATGTTCATTTAAGCAAAGTACAACACAATCAATTTCTCTATTACAACAACCAGGATTCTATCAAGCATCTATCACAACAGCATACATAATCTACACAGAGTCTATCACAACAACATGAAACCACTAATGCACCCTAGATAGCATGAAAAGAATGCATGGAATGTGATTTCTAACAAGTGGCTATATGATTCATGAGATGGCATACCCTCGTCTCATCGGGTTGCAACAGAAATAGAACTGTAATATCAAAACAACAACAACACAAGGCATGTGAATCACTCTAGGTGAAATCATATCAACCGTAAAATCTCAAAACCAGAAAATTGCAATAAACGAGGTAGTATGGCTTTTCCATGTACACAAGTTAGCTACCCCCGAGAACAGCTTAATACCAAGTACTGAATCTGTTCTATCCCTGGATAAAGCTCCAAAAAGTAATGCAAGAGAAAAAAACTCCTCTGATACCACTTTGTAACGTCCTGGTTCCGAAATCCACCGAAAGGCGCCCCATAACCAGTTGGTTACAGGGCCTCAAGCACATTTCCCAAAATGGCAGAGGCTGCCAACAAGCAGCGAGGGCCTTGGATGTGATAGTGTGGAAACTATGCCCTCATTGACAGAGTGCACAACAGAAATAATAAATATACAATAGTGGAAGCAGTGAATAACCAAAAATAATAAAAAGCGGAAGACTAAATAAATAAACTGGAGCATATATGTATATATGGAATGATGCAAGATACAATTCTATGAAAGCAACCAAACAAGTCACAATGATGAAAAAACCACATTACCAAAACAAGTACAAAAGAAATGAAAAAAAAACAGCTCCTCAGCATCACAAGCCAAAGCTTGGTCCCTTGCTCTCCTGCTCCGAGAAATCAAGTTCCGGAAGTTGAAGGGCGCTTTCCCTTGTCTATACCTGCAAAAAAATAGTCTTCTTGGGTCCAAAAGCATGGTCCAAATAGGTTGTGAGATAAAAAACCCAGTAGGAAACCACCCAAAGATCTGTGCCTAATAGTCAGTGAGTATATGGCAGGTAAAATTACAATAAGCAGTAAACAGAAACAGAAATCAGTAGGCAGTAAACAGTAAGTAGTGAATCAGGACGATACACAATAGTAATCAATCCACTATCAACAACAACAGTGAAACAAAACAGCTAACCCAAACACGAAACCCTCTGGGAAGTACCCGCATCAATCCCCTCTGGTCCTAACCACGAAGTACCACAACCCTTTGGGTAGTGCACTTAGCCTAACCCCTCTGGTTTGGTCATAAAAATTTGTGAGACTCTCTGGGGATTCTCACTCTGTCAATTCCCCTTATAGTCTAGGGTATTCAGGGAATCTTTGAGGAAGATCACGTGGTCTAACCCTCTTATCCCCAAGGTCTAGAGACACTATGATGAAGCTATCTCTATCAATTACTCCTATAGCCTCAGGTATACCACAAACTCTCTGAGGAAGCTCACTCGGTCAATTCATCCTCTAGCCTGGGAAGGTTATTAAAGATAAATCCAACAAGGTAAGACTCTCTGAGGAAGCTCACTCCGTCTACCCTCCTGTATTTTATAAAATCTGAAGGCACTCTGGGAAGCTCACTCGGTCTATCCCCTGTGGCCTATATTGTCTAAGACTTACTGATGAAGCTCACTCGGTCTAACCTCCTGTAGTCTGTAATGTCAAGGACTCTCTAGAAAGCTCACTCGGTCTATTCCTTATAGTCTATAACACCAGGTTCTCACATCCCTGTTCTAGTCAGTGCATGATAATGATATAAGGACAAAGTACGCCTATAGAGCTACTTGGCTAACATTCTACAAGACAACAAGCATGTTATAAAAACACTCCGTCCTATAGACAGAAGGCATGACACCAGTTATAATGGACAAAGGCTAACAAGACCCCAAAGGTCATAAAAAGAGAAAATCGTGGTAAAAACATCCAAGCACAACAAATTATCCTCTAACATGATTAAATTACCTCTATACAAGCATACAATCAAGGCAGGAAAACAATAAGGGAAAAAAGGTAAACACGCAATACCCTGTTCATGGGTATTGGGGGAATTTTCACATAAAACTCAAAGACTTTGAACGGTAATGTGAAAACCACCGACCTTGATCCTAGAAGATTGATATACTTGAACCATGATGAATTATTCTCCCTTGAACGTCGTAGATATGAGAAAACGTCCAAAACGTTCAAACTACAATAACTTGAGAAAGAGGAAGAATCAAGGAATGAAACTAAAGAAGAAGGAATAACTCACCACTGTGGTTCCAACGCAATGGACAACGGTTGAATCAGCCAACATATAGAGGATCGGGAATCCAGAGATGTTTTGTGGCCATACAACATCTCTCGGTCAAACCAGACCTAGAAGAAAACGTTTATGGTGATCGGGCGCGACCCCGGTCCGATTAATGAAAAAATAAAGTACATGGCATGTACTTTTAGAGTACACGACGTGTACTAGGTATTTCTATACTCCTCCAAAATCGGCCTCCACGTCACCCCTTCACATCGTGCGTGTGTGGCTCAGACACGACCATCACACAGCTTCGAGTGGGAAAAGAGTACACGGCGTGTAATTCAAAAATTTCTAGAAACATCATATTTCTTAAAAACTCCAGAAAAAAAGGACACACCTAAAACGAAGATCCAGGTTCTTACATCTCCCATGATACTTTAATGGAAAATGTAGACACTATATCATACTAAGTGTGGAGGAGTTTTTCTTGAGTTTCAATGTTGATAGACTTGAATTTTTTCTTGTTTTCATTTATTTAGGAGACATTTTTCATTCGAAGTAATGCTTTAAACATGAAAATCCTTACACCCATTTAAATAAAATAAAATTTAAGATGTTAATTGTTTGAATTCTATGCTTTAATCCTATTTATATTTTTATAATGATTTTTTATTTTAATAATTTAATTAAAATTAATAATTTTGAAATAACTTTTAATTGAATTATTACTTTATTTTATGCCCTTAGTGATTACCACTTTTCTATACTTACTCCCATTCACGATAGGATTATAAGCCAATGATTTAATATTATTTTCTAAGAATATTTCTTGAGTGACACCTGGTACATGTAAACCTATCATAACATTCATTGAAATCTTATTGTTTCCATGAGCAGACAAATAAGATTTTAATATGATTGAGGAAATATTCGTTGAGCTACTTTTTCTTGAGACCCACCTTACATCTTTCCATCATTAAGTCTGTATTTTCCATGAATTACCTTAATAGGATGCTACTATTCCAAGATGATTATCCCTTCCTTCCCTAATCTTTATATAATGTATGAATTTATATTGAACAAGTGTGGGGGAAGTTTTTTTTCTAGTGGACATAAGATGATTTTTCTAAGGAGATTCATTGTGGTACTCTCCTCACTGTTGATTATGATCCATGTTTAATTATTTATTTTTTATACATCTCTTATTCAATTGAAAAATTAAAAGAAAAAGAAAAAGAAAAAGAAAAAGAAAAAGAAAAAGAAAAAGAAAAAGAAAAAGAAAAAGAAAAAGAAAAAGATATTTGGTTTGTGTATTAGGAAGGTCAAAAATACCTATTTCCAGAATGATGAATCCCTTGAAGGATCATATGTGGTTAGGGTATGGATGTGAGATCTGGCATAGACACGAATTTGAAAAAATATAAATAAAAAAGGAAAAAGAAAAATAAAGGAACAAGATACCTTCTTCACTCACTTGATATATATTCACGGATCTACCTTGGGTTACTAGGATCATTGAATTTATTAGATATAGAACCATTACTTCATTACACTTTTCACAACATTTATGAACTATACTTCATAGATTAAAATCCTTTTTGATCATTCTCATTTCACTATTTACACACCTTCCCACAACCTCACAGTCATTTGACCCTTAGTGACGAAGCCCTAATGAATGATTTTATATATTTATTTACGATGGGGATATGATAAAACCAATGAAATCATGTGGTTAGGAACATGAATTTCGGGTATAATCATAACTCCAGTGTCATTTCACCTTGAGTGATGAGAGAAAATTCATTGTTAGGTAAATTTCAAGTGGGTATAGAATTTAAGAAACAATTAATAAATTGTAACCAAATGATTATTTTTTTTAAATAAGTGATCTATGAGGCATGAATAATTTTCTATATATGGATGATTCAGGATATTGAATTTTTCTATTTAAACTTAGTTTTATTTACCTGGATATAATGAATGTTTCCACTTTTGGAAATTTCTTACATTTTGAAATCTCTATTGAGATCTTTTTTCTTGAGCTCAAGAAACTATTCAATTGTGGGGGAATTTGATAAGATGAAATCATATATACATTTTTATATCTTTTTATTAAATATTATCCATGTTTTACTTGATAATTCATGAGGTATGTGTTGTTTATTAATGGAAATATGCTTTCAAGGTTTCAAAGGAAAATTTGGATAAACTGACAAAAAATGACCATTGCACATCATGAAACTCCATTACATGTTGTGTTGTCATCTTTTATAGCATATGAAAAGTCATGAGGCAAGTCAGGAAATAATTTAAAGAAATAAAGTGATTATATTATGTGATTAACCAATACACATCTTGTAAATTTTAAACGCAATTCCTGCTTTCAAGATCCAGACTAAAGGAAGATACATGTTGTGCAGACAAGTTACATGTCATGAAAGGAGTCAATTTCCAAATCCTAAAGATTTCAGATAAGATTCATGTAATATTCACAAAGATTAATTTTTTTGGAGAAAACCTTTGATTATAATTAAACGATGTGAATACCCCTTACACATCATTTAATATCCTGAAAATTTACCTACAGAAGGAACACAACAGACTAGAAGTGACAGACTTCTTAAATTTCTATCATTTCTATCATTCTTCTCTCTTGATTTTGTTCAAAATTTTATCCCTAAAAAAAATTGGCATCAATTATCTTAAATATTTTAAATTTATTCAAGACCATTGGATTGATTTTCAAAGTGTTCTTCATCCTTTTTACATCACCAACACTGTGCTACGTGCGTTCTTCTTCTTGATCGTTAATATATGATGAATCCTTGCTGCATTTTTTCTTATTCATATTTCATGTAAGTATTTTATTAGAATTGTGATTTATTTTAGGATTACATTTATTATTATTGATTTAAATTTCATTAATTGATTAATATCAATTCTTTAATTTTCATTAATCTCTTAATCCCAATTTGTATTGGTGTGTCAATAATGTTTTCAATTATTTATCTATTTTTAATCAATTATACTATGAACATCAATACAACTTAGGGAATGTATTGAGATTAGGGGTGTTTGAATTTAATTAATCTTTAATTCTCAACATGGTAGCCTTAAGTAATACTAACCAGTTTAAACAATAATTTTTTATCAAATTTTTTTAAGTGACCCTGACCATGGGAAGTTTAAATGAATGACCTTGACCTGATTGGAGTAGAATAAGTTATGATCAATAGACTATGAAATTTTATGCCTTAGAATCTAGGCTTAATGCATCCTAGTTTCGGATATCTCCAGACCATGGAATAACTTTCTCCTAGATAGATCTATTTGGCTTGAACATATCCAACTAGTGACCTTTTCTTGCTTCGCAGCCTAATCCTTAGGATCATACCAAGTTAGAATTAAGACCATCCTTTTTTTTATGAACCTCAAAATTGATATTAGTCCCTTATTTATCTCTTATATTAATCCAAAAATCCATTAATATTATTTATTTCTCAAGCTCAATCCTCTTTTGGGGACTCATACCCAAAGGGTTCTAAGACATAGTTTCTGTAACCCAATCCAAATCCTTGTGGGACCGACCCCGCACTACCACTATACTACATCTTATTAGAATGTGTATCTTGGGAAAAAATAAATCTATTCTTACAGAATCTCATGTGATTTAAATGACATGTGTGGGAATATCACCTATATAGGATTATTTCTCACCTGCATTAGGCATGATTTTATAAAATCCATGATTAATACACAACAATGGGTCAAGGAACCCAAGATAAATAAGTTAATGTCACAAATTAAACAACCACAAATGAATTCTTACTATGATATGCAATCCCTTTCCCATAATATCTATACAAGGTGGCCACACACACATGTCATCAAGCTATGCACTTGATACAACTTTCTTTGTTGATCATAAATAAACTCATCATTACACCATGTCCATGAAATTTAATATGAATATTCCATTTCATTCAAAGGGTCGAGATATCAACTTCCATAAATATGTAATGGAAAAATACTTCTTTAACTTATTAATTAATGACACACCACTCATGACACACCCAATTTATCCAACTTCACCATGAACTACATCGTCTTGGTTTAAAAAATAAATTAATGTGAAAAAGTCATGAAACACATTAATAACAATCATAAACTTTATGAATCATTACACATGTTCATAGAAATTAATATTTTTCCTCAAAACTATTGTCGGATTGGAAGCTTGAAAGAGAGAGAGGTGTACTGACACCTATCATCTGGTCCTCCTACATATTTATGTGGGTGTGATGAGTTCTTTTCCATTATGTTGGTCCATCTCCGTGAAACTTCTTGGTGGGGGGGGGATGATTAATCATTACTTGATTTTACTATTGATTTTTCTATTAGGGGGGAATGAGATTTTTTTATATTGTTTATATTGAAATTTTCTTCTCATTGGGAACTTTGGACTACCAATACCATTAATTTATGTTATTTTTAAGGATTTTTCACCTTCTTGTAAAGAGTTCCCTATTTTCCCACTTTTCAAAAGAGGTTATACTTTTTATGTTCAATAAAAGGGGTTTGAACCTAAATCTAAAAAAATAGATAGGAATATCTGGTGACACATAAAAATGCATAAATTGTACAAGTGAGTTTGTTATCATAATCTATCATCTTGGAGTTTACTAAGTGTGAAATTAATAAGAGGAATCCTTATATGCTTACAAGTACTCACACCTAATAGTCGACATTCTATGTATCCCATCACAGTATTTCATCTAACTATAGAACAATATTTAAAAATATTATTATAAAATTTCATGGTTCTCATCATATTATGGAACTGTTATGACCTTACAAATGTTATAGATACTATAAGAAATTTTTACATTAAATTCACGAAGAATAATAAACAATATATAATAATATGATTTATTAGTATTCAAATATTCAAATATACTTGTAATATATAGTAAAAATAGTTGGTTCTAGAACAGAAACTCTAAAAAATTCTGTAACACCCCAAGATTCCACGGTATGTTTCCCTTTGAACAATGCAATAACTTGCACTGTACGCAACTTCGAGAATCTAACACATCGCGACAAATAAAATAAGCCATTATGAAAAATAATACCCACTTTTTGTAATTTTATAAATTTTCTCTTTCAAAATGGACTTAATTTTTGGATTCATAATATCAGAATTATCTTTGGGTTATTTTTTGGTATTTTTCTGAAAACTTTCAATTTTTGATGAATAGTGAAAAACACTATGTTATGGTTTAAAACCGAATTTTCTATTTAAATAATTTTTTATTAAAATTATTTTAGGTCAAAATTGATACATAATACCTATATAAGTTTAATTTAATTCATTGGATTCATTTTATAATATGTTTAGACATATAAAAGTTTTATGGAACTTTTTACCGTCTTTTACCCACCTCCTAGGAGCATTTGAAAAATTGCATAAAAATTAATTTTACCACTTATGTGAGTTTAATTTCAATAATTTGAGAGACATGGTTGATATAAGTATGTAAAATGTGGTTTAATAAGATGAAAATTGTTTTTGGTGAATAATAACTTTTGACTTATTTACCACGGTTACAAGTAAATAGGGCAATTAAGGGTAAAAATGATATCATAATTACCCTAACACAAGTCCTAATTCTATTGGACAAGTATAATTTGACCAAAAAAAACCTTAAGGAATAAAATATTATATATTTTGTCCAGTTGGATTATATTAAGACATTTATTATTATATTATTTAAAGAAGAGTTAAAAGAGTTAAATTGAAAGTTTAACAACTCAACCATTTTTAATATAGGGTTCAGACAAAATAAATTCTACTATAAATATTAACTATAAAGATAAAAATATTTCCTACATAATATTATTTTATTTATAATTTTTAGACATTAAATAATTTAATTTATTTATGACACAATGATTATGTAGTAATTACCTTATTAATGAAAGATTAAAATAGTTGATATTATAAATATAAAAATAAATGTAATTTTATAATTTTTATGAATTAAAATAATTTTATAGGTTATTATGACATCTTAGGGTTGATTAAATAATTGTAATTTGAATTAATCATGCTTTTATGATTTTCAAAAAAACCAAATACTAAATAGTTTCAAAATTGACATAATTGGGTTTTTAAAACGAATACTATATTATTAA
Source organism: Viscum album (assembly GCA_963277665.1). Classification (NCBI taxonomy): domain Eukaryota; kingdom Viridiplantae; phylum Streptophyta; class Magnoliopsida; order Santalales; family Viscaceae; genus Viscum; species Viscum album. Next base: position 673,918,232 of record OY728123.1, read on the forward strand.
TTGATATAATATTCCTAAAAATATAAGGTTCTGCCAAAATAGTTAGATAAGGTTATATATATTAATTATGAACCACTTGGGGTTATCCTGAAAGTTTATAGTATGTTTATTAACCATATAATATAAAAATGCAAAGAGACATGGTAAATGTCAAACTATTTAACAAAGAGTTAAATATAAAAGATAAGGTTAATATAGTGACCTAAACCTATATAAAACCTATTGGTTGAAGGGTTTTCGACCCACCCCAACTTAGCCTCGAAAAAAAATCATTTTAATCCATTAGAAACCGAAAATGATTTTATTATAAAATAATATTTCAAGATTTTCCTAAAGTGACCATCACATCTCTTATAAAAGGGCACTTCCCCTTCTCTTAATTTCACACCTACAATGCCTTTTAGCTCGGCCAACCCATGTCAAAATATCCTCCAAACTTTCCTCTATTCATCCTAGTGGCCTTCTGTTTGTCAGAAAGCCAACCTATGGAGCCCTTTTGATAAAATCAAAAGGAAGAACTCGAAGAAGAGGTAAATATTTCATCACATCTTTCGAGTTATTTTCTTCTTCCACTTCCTCTTTATTTGTTGTTTCATTCTAAAATAATAACTCTAATATATTATATATACTGTGATATTATTATAAAAATTTTAAAACCATATTCATTATTCTATCCATCATATGAATGACAAAGTCACCATACGTGCGTACGTACGGATTACCATCTCCACATCGTGGTGTTGTTTGTTATTTAAACACTTAATTATTTTTATGGGTATAATAATGATGTATAATTGATGTAAATAAAAAATATAACATATTAATTATTCTTTATATATGACATAACATTAAATTATATTCGATTTCACCTCCAATTGAATGATATTGTCGCTCCTGCGTACGTATGGATTACCGTCTCCACAAATGTGGTGAGATTATTTCCCCATCGTAATCATTCAAGAATAATTTTCATTTTATGATTTAAAATAACGTTTAAGAATAATAATTATGGAGATGAATCAAATAAATCCTATCCATAAAAAACACGAATTATTTAACAAAACATATAAAGGAAAACGAATCATTTAACACCCAAAACGACGATAATACTAAAATATTATTAACAAAGTAACAATAGAAGATCATATATGATATCATATTTACTTATATGGTTATTTTATAATTTAATAACAATTATTTAACTATTATAAATGAGTTTAACATACCCTCAACCAAGGAAAAGTACAATGTAGGGGTTAATTTTACAATCGCTGTATTATCTGAGATTGTTTTTACGTAAGTATCTACTGGGACCTCTTTATCATCCACATCCGTGTTTTCTTAAAAATGTAATTTAATTTTTTTTATGATTTACTATAATATGTGTTATAGTAATTTATACCCTTATTTGACTATATATGTTTTTAAAGGACTCTTTTCATCATTTTCCAAACAAGGTACTTTATGTCCTTTTCGGAAAAATTAAGGTAAGAATGTATTTTTTTAACTTATACAGTGGGTGTGGCTATTTTCTGCCATTATATAATATTCAAAACTTCCCATACAATCTTATAAGAATATTTTCAAAATAAATGTTTTCTTTTATAATTATATGACTTTTAAATGATTTCAAAATAGAAAGAGATGTTTCTTTAAAAATTTTTTTGATTTCATCTATGTCAACACCCTTTGATGGATTTTAATCTTGTTTGAAATTAATTTATTATGATACAAAACTTCAATATTGTATTGAAGGTTATGTGATATGTTTAACTATGGATGTGTTATTTTTACACCATTCATGGTTTATGGATAAAGTATGGACATTTTTTATGCTAGTTTTAATATGAATGTTTATGTTATGTTTAAACCTTTTCATATTAGGAATGCATTGGACGTAGTAAGTGATGGGTAGAGACCGCTATAGCTCCTCGATGAATCGATAGGTATCATGAGACAAAATAGTTTCTTGGAACATGGCCTTGAAAAAAAAATACTATTTGTAGTCTTGGCACAAGGTCTTGACTATGTGGTTATCAAGTCTGGCATTATGCATTCCATCATTATGAAAGTGGCTATTGATATTGCATGTGATTATTCGGCTAGTAGAATATCCATGTGAATAAGTAAATTTCATTATTTGATTTTATCTTTTCCAAATTATGCTTAAGTTTAAGCTTAAAAGGCTTTTATTTTAATCTTATACATTGCCTTAAATGTTTATGCTTATGTATGATAGCGTCCGCTATATTTTTATCCTTATTGAGCAACTGAGCTCACCCTTTTCTATGTTTTATTTTTTCCCAAGATGCGAAGATGTATTTTATGGTTGACCAGTAGGGATAGTCTAAGGATATAAGTGTGTTCAAAAGGGGACAAAATGTTGTTGATGTTTTTATTTCATGATATAATGTAAAACTTATGAATATATCTAGTACTTCCAAGGAAACTAAACTAATGAGTCTTTCCGGACACGATTCTTTGTTTCATGCCAATGTTATTTAATAATGCACCAACTCTGGGTAACTAGGTTTGGGGTGTTACAGTTGGTATTATAGGAAGTTTATTACAAATCTTGGAAGCTAGATTTAGAAAAATACTGATTATAGAACATTACCCTATGATATACTTTGAGGATTATTATAGAATAATTTCCTAGAATTTTGGTATTGTAGAGATTTTGTGATTTTCCCAGAAATACATCCCTATTTGGATATGAGTAGGTAGAGGCAGCTCTGGCATAGATGTACCTAGGGGTAAAACCTGACCACATCGCTTTGAGCTAGACTTGAACGAGAACTGGTGCTTGACAGCGAGCCTTGCTGTACTCTTATTTACGACACTCCTGAGGGATATGCTTAGGATAATTCTCATTTTATTTACAAATATTTTTGAAGGGTTTATGAGTATATACTTCCTCAAAGGAAACAATTTTATGATTATGGATTATATCCACAAACTTTTCAATTTATGTTAAGTGTTTTACAAGTTTGGAATTATGTATTGCGATTCATAAACTATTCTAGTGTATGATATTGTTTAGAAATGGCACCTAGTGGAAGGAATAGAAACCTTACAATGCACATAATCCATGTATGGATTTACCTCCTACTCAAGATAATTCTAGTGGGGAAGGGGAAGCAATTTGTGCTGATCAGCTTATCACCATACTGGGACAACTCACTCAGGTTATGAATAATAACCTTACCCTTATGAAGCACCCTGATCCGTAATTTGGAGGATCAATGTTAAACCGATTAATGAGGCAAAAACCACCAAAATTCAATGGTAGTACAAATCCATTAGTAGCTGAGCAATGGATAAATTCCTTGGAGAAAATATTTCATGCTTTTGGGAGTAGTGAATAGGAAAAAGTTGTCATGGCAGTTTATCGCTGCACGGGAGATGCAGATCAATGATGGTCATTTATGGAAGACCCAAAAAAAGATGAAGAAGTATTGGACATGTAATGGAGAGAGTTTAAAGATATTTTCTTGGAAAAAATAATTTCCTCATGACTATCGAGCGGAATGAAAAGACAATTTCTGAGTCTGAGGAAAAAGGAGGATGAGAATGTAATAAAGTATGAAGCTAACTTTACAAGGTTAGCAAGGCATGCAACAGATTATATACGTAACCCAAGGAGTAATATTGATTGATTATTTTATGGGTTAAAACCATTTCTCCACTGAGTGTTAGTCTCATAAACCTTCTCATCGTATGAAGATATTGTCTCATGCACTATCTAGATAGAAAAGGAATTATCTAAGACTTATGAATTTAAAGAAAAGAAAGAGAAAAAGATATCCACTGAACACTTTGGAAATAGAAATAAGGGGAGGAAGGGAATATTTGAATATCCTTCTTGCAGTAAATGTGGGAAGAAACACCCCGATACTTGCTTGGAAGGAATGAGAGTCTGTTATAAGTGTGGTGAAAAAGTCCACCAAGCTCATGATTGCAAGGGGAAGAAGAGGCTCTCAATGTTGAATCTTACAATTTTAGAGAAAAGGGGAATTATGAAAATGAATGTCCTATGTTCCAAGGGAACTTAATTTAGAAAAGGACAAGGGAGCATGGCCAAGCTTATACGTTCACTACTACTGAGGTTGAAGCTCCGAAAGATGTGGTGGCATGTAATTTAATGGTTTCTTCAAGTTTAGCCAATGCTTTATTTGATTTTGGATCATCACATTATTTAATATATTCCCAGTTTCCTAAGAAAATTATATATTTTTAATTTGACTTAACAATGGAGTTTTCAGTCAAAACACCTAAGGGAAGTGTCATTGCAAAAAAGTTTTGTGAATCAGTTCCTATTAGGGAATATAAATGTTCTTTATCAGCTGATTTCATCATCATACCCATGATTGAATTTGATATAATAATTTTTATAGATTGGATTTCAAACCATGATGGGACAATTTATTGTAAGAAGAAGGAGGTTACAATTATTGATGATGATAAGGAGTTCCTTATCTTTAGAACAGAAACATCACCACCTAATTCTTATCTAGATCCACCCCCAATAGCTCAAAAAAATTTAATTATTGGGGAGGAAGAGAATTAAATAACTATGGGTGAGGAAATGAATATTCAAATACAAGATGTACCTATTGTAAAAGAATATTTTGATGTGTTTCCAAAGTATTTACCTGGAAATCTTCCGGAGTGAGAAATTGAGTTATCCTTTGATTTACAGGTTGTGCATTGACTATAGGGAGATCAATTCTATAATAATAAAGAACAAGTATCTCGTACCTCACATTGATGATTTATTCGACCATCTTCATGGATCTAAATATTTTTCAAAGATTTACCTTCGATCTGGATATTATCAATTGTGTGTGAAGAAGGAATACATTCCGAACACAACATTTCAAACCAGGTACGAGCATTATGAGTTTACAGTAAAGCCTTTTGGATTGACTAATGAACCTTCTATCTTCATATATCTGATGAATAGAGTTTTAAGGAATATCTTGATTACTTTGTAGTGTTATTTATTAATGATATTTTTTATACTAAAAAAGAAACAAAGATCATGAAAATCACTTGCGCATTATCCTAAGGACTATTAGAAGAAATGAATTATATGGTAAATTTAGAAATTTTGAATTCTGGCTTCAGGATATTTCATTTCTTGGACATATTGTCTCTAAGTATGGAATCTCTGTTGATCCTTCAATGACCAAAGAAATCCAAGAATGTCCCGCACCGACAAGTATAATTGAGGTACACAATTTTATTGGTTTAGCAGGTTATTATCGACGTTTCGTCCAGAATTTTTCCTGGTTGGATAACCCATTCACCAATCTCACACGTAATGGGGTTAAATTTCTTTGGACAAAAGAGTGTGAAGAATGTTTCAAAGAACTAAAGAGAAGGTAATACAATTATCCTATATTGACTCTACCATAAGGGGATGATGGGTTTGTTATTTATGGTGATGCTTCAAAGAAAGGAGTTGGTTTTGTCCTTATAAAGAATGATAGAGTTATTTCCTATGCATCACAGTAGCTAAAAAGTGATGAACAAAACTATCCCAATCACTATCTTGAGTTAGCAGCTGTAATCATTGCTATGAAAATATAGAGACACTATCTCTATGGTGAAAAATGTGAAATTTATACTGATCACAAGAGTTTGAAGTATATTTTTTTCACAAAAAGAACTCAACATAAGGAAAATTCAATGGATTGAACTACTCAAGGATTATGATTTCACTATACACTACCACCCGAGAAAAGAAAATAAGGTGGAAAATTCTTTTAGAAGAAAGGGTCAGGGAGTTTTGAGCAAGATGAGAGTTGAAAAGGATCCTATTTTCATAGATCTAGTAAATATGGATTTGGGAATAACCATGGAAGGTGAAACATCAATGATTTTTCAGATGGTTGCCAAACCATCTTTACTAGAAAGGACATAAAGATCTTAAACTGATGTTGAGAAGTTTCAAAAGAATATTAAAGGTGTGAATGATCGGAGATTAAGTGACTTCATATATGAAGATGAAATTTTGAAATTTGGGAAGAGACCTTGTGTTTCTAGTTTACCTAATCTGAAAAGGGAATTGTTGGATGATTCTCATAGCTCCAATTTCTCTATATACCCTAGTAGCACTAAGATGTATATAGATTTGAAGGAACATTTTTGGTTGGACAACATAAAGAGGGAGATTTCAGATTTTGTGTTATGATGTATGGTTTTTCAACAAGTGAATGATGGAAGGCAACATCCTGGAGGAGTCATGAAACCTCTACCCATACCTGAGTGAAAATGGGATAATATTACGATGGACTTTGTCATGGGGCTACGAAAGACTCCTAGAAGTAATGATGTAATATGGGTCATTCTTGATCGTCTTACCAATTCAACACATTTTCTTGATATAAGAGATGATTTACCACTTGAACGTATGACAAGACTATCTATTAATGAATTTTTAAGACATCATGGAGTACCCCTATCGATTGTTTCTAATTGTGATCCCCGTTTTACATCCAGATTCTAGAAAAGTATTTATAAATCCCTGGATACTGAACTTCGTTTAAGCACTTGATACCACCCTCAAACCGATGGACAATCAGAATGGACTATTCAAACCTTAGAAGACATATTGAGATCCTACTCACCTGACTTTCAAGGTACATGTGATCAGTATTTACCTATGGTAGAATTTTCCCATAATAATAGATTCCATTAAAGTATTCAGATGGCAACATATGAAGCGTTATATTGTAAGAGATTCCACACACCAACTTGTTGGGATGATGTTGGTGAAAGAAAACTCACAGGCCTAGAACTTGTTGAGGAATCAACGGAAAAGGTGAAGGTTATCCAAACCCACATCAAAGCATCTCAAAGTTGGAAAAAGAGCTATACTGATAACCGAAGGAAGTATTTGGAATTTCTAGTAGGAGACCATGTTTTCTTGAAGGTATCTCCATGGAAGGGTGTTATATGTTTTAGTATGAAGGGTAAATTTATTCGCATGTAGATAATACCTTTCGAAATTCTATAATGAATTGGAGATGTAGCTTATTGTTTGGAAATGCCTCTAAGTCTCTCCAAAGTTCATGATGTATTCCACGTATCACTATTGAGAAAATACATGCCTAACCCAATACATGTACTCACCTATGAGGAAATTGAACTGGAACCTGATTTGTATTATTGTGAAAACGCTGTCAAAATTCTTGATACCAAAGGACAAGTGTTGAGAAACCGGACGACTCGTCTGGTGAAAGTTCTATGGAGAAACCCTAAGATAGAAGAGGCAACATGGGAACCCAGGAACTTATGATGAAGAACCACCTAGATCTTTTTATGTAGTAATAATAAAAAACTTTTGAGCTCTAAATTATTTTAAGAAGGGGAGAATGTTACACCCTAAGATTTAGAGATGCATTTCCCTTTGAATAATGCAATAACTTTAATTGTATGCAACTTCGAGACAATGATTTCATAATAGTAACTTTTGACTTTTATTTACCACAGTTAAAAGTAAATAGGGTAATTAAGGGTAAAATGATCTCATAATTACCCTAACACATGTTCTAATTCTATTGGATAAGTATAATTCCACTAAATACAATATTAGTAATAAAATATGATCTTATTTGGTCCACATGGATTAGATTAGGACATTTATAATTATTTTATTTAAAAAAGAGTTAAAAGAGTTAAATTAAAAGTTTTATAACTAAACTATTTTTAATATAGGGTTACAAACAATATAAATTCGACTATAAATATTAATTATAAATCTGAAAAGATTTCCTACATAATGGTATTTTATTTATTATTTTTGGACATTTTATAATTTAATTTATTTATAACACAATGAGGATGTAGTAATTACCTTATTGATGAAAGATTAAAATAATTGATATTATAAATATCCAAATAAATGTCATTTTAGACTTTTGATTAATTAAAATAATTTTATCGGTTAATATGACATTTTATTGTTGATTAAATAATTTTTTTGAATTAATCATTCTGTTATTAGTTTCAAAAAAAAACAAAATACTAAATATTGTAAAAATTTACATAATTGAGTTATTAAAACAAATACTATATTATTAATTGATATAATATTATTAAAAATATATGGTTCTACCAAAGAACATAGATAAGGTTATATATATTAATAATTAACCACTTGGGGTTTGTGTGGAAGTTTATAGTAATTTTATTAACCATATAATATAAAAATACAAAGAGACATGGTAAATGTCAAACTATTTAACTAAGAGTTAAATCTTAAAGACAAGGTTAATGTAGTGACATAAACATGTCTAAAACCTATTGGTTAAAGGTTTTTCGACCCATACCCACCTTATACTTGAAATAAATCATTTTAAATCCATTATAAACCGAAAATGATTTTATTATAACATAATATTTCAAGCTTTTCCTAAAGTGAACCTCACCTATCTTATAAAAGGGAACTTCCCCTTATCATAATTTCACACCTCCAAATACTTTTAGATCAGCCAAAACCTACCCAAATATCCTTCCAATTTTACTATATTCATCCTAGATTCCTTACTTTGGTCAGAAAGCCAACTTAAGGATCCCTTTTGATCAAATCAAAAGGAAGAACCTGAAGAAGAGGTAAATATTTCATCACCTCTTCCATGATCTTTTCTTCTTCCACTTCCCCTTTCTTTGTTGTTACCATTATAAAATAATAACTATAGTATCTTATATATACTGTGATGTTATTATAAAAATTTTACAACCAAATTCATTATTCTATCCATCATATGAATGAAAAAGTCACCATACGTGCGTATGTACGGATTACCGTCTCCAGGTCGTGGTGTAGTTTATTATTTAAACACTTCATTATTTGAATGGGTATAATAATGATCTATAATTGATGTAAATAATAAATATAAAATTTTAATGATTCTGTATATATGATATAACATTCAATTATATACAATTTCATCTTCAATTGAATGATATTGTCACTCATGCGTACATACGGATTACCATCTCCACGAACGCGATGAGATTCATTCCCCATCATAATAATTCAAGAGAAATTTTCATTTGATGATTAAAAATAATGTTTAAGAACTTAATATAATTCTTGATATGAATCAAATATATCCTATCCATAACAAACACGGCTTACGTAACAAAACATATAAAGGAAAACGAATCAGTTAACACCCGAAACAACGATAATACTAAAATATTATTAACAAAGTTATATTAAAAGATCATATATGATATCATATTTACTTATATGGTTCATGTATAATTTAATAAAAAAGATTTAAATATTATACAGGAGGTTAACATACCCTTGAAAAAAGAAAATTATATAGTAAGGGTTAATTTCACAATCTCTCTATTATCCGAGGATGTTTTTACATAAGTATCTACTGGGACCTCTTTATCATCCACATCCATGTTTTCTTAGAAATGTAATTCAAAACATTTTTACTATTTACTATACTATGGGTTAAAGTAATTTATACCCTTATTTTACCATATATTTTATGAAATTAATCTTTCCGTCGTTTTCCAAACAAGGTACTTTATGACCTTTTCGATAAAATTAAGTTAAGAATGTATTTTTTTAACTTATATGGTGGGTGTGGATATTTTACTCCATTATATCATTGTCAAAGCATCCCATACAAGCATAGAAGAATATTTTCAAAATAAATGTTTTCTTTTATAATTATATGACTTTTAAATGATTTCACAATAGAAATAGATATTTCTCAAGAAAAGTTTTGATTTCATCTATGTCAACATCCTTTGATTGATTTTAATCTTATTTGAAGTTAATTTATTATGATACAAAACTTCCATATTGTATTGAGAGTTATGTGATATGTTTGAATGTGGATATGTTATTTTTACACCATTCATGGTTTATGGATAAAGTATTGACATTTCGTATTCTAGTTTTAATACGAATGTTTATATTATGTTTAAACCTTTTCATATGAGGAATGAAATGGACTTAGTTAGTGATGGGTGAAGCCCACTATTGCTCCTCATTGCATCGGTAGGTATCCTGTAACAAAATTATGTGTTGGAACAAGGCCTTGAAAGGTCTTGACTATGTGGTTATGAAGTCTGGCAATATGCATTCCATCATTATAGATGTGGATATTGATATTTCATGTGATTATTTGACTAGTAGAATATCTATGTGAATAAGTAAATGGAATTATTTTATTTTAACTTTTTCATATTATTTTGATGTTTAATTTTAAAAGGCTTTTGTTTTATTCTTATACATTGCCTTAAATGTTTATGCTTATTTATGGATGTTTCCTCTATATTGTTATCCTTACTGAGCATCTGAGCTCACCCCTTTCAATGTTTTATTTTTCCTAGGATGTGAAGAATTATTTTATGGTTAACCTGTGGGGATAAGTAAGGATATAAGTGTGTTCAAAAAGGGTAAAAAATGTTTCTGATGTTTTTATTTCATGATGTAATATACAACTTATTAATGTATCTAGTACTTCCAAGGCTACTAAACTGATCGATCATTCAGGACATGATTCTTTGTATCATTCCAGTGTTATGTAATAATGCACTGGCTCTAGGTAACTGGGGTTGGTGTGTTAAAAATTCTATCAAATTTCAACCAAAAAATTAGATAATTTTGTGATAGTGGCTTACCACCATTAAAAAAACTTCCATTAGCATGCAGATAGCATCTTGGGATGTTCTCAACACTATTCACATAAAATACCCCACATCATTAATTCATTCCACCATTCTCTAGAAGAATCAACACTAATGCTCTAAAATAAATCGAGCGAATTATAATGGTGGTAAATGGAGGCTCAAAAATGGATGAAAACTGATGATCTTACCTTGACTCATTGTTGAAACACACCCAAATTATCCCTTGGTCAAAGGGGATTGAAGGAGAGGCATGGGAGGTGAAATTTGGCCAAGTAATAGAATTTCCTAAGAACCATAATCATAAAAATCCTATGATACCTAACATAGTATTTTTTTAAAAAGCATATGATTAAAAAGTTACTATCCAAATCCCACCAACAATCTATTGGGTGTTAATGACTAGACATTGGACCACTGACCAGATGGTACTATCTCATCAAATCTCTAGTGAGACCAATATAATATTTGGGCCACTAGTTAGCCTACTGGTGAGTTAGTTCTTTCTTATAGGTTGGCTAGTGAGCCTACTAGGGGCTCAGGGCCACTTGCTAGCTAGTGGTTGTTATTGCTATCGGGATACTCCAAATCATCTCTAGATTATTTTAAAACAAACAAGGTTTTTATTTGTCTTTAAAAAACATTTTAAAACATATTTCTAATACATTTTAACCTTTAGTCTTCTAAACTGAGCCCCAATTCTCAAAATAGACTATCCACCAACTAAAAAGCTCAATTTCTCCCAGAATTTCTAACCTATAATGACACAGATCATTAAAACCTCATTGTTATAACATTTATCATAATCAAGAGGTCATGGTATTCATTGAACCACATCTCTTAATTATCCACAATCATTAGTTCACTGAGAAATTATTTCTTTCCCTCTCCGAATTCCCACGCACATCCACTGAGAAACTCTGAACATCCAACACACTTTTCTCTAGAAGATGACCCACAGAATCATTTCCAACATCAATATAGAGATAGTTTTCACTACACCCACCGCTTTTTAAAAATATCAATATCTTATTTTGCATCATATTAAATCTTGTAGTGCTCCCACTACAAGGCTCCAATCAGGAAGGATACTTCCAAGATATAGTGTTCCCGCCCTAGAAATCACCTACCAATAGTGAACCTATAATAGTACGCTAACCCAAAAACCATATCCAAACAATTATTTTGGTTTAGTTTCCATACCATTATATCCAATTATCACACAAAACACAAACTAAAAATCATTTGGTGGTCCCCTTCCTAAACAATCAATTTTGTCTTCCAATGCACCACAAAGCTACTCAATCTTGATACCTCAACTCCGAGTGACACCCCATGATTTCCCAACCCATAAACCAAAGTCCAAACCTGACACTTTTTGTAAAACCATTGTTAGATTAGTAGTCAGTAGTTTCATCCATTATGATATCACCCAAATAATTTAAATAAATATAATCCTAATCAGCATCAGATTAGACCAAACCACCCTAATCCCAATACCAACATATCAAATCCCCTAAAAACACATATGGATTTTGATTCTAGTATTTATTGAGGGACCATGTCACGTCATATATATCACACTTCGATACCAAAGTGTCACCGCAACCATGCAGTAATGACTCATACCTCCCCAATAATTTCAATATAAAGGTTGTTTACCCATAATTAATATGATTATCCCTACCATAAGAGTATCATTATCATCAACCAAAAAAAATCAAAAAACCAATATCCATGATGTATTTTCTTCCCATCACCAAACATAGTGATTCGGAGTGTCCATCCCGCTTATTATCAGGCACCATCATCAACATTTTTTGCCACCAATTCCTAGTATAATCAGAACGTCATTCCTGAAATCACTAAAATTTACCTAAAATAAAGGTCATACCCTCCAACCATCCAATGGAGCTCCCTCCACCATATAAATTACCTTACATTGATTCATTAGTGATGAACCCAAATGGTTCCCAATAAAGCAAACATACCAATTCATATAAGACACTCTCTCCCAACCATTCCAACCATGACACTCAATCATGGTTTAGCTTGGAATGTCCATGATACCATGCTTGATTTACCCCAAATTTCATCAATTAAAAGATATTAATTCCTAATTTTAACTAAGAAACTCTAATATATTATGATCGCATGTGTCTCATGAAGTCATCTATGACCTCACTCTAAGAGCGACCATAAAGTGAAACCATCACTACAATACCTCCGTAGAGTCACTCAGGCTTATGAATAACTTGAAAAATATTTGATAAACCCAAAAAATTCCTACTCACTTATTTGAAACACACTTAGGAAAATCAAGAAACTAGAATTAAACATCCCTAGTACATTGAGATATTTCCCAAAGATCCTCATCGACACTCAATCCCCTCCCAATGTAGAGTTACCAATTGAGAACCCTCTCAAAGGTAATTACTCAGGAAGATACTCGGTATCTACTAAACCAAACTATTGTATTCTCCTATAAAACCTAATTGAACACTAAGACCCATAATCAAATGAGTCACTTCTCACCAAAAATCGTCTTCTATTTCAAACCCAATAACCATTATTCTGTTCATATTATTTCCATCTAACAAGGAGAACCCTCAAAAATCATCTTCAAAATTGACATATCCGTGGTGATAATATTCATAGAAAAAACCTGACACATGAGTGTATATTCAAAACCATAAACAATCCTACAACACTCTAACCCTCCTTGGTCTGATCACATAGGATCCTCACTTTCCATCCAACGAGAACTGCATCTTAAAACCAACATGCCAGATATCCATTGATGCTTCCCCCATGTAATTATCTCAATTATAAAAGATTCCATTTGATTTAAAACATTATCCTAATGAATTTTTATCATTATTTAATTAAAATTCCACTTAGTATTTCCATATCCTCAAGGTAAAACATTTCCATCCTTGGATAATTTCTTAGGCATCTAATTCCTATACTGAACACATCAGGTTTCCATTACCAATGAATAAAATTCCTTTACTGACCCACTAAAGGTCTCAACAAATCCATAGATAAAGGGAACACATTCACCCCTATAGTTTTTACTACACTAGGATCCACATGATCTTCCATATTATGAAAAAAATTATACATAAGAAGATACATATCATGTCATTCTTATATTAAAAATATGATGAAAGAACGTTAGCCACCTACCAACCGGAAAAAACCCAAACCAAAAAATAACATCTATGGTAATATGTCATATTTAATAAACTTATTAATAACAATAATTAAAATTAAGAGAAACAATATCTTTACCCTGATCACTAGAAATTTGAACCAGAATGGTATTCATGAATCACCAATCTGAGGTCCATCACAAGATCTGAAAAAATCTTAGTCCACCTATCTAATTACTCCCCAAATAATAAATTAAAACTACCCTTTTACATGAATTTATGACATCCTAATCAAATCACTGGGTCTAAATGGTGTGACACATGACCTCAAGCATGCCTCCCTGTATGTTAGAGGATACTGAATTGTGGCAAGGGCCTAGAATAATAGTTGGGAAGCTCTTCTCTTTTTATCTCCATATTATTTTCAATAAGAAAAAATGTTTTTATGATAGGTATGGTATCACTTTTCTCTAATCAATGAGATAAAAAATAATCAACTCTATGTCTACATGTTCTTGATTGGTGTGTAAAATTATAAAGATTAATTCTACATAAAATATATCTATAAAATAAATCAGAATGTGATACCAACTCAAAAAATCACTTCTAAGGGTTATTTAAGAAAATTTGCATTTATATTATCAAGATAATTCTTGAACTATTATCAAAATATTTATTAAAAACATTCAAAATAAGTAGGTTTCTCATATTCCATCCTTTTATTTATTTCAAAAGTTTATTAGGTTTTTCTTATCATAGAACCATCAAATTTATCCCCATTTATTTCAAACCATTTATTATATAAGGATAGGATAATATAACCTACATACATTTTTAATAAAAAAATCAATACATTCCATATTGAAATGTTCATATAAAATGATAATGTTTATAAAATTTTCATATTCTTTCTCAAATAATGGGTACATTACATCCATCTCCTTTATAATGGTTGATACCAATTTTTGAATTGTAAGGTTGAAATGATTTATTATTTTTAGATAATTCCATGATAGAATTCTAAACCTACGATATTTTTTATAGACTTATAGTTATCCACTTGAACCGGTCACCTTCATCTCCCTGCATAATGAAAATAAAAAAATTATATATGGGAATAAGGTGGTTTCTAATTTTCTTCTTAAGGAGGGAAAAAGTCTTGATAGATTCTTCTCAACCTATAAAAGTTTTCAATTTTATGTCAAACAATGTAATAACTCTTTATTCTTACTCTTATAACATTCCAAATGGTAAAATACTTAGTAATAATGGTCTAATTTCTTCTTTCTAGTTTAAACTTGTGTGGAATTACCTTTTTTCACTATAATAATTATGGAAAAAAATTCAATAGTTCATTCTATTTGTTTCTCAATATATCATCCTATTTTTGAATAAATTGTCATGCCATTTTTTAGAGTGTGTCCAGACTGTTATCACCTTCCATGAAGTTTCTCATCAACCTTTATGTCACCCCTATTTAGATACTTCTCAATAATTTTTAATTATTTAACTTAGATGTATTCCTCTAAACCAATCCTTTCATTTCGTTCTTGGATTTATTCTATTCTTTTCTATTCAAACATTCAAATTTTCTCATTGATATTCTGGATTTCTTATAAGGATTCATGATGTGGTATTTTATTCCACAGTATAAGTATATATTCTTTAGTGTAACATTTTTCTCAATATTCTTGAGTGTTACTTGTTTAACATTTTTATTTAGTTTATATTCCATGGTGGACTCACTATTATTTCGTTATTTTCATCTCATTACTTATGGAATTATTTTTTTACCAATTTAGGGTACATTCTTTATTGATAAAAAATAATTCATCATCACAATGATAATTTTTTTTTTCAATTTAAATATAAATAATCCTAGATATAAAATCTTTTCTTGGTGGATAGATTCATATTATTTTTTATAAATTTCCTTAGCTTAGTAGTATCTCTCATGAATTTTAATTAGATCTATACTAAGACAGTCCTTATTTTTATTATAATATTCTACATATTATACCAATAATTAATGAACTTGTGTCTAAACCTTAAGAAACACATAAAATTACCAATTAATTGAGATTTTATTCTTTTAATAACAATTTATCAAGCTTTAAATCCTTGTTAATTTTGATCTAAGCCACCCTAAATTATTTTTCGGAACAAAAATCCCACTATTATATCCAAACTTTATGTAATTGTGGAATTTAAAAAAATTTATCTACCTATATTCATATATATTTTGAATCTTAAACTACACTTTGGATGAAAATTAAATTAGTTCTAACAAAGTGTTCTATAATAAGATTTTCCTTTTTTTCATAATGAATATAGTAGATGAATTAGGAGATATTTTTAAAACCTTATTTATAATGACATGAGATCTATTATAATAAATTCTATCATAATAAGCCTTGATAAAAACACTTATTTTCTAAATTTCATGTGGTGATTCAATATGGGATACTTAAATATTTCTAAAATTGGCTTCTAGATCATAACAATTTATATTTAGAGTGTTAATTTAATTTTCTTGGGATTTAAATGTATCTTCACATTTATTTCTTATCATCACCATTTGATCTTAATGTATCATATTTTTTTAATAAATATTTAAAGCTCCTTTAATCTTTCGTAATTGATATCATATTGAGAATTATTGACAAAAATGATTTATTATAATGCGTGGATATTCTCTTCATAGAAATTACTTATCTCAACTTTTTTTAAAAGTTTTTTGAAACTATTCTTCTAGAATGGAATATTTTTCTTTAAAAAACATTAAATGTTACTCTATGTTTTTCACATCATTTATAACATTGTTTCACATTTATAACTCCTTATCTAGTTTGTTTCCATAGAATCTATTTCCATATCTAGCTATGTTTTTTATTCCTTTTGACCTATGATAAACTCAAATATATATTTATAATATTTAAAAGGGAACTTTTTCAAATAATCCATAATTTTAGAATAAAAAAGAATATGATTCACTTGGAACATAATCATCTCTTCCTAAAATTGAATCTTTTTTAGGATAATTGTTAAAAAAAAATATAACAGAAAAAATACCACTTTGATTGCCTTCGAGTAGTTGTGAATCCTATTTATACTTATTCATAGATGCAACCGTTCAAATCTACTTAGCTTCCCTTTTATTTCTATTATTCAATGTGTTAGTAGATATGACCTCCAAGTTTTCTTTGATAGGTAACTAAAAACATATTTAATTATATACTTCATATATTACAAATAATAATAAATGGAAAAAATTATTTATCTAGTTAGAATAATAACCTTATCTCTAAAACCACTTAAAGTTACCATTGTTCTTATGCTAAGACACTAAGGGGGGGGGGGGGGTGAATCTGAGTTAACCAATTTATACTGAATTTTTATCACTTTAAAAACTTTACACATGATAAAAGGAAAGGGTAACATTCAAATCAGGAAACAAAAACACACTACATGAATAAAAGGAAGTAAAGAGAGCACACCACATATTTTTTATAAGGTTTGACCCAAAATGTGTGTAATTAAATCCTTTCTATTTTTTGGTTTATTCTATGACATAATTACTTAATAATTATCATATTATGAATAATCATGGGGAAAGAATCATCCTTGAACCCTAAATCTATCCCCTGAAAGATTTAGGTTCTTTCAATGAGTTTTTTGTACCAGATCCCAAAAATTTACAATTGTCTTCTAAAATTTCTCATGAAAAAGTATTATCTCCACCCTAGGATGTCAAAAGATAATTGATATATCTTATTCATCAACCTAAGGACTTATAATTAGAGTGTAATTTTAGAAACACTACATGAACGACAACCTTCCCTCAATATTTAGAATGATTAATGCATGTATAGTAATATGAAATCCCACATCATCGTATTCATGAAAAATAATGAACTTAAAGGGCCTATAGATATTTTGGAATATATAAAACATTGTTCTTTCACCCAATATTATTCTTATCCTTCAACATTTAATATCTATTGTAGAAGTAAGTTAGTATTTTCAGTATTCTTTCTTCATCAACAATCAGAATATTCTTCCTTAATATGTCATTGGATACTCATTTATTTATAGTATTATTTTCCTTTTCTTCTTCTTAAAATTAATCTCTATATTATAAACATTGAATAAATTCTATGAATATTTTATATATTTTAAATGTATAAACTCATTGAAAATTAACCATTTAAAATTATAATTTAATGATGGCCAAATTGTCATCATGAAAAGATCCTCAAGCATCAATCTTCATATATGGTTTTCAAATATTTTCATTTATGGAACCAAAATTTTCACAGGAAGGCCTTATCAAAAGAATAATTTTAATACTCCCTCAAACATTCTCATCAGTAATAAATTGTGAAATCTTACAATGATGATCTATTATAAATGGATTTCAAATTTTCATATCTGAATATCCAAATCTATCACATAAAATATTTTCTTAATGTTCTCATTAAACTAAAAGGAAATTTACTCATTATTTATCATTAAATTATTCACTATAAATCCCACTAAATTTTTTTATCTTTCTTTACACATGTGTATGCTTATATGAATGAATAGTTTTGGTGTGAAGACATTCATCACATCACAATCTTCTTCTCCAAAGCTCAAAAATTGATCTTGAATCACAAATTACTTAAAAAGAATTTCATTTTATAATTATATAAAAAAATACATCATTATATTATTTAATATTACATATAAATTTTTAAAAACTATTAATCTTACCCAACCTCTAAAGATATATTACGTATAATTTGAAAATATCAGGTTTCTCTTAGAAATTATCAATTCAATCTTCCATGTTAACTGAAACCTCAGAGTTAATAACATATTTAAAAAAATTCATCTTTTTTAAACTTTGGAGACTCATATTTTACTCTCTAGAATATTTAAATGAATCTTATATATGAAGAATAAATTTGGAGTTGATATTATTTATTATCTATTTAATCTTCCATATACAATAAGTTTTCTTACATATCACAATGCAATATTTCATTTTCCATAGTTCATCATGAAACCATGATTTTCCATTCCATGTTATTTGGTTGATATTACATATCCTTTTTATTGTAAGATTAAATATTATTTATGATCAAATTAATCTTACATATCATAGGGTAATGGATTCAAAACTTTTCCCAAATTTTATTATATAGACACATACATATGACCTTTTCATTTTTTTCATTCTCTAAGATATTATGTATGAACATTATAATTATTAAAATCGTATTTATCCATGTCTTTATATACTAATAAACAATTCAAAAAAAATCTAAAATTTTTAGTATTTAATCATAATTTCATAACACTCTACAGTATAATTATCAAATTAAATTTAGCAGATAAGAACTCACCTTCAAAACTTCAATGAAACATCACTACCTATACTGGTTTTCAGGTCAATATACCCATAATTGTTTCAACTAATAATTATTTAAATATTTGTCAATTAATTCAATAATTTACTCATCTAAACTCATTTTGATATCATCATTAAAGTGAAACTTCCATTCCATGAATATTTCTTTATTCCATAAACATAAGTATGGACCTCATTAATTCTTACTATCTATAATAAAAATAGCCTCTAATTTTCTTTATATTCTACTAACACTCACCAAGAACATTTATTTGATAGTTCTTTCACTAAAAATAAATACCTATCATTGATTAATTAAAAAATCAACTCAAAAATCATCACATATAAAGCTTCTTTAATAAATACTTATTTCACAAAATTTAAAGAAGAATTTGTTTCTTCATTTACCTTTTCCAATAAAAAATAGATTAATAATATCCATGAAATATATACATTGGAAGAAAAAAAATGTGAACTCCTAGATGTATCTTAAAACTATATCATCTTCATTCATTGTGATCTTCATCACTACAGACACATATTGTTAGTCTTACTTATTGAAAACAAATACAATCACCATCATAATCTATCGGGGATATAAACACTAAAAATATAGATTTGGGGATTTGTATTATTATGTATGTTTGTATTATAAAAGATTTATATTCATTAATATAAGATCAAACTCAGTTTATTTTTTTATTAGATCAAGGTTTATTTAATTTGAGAACTAGGTTACTAAAAGATAACCTAGGATAAACTTATAAAAAACACAAGTTAAGACATTGACTTTATTTATTCCTGTGAATAATTTTTTTAATATGATTTATTAGATTCTTTTATTGAAACTATTCTATTTTAGAAAATAAAGTTATTTTGAAGAAACCAAGAAAACAAATAATATAATGGAAAATGAAACAATTGTCTGAATAATGATCCTAATGAAATGGGAGTTATATTTGAAAAACTTATGTTAGTAACTACCCACTTGTATCCAATTTTTGAAAATTAATATGAACTATCTAGAATGTCCAACCTCACTTAAGTGAGATAAATCATCCATTTAATCCTTCATATAATAATGGACCCCAAAAGTCTATGGATCTCGTGATTTAATTATTATAGAATAATGGGTAAACTCCATGTAAAAGGAATTTTTCATGATTTATTATTATAAGAAAGATAAATTTACCATATCCTTATAAAGTTTATATTGATAAATAGATAAGTGATATAAATTGTTAAAATTGTTTAAGATGAATGGTAAAGTTAAATTTATGTAGTGGGAAGGCATTAATAATTTTTTTCATAACAAGTATTTACATAAAACTCTTTTCACGAATATAGATATTGATTTTGAAGATCTGTAGGAAAAGGAAAATAAATATATTGTAACTGATTAGATGGATTTTACAAGGCTTTTATAGTATTCCTCTAGTTTCGTTATCAAACATGATATTAAAATAGATATTTTTATTAGTGGTTGAAAATGAAATATCTAAAAAAAATTAGATATATATATCTTTTGGAGATATAAATAATCAATTTAGTGTTATATCAAAGTTGAGATATTGTTTGGATCATTTTCCCTTGAACAAAGAGACAAAAAATGAAGGATGGAGTTTCAAGTTATAAGTTTAAATGATAAATGTTGCAATAATATTCAATCAAAAACTTATAAAAAATATTGAATAAAGGGAAATAGAAATTGCATCAAAGAATGTGGAAAATATTTAATTATAGAAAATAAGGGGATTGAGATTATACATTTCTAAGGTATATGAATAATCCAAATAATATGATGAATGAAAGGAAGGAACTACCAAATACACTACCTATGGTCTAATGCTTCAACTACGAGGAACATAAAAATTATATAATACAATAAAAAAAACCAAGGGTCTTTGAGGTTAATGAATTTATAAAAAACCAAACACAAGAGATTATGGGAAAGCTTAGGCCAAAACCACTATTGAGGAAGAGAAAAAAAAATAAGCAGTGAAAGGTACACTAATTATTCACTAAAAAATGGAAAAAGTTTTATTTGATTTAGGTTTAACTAAATACTTTATATCATTTAATTTTTCTAGATCTAGTGAATCACATCCTATACACCCTAAATTAGATATTATATAAAAACAACTATTGGTTAAATATTTTCCACCTAAGTGATTGAATTTTCCATAGTTAGCATTCGTGGGATGATTATTTTATCAAATTTGTGAATTTTTTTTCCTTCAATGGAGTTTGATGCTATATTTTTCATAGATTGACTATCATTATATAGAGCTCACATAAAATTTTGATAAAAGGAAATCTATTTCCACATCCTAAACTATCATATGATCCTATAAAAATTAAATGAAGATTGTGAATATTCTTTAAAAAACTGTCAACGGATTTAGTTTTGATGCTACATGAAAAATTATATTTTACTAAAATAGTTGAGACAAATTAAAGTATCAACATTGAATAACTATACATTTTAATGAGATATACCAATATATCGCTTGATGAATTTCATGTTATTCTCTAAGTTATTAAGGTAGAGTTCAAAATAGAATTAATACATGGTGTGAAACCTATATCTAAGATCCCTCATAGGAAATAGCGAATATAATTGGAATAATTTATTAAAAAACTAAAAGACAATGTGGATAGAGGTCTTATACATTCTAGTGTATCCCATTAGGGTTTACCAGTGCTCTTTGATAAGAATAAGGATGGGTCAATGCTAATTTTCATCAACTATTGAGAGCTCAATAAAATAACCATAATTAACACATATCCACTACTAAGGATTGATGAATTATTCAATCAACTTATAAGAGATCAATATGTATCAAAATTAAATATTTATTCCAGATATCATCAGTTAAAAGTTATGAGAGAAGATATCTATAAGAAAATTTTTCCTAAAGAATATGGAAACTCTGAGTTCATAGTGATTCTATTTGAACTTATAAACTGCCAATTATTATTCATTAATTTCATAAATAGAGACTTTATATTTATCTTAATAAATTTATTCTATTATTTATTTATGATATTCTCATATACTCTAAGATCAAGGAAGAACATGATGTGTATCTAAGGATTTTTCAAAAAAATTTAAAGAAGGAGAAATTATATTGTATGTGTGAATTTTGGATATAGAAAGTTACATCCTTGGGGAATAAGATAAAAAGTGATGGAATTTAGGTAGATCATTCAATGAAAATGGAGACTTAAGAATGTACAAAACCCATAAGTGTCATTGAGATCTATTGTTTTCTTGGATTAGATGAGTATGATCAATGTTTATGAGAAATTTCTCATGATGGTATATCCAACAAAATAGGTTAACATATAAGGAAGTAATGTATATTTATATAGAATAATTTAATGAGATCATTAATGAGACCAGGAAAAGGATAATCAATTCTCTTTCACTCACACAACTCTCTAGCAGAGAAGGGTTTATGAAATATAATTATTCTTTAAAGAAAGATTTGGATTACATATACATGAAAAATGATTAAGTTATATCCTTTAACTTATTAAAATTTAACATCCTTGAATATAAATTCCCTACACTTGATCTAAAGTTTTTATTTATGATATATTCATTGAAAATTTGAAGACACTAACACTATAGAAGAAATTATGAGATATATATTGATAATAAGAGTTTAAAGTATATATTCAGGTAGAAGTAGATAAACATGCATCAATAAAGACAGTTAGATTTAATTAAGAACTACGATTTCTCAATAAATTTCCATTCTAGAAAATAAAACATAGTAGTTGATGCTCTTTGAAAAAAAGGAATCTACTACTCTAACCATGACAGGGATTGAGAAAGACTCCATTTTATTATTCATGTAATGTAAGGTTATTGAATTCATAAAGGTAGGGAAGTCATCCCGCCTTTCCTAAATGATTTCCCAACCATGTATCTAATAGAAAATCAAAGAGTCATATTGGGGTGTTCTAAATATTCTATATTAGGTGAAAGAAACAAAGGAATGGAGGCTTCATGAATTTAATATTAAAAAAGAAAAATCCATTTGGTTTGGAATTAGACACTATGTTCCATCATAACAAGTGATAAATAATTGGATTTTAGATTATTCCAATAACTCACATTTCAAAATCCACCTTAGAAATACAAAGATATACTAAGTGATTTGATATCACTTCTGGTGGGACAACAAGAATATGGATATTTCTTTGTAAACTAAAATTGTATTGGTATGTTAGTATGTTAATCTTGAGTTTCATAAGTCCAATAGGATGATAAAACCATTAACCATACTAATATGAAAATTATATAAAATCACCAGGCATACTATAATAGGTCTTCAAAATACATCAAAAGGAAACAAAAACAAATGTGTTCTAGTTGATCGACTCACTAAGACAACCCAATTTTTCACAAATTAGGAATATTTGTCACTTGGTCAAATCTGTAAGATATATTTAAAGGAAGTAGAGAGTCTATATGGGTAAAAAATTTCGATCATATCTAACCAAGATCAAAGGTTCACCTCTATGTTTTATAGTATTCTTTAACTTTCAATGAATATTGAGTTTCGGTTCAACACAACCTATTACCCACATATTTATGGTCAATATAAAAGTACCATTTTGAAACTAAAATATATGTTAAGAGATTTATCAATGGAATTAAAAGGACTTTGGGATCAATATTTTTTCTAAGTCGAGTTCCCATAAAATAGAAACATCCACTTGAGTGTTCAGATAAATCTATATGAAGTTCTATTTTGGAAGAGATGTTGAACTATGACATGCTGGGATAAAGCTGTAGAGTAAAAGATAATTAGGCCCAAATTATTATTAGAGATGATAGAGAAGGTTCAATACGTCTAGGAAAACATTAAATTTTCTATGAGTTAATTGAAGAGCTATATTATAAATCGTCATTGAGAATGAGATTTTGAAGTTAGAGATAATGTATTCCTTAAAACGTCACCCTAGAAGTGAGTCATAATGTTTGAAAATAAGGGAAATCATAACATAATATAAATTATCACCTTTTAGATCCAGGATCAGATCATTTTTATGGCTTACCAACTAGAACATCCACAAATCCTGGCTCTAGTGAATGGTGTGTTTTATTTATCTCTCCAATAGAAGTACATACTTGATCTCTCACAAGTAAAAAATAAATAGGTGGTATAATTTGGGTATGATCTATTATATATATATATAAGATGGTTAATATACTTGACTATATATACAAAATTATAAAGAAAGTCTATTTATTATGTCATTGTACTTTGGAAAAACCGTAAGTATGAAACTGAAATTTGAGAACCCAAGGATGTAATAAAACATATGTACAATAAGAGGTATTTATAGGAAGTATGATATTAATTTTATTAAAGTTATATTAAAAGTTTATAGACAACCAAATAAATGATAAATGAATGGAATGAGAGGTATTTATAGGAAGTATAATTAAAATATAATGGTTGGAATAATAATATACCCATTGGAATATAATCCTTACTGTTAGGATAATAATCTAATTTTTAGAATAGTAACTTTACCAGTATAATAGTAAAATTAATTATAAATAACAATTAATATAAATAAAATCATTAAAAATAAATAATGAAGCTTTATGAAATAAATATACAAAATATAAAACTCAATGAAATTATATGGGTATATTTTTAATAAACTATTTTTAACTTATCTTTTAAAATACTTAATTTTTGTTAATATATAATATTAAAATTACCTACAGTAGAAAATTATATTTAAAAAATGAATTTTATTTTTGAAATCATCAAGTCAAAGTTTTACTAAATTGTTTTTTTGTTAATTTTGAGTAAAACATGATTTTTAGGTGAATAATAAAACTATAGTTTTTGAATAATGATGTAGTAATGATATAATAAATACAAAAAGGTTGGTTAGGAAATAAATATGTTTAATGAAATTAATAATTCATTTAAAACATTAAAATTAATTTCATAACCTAAAAAATTGTTTTGAAAGTCTAAAAAGGCAATGTATTCCATTAAAAAATATTTTTTCTTTGTTATAAAATAATAAATTTGGTAGTGTCATGGTTTAAATTTCATAAAAGCATGTAATGTTAATCAAATATTAATCATAATGATAATTAATACCACATCAAAAACACTTCCCATGTACCATGAACTTACGAATTCTCATATTCAAAATCTTATAAGAACCCTATGAATATTCTGGTGTCAAGAAACATGAAAACTTCAACACATTAAAATCTATAGTGAAGAAACATCATAGAAAACAAGGTAATGTTCCTTCATTTTTTCCTTTTATTTTATTTTTATATTCTTCTATCCTTATACTAATATATAATCAAAATAAACTAAAATTAATTAAATTTTATGTTAACATGATATTCATTATATTAATATATTATAAAAAATAGAATTTTAGATATATGTATACATATTACCTCTCTCTCTCACTCTTTGACATGTCACCTTAATTATTGATTTAATCAGAAATGAGGACAATTTGAATGTTTTAATTATCACCACAAAGAAATGTTTTTTACTATAAATTATATATTATATTTATAAATTTATTTTAATTTATTAAAATATTATGGATTTCATTTTGCATAATAATAAATTATAAAGAATAAAAAATATGGAATTGAAAATAAAATGAGATAATTCAAACAAAAATGTATTCAAATCATTTTATCTCTAATGAAATGTTTATAAGTAATGTATACTGATTATAATTGATCAATACTGATAATAAAAATGAAATTTACTACAATAAAAATTTTTTAATAAACAAAAGTTTAATATAAAAGAGATGTAATCATGATAAAACAAAATAAAACTGACGATAATGGGATTCTATCTCGACCCTACACTTTGAGATTCACTCTATATTAATAATATTCATTCTAAAGTTTTGTTTGTATTTTATACCCCAATTACTATATTCATTTTCTAAATTTTATTTTCTTTTTTTAGTGACTTGTTGATTAATTGAAACTTTATATAATTATTCTTAAGTCAAAATGTATAATGTTCTTATGAGTACTCTCAAATATTCCATTTTATTTTGGATTTACCCCATTTTTATCTCTCTCTTCACTGTGTTTCCTGAAAAATATCTTATAAATTTATTTTATTTTACTTTACTCATCTAATTTTGTGGATATTCATGTATTTAATTTTTTAATATTTATTATTATCCATCATCATTATTATTGATGAATAATTTATTCTAAAAAATATCTAAATAATTATTCTTATTCTCATCATTCACCCATACATGAAATATGATATTTTCCTTGTTAATGAGACCCTAAAATATCAAAAATAAAATATTAAAATTTTCTTTTTCAGAACACCAAAGTTTATTCTCAACATATTATTTAATACATCACCAATTATCCTATTATCTTCTCATTGGTTCATTTCTTATTTATGGTTGATGTGCATTTTTTTTTCATATATGGAATTCATGATTTTCAGAATATTATGATGTGATGTGTGGGACCAAAATCATATATCCCTCCAATTTATTTTTTAAAGTGATATATCTGATGAGATTTTTTACATTTATAATGAACATGATCCAAGATTTTTTCACATGATGTTGTAAAAGTTTTACACATATGTTATGTGTGATCATGATTCTAGCTTTATCCTAATTCTATGGGTGGGATTTATTAAACATATTTTTTCTATTTCATTATAATTTATGTTCTACATTCCATGTCTCATTAAAATTATTTACCCATACTTATGATATGACGATGATGATTATGCTTAATCTTTTAGTATATTAATTCATGTCTCACGTTCCTCCACCATTATACATCATTTTTCGGGGGTTTTTGATCACCCCTTCTTCAGTGCATGTCCCCAGGTGATTACATGTATTAAAGATATAATGAAATCATATATAAGGACCATGAATATTAATTTAAATAATTTTTAATGTTTTATATGTATTTATGTTGTACGAACCTAATTTTTCCAAGACACTAAACCCCTTGATTTTAAAATTTTTATTATTATGAATATTTTTCCTAACAATGATGTAATATGTATTTATATTGGACAGATATAAATTTTTTGTTCTTAATTATCAAATATTACATTCATTCATAAATTATGTGATCTTTTCATAGGAAACATGGAGTCATGGTAGGTGAGCCTCATTAGAGAACAAATGAAGGAATGATATACTGAGTAAATGTTGTTGGTTATGTGGGATATGAATTGTGAGAAGGAATATAAATATCAACTAAAATTTTTCAATTAAAATAATACCTCAATTCAAACATCCCATGTTTTTAAAATAATACTATTCTTGATATCTTTCTTAACACGCAACATCGGTCTTTAAGTGAATTGGGATATACTATAAAAATATTATTATTTAAATGTGATCAATATAACCTAACTGTTGAATTGGATGGTGTGAATAATATTAAACACATTATATAACATATATGAATCTTTTAATCAATACAAATTTATAGATAAATTCTTAGTAATTAATAACATAATTTTTAATAAAGTAATTTTATTATTTATAAATACATTTTCTTCAAAAACGGTTTTAATTAATTTTTTTGAGAAAATGTTATAATTAATTTGTTAAAATTTTATATGATGGAAGTTATATCATTTTTTAAATCATAACATAAAAATTATCTTATGGGGAAATTTTGATATTTTTTTGAAATGTTCTATTTTTCAATGAATAATGAAAATATTTTTTATTGAAAAGTGTATTTTATTTTAAATTATTTAAGAAATAAAATTAAACTTTGAATTACTTTTATAATTTAATTATTTAATTTTTATTAAAAATAATATCATTATATTATTTTGAATCCATTTTATTCTTGAATTTTGTATAGAAACATTTTTATACTTAAAGGGACATTTTTTTTGAAATAATATTTTTCTTTGTTATTTAGATTTTAATATTAAATTAATTTCTTCCACTTATAGAAATTGAATCATGAAATTTTTTTTTACCTAATATTAATCAACATTTACAAATTTGGTAATCAGGTTTCATTTATTTTTGATCATTATAAATAGTAACCATAGTAAATGACTGTCACCATGGTAAGGGGAAATCTCATAATTAAGGTAACAAATAAAATTATAATGATAAACAAATTTCCCTTAAACATTTATTTATCCTAATAGATGAGTTTATTTTGACCATATACATCCATATTTTTAAAATACGGTAACTTGGGGCCATATTTATTTTATTTTGATCTTCATATTATTTTATGTAAAGAAAATTCTAAAATGAAATTCTATTTGTTTTATTATATCTAAATTATTTACATAGGGATAAACAAAAGATATATTCAGTTATCAATATTAATTTGAAAGATAAATTATTTTTTTATCATGTTAGTTTATTTTTAAATTTTTTTAATTTAATAATTACCTAAAATGATTACGTAATGCTAACCTAATATTTGTTCAATTCATAGAAAAATAAAATAAATAATTATAAAAATATTAAAGGTAATATTTTTTGAATAAATTATTATTTATAATAATTTTTTTAGATAAATATAACATTTTAATTATTTTTAAATGTATTGTATTATAAGTTCTTTTCTTTTGTGTTATTTACAAATTAAAATTTAATGAATTGTTCTAAAATTGTCAATAATGATATTTTGTAATAAATAATAATTTATTAAATGATTTAAAATTCCTAAAAATTGTATCTACATACAAATTATTTTTATATCTATAAAATTGGGTCCATTTATTAAATAATTTTCATTTTATTATAATTATATTGACCCTTATGGAGTAAAAACTTCATTATCAGGGTAATTGTTTAGAAGGGTTAATGGGGGTTAAAAAAATAAGTACAAAACAATATTTTAAAATATTTAAAATTTTATTTTATATGATTATTTCGACCCATAATCATCCTATATTTTAAATATATAATTTTTATCAATTTTAACATGATAAATCAATTATATTAATTTAATACTTTAAGAAATTCTAAAAGTTCCCCTCACCACACTTTTAAAAGGAACCTCCTATTCTATTTTCTTCACACATAAAAACCCTTTTAGTTTAGAAAATACTTGAAAAAAATACCTTCCAAAAATACATAAAATCCTTCTAGTGGTCTTGTTTTATCCATAACACTAAACATAGAAGAATTGATGTGTAAAACAAAGGAGATAATTTGAATAAGATATATAACTTTTAACCAAATGTTTTAGTTATATTTCTTCTTAAAACTCTTCAAAATTTTATTAAAACATGATTATATAAAAAAATAAATATATTAGATATAATAAGATGTTATTATATGTTAATTAAATAAACTATATCCATATCCTCTTCCATCAAATGGGAAATAAATCCATCGTTCATGTGTACGCCAAACTACCGTATAGCGAACCGATGTAATGTTTTCAGCACCACCAATTATAAATGTTTATAATGATGTACTAAAAGTAAATATACTATATTCATGAAATATTTATCATTATTGACAATTAATAATTCATATATTTTTCTACCCTTCCATTCATTGAAAAATGATATCATCATTTGTGCGTACGTGTGGACTACCACCTCAACAAAGTGATGTGATTCGTTTTTCATCACCACAATTCGTAGATGGTATTTATAAATATATTTTAAGAAATTATTTCATATTTATGATATAATTATAATTATATAAATATAATATAATATGTAAATTTTTTCCATCCGGACTGTTGATAAAGGTAAATGTAACTCATGCATATGTACGACCTATTGTCTCCATGATTGTAATATAGTTCATTTTTCATAACAATATTTCATGGTTTGATATAAAATTTTAATTTTTATTAAAAAATTACAATTATTTAATTATTATTATTTGTGATATGATGAAATAATTAACTCTATGAACTTTTTTAACTTACTAAAGTCATTTTGGACATATGATCTGAATATCATCAAAATGTCTGACATGTGCCTAAATGATTAAGTAATTGAATATAACATGGTAATAAATAAATAAAAGGGGTAATAAGCTTGAAAAATGTTCTTATTAATTTAAATAATTTAAATAAGTTTATTATTCAGTAATATGAAAACATACTAATGAGTCAGACTTAAGGTAAGATACTTTCTTTTAAAAAACCATCTTATGAAGTTTTCCTTCGAAATTTTTTTATTCTATATACATGTTATTATTAATTTTTAAAGAAAATTATTATTTATGATTGAATGGATTATAAATTAAATTTATAACTATATTTTACTTTTTTTTTTAAATTTTCTTAAAAAGGAATATTTTTTAGGTTTTATACAAGGGACACTTTACATTAAAAACCTCATTTTAGATGTTTTAATTTTTTATTTTATAAATATTAATATTCCATTTATATATTCTTAAAAATTATTTTATGTATATATTTAAATGGATATATAATAATTATAAATAAAATTTATGTTTCTATTTCAAATTTTTTCAAATGTAGTCTTTTTATATACTTTATATGGAATTTTTTAACTTCCTTCAAAAAAGACAATAAAAAATGTTCTATTTCAACATATACAATGTCAATATATTTTTTATCCACCATAAATTATGTTTTATGTTTTAATTATTTTATAATCATCAAAATTTTCTTTAACAATAAACCCACTTTTTCTTTGATGGTGTAATACATGCCTTATGTTCATTTCATAAATTTATTCTTTATAAAAGATCATTTGATTATGATATGAGGAAAGATTATGAAACCCATTTATTTCCATGAGATATTATTATGTTTATAACTTATGATGGATTTAAGTTTTTAGAAAACATAATAATGAACTTGTTATGATGGGTGTTCCTAGATAACTCTCTAATTCATTTGG
The DNA here is from genome assembly GCA_963277665.1 of Viscum album. Taxonomy (NCBI): domain Eukaryota; kingdom Viridiplantae; phylum Streptophyta; class Magnoliopsida; order Santalales; family Viscaceae; genus Viscum; species Viscum album. Next base: position 673,949,350 of record OY728123.1, read on the forward strand.
TAAAGGTTTAGTCACATGAGATGTTATGTATGTGATTAGAAAGTAAAAATAATCCATGAAGAGAATCTATCCACTATATAATGTTGTATTTATTATTATCCTTGAATTATTATTATATAATTTTTTGTGTTTTTGTAACATATTTTATGTTTACATGTCATAATGATACCATGTTATTAATGTTATACACCAATGTGATTACTCATGAGCCATATTTGTTTATGATATCATGTTATACCTTTGACTCACATATTTTTCTTCTTTGGAATTTTTATTACCTTATTGATCATTTTATACTCATAAAACATTTTAAAATGCTTTTTGATAGGTTCTTAAGGATTAGTAGGGACATAGATAAGGTAAAGATGACAATTGTGAAGATATTTACTGAAAATAAAACTTTTTATACCAAAAAAGTATTTTATGAGAAAAATGGATACTAAGTGGAAGTGTCCACTTTGTGGTGTAATATTTATTTATGTGAGGGTGAGATAACAATTATATAAAACTATAAACCATAATGATCCTAGAATGTAATAAAATGAATTCAGAAAATAAAAAAAGATTATGTAATGTTTAAGACTAGGTCATTATTTCAAATATAGAACATATTTAATGACCAATTTTATTTGTTGAGGATAAATTAATTAATGCATAAATTAGCATGGATAAGTATTAGAAGAAAATCAAATTGAAAAATTTGATTGAATTTGTAGAAGTGAAGTGTATAAACTTAAACTGGTGGGAGAGCTATAATAAATTATCAATGCATCATGCTAATCATTGACTACTTTTAGTCACTCCGTGAAACAAAATTCTCATAAAATATCCACCCCTTAATTTTTTTTAATTTAAAAGTCCTTAAAATGATACTATGAATTATACATGTCTCTCTTTATTTACCAATAAATAAAAATAATATATTATTCAGTTTCCTTTTACATCATTTCATCAATAAACACCTAATATGAAATTATGAATCATGTAACAAATTGAATCATTGATACAAATAGGTATTATTGATGTATTGATAAATATTTTAATTGATAAACTCTTTAAATATATTAATTATAGATGTTCATAGTTTGAATTTTTAATGAGTATTTTTTCTAAATTTTTTCTATATTTTTAAACCTTGAGATAATGACATTTTATAGTGTCAATATTTTCCTCATAAACTCTGTATATCTGTTTTTTATGCTATCACTTTTTTATAATGCATTTTGAATAGGTTTAGTACACATCAACTTGAATTTTTCTCAAGATACCCTTTTTAAGATTTAATTATGAAAAGTTTTACATCTCTTTAATTAGAAAGGTGTTATATAATTTGAGCTCATATATAATGTAGAAATTTTTAACTTTTAATAGTTTGTCATAATTTTTGGACCAATATTCTAGGAAATTATTTTTCTTGAAACATAGATCATGATTCAGTTACCATGAGAGATAACTTAACATGAAGGAGGATAAATTAAACAATATTTTTAACCTCCAATATTAATAAGAAAAAATAAACTGAATCTTATTATAAATTATATGTTATTTTACCTTAATATTTTTTATTATATAGACGTTCATAAACTCAATGCATTCAATTCCACTAGAATATGACAAATTAGAAAAATTAAATCACGACATGAGATACTTGAGTTGAAGATGATGATATGATAATGAATAATCTTGGATTACCATTAACGATATTTTAATGATAGTCCCACATCTATACAATTATATTTGTAAAATGTGGATGAATGTTGACCAAATTTGAGATGTGGGTTCCACCATAACACTTCCAAAGGTTTAAAAAATTAAATGGTATTTAGTTTTGAAAATTTATTCACGCTCGATGAGGATTAAAATTCTATATTATTAGAATATGTGGATTCACCATGCCCAATTATTCCTTTTAGATAAGATAAAATCATTACTAATATACATATAGGATTTATGGGGATTCAAACATTTAAATAATGAGGTGTGTTTCATGGAAAATGAGTTGTTAAAATTTGATTTGACCATTCAATAGTTATACCACAAAAAATCAAGTAAAATATTTTCTTAGAACCCACATGAAATATAGAGAATGAAAAAGAATAGTATATATTGATGTGAAATATTAATGAATTTTAAAAGAGATCATTCAAATGAATTGTTAGATGAAATATAAGAAAATAGAAAATTTAAAATATTATACACCCAATATGATTATGGCCACACTAAATTATTGAAGAATTAAAGTTAATTTAATATTAACCATTTCATGATTGAGTAGGGGTGACCTATAGGATCTATGATTAGGATCAGAGTAGGAATTCATAAGAGTTAATATGTATCTTGTAATGTTAGGAATAAATTAACATGTACTTCATAAGACACTTTGGTATGAAGGGGATGGGAAAACCTGATTTTAATAACTACATGGTAAGTTCTATAGTATTATGTGAAATTAGAGTGGAAAATTTGGCAGGTCTTGAGATGAGATATCCAATAATCACTATGTTTTCTATGTAAACATGAATCAATCCATAAATAATTCCAAATGAGAATACATTAATATTGAAAGTGAATCAATGTGAAATCCCAAATAAAGGTGTCCATAATATTAAAGTAGTGGAAAAAATAAAACGTAAATGAGAAATAAATAAATCTAAAGGGTAAAAATGGGAAAGATAAATAGGGAAGAAAATGGATATGTATGGGCTTAAGATATAATATCAAATAATTAATATGTATCTTGGAATCAATCCACATATAATTATATGTGAGCTACTACAAAGAGGAGTAAACCTATTTGGATTTAAGAAATGGAAAATTTATAATTAAAATAAAGGAATGGTTTATAATTAACATGAATTAAAAAAATTTGATATACATATTTAAATGGAGAATGATGTAGGGAATAAATACATGACTAAGACTAATAAAGAAAATTCAAGCACAACAATTTATCATGTAGAGTTAAGAATCACGACACATTTAGTTATGAATAGAGATGAATTTTAACAGCTAGAACATATCCACCTTATAATTACATGTTTTAAAAAATATTATAATACCAACATTCACAAGATTTTTTTTATATTTTTTGATTATTAGGAAAATAAACTATATAATAACACCCCTACTTTTTACTCAATTCTCATTTTTTTCCACAAAATAGGATCTTTAGATGATACACTTCATTAATTCAATATAAATCACTATTATAACAATATGAACTATTTTATTGTTCCTCATCATCCTTAAATTATATAAAAATAATATAAAAATGTGTGATGAGAACATAGAGATTAGTAAGGTGTAAAAGAAGGAATGAAAACCCATTAGCTCCTTTAAATACATTAAAACCCATAAAAAGTTATTATTTTAAATTATAAAATTTGAACTCATGTAAGATCATAAAAATTTGGTCAATAATAACATAAAATTATTTTATATATGGTTTATAAAAAATAAAATTATAAGTAAGTATAAAGGTAATAGAATAATCATGATAGTTTCTTTCAACATTATATTCAGATCATCTATAATCACTCATAATCACTGATAATGGAATAAACTAATATGTTAATTCTAATAGAAATTATTTTGAGAATAAATCATTATACAATGAATTAGGTGACTATATATCAAGCCCAACCCACATAATATATAATTTATAGGTACCATATCATGAATAAAATACATAGAATCTTTCATTTACAACCCATAAACCTAATCTTTAATGTTAACCAAAATAAATCAAAATAAACAAGGTTAATAAATTACATATTAAGTGAAAAATAAAATGGAAGAATATAATTTTTATAAATATAAATAATATGATGAGAAATAAAATTCTTATAAAATATTTGGGATAATGTTAACAAAAATACTTAAAAACATTTAAAGTAAAAGTTTAAAGGAAACCCCTTACATATTTTCAAGATTCTTCTATGTGACCTTTTATTTATAAAGATAAATTTAAATGCATTAATATTTATTAAAAAATTAAAATAAGTATATTATATAATTCTATATGGTTATTTTAATTAATGTAAGATAATATTTGAATCAAATTTGGAGTTATATGTCTACAGAATCTAGTTGTTGAAGTTTGATTATCATAATAGTTCATAGAAATATCCTTATTATATTCATTTAATTTTCATATAAGTGTTAAAAAATACATATTAAATGCATATTATAATTTAATAATACCAATATTCATTATGTTTTAATATTTTTTTAAATTCAATAACCCACATATGTTTTTATAATAAATTAAGGATTTTAGAAATTTTACGTTTGAAATCTTAAACGTGTATTTAAGTATATACATAATTTTTGGTGATGATACTGAGATTGGATGAATATATAATTACATAAAAGTGATAATAAAATATGGTGAGTGGTTTCCCACCAATTGGAAATGAGTTAACAATAAATAAAAAATAATAAATAAATAAATTATTCAAATTACAAAGTAGAGACATAATTGACACACTATTATGTATAGTTAAATATGTAATTATCCAATATGGGGATTAATTATGATAATAAGTGGATTAAATATAAATGTAAATGATTGTGAATACCCTATATTTGAGAAGAATATCCTTCCCAGAAGTATCATAAAATAATGAAAATAGAAGAAAAGAAAATGAAAACAAAAGAGAAAATGAAATAAAATTAAACATTATGTATAATAGAGTTAAGATTTGTGAATTTAATATTCTAAAAACGAAATGTTAAAGATTAAAACCTATGTTTTAAATAATTTATATTACAAAGATATTTTATCCAAACCAAAATATAGAAATAAAATATTTATTCAATGGAAAAAGAAGAATAAATTGTACCTTTATTGATTTTTAAATAACTAATTTGATCGAGTTATTTGGTGGATAAACTACTTTGAAAAAGTGTATAAAATTAAGGGATATATTTTTTAGAGTTTATATATATAGGAAAGAATAATAATTAATGCATCAAATGAATCGATTACGAGTAGAGTAAAATTCCATTTTGTTGGAAGGATTTGATGTCATTTTAGAAAATATTTATTTCATAAGGGTTAAGAATGAATTGTTTAAAAGCAAATATACTCATAAATGGAAAAGGGAAGATTTTATAAGAATTTAATCATCCTAATATGACTTAATATATGTTTTAAATTTTTTTAAAAAAATTAATAAATCACTTTTAACAAATAATACTATTTATATATATTATAGGACCATTCTTGTAATTTGAGTAAACAACTATCAAGATAATTGTAAAATTATGGCTAATATATATATATATATATAATTTATCACATTATATTTTCCTTAAATAATTTAAAAATGTTTTCCTTTGCAAATATTATCACTAATTCAGTATTTCTAACTTTTGTAATGTTGTATAAGCACTGCATCTGTGTCGATAATTTTTTTTATATATTCCAGACATAAAAATTAATTTATATAAATTAAATATTTTTTATATTATATTTTTCAATATCTCATAATTTAATAGACATTATATGTATTTATATCTTTTTATACTATTTTACAAAGAAATATAATAATAGTAATTAAAATTTAATTCAATCTCAAACTCTTATTTTAAAAAGAATTAAAATTTTAACTTAATATCTAACCAATTAAAATTATCCTTTTGACAATAAAAATTAATATTTTATATTTATTATGAATTTTATGATATTACACGTGTTTCTAAAATATTATGTGTCATTTAAGATAAAAATATAATAATAATAAGTTGAGTTCCACTTGATATTAAATTCTTAATTTAAAAATATTTTAAGTATGTTACTAAAACTATAACCAATTGAAATTTATATTATGAAATTAAAATTGATGTTTTTGTTATTTTAATTATTTTTTCATTTTCAATATCTTTCTTAACTGATCCGTATCTCTCTAGTCATACACTTAATAATGGGTTGTAAATTTTGATTTCAACTTGAACTCTTATTTTTTTAAAAAATTAAACATTATTACACAACCACAAATAAAATGGGTTTTCCATATTGAAAATTTCAATAAAAATGTTTTATTTATATATTATTCTAAAAGATTCCACATATTTCAAAATTATTATGAAATTATATATATATTTTTAAATTAATAATTATTAGATTTAAATTTGTATATGAACTCTTATTTTTCAAAATAAATTTAAATTAAAATGTATCAATAAAATTATTACCACACTGAATCCATTTATTTACATTCCAAATAAATCCTTTATGACTTTAAAAAACACAAATTTAAATTTATATATCATTTTTAATCATATACCATAACTTTTTATGAAAATCAATGATGATACCTCACATTTATTATTTTCTATCATATCTTGTTTCTATCAATTTTTAACAAAATAATTTAAATCTATTTTTGAGATAATAATTGAAAATATATAATTCATTTTTTAAATTCAATCTACTAATATTGAATATTTTATTTTAAAATAAAAATCATAATATATTAAAATAATAATATATATATATATATCTATTTTATTAGAATAATAGAATTTTATTTTAAGAAAAAAGGGCATTATTATTTCATATCAATCCACATTTTTTATAAGATATTAAAAATAATATATATCAGTAAATTTTTAAAATTAATATAAATATCCACATGTGAAAAATATTATAATAAATTAGATAAAATATTAAATATTATCAATCCTTTAAATAAATCTTTTTTATGTCTTGAAATATATATTTTTAATGAATAATTATAAGAAATATAAATCCAGAATATATATTAAAAAACCCAAAACTATTTTTTTAAAATATTTGGATAATATATGAATCATTGTCCTAGGTTCAATGAACATTGATATTAATGATTTTAAAGTCAAATGATAGAATATCCGACCATATGTGGTTCCATATAGGATTGAACTTAGTTTAAATGAAAAATAATAGAAAATGATTACACGAATATAATATTTCCATAATCAATTTTTTTCAAGGACCACGTTCTTATATAAATATGAGAATAATATTATATGGTGTATTTTCATGTCATGAAAATGATTATTCATATTATAGATTATCTTTTAGATAAAAAATTAGATGATATAACCTGTAGTTTAAGTTCATATAGATAGTTTATTTTTTATTTTAATGATTTAAAATAAGTATAAAAAGTAAGGAATAATTTGAGTCCATGTGTTAAGGACCACTACATGTGGCTTAAGGTCATGTGATATGAACCATGGTTCATGCAGTGTTTGTTTTTTCTGGATGAACCATAGTATATACATTTTTAGTTTGTTCTATAATGACCTTATGTTATTATGTTTAGGGTTATAAGATAAATTACAAGATTTTAGATAAGAAGAATTATATGTATTACTTATTAAGAAACCTTTCATTAGTGGGTCATAAAATTTACTATCTATCTGGGATTATTATAGATTAAGCATTGTTGCAATGAACAATATAGGTATTGAAGGGAAATTCTATCTTAAGTTATAATTTTTTAGGATTCGTTATCAATATCATCAATGGTCTCAAGGACAATACCAATTAACCTATAATGGTTGAGAAAATGTGGACCATATTTTGAAATAAGTGGGTAACACAGTTTTGATGAACTTCTTAATTATGCAATGCTTGTAGGATTTTATAATGAAGGTTTTTTCAATTAATCTAGTCATATTTATGACCTTATATCTTCTTTAATTTACTCATATACAGTGGTTAAGAGTGGAGGAAACTAAGCCTTAATTAAGAAAACTACCAAACTCCCATATCAATGAAATATTTAGTTTCTTGTGATTGAGTGTGAGTAGTAGATTATAATCCCACAAAGCATTTATTATCTTATTAGTCAAACTTTTTTCCACCTTATTTTATAGGATTTATAAGAGGGTTTTATTGAATTCCTATATGTATCCATACAATTCATTGTTATAACAAGAATAATTTTTTATTTATATATTGTAATTTTAGAATAATTTATTTAACTCATACAAATAGAAATTGACGACATTATTTATGAGGATAACACGAATAACTCAATGTCTATTGATGATATTGGATTTTATAATGGTACAAATGTCATTTATTATTACCCCTTTCGAGTTTACAAATTAAGTACATTATAAAAATATGTTAGTATTAGTAATGATGAAATAGAATTTCAAGATAGGCATAGTACATTGATACCCAATCCCCATATAGTGAAGGGATAAGTGTATTTAGTGATATGGAATAACATTGGTTTATATAGAATAATGAATGGTTAATTTTATATGCATTCTATTTCTTTTGAAATTCATTTCAATCACTCTCCCACCATGATACCTAAAAAAATATCCTAAACCAAAAGAGTCAAGAATCCTTCCAACCCAACCCTCTCAGCCAACCAACATATGAGAATAAATTTTAGTTCTTCACATAAAAAACCAAGATTATTTTAAATTTCTTTCTTCAACTGAAAAGTTCTATTATGTATAATTACATCATGATGAAATATGAGAAAACACCTTATATGTTGTTTTTAACACTTTAAGTAATTGAACCTACATCCTCAAGGAAACCCATGACCATCCTCGAACCATCCCTTATTCATGAAATTTTTGAATTGATCTCACCAAGGGTCCATTACCATGGAATAAAATTTTTACAAAGACTCACTTAGGGTCACCATACAAGACCTTTATTAAGGGACTGTATAGTCATCATTGGAAAACATTCTGCATCAGGATCCACCTAAACTACCACTTTAAAACTAATCACAAGTTAAACCACAACCCATATAAGCATAATTACATTAATAAGTTATATAATAAAACTCAATTTATGGTTTTGTTGAAACTTTCATCAACTGACCCCCCAACTCCAAAACAATCACACATAAGCACACACATTTCATGTGAATCCTATTTTCCAAATATAATTCATGTATATACCCTATAGTCAATGAGACAATAGAAAAAACCATAAATAACAACCTGTAACAACACAATATATTTAAAAAACATCTCATTCATTATAATAAAAACCAAGATGAACAACCCCTAACCCTTGGTAACTTGGAATTTCAACTGCAAATATTTTCATGAATCATCAATATGAGGTCCCTCACAATCTCCAACACATTACTCAAACACTTGTATACTATTTCCCTAAATAGAAAGACAAAAATTTCCTTAAAAACACATTGTGATTCTAATATATAGAAATACCATTTAATATGAGTTACACATGACCCAAGATATGCCTCTATATACACCATACGCTATAGAATAGCGGCAAGAGCATAATCTATACAATAGGAAGACCACGAGATCAAATTAGATTAAGAAACTTGAAGAAAATGTCCAAAAATTACACATACATAATTAGAATATATAGAATATAATAAAACTAATTTAATGATAAATGTAATATTATATTATATATCCATAATCATACAAAACATATATTGATTTCCCATTAGGAAGATCCCACGTAGAAATAAAAAAAAGAAATAGAAATACACACACTGAATCTACTTTTATCCCGGTGCCTCAACCAAACCCAGTCTTCTCAATATGTCATGCTACTCCAACATGATCTAAAATACATCCTTTGATCAACCTAAAAAGAATACATAAGGTTTCCACATGCACTAGGGTGACCATTCGAGGTGTGAGAAATACATCTTAGTAGGGTCTCCTCAGGTTACCCTAGTATATGATATCACATATGTGTATGTATGACAAAAAATAAATATACCACAAAGGTAACTTTGACATTGTGTAATAACTTGAAAAACATTCCTTCCTACTCATCAGGACACCATGTGCTAACTAAGATACCATAACACCTGGTCATACCTACTTTAGAACCATTCTTGAATCCACTTTGTTATATGGTCTTATTCCTACTCTATACTCGATACCTAGACATTACCTGAAGAATCTGGGTTAGGAATCATTAAATAATCAATCTACTACCCAAATATTTTGGGAATGGTTATCTGCCTATATCTCTACCCACTTCCTTATCACTCAAGGCATGGTCTATCATCTATGTGTCGTGTCATGTCAGGACCCATCCCTTTCATTAAGAGAGGTCCACTATCATGACCCAAGACTCATCAAATAATGCTACACTGATATGACCCAGGCCCACTCATGGCAAGGACCTTGAACCAATCATAATAATGGAAAGGTCCCAATTCATCTACATGAAGACTTTATCTTACCCATGTAGTATATCCATCAAAATATAACTTATATAGGGGATAAGACATAGGATACTCTCCCATATTGAATCAATTTACTATCAAAACCACATAGTTAAGGACATGTATAATACAAGGAAAAATGGTATTTTTACTATGAAATAGATCATCGAATCATTACTCTAGTCCCAGTCACTCGAACAAAGTCCCTTATCATGAGCACATTATGGGTCGCCCATCATGGTGTCCAATGGGTCCTCTAGATTCATAATACTCTTTGGTCTTTGATATCATCTCACATCCATCATCCCTTGGTGAAAAAATAGCCTAAAGTCTCTATCTTGACTCTAGCCTTAAGAACCGGTCCAACCTATCTAAAAACCTCAACACTCCAAGTCTCACTAATCATGGAACATCCCAAGCTATATCATTCAAAGACCAAGGGAAATATTATTTCATGTCCCTAACAAGTCCCATGACCCACACTTAGGTCCCATATCAAAACTCTTATGGGAGATCTCTCAACCCATCACCCAGAGGAAACCTATCTATGTTACTCCTTAACCTATCATAAAGGACTGATCCTAATATTGATACTCAATATGCCTTAACCCACCCTCAAGAGGGTGTCACTCACCAGGCATGGAAAAAATTACCATTTAACCCTTCCATCTAGTCCTAATCCTCTTTCACCTACATTACCAGAACTACAGAAATCAACCTAGGATACTCATATCACATCTTATATCCTAAGACCTACCTAAGGACTCAAATCAACCTACCTAAGGTATCACATCATCCTAACCAGCACCATCTCCCCTTGGATACGAAGTCATTAGGAGACCCCAAGTCAACATAGTGCTAAAGAGAACTTACTCAATGCATAGGAGGCCCAACACCATCATAACTCATCTACTCAAGGAACTCTCATTCCTTATCCACTCCATCGAAACCCTTGAAACTTTCATTCTGGTACAAAATCATGTATAAAAATCAATAAATGATTTTATTAAATGGACCCCCTAATTATGTAAATTATTTACCACCTATGAGTTTCACTTCACCACCTCATTTATGACATTCCATGCTCATGGGAACTTATATAATTCCAAATAACATAAAAAATTAATTATAAACACTTGTAATTAAATATTTAAAATAATAATGAAGGAATATTTTCTAAAAACTTCATCGGGCATTGTTGTTTCATTGAAACTATCCAAAAATCCATGATTTTGTCTTTTAAGGTCCTCTAGTCACTGTACTTGAAATCCCCATTAAAATCAGAAGATTTCACCATTCTATTGTGAAATCATTTCCAAAAATCGTAGCGATAAATCACATATAATCATCCAAATATGAATGGAAACACAAATAGAGACAAAAAATGAAGATCATACCTCATGTCACTATAAAAACCCACAAATAACCCATCACTTTCAAGGGGGAATGAAGGAGTGAAATGAGAGGTAGGAATCATCAAAATATTTCTTTTTCAAAGATCCCCTCTCTAATAAATCCCCCAAAAAATTGATTTAGAAAATACAGAATGACCCCCATTTAAAATTTTAGACCTCAGCCTCAATCACGGTTGGACCTTGAGGGATCATTTCGCGAATACCCCCTTTAATTGAAATTATCATGGTGTAAATAAGGGTTACAAGGAGAATTCCCAAATAAAAAATTCCCTTCTAAATGACTCTACCCCTTTATGATGTGAATCCTTATGTATATGGGCATTCATGACGTGAATCAAATTAGGTTTAAGGGAACCACCTTGGTCAACCTCCTTCATAGAATAACCTAATTGGGCCATAGTAAAAACTACTTATTGATACGAAAATTTAGTTTTCAACCACCCAATTCCTCTTCAATGCTTCCTCGATCACCCAAACAATCAACCAGTGCTTGAACCACATCCAAAACCATTATTTAAGGATTTAAAAACACTTAAAATATAGATCCATGTACTAATTCTTGATTCCGCCCAATCTATGGGAGAAAAAATGGAATTTACTCTCCAAATATTGATCTATAAATATATGGGTCGTTATATGAATGTGGAAACATCAATCATAATAATAGAATTAAATGCAAATAATCATGGTTACTTTAAACTATCAAAAAAAAATATTATCAAGGAAGATTCATGTAAAAGTTACTATATAATAACATATTAAACTCTTTTGTGTCAGTAATGTTATGAAAAATATACCTTGACACATCTAGAAATTATGGAACCATTAGATAAGGAATTTTCACCATTACTAGGATATAAAAGCTATTTTTATGATTATGAACTGAACGACCACAAAACGACCAATATAAACTGTACTGATTTATTTAATAAATAAAACATAATAATAAATTAAATAAAATGAATAATAATAACCATTAAAATTTCCAAAATCAAGTAAATACTTAATATAATTTTTTTATTAAATAGTGTAGAAGTTTTATAAAGCGATTTGATACTCGAAGTAAGGTGTTTTTTAAAAACATTCTTTTAAATATTTTAAAGTATTCCTTTCAAATCATTATGTTTCATATCCATATTATTTATGTTGGTTCAAGAATTTTATTCTCAATAGTCCAATGAATTTTTAAGGTCATTTTCAACACATTTGACTTTCTTCATAAAAGTTAAAAAATGATTATTTTAAACATTTTCCGTATGGGATACTTTTGAATTTCATTACAAAAGTGTGAAAATAATGTTTTTATATTGTTTACTGCTTGATCATATTTTCCTTATAATATGTTTAATTTTTTATTAAGATTCCTTTTCAATTTTCCCTTTTTTATAAAGAAGATCTTATAACTGAAAGTGAATTTTATTTGGGATCAAATATTAGTTTTTATGGGGTTGATAATGAAAATTAATGAATTTTACTATGTTTTAATTTTACAATACTTGAAAATTATAGATTATAATGGTTAAACCCAAGATATATCTTTCTAATGCGTTGCGTAATGATTTAGTCACCAAATATAAAATGATGGAAGTAGTCGAATGAGCTATTCCTATTCAAAGTGTGTTTTAAAATGGGTGATGAATATGATGTACCAGGATAACTTCATGGGTTTTTATGCTTTCTATGACTTTTAATAATTTCATTAAACAAATAATGATTTTACCTGTGATAATAATCTCAAAGTTTTTTATGTGATAAGGAAATGAATTTCACGGGTTTCCATATTTTTTTAACAGAATAATGGGTTTGATTTAATTTTATATCCCTAACAGATATTTATATTCTCATAACATGTTTTACATACATTTTATAAAATTTAACGATGTGTAGGAAATATTATAGATATGAATACACATATTTAATGATGTAAGTGTATCATAAATGAAAAAGAGTATTAATTTAAGAACCTACTATATAGAAAAAATATACATAGTGTGGTAGTTTTCTCTTTTTAAATAAATGAATGCATAATTATCTAAAAATCTAATCATAAAAGGTCAAGGGAATGTTGGTAAATGAAATACTTACATTAAATCATTTAATTAAGGGGTTTTTGGTATGTGATATTTTACTAGAGGTCCCACTTTCAGTAATTTGATATTTTTCCAAAGCACATTCCTTGGATACCATTAAATAGTAGCCCTAATTGTGGTTTTAATTGCCTATAAGATTAAATTATCCGATATCATTCCTTTTGAGAATAGGAAATGAGTCATGTTTAAACCTAGGCATACCAAATGAATTAGAGGAGAGGAATGATATGATGTGGTGAAAGTAAGGTTCTTAATATAGGTACTAGGGAATTTTTTATTCCTATGGAGGATTAATAGTCATCAATCAATAAGTCTCTAAGTAATCTTATTACCCTACCCATTATTACATCATGTAAAATTGTTCCATGAAAAACCATGTTCTATTAGCTAATTGTTCATAAAAAACATGTTAAAGTCCTAAACAACTTTCCTTGAATAGATACATGCACATTTTTTATTTGACTTTTCTATGATATTATTGAAATAACCACTGATAAACATTGGGTGTGTTATAAGATCAAAGGTAAATATATCATTTAAGAGGGTTCTTATTTCTTTGAAATAATACTCCATGTGAACCAATGTTATAAAAGTATTTTATATGAACTTAGTAGTATTCAATGTGATGTGTTTGGGGAAGGATTTCACTAGCTCTAGTTATAACATTTCCTTTTAGAAAATTCAAATATTTTGGTTTTCTTAACTAAATTTCACACATCCCCTTATTATATATTTTTTTCTTATTCTTAGTAGTATTCAATGTGAAATTGATTTTTATTACGGATCATAGTCCCCCAAAAATATATGTGATATAAAGATCATTGAATTGATTCCACTTTGCCTCAGAGCCCTTAAGAAATTGTTCCTAATTGGATATGGGGATCTCTTATACCTAGTTATTGGATCTGGATCCGGTGGTAAAACATATTAATATGATTTCTAGTATCTTATTTAGTAATTAACCACTTGATGAGGGAGTTATAGGTGACTTCACTATCGATGAGGCTAAATTAATAAATGTTTTTAAGATAAAAACTAGTTTCTACATTATAAATGTTTCTATCAGTGATGAGGATACATCCACTAAAATATGGATTTCACTTATTGATCGTATTCTATAGGATCCTCTAGAGAGGGATCAACTCCTTTTGTATATTTAATATGAGTGTTACGATTTCCTAGTAATTGATTCTTACCAACAAAATTTTACATCATCTATTGTTCCATCATTTTCTAAAATCCTATGCTGGATGTCTACTCACCATGTCCCAGTGTTTCAATGTAAATACCTTAGGAGTTAATAAGTTAAGTCCTTATTAGGAGGAGAATAAGAGGATAATCCCTTTATATGGGGGATTGGTGGGGATGGGTGGAAGCCATTCTATCCCTAACTCCTCTATGAGTATATTTATGGTAGTTGTGTTAGGATAGTAGAAGTAACCACTTGAGTCACTTTTACCATTTATAATATCTAGGTTGTGGAAGGGTAGGGGAAATATAGTGTTCCAAATGTAAAAACATGGGTTTTCATACAAGGTATGTAACTATTATGTCACAACATAAATTAATTGTTTTATCCATATAAATTTTCCCTACTGTCTAAAAAAGGAATTATGAGTGTTCAGGGATTGTTTAGAAACTGGAACTCCATGTCTTGATGAAAACACACTAGGAACATGGTTTTCCTAAACTGTTTACATGAGGCCACACTATGTAAAAAAATATGTAGTGTGATAGAGAGGGATGTAGAGGGTGTGATGAGTGTGGTATCACTCAGATAGTTCCTAACACACGAGGTGAACATAGTTTGACAAACTATGTGCATGAACCATGTGAGGTATCTGTACTTTGATAGTGCCAGTACCATGGTCGGCATAAGTGTGATGACAAAACATGAACCTCTTAAAAAGTGAAAAATTACCCTTTTTACTACATCCTTTTAAAATGGATAACCCTTCCTCCACCATATACTTCTTGTGGACCACACACCCAAGCAGATCTCCTCCACCAAGCCTAACCTAGGCTCTAAAGCCTATTATACATACAGACTACGATTCGAGTGCCTTATATCATGTTGTATCACCAATGGTAATATATTTAATACATTTCACTACTTTCTTTGTTTATCTCTCTATCTTCAGTGATATTTTGGGGTAATATCATATTCCCTATATCTATGGAATTTGTATGTTTTTATATTTTATTCTGATATGGACCAAACTAAGGGCCAATACTAGATGAGTTTTCCTATATAGGTATAAGGTAGGTGGTTTAGGAATTTTAACTAAAATTCATGATGTTTATATCTATTTCAATTGTTACACACACCAATTTCAGCAAGCCTTGTCACTAAAATTTACCTGCCTTGAATATGTTTCTCTATTTTGTAACCTAATTACTTTTTTAGATTCCTAAAGATGTTATAGGTCCTCAACCTTAGTATGAGGCCCCCCTTTGGGTGTGTAAAATATATTCTTATTTGAACTACATGGTTTTATAACCAAAATACCCATCGTTATGTTTGGTTCAGCTTCTAAATGTGGTATCATTAACAAAAATGGATAAATTATAGTGGTGTAGCGTAATTAACACACTTACCTAGATTATTGAATTAATAATTGAAATCATAAATTTACTCAGTGAATTGGAATGAATTTATCATTATAAATTTAACCTTCCACCATTAAACCTTATCATCACTAAAAGAAATGTAATCATATGAATTAAATGGAATTAGTAAATTGGAAAGATTATTACATGGACAATTTTACACTTCATGCACATTTAATTGGTTCTTGTTTATTTGGACCTTAAACCTATTCATAACTAAATGAAAGGTAATGATATGAATTAAATGGAGGTAGTAAATTGGTATGATTATTACATGTACAGTGTTACACTTCATATTCACATATCTGTTGACTTTATTATGGACCTTTTTCTTACTATAGGAGTGGTCCGACTTGAGATGACCTTGGATTCCTTAGGTAATTACTTGATCACTTAGAGGATGGAACCCCAATTCATTGAGATGATTTACCTGGGTGATACCCATCATATAATATAGTACTTGTATTATTATGTGAATTACTCTTTATTTTACTAAAGATTCACTTTGCTTCTATCCAAATATTAATCTTCCTTGGATATACACATTGGATTCATATTGATGTTTACATACAAAAGGTTCCATGGATTCAACCCATTAATACAAGTCATTCTTATCCCAAGATTACTATGGATGATCTCCATAGACTCAGTTAGACACTTTTACAGTGGAATTAATTGGGTGTATGCCTGGATTACAATATTACCCTTATAGCCAGACTATATGTGTTATTATTTTGAGTTAGCTTGACCCCTAAGGACATGGATTCCCTGGTTTCACCTAGTATAATTTATTTAAATTTTCATTATTATGATAAAATTTTTAGATATCTTATAGTCATGAAATATTGACATACTATTCAGAAAACATGGCACTAATCCATGAGTCTACACTAGAGCATGTATATATGTTAATATAATTGTATTAAATATGAATATATATATACATGATGGAATGGGTACATAGAAATTTCCTACTTATTCCGAAATAGGTATGGTCATCCTAATATCACATGAGTATATCGAACCGACATAGTTATTACTTTATATACTCTACATCACAAATGAGAATTATACCTCCACACTGTTGCATTTATATTCATAAGATGTATTTGTGTAGACACTGTTGGTGGTGGCCTACTAAGTATATCTTAATCCCTCTTTAGGACACTGATACGTTCTTACAAAATATTCATGAATTAATGTAGGGATCAGTGAAAAAATTGATTATCTATTCTTGATTTATTGTAGTATGAGAGTAGGGGAGCACATGATTGAGATATGGATTGTAATGCTATATAGAGAGAGTATTTTGGATTTTTTTTTCATTTGATATAATTGTTTTTGTATATTATTGCTCCCATGTTTTATATTCCTTTTTGATTAGATACATGAAATTACTTGATTTTGTATATGATACTCAATATTTCCATTTATGATCATTTATTTTATCTGGAAGATTTATCTTCTAATGTTAGTTGATATTTTGATTCTACTATTTTTCCATTTATTACTCTGCTATGTTATTATAATAATGAGTGTATAGTATCCTTACTATACAACCCTGTACCCTGATTGATAGTCTAAAGCCTCTAATATACATGGTGGAATTATTGAGACTTTTTGACTGACTAGGTTCAGTTAGTTATGAGTGAACTAAGTCGGGGACCTTACAAAAACTGTATCAAAAATTTAGTTTCCATTTTTCTTACTGTTTGGGTTATTATATAGGAGACTAGGATTTATCATAACTTGGTAATGAATTATTCCTAGGAGTTTCTAACCTATTTATTGTAGAAAATAAAATATTCTAGGGATGAGATTCGATGTTCTGGATTATGCTATTACAGTTTTATATATTTCTTCATTTGGTGACACATATGGATTGGGTTTTACATTATTATTATGAAATATATTTTTACCCTTGGCCCAATATGACTAGGAGGTAGTGTCTCATGAATCATTTTAGAAACATGAGGTTTTATATGTCATTAATTATTCCATTCCACCTTTACTTATTACATTTATTTTTTTGCATGGTTTTTGTGCCTTCATAGTTATATTTCCAATTGTACTAACATTTCTTATAGGGATAAATAATTCGAATAATTAAAGTGTCTACATAAACTTAAATGGTTCATCCCATATAGTGTGATGATGTAACTTTAATTAGCCAATTATATTGAATTTTATCTATGAACCATTGGTTTCATGAGATGAAACATTAGTTGGTTTCAATTATATGTATTCCAATAGAAATTTAAAGAGTGTATGTGCCTCTATAAATTTAGAATGGTAGTCCATCCAATTGAAACATATTATAATATTGGTTGTAGTTACATGTAGTACCATTTTAACTTTATAAATTATTATTATTTTTTAATTGGAAATGATAGATTCATCTAACTGGACCTTGGTATATATACATATGGATATATGTCATCAAAAATTTGAGAAATATTGAGTTCTAAATGTAAATGGGAATGATTTCAATAAAATAATGATTCTAATAGAAATTTAAAGAGATTTTTTTCGACATATCTTTCAATTTTCCCAAGGTACATCGAAACCCTAATAAGAAATAGATAACTTTACTAAGAATCGAATTTTGTGGTTTGAAGTAGTAAGTGTCTCTAGTGATTCATGTCAGTCTTCCACAATTCCCAAACATAGATTTACAGGCATGTAGAGGGTTGTAGCTATTATATAAGAAGGATTTTACTTATAACATTCATGTATCTATGATGTTATCATTATTGAACCATCTGTGAGGCATGTGTTTTAAAGCTATTCTACCATGATTTCATCGATTCGTGCACTAAAAGGGTGGTGACAACCATGATATAGAGGTGTTCGGACCTGGGACACCTGTATAACCTCAAATAGTTCCACTTGAGGTACCTCTAGTTATAATTGATATGGGTTCTGATGAAAATTTTTGTGAGTGTATCCTTTGAATTATAATGACCATTCAGGGATCTCTAAATCTTGTACTTAAAATGGTAAAGCTGAAGCCAATGTTTTAACAAAATCATCTACCAAATTTTTTGGGGGATGGTGATCCACGTGATGCTGAGACATGGTTGGATTCCATGATATATATCTTTGAGAAGCTAGATATTCCTCTATATAGGAGGGTCAATATCACCACTTATATTCTTTAAGGTTCTTCCAAGAATTATTGAGATATTATTACTTAGGAATAATAGAATCAAGACATGGTCTTGGGAGATTTTTAGGCTACTTTATATGAATTTTTTTATAGAATCACTGAGATCTAATAGATCTAGGGTGTTCTTACATCTAGATAAAAGGTCCTAGTAAATTATGGATTATTTATCTTTATTTACTAATATTTATTGTTTTTTACATTATTTATCTACTAATGAGACTTTAAGAGTGAGATGTTTTGAGGATGGGTTGAGGTACACCATATGGTCTTAGGTAAATGTTCTCCATTTGACTTCTGTCTTGGGAATTGTGAAACAAGCCCTAATTAATAAGTGTAATTTAAGGGAATTTGATATTATAGGACATGGTGGATTAGTTTCAAAGAAGGGTAGTAGTTCATCCAGTGGTAGGAAATGTCGTCCATAGGATTCTTGATAGATTAGTGGCATCTAGAGTTCCCATTTAGTTAGCTTGGATATATTCCATCAGTTTGGTAGGAATGGTAATTTGAAACCTCAATGATATCAAGACCTAGTTGAGTGTTTATCCTATAGTGGGATGGTCCATCTTTATATTTTCTATCAGAACTTCCCATAATTTCCCCGGGTGATAGGATCTACACCAGATCTACCTTCTAGAGTAGGATCAATAGCTCTATTTTCAGACAGAATCTAGATTACAAATAGAAGTACATATTGAGGAGGTGGATCTAGTCAAAGAGGAAAGATATAGGATTTTCATATCTAGTTGAGCAGACCCATTTCAAGTATTCAGGTTGTACCACAGGGTCACGAATCAGGAACAATTTTATTCAATATAGCCTATAATCGAGAAGTAGGGTGTCAAATCATCTATAGTTAGGGTTAAAATCATAGTATCATATAATTTATTATTTGTTATTTTTTTGATATGGTTACTTTGAATTATTTTATTTCTATGGCTAGTGTAAAGATCCTTGGTATTTTTTGGGAAAAATCCATCAAGGCATCGTTGAAGTATTTTTGAGGTGATTGTGTTTATTGACAAAGTGAACATCTGTGTTGTGATTGTTGAAAATGAAAACCATGACATGAAAATTTGTTGAAAAAGGGGATTTCCTGGTGGAATGTCGAGTTCAAGAGCTATGGTCAACGATCCATGTTTTCTTCAAGAACGTCGACAAAGGAATGGATGATCTAGAGGCGGCATAAAAAGAAAAGATACAAGGTGGTTCCATTTTCCAGTGTTTGACAAATTTTTGGGCCTGAAAATCAACAAATGAAGAAAAGTGTTTTTGGAAAATGGATTTTTGTGCTGAGGCCTTGGAGGATAGGAATGTTGTGCACCATATGTTTTTGAAGGTCTGATCATCAAAATATGGAAACGGGATAAGGTTTGCGCAAGTATTGGTGTGGTCATGTAGGTGACTTACACGCCATGAAGAGACTTGTGTGCCGATGAGTTGGATTCTTGAGAAGTTGAGCGCCTATTTTTTTTCAAGATCAGAAGATCAAAATATTGAAAAGGAAAGAGGGTCGTGCAGGTTTTTAGTTCGGTCACGCAAGTGACTTGCAGGGGAAGAGACCTGTGTGTCGAGACTTGCGCGCTGAGGGTAGACTTGCGTGACGTCGCACAGGGTGTTGAAAATGCCTATAAATACTGGACCACCCCTCCTCATTTCTCAATAGAGTTCAACACTTTGAAAAATTAGTGCTCTCATCGCGCAGGTGTGGTGGTCGCACAAGTGGTGGTGTGTCGTGAAAGTGGGACTTGCGCGAAAGATTTCAAGAAATGCAGTTGTTGTTAGTTGCACGTCAATATTGGTTTGGGTGTAAAGGGATATGGATCGCTCAAGTTTGTAGTTGAAGAAGATTGTTTCACACAAGTGTCTGAGGTGTACTTGTGCGCCAGTTTTGACTTGCACGCCGATACTTGTGCGCCCTATTAGACTTGCGTGCCAAGTTAGGTTGATTCTCGAGCAGTGTTTTCGAGCTGCATGGAAGCTGGAAGTTTTCCCGATACCTTCCCTGCAAAGAGAGATTCATCTACGGGGGAAATTTAGACTTCAAAAAAGCATCTATATAAAGAGGAAGATGCATTTATTCTTGAAAATGAGGAGACCTATAGGTCTATAAACTGTGAGTGGATTCCTTCCAAAGCATTGAGCAAAGGAAGAGAAAGAAGGTGATCCTCTCCACCGGCAGTGAGCTAGAGAGAGAGAAACAGGGAGTGACCCTTGGGAAAGCAGTGAGGTGACCCTAAACATTGTAAAGGCATTGAGCATGGGCATAGAAGTTATCTAGCGCGAACCTTGTAAACAGTAGTGTGATTTTAGTGGATTTGGTACATCGGAACATTGCCGGTGTATGCTCCTTGGATGTAGCCCAGTGAGGGTGAACCAAGTAAAAATTGATTTGTCTTGTGCTTGCTTTACTTTCTGTTTATATTGTGCAACATGAAAGATAGAGAATAGTGTTTTTCTTAATAACGAAACAAGATCAGAAGGGTCTTTAATTTTAAATTAGTCATACCCTGATCCAACCCCCCTCTCAGGGTATTTAGCCTTGTGGACCTAAAAATTGGTATCATAGGGAGGTTGATATTAGTTCTTCTCTCAATGGAGGTCACTAATCATAAAGGGATTCCGATCTTCGACAGATGTAATTTTCAGATATAGAAGAATTGAATGCAACACTATTTTCGATCTTTGGGAATAGATGTGTTTTCCGCAGCTATGCATCGTATCACAGGTGATATTAGTAGTGGTGCATTATCAGAAGCTGAGCATATAGAGTTGGATGCTGATGCCAAAGCAATTAATGTCTTATGGGGATCCCTTTCAAATCCCATCTATACAAAGGTGATGTCTTGCAAAACGTCACATGCTATGTAGGAAAAACTATTGAATATATTTGAAGGAGATACAAAGGTCAGAGAGGAAAAACTTCAAGTGCTGTGGAATAAGTATGAAGATCTGAAGATGAACCTGAATGAGTCTATTGATGCATTCTTTGATAGGGTAAATATTGTTGTGGAAGATATGCGAGGACTTGGTGAAGTCATTGAAGACATAAAGATTGTAAAGCGCATCTTGAGAAAGCTTCCACCTCGGTTCAATCCGAATGTTTCAGTACTAGAAGATAAAGATCCCAAAGAGCTAACACTAGACAATTTGCACAGTACCTTGGTTGCATATTAGATGACAAATGATGATAACGAGGCTGTGGAAAAGGGGAAATCCAAAGAGATGGAATTTAAGGCCATGAAGAAGCTCACCATTGAAGATTCTCAGGAAGAAGAAGAGACATATGAGGTTATGTCATTCCTTTCCTCAAATATTCAAAGAGGAAAAGGAATGTCCAAGGGGAAACTTCCACTTACTTGCATTAGATGTGGAAAAGTTGGTCATATTGCTGTAAGATTCCCCAAAAAGTTTCAAGAAGAAAATTATGACGATGAAGTTGAAAATCCCAAGAAGAAATATTTAGCCAATATGAAAGGGAAGAATAAGTTCAAAAGAAATTTCTTCAAGAAGAAGAATCCTCTTTCACAAGAAATAGACAGTTCAGATCAATCTGAGGATGAAGATGTTGAGGAGTTTGAAAATTGTAATGATCATGGAAAAAATGAAATGGTGGCTGTTGTCGATAGTGATCATGAAAAGGAAGAAACCAATGTTGATCAAGAAGAAGAATAAATTTAAGGGAGAGGTGACATGGAAGTTGAATTAGAAGCATCTCTTGAAGAGATAGATATTGGGAGAGCAAAAACAATGAAATCCAACAAGGTGGTACATGATTCCAAACTCTACATGCAACAACAAAAAGAAGAGAATTCTGAGAAAGTAAAAGAAATATAAAAACTTAAGTCATTGATGCATGAGAGTACAGAAAATATTGATGAGAATAAGCTCAAGATTGACGAACAGAAAAGGGAGATCAATGGATTGAATGTATAATTAAAAGATCACATCAAGCGTATGAAAGAGCTTGAAGAGGAAGTTTTCGGTCTGTGTAGAGAAGTCAAAGACCAAGAAAAACCTTTGATTCCTAACACATTTTTGGGAAAGTAGGTTATTAAATAGACTGAAAAGATGAAAGAGGAGCCTAGTAGTTCTGTAGGAAAGAAGCAACAATTAACCTCAGATGTTAAGGTAGTTTGAGAGAATAATCAGAAACAAAAATCTGTGACAATTGAAGTCAGACCGCAAACACTAGTCCCAAGATTGATGTTTGATTTAGGCACAAAGCAGAATCAGAATATTCAAAGATCCCAAAGGTAAACTCGAAGTGATGAAGTACCATGAAGTAATGAACCATATATCTGGTGTTATTATTGCGGGAAGATGGGACATTCATAGTATGTGTGTTCAATAGCCAAGATTTATCAAAGGGAACAAGAAGAAATGTGGAAGTCAAATAGAGAACGGTTCTCCAGAACATATTTAGAAGGAAACTATTTTTGGTTCGAAGGATTTGGGCACATGGCTAGGTACTTCACATCAACCATACAAGGGAATGTGCAAAATAAAAATCAAAATGTTCGCAAGTAGCAGATCAAAAAACCAACAGGTGATTTAAAAGTGAAAAATATATTTGCAGCATTGCAAGATGAAGCTGGTCCATTACACTATAGGGAATATCAAGTTATTTAAACGACACCGAGTGTGAAGTCAAAGACATGGATCAAAAATAAAAAGGAAGAAAAGGAAGTAGTTGCAGAAATTTCCTTTAAAGATTCAGATCATTCAGGAATATGGATTCGTGATAGTGGTTGCACATCCCATATGACAGGGAACAAGGATCTCATTACAGGCAAAAAATATGACATAGAAGGAGTTTTCAAGTTTGGGGGAAAAGAAATGAGATGTGCTGATGTCTTGGTTGTAGAGGGTCTTAGTCATAACATACTCAGTTTCAGTCAACTATGTGACTCTGGGAACTCTATCCAATTTCCCATGAAGATGTGTGTTGTGAAAACAAAATATGGATCAGTTTTGATACAAGGAAAAAGGACAAAGGGAAATCTTCACCTTGTAAGTCGGGAAGAAGATATGTGCCTTTTATCTAGAGAGGAAGAAAACCAGCTGTGGCATAAGCGACTCGGTCACCTATAACAACCATCAATGGACGATCTGGTAAAATGTGATACTGCTAGAGACCTTCCCAAAGTATCACATGATTGCACTCATACATGTGATGCTTGTTAACAAGGGAAGATCATTAGAAAGGCATATAGTACAAAGGAACAGAAATCAACCGGAGTCATCAAATTGGTGCATGCTGATGTATGTGGACCTATATCACCGCGATCCATAAATAGGAAAAGTTACTATGTCCTTTTCATTGATGATTATAGTAGAATGGATTGGGTATTTGTCATTACCCATAAGACAGAAGTGTTTAGTTGTATCAAGCAGTATAGGACAGAATCAGAAAGGATTATTCGGCAGAAAATTTTGACGTTTCGTACATATAATAGTACAGAATTCACAAACAGTCAAGTGAAAGACTATCTTGAGAAACACGGGATAAGGAATCATGTTTCATCAGTGTGAACTCCCCAACAGAATGGAGTTGTGGAAAGGAGAAATCGGATCATCAACAACATGGCCATAATAATGCTTATTGAAAAGGACCTACTAGATAAATTTTGGAAGGAAGCAGTTTTGAAATCGGTCTATATTTCGAATAGGTATCTATTGTGTCTGAAGTAAGGGGTGACTCTGTATGAAATGTGGTACGGAAAGAAGCCAACGGTGAAATAATTTCGAATAATTGGTAGTAAGTGTTTCATTCTCATCAATAAAAATCACAGGAATTTTGAGTCTTGAGGAGATGAGGGGATATTCCCTGGTTACTCCGGTAAAAGAAAAGAATATAAATGATTTAAAAAAAGGCTGGTAAAAATTATTGAGAGCAATGATGTCAATGTAGTTGAAAATGAACAGAACACTCAACAACCAAGTGAACAGTTTCTGGATGAAAGTGATGACGAGGTAAGGAACACAGAGGGAGAAGAAGTGGCAGAGGCTGACTCAAAAGAAGATATTGATGATGAAAAATAAAGTGTCAAGTCTGTGTCTGCAAGGAAGCCAAAGAGTCGGGCTGAAATTGGTAGGCAGAATATCATTGGTGATCAGACACCTCCAGTTCAGACTCGAAGAATGGAATCCTTACAACAAACATCATTTTTATCTTAGGTGGAGAAGAAATGTTTTTTCGATGCTGCTGAAGATGAAAACTGAGTTCAAGCTATGCATGAAGAGCTTTATCGGATTGAGAAAAACCAGACTTGGGAGATTGTTTAGAGGCCAGCAGATAAGAATGTCATCAGGACTAAATGGGTCTATCGCAACAAGATGAATTAAGATTACATAATGATTTGGAATAAAGTGAAACTAGTGTGTAATGGATACTCCTAGATAGAGGAAATAGATGTTGATGAGACATTTGCACCAGTTGCAAGGCTGGGGACAATCAGATTATTTTTGGCCATTGCAGTGCAAATAAAGTTCAAAGTGTTTCAAATGGATGTCAAGTCCGCATTCTTGAATGGTGTTCTGGAAGAGGAGGTGTATATTGATAAGACAAATGGTTTTCTCATTCATGAGGATGAGAACAAAGTTTTTAGGCCGAAAAAGGCATTGTATGAGATGAAACGAGCACCAAGAGAATGGTACTCAAGGCTTGATCAGTACTTAAAGAAGCTTGGTTTCCAGCGTGGGGGAGTTGATTACAATCTTTATTTCAGCAAAAAAAGTAATAAAAGGATGATGGTGTTGGTTTATGTCGATGACATAATATTTGGTGGATCATATGAATCTCAGTGCAAACACATTTATGAATTTATGAAAAATGAGTTTGAAATGTCAATGATTGGTGAGCTAACGTTTTTCCTTGGTCTATAGGTGACACAAGGAAGGAATGGAACATTCATTTCTCAATACAAATAATACAAGGAGGTTATAAGAAGGTTTGTCATGGAGAATTACAAGGAGATGAAGTCTCCGGTTGCTGCCTGGATGAAATTATCAAAAGATGAGAATGACAAGGTAGTTAATATCACAGAATACAGACAAATTATTGGAAGTTTGCTGTAATTGACCGCAAAAAGGCCTGATATTTCTCTCTCCACATGCCAAATAGTGAGATATAAGAGTAATCCCAAGTAAAGCCACATGATTGCAGTGAAAATAATACTTTAGTATATCAAAGGCATCATGGATTTCGGTCTGATGTATAATGACAAATCTCAGTCAGTGTTATTGGGTTACACAGATGCAGATTGGGCTGGATCAGCAGATGACAGAAAATCAACGTCAGGAGGTGCGTTCTATCTTGGTGGATTGTGTATTTATTTTCTAAGAAAGAAGCAAGATTTCATTTCATTGAGCACCGCGGAGGCTGAGTATATTGTGGCCACTAAATCATGCACACAGTTATTGTGGATGAAGCAGCAACTTGAAGATATGGGAGTTGAAGTGAAGTATCTGATAGGAATCATGTGTGATAAATCAAGTGCTATAAATCTCAGCAAAAATCCCTTCCATCAATCAAGGACAAAGCACATTGAGATAAAGTATCATTTTATCAAGGAGAAAGTTGAGTAGGGAATCATGAAGTTGGAGTATGTGCCTACAGAGCTACAGGTTGCAGAAATTCTGACAAAGGCCTTACCCAAGGAAGAATTTTAAAGGCATCGACTGGCTCTAGATGTTCATTCGACTCCCAACACTTGAAATAGTGTGGATATGGAACCTCCCCCTCTCCCCGAGGTATAATGTGTTTTCCCTAATGTGTTGATATGTGTTCTCACTCTGTTACAGACTACAAAGGAGTTACCTTTGAGTTCATTGAAAAATGGGGAGAAAATAGTGATTGTTTAAGGGGGAGACAGTGTGGTTATTTGAGAAATCTTGAAAGATACAGGGAGAAGCTGATAGGTGGAGTAGCCAGATAGGGGGAGTTGAACTTGCTTATCCAGAACATATCTTGGACAACACTGAAAATAGGGCTAAAGAGGTTTTGAAGTTAACAAGGTTTGAAGATGTGAACAGAAAGGGGGAGAATTTTAAATCTGACAATGCTAGAAGTGATCGATCAAAGAATAGATATCACGACAACTAAGAATCGTGATGAAAAAATAAGAGTGATGTTGGAATGTGTTAAGAACATTTCCAAAAACTGGTATCGATTTTGTAAAAATTGATATCAGATTGGTGTCAACAGTGGATGTCAGAGTTGAAGTGATTCATTGATGAAATTTTCATTTACTCTTGTTTCTCATGCTGATCATTTCTCATGTGGGCTTAGATTATGTGTTGAGTAAATCCTTGATCACTATCAAAATCACAAAAGGCGAATGGTGGCTGAAGAATTAACGATGTATCTTTTTATGGAAGAGTTTTCAACAAACCCAAAAGGGGAGATTGTTGGGAAAAAATCCCTCAAGGAATCATTGAAGTATTTTTGAGGTGATTGTGTTTGTTAAAAGAGTGAACATCGGTGTTGTGATTGTTGACAATGAAAACCATGACATACAAATTTATTGACAAAGGGGATTTCATGGTGGAATGTTGAGTCCAAGAGATATGGTCAATGATCCATGTTTGTTTCAAGAACGTCGACAAAGGAATGGATGGTATGGAGGCGGCATAAAAAGAATAGATACAAGGGGGTGCTGTTTTCCAGTGTTCGCCAATTTTTTGGGACTGAAAATCGACAAATGAAGAAAAGTATTTTCGGAAAAGGGACTTGCGCGCCGAGGTCTTGGAGGATAGTAAAATTTTTCACCATATGTTCTTGAAGGTCAGATCATCAAATTATGGAAAAGGGATAAGGGTCGCACAAGTATTGGTGTGGTTGCGCAGGTGAATTACACGCCGTGAAGAGACTTGCGCGCCGATGCATTGAATGCTTGAGAACTTGCGCACCTGTTGTTTTTCAAGATCAGAAGATCAAAATATGGCAAAGGAAAGAGGGTTGTGCAGGTTTTTGGTTTGGTCATGCAAGTGACTTATAAGGGAAGAGACCTATGCGCTGAGACTTGCGTGCCGAGGGTAGACTTGCTCGACATTGCGTAGGGTGTTCAAAATGCCTATAAATACTGCACCACCCCTCCTCGTTTCTCAATGGAGTTGAACACTTTGAAAAATCAGAGCTCCCATCACACAGGTGTGGTGGTCGCGTAAGTGGTGGTGTGTCACGCAAGTGGGACTTGCGCTCCAGATTCGAAGAAACGCGGTTGTTGTTAGTTGCACATCAATATTGGTTTGGACGTAAAGGGAAGTGGATCATGCAAGTTTGGAGTTTAAGAAGTTTGTGTCACACATGTGTCTGAGGTGGACTTGTGTGCTAGTTGTGACTTGTGTGCCGATACTTGCGCACTAGATTAGACTTGTGCTCCATGTTAGGTTGATTCCCCGACAGTGTTTTCGAGCTGTGTGGAAGTTGTAAGTTTTTCCGTTACCTTCGGTGGAAAGAGAGATTCATCTACAGGTGAAAGTTGGACTTCGACAGAGCATCTACATACAGAGGAAGATGCATTTCTTCATGAAAATGAAGATACCTATAGTTCTATAAACTATGAGTGGATTCCTTCCAGAGTAGTGAGAAAAGTAAGAGAAAGAAGGTGATCCTCTCCACCAGCAATGAGCCAGAGAGAGAAATAGGGAGTTACCCTTGGGAAACCAGTGAGATGACCCTAAACATTGTTAAGGCAGTGAGGTTGGTCATAGAAGTGATCTAGATTGAACCTTGTTAACAGTAGTGTGCTTTTAGTGGATTTGGTACATCGGAACATTGCCGGTGTATGGTCCTTGGACGTAGCCCATTGAGGGTGAACCAAGTAATAATTGATGTGTCCTGTGCGTTATTTACTTTCTGTTTATATTGTGCAACAGGAAAGAGAGAGAAGAGTGTTTTTCTTAACAGTGAAACAAGATCAGAACGAGCTTTAATTTTAAATCAGTCATACCCTGATTCACTCCCCTCTCATGGTATTAAGCCTTGTGGACCTAACAGTATTGATGTTCAATACTTATTTGATGTAATGGCACTTGATACTCCATTGGGTATTTGATCAGAGATTGTACTTCAGTTTAAGGAACCCCCCTTGATGTAGGTTATTATCATTTCATATTGGACCACTTTATTCTCAAGATTTCAAGATTCAATGTCATTCTTAGGATAGACTAGTTGGTCCCCTATTATGCTTTTACAGACTACGATCACCACAGGTAATCATTTACATAACTAGAGGGTGGTATCTATGTTCACAAGGGTGAATGGGATGTCCTAGAAAGAAGATATTGACCAAAGAATCACGGTATAGATGGAGTGAAAGACCATATTTATTGAATTTATAAGGAAAATTAGGGAACAAGGCATGCTGATTTCCCTCCTATAGTAAATCATTTCTGGGATGCCTTCCCTTATCAACTTTATGTATTACCTCTTGAGAGAGATTTGGTGTTATTAATCAAACAAGTACTGGGAGAATCATTGGTATCCATTTATCCTTAAATGATGTCTAATATTGATTTGAAGGATCCCAATAGATAGTTAGAGGATTTGGAAGATAAGGGTTTTATACATCCCAATACTTAATCTTGGGGTTTACCTGCCCTTTTCTTTATAAAGGTGGATATTACCCTCAGGATTTTCATGTATTACCATCTGTTGAACTAGATAATTGTCAAGAACCAGAATCCATTACCTCAAATAGAATACCACTTTAGCCAACTCTAAGGAGTGAGAGTTTTTTCCTATAGTTATTTTGAGGTTAGATTATCTTTAGGTATGAGTTATAAATTCAGATATACCTCATAAAATGTTTCATAGAAGGTATGATATTTATAAGAATCTAGTTATGTTTTCCAATATTAATAATGTTCCATAACTTTGAAGAATTGTGGATTCCTCTTTTATCTGGATTCATTTATGGTAGTCTTGTGGATGATATCTTAGTGTATTCTCATACTCAACATGACCATGTAAAACATCTTGATATTTTTCTGAATACACTAATATAGAACCATCTATATTCTAATATCACTAAACTACACTTTTGGATCATTAAGTTTCACTTATTGGGTCATATTATTTCAGAGGTAGAAGTGTCTATTGAACTAGTGAAGGTGGGAGCTATAGTTTCCTAGGACCAGCCGAAGATCATCTTTGACATCTGGAGTTTCATGGGGATAAATGGATATTACAAGAGATTTATATATTAATTTTCATGCATAGAAACACCTCTTATGGGATTGACATAGAATCTTGGGAAATTTATATGGTCAAAATCCTACAAGATAACACTTTAGGAGCTGAAAGGGAGACCGACTTCAGTGCCAATCTTGATTTTTCCGAATCCATGAAGAAGTTACATAGTTTATTATAACACATCAGGCATTAGTCTAGGATAAGTTCTAATTAATGAAAATAGAGTCCTGTAATATGGATATCATTATTTTATACCATATTAGAGGAATTACTTGATTCATAATCTTGAGATGGAAGCTATAGTTCAAACATTGCATTGTTGGAGGTATTATTTTCTGGGAGATCATTTTGTGGTGTATACAAATCAAAAAAGACTCAAGTATATAATTATGAAAATTAAATTAAATATTAGAAAAAGGAGTTAGGTTTAATACCTACAGTTTTTTGAATTTTATCTTTCTTATATTTCTAGAAATGGAAATGATGTAGTGGATACTTCAAGCCAAAGGAATCAGACACATGTAGTGCATGAGGCTAGTTCTGAGTGGTAGCTGATGGATCTATTCTTTGAGATGCATTTATAGGTACACAAAAATCATAGAAAACCAACCCTTATGGATTTAGTAGTGACCTATTCACTCATGGGGAGAGTAAATATGAGGTAACTATTATATCCCAAATGCCACATCTTAAGGGAGAGTGTTTTAGGTGGGGAACCACCATTAGGATAGATCATTAATGAGGATATGGTTTTACACATTCATGGATGCATCTAGGTTCCTATAGTCATCTGGGAGGAATTAATTTTAGAGTCTAATGCTTATACTTGGGAAAAATATCTTGTTCTTACCAATGTGTACCATGATTTATGTCATCAATATTGGGGGATGATTATGAAAAGGGAGATAACTGATTTTGTTACTTAGTGTTCCACTTGTCAGTAAGTGATAGAAGAACACCAGTGACCAGTAGGTATTCTATAACCACTACTCATTCATGAGTAGAAATGGGATGATGTAACCGTTTAATTTTGGACTGGATTTCTAAGACCCCCTTGAGGAAATGATGTGGTATGGGTTATCATCGATAGGATCATAAAGTTATCTCAGTTTTTACCTATGAAGGAGACATTTTTTTGTGGATGAACACGGAAGGCCCTATGTTTGGGAGATTATCTAACTTCATGGAGTTCCATGGATTGTTGTATTAGATAGGGATACTTATTTTAATTTTCAATTCTAGAAATGATTATAGAGGGAATTATGTACATAGGTACTTTGGATTATAGTATACCACCCTCAGATCTATGGGAAAACCAAGTATACTATAGATGTTCTAGAGGACATGCTTGGAGTGTGTATCCATTATTTTAGAGGTTATTAGGATAAATATATACAACTTTTTTATCTCAACTCAAATAATAGTTTTTATGTGATTATAAATATATATTCCTATGAGTCCTTATATGGTAAACTGTGCTAATCGCCATTGTGCTAGTTAGAGGTTAGAAGAAAACACTACTTAGACCCTATCTCATTCAGGAAACATCAGAATAGAATCATCCGATCATGAAACATAAAAATATAAACCAGTCTAGGAAGAATTCATATGAAGATCATTGATGATGATCTACAGAGTTCATGTTCTGGGACATTGTATTCTTCTGTATATTAACTAGACTGGGAAATCGATGGTTTAAACAAAAATGGAACATTTTTTCCCTAGATTGTCAGATCCTTTGTGGTAGTAGAGAGAGTTGGGTCAATAGAATATCTGTTTTAGTTACCTTATAGGTACCAATATATACATAATTTATTCCATAATTCATGGCTTCATTGGTAATTTTCAGACCTGTCACATGTCTTTGATCCTAATGAGTTTGAGTTAGAGATAGATGCATCCTTTGAGAATCATCCACTCCGTATTGTGGATCGAATCATGAATGCTCTCTGAGGTTGGTTAGTACCACTATTACATGTGATATGGAAACATAGTAGAGTATATGATGATACATGGAAGATGGATTCCTACATACATGCTAAGTTTCCAAAACTATTTTTAGAAGAGTCTTCCAACTTCAGAAGGGAAACTCAAGGATGAGCTATCTGAAGAGGGGGAGGCTATAACAACCCAGGTTTTTATATGAGGTACATTTATTGGTTTAAATTATTTTTTAACCTTATAAATGTTACTTATGTTCCGAATAAGGAATTATATCTATTAAGCGCTAGTTTGGAGCTCAAAACTTTGTGTATTGGAGGAAACAGACCATGTACATGGTTTGCCTAAACCCATCCCCCTAAGGCCCTATAGTTTGGAAAAATCTTGCGTTGTAATGTATAGGGATTTATATAGTGTTTATGGGATGAACATAGTTTTTATAACCATGTTCCTAGCCCATGCACAGGGGGGTGGGGTGGGGGGAGTCAATCGGACAATTCCTAGTGCATAGGGTGGGAACTATTTGACAAACCATGCACATAAATCTTGTGGAGTGTCTATCCTTAGACAGTGCCAACCTCATGGTTGGAACATAATTTGGAATACTATAAACGTCTCAAAAATTGGTCAAAATTACAATTTTCGCTCTATCCTTTTAAAAGTACTAAACCTTCTTCCTCATTTTATATTCATCGGACCACTTGCCAAGGGAGATCTCCTCCTCAATGTATAACCTAGGATTTAAAACCTATTCTCTGTCAGAACTCCAATTTAAGTGCCTTATATTGCATTGGATTGCCACCGGTAAGTGATTTAATATTTCTTTTTCCTTACATTGTTTATATTACAATATTAGGTGTTATTTTAGTGCAATATAATATACCCTATTTTCCCAGAATTTTCTATTATTCAATTTTCTTCCAATCTAGACCAAACCAAAGGCTGATTCTCGAAACATTCTCTTCTATAGCGATATGGTAGGTGGTATATTAATTTAACCTAAAATTATTGATTTTTATATATGTTTCCATTGTATTTCATGATGATTTAACTAAGTGTTTCCCCTAAAATTAATCAACATTTAATTTTTTACCCTATCATGGAACCTAATGACTCTTTTAGATCATTAATGTTGTTGAAGGTCATCTAGGTCAATGTGAGCCACCCCTTTGGGTGTGTCAATTATATGCCAATTTAACCTGCATGGTTTTATAACCAAAACAATAATCAGTGTGTTTGGTTCAACTTCTAAATGTGATATCATTAATGAAAATGGATAAATTATAGTGGTTTTGGATGACTAACACACTTAATTGGATTATTAAATCAATAATTGATTTCATAAAAGTAATCTATGAATTAGAATTAATTGCATATGTCTAATTTTACCTTCTACCCTTAAACCTTGTCATAACTAAATGAAATTTAATTATTTGAATTAAATGGAAGTATTAAATTGGAATTATTATTAAATGGACAATGTTACACTTCAAGAAAATATACTGGTTTCCTATTATTATAGACCTTAAACCTTATCATCACTAAATAAAATGTAATTATATTAATTAAATGTTATAATTACATTAACAAGATTATTACATGGGAAATGTTACACTTTCTTTTCAAATATTTTGTGCATTTATTATAGTCCTTTTTCTGGTTATAGGAGTGGGGAGACTTGAGATCACCTTAAATTCATAAGGTAATTCCTTGAGATTTTAGAGGATGCCACCCCAATTAATTGAGCTGATTGAAATAGGAGATACACAAAATGGATTCATGTACTTATATTATTATTCAAATTACACATAATGTAACCAATGATTAACTTGATTTCTGATAAGATATTAGAATTATTTGTGTAATTACCCTCACCCCAATAGATAACAACTAGTTCCTTTCTTTATTACATTGGTACAATATACAAGGAATTTCATCCTGAAGGAAAAAATAGTTTTGTAGTTTTAGAAAATAGGATACATACTATAACATTAAATTACAATATAAAATATAAAATTAAACATAGGGTGTCCTTTGAGGACACAATTATTCTCTTAGATCATCCCTACATATCTGTCATAATAAACTTCTTGGTATCGTAGGTAAAATGAAAGATAAAAAAGGGGTGATCTCAAATACTCAGTAAGGGTTAGGTAGAGAGGAAGAAATGATAAATAAGTAATAAAATTATTTTAAAGAAAATAACTAAAACACATTACCTTTAATTAATTACTTGAACATAATATTGCTAGAAAAATATGATCAAATAATGACACATGAATAATCACATGAGCTATAAAACATAACCATGGATATTCTAATAATTGAATAATGTCATGGTATATTGTCAAGTAATCTCATAATGAGGGAATTTATTATTTGGGACATATAAAACATGACTTTAAGTCCACAAACAATAACTCTACAAAAATGGGTAAGGAATTGGCCGAAACCTGACCCAGTTTGTCTCACGAGACCTACTGATGCATCGAGGGGCTATAGCAGACCCCACCCATCACTTAGTATGTCCAGTAAATTCTTCATTTTAAAGTGGTGAAACATAATGAACATATTCATTAGTATTGAAAAAATCATACAAAATGTAAATAACTTTCCCAATTATGTAAACATAATCACAAACCATTCAGAGTACTATAGTGAATTGTATCAAATAATACATCCCAAGTCTAACTAATTAACAACCATTTAATAAAATATGGAAGATGGTATCTTAAAATATCAAAATGAATGAACAATAATATTCAAGAAGGGTTATTAACATAGATAAAAATAATTTAAATGAGATCTTTAAAAAATTATTGAGGAAAATAATCATTAAACATTCCAAAGTGTCCCATTCCACTTTGAAAGATATGAATTATAATCCCCATGAAGTAATAACATTAAATGAAACTTATAATATCATGATAATAAGGGTATTTATGATCTAAAATTTCAAAGGATAAGTATATACAACACACCACAAAAATAAGTGACGAATAAGGCATATAATCCAAAAAAGTAAAAGTAAGATGAGAAACCATTACCTGACACATAACATTAGTTTAATATACTCAAAACTCCTATAAAATGATTTAAAGAATATTATTAACTCGTTATAGTTCTATATTAATTTTTAAAATACCTTATTTGATTATTTTATGACATCTTATGACACATTCGTTTATAATATTTCATTATTTTTATGGTTTATGATGATTTCGTTTTATGGTTTAATGATCTATTAATTTACGTAAAATTATGGATGTTCTTGTAAAATGGGAATAAAAATACAGTTGTGTAAGGAAATGGTATTAAAGAAAATTGAGGAGTATAAATGGTTTCACATAACATCCCATGTTTTAAACCTGAAAAAAATCCAAGGGAATTTGAATCTTTTTGTTTAGTGGACAAACCGTTCTAAAAACCGATATTCATAACCTTTTTTCAAAAGTTAGAACATGGAGATGTGTTTTTTTAAAACATAAATAATTAAATTAAAAAAGAAAAAGAAAAAGAAAAAGAAAATAAATGATTTATTAATAATAATAATAATAATAACAACATTATGATGTTGATCATTATTGTAATAATAATAATAATTTATTATTATTATTAAGTTAGGTTAGACTTTTTTAGAGACCAAAAGGCGTCTACCTTTTCCTCCAACATGTGATACCCCTCCCCGTTCCTCTCTAGGTGCACGTAACCCCACGTTTTGGCCTCCTTTATTGTGTCTTTTTTCCATCATATTTATTCTAGATTCGCAGATGATCCATTGAGGTAAGACTCATGGTTCCTTCCCTTCTACATTTATTGAATATTTTTGGGGTCCCTGTTTCCCCTATTGTTCATATGAAATCATAGGGTTAGGGTTATCCTGGATTTTTGTGTTTCTTCTAGTTCTAAGATTTGAGAAATTATTCTTTAGTCCTCTTCTTCCATGTTCTAGAAACTGCCACCAAAGGTGAAGTGGTTTGGATCATTTCAGTCTCCCATCATCGATTTTGGGTAAGGTTTTCCATCAATCATAATAGTTTCTGAATTTATAATTGGGAATTTTTTTATTTATGTGTTCCTAGTTTTTTTCTTAAGTGTGTTGGTTTTTCTGTGATGGTTTTGATTCCCTCCAGTTAAAAGGAAACTAACCGTGTATTTATGGGTAAACATACACACACAGATATATATATATATATATACATAAGTTACCTATAACATCCCAGAGAAATAATGTTTATAACATTTTCATATGTATTAAAAATGTTGAATTAAATATTAATTTTATTTTAATGGGTATTCTATATTCAATGGCATACCTGACAAACCACAACGAGTTTCTTTAAAATCTTACATTGCACACTAATAATATAATATTATTGTTTTAAATGGTAGTTAACACCTAGCTGTTGTATTGGTGAGAAATAATTGAACTAACTTAAATATGATAATATATTCTTGTTAAATATTTTTACATTCATCCAATAAAAGTCAGTGGCTAAAAATGTAAATGAATCTAATTTTAAGAATAATTTATTTTTGAAGGACGATTTACCGACTTTTGATGGAGTAACCTCTTTAAATCTAGTTTTTTCACTTTTATATGTTTTATTTGACAAAATGAAATTTTTATTTATAATGGGGACACCAAAATTTACTTTGGATGAAATTTTGGTATTTTTCTAATAAATTTCAATTTTTAATGAATTGTGAAAAATATTGTATTTTATTTCATAAGTGCCTTTTAATATAATTTATTTATATGGTTATATTATCTTTTTAATTTGTTTTAAAGTGTAATTAGTATATATTTTTACCATTTAATCTAATTTTATTCATTGTAAGTAATTTTATTTTGAAATTGGACATAAACAGGTGTCAATATTTTGATAGTTATTATTTCTTAAAAACACGCTATTTGTTTCAACAACGGGAATTAATTTTAAACTAATTTATCCCACTTATTTGTTATGAATTTGGAAAAATGGATTCCATATTTGGAATCAGTAGGTACAAATTCTGTAAATATGTTACATTTATTTTTAGTCATTTTAATAATTTACTTTAGTAAATATTTTATTTACCACGATTAAAGAGAAAATATAGTAAATAAGGGTAAAATATAATATTATAATAATATTAAATTACCCTAACTTGTGTTCTAATCCTATTGGATGATAAATATCCGAACATGGGAATCCTTGGGTCGAATTTGGGACCCCATGGATCCACATGGGAGTAATAATGACATTTTATATTAATTAATTTAAAGTAAAGACAAAAATGACATAAACAAATATCTTTTAGTAAATAATTTTTTACATGGGGTCATATTAGTTATATTTTTTACTATAAATATTACATGGAAATATAAAAATATTTCCTACATCATGGTATTTGTTTTATAATTTTTGGACATCATATAAATTAAAATATTTATGACACAATAATGATGAAATATTTACCTCATTAATAAATGGTTTAAATAAATAAGATTTTAAATATTAAAACAATATCCAAAACCTGTCCAATTCTTGTTGGATTATTTTATTTCA
This sequence comes from Viscum album, assembly GCA_963277665.1. Lineage (NCBI taxonomy): Eukaryota > Viridiplantae > Streptophyta > Magnoliopsida > Santalales > Viscaceae > Viscum > Viscum album. Next base: position 673,987,514 of record OY728123.1, read on the forward strand.
TCCATAATTCATATTAAATTTTATATTAACTATTATTTTACCTTTTGAATCTGAAAATTTTGTTATAATAAATTAATTCTTTCAAACATTCCAAAAGATCCCCTCTTCTCCCTTATAAAAATCCCTTACTTATAACCCATTTCTCACACTTCTCAAGATTTTTCCTTGTTTAAAATCTAATTAACTAAGCTCCAAAAATACCTCTTTTCATCATAGGATACTAAACATAGGTAGAAAACAGTTTAAGAAACCCTTTTGGTTCAAACCAAAGGGAGTTACCCGATTTAAAGGTAACACCTTCTCTTAAGTTCTTTTGTTTTATTTTACTTCTCCAAGACCCTAAAATCTTTTTATTTATTTATTTTAAAACAAAATCAGTATCCTAAATATACTATTATGTTTTTATGATAATAATTAGAACTACAATTACACACACCTTCATCTAATGGGTAAAACACATAATGTTTCTTTGGATGGAAAACTAACGCCTCACGAAACGATGATTGTTAAATTAACTCCTACCACCTCTCAGGGTGGCCATTATGATGGAAATTTATTTATATAAGATATATATATTATTTATGTTTTATTTATACTTATTTATTTTTCATTTATATCAAACCTTTATGGTTTCCATAATGGGTAAACACGATAATTACATTTTACGAAGTGCGGACTACCGCCCCCTCAAAGTGATATGACCCGTTAATATGTTATGTGGGATTTATAAAGGATGGAGTTAATGATATTATATATGATATTATACTTTAATTATACTATAACTATTTATAATTATGTTTTCATTTCATTAAATATTAAATAGAAATGAAAGTAGCGTTCATGTGTACGTACGACTTACCGTCTCCATGAACAGTGCATTTCATTTCTTATCTTCAAATGTTACATACTAATATAAATACATGTATGAAATGGATATATATGACATATATGATATCTAAATCATTTATATAATTCTGGAGATAATGATGGTTTGACCACATGGACAAATTGTAATTATAACAAGTTCATTTTAACTCAAATTCTGAACATCGACAAAATGTTTGATACAAACTCAAATAATTAACTAACTGTTATTGAAAGGTAGTAAGTGTTATAAAAGTAATAATAAAAATTAAAAATTTAATTAATAAAGTATAAATTAACTTAAGTTTATTATTCAGAAATAACAAGGAATATATGAGTCAAGTTGGACACGAGGTGAGGGATTTCTTATCTCACTTTTAATTCCGTGAGATTTCCATTGTTCACCACTTATTTATTGCATGTGGTGTATTGTGTACTTCCATTTGATATATATTATCATGATTCTATTTATATTTAAGGTATTCTGTGATTAATTTGGTGGTTATTATCTTTTCGCATATGACTCGATTGATTACAATGTGGTAAGGGTTTTTCATATCACTTTTTATTCCAGTGAGATTCATGCTATATTAGCCACTCTTTCCTTTTGTGTGGTGGATTTACTAACCATGCTTGTATTATTTGTGTAATATAATTTAATTTATGTCTATTTACATATTCATTGTGTGATCTTTCTTTCATGGGGTGTATGTTTCGTATGTTACCAAATCGGTAAAGGAACTTTTCCCCCTCCACTTTTTAAAGGATTTATTTTTGTTATGTCTTTTAATTTACATCTTATTATGTTGGGATATGTTCTTCTATATCGTTATTGATGTAAATTTTATGTCAGTATGATGAGATATCCTTTTCTATCTCATAAAATTATTATTTTTTAATTTTTAAGTGACGTCGTTAGGCTGTCGAATTTCTATAAGAAAACTTCTTAACCCAATTTCAATTTTTGGGTTAAACATCTACTTCTTGATTTTGTTGTTATATGGATATGTGTGAATATAATATGATTGTTTTACAATTAATATACACTTATATTGGGTGTATTTATATTTTTTACTCATAATTATGCAATTTATTTATCCTTAATCTAAGGATACTGTCTTTATAAGGGATTTACTCTCAATTTATATTTCCATTGGGACATCATTGTTGATATGCACCAATTATCTCTTATATGGTGTATATACTGTCCTTTGTAATATTATATCATGAATACATTTATTCTCATGATATTTTTAAGTTCTGATTAAATATTATTCCTCAATTATTTTTATTCTAGGAACTCTCATTTTGTTAAAAACTCTTTAACTAAAATATCCTTTTAAATGCTTTAAATGTTTATTCTTATAAATCTTTCACATTATTGTCCATGTTAGAAAAATAGTCTTAAGGATTTATTCATATGGACATGAATGTTTTGAAATTTAAATTTCATTCAAATGATAAACAGTGTTATGGGACACTTTGATTCAAAAATCACTTTATTTGATATTTTAAATGGTTTTGAAAATGGTTTGATAAAAGATTTGATTTTGTCAATATTTTGAATTGATATATTGTGATTGAAATGTGGAAATGTTATCTTTCCACATTACATTATCATGGAATAAATGATTATGTTTTATGAATCCATGTTTTATGATCCATGTGGCACATATATGTATGAAATGAAATGTTTACAAAGGGGGCGCCCATATATCGCTCCAATGTATTGGGTTAAGAATAGTATCATGATACATCAGGTACAATGGGTGTTTAATCATGGTAATTAAAGTGAAATGAGGTTTTACTCGTGTTTCATGTGCAATGAGGATTTACTCATGCTCCATGTGCAATGAGCCTTGGCTAATGCTAATTCTGTGTTAAGTGTTGTTTCCACATTTCCATGTTATGATTTTCATGATTTATCATGCATTTATGTTTATGATTCTATTGTACTCTATTGATATTCATATTTTCTAACCTTTATTGTAATGCTCATTTTATTCCATGATTAATCCCTTTTTGGGCTTTATAGCTCACCTTTTATTGTGGATGTCCTCAGGTTATCCCATGCAATGCTAAGTACCAGGGAATGTAGTGGTCATGTAAAGGATGTTTTGAACAGAGATGTTGTATTTGATGTTGAAGTCGTTATGTAGTGATCCTAAGCCCCATAGACACTATAACTCTCGATCTTCTATGTTTTATCAAGTGAAGTTTATGTAATAAATTCCTTTTAATGGTGTAATAATGATCTGGGTTGTTATAGTTGGTATCAGTGGATAAGTTTAGTTACTTTTGGGATTAGGATTAGAAAACCCCAGTAAATCCTTATAGACAAGAATAAGCATAATAAAAACATCCCTAAGTTTTTTGTGGGTATTGAGTAAGTGGATTAACAAGCAAATACATCCCTGTCTGGATACAAGTAGAACTATATTAATGTGTTGGGATGAAAATGAAAGGTATAAGAAAAAAATTAATGTTAAAACATGTTTGGGTTTTTTTGTTTGGTAAAAAGGACAACACGCAGACCATGTAACAACCCTTCACTTCGGACAAAGATATGGGAATTGAACCCACAACCAATGTGTGATTGGGTTTTATCGCCGACCGCTAGCCTATGTGATGTCCTTGGTTAGTATGAATTATTATTTTTAGTTAAATAATTTTATGGATAAGAAATAAGTGGATTTTGGGAACTAATGTTTTATAATATAGATATCCTAGTATAGGAATATTATTTGGTGATTAAATGATAAAGGTTATTTTTAGAAGATGTTTTCTCTTTTGGAATACTATATGCCTAAGGAAAATAAAATACTACAGGTTTTTAATTCTAGAGAAATGGTTGATTTTTTTATTTTATAAGAATATATGTATTTATTATGAACATATGGTGATTTGGGTTATTTCTAGAAAACTATTAACCTACTATAGAGAATATTTTATTATGTTAATTACACATAAGTATGAGACTTTAAGAGTAGTCGATGTTATTTGGAGATAAATGTTAAGATTTTTTGTGGAAGACTATGTGATTAAATCCTCTTGGGTTTGGGGTTTCAATATTAGTTTGGATTATTTTGAATAATTTTAAGGATGATTGTGTATTAAATGGTTTTTCTGGAACCTTGGACACTTTTTGCTGAATTTTGGAGATTAATAGTAGTATTTATTTTTATAAAGGATTTTATTTTTTGGGTATTATAGGATCTCATACTAACCATTTTGGTTTTAGTTGATGTCTAATGACAAGGGAAATATGTAGTTCTTCTTTTGTGGATTATGTGATTTTCTAGAAAACGATTCTTGTTCTTTGATGTGACCAAGTCTTTTTGAATGCACATTTTTTGGAGAAAAGATTAGTTTTTGGTAGAAACGTATTAATGGAAGAAACTCTACATGAATTTAATTATATTTACTTAGGTTTTTATTCTATGTAGTAAATGAATTCCTAAAAATTATGAAAAGGAACTTAAAAGAAACTTTTTTTGGTTTACGTTTTCTACCGGGTGATCAAATACCATTTAACACATCATAAGTTTGTGATTTTCTTGTGGTTAACATTATCTTAATCATGTTTTCTATCACTCTCCATCCGAACTTGACCATTTGTTTTCTATTCCATATCCATGTTTCCTTCATGGAATCCTAGTATTGGTTAACTCATGTGACCTTTTTACTTCACTTTATATCTTTTAAAGTGATATTTTTTATTGACTCTTTTTCCGATGTGCGACTTTCGATGATGTTTCCAAGCCCAATTTTAAAATTGCGAGGATGCAATTTCCAAAAGGGGGGAAGAATGTAACATCCCAAGGAAATAAAGAATATTACATTTTTAGATTTATTAATATTTTTTAATTAAATATTAATTTTATTTTGAAGGGGATTCTATATTTAATGGCATACCTTACACACAACAACGGGTTTATTTGAAATCTTACGTTGCACACTAATAATATAATATTATTATTTTAAATGGTAGTTAACACCTAGACATTTTATTAGTAGAAATTAATAGAAATAACTTAATTATGATACTATATGTTTGTTAAATGTTTTTACATTCATCCAATAAAAGTCACAGGATTAAAATGTAAATGAATCTAATTTTAAGCATAATTTAATTTTAAAGGACGATTTACCGCCTTTTGATGGAGAACCCCCTATAAATATAGTTTTTGTCACTTTTATATGTTATATTTGACAAAATAAAATTCATCTTTAGGATAGGGACACCAAAATTTACTTTGGATGAAATTTTAGTATTTTTCTAATAAAGTTCATTTTTAATGAATAATGAAAATACTGTATTTTAATTTAGAAGTGCCTTTTAATCTAATTTATTTGTATGGTTATATTATCTTTTTAATTTGGTTTAAAGTGTAATTAGAATATATTATTACCATTTAATCTATTTTTAGTTATTGGAAGTAATTTCATCTTCAAATAGGACATAAATAGGTGTCAATATTTTGATTGTTATTATTTCTTAAAAACACGCTATTTGTTTCAACAGCGGGAATTAATTTTAAATTAATTTATGCCAATTATGTGTTTTGAATTTTGAAAAATGGATTACATATTTGGAATCATTAGGTCCAAATTTTTTAAATAATTATCTTTTATTTTTATACATTTTTTATATTTACTTTAGTAAATATTTTATTTACCAGGATTAAAAGGTAAATATAGTAAATATGGGTAAAATATAAGATTATAATAATATTAAATTATCCTAAAATGTGTCATAATTCTATTGTATGATACTAATCCGACCACGGGAATCCTTGGGTAGAATTTGGGACCCCATGGATCCACATGGGATTAATAATGACATTTTATATTAATTAATTTAAAGTGAAGACAAAAATGACATAAAAATAGATTTTAGTAAATAAATTTTTACATGGGGTTATATAAGTTATATGTTAGACTATAAATATTATTTGGAAATATAAAGATATTTTCTAAATCATGGTAATTGTTTTATAATTTTTGGACATCAAATAAATTTAAATATTTATGACATAATAATGATGCAATATTTATCTCATCAATAAATGATTTAAATAAATAAGATTATAAATATTAAAACAATATCCAAAACCTGTACATTATTATTTTATTATTTTATTTCGACCATGAGTCATAATATCTTTGATATTAAGGAATATTTGACCTTTTGAAACCGAAAATGTGGTTATAATAAATTAATTGTTTCAAACTTTCCTAAAGAGTCCCTCCTCTCCCTTATAAAAAGACCTTACTTATAACCCATTTCTCACACTTATAAATCCTTTAGCTCATGAAAACTATACTCCAATAAGATCCTAATATCCCTATTTTTATCCTAGAAGACTTAAATTAGGTAGAAAACACTTCAAGAAACCCTTTTGGTTCAAACCAAAGGGAGTTACCTGATTTAAAGGTAACGTTTTCTCTTAAGTTCTTTTGTTTTATTTTACTTCTCCAACCCCCTAAAATATTTTTATTACTATATTTTATAACAAAACTAGTATCCTCAATATACTAGAATGTTTTTATGAGAAGTATTAGAACTACACTTACACACACCTCCATCTAATGGGTAAAGAACATAATGTTTCTGTGGATGAAAAACTAACGCCACACAAAACGATGATTTTTCAATTAACCCCTACCGCCTCTCATGGTGGACATTATGATGGAACCTTATTTATATATGATATATATTTTTTTTATATTTTTTTTATTCTTCTGTATTTTTCATTTATATCATACCTTTATGGTTTCCATAATGGGTAAACACGATAATTTCATTTTATGAAGTGCGGACTACCGCCCCCTCAAAGTGATATGACCCGTTAATACCTTAAGTGGGATTTATAAAGGATGGAGTTAATGATATTATATATGATATAATACTTTAATTATAATATAACTATGTATAATTAAGTTTTCATTCCATTAAATATTAAATAGAAATGTATGTAGCATTCATGCATACGTACGGCTTACCGTCTCCATGAACGATGCATTTCATTTCTTATATCCCAATGTTATGTAATAATATAAATACATGTATACAGTAGATATATATGATATATATGATATATAAATCATTAATATCAATCTAGAGATAATGGAGTTTTTACCACATGGACAAATTGTAATTACAACAAGTTAATTTAAACTCAAATTCTGAACATCAACAAAATGTCTGATATGAACTCAAATAATTAACTAACTATTATTGCAAGATAATAAGTGATATAAAAGTAATAATAAAAATTAAAAAGGTTATGATGAAATTAGAAATTTAATTAATTTTATTATTCAGGAAGAACAAGGAACATACAAGTCATGTTGGACACGAGGTAAGGGATTTCTTATCTCACTTTTAATTCCTTGAGATTTCCATTGTTCAACACTTATTTATTGTATGTGGTGTTTTGTGTACTACAATTTGATATATATATTATCATGATTATATTTATATTCATGGTATTCTGTGATTAATTTTGTGGTTATTAACTTTTCTCATACGACTCGATTGATTATAACGTGGTATGGGTTTTTCATCTCACTTTTATTCCCGTGAGATTCATGCTATATTAGCCACTATTTCCTTTTGTGTGGTGGATTTACTTCCCATGATTGTATTATTTGTGTAATATAATTTAATTTATGTTTTTTACTTATTTATTTTGTGATATTTCTTTCATGGGGTGTATGTTTCATAAGTTACCAAATCAGTAAAGGAACCTTTCACCCTCCTATTTTTAAAAGACTTCTTTTTGTTATGCCTTTTTAATTTACATATTATTATGTAGGGATATGTTATTATATATCCTTATTGATGTAAATTTTATTCCCATGTGATGAGATATAATTTTCTATCTCATAAACTTATTTTTTTGAAATTTAAAGTGACGTCGTTAGGCTGTCAAAATTCTGGAAGAAAACTTCTTAACCCAATTTGAATTTTTGGGTTAAACATCTACTTATTGAATATGTTATGTTATGAATATGTGTGAATATCCTATAATTTTTTTACAATTAAAATCCACATATACTAGGTGTATTTATATTTTTCACACATAATTATGTAATTGATTTATCCTTAATCTAAGGACACCGTCTTTATAAGGGATTTACTCTCAATTTACATTTCCTTTGAGACTTCATTGTTGATATGCACCAATTCACTCTTATATGGTTCATATAATATACTTTGGAATATTATATCATGAATACCTTTATTCTCATGATATTATTAAGTTCTTATTAAATGTTATTCCTCAATTATTTGTATTCTAGGAACACTCATTTTTTAAAAAACCCTTTAAATAAAATATCTTTCTAAATGTTTTAAAGGATTATTTTTCTAAATATTTCAAATTATTATCCATGTTATAAAAATGGTTTTAAGGATTTATTCATATGGACATGAATTTTTTGAAATTGAAATTTCTTTCAAAAGCTTCAAAGTGGTATGTGACACTTTGATTCAAAAATCTCTTTATTTCATATTTTAAATGGTTTTGAAAATGGTTGATAAAATCATTGATTTTGATAATATTTTGAAATGATATATTGTGATTGAAATTTGTAAATGTTATCTTTCCACATTACATTATCATGGAATAAATGATTATGTTTTATGAATCCATGTTATATGATCCATGTGGCACACTTATGCATGAAATGAAATATTTAAGAAGGGTGCACACATAAAGAGCTCCAATGCATTTGGTTAAGAATAGTATCATGATACGTCATGTAAAATGGGTGTTTACTCATGATAATACAAGTGAAATGAGGTTTTACTCATGCTTCATGTGCAATGAGGATTTACTCATGCTCCCTGTGCAATGAGCCTTGGCTCATCCTAATTCCATGTTAATTGTTGTCACCACATTTCCATGTTATGATTATCATGCTTTATCATGACTTTATGTTTATGATTTTCTTGTTCTCTATTGACTTTCCTATTGTCTAACATGTATTGTATTCCTCATGTTATTCCATGATTATTCCCTTAATGGGCTTTATAGCTCACCCTTTTCTTACTCATGTCCTTAGGTTATCCCATGCAATGCTATATACAGGGGAATGTAGTAGTCATGTAAAGTAAGTTTTCAATAAAGATGTTGTATTTCATTTTTAAAGTTGTTATGTAATGATCTGAAGCCCCAAAGACACTATACCTCTCAATATTCTATGTTGTATTATGTGAAGTTTATGTAATAAATACTCTTTAATGGTGTAATAAAGATCTAGGTTGTTATATTCCCTCTTTATATGTAAATTCATCAATGGAAGTGAATATATATAGATATATATATGAGTCTAGGTGTGCTTACATATAATATAAAAATGCAGATGTGAGTGGGTGTTAAAGGGTATATGTATATATTAGCATGTATGTAAGGATCCCCTTGCACATATTCAGGGCCATGCAAATATGTTCATAGGGTCAATGATTCCTTATGTATATGTGAAGGTTCATATGCTCAGTGGAAGGAGGTAACATCTCTAAGTGGTCGCTGATAAATAAATAAACTGTCAAAGTGTTCTTCTTGGTGTAATTTTGAGGTAGGATCCCTATCCTTGAACCTTTAATTTAATAATAATTCATGTGATTTTTAAATAAGTTATATTATATTTTCCTTTGATAAATTGAAATGCGGACCATGTATAAAATTCCTAAATATGATAAATGATTTGTTTGATAAATAAAATCAGGTTTTTATATACCTCCAATGGAGTTACATTATCTTCAAAATTAAAATGTAGTGATTATACTTTTATTCTTTCTTGGCTTACTGAATTTTTGTTTCTTTATGCGTGGAGGTTATGTTTTATAAATGAAATGTTTAGGATATTAATAAAAATGGAATTAGAAAAAATATTTCCCTGTTTAAAATGTTTAAAGAACCAAGGCACCATCTATGTGCATGACACATCTTATAAATTGAATGATTTGATATGATTTATTAAAAGGGAATTCCCATTTTGGAATTTACCCTATTTTCCCGTGGAACCTTATAAGTACTACATGATCCTTGATAAATGAATTTTCCTGTCTTGTTTAATTAAATAGAATGAATAGAATGAAATGGATTGACACGATGGACTTCCATCCTTAAATGTTTTAAATGAACTAATTTAATTGGAACTTATTAGGGTTTTATGAAAAATCCTCTTGTTATGATTAAATATGAAAGGTTTATGTAAAAAAATTAAATGATATGACTAGAATATATTCAATGACATGATTTATGGAGGTTTTATTTATTGAAAAGAATTGATTTTTGTGGTCTAAACTAAACAACTTCATTCCAGTATGATGTGACATGAATAGATAAATTTAATAATCCCTATTAAATTATTATTATTTATTTTAAACTATTACTTTGAATCCCTTAGGTCTATAAGAAAGGATACTAAGACCTGCAACCACCCGATTGGTGTTCTAGCTTTTGAAATTATTAATACATGGTATTTTTGACTATTGATCCCTACAATAAATTGGATACTTTGATTGATTAATGGATTATATATTTTAATTGGAATTATAATAAATTTTTGTGATTTATTATAGAAGAATCACCTTGAAAATTTTGGTTAACTGATAAGTTAACGACCATACGATTGAATGATTAATTAAACTTGTTTTATATAATTATCACGATAACTAGGAACCTGGATTAGTGAAATTATTTGGTTTGATAGATGGTATTATTTTATAAATTGATTGTTGTATATTATGATAATAAATCTTTTCAAGAACCCCTCCCCACAAATTATAACCCTCCTGGGCTGATAATGTGATAAGGGAGATAATAACCCTGAATCCTGCCTCCAGTAGGCCCTAGGTTGGCCACTAGCACTGAAGGTATAGTAAACACATAGATGGGAGGCATTAACCTCTGAGAGAACACATGCAAGAGAGAGAGATAATATAGACACCAACCAACTCCAACTTATACAATAATATAAATAAAATCCCATGTAGATATATGTAATGTCATGAAAAACTACTAGAACTGAAAGAGGAAAACTATAAGTACCCAAAAGAAAGTGAAAAAAAACAACAACCACAAAGCCTAAATAGATCATGTAACCCGAAGCTAGTAGAAACCATCTTAATCTCTAACCTACTCCAAGTGACCTGAAAAATAGTTTATATATAAATAGGGTGAGTATAGTAGTATATTCAGTAGGATCCTCCCCATAGCCTCCTATGAAAATTTAAAGAAAGCATGCTTAAGCACAATGAACAACAAATGAATCTAACTCTTCACCTAAATAGGTATAATAAGTTCCCATCCTCACCATGTCTACTATCACCAAGTAACACATAAAAGATTATATAATATAATAAATAATATCAAGGGTACCCCGCTACTACATCCCCACTAGTTTTCTGATTTTCCCCAATGTCTCACGTCCTAAGAATCTCTCTCTAAAAAGGAATTCTCACAGACACCTATGCGAAGCACCACAACATGCACCTCGTGCAATAAAACCACCACGTCCACATAATCAAAGTAACCCGATAGTTTCTGGGATCCACCACAACTCACATAATGTGTATCATACATCAGGAATTAAACCTCAAGCCATTATATCCCATACATCGAGTGAGGATACTTATGCCATCGTAGCCTATACACGTTACACCTATAGTAGTCCATAGTAAACTATTTCCAGAATATATGTGTGTGAATAAACACAAGCCATTACAACCCTCTACACACATATATGGGGAAAACTATCCAATGTTCCTACCAACACAAGTAACTATCAAGAGAAAAGAGTAGGGCCAAAAGGGGTAGTCAACCATCCATCCGCACACCAGAATGTTGGAAAAAACACCCCCTAGGTCTTAGAATCCCCGGGGTGTCAGTTTCATGAACTGGACGGGTGGAGTAGCGTATAGAAACACAAAAAGTATAGAATGTAATATAGTTCACAAACACACTATGGGAATAACCTTATCTTAGACGCAACTACATCTAACGTCTCTCAGACTCAATGCTACCACTTCTAAGACTAGGTATCCTATAAGCTCACAACTATTTAAAGAGATTAATTATATTACATCATTCTCTTTTTATCAGTTTCACTTTACATTAATTAATTATTTAAAAATTAATTAAACTTTAATAATTCCACATTAAATTTCATTAGAATCACACCCAATGTCCATTGTCCAATTAAATTTTAACCTCAGTATTGCGTCCCAGCAAGCTCCAACCCCTTGGGTTAACATCATTTATTCAATCATTTATTAAAAAAATTATTACTTTCCCATATTCCTAAGAATTATAGAAAAATATTCTAATCTACTAAACACAAGGGGGCTCAACTCGGTGAGTAGATGAACTACCCATAAAGTATTTTCCACCTATATAAAGAGTATAGACCCATCAACCCCCGAGAAGCTAAAAATAGAAAGATTGTGGCATACCCCACATGTCTTTTCCCCTTTTTGGAAGGAGGGTAAGAAAAATAGCTACCTTGAGCAGTGGGTAAAGTAAAGAGGATAAACAACCAACAAATAAACAGAAAGCATCTAAACATTTACATCCAACCCATTTCATCATCCACGGTGTCCTCCCCAACACCCACATGCATGAACTGCTACATATCACCACTCTAGGCATCAACTGCAGCCACAATCAATAACCCTCCATACCCCCACATATCACAACAACCATCCAGGCTCACATCACAACACATGAAGAAACAAAACAAACATCACATCAATTGGGATCTTTCCCCTTAAACAAGAAAGAGGGTAACTCAGAACCCTAAAAGGATTATCTTTTATCAAACAACCAGTTATTTAATCCATCTCGAATCAACCGATTTTTTATTCGTAGGTTCCAACTACGAGAAAACTAAATAGTAAGATATCACAAATTGATTAAACATTCTTACTGCATCAATTTGATTTGCATCAAATTACAACAACAACAATCAGATTCATTCACATGACTATTTATCTTTATCCAAACAATTATCAATTAATTCTGGCTTTATGTTCTTTACTAATTTTCATAAAGAAAAAAAATCTAAACAAGGTAAGCATAAATATCACACTATCTAGAAAAACAAGAGGCAATAACATATGATCAATATCAATTTATTTATCTGGTTCAAATATTTATTATGTAAATTCCATTGTTATCCAGTGGGATAAAAAATGATAACTATATAGTTTCACATAAATGAAAAGAGAAGTAATGAATCCCCTACCTCAAACGGTTCCTAACCTTTTTTATACAAGAACGAGCCACACAACAGGTTACGATCTCCTCCCCTAGTGACAACTGTATCCACCCAAGGATGCGGAGACACCACCACACCAGTAAAAACCCAATAAAACCCCATTAGAAACATGGAGATATCATTCCATAATAGGGAAAAGAGAAACAGAAGGAGATGAACCCAAAATAATGACGATAGATCATACCTTATATCGAAGATTAATCGATACTACTTGGTTGCCTCAAAAAAAGAGCGGAACCAATCCAGGGAAGAAAGTTTGATCGCAAAAATCCTACAGGAAGGAATGGAAGGTTCGAGCATCTCACACCCAAGAACAAGGAGAAAGAACTAGGGAGGAAGATATCTCATCCCTTTAAAAGATTTAACAGAGAAACGGTTTAAGATACGCTGGATTTTCCATTAAAAGTGGATTGCATTAAAACACATGGTTTGACCAAGTAAAAGCATCCCGAGCCTTTAGAAAAATTAATATATGAGTTATTTCCCTTGAATCAGCCTTAGAGTCCTTAAAATGAGGCTTTAAATGCATTTTACATCAAAGGAAACGTCAAAGGAGGGAAACTGTAGGAATCTGGAAACACTGTTCATGAACACGAAATTTGGCATTGGAAATTGAGGCTACCATTAGACCTCACCATTTGGGAATGTTAAGTCCACATGGATGAATACCCTGAGGTGGGGGGTGAATCAGGATATGAAAAATTTAAAATTAAAGCCCGTTCTAATCCTGTTTTGCTGTTAAGAAAAACACTCTTCTCTCTCTTTCTTGTTGCACAATATAAACAGAAAGTAACCCAAGCACAGAACACAACAATTTTACTTGGTTCACCGCTAAGGTCTACGTCCAAAGAGAATACGCTGATAGGTTATTGGTCATACCAAATTCCACTAAACTTCACTAGCTGTGGATTACAAGGTTCAGAAACAGTCACTCTATCCCAAGCTCACTACCTTTACAAGGTTTAGGGTCAGCTCACTGCTTTCCCAAAGGTCACTCCCTGTTTCTCTCTTTCTGGCTCACTGTTGGTGGAGAGGATCATCTTCTTCCTCTTCCTTTTCTCACTACCTCGGAAAGGATCAACTCATATCATATAGACCTGTAGGTCTATTGATTTCTATGAATAAATGCATATTCCTCTATATGTAGATGCTCTGTTGAAGTCAAAATTTCACCCGTAGATGAATCTATCTTTGCACTGAAGGTATCGGGAAAACTTCCATCTTCCACGCAGCCCAAGAACACTACCGAGGAATCAACCTTTTTTAGCGCGCAAGTCTAATCCGACACGCAAGTATCGGCGTCCATTTCACAACTGGCACACAAGTCTTCATCAACCACTTGCGTGACACAAGATTCTGCAACTCTAAACATGCACGACCCACTTCCCTTTATGCCCAAACCAATATTGGCACGAAATTAACAACAACCACGCTTCTTCAAATCTGGCGTGCAAGCCCCACTTGCACGACACACCACCACTTGCACGACTACCACACCTGCACGATTGGAGCTCTGATTTTTCAAAGTGTTGAACTCCGTTGAGAAATGAGGAGGGGTGGTCCAGAATTTATAGGAATTTTGAACACCCTACCCAACGCCGTGCAAGTCTACCCTTGGAGCGCAAGTCTCGACACACAGATCTCTTCCCCTACAAGTCACATGCGCGACCAAACCAAAAACCTACACGAACCTCTTTACTTTTCTATATTTTGATATTCTGATCTTGAAAAACAATAGGCGGGAAAGTTCTCAAGCATCCAACGCATCGGCGTGCAAGTCTCTTCACGATGCACAAGTCACCTGCACGACCACACCAATACTTGCGAAACCCTTATCCCTTTCCCATATTTTGATGATCTGATCTTCAAAATCATATGGCGTGCAAGTTTCCTATCCTCCAAGACCTTGGTGCACAATTCCCTTATCCAGAAACACTTTTCTTAATTTATAAAATTTTGGGCCCAAAAATTTGGCAAACACTAGAAAACAGCGCCACCTTGTATCTGTTCTTTTTATGCCACCTCATGATCTTCCATTCCTTTGTCAACGTTGTTGAATCAAACATGGATCATTGACCATATCTCTTGAACTTGACATTCCACCATTATATCCCCTTTTTCAATAAATTTGTATGTCATGGTTTTCATTTTCAACAATCACAACACATATGTTCACTTTGTCAACAAACACAATCACCTAAAAAATACTTCAATGATTCCTTGAGGTATTTTTCCAACAATCTCTCCCTTTGGTTTTGTTGAAAACTCTTCAATAAAAAGATACATCGTTAATTACTCAGCCACCATTCGCCTTTTTCAATTCTGATAGTGATCAAGGATTTACTCAACACATACTCTAAGCCCACATGAGCAATGTTCGGCATGAGAAACAAGAGTAAATGAAATGTTCATCAATGAATCACTTCAATTATGACATCCACTGTTGAAATGAAACTGATACCAATTTTTACCAGACCAATAGCAATTTTTGGAAATGTTCTTAACACATTCCAACATCACTCTTCTGATTTCATCACGATCCTCAGTTGTTGGGATATCTATAGTTTGATCGATCACTTCTAGCATCGTCAGATTTAAAACGATCCCCCTTTCTGTTCACAACTTCAAACCTTGTCAGCTTCAAAACCTCTTTAGCCCTATTTCCTGTGTTTTCCAAGCTATGCTCTGGCTAAGCACGTTCAAATAGCTTCCACTACCCCTATCTGGTTGCTCTACCTATCATCTTCTCCCCGTTGCTTTCATGATTTATCAAAGAACCACACTGCCCCCCCTTGAAAAATCACTATTTTATCCCCCTTTGTCAATGAACCCAAATGTCACTCATTTGTAGTCTGTAACAGAGTAGATAACACATATCAGCACATTAGGTAATAAAAATCACACCTCGGGGAGAGGGGGTTGTTCCACATCCACACTCATTCAAGTGCAGGGAGTCAACTGAACTCCCTGAGCCAGTCGATGCCTCTCAAAAGCTTCCTTGGGTAAGGCCTTTGTCAGAATTTCTGCAACCTGTAGCTTTGTAGGCACATACTCCGACTTCACAATTCCCTGCTCAACCTTCTCCTTCATAAAATGATACTTTATATCAATTTGCTTTTTTCCTTGAGTGATGGATAATATTTTTACTGAGATTTATAGCACTTGAGTTATCCCATTTGATTCCGATCAGAGACTTCACTTCAACTCCCATATCTTCAAGCTGCTGCTTCATACACAATAACTATGTGCATGCTTGAGTGGCTACAATATACTCAGATTCCATGGTTCTCAATGAAATGAAATCTTGATTATTTATTATCCAAGAAATACACAATCCACTAAGATAGAACGCACCACCTGACGTTGATTTTCTATCATCCGCTGAACATGCCCAATCTGCATCAGTATATCCCAATAACTCTATCTGAGATTTGTCAATATATGTCAAGCCGAAATCCACTGTGCCCTGGATATACCGAAGTATTCTTTTCACTACAAGCATGTGGATTTACTTGGGATTACTCTGATATCTAACTTCCTGGCATGTGGTGAAAACAATATCCGGCCTTGTTTCAGTTAAGTACCACAAAATTCCAATAATTTGCCTATATTCTGTGATATTAACTGCCTTTCCATCCTCATCTTTTGATAATTTCATCCGGGGTAGCAACTGGAGTCTTCATCTCCTTGGAATTTTCCATTTAAAACCTTCTTAAAACCTCCATGGAATATTTTTATTGATAAATGAATGTTCCATTATTTCCTCGTGTCACTTGTAGCCCAAGGAAAAATGTTAGCTCTCCAATCATTGACATTTCAAACTCATTTTTAATGAATTTGGAAAATTGTCTACACTGAGCTTCATCTGATCCAAAAAATATAATGTCATCGACATAAACCAACACCATAATTCTTTGATTACTATTGTTGTTGAAATAGGGATTTTAATTAACTCCTCCATGTTGGAAACCAAACTTCTTCATGTAATGATCAATCCTTGAGTACCATGACCTTGCTGCTTGTTTCAGCCCATACAACGCCCTCTTCAGCCTGCAAACTTTGTTCTCATCCTCATGAATGAAAAAACCATCTAGCTGCTCAATATACACCTCCTTTTATAGAAATCCATATAATAATGTGGATTTGACATCCATCTGGATCACTTTGAACTTTCTTTGCACTACTATAAAAAAATAATCTGATTGTCTCCAGCCTTGCAACTGGTGAAAATGTCTCATCAACATCTATTCCATCTATATGGTAGTATGCCTTGCACACTAGCTGTACTTTGTTCCAAATATTTGTGCCATCTTCATTCATATTTTGGTGATAGACCCATTTAGTCCCGATGAAATTCTTGTATGCTGGCCTCAAAACAAACTCCCATGTCTGGTTCTTCTATATCTGATCAAGCTCTTCATTCATATCCTGAACCCAGTTTTCATCTTCAGCTGCATCAGAAAAACATTTTGGCTCCACCTGAGAAAAAAACGATGTTTTCTGTAATGATTTCATTATTCGAGTCTGAACTGGAGCTGTCTCATCACCAATGATATTCTGCCTCTCAATTTTAGCTCAACTCATTGGCTTCCTTGCAAACACAGACTTGACACATTCTTTTTCGTCATCAGTATCGTCTTCTGAGTCATCCTTTTCCACTTTTTCTCCCCCTGTGTTGCTTACCTCATCATCACTTTCATCTAGAAACTATTCACTGGGTCATTGAGTATTCTGTTCATTTTCAACTATAGTGGCATCATTGCTCTCATCAATTTTTCCCAGCCTCTTGTTGAAACATTTATATGCTTTTATTTTCCCTAAGTAGCCAAGGAATATCCCCTCATCTAATCATGACTCAAACATCCTATGATTTTATTTGTTGAGAATGAAGCACTTACTCCCAAAGATTCAAAAGTATTTCAGTGTTTTATTCTTTACATACCACATTTCATACAGAGTCCTCCCTTCCTTCAGACACGACAAAGACCAGTTCGAAATATAGACCGAGGTCAAAACTGCTTCCTTCCAAAATTTCTCTAGTATGTCCTTTTCAAGGAGCATCATTCTAGCCATGTTGTTGATGATTCAATTTCGCCTCTCAACCACTCCATTCTTTTTGGGAGTTCTCACTAATGAGACTTGATGCCTTATCCCATGTTTCTCAAGATATTTTCAACTTGACTATTTGTGAATTCTGTACCGTTATTAGTACGAAACTTTAGAATTTTCTGCCCAAGAATCCTTTCCAATTCCCTCCTATACTACTTTATGCAACCGAACACATCTGTATTATGGGTAACAACAAATACCCAGGCCATTCTGCAATAATCATCAATGAAAAGAACATAATACCTTTTCCCATTTATAGCTCGTGGTGAGATAGGTCCACATACATCATCATGCACCAATTCGAGTACTCTAGTTGATTTCTGTTCCTTTTTCCTATATGTATTTTTGATGATATTCCCTTATTGGCAAGAATCACACGTATGAGTGCGATCAGGTGATAGTTTGGGAAGGTCTCTAGCAGCATCGCACTTTACCAGATCTTCCATGGATGGTTGGCATAGATGACCCAGTCGCTTATGACACAACTAGTTTTCTTCTTCTCTATATAAAATACACGTATCTTCTTCCCCACCTACAAGGTAAAGATTTCCCTTTTTCATTTTACCTGTAGAACAATAGCTCCATCTTTTCCTTTCACAACACAAATATTCTTGGTAAATCGAATAGAGTGCCCAGAGTTACATAGTTGACTAACACTGAGCATGTTATGACTAAGACCCTCTACAACCAAGACATCAGTACATCTCATTTATTTGCCCCCAAACAAGGCTTTTCCTGAGCCAACAATCTTCAATCCTTCATCATTTACAAATTTTACAACTCCTTATTTGTCATATTTTATGCCTGTAACAAGATCCTTATTACCTATCATTTGAGATGTGAAACCACTATCAAGAATCCATATTCCTGAATGATCTGAATCTTTAAGGGAAACTTCCGCAACTACTACCTTTTATTCCTTTTTTCCTTTTGATCCATGTCTTCAACTTCACACTCGGTGTGGTTTAGAAAAATTGATCTTCCCAAGAGTGTGATGGACCAGCTTCATCTTGCAACGCTGAAAATAAATTTTTCACTTTTAACTCACCTGTTGGTTTATTGATCTGGTGCTTGCAAACATTTTGATTTTCCTTTGGAACATTCATCTGTATGGTTGAAGTGAATTACCTGGCCATGTGCCCAAATCTTCCACACCAAAAATAGTGTCCTTCAAAATATGTTTTGGAGAACCTTTCTCTATTTGACTGCCACCTTTGTTCTTGTTCCCTTTGATATCTCTTGGCTATGGAACACACATACTGTGAATGTCACATCTTCCCGCAACAATAACACCCGATATATTGTGCATTCCTTCATGGTACTTCTGCACTATGAGTTTCCCCTTGGGATCTCTGAATAATCTGATTTTGCTTTGTGCCCAAATCAACCTTCAGTCTCAGGACGAGTGCTTGTGGTCTCACTTCAATTGCCACCGATTTTTGCTTCTGATCAAGCCTTGAATCAGACTTAATGTTTGAGCTCAATTGCTTCTTCTTTCCTTCTAAACTACTAGGCTCCTCTTTCATCTTTTTAGTCTTTGGAATGCCTTGCTTTCTCAAGAATGTATTGGGAATCAAGGGTTTTTTCTTGATCTTTAACTTTTATATGTAGAATGACAAAATATTTTTTAAGCTCTTATATACGCTTGACGTGATATTTCAATTTTTTGTTCAAGCCATCAATCTCCCGTTTCTGTTCTTCAATCTTGAGCTTAAACTCACTAACTGATTCTGAGTTCTCTGGTGTTGATAACTTGAGTTTCTCAATTTCTTCTAAAATATTAGACTTTTCTTCATCCTGTTGTTGCATATAGATTTCGGCATCATGAACCACTTTATTGGCTTTATTCGTTTTGGCTCTCCAAACATCTATTTCATCAATAGCTGCTTTCAATTCGGCTTCCAAATCAACTCTTCCTTCAACTTGTTCCTCTTCTTCTCCAACGCCAGTTTCTTCTTTTTCCTGAGAATAATCAATTACTGCTACCATGGGATTTTCCCCATGATCTTTGCAGTTTTCAATATCTTTATCCTCTTCTTCTTCAGACTCATATGAACATTCAAATTCTTGAGAAAGAAGATTCTTTTCTTTAAATAATTTATATTGAATTGTTTCTTCCCTTTCACAAATGTTGAATACTTCTTCTTGGGAATTTCGACTTCTTCATCGTCATTATCTTTGTCTTGAAACTTTTTGGGGCACCTTGCCAAAAGATGAAAAACCATTCCACATCGAAAGCATGCTAGTGGATGTTTCCCTTTAAACTTTCCTTTTCCTATTTGCAGATTTGAAGAAAGGAATGAAATCACCTCATCTGTCTCTTCTTCCTCCTAATAATCTTAAATAGTGAGCTTCTTCATGGCCTTAAATGCCACCTCTTTGTATTTCCCCTTTTCCACAGTGTCGTTATGATCATTTCTCATTTCATTTTCAACAAGAGTGCTATACAAGTTATCCAATGTCAGCTCTTTCAGGTCTTTATCTTCCAAAACAGAAACTTTCGGATTGAAACGAGGTGGAAGTTTTCTCAAGATGCGCTTAACAATTTTAATATCTTCGATAATCTCACCAATACCTCACATATCTTCTACCACAACATTTACCTTATCAAATAATGCATCAACAGACTGATTCAGGTTCATTCTCAGATCTTCATACTTGTTCGACAACACTTGCAGCTTTTCCTCTCTGACCTTTGTATCCCCTTCATAAATATTCAAAATATTTTCCCACATGGCATGTGACGTTTTTCATGACATCACCTCTTTATAGATGGGATTGGAAAGGTCTCCCCCTAAGGCATTGATTTCTTTGACATCAGCATCCAACTCTCTATGCTCAGCTTCTGATAATGCACCACCATAAATATCAGCTGTGATACCATGCATAGCTGCAAAAAACAAATCCATTCCCAAAGATCAGAAATAGTGTTGCATTAGATTATTCCATATCTGAAAATTACATCTGTCGATGATTGGAATCCCTTTATGATTAGTGACCTCCATTGAGAGAAGAACAAATGTCAAACTTCCTCTGATACCAATTGTTAGGTCCACAAGGCTAAATACCCTGAGGGGGGGGGGTGAATCAGGGTATGAATAATTTAAAATTAAATCCCATTCTGATCTTGTTTTTATGTTAAGAAAAACACTCTTCTCTCTCTTTCCTGTTGCACAATATAAACAGAAAGTAATGCAAGAAAAACACACGACAATTTTACTTGGTTCACCGCTAAGGGCTACATCCAAGGACCATATGCCGATAGGTTTTAGGTCATACCAAATTCCACTAAACTTCACTAGTTGTGGATTAAAAGGTTTGGGAACGGTCACTCTGTCCCAGGATCACTGCATTTACAAGGTTTAGGGTCAGCTCCCTACTTTCCCAAGGGTCAATCCCTATTTCTCTCTCTATGGCTCACTGCCGATGGAGAGGATCACCTTATTCCTCTTCCTTTGCTCACTGCTTCAGAAAGGATCCACTCACAGTTTATAGATCTTTAGGTCTCTTCATTTGTATGAATAAATGAATCTTCCTCTATATGTAGATGCTCTGTTGAAGTCCAACTTTCACCCGTAGATGAATCTCTCTTTGCACCGAAGGAATCAAGAAAACATCCAGCTTCCACGCAACCCAAGAACACTGCTGAGGAATCAACCTTACATGGCACGAAATTCTAATCCGGCGTGCAAGTATCGGCGTGCAAGTAACAAATGGTGCGCAAGTCTTACTCAACCACTTGCTCGACACAAGCTTCTGCAACTGAAAATTTGCACGAATCACTTCCCTTTACGCCCAAACCAATATTGGAACACAACTAACAACAACCGCGCTTCTTCAAATCTGGCGCGCAAGTCCCACTTGCGCGACACACCACCAATTTCGCGTCCACCACACCTGTGAAACGGGATCTCTAATTTTTCAAAGTGTTGAACTCTATTGAGAAATGAGGAGGGGTGGTCCAGTATTTATAGGCATTTTCAACACCCTGCGCGACGTCAAGCAAGTCTACCCTAGACGCGCAAGTCTCGACATGCAGGTATCTTCCCCTGCAAGTCACTTTTGTGACGAAACCAAAAACCTACGCGACCCTCTTTCCTTTTCCATATTTTGATCTTTTGATCTTGAAAAAAAACAGGTGCACATGTCTCAAGCATCCAATGCATCGGCGCGCAAGTCTATTCACAACGCGCAAGTCACGTGCACGACCACACCAATACTTGCGTGAACCTTATCCCTTTGCCATATTTTGATGATCTGAACGTAAAAAAACATATGGTGTGCAAGTTTCCTATACTCCAATACCTCGACGCGTAGGTACCTTTTCCAAAAACACTTTTCTTCATTTTTCGAATCTCAGGCCCAAAAATTTGGCAAATACTAGAAAACAACGCCACCTTGTATCTGTTCTTTTTATGCCCCCTCCAGATCATCCATTACATTGTTGACGTTCTTTAATAAAAAATGAATCATTGACCACAGCTCTTGAACTCAATATTCAACCATTATATTCTCTTTGTCAACAAATTATTATGTCATTGTTTGCATTGTCAACAATCACAACACAGATGTTCACTTTGTCAACAAACACAATCACCTCAAAAATACTTCAATGATGCCTTAAGGGATTTTTTCCCAACAGGGAAACACTGTTCATGAAATCAAAATTTCGTAAAAAAAATAGAGGCTACCATTGGACCTCACCATTCTAGAAACACTGATCAAGAACTTGAAATTTGGAAAAGAAAATAGAGGCTATCGTTGGACCTCACCATTCTGGAAACACTGTCAATGAACTCAAAATTTGGCAAAGGAAATAGATGCTACTATTGAACCTCAATGTTCTGGAAACACTATTCACATAAGGTTACCATTTCACTGTTCACATAAGCCTACTAATGACACTGTTCACATAAGGTTACTGTTACACTGTTCATATAAGGCTACCAATGACACTGTTCACATAAGGTCACCATTACACTGTTCACAAAAGGCAACTGATGACACTATTTACATAAGGTTACCATTGCACTGTTTACATAAGGTTACATATGACACTATTCACATAAGTTTATTGTTGCACTGTTCGTATAAGTCTACCGATGATAATGTTCACATAAGGTAACCGTTGCACTGTTTACAAAAGGCTACTGATGACACTGTTCACATAAGGTTACCATTGCATTGTTCACATAAGGCTACCGATGACACTGTTCACATAAGGTTACCATTTCACTATTCACATAATGCTACCGATGACACTATTCACATAAGGTTATCGTTTCAATGTTCACATAAGGCTACCAATGACACTATTCACATAAGGTTACCGTTTCATTGTTCACATAAGGCTACTAATGAGACTATTGACATAAGGTTATCATTTCACTTTTCACATAAGGCTACTGATGAAACTGTTCACATAAGGTTACCGTTGCATTGTTCACATAAGGCTACCAATGACACTGTTCACATAAGGTTACCGTTTCACTGTTCACATAAGGCTACCGATGACACTATTCACATAAGGCTACCATTACATGGTTAAACTAAAGCTATCGATGACACTGTTCACATAAGGCTACTGTTTCACTGTTCACCTAAGGTATTAATGACACTGTTCACATAAGGCGACCAATGACACTGTTCACATATTGCTACCGTTACACTGTTCACTTAAGGCTACCGATGACACTGTTCACATAAGGCTACCATTGCACTTTTCACCTAAGGCTACCGATGAAACTGTTCACATAAGGCTACTGTTGCAGTATTCACATAATTGGAATCAATATTTACATAACTAGAAATTTTGTAAAGTGTTGGGGGTATGTCAACTTGTCCTTCCAGAATACCTCACACACTAGATTTTCGCAAAGGAATGGACCAGAGAGGTCTAGGCCATTACAAATTTAGTATGTTTGAGACTAGACTTATGATTTTTATTGCATAGATTTTGAGATTATGTGATATCACTGTGATTGATACCTGAGGGTTTGATGTTGATGACATGTTGAGTTTTTCTGGATACGGCTCATGATTGGTGTTGACACCTGAGTGATTTTTGAAAGTTTTTGTACTGCCAGAGGGATAGGTGAACATGTACTGAATTCCTGAGGGAATAATATATGATTTTGTTAGATGATTGGGGGATAGATGAACTATCACCCAATGCTTCAGAGAATGTTACATGTTTTCATACTTCCTAAGGGCTCGATACACTAGTACTGAATTCCTGAGGGCAGAGTATATGTTTATGTCAGATGAATGATGGATAGATGCATAGTCACACAATTCCTGAGGGCTTGGTGCATCATTTCTTACCACCTTAGGGCTAGGCACACATGCACTGAATTCTTGAGGAAAGACTATATGTTAATGTCGGCTGCCTACGGGCTAGATGGACAGTCACATGATTCCTGAGGGTGAGATTTTGGTTATCCTGAGGGCAGATGCCATACGTTTATGTTATTTTATAAGTAATTCATCATCATTTGGAGAATTTTACATTTATTTGGTTGATCTATCCTGATGCAGGAGGATCTACCCATAGTAATAGATACCTTTTAAGGAACCAAAGCATGTTTAGCTACTTGGTGTCCCTTAGGAACCTGAGTGGGTTTTTGTTTATTTAATCAACACCAATTTTTTATTTTTTTCTTTTACCTCCTCACTGGTTTATATTACATCTTAAGGGATGGATTGGGATAGAAAGAATTGGTTCCAGCCTACTGAGATTATTATCTCACAACCTGCTCTGGCCGCCATTGCACTGGGGTACTCAAGTAGACCTTATATTTGTAGGACCCTGCCTAACTATTTTTGCTGTTTATCTTATACATTGGAGTTAAAAGTACATGGCTGAGTGAGATCTCAATATTTTCATAGAACTAGTCACTGGTAAGTTTTATTTTATTAAAATGTATTTCAATTGTAATTCATACTTATTTCACTTATAGCATCATCTGTCATACACTACTTCTTGTAAGTTAGTATTGGACATTTTTATTCAGATATTATTTTATTCTTCCACGATTGTTCTAAATTTATTATTACCAATACCACTACTATTTTTTGTTTTAATATTATTATACCATAAGACGACAATAATCTTAAGGGTATTGTCTCCCCACCATACCATCAATAGACCCATGTTTCTAGTTGTCAACCTCTTGTATATAGGGAGGCACGCTGGAGGCCATGTGACCCACTGGTCTGACCAACATCTTAGTGGTGAGCCAAGTTAGTATGTTACATTCTGTAAATAATTTATTATTCTAACATGTTGAAGATTCATTTGATAAAATGTTAATTATAAATGTTTAGTTAATTTTGGTGATTTTTTTGATTACCAAACACTAGTTTTGTTTTATTTACTATTATACATATATTAGTTCCAGAACATGAAATAAATTATAATATACTTATTAAAATATTATTTAACCTAAATAAAAATTTTATAACCATCTATGGATGAGGTAATAGAAAATGAACAAAAACATTATTCATAGAGTTGATTGACCAACATAACATGGAAAATAGTTTTTTTTAAATTGAATAACATAGGGTAATAAAAGGGATTAAAATAAGATATTCCATTATAAACATAAAAAAATATATACATTATTTTGGAGTTATAACCCTTGATGGATGAAGGATATGATAAGAAATTATAGGAATAAAATAAATTAAGAGCGGTGTTTGGAGAAAATTACCTTTGAATATCACCTCCTTGAGAGACCCTTAACAACCTTGTATTTGGTATTTTGGTGATACAAGAAGCACTAATATGTGGGTATATAGAGGAGGATAATTTTGGAAAGATATTTTATGAGATTAAAGGCTTTTTAGTTGAATTGGGGTGGTGATGGGTGGTATTTATACATGAGTATAGGTGGGTATAAATGATTTAAAAAATGTTTATTTTGTAATTAAAGTAAACCACATTAAGGTCTCATCAATTTAAATGAATTATATTGATAATTAATTTTTTGGAAGCTTATTAGGGTCAAGAAACAACTCAAAAAACCATTAAATATTGTAATTTTTAGGTATACTAATATTTTACCTTTTAACTTTAACCCTTGTTAGTATTTTACCTATACTATGATAAATAATTTTTTACAAAGGTAAATGTTTTATATCATAAAATGAAATTGAACTTAAAACATAATTTATAAAGTATGATCCCAAATATGGAATCAATTTTAAAAAAATTAAATTCACATGATTAGAAAAATTATATTTAAAATTAATCCCACAGACACAATGACAAAATGGGTTTTTAATGTGAAAAGTTCAAAATTTTGAAATGTATTTATATCCAATTTCAATTTTATATTTATTTAAATTACCTAAATTGGTTTTATTGATTTATAATTGAACTAATTATTCATTAAAACCAATTTAAAATATAATTTTACTATAGGAATAAATTAGGAGAAAAGTAGATTTAAATTAAAATTCAATATTTTTCACTATTTATCAAAAATGAAACTTCTCCGAAAAATACCAAATATTTACCCTAATCTAATTATAATATTCATATTTTAAAAAAGGAAATTTATTTTTTCAAATAAAACTTTTAAAATTATCAAAATCTATATTTTATATAAGTGTACCATCCAAAGGTGGAAAACCATCTTTTAAAAAAATATAGCTTTTTATGATTAAAAATGGATTTATTGTTATCCTAAAACTATAAAAAATATTGAACAAATTTAAAAAAAATTGACTGAATATATAACATATAAAATTAATTAATATATCTTACTAATAGTGAATAATTTGATTTTATTAATATAAAATTACATTATGGGCATAAGAATAGTTTTTTTAAAAACACTTCCTTTATGTTCAATTTGATTTTATTTCAATTTATAATCAATAGGTAATCAATTAATTCATTTTGTAAAATTTTTAAAAATATATTTTCTTAATTTAGTTAATATCATGCATTAACTACCATTCAAATTCTAGAATATACCTATCACAATTAAATAATTATATTTAATAATTTATTTAAGCTTGGTGTTCTGTGTAATGTAAGCTATAATAAAAATTTTTTTTTTATGAAGAGACATACCATAAAATATTGGGGTGTTATATTCTCCCATCTTTCAAAAAATTGAATCCTCATAATTTTAAATTTCACTTTAAATGAAAAATACCAATACTTGAAAATTTCTTTATAGAAACCCCACATCTTAAATAGGGTAAATAAAATATTCTCTTAATAAGAGGGAAATGGAAATACAAAGGTCACCACAAAACATAGATTTTGAATAGGAGAACATTAGTGTGAAGTAAAAACCATGACATGGAATAGAAATCAAACTATCAAGTTCAAGTGGAGAGTCATATAAAATATGGTTATAAAAAGTCTACCATCACAAAACTGTAAATCTATGATTAGTTAAAGTTTATCATTTATTTCCCTGTAAAAAATTTAAATGATTGACAATTTTTGTTCCAAATTCAATTCCTATAGTTTAGGGATGCTTTTTCTATATAGATAAGAAATTTATAAAAATAAAAATAGTTGATTACATTGAATTTCATAAGCATAATCTCATCCTTTGGTTATTCTTAGATATACTTTCACTTCATCCCTTAAACCAAGAGATGAATATGATGATTTTTTAATTCCTAAGGCACATTAATGGATCATAAGATCCACAAGTCATTCCTTCAGACTTTATATGTTAACTGAAACCAAAATGTTTATAACATGATATCCAATATCCTAAATCATACATTAACTGCAAACAATAATATCTAATTTTCATCTTAATCCATTCCATAAGTAGTTAAATTTAAGATCCATTCAAGATAATTCTGTCCAAATTAAAAGACAAAACATTTAGAAGGAAGGTCATTTAATTTTCAAAAATCAATAGATTTTCAACATATCATAGATATTATTTTGACATACCAAATATATGACTACCTTGATCACAATTGCATACTAATGAAAACATAAGTTCTTAAAAAAATAAAATATCATATGTTGAATGTATTCCTTAAATCGAAACATATAGTTATCCAAATAATGATAACATAAACCATAAAATGACTAACCACTTTCATGGTCACCAATTGTATCCTAGAATTATATATTTTTCATTATTATCTCAAAATCAAGAATACATTAAAGGTTATATTCCTTTATTCATGTTTTTTCCAAAAGATCAACTTTACAATGAATCACTGGTACCATTTAAAATGTTCTCTAAAATCCTTAAATAAGAAGTAATGTAATACAATCCCTATATATCTCTAGATTCATAAAACCATATTATCATTGATTATTTTACAACACAATTCTAGAATAAAAAAAATTCATTTATTATTCCACTTTGACTATAGTAACAGAATAATATTGACCATGATCCCTTTTATTCTTATAATGTATATCCCCTCAATGATTTGGGAATTCGTTTTCATAGAGCCCCATATCCCTATAGTTGAAAATTTTCACATTTATAAATTTGTTCATTCCTTTTCAATCACGATCATAGTGACCTTTTTCTACACACTTGTAACAAACTCCCATTCCATTTAGGAATATACATGGGTGTTTATTTCCACAATCATCACATATAGGAAAATACTTCTTTCCCTTTCTCCGTTTATTCATCTCTTTATCTGTAGTTATATTATTCTATTACATTTAATTAAATTCATATGAATTATAGAATTATTTCTCAATATTGAAAGTTCATGATCCTACATCTTTATATGATGATAATGTTTTTGAGACGAGTACCCTTCGAAGGAATGGCTTTAACCTATCAAAAAAATGATCAATATTACTTCTTAGGTTATGTTTGTAGTCAATAACATGCCTTTATAATATTGGAAAGTTATATTCATACTTAGCATTATTCTCATCGACATTTTCTATTAGACTCAATAATTTTCTCAACATATCTGCTCACAGTTCATGATGGAAATATTTTTCCATGAAAATTTCTTTAAAATCCTTCCATTCTATGTTTTTTATTTCTTCATATTCCTTAGTGTTTTGAATAAATGAACACCATTGATCTGAATCTCCAGATAGTTAATTAAAAAACATGAAAAGATTATCCCTTTCATTACTTCATATAGTGAGAATGTTATTCTGTAAATCAATTATCCACTTCTCAGCTACAAATGGAGTTGTAGTCCCATTGAATGATGGAGGTTATTGTCGAATGAATTGGTATAACATTTTTTCACCGAGTTGTGGATCAGGTTGATTTATATAGTAAAGGTTATTTCTGATAGTCTATGTTAGCTATAAAAATATAGTTATAATTTGTTCTTCTCCAGCAGCGGATCCATCTCGAACTTCAACGCCATTATCATGCCTAGGAGGACAATCCCAATATATAATACGTAAATTGATAAAATTCACCTTATATCCACTAAGATGAATTTATAAATAGTTTCATACACTAGATTAGATCATAAAATTATTGACCATAATGTATAATCTCAAAAATAGTTAAATACTTAACACAGAATGAAAATTTCATGCGTTTCTAATATCATAATCATAAACCTGGTTTCTTTGGTATGTTCTTCTATACTCTTCCTCAAAGTCTATCATAGGGTTGTGTTTTCTAATATATGTTTTACTAAATCTAGTTCCTAAGTTTTCTAATAAATTCCCTCTAATACCAACTATAACGACCTCGACCCCAGTATCCAAGAGCCAGTTCCTTACTTAATTATATTGGTACTATATTCAAGGAATCACACCCTGAAGAACCAAATAGTTTAGTTGTTTTGAAAAAATAGATACATAAATTAACATTACATTAATATATAAAATATAAAATAAAATATACAGAATCATTTTAGGACACCATTATTCTCATAGCTTATCCCTGCATATCAATCATAATAAACTTCTTGGAATTCTGGGGAAAAATGAAACACAAGAAAGTGGTGATGTCAAATTCTCAATAAGGGTTAAATAAAATAGAAAAAAATCATAAATAAGTAATAAAATTATGATAAGGAAAATAACTGAACTACATTCCATTTAATTAATTACTTTAACATAATATAGTTGGAATAAAATATGATAAAATAATGTCACATAAATAATCACATGATCTAGAAAACATAACCATGGATATTATAATAATTGAATAATCACATATAATATCAATAAATAATCTCATAAATAGGGAATTCATACAGTGATATATCTAAAACATACCATAAAATCCTTGGAAAATAAGTCAACATAAATGGGTAAGGCCTCCGCCAATAACTGGTATAGTTTGTATCATGAGACCTATCGATGCATAGAGGGCATATAGAGGGCCCCACCCATCACTTACTAAGTCTAATACATTCATCATATGAAAATGGTGAGACCTAATCAACAAATAAATTTTTATTAAAACTAGAAAAAAGGTAAATAACTTTTCCCATTAAATAAACATAATAAAAAACCATCCAGAGTAATATGGTAAATGGTATCAAATAATAAACCCCCATTTGACTGAAAATTAAATTTCTATTATTTAAACACTTTGAAGGAAAAATGGAGAAACCATGAATTCAACCCCAAAAATAAGTAATATAGCCATTGAACTAAAATTTAATCATACCTTTTTTAATCTCCATAAATAATTTCCAAGAGATATTGGTTACCTGAGTGTCTAGTTTATCCATTAGAAGATATTTAAATCGAAATGACAACTTGTATCAGGACTAGATGTACTCCTCAAGGTTAATCTTCCCATTATTGAATCTTCCAATAAGAATAAGGTCTTGGTTATCAATCCAAGAGTATTTATCCTCATTCAGAGTCACCCTTAATGAACTCCTCATCATTCTGACATCTTCCTCTCCAAAAACATTGGGTGACAGAACCTGTTCAACTTCTTCATCTTTCGAGCGCATCACCAATTCCAAGAATTTCTCAAACACCTCACCAGACATCCACTGATAAGAAGAGGAATCACTATATATCTACTTTGATTTCAACTTCATCACCGACCTTGTCTCCAATATAAGTGGTGGAAGGAGTAATAATTCCTATCTTTATGGATTACCTTCTAGATCTTATTTATCCTTAGGCTCTAAGGATTATCTCCTAGAACTCCCTCATTTGTTTTTACTATAGCATAACTAGATCTGTACTCATTGGGCTCATTCTTAAAGACCTTATTCCCATCAAAGGAGGTCATATCCGGATCATCCTTGAACTCCTGATCGAGATCATAAATTAGACATCGATCAATGTGATTACCCAACACAATGACAACCACGTCGCTACTATGAATTGTCCTGATCAAGTATACACGCCCAAAATCTTTTCTAAATACATTGTAACCAGTAAAATAATGATAAATTCATTAAAAACCACTACCTAGCCTCTAGTACTAATAATGCTTCCTAGGCACACCACCTTCGCTTTTGATGCACCCAATAGAGTCTTGGGACCTCTAAAAACCACCATTTGTGGCTCCATTTCATAATTAACCTTCTTTAGCATTTACAGACTCATTTGATCCAAATGATCTTTTAGATAAGGATGAGGGTCATCTAAGTGCATCCTCATCCAACTAAATATTTTAATCCCTAAAGTATTTCCTTCCCTTGATTCACCATAGACTGCCTTTTCCATACTCCCCACATCCACATGCCCCTAACCAAAGGAGCCAACAAAAACATAA
Organism: Viscum album; assembly: GCA_963277665.1. Classification (NCBI taxonomy): domain Eukaryota; kingdom Viridiplantae; phylum Streptophyta; class Magnoliopsida; order Santalales; family Viscaceae; genus Viscum; species Viscum album. The sequence continues at coordinate 674,019,460 of OY728123.1, forward strand.
GTCACAATAGCCTTTCTTCTACCTACTATTTCTATACCAAATTTCTTATCTGACTATCTATACCAATGACTAAAGACCTCTGATGATAGACCCATTCACATACACACTGAATAGTAATAAACCCATGTTTCATAAATAACTAGTTTCCTTATGAAGAAACTCTTATCCTACTTTAATCTAAAAAAATAAAAAGGTGTTATTGAGGAATCAATTTCCAAACAAGAACAAGGTGTCGCAGTATGAAAATGTTATTTTTTTGGCTATGAGAACATAAGAACCTAATTATGATGTTCCCTAGAATCCTCATGATCAAATGATTTTGAAACAGTAATGGTAGGTTACAAAATCTCACCCAAATCTGAACTTAGGAAGAGTCACTCTTCTTATGTAATTCATAAGTCCATTAGTAGAGAAAGAATCAAGACCCATTTTAGCTTCAGGGAACACTAAACAAAGCTTTGATTGGATCATCCTTTGAATAAAATTGTATCATGATGTTGTTTTTATTGAGAAACCCTACTATAGCCCTATCCTACGAATCCCAGGATCCAAAACAAACTAGTAAAATGAATCCACCAAATTCCTTCCCTTAAAGAATCAAGAGATCAATGTCTGATTGAGGAGAGAAGAATCTTCATTAAACTCAACGATCAAGATCTTGAGGTTTGGGAAACCATTGTACAGATCATGAATCTTAGGGCACATAGAAAATTGATTGAAAGAGGGAAAGAGATTGAGATTAGAAAAGGGGGAAAATGAGGAATCATCTCCCTTAATAGAAAATGGAGGTTTCTCCCATATTAGAGGGGTAGATACTAACACATTGTCCACATCTATCACAAAATACGAGCAAAACTCACCCCTCCCCCTCGAGCGAGGCCCATCCATCCTTTAATTCACTCCCAGTACACCCCTATTCAAAATAATGAAATAATAATTTAATAAAATATGGAATATGGTGTCATAATATATCAAACTAAATGAATAATAATATTTTAAAAAGGATTTTTAAATATATGAAAATAATTTAAATGAGATCTTTGAAAAATTTTGTAGGAAAATAATATTTAAACATTCCAAAGTGTCCCATACCAATTTGAAAATTTTGAATTATAAGACCCATTAAGGAATAACATTAAATGAAATTTATAATATCATGATAATAAGGTTATTTATGATATAACATTTCTAAGGAATATTATATATACCATAGAACAAAAATAAGTGGTGAATAAGGTATATAATCCAAAGAAGTAAAAGTGAGACGAGAAACCCATACCTCACACTTTCCTTGAAATTAATATACTTTAATATCCTATATAATCATTTAAATAATGTTATTAACTCATTAATAAACTATATTAATATTCATAATACCATATTTGATTTTTTTATAACATATTATAACCCATTCATTAATAATATTTCATTATTTTCATGGTTTTGAGGGCGTTCATTTCATTGTTTCAGGATTGGTTCATTTTTTTAATTATTGATGTTCTCATAAAATGGGAATAAAAATATAGAAGTGGAATGAAATGGTATTACTGAACTTTTAGGATTATAAATGGTTCAATATATCATTTTGGATTCTAACATGATTATGATTCATCTGATAAAATGTTAATGATCATTATGTAGTTAATTTTAGCATTTTTTTCGAACACAACATACTAGTTTCAATTTATTTAATATTATATAAATATATTATTTATAGAACATGAAATAAGATATAATATACTTATTATAATATTATTTAACTATAATAATAATTTAATGACAAACCATGGAGGCAGTAATGGAAAATGAACAAAAACATTATTCACGGAGGTGATTAATAGGAATAACTTAGCCAATAGTTTTGTTTCTTTGAATAAGAGGGGAAATAAAATGGATTGATATGAGATCTTAAATTATAAAAAAATACTATATATAAATTATTCTAGAGTTATAATTCCTTGAAGTATAAAGGATATTAGGATAAAACTGAAGAAGAAAATAAATTAAGAGAGTTTTTTGGAGAAAATTACATTTGAAAATTACCTACTTGAGAGACCCTTAAAGAACTTGGATTTGTTATTTTCGCGAGACCATAAGAACATTTACATGGTTAGATATAGTAGGGGATGTTTTGGAAGAGATTTATGGAGATTTAATTCTTTTGAGTCAAAATTGGGTGGTATTTATACTTAAGGAGAGGCGTGTTTAAGTGATTAAAGTAATGATTATTTTGTAATTAAATCCAACCACATTAAGGGGAAATTATTTTAAAATAATTTTATTATTATTTAATTATTTGGAGTATATTTAGGGTAAAAAAATAAATAGTCCATTAATTTTTTTTAATTTTTAGGTATGTTATGATTTTACCATTTAACTTTAACTCTTATCACTATTTTACCTATACTACAGAAAATAATTTTTTTACCATGGTAAATTTTTTATACAAAAAAATGAAATTTAACTTAAAAAATAATTTATACATTCTCTATGAAAATATATATTCTATTTTACTAAATTAAATTCACATAATTTAAAAAATTATATTTGAAATTAATCCCACATACACAAGGAAAAAGAAGGTTTTTAAAGTGAATAGTTAAAAAGATTGAAATATTTCTATGTACTATTTAAATATGGAATTGATTCCAATGAAATATATTGGTTTATTGATTTATTATTGAAATAATTATAATTTAAAACAAATTTAAAATAAAATTTAACTATATAAATAAATTATGCGAAAAACCATTTTTTAATTAAAATTCATTTATTTTCACTATTCATCAAAAATGAAACTTTTCCAATTTTTTTTTACCCAAATATAATTTTGATATTAATATTTGAAAAATAATTTTTTTAATAAAATAAATCTTATAAATGTATAATTATTTATATTTTTAATAGGTTCACCATCAAAATGCAGTTGAATAGTTTTTTAGAAAAATATATCATTTTCTACTTAAAACTGGATTTATTTATATCGTAAAAATATAAAAAATATTTAATGAATTTAATTTATTTAATTAATATATATCATATAAATTTTATTAATATCTCTTAATAATAGTGGTTAACATAATTTTATTAATATAAAATGACATTATGGGCATAAAAATAGTTTTTTATAAAACCACTTACTTTTTGTTCAATTAGATTTTATTTTCATTTAAAATTTATTGGTAATCAATGAATTAATTTCATAAACATGTGTAAAATATATTTTTATAATTTATTTAATCTCATTAATTCTTAATATTCTAACATCTAGGTGATAACTATCATAATTAAATAATAATATTCAATCGTTTATTTCAGTTCGTTGTTCTGTGTAACGTAAGCTATCGATGAAATTGAATTTATTTAATAAGATAAATACCATAATATATTGTAGTGTTTGTAACATTAAGTTATGTTTTTAGGTCCTTTTGATATTTCTATGTACCTCAGTTTTTTTTAAAGATGTGGGAGCGTTTAGGTGAACTTTTGAGGAAAACTAAAGGGCAGTGAGTTGTGCATAGTTTGCGCATGGTTTGATAGACCGTGCGACCAAACTGTGCCAACCTTGATACTTGGGAAGTAGCATCCACATGGGCAGTGCATCGTTTTTCTAACCGTGTGGCCAAATCGTGCGATAAGGGTGACCAAGGCAGTGGCTAACGCATGACTAGTGCATGGTTTTTCTAACCGTGTGTCCAAACCGTGCGACCACTTAAATGAGATCCTTAAATTGTAGATCTCACTTGATTTTGCCTCTAAGTACCTCGTTTTTCCTCATAAGCAGCCCTAACATGGGATTTGTCTTCTCCTAAGGTCAGAGAGGGTTCTACCATCATTCCGGAGGTGATCCATAGGATCCTCTTTGTGAATCGAAGATGTATACTTGAGGTATGTGATCGTTCTTCATCGTTCTTGATCGGTTTCGTAGATCTACTTAGATATACTTCTCCTCTGGTCTCGGTTTCTTAGATATACACCTGTTATGGGTAGATCTAAGTGTGTGGTACCAAGTTTGATGAGTTTTGGTCTTGGTCTTGCGAGGAGATAAGATCTAAGGTGGGTTCTTGAAGAAGCAACCCGATTTTCTTGAGAGTTCTCGACCGTTGTGGTTTTGGTCAAAAACTTCAAGGTAGGTGGTTCCGTCCTGACTTTCCAAATTAATTATCATTGTATTTTCATGATTTATTTCAATTGTTGATTTAAATTCAATTTCTCAAACTTTCATTCAAACAATTGATAAAAACTCGTTTCCATTGAATTAAGATATTTGATATGGTTTTGGCATAGAAATTTTGGAAAACCCCATTTCCATTGAATTGGGTGTGTTTATGGAAATTAGCTGATTTAAATTGTTTAATTTGAATTGTGGATTTGATGGAAATGCTTTCAATTAAATTTTTTAATTTAATTGTGAAATGAATTGTGTAATGATGGAATTGATTTTGAATGGATTTAGAAATTATGATAATGGCTTAAAAAGAATTTGATAGAAACCCATTGGTTTTATCTTGTGGAAATGCATGTTTTGAATAAAACTTGTTTTGGTTTTAAATGGAATGAAATAGGCACTTTTTGAAATGGGAGAATGGGATTGATCATATTTTAAGCATTATTAAAATAGTTCACCCATCATTTAAGAGAGCATACAAGCCTTAGGTAGTTAGTGAGTTATTTGGATACACTCTATGCTATGAAAACATTCTAAAACATAGATTGGGCGGGTCACATCCCCGACGGGTTGGTGACAAGTCTCCTTTGGCTCGTTTCATAGGGACGTGTGCATATACATTTTTCTGAGTTCACATAGAGAGTGTGGAATCCTATAACTGGTTAATACTATCGTACCTTTTGGAAGATGACCATGTTGCTCGCTTGTTTATTTATATTTGAGATATAAATGTATGCCAATGCTTGTGAACTTCTTTGAATGCCTGCTGAATTTATATAAACTATTCTATATAAATGTTTTACTTAAGCCATTATCTAAGAAATATTCCATAATTGTAAATCCTTTGCTTAAAATATTTATTTCCATTATTGGAAAATTTATAACATATTTTTGTCAGAATATGCTTTTGTTTTTCCAAACCTGTTTATTTTAAAATTGAAACCTTTTTTGGATAATCAATATTTGGAATCTGTTATGGAATATTTGGTGGTATCCTACTGGGCTTAGCCTCACACCCTACTTTTTCCTTTGGGTGTTTGTAGAATTTCTTCTTATAGGATCGAGCAATGGGAAGGGACCTCTTGGTGGTGGATCCAGTTATTGACCTTTGGACTTGGTGTGTTGTGTCCTTAGGGACCTTGGTAATGTTTTCCCATTTTTAGTACTTTGGTTGTAGTACATTGGGATTTTTATGCTTCTTTGTTTTCTGGTAAATTACTCCCAGTGAAGTTTCTTTTTGTTATGCAAACTGTTTTGTTTCTTTTTCTTCCACATTCTTGTGGAAAAATCCTTCCCACTTGCTTGTTGTGTGATGCCTGGTGCTAGTTGCCGACCCATGGGGATCGAGAACGCCCTTGGGGCTATGTCAAGGTCGGCTGATTCGTGACAAAATGGTATCAGAGGGAGTTTATGCATCTTTCCTTGATGACTGTACGCATTGAGTATTATTGTCGGGACTTAGAAGGTAGTTGTGATTGAGTTCCTAGCCATCTCTCACCACAATGAACCTTAAGTCACCAGGGTTGGTTAAGGAAATGAGACTTGTGGATTAGTTCTAGTATTTTCCCTATTTTGATTTGGATTGAGTGGAATCCAAATCCTATTATTCCTTCTTTTAAGAATAGTTTTTCTTGTTTCTCAGTTTGGGTGTTAATCTATGTCTTTTTATGCTGTGTAGCATCATGCCTTCAAGAAGATGTGGAGCTCAGATCCAAAAAGTGGCTACTGCTGAACCTTGGAAAGTGAGTCCTATTGTGGATCTGAGTCTGGTTGAGGTGATTGTTCGCACTGTCTATGCTCTGGGATATGCACCACCTCTAGTTCCTATTCAGACTCTAGCTACATATCCTCAAAGTGATATTCTCCGAAGACGTTCTCAAGAATTCCTATGCTAGAAGCCACCAATTTTCAAAGGCTTCACTGATCCCCAACATTCGGAGGAATGGTTGCGTAAGATTGAACGTCTTTTTGGGTTCTTGGAGACACCTGATGTGATAAAGGTAAAGTGTGCCACCTTTATACTGTAGGGACCAAGTAAAATATGGTGGGCCACAATGGTGAAGGCTGGAAAACATGAGGGTCTGGAGTGGAAAGACTTTAGGGTTCTTTTCACTAACAAGTTCTATCCAGAATAAATGGTGTTGGCCAAGGCTGTGGAGTTTTTCAAGCTTGAGAAGGCCAAAAAAATCATGACTGAGTACTCAAATCTCTTTTTTGAGTTGGTACAGTTTGCTCGTGAGATTGTATCTAATGAGAGGATAAAGGCTCGGCGATTCGAGTTGGTACTTCGATCAGATATACATTCTCATGTTTTCCTTCTGAAGCTACCCACTTATGCTGATGTGCTAGACAGGGCGATGATGGTTGAGATGGACTTGGCTGGAAATTCAAGGTTGAAGGAGGTTTTTTCCTCCCAGGGGCAGTGTGAGATCCTTTAAAAGAAAATAGAAGCGTGACTTTTCTCAAGGTAGTTCTCGATAGCAGAGTCATTCTAGACCTCAGGTAGCACTAGGAGGAGCTTCGTTGACTTGATATCAGTGTGGTAAGCCAGGAAAATCTAAGAGGGTTTACACTGAGGCACCCAAGAACTGTAGCTCCTGCGGATGTTTAGGGCACTTACAAAGATTTTTCCATCACTTCTCTACTCCACGTGGTGGAACAGGATCATCAACACCTCTAGAAACTGATGGGCAATCAAATGCTTCACGTACAAAAGGGTTCCATCCACAGACATCCAGAACAAAGCTTTTTCATGCAGTGGAAGAGTCGCCAGAGGTAGTTGATATAGAACCTGCAACTATGAGAGGTACCATTACTATAGCTTCGTCTTTAGTGACAACTCTTTTTGATACTGGTGCATCTCACTCTTTTATTTCAACCCATCTTTTTAATATTCTTAATATAACTATGGAATTTTTATCCTGTGAGATGTACATTACTACACCCCTTGGTACAATGAGAGAGAAGGGTCTCGTTAGTCCTTCTTGTGTCTTCTCTCTATCAGATGTTGATCATTATTGTAATTTATTAGTTCTCGACATGAAATATTTTGACATCATTTTTGGGATGGATTGGCTCATTACCAATAAAGCCCAGATTGTTTGTTATTTTTGACGGTTCTATCTTACTACGCCCAGTGGTGTTCTCTTTTTTTTCAAGGAGAATGGGACCCAAGGTCAAGCAGAGCTGGACCCTCTTATCCAGAGTTGGGGAAAGTTATATCAGTATTTGATTTCGATCTGGAGAGAGATTCAATCTGTGGTGACATTTCTGTAGTCATCGATGAGTTTCTAGACGTATTTCCTTCTGACTTCTCTGGTTTTCCACCAGTAAGAGAGGTTGACCTTTCTATTGACTTACTTCCTGGTACTCAAACATTTTCTTTTCCCTCTTACCGAATGGCTCCATATGAACTAAATGAACTGAAGTCTCAGTTGTACGATCTTCTTGAGAAAGGATTTATATGCCCGAGTGTGTCACCATGGGCAGCACCAGTTCTCTTCACCAAGAAGGCTGATGGTTCTCTTCTCTTATGTGTTGATTTTCGAAAGCTCAATCGAGTTATGATAAAGAAAAAATATATGTTACAATGAATTGATGATTTGTTTGACCAATTGAAAGGGGCAAGGTGGTTTTCAAAAATTTATCTTCGATTTGGTTACCATCAGTTGACTATAAAAGAATCTAACATTCATAAGACCTATTTTCAGAGTAGTTATGGCCATTATGATTACCTTTTTATGCCCTTCGGCCTAACAAATGCTACTACAGTTTTCATGGCTTTGATGAACACGTTTTTCCATGAGTACCTAGATACATTCGTGGTGGTATTTGTGGATGAAATTCTTGCCTACTCCAAGTCTGAGGAGGATCATGTGCATCATCTTAGAATAGTTCTGAGTCTTTTAAGGAATCATTGACTTTATGCCAAGCTTTCAAAGTGCGATTTCTGGATTCATGAAGTGAAATTATTGGGACCTGTCGTGTCAGAAAAAGGAATAACAATTTATCCTAAAAAGGTGAAGGCTGTTATGACATGGGAACAACCACAAAATGTTTTCGAGATTTGGAGCTTCTAGGGATTAGCAGGATATTATAGCTAGTTTGATAAAGACTTATCAAAGTTAGCTTCTCCAATGACTGCTCTGACTCAAAAGGGAGTGAAGTTTTCCTATAATGATAAATGTTAGATCTATTTTGTTGATCTAATGCATCTTTTGACTACTGTTCCAGTGTTAACTCTTCCTGAGGCTGGGATAGGTTACATGGTCTTCTGTGATGCATCGGGTACAGGTTTGGGATGTGTCCTTATGCAAGGTAATCATGTTGTTGCCTATGGGTCTCGTTAGCTTAAGCCTCATGAGAAGAACTATCCTACCCATGAACTTGAACTTGCAGCTGTAATGCACTCACTTAAGTGTTGGAGACATTACCTTTATGGAGAAAGGATTACTTTGTATTCAGACCACAAGAGCTTGGGTTATATATTCTCTCAAAAAGATTTGAACCTCCACCAGAGGCATTGGGTGGAGTACCTACAATCCTTTGACATTGAAAATTCCTATACCCTGGGGAAAGGGAATGTCGTTGCAGATGCCTTAAGAAGAAAACTTCCAACTCAAACTATGATTGAATCTTCAGAAGAGTGGAGTTTGATGTCACTTTTTGCTCAGTTGCATATTGGAATTCAATGGAAGGGGAATGAAGTTTCTTTAGCTAGTTTCCAGTTTACATATGCTCTTCTCAAGTTAATTCTTCTAGAACAGAAACTAGATGATGAATTCCATGGCATTAGGGACTCTCTTTATGGTGGGGAGACCGAAACCCAGTGGTCATTCTACAAAGAGGGTGTTCTGTGTTATCGAAACCGGTACGTTGTGCCGTTATCGGCAAGGAAGGATGTGATGGGAGATTTCTATAACTCTCTGTGGGCTGTGCACCCAAGAACCACAAAAATGTTCTATGACATGCGACGACTATTATGGTGGCCAGGTATGGGATGAGACATTACTGAGATTGTACCTCGTTGCTATACATGCCAATAGGAGAAATCCGAGCACCAGAAACCTTCGGGTTTGCTTCAACCACTTCCAGTACTTACATGGAAGTGGGATGAAATCTCGATGGAATTTTTGGTTGGGTTACCTCAAACCCATAGGAAGAAGAACACGATATGGGTTTTGATTGACAGGCTGACTAAGTCGGCTCACTTTATACCTATTCAGGATACAACCAAAGTTGAGGAGTTGGGAAATATCTATGTGAAAGAAGTTGTTCGTTTGCTTAGAGTTCCATCTTATATAGTCTCTTATAGGGATCCTAGGTTTACTTCTCGCTTTTGGAGAGGCCTTCACGAGGCACTGGGATCTCAGGTCCATTTGAGCATGACCTACCATCCACAGTCAGATGGCCAGACATAGAGAGCTATTTAGATCCTAGAGTATATGCTCCATGCATGTGTTCTTGACTTTGGCGGGATTTGGGATGATCGTTTGGGGCTCGATGAGTTTTCCTATAACAACAGTTTCCAGTCTGCAATCAAAATGGCTCCTGTTGAGGCATTGTATGTCCGTCCTTGAAAATCTCCTTTATGTTGGTCAGAGATTGGTGAAAGTTCCTTGGTAGGACCGAGTTTGGTCCAAGAGACGACAACTAAGATCTATTTGATTGGTCAGAGAATGTTGACAACACATAGTTGGTATAAGTCTTATGATGATCTTCACTATATACCTTTAGAGTTCTTAGTTGGTGACCAAGTGTTCTTGAAAGTTTCACCCCGGATAGGTCATCAATGTCTAGGGAGGAAAGGGAAGCTTGATCCTTGTTTTGCGGGACCTTTTGAGGTTATTGGTCTTGTAGGGAATGTTTCTTACCTTCTAGATCTACCACCACATATGACGTCGATACATAACATGTTACATGTATCATATCTATGAAAGTATCTCTCTGATCCATCTCATGTTGTGAGATGGAGTGATCTTGAGAGTGAACCAGATTTATCTATGACTGAATGACCCATCGGGCTTGTTGATTCTGAGACCAAGGCACTTTGTGGGAGAATGATACCTCTGGTCCATGTACTATAACAACATGGTTCTAATTCTCATGAGACGTTGGAAAGGGAGGCACTAATGAGAGATCAGTGGACTCATCTTTTGGACATGGAGGTTTCTTCAAAGGCTTTCTGGGGACAGAAAGATCTTATGGTGGGGAGGTTGTAACATCACGTTACATTTTCAGGTACTTTTTGATGTTTCTAAGTACCTCTGTTTTTAGATTAAATACATGGGTAGAGTTTAGGTGAACTTTTGAGGAAAACTAAAGGTAAGTGAGTTGTACACGGTTTGCGCATAGTTTGACAGACCATGCGACCAAAACGTGCCAACCTTGAAACCTAGACCATAGCTTCCCCACAGGAAGCGCACAGTTTGTTTAACCATGTGGCAAAATAGTGCGAGAAGGGTGACCAGGGCAGTGGCTAACGCACGGTTTGTCTAACCATGTGGCCAAACCGTGCGACCACTTAAATGAGATCATTAAATTGTGGATCTCGCTCGTTTTTTCCTCTAAGTACCTCATTTTCCCCCTTAAATGGACCTAACTCCATATTTGTCTTCTCCTAAGGTCAGAGAGGGTTCTACCATCATTCCAGAGGCGATCCATAGGCTCCTCTTGGTGAATCGAAGCCGGATTATTGAGGTATGTGATAGTTCTTCATCGTTCTTGATCGGTTTCATAGATCTACTTAGATATACTTCTCCTCTTCTCTGGATTTCTTAGATCTACGTCTGTTCTGGGTAGATCTAAGTGTGTGGTACCATGTTTGATGAGTTTTGGTCTTGGTCTTTCTAGGAGAAGAGATCTATGGTGGGTTCTTGAAGAAGCAACTGAGTTTTCTTGATGGTTCTCGGCCGTTGTGGTTTTGGTGAAAACCTTCAAGGTAGGTGGTTCTATCCCGACTTGACAAATTGTTTATCATTTTATTTTCTTGATTTATTTAAATTGTTGATTTAAATTCAATTGATCAAATTTTCTTTCAATTAATTTATAAAAACTCGATTCCATTTAATTGAGATATCTGTAATTGTTTTGGCATAGAAATTTGGGGAAACCTCAATTCCATTGAATTGGGTGTGTTTATGGAAATTGGATGATTTAAATTGTTTAATTTAAATTGTGGATCCGATGGAAATGATTTCAATTAAATTGTTGAATATAATTGTGAAATGAATTGTTTAATTATGTAATTTATTTTGAAAGGATTTTAAACTTATGAAAATGGTTTAAAAAGGATTTGATAGAAACCCATTGGTTTTATCTTGTGGAAGGGCATGTTTTGAATAAAACCTTTTTTGGTTTTAAATGGAATGAAATTTGAACTTTTTGAAATGGGAGAATGGGATTGATAGTATTTTAAGCATTATTAAAACAGTTCTCCATTCATTTAAGAGTGCATGAAAGCCTTAGGTAGTTAGTTAGTTATTTGGATACACTCTATGATACTACAACATTATAAAACAAACATACGGAGGGTCACATCCCCGACAGGTTGGTGACAAGTCTCTTTTGGCCAGTGTCATAGGGACATGTGTATACACATTTTTCTGAGTTCACATAGAGAGTGTGGAATCCTATAACTGGTTAATACTATCATACCTTTTGGAATATGACCATGTTGCTCGCTTGTTTATCTATATTTGAGATATAAATGTATTCCAATAATTGTGAACTACTTTGTATGCCTTCTAAATTTATATAAACTATTTTATATAAATGTTTTACTTAATCCATTGTTTTAGAAATATTCTATCATTGTAAAGCCTTTTCTTAGAATATTTATTTCCATCATTTGAAAATGTATAACATATTTTTGTCAGAATATGCTTTTGTTTTTCCAAAACTGTTTATTAGAAAAATGAAAGCTTTTCTATGGATAATCTATATTTGGCATCTTTTATGGAATCTTCGGTTGTATCCTACTGGGCTTAGGATCACACCCTACTTTTTTCGTCGGGTTTTTTGTAGAATTTCTTCTTCTAGGATCGAGAAATGGGAAGGGACCTCTTGGTGGTGGATCCAGTTATTGACCATTGGATTTGGTGCGTTGTGTCCTTAGGGACCTTAGGGATGTTTTCCCATTTTTAGTACTTTGGTTTTAGTACTTTGGGATTTTTATGCCTCTTTGTTTTCTGGTACATTACTCCCAGTGAAGTTTATTTTTGTTATGCATACTGTTTTGTTTCTTTTGCTTCCGCATTGTTGTGGAAAAATCCTTCCCACTAGCATGTTGTGTGATGCCAGGTGCTAGTTGCCGACTCGTGGGGATCGGGAACTCCCTTCCAGCTATGTCAGGGCCAGCAGGTTTGTGATAGAGTTACACTTTAGATACAATCCTTGGATTCATTTTGACATCTACAGACAAACAACACAATAGAGTCACCGCTTTGGGCCCAATCATTTTTAGCTTGGGATTACAGTGGATGAGCTTCTTGGACTTAATTAGACTCTTTTAAAGAGGATTAAATTTTGTGTACCCCTTGGATTACACTTAGAATCTTATAGATAGATTTCATGATGTATTTTTGTGAGTAGGATTGATACCTTAGGTCATGCATTCCCTGGTATCACCATGGATCCTTTATTTATATTTTCTTTATTATGACGCTATCTTTAGAGATATGAGACTCATGAATTATTGACATACTATGTGGGATCTTGGAAACTAATCCACAAGTCTATTACAGATCATTTATATATATGCATATGATTTTATTATGTATGAATAAATATATATATATATATATATGATAGAAGGGGTACTGCGATATTTCTATCTTATTCTAAATCATGTATAGTTGTCCTACATCCCATGAGGAGCCCTATCCAACATGGTTGTTACTTTAAACATTTCATATCACTGATGATTATTATTCCTACATACTATTAAATTTATATTACTGGGATATATTTTTTTAGAAACCACTCATGGTGTCCCACTAAGTATATCTCACACACTGTTTGGGCCGTTGATCAGTACCTGGATAGAATTCATGGATGAATGTAGGGATAGAGGTAAGTGCCTATTTGTTGATTCATGATTTATTGTAGCATGGGAGTTGAAGAACATAATACTGAGATATTAATCATGATTCTATCTCCAGCTAGTATTTTTTTCCTTTTTGTTCTTTTGATATAAATTTATTTATGTGTTCCTGCTTCCTTGTTTGTCATTTCTTTTTCTAGATACATGACGTGACATCATTTTGTATATGATACTCAATTTTTCTATTGATGACTATTAATTTTATATGAATGATTAATCTTTTATTTTTAGTTAATATTATGATTCCTCCATTTATCAATTTATTAAAACATTGTGTCACCATGATCCTGAGGGTATAATATCTCCACTGTACAACCTTGGACCCACACTACTAGTTTATAGCCTTTGGCATATGGGGAGGCATTCTTGAGTCCATGTGACCAATTAAGTTTAGTTACTTATGAGTGATCCATGTTCAGAACATTAACAAAATCCAAATCAATTCCTATTTAGGGTATATCTCTCCATGTACATTAATGTGCCATTAATAGAGAAAGAATATTTACTAATTACACATATAAGACTCTCTCTCCCAGGTTGAAAAGAAATCCTATTTCTATAAGATATAAAAATAGAATGTACTTTGGTTGGAGATGGATATAATTATTGGTTTATGAGATTCCATTAATTTAAAAACATTGAAAAATTAGTAAATATGAATGATTTACCCTATATTTCACCACTAATAATCGTTATTGATATACCATAGCCACCTCAAAATCTTCTTCTAATGAGGAAAATTTTGGGTTTCCTTCAATCACATCTGCCTCCTTGATCAAAATATGAATCAATATAATAAGTATGAGTTATACTAATATCAAATTTGGAATCCCTTTCTTGACTATCAATTTGAAGGGTCTGAGTCCATAGGCACCTCTCCCTTAGTTGGACACACCATTGTTGTCGAAGAAGGAACATAGATAATGAGATTTGAAAATTTTGATGTGGAAGAAAAAATAAATTTAGAGAGAAGATTCCATCATTTCATCACTTCTTAGTAGTGAAGGGATGACATGGACTAATTAAATTTATAAAAAATCATCAGATTTGGGTGTTGTGTACTTGAAATTCTCCAATATCAAAGAGATTCTATTGAGGATAAATATCAATAGAAACTTTTTTTTATTGGGATTATCCTCAATGCCTCAATATTGAAATTAGAATCCAAGGAACGTTTCTAAACTAACCATTTATACAAATTTTAGTGGATCCAACTTTAAATTTTGTTTTTATAATTTAGTGAATTGTTCCCCAATATTAGAGATGAGATAAAAACATTAGTAAAATTTTACTACCAAATAATCCATGTAATATTCAATAGTTTTAACTAAAAAGGCTTAAAGTTACTATATGTTTTCTATTTTTATATATTACTAATGTTTTTATATTGATAGGAATTAGTTGGTAATAATACACTCCATAAGGATCCTTCATTTCTATTGTCTCTTTATCTTTATGGGCTATCCAATTTTTTATACCCTAAAGAACTATCCATGAAGGAGAGTGTGTAATAAATTACTACAAAATAAACCAATAGATCTATGTTAAAAATATATATATTTTACATAATAGAGTGATGATTTAAGACTATAATTTTAATAAATAATATAGTTTTTTAATTAGAAAATGTTTTTTAATGATTAATTATTTTGAAAATTTTGGATGAAATTAGATTTAGACTTCTTGTACACCTCAGTTTCCATTATAGAACAAGGAGTTAAGTGCATCTTTATATCTAAATTATTGTAACCATGATAGTTTATTAGAATATATAGTTGATGGATATCAATTTAGGGGTCTAATTATTATATCTAAATATAATTTAATTCAAATATGTCATCATAACTTATTGGGAATGAAATATTACATTATTACTCATCAAGTGATATAGCAATGATGGTCATCATGGGCCACATGTTTTTATCCATTCCATGATTCATATAATTCAAACCATCTACCATTGTAGAAACTCATTCTATAAAATAATATGTGAAACCACCCATGTATTCATTAATGGGAGCATAGAAATTATAGGACTGACATTCTTCCACACCTATGGGTTGTTGTTCAACTTGACAATCATCTTATAGAATGGAACTATTGTAACAGTATAACATAGTTCACCTAAACTATAATCTAACTAGAGTCACAAAATGATTTTAAGGTCATATCTATATTTTCCAAATGCTGTGTATGGGTGGTGACGTAATGAACCAAAATTTCATAAATGAAAATCCATTTTTAAGTGAATAAATTTGTTATAATAAAATATTGTTATATAAAACACTGGTACTTCATTTAATTTGTTATTTTGGACTGTTATAAAATATATCCTATCAATTTAAAATACCATTATGAATATGAAACATTTATAATATATCCACTGTACAATTACTGTTACGATTAGTATATAACAAGGATTATTATAAATTACTATTGACATAGAAATAAGAGACGACAACCACAACTAGTAGGATTATACCTTATGAATCCCATTTATTATAGACTCTAAGGGTGAAAACATCATTGGTCTATTCACCACACCAAGACTAAAATGACATTTAACAATTGAAACTTTAGTGAAATTGTTTATGAGATAATTTCAAGCTTATTGAGATCATGGACCAAACCATGTTCATTGAATCACCACAAGAAACTACCAGCATCGCACACCTTACCCTTAGGGCGTATGTTGGTGTAATAAGGGTTTATGTATCTAATCCCAAGAAGTATAAGGTTTTCGATTTTATTTTTATGAATATAAAGATTATATTTATCACTTTTATTATTACTTTATAAATGATTATATAATGTGTTTGAAAAAAATTAGACATAGGTATTAAGAAATGAAAATTGTATTTTTGGGAAATATTAATTTTCAATTAAAATACTAATGTGATGAATTTATTTTTTTAAAATAAATTTTATTTTGATAACATATTATTATTAAAAATATTTATTTACATTTCAATTATAATAAAATTTAATTAAGTTTAATATAATTTTAAGAAGGGTAAAAAATTTATTAGTGTTGTAAAAACTAGTATTTTATAATAAATAATTATTTTTACTTAAAATTATAAATTATTATATTTAGAAAATTATTTTTGTAATTGTTTTTCAAGTCATCAATCTAAAATTATTCAATAGTGATTTTTTTCATAATATTCTGATACAATGTTATTTTTGGTTTCAAAATAAAAATGGTAGAAATATATAGTGAGTATTATGATATAATAATAGAAAACCCATGATATAATAAATGATATAAAATACATAAATGACCATATATATATATTTTACCTTTAAAATAATATGTTTTTAAGTTATTTGATTAATTTTATAAACCTTTAATGTATCCCACAATTCCTATATTAAATTTTATGGTTTTAAAATCAATTCGTTATGAACACAACTCACTTCCACATCACCAATGGTATTTTTTAACATTATATATTATTTCTTTACCTTTTCTTGATAATATCTTGAATGGACATCCTCTTTAGAGTGGTACATGGAATCCCTTAGATGATAAAACAAGTCAATAATTTTGGGTAAAGGAAACATTTTCTTTATCATGATCTTGTTGATATCACAATAATTAGTGCAATGGTGTATTGAACTATCCTTCTTCTTGGTAAAAAGGACTAGTTCACCCCATAGTGAAACAATTGGGAATATAACCCCATTATCTATAATTTATTTAAGTTTATATTTTATCTCTTCAATTAGAAGAAATTCATTCGATATGGCATCTGTGATACTTTGAATTCTCTAGGTATAAGTTAGATCGATAACTCAACCTCTTAGTTATGAGGAAGATAGAGAAATTATTTAGAAAGCAAATTAACATATTCTTGTAAAATGGTTTTATCATCAAGGATGATCCTTTCCTTAGAATTAATAATTTGAGAAATATATTCTTTCTCAAAAATAAATATTATTTATACTCGAGATGATTATTCCAAAGGAGATTCATCATCCGTCTCATACTAGTATAGAATCAAAGAGTGATTCGGGATACAAAGGGTAATTTCCTTCTCCTCAAAATTTATATTGGATGTATACAATAAAATCAAATACATACCCAAAATTTAATCAAATTTTTTAAAAGGTAGTGTCACAAATTTTATTGTCAAGTTCATCCTAAAAATATAGACATGGAAGAAGTTATATGCTTGGGCTTTAATAATTAAACCAATTCCCCTTTTTATAGATAGAACTACCTCAATTTTTTAGGAGGTATTTGAATTGTTTTAAAAAAACATGTTTGATATTAAATAAATGTGTATAACAATATCCACGTAAGACATTTAATGTTCAGTAATTGAGGATAAGATTTTCTTTCACTATTTGATTTTGGTTCTAATCATTTACTTTATAAAAATTGACATATTGTTAGGATTTTCACACTATTAAACACATAAATGGGAAACTTTGATCATTAAAGTGATAATTCATAAAAATGACATATATTATTTAATATTTTAATTTCAAGGATTCAATATATTTTATTCATGGTATATTTACTAACATAGATTATTATAATCATTTCAATTCCTTTCATAATGGATCATAAAGATCTTATGAATTTACCAATGCATATCCTCCGAGAGTGTCAAACGAGGTTTCTAGAAATACCTCTTTTTTTCACCATGTAATGATAGAGTTAGTACCCACTTTTCTCTTTTGGGGTCATTACACCTAGGTACCATTGTACAAGAGCCACACCTACTTATAACATCTAGATAAAAATTTTATTTCTTAGAAACCATTTACTATGTTCTTTTCCAATATTTAGGATTGTTTTCCTATGTTTAGTCTTATCTATAAGGATTTCCCTACTGATTTATAATTCTAAACCACAAATATAACTACACCTCCCTCTGATACCAACTAAGACAACCCATAGATTTTATAAACTTTATTTTGTGATTTATTATATAAATATATATATAATAAAAACCCCAAAGTATCAAGAGGACAAGTGTCTTTAGGAAATGAGGTACATAAAAAAATAATGTAAAATATTAATATAATGAAATTATATTAAACACCTTAACTTTATCATAAAATTATATATCCCTTCTAAAACTATATGGGATAACCCAGATAAATACATAATAAAAGTGTGTGGTATAAATCCCAATAAGGGAATAATAAAAGAAAAACATGGTTAAATTAAATACATCTCATTTTAGTGGAATATCACGGTTAAACAAATCTGTTTAGAATCATAAATATATATATATATATATATATAATCATGATATAAGATGATGTTAAGACCAAAAAGGGTCCTAGATACCCTGAGGGGGGGGGGGGGGGGGGTGAATCAGGGTGTGGATATTCATTTTAGAAATTCTTCCTACACCACTGGATCATGACCTCTTTATTATTATGGTCACTTTGTTTGCTCTTGTGTGTTTATGTTGATCACTTATTTTTATCTTTATCTGATGGTGATACTTTAGATGAAATGCAGGGAAGCAACCAGGAAGACACAAATATTTTTACTTAGTTCACCCTCACTGGTCTACATCCAAGGAGCATACAACGACGATGTGCCATTGTACCAAATCCACTAAAGATCACTACCAATAATGTTCATCCTAGATCACTTCTCTGCCCATGCTCACTACCTTTACAATGTTTAGGGTCAGCTCACTGCTATCCCAAGGGTCACTCCCTATTCCTCTCTCTGGCTCACTACCGGTAGAAAGGATAACCTTCTTCCTTTTCTCACTGCACTTGGAAGGGATCCACTCATAGTTTATAGACCTGTAGGTCTCTTCGTTATCTCTAATTAAATCTGCATCCTTAACTATTGACAGATGCTCTATTGACATCTAGTTTTCACCCACAGATGAATATCTGTTTTCACCGGGTGTACCAGGAAACCCCAAATATTTTGCGCAACCCTTACTCCATCTTGCACGCAACATTAATGCCTTGTGCGCAAGATTCCACTTTTGTCATGAATCACCCTTTGCACACAACTTCAATCTTTCACGCAACTCAAATCTTACACGCAAATGTCTTAGCTTGCGCACAACTCAAAATCCTTTGCGTATCCCCCTTTGAACAAAATTCTTACGTGATCTGGTGCTCAGAGATTCACTAAGTGTTGAGCTCTCCCAGTGTGAGGGGGTCACCTCTTATTTAAAGACCTCATTGACCCCTACACGCAAAAACTCTGATGCATCACGCAAGATCCTATAGTGTCATGAAAAACCATATTTTCGGTCGCCTTTGGCACGTAAGTCTCTTTCATGCCAACCTCTTCTTTCACTCCCTTCTTTAATATTTCAAACGCTTCATTCATTTTCCATTTTTCGATGTTCAGACCACGAATCATGCCTGGAGCACAAAAACCCAGTTGACATCGCCTAAGGTGCAAAAGTTTCATTCGTGCAACTTCATCTATCACACCAACATTCATATCTTTCGCGCATCCTCCTCTTTCACGCCAATGTTCAAATCTTTCATGAAACCTCCTTTTTCGCACTAATTCTCCACTCTTTCATGCACCTCATAACTATTCCGTTTTTCAACCTTCTTCTCCCAAAACCTGCCTTGCACACAAGATTCCATACCACTATAGACCAATTCTTTTTTTACCACCTCCAGATCATTCATTCCTTTGTCATCATTCTGTGTCAACATAGGATGTCAACAATATCTATGGAGTTCAAAAAATCACCATGAAAACCTCCTTTTTCAAAAAAATTAACATCGTCATCTGCTAGGTCAATACAGAGGTCCACTTTGTCAACAAACACAATTACCTCAAAAATACTTCAATGATACCTCGAAGGCTTTTTCCCAACATATGAAAACATCAAAGAAACATATGAATGTGTTAACAAGATAAAACATCAAATCATAAGAATACTTCAAGGTTAACTACTGATATATCTTAACATATCATGCTTTGCATAAACTCCCAAGAATGGTATCTTAGGAGATAAAAACATTACCTAATTAATTGGAGGGATATAAAATTATGGGCTCACCCATAACATTCATATCATGTACATAAATTTGTGTGCTGCATAGATCAGACAACAAAATAATTTCTTTCATCAATTTTAATCAAAATAATAAAGATTTTTCTTTACATATATGGGATTCCTTAATCAACGAAGGATTGTTACATCTAGGTGAATACCCTAGAATGGAAATGGGGATGTGTATACTCAATATAAATGTTTATCATAGAAAATGAAGGGATAAATTCAATAGCATAAATGGAGTGACTAATTGTTTATGAAAGGGTTTAATGAAAGATGAAGGTTTTATATCATTACAGGGTAATAATTAGTATAGTAAATATATGTGTAAAAAAATATTCCAATGTGAAAAATTGGAAATAGAAAAGCATAATACAAATATAGTACTTGAATAAAGAAGAGGAGGAGTGAATCAACTACCTTGATGGGGTGATTCTAAAAGCATGGGAGGACATTCTTAGGAGGACATGAACACCTTTTTAGATATTTAGAGAGATATAGAGAGATAAAAATTATTCTTAATTTGTTTTTATTGAAGAGGAGTGGGAGGTTGGGAGCGTATTTATTGAAAAATATATGGGGTTATTTATTAATTTCGACACTTATGTTTTGGAATATATAAAATAAAATTATCAAAACCACAAACCTTCTCATGTTTTTTACCATGGCTTCTACCAAATACTTACTACTATTGTGTTTCAATACATGCTACATTACTACCACTTCTATAATTACTACTATTGTGTTCAACACCGCTATAGTGTAACATGTGCTACAATTATTCCACTGATATTTTTCTTCTACAATAATAATAATAATAATAATAATAATAAAATAATAATAACAACAAAAATAAAAATAAGAATGAAAATAATAATAACAATAAGAATAAAAATAATAATTACAATAAGAATAGAAATAAGAAGAAGAATAATAAGAAGAACAACAATAACAATGAAAATAAAAATAACAACAACAACAAAAAAATAACAAAAACAACAAAAAAACAAATAGTAATAATAATAAGGACAAAAAAAAATAACAATAAAAACAAAAAAAACGACAATAAAAAGTATTTGGAAAATCATTTTTCTGAAAACATCCATTTTTACCCTAAAAGGGAATAATCCTTCCATTAAATAAGATATTATTATATTACCTTATAAAATCAACATATTTCCATGAAAAATCATTAAAATCATAAAAACTTAATGTATGTTAGTTGGCATATAATATGTATATAACCCTTACCATAAGTCTTTCAATAAACCTTATAAATGGAAATACCCACTTAGTTAATTCCAACATAAATATCTATAGAACATAATCATTACCCAATGCGTTGGAGAAAAATATTGGGATCACTCATCATTATAAAAATTTAAAAGGACTATAAATTAGATAAAATACATTGAAACATGCATTTAGAACATAAAATCTCATAAAAGTTTTTATTTAATACATATTTTGAAACACTTTTAGGTGTCACTAAAGAAGTTTGATAATTTGTTTTCTTTAAAAACTTTTTAAAAAAAACCTAGAAGAAAAATAAAAAGAATATTTTCTCAAAAAACAATTAAAAATGGTATTGAAATCTTATTAAAAAATAATTTTCATGATTATGGGAAATTTCACTTATATTTTAAATGTCATAAAAAATATCCCATTCACACTTTTTAAAAAATGTAAAAAGTGGCCTATTTCGGAAATGTATAAGAGTCATCTTTAAAAACTATCACAATTAAAGAAAAAAATTGTTTAAAATTAAGTTGAACATATATTTATGTATAATAATATCATACCTAAAACATTTCAAATAAAATCAATATATAGGAAAAATAGAATAAAATCTAAAAGCTTTTAAAACATGTTTCTAAAGAAAAATATATTACATCGACTCTGGCTTATCATACATGTTATTTATATTCATATATAATAAAGGTATATTAATTATTTACTTTATTAAGAATATTTTTCAAATTAATTATATTTTAATTATTTCTTTTATTCCTCGTATTACTATGACATACTTTTTAAATTAATTGATTAAGTTTACTTAAGATGTTTTGAGGATGTTTGGTTCATAAGTCCAATATGACTTCGGTGTGTTGAATTTTGTAAGATGGATCCTGATTATATTATTTAAAGAATCTTAATTATGTTATAATTTTAATTTTTATACGTTTATTATACTTTTATAACTATCCATGTAAGGTGGTTATAAAAAAATTAATTAAATTACAATCATGCATATGGTTGTCCGTACGTACACATGAGTAACATTTCCATTTTTCAAAAAATTTGTGGGAAATAAGGTAAATATTATTTTATATTTCAATAATTAAAATTTTGTCATAATTATTATATATATATATATTTAAAATACACCTATATATGATCCACATGACGTGGCAATGAAAAATAAAATACATCAGTTCATGAGGTGGTATACGCACTTACGCATGAGCGATGTGTTTATTTTTCATAGGATGGTAAATAAAGAAGAATAATTTTTATTCACCATTTTAGAAAGAAATTTGTATCATATATATATATATCATATTATTTCATTTGGATCCATCCTTATAATCATCTATAAGAGATGGTAATGAAAAATGAAATACACCATATAATTAGATGGTAATCCACACATACACACCAATAAAATATTTTTTCGAATAGTTGGATTGATAGTTGAAAAAGGGATATAAAATAATCCTAATAACATTTAAATACATGATATATATAGATGTTATAATATCATAAGTCTTAGTGTAGTTTTTATGGTGGTAAACAAATAAATTAAAAGAAAACACACGGTTAAAAATAATACATCTTCTTCAGAAAACCTCTTTTGTCTTATACCTAAACATTTCTTATAATGGTATCATGATTCAAACAGGACCTCTAGAAAGAGGAAATTTATTTTATTAATGGTTTTGGGAAATTATTGGCTGGGATAATTTTCTCTTTAATTATTAATAATTAAGGAGAGTGGGTGTCCTTTTATAAGTTATGTAGAGCACCCACATGGAATGTTTTAAAAGGTTAAAGTATATTAATGGATTACTCAAGAAAAATAGATAAAAATAGACCATTTTATAATAATATATTTTATAGGGTAAAAATATTACCATAAAATAGTATTTTGAAAAGTTTTTATGTAATTTTAACTCTTATCATTTTAGATTTAACACTTTTAACCCATTTTATCTATTACCGTGTTAACTAGAATTTTTACTAAATTTACCATCCATAGTGAGACAAAATGAAAGTAACTTAATTAAAAAATATTTACATGATGATTCAAAAAATATGTTCTATTTTATCAAATTCAATTTCTAAAGTGGCATACATTATTTTTAAAACCAGAACACTTATCCTGATGAAAAACGATTTTTCCTGAAGAACACATTTTTAATAATAAAAAGGGTTTTTATAAAAAAATAATCTTTAATGTTGATAAAAATGAAAATTATTTAATTTTTTAATAAAAACTGACTAATTAAAATTTTATGCAAATGCTAAATAGAATGTTACTTTTTAAATACATTAAAAGAAAATACATTTTTCTAATAAATTGGGTTTTTCTACTATTCACACAAAAACTATATTTTTTCCAAACAATTCCCAAAAAATCACTCAAATATAATTTTGGATTTCTAATATAAAAAATGATATCCATTTTTTTAAATTGAAATTATAAAATTTAGAAATTGATTTTTTAATTTAAACCATATAATACAAGTTAACAAAATTAGTATGAATAAAAGTATTTTCTTTTTGGTTGAAAAATTACTTAATTTTTTTTGGTTGAATGAAATTGACATATTATAAAAATTTATTAGGTTGTTACATTATTCTCGTATTTTCTATTTATGTATTCAAAATTTTATTCATTACTTAAAATAGTGGGTATATTTTTCCATCATATCATTTTCTAATTCCCATGTTGCTTCATCAATCATATAGTTTTTTCAAAAAAAAACTTTACAAGATGAATCAACATATTCTATAACACCTACTCTCTATGGTCAAGAATATAAATTGGTTATTTCTCATAATAATTTTTCTCTTACAATTTTACTAATTTAGGAGACGAGACATGAGATGTATCTAGAACACACTTCTTAAAAAATGAAACATTAAATACATCATGTAATCAAGATAAACATGGAGGAAATTATACTTGATAAGAAAATAATCCAATTTTCTCTAAAATTTCATACGGTCCAGTGAACCATGGACTTAAATTTCTCTTCTTACTATAACACATAACAATTTTTCATAGAGATATTTTAAGAAAAAAATATTTACCTTTATCGAATGAAAGATATTTCCTATAGTTTTCAGCATAACTATTTTTTCTACTCTAACCTACCCTCATATTATCTTGAATCACATTTACATTCTCAACTATCACTTCTACTAACTCTAGTCCCAAAAAAATTATTTCACTTAATTATTTCCAAAAATATAGAGTTTGAAACTCATTTCCATGTAATTAATGAAATGGTTCAGTATGTATTCAAATATAAAAACTATTATTGTAATAAAATTCAAATAATAAAAGATGTTGATTTGAAATTCCCTAGTAATATAATGAAAAATATTATTGAATATCATAAAATGTATAAATAATTCACTTTAACATTCATTAATATTGTGGATGAAAATATGTTTTAAAATTTAATTTAGTACCTAATGCATTCTAACCGTTTTTTAAAAATAGAGGTATATATGGTATCTTGATCTGATAAAACAAAAATATGGACTCCACACAATATAATTATCTATTTAACATAAATTATTGAAATATGATCCAAATACATTTTATCTAAAATAAGGTTAAAATGGGAATATTTAATGAATTTATAAATAATTTCCCAAATTGAATTTTTACCTTGAGATGCATCTAGAAATGACACAAAAAAATGCATTGATATATTATCCCATTTATATTATGGAACTGGAAAAGTATAAACAATTCCCTTTTGTTGTTTTCATTTGACTTTAACCTGATATAAATGAAAAAAATTCATATTAAAATCAAAAATTCCTTTATTCATTCATTCCTACCAATAATCTTAATGAAGGTATCTATATATCATACAAATACAAAGATTAATAAAAAATGAAGAAATATTAGCTTCACTGCACAATTATTTCATCAACTTGGAATAAAAAGGCACACATAATATTTTTTAGAATCTAAATACACTTTTTTTAATGTTAAAATTTTGAAACTTACATTTCTTGACTAATTCTACATATTTCTATAAAACAAAATCCTACTTCTGAACTTGCTTAATTATGTCTAATAATTATGACTGTATTAATTCCTACAAAATGGATGAATTTAATACATATTAAATTTATAGGCAAATTTTCATCAAATAATTTGCCAAATTATTATTTTCTAATTGTAGAATAGTTAATGATGCTTTGTCTTTTAGACTTGAAGTAACAACTCTATCTTATTTTCCTAAATAGTAATGAATAGTGAATTTATAATATTTAATCACTTCCTTCCATATTCTCTACCTCATGTTCAACTATTTCTGTGTGAATATATATTTACAAATTTATGGTATGTATATATTTTTCACTTTACTCTTAATAAATGATTTCTCTAGATTTAAAAATAGAATAGCTAGTTCAATATCTTATGTTGAATAATTTAATTCATGAGGTTTCAAAAGGAATGAAGCATAAGAAATTACATGGTAATTCTTCATAAAAAACAACCATTTCCCTTAAATGAAGCATCACTATAGACAAAAAACTCACCATTTATTGATGGAAAGTCCGAAATTGGAGCATTCCTTAATCTTCTTTTAAATTTCTAGAAAAAACCAACACATTCTCCATCAAGATTACTTGAATTCTTTTTTTGAGAAAACATTGTTAATAGACAAGAAAACCAAGAAAAAGATTTAAAAAAACCATTGGTAGTAACCCACCAATCCCTGAAAATTATTAATCTCTGGGAACTAGTATAAAAATCACGTTTAACAACTCTAATATTTATCAGTGCTAGAAAAAAAACTGATAAATGACATATTTACCATCACTTTATTTTTAGCTCTAATAAAGGGTATCCTTTATTAGTGCTTTATTTTTAGCCCTGATAAAGGATACCCTTTACGAGCACTTTATTTTTTACAATGATAAAGGTCACCCTTTATTAGTGCTTTTATTTTTAGAGCTGATAAATATTTCTTTCATCAGCACTTGTTTAGCATTGATAAAGGTCCAAATAAATAAAATAAAATAATTAAATGAATAAATAATAAAAAACGAGTTTATTAAAAAAATATTACAAAATTTTTTAATTAAATAATTATTGATAAAAATTAATAAATTGATTATACATTATTAAATATTAAATATTTTATTAATTAGATAATTATGATAATTAATGTTATTAAATTGTTTAAATTAATTAAATATAAAAATATACATATTAATTTATTTAAATATGATTTATATATTATAAAATATTTATGTTCTTTAGATTAAATAATTATATATTTATTGAATAATGGTTTATAATGAAAAATTAATATGAAATAAAAATATTGAGTAATTTCATAGTTCTAGACATATTACAATAGTTCAAAAAGGGAGATTACAAAGAAGCAAAGAAACTAATGAACCTACAAGTACATGGGAAGACTTTATCTTGAGACATCCCACAAGTCCACTCAAAGTTGTTTACAATAGGATACACCCTTGGGGGCACATAGTACTCGACATATAATTGAATGTTGTTTTATTTTTCAATTTTAAATATATAGATCAAATCTGTGTTATATTAATTTTACATATATGTAATTAATGCATTTTTATATATAATGAACACGCATAAAACTTATATTTTTTTCAATATTGTTAAAGTTTACTTATTCGAAATTTATTTAATTTTACACATTTTTAACATATATGCATGCACTTAAAATTAGATATTCATTAATAATGTTAAAAATATTTTTGTAAGAAAATATTAATAAATAAATATATTTTGAAATGTACATTTACTATATTTATATAATTATAAAATTATAACTATAAATAAATAAATAAATTTTAAAAGTATATATATAATTTAAATAAATAATTATATATATTTAAATAATTATTAAATTTAATATAAATATGCTTAAATAATGAATATGTTCACTATATTTATTTACATTTATTAAATATATATTTTTATAATTATATAAATATATATAATGATGTAAATATTATTTTTAAAAGTATTTATATAATTATAAACAAATAATAATAAAGTTTTAATAAATATATTTAAAAATTAATATATTTACTATATTTATATTTATATATATTTTTAATGTATATATAAATATTTACAATTTTTTATTTATAATTATAATTATAAATCATTTTTCACCACCTAAGTAATAAGCCCTGATAAAATCATCTTTATCTGTGTTTTTTTGACACTGATAAAGATGAGGCTTTATCATTATTTAAAAGAGAACTGATAAAATTAACACTTAGTAGCGCTATAATTTTAGCGCTAATAAAGATTAATTTTCTCTATGCCTTTTTAGCACTGATAAAGATTCCTTTTATCAATGCTAAAATAATACAGTATGATAAAAGGACACTTTTTTAGCGCTTATTTGTAAGCACTGATAAAAGTGTCCCAATATATTTAAAAAAACCCTAACCATCTATGAACTCGTCACAACATCAAAAGCTTCTCACAGAAGCCACCCACTACCGGATCCCCTCCTTAGTGAATTGAACCTCAAATAACACCACTCTACTACCTCTCAAACATCTCATCTGATATACGATGTTCAATTTTAGTTAGAGTTTTCATAGAGGGTTTTAGATTTTCATTAACCTGGAGAGGTAGTCCTTCAGTTTTTTTTTGTATTTTTGGTTTCATTTTTAATTTATTCTTTGATGATGTTGTTATTTTTTGGTATGGTTAATTTATACTAGATATATAGGTGTTTCTATTTTCTTTGTTTCAAATTTTAATTCAACTCTTGATCACTCATGGAGAGTTTATTGTTTTTGAAATCTATGGAAACACGTGGGGTCACATGGAGTTTAGTTGGTAGTTTTGTTTTGTTTAAATTTCTCAAATTGATTGGCCAAAGCTGTCATCGACAACATTTATTCTTTATTTTATTAATGGAATTCCATACATGTGAAATTTTAGAAAATGAAACTATGGATTTTATGTGTGAGGGAGTCGAATGAAGTTTTATGGATTTATTTTATATTATACTAATTTATATCTTCATTTTTATACTTATATAGATTTTTGTGGGAGTCCATTGTATGGTTGTATCATGGAGGTTTTTATTTAAATTTTGTTTCTACTAGTTTTATTTATTTTTTGGGCCAAATCATTCCCAGTTTATTATTTTTCATGCCCTGGTGCTTGTTGCAAGCTTGAGGGGGATCACGAATGTCACATAGACACTATCATTGACCAGCTCAGGTGTTTGATATATGGTTTTCTTAGGTTTTTTTTGAAAACTATATCTATTTTTAAATGTGTTGTACCTTTTCTCAATAATAAAACTTCTTATCTCCCTACACTTTTAAAAAAATATTATAATTTTATCCTTCTTTAGACTAATACAACATTATTTATAAATCCTTTTAATAATAATATATGAAATATTATGACTTGATGTTATATTCTATTTTACAACTACATTATAATTTTTCATCATCATCCTACTCCCCTCTCTCAATAATTTACAAAAAAAATATCATTTTGAGATTACCCCTTTCTAGTTATAATACATTTTTGAGACCTATATACAACTATATAACATTATAATTTCTAGCTTAGAAATTTAGATTTTAAATAATTTCACTCCCTTTTTGAGTATTTATATAACTTATAACCATTGTATTTCCATGGAATCACTTTTATACCTAGTTGTATGACATGTATAAAAATAGTATGTCAAACCTTTTTTACTTTCAATAATGTGGGCATATAACAAGTCTCGCATAATCCATGATATTGATTGGAATTCCATTGACAAAATTTGAAAATTTTATTCAATTTTCAATGGGTGTCAACATGGGTTTTCAATATTTCTTTTGAGATCAATAAAACACTACCCACACATACATGTATTGGGAAATAAATGTCCCAGGAATTCCATGAGTATCTTATAAACTAAGGAAAATTTCAACTCACTAATCATCAACATTAAAACATTGATCATTGTTAATATAGAAAACTATTATCATCATTCATCTCTTATACCTCTAAATATTATGTTATCTATATTTATAAACACTTTAAATTTATGAAAAAAATTATTTTTTATTTGATGATTATGATCAATTTCTCATTTTTAAAATTGAAGTTTCATTAATAATTTATCTAACCTTTAATACCAAGGTCTTAGTTTTTATCTCAATTTATAGATCACATTTTTAAATTTACAAACAATATTATCATATTAAAGAATGAGAAAACTATCTATTTGTTTGAAGTAAACATCCTATTTGCGCAATCCATTAGTAGATGCTAATTTTACAGCCACTTGGAGTACCTTGAATTTCCTTAGGATGGGTCAGTGTGGTGAAATGACATCCGAAGAGTCTTGAAAAGTTTTCAAATATTGATATACCATTAATTTTAAATGTAATAATTCCTTATGTTGCTACATCACTTGTTACAATATTACTTTATATATTCGAGTTGATTAAACACGATTTTATTATTCTTTTTTATCATATTTTTGTTTCTTATTAGTCCTTAATTTATTATATTATATTTTAATTTGTTTAGGGGATTTCAAATAGATTTTATTTGGATTAATTATTTTATAAAATTCAATTACCCATTTTCTTCAACATATTAAAATTCTTTGAAACAATCAAATATTGAGTTTCCATTATTAGAATTATCTATAACTTTAACTTTTGATAATAAACATTTTATGTATATTTATTTACATGTTGTATAAAATTAATCTTTTATAAACCTAATATGATGGATATGAACTGAAAATGAATGCATTCTAATTGTTTGACAAATAAATATGAAGGTAAAGTTAAAGAGTTCATAATGTCTTGAATAAAGAATGCAGACAAACCTTATAAAATCATTTTTCCATGTTTAAATTGTTTTTATTCAAGAGTAATTAGTCTGGAAGAGTTAGAAGAACATTTGATTTGTCACAGAAAAGATCAATGCTTTAAATGTTGGACTAAACATAGGAAAAAACTGAGTGTGGACATAGATTGGTACGATACTATGGTTTATTAATCATTTGATATGAATAACTTTGTAAAATATGATAGAGATTTCCTGGAGGAAATGAAAATGGACATTGAATATGACCATCATGATTTTCCAAAGTTTTTTAAGGATTTAAATAGATATTCCAAGAAACCATTGAATATCAATTCAACAAAATACACAACATTGTTAGCTATATTGAAGTTATATAATTTTAGAGATGGTAGTGGATAGAGTGACTCCAGCTATATAGAACTACATGGTCTTTTGAAAGATATGTTACTAGAAGAAAGTGGGATACCATGCCAAACATATGATTCTAAATGAATTTTATGTTCAATGGACATGATCTCTAAAAATATACATGCTTTTCCAAATTATTTCATATTATTTCACAAGGACTATTAATAACTCCTAAAATTACCTAAGTGTTCTGCAAATCGATACAAAAAAATGAATCAAGTCATTTTAAATATTTATGCTAATTTCCATCATTCCACAGTTTACAAGACTATATGGATGTCAGGAAATTGAGAGACTATTAAAATGGAATGAAGATACCATAATTAAATATAGGAACCTATATCATCCATTAGATTCTCATTAGTGGAAGGAAACTAATTAGTAGTTTCCTAAATGTAGAGATGAGATGATAAAATTTCATTTTTTTATCTATATATGTAATAATTCCTTTTAGTATATAGAGTATTACTCATAGTTCATGGCTTTTCATGTTTGTAAATTATAAATTTTCTCCATGGTTATGTATGAAGTGAAAATACATTATGTTGTCTTTGCTTATATCTAGACCAAAGAAACCCGGTAATGATATTGATGTCCATTTGAATCCACTGATCGAATATCTGAAATTGATGTGGGATACATGTATTGAAATGTATGATTCTCTTAGAAGTGAATAATTAACATTGTTTTCCATGTTGTATGGAATGATAAATAAATTCCTTATTTGTGGAAATTTATAAGGCTATAACATTAAAGGAATGGTGGGGTGCACCATTTGTGAAAAATGAACATACTCAGTTCGGTAGAAACATTCCTCAAAGACTGTGTTTTTAGGACATCATAAATTTTTACCTTGATGAAATAAATACCATTCCTAGATGAGATAATTCGATGAGAATATCGAACAAGGTACAACACCATATCTGGAAACGGGAAATCAACTATACAAAAAAGTAAAAACAATTAACACTATTTTTCGTAAACCATTTTCGAGAAAACATAAAAAATCAGGTTGGATGAATTGATCAATTTTCTTTTAATTAGTAAATCGTAATTGTTTTTATGTTAGAAATTTTATTTATGTCATGCATGTAGAAAAACATTATTTGATATTATTATTGTCACATTACTAAATTATACTCGCAAAACAAAATATGGAATCAAGGCTATGTTGAACTTGATTGAAATGGGGATAAGGGAAGAGTTGGCTTCGGTGTAGGGTAAAAGGTAGACTTTTCTTCCTGCACCAATTTACACTCTATCCAAACAGAAAAAATTGCACTTTTTACTTTTCCCTACTAGTGTAAAAGTTCTATAAGAGTATTCATTAAATATTAAGAATGATGTTTCAATGACTAATTTATAGTTAGAGGGACTAAAATCACATGACTGTTATGTTTTGAGGCATGATTTAATTCTTATTACTTTCCATTGTATTCTGTCTCATAATTTGTGACATATATTAACCAGAATCATCTTTTTTTTCAAATCCATATGTAGTAAACTTGTAGACCCAACAATTTTTCCCATCATGAATAAGGAGATTACCATCATATTATGTGAATTTGATATTTTATTCCCACTATAATTCTTTGATATAATGGTCCACCTAATGGTTCAATTGGTTAGAATGGTTCAACTATATTTTCCTGTCTATTACAGATGGATGTACCCTATTGAAAGATATATGAATATTTTGAAATATTATGTCAAGAATCTACATAGGCCAAAATTTTGTATTGTAGAATGATATATTTCCAAATAAGTCATTGAATTATGTATCTATTACCTATCAGATGTTGAAATCATCAGTCTACCAATGTCTTTTTATAATAAACACATTATGAGAGAAGGTATTTTTAGAAGAGATGTTATTACAATTACCATAATAGAGTGTGAGAAAGCACATCATTACATATTATATAATAGTGAAGATGTTTATCCATACATTGAATCCCACTTATATATTCTTAGATATTTTAATCCATAAAGGGCTGAATATGGATATTAAATACATATAATAAAGAGTTTATAGGATGGTTTATAGATCATATTTATAATGAGATATATGAAAATCTAAATTCAATTTCCGAATGAATTCAATGACTATCCAGAGGACTGAATGAAAAGATTACATCTTACACTAGTTTTGTAATAAATGGTTATATATTATATACAAAAGAAAATGATATCTTTAGTATGATGAAAAATAGTGGTATTTCACTTGTGGAAAAAGTGATTCACATATCTTGTTCCAAAGATAGAAATACCATTTTTAAAAATATGCCTTGTTTTGGCATTATCGAACAGATATATGTGTTATATTATATGAAATTTCAAGTTCTTTTTTTCTATTTAAAATGGATTGACAATATCAATGGAGTGAATGTTGATGAAATGGGCTTTATAAAGGTGAATTTCAGTGTAGAAGGGAAAAAATATGAGCCACTCATAATGGAATTACAAGCATTGAAAGTATTTTATGTCTCTAATCCAAAAAACAATAATTTGTCGATTCTCAAACTGGTAAGTAAAAAAAATTTCAAGTCAGATGAAAATTCAACTGAGGAGGAACCTTTCATTGAGACAAGACAATCAGTTCATTTTGGTCCCAATGTAGACAATGTATTGTTCATTATAGGGGACCACAAAAAGGGAATTTGGATTCTTGATAGAGGAACCAAATTCTTAAAACATTTTAAAAAAATTAAGAGGGTTAAATGATACGGTAAACATGTTTTTTAATATATTATTATTTCCTCATAATATTATATTCTCTCAACTAAATCAACATAATATAAATAAAATATTTTACTACTCATGAAAACAATGTCTTCTGCACATGATGAAAGAAAAACTATAATGAAGGAAACCCTTTGGAAGGATTTAATGGAAATTTTATGATATAATTTATCTATTTTACTAAAACATTATACAATGAAACTTCAATTTAATTTTAATTAATCTTTGTAGAGTTATTTTATTTTAGAAGGACTTTTCCATGTGTGATTACTTTTCAAGAAGATAAATGATGTTGTATCTACTCAATCACATAGGTAATATTGATGTTTTCATAGTAAAATAATTATCCATAGAATTAATGTATTATTTCATCTTTATTTTTAATTTATTTCTTTTTAGTATTACTTACATAATAAATGTTCTCTTATACAGGTGAATTATTTTGTTTGAGTTGGGGTGCTATGTCCAACATTCATGATTCTTCTACCTTAAAAAATTTCCACCCATATAGTGGTGAATTTTTCACTTTCTTTCAAGTTACATCCACTGCCTTTATAGGAAGAGCACCAATGCTCCCTATGATCAATTATAGAGTTAATCTTGATGTCTACACTATAAAATCATTTTCAATAAAATTAAAATATTTTTTTATATTTATGTTTTATTTATTTATTTTTAGTATTACCCATATAATAAATGTTTTCTTATATAGGTGGATTTTTTTTGAGTTGGGGTTCCATTTCCATAAAATTATTTATTCTTATCCCTTAATACCTTTTCACTCCTATAGGGGTTTATTTTTCACTTTAGTCCAAATTACCTGTACTGCCTTTGTAGGAAGATAAATGACATTAAATATGCTCAATTATAGAGTTAATCTTGATGTTTTCACTATAAAATCATTGTCCATATAACTAATGTATTGTTTTATATTTATGTTTAATTTATTTCTTTTTAGTATTACTCAAATAATAATTTTTTTCTTTATAAAGGTGGATTCTTTTGTTTGAGTTGGGGTGCACTGTACAAAATTTGAGCTTCTTCTACATTAAAACCATTTCACCCATATAGTGGTTCATCTATCATTTTCATTTAAGTAACCTTCACTTCCTTTCTAGAAAGAGAAATGATGTTCCCTATTCTTGATTACAGAGGTAATATTGACTTTTTCGTAGTAAAATTATTATCTATAGAACTAATGTATTATTTTATATTTAGATTTTATTTATTTATTTTTAGTATTATTCAAAAAATGTTTTTTTCTTATATAGGTGGATTATTTTTAGAGTTGGTGTGGTTTTTTCAAATCTACTGATGCAGTGTTGGATGTTTGACAAATAAAGTCAATGGAAATCATGGTAACAATGATAGATAGGATTGTTTTGAGACTTTGATACATGTAGGAATCAACCACACCTCAAACCGACACACAATGTGACCAGTATGACTCTAATAACTTCTTTCTATTTTAAATTAATAGTAATTTTAGTAAAAAAGAAATGTAAATCAATGTTTCAGTTATGAGTTTAAAATTGGCCATTGGATTTAAAAAGTTTCACTCACTGGAAATTGAGCACATGCACTCTGATTGTCTTGATAATTTAGGGCATCAATTCATAAAAACTTTGTGACATTTAGGAATTGGCCTCACATCAAACCGATACATGATGTGATCGGTATGAGTCAATGTGAATGTTTCAAGTTTGAAATGAAATTCTTGTAAAAATGAGAAGTAATATAATAAAAACAACGAAAAAACATTTAGATTGTTTAGATAGTTTAAGTCAATAGTCCATAAGTGGTTTGGAATGTTTTCAAATCATCCGCACCTCAATCTGATGCATAGTGGGACCGGTATGACTCCAAGTACATATATATTTAAAATTGAAATCAATTTTAGTAAAAAATAAACTAAAATAATCAAAAATGAACAAAAACATTCAAATTGTTTTTTATACTTTATTAAAACTATCCATAAGTGATTTGGGAGATTCATGAATTAGTCACACCTCATTACGACACACGGTGTGACTGATATGACTCAAAGTATGTATTTTTATTTAAAATTGAAATAAATTTGATTAAAAAGGCAAATTGACCTATTAATAACCAAGAAAAAACTTTTAAATTGTTTAAATACTTTAGGGAAATGATCTATCAGTCATATTAGATGTGTAGAAATCAGCCGATCCACAATCTAATGCACGGTGTGATCAGTATGACTCTAAGTGCATCTTTTTATTTAAAATTATCATTAGTTTTAGTAAAATTAAATCATTATTTTAATTTATTTACATTTTTTATTACTAAAATAAGAATTTTTTTCTTATACAGGAGTGTTATTTATCTCGATTAGGGGTTCTTTGTTTTGTAATATCACGAGTCAGGTCAAGATTAAAAGGAACGTTGATGTTTTTGAATGCATTTAATAATTTTTTTATGTATTTTCATGATCCAATGTTTGAAATGTCTATAATATAGTGTTTTTTCTTATGTTTGTTTTGTAAATTTAATTTCATTTAAATCCTATATCAAGACTTTTTTTGATATATGGAATATTTTAGGTGCTATGGTGTTCTGTTACAGCACACTATAGTATGAACCTTTATCAGTGCTTTTAAAAGTGTTGTTAAATGCCCCATTTATCTGTTCTTTTATAAGGAATGACAAACGGTTCTCTTAGAGGTTATAAATTAAATCATTGATAAATGTACCATTTAATAGCACTTTTTTATCACTAATAAAGGACTAATTTATCTATTATTTTTCAGAACTGATAAAAGACCATAGATTTTAACCTCATCCATGTAGTCATCGCTATTATAGAACTGATAAAATCCATTTATAGAAATATTAAAGGCCCATTTTATAGTAGTGGTGGAATTGTTTTGTTATTATACACTCTTCAACCACTTTAGTTTTAGAATTATTAAAAAAGATTCCATCATAAATTATAATATTTTTAAGGAAGTGAATCTACCAAAAACAAAATTTACATTTAATAAATTTTCCATAGAACTTAATTTCTTTCAGGATTTGGAGAAAAATACTCATGTATTTTTCAGGATTCTCACAACTTTTATAATATACCTAAATATTATCAATAAATACAACCGAAATTTTATTCACGATATCATAGAAAATCTTATTCATAAGGTCCATAAATACAACAAAAGATTTTTTTACCCAAAGGGAATAGTAAAAAACCCATAATTCCCATACCTAGTATAAAATTCCATATTCAAAATTTCATCCCACTTTACCTTATCCTGATGGTACCCAAACATGTGATCAACCTTCAAAAAATACTGAGCTTTGTATAGTTGATCAAACAAGTCATTGATATAATGAAACCAATATTCATTCAAAATATTGTTGCTATTCAATGATTTATACTCAATGTGGAGCCTCATAGAACTATACTTCCGTCTAACAAACAAAATAGGATCACCATAAGGTGATGTGATAGGATTAATAAAACATTTTTCAAAAAAATCTAGTCATTTATTTTTCAAATACAAAAGTCTTACTTGATCCATTTGGTAAGGATATTTTGATATTGATTAGTAGGAGGAACTATTTAAATAGTAAATTCAATCACCAGATTATGTGCTAAAATAAGAAATTCATTAGGAAATACATCCTGATATTCATTTACAATAGAAATACCACTAATTTTAATAGTTTACTTCTTCTAAAAAATATGTGCTAGATAAATTTATATTCAATATTTAATCAAATTCTGAGATTCTTGATATGTTTGCAATGGTATATATTAATTATTTTATACAAAATTAAACTCATTCTAAAAAACCATATTTAGCTCAATAATATATCTTAGTATGATAAAAAATCCAATACATAGAATAACATTAAACTATATAAGGGGAAAGATAAAAATTTGTTTAGGTAAAAACCTTTAATAAATGATTAAAAAACAATTCTTATAATTTCATTTTTCCTTAATACCAACCTTATTTGTTTTTTTCAATAGTTGTAGATTCATTTCTTGGAGGGATATTTTCATTATGTTATAAAATTTATCAGAATTAAAAGAATGTGTAGACCCTGAATCAAACAAGACATTTCCATAATCTGAATAAAAAAGTATTTTACTTAACACCACATTGTTCAATGCTCTAACATCTTCGAAATTAATTGAAAATGATTTAGACACTCTTTTATGCTTATGATCAAGATGAATTCATTCATTTATTCATATCTTCATAAAATTAATCACATAATATCCCATCTTATTATAATTATATCATCACAATATCATATTTTCATTATTTTTCTGATCATTTTATTTGAATTCACGATTCTCATGTACAAACTTTATATACTTAAAATTAATTCATATATTAAAAATAAATTCCCCAAGATTAATTTTTTCACACTTAACAAAAAATGAAAACTTTATTGTCTTACGTTTATATTCCTTCTATGGATGCTTCCCTATTACCTTCCTTCCAGACCTCTATTTCTGCTTATTATCATTGAATACAAGACCATCAAAAAACATAATTTATAAATTATTGTCACGTAAAATAAGTTTATCATAAATTTAATATCCATGAGAATCTAATTAACTTCAATATCACAGATTTAATCTTGACTAAAACCAATTAAATTTTCTGTAATGATCCTAGTTATAATTTGGAGCATACCTTGAAAATTTGGTGAAGTTTTCTTCATTCACACTACTGAATCTTCCTCCTCCTACCTTAACTCCCAAAATTAATTTTCCATTATAATTAAAAAACTGTTAGGAAAATAATTATCATAGAAAATATTATTAAATAAATCCCATTCCAAGGCATCAAAATCATCCCTTTATTTGATATTCATAACCATTAACCTCCACCACACCTTTTAAATGATATATGTCAAGAGTTAAATTTTAATATTAAAAATAACTCATGACTTTGAATATATTCTCAAATGCTATAACCCATTCATTAGATATCATAGGGTATTATTATCTTTATAATTCTAGTGGGCGTTATTTCATAAAACCCTCGATAATAGACATATTACTTTATGATGAACATGGTTTCTCTCTATTATGGATACCACCACTATTTATAGACCTTGTTAACTGAGCCACAACAAAAAACTACTATATTCCTATTCTAACCATTATTGGTTACTGATTTTGTAGTATATTGTACTCTTATTACCTTCCTACATTGTCTTCTATA
This sequence comes from Viscum album, assembly GCA_963277665.1. Lineage (NCBI taxonomy): Eukaryota > Viridiplantae > Streptophyta > Magnoliopsida > Santalales > Viscaceae > Viscum > Viscum album. Next base: position 674,058,191 of record OY728123.1, read on the forward strand.
TTTCCTCTATGGAAAAAAATTATGAAAACACATTGATTGGATGAAGTATCATGGAAATATTATACATCTATATCATGTTAACATAACAATAAATTAGATTCTCTCAAAGGAATTCTATTAATATTATTTTACCCTATAAAATTTTCTAAACCCTACTTTGATACCAATTATAAGGACCCAACATTAAAACATTAAAAAATATTGCGTTTTAAAAAAATAATTTTTTTTTCATCCCTAAAGACCTTTTTTGATTTATAGTTGTAGATAATAAGGTCATAAATCTTCCATAATAAACATTAACAATAAAATTATGATGCTTCCACTAAATATATATTTTTTACAAAATAAAATACTTTTAAAATTAAATATATTTTATTTGCATGAAATTTTTTATGATTTTTAAATTGACATCATAATTTTTCATAATTATCCTTAAAACATATGAAAAATATTTTAAAACATGGAAGGAGAAAAATATTTATTATTAATGTACAGATACAATGGAATATGGAAACCTGTTAATGCATTTCAAAACTATGAGATCATATAAAAACATTTTCCTTTAATATAATAATATTTGAGCTCAAATAATTGATTAATTACCCAAGAAACTAGACTTACTTCCCAAAGTTTTTCATAAAAAAACATTTCAAAAAAGTAAAATGGGAAAATTATAATTAGGAGGGTTTCTTATAAAACAATAGAACCTATGAATTTTTTTTTCATAAAAACATACATTTTTTACTATTAAATAATGTAATGATTACTTTAAATAATAAACTATTCAATACCTTGTCAAATAAATATATTTCCAAGAAAACTCATTAATAAGCATATAGAATTCATGTATATTTCTCGGGAAATAATTTTCTCCCAACCCTTACAAAAAACCTTATAAGAACCCTTATAAATGGAATAACCCACTAGGTTAATTCCAATATCATTCTCTAAAGAACATAATCATCAACCAATGCATTGGAGAGCTATCTGAGGCTCTCAAATTATCATAAAAAATGTCCAAGGACCATAAAATTGAGAAAAATTATAAAATATTTCATTGCCATTATAAAACACTAGAATAATATTCTGTTTAATATAAATGCATAAGAACTTTTGGGCTTCACATAAAAATAAGGATAAAAATATTTTTTGTTTGAAAATAATTTAAAGAAAAATAACCATAAGAATGGGAAATTGGATATTATTTTAATTTTTTTTAAATATTATACATTAATCTTCTTAAATAATAATGTTCTTTTTAGTGGTAAATTATGCTTATTCCATATATGTTATTAAAAATATTCATTTCACAATTGTAAAATGTAAAAAATGACTTATTTGGAAATATTTAAAAGTGTTCTATTAAAAAATTTATAAATATAGTCAAACATGGTTTGCAATTAATTTTAATTTTCAATTAATTATAATTACAAAAAATATAAAACATTTTAATGAACAATGATATTGAGGAAAAATATAATAAAGATTTTAGAACTTTTAAAAAAAGTTTTTATAGAAAAATCCCTTAACTCGATTCTGAATTGTCACATACATTATTTATCATCTTGAATAATAATGTTATGTTAATTATTTAAATTATTTATAATATCATTAAAGTTTATCATATTTTTATTATTCCTTTTATTTCATTTTTTACTATGTCATAATTAATCACTTAATTGATTAAGTTTACTTCATGCATTTTGAGGATGTTATATTTATAAGTATCAAATGGATCAGGATTATATAATTTATATAATATTAATCATTTTATAATTATAGTTTTCATTCATTATTTAAACTTTTATAACCATCTATGTATGGTAGTTGGGGAAAATGAATTATGTTATAATCATAGAGTTTGCAGTCCATTTGTACACATGAATAACATTTACAGTTTTTAATGAACATGATATAAATAAGGTAATAATATTATTATTTCATTAAATTCACACACACACACACACATAGATATATATATATGATCTATTTAAGGTGGTGAATAAAAATAAAATTAATTAGTTTGTGAGGAGGTAGTCTGCACAAGCAATGGTTTTTTATTTTTTTGTTGGCTGGTAATGAAATATGTAGGATATTTATTTACCATTAAATAATGAAAATTTTATCATATATATAATATTATTTTTTATCCATAATTATTACCTTCCATAAGGCACAATAATTTAAAATTAAATACAACATCTCGCAAGGTGGTAATCTGTACGTACGCATGAGCGATATTTTTTATTTCCATTTGTGCGATACGTATATGATAAATGATTATACCATAAAGATAATGATATTTAATTTTATAATATATATATATATATATGTATTTATATATTATATCATAAAGTTTATGAGTGTTTTTGATAAGGTAAAATAATAAATAAACAGAACAAACTCAGCTAAGAACTATACCTATTATTCAAACAACCACATTAGGTATATACCTAAATACTTCCTAGGATGGTATCATGATTGAACCAGTGTATATAGGACATTAGGAGGGATTATTGGAAATGATTTTTTATGGATTGGATTATTAGAAATAATTTTTAATTGTGAAGAAGATAGGATATCAAGTGTTCTTTTATAAGATATGTAGATGACACACTTATATTTTTTCAAAATATTATAATATATTAATGTATTATCCATCAAATATTACCATAGTAATTGTCTTTTTTTACCTAAGTGACTATTCATAATGAAAAAATATGAAAGTGAACTAAGTAATAAATTTTAAAATTATGATTCCAAATGTATATACAATTTTATATAATTCAATATCAATTTGTTTCATAAATTAATTTTTAAATAATAACATGTAACTTGTTGAAAAAAATTTTTATAAAAAAATGATTTTTAAGTGTAAAAATGTATTTATAACATAATAAAGTGTAATGTTGATTAAATGAAATTTAATTGATTATTCTTAATCAAAATTAACTAATAAAATTTTTAAACCAGTCCAAAATATAATGTGACTCAGTAAATACATAAAAAAAGTTATTTTCATAAAAGTAAGTCTTTTCTACAATTCATCGAAAAATATTTTTTTTGGACAATTCATAAATCTTACCTCTAAGATTATTTTGGCTGGATGATATAAAAAATGATACCCTTTTTTAGATGAAAATTTTATAATCTATAAATTAAATTTTTTTATAACCATATAATACATGTAAATGAATTTAGTGAAAATAAAATTATTTCATTGTAGATTGGTAAATTAAAAAATATTATTATTATGAATATAAAAATATAAAAACTATGTAATGAATATATATAAGGAATTAAATTAAACTATTACTGAAATTTTATTTGTTTTTACACATGGTTTATTCTTAAAGCTATGACATGGTGTTTCTAATTGTATATTTGAAGTTTCCATCATATAGTGTCATTGCAGCCTAGCCTTTAAGATGCATCTTGGAGGTTACAATAATTTTTTGATCAACCAACTTTTACCCATTCTACTTTCTAGAGATAAATAGTGCATTTTTTAATGACATCATTGTCACCTAAATCATTATATAATTCTATATTTTCCTTTCTACCTATCCATCATCTTACAACATAGTATGTTAATTGGGACATGGTTTACCTTGCCTTTCAAAATTCAATTCTATTATCCATCCAATATCTTCCACTGCCATAGTAAAATTTCTTACTTAACTCTTTAATATTTTTGGTATATTTTATATACCCATTGGGGAGTTTAGAGAGAACTTTTATGATCCTTAGGACTAATTCTCTAACTCTATTGACATCTACTCTATGAAAAAAAAATTGTATAACTAAAACTGAAATCATTCATGGGTTGCGTCTAGGTACGTTATTTATTTCAACTTAAAATATCAATATAATTAGTATAATAATTTAAAATTGAGTTAAGGGATACTACAAACTTGATAACATTTAATGTATTAATTCAGATGATGACCATTAAATTTAAAATGTTTCTCTCCATCCTTTAGAACCTCCCCCGCTCTATCTAAGAACAATTTTATATTCATTAATGGACCCAAAATTCATGATTTTGACCTATATGGAATTAGTCACAAATAGGAATTAAATAAATTTAACTTTCATACTAGGTGTATCTCTTTCCTCTTAATGTGTTAGTCATTCCATATCATTTTATGTTCATTGTAAATTTCATCATTTGTATAAGCATCCCTCTAGATCTCTTTAATATTATTAAATTCTCGTAATATTTTCTAGTCAACTTCATCTTCCATATTATAATAGCATTGAATAATTAAAATGATTTATAGGTGATCTTAACTATAAGGTGGCATGGTTTCCCATATAATATCAAAATAATTACATCCCAAGTGGTGTCTTGTTAGCTACCCAGTAAGCCCACAAATCATCATTGAGTTTCCTTGACAAAACCTTTTTATTTTAGGTTATTATATTTTAAAAAATCTACTTTAGATCCCTATTTTAAAGATTCATTTGGCTACTTGATTTAAGAAAAAAAGATGTGCCCATGTTGTAATAAACCCCATATTTTTTCAGTACTTCCCTTAATAGATGGATCTCAAAATGAGTTACTTAATCACTAATTAGTATCTTTGACACTAAAAATCGAGAAAAAATGTTCTCTAAACAATTAATTAGTAACCACCATCATAGTTAGATATATGGTGGAGTTTTATTCAACCCAATTCTAAATATATCCAATAGTCACAATGATTTATTTATAAATAAATATTTTGGGGAAAGGGACCATAAAGTCAATCCCCCAAACATAAAAAATTGAATTTCAATGTTCACTAATATCTAAAAATATTTTTACATTTGGATATAGTGATAAATTTTAAAAATAGGCTTTCTTAGATATTAGATACATTTTATTCCATTCCATGGTTTCCTCTGTTTGGTTTGGAGTGACAGAACTCTAAAAAATATTAAATCTCACTCTTATGGACTCATTTATAAATTATCCCATCCTCTAATACTTATATATCAATGAATCATCCTATAAAAGTGAGGGAAACTAGTTAAAAAACTTTTATTAATCAAGTATGAGAATGTTAAGTAGATTCTCTCTATTTCTAAATAGTTCATCATGTTAGAAAACATTGGTCTAGCTATAAACTCTTTTGAAAATAGATTTTCATATATTAACTCATCTCAAATCTACAATTCTTTTCTTTAAGCATATTTTGTAACTTTATCCTTAAATTATGGTTAGAAACAACATTATCCAGCCCATTTTTATCCTAAACTTTAATATCAAACTCCTATATCCAAATAATTCACTAGATCAAGCTGGGGTTGGAATACATATTAATTAATAAATATTTAAATGTTACATTATTAGTGATGTCCACCACTTTATATATAATGGTTAGGGTATAAGAATGTCTAAAGAAAAACATAAAATAGGAAAATATTTCTATATAGTGGTGTAGTTGAGAGAATCTTCTGTAAAGGTCCTATAATACTAATAAATTGGTTGAAAAATTTCCCCTCCTATTTACAATCACTTTTTCCCCGGAAAAATATTTCTTAGCACACATCAATTCTAATGAAACTTCCCAATTCAGTACAAACATTGTTTTGGGAATTGATGAACAATATATTTGACTCCCTAAAATTCTCCTTACATGTCTCATCAAGTATTAATTTCATATATTTTTATAAGAGATAAGTGGGGTTGAAGATATTTGTGATAAATCATTGATAGATATTCATTAAAAAATAGAACGAGATAGAAAATTTCTGAATCTCCAAAACTATTCTTGGATATTTTAGTTCTTTAATCACATTTATTTTTTATATACTAACATAAATTATTTATTTTTTTATTCAATGGCCAATAATAATGGAATAATTTAACATGAAATGAGATTTATCACAATTTATCATAAGGCATGTATCATAACACTATTCAAGAACCATGTAAAGATTAGTTAAGTATACTTCAAATGAATACTTTATGAATAAAAATCCATCCATGAATAATTCATGTAGCACCAAAAAAATCCTTTAAAAAAGATGTTTTATGAACCATTGTAAATTTTTGGGTGAATTACCTAGGAAAAAGTAAACGTGTCAATAAGAAGAGTTTTTATGGGAATATGAATGTTTTATTTAGTTAGTCGTCAACTTCCATAAGAGTTTGGTTGTACATATAATAACCTTCCAAGAAACACTAGTATTCATTCCCTACAAAACTCTCTAATACTTGGTCAATACATGTAATTGGAGAATGATCCTTCCATATAGTATCATTTATATTCCTATAGTCAACACAAAATCACCATTACTTTACCATTCTAGAATAAATTATCTCATTATCAATCTTCACCATAGTTATTCCTCCTTTATTTGGTAGAAACTTGAGTAGGCTTATCTATTTGTTCATTGATACGGGTTAAATGATTTATAATAAAAAACATCATCACCTTATTTTTCAATACATCATTTATAGGGGGGTCAATCTTCTTTGGGGTTTTTGTGTTATCATCTCCCTTCATTCAGTCTTACATTATGTGAAATAAGATGAGTTGATGCCTTTAATTCTTATAATGATTCATGTTATCACATTTTTATATTATTTTAGTTCAATAATCAATCATTACTCTTTTTATTTATATAATACTATATAAAAAATAACTATAATCTCCAATCCTATCAATAATTAGTATCAATTATTAACGGGTGTTTTTTCTACCCTAGATTTGGTGATTTAAAATAAAGGAATTTAATTAAGGAAAATTATCCATTTTAATATTCCCTAAAAACAAAAAAAAATCATTATTCTATATATCTCAACTTCCATATTTTTCTCAATAAAAAAATTATTCCTCAATAATTTCCTCTGGCTTAGATTTGATATTTAATAATATATACCCTTATTTTGTAGAAGTGATCAGATGGTGGTCTTCTAGTTCATCACCTTGTTTCACAACTTTCGGGATATTGAATTGATTTTCTTTCTTCTATACACCAAAAATAAAACATCCTAGGTTAAAATTGATGATATCTTTCTAAGAATCAAGGAAAGGGTAACCCTGAATGATTAAAACCTATCATTCATCCTATATTTCCAAAATCAAAAGATCAACAGGAAAGATAAGATTTCCCATATTTACCAAGACATATTCAAGAATATTACTGTGATATTTCAATAATATGTATGCTAATTTTAATATAATTTTATATTTTGTATTGATTAATGTATGTGTTTTTAAAATGTTTAGTCTCATTAAGTTCTCACAACCCCCCAGATCACAAAGGGGTTTGCTGATGGTGCAATATCCAATTATGAAAGGAATAAAGAAACTCCCTAGATCTCAAATATTTAGTGGGAGTTTCTATTGAAAAAATTATTAACAGTCTTAAATTAATAAAAATAATTCCCAATTATACCAATTTATATTTATATTTAAGGGTTGTTCCTTAAGGAACTTTTCATATGCTAGCATTTTTGAAATGTACTTGGTGAATGGAATGTTGATGTAATGTTAATTGAAAATTTCTTTAAATTTATTATATTCATATTCCATATTCTCACATAAAATACAATCCATAAAATAAAAATAAGGTTGACACTACTAAAATAAAATCCTTTTAACTACCGTTTTGGTTATCAATTCATCCAGGGTCTCTCAATTTGATTTTTGTCATCCAATACTTTTCTCATCACAATCTCTTCTTACACTGGTGGTTATATCTCAAACTAAACATCCATAAAAAATTACTAATTATTATTTTGAAAATATCTTCCATTATTCATAAATAGGGACTTTTAATACACTCATGGTATATTTTTATTTCTTAAAAAAATTTATTTGTCCTCTCAGTTATCTCATGGGAGAGTTATCCCAACTAAGTTTCTATATTCTTTAGAAAAGCCTAGTTCTTTGGAAAATTGTTCTCATTATTCTGAAGGGTAATATCAACATGATCATGGTTTTGGCCAGTTTTCTATATATAATTTGTCACCATATCCAATAAAGAGTTGTGGGTTTCTTTCAATAGCGGTTGAAAATTCTGATATAGATGCAGAACAAATTGTAGTTGTGTAGTCTAAAAATTCTTGCTATTTATTTTGGGTTCTTAATAACATCGGGAAAACTATATAGTAAATTAATTATAAATAAAATTATGTTCACCACCTTCTATACAACCATTATTTTGATTATCTGACTATTATAATTTAATGAATTTTTTTATAGTATTGTTGAGTCTATATAGATTATAATATTAAACTTTTCTATTGAGATATCTTATGCTCATGCTTGAAAATATTGTAATATTTTTGGAACACAATATATATTACATAATAAAACTTGAGGAGGATTATAGGATAATCCTTTATTGAGGATTTTCAATAAGGTATTTATCTTTTTGAACAAGACTTCCATGTAATTTTCCAACTTTTCCGTCTCATCCACTATGTTTATACCTCTCTTGGGTGGGAGTTTCTTTCCATCCAATTGGGAAATATTGTATACAAGATCATAAATAATTAATTGAGTTCAATGGGGGTCTTTCTCATCAATCCTCTAATTATGGATGAATTAAATATGACACTATATTTATTTGGTAACCTAAAGAATTATGTTTTTACCTACATCTAAATAGTAACTCTGTGGTGTGGGAATCTCCATAGAAGATCCTTAAATGATTCCCAATTATCATCGGTATATTTTCTATCCCAAAATGTAAAATTTTGAATATAATTCTTATATTATTCATCTTCACTGGTTGAAAATATTTTTAAAACAAATTATGGAATTTTTTATCCCATGTCATACAAGACCTCATCGACTCTGATTTCAACCATTCATCGGCTTAATCCATAGAAAAAATGGGAAATATTTAAGTCATATGAAATCATAAGTGCCTAAATTGGTCATCAATGTATAATAAATAAATAATTTGTTTTTAAATATTAACTTGGGGATTATAATTTATCATTCCTCCAAAATGGACCAATTCTAAATCATTTGAAAAACACATAGCTTCTACTCAAAATTATAGTACGAATTATTAGAATAATGATTCTTTAATTAGTTACATGTACAGAGTCCATATTCCATCTACATAGTATCACGTTTTAATTTTTGGGTTATATAGATTATGTTTTCTATATCATCACATGATACATGAGCACTTGGGTTTTCCGTTATTTGTCTTTGATATTGAAAAACATAATACTCAATTTTGAGGTTAAATTCAAATTGTTCCTAATAATTAATTCTCTTGACTAAGTGATTGAAGTGTGGATCATGCACCTAGTGTTTTCATCAAGAAAAAATCACCCAACCATGAAAGTAAAATAGTATAAAAGGTAAAAATAAAACAATATAGTAAAAGAGTAAAATAATCAATTAGTATTAAATTCGTTAGCTAGTTCTATTGACTGTGAATATAAATGTTTCTATAAACATGACATTATCTCAAAAATCATCACCTCTTTTGGGATTATTTAATAGTTTATAATATAAAAACATATCACCCTAATCACTAAGTCTACACTTTTGTATTATATGAATTGAAATTATTGAGGTTGAACCACTACAAATATGGGGATCCTAACATAATGAAGAATTATAAATTGTTCATTCAATGAAAAAGTTTACAAAAAATGGTTGGAAGAGAGATTCAGAAATAAGGGATGGATTAATTCTAATAGTGAAGAAAAGACCAAACATGGATTGAGGAAAATCTTAATTGATTAAAAGTGATAATGGAATGATTTTAGATGGGGTTTACAAAAAATTTATGATTTACTTGTCTTAAAAATTATTATCTTAAATTAATTTAAATACTCATTGAAGTAATTAATTTTACATTTTTATCAATAATTAAACCTACCAAATTCAACTTATTTAATTTGTCTTAGGTTACATAGTAAGTTAATGTTATATTAATTTCTATCTCAAAATAAAATAGTGTATAAATTTTGACTATCCCTCTACCATTCTCATTTATAACATTGCGGTTCGTCCCCTAATAATAATCAATCTCACAAGGTGACTATGAAATATTGTTTTATTATCCTCAATGTAACATTTATATAACACATAATATTCAAAAAAAAATAACAAACCAAGTTGAAGTGTTACCCTCTTACTCTGAATCCACTATCCCATAAACAAATACCCACTCATGATAGAATGGGTAACCATCATAAATGAAATAGTTTCCTTGAGTAATGGAATAAGAATACACATTTGAGGAAAAAAATAAAGAGATTATATAGAAAAATAAAAATAACTCAATTAATATACAAATGTAAATATCTAATACAAAACTATAGAATAAACGTATTAAAGTTCTCAAAAAAATGTTCAAGTTTCTCCCTTGAAGTATTCCCTCAAGGGACCTCTTCCCTTTGGTATCTTTTCTCCCAAAATGAATTGTCCAGAATTTGATCACCTAAAGTTAAATAGATTATAAAATATATATACCTAGACACTACTATAGTGAAACAATTGTGATTATATCAAAATGTAATATAATCATTAATTTTCACCACATGTAGACTAGATTCACAATGAAAATGGTTCACTAAATCATGTGTAAAAAATACCCCCTTTTCAAAATTCAAGTATCCCAAAGATCACGATTTTATATTCGGATATTCTAATACCTATCTGAACCAACTTTAAATAACCTATAGAATGGATAAAATGTGTGATTAGTGTTACAATGTTAAGTTTATATAGCCCATATTTTATAGTTTTCTTATTTTCAATCCTAAAAAACATGATAGATCATCTATGGCGTTGAATGAACTCTCCACCTTCTATTAAGAAATAGTGTACTCTTACATATTGAGGGATCCTGCTAAGTTACCCTTACATATCCCTTTACTCTCATTGGTACTCATACATATCTCTATTATTTATATAATATATTTCTAAATTATAAACCTATAAATATGAAGGAAATTTACATATTACTCAAGAAACTCTTACATATTTTACTCCCATAGGTATATCTGGGTGAAAGGAATTTGTTTCATGGGGTAGTTTTTTTAATAGTTTACCTTATTACCCTTACATAACTCAGATTTCGTATTTTATATTAAGATATTGTAACATGGTTCCATTGGTTTAACCATTGTTCATCCTCCATATGTTACCTTTAAATGACTCTTATCTTCAATCATGACAAGATACAAGGGAAGTAATGCGATTTGGTTCATGATTATTTAAAAAATATCCAATGCTCTCAAATCTAACATAAATATGAAAGCATAAGGTTCTTTTCGGTCAATAAAGTCTCACAATGATTTTCCAAATAGTATGCATATTTTTGACTCATGAAAGATAGAGAATCTTAATTGACATACCTATTAGTCTCAGGGATAAGTTAATCCATATTTCCATACCCATCGGTCCCAAGGGAAGGAAATCCAAACTGGTGTACTCATCACTATTATTAGGAATTAAACCCCACGTATAATACTCAGAAATTTAATGGGGTAGTATATACCTCATGGAATACTCATAATTATAAGTGTTCTATACATTACACCTATAATAATTATAAAAATCAAGGGGAAGTATATCCCACATGGAATACTCATTAGTCTTAGGGGTAGTATGTATCACCTGGTATATCCATTATTCTTAGAGGGTAGAACATCCAAACTTCTGTACTCATCATTATTAGTGGGTAAATATATACCATCCTAAATATTCATCTTCTTTAGAGGTAATTATGTCCCATATATTATAGTCATTAATCTCAAGTGGTATTGAATCCCACGTAGAATTCTCATCAATCGTAAGGGGAATACATCCCGTTAAGTATACTCATCAATATCATAGGTAAGTATTTAACACATGGAATAATCAATAGTATTTGAGGTAATTACATCGCACATGAGATACTAATCTATATAAGGGGTTACTTTATCCCACATTTCATATTAAAATTTTTTGGGGGCAGTATATCCTTGGTGAAATACTCATCTGTCTCTAGATTAGTACATCAAACATGAAGAACTCATAAGTATCAGAGGGTAGTATATTCCAACTAACATACTCATTTGTCTCAGGGGGTAGTGCATCCCATCAGGAATAATCATCAGTCATAGGGTGTAGGAAATCCTTCCTAAATTACTCATCAGTTTTATATAGATTCACATACCACTTAACATACTCATTAGTTGTAATAGGCAATACATCCCACCTGGCATACAAATTATTATATCAAAACATCATATTATATGTACTTGTATTCTAGGATAATTAATAAAATATCCCTGGATGAAATAATTTATAATCAAAGGAACTCTATAATTTATCATAAAATGTCATAAAATTCAAGAACTATCATATTTACATGCACAAGGTGGTAAGATTCCCATCCTTAAAATAACATCACAAGCTTTTAAGTGAATAAAAATCCCCATCTTTATAATTATAAAATAATAGATCCAACTCTCTCATCCGTCCTTGAGTCTATCAACCATCATATAAGAATTTTTTTTTGGATTAAACATATTGATATAACCATAGGAAAGACTATTCCTCGAGATGGAACTCAGAAATAACCTATAATCCCTTTGGAATCCCATGTCCCAAAGCAACCATCAACCAAGACCTTCCACCATAACACACTGAATAAAAATCATTATTTTCCATTTTCAATAACGAGTTTAATGGGGACCGGTACCCCAATATACAACCAAAACTACAAACAAGAAAGACAAACCTTACACGATACTGAATATTAACATTACACATCATAATATCTATAATCATCTCCAAAACCCATGCATGATTGTTCTTCTCCCGCAGCCTATTCCCACTCTGGATGCCTCCAAAAATTTGAACTTTGAACCCCACTTCTAAGCTGCTCTAGTGAAGGCAGCTCAGATGAAGCAACTTTTAACACACCTCCATTTTCCAAAGTAATAACCACCTCTACACTCCTCTTAGAGGAAGATCTAGTCCACCTCGACTACAGAAGGTGAGAGTAATCCTTCCTTGTTATTCTTCTTGTTGATGTAGACAAATGACCTTCACCTGCATCCATCCTCTGATTCCCACTCTTAACAATATCACTGAATGAAAGGCCGACAGGTCCACTCACAATTCATGAATCCATGTTTGTCGAGAATTCCTTAATTTCCAACCATAAATCACCCTACCCATTTTTGGTCAATAATAATCATTTCCCTATAACAGCATTGTTATGGTAAATTTTCCCATTCCATCTATTAGGTCATACTCTACATAGTGACATAGCTAAATACTCACCTATATTTGGTGACTGTAAATGGGGAATCAATTTACCTCTAATTAGGCCTTTATTGGACTCTATCTTAATTTCACATAGTGAGATACCACTAAAGTATCCTATTATAGTAAAATAAATATCATCCCCTAATGCGGTTGAAGGGAATCTTGAAGGTTCATGGGAACATTCACTAGGCCATTTATAAATCCCTAGTTTGTGATGTTTAGTCTCCTATTACTAAATATTTCCTGGTGGATAATATTTGGTTTAATTTCACTCAATTTTTCCCACTAATATTTCATAAAATTATATAATCAAATATAAATGAGGTAAAATTAGGGACAACCTACTTCAAGCACCTAACTATTTTCGTATGTCAGATCACTACATCCTTAACCAAAAAAATTTCAGAAACATTCCTCACCCAATAAACCTTGATTAATATAATACAATTTATAATTATTTAAAAAAACTTATAATTAATATTTTTAATGAATTAAAATCTTTTCAATTATATAAAAAATGTAGTAAACTCATGAGGTGTCTTATGTTTGTTGAAACCCCATGAATTAGTGTGTGATCCCCTCCCAACATGCATACCAACCTCTAATGAGGTGATGTATAAGTGTGATCATCCTCCCTATACCTTATAATTTCTCCTCACATTAAATCAATATGATAATGAAATTATTCAATTATTATTTGATAAAATAATTAAAAAATCCCTAAATTCAACCATCTCAAACCTGAGGAAACATGGAAGGAGAAAGAGTGGGTGTAGAATGAAATATTACTCACCACAATATCCACGATAAATGAAAACCAACCTTCATAGATCAAACGTACATAGATAGTAGGAATTATAGGATATTATGTTCATCTCCCCACTCTTCCCAACTAGTGATAACAAAATATCCCAATGGGGGTGAAAAAAATGTGTGTAGAAATGAACCTTTTTCACAATAAAAAAAAAACATATTTGGGATTTATGAGGTACCAAATACACATATACTTTTGGAACTTAGTACCTAATTGATTAATTGATGGATGCAACAAGATGAACAGTGGACAGAACAAGTGGACCCTCTCCCTGGTGGGTATACTCGGTACAAAATGATACTAGACGAGGTACGTGGTGGCCTTCTACAACAACCTTCTTATACTTTTAATTTAATGAACACCTCCAAATTCATTTTATTTTTATGTCACCCAAACTTACACTTAAAAAAAATATTAAACATTTCTATGTCTTACTCTTATTAGAAACCATTTTTTTCTACAAATCCACAGTCATATTATAATAAATATTATTACAATTACGATTATTCAACGGGATAAAATGAAATCCTATTTGTAGAGGGACTATATTGATCAACATATTAGTTCTAAAAATATATGATTTATTCTTTTAATAATCCATCAATATGTCAAAATACCATAATTTGGTTGATCTTATATCAACCAAACACACTTTTTGATATACATGTTCCAAAATGTTGATCTCTGTGTATGGGAAAAACATTATTTTCTTATAATCATAGAACCTGTTTAGGGATAATTCAAACTTTTCCTTTATAATATATAATGTAACATAATTTATAACTTTCTATTAATAGTAGGAAAGTAATTATTTTCTAAATCATGAGAAGATCCTTAAATTTGATGGATTGGGTTTAGAAAAATTTTATTTTTAACATCCGAATGGATTTTCGGGATCGTCTCCAATGAATTTGTGGCTACCAAATGTATTTTATCTATAGTATATTTTTTTTTATTCCCTTTTTTAAAATATTTAGTATGAACATATTGAGGCTCTCTAGTATTAATGGGTAAAATATCATCTTGGAGTACTCAAAACCAACCATTTATGTAGTAATTCAAACACTAATAGTATAATGAAGGGATAACTACATGTAGATGAAACCAATACCTCTAAAGTATTATTTTTAATGTAATATACTAATTAAAAAAATATTAACTCAGTCATAGAGACCAAATCACCAAACTGGTTCTCAATAATAAATTCTCAAATAGTTTATATCTCCTTTTATAATATACCTAAATCAATAGATTGAATGGGTCCAGATCAGTTTTTCTATATCTTATATAAAGAAGTATGTTTTCTACAATGAGGAAAATTCCAAAACAATTATCCACTATTAATTGATGTATCTTTACATCATTGATATTATTAAAGATATAGAGAGGGTAAATATGCCTTTATATGATCACATCCTCATTTCTTCGAAAATTTAGTGACCACATAAATTTTTTACACTATGATTTCTTTGATTGAAAAGTATAAGTGGTAGAAACTTTTGTATAACACTCTTGATGGTTTGTTAGAGACACAACAAGGAACTACCTATGATACTCTATTAATTAGGGGAATTCCAGTAGTAAAAGTTATTTTTGTGAAATTATTGTATTATTTATAACAATACATTTCTTTTCCAATGACATATACCACTCTACACAAGGTATTCTATTGAATTGAGGTATAAAAGGTTTTTATACTTAAAAAATCAGTTCATTTAGGGAATGAGAGAGTGGTATTTCCATTGATCATGGAATATTATGGTTTAAAATTAATAAATAATGGGGTTTATAAGATAATTTTAGATATACTAATATATTAAATAATTAGATGAGGTAAGATGAATTATCAGCAATAATTAGATTTTATCTTCATAACCATTGAGCACTAAAAATTTCTTATCTTAGTATTTTAGTGGAATAAATTAAGTTCTCAAGGATTATCCCTCAATAATGAATCATTCATTAATTAGATACCCTTTTTCCATGATAAATACTATAGGAACTATTTAAGGGAACTAGTTTATATGCTTGATAATGTGTTTGTACATATCAATCAATCAATCGAATAATGTTGACAGAGTTAAATAAAAAATATATATTATATGAATAGTGTGATTCGTGGTTAAGTATCACCCAACTCCCCAAATATAGGAGTATAAAATAAAAGAGGGAAATTTTTGGATTTAAAACAAGTAGGGGTCCCTCATACTTATAGTAATACTACCCATGTTGATCATTTCTCATCTAAAGGGATTTCAATATTGAAAATTTTATCAATATAACTAATTGTGGGATAAGAGATGTGGTTATCATATTCAATCATTCATGAATCATCCCATGTGAATGGGAAAATAAAAAACATTTCATACATTAATTTAATTTTATGCATCATTCTTCAGTTCCTCATGCCACCCAACACCCTAATCATAATATTCTAGGGCAATTAAAGATAATAAGACACATTCTACTTTTTTCATGGTATTTAATTTTTTCCCTAAACCTTATTATTATATTTTCTATACCCCATAATTGAATATATAAAATTATTTAATCATATATATAGATTGAATAATTGTAATGATTGATCAACTCCATATATTTCAGTTTCTTAATCTCTAGACTTTTGAGAATGTTAGTTTCAAGAGAATATTATAAATAACCAGTAACATTCTATAGATGAAAAGTAAAAACCCTATATATCATTTCTTCATAAACCTGATGTATCTGATTATTTAAAAAATATAATAATGTTGTGTTATGTAGTACATGTCACTATTGATTTTTGGGTGGAGGAACTGCTTGGATATAGAGTTAGAAAAAATATAGAGTTTGTACTACTACCTATATATATTCTTTTCTAGTTTTACTCACATGTTTTGGTGGTTTTATTTGGAGTTTTAGTTGGTATGAAATATTAAATACTATAAATAGTTTATAACTGTACAAAAGTTTTAAATTCTATAGAGTAATTAATTGGGAATCCATTTTGGAGATAAATTCCTTAAAATATCTTTCAAATATATATTATCATCAACTGTTATTAATAGAGATATAGGTCAATATATTATTCTATAAATATAATTACCCTTGATTCTCTTACATAGATATTACATCTTTTTAGATGAATATTTATTACTTTATAAAAACACAAACCTGAAAACCATAATAGTTTAATTAATTTTGAAACATTTAAGATAATTTTCTAATTTGGTGAATGATCTTCAATATCTCCAAAAAATAATTTTTTCCAAATATTAAGGCTCTTAAGAATACTCTAACTAAACCTTTCTATATAATAATGTTAAGGAAACATAAAAAAGGGTGAGACTGGATGCTCATTAAGGGTTAACATAAGAGATATCAATATAATATCACATGAAATAATAAGAAAAGAATAAGGGTATGACATAATGAACATAATTTAAAAATATCATACCAAAACATTCATGGATAATATAAAACATTCATAGAATAAAAACTTATCATTTCAGAAAACATGTTCCATATGAGTGAGAATCATAATAAATTAATCATGAACCATAATATCAAATCATAAAAGTGTTTCACAATCATAAATATAGAAAATAATTTTATATTTCAAAGAAAACTACCATAAGAATAAACATAGTGGATCATGACTTATCATCGATTTTCTATTGTGGACCAGGATACACCTGTTTCCCCTTATGGATTAGGAAACCTGTATTTACCATAGTGGACTACGACACACTTGTTTCTAATAGTGGATTAGGAAACACATGTTTACCATAGTGGATAATGTCTAATGAATTGTTTCACATCATAATATCATGATATATTAAGTATTACATAATTAATTAGAGGGATATATAGGTAACACCCATATCATAATAAGAACTATACTTATGTGTGCCATAATATCATGAAAAATTCAACATATCATCACATCATAACCTGTGAAAATAAAATGGATATTATAAATAGATCCTCAATTAACCATAGAATAACCTGTAAATAATGAATGTGTTTCATAAAAATTTGATCAATATAAACATTAATAATATAGATAAATAATAAGGATGACATAATTAAAGAATATACCTTGTAAACCATAAGTAACATCATAGGATTTCATCTTATATTGAAACTAATTCTAAAAGAAAACTTTGACCATTTCTTGAGAAAAGTAACATTTCTTTGAAAATCAATTTTTAAATCTCAAATTCATAAAAATATTATGGAAATACATTTCATTGAAAATATGAATGAAAAATTATAAAAGAAGATTTTGAAATAATTTAAAACATTACATGAGAAAAATCTCTTCTCCTCTTAAAAAACATTTTAAAACATATGATTGTTTGAAAATAATTGTCTTTGAAAAATATAAATTAAAAATTATTAAGGAATTTTCATTTTAATGATTTTTTATGATGTTAGAATTTTTTTCTTTCCATACTTTTTAAAATGAAGATTCCTTTCACATTTTCGATAAAATCCAAGTAAGAATTATTTCGAAAATGAAATGAAAATTACTTTAAAATGAGTTTGTAAAAATTAAAACATGGATAAAACTTTCTTTTAAAAATCATAAGATAAAAATAAAATATTTAATAAAAAAAATTTAGAAAACATTTTCAGAAAACATGGATTTTGAAGAAAATAGATTTCCGATAGAAGAGATAAGGAAAATTGGAATTATTAAGAATTTCTCTCAATTATCTTAATTACAAAAGTGTGAAAAAATGGAACTATTAATTAAATATAATTAATGACTAGAGGATAATACAATTAATTATTTTATTGAGATATAGATCATGATATTTAATAATCAAGAAACATAATCATAAACAATCCCGATAAACTATGAGATTGTAATGTAAAATATTTTACAATTTAGTAAATTTGAATCATAAACCCCATTAAAGAATAAAATAAAATGAATCATAAAATATCATGGGGATAAAAAATGAAGTTATTTTATGTAAAATTTTTAGAATTTACATATGTGTATAACATAAGATATTTCTCAAAGAAAGCAAATTGATAAAAAAACCCTTACTGCTTTGGTAACATTTTAACCATTAACCCCATGCAATATAATTCCTAAAATGGATAGGTAAATACAAATAATTATCAGTATAAGAACACTAAAATACTTTTACTGGTTTTATAAACACCACATAAATGAAATAGTTAGTGAATATGGAATGTTTCTCAAAGAAGTAAAAAGTGAGATGGAAACCCCTTACTTTAAGTCTTGACTTCTATTGTACTAATTAAAAACTACTATATAATAAATATAAATTTATTATAAATCTATTATAAAACCAAATTCATATATATCATACCATATATGATTTATTTATGACTTTTATTACCCATTTATTCACAATTATTTATTAATGTTATGTTTCAGGTAACAACCGCTTTATTTTAAATATATGTTTTGATATGGTATATTTTTGGTCCTATTACTTTGATCATGGTACCATAATATCCTGAATGATAAAAATTATATAAATATAATTTATATTAAGTATATATTTTTTTATAGTAATCCATAAAATTTAGTAATATAAAATGATATACATCGTTCATAGAGACGGTATGCCATACATACACATGAATGATATTTCAATTTTCTTATTGGATAAAAAATAAATAAATTTATGTGATATATTATCATTAAAGAATAATTTTCATTCAATATATATAACATAATTTAATTAAAAATATTTTTAATAACTTCAATTTAATGAATTAATGAATAATATAGCTTCGGGAGGTGGTAGTCCACCATACACATGTGCGACATTATCATACTCCCACAAAAATGGGAAGCATGAAGGTATATATGATATAATAACTTAAGAAGGAAACTAATTTCATAAAAATCATATATATATATATAATAAATCAATAATTATTTTCATATGCGATGAGTGTTAATGAAAAAAATGACATTTGTTCGTGAGGTGGTAGTCTATCGTACATATGAATGATGATTTTATAACCCATTTGTCAGAAGTGGAGATAGTTGTTGTTAATTAACTAAATGTAAAAACATATAAGTGTAATTACGATACTGATGTTAATATATAATCATGATATAATAATAATTTAATTTGGTGGAGTAATAAATAAAACAAAAACACTTGTTGATGAACTTTGCCTCTTCTTTGGGTATCCTCCATAGGTTTGAAATAAAATCCTTTGATGGATTTATTTCAAACATAAGGATTATAGGATGATAGGAAGGAAGTTTTTATGTAATTTTTTTAGGTATTTTCATTATCAAATGAGTTTTAAGGTGTGAATAATATCGGAGGGTGACATTTTATAAGTGGGGGAGAGGACACACATTCTATTTTTTTTAAAATAATTGAGTGATCCCATGTTTTTCACATATAAAAAAGGTAAAAAATGATCCATTCTCAAACCCTGTAGGTTTAAAAGTCTAAATATGTCCATAAAATGGTTTTTATACATGTTTATATGTTATTTGTACCCAAATCTTTTTAGTTTAACCCATGGTAAACCCATTTTCACTACAACTGCAATAATTAATTTTTACTACATTCACAATTCATTTTAGTCAAATATTTTTTTTAAATTAATTTATATTATAATTTATTATTTTAAAAAAATATGGAATCCATTTTTCGAAATTCCATTCATATAATTTGTGAATTGTAATTTAAAATTAATCCCACAAACATAAGGGAAAATAGGGTTTTTAAGAGAAAATGCTATAAAATTTCCCATGTTTTTATATCAAAATTCAATATGAAATTGACTAAAATAACATAAATTATATTAATGGATTCATAATTTAATTAATTTAATTTTAATAATAACTGATGATGTAATTTAACTTTTTAAATATTTTAAAGGAAAAGTGAATTTTTAATTAAAACTAGATATTATTCACTATTTATCAAAAAATGGATCATTTTAAAAAAGATATCGAAAAAATCACCCTAAGAAAATTTTGATACTAAAATTTAAAAAATGAATTTTATTTTTTCAAATACCAATTCTAAAAGTTTTAAAAATTAAATTTTAAATATATACACCAAAGGAAAAAAGAAATGATTCCATTTAGAAAATACATTTTAAGGGTAAAATTGAATTTATTTTTATATATTATCTAGAAAAATTAAAATATGATTGTTTAAAATTTGATTGAATATATAATTTAAGTATTTATTTAAAATCATCCCCCAAAATAGATTTTGTTAATTTATTATTATAAAATGAATTTGTGTATACAAATAGTTTTTATGAAAATGATTTCCATTATTTTTAAAAAGTTTTTATTTACATTTATAATTAATTGGTCACAAAAGAATTAATTATATATATATACATGCATAAAACATATATTTTCATAATTTATTTAATCCCATTCATACCCTTTATTCTTATGGCTATGTGATAAATATCATATTAAATAACAATTTTTTAATAGCATGTCATGTTTCATTTAAAATCAGTGTTGCGTGTAATACAATCCAAACTCAGTGTTGTGTGTAATTAAATTCTAACTCAATGCTTCATGTAATTTAATATAAAATTATTTTTTCATGTAATATATAATATGAAAAGGATTAGTTTAATTTGTAAAAAACTATTTCACAAAATCTTAGGATGTTACATTCTACCCCCTAAAATGAATTTATCCCTAGATATTCTATCAATAATAAATGGTTTAACATTTGAAAATTCATTCAGGTAAACTCACATTGTATAAAAAAATAATTAACATTTTTTCTAAAAGGGAAAGTTTGAAACCTAAATTGTACCTAAAGTAACTTGTAACTAGGATTCCACAAAAGAGAACATAGGTGGGAAGTAGATATTTGGAAATGGAAGAAAAGAATAAATTATTATAAAGAGTGATAGTGATCATTGGTCATAAGAAAGTTGATGATCCAGAATAACCAACAAAACAAGAATCACTAATGATTTAAGGGACTATTTGATTCTTTAAAAATAAAGTTACTTGGATGAAATTTCGGTTTCAATATCATTTTACTAATTTTTGGGAATTCCTTTTCTATATTTACCAAGAACATATACAAATGTACTTACTTTATATTTTTTATTTTATAGGAAAAATTTAATCCTTTGGTCGTTAATTGAACAATTTTAAATTCTTATCTTACTCGAAGAGATGAATTTTTATCATCTAAATCACTAAATAAGATCTATAATACAATTATAATTCATTCCTTCTATCTTAAAAAAGGGTTATCACTAGTTATCCAATATGGATAAATCTTCATATGCTAATTTAATATGTTTTTATCTAAAACGTCATCTAATGTTAAAATCAAACCATTCCATAAAAGGTTAACCTCACGATGCTTAAAAAATTAATTATTTATAAATAATATTACATTAATCCTCCATATATCATAAATTACCTCTTGATATTCACCTCTGAAACATGTGAATACCTTCATAATGCATTCTCTTGAAACATGGTAATTACCCGAGTTACAATAAAACCTTATTGAAAACATAAATTCTTTGTCATTCCGTATTTAAAACATTTTTTAAAAATTTTTGGGGGAAAACACCTTTTTTAAAAAGAAAATAATATTTACATAAAACATTTATTATTCGATATATTACTTAAATACAAAAATACAATAAACCCCATTAATGATAACATAACCCACATTATTGACAAATCTATTATAATTTTCAAGGTTATAAATTCTATTCAATTTACTTTAACAAAATCAACCATCTCTTTATCCAAAATAAACACCATTTTCTCAACCATAGGAACATATTAATGTTTATATTCACTTAATCACGTGTTTTCCATAAAATACTTTGTTTCCATTGAATCAATTTTCTTGGTCATTTGTACTATTCAAAATATTCTTTCACATCCTTAACAAAAAAATTATATTGAACGATACTTATTTGTATCATGATTCAAATGACATAATCATTAAATTACAATACATTAACACTTAATTAATTCCACATCATCCTTAATACATTAACTAGGATTCATAATCTTTTTCCTTAATAACTTTTTTCCTTTCATATGTAATTCATAGTCTCTTTATTAACAAAAACAAAACAATTAATTATAAAATCTTGCTATTTTTATTTAAAAAATGTTTTGTAGTACATTGATATACATAATTACCATACATTTCAAATTGAAAACATTCAATGGTTGATGATACATTAAGAAGATCATTATTTTCATCCATTACATTAACCAAATTCTTAATTTTTCCTTTTAAATTAATTTCTTTGTATCCTTATTTTTCACACCCAAAACATTTTATTGTCCCTATGAGACATTCCATTGAGTTCTTATTTCCAAATTTTCTAAATATAAGAAACTTATTCTTATTTCCCCCACACTCTCCACTACCGAAAATCTCAGCAAACTCAATTATTCTATTTATTAATGAGTCCAATACTTGGTTAAGGTGCATGTTGTTAATCATGTTTCATGACAAATGTTTAAGAATAATCACAATATCCTATACTAAAATTATTTTCCCATTTGGATACTCCTTAGAAATTTTTCCACCAAATTCACAGTTAACCCAATTCCTTCTACTTCCTTCTATTGACTAAAACCCAAAAAGAATAGTATGAGAAACATTAATCATTGATAAAACCAAATAATAATCGAAATCACTTATAGGGTATCTAAATAATGAAAACTTATTTCCATTTTATAACACCATATTATTATCCTAGTTCATTCATAGTCATAATATAATTAAATCATTCATGATGGTTTGTAAAGTGTTTTTTTATTTCCAAAATATATCCTCCAGGAGTGTTAAACCAACTATGTAGAAAGACCCATTATTATGGACTAGGTAACGATTGATTCCCATTTAATAAAATATTTTTGTGGTCATTAGACCTAGGTATATTTTTTCCCTATCCACATCCAATTTATTATCCATATAAGGTTTTAATTTCTTTAAAGAAACTTTCTATATACGTTACCAAAATTCTTGGACATTTTCATATACATTGACTCATCCTTAAACAAATATTTTGAGAAATCCCTTGACATATCCTTATAAACATCTATAAGGATCTCATTAATTTTTTCTCATTCTAGTTTCCAAAGGTTAACTAAGACCTTCCCCTAATACTAACTATAATGACCCAGGATTCTTCTATAGGGATATAGCATCTTTTTAGATGAATATTCATTACATTACATGGACACACACCCAAAGACTGTAATAGTTTGGGGAATTTGGATACTTGGAAGAAAATAGATTAATATGGTGAATGATCTAAAATATGTCCAATAAATATCTTATAACATAGTAATTATCTTAGTTATAACCTACCAAAAACTTTCTTTATAATAACAGGGAAGAAAAAATAAAAACGAGTGAGCTCAGGTGATTAGTAAGGGTAAACCTAAGAGATAACAATATAAGATCTTATGAAATAATAAGATATTAATAAGGGTATGTGATCATGAATATAATTTATATAGATCATACACAACCTATTTCGGATCATAAAAAAGATTCATGGAATAACAAAATTTTATTTCAAAAAACATAGTCCAAATGAGTGAGAATCATTATAAATAAATCGTGAAATATATACTTTTATCATAAAAGTGTGGAATAATAATTAATATAAAAAATAATTGCATATGTCAATGTAAAATACCAATAACATTTACATAGTAGATCAGGACTTATAACTTGTTTCCTATTGTGGATTAGGATGAAACTATTTCCCATTGTGAATCATGACACACCTATTCTCTATAGTGGATCACAACACACTTATTTCCCATAGTGGATCTCGGTGCACCTATTTTCTATAGTGGACCTAGACACACATGTTTCCCATAGTGTATCAAGTAAAATGAGTTGTTTCCGATAACTATATCATGAGATATAAATCTTTACCTAATGCATTAGAGGGAGATATAGGCCCCACCTATCTTACAATAAAAACCATATTTATGTGTTCCATAGTATCATAAAACATTCAATTTATCATGTCATTATTACCCTAGTAATGAAATTGGGTTTCATTAAAAATTCATCAATTCACCATAATATAACCCCAAAAAAATAAATGGGATTCATAAAAATTTCATCAACATAAAAATTTACCATACAAAGATAGAATAGTAATGATATCCTTAAATATTATCCCCAGTAAAAAATAAGTAACATCAGAGGATGTAATCATAGATAGAAAATAATTTTGAAGGACACATGGACCATTTATTGAGGAAAAAAACTTTTTATTGAAAATCATTTTTAATTCTCAAATTCAAAAAATATTTTGGAAAGAATTTTGTATTAATATAACCATAAAATAATTTTAAGGAGGCTTTTAGAATCATTTAAAATATTTATTGAGGAAAATATCCATTCAAATTTAAATAACTTTTAAAAATATAAAACATTTTTAAAATATTTTTATTTGAAAATACTATTGAAAAATTATGAATGAATATTTGAAATAATTATTAGTCATGACATCAAAAAATTAGGTTTATACCATACATTTTAAAATGAAGATTCCTTTCACATTTTTCTTAAAATCCCAAAATACACTCATTGGAAAATAACAAAAATATCCATTCAATTTTTCTATAAATGGTAAAACAAGGGTAAAAATTTGTTTTAAAAATAATAGGATAATAATAAAAAAATTGAAAACATTTTAAAAAAACATAGTTTAGGATGAAAAGGGAATTCCTATCGAAGAGATAAATAAAGTAGGATTTTCTTAATAACATTTTCTCAATTGTCTTATGTATCAAAGAGTGAAAAAATTGTACTATTAATTGAAAATATCCGGAATATCTAGAGTATAATAAAATTCATGATCTTATTGAGAGAAGAATCATAATATTATATCATTGGAAACATAATCATAAATAATCCGGATAAATGATGAAATTTTAACGTAAATATTTACCACTTTGGAAAATTTTAATCACAAACACCATGAAATAATAACATTAAATGAAACTTAAATATCATGATCATAAATAAATTCACAATATTACATATAAAATGGTATGTATATACACCTCATAAAAGAACATAGGCACATAACATAACATTTTTCTCAATGAATGAAAATTGAGGCAAAAATACCTTACCGATTTTGTAAGGTTTTAACTATAAACCCATTGAAAGAAAGATACTAAAATGGATAGGTAAATAAAAATAAATATCATTATAACAATCTTATAACACATTCATGATCATTATAAACACCACATAAAATAAATTGGTAGTAAATATGGCATGTGTCTCACAGAAGTAAACAATGAGATGAAAATCCCTTATCTAAAGTATTAACTTCCGTTGTAGTCATTCAAACATCATGTACAAAGAATATAAAATTATTATACATATATTAAGTAAAAAATAATATATATCATTTCATATATGAATTGTTTCCTTTTAAAACATTTTTATAAATAATTCCATGTTAAATTTAAATTTTGGGTATTAACTGCTTTGTTTTTTCTTATATGTTTTCATTTGATATATTTTTCCCTCTCTCTTCGATCATAGTTACATAATCTTTTGAATGATATACATGATATAAATATAATATATATTCATTATATATGTATTTATATCAATCCATAATAATTCTTTATAGAAAATAAAATACAACATTAATGGAAACGGTAGGTCGTACTATGCATGAACGCTATTTCCATTTTTATTGTCAAACAAAAAGTGTCATGATCCATCCCAATGGGGAACATGACACAAATACCCTCCCACCTATAACAGGCCATGGGATGGAGACTAGCGTTGGGTAGACATATCACTAACATGGGAGACCTTAGCATAAGTACTGGTACACCCACACACATCTCCAAGAACAATCATTGATGAAATGTAAAATAAATGAGAAACCATGAATTAAATCTTCTAAATACCATAACTAGAGTATGTTTGGAAGTAATGGAAATTAAATAGGGCCAAATACAAGCCCACCATAATGAGTCTAAAAATTAGTAAAACATGAAATTAAACTGGGGAGTTCTATTAAAATACTGTAGGAACAAACCTTAGTCTCTCCAGTCTCACTAAGAATCATATAGTCTTGGGTCATCTAGGAATCTATCAAAGGAGATATAATCTTCATAAAACAAACACATGTAGGAAAATCCTATACTGGGGTGATTATTACAATACTTATCATTATACCCCAAAACCACAAAGCATACAACAAATAACTTAGTCATATCTACATGGGTATATGTCTACTGAACATATAACAAGAATATCTAGATATACTCAGAAAGACACATAGTCTAAAGGTATTTCACAACCATAATACCGGCCTAGGATTTTAGCTAAAAGGTCCCACAAGCCACTAATTAGGTAGATCACACTCCATGAGTCTAAAATCACTAATGACATCTGTCTGATAAGTATTGCTTGTCGGGTCTCACTGTAGGATGTACATTATGAAATTATAAAGAGATATGACACACATATGAGGATCAATCCTAATGGAATGAGTTATACCAAAAAATCAATCTGGATTGACCTTCTATGTAGAGGGTCGATGCCTGTATAGTGTTGTTCATGACGACACCAAGAACTCTACATAGGGCATGACGATGAATAGGGGATCTCACTTTGGGCTTCACAGAGGGAATATAAAAACTATATCGAATAAGTCCTACTGAAGGGATAGTTAAACTATTTTTAGGAGGAAATTTATTAATAACCATTAGGTAATGGATAGGGGGAACTTTACCTAAAGAAATTGGTCCAAGATATAGAGGAAAAGAGATCAAAGATAACTTCTTAGGAGTACACTATGTATAGTATTGTTACACACCAGATCCCTTTAAACCAAGGTGCTTCCATATAAAAAACCCATGTCCATGTTTGTGTAATAGTACTCAGAGTGAATATACCCATGTACTATGACACATGTATTTCTGTGTACACCAATGCAAGCCCTGTTAGTGTGGGAGGATACGACATGCCCATGACCGTGTACTCCAACCCATGACTGTGTACCCTCTTTGGTACACACGGATCTACTGGGGAAAGGTCACATGTTGTGTGGTAGGGTCACACACTGTATGATCCTTAAATTTCTCCCAAAACCCAAGAATCCTCTTGGAGGGGAATACACGCCAAATAATCCGGGATTACATGTTGTATAGATCACGATTTTCAAAAAACTATATTCTTCCTTTCATGTGTGTCCAAACCACTATCCCCTCATATTTCTGCTCCAATGATATAAATTATCAAGGATCTACCCTATCCAAAACTCTCAAAATCCCTACACCGGATTCCATACCTTCGATTCATTTGAAAAATGGGATATTTCACCATTTTTATTGAATGTAGAAAAACAAAAAATTGGGTATCCCAAACCATCTGGTCTACCAAAGAATCCATCAATACACCACCATCATGTTGTGTCAAGCCCAGATATGGAATATCAGATCATTTCACCATGAAAAATTTGTGAAAAGATAGAATCCTTGGGGTATGTCAAATCATAGGACAGATGAAGAATTACCACAATGAATAAATAACCAAGAGAGAAAACGAAAAGAAAAATCATAAGAAATAAACCTAGATCAATGTTCATGTCAACCACAATTCATTGATTCTAAAATGAGTAATGAAGGGATATCAATTTAATCACAAATAAATTCTCCCAATTATTGATTAATATAACTCATCTAGGAATATGCACGATCCAAAGATCAATATACTATTTTATTGATCCATGTTATTCATAGAAACGAAAACATGGAAACAAGAACCTACCAAATAATTTCCCACATCAATATGGATCAATCAATGAAGAAAAATGGAGTTGCGCCATGATCACTGGTGATATCCTCTAAATTCATCTCACACTAGTTGTCGATATCTGATTTGGTCTTCATCTTCCAATAGAATCTCATTCGATGGATCTCTAATAGTCCTCTATTTCTCTACGTTTTAGTGGCTAAACCTAAGAATTACCTACAACCATTTACTAATAGATGATGTTAGTTCACAGCACTAACTAAATAAAAATAATAATTCAAGTAATTATTTTATTTATTTTATGTCCATGATTAATTTTCTACAAACCCACAGTAATGACCAAGACTATGTTCCACCTAGGGTAAAATCCACATTCTGAACTCAACGATACATTCAAATTTATGATCCAGGAAACTATTTATAATTTATTCCTATTTTTATATAATATATTTAATACATTTCAAACAATTATTCTAAAAAAACATTCCTTTGAATTCCATGTTGTCTTAGAAAATGGTCTAAACAATAATCCATAAAATATTAAAAAATAATACATGTTAAATTTGAGTCATTAAATTCTCCCCACCTTGGGTCTTTATGTCCTTAAAAATCCAAAAAATAGGATTCAAAAAGAGATGTTGGTTTTGAACATGATTTTGAGCCTCCCTCTCTCATATTCTCAAATTAAGTTTATTGTACTGCCATCAGACATGCACTAAAGGAATCGATCTACCATTAGGTTCACCACCTCCCCAACTCTTCATAGTATCTGTGAATGGACAATGAATATTAGAGATAGATTTCCACCCCAACCAAATATTTGTAATCCATGTTGAGGTGAAATCCACAGAAAAACATTGTCTTGATCCTCGAACTCCAAAGGCTTCATTTTTCTATCTGCATAATAATTATGATCTCATTGTGAATTCATCATCCTTTATAGGATAATATAAACCTTTTCAGAAGTTTCTCACACCAAATCTAGTACCATGATTGTCGAATCTTCTTAGTTAGTCCAGAAAAGTAGTAAACTATAGGGTCAGCCATAAAAACCTCAAGTGGTTCCATAAAAATGTTGGAATGGTAGATCTTGTTGTAGGAAAAATCCACAAGCGGTAATTGATCCTCCCAACCATGTAAAATTTTCAAAATGTGTGCTCTAAGAATGTCCTCCCAGAACTGAGTGGTCAGCTCTGTCTAGCTGTGAGTTTAGGGGTGAAACATTATAGTTGAGCATAACTAAGTCCCAAATACCTCCATCAATCTCTTCACTAACTGAGATAAGAAGTTAGAAATATGGCCTGGATTGATCGTTAAAGAAACTCTATGGAGTTATACAATTTCCTACATGTAGATGCATCCCATGTTTTCTACTGCACGTATCTCTTGAATAGCTAAGAAGTGGGATGAATTGATGAGTCGGTCTATGATCACCCATATGGAATCATGTCACCTAGAAAAATGTGGTATTACCATAATGAAGTGCATAGATATCACATCCCACATCCACTCTAGAAACTAAAGTGGTTGAGCTAAACTGACCAGAACTTGGTGCTAAACCTTCACTTACTGACAAGTAAGGCATTGAGAGAAAACCTCTACAGTACCATTCTTCATTTATGGCCATGAAAACTGATGTCATAGGTCTCAGTACATCTTTTACACACCTATATATACCCCAAGGGAGACATAGGAAACTATATTAGAACCTCCCCCCACAATTTCCCTAGTACCACCATGCATACACTGAAAAGAAAAACATGCTCCAAACCTTAAAAAAATGCACCAGGAGCATGTTCAATGTATATCTGAATATGTAGGGTCTTTGAGTTTGTTTCCACAAGATGTGCCTCCCTGAATCACTATAAAAGAGTAGGGGAGAAAAACATCTACTAGAGGTAAGATAATCCATCTCCATCCACAAAGGATAACTTTAATTAGGCCAATTGCTTCGATGTCTCATTCAATATTAGGAAACAAGATCTTCAGCTGAGAGAATTTGCTTCTACATTCCCCTTCCTAGGAGTATAGATGATCTTAAAGTAATAATCCTGGAGTAAATATTGTAACACCTGAGACTTTTATAAGAAATATTTTGTTTTTATTTTATATAAATAATCAAAGGAATATTTCACTACACAAATCATTATCTTGACTTTCTTTACACGCAATCGCGACCTTCTTTGATAGCTTGCGTCGTACGCAATACCGAGTTTCACTAAACAACGATATGCTATTAAAATATTATTAAAACTAGCCATTATGAATTGTAATAACCAATTTTTGAAAATTTTTAAAGTTTATTTTTCAAAATGGACTTCGTTTTTGGATTCGGAATATCAAAATTAGCCTTGGGTGAAATTTTGGTATTTTTCTGGAAACTTTCAATTTTTAATGAATAGTGAAAATACTGGGTTACTATTTAAAACACGTATTTTTATTTAAATAACTATTTATTTTATTTAAATATATTTTAGGTCAAAATTGATACATAATACCTATATAATTTCAATGCAATTCATTGGAGTGCTTTTATAATAATTTTAGATATATAAAAATTTTATTGAACTTTTGCCTGTCTTTTACCCACCTCCTAGGAGAATTTGAAAATTTACATAAAACTTAATTTTACCGCTTCTGTGAGTGGAATTTCAAAAATCTGAGAGACACGGTTGATGTCAGTAAGTAAAATGTGGTTCAATGAGATGAAAATAATTTTTGGTGAATAGTAACTTTTTACTTTTATTTACCACGGTTAAAAGTAAATAGGGTAATTAAGGGTAAAAATGATATTATTATTACCCTAAAACGTGTACAAATTCTATTGGATAAGTGTAATTAGACCAAAAACAACCTTAGGAATAAAATATGACCATTTAGGCCCACTTGGACTAGATTAGGACATTTATTATTAATTTATTTAAAGAAGGGTTAAAATAGTTAAAATCAAAGTTTAATAAGTAAATAATTTTTAATATAGAGTTATACATGAGCTAAATTAGACTATAAATATTCATTAGAAAGATAAAAACGATTTCCTACTTAATGGTTTTTTATTTGTAATTTTTAGACATTAAATAATTTAATTTATTTATAACACAAAGATGATGCAGTAATTATCTTATTAATGAAATATTGACATAATTAATGTTATAAATACCCAAATAAATGTAATTTGAGTCTTTTAATAAATTCCACTAATTTACTAGGCTATTATGACATGTTATTATTGATTTAAGTAACTTTTTCGAACTAATAATTCTGTTATGATTTTCAAAAAAATTAATTACTAAATAGTATGAAAATTGACATAAAATAGTTTTTAAAACAAATTTTATATTATTAATTGTTATCTTATTCCTAAAAATCTAAGGTTCAGCCAAATGACTTAGATAAGGTTATATATATTAATTATAAACAAATTGGGGGTTTTTTTGGCTTGTTATAGTATGTTTATTAACCTTATAGTGTAAGAACACAAAAAGACACGGTAAAAGCAAAATTATCTAACTTAAAGTTAAATCTAAATGATAAGGTTAAAATAGGAAACTAAACTTGTCCAAATTCTATTTTATGAGAGTATTTAGACCCATCCCCACCTTAGATTTGAAATAAATCAATTTGGAGCTATTTAAAACCGAATATGGATTTATAATAAAATAATAGTTTTAGTTTTTCCAAAGGTGCCCCTCTCCTCCCTTATAAAAGGGCACATCTTCCCTCTCTTCCTCACACCACATTGAGCCTTCAAGATCGGCACACCACTGTCAATGTAACCTCTCCACTTCCCTAGAAACATCCTAGAGGTCCTGGTATTCTTCAAAGACCAATTTTAGTGCCCTAAAAGGAGGTCTCAAAGAAGCGCTTCAAAGAAGAGGTAATGTCCGTTACCAATTATTTCAACTTTATTTCTTCTTACACTTCTTTTTATTTAGTTGTTTCATTATGAATTAAAAACATCAGTATCAATCATATACTAATATGTTATTATAAGTATTAAACAACCCAATTTCACCATCTATCCATCCTACAAAAAATGAAATCACCACGCGTGCGTACGTACAGAATACCGTCTCCACGCCGTGGTGTAATCTATTTTCCACCACCACATTACTTGGATGGGTATAATGGTGTAAATAATGAATATATATGATTATTTAAAAATTATATTGATTCTGAAATAGTATACATACACTCCAATACAATCCCACGATCATGGGAACGATATCATTGCTCGTGCGTACGTACGGAATACTGTCTCCACGATGTGATGCGACTCGTTCTACATGATTTTCATTGCATAATGATTACATAAAAGAATCGAGTGAATAAATATGATATATTTTGCACTAATACCATTCTGGAAATGAGGTATCTATAACCTAAAAAGAAGAATAAGAATTTATTTGACAAAACACGCATAAGAACAAAAAGTAATAAACACTCGAATAACAAGTAGCAATGAAATATTACTAATAATAAGCTAATAATATGGCCATATATGATATCATAACAATGAGTATGATTCTAGAATAAGTCAATGACATTATTTAAATCATTATACAGGAGGTTCAGACACTTACGAAGCAAATCAGACCTAAGGTAAAGGAAATATCACAATCTCATTTTTATCCGAGATTGTTTATACTTTGGAATTTACAGGGGGTGTATTTTATCATCCACATCCATGTTTCCTCAATATGTAATATTATTTCCATCCACCTATAATTGTTTAAATCCAATTTTACCCTTCAGTTAATTTTTAGTAAAATATATGAAAGGAATCTTTTGTTGTTTTTCGTACGAGGTACTTTTTGACTTTTCCAACAAAAGTATGAGAAGAATGTTTTTTTAACTTATACGACATGAATGGATTTTTAAAACATTATTTCCAAGAATCTTACTTTACAAGTTTTCATGTTTATCAACATCTTTTAGTTTAGAATTGTATGACATGTTAAGAAATGAAAAGTGTTTTTGAAGTAGAAAAGAGATTTTCCTCAAGAATAGAGTTCAAGTATTTTATCAAAATTATTTTCCATCTAAGATAATATAGGGTTATGTTTCTATCCCTATTATTAAATTGATTTGATTATGTTGTGATGGAATTATTTATATGAATTCTTTTATCTTATATGAATTGTTTTATGATGTCACGATGTTTAAGAATCCCATTTTTATTACATGGGATATGAAATGATGTATGATTTATGATTTTGTGGCACACATAAGAATAGTATCATTATGAGATGGGTGGGACCTATATCTCCCTACAATGATAGACATGGCTGGAACGACAGGTTAAACCGGTTCAGTGAAACAGGACTGAAATGAGGAATGAACTCGGTTCAGAAATGGACTTTGTCCACTAAGTTAGTCTTGGCAATGAGTATTGAGTAATAAGAAATGATTCTCTATGATTATGTATGTATTCCACAAAGCTTCATGCTTTAAGTTATGATTTTTGTGATTACATTTCACTGCCATGATTTATCCAATGATTAGGAAATTATGATCTCTTTTGTAGGTTATGATTTCAAAAATGTTATGATGAATATGGTGTGATTGATATTTCTTTTATTTACCCTTACTAAGCATTTGAGATCACCCTTTTGGAGGTTTTCTTTCCCCAGGACAGGAAGAAGGTTATAAAGTAAGATATGCCAAAAGGGACTATAGATATGATGAAATAAATGGGATACAGTGTAGACGCTTTATGAACCAGTTGTTTATGTTTCCCAGTTTCTAAAGACACTATACCTATACGATCCTTTCATGGTTTTGTTATATATTGTAATAAGTGTTCTGAAATTTTTAAGTAATAACCATGTATGTAAAGTATGGTTCTTTATAGTTGGTACCAGAGGCAAAGGGGGTAGGAATGTATCAGATCATTGGGAACTCTCACATGTGAGCGTTGGACGAAGCATGGATCTCTGCCCAAGGGCTTCATGAGGAAATGGCTGCCACTGGGGATGGTGGTGTGTCCCGCCCAGGGGGTGTATACACCCATGGAGTGCCCTGATAGGTATCAATTATAGTCAACTGGGAGTAATTCCAGACCGTTATAGTTGGTATCAGAGGAAAGGTATAGTCAACCTTTGGAAACTGGATGTGAAAGACTTAGTAAGAATCCTAAGGATAAGTCTCAGCATAGAACACAATATTAGTGTTTTATAAATCGACATGAATAACCTATGATAAGACCTTAAGTGTGAAATTTTATTCTTGATTATGTGGTTTTCCTATTATAATTAGTGTTTCTCACAATATTCTTCTTGGTTTTAGTCAATGGCTGGAACCCGAAGGAATCGTGTTAATGCGGAATACGATGGGCAATGCAATTATTGTCCCCCTAAGAAACCAAACGTTTTGGGAGATGGAATGAAAAATCTTATAGCCATGCTCACACAACTTTCTCAAGATATGAATCATGCAAGACTTCCAAACGAGCAAAATAAGGAGCAACATTCTGTTGAATCCTTCATGAGACAACATCCACCTTCATTCAACGGGTCTACTGATCCATTAGTTACTGAACAATGGATCAGAACTACTGAAAAGATATTTTCAGTTCTTCAATGTTCTAAACATGATAAAGTCATCTTAGCAGTGTATCGTTTGGAAGGTTATTCTGATCAATGGTGGAATATTATCAAGAATACGAAGCCAAGAGATGAAATTGAGTCCATGGAATGGGAAGAGTTCAAGAACTTATTTTTCAATAAGTAATTCCCTTGTATTCTCCGAACAAATATGGAGAAGGAGTTTCTTGAACTAAAGAAAAAGGATGATGAATCTGTTAGTACCTATGAAGCAAATTTTACAAGACTTGCAAGGTATGCTTTTGGTATTATTATCCAACCTGAGAGTAAGATCGATCGATTCTTTAGTGGCATAAAACGAAGTCTTCAATGGGCGTTATCCATAAGGGACTTCAATAGCTATGAGGAAATCGTTTGATGTGCTCTCAAAGTTGAGATGGGGATTGGAGTAACCCATCAGTCATATGGGTTTGATAAGAATATGAAAATGGAATTCAAAGGAAAATCTAAAGAGCACACTGAAAAGAAGATGAGTTTTCCCTTATGATCAAAGTGTGGAAAGAAACATCGAGGGAGTTTTCTTTAAGGGACAAGTAAATGTTTCAAATGTGGAAAGGAAGGTCATCGGGAATTTGAATGCCACAACGATGGGAAGAAGATGTCTACTGATGCAAACAATTAAAAGGCTACACAGAGTTCACCTCCTACACTTCAATGTTACAATTGAATGGAAATGGGGAATTATTCCAATAAATTCCCTAATCCAAGTATTTTTGATGATGATCGACATCAACAAACTCTTAAGGATAAAGACAAAGGAAATTCCCATGCAATTTCTATCAGCGATATGGAGTACGATAAAAAAGTGGTGAAAGGTACACTTACCATCCACTCTAAAGTAGAAAATGTTTTATTAGATTCTGGATCCACCCACTCCTTTATTTCTGAAGAATTTTCTAAGGGTATCACCGTATTACCTCAACAATTAGAAGTTGAGTTAGCCGTGACAACCCCTAATGGCACAATAGTCGCATCAAAAGTTTATAATTCTTCTCCAATTGAAGTTTGTGGGAAAGTGCTTCCTGTAAATCTTGTGATCCTTCCTAGAGTGGAATTTGATGTGATTCTTGGCATGGATTGGATTTCTCTATATGGAGCTCATATCAATTTCCAAAGAAGGGAAGTCACATTTCATATTCCAGATCAATCTTTGATCATCTATCAATGCAAGGATGAGCATAACCTTCCAGTGGAAATTTCTTCCATCGTATGGGTCTTGATTCCACTAAATGAAGGTTATTTATCTCAAATGGTTGGTGAGAAACTCACGATTAAGAATATTCCCATTGTACGGGAGTTTGATGATGTATTTCCGAAGGAACTGCCAGGTCTTCCACCAAATCGTGAATTTGAGTTTTCAATAGAACTCATACCGGGTGCTTTAACTATTTCAAAGACACCTTATAGAATGACCCCAATTGAGTTGCAGGAATTGAAGAAGCAACTCCAAGAGAATCTTGATAAGGGGTTCATACGCCCTAGTGCATCACCTTGGGGAGAACCTGTTCTGTTTGTTAAGAAGAAAGATGGATCCATGAGACTCTGCATTGATTATCGAGAACTTAACAAGATCACTATCAAGAAAAAATATCCTCTCCCGCGCATTGATGACTTATTTGACCAACTATACAGAGCTCAATACTTTTATAAGATTGATCTTCGTTAAGGGTATCATCAATTAAGGGTCAAAAGAGAGGATATACCAAATATGGATTTATGTACAAGGTATGGACACAGTGAATTTATAGTGTTTCCATTTGGTCTTACAAATTCCCCTGCTATAATCATGGATCTGATGAATAGAGTCTTTAGAGACTATCTTGATCAGTTTGTGGTAGTCTTTATAGATGCTATTCTTGTATATTCAAAGAGCAAGTAAGAACATGAAGATAACTTGAGAATTATATTGAAGACCCTGAGAAAGGAGAAGATTTATGAAAAATTTACCAAGTGTGAATTTTTTCTTCAAAAAGTTTCATTTCTGGGTCACATAATCTCAAAAGAGGGGATATCTGTGGATCTAGAAAAAACAGAGGTTATTGAAAGATGGTCGAGACCAACAACAGTAACTAAGATCCGAAGTTTTCTTGGTTTGGTTGGATATTATCTATGTTTTGTGAATGATTTTTCAAGATTATCTAATCCACTCACCAGGTTGACTCAGAAAGATGTTAAGTTTGTTTGGAAGGAGGAATGTTAAGAGAATTTCAAGGAGTTGAAAAAAGGTTATCCAGTGCACCTGTTCTCACACTGCCTTGTAGTGGAGAAAGGTTTGTGATCTAAAGTGATGCATCCAAGAAGGTATTGGATTGTGTTCTTATGCAAAATGATATGGTGATAGCTTATGCTTCATGAAAGTTGAAAATCCATTAGCAAAATTACCCTCATGATTTAGAGTTAGCTGCGGTAATCTTTGCATTAAAGATTTGGAGGCATTATCTTTATGGAGAAAGGTGTGACATTTATAATGATCATAAAAGTTTAAAGTATATTTTCACACAAAAGGATCTGAATATGCACCAAAGAATATGGTTGGAGCTGATTAAGGATTACGACTTCTCAATTCATTACCACCCTGGGAAAGCAAACAAGGTGGCAGATGCCTTAAGTCGACAAGACCATGCCAGTTTATCCATGATGAGGATCACAAAAGATCCAATATTTATGGATTTAAAAAGGATGGATCTTGGAATTTTAATGAAAGGGGAAAAATCGTATCTTTCTCAAATGAATGTTCAACCATCTATACATGTTAAGATTAAAGAGGAACTAAAAGAAGATGTAGAGTTACAAAAGAAGGTGAGAAATGTTCCTGAATTCAACCTTGATTGTGATGGGATAATAAAGTTCAGGAATCGGGTTTGTGTTCCTCCCATCCCCTAATTAAAGAAGGAACTGCTAGATGAGGCTCATAGTTCTTCATTCTCTATTCATCCTGGAAGTACGAAGATGTATAGGGACCAGAAAAGAGTACTTCTGGTGGGATGGCATTAAAAGAGATGTTGCTGAATATGTCTCTCTATGCTTGGTTTTTCAGCAAGTTAAAGTAGAGAGACAGAAGTCTAAGGGGATGTTACAACCATTACCCATACCCGAATGGAAATGGGAAAACATCACTATAGACTTTGTCACGGGACTTCCTAAAACATCCAAAGGCAATAATGCTATCAGGGTCATAGTTGATCGTCTTACAAAGTATTCACACTTTATTGCTATTAGAGAGGATTTCTCTCTGGATCAGCTTGCCAGGATATATGTAAAGGAAGTGGTAAGATTACATGGAGTACCACTTTCTATAATATCTGATCGGGATCCGAGGTTTACCTCAAAGTTCTGGCGAAGTCTTCATCATACTCTGGATACAAAGATGAGTTTCAGCACTGCTTATCATCCTCAGACAGACGGTCAGTCTGAGAGGACAATTTAAACTATAAAAGATATGTTGAGAGCTTTCTCTATGGATTTCATAGGTGGTTAGGATCAACACCTACCTTTGGTGGAATTTTCTTATAATAATATCTTTCACTCCAGTATTCAGATGGCTCCTTATGAAGCTCTCTATGGAGAGAAATGCAGGACTCCAACTTGCTGGGATGAAGTTGGGGAATGAAAGCTATTAGGACCTGATCTTGTTGATGATATGGTAAAAAAGGTCCGATCTATTCAACAACACATAAGAGCAGCTCAGAGTCGACAAAAAAGTTATGCCGACAACCGAAGAAAAGACTTAGAGTTTGAAGTGGGTGATAAAGTGTTCTTACGAATATCTCCTTGGAAGAGAGTAATGAGATTTTGAAAGAAGGGAAAGATAAGCCCTAGGTATATCAGTCCTTTCAAAATACTGGATCGTGTTGGGAAGGTAGCTTACCGATTGTCGCTTCCACCAAATCTCTCTCAAGTTCACGATGTGTTCCATGTATCTCTCCTGAGAAAGTACATACCTGATCCTTCACATGTACTCAACTCAGAAGTTGTACCATTGGAACAAGATATTTCTTATGAAGAACACATGATAGAGATTCTCGATCGTAGTGAAAAATTCCTATGGAACAAGACCACTCGCTTTGTGAAAGTTTTATGGAGGAACCACCAATTAGAAGAAGCTACATGGGAGCTTGAGGATATGATGAGGGAGAGGTATCCTCATCTCTTTATTACAAGTGATGAATTTCGAGGGTGAAATTCATTTTAAGGGGCTACAATGTAACACCTGAGACTTTTATAAGAAATATTTATTTATATAAATCATCAAAGGAATCTTGCACTACACACAACACTAGCTTGTTTTACTTTACTCGTAATCGCGACCTTCCTTGATAGCTTGCGTCGTACACAATACCGAGTTTCACTAAACAACGATATGCTATTAAATTATTATTAAAATTAGCCGTTAGGAATAGTAATAACCACTTTTTGAAATTTTGTAAATTTTATTTTTCAAAATGGAATTCGTTTTTGGATTTGGAATATCGAAATTAGCCTAGGGTGAAATTTTGGTATTTTTCTGGAAACATTCAATTTTTGACGAATAGTGAAAACACTGGGTTACAATATAAAAACCAAATTTTTATTTATTTAATTATTTATTTTATTTAAATTTATTTTGGGTCAAAATTGATACATAATACCTATATAAGTTCAATTCAATTCATTGGATTCATTTTATAATAATTTTAAATATATAAAAATTTTATTGAACTTTTGACCGTCTTTTACCCACCTCTTAGGAGAATTTGCAAATTTACATAAAACATAATTTTACCGCTTCTGTGAGTGGAATTTCAAAAATCCGAGAGACACAGTTGATGTTAGTAAGTAAAATGTGGTTCAATGAGATGAAAATAATTTTTGGTGAATAATAACTTTTTGCTTTTATTTACCACGGTTAAAAGTAAATAGGGTAATTAAGGGTAAAAATGATATTATTATTACCCTAACACATGTCCTAATTATATTGGATAAGTATAATTCGACCAAAAATAACCTTAGGAATAAACTATGACCATTTAGCCCCACATTTATTATATTAGGACATTTATTATTAATTTATTTAAAGAAGTGTTAAAATAGTTAAAATCAAAGTTTAATAAGTAAATATTTTTTAATATAGGGTTATACATGAGATAAATTCGACTATAAATATTCATTATAAAGATAAAAAGAGTTCCTACATAATGGTATTTTATTTGTAATTTTTAGACATTAAATATGTTAATTTATTTATGACACAACGATGACGCAGTAATTATATTATTAAGGAGATATTGACATAATTGATGTTATAAATACACAAATAAATGTAATTTGAGACTTTTATGAATTCGACTAATTTTCTAGGTTACAATGACATGTTTGTATTTATTTAATTAACTTTTTTCGAACTAATCATTCTGTTATCATTTTCACAAAAATCAATTACTAAATAGTGTCAAAATTGACATAAAATAGTTTTTAAAACAAATATTATATTATTAATTGTTATTTTATTCATAAAAATCTATGATTCCACCACATGACTTAGATAAGGTTATATATAGTAATAATTAACATCTTGGGGTTCGTTTGTCTTGTTATTGTATGTTTATTAACCTTATAGTGTAAGAACCCAAAAAGACACGGTAAAAGTAAAATTATCTAACTGAAAGTCAAATCTAAATGATAAGGTTAAAATAGTAAACTAAACTTGTCCAAATTCTTTTGGATGAGATTATTTCTACCCATTCCCACATTATCTTTGAAATAAATCAATTTTGAGCTATTTAAAACCGAATATGGCTTTATAATAAAATAATATTTTTTGTTTTTCCAAAGGTGCCCCTCTCCTCCCTTTTAAAAGGGCACCTCCTCCCTCTCTTCCTCACACCACTTTGTGCCGTCAAGATCGGCCAAACCCTGCCAATTTCTCTTCTACACTTCCCTAGAAACATCCTAGCGGTCCTGGACTTCTTCAAATACCAATTTTAGTGCCCTAAAAGGAGGTCTTAAAGAAGCACTTCAAAGAAGAGGTAATGTCCGTTACCGATTCTTTCAACTTTATTTCTTCTTCCACTTCTTCTTCTTTAGTTGTTTCATTATGAATTAATAACATCAGTATCACTAATATACTGATATGTTATTGTAATTATGAAACAACCTTATTTCACCATCTATCCATCCTACGGAAAACAAAATCACCGCGCGTGCGTACGTACAGAATACCGTCTCCAGACCGTGGTGTAATCTATTTTCCACCACCACCTTACTTGGATGGGTATAATGGTGTAAAGAGTGTATATATATGATTATTGTAAAGTGATATTAATTCTGAAATATTATACATACACTCCAATACAATTCCACGATCATGGGAATGATATCATCACTCGTGCGTACGTACGGAATACCGTCTCCATGATGTGATGCGGCTCGTTCTACATGCTTTTCATTGCATAATGATCACATAATTGAATTTAGTGAATAAATATGATATATATTACACTAATACCATTCTTTAAATGAGGTATCTATAACCTAAATATAATAATAATAATTTGTTCAACAAAACACGCATAAGAACAAAAAGTAATAAACACCAGAATAAAAAGTAGCAATGAAATATTACTAATAATAAGCTACTAATATGACCTTATATGATATCATAACAATGAGTATGATTCTTGAATAAGTCAATGACATTATTTAAATCATTATACAGGAGGTTCGGACACTTACGAAGCAAATCAGACCTAAGGTAAGGGAAATATCACAATCTCATTTTTATCCGGGATTGTTTATACTTTGGAATTTACTAGGATGTATTTTATCATCCACATCCATGTTTCCTCAATATGTAATATTATTTCCATCCACCTACAATTTTTTAAATCCAATTTTACCCTTTGGTTAATTTTTTGTAAAAGCTATGAAAGGAATCTTTTGTCCTTTTTCGTACGAGGTACTTTTTGACTTTTCCAACAAAAGTACGAGAAGAATGTTTTTTAACTTATACGGCATGAATGGATTTTTAAAACTTTATTTCCAAGAAGAATAATTTACAAGTTTTCAAATTTATCAACTTCTTTTAGTTTATAATTGTATAACATGTTAAAAAAGGAAAAGTGTTTTTGAAGTAGAAAGGATATTTTCCTCAAGAATAGAGTTCAAGTGTTTTATCAAAATTATTTTCCATCTAAGATAATATAGGGTTATGTTTCTATCCCTATTATTACATTGATTTGATTATATTGTGATGGAATTATTTTTATGAATTCATTTATCTTATATGAATTGTTTTATGATGTCATGATGTTTAAGAATCCCATTTTTATTACATGGGATATGCAATGATGTATGATTTATGATTTTGTGGCACACATAAGAATGGTATCATTATGAGATGGGTGGGACCTATATATCCCTCAAATGCATTGGGTAAAGATTTTATATCTCATGATATAGACATGGTTGGAATGGAAGGTTAAACCGGTTCAGTGAAACAGGACTGAAACGAGGAATGAACTCGCTTCAGAAATGGACTTTGTTCACTAATATAGTCTTGGAAATGAGTCGTGAATAATAAGAAATGATTCTCTATGATAATGTGTGTATGCCACAAAGCTTCATGTTTTAAGTTATGATTATTGTGATCACATTTCACTACCATGATTTATCCCATGATTAGGAAATTATGATCTCTTTTACAGGTTATGATTTCCAAAATGTTATGATGAATATGGTGTGATTGTTGTTTCTTTTGTTTACCCTTACTGAGCATTTGAGCTCACCCTTTTGTATCTTTTCTTTCCCCAGGCCAGGAAGAAGGTTATTAAGTACGATATGCCAAAAGGTACTATAGATATGATGAAATAAATAGGAGGCAATGTAGACGCTTTATGAACCAGTTGTTTATGTTTTCTAGTTTCTAAAGACACTAGGCCTATACAGTCCTTTTGTGGTTTTGTTATATGTTGTAGTAAGTGTACTTAAATTTTGAAGTAATAACCATGTATGTAAAGTATGGGTCGTCATAAATATAGTTATCACCTCTATCTTTTATTAATATAATTATGAGAGAAAATATACTTTAGAATCTTATGATCAGAATATATGATAAACCTCTTTCCCATTAGGTTGTGTCACCATATCTTTCGTGCGAAGAATACCACTGCTAACTTAGTATCATTGGTCACATAGTTCTATTTGTGGAGTCTCAACTGATGTGAACCATAGGAAATAACCACCTACCTTTGCATAAAACCATAATAAATCCTTGTTCCTGATGCATTACATAACACAAGTACTCGATACCCTCCTATAAAAATCAAAATATGTGAGTGCTTGTCAATATATTCCAAAACTTCTTAAAATCCTATTTTCCCCTCTCTGTACACTTGAGAGGATACCCCTTTTTGTTCAATGATACCATGGGAGA
Source organism: Viscum album (assembly GCA_963277665.1). Taxonomy (NCBI): domain Eukaryota; kingdom Viridiplantae; phylum Streptophyta; class Magnoliopsida; order Santalales; family Viscaceae; genus Viscum; species Viscum album. The sequence goes on from OY728123.1 coordinate 674,102,032, forward strand.
TGATAACCTAGAGAAATCATGTTTGAATCTTTAGTAATATGTTTCCAACCCAAGGAATTTCTACACCTCTACTATCCTCTTGGGTTACTCCAAAGATAGCATGTCCACAACCTTGTCCAAGTCCACTACCACTCAATCTGATGAGATAACTTTTCCTAGAATGTGGACATCTTGAATCCAAAAATGAAACCTCAAGATATTTATGTAAATATGGTGTTCTCAGAGTATGTCTATAACCATCTTCAAGTGTCATGAATGCTCCTCCTCAGATGACGAGTACACAAGGACATTCTCTATGAATACTACCATGAATAAGTCTAAGAAAGGATGAAATATATGGTTTATGAGTCCCCTGAAAACTGTTAGTCCGTTACATTCCAAAGGGAGTCACCAAGCACACATAGTGAATATATCGACATCTAAATTCTATCTTTGATATATCTTTATCCCGTACTCACAACTGGTGAAAACCTAACCTATGTTCAACCTTCAAGAACTACCGTTCCCCTCTCAACTTATCAAATAGGTCATAGATACTTGGTATTAGATACTTGTTCATTATTATCACTCATTTCAAGTAATTCTAGTCCAAATAAAAACCCATTCTCCTTTATAACTTCTTGGAAAACAAAAATAGGGCTACCCGAGGTGAAACAAGGGGTCTAAGAAAGCCCTTCCTCTGCAAGTCCTCCGACTACACCCTATGCTCACAGAGCTCTATGGGAGCCATCTTAAATGATGATGCATATATTAGTGCAGACTTTGGTTATAGATCATTGTATTGGCCTATATTATGATGGGGAGGTAATACTAGAACATACTCAAGGGAAACATCCTCACACTCCGCCACCACAATAGCTAACTAGAAACTCATAACATACATTGAAGCAAGGGTTATGCTAGACAACTATTGAGTAATCAGCTAGAATATCCCATGAATGATTCCATCCGGAACTGCATGGGTTTTCTTTTCACTGAAAAATTAGAACCTACTCCAATTACCATGGACATATCATATCCTCTTCCTAAAACATTAAATCTAGGATTGGAATATAGATAAATAGTCTATACGTAGGATGACATTTTAATGCCTCATCACTTCTACAAAGAGATTCCAATAAAAACTCTTACATATAATAATTAGGTCACACTATTGACACAAGAGTGTGGTTGTTGAGTCATCTCTCGTAGGTTTCTCCAAGAAAAAGGGTTGGGACAAAGGATACTTTGGAATCAATAATAGTCAAACATGACCTATGGAAGGATAGGAATGACTAGAACCCTGTCCATTAGAACTTCCAATAAGGTAGAAAAGAAAAATATTGTATCTAGTATCATTCCTGGAGTTTATAGGTAATATGACTGACCACACATAGCTATACCCACCCTTATAATACCGCTCCCTGATCCTGGCATGGACCACCTAATCGTGGTGGTTGTAAAAATTCAATGTTTTGACCACCTCTTGCTACTCTCCTAGCTTCTATGACATGTCTTCCACTTCATGGATCTCCCTGCTCCTGCCACTGCCTCAGCCTTAAGGGCCCATCCATGGTCTTTATGTTAGCTATATAGAGGGTTGGATCATCTTGGGAAAGATGTACCCTTTCATCAAATGAGTAGTACCAAATTTCCCTAGGATAACTGGACCCATCCAATGTTCTCTGAACCACAGAACCCCTATCCCGGGACCTCCTCCTAAAATGTATCGCATGTCCATTTCCTTGAGACAAACATCAGATCCTTACTGCCAAGGTATCTAGGGAAACATTCCCACTACTAGAAACCAGTAGTTGTATCTGCTCAGTTGAGAAACCCTCAACCACCAATGATATCTCTAGCACCCTAACATTGGTATGAATTCATAGGGGGTCGAAACTCGATTAGATGTCTCTATGAAGTCATCTCTTGAATGTATGAGACCTAAAGAACTGATCTAAAAAAATCAATTAAGTACCTTGAGATTTTGGTAAACCTCATTGAATACTCATCTATTACCATGTTTCCCTATTGGAGCATCCAATGTTCTTGGATATGTACAACCGTTAGTGTACCTAGAGATAAATGCTCCCTAAAAAGGGGCTCAAACTCTATCTTCTCTAGAGTCACCTCATCATAATTCTAGGTGACTATCTCCCACCATCATTCTAATAATCCATGGATAAGGTTCACCACCAGGACCTCTATCTGATTTTTTGTTGTCCAAAAATGATAGAAAAATTAGGTCTGTGCCTCAAAGAAATCCTCAACTGCCTATGGGTCAGTCTCAACTTAGATCTTCATGGGTATCTATTACTGAAACTCATGAAGTGAGATCATCCTTTATACCTTATCTGTGATAATTGAACCTTTTATTTCAGATCCAATCATGATATAAATTGAGGTTCTACCCTAGATGAACCTCACCATGGCCACTCATTGGATTCTGGCCCTTTGATTCATTCAAAAATGGGATCATTTATCATTCGTCGTTGCATGCTAAAGAATACAAAACAGGGTATCCAAAACTATCTGATTTGCTATCATTTCCATCGACACACCATCTTCATGTTGTGATTAACTTGGATCTACTCTATTCGAATATTGAACTATGAAATGGGTGCACAATGATCAATTTCTCAAGGTATTTCGAACCACATTCCAAATAAAGATTTCCTGCAATGAGTGATGAAATGGGGGTGAAATTTACACGAACAATCATGAGGAACAGACCTCGATCGATGTTCATGTCAACATTGATTTGTTACCATTAGAATGAATAATGAATATATATCAACTTATTCCCAAATAAATTATCCCAATTCTCAATTAATCTAACTCATCCCAAAATACACACAATTTTTGGATCAATTTTTTGTTTGATTCATCCTTGTTCATCGTAGAAACCAAAATGGGGAAGAGAACCAAATAAAATAACATCCTACCTTGATATGGATTGATCATTGATGAAAAATGGAGCTGTGTCATGATTAGTGGTGAGATCATTTGAATTTGTCTCACACCGGTCACTGATCGTCGATCCAATCATTATCTACCAATAGAATCTTGTTCCATGGATATCCAACAATACTTTGGATCTCTAGGTTTTAGTGGTTAAAACTAGGATTTGCTTACAAATATTTATTTTTAGAAGAGGTTAGGTCTCTATGCCAATGAAATATGTAAAGACCTATAAAATTCAAGGGAATTTCTTTTCTTAATTTTCTTTGGAATTTTACAAGAGCGCGGTTTCTGACGGAACCTGATTCTGAGGCCCGGTGTGCTCGGAATCAATTTCCGAAGTTTGGCTCGGGTACGTTCACTGAACGAACGAGCGGGAATTTCTAACTTTTGAACCGGTGCCCGGAATCGAATTCCGAGGGCCCCGATGGAACCGCAGCGCCGGTAATTGATTAGGAACTCCTGTTCCGGAGTTGCGTTTACACGAGTGTTGATAATAAAAATTGTGGAGGTTTATTTTATAATTACACTACAATTTTTATTATTTTAGTCTAAGTGTTAGTTCTTGATGGAAGTTGGGTAACCACCCAACCTCCCATGGGAGGTTATGAGGGTGGTTGGGCCCACACGAACACCACCCCTTCATATCCTCTAACCCCCTCAACTCCCACTTTAATTTTTGTTAACTTAATTTATAACTTATGACTTTAATGTAATACGTTTAATGAGGGGAGTTGTGTGTGGTTATTGAATTTCAAACTCTTGAAATTCAAAAGAGTTGTTGTGTTAATAAAATAAGAAAGGGTCTTATTATATTTTTTTTAGAGTTTTGTCACCTTGAGAGGATTGGGGAAGAATCTTCTTCTTCTTAAACCTCGACGAAGAACGCGAAGAACACCATTCTTCAACGAAGAACTTCCCCGCCGAAGAACACGGTTCTTCCGCGACACCGTATCCGCGACGTGACGTTCTTCTTCCGCGTTGTCTCTTCCGCGACGGTTTTCCGCGACGAAATCGCCATCAACGACTTCGAATCCTCGCTTTGCGATGTCAACGTTCTCCCGAGATGCTCGACCTCCGCGAAGCTCGTCTTCCGCGGCTCGTTGACGAACACTGTTCCTGAACCGAGGTATGGGATTATTTTATTTAATTATTTCCGTTCATGATTCTAGTTTACCGATTATCGTGGATTTTCGACTAGATGTTATCGTTAACGAGAGGGGGGCCGGACCGCACAAACACGGCCGAACCCCCCACCTATGTTCATGCTTGATTTATTTGTGGATGGAATGGGATGACGTGGTGTCGTCGCACCACGCGGGAATCACAGGACAAGTATTGCGCGGCGCCGTCGCGCCACGCCGTGGAAAGAATTTTAAGAACACGACGCCGTCGCGCCGCGTCGAAGAAAATCGAAGGCGCCGCGGCCGGAGCGGGGCCGCAGAGGAGGGGTGCGGTGCTGTCGCACCGAGCCAGACGACAAGGGTCGCGGCTGGTTCTGGGCCGCGGTGGAGCAAGGTGACCGGCGGCCAGACCGGGCCGCCGGTGTTGGCGAAGAAGGGGATCGGCCGTCGCCGGTCCCGTGGAGGCCGGAACCGGCAGGCCAGGGTGGGCCGGCCAGACCGGTGTGCAACCGAGGGTTCAAACCCCCAGATGGCTGGCCAAAACGGCCCCCCTTAGTTGCGGGGGGTCGCGGTTACACAGGGGGGCAGGCGCCCCCCCCCCCCTTTGCCGAAACGGCTCGGCCAAAGGCGGAGCCAGGCAGCGCGCTGGGCGCGCTGTCCCCAGCCGGGCTGCGTGGGGCCGGGCTGGGCCGCGCCCAGCCGGCCCGGGCCGTGCCGGGCCGGGCTGACCCTGTCCGGGTTGGGTGGACCCGGTTCGGGCCAACCGGGGGGTCTCGGGCCGGGTCGGTCCGAGCCCGAAACCCCCGTTTTCGGATCATTTGGGTTCAATTGCCCATAACTCGGGCTACGAACCTCCGATCGACGCACCGTCAGTGGCAACATGATCCTTAGAACGAGATGGTCGTTTTGGTATATCACACTCAAGTTTTAAGAATACGTTGAGTTCTGCCGAGTTGGATCGTACACGAAACCAACCGGACCCTCGGAGCGGAAACGCTCATATCTTGAGCTACGGACGTCTGAATGACGTGCCGTCAACTTTGTTGAGTTCCTCTTAGTGAGACAGTTCTTTTGGAATACTAATCTTGAGGTTTGGACGTAGGTGGAGTACGGTCAAGTTGGTTTTTCCTTAAAAACCAACCGGGCCCCTAGGACGAAAAATCCAATAACTCTCAGACCGGGCGTCCGATCGACGTGCCGTCTGCGACATTGAGTTTCTGTTGACGATACGGAACTTTTGGATACATCAACTTTGGAATATGTGACAGGTTATGTATCAGCCTCTCGGCTCATGGAGCGGACCCTCCCGAACGAGCTTGCTATGTGAGGGAACCCTAGGGCTAGCTGTGACTGCTACTGTGACTGCGAAGACGACTGTGCAGATATCCTCAGTGGATTCGACGAGGACGACTACAGCACTCAGCGATTCTATGTGGATTAGTGGTACCGATCCTATGTCGGTCTGATCCTGTGTGGGTCAGTGCTCAGCGGTTCTGTGTGAGCCAGCGCCTACAGATCCTATGTGGGTCCGATCCTGTGTGGGTCTTTGCGGGGGTTAGTACCTATCGATCCATTGTGGGTCCGATGACTTAGATGGATCAGTGATCATCTCTATCGTCTTCAAAGAAGTATACCTGTGTGAGCTGAATCCTGTTTTCTTTCCTGTGTGGATTGTGTTGTACTATCCTGTGTGGATTATGTTTTTCTTTCATGTGTGGAATACGTATACTTTCCTGTGTGGACTGAGTTGTACTTGGTCTCAGAGGTTGGAGCGTATTGGAATTGATGACTTAGGTATATGTATGGGCATATACCTAAGTAGTTTCGGTTGTTACTTCGTGATTGTATCTTTCCTTTGTGGTTTATCCTTTGTGGATTTTGGGAGACCTTCAGGGGTCTCGGGGTCCCTACTGAGTAGCTTATACTCACCCCTGCACGGTCTGTGCCCGCACTACATTGTGTTGGTTGCAGACGAAGGACAACGTTGATCGTGGTTGAGGCTTGCAGAGCAGGACGGTACCTGGAGGTGGACCACTGGGCGGGATGTGCTCGGAGCGGACGGCGGGACCCGAGGAGCAGTGGAGCTATCTGTACCCACCCTTCATGTGGGATTTCCAGTGGACAACTCGGTGTAGCGGCTTTTACTTTACAGTTGCTGTTTTCCCTTTCGAGTTGTACTTTACTTTCAGTTTGGGTTTGTATACTGGCCCACTTACTTTTCTGCACTTCAGTTGTACTCTGTTTTTACTTAGTGTTTACTTTTTCGTTTCCTTACTTTGTGGCACTTGTTTACTTTACAAAGGCAATGACTTCCCTTTTTACCGGGATTTACGCCTTGGTGCTAGTCGCCAGCCCCTGGCCTATGAAAGGTGGGCTTAGGGTAGTCACGGCACGGGCCCCGAGGACGGGTCGTGACAAATTGGTATCAGAGGAGTTCGGTTCTACCGAAAACTCTGATCTTTTCTATGTGAAGAAATAGTGTTTAGCGTATTTAGTGTGGTTATCAGTCCAGGGAGTCCAGTGTTGGTGCGGCGGCCGACGTATCCGTACACCAGGACCCTGACTTCTGATTTCCGACTTAATGCACGAAAACATTGATTGCCTGTATGTTTCAAGTTTTATTTGTGATTACTTTGTATCAGCTCACCAGGTATACTGTTCTGACAGTGTCACACCTGTTTCCTTTTTGGATGGACCCATGATGGCAGCCAGCTATGGTTCCGAGAGTCGAGCGTGACGACAGCCCACCGAGCGATGAGGCCACGGTGCATGGCCCTTTGTCAGCAGTGGCGCCAGCGGTAGCTCTACCCGCCGAGCCACTGATGCTTCCATCACCAGCCGCTGACGATGCACGTCGCCTCAGCACACTACATGAGTTCCAGCGCCAGCGACAACCCAGGTTCCAGGGGGATACGGACCCCCAGGCAGCCGAGGACTGGCTGGAGGTAGTCGTACGAGTTTCCAAGCTAGTGAGGACACCAGCGGACCTCATGGTGATCCTCGCTGCGAGCCTACTACACGCAGCAGTGGGCCGATGGTGGAGCTTGATGCTACAGGTGCACGATGAGGCATCTCGACTCTGAACAGACATTGAGAGCCTCTTACGCTTAGATTTTGTCCCAGCCACCCTCCGTGCGGTACGCATTCAGGAGCTTCTTCAGCTGCGGCAGGGCAGCATGACGGTCGCTCAGTACTCAGCGAGATTTACTGATCTCTCGCGCTACTCGACTGACATGGTATGCGACCCCTTCTTTCTGGCCCGGACCTTTGAGCAGGGTTTGAGACACGAGATCAGGGAATCACTAATCTCCCTCAGCATTTCGACTCAGACAGGAGTACTGGAGCGGGACCTTTTGATCGAGAGATTTCTTGCTGAGTCTACACCAGCGCCGAGACCCACCGCAGGGAGGCACGTAGCATAGTCTTCTGCAGCAGGCAGTCAACAGATGACTCAGGGGTCCAGGCAGACCAGACCCTCAGGCAGACGACCTCAGGACACTGGCTCAGCAGTGCAGGGCACACAACGCGGAGCCAGTCATTTGAGAGGAAGATACTGTTACTCGTGCGGCGGGCAGGGCCACTTGGCTCATGACTGCCCGACCCGCCAGGCCGAGGAGCGGAAGACTGTTGAGGGACCACCGAGGCAGAGGCAGAGGGTCGACCGTGGCGATCCGTAGGGAGGAGACAGACGAGGCAGAGGAGCTGGCCGAGCAGCAGGTGGTGGGCGACGCTTTGAGGCTCTACCAACACCACCATCAGGAGGTCCACCCCGACCACAGGGAGCTGGCGGGCAGAGACAAGCACAACTCCAGGAAGCAGAGGCCTACGACCACGGCGCGCCAGAGATAATTCTAGGTACTATCTGTCTCTATTCCACCCTTGCTGAAGTACTTATAGACACAGGAGCGAGTCACTCTTTCAAAGCCACTGCCCTTGTTCGGAGCTCGGATATTCCGACAGAGCCGTTGGCTTGATCCTTACGGCTAGAGACTCCTACGGGAGCAGACTCGACGATTAGACACTGGTGCCGGCAGTGTGAGATTACTCTAGGAGGCGAGAGCTTCGGCTGGGATCTTCTTGTAGCGGCATCGAGGCCTTACGACGTCATCTTGGGCATGGATTGGTTATCTACGGTCCATGCACAGGTTGACTGTTTTAGGCACAAGGTGCGATGTGTACGCACCGACAGGAGCAGGTTCACCTTCACCGGCGAGAAGGGAGCCTTTGCAGCACAGGATGGACTTCCACGGAGGTAAGGACAGCCCATCACTCATCAGTTGGATAGCCTCATCCTAGGAGAAGTTGACGTGCAGAGTGCTGGTTTTCCTGCAGTGGTGGATCCATTTGCGGACGTTTTCCCCGACGACGTTCCAGGGTTATCTCCTCGTAGAGAGGTAGAATTTTATATTGAAATGTACCCCAGGATATCCCCGATATCGACTCTAGAATATTGGATGGCCCCCACCGAGCGTCGAGAGCTACGGGTATAGTTGGAGGACTTGCAGGGCAAGGGGTTCATCCGACCCAGTGTTTCACCCTGGGCTTCCCCGATTTTGTTCTCCAAGAAGACGGACGGGAGCTTGCGACTTTGTGTCAACTATCGTCGCCTGAACCAGGTGACAGTGAGGAACAAGTATCCGCTACCAAGGATTGATGACCTCTTTGATCAGCTCAAGGGAGCACAGTGGTTCTCGAAGATAGACCTCAGGTCAGGCTATCATCAGCTCAGAGTTCGAGATGAGGATGTACAGAAGATGGCCTTCAGATCTCGGTATGGCCACTATGAGTTCTTGGTTATGACCTTCAGCATAACCAATGCTCCAACAGTGTTCATGGACCTCATGAAAAGGATCTTTCAGCCATACCTCGATTGATTTGTCGTGGTCTTCATCGATGACATTTTGATTTACTCGACGACTGAGGAGGAGCACGCCTACCACTTACGGGTTGTACTAGACACAGTCTGAGAGCACTAGCTTTATGGTAAGCACTCAAAGTGCTAGTTCTTGATACGTGAGGTCTACTTCTTGGGACACGTCATCTCTGAGGCAGGAGTTGTAGTGGATCATGCGAAGATCGAGGAAGTGTTAGCTTGGGAGCCACCCAGGAGCGTGACAGAGGTTTGGAGTATCTTGTTACTAGCTGGATACTACTGGAGATTTGTGCCAGACTTCTCCAGAGTTGCGGCACCACTCTCAGCTTTGACTAAGAATGGGAAACCCTTCGTGTGGTCAAATAAATGTCAGCAGAGCTTCTAGGAGCTGAGACAGAGATTGAACAGCGCACCTATCTTGAGGTTGCCTGAGGAGGGAGTAGGGTACGTAGTCTACTGTGATGCCTCAGGGACTGGACTCAGATGTGTTCTGATGCAGGAGCAGGTAGTGATCGCCTATGGATCACAACAGTTGAGGCCGCATGAGCAGAACTACGCTACCCATGACCTGGAGTTAGAATTAGTGGTCTTAGCTCTGAAGACATGGCGACACTACCTGATGGGCGAGCGCTTTACAGTCTTTTCTGACCATCAGAGTCTCAGGTACATCTTATTGTAGAAGGACCTAAACCTAAGACAGCGGCGATGGCTCGAGTTCCTCTAGGACTATGACTTTGAGATAGTCTATAATCCTGGGAAGGGGAACGTACTAGCCGATGCCCTCAGCAGGAGGATGGACATTCAGCTACTTGAGGAGGCGACAAAGCATCTAGCCTCTTTGCAGATATCCTTCGTGGATAGAGATGGAGCAACCTTCCTTCAGTATCTCACAGTCACTCCTCCACTACTACAACAGGTCAGAGAGGCACAGCGTGGGGATGCTGACTGTGAGACACAGCGTGCACAGATATCCTCAGGGCAGGCTCCTGATGGTTTCTCCTTTGGAGCAGAGAATGACATCCTTTACAGAGGACGTACCATGGTACCAGTCGCTTTACGGGAGGAGGTACTGAGAGAGTTTCACACATCTCCTTTGGCGGTACATCCTGGAGTGGCGAAGATGTACCAGGATCTCAGACGACAGCACTGGTGGCCGGGCATGAAGAAGGTTGTGGCAGAGTTCGTTTCTCGATGCCTCACCTTCCAGTAGGTGACGGCTGAGCACCAGGTACCAGCAGGCTTGGTACAGCCCTTGGAGGTCCTGGAGTGGATGTGGGGCGAGATATCTATGGACTTCGTGACTGGGCTTCCACGCACTTCCCGAGGTCACGACTCCAACTGGGTTATTGTCGACTGACTCACCAAGTCGGCTCACTTCTTACCCATCAGTGAGCAGGGCTCAGTGGAGAGCTTGGGACGAATTTATGTTTAGGAGATTGTTCGGCTTCACGGTGTGCCATCATCTATCGTATCTGATCGAGATTCTCTCTTTACTTCCCGGCTTTGGAAGGGGTTGCAGGAGGTGTGCGGGACGCAGCTACATCTGAGCACCACCTTTCACCCTCAGACGGATGGTCAGACGGAGAGGTCCATTCAGACTCTCGAGGACATGGTCTGCGCATGTGTCCTCGACTTTGGTCGTAGCTGGGAGGACCACCTACCCTTGGTGGAGTTCGCGTACAACAACAGCTACCACTCCACCATCGGGAGGGAACCATATGAGGCATTTTACGACCGACCTTTCATATCTCCTTTGTGCTGGACAGACCCTGGGGAGTCAGCACTTGTGGGACCAGAGATGGTCCAGGCCACGACAGAGAAGGTCCAGGTAATCCAGGAGCAGATGAGGACAGTTCAGAGCCGGCAGAAGTCATACGCTGACAGGAGGCGGAGGCCACTAGAGTTCAAGGATAGCGACCATGTATTCTTGCGTGTCTCACCTCGACGTGGTTTAAGGAGATTTGGCCGAGGCGGCAAGTTATCTCCGTGCTTCATCAGACCATTCCAGGTCCTCAGCAGGATTGGCGAGGTGGCTTATCATCTGGCTCTACCACCTCAGTTGCACCGGGTGCACGATTTCTTCCACGTATCTCAGCTGAGGAGATACGTGAACGACCCGACACACATCATTGACCACATGGAGCTTGACGTTGATGATGGCGCGACTTTTACGGAGGTCCCGTTGTAGATCGAGGATCCACAGGAGCGGGTCCTACGTGGACGGTCGATTCCTCTAGTGCACATCAGATGGCAGCACGGGAACCTCCAGGAGAGCACTTAGGAGCGGGAGGCTCAGATGTGTGCTCATTACCCTCATTTGTTTCCCTAGTTGTGATGTATCTTTACGGGGACATAAATCCCTGAGGTGGGAGTAATGTAAAGAACCGTAAAATTCAAGGGAATATTTTTTCATAATTTTCTTTGGAATTTTACAAGAGCACGGTTTCTGACGACACCTGATTCCGAGGCCCGGTGTTCCCGGAATCAATTTACAAAGTTTGGCTCGGGTACGTTCAGTGAACGAACGAGCGGGAATTTCTAACTTTTGAACTGGTTCCCGGAATCGAATTCTGAGGGCTCCGATGGAACCGCAGTGCCGGAAATTGCTTAGGAACTCCTGTTCCGGAGTTTCTTTTACACGAGTGTTGATAATAAAAATTGTGAAGTTTATTTTATAATTACACTACAATTTTTATTATTTTACTCTAAGTGTTAGTTCTTGATGGAAGATGGGTAACCACCCAACCTCCCTTGTGAGGTTATGAGGGTGGTGGGGCCCACACGAATCCCACCCCTTCATATCCTCTAACCCCCTCAACTCCCACTTTAATTTTTGTTAACTTAAGTTATAACTTATGACTTTAATGTAATATGTTTAATGAGGTGAGTTGTGTGTGGTTATTAAATTTCAAACACTTGAAATTCAAAAAAGTTATTGTGTTAATAAAATAAGAAAGGGTCTTATTTTATTTTTGTTAGAGTTTTGTCACCTTGAGAGGATTTGGGAAGCATCTTCTTCTTCTTTAACCTCAACAAAGAACACGAAGAACACCATTCTTCAACGAAGAACTTCTCCGCCGAAGAACATGGTTCTTCCGTGACGTTGTATCCACGACGCGACGTTCTTCTTCCGCGTCGTCTCTTCCGTGATGGTTTTCCGTGACGAAATCACCGTCAACGACATCGAATCATCGCTTCGCGACGTCGACATTCTCCCGTGACGCCCGACCTCCACGACGCTCGTCTTCCACGGCTCGTTGACGAACACCGTTCCTGAACCGAGGTAGGGGATTATTTTATTTAATTATTTCCTTTCATGATTCTAGTTTATCAATTATCGTGGATTTTCGACTAGATGTTATCGTTAACGAGAGGGGGGCGGACCGAACAAACATGGCCGAACCCCCCTCCTATGTTCATGTTTGATTTATTTGTGGGTGGAACGGGATGGCGTGGTGTCGTGGCACAACGCGGGAATCACACGACAAGTATTGCGCGGCGCTGTCACGCCGCGCCGTGGAAAGATGTTTAAGAACGCGACGCTGTCGTGCCGCGTTGAAGAAAAGCGAAGGCGCTGCGGCTGGAGCGGGGCTGCGGTGGAGGGGTGCGGTGCCATCCCACCACGCCGGACGACAAGGGCCACGGCCGGTTCCAGGCCGCGGCGGACCAAGGTGACCGGTGGCCGGACCGGGGCGCCGGTGTTGGCGAAGAAGGGGACCGGCCGTCACCGGTCCCGTGGAGGCCGGAACCGGCCGGCCAGGGTGGGCCGGCCGGACCTGTGTGAAACCGGGGGTTCAAAACCCCGGCCGGATGTCCAAAACGGCCCCCCTTAATTGCAGGGGGCTGCTGTTACACAGGGGGGCAGGCCCCCCCCCTTTGCCGAAACGGCTCGGCCAAAGGCCGAGCCAGGCAGTGCGCTGGGCGCGCTGTCTCCAGCCAGACCGGTGCCCGGCCGGTCTGCCAGGCCGGGCCGCATCTGGCCGGGCCGGTCCGACCCTGTCCGGGGCGGGTCGACTCGGTTCGAGCCAACTGGGGGGTCTCGGGCCGGGTCGGTCCGGGCCCGAAACCCCCGTTTTTGGGCCATTTGGGTTCAATTTCCCATAACTCGGGCCACAGACCTACGATAGACGTGTTTTCAGTGGCGACACGATCCTTATAACGAGATGGTCATTTCGGTATATCGCACTCAAGGTTTCGTAATACTTTGAGTTCAGCCGGGTTGGTTCGTACACGAAACCAACCGGGCCCTCGGAGGGGAAACGCTCATATCTTGAGCTACGGACGTCCGAATGACGTGCCGTCAACTTTGTTGAGTTCCTCTTAGTGAGAAGGATCTTTTGGCATACTCCGCCCGAGGTTTGGACATAGGTGGAGTATGGTCGGGTTGGTTTTGCCTTAAAAACCAACCCGGCCCCTAGGACGAAAAAGCCAATAACTCTCAGACCGGGCGTCCGATCGACGCGCCGTCAACGACGTTGAGTTCCTGTTGACGATACGGAACTTTTGGATACATCAAATCTGGAATATGTGACAGTTGATGTATCAACCTCTCGGCTCGTGGAGCGGACCCTCCCGAACGAGCTTGCTATGTGCGGGAACCCTAGAGCTGGTTGCAACTGCTACTGTGACTGCGACAATGACTGTGCAGAGATCCTCAGTGGATTCGACGACGACGGCTACAACACTCAGCGATCCTATGTGGATCAGTGCTACCGATACTGTGTGGGTCTGATCCTATGTGGGCCAGCGCTCAGCGGTTCTGTGTGAGCCAGCGCCTATAGATCATGTGTGGGTCCGATCCTGTGTGGGTCTTTGCGGGGGTTAGTACCTATCGATCCTTTGTGGGTCCGAAGACTTAGATGGATCAGTGATCATTTCTATCGTCTTCGGAGAAGTATACATGTGTTAGCTGAATCCTGTTTTCCTTCCTATGTGGATTGTGTTGTACTATCCTGTGTGGATTACGTTTTGCTTTCCTGTGTGGAATACGTATACTTTCCTGTGTGGACTGAGTTTTACTTGGGCTCGGAGGTTGGAGCGTATTGTAATTGATGACTTAGGTATGTGTATGGGTATATACCTAAGCAGTGTCGGTTGTTAATTTGTGATTGTATCTTTCCTTTGTGGTTTATACTTTGTGGATTTTGGGAGACCGTTAGGGGTCTCAGGGACCCTACTGAGTAGCTTATACTCACCCCTGCACGGGCTATGCCCGCACTACGTTGTGTTGGTTGTAGACGACAGACAGCGTTGATCGTGGTTGAGGCTTGCAGAGAAGGGCAATACCTGGAGATGGACCACTGGGCGGGACGTGCTCAGAGCGGACGGCGGGACCCGAGGAGCAGTGGAGCTATCTGTACCCACCTTTCAGGTGGGATTTCTAGTGGACAGCTTGGTGTAGCGGCTTTTACTTTACAGTTGTTGTTTTCCCTTTCGAGTTGTACTTTTCTTTCAGTTTGGGTTTGTATACTGCCCACTTACTTTTCCGCACTTCAGTTGTACTCTGTTTTTACTTAGTTTTTACTTTTCCGTTTGCTTACTCTGTGGTGCTTGTTTACTTTACAAAGGAAATGCCTTCCCTTTTTACCAGGATTTACGCCTTGGTGCTAGTCTCCAGCCCCTGGCCTATGAAAGGTGGGATTGGGGTAGTCACGGCATGGGCCCCGAGGACGGGTCGTGACAAAATAAAAAAAAATCAATTAATTATTTTATTTATTTTACACCTAGGATGAATTTTCTAAAAATTATCGATGATGACCAAGGCTATGTTTCGCCTAGGGTAGACCCTGCATTCTGAACTAAACTGTGCCCACAAAATTTCTGATCCAACCCCATATTTTGAAGTTATTCCACTATTTCTAGAAAACTAGACATGAATGAGTTTTAATATATTTAATAAATTTCAAAAATTTATCCTGGGGACTTGAGGCATTTGAATCGCTTGCTGTCATTGTGCCTATTCAATAAAATAATCCATATAATATCCAAAACTAATACATGGAAAATCTGAGTCATTATGGAAATAAAGAAAGGTAAATGATAAATTCCCACTATAAAATCATTTTTAGGTCATATATATATATATCACATATTCCCATTAATACCATCCTTAATACCTTCTATTTAAAGCATGACTGAATTGTATCACTTCGCGAGGCGGTAGTCCGCCGTACACACAAGTGTCATCATCGTATTCCAAACAAATTGAAATAATGAAGTTATGTGTGGTATAATAATTCTAGAATCATTATATTTTAATAAATATCATATATAAAAAATAAATCCAACATTATTTTTAACCATTGGAGGTGGTGATGTGAAAACAAACAGCATCAGTTCGCGAGGTGGTAGTCCGCCATACAGACGAACAATGATTTTGTAACACATTTGATGGAAGTGGAGATGTTTTGTGGCCCTAAACTGAGAATAAAATCGTATCAGTATATGTAATACACTAACATTATTATATAATCCTGATATAATTATAATTTAATGTTTTGGAGGAAGAAATAGAAAAATACTCGTTGATGAATGTCACCTCTTCTTCGGGTATCCTCCTTAGTTTTTCACTGAATGACCTACTAGTATGGATTTATTTTTTCAAAATAAGGCATATAAGATGAGTGGAGGTATGTTTTGAAGTGATTTGGGCATGTATTGGCTGAACAGAACTGTTTTATGTTGTTAGGAAGAGAAGAGTGGGGTGGCCTTTTATAATTGCAGGAGAAGAAACACTTGGTATTTTTGGAAAAAATTTAGTTCTCCCATATTTTTTATATGTTAAAAGGGTCCAAAATGGTCCATTATCAAACCGTATAGGTATTAAGGCAGAAATATGGTAATAATATAGTTTTTAGACAATTTTATAGGTCATTTTTACCGTAATAGTTTTAGTTTAACTCCCAATAAACCCATTTTTACCTTAAATATGGTAATTATTTATTACAAAATTTCCAAAATTAAGACAACCTTATTAAATAATATTAATTTCAATGATTAAAAATATGTAATCCATTTTTCCAAATTCAATTCATTGAATTAGAAAATTTAAATTTAAAATTATTTCTGTAGATGTGACACAATACTACTAAACAGACCTTTAACAACACTAACCTTCATCAGTGATAGAAAAAGCACCGATTAAGCATACCTTTTATCAGCACTCAAAAAAAGTGAAGATAAAGGGTAACCTTTATCAGCTCTTTTTTAGCAATGACAAAAGGTACCCTTTATCGACGCATTATTTGAAGAGATGATAATGGGTACCCTATTTAAGTACTTAATTTTCAGCGATGATAAAGGGTATCCTTTGTTGTGTTTTTTATCACTGATAAAGGTTCAAAATAAAATGAAATAATTAACCCAAAAAAACTAAAAATGTGTAAATTAAAAAAATATTTACAATTTTATTAATTAATTTTTTTTAGATAAAAACGAATAAAATGAATAAAAATGAATATAAATTATTAACACTAATAAATAATATATTTTAAAAATATAGATATGAAAAAGTAATTAACTGAAATTATTAATAAAATAAAAATTTAAAATGAGTAAATTTTTAAAAATAATAAACATTTTTTTAATTAAATAATTAGTGGTAAAAAATGAATAAATTTAATATACATATACACATATATATTATAAATATTAATAAATAGTACATACTAATAATAGATACATAGAATGAATAAAATGTAATAATTAAAAATAATAAAAATGAATAAATTGTAATAATTAAACAAAAAAATAAAAATTGAGTAAATTGTAATAATAAAAAAAAATGAATTTAAAAAAACTATTAAATTTTCGTAATGAAACAATTATTAATAAAAATGAATAAGTTTAATATATATATATATATATTAATTATAAATAGTAATAAAAAAATATGTTAAATTTAATTATATTACAAATGAATAAAATGCAATAATTAAAAACATATTAACATCTCATTCATTTTTAATGTTGTTTGAATTTTCCATTTAACATATATCAAACGTGTGTTTTATTGATTTCACACATATATAAATAATTAATGTATTTTTATTTACAACCCTCCCACAAAAATATTTGTGCTATAAATGAAATCTTATATAGAAACACATACACCAAATATTTACGCAATTTACTAAAAATTCAGAATATTTTAGAATTTCATTATAATATGATACATTTAATATATTATGTTTTTAATTGGTCCATTTTCTTTACTATTTCTATAGTTAGGTATTATTTATTGATTTTTAATATTTTTTAATATTTTATTTAAATTTAATAATTTTCTATTATTTATTTATATACATTTATTTACTATGTTTTAGTATTTTCAATATTTATTTTTCTTTATTTAAGTATATATCCATATTTATTAATAATTTATATTTAATTAATAAAAGTTATCCATTTTTTAATATTTTTAAAGTGTACTCATTTATAATTATTCAATTTCAGTCATTTTTAAAATGCATGTATTTAAGATTATATATTCATTAATAATGTTAAAAATATAATTATAAACAACTATTTATAAACATATATATTAATAAATTTAAATTTACAATATTTATAAATTTATATATCTATAATTATTATGAATACATAAATATTATTTTTTTAAATGTATTTATATAATTGGAAATAAATAATTAGATATATTTAAATAACTATAAAATTATAATAAATTTATCTAAATAATGTACACTCTATATTTATATTTTTTTATTAAATATAATTTTTTATATAAATATATATAATGATATAAATATATATATAGTATTTATAAAGGTATTTATATATTTATAAATAAATAATTATATATTTAAATAATTATAAAATTTTAATAAATATATTCAAATAATTATAAAATTTTAATAAATATATTTAAATAATGAATATATATTCTATATTTATATTTATATTATATATATATTTATTAAATATACATATATAATTATATAAATATATAATGGTATATATATATTTATAATTATAAAAATATAATAAATATATTTAAATAATGAATAGATTTACTATATTTATATTTATATATATTTATTAAGTATATATATAATTATATATATATATATATAATGATAAAAAAATATTTATAATTATAAATAAGTAATTATAAATATATTTACTTATATATAATTATAAAAATATTTATAAATATTTATTTACTATATTTATAAAATTATATATTTATAATTATAAATAAAAAATATTTTTTTAAAGTATTTATGTAATTATATATAAATTATTATATATTTAAATAATTATAATATTATAATATATATATATATAATTAAATTAGTATATTTACAATTTTTTTATTTATAATTATATCTAAAAATACATTAGTAGTGCTTCTTTAGCACTGATAAAGATGCATTTTTTCACCACTTATCAATTTAGTGATGATAAAAGTTATCTTTTTCCACACATTTTTACAAGCATTGATAAAATTATCCCTCAACTATTTAATAGAACCCTTACCATGACTGATTCAATCATGATTCTCAAGCTCAAGTAGGTATCCCATACTATATGTGCTTCTCCTCTACATTCTGTTATACTGATCAGGGGTAGAATCCAAGGTATGTTATTTTCTCCTTTTCTACACTTGTTGATTATTTGTTTGGGTTCCGCAGTTTTCATTTTATTAGTATTCTCAACCAAGACAAACCATATTTCTCTTCTTACATAACTCTAGTCCTGATTTCTCTCTCTCATTATTCCTTATTGTTGAAATTCTAAATGTCATCTTCACTCATGACTCTATCCCTCGTTAGCACTATTGTTTTCACTACCACCACTGTCCACATTGCTCCATCGAACATTCTCTCCAATCATTCCCCTTATGCTACATGGTCACTGCATTTCATAAATATCATATTTGACAACAATGAAATTTTTTCCAAAAATTTTACTTATGAAAAAAACCAATTATCCAATTTCTTACCTAATATTTAGTTAAATGGTATTTTTTATAATAATTTGAGTTTCCCCAAAAGTATTTTAGAAAATATATGGATTCAGACATTCTATCTTTAGTTAGAATGGCCAAGGTCCATATATATATTTTCAATGTCGTTAGGTCCCTCTATTATGTATGTAATTGATACATCGGTCCTAATTCCCTCAAACTACACTATTAGAGGCTACCATTATTTTTATTTTACATGTTCCTTACTTTTCTTAAAATAATTATTCATTGATAGATATATTTATTTATATACATTTGTTAATATTTTATGTATTTCATCTTAATGTAATAATTTTAATGAAACTTTGGTTCAAGCAATATTTACTCTCACCTTATATTATTTGATTTTAGGGTATTTTATAAAATATTTTGGTATTTTTATTAAAGTGATAAAAAATGAACACATATGTTTACCGAATTATATTTTTGAGATATTATCTGTTAGATTCCATAATTATAATTGAATTTTGGTTATTTTTTTAATATGAGCGGGTTTAGAGTATACATGTGAGAAACATATTTTAAAAAACTAATATGTTCTAGGTTTTATTTTGTTTTTGAAACAAATTTTTATTTTATTTTTTGGTCTAATTTGATGTAATAAATAGTTTCTCCTTAAATATATAAATTAATTTGTCATTTCCTTTATGTATAAGTTTACATATATTAATTTGAAAATATTTAGATCATGTAGGAAGATTTTATAGTGTATATATTTTGAGTATTTTTTTGAAAAGAGACAGTTTATTATTTCCCAACCATTAAAATATCTTATTCACGATTTAAATAATTCAATACTAATTAACTAAATCCATAGATAAGTGTCTTATATTTGGTTTTAACATAATCAATTATAGATAATGGTTTTAATTATTTTAGATTTGAGAAAAAATGGGTTATATAGAGTCTTGATCAATTATTATATATTACATATTCTAAAATAGAAATATTTATGTGATTACCATGTTTTATTATTCAGTTAAGGAATTTCATGTTTACAATATCAGATTAGTAATAGTTTTTATATATGTATTTAATTATTTATTTTTCAAATTAAATGGTTCAGAATATATATGTTCTGATAGGAAAAATATGTTCTTATAATTATTTTATTGTAATCATACACAATTATGGTTTTAATAATATTGTTATTGTAAAATGAACCAATACACATTTATAAAAAAATTTTTGACTGAGGGAACTATATGAATTACTATAAAATGTAACATTATTTTTTATAGGCATTATAATTTTCTGAAATCAAAAACTGATTTTAATTTTATTTCAAAAGTCTTTATTTTTTTCTTTGTATATATTTTTTACTGATTTTTTAACTAAATTTTTTGTTTAATTGTATAATAATTTATTATATAGATTAACTTTTTTAAAATTATTGTATTAAATGTAATATGTAACAATTTTTTTTGTTAAATTTTTGAAAATTTATACCATATAATTTTTTGGAATAATTACTTGATATTATTTGAAATGATTTTTAATATACCTCTCAAGGTGCGATTAAAATATTTTTCTACAAGAAATACATGTGTGGATGTGATAAAAATAATTTTTATCATATATTATAATATTAAGGGTATTATACGAAGTATAGGTATGGTATTTTATAATGTCTTTTACTACAGACATGTTAGTGATTCATCGAGGGCTAGGGTGAGGGTGATGTGACATTTGTGTTGTTGTTTTTTTTCTTCTTTACAGTTTTTTAGATGTTAGGTTCAACTAATTTATTATGTCACCCATTGTGAAGTTACTTACTAAGAGAACCAATTATATTTAGACTTCCCCATATTTGAAATGAACATCCTTTGAAAAATGGATATGTTATACCAATTTCACAATTTAGATGCAATAAGTACATGTGATAGTTATACAGGAGGGATATTCTTGGATTCTAGGGGTATGAGGTTGAATCTCATGGTACCTTTGATGTGATTATTTTCAAAGGGTGATAAATAATTTTTCATCCTCCTCTGATTGAAATGTTATCCTCTTATTAGAGAAATGATTTAAATGTCAGGGAAAAACCATGGTATAAACTTATGTTATGATTAACGTAATTTACAAGTATGAAATGAAGTAGGTACATTTGATTATCATGGTTCCCTTGGTAGTATACAATGGGTTGACTTACATGTGTATTTTCAGTGTTAATAATTTGAACATATACTCAAATAGAGTCATTTTGTTATATTTTAGGGGCCCTGTTAGTATTTGCATAATTATTTTTATACACACACCCTACACATGAACCTCAGTTGATATAAATCACTTATAATTCAAATACAGGTGAGGGAAAAGGACTAGTAACATAGATTAGAGTCAGTTAAACTCAGTGGGGATCAGTTTATTTTCTCATGGATGGGTTAGGGACCTTTTAAAAAATTGAGTTGAGATTTTAAATTTTAAATTAAGATGTAGTAATTGAAAACGATTTAAGGTAAACAATTTCATCCTTACCAGCTTCATCTCTTGAAAATTTATTATTTAATTTTATTTCTTGATACTCATCCTTTATCTCTTTTATGTTGCTTGAACTACTCTAAGTAGTAGTCATCCAAAATTATCATCGATACCTCGTATGGAAAGATTGTTTCTCATAGTAGTTCAAGAAACATGGGATCTTGTTTATAATATATAGAGGATGATCCTCGAGAAAAAAATGTAATAGCAATTTTTTAGGAAATAAAGTTGATGATGTTGGTAGTTGTCTATAACCTTCATCTTTTGATGAATTCATAAGATAACACCTACCACAGGGGATTAATTATTTTCTTAAATTTAATTATGTATTTACCTAAAAATGGAAGCTTGAAAATCATTTTACAAAAGAGTATGAATATGGAGTTAAAGAGTTCATTAAGTTTTCAATAGAGCATGCATATGACCGTTGTCAAATAATTTGGCAATGTTTACATTTCTGTTATTCAAGAAAAATTAAATGTTTTACTAATCACGTAGACATTGTATTCTTTAATTATGATATTTTGAATCTTTAGGAAGAACAAAATATTGATAATGAAACCAAATAATTATTAGCTGATGAAAAACAGGTTGATAAAATACAAAAATGACACAACATCATAGTTTTGAAGAAAATTATTAAGTAAAGAAGTCATGGAATAAGATTTTTGGTTGGTTGTAATCAACAACACTGACCTATTAACCCTAATAAGTCAATGTTCATCAATTATGTTGGGTTTAAATAGAATATTAATGTGCCGATTGATATTGATTAATGGTTCCATGCCCAACCTCTAACAAAGGAAACCCTTCTTAAAGATATAATAGTAATTTCTAGATATACTTTCTCTATTTTACCGAAGAATTATATAATTAAATGTTGATTTAATACTCATTATTAAAATAGAGTTCATTTATTTTAGAATATTTCTCTAAGAAATATGTTTTAATGTCTGCTGGAAAATCCCATAGAGGATTCCAATCTCTTATTACCAAGTAACAACTTAGGGATGCTAAGGGGAAATTAAATACTCACCCACCGGTTAGTCACTTACACATTATAAAGATTGAAACATGGTTTTCTTTCATCAATCATCATATTGGAAAACCATTGTTGGGTGAACTATATTTTATAATATATTATTTTAAATTATTTATTTCATCCAATTTTATTCAAAATTTTTAATTTATTAAATATTGAAAAGAGTGATAAAAATAACTAACATGCCTAAAAAACAATGTACCTATAAGGCATCAACAGTAAAACATTACATAATCTTGATTTACATCAACAATTTTAATTTTTGTCACATTGAGGATCTGTTCAGGTATATAGTTTTAGATAATTAGTCCATAATTCATAAATATAAACACAAATAATAAAATGTAGACACTTATAATAAATATACTTTTTTCTCATAAATCAAAAACACATAAAATGAAACACGGTTTAATTTTTTGTTCAATCGTCACAATTTATCTCATAATTATATCTATTCTCCATTAAATCCAGTTAAAAAAATTTTAAAACTTGGAATGAGCAGAAAAAACTTAGTAAGGGATTCACATAAGATGATAACTATTAGTCTTGTGAAAACATGAAAACCCATGAATTCTTTATCATGAAGTAATAGTTTTTACCATTAAGAAATATAAAATACATTCCCTTAAAAATAAGATAATCTATTACCCTTTTTGTAAACAAAACATTAAAATCAAACCCATAGAAATCATAGATAAAAAATAAAGGTAACTTTTGACATAGTTATACTTTAATGTAATGACCATGTGGTTGACTTCCATACATGTCACTCTTACAAAATGGAATTTCCATAGAGTCAACTTCCATAGAAAATGAATTATAGGTTATAATGTAACCACCCATACTTTTTTTATCATAGAACAAACCATCCTTGGTTAATCATGTAACCACTTATCAAATGTCTGGGTATTATTATATAATCATAACACATAAAAGATTGAAATTTTCATCATTTCACTACTAAAATTTAATTTTAAATAAAAATAATTTATTTAAAGATATTTAAATAATAATTCCATTTTAAAAAACATTTTCAATACAAAAGATACCCAAAAAATGGAATTATATATTTATTTTTCCTTTAAAAACATTAATTCTTGTAGAGGAATCCAAATATCAAAAAAAGATCACAGTGGTAGAGAAGTCGTTATCACCATATATGTTAAAAAACAAAATTACTTTTATTCATTGGTAAAGATATTCAAAGAATCCACATATAACTATTCTTTTTTAAAACCATTGTATTAAATTAAAAGTCAAAGGGGTTGATTATACCCCTCATAAAAGATGGTGGTGTATAACATAAAAATTTGACTCAATGAAAGGAGATTGAGAAAAAGTACCATACCTTTAGTCTGATTCATCACATATGTTATTTATCTTCATATATAATAATCTATTTTTAATTATTTACTAACTTAAGAAATTTTTTCAAGTTTATTAGTCATTATATTATTTATTATCATGTTATAACAATTACTTGACTGTTAAATTTCATGCCAGACATTAGTCGATATTCGATACATGAGTTGAAAATGACTTTGGTATGATGTCTATAATCAAAAGTGGTCATTAGTAAATTATCTCAAGAATAGTATTCATTATATAATAATCACTTTTATGCATTAATTATACTTTTAAATCAAATCATTAATTTTTATTTTTCTGAAAAATGAACTATTTTATAATCATGAAGACAATAAGCTGTACGTACACATGAGTAACACTTCGATTTTCAATGATCATTGTGGAAAGAATATAAGTATTATTTTATCTTTAAATATTGATAATAATATAATTAATATAATTTAAATATAATTATATATATAATTCATGTGATGTGGTGATTAAAAATTAATCACATCGCTTTTTGGAGGTGATTGTTCACACGTACGGACTGATGACATTATCATTTAATGTTCATGGAAATTAAGAACATAATTGATATATTATTATCTTATGCTGATACATATGTCATGAATATCACATATGAACATTAATTATATCATTATATCCAATCTTATTATAGAATTGTGGAAAACGAATTATATCATTTTGTGGAGGTGATAGTTTACACGTACACATGAATGATTAATTATTTTCCCATTTGATGGAATTGGATATTGACTTTGGCGAAGATATTAACAAAATAACATGTATGCATATTTTTAATATTGAAGTTATTATTTCATCAGGTATGAATAATATTTGAAGGATGTGGAAGAATAAATAAAATAAAAATACTTAAATAAAAAATGATACCTCCTCTTCTGGCGATCCCCATTGATTATCACCTTAACATCTCTAAGGAAAGTGTAATTACTAAAATAATTCTTCTATAATGTGGGTATAGATTATTTTATGGTATTTATGTAGATATTGGATGAAACTAAATGGTTTTCAAGTGTGAAGAAATAATAAAATATAGTTTCCTTTTATAAGAGAGGGGAGGGGCACTCTTGGAATTATTCAAAATATTAAATTAATGTAAATTAATGTTATATTACAAATGGGTAAAAAGTGATTTATTTAGAATAAAGGATGAGTATGTGTATAAAAATAATTATATATTTTAAATTATCTTTGTTTTGAATATTGTTTTAATCTTTATCTTTCTATTTGAACCCTTTTATCTCTTTCCATCTTATCAAGTCATTTACACATTGAAGGTAAATATAATTTCCCTGAACTTTAAAAATACCAATTAAAGAGTAATTTATGAAAATTTAGGAATTATAAAACTTATATGGATAGAGGTTGGATTTTTTAAAATTTTATATCATTTAATAAAATATTTTACATTTTAAAATATCATTAGAGTCAATTTTGACACGATTAATTTCTTGGATTTTTAAAAATATCATAACATCATGTTATAATCAAACCAAAATTTTTAATATATCTAAAACATTTCAAATTAATCCATAAAATTAGTGGATTATGTAAATAATATAAATTATATTTATTATAATATTATTAATATCATTTACTTGATTCTTTCATTAATGAAGCAATTACTGCATCCTGATTGTTTCACCATTTAATTCAATTATTTTATTCCCAAAAATTATAAATAAATTACCAGGATTTAGGTAAAAGTTTTAATTTTTTAAATAATATTTATAGTCTAACATATAACATATATAACCCCATATTAACAATATTTTACTTGTTAAAAATAGGAGTGGGATAAAATCTTAATTCCTTTCAATAAAATATTACAAATGACTTATTCAAGCCCAAGTGAATTAAAAATGATATATTATAGACCCAAGGATTGTTTTTATAAAATTAAACTTATAAAATTAAATTATAACAAGTTTTTGAGTTATTTTATATTAGTTATAATATTATTTTTAACTTTAATTACCAGATTTACCCATAACCCTAGTAATAAAAATATTACTAAATTTACTATTATTTATGCAAAAATATAAATGAGAAATATTTACATTATGATTCCAAATATTGAATCCATTTTCCCAATTTTAAAACACATATTTATCTTGAATTAATAAAAATTCAATCTCTTTGACAAAATGAGAAAACAGGTTTTTAAAGTGAAACATTCGAAAGTTCACATAGTTTTTTATATCCAATTTCAATATGAAATTGATTCATATGACCTAAATTACATTAAATTATAAATAATTAATCTAATTATACTTTAAAACCCATTAAAAAGATAATCTATCTATATAAAAAAATAGAAGAAAACATAGTTTTGAATTCAAATGAAGTATTTTTCACTATTCATTAAATTATAAAAGCGATCATAAAAATACCAAAAATTCAACCAAAGTAAATTTTGATAATAAAATTTAAAATAATAATAATATTCTGTCAGATATAATTTATAAAAGTGAAAAATTATATTTAAATTTGGTTCTCCATCAGAAGGCTGCAAAACTACATTTTTAAAATATTATAGCTTTTTATGCTTAAAATTGGATTTATTCTTATTTAAAATCTATAAAATTTATTGGATGGATTTAAAAACATTTAATAAACATCTAAAAAAATTATATAGTTTGTTCCATTAATTCATACCAATATAATAGCTCGAAAATATCTACCACCTAAAATAATAATATTAATAATATCTTATTTTTTGGTATAACTCAGTCTTGTGTGTAACGTAAGATTTCAGAGAAAATAATTTTTGTGTGTTAGATACACTATCAAGAAAAGAGTCCCCCATTAAGGTAAAATTACTATCTAATTTATAAATATTAATTAATATGTAGAAATTATTATTATATAATTACATGGGCTGTTATATCCTTCCATCATTTTTAAAAGCGCGTCCTCACAATTCATTCACTTAAAAAATAAGTTTGGGTATTTTTCACTCATAGAATTTTTAGATTCCCATGTTTAATCTTCAACCATTTGGTTTTTCCATAAAAAGTTAACATGATGAATAACCTTATTCCATATTGCTTTCTCTATGCGGTCAAGAAACTAAACAAGTTGTTCCTCAAAAGAAAGATTATCATCCAACTAAACTACTTCAGGACTCAAAATGTGAGATGGATTTTGAATATATGTTCTTAACATTTAAACATGAAACAATTTTGAACCTAGGATTCAATTAAAGGTAAATCAACCTGGTAGGAAACTGATCCAACATTCTCAAGGATTTAATAGGGTCCAGTGATCCTTGGACTTAGCTTTCCATTCTTACCAAGACACATCACACTTTTCTATGGACAAGCTTTTTGAAAAACATGATCACCTACCTCAAAAGAAAAAACATTCCTATAGTAATATGCATAAATTTGCTGCCTCATCTGGGATATCCTCATGTGTGTCTGAATCAACTGAACATTATCTGCTGTCTATTCTACCTACTCTAGTACCACAAACTTCCTTTCCCATACATCATCCCAAAAAGATGGTGTTCAACACCTCGTTCCAAATAATACCTCAAATGGTTCCATCTGTATATGATAATTAAAAACTTCTATTATAACAAAACTCATTCAATTAAAGATGTTGATCCCAACATCCCTAGAAATCCATTGAACATGCACATAGAATATCCTCTGAGGTCTAAATTTCTTGTTCTGATTGACTATATGATTAAGGATGAGAAGCTATACAAAAAGTTAATTCAATACTCAATGACTTTTGAAGACCTATCCAAAATTTAGAAGTGTAATATCACGATAAAATACAATGGAGAGAGAAACTCCATGTAGCCTCACTATCTCTTCAACTTACAAGAAATAAAGTTGATATAAAGGAAGAGTGTCTGGAATAGGAATAAAATGAGAAGATTTATTCTATCAATCAACAATAATGCATATCGTATTGTTAACTCGAGAAGTCTTTTGTAATACCACTACAAAATCCATGGATTATTTTCCCATTTCCACTATGGAATGGGAAAATTATGAAGCATCCCCTTTGGAAATTTTCATTATTCTTTAACCTTCTCTCGAGTTAAACACTTCATGGTAAAGTCAGCAATATATCTTTTCATTCCATCACACACATAATTCTCCCGAACGTATCTGTACATATTAGTACTACTAGGATGAATGTTTCTGATGCTTTCGCCATTGTACACGCGTCTGTCCTCTTGAGTGTGACAGGCACGACTTTGGTTACCCCACATTCATGATTTCTAAAGGAAGGAGGAATTCATTCCTTATTCAGGGACGTCTCCTCCTTGATCAAAACCGGGATGATGGGATGTCAGTTCTTCCTTCCGTGGATTCCTCCTCAGAACTCGTCACCTAGTCCGGGTCTCCCTCATTGATTTAATACGTTGTTCTTGAATCTTGTTCCTAGTGCCATATCTTCATGGACGCCGGTTAATTACACTACTTCCGTCAAGACATTCCATGGGGTCTTGACATGGTATCAACCTTTGGTCGGAGTAGATGACAACATCAGACATGTTGGGGCATCTCTTGGTGTGTGGACATTGGGGAACCTGTATTCTTCCTCATAAAAGGGCATCTCAAGGGTGTAGAACCTGAGGCATCCCACGTTGAATGCGGGGAATAATATGCCATAGGAATGCATCTGAGGTTTTCCTCAGCTTCCCATGTTTAAAATGGGGTATGTCGTGGGTTTAACATCTTACAGAGAAGGTTACTCCAAAGGCATGTCATCCGAGGTTTTCCTCAGGCATCTCATGTTTATCACGAGGTAGGCCACGAGTTTGACGTCTTGAGGAGACAGAATTATAGTGATTAGAACGTCCCATAGAGATGGATTAGAGGTGGTGTGTCCCGTAGAGGGGAGATGTCACACGGTGAAGGCTGATCTGGACACCACTAAGGCTGGATCAGGGAGCGTGCACCCCAGAATGGGGGAACACCAAGGTATACCATTGGTTGGGATTGAACCTCAGGGAGGTTTCCTACTTTCCCTGTATAGAAAAAACGGATCAAACCCATTTATTTCGAAGGGGTGATGATTCAGGGTGTACACAAGGAACAACGACCCAGAGACATGATGGGGCTTACGTGTGGATAGTGTCCCAGGTATTTCTAGGAGAAATGAGGAGGGTGGATGACATGATCCCACTGGGATGTGGTGGCCCGAGTGAGAATCATGACGGATTATGGATGGATGAATGAAGTGGAGGGGGAATGAAATGGGACCATCGTAGGGGCGACTGTGAAGTTGGGCTTGAGCCTCGAAGAGACCTCCTACGTATCCCCGTGGTAAGGAATCAAAGTCCGCGTAGATCGCGATGGTGCCGGTGAACCGACATGAAGGTGGACCACAGTCCAATGTGTTTTGGGCTTGAACCTCATGAGGTTTCCTACGTACCATGCCTTGAAATGGATCAAAGTCCTCGTAGTTCAGGTGGTGTTGAATACAGTTTAATTTCATGCAGGATAGGGGTGAAACGACGTGAATGAGGCCAGAAGGACCAGGTGATGGGATTGAACCTCATGGAGGATTCCTACGTCCCATGTCTTAGCATTGTTCAAAGACATCATAGTTCAGATGTATAGTTTAGTATCATATGAGATGGGGGCATGTGGGTGAACCGACCTGAATAAGGACCTTGGCCCTAGTGGATGGTGGGCTTGAACCGCATGAGGTTTCCTAAGTACCATGCCTTGACATGAATTAAAGTCCTTATAGTTCAAAGGGGATCTAGGTGTCCACAAACAGACGTGAAGAAGGACCTTGTTCCGATGAATGATGGGCTTGAACCTCAGGGAGGCTTCCTACGTACCATGCCTTGACAGGGATCAAAGTCCCCGTACTTCGGAAGGGATGTGGGTGTCGGCGAACCGACGTGACGAAAGACCTTAGTCCGATGAATGATGGGCTTGAACCTCAGGGAAGCTTCATACGTACCATGGATTGACACAAATCAAAGTCCTCGTAGTTCGAAAGGTATGTGGGTGTCGGCAAACTGACGTGACAAATGACCTTGGTCCGATGAATGATGGGCTTGAACCTCAGAGAGGATTCTAACTTACCATGCCTTAACATGGATCAAAGTCCTCGTAGTTCAGAAGGGATGTGGGTGTCGGCGAACAGACGTGATGAAGGACCCTGGTCCGATGAATGATGGGCTTGAACCTCAGGGAGGCTTTATACGTACAATGCCTTGACATGTATCAAAGTCCTCGTAGTTCGGAAGGGATGTGGGTGTCGGTGAACCGACGTGTCGAAGGACCTTGGTCCGATATATTATGGGATTGAACCTCAGGGAGGCTTCCTATGTACCATTCCATGACATGGATCAAAGTCCTTGTAGTTATGATAGGGCTTCGTCAGTGAACCAACATGAAGGTGAACTCGGGGGTCCACTGGTGGTGGACTTGAACCTCATGTGGCTTCTTACGTACCATGCCTTGGCATGGATCAAAGTCTACATAGTTTAGGATAGTCACAACGGCTTGCCGCTGGACTGGAATATAGTTCAGAATCATGTGGGATGAGGGTGTAACCTGACGCGAATAAATGATGGGCGGTGGGCTTGAACCTCATGGAGGCTTCCTACGTACCATGACTTTACATGGATCAAAGACCTCATAGTTCAAATGGATGTATAGTTTAATGTCATTCGATACAATATACAGTTTAACGTCATGCTAGACGGGGGCATATAGTTTAACGTCATGCTGGATGGGGTATGCAGTTTAACGTCATGATGGACAGAGGTGGGTGTCATATTCGATGCTTACTCTAAGCCCACGTGAGTCGTGCTCGGTGTGAGAAACAAGAGGCAGCAAAGACCTGACGATCACGTCACGAAGGGTGCGTCCATGGGAAGCGAAGAGGGGTTATGTGTTCGGCAGCCCATGCTTCTCGGGTGCCGCTAAGGAGTGACACTGGTGAATGGGGCTTACGCTAGGAGGCTACCTAGGTGCCGCTATGGAGAAACAATGGTGAATGGGGCTTATGCTAGGAAGCTGCCCGGGTGCCGCTATGGAGCGACAACGGTGAATGGGTCTTATGCTAGGAAGCTGTCCGAGTATCGCTATGGAGCGGCAATGGTGAATGGGGATTATGCTAGGAAGCTGCCCGGGTGCCGCTATGGAGTAGCAATGACGAATGGGGCTTACGCTAGGAAGCTGCCCGGGTGCCACTATAGAGCGACAATGGTGAATAGGACTTATGCTAGGAATCTGCCCGGGTGCCGCTATGGAGCGCCAATGGTGAATGGGGCTTACGCTAGGACGCTGCCCGAGTGCCGCTATGGAGCGGCAATGGTGAATGGGGCTTACCCTATGAAGCTGCCTGGGTGCCGCTATGGAGCAGCAATGGTGAATAGGGATTACGCTAGGAAGCTGCCCGGTGGCCTCCAGGGAGCGACAATGGTGAATCGGGGTTAAGCTAGGAAGTTTGCCGAGTGCCGCAATAGAGCAGCAATGGTGAATGGGGATTACACTATTAAGCTGCCTGGGTGCCACTATGGAGCAGCAATGGTGAATGGGGCTTACCCTGGGAAGCTGATCGGGTGCTGCTATGGAGCGGTGATGGTGAATGGGGCTTATGCTAGGAAGCTTCCTGTAATGTCTTCCCCATATCTAGATGTCAAGGAATCCCAACTCACTGGTGAATTCAGGCCCTCACCTATGCACTGGTGCACAAGAGGGATAATGCCAAGTGGCGTTGGAATCATGCCACTGTAATCATGGTATTATGCATCTTTTTCTTGGAGAATAAGGCATCTCTTGTTTACTGCTAGAGGAATCCTATGTTTGGAACATAGGGAGATCACTACAGTTTATAGTCATGTAGATTGGACTGTTAGCATCTCATACTGGGAGCATAAGGCATCTCTTATTTTGAGTAAGAGGCATCCTATATTGATCATATAGGGATTAATACAGTTTAAAGTCTGGTAGATAGGACTAATTCCATAAGGCGCAAAGAAATGGCTGGTGTTGGGACTTACGCAAGGGAATCCTTTTCTGGTTCAACTTGGCATAAGTGCCAAGTGATTGGGTTTGGAGGAGTCTCCTGAGGAATGGTTAGACTCAAGGTACTTGGGGAATTGATGATGATGATCTCAACTCATGACACGAGAATGAAACCAAAAGGATTATGTCGAATAAAGGTGTTTCATGGTGCGTGGAGGAGTCTCTCAAATCATGGTATTCCATAGGTGGAAGGTGGGTGTGCATAAGGGCGCAATAGAAAACCCCGACGTCTCGGCTCGGAATGTTCGCGGTGCAACTCTCCATTTTTAATGGGGGTCTGTGCGGGGGTGTAGCCCCAACCTTATGGACCAGTGGGCGCAAAGGTAGGATCCTCAAAAAAGATAGGTCTTCGAAAAGTATATTCACAAAGTAATGGTCTCATGAAGCAAAGGTCTCTCGTGGATCAAAGGTCACTCGCGGAGCAAAGGGGTCTCGAGGAGTACTAGTGGAGCATGGACTCATGGAGTAGCATCACGAAACATTGGCTCGCGGAGCATGGACTCGCGGGGCAGCATCACGGAGCATTGGACCACAGAGCATAGAATCATGGAGAATCATCTCGCAGAGCAGCATCGTAGAGCATTGGCTCACGGAGCATGTACTCGCAGATCATCGGCTCACGGAGCAGCAATGCGAAGGAAGCTGCTCGCGGAGCATGGCCTCTTGGATCCCCAAAGCAGAGCTCCACGGACTGAGAGATCGGCCGCCCAAGGGGAGAAGTGGCCATGGCTATCATCCTAATAATGAGGGGGGTGACCTGGGTATTTATAGGCAAGGGGTGCCATGGAGAAAAGATTGCTTGGCGTGATGATGGATCTTGCTCCGCGACGGGTCACAAATGTCAAAGGCGGTCGCGGAGCATCCTGCCTCCTTCACTTCGTGGTGGGTTCACGAACGTCAAATTCATTCTCAGAGAATCCCACCTTTTGTGATTCATATTGGGTCTTCGCGATGCGTCGCGAACTTCAAACAAGTTCGCGAAGCTTACCGCCTCATTGCTTCGCGGCGGCGCTCCGGGATCGAGTATTGGGCTTCGCGAATGGGCTTTGCGAACCAGCTTTGAATCCCAACTTCAAAAGTCCATAACTCCGAATCCGTAACTCCGTTTGGTCCCTGCGACCTACCAAATCGAAGCTTGAGAAATGTTCTACGATCCTGGATCATGTACGGAAGCAATTGGAAAATTTTGAGGATGCGTTTTCTGGGGTCTACAAATGCCAACCCTAAGAACGAGATCCAATAAGGACGAGGAGGGTGAGGTGGACCATGTTCTAAGGAAAAGACTGAGGAGAACGCGTGCATTGGGGTCTATTATACCTCGATCGCATTGAGGATAAATTCAACTAAATCTCTAAGCCTACATGAGACATGCTCGGTGCAGGAAACAAGAGATAATAGGATCTCCTGTACGAGAGTGTTAAACAATGGAAGGTGTGAGGGGATCAGCATGGGACATCGATCACCATTTGGGAGAATGATAATAGAGAGGGGTCACGGCTGGAGTGCCTGGCTCTCTGGACAGCCGACCTGCTTCTCCCACCCTTCTCTAGTGCATGAGCGGGGTAATGCCAGGGGTGTTAGAATCAATCCGAACAGAGGGGAGTGGAAGTTGTCAATCACGATACCCAAAATCCGAAACACTATGGGGGTGGTGTGACAATGAAGGATAACTGTTGACCATGTTCGAAACACAGTATCCTTATTGCATTAGCCTAAAATGGAGATAAAAAATGAGGGTCGACTATTGACCATGTTCGAAACATGGGACCAGACTCAAAATGTCATCTGTTAGTCTTTCGAAACGTTGGCCCAGGACAGTAGGCGGGCCATAGGCCGAACTTCCATACTTTTAGGGGGTTCCTCTAAACATATGTTAGTCTTCCGGAACATTGGCCTAGGATAGTAGGCGGGCCATAGGATGAGCATCCATACTGTTATGGGGTTCCTCGAGACATGAAAGAGGACGAGGGTCCAAATAAGGGGGAACACAAAGTATGGAATGTGGTGTGAGGGTTTGTTCGAATAGACTTCAACACACTTGACGTTACGCCATTGTGGTGGAAGAAAACTGGATGGATGCATCAGTTTGATCGTGGAGCATTCCTTCTTTTAGACAGGGCCTCTCTGGAGAGGGGGGCTGTTGCTTCCCAATGTCATCTTAGGGCATCCTAAACTTTATCAGGGCAGAGTTACAGTTTTGTGGTTCCTCACGAGGGGTCAGGCCATGGGCCATAAGATGGGGAGGAACATGACTTTATGATTCCTGTGGGATGGACCCTAGTAAAAATACCATGGTTTCCCTATGTACCCCATGAGGATGGGAATCAAGCCTAACGTAGTTCTGAAAGTACATTTTAATGCCATGTAGGACGAGAAGAAGCCTGGTTGTGCTGGTACACATCCTCCCTAAACTACTAATCCCACGTGAGTCGTGCTCAATGTGGGAAACAAGAAGTAATAGGGAAAATTCCCGAAACATTAAGGGTCATGTTAGGGAAAAGGGACGCTCGGTGAATACCGGCCCGATGACACTAACATGACCATGTGGAACACCTAGATGTACGAAGAGGTATAACCGAGTATGTTGGAATTCCACTTGAACATGAGAATGTGGAAATTTGTGAATCATGATGCTCGATATTTGGATCACAATGATGGCGGCATGCAGATAGAGGATAACCGTTAACCATGGCGGAAACACAACATCCATATCGCATTAGCCCAGAATGGTGACAGACACATGAGGGTCGACCGTTGACCATGTTTGAAACACGGGACTGTGTTGAAAATGTCATCAGAGATCCTTAGGAACTTTGTCCCGAAAAGATAGGAGAGACCTTTGTCCCAACATCCATGGAGAGCCCTTAATCCTAGTATCCATTTCGTCCGAGGGTCCTTTTGGATGTGGATGAGGATGAGGATCCAAATAGCGAGCTCACAAATCTTGGACATGGAATGAGAGGAATGTATCCATGAAGATTCCGTACATCGGGATTTTTGTCAAAATGAATCTAAATACATTAATGAGATGCATTATATAGGGGGAGCCGAGTCCCTTCTCATAGGGAGATCTTAGTTTAGGGACATAGAATTCAGACCATGGGTGGGAAGAAACATA
Organism: Viscum album; assembly: GCA_963277665.1. NCBI lineage: Eukaryota > Viridiplantae > Streptophyta > Magnoliopsida > Santalales > Viscaceae > Viscum > Viscum album. The sequence continues at coordinate 674,137,008 of OY728123.1, forward strand.
GGAGGCACATGGTGGGTAATTACAAAAACCCGACATGGATGGGAAACAGGGATGTGTACTGTGCAGTAAACAACCCAACGTGGATGAGGACATAATCCCATACCACACCGCACAACCCCCCTTGGGATAGGTTTTGGGTCAAGGGACCGAAAACAATAGTTGAGCTGGGCCTTAGCCAAAGTGAAAAGGTGTTTCTACGTACCCCATGAGGATGGGGATCAAGATGAACATAGTTCTTGAGAGAGTCTTAGTTTAAAGTATTAAAACTCGTACCATGAATGGGTAAAAAGAGAAGGGGACACACGGTAAGGTAGTTACAGAACCCGACGTGAAGGAGGACCTAAGACCTACTTACCATGTGTTCTCTGGGGAAGTGCTCTGGTCGAGGGACCGAACACAAAAGTTAGGCTGGGCCCATAGGGAAGTGCTCGGAGTCTCCTACATATCTCATAAGGATGAGAATCAAGCCATACATAGTTCTTGGAAAATGAAAGGGGTGCGTGGGTCTTTCCCTCGCACCCATATTAGAGGTATTTGATAAATCTTGTTTGTCCTTTAAGGTGAGTGTTTTTTTGTGAAGTGATAGGCCTAGGGTAGCGAGCCCTGGTGTCACCACAAGGATCAATCCATGATAGGCATTGAAAAATGGCATGGCACGTGACCAATACCCAACGTGATGTCCTCAATGATGGGGTCATCACAATGTTGTGCCGTTTTTTGTCGTGCGACCCAGACGATAATGTCACAGTTTAGGGTCGTGCGATAGGACCAAGCATGCATTTTAATGGCATGCAGTGCAGACCTAGAAGAGAAGATTCTAGGTGGGGAATGTGTATAGTGTTGTGTGACATAACCGACATGGATAGGGACATGATTCCACATCACACCGTACGCAATTCTGGAATAGAAACCTCAGTCCAAGGGGCCCAAATAGGGGGGAGAAGGAAAGGGGGCAGGAGAAACTAGCTCCCAACTGAGATGGACCCGAAAATGAGATGTTCGGGTGACCCTACGTAACCCATAGGGATGAGGATCAAGCCACACATAGACCTTAATAAAGATCTTAGTTTATGGTCTTAGAACTCAGACCGTGGGAGCCTCGAATGATGCCGTATTGTAGCTTTGTCCCCCTGACCTGTAAAGGTGAACTGAGGGATAGAGCCAAGAGTGTCAAGATTCCACCTGGACATGATGGGGTAGAACATAACGTGAATCATGAAACCAACATTGAAGGCTTGAATGGGCTAGCATGATGATGGAGGATTACTACTGAACATGTTCGAAACACAACATCCTGTCACGTTAGCCTGAAATGGGGACAAACAAATGAGCATCAACCACTGACCATGTTCCCAACCTAGGATTTGTATTAATTTTTTGTCCGAAACCCTTGGGGGCATTGACCTGTAATGGTAGGAGAGCCCTTGGGCGTGGTATCCAGGCCATTCTTGGGGGTCCCTTCAGGTGTGAAAGATGATGAAAGCCCGAATGAAGGGAAACACAAAGCTTGAAAGTGGAAGGAACTTGACCAAGTTGAATCTGACACTCTTTGTCCTAGACCAGTGTACTCTTAACACATGTCCGAACCACTACAAGGGGTCAAGGGGCTCAACTTGAGGGTGGCCAAGAGATGGTGGATTCTCGAGAGAAGGGGGGAATGATGCCAAAAACCCTATACCACATCTATATATCCCCCTCGTGCAGAGGGACATGCCAAGGGACCTAGGAGACATGGTAGATTGGTAGATATTTAGTAGGAGGGGCTAGACCCGAAGTCTAGACATTTGGGTGGTCCTACATATCCCATGAGGATGGGAATCAAGCCACACATAGTTCTGGAGGTTGCCTTTTACTGTCATGCGGGACAAGAAATATGAGGGCTAATTATTAGAATGGGGTGCACATGGTGTGGCTATTGCAAACCCTATGTGAATGAGGACATAATCCCACATTACTCCACGTGGTCCTGCAGTCAAAGTCCCGAAGGCAGGACAGAAGAGACAAATTAGCTGAACTCAAACTGGACCCATAGATAGGAGGTCTGGGCATTTCTACGTATCCCATGAGGATGGGAATCAAGTCAGATGTAGTTCTGAGAAGATGTTAGTTTAGGGTCTTAGAGCTCAGAGCATAGGTGGATGACATATTTCCAAGTAAGCATAGACCTCATCCCAATCCCTAAGCCCACATGAGTTAAAATCATTGTGGGAAACAAGGGAGGAAGATCCTTATCACAATACCTGGACCGTCCGTCAATGGAAAGTCGGAAGCGCCCCTAAGGACACCTTTAACATGGCTTTGTTCTCCTAACACATAGATGTGTATTGAGGAATAGTATCAAGAGTTTTGAAGCTCTACTTAGACATGATGGGAATGGAGAAGGATCTGAATCGTGTAATCGACATTTTGTGCTTAATGGGGTTGGCTTGGTGATGGAGGGTTACTGCTGACCATGGAGGAAAAGCAGTATCTATATCACATTTTCCAGAAATGGGAACAAAAAATGAGCATCAATCGCTGACCGTATTCACAACATGGGATTTTAATCGATTTGTTGCCCAAAACCCTTGGGGGCGTTGGCCCGTAATGGTATAAGAGCCCTTGGGCATGGTATCCAGGCCGTTCTTGGGGGTCCCTTTGGGTGTGAAAGGTGATGAAATCCCGGATAAAGAGGAACATAATGCCTAAAAATTATGTGCGGACGTGCCCATGTAGAGTCCGAAATTACAGATAATTAAACCAGAGTACCCTTAGGCACATTGGTGAATCGCCGAAAAGGGGCGAAAAAGTAGCTCAAGAGGGATAGGTACATGGACTGGTCATTACAAGCCTGACGCGAATGAGTACTTAGTCCCACATCATGCAATATACTCCCCTCTCCGGGGAAGGGTAGGCCAAGGGGCCAAGGTGGGATGGAGATTTTCAGAAGATCGGGCTGGACCCAAAGCCCAGACATTCGGGTGGTCCTACGTATCCCATAAGGATGGGAATCAAGCCACACGTAGTTCTGGAAGATACCCAGAGGGCAGGATACCCTATCAAGGACATGTACAGCATGGGGAGTAACCCAACGTGGATGAGGACGTAATCCCACACCACACCGCATAGTCTGGGTAAGGAATTGGGCTAAGGGTCCTGAGAAGGCCAAGGGGCCTCAGGCTGGGCCCTGGTTAGGAAGGCCTGGCCCACTCGCGGTTTAATGTCTTGCAATGGGGACATGATTGGGGAATAGGATTCCCTAGACAGGGGAGGTGTACGACACGATGGTAACCCGACATTAATGGGGATGTAATTCCACACCACACCGTACACTATGGGTATGAACCTGGGCTAAGGGGCCCGAGAAGGCCAAGGGGCCTGAGGCTAGGCCTCGGTCAGGAAGGCCTGACCAGCCTTCAGTTTATCATCTTACAGTAAGGACGATAGGCGGATAAGGTGTCTCATCCAGGGATGTGTGTGGCACGACATGTAACCCGACATGAATGAAGACATAATCCCACACCACACTGCACAATCCCATCATAGAGAACTTGGGCCAGGGGCCCGACGGTTGGCCCTTCCCAGAAAGAGTTTGACCCATCAGGATGGGGCAGATCAAATCACTACACTCGATGTTTGGGACATCTTAGGGTTGACCCGAAGATCCAGGGTGGCTGTTGACCATGTTCGAAACACAGCGTACCTATGGTGACTTGGGATTGGAGCAACAAATGATAATCGACCGCGGATGAAGGACCTTGGTCCTCGTAGTTCGAAAGGAATGTGGGTGTCGGTTAACCGACGTGACAAAGGACCTTGGTCCGATGAATGATGGGCTTGAACCTCAGGGAGGCTTCCTACGTACCATGCCTTGACATGGATCAAAGTCCTCGTAGTTCGGATAGGGCTTCTCAACAAACAGATGTGAAGGTGAACCCGGGGGTCCACTGGTGGTGGGATTGAACCTCATAAGGCTTCCTACGTACCATGCCTTGGCATGGATCAAAGTCCACGTAGTTCAGGATAGACACAATGGATTTACATTGGGCGGGAATGCAATTTAACATCACATGGGACGAGGGTGTAACCTGACGTGAATAAACAATGGGTTGGGGGCTTTAACCTCATGGAGGCTTCTTACGTACCATGCCTTGACATGGATCAATTCCCTCGTAGTTCAAATGGATGTAAAGTTCAATTTCATTTGGGACACCATACATTTTTACGTCATTATGGATGGGGGTATACAGTTTAACGTCATGCTGGATGGGGCATACAGTTTAACGTCATGCTGGACAAGGGCAAGTGTCATAGTCGATGCTTACTCTAAGCCCACGTGAGTCGTGCTCAGTGTGAGAAACAAGAGGTAGCAAAGACCTGACGATCATGTCGCGAAGGGTGCGTCTGTGGGTAGCGAAGAGGGGTTACGCGTTAGGCGGCCCATGCTGCCCGGGTGACTCTAAGGAGTAGAACTGGTGATTGGGGCTTACTCTAGGAGGCTGCCCAGGGGCCGCTATGGAGTGACAATGGTTAATGGGGCTTATGCTAGGAAGCTGCTCGGGTGCTGCTATGGAGCGACATTGGTGAATGGGGCTTACACTAGGAAGCTGCCCGGGTGCCGCTATGGAGTGGCAATAGTGAATGGGGATTACGCTAGGAAGTTTCATGGGTTCCGCTATGGAGCAGTAATGGTGAATGGAGGTTATGCTAGGAAGCTGCCTGGGTGCCACTATGGAGCGACAATGGTGATTGGGGATTAAACTAGGAAACTGCTTGGGTGGCGCTATGGAGCAGCAATGGTGAATGGGGCTTACGCTAGGAAGCTGCCTGGGTGTCGTAATGGAGCGGTAATGGTGAATGGGGATTACGCTAGGAAGTTGCCCGGGTGCCGCTATGGAGTGGCAATGGTGGATGGGTATTACGCTAGGAAGATGCCCGGTGGCCACTATGGAGTGAAAATGGTGAATGGGGATTACTCTAGGAATCTACCCAGGTGCCGCTATGGAGGAGTAGTGGTGAATGGGGATTACGCTAGGAAGCTTCCCTGGTGCTGCTATGGAGCGACAATGGTGAATGGGGCTTACCCTAGGAAGATGCCCAGGTGCCACTATGGAGTGGCAATGGTGAATGGGGCTTATGCTAGGAAGCTCCCCATAATTTATTCCTCATGTCTGGACGTGAGGGCATCCCAACTCACTAGTGAATTGAGACCCTCACCTGTGCACTGGTGCACAAGAGGGATAATTCCAAGGGGCATTGGAATCATTCCACTGTAATCATGGAATTAGGTGTCTTATTCTTGGAGCATAAGGAATCTCTTGTTTATTTCAAGAGGCATCCTTTGTTTGGAACATATGGAGATCACTAGAGTTTATAGTCATGTAGATAGAACTATTAGTAGATCATGGTAGGAGCATAAGGCATCTCTTATTTGGAGTAAGAGGCATACTATATTGATCATATAGAGATTACTATAGTTTAATGTCTTGAAGATAGGACTACTTCCATAAGGCACCATGAAATGGCTGGTGTTGGGACTTACACAAGGGAGGCCCTTTATGGTTGAACCTGGCATAAGAGCCAAGTGATTGGGTTTTGAGGAGTCGCCTAAGGAATGGTTCGACTCAAGGTACTCGGGGAATTGTTGATGAGGATCTCAAATCATGACATAGGAATGAAACCAAGAGGAATATGTCAATTCAAGGTGTTTCATGGTGTGTGAATGAGTCTCTCAAATCATGGTATTCTATAGGCGGAAGGTGGGTGCGCATAAGGGCGCAATAGAAAACCCCGATGTCCTGGATCGGAAAGTTCATGGTGCGACTCTCCATTTTTCATGCGGGTCTGTGTGGGGGCACAGCCCCTAGGGTATAGACCGGTGGGCATGAAGGTAGGATCCTGACAAAGGATAGGTCTTCACGAAGTAGCTTTGCGGAGAAAAGGTCTCGTGAAGCAAAGGTCTATCGCGGAGAAATGGTCTCTCACAGAGCAAAGGGGTCTCGCGAAGTATTCACGGAACATGGACTCGCAGAGTAGCATCGCGGAGCATTGGCTCGCGGAGCATGGACTCACGGGGCAGCATCGCGGAGCATTGGCTCAGAGAGCATTGACTCACAGAGCATCGGATCACGGAGTAGCATCGTGGACCATTGGCTCACGGAGCATGGACTCGCTGAGCATCGACTCGTAGAGCAGAAATGCGAAGGAAGATGCTCACAGAGCATGGCCTCGTGGAGCTATAAAGTGGAGCTCTGTGGACCGAGATATCGGCCCCCCAAAGGGCGAAGTGGCCGTGGCTATTGTCCTGAGAAGGGGGAGTGAGCTGGGTATTTATAGGCAAGGGGCGATGCGGAGGAAATCTCGCTTGGTGCGATGATGGAGCTTGCTCTGCGACAGATCGCGAACGTCAAAGGCAGTCGCGGAGCGTCCTGCCTCCTTTGCTTTGCTGCGGGTTTGCGATTGTCAAATTCGTTCACGGATCATCCCGCCTCCTGTGATTCGTAGTGGGTTCGCGAACGTCAAATTAATTCGTGTAGCATCCCACCTCCTATGCATTGCATTGGGTCTTCACGGCACGTCGCGAACGTCAAACAGGTTCGTGATGCTTCCCACCTCATTGCTTCACGGCGGCGCTCGGCGATCGCGGATGGGGCTTCGCGAATGGGCTTTGCGAAACAGCTTTCAATCCCAACTTCAAATGTCCATAACTCCTAATCCGTAACTCTGTTCGGGCCCTACGACCTACCAAATCGAAGCCTGCTAAACGGTCTACTATATTGGATCGTGTATGGAAGCATTTGGAAAATTTTGGGGATGCGTTTTTTAGGATCTACAATGAACTAAAAATAAAGAACCATGAGATTCACATAATAACTCTTTCTTCAAATTTGTACCATAAGGCACACAAAATCTCTTCACAAATATCAAAAACAATATTTACCAATGTTAAATTCAGGTAACATACCCTTTTGAGAAAATTATTCTTTTTTTAAAAATCATTGTCTTCCATATGAACTTTATTTGTTCTATCGTATTGAGATTATTTCATTGACACCTTAAACAAAATAATGGAATTTCCTTCCGAAACAACTTCCAAGAAAAAATTCATCAAATCATTAACCATGGGATCATGTTAAAAATTTGACATGGTTAAGGTAGCATTACTTTTTTGATTCAAATAATCGACCACTTTATTTTATTTTCTTGGATGGTAATGTATCAAGTAATAATTATCCTCGATTAGTTCCAACCATCTTTTCTATCTCGTATTCAATTATTCTGGAGTGAATATATACCTAAATTTATTTTTATTAGTATATATTTCACACTTTATACCATACATTTGATGTATCAAAATTTTTGATGCAAAAAAAATAAGAAGCTATGTCCAGGTCATGTGTTGGGTAATTCAACTCATGTGGTTTTAACTAACATGAAACATATTAAATTACCTAATCATTATGCATCAGGACACAACCAAGTCCTTTCATTTAAGCATCAATATACATAAAAAATTAATTATTTCTAGATATTAGGGTAAAAAAAATATCATTTTCCAACATTCTTTTAGGTTCCTAAAAAAAATCATCACATTAATTTTTTGAGATAAACTTAACTCATTTACATATAAACATAGTTTGTGAGCTGGATAACTAAGAAAAGTTGTCTACAAACTATCAGAAATAACCAACTAGTATAAGAAAACTATGAATCTATATGACATTGGTAGGTTTTGAAAACTCTGCAACAACTATTGTTTTAGAATCCTAAAGGGTTATACCATCTTTAGAAACACTATGACTAAGGAATGGAACTTTTTATGACCAAACATTACTGTTAATAAACTTTCCATATAGTTTCTTTTCTTTTAAGCTTTGAAAATCAATCCTCAAGTTCCTTTCACGTTTCTCTTAAATTTTAAAATATAAAAAAAATAATAATCTATATACAAAAACACAAACTAATCTAAAATATGATGAAATAATCCATTCATGAGATTCATAAATATATAAGGTTCATTAGATAAACCAAATTTCATAACCACAAACTCATAATGCCCATATCCTGTATGAAAAACTGTCTTTGGAATGTCATCCTCCCTTAACTTCTACTGGGGGTACCCAGACCTCAAATAAATCTTTGAAAAAAAACTTATCTCCTAAGAGTTGATAAAAAAATCATTGATGAGTAAAATGATACTTTTTTCTTAATATAGATGTTTCTCAATTCCCTAAAATCAATAAAAAGTCTCATGGAACCATCATTCTTTTTAACAAATAAAATAGGAGCACCCTATGGTGAAGTGTTAGGTCGAGTGAAACCGTTATTAAGAATTTATTGCAACTGGTTTTTGAATTCCACCACTTCTAATTGAGCCATCAGATAAGGGGGTTTAGAAAAAGGCTTATCATCAAAAACCAAATCAATAGTAAATTCAGCCCCCTGATCAGGAACAACACGAGGTATATCATCAAGAAAAAAAATCTGTATATTCATTCACTACTGGAATGTCACTAATCAAAAAAATTTCTTTATTTTCAACAACATGAGCTATATTAAATTCACAACCATCATTAATCATTCTATTTTATTCTTGGTATATTATTAATGGTATGAAATCATTGAATAAAAATTTATTTTCATTGAAATCTATTTTATCATGATAAACGAAAATCCAATCCATACCCAAAATGATATCAAACTCTACTAGGAGAATTTAAAAAAGATCTTTGATAAATTATATCCCACTGATGATATTGGGAAGATTTATATAAACTTTGGTTTCTTTAATAAACCCCCCTAATGTTCTTATCAAATTTTCTATATCATATTCATGAGGTGATATTTTCCAATTTACATGTAAAGATCTCTGAAATGAAAGAATGTGAAGATCCAGAGTCAAAATAAGTATTGGAATATTTTTTAAAAACCTATAACATACCCATGAAAACTTCATTTTATGGCCCAAAATAATCCATAGTAGTATAAAAATACTTCTCCACACCGTTTTTATTTCAATCTTACTAGTTTCCACCCTGGGTAATCAACTATGGACACACATTGAAATAAATACCTAACTCATTGCAACTAATACCTTTTAACACTAGTTTTTCATTACATTAATAATCATCTCCCTTGAATTCATGAGAAATATGACCAGAGTTAACACATCATAATCTCTTCCCATACATTTAATGTCATTTTACTGGATTCTTTTTTACTACACTTCTCACATGATGGAAATTTAGTTTTATTAGAACCAAAACACATTGATGAATTATTTCCAATTTCCTTCCAAATATAACACTTTTTTTAATGTTTTCATTGGACCCACGATCATCAAAACACTCCATTTCTACCTTCTAAGCACATAAAACAATTTTCTCATAGGTTTTGAACTCATGAGAATCCAATCCCCCTCAAAATCTTGGATTTAATATTGGGTGAAACCAATTTATCTTACAATCAAGATCCTGAATAAAATTTGGGATATAACTTTCCAAATTGGTAAAATTTTATTCATATTATGCCATCAAATCATCCTCATTTTGTCTCAATTCCAGGAACTTCCTTTCCATCCTAAGATGAATAAACATTGGAAAAATATTTCTCAAGGAATATATTCTTAAATTCATCCTCATTCATGGAATGAATCTCTTAACGTCCTCAAACATTTTTAACCATTGACCACTACTGATATACTTCACCTTCAAATTGATAAATTTCAAGAGTTTCCTTTTAGAGCTCTCAACAACCCATGAAATCAAATATCTTTTCCAGGGATTTAATCCATCCTTCAGCTTTCATGATGTAAGATGATCCAATGAATGATGGGGATGTTGTCTCATAAAATAATCTATTATTATCATATTCCTGTATGGTAGTTCATTTTTATCTCTTGCATATACAACACCACCATTTATCACCTTAGTTAATTAATCCATCACTCCAACAAACTAATTAGCTTCAATTATGACCATCTTGAGATGTTGATTCAGAAGGATGGCTTCCTCTATGTTCCTTCCCACTATTTCTTCCATTTTTATTAAATAGAAAACTATTCTGAAAATACATGGTTCATATGAAGAAATATGGTAGTCTCCAAATGATATAACAGATAAACTTGACCCCAAGATAAAATCATTCAGGGTAAATTATTACCATTACCCTGACCTCTTATGTTATTTAAACTGTTATTTGATACCTACTATAAGGCCCCTACCATAAAGAATTACAAAATATTGAGTTAAGTAAATAATGTTACTTTCTTTCAAATTGATGATTTTTCAGGTTTAGAGTTTTAGAGAATTATGCCATAATTCATACATAACAACTGAAATATTATAATACAGATACTTATACTGAATACCAATGTTTCTATATTTTTTTTTGAATGAAACATGTTTCCTTTTGATGTTCAATAATCACCCTTGATCTAATCTTTGTCTATTAGACTTTTGAAAACAAGAAAACCCATTAATACTTTATCATAAAGAGAAAATTTTCGCCCTTAAGAAGTAGTAAATACTTTAACTTTATAATAAGTTCATTTATTACCCTTTTTTTAATAAAAATATTACTATAAAACCCCTATAAATCCTAGATAACACATGAAAGTGAAATGAGACATAATTATACTTAAATGGAATAATCTTGCGGTCGACTTCCATAAATGCCACTCTAAAAAATGGAATAACCATACGATTGACTTCCATACCCAATGGATTAGATGTTATAACATAACTACCCATCCTTGGTTAATTATGGAACCACCCATCCTTGGTTTACCAAGTAACCACCCATCAAATTTACAAGTTCCATTATATAATAATAACACATAAAAGATTTTAATTCTCATCATTTCACTTGTAAAATTTCATTTTTAATAAAAAGAAATCATATCAAAAAATTGAAATAATTATTACATTTTGAAAACAATTTTTGAATACCATATTACCCATAAATAGGAATAATTTATTTATTTTTCTTTTAAAAACATTTATTCTTGTAGAGGATGCCAAATATAAAATAACAGTCATGGTGGAAGAGAAGTCACTAACGCCGTGTACATTAAAAATGATCATTATTTTCATTATTTTTTAAGAAAAATAAAAACTACATAGAGGTTGATTAAAACATTTTAATGAAATTAAAAGTAAAATGGGATGTCTATACACTCACAAAATAAGGTTTTTTTATAACATTAAAATATTCCTGAATGAAAGGAGATTGAGATGGAGTCCCTTACCTCACGTCTAATTCATCACGTATTTTCCTTATATTCAGGTATAATAAACTTATATTAATTATTTGATTTATTAAGAACATTTTTCAATTTTATTAATCCATTTCAATCACTTATTGTCATGTTATAACAATTACTTAATTATTTAAGTTCACATCAGACATCTATTGATATTCGATACATGTGTCCAAAATGACATTGATATGATATCTATAGTAAAAATTGGTCATTAGTAAATAATATAAATTATAATATTCAGGAAATAATAATAAATTTTACACATTAATTATACTTTTATATCAAACTATTAATTATGGTTATGAAAAATTATCTACGTTACAATCATGGAGGTGGTAAGTAATACGTACTTATGAGTAATGTTTCCATTTTTAAATGATCATTATGGAAAAAAGGTAATTATTTTTTTTTCTTTCCATAATTATAATAAAATCATTTCAATATAGTTATATATATTATTCATGTGATGTGGTGATTGAAAATGAATCACATCGCTTCGTGGAGGTGATACTTCACACTTAAGTAGAAACGACGTTATTATTTTTATGTTCAAGGAAAGTAAGAATGTATTTGATACATTATTCTATAATAATGATAAATATGTCATGAATATCACATATTAACATTAATTCAATAATTATAACCAGTATTGAGAGATGGTTATGGAAAACAAATTATATCGGTTCGTGGAGGTGATAGTTTACATGTACGCACAAATGATTAATTCCTTTCCCATTTTATGAAAGTGGAGATGTATTTAGGTGATGTTATTAAATTAATAACATCTAATTATATTTAGTATACTTTATTTATTATTTCCTAATGTATGAAGAATATTAGAAGGAATTGAAAGAATAAATAAAATAGAAATAATTAAATAAAAATGAGGCCACTTCTTGTGGGGATCTCCATTGATTAACACCTCAACACCTCTTAGAATAGTGATATTACTAAAATAAGACCTATATAATGTGGTGATGGGTACTACTAATGTATTTAGTCATATATTTTCTAAAACCTATCATTTTTTAAGTGTGAAGAAATGATAATAAATAATTCCCCTTTATAAGGATGGGGTGGGGCACTCTTGAAATTATTCAATATATAAATTAATATAAATTATTTTTATCTTAAAAATGGGTCTAAAGTGATTTATTTTGAATATATGACGAGTATTAATCGAAATATAATGATCCTATTAAGTTTATACATGTTTTGAATATTTTTTAACCCTTATCTTTTTGTTTTAACCCTTTTAACTCTTATCGTTTTATCAAGTAATTTACATTTTTAGGGTTAATATAATTACCATAACATTTCAAAATACCCATAAAAGAGACTTTATAAAATTTTATTACTTATCACGATTACTTTTTATAATATGTTTTCTTAAATTTTATATTATTTAATAAAATATTTTAAATTTTAATATATCATTAGTGTCAATTTTGAAAATATTAATTTCTTGGATTTTTAAAATATCATAACATCATGTTATAATCGAGCCAACTATTCTCACATATCATTAAAATGTAAAATTAATTCAAAAAAAATTTGTATGACATAAATTATATCAAATTACATTTAGTATAATATTTTTAATATCATTTATTTGAATCTTCCCTTAATGAAGCAATTACTACGTCATCATTGTGTCACCATATAATTTAATTATTTCACTCCTAAAAATTGTAAATAAATTACCATGATGTAGGTAAAATTTTTATATTTATAAATAATATTTATAGTCGAACATATCTTTTATATAACCCCATATAAAAAATATTGTACTTGTTAAAAATAATAGTGTGACAAAATTTCATTTCCCTTGAATAAAATATTATAAATGTATTACATACATCTACGTGGATTAAAAAAGATATTACTTTGAACCAAGGATGACTTTTATAAATATAAAAATATCCAATAAAATTATTAAATGCATTAGGCTAATTTTATATTAGTTTTAATTTTATTTTTACTTTTAATTACCAGATTTACCCTTAACTATGACAATACAAATATTACTAAAGTTACTATTCATAATTTCTAAAAATAAAAGGGATGTGTTTACATAATTTTTACCTTATGATTATAAATATTGAACCAATTTTTCCAAATTTTAAAAAAAAATTTATCAGAAATTAATTAAAAATTAATCCCATTGAAGGAATGAGAAAATATGATTTTAAAGTAAAACGTTCGAAAGTTCGCATTTTTTTATATCCAATTTCATTATGAAATTGTTTCAAATGAAATAAATTGGATTAAATGGTAAAAATTTAATATAATTATACTTTATAACCTATTATAATTAAAATGTAACTATATAAATAAATTAGACAAAAAAGTAGTTTTGAATTAAAATGATATATTTTTCACTATTCATTAAAATATAAAATATATCAGAAGAATACCAAAAATTGAAAAAAATTGAATATTAATATTAGTATTTCAAATATGAATTTTATTTTTTCAATTATAATTTATAAAAGTGAAAAAATTAGATTTAAAAATGGTTCACCATTAAAAGGCGAATTTTTTTTAAAAATATTTGAGATTTTTATGATTAATTTGGATTTATTATTTTTCAATGTCTATATAATTTATTCGATGAATGTAAAAAAATTAAATACAAATATATAAAAATAATATATTTGGTTCTATTTATTAGGTCTGATACAACAAATAGGTGATAACTGCCATATAGTAATATTAATAATAATATAATATTTTTTGGTATACCTTAGTCTTGTGTGCAATGTAAGATTTCGGAGAAACTAACTGTTGTGTGTTGGGTATGATATTATAGATAGAGTCCCCTACTATGAAAAATTAATATTTAATTCATAAATATTTATTAATATGAAATATTAATATTTTATAAGTACCTGGAATGTTATAGTACCCCTACCGCAAATCAAGGATGAGGTATGCTTCATTGGAGAAGATATTGATGGGTATTATTAATTAACAATAAAAGTTTTTTATGAAATGAAAAAAAAATTGTCCTTTGTTTATATGAATATTGATGAATCCAAATCTGAATCCACTTCCATCCCGTGTCATGTGTCATGGATTGAGACCCGCTTACATAAAAAAGGTAAACTTATTGGTGAAAACACAAAAGAAGTATGTGAAACACATGTAAATATTACATAATACTAATTTTTGATGATTTATAACAGTATTACATAACAATATCAATTTATGTTCATATTTATTTATATGGTTTAGAAATAATATTCATCAATGGATGTACTAGAAGAAAAACTACATTCAGTAGCTTTTAAGAAATAAGAACAATATGGTCATGTTGGAGGATTAGGTTATTAAATGTCTCCTAGAACATATTTTGTGAAGATAAAACCACAAAAGGATACATATAAGATTATGAAAGGATTTAAAAAACTAATAGATGCTATGTAATATATTATTATCTAGTCTAGTTTGGCAGACCAATGTATAATAAAAGATTAAAAGAGAACTATCAATTGAACCAAGATCCCAACATGAACCAAATTTACCCACTAGGTTTGAGGCTAGTCATTCCCCTCAACTGCATACCTTACCCAAGGAAATAACTTTTTTCATTTCTATTTCTCATAAATGTGAATTGAACAACTTCAGATAACAATATATTATTAAAATTTTATTGGATATAGTTGTAAGTTATTTATATATCTAAACACCTACATCCATCTTCACTAAAAGGGGTACAATGTATAATATATTAGGAGACACTCAAAACCAGAAAGGCCTACAAAAAGATCACATGAGAGTGGGGATTAATTTAATTCAGGAGCAGACTACTAAGTTTCCTATGCCACTTGATGATATAAATATTTCAACGGTCAATGATACTACTGAAACTTTCATATGTTGTCTGTATAATATTATAAATGAACATGAGGTACATCTTTAACAAATTATTTCATATAAAAACCAATAACAGTTAATGAAGAAAGGTCCGAAGTGAGGTTTGATATTAAAAAAGGATAAAACTATGTGGAAATGGATAGTTAGATCAAGAAAATCTAGTGAATAAACCATCAAATAAAAACAACCTTTAGAGAGTACCATCACCCAACCTGTTCGATAGAAATATTTATTATCATTAAAACTTCGTGAATAGAAAACATTTGAAGACGAAAATATGTCTCACATTCTATATAAAAAATAAATGTATTGATCTTTCATGAGAAATGTAATTGGTCTCAAGGGTAAAAATGGTATTCTTAAGAATGAATGGATGGGAGCCTCTGTTTTGAATAAATACATAAGGTGAATTTTCATAATACATCTATAAAAATAGTGAGCTAATTTGTTTATTAAAGTAAATAGTTATTAATATTTTCTACAAGAATTTATATTACTACTATATAAATGGACAAATATGAAAGTAAATTTTTGGATTCATTAATCCTAGTACCATTGTAATGGAAAAACATAATTTCGATAAAAAGAAATTTAAATGAAAATTGATTAGCTACTCGAAGCATTTTAGATAAAATATCAGACAATATAATCTTTTTTATTCCTATAATTCATATGTAAACCTCCACAATCTAATCACATAAAATATATTTTTAATGTTTTCAATAATTTTTTTTTCTTTTAGGAGACACTCAATACTGATCTTAGTCAATATAGATATCTCAAATATTTATTGTTTTGGATTCAATGAATGTATTTACAAAAAATAGACCACTCATGTTGTGTACTATAAATTTTTAATACTCCAAAATCATAATTTTTTACATAAAAATTCAATTTTATTTTTCAGTATGTTCTTTAACAATAATTTTTTTATGATAGGGAGGTCACTAAATATATAAGAAATCATAAAATATAGTCAGTGTTTGATCATACGAAGCCTGTGGATTACTAAAAATGGTATCAAATTAAGGAATAAATAGAAATATTTTACTATCAAAACATATTTCAAATCAATTTACTTATTATGGTCAATGTCACTAAAGGGTTTGAAGTAAGATAATGGAAACAATTATGGATATAATGTTTGAAAATTTATGAGAGATATTAAAAACCATGAAAATTTAAACATCCCCAAATAGGTAATTTCTTGCGGTAATTACAATTTCATTAAAAATATTTATTAATCAGTTGTTTCTCTATATTTTCTAAGTAATACCAAGATTGATGACAATATTCATACTAAAAATAAGAAATAAATTTGTTTAGAGTTGAGTGGGAATCATATATGTTGTTAGAATGTATTTTGACAACCAATTTAGGTGATTACCTACTATTTTTGTCATTTAGTAAGAGGTATGAACTTAGAAATATATTTTGGGTGTGATGAATTAGTTTAATAATTTTTATATATTAATTTTGATCAGTTTTTCAAGAATAAGTATATTGGGGGAAATCAACTTTTTTAGAATATATAAACTACAAACAATATAATTGTTTAGAAATTGTAGATGTGGAGGCGGAGGCTGAAGAAAAGGTAAAGTTAGAGTCAACAATCAAGGTGGAGGATGAGGAAGACGTGGAGATCAAGCTGGAGGAGGACATAGAGGATTGTATTACGAATAATAAAAATATTGGTAAATGGAGTAGAATTCGGATCATACCAATGTTGTATTTGAGAACCTTTTTGAATTCTATTCACAACACAACCCACTTAAGATAAGACCCATTGTGAAAAAATGTTTTTCACCACTTATTTAATTGATTTTATAAGGAAATATAAGAAGGGGATTTTTTTAGAATAACAAAAAACACCACTTGTTTTTTTAAACTGATTATCACATAATAAAATTTATATTATCACATTCCAAGAACTATTAAATAATACAGATGTGTGAAAGAAATACCTCACTAAGAACAAACTAAACAATAATAAAAAATAGACATAGTTTCTTATTCTTGAATTCTCTTCACACCAAAGAATGTGTCTTAGTATTGGAGCTAATAGTCACTTGAGAGTTATATAACACTGATCCAATCAACAAACATTTATATAATCCAACTCAAATATTTGATAATACATGTGTGTAATCAAACAATTAATCTATAAGGTGTTTGAGAGAACTATTATAAGAAACCCATCATTGAGATATTATTGTCATTATGGAGGGATGATGTCAAAGGAAACATGACATAAATTGAAAAAAAACTGATTTATGAATAAATCCATGAACATGAAAGACCTGATTCAATTAAAAGCATGAAGGATATAATAATTTGTAACATAATACAAGAAAATTTAATGGATTCACTATATTTTAGTTTCATTTAGATTATATAAAGGGATATATATTTGTTAAATACTATAAAAATTGGTAAAAAATTTATAATGGAGTTTAGTGTCTTATTAAAATACATAATGGGTCACACAAGAAGTTTTTTCCATCAAATAAGGTAAATGGTTTATCACGGAGCTTGTACTCTATTTGATGGTGAATTGGTAATATTGTTTTTATTATGTTCTATAAAAACACATATGTAAATATTTATTTTAGTTAAATAAATGAATATTGATATTTTTACACTAATGGATAATATTTTCTAGGAATAAATAACTCAATTAACAAGGACGCTTTTCTCTTTTATTATGATTATGCACTCAACAAGGATGATTTACTAATGATGATGCAATTTTATTTTTATTCACCAATGCATTCAACATTTTGGGTTATCAAAATATAATATTTTTATATGACCTAGAGTTTTGAATACACTATAATATAAAAAGACATGGTGGATGTAACACCCCAAGCATCCATGGTATGCTTCTCTTTGAATTATATAGTTGCATGTGTTGTATGCAACTTTGAGTTCAAAAACACACCACAACCAATCAAACTAGCCATTATGAAAAGTAGTACCCACTTTTTGAAAATTTTTACATATTATATTTCTAAATTGACTTCATTTTTGGATTTTTAATATCAAAATTATCTTAGGGTGAATTTTTGGTATTTTTCTGAAAACATTCAATTTTTGATGAATAGTAAAAATCAGTAAATTTTAATTAAAAACAACCTTTTAATCGAAATAAGTAATAGTTATAAAATATTAATTTGATTGTTTTTAAAGTATATTTAGAATATATTTTTACTGCTTAATAAATTTTTGCTCATTGGACGTAATTTCACATTTAAACCGGACTTAAACAACTGCCAATCTTTTGATAGTTATTATTTCTTAAAAACACGCTTTTTGTTTTGACAGCAAGAATTAATTTTAAATTAATTTATTCCAATTATGTGTTTTTAATTTAGAAAAATGGATTCCATATTTATAATCAGGAGTTCCAAATTGTGTGAATAGGTAACTTTTATTTTTAGACATTTTGAATAATTACTTCGGTAAATATTTTATTTACCATGGTTAAAGGGTAAATCCCGTAAATAAGGGTAAAAAATATTATTATAATAATAATAAATTACCCTAAAACGTGTCCTAAACCTATTAGTTGATACATTTCCGACCATGGGAATATTTGGGTCGATTTTGGGACCCCATGGATCCACTTGTATGTGATAATGACACTTTAAATTAATTAAGTTAATGTAAATACAAAAATGACATAAGCATATATCTTTTAGCAAACATTTTTTTACATAGGGTTATATATGTTATATTTTCAACTATAAATATTAATTACAAAGCTAAAAATATTTCCTACATAATGGTATTTTATTTATAATTTTTAGACATTGAATAATTAATACTATTGATGACACAATAATGATGCAATATTATTATTATTATTGAAAGAATCAAATAATTTGTATTATAAATGATAAAATAAATATAATTTTAAAGTTTTGATTCCATAAAATACTTTTATAGGTTACTATGACATGTTATAATTTCTTAAATGAATTTTTTTCGAATTAATAAAGTTGTTAAGACTTTAACAAAAATCAATTCTTAAATACTGTCAAAATTGACATAAATGTGTTTCTAAAACAAATATTATATTATTAATTAATATTATATTCCTAAAAATATAATGTTAGGCAAAAGGACTTATATCATTATAGGTGTATCATTAATGGAACACTTGGTGGTATCTTGGATGAATATAGTATGTTTGTTAACTATATAATATAAAAATACAAAGAGACATGGTAAATGTCAAACTAATTAACTAAGAGTTTAAACTAAAATATAAGGTTAATAAAGTTACCCAAACCTGTATAAAACCTATTATTTGAGTTTTTTTGACCCATAACCACCTTATAATCGAAATAAATCAGTTTTGAGCCAATAGAAACCAAATATGAATTTATTATAAAATAATATTTTAAGTTTTTCATAAGGTTCCCCTCACCCCTCTTATAAAAGGGAACTCCCCCTTTTCTATGATTCACACCTTCAAAGCCTTTTGGTTCGGCCAAAACTTACTGAAATATTCTCTCAACTTCCCTCAATTCAATCTAGAGTCCTTATTTTGATCAGAAAGCCATCCTATGGATCCCTTTTGATCAAATCAAAAAGGAAGAACCCAAAGAAGAGGTAATGATTTCACCACCCTCTTTCAAGTTCTTTCTTCTTCCACTTCTTATTTCTATGATATTTCCATTATAAAATAATAACCCCAACATCTTCTATATACTGTGATGTAATTATAAATAAGGTACAACCATATTCATTATTCTATCCATCCTTTGAATGACATGTCACCATACGTGCATACGTACGGCTCACCGTCTCCACGTTGTGGTGTAATTGTTATTCAAAACATTATTATTTGTATGGGTATGATAATGATGTGTAAATGATATAAATAATAAATATAACATGATAATTATTCTTTATATATGATATAAAATCCAATTATTTATTATTTTAATGTCAAAAGAATGATATTGTTGCTCGTGCGTACGTACGGACTACCGTCTCCACAAACGCGATGAGATTAATTCCCCACCATATCCATGCAAGTATAATTCTCATTTGATGATTAAAAATATTATTTAGGGACTTGATATAATTCTTGATATGAATAATATACAACCTATGAATAAAAAACGGTTTATATGACAAAACATATAAGTTAACACCTGAAACGACAATAATACAATGATAGTATTAATAAAGCAATGTTAAAAGATAATATATGATATCATATTAATGTATATTATTCTTGTATAATTTAATAACAATTATTTCACCATTATACATGAGGTTAACCAACCCTCAACCAAGGAAAAGTACAATGTAAGGGTTTATTTCACAATCTCTTCATTATCTGAGGTTGTTTATACGTAATTATCTACTGGGACCTCTTTATCATCCACATCCATGTTTCATTAAAATGTATTTCAAAAAATTCTTACTATTTTATATACTATGGGTTAAAGTCATTTATACCCTTTTTGACTTTTTATAATATGTTTATAAAGGAATGTTTCTGTTGTTTTCCAAACAAGGTCCTTTTTAACATTTTCGACAAAATTAAGGTAAGAATGTTTTTTAAACTTATATGGCAGGTGCGACTATTTTTCTACCGTTATAAACTCATCGAAGCTTCCCTTACAAGCTTATAAGATGGTTTTCAAAGTAAATTATTTATTTTATAAATATGTGCCTCTTAAATTATTTCAAAATTGAAAGAGATATTTCTCTAAAAAGGGTTTTGATTTCATCTATGTCAACACCCTTTGATGGATTTTAAGTTTATTTGAAGTTGATTTATTATTATACAAAACTTTCTTATTTTATTGAAGTTTTTGAGATATGTCTGACTGTAGATGTGCTATTTTTATACCATTCATGGTTTATGGTAAAAGTATTGACATTTTTTATGCTAGTTTTAATACGAATGTTTATGATATATTTGAAACTTTTCATATAAAGAATGTATTGGACTTAGTAAGTGATGGGTGGAGCCTTCTATAGCTCCTCGATGCATCGGTAGGTCTCATGAGACAACTAGACGTGGAATTGGCCGAGGCTCTTTCCCAATTTTGATATATGGTTTTGGCCGAGGCCTTAATCATTTTTAGACGTCTTGGTCGAGGCCTTGAAAAAATGTTTCAGAATGTCTGCCATTATACATTCTCTCATTAGGAAAATAATATTGATGGTTCATGTGGTCATTCGACTAGTAGAATACCAATGATTGTGTTTTATTATGGTATTATTTACTCTTCCCATATTCCTGCCATAAAACAATTAATGTTTATTATTGGTAAAGGCATGTGGTTTCTATTATTCACCATGCTTAATATTTATGTTATCTTCTGCGGTATTGTATACCCTTACTGAGTGTTTGAGCTCACCCCTTTCTTATTTATCATTTTCACAGGATATGAAGAAGATAGTTTATGAGTGACTTGTAGGCATTATTTTAGGAGGCTTGGATGTTTACAACGAAATAAATTCCTGTTGTATTTCTTTTCAATTTGTAAAGTTGAACTTATGTATGAATCTTGATTCCAATAATACTAAACAGATCGGTCTTTAGAGACATGATTTCCTTTTGATCATTCCAATTTTATGTATTAATTCACTGACTCTAGGTAACTGGGGTCTTGGCGTTACAGTTGGTATTAGAGGATGTTTAGTATAATCCTTGGAAACTAGATTTAGATAAATTATGATTAGAGCACATATCCCTAAGATATACTTTGAGGATTAGTATAGAAGAACTTCCTAGAACATTGGCATTGTAATTTTTTTTGAGTTTTACAAGAAATACATCCTTGTCTGGATACGAGCAGGTAGAGGCGGATTTGGCATAGATGTACCTAGGGTTAAAACCCGAAAACACTGCTTTGAGCTAGACTCGAACGGGAACTGGTGCACGACAATGGGCCTTGTTGCACTCTTGGTTACGACACTCCCGAGGGATATGTTTAGGATAATTCTCATATTCTTTACAAACCATTATGAAGGGTTTATGAATATATACTTCCTCAATGAAAACATTTTTATGATTATGGATTATATCCAAAAACTGGTCAATTTATGTTAAGTGTTTTAGAAGTTTGGAATTATATATTTCGATTCGTAAATGAAACTAGTTTATGACATTGTTTAGAAATGGAACCTAGTGGAAGAAATGTAAACTGTATCAATGCACACACTCTTTCTAGGTATTTCCCTACAGCTCAAGATAATTATAGTGGAGCTAGTGATGCAACTGGTGTTAATCAACTAATCACCATACTAGGACAACTCACTCGAGTTATGAATAATAACCTCACCCGTATAGAGCACCTAGATCCACAACGTGGAGGATCAATGTTAGATCGCTTCACGAGGAAAAAACCACCGACATTCAATGGGAGTACAAATCCATTAGTGTCTGATCAATGGATAAATTTCTTAGAGAAAATATTCCATTCTTTGGGGAGTAGTGAAAGGGAAAAAGTTGTCATGGAAGTTTACCACCTTACTAGAGATGCTGATCAATTGAGGTCATTGATTCAAAACAAAGGAAGATGATGAAGTGTCAAA
This sequence comes from Viscum album, assembly GCA_963277665.1. Classification (NCBI taxonomy): domain Eukaryota; kingdom Viridiplantae; phylum Streptophyta; class Magnoliopsida; order Santalales; family Viscaceae; genus Viscum; species Viscum album. The sequence continues at coordinate 674,159,695 of OY728123.1, forward strand.
TATGGAATGAAGGGAGTTAAAAGAGATTTTATTAGAAAAAGTCTTTCCTCGTGACCATCGAGCGGATATGGAAAGACAATTTCTGAGTCTGAGGAAAAAGGAGGATGAAAATTTCACAAAGTATGAGGCTAACTTTACAAGGTTAGCGAGGCATACTGCAGATTATATACGTAACCCAAGAAGTAGTACTGATCGTTTCTTTGATGGGTTAAAACCATTTCTCCATCAAACATTAATATCACAATCCTTCTCATCATAGGAAGATATTGTCTCGTGTGCTATCAAGACAGAAAAGTAATTCTCTAAGTCTTATGACTTCAAATAAAAGCAATAGGAGAAGTGATCTGCTGAACACTATGGGAAAGGAAATAATAAATCAGGGAAGAAGGTAAGAATTGAATTTCTACCCTGTGATAATTTTAGAATGAAGCACCCTGGTTCCTATCTAAAAGGAAATGGAGTATGCTACAAATGTGGACAGAAAGGTCATCTAGCTGGTGAATGTAATGGAAAGAAATATGCTACCAATTTTCAATGCTAAAATTGTAGAGAGATGGGGAATTATGAAAATTAATTTCCTAAGTGTTAGGGAAACATACCTCTGAAAAGGCCAAGGGATCAAGGCTAAGCGTATGCAATAACTACTGCTGAGGTAGAAGCTCCAAAAGGCATGGTGGCAGGTAATTTAATGGTTTCCTCAAGTTTATAAAATGTATTATTTGATTATGTATCCTCACATCATTTCATATCTTCCCAATTTTCTAGGAAAATTAGATATTTCCAATTTGATCTAACAAGGGATTTTTCAGTTAAAACCCCAAAGGATGTATCATTACTACAAGGTTCTTGTGGATCCATTCCCATTAGGGCATATAAATGTTCTTTATATGCTGATCTCATCATCATACCCATGAATGAATTTGATATAATCCTCGGTATGGATTGGATTTCGGACCACAATGCAAAAATTTATTGTAAGAAGAAGGAGGTTACGATTTTTGATGATGAAGATAAAGAACACCTTATCAATAGTGCAGAATCGTCACCACCTGATTATTATCTAGATCCACCCCCAGTTGCGCAACTAAATTAAATTATCGGGGAGGAATAGAATGAAATAACTGTGGGTGTGGAAAGGAATGTTCAAATAGAGGATGTAACTATTGTGAAAGAATACTTATATGTGTTTCTAGAAGATTACTTGGACATCCTCCAGATCGAGAAATTGACTTTTTCATTGATTTAATTACTGGGTCAAGGCCTATATCGAAGTCCCCTTATAGAATGGCCACTGTGGAATTAGTTAATCTAAAGAAATAACTAGAAGAGTTGAGTAATAATGGATTTATTCTCCCTAGTGTTTCTACATGGGGAGACCCTATCTTTTTTGTTAAGAAGAAAGATGGATCTATGAGGTTATGTATTGACTATAGGGAAATCAATTCTATAACAATAAAGAACAAGTATCCCATAACTGGAATTGATGATTTATTTTACCAACTGCATGGAGCTAGATACTTTTCAAATATTTACCATCGATCTGGATACTATCAGTTGTGTGTGAAGAAGAAAGAAATTATGAAGACAACATTTTGAACCAGGTACGAGCATTATGATTTTACCGTAATGCCTTTTGGGATGACTAATGAACCCTCTTTTTTCATGGATCTAATGAACAGAGTTTTCAAGGAATATCTTGATTACTTTGTAGTGTTATTTATTTATGATATCTTGGTATACACCAAAATCTACGAAGATCATGAAAATCAATTGAGCATTATATTGAAGACTCTAAGAAGACATGAATTATATGGGAAGTTTAGAAAATGTGAATTCTGGATTCAAAAGATTTCTTTTCTTGGCCATATTGTCTCTATGGATGGAATATCTGTTGATCCATCTAAGGCAAGAGCAATCCAAGAATTTCCAGCACTAATGAGTATAACCAAGGTACGCTGTTTTAATAGTTTAGTAGGTTATTATCAACGTTTCGTCCAGAATTTTTCCCAGTTGGCTAACCCATTAACCAAGCTCAGATGTAAAGGGGTTAATTTTTTTTTTGAAAAATGAGTGTAAAGAATATTTTGAATAATTTACAAGAAGATTAGTCAATGATCCTATATTGACTCTACCTTCAGGGAATGACAGGGTTGTTATTTATAGTGATACATCAAAGAAAGGACTTGGTTGTGTCGTTACGCAGAATGATAGGGTTATTGCCTATGCATCACGACAGCTGAAAATTCATGAGAAAAACTATCCTACACATGATCTTGAGTTAGGTTCTATAATCATTCCTTTGAAGATATGGAAACATTATTTCTATGGGGAAAAAAATGTGAGATATATAACGATCACTAGAGTTTTAAGTACATTTTCACACAAAAAAAACTCAACATGAGGCAAAGGTTATGGTTGAACTACTTAAGGATAATGATTTTATGATACACTACCACTAGGTCAAGGAAAATAAGGTGGAAGATGCTTTCAGCAGAAAGGATCATGGAGTTTTGAATAAGATAAGAGTTGAAAAGGATCCTATATACGTGGATCTGTTAAATATGGATATGAGAATAACCATGGAAGGTGAAACCTTAATACTTTTTCAAATGGTTTCCAAACCATCTTTACTAGAAAGGATAAAGAGTTCTCAGACCGATGATGAAGAGTTTCAAAAGAAGATTAAAGCTGTAAACGATGGGAGATTGAGTGACTTTGTGTATGAAGATGGAATTTTGAAATTTGGGAAGAGACTTTGTGTTACCAATATACCTGATTTAAAAATGGAATTGTTAGATGATACTCATAGTTCCAATTTCTCTATACACAATGGGAGCACCAAAATTTAAAGAGATTTGAAGGAACATTTTTGGTGGGACAACATGGAGAGGGAGATTGCTGATTTTGTGTCAATATGTATAGTCATTCAACAAGTAAAAGATGGAAGGAAACAACCGGGAGGAGTCATGCAACCTCTTCCCATACCTGAGTGGAAATGGGATAATATTACGATGGAATTTATCAGGGGACTACCAAAGACTACATGAAGGAACGATGCAATATGGGTCATTGTTGATCGTCTTACCAAGTCATCACATTTTCTTAATATAAGGGATGATCTACCACTTGAATTTCTAGAAAGACTATATATTAATGAAGTCGTGAGACTTCATAGAGTACCCATATCAATTGTTTCTGATCACGATCCCCGTTTTACTTCAAGATTCTGGAAGAGTCTTTATAATGCCTTGGATACTAAACTTCATTTGAGCACTGCCCACAACCCTCAAACAGATGGACAATCAGAACGGATTATTCAAACCTTAGAAGATATGTTAAGATCATGATAACTTGATTTTCAGGGTATGTGGGATCAATAATTACCTCTGGTAGAATTTTCCTATAATAATAGCTTCCATTTGAGTATTTAGATGGCACCATGTGAAGTGTTATATGGAAAGATATGTCGCACACCAACCTGTTGGGATGATGTTGGTGAAATAAAACTTGTTGGCCCAGAACTAGTAGAGGAAATGATAGAAAAGGTAAAGGTAATCCAAAACCACATCAAAGTAGCTCAAATTAGGCAGAAGAGCTATGCCGATAACTGAATGAAGGATTTGTAATTTCAGGTAGGAGATCATGTTTTCTTGAAGTTATCTCCAAAGAAGGGCGTTATACATTTTGGTAAGAAGGGAAAATTGAGTCCCAGGTACATCAGACCATTCAAAATTCTAGAACAAATTGGGGCTATAGCTTACCATTTTTCAAAGCCGCCAAGTCTATTCAAAGTTCACGATGTGTTCCACGTATCACTATTAAGAAAATACATGCCTTACCCAATGCATGTAATCACCTATGAGGAATTAGAACTGGAACTTGATCTGTCTTATTGAGAAGAGCCTGTCAAGATTCTTGATATGAGAGAACAAGTGCTAAGAAACCGGACGAGTTGTCTTGTAAAAGTTCTATGGAGAAACCATAAGATGGAAGAGGCAACGTGGGAACCTGAGGAACTTATGATGAAGAACCACATGAGTCCTTTCATGCATTAGTATTCAAGAAATTTCGAGGATGAAATTATTTGAAGGAGGGTATAATGTAACACCCCAATATTCCACGATATGCTTCTCTTTGAATAATACAGTAGCGTGTGTTGTTCGAAACTTTGAGTTCTAACACACACCACAACCAAACAAACTAGCCGTTATGAATAGTAATACCCAATTTGTGAAATTTTATACATTTTATCTTTCAAAATAGACTTCATTTTTGGATTTTGAATATCAAAATTATCTTAGAGTGAATTTTTGGTATTTTTCTTGAAAACTTTCAATTTTTGATGAATAATGGAAATCACTAAATTTTAATTAAAAACAACTTTTTCAATCGAAATAATTAATTGTTATAAATTATGAATTTGAGTGGTTTTAAAGTATATTTAGAATATATTTTTACCAATTAATATAGTGTTGGTCATTGGACGTAATTTTACATTTAAACCGGACATAAACAAGTGTCAATTTTTTGATAGTTATTATTTCATAAAAACACAGTTTTTGTTTTGATAGCGGGAATTAATTTTAAATTAATTTCTTCGACTTCTGTTTTTTGAATTTAGAAAAATTTATTCCATATTTAGAATCTGGAGGTCTAAATTGTGTAAAAAGGTAACTCTTATTTGTATACAGTTTGAATAATTACTTCGGTAAATATTTTACTTACCATGGTTAAGGGGTAAATCTGGTAAATAAGGGTAAAAAATAATATTATAATAACAATAAATTACCCTAAAACATGTCTTATCCCTATTGGTTGAAACATTTCCAACCATATGCATCTTTGTGTCGATTTTGGGATACCATGGATCCACTTGTAAGTTATAATGACACTTTATATTAATTATGTTAAAGTAAATACAAAAATGACAAAAGCATATATATTTTAGTAAAACAATTTTTACATAGGGTAATATATGTTATATTTTATACTATAAGTATTCATTAGAATGATTAAATGATTTCCTACATAATGGTATTTTATTTATAATTTTTATACATTGAATTATTAAATTTATTTATGACACAATAATGATGCAATATTTTCCTTATTAATGAAATAATCAAATAATTGGTATTATAAATGATAAAATAAATATAATTTGAATGTTTTGATGCCATAAACGAATTTTATAGGTTAATATGACATGTTATTATTTCTTAAATTAATTTGTTTCGAATTAATAAAGTTTTTAAGACTTTAACATAAATAAACTATTAAATATGGTCAAAATTGACATAAATGAGTTTTTAAAACAAATATTGTATTATTAATTGATATTCTATTTCTAAAAATATAAAGTTCGGCCAAAGGACTTATATCATGATATTTTTATCATTAATGGACCACTTGGGGGTCTCTTGGATACATATAGTAAGTTTATTAACTATATATCATAACAATACAAAGAGACATGGTAATTGTCAAACTAATTAACTAAGAGTTAAAACTAAACGATAAGGTTAATAAAGTGACCCAAACCTGTATAAAACCTATTAGTTGAGTTGTTTTCGACCCATACCAACCTTATCCTCTAAATAAATCAGTTTTTACCCATTATAAATTTAATATGAATTTATTATAAAATAATATTTTAAGTTTTTACTAAGGTGCCCCTCACCTCTCTTATAAAAGAGAACTCCCCCTTCTCTCTAATTCACACCTTAAAAGCCTTTTTGTTCGGCCAAAACCTACCCAAATTTTATCTCAACTTCCCCCAATTAAACATAGAGGCCTTAGTATTATCATAAAGCAATCCTATGGATCCCTTTTGATCAAATCAAAAGGAAGAACCCGAAGAAGAGGTAATGATTTCACCACCCTCCTTCAAGCTCCTTTCTTCTTCCACTTCTTCTTTCTTTGTTATTTCCATTATAAAACAAAGGCCCCAGTTTCTTCTATATAATATGATGTTATTATAAATATGGTACAACCATATTTATCATTCTATCCATCCTTTGAATGACATGCCACAATATGTGCGTACGTACGACTTACCGTCTCCACATCGTGGTGTAATTGTTATTCAAAACATTATTATTTTTATGGGTATGATAATGATCTGTAATTGATGTAAATAATTAATATAACATTATAATTATTATGTATATATGATATAATATCCAATTATTTATTATTTTAATATCAAAAAAATGATATTGTCGCTCGTGCATACGTACGGACTACCGTCTCCACGAAAGCGATGATATTCATTCCCCGTTGTATCCATGCAAGTATAATTCTAATTTAATGATTAAAAATAATTTTAAGGACTTGATATCATTCTGGATATGAATAATGTACAACCTATCCATAAAAAACACATCTTATGTAACAAAACGTATAAGTTAACACCCAAAACGATGATAATACTAAGATATTATTAACAAAGCAATGTTAAAAGATCATATATGATATCATATTAATGTATATGATTATTGTATAATTTAATAACAACTATTTCACCATTATACAGGATTTTAACCTACCCCCAACCAAGGAAAATTATAAGGTAAGGGTTTATTTCACAATCTCTTTATTATCTGAGGTTGTTTATACGTAATTATATACTGGGACCTCTTTATCATCCACATCCATATTTATTAAAAATGTATTTCAAAACATTCTTAATATTTCATATACTATGTTTTAAAGTAATTTATACCCTTGTTGAATTTTTATAAGACGTTTATAAATGAATATTTCCGTCATTTTCCAAACAAGGTCTTTTTTAACCTTTTCGACAAAATTAAGGTAAGAATGTCTTTTTTAACTTATACGGCGTGTGTGGCTATTTTCTACAGTTATAACATCGTCGAAGCTTCCTTTACAAGATTATAAGAATATTTTCAAAGTAAATGTTTTATTTTATAATTATGTGACTCTTAAGTTATTTCAATATAGAAAGAGATATTTCTCTAAAAGTGGTTTTGATTTCATCTATGTCAACATGCTTTGATGGATTTTAAGTTTATTTGATGTTGATTTGTTATGATACAAAACATCCATATTCTATTGAAGGTTTTGCGATATTATTGACTGCATATGTGATATTGTTATACCATTCATGGTTTATGGTTAATGTATTGACATTTCGTATGCTAGTTTTAATACGAATGTTTATGATATGTTTAAACCTTTTCATATGTGGAATATATTGAACTTACTAAGTGACGGGTTGAGTCTGCTATAGATCCTCGATGCATTGGTATGTATCATGAGACAAATAGACATGGAATTGGCTGAGGCCCTTTCCCAATTTTGATATATGGTTTTGGCCGAGGCCTTAATCATTTTTAGACGTCTTGGCCGAGGCCCTGAAAAAATGTTTCCGAATGTCCGGCATTATACATTCCCTCATTATGAATATAATATTGATGGTTCATGTGATCATTCGACTAGTAGAATACCAATGATTATGTTTTATTATGGCATTATTACTCAGATCATATTACTTTTATAAAAGTATTCATGTTTATTATTGGTAAAGGCATGTGGTTTCTATTATTCAACATGATTAATATTTATGTTATTTTCCGCTGTATTGCTTCCCCTTATTGAGAGTTTGAGCTCACCCCTTTCTTATGATTCATTTTCCTAGGATATGAAGAACTTAGTTTATGATTGACTTGTAGGCATTATTTTAGGAGGCTTGGATGTTTACAATAGAATAAATTTGTTTTGTATTTGTTTTCAAGTTGTAAAGTTGAACTTATGTATGAATCTTGTTTCAAATAATACTAAACAGATTGGTCTTTCGAGACATTATTTCCTTGTGATCATGCCAATGTAATGTATTAATGGATTGACTCTAGGTAACTGGGGTTGGTGCGTTATAGTGGAATCAACCATACCTCAAAGTAATAAATAGTATACCTGGTTTGACTCAAATTGTGTATTATCCATTTAAAATTTACATTTTATTAATGTATTCTTTCATATTTATGTTTAATCTATTTCATTATATTATTACTATCATCAGAATTTTTTTATTATATTTTTTCATTTTTTTAGTTTGGTGGTTTGTTTGAAGCTACTAATGATTGTGATATATTGGCTTTCAAGGCTCCAATTGAGATAAAAAAAACATGGAAATTGGTCAACAAAGTATACCACTATCAGGAAAAGATGAATTATTACTATTTATTTAGTTAATTTTATCACAATTTTATCACAATTTTTATGTTTATTTCCTTATTATTTTATGTGATATTTTCTTAGAAATATCATTAAGGAATTCATATTTCTTACTTCAATCATCAACATAAATCTAGAAAATAGTGAACATAGTGCTTTTGGAAGGGTGATTTGTACAACATCAGGTTTCTTCATCAATACATGTGGACAATTTATTTCTTTTATAGTTTATTGAAAATGTTTGAAATAAATATACACATCAGATACTCAATCATACGCTCCTTAATCTATGCATGGTGTGGCCAATATGACTTTAACAGTTTGTTTTTAGTTTATAATGTAAATTTTAGTTCAAAACACACATCAAATTCTAAAAATAGAACAAAAAAATTAATGTTATTTTGATAATTTAGGAAAATATTAGATATGTAATTTTTTATATGTAAGAATAAATCACACATCAATCCGATACGTGATGTGCTCCGTATTACTCATAGTGTCTATTATCAATTCAAAATTGGCCTTTAAGTTCAAATAAATCACTCACTAAAAATCAAGAAAATGAGATTGTATTGTCTTGAAAACAAAGGAAAATGATCCATATGAAATTTATGACATGTAGGAAATAATATCACATTAAACTGGAAATTAATGGGATCATTATGACTCAAAGTGCATGTTTACACTTTAAAATGACATTTTTGTAAGAAACACAAGATGTGTGTTCAAAACTGAGAAGACCGATTAATATTGTTTTGATACTTTAGGAAAATGTTACATATTTCATTTGGGACATGTATTAATCCAATAAACCTCAATTTAATTCATAGTGTAATTGGTATGACTCCAAGTGTGTCTTTTTATTTAAAATTAACATTAATTTTAGTAAAAAAGACAACTGACATACTCAAAACTGAAAAAATGCATTTGTATTAGTTTGAAACTTTTTAAAAACAAATGATAAGTTATTTTTAGAGTTTAGTAATTATACACACCTCAATCCAATACACGATGTTCCCGGCATGACTCAAAGTGTCCATTATTTGTTTAAAATTGACATTTTCGAACAAAATGTTTCACTCATTGAAGAAAAAGAAAAAACTCTCGAATTATATTGATATTTTTGGAAAACAATTCATAATTCATTTCTAATGTGTAATAGTCACCCTCAAGTCAAACCCACAGATGATGTTATTAGTATTAATCAAAGCATGTGTTTCTAGTTGAAAACAACATTACATAAGTGGCATACTCAAAATTGATAAAACACATTCATATTGTTTCTATAATTTAGGAAGAAAAATCCATAAATCATTTGGGATATGTAAGAATCACCGTCAGCTCAATCCAAAATATGGTGTGATCTGTATGAATCCTACTATGACTTTTAATTAAAATTGACATTAATATTAGTAAAAAAATGAACTTGAATACTCAAAACCAAGAAAAAACTTTCAAATTTTTTATATAATTTAGGGGAATGATCCATAATTCATTTGTGATGCATAAGAACCATTCGAACCTCAATCAGATACCTAATGTTCCCAGTATGACTAAATGTGCCAGTTATTAATTTAATATTTACATTTCAGTTCAAAAAGTGTCACTCACTGAAATCCAATAAAACACACATGGATTGTATTGATAATTTTACAAAAAGATTCATAATTCATTTACGATGTTTAGGAATCAGTTTCAAATAAAACCCACTCATGATGTGACCAAAATGGCTCAAGGTGTTTGTTTCTATTTTAAAATGTGATTTTAGATAAAAAACACAAGTGACATACTCAAAACTGAGGAAACACATTCAGATTGTTTTGATAATTTATGAAAATTATCCATATTTAATTTGGGATGTGTAAGAATTAGCCTTACCCCAATTTGATGCATGGTGTATCTTTTATGACTCCATGTTATTCTTTTCAATATATATGTTTTATTTTAGTTTAAAACAAACTTCACATCACTAAAACTAAGCAAACGAGCCTAGATTGTTTTCTTATCATCATATTTGATATTACTTAATTAATTTCCTTTTAATTTTTATGTTATACTTAATTAGTTAATTATGATAGAGATAATTATTGAATATGAACAATAAATGGGTTTATTTTCAATAATAAACCACAAATCAATCTAATACACAATGTTCCTAGTATAACTCAAGGTTTTGTTTAAAATTAACACTTTTTGTTTAATATATTTCTTTATATTGTTACAAACATAAGAATTTTTTTTATATAGATGAGTTCTTTTTCTCAAACATGAGTGGTTCATTCTTTTATACTGGTGGATTATTTTTCTATATAATAGTGTTTTTTAATATATTTAAATTATAAATTTTATTTTATTTAAATTATATATATTCATATATGAGTTTTCTAATTCTTGGTGATTCTTCTGGTGCTGTAGTGTGATGTTACATCACACTATAGTATTCCCTATATCTACTGTTGTAGTGTGCTATAACATCGCACTACAATATTCCCCTTTACAAGTGAAACTAAATGCACAAATAAATGATTACTTTATCAGCATTTGTATATGCACTGATAAATGGCCAAATTATTAGTGCTAAATAAAAGCACTGATAAATGGTGTCATTTATGAATGCTTTTATAATGCTGATAAATTCCAAGGGATTTTAGACGTGGTATATTAGTTAGTTTTTATAGATCAAATAAAGGCCGATTCTAGTGCTGTTAAAGGCATGTTTTTTAGGAGTGATGAGAAAGTGAGTTTTTAAAGAGAAAATGTTCAAAAGAATTCAGTGTTTTTACATAAAAATTAAAAATTAAATTGATTCAAATAACATAAATTATATCAATAGATATTTTATTTAACTATTGTAACTTTAACCTTAAAAATATAATTTTACTTCAAAAATAATTTAAACAATATGGTAGTTTTTATTTAAAATTCATTATTTTCACTATTAATTGAAAAATGAAACATTTTTGAAAAGTCCAAAAAGGTCATCCTAAAATAATTTTGACACATTAATTTTAAAAATGAAATTTTATTTTTGAACTAAATTTTCTAAAAGTGGTAAAACTTAATTTAAAAATATGTGTACCAAAGGTGAAAAAATTGTTTCCTTTTTGAAAATAATGTTTTAAACATAAAATTTGATTTATTATTATCTCTTATCTAGAAAGAACATATGATGAATGTTAAAATTTTTATTGAATGTGTAATATATACATTTCATTGAAATCATTCACATAAATTTATTTAGTTAATTTATTATTGTAAAACACATTGTTTTTGAAAATAAGGACAAATAACATTAATGACGAAGATCAGTAGCTATACATAGGCAAATCCATAAAGGGAAATTTTCCAGCTCGAGCTGGTTGTCATCGAAGGGGCTTGAGGCCGCCAGTTGATGGGTCACATTGTTTCCTTGACTTTTGGTAAAGGAGAAGGTGCGACAAGAGAAGCAATGGTGATGTGAGCGAATTCTCCTGAAGATGGAGCCAAATGACTGGTGTTCGACATCGTTGTGGTTAATAACATCGATCACTATGAGGCAGTCAGACTCAATGATGATATCAACCCATATACCTTCCATAGCAAGCATAATACCTTCAAGGATGGCAGAGGCCTCAGCTACTGCAGGTTCCCAAAAGGAAATATGTGACTCATATTTTGTTGCAATGATTTTCCCTAGATGATTTTGGGCCAGGAGACCGAGGGCAACAATCCCATCCTTCGAGAGAGACGCATCCCCATTAATCTTAATAATCCCTTCCGTTGGGGGGTTCCAATGAGGGGGATAAGAGGGGGTTACACTTGGCATAAAGTGTCCTTTGTGTTCCTTCTATCCCTCAATCCATGAAATGGACCATTCAATCTAAAATTTTGGTGTTTTATGAACGTGGTGAAAAACAGAATCATTACGTCGAACCCAAATGATCCAGGCCAGGGTGTAAAGTCACCCTGCATTAATTAATGAAAGATAAGAACACCAACACATCAGAAGATTGGGGTGGTCAGAGGCAATGTCCAGTGAAGCATCTGAAGTCGGGCCCCATTTATTCCAAATCTCCTTATCTCCCGGGTAGTGAATGATGGAATTCAATGGAGTTTCTAGAATATTCGGGCAGAGAGGGAAGGAATCTGTACTATCCATATTTCTATAAATGAGAAGGATCATGTTATGGGGGTGCCCGTGTACACCTACCACCAAAATTGGCATATTTTTTGGCGTATTTTTAGCTTCCAAAGCGATTTCCATGGTCCCTCTTCATGGTCTGCAGAGTGGATTCCAAGAGCTATTCTGTACCCAAATCTCACCGTGTATTTGACTAAAATGTCATTAGTCCATAATTTAGTTAATCTTATTCATACCCTCTATTCTAATGGCTAGGTGATAAATATTATATTAAAAAATAATATTTCAATAGTAGTTGATGTTTTTTTGAACTCGATGTTGTGTATATCTTAAAATAAACATATTTTTTCATGTCATTAAATCCAAACCCACTTTTACATATATTGAAAGATAAAATCAGTGTTGTGTGCAATGAAAAATATCAAAAAGGCTAAATTCATTAAAAAAACAACACATTAAATATCAGGGTGTTACATTATACAAACCTTAAAATGAATTTCTCCATCAAAATTTGTCTTAGTAGTCAATGGTATAACGTTTTAAAATTCCATTATAGAATCCCACAATCTATAAATGAATAATAAAAATTTACTTAAAAAGGGATAGTTAGTTACATAAATTAACTAATAACTATGTTTCCACATATGATAACATAGGTGGGAAGTAAATAATTGGACTTGAAAGAAAAGAATAAATAATTATATAAAGTGATAGAGATCATTGATCACTATAATGTGGGTGTTTGAGATAAGGTTAACAACCACAAAAACATAATTCTTTGACTATTTAAGGGAAAATTTCATTCATTGGAAATGAAGGAACTAGTATAAATATTTTGTTTCAATAAACTTTTCTTAATTTTGGGGAATTCGTTTTTCATGTAGACTGAAAACATATTTAAATTAAATTACTTGATGATTTTTTATATTATAGGCACAATTTCATCCTTTGGTTATTCCATGATCAATTTCCACTTCCACTCTTACTCTAAGAGGTGAATTTTTCATGTCTTAAGAACTAAATAAAATTCCTAATATAATGAAAAGTCATTCCTTGTATCATTAAAAATATGTTATCCCTTACCCAATATGGATAAATCATCATATGGTTATGTAGTATGTGATTATTGGAAACCTCATCCAAAGATCAAATAAAAAAATTCTATATATGATTAACCATGTAACCATTCCAAAAATTAAATATTTATAAAGAAGGTTATATTAATACCCTATATATCATAAAGTAGATCTTGATTTTCACAAACAAAACGTGGGAATGACTTCATCATGTATTCTATTGAAACCTAGTAATAATGTGAACTACCACAAAAAATATATGAAACATAAATTCTTCCTCATTAAAAACAGAAAAAATATATTAATGGATATATTACTTAAATCCAAAAATTTTGTAAACTCCATCAATGATAACTTAGACAACTTTGAAAATAAATTTTTTATTAGTTATGATGTCATCAACACTATACAATTTATATTATCCATGACAACCATCTATTTATAAAAAATAAACACCATTTTCTCAATCATAACAACATATAAAGGGATATCTTCCCTTAATCATGTGGTTTCCATAAAATATTATCATTTCCATTTAATCTATTTTCTTGTTCACTAGTATTATTCAATATATTATTTCACATAATTATCAAAAAAATAATAATGAATAATCTTTATATTCTTCATGATTCATATAACATAATCCTTGAGTTATTATACATTAATAATTCAGTCATTCTACCTCATCCTTAATCCATTAATCAAGATTCATCACCTTATTCATTAATTCCTCTTTCATTTCATTTTTCATTCGTAGTATCATTATCATCAATAGAAAAACCATGACTTGTACAACCTTGCTAATTCTCTTAACAACCCTCTCCCTTAGGATGTTGATATTCGTAATTCCCATACATACCAAATTTAAAACATTAATTATTCGATGATGCCTTAGGGAGACTGTTATCATTATATATTATGTTAACTAAACTCATCATTTTTACTTTTCAGTTACTTTCTTTGTGTCCTTATTTTAAATACCCAGAACATTTATTCATCCCTATGAGACATTACCTTGAGTCCATCTTTCCACATTTTATATATATAGGAAAATAAATATTATTTCCTCCATGGTATCCACTACTCAAACTCTCAATGAACAATATCATTCTCTTATTTAGTGATTACAAGAGTTGGTTATGGTATGTTTTGTTAATATAGTTCCTTGATTACTAATTATGAATAAGCACATATCCTTAACTCTAGTTATCATACCTGTTGGCTTATCATCAGAAAATTGTCTGCCACTTTCAATGTTAACAGAGTTCCTTTTGGTTCCCACTAATTACTAAAAAAAATTATAGTTTGAGAAAATATAATCATAAATGAAAAACAAATAATAAAAAAATTACTTATAGGATGTCTAAATAAGGACACCTTATTTTACTCATAATGGCGCAAACCATGGGTTAAAATACATGGACCAAGGAAATGTATTAAAAAAAGGAAAAAAATAAGGAGAGAATGATGGGGATTGAATTTTAAAAGAGTCTCACAAACACCACCACCAAAAACAACATGCCCTTGAACAATCGCCTTATTTTGTGTCTACCGCCCATTCCTCATGAGAGACCTTGATTCCTCAGATGTCTACCTCTATACCACTACTTATGATCCTAAAAAGTGTTATCCTGAATATCCATACCTAGAGATTCATCTTCCTCATTATAGGGATCAACCTATTAAACTCTAGTGGAACTTTCAACTGTAGAATATCCATGGATGTTATCAAATTCCTCAAAGAACTGTTCTTTACAATTAGATCTATTAAAAGTATCATCCAATGTAAGGATAGTTTTACTATGAAAAGAGTGTCGTGGGGTAGTGGAGGCCTCCTTGATTTCCATATTCCTTTCCAATATACCAGCTTATTCATCCCTTTCACTACATGTTATTGAGACCTCACCATAATATGGGTAGCATAACCAACCATCATACAATATTACATAAATAATTTCCATTCATAGGGAATAAATTAATGGTGGATCAGATACCATGGTCTCATTTCCATTCATCACTAACTATGAATCATTAGGATAAGTGAAGAGTAATTTTTCCTGATCATTCACTTCAAACATCCCAAACTTTTAATGAGTGAACAGTTGAAATCCATCTTCATCCATTACATTATATTTCTCCTAATTTTGGAAAAATAAAATAAAATATCATTATATAGATCAGGAGAATCTTCTGCTTGGACAACTACCTCATAATCAAACTATTCTGAGGAAGCCTTAGTCTCAATTAAAACTTCAGCTCTCATGGAAATAGAATATTTGAAGGAGATATTTTCATGATCCACCTATACCGTCACCTCCTCTTCCAGTACAATATCATTCCATAAAGACTTCAACCCTGATGTTGATTGGAAACCATCCCCTTTTCCACCTTCATGATTTTTTCTAGTATCCCGATTATTATTCTACCACATAAAAAGTCTAAATAAACAACTCTATCTAAAAAACATAATCCTTTAGGAGTGGTATTATTGATGGAAGCATCACTACCATCATCGGTTCCCACTTCGGGTGGGTAAACCATAAACCAAATCCCATGTTTATATGCATATTATTCCATAACATCCCCTACAACCAACTTATTCCCACCCACATCAAAGTGAAAAACATAAGTACCCAGATGATGTTTTTAGTTGTAATTAAGATGCCCAACCTTTCTATAGTGGGAATAAGGGAGGTTCCTCCAACACTTCTCATGATAATTTCCAATAGAGTTGTAGGATCTCAAAAATTCTTTTTTTCTCTCATATTCAATGGATAACATAATACTGTGATAAAAAACAAGTAGAGTAATAGATTTGATCAAGGTGGATAAGAAACCAATTTCAATTTAGACCCCTAAAAATCATCCATAGTGATCAAATTCCATCTCCATGTTGAATTTTATTGGGACACCACCAGCCAAAGCAATGTACCATATAATTTTGAGATACCATAAGAACCAACACATCCCATGAAAGGAACCCATGATTGAGTGTCTAGTATCTTGATATTTTCAAAATAAAAGAGGATCCCAGTCATGTATTTTCAAGAAATTAGGTTTGAGATGTAAAATATCATGTACCCAAACCTATTTATTGAGATCCATCAAGGGGAATATGATTTGATATAATATTTTACCAATAGAGATGATATAAAATCCATAAATTTCCCAAAATTAAATAAGTTTAGTCTATAGATCGTTGAGATTACACATATTTTCCTACCCTGAAATAACCAATCACTCTAAAATAAAATAATTATATTCATCTATTTATGCTCTCAAGATCTTGTGGTTCTATTCAATAATTTATAATGAAATATTTTGAGTGATTTAATTTAAACAAAAATCAACCCTATGCTTTGAGAAGAAACACTAGTGTCCTAGTCCATTCACCACATGATTCAAAGCCACTAATGCATTAGTATTATTTTTGAGATCCAATTAACATAGAGTATTTATTGAAATAGAAATCATGATTCAAGTTCATAGTTCTCATGTACTATAGATTCCATGGATGTAGATATATGAGATATCAATATCAACCATCATATACCCCATGAAACCTTATTTTCAATATATGACAACATAGGTTTATCCTAGATCATTCGTATTCATTATCTATTTAGATACTTATTAAGGGTTTGTAAAGATTATGTTGAGTTCCAAATTATACCCCCTAAGAGTGTCAAAATAGGGGTTCATCAAAGACTATTGTCATGAACTAGGTGACGATCAAGTCTATCTCAATATAGTGTTTTTTGGGTTATTACACCTAGGTAAATTTATACCAAAGTCACACCCACTTGTAGTATCCATACAAGGATATGAATACATGGAAACCATATTCTCAATCCTTTAACCAAATTGAAATAAAACTTCCTTTACATTAATTCATCCTTAGAAATATCCTTCGAGATATCCTGAGAAATTTCATTAGAAATTTCCCTAGGTTTCTCACTAATTTTTTCTCATCATTGTTTACAAAGGTTAACTAAACATTTCCTCTCATAACAACTATAATGAACTAGTCTTATCACACATAGATATTAAATCTTTTTAGATGAATATTCATTATATTACATGAAAATATACCTTAAGATCATAATAATTTAGTGAATTTGGAAACATGGAACATAATATTCTATTCCTGGGAAGGATATTAAACAACTTCCACAAATATCTTCTCATATAGTAATCCTTTTGGGCATACCCTTTGTAAAACGTTCTTCATAATCCTGGAGAAAGAAACATAAAAAATGTGAGCACAATTTATCATTAAGGGTAAACAGAAGAGATATAAATCTAATATCATATGAAATAATAAGATAAGTATAAGGGTATGTGATCCTAAACAAAATTTACAAAGATTATACACATCCTCTCATGGATCATTAACAAGTGTTATAGAACAAAATTTTATCATTTTATAAAACATAAGCTATAAGAGTGAGAATCATCATAAATAAAACCTGAATCATAATCTCATTTCATAAAATTTTGGCACTATAATAAATATTTAAAAAAAATTCATATCTAAAGGTAAAATACAAATACTATAAACCTAGTGGATCAAGACTTATAAACTGTTTCCTATTGTGGATTAGGATGAAACTGTTTCCCAATGTGGACTAGGATACATCTATTTCCCATAGTGGATTAGGACTCACCTATTTTCCAAAGAGGATTAGAAAAACTTTTTTCCTCAAGTGAATCAAGTCCAATGACTTTTTTTCCAACATTATCTCATTAGATATAATTTTTTACCCAATGAATTTGAGAGATATATTAGTCCCACCCATCACATAATGAAAACCATACATATGTGTTCCATAATATTATAAAATGTTAAATATATCATCAAATCATAACCCATATAAATAAAACGGGTTTCATAAGTTTTTCATAAATTCACCAAAGAATAACCCATGAAATATAAATGGGTTTCATAAAAATTTCATCGACATAAACATTAACCAACCCAAGAAAGAATAAGGATGGTATTATTCAATATTATCCTCATTAAGTCATACGTAACATCAGAGAATGTCATATTAGAAGAAAAATAAATTTTAAAGGACACTTGGGCTATTTTTGAATAAAATAATTTTTTTTTAAAATTTTCTTCTTAATGATAAAATTCATAAAATATTTTGGAAATAATTTTCTGTGAAAATAACCATAAAATCTTATAAAGAATATTTTAAAATCATTTAAAACATTTCATGAAGAAAATATCCTTTCCGAATAACTTTTTTAAAACATATACCATTTTTAAAATAAATTTAATTTAAAATATCCTCAAAAACATATGAATGAAGCTTTAATGTAACAATTGGTTATGATTTTTCAAAATCCCTTCAAGTCGTACATGTTAAAATGAATATTCCTTTTGAAATTTAGATAAATTCCAGACAAGAACTGTTTAGAAAATGAGAGGAATATTCATTTAATTTCTTATATAAAAAATATAAAATTGGATAAAAATGGATTTTAAAAATAATTATAAAATAAAATATCATTTTTGAAAACATTTTTAGAAAACATAGTTGTGGAAGATAATGGATTTTCGACCAAAGAGATAAATAAAGTCATATTTCATTAATTGTTTTTATAAATTATCTTAAGAAAAAAAATTAAAAATTATACTATTATTTTAAAATATCATGAATAACCAGAGTAGAATAAAATTAACAAGTTTATTGAGAAATGGAGTATAATATGTTATCATTTTAAACATAATGATAAAAAATCCCAATAAATGATGATATTGTAAAATAAAATCATTACCACTTTGGTAACTTTGAAACATAAAATATCATGAGGATAAATACATTCATGATATTGCATGTAAATGGGGTGATATATACACCTTATCAAAGAAGACATGTGCATAACATAACATAACATATGTCTCAAAGAAGGCATATTGAAACAAAACCCCTTACCGCTTTGGTAACATTTTAATCATAAACCCAATGATAGAGATATAATCAAATGGATATGTAAATACAAATAATTAATGATATAATAATCATAAAATATATTCATTACTAATATACACACTATATAAAACAAATAAGTGGTGAATATGGAATGCGTATCACAGAAGTAAAACGTGAAATGGAAATCCTTTACCTTAAGTTTTAATTTCTGTTGTACTCATTAAAACCTATTTTATAATTAATATAAGTTTATTATAAAAATATTAGAGAACTAAATTCAAAAATATTATACCATATATTATTTTTATGACATTTTATTATTAGTTTATTAATATTTCTGTGACAAAGATACATTTCAGGTAATAACCGCTTGGTTTTTCACATATGTTTTGATAAGATACATTTTTAATCTTATCAATTTTATCAAATTTCCATCATCTGTTGAATTATAAACATTATATAAATATCATATATATTAAATATCTATATATTTATTTATATTACTCTCTAAATTTAGTGAAATAAAATGAAATACATTATTCATTGAGATAGTAGGTCGTATGTATTCAAGAATGCTATTTCCATTTTATTTTTGGATCAAAAAATTGAAATCAAATTGATATATTATCATTAAAAAATATTTTATTTTGTAATATATATCACATAATTCCATTTAAACCACCCTTAATATCTTCCATGTAAAATATGAATGAATCACATTACTTCACAAGGTGGTAGTCTGTCGTATATTGAAGCGACATTATCATATTTCCACAAAAATGTAATATGTTGTGTTATGTGTTATATTATAATTACATAAGTATAATAATATCATAAATATATTTTATAAACTATAAACACATCATTATATCAAATCATTATATATGGTAATGAAAAAGTTAATGGCATCGGTTAGCGAGAAGTTAGTTCACAATACACACAGATGATAATTTTATAAACCTTTTTATAGAAGTAGAGATAGTTTTAGGTCATAGTTTTAACATAATAACATATTTTTATATGCAATATACTGAGTTTTTATATAAAAATTATATAATTATAATTAAATGTGGTGTAGGAATAAATAAAATAAAAACACTCGTTGTTGAAGATTACCTCTTCTTTGGGTATCCTCCTCAAGTTTGCACTAAAATAATTCCTGGGTTAGATTTATTTCCAAAATATGACTTCTCTGATGATAGGAAATAATTTGGGAAGTGATTTGGTAATTTACTGTCAAAACAACGGATTTTAATGTAAATACCCATACCCTAGTTGTTCTAAGTCGGTGCCTTACTTTATTATATTGGTATAATACACAAGAAATCACATCTCAAAGGACCAAATTGTTTAGTAGTCTTGGTAAAGTAGATACATATTTGAAATTCAATTAACATTTTACAGAAAATATAAAAAATTTATTTTATTTTATTATTCCATTATTACACTATATTATCCCTAAATATCAACCATAATAAACTTTTCATCCTATAGAAAAACGTAATAAAGAGACGAGCTCAGAGGCTGAGTAGGGGATAAATACATCGAAAGCTATAATGAATAAAAAATAATAATCCACATGGAAAGGTAAATAATTGAGTAAAAATTACATTATTCAATAATTAGTGAATAATATAGATGGAATAAAATATGATCAAATAATTCCTTATATATAATCACATGATCTTGGAACATAACCATGAATATTCTAATTAATTGATTAATCACAAGGAATAACTATAATGATGTAATTCCTAATGCAGGGTGTCTCAACTATCAAGATATATCATCTAGATAGTTATTTTTAAGATTAATCCTATTTATAGTTTAATTTTATGGTTATAAACACCTATAATTTGTGTTACGACCTTTCACAAGACACTACAGTCAAGATCAATCCTCTCAATAGTGTAAAACCACTTGGAAACAAACACGAAGGGGTTTTCACCACTAAATTCATCCCATGAGGCTACCAATATATCGATGGGATTTAATTAACAAGTACCCAACCCATATAATGTATTTTCACAACATTCCTCATCTATTAAATAACCAATTTAAATAAAAATAAATGCATCTTATCAAATATCTTTATTGAGTAAAGGATAATGATTTATCAATGTTTCCCTAATAAATCATATATCTTTTAACGTAACCACCATATGTAAAAAAGTTATATAGTTTAGTAAATAATCGTACCCTTAATCTAATAATATGGATATTAAAATAAATATAATTCCCAATTAAACAAGATTATAATAAAGTGGTTGTTTTAAGATAAAGTTAACAATCACCAAAGGAATTTAGATTGTAAAATAACATTTCCACATGGTAATTTTCTTGTAAAATCCCATTGGAAGAAACAATTCAAATTTAAAATTAAGATACCATGAATAATTAATGAATAATGATACTAAATTTAAAAGGGATAGTATATACATCACATAGAAATGAATTGGTTTATAATAACAAATAAGTCTCAATGGAATGTAAATTGAGACTAAATCCCTTACTACTTTATAATCAATTGAGTCATATTCCCCAAGAAAGAATAAAATTAAAAAAAACATTAAATACAAATAAAATAATTATATTCATTATATAATACAAAAACTTTCAATATATATATATACTACCCATAATAAATAATCTGTGAATAAAGCATATTTCTCACTGAAGTAAAAGTGAGATGAGAAATCCTTACCTAGTGTAACATTATTTAAACTCATGTATAATGTTTTAAATAATGTTATTAATTAATTATTTAAATATATTAATAATTATAATACCTTATATTTCCTTATAATAACATCTTACCATGCATTTAATAATTATAGTTCACTATTTTCGTTGATCTAGGTGCATTCATTTCTTGGTTTCATGGTCGGTTTACTTGCACGTATAATTATGGATGTTATTTTAAAATAGAAATAAAAATCCTAAAGTAAAATAAAATGGTATTCATGAAATCATATAGTTTTAAATGATTGAATGTATCATTTTTCTTTCAAACATGAGGATGATTTATTTGATAAAATTTTAAGGATAAATGTTAAGTTTATTTTTGGTGGTTTTTTCGAACATCAAGAACTACTTCTATTTTATTTAATATTATGACTATATAAAAGTTCAAGAACATGAAATAAGTTATAATATACTTATTAAAATCTTATTTATCTAGAATAATAGTTTTATGACCATCCATTTTGGTGTTAATGGAGAAAAAAAACCATTTTTCACGGAGGCGATAAACAAACATAATTTTGGAAATAGTTATGTTTCATTGAATAAGATGAGGTAATAAAAGGGATAGATATAATATCTTTCATTATAAAAAGAAAATTATAGTAAAAACATGATTGAATAGTTATAATTTTTTAATTTATGATGTATTTGATGATAACATAGTAGAAGAAAAGAAATTATGAGATATTATTTGATAAAATAACCATTTGAAAATCACATCCTTGAAGGACCCCTTGAAGACCTTGAATTTGGTATTTTTATGAGAAAATAATAACATTGTAGTGGGGATATTGGATATGAGAGGGTTTAGTATAGATTTGTTGATATTAATAGATTTCAAGAAGAAATGGTGTGGTGAAGAGTGGTATTTATACTTGGGGAGAGGTGGTTTTAAGAGATTAAATAATGATTATTTTACGTTTAATGCTAGCCACATTGAATTGGAATTAATTTAAATGAATTTGGATGATTATTATTGTTTAAAAATATAATTAGGATCTAAAACTACCTCAAAACTATTAAATATTTTTTTTATGTTTTTCATGATTTTACATCTTAACATTAACCTGTTTCATTATTTTACCAATACCATGGTAAATCTTTCTTTTTAGCAATGTTAAAATTTTTATGAGTAAAAATGAAAATAATTTTAAATAATAATTTTTACCATCTGATTAAAAATATGTAACCCATTTTTTCAAATTCAATTCACATTATTGATAAAATTAGATTTAAAATTAATCCTATAGACGTAATGGGAAAACATGTATTCAATATGAAAAGTTTATAAGTTTAAATGTTTTTATAAACAATTTTAATGTAAATTTTATTATAATGAACAAAATCATATTTATTAATTTATAATTTAAATAATAATAATTTAAATCTAATATAATATATAACTTAACCTTAAAAATAAATTAGATGAAAAAGTAGTTTTTAATTAAAATTAAGAATTTTTCACTATTCATCAAAAAATGAATTTTTTTTGAAAAATGACAAAATTTATCCCTAATATAATTTAGATATTTTGATTTAAAAAAAATTAATTTTATTTATCAAAATAAAATTAATAAATGTTCCAAAATTTATTTTCAAAAATAGGTTCTCCATTAAATGGTGGCGAAATTGCCTTTTAGTGAAATATAACTTTTTTATGCTTAAAATTGAATTTATTTCTTATATTAAGATTATAAAACATATTGGATGATTTTAAAAACATTTTATAGAATATATAACTTATAAACTTCAATAGTATATTTCAATAATATTAATTAATTTTTTTTATTAAGATAAAATTCCATTATCAGCATAAAAATAGTTTTTAATAAAAACACATCCTTTATATTCAATTTGTTTTTATTTTAATTTATAATTAATTGGTTAAAATTGAGTTCATTTAATAAACATGTGTAAACTATAATTTCATAATTTAGTTAATCTCATTCATTCATGTTGTTCCAATGATTAGGTTATAACTATTACAATTAAATATTTAATGATTTATTTAGGCTTAGGGTTATATGTAATATAAGCTATGGAGGGGATTAATATTTAAAAGGGAAAATCCATAAAATATTGGGGTAATATAGTCTCCCTCCTTCAATAAATTTTGTTCTCTCAATTTGAAATTCGGTGAAAAAAATCAATGGTTGAAACATGAAAATTACTTTTTTGGAAATCCACATCATAAATACAGTTAATATAACATCCTCTTAATAAGAGGGAAAGGGAAATGTGATGGTCACCAAAAAATTAGGATTTCAAAAAGGATAACATTAGTCCGAAGTGAAAATTGGGACATGGAAGATAAATCCAACAAGAAAGTTCTGATTGAGAGTGATATAAAACATGTTCATTAAAATTTTAACCCTTACAAAATTGAAAATTTGTGATCTGTTAAAAGACAATTGATTTCATAAGAAGAAAAATAAATAGATAAAGTTTTCATTCCAAAATCATTTTCCTAGAGTTTAAGGGTTCTCTTAATATTTATATAATCACATGGGATAATAAAGATACAAGATTTATTTCCATTTCATAAGTATAATCTCACCCATTGGTTATTCTTTGATCTATTTTCACTTTATCCCTTACACTAGGAAATGAATGTTAATGAGGAATTTTTTTTATAACTGAAGCACTCTTAAAGACTCATAATATCAAAAATTCATTCATTCATCTATGAAATGTTCACTGTAACCAAAATGGTTTTAAAATTATATCGAATATAATAAATAATACCTTAACATTAATCAATAATATCTAATGTTTTAAAAAATACATTCTATAAGTAGTTGATTTCAGACTCATCCAAAATACATCTGTCCAAATTAAAAGTCCCAAAATTTAAAAGGAAGGTAAATACATTAAAAAAATAAACATAACATTATATTATCCAAACAACATAATGCTGCTCTTATTGTAACTTACCAAATATAATAATACCTTTATCACTTTAAAAACATAATGTAAACATGAATTCTTCCAAATACATAATGAAGAAGTACTGCAGTAAAATCCTTATATATTTCATGATTCTTATGACTAGAATATATTTGTCAATATACTTTTACAATATAATTTTTGAATAAAAATTCCCAAATACTTTAATTATTCCACTTCAACTATAGTGATAACATAAGCTTAACCTTGATCTATTTACTTATTCTAAGGTATATTGCCTTAACGCATTGGTAATTCATTTTCATAGTGTCCCATATCCTTACAATTGAAAAATGATACATTTATAGCTTATTTAATTCTCTTGAAATCATAATCCCGAGGCCCTTTCTATCCACACTTGTAACAAACTCTCATTCTCTTCAGGAAAGTATCATGGTGTTTCTTTCCACAATTATCACATGTGGGAAAATCCTTTATTTCGTTTTTCTCTTTATCCATCTCTTTCTACATAGTTAACTTCTTTTATTTATTTCCCTTAAATTGACAATACTTTTAGAATTATTTCTCTATATTGATTTCACATGAGAATATATCTTCATATCATGGGAATGTATGGGAGACTAATTCCATTAAGAGGAATGGATTTAAACCATCAAATAAATGATCAATATTACACCTTAGGTTACATATGTTGTCTGCCGTATGACATGATAATATTGTAAAGTTTCATTCAAATGTTGCAACATTATCACCCATCTTTTTCTACGAAATCAAGAATTTTCTGTCTATATATACTCACAGTGTCTGAGGGAAATTTGTTTCTATGAAAATTTCCTTGAAATACTAACATTCCAATTTTTCTATTTCCCCATCCTATATAGTGTTTTGAATCAATGTCAATCATTGATCTTCATATCATGAGAGATGATAAATTTACATAACAACCTTCTCCCTTTCATTACATCCCAATGTGAGAAATAGCTTCTCTAAATAAATTATCCATTATTTTTAAAAAATGGATTTCTAGTCCCATTGAATGGTGTAGGTTTTTGACACATGAAATGATTTAACATTGTTATAAAATGTTTTGGATTAGTAAACTTAATATGGTTAAGGTTATTACTAATATACAGATTCATTTTTCCCAATATAGTTATAATTTATTATTAAACCTAATTCACAATCTAAAAACTACTTATCATAGACTAGTATCTAAATCATAAGATTGTTTTCACTCAGAGAATTTTAAAATTCTATTATAAGGTTTCTTTCTCTAATATATCTTTTTATAAATTTAGTTCCCAAGGTTTTGAATAAAATTTAACTGATATATACAATAAATATCCAGATCCTAGTAGCCCAAATCCAGTTCCTTACTTTATTACATTGACATATGATACCATAAATCATACCCCAAAGGAACAAATAGTTTAGTAGTATTGGTAAACAAGATACACATTTGAAATTCAAATTATATTTTATACAAAAATACAAAAAAGTATTTTCATTGAGAACACCAATATTACCCTAGATTATCTATGATTATAAACTATAATAAACTTCCTAGAATCTTCAGGAAAAGTGAAAAATAAGAAATGAGTGAGCTCTGATGCTCAGTAAGGGTTAAATACATTGGAAGCTATCATGAATAAATTATAATAATTAACATGGAAAGTTTAATAACTGACTGCACAAGCCATTAGTCAATAAAATGAGAATAATATAGACGGAATACAAGATGATAAAATAATTCTGTGTAAATAATCACATGAGCAGGGTACTTGAATATGGATATTCTAACTAATTTATTAATCAAATATAATAACTATAATATTGGAATATATACCTTCGTATGTATGAAATATCAAGATACATCCTCTAGAAATTTATTTTCAAGATAAATACACTTGATAGATTAAGTATGTTGGAATAAACCCATCTGATTAGTGTTAATCCCTTTCACAAGAAACTGTTGTCTAGTTCTATCTTATGGATAGTTTAAAACTAATTTGAAACAAATACGAAGGGATTTTCGCCATCTGAATTCATCCCTTGAGATTACTAATGCATAAAAGGGGTTGAATTAATTTGTCCCCAACCAATATAATTTATTTCCAAAACATTCCTCATATATTGAATAATCAATTTAAATCATAAAAAATGTTTCTTATCAAATATCTGTATTGATTAGAGGATACATATTTATCAATATTTACCCAATAAATCATATAACTTTAAAAGTAAAAACCATTTAAAAAAGTGGTATAAGTTGAAGTAAATAATAATATCCATAATTAAATAATATTTATATTAAATTAAATATAATTTCCAATTAAAATTTATTACAATAATGTCATTATTTCAGGATAAAGTTAATAATCACAAAAGGAATTGAGATTGTACGATAAATTTTACCACTTGGTAATTTTTAATTCAAATCCCCATGGATGGAATAATTCAAATTGAAACTAATAATAATATTAATAATGAATGAATAATTATAATAAATGTCAAAGGGATAGTATATACACCATATACAAGTTAATTGGTTTATAATTAACAATTATTCGTAATGGAATGCAAATTGAGATGAAATACCTTACCACTTTGTAATCAGTAGAATAATATTCCCCATAAAATAATAACATTTAAAAAAATTTAAATACCATAAAATTACCATTATTAATGATATAATATTAAAAAGTTAAATATATATACACCACCCATAAGAAATAAGTGTTGAATAAGGAATACATCGCACAAAAGTAAAAGTGTGATGAGAAACTATTACCTCAAGCTTCCCTTTAGTGTAGAGTTGTTTAACCTCCTTTATAATTGTTTAAATAATGTTTTTAATTCATTACAGAAAACTATTTATATTTATAATACCTTATACAACAATTTAATAACATCTTACCACCTATTTAATAATACCATTTCATTATTTTCATTATTACAGGTGCGTTCTTTTCATGGATTCATGGTAGGTTTATTTTTTATAATTGGAGATGTTATTATAAATTGGAAATAAAAATATCTAGGTTAAATGAAATGGTATTAATTAAATTGAATAAGTTTAAATGGTCCCATTTTTCATTTTTTATTCATACACAAGGTTGATTCATTTAATAAAATATTAATGATAAATGTTTATATAAATTTTTGTGGGTTTTCAGAACATCACAAACCTATTCAATTTTATATAATTTTATAACTATATAATAGTTAAAAAACATGAAATAATTTATAATATACTTATTAAAATATTATTTAGCCATAAAAATAGTTTTGTGACTAGAAAATAATCCAGCAATGGAAAAAGAACAAAATCATTACTCACGGAGGCAATTAACCAGCATAATTTGGAAAATATTTTTGTTTCTTTGAATAAGAGGAGATAATAAAAGAGATTGATATAAGATATTACCTTATGAAAAAAAAAATTTATATAAATTATTATAGAGTTATTATAGCATCCCGCCTTTTTATCACATAAACTTTCATTACATTTTACAAAAACCGAGGGTCTTTAAGGTTTAGGGTCTTGGAAACCAGGAACTTTAAACATGAAAACATAAAAGATACTTCTTAAACACTTGAAAGGATTCTCCTCATGTTCATCCTAGGTTCATTACTGCATCTCATAACCTAGGGACATACATCAAAAGAAAGGGTGAGCAGAAGGCCCAGTAAGGGAAACAAGAGAAACATTTAACATGTGAGCTTGAGATACTTCAATAAGGTCATGAAAACAACATTAAGGCATGAGAAAGAAATCATGAGGCATATAATAATAAAAATAGAATTTTTCATAACTTGAAGATGTGGCTGCAACATTTAATATTGAAAATCATTTTGTTTCACCAAGGTCCATCCCCAAGGTGTCATTAAAAATTACCAAGGTTATTCACCAAGGTATCAGTCTAAAAAGTCTTCTCTAGAGATTAAGCCTTTACCCAATGAATTAGAGCGCTATCTGGGCCCACCCTTGACATGTCTTTATTGTCATGTGAGCCACATATAACATCATCAATCATTTTATAAACAACCCATATAGCATAAAAGAAATGGGTTTCATTTCATAATCATAACGTTTTAAAAACTGCTTTAAAGACATGATCTTTATGTCACTTTAAATCCACGGAAAGGGAGAGCGGGTCTCATGTATGTATATCCCAGAATTTAAAATAGAAAAACATGGTATATATGTGAATAAAACTATATAAGAGATAGCTTTGAGTATTTACTTAATAAAATAAAATAACTTTAGAAAAAGAGAGAGACATTTTGAGACGGAAATTCTGCAGCATAATAACTATGTTTTAGGGTTTTAGAAAACATTGAAAAGAGAGGGGACATGGGTCAAACATTCATAAATGACCCATAAAACAGTATAGGGACAGAATATATGGGAGTTAAGAATATGGTAATGAAATTTGAAAGTATACCATATGAAATGAAGAACATGAAAGGAAGACAAAAATAAGATTTCTCTTATGAAAATTCGGCAGCCTAACAGCGTTACATAAACTTCAACCAAACATTAATTGATGAGATCAAATAGGGTCTCTCATCATATGAAAATAAAAGATCAGTAAGATAGATATAGAGATCATACACAAAAATAATAAAAAATAATTTTCAATACTTGACATGGAATTAGAACTTTGAAAAGGGAGAAAGGTGCAAGGACCACTTAAAAATTCAGCAGCCTAACGACGCCACTTAAACTTCAAAATAATGAATTGAAGAGATCAAATGGGGTATCTCCTCATATGGTCATAAAATATCAGTATGATATATTAAAGGATTATACCCCAAAATAACAAAAAGTAACTTGAAAGAATTGACATGAAAGTAGAACTTCAAAACGAGAAGGGTGAAGAACCACTTAAAAATTCGGCAGCCTAACGGCGCCACTTAAAACATAAAAATACTGAATTGAAGAGATAAAATGGGGTCTCTCATCATATGATCATAAAATATCAGTATGATAAATTTAGATATCATACCCCAACATAATAAAAACGAACTTGAAATACTTTACATGAAAATAGATCTTGAAAAATGAGAAGGGAGAAAGAATTCGTTACAAAAATTTCGGCAGCCTAACGGCGCCACTTAAAACATCATAAAACGAAATAATGAGAGTAAGAGGGGATCTATCATTATGTGAAAATGAAAAGGGAAGTAAGAGGAGTATAAAATAACACCCTTTAACATAAGAACATGGAACATAAAAGAAATTACATAAAAAAGATTTCTTGAAAAGAAAGAGAAAGATCAGATCCCTTACCTTAAAACGTAACTCTTAAAACTCAAAGGTTGGGGCCTTGAGGGCTTGGGAGCACCTTGGGAGGACTCCTTGGGAGGTAATGATACCCGAACTTCGTTAGGGGAGAGTGGGGAGTCGAATGTATGAGATGATGGCTTGGTATTTATAGGGAAAGTGAGGGGACAAGGCATTAATGGCCAAGGGACACCTCATTAGTGGTTTTGGAAAACCCATGGGCTTGCCCATGGTATTTCCCCATGGTATTGGCCACTTGGGACACCTCATACCTTATCTTACTATTCATAAGTCGACCATATTGATTACATAATTAATACATCATTTAATGATGTCATTAAACACCTGTAACTTAAAAACTGTATTTTCACTATTCATTGAAAATTCAACTTTTTTAGAAAAATACCAAAATTTCACCTTAACCAAATATCAATTCTATTATTTCAAAAATGAACTCCATTTTAGAAAAATAATTTTCTAAATATTTTTAATTTATTTTTTAAATAAATACACTTTTCACTGAAAATTCATTT
The DNA here is from genome assembly GCA_963277665.1 of Viscum album. NCBI lineage: Eukaryota > Viridiplantae > Streptophyta > Magnoliopsida > Santalales > Viscaceae > Viscum > Viscum album. Next base: position 674,190,504 of record OY728123.1, read on the forward strand.
TTTTCAGAAAAAACCCCAAAAATTACCATAACATAATATCAGTGCTCTGAGTTCAAAAAATGAAATCCATTTTATAAAAATAATTTTTTAAATATTTTTAATTTAATTTTTAATTAAAAAACACTATTCACTCGAAAAAACTAATACTTGAATAATAATTGATGAAATCGCTATTTAACAATTTTATTGAATCACATTACTTAATCAAGGTGCCTAGATTATATTAATACTTTCTTTAAGTGAGATTAATAATCCATTTGGACACATTACTAATCCTAATCATAAAATCACTATTCATAATTTACTATTCATCAAAAATTAAGTTGATCTTATTAGACTCTAAATTTCGCATTGAGCATAATTGTAGAAGACCATTTTTTGAATATCATTACACATTTATAATTATTTAATGTTTACATAAACATTTTTAAAATATTATTTTTCTAAAATTCATCAAAAATATGCATACTATATTTATCCGGTCATTTGAAAATTCATAAACTTCATCATAAGAAGAAATCCCAATTTTTATTTAAAACAGAAGATTACACAAGGCAGTTACGGTCTCCTTACATAGCCCCCCATCACACCAGCATAGGACCTATGTGTAAGGTCTGCTAAGGTGAGAGAATCTGAGGGAGGCTCGGCTAACATCGCACGAGTAGTAATTTCTATCAGTTTGAACTTCTCGCAAAGGCGATTCAGTTCTAGCTTCACACGATGAAGTTCGGCTTGGGTTTGGTCCAGAGCAAAGCCCAGTGGTGCTACCTCCTTCCCAAGTTCTGTGAGATGGGCTTCAATCGGTCCAAGACTACTGGGTGAGGCCATCGAATCTTCTTTCTATAATAATTAACCAAGATTACTTGTATTTAGAGACAATAATCAAAATGTTCAGTTTCCAGGGGTCATATTGACTAATGGTCATATAACAGTCAAAACCCAATGGTCTCATTTTAATTATACTCATGTTATCAAATGAAACATTTTTTTTGAGTATTAAAAACAAAACAAAATAACAAAAAAATTAGGAAACAATATTTATACAAAATTTCGGGTCGTTACAATCTTCCCCCCTTAATAAATTGCGTCCTCGCAATTTTTAAAATTGGGTTTTGAAATTTCATTGAAAGTCCCACATCAGAAAAGGAGACAGTAAAACTATTACTTTAAAAGAAAAAAAAAGTAAGTACAAAGGTCACCTGAGTTATCCCACACTAGGATTCCATGTACGAAAACATGGACATGGAGGAGAAAACAAAGGGTCAAGTTCTGAGGGAGAGTGATAGAAAACATGATTAGGATAAAGTTAACCATAAGAAAATCCCAAACTTATGATGTGTGTAAACAGTCTTTGATTACCCAGTAGGAAATGTAAACCAAAAACTTTTTTGTTTTACGTTCCTTTTCATAATTTTGAGGAATTAATTTACAACATAAAACAAAAACATAAGAAAATATACCTATCTTCATATAGAGTTTCATCCTTTAATAAGTTTCTACCCAAAACTAATATTTTCTCGAAACTATGAGCATTAAAAACTACATGGTCTCATCAAAACACAAGAATCATCTTCTAGAGAATCACATAATCCACAAAAGATTAACTATCTATTTCTTTTATCTTTAAACATTATCCCAAAAACCGAAAGGGTAAGGTAAAACAACTCTTCAAAAAGAAATAATCCCATAGGAATGGAAACAACTTTTAAATATTCAATGTTCCATGGTACTACCCAAAGTTCATCATAGTCCATTCCATAAATAACGGTCCTTAAAATTCCTCAAAATAAACCAAACTAAGATTGAAACCCAAATACAAGAAGTATTTGATAACATAGTCTTCCAAAATAAACTTCATTTTTCATCTCCAAACAACATGAACCACTCCTAACATCTTATAACAAAAGTATCTAACCTAAACATATTTACCCAAGATAGTTTAATCAGTCCCATAAGTAACCTAAATTACTATAATTCTACCTTAAATTCATCGATTCTTCAAAATATAAGTCAACATTACTCCTCAATGAAAATACCGTAGTAATATATTTACCTCGATCATATAGGGTCCCCAATATAGTGAACGTCTTCCAAAATAAAAATCATATTTTAATCCCCTAATCATCCCTGTTATATTAATATGACAATCGTCGCATTTCCTATCACATTGGTTGTTGGGACATGTTCTTCCATTTCCCACCATTAACTAAGAAGATAAAGCATAATTAGGGGCTTAAGTACTTAGCCAATAATCATGAAAAGGAACTAAAAGCATATAAGGATAACTTGTAGAAGAAAAGTATACCCTAACTTGTGATACCATAGGTTCCCATCTAGGTTATCCATGATCATATATTCTTATGTGAATCTTTATTTTATTTTATCTTTGTTCCTTTAACAATGGTTCATACTAATCTTATGAATTTATCAAAGCATATCCTCGGGGAGTGTCATAACAAAGAGTGCAGCAAGGCCCATTATCATGTACTAGTTCCCATTCGAGTCTAGCTCAAAGTGGTGTTTTTGGGTTTTACCCCTATGTACATCTATGCCAGAGCCACCTCTACCTACTCGTATCCAGATAGGGATGTATTTTCTTGGAAACCCCTTACTCAATACTCAACAAAATACCAGGAAGATTTCATATATTTAAACTTTTCTATAGGGTTCTTCCTAGAGTTTTCATATCCTAATTTCCACAAATAACTAAACCATCCTTTGATACCAACTATAGAATCCCGCCTTTTTATCACAAAAACTTTCATTACATTTTACGAAACCGAGGATCTTTAAGGTTTAGGGTCTTGGAAACCAGGAACTTTAAACATGAAAACATACAAGATTCTTCTTAAACACTTTAAAGGCTTCTCCTCATGTTCATCCTAGGTTAATTACTGCATCTCATAACCTGGGGAAATACATCAAAAGAAAGGGTGAGCAGAAGGTCCAGTAAGGGAAACAAGAGAAACATTTTATATGTGAACTTGAGATACTTCAATAAGGCCATGAAAAGAACATTAAGGCATGAGAAAGAAATCACGAGGCATATCATAATAAAAATAGAATTTTTCATAACATGAAGATTTGGCTGCAACATTTAATATTGACAATCATTTTGTTTCACCAAGGTACATCCCCAAGGTGTCATTAAAAATTACCAAGGTTATTCACCAAGGTATCAGTCTAAAAAGTCATCTATAGAGATTAAGCCTTTACCCAATGCATTGGAGCGCTATCTGGGTGCACCCTTGACATGTCTTTATTGTCATGTGAGCCAAATATAACATCATCAATCATTTTATAAACAACCCATATAGCATAAAAGAAATGGGTTTCATTTCATAATCATAACGTTTTAAAAACTGCTTTAAAGACATGATCTTTATGTCACTTTAAACCCACAGAAAGGGAGAGAGGGTATCATGTATGTAAATACAAGAATTTAAAATAGAACAACTTGGTATATATGTGAATACACCTATAGAAGTGATAGCTTTGAGTATTCATTTAACAAAATAAAATAACGTTAGAAAAAGGGAGAGACATTTTGAGATGGAAATTCTGCAGCATAACAACTATGTTTCAGGGTTTTAGAAAACATTAAAAAGGGAGGGGACATGGGTCAAGCATTCATAAATGACCCATAAAACAGTATAGGGACAGAATATATGGGATTTAAGAACATGGTAATGAAATTTGAAAGTATAACATATGAAATTAAGAACATGAAAGGAAGACAAAAATAAGATTTCTCTTATGAAAATTTGGCAGCCTAACAGCGTTACATAAACTTCAACCAAAAATGAATGGATGAGATCAAATAGGGTCTCTGATCATATGAAGATAAAAGATAAGTATGATAGATATAGAGATCATACACCAACATAATAAAAATGAATTTTCAAGACTTGACATGGAATTAGAACTTTGAAAAGGGAGAAAGGTGCAAGGACCACTTAAAAATTCAGCAGCCTAACGACGCCACTTAAACATTAAAATACTGAATTGAAGAGATCAAATGGGGTCTCTCATCATATGGTCATAAAATATCAGTATGATATATATAGAGATAATACCCCAACATAACAAAAATGAACTTTAAAGAATTGACATGAAAGTAGAACTTCAAAACGAGAAGGGTGAAGAACCACTTAAAAATTCGGCAACCTAACGACGCCACTTAAAACTTTAAAATACTGAATTGAAGAGATAAAATGGGGTATCCCATCATATTATCATAAAATATCAGTATGAAAAATTTAGAGATCATAACCCATCATAATAAAAATGAGCATGAAATAATTTACATGAAAATAGATCTTGAAAAATGAGAAGGGAGAAAGAATCCGTTACAAAAATTTCGGCAGCCTAACGGCGCCACCTAAAACTTCATAAAACGAAATAATTAGAGTAAGAGGGGATATCTCATTATGTGAACATGAAAAGGTAAGTAAGAGGAGTATAAAATAACACCCTTTAACATAAGAACATGGATCATAAAAGAAATTACCTGAAAGAGATTTCTAGAAAAGAAAGAGAAATATCGGATCCCTTACCTTAAAACGTAACACTTAAAACACAAAGGTTGGGACCATGAGGGAATGGGGGAACCTTGGGAGGACTCCTTGGGAGGTAATGAGACCATAAATTCGTTGGGGGAGAGTGGGGAGTCGAATGTATGAGAGTATGGCTTTGTATTTATAGGGAAAGTGAGGGGACAAGGCATTAATGGCCAAGGGACACCTCATTAGTGGTTTTGGAAAAACCATGGGCTTTACCATGGTATTCACCCATGGTATTGGGCACTTGGGACACCTCATACCTTATCTTACTATTCATAAGTCGACCATATTGATTGCATACTTAATACATCATTTAATGATGTCATTAAACACCCGTAACTTAAAAACTGTATTTTCACTATTCATCAAAAATTCAACTTTTTAGAAAAATCCCAAAATTTCACCTTATCCAAATATCAATGCTCAGATTTCAAAAATGAACTCCATTTTATAAAAATAATTTTCTAAATATTTTTAATTTATTTTTTAAGTAAATACACTATTCACCGAAAATTCATTTGTTTCAGAAAAAACCCCAAAAATTACCATAACATAATATCGGTGCTCTGAGTTCAAAAATGAAATCCATTTTATAAAAATAATTTTTTAAATATTTTTAATTTAATTTTTAATTAAAAAACACTATTCACTCGAAAAAACTAATACTTGAATAATAATTTATGAAATCGCTATTTAACCATTTTATTGAATCACATTACTTAATCAAGGTGCCTAGATTATATTAATACTTTCTTTAAGTGAGATTACTAATCCATTTGGACACATTACTAATCCTAATCATAAAATCACTATTCATAATTTACTATTCATCAAAAATTAAGTTGATCTTATTAGACTCTAAATTTCGCACTGAGCATAATTGTAGAAGACCATTTTTTGAATATCATTACACATTCTTAATTATTTAAGGTTTACATAAACATTTTTAAAATATCCTTTTTCTAAAATTCATCAAAAATATTCATACTATATTTATCTGGTCATTTGAAAATTCATAAACTTCATCATAAGAAGAAATCCCAATTTTTATTTAAAACAAAGGATTACACTAGGTAGTTACGGTCTCCTTACATAGCCCCTTATCACACCAGCATAGGACCTATGTGTAAGGTGTGCTAAGGTGAGAGAATCTGAGGGAGGCTCGGCTAACATCGCACGAGTAGAAATTTCTATCAGTTTGAACATCTCACAAAGGCGATTTCGTTCTAGCTTCAGACGATGAAGTTCGGCTTGGGTTTGGTCCAGAGCAAAGCCCAGTGGTTCTACCTCCTTCCCAAGTTCTGTTAGATGGGCTTCGATCAGTCTAAGACTACTGGGTGAGGCCATCAAATCTTCTTTCTATAATAATTATCCAAGATTACTTGTATTTAGAGACAATAATCAAAATGTTTAGTTTCCAGGGGTCATATTGACCAATGGTCATATAACAGTCAAAACCCAATGGTCTCATTTTAATTATACTCATGTTATCAAATGAAACATTTTTGTTGAGTATAAAAAACAAAATAAAATATCACATAAAATTAGGAAACAAGATTTATTCAAAATTTCGGGTCGTTACAGTTATCATTCCTTCATGGATAAAGGAGGTGAGGATAAAGTATAAGTAGAAAAGAAATTAAGAGAGGTGTTTTGAGAAAACTACCCTTGGAATATCACCTCTTTAAATGAATCCTTGAGGATCATTGATTTGGTCTTTTGGTTATATCATAAGAACCTGAAATTGGTGATAGTGGAGAAAAGAGGGTTTTTTCATATTTTTTTTTGTTATTCTAGGATTTTGAGGAGAAATGTGGTGTTAAGGAGTGGTATTTACACTCAAGGAGGGGAGGTTTTATGTGATCAAGTAGTGATTATTTCTTATTTAAACCCAACCACATTGAGGTGGAATTAATTTAATCTAATTAGGATGATAATTAATGTTTTAATTGTTGGCTAGGGTTAATAAATACCTCAAAAAACAATTTTTTTTAATTTTTGTTATTTTATGACTTTTTCTTTTAACTTTAACATGTTACATTATTTTACCTATACCATAGTAAATCATTTTCTTACTATGGAAATAGTTTTATACATAAAAATTAAAATAACCATAAAAACTAATTTATATATTCTTAATAAAAATATTTATGCCATTTTACTAAATTAAATTCACATAATTAGAAAAATTAGATTTAAAATTAATCCCAACGACAATGCATAGTCCCCATATCCTTACTGTTGAAACATTTCATTTTTATAACTTCTTTATTTCCCTTTAAACCACAATCATGGTGACCATTCTCTCCAAACCTATAACAAACTTCCATTTCCTTAAAAAAAGTACCATGGTGTTTCTTTCTATAATTATCACAAGTTTATAAATCATTCTTTATCATTTCCCTTTATCTATCTCTTTCTCTATAGTTCTCTTTTTCTCTTACTTTCTTTTAAATTAATTATACTTATAGAATTATTTCTCTATATTGATTGCACATGGTACTATATCTTAATATAATGACAGTGTATGGAAGACTAATTCCCTTTATAGGAATAGATTTAAACCATAAAATAAACAATAAATATTACTCCTCGAGTTATATATATAGTCTATAACTTACCTTTTTAATCCTGTAAAGTTGGATTCATACTTAGAAATATTCTCATCCTCATTTTTCTCTCAGATGTAAGAATTTCCTCCCCATATCTTCTTTCTATTCACGAGGAAATAATTTTCAATTAATAGTTTCTTAAAATCCTTCCATTATATGTTTTTTATTTCTTTATACAGATTAGTGTTTTAAATCAATGACCACCATTGATCGACATATCCATAGAGATGATAAACTTCCATAAAAGCCTTCTAAAATTAATTACTTCCCAAATAAATAAAATACTCTCTAAAGAACTTATCTATTTCTCATCTACAAATTGATTTTTAGTCCAATTTAATTATGGAGGATGTTTTCACATGAAGCAATGTATCATTTTTACACCACCTTATGGATTAGGACACTCCATATGGGTAAGGTTATTGGTCATAACTTAAGTGAGTTGTCCCAATATAGTTATATTTTATTTATCTCTAACTCCAACTCCATCTCTAAATTCAACACCATTATCTTTCATTGGAGGGAAATACCTACATGGGTTACATGAATTTATATAGTTTCCATTACTTTTTCTAGGAACCATATATAAATTGTGGAATACACTAGATTAGATCATTAAATTGTGAAATATAATGAATAATATAAAAAATAATTAACACAGAAAAATCTATAAATCATAAGTTTGTTTTAACAGGTAGAACTTCGAAATTCTGTTATAGTGTTTCACTCTATTATCAATGTTTTCCAAAATATAGTTCCCAAGGTTTCTATGAAAATTTATCTAATACCAACTACAAAGGCACAAACACCAGAACCCTAGATCTAGTTCCACACTTTATTACATTGACATAGGATACATGAAATCACATCCCAATGGATTGGATAGTTCTGTAGTCTTGGTAAAATAAATAGATATTTCAGATTCCAATTAAAATTTATACAAAAATACAAAGAGAATTTTCTTTTAGAACATTATTACCCTATATTATCCCTAAATATCAACCATAATTAACTTCCTAGAATCCCTAGTAAAAATTAAACACAAGAAATTGGTGACCTCAGAAGCTTAGTAAGGGTAAAATACAACAGAAGATATCATTAATAAATAATAATAATCAATATGTAAAGGTAAATAACTGATTACACAATAAATTAATCAATAAAATTAGCATAATATTGATAGAATACAAGATAATAAAATAATTCCAAATAAAAAATTCCTTCATCTTAGAACTTGACCATTAATATTTTAACTAATTGATTAATCACAAGGTATAACAAAAATGATGTAATACATAACATCTGTTGTATGAACAATGAATACATATCCTCTAAATAGTTACTGTCTAGATAAATCCTCTTTCTAGTTTATGTATATGGGAAGAAACCCATCTGATTTTTGTCAAGACCCTTCAGAAGATACTATTATCAAGATCTATCCTCTAGATATTTTAAAACTGTTAGGAAACATATGTAAAGGGTTTAAATCCAACTAAACTCATCCCATGAGACAATCGATGCATCAATGGGAATGAATTAATCAGTCCACAACCTATATTTTACCTGACATACACTTTCCACATATCTTGAATAATCAATTTAAATCATATTCAATTTTCCTTATCAACAATCTAAATTGAGTAATGGATACAAATTTATTAATATTTCCCCGATAAATCATATAACTTTCAAAGTAACCACCATATGTCAAAAAGGAATACAGTTTATGAAATAATTATACAAATAATTCTATAATATGAATATAAAAATAAATATAATTTCTAATAAAAAAATATTACCAGAAAGTTATTGTTTAAAGAGAAAATTAACAACCACAAAAGGAATTGAGATTCTATGATAATTTTTACCACATGGTAATTTAACATTAAATACCATTATATAAAATAATTAAAATTAATCCATAAAATATCATGAATAATAAATGAATAATGACACTACATGTCAAATTGATAGTATATACATCCCATAGAAGTGAATTGGTTCTTAATTAAAAATAATTATCAATGGAATGTAAATTGAGATGAAATACCTTACCATATTTTAATCAGTCAAATCTTATTCCCAATGAAATAATAACCATAGAAAATTAAAATTACATTAAAATTAATATACTCATGATAAAATATAATAATGGGAAATATATATACACTACCCATTAGAAATAAGTGGTGAAAAAGGCATATATCTCACGGAAGTTAAAGTGAGATGACAAGTCCTTACCTCACGCTTCAATTTAGTGTAGAATTATTAAACCTCCATATAATGGTTTAAAGAATGTTATTAATTAATTATAAGACTATATTAATATTTATAATACCTTATATGTACTTTTAATAACATATTACAACCCTTTTAATTATAATATTTCATTATTTTCATTATTTTGGGTGTGCTCCTTTTATGGTTTTATTATTGGTTTACTTGTGTATAATTATGGATTTTCTTATAAAATTTAAATAAGACTCCAGAAGTGAAATTGAATGGTATTAACACAATTCAAAAAGTTTTAATTGTCCCATTTTTCATTTTTCTTTCATATATTAGGATGATTCATTTTATAAAATGCTAATGATAAATGTTTAGTTTATTTTTGGTGGTTCTTCCAAACATCACAAACTAGTTTAGTTTTATTTAATATTAGGACTATATAATAGTTATACAATATTAAATAAGTTATAATATACTTATTACACAATTATTTATCCATAATAATAGTTTTATGACCAGTCTTGAAGGTGGTGATGGAAAATGAACAAAATCATTATTCATAGAGGTGATTAATCGACATAATTTGGACAATAGTTTCGTTTCATTTAATAAGATAATGTAAAAAATGGAAAGATGTAATATATTACATTAGAAACTTCAAATTATGATATATAAATTTTTATTAAGTTATCATGATTTGATGGATGAAATAGTTGAGGGGAAAGTAGAGGAAGAAATTAAATTAAGAGAGGTTCTTTAAGAAAATAACCTATTGAATATCACCTTCATAAAGGACCTCGTGAGGACCATGTATTTGTTATTTTGGTGATACTAGAAGTAATTGGATTTGGGGATAGTAGATTGGATACATTGTTCCCATATTTTGGGACGTATTTTGGGGATAAATGGGGTGGCTAGGGTGGTATTTATACTAGGAGAGGGGAGGTTTTAAGTGATTTAATAATGATTATTTTATTTTTAAATCCCACCACATTGAGGTGGAATTAATTTAAATAAAATTGGATGATGATTAATGTATTAATTTATAGTTATGGGTGATAAATACCTCCAATAAACATTAAATTTTTTAAATTTTAGGTATTTTAAGACATTATATTTTAACTTTAATATTTTTCATTATTTTACCAATACTAGGACAAATATTTATTTTTACCATGATAAATTATTTTATCCAAAAAATAAAAATTACCATAAAAAATAATTTAATTTTTTTGATTCCAAATATGGAACCAATTTTACCAAATTCAATGCATATAATTTGAGAAATTATATTTAAAATTAATCCTCCAGTTGCATTGGGAATGAAATTTTTTAAAGTGAATAGGTGAAAAATTTAAAATATTTTTATATCCAATTTCAATGTAAAATTGATTATAATGAACTAAATTAGATTAATTATGTATAGTTGAACTAATTATACATTAAAAAAAATTTAAAATATTACTTATCATTGAAAATAAATTAGATGAAAATAAAGTTTTTAATTAAAAATATATATTTTTCACTATTCATCAAAAGATTAAACATCTCCGAAAAATAAATTTCACCCTAAGCTAATTTTTATATTAATATTTCAGAAACAAAGATCAATTTTTCAAATAATGTTTATTAAAGTTTCAGAAATTATTTTTAAAATAGCTACACCATTAAAAGGCGAAAAAATTTCTTTGGAGAAAAATATAACCTTTTCGGCTTAAAATTGGATTTATTTAATATCTTAAGATTATTAAACATAATATATGAATTTATAAAAATTCACAAAACAGATAAAATTTAAATTTTATTAATATATTTCAATAACAGTGATAAATTTTATTTATTAAGACAAAATTCAATTTTGGTTATAAGAATAGTTTTTAATAAAAACAAATCATTTATATTCAATTTGTTTTGTTCATCATTTATTATTAATTCATAAATGATGAATTAATTTTATAAACTTGTGTAAAATATATTTTCCTAATTTAGATAATATCATTCATTTCATCTATTCTAATGGATAGGTGATAATAATCACAATTAAATTTTTAATCGTTTATTTAAGCTCATTGTTCTGTATAACGTAATCCATCAAAGAGATTAAATTTAAAAAGTTACATACCATAAAATATTTGGGTGGTAAACTTATGGTGGGAATGATATATGATATATGATGGACTTTTATGTATTAGGGAGATGACACACTTAGTATTTTTGAACAAAATTGAGTGGTCCCATGTTTTTTATATGTCGCAAGGGTCCAAAATGATCTATTGTTGAGAATTAGAGGCGGAATGTTCTATATATGGCTATAAAATTGTTTTAAGATCAATTTATTGGTCATTTAAACCCTTATCTCTTTAGTTTAACTCCTGGTAAACCCTTTTGAACCGTAACCACGATAATTAATTTTTACTACATTTACTATTTATTTTGATCAAAATTATTTAAAATTTTTAGATAATATAAATTAATCTAATTACCAAAATAGAAACCATTTTTATAAATTCCATTTATATAAGGGGAGAATTTTAATTTAAAATTAATCATATAGATGTGACGAGAAAGTGGGGTTTTTAAGAGAAAATGGTCAAAAGTTTACAGTGTTTTTATATCAAAATTCAATTTGAAATTGATTATAATGACCTATATGGGATTAATAAATGAATAATTTATCTAATTTAACTTTACAAAAAATTCCAAATATAATTTATTTCTATAAATTATTAAAAGTAAAAGGCCGTTTTCAAATAAAATTTAGATTTTTTCACTATTCATCAAAAAAGAAACATTTAAGAAAAATTTCAAAAAATCACCCTATTCAAATTTTAATATTAAAATTTTAAAAAGTTAGTTAATTTTTTCAAATAATCTTTATAAAAGTGTTAAAAATTAATATTAAAATATGTGCACCAAAGGCAACAAAACTACATTTAGAGAATACAGTTTTTGTAGTAAAATAAGATTAATTATTATCTATTGTCAATAAAATGAATTAGATGAATATTAAACATTTTATTGAATATATAATATAAAAATATCATTAAAATAATTGGCCAAAAGTTGTTATGTTATCTTATTGTCATAAAACTCATTTATGTGCCTAAAAATAGTTTTTCAAAAAGTTATTTCATTTATTTTAAAAATCTATTTATTATAATTTATTATTAAATTTTCAACAAAAAAGTAATTATATATATACATGTAAAAACCATATATTTTAATAATATAGTTAAATTTATTCATATATTCCATTCTAGTGGATAAGTGATAACTATCATATTAAATAATTATTTTTTAATAGTATGTCACATTTCATTTAAAATATGTGTTGCATGTAAATGAAGTTGAACTCAGTGTTGAATGTAACAAAATAAAAAATGAGTGTTTCAAGTATTGAAAGCTAAAATATATGATTCATTTAATAAAAAATTTCAAAAATATTAAATTGATCTAAAGAAAAATATTTCACAAAATTTGTGGTGTTATAAGAAACTTTCTCAAAGTTGTGAAATCGTGTGTGTCACAATAATTACATTAAGAGATGTCCAAAATAATAATATTTTTAATATAAATATTAATTGATAAATAATATTCCTATTAATATCCACCTAACTTAAATAAATACTTATTTCAATAATAAATATGAGACAAATGTTATACCTTCAAGGGTTTTAATTAAACATATATCTCTGATAAGTTCTTTTTAATTAGGAGGGAATCTTATGAGGCTGGTGGAGAAAATCATACTAAAGCATGGGTATACTATGAAACAAATGAATTTATTTGGTTTAAAATTGAATAAATAGCATCATTTAACCCTTTTTGGAATGTTATATAGCTTTATATATATTATATCAGTTAATATGAGCATTGTTTCAACCTGGACATTATTGGCACCATTGATTTGACCATAAAGAATATCACTAATGAATCCTTTTAGAATATCAATATAAATAATGATCATTATTTTATTGTAATCCCCAAATAGTTCCATAATTGGATTAGGTATATTTGATGATGTTAATTTATAAGATCCATTTATCTCATCGATAATGTGTTGGGCTGGTGGTAATAATAATTTGGATAAAATCCCAAATGCCCTGGTTTGATACAATCATCAATTCTACACACTATATTCATAATTTTATTGTTGATTAATTTTTTTTGATAATGGTTTATATCATATTGTATTTTATTGAAATTATAAAAATTTTAATCAGCAAACATAGTTGTAATGACATTTTTAGAAATAGTTTATTGATATCCCAGTTCATTATAATTTTCATGGTAAGAGATACTATCAAATATTGAATCATAATAAGCGTATTTATGAACAATTTATTATGTTATTGGTCATTGGGTACGGTTTAAAACCTTATGTATTTGGTGTTATTTTTTCATATTACTATATCACATTCAATTATGGTTAGTTATAATGAAACCTATCTTTGTATGATAAGTAATTATAAGAAAATCATCCAAAAAAACAACAATTTATTGATTGACTGGGGTTAATTCTTGGATAATTTCCAGTGGTACTACCACATGTCTTGAAAACATTTCCCTCATTTATGTCTATTTAATTCCTACTTGGTATGAATAATAGAGAAATAGGGTTATACATTTAGTCATTCAATATCAAAATTAATCTATATAAGTGGGTCACTGTCTCCCATGATATTACATTATTCAAACATTTTGGGATGTATGTACTCTAGTTTTTTCCAAGTGAGTACAAAATTTAAGTGAAAAATAATTCCCACCATCAAAGTTAGGGTTTAACCATGGATGGTGTTGTGTAATCTTATGTGTAGACTCCTATAATAATATATCAATTAATGGATTTTCCCGATCACATTTTCTTTGAGATTTATAGAAGGGTAAGATTTTATAATTTGGATGATGATCATATTCAAATACTCTTTATGGGGTTCTACATAGAGTGAGGATATTGGATAGTTATTTGGTTTAATATTTTAAAGATATTAAATAACAAAGGATAATAAAACACTCTTTGTGAATTGGGAGTGAAGAAAAATGTATTTCATTTTAATTTTCATATACTTAGATTCATACATGAGGAGATTCTTTCAAGAGTTCTAGGAAAAATTCTTGATAATAATATCATATATATATATATATTGTAACTGTTCACCTAAGTATTCTAGGATCTCTTTATGAATAAATTTTTCTATATGTTATGTTTAGATGTAGTTCTATTTGATTGTATTAAATGAAAATATTTTTTTAATGACATCTTATATTGGTTTTTAGAACTACATGAATTTTGAAAATAAAATACTAGTTTTTGAATAAAAGGGTAAAATTTTTAGTTCAACCTTAATAGAGTTTCAAATTAAGAAATGAAATTTGATATTGAAGCCAATGTTTAGATATTCCTTTTAAAGAACATTTATTAAATTTTTTAACACTATTAGAATTTTTTTATTGTCGGTGGAATATTTATTTATAAATGATAAATATTTATAATATAAATTTATATTTTACCTAATTCTCTCTATACATTGATAATTTAGAGTGAATTGTCATGGAAAAACGAAATTATAGAGAATTATAAAAAACAATGTTGCTAAAAGGTAACCCAATATTCACTTAATTATGTAAATTCAAAATGAATTGGTATGGTTCATTGATGTGTACCCATTTTTTTTATTTTTTTTCTATATTCTTATATAATCATTTATTATTTACTTCTAAGATCAAAATTATGAAATAAATAAAAATATTGATAAATAGTGGACAGTAATGAATATGATTAAATTAGAATATCCATAATCTGTGCTACGGATTGATTTTAATCATAAAAATATATTTTATAATTGCAAAATTATATCTATTTTTTTGAAGGATCTAACTCAAATCTCATAAATCATGACTTAGATATAATATAATTGATTTTATGAAAATATTTACTCAAATGGTTTATATATTTTCTAAAATCGAAATAATAGTTTTTTTGTATATTTTTGATACTTTTTTTCAATTTTAATAAAAGTGATAATAACATCAAATAAATGAGAAAAACAATGAAAATGATATACCAGTTTTTATATTATAATGAAATAAATCAAATGAGACCAAGAACATAATGATCTGATATATTAATTAGAATATATTCAATAAAGTATTATTATTTATTTATATTTTCTCTCCAACTTCTTAGGGATTTACCATTTGATTCATGACTTATAACATATGTTTATAAAATCACTATAATGATATGAACATATTATACAAATTTTGTGGCCATCAAAAATGTTATCAATCTAGTTTTTATAATTTGGATAATAAAAGAATGCATATAATGATAGTGTAGATGTGGATACTCATTGTGAGAAATTAGAAAATTTTAATCCAAATATTCTTTCACTATATAGATGTACGAGCGAAGCATGGCCCTTCCATTCCATATGGGATTGACACCTATGAGGATAAAATAGGATAGTATGATCCACATGATTCGATGACTAACAAGGGGTGAGGGCCACGATTGAACAATACATATCTAAATATTAATAAATTTTAAATCAATAAATTAAGTAGATTTAATGATAGAGTGTTAGTAGTTCATTCATGTAGATGAGACACATGATGTTGTGGTATAATGTGCATGGGAGTTCCACGTGACATCTTTAACTATCTAAGATTGTGATTAGGGGGTGGAGGTGTATATGAGATTTGGTTTATCAACTAAAAGTTTTTTTGGGTAAATATGGGACATCATATAAATAATAAAACACAATTTATAATATATTGAACATGTTTGATAGTCTAATTTGTCTAAATTTCCCTTAATAGAACTTGTGAGATCATATTGAATTTCCCTCAAACCCATTTCTAATGTAAATATTTTTAGATGACATCGAATTTTTATGGTGTTGTTTCTGACTAGTCTTATTAAAGATAAAACATAATTATGATAAGTTGATTTAATCTTGATGGAGAATAAATGATTTATTAATTAATGAAATGAGGACTTCATATGTTATGTTTTGATTACATAGACTACTTAATGACTTTATGGACTTTATTGAATGGTGATTTTCATTCAGCGATGGCATTGAATTCTTAGAGAGAATATAGATTATTTATTATTATGATAAATATTATGTAATAAATGATGAATTAAAATTTAATATTAATGGGAAACTCATAATATGAAATGTTTAAATCACCCAAGAAAATATATAAATTATAAAAATAACATAAATAAAAAGGAAACATATATATATATCCTAATAAGAAGAAAATGATTTTTACCCCTGATTAATTATACATACTTCCTATAGATAATTTTTATTATGTAAAATAAAAAAATATGATTTAGAATAACTTTAAATAACGTAATCTATGAAATATTCTAAGTGATTATATATAGTTATTTTTAATACTACATGGAATATTATCATGAATATTATTAATATAGAGGATTTTTGAATTAAAATATTCATATAAATGGTACTAAACCTTTATTTTGTTTTTATTTTATAAGGATATGGAAATCATAGAAAGTGTTACATCAGATTGTGTATTATTATATGATAATTATATATAACTGAGAGATTAATCCATATCATGGTTGTATAGTTTCTTTGCATACTCAATATAATTTTTATGCGAGACACAATATTGTGGTTATTGGATTTTGATAGAGATGGTACACTTGAGTGACTACCCAAATAATCATTCACTGAACAAGGTTATAGATAAAAGATGACATAAAGTATTTGTTATCATCACTCCAACTACTCTGGGATAACAGTCTATGGATAATATTTGTGTGTATTTACTCTATTCTCTCTATATCTATGCTCAATAAATTATTGACGATAAATCATATAGTTTTATTCTATTCTCTCACACTATCATATGTATAAGGTAGATAATGACCCACCAGAGTGTTTCTACTTTTTATCTCCCATGGATTTGGGACCAAGGAGTCATATGTTTCCTTATGTCACATAAAAATGTTAGATTGTGGAAGACTAGCCATAGAGGTTCTACTATAGTATAAGATGATGTTATGTATCATGTGATTCATTAGATATTAAATTTATTATGTGATGTGAGATATAATTTAAATATCATCTAATATTATTTATTCTGCATGATTTCCATCTACATGCAAGGTGGATGAGTTTCAACATCAATTAAGTTATATGTATAATGATTATCAGCATGGTTAGAGTGTTACGAATATGAATCCTATCCAAGTTTGAGGATAAGATAATGGAATTAGGATTAGGGGGTTCTTGATGGAATATTATAAGTTTTAGATCTAGGTGGAATTTCTTATTGTGATATTATATGTCATAATTATATCTTTATAAAAGTTCATTGTCATTTCCTGAGCATGATTGTGGCTTGCTATATATGGATATGAATATATTATTTGAGAACTTTTGTAAAGGAATTTGGTTTTGTTTACACATTTTATATTTATTATTCAATTCCACTGCCATAGGTATTTAATTTTATTAAAAAGAAACATTGTAGATAAATGGAGACACATGTCATGAGGGGGGGGGGGGGTCATGGGGTTCGAAAGTAAAAGAGACCTAGATAATCCCTAATTACAAGAGCCATCATCTCAGAAGGGAGGGAGATAGTATTGTAGTAGCATGTGATCCCATCACTAGATCCATCCATAGAGGCAAGAAAATCTATGACTCTATTACCCTTCGACCAAGTGGGAAGAATCACTATTTGGGTGGTAATGAGATGATGACAGTTATAGATAGTATATTCTATTCCAATGGTGTATTACCATCACCTTGAAGAGCATGATAAATATATGTAGAATTAGTTTCAATAGCCAAGAAGGTGATATTCTTCTCACTATATAGAATAACTCTGGTGAGAATTGCATTCGCCTCATCCGTAAGAGAGTTGTCGCTCCCGAAGAAGGTCAAAAAATCTAGGATTGTAGAACCATTATGGTCCATGACTATACCACCACTGTGCTTGCCCCCCATTTTGTAGGCACCATCCAAGTTAAGTTTGAAGTCAGAGCTAGGTGGGATCCAACACACTGAATGGCCTTGTAGGGATCTGGGATCAAGCGTTCTGGCCACCATAATGTTCCTAAAAGTGGGCACCCCTTCCCCATTCTTAAAGAGGTGAGCATAATCAGCGACCATGGACTTAGTTTTGAAGATGAGTGATGTTCATGATGTGAGGATACCATCATGTATTACATGATTTTGGGAAATCCAGATGTTCGAGCACCCCGCCAGTAGGATTTCCACCCTTGCATTTTTTCGATGATATTATCAAAGCATGGAAACCATGAATGTAGGAAGTCATTATTGTTATTGGATTGTAGTAAGTAGCTATTTGAAGCACCGAAGACTTCCTAGACCCCACTATCCCATGAACATTCAAAGAATAAGTGGGTCTTAGATTCTTCCTGGGTATCGGAATAGAAATCACATCTGGACACCAGGAAAATTCCACGCCATTTCACATTATCATTAGTAAAAAGGGCCTGGTTTCCAACATACTATGGGAGGAAGTTCAGTTTGGCCAAAAACTCCTTCCACCATAGCATGTTTCCTAATCGTCTGTTGTAGAGGGATTTCATAGTAATGGCTGGAATCCTTTTCTAGATATAACACCCATCATTGAAGCATAAAGAATAAAGTAGTCTTGGTCACCTTTTAAAGTGATGGAATAAAATAAATTTTGTTGTGTGTCATCCAAAATAGAATTGATAAACTGGGGATAGAGGCTTGACTATTTGAATGTGATATCAGGGATTAGGGACCCTTGAAAGGCTAATTTGGATACCGCCCAATTGCAGGTGCATAAACTGATGTCAAGACTCCCTATAATAAATCTAATATGCTCTTGGAGTGTAGAAATATGTGTCTTGACATCACACCATAGAGGAGATGAGGTTCCCCTAACTGAGTCCAGAATCCTACCGTATTTTTTCTGAATGAATTGGCCCCATAGATAATCCCCTAAAATGGCCTCCCAAGAAAGTTTCCCAAGAATGAATTTCATGGTAGAGCCCAGATCATTCACATTAATACCTCCCTCTTAGGAAAGTCTTTCTAGTCTCTCCCGAGATTCCAAATGAAGTCTCCCGTCCAAGTGTGTGTCCCATTTGAAAGAGTAAAATATATATTCAACATTATAAAAGACACCCTTTGGGACCTTGAGAGTAGAGAGAACATTAATGGGAATTGAAAAATTACATGGTTAACTAGAGTGATCCTGCCATCGAAAGAAAGGAATTTGTTTTTCTAGTTGGAAATCTGATCAGATATTTTGGACACAATTTTTTATAAATGTTGAATTTTAAGACTAGTAGAAGAAATTGGAGCACCAAGGTAGTCCAACATGATGGATTTTTTGAGAATACCTTGGCTTTGTTCCACTTTACCCAACCATATGCCCTGATAGTTTTTGGAAATAAATAAACTGGTCTTCTCTCAATTAACAAGATATCCACTCCACTTCCCATACAATCCTAGAATAATGTTGAGGCCTCATATAGACCTCTTTTTGGAATTGTTAAATAAGGTAGTGTGATTGGGAAACATCATGTGAGAAATACCATTGGTGGCTGACCTGCAATGGTGATGAATGATGTCACCAGCACTAATACTCTTCTTGAGGTATCGAGAGAGAACATCATGGGAAATGATAAGGAGGCTTGGGGATAGTGGGTTCCCTTTTCTTAGTCCACACACCGATTTGATGAAACCATAATTGATCCCCAAAAATTAAATAGAAATCAACAGTGAGCTTAAGCATCTAAACAATAAGTCAATGGACCCAGAGGAAACGCCCATACAATGAAAAACATTGAAGATAATGTTCAAATCAAGCATATCATAGGATTTTTTTCATATAAAATTTGAGAATTATATTTGGACCATTCACTTTAAGATTGATGTCATGAACTATCTCTTGATTCAAATCAGTCACCCCCTGAATATCTACCCCTTTGACAAAGCCATGCTGCTCCAAGGATATCCATTGAGGAAGATAACATGCCCTCAATCTATTTATCACTGTATCCATCAATTTATACAGTAAATTTCACATGCTAATAGGTATAACTTGGTTGAGAGAGGATGGGTGCTTGAGCTTGGGAATAAGGAACAGCGTGGTGACAATAGCCACACGTGGGGGGTGACCACCTAAGAAGAAATCTCTAATGGAATTAGTGAGATCTTCCTTAACCAGGTCCCATGTGGTGATATAAAAAGATCCTGAGAGGCCTTCTGGACCCCGGGAGCTCTCTGGATTGATATATTTGACAGCCTTAAGAATCTCCCCATCATCTAGAATATAGAAGAGTATGTAATTGTGTTGATCGGAGGCCTGGTAAGGGATAACATCAAACAAGTCCTCATACCTCGATGGGTACCCATTTTTCATGTTAGTGTTGGGAAAAGAAAGTAGAGAAGAGAACTGGGTCCTAGCCATGAAACCAGTCACTGTAGGGTCATCAATGTAAGATCCATCTTACAAAACAATGTTCAGATTCGTCTTCCCTATTCTCCCTTTAATACAGGCATGAAATAAGCTGTATTGTGGTCTCCCTCCCGTATCCATTTGACCCTAGACTTCTCCCAAGTAAGACATTCTTCTAAGATAAGTAACTCTTCCAGCATGTATTTCTTATGAACAAGAACCCCAAACATATAATCTTCCCAATCATTCTCCAATGAAATTTACAGTTGGTTAATATCCTATTTGATTGCATCTAAGTCTAATAGTTGGGAGTGATGATTAATGCTACACTGTTGCAGGTTATCTCTTAGGTACTGATTTTGTTTTGTAAAAAGATCTAGTACCTACCTTGAGTAGGATTCACCCAAGAAGATTGTGCAGTATGGAGAAAGCCATTGATGCTGGACTCCAAGTGATGATAGCGGAAATAGTGTCCACGTCTTGTACCAGGTGGCAGAGAAACCAATATTGGAGAGTGGTCCAAAATCGTTGGGGCAAGGTGGGTGACCTTTTCATACGAGAAGGTTGAAATTGCATTGTAATTATCCAGGCATCAATCAAGATGAAAACAAGTGCAATAGATCCCCTTTTTTTGTTCCACCATGTAAATTGGTCCCCTGTATATCCCATGTCCATGGGGCCTGCATTTGACAATAAGGGTGAAAAATATTGGATATCTCTCTAAAAAATGTAACATTTTCCTTTCTTCTCTATCAGGTCCAAGATAATATTTAAATCTCTACCAACAAGCCATGCCTTGTCACCCGGATAAATGGAGTTGAGATCATTCCTTAAGATTCTTCTATCTTGGACTTCACATTTTTCATAGATAAAGGAGATTAAAAAAGAGATAGGTCAGGAGGTAACCTTAGTCATGATATACTGATCTGATGCCACTACATGATCCACACAAATATTGGGACCCCAGAAAATATAAATGTTTTTATTAATTGGTTCAGTGTGAAAATAACCATGGAATTTGATTTTAACCATGTAATCCTTGATTTTAGATGCAGGAAACATTGGTTCAAGAACATCAATGATTGAAGCTTGAGACTTTAGGAGATTCGATGAGATGAAATCTATTTTCACATGTGCACCCAGGCCATGAATGTTCCACACTATGAATGAGATAATTGAACATTGGAGAGTCTTGCTTGGGCCCTATAATTCTTTGTAGGAATTATACTAGATAAGAGACCAGGAGAAACAATATTTATTTTGATTAGGTAATCACCCCAATGGTTCCAGGTGATTCAACAGTTGGAAGGGGATTATCCTCATACTGCTCCTGAGCTAGAAAACTAAAAGCGATTGTTAAGAAAATAAGATATGTGGAGAGAGAGGGAAGAGCTTTCGGGGGAACAAAAAAATTTAGGTATCTAGGGGGTGGATGGATCAGGACCTGATTTCCATTATACAGCTTCAGTCCTTGTAGGAGCATATGAGATCAGAGCCACGTAGAAATCCCAATAGGACTCTGGGTTCATGCGATCAGAGGAAGACCCTAGGTTACGTACAGGAGGAGGGGAGCAGGGGGCAAGCCCGATGGCACCTGTAGGACCTTTACACTAAACCAGGACGTCCTACATAGGGGAAACCTGATAGGGGATCCTAGGATTTGATGAGGAGATAGGAAATGAGAATGGAAGTAACCGAGGAGCACTGGGGGGGGGGAGATGAAGCTTTCTATAGACTGATGGGGAGTTCCCATTGAGACGACATACAACATAGAAGTTTCCATGGACAGAATAAAAAATCTTCTGCCACCAAGAAAAGAGGTCCCCTACCTGAAGAAAAATATATTTTGGATAAGGCTTAGAAAGGTCCATCCCACCACATATCATAGCTGAGGAAGAATCTAGAAGCCAAGAGGTAGTGTCATCCATGACCAAAAGGACCCGATGGAGTCACCAATTCCACGCAAGAAACCCAGATTAAAGAATGGTAGGGGAGTCTAGGAAAAGAGATCTAGGTGGCCTCTTGGAGGGAATTGAAACTATGATGGACCTCCGAGGACTATATGAATAGGTGAAATCCCCATCGCCCCATAGATCAGACCATCCTAGACCACGCACGCATGAAGTCATCCCTAGAAGCAAGCACGATGCAGAAAGATTTTTTGGAGAGTTCCAAAACTCAATCCATTTTAGGAAGACCCCATGAGGAAAAAATGTTTTTAAAAAAAGAAATAGAAGGTTTATCCACACTAAAGAGATCCAACAAGGTCAAATGGTGGAGATCAAAATCTTCCATGAAGGACACATCTGAAAAGGAGACTTCTAGGAACTCACCCTACTTGCTCGGTCGAGCAGAATCAATATGGATATCTGGAAAGGCATAGAAAATCAAGGGGCCCGATATAGGACTCATGAGAACATACTTGATGGAGGGATCCAAAGGGGAATCCAAGACCCTAGAAGGATTCGGGGGCTGATACGGAGCAACGCCCGACGAAGCGAGGAGGACCGCCAGATGATTCAATGAGAGAGGATCAACCACCATTATCTCAATGGGTCAAGAAATTTGAACAGAAGGCGGCATATTCCATGTGTACTCAGAGGTGAGATCCATTTCCATATATTAATGACTCATGTAGATTCTGGTATTTTATAAAAAATAACACACTACTAGCAAGTATTATAACATATATTACTACCCACACTTGCATGTACACATGTACATTTTCCCCTATGATATTCAATAATATTATAATGTGTATATGATGGGTAATCATAAAATCTAAAGAATAGTAAAGGATATAATAAATGATATATTTGAAACCTTATTAATATGACCACATTTGTTTTAGTCAAATTAATCTTTATATTTCCATATATCTTATAAATACATGTTATATGTATGTATATATTTGTTTAGTTACTCTACACTTTACAATGGTTTTGGTTGTTATATATTAATGACATAAATTTCATTATTAATTTTTAATTTATAATATGGTGGATTTTTCATGTTATCTAGGGAAAGTATACATTTAAATGTAATGCATCCCATTATTCTTTGATCATATCTTGGAGCAAGTCACTATCCCCTTGACTATTAGTGGACGGTTTGAGGAGTTCACCTACTAATATTATGGGATATTAAACTCGTAGTTCTTTACACACATTGGGTTAAATGTTTATGGAATTCTAGTATGATTAAATTTATAAAATTACTCTTGAAGCTCCTTAATGTGATTGATATAACATTTATATGTCATTCATTAGTCATTAAAGAAGTTTAAATTTTCCCAAAAAGTTGTGATGGATTCATGATATAAACTATTCATTGAGTAGCTCAGAAAAGAGGTTCAAATATTTAAAACATGTCAATTATATAATGTACATTTGATCATATACAACCAAATACATTATTTCAAATTAGTTATATTCCTCTGGATCCAAAAGTGATTGCACCTATGTGGACATGATGTGTTGACTTATAGTTGATTTATCAAAAGTGGATAAGCACCATTTAAAATCATCATCACAACCTGATATGATATGGTGGTTATATATTGGGGGGAATGATAACAATATTCTTCACAATACATCTAAAACTAATTATATGTTATTATTATCTTTAATTGAAGTATATGATGATGTTGAGACTAGTTTCGAGTAGGCCTATCTATAATAGGACAAATTAGAATAATCCTTGATATTCAAGAGATGAAATCTATAAAAACCATCATTTATAGTGTGGATAACCTATATAATATACTTTTATAGAGATACATATTTGAAGTCCAACTCTTTATTTCAAAGGCAACATGGGAAGAAAGATGATGGTTGAACCTCCATGTGAGTATTCTTATAGAGGGTCTAGTCAATCCTGTATATATTTTTATTTATCATTATCATCCCTAAAAATTATGAGTCGTAATCCAAAATAGAAAACATTAAAATGTTAATACCCTTCCCTTTGATCCTTTTATAGTTAATATTTCAAGGATATTTGGAAAGATTTAGTTCAATATCTTTCATGGGAAAACCCATGATGGCTTGGTGATGTCTATATCTTGGACCGATGTTTAGTATAAATATGGCCTCCATGAAAGAAAATTAACATGTCCTCATGGGAACTCTTTAACACTAGTATACTAAGGCATCATCACAGAGAGTACCTCCATGACAGTGAATTAATATTTCATTATAGTTAAGACATCAGGGTTGATATGATTATTTCCCATGGTTATGGACTTCATGTTAGAGAAGGGATTCCTAACCATTAAGAGAAAATTCATTGAAGTGGATGGTTTCTTTTTTAAGGGTTAGAAAAATAAAAATATTATCTTCCTTTAAGGGAAAATAGTCACATAGTGAGACTGTTAAATATCGATTAGAAGATACTTAAAGCTTTTTAGTCATGTTTTGTTAAATTACCCCTAAATAATCATTGGGATGTGATGTAATGATTCTAGGGATTCAGAAAATGTATTAGGATCCATTTCCTTTCTTTCTATTTGAGTTTGTTTTCCCTAGTGGAGAATTCCTCATGGTTCCTATAATTATATGTTTTGGGAAAATTAATTTTTGGTTCATAATAATTCTGGTTTTGACTTATAATACCTTTAAAATATATTTAGAGCTAGGTTCTAATTAATCATGAGGTACCAAGGCCCAAAGTGGATCAATATTGATATATTTAAAATATTAAATATATTAAAGCATGAAAACACATATTTTTGGTATAAATTTTCCCATTTATTGATGCATTGGATGGCTAGTCAATGACCATAATTGATTTCAAAATTCAAGGTTTACCCTAGAAATGACATTAAATTTGTCAGTATTAGACGTTTCATGGAAGGATGGAGTTGGTGATTTATTTTGGAAAATAAATATAGAATTTATTAATTATTTTTAAATGAAAACAACTAACCCTATATCTATAGATACCATGTTATGGAAAATCCCTAGGGTCAGCTATATAAATCTAAAAGATAAAAGAGAAAGAGGAGGAGATCTCTATTGGAAATTGGGAGTGTGGATCGATGACGAGTGATCGTGGATCATAATGAAGGTGATGAATACAATGAGGTATTGTTGTTATTGTATAATGTACACATTGTTCACCAATGATTTATCCATCATTGAGGTAGGGTGTTTTTTAGTATTAATACCTTTTTTTGGTTACCCCTAATCAAATGCAAATTGAATTCTTAGATGATCAATTCATGGATCGATGATTGGATTTTCAATTTTTTATCTTCTGTGAAGATCGAATTGATAATAATTTTTGATCGTTGATTATTTTTATTCATATATCATTTTAAAATTAATATATTGAGGCTATTTGGAATAAAATTTGTGGCTCATTTCTTTCAATGGGTTTTGTACATTTATCCCATCATTCATCCCCTGATTATTGCTGATATTTCATTTAGCTAAAATCTCAACAAATACTAGATAATCGATCGTTGGAAAACTATTCCTCAGAAATGTAGATAGATACAATGGTTTCAGTATTAGGAACTATGATGAGATATATGCATGATGTGATGTAATGGATGGTATGTCATGGAATAGAATCTGTATCAATGGTCTTTTTTTGTGGGTTCTAGTATTTGGTGGAATTTCTAGTAGTGTCAACTGAGGTAGAATGAAATTTAAACTACATAGAGCAGGTGATTCAGGTGATCAAAGGATGTTCTTCAGAAACCTAGGCGAGATCCGTTAAAAGGATGGATAATATGAACATGATGTGAAGGGATATTTAAGGAAGATATAATTTTAAATTTAATGAGCCATGTGGAAGTGTGAGAGTTAAGAGAAATGATTCATGTTTCTCATATATGGTAGTTTTATTGGGTGTGAATTCACCCCAAGTGCATAAATGTTTATATTTAACATCAAATAATAATATTTATAATAATAATAATGAAATTAAGGAATTTATAATCATATTGAGATGGGGATTCTCTTAGAATGGGGGAACCTTCTATACATGGAAGGGAATAGAGAAATTCTTTCACCTTTATATTTTATATAATAATAATCATAATAAAAATAACAATGTTACTATCAATAACCTATTTTAGGTGTAAAAGTTCCATATAGTCTCAGATTGATGAGCCATGAGTGAAATCGCGACCCTTGCATTGAGGTGGTCGATTCATGACCAATGTTGGGTATTTAATTCAGAATTATAGATCATTCTCATGGAGTTTCCTTCATATTAGATATGATGAAATGTGTTTTTTCATTGATTATACATTTTAGTTAAGTAAATATCTTATCTTAAGAGTTTTTCCATGATGACCAAAAAAGTGTGATTCATTTATCCATTCATGTCTGCTTGTGGGGACATATTAGTGGATTTGAATTGAAGCAGATTGGGCTGATTATGATCCTCGTGCATTCATCAGGATTGTTCAAGACTCATATTTGGTCACATGAGTAATCCATTCAAATCATTTTACATGTGGGACATTATGGTGTCCATCATTTTTCCATTAGAGGAATGATACAAGGAAATAAAATAGTGACATTTTTCTTAGAAATGCTTAGCTGGAAGTGATGAAAATGAGTGATCATCTGAGTATTACTGGGTTTCACAACCTCCCTGATGTACTAGGGTGTAGGTATACCACACTCTTTACATAGTTTTAGTGAAAAAACCTCATGATATAGGGACAACATGTCCTCTATCAATTTAGTGTCACCCCTAACACACTGAGGCACAATTCATCTACCCACTAAGTGGAACCCCCATGCATAAGGGTGTGAGTCCTCAACCAACTGAGTAGAACACTCCCTAACATAATAGGGTGTATTCCCTCTCCCAATGAGTGGACCCACCCATAATTATGAACTAGTGTGTGAGTCCTTTACCCACTTTGTTGCATCTCCATGAAACACCGGGGCACAGATCCTATATATATCGATTGGTACCCTCTGTCGCACTATGGTATGGGTCCTCGATTGGTGATAATGTCCCCTAGAGTTGTGTAGGATAGTGGTGAGGTGATGGTACTCTTTATGGTTTTCTCATATGATTTCGCATGATAATTGGATGAAGAGATTGACCTTGGGAGTAGCAAACTAACTCATCGTTGTTAGCCAGACTGCAGATATAGTTGTCCCCTTTCTCTCCTTTTTTGGGATTCTTTTGAGAATATTTGGGTTTTTGTTATGGTTGTCGTATCATATTCAGGTTGAAATGACTTTGTAGAGATGATATGACTAATCTCTCATGATGCAATGTGTTTGGGGATTTTGGGGGGTTTTATTGGGTATGTTTATACTCACCCATGTATGTGATTTTTCTGTACGTGTTGTTTCTTATGCGATTGATAGATAGGTTAGTGGTTACCATGATTGACCTATAATTAGTGGAGCTTAGAAATTTGTGGTGGAACTGACTATGTTTGGTGGTTGGGCTCTAGGATACGGATTTGGGCTCCCCCCTCTACTCTTTGCAGTTGTTGAATGATTGAGTTCCCCCTATATTTTTCATTTGGTGTTTATTTTTACCCTTTATATCATTTTTATTATGGTATTGTACTTTTATATGTATTTCTTAGAGGTTATTTCATCCATTTTTTTCAATATAGATGTTCAATATTTGATTATACCTCGACAATATTGTATGGAGTTGGTTGTATGTGAACATACATGTACCATAGGCTATGGTTACCTATTTTAGTATTATGCCTAGTCAATAATTATCTCCACCCCTGGCTTATTAGAGGCAAGCATGGGGTGTCTCACTTGGATTACTTCTAAAAAACTGGGTCATAGTTTGTTTGGTCACAAAAGAGGGGTATCAAAGGTTTACTTTCCCCAAGTTAGTGTTTGGAGTTTTTAACATATTATAATTATTGGGTCGGGAATATTGGGGAATGTTTTCAAAGTTTCAGGAGTGTATCCCTTAGGATGGGGAACCTACTGTTAGTGTAGTGACAATGTATCCATTCACTAAGACTCTAACCACCTTCTTGTAGACATGGAATATTGAGGCATCAATTATAGAGAAACCAATGGTACATTTACCATATAGTAATGGGCATTTTTAATTCCATTTCCTTCTGGAGTTAGCTCCCAAGATATTCTCTTTGATCATATTAAACCATAATCATTTTCAAAATGACTTCATAACGATAGAGAACAAGAATTTAGAGATAGATTCATAAGGAAAACCAATTGAGAAATGATTCCTAACTTCGTGGACCCATTCATGGGGTATTTTCACTAGGTGGGAACAAATCTGTGCTACCACCTATTTAGTAGCTCGGGTACCCTCCTATAGTGGCCCATGCTGATGATCATCTATATGTCATGTGGTTACTAGATCTAGATAGATAGAAAGATAGTGTAAACATGATATGCACATTTTGAGAGTTCCAATAATAGAGAATTATTATATTTTATGGAAGTTCATACCCTCATGAAGTGGAGGCTTTGATCGAGATGGAGGTCTAGGTTTTCTAGTTTGTGAAGATCCCCAACGAATATATGGGTTTTCTTTAAAACAATTTTATTCATGAATTACCAGTTGATTTCAGTGGTACTATAAGATGACCCACCTATGTTTCTTGTGTATTGAGGGTTTTAATGATAGATACCAACTAGGTTTGTGGTGTTCCATAACCCCTTATCTTGCGGTACAGGACTTGAACAATATTTTGGTTTAAAATTAAAGATTAGATAAGATCCACCTTTATGGTGGTCATGGAAGAATGAATTATCTATTGAGAAACATGGAATCATTATATCCCTATTTTGGTGATGTTTAACATTGATATTAGACAAGAAAGAAAGAGGGGGAACTTCCACCATTGAGGCATTTCCTTTGGTTTGAATTTAAAACCATGCAGCTGAGTCTGTGCCACCCAAAGTCTATAGTGTTGAGGTGTGTTTGATAAGTTCCATTCACATGAATATTTTAGGTCATCCTAATCTGATAAGGTGTCCGAGTGAGCCCTGGTTGTGGTAAATAGGTGGGTCAGTGAAAGGATTGCTTCATCTAGTAGGTGCTGGTGATTGGAAGCATAGAGTGTGGTTCGAGGTATGACAACTGTCTTTGCTGGTCAACTACACTTTAAAGAATACTAATAAGTCACAATGACCTAAATGTTACATATGTATAAGTCCTAACGATACCATGAAATAATTATTTATCTCCTCCCTTATTTTCAAAAGATATTATATATTGGTTAGGAAATCAAACACTTTTTTCAAAAGTGTGACCTGACTCTGGGTTGAGGGAAATCCACACATGGAAAATTTCCATATCAGTTATTCGACTCTATGATTCTTTTATCAGTATGGATTTTTTTCCTACCATCCATGATCATGTGACTATTATCGGTAAGGTTTGTAGTTATTTCATGTCATGGGATGGATTATCCTTTGTAGTTGAGAAGGAATTACAAGAGAAGAATGATGAGCTTATGTGTAATAGGATACAACCAATTTACCATTAGTTATTATAACCCTTAGAGTAGTAGACACTTTTAGATTTTATGTTCCTGTGATGTTAAAGAAGTCTGATGGAGTCTTCTCTAAAGATATTCCATTAATACAACTACCAGTAGTTTGTTTTATACAATGATACTCACCTAGGGATAGAATTATATTTTTTATAGCATATTAGATCACCACATAGTGTTATGGGAGATGAAGGTATAGTTGTAGGAACTACAGTGTTTGGTCTTCATAAAACCTAGTTTAATTTCTTGGAAAACCTTGTACTGTACACATAAGGATGTGGATGAGAGGTTGGTGTTGGTTTTGGATTGACATCACCATAATTAGGTTACTTATGGGATGGAGTATCCACTCACAAGGATAAATGACCTCTTCGACAAGTGTTTTGGGAAGAAGTGGTTCTTAGAGTTTTACCTTAGGATCGGTCATCACTAAATCCAATTTTGAAAGTATGATATACCATGGGTGGATTTCTGAAGATACTATAGTTTTATTTCATTCATAGTGATAACCTATAACATGTTGAATTACCTAGTGTTGTTTCTGGAAATTATTACCTAGATCCTTAACCCTTCTTGTATTTCTTCATGGTAGTCTTATTCATGGTCATCCATGTGTAATTAGTGGTAGTAGTGAAGCACATGATACACTTTAGGATTATTCAAAACATGCTCTGAGAGTACCAGTTATATGGGGCGGTATTGTAGACATAGTTTTGGATTTAGAAGGTTCACTTCTTAGGATATATCTTCTCAGACCTGAGAGTGATAATGGACCTAACAAAGGAGAATTCAACTCTAGTTTTAGATCCACAAAAGGGAATGAAAATGGAATCATATGATCACAACAAAATTATAGAATCTATATTATTGATTGATATATTAGGGAAAATCATCTATTTGTAGTTTTTCTTTGACATTGAGGATGGTGTATCACACTTTCAGTTGATGGTTGTTACCCCATTTAATTTATAAAATGTTAGAGAGGCCCAACAAAGAGATACTGACTGTGAGATATTGCATGACCAGATAACAACTTGATATGATCCCAATGGATTTTTTTTAATGCGAGGAGAATGTCATCAATGTTTGAGGATATATGATGATCCTGGTCATACTATGAGATGAGATGTTGGGGGGGGGGTTCCTTACCTTCACAGTACACTCGATAGAGGTGTAAATATAACAATATCCTTTAGTATCAAGATTTATGGCCAATGATGTTATGGTGTGTTTCTAAAATAAAATATTGTTTTCTCACATATGTATAGGTGAATGCGGAGTTTCCCAAATGGAAGTGGAGATGGGGAGGTGTTGTATAGATTTCATGATAGATCTTCCATGAAAGGTGAAAGGTTGTGATGTTATATGTGTGATCATCGAAAAACATTCCACGTTGACCCACTTCCTATGAATATGATATAAAATATTAGTGTAGAGTTTGTGATTACTTTTCATGTAGGATTTAATATGTCTCCATGGAAATCAATCAATGTTCATTCAAAAAAGGGATGATCACTTCACATCATGATTTTTTGGTGGATAAATGAGGCCTTTGGGAATCAGTCATCATTGAAAAAAATGTTTCTGCCCCATACAGATGGCCTGGTAAAATAGACTATTCAGGTTATTTAAAACATAATTTGGGTTTACGTGTTGGTTATATTCCATGGATTAATGGATAATCTACCACCAATGGAGTTTGAGTATCCCAAAATTTACCACTCTACTATAAGTGTATCAAATGTTGAGGTCATTTACTAGAGATCTTGTGGGGCACCACTGTACTAGTCAAATCAAGTAGGAGATCATACTTGTAGGACTATGGTTGGTGCTTGTGATAGTTGTGAAATGTGAAGTTCATCTAGGGGTATATAAGGACATCCCAAAGACATTATGGTCCTATGTGGATAAATCATGGTGGCATTTGGAGTTCTATGAGGAGATCTTGGCATGGAAATTTCAAAGGGCTAGTAATATATCTCTGGGGATCATTCTTAAATTTTTCCAATTATTGTAATGGTTTATTGAGGAGGGGTACCGCTTAGCCCATTAAATATTGTAACACTAGGTGATGGGTGTTTTATATGTTTCACTAAAGAGGAGATATGTTTGCAAATCATTATAAGATATTGAATAGGTTGATCTAGACATGGATGATGAATTTATATTTTTTGATGTACTTGATGGAACGTGATAATCTATAGGATAAGTACCTTTATGTGAAATTAATTCAATTATATGCATGTTTATTGATGACAAGAGAAAAATTTGGAGAGCTTTTGGGAATGGGGAATCCAATTGATAACTCATTATTCTTTTCACAACCCATCCCAAAGGGTTCTATTCTCCGATTACCCCAAGACCACCTCCAAAAAGATAGGGTATGGAAACTAGCATTGAGTAGGAATTCCACAAAAATGGGAGGAATTTGTTTAGTACATGTGCACACGCACAAAATCTCCAATCCTCAAAATGATGAAATGTAAAAACACTGAGTAAAAAATACATGTATGCACTAAGATACCAACCATAGAGTACGAAAGTAGGAAACTGAAAAGTAAATAGGAATAGAATACAATCCCACCAAATAAAGTTTCTAAAATAGTAAATGCACAAGTGCCTGAAACTTGTTCACAGAAACCCTACTAGAAGGGTACGTGTAGAAGAATTATTTGATGCTATGGTAGAACACATTATCTATCCGACCACTCTAAGAACAACCTATACCTGGTTCACTTTGAACTCTTTCAAGGAATCTATCATCTACACAAGACATGAAACATATAGGTAATGCTCATAAAGGGGTTTCTAAAACAATACTTAGTCCAACTCCCTGAAACTACATAGGAACACCCCTATGAAATTCTTGAAGTACACCACAAATAAAAACACGATGGATACCACTAAAAAATACATGAAGTATACCATGAACAAATACAAGGTATACTAGAAAAGAAACACACGATGTAAATTCTACTCACCCATGTATAAGTCTATAGCACGAAATGTAGGTTTATCCAACATAGTCCATAGAACACCATGTATCATTATATCATAGTGTGTCGATAACACACAGAGTATTGATAACATATATATTGTCAATAACACATGGAGTGATGATAATAAATAGAGTGGAGATAACACCTAGAGTGTTGATAATTCATGTATCCCCCAAGTCACTTAGTCACTATGTCACATAGTCACCAAGCCACAGCCAGCTTCAGGATTCCACTTATAGTGAACTTATACCAAGAGTGATTACTCATAAATCCATTATGTTATATTATAAGTTACACAAAAACTCTATTAGAGTATCTCAAAAGTACCATGTTATGTCAAGGGTCCCAATGCAACAAATATCTCATCAAACAGACACACGTTTTGAACATTACGGTGGTTTTACAGAAAAGGTTTGACCTGGGTCCGATCCGGGTCCGATCCGACCCACCGGGCCCATCCCAACCTGAAGGACCCAACCCAAACAACCTACCACCCCAACATGGTCCATCAAAACCAACCCAGTCCTACTGGTCTAGCCAGACATGGCCCATTGGGTTGTTGGAGCAGCCTGACTCTTCTTGTCTGAACCGCGTTACGAGCCAGCTCAGTGTTCCACACAAATTCCACCCCAACCACATGCCCCCAGTCTCCACACAGTGTAACACTAAATTCAAATATTTTTCCATCTATTCACCTTCCCATGGATTTGTCGCCACTACAGGGTCCATAGAACCCACCTGCCACGGACGTGATCCCTTGCCACTGCGTCCCTGGTCGTTGCCCACACCCTCCATTCCTATGGGCTCCCACGTGGTCCCTCCTAGACTGTGTCCTATCACTACCACAGGGCACCCTACCAGTAGTCTGTCCACCTCATGCTTCAACCAAACCAAACCTCCCACCAGGTCATGCCTCGCTCCGCAGCATACCGCCTTGTCCACAACATGCTTTTTTTGTGCCCTTCACCTGAACCAGCTGGAGCCACTACTTCGATCACCGCTATCCACCACCGCCTTGTGTCTTCACACCTCCATTGTGTCGTTGCAGTGCTGTATCCCCATTCTCGGATCATTTCCCCATAGATCTAAGGCATAATGATCCTCTGAAGATTTATTGTGATGAACAAAAAACAGAAAAGGTTTGTGAAAAAGAGATAAATGCATAAGAATGCCCAAAGAACATATTTTGTCATTGTTTGTGTCGACCTCAACCCATTCATGTTTGAACAAGGAAAGGAATTGGAATCAATCAAATATATTTAAAAAAATCAATCTCAATAATCAAACCGCAAAAACTATCCATCCACAAGAATGACCAATCCAAGGATCAACTTGTTCATGGGTTGAACCATGTTCTTCATAGAAAATTTAGAATTAGGGAAAGAATCACAAGGAAACAACACCCTTCCTGGAGTTTGGATCAGTTATTGATGAAGGGAGAAACAAAGTCATCGTAGTTCTCTGATCCTTTGAGTAAATGGTTCATTGATCCTAATTCACCAATTTGTCGAAATTCATTGGAGGGAGCTCCTTCTCCTTGCCTAAGAGGATTTCTAGGTTAATGTCATAACCCAAGATTTCCAAATAATGGAAACATTAAATTGAAAAATGATGTTGTGTAAAAATAAAATATTTTCATTAAATATTTTAATGATGTTTACATCCAAAAACTAACTTTCATGGTTGAACCACTCCCGTCGATATTAGGCCTTGCCTAATATAAATTCACTATCCTGAACACAATTATGCCATCAAATTTATGAAATGGGCACCCATTTATATGTTATTATAGTTTTAAATAAAAACAACCTTTGGGATATTTTAAAAACTAAAAATAATTCAAAAAACTGTTTTGGGAACATCGGGCCTTACAATCATATGTCATCTCAGTGACAGGTCTTGGAATTTTACCAATAAAATTTAAAAAATAATACACAGATACTCCAAGATGTTACATTCTCCTCACCTTAGAGATTTATATCCCCAAAATCCAAAACAAAAGGATACTCAATAAAAGGTGAGGGTACTGAGCATGACTTTAAGTCTCCCACTCCCAAGTGCTCTCTGGGAGATTCCCATGCTTCCACTAAAAGCACACCAGAGGAATTAACCACCCATAAAGGATCCACTCCTTTGGATCCTTGATCTCCACCTATTAATCCACAAAATTCACCCCATTGTCAATGTCTAGCTCGCCCAAGGAAATGATATGAAATGGATCATGGATGTACCACCTCATCTACAACGCGTGGAAGACATCCTTAACTCAGTACAAGAGTAGGGGTAAATCTAGGAAGTATGATATCTCACCAACACTACATTGAATCTGAAAAGATCCGATGTATCTCAGAGATAAATTTCCACCTATACCAAATATCTACAATCCCCATTGAGGAGAGACCTAGAGGAACACATGGTCTCCCTCCTCAAACTCTAGAGGACTCCATATCTTGTCCGCATATGACTTCAGCAACTTGGTGTATTCCTCATCCTCTCCTGGATGATCTATACCTTCTTAATAATAGCATGTAACCAATTATGACCCATGAGTTCTGACTCTCCTTGGTTAGACCAATAGAGTGGTGACCTGTATGGTCATTTGTACAAGGCCTCGAATGGTTCCATAATAATGATGGAGTGGTAACTACTTTTTTATGAAAACTACACTAGTGTTAGTTGATCCTTTAAACTATTGTCAAAGTCTAGTATGCAAGAATGTATAATATCCTCAAAAAATAGAATGTTCCTCCCTTTCTAGCCATCTATCTGGGGATGAAACATTGTGATCAAGAATAACTAAGTCCCAAATGCCTCCAGTAATCCCTTTCAAAACTAAGATGTGAAACAAGAATTACGATATGAAATGATTGTTAATTGAAATATATGAAGATAAAACATCACCTATATAGCATCCCGCCTTTTTATCACATAAAATTTCATTAAATTTTACAAAACTGAGGATCTTTAAAGTTTAGTGTCTTGGAAACCAGGAACTTAAAACATGAAAACATAAAACATTCTTCTTAAACACTTGAAAGGATTCTCCTCATGTTAATCCTAGGTTCATTACTACATCTCATAACCTGGGGACATACATCAAAAGAAAGGGTGAGTAGAAGGCCCATTAAGGGAATAAGAGAAACATTTAACATTGGAGCTTGAAATACATCAACTATGTCCTGAAAAAGAACATTAAGGCATGAGAAAGAAATAATGTGGCATATCATAATAAAAATAAAAATTTTCATATCTTTAAGATGTGGCTACAAAATTTAACATATACAATCATGAAAATATCACCAAGGTCCATCCCCAAGGTGTCATTTGAAAATTACCAAGGTTATTCACCAAGATATCGTGAAAATTGTAATCTCTAGTGGTTACATCATTACCCAATGCATTGGAGCGCTATCAGGACGCACCCTTAAATTTTCTTTTATTATCATGTGAGCCTCATATATAATCATCAAACATTTCATAAATAACCCATATAGCATTAAATAAATGGGTTTCATTTCATAATTATAACATTTTAAAAACTGCTTTAAAGAGATGACCTTAATGTCACTTTAAACCCACAGAAAGGGAAAGCGGGTCTCATGTATGTAAATCCCAGAATTTAAAATAGAAAATTTTGATATATATGTGAATAACCTTGTAGAAATAAGAGCTTTGAGTATTCACATTATAACATAAAATAATTTTGAGAAAAGAGACAGGCATTTTGAGACGAAAAGTCTACAGCATAACAGCTATGTTACGAGGTTTTAGAAAACATTGAAAAGAGAAGGGACATGGGTAAAACAATGATAAATGACCCATAAAACAGCATAGGGACCGAATATGAATAATATATGAACATGGTAATGAAATTTTAAGGACATACCATTTTAAATGAAAAACATTGAAGGAAGACAAAAATTAGATTTCTCTTATGAAAATTCGGCAGCCTAACGGTGTTACTTGAACTTCAACAAAAATGATTTGAAAAGATCAAATAGGGTCTCTAAACATGTGAACATAAGAGTTGAGTATGATAGATATAGAGATCATACCCCAAAAAATTTAAAAGGAACTTGAAAGACTTGACATGAAAGTAGAACTTTGAAAAGAATGAGAAGGGTGAAAGAATCCCTAAAAAATTCGGCAGCCTAACGGCGTCACTTAAACTTCGAAAAAAAATGAATTTATGAGATAAAATAGGGTCTCTCATCATATGAACATAAAAGTTCAGTATGATAGATATAGAGATCATATCCCAACATAGTAGAAAGGTACTTTAAATACTTGACATGAAAGTAGAACTTTGAAAAATGAGAAGGGTGAAAGAACCACTTAAAAATTCAACAGCCTAACGGCACCACTTAAACATTCTTAAAAAAGAATTGATGAGAGAAAGAGGGGGTATCTCATCATTTGAACATGAAAATGATAGTAAAATGAATATAAAAGAACATCCTCTAACATAATAACATGGAGCATAAATGATATGACATAAAAGAGAGTACTTGAAAAGAAAGAGAGAGGTCGGATCCCTTACCTTAAAATGTAACTCTTAAAACTCAATGGTTTAGACCTTGAGGGATTGGGGGCACCTTTGGAAGACTCCATGGGAGGTAAGGAGACCATAACTTAGTTGAGAATGATTTTTTAGTCCAATGGATGAGAGAATGGCTTGGTATTTATATGGAAAGTGAGGGGACATGGCATTAATGGCCAAGGGACACCTCATAAGTGGGTTTCTCAAAACCATGTGCTCTCCCAAGATATTTCCCATGAAGTTAGGCCACATGGGGCCCCCAATACAATATTTCATCACCTTTGGTCGACCAACCCATAAAATATCTCATGAAATCATCATGACACAGTTATGATGTCATTAATCATACTGAAATCCTAAAACTATATTTTTACTATTCACTGAAAATTCAACTTACTCAGAAAAATCCAAAAATTTCACCTTAACCAAATATCAATGCTCTGATTTCAAAAATGAACTCCATTTTATAAAAATAATTTTTTAAATATTTTTAATTTATTTTTTAAATAAATACACTATTCACCGAAAAAATCATTTTTTTTCGGAAAAATCCCCAAAATTTACCTTAACATAATATCGATGATCTGAGTTCAAAAATAAAATCCATTTTATACAAATAATTTTCTAAATATTTTTAATTTAATTTTTAATTAAAAACACTATTCAACCGAAAAAACGATTACTTGAATAATAATTTATGAAACCGTTATTTAACAATTTTATTGAATCACATTACTTAATCAAGGTGCCTAGATTATATTAATAGTTTATTTAAGTGAGATTACTAATCCATTTGTTCACATTACTAATCCCAAGCATAAAATAACTATTCATAATTTACTATTCATCAAAAATTTATTTGATCTTATTAGACTCTAAATTTCATACTGATCATAATTTTAGAAGACCATTTATTGAAAATAATTACACATTTTTAATTATTTAAGGTTTACATAAATATTTTTAAAATATCCTTTTTCTAAAGTTCATGAAAAATATGCATACTATATATATCTGGTCATTTGAAAATTCAAAAACTTCATCATAAGAAGAAATCAAAATTTTTATTTAAAACAAAGGATTACACAAGGCAGTTCCGGTATCCTTACATAGCCCCTTATCACACCAGTATAGGACCTAAGTGTAAGGTGCACTAAGGTGAGAGAATCTGAGGGAGGCTCGACCAACATCGCACGAGTAGTAATTTTTATCAATTTGAACTTCTCACAAAGGCGATTCCATTCTAGCTTCACACGATGAAGTTCACCTTGGGTTTGGTCCAGAGCAAAGCCAAGTGGTGCTACCGCCTTTCCATGTTCTGCTAGATGGGCTTCGATCGGTCCAAGACTACTGGGTGAGGCCATCGAATCTTCATTATATATTAATTAACCAAGATCATTTGTATTTAGAGACAATAATAAAAAAAATTTAGTTTCCAGTGGTCATATTGACCAATGATCATATAACAGTCAAAACCCAACAGTCTGATTTTAGTTATACTCATGTTATCAAATGAAACAGTTTTGTTGAGTATAAAATAACACAGAAAATTATAAAACAATATGTATTCAAAATTTCGGGTCGTTACAATCTTCCCCCCTTATGAAATTAAGTCCTTGCAATTTTTTTTTAAAATTGGGTTTTGAAATTTCATTGAAAGTCCCACATCGGAAAAGGAGTCAGTAAAAATATTACTTTAAAAGAAAGAAAGGGAAGTACAATGGTCACCCGAGTTAACCCACACTAGGATTCCATTTAGGAAAACATGGATATGGAGGAGAAAACAAAGGGTCAAGTTCTGAGGGAGAGTGATAAAAAACATGATTAGGATAAAGTTAACCATAAGAAAATCCCATACTTATGATGTGTGCAAACGGTCTTTGATTACCTAGTAGGAAAAGTAAACCAATAATGTTTTTGTTTTACATTCCTTTTTCATAATTTTGAGGAATTCATTTACTACATAGAACAGAAACATAAGAAAATATACCTACCTTCAAGTAGAGATTCATCCTTTAAAAAGGCTCTACGAAAACTGATCTTTTCCCCAAATTAGGAGAATTCAAAAATCATTGGTCTCATAAAAAAGCACAAGAATCATCTTCTATAGAATCACATAATCCACAAAAGATTAACTATCTATTTCTTCTATCTTTAAAAATTATCCCAAAAAATAGAAAGGGTAAGGTAAAACAACTATTAAAAAAGAAATAATCTCATATGAATGGAAACTACTTTTAAATGTTCAATGTTCTATGGTACTACCCAAAGTTTGTCATAGACCATTCCATAAATAACGGTCCTTAAAATTCCTCAAAATAAACCAAACTAAGATTGAAACCCAAATACAAGAAGGATTTGATAACATAGTCTTCCAAAATAAACTTCATTGTTCATCTCTAAAAAACATCAACCACTCCTAACATCTTATAACAAAAGTAGCTGACATAAACATATTTTACCCAAGATAGGTTAATCATTCCCATAAGTAACCTAAATTACTATAAGTCCACCTTAAATTCATCGATTCTTCAAAATATAAGTCAACCTTACTCCTCAATGAAAATACTGTAGTAATCTATTCACCTCGATCATATAGGGTCCCCAAAATAGTGAACATCTTCCAAAATAATAATCATCTTTCAATCCCCTAATAATCTCTGTCATATTAATACGGCAATCGTCGCATTTCCTATCACATTGGTTATGGGGACATGTTCTTACATTTCCCACCATTAACTAAGAAGAGAAAGTATAATGAGGGGTTTAAATACATATCCAATAATCCTGAAAAGAAACTTAAAGAATATATGGATAACTTTTAGAAGAATAGTATACCCTAACTTGTGGTCCCCTAGGTTCCCACTTAGGTTATCCATGATCATATATTCTTATGCGAATCTTTATTTTATTTTATCTTTGTTCCTTTAACAATGGTTCATACTAAGCTTATGAATTTACCAAAGCATATCCCCCGGGAGTGTCGTAACCAAGAGTGTAGCATGGCCCGTTGTCGTGTACCAGTTCCTGTTTGATTCTAGCTCAAAGCAGTGATTTCAGGTTTTACCCTTATGTACATCTGTGCCAGAGCCACCTCTGCATGCTCGTATCCAGACAGGGATGTATTTGCTTGGCAACCCCTTAATCAATACTCACCAAAATACCAGGAATATTTTCTATATATAAACTTTTCTATAGGATTCATCCTAAAGTTTTCATATCCTAATTTCCACAAATAACTAAACAATCCTTTGATACAAACTATAGCATCCTGCCTTTTTATCACATAAACATTCATTATATTTTACAAAATTGAGGATCTTTAAGGTTTAGTGTCTTGGAAACCAGGAACATAAAACATGAAAACATAAAACATTCTTCTTAAACACTTGAAAGGCTTCTCCTCATGTTCATCCTAGGTTCATTACTGCATCTCATAACCTGGGGACATACATCAAAAAAAAGGGTGAGCAGAAGGCCCATTAAGGGAACAAGAGAAACATTTAACATGTGAAATTGAGATACATCAACTATGTCATGAAAAAGAACATTAAGTCATGAGAAAGAAATAATGTGGCACATCATAATGAAAATAACAATTTTCATAAATTTAAGATGTGGATACATCATTTAACATAGAAAATCATGAACATATCACCAAGTTCCATCCCAAATGTGTCATTTGAAAATTACCAAGGTTATCCACCAAGATATCGTGAAAATTGAAATTTCTAGTGGTTACATCATTACCTAATGCATTGGAGTGCTATCAGGGCACACCCTTAAATTTTCATTTATTATCATGTGAGCCACATATATCATCATCAAATATTTCATAAATATACCATATATCATAAAATAAATGGGTTTTATTTCATAAACATAACGTTTTAAAACCTGCTTTAAAGACATGATCTTAATGTCACTTTAAACCCACAGAAAGGGAAAGAGAGTCTCATGTATGTAAATCCCAAAATTTAAAATAGAAAATTTGGATATATATGTGAATAACCTTGTAGAAATAAGAGATTTGAGTATTCATATTATAACATAAAATAATTTTGAGAAAAGAGAGAGGCATTTTGAGACGAAAATTCTACAGCATAACGGCTATGTTACGAGGTTTTAGAAAACATTGAAAAGAGAGGGGACATGGGTAAAACAATCATAAATGACACATAAAACAGTAGAGGGACCGAATATGAGGAATATATGAACATGGTAATGAAATTTTAAGGACATACCATTTGAAATGAAGAACATGGAAGGAATACAAAAATTAGATTTCTCTTATGAAAGTTTGGCAGCCTAACGGCGTTACTTAAACTTCAAAAAAATGATTTGAAAAGATCAAATAGGATCTCTAATCATACGAAAATAAGATTTCAGTATGATATATGTAGATATAATACCCCAAAATAATTAAAAGTAACTTTAAAGACTTGACATGAAAGTAGAACTTTGAAAAGAATGAGAAGGGTGAAAGAATCCCTTAAAAATTCGGCAGCCTAACAACATCACTTAAACTTCAACAAAAATGAATTTACGAGATCAAATAGGGTCTATCATCATATGAAAAAAAATTCCAGTATTATAGATATAGAGATCATACCCCAACATAGTAAAAAGGAACTTGAAATACTTGACAA
Organism: Viscum album; assembly: GCA_963277665.1. Classification (NCBI taxonomy): domain Eukaryota; kingdom Viridiplantae; phylum Streptophyta; class Magnoliopsida; order Santalales; family Viscaceae; genus Viscum; species Viscum album. Next base: position 674,233,027 of record OY728123.1, read on the forward strand.
GAAAGTAGAACTTTGAAAAATGAGAAGGGTGAAAGAACCACTTAAAAATTCGGCAGCCTAACGGCGCCACTTAAACATTATTAAAACGAATTGATGAGAGAAAGAGGGGGTCTCTCATAATATTAAAATTAAAAGGAAAGTATAATGAATATAAAAGAACATCCTCCAACATAAGAACATAGATCATAAAAGATATGACATAAAATACAGTACTTGAAAAGAAAGAGAGAGGTCAGATCCCTTACCTTAAAATGTAACTCTTAAAACTCAAAGGTTTGGACCTTGAGGGCATGGGGGAACCTTGGGAGGACTCCTTGGGGATTAAGGAGACCTGAAATTCGTTGATAATGATTTTGGAGTCCAAAGGATGAGATAATGGCTTGGTATTTTTAGGGAAAGTGAGGGGACAAGGCATTAATGGCCAAGGGACACCTCATAAGTGGGTTTCTCAAAACCATGTGGTCTCCTAAGATATTTCCCATGAAGTTAGGCCACATGGGGCACCCAATAATATAATTAATCACCTTTGGTCGGTAAACCCATAAAATATCTCATGACATCATCATGACACAGTTATGATGTCAATAAACATACCGAAACACTAAAACTGTATTTTTACTATTCATTGAAAATTCAACTTTCTCAGAAGAATCCCAAAATTTCACCTTAACCAAATATCAATGTTCTGATTTCAAAAATGAACTCCATTTTACAAATATAATTTTCTAAATATTTTTAATTTATTCTTTAAATAAATACACTATTCACTGAAAAATTCAATATTTTCAGAAAAAACCCCAAAATTTATCTTAACATAATATCAATGCTCTGAGTTCAAAAATGAAATCCATTTTATAAAAATAATTTTCTAAATATTTTTAATTTAATTTTTAATTAAAAACACTATTCACCCGAAAAAACTAATACTTGAATAATAATTTATGAAATCGTTATTTAACCATTTTATTGAATCATATTACTTAATCAAGGTGCCTAGATTATATTGATACTTTCTTTAAGTGAGATTACTAATCCATTTGGTCACATTACTAATCCTAAGCATAAAATCACTATTCATAATTTACTATTCCTCAATAATCTAGTTGATCTTATTAGACTCTAAATTTAATACTGAACATAATTATAGAAGAAAAGTTCTTGAAAATCATTACAAAATTTTAATTATTTAAGGTTTACATAAATATTTTTAAAATATCCTTTTTCTAAAATTCATCAATAATTTGCATACTATATATATCTGGTCATTTGAAAATTCATAAACTTCATCATAAGAAGAAATAAAATTTTTTATTTAAAACAAAGGATTACACAAGGCAGTTACAGTCTCCTTACATAGCCCCTTATCACACCAGCATAGGACCTAAGTGTAAGGTGCGCTAAGGTGAGAGAATCTGAGGGAGGCTCGGCCAACATCGCACGAGTAGTAATTTCTATCAGTTTGAACTTCTCGCAAAGGTGATTCTGTTCTAGATTCACACGATGAAGTTCGTCCCGGGTTTGGTCCAGAGCATAGCCCAGTGGTGCTACCTCCTTCCCAAGTTCTATTAGATGGGCTTCGATCGGTCCAAGACTACTAGGTGAGGCCATCGAATATTCTTTCTATATTAATTAACCAAGATCACTTGTATTTGGAGACAATAATCAAAAAGTTTAGTTTCCAGTGGTTATATTGACCAATGATCATATAACAGTCAAAACCCAACTGTCTGATTTTAGTTATACTCATGTTATCAAATGAAATAGTTTTTTTGAGTATAAAATAACACACAAAATTTGGAAACAAGTTGTATTTAAAATTTTGGGTCGTTACATCCTACATGTTGAGGCATCCCAAGATCTCTACTAAACTCTACTCCCAGATCGGTAGGAAGTGGGACAACATGGTGAATTGGTCAATGATAACCCAAATGTTATTGTGTCCCTTGGACGTGCATGGTAAACCCATTACGATGTCCATCAATATCCCATACCACTTCCACTATGGCACCTCAAGTGGTATGGTATAGCCCATTGAAACCTGGTACTTAGCCTTCACTTGTTTATTAGTGTGGAATCATGAAATGTACTCTTCGACTTCCTTCTTCATCCCCGAACACCAGAAATGATGTCGGAGGTCTGGGTACATTTTCTCCACACAAGGATGTACTACTAAAGGTATGGAACTTCCTCTTGGCCTCCTAGTATAATGCCACAAGTACTAATTTCTATCCTATGAAAAGAATTTCGTGCTCCCTATCTTTCAAATATCCATCCAGGGCAAGACCTATGTACATATGATCATTTAAAGTCTCAAAATCGGTATCTCCAAGCTATGCCTTCCTAACAATCTATAAGAGAGGAGAGGTGACAACCATCAACTGATGGTAAGATACTCCATATCATCCACACATGATATCAGCAACGAGGCGAATTTCATTGATGCCCCATTTTGAAGATGTGAACTCAATATCCCATTGAGAGAATCTTCCACCACATTGCCCTTCCCAAGAGTATATAAAATCTCAATGTCATAGTCCTGGAGTAACTCTAGCCTAACCTATGTATCAAGTTAAAATCCTTCAAAGATAAGATGTTCTTGAGACACTTGTGGTCAGAGTAGAGGATAAATCGCTCTCACATAAGGTAGTGTCTACACATCTTCAATGGGAAGACTACCACAGCTAACTCAAGATTATTGGTTGGGTAGTTCTTCTCATGTGGTCTCAACTTTCATGAACCAAATGAAAGCCCCAATTTCTCCTTCAACAAGACACAACCAAGCCCAGTTCCTGATGCATTGCAGAACACCACGTACTCGAAACCCTCCTCAGGAAGTCTCAATATTTGAGAGCATGTCAATCTCTACCAAAAATTCTGAAAAATCTTCTAGAAATTATCCATTCACCCGAAATGCTACCCCTTTCATGTCAAAAGTTGTCAAGGGTTCCACTACTCTAGATAATTAGGGTAAAAACCTCAAATTGTACCCATCTAGAACAAGTAAAATCCACACCTAGATAACACTCGTGGGTGGTTCCCAAGCAAGCACCACCTCAATCTTTCATGGATCCACCGCAACCCCAGCCACTAAAGTGATGTGTCCTAGAAAATAGACCACAATTATCTAGAACTGAATCTTAGAGAGATTACCCTAAATTTATATCCCTAAAAGTGTGTCTAGGATCATCATCAATTATATCACATGCTCCTCCTCAGACACCAAGTACACTAGGATTTCATCCATGAAGAGCACCAGGAAATGGTCTCAGTACTGAAGATATTGTTCATGAGTCCCAAGAAAACTATGAGAGTGTTTGTCTTGACAAATGACATCACCATGTACTCCTAGCGTTCGTGACGACAGATAAATTTGTTTTGGTATATCCTCATCTCGTACTCAAAGATGGTAATATCCATATCCGAGGTCAATCTTTGAGAACCACCTTGATCCTTTATACTGGCCGAAAAGGTCATAAATCCTCATTAGTGGATACTTATTTTTCATTGTCACTTGGTTCAGGTGTAGGAAGTCCACACATAACCACAATATCCTTTCTTCTTTAAAAAAAAACTACGGCTGCCCATGGTGAAACACTAGGTCCCATGAAGCTCTTCTTTTATAAGTCCTCCAACTATTCCATCAGCTCACGAAGCTCTGCGGGAGGCATCCGGTATTAAATTTTAGATATCAGTTCCATCCCATGGTATAGATAAATGAAAATTTATAACTCCCTATGAGGATTTAATACTATAACATCCTCCATAATGATTTCCTCTTATTCCTCCACCACTGTAGGAAACTGGGGACTCATATCATCCACTACACTGAGGGTCCGACTAGACAACTGAAGGGTGATTATATGCACCCTCCTATGTGTGAATCCATGCTATGATTCATGGGTTTCATTTTCACTAAAAAAGGAAAAAATAGTCCCAATACTACATACACACTACACTATGTGCCTAAAATAGTCAATCTGAGCATGTATTGTTGATAACTAGTCTATACTGAAAATGACATCATAAGTCCTCAACATTTCTACCAAGATATCCTAACCAAAACTCTCACCTCCTAGAGTAAGGTAACACTATCTTCACCAATGTGTGATCTTTGAATCTTCTCTTATAGATGTCTATAAGTTTAAGGGTTGAGTCAATGGTTCCACTTGAACCTTCATGTCTTGAACAAGGGTCTTGTTAAAAAAAGAATGATTGGAACCTATGTCTATAAAAATTTCAGCTATGGTGAAAACGACATGGATCACACCCCAAATCAACTCTGGATCTTCAAGGTTATAATACTCCATCACAAGGAGCTGGCCTCCTACCTATCAACTAACTCCATGAGCCTGTTGTGGACCAATTGGGGGTGGTGGTGTAAATACATCGAACCTATGTTCACCTCATACTAGCCTTCCTTCTCCTCTACCACATTATCCACCCAATAAACCACACTTCTACTGCCATATCCCTTGTCTTGGAGGTCCCTCGTCTATCTTCTAATCAGTCGTATGACTGGTCAGGTAATATGGAGAAAGATATCCCCAACCCCCACATTAGTAACATAGCCTATCCTTCAGCTGACTTGGTCTACCCTATGAGGTTCGAACTGCTGATCCGGTGTCTTTTGGTTGTTCCCTTGAGTTCCTGACCTTATTGGGTCCCTATGAATACTATTATCTACCTTATACCAAGGACTCAACTACATGGTGCCTTATATTATCTCCAACTGCCGACGTCTTCTCTATCAGAATTCTCTACACTAGCAGAACTCTCTCTTGATCCTCGGCATATGTCGGTATGCTAAGGGATAACATGGATAATATATATACCAATGTAAGACATTATAAAAGGCATGATCCATAAACAATGGGTCTCATACTATATCCATGGAGTAGTATGAAAGATTAGTAAACCAGGACGTGTACTCCACCATAGTGTAACTACCCTACTGCTGATGTAGGAGCTTATGTTTGAGCACTGAGCATAATATAGCTGGAAAGAACTCCAATAAAAAGAGTCACTTGATGTATTCCTAAGAGATAATCACCTTATCATGTGTCTGGTTCTCTAAGCTCCACCATAGTTCCACTGATCCCTAAAGAAGACTTGCAACTAAATCTCCCATCTAGTTGGTTGATGTCCTCATAAGGAAGAAGACACATGTAACTACTCCATACAATCTTTAGCTTTCTGGGTGTTTGGATCACCCCTAACCCTTGGAGGTTGATACAATTTGAACTCATGAAACACAGTCACCCTCGGTGCATCCTCAATAGGTAGTGCTATAAGTAATTTCTACTCAACTGGTGGTGGTATCGCTTGTAAACCACCCTGAGGTGCTATCACCGGTGCATGGAGTATCTCTAGTATAGAACACATTATTGATGCCTCATCACTAGGAGGATCATCCTCATGATCGCACAATGGATTCCGGGCTGGATATCTGTGTAGAGGCATCTTGAAATAGATCATTTCATACCACAATCAATATAGTATACCTAGTGAGCTGACTCAATAAGAACATGAGTTCAAACCAAAATCCTATATGATGCATGTACCATTATATTCCATGAAACAGGTGTTTTCATGTACTGAGTTAAAAATTATAATTTAGAATACTTGTGTATGGATACATCGATTGTCACACCAACACTGTATTCCCTAGCTTGAAATCCAATCTTGGAACACTCAAAACAGTTTCCACAAACCAACCTCACTGAATCCTAGTCCTTAAGTATTATTGACCAACTCTGATACCACTCTGTCACGACCTATCCGGGAAGGGTCTATGTCATGACTACCCCAATCCCACCTCCAATAGTCCAAGGGATGGTGATTATAACCAAGTAGGCATATCCCAAAAATGGGAGGAATTTTCCTAAGTACCAGTACACACACACACAATCACCATGCCTCAAAATGATGAAATTTAAAAATACTTAGTAGAAAATGCATGCATATACTAAGATACCAACCAAAAAGTATAATAGTAGGAAACTATAAGGTAAATAGGGCCAGAATATAGCCCCCCCCCCAAAGAAATAGTCTGCAACAGTCAATTCACCTATTTTTGAAACTTTTCTGCAAGAAACCCTACCTGATGTGTAGGTGTAGAATATATGTCTGAAGCCATAGGATCACTCCTCTTATCTACAAGAACTCTAAGAAACACATACTCCAGGTCCACCTAGAACTCTGTGAAAGCATCAATCATCTACACAAGACACAACACATGTGGAAAAAACCTTTGTAGGGGTGTGTAAAACAATACTCAGTTAGACACCCAGAAATCAAAAAGTAATTCCACTAAGAAATACGTGAAATACTCCACAATGAAATAAAAAGAGTCTAAAACCAAGAAACACACAAATTATACCATGATTAAATACATGGAATACCACAATGGAAACACATGAAGTATAGTCATCTCAGATAGGTATAAGTCAACAACATGGAAATCAGGGTTATCTGATGTAGTCTATAGAACACCTAGTATCAATAACACATAGAGTTTCAACAACACATGGAATGTCGATAACACATAGAGTGTCGATGAAACCTAAAGTGCCTATAACACACGGAGTGTCAGTAACTCATGGAATGTAGATAACACATGGAGTGTCAATAATGAAAGGAGTTTCAAGATGTTATGGATCCCCCAAGTCATGTAGTCACTGAGTCACATAGTAACCATGTTACATTGTCACAAAGTCATAGAAAGTCATAGGATTCCACTCATAGCATGCTTGCACAAGGAGAACCTACTACTCAATCCATTAATTAATATTCCAACTTCAACAACAACTCACATAGAGAATCTGAAAAGGAACTTCTTGTCTCAAAGGTTTATATGACACAAATTGCTCATCAAAAATTCAAACAATTTGAAATTTATGACTGATTTACTAAAATGGTCTGACCTGGGTTTGAGTCCGATCCGACCCTCCAGACCTGAATGGACCCACCGACTAACCCGACCCAGTCTGACCGACCATACCCAGTCTTGCTAGCTTTGGATCTTCTCTTCTAGACTGCACTGTGGTCCGGCTCAGTGCACCACTCATGGTCCACCCCGATCATGTGCCACCCAGCTCCATGTGGTGCCGCAACATGTTCACACGTTCAACCCGTTGTCCCCCTATCCCACAGCTTCACTTCCACTACGGGTTTGACACAGACTACATTCCATGGATGTGAGCCCTCTTACCCATATAACAAATCACCTTCCATATCCTTTATCTTCGCGTGCTCCCACATAGTACCACATAGACGACATCCCACTACCACCACTGGCCACCCCACTGGCAGCCTGTATGCCTCATGCTCAGCTAGAACCCAGTCCCACTCTAGGTTGTTCCATGCTCTTCCATTGGAAATCCTACCAACAGACCACTATTCTCCACACAATCCACCTGAACCAGCCAGATCCGCTACTCTAGTCGCCACCATGCACCACTACCTTGTGTCGTCACACCTATGTGGTGTCGTTGTAGTGCCAGATCCCCGATCATAGATCGTTTCACCACAAATAGAAGGAAAAACAATCCTACGACCATGTTTCATGAAGAACATGGAATACAGAAAGATTGGAGAAAGAGATAAATTCACAATAACTCCCAAAGTTATGTTCTTGGACTTGTTCCTATAGGTCTCGACCCATTCATGTTAGAACGAAGAACAAAGAGGATATAAATAAAATCGCTTTTTACAAAATCATTCACAATAATAATCCTGCATAAAATATCTATCTTGCAAGAATGACTGAACCATAGATCAACCTATTTGTGGGTTGGAAAATGGTTTTCATTGAAAATTTTGAATAGGGGAAGGAATCACAAAGAAACAACACCCTACTTGCTGTTTGGATCAGTTATTGTCGAAGGATGAAGCTGTGTCACCATCATTCATCGATCTGTAAAATCCAAGGTTCGTCAATATTGATTTCTCAATCCATCAACGTTCGTTGGAGGGAGCTCCTTCTCCTTAACACAGAGGATTTCTATGGTTTTGTAGTAACCCTAGATTCTTAATAGAAGGCAACATTAAATATAAAACAGATGCTGCATCACAGTAAAATATATTTATTATATATTTTAATGATGTCTACATCCAAAAAATAACATTCACAGTAAATCCACACTGATCAATGTTAAGAATTTTATATGGTAAATTTGTTGTTTCAAATGCTATAGTGACATAAGATTTTTGATCCACGCTCCCATTTAAAAGTTATTGCAATTTTAATTTAAAACCACCCTTGTGATTTATTAAAAGCTAAACCTAATTCAGTAAACTGTTTTGGGACACCAAGCCTTGGAATCAAACCCCATCTTAGCAACTGGTCTTGGAATTTTCTAATTAATTTTAAAAAATAATACATATAGATTCCAATATGTTTCATTATTCACTGATCTAATAGGATTTCATATTTTTAAGATGAAAATCCATAAAAGTATGGAGAGTGTAAGGAATTGGTTGGGCTTGTAAGATAATTGGAATATTTTGAGAAATATCTTTGGTTCCAGGTGTTGAGTTAGATTGATTTTCCAAGGAATGAAGAGTCTTGGAATTTATATATTTACAATATTAAATATATTATGGCATGTATGCACATATTTTAGTTATAAATGGTTTTCATATTGAACGGTGTGTGTAATGGAAAATCGGACACCCTTGTTGATTCTAGAATGCGGCATTTACCTTAGGTTATACATAAAGTGATTCAGCATTAGAAACTATATGGAAGACAACTGGGGGTGGTGAATTTAGTAAAATATATAAATAAATAATTTATTTTATTTTAAATGAAAAATATAACCCTCTAACTATAAATATTATGTTATGGAAAACCCCTTGGTTTAGCTGCATAACCATGAGATATTAGAGAGAAATAAGAGGATAGATTTATTGGAATTTGGGATCATTGATCAATAACGAATGACCAAGAATCACATGGATGATAAAGAATAGAGTGAGATCTTATTCTTCTTCTCTAGTGAATGCATTATCCCCCAATGATTTAATGATCATTAAGGTAGTGTTATTTTTTATTTATTAATCCACGCTTTTATTATTGAAAATAAAACGTGACTTGATTCATTAGAATACTAATTGATTGGTTGATATGTAGTTTTGAAATTGGGTTTTTATCTTCATAGGAGTTAGAATTTATAATAATTGTTGATCCATGATTATTGTTCTTAATATGTCGTTATAATAGAAATGGATTGAATCCAAACTGAATAATAGATAAGGTTTATTCCTCTTGAAATTTTATATTCATTTATCATATCATTCTTCCCCATTCATCACTGGTATTTATTTTGGCTGTCGGTTTGAAAAATGCATAACAATCAATCATTGTGCTACCATTCATTAGCACAATAGACCAATAACGCAAGTTTAGATTTTGGATCGATGGTATTATATATGTGTGATGTAGTGTGATAGAGGCTCTAAAATGGATTAGGGGATAGATTAATGGATTTAGTTCCCGGGTTTTAGTATTTAGTGGTCATAGAGGTTGTGTCAACTGAGGTTGAATGCTGCTAATGGTACTTCAAGTGGCTGCTTCAAGTGATAAAGGGATACAGTCTAGGTGCATAGGGGAGATGCATGAAAAGGATAGCTCATATATGTGTGATGTTAATATAGATTTAAAAAATATATAATTATAAATTAAATTAACCATGTGCAATAGTGAGATTCGATAGGGAAATCCTTGTTTCCCATATAGGGGAGGATGGTTGGGTGTGAATTCCCCCCAGGTGCATGAATGTGGATATTTATTATCAAATTATAATATTTATAATAACAATAAAAATAACAAAATTAAGGAATTGATTATTGTAGAGAGAGGGGATGTTCCTAGATTGGGGGAACCTACTATACATGTAAGGTAATAGAGAAATACTTTTCCATTTATCTTTTATATAATAATAATAATAATATTATTATTATTACTATTAATACATTGTTTTAGTTCTATCTTCTTCATGTCGTGTCAAATTGATGATCTGTAAGTGGCATAATGACCCGCAGATTGAGGTTGATGACTCAAGACCAATGATGTGTATTTTATTTAAAATCAAGGATTAGGCCAAAAAATATCCCTTCGTACATGATTCAACAAAATGCATTTATTCCAGACCCAGATTTGGGCATGTGAGTAGTACATTCTGATTAGTCTTCCATGTGGGACATAATGGTGACCTTTATTTTGGAATTAAAGGAATGAAATTAGGATTTATTAGAGTGATTATTATCTTATAGAATCTTATTTTGTAGTGGTGATCAGGTGTGATCATCAGAGTATTATCGAGGTTGGAAAGACACCTGACACAGTAGGGTGTGGGCCCCCCATACTATTAACAATGGTCCAGTGGTATCCTTATGATGATATAGAGGTAATTAGTCTTATATATATGGAGTAGAACCCCCTAACATACAAGGATGTGGGTCCTCTTCCCGCGAAGTGGAACCCCCTGACACACCAGGGTGAAGATCCTCTATCTAAAAATTGACACCCTCTTCAGGTACGAGGGAATGAGTCTTTTACCCACTAAGTGGAACCTGCATGACGCACCAAGGAACATATCCTCTACCCATTTTGTGGAACCACTCTAATTCACTAGGGCGTGTGTTATCTATTCATCAAGTGTTAACCCATTTCACACCAAGGAAAAGACACTATAAAGAAGATAGTACCCCCTTTGGCTATGTATTGTAGTGGTATGGTGTACATCCTCCATAATATTTTCTCACATGGCTTCCCATGATACTAAGAACTAGAGATAGAGAATTGGATCTATTAGATGAATCATCGTTATTAGATAAGTTTTGGATATGTATATCTATTTTATCTATTTTTTGGATTATTTTGACCATATATGGGTTATTTTTATGGTTCCTATTTCCTATTTTGATTAACATGACCTGTTAGTGACGATCTAACTACTATCTCCTGATGCATTTCTTTTTTTGATTTCGAGGTGTCTTATTGGATATGTTTATGATCACCCCTTCATAGGATTTTCCCATGTGTGTTGTGTATTATGCAGTTGATATACATGTTATCATTGACTATGGTGGATCTTGTATCAGTGGATCTTAGTAGTAAATGGTGGAACTAAACATGTTCAATGGATGGGATATGGGATCTGGAGCTTGGATCTCTCGTTATACTTTTTATTATTATTTTCAGATTCAATTCCCCCCCTATATTTATGGTTCGAGGTTTACTCTTCCTCCATGTATCATCTGTATTATGTTGTGGCACAATGATATATATAATTAATATAGGCTATTGCATGCATTATTTTCACTATTGATGTTAAGTATTTTATTATACCTTTGCAATATTACATGGAGTTGGTTGTGTTTCTTCATAAAAATACCATAGGATAAGGCATACCAATTACGTATTATTTCTACTCAGTGCTTGTTTCCATCCCTTTCCCTATTAGAGGTGGTATTGGTGTGTCTCACTCAATTTACCACTAGATAGGCAGACCCAGGTGGTCTAGTCCACAACATGGTGACTCTTATTGGATTTGAACTATGAGGAAGTGGTTATGTATATAGTTTATTAGATCCTTCCATGAAAACTATTATGTTATAGAGAAGGTGATATTGAAAAAAGAATCATAATCTAGATATGGGAAACTGCATTTTCATTTTTGGGTTAGAGACTATCAAAATGGTTTAACACAATTATCAGAGATGCATGCCCCCTGATCTACCACTAACATTGTGTAATACTTCATGGTTTGTGTATGTTCTCCTTGAAATCTATCCATGTTATGGTTAGACCCTCTAGGAAATATTTTTATACCAATTCTTTAACTATTTTCCAAAAATTTATTATATCATCGGGAGTAGATGTTAGAGAGACATAGATATATTAGTAGTGACTACAATGACATAAGTATACTAGACTATTTCATTGATATTTTGACCAATATTAAAACACTAGAATATTTATTCTTAAACATATGTTGATTAGGAATTTTTAGTGTTTGACTCATCATAATAACATTTTTCACCATTTGGATTCTGTAGGATATACAAAGAAAAACATATTAGCATATGAAATGGAAAAAAATATATTTTCACCTAGGAATTAGATATATGGAAAATAATTCATGTATGGTCTTATGTTTTATTATTATTATTCCGTATAATTCCTTTATTACCTCATTTTGATAGAAGATCATTAGTGTGTTTGCAAATATATGTTTTGAAATCAAATGGAAGGAAGGTTGAATGTTCATATAAAGGTGTTTATTGTCTACTGTAGACTCTCTAATAAATTTAACCCATATTTTTCAATTGCTACCTAATCTCAAATTTATAAAAATATTTTTTTTGTATCCCTTACTATTTGGTCATAGTGAATACATTCCATTATTGGAATAAGTGATATTAAAACAATATTAATGATATAATTAAAAAAGTAATCTACCTATATTTTATATGAAATTTGAGTATCTAGGAAAACCCAATACAAAAATTTATTAAATAAAATACAAAAATTAATTTAGGAATTACAAGGGGTTTCAAAAATACTAAAGAAAATACCACACTATATACCAACATCCTCCAAATGGGATAAATAGTTAGGATTCTAGAAGGACCACATTGATCTCATCTCCATAATCGCTCTCTTCAAAAAAACATCCATAACCTCATTATCCTCACAATAGGCATGTAAGACTATCGGGTTGAGGTGAAAAGCGGATTTGTGACATTTAAACTAATAAGGTAGAAAATTCTAAGGAATGGTTATTCTTTAACTTCCAATTAAATGGGAGAGAAGGTGGGACTTTAGTTATAGTAATCCTCAATACATGGATGAATATTATGAATCGCCATGTGGGTGATATAAATTCCATCATTAGATTATATATTTTTTGGAATGTAATCCATCACATCATTATAAATATCACATTCAGAAGTTAAAATTCTACCATTAATGATGAGGGTATAAATCCTTATCCTAACTATTTTCTCTTTGTGAATCCAGTGGAAAATATTATAGTTCTTATCAATATATTGAAACTATATGACATAGAGTTGATTTTGGTATAACCATCATTTGAGTGTTATATGATCATCTAGCATAGAGGGGGATCAAAGTTCCTCCTAATAATAATTACTCTAATTCAGTTTCATATCTTGGCACCTAGAAAGGTGTAATTTATTAACCTTAATATCATTATCAATCTTATAGAATTAGTGTTTTTTACTCTACTCCCTTAAGTGGCCTTTGGTTTATTTATTTTTTAAGTAATAATTTGGAAGGGAATACCTAGGGGATACATCTTCCAAGCCTCCAAGACAAGCTCCCTACATCCATGAATAATGATGCAACCATTGTCGAACATGAGGGGAAGAGGGGATAAATGTATAAAATGAGAATAGAGATGAATAGTGATAGAGTTATGTTCTGAGTGATGCTTGGGGAGAGTGATTCTAGAGACTCCAATAGAAGCACTTATTTAACCAACATGGAGAAATCATATGTCTAACTTTATTTACAACCTTCCATTCATAGTGTATTTATGCCATGTGAAATCAGACCCAATAATTGGCACTTCATCATGATTTAAATAGTAAATATAGGAGAAAAAACCCTAGGAATATTTCCTATTGAATTTAGTTATAGTTTTTTTACTTGGCCTCAAAAATATATTGATCTCCCCCACAATGATCCATTTTTGATTAATGTAATCAAATTTAATTTCCATATCCTTCTATAAGTCCATTATTCTATTGTTAAAGGTATATGAATTTATAAAAGAGATAAATAGATTGAAAAAATAAATGGAAAAAGTAACATTAATTCTATGAGAGTTTTTTATAGGCATCGAGATGAATGATTTCATAGTTGAGAACCCAAAGGTGAACTAGGTAAATGTCATGAAAATTATGGGAAAAGAATGTGTATAAAAGAGAGGATGTATTGATGGATTTCTAGTTTTAAAACTACATTTTTGGTTCAACAAGTCCAATTAATAGGGGTTCTTGGTCACAAGATAGTATCTAAGGGCTATGAAAATGGGTGAATTCACAAGATCTTAGAAGTTAAAATAGATGGGATTCATTGTTTAAAATAACCACCTCTTATTAGATGCCCATATTACTACAAAATATTCAATTATATTTTCTTTATGTTACCCTTTACATTATTATTACTATCCATGGTGGTTGTATTCTCTATTAAGAAATATTTTCTTTTAGGGGATTTTATATCATCTTGGAAATATTCCTGAGAATGGAAGCCCTAAATATCATCACCCCAAAACATACCATTTAGAGGATTGAATTTATTATAGTTTTTCAATCTATAGGGTATGACATCAGGATTACTTATTTTTTTAGTTTTAGATAGAGGGAACTTGAATGAAAGGATTCTCTATTTCATAATGAGGGACTATCCTCTGCGATAACGTGTCTTTATTAGTGTTAACTAGCTTAGAGGGGGGATGGTTCAACATGTATGTATTCCTGTAAATTATTTATAGGGATCACTTCAAGTGTTTGGGTGGTCAGGAACCCTATTATATCTATGGGGAGAGTTCTCAAACAAGATCATTCTGGGGCTGTTTTCATCCACATGATCTGGATTGGACGCCCCATTCTTAGATCCCTTCTATGTTTTGGAATTTAATAAAAAGTCATATAGGAAAATAGTGTCCAGATGTTGGAAGTGGGGAGACTTTATAGACTCATACACTTACATAATTACAATAAATGATACAGTTTTACTATCCAAATCCATCTCCATGACTCCAATGGTTATAGGTTCCTGATTAGGGTCATTAGTTCTAGGGGCCTATGTGGTGTCCTTGGGGTTAAGGTCCCAAATCATAGTTCCAGAAGAGGATAAGTTTATGGCTACATATATAGGGTCTAGGTTCCAAAACATTATCCTTACCTTTTGATCTTATATAAGGGAATTTATCATGTACCTTTTCATCAGAGATGTTAAAAACTTTATTCAGGTCACACATTGAGGAAATATGACCAAAGTGACTAAAATAAAAAAAACCTTTTTCATTTGTATTTGATATAAAGGATGGTGTTTTCATCTATTTTTGATAGAAAAACCATTTCAACCAGGGTATTGGCCACATAAACATTCACCAAAACCCATGTATAATTCCCAAAACACGGGTTATTAGTTTATTTGTCTATTATGATAATATTAAAAAACAAGGTGACTTTGTCCTAGAGGATTCACATGAACAATTATAGATATTTTATATTGAAAATGTGGATCCCAACCTATGTGAGGGTTTTTCTATTGTTTATATGGTTAAAGTTATGATCATATTCCAATATTTTAAGGAATCAATGATATTGTGAGATAGAGATGAAGGTAAATTACCTCCATTTTTATTCATCATAGTGGAGGGAGATATGATTGTAACATATCCCAATTACCATATTCTTCCATTCATCAGACCCCCATAAGTCTATAATTATTTTGGAGATATCATTGAACATACCAAGAATATTATTTTTAAGAGTTAGAACCCTCAAAATAATGGAATATTTGAAAATATTGATTCCTTCCAAAAAAAGTATATTGATTAGATAAGACATAGGATAAACAGACTTATTGAATATTATTGGGGAAGGAATATAAAAATAATAGAAGGAATGTTTAGCAGCTAATTCAACCAACTCTATAGAGTTTTAATTTGGACTAGTTTCCTTATAAAGAGTATGATCCTCAAAGATTTGTTTTCTAAATTAAAAGCACTAAAATATATCATTGTGCCTTGGATGATATGACTATATATGTATTGGATCTATTATAATTTTATTTTAAATATTGAAATCATTTTCCCACATGTGAGCTTTAGGTTCTCCTAGTTTCTCCCATTATTCGACCATAATCCCTCCAAAAAAATAAAATTTATCACTAATTAGAGAAAAAGTAACTTGGAAAATACTAACTAATTAATGTTTCCTAGATATTTTCATGGTTTAATGATTCATGGATAAATTTATAGTTTCAAGTTTCAGGTATATGCTCGTGATTTAAAATAATGTGGAATATACTATGCAATTTTACACTATTTGAGATGGTGAAAGGGGTTATATATATAAGGATACATTGGGATTTCATTCCACAAAGAAAGGTAATGATAGGTTAATATATATTTTTATTCTATATTGGAAGGAATTTTTTTTATTTTTGGAGGAATAATAATAAATATTTTCATTCAATGGGGGAAAATAATGAGAGTCGAAGGATAAGTAAAAGATACTGTTCCTTAGAGAATAATGAATGAAATCAGTGATAAGATTGAATGTCAAAAATTATTCCTATGTTTTCTAAATTAAGGAACAAAAAAATATAGTTATAGATGGTGTGCATATTTTATGAAACCAAGTATCAATGTGTGGAACACATCATTTAAAAATAAAGTTTCTATTATAGTTTTTTATAATAATGGTAAAGCATATTTTTTAAATCCTTGAAATAATATCAAGAAATTTATCCTTGAAAATATTATTTATATATTAAATTTTATTATGGGTAATAACATAAAAAATATACATCCATATTGTTTTAGAGTATATAGTAAGTAATATTCTATAAAGTTTAATGTTTTGGGGGATGAACCATTATGTTGCGATTATGATAGGGAGGATTAAAATACACCTAAATCAGTCGGAGGTGGAAAGGATAGTTATGGATTAGAAGCGGGGTGGATTTATTATTTTTAGGAATTATATATAAGTCTTCCAAAGATTAATATAATCTTTGTGATATGATGTGTATGGGTATAAACTAAATGAGAAATGAAAAAAATTTATCTTGGAATTATGTAAATGTATTCCTTGGATTTGAGATCCATAGATGAAATTTTAAAAGTTAAATTATCATTATAAATATATCATGGGATGCACCTCAATCCATTTGAGATGTATGTGGTAATAAATTTAAACTCCCTAGAATAAACCTAAGTTAATTAAGAAGGATTATAGTTTTTTAGTTCATGCAAGAGTTCTTGTATGGTATGGATTATTAAAAAGTAAAATGGGGTAACCAATTATTGTGTGAGTAGAAATTATAAGGATCAATGAATAATTATTAAATAAATATAAAAATATATTGGAAGTTATAGGTTTCATTCATAAGTGAAGTTTCATGCATGCTTGATCACTCTGATGAGGTAATATCAAGTTGATGGGATACATGCATGAGTTTTCATCAAGCGAGTCTGATTGAAAATTGATCCTTTATGTTGAAATTTATACAACTATTAACTTTAAACATGCATGAATTGGAAATTAGTGGATGTATAACAGATGGTAATTTCAATATTCTCCTCTTTACTAGGCTATCTTTCTATATTTTATAATAAATTTACCTTTTTATTTTCTTGATGTTATGTGAGGAATTTAAACAAAGAATTTAGTAACTTTTGGAATTATATATTATTCTCATTCAAGTATCTAACTATATATTCCATATTTTATAAAAAACATGTATATTTTAAAAAATCGTCAATTTTGAGTAAGATATTGGGAATTATTTGTTTAAAAAAATTTAAATCTAGATGATTTTGGTGATCAAAAATACCCTTTTTGTTTTACTAATGAAATTACATTATGTGTTTTTTTAGAAATATATTTATTGATAAATTTATCATAATAATGGGTTAATGTTTTTGTATAAACTATTTGATACATGATTAATTGTGATTTATTCTTAATTTAAATATAAATAATCATTGAACTTTAAGAATTATAATCTAATTTATTTGTTCTGATAGTTTTGAGTGCTAATGTTCCAATGTTTTGTTTTTATTAACTAATATAACTAACATGTTGATTTCTTCACAAAAATATGTGTTTGTTATAAATTTTATAAAATATAAATTTCATACACTCTCTAATGTGCATTAATGTTGACACCAAAACATTACAACCAACATAAATCACAAATATAACTTTTTTATAACATATTAATCATGTTGAAAACAATTCTTACACTCACATGATATTCTATTTCATTTCTTTGATTTTTAGATGGTCGTGTGATGTTTTTTGTAGTCTAGGGGTGGGTTTTGAATTATTTTATTTTTTGTTCCCCTATAAATCAATTCATGAGAGTTGATGTATACCTAGAATAACTGGGAAAACATCTTTACACTACATGGGATAAAATAAATTTTCATTCCATTTCACTTAGTCATTTAATATTTCTAATATTATGATGATGTCTCAGAAGGTTCTTTTAATTTTTTATCCCTTATCTAGTCTATTATATATTTTCCAATGGTATTCATTTAAAACCTATGATGCTCACTGACCCACTATAATTTCTCTTGATACTTATTAGATTCATACTTCTTAAATGTAGAAACAATTATATTTAATTGATGATTTGACTTTATAGTTTGATGGTTAGGATATGGATATAATGGAAATAATTGATTTAATTTCTATATATTTAGTGGATTATAAAATGATAAATATTAATTTTTTTTATTCTTATCTTCCAGTCATTTGATATTGTGATGTTTCTATTAGAGACATAGCCAGATGTTCCAACAACTACATATTTAGTTATTGAATTTGAGATTATGTTTCATGATGCTAGAGTTTTGAATCTAAAATGTGGTATAAGATAGAGAAATTGTATTTATATTCTCAGCTCTTATTTTGTAACTAATTTTATAACTTTATTATAATGAGGAATGTTTTAGTGAAATATGGTTTTTAAATCATCATTAACATCACTAATTTTTCTAAATATTATATATTAGTAATCACATTATTCTTGAATAGCATAAAATATATTCATGTGAATGACCTAACACTTATACAGATAAGGTATTTTTTTCTTCATAAAAACATTGTATGAGTTTCTTCTAGTTGAAATATGGTAATTTTTAGCACCATTTTCCATCAAATTACACTACATTTTAATATCTAAAATTCAATTTTTATAATAAATTATTATTTTAGTCCATTATTTGGATATGAATATTTTCAATAATTTTTAGAGCGGTATTAGAAATAAAATTATGTAAACTATTTGACATGACATATTAGATTGCAGAATGTTTACATAATGTATTCAACTATAGATGCTAATTTTATAAAAGGACTATTATTTCATAGGTTTTTCAGAAGATGTTATGAAATACTTTTAATTTTTCTTAGTATTTGTTTTACATTAAAAATAAATGTTAATATCACATTTGTCATGTACTACTCACATTATGTATCCTGTAATTTTTGAAATAATGTTCTTTGTATTGTTTTTTATCTAAACTATATTCTATAAAAAAATTCATATAAAATCCTTTTTATTTTTTTGGTTCCATTATTCATTCTATTTTTTGGAGTCTAAATTATTATATTTTCAAATGGAAATAGTAAATTTAGAATGTTGATGCTGGGTTTTAATATCTTTTTCTACAGTGGGTTTTATCGATGAGTGTTGTCAAAGAAATGCATGATCCTACAGTTTGTGAGTTATGATATGTCTATCCCTTGGACATTGCATGAGATTATCTTATCAAATTACATAATAGCCCAACATTAGGGGCCTGATGGTTTCCAGGTTCCCTTTAGTGGTTCCTCATGTTGATTTACCCTTACTATTTAAGCTATAGGTTTGGTTCTCTGTATTTACATTGAAGATGTTGTACCCTTATTCATTTCAAAAAGTATATTTTTTCTATTTTTTCTTTAAAATATAATCATTTTTTGTGTTGTTAATGATTTTTATATTGTTTTATTTTTTAAGTTGATTATAACATTTGGAATTAATTAATTTATGTTTAGACATAACATTTGGAATTAATCGAGTAGTTCACAAGATTAATTAAAAAAATGTAGATTTTAATATATAAATATTAGATAATATATATTTATTATTTTAAAATATTTATAATGTCCTTTTATATGTTTTGAGTTTTTAATTTCATGTACTTTAATATTGTTTAAATGGGAAGTTTTTATTTTTCCAATTGGAGAAGATTACTAACAACTTTATTTATTTACCAGGAGCTTCAACATTTTGTTAAAAAATGATAGGTTAATAAAAAGTAAATTATAATCCTTAAAAATAATATAATAAATATATTATTATTATTTAATATATATATATATAATAAATATAATAATAATTATAATAACCTAACATAATATCCCATTTTCTGGTATTAACAAACACATCCTTATGTGAAACATATTGTTTTTTAATGAAAAAAATTTAATCTTTTATTGGTTTTGAATTATCATTTTTATGTTATAATTCAAAATTTTCATTTTCATATAACAATGTCCATTAATATTTTTTCTTTTTGTTAAACATTATTATGTATGTATGAAAACATAGTGGAATATTTTGAAGTTCAAGATTCAATAAAAGGTGACCTAAACATTAGTTCATTCTATAACTTAAACTGACGTTAAATAAATTATAAAAATAGAAACATCAATTTTTTTTCATGAATTATTCGTCACCCTTTTATCATTTTTAATTAAAATTTATCATTTTATCTTTTCTCATATTGATTATTAAAAAAATTATCTTCTCTTTTAGTTTTCATCACCTTTTATTTCATAGTAAAAAATCAATGTTTTTGTGAATTTTATTTGAAATGTTTGTTCATTCATGTAATTGACGTATTCGTTGTCAATATATATTTCCATTCCTTTAGATTTATCATTAAATATTTATACTATATCAATTATGTCTTAATAGTTTATCAACTTGTACTCCAATAATATCTTCCATTTATCATCATTTTATTTTAAACATTATATTGATTTCAACAACATTACAATATATTTTTGAATAATTTAGAACCAATGATTTGAAATAAAATTGAATATTCCCAAGACTTTTCATGAGTTGAGTATTAGTTTATCTTAATAATAGGTTAAATTTTTGGTATAAAGTATTATAGACATGTTTGTAAGTAATATGGATAGAGTATTCGTAACATACAATTGTATGTAGAACGTATGGTTTGGGAAACCTACATTTGGAATAAACTTATAGATCCTGAACCGTAAATTGTGGTAAAAGAATGATTCATCAACCCTACTTTTGGAATAAACACTATGTTTGACGAATAAATGTATATTTCATTGACCCTAATTTTTTAATCAACCATATGTGGTTAAACATAATTTTGTATCTTATTTCTATGTTTAGAAAACTAATATTTTACTTGTCTATCAATAGAGTTTTAAAGTCAAGATATTATCCACATTTTCTAAAAAGGTCTTTCCAGAAGTAAATATATATTAAAAACTATTTTATGATTGAATAAAAGGATCATATTAAATGCATTAAATCATTAAAATTTCTAAGGGAATTTATTTATTTCTTTTTAATGATTAAAATTAAAATGATCATGATTTATCAGGTAATATTCTTGGATCTATTCAACTGAAAAAAGTTTATCTTGGTATATACCAAGGGTGATGTATTTTAAAAATGTAATGTTTTTTAAATACATAACTTATCCTAAAAAATAAAAGAATAAAAGAATTTTTTATTATAAAAGGGATACACTTTAGATACAAACATGTTCCAATAGTGCACTATGTAAAATCATGATTTATTATTACAGTATTTATTTTTCTGTCACCCATTTTATTAAAGATCATCTAATACCAGAATCTATTTGAATCTATTATTTCTTAGATACATTTATCTTTTAAGGAGAAGATCCATTTTTTTGTCACTTTCTGCATCAAATTTGAGAAAAATATATTTTATTTATAAAATAAAATACTATTGATTTATTAGAGTATCAACTTCTCAAAATCAATCATTTAGGATTGTCAGCTTTTTATACCATTCTATGTATATTTTTTCATCCCTATAAAATAACTATAAAGATTTGTAAAAGGAATATTGTAAAGGTTTCAACTGACTGTAAAGGTCTTCGTATAGGAGGAACTATATAGTGAAATTACTACGCTCATGGATAGAGAGTTGGTGGAGTGGAATAGGGGATATTTATTCCCCAAACCACTATAAAAATAGTTGTGTTATTCTTCCCTATTTTCCACTCCTCAAATTACTTTATGAAGAGAACGCTGCATATATGTATAAATCATAAATATGGATAAAAGTTTGAATCTATATAGATTATTGAAAAGAAAGAAATCAAAACCCCTACTATGTATCGTTGTAATATTCTGACCTAACAATTGGTTATAGAGGAGTTATTTTTGCTGAAGATTCATATGATCTACGAAGGTCAAAAAAGTGTTTATATAAAGACAAATATAAATGGTAGAACCAAAGCAAGGAATGTAAATAATGATTAATTTATAATTTAATGGTGATAATTATGGATTCTAGATAGATCACACGATAATCTAATTGAAAAATCTTGGATTCAAATTTTACAAAAATATTTTCTATATTTTTGATATCTGTAAAAAACCTGATACATGGACTGACACTAAATAAGTTGAGTATGTTGTCAATTCAAGAGAAATTAAGGATACTATATTTGGACATATTCCTAATGAATTATGTTAAGTATTTAAATTTTCTACTACCTATGAGATTTATAGAACTATTTTTATTACATATAAATGAACTAGAACTGTTAGAAAATTAAAGTAAACTACTACAAAGATGAAATTCAGAACATTCAAAATGTATGACAGTTAATGAATCGCCCAGATTAATAAAATATTTATTGAATTAGTCAATGGAGGTGATGAATTAGGAAGTTCAATTTCACAAACATATAATGAGTTAAAATTACTTATAGTTTTACCCTTTAATTTTAATGGAATATCCAGAACAATACAACAATGCACTCCTGTTAAAAATTAGACAATGAATAATTGATTAGATCTTTAATGGTATATAGAGAAGAAATGAAAGATGAATATGAAGACCCTAATGTGATAAAATTGGAAAATATTTCCCTTAATGTTACTTATTAGAAACATGAAAATAAATCAAAATAAGATTCTATATTCTGTAATGATTTAGAATGTTAAGATTCTGAAATGGATCTAGATCATTTTGGAAGAAGATTCATATAATTGTGTAATAATAAGAATGGATTCTAGAACTATTTTATGTGACAAGATATAGGGTCTAAATAATTATATTTCTATGAATGTAATAAAATTGGTTATATTAGATTTTATTTCACATTGTTAAAGGAATAAAAGTGAAATATAGAGAAGAAAAAAAGGAAAATAATTTGAGAACTAATTACGAGTGAAAAGGGGAAAATATCAATGAAAGATACTTGTAGTATATTTTAAGACTCCAATAGTACATTTAAATCAAAATAAAATAAAGAGATAAAAATATAAAAGAAAATATGAGATTTATAGATAAGAAAAAATAGGTTATAATCATATTATTATTTTTCTTCTGATTCTGAATGTTTCCCTGAAATAAAATTATCTTCTTACTACAGAATAATTGAACCAAGATATGAATATTTAGTAAAAAGGAATAAATAAAAAAAAATATTCATAATTCCATTTTATGTGAAAAAGACGATTTTTTATAACAACACCTATAATTAAAATAAAAATTTATTAAATCTACCTTAAACTATACAGTTAATGGTAACATAATAAGATAATTACAAGATGAAGTAGAGTCATTAAAATGTGCAACTAACACATTAAATAATATTGAATAATATTTTAATTATATTCATTTTTAAAATGTTCATAATAAAGAAAAATATGGAATATGATGCCACCAAAATAAATTAAATTATATAAAAATTATTTTTTACCATGTTCTAAAAATAATGACATTTTAAAAGTCACATATTATAATTATTGAATTAATGGACATTATCTTAATATTTTTTGTTTAATAAATCCCTATATTAGTGTAATGAAAAAGGATTTTATTTTCTAGAATTATTTCTAAAGGATTTAATGAAAACATTGGAAATATATGGATGATATGGTCAAGAAGATCTTTGTTCTCTAACATTACTGGACCTAACAAAATATGGGTACCAAAATCAACGTTTTTTAAATTATATATAGGAAAAAGGTAATCGGAAAAAATCTATATTGTATATGTATTGTGCGCACATGAGGATCATGATTGGAGACATATCCAAAAACTATTCATTAGAAAATTTTTATGGAGGGCTAGTTACCTTTGGGGATAATATAAAAGGAAAAATAGTTGGAGTTTGATAAGTTGGAGATCCAAAATCAATTTTGATCAATGAATTACTATATGTTCAATGGTTGGAGAACTATCTGAAAAGAATATCTAAAATCCAGGATAATAAATTTTATATTGATTTATCTAATAACTCTTTCAATATATTTAAATATAAATTTATTAAATTTTGAGAAATTAGAACTAAAAATGTTTTGACCTTGCATATTAATTCCTCATGTGAGAAAGAGGTAAATTTTATAACTACTGAAAAAAATGAATCATGGATTTGGAATAAGATATTCAGAAAATATAATGTATTTAATTTATATAAATTATCTAAGAAAATCTTAGTTTCTATTTTTCATAGTATTAAATTTGATAAAGAATGATTATGTGATGTATACCAAATTGGAAAGAAACAGAACTCATCCTTCAGATCTATTAACATAGTTGGAACATCCAAAACACTAGAACTTATCCATATAGTTTTGTTTGGATCATCTAGAGTAGAAATATTGTATGGTAGATCATAAGTTTTTAATATAGTTGATGACTTTTCTAGATTTGTTTTGGTTTATTTTTTAATTCTTAAATGTGATGTTTTATTTATTTTTGAAATATTTTGTAATATTGTTCAAAATGAATGTTATTTTAATTTTTTTTACTAAGAACAGATCATGGTGTAGAATATGAGAATAGAGAGTTTAATTCATTTTACTTATCCCTAGTTATTAAAAACACCTTCTCTACACTAGGAAACCCTTTTCAAACAGGAATTATAGAAAGAAGAAATATGACTATTCAATAAATGATATGAACTATGTTTATGAAAATAGTCTTCCAACAAACTTTTGGGAAGAATCTATAAACAAAGATTTTCAAATAATGAATAGAGTTTTAATAAGACCAGTTCTTAAAAAGTCACCCCCCGAACTATGGATTAAAATATAACCGCTGTTACGATACTTTAATGTGTTTGTATACAAGGTGTATATCTTGAATACTAAGTTAAAAATTTAGTAAATTTGAAACAATAGATAATGAAGGAATATTTTTTTATATTATACTATCTATAATGTTTATAGAGTGTATGATAAAATGTTATGTATTGTTAAATAATATATTCATTTGATGTAAAATTATGGTCACCATTTCGATCATAGGAAAAATCCACCAGATGATGTTTCTGATTCCTTAGACAAAATGAGACTTTAATCAACTAAAAATGATTTTGAAATTAAAATAGATGAAATTTAGTCCAGTTTAGAAGAACATGAAATTTGATAACCTAAAAGTTTTTTACCGAGACCATCTATAAATTTAAAGGATAATTCTTTATAAACTATAATAAATGATCTTGATATAGGAGTAAGAAGTAGAATAAATGTATGAAACATAGATGATTTTTTCATTCATATCTCAAATAGATCAAATAATTATAGTTGAGTCATTAAAAAATGAATATTGGATAATAGAAATATAAGAATAACTAAAAAAATATAAAAGAAACAAAGTTTGATAATAAGTTGAAAACCCATATAATTATACAATAATAGGTACCAAATGGGTTTTTAGAAATAAACAAGATGAACAAAGGATAATTAATAGAAAAAAATATTGATTAGTATCTAAAGAATATTATCAGGAAGAAAGAATATGTTATGATGAAACATTTGATCCTATTTCATGATTAGAAGAAATTAAAATCCTTTTAGATTATGTATCCTATATGAATTCTTAATTTTATTATATGGATTTAAAATTCCATTTTTCTAAATAGATATTCAATGTTGAAAGTTCATAATGAAAAACCATGAGTTTTTGAAAATATTCATTGACTAAATTCAGTGTTCTAACTAAATAAAGCTGTTTATGGACTTACACAAGTACCTAGTGATTTTTAAGAAATATTATTGTCACGACCTATCCTCGAGACCCGTGTCGTGACTACCCCAAGCCCACCTTTCATAGGATAGGGGCTGGAGACTATCCCCAAAGGTGTAAATCCTGATAAATAGGAAGGCATTGCCATTATATAAGTAAAGAAACACAACAGAGTATGCAAGCTATAGTAAACACTAAGTAAACTGAGTACAAAAGTATGTGCTAAAAAGTAAATGGGCCAGAATACAATCCCAACTGAAAGTACAGTACAACTAAAAATAATGTACAACAGTAGTAAAGTAAATCAGCAACCACCAAGTCATCCTCCGGAATTCCCACCTGAAGGGTGGGTACAGATAGTCTCGTCGGCTCATCGGGACCGACTATCCACTATGAGTACGTCCCGCCAAGTGGTCCACCTCCAGGTACCATCCCATTCCACAAGCTTTAACAACGATATGCACTTTCCGTAATCTGAAACCAATACAACGTAGTGCAGGCATAGCCAGTGTAGGGGTGAGTATAAGATACTCAGTAGGGACCCCGAGACCCCCTATGGTCTCCCAGAATCCACAAAGGATAAAACACAAAGGAAGGATACAAACACGAAGTATCAACCAACTCTACTTAGGTATATGCCCATACATATACCTTAGTCATCATTTCCAGTTCAGCTCCAACTCATGAGCCCAAGTACAACCCAGTCCAAAAAGGAAAACACAACCCAATGCACACCGGAAAGCAAGTCAATCTTATCGATGATAAAGATTGAAAGTCAAGACTCAACTCACACAGTAATACTACTCACGAAGAGGGGTGGAGATGATAGATGTAGCCTCTGAATCATCTCTCCTGCCGGACCAACGTAGGATCCAAGTATAGAAGTCATTACTGCCGAACCCACATAGGGTCCAAGTACATTAAACATCGCTACCGGACCCACATAGGATCCTAGTACAATCGTCATCATCGTCGCCATCGCAGCCAACTCAAGGGTTCCCGCACACAGCACGCTCGATTCTAGGAGGGTCTACTCCACAATCCAATGGGTCGATAGATCAATTGTAACGAAGTCCAGAGTTCATGTATCACAATGTTCCATCTCATCAATAGAAACTCAACGCGATAGACGGCGTGTCAATTGGACGCCCAGTCTGAGAGTTATTCACTTTTCCATCCTAGGGGCCCAATTGGTTTTTAAGCTAAAACAACACGACCATACTCCAGCTATGTCCAAACCTAGAATGGAGTAAGCCAAAAGATCTATCTTGACAAGAGGAATTTTATGTAACTTACAACACATCATTTTTACCTCCGGTTGTTAATTTATAGGCATTTCTGCTCCAAGGGCCCAGTTGGTTTCGGGTACGAACCAACCCGTATGTACCCAAAGTTCGCCGAAACCTCGGGTGTAATATACCAAAACGACAATCTCGATCAAAGGATCTCAACACAACTAAAAGTGTGTCGATCAGAGGCCCATAGTCCCAGATACGGGCTTTTTAATGAACCTGGTCTGAAAATAGGGGGTTTGGACCCGGTCCGACCTGGTCCAATACCCCCTAGGTCGGCCCGACCCAGGTCCGGGTCCGGCCCGATTGGGTGCGGCCCAGCCCGGATCGGCTCGGAAGCCGGTCGCGCCTCGGCTCGCGGCCGAGTGGGGTGTGAAGGGGGGCACCACCCCCTTGTCTCCGAAATGGTGGAACCAGTGGGGTCCACCCTATTTGCTGGTTGGGGGGGGGGGCGTTACACCCCCCCCCTCGGTTTTTTCGAGAATCAGCCGGCCTTTATGGACGACCGGTTTTCTTGAACCACCATGGGAACCTAAAGGGTCCCGACTCCTAGAGTGTCGGTGACCAACTGAGCTCGGCCGCCACTACTGAAGACCGACGCAGCGTTAGGCCGCGGCTCCTGTCCGACCGGCGTGGCACAACGGCGCCACGCCCCTTCACCGTGGCCTATCCCAGCCGCAACCCCCTTGAAGTTCCGGCACCGCACGACGGCACCGCGCCCATCCGCCGCTGTAACAACCCAATGTTTTTAATGGAAATTCCCTTCTTATAAATATTCAATAAAATCACATAATAATGAACTACTAAGTGATAAGTGACCATTAAACAAAAGTATGTCACTTCTGTGTTTGGAATTTCTAAAATCTGGTATACACGGTTGGGTTTAAGATGTTTTTTGGAGTCTAATAAAAAAAATAATTTTTTGTGAATAGTAACATTCCCTTATGAATTATGATATATCCTAATGAATAGTAACCTTACCTATGGTGGTATAAAAATAATATTCATGTTGGAAGTTCGATATATCTATAGTTTAGAATGAGTTAATGAATGCTTTAAAGCTGGTTTTGATAATAAATTATTATTTTATTTAAATATTAAAATAATCATATTTAGAAAATTATTTTTGATAAATGGACTTCATTTTTGGATTCTACACGTCAAAAATGGTTGGGGTAAATTTTTGGGATTTTTCTGAAATACTTGAATTTTTGATTAATAGTGAAATGCCGTAATGTAAAAAATAAGTTAAATAAGATAACTATAGAGTCATGTGTGATGTTTTGCTGATTTAAGCCCACGTGGTTCAAGATTACATTATAAAATTAATATACTTGGTCATGAAAGACTCACTATTCCTTGTCTTGTGTGGAAATAATAAACTAATGAATTTTATATTAAGGAAACCTCTCTCTCCTCCACAATAAATACCCTCTCTCCTTACCGCTTTCCCTCACACCTCTCAAGCCTTGTTCCTAGCCAAATATCTTCCCAAATACCCTTACAAGATCCTTCCCCACGTCCAATGCTTTCTGGTCTTTCCAAAAGGCCAAAACCAAAGCCCCTAAGAGGAGTCTCAAAGAGAGTAGATCAAAGGGTAAGAACCCTCTTTTGTTTTCAATTGTTTTGTTTTCATTTTCTTTCTTTCCTTTTACCCTCTTCCCCATCCCTTATCCAAAAGGCATGAAAGCTCCATAATCTCATATACTCTATATTCTAATCATGTTTATGGAAAATTTCAAGCATCATACTTCTCCTCATCTCCCTCATGTTCTAGAATTAAACATCGTCCGTGATGGGTCAATTTACTGACATCACGGATAATGTGTTTTCAAATTCTCTTATCACTTTGATTCTGTTTATGAAAACATTTATGTTATGGTTGAACCAGATTAATCTATATGTTATATGTCTTATTGAAGGTTCTGTAATCCTCATACCCACATGATATAAAACAATAATACAAAATAAGTCAATTATGAGAAAAATCATTAAAATTAATGCAAGTGTTTATCATTAATGTTTCATGTAAAGGTTCTATTTCACTCCAATTAACCAAATGAATTTTGTAACCATGTAACATACAAGATATCCACTAATGTTATAACTTCAAATTATTGACAAGAACTTTCATCTTAAAATTTATTTGAACCTAAATACAATTGAACTGATCATTAAAACAAATGAAACAAATGGACCCAAACAATGAAATTGAACCTCGTAATCAACCAATATGGGTATAAGTGAACTTAAAAAGGTTATAAAAAATATTTTAATTTTAGATATGGTTCTGGAACTACAGATTAACGAACCTAATTTGACTATTCAGGTCATTAATATCAAGTGGAGAACACCAACGGGCCAAAAGTAAGGGATCCTCTCAATTTCACTCTTATTCAAGATTGTTCACTATGTTAAGACATATTGTGTGTAATTATTAATTACGGGGTATGATTTTACACCTCCCCCATACTTCCATAATTATTTATAGGTGATGATAATTCCCTTTCCTCTCTCACTAAGCCCCCTCAAGTACTCCTGATGCCATGCTGATAATCCGTAAAGAATTCTACCCCAACCACTTTTATTCATTCGGGCTGTCTTATCTACCTTTCAACCAAAAGGATGTTATCTTATCTTTACTCTTGAATACTGTAAATGTTTTTTACATGTTCCAAGTCTATTTATCAAGACTCTTTCATCACTTTCCTTCTGGGATATGCATGATTTTAAGTGATTCTCTCCTCATTACTTCCTGATAAGTGATATCGTTTTAAGGGAACTTCCCGAATTCTTTCCCATTATCAAGTGTACTCTATCATCTGTTTTATGTCACCTTTGTCTTTATAAAATCAATATTTTTTATTATGAAAACCCTCCTGGTTTTCTTCTAGTTTTATAAAAAATATTATGTCTCTATTCTTTTTAAGAGATATTCGATGTTTTCTTAAACCACACTAAAAAGTTTTGACTCAAAGATTCCTAAAAACTATTTTTACATATTACCACTTAAGTTTTGTTATCACTTGTCAGGATTTATGAATTTATACAGTATTAATGTCTATTTATGATTTAACTCATTTCTTTCATGGATGCTTGTATGTTACGTCCCTTTTTATTATGCTTCATGATGTAATTGTGTGCCCATTTCTTTCCTTGGGTACTATTATGTTTATGTATGATTGATTGTGTGAGATTCTATATGTGGAAAGCATATACATTAATAAGCTTAGATGGGTGCTCCCAGATATTGCTCCAACGCATTGGGTAATGTTAATGTCTCATGAGAAGATTATGGGAAAATGGTCCGGGCGGTTAGCCTTGGCTTGTGCTACTATGGGAAACGAGATTGGCAGTTAGCCTTGACTCATAATAAAGTCTTGTTTAAAGTTGATGCCACCACTATATAAAATTATGAATATATAATCTCATGCTTATATGATCCCATGATTATTTTATTCCGTGTTTTTATGATCCCATGTTTATATGTTATGACTCTATATGTTCCATGCTCATTATGTCAAGCCTCCTTACTCACGTGCTTAAAGGTTATTCTTATGTTCTTTCCCTTACTGGGCTTTTTATCACATCCCATTGTTCATGTGTTCCCCAGGGTACCCTATGCAGATGTAAGGGCTCAAAGTAAGTTATGAGTTCATTATGAATATTAAATAAATATGTTTTTTTATACCATGTGTTATGTTATATGTACCTAGTCTTCCAAGACCCTAGACATAACGATCCTTGGATTGTAATATAATGAAGAATTATGTTTAAAATCATGAAATGTTATGTGTAAAAGTTTAGGTTCGCTACAGTTGGTATCAAGGGATAGTTTAGTTATTTTTGGATATTAGGAATAGAACACCTTAGTGAGAACCTTAAGGATGAGACTAGGTATTAGAAAAGACTCCCAAATTTTGGTGAGTATTTAGTAAGGGGTTTATCAAGAAAATATATCCATGTCTGGATATGAGCAGGTAGAGGCAGCTCTGGCACAAATGTATCCTAGGGGAAAAACCCAAAAACACCGCTTTGATCTAGACTCGAACGGGAACTGGTGAACGACAATGGGCCTTGCTACACTCTTGGTTACGACACACCTAGGGGATATGATTTGGTATATTAACGAGCTTAGTACAAACCATTATTAAGGGAAAAAGACCATAAAAACACAAGTCAATAAGTAGATTGAGGATAACTTTGATTTAACCTAAGGAATCATAAGTTAGGATATACTTCTTCTTTATAAGTTTATCATTTTATGTTCAAAGTTTCTTTTTTTCTCAATAGAAAAGTATTCAAGACCTCTGATTATATGATCTTTCTCTTAGTTAATGGAGGGAAATAGAAGAACACATTCCAACAACCAATGTGATAGGAAATGTGATTATTTCCTTAATTACATGCTTGATGTGACGAAAGCGGGTGCTCAAAACTTCATGGAAGTACTAAAATATCTAGCTCGAGTTATGAATAATAACATGAATCAGGTGAAATTCCCTCCTCCTCTAAGGAAGGAGAAAGTTGCTGTATGGTCTCGCTTATCGTTGATTGAAGTTATATGCTTCCCAAATTAATAACTCATTCTTAGAACTTTAGTATAGCATAAGTTCAGGGTCGATCCACAGGGAACCATGGAGTGCATGAATTTAATTGAGTTAATACTTAATTAGGTGAAGTATGAAAAATTTAGAAAAGATTAGGTTGATTTTTGGGTTTTGATTGAAACTAATTAGATTTACTTTGAAGAATGGATACAGTTTGAAAGAAAACAATGGGTAAATTTAAAGTGTTCTTAGAAATAGAAGGAAAATACGTGTCGGTGCTATGGTGAATAAGGTGTTCTTATGCAGATTGTTTAAATGGTTGTGTTGTTCATAAAAATTCAATCATTCAGGATTTCATTTTGTTACAAGATTTCCTTGGTCCGGTTCCTCTTGTTTGGAATTAGAGCAGTTGACTTCTTGGTCTGGTAGTCAATGTCCTTAATTATTTCTTACGTCTAGTCCATTACTTGAATTGGTGAAAACCTTCCAATGGTCATGGATGTTTTCACCGTTACTTTTCTTTTGTATCGCTGAGAATCCTTCCCTTGGTCCGGCTAAGAATTCTCAGTTATATTAGACAGTGGTTCAAGAAGAGTAAGATTAATTACAACGATTCAAACACAACTATATAAAACAATATACAAATTATGATCCCATCATCCACAGCCCCAACACGAGGGGTTTAGTTACACATAGAATTTAGGAGAGAAACAACACACGTGATACTTGACGGATTCATCGTGTAGGCATTGAGGTAGAGTATCAGAAGATGGAATGGTCGAGTGACGATAGTAGCTTCGGGAATGGTGATAGTAAAGCTTCTATTTCCTCTCAATAGTTCTGAACTCCCTAAATACGTAGGCCAAGGTCTCATTTTATAGAAAAATAAAGTACACAGCGTGTATAGAATGTACACACCGTGTACTTTTCATCAACGCGTTTTGGCACCATTTTCTCCACTGGCAGGTGGCCGAGCACGCCGTTTTTGACTTTTTCACATGGCACCGCCTACAAGTTGAGTGTACACAGCATGTAGCGCCTACATACATGGCGTGTAGTATCAATAGTTTTGCCGCCAGCCCCTTCTAGAACAGCAGACATGACGTGTAAAAGTTCAAACACGCCGTGTCTTCATCAACGGCCACATGGGCGTG
This sequence comes from Viscum album, assembly GCA_963277665.1. NCBI lineage: Eukaryota > Viridiplantae > Streptophyta > Magnoliopsida > Santalales > Viscaceae > Viscum > Viscum album. The sequence continues at coordinate 674,266,076 of OY728123.1, forward strand.
TAGACTTTTCTTCGGCAACCACCGCTTCTAGGAAGTAGTACATGACGTGTAGCACCGCCACACAGGACGTGTATCTTTTTCCTGGTGACATGGGTATGTACTCCCTCTTTCGGTCTGTTTCCCTGCCTGGATGTACACGGCGTGTATAAAAGTTCACGCCGTGTAGTTTCAAAATTTTCACATGCATCCCTTGATTCGTGTATTTAGCTAGAAAGCTCATGAAAGTAAACAGAATCTCCAAAATCAAAGAATATGTTCATAAAACAACAGATATTTGATGAAAACATGTTTTTTTCTTCAATTATATATATGGAAAATGTATACACAAATTGGGTGCATCAAATTCTCCCACACTTAGTCTTTTGCTTTCCCTCAAGAAAAATCTCAACATCTAATTAAGAGAGCCTATACTTTAAAAGGAAGGAATTTAATTAATCAAACGTATAACTGATTAATTTATTAAGGAAAAATTATGAAAGGAAAAAACATATTCAATTCATAAATATTAAAATCAAGCCTCATATATAATTTAATTAACAACCATCATCCTCTTTCAACACATTTTTCAACCTTTCAAAAATAAACATGCCACTTGATGATTTTCCTTACCAATTAAAATCACACTCCACACTCAAGATGTTTTTGATAAAAGTTATGCTCAATCCAAGGAATATACACTCTATCCATAGGTTTTCAATATATCTTGTTCTCTACTTCAAAAAAATTTAATTACAAAAATCATGAGGCCTTTATCAATAAGGTTCAGATGTTTCTGTGGCTAAGGGTTGGTAGGTTCAGATATGAAAATAAATTCTGAGGTTTGAAAAAGGATGGCTAATTCCTTTAAATAACATTGCATGATATTCAATGTAAAGCTCCCTGAAAGTACATCCTTCAAAAGCTCAGTAAAATACTTTTGTAATCGTCACCAACTTCCTTAGGCAAGTAGGGTTTATGGGAAAATAAGCTTAAGGTCCCCTTGTTGTTTGTTTGTTTTTTATAATTACAAAGAAACACAAGGGGATCCCTTATGAATACAATGAGTAGGTGTTTTGAACCCATTATACCCCAAATAATCAAGAGGCACTCCCCACACCTTATTTCATGGTTGTACACAAAAATCTTCCAGGTATTGCCAACTCCCTCTTTAAATCTTAAATGAATAATCATGAAAAGTTTAAAAAGAAATAGGGTAGGAAGGGAAATAGTCTTGTAATGTGGATTCATATAAAGGATTTTCATGGCTTCTATGGGATTAATGAAGATTAAATGTAGGGTAGGTCTCATGATAAAGGGGTTGAAACATTCTAATGCCTCAATCATGTTAAAGTAATTCAAAAATGTCTTCATGTGTCGAAAAGAAAAACTTGCAAATTCTGGTAGTGACGCATAACCTAAGAATCTCTCAAAAAAGAGGGTATTAGAAAAGAAATATGAAAAATGGTTTAGAATACCTCTCAGGAGTGGAAAAATAATAATGGGATAATCAGGTCATGACATGAATATAAATGATTATCCTAATTAATGTAATTTAATCATGGATGATAGGTTGCAATTGAAACTATATCAGCAATCATTTAAAAAAGTATGTAAGCTTTCCAAAAGTTTCTACTAATAACTCTAGCATTTATAAGACTGATTAACCAAAATTGATTTACATTTTCAAATATAGAGTCTAATAATGATGTCTCCTAGGTTAGTTTAAGGGAAAAGACTAAGGTGAATGATATAGATGCGCACCCACAGTTAATACTACATGTGGTCCACCAAGTAAAATAGTAAGGTAAAGGTTGGGCAATGAGAATAAAATGGGGGACAAAATGAGGGAAAGAAATAGAAGAAGTAAATCCAAAAGGAATGAAAATAGAAATGGAAAAAATACCCCCCTCGTGAAAAGTGATGCCCAAGGTGCTCCATGCCCGTACCTGTGACTGTCGAGAAAAAAGAAAACTACAAACATGCAAAAAATCACAGCATGGAAAATGACATAAGAGATATATAAGATAAAGGAAAATGTCACTATCATGGGGTCACCTTAGGGGAGGCATCATCCTGTACAGAATCGGCCGGTAGAGACGGCATAAGAGGCATGGAAGGGTGATGCTCTGACTCGGCATCAGGAAGAGCAACTGAAGAAGTAGGAGCTGCAGGTGCGAAACTCGGGTTTATAATCTCAGCAGCAGGCCCTGGACCGGCAGAAGTGGCAGCATCAGAGCTCACCGTAGTCATCAGAATGGAATAGGTGGCAGGCACAGGAGACGGCGGTGGAGAAGCAGCAGAAGGGCCAGGAACGGAGGCAGAGGCTGGTGGCTGAGGCAGTGAAACACCAAGATGCTGAGAAATATGCACCAAAACATGCTCCATCTGGTCTTGGCGGCCGTCCAGACGAATCAAATGGCATTCAATGGTATCTTGGTGACTGATGATACGAGCTAACTTCTCCTCCATCGTGGCTAGGTGGAGGGAAATGGTCGGGTCGACCGAGGGTGCGGGGGTAGGTGGGATGGGGGATGGGACCGAAGAAGGAATGTCAGAAGAAGTGGGGTCAGTAGAAGATAAAGGAAAATGTCACTATCATGGGGTCACCTTAGGGGAGGCATCATCCTGTACAGAATCGGCCGGTAGAGACGGCATAGGAGGCATGGAAGGGTGATGCTCTGACTCGGCATCGGGAAGAGCAACTGAAGAAGTAGGAGCTGCAGGTACGAAACTCGGGTTTATAATCTCAACAGCAGGCCCTGGACCGGCAGAAGTGGCAGCATCAGAGCTCACCGTAGTCATCAGAATGGAATAGGTGGCAGGCACAGGAGACGGCGGTGGAGAAGCAGCAGAAGGTCCAGGAACGGAGGCAGAGGCTGGTGGCTGAGGCAGTGAAACACCAAGATGCTGAGCAATATGCACCAAAACATGCTCCATCTGGTCTTGGCGGCCGTCCAGACGAATCAAATGGCATTCAATGGTATCTTGGTGACTGATGATATGAGCTAACTTCTCCTCCATCGTGGCTAGGTGGAGGGAAATGGTCGGGTCGACCGAGGGTGCGGGGGTAGGTGGGATGGGGGATGGGACCGAAGAAGGAATGTCAGAAGAAGTGGGGTCAGTAGAAGGTGGGTGATGTGGAGAAGCTGGAGGGGGTGGGGAAGGAGGAGAGGGGTCAATAGGTGAGGCAGGGTCTGCAGGTGGGGGGGGGGGCTCGAGCCTGAGCAAGGATGTAGGCACCCCCCTACGTCCGGACCAATCCATTGCGAATGATCATGAGGAAGTCCATCCACTGGGGTGAACCTATAAAGCCAGGAGGTAATGAGGGCTCGAATACCCCCAAGTGGTGGGAAAGGACGGTGGTGTAAAGCCTGCCATTCAGGTTTCTCTGACGGCCGGTAAACATGGAGTGAAAATAGGAGGCATCTAGATAGGGGAGGTACGGGTAGGCGTTTCGAATGAAACAGGTAAGAAGCTCCATGTCACGACCGGTCACAACCCCCATATCCTCATGGAAGTGAAAAAGGATGGCGCTGAAGCACCGGTGGGTGTAGAAAAGGACATGGTCGGCTATAAGAGTTCTCTTTTGGGATGTGGGGTAGTACTGGTGGTTAGGCCCGACGATCTCCTGCCATGTTACAATAAGGTCAGAGCGCTCGGTCCAGGTCAAGTCAGAAACTGGGGGTGGTGTGATAGGATGGGGGTAGAAGCCGCACCCTTGGCCAAACTCTGTCATCGTCAGAGAAAATCTTTGGCCGCCTAGTCGGAATCGAACTACTGGCACTGCATCGCCAGGTGTCTCCCGGTACTCCGCTCCATCGAACTCAAAGGAGGCCACAAACTCCAAAAATAAATCTTGGAACACAGGAGTGCTGACCAGGAAAATCTCAAGGAGTGCGGTGTGCCCGAGAAGTACCTCCAACTCCTCCCAAATACCGAGCTACTGCGGAATGGTGCTGTCAAGGTACCAGCTGCTCAATGTTATCAGCCGACGAGAGAAGCGTCAGATCCTGTCGTATGCGAGGTCGGTGACCGGGAATACCGTGCAGGGATAGGGAGCACCTGTAGGTCCCGAACCAGGTGCCGGTGAAACAGCAACATCTTTCTCTGGAGGTGGATCCGCCAAAGAAGAAGGTGGCTCGGTGGAAGATGTGCTCGAAGAGGGACCAGTTGGTGAGGATGATGGTACAACGAAAGTGGCAGCTGGTGCAGTAGAAGTAGGCCCCGCCTCATCTGATGGAGTGAGTGGCGGCAGAATGGCCAACAGAGGGAACTCAAAGACTGGAGCATTGGGGTCTGGCTGCGTAGGTGGTCGGAGTCGGATCCGACGATATCTAGACCTCTCATCCTCAGTGGCAGATGCTGGACGCTTCCCGTAGGAAGGTTCGTGATCTTCCATATCCTGAAATAGAAATAAATAGAAAAAAACAAAAGAAAAAGATAGAGGAAAGAAAAAAAAACAAAGAAAATGTGAGTAAACTGGAAAATAAAAGTACACGGCGTGTACTCCAGAGTACACGGCATGTAGTCAGAAATGGATAGTATCCCGTGTTCTCTGGAAAGACACGTCGAGGGTGGAAATAGACCATGAAATAAGACACATCGTGTACCTAACATACACGCCGTGTCCACACCAAAGTGCAGGTTGTCGTGTTATAAAAAGGACACTACCATGTTGCTATCAGTTCTCAGAAAAAAATGCACGCCGTGTAGGTTCTGGACATGGCGTGGACTGCACATGAAGAACATGGTCGTGCAGAGGGTGAGACACGGGCCAGATACAGATATAAAGGACACAGCATGTACCTAACATACATGCCATGTTCCGGAACATGGGGTGATAGGTCGTGTTATTCGCCACACACGAAGGGGCTAAAGGAAATGGGCTACACAGTGTGTACCGCACATACAAATCGTCTATATTCAAATTTATGAAAATTCTTTCTGAGGCCGTGTTCATAAGTACACGGCATGTGTTCTTCATTTCGTGGGCGTGTACCTCGTGAAGCCGAACGGTCGGCCGATCTGATTAACACCCTAAACGATTCTAAAAACTTGAAATAGAGGGTGCAGAATGGCGTACCTGGACTGAGCATCACAATGTGAGAAGAATCAGAACGTGAAACAACCCAAATCGACAGATTCAGCAAAACGGGGTTCGGATGGCATTTGGGAGAAGAAAAGGGAAGAAGGGGAAGAATGGGGAGGCCGTGCGACATGTCCTCAAGCCGTTTGGACTGTGGTTTATATAGCCTTGGTACACGACATGTTTTTTTGGTACACGCTGTGTATCCCGATTTTTTTAAATATAATTATTATAGTAAACTATATAATAATTATTATTGATAATTAAAAACAATAAATATATCGACAAATTCTATTATTCATAAACCTATACACAACTTATATTAGGAAATACACACTTTGTATTTTAAAATAAGAAAAAGAGTAGTACAACCTTTGGTCCGGTGCTTGGGGCGGGATTCGAACCGACGATCGGCCGATTCGAACAGACGCCCTCACCCACTGGAGCAAAGGTTGTTCTGCTGTTCATATTTATTATATATATATATTTATTCTATATGTCCTATACACATGGAAAGAAAGAAAACCATGGTTTGTGGTTTTTATTTAGGAAAGGATGGGGTGAAGCGGGGAGGTTAGCGCGATTCGAAACTGGGTCTTGTGAACCTGGTGTCGAGACTTTTCCAATCCGCCAACTTCACCCGCATGTAATTTCTTATTTTTAAAATGGTTTTCATTTTAATTTGAAAAATCATGGCACACACAGCGTATATCAGAGTACACGTCGTGTGGTTTTATTAAAAGAAAAAATGATGGAAATGGGACGGTTGACTAGATTCGAACATAAGTCTTTGTGAAACTGGATTACGATTCCAGCCAACAGGCCCGTCCCCACCATGGGTTTTATTAAACACATGTATATATATATATAGATTTAAAATACCACACACTTCGTGTAATTAAAAGGAGTAACCCCATGCTGAAGGTAGGTCAGGAGGATTCGAACCGAGGATGGATCAAATAAACTCTAGTGACTTTTCCATCGGCACCGGTATCATCCCTGGTTATTTATATGTTATTCTATAGATTTATACTATTAAGTTTATAAATTAAAAATGTTTAGTACATGCCGTGTATATAAGTGGGACGCGGAGTGTAACCTCTAGGTTGCCTCCTAGGAAGCGCCTTTGTTTTAGGACATTGGCTCGACCTACTTACCTTGCTTACCTAAGGAGTATGGTGGACAACGTTCCCACTATGTTATCTGTAGGATGGTAAGCTTTCAAGCGCTGCCCGTTTACCTTGAATGGATGACCATCTTCTCCAGAAATTTCGACCGCTCCGTGATGGAATGTGCGGATAACATGGAATGGTCCCAACCCGCGTGACATTAACTTCCCTTGAAATAAGAGAAGACGAGAATTAAAGAGAAGTACCTGATCACTGGGTTGGAAAGATTTCTGTGATATCATCCTGTCATGAATGGATCTTGTCTTTTCCTTGTACAACTTGGCATTCTCGTATGCCTCTAATCAGATCTCATCTAGTTCCGAAAGTTGGAACTTCTGTTTCTCGTCAGCTGCCTTTAGATGAAAATTCAGGTCTTTGACGGCCCAGTAGGCTTTGTGTTCCAATTCTACTGGGAAAAGGCAAGGCTTTCCATAGACGCGGTGGAATGGGGACATTCCTAGTGGTGTTTTGAAAGCATTCTGACATGCCTACAAGGCATCATCTAACTTCTTGGACCAGTCCTTCCGTGAAGTGTTCGTGGTTTTCTCCAGGTTCTGCTTGAGCTCACGATTGGAGAGCTCTACCTATCCACTAGACCGGGGATGATATGGTGTCCCCATATGATGCTTTACTCCATACTTCGACAGTATTCCTCTCATCAGTGTGTTGTCGAAGTGGGTCCCTCTATCGCTGATCAGTACTCGTGGAACTCCAAACCTGCTAAAAATATTTTTCTTTAAGAAATTTCTGACTACCCTGGATGTGTCATGAGCTGTAGCAGTAGCTTCCACCCATTTGGAGATGTAGTCGATGCAGACCAGGATGTAAGTGTTCCCAAAAGATGAGGGAAAAGGACCCATGAAATCTATTCCCCAGACGTCAAAAATCTCAACCTCCAGGATGGGGTGCAGAGGCATCTCGGCTCTACGTCTCACATTACCTGTCCTCTGGCACTGATTGCAACAGGAAACAAAGGCCTGAGCATCTCTATGCATGGTGGGATAGAAAAATCCAGACTGCATGATCATAGCTATGGTACGGTCTGGCCCATGATGTCCTCCTACTAGTGAGCCGTGACAAAACTCCAGGACACCGTGAACTTCATTATCCGGGATGCAACGGCGGATCACTCCATCTGCATAGGATCATAATAGCAGAGGATCCTCCCAAAAGTACCTTTTCACATTAGAGAAAAATCTTTTCCTTTGCTGGAAGGAGAGGTCGGGGTGAACGACACCCTTAACCAGAAAATTAGCGATATCAGCATACCATAGTCGAGGTGTTTCACTGATTGAAAAGAGGTGATCATCAGGAAAATCCTCCCTGATCTCCCGATCTCCTTCCTTTTCCAAGTGAGGCAGCTCGAGGCGAGAGAGATGGTCTGCAATGAAGTTCTCACTCCCTTTCTTATCCCGGATCTCAAGATCAAATTCTTGTAGGAGGAGTACCCAGCAGATCAATTAGGGCTTCATTTCTTTCTTTTTGAGTAGGTACTTTAGTGATGCATGGTCAGTATAAAGAATAACTTTAGACAACACTATGTAAGAAAGAAACCTGTCAAATGCAAAGTCCACTGCGAGCATCTCCTTTTCTGTGGTGGTGTAGTTAATATGTGCCCTGTTGAGCATCCTGCTGGCATAATAGATAGGTCGGAAAATCTGGTCAAGTCGCTGGCCCAAGACTGCTCCCACTGCGTAGTCGCTCGCATCACACATCACCTCAAATTGTTCCTCCTAGTTGGGAGAAATCATAGCCAGAGCTTCCACAAGGCACTACTTTAGATGATCAAAAGATCTGACACAATTGTCATCGAACTAAAATATGGCATCCTTGGTTAGAAGATTGGTGAGGGGTTGGGCTATTTTGGAGAAGTCGCGGACAAACCACCTGTAAAATCTTGCATGCCCCATGAAGCTGCGGATGGCGCAGACGGAAGTCGGTATTGGTAGTCGTGAAATGACTTCAATTTTCGCCGGGTGAACCTCTATCCACATCACTGAAATTATGTGGCTAAGGACTATTCCACTTTGCACCATGAAATGACACTTTTCCCAGTTCAAGACTTGGTTAGTGTGCTCACATCTTTCCAAAACAAGCTCTAGGTGTCGTAAACAAATGGTAAATGATTTTCCATAAATGGAAAAATCATCCATGAATACCTCCAGGATTCGTTCCGCCATGTCATTGAAGATGTCCAGCATACAGCTCCGGAAGGTGGCGGGGGAATTGCACATGCCGAAAGACATCCTTTAATAAGAAAATGTGCCATAGGGGAAAGTGAAAGTGCTCTATTCCTAATCCTCCGGAGCAATGGAGATTTTGTTGTAACTGGAAAAACCGTCGAGGAAGCAATAGAAGTTTTGACCTACTAGCCTCTCTAGAATTTGATCCATGAATGGCAAGGGGAAGTGATCCTTTCTTATTGCATCGTTTAACTTCTGGTAATCCACCTAGACTTGCTAGCCCGTGATAGTGCATGTAGGGATGAGCTAGTTCTATTCATTTTAAATCACAGTGATACCCCCCTTTTTGGGTACCCCTTGGAGTGGACTCACCCACGAAATATCTGAGATGGGATAGATGATGCCTACATCCAATACTTTGATCACCTCATTCTTTACAACTTCCTTCATGGGAGGATTCAAGCGCCGTTCTGGTTGCCGAGATTGCTTGGCACCCTCTTCAAGTAGCACCTTGTGTGTGTAAATGGTAGGGCTGATGCTCTTCAGATCAGCGACTGTCCACCCAATAGCATGCTTCCGCTGTTTGAGAACCTGTAGAAGTGCATCTTCCTGCTCCTGTGATAGTTCTGCATTAGGTATAATAGATAATGTTTTATTGGGTCCTAAATACCCATACTTAAGAGAAGATGGAAGAGGCTTCAGTTCGAGTTCAGGTGCCTTTAAAATCAAATTCACAAGTGGCTGCGACTTGTCTCGTTCCAAACTATCAATAAAAAATGCACGCTGCCAATAGTGGCCGTCCTGGCCTTCTATGAATTGCAAGTCTTCTGGAACTTCTTTTAAAAGAATATCAGGATCAGTTAAATTATTCGAAATAAAAGAAGATACCAGTTCATCCCCTTTGTCGCTAAAATGATTAACCATGGTGGACACTGCATAATAGTCCTCATGCTCTGAAAAGGAAGCATGTTTGACGGCTTTGAGGACGTTATAGGAAACTCTTTCATCACCTACCCTAAAAATAAGCTCCCCTTGGTGCACATCAATGAGTGCCTTCCCAGTGTCCAATAAAGGTCTTCCAAGTATAAGAGGTGCTTCCTGGTCATCCCCCATGTCGAGGATGATGAAATCAGCGGGAAGGATCAGCCTACCCACCTTGACCAGTACATCCTCGAGTAGTCCCTTCGGGTGCTTGATGGATCGATCAACAAGTTGAAGGGCGACGTGGGTAGGCTTGAGCTCGTGGAGTCCCAGCTTCTTGAAAACTCTGAGGGGCATAAGTCTCATGCTGTCCCCTAAGTCACAGAGGGCCTTCCCAAACTCGCAGGATCCAATAGTACAAGGAATGGTGAAACTACCCGGATCTTGGATTTTGGGAGGAATGGAATATTGAACCACCGCGGAGAACTCCTTCGTTAGTGCAATAATGCCCAAATCCTCCATCTTCCTCTTATTCGGAAGGATTTCCTTCATGAATCTGTCATAAGTTGGCATTTGTGTCAGGGCCTCTGCAAATATTATGTTGATATGTAGCTTCTTGAAAATATCCAATAATTTGCTGAATTATTGGTCCAACTTCCACTGCTTCAATATTTCTGGAAAGGGTAAGGCAGGATTGAATGGTTTGATTACTTCATTTTCTTTATTTTGTAAAGCCTCCTTCTTCGGGCTTTTGGATGAGGATGGGTTGATATTGGTACATTTTTCTTCAAAAGTGGGTGTGGATTAACCTTGCTATGCTGATTGGTTCTGGTGGAGCTTTTTCCCACTTCAGAGCATGATAGCATTGGCCTCCTCCCTTGGATTCTTTTCGGTGTTCCCCGGTTGTGTACCAGGCTGCCTCCCTGAGAGTTGATTTGCCAGCTGGACAATCTGATTCTCCAAGCCTCGAATCGAAACTTCTTGACTCTGGAACCGAGTCTCAACAGTAGATATGAATTTAGTCATAAGGTCCTCTAACCTTGAGGTGTTCTCCTGCTGAGGTAGTTGTTGAGCCGGTGGAGGAGGTGGCTGTCGTGGCTGCTGTGGACGAGGGTTTTGATACCCTTGTTGCTGATAAGGACCCTGCTGGGGTTGTAGAGGCCTTTGGAATTGGTTCTGATATGGAGGCTGGTAGTAGTTGGGCGGTCACTAGGGTGGAGGATTCTGCTATTGTTGGCCCCAGCCTGTGTTCTGTTGATCTTTCCATGCTGGGTTCTGGTACTACTGGTACTGGTTGGGCCCTCAATTTTGAGCAACATAACTCACCTCTCTCGTCGAGGGGCCTCCATCCAATCCCGGGCATTCTCCCATGATGTGGTTATCACCACAGTCCCCACATGCTGGATGGTTCGCCGCATGAACTTGAGATGCTCCTTTGAGGTTCAATGCGTCGATTTTCTTGGACACAACGTCCAACTGAGAAGCTGACATAGTAGTAGCGTAAATGTTGTGCATACATCACTTTTGAGTCCCCCGCTCGGAGTGCCACTGGAAGCTATTGGATGACATGTCTTCCAGTAGTTCGAATGGTTCTTCGGGGGACTTCCGCATCACCGTAACTCCAGCAGCAGCATCCACCAAGGACTTGGTATTCGTGGTAAGTCCTCCATAGAAGGTCTGAACCTGCATCCAGAGTGGGAGTCCGTGATGGGGGAATTTTCGTAACATATCCTTGAAGCGTTACCAGGACTCGTACAACGACTCGGAGTCGTGCTGCTGGAAGTTATGAATCTCATTTCAGAGTGTCACCGTCTTGGATAGTAGGAAGTACTTGGACAGGAACGCCTGGGCTAGCTCATCCCAGTTGAGGATAGATCATTGTGGCAACCCCTTGATCCAGTCCTTCACCTTATCCCATAGAGAAAAAGGGAATAGGCGAAGACGGATGGTGTCCTCAGACATGCCATGGTACCGAAAGGTATCGCAGATATCCATAAAGTTGGAGAGATGGGCGTTCAGGTCCTCACTAGCCAAGCCTCCCAATTGGACTGTGTTCTGGATCAGCTGCATGATAGCAGGCTTGATCTTGAAGTGCTGGGCCTGGAAAGAAGGACGAACAATGCCCGTATCCGCTCCGTAAATTGATGGAAGTATGTACTCCATAAGGGTACGTCTAGGAGGTTGTTTTTTATGGGGTTGAGTTTGCATAAACTACTCTTGAGGGGAAAAGTATGGTCGTGGAAAGAGTTTCTACGGCGGCCGTTGGTCATCCCTTGGGAGGAATTCCATGAAGGCTCCAGGAGGTTGCTCTGGTAGACCAGCAGCGAGAGGCTGCTGATCCTAGTACTGATGCTCAGTCACAGCATCTACAACTGGTGCTCCCTCTTCCTTGTTCACCATAGGTTGTGGTTGATGGTTGTGAGTTTCTGTCTGTGTACGCCGACGATGAAGCAAGGTCCGTTTGATTTCCGGGTCAAGCGGAACTAATTCCGAAGACTCGGCACTTCTAGATCACGTAAAACGTCTAAACATATACTTTAAGCTCTACACAACACAAAAACAAAAACCAGGCGTAAAAGAGGAAAAAAAGAAAATTTGAAATGGGATTAGAAACGAGATTTTTGATAATTTTTTACTTTTATTTTCACTTAAATAAATTATTAACACAATTTAAATCTTAGCACTAAAACCAAACAGGGTCCCCGACAACGGTGCCAACATTTGGTCTCGCTTATCGTTGATTGAAGTTATATGCATCCCAAATTAATTACCCATTCTTAGAACTTTAGTATAGCTTATGTTCAGGGTCGATCCACAAGGAACCATGGCGTGCATTAATTTAATTGAGTTAATACTTAATTATGTGAAGTATGTAAAATTTAGAAACGATTGGGTTGATTTTTGGGTTTTGATTGAAACTAATTTGATTTACATTAAAGAATGGATACAGTTTGAATGAAAAAAACGGGTAAATTTAAAGAGTTCTTAGAAATAGAAAGAGAAGACGTGTCGGGGCTATGGTGAATTAGGAGTTCTTATGAAGATTGTTTAAATGGTTCTGTTGTTCATAATAATTCCATCATTCAGGATTTCATTTTGTTACAAGATTTCCTTGGTCTGGTTCCTCTTGTTTGGAATTAGAGCAGTTGACTTCTTGGTCCGGTAGTCAATGTCCTTAATTCTTTATTATGTCAAGTCCAGTACTTGAATCGGTGAAAACCTTCCAATGGTCATGGATGTTTTCGCCGCTACTTTTCTTTTGTATCACGGAGAATCCTTCCCTTGGTCCAGCTAAGAATTCTCAGTTATATTAGACAGTGGTTTAAGAAGAGTAAGATTAATTACAACGATTCAAACAAAACTATATAAAACAATATACAAATTATGATCCCATCATCCACAGCCCTAACACAAGGGGTTTAGTTACACATAGAATTTAGGAGAGAAACGACACATGTGATAACTGACAGATTCATCGTGTTGGTGTTGAGGTAGAGTATCGGAAGATGGAATGGTGGAGTGACGACAGTAGCTTCGGGAATGGTGACAGAAGAGCTTCTCTTTCCTCTCAATGGTTCTGAACCCCTAAATCCATAGACCAAGGCCTCATTTTATTGAAAAATAAATTACACGATGTGTATAGAAATTACACTCTGTGTACTTTTCGTCAAAGGGTTTTGGAGCCATTTTCTCCGCTGGCAGGTGGCCGAGCACGCCTTTTTTGACTTTTTCACATGGCACTGCTTGCAAGTTGAGTGTACACGGTGTGTATCGCCAGCATACACGGTGTGTAGTATCAAAAGTTTGGCCGCCATCCCCTTCTAGAACAACAAACACGGTGTGTAAAAGTTCAAACACGTCGTGTCTTCATCAATGGCCACATGGGCGTGTGGACTTTTCTTCGAAAACCACCCCTTCTAGAAAGTAGTACATGGCATGTAGCGCCGCCATACATGGCGTGTAGCTTCTGCCTGGTGACATGGGTGTGTACTCCCTCCTTCGGTCTGTGTCCCTGACTGGATGTACACAGCGTGTATAAAAGTACATGCCGTGTAGTTTCAAAATTTTCACATGCATCCCTTGATTCGTGTATTTAGCAAGAAAGCTCTTGAATGTAAACAGAATCATGAAAATCAAAGAATATGTTCATAAAACAACAGATATTTGATGAAAACATGTTTTTATCTTCAATTTTATGTATGGAAAATGTATACACAAATTGGGTGCATCATTGTAGAATCCTTCATGCGGCAAAGGCATCCCATGTTTAGCGGATCTTCTAATCCACTCCTCGTGGAATAATGGATTAACTCCATTGAAACGATATTCACCGTCCTCTAGTGCTCAGAAGAAGAGATGGTGGTACTGGAAGTCTATCGTTTTGACGGGGAAGCTGATCAATGGTGGACACTGATCAAGAATAAAAAGTCCCAAGAGGAAATCAATTTCCTAGATCTGGAGGAATTCAAGAGGATGTTTTTCAACAATTATTTTCCTCGAACCCTCCTTCTCAAGATGGAAAGAGAATTCCTCAGACTCAAGTAGAAGGAAGATGATTCCATTGGGGCGTATGAAGCAAACTTTTCCAGGCTTTCAAGGTACACCTCTGGCTTTGTCATGAACACTGAAAGCAAGGTGGATCACTTATTTAGAGGACTAAAGGTGATTCTACAAAAAGTGTTGGATATTCGAGACTTCGACAGCTGTGAGGAGATTGTCCGTTGTGCCCTCAAGGTTGAAATGGATATTGGAGACTCTCAGTGGTCTCATGGGCCCAGTGGAAAGAAGCAGAAGATGGAAAAAACAAGGGTGGTCCATCAAACAAATCCCACGATGGGAAGAATCCCAACTTTCCCCATTGCAAAAATTTTAGGAAGAAGCATCCTGGTAACTGTCTGAAGGGAACCAAGAATTGCTTCAAATGCGGAAAGTTTGGTCATCTGGCCAAGAACTGTAGAAGGGACATGAAAAATCCCGCTAATTTTGAAGAATAAAGGATGGTTCCGATTAAAACTCAGCCTGTAGTGCAGTGTTATAACTGCAAGGATCTTCGGCATTATGCGACCAATTTCCCTAAGCCAAGGATTGTCGGAGGCAATCAACAACAACCTCTAAAGCAACAAGGAAGGGATTATTCTATCAATACTGCTGAGGTGGAGCCGGAAAGCGATGTGGTGACAGGTACTCTTGTTATTCATTCACTAATAGTGAACATACTATTTTATTCTGGTTCTACGCATTGTTTCATATCTTACAAGTTTAGTAGAACTATTCAAACACCACCTCAAAATTTGGAGTAAAAGTTATCTATGAGAATAGTGAATGGAGAAATTATTGCATCCATGGTTTATAACTCCTCCCCGATTAATGTTTGTGGACTAAACCTCCCACCAAATCTTGTCACACTTCCTTTAGTGGAATTCAATGCTATCTTGGGCATGGATTGGCTATCTTTTTAGAAGGCCAACATCAACTGCCGAGAAAGGGAGATTACACTTCAAATCCCGAAGCATCCTCTGATTCTTTTCAAGTGCAAGGAGGAAGATGAGTCTCCTTTGAAACCTTCATCTCAAGTGTGGATATTGCTTCCTTATGAACATGCATATCTAGCTCAAATGATTGAGATTAATGAGAGAATCATGCTTGAAAACATGCCCATAATGAGGTATTACACTGATGTATTCCCCAAAGAGTTGCCTAGTCTTCCTCCTGACCTAGAGGTGGGGTTCTCAATTGAACTTATCCCTGGATCTCTTCCAATCTCAAAGACACCTTACAGAATGGACACCGTAGAGATGGAAGCGCTGAAGAAGCAGTTACAGGAGAATATGGAGAAGGGTTTTATATGCCTGAGTGCTTCACCATGGGGTGCTTCTGTCCTCTTCGTCAAGAAGAAGGATGGATCAATGCGCCTCTTCATTGATTATCTTGAGATAAATAAAACCACAATAAAAATCAATTATCCCCTTACATGGATAGATGACTTGTTTGATCAGCTATGGGGGGCCAGTTATTTCTCTAAGGTGGACTTTCGGTCAGGGTATCACCAACTAAAGGTTAGGAAGGAAGATAATCCCATGTCAACCTTTCGAACAAGGTATGGACACTATGAGTTCATAGTGATGCCCTTAGGACTCAATAATGCTCCATCAATTTTCATGGATTTAATGAATAGAGTCTTTAGAGATTACCTCGAAATTTTTTTGGTAGTATTTATTGATGACATTCTGATATACTCCAAGAGCAAGGAGGAACATGAGGAGCATTTGGAAACTGTTTTAAAGACTTTTTGAATGGAGAATTTGTCTGCAAAGTACAGTAAATGTGATTTCTGGATGGAGGAAGTATCATTCTTGGGACATGTTATCACCAACAAAGGGATATCTGTGGACCCTTCCAAGACTAATGTAATTGAAGACTGGCCTAGGACAGCTTCTGTAATAGAGATCCACATCTATTTGGGTGTAGATGGGTATTATCGACGATTCATGAAGAACTTTTCATGATTGTCAAACCCAAGGACCAAGATGACACGAAAGGGAGTAAAGTTTTTCTGGACACGGGAGTGCTAAGTCTATTTCAAGGAGTTGAAAAAGAGGCTTATCACTATGCTAGTACTCACACTCCATACTAGTGGGGAACACTTTGTGGTGTATAGTGATGATTCTAAGAAGGGCTTAGGTTGTGTACTGATGAAAAATGATAAAGTGATAGCCTATTCCTCAAGGCAGCTAAAAATCAATGAGAAAAACTATCCAACGCATGGTCTACAGTTAACAGCTGTGATCTTTACCTTGAAAATATAGCAGCATTATCTCTATGGGAAGAAATGTGAGATATATACTGACCACAAGAGTCTCAAGTATATATTCACACAGAAGAAGCTTAATATGTTCCAACGAAGATGGATAGAGATCATAAAGGATTATGACTTCTCAATCCACTACAATCCTGGTAAGGAAATCAAGGTGGAAGATGCTCTAAGTAGAAAGGATCCGGCATCTTTATTAATGATGAGAATTGAAAAGGATACGATCATTTTAGATTTTCAAAGGATGGACATGGGAATCATTAAGGGAGGAACATCATTAATCTTTTCTCAAATGATTGCTCAACCATCCCTCTTAGAGAAAATAAAGGTTTCTCAATGAAAGGATGTGGAAATTCATAAAAGGGTGGAATTTGTTAAAAATGGGAAATCCTCTGATTTCAAAATTGATGAGGAAGGAATTGTAAGATTTGGGACATGATTATGTGTACCATATGATCTAGAGATAAAGAAATAGCTATTGAATGATGCACATAGCTTGACCTTCTCTATCCATCCTGGGAGTACCAAAATGTACCGTGATCTCCGAGAACACTTCTGGTGGGATAACATGAAGAGGGAGATTGTGGAATATATATCAAGGTGCTTGGTATGTCATCAAGTTAAAGGCGAGAGACAAAAGTCCAAAGGTATGATGCAGCCATAGCCTATACCCATGTGGAAATTTGAAAATGTTATTATAGACTTTTTCACGGGTCTCCTGAAGACATCGAAGGGAAATAATGCGATATGGGTTGTGGTTGACCGACTCACCAAGACATCCCATTTCATCACTATTCGGGAAGATGTCTTACTTGAAAAACATGAAAAGGTATATGTGAAGGAAGTGGTGATACTGAATGGTGTTCCACTATCAATTGTCTCTAATCGTGATCCAAGGTTAACATATAAATTCTAGAAGAGTCTTCAACATGTTTCGGGTACTGAATTAAATTTCAGCATGGCCTATCACCCCCAAACTGATGGCCAGTCTGAAAGAACTATTCAGACGCTTGAAGATATGCTTAGAGCCTGTTCTATAAAATTCAATGGTTGATGGGATCAACATCTCCCAATGGTTGAGTTCTCATACAAAAATAGCTTCCACTCGATTATTCAAATGGCTACATATGAAGCTCTATATGGAAAGCGATGTAAAAATCCAACCTGTTGGGAGGAAGTTGGAGAAAGAAAGCTACTTGGACCCCATCTTGTTAAAGATATGACATAGAAGGTTCAAGTCATCCAGAAACACATCAAAGATGCTCAAAGTTGGCAAAATATCTATGCTCGAAACCATCGATGGGATTTGGAGTTCAAAGTTGGAGCTAAAGTCTTACTTTGAATATCTCCATGTAAGAGAGTCATGTGATTCAGGAAGAAAGGAAAGCTCATCCAAAGGTATATTGGCCCCTTTGAGATCCTTGACTGCATAGGAGTCGTGGCCTATCGGCTTGAACATCCAGCGAATATGGCATGAGTTCATGATGTTTTTCATGTATCATTCTTGAGGAAGTACATACCTGATCCCTCACATGTACTAAACTCAGAGGTGGTGTAGCTGGAAGATGATCTCTCCTATGAGGAGAAGCGAGTAAAGATTCTAGATCAGAGAGAAAAGGTTCTACACAACAAGACAACCCATCTTGTCAAAGTGTTGTGGAGGAACCATAAGTTTTAGGAAGTAACATGGGAGCTGGAGGAATAAATTAAGTAAAAGTACCCACATATGTTTTTGGCCTAGAATGTAAAATGAAATTTCGAGGGCCAAATTTCTTAAGGGGGGAAGAATGTAACGACCCAACGTTTTTAATGGAAATTACCTTCTTATAAATATTCCTTAAAATCACATAATAACGAACTACTAGTGACAAGTGACCTTTAAACAGAAGTTTGTCACTTCTGTGTTTGGAATTTTAAAAATCCGGCATACACAGCTGTGTTTTAGATGTTTTTGGAGTCTGATTAAAAAATAATTTTTGGTGAATAGTAACCTACCATAATGAATAGTAACATACCCTTATGAATAGTGATATACCCTAATGAAATTTAAGCTTACCTATTGTGGTATAAAAATAATATTCATGTTGGAAGTTCGATATACCTATTGTTTAGAATGAGTTAATGAATGCTTTAAAGCTGGTTTTGATAATAAATTATTATTTTATTTAAATATTAAAATAATCATATATAGAAAATTATTTTTGAAAAATGGATTTCATTTTTGGATTCTACACGTTGAAAAATCTTTGGGGTAAATTTTTGGGATTTTTCTGAAATACTTGAATTTTTTATGAATAGTGAAATATCGTAATTTACAAAAATAAACTAAAAAAGCTAATTACAGATTCATGATTGATGTTCTACTTATGTAAGCCCACTTTTTTCTGGATTAAATTATAAAATTAACAAACTTGGTCATGCAAGACTCACTTTTCCTTGTCTTGTGGGGAAATAATAAACTAATGAATTTTATATTAAGGAAACCTTTCTCTCCTCCACTATAAATACCCTCTCTCTTTACCTCTTTCCCTCTCATCTCTCAAGCCTTGTGCCTAGCCAAATTTGTGCCCAAATACCCTTCCAAGATCCTTCCCCACGTCCAAGAATTTCTGTTCTTACCAAATCCCCTAAGAGGAGTCTCAATGAGAGGAGATCAAAGGGTATGCACCCTCTTTTGTTTTCAAGTGTTTTATTTTCATTTTCTTTCGTTCATTTTACCCTCTTCCCCTTCCCTCATCCAAAAGGCATGAAAGCTCCAAAATATCATATATTCTAGATTCTAATCATGGTTATGGAAAATTTCAAGCATCATACTTCTCCTCCTCTCCCTCACGTTCTAGAATTAAACATCGTCTGTGATGGGTCAATTTACCGACATCATGGATACTGTGTTTTCAAATTCTTATATCATATTGATTCTGGTCATTAAAACATTTATGTTATGGTTGAAAAAGATTATTATATATGTTATATTCCCTATTTAGGGTTCTTTAATCCTCATACCCTCATGATATAAAACAATAATAGAAAATAAGTCAATTATGGGAAAAATCATTAAAATTAATTCAAGTGTTTATCATTAATGTTTAATGTAAAGGTTATCTTTAACTCTAATTAACCAAATGAATTTTATAACCATGTAACCAACTGGATGTCCACTAATTTTGTAACTTCAAATTATGGACAACCACTTTCATCCTAAAATTTATTTGAACCTAAATACAATTGAACCGATCATTAAAACAAATGAAACAAACGGACCCAAACAATGAAATTGAACCTCGTAATCAACCAATATGGGTATAACTGAACATTAAAAGGTTATAATGCATCTTTTAATTTTAGATATTTTTCTGGAACTAGTGATTAATAATCCTAATTTTACTATTCAGGTCATTAATATCAAGTGGAGAACACCAACAGGCCTAAGGTAAGGGATCCTCACAATTTCACTCTTATTCAAGATTGTTCACTATGTTAATACATGTTGTGTGTAATTATTAATTATGGGGTATGATTTCACACCTCCCCCATACTGCCCTATTTATTTATAGGAGATTATTATTCCCTTTCCTCTATCACTACACCCCCTCAAGTACTCCTGATACCATGCCCATAATCCGTAAAGAATTCTACCCGAACCTCTTTTATTCCTTCGGGTTATCTTATCTACCTTTCTACCAAAATTATGTTATCTTATCATTTCTTGTGCATAATATAATTTTTTTTTACATGTTCCAAGTATATTTATCAAGACTCTTTCATCACTTTCTTTCAGGGAGATGCATGATTTTAAGTGATTCTATCCTCATTACTTCTAGATAAGTGAAACCATTTTAAGGGAACTTCCCGAATTCTTTCCTATTATCAAGTGTACTCTATCCTCAGTTTTAAGTAACCTTTGTCTTTATAAAATCACTATTTTTATTATGAAAACTCTCCTAGTTTACCTCTGGTTTTATAAAAAATATTATGCCTCTTTACTTTTTAAGAGATATTCGATGTTTTCTTAAACCGCAGTAAAAGGTTTTGACTAAAAGATTTTAAAAAACTATTTTTACATATTATCACTTGTCATGATTTATGCTTCTATACATTATTAATGTATATTTATGATTTAATTACTTTATTTCATGGATTCTCATATGTTACGTCCCTTTTTATTATGCTTCATGACGTGATTGTTTGCCCATTTCTTTCCTTGGGTACTATTATGTTTATGTATGATTGATTATGTGAGATTATTTATGTGGAAAGCATATACATGAATAATATTAGATGGTTTCACCCATATAGAACTCTAATGCATTGGGTAAAGTTAATGTCTCATGAGAAGATTATGGGAAAAACGATCCGGGCGGTTAGCATTGGCTTGTGCTACTATGGGAAACGAGATTGGAGGTTAGCCTTGACTCGTACAAAATTCTTGTTTAAAGTTGCTTCCACCTCTCTATGAAACAATGATTATATAATATCATGCTTATATAATCCAATGATTATTTTATCCCATGTTTTTATGATCCCATGTTTATATGTTATGATTCCATATGTTCCATTCTCATTATATCAAGCCTCCTAACTCAAGTGCATAAATTTTATTCTAATGTTCTTTCCCTTTCTGGGATTTTTAGGTCATCCCTTTATTCATGTGTTCCCAAGGGTACCCAATGAATATGTCAGGGCTCAAAGGAAGTTAGGAGCTCATTATGAAGATTAAATAAAGAAGTATTTTTTTAGCCCATGTTTTATATTATATATACCCAGTCTTCCAAGACACTAGATATAATGATCCTTGGCTTGTAATCTGATGATGAATTATGTTTAAAATCATGAACTATTATGTGTAAAAGGTTAGGGACTCTATAGACATGGCCCACTCCTTGCTGCAGCCTCCTTTGACCTCACTAGCACGGCGCGACGGTGCCACGCAACACCGTCGCGACTTGTTCCGGTCGCGGTCCTCTTCCTTCTCGCTCGGTGCAATGGCACTGCGCCGCCATCGCCACAAGGATCAATGAGGATCAACATGATAAAGGGGAGGAGGATCGACCATGTTTGTGATGTCCGATATCCTCCGGTTATGACGATAATGAGCAACCAAATTATTCAACGAAGAACATTAAATTAAACTTGAACGAAGATAACCCCTACCTCAATAAACTATGTCGTTTGCCGGTGATGCTGAAGATAGTGTCACGGGGTGAGGTTTCGAGGACTTTTTTGGCGTGTGTCCAAGGAGGGGATGCCGTCTCACAATAGATGTGGAGAGAAGAAGGAATGGCACGTCGTCTCTCCTTTTGGTGATGACATTATTCGTCGAAGGGTGTTGTTCTTCATGGAAGGATGATGTTCTTACAACAAAGATAAATCTCTCTCCCCAATTCCAAACACAAAAACCTAACCCCAAAATAAAATAAGCTTTCCCATATTTAATTTTACAATTCCATGCATTTGAAAAACTCAAAATTCAAAACATAATCCAATTAATTGAAGTGGTTCAATTATTTAAATTAATGTGAGTTGGCATTATTAAAGAGGGAGAGAGGGGATTTACTCAAAATAAAGGGGGATTTAGGGACTTAGGGAATGTGAAGAGTTTGGGCTCATGTGGGCCCAAACACGCCTTTATCCTCTCAATGGTAGTTAGTAACTAGTGGGCCCCACCCCAAATCCTCATGTAGAGAAAATCATTTTAGAAAAGAAATAAAATTATAACATAATTTAATTTCACGTTGCATTTAATCCACATTTTTTTAACAACTCCTCTCGAGAAGATACAACTTCGGTAAATGTCATCATAAGAAATTACCGGTGCTATGATTCCATCTGTGCCCTCAGATTTCAATTCTGAGCACCAGTTCAAAAGATAGAAAAACCCGCTCGTTCGTTCACTGAAGGTACCCGAGCTGGATTTCAGAAATTGATTTCGGGTACACCGGGCCTCAGAATCAAGTGCTATCAGAAACTACTTACTTGTATAATCCCAAAGAATTTAAGAAAAAATTTTCCTTGAAATTTATGGTACTTTACATTACTCACACCTCAGGGATTTATGTCCCCGTTAAGATACATCATAAACTAGGGAAACAAATGAGTGCAATTTGCACGCATCTGGTCTTCTTGCTCCCATGTTATCTCCGGGAGGTTCCCGTCCTGCCATCGGATTCGCACTAGAGGAATCAGCCATCCACATATGACTCGCTCATGTCGATCCTCGATCTCCACTAGTACCTTTACAAAAGTCTCCCCATAATCAATGTCCAACTTCCCATGGTCAATGATATGCATCGGGTTGTGCATGTATCTCATCTGCTGGGATACGTGGAAGACATCATGCACCTGGTGCAACTGAGGTGGAAGAGCCAGGCGATAAGCTACCTCGCCTATCCTGCTGAGAACCTGGAATAGTCTGATGATTCATGGAGATAACTTGCCGCCCCAGCCAAATCTCCATAATCCAAGGTGAGGTGAGACCCGTATGAATACGTGGTCTCCATTATCGAACTCTAGTGGTCTCCTCCTTTTGTCAGAATAGGACTTCTGTCGGCTCTGGGCAATCCTCACTTACTCCTAGATGATATGCACCATCTCCGTCGTGGCCTGGACCATCACTAGTCCTACAAGTGCTGACTCCCCAGGGTCTGTCCAACATAGAGGTGATCTACAAGGTCGGTCGTACGATGCCTCGTATAGTGCCATCCCGATGGTGGAGTAGTAACTGTTGTTGTACGAAAACTCCACCAAAGGTAGGTGATCCTCCCATTTGCGACCAAAGTCGAGGACATATGAACGGAGCATGTCCTCGAGAGTCTGAATGGTCCTCTCTGTCTGAACATCCATCTGAGGGTGAAAGGTGGTGCTTAGGCGTAGCTGCGTCCCAAATGCCTCCTGCAACCCCTTCCAAAGACGGGATGTAAATAGAGAATCTCTATCGTAGACGATAGATAATGGCACACCATGAAGCTGTATGATCTCTTGAACGTAGAGGCGTCCTATGATCTCCAACGAGCCCTGCTCTTTGATAGGTAGAAAGTGGGCCGACATGGTGTGTCGTTCTACAATCACCCAGATGGAGTCATTTCCTCTGGAAGTACAGGGAATTCCCATCACTAAATACATAGATTTCCCATCCCACTTCCACTCCAGGACCCCTAAGGTTTGTACCAAGACTGCGGGTACTTGGTGCTCCACCATCACCTGCTGGTCAGTGAGGATTCATGAAACGAACTCTACTACAATATTCTTCCTACTCGGCCACCAGTGCTGTCGTCTGAGGTCCTGGTACATCTTCGCTACTCCAGGATGTACCGCTAGAGGGGAAGTCTGAAACTTTCTCAGAACCTCCACCAGTAATGCAGATTGTACCATGGTACATCCCCTAAAAAGAATGACGTGCTCTCTACCTACAGAAAATCCTTCTGGTGCTTGTCCTGAGGATATCTATGCACGTCGCATCTCATAGTCAACGTCCCCACGCTGTGCCTCTCGGACCCGCATAAGTAGTGGAGGAGTGATTGTGAGTGACTATAGAAAGGTTGTTCCATCTCTATCCATGAAGGATATTTGCAACGTGGCTACCTGCTTTGTCCCCTCTCCAAGTAGTTGAATGTCTAACCTTCTGCTGATTGCATCAGCTACTACGTTCCCTTTCCCATGAGTATATACTATCTCAAATTCATAGTCCTGGAGTAACTTGAGCCATCACCACTGTCTCAAGTTCAGATCCTTCTGCGAAAAGATGTACCTGAGACTCTGGTGGTCATAGTAGATGGTAAAGTGCTCGCCCATCAGATAGTGCCGCCACATCTTCAAGGCGAAGACCACTGCTGCTAACTCCAGGTCATGGGTAGTATAGTTCTGATCATGCAGAATCAACTGTCGTGATCCATAGGTGATCACTACTCGCTCCTACATCAGGACACACCCGAGTCTGGTCCCTCATGCATCGCAGTAAACTACGTACCCTACTCCCTCCTCTGGTATCCTCAAGATGGGTGCACTGTTCAATCTTTGTCTTAGCTCTTGGAATCTCTGCTGACATCTATTTGACCACACAAAGGGTTTCCACTTCATTGTCAAAGATGAAAGCGGTGTTGTAACTCTGGAAAAGTATAGCACAAATCTCCGATAGTACCCAGCCATACCTAGGAAACTCCGCACCTCTGTCACGCTCCTGGGTGGCTCCCAAGCTAGCACTGCCTCGATCTTCACAGGATCCACCACAACCCCCACCTCAGAGATGATGTTCCCTAAGAAGTGGAACTCTCGAATCTAGAAATGACACTTCAAGAGCTTACCATAAAACTGGTGCTCTCGGAGTGTGTCCAGTACAACCCGAAAGTGGTAGGCATGCTCCACCACAATGGTCGAGTAAATCAATATGTTGTCGATGAAGAATACAAAAAATCGATTGAGGTAAGGCTGGAAGATCTTGTTCGTGAGACTCATAAACACTGATGGAGGGTTGGTTACACCAAAAGGCATCACCAAGAACCCATAGTGGACATAACAAAACCTGAAGGCCATCTTCTGCACATCCTCATCTCGAACTCTAAGCTGATGATAACCTGACCTGAGGACTATCTTCGAGAACCATCTTGCTCCCTTGAGCAGATCAAAGAGATCATCTATCCTCGTAAGTGGATAATTGTTCTTCGCGGTCACCTGGTTTAGGAAAAGGTTGTCGACACATAGTCGCAAGCTCCCATCCACCTTTTTGGCGAACAAAATCAGGGAAGCCCAGGGTGAAACACTTGGTCAGACAAATCACTTTCTATGCAAGTCCTCCAACTGTACCCACAGATCACGAAGCTCAGTAGGAGCCATCCGATATGATGGAGTAGATATCAGGGCTGTCCCGGGGTACATGTCAATATATAAGTCTACCACTCTGCGAGGAGTTAGTCCTAGGACATCATCTGGAAAAACATCCGTGTACTGATCCACTACAACAGGAAAACTCAGACTCCACACATCAACTTCTCCTAGGATGAGACTGGCCAACTGATGGGTGATCAGATATCCTCTCCTATGTGTGATTCCATCCTATGCTGCAAAGGCTCCCTTCTTTCCGATGAAGGTGAACCTTCTCCCATCTATGCGGACACACCACACCGTGCTCCTAATATAGTCGATATGAGCATGGACCGTAGATAACCAATCCATGCCCAAGATGACGTCGTAAGGCCTCGACGCCGCTACAAGAAGATCCCAGCCAAAGCTCTCGCCTCCTAGAGTAAGCTCTCACATTGGCACTAGTGTGTAATCGTTGAGTCTACTCCCGTAGGAGTCTCTATCCCTATGGATCGAGCTAACGGCTCTTTCGGAATCATCGAGCTCCGAACAAGGTCAGCAGAAATGAATGAATGACTCACTCCTGTGTCTATAAGAACTGAAGAAAGGGTGGAGTAGACACATATATTACCTCGAATCATCTCAGGTGCGCCATGGTCATATGCCTTCACTGCCTAAAGTTGAGCCTGCCTCTGTCCGCCAGCTCCCTATGGTCGGGGTGGACCATCTATTGGTGGTGGTGGTAGAGCCCCGAAGCATCGTCCACCACAAGCTGCTCGGCCAGCTCCTCTACCTCATCAGCCTACTCCCTACAGAATGCCATGGTCAAACCTATACCTTTTCCTGGGTGGTCCCTCAACCATCTGCTGCTCCTATGCATGGCGAGTCTAGTAGTCATGAGCCATGTGGCCCTGCCTGCCGCATGCATAACACTGCCTGCCTCTCGAATGACTGGCTCTACTGCGTGTGCCCCACACCTCCGAACCAGTATCCTGAGGTCGCCCGCCTGATGGTCTGGTACGATTGGACCTCTGCGACATCTGTCTACTTCCGGCTGCAGAAGACTCCGCTACATGCTGCCATGTGGTAGGTCTCGCTGCTGGTGTTGGTTCATCGAGAATGATCTCCACAAGAAGGTCTCTCTCTAGTTCTCCAGCCTGCGTTGGAATGCTGAGGGAGATCATCGAAGCCCTGATCTCATCCCTCAATCCATACTCAAAGGTCTGGGCCCGGAAGAATGGGTCCCGTATCATGTCCATGGAGTAGTGCGAGTGGTCGGTAAATCCCACCGAGTACTAAGCTATGTCATGCTACCCTCTCGTAGCTGTAGTAACTCCTGGATGCACACCGCACAAAGGGTGGCTGGAATGAACTCCAAGCGGAAGAGGCTCTCGAAGTCCATCTAAAGCAGTGATGCCTCGTCGTGCACCTAGAGCATCAGGCGCCACCATATACCTGCTAATGTGTGTAGGAGACTCTCCGCAAGGATCACCATAAGATCTACAGGTGTCCCTACCAATCAGAAGACTTGGAAAACAACCTCCAGCCAATCCTCGACTGCCTGAGGGTCCGTCTCCCCGCAAAACTTGGGCGGTCTCTAATACTGAAACTCATGTAGTGCACTCAGGCAACGTGCACTCTTGGCTGCTGGGGCTGGTGGCATTGGTGGCTCGACGGGTAGAGGTACCGCCGGTGCCTCCACTGTAATGGGGCCCTGCACCGAGGCCTCATTGCTCGGTGGGCTTCCATCTCGCACAATGCTCAGAACCCAAGCAGGCTGCCATCTTGGGGCCATCCTGAAAAGAAACAGGTACACCATGGTTAATATAGTATACCTGATGAGCTGACACAAAGTAATCACAATGAAAACATTTGAAAAAACACATGTAATCAATGTTTTCGTGCATTGAGTCGGAAATCAGAATCCAGGGTCCTGGTGTATGGATACGTCGGCCACCACACCAACACTGGACTCCCTGGAATGATAACCACACTCAATACCCTTAACAAAATTTATTAATATAGAAGAAATTATCAGAGTCATGTGTTCTATGGTAGAACAGTCTCCTCTGATACCAATTTGTCACGACCCGTCCTCGGGACCCGTGCTGTGACTACCCCAAGCCCTCCTTCCATAGTCCAGGGGATGGCGACTAGCACGAATGGATCGGAGGTCCGTCACCAAAGATATGAGTGTTTTAATGAAACTGGTCCGAAAATAGGGGGTTTGGGCCTGGCCCGACCCGACTAAATACCCCCTTGGTCGGCCCGAACCGAGTAGACCCGACCCGGGTCCGGACTCGGCCTGATTGGGCACGGCACAACCCAATTGTGCACGGCCCGACCCGGCTCAGAAGCCTGCTGCAGCTCGGCTTGCGGTCGATCGGGGTGCGAAGGGGGGAGCCACCCCTTGTCTCTGAAACAGCGGACCCAGTGGGGTTCGCCCTATTGGCTGGTCAGGGGGGAGTTACACCCCCCGGTTTTTCCAGGAAATGGACATCCTTTATGGCCGGTCTGTTTTCGGGAATCGCCGCGAGACCTTGAAGGGTCCCACCTCATGGAGCGCTGGCGGCCGGCCGAGCCTGGCCACCCCTGATGAATACCACCATGGCTTTAGGCCACGACTCCTGTCCGACCGACGTGGGATGACAGCGCCGCACCCCTCGGCCACAGCCCACCTTGGCCGCGGCCCCCATGAAGTTCCGGAGCGGCGCGACGGCGCCGCGCCCTTCCGCCGTGGCCTGCTCTGGCCACGGTCCTCTTCATTCCCGTGCGGTGCAATGGCACCGCGCCTCCTTCGCCGCATGGATCAGTGAGGATGAAAAAGAAAAACGGGAGGGGGATCGTTCGTGTTTGTGCGGTCCGATGTCCTCATGTTATAACGATAACAAGCGGCCAAATTAATCAACGAAGAACGTTAAATTAATCTTGAATGAAGATAACCCATACCTTGATAAATGATTTCGTTTTCCAGCGACGCGGAAGATGGTGTCGTGGGGCCAGGTTTCGAGGACGACATTGGCGTGCGTCCAAGGATGGGCCGACGTCTTAAACTAGCTCTGGATAGAAGAAGGAATGGCACACCATCTTTCCATGTGGTGACAGCATTCTTCATCGAAGGGTGTCGTTCTTCATGGAAGGATGATGTTCTTCCAACAAAGCTAAATCCCTCTCCCCAATTCCCAACACAATAATCTAACCACAAAATAAAATAAGCATTCCCTTATTTTATTTTACCTTGCCATGCATTTCAAAAACTCAAAATTAAAAACATAATCCAATTAATTGAAGAGGTTGAATTAATTAAATTAATGTGAGTTGGCATTATTAAAGAGGGAGAGAGGGGAGTTACTAAAAATAAAGGGGGAGTTAGAGAGTTAGGGAATTTGAAGAGTTGGGGCTTGTGTGGACCCCACCACACAAAAATCCTCTCAAGGGTAGTTAGTAACTAGTGGGACCCACCCCAACTCTCCATGTAGATTAAAACCACTTTAGAAAAAAAATAAAATTGTAAGACAATTTTATTTCACTTCTCATTTAATCCACATTTTTTTAACAACTCCTCTAGAGCAGATGCATCTTTTGTAAAGGTCCTCTTAAGCAATTAATAGTGATGCGGTTCCATCGGTTCCCTCATATTTCAATTCCGAGCACCGGTTTAAAATATAGAAAATCCCGCTCATTCGTTCACTGAACGTACCAGAGCTAGACATTGGAAATTGATTCCGGGAACACCGGGCCTCAGAATCAGGTGCCGTAAAAAACTATGTCTCTGTAAAATCCCAAAAAATTTTAGAAAATATTTTCATTTAAATTTACGGGTCTTTACAATTATGTTCCTTTCTATTGAAAATGGATTTTCCCTTGGATTATCACATATTATTCCTCTTTAGAAAATATTTTTTTTCTTATATATTATTAGTATAATTATTTAAGATGTTGTTATTTTTGGTTGAACAAAAAAAATATTTATAAGGAGTTTACAAATATTATAAAAAGGAATTTGGAATGAGGATGATGGGAGAATTAAATTTCCCTGTTTTCAAATTTATTAAAAATATTTTGTAAATGTTTTAAATAAAATTTAATATATTATAGATTTATTGATTTTTGACTAGAATAAAGTAGTACTTAAGAATCTTCTATATGTACCAATATAATATTTGATTTGGATGAATCTAGAAAATGATTTGATGGTAAGCTATATAGAGGCATGATGGGATGTTTTCTATATCTTACTACTAGAAGACTAGACAATATGTTTTCTATTCTTTATGTGATAGATTTAATTAAAATCTAAAACAATCTCAACTTATTTCTATTAAAATATTTTTTATATATTTATAAGGAACTTTTTTTCAATATTTACTTTATCCCAAAACTTCTAATATTAATCTAGTCACGTATTAATATACTGATTATAGAGTTCATATATTATATAGAAAAGGTAAATTAGGAACCTGTCAGTTTTTAGGGATGTCCTTAGTTTCAGGGTCAAGTATGAAATAAAATGTAGTTTCCCTATTAAGAGATAGGGCATAATATAAATCTGCTTGAATTTATTATGCACAAGTGTTGTATTTGAGACACAAACTATTGTAATTTGAACATAATTTCAATAATATTCCTTTTTTTTTTGTGATAATAGAAGAGCAGTTAATATTTCTAAA
Source organism: Viscum album (assembly GCA_963277665.1). Lineage (NCBI taxonomy): Eukaryota > Viridiplantae > Streptophyta > Magnoliopsida > Santalales > Viscaceae > Viscum > Viscum album. The sequence continues at coordinate 674,295,688 of OY728123.1, forward strand.
AAAAATTGTAAGTCACTTTAGAACTAAAAACATTGATATAAGACATCATTTTAAATGATATAATGTTCTAAAAAAGGTTATATCTCTATAATTTATAGGTACTGAATATTCACTTACTGATATTTTCACTAAACCACTTACCACTATGAGATTTGAATTTATCATGGAATATATTGGTATATTTAACATTAAATTCATTTTTTATTTATCATTTCCATTAATTTTCCATTAATTATTTTGTTACTCATCTTTGGTTACTTATTTTACTAGTTGGTTATTAATTTATAGATTGAATACTCCTTATGAAAAAATACATTTTAAAATTAAAATAATTAGTGATTACTCTGAGTATTTGGATTAAGAAACCAAACTGATGTCAATAAAAACCATCAGAAACTCTCCATATCTCACACTTACCCTCATTTTTATACCCTTTTGACTTCCCAAGATCTCATTTTTTTCTTTTAAAACCATTTAATATAACCTAAAACCTTCATATTGTTATTAATGACATTTACCATGAGGTAAGTGAAGGAAGACTAAGTTAATTGATGTGCCAATGCACAACATGAACTGATAGATGAGTTCTTTAAGGGAATGTTGTTGATTATGAATTGATATTTTAGATTTATATTATATTGAATAAATATATTTCCTTTAAAGGGTTTGAATTTATTTTTAGGGGAAAAAATACTACTTATTTGATAAAAAGTGAAAAATAGTTCTATAAATATTCCAAGTTAATTTTTGGAAACATAGAGTGTATCCTTATTTCAAAGATAAATAATATCCAGTTTCCTATTTCTTCAGATGAGATATAAAATATTTTTGAGTTCCCCAATGAATAGTGTTTTCCATTTGATCTAAAATCCTTTGGATATGTAGATAATAAGCCCATAGAAATTTGTCCTTTCTCTTTTTGGCTCGAACCTGATTAGAAATATGTTAGTAAAGGACCTTAAAGATGACCAAAAGGTGATGGTCAATTTCATTTATTCTTGTATAATGATGATAATTTTTCAGATAGATAAATTATATATATATATATGTTGATTTTATGTGACATAAAGTTGAATATTAGTAGATATATGCTAAGGTATATAAATCATTGTTGTTAGAAAGATGAAAAGATTTATTTTTATCCATATAGAAGGCTTGTTTCTATGATTTTCTATATAAAGAATAAGAATTGATATATCCATCAAGGAATTAAATTTTTTCATAGTAATATTTCAAATGCTGGAAATTAATGAAAATTTGGATTCTTTTAGAGCACAATAAAATTATTGCTAATACTTATTGGTGATGATGACCGGTATGTATCTCGTGATAATTATTAGGGGGTGAAATGAACATTGAAATCAACTATATCAATATAATTTTGTGGTGATGAAATTGGAGAATCTAGGTTAAATATTTTTTATATGGAAATAGGAAGAATTCTTAGGGTTGATATATCTAAACCTTATTTTATAATAAATATTCATCTTTCTTATGAAGAAACCTTATAAGATGGAAACATTGAGACCTTATCACTTGTACCAAATAAAGAGAAGAACCTGGAGTTTGGGATCTAGAAGCTAAAGTTTATAAACTGCAAAATTTTAATAACTAGTGTTTTTAAGAGTATCAAATACTCCTATAAGAATGGATGGTAAGAATAATGATGAGAAAGAAGCTCATATAGAAGAATAATTTTAGGATAATGCTCAATATGGTGATAAAGTGATACCATTAGTGATTGAAACTAATAAATATATTAAAATCAAACAGTCTATACTGATATAGAATCTTTGGAAAAATTTACTTCTAAATGTAAAGAGAGAACATGCGTTCTTTGAACTATTTAATCATCTTCTAGTGAGAAAGATAACGTCCAGTCCTTATTTGTAGTTGAAATAAGAAAACCATCAAGAATTGAATAGGAAGAACACTATGATTCTCTTAATTAATAGAATTAATATTAACTTACAATTTTAATCCAATGAAAAAGGAGAATTTATCTTTTCAAACTGAGATGGATATTACTAAGAGATTTTGGGTGGATTTAAAAAAGATTATCTTTTCTGAGAGGAGAATTGGAATTAGTTCATGTTCAACTCCACAATATCATAGAAAATTCTATATCCAGATGTAATATTTATGCCTTTTAATGAAAAATAAATGATCATATTGGTAATCTAAAATCTTAAATAGTTTCAAAGATATATTTGGGAGATTTAATGAAATAATTTTGAAGTTATTTTGAAATGTTAAGAAGTATTTATATTCAATCAAGTGCTTTAACTTATGCTCTTCCAACATCTAAAGATTAAGTAAGAGTATATGAATATATTATTTTAGTCTTTTATACATTGAATGATAATATTCATAATCTTCTGTGTGATAGTAATCTACTTCATATTTTATTGGAAAATCAAAAAGATCGTGTTGAGAAATTAACATCAGATGAGCCTAGTATTAGACATATTCTAAATCAGTTAAGTAAGATTCTATAGATTTATTTTAAGTCAGAGAAAAATTTTTATGAATATTTTAAAGTCAATTTGTTTGAAATATTTAATGTGGTTCAAAACTAAAAGAGTTTGATGAAATTATGGGATTATGTGTTTAATCATAATATTAAAGGATTAATGTCAGAGCATAAGGATGTTCATCACACTGTTCAATCTTCTCTTACCTCTACAACCTAATCTGATCAATATCCATCTCCCTCATCAAATCCTTCCACTTAAACATTACTATCCAAATGTATATTGTAATAAAAAATGTATTTTTGTGAAATTATTTTCTTTATTACATTTATTTCTGTTAATATTTTATTATTTATGTCCATCACTAATACCTGTAAACTTATCATTACTATATTATAATATTATAATATTCATTGGCATTTATGTTCAACAATGAATGTGCTATAAACATTTTTTGTTACTTTCTTTCTAATATCACAAATGGTAGAGACAATTTGGGTAAAACAATTATTAATATATTAACCAAAGAGAGAGTGGGACCTTAACTACTTATCATCCATCAATTTTGTTTAAAAAACAAAAATTTTATGATCCCTCTTTAAATGATGGATTCTAAAACATTAATTGAAAAAAAACTGTTGTTTAATGACATTACTTCATTTTTTTATATTTACTATATTTTATATAAATTATGATATATTGGTTTTTGTGATCATAAAAAATTTGAATATTGTTGGGAAATTATTGTTTGAAAAATAATATATTAATATTATTAATTTTAATGTTAAAAGATACCATGGTTTTGTTAATAATGAAATTTCTTTATGTTTTATTCAGGTATATATTTCCTAAAAAATATATCTTATTTACGGGTAATGATTTTTTGAAAAGTGTTTTTGAAGCGTTTGCATATAATTGGTAAACACTATTAATACCCTATGTTTGTTAGAATAACATATGGTTTGGTAACCCTATGTTTAGACTAATTGTATAGATCATAAACCCTACAATGTTGTAAAAGTATGGTTCAGTAATACTACATTTTTAAGAAACCAAAAGTAATAATATGAAGTGTATGGTTAATAAACCTTAATTTTGTAATAAACCATTCATTTTCAACCATTTTTTTTATTTTTTTGCTACGTAAAGAAACCCTATGTTTGACTAGGTCAATACTGTGTTTTAGATTCCAGATATTATCCATGTTTGACAAAAAACTCTCACTAGAAGTAAATATATATTGAAATTAGTTTTATGACTGATTCAAAAGACCATATTCAATGGATTAAATCCCCACTATTCATATGGAATGTTATGAATCTTTTTAATGTTTTGAATTCAAATGATCATGATTTATCAAGTGATACTCTTATATCCATTCAACAAAAAGAAATTCCAAATTCTTTTCTTTGATACCAATAGTTATATCATTTAAATGTCATAAATAATTTTGAACATAAAACTTTTACCAAAAATAAAACAATGAATGTATCTATTATTCTTAAATAGATACCATTTGGATATATACATATTTCAATCTTACACTGTGTAAACTGCTGAATTATTTTTTCTGCTACCATTTTTCTATTTCTATTTTTATTGAAAATCCTTTTCAATCATGATTTCTATGAAGCTATTCTTTCTTGATGACTATTATCTTTGGAAGAGAAGATCTATTTTATTCAATCTATTCTAAAACTATGAGAAAAATAGTATTTCTAAATCAAATAAATTACTATGAATTTAATAGAGTATTGACTAATCAGACTCATTCATGGTGGAGTGTCAGGTTTTCAGACTAAGATATGGATATTTTTGGTTCTCTGTAAAATAATTAGAAGGCCCTATAAAAGCATTATTATAATAGTTTCAACTCCACGCACTTAGTTGTTAAGGTCTTGTGATAAGAGGACATATCTAGAAAAAATACCCAATATCGTGAAGTGTTTTGGTGGAGAAGACGAGAGGATCTTTGTTACGTATACCACTATAAAAATCATTGCTTTCTTATCTATTTTTATAATTATAAATTTACTTAAAGAAGATAATGCTACATATCTTCATAAATCATGAAGAGGTATAAAAGTTTTTGTCTATCATTATTATTGAAAGGAAAAAATTCGAGCCCCCTCTTGTGTATATTTTTATTATTCCAACTTAAGATAAGATGCTTCAATAGTACGTTTTTAAATTGAAAACACCTAACTTTTTTGTGTATTTTTAGAAGTAATTTAAAATTACACACCTCATGAAAGTAGTTACTTATGAACATGAAATTAGTTTATTCCAAAATAATAACATGTCATCTTAACATAATTTTGATATATTAAACACTTTTTTCCAATGAATATATTTTTCAAGTAAATATTTTATTGGATGTGTTGTGATAATTTCATTATAATTCACTGATTGTGAATTCTATTATCATCAAAATTTATCAAGATTTCATATTCTAATTTATTGGAATATAATGTAAACAAGTAATGTGGTGTTTATTTTAGGATATTTTACTTTTTAGTAGGTAAATATTTTGAATCCATATTTCAATGATTCAACTAATATTGTGATTAGATATCAATAAAAGTTAAATTATATCTCTATGGTTTTCATTATTTGATTTCCATGATCTGTAAAGGTTTATTTTTTTAAATTTTTAGATTGTGGACCTATAAATAAATAATTCATTTTTGAGAAAATTGGTTATTGTTTCACTAAATTGAAATATTTTACCCTCAGTATGATATTTATATGGATTGATTGAGCTAGGTGATCAAAGATATTTTCCAGATGTTTGTAAACAATTTTAGTTGTTCTCTAGAAGAGTATATTCTATAAATTAATTTTTATTCAAATAACATTTTCTTTAATACCATTGGTGTTTCCCATTATCAATCACTATAGAAGAGTCTATATAAGTCATATTTATATTGGATTCATATTATTGAGCCAGTCATAGTATTGTAAAAGACAATAAAATAAACCACTAATATGGATCAATTGATATATGAGTGTATTAAGATAACTAATAATTGGTATAAGTTTTATAATTATTATAAAATCTATCCATTATTAATATTTGAGATATTTTATTGAACTATAGATATTTCACGTGAAGTCTCTGTACCTGTCTAGTTGAAACTTTTTCACATTACGTTTCAATTCACTAAACATTGAAGGTCTATACATTATATGTTGTATACAATAAAATGCTAATACTTTTATTTCATAGAGGATACAATGATTTCTAAACATTCAATATAAAACTCCTATCACATAAAAAGTGTTTTATTTAATATTGATCCATTTAGTGTCTGTATTGTGTATATTTTAAGGAATTGGTTACATCTACAATAAATATGTGTTCAAGATAAGTGTTATGTGAACCCATATATATTTTTGTTAATGTATTTCAATGTTAAAAATTTTCATTTGAAACCTTTTTTTATTCATCTTAACAAATATATATATATATATATATATCCCTTTAGTGGAAATTTTGTCAACATTTCTGGAATAAAATTTTTTGAAGATGGAAATAATTTAAATATGTAATATACATTGATATGGTAATTTATAATTTCAAAAAACATTATTTTAGATAAATTTTGATTTTTTAGATTCCAATTAAATGATTTTGGAATGAAAATAACCCAATGGATTTTGTGAAATTTTATCCCACGAGTAAATATTTAAACACAAATTATTTATCGAGTGATTATACATTATTTTTCATAGTATCATTATTATAGTATATTGTAATTTCATGTTAAGGATTTCCATTTCAATTTCAGTGTTTAATCTATACAATGAAACCATAATTGATACATGAATATTAATATAATGTTGGATTACTTTTCTAATAATTGGAATTTCAAGGATATAACCCTCAATAATCCCCATTAGATAAGTAAAAATTATAATTATAGATATTATTTACCATATATTTCATATAAAATATATGATTATGATTTCATTTTGGAAACATTTTTTACTTATAAACTTATTCAAAAAATGTTTTATGTGTTATTCATCATATTTCTATGCTTTTAATAAAGTAGCATTACATTCATAATACTTTTACTACATTCAATTATATCGTAATCCCAAAATTTAGTTTAATTCCTAAGAATAAATAATCTAATTTCATATCATATTTAGTAATTCATCTTTAATGAAATTATAGATTTGAGTTTGAAATTTTGGAAATCAAAATATTTAAGAGTATGTATATTTGAAACTTCCATGATTTCAATGTTTATAAAAATACATTAAAATATTGATAGAAATGAACAAATTATAATTATAGTTTTTAACCACTATTAAAAATATATATATTTATTATAATTTATTGAATATTTTGGAAAAATCACATATTTCATTCCCCCACAGAACAGGAGAATATGTAAAAATGTATTAACAAAAGAAAAAATCAAATGAGATAATAAAACCCCCTTTAATGTTTATAATGAAGGTTTTGGTTCACCACTATGGAACACCATGGTGTACTAATTTAGTTCATTTTTTGAGAACCACATGAAACATGAAACTTTACATTTTTTTCAGTGCAATTGACACCATTTGGACCAAATTTGGACCAGAGAGACGTCAATTTTGTTTTTTTCATTATAGAAGAAAATATATAAGAATTATTATGAAATTTATAGCTATTTAAATGAATTTTTATGAATTTTAAAATTTGAGAGACCTTTTCAATGAAAAATATAATAGGACATCATTATATGTATGGAATTTGATGGGTCCATGTAAAATGATATTGAAGAATATATAAAGGATATATTGACCTTGTATGAATAAAGTAGATTATATAACCATGAATAATTTTTTTTGATAATTTATTGAAAAAATAGAATTTGTTAACTGTGATTGAACTAGATCAGTTAAATTTGATACAACTTTTTTGGATCGTATCACATGTATTTTTAATACCTCCATTTCCTTATAAATAACTGTAAGATGCCATGTTATTTTTTAGTGTTGATATATCCTATTGATGATTCATGGGTGTTGTGTGTGGGGAAAGTGTCTATAAATTTTAATGGAAATATATTATGAATTAAATCAACCCTAAAGTGACCCTAGTTACACGATTGTACTATAGAGGATGCTATAAAATCAATTTTACAAACATAATTACCTTGAAAGAGATTTAAAGACAAGATTTGCTCTTGGGAAATTACAATAAATTCATCAAGAGTAACGGTAGATCCATATATGAATAAAGAAATATATAATATTAGTGGGAAAAATTTTCTAAATATTATAATGTTTTGGTTCTGGCCTATTTTATTCTTATCTAACCTTATAAAACATATTAAATTTTAAATGAATTTAATCACTAACAAATACTAGATTTTTTCAATTGATTACTAGATATTGTATAAATACTTACTCGTGGGAAACACCCTTAAGGTTTGGTTTTTGGAAGATAACGTTATGTATATGTGATATTTTAAATCAACGAAAACTATTATATGTAATGATTTAAATTTAATTTATCACTAGAAAGTAAAATCTAGATGATCTTATGTTAGGATTTCCCATAATATACATGTAATATAGATTATAGGGTGATGTAAGTATTGATGTAACATTTATAAAAATTAAGATCTCTAAAATTTTTGTACAAATTGAATTTTTTTGATCATTTATATGTTTCTCTGTTTAGATGGATATAAAATTTGACACTTTATCCTAATATTTCATAGTATATAGTGTCAGATTTACCTCTGTTATGTACTTTTATGATGGAAATTAAATGGTCTATCTCTACTAATATTTCACTATGAGCTAGTGAAAAGATCAAGAGTAACCCCCATTTCTCATATTAAAAGTATAAGAGTAGATGACAATAGTTGAGGAAAAAAAGCATCAAAAAAATTGAATTAATTACTCTTATAATACTGAATGAAATTAAAACCAAAAAATTTTAATTATGGAAAAATAAACTAATCCATTATAATTGAAATCATGTGAATAGTATAAGTATATGAAAAAATATATTTAATGGTTAATATGACTAGCTATATTAAAAAACCACATCAAATATACATAATTAGAATTAATATACAACCCTCAGTATGTTTTAGTGGTATTGAAAAACAACCATAAACTCTATGTGATGGTGAATACCTTGTATGCTTGAATTAATATTCCCCAATACCTCTTGTGATAGAATCTTAAAAATATTAAAAATTTTATAAAATGTAGGGGTAAACAAAAAAACACTAAATATGTGAATTCACTAAAACCAAAACAATGATAATACGAATAAAAAATACTAAGGTTTCTGAAGTGTAGTAACTAAAATAATAAAATAATAAATCCCATCTTGGGGAAAAGTTTAAAATTAGTAAATGTTTTTTCCTAAAAAAATCTATAAAACACGAGGTTATTGTTTGTGTCTGCAGTTGTATAACAAGAACCATCAATATATAATCATTTAGTCCCCCTCAAACCATATAATATCTTCAAGTCACTATAATTCCCAATATTTTTATCCTTCCACAATCCTACATAGTACCATAATCAAAAATAAACACTAAATCATAACCATAACCATAACCATATACATAATATTTATTTTAATAGAAGGATTAAAATTTTTTACATCATGTAATTTATTTTAGATAATGGTTTACACCATTATATAGTACACAAGTTTGGGTTTCATAGAAAATTGTACTACCATTCTACAAAAATCATAGAGATATAATAAAATAATTGCATAATAACCCCCCAAAATAAACATGAAATATCATATCATAATCCATAATTAATCCTATGAAACTATTATAATAAATAACCATTATTCTTGTATTTTAAGATGGAGAATAGAAATATAGGTACTCATGTGAAAGTATTAGAGTATCCTCATATTAATGAGTTCATATAGATCATAATATATACTACAAAATCAATCAAACTACCTTATACAAATCCGCATATATAAAAAATTTTAATAGAGAGGATTAATTTTCAACCATTATATGTTCAAAACTATATGTTAATCACAAGAAAATCATTAAAATCATAAAAAATAAGATTAATAATTATTTTCCGTTAATTTTAGAATAAAAAATAGTATGTGGTATCCCATAGGTTACCTATAATACCAATTCATAATAACTAAAGAAATAAACAATTAATAGGTTATAACACAACACCAATCATACTCCTATAAAAAATATATCCATCTATGGTAACTAGTAGAACACTTAGGCCATATAGTTCTGAAACCTATACCACAGTAATAGGTAATATGTGGTAAAGTCCAATAAGTGACATTGTACCCTTTCAATGTTAAATGAAACAGATGGTAAATACTATAACACATTAATGGAATATTTAGTAAAACAATTCACAGAATAATGGTGGTATAAATATATCATATCACCATGTTGAAGTAACACACCATCGAGTGGAACCATCAAACCATGATTCAAAAGTACCAACTCTAAAAAAATTCATAATAGCTCCCTGAATAATAAAAAATATATATTAAATAATCACAATAAAATCCATACATAATAATAATTTGTATACTAGAAAACTAAATAAATACCATGAAATTAGATGAATAGTGAATAAAATAAAATATTCAATAAGAATTTAATTAGTTCTTATACATATTAACAATAAAAGAAAATTATCTTTTTATATCTATTTTATACAAAATGAAAACACATGTTATAATAAAAAAATTAGTCAAAAAATGATCAGATCCACTCACTTCTTAATACTCTTTACTATATTTTCATTTGTATCCACTTTGTACCCCACATTAAAATTATCCAAAGGGAAACCCCCCCATATAAGGAAAAAAATAAAATAATTATTTGAGGATTAATACTATAGGTATCATAAGAACCCATATTTATACAGAAGTATCTCATGACAATATTTATATGTCTGTCAAAACTGACTCCTAATAAGATATAACATTCCCTAATAATAATAATGCTTAAATATAAAAAATTTATCAACTTAAAAATTTTAGATGATAGAATTTTCCTCTTTCATCTAATTAATTCACCCCCTATTCATCAAAATAATTTCTTATAAAACTAAGTACTCCAAATAAGAATTAATCTATAAATAAATCTTATTAAATTTTCTATTTTTTTATTAATGTGTAATGAAATTAATTCTAGAGAAAATCATCACTAATATTAAGATTTTTATAAAACCATTACACGTAAAATATAATTTATTATCTTTAAAATATAATTTAATTTTACACCACTATATTAAATACATACAGATAGAGAAACATAATTTTGGATCCCAAACTACTCCTCAAAATATATATATATATATATTAAAAATAGAAATTTCAAAATAAATAGTTAAATTATAATAAAAATGAATTCATTGTGAATTTAAGAATAAATTTGTATTTACATTAAAAAAATAATTCAAAATTTATCTATCTCAAATAAATACACTTCATTTATTATTTTACATTTGAAAAAAATATAAAACAACTTTTTAATCAAAAAATTTTAAAATAACCATTATCCATTTATAAAAATACATCATTCACATAAAAGTATAATTTAATTATCTATTTATAAAAATATTTTTATTAGGTAATTATTATGAATAAGTATTTCATAGAACCAAATTCATAATTCTTTTTGAATTATTTTATAAATAAAAGTAAAAAAAGATTTATTTCCAAAAAAATTTTCACACAATTCAAGCTTTAAAGTTTTTACTTGACCAAAATTTATAGTTTCCCCATTAAACATAAAATGAACTTAATTAAACCTTATTTTTTGAAAACTACTTGGCCATAAATTTATAAATATCTAAAATAAATCAATAATTAAAAATTTTCATTCCCAAATATATAAAGCATTAATCATATGATCTTATAGATAAAAGACATAATCTTTCAAAAAAATAAATAAAAGGATTTAAATTATATTTCTACCTTCATATATTTTCATCTAAGAAAATATTAAGATAGAACCATCAGTGAAAAATGATTAAAAGAAAACCTAATAAGAATGAAAATATATAACTTTTATTATTCTCATGTATTCTAAATCATACATCGTGTTCAATACAAAAATGAATAATGGATAAAAATAAAATAATTATAAATATTATTATAGTATATGGGACTCATGATCCTTGGTTTTATATTTTATACCCCCATGATTCTATAACACAATCCATTATGAAATTAAAATCTATATAACACAATATTTTTCTGGTCTTTAATATCTATAAGATGTAATGTAATTTTTTTACCACTTATTTATTTATCTCACCCAACTCTATCACAAATAATGAATTACGAATGTAATTACGCAATTAAACATATGAAAAATATTATATACTCACATTAATTATATATATAGGGAAAATTTTTAAGATAACTCATCACCCGTACTGAAAACCTAGAATGTCCAAATGAATCATAGTGATAACTTTCTTCCTCTCCACAACTTGCAATTCCCACCCCTAAATAAACTCACAAGAATGTAAGGTCACTAAATAAAAACCCTATAATACTATTACATCAATATATATATGGATTCTACTTACTCGATAACATTATTAAGAGCATATTAATTAGATGAAATGACTCTATTGTACTCTTTACTAAGTCTGGTATAACAATTTTAGTTTTTTTATATGTTCCTTAACACCAATTACAGGGTGGAAATTCAGGGTCAAAATTATTTTTCTTGAAAACCATAAATATATATTTTCCCCACATTAAATGTTGAAACCTATATAAAGAATAAAATGAAATAATTACAATCATATAATTAAAGATAAATTTCACATGGAAGATAATTTTTGTTAGTTAATATAATGGGTGTCTTATAAATAGAATACATTAGATAACATGATCGAGAAAAAAAGATTCATTACTACACTATTATTTCACTCATATAAAACTAATTAAAATATTGAATTTATAAAATTAGTCTTTCATAGAGAATGTTATAAATGATTTTTTACATCTATTATTAAATCACTGATGTTAAAAACTATAGATGGATTTTTTTAATCTAGTTATTTAATAAACATAGAAAACATATTTTTATCATTAATTAATTCCTAAAAAAGAATGAAAAGTAATTTTCAACATATATGATATTAACAATAGATATTTCAAATTTATAAAAAGAATGTTGAAATTTTATCTATATAATTTTATTTCATTTCATCCACTTGACATTTTATTTTACTATGAATCTAAGCCCCATCTCATCATTTTATAATGAAATTAGTCATGAATATAACTTTTTCACCATCCACCACCTCTCACATCCTCTCTTATGTGTTATTTTACATTCCCAATCATCCATGGCCTCTCTCTGATATTTTTGGGATTCTTTTATGTTACTCTTATTCATGAATCTACCTACTATTCAATATCAATATGATGTTTTATAAAATATTTATCAACTTATTTATTTATCTCACTAAAGTATATCAAAAATAATGAATTATGAATGTACTTCCATAATTAAGAATCATGAAAAATATAATATACTCACTTTAATGATATAGATAGGGAAAAAAGATAAGATAAATCATTAAACCTATGAAAAACATTGATTGAACCAAATTAACCTTAGTGATAACTTTCTTCCTCTTCACAACATGCACTTCCCGCACCTAAAATAATCTTAATAATATAATGTCACAAACTAAAAAATCTATAATACCATTTCATCAATATATATATGACTTCTACTAACGCAATAACATTTTAATAAATATATTAGTTAGAAGAAATCACTCTATTGTAATCTTTACTAAGTGAGGTAAACAATTATACTATTTTTTTCTCTATGTAAGAAATATTTAAATACAATAATTTTATATAGTAGATAAATGTAAGATAAATTTATTTTAAATAATATTAATATGGGTTACTGTCCTTTTATATGGTAGAGTGAAATTTAACATAGTTTGATATATAATGGTAATGAGGATTTACAAGATGAAAGTTCAGATCAAATTAAATAAATATTTATGATATTTAAGTTGAAGTAGTTGAAAAGCCACATATGATCAATACTCTATAAGGTTATGTGGAAAATTTATTGTATCACAATTTTGATAAATGAATGGTTTTATCAACCGTGTTAATATTTGATAAGTTTAAATCCATGAATTGATGGATTGAAAACGTTTTTTGAGTTTCTATAGGTGTTGAAAGACATAATTACCATGGAAAATAATTCAATAGATGCATAGTATAATGTGAAAATAATTGTTTTCATAATGGGACGGGATTATAAGTATTAATTCCTTCCCTAATGAATATTTTCAATATAAGAAGGAATATTAAGGTTGGATAGAGGTTCCTAAATGAAGGATATTATAAAATAAGTTGAAAGAAAAAAGAACGTTTGATTTATCTATTATGCCGAGTAATAAAAATGTATCTTGGGTGATGTGACATATTCTTATAATACTTCTTTTAAAACATTTTTTTAAATTCAAAAGGTATAAAATGATTAATATGGAAAATAGTTGATAAAATAATTTATATTAAATTATATCATCAAGGTGATTGTCCGTAATGGATGAAAGGTGATGAATAATTTCCTACACTCATAAACCAAGTTAGAAATGAGATAATTGGAATGTACATAGATGCGCATATAATATATTAGAGCCTTAGTAGAAAACATAGTTCATGACCCATTTTTTTGGAAATTTATAACTTATCTCCAAATTTTTTCATAAAGAATAAATATAAAATGTTTATTTTAATGATGTTTTGATGTTAACAGCCTAGAAATGATATTGATGTTTAATTGGTACAATTATTTGATTATATTATTTTCTTATGGGAAGAATGTATTACGGTGTATGAATATTTTAAAAAGTAATATTTTTAACAAAATTCATTGATTGTGTTCACTATATATGAATTACCTACTTATGAAAGTTTTTGGATACAATGTAAAAGGGGTACAAATATTATCTGATTTTTAAAGAAGGGACTTCATGTTATTGGTTAAAAAATGAGAGAAAAATATTATACTCGTTTCATAAAAGTTTTTCTCAATAGATCAGTCCAATAAAATATTTAAAAAGGCATTCCAAGTATTATAAAAATTTGATTTTAAATTAAATACTTTTTCAACCTATTAGTATTTTCAGAGGGTGAAAAATTTATGTCACATTTTTTAATATAAAAAAATTCTTGTGATGATATAAATATATGGAATAAATGATCAATATTTTTTTCAACTTCCATATTTGAGATTTCTTGATGTAAAAAATTACATTTTTGTGATATTTTTTAAGAAGAATATACCAGAGAAGCTCACCTAGGGGATAATCCCTTGACGATTTAATAAAAAAATGAAAAGGATAGTAAAAAAGTACAACAAGCCAATAAAGACAACTACATATCATAAAAACCATTCCTATCTCTACATACATTGTAAAAAGCTTCATCCGCAATAAATGATTCACATTCGGAACATTCATAATTATTTAGAACGTTAACATACTTCCTTCACATATTCATCCGTTCCAAGGATAAAAGCTCAATGTTTCTACTGGAAGACCTGGTGGACATCAGCTTTGGCAAGTAGGAGTAGTCCTTCCTTGGCCTACGTCATGGATGATCAGTCATGACTTCCTGAGTCCCGATCATCTTCTCCATCCCGCCCTGAACTACATCACTAAATGAAGGCTTGATCAAAACACCAACATTCTCATTTTCACTCTCAAAGCAATATCCCCATTTTCCATGGAGAAGAACATCCCAATATCTATCAATGTCTCATCTTCCATTCTAGTATTTTCCATTGGTTTTAATCACTTCTAGACACCTTGGTTGTTCCATAAACTTGTAACTAAACATTGTCTCCTACTGCATATCTTTTTTTCTAGTGTCACCCTCCTGGGAAGGAGGCCCAAGCTGCATAATGGCAACTTCAGTTATTGGAATATCCTCCTACACATTCTCCTGCTCCAACTCTTGGAAATTATTTCCTATAAAAATTGTGAATCCCACACCCCCCATAATTCACACCCCTCCCTTGTACCCCATTAGCAACTACAGAACCTCCAAAGGACCACTATCAGAGCCAATATCATCCAACTTTCCTTCAACACAGTCGCTAGTCCCTTACACCAACCGTCATCTTTTCTGTCATTAGATAATGGCACAAAAACCTCATGTTGTATGTTTTTTGTAGCTACATTGACAATTGATGGACCACCCATGTCACCAGTGCCAAAAACATCCTTTTAAACAGCATTTTTGACCCCATCCCCCATCTTCAAATCATGTCGAAGACTACTGAACACTGTATAAATAGCTAGATTTAGGGATGCCCCTACATAATCCCTCAAAGGTGCTGCAGCCCAGTTCTCCACACCATCTGCATTTCCAGAAACCACATCTATAGCAAACATCAACCTCAGACCAGAGGATTTTCATATCCTCTCCCTTGGACTAGAGGTTCTTTTGTTCATCACCTCACATTGACATTTCGAGGCCATATGCCTCAGTAGAAAATAGCTCTTGCAGTAGTCTACCCAAGATTTAAAGACGGTCACCTGCCTCTATCTGAACTCTTCACCAATGGTAATCCAAATCCAATCGACTAAGGGCCTTGTGACATCCACCTCAACACAAAGTCAGGGATTGGTTGGATGGATTTTAGTGGATGTTCGAACATCGGAATTGAGAAACCGACCCACCATATTTCCAATCATACCAATGATTGCAAGATTTTGGAAAGTTAGAGGGAGTTGAGGGAGACTAACCCATGCCGCTATGGTGGATGGATCACGATTCATACATAGATAAAATAGACAGCGAAAGAGGATGAACCAGCAGCTGATGCGTCGACCAGGGGTACTAGACCAGGACAAGATAAAATCATATTCCGAAGAAAACCGAATCATGAAGTGGCGTTTTTTGATAAGACCGACAACTTCATAGTCTTGCAAATCCCTCTTACCAAATACAAAACGACCGAAGTCGTCAACTGAGGGCCTTCATTGATTGAAACAATCCACCAGTGTCATCTCCAGATGGCTCGATGCTTCATAGAACTCTGATGATGAGATCAATAACTGAGGATCACCCAGATGAAGATCTGTAAGTTTCAGGCACAGTGAGATCGTCAAGAATTCTAGGAGAAAGCTAGGGTTTGAGAATGGGGTGAATGGTTTCTGTGAGATTGGAGGCGTTGAGACCCATTCCTCCCCCCTCCTACCTCTAGGAAGGAGAGGGAAGTCATACTAGATCATCTTATAGGGTTCCAAAACTATGGTTCATTATCTCCATTTTTGTGGGTCCTTGTTGGCATCTTGATCATCCTATAACAAGTCTTAATAAGAATATATCAAATATTTTTATTAACTCATTGTTCGATATTAAAGACAATAATAACGATTTTTTGAATAAATGATTATACTTAATGTTAATGGGAATACATTTGGAGTTATCTCCCACTCATAAAGGAAAATTAATATAATTAACATCAAGTTGCTTTACATTATCCAAGATGGAGATAATCTATTTTTTCTATACCTCCATGTTTTCAAAGTGACACTGTGTTATTTTCAAATGTAAAAATTTTGTGTCACTAAAATATTCAATGTTAATAAATATGAAATATTATAACATTAATTTTATGATAAAATAACACCTAAAAATTTCATTATATATTATACTAACAATTAATGTTACAATGACTAGAATCAACATATGTTATTTTTTAATTTCCATTTATAAAAATTTTATGAAAATAAATTCAATGAAAAATTTAGAGAATGGTTTAGTTGATATACTTTTAAAACTGAAAATTTACATTCTAATATTTTTATTATCTCATGGAATGTCTTATGATTTATGTATTTTGAGAAATAATGCATTTTGATCCCATATATTTAAATCGGATGTGTCATTTTGGAAGGTATATTATAGTTTTATAGGGGTTTTTTAAGAATTTATATCATCTTAATGTTTATATTGTTGATAAATATATTTCTCAAGAGGTATTAATGTTTTTATAAACTACTTTTATATAGTAGAGAATATTTATTTTCCTACATATCAGCCTAAATGAGTTTGTTTTGGGAGAAAGATGATCTGTGGATTTATAATAAATCGTCTAATAGGTGAAAAAATAATGCTAGAAAATTTAATCAAATTGAATAAAACTAATGGTATTCAATCATATATAAAATATCATATTAATGTTTTAAAAAGATTTTGTCAAAAGAAGAATGACATGTGGGTACTAAATGACCAGAAGAATTTTGCATTGTTCATTGAGACCATTCCAAGTAGATATGGTTAGTGGGTGGCCCAAGTTCAAATGTTGTTGCATGGTTTAGTTAAGATAATAATAACTACACATTTTATACCAAAGACTAGTAAAATGAATATTCTATACAAAATAGTAATGTATTGGTGTTTACTGATTTAATGTATTCTTTAAGTGAAAATGAAAAAATTAATTTTCCACATGAACTGAATATTATGGAGTTATTGCTTAAATATTGGAGATTTATTACATTAAAAATCGAATTAATGTATTAAACTATTAATGGGTTTTTAGTAACAATAGTTTTAATAATAATAAATTTTTCATGAAACTAGTATATTTTAGCATATTACTATTCAAATATTACTATATTATTATAGTGACACATGTAAAACAAAATTTATATGTTCTTGGTTGATCAAATATGTAGTGTTATATCATTTTTCAAAGAAAAAAGCATCTAGATAATGAAAATGATAATGAGGGTGATGAATTATGTGGGGTACCTACTTTCATGAAAACATTATTAGAGGATATTAATTTTTATAACATAGACTTGGTTTTTGTTATATTGAATGCTCATGAAGAAAGGTTATGTAAAAATTATCAATAAGTAATCACCTAATATTTCGGCTACCATATATTTATTACATATTTAAATTTTTAAATATTGAATAGTTTTACATATATTATTTCTAACTGTTTTTTTATTTATGTCACTTATTTTAAAAAATATGATAAATTGTTTGTCTGTTACTCAAAAATTCATTATATATAAATATTAAATTTTTATGATATTTTCATTATTTTAAATATTACTCAAATTTTTTTCAATTGATTATATTATTTCATTTCTCTTAAATACTGCCAATTTTTTTAGAACATTTGTTAACTATTTTTACAAATATGTTAAATTGTTTGTTTAGTTCAGTTTTTATCTCAATTTTCATTTTTATATAAATTTATATGTAACATTGGGATTTGTATTATCATTTATTTATGTTTTTATTTATTTTTAAATAAAATTTTATATGTCATTATTGTTTTCAATATTTTATTTTAGAATTTTAGTTAACAACTATAACAACATGATAAATTTTTTGGTTTATATTATTTTCTTTATTATTGTGTGATTATTAAATTTTTATTTAATATAAATTTAATAGTTGTATTTATGTAATATTTATATATTTTATAAATTTAATTTATAGGATAATTTCATATAAAAAATATTAGTCATCTTGATCTTCTATGTAGTATCTTCTATAAATTTATACTATGGAGAACCCTCATTCTTCTTTACAGAAATCTTCATCCTCAACATAGAAAGAGAAGGATTCCAGAGAAGCTAACCTGGAGGAAAACATTTATGTATATTATCACTTTCTCATAGTAAGGATTAGATTAAAATTTTAATATTTGATGGTAATGGTAATCTTATGGCCCTAAATTTAATGTGTTTTATGATATTTATGGCTATGAAATCTCAATAAAACATTAACATTTTCATTTCATATTATAGATGGGTTCACCAAACAAGACTAGAAGAACTTTGAGATACCAGTTTAGCAAGATTATTTATTATTACTTTATTTATTATTACATTTTTACCAATATAGCACATTTTTATCTTTTCATCTATTAGCATATTATTTAATTGACACTATGGGTGTCAAAATGAGTTTTTATCTTTTAATGTAAGATGACGGTAGTGGTTTATATCAATAACAACTTCGAATTTCATTTTTGGTTGAAGAAAAAAATGAAAATACATTGGAAAAATAATATTTTCTAATGAAAGATACAAGGAATATGTTTTCTTGAAATTATAGAGATAAAATCATTTTTGGTATTTGAAATGTCAAATTTTTTTGTTTTTTTTATAATCACTAAAAATGATCATAAAAATTATTTTTTTATTCTTACTTAAATCGAACTATGGTGATATCGTCAAGAAATTGAATAAAAAAATTTATAACCTCATCCTTTATCTCAAAGAGGGTTTCCAATACTTGATGAACAAATTATATATGAAATGTTAGAAAAAATGATAGTCGTGTCTTCCGGATCAGTAGAGATTTATTCTCCTTCAAACAACTTGACATTGAAAATGGGAAAAAGTATGGTTGATGAAAAGGAAAAAAAGTATATATGGGACTCAATATATATAGTTGGGAATATTTTAAGTGGCTATTTGATATATTTATAAACTTTTTATATTGTGTAATTCAAAAATAAATCTCTTAATTTTTTTTGGAAATCCCTTGTGGATCATAACTCACAGGGGACCTTCATACATGAGGGTAAAAAAGATATTATGGATAATTAATTAGAATACTTATAACACCTTAGTCACATAAGATTATATATTTTGAGTGTATCTATTAAAAAAATTGTTTATTCATTTTAGAACTTATTCATGGGAGGAAGTATATAAATGAAAAATAAACTATTTAGAAGATAATGTTAAAGAGATGGTTAAGAAGATAGAAGAGAGGATTAGATCATCAATATAATTTATATTTGTTGACATGAATATGTAGTTTCATGATACGTATCCTACTCTTTTACCTCTTCCTTAAAATCCATCTCCGCTACCATTACTTTTATATACCACTCATCTATCCCCTTGTTATCAGTTTACTATCTACTTTGAGTGATATATTGAGAATCACTTGTAACATATTGTAGCATATGAAATGTCACATTATATTAGATATATGTTAAATAATTAGAATAAGGAGATAGATAAATATAGATTAATGATACAACATATTATAGATGCATTAGATCAAGTATCGTTCCCTACTAATGTCGTTTCTATGGTTGGACACAGTTTTATTGATTTTTTACTTTGACTATCTAGACTTCTCTAGAAACCTATCACTGAGGAATGAATTAATTATCTCCTTTATTTAATATAGTTGTTATAATTTATTTTAAAATTTTAATAAATATATATATATTCTAGGAATAAATTATAGGTAAATATAAGATATATAGAAAGAAACAACATGTTGATGCCCATTAACCTTCGTAAAATACTTATTATGAAAGGATTTTTAAATTATCATCATTTTAGGTTGTTATTTTATTATGAGATTACAATGATTATTCACGTTTTTAGGTGAAATTAAAAACCCATTATTTTTATGAAATACTTCTTGGATGATGAAACTATAGATAAATTGGGACTCATGATGTTGAAAATGTTTTCCATGTAATCTTATTATAATATTACTTTCAATTTTATCTATCTAATGTAGAAAATTACCAATAAATACTATTATTATCCGTATTATACAATTTATATTCAGTATGATATGATATTAGTGAATGTATTCATTAATCCAAAACTTATTCATCTAATATAAAGGAAAATGCGGGATGATGATGGAATGAACTATACTTATCTAAGATTTCGGAACAAAGAAATTACATATTGTATTCTTCTTTATCGTGACATGTAAAAAACATTTATTTCACATAATGTTATTTTTATTATTTAAATTAACACTAACATTATATTTTAATATATTAGCGGATATTTGATACTATATTTTTTCATCTATAAGAAAAGTCGGTTTATCTTTTATTCTTCATTCATGGTGATGTGTGAAAATATTTAATGAAGTATTAGGGAGGCCAGTTAAATTATTTTAATTCTTATATATTGGAATAAATTTTTATTCTAATTCACACTTATCAGTATATATTAGTTCATTTATGAATTATATAGGGTCAATACAAAATAATATTAAAAATAGTAGATATGCATGCTTAAATGTGAATTATATTAAAATTACTAATATTTATTAGTTAATTAAAATGTCATTTTAAATTTAAGACATATTTTAAAACTAAATTATCATCATCATAAAGGATTTTCCAAATTATTATATTAAATTCAAAGATTTATGTATGAAATAATTTCAAATTTTTCAATTATAAATTTTCATGTGTAAAAATTTATTATTAAATTTACATTTATTTATCTTATTATTATATTGAGAATAAATATTTATTTTTTATGTTTTTTATCTTTTAGTTGATCCTTTATCTTATAATGTAAATGAGATAAGTCATATATGATTATAATGGTGATAATTATATTATAATTTTAATTCAAATTTATATTAACACATTATATTTGTAGGGCATATTTTGATATGTAAATTTGAAACTATAAGCTTGGTGTAATTATAATAATTCCATGATATAAATTTTTAATATATAATTGATATATATTTTTTAATATAATTTATACAAATTTATACTTCTTGTTTTTGGTTTTTCTTTTATTACTAGTTTGGTAACTCTCTTTTAAAATAAATTTTTTAGAAAAAATCACTTTTTTGTTGGTTATTTTTATATAAAAAATGGGAATTTATTTACATAAATGTAAACATTGTATTGTTCCTATAATCTATGTTTAAATATATCATTCACATTATTTATATAATAAAAGACATGTCAAGCATATTGATTTTACATTTTAGGAGGGTTTTCAGTGTTCTTTATGAAATGAATAACATTGAAGAGAACTTTTAACATTGGTTTTATATAATAACTAACATTAAAAGCTATCTTAGTTTCAGTTATTTTATAATTGATGTTGAAAACTCCATAAAATTTCATTTTTGAGGGTTTTTAATTTTTTTAGTATTTACATTTCTGGATGATATATTTTAATGAAATATAAAATAATATATATAAAAATATATTTAAAACGCCTCATTAAAAGTTTTCACTTATTATCTGACATTAGAAATAAAATAACTGATGTGAAGGTTCTTTTTTTTTTATAATATCATGTGACCAAAAATATAATATTGGTCCATACCAACAATAATATCACTTAATCAGCTTATCTATCTACTCACTATTTTTAGAAAGGACCATAATATATATTTGAATAGAGGACATTATAATGAAATGAACAACTTAAAAAATTCAGCATACTATGAATGGTGTTTCTCATCATTTTTCACGGCCATAAAAAAGTGGTAATTTAATTGTGTTTATAAATATTTGATTCAAAATCACAAAGATTGATATTTTCGCAATAATTATTCTATTATTCTCAAATAAGTTATATGTCCCTCTCTTATTTTTTGTGTTTTTAAAGCTATATTTATTTTTCAACCATATCATATCTTCCAAATATAGGCCACGATCCTCTCTAAAATTCTTAATATTATTTAATTTTTCATTCCCATTAAAAGGATGTAAAAAACATCCAAATTATTTAATTTTATAACCCATGATTATCATTGTATTTTCTAAAATTAAATGTTGTAAAACACATCATTTTATTATTTATACCACAAAAACCATTACATGGTTATAATTCAAGGTGAAATTTTTTTCATCTAATAATGTTTCATGCTAATATATTTATTGTGAAATATCATTCCCTTAATTATTTTATTACATATCCATATTTAAATATTTTTATAGTATCATTCCTCATGAAATTTTTTATACCACCACATTATGGTTTCCCTATTCACATTATGAATCTATTTTATATTGTAAAATATCTAGTATCTAGGAATTTTCAAATCACATTTCCTTAAAATTACCTATAACCATGCAATGATTTTCCTATTATACCCATGAAATGTAGATATTTTGAACTATAATCTGATACAAAATGTTCTTTTTTAATTATTTAGTGTTACATGGTATGCCATTTTTGTTACTGGAATGTTGATAATGTGTATTATCAAAGATTTCACTCCATCATGCACTAGAAATTGAATTTATGCCATCAATTTTGTGTTTAGAATACACTCTTCAAAACATTCATTCATACTAAATAATTTAGATAAAAACTATTTTTTTATGATAGTAAAAAATATTGTTTCTAAATATTTTTCATCCAAAAACATAATATTTTTTGATTGGTATCCTATAAAACAACAGAAATAAATATTATTTATGTTAGAAAATTTTTTATCCAGTATTCAAAAAATAATTTTACTTTAACTATATACAAGCTAAAAAAACATTACATTAAAATTAAATTAATTCTATCCATATAATATATCCATGAAAATTCATTAATTTCCAATTAACATAAAACATGACATTACTTTCCATATTATAGACATATAATTCTTGCTTCCTGTATAATGTTGAAGAATTATCGTCCATTGGGTTTGATAGAATGTATACAAGCATGTTATATAATCTGGAAATATATATCAACAATAACATACTATAAATGAGTAATGAGGTCTTTCCTATTATCTATAATCCAACATAATTTAATTTTTCTTATATAATAAATAAGATAAATTAAAAGGAATTCAACACAAATATTTTGATTCTTTTACTATTTCAGAACATCATAAAGGAAATATCATTATAGTAATAAGAAATAATTTTTTATCTTATTGAATATAAAACATTAAATACATTTAAATATATAATATTTTTATAGTGAACTATATTATTGTAAAAAAATAGTTACTCCCTCTGGACCATATCACCTCTATTTTAATATCCCCACATTTTTATGAAATTTATTTTATAACATTCTCAACCTTTTATAATAAATGAAAAGGGTTGTCTGAAATTTCTTTTATCACATTATAATCCTTTTACAATAAACCAAAAGCGTAATATTATAAATCTCATAAGAAAAGATAAATAAATTTTTCAATATTTAATTACATGAAGAGAGAAGATATTATAAACCTCATTATGTTGAGGGTAGTTTTTGAACAGAAATAATTTATCAAATTTCTTAAAATAGAAATGTAAATATTATTTTTGAAAATAAATGAACCTTTATCTTTTATTTTTATATTTTCTACTCTAAAAACCTTTTGATTCTCGATATATTTGAGGAATTGATATAAAATTTCAATTTTTTTCCATTGAATGTTTTATCTGGTATTTAATTAGATTTATAATAAATTTTTTATCACACAAAATCATCATATGGTTTACAACTTTTTTTATCATTATCGAATAACTATTACTTCAGAAAAATCAATTGTATTGATATTTTTTTGAAAAAATATATTATGTACTAGATCTTCTAAGATAACTTCTCTCTTTATTCTTTCTCATAAAAAATACATTTTTTTCACAAATAAATAAAGCTTAATCCCTTGTGGATTTTATATTATTTATATCACTATATGAATCAATATCACAATATGATATCATTTATTTTGTATTCATTGATTTCAAAAATAAAAAATAATCAATAGTGTCCATAATATACCTCATTATTCTTTTCGTTTCATAGATATATATTTTCTTAAAATTATAGTGATACTGATCCACTAAACATGATTCATATATTATATCTATTAATATTTCTATAATATATATATAATACTTCTAATTAATCTTCATAACAATGTTAAATGTATTGGTTTTATTTTCATATTCTTACAAAGTTTATATCTTACCTAAATAGGAGTCGATTTTTACTTACTATCATGCATTCCATACCTCATCAATTATTTATTCTCATTAAACATACTAGATATTAATATATACTCACCTCTAAATATCATTTTAATAAAACAAAGCTAATGATTTTTCCAGTCATTAATAATTCAAAAATAAATATCAAAATTCAATAAATATTTTTATATGAATCAAATTTTCCTTTACCAAATATAATATCATCAATATTAATAATTCTATAAATTATTATTTCATTATTCTCTTCACTTATAGATTACTTTGAACACCAGATTGGTTTAATTATGTCTTATTCAAGTATATGTTCAATTGATCATATCAAGATTATGGTTCTAACTTTGGACTATATAAAAAAGATAATTTATTAACATGAATTTCTATTATATTAATTGATTTAAAATCTATCTATCTATTTAATGTGAACTTTCTCTGTGGTAACACCATACAAAAATCATACCTTGATATCTATTTTATAGATTTTTATATTTCCCATGGGTAACCACTACAAAGAATAAATGAATCTATTCAGTGTATTCCAATGGTATAAATTTTACACAATATCAATATACTTAATTAGAGGATATACTTTACATACATGTAAATCCTTGTTTCTTTCCACATTTCTATTATCATTATATTTATTCAAGAACACTTATTTTGTTCTAAAATTTTTTTTCTGATTTTTTTTCATGTTCCCATATGTTGTTCTTATTTATTTTTTCAATATATTCATTTAGTTAATTGATCCATTACACATATTTTTGAAAACCCTTTAAATAATATGGGATTCAACTGCGAAAACTATTTTATCCTCCTAATTTTCTTTATTATTTAGTTTTTCATTAGATCTATTTTATTACCCTTTATGTTTGATTCACTTACTTTGAATCTTATTTTTTTAATTTATAGTTTTAGTATGAGATTGTTTCCCATAAACTTCTAATAAATTATCTAATTTAGTTATATAATACTATTTGTATATTTATAATGTGTTCTTAAAAAATTCATTCATAACCACCACTGTCTGGAATAATTTCAACTGTCTTTGAATAATATGATTAAATTAAAAATCTTTCATGGATCACAAGTACATAATTTTTCTCAATAATATTATTGGGCCTATTACTATAAAAATTATATTTCTTTCATTTAGTATCATAAATAAGAAATATTTCTTTATTTATTTCATACTTAGATTTTCCTTGAGGTACTTCTTTATTCTTGATAATCTTCATGAATAAAAATAATACAAATTGATTTATAGTTGGGATTCTTTGAAAAACCATATCAAAAGACATAAATTTATCTCATAAACTATATAATCCCTTTTTTACTATAGAATACCATTTTTAGTAAATTATTACAAAAATTCCTTAAAATATTACTTCCAATAAGTAATGAATTTTTCATTGTGTGATTTATCCTATTTCAATATCTATTTTGTTTAGAATAATTTACACTTGTGGCCTTATGGTTAATGTTATATTTCTATGTGTAATAACAAAATTTTATTGATGTAAACTATTTTCTATTATTTTACTATAATTATTTAATCATCCTTCAATATTGTTTTTATCTAGCTTAAAATAAATCTAGACGTAACACATCACCTACTAATTCGGAATAAGATAGATGATATTAAACTATAATCACTAAAAAATGTTTTAATACCATTCTGATTTGGATTTATGTTGATCCATGTGACAAAAAACATAGTTATTAACCTTTTTGTGAACATCATAATGTCTCTTTTTCTTTGGTTTATATATATTTTGAACCATATTTTTTTTATTAAAGAACCATAAATATTTACTCACTATATCTTAAGAATATATATTTTATTTAGTATCTTAGGATTTTAAATATCATCAATGATTTTTTGATCTTTGAGAATAATCAATAAAAGTATTTGGATCCATGGGTTTGGTTTTTAGAATTAATAAGTCATACTATTTCAGATGTATATGATCGATCCTTTGATTACATAAATGTTTTTCTTCATTAATAGTGAGAAAAGAAATTTTATATTAATTATAAGCATGATAAATATTAAATTTTTCCTATAACCATTGATCCAATAACTTATATTATTTTTTATATGTAAGAACACCCACTTGTTAAATGA
Source organism: Viscum album (assembly GCA_963277665.1). Taxonomy (NCBI): domain Eukaryota; kingdom Viridiplantae; phylum Streptophyta; class Magnoliopsida; order Santalales; family Viscaceae; genus Viscum; species Viscum album. Next base: position 674,323,032 of record OY728123.1, read on the forward strand.
GGCTTCAAGACCAATGATAGATAATTGACTCACAATCAGAGGATTACAAAACGTTTTATATATAAAGAGTAAATTTGTGTATATCAACTCAATTTTTTTATATTTATCTATCCTATATCATATATTCTTAAATTTCAATCATTAAAAAAGTGAACTATACCATTCATATGATTCTTCATATTTTTATAAAGGCTTACATTTCCTTTTATGTGAGATAAACTTCCACTATCATGGACCCATGAACTACTATTTTTATATAATCATATAAATTCCTTAGTCCTCTAATTTATTGATTTAAGGGGTAAGATGTGTTATAGTTTGTTTTTAAGGATTTGAGGGGGGGGGGTGAAGGTATGTGTTTTAGTATAGTGAAAGAGAGAAAATTTTAAAATATAATGGTAATGAATATTTACAAGAAGATAATTCAGATAAAATTAAATAAATAATTAGTATTATTGATGTTAAATTAGTTTAGAATCCATATATGATAATGAATCTATATGGTTATGTTGATAAACTATTGTATCATGATTTTGAGAAATATTTTTTTTATAAGCAATGTTAAGATTTGTTAAGTTGAAATCCATGAATTGATGGAGTCAAAATGTTTTTAGCTTATATATCTGTAAAAAGACATATTTCCCAAGGGATATAATTTTATAGATCCATAGTATATGGTGAAAAAAACATTTTTCCACATGGGGTTGAATTATAGGAATTAATTCCATCCCTCGTTATTGTGTGCTATATAATAAAAAATATTATGGTTTTCCAGAGTGTCCAAAATTATAGATATTATATAATAAGTTGAATGAAAAATAAAATATTTATTTATCTATTATCCCAAGAACCAAAAATATAGCTAAGGTAATTTGGTATCTTTTTATAATTATTTACATGAAACATTTGTTTTCAAATTCAAATGACATAAAAAAGTAAAAGTTTTCTTACATATGAGAAAATATTTTATAGTAAATTATATCATCTAGGTGATTTTACATAATGGATGAATATTGATGAATAATTTCATCCATTCATAAAAGGATAGAAATGTCGTAATTGGAATTTACATAGATGTGATAAGTCCATATCTGCACCTTAGTAGAAAACATAGTTCATGTACTATTTTTTGGGAAATTTACAACTTATCTTTAGAATTTTTCACGAAATAGAAATATAACTTGTTGATTTTAATGATTTTTTGACCATAACAACCTAGAAATTATATTGATGTATAATTGTTTCTATTATTTGATTATTTTATGTTCTCATGGGAGGAAGGTGTGAGGGTCTATGAATATTATAAAAAGTAACATTTAATAAAAAAATTATTGATAATGTTCACTATATATGAATTCCCAAAGTAGTGAATTTTTTTGGATATATTGTTAAAAGGGTATAAATATTATCCAATATTTTAATATGGGACTTCATGTTATTAGTTAAAAAATGAGAGAAAAGTAGTATTCATGGTTCATCAATGTTTTTTTTCAATGGATCAATCTCATCAAATATTTGTAAAGGCATTAAAAGACCTATATAAATTTGATATTACTTTAAATACATTTTAAATATATTAGTATTTTCAAAGGGTGGAAAACAATTATGTAACTTTTTAAAAGACAATAAAATCTAGTGATGAAAGAAATATATGGATGAAATGATCAATATTTTCGGATCTTCCATATTAGAGACATAATGAGGAAAAACATTAAATTTTTTGTGATGATTTTTAATAAGAATATATATAATAGTTTTATTGAAAAATTATTTGATATTAAAGGAAAGAATAAGGATTGTTTGAATACATTCTTAGACTTAATTTAAATGGGAATAACTTTGGTGTTTTCTCCCACTCTTAAAGGAAAATTAAAATACTTACCTTCAAGTTTTTATACATTATCCCAGACAAAGAAAATCTATTTTTATATGCCACCATGTTTTCAAAGTGATAATGTACTATTTTCAAATATAAAATTTTTTGTGTTGCAGAAATATTTGAAATGAATAAACATGAAATATTAAAACTCTCATTTTATGATAAAATAACTTCTAAATGTTTCATTTTATAGAATACTACCAATTTTTGTTACATATATTAGCATAACTATAAGTTATTTTTTAATTTCCATTTAAACAAATTTTATAGAAAATTAATTTATTGAAAAATTATGATAATGATGTAGTTGATATACTTTTTCAATTGGAAATGTACATTCCAAAATTTTTTAACTAATGGAACATTTAATGATTTACATATTTTGATAATTATAGCATTTTGATCATATATATTTAACATGGATGTATCCTTATGGAAGGTATGTAATAATTTTTATGGATTGTGTTAAGAAGTTATATCATATAAAAGCATCTATTGTTGATAAATATATTTATCAAGAGGTATTAATGTTTTTATAGGCCTATTTTATACAGTGGAAAATATTTCATTTCCTACATCTCAACCTAAATGTGTTTTTTAGGAGAAAGGTGATCCTTGGATTCAAAAGTAAGCCACCAATAGGTGAAAAATAAATAAAGAAAACTTAATAATCTTGAATAAAACTGATGATATTGAATTATATATAACGTCTCATATTAATGTTTCAAAATAGATTTTATCAGAATAAGAAATAAATGTGGGTACTAAATGAGAATAAGAAAACTTTTTATCAATTTTTCAATGATACCATTCATGGTAGATATATTTAGTGGGTGACCGAAGTTTAAATTTGATAACATGGTTCCTGTATTATAACAATGACTTTATATTTTATACCGAATACATGGAACCATATTTTCACATGAACAGAATATTATGGAGTTATTGAATAAATATGGTAGATTCATCACATTTACCATATAATTAATGTATTAAACTATAAATGGGATTTTAATAACAATACTTCTAAGAAAATTTAATTTAGCATAAAAGTAGTATATTTTAGAATATTAAAATAAAAAAATGACTATATTGTTATGGTGATAGAAATAAAACAAATTTTTTATGTTCCTGATCTATCAAATATGTAGTGTTATTTTATTTTTCAAGGGAAATAGTATCTAGATAATATAAAAGTTTATGATGATTAAGAATCATGTGATATCCATACATCTATGAAAATATTATCAGAGGATATAAATGACTATAACGTAGACATGGTTTGTGTCATACAAAATGCCCATGAAGAAAGAAAATGTGAAAATTATCATTTAGTAATCACCTAATATTTCTGGAACCACATATTTACTACCTCTTTAAATTTTTAAATTTATTATAATTTTACATATATTATTAAAAATATCATTTTTTACTTATGTCACTTATTTTAAAAAATATAATAAAATATTGGTTTAGTACTCAAAAATTGATTACATAAAAATATTTAGATTTTATGATATTTTCATTATTTTAAATTTTATTCTAGGTTTTTTCTAGTGATTATAATATTTCATTTCTATTAAATAACACCAATACTGTTGAGAACTTTTTGTTAACTATTATAAAAAATATGATAAAATAGTTTGTTTTTTGTGTTATATTTAAATTATTGAAATTTATATGTACCAATTTTATTCTAATATACAATTACTTTTGTTTTTAATTATTTAATCTATATTATTTTTTTCCTCAAACGTTTATTTAGTATTTTTTTAGAATTATAGTTAACTACTCTAATGAATATGATAAATTGTTTCTTTAGTTTAGTGTTTTTATCTCAATTTTCATTAGGTTTTTAAATTTATATGTAACATTCGGATTTGTATTATCATCTAATTATGATTTGATTTCTTTTTCTATAACATTTCATATGTCATAAATGTTTCCAGTATTTTAATTTGGAATATTAATTAACCATTATAACAACATGATAATTTTATTTTTTTAGTTTTGTTTAGTTTTTATTGTGTAATTATAAAATTTTTATTAAATTTTATATTTAACAGTTGTATATATGTAATAATAATATTATTTTTTATTTAATTTATAGCATCTTTTCAGATCAAACAGACAAGCCATCTTGATCTACAAAGGAGTATCCTCTATATATTTATACTTAGGAGCCTCTTAATTCTTATTTATAATAGACTTCAACCTCAACATAGAAAGTGAAATATTCTTGAGAATTTTACCTAGTGGCACACATTTAAATAAATTATCACTTTCTCAGAGTAAAGATTTGAGTAAAATTTTAAACTTTGATGGTAAAGGTAATCTTAAGGCCTCATATTTAATGTGGTTTATGATTTCTATGGATATGAAATATCAAAATGAAATTAAGTTTTTCATTTCACATTAGAAAAGTTTTTACCAAAAGAGTCTAAAACAACTATGAGATACGAATTTGGTAAGCTCATTTATTATTATTTTATTTTTTAGTAGTTTTTTTACTAATATAGGACATTTTTATCTTATAATAATATGATATATGATTTAATTGACACCAAGGGTGTGAAAATTATTTTTTTATCTTTTAGTGAAAGATAAAAGGGGTACTTTATATCAAAACCAACATTAAATTTTATTTTCGATTGAAGAAAAATTGAAAATAAAATAGAAACTAATTTTTTTTAAATAGACACAGGGAATATTTTTTTTGACATTATATAGATAAATCATTTTTGGTAAGTGAAATGTAATATTTCTAAAGTGTTTTTTGTATAATCACTAAAAATGATCATCCAGTTTTTTTATCCTTAATTTAAAAAAGCTATAGTTATATCGTCAAGAGATCTAATAAATAAATTTATACACTCATAATTTATCTCAACGTGGGTTTCTAGTAATTGAGGAAAAATGGTGTGTGAAATGTTAGTATATACCCACATTTGTAATAAATTTATTTTATAACTTTGTAAACCTTTTAAAATATACCGAAAGGAAAATCTAAAATTTCTTTTATCACTTTATAAACCTTTTTCAATACAATAAAATGTTATTATTCTAAATCCCTTAAATAGGATAAACCAATTGTTAAATATTTAAGTAGTTGAGGAGAGAAGAAATTATAATCTTCATTATTTTTATAGAATGTTTTTTAATTAAAATATTTATTCAATTTTCATAAAATAAAATTGTAGATATTGTTTTAAAAATATATAAAATGTTTTCATTTATTTCAAAATTTTCCACTCTGATAACCTATTGATTTTCAATATATTTTAGGAAATGATATAAAATATCAATGATTTTCTATTTGAATGTTGTATCATGTTTTTAATAAGGTTGATAATAAATTTTTTAACCCATAATATCATCAATTGTTTGATATATGTTTTATCATTATCCAATAACTATTAATTCATCAAAATCAATTGGACTGATTTTTTTTGAAAAAATATTTTATGGACTCAGTATTCTAAAATTAGTTCTCAATTTCTTCTTTCTCTTGAAAGAATACTTTTTTTCACCAATAAATAAATCTTTATTCCTTGTATATTTTATATTTTTTTATGTCACAATTTGAATCTTGATGACTGTATGATGTCAACTATTTCATATAAATTTATTTATAAAATAAAAAATATTCAATGGTATTTGTAACATACCTTATTATTATTTTCATTTATAATAGATATATTTCCTAAAAATTACAATGAAATTGATCCAATAAACTTGTTTTATATAATATATGTATTAATATTTCTATAATCTATAGAATACTTTTGATTAATCTTCATAATAATGTAAAATCTGTTGGGTTTATTTCCACATTCTTCCAATGTTAATATTTAACCATAATGGGAGTTGATTTTGACTTACTATCATGCATTCCAAAAATCATACAATGTTTATTCACATAAAACACACAGTATATTAATATATACTCACCTTTAAATATCATTGTAATCTGTGAAATTAAATGATTTTTCCAATCATTAATTAGTAAAAAACTAATCTCATCATAGTAGAAAACAATTTATATGAATCATGTTTTCAATTACCAAATATTATATCATCAATATTGATAAGAGCCACAAATTATTATTTCATTTTTATCATCACTTATTGATTATGTTGAACACTATATTGGTTTAATTATATCTGATTCTATTAAATTATAAATTGACTATATCAAGATTATGTTTCATACTTCAGTCTATATAAACATTTAATCTATTGACATTTCTTGGTATTATCTTCCATGATTTAAAATCTATATATTTGTTTAATTTGAAATTACTCCTTCAAAACTTGATACAAAAATTATATCATGAAATATATTGTATATATTTTAATGTTTCATAAGGGTAACCACTACAAAGAATAAAAGAATCTATGCTATCTGTTCCAATGGTATAATTTTTCCACAAAATAAAAATACTTAATTAGAAAATATCTTTTACAAGAAAGTAAATCCTTGTTTTTTTCCTCATTTCTTTCTCATAATGTATATTCATGAAAATTAATTTTGTTTTAAAAAAATTACTTTAATATGAATTTTTGAAAGTTCCCATATGTTGTTCTTATTTATTTTTTCAATATATTAATTTATGTAATTAACCCATAACTCATATTTTTAAAAAACGACTAAATAATTTAGGATCTAATTGAGATAACAATGTTATCCCCTTAATTTTATTCATTCATTAGTTTTTTATTGGATCTATTTTGTCACCCTAGATATTTGATTCAATTACATTGACTCTTCACTTTTTACATTCCTGTTTTTGTATGGGATTTTTTTACTTAAACATCATACCAATTATCTAATTTCATTTTATAATAATATTATTTTTATTTAAAATGAGTTTTTTAAAAATTCATATATGACCACGCCCATCTACAATAATTTCATCTATCTTTCAATAATATGAATCAGTTTTATTTTATTCATCAATCACAAGTACAAAATATATCTCAATAATTTATTGAGCCTATTACAATATAAATAATATTTCTTTCTATTAGTAACATAAATATGAAATATTTCTTTATTTATTTCATCTTTATATTTTACTTGAGTGACTTTATTATTCTTGATTATGTGTATGTATGAAAATAATAGAAATTATTTCATTGTTGGTTTTCATTGAAAAAACACATCCAAAGGCTTCAATTTATATCATAAACTATATAAACCCTTATTTATAATATATAAAACCACTATTTTACATTATTATAGAAATTCATTATAATTTTACAACCAATAAGTAATGAATTTTTCATTATTTCATTTATCCTTTTTCAATATACATTTTGTTTAGAATATTTTGTATATGTGACATTATGTTTAATGTTATATTTCTATCTGTAATAATAAAATTTTATTGATTTAAATTATTTTCCATTATATGAATATAATGATTTACTCATCCTTCCACATTCCTTTTTATCTAGCTTCAAATAAATATAGACATACCATATCACCTAATAATTCAAACCATAATAGATTTTATTAAAATATAATCATTAACAAATAATATTGAATAACTTTATGATATAGCTTTATTTTTAGTCATGTGACAAAAAAAATTGTTATTAACCTTACCTAGAACATATGAACCTATCGTTTTCATTATTTTATATGTATATTTAACCATATTTTTTATTAAATATCCTTAAATAATTACTCATTATATCATAATAATATATACATTTTTTAGTTACTTAATATTTGATATATCATTATTTCTTTTTTTATCTTTGAGAAAAATAAAAAAAAAGTATTTGGTCCCATGGGTTTGATTTTTTGAATTCATGGATCATACTGTTTCTGATATTTGTGACCAATTAATTGATTCCATAAACTTTTTTCTTCATTAATAGTATGAAAAAACATTTTATACTTATTATAAACTTTATTTATATTAACATTATTCCTATATCCATTTATCCAGTAACTTATATTCTTTTAATATTCGAGCATACCTTCTTGTTAAATGAGGCATCATGACCAATGTTATAAAATTGACTCACAATCAGAAGTTGATAATAATTTTCATATATAAAGAGTAAATTGTTTTATATCAACTCATTTTTATTATCCATATCTATTCAATCTCATTTATATTTAAATTTTTATAATTTAAAAAGTTGAATATACTATTCATATTATTTTTCATGTTTTTATGTAGGCTTAAATTTCTTGTCATGTTAGATGAACATCCATAATCAAGATATTTAAATATGAGATTGAATAGATAAAGATAACAAAATCCACATTGAAGTGGATGGAGGTGATAAAGGTTATTTTCAAGGATTGGGGGGGTTAAAGTATGTGTTTCAATATTTTGGTGAACAAAATTCCCATTCTGAGAAGTCTTATGCCTTTTTGGGAGAGAATGGCATAGTTTGTGTCATGTTGGTTTAGCTATTTTCTTTATTTTAAGGAGTTATGGTTTGGAATACCTATTTTAGGGGGATTTTATATCATTTTGGTCATATATCAAATAAAAATAGTCATTTTGGAAGGAATAGTCTTTAGTGTATCTTAGTGAATGTTCTATATGAAACCTGGAGAAATGAAATTCCTATTTCAATATCCATAAAGTTACTATGAATTTTAGTAATGGTCATTTTTTCATGATAATATTTTTAAGAAGGGTTGACAAAGTGAGGGGAATTGAGATATTTCATGGTGGTCCTCATAAGGAGCCCTAGTACTAGGGTGAATAAATCATTACTTTAAATTATATACTATGTATATAGTTAGAAAAACATTTAAACCTGAAAATAATTCATGGAATTAATGAATATTTATTATATTTTCATGGTTAAAAAATTCATAAATAAATATTTTGAAACTATTTATGCCATGGGGATTCTCTTATAATTCCATTGATTTTTCTCTAGAGTTTAATTTTAATTTAAAAGAATATTATCTCACCATTTTAGTTATTTATGCCTTACTTAAATATTTTTCGACGCTAGTATCATCATTTCCAAATCCTAGGGATTTAAGGATATTTCATTATATAAAGAATAAATTTCAATCCATGGTTTTACTCCCCTCTATTTCTTCTTTTACCATACCAATTATCTTATTCCTTCTACATTATTCTCTCTTATAGAACATGGAAGGGGATTTATTTTGGTTTCATTAGGTATCACTTTAGGAATTATTGATGGGATGAAATCTAGAGGTTATTTGGAGTTTTTATTTGGAATCCAAATTGGGGTGATCATATCTATTCTCTATATTATTATGGTGTGTTAATTAATGATTCTCTTGTGGTAGGGTATTCAAAATATTTCTCCTTATATTATATATGAGTGTTTAATAATCGTGCCTATTTTTTTAATGCATAAGGTGTTGAAATAATACTATAGAAGAAAATGAACAAAATTAATGAAATTGTGTGGATGTGTTTACATGTATGTGAATTATATATATATTTGATATTTCTTATATGTTATTTATTTGGATGGTTCATAATATTATTGATATGATATAATTATTTTTTTGATATCTTTCCTTGTTCATAATTAGATAATTACTTCAATTTGTAAACAAAAATACATTGTTTAAATTTAAAAATATTTATCTTATTTTCAATGTATAAACTATTTAAAAAAATTTAATCATGTATTTGTGTGATAGATATAAATTTTTTCTACTATAATTATTGATTTCAATAATATTTTTTTTGTTTTTGTAATACTCTTGGTTAATTATTCTTGTCGTAGTTGGAATTTTTTAGAAGAATTATATTAGTGTGTATATAGATGAAATGGTAATGAGTTGTTAATGGATAATTATTTGTTTTTTCTATGATGGTGGTTTGATATATTTGATGATGGCATATAGGGGTATATATTATCCAGTGATGGATTTTAGGTTGTATCATTTTTAATGAGATGGTGTTCTTGTTTCCATTAAGATATGGTAGTGGCGATGTTTCAGTGAATAGATAGGTTATTGTTGTTTTCATGATTAGGAGTTGATGCAGTCATGTTTTAATTTCCTAAAAATTATGGAATGGTAATAAATTAATGAAATGATAAAATGGTAATGGTTTTTATAATGTGAATTTTGTATAAAAATGATGAATAAATACATGAAATGATTAATTAGAAGTGAAATTTTATAAGGGAAAATGGTGGAGTGGTTAGTAGATTATATATGATTAACTAGATTATTATTATTATTTTAACAAAATGCCTATATTTGGTGTAATGGTTAAAATTATATATTTATTAATATATTAACTAAATATAGAAAATGTTAATATTTCTATGAATGAATTGGGGAAATTAATGTAAAATTAATTGAATAAGTAATGAAATATGGATTTGTCTATAATTTATTAATGTGAAAAAGAATATGTTGCATGAAATATAGTAAATATTTTTTGTTTTGAAAGAAGTGATGTGGTGTAATATCATAGTTGGATAGAGGTTCAAATTAAATTTATGTGACATTTTTATATTTTTAGTAATAATATTGTAGTAGTAGTTTTTTGACTATAGTATGGGTATGTGTCAAAGTATTTATTCGCAATAGTTTATTTTATTTTTATGCACTTCCACTTGGGTTGGATAATTCATCCAAATACCATATAATGTTTTTGGTTTAATGTGTTTTCCTTAAAATCTTGGATGATGAGTACAAAGATTTATGACTCCCCTCCTATAACAACTTTTTATTCCTTAAGTTGTATGAGATACGATTCATTAAGTATATTTGGTTTCTCTATGGGTGAATGGTTGAGGAATACATGGAAGTAGATGGATATAAGGTTGATGTACCTTGTGATGATATACCTTTATCTAAGATTATACATGGACATGGAAGTTATGTAGATATGTATATGAGATTATGATTATAGTAATGCAGTTGTGGTTGTGTTTTGATTTGTGTGGTTTTTTGTTTTTTGGGTGGATATGAAAGATATGTGACAAACAATGAATGTGACTTTGGGATGTGAGGGAGACTAGTTCAGTGGGAAATTTAATGTGAAGTAACAAAGTATAAATTTTCCTCAAAATTATATTACCAAACATGTATATAGATTTATGTGTGTGAGACTTTGTGAGTTTTGGGAAATTAGTTGACTTAGTTAAGTAATGAGTTAGATTAACTATTTATTCACTAATGTATTAGTGTGATTCTTCCAAATTTATATGAGAGGTTTTTTGGAAGATCCCAATATTTATATTTATATTTTTCCTTAAACACGCACACATAAATATTTATATATTGTTCAGTGGGATCATTTTTTTGAACAAGATGGACATTACAAGTATGTGGCGGTTGTTGGTGTTAATTGGGATTCTCAGAGTTTCTTCCATATGGGTTACCATGTGGAAATATTTTTAGAGTTCTTATATTATTTGTGACATTACATGAATTGTGAGATTGGTTTCACTTATTATATTATAGGTTTTATTGTCGATTGTTTCTAATCCTGGAAATTTTGTGGTGAATTCCATCTATTTTCATGTTTCTATACCATTAGTGCTTGTCTCCAACTCATGGACTCTTGAATATGGTCTTCAAGGGTTATAATTATCTTCATTTCCATATTGGTAGGGGTTTTAGTGGGAGTGTTTCATGAAAAAATTGTATAATTTATTGTGTTTTAGAGTTATTATAATGTTTATATTTAAGAACTGGGGAGGAAAAGATAAGTTTTGTAGAGTAAAATAATTATTAAAAAATAGTCTATGATATAGGAAAGGGAGACCTGTTAGGGATGAGTTGATTAAGATCCCAATGGTCCAAAGACAGTATCTTAAGCATACAAGACATGAAATGTGATATGAAGCTAAGAGTAGTATAGAGACCTAGGAATAGTTCAAGAATCATGTTTGATTTAACCTATGATATACTTGAGAATGATTTGGAAAAATAACCTAATCTTAAATAAATTATATTTATAAAGTTATTATTCCTAGAATATTATTAATTATATTCTTATAGAGATGTAAAATGATAAAATTGGTTTTTTGGTTCTAGGTAATTAGGTGTAGAAATATACTCCCATAGACCATCTCTGGTTTTTATCAATGATGATGACTCTTATAATAAGATACTATGTATGTTTTTGTATAAATCCTACTAATGTATGGAGATTCAATTTGTAATTAGGGGGAAAATAGGTGGATTTTAGTGATGGAGATCACTGATAGTATACTCCGTTCTAGGAAGGATAATTGGATTTCATTTATCATTTTCATGTTTCATTGGGATGATCATGAGTGGTTAATATTGTTTCTTTGTGTTTGTACGAATTCAGAGGTACATGGGAGAAGTTATATGTTTATTTGGAAGCTAAGTTCCTTTCTAAGAAGATGATGATAAAATTATTGAAGGAGTTAGTTTCTATTTGAAATGCGAGATCTAGTGTATAATATATAAGAAATCAATTTAAGTACCATATTTATTATTCTTCTGATCTTATTACTGATAAAGAGGCTAGAGTGTGGAATTTTGAGGAGGTGTTTTATCCAATTATCCAATAATAGGTTAAATTATTTATGTTGACAATATAACTCAAGGTGATGGAGAATGAATAGGAAATAGAGAATACGATAGTGTAAACTAGTTCTCAATTAGATATATGTAATAATAGTTTATCTAAGATCAAGGTTGTTAATAATGGTTATTTTTTGAATTGTTTTCATGGTTTTTTTTCAAGTAAGGATCTATTCATAATGAGATATATGTTATATAATAGGAAAAGGATATCCCCATGATGTTCCCTATCCAAAGAGACATAATCCCCAGCATGATTACGGTGTTTTCCTTCATTAGTGTTAATGAGGAAGATGATTTGGGAATAGTTAGATATACTCTATGGTGTTTCTAATTCTAGGTGGACTAGAATTAATACCAGGTTACGTTTTTTATCTTTTACTATGGAATATGTGTTATTTCATCATGATATTTCCCCCCATAATTAAATTTACCTTGATTAAATATGTTGGAATCAAGGTAACGCTACGTTCAGTAGACTTGGTGTTGACTACACTAATTAGAGGTCAATATAGTTTATTTTTTAAGGGTTGATGTTTTAAGGTGATGTTGGGGAAATATCAATCACTTTGATATTTATAATGATTATTCTTAAACTATAAAGTTTCATCTTTAAAATGTGTTGGTTATATTCATTGTAGACAATTATTGATTTCATTGAGAATATAGATTGATTATTTTATATAAAAAATGGGCAGGCTTTGTTTTTAGAATGTAGGATCATGAGATGGGTCGTATGTGTGTGCAACCATTTTCTCCTTTTCTTGTAAAACTATTTTTAGGGATATTGGATATCCAAGAAGTCTTATTTTTTTTGTTTCTAGTGTAATTCAAAAAATTATTTTTAAATAGGTTGTAAAATGACCCCCTCAACATGATCACAAGTTTAAGATAGAGTTATAACCTAGTGTATCTCCAATTTTAATTTATCCTTTATTGGATAACTCATTTAATGTTACGAGGGTTTTAGATTCAAATCTATGATATATTGTAGAAAGGTTTCATTCAACCTTTAATGTTTATTTATGGTGCTAGAGTGTTATTTTCAAGAAGTAATATTGTAGTTTGTGATGTTGAATCAATTACCGTTGGTTGTGACATGTGTCAACAAAGAAATATTATACTCTTCCAAGGATTAATGATTTATTTGATTATTTTTTGGATGTGTATGGTTCTAGAATATTTATATTTGGATTGGGAATCATTATATTATTGTAAAGGAGGACCATATCCCAAATATTGCCTTCATATTTCATCATGGAAACTTAACATTCAAGGAAATTCCATTATTTGTCATGGAAACCCATATTATTTTCATGGGATTAATGAAATATATGTTTTTGAGTTCCAAGATCTATTTCAGTCATTATCATTAAGATAATCTTCATATATTCAAGTTCTATGAAATATCATATCATGCATCTTAAATATATCTTGTAGATTTATCATTGACATTATCAATAATGGAAATAATCCAAGTGCATGTTTTGGATTCTTAAGTTGAATTTTCTTGGGCATGTTATATCTCATTAGGAAATATACACAGATAATTTGATGATTTTGGTGGTTGTTTCTTAGATCTCACTCAAGAATGTGGAATAAGTTCACTATTTTATTATTCTGAATACCTACCAACATAGGCTTGTGTCTGGTTATTCTATTGATTATACCCACATTGAAATATTTTACTGGGAATGACATGGAATTTTTGTAAATAGGTTAGAGTTATTCTATATTTTATAATTTGATGGTGAATATGGAAAATTCTCCAATGCATTTTTTTAGAGGAATAATTAATGTTTGAGGGTTTGTATAATTATTTCCATTTAATTAGGTAGTATTTTGATGTAGCACAGAGAGGAGAACTCCAATGAGTGTTTTTTTATGATCTCATGAATGTAACTAAGACACCCATGATCCTTATCATATAGAACATTTATTTTTCATGTTTCTATAGAAACCCTATCTTATTAGGAATCACATTATAGTATTCATAGATCTATAGATCATGATATATGTTTTCTCATAGTTGGATTTGAATCTTTGTTAGTGATAGTAGATAGATTCTATATTGTTCAACGTCATTTAGATATCTTATTTGTTCGGTAAAGAGAATTTAGTAGCTAACACATTGATCAATAAGTATCATTGTGACGTTTCTAGAGTTTTGAAAGATGCATGCAGGATAATAGAGGATCTTGAATATTTTTATCTTAATATATAGTATGTCATTGGTGAAATTTTCCTATATTAGTATGTAGTTTCGTGTCATGTAACCCAATACTTAAACATATATTATTTTATGATTTTCCACATTCCATTCCAACAAATACAAACCTTGTATCTAGATTTATTGTTTATTTGTAAGATTAGATAAATAAATACATCATATAAAACATAAAAACATCATCGTTAATTGAAATTCCAAATAGTGATCTAAACTAAAAAATATATTCCAAAACAAAATAGTATACCCTGGGGAAAATAGATAAATAAAATGGTGATATATAAAGTAATGTAGGGGAATATACAACTAAATACAAATAAAATGAGTTTCAAGAGGCATAAAATGACATCATATAGAAAATTATCATATGAAAGAAACATGGAATAAGAAAATGAAATCGTAATATCACAGAAACAAGGATTATTTGAAAATAAGATAAGTCATGATATCATAAACATAAGTCAAGTGTCACTTTCAATACCATCATCATGATGTGAGAAAAGTAACATGGTGGATTATTTGTCACTCCCTAATCCCTTAAATAGAACATCATGGGATATAAAGATTTAAAAAACATTAGAGGTTAATAATTCGAGGAAAAATCATCACAAAATGAAAATCATACCTATGTGGGCCACATGAGAAAAAGAGAGCATACATATATCATATACATGATCATTCTCAAGATATAGAAGTTGGTTTTAGGGTTATGACAGATGGAATATCAAAAGGGTAAATCATAATGATTCCCAGAAGAATATGAAATATTTTTTTTTGGAATTTTAAAATTGAAAAATTAAAATTGGTATTAAAAATGTAATTATAATGTATAAACTTCCTGATAAGGATATGAAAATGAAAAAATATAAATGGAATACTTAGGTAATGATCTATTAGATAAGTATAGAATATGTTTTAGTATGGAAATAAATAATTGTTTTTTATAAAACCATAATTGTAACAAGAGTTTTATCCATAAATTAAATAGGTTTTTGATCTATATATGTTATAAGAAACATTAATGGGGGTGATTCATGACATCAGACAAGAAATTGGAATGTTCCTTTAAATCAAGTTTACATAACAGTGGGAATTTTAAAGAGAAATAAAAACATGTATAATCTAAAAAATTAAGAATATATTTAACTAAGAATATCTGTATGGTAAATTTATAATTTTTTTGAATATGATGATGAGAATAAGATAGTGAAAAGGGGAGAAAAAGAAAGATAATGTGTAACTAAAATGTAATATGGGTGGTAAAAAAGATCCTTACCTTGGGTCTCAATTCACTTTGTACTTTTACTTAAATTTGTAAATAATTAAATTAATATTATTAAATACATAAAAATAAACATATTAATATACATTTAATTTTATACGTAAAATTTATTATCTTTATTTATTTATTTTTGACATAGATTCTTTTTACATCAATTTCTCATGGGTTTTTGGTTAATTCCATCATAACAATGTTGGTTTGATGACCATGGTCAAAATTGTTGTAAAATAAATTCCTGATCTCAAATTTTTAGGTTTATTTCCTTTATTATTTTATAAGAACAATACTTATATAGATTCAAATTTTATACCAAAATAGGCCAAAATTAATAATGGTTCCTTGATAATTCCATTTAATGTGGTTAAAGTTACTAAGTACATTTCTTTTTAATACCACATAAAAAACCAATATCATTATTAAAAAAATTATAGGTATAAAAAATATTATTTTTACATAATAAAAAAATTTCAAAAAACTTCCATGTTTGGTTTTCATGGAAAAAAACTTCATTTCATGTTGGTGGTAGTCTGTACCAATGCATTGGTGACACCTTCATTTTTCATGGTATGAGACGGGATAGGAAATAAAATAATTATCAATTTAATATTACAATAATTTTTATAAATATTATATTATTTAATTCAATAACCTTTGGAACCTAGAATATATAGTGGTGATGGAAAATTGAATAGTTTCTCATGAAGGAAATAGTTTGGACATACGTATGACAACATTTATATTTTTATCAATGATCTTGGAGGAAGGTATAAAATGGATATAAAATTGATATAATTACTTTTAATCATCTTAATAATTATTTTTTATCATTACGTCATGTATGGAGGGGTTTTTAGGTGTGTGGAAGAATAAAACAACTAGAAAAGTTTTGATGGGAGTATTACCTCACCCTTAAAAGTTCTCCATTGGGTGACCCCCTAAGGTTACATATATGGTATCTTTCTGAGACCAAGGATTTAAGGTTGTGTGAAGGGTTTTTATGAGATAATATGAATGAGATTTAGATGACAAAAATCCTATTAACGTGTGGAGTAATGGGGGGATGTGATATTCTTTTATAACTAAAGAGAGTGGTTTTTTTTGTAAAATCTCTATAGTCATCAATAATTCCAATAGATTATTCATGGATAAATTATCAAAATTTATCCAATATTAGAGTAAGGAAGGAGATAAGGTTTATAATCTCTCCACCGTCCAATATAATGTATTTTTCTCACAAGTGTTAATCTTTTCACAATGTAAAATTACTTTTACCATAATTTACCCTTTCTACAGTAACTCCACTTTTCCCATACCAACTAACTTTAATGATAATAATAAGAGTTAAAATTATTTCAAAATTTTGAAATTATTATTTTCAATATAGAAAAAGATTTTTGAAATAAAATATATAGTATTTAGATAATTTAATTTTAGTATCAGCTCACATGACATGTAAAAACCATTTCTTAGAAAAAGTTAATTTTAACCTTAAAATTTATGTCTGGGATAATATTATCAATGTAATTTTTTTAAGAAAAAAATTGAATTATTATTAAAAAACTAATTTTTCCCATTTATGAAAATAAAAAAACAAATTTTACAAGAAAAATATTTAATTTAAATAAACCCCAAAAGAATTTTTTTATGACTAAATATTACAAAAGTCCCAAAATTCAAAGCATCTGATTTCAATGTTAAATATAAAATTTTGGAATGAATATTTTTATTTACAAAATAAATTTTTTATTTTTATTAATTTGAAAGAAAAGAATATCTTATAAAAATATCATAAAAAATTACAATTCTGGTAAAAATAATATTGTTCACTATTCACCCCAAAAACCAACTATTTTAGAAAAATGCAAAAAATTAATACAAACCTCATTTTAACATTATTAATATAAAAAATTATAATGAATTTATTTATATTCAATTTATATGATTGAAAATTATTTTTATATATAAGTTCATTAAACGTAATAAAAACTACTATTTTGGAAAAATCATTTTTAAGCATGAAATATATGTATATTATTATCATACCATAAGTTAAGTTTCTAGAACATAGGTAATATTATAAACATATTATGTTTATAATTAATGGTATGATGAAATTAGTTCTTATAATCTATATTATCTTATATTCTACAAATATATACTTATTAGGGAAATTCAAATCTATAATTTCATAGTAGTTGCATTCTTCCCCTCTTAATAATATTTTATATAGAAATTACATTACATAAACTATTTCTGATAATTTGGGTACATATGTTTCATTATATATTTGGATTCACTTGTCATTTATTCATACTTATGGTTTCACCAAAGTACCATCACTGGGTGAGTTGTATTTTGTATATTACTTTTCCTCTGTAGTCTAAGATCTTCATTGAATACTCTTAGAAAGGGATATAATAATTTAGGTATACCACCAATATATTTAATAAATATCATGGATTTTTTATTTACATAATCAAGAGGGATATAAGGAAAAAATCAAGCACTTTATATTATTTTGGTAGGTGAACAATCCAATATTCCATAGATCTAATGCATTGAAGAGTATAAAAGGGGTAAATACATCCAGAACATAGTTTACCTTTATTCCAAAACAAAGTGGATCTATTACATTGATATATATATATATACAAATTCGTTTTAATAACCTTAAACTCAAAGTCTCATTTATGGGTATAAAGCAACTCTTCTATCAATTTGGGCCATCCGGACGTGTTGTTGAATATTTTAGAACATATTTACTATTTATGCAACCATCTTAGGTCCTGGAAAACTTTATTCACCAACTTCATCCTAGCACACAGGAGTTCTACATCTCTTCCTATAGATAGATTCATATGTGTCTTTATAAATGATCGAGTGGAAGCTATTTTATTATGAGAACTCAAGCAGTTGGAGATTCTTATCCCAACCTCACTTGAAGAACATAGTGTAATATATCTATAAATACTCAAGTGTTTGGATAGTTTATTAATATTATACTTCCAACTGGGGGTCATATTCTAAAATTAAGATTAGATATATGTTTAGTTCATTCTAATTACTCCTCCATAACTTTGATATAAACCTCAAATCATAATTAGATAAAATAGATAACGGTTACCCATGAAGACTTTCTACTTCTAAAATTTTTATATTTTCATGGTGATCACGTGAAAAGTACTCTAAAATTGAAATAAACTAAGTAGTCTTTGTATGATGGTATACCATAGCCTATATAGAATTACTCCATTTAGATGTATTTGGATGACCCATGAAAAAATCCATAGTGATTTTTTCTCATCTCTATGTAAGTATTGGAAATGGTTATATCATCCCAAAAAAATTTTATTTTCCACCATCACCTGCTGAAACACAAGTCACCTTGATATATATTATAGTATCTCTTTATTCATAATGTTCCAATAATAGGGATCTTATAGATCTTTATATATCTTCATACACCCTAAGTTAATATTAAATTCTGAGCTACGATCAACATTCTATAGTTATTTTTATCTCTAAATATGGGGGTACATATAGGGATTACCTAAATCCCACAACTCATTAATTATTAATATTAAAAATAATATATTTTACATTCCTCACAACATCCAAATTTTTCTGTATCTCTCTATCAAAACTTTTATAATTCTTAATATTCTTTATAAGGGATGGGTAATAAATAATTTGAGAAAGGATGGATGATTCTCCTTTCATTATGATTCCATATACATTCCATGCATATCAAAGAAGATCAGATCCTTCTAAATCATCGTCATAGAGAAGGTTATATGATCTTTTAAACATAGAGAATATACCACTTTGTTCACATTCCCTAGATGATATTGGATTTATATATCATAATCCATGATAAGATTTAAGCATCTTCACTGGGGCATGTTGATATCCTTTTATGTGAACTTATATTTTTGGTTTTTATATTCTAAATGTACATCACAATTATCTATAAAGAGATAATGATTCCAAATATTTAATGGAAATATTACTACATTAAACTCATGATTTTGCATTATATAGTTCTGTTCATGCACCATCAATTTTATTAAGGCATAAAATATCACATTATCACTTTATATGTGTATGAAACCCAACCCCATTTTCATGATTAATCATTGTAGATGATAAATCCTTCAACTCATGTGGGTATGGTTAGTATTGGTTCTAAGTATATCCTCTTCTTTAGCTCCTAGAATCTCTATTAACACTCATCTATATAGTCACACTACACTCCCTTTCCACTTTAATGTAAGCTTGGTTAATGGGTTTGAAAATAATGAAGAGTTTCTCTATACTTTCCTATAGTACCCAAATGATCGGAGGAAACTATGCATATACATTATAAATGTTGTTATTGTCTATTAATCAATCACTTTATTCTTTAAAGGGTATAAAAATATTCTATTAATCATGATAACATTACCCATGAATGTTATTTTCTGTATCCAAAACTCACATTTACTATAAATTTCATATAACTTGTCCTTCTGAAATACCTTTAGGAAAAAACTCAAATTATCTTCATGTTCCTCCTAGTTTTTTGGTTAATATACAAATATCATTCATAATTAATACACACAATTTGTCATGGTAATCTCTAAAACCCCTATTCATTAATTCCATATAGATAGTTAGAGCATTGATGTGACCTAATATCATGACTATGAACTCATAGTTCTCTTAAATTGCATAAAAGGTAGTCTTAGGAAGATCCCCCTTTACATTTAATTGATGACATATCAATCAATGGTCCACCTAAGAGATGTATTGAGATCCGCATAAATTATCAAAATAGTTTGACCATCCATGTTAAAGGATAATTATTCTATATAATGATCATGTATAGTTCATGGTAATCAACAAATAGATACATTGATCCATCCTTTTCCATAAAAAGTTGAATCGGTGGACCCCATAGTGAATCACTTCTATTTATGAAATATATGCCTATATTTCTATAATTTATTCTTCAGTTTATCCAATTCAATGTTTGTTATTCTATAATGAGTATTGGATATTGTATGATCTCTAGGTATAAGTTAAATTCATAACTCATCCTATATATATAAGGTAATATAAAAAACAATTTTTGGAATAAATTAGTGTAATCCCTCAAAATGGACAAGTATTCAAGAGTGTAGTTATACTTTGTTTTGATCCATTTAGCTAGATATGATTTCTCATAAGGAAAATGTATTCATGCTTTTGAGGA
This sequence comes from Viscum album, assembly GCA_963277665.1. NCBI lineage: Eukaryota > Viridiplantae > Streptophyta > Magnoliopsida > Santalales > Viscaceae > Viscum > Viscum album. The sequence goes on from OY728123.1 coordinate 674,344,193, forward strand.
TTTTTAAAATGGAAGTTAATCAACCACATTATGATTTTATTGAATTTTAGGGTAATTTGGAATATGTATAACAATTTTAGTCATCTAGAAGTTGATGCAGAGTCTATGAAGATTCCACTCGTCTTTTCTTAGTATAACATCAAATTCCACTAAAGGGATTATGAAATGGTTTTTTTTTGATATTAGTCCCACTTATATAAACATGGAAATATTTATATACTAGAGATGAAACAACAGATCTATATGATATTTTCCTCAATAACCTAACCTCAATGTTTTTCTGTGGGTTTTGAATTCTTCTATTATACATTCATGATATGAAACAATATATAAAACCATAGTTAAATATTATGTTATCCATTATTGAATTAATAACTAGAGTAGTTGTCACAAAATCATTAACTTGATCAAGCTATATATTAGTGATTTCATATTCCCATCTTTATACTTTGGTAGTTCAGTACTGTTCTCACTAGTTATCTTTGATTACCATTGGCTTAGTGCATTGGTTAGCATAGTGTCCATGTTTATTCTAGGTGAAACATTATAAAACAATATGGGGATTGACATGGAAACTTTTTTCATCAAGAACACTTGTGGGATTATTCATCTTACTTATACAAAACATGGATTGATGTCACACTATTCCGCACTTGAAATTTGTTTTGGCCCCCTTGAGTTTGTTTCTAGGATAATTATCCCATAATTTTTATATATCAGGTGTTTTAATTTCTTATTTTCATGAGTTTTATGTGTTGATCTCCCCGAGTTAAACTTTTTTATTTGATTTTTATCTCTAATACCTTGGAATAACAAAGAATCACCAATTTCAATCTCAACTTTAAGGGAATACTGTAAAACTTATTCATAGATTTTGAAGTCTAGAATTTTTAAATTTCTTCATAAACTCAAATTTACCTCAATAATGAAGTATTTTATTTAAATTTCAGTGTTAAATAAAAAAGCAAAGGTTTGTCATGTAATTCTTATTAGTTTCAATTTATAATATCTGATAAATTATTCCTCCTTTTATTGAGTTTAAGGGACTACCTCTCTATTTTATGATGAAGAGTTTAAGTGAAATACTTATTACTAAATAACATCTTGAATTCATCTTATTACATAAATTCCATGACTTACATGGGGTTTGTATTATTGATCAATTCCTACCACTGATTTTATTCTCCCTTAGGGATGTGAACAACCCAAATGAACTTCACATTACTAAAGTACTTAAATATAAAGAATATCTATAACACCCCATGATTTTAAAATAACACAAGGTTCTATAGCTTATACAACACACATCACCGAGCTGAAGTGAAAAATGATATATTATTATAATATAAACCAGTTTCTAAATTGGTGGGTATGAATAGAATTAATCAAATAATGAAATATATTTATAAATTTATAAATTAATAAAAATTTATTGACTAATAGTTAATAAATTTAAAGTTTTTTAATAGATTAATCTTATTCTATAGGTCATACATTTAATTCAAAAATTATTCGATTTATTTTTTAATGAAAATATTAAAAATAATTTATATAACATTTATAAAACTTATTTAATAAAAATAAATTTATTCTCGAAATCATCATATTAAAATTATCTTAGGGTATTTCATTCCAAGTATTTAAACTATTCAATTATATTTTGAATTAGTTTTAAAATATAATTAGTAACATTTGATAAAATATAATCTAATTTTTGTCTTTGTGATTATTTTTATACTCTAATTTGGTATAAAAATATTTTTAATAATTAAAAGTAATTATTCTCAAAAAATGTGTTTCATTACATTTTGTTTTTATCTTAAATTAATTTTTCTACTTATTGTTATTAAATATGAAAAAATAGGTTCTATATTTAGAATCAATAGTTTCAAATTTTTCAAATGGTTCCATTTTATTTTATATCATCAGAAATAGTAATGATAGAAATTAATTTTCATTAAGGCATGGGTAAATAGAGTAATTAAGGATAAAAATTAAATGAAAAGAACTACAAAATGTTGTAAACACTTGAAATTATTCCATTAGATTAATTTATATCATAAATTTCATTAAATATTTATAAAATTTGGAAATATGGTTTAATATTTCTTTGATTTCCACCTTTATAATATTTAATTAAATGCTAATGTCAAAATGTAACTTTTCTGCTTTTAATATATGTACTATTTTTTGATAGTGATGTAAAAACATATGTTTATTTCTAAATGGTTATATGAAAGATTAGTTTTATATCATGGTAAATTATTTTCATTTTCTGGTGAAATAATTTTCTTAAATTATTACGTAATGACGACACAATGTATATTTATTAATAATAAAATTAAATAAATGGTTTTAAAAAATATTAAAATAACACAATTTGAGTGAGTTATAGTATCCTATGATTTTTTTAGAAATCTATAACATTTGTTTGGTGTGTTAAAGCTTTATATTTAAATTATATATTTTTATTAAAGTTTTTAATGTAAAACTAAATAAATAGGGTGAAAAATGACATTAGTGATATTTTAAATTAAATAATATTTTATTAAATGATATAAAATTAAAAAAAACATATATTTACTCAAGGGATTTTTTTAGGGTTTTAAAAAGGTATATTTAAGGGTATCTTATCCTTTTATATTATCATTCTTGACAGCTAAATTATAAAAATAATTTTATCTCTATAATTTCAAAAATGGTTAACATGAGGGTTAAACGAAAATATAAGGATAAAAATAGTCTATAAAAGTTCAAATTCAATTGGATGATATTATTAAGACCCACATAATCATATAATTTAAATATGACATTTTGATCAAGTTTTCCATCAAATTAATTAATATTAATTTAATAATTTAAGTAATTCTAACAGTTCCCCTCTCATATCTTTTAAAAAGGACCAGTCGATTTGTTTCCTCACAATTATGGATAATACATAACCAAATAACTTTTCTAAATCACTCCATTCATAGTAGAGGCCCTATAATTGTTATAAAATAATATTATAAGGATTGAGCTGTAAACCTAAATAGGTTGTCTAAAGAAGAGGTATTGTTCTAAACTCTTCTTTTTTATTCTATTTCATCTTCTAAATCATCCAAAAATAACTAAAAAGTAATGAAATAATAAAATAAGTATCTTATATATAAGGATATTGTATTATTGTACTGTAATAATCTATATCCATCACCTCTTCTATCAAATCGGAAACAAACCCTTTATTAATTTTTACAGTGAAGTACCCCCTCATGAACCGATGTGATTGATTTTGCATCACTACCTCTCATGGATGTTTATAATGATTGATTTAATATATATATATATATATGATATTAATTAAATATTTATCATCTTTTAATGATATTATATCATCTAATTTCTTACTATATCAATCATTGAGAAATGATAACATTGTTCAGGAATACTTGTGGACTATCACCTCCACAAAGCGATGAGATTTGTTTTTCATCACCACATAAGATGGATGATATATATAAGTGTATTAAAAGAATTAATAATATATTTATGATGTAACAATCATTATATAAATCTAAAATAACACCTAAATTATTTTCAAAATTATCATTGTAAAATGAAAACTTTACTCATACATACATATGATCTACGGTCTCCATGATTGTAACATAGTTCATTTTTCTTATCCATCATTCATGGTTGGTTAAAAAATTAAAATCGATGTATAAAAATTATAATTATTTAATTATTATTATTCTTTATATGATTCAATAATGATCTCAATGACCATAGTAAACCTATCAAAGTAATTTTGGACATATGAGCCGAGTATCATTAAAACAATTGACATGAACTAAATTGATTGAGTAATTGAATATAACATAGTAATGAATAAAATAAAAGTAATAATAATCTAGAAATATTTCATTACCCTTGTAAATTATTAACATGATTTAAATATTTTGGAATAAAAATAATTTTTATGACGAGTCAAAATCAAAGAAAGAGAGACTTTACATTAAAAACATCATTTTAAATATTTTGAAGGATTATTTTCTAAATATTTTTTCTTACTTGTCCATATTATTATGATTATTTTATTAATGTATTTATATGGACCTGAATTAATTATATAAGAAATTTTATTTCACTTTTGTTATTGTTTTAAGTGTTTTCAAAAGGAATCTTTTTTTTAGTTTTTAATACGAATTTTTTTTGTAAAAAAGACAAAATTAAGTTTTATTTTAATGTATAAGATGTCATAAATTTTTAAAAACCCTATAAGAATTATTTTATGTTTTTTTACTTTGTAATATTTCATGTTTTAATCAAATAAAAACCCCATTACTATTTTTTGGGAATTTCCATGGGGGGAGTTAAATGTAATGGAAATTCTAAAATCCAGATTTATTCCCATATGGAGGAAAATAATATTTTCATGAGTATTATGAAGTAAATAAAACATATCATGAGTTACAAATATGTTATAGTTATTGGGAATTGTTTATGATTTTGGGGTTTCATTATAAATAATGGATGGATTTTTCCATTATAAACCAAGTATGGGTGGTTCCATTATAAACTAAGAATGAGTGGTTCCATTATAAATTAAGAATGGGTGGTTTCATTATAGACCAAGGACTTGTGGTGTAGAGACCTGAAGCTTGACGTACATTGACATTACATTACATTTGCGGAATACATAGTACATAACAAAAACACACACACAAGGATCGTAATAGTTTATTGTTTTTGGAAACTCGGAAAATAATCTTCTAATCCTGGTGAATGATCTTTAACATCTCCCATAAAGATATTACTTTTTTTTAATACCTAAACCCTTTATTTATATCCTGGGGAAAAGAAAACATAAAAGGGTGAGCTCAAATGATCAGTAAGGGTAAAAAAAAGAAATATCAATCACATCATATACATAAGCACATAACTTTTGGAAGTCTTAACCTGGAAAAGAGATCATAATTTCATAACCTGGGATAACTCATGGCAGTGAAATGTAATCACAATAGTAATAACTTAAAACATTAAACTTTGTTGCATAAACACATAATCATAGAGAATCATTTCTTATTAGTCAAGACTCATTGCCAAGACTATCATAGTGGACAAAGTCCCTTTCTGAACCGAGTCACCCTCGTTTCAGTCCTGTTTCACTGAACCGGTATAACCTACCGTTCCATCCATGTCTATCTCATGAGATATAAAATCTTTACCCAATGCATTGGAGGGAGATATAGGACCCACCCATCTCATAATGATACCATTCTTATGTGTTCCACAAAATCATAAATCATACATCATTTCATAACCCATGTAATAAAAATGGGAATCTTAAACATCATGACATCATAAAATAATTCATATAAGATAAAAGAATTCATAAAAATAATTCCATCACAACATTATCAAATCAATGTAATAATAGAGATAAAAACAGAACCCTTTATTATCTTAGATGGAAAATAATTTTGATAAAACACTTGAACTCCATTCTTGAGGAAAATATCATTTCTTCTTCAAAAACATTTTTCCTTTCTTAACATGTCATACAACTTTAAACTAAAACAAGTTGATTAAAAATAAACTTGAAAACCTGTAAAGGAAGCTTCTTGGAAATAATGTTTTAAAAATCCATTCCTACCGTATAAGTTAAAAAAACATTCTTCATACTTTTTTCGAAAAAGTCAAAAATTACCTCGTACGAAAAACGACAAAAGATTCCTTTCATATCTTTAACTAAAAACTCACCGAAAGGTAAAATTGGATTTAAACAATTTTAGATGGATGGAAATAACATTACATATTGAGGAAACATGTATGTGGATGATAAAATACACCCTAGTAAATACCAAAGTATAAACAATCTCGGATAAAAATGAGATTGTGATATTTCCCTTACCTTAGGTCCGACTTGCTTTGTAAGTGTCCGAAACTCCTCTTCTTTGAAGTGCTTCTTTGAAACCTTCTTTTAGGGCACTAAAATTGGTCTTTGAAGAAGACCAGGACCTCTAGGATGTCTCTAGGGAAGTGGAGAGGAGAAAGTGGAAGGGGTTGGCCGAGCTTGAAGGCTCAATGTGGTGTGAGGAAGAGAGGGAGGAGGTGCCCTTTTATAAGGGAGGAGAGGGGAACCTTTGGAATAACTAAAACTATTATTTTATTATAAAGTCAAGTTCGGTTTTAAATAGCTCAAAATTGATTTATTTTGAGGCTAAGGTGGGGATGGGTCGAAATCCTCTCATCCAATAAGATTTAGACAAGTTTAGGTTATTATTTTAACCTTATCAATTAGATTTAACTCTAAGTTAAATAATTTAACTTTTCCCGTGTCTTTTTATTTTCTTACACTATATGGTTAATAAACTTACCATATCAAGCCAAAATAACCCCAAGTTGTTTATTATTAATATATATAATCTTATCTAAGTCATTTAGCCAAACGTTTATTTTTAGGAATAAAATAACAATTAATAATATTATATTTGTTTTAAAAACTAATTTATGTCAATTTTGACACTATTTGGTACATGATTTTTATGAAATTCACAACAGAATGATAAGTTCGAACCAATTTACTTAAATCCACAATAACATGTCATATTAACCTATAAAATTAGTGTAAGTCATAAAAAGTCTCAAATTACATTTATTTGGGCATTTATAACATCAATTATGTCAATATTTCATTAATAAGACAATTGATGCATCATCATTGTGTCATAATAAATGGTATTTATTTAATCCCTAAAAATTATAAATAAATTCATATGATGTAGATAATTGTATTAGATTTATGGAGACTATTCATGTTCGAAGTTTCATGAAGTTTATCACTATAATAAAATTATTATACTTATAAGATTTAAGAAAGTGACATGTTGTCACATTCTTTGGTTTTAATAATAATTAAATTATTTTCATTGAAAAAATTTAATTAAATGAATCTAATACAACCATTAGGTGATATGGGTCGACTTTTAGTCATCCAATAGGATTTTGACATTTTTTAGGGTAATTTTAAAATATTATATTTACCATTAATTACCCGATTTACCTTTAACTATGGTAAATAAAATTTACCGTAGTTACAATTCATAATTCCCAAAAATAAAAAGTAGCTTATTAACATAATTTGGATCCATTGATTCCAAATATGGAATCCATTTTTCCAAATTCAATACACAAAAGTTGCAGAAATTAAATTAAAATTAATCCCGTTGTCGAAAGAAAACGGGTTTTCTTTAAAACATTGCAAAAGATTGAATTGATTTAACCTACGAATTCAAGGTAATATCATTGCTAATGTCATAAATTATATTAAATGGTAATAATATATTCTATTTATAATTTAAAACCATTAAATATTATAATTTAACCACATAAGACATTACGATGAAAAAAGTTGTTTTTAATTAAAATATAGCGTGTTTTTACTATTCATTAAAATATGAAAGTTATCGGAAAAATATCAAAACTTTATCTAATGTAAATTTTTATATCCTGATTCAAAAGAAGAATTTTATTTTGACAAATTGAACTTATAAACATGTCAAAAACTAGATTTAAAGTGGGTGCGCCATCAAAAGGTGGCACAACTGCATTTTTTTGAAAAATACTTATTTTACCCGAAAAATTTATTTTGTTCCTATACCATGTTCTAGAAATGTGTAAGATGAATAATAATGTTATAAAATTCAAACATTAGTTAACACTATTCATAACGGCTTGTTCATGAAAATATTATAATAATATATCGTTGTTTATTAAAACCCAGTATTGTGTACAACACACGCTATCGAGAAAGGTCGCGATTGCGTGTAATGCAAGCCAAGTCAGGGTTGCATGTTGTGAAAGAATCATTCGTTGTTTAATATAACATAATCCAACCATATTTCATTTATACATTGAATATATATATATATATATACTCAATGTTGCGTAGAATAACTATTATCAAAATTGTGTGTAACATGATCCAAGAATAGTGTTGCGTATACTGCAAGCTAATACGGTGTTGCATATTGCGCAAGGTAATCTTTGTGTAGAATACAACACAAGACATTAATGAAATTAAAAGAATATTTTTCATAAAATCTCGGGGTGTTACATTCTACCCCCCTTAAAATGAATTTCGCCCTTGGAATTCGTTGGGGTTATAAATGGTTTACTATTCGAAAGTTTCTTTAATAGAAACCCACATCGTGAAAAGGAATATCAAAACCAATATTTAAAAACAAAAGTATGAAACGTAACGGTTACCCAAATAAACTAATCACTGGGATTCCACATAGGATAAAATATGGATATGGAAGAGAAATCTAACCATTATGTTCTGATGGAGAGTGGTAGAGAACATGGCTATGGAAAAACCAGCAATCACAAAGCCATAAATTTGTGATGATCTAAGGTACCATCTGATTCATCAGATATAATAGCACTAGGACAACATTTTTGGTTTTCAAGATAATTTCCCTAGATTTGATGAAATTGGAATTAGAAGAAATACTTTTGTGATTTTGGTATAGTCTCACCGTTTGTCGTTCTTTGGACAATTTCCACTTCATCTCTTAAAGAAATGAAGTTGAATTTGTCATTCGTGTTGTGTTAGCAGATCATGTGATAGAATGATGGGTCATTCCATCTATCTGAAACAAAAGGTTGGAAAAGTTATCAAAAAATACTTAAGTCCATCTATAGCGAGATTCATCATATAGGGTTCCTAAAATGGACTTATACTTCATATATCATACTGCGTAATTTAATAAAACTAGTTTCTACTAAACAGGGACTTCCTGTAGGTCAGTGGTAGGCGATAAAGACCAGTCGCACTTCGGTTGTGGGTTCGATTCCCACAGCCTTGTCCGACGTGATGGGTTATCGCCCGTCCTGCAGGTTTTCCTTTTTCTAAAACTATATTACTATAACATCCCATCAATAATATCGAAAAAACTTCTATCCATAAACAATACTAACTTTTTTCCAACATAATCCATTCCAATCTTTAGGCTTATCCATAATACTTAAGTCCACTCTCATAATATAGTGAAAATGATTACCAAAGATTTAATACCATCGTTGATCCCCATATATCATAAAATATGTCTTGTTGGTCACATTCCAAACATTCAAAGGCCTTAATCATGTACTCTCTTGAATACCCATTGAAACTTAGTGAAAACATGAATGTAGTTAAAAGATAACACTTTCCACATACCAAAATCCTCAAAATTCTATATACTCAAACCATGATATCACTTAGTCCTTATATCAATCATGAGCTCATGAATACTGTTAAACATTTCATTTTCTCGTTTTCCATTCATTATGCGCATATCATCTTATTTCCAAAAATATCTCAATCACTTTTAATACCACATTAGACCAATACATAAATATTGCAATACTTTATGATACAACATTATTTTGGAATCCCATTACATAAACACTTAATCATTCCACCACATCATTGTCATATTCAACATCACCAATAGTGATCGCATGTGACTTCCCTTTGTCCTTTGCCTTAAGCGGTTGCTCATGTCGATCATCACTAACCCTTCGATTAGGGTATTTATTAGCATAATGCCCCATTTCCTTGCACTTGAAGCATTGAAGTGTTGGTGGTGCGTTCTCTGCATTGTTTGCTTTATTCACATCATTAGAAACCCTTCTTCCATTACTTCGACACTCAGCTACTCGATGACCTTCTTTTCCACACTTAAAACATTTTCTAGTCCCTTTAAGACAATCTCCTCCATGATTCTTTCCACACTTTGTGCATAAGGAAACATTCATCTTCTATTCACCATTATTTTGAGATTTCTCCTTGAACTCTATCTTTTGTTTCTTTTCAAAACCATGAGATGGACATGTAAAACCAACTTCCATTTATACCTTCATAGCACAAAGCACAATTTCTTCATAGCTAATGAAGTCTCTTATAGCTATTTCCCTTCGAAGACTTGGTTTTAAGCCACTGAAAAATTGATCAACTTTACTTTCCGGTTGGATGATAATGCCAGATGCATACCTTGAAAGTCTTGTAAAACTCGCTTCGTATATACCAACAAATTCATCATCCTTCTGCTTCAGCTCAATAAACTCCTTTTCCATCTTTGATCGAAGAATACAAGGGAAGTACTTACTGAAAAACAAGTTCTTGAACTCGTCCCATTCCATGGACTCAATTTCACCTCTTGGCCTCATATTCTTGATAAGATTCCACCATTGATCAGCTTCACCTTCCAAACGATATACTGCTAAGATGACTTTATGATGCTCAGAACATTGAAGAACTGAAAATATCTTTTCAGTGGTACTGATTTATTGTTCAGTAACAAGTGGATCGGAAGACCCACTAAAAGAAGGTGGATGTTGCCTCATGAAGGACTCAATAGAATATTTTTCCCTTCTCTGCTCATTTGGAAGTCCAGAATGATTCGTAGCTTGTGTAAGTATAGCAATAAGATTTTTCACTCCATCTCCCATAAAATTTGTTTGTGTAGGAGGGAAATCATTGCATTGTCCATTGCATTGATCAACACGATTCCTTCGGGTTCCAGCCATCGTCTAAAACCCAAAAAGAATAGTGTGAGAGGAAAAAATCATGCTAGGGAAAACAACATAATAAAGGGGGAGTACCTTCAATATCTTACGTCTCAGGTTTAATTATATGATCGTTAGCGTAATTCTAGTACTATAACCTATACGTATACTTAACCTTAGGGACATCCCTAGACATAACTTAGAAATATCTCTAGGGATATCACTAACATTTTCGCATCCTAGTTTCCAAAGGATGACTAAAACTTTCCTCTGATACCAACTGTAGAGACCTGAAGCTTGACGTACATTGAAATTACATTACATTTGAGGAATACTTAGTACATAACAAAAACACACACACAAGGATCGTAATAGTTTAGTGTCTTTTGAAACTCGGAAAATAATCTTCTAATCCTGGTGAAAGATCTTCAACATCTCCCATAAAGATCTTCCTTTTTTTAATACCTAAAACTTTTCTTTATATCCTGGGGAAAAGAAAACATAAAATGGTGATCTCAAATGCACAGTAAGGGTAAACAAAAGAAATATCAATCACATCATATACATAAGCACATAACTTTTGGAAATCTTAACCTGTAAAAGAGATCATAATTTCATAACCTGGGATAACTCATGACAGTGAAATGTAATCACAATAGTCATAACATAAAACATTAAACTTTGTTTCATACACACATAATCATAGAGAATCATTTATTATTAGTCAAGACTCATTTCCAAGACTATCTTAGTGGAAAAAGTCCCTTTCTGAACTGAGTCACCCTCATTTCAGTCCTGTTTCACTAAACCGGTATAACCTACCGTTCCAGCCATGTCTATCTCATGAGATATAAAATCTTTACCCAATTCATTGGAGGGAGATATATGTCCCAACCATCTCATAATGATACCATTCTTATGTGTGCCACAAAATCATAAATCATACATCATTTCATAACCCATGTAATAAAAATGGGAATCTTAAACATCATGACATCATAAAACAATTCATATAAGATAAAGGAATTCATAAAAATAATTCCATCATAACATTATCAAATCAATGTAATAATATAGATAAAAACAGAACCCTTTATTATCTTAGATGGAAAATAATTTTGATAAAACACTTGAACTCCATTCTTGAGGAAAATATCCTTTCTTATCCAAAAACATTTTTCCTTTCTTAACATGTCATACAACTTTAAACTAAAAGAAGTTGATTAAAAATAAACTTGAAAACCTGTAAAGGAAGCTTCTTGGAAATAATGTTTTAAAAATACATTTATGACGTATAAGTTAAAAAAACATCTTCGTACTTTTGTCGAAACAGTCAAAAAGTACCTCGTACGAAAAACGACAAAAGATTCCTTTAATATCTTTTACTAAAAACTCACCGAAAGGTAAAATTGGATTTAAACAATTTTAGATGGATGGAAATAACATTAAATATTGAGGAAACATGGATGTGGATGATAAAATACACCCCAGTAAATACCAAAGTATAAACAATCTCAGATAAAAATGAGATTGTGATATTTCCCTTACCATAGGTCCGACTTGCTTTGTAAGTGTTCAAAACTCCTCTTCTTTGAAGTGATTCTTTGAGACCTTCTTCTAGGGCACTAAAATTGGTCATTGAAGAAGGACAGGACCTCTAGGATGTCTCTAGGGAAGTGGATATGAGAAAGTGGCAGGGGTTGGCCAAGCTTGAAGGCTCAAAGTGGTGTGAGGAAGAGAGGGAGGAGGTGCCATTTTATAAGGGAGGAGAGGGTCACCTTTGGAATAACTAAAAATATTATTTTATTATAAAGTCATGTTAGGTTTTAAATAGCTCCAAATTGATTTATTTCGAGGCTAAGGTGGGGATGGGTCGAAATCCTCTCATCCAATAGGATTTAGACATGTTTAGGTTATTATTTTAACCTTATCAATTAGATTTAACTCTAAGTTAAATAATTTAACTTTTACCGTGTCTTTTTGTTTTCTTACACTATATGGTTAATAAAATTACTATATCAAGACAAAAGAACCCCAAGTTGTTTATTATTAATATATATAATCTTATCTAAGTCATTTGGCCGAACCGTGATTTTTAGGAATAAAATAACAATTAATAATATAATATTTGTTTTAAAAACTAATTTATGTCAATTTTGACACTATTTGGTACATGATTTTTATGAAATTCATAACAGAATGATAAGTTCAAACCAAGTTACTTAAATCAACAATAAAATGTCATATTAACCTATAAAATTTTTGTAAGTCATAAAAAGTCTCATATTACATTTATTTGGGTATTTATAACATTAATTATGTCAATATTTCCTTAATAAGACAATTACTGCATCATCTTTGTGTCATAATAAATGATAATTATTTAATCCCAAGAAATTCTAAATAAATTCCTATGAAGTAGATAATTGTATTATATTTCTGGAGACTATTTATGTTTGAAGTTTCATGAAGTTTATCACTAGATTAAAATTATTATACTTATAAGATTTAAGAAAGTGACATGTTGTCACATTCTTTGGTTTTAATAATAATTAAATTATTTTCATTGAAAAAATTTAATTAAATGAAACTAATACGACCCTTAGGTGATATGGGTCGACTTTTAGTCATCCAATAGGATTTTGAAAATTTTTAGGGTAATTTTAAAATATTATATTTACCCTTAATTACCCGATTTTCCTTTAACTATGGTAAATAAAATTTACCGTAGTTACTATTCATAATTCCCAAAAATAAAAAGTAGCTTATTAACATAATTTGGATCCACTGATTCCAAATATGGAATCCATTTCTCAAAATTTAATACACAAAAGTTTCAGAAATTAAATTAATATTAATCCCGTTGTCGAAAGAAAACGGGTTTTCTTTAAAACATTGCAAAAGATTGAATTGATTTAACCTATGAATTCAAGGTAAAATCAATGCTAATGTCATACATTATATTAAATGGTAAAAATATATTCTATTTATACTTTAAAACCATTCAATATTATAATTTAACCACATAAGATATTACGATGAAAAAAGTTGTTTTTAATTAAAATATAGCATGTTTTTACTATTCATTAAAATATGAAAGTTATTGGAAAAATATCAAAACATTATCTAATGTAAATTTTTATATCCTGATTGAAAAGAAGAATTTTATTTTGTCAAATTGAACTTATAAAAATGTCAAAAAGTAGATTTAAAGTGGGTGCGCCATCAAAAGGCGGCAAAACTGCATTTTTTGAAAAATACTTATTTTACCCGAAAAATTTATTTTGTTCTTATACCATGTTATAGAAATGTGTAAGATGAATAATAATGTTATAAAATTAAAAATTTAGTTAACACTATTCATAACAGCTAGTTCATGACAATATTATAATAATATATTGTTGTTTATTAAAACTCAGTATTGCGTACAACACACGCTATCGAGGAAGGTCGTGATTGCGTGTAATGCAAGCCAAGTCAGGGTTGCATGTTGTGAAAGAATCCTTCATTGTTTCGTATAACAGAATCCAACCATATTTCATTTATACATTGAATAGATATATATATATATATATCTATTCAATGTTGCATAGAATAACTATTATCAAAATTGTGTGTAACACGATCCAAGAATAGTGTTGCGTATACTGCAAGCTAATACGGTGTTGCATATAGCACAGGGTAATCTTGGTGTAGAATACAACACAAGACATTAATGAAATTAAAAGAATATTTTTCATAAAATCTCGGGGTGTTACATGTGGGTCTATTATATACCTCATATGAATTGGCTAATGATCATGATGGAAGTTGACATTGTAGGTTATTCCATTTAAAAAAGTGATATGAAAATGATTCCCCACGTTACAAACATGATTTATTTATTATTGCTTTATTTTTTAAAAAATAAAATATCATGATTTCATAAGGAAAGATAATGTGATTATCTTTAAAGGAATATATTTTCTACTTCTTAACGGTGAAAAGTTTCACTTTTTTATTTTTTTTCCAAATATTTATCTTTTTTTCAATTGAACCATTGTAGGTTTTATTTTTCCTCTATTCATTATAATTAAATGTCTTATGAAAATATTGCAGTAGATGAATTTACTTGTTGAGTAAGAAAATGTTTATTTTAAACCAAAAATTATATTGAAAAAGTAAAATATTTATGAGTTTTCATGTTTTAATGGGTTTCATTTCATATTTTATGTCCTTTAATGATTTTTTGTTCAAGAATCATTTTTAAAATGTTTTTACAGAGTTGTAAGGATGGTTAGAGAAAAGGATTAGGTTCTGATGAAAATAGTGAGGATGTTTCATGAAAGAAATTATTATATCTTGAAATATTTATTTTGTGGAAAAAATAGATACTAAGTATAAGTTTATAATTTGTGATGTAATGTTTATTTATGTAAGGGTGGTGGAATAATTTATTAAAACTATAAAACAAAATCAAACTCAAATATATGAGGATAAAATATTAAGTTTAAACTATAGATCACGTAATCTTTAATTTAGGTTCCTTGTAATTTCTTCTCAATTGAGTTAATTAATTATTAAACGATTATGGGATAAAAAGATACCATAAAATCTATCACTCCCTTTCACATAATGGACTCAACTATTAATTTCTCTCTTGGAGGGTGTTCTAGGCAATTTATGTTATTATTCATAACTAGAGTCGGCTTTTCTTGTACTACCAAGAGGTTCTTGGCTATGTATCCCATTACATTAGAAATTTCATTAAGGTAGTCATCAAATTTTCCATTAGAAAAGTCACTAACATTATTTTTAAAACCCCTACATGAATCATCAGGTCTAAGTCATAATGCCACATGAAGCCAATTATGCATCCCCATATTCTAAAGGGTACTGAAAAATAGCGAGGGGATAAATAAGGTTGTGGGTAGAATACACCCTTAACCAGAGTGTAAAATGGCAGATAAATAACCTAACATGTGATAATATAAAATAGATTAAATGGAAGTAAAATAATACCTCAATATAAATGATATATAATAGTATACAGAGTAAAAATTGATAAAAATACAATAGCTGATTACTCATTGGACCAATTATATATATATAAATAAATGAGGGTACCCAAGTAAAAAGTGGCTCTATAACTTCTTTCCTCACCTCATCCAAATATATATACTTTTAGTGAGATAGGCCTCTCTATGATCATCCCTGGTCCTCGAACCAACCCATACTTGTAATAAGTTAGTGTTGTTGGGGTACCAAAATGTCATGGATTCCTGATTAGTGAGTGAGTACAACTCAGTAGGCCACCACCAATGTTGTTACATACATGAACACTAAATACAGTGTAAATTCATGTATTTAGAATAGCTATGTATAAGGTAAATAAACAATTCATAATTTCACAAACATATCATATAATAAACATTGAATTTTTAAGTAATAAAAACATATGTCAAGTAGTATTGCACTAAAAATATGCTACAAACTAAGGTCATCCATACTTTAGTTCAATACCATAAGGAACAATTATTAGTTTCCTAACACATTCTCCTTGATGTGATAATCTAAAAACAATGACTGACATATCCCTCTTAAATAGGTATCCTAAAGCATCCTAGCCATGAATCTAACACATACTACTGAGGGAATAGTCTACGAGTCTCAACCTACAAACTCACCAATAATATATAAGTACTACACAATACGATAGAAGTTAAAAATGATATATCAAAAATCATATCAAATAAAAATGTATCCAAATCATAATAGTGAATATGCAAGAAACACAATAAGATGTTTCCTAGGTCTATATATATACCACATGCGATCAGGAATCAATCATAAGTCCCAGATGTGATTAATTAAGATGATTAGATAAAGAATCAATACCAGGTTCAAAAATATAAATAATACGGTAATTTTTTTTAGTAAAATCTTATCCATTGGAATCTAGGGTAGAAACATCAAACATGGTGTAATGTGTACCTAGGTACCTTGATTGTTTTTTATCCATATTCAATTAATTATATGATAGATGAAATTCATCAACAAATTGAACATGGAACTGGGTCTCTCATTTATTTGACTAGATCAATTAAAATATCATGTTTGGTGTTTATTTAGTTTTTCCTGAAATTAAATGGATCTCATGGTCATCCACCCAAAGTGGCATGAAAACATTATAGATTCTAGTAAACTTAGAATTAAGATTAGGTTTAAGTACTCAGAACCAACTACCCCAAATAGATATGAAATCCATTTAAGAAAATCCATCTACATTTTCTATGTAGTACATGTCCATTCATCCTTCCACAACACCATGTAGTTCTACTAAGATCCTAGAATCCAAAATTAATTAATTTTAAATAAATTATACTTAATAAAAACAATATATGTTAGATTATTACAAGAGGTGAAGGAATACTCTGTTGAATGAATTATTTGATGTCACCACCTAGATAGAACCATGGACAAAAATCCATGTATGTTTTGTAATATTAAAAAAAAACATCATTATGGGAAATAACTATCATTAAAAAAATAAAAAGACCAATTTAATAAAAATAACTTGGAAATTCTAGAATAATTATACCAGGAAACAAACCTTTATCAAAATATTATAGAATGACCTATAGCCCGTATCTCAGGTTCTCCTCTATCCAAGATGTGTGAAAACCCCAATAATGATGATAAATTTCATGAGAACCAATGGAATCATCAAAAAACAATATAATGGAAACAACTAAAATAAATAACATTGTGAGAATGAAATGTTGAAGCAGAGAGGATGAATATCTTATCCACCAACATCATCGAGTCACACATAGAACCACCAAAAGCAAAGGAGAAATGAGGGAGATCTTCTCCATCCAATACCTCCTATGTGTGTCCCATTCTATAAATGTAAATGGGGGTAAATCACATATTATAATTAAGAAAATACTACCAGCTATCTATCATGGAATGATACATAGTGTCACATGATAATGTTTTAGGATCTCCACCTACTCCCTTATTCATGACTTAAAATATTCCATCCACCCCATGAAACCTCTTATTTTGGTGAATACCATATTAATGATGTGAATGAGCTACTGTATCTTATTTTAGTAGTCTTATTCCCCCGAAAACTCCTCAGGTGGTATCCATGAACCCCCTAATCCATCACCCCTGCCTTGAATTCCATCTTAACGTAAAATTTCAGAAATTCAAAAACTCTTAAAACCCCATTTTGATTCCCAGATCTGAAAATGAACTATAAATAAGATGAAAGGATCCAATTACCATTAGTATTTGGAACCAATAATTATTTAATTCATTAAAATATCCATACCATGGTTCTTATCTCCATTGAGTTGAAGTAGTAGCTTGAAATTCATGATACCCAATCTATGATGATCCTCAATCACAATGACTTTTATTCATTTTAACCCTAAATTAAAAATCATCCCACTAAGGACTGATTTATTAACCAAATCCCATTATAATTCCAATACATAAATTCAATATTGAAAACAAGAAATCGAGAAAAAATCATTCTACCAAAAAAATTAAAGTCTGTGATCACTATAATCATACAACTCAACACACTGAAATTTCTTTCATAGATTCCCGATGAAGAATAAAGATTCCCCAAACCATAAGAATAACCTCATAGGAATTTATTTATATGTTCTAAAAATATTTAGAGTGTGGTTCAAATCCACACTACTCTATTAATGCAAAATGAAAGTTAAAAGTTCATACTAAAGATGATTTCAAGTAAAAATAAAAGTCTATAAAGACCAATTGAACATAAAAAAGTTGATATTTCTTGAATACTCCCAATTGGTTGTCAACCACATCATTAATATGTGATACAATGAGCTCAATACAGCTCTGACCCACTATATTTAGGTTCATTCTAAAAAACTAGTTAAAATTCTTCCATCTAACTTCCTTAAAAGGTACATGATATAAAATAATAACAGTCCACATATCCATGAATCATGATCCCTTTAGAATCAGAGGAATCATTACAATGGTTATACTTCATAACTGATGTTTTACTAACTTAAAAGTAGTTTCCCTGGTTGGTTCACCAATATCTTACACCAGTAATAAGGTTCTGAACCGTGTGTCAACTCATAGAAAATTCAACTCAATATTATCATGATCTAATTCATCATTTTGGCCCAAGTCAACATTAATTATCAATATAATTATATATCAAAAAAACCACAAACATTAAACACAAAACTATATACACTAGGGTCCACTACCCATAGAAGTCTCACGATCATTCAATGGTCAATCTTGAATAGACCATGACCCTTTTTACAAGAGAAGGAATTACTCATGTGACCAAGTTGATGATCCCCACTAATAGAGTTTCATTTTTTGTAACTTTACTATGGTTACATAATTCCACCTAATCACTGACTAGTCCGTCACCAAATGCAATGAATAAACCTGGCGGTATGATCAATCTATTTCCACGAAATCACCCAAAATTTTATACACATGGATTACTCTAAATGCAGTCCACTAAAATCGATGAACCATTCTCAACATCCATAACATTCTCTAGAATCCTAGGAATAGGTTATGAATCTTGAACTAGATGTTATCATCCCCTCATGAAAGATAATATTTATAACAACAATATATTAGTCAAAAATATCGTTAGGTTAAATAGGATATTAAACCATGATCACTTGTTAGTTCTATCACATTACATAGAGGCAACTCCACACGTATTTAATAGATAGTTGATAATACATAAAAGATTCATGATAATGCATCAATTGGTAATAGAAAGGGTGTCACTGAACCAAATTTTTTAGTGAATTACCATCATTACATCCTCTAGCCTCATCCATAGAAACAAAAATATAATAAATGTTCATCTCACCACTTTACTTACAATGGTTCAACTGACCGTGTATGTAACCACCATAAAAAACTCACACATTAAGGATTTCCCATTAGGTCATGATCAAAACACTCATTACTAAAACAGAGTGATTCATTCATTAGTCAAAACCCATTGATCCTAGAAACACTATCATTTAGATATCTTTACCATAAGGATTCAGCTTTACCAAACATGAGAACTCCTTATTCTCTTTTGGGAAAAGGAAACTCATTGATATTAAGATTAAAAAAATCCACCTAATGGCCCACACATGCATTGAAGGATTTCATTATTGTCATACATGATTTAACTAATGATAGTTACATTCTAAACAAATATACTTGAAAAACCCTGGTCCTACTCTTGAGGCCACATACGCCCAAGAACTCTAAAACCCAACCTTATATCACAATTTATAACACTATTAGTTATTTATATTCTAGTGATGAAGGTGAACTTGAAATAACATTCATAAAGACTTTCATAGAATATTGACCAGAACATGGAATTCTCATTAATGAAAATATCCATTAAGGAATTAACCATGAGTATCACATTGAAAGAACATATATACCTAGATTACTCTGATGTAATACAATACCCCCAATTTTCCATAACCATAGTCAAATTCTAAAGTTCATATGATATTATACCAAAAACACAACTAATGATTGACTAGTGTCACAACCCTGATAACATATTCGAGGATAATTTCAAAGGACATGTCGTGATGGATATCCTCTTAGCCTAAATACATTGAGAGACAATGATGCCTAGTGTAGTTGAACATGATGCCACTAGGTGTTTATAGAAAAATCCATGTAAGCTAAATAGTCATATCTTAAATAAACTACATATACACACAGTCACCTCAAAACGTGTTATTTACTAAGTAAATTAACTTCTAACAAAGATATAACAAGGTATAATGGCCCAACCATGCATTGAAGGATTTCATTTTTGTCATTATAATCATTATCACCTCGATCCACCACAACATAGTCTCAAATGACATTCTATAATAAGTAGAAATAGATATGTTTCTAGTCAAATAATGTAACAAATAAATAAATATTGAAAACATAATAAATGTTTTTGGCACTAAGAAAAAGAGGCCATCATCATCTGTACAATCACACACAAGTAACAAATATGTCTTGGGGAACCTACGTAGTGAATATGTTGCAGGAGAAACCTATTTATATTATGGAAAAGTTATAAATCCATTTGAAAAAATGAACCAGAAAACCCATGCACGTCATAAAAAGTGAAATCATATAGAAATATAACAACATAACCCATGAATATTAATCCCATTCCCTGGTAACCTAGAATATCCTTAAAAATAGTGTTCATGACACACCAGTCTGAGTTTCATCAAAATTTCTACCATATTCCAATTTTCCCAATAAAAGAAATATTGAAAATAAGATAAATAATTAAGCCTCCTCTGATAGTATTTTGTAACACCCCAACCCGAATCAATGAGTCTGATATGAATTTCACCATAATAGGAGGCACACCTCCACATATGCCAAAGGTTTTTGAATAATAGTATGGGTCTAAAAAAAGTCATGGGGAGACTATAACTTCCATCAAAATGTGAAATAACAAATAAATAAATCATCATGTGAAAATATACAAAAGAATATGAGGATGAAAAACCAGACACACACACACATATATATAAATGTGAGGAAATAATATGAATACTCAATAGTTATACAAATAAAATAGCCAGTCACCCACTTGGTCGATAAAAAATGTACGTAATAGAGGGTAGAATAGTACAAGGAGGATCTACAACTCCATGCGTCACCTTATAATGAAATCTAGAATTTTAGTTAGCTATCCTATAAGATGATCATCCCTAGGAGATGAAATAAAATATATTGGTAAAAATTGTAGTCTTCTCAAGTACCCCTGTTTTATGGATTCTTGACCAGAGTGTGAGTACAACTCTATTAGTAACCACTAACACATTTCCATACCTGAACAATAAATTCAATGTAAATGAATGTGATAATTATAACTAATCAATAGTAAATAGACAATTCATAACTATAGACACATAAAATATAATAACTATTTCATAGTAATGAAGTAATACAATGTGTGGATCAGTTGTGCACTAATAAAGATGCTATGAACCCAGGTCATACATACTTCAGCTCCACATCATAAGGAATAATGACCAACCTCCTAACATTTTCACCTCAATGGGATAAACAAAAAACATGATTGAGACATCCCTCTTGAAGAAATTTCCAAATGAATACTGATCAGGCATCTAAAACGTCCCTCCTTAGGGGAATAGTCCATGAGGCTCACCTAGCACAATTAATTATAAGACATAACAAAAACACAGTACTATAAAAGATACAAATGATAGATCAAACATAACATCCAATAGACAAGTATCATAACTTGAACAATCCACATAAAATCAACTCATGGATAGGTTTCATAGTTCTTTTCATGCACACCACATGCGATCAAGCACCGAATATTGGTCTCATAGGCCACACACACACAACCACACACTATGTGATCAAGCATTAAGAATATTTTCAAATGTATAATTACATTTCAACAATCCTCTAGTAAATAATAATCAATCGGTGGATATAAAAAACTAACACACAAGGTCCAATTTTTCCTTTTCGTACCATGTCAGTTTTTAGGTATATTAAATTAATTAGTTAATAAATGATGTTCATGAATTATTTAAACAAGGAATTGGGTATCTCATTTTAGTTTACTCTATCAAATAAAATATCCTATTGAGTGTTACATTTATTTTGTATAGGCATTACATGAATCTCAAGTTCAACCTCGAAGAGAGTCAAAACTACATAACACATGAAAATGAAACTTGCATTTACCTTATAGTTAGGTACTCAATACCACAAACCACAAACGGATCTAACTCCCATTCAATAAAATCCAAAAACTGTTTCCGAGAAATATATTTCCATTCATCCTCTAATAATTTCATCATAATCCATTCACATTCATGAATCCGGGATTAATTAATTATAATGAAATTATAATTTATTAAACGAATAAAAGTGATCATATAAATAAAGGTGAAGGAATAATTTATTAAACAATTTATTGGATCTCACTTCCTAGATGGAACCACAACCAAACACCCTTTGATGGTCCATAAAATTCAAAAAATTCATTTTAGGAAAATCCCTATCATGTGAAAATAAGATTTAGAAAAATTTAATAAAATTAAATCAGAAATTAGTGAAGAATTTAACTTAGTGATGTACCTTTTTAGAAACTACGCATGATGAAATAATGATCGTGCCTTGGGTTCTCCTCTACCTAGGTTGAGTAAAAACCCTAATTAAAATTAATTAATCCATGATTTCCTATGGAATCATAAAAAATTACCTATAATGGGAACACCAAAAATTAGGAATAATGTGGGAAAATAATATAGAAGGATATAGTAGGAAGATTCTAACCTCTGATTCCATTAAATTATGGCTAGAATCACCCAAATTAATAGACAAATTTGGGAGTGATTCTCTAGGAGAGACCTCCCAAGAATGCCACGTTCTACCAAAGAAAGGGGGGGGGGTGAAACCATATTTAAAATTAAAAAATACTTCCAAACATCTCTCATAATGCGACATAGTGTTTCACATTCTGAATTTTCATGATGTTACACTCAGCTTCATTTGTCATGACGTAAAACCTTGTTCCACCCCATTATTCCTATTTATTTAGTGGATACCCTATTCATGATAGGAATGAGTCACTTATATTATTTTATGTAGTCATTAGCCCCTAAAAACTTTTCCAGTAGCCTCTATGACCCCCTGGTCATCACCAAAGCCTTGAACCATGTTAAAATACATAATTTTAAAATGTTTAAACTCTTAAAGCCATATTTTGATTCCCAGTAATTAAAAATAAACACTTAGTAAATGAGTGGAATAAATGTTCCATTGAATTTCAAAAATGTAATGATGTGGGTCGATACACTATTCCTCCAATGATTAGGAATTTTATAAAATAAAGGATAGTTAGGGATGTGATTAATTTTATTAATAATTGTCTTAATGTTAAACAATAAATGTATAAGTATTAACTCATATAAGATGTGAAGAAACAATCATATGAATTTATAATTTTCAATATACATTATCAATTGTAAAATTATTGTTATTAGGTTCTCAAACATTTTTAATTTCCTAAAACAATTGTTTAAATCATTCGTACTGGTTTGTAAAGTGCATATGAATTTTCCAAAGCATATGCAATGAGAGTTTCAAACTATTTGTGAAATTAATCCTATTTTACATGCATTGGGTGATGATAGATTTAATCCATAATCAAGTACCTTTAAGGTTATTACCCTTAGGTGAATTTGTGATAAATATTTCATCCACTAGCAGTATCCATAGAGGGACATCATTATAAGGAATACCACATACTCAAATCTTTTCAATCATTTTCAAATGTTGCCCTATATTTTTTCCTATCCATCGGGGTTTCACTAATTTTATATAATCCTAATATTCAAAAAATAACTAGATGTTTATCTGATACTTACTATTACAAATCATTCCATGAAAACATAATATTTCATGATTTAAAATATAAATTTCCAACAAATAAAAAACCATGAGTCTAGAGGTCTGGTTTTTTTGGTAGATTATAAATATAAATAAATCATCTTAAACACAAAAATATCACCACTATCTAAAAACACACATAGTTATCCCAACACTTTAATATCATCTCAAACTACATACGATATCAATGGGAATTATCATAAGGAAAAAGGTGATCTATAAAAACTAGTAAGGGAATAAACATGAAAATGAAGAATAACATTAGATTTAGATAGAAAAACATCATATAATAAAGATAATTATTATAAGAATCGATTCATTGAAAAAGGAAATTAAATCATAAGATCATGATATCATTGCATATAGCGCAACAATATTTGTCATGTCATCATAAACATAGGCCAAGGGTCACACCCAATAATATCATTATAAATTTTATAAATCCTCATGCTCAATTAGATTCACTCCCTAATAAATTATAGACAATATAATAGGATATAAATATTTGCCTAATTATTTGGAGGGATATATAATTCTGATCCCACCCATCATATATTGAAAAACATACATTCAAATGCACATTGTCGAAAATAAACCATATATAATTCAAAATCCAGATCATAACATTGAGAAGGAAGTATGTTTACTAATTTTTATTCATTAAATAACTAAAATATAAATTAAAAGGATCCTCAAAATAATTAGGATTTATAATGTAAAAAAATCTTGAGAAGTATCTGAAAATTAAATAATAAAAATGAATTGCCTGGGTGATACTTTATAAAATTTGAAAATGATAATTTTATAGAATTAAAGAGGTTATTGTTTTCCATAAATCTAAAATTTTTACAAGAGGGTTAGTTATAAAATAAATTAGTTTTTTTGTTATTCGACATTAACAACATTTTATGGGGGTGATAGTTGACATGAGATATGAAATAAGAACGTTCACCTAAAAATTGGTTTACCTAAATGTGAGAATATATAATGGAACTAAAAATATGTATAACCACAAAAAAAAGAATAATATTTTACTATGAATATATTTAAGTGATATATATATACAAATAGAAGTTCATGGTAAGCGTGTTTTATAAAAGAGAGGAAATGAATGATAATGTGTAATTGAAAAGTAAATATGGATGTATGGAAGATCCCTTACCTTGGGTGTTTATTGGTTTTTACATTCACTTAAATTAATTAATAAACACCCAATAAATTTATTCACATATATTTAATTTTTAAATTTCCATTATGCATCTTTTGTTATTTATTTTAACATAGTTTCTTCTTATGTCAGTTACTCGAGGTTATCTGGTTAATTTATTTGATTTTTTTAGTTTTTTACCATGGTCAATGGTGTTGTGAAAGAAATTCATGATCTCCCAAATTTTGTATGATTTTTTCCTTTATTATTCAATTATTTCAATACTTATAAAAATTAATATGGTATCCTAAAATAGACCCTAATTAAGAAACTTGAGATGATAAGTTCCTTAAAGGTGAAAAAAGTTACTATGAACTTTTATTGTAATAAAAAATATAAAATTACAAATTTAATCCCCCCATAATATAAATGGTTTCAAAAAATTTAATTTTTACATACGAAATACATTTATAAATCTGAGCATGTTAGGTGATCCGGGAAAACAAAACATGTCATTTTATGGGTGTGTAGTCTGCACGTACGCACGTGTGACAAATTAATTTTCCATGAAATGGATGAGGATATGAAATGAAATGATTATCATTTTAGAATAATAATAATTTTATAAATATCATATTATTAAATTAAATATCCATTTTAAACATTCCATTTAAGGTTATGATTAAAAGGCAAACACATCATTCATGGAGAAGATAATACACAAATAAGAGTGAATTTATTTTCTTTTTTATCAATTAATTTATAAGAAGTTATAAAATATATATTCCTATAGTATAACAATATTTCATCATAGTAACAATTTTGGTGTTATCAACCCATTATGTTTATATAGTATTTGAGTATGTAGAATATTTATTGAACTAGAAAAGTGAGGTTGAGATTGTTACCTCACCCCTAAAAGTTATCCATTTGTTAACTCATTATGGATCCATAGAATTGTATTCTGGTGAGACCAAGGATTCAAGGTCATGGGATGGTTGTTTAAGAGAGAATAAAGAAGATTATTCTTTGAGCCAATTACTTGTAGTGGTTGAGAAATAGGGAGATTGGGGACTCCTTTTATAAGTAAGGAGGTGGACATTTTTTGTAAAATCTCTTTACTTTTCGTTAATTCCATTCAATTATTCATGGTAAAAGGCTCCACAAATAGGCAGTA
The DNA here is from genome assembly GCA_963277665.1 of Viscum album. Taxonomy (NCBI): domain Eukaryota; kingdom Viridiplantae; phylum Streptophyta; class Magnoliopsida; order Santalales; family Viscaceae; genus Viscum; species Viscum album. Next base: position 674,370,535 of record OY728123.1, read on the forward strand.
ATGGATTGGGTAATGATATAAGTCCAAACCTACCTCCAAAATCCTATATCATGAAAATTTTCATATGTTTTTACTTTTTTACTATGTTGAACCACTTTTAACCAAATTTATCCTTATTGGTGTAATTCCATTTTTACCACTACTAACTAATTTTAATGAAAAAAATAAAAAATAAAAAATATTTACTATTTTGAGCATGATTATTTCATATATTGAAATAAATTTATAAAATAAAATTTCAATGATCTAGAGAAATTAATTTTAGTATTAGTGCACATAAAACATAAAAACCATTACATAGACAATGATCATTTGAAGAATAAGATTCATGTGTGAAATATTATTTTCAATATATTTGGTTTTAAGGGAAAAAATTTTTTTAGTATAAAATAAATAATTGTTTTGTGAATTTTAGGAAATAGAAACCTGAATTTTACATTTTTTTTAATTTAAAATAATATACAAAAAGTTGAGAATATACATTATATGTTCAGCCTAAAATTTTAGAATGAATTATTTTTTATTTATTAATTATATCTAAATTTTTTATAAATTTTCATGTTAATTTTATGTTATGAATATATCATAAAATTAATATTTTTTAAGTGACATTTTTTTCCATTCACCCTAAAAAATATTTTTTTGAAAAATAAATAGAAATAACTATAAGATCCTATAGATATAATGAAACCAAAAACATAATTTATTTTATTATATTTAACTTTAATATCAGATAAATTTTTTTTACATATAAGGGATTAAAATGTAACAATTAAATTAAAAAAATACTTTTAAAGCATGAAATATATCTATAATATTACTATTAAATATGTTATATTATTATTGAATAGGTAATTTTATAAGCATATAATGTTTTAAATTAATGAGATAGTTACATATGTTCTTATGATTCATATAAACTTATAAGAAACAAAGATATATATATATATATATTCATAGGGTAAATTTTTATATAATATTTTTCTGTTATTGCATAGTCATCCTAGATATAATAGGAGAAGTTGTAACAATTGGGAGACACTGAGGTGGAGGATAGGTGAGATAAGATGATTTATAGAGATTCTCTTATAGGGTGGTCTGGGGATGGTTTTAATTAATTTGGTTTTGAGGGAATCCATTTATTCCATTGTTGATGCTTAAACCATTTGTTAATAAGTTTAATAATTCATGTTTATCTATGCATCCTAGATTTAATAAGATGAATAATGATTTAAGGAGTATGTTTGGTTATCTAAGGATAGAGTGTATAGAAACAGATCTTGTGTCTTTGTGTTTGGTCTACCATTATGTGAAGGATGAACACTATGATTTTGTGGATTTTCATTAGCCATGGGATGCTACTTGATGGAAGTGGGAGGATATATAAATAGATTTCAGCACTGGCTTTCCATGAGCACTGGGAGTTTTTTTTTATATCTGGGTTATTGAGGATAGGTTGATAATGATAACACATTTCATGAATAATAGGGAGTTCTTTGTGGATGATTCTTTATTAATGATTTAGATGGCGAAGGTTGTGCAACTTTCTTGGGTCTAATGGATAACTATTCATGATTATGAACCACGCATTACCTCATAGTTGTGGAAGGTTATTTAACATGATTTTTGATCACAATAATACCTTATAACTATGTTTCATCCTTTTATGGATGGTTATATTGAGATATTTGTATTGAAATTTGTGGATTTTTTTGTGGTTGTGTACTATATTTTAGAAAAACACATACCATTGGTCAGGTTTTCTTAAACTATATACATCACTCATCCATTATAATGGATCCATTAAATAAATTATACAGGAATCTTTTCAAATCTCTATCATACAAGATGTAGGATAGGGTGTAATCAATCCTTAGACTAGATTAATTTTAAATGATGATAGAGAAAATATAGGTGATCTGGGAATAAATGATGTCTATTTATGACTGTCAATATTCTTGTATATATCAATTGATAATAACTCTAGACTCTAGGTTATAGATCATGTGTTATTAAAACTATATCGTCATCTCAGGTAAGGAATATATTTTCATAGTAGTAAAATTTGTCTTCAATTTTTTACACTAATCATGGTATTAGATTACATTGGTGAGGTGGTTTATCATTTGAAGCATCCTTTATATTGGAATTTGATTGATATTTCTTTCTCTGTGTCTCATCTTCATCGAATATCCTTATGATGAATATCATTTCATTCAGTGGGGTGAGTAAGATATCAAGGATGATACATCATCTTTGGAGATAATTATTGATTTTTGAGACCATTAGAATAAGGTGTTGTATGGGTTCGAATTTCTTTAGTTCAAGTCTTTTATAGGCAAAGTTTCTTAGATAAGTATACATTGGAACATTAGTTATTGATTTATTATTAGTATAATGAGTTTAATTATGTTATATTCTTATTGAAATATTAGATTTGACCATACAAAAATGTAATCGATGTATCTAGATTTCTTATGATTCTTATGATTGATTTTTTTACCATTTATTCCATGATTATTCTATTATGAAGATTATGATTCTTATCTAGGATGTCTGTCATAGGGTGTTTGGTTTTGAGGTTTTTTATTCGCTGTCTAGACCTAGTTTTGGATATTAAAGGTGATAATTCTTTAACAGACATAAAATGAAGAAGCTGGGAGATTTTTAAATTATTTACATTATTATCTAATAGTGTTGGATGTTATATGGTGCGAATTGAAAGTAATTTGGGTGTAAAAAGACGTGATCTGGATTTTTGAGTATAAAAATGACAATTTGGAGAAGTATTGTGTCATTTTAGAGGTTTTTGTCTCATTTATGGAATAATTGTATTTCATTTTTTGTTGTTTTTTGGTTTTATGTCATAAATTTCAATTTTAGTGGTTTTTTATGCTTTGGTGGTCAGTTGTGGTGTGGTGATAGGTGTTTTGGTAGATTTAGTTTTTGGAGATTTATTGTGTAAATTTGTTAGAAATGTGGAGGGGCAAAATTATTGTTTTAGGGTTTGATGAGATATTATTCCCTATTCATGTGGTTTGTATTCCATGTTCAAATTTTTGAGGATTAGAGGACATTATAAGGTCTATCGTGCTCTTTCGCGGTTGATCTTGAAAGGATTTAGTGTTAATGTTTTAAATGACTATTTTTACTACCCGTTATCTTCGTAGAACTGATCCCAATTTTAAAATTTTAAAATTTTAAAAACATTCAAGTGATTATTTGGGATTTATTTAATTTTAATTATCATAAACATCAGAAATCATTTGACTAATATTATACATGCCATGGTTAGAAACTAGGCATACTATGGTGATATAAATTATGTTTTATAATAAATTATAGTTGATCTATCTCCTAGGTTCAATTCTTTCCACTATCCTCAAAAGATATGAAACTTTTATCCCTTTCTAGGTGATCCTTGGGAAATACTAAGAGGATCTATAGATCTTTATTCATATGGAAATCCCCTCCTAATCTGAGGTGACACCTTACTCTATTTCCAAAATTCTATTCTCATTTCTCACATTCCTTCATGATATTTCTTTCTAAAAAGACTACATTTAGGAATATATTTTAGTTTTCATAGATATTAATCAAGTTATTGTAAATCTGATGGGTTCTATATTATTTCGGGAGATATTTTTTGGAATACTATATTGTGTGATCATTCATATTCTCCTTATTTAAGGATAAATTTATTAAATCTATGTTTCAGGAGGAAAATTTCAAATACCTATCCTTATAACTTGTTTAAATGTGCAATTATCATGCATATGTTTTCAATGGGAAATGTTTTTAAATTAACTAAATAAGATAATATACCATAATACTAAAATTGAAAGGAAATTATGACTCGTATTTTATTTATATATATTCAAGATATTGATTATATATTATTTCTTATAATGTATGATAATATTATTATTCCTATTTATTTTTTGTCTTTTGTTTTTTATCATGTTCATAATTGGATAATCACTTAAATAAGTTAAAAGAAATAAATTTCTTAAAATATTCAAACTGATATGTTGTTGTTTATATATGAAATATTTAATATAAAGTAAATAATGTTTCATTATTATAAATAGAATTTGTTTATGGTTATATTTAAATATTTTTATTATGTAATTCATGATGTTGTTACCATTCTTATCATAGATTATTATTATTGGTATAGTCAGATAATTTTTAGAAGGGTCCGTTTTATATATTTTTTGAATAGGTATTGATGAGTTTTTGATGGGTGATGATATGTAATTGACATAATGGTAGTTTTATGTATATAATGATGGGATAAAGTGGATGATATTTAGATGTTATGAAGTTTATTTTAATGTTTTTGGCATGAGACAACATAGTAATTGTCGATGCGATATATTAGTGGTGTTGATGGGGTGGTTAGTCAGGTTATTAATACAACTATGTTTATAGATTCATGTTGTCATGTTTTAGTTTCGTTGAAATTATGAAATGGTATATAATAAATGAAATGAAAAAATGAGTAATTATTTTTATAATGTAAATTTAATAGAATAAATTATAAATAAATACTTCCAATGATAAATTGGACATTTAATAGAATATGGTGCAGTGATGAAATTTCGAGTAGATGATATGCGATTAATTGAATTATTATAGTTGTTACAATTATATTATTATATGTAGTGTAAATATTGATAGGTTTTTAGTGAAATAATGTAACAAATAAATAGTTATTGAAAACCAAATAAATGTTTTTGGCACTAAGAAAAAGAGGTCATCATCATCAGTACAATCACACACAAGTAAGAAATATGTCTTGGGGAACCTTCACACTAAATATGTTGCATGAAAAACCTATTTCTAATATGGGAAGGTTTTATGTCCATATGAAAAAATGAACCAAAAAATCCATGTACATCATACAATGTGAAGTCATATAGAAATATAACAACCTATCCCATGAATATTAATCTCATTCCCTAGTAACCTAGACTATCCTTGGAAATGGTGTTCACGACACACTAGTCTGAGTTTCATCACAATTTCTACCACATTCAAATTTTCCCAATAAAAAAAATATTGAAAAAAATATAGATAATAAAACCTCATTTGATAGTATTTTGTAACTCCCCAACCCAAATCAATGATTCTAATATGAATTTCCCCATAACAGCATGCACACCTCCACATATGCCAAAGGATTCTAACTAATAGTATGGGTCTAGAAAGAGTCATGGGGAGACTATAACATCCATAAAAATGTGAAATAACAAATAAATGAATCATCATGTGAAAATATACAACAGAGTATGTAGATGAAAGACCAAACACACATACACATATATATATATATATAAATGAGATGAAATAATATGAATACTTAATAGTTATAAAAATACAATAGCCAGTCACCCCCTTGGTCGATCAAAAATGTAAGTAATAGAGGGTAGAATAGTACAAGGAGGATCTACAACTCCAAGCGTCACCTTATCATGAACTCTATAATTTTAGTTATCTATCCTATAAGATGATAATCCATTGGAGATGGACTAAAATATATTGGTAATAAGTGTAGTCTTCATAGTTACCCATGTTTTATGGATTCTTGAGCAGAGTGTGAGTACAACTATGTTAGTAACCACAAACACAGTTCCATACATGAACAATAAATTCAATGTACATGAATTTGATAATCATAACTAATAAAAAGTAAATAGATAATTCATAACTGTAGAGGCATAACATATAATAACCATTTCATAGTTATGAAATAATAAAATGTGTCGATCGGTTCTGCGCTAAACAAAACACTATGAGCCTAGGTAATACATACCTCATATCCACATCAGAAGGAATAATGACCAACCTCTTATAATTTTCCCCTTGATGGGATAAACAAAAAACATGATTGAGACATACCGCTTGAAGAAATTTTCAAATGAATATAGATCAGGCATCTAAAACGTCCCTGTTCATGGGAATAGTCCACGCGGCTCAACTAGAACAATCAATTATAAGACATAACAAAGACACAGTACTATAAAAGACACAAATGATAGATCAAACATCACATCCAATAAACAAGTATAATAACTAGAAAAATAAACATAAAATCAATTCTTGTATAAGTTTCCTAGGGCTTTTCATGAAAACCACATGCAATCAAGCACCAAATATTAGTCCCATAGGCTACACACACACAACCACACACTATGTGATCAAGCATTAAGAATTTTTTCAAAAGTATAATTACATTTCAATAAACCTCTAGTAAATAATAGGTAATTAGTGGCTATAAAAATAACTAACACACAAGGTCCATTTTTTCCCGTCGTACCATGTCAGTTTATTTGGCATATTAAGTTTATTAGTTAATAAATGGTGATTATTAACTAATTAAACATGGAACTGGATTTCTGATTTTAATTGACTCGATCAATTAAAATATAATATGGAGTGTTACATTTATTTTGTATATGGATTACATGGATCTCAATTTCCACCTACAAGAGTGTTAAAACTGCTAACACAAGATAATAAACCTATCATTCACCTTATAGTTAGGTACTCAATACCACCAACCTCAAACAGATCTAACTCCTATTAAATAAAATAAAGAAACTTTTTCATAGAAATAAATGTCCATTCATCCTCTAATAATTTCATTAGAATAAATTCAATTCCATGAATCCATGATTGATTAATTATAAATAAATTATAATTAACTAAACAAATAAAAGTGATCTTATAAATAATGGTGAAGGAATAATTTATTAAAAAATTTATTGGATGTCACAGCATAGATGGAACCCCAACAAAACACCCTTTCATGGTCATAAAATTCAAACAAATTCATTTTGGGAAAATATCTATCATGTGAAAATTATATTTAGAACAATTTAATAAAATTAAATCTCAAATTAGTGAATAATTCAACTTGGTGATGTACCTTTTTAGAAACAACACATGATGAAATAATGACCTTGTCTTGGGTTCTCCTCTACCTAGTTTGAGTAAAATCCCCCACAGAAATTAATGATTTCATGATACCTTGTGGAATCATAAAAAAATCCCTATAATGTGAACACCTAAAATTAGGAATAATATAGGAATACAATATAGAAATAGAGATTTGGAATTTTATAACATCTTATTCCATTAAATTTTAGCTAGAACTACCCAAATTAAAAGACAAATTTAGGAGTGAAGCTATAGGTGAGACCTCCCATGCATGCCATTTTATACGAAAGAAGGGGGGGTGAAACTATAGTTAAAATTAAAAAATACTTCCAAACATCTCTCATAATGTGACACACAGTTTCACACTGTGAGTTTTCATGATCTTACATTCAGCTTAATTTTTCATGATGTAAAACCTTTTTCCACCCCATTAAACCTATTTATTTATTGAATACCCTATTTATGATGTGAATGTGTCAGTTATATTATTTTATGTAGTCTTTAGCCCCTGAAAACTCCTCCAGCAGCCTCTCTGACCCCCTGGGTCATCACCAAAGCCTTTAACCATATTCAAATACACAATTTTAAAATGTACAAAATCGCAAAACCCTATTTTGATTCCCAATAATTAATACTAAACACTTAGTAAATGAGTGGAATAAATGTTACAATTAATTTAAAACCTGTAATGATGTGGGTAGATACACTATTCCTCCTATGATTATGAAATTTATAAAATAATTGATAGTTAAGTATGTGATTAATTTTATTAATATGTGTCTTAATGTTAAACCATAAATGTGGAAGTATTAACTCATATAAGATGTGAAGAAACAAACATATGAATTTTTAATTTTCTATATACATTCTCCAAGGTAAAATTATTATTATTATGTTCTCAAACAAATTTAATTTCTTAATGTTTTTTTTCAAATCATTCATAATGGTTTGTAAAGTGGATATAAATTTTTGAAAGTATATCCAATGAGAGTTTCAAACTAGTTGTACAACTAGGCCTATTTTCCATGCATTGTGTGATTATAGATTTAATCCCCAATAAAGTTCCTTCAAGTTTATTACCCATATGTACATTAGTGATAAATATTTCATCCACTTGCACTATCCATAGAGGGACATCATTATAAGGAATACCACATACTCAATGCTTTTCTATAATTTTAGGATGTTACCCTATAATTTTTTCTATACATATGGTTTTCAGTAATTTTATCTAATTATAATATCAAAAAATAACTATAAGTTTCTATGATAATAACTTGTATAAATCAGTCCATGAAAACATAATATTTAGTAATTTAAAATATAAATTTCCAACAAATAAAAAACCAAGAATCTAGAGGTCTGGTTTGTCTGGTAGATTATAAATATAAATAAATAATCTTAAACATAAAAATATCACCCCACTCTAAAAACACACATAGTTATCCCAAGTCTTTAATGACATATCAAATTTTAGAGGATATTGATGGGAATTATCACAAGGGAAAAAGGTGATCTAGAAAAACTAGTAAGGGAATAAACATGAAATTGAAGCATAACACGAGATTTAGAGAGGAACACATCATATCATAAAGAGAATTAACATAATAATTGGTGCAATGAAAAAGGAAATTAAATAATAAGATCATGATATCATTGAATATGGCGCTACAATATTAGTCATGATATCATAAATATAAGCCAAGGGTCACACCCAATAACATAAATATAAATTTTATAAATCCCCATGCTCAGTTAGATTCACTCCCTAATACATTATAGACAATATCCTATGATATAAATATTTTCCCAATTCATTGGAGGGATATATAATTCTGGTCCCACCCATCACATATTGAAAATAATACATTCAAATGCATCATATTGAAAATAAACCATATATAATTCAAAATATGGATCATAACATTGAGAAGGATGTAGGGTTACTAATTTTTATTCAGTAAATAACTAAAAGATATGTTATAAGGATCCTCTAAATAATTAGTAATTATAATGTAAAAAATTCTGGAGATGTATCAGAAAAATAAATAATAAACATGAATTGCCTGGGTGATGCTTTATAAAATTAGAAAATGATAATTTTAACGAATTAATGAGGTGATTGTTTTCCATAAATCTAAAATTTTATCAAGAGGATTAGTTATAAAATAAATTAGGCTTTCTTTTATATTCAACATTTACAACATTTAATGGGGGTTATTATTGACATGAGATAAGAAATAAGAATGATCACTTAAAATCAGGTTTACCAAAAAGTGAGAATTTATAATGGAACTAAAAATATGTATAACCACAAAAACAAGAATAATATTTTACTATTAATATATTTAAGAAATGTATTTACAAAAATAGAAGTTCATGATAAGAGTGTTTTATAAAAGGGAGGAAAAGAATGAGAATGTGTAATTGAAAAGTAAATATGGATGTATGGAAGATCCCATACATTGGGTGTTGATTGGTTTTCACATTAACATAACTCAATTAATAAACACCCAATAAATTTATTCACATATATTTTATTTTAAAATTTCCATTTTGTATATTTTATTATTTATTTTAACATAGTTTCCTCATATGTCAGTTACTCGAGTTTATCTGGGTAATTTATTTGAGTCTTTTTAGTTTTTTTACCATGGTCAAAGGTATTGTGAAAGAAATTCTTGATCTCCAAAATTGTGTAGGATTTTTTCCTTTATTATACAATTATTTCAATACTTATACAAATTAAAATGGTATCCTAAAAAAGTCCCTAATTAAGAATCTTGAAATGATAAGTTCCTTAAAGGTGAAAAAAGTTACTATGAACTTTTATTGTAATCAAACATTTTAAATTAGAAATTTAATCCCCCCATAATATAAATTGTTTAAAAAAAATCAATTTTAACATATAAAATATATTTCTAAATTTATCCATGTTAGGTGGTCAGGGAAAAGAAAACATGTCATTTTATGGGGGTGTAGTCTTCTTGTACGCACATGCGACACAATTATTTTCCATGAAATGGAAGGGAATATGAAATGAAATGATTATAATTTTTGAATAATAATAATTTAAAAAATATCATATTATTAAATTAAATATACATTTAAAACTTTCCATTTAAGGTGATGATTAAAAAGTAATCATATCATTCATAGAGGTGATAATACACAAATAAGAGTGAATTTATTTTCATTTTTCTTAATTACATTATAAAATGTTGTAAAATATATATTCCTATAGTATAATAAAATTTCATCATAGTAAGAATTTTGGTGTTATCAAAACTTTATGGTAATTTGGTATTTAAAAGTGTAGGATATTAATTGAACTAGAAAAGTGAGGATGAGAGTGTCACCTCACCCCTAAAATTTATCCATTTGTTAACTCTTTATGGCTCCCTAGCATGGTATTCTATTGATACCAAGGATTACAGGTCATGGGATGGTTTTTTGTAGAGAATAAAAAATATTTTTCTTTGAGCCAATTACTTGGAATGGTGGATAAATGGAGAGATTTGGGACTCCTTTTATAAGTAAAGAGGTGGACATTTTTTGTAAAATCTCTTTACTTTTCATTAATTCCTTTCAATTAATCATGGTAAAGGGCTCTAAAAATTACCAGTAATGGATTGAAGAATGAGATAAGTTCAAAACTCCCTCCAACATCCTATATCATGCAATTTTTCACATGTTTTAAACTTTTTACTATATTGAACCACTTTTAACTTAATTTATCCTTATCGGTGTAATTCCATTTTTACAACTACTAACTAATTTTAATGAACAAAATCAAAATTCAATTTTTTACTATTTTGATCAGGATTATTTCATATATGGAAACAAATTTATAAAATAATATTTCTATGATTTAGAGAAATTATTTTAGTACTAGAACACATAACACGTAAAAACCGATACATAGAAAAAGGTCATTTAAGCATAAAATTCATGTGTGAAATAATATTATCAATATATTTGGTTTTAAGGAAAAAAATAATTTAGTAGAAAATAAATAATTGTTTTTTGGATTTTAGGAAATAAAAACCTGAATTTAAAGATACATTTTTTAATTTAAAACAATATTCAAAATGTTAAGAATATGTTTTATACATTTATCCTAAAATTATAGAATGAATAATTATTTATTTTTTAATTATATCTCAATTTTTTATAAATTTATATGTTAAGTTTATGTTATGAATATATCATAAAAATAAATTTTTTTAAGTAACATTTTTTTCATTCGACCTATTTTTTTTTTTGAAAAATAAGTATAAATAACGATAAAATCCTACTGATATAATGAATCCAAAAAAATAATTCATTTTATTATATTTAACTTAAATATCAGATAATGTTTTTACATATATGTGATTAAAATGTAATAATTAAATTTTACAAATCCTTTTAAATCATGAAATATATCTATAATATTACTATTAAATAAGTTATATTATTATTGCATAGGTAATATTATAAACATATAATGTTTTAAATTAATGACATGGTTACATTGGTTCTTATGATTCATAGAAACGTATATGAAACACACACACACACACATATATATATAGGGTAAATTTTTTTATAATAATTTGGAGTTCATTGCATAGTCATCCTAGATATAATAGGTGATGGTGTCACAACTGGGAGAAACTGAGGTGGAGGATATGTGAGATCAGATGATTTTTAGATATTATCTTTTATGGTGGTCCAATGAAGGTTAAAATTGATGTGGTTTTGAGGTCATCCATTTATTCCATTATTAATGCTTAAAGTGTTTCTCCATAAATTTCATAATTCATGTTTAGCTATGCATCCTGGATTTACAAACATGAATAATGATTTAAGGAGTATGTTTTGTTGTCTAAGGATAGAGTGTCTAGAAATAGATCTTGTGTCTCGGTGTTTAGTCTACCATTATGTGAAGGATAAACACTCTGATTTTGTGGGTTTTCAATAGTGATGGGATTCTAATTGATGGATGTGGGAGGATATATAAATATATTTCATTACTGGCTCTCCTTGGGCACTGAGAGTTTTTGATTATATCTGGGTGATTGAGGATAGGTTGATAAAGATAACAGATTTCATGAAAAATAGGGAGTTCTGTGTGGTGGATTCTTTATTAAGGATTTATATAGAGAAGGATGTGCAACATTATGGGGTCTAATGGATAACTAGTCATGATCATGAACCACACCTTACCTCACAGTTGTGGATTGGTATTTAACATGATTTTCACTCACAATAATACCTTATAACTATGTTTCATCCTTTTATGGATGGTTATATTGAGATATTTGTATTGAATGTTGTGGAAATATTTTGTGGTTGTGTACTATATTTTAGAAAAACACATACCATTGGTCAGGTTTTCTTAAACTATATACATCACTCATCCATTATAATGGATCCATTAAAGGAATTTTATAGGAATATTTTCAAATATCTATCATACTAGATGTAAGATAGGGAGTAATAAATCCTTATACTAGATTTATTTTAGATAATTATAGAGAAAATATAGGTGATCTGGGAATAAATGATGGTTATTGATGACTATCAAAATTCATATATATATATAATGAGAATAACCCTATAGATTAGGTTATAGATCATGTGTCATTGAAAGTTTATATTTATCTCAGGTAATAAATAGTTTTTCATAGTAGTAAAATTTATCTTCAAATTTTTACACTATTCAAGGTATTAGATTACATTGGTGAGGTGGTTTATCATTTGAAGCTTCCTTCATAGTGGAATTTGATTGATATTTTTTCTTTGTATCTCATCTTCATAAAATATCCTTATGATGAATATCATTTCATTCAGTGGGCTGATTAAGATATCAAGGATGATACATCATCATTGGAGATAATTATTGATTTTTGAGACCATTATAATATGGTGTTGTATAGGTTCATATTTCTTTAGTTCAAGTCTTTTAGTGTCATAGTTTCTTGGAGAATTGTACATGGGAACATTAGTTATAGATATATTATTAGTATCATGAATTTTATTATGTTTTTTATTATTTAGATATTATCTTTGATAATACAAAAATGTGATTGATGTATCAGGATTTCTTATTATTTTTATGATTGATTTTTTTACCATTTGTTCCATGATTATTCTATTATGAAGATTAACATTGTTATCTAGGAGGTATTCCATATGGTGTTTGGTTTTGAGGTTTTTTATTCTGCACCTAGACCTAGTTTTTTATATTAAAGGTGATAATTGTTTAAGAGACATTAAATGAAGAGGCTAGGACCTTCTTAAATTCTCTACATTATTATCTAAAAGTGTTCGATGTTATAGGGTGTGAATTGAAAGTAATTTGGGTGTAAAAATGTATGTTCTGGATTTCTGAGAATAAAAATGACCATTTTGAGAAGTATTGTGTCATTTTGGAGGTTTGTGTCTCATTCATGGAATAATTTTCTTTCATTTTTTGTGGTTTTTTGGTTTTATGTCATAAACTCTAATTTTAGAGGTTTTTTATACACTGGTGGTCAGTTGTGGTGTGGTGATAGGTGTTTTGGTAGAAGCAGTTTTTGGAGATTCTTTGTGTACATTTTTTAGAAATGTGGAGGGACAAAATGATCATTTTAGGGTTTGAGGAGATGTTATTCCATGTTCATGAGGTTTGTGTTCCATGTTCAAATTTTGGAGGATTGGTGGACATTATTAGGTCCATTGTTCTGTTTTGGGGTTGTTCTTGAAAGGATTTATTGTTAATGGTTTAAATGATTATTTTTGTTACCCGTTATCTTGGTAGAGCTGATCCAAATTTTAAAATTTTAAAAATAGTCATGTGATTATGGGGGATTTATTTAATTTTAATTACCATAAACATCAGAAATCATTTGACTGATCTTACACATGCCATGGTTATAAACTATGAATACTGTGGTGATATCAATTATGTTTTATCATAATTTTTTGTTGGTCTATCTCCTAGGTTCAATTCTATAAAATATCCTCAAAAGCTATGAAACTTTTATCTCTTTCTGGGTGATCCTTGGGAAATTCTAAGAGGATCTATAGAACTTTATTAATATGGAAAACCCCTCTTGGTCCGAGGTGCCACCTTACTCTATTTCCCAAATTCTATTCTCCTTTATCTAATGAATTCTATATTTTTCTTTCTAAAAAGACTATAGTTAGGAATATATTTTAGTTTTCATAGATATTAATCAATTTATTGTAAATCGTATGGGTTCTATATGTTTTCTGGAAATCGTTTTTGAATACTATGTGGTGTGATCATTCATATTCTTCTTATTTTAGGTTATATTTATTAAATCTATGGTTGGGGAGGGGAATTCCAAATACCTATCCTTATATATTGTGTAAATGTGGAATTATCATGCATATGTTTTCAATGGGAAATGTTTTGAAAGTAACTAAATAATATAATAAACCAAATTACTAAAATAGAAAGGCAATTATGACTTGAAATTTCTTTATATATATTCAATATATTGATAATATATTATTTCTTATAATGGATGATAATATTCTTATTCCTATTTATTTTTTGTTTTTTTATCATGTTCAAAATTGGATAATCACTTAAAGAAGTTAAAAGAAATAAATTTATTAAAATATTAAAACTGATATGTTTTTGTTTTTATATGAAATATTTAATATAAAGTAAATAATGATTCATTATTATAAATATAATTTGTTAATGGTTTTATTTAAATATTTTTATTATGTAATTAATGATTTTGTTACAATGGTTATCATAGATTATTATTATTGGTATTGTTAGATAATTTTTTAGAAGGGTCAGTTTTATATATTTTTTTAATAGGTGTTGATGCGTTTTGGATGGGTGATGATACGTAATTGACATAATGGTGTTTTTATGTATATAATTTTGGGATAAGGGGTTGATATTTAGTTATTATGGAGTTTTTATTAATGTTGTTGGCATGAGACAACATAGTAATTGTTGATGATATATAGTAGTGGTGTTGATGGGGTGATTAGTTAGGTTGTTAATGCAACTATGTTTATTGATTCATGTTGTCATGTCTTAGTTTCCTTGAAATTATGAAATGGTAAATAACCAATGAAATTACAAATGAGTAATTGTTTTTATAATGTAAATTTAATATAATAAATGATAAATAAATACTTCCAATGATAAATTAGACATTTAATGGAATATGGTTCCATGATGAAATTTTGAGTGGATGATATGTGATTATTTGAATTATTATAATTGTTTTAATTAAATTATTATATGTAGAGTAAATATTGAAATCATATGTGGTTTAAATAATGTCATGACGATTTTATATGTTCATCCAGTTAATATAGAATTTGTGAAATCAATATACAATTAAGTGACAAAATGATGAAATATAATGTGTTAATTGCTTATTACTGTTAAAAATATGATAAGGAATTAAATGGTGTGAAGATGATTTCTTGTGAAATAATTGATGTGGTGTAGTATTGAAGTTTTATTGAGATAGAAAAAACATTGATATTTTTGTTTATATTTTTAGTTGTAGGGTTATAGTATTAAGTAGTTGATTTTAGGTTTAGTATGTATGTTTTTATTTATTAATTATTGTTTATATTAATTAATATACACCACCATCTATGTTGGGTAATCTGACTCATGCCTATATGAGGTTTTTTACTTCAGTTGTATTCCCATCATCTTGGTTCTTAAGGATACAAAAGGATGACTACTCACCCATCTTACCTATCTCTTCCAAATATAGTATGATATGTAAAGGAATGAGGATATATTGTTGTCATGTAGGTGTATGGTGGGGTGTAAATGGAAGGATTAGGGTATGAGGGTAATTTCATTTATAATTACATTCCTTACAATGGGATGATATGTAGATGTGGTAGTGATGTGTCCATAGATGAGATGTTATTCTTATAGTTATGTGTTTTTAGTTTTTATATGATATGTGTTATTTGTGTTTGATGTACAGGGAATGGTAGATTGAGGACATATTCTATTTGGGTGTTTGGGGTACTAGTTCATTAGGGAAGTGGATATAGGGTACCTGATTAGATATTTTCCTTGATGTTATATTACCAATCCAATATGAAACGTTTAGTGGGCGATCCTTTGTGAGGTCTAGTAAACAACTAGACTATATTTTGGAATGACTTTTTTTCACTATGTATTCACTAAGGTATTAGTATGCTTCTTCAAAATTCTAAAAATAATTGTGAGGGGGATCCTTATATTTACACAATTATGCTCACCAATATATATAGATATATCTATTTTTCCTATCTACATGGAAATTTTACTGAATAGGATGAATTTTAATAGATCATGGTGGTTATTGGTTATAGTTGGTGTCTGTGGAGTTATTATCATTAGAGGTTTCATATGGAATTATTTCTCCAGTTTTTATTTTATGTGTGTTATTATATATATTATGGGATTGGTTTCAAATATAATATTATTGATTTTATTGAGTATTAATTCTTTCCTAGTACTTATGAGAGTAGTAGATCCCATTTTTACATTTTTATAACCCCAGTGTATATTTCTAGCATAGATTATATTGGAGATGGGCTTCAAAAGTCATAATTTTCTTTATATCCAACAGATGAAAAGTTTTAGTGGGGTCAGATCAAAATAGTTTTTAATTACCTATAATGAAAATTAATTCATAGTTATCCTTTTATTTCTTATTCTCTGTCTTCCATGAAATACCTAAATGAGTTATGATATTTATATCCCTCAGTAGTTTCTTTACAAAATATTTAGGAACATTTTGTTTATATTTAGGAATATAGGGATTTGATCAATGCAATTACATTCGTAGACTCAATTTATAAATTTTTCAAATAGTTAAAATATTTAATTTCTTATATTATTTTTTTAAGAAGAAAATTACTTGAATCGTTAATTAGTATAATAATTAAAAAAATTTAATTTTTTTAATTTTTTTTTTCCTAAAATATATTTTTAATCTCTATTTATTACTCTAAGTTTCATCACACCATAAGTAAAATCTTTCCACTTTAAAATGATTCATTATGAGACCCATGTTCCAATGAAATGACACTTTATTTGTGAAAATATATTCTATATTCTCTTTATAATTTTATATAAACAACTTTCTAAATTTTTAATAATATAAATGATTTTATTTTAGAGTATTCAAGGATATTTTTTTATTTATCCACTATGATTATTGGAATAACCTTTACTGCTGGATCCTTAGATGAATATTATTTTTACACAGTTCCACTCATTCCTCAAGATTAATTCCTTTCCCTACTTAGAAATTCCAAAATATTTATAGGTATATTCAAAATTTTCTTTGAATATATAAGGAATTTTGATTTAGAATTTGAAATTATTCTCATGATAACTATATTTTGATTCCATTTCATACTTTTTTTAATAATGAGTACTTCTTCTTAAAAATATAAAATTATCTTTCCTCGCACTTCAATAAAATAATTAGAATAATTAATCCACGCACATCTACCATCCATTTTTTACTTTAAATTAGCCATACCCTTAAAATTTTATTCTGTGATAGATTTACCTCTAATAACATGTGAAAAACATGTGACTTTAACATTAAAATCTTCAGTATATTTTGTGGATTATTTCAAGTTCATCTTCAATTGGTGAAAAGTTAATTTTTGTATTTATATTTGATTTTATAATACGAATCATAAAGTATTGGAATAAACATATCTTATAAATTACATTTAAAATCAACCTATTCTAATTAATTGAATATAACATAAAAAGTATTATTTAAATGTTTTAGATTGTAATCTAAGGATTTATTTAACTTTTATTACCAATGCTATATTTTAAAATTGTTCATTGGGGAACTTATTTTCCAACTTTTTTTTCTACTCAATCTTGACCACTTCTTGTTATTTCTTTATTGGGTACTTTGTAATTATTTAAATAACTATTATATAATTTTAAAATTCTAATAATAGTTTACCTTTTACCATATACTTTCTAATTTTTAAACTTATTACAACTATTGTTAGGAATTCATCACATAGAGAATCTTAGGTAGAAGATATATATATGTGATAAAATAAAGAGTTTGGGAAGATAATTTTTCATATCATTTTATTCTGATTATGAGTTTTTTATTATCATAAGTCTGAATATCAACTTATTCTTTTCAATTTTTTTAAAAAATTTGAAGTCAAATACTATGGGAGAAATTTTATCCCACTAAAGTGACCATTAATTCATTCAACTAAAGGATACTTATAGAGATAACATTCATTTAAATACTACTAATAGATCTTCTTAAAGAACTATTGAAATAAGAAAAATTAATAAGATAAAATATATTCTTTATATTTATATACTAATATTCTCAACCTCCTAAGTTATATCCTATGAAAATGAATACTATAATTTTCTTATTCTATTTTAGGGCTTATTGATGTCCTTAAAACCCAAAAGTTGTATTAGAGAAACCTCTTTGATGTTTGGATGTTTATGAATTTTTAAATTA
Organism: Viscum album; assembly: GCA_963277665.1. NCBI lineage: Eukaryota > Viridiplantae > Streptophyta > Magnoliopsida > Santalales > Viscaceae > Viscum > Viscum album. The sequence goes on from OY728123.1 coordinate 674,388,987, forward strand.
TTAATTATTTAAGAAAATCTATATTATTGATAGTGATAAGTATATATCATTATTCATGATATATATTGGAATGATTTTGAAAAATATCATATTTTGATCATGATATCATAGATAACATAACATTATATTACCAACTCGAACAGGCTTGGTTAGTGAGTATTATAAGTATTGAATCATAATAAATTTTTAATTTGAGATATCAAAATATTGAAAATTTGAAAAAATAAGAATTTGGGTTCAACACATTGTGTAATATATGTATACATCCTTCTAGGAAAAAAGTGTGGCTAAAAATATGAAGATTTCTTTGCCTCAGATTCAAAACAAGATTTCTGTTAATTTTATGACAGTTACTGCCCACTATATCACAATAAGTAATATGTGATATAACTATTATGGTTTTAGAATGAAATTAGGTCATTGATATGGAATATCATAATCCATGTTTTACTATCATTATAGGTTTTCTAATTGCTCATATAAAATATATTAGTTATATTACTATTTGTAATATAAAAGTTTTTCAAAATTTTATTTTATTTATATATTTGAAATGTAATTTAATTTATTAATTGATTATAAATTATAGATAAATATAGTTAAAAAATTTTATTTAGTTTTGTTAAGGGTTGACAAAGTAAATTGGTAATTTTAAATTGTTTATAATTAAATATTGAATCTTTATAAAATATTTAAAAAATGATTAATATTAGGTGTTAATATTTGTTGAATTAATTTATTTAATATTTAATGTTTTATTTTAAAATAAATTTAATATATTAATAATATAAAATGATTTATAATATTTTTAAAATTATAAAATATGGTAAATAAAAAATGAATATAATTATTTGTGTAGTATCAGAAAACTATAACATGAAATGTTTCTTTAAATTTCTAATTATTTTTTTATAAATCAAACAAAAACTGGTTTTGGTGGGAGAGATCAATGTTTAACTAAATATTAAATATAAAGTGTTCATATTTTATATAAAAATTCCAAGTGATTATATTTTTATATTATGAAATCTCAAATGTTTTAATGAATTTTTCATTACATTTATGTTTTATGAAATATTCATCTTGTATAATGCAGAAGTATATGAATTTTTCATTTATTTATTTATTCCATTATACATAAATATATAGTTTTTTTATTAATGTTAGTATTCTTTGTTTAAGCTATTTAAACTACTTATATAGAGTATCCTACCATATATTTAATGAGTTTCAAGATAATGTATAATAGGGGATTTAATTTATTTTGAACATGGTTAGTGTATTTATAGTTAGAATTACAACCAAGATATTATTAATTTACGTATTCACACACACACACAAAAATTTATATATATATATATATATATGGAGTTAAATTTGGTTGAAACTTTAAATCAATAATGATCATTAGGAAGTAGATATTGTGTTGGTCCCAAAAAACGTTAATACCCTTATAGGGGGATTTCTGTTGGTTAATTCAAACTCGCCCCCATTAAAAAATCTTGATATGTGGTTATTTAGAACCCTCCTATGTTCTTCCATAGATATTAAATAACTAAATACAAATACTCAGGTAATTGTAGATGGTAAAACTATACAAGGCTATTGCAACATCCTCAATCTAAGTAACCTAAAAGTTCCCATGTTTGGTCACTACATGACCTCAAAAAGGATTCTATGTATGCCAGAGGTATTCAACTAGTGGTGCGGGTATACGAAAATTTAGAGGAGACTAAAACATCAATCATATTACTATGAATAATGGGGAAATTAAAATAAATCACCATCCACAATATATTATCATAATATAGATATTACAATAATTGTCCAACTATAATAACACATATAATTCTATAAGAAACTATAGACCCCAAATATTAATTTCATACAAGTAAAACTTGATATGCTAGATCACATGATTGTGTGAAAATATATAAATCATAATATAAATATTTAAAAAATAATAGATATATTAACGAAATTATGTTAAAGGAATCACCCTGTCTTTTCTTTAAATCCCAATAATCCATCCCTAACTCATACATCAAACCCAAGATCCCTAATCTTACCTGCATTATAGATCATGGTATTTAATATTCCCACGAATGTGCAGGTGAAGGTTATGGGAAATATAATCACTAAGCCACTTAAAATAGTGTATCTAAATGATCCCAACATATATAAATGCATTATTGATATGATATCATATAAAATAGAAATATAACATATACATGTCATGTCATCAAGTACAAAAAAAATCTCACTGATGGGTAACTATACATTCTTCGACCAGAATAGATGTTATGTCTGAACTAAACAAAATAAGTTAGAACATATCCCCATCCGCCTATAACATAAAAAATAGTGTGATATAATAATATATCCACCACTTTTCAATCCATACTCATCACAATATTCTGAATAGATTGGACTCCATCAAAATCATTTATACATAATATATGTAAAATATTAATTTAGTATTTACTGACTCATCCAATCTCTTATGATGAGGTAGTTAGGTTGGCCTCCACCAAACCATCTATATATCCCACATTTTGGATTTTAGTTCCCCCTATATAAACCAATGAAATATTCATTTAACCAGTATATTGACACAAAACAATTTTCATCACACACATGGCACACACAACTCACGCACTTGGATAACATCCCCTCTTGTCTTACACTGGGTTGAAATCAATTATAAATTTCAACCATTGGAATGGATTTGAATATAGTGTCAACACCCATCACACCCTAGTGAAGACATAATAGTCATTATATACCTCAAAAACACACAACGAGGATAAACCAGAATTAGTCTACTTTCATACGTTCTTCCCATCATTAGGGAATACTAAAGGAAAGTTATCATGGTCTGTTATAAATTTTTTAGGGATGTATAATTCTAACATATTCAAAATAAATTGTATCTCATTACATTATATAAGAAAAACATGTATTTATGGTCATCTATTGAACTCATAAGGATCCAAGATAGGTTACATTATTAGGTTGGCCCTACTCAACACCCAACACATGTGGATAACCAATTTAACCCATTTTTGTTCATTTTAACCTATTCATTAACTCAAGTATAACTTAAGTTGTAAGAACTCATATAAAATGATGGAATAATTTAATAAACACAAACCTCATACTTTCAAGATCCTCTTCCTTGAATATGTTTATTTTTCTAAAATTATATTTAATTTGGCAGGGACCAAATAGGACTAATGATGCTTAAATATAAGCTCAGACAATGGAGATTTCACCAGTATAAGAGATAAAACTAAGGGAGAAGGGATATGGGGTTGTGGAGCTATCCAATTATGTAGGGAAAGGATTTATTTCATTTATAATTAAAATAAATTATATTGAAAAATATTAAAAAAATATCTTGGAGATATCTATATACCTCATACACCTCTACCGAGTATTCAGTGGCCACGAGATATATGATAGGAAACCACGGCTAAATACCAATCCACTTGGAATTTTTTTCCATATTATATTTTCACATTTTACTGGTACCAAGCCACAGGGTACCCAATGTTATTAATCATTATTGATAGGTTACTACCACCAATTTCATTATATTGAATTCAAACACTTGACCTCCATCAACCATTCCAAAAATCAAAACAATGCAAATTATATTTGGAATAACTAAAAATAAATCAAATTCATACCTCAATAAATACAGGTAATTACAAACTCTCCCCAATAAAACATCATTGACTTCCCTATATGAAAATTTCCTCTTAAATATATCCAAGTCAAATTTTGATCTAATATATAGTATAAATAAACCCATTCTTCACATATCAAAAATAAATATTTTTTTATTTCATCGTTATAAAATATTATATATAAAGGATAAATAAACTTCATAAAATTAAAAATCATATAATGTGGAAATTTTCACCTATAGATAACAAAACTAAAATCTTAAATATGGCTGCATCACGATATCACTGAATTATTACAAATGAAAACAAAATTGTGAAAATGAAACATATCATTAAAAATATTAGAATCATTTTGAAAATAAATTTTCAAGAAACTTTATATAAGATAGATTTTTTAAAACCATAATATATATATTTTTGTATTCAATTGAAATTAATTAGAATTATTCAATATATTTCATTACAGAAAACCCTTTTTAAAAGTAAACCATTATATATTATAGGATTTATAACCAATCTATTGGATTAGAGGGTATGAATAATATAGAACCAATTATAAAATATAAAATAAACTTTCTATTTAATTTAAATGTATGGACTAATTTCAATTAAAATAAACTACATTTTTAATAAAATCATTGCATCATTAAAGGACCTCTTTTTTTATGAAATGATTTTTTCAAGTGTTAAGGGTTTTCAAATACGAAAATATATTGATCAATATTTAAAAATTATATTAATGATTTTTTGGATAATGTATTAATAATTCTACATAAATTAGTTATATAATGGTTATGAATGAAGATAAAACATTTTGAAGGTAAAAAGAGTTATTTTTCAGAAACCTAATTTTATGTGCGCAGTGTGTTGTTACAATTATAAATTAAATAAATCAGTTTTAATTAATTATATCAGTGGAATGTGAAGGTTTTATATTTAATAAAATATTTTTAAAATAATCTATCATTTTTTATTAGAAATTAAATTAACGTAATTTATGGTTTATTCTTAAAAATGGAATTTTATAAAAACTGATTATCATTATACTTTATATGTTTATTTTAAAATTAATTTCTACCACTTATTGAAGTATAATTTTATAAAAATGTACTACATACTTAGAATTAGATATTCAAAAAAATCCATGGGGAAAATTTAGTTTTAATTATAATGGCTAGCCAAAACATTGATAAATTTGTTACCATAGTTGGGGTTAAAATAGGTTCATCAAGGGGGGATTAAACTAAGAGATAAAGGTATATATACCTCATAAATTAATATAAATAATATTTTTTAAGATTATTCAACCTTACGTAATATTATATTCGAATTATTACCCATTTATTTCCTTTTTCACATGAATGTGGCAATATATTATTGAAATATTTTTAGTAATTACCTGTTTATCCAATCTATCACTTATCAAATGGTACCACTTATCCTACCTAATAACACAATATGAGCCTTATTTATCATCCAATCCAAAACCAAACCTTCATAAATTACATAACATCATTCTTGATCTTTTTTTCTTTCCCTAAGAGTATCCTAAGAAGGATTAAGGTGTAATATAAATGAGGTCTCCCAAATAAGAGGTAATTACTAACACTTTGAGAGCTTATTTCTTCATATAAATCCTATAAATATATTTTATCCATCCAAAAATAAATAATATATCATCATAAATATACTAATATGTTTTTCTTATTATGTTACAACCATTTTACTCTTCCTTTCCATCAAATGATAATTGGAATTGTCACTCATGCGTACGTGTGGACTACTATCTCCGTGTAGTGATATGGTTTATTTTTTATCACCTTGTTTCTTGGTAAGTTTTTATGATGGATTTTATTTTTATATATATGATATTTATGAATTTATTATTATTATATATTTATAATATTTTATCTACCATCATTCCATTCCATCCATTGGAAAACCATATCATCACATGGGCATATGTGTAGACTACCACCTCCCCTATGTGATGTATTATTTTCATAAATGATTTGTATAAATTGTTATAAAAGTATATATAATGAATAAATATGATACTTATGAAATTATTAATATTTTTTATAAGATTAAACTATGATCATATCATAAGTAAAATAACTAAAAAACAAAAACAATACATGAAAAATTAAGATGTTATCACCCATAATGATGATGATAAATAAATAATGTAAATGAATAGGTGATAAATTGTTATAAATAAACCATTTATTATATTATAAGAATTAATATTTTACTATTATATATGTTTAATAAATTTAAATTTACTATATAGCTTGTTTAAATAACTTACTGAACAATTTAGAGTAAAGGTATAGGTTTCTCATCTAATTTTTTATTTCAATGTCACATATACTATGTTAAAAAATTGTTTCCTTAATTTGGTAAATATAATTCCCCTTGTATAATTAATTTATTTTTATTCATAGTGTTTAAATTCTCTTTTGAATTTATTAATTTCATGGTGTTATGATTTAAAAGATACCATAGTGGTATTAGGTTTATGTTACAATCTCACATTTTCTTGGATTGTATGTGATTAAATGTACAGTGATGAAATAAATTGATCTAACTCTAAAAAATATTATTTATTTTATTATACTTCAGTTATTTCTTTAAATTTAATGTTTTTATGTTATTTTACTCTCTCTATGTTCTTAATGTTTGAGGTAACATTTTCAGGAAAACTGACTTTGTTTTTCTGTTAAACCTATAATATTTTCCTTCCATATTCATACACTCTTTCAATTTTTTTACATATGTTTTTAATTTTTTCAAATCATTGATTAAATTAATTTTTTCCCTTTTTGATAATTATATACATAGGTTTAAAAGTAATCCTCTTTCCATTTTTTGTACATTATTATTTTTAAAAATGTGTGATGAAAATAATTGTTTTAATGTATACTGAAAGAAAAAATTTTACCACCAATAAAATGAATCTTTTATTATAATACCTCCTTACAACATTCCATGGTAATTAAAATTTTTAATATTTTTCATAATATTATATAAATTTTCATATTTTAATTATGTGATTTCAAAATCTAAAACATGTTTTCGTTAAAAAAAAGTTCTTATGATATATTAAAGTTATTTATATAGTTAAAAAAACCTAAAATATGTCTTATTTTTATTAGGGATATAATCTGATAATACCAATTTTATTAATTTAGAGGATGGTTGTTGTATGTGATGTTGAAATATTGATGAAACCTATTTTATTTTGATGATTTAATGTAGGAAAAAATAGTAATTTTTTCCTTATATTATGGTACACATATGAATGGATTATGATTATGTATAAGGAAGTTACATTAAATAACTCTAATTCAATGGGTAATGTTTAATATTATTAGTTCAAAAGGTACACAAAAGGTTATCCCATTCCTGAAAGAGAACAAATGACATGTTATCCCAAGCCTGGAAGAGGGTATACAAGAGGTAATCCCATTCCTAAAGACGGCTATACCAAGACTGAAATAGGATGAATGAATTGGTAGAAAACCATGAAAAATCATTTCTATGATTATTATTATTCCCACTTATTATGATTAACATCATTTCATGATATTATACTTATGATATTATCTCATGGCCCATGATATCTGATTCTTTTATGGTTCATTTCATATTAACTTCTATAGACTTATTCCATGAATATAGCCTAAATTTTTTATATGATATTGAAATGTTAAATTCATATTCTCAAACCCATTATGGTGTTGTTATACCTCATATGAAAATTGAATGATTTATCCCATGTTTTTCTTTACTGATCATCTGAGCTCACACTTTCTTATGTTTCCTTTCCTCTAGCTATCTAGAATGGTTTTAAATAGGGTATGACTAAGAAGTGTAGTATGTGTTAATATATTTTTCAGGATATATTGATAAAATTTCAATAAATATAATTATTATATTTATAGTCTCAAAAGACACTAGAAATTTATGGGTTTATGTCATTTATTTTTTTGAGATATATTGAATATTCATTTAATATGATGTAATGTTTATGTATGTAATGTTTGGTTCACCTCAATTATTATCAGAGAAAGGATTAGATATTTTTAGATATTATGATTAGAAAAAATTAGTGGGAACCCTTAGGATACAACTATGAATATGATAAAATCTTAATTTATGGTAAATAAAGTAGTATGGTTTCCGAAACAAATACATCCCTGTTTGGGTAATGGAATGTGGATGGTGATGTGGAACATATGAACTCAGGGGTAAAAACAATGTAAGGGGTGGATTTAATATTAACCAGAACATCAATGGTGGAACATGTGTGGGTCTAAGACATCACAAATGGCTAGATACTCTTTGGGAGTTCTGTTAGGTTAATTCACATATTATTTATGAACCATTATAAAGGATTTAAGTATATAATCTACATGGATGACTGAGGTTAAACCTAATGTGTCATAGATTGAAAAAGTTTCTTTAAGATTTAGGTATCCTATGAATTATTTTTCTTGATTATATGATTTATCACCATGTTTATTATTGTTCAAATTATTCTTTTTGGTTTTATTCAATGGATGGAACTAGGAGGAATCGTGTTAATAGTAAATGTGATTGAAAATTAAATGATAGTCCTCCATAGTAACTATACACGTGAGTTGGGATGAAAAATCTTGTTTCTATGCTTGTAGAATTTTATCAAGTTATTAATTATGCTGATCATTCAAATGAAAAATAGAGGTAGTAGTTTAATTTTGTGTATTTGTTTTGAAAAAATACACTTATTTTAGTGGGACCACTGATCCACTAATTTCTAATTAATTCATATTACCTATAAAAGTGTATTTTCTATTCTACAGTGTTTGGATTCTGAAAAAGTAATTTTGGTTTTTTATCAATTAGAAGGTGATATAGATTAATGATGGATTCTTATTAATAACATGATACCTTAATAAAGAATTTAATCTTTGGAGTGATATTAGTCTAGGAATACATTTATAATATGTTCATTCCTATTATTTTTTAATACAAAAATGGAGAAGTAATTCCTTGAGCTATTGAAAAAGGATGGTGACTCCTTGAGTACCTAGGAGGAAACTTTTACAAGACATTCAAGGTATTATTCTTGTATTATCATTGAACCTAAACGTAATATTGAATAATTCATCAGTATATTAAAACCAAGTATCTAAAGGGTATTATTCATCGTAGATTTCTTTCTCTTTGAATAAGTCAATTTATGTTATCTCAGGGTAGAAATAAATATTAGACTCACCCATCACTCTCATGATTTTGATTATAAAATAATAATTAAATCAAATTAAATTTTGATGATTAAAACCATACAAGGAAGAAGATGACACTTCATTTATTCCATAAGTGTGAAAAAACATGAGGTAAATTATCATAACAGGAATAAGAAATTATTTTAGTGTGAAATGGAATTTTATTGGGAAAGAGAATTCCAAAATGATTGGAAATAGTTTTCTAATGATGTTAATATAAATAAATAACCCAGGAATACACCATTAATAATCAAATTCACTAAAGGTATGAAGTAAGAGAAATATTCTATCTAGTGCTCGAATCCAATGGTTATTGATTATGATCAATGTTAGAAATATCTTATGCCTAGAGACAAAGGTAAATCTCTTGCGATCACTATCAGGGAGTTGGGTTATTAAAATGATGTAGTGAAATGTACACTTTCCATTCACTCAAGAAAAACTAATTTATTATTTTATTATGGTTCTATTGACTCTTTTATATCTTAATTTATTTTTAATCGTATCACATTTCTTCTTCAGTGATTAGATGTAGAATTTTTAGTGAAAAATGTTTATAAAAGAATGAGTGTATCTCAAGTATTTGATTCATATTTTTTTTTATATTTGTGGGAATATGCATCTTAAAAACCTATTATTCTACCACTAGTTGGATTTTATTTGATTTTGGGAATGGATTGGCCCTCTCTCCCTCTATATACAACCCAAGTCAATTTCTTAGGAAGCGATTCCACATTTCGTATTTTGAATGAACCAATGATCATTTATTGATTTTGGGATGAATATGATATTTCAATGATAATTAATTACATTTTATATATCTTGATTCTTGTTCATAATTGGTATATATCATATATGTTTGAAGAGAAACTCATCATGGGGTATATTCATATTATTATGAAATATGATGATGAACTTCATAAATACATTCCTAGCCTTCCATTGAAGCATGGAGTGAAATTTTTAATAGAGAAAAAACTTTTTTCTATATATATTTCAATAACTTATTATAGAATAAACCATATGGAGTTGTTAGATTTGAATAAGATACTATAAGAGAATCTTGTAAAGGATTTATTTATCCATGTGCATCAGCATGGGGTGTAACTACTCTTTCTGTTATGAAAATGATGGATAAATGTAACTATCTGTTGATTTTCTATAATATAAAAAGATCCTGATTGGGGATAATATTCATTTACCCTATATTGATTTTTTATTTGACCAATAGCAAGGGGTTATATATATTTCCCTAGTTGACTTTAATTCTAAATACTATAAATCAAGGGCCAATGGTGAAGGAATACCAAATAACACCCTCTGTATAAGGTTTCAATGGTATTAATTTATAGTGATTCAATTTGGAATTACTAATTCCCCTAATAAATTTATTTATTTAATAAATATTGTTTTTCGATATTACGCTGATCAACAAGTGTAAGTCATTATAGATTATATTCTAATATACCCCAAGGTAAAGGAAGACAGCAAAGATGACTTGAGAATTATGTTAAATTCCCCAAGGAAGGATAAAATATAAGGAAAAATTTGATATTTTGAAGTCTTGTTATTGAATGTATCAATTTTGGTGCATGTGATCAGAATATAGGGTATATTAGTTGATACTTTTAGTAATAATGTGATTAATCATTGGCCTAGACTGACAATTGTGGCTGAGAACCATTTTTTCCCTAAATTTGGTGGATATTATTGATTATTTTTGATTCCTTTGTCATATATGAATAATAAAATCATGAAGTTAATATATAATGGAGTAAAGTTCCTCCTTAATAAAGAGATTGAGGAAAATTTACTGGATATAAAGAGAGGGTTGTGCAATGTTCCAATACTCACAGTACCATAAAGTGGAATATTGTTTTTTATTTGACATGATTCATTAAATAAAGGGTAGGTATGTGTTATTATATATAAATAAATGATGGTAGCTTATGCCTCTATCCAATTAAAGGATCATGAGAAAAATTACTCCAACCATGAATTAGAGGTTTCAATGGTAAATGTTTCATCAATTATATGGAAACATTATCTTTAGAGACAAAAGTATGAAAAATATAAGGATCATAAATGTTTAATGTTTATATTCACCCCAAAATAGAAGAATATACTCCATATATAATTGTTATATTTGATTAAATATAATGAATGATCTATATATTACCACCCTTGGATGGAGAATAATGTATTTGATTCTTTGATTCAAAAGAATCATGTTAACTTATCTATATTCGGGTTCATAGATGACTAAATATTAGGGTATTTTCATAGGATGTACCGTCAAATAATGAATGAATGGGATAAGAATTTACTTTCTCAAATGAGTGTTCAACCATCTACATATTTGAGGGTTAAAAAGGAATAGAAAGAAGAGTAGATCTACAAAACAAGGTGGGAAATTTTCATAAGCTCTAGACTGATTATGATGGAATGATAATGTTTAGAAACCAAGTATATACACAATCAATACCTTACATTAAGAATGTGATATAGGAGAATGATCATAGCCCATTACTCTGTATTCATCCTAGAATTATAAAGATGAAAAATGGCCTAAATGTGAATTTTTAGTGGGATAACAAAAAGAGAGTTATTTTAGAGTATGTATATCAGTAATTGTTATGATAAATAATTAAGGAAAAGTGGAAATTGTCTAAATGGATTTTATAACTATTTCCCAAACTTGTATTGAAATGGAAAAACATCACCATGGATATAGTCTTAGGAATCTATTAGATATCTAAAAAGAATAATTCTTTTTGTGTTGTTGTCGATTTCCTTATGAAGTCAATACATGCCATTACTGATAGAGAATATTTTTCCATTGATTATATTTAATATATATATATATATATATATATTTGTGTGTGAGTGTGTTATGGAAGTGGAAAGATTATATATATGATGATTTTTTATTTTATCTAATCGATATATAAGATTGTTTCCGAAGCTTTCGTCTGAGTGCGCACGTCCATCTCTTTCGGGGGGACGACAACACAGTTTGTTACCCCGCTTTCCCAATTTCCAAAGGCAGGCGGAATCTGCTACTTATTCATGGAAGTTTTCACCTTGATCGAAACAGGATTATCGGATGTCAGTTCTTCTTTCCATGTATTCCTCCTCATAACTCTTCACCTAGTCCAGTTCTCCCTTATAGATTTAAGATGTATTTCATGAAACTCTCCTTAGAACCATATCTTCATGGACACTAGTTAATTACAATGACTTTTTTGGGAAATTTTAAGGGGTCTAGTCAGGGAAGTAACCTTCAGTCAGGGGAGTAGTCACGTTGGGCATCACTGGCATGTTTGGGCGCTGGGACACTGGTGTGTCTGTCTTCTGTCCCTTATTATAGTGCTTCTTGAGGGCGCGGAAGCCCGAGGCATCCCACATCTAACACAGGGAATCATATGCCATGGGCATGTATCCGAGGTATTCCTCAGCTTCCCATGTTTAACACAGGGTATGCCGCAAGTTTAACAGCCAGCAGAGACTGATTAGACTAATCAGAACACTGATTAGAGTGGATCATAGGAGTGTAACCCCAAGAGGGAACACTAATGTTTGGGCCAACACGTGGTTGACCACCCGGTTATTATTGAGGGGAATGTGTAAGGAAGTGGCATGATTCCACTGAGATGTGGCGGCCCAGATAAGAATCATGATGGATGATGGGTGGATGAATGAAGTGTATGGGGAATGAAATAGGGCCATCGCAATGGTGATGGTGAAGTTGGGATTGATCCTCGAAGAGACTTCCTACATATCCCCATGGCGGGGAATCAACGTCTGTGTAGTTTGGTGAACATAGTTTATCTTGACAATGGATTACCACTCGTTGGAGTTCAAATAGATTACCGCTGAAAGGGGTGAAAATGACTTAATGATGAATGAGGTTGATATTGGCTTACCGCGGAATGGAGTGACAACGACTTGCCACTAAATGGGGAACAAAAAAGTGGAATACAGTTTAACGTCATGTAGGATAGGGGTGGACCGATGTGAAGTGCCCGGGACCATTAGTTGTTGGTATTGAACATTAGGGATTCTTCCTACATACCCTACCTTGGCATGGATCAATGTCCATGTAGTTAGGGTATGTGGTAGGAGTTGATGGACCGACGTGAATAAGGACATGGGGTCCAGGTGGATGGTGGGCTTGAACCTCATGGAGGCTTCCTAAGTAACATTATTTGGAAAAGATCAAAGACCATGTAGTTTAGGGTAGGATTTGTGTGAAATGGCTTACTACTGAGTGGGGAAACAACATCTTACCGCTAATTGGGGTCAACAGTTTAACATCATACAGGACGGGGGAGAACCGATGTGAAGGGGCTGATCATGACCAGATGTTGGGATCGAGCCTTAGGGAGGCTTCCTACGTACCATGCCTTGGTAAGGATCAAAGACCTCGTAGTTTGTGTTATAGGGGGAATTTGGGGGTTACACTCTAAGGCGACCCATGTTTTTGGTGAACCGATGTGAATGGGGTCGGAGTGACCAATGGGTGGTGGGCTTGAAACTCATTGAGTCTTCCTATGTACCCTCCTTAGCAAGGATCAAAGACCACGTAGTTCGGGATGGAGTGGGGTTTACACTCTAGGCCGCCCAAGGTGTTGGTGAACCGATGTGAAGGTGGTCAGAATGACCGGGGTGGTGGGATTGAACCTCGTGGAGTCTTTTTAAATACCATGCCATAGCAAGGATCAAATACTACAAAGTTTATGATGGCATGGGGTTACACTCTAGGCTACCCAAGGTGTTGGTGAACCGACATGAAGGAGGTCGGAACGACCGGGGTGGTGGGATTGAACCTCATGGAGGCGTCCTACATACCCTACCATAGCATGGATCAAAGACCACGTAGTTCAGGATGGCATGGGGCTTACACTCTAGGCTGCCCAAGGTGTTGGTGAATGAATATGAAGGAGGTCAGAACGACCGCGATGGTGGGCTTCAACCACATGGAGGCTTCCTACGTACCCTACCTTTGCAACGATCAAATACCACGTAGTTCAGGTTATCTAACACCACAAGATTTTATAAGATATATTATTTTTAATTTATTTCATATCTTCTGTTGTATGCTACACAAAGATTATCTTGCGCTATAAGCAACACTGTATTAGCTTGCAGTATACGCAACAAAATTCTTGGATCGTGTTGCACAAAATTTAAACTCTGTTTGATAGGTGTTATTCTATGCAACATTGAGTGTTTATATATATATATATTCAATGTATAAATGAAATATGGTTTTATTTTTTTATATGCAACAACAAAGGATTCTTTCACTACACGCAACCCCGACTTGGCTTGCATTACACGCAATCGCGACCTTCCTCGATACCGTGTGTCGTACGTAATATCGAGTTTCACTAAACAACGATATATTGTTATAATATTATAATGAACTAGACATTATGAATATTAGTATCTACATTTTGAATTTTATAACATTATAATTCATCTTACACATTTTATAGAACATGGTATGAGAACAAAATAAAATTTTCGGGTAAAATATATATTTTTAAAAAATTGTAGTTTTTCCGTATTTTAATGGCACATCTACATTAAATTTAAGTTTTTACATGTTTATAAGTTAATTTTGAAAAAATAAGATTCTACTTTTGAATCATGATATAAAAATTTACTTTGGATAATTTTTTTATATTTTTCTAATAAGTTTCTTATTTTGATGAATAGTAAAAATACGCTAAATTTTAATTAAAAACAACTTTTTTCATAGAGGTAATTTATATAGTTAAATTATAATATTTAATGGTTTTAAAGTATAAATATAATATATTTTTACCATTTAATATAATGTAAGTCATTAGAATTAATTTTACACTGAATTTATAAGTAAAAACATTTCAATATTTGGCAATGTTTTAACTTTTAAAACCCATTTTCCTAACAATGGGATTAATTTTAAATTAATTACTGCAACTTCTATGTTTTGAATTTTTAAAAATTTATTCCATATTTTAATTTAGTGGGTCCAATTTATGTTAATATTTTACTTTATTTTTTTTATATTATGAATAATAATTACAGTAATTTTTATTTACTGCAGTTAAAGGTAAATCGGGTAATTAAGGGTAAAAGTAGATTAGAAAATTACCCTAACACCTTCAAAAATTCTATTGGATGACTAAAAGTAGAACCATATCACCTAAGGGTCGGAATAGATTCATTTTATGGACTTTTTACCATGAAAATAATTTAATTATCATTAAAACCAATGAAAGTGACAACATGTCACTCTCTTAAATCTTATGCGTATAATAAATTTAATTTAGTGATAAACTTCATGAAACATAGAAAATGAATAGTAACCATAAATATAATACAATTATATACATCATGTGAATTTATTTAGAATTTTGTGGGATTAAATAATTATCATTAAAGGTGACACAATAGTGATGTTGAAATTATTTTATTGATTGAAATATCAAATAAATGGTTTTAAGAATATTAAAATAAATATTATATGAGCTATTTGATGTGATAAAATAATTTTCTAGATAAATATGACATGTTATGAATCTATTAAATCTTCTAGTTCGAACATACCTTCTGTGTGGTGTTTATTTAAATTCAATGAAATGAATAGTGTCAAAGATGACACTACTGTTATTTTATAAAAATAACATAATATAAAATTGTTTAAAATCACAAAAATATTTAAAAATTATAAATTAAAATATATATGTTCTAAGATTTCATAAATTATGCAATTATGGAAAATTCACAACACATAAGTAATTATTTATAATAGTTTAAAATTTAGAATCTTATTACCACAAATAAAATTAAATAGATTAAATAAGGATAAATCAAGTTTATAATGTTTAAAATAAATTCCCAACACATATAAATTTTATTGGTTGATGAGATTAAAACCCTATATCATATAATATTAGGATTTTAGTCATTTTTGAAGTTTTTATGTGGGGTTTGAATTTATTATAAATTAATATTTTTGAGGTTTCCAAAGGTGCCCCACTCCTCCCTTATAAAAGGGCACCTCCTCCCTCTCATCTTTACTCAAATTTGAACCATCAAGATCGGCCAACCACTGCCCATATAACTTCTCCACTTCCATATAATCCTAATAGAGGTCCTGGTCTTCTTCAAAGACCAACATTAGTGCCCTAAGAGGAGTTTAAGAGGAGGCGCGTCGAAGAAGAGGTAATCTCTTCTACCGATTCTTTCAAATTTCATTCTTCTTAAACTTCTTCTTATTTAGTTGTTTCATTATAATATAATAACATAAATATCACTAACATACTGATGTGTTATTATAAATTCGAAACAACCCCATTTCACCTTCGGTCCATCCTATGGAAAACAAAGTCACCGCGTGTGCGTACGTACGAAATACCATCTCCACGCCGTGGTGTAATCTGTTTTTCCACCACCACCTTAATTGGATGGGTATAATGGTGTAATGAATAACTATATATATGGTTATTATAAAATGATACTAATTATAAGATATTATATCATACACTCTAATTCCATTCAATAATTATGGGAACGATATCATCGTTCGTGCGTACGTACGGATTACCATCTCCACGACGCGATGAGATTCATTCTCCAAGTTAACCATTCAAGAATGATTATAAAGTATATAAATTCAATAATCATGAAATATATGACAAATTAATGATACTGGATTTATTTATATATTATTTACTTACTTCCATTCAATTTAATAACGAAACTAAGACAGCTTTCATGCGTACTTACGGCCTACCGTCTCCATGAATGGTGTATTTCTTTCCATTTATAGATATATTATATATATGTATATTCTGAATATATATTATATATAAATCCTGTTTTACATTCTGGATGTAAGTAATCATGATCTATGTAATCATATGAATAATTACAAGTCAGGACACGAATGATAAATGAAAATATTTTACACAAAACACTACTTTAACATAAATTTACAAAAGAACAGGTAATATAAAGTCATAAGTGAACCATATATGATATCATAACAATGAATATGATTAATTAATAAATCATTGACATTATTTAAATCATTATACAGGAGGTTCAGATACATATGAAGAATATCAGACATAAGGTAAGGGATTACTTATCCAATCTTGTTTTTATCCGAGATTGCTTATTCGTAAGTATTTACTGGGGTTATATTTATCATCCATATACCTATTTTATAAAAATGGTTTCATTTATGTTTAAAATCTTTTTTAACCATTTTTGAATTTTACTACATGGTGTGTAAGGGAACATTCTTTTGTTCACCATACAAGATACTTTTTGACTTTTCTAGAAAATGTATGAGAAGAATGTTTTTTTAACATATATGGCATGAATGGATTTTTATGGTTTCATAGATCCTTATTTTCATGAAGCCTATGCCACAAGATTTCATAATTATTTTCAACAAAATCTTTTTCTTTTAAAATTTCATGGAATTTTGTGAAATGAAAATTATTTTGAAGAAGAAAGGATATTTTCCTCAAGAATTCATTTCATGTTTTTTGTCAAAACTACTTTCCATTTAAGATGAAATTATTTAGTATGATTTTTTTTCAAGTATAATGTCTCTATGATTTAAATGGTTTCACTTTTATCATGATGAAATTATATACATTTTTTTATATGGATTATGTTATGATGGGATGTTGTTTATGAAACCCATTTTATTCTTTCGGTTATGATGAATGATTTATGTTTATGTTGTGGCTCAAGTAAGAATGATTTCATTATGAGATGGGTGGGACCTATATATTCCCTCAATGCATTGGGTAAATATTTATATCTCATGAGATAGACATGGCTAGAACGTTAAGATAATCTGGTTTAGTGATACAGGACTGGAACGAGGAGTGAACTCGATTCAGAAAGGAACTTTGTCCACTAAGATGGTCTTGGTAGTAATGCCTTGGCTACTATGGAAATCATATCATGTGATTAAGGATTTTCCACAATTACATGTTTTATTACCATGCTATTTTATCATTATTGATGTTCCATTATGATCTATGCCTTATGTACTTCCATGCTTTATGTCATTGCTCTAGATTTTGATGTTTAATCATTATGTTCATGTTTTTAAGTTCAAATGTATATGGTTTGTTTTAGTTTCTCCACGCTTACCCTTACTGAGCATTTGAGCTCACCCTTTATATGTTTTCTTTTCCCTATGATATAAAGAAAGGTATTAGGTAAGAAAACAAAAGGGGAAGACCTATAAGGGAGATGTTGAAGATCTTTCACCATGATTAGAAGAATATGTTCCGAGTTTCCAAAGACACTAATCTATTACGATCCTTGAGTGTTGGTTTCTGTTATGTATTCAGTATCCTGCAAAAGTAATGTAATTTCCATGTACGTCAAGTTTGGGGTCTCTACAGGTTATGGGGGCTTGGTGCACCGACGTGAAGATGGTGTGGACTAATGGATGGTGCTAGGCTTAAACCTCAGGAAGGCTTCCTATGTATAATGTCTTGTCAAGGATCAAAGACCACATAGTTTTGGTTGGCACAGATGAGCTGACGTGAATTAGGAAATGGGGTCCAATTGGTGGTGGTCTTGAACCTCATGGAGGCTTCCTAAGTACTCTACCTTATAAAGGATCAAAGACTATGTAGTTTAGGATATCATGGGGCTTACAAACTAGGCTGTCCAAGGTGTTGGTGAACAGACATGAAGGAGGTCAGAACGACTGGTGTGGTGGGATTGAACCATGTGGAGGCTTTCTATGTGCCCTGCCTTAGTAAGGATCAAAGACCGCGTGGTTCAGGATGGTGTGGGGCTTACAATCTAGGCTTCCCAAGGTGTTGTTGAACCAACATGAAGGTGGTCAGAATGACCAGGGTGGTGGGCTGGAACCTCGTAGAGGCTTTCTACGTACCATGCATTAGCAAGGATAAATGAATACGTAGTTCAGGTTGGCATGGGGATTACATTCTAGGATTCCCAAAGAAGATTTCATGGTCGGTGCTTACTCTAAGCCCCTGTGAGTCATTATCTGTGTGAGAAACAAGAGGCAGCATAGACCTGACGATCATGTCACGAAAGGTGCGTCCGTGAGAGGTGTAGTGGGGCTTACACATGATCGCAACCCAAAGAGGAAACAAGGGCTTATGCGTGGTTAAAAATACAAATATTTTGGGACTTAATCTAGGATGGAGGCCCGATAGAGACAAAGATCAGTGGGAGAGGGATTTGTTACGGAATAAAGGAGGGGTCCGGTGTCCATTCCCCCTAGTGTTTGGGACCAAATAAGAAAGGGGGAGTAGGGATGTTGCCTCCTATAAGAAATCTAGGGGCTTTCATCAGGGTGGTTTCCCTTTCCCCACGGACAAACACCACTCCTATAATGAGGATCTCATTCCCTATGAGGAATGATATCACTCCTGTGGAGACCAGTGGGACTGCATAATGTCCATAGTGGTGGCACCCCATGTGCGAGGCACGGGGCGAGGCCACAGTTTAACGTCATATGCTGAGGACAATGGTGCTTGTAATTTTAATGTTATGTAGCTTGGATGAGGTGTGTTAGCTCCACACCCCTAGGACTTACATAACCGGTACCCTCTACACCTTGGTGAAGAGAAAGGATAGGCAACTCCATGGCTAGGGGGTGTCATGGAGCGAACCATTGGGGGTTCCACATTAGCGTGGCTATGAGAAGAAGTAATAGCCTTTAGAATTCCTATGTGAAGAAGCATGAGGAGAATAAATGCAACAATCAGTATTGTTGAAGGGAAATTGAAGTTGCTTCGTGAAAACCTGAAGGGCCGCACAGGAAAAGGATTTACAGAGTGAGACAGGACATAGGTAGAAGCCTTGTGAAGCTCTTGTGCTCCGTGAAATGAAGGGATGTCACGAATGGTTGTGCTTCACGAAATGATGTTTCGTAGGAAAGGCATAGGGAATAGGTGCATATGGGGGGATCTTCGCGAAGTGGAAAGGAATTTGCAAAGCAATTCCTTATGAAGAAAGGCTGCCTTACAAATCATAGCATGTGGAAGAAATGTGATTCACAATTCATAGTGACACAACCTTTTCACATGGGTTACATGTGTATGGGGGTGCTTCATGAAGCATAGGTGCTCCGCGAAGACCCTAGTCCCCTAGAGGATCTACTTCCTTCACGAAAATCCATGGGCTTCATGAAAGGTAGCCCTCCCGAATGAGGGGAACAATTAACACCAAGGGGAAGGTACTTCACGGCGCAGAAAGTACCTGGTGGTGCTCATGGTTCGCAGAGCACAGGTGGTTTGTGATTCAAGAGCTAGGAAGAGGAAAGGTCAGAATGTTCGTCTGTGCGGGCTCGAGGGGAGACATGTATTTATAGGCATGAGGCACTGTGAAGAAGTGTTCGCTCGGCGCGCGGTGAGCTCCGCAACAGGTTGCGAACATCACCTACCATCGCGGAGCGGTATCACCTCCTTCCTTCACGAGGGCTCATGAACTTCAGAGGGCGTTGAAAAGAGGTTCCACCTCCTGGCTTTGCGAGGGCTCGCGAATGTCAGAGGGCTTCATGGAGCGGTCATGCCTCCTCACTTTGTGAGGGATCGGAAATGTCAGAGGGATTCGCAAAGTGGTCCCGCCTCCTTGCTTCACGATGGCTCATGAACGTTAGAGGGCATCGTGGGGTGGTCCTGCCACCTTGCTTCACAAGGTAGGCCTTAATGCTTTGAGGATATTGTTTTCACCTCCACTTTTGGCATCAAAAAATACCCCCCCCCCCTCAGACTGGGAGTCGAGAAGAAAGTGAGAATCTATGTCTGAGGCTCCATCGCCAAAATTTTGGGGATAACAATGTGGCAGACTCGTGAAGAAATCTTGTGAGGCAGCTTCGTGAAAGAGGCTCGCAAGGAAGAGCATCATTGCACGGGCGGGGCGCGCCACAAATTCCATCTTGGCAGGATCCTCCATGAAGAACCTGTGGTCGTCACCTATAAATAGCAGGGCCGACCTCTTTTTTTCCCTTTTCTCTCAACGATTTTTACTTTTTTGCACTCTCAATTTGTGAAGCTCCGTGTACTCCGCGTTTTATCTCCACGAATTGGGCCTTTGCATCGTGGCACATAAAAAATATTTGAATTCACATTAGTGTGCTCCGTATCTTTCTTCTGAGGGTCAGTTCTAGGCTCTATGATTCCACAGTCTGAATCGAGCTCTACGATCGGTCTCCGTGATTGATCTCCGTGATTGAGCTTTGCGACCGAGATTTGCGATCCAGCCTGAATATCATCTAAATTTTAAGTATAGGATGGCTCAATAGGATTTTGTCAGGGGGGGTCCTTGTAGATGCTTCCTGAAGGCAAGAGATGGAGAAGATATTGGGTCTGGGGGAGTTGGTACGGAGTCATTCCGACCATGACTCGCTGGTGCAAATATTTTCAGAAAGCCAAAGGGACAACCCATTGTTCGGGAGGCTTCCCTTGTATGAATTTGGACCGAGGGATGACGTCTTCATCCCTGAAGCAAGAAGGGATGAGCCAACCTACTGGTTCAGGAGCATGTTGTGCTAGTGCCAATGGTTTAGGGTAGCCAAGGGCCACACTCGGGAGAACTTTACGCCCGTTACCGCTGATTTTTTGTACAATCATCTGAACAACATTGATTCGAAAGAGTTTCTGCCGGAGATGTCCCCTCCTCTGTACCAAACCTTCCAAAAGGTAGCATTGAGGAATGAAATGAAGGGATGGTCTGATGAGTGGGGGCTGTGCAAAGCTGGAAACTTAATAGACGACTAGGCCTGGGCCTACTGGGTAAGTGCCTCATGTGAAGAGTTCGGGAAAGAGCTGAGGAGAATAAGCATGTATGAGGCGGCCTAGGCCTCCCAATTTTACATCTACTAGCCAAAGCAGCTGATTCCAGAACTGTTTAGTTAGTGGTCATCGGGGACCAATACCTTCCACCTACATCATGGAGAGGTCGACATCAGCTTATGGGACGTGCATCAGATCCCTAGGTTCTCGATACTGGGAGTGATGTAAGACGAATTACAACATGCTATGGGTGCATGGGAGGATCTGAAGCAGATGCTGCCACTGGTGATGGCGTTGATGTGACTGCCTTTGGGAGAGGACAAGGAATCGATGAGAGATGTCCACTTAAAATAGTGGTTTATGCAATTTATGAACATCCTGAAAGATATGTAGTTTTTGGTGAGGCCTCGAACATTACCAAAGGGGGAACAACAAGGAAAGTAGCATTCATACTGGCGGTTAATGGAGGAAAGTCAATGGAAGACCTGGGGCTTCAGCATCAGCACTGAACAACAGTTGATAGTCAGGCTAGCAGCATTCATTGCGACCCTTATATATGGCTAGATCATGCAGTGAGGTATAAAAATATGGTTGTGCGACCAAGAACATTCATCATGGAATCCACGATAGAGACTAGAGGATAGGATAATCTCATAATTCCGATGCTTTCCAAGATGTAAAAAATGCTCGGGCACATTAGCAAGGGGAAGAGGCCACAAGGGGATATGTGGGTCGTTCCACCTTCTGTATTAGTGGATAGAGGTGCACATTATGGGGGTTTATAGAATACCCAAACACAATTTCTCCTCTAGGATTGGACTATATCCCATCAATATTGAATACCACGGGGAGCATTCTGGCCAAGATGATCATACCATCTATATTAAACTGAGTCATTAAATTAGAAGAGTTAAACTTCCATCCGTTCTCGTTTCCAATGTAGGCCTTAACGGATGATGGCCAAGGGACAGAAGAGCACCAGCCTTATCTCCTAACCTTTAATGGTGGAGTCCTGATGGCGAGGGTGGACTGTGACGTGCTCAGCGATCCATACACCCTACACCAATTTTCCCGACAATTTTGATCCATGCAGCTATTGACCCCCCATGTTAATCAAGGGGTGTCCCTTGAAAAGCATCTATGCGTGATGAGGCAGATGTGGATCATGTTCACTCGTGAGGATGGAAGGATGAGGAATGGGTTGCCTCCACCATCTTCTGCCTTCGGGTTGGTTAAGGCGTATGCTCAAAGCTAGGAGGTGGCCAACCCATGGGAAATGATAAAGCATCCAACAGATCGGGCTAGTGACGGTGGACCTTCCCAACCTCAAGGTTTGGGCCGGAAGGTGGCAGGTAAGTCCCTCGGTAGCGGGACTTCCATGGTGAAGAGGCCTACACTAGTTGAGGTTTAAGTATTAGAGGTAGATCCAGTAGTGGTAACAGAACCGATGATTTTAGAAGAACATGGTCATATAGAGGGGAGGCCACTGAGAGGATTCCGTAGGATATCTACTCAGGCTATGGGGAAGCGGCTGCATTGCATAGAAATACCAGAGGATGCTGTCTTCCCAGAGGCTTGGGATATCAGGGAAGTTAATAGACTGTTCCTGAGCCGTCCTAAGATTTGGAAACACTTGAACGTTCTCAGGATTGACATGCCAGGGATATGCCCTCTCAGGGCCGGCTTTGCGGTGTCCCAGGCAGAGGCGGAGCAGTACCTGGAAAATATGGAGGACTTTGTGCATTCCTAGGGTTCCCAACGTCTAATGAAAGACCTCGTCAAGGTGCTCTTATATTGTACATTCCCTCCAAAATTATTGGCCCCAAAAATGAGAGAATGATTTCCTCTTCTAGAAGAATCAGATGAGTCCTCCTGGGGGGATGAAGCTGGTATAGGGAGCCCGTTGGAGGAGGGAAAAGTTTGCGAGCAGGGCTCAGGCCTTGAATAATTCTCCAAGGCACTTGAGGTAAAACCCCAAACCCCTTCCTCGGGTTCTAACTCCTAGGTCATTCTGGACTCATTACTAACATTTAAACTATGGAGGGGACCTCATACATAGTACATGTTCCCATCCGTCAATGAATGTTGATGCGGGACCTCCAGAATTTATACATGCAGTTGCATAAAATTCCATGTACAGTGTGTCCGGGAAACCTAATGTGACCCCTTAGAATATTTTATACCTTTCTATAATATATGGGGGGCCACGCCTCAAGTTCCCAACCACATCAACCCAAGAACGAGACCGTAAATTCAATCTTTGTAAGTCCCCTCTACCAATTTCATGACTTTCATCCCCTAACAATGTTTACTGATGTCCATGTTCATTTTTGGCGTGCATAGTTCATCAAATGTCGTGGGGTGCCTTGGTGAGGTTGGTCGGGGCTTCTTATGGCATCATTCATAGGGGAATGTTGGTGATCATGGAGGCGGAGGCCCGTACTGACCTAGAAAAGACACTTCCTATCACTCGTGGGACCATCAGCGGGGATAAAACCAAGATCACTGAAGTAGGATTTGATGATGAGGATTGATCAGATACTCCAGGCCCCACCATGCCCGATCAAATACAAGACGTGGACCCCAATGAAGAGTTCCTAGGGGCATTCCCCATGTATGAGTCTACCAATCGCGCCGATAGGGACTAGACGAACTCTAATGAAGAGTATAGTAAGACAGTCCATCACCGATCATGGAAGATGATCAAGTACTTCATCTATGACACCTCCAAGAACTATGGTTGGAGGAGATGTATAGACATCAGTCGTGACTGAGAGAACTATGTGTTGAGGGAGTGGTTGCCCAGCATCCCCACATGCTCGTCCGAGATCTTATGGAGAAAAAGATTCAGTAGTATGACAGTGGCCTTGGTGTGGGATGGTAGTAGAGGAAATTGGTAAACATCAAGAGGCTCCAAGAGGCTGATTATGAGGTCCAACAGCTGTAGAGTTAGGAAGATGAGCACTCGACCTCCCTTAATGTGAAATCTGAGCTAATATTGTGATTGAAGGATCAGGTGGATGAGGATGAAGAGGTCATGAAGCAAGCCTCTGGGGAGATGCTCGTCATCCAGACCAATGTGGAGTAGGCCTAGATTGTTCCCAATGAATTATGCCACATCGCTGCCAAGGAGGAGTGGGAGCGGAACAGGAGGCAACAACTCCTGGATGCCACCATCCAGTGGGTGGGAGAGCTACTATGCTCTTTTGATGAGTTTAACCCATCCATGGGAGGAAACGACCCTCGGGTACTATAATGATTACTAACCCTCAAATGTACTTTCATGATTTGATCGTTTGATGCCACAACCTGCATGAGTTCTGTTATATGTATTGGTTTTACTCACATTTTTTATATTCGTGAAACACCCTGTGATCAATCCCTATGCTCAAGCGGGCCGAGCCTAACGTGAGAAATAAAGGACGAATGCTATGTAATTTCACCTGAACAAAAGATTACTGACTAGGTTTTGGTCATCTGGGGTTTGAACAACCAACATGGATTCTCAAGAAGAGAAGAGAGATACCTGACTAGAGATTTATGCTCTCAGAATAGCCGAATTACCGTTTTCCCAGTGTGCTCTTGTGTAAGAACGGGGTAATGCCAAGGGTGCTGGAATCAATCCGAATAAATGGGAATGGAAGGTGTGAATCTTGATACCCAGGATTCAGAACACTCTGGGGGTTGCGTGACAATAAATAATAACTATATACAGCATTCGAAACACAGAATCTATATTGTGTTATCCTGGAATGGGGATATAAAATGATGGTCGACCGCTGACCACGTTCGAATCAAGGGGCCTGACTCAAAATGTCATCCATTAGTCTTCCAGAACGTTGGCCCAGAACAATAGGTGGGCCCTAGGCCGAGCATCCAAACTGTTAGGGGTTCCCTTAGACGTGAAAGTGGATGAGGCTCTGAATAAGGGGAACACAAAGTGTGGAATGTGGAGTGATTTTTTTTCCAACATAATCCAACACTCTTGAAATTACACCACTATAGTGAAAGCACATTAGATGGGTGCATCAGTCTGATCATGGACCATTCCTACATTTAGACATGACCTATCTGGTGGGGGATCCATCACTTCCCGATGTCATTGAGGGGAATCCTGAACTTTTTCAGGGCACACCTATAGTTACATGGTTCCCCACAAGGGGTCAGGCCGGGGGGGAAGGAGGAGGAACATGATTTATGATTCCTGGGGCTGGAACCAAGGAAAAATGCCTGGGTGTCTCTATGTATCCCATGAGGATGAGAATAAATCCATAAGTAGTTCTAAGAGGGTTCTTTGTTTAAGGTCTTAGAACATGGATGAAGGATTGGTATGGGATACAGGGGACACATGGTAAGGTGACTGTGAAACCCAACATGAATGAGGAAAAAAGTCCAGATTACTATGTGTTCTTTGGGGAAGTTTTTAGGTCAAGGGACCAAACATGAAAGTTAGGCTGGGCCGGTGGGGAAGTTACCGGGCGTTCCTACATATCTCATGAGAATTAGAATCAAGCCATGTGTAGTTCTATGGGGTGGCACGATAAGGTACCAGTGTCGGGGATAAAAGGGTTAGTAGTTATGGCCCTCTCACTAAAAGATGTGGTATTTGATGTATCTTGTTTTTCCTTCAAGGTGAATGCGTTTTATTGTGTAATGTGACAAGCCTAGGATAGAAAGTCCTGGCATCACCACATGAATCCATCCAAAGGAAGGCATTGAAAAATGGTATGGTGTTTGACTGATACCAAACATGATATCCCTTGAACGAGGACATCACGATGCAGTGCCGTGTTTCGTTGTGTAGTCAGGATGATATTGTCTCAGTTTATGGTCATGTGATGGGACTAACCATGAATTTTAACATCATGCAGCACAGATGTAGTAGAAACGAGGCTAAAAAGGGGGAATTTTCATGGTGCAATAAAGCACACCCGACGTGAATGAGGACATGATCACATACCACACCGTGCACAATTCCGAGCATGAAACCTCAGACCAAGGGGAAAAAAGAGGTAAGAGGGTAGGAAGTAGGAGAGGCTAGCACTCAGTTAAGCTGGACCCAAAGCCAAGATGCCCGAGTGTTCCTACATATCCCATGAGGATGAGAATCAAGATACACGTAGTTCTTGAAGGATCATTTTAACATCATACAGGAAAAAATATAGTTTAATGTAATGTAGGAGAATAGGTAGAAATGACTAGCTCCAAGTAGGGGGTGTATGTGTCGTGGCTCTTGAAAACCCGACGTGAATGAGGGAAGAAACCCATACACACCAGACTGCGTGACCCTATATGGGTGGGAGGCCTAAATGGCAGAGTGGAAGAGATAAATTAGCGGAACAGAGCTGGGCCCAAAGGCGAGATGTCTGGGCATTCCTACGTATCCCATGGAATGGGAATCAAGCTAAACGTAGTTATACAAAGGGGAAATATGAAAAGATCATAGTTGAAGTTCTTATAACTTAGAACATGGAGAAGCAGGACTATCCCAAGTAAAGGTAGACCTTAACCCAATCCCTAAACCTACATGAGTCAAACTCGGTGTAGGAAAGAAGGGAGGATAAGGTATTTGCAATACGTTAAATACATTCAATGAGGAAATCGGTGGAGCCTCGAATGATTGCATTATCATAGATTTTTCATCCTAACATGCGGAAGCGCACTGAGGAATAGTACCAAGAGTCTCAAAATTTTACTTGGACATGATGAGGTGGAGAAGGGTGTGAGTCATGTAACTGAAATTTTGTGCTTAATGAAGTTGGCGTGACGATGGAGGAGACCATTTGATTGTGTTCGAAACACAGCATCCATATCGCGTTAGCCTGGAATGGGAACAACAAATGAGCATCGAATGCTGACGATATTTGTAATGATGGACATGTACCACTTGTTTTCTCGAAACCCTTGAGGACGTTGGATCATAATGGTTGGAGGGCCCTTGGGCTGAGAATCCATGCCATTAGGGGGTCCCTTTGGATGTGGAAGGTGATGGAAGCCCTAATGAAGGAGAACACGATGCCTGGAAAATGGGTGAAAGCATGTTCGAGTAAAGACTGAAATTCTAGGTACTAAACCTGAGTACCCTTAGTCACATTGGTGAATCGATGAAGACAACCAAGGGTCTCATCTTGAGAGCGGATGATTTGAAAAGGTGAGGATATCACAAGGGGATGGAAAACTCTCACGATGAGGAGGTAAATGGCATGGTTGTTACGACACTCGATGTGAGTGAGAACATAATTCCATACCACACTGTAGGTGATTCCAAGAAAGAAACCTTGGGCCAATGGGACAAAATAAAGGTAAGAGGGTATGTGGTAGGAGAAACTAGCCCCCAATTGAGATGGACCCAAAAATAAGATTTCTGGGTGTGCCTATGTATCCCATTAGGATGGGAATCAAGCCACATGTAGTTATAAAGAGATCTTAGTTTATGGTATTAGAGCTCGGACCATGGGGAAGGGAATTTGGTGAGAAGCCCCGAATGACACCTTTACCGCGGCTTTGTCCTCCTAACGTGCAAATTCACACTAAGGGATAGTGTTATGAGTGTCAAAATTCCATTATAACTTGATGGGGTGGGCAATAGTGCGAATCATGTAACCAAAATTCAAGGCTTAATGGGGCTAGCGTGACGATGGAGGAACATTGTTGACCGTGTTCGAAACACTGCATCCATATCACATTAGCCAGTAATGAGGACAAAAAAATGATCGTTAGACACTAACTATATTCGCAACGCATGACTTGTATTGATTTTTTGTTTGAAACCCTGGAGGATGTTTCCTCGTGACTGTAGGATAGCCCTTAGGCCTAGATTCTATTCCATTTTGGCAACCCTTCATTTTTGGAATATTATGGAAGCCCAAATAGAGGGGAACATGAAGCCTAAAAAATTGGTGAAAGCATCTCCATGTAAAATATGACACCCCTAACACTGAACCAGAGTACTCTTAGATAGATTGGTGAATCACCGAAGTGGGTCGAGG
The DNA here is from genome assembly GCA_963277665.1 of Viscum album. NCBI lineage: Eukaryota > Viridiplantae > Streptophyta > Magnoliopsida > Santalales > Viscaceae > Viscum > Viscum album. Next base: position 674,417,741 of record OY728123.1, read on the forward strand.
AGGGTTCTAAACTTGAGTGTAACCAATTTGAAGGGATTAGTATAGATTAAGGGTTATAGAACTCTCAGTAAGGAAGGGTATGTGGAATGGTCGTTACAAATCTGACATGAATGAGGACATTGTCTCATACCACACCATATACTCCCCTCCCCATGATAGGGTTGGCCAAGGGGCCTTGTATAACGACCCATACTTTACATACATTATTAATACTTCAAAATTGAAGCACACTTATTACAAAATATGACAAAACCACAAAGGACCGTATAGGTATAGTGTCTTTAGAAACTGGGAAACATAAACAACTGGTTCATAAATCTTCTATAGTGTCTCCCATTTATTTCATCATATCTAGGGTCCCTTTTAGCATATTCTACTTAATATCCATCTTCCTGACCTGGGGAAAAGAAAACATAAAAGGGTGAGCTCAAATTCTCAGCAAGGGAAAATAATGGAAATAAAAATCATATCATATCTTTTTGAAAATCATAACCTGCAAAAGCGATCATAATATCTTAACATGGGATAAATCATAGAAGTGAAAATGAGATCCCCATAATCATAACATGAAACTTGAAACTTTGTGGCATGCACACATAATCATGGAAAATCATTTCTTGTTAGTCATGACACATTGCCAAGACTATCTTAGTGGACAAAGTCCCTTTCTGAACCGAGTCACCAACGTTCCAGTCCTGTTTCACTGAACCGGTATAACCTACCGTTCCAGCCATGTCTATCTCATGAGATATAAAATCTTTACCCAATGCATTGAAGGGAGATATAGGTCCCACCCATGTTATAATTAATCCTTTCTTATGTGTGCCACATAATCATAAACCATACATCATAGCGTAACCCATGTAATAAAAATGGGATTCTTAAACAACATGACATCATAAAACAATTCATATAAGATAAAGGAATTCATAAAAATATTTCCATCACAACATAATCAAACCAATGTAATAATAGGGATAAAAACAGAACCCTTTTATTATCTTAGATGGAAAATAATTTTGATAAAATACTTGAACTCCATTCTTGAGGAAAATATCCTTTCAACTTCAAAAACATTTTTCCTTTCATAACATGTCATACGACTTTAAAATAAAAGAAGTTGATTAAAAATAAACTTTAAAACTTGTAAAGGTTGTTTCTTGGAAATAAGTTTTTAAAAATCCATTCATGCCGTATAAGTTAAAAAAAACATCCTTCGTACTTTTGTCCGAAAAGTCAAAAAGTACCTCGTACGAAAAACGACAAAAGATTCCTTTCATACATATTACTAAAAACTCACCGAAGGGTAAAAATGGATTTAAACAATTGTAGGTGGATGGAAATAATATTACATATTTATGAAACATGGATGTGGATGATAAAATACACCCCAGTAAATACTTACGAATAAACAATCTCGGATAAAAATGAGATTGTGATATTTCCCTTACCTTAGGTATGATTTGCTTTGTACGTGTCCGAAGATCCTGTATAATGGTTTAAATAATGTTATTGACTTATTCCAGAATCATACATATTTATATGATATCATATATGGTCATATTCTTAGCTTCTTGTTAGAAATATTTCATTGTTACTTGTTGCTCGGGTCTTTATTGCCTTTTGTTCTTATCCGTGTTTTTCCGAATAAATTCTTATTCTTATTTTAAGGTTATAGATACCTTATATACAGAATGGTATTAGTGTAACATATATCATATTTATTCATTAAATTCATTTATATAATTACTATGTAATGATGATCATGTAGAACGAGTCGCATCACATCGTGGAGACGGTATTTCGTACGTACGCACGAGTGATGATATCATTCCTATGATCGTGGAATTTTATTGGAGTATATATATATTATTTCATTATCAATATTAATTTATAATAATAATAAATAGTTACTCATTACACCATTATACCCATCCTTGTAAGGTGATGGTGGAAAATAGACTACACCACGGCGTGGAGACGGTATTCCGTACGTACGCACGCGCGTTGATTTCATTTTTCCGTAGGATGGATAGAAGGTGAATTAGGGTTGTTTCATATTTATAATAACATATCAGTATTTAAGTAATACTTATGTTATTACTTTATCATGAAACAACTAAAGAAGAAGAAGTTGAAGAAGAAAGAAATTGAAAAGATCGGTAATGGATATTACCTCTTCTTTGGAACGCCTCTTTGAATCCTCCACTTAGGGAACTAAGATTGGTCTTTGAAGAAGACCAGGACCTCTAGGATTATTCTAGGGAAGTGGAGAGGAGAAAATGGCAGGGGTTGGCCGAGCTTGAGTGCTCCAATTGGTGTGAGGATGAGGGGGAGGAGGTTCCCTTTTATAAGAGAGGAGAGGGGCACCTTAGGAATATCTCAAAATATTATTTTATATTAAAGTCAAAATCGGTTTATAATGGTTCCAAAGGGTCTTATTTCTAAGCTAAAGTGGGGATGGGTCTAAATCATATCAACCAATAGGATTTAGACAAGTTTAGGTTATTATTTTAACCTTATCAATTAGATTTAACTCTAATTTAAATAATTTACCTTTTACAGTGTCTTTTTGTTTTCTTTCACAATATTGTTAATACACTTACTATAACATGCCAAACGAACCCAAAATTGTTTATTATTAATATATATATCCTTATCTAAGTCATTTGGCAGAACCTTAGATTTTTAAGAATAAAATAACAATTAATAATATAATAATTGATTTAAAAACTATTTTGTGTCAATTTTGACACTATTTGATATATGATTTTTGTGAAAGTCATAACAGACTTATATGTTCAAACCATGTTGATTAAATAAACAATAATATATCATATTAACCTAAAAAATTAGTTTAATTCATAAAAAGTCTCAAATTACATTTATTGTGGTGTTTATAACATCAATTATGTCAATATTTCATAAATAAGATAATTACTGCATCATCGTTGTGTCATAATTAAATTAAATTATTTAAAGTCTAAAAATTATAAATAAAATACCATTATGTATGAAATCTTTTTATCTTTCTAATGAATATTTATTGTCGAATTTATCTTATGTATAACCCCATATTAAAAATGATTTACTTATTAAACATTGAATTTAACTATTTTTACCCTTCTTTAAATAAATTAATAATAATTGTCCTAATCTCACCCAAGTGGGTATAAATGGTCATATTTTATTAATAAGGTTGTTTTTGGTCGAATTACACTTATCCAATAGAATTAGTACATGTGTTAGGGTAATATTAATATCATATTTACCCCTATTTACTATTAACCACGGTAAAAAAAGTAAAAAGTTACTATTCACCAAAAAATTATTTTTATCTCATTGAACCACATTTTACATACTGATATCAACTGTGTCTGTCGGATTTTCGAAATTCCATTCACAGAAGTGGTAAAATTATGTTTTATGGAAAATATAGTTTTTAACCTACCACTAAGTGGTTTCACTATTCATCAAAAATTGAAAGTTTTCAGAAAAATACCAAAATTTCACCCAGGCTAATTTCGGTATTCCGAATCCAAAAATGAAGTCCATTTTGAAAGATAAAATTTATAAAATTTCAAAAAGTGGTTATTAATATTCATAACGGCTAGTTTTAATAAAATTTTAATAGCATATCGTTGTTTAGTGAAACTCGGTGTTGCGTACGACGCAAGCTATCGAGGAAGGTCGTGATTGTGTGTAAAGTAAGCCAAGCAAGTGTGTAGTGAAAGATTCCTTTGATGATATATAAAAACAAAATATTACTCATAAAAATCTCGGGTGTTACATTCTACCCCCCTTAAAAAGAATTTCGCCCTCGAAATTCGTCACTTTGTAACAAACAGATGAGGATACTTCTCCCTCATCATATCCTCAAGCTCCCATGTAGCTTCTTCAAGTTGGTGGTTCCTCCATAAAACTTTCACCAATCGAGTGGTCTTGTTTCGTAGGACTTTTTCGCTACGATCCAGAATCTCTATCGGTTGTTCTTCATAAGAAAGATCTTGCCCCAGTGGTACAACTTCTGAGCTGAGTACATGTGAAGGATCAGGTATGTACTTTCTCAGGAGAGATACATGGAACACATCATGAACTTGAGAGAGATTCGGTGGAAGCGTCAATCGGTAAGCTACCTTTCCAACACGATCCAGTATTTCAAAAGGACCGATATATCTTGGGCTCAACTTCCCCTTCTTTCCAAATCTCTTAACCCTCTTCCAGGGAGATATTCGTAAGAACACTTTATCACCCACTTCAAACTCTAGGTCTTTTGTTCGGTTGTTGGCATAAATTTTCTATCGACTCTGAGCTGCTCTTATGTGTTGTTGAATAGATCTGACCTTTTCTTCCATTTCATCAATGAGATCAGGTCCTAATAGCTTTCTTTCCCCAACTTCATCCCAGCAAGTTGGAGTCCTTCATTTCATTCCATAGAGAGCTTCATAAGGATCCATCTGAATACTAGAGTGAAAGCTATTATTATAAGAAAATTCCACCAAAGGTAGGTGTTGATCTCAACCTCCTTTGGAATCCATAGAGAAAGCTCTCAACATATCTTATAGGGTTTCAATTGTTCTCTCAGACTGACTATCTGTCTGGGGATGATAACCAGTGCTGAAACTCAAATCTGTATCCAGAGTATGCTGAAGACTTCGGCAGAACTTCGAGGTAAATATCAGATCCCGATCAGATATAATAGAAAGTGGTACTCCATGCAATCTTACCACTTCCTTTACATATATCCTGGAAAGATGATCTAGAGATAAATCCTCTCTAATATCAATGAAGTGTGCAGACTTTGTAAGACGATCAACTATGACCCAGATAGCATTATTGCCTTTGGATGTTTTTGGAAGTCTTGTGACAAAGTCCATAGTGATGTTTTCCCATTTCCATTCGGGTATGGGTAATGGTTGTAACATCCCCTTTGACTTCTGTCTCTCAGCTTTAACTTGTTAACAAACCAAGCATCGAGAGACATATTCAGCAACATCTCTTTTCATGCCATCCCACCAGAAGTACTCTTTCAGGTCCCTATACATCTTCGTGCTTCCAGGATGAATAGAGAATGAAGAACTATGTGCCTCATCTAGCAGCTCCTTCTTTAATTCGGGGATGGGAGGAACACAAACCCGATTCCTGAACTTTATTATCCCATCACAATCAAGGTTGAATTCAGGAACATTTCTCACCTTCTTTTGTAACTCTACATCTTCTTTCTGTGCCTCTTTAATCTTCACATGTATAGATGGTTGAACATTAATTTGAGAAAGATAAGATTTTTTCCCTTCCATTATAATTCCAAGATCCATCCTTTGTAAATCCATAATTATTGGATCTTTTGTGATCCTCATCATGGATAAACTAGCATGGTCTTGTCGACTTAATGCATCTGCCACCTTGTTTGCTTTCCCAGGGTGGTAATGGATTGAGCAGTTGTAATCCTTAATCAGCTCCAACCATCTTCTTTGACGCATATTCAACTCCTTTTGTGTGAAAATATACATTAAACTTTTATGATCAGTATAAATATCACACCTTTCACCATAAAGGTAATGCCTCCAAATATTTAATGCAAATATTACCGCATCTAACTCCAAATCATGTGTTGGGTAATTTTGCTCATGGATGTTCAACTGTCGTGAGGCATAAGCTATCACCATATAATTTTTCATAAGAACAAACCCCAATCCCTTCTTGGATGCATCACTGTAGATCACAAACCTTTCTCCACTACAAGGCAGTGTGAGCACAAGTGCACTGGATAACCTTCTTTTCAACTCCTTGAAATTCTCTTCACATTCCTCTGTCCAGACAAACTTAACTCCTTTCCGAGTCAACTTGGTGAGTGGATTAGATAATTGTGAAAAAAGCTTTTACAAAACGTCGATAATATCCAGCCAAACCATGAAAACATTGGATCTCAGTTACTGTTGTTGGTCTTGACCATCTTTCGATAACCTCTGTTTTTACTGGATCCACAGATATCCCCTCTTTTGAGATTATGTGACCCAAAAATGTAACTTTTTGAAGCCAAAATTCACACTTGGTAAATTTGGCATAAAGCTTCTCCTTTCTCAGGGTCTTCAATATAATTCTCAAGTGATCTTCATGCTCTTCCTTGCTCTTTGAATAGACAAGAATATCGTCTATAAAGACTACCACAAATTGATCAAGATAGTCTCTAAAGACTATATTCCTTAGATCCATGAAGATAGCAGGGGAATTAGTAAGACCAAATGGCATCACTATAAATTCATAGTGTCCATACCTTGTACGGAAAGCCGCCATTAGTATATCCTCCCTTTTGACTCTTAATTGATGATACCCTGAACAAAGATCAATCTTGGAAAAGTATTGAGCTCCGCGTAGTTGGTCAAATAAGTCATCAATGCGTGGGAGAGGATATTTGTTCTTGATAGTGATCTTGTTAAGTTCTCGATAATCAATGCAGAGTCTCATTGATCCATCTTTCTTCTTAACAAATAGAACAGGTGCTCCCCAAGGTGACGCACTAGGGCATATGAATCCCTTATCAAGATTCTCTTGGAGTTGCTTCTTCAATTCCTGCAACTCAATTGGGGCCATTCTATAAGGTGTCTTTGAAATAGGCAAAGCACCCGGTACGAGTTCTATTGAAAACTCAACTTCACGATTTGGTGGATGACCCGGTAATTCCTCCGAAAAGACATCATCAAACTCCCGTACGATGGGAATATTCTTAATCGTAAGTTTCTAACCAACCATTTGAGATAAATAACATTAATTTAGTGGAATCAAGACCCATAAGATGGAAGGAATTTCCACTGGAAGTGTATATTCATCCTTGCATCGATAGACGATCGTAGATTGATCTGGAATATGAAATCTGACTTCCCTTATTTGGAAATTTATATGAGCTCCATGTAGAGAAAGCCAATCCATGCCAATAATCACATCAAATTCCACTAAAGGAAGTATCACAAGATTTGCAGGAAGCACTTTCCCAAAAACTTCGATCGGAGAAGAATTATAAACTTTTGATGCGACTGTTGTGCCATTAGGTGTTGTCACAACTAACTCAACATCTAATTATTGAGGTAATACAGTGATACCCTTAGAAAATTTTTCAGAAATAAAAGAGTGGGTGGATCCAGAATCAAATAAAAAATTTGCTACTTTAGAGTGGATGGTAAGTGTACCTTTCACCACTTTGTTATTGTACTCCACATCGCTGATAGAAATTGCATGTGACATTCCTTTGCCTTTAGCCTTAAGATTTTGTTGACGTCGACCATCATCATCAACCCTTGGATTTGGGCATTGATTGGCATAATGCCCCATCTCCTTGCACTTGAAACATTGAAGTGTAGTAGGTTCATTCTATGTATCCCTTCCTTTGTTTGCATCATTAGACATCTTCTTCCCATTATCGCGGCATTCAAATGCCCGATGACCTTCCTTTCCACATTTGAAACATTTACTTGTCCCTTTAAGACAAATCCCTCCATGTTTCTTTCCACACATTGAGCATAAGGGAAAGCTCATCTTCTTTTCAGTGTTCTCTTTATATTTTCCTTTGAATTCCATCTTCCTCTTCTTATGAAACCCATGTGACTAATGGGTTACTCCAATCTCCATCTCGACTTTGAGGGCACATCGAACGATTTCCTTGTAGCTATTGAAGTCCCTTATGGATAACGCCCTTTGAAGACTTGGTTTAAAGCCACTAAAGAATCGATCGATCTTACTCTCAGGTTGGATAATAATACCAGAAGCGTACCTTGCAAGTCTTGTAAAATTTGTTTCATAGGTACCAATTGATTCATCATCCCTTTGCTTCAGTTCAAGAAAGTCTTTATCCATCTTTGTTCGGAGAATACGAGGGATGTACTTATTGAAAAATAAGTTCTTGAACTCATCCCATTCCATAGACTCAATATCATCCCTTTGCCTCGTATTCTTAATAAGATTCCACCATTGATCAGCATCTCCTTCCAAATGATACACTACTAGGATGACTTTATCATGTTCAGAACATTGAAGAACTGAAAATATCTTTTCAGTAGTACTAATCCATTGTTCAGCAACTAATGGATCAGTAGACCCGCTAAAAGAAGGTGGACGCTGCCTCAGGAAGGATTCAACAGAATGTTGCTCCTTCCTTTTCTCGTTTGGAAGTCCTGCATGATTCATAGCTTGAGAAAGTTTTGTGAGCATGGCTTCAAGATTTTGCATTCCAGCTCCCATATCGATTGGTTGCTCAGGGGGACAATCATTGCATTGCCCATCGCAATCCGCATTAACACGGTTCCTTCGGGTTCCAGCCATTGACTAAAACCAAGAAGAATAGTGTGAGCAACACTAATTATAATAGGAAAACCACATAATCAAGGATAAAATTTCACACTTAAGGTATTATCCTAGGGTATTCATGGCCATTTCTAAAACACTAAGATTGTGTTCTATGCTTAGACTTATCCTTATGGTTCTTACTAAGACTATCACATCCTAGTTTCCAAAGGTTGACTATACCTTTCCTCTGATACCAACTATAACGACCCATACTTTACATACATTGTTAATACATCAAAATTGAAGCACACTTATTACAACATATGACAAAACCACAAAGGACCGTATAGGTATAGTGTCTTTAGAAACTGGGAAACATAAAAAACTGGTTCATAAATCTTCTATAGTGTCTCCCATTTATTTCATCATATCTAGGGTCCCTTTTAGCATATTCTACTTAATATCCATCTTCCTGACCTGGGGAAAAGAAAACAAAAAAGGGTGAGCTCAAATGCTCAGAAAGGGAAAATAAAGGAAATAAAAATCATATCATATCTTTTTGAAAATCATAACCTGCAAAAGAGATCATAATATCTTAACATGGAATAAATCATAGAAGTGAAAATGAGATCCCCATAATCATAACATGAAACTTGAAACTTTGTGGCATGCACACATAATCATGGAAAATCATTTCTTGTTAGTCATGACTCATTGCCAAGACTATCTTAGTGGACAATGTCCCTTTCTGAACCGAGTCACCCTCGTTCCAGTCCTGTTTCACTGAACTGGTATAACCTACCTTTCCAGCCACGTCTATCTCATGAGATATAAAATCTTTACCCAATGCATTGGAGGGAGATATAGGTCCCACCCATCTTATAATGAATCCTTTCTTATGTGTTCCACATAATCATAAACCATACATCATAGCGCAACCCATGTAATAAAAATGGGATTCTTAAACAACATGACATCATAAAACTATTCATATAAGATAAAGGAATTCATCAAAATATTTCCATCACAACATAATCAAACCAATGTAATAATAGGGATAAAAACAGAACCCTTTTATTATCTTAGATGGAAAATAATTTTGATAAAATACTTGAACTCCATTCTTGAGGAAAATATCCTTTGTACTTCAAATTTTTTTTTCCTTTCATGACATGTCATACGACTTTAAAATAAAAGAAGTTGATTAAAAATAAACTTTAAAACATGTAATGTATTTTTCTTGGAAATAAGGTTTTAAAAATCCATTCATGCCGTATAAGTTAAAAAAAATATTCTTCGTACTTTTGTCGGAAAAGTCAAAAAGTACCTCGTACGAAAAACGACAAAAGATTCCTTTCATACATATTACTAAAAACTCACCGAAGGGTAAAAATGGATTTAAAAAATTGTAGGTGGATGGAAATAATATTACATATTGATGAAACATGGATGTGGATGATAAAATACACCCCAGTAAATACTTACGAATAAACAATCTCAGATAAAAATGAGATTGTGATATTTCCCTTACCTTAGGTCCGATTTGCATTGTACGTGTCCGCAGCTCCTGTATAATGGTTTAAATAATGTTATTGACTTATTCCAGAATCATACATATTGATATTATATCATATATGGTCATATTCTTAGCTTCTTGTTAGTAATATTTCATTGTTACTTGTTACACGAGTCTTTATTGCCTTTTGTTCTTATGCGTGTTTTGCCAAATAAATTCTTATTCTTCATTTAAGGTTATAGTTACCTTATATACAGAATGGTATTAGTGTAACATATATCATATTTATTCATTCAATTCATTTATATAATTACTATGTAATGATGATCATGTAGAACGAGTCGCATCACATCGTGGAGACGGTATTCCGTACGTACGCACGAGTGATGATATCGTTCCTATGATCGTGGAATTGTATTGGAGTATATATATATTATTTCAGTATCAATATTACTTTATAATAATCATAAATAGATACTAATTACACCATTATACCCATCCTTGTAAGGTGATGGTGGAAAATAGATTACACCACGGCGTGGAGACGGTATTCCGTACGTACGCACGCGCGATGATTTTATTTTTCCGTAGGATGGATAGAAGGTGAATTAGGGTTGTTTCATATTTATAATAACATATCAGTATTTAAGTAATACTGATGTTATTACTTTATCATGAAACAACTAAAGAAGAATAAGTTGAAGAAGAAAGAAATTGAAAAGATCGGTAATTGATATTACCTCTTCTTTGGAACGCCTCTTTGAATCCTCCACTTAGGGAACTAAGATTGGTCTTTGAATAAAACCAGGACCTCTAGGATTATTCTAGGGAAGTGGAGAGGAGAAAATGGCAGGGGTTGGCCGAGATTGAGTGCTCAAATTGGTGTGAGGAGGAGGGGGAGGAGGTGCCCTTTTATAAGGGAGGAGAGGGGCACCTTAGGAATATCTCAAAATATTATTTTATATTAAAGTCAACATCGGATTATAATGGTTCCAAAGGGTCTTATTTCGAAGCTAAAGTGGGGATGGGTCGAAATCCTATCAACCAATAGGATTTAGAAATGTTTAGGGTATTGTTTTAACCTTATCAATTAGATTTAACTCTAAGTTAAATAATTTAACCTTTACCGTCTCTTTTTGTTTTCTTTCACTATATGGTTAATAAACTTACTATAACATGCCAAACGAACCCCAAATTGTTTATTATTAATATATATATATCCTTATCTAAGTCATGTGGCCGAACCTTAGATTTTTAGGAATAAAATAACAATTAATAATATAATAATTGATTTAAAAACTATTTTGTGTCAATTTTGACACTATTTGATATAAGATTTTTGTGAAAGTCATAACAGAATTATATGTTCGAACCAAGTTTATTAAATCAACACTAATATATCATAGTAACCTAAAAAATTAGTTTAATTCATAAAAAGTCTCAAATTACATTTATTTTGGTGTTTATAACATCAATTAGGTCAATATTTCATAAATAAGATAATTACTGCATCATCGTTGTGTCATAATTAAATTAAATTATTTAATGTCTAAAAATTATAAATAAAATACCATTATTTAGGAAATAGTTTTATCTTTCTAATGAATATTTATTGACGAATTTAGCTTATGTATAACCCCATATTAAAAATGATTTACTTATTAAACATTGATTTTAACTAATTTAACCCTTCTTTAAATAAATTAATAATAAATGTCCTAATCTTACCCAAGTGGGCCTAAATGGTAATATATTATTAATAAGGTTGTTTTTGGTCTAATTACACTTATCCAATAGAATTAGGAAATGTGTTAGGGTAATAGTAATATCATATTTACCCCTATTTACTATTAACCACGGTAAAAAAAGTAAAAAGTTACTATTCACCAAAAAATTATTTTTATCTCATTGAACCACATTTTACTTACTTATATCAACCGTGTCTGTCGGATTTTTGAAATTTCATTCACAGAAGCGGTAAAATTAAGTTTTATGCAAAATTCAGTTTTTAACCTACCACTTAGTGGTTTCACTATTCATCAAAAATTGAAAGTTTTCAGAAAAATACCAAAATTTCACCCTAGGCTAATTTTGGTATTCCGAATCCAAAAATGAAGTCCATTTTGAAAGATAAAATTTATAAAATTTCAAAAAGTGGTTATTAATATTCATAACGGCTAGTTTTAATAATATTTTAATAGCATATCGTTGTTTAGTGAAACTCGGTGTTGCGTACGACGCAAGCTATCGAGGAAGGTCGTGATTGCGTGTAAAGTAAGCCAAGCAAGTGTGTAGTGAAATATTCCTTTGATGATATATAAAAACAAAATATAACTCATAAAAATCTCGGGTGTTACACCATGGTGAAAGGGAGATTTCAGAGACATGGGGCTGGACCCAACGTCTAGACATTTGGGCGGTCCTATGTATCCTATGAGGATGGAAATCAAGCCACACATAGTTCTTGAAGGGAGTAATGTGTAGTTTGTCATCAACCAGTAGGGACAAAAATGGGAAAGGTACCCCATGCATAGGAGGTGTACGACGCGGTGAGTAACCCGACGTGAATGGGGAAATATTCCTATACCAAACCATACCATTCCATGTAAGAACTTTGGTCGGGGTCCGAGAAGGCCAAGGTGATGTAAATGGCCAGGGGCTAGATGCAGGGTCTAGGTCTGAAAGGCCCAACCAGTTAGTAGTTTAACGTCTTGTAGTGAAGACGAAGAAAGTGGTATGATACCCTAAACAGATGAGGTATATGACACATCGAGTAACCTAACGTGAATGAGGATATAATCCCATACCACACCGTACAATCCCATAAGAGAGAGCCTGGGATGGGGGCTCAAAACTGGGCACACGAAGCACGACAGGGCCTGTGCTCGCGATATGGATGATAAATAACAATACGAATGTCTCAAGAGGATTTTTGTGGCACGGTGAAATATTCCGATGTGAATGAGGACATTATTCCGCTCCACACCACATAACCTTAAATGAGAACATGGGCTAGGGGCGAGAAAGGTCCAAGGGGACAAAAAATGCCAAGTGGCCTAAGCCCTGGTGTCTCGACCAATGGTAGCCATACGACCTCTTCTGCGATTACTGTCTCATCACAACTCCTAATCCCATGTGAGTAGTGATTTTTGTGGGATACAAGGAGCTGAATTCGGCTCTCCTAGCCTTATAGGGGTCTAGTGGATAGCATCGCCTAAGGGGAGTTTGTCGCTTGGATATACAATGGGGTAGAATGAACCACTGCAGTCAATGTTTGGGACATCTTGGGGTGGCCCTGAAGGCAAAGGATAGTTGTTGGCCATGTTCGAAAAACAGTGTCCTTATAGTGACTTGGAATGGGAACAACAAATGAGCATCGAAAGCTGACCATATTCGTAATGTGGGACTTGTATCAATTTTTTGCTCAATATCCTCGAGGGCATTGGCCCGAAGTTGTAGGAGAGCCCTTGGGACTAGTATCACTACCATTTGGGGGCCCTTCTTGATGGTAAGGATGATGGATTCCCAATCAAAGGAGTGAGTGAAGCATAACTGTACCAATACATCTTAATGTCAAGTAGGGCAGTGAAAGGGGTGGACACCTCTGGGGAGTGGGAAGTTTGGTGGAATTGAGATGAGATCGATATGTATTGAGGAAAAAATCTACACCACACCATATGTCTTTACCCGAGGGGAGATTCTGGAATTTGGGCTGGGCCAACAGAGGAAATGTCCGAGCATTCCTACGTATCCCATGAGGATGGTAATCATGACGTACGTAGTTTTTGAAGGCCACATAGTTTAACATCCTACGGTGAGGACATGGGAGGATATAATAACGAGGAGCGGGAACATGGTGTGACCATTATAATCCTAGAATGAGTGGGGATAAAGATGCCTACACCATATCATGAAAGCATCCTCTGAGAGAACTATACCCAGGGGATAGTCAAAGATAAGAGTTTGCAGGCTAGACTCAAGACAAAATGCTTGAGCATTCCTACGTATCCCATGCAGATGGGAATCAAGCCACACATAGTTCTGTGGGAACAGTTTAAAGTTTTGTGGGATGACATACAGTTTAACGTCATGCAGGACAAAGAAGTTTAGGGTCTTGCCAGACCATCATGTAGTTTAGGGTCATGCGGGACCAAATAGTTTAAGGTTGTGCAGGACCAAGAGGCTCAGGTATTGTATTTCTTGTGGAATATTGCATTGGTGGGAGGAGTGATATGCTCGCCATCCATGGTCACCAGAGAGTATGCTCTATTAGGTTAAACCCTGTGGATTATGTAAGGTCCTTCCCATTTGGTTTCCAACTAGGCTGGTTTCCTACCAGGGACCATTGGTGTCCGGAGGTCCAGTACCAAGTCACCTTGTAGGAAGGAGCAGAGGAAAAACTTCTAATTGAAGGCTCTAGATATCTTATTCTGATGCCATTCTAGATTGTGCAATGTATGAAGCCTAATATCGTCAAGCGCTTCCAATTAAGCTAGACGAATTTAAGCTACTTTATATGGAGCCTTGTATTCATGGACTACTATGTGTAATGTAGGAAACATGATATCGATGGGTAGGATTGCCTTAGCTCCATACACAAAGGAATATGGGATCACCTGGGTGGAATTACAAGTCGTCATCTGATAAGACCAGAGGGCATTGGGGTTCTTGTCCGGCTAACTCTTCTAATTCTGAACAACCATTTTCTGTAAAATGTTAGTGAGGGTTTTGTTTAACGCCTCGATCTTCCCATTTTCATGTGCGTGATAGTGGTAGGTGTGGTTAGAATGAATGTTTTACATGGCATACAATTTATTTAGCTCGGATTCTCAGAAGTTAATGTCATTATCAGTGAGGGTGGAAGGAGGGACTCCAAACTGGCAGATGATATTAGAGCTCACGATGTCAATGATAGAATGAGCCTTGACCTCATTGAGCGGAACTCCTTCTTCCCATTTGGAAAAGTAATCTATGGCGGTCAATATGAACCTGCACTGGCGAGCTGTCGCCGGTGGATATGGTCCCACGATGTCGAGTCCCCACACCGCAAATGACCAAGTGTAATTGGTGGAGTGGAGAGGTTCTGGTGGCCCATTCTTGAAGTTAGAATGAATTTTTCATGCGTGGCATATCATAGCGAAATTGATGCAATCATGGATCATGGAGGGCTAGAAGTACCCTAGTCTCCCGATCTGATGAGGCAGTTTCGACCCTGTCTGGTGAGCCCCACATGAACCGACATGAACCTCCTACACGTCCTACAAAATCTCTACTCCTTGGATGCAACATAAGAGAACACCAACGAAACCGCACTTGTATAGTATATTCTTAAGAATGGGACCACTTTGGAGGGTAAACTGCAGTGCAAAGTGTCGGATTCGCTCGCGCTCGGCCCGATCAGCTGGGAGGTAACCATTTTGGAGATACTCAACTGAGGTGACTCTCCAGTCAGCGGTCACATCAACCACCACATATGAGGGACCCGGGGTTCCTAACGTGGAGGCTCTAGTGGTAAGATGGCTTACTCGTTGGTTGTTTTCATCATCTGAGGTGACAGGAGCAATGACTCTCTGATGTGCCACGTGTATAATCAGATCATCCTACTCAGGTTATGCAAGTGATGCGGCAAGGCTAGCCAGGGCATCAGCTCAGCCCTTCTGAGATTGAGGGACATGCGTAACTTCTAGACGAGATGGAAACTAGGCCATTAATCGTAGTGTGCGCTCTAATAATGGTACGAGCTCCGGTTTTCCGATGAAGTAGTCACCGTTGATTTTCTTGATGACTAGTTCAGAATCCCCTTTCACATTCGAATGGGGCACATCGATCTCGAGGGTCAACTCAAGGCCAGTGATATGGGCCTGATACTCTATCTCATTGTTGGAACAGCCTTCCGACAATAGGAATTATTACAACATGATGGCTTGCACCGGGGTAATAAAGAAAATATCCAAGACTACCATGTTGAGCGTGGGATCATTGAGCTTCCCGCCGGTGGGGCTCTGGGAAGCATCATCAAAGTGCATCTGCCAACATGGGATGGCATGATCTACCGAGAGGATTGCCTTGTCGGGAAAATCCAGGTCTAGGGACTTTTTCACGGGGGTTGGATGGGAATATAGAAAATTTTCCAATGATTGTCCCATGATATACATCTAAGGAATTAACCTGATGTCGAACTTCTGTAGGATTACTACCCACTGTTCTTGATGGCCGGTCAACATGGGGTGGTTCAGAATGCACATCAGCGGGTCTACCCGAGACACCAGATGTACCTCATAGTGTTGCAAGTAGTGTCACAATTTCTAAACTATGAATACCAGTTCAGGACAGCTCTTTTCGATGGAGGAGTATCTAGTATCTGTCTTGTGGAGCATATGACTGAGGGAGTAAACGTCTTTTTTCGTTCCCTCATTGTTCTTATGGGCGAAGAGGGCGCCAAGAAATCATTCCAGGGTAGTCACATATAGGATTAGTAGATTTCCGGAGATGGGAGGCATCCGGACCAGAGGCTGGAGTAGGTACTGCTTGATTTCCTAGAACACAGTCTGGCACACTTCGTCCCATTTGTAGGCATATCCTTTCTTCATGAACTCCGAAAATGGCTTACACTTTCCGACTAGATTAGAAATTAATCGTCATATGTAGGCTATGTGGCCTTGGAAACCTCGAAGATCCTGAATATTTCTCAGGGGAGGCATCTGACTAATGGACCTGACCTTCTCTGGGATGATCTTTGATGCCTCAGTACCTGAAAAAAAAAGACATGAAACTTCCCAGAGGTGACCGCAAAGGCCCACTTCAATGGGTTCATCTTCAGGTGGTGGGAATAGAGGAAGCTGAACACTTTCTAAAGGTCCTTGAGAATGTCTTGGAGTTGGTTAAATTTGACCACCATATCATTCACATAACATTCCACCAGTGTCCTGAGGATTGGCTTGAATATGCGTTGCATGGCCCGCTGATAGGTGGAACCTGCATTCTTCAAGACGAAGGGCATAAACTGGTAATAGAAAGTACATTGGGGCACCCTAAAAGCTATGGAATTCTCATCCTCGAGGGCCATTATGATATGGTTTTATCTAGAGTAACAATCCATGAAAAAGAGGGATTGTAACCTAGAAGTAGCATCAATCAGCAATTCCGTCATAGGAAGTGGAAAATCAGCCTTCAGACAGTGAGGTTTGAGATCCTGGAAGTTGATGTTGACTCTAATAAGTCATTTCTTCTTCCTGAATTTCACAATTTTGGATAGCCAATTTGGGTACTAGACCTCCTTGATGAAGTTGGATCTGATGAGCTTGTCAAAATTTCCCTTGACAACGGCACAGTGAGAAGGGTGCATCTTTCTGGGAGGCTGCTTGAACCCGCGATGATTTGCAGGGAGACCAAGGCGGTGGATGGCTACCTGAGGATCTTGTCCTGGCATCTGGTCATAGCTCCAGGCGAATAACTCACGATGATGCTTCAGGAAATATATGTACTGATACTACTCCTCGAGGGACATGGCAACACTGATTAATGTTGGTCTCAGGTCTACCTCACTACCACGGTTCACCTGTACGAGTTCATCGACTGTGGTGGAGACATCTTCTTCAAAGGTGAGGGTGTGTCATCAAAATATTCTTATTCTCTTGTGGAAGAGGGATCCCCTGCAGAAGAAGCTTCCTCTGGGTCATAAGATCTTGATGGGAGGCTGATACCAGCCTGGGCAGTAGTGGACATCATATCGGGATATTCACGTGCTACTGAAACCATCGCAATGAAGGCAGTCGATCTGATCCCATATGGTCTTCAGAACAAGGGGCGACACTTGATGATGTCAAAGAAATAGTGGTGCGTCGAATGGAGCAGATTAATTCCAGCCTGTTGAAACATACATTAATGATGTACTGTCGTTGCAATGGGGAAGACATCCTGATACTGTACGTGGATAGGAGGATCTGGGATCACCTAAGCCTGGTTTGTGTAGGAGTACAAGGTGATCTTCCTTCATCGCTTGGACTTGGGAATATGCTTCCCTATCATTCTAGAGACAACAAAACATAGCACCATTTTGGGGGTCGTGGCCTCCAATCGATGGATTAAGAAGACGTTGGCATCATCCAGACCTTCCCATGGGTCTGTTACGACCATGGTGGTCTTAACCTCAGTTGTCTGAACCTGTTTGTCCTTTCTATTATAATAGTCACCTCCCAGATAGAGGCCTTCACAAGAGGTGAAAGGAGATACATCACCTTGGAGTATGCATTCTTGACCATTAAGGGAGTAATTGAGGCACTAGTGATACGATGAGGGGACCGCCGCATGCAGGTGGAGCCATGGTCTTCCCATGAATGCATTGTATGCGGTGTCCTGGGAGACAACCATAAACTTGGTACTGGAAACCAGGCCACTGAATTGGGTCTTCAAACAAATATTACCGACTGGGGTCTACTCTGTCATTTCGCATCCCTAGATTCTTAAATCATTGGGAGTCATGTCATCTTCAGATAACCCCAGCTTATGCAGTGTCCGCATCAGGATAAGGTTAATCCTGGAGCCGGTGTCAACAAGATAGCGGCGAACCTCCATGCCATTAAATTCTCTGGTGACGTACGATGGGAGAATGTTCCCATGTATGGGAGAGCCTTCATCCCTTCTAGAGAACATAATGATGGCATAACATTCAGTTTTCTCCACTGCTTCAACATGAAAGGAATTTGCAGCTACTACGTCCATATCAAGCTAGAGGTGGCTTCTTAAATCCTCAGTAAGGTCCTCACGCATATCTGACGAAAGTAATATGGCCTCTTAGTTGGAAATTATCATTGGGATGCTGGAAAGGTGGTTGAGGAAATCTTATTTCTATGCCAGGTGCGAAAATATTCTTGCAAGAGGACGCTCAATGATAGGAGGCATGGAGGGCCCTTTTGGATGGACTGGCGGCTAGCTGGTGTTGGGAATGTCCCACCATTCACTAGTCGAATCCTGGAGAGTAGCTGTCGGATGACTACCAGACAATTGAGATTTTCATGTAGTAGATAGTGGCTGGTCGTGACATGGTCGAGGCAGCTCTGCCCGATCTAGTATCACAAACGGTGGGGGAGGCGGGCCTGACGACACAAGAAGAAAAGGTTGTGTGTGCTGAGTTCGGCGCTGGGCCAGCTTTCTAGTCTCAGTGGAATGCACAGACTGGATGGAGGTTCCAACTAGCATTCCCCGATGACCTGAATGTCCGCGACTCCACCGAAATTGGTGTTGGATGGGGATGTTGGGGAGGTTCTTCGGGCGATCCCCGTCGTCAGGAATCACGTAGGGGTTTACCAACTCCACGATATTAATCGAAGCATAACCATGACTATCAAATGAAGAGTCATCCACTGTTGGGAGGATTATTAGATGAATCCCCATATGAGGGGGAATTAAGTCACTGAGAGTGCAGGACGACGATGGAATTGGCGGGGCGCGTTGCATTCCCTTGCGTCGCCGACTCTTCTTCTTCTGGGAAGAGGCCGACTGAGATGATGATGCAGAAGTGGTGGTTGTGGCTTTTGAAGGCTCTGAATAATTCAGGAGCACGTGGATAACACGATGGGTGTAGGCAACCATATTTCAAGCCATCTATTCATCATACTTCTGGGACCCACAATTGGAAATTTGTTGCCACTCGCCTCCATCGTCGCTTTCGCTATCCAGCCTTACGAAGACAACCACCACTTGTGTCGAGGCCAGGCCCAGCCTGACTATATTGCTATCGACCTGGTCTTGAAGCCATTATTTAAACACATAGCACTTCTTGAGGGTGTGACATAGGATCCGATGATAGGGGTAGTAGTTGGGGCGATTAGTGAAGTTAGCCTCCTCTGGCCTTCTACACTTAGTCAAACGCACAATCCCTTGTTCCAAGCCACTTCTGAATTAGTCAAGAACCTGATTCTCATTGAACGAGTAAGTCCAATTTCTTCTATCCGTGAAGGGGGCCCTTGGTGGTTGGACCTGATGAAGGGAAAGAGGAGCCTGTGGATGATGCATACCCTGATTGTCTCGCCTCAACAGTGGTGACA
Source organism: Viscum album (assembly GCA_963277665.1). Lineage (NCBI taxonomy): Eukaryota > Viridiplantae > Streptophyta > Magnoliopsida > Santalales > Viscaceae > Viscum > Viscum album. Next base: position 674,437,580 of record OY728123.1, read on the forward strand.
CATTATGCGGGGGCACCTGCCAATTCTGGGCTAGACGTTGCGGGGCTGGAGGATGGTCCTTTGTTGGGGGGAGGCTCTGTGAGGTTGTTGAGGCTGTTCCACTGGTAATAACTCTAGTGATCTGGGGCCTCTATTGGGGCCACTGTGGTGGGCTTGGCTCTGACAAACCTTCTCACACGAATTGCAGGAGGCAACAGACGTGCCTAGATGGCTTGTTGCAGAGCTTCCTCCAGGCGCTGGGCCTTATCGGAGAAGTCTCGAAACCATCCAAGGTATTTCTAGGTGATCAAATAGGGAACAAGTTCCATCTTGACATTCCCTATTCACATCGTCAATAATTTCTCTTGAGTCAGTGGCATGTCCAGAGAGTATGTGAGCCCCATCCACTAGGTGATAAAGCCTACGACTCACTCATAAAGCCTTTGTTTTCACTCGAATAGGACTGCGATGCTGGTTTTTCACGTGGTGGAGTTGAAATAATAAAGTAATTGCATACGAATTTCCTCCAAGCTAGTAACGGATCCAACGGGGAGCTGGCTATACCATATTAATGTTGACCCCTCTAATGATTGAACACAAAAACAGAGCATGGCAGCCACCTTCTACGTTGGAGTCCCTAACATGGTCCCGTACCTTGAGTTGAAGTGGTCCTGGTGCTGTGGAAGGTCACCTATCCCATTAAAGGGGGAGAATGTGGGATTCCCGAAACCTGGAGGTGCCGAAATATCATACACCCATGCTAGATATGGCTTTCCATCAGGTGGGATCACCACCTGTCGCGTTTCTAATGCCTCAATGAGTGCATTGAGTGCCACCATTGGATCATCTGGGAGGGGTACCTATCTTGACAAGGATCCCTAACCATGAGTGCATTGTTGGGTCCTTCAACACGTTAAGGCAGCTTAGTGGCCTGTGGAGCATCTAGCGACATGACCCTCGGGGTGACTGGGGGAGCCCGAGATGGGTTCCTCATATTACCGCGTCGTTCCAGAGGATTTGGAGAGACATACCACGCACTCTTTCCGTGCACTCCGGCTTTAAACATGTTTATGGGGGAAGCATAATCATGGTGGCCTAAGGGATGCTCGCTGAGGGGAAGTTGTTCCTACCCATACTGTATTGTCCTAGGATTGCCATAGTCAGGTCATTGCTCTGTGGCACATTTATCCAGGAGTTCATTAACCAACATATTCTTCTCAGCAAGTTGATGGCACAATGATTCCTTCTTAAGATCTTCCTATATCTTCTGTACTGAGGCGGACGGGTCGGAGTTCTTGGCAGCACCGACGTGCTCATTTCCCTTAATAAAATTCCTGTTGAGTATCAATGCCTCGGTGGGCATAAGGGGACCAAGTAGGTTCCTCTGCTGATGAGTAATCCTTCCCGATGGATCCAATAGTTGTTTCATGCCCTCAGGGGGTATGTCTCCATCAGGAAGCTCTAGCTCGTCCTTCTCGTCCACTATGTCGTCCATGTTGACCGTGACCCTTCCTAGGGGCATGTCCTTGATATTTCCTAGCCATTTGGGCTGCCACAGGATAGGACTAAAAAGGAGGGTAGCATACTACCCCCATCCATGGATTTTCATGTGGGGGTAACCTTTTTGATAGTTTTGAGGAGAAACTTGATACTTTGAACACATTTTTGCTGAGGGCCTCATGGAAACCTAGTGACTCGAGGAACTATGGTACAGAGAGGGAGACCAAATCGACCAGATGACATTTCTCACTGATGTATTAGAAATTTGTTTCTCTCATGGGATAAACCATGCCTAGATGATGAAGACTAAAATGGGTCACCAATAGGGTGTGGTGGAAATACACAACTTTCTCTGGGGTGAGGGATTTTTGTATGAAGAAATTTGGTACTGCCACGGGCCAGAACTTCTTGGGGAAGATTTCCACTAAGAGTATGTTACATAAGATCTTCGGCTCAAATTCAGGGTATATCCCTTGATTTCCCAATTCATCAACTAGGGGTGGCTGAGGAACTGACATCGATACTGTGGTAGACTGCTGGGAAGACAGGCTGCCCGATGGAGAGTATGGAGAATGTGCTGACTGACCGCTAAATCACAGGCTGTCATCCGAAGTGTGTAGCGACCTAGCTTCCACATTGTGATAAGTTGGAATGAAATCCGTAGTTCCTGTCTCAGGGGTTAGGGATACTGGCGATAGACCGCGATGCTTCTCTCCCACCATTGGTCCCTAGAATAGCTCTTTGTGAACTCTTGTTGAAGTAGAGAGTGCTTCTAGAGACAATTGTGGTGTTTGCACAACCATAACCTATAGGGTCACTAGATTTTCATCCTCCTAGATATACCTATGGAGGGAGGTAGGAATCCGATGCACCTCACATTTTGGGAGCACCAGGCTGATGCGCCTCATTTCTACCCCAACCCTTGACTCGGATGGGTGAGAGGAGGGTTCCCGCGCTGACTCATACTCCTCCATGGAGTCTGAAAAGTGGACTCGTTTGATATCTTTCTAGACCTTCCCTAAATCCATCTTATTGCGGTGATGGCCTACCCTCCTGCCCCTGGATGGCTCTTCAGGACATGGTATATTTCTAAAATGAGGTCATTCGTCTGCACTGGTGCTAGGGCGGAGAGGGTTTCTACCCGAGAAAGCCAGGGTGCAAGGAGAACCAGGAAAAATGTCAAAGGGGACATCGAGAGGACCTCCATGCTTGTTTTCCCTGGTGACATCAGTGCGACGAGGGTCCTTGTACCGGTCTATCTGATCACGTGTAGGACCTTCGTGCTATATGCAGGTGTAGCGAGGATGGCCTTCCCCCCTCTGGTTGCTGAGGTGAGGAGGACCTTCACTAGCTAATAAGAGGATATGGGGAGGATCCCCTTGTTGAAGAGAGACCAGATGGTCAATGTCCCTACACCGGAAATCAGGGGTAGGAGAAATTAATCCATACCCAGTGTAATGGGCATGGGAGTGGCTTCCATGCCGAGTATCACCGTCACGGGGAAGACCCTCATTCGGACTGTGGACGACACGACGTGGACCTCCATGCCAGGACTTGAAGCGGGGAAGTCCTGAACACTCCATGGTAGTGGCACGAGGAATACCTCCATTCTGGGTGGCATCACTGTGGGTTGGTTCACGACGTTCACTACTTGGGCCAGCATCCAAGAGAGTCGACCCAGACTACCTGTTGGGTGGGTGGGGAATCAATCCCTGATGGGAGTATATGTGCTTCTGCTCAGTGTATATAGGGAATATATGATATGCTTCAGCAATGGCTTGAGCCACAGTAGCTGCCGACATCACATCCCCTTGGCAGGAATCCTCCTCATCTTGAGCCTAACACTAGAGTCGGGTCAGACGAACAGGGGCCATTGGTGAAGCTACGTATCTTACCTTCTCCTCATCCAGCAAGTTCCGGTGGCGGCACTGACACAGCTGGGTGGGAGCCCTTTCTGGGAGCCCCTATAATAGGATTCTGACTGGGCTAGGTCGGATGTCACTTACATCATCAGTGTAAGGTAGGGATTCATCAAAGCTCTCCTAGGACAGGCTCCCGAAATTGTTGTATGTCGGGGTGGGGATAAATGTCTCCCTACACGGCCCTTAGGGGTAGTGTTGATAGTGAGGAACAAATGCCTCCATGTCCAGGTGGACCATATCCCACGTATGGATGACCCCCTCCTCCTCATAACGGCACATGGGGTCATTGATCACCCTCCATTGGATGACCTCAAATGGGGAGATGGGGCATGGGCGACCCATGGCCGTAGATGTAGAGGACATCATGGAAGAGGTTAAGCTATGGGGGATAGCTGTATGGTCACAGCCCCTACCCCTACGTCGATGGGCAGGCAGTGATCATGTCCCTGTAGCAGCAACTTGATTTTTGAGCACAGGGAGATTAACTCATCAGTGCTGAAATAAAAAGGAATCTACGAATCATGCCCCAACGCCATCCTATCTTCCATGGACGGTAAGAGGGATCCACGCTGACAACATCACAGAACAGGATGTCCAATGTTCGAATGCTCCATCTTCTTGTGAGTTTCATGCCAGCCTGTTATTTGCTAAGTGGGACCTGGCGGTGGATAACTGGATCCGATGACATGATAATTCATTGATTCCTTTAGCGCTACTAATCTCCATTTTAGGGGAAGAGATTCATTTCGTGTTCACAATTTCTCTTTCCAAATCACTCACTGGTGCATGCGCTTCCGTTTATTTTTGGGGGATGGTGGTTCTATCTGTTTCCCCGCATTCCCACATTCAAAAGGCGGGCAGAATCTTCTACTTATTTAGGGATGTTTTCTCCTTGATCAATACAGGATAATGGGATGTTAGTTCATCCTTTCGTGGATTACTCCTCTAAAGACTTCACCTAGTCTGGGTCTCCCTTATAGTATTAAGAAATTGTTCATGAACCTCTTCCTAGTGCCATGTCTTCATGGACACCAGTTAATTACCATTCTCCTATCAGGACATTACAAGGGGTTAGGTTAGGGAAGAAACCATCAGTTAGGGGAGTAGTTACGTTGGGCATCATTGGCATGTCTGGGCGCTGGGACACTGGTGCGTCTTTCTTCTGTCCCTTATTATAGGGATTATCGAGGGAATGGAAGCCGGAGGCATCCCACATCGAATGATGGGAATCATATTCCATGGGCATGTGTCTGAGGTTTTTCGCAGTTTCCCATAATTAACAAAAGGTATGCCTTAAGATTATCATCCAATAGAGACGGATCAGACTGGTCTGAACACTGATTAGAGTGGATCAGATGAGTGAAACCCCCAGAGGGAACACTGATGTTGGGGCTAACACGTGGTTGACCTCCCAATTATTGTTGAGGGGAATGGGTAATGAAGTGGAATGATTCCACCAGGATGTGGAGGCCTGAATAAGAATCAGGACGGATGATGGGGGGATGAATGAAGTTGATGGGGGAATGAAATAGGACCATCTCAAGGGAATCAGTGAAGTTGGTCTTGAGCATCTAAGAGACTTCCTACATATCCCCATGGAAGGGAATCAAAGTATGCAATGTTCGGTGAATTTATTTCATCCTGAAAACAGCATACTACTTGATGGACTTCCAACGGCATACCGCTGAAAGGGCTGACAACGTCTTACCCATGAATGAGGCTGAAAATGTACTACCACTGAATAGAGTGACAAAGGTGTGCTGATGAACAGGGATCAAAAAAGAGGAATATAGTTTAACGTCATGTAGGATGGGGTTGGACTGACTTGAAGTGGCTAGGACCATCGGTTGTTAGGCTTGAACCTCCAAGAGGCTTCCAACGTACCCTGCCTTGGCAAGGATCAAAGCCCATGTAGTTCGGTTATGGGGAAAGAGTCAGTGGACCAACGTGAATAAGGACCTGGGGTCCAGGTGGATGGTGGGCTTGAACCTCAGGGAGGCTTCCTGCATACCATGCTTTGTCCAAGATCAACGTCAATGTAGTTTAGGGTAGTATTTGTGTGCAATGTCTTACCACTGACTGGGGAAACAACGACTTATCGCTGATTGGGGTCCATAGTTTAATGTCATGTAGGATGGCGTCGAACCAACGTGAAGGGGGTCAGAATGACCATATATTGGGGTCGAAACTCATGGAGTATTCCTATGTACATTTCATTGGTAAGGATCAATGATCTCATAGTTCAGGTTATATGGGGGCATCTGGGGGTTATGCTCTGAGGTGGCCCAAGATTTTGGTGAACTGATGTGAATGGGGTCAGAGCGACCAATGGGTGGTGGGCATGAACCTCGTGGAGGCATCCTATGTACCCTTCCATAGTAAGGTTCATGGACCACATAGTTTAGTATGGCATCAGGCATACACTCTAGGCTACCCAAGGTGTTGGTGAACTGACGTGAAAAAGGTTGGAACGACCAGGGTGGTGGGATTGAACCTTTTTTAGGCTTCCTATGTACCCTGACTTTTCATGGATCAAAGACCACATAGTTCAGGATGGTGTGGGGATAACAACTCTAGGCTGCCCAAGGTGTTGGTAAACGGATGTGAAGGAGGTCAGAACAACCGGGGTGGTGGGCTTGAACCTCTTGGAGGTTTACTACATACCCTGCCCTAGATAGGATCAAGGACCACATAGTTCAGGATGGAATGGGGATTACTCTCTTGGCTACCCAAGGTGTTGGTGAACTGATGTGAAGGAGGTCAGAACGACTAGGGTGGCAGGCTTGAATATCATGGATTATTCCCACGTACCCTGCCTTAGCAAGGATTAAGGACCATGTAGTTCGGGTTATGGGGTCTTGGTGCACCGACTTGAAGATGGTTTGGACTAATGGATGGTGGTGGGCTTGAACCTCAGAGAGTAATCCTTTGTACCCTACATTGGTAAGGATCAAATACCCCTTAGTTTAGGTAGTCTTCGGTGAACTGACATGAAGGACGACTTGGGGTCTAATGGGTGGTGGGATTGAACCTCATGGGGGCTTCCTACGTACCCTGCCTTAGCCCGGATCAATGACCATGTAGTTCAGGATGGTGTGGGGCTTACACTCTAGGATTCCCTAGGTGTTGGTGAACTGACTTGAAGGAGGTCGGAACAACTAGGATGGTGGGATTGAACCTTAGGATGGATTCCTATGTACCCTTCCTTAGAAAGGATCAAATACCACTTAGTTTGGGATAGTGTGGGGTCTTACACTCTATTCTGCCCAAGGTGTTGGTGAACTAACGTAATGGAGGTCAGAACGACCAGGCTGGTGGGCTTGAACCTCTTGGAGGCTTCCTACATACCCTGCCTCAGTATGGATCAAATACCACATAGTTCAGGTTGGCGTGGAGCTTACACTCTATTCTCCCCAAGGAGGATGTCATGGCCAGTTCTTAATCTGAGCCCACAAGAGTCATGCTCGGTGTGAGAAAAACAAGAGGTAGTAAAGACCTTATGATCACATCGCAAAAGGTGATTCCGTGAGAGGTGAAGTGGGGCTTACACATGATCACAGTTTGAAGAGGAAATAGGGTCTTTGGAGTGGTTATCATCCCAAAGAGGTTGGGACTTACTCCAGGATGGATGACTGATGGCGACAAAGTCTAGTGGGAGAGGGATTTGGTACCAAAGAAAGGAGGGGTCAGGTGTCCATTCCCCCATGGTCCTTGGGACCGAAGAAGAAAGGGGGAGTAGGGATGCCGCCTCCTACGAGAAATATAAGGGCTCACATGAGGGTGGTTTCCATTTCCACACGGACAGATACCGCTCCGATAAAGAGGATATCATTCTCTGTAAAGAATTATCTAACTTCTATGGAGACCAGTGGGCCTACAGAATGTCAATGTTGGGGGAACCCCACATTTGAGGCACATGGAGAGGTAACAGTTTAACGTCATGTGCTGAGGACGATGGTGCTTGGATGTTTAACGTCATGTTGTTCAGACGAGGTGGGTTTCCTCCGCACCCCTAGGACTTACATAACCGGTACCCTCTGAACCTTGGTGAAAACAAGGGATAGGCAACACCATGTATTGGGAGTGTCTTGGAGCGAACCATTGGGGGTTCCATGCTAGCATGGCTATTCGAAGAATTAATAGCCGTTAGTGTGCATAAGCGAAGAATCATGGGGAAATGTAATGAAATGGGAAGTATCATCCGGGGGACATTGAAGTTTCTTCGTGTAAACCTGAAGGGATGCATGAGAAAAGGATTTGAAGAGCGAGAGGCGCCATAAGTAGAAGCCAAGTGAAGATCTGGTGCTCCATGTAATAGAGGGACTTCACGAATGGTTGTGCATTGCGAAGTGAAGTTTCCTTGGTTAGGCATTGGGCATATGTGCATATAAGAAGAGATTCGTGAAGTGGAAAGGAATTCTCAAAGCAATGCTTTATGAAGCAAGGGTTCCTTAAAAAGCATATCATGGTGAAGCGATGTGCCTTGCGATGCATAGGGACTTGTCCTTGGCACTTGTGTTACATGCACATGGAGGGTTCTTCATGAAGCGTAAGTGCTCCGAAAAGACCCGAGTCCCCTTGAGGATCTCACTCCTTCGCGAAAACCCATGTGCATCGTAAAAGGAATCCCTCCCGGAAGAGGGGCTCAATTAACACCAAGGGGAATGTACTTCGTGGAGCGGAAAGTACCTTGAGGTGCTCATGGTTCGCAGATCATATGTGCTTCGTGATTTGGGAGCTAGGAAGAAGAATGGTTGTAATGTTAGTCTGTGTGGGCTCGAGGGGATCCCTGTATTTATAGGCATGAGGCGTTGTGCGGCATCACTCGCTCGGTGCACAATGAGCTCCATGAAGGGTCTTGAACGTCACCTACCATCATAGAGCGGTACCACCTACTCGCTTCGCGAGGGCTCGTGAACGTCAGAGGGTGTCGTGGAGCGATCCCACCTCCCGGCTTCGTGAGGGATCGTGAATGTCAGAGGTATTCTCGGAGCAGTCCCGCCTCCTCACATTGCAAGGGATCATGAATGTCAGAGGTATTAATGGAGCGGTCCCGCCTCCTTACTTCGCGAGGGCTCGCAAACGTTAGAGGGCTTTGCGGGGCAGTCTCGCCTCCTTGCTTCATGAGGTAGGCCTTAATACTTTGAGGAAATTTTTTCGACTCCAATTTTGTTGTCAACAAAGGTTTTACATGATGTTTAAGTGAAGTTTTTTGCATGGTCTGGATTTATTGTTGTGTTTCAGTACTGCATATCATACCCAGATTAATGACTGACTGAAAAATAATTTTTTTTATTATCAAAACCCCATTTTATGGGATGAGTGGGAACCCAAAATTAAATCATGAAAATGAAAACAACAAAGCCTTCCCATTCAGTTTAAGGACAAAATAACACATTCAAAACTACAAAATAAGGATCATACCCATCATCATAACCAAGAAGACAAGCTTAAACCTACATATCACTACTCAAAATGTTGTCCCATGCATTAATTCATGGGACTGGTACTGATGGTGATGTCATACCCTCTCAAACATATGATTTAGAATAACAATTCTAGTTGGAAATGCTTTGCTCGAAGGCTCTACTAGAGCACCACATTGTAGGTGAATTGGTTGAAAATTCCCTTAAACTCAAACAACAAACCACAGTTAAAACATTTCCACAAAATGATATCTACAAAGAAAAAAATTCATCAATATAACAAGATAAACCTTAAAACAACTAGTTAACAAATTGCAAATCCTCTATCCACACATCAAAACTATCACAAAACCGATAAAAATCAACATTTTGCCTTCACACGCCACCATTGATATGATAAAACCCCCCAAAAAACATCAATTAATTCCCCTGATACCACAACACCATCATAATTCTAGAGAATACCATGTACATAACACCTACCATGATTTAAACTGCGAATCAAAATCCCATCCAAATCACACATCCAAAATTAATAAATATAGAAAATTGCGAAAGTTACAACAAACACCACTAAAAAACGATCACTCAAATGCCAGAACAATCCAGAAAATGACCTTCCACAAACTTGAACCGAAATCCCACCTTCTCCATCAAGCCCACACACAGTGACCAGATCCACCCAATGCACCATTAATCGACCCAAAAATGTGATGGAAACCTCACTATAGAAACTATAAAGTCAAAAATTGAACCCTAACCATGATACCATGTGATCCCTATCCATATCAAAGGGTAGGGCATAAAAAAAGGCCAGAAAATGGTGAGATTCACTGAGATGTTCAAGCCAAAGGATTCAATGATGCCTCCACTAGAATAGACACCACACCACAAACTCACTGGGGTGAGGTGTCAGGGAGAGGGAAGCTAATTGATAGTGGGGGAGAGGAAGACAGCATCAAGGGGAAACCCTAGCACGGATCCCCTTACGTGCACATCTTCTCTCGAAAAAATTATCGGTTTGATATAACCATTCAAAAATTAGAGGATATTCTAAGATCTTATTATCTATATTTAAAAGTTGATTGATATTAAGTACATATTCTTTTAAAATTTACTTATAACAATTGATTTCACTTGAGTATTCTTATGGCTCCTTATAAACCCCTATATGGAAAGTAGTGATAAACTTTGACATGATGGGATGATTTGGGAGAAACAATATATTGGGACGTAATATTAGACTGTAAATTGACATGAAGGGTATGTCCAATAAGTATCACACCGAGGTATCTTAGTTTTCATAGAAGAGTTACAATGACAATCATTGACAAGATCAAGATTTTGAAGTCATTTATAAGGTATTACTAAAACCGTTCCCAGGGAAGAATGTTATGATATATAGAAATAATGGAAAAATAATCCCTAGGTATATAAAAACTCAGGCTTGACATACATATACATTAAATATCTTTTTATAAAAACATAAGACATTATAAAAATAGACACCCAAAGACCATATTAGTTTATTTCCTTTGGAAACATGGGACACATTCATCTAATTTGGTGAAAGATATTCCAAATATCCCATAAATATCTTCCCCTTTAGTATTCCTACCTAAAATATTTCTTTACTTCCTAGGGAAAATGAACACATGAAAAGAGAAATCTTAGATGACCAATAAGGGTAATAAATAAAAATATCATGAAACAAATGGGCATACAATTGTAAAAACACGAAGATAACTTTTAAAAATAAATACTTGTATATCATATATCAAAATATTCGTTCATATAAGAAATATTGGAAGTTCATAAGTCATAAAACATAAAGGAATAAATTATATAAGACAAGAAAGCATAACATGGAATAAGACATGAATGTTTTGGTAGACATATAAGCATTTAAAATAATTTCCATAATATTCAAGGAATCGCTAAAAATTACATCTTAGTAGTATGGGTTATCTCTTCATATCATCTCGGTAGTCATGCTTTACTTCCATGTCCATCTTAGTTGTAAGCATTCACTCCTCATACCATCTTGGTAATCATGTTTCACTCCCATGGCCATTTTAGTAGTCCAGGTTCACTCCCAAGACCATATTAGTCTATATCATGAGACATAAATCATCACCCAATGCATTGGAGGGAGATATTGGTCGCAGACATAAAATAATGAAAACCATACATTAGTGTGCCCTAAGAACATAAATGATTCAATATATCAGAACCCATGAAAAAAATGGGTTTCATAAACATCATTAAATCATGACAATACCCATGGAAACAATTGGGTTTCATAAATGTCATAACATCATAAGTATAAAACAATCATAGGAATAATAGGGATATCATACTTGAAAGATATCCCCAATAAAACATAAGTAACATTTGAGATACAACTTGTAAATACTTATTTATGAGAATATTTGTTTTTTAAAATGTTTTCTTTTCATAAAATGCCACAAAATTTTAAAAGAAAATATTTTCTTTGAAAATTACCATGTAATCGTGAAAATGAATATTAAAATAAACAAGGAATTATTAAAGTGTAAAAATAATTTAATACCCTATATGTTTAAAAACATTCCTTTTGTACTTTTGATGGAGAAGTCAAAAATTACAATGTTCGGAAATCTTCAAAAATATTCCTTTCAAACCATTTATTATAAAGTCAATAATGGGTAAAAATGAATATAAAAATCCATAGGAGAATAGTAAAAAAAATTAATTTTTTTAGAAAGCATGGATGTGGAAGATAAATATTCCACAACAGAGAGTTAAAATGATATAATCCAAAATAATGATGATATTAGGAAATAAATACTCATTAAAATATAATTAGTACAATCATATTAAACATGAAAGAAATAATATTATAAGGGTATTAAAATATCATAATATTATTGATTATAATCTGAAAATACATTCATGGGTTGTATATAGACCATGTATAAGGAACAAGTAGTGTATAAGGCATGCGTCTCATAGAAATAAAAGCGAGACATATATCCCTTACTACTATAGTAATTTCAAAATCATGAACCCCATGAAAGAATGACATCAATTAAATTTTTTACTATCATTAAATAAATTAAATTATTGATATAATACTTTAAACATTAGTATATACACCACAGAAAAATAAGAGATATGTTAATATGGCTGCTTATCATGGAAAAAAAATGTGAGATGAAATTCCCATACCTCAAGTATTGACTTCCTTCAAACACATTAAAAAATCAAGTATAATACATATAAGTTCATTATAAATCTACCACAGAACCATTTTAATATATATATATAAACAATATATTATTTTATTAGGACCTTTTATTGCCAATTTATTTATAATTACCACGTAAAAGTAACATGTTTGGGTAATAACTTCTTAGTTTATCGAATGTGTATAGAATTATCATTCCTAATACTCTTACTTAAATCATGATTTTATTATTTACATAGTAAAAAACATGACTTTTATATCATATGTATTCTATATAAAAAATAATATTTATCTTATAAAAGATAGATATATAAAATGGAATACACCATTTATGGAGACGAAAGGTCATACATACACAAGAACTGTCTTTGTATTTTCCCATCGTGTTAAATAAAAGAATGTTTATGTAATATTTTCATTATAGAATCATTTTTATTTCATAAAAAACTTATATATTGATAAAAAATAATCCATATTACCATACATGAATTATAGTTAAACACCTAATCACATTGCATCATGGATATGGTAGGTCATGCATATATACAAGAGAAATTATAATTTTCCCAAAATATTATATAGAGGGTAAAATAGTAGAAATTATATTATCATTAGAAAAGTATAATTGTATAATTAATATCATATGTAATATATAAAAATCAAGTTTCCATATTAATTCCCTCCATGAGTGGTGGTAATGGAAAAATGGAAAACATTTTTTCTTGAGGCGGTAGTTTGCCTTACACAGGAACGGTAAGTTCTTTATCCATTAGATGAAAGTATGTGTGAGTGTAGGTTGAACCCATAATATAAAAACAACCCAATATATTTAGATGTGTGGATAAAATAGAAGGATATGTGCCTTTTATAAGAGAGGGGGTGGGCACTTTTAGAAACACTCAAAATATTAATTTAATATAAATTGATTTTCGATTTCAAATAGCTCCATAGTGAGTTATTTAGTAGATAATATGAGTTTGGATCTAAATAATCTTAAAAATCATTTTTATACATGTTCAGGTCATAATATTTACCTTATATTTTGGTTTTAACCATTATTTAAACCATTTAACTCTTACCGTGACAACTTGGTTTTTTTACTCCTTGGGGTTAATATAATTACTATAAAATGAAAATTTATCCCCAAATGAATCATTTATTAAATATTTAATGTTATTATATTTATTTTAATGAATGATATATATTTATTTATTTTAAACAATTTAATGCAATATTAATTATTTTAAAGTTTCATTTTTGTGAATTAAGATACTATTCAATATTTTTATTTTAAAAAATATCATATATATGTGATATATTTAAAAATACACTTATAATATATCACTAACATGTCCAATACATTTATAAAATTCAGGTATGCCATTTATTAAGTTAAATTATATTTATTTTATATTTTTATTATCATATTTTTGATATTTACATTAATTAAACTATTACAGCATCATCACAATGAACGACTAATAAAATTATTTCATCTATAAAAAATATAAATAAATTATCATTATGAATATAAATTTATTATCAATAAAATTAATTATAGTCTAATTTTAGTTTTGTACAACATTATATTGAAAATTATTTTCTTATCAAAAATATGAGTATGATATTTTTAACTTATCTTTCAATAAAATATAATATAAGTCATATTTTTAACCAATTCACATAAAAATAATATAATTTTTTAATAATGTTTTTTTCTTGAAAAAAACTCATATGATGAAATTCAGTCATGTTTTAGGGAAATTTTATAATTTTATAATATTATTTTTATCTTTAATTGCCCAATATACCCTTAACTATGGTAAATAAATATTTACTAATATAACTATTAATAATATCCAATAAAATTAGTTGATCCTATTAGACTCTATATATCATTTATATTTCCATTGTTTATTTATTTAAAAAAATCAATTCAATGAAGTTTCGAAATTATGTTTAATGATAATCTTATAGATGTGGCGAGAAGAGGGGTATATGTAAACAATCCAAAGTTCAATACATTTTTCATATCTAATTTTAAAATAAAATTACTAAAATAATAAAAATTGTATTATTATATGTATTATTGATCTAATTTGACTTTAAAACCTACCTAAAATATAATTCAACTATATAAATAATTTAGAAAAAAATATATTTTAACTAAAATACAACATTTTTCACTATTCATCGAAAAATGAATCTTCTATGAAAAATGAAAAACAAATCAGAAAAAGTAAATTTTTATATCCCTGTTTCAAGTAATAAGTTTATTTTTTCATATAAAAGTTATTAATATTTTAAATATTATATTTAAAATGGTTCCACCATTAAAATGCTGTAAAATTATAATTTTGAAAAATATTAGATTTTTTGTGTAAAATTAGTTTTGTTCGTAACGTATTCCTATAAATCTATTGGATGAATATCCAAAATATTTTATTGAATATATGAAATATATATTTCGTTAATATCATTATTAAATTTTAATTAATTCAATTTATTGAGAAAAATTAACATTGGGAACATAAAATGAAAACCATCTCTTTTATAGTAAAAAGGTATATATTTTAATTTTTTAATTTATTGGTAACCAATATATCTATATTAAAAACCTTATATTTTCATAAATTAGTGGATATTATCTTTAACTAATAATTTAATTGAAATGTTATATCTTATTATATTAAATAATAATATTTTAATAATATATTACTATTTTGTAAAACTCGGTCATACGTGTAATGAAAGTTATCAAAAGAACTAAAAATTATGTATTACAAAAGCTAAGAACAGTATTGCGTATACTACAAGATAATATAAGTGTTTCTTATAGTGCAATATCAACATGGTATTGCATATAATTAAAGCAAGACATGGTGTTTTTCATATATCAAAAGTTATATTCAGAAATGTGTGGAATAAAAAACATCGAAAAGATTAAATTAATTAAAAAAATATATTTCACAAAATATCAGAATTTTACATTTTACCCCCATTAAAATTATTTTCACCCATGAAATTATTATGCATTGTCATAGGTTTAATACATGAAGTTTCCTTTCAAAGAAAACCACATCATGAAAATAAATACTAAAAATTCCTTAAAAAAAATATGGACCCATAAATGTTTCCAAAAGTAACTAATAACTTGATTCCCATATAGGATAACATAGGTGGGATGTGAAAACATATTCATGTAAGATAAATATAACAATCATGTTATGATGGTGAGTGATATAGGACACGGTTAAGAGAATGTTAGTAATCACAAAGTTTTAAATATGTGATGATATATTGGACTATTTGATTAATCTGAAAAGAAGGTACTAGGATATCCTTTCCAGTTTCAAGATCATTAACCTAGGGTTGAATAATTGTATTATAAGATTTACTTACTTTATTCAGTACAATCTCACCCATTTCTGTGGCTCACCTCTTTTTACAAAAAAATAAGTTGAATATTTCATTCCTGAAGCACTTACAGATCATGTGATCTATGATAATCCATCCCATCTCTCATTAGTTACAAAAAAACATTATTAGCATAGGTAATCCCATATGCATAAATCCTCATTTAGGGCGATAGTAATTTAACATAACAAACATTATCCAAGGTCTAACACAATATTGATACAAATGGTTAACCTTATAATCATTCTAATTGATGGAAAATTGAAACATTAAAAATAAGGTTATCAAACCATCTTAACATTGATCCCCCCATATATTACAAATTAGATTTTTTTGTCACATTCCAAACATGTGAATACACTCATTCTATATTCTATTAAAACATAGTAATAACCTGATTTGAGAACATTCATGTTTCCAAATTCCAAAATATATAGGATATATTTATTAAATACAAAAATGTTGTAACCTTCATCAATGAATGCATAAAGAAGTTTCATTATGTCCTTAATTTATTCGAAGGTAATCTTTACCATCCAATTTACTTATTAATATCAAATATCTCTTTATCATAATATAAGGAATATATTAAGGGTTATCAACCTTAGTCAAAACGTCACTGTTCTATTAAATTACTTTTATAGTGCATTAGAAACATTCAATATTAAATTGTAAATCTAGATGAAAAAACATAAAATAACAATCCTTTTATATTTAACCCTTTATATATCATAATTCTTAAATTAAAATACATTAAAACATTTATTATTCCACTTTATCCATAATATATAAGTAAGATACCACATCCTTTCACTTAATACTTTATTCCTTTCAAAATTTAATATGTTGTCTTAGTATCATCGAAAACATAACCATTACTTATACCAACATACTAATTCTATTTCTGAGAATTCCACTTGGGATATAGAGGTTCCTAATGACCATTCATTCCACCATTCAAGAATTTATCCTTTTATGATTTATTAAAGAGGACAATATTCCAATCCATTTCATTACCTTAAGAATTCATTTTTCCTTTATATTGACATGAATTTTGTATGTCCTTCCCATAGAGAAAGCACATTCTTATTCCTCTCTGACATTAACTTAGGTGACACTCTCCACATTTATGAAATAATGGAAACCAAATATTCTTTCTTCCCTGGTCTCTGTTACCCTAAATCTCAGTGATCACTTTTCTTATCTTATTTGGAGAGTATGAGAGTTTTTTAGGGTACACATTGTTAGCTATGTTCATGTAAAAATAATTAGTAATTTTCACAACATCATTCACTCTAGTGATCATCCTATTTGACTGCTCATCAGAAACTTGTACATCAAATTCAGAGTTAAACTAGTGGCTTCTAGTTCCTTCCATTGACTATAAAAAAAATCATTTAGTAATACATAGGCATTCATGTAATTAATGTTATCCAAAGAACTCAACATTGTGTATAACACAAGCCGAGCATAGTCTTGTGTACACCACAAGTTAATCTATGTGTTGCATGTAGCACAATCCTGACTTGGTTTTGGTTAGAACAAAAGACATTCATAGTTTTTTTTTTCATATAACACATGGTATATTATGTATTATGTGAAATGAAAAGTATTGAAAAATAATATTTAAATAAAAAAATATTTCACAAAATCATCAGGTATTACGAGGTATATTTCCCCCTACGATATTCTTTATCAATTATTGATGATTTCCTATAAATTAGTGCTTGTACCAAACTAGTATATAGTACATGATGTGTTCAATGTATCTCTTTTGAGTAATTACATATCTGAACCATCACATGCACGGAACATAGAGACGGTACAACTAGAGCATGATTATTCTTTTGTGGAACAACCGATGATTTTTTGTATTGTATGGACAATATTTTTGGAAACAATACCACTCACCAAGTAAATGTTTTTTAGAGAAACAATAAATTTTAGGAAGTTACATTATAACATGAGGATGAGATGAGATAAAAATATCCTAAGTTATTTTCAAAAATGTTAGATAATTTTAATGGAGAAATTCATTTTATGAGGGTATAATATAAAAAGTTGATATTTTATATGTAATCCTTTGAAATAAATTTAATTTATATGATTTTTTTCTTTATAGGTATCCTTGAGTCTAAATGAGCTACAATTTATCATGAAATTTATTATCGTGACCCAATATGAATATGTATAAATAATAGATTGATTCACTTTTTTAGATAATATATCTAACTAACAATTATAAAAACTAGGGAATAATAGGTTTAGTGTCTTGAAAACAATCTACAAAATCTTATTATTTTATAAAACATGTGAACATTTATCTATACTATAACCAAACTAGATCACTTATAGAACTTTCATAAATTATACTCACCTTCATAAAATAGGGGAATATATAAAAGGGATGAGAACAGATGACCATTCATAGAAAACAAAAGTTATAGAAATGAAATATTATAAGTGATAATAAGATGATAATACGGTTATAATCAAGATACATGTTAAAATAATTTACAAAAAAATAATGATTAAAATTCATGAGTCATGGAATAAGTCACATCATAACATATGACATGAATCAAAAGAGTATGAAAACATTAGTTATAAACTTAATCCATGAGATCCTAACATAAACATGAGATTTTGAGAATGATTTTTTAATAAACATATTAATTAGAAAATATATCATTTTTAATATTACATATCCAAAATTATGTCAACACACCGACTTAAGAGTATAGATTAAGTAAAATTATACCCACTAACAACCATGTGAGAAATTATTATACATAATTATACTCACACCCAACATTGTGAATATATCTAAAACACAATTATACCCCCAAAAAATATGTTGGGCATCGTTAAACTTAAAATTTAATCATGAAAAAACTTATGAGCATAGTTAAACAAAAATTATAACCAATCACAACCTTCTGTCCATAGCTAAACCAAATTATACCCTCAAACAACATCATTATCTACTAATATATATAACCAATTCATTGGATGGAGATATAGGACCCCAACCACTGTAATCCATACATATAAGTGACACTAAATTTTAAATCATTCAACTTATTAAAAATAACCTTTTATAATAAAATGGGGTTCAAAAATTTTTCTAATGGCATCACATGAAAAAAGTGATCATTTGATACGAAAAACATAATCTCTCAAAAAGAAAATTTAAGAAGAGAACATATAGGTTGCTTTATGATATATTACTCTATTGGATAAATAACATTTGAAAATAAAAATGATATAAATAATAATAATTTTTCTTAATAGTGTTTCTTAATATCATCTTCAAAATCATGATTTTTATGTTTCTTTACAAAAACCATTTTTATAGAAATAAAGAGAAAAAGTCTTAAAATTTTAGTTTAAAATAAATTCCCATAAATATACCCTGACAATAAATAAAAAATATGTCAAAACTTGAAGTGTAAGTGTATAATATAAGATCATGGTAAGGAAAATATTTTCTAATACATTAAAAATACTTTATTGAAAACCCACATCATTAAAATGAAACAATTAATTTATTTTAAAATGAATTAAAATTAAGATAAGGTTCATTATAGATAGAAAATTGGGTTTACACTAGGTAATGAAGACTATTTAAGGGAAAAACATGGATATGGAGAAAAATCCCACCAATAGAGATGGGAATTATTTTTTAAAAAATTATATTCACTATGAGACAAAAAATTTATCAAGGAATAAGACCTCCAAATGAAAAACTATCTACCTATAAAATAATATAGAAATACATCATAAAATAATAATTAGGTAGGACAAATAAATAATCAAATAATATATTATAAATGAAGATATCTTGACTCTAGAAAAATATTTGTGTCATGAATGCCTTTTACAGCATTTGTATCCTTTGAATCCAATGAAATATATATAAGGAACACCATATGGATCTTAAAATCCCATAAATTACATGAATATGGAAAAATAAATTCATTAAGTGGAAAAAACCAAATGAATGATATCATGGTTCAGAAAATGAAATATTTCTCTTGATATAAAATTTGAGAGAAAGAACCCATTACCATTTAACCCATTTAGTTGAATGTTCTCTAACCTTATTGAGAATTTTTGGGTTCTTTTGGGGGGATTCCTAGGAAAATTAGGGATTAGGATAATTAAATATGATCAAAAAATTATGAGGGTGAAACAGCATTATAAGAAAATGAAATAGTGTATAGTTTTTGGAGGGAAAATCTTTTTTAGATTGGTATTTAAGGGTTGGTGAGAGCCTCTTTTATACATGGTGATAATGGATGTTTTATCAATATTTCAATTTTATATAAAGGTAGAACATGTTTAACATGTCACGTAGCTCCATAAATAGACTATAATTTATTTAGAGTGATATAATGTTGATCATATCTCAAAAAATAAATTAGATACTTTTTTTAAAATGATTTATTCCCTTTACCCCTTGAATTAATACATTTTACAATTAAACTCTTACCATAGTAACTAGTTTTTACCAAATACAACTTCACCTTTTTGCCTAAAAATATAGTGTTAATTATTATATAATTTGGAACCTACGATTATAAATTTTAAATCCATATTTCCTTTTTAAATTTCTATATATTTTAAAAATTAATTTCAATATAAATAATTTATAATGTTTTAAAAAAATTGAGAAAAATATTACTTAATTTCTAAATATCTAATATAGGTTTGTAAAATATGATAAATATTTTAAGATGTATAATTTAATTTATAAAATATATATTTTTCCAAATAAATGGTTTCATAAATTTCTAATTCATACTTATATACTAATATTGATATAGAAGTCACAATATAAGTAAAAACTGTATATTGAACTATTCACCTAAAAATAAGATGTTTCAAAAACCCCCAAAAGTTCACCCTAATATGATTATGAAATTATAAATTCAAAAATTTATATTCATTTGATATAATTCAAATTATAAAATTTATATATGCATATTTTGAAAAAAATAAAAAATATAAGGATAAAATGTTTTTATTCAAAAAAAAATTAAACATTATTTTTTCTTATTATTACTTCATATAAATTTATAAGTAAAATAAAATTATTATACTTTTCAAAGTATAATAATATTTTAAAATTTTTCAATATAATAAATTAGGGTAAAATAAATTATACTAATAGAATAGTTCTTTGAAAAACAGAAATATTACTTATATATTAACTACACTATAAAAAATACTAGTAAAATTAATTATTTATATTTTGAAATTTAATTTTACAAATCCATTGATATTAGAATATATAATTTAATTATATATATATATATGTTTCATCTTGTATTTTTTTAATATTAATATTAATATTTTTACGTAACACATACACATATGTATAAATATATATTATTTCAGTATCATATTTAAATTTCATTGTGTGTTATATTTTTTTAATATTTTCTACTTAAAAATGAAATAATTTTATATAACAATTAGATATATATATATATATATAATGACCAGATCTTCAATGAACATATTTAAAATTCCCATATTTTAAATGGTCATATTTTAAATGACTGTATTTACAATGAAAATATATTGTTTATATATATATAACCTTACTAAAATTATTCCATTCACTCATCCTATTTCCATAATTTTCATTTTAGATATCAGAATATGATTTATAATTCAGAGTACTCTTTCTAATTGTAGGTCTTGTTTAAAAGATTGTGATTCTAAAAGTAAATAGTGATCCAAAAGAGTTTATTTTTCTAAAGATATTAATCTTTTCAATATATTGTCAAATTTTATTTTTTGGAGTTTTAATGTATATAATAATCCATGAAGTTCAATAATCTGTTATATACGATACATTATTTCTTGGATTTTGATTTTAATATTCCAGTATAATTGAATAAATCGTCTTTATATTTTTTATATCTAGTATGGAAGAATCTATAATGTTGTATTAATTGTTTTCAAGGAATAAAGAAACATTATTTATAATTATCAAGAAAAACATAATTAATTGAGAAAAGGGTATCTAATTTGAAGTCTTGGATCACGATATAATTTCTTGAGAAATTTCAAACATACAAAATTAAGAAAGAAATATTTTTCCTCAAAATAGGATTTCTATAACTTTGTGTTTTTTCACCAACCTTTTGAAGAAAGAGTTTTTTTATTAATTATCCTTCCATTGATAGAATATTATATGTTGATATTAAATTTTATTTCTCTAATACAATATATAATTTTTCTTCAATGTAAGGAGAAAAATAATTTCAAAAACTCACATCAAATGTATTGAAAGGAAGAATAATATGACTATCTTGAATCATAATACCACAACTATTGAATAATATCCATATACCTAAGATACAATAATGATACCAACGATTTTTTTTTATTTTAATATCTAATACATGGTGAAAAAATTCATGACATAGGACATCTAAAAATTAAGAGTGATTAATAAGTATACATAACACTACATAATTATCACTCTCCACTTCAATAATAGTCATTGAATATTGTTTTCCTTGATAACATGATCTAAGAGGTCAAGGATTCTATTTTCATATTAATCCCTTGGAATATCACATTAATTTTCAATGTTTCTAATTTCTAAAATCAAAAACATCAAAATTCTTATAGATTTTTAGGAAGCATATTATTTTTTCCATCATCTTGAATAAAAACATAATTTTTCCTCATAAACATGTTTCTTTAAGCCCTCCTTTGGAAAATATAAAACATTATAAAATTCCTTCTATGCATTCCCAAGGTTGTCTCTTCCAACATTTTTTATATGAAAAAATTTATTTTTCATTCTTTAATTATCTCTGCCCCCTAACATTCCATAAAACCTCACCATTCATTTATTTAAGGGGATATAATGTTCCTAAACACTCAAGTTGTTGTTCTTAATTAAATATATTTGTGTGAGGATAATCGTAATAGTTTCAAAAACATATTCTCTCCCATTTGGTTTCCCATTTGGAAAATTACTATGCTTTCCATTATGTGGGTTATTAACTCGGTTCCTCCTAGATCTATCTTTTTTTAAAACCTATAGGTTTAATATGGGTGATGAAAATTTAACAACATAGGGTATTATCATAATCAATAACATAAAATGGATTCATCCGTAATACAATTTACCTTTTTTACATAATTATGATATCATTTTATTTTATTAGCTCAATATTTATCAATCATAGTTTAACATAGGTTTCATTAAGATGTCTTATCATATACTTTTCATCTTATTACCTAAAAGAAACTTTTAAATATATCCTTCATATCAGTTCATATAGAAAATATTATCAATAAATTAATATCCTATAGGAGTATCTTGTAAGGTGTGTTGTATTATACCTACACATCTTGCATCAGGGTGATGACCAAGTCAATACTCATCCAATCCTTATTTAGTTTATTACCTTCAGGTCAATATATTCCACAATCTCATTTACTTTCTAGTATTTATAAGAGAATATTTTTCTATGAAAACCCCAAACTCAAGACTTTGGCCATATATCGAGATATCATCTTGGTAACACCCCAAGCTTCGATGGTACATTTTCCATTGAATAATACAATAGCTCGAATTATTGGCAACTTGACGTTTTAACACACCACGACTAATCAAACTAGCCATTATGAATAGTAATAACCAATTTTTCAAATTTTTCAAATTTTATTTTTAAAAATGAACTTAATTTATGAATTAATAATATTGAAATTAGCTTAGGGTGAGTTTTTGGTATTTTTATGAAAGCATTCATTTTTGATGAATAGTGAACAACACTGCGTTATTATTTAAAATCTACTTCTTATTTAAATAAATAGATTTTTTTTAATTTATATTAGGTAAAAATAGGTACATAATACCTATTTTTATTCAATCTAATTCATTGGAGCCATTTTATACTGAAATTAGATATATAGAATTTTATTGAACGTTTTACCGTCTTTTACCCACCTTCTAGTTGAATTTTAAAATTGTCATAAAACATAATTTTACCACTTCTGGGAATTTAATTTCCAAAATCCAAGAGACACAATTGATATTAGTTAGTAAAATATGGTTCAACAAGTGGAAAATATTTTTTGGTGAATAATAACTTTTGGGTTTTATTTACCATGGTTAAAAATAAATAGGCTAATTGAAGGTAAAAAATGATATTATAATTACCCTAACACGTGTCCAAATTCTATTGAATAAGTGTATTTCTTCCAAAAAAATCCATAGGAAGAAAATATGACCCTTTAGGTTCACGGGGATTATATTAAGACATTAATTGTTATTTAATTTAAAGAAGAGTTAAAAGTGTTAAATTCAAATTTTAATCAATAATTTTTTTAATATAGTGTTATATATAAGATAAATTATACTATAAATATTAATTATAAACCAAAAAAGAGTTTCTATATAATATTATTTTATTTAAAAAATTTAGACATTATATAATTAAATTTATTTATGACACAATTATGATACAATAATTACCTAATTAATGAGAGACTAAAATAAGTGATATTATAAATATCGAAATAAATGTAAATTGAGTGTTTTGATGAATTAAACTACATTTATAGGATAATATTACATGTTAGGGTTGATTCAATTAATGTTTTTTTTAAGTAATAATTTTGTTTGGACTTTAGCAAAAAAAAAACAAATAGTGTCAAAATTGACAAAAATGAGTTTTAAAACAAATATTATATTATTAATTGGTGTAATATTCCTAAAAATATAAGGTTCAAAAAAGGACATAGATGAGGTTATATATATTAATAATGAACCACATGTGGTTTTCTTGGTTTTTATAGTAAGTTTATTAACCATTTAATATAATAATACTAGAATACTTGGTAAAAGTTAAACTATTTAACTAAGAGTTAAATCCAAAATATATGGTTAATATGGTGACCTAAAATTATCTAAAACCTATTGGGTGAGAGTTTTTAGACTCATCCCGACCTTATACTTAAAATAAATCCTTTTGGATCCATTATAAACTGAATATGATTTTATAATAATGTAATACTTCAAGATATTCCTAAGGTGCCAATCAAAAGTCTTGTGTTTTAGTTTTATACATTGCCTTAAAGTTGTATGTTTATTTATGAATGTTTTTTCTATATATTTATCCTTACTGAGAATCTGATCTTACCCCATTATATGTTATATTTTTTCCTAGGATGCAAAGAAGTATATTATGACTGACCTAAATGGATAGTCTGAGGGATATGAATGTGGTCAATGGAGACATTGTTGTTGTTTGTTTTTTCATTTTATAATGTGACGTAAATCTTATTTATGTATCTAGTACATACAAGGATACTAAACTGATTGTTATTTTAGGATTTAAACTGTTGTCATCAAGACAATGTTATGTAATAATGCACTAACTCTGGGTAACTGGGGTTACGTAATTATAGTTGGGATCAAATGAAGTTTAGTACAATTCATGAAAGAATTTTTTTGAAAAACATTGATTATAAAACATTACCCTAAGATAGAATTTGAGATATAGTATTGATGAACGTTCTAGAATTTTGGTAATGTAGTGATTTTGTTTATATTTAAATCAATACTTCCATGTCTCGAAAGTAGCAGGTAGAGGTGGATCTGGAATAGATGTACCTAGGAGTGAAAACTATGACAAGGAGTTTCATGCATGACCTGAGGTATCCTGGTACACGACAATGGGCCATTCTGCACTCTTGGTTATGACACTCCATGGGGACATGTTTAACATTATTTTCATTTTCTTTACAAACCATTATGAATGATTTATGAGTATATACCTCCTCAAAGAAAACATTTTTATGATTATGGATTATATGCATAAACTATTCAATTTATGTTAGGTGTTTTACAAGTTTGGAATTATGTATTGTGGTTCATAAAATAATATAGTGTATGCCAATTGTTTATAAATGGAACATAGTTGATGGAATGGAAACTATATCAACACACATAATCCTTGTAGGGAGTTCCCTCCTACTCAAGATAATTATAGTGTAGCTAGTGATGGAATTGATGATGATCACCTTATCACCATACCAGGACAACTCAGTGAGGTTATGACTAATAACCATACTCGAATGGATCATACTGATCCACAACATGGTGGATCAATATTAGACCGCTTCATGAGGCAACAACCACCAAAATTAAATGGGACTAAAAATCCATTTGTTTTTGAGAAATGGATAAGTTCATTAGAGAAAATATTTTATTCTTTGGGGAGTAGCGAAAGGGAAAAGGTTTTCATGGTATTTTATCACCTCATGGGAGATTCATATCAATAGTGTTCATTAATTCAAAACACAAAGGAAGAAGAAGAAGTAAAAATTATGGAATTGAGGGAGTTCAAAGATATTTTATTAGAAAAATACTTTCCTTTTGACCATTTAGAGCATATGGAAAGGAAATGTCTTAGTCTAAGGCCAATGTAGGATGATAATGTCACAAATTATTAGGCTTACTTTACAAGGTTAGCATGTTATGTTGCAGATTATATACGTAACCCCAAGAGTATGATTGATCACTTAGTTGATGGGTTAAACAGATTTATCTATCGAGGATTAGACTCACAATCATTCTCATCGTATGAACGTATTTTCTTATGTGCTATCAAGAGAGAAAATGAATTTTCTACATCTTACGAATTTAAATCAATGAAATTGAAGAATAGATCTGTAGAAAACTTTAGAAATGAAAATAAAGGGAAGAAGGGAAAAGTTGAATTTCCATCCTGTGGTAAATATGAGACAAAACACTCTGGTACTTTCCTGAAGGGAATGGGAGTCTGTTACAAGCGTGGTGGTAAAGGCCACCAATCTCATGATTACAAGGTAAAGAAAGAATCTGTCAATGTGGAATGCTACAATTGTATAGAAATGGGGCATTATAGAAATGAATTTCCAAAGAACCACTGAAACATAACTTAGAAAAGGTCGAAGGATCAAGGCCAAGATTATGCGATCACTACTGCTGATGTTGAAGCTCAAAAATATATAATGGAAGGTAATTTAATTGTTTCCTCCAGTTTAGTCAATACGTTATTTGATTCTGAATCATCACATTATTTTATATCTTCCCAGTTTTCTAAGAAAATTTGATATTTACAATTTGATTTAACAAGGGAGTTTTCGGTAAAAACTCATAAGGGAAGTATCATTACAACAATGCATCATTTATATATTCCCATTTGGGTATATAAATGGTCTTTATCAGCTGATTTCATTGTCATACCCATGATTGAATTTGATATAATCCTCATAACGGACTGGCTTTCAGACCATGATGAAAAAATTTTATTGTAAGAAGAAGGAGGTTACAATTTTCTATGATGATAAGGAGTACCTTATCTTTAGAGAAAAAACATTACCACTTGATTTTTATCAAGAGAGAACCCCAGTAGCACTAATAAATTCAATTATTGGAGAGGAAGAGAATTAAAGAACTATGTGTGAGGAAGAATATGTTCAAATAGAGGATGTACCTATTGTACAAGAATATGTTGACATGTTTCCATAGGATTTAACTGGACATCCTCCAGAATGAGAAATTGAGTTTTACATTGATTTATTTCCTGGCTCAAGGCCCATATCGAAGACCCCTTATAGAATGAACACTGTAGAATTAGTGCAACTTAAGAAATAACTAGAGTAATTGAGTAATAAGAGATTTATTCTCCCTAGTGTTTCTCCATGGGGAGCCCCTATTCTTTTTGTTAAGAATAAAGATGGATCTTTGGGATTATGCATTGACTACTGGTAGATCAATGCTATAGCAATAAGGAACAAGTATCCCTTAATTCACATTATTGATTTGTCAAAAAACATCATTGAGATCAATATTTTTCAAATATTGACCTTTGATCTGGATATCAAAAGTTGCGTGTGATGAAGAAATACATTTTGAATACAGCATTTCGAAGAATGTACAAGCATTATGAGTTTACAGTAATGACTTTTGGACTGACTAGTGCACCCGCTATTTTCATGGATATAATGAATAGAGTTTTTAAGGAATATCTTGAGGAATTTTTAGTGGTATTTATTGATTATATATTGGTTTACTCAAAAATCTACGAAGATCATGAAAATCAATTATGCACTATTTTGAAAATCCTCAAAAGCAATGAATTATATGGGATTTTTAGCATGTGTGAATTCTGGTTTCAGGATATTTCGGTTCGTGGCCATATTGTCTCTAAGGATGGAATCTCTATTGATCCTTCAAAGGCCAACGAAATACAAGAATGGCCAGCACCAAAAAGTATAACTACGGTATGCAGTTTTATTGGTTTAGTTGGTTATTATTGACGTCTCATCAATAATTTTTCCCGATTGGCTAACCCATTAACCAATATTACATCTAAAGGGGTAATTTTCATTGGATAAAAGAGTGTGAATAATGGTTTGAAGAACTAAAGAGAATATTAGTCAATGCTCCTATATTAACTCTACAATCAGGAAATGATGGGTTTGTTATTTATAGTGATGCATCAAAGAAAGGACTTGTTTGTGTCTTTATGCATAATGATGGAGTTATGCATATGCCTCATGGTAGCTAAAAATTCATGAACAAAACTATCCCACTCATGATCTTGAGTTAACAACATTAATATTTTCTTTTATGATTTGTAGACACTATTTCTATGGTGAAAAATGTGAGATATATACTGATCACAAGATCTTAAAGTATATTTTCTCACAGAAAGAACTCAACATGAGGAAAAGGCGATGGCTCGAGCTACTCAAGTATTATGATTGCACAATACACTACCACCCTGGGATGGAAAATAATGTGGCAGATGCTTTGAGTTGAAAGGATCATGGATTTTTGTACAAGATGATATTTTAATGGGATCCAATGTTCATGGATCTAGTAAATATGTATATATCAATAATCATGGAAGGTGAAACATTAATACTTTTTCAAACGGTTGATAAACCATATTTACTAGAAAGGATAAAAAGTTATCAAATTGATGATGAGGAGTTTCAAAATAAAGTTAAAGATGTGAATGATGGGAGATTAATCAACTTTGTATATGAAGGTATAATTTTGAAATTTGGGAAGAGGCTTTATTTTCCCGATATACCTGATCTAAAAAGTGATTTTTTGGATGATTCTCATAGGTTCGATTTATCTATACACAATTGTAGCACTATGATGTATAGGTACTTTAAGGAACATTTATTGTGGGACAACATGATGAGGGAGATTGTTGAGTATGTGTCAAGATGCATAGTTTGTCAATAGGTTTAGTTTAGAAGACAACATCTGGGATGAGTAATTCAACCTCTTCCCAAACCCGAGTAGAAATGGGATGATATTACGATGAACTTTGTCATGGGACTACCAAAGAATCCTAGAAGAAATGATGCAATATGGGTCATTGTTGATCGTCTTACCAATTCATCACATTTTCTTTCTATAAGTTAAAATTTTAGACTTGAACGTCTAGAAAGACTATATATTACTGATGTTGTATGACTTCACATAGTTCCCCTATCGAGTTTTTATGATTGTGATCCCCATTTTACATCCAGATTTTCGGAAATTCTCCATAATTAGTTGGATACTGAACTTCATTTGAGCATTTCCTACCACCCACAAACTAATGGACATTTATAACAGACTATTCCTGTATCACCCCAAGATTTCATAGTATGTTATTTCTTCAAAGTAATTCAATAACTTGCACTACACGCAACACCGAGTTCAAGAGCACCACATCTTACCAAACTTACCATTCAAAAGAAATTATGAATATTATTAACTGAATTTTGAACTATAAATAATTCTTATAATTTTAGAATCCATTTTATGAGTTTCTTAGACATAATGTAAGAACTAATTCATTTTTTCAAATAAAAGAATTATTTTTCAAAAAATGCACTTTTGCTGACTTTTAATGGTAAACCATTTTTAAATCCAATACTTGAAAATTGTATATATTCAATTGGATAAAATAAACTTCTTCTTTAGAATCAGGACATAAGAATTTAGTTTCAATAAATTTTTGGTTTTTTTCTGATAACTTTAATATTTGTGTGCATAGTGAAAAATACTATATTTTAACTGAAAACAAATTTTTTAATCAAAATAATTTATAGTGTTAAATTATAAATTTTAATGGTTTGGAAGAATAAATAGACTATATTTTTACCATTTCATCCAATTCTGGTCATTGTATGTAATTTCACTTTCATATTGGACATAAACAAATGTCAATCTTTTGGTTGTTATTGCATCTTAAAAATACACCTATTGGTTTTGAAAAGTGGAATTAATTTTAAATTAATAAATGAAACTTCTATGTTTTGAATTTGGTAAAATAGATTTCATTTTTTAATTTGTAATATCAAAATTAGATTTGGGTGAATTGTTGGTATTTTTCTGAAAACTTTCAATTTTTGATGAATAGTGAATAACACATAGTTATTATTTAAAACTGAATTTTTATTTAAATAATTATTTATTTTATTTAAATTTATTTTAGGTCATAATAGATACATAATACCTATATATGTTCAATGTAATTCATTGGAGTCATTTTGTAATAATATTAGATATACAAACTTTTATTGAACTTTTCACAGTCTTTTACCCACCTCATAGGAGAATTTGAAAATTCACATAAAACATAATTGTATGAGTTATGTGAGTGTAATTTCAGAAATCTGAGAGACACAATTTATATTAGTAAGAAAAATATTTTTTAATAAGATAAAAATAATTTTTGGAGAATTGTT
The DNA here is from genome assembly GCA_963277665.1 of Viscum album. Classification (NCBI taxonomy): domain Eukaryota; kingdom Viridiplantae; phylum Streptophyta; class Magnoliopsida; order Santalales; family Viscaceae; genus Viscum; species Viscum album. The sequence continues at coordinate 674,467,834 of OY728123.1, forward strand.
ACTTTTTAATTTTGTTTACCACGGTTAAAAGTAAAAAGTGTAATTAAGGATAAAAAGGATATTATTATTACCCTAACAGATGTCTTAATTCTATAGGTTAAGTGTAATTAGACCATAAACAACCATAGGAATAATATATGAACCTTTTTGGTCCACTTGGATTAGATTAGGACATTTAATATTATTTAATTCAAAGAAGAGTTAAAAGTGTTAAATTCAAAGTCTAATAACAAAAAAAATTTAATATAGGGTTACACATAAGATACATTCAACTATATATATTGATAAGAAATATAAAAAGATTTCCTATATAATGGTATTTTAATTATATTTTTTAGACATTAAATAATTAAATTTATTTATGGAACAATGATGATGTGTTAATTACCTCATTAATGAAGGATTAAAATAAATGATATTATAAAAATCCAAATAAATGAAATTTGATACATTTTATGATTAAACTAATTTTCACGGTTAATATGACATATTAGGGTTGATAAAATAATTTTTCTCAAAGTAATAATTCTGTTATGAATTTATCAAAAACAAAATACCAAATTGTGTCAAAATAGACATAATAGAGTTTTCAAAACAAAAATTATTTTATTAATCGATATAATAGTCCTAAAAATCTAAGGATAGGCCAACAGACTTATACAATAATATATATGACATAAATGAACCAATTTTTTTTTATTGGTATTTTATTATACGTTTATTTACCATATAATATAAAAATACAAAGAGACATGGTAAATGTCAAACTATTTAACTAAGAGTTAAATCTAAAAGTTATGGTTAATTTGGAGACCCAAACCTGTCTAAAACATATTGGTTGAGTAGTTTGCGACCCATACCCACCTTATTCATTAAATAATACATTTTGGAGACATTATAAAACAAAAATTATTTTATTATAAAATAATATTTTATGTTTTTCCTAAGATCCCCTCACCCCTCTTATAAAAGGGCCCCCCTTCACTCTAATTCACACCTAAAAAAGCCATTTGGATCGGCCAAAAACTACCCAAATATATTCCCAACTATACTACCTTTATCATAGATGACTTACTTTGGTTAGAAATCCATCCTAAATATCCCTTTTGATCATATCAAAAGGAATAACCTGAAGAAGAGGTAATGATTTCACCACTGTCTTTCAAGTTATCTTATTCTTCCACTTACTCTCTCTTTTTTGTTTCAATTCTAAAATAATAACTCCAATATCTTCTATATAATGTGATGTTATTATAAATATTTCACACCTATATTCATTGTTCTATCCATCTTATTAATTATAATGTCACCATGCGTGCGTACATACGACTTACCGTCTCCACGCTGTGGTGTAATATGTTATTCAACTCTATGTTTTTTAGATGGATATAATTATGAGTAATATGTATATAAATAATGAAAATAACACGATAATGTCTCTATAAAATTAATATACCATCGAATTCCACACATTTAAGGAAATTATATTGTCACTCATGCGTACGTAAGGATTACCGTCTCCACGACGCGATGAGATTCATTTCCACATTCACCATTCATCAACGATTATAAAAATATATATTACTAATAAGTATGTAATATATGACATAATAATTCTACTAGAGATATATATTTATATATATATATATACTTACTTAAATATATCTTATTCACTTAGTTCCGTTCAATACGATATGTAAACAGGAACATCGTTTATGCGTATGTGCGGACTACCATCTCCTTAAATGGTGTTTTCCATTTCATATATATTTCCATTATACATATTTATTGTAAAGACCCGTAAATTTCAACAGAATTTTTTTTTATTTAATTTTTTTGGAATTTTACAAGAACGCAGTTTCTAACGACACCTGATTCCGAGGCCCGGTGTGCCATGAATCATTTTCCGAAGATTGGCTCGAGTACGTTTAGTGAATGAATGAGCGGGTTTTTCTAACATTTGAACTGGTGCTCGGAATCGAATTCTGAGGGCATCGATGGAATCAAAGCACCGGTATTTTCTTAGAAACGCCTCTTCCGGATTTGCGTTTACATGGGTGTGGATTTTAATTTTTTGGGGTTAAGTGAATAAAATAAAATAAAGTGGTGCGCCAACTTTATTTTATTTCACTTAAAGCCACTTAAATCCACATAAAAGTCACTTACGCTAAGTTGAAGTGGATAGGGTGGAACCCAAAATATCCTACCCTCTTGGTAGGATATTTGTGAGGTAGGGCTCGCACGATCCCCACTGTTTCTTTTCCTCTAAGTAACGCATCCGCGAAAACCCTTTTTAAATGAAAGTCAACTGGTACGTTTCCTAAACTCATAACGCTCCTATTAATTGGACTGTTAAGACATTACTATTAATTCACCATATTAATGGTTCGTTTCTTAACTTGTTTTTCAAATTGTTGGCATGTAATAAAATAAGACCAACACACGTTTTTCCTGGGTGCGGATTGTTGAGAGGATTTGGAGAAACTCTATCTTGATCCTCCTCCATGAAGAACGCGAAGAACGCCGGCCTTCGATGAAAGGCGATGAAGAACGCCGAACCTTCGGAGATCGACGACGCGACGCCGTGTTCCGCGACGTCGACGATTCTTCTTCCGCGACTTCTCTTCCCCGCAACAATCTTTGATCGTCAACTGCTTGAGGAAGGAGATTACGATTCTCTAATTCTTTGCGGATTTTATCCTCAACATGGATTTAATTCGTGAAATTAAATCTGTGTGTTTTTCTTTAACCCTCGGAGATCGTTGACACGACGTCGTGTACCGTGACGACGCGATGCCCCCTTCCGCAACGTGACGATCCTCTTCTTCTACGGCGGTCAATCCCACGAAGAACACACGTTTGACGACTACGATGAGGTAGGGGTTTTATTTGAGAATAATATTTATTCCCATGGTTGTTTCCTTCTAAAACAAATATTCAGGATCAACTCATCATCATGTTGATCCGCAATTGTTTTTATATGCGGGAAAATAATTTTATTTACGAGAGTTTTTTTGGGAACTAGGTTCAATTTTAATTTATTAAAATTGTGCCTTGTTATGTTTTCATGTGTTGATTATTATTTCCAATTGTTATCACCTAACGTGGAGGGTGCGGGCCAAACAAACACAGCCTGAAAACCCTCCGCAGTTTCTCGTTGATGTGTGGATTAACGGCATTTACGAAATGGGATCAGAATGGTTATTGGAGGCCTTCGAAACAAAGTTCGGATCCCGGGAGAGCCGTAGGTGCAAACCTCAGGCAAAACGGACCACCGGAGCGCGTCCGGTGATCCGCGAAAGTTCCCACCGGCGCGCCACGCCGGCATGGAGGCCGGCTGCGGCTGACCTCTAGGAAGCGGCGGTGCTCGGCGTGCCGCCGGGAAGACCCGCCGCGGCTGAAGCCTCGGTGGCGAGCGCTGGTCCCGCAGCCGCGCGGGACCGTGGGGATTGGACACGGCCTTGTGCCGCGTCCGGTGACATGGAGCGGCACCCACGCGGGGGCCGCGGCTCCTTTGGCACGACCGCTCGGCCAGCGCCGAGCCGCCCATACCAGGTCGGGCCGCGCCGGCTGGTCCGGGTCGGGCCGAGCCCGGGGGGGTTGGGCCGGGTCGGTCCGGGCCAAGACCCCCCGTTTTCGGACCCTTTTCGGTCTTTTGCTAGTAACCTGAGCTACGGGACTCCGATCGACTCACCGTCTACGGAAATGTGATCCTTCTATCGAGACAGTCGTTTATGTATATCGCACTCAAGGTTTCAGAGTACTTTGGGTTTGGCCGGGTTGGTTCGTACACGAAACCCACCGGGCCCTCGGAGCGGAAAAACTTATATCTTGAGCTCCGGACTTCCGATTGACGTGCCGTAAACTTTGTTAGATTACTCTAATTGAGACGGATCTTTTGGATTACTCTGACAGAGGTTTGGACGTAGGTGGAGTATGGTCGGATTGGTTTTTCCTTAAAAACCAACCTGGCCTCTAGGACGAAAAAACCAATAACTCTCAGACCAGATGTCCGATTGACGTGCCGTCTGCGAGGTTGAGTTCCTGTTGACGATACGAAACTTTTTGATACATAAACTCTAGACTATGTGTCAGTTGATGTATCAGCCTCTCGGCTCGTGGAGTGGACCCTCCCGAACGAGCTTTCTATGTGTGGGAACCCTAGTGCTGGCAGCGACTGCGATGACGACGACGATTGTGCAGATATCCTCAGAGGATTCGACGGCGACAACTATAACACTCAGCGATCCTACGTTGATCAGTGCTACCGTTCTTGTGTGGGTCCGATCCTATGTGGGTCAGCGCCCAGCGGTTTTGTGTGAGCCAGTGCCAACAGATCCTTTGTGGTTCCAATCCTGTGTGGGTCTTTGCGGGGGTTAGTCACCTATCGATCCTGTGCGGGTTAGATCATTTGTGGGTCATTGCGGGGGTTAGTTACCTATCGATCCTGTGTGGGTCAGATCCTTTGTGGGTCATTGTGGGGGTTAGTACATATCGATCCTTTGTGGGTTCAACGACTTAGATGAATCAGTGGAAATATCTGGTCATCTTTATCGTTATGGGAAGAATTTTACATGTGTGAGCTGAATCCAGTTTTTCTTTCCTTTTTGGATTTATGTTTTTCCTTCCTGTGTGGACTGGGTTGTACTTGGGCTCGGATGTTGGAGCCGAACGAGAATCGATGACTTAGGTATATGTATGGGCATATACCTAAGCAGTGTCAGATGTTACTTCATGATTGTATCTTTCCTTTGTGGATTCTGGGAGACCTTCAGGGGTCTCGAGGTCCCTACAGAGTAGCTTATACTCACCCCTTCACGGGCTATGCCCACACTACATTGTGTTGGTTGCAGACGACGGACAGCGCTGATCGTTGTTGAGGCTTGCGGAGCAGGACAGTACCTGGAGGTGGACCACTGGGTGGGACATCCAGGGGATTGATCGACACTGCGGCTTTACTTTTCAATTGTTGTTTTCCCTTTCGAGTTGTACTTTACTTTCAGTTTGGGTTTGTATTCTCGCCCACTTACTTTTCCACACTTACTGTTGTACTCGGTTTTTACTTAGTGTTTACTTCTACCTCATGCTTGTTCTGTGGTGTTTGTTTACTTTCCAAAGGCAATGTCTTCCCTTTTTACTGGGATTTATGCCTTGGTGCTAGTCGCCAGCCCATAGCCTATGGAAGGCGGGCTTGGGGTAGTCACGACACGGGCCCCGAGGACGGGTCGTGACAAATTGGAATCAGAGCAGTTTGTTTCTAATGCAGACTCAGATATTACTTCTATTTGAAGAAATAGTGTTAAGTGTATTGGGTGTGGTTATCAGTCTAGGGAGTCCAGTGTTGGTGCGGCAGTCGATGTATCCGTACACCAGGACCCTGACTTATGATTTCCGACTTAATGCACAAAAACATTGATTGCATGTGTTTTTCAAGTTTTCTTTGTGATTACTATATTTCAGCTCACCAGGCATACTGTTCTGACCGTGGAACACCGGTTCTTTTCAGGATGGCCCCACGACGGTAGCCAGCTAGGGTTCCGAGAGTTGCACGTGACGACAGCCCGCCGAGCGATGATGCCTCGGTAAAAGGCCCTTTGACAGCTGAGGCACTGGCAGTACCATTACCCGTCGAGCCACAGATGCTTCCAACTCCAGCCGCTGACGATGCACTTCACATTAGTGCACTGCACGAGTTCTTGCGCTAGCGACCGCCCAGGTTCCGCGGGGAGATGGACCCCCAGGAAGCTGAGGACTGGCTGGAGGCAGTTGTATGAGTTTTCTAGTTAGTGAGGACACCAGCAGACCTGATGGTGATCCTCGTAGCGAGCCTACTGCACGCGGAAGCGGGCCGATGGTGGAGCTTGATGCTCCAGGTGCATGATGAGGAATCTCTTATCTGGACAGACTTTGAGAGCCTCTTCCTCTCAGAGTTCGTCCCGACCACCCTCCGTGCGGTGCGAATCCAGGAGCTTCTTCAGCTGCGGCAGGGCAGCTTGACAGTCGCCCAGTACTCGGCGAGATTTACCAATCTCTCGCGCTACTCAATAGACACGGTAAGAGACCCATTCTTCAGGACCTGGACCTTTGAGCAGGGATTGAGACATGAGATCAGGGCATCGCTGACCTCCCTCAGCATTCCGACTCAGGCAGGAGTACTGGAGCGAGCCCTTATGATCGAGAGCTTTCTTACTGAGCCTTCTTCAGCAGCGAGGCCTACTGTGGGACGGTACGTAGCAGAGTCTTCTGCAGTTGGCAGTCAACGAATGACTCATGGGTCCAGGCAGACCAGACCCTCATGCAGATGACCTCAGGACACTGGCTCAGCAGTGCGGGTTACACAGCGAGTAGCCAATCTTTCGAGAGGCAAGCAGTGCTACACATGTGGCAGATAGGGCCACATGGCTCGTGACTGCCCGACCTACCGTGCCGAGGAGCAGCAGACGGTAGAGGGGCCACCCAGGCAGAGGCAGAGGGTCGACCATGGTGGTCCGCAGGGAGCAGGTGGACGAGGCAGAGGAGCTGGCCGAGGAGCAGGTGGTGGGCGACACATTGAGGCTCTACCACCACCACCACCAGGAGGTCCACCCCGGCCACAGGGAGCTGGCGGGCAGAGACAGGCACAACTACAGGCAGTGGAGGCCTATGACCACGGCGCGCCCGAGATGATTCGAGGTTCTATCGGTGTCTATTCCACCCTTTCTGCAGTTCTTATAGATACAAAAGTTAGTCACTCTTTCATAGCCGCTTCCCTTGGTTGGAGCTCTGAGATTCCGACAGAGCCGTTGGATTGATCCTTACAGCTAGAGACTCCTACGGGAGCAGACTCGACGATTACACACTGGTGCCGGCAGTGTGATCTTACTCTAGGAGGTGAGAGCTTCGGCTGGGATCTTCTTGTCACGGCGTCGATTCCTTACGACGTCATCTTGGGCATGGATTGGTTATCTATAGTCCATGCTCAGATCGACTGTATTAGGCGCAAGGTGCGATGTGTACGCACCGATGGGAGCAGGTTCAGCTTCACCAACGAGAAGGGAGCCTTCGCAGCACAGGATGGACTCTCGCAGAGGAGAGGATATCCCATCACTCATCAGTTGGCTAGGCTCATCTTAGGAGCAGTTGACGTGTAGAGTCCTAGTTTTCCTGCAGTGGTGGATTAGTATGTGGACGTTTTTCCGGACAACGTCCCAGGGCTACCTCCTCATAGAGAGGTAGACTTTTATATTGATTTGTACACCGGGACAACCCCGATATCCACTGCAGCATATCAGATTTCCCCCACTAAGCTTCGAGAGCTACAGGTACTTTTGGAGGACTTGTAGGGCAAGGGATTCATCTGACCCAGTGTTTCACCCTGGGCTTCCCCGATATTGTTCGCCAAGAAGGCGGACGGGAGCATGGGACATTGTGTCGACTATCGTCGCCTTAACCGGGTGACAGTGAGGAACAAGTATCTTCTATCGAGGAATGATGACCTCTTCGATCAGCTCAAGGGAGTGCGGTGGTTCTTGAAGATAGACCTCAGGTCAGGCTATCATCAGCTCAGAGTTCGGGACGAGGACGTGCAGAAGATGACATTCAGATATTGGTATGGCCACTATGAGTTCTTGGCTATTCCATTCGGCATAACCAATGATCTAGCAGTGTTCATGGTCCTCATGAACTGGATATTTCAGCCATACCTCGGTCGATTTGTTGTAGTCTTCATCGACGACATTTTGATATACTCGATGACTGAGGAGGAGCACACCTACCACTTTTGTGTTGTACTAGACAAACTTCGGGAGAACTAGCTTTATGGAATGCTCTCAAAGTGTCAGTTCTGGTTACGTGAGGTCCACTTCATGGGGCACGTCATCTCTGAGGCGGGAGTTGTAGTGGATCCAGTGAAGATCGAGGCAGTTCTAGATTGGGAACCACCCAGGAGCGTGACAGAGGTGCATAGTTTCTTGGGACTAGCTGGATACTATCGGAGATTTGTGCCTGACTTCTCCAGAGTTGCGGCACCACTCTCAGCTATTACGAAAAAAGGGAAACCCTTTGTGTGGTCAGACAGATATCAGTAGAGTTTCCAGAAGCTGAGACAGAGATTGACCAGCACCCCTATCTTGTGGTTTCCTGAGGACGGAGTAGGGTACGAAGTCTACAGCGACACATTAGGGACCAGACTCGGATGTGTCCTGATGTAGGAGTAGGCAGTGATCACCTATGGATCACGCCAGTTGAGGCAGTAAGAGAAGAACTATACTACCCATGACCTGGAGTTAGCAGCAGTGGTCTTCTCTCTGAAGACATGTCGAAACTATCTGATGGGCGAGCGCTTTACTGTCTTTTCTAACCATTAGTGTCTCAGGTACATCTTCTCATAGAAGGACCTAAACCTGAGATAGCGGTGATGGCTCGCGTTCCTCCAGGACTATGACATTTAGATAGTCTATACTCCTGGGAAGGGGAACGTGGTCGCCAATGCTTTCAGCAGGAGGACGAGCATTCACCTATGTGAGAAGGTGACAGAGCAGCTAGAGACCTTGCAGATATCCTTCGTGGATAGGGATGGAGCAGCCTTCCTTCAGTCTCTCACAGTCACCCCTCCACTACTGCAGCGGGTCAGAGAGGAACAACATGGGGACGCTGAGTATGAGACACGGCATGAACATATATCCTCAGATTAGGAACCTGATTGTTTCTCATTTGGAGTAGATCATGACGTCCTTTTCAGAGGACGTACCTTGGTGCCAGTTGCATTACAGGAGGAGGTGCTGAGACAGTTTCACACCTCTCCCTTAGCGGTACATCCTGTAGTGGCGAAGATGTACCAGGAACTCAGACGACAACACTGGTGGCTGGGCATGAAGAAGGTTGTGGCAGAGTTCGTTTCTCAATGCCTCACCTACCAGCAGGTGAAGGCAGAGCATCAGGTACCAGCAGGCTTTGTACAACCCTTGGAGGTCCTGAAGTGGAAGTGGTATGGGATATCTATGAACTTCATGACTGGACTTCCACACACTTCCAGATGTCACGACTCCATTTGGGTGATTGTCGACCGACTCACCAAGTCGGCTCACTTCTTACCAATCATAGAGTAGGGTTTAGTGGAGAGCATGGGACGTCTCTACGTCCAGGAGATTGTACGGCTTCACGGTGTGCCATCGTCTATCGTCTCCGATCGAGATGCTCGCTTTACTTCCCGGCTTTGGAAGGGGTTGTAGGAGGCGTTCGGGATGCAGCTACGTCTGAGCACTGCCTTTCACCCTCAGATGGATGGTCAGACAGAGAGGACCATTCAGACTCTCGAGGACATGCTCCGCGCATGTTTCCCCAACATTGGTCGCAGCTGAGAGGACCACCTACCCTTGGGGGAGTTTGCATAAAATAACAGCTACCACTCCACCATCGGGATGACACAATACGAGGCATTGTTTAACCGAACTTGCAGATCTCCTTTATGCTGGACAGACCCTAAGGAGTCAGCACTCGTGGGACTAGAGATGGTCCAGGCCATGACAGAGAAGGTCCAGGTCATCCAGGAGTGGATGAGGATAGCTGAGAGCCGGCATAAGTCTTATGCTGACAGGAGGCGGAGGCCACTAGAGTTCGACGATGGCGACCACGTCTTTTTGCATGTCTTACCTCCACATGGTTTATAAAGATTTGGCCAAGGCAGCAAGTTGTCTCCACACTTCATCGGACCATTCCAGGTCCTCAGCAGGATTGGCGAGGTGGCTTATCACCTGGCTCTACCAGCTCAGTTGCACCGGGTGCACGACGTCTTCCACGTATCTCAGCTGAGGAGATACGTGCATGACCCGACACACATCATGGATCATGGGGAGCTAGACGTTGATGATGGGGTGACTTTTACAGAGGTCCCGGTGGAGATCGAGGATCGACAGGAGTGGGTCCTACGTGGATGATCGATTCCTCTTGTGCGTATTAGATGGTAGCACGGGAACCTCCAGGAGAGAACTTGGGAGCGGGAGGCTCAGATGCGTGCTTAGTACCCACATTTGTTACCCTAGTTTATGATGTATCTTTACGGGGATGTAAGGCCCTGAGGTGGGAGTGATGTAAAGACCCATAAATTTCATGGGAATTTTTTTTATTTAATTTTCATTAGAATTTTACAAGAACACAGTTTCAGACGACACCTGATTCCAAGGCCCGGTGTGCCCAGAATCATTTTCCGAAGTTTGGCTCGGGTACGTTCAGTGAACAAACGAGCGGGTTTTTCTAACTTTTTAACTGGTGCTCAGAATCGAATTCTGAGGGCACCGATGGAATTGCAGCACCGATATTTCCTTATAAACGCCTCTTCCAGAGTTGCGTTTGCTCGGGTGTGGTTTTTAATTTTTTGGGGTTAAGTGAATAAAATAAAATTAAGTGGTGCAACAACTTTATTTTATTTCACTTAAAGCCACTTAAATCCACTTAAAAGCCACTTAAGCTAAGTTGAAACAGATAGGGTGGAACCCAAAATATCCTACCCTCTTCGTAGGATATTTGTGAGGTGGGGCCCTCACGATCCTCACCATTTCTTTTCCTCTAAGTAACGCACCCGCGAAAACCCATTTTAAATGAAAGTCAACTAGTGCGTTTCCTAAACTCTTAACGCTCCTATTAATTGTAATGTTAAGACGTTACCATTAATTCACCGAATTAATTGTTCGTTTCATTACTTGTTTTTCAAATTGTTGGCATGTAATAAAATAACACCAACGCACGTTTTTCTTTGGTGCATATTTTTTAGAGGATTTGTAGAAACTCTATCTTCATCATCCTTCACGAAGAACGCGAAGAATGCGAAGAACGTCGACCTTCGACAAAAGGCAACGAAGAACGCCGAACCATCGGAGATCGACGACGCGACGCCGTGTTTCGCGACGCGGACGATTCTTCTTCCGTGACGTTTCTTCCCCGCAACAATCTCCGATATTCAACTTCTTGAGGTTGGAGATTACGATTCTCTAATTCTTTGCGGATTTAATACTCAACATGGATTTAATTCGTGAAATTAAATCTATGTGTTTTTCTTTAACCCTCAGAGATCGTCGATGCAACGACGCGACGCCCCCTTCCGCGACGCGATGATCCTCTTCTTCCGCGATGGTCAATCCCGCAAAGAACAAAAGTTTGATGACTACGACAAGGTAGGGGTTTTATTTGATAATAATATTTATTCCCATGGTTGTTTCCTTCTAAAACAAAGAATATGGATCAACTCATCATCAAGTTGATCCGCGATTGTTTTTATATGCGGGATGAGAATTTTATTTACGGGAGTTCTTTTTTGGGAACTATGTTCAATTTTAATTTATTAAAATTGTTCCTTGTTATGTTTTCATGTTTTGATTATTATTCCGAATTGTTATCACCTAACGTGGAGGGTGCGTGCCAAACAAACATGGCCCGACAACCCTCCATAGTTTTTCATTGATGCGTGGATTAATGGCATTTACGAAATGGGATCGGAATGGTGATTGGAGGCCTTCGCAGCAATTTTCATATCCCAAGAGAGCCGTAGGCACAAAACGTAGGCAAAACGGACCACTAGAGCGCGTCCAGTGGTCCGCGGAAGTTCCCACAGGGGCGCCACGTAGGCACGACGGCGCCGACGGCCAGCCGCGGCCGGCCGCCAGGAAGCGGCGGCGCACGGCGCGCCGCCGGGAAGACCCGCCCCGGCTGAAGCCGCAGCGGCGAGCGTCGGTCCCACGGCCGCGCGGGACCACGGGGAAGGGACACGGCATTGTGCCACGTCCGGTGACACGGAGCGGCCCCCACGCGGGGGTCGCGGCTCCTTTGGCGCGGCCGCTCGGCAAGCACTGAGCCGCCCAGACTGAGCCGGGCCGCACCGGCTAGGCCGAGTCGCGCCGGCCGGGCCGGGTTGCACCCAGCCGGGTCGGACCTGGGTCGGGTCGACCCGATTCGGGCCGACCTAGGGGGGTTGAGCCGGGTCGGTCCGGGCCCTGACACCCCATTTTCAGACCCTTTTCGGTCTTTTGCTCATAACTTGAGCTACGGGCCTATGATCGATGCACTGTCAGTGGCGATGTGATCCTTGGATTGAGTCGGTCATTTCAGTATATTTCACTCAAGGTTTTGGAGTACTTTGGGTTTGGCCGAGTTGGTTCGTACACGAAACCAACCGGGCCCTCAGAGCGGAAACACTTATATCTTGAGCTCCAGACGTCCGATTGACGTGCCGTCAACTTTGTTGGATTCCTCTAAGTGAGATGGATCTTTTGGATTACTCCACATGAGGATTGGATGCAGGTGGAGTACGGTGGGATTTTTTTTTCCTTAAAAACCAACCGGGCCCCTAGGACGCAAAAACCAATAACTCTCAGACCGGGCGTCCGATTGACGCACCGTCTGGGAAGTTGAGTTCATGTTGACGATACGGAACTTTTGGATACATCAACTCTGGACTATGGGTCAGTTGATGTATCAGCCTCTTGGCTCATGGAGCGGACCCTCTCGAACGAGCTTGCTGTGTGCCGGAACCCTAGTGCTAGTTGCGACTGCGACGACGACGACGACTATGTAGAGATCCTCAGTGGATTCGACGACGATGACTACAGCACTCAGCGATCCTACGTGGATCAGTGCTATCGATCCTATGTGGGTCTGGTCCTGTGTGGGTTAGCGCTCATCGGTCTTGTGTGAGCCAGCGCCTATAGATCCTGTGTGGGTCTGATCCTGTGTGGGTCTTTGCGGGGGTTAGTTACCTATCGATCCTCTGTGGGTCAGATCCTTTGTGGGTCATTGTGGGATTTAGTTACCTATCGATCCTGTGTGGGTCCGATCCTTTGTGGGTCATTGCGGGGGTTAGTACATATCGATCATTTTTGGGTCCGACGGCTTAGATGAATCAGTGACAATATCTAGTCATCTTTATCGTCATATGAAGAAGTATACCTGTGTGAGCTGAATCCTGTTTTTCTTTCCTTTGTGGATTTACATTTTGCTTTCCTGTGTGGACTGGGTTGTACATGGGCTCAGATGTTGGAGCCGAACGAGAATTGATGACTTAGGTATATGTACGGGCATATACCTAAGCAGTATCAGATGTTACTTCTTGATTGTGTATTTCCTTTGGGGATTATACTTTGTGGATTCTGGGAGACCTTTGGGAGTCTTGGGGTCCCTACTGAGTAGCTTATACTCACCCCTGCACGAGCTATGCCCGCACTACGTTGTGTTGGTTGCAGACGATGGATAGCGCTGATCGTGGTTGAGGCTTGCGGAGCAAGACGGTACCTGGAGGTGGACCACTGGTTGGGACTTCAAGTGGACGGCTCGACACTATGGATTTACTTTTTAGTTGCTCTTTTCCATTTCGAGTTGTACTTTACTTTCAGTTTGGGTTTGTATTCTGGCCCACATACTTTTCCGCACTTACTATTGTACTCGGTTTTTACTTAGTATTTACTTCTACTGATTTATTTCTCTGTGGTGTTTGCTTACTTTACAAAGGCAATGCCTTCCCTTTTTACTATTATTTACGCCTTGGTGCTAGTCGCCAGCCCCTGGCCTATGGAAGGCGGGCCTGGGGTAGTCCCGGAACGGGCCCTGAGGATGGGTCATGACATTTATATTATAAATATATATGATATATAAATCATGTTTTATATTCTGGAAGTATTTAAATCTTGATCTAAGTGATACAATCAAGAGTAACAAGTTAAAACACGTATGATAAAGAAATCTATTATTACCTGAAATGTTAATTTAACATAGAAATTATTATTAATTGGGTAGTATAAATTCATTTATGAATCATGTATGATATCAAAAATATTAATATGGTTTTAGAATACTTTAATAACATACTACGATTTTCGTATAGGAGGTCCAAAGTACCCTCGAATAATGGAAAGTTCAAGGTATGGGGTTTTCATCTCACTCCTTATTCCCGTGAGATTCATGCCATATTGCCACTATTACCTTTTGTGTGGTGTATGTACTACCCATAATTGTATTATTTGGGTAATAAAATATAATATATGTGTATTTACATATTCACTTTATGATACTTCGTTCATGGGGTGTATGTTTCGTAAGTTACCAAATTGGTAAGGGTTAATTTCACAATCTCTTTATTATTCGAGGTTGTTTTTATGTAAGTATCAACTAGGACCTCTTTATAATCCACATTCATGTTTTTTAAAAATTTATTTCAAAACATTTTTTTATTTACTAGACAATCAGATAAAGTCATTTATAACCTTTTTTTAATTTTTATAATTTGTTTTGAAAGGAATCTTTCCGTCGTTTTCCAAACAAGGTACTTTATATCCTTTTCGACAAAACTAAGGTAAGAATGTCTATTTTAAGGTTTACAGTGGGTGAGGCTATTTTACACCATTATAACATCATCAAAGCTTCCCTTACAATCTTATAAAAATATTTTTAAAATAAATTTTGTCTTTTATAATTATGCGACTTTAAATTATTTCAAAATATAAAAAGATATTTCAGTCAAATAGTTTTGATTTCATCTGTCAACATCCTTTGAAAAAATTTAAAGTTATTTGAAGTTGATTTATTACGATAAAAATATTCCATATTGTATTTAAGGTTTTGTGATATGTTTGACAGTAGATTTTCTAATTTTATACCATTCATGGTTTATTGTTAAAGTATTGACATTTTGTATTCTAATTTTAATATGAATGTTTATGTCATATTTTAACCTCTTATTAAGATTAATGTGTTGGACTAGTATGTTTTGGGTTGGGTATAGATAAATGTAAGCCCTCTAGGTTGGGTTCCGGTTACAACAGACCCTCCAAGATGGAGTCCGGTTACAGAGGCTCTCCAGGTTGGAGTCTGGTTACAAAGGCTCTCTGGGTTGGAGTCCTATTACAGAGGCTCTCTAGGATGGAGTCCGGTTATAGAGGCTCTCCGGGTTGGAGTCTAGTTACAAAGGCACTCTGGGGTTGGATTCTGGTTATAAAGGCTCTCAGGATGGAGTCCGGTTACAGAGGCTCTCTAGGTTGGGGTCCAGTTACAGTTAGCCCCTAATTCCTGACACGAGGCCATGACACAGAAATTAAACTTGAGCATTATACATTCCCCCATTATGAAATTAGTTATTACATGTGATTATTATACTAGTAGAATATAAATGTTCATGTTTATATGGTATTGTTTGATTTATTTTTCCATATTATGTTCTTGTTTAAATTTAAAAGTCTATTGTTTTTATTACCTATCTTTCCTTAAAAGTTTATTTCTTCTGCTAAATTATTTACCCTTACTGGGCATCTGAGCTCACCCCTTTCTTGTGTTTTAATTTCCCAAGATTACAAAAAGTGTATTATGAATGATATATAGGGTTAAGCTAAAGGGAATAATGGAATTATCAAAGAACTATCTAGGCTGTGTTTTATGTTTGAAATTGTAATGTAAAATTAATGTATGTAATCTATTTTACAAGACCGATAAACTGATCCGTCCTTCAGGATTTGATTCCTTGTATTCATGCCTATGTATTAAAATAATGCACCAGCTCTTGGTAACTGGGGTCAGGGTGTTACAGTTGGTATTAGAGGAAGTTTAGAAATAACCTTGGAGACTATATTTAGATAAACTCTGATTAGAGCACATTACCCTAAGATAGACTTTGAGGATTAGTATAGAAGAACTTCCTAGAATTTTGGTAATGTAGAGTTTTTGGGAGTTTTCCAAGAAAATACATCCCTGTCTGGATATGAGTAGGTAGAGGTGGCTCTAGCATAGATGTACCTAGGGGAAAATCCCAAAAACACAGCTTTGATCTAGACTCGAATGGGAACTCGTGCATGACAACGAGCCTTGCTCCAATTTTGGTTACGAAACTCCCAGGGGATATGCTTAGGATAATTCTCATTTTATATACAAATAATTATGAAGGATTTATGAGCATATACCTCCTCAATGAAAATATTTTTATGAATTATATCCATAAACTATACAATTTAGGTTACTTATTTTACAAGTTTTTAATTATTCATTGAAATTCATAAACTGACATAGTGTATGCCATTGTATAGAAATGGAGCCCAGTAGAAGGAACGTAACAATAGGTATAATCCAATGATTAAGAAGGATCATATATTTCTTGGTATTAAGATAACATTTAGAAGGGAAATAGTCCCCCTTGAATTCTCAACATATGAAGAAATAGTATCATGTGTTAATAAGATATGAAAATAATTCTCTGAGTCCTATAGATTTGAAGGGAAGCAAGAGAAGAAAAGGATGGAAGATAGAAATATGGATAAAGGGAAGAGGGAAAAGAAGGATTTTCCCATATGCGATAACTGTGGAAAGAATCACCTTGGTAAATGATTGAAGGGAATGAGAGTATGTCATAAGTGTGGAGAAAAATCACACCATGTACGTGATTGAAAGGGTAGGAAAAAAGTTTCAAATGTACAATGATTCATCTCTAAGGAGTTGGGAAACTATGCGAATCAATGTATAAATCATTATATTATACCCCAAATACTGCAATTGGATAAGAATCAAGCTATGATACTATCGAAGATGAAGAGGAATGATTAAGAGATCTTATGTTGTTATTAAAGTATTTTGTCATTTTAGTGTTGTATTAATGTTGTACTGGTTATATGAATTACAGAAATAAATAAGGATTATACTACAGTACTATTTCATTGGGAATTTAAGATTATATGGTCCTGATACTAAGGTGGTGATTTTAGAATAAGATATGGTTCATTTGGAAAAATTACATTGGATATTCTTGACTATCTTAGAACTGATTAATGGTTTATTTATTTCATGATTGTTGGAGTAATCAAAACTCTTGCATATAAAGAATATATATTGTATTCTATAAGGAATAAGGGAGCATGAATGTAATAAATAAAGTTGTTACCATGTTTTGGAAGAATACATGATGAACCTATACACATGCTATTACGTTGTAAAAAGAATCTTGATTGTGTTTAACTTCCTTATAAATTTTGGACTGTGAATTTGGATAGATGTATTTTGGATAAGTCTAAAGGGTGGAATAGATTAAGTTTGAAATTGGATATTATTGTTATGGTTATTTATGGATTGTTATAAAAAGGACAACACACAGACCTTGTAACAATCCATCTCGTTAGAAAAAGCTATAGGATCTGAACCCACACCATAGTGTGATTGGGATTTATCACCTATCACTAGACTATATGAAGTCCCAGGATAGTATAATCTATTTTTTTAAAGGGTATGATAGGTGAATTATAAATTAATTATTTTTAGATCCCTTAGGATAAATTGAATATTTTTTTGAAATCTTTTTGGAGTGAAAGATTAGTTTGTGGTAGGAATTAGTTAAAGGATGTGACTCTACTTGTCAATTATATATATATATACATTCCCTCTTATTAAGACAAAATTTTATTAACCCAATTTTCGAAATGAGTTCTCCATAAAGGTATTTTTTATTTTCAACCTTTTATTTTGGAAGAACAATTTCATATGTTGAGGACACAATTTTAAAGGAGGGAAGAATGTAACACCCCATGATTTTATAGTACATTACTTTTTCAAAGTAATTCAATATCATGCACTACACGCAACACCAAGTTCAAGCTCACCCAGACTTACAAAACAATCCGTTCAAAAGCTATTATGAATAGTATTAACTGAAATTTGAACAATATATAATGATTATAATTTTAGAATCCAAATTATTAGTTTCTTAGACATAATTTAAGAACTAATTCATTTTTTTCAGATAAAAGAAGTATTTTTCAAAAAAATTACTTTTACCGACTTTTAATGGTGAACCCTTTTTAAATCCAATATTAGAAAATTTTATATATTCAATCTGAAAAATAAATTTCTTATTTATAATTGGGACATAATAATTTATTTTCAATAAATGTTTTGTGTTTTTATGATAACTTTAATATTTGGGTGCATAGTGAAAAATACTATATTTTAACTAAAAACAACATTTTTAATCAAAATAATTTATAGTGTTATATTATATAGTTTAATGTTTTGGAAGTATAAATAGATTTTATTATTAGCATTTAATCCAATTATGGTCATTTTATATAATTTTACTTTGATATTGGACATAAACATCTGTCAATATTTAGATAGTTATCATTTCTTAAGAATACACCTTTTAGTTTTGACAACGGTAATTAATTTTAAATTAATAAAAGAAACTTTTATTTTTTTAATTTGGTAAAATAGACTTCATTTTTGAGTTCTAAATATCAAAATTAGCTTTGGGTGAATTTTTGGTATTTTTCTGAAAATATAAATTTTCTGATGAATAGTGAAAAACACTGTTATTATTTAAAACCAAATTTTTATTTAAATAATTATTCATTTTGTTTAAATTTAATTTTTGTCAAAATAGATACATAATACCTATATAAATTCAATGTAATTAGTTGGACTCATTTGTTAATAATAATAGATATAAAAAAATTTATTGAACTTTTCACCGTCTTTTATCCAAATCTTAGGAGAATTTGAAAATTCACATGAAAAATAATTTTACTTCTTATGTGAGTTGAATTTCAAAACTCTGAGAGATATGGTTGATATCAGTATGAAAAATGTGGTTTAATAAGATAAAAATATTTTTTGGTGAATAGAAACTTTTTTACTTTAATTTACCACGGTTAAAAGTAAAAAGGGTAATTAAGGGTAAAAATAATATTATTATTACAAAAACACTTTTCCTAATTCTATTGGTCATGTTTAATTCTACCTAATAATCCTTAGGAATAAAATATGAACCTTTTTGGTCCACTTGGATTAGATTAGGTCATTTATTATTATTTAATTCAAAAAAGAATTAAAAGTGCTAAATTAAATGTATAATAACTAAAACATTTTTAATATAGGGTTACACGTAATATAATATAGAATATAAATATAAATTAGAAATATAAAAATATTTCCTACATAATGGTATTTTATTTATATTTTTTACACATTAAATAATTAAATTTATTTATGAAACAATTTTGATGTAGTAATTACCGTATTAATGAATGATTAAAATAATTGATATTATAAATATCGAAATAAATGTAATTTGAGACTTTTTATGAATTCAACTAATTTTATTGGTTAATATGATATATTCTAGTTGATTTTATTAATTGTTTTCTAATTAATAATGCTATTATAAATTGAGAAAAAAAAATACCAAATAGTGTCAAAATTGACATAAAAGAGTTTTTGAACTTAATATTATATTATTAATTGATATAATAGTCCTAAAAATTTAAGGTTCATCCAAAAGACTTATATAATAATATATATTACTTTAATGAACCAATTGGGGTTCGATTTGATTTTTATTGTATGTTTATTGACCATATAATATAAAACTAAAAAGAGACATGGTAAATGTCAAACTATTTTACTAAGTTCTAAATCTGAACATTAAGTTTAATATGGTGACCAAAACATGTCTAAAACCTATTTGTGGAGTGGTATGCGACCCATTCACACCTTATCCTTTAAATAATACATTTTGGAGCGATTAGAAACCAAAAATGATTTTATTATAAAATAATATTTTTAGTTTTTCCTAAGGTGCCCCTCACCCCTATTATAAAAGGGCACTCCCCCTTCACTCTAACTCACATCTTCAAAGACATTTGGCTCGGCAAAACCCTTCCCAAATATCCTCCCAAATATCCAAACATCATCCTAGAGGACTTAATTTTTTCATAAAGACAACCTATGGATCCCTTTTGATCAAATAAAAAGGAAGAACCCGAAGAAGTTGTAATGATTTCACCACCCTCTTTCAAGTTCTTTTATTCTTCCACTTACTCTTTCTTCGTTGTTTAAATTATAAAATAATAAATCCATTATATTATATATACTATGATGTTATTATAAATATGGAACAACTATATTCATTATTTTATCCATCTTTTGAATGATAATGTCACCATGCATTCGTACGTATGACTTACCGTCTCCATGTTGTGGTGTAATTTGTTATACAACACTATGTTATTTGAATAGATATAATATTGATTAATAAGTATATAAATAATGAAAATAACATAATAATGTATCTTTTAAATTAATATACCATCCAATTCCACACTTTTACGGAAATTATATTGTCGCTCGTGTGTACGCACGGATTACCATCTCCATGACGCGATGAGATTCATTTCAACATCCACAATTCATCGACGATTATAAAAATATATATTACTAATAAGTATGTAATATATGAAAAATTTATTCTACTATATATATATATGTGTGTGTGTGTGTGTGTGTACTTATATATATCTTATTCACTTAGTTCCTTTCAATACGATATGAAAATGGAAACATCATTTATGCATATGTACGGACTACCGTCTCCATAAATAGTGTTTTCCATGTCATATATATGTCTATTATACATATTTATATTCTAAATATATATGATATATAAATCATGTTTTATATTCTGCATGTATTTAAATATTGTTCTAAGTTATACAATCAAGAGTAACAATTTAAAACATGTATGATAAAGAAAGCGATTAATACCCAAAATGTTAATTTAACATGGAAATTATTATTAAATTGGTAGTATAAAGTCATTAAAGAATCATGTATGATATCCTAAATATTAATATGGTTATGGTATACTTTAATAACATACTACTATCTTCGTACAAGAGGGTAAACATAACCTCAACTAATGGAAAGTTCAGGGTAAGGGGTTTTCATCTCACTCCTTATTCTCGCGAGGTTCATGTAATATTTCAACAATTACATTTTGTGTGGTGTATTTACTGCCCATAATTGTATTATTTGGGTAATAAACGTTAATTTATGTGTATTTATATATTCATTGTATGATACTTATTTCATGCGGTGTATGTTTTGTATGTCACCAAATTGGTAAGTGTTAATTTCAGAATCTTTTCATTATTCGAGGTTTTTTTACACAAGTATCTAATGGGACCTCTTTATCATCCACATCCATGTTTTTTAATATTGTATTTCAAAATATTCTTTTTATTTACTAGAAAATGGGATAAATTCATTTATAACCTTGTTTGACTTTTTATAAGATGTTTTGAAAGGAATCTTTATGTCGTTTTCCAAAAAAGGTACTTTATTACCTTTTCAACAAAACTAAGGAAAGAATGTGTTTTTTAACATATATGGTGGGTGTGGCTATTTTATGCTTTTATAATATCCTCAAAGCTTCCCTTAAAAGTTATTAACAATATTTTCAAAATGAATATTTTATTTTATAATTATGTGACTTTAAATTATTTAAAATAGGAAGAGATATTTCTTTCATATAGTTTTGATTTCATCTATGTCAACATACTTTGATACATTTTACACCTTTTTGAAGTTTATTTATTGGGATACTAATATTCCATATTATATTTATGGTTTTTTGATATGATTTAATGTGCGTGTTCTATTTTTATACCATTCCTGGTTTATGGTTAAAGTATTGACATTTCGTATGCTAGTTTTAATTCGAATGTTTATGTTATATTTCAAACTCTTCTTAAGATGAATGTGTTGGACTATTATGTTTTGGGTTGGGGACCGATAAAAGTAAGCCCTCCGAGTTGGGGTCTAGTTATAGTAGACCCTCTAGTTTGGAGTCCAGTAAGAGAGGCTCTCCGGGTTGGAGTCTGGTTACAGAGGCTCTCCGGGTTGGAGTCCGGTTACAGAGGCTCTCCGAGATGGAGTCCAGTTACATAGGCTCTCTCGGTTGGAGTCTAGTTAGAGATGCTCTCTAGGTTGGAGTCTGGTTATAGAGGCTCTTCGAGATGGAGTTCGGTAACATAGGTTCTCCGGGATGGGTTCTGGTTAAAGTTATCCCCTAGGTTCTAGGACGAGGCCACGTCACAAAAATTAAACATCAGAATTATAAATTCCCTCATTATGAAATTATTTATTACATGTGATTATTAGACTAGTAGAATATACATATTCATGTTTATATGGTAAATTTTTATTTATTTTTCTATATTATTTTCAAGTTTCTATTTAAAAGGCTGTTGTATTTATTACACATTTTGCCTTAAAATTTTATAGCTTCCTCTAAATTATTTAACCTTACTGGGAATCTGAGCTCACCCATTTCTTATGTTTTATTTTCCCAGGATTCAAAGAAGTGTATTATGATGGATATACAGGGTTAAGCTAAATGTAATAATGGAATTATCAAATAACTATCTATGCTGTATTTTATATGCGAAATTGTATTGTAAAGTAAATGTATGTAATCTGTTTTCCAAGACTACCAAAATGATCTGTCCTTCATGACTTGATTCCTTGTAATCACGCAAATGTAATAAATCAATGAACCGGATCAAGGTAATTGGGGCCAGGGAGTTACAGTTGGTATCAGAGGATGTTTGGAAGTAAACTTGGAGACTATATTTAGATAAACTCTGATTAGCGCACATTACCCTAAGATAGATTTTGAGGATTAGTATAGAAGAACTTCCTAGAATTTTGGTAATGTAGATATTTTGTGAGTTTTCCAAGCACATACATCCCTATCTAGATACGAGCAGGTAGATGCATCTCTGGCACAGATGTACCTAGGGGTAAAACCTGAAAACACCGCTTTGAGAAAGACTTGAATGGGAACTAGTGCACAACAATGAGCCTTGCTGCACTCTTGGTTAAGACACACCCGGGGGATATGTTTAGGAAAATTCGCATTTTCTTTACAAATCATTATGAATGATTTATGAGTATTTACATCCTCAATGAAAATATTTTTATGGATTGTATACATATATTGTTCAATTTACATTAGGTATTTTACAAATTTGGAATTATTCATTGCAATTCATAAAATGACCTAGTGTATTCCATTTTATAGAAATGGTGCCCAGTAGAAGGAAGGTGAACTCCAGTAATACATATAATCCAATGAGTAAGAAGGATCAAATCTTTCACTGTATTAAGAAAACATTTAGAATGGAAATAGTCTCCCATGTATTCTCATCATATGAAGAAATAGTATCATGTCTAAATAAGATAAGTAAATACATCTCTAAGTCCTATGGATTTGAAGAGAAGAAAGAGAAGAAAAGGGTAGAATACTGAAAGATGGATAAAGGGAAGAGAGAAAAGAAGGATTTTCCCATATGTGATACATGTGGAAAGAATCACCTTGGTAAATGCTTGAAGGGAATGATAGTTTGTTATAAGTGTGGAGAAAAAGGTTACCAAGTATGTGATTTGAAGGGTTTGAAAAATGTTTAAAATGTACAATGCTTCATCTATAAGGATTTGGGACACTACGCGAATCAATGTCCAAATCATCAGACTATACCCCAAATGATGATATTGGGTAAGAATCAAGTTATGATTCTACCAAAGATGAAGTAGAATGATTAAGAGTTATTATGTTGTTATTAAAGTATTGTGTCATTTGAGTTTTGTATCAACAATGTACTGGTTATATGATTTATGGAAATAAATAAGGATTATACTGCAGTACTATTTTGTTGGGAATTTGAGATTATATGGTCTAGATACTAAGGTTGTTATTTTGGAATAAGAGATGGTTGATTTGGATAAATTATATTGGATGTTCTTGAATATCTTAGAACTGATTAATGGTTTGTTTTTTTCATGATTTCTGGAGTATTCAAAAATTTTGCATATAAGGAATATATATAGTATTCTATAAGTAATAAGGGAGGATGAATGTAATAAATAAGGTTTTTACCATGTTATGAAACAATAAATGATAAACGTAGACACATGTTATTATGTGGTGAAATGGATTTTCATTGTGTTTAACTTACTTATAAATTTTGGACTGTGAGTTTGGATAGAATTATTTTGGATAAGTCTAAAGGTTGGAATAAATTATGTTTGAAATTGGATATTATTGTTAAGGTTATTTTTGGATTGTTATTAAAAGGACAACAAGCAGACCGTGTGGAAATCTGTCGTGTCAGACAAAGCTCCAGGATCTGAACTGACACCATAGTGCAATTGGGATTTATCGCCTACCACTAGACTACATGAAGTCCCTGGATGGTATAATCTAGTTTTAAAGGGTTTTATAGGTGACTCATTAATTCATTATTTTTGGAACCCTTAGGATAAATACAATATTTTTTTTGAAATCTATTTGGAGTGAAAGATGTGTTTGTGGTAGGAATTAGTTAAAGTATGTAACTCTACTTGTCAAGTATAAATATATATATATATATTCCCTCTTATTAAGACTAAATTTAATTAACCCAATTTCCAATATGAGTTCTCCACAAATGTATTTTCAATTTTTAATATTTTATTTTCGAAGTAAAATTTCAAATTGTGAGGACACAATTTAATGAAGGAGGGAAAAAATATAACACCCCAATATTTCAAATTACGTTATTTTCTTCAATGTAATTCAATAACTTGCCCGACACGCAACACTGAGTTCAAGCGCACGTCGAATTAGAAAACTAGTTGTTCAAAACCTGTTATGAATAGTATTAAATTAATTTTGAACAATATATAATCCTTATAATTTTAGAATCCTTATTATTAGTTTCATAGAAATAATGTAAGAAATAATTCATTTTTTTCAGATAAAAGAAATATTTTTTAAAAAATTCACTTTTATTGACTTTTAATGGTGATTTTTTTTAAATCCAATATTTGAAAATTTTATATATTATATTTGACAAAATAAACTTCTTCTTTACAATCGAGATATAAGAATTTAGTTTCAATAAATATTTTGTGTTTTTCTGATAACTTTCATATTTGGTTGCATAGTGAAAAATACTATATTTTAACTGAAAACAACTTTTTTTAATCAAAATATTTTATAGTGTTAAATTATAAATTATAATGGTTTTGAAGTATAAATAGATTATATTTTTACCATTTAATCCAATGCTGGTTATTGTAATTAATTTCACTTTGATATTGGACATAAACAAGTGTCAATCTTTTGATAGTTATTGTTTCTTAAACATATGCCATTTGGTTTTGACAAAGGAAATTAATTTTAAATTAATAAATGAAAATTCAATGTTTTGAATTTGGTAAAATAGAATTCACTTTTTAATTCATAATATCAAAATTAGCATAGGGTGAATTTTTGATATTTTTATGAAAACATTCAATTTTTAATGAATATTGAAAAACACTGTGTTATTATTTTAAACCAAATTTTTATTTAAATAATTAGTTATTTTATTTAAATTTATTTTATGTCTAAATAGATACATAATATATATATATATGTGTTCAATGTAATTCATTGGAGTCATTTTGTAAAAATATTAGATATACAAAATTTTATTTAACTTTTCACTCTCTTTTACCCACCTCCTAGGAGAATTTTCAAATACACATAAGACATAATTTTACCGCTTTTGTGAGTGGAATTTCAAAAATACAAGAGAAACAGTTGATATCATTAAGAAAAATTTTGTTCAATTAGATAAAAATAATTTAAGGTGAATAGTAACTTTTTACTTTTATTTATCACGGTTAAAAGTAAAAAAAGGTAATTAAGGGTAAAAAGATATTATTCTTATCCTAACACATGTTCTAATTCTATTGGGTAAGTTTAAATAGACAAAAAACAACCTTAGGAATAAATTATGAACCTCTTTGGTCCACTTGGAATAGATTAGGACATTTATTATTATTTAATTCAAAGAAGAGTTAAAAGTGTTGAATTCAATGTCTAATAACTACAGAAAAATTAATCAAGGTTTACACATAAGATAAATTAGACTATAAATATTCATTAGAAATATAAAACTATTTCATACATAATGGTATTTTATTTAAATGTTTTAGATATTAAATAATTAAATTTATTTATGAAACAATGATGATGTAGTAATTACTGTATTAATGAACGATTAAAATAATTGATATTATAAATATCAAAATAAATTTAGTTTGAGAATTTATGAATTAAACTAATTTTATAGGTTAATATGATATATTCTAGTTTATTTGATTAATTTTTTTTGAAATAATAATGCTATTATGAATTTAGAAAAAAAATACCAAATAGTGTCAAAATTGACATAAAAGAGTTTTTGAACCTAATATTATATTATTAATTGATATAATAGTCCTAAAAATCTAAGGATCTTCCAAAGGACTTATATAATAATATATATGACATTAATAAACCGATTGGGGTCCGATTTGAATTTTATAGTATGTTTATTAACCATATAATATAAAACTAAAAAGAGACATGGTAAATGTCAAACTATTTTACTATGTGCTAAATCTAAACATTAAGGTTAATATGGTGACCCAAACATGTCTAAAACCTATTAGTGGAGTGGTATGTGACCCATTCACACCTTAGCCTTTAAATAATACATTTTGGAGTGATTAGAAACTGATAATGATTTTATTATAAAATAATATTTTTAGTTTTTCCTAAGGTGCCCCTCACCCCTATTATAAAAGGGAACTCCCCCTTCACTCTAATTCACACCATAAAAGCCATTTGGATTGGCCAAACCCTTCCAAAATATCCTCCTAACTATCCTAAATTCATCATAGAGGATTTAATTTGGTCAGAAAGCCATCCTAGAGATCCCTTTTAATCAAATCAAAAAGAAGAAACCGAAGAAGAGGTAATGATTTCACCACCCTCTTTCATGTTCTCTAATTCTTCCACTTACTCCTTCGTTGTTGTTTCAATTATAAAGTAATAACTCCAGAATCTTCTATATAGTGTGATGTTATTATAAATATGGCACAACTATATTCACTATTCTATCCATCTTATGAATGATAATGTCACTATGCGTGCGTACGTACGGTTTACTGTCTCCATGTTGTGGTGTAATTTGTTATTCAACACTATGTTATTTTGATGAATATAATGATGATTAATATGTATATAAATAAATAGAATAACATGATAATGTCTCTATAAAATTAATATACCATCCAATTCCACACCGTTATGGAAATAATATGGTCTCTCATGCGTACGTACGGATTACCATCTCCACGACACAATGAGATTCATTTCCATATTCAACATTCATCGACGATTATAAAAATATATATTACGAATAAGTATGTAATATATGACATACTAATTCTACTAGATATATATATATATATATATATATTTATATATGTACTTACATATATCTTATTCACTTAGTTCTATTCAATACGATATGAAAACAGAAACAACGTTTATGCCTACGTATGAACTATAGTCTCCATAAATGGGGTCTTCCATTTCATACATATCTATATAATAGATATTTATATTCTAAATATATATGATATATAAATCATTTTTTATATTCTGGAAGTATATTAATCTTGATCTATGTGATACAATCAAGAGTAACAAGTTAAAACACGTACGATAAAGAAGCGCTTATTATCCAAAATGTTAATTTAACATGGAAATTATTATTAAATAGGTAGTATATAGTCATTAATGAATCATGTATGATATCATAAATATTAATATGGTTATTTTATACTTTAATAACATACTATGATTTTCATACCAGAGGTTAAACATACCCTCGACTAAAGGAAAGTGCATGGTATGGGGTTTTCATCTCACTCCTTATTCCCGTGAGATATATGCCATATTGCCAATATTACCTTTTGTTTGGTGTATGTAATGCCCATAATTATATTAATTATATAATAAACTTTAATTTATGTGTATTTAAAAATTCATTGTATGATACCTCTTTCATGGGGTGTAAGTTTCGTAATTTACCAAATTGTTAAAGGTTAATTTCACAATCTTTTTATTATTCGAGGTTGTTTTTACGTAAGTATATACTGGGACCTCTTTATCATACACATCCATGTTTCATAAAAATATATTTCAAAACATTTTTATATTTACTATAAAATGGGATAAATTCATTTATAACCTTGTTTTACTTTTTATAATATTTTTTTAATGGAATATTTCTGTCATTTTCCAAACAGGGTACTTTATATCATTTTCGACAAAACTAAGGTATGGTTGTCTTTTTTAACCTATACGAAGGGTGTAGATATTTTCAGCCATTATAACATCATCAAAGATTCCCTTACAATCTTATAAGAATATTTTCAAAATAAATGTTTTCCTTTATAATTATGCAACTTTAAATGATTTCAAAATAGAAAGAGATATTTCTCTCAAATAGTTTTGATTTAATCTATGCCAACATCCTTTGATAAATTTTACACTTGTTTGAAGTATATTTACTATGATTAAAATATTACATATTGTATTTAATGTTTTGTGATATGTTTGACTATGGTTATTCTATTTTTATACCATTCATGGTTTATGGTTAAAGTATTTACATTTAGTATTCTAGTTTTCATACAAATGATATGTTATATTTTAACCTCTTATTAAGATGAATGTGTTTTACTCGTACGTTCTAGGTTGGTGACTGTTATAATTAAGCCATCCAGGTTGGGGTCTGGTTACAGTAGACCCTCCGAGGTTGAGTCCAGTTACAGAGGCTCTTCGGGTGGGAGTCCGGTTACAGAGGTTCTCCATGTTGGAGTCCTATTACAGAGGCTCTCGGGGATGGATTCTGGTTACAGAGGCCCTCTGGGTTGGAGTCCTGTTACAGAGGCTCTTCAGGTTGTAGTCCGATTACAGAGCCTCTCTAGGATGTCGTCCGGTTATAGAGGCTCTCTAGGTTGGGGTCTGTTTACAGTTAGACCCTAGGTCCTCGCTTGAGGCCATGACCGAGAAATTAAACTTCAACATTATACATTCCCTCATTATGAAATTAGTTATTACATGTTATTATTAGAATTGTATAATATACATGTTCATTTTTATATGGTAATTTTTGATTTATTTCACTATATTATGTTCAAGTTTATATTTAAAAGTCTATTATTTTATTACGCATATTTCCTTAAAATTTTATAGCTTCCGCTAAATTATTTACCCTTACTGGGAATCTGAGATAACCCCTTTCTTATGTTTTATTTTCCCAGGATTTGAAGAATTGTATTATGATTGTTATACCAGGTTAAGCTAAAATGAATAATTTTTTCTCAAAGAACTGTCTATTTTGTTTTTTATGTTTTAAATTTTAATGTATGTAATCTAGTTTCCAAGACTCCTAAACAGGTCGGTCCTTCGGGACTTGATTCCTTGTAATGATATCAATGTTTTAAAATAATGCACCGGCTCTGGGTAACTGGGGTCGGGGCATTACAATTCAAACCTAAGAATACATTTTGAGATCTTTCTATCATGACTTTCAAGGTATTTGGGATCAATATTTATATTTGGTAGAATTTTACTATAAAAATAGCTGCCATTATAGTTTTCATATGGCACCATATGAAGAATTATATGGAAACAGATGTCGCACACCAACTTTTGGGGATGATGTTGGTGAAAAAGAAACTCATAGGCCCAGAACTTGTTGAGGAAATAATGTAAAAGGTGTAGGTTATCCAAACCGACATTAAAATAACTTAATGTAAGAAAAAAATATAGGCCGATAACCGAAAGAATGATTTGAAATTTCAAGTAGGAGATCATGTTTTATTGAAGGTATATCCATGGAAGGGTGTAATATGTTTTAGTAAGAAGGGTAAATTAAGTCTCAGGTACATCGTACCTTTCAAAATTCTTGAATGAATTGGAGATGGAGCTTATTATTTGGAAATGGCGCCATGTATCTCTAAAAGTTCATGATGTGTTCCACATATCACTGTTGAGAAAATACGTGACTGATCCAACACATCTACTCACCTATGAGGAAATTGAACTGAAACCAGATCTGTCTTATGGTGAAGAGCTAGTCTAGATTCTTGATACAAGAGAATAAGTTTGGAGAAACCAGATGACTCATCTGGTAAAAATTCTATGGATAAATCATAATGTGGAAGATGAAACGTGAGAACTAGAGGAATTTATGATGAAGAACCACTTAATCTTATTTTTTAATAATATTCTAGACAATTTACGGATGAAATTATTTTAATTAGGGGATAATGTAACACCCCAAGCTTCTACGGTATGTTTCCCTTTTAAAAATACAATATCTTGCAATGTACGCAACTTGGAGTTTTAATACAGTACGACCAAAAAAACTAGCCATTATGAATAGGAATACAAACTTTCAGAACTTTTATAAATTTTATTTTTCAAAATGGAATTAATTTTTGAATTTTGATTATCGAAATTATCTTAGGGTGAATTTTTGGTATTTTTCGGAAAACATTCAATTTTTCATGAATAGTGGAAAACACTATGTTATTGTTTCAAACATAATTTGTAATTAAATAATTAGTTATTTTATTTAAATTTATTTGATGTAAAAATAGATACATAATACCTATTTATGTTCAATGTAATTCATTAGAGTCATTTCATAATAATATTAGATATATAATGTTTTATTTAACTTTTTACCGTCTTTTACCCACATTTTAGGTGCATTTGAAAATTTGCAAAAAAAAATAATTTTTACCACTTCTATGAATTTAATTTCAAAAATCCAAGAGAAACAGTTGAAATTAGTAAGTAAAATGTTGTTCAATCAGATTAAAATATTTTTTGGGGAATAATAACTGTTGACTTTTGTTTACCATGGTTAAAAGTAAATAGGGTAATTGAAGGTAAAAAATTGATATTATAATTACACTAAAACATGTCCTAATTATATTTAATAAGTGTATTTAGACCAAAAACAACATTATGAGTAAAGTATGATCCTTTAGGTCCAACTTTATTAGATTATAAAATTTATTATTATTTTATTTAAAGATGAGTTAAAGTGTTAAATTCAAGTTTTCATAAATAAAATATTTTTAATATATGGTTATACATAAGATAAATTCGACTATAAATATTCATTATAAATATAAAAATATTTCCTATATAATGGTATATTAATTATAATTTTTAGAT
This sequence comes from Viscum album, assembly GCA_963277665.1. Lineage (NCBI taxonomy): Eukaryota > Viridiplantae > Streptophyta > Magnoliopsida > Santalales > Viscaceae > Viscum > Viscum album. The sequence continues at coordinate 674,498,723 of OY728123.1, forward strand.
TTTAAATAATTAAATTTAGTTATAACACAATGATGATGCAGTAATTACCTTATTAATGAAATATTAAAATAATTGACATTATAAATATCCAAATAAAATTGAATTTCCACTTTGGATGAATTTAACTAATTTTATAAGTTAATATTACATTTTAGGATTAATTTAAAGTGTTTTTTTCTACGTAATCATGCTGTTATGACTAACAAAAACAAAATACCAAATAATGTCAAAATTGACATAAATGAGTTTTTAAAACAAAAACAATATTATTAATTGATTTAAAATTCTTAAAAATATAACTATAGGAAAAAGAACTTATATAAGGTTAGATATATTAATAATGAACCTCCTGGGGTTCTATTGTATTTTTATTGTATGTTTATTAACCATTTATTATAATAATACAAGAATACATGGTAAAATTCAAACTATTTAACTAAGAGTAAAATCTAAAAGTGAAGGTTAATATGGTGACATAAGACTATCTAAAACATATTGGTTTAGAGGTTTTAGACCCATACCCAACTTATCCTCAAAATAAATACTTTTAAGCCACTATAAACCTAATATGACTGTATAATAAAATAATATTTTACGCATTTCCAAAGGTGCCCCTCACCTCCCTTATAAAAGAGAACTTCCCATTCTCTCAAAATTCCACCTCCAAATCCATTTGTCTTAGTCAAAACCTGCCTAAAGATTCTCCCAACTACCATAAATTATACATATAAGAATTAATTAGATATGAAATATAACCTAAGGATCCATTTTAGACAACTCAAAAGAAAAATCCCGATGAAGATGTAATAATTTCACAACCTCTTTAAATGTTTTTTTCTTCTTCCACTTCCTCTTTCTTTGATGTTTCAAATTAAAATAATGACTCCGAAAAATATAAATAATTTAAGGTTATTGTAAATATGTTACAAACATATTAATTTTTATATCAATCCTATAAATAACAAACTCACCATACGTGTGTACGTATGTCTTACCGTCTCCACGTCGTGGTGTAGTTAGTCATTCAACACATCACTATTTATATGGGTATAATAATGAGTATAAATGATTTAAATAATAAATATAAAATCTTAATGATTATATATATATATATGATATTCCATCCAATTAAATATGATTTCTCCATCAATATAATGATATTGTCGCTCGTGCCTACGTACAGATTACCGTCTCCACAAACCCAATGAGATTCATTCCCCATTGTAAAAATTCAAGAAGAAATTTAATTTTATAATTAAAAAATAATTTTTACAAACATAATATCATTTAGTATATGATTCAAATACATATTATCCATAACAAAAATCACTTACATAACAAAACATATAAAAAAATGAAGTAGTTAATACCTCAAAAGATGATACTACTAAAATATTATTAAAAAATAAATATTAGAAGATCATATATGATATCATATTTATGTATGTGGTTCATGAATAATTTGACAATAATTATTTAACTATTAAAAATGTGGTTAACTTACCCTCAACCAAGGAAAAGTACAAGGTAAGGGTTAATTCTACAATCTCTTCATTATCCAAGGTTGTTTATAGGTGAGTATCTACTGGGACCCCTTTATCATCCACATCCGTGTTTCGTAAAAAATATATTTCAAAACATTTTTACTATTTCCTAGACTATGTGTTAAATTCATTTATAAACTTATTTTAATTTTTATAAGATTTTTATGAAGTAAGCTTTCCATCTTTTTCCAAACAAGGTCCTTTATGACCTTTTCGACAAAATTAAGGAAAGAATGTTTTTTACCTTATATATCAGGTGTATCTATTTTCCACCAATAAAACACCTTCGAAGAATCCATTACAAGCTTATAATAATTTTTTAAAAATAGATGTTTTCTTCTATAATTACATTTTTAAAATGGAAAGAGATATTTCTCTCAAATAGTTTTGATTTCAACTATGTCAACATCCTTTGATGGATTTTACACTAGTTTGAAGTTGATACAAATATTCCATACTGTATTGAAGGTTTTGTGATATGTTGGACTATGGATTTGTTATTTTTTTCATGGTTTATTAATAAATTATTGAAATTTATTTTGCTAGTTTTAATACAAATGTTTATGTTGGTTTAAACCTTTTTATATGAGAAATGCATTGGACATAGTAAGTGATGGGTGGAGCCCGCTGTAGCTCCTCGATGCATCGGTAGGTCTCATAAGACAAAATAGTGTCTTGGAACAAGTCCATGACAAAATGTTATTTGTAGTCTTGGCACGAGGCCTTGACTATATAGTTATTATGTTTGACACTATGCATTCCACCATTATGAAATTGCTTATTGATATTACATGTGATTATTCGACTTGTATAATATCCATGTGAATTAGTAAAAAGAATTATTTCATTTATCTTTTCCATATTATTCTAAATTTTATGTTTAAAAGGTTTTTGTTTTAGTCTTATAAAATTCCTTAAATTTTTATGCTTATTTTTTAATGTTTCTGGTATATTGTTATCCTTATTGAACATCTGAGTTCACCCCTTTATATGTTTTAGTTTTTCCCAGAATGTGAAGAAGTATATTGTGACTGACCAGAAGGGATAGTCTAAGGGATATGAATGTAGTCAATGGAGATAATGTGGTTGTTGTTTTTTCATTTTATAATGTAATTTATATCTTATGTATATATCTAGAACTTCCGAGGCTAATAAACTGATCGGTCTTTCAGGATTTGATCTCTTGTGATCATGCCAATGTTATGTAATAATGCACCGACTTAGTGTAACTGGGTTTGGGGAATTTCAATCTTATACTAAAACTCATCTCTATGGTTTTGAAAATAATTCTCTAAACTAATACCCAAAATATCTAATCCCTAATGCGATACCAACTATAGAGATCCAATATAAACATACATAAATTATACATTGATCCCATGATTTAGATAATACATCTCACAAATAGTCACATAACCTAAGGATCGATTGGATTACTGTCTTGGAGAATAGCTACATAAACATCTTATTTTACACAACATGTGAATATTTCTCTATAATAGAACCACAATAGAATCCTTATATACTTTTCATATATTACACACATCTTAATAACACTAGGGATGGAAACATAAGAAATGGGTTAGATAAAATGACCGGTAAGGGAAGAATGAGATAAAAATAAAATATCACAAGTCAGCATCAGATGGTCTTGTGGGTATAATCAAGATACCAAAGTAAATCATACCCAAAAAACATAGATCAAAATTCCTGATCCATGGAATCAGGATTAGCATAACATATTACATTAAGATAAATATTGTGGTAAAATTATTCAATAAACATGATTCCTAAGAGTATAAAAGTGGAATAAGAATATGAATAAGAGTATAGTATAATAATTAGTATAGGAAAATATATATTTTTAACTTAACATGAATAAAATTATATCCACACACAAACATATGAGATTAGATTTAAAAAAAGTATACCCACACATAAACTATTGAGCATAACATAACTACAATTAAACCCATGAAAACATTTGTGAGCATATAGAAACCACTATCACACCCATTCAAAACCTTATGAGAATATCTAAAAAATTAAAACCATTCACAAGATTGGGAGAAAAGATAAATCACAAATATACCCATGAAAATATCATTATATCATTTGATATATAACCAATTCATTGGAGGGAGATATAGGTCCCCACCCATAATTATCCCTATATATGAGTTAAAATAAAAATCAAATCAATCACTTTTTCAAAAATCGCACATGAGAAGAAAATAATTTTCAAAACTTTTCCAAGTGGAATTACATAAAAAATCACGATCATTTGATTACAAAAACCCAATATCACAAAAATAATATTTTGAAAGAGAATATATTGTTTGATTTATATTACCCTATTAAAGAAGAATCCTTTGAATATAAAAGATATGTAAACAAAATTATTGAATTTTTTATTAATATCATCTTAAAAATAAATGTTTTTTAAGTCACCTTACAAAATGAATTTTATTTTTTGAAGATTAAGAGAAGAATTTTTAAACCATTAATTTGAATAAAATCTAATAAAGATAACTCAATAAGAGATAAATCACATTTCAATATTTGAAGTAAAAGATAAGAATATAAGATCAAAATAATGAAAATCATTTTAAATATTTTAAAATGACTTCATTAAAAACACACATCCTTAAAAATATAACCATAATTTTTTTAAACAAATTGAATAAAAAGGAATATATGGACCATTGTAGATAAAAAATATTGGGTATCTTCTATCGAAAATAGAACATTGGAGGGAAGTATAAACCTCAAAATTGAGTTAAAATCCATTAAAATGGATGGGAAATATTATTAATAAAAGTTTATTTTCTTATGAAGTAATATGGTCATCAAAGAAGAATAATTCATTGTGAAACATGATTTCACCAGAAAATAAGATAAAAATACCATTGGAAATCATAATTTGGTAGGATAATTCAATCTTGAATGATTATAAATGAGGTGGTTTGATCATGACTCAAGAAAAATATTTTAGTAAAGAACACCACTTATGACCTTGTATCATTTATTTAAATGATATCAAGGGGAAATTTAATTGATTCTCCTGAAATTAAATTGGATACCATTGATCCCTTAAAATTAATTCTGGCTTAGTCAAATGTGCTCTAACCTCACTGAGAACATTTGAGTTATCATGGAGGAATACATGGAATGTAATGGATTAGGATAATATGTTGTGACCAGAATCTTATGTGACTAAAATAATATGATATCATAAGGAATAATTGAATCCTTTTAAGAGGAAATAGAATTTAAAGATTGGTATTTATGGGTGGATTGAGGGACCTTATATAGGTGGTAATAATGATATTTTGTAAATATTTCTGAATTATATAAAGGGAGAATATGTGAAACATGAAAGGTTTTTTAAAAAATAGGAAATATTTTTGTGTAGGATGAGAACAAGTTGATAATAAATCGACCAAAAAATTATAAACATGGTTTTAACATGTTTCAATCCCTTTCCCCTTTATTATTACGTTTTCAATTTAATCTATTACCATGGTAACTATTATTTTCACGACCCTTCTTATTCATGATTAGGGTAGGGGTGAAAAAGTGTCACGACCATAGTTCTTCAAGACGGAAAAGAGATAATATCCCTTGAGTCCCACTTCCAGTAGGCATCAGAGTGGCGATCAACACTAAGGGTATCGAAATATCACAAAAATGGGAGGCATTACCATTTTTATAGTAACCATGATTGGGAGATAAGATGTACAATCCTCAAAAACTCTAATAAATATATAAAAAGAAACAACAATCCATACCATATTCATGTTTAATGTAAAATTTCCATAAATTAAAAAGAAAACTCTAGGTATGTACCAAAAAAAAACTGAGCAGTGACATAGAAACTATCATCAATGTCTGAACTATTAAGATCCAAATTGGTTTGCGTAATATCATTGGAAGCCTGAAAATATTTTTTTATATGTAGGGATAGAATACTTGTATACTGATTTGGAAAATTCTAATTCACTCATGTACATGTGGGAGAATCATACTAATTCCCTTGTGAGAAAATAGAAGAAACTAAAAATCACCTAACAAGGTATATTATCCACCGCTAACCTCACCCTGGCATGGTCAACAAATAACACATGTCATTTCAATTAATGTAGTAACCAAATCGACCATTTATGTACCCTCAACCACTTCCCATTGGTTAACTAATCATCCCATATATCGAATGTCCTGACACTAAGATGCTCTTCAAGAAGCCCAAATGTCACAAAAATTCCATACATACCTTGGCCACATAATGCACCGTACGTAAAAACACCTAGGGCACAACACATCACATCCCACCAGCAGACACCTGGGCTACAAAACCATAACCTCGTACCAAAGAAACCATGTAATGTAAAATATATCTCATTCTGAAGAAACATGGGATGCACACGTCTACCACAGATACCTCGGCCATACATCCGCCCCACAACCATACCAAAGAGTCTAGGGATACCAATTCCAAGAATAGGAAGCGTAGAAGAGCCAATAAACATCCCTCTATCCTCCCACTAGGATGTTAGAAATGGTCACCCTCCCCCATAACAATGGGAGTGTTCGGCACATAGTGTTCAAAATGGGTGGGGTGAGTATATAAATCAGAATGAACTAAAGGTGTGTATATATATATATATATGAACCAAATACTCATCCCAACTTATGTGTTTTTAAAACAACAACCATCCCACAGAAAAACTTCCCTTGCTCCCAACCCCACCTGCATATACCAAAACAAAAATCAATCACTTCCATAAGTCGATAAATGGATACTGCTTCACTTGAAGCCTCAAATCAAAGCATAACACCATCCAATCCATTTAAACAATTTTCATTTTGTAGAATAAATTATTTTATTTATGTATTCCATCCCTTCCCATGAAAATCCCAAACACAGTACATGAGAATTAGCCTCATAACCCACACATACATCACAAAGTCCCTAAAAACATCAGGTGAAAGGACAACACTAGGAAACTACATCCTTATTCAAAATCAACCCTCCAAAACCATCCCCAGTAGACTCACTGCATGAAAAGCACCATATACAATGAAAAAAAATTACCCAACATACAGTCCCAATATACACTCCCCTCTCTTGAACACCCATTCGACAACTTCCACCACAATTCTTCAAAGTAATGCCACTCTATCCTTCCTATCAACAAGTACCCCCCCCCCCAATATACCTTATCACAATAACACTCAACATACCCGATACATAACAACACCACACCCCACACACCTAGAAATATAAAAATAACACAACCCGAACATGAATCCCTCCTACCCAACCAATACCTAGATGCATCCCCACTACATAAGAAGTTCATCCATTCCACAATCAACCAACCACTCAACCTGATATTACATTACACCACTTGCACCACCACATACAAAAATCCACACTTGTTACCACAACACTACACAAATAGAACAAACACAAAGATGATAATAACCACACACAAGACCTAAAAACACCAATAAGGTATGGTATATTAATATTTTGAAAACACTAGTTATTTAATTCCACTAAAAAAATAGTGGTTTTCACAGAACAAGTTTGTTCATGGGGAAAATATTTACTGAACATAATATACATTATTAACAAGTATCATAATCATAAGGACATTCATAGAGTATCAAAAAAATTATTCACAAGCCTTATAGGTGGGAAAATAGAGACCACAAATGACAATGATTTTCAGAAGGAAAGAAACCCTTACAAAACATGACATGGATCAAGGATAACATAAAAAACAAATAGACCATCATCATCACCTTACCATCCAATGATTTATTACTTTGATAAATTTGGATTCACCCATTTTCACAAGGAGGAATCATTACACCCACCTAGCATGGTACCGAAGTAAAAGAGAGAAGTAAATCCCTATCTGGAACAATAATTGACCAACGATTCTTCTTTGTTCCAAAAATAGGGGGACACAGAAGTAGTAGGAAAGAATATAGGGAAAAATGAACATGCTACTATTGAATATGTGCATGAATCCTTGGGGAAGAATGGTTTTGAGTGATCCATGTTAAAACCAAAACGCATTGGGAAGAGAAGGTCTCAGTTTAGAAAAGCCATATTCTATATCAATGGGAGGGAAATAGTTTCAAGGGCCATTAGAGTGAGATCGAGACCAAGACCACATGTTATGACTATTTCAAAGGCCTGATAGAATTATGATATTAATGATATAATTAATATCCTTTTAAATTCCTTTAAAAGTTCTCAAACATGGCTTTAAACTTGATTTATGTCAAATAAAACATAAGAGGGGAAATCCTGGAAAAAATGAAAAAACTGGAAATTACCCATCGATGGGTGAGTCTCCGAAACGAGTCACATATAGTGAGTCACTAACACTTTACTGAATGAAACAACTCACCAATATGAGTCACCAACTTGACCCATATAAAGTGTGTCACTAACTCCACTCACAGACACCACTCACTGATGCCACTAACTGAAGCCACTCACTAACACCACTAACTAATGCCCGTCCTACCAATGCCTGACCTACGGATGCCATGAGTCACCGATGCTTAGCTACGGATGCCAACCTACTGATGACGAGATACCAACATGAGCTATTGACTCCAAGCTACCGATGTTGTGCTACCGACGTGACGTACTAATGCCTGACTTCCCGATGGATAAACTGAAAATTTGGAGAACTCTAGAAATATGATTTCATTTCCTCCTAGAACACACAAAAAACTATATTTTGACAACATAATGGAATGGGGATGTTAGACCCATTACATCGGGTTCTAATCAGAGTAATATCTCCCACAAGAATTCAAAACCATACCTAGATGAAAGAGGGGTCTGAATAACCACCCCACAAGATACCTCTCTAGGATAATCAAACCTGTATCTTTTGAATGCTAGAGTGAAACCTCTACACCCAAGAACATCTCCCCCCCAGATCTGCTAAACCAGACATCCATAGGATACCCCACTCATGAACCAACTATCCGGACACGTGAATTAGTTAATTCATTCATCCATGTTAAAATACTATCTTCTCTAGTCAGAAATGACTCACCCACATGGGTTTAATCGCATCATAATTAATTAATATCGAATAGGAATTAGGTATCCCCATTTTCACATGTTAGGACTTTTTTACACACTACATAACAAAAAATAAATCAATATTATAAATAACAGGTTTCAAGAACTACATCACAAATCAAAACAGAAAAGTAAAACTCAAAAAAATCTAGTTACTGGGCACACATTTTCATATATCATACCCAAGTACTATCCTCTAGGACACCATTCTTCCACAACACACAAACCAAAGTAATTTTATGTCCACAAAGAAAATTATCTTCATGATCTTGGATCCCTTTTGGTAACTACACGGATTTTTCATCATCCTCGATATAAAACACTCCCTAGTCAATTCCATGAGAGTTGTCATGAAGATACTGATGAAGTTGGGAGACATGAAAGATGACGTGGATCCTCCTACACTACTATTTCGATGATAACTATTATGGAACTTCTCCAAATCACCCCAACACCTCGAAAGGTCCAATTAACCTAGGATAAAGTTTTTACCCTCTAACGAACCTCCATTTCCCATGTCGAGGGGAGAAATTAAAGAATAGATGGTACTAAGACTCGAACTCTAAGGGTTTAATCATATGATTGGCATACCCCTTCTGTCAATCTTGTGCTTACTTTATCCTCTCACAAACATGTTGCTCCTTCTCTGTCATACTCTACACCCTGTACGGACCAAGGAGAATAGCCTCCCTAACTTCCATCCAGCACAATGTTGAATGGAATGACCTTCTCTATAATGGTTCAAATGGGGAAATTCCAATGGAATAGTGATAGATATTATTTTAAGAGAATTATACCAAGGGCATGTGTCATGCCCCTGATCTTCAAAAGTCCAGAACAAATGCTCACAACATGTCCGCCAGTGTCTGGATTGTCCTCTTTGTCTTCTCATCTCTTTAAAGGAGGAAATTTGTGTTGAGGTGTAGTTATGATCCAATAGAATGCTACAATCCCCTATAGATTGTGGGCATGTGTTTTGGAATTCTTGATCTCTATGAAGTTAGCCGATTTTGTTAGAAAATATATTACTTCCTAGATTCATCATATCATCCAAGATACATGGGTAATCTTGTGAAGAAATACATTGATATATCATCCCACCTCAGCTCAGGGACATCTAGGGAATGCAACAAGCCACTGGCTATATAGTTCTCAACCTTCACTGCAGGCACACTAGGAAATTTTCCGTAGAATCCTCCACTTCCAACATCATCCCGAGCCAACATAATTGTTCCCTCAAGCCATGATACATCTTTGAAACACCCAGGTGTACCTCTTGGGGTGAGCTATGAAACACCTAGAGAACTACCACATGCATCTCCCATAGAATAAACATATCCTCATAGAACAATATCTGATTCTGAACATCCTTCTACCATACCTCCAAAGCATCACCTTGGTCATTATGATCATGCATTAACTTTACCTCCAAGTCTCCATAGTGAGACTCCTCCACATACTACCTCATAAATTTCTACACAGTCATCTGAAATAGACTACGTCTTCTGATATCCATTCCTCGAACCAAGAAAGGACCACAACATTCCCCTTTCATGAGGTGAATAAGATATCAAAATTCTCATCCTTGAGAAACTTCATCCACCTCCACTATCACAAGATCGAGTCATGCTGGGAAAATATATGACTAAAGATATTCTAATATGTGAAGACCACAATTATTCTCCAATGAGGTAATGTCACCAACACTTTAGCGAGAACACAACTCTCTCTATCTCTAGATTAAGGGTGGCATAGTCACATTCATGTGGACACAACATCCTAGACCCATAAGAGATCAATCCCCACTAATTCATCAAAACACATCCCATGACCAAACTTGAATCATCACAATACACCTCTAATATCACCCCTTCCTCCGGAATACTGAGCACTAGAGAACTAAGAAACATCCTATTCAGATAGCCAAACACCACCGAGAACTACCCACTCCAAAAAAAGGCATGGCCTTTTCTAGTCACAGCCATCAAAAGAGTTGATAAACGAGAGAAATCAGGTATAAATCTATGGTAATATCCTTCCATACCAAGAAATATGTGATTCTCGACCACATTCTTTGGTGCTTCCCCATAAACAAATGCCTACACCATTGATGGGTCCACTACTACACTCGGTTGAGACACTAAATGTCCATGTATGTGGACCTAATATGTCTAAAGCATGCACTTGGAAAAAATACCATAGATTTGGTGGTGTTGAAGAACCTCCAAGATGGTTCTAAGATGCTCAGTATCCTACTCCTCTGACTTTGAGTAGATCAGAACATCATCGATCAACACAACAACAAACTAGTTCAGCTACTCATAGAAGATGGAGGTTATATGCCCCATGAACATGGTTACTGTGTTCATAACACATAAAGTCATAACCATGAACTCGATGTTCCCATACCTGCACCTGGAAGTAGTATTCGGGATGTCACCACCCTTCACTCTAAATAGGTGATTACTAAACCATACATCTATATTGGAAAACTAAATTTCACCCCTCAGTTGGTCGAAATGTTCATATGTCCTCAGAAGAGGGTAACTATTTTTTTCCATCACCTGATTCAACCTATGTTAGTCTATACACAACCTTAGACCACCATCTTCCTTCTTCACAAAAAAATTATAGAGCACCCCACAACAACTTAATAGGCTAGATAAATCCCTTATTCAAATGATATTCAATCAGAATTATTATCTCCCACATCCCATAAGGATCCATTTGATATGGATCCATAAAAATAGGTCAAGAACTCGACTGTAAGTCTATCCTGAACTCAATGACACTTCGAGCGAGTAGAGTCACAACCTCCTCAAGAAAAAGATCCATGAACTCCCCAAAAACTCTGGGAACCCCCATGATCCTAGAATCCCCTGACTCTACTGGCATCTCGATGAATAAGGAAATAAAACAAACCACATGGTGAATGCTAATCAAGAAACCATACTAGCTAGTGAAATCCACACGTTCACCATATATGCCTAAAACACGACTCTTCTCCGAAAGAAGTCGATAATATCATGCATAGATTAGAACCAATTTATTCCATGGTTAACAATGTATGGACTCAAATTCAGCAGAAAGAGATCCCTAGTGGACTGATGCAGCCCCAACATCAGTCTACATCCCTAGAAAACATTAAACAAGCTATTTTGACCCCTGACCGGTGTAAATAACACCAAGGGAACAGAAATTCTCTCTATCTCCAATCCAAGAGAATTGGGAAGACTAGTTAAAAAAAATTAGTGTGAATCTCTTGAATTAAATAAGGCACAAACAATATTACTAAACAAGATGATCATACCTCGAATGATCTCTAGACCAGCTAGAAATAGTACATCTATGGAGTCTAACTGACCAATACATGCTCCTCTACCCCTCTGTTTTGGACTACCTTCCTCTCCAAGCTCGGATTGAGGTCCCTAAGGAATGTTTTGAGGTTAGTATCTGTCTGATCCGTCTCCCATCAATGGAGAAGGAGCCTAACATCCCTGCTACAGAAACAACCTCACTGGAAACTTCTACTAAGGTGACAACTAAACCTTCCCACCTACACCATATTGAAATCAAATAAGGAATTGAATTTTAATGTGACCATGAAATCACCATGGAAAAAACCTAGGTCACAGTACTATGGTAAAATGATGAGGACAAGAAGTTCAGAATTGAAACTGATGGGGTCAGCACCCCCTAGCCGAAATCTAGAAGGTCTAAATACAAAAGACCAAATGATGAAAACATTCCCATTTAATGGAATCGGCTAGATCTCCTACAATAGAAAACCTCCTCGAGAGTGTATCCCTTCCACTACCTATGCCTTTTTTAATCCTTAATGTATGTCGGCAAGGTGAAGGGAGAAACTATGTACTAGATAGAGGGATGAAGTCCCGCCTCTAAGCATCTCGTCTGAGACTCATTATCTAGAATGAGGTCTTGGGAAATTCTAATGAGATCCTTAAACTTGATCCATATGTCCCCCACTAACATAATTAAATTCTAGAAGGAGATTAGATACTTCCTCTTCTCTGAATTCAAATTTGACGAAATGAACTATTCTCAGATATTCTTCCCAAAATCGATCTATAAAACATCACACTAGTTTATCTCCCCTTGTTATAGAATCCACCACTAACGCATATCTCCCCTCATCCAAATAACCGCTATTGGAACCTAGTACTCCATCAGAGCCCAGTTCAGGAACAATGTGATAAATATCTCCTCAAGAAAAAACTTCGACTATATATCTAAAACACTACCTCCATACTTTCCCATAATGCACCGCTGGAAATCATGAAGGGTCTTCTACCACCGATTATCCTCCCCTACTTGTTCAACCCTCTAGAGCTCTACCAGGGCAGTCTACTGAGCCTCCACTGATCGATCCAATTGTGGATGATGAATGCGTTCTATAGTTGAAAGGTAAACAAGGAAATCATATTCCTGAGAAGTATGAAATTTATTTAGGATTAATTTTAACTAATTTATATTTAAATTTCCTGGAGACAACCAAACAAAATGAGAACACAAGTCCTCATTATTGTTTTACTTTTTTAGGGTCTCTACCCAACAAATGGTGTATCCTCACTTGGTTGTTCAGTTAGCTAAGAGTCATTACAGTAGATCACAGGGGGACCAAAATCCCAAGTCGTAGCCTGTATTCTTAGGCCTATGACATGCACCAAGATCGCCCATCACTGCTTCCCTACCATCCCATGCAATACCCCCCTAATTCCTAACCCCACACTTCATCCTTTCTCTCAACCATTACCTCTGATACCATTCTTTTACGAACCTCCTCCTTCTAAATTGGGGAAGGGAAAATAAAATGTCGTGACCTTCCAACTTCATGATTAAAAATAGATAATGACCATGAGTCCAGTCTCCAGTAGGCCTAGGGTGGTGACTAACACTAGGTGTACAGAAATCTCAAAAACATAGGAGGAATTAGCATATTTATAGTAACCAAGATTGGGAGATAAGATGTACCAACCTAAATACAACTCCAAGACTTATATATAATTAAACGGAAATCCATCCCACATGCATGATTAATGTAATAATTCAAGAACGAAAAAAATCCTAAGTACAAAATAAAACTAAGAAGTGAAAAAACAACTTTCCCCCAATGTCCAAGCTAGTAAGGTCTAGCAAAATCCACGTAATGTCCCTAGAAACCAGAAAAAAAAATTTATATACAAAGGGTGATCATACATGTATACTAAGTAGGAAAATACAAAGTCACTGATGAACAAGTTGGAGAAGCATACTAATGCCCCTATAAGAAAACCATAGAAACCCAAAAGCACCTAACAAGGTATACTATCCACCTCAAACCTCACAAAGACATGCTTACCAAATAACGGAAGTCACGTAATGTAATATTGTAAGCACATCGATATTTGGGTACCCCAACCCGCTTTCCACTAGTTAACTTCTCATCCCCGGTGGAGAATGTCCTAACATTACCACACTCTTACATAGGCCCCACTATCACAACCATCACAATCACACATAGGCCATATACCACCTCCCATTTGCAAACACCTGAGACAAAACACATCAAATCCAACCAGAAGACTCACGGGACACGAAACCACACCATAATTCTAAAGACACATGGGAAAGTATAATGTATCTCATCCCGAAGACACCTGGGAAGAACTTCTCTCCCATAGACACATGGGCCTCACAACCACCCACAACCTACCCAAAGAGTCTAGGGATACCAATGCCTAAAAGAGGGACAAGAGAAGAGCCAATAACAAACCATCCATCCAACCAATAGGATGTTGGGAAAGGATACACTCCCCCATAACAATGGGGGTGATCAACACATTTTTCTCAAGACGGGCGGGGTGTGTATAGACATCACCAGGAATTCAAAATAAATAAATAAATAAATATAAATATATATATATATATAGGTACCAAACATAGAGCCCAGCCTATGGGTTTAAAAAAAATTTCCACACAAAAACTGACATTACTGCCAACCCTACATGCATGTACCACCATGAATGACGGTTACTTCCCTAAGACGATAAATGGACACCGCTTCACTACAAGCCACAACTCGAAACATACCCCCAGTCAATCCAATTAACTAGTTTTCATTCTACATTATCAATTTATTTATTTATTTATTCCATACCTGCCTAGGAAACTACCAAACACAACACACCACATGTAGAATAATAACCCACACATACTTAAAGAAGTCCCTTAAAGCTCAGGGTGAAAGACCCAAGCAAGGGAACAACATCCTTCTTCAAAATCATCATTCATAATCCATCCATGGTAGCCTTGCTGCATGAAAATCACTACATCTAGTGAAAAAAATGTCATGTTGGTTGCTGACCCACTACACACTCCCCTCTCTTGGACACCCATTCAACAACTTCCACTATCATTCTTCAATGTAATGCCTCCCTATCCTTACAATCAACAATAAAACCCCAAACATATCTCATCACAACCACACTCATTACCCCCACTTCATAACAAAACCACACCCCACACACCCAGTAACATAAACATAACACAACTCAAACCTAATGCCCCATTACCTAACCAAAGCCCAGATGTAGTCCCACTACATAACAAGTTCATCCATTCCCAAATCAAACAATATCTCAACATGAGATTCCATTACACCACCTGCACCAGCCCCCAAAAACATCCAAACATCCATCCACAGTACCACACTAACAACACAAACACAAGGCTGAACAAAACCACCCACAACACACATCCACACCAATAAGGAAAATTTTATTCAGATTTAGCAAACACTCATGCCGTAATTCCACTTGATAAAAATGGGTTGTCATAAAACAAGTTCAATCCTGGGTCATCCATTTATTTAACCAAATATACATGGTTATACAATTTCATAATAATATGGTCGTTCATAGAGTATCAACATCAAGTATTCACATGCCATAAAGGTGCATAAATAGAGACCCCCAACAACTATGATTTTCAGAAGGCATAAAACCCTTAATAAACATAACATAGATCAAGGATATCATATAAAAAAATAAATCAGCATCATCATATCCTCATCACTCATTTATTACTTCTTTAAATTTGGATTCATCCATTTTCAAAAAGGGGCATCATTACACCCAACTCGAATGATACACAAGTAAAAGAGAGATGAAGGAAATCCCTACCTTGAACAACAGTAGACCAAAAATTCTTCATTGAAAAAATAATAGTGGTTGAACAAGCTACAGGATAGATGCTTGGGGAAAATTGGATAGGAAACTATAGCACGGGCGCACCAATCCTTGGCGAAGAACAGTTCTGTGAGCACTAAGAGAAAATAGAAATACACTATGAAGAGACGTTCCCAGCTTAGAAAATCAAGGTCCTATATCATATGGAGGGAAATTATTTCAAGGTAATTTAGAGTCAAATCGTGGCCAAGACCATGTGGTTTTAATATTTCAAAGTCCTAAGAGAATTATGATATTAAATATAAAATTAATATGCTTCTAAAATCATTTAGAAGCACTCGAACATGGTTTTAACTTGATTTATGTAAAATACAATGAAGGAAAAGTGAAATTGGAAGAACTTGGAAAAACTATAAATGACTCAATGATGGTTGAGTCACTAAAAATTTGTCCTAAACACAGGAATCACTGATACGAGTCATTGACAAGAGTCACCTACATGAGTCACCAATGTGACCCCCCAACTGCAAGTCACTGACGCCACTCACAAATTCCACTTACCGACACCACTCAACAACACCACTCACGGATCTCGTCCTACAGACGCCTGACCTACCGACACATTTATTTATCGAAGCAAAGCTTCCGAAGAGAGCTTTAGATGCAAACATTCTGACACTGATCTACCGATGCATGCTAATATGGCCAGCGTACCAACATTGAGCTACCAATGCCACTCACAGACGCCTGACTCACCGATCAAAAAATTAGAAATTTTGAAAACTCATGCAATATGCTACTATCGCTTCTCAGAACACCCCAAACAATGGATTTTGAAAAAGTAATAGACCGATGAATTTCAGGACATTATATGAGAAAACTATCAAAATATTATGACCCTCATGAATTCAAATCCAAACACATAAGAATGGGGGGTCTGAACTACCACCCCGTAAGATACCTCTCCTGGATAAACCACCGTGTGTTGTTCAATAGATGCAGTGAAACCTCAATATCCATGAAAAACTCCTCCCACATCTTATATCCCAAACATCAAAAAGTTACGCTACTTAATAACTAACAATCTATACACATGAATTAGAAAATTACATCATCCATGATATGATACTATCTTTTCTAGGTGGCACTGACTCACCCACAAAGTTTTAATCACATCTCAATTAACACGTCTCGGTTTGGAATCTAGTCTACAACTTTTCACATGTTATGAATTCATCACATACTATAGAATAATGAAGAAAGTGATCTTATAAAAAACAAGGTTCATGCAATACATCACAAATCAAAACACAAAATAAAAACTCAAAATATCTCCGGGTATTGGGAACACATATGAGCCTCTAACTCCCAAGTACTATCCTCCAAGAAACCATGCCTTGACAAAAAATAAACCAAAGCAATGCCCCATCCACGCAGAGCCTTCTCTTAATAATCTTAGATCCATAATGTCTCCTCCATGAATTTTTCAATATCCTCGATATCCAACTCTCCCAATTCAATGAAATGAGATTCATCATGAAGATACGAAAAAATATGGGAGACTTGAAATAATTCATGGATCCCCCTTTACTAGGCTGGAAACACCAACTGCTTTGCCAGGTTGCCAACTCACCCCAACACCTTTAAATGTACAATGAACTTGGGAGAAATGTCCCCCCTCTACCGAACCTATTCTACCAACATCGAGGTGAAACCTTTAAGAACATGTTGTCCACCACCTCAAACTCCAAGGGACTTCTCCTATGATCGACTTACCACTTCTGGTAGTACTATGCTACCTTCATTCTCTCACATACAAGATTCACCATATCTTTCATTCTCTACACCACATATGGATGAAGAACAACTTCCTCCCCAACTTCTATCCAACACAAAGGTGAATGGAATGACCTTCTATATAATGCTTCGAATACATTCACGCCATTGGAAAATTGATATCTATTATTGTAAGAAAACTTTACCATGTTCAATTGTCATACCCAAGATATCTGAAAGTCCACATCATGTTCCCTAAACAATTCCTCCAACATTTGGATTCTCATCTATGTCTGCCCATCAGTTTGAGGGTGGAAAGCAGTGTTGATGTGTAACTAAGTGAAAAGATCAAGTTGCAATCCCCTCAAGAATCACAAGGTAAAACAAAAATCCCTACCTGAGTAGATAGTTCTCATAACCTAATTCATTTGTAACACCTCATTCACATACCTCTATTCTAATGCATCCACTACACTTGACTCCTTGATTTAAAATAAGTGATCTAATTTCATCAACTGATCCACTACTATCTAGATTTCATCACATCCTCCCTGAGACCTGGGTAATTATGTGAATAAATCCATTGATATTTCATCCTACTTCAACTTGGGAATATAAAGGGTCTGTAACAAACTATTGGTAACACAGTGATTAGCCTTCACGCGATGAAACACTAGGAACTTTTCCACAAACTCTGCCACTTATCAATTCATCCTGAGCCACGAGAATTGTTCCCTCATGCCATGGTACATCTTTGAAACTCCCAACTATACTAAAAGGAGTGAGTTGTGAAACTTATGGAGAAACCCCTCCCACATATCCACTATATAAATATTCCTCATGAAAGAGTATATGATTCCAACCATCCTTCGACCATCCCTTAGAGGATCACCCTTGTCAATATGATCACAAATTTTCTCTTCCTCCTAGTCTCGCCAATGAGACTCCTCCACCTGCTTCCTTAGAGATGACCTCACTGACACTTAAAATCGAAAGCATCTACTTCCATCCATTACTTAATCTATGTGCAAGGTATCCAAATCCTCTATCTCCTTCCGAGTGACTACAAATTCATGGACCACCTCTTTATGAAACTTCTTCCTCGAAGCATTGGCCACAACATTCACTTTTAATGATGTGTAGGAGATCACAAAATCGTAATCCTATAGAAACTCCATCCACCTCCACTACCACAAGTTCAGGTCTCATTGGTAAAAGATATACCTAGGCTCTTGTGATATATGAAGACTGTTGAGTCAATAAGGTTTTCCTTATGACTTTTCCATTCCATCATGTTTTGAAAATCACAAACACCTTATCTTAATGAAAATCTCATTTTACACCTTGTTTTATTTTCGTAAGGAAAATTTCCTTCCCTAAGGAAATTTATCCTTACATTGTTTTCATTTTTCAATAACATTTCTTTTCTAAGTGTAAAATTAGTATTATAACTAAAAAACACAGAAGCTTATAATACTTAGATATGAATCATTCTTTTTAAGACTCTGAATTCCGACTCTGAACCTCTATGAGTTCGACTCTGAACTTTTACTAGTTCGACTCAGAACTTCTACTAGTTCAACTTCGAACATCTATGAGTTCGACTCCGAAAATTTACTAGTTTGACTCCGAACTTCTACTAGTTCGACTCTAAACATCTATTAGTTCTACTTCAAACTTCTACTAGTTCGATTCCGAACTTCTATGCGTTCGACTCTAAACTTCTACTAGTTCGACTATGGACTTCTATTAGTTCGACTCTGAACATATACTAGTTTGACTCCGATATTCAATGAGTTTAACATAGAACTCTTTATGTTCAGGTTCTTAATTCTTGTGAATCCAGAATCCGAATTTCCTTGAAATTCAGACTCTGTAATTCTATAGAATTCAGGTTCCAAATTCCTACAAAACAGAATCTGAATACCTCTTTATTATAGACTAAGAATTATATATTTAGTATGAATACGGACTATTATACAGTTCTTACATTCCAAACATTTATTTACTTTCATTTTGAACTTCAGTTTTACTTATGATTACATTTGTTCTAATATAAATTTTTTTTGTGCCTTCAGTTATCAACTATCCATTGGTTGTGTGACACGTGTTCCGGTCCCTCTGAATTTCAAGGAGAAATATGATTGTTGGAGGAGGGAGATAACCGTTGGATCTTCTCCTATAAATAAGAGCTCATTTGAAAAGAATAAAGAACACTAGACAACCTCTTTGACATTGGTGCGTACATGTTGTTGAAGTGATTTCTATAGAGAGAGGCTCTTATAAACTCTCAAGTTTAGTGCATAAAGATTGAAGGGATTGTTCAAACTTTTCTTCATTCATACTTGCTTCGTGTGACTCTTATTATTACTGTATACAATCAAGGGCTTCTAGGGATAGGAAGATAGAGGTGTCGACTACCTGATGGTTGAGGGCTTGTGAGGATAGTAAGACAGACTCTGATCTTCGTATCAAGGGATTACCCTGGTGTGGGTAAGACATACATTCATGAAAGTATAAATCAAGGGACCTCTTATCCAGTGTTTTTGGATACCCTTCTCTTTGGGTTAAAAGAATTATTGTTTGTTACTTGTAGTGTTACTACTTGGTTTTCCGCTGTGCATTTTGTATTGATAAGGAAAGTATAAATTTCTTCTAATTCCTTACTTGTACTATGATTTAGTTAGATTCTATATGATTTAAGGTAGAATTTTAGTAGTTGTAATATTTTTTTAAGTTTCATTTCCGGAAACACTTTTCAAGAAACATGAAAGTCTTCAGAACTTAGAGGTGTTGTGAATATTGGTTATGAAAAATTTCCTTAGGGAATTATTAAAAGGTACAATTCACCCCCCTCTTGTATATGAGAATCCCATACTTATATATTCAATCCTATGTTTGGTATAAAAGAGTCTATCATACTTAGACATACCATCTAAACAATTGGTATCAAAGTATTGGTTCCATCTGAATTAATATCACGATTAGATTCAGACGTTTTTTTCTCATATTTCTCGGAATTGAACATTCAGATTCATGTTTCCGGATTCATACTTTTCGGAATATATATTTTCAGAATCATATTTCAGATTAACTTTTTTCTTAGAGATATAATTATTTTTTCTTAAAATGTTTTCTCTTGTTTACAGACTTATACTTCTAACATGTTTGTGTGCCAAAGTTTTTCTAAAGGATGGCAGGATTAAATGTTCATTCTATCGACAACCTATATCCTTCTAGACCACCAATTTTTGATGGTAATTATTATGGGTATTGGAGAGATAAAATGAAGAAATTCATTATCAATAATGGAGTACATAACTTTGTCATGCTTACCGGAGGATATAAAATTCCTGAAAAGGAAGTTAGTACCTTCACTAATTAAGAAAAACATGAATACCAACTCAACTTTAAGGTACACAATACTTTTCCTTGTTCAATGACTTAGATCATATATATCCAAATTTCATCTTGTAAAACAGCTAACTGTATATAGAAGAAACTTAATGTTACACATTTTGGTACATATAATGTGATTGAGACTAGGAGAGCCATTCTCAGAGATGAGTATTATGGTTTTAGTTTTCCTTATAGGGAACCAATTTTTAAGGTTCAATAGAGATTTATGACTATTGTGAATATCTTACAATCAATGGGAGAGAAAGGACTAGATGATGAAGCCATTTTTGACAAGATCAGAGATATTATGCCCAATGAGTGGGAATCAAAGAGAACTATTATCGATGAAAACAGAAAGGTTACTCAAATTTCACTTGATGAACTATTTGGAAATCTTCTTCAACATGAGACTAGAATGAAGAGAGATGATGACAACATAATGAAGAATAATGAAAATGTTAGTGTTTCTTTTATTATAACTTCAAATCATGTGAAAGCTATGTCTCCGGAGAGATTTACTAAATCTAGATCTACAAAATTTGTTATCCATTCTAAATCTAGTGAAAGTGAATCCTCAGAAAATGAATTATCAAATCCTTCTCGAAGGATGCACAAGATAGTTGTACATAGGAAATTTCAATCTAAATACCAGAAGAAGGAAAATAAATACAATAATGATTATAAAGTTACATGATATGAATGCAAGAGCGTTGGACACATAAGACATGACTGCCCTATGCTCAAGAGAAAATAATGAAAGGAAAGGAATTATTTAAAAAACAGAAAGAAATATTACAAGTCCAAAGATAATAAAGTGTTGAAAGTAAATGAAATATGGAGTGCCATTGGTGGAGACTCTTCAGATGAATCTTCGGATTTTGAATCTTCTATACAGAAGAATCTTGGTCTTTTAGCTAGTCTTCCTATTGATAATCATTGCTTGATGGATAAGGTAACAATGTTGAATAAATGACCAATGTTTCTTTGAATCCTAATGATAGTAAATATTATAACTCATTGGATGAAGAATCCTCTTCTGATGAAGATAATAATTTACCTACCTATGAAGATGTTTCTAGGTTTTCCAAACTTATTGAGAATGAGAATTGAAAAATCACGAAGAAACTTTATAGGGAAAATTCTAGGAATACTATTCTTACTATGGAAATTTTAGATCTTTCTAAATATCATGATAAGAAAAATTCTGATTTTGAAATTATTTAAAAAAATCTTGAGGAAGTATGTTCTGAGAAGAATAAAATTTCAAAAGATCTAGAAAACGTAATTTATAAGAAAGATGTTTTTGAGCTTAGCTCTAGTTCAAATGTTTTTAATGAAATGAAATTAGTTATTAAACTCATATCTGAAATATTCTCCTTGAGGAAGTGTTTTTCAAACTTTACCCAAGTCAAGGAAAATTTTGATAAAATGTATTCACAAATCTGACCTCGAAGGAATACTTCTGGTTTTGGTTACAGCAGTTCTAAACCGATTTTTAGTAACAACTACTTTGTTCCTCAAATTGCCCCATTATGTACTAAATGTCAGTATGGTGTTCACTGGGCAATGAATTGTTCCCAAAACAAAACTCAATCTTTATGATTTCATAAGGATTATTTTTCTAAGAAGATGTGGGTTCCCAAAGTTTTTCTTTCTGAAATTTCCAGATCCAAGCAAGTATGGATTCCGAAATCCTAAATTTTTTCTTATTTTCAGAAAAATAGGAAAAGTACCAACAGAAATACATGGTACATGGATAGTGTATGTTCCCGAAATATAACTGGTATCAGAAACTATTTTGAATATATTATCAAGATGAAAGGAGGAAAAGTAACTTTCGGAGATAATGCTCAGGGAGAAATTATTGGTATAGGTAACATTGTTCTTCTTGGAAAAACATTTATTTCAAATGTTTTATTTGTAAAATGTCTTAAGCACAAACTCATTAGCATATGTTAGTTATGTGATGAAGGTTACCTTATGAATTTTAGGAATGATAATTTCTTTGTACACAATTCCAAGGGAGAATTTATTCTCTCTGCCAAAAGGCAAGAGACTGTATACACATTGAACTTAGAAGACCTTAGGAGCCAAGACTTACATTGCCTTAGTTTAATGGAATATCATTCTTCGTTATGGAATATAAGGCTAGTACACTATAACCTTAGGAACATATGAAAACTATCTAAGAATGGTTTAGTTAAGGATATACCAGAGCTTAAATTTGATTCTTCAAAAGATTGTGACCCTTGTCAATATGGAAAGAAACATAAATCAAGTTTTAAATAAATCAGTGAAGTCTCAACAACTGATTCCCTAAAGTTGGTGCACATTGATCTTTTTGGTCCAATACAAACTAGAAGCATCGAGGGGAAAGTACTATGTATTTGTCTTAGTTGATGATTACACTATATTTACATGGGTCTATTTTCTAGCAAAAAATTCTAAAGCTTTATATAATTTCAAGAGTTTTAGTGCCCAGGTAAAAAAATGTGAAAAACCTTCCATTGAAAACTATTCATAGTTATCATGGAAGAGAATTTCAAAATTCTGATTTTGAAACATTTTGTAGAAGAAAAAATATTACTGACAGATTCATAGCACCCAGATCACCTCAACAGAATGGTGTTGTTGAAAGATGAAATAGAATTCATCAAGAAATAACTATAACCATGTTGGGTGAGTATTCTGTAGCCAAACGTTTTTGGGCTGAAGCTTTAAGTACTCATTTTTATACTATAAATCGAGAATTGATTAGACCTTTTCTAAATAAAACTCTTAATGAGTTCTAGAATAGTTTAAAATCTAGACTTTCCTACTTTAATTTTTTTGGTTGTAAAGTATTCATTCTGAATACTAAAGATAAATTACAAAATTTTTCACTAAAATATGATGAAGGAAATTTCATAGGCTACTCCACAACTTCTAAGGCCTGTAGAGTTTTTAACATAAACACATGCACTATTGAAGAGACAGTACATGTCAAATTTTATGAAACTGATCCCTTTGTTTTCAAACAACCCCAACCTCCATCCTCGGATGTGTTTTCAAAAACTGATTATCAACCTATAATAGAAAATCCTTTTGATAAGGAAAATTTTCAAGAATATGCTTCTGAAACATTTACCCTAGAAGATTTACTACCCTATGTTGATGAACAAGTTTTAAAAAACCCAAATTAGTCATTTCTAAAGAATAATCTCTGTGATAGTAGTATTGGTGATGTGAATCAACCTGTAATGACTATATGTTCCATAAGAAATAAAATATAACGTCTAGAATTCCTCAATTAGAACAAAAAAGAACTGATGAGGCTTTAGGTGATGATGATTGGATTAAATCCATGCAAGATGAACTAAATGAATTCAAAAGGAATAAAGTCTGGACCTTGGTTGAAATACCGAAGAAAACATCTATAATTGGACTAAATGGTTCTTCATAAATAGGTGTGATGAAAATGGAGTCATTGTTACGAATAATGATAGATTGGTGGCTAATGGAAATAATCAAAAAGATGGAATAGACTATGAAGAAACCTATGCTCCAGTTTCTAGACTTGAATCTATTCTTATTTTACTTGCCTTTGCAGCATTATTCAATTTCCATCTTTTTCAGATGGATGTGAAGTGTTTTTTCCTCAGTGGTTATGTTCAAGAGGTAGTTTTTGTTGACCAACCTCCTGGATTTGAAGACACAAAACATCCTGATCATGTTTTTAGACATACCAAAGCTTTTTATGGTCTTAAACAAGCCCCTCGAGCATGGTATGATAGACTTACATGATTGTTTATTCAAAATAACTATGTTAAAGGAAATGCAGATTCAAACCATTTTATAAATAATTATAAGAAAAATGTTTTGATTTTTCAAAATTATGTTGATGACATTATATTTGGTTCAACTCAACAATCTTTAACTGATTCCATTGCGGGTCTAATTAAATACGTGTTTGAAATGAGTATAATGGGTGAGTTGACATTTTTCCTTGGTTTTCAAATTTCTCAAAAACCAGAAGGAACATATAATGTATGGATATGAAAACACTATAAGTATTTGTACTCCCATTGGTACCTCAAACACACTTCTTCTTAATGAAGCTGGGAAACCAGTAGATCAAACATCTTTTAGAGGTATGAGAGGAAGCTTAATATTCATGATAGCTAGTAATCTAGACTTGATGTTTTTAGTATGCTTATATGATAGATATCAATCCAATCCTATGGAATCTCATTTAAAGTCAGTGAAATGAATTTTTCTCAACTTAAAAGGAACCATGGAACTTGGACTATTTTATACTTCTAGAAATGATTTTATCTTAAAATGTTTTTCAGATGATGACTTTGGTGGATGTATAATGGATAGATAAAGTACATACAGAACTTGTTATTTCTTAGGAGATTAATTAGTTTCTTGATCATTTAAGAAGAAACACTCAGTAAAACTATCCACTACTGAAGCTGAATATGTAGTAGCTGGAAGTTGTTGTGCTCAAGTGTTGTGGATGCAACACACACTCATAGAATATGGATTGAGTTTTACTAAGACTCAAATTTTGTGTGTTAACACAGGTTCCATTTCCCATAGAAAAACCCTGCACATCACTCTTGTTCAAGACACATAGATATTAGGCATCACTTTCTTAGGGATCACACACTAAAAGGAGTTATCATTATTCTGTTTATTGGAACACTAGATCAACTTGCTGTCATTTTCACAAAATCATTACCCTCCTATAGATTTTAATACATCAAACAGATGTTAGGGATGATAAATGTAAGGTAATATTTTTTAATTAACTTTATGTTGAACCAATCTCCTTACAGTAATAAACTCATTTTCATAGGGGGAGTATATCTGTTATGAAGTTTTTCAAATTTTTCGTAATGTAGTTTTTTTAAAGCCTTTCGTAATGGAGTTTTTCATGTTTCTTGTAATGAAGTTTTTCAAAATTTTCCGAATGGAAATTTTCCGAATGGATATTTTTGTAATGAAAATTTTCAGAATAGAAATTTTCATAATGGAAATTTTCGTTATGAGAATTTTCGTTTATTTTTTCATAATAATGTTTTTTTAATCTATAGTCATTCAAGAAGAATTGCCTTCATTAATCATAATTCTCCAGACAATCTGAAATTATTTCTTGAGTTTTTGTATTTTTTTCAACCTGCTTTTAGTTTCTTTTGTTTTGAAAAATTTCTCGGAATCTTTTTTTCTTAAATCCAAATGTTTTCTTTTAAAAACCTAAAATGATCGGATTCAACCAATTTTTTTCCTTGCGGCTACTTTTACAACCGTCAAATAAGATCTGAGGAATTCTCAACCATTAGATTGGTTTTGGGAGACAAAAGTTCACTTACATCGCCTATATAAAGGACCCCCGATCGTTGTCCCATATCGGTTTCCATGATTTTGTGTCTCGATGCTAGGCCTCTCTACAAAAGCCCATTCCACATTGTTCAGAATTACTCTGATCCGAATGTCTGAAGAAGCCCATAAAATGTCTACTAAGAAGATTTCAGAGTGGCTAATCTACAGGGAAAGGTGTGTGCATCCGTATATTTTCAATAATGAAGATTCTATCATTTAAAAGAACATAAATCTCAATGTATGGGAAAGTATAGCTATTTAAAAGACAACAACTCAAGATGTAGTTTATCTGGATCTTCTTATATAATTCTATAAGTCAGTGTACTTTTTTAAGGAAGCTAAAGGTGACAGGTTTTCATTAAAAGCCTATGGAAAATCCTACAAACTCTCTTACACCAAGGTTACAGTCTTGGTGGGCTTATCATACGAAGGTGATTCTGAATTTTGTTCACACAAGTTACTGGATGTTTAGGGAAGTTTCAACAAGGTGAAGGCTATGGAATTCCTTGGGCTCAAAGATGAAAAAACATCAAATATTTCCCATCTATCGACCAAAAATTAGATTCTACAATTATGGGTACAAGGTCTCATTATTCCCAGAAGGGTTTAGAAATATACCCTTAAGAAGAGTGATATGTACATATTAGATTTTTTGGTAAATATAAGGAAGGTGAACTTCATGAAGCACATCCTTATCATGATTGATAATATCAAGAATGGAAATCTTATAGCTTAGATAATTATGTATCCGGTATTTCTTTCTAAGCTGATAGTTCGAGTCTTAGAATACTTCAAAATTCCATGCAGCTCAAAGCCCAGGAATTTCAAGTTGATGCTGATTAGTGATGAAACCTTAAAGAAGAAGAAAGTTGGTTTTTCAAAACATAAAAGTTATTTCTATGATCGGCCAGACAAGGAGGCTGAAGCTGTCCACATAAAGAGGGAGATAAGTTTTAATTTTTATAAAGTCCTTTTATTCTTTTTCGTAAGGATGTTTGTGCTTTCCAAAAAGGGGGAGATTGTTGAGTCAATAAGGGTTTCCTTATGACTTTTCCATTCCTTCATGTTTTGAAAATCACAAAAACCTTTTCTTAAGGAAAATCTCATTTTACCCCTTGTTTCATTTTATTAAGGAAAATTTCCTTCCCCAAGGAAACGTATCCTTACATTGTTTTCATTGTTCAATCACATTTCTTTTCTAAGTGTAAAATTGAAATTGTAACAAAAAACCTCGGAATCGTATAATACTTATATATAAAGCATTATGTTTAAGACTCTGAATTCCGACTCCGAACTTCTATGGGTTCGACTCCAAACTTGTAAAAGTTCGACTCCGAACTTCTACTAGTCCGACTATGAACATCTATTAGTTCGTCTCCGAACATTTACTAGTTCGACTCCGAAATTTTACTAGTTCGACTCTGAACTTCTATGAGTTCGAATTAAAACTTCTTCTAGTTATACTTTGAACATATATGAGTTCGAGTCTAAACTTCTACTTGTTTGACTCCGAACTTCTATGAGTTCGACTCCAAACTTCTATGAGTTCAACTCCAAACTATTTAAGTTCAGGTTCTGAATTCCTTTGAATCTAGTCTCTGAATTTCCTTGAAATTCAGACTCCAGAATTCTATAGATGTCAGGTTCCGAATTTCTAAAAAACAGAATCTGAATATCTCTTTATTATAGACTCCGAATTCTATTTTTAGTTAGATTACAGACTTTCATAATTTTCTTTCATTTCGAAATTTTATTTACTTTCATTCCGAACATTAGTTTTACTTGTGCTTACACTTTATCTAATATAAAACTATGTTGTGGCTTCAGTTATCAACTAACCATTGGTTGAGTGACATGTGTACAGGTCCCTCCAAAAATCAAGGATAAAAATGACTGTTGGAGGAGGGAGCCGACCGTTGGAGCTTCGCCTATAAAAAAGAGTTCATTTGAAAAGAAGAAAGAACACTAGAAAAGATCTTAGAAATTGGATTTTACATGCTGTTGAAGTGATTTATATATAAGAAGACTCTTATCAACTCTCAAGCTTCCTGCCAAAAGTTTGAATGGCTTGTTCAAAATTTTCATCGTGCAGTCTTTCTTCATACGACTCCGATTGTTGCTGTATACAATCGAGGGCTTCTAGGGACAGGAAGACAGAGGTGCCAAATACCTCATAGTTGAGGGCCTGTGAGGATAGAAAGACAGAATCCATTATTTGTATCGAGTGATTACCCTGGTGTGGGTAATACAGACTTTCTTGAAAGTATAAATCAAGGGACCTCTAATCCAGGGTTGTTGGATACCCTTCTCTTTGGGTTAAAAGAGTTATTGTTTGTTACTAGTAGTGTGACAACATTGTTTTCCGCTGTGCATTTTGTATTGATAAGGAAAGTATAACTTCATTATACTTTCTTACTTGTACTCTGATTTAGTTAGATTCTATATGGTTTAAGGTAGAATATTAGTAGTTGTAAACTTTTGTTATGATTCATTTTCAGAATCACTTTTCCAGAATCATGGAAGTCTTTAGAACTTTGACATGTTGTGAATCTTGGTTATGCAAAATTTACTTGGGGAATTTTTAAAAGATACAATTCACCCCCATCTTGTATATAGGAATCTCATACTTATATATTCGATCCTACATTTGTTATAATAGAGTACATCATACTCAGACATACCATCCTAACAAAGACGACAATGCACCCTTCATTGAGGTAATGCCACCACAACTTCAATGAGAAAACAACCACCGTAAGCTGAAAAAAATTGGTTGAACAATTATGTTTGTGGGGTTGCAACTACCAAGACTTTGAGATCAATACTTGCTACTACATCACCACACATCCCAATAATAGAAAAAAATCATCACAAAACACCTTGAACATCACCCCTTCCTCTGGAAACCTGTGCACTAGAGGACGGACCAACTTCCCCTTATGATTGTGAAACACTTCTAGGAACATTTCACTCCACACAAAATCTTGGCCTTTTCAAGTCAAATTCGTCAACAGAGATCCTAATAAAGTGAAATTTTGTGAAAATATCTAGTAATAGCTTCCCTGACCAACAATTCAAGGAACCTATGCCCCATTATTGGGTTTTTTCGAGGAAACAACTACCTCAACCATCAATGATCCCACAACTACACCCTAATGAGACACCACATGTCCAAGGAAGTGGATCTATAATGTCTAAAACATGAACTTCGACAACTTCCCATTGAGATGGTGGCATCAAAGAACCTCCAAGACAGTTCTGATATGCTCGGTATGGTCCTTCAATGACTTTGAGTATATTAGGATTTCATTGATGAACATGACGATGAATTGGTCCAGGAACTCATGGTAGAAGAATTTGATATGCCACACGAACAAAGATGGTGTGTTCATAACACTGGATGACATAAACATAAACTCGAAGTCCCCACACATACACCTGAAAGTGGTCTATGGTGTGTCTTCCTTATTCTTCCTAAATTGGTGATACCAATACTATAGATTGATCTTGGAAAACCAACCTGATCCACTTAGAAGGTCCAAAAGGCCATCTATCCCTAGGATAGGGTATTGTTTTTTGACCATCACCTAATTCATCCTCTGTTAGTCTATACACAACCCTATACCACCATCATCCTTATTCACAAACAACACCGCAATACCCCATGGTGTCACACTAGGATTCATAAAGACCTTATTCATCAGATTGACAATTTGAATCTTTAGCACCCGTAGCTCAGAAGGCACTATCCGATAAGTATCCATCAAAATCGGACTAGCACTGGGTTGTAAGTATATCTTGAACTCAATGTCTTGTCAAGGGGATAGAGTCACAACCACCTCGGTGAAAACATCCAATAACTACCCAATAACTCTAGGAACACCCACCATACCAGCATCCACAAACTCTTCTGACAGCTCGAGCTACAGGGAAAGAAAAGGTTCCATAAGGAGACAACCTATCAGGAAACTCAACTCTCCCATGAAAGCCATATGTTGTTCGTCTACATCTGAAAACACAAATCTACTCCAAAAGTAGTCAATAACAACATGCATATAGTAAAACCAGTTGATGCCAAGGATAACACAATATGGGTTCATTTTTAGATGAAACAGATCCCCACCAGACTGATGCCGCCCCAACATTAGTCTACATCCTTATCAAATATTAAAAAACTGGTGTGACCTATGATTGGTGTACATAAAACATAGAGAATGTAAAGTCTTTATAGGTCTATTACTAGAGAATGGGTTAATTTGGGTTCAAAAAAAGAGTTTGAATTTCCGAAACCAAACAAGGCACAAACATGTGTACTAAACACGATGATCGTACCTCAAATGATCTTCGTCCCTGCTTGAAATGCTTCCTCTACTACGTGAAACTAATCGTACCCAACTCCTCTTCCCCATTTTAGTCGACTACCTTCTTGAACATGCCTGAGTTGAGGTCCCTGAAGAACACCCATAGGCTAGCCTCCTCCTTATTCAAGTCCCCCCCGGCAGAGTAGGAGCCTAATATCCCAACTAATAAAATGGCCTGGCTGGAAACTACTATTGAGGCGGGCATTGAACCTGTACACCCCCACCATACTGATAAAAAACTAGGTATTGAATCTGAAGCTTTTTTTGACCACAAAAAGATAAACCCCTTGGCCTCAGGCCACTGGGAAAAGTATGAGGACCAGAAGGTCCAAACTGAAACAACTGGGGTTGGATCCCCGATGTACAAAACCTCGAAAGTCCAAATGCAAGAGACCTACTACTAATAGACTTCCCCCTTTTAGAAATTATTTGGATCCGCTATCATGGTAAACCTCCTCTAGAGTGCATCCTTTCCACTACCTCATCCTTTTTCTGATCCTCTAAGTATGTCGGTAAGGTAAAGGGAGTAACTGTGTACTATAAAGAGTAATGAAGTGTCTCCTCTATGCATCTCACCCAAGACTCCTCATCTGGAAAGTTTTCCAAGGAAAAGTGAAGAAGATCCTTACACATGTTCCCCATCTCCCTCAAACCCTACCAAAGGGAGAGTAGCTCTTGAATCTTCTCAGACTTCAGGGTTGACGAATGAAATTCTTCCCAGAACTCCTTCTCAAAATCAATCAACAGAACATCACCTTCCTTTATCCCCCCCCCATGAACATTGTACACCACGGATGCTCATCTTCCCTCATCTGACTAACCACCAACTGAACCTAGTACTATTTCAAAGACCATATCATGCTAAAAGGGATCACCATATTCTAAATAAAACTCTCTGTTTATGTAACTGAAATGATTCCTTCATACTTTCCCATAATATACTACTAGAAACCAAGAAGGTTCTTCTAACACTGAGCATCCTCCCCCATTGGGTCAACCCTCTATCAGAAGAATGGGTCAGGCTGATGAGCCTCTACTACTCGATCCAATCATGGACGATGGCTGAGTTCTATAGCTGAAAGGTAAACAAATAACTCTTAACACCATGTAGTACAAAAAAATTTAGGATTCATTTTAACTCATTGTTTATTAAAATTTTCCCAAAATTCAAAAAAAAAACAATATCAAAATTAGTCATGATTCATGTACCTGTCATAGTGTCTCTACCTTACTAATAGTGTATCCTCACTTGGTCATTTAGTAATCCCATAGTCCTTGCATCAGATCATTTGGGTCCCTAATATCCCATGTCCTAGGAAGTCTTCCATGGCCTATGTCATGGTACAAGATCACCTAACACTACTTCTGTACCATCCCATGAAATCTTCTCTGTGTTTATCCCCAAAATACATGTTATCTCACAACCATAATATCTGATACCCTTTTGTTATAACCCTATTTCTTTAAGATGAGGTAAAGGATGGGAAAGTGTCGTGACCTTACTTATTAAATATGAAAAAACGATAATGGCCCCCCTTAGTCCCACCTCCAGTAGGCCCTGGGGTGGTGAAAAACACTAAGGGTATAGAAATCTCACAAAAAGGGGAGGAATTAACCATTTTATAGTAACCAATATAAGGAGATAAGATGTACTAACCTCAAAACAACTCCAATATATATACATATATATAACGAAACTAAAATCCATTCCTCATGCATGTATAAAGTAAAACTAATAGAAATACAAATAAAACTCCATGCACCAAAATAAAACTAAGCAGCAGCAGAGAAACTATCCCCAACAACTGAGCCAGTATGGTCCCCAATGGTCTGTGTAATCCCCATGTAAACAAGAAAACAGTTTTATATACATAGGGTGAGAATACATTTATAATGAGTAGGAAATGCCTAAGTAACTCATTCACTAGTGGGAGAAGCATACTAATGACACTATGGGAAAACAACATATACTCAAAAGAACCTAGAATGTATACTCTTATAACCCATCCTCACCAAGTCACGGTCAAAAAAAACAAAAGTTATGTAAATTAAAGAAGTAAGAACATCGATATTTGGGTACCCCACACCACTTCCCACTATTTAACTGATGATCCCTAACTGAGAACATCCTTACACAAACTGTCTCTTCTACAATCCCAAATGTCACAACCTACCCACACACACATAGGTCACATACCACATCCCACCCCCAAAAACCTGTGCCACAACACATCACATCCCACCCCCAGACACCTAGGCCACCAAACCACAACCTCATATTGAAGAAACTAGGGAATGTACAATGTATATAATCCCAAATTCAGTTGGGAAGCACACCTCTCCCCAAGTCACTTAGGCCTCACTACTGCAGCACAATCTTCTAGAAGATTCTAGGGATACAAATTACTATTAGAGGGAGAAAAGAAGAGTCAATAACCATCCATCCATCTTCACATTGGTATTCTAGGAAAGGACACCATCCCCTATAAAAATGGGGGTGTTCGGTATGTATTTATCAATACGGGTGGGGTGACTATAGAAATCACAAACAACTATATGTATATATATATATGTACCAAACACTTACCCTACCCTACGGGTTTTCAAAAAAACAACCAAGCCATTCCAAAACATCCCTTTCTCCCCACCCTAGATTCCCGTACCACAAAGAATGATGGTTAGTTCCATAAGTCGATAAATGGATGTTTCTTTTTTACAAGCCACTACTTGAAACAAACCCCCATGTAAACCTTTTAACCACCAGTCCTTCTATATTATTAATTAATTCATTTATTGATTCCATCCCTAATCGGGAAAATACAAAACACAATGCACCACATGTTCCATCACGACCCATGCATACTTCATAAATTCACTAAAAACTTTGGGTGAAAGGACGATGAAAGGTAACAACATCCTTCTTCAAAATCACCCCCCTATACCATCCTCAGCAGCCCTGCTGCACGAAAAGCACCACATCCAGCAAAACAAAGCACACCCAGGTTATAGTCCCACTGCACACTCCCCTCTCTTGGACACATGTTCAACCACTTCCACATTTATTCTTCAATTTAATGCCACCTTTTCCTTCCTCTCAACAAGTAAAACCCACAACATACATCATCACAACCACACTCAGTAGCCCCATTTCTTAAAAACACAACACCTTGCACACATAGCACCAGAAACATAAAAAACCTGAACCTACTGCCCCATTGCCCAACCACTACCCATATGTAGTCCCATCGCATAACAAGTTCATCCATTCCACAATCAACTAACCTCTCAGCCTAAGATTCCATTACAACACCTTCACCATCCTATACACACAACCATACTCCCAACCATAGTACCACACAAACAGCACACACAAGGCCTAACAGAAACACACACATCATATAGACACACTAATAAGGAAAAGATTATTCAAATTTAGCAATAATTTTTTCTTTAATTCCACGTTATAATATGGGGTTTATCACATAACATGTTCGATTATAGGGGATCAATTTATTTAAAAGAATATACATTGTTAACCAATTTCATAATTATATGGATGTTTACCGAGTAGCAAAAACAAGAATTCACAATACATATAGGTGGGAAATAGATACAAACAATGGCCATGATTTTCAAAAGGCATACAACCCTTAAAAACATGACATGGATCAATGATGACATATAAGACGATTTAGTCATCATCATCGTCTTCTTAGCTGATAATTTATTACTTCATTAAATTTGTATTCAGCCATTTTCACAAGGAGAAATTATTACACCTACCCTGCATGATACACAAGTAAAAGAGAGAAGAAGGAAATATCTACCTAGAACAACAACCAACCAAGGATTCTTCCTTACACAAAAATCAAGGGTTTGCGTGAGTAGTAGGAATGACTCCCGGAGAAAATTGAACATTCTTCTGTTGAACAGGTGCATGAATCATTGGGAAACAAATGTTCTAGGAAAACTAAGATAAAATATAAATGCACTGGGACAAGAAGGTTTCAGCTTAGAAAATCCATATCCTATATCAAAGGGAGGTAAACCATTTCAAGGGCTATTAGAGTCGGATCGTGGCCAAGACAATGTGGTTTACATATTTCAATGTCTTGAGAGCATTAGGATATTAATGATATAATTAATATCATTTGAAATTCCTTCATAAGTTCCCAATATGGATTTAAAATAGATTTACATCAAATAAAATGGTGGAGTGGTGAAAATAGAAAAACATGGAAGAACTGGAAATGACTCCCTGATGGGTGATTTACAGACATGAGTCAGTAATAGAGATTCACTGACACCTGACTCACCGATGAGATTCCGTGACATGACTCACCGATATGAGTTACTAATGTGACCCACCAATAGTGAGTTATTGATACCACTCATCAATTCCACTCCACAAAGCACATCCTACCGATACCAAACTTATTAGTGACCTGAGTCACGGACACTGAGCTACCTACTTGAGATACATATGCCAAAATACTAATGCTGATCTACTGATATGAGCTATTGATTTCAACTTAACAACTCTTAACTAATGACAAGACTCACTGATGCCTGAATCACCGATGAAAAAATTGGAAATTTTGAAAACTCTTGAAATGAGCTACTATTTCCCCTCAGCACACCACAAAAACTTGATTTTGACAATGTAATGGACTTGAGTGGTCTGGCCCATTACAAATTTTAACCTAATGTAACATAATATTTATGAATAAGTTGTCATTATTAGATAATTTTTACCTAAGGACTATAAATTTGAAATCTATATTTTATGATTCAACTTCTAAATGTTTTATGAATTAATTTAATATATTAAATGTATAATGTATTAAAATAATCATTGAGAAAAATATTACATGAGTTCTAAAATATCTAATATTGGTTTGTAAACAATAGTAAATATTTTGAAATTTATAATTTCAATAATAAATTAAATATTTTTTCAAGAAAAAGGTTTCATAGATTTATAATTTTTACTTATATTATAATAATGGCATAAAAATCACAGTATTAGAAAAAAGGGTATATTGAAAATATTACTAATAATATGATTCTGAAAACCCCATTATTTCCCCAAACTATTATTTTTTACATTCATAATTTAAAAAATTAGTTCGTTTTATTTAATTTAAATTCTAAAATTTATATATTTATCTTTCGAATATAAAATATAAAATATAGGAATAATATTTTTTATTGAAAAATAACATTTTTAAACATTATGTGAAATTATTATTATTTTAGATCATTTTATAATGTAAGATACGTTAATATGTAATTTAATAGATAATAATATTTTAAAACTAATCAATTTAATCTACTTGGAAAAAATATAAAATATTTCATAAAATGGTTCTTTTAAAAAATAATGAAATACTATTTATACTTAATATGCACTAATAAATACGAGTAAAATTATTTATTTTTATAATAAAATTTAATTTTAATTATACATTGATATGAAAATATGCATTATAATTTCATATATACATCATATCATATTTTAAAAGTAATATTATTAATATTGATATGTAATATATATATATATTTACAATATGTTAATTTAATATTTGAATTTCATTATGATTTATACTATTTTTAGTTTACTACATACAAATAAAAGAATTTTGTATACTTATTATATATATATTGAATGACCAGATCTACAATGACCATATTTTCAAATATAATATTTTTAATGGCCATATTCCATTTATATATATATTAATATATTTAACCATACTAAACTTTATCCCTTCACACTTTCCATTTCCGTAGTTTTTATTTTAGATATCAAAACCAACTTTCTCCTTTCATGGAATTGTTTATCATTTTATTTTTTATACTAATAGTTTTTATTGAGGGAGATGGTGGTCCATGGTAGTTTCTAGTTCAAAAAATATTATTCTTTTCAATTTATTATCCCCTTTTAATTTTTCCATGTTTAACAGATGTGTCATCCTTTATATGTAATAATACATTGTATATGATACATGGTTTCACGTACCTTAATTTTATTGTTACATTAAAATTTATTAATGTGTTTTCATCAATGTTTTAAATATTTTAGTCCTTAATCTCATATAAAATATTAATTCTTTTAAATAACAATGAAGCACTCTTTATAATTATAGGGAAAAAAATTAATGGCTCCAAAAAATTATGGGATTAGATTTATAAATGAATCGTTGGATGAATGGTTATGAATAAAATTAATAAAATTATGAAATATATACATATACGTTTTAATTAATCTAAATATTTTTATTATTAATAATAAATAATCATTAATTGTTTAATAATATAATTTCATGATTAAAAGTCATATTTTTCTAAAGAACTGTATTTTCTAGGTGTTTAGAATTTTTATATAGAATTTTTTTGATAACTAATTAAAAACGGTTCATAAATAATTTTTTTGATAATATATGGAAAAAAATCAAACATTAGTCATCTAATGGATAGGAATGAAGAAAAAATCATTTGTAGGTAAAATCAGTTATTTTTCAAAAAATTGTTTTTATGTGCACATTGTGTTTTCAATAAATAAGTTATTTAAATCACATTGTATTACTATTTTTAACTAAATTTTTAAATTATAAAATAATTTAAAAAATAACATATAGTAAATATTTTATTATAGATATAGAATGAATGTAATGTTAGTTTTATGCTTATAAATAAATTTTTATAAAAAAATCATTTCATTTTTCACATTAATTCTAAATTTATTTTCTTCCAATAATAGAATATGAATTTTAAAATCATGGTTCCATATTTGTGATCATAATTTTAAAAAAAATTAATCATTACACTTTTTTTTCATAATTAATGGCTAAAATAGAAAAAAATGTGTGACCATGGTTGGGGTCCATATGAGTTTATTTGGGGATAAACTTAGAGACAAGGGTAAATGTTCCAATTAAAATTTTCTAAATCGTATTGTTTTATGATATTTAAACCTTATATTATCTTATCTTAAAATTCTTCACCATTGTTCCAAATTTCACATGAATGTAACAATATATTATTGAAATCTATAAATAATTTTGTGTGTTTCCCTCCCCTTACTTACAAATTGGAACCTCTTATCTTTGACTAATCAAAAAAATTTATCCTTATATCTTTTAAATTATAAAAAAACAAATAATATATTTCTTCCCATTTTTTTAATTATTTATCTTACCCTAATTCCATCCTACGAATGCATTAGGTTTACCCAAAAGATGTCTCTCAATGAAAAGGTTGTAATATTACCGGACCCTTTTAAATTTTATTTCTTACTCTTGTTCATATAAATTATATATATCCATTTTAATATGTTAAATCAAATATCATGAATATAATGAGATTTTATTATGATTATGGGAAAACCATTTTACACCTCACTTCTATCAATTGGGAATTTGATGTATCAATCATGTGTTTGTATGTACTACCATACCATTATAGCAATATAATTCATTTTACATCATCATAATTCATGGTTGGTTATTATGATTAATTTAATATATATATATATTATTTATTAAATAATTATACTTCTAGAATTATAATATCCAATATAACTTCTCACCTTCCAATCTGTTGGAAAAAAATAACCTCTCTTGTGCATACGTGTAGACCACCACCTCTACAAAATGATGTCATTACTTATTCATAAAACATTAATGAGTGATTATAAAAGATTAATTATTAATTAAATATTATAAAAATGACAGTGTTATTAATATTGATATGATTGAACCATGATCAAATTGAAAGGACCATATCTACCGTACTGAAACATTCATGAAACAAAGAATCTCACACACTAAATAATGATGATATAAAATGATTGTTAATGAAAAATTAAAAATATATTCTATGTAAAAATGTGTGGTATTATAATTATGAATATGGTTCTATAATATAATTATAATAAAATTAAATTTATCATGAAATATTTTAAAATTAATTTCAATACACATAATACCCGAATTAAGGGTTTCTTGTTACACTTTTATTTGTAGGAGACAAACGCCAAATTAACCACTTGTTACCTTAATATGGTATATATAGTATTTATTTGATATTTTATATCGTGATTTATTTTATTAATATTATTTAATGTTTTATTTGATGTTATTTATTTTATGGGGGTTATGATTCAAAAGTTACCAATTCATTAAGGGTTTTTAATACAATCTCACTTTTTCAAGAGATTATATGTGCTTTAATTTTTAATTATTAAAGTATATGTTATATATCATATAATATTATTTATTATATTATCTTCATAATATATATATATATATATATATCATTTTTTCTTTACATTTTCTTCTCTCTGTGTACTCAAATTTATAACAGAACGTTTTAGGAAAAATAGACTTTGTTTTTATACTCAAATAGGAATTTTTTTCTTCCATGTCCATATTTTCATTAAAATGTTTTAATGAATTTTTTTATTTTTATACATATATTAATTGAACTAATTTTAATCTATGTTTATCTTTTTATAAAAAATTTAAAATGAACCATTATTTCTTCTTCTAAATGAGGTACTTTTTTCAAGAGGTGTCTATAGAATCTTCTTTAATGTATAATAAAAAACTGAATTTTCATTCCATCATTAGTAATCATAGTTTTAAATATTTATTTTTAGGTTTACATGGTTATTTTATATTTAAAAAATTTCCTTAATATTCTAAATTTTTTTATGTTCTAATTATATTATTTAAAAATTGAAATGATATTTTCCTAAAGAAATGTTCCAATGATCTATTAATGGTATTATTTTCTATTCAAATATCCTTTGATATTACTTATTTTTTAGTATAGTTATTATCCAAAATTACAATCTTCTTTTTCTCTATAAGTTTATTGAATTGAATTATTTATTCTTAATGGAACTTATTTTCTTTTCCATTGGTCAATCATTAACAAAATTATAATTTTTTTCATGATCATATGGAATAGAAAATAATGTATTATAACAATTTTATTGGGGGGTATATTAATTCAATCAAAGTAATTTATTAATTTTTATTATTTATGAGCTCAAAGAGTAAACAAGATGTTATCCCATTCACCAAATAGGGAACACATGAGGTTATCTTATGCCTGAATGAGGGTACAAAAAATGATATCTGAAGCCCAAAGAGTGTACATGGCTCGTTAGATAATTAGAAACATTTGATTAATTTATTGTTATATATCCTTGAAAATTGATTTTTATAATTATGGTTATTATACACTTATTATACCAATATATGATTAATTTTCTTTTTATTATGATATGATCCTTTGACCCAAGATCATTGATTCTTCTTTGGTTAATTTCTTATGAACTTAAAAATCGTAATTCCAATATTATGATCTTTTAATTTTTGGGTATGGTTTTTAAATGTTAATAAAATATTATCACACCCCTTATAGACATGTTATACTTACATAAGATCATTGATTGATTTCTCCAATGCTTACCCTGACCAAGCATATGTACTCAACCTTTATTATGTTTCTTTCCCCAAGTTATAAAGAATGGATTTATGTATGGTATGACTAAAAGTTTCTTATGTTAGAATATCATTGCAAGAAATGTTGAAGATCATTAACTAAATAATACTATTATATATCTAGTCTCTAATGTACCTAAACCATTATGGATATGGGTTGTGTATTATTTTGAGATATTGTGAACGTTCATATTAAATGATGTAAAATATAAGTATGTAATGTTTTTTACCTTAGATTTAATGATTATTGATGGAAATAATAATTATATATTGGATTTTTAAAGGTTATTTAACTATTAGAAATGTGACTGTTAAAATAGTAATAACAAAATTAGAATTAAAATATTACTACTTGAATAGTAAAAATACTATTATTTGAAATGATAAATTAAACTTATAAATAATGAATATAATAAAATAAATAAATAAATAATAGTATCAAAATAATATTAAACAATTATTCAGTCAATGTAGAAAAATGAAAACATATATGTAAAATTATAGTTATTTTATTTTTTATTAATTAATAAAATAATAATTCTTATATAATAATTATATATTAATATTACCTAATATATAAATAAAGTTTATAAATATTAATTAATTTTTTGAAAGGGAATTTCTAAATTAGGTAAGATTTTTTTAATATTTATAAATATTAAATTATTGAGGTGAATTTTGAAATATGGTAAATTACAATACTGAACATTATAAGTTAAATGCATGATTAATTGCATAATAAATGATTTAATTGACCATTATATTTATATAAAATGAATAAATTACATTACATATGAATAATAATAATTATTATTTATATTAATAAGTTAAAAAACGATGTGATTGATATTTTATTAAAAAAACATCCACCTTACCTATATATATATGCCTCTTCCACCTATTTATCTTTACTACAAAAATTAATTAACATTACAAATACCACAAAAAACCATCCTAAAACCTCCTAGAAATTTTTAATCCCAATTATAACCAAAATAATAATCCTTCAATCTTTAAATATAATTCCAAATGATTTACGTCAAATAGATAAAGTAAGTCTTCAATTTCATACACCCTTTTGAATTATTCTCTTTGTTCCATCCACTTCCACTTTATAATTTTGATAAATTTTGTTTAATAATATTAATAAATATTTAAATATTATTCAATATGAGATATAGTGTCACATAGTTCATTTAAATCAATTTTGTAGTCATTCATAAAATCTGTTTGATCATGCATGTTTAAAATGAACTATTCGGATTATGTTATGAATCAAAAATTACTTCCTTACATGGATATTTTTAAAAACGAATTTTATTAATGAAAATAGAAGTTACTAAATTATTAATATTCTTTAATGATAAAATTTTCATTATTTTGTAATATTAAAATTATAAAGGTCTATTTTTTATGCTCAAAAAACAATCAAAACGGGATGTGTTTATCAATTTAAAAATAAATTTGATCAACAAAATGAGGATATTACAAGACACTTGTATGGTAAATAATATATATAAATACAATTCATTATATCATTTATCAAATTGAAAAACCTATTTCCATTACTTAAATATCAAATAAGTTTTGAACTATAATTCAAACTACTTCAAAATAGATGGAACAAACAATATTAATATAATAAATAGATAAATTATGACAATATATTTACTTTAAGTGGTGGAATAAATTTTTTTGAAACATGTAATAAATTATTTTAATATTTCTCTTCATGAGGTTAGAGTATAATTGATGTTATGTCAGTACTCATGGTAAGGGTTCCTTCCATTTTTTCATACATGCAGTTATGTTCCATATCACCATATTTATTCCTCACTAATTATTTACAGCTTTCAAATATGATTATTTCATGTTCATTATACCTCTATTTCATTAATTTTTTGTGTATATGAATGTATACGTACTTATAATTCCAATATTTTCTTTAACACCCAAATATTTCATAGTACGTTATCTCTGCAAATAAATTCAATAACTTGGGATACACACAACACTGACTTCGAGCGCACCACTACTTATCAAACTTACCATTCAAAAACATTTTATGAATAGTATTTACTGAATTTTTAATTTTATATATTCTATATAATTTTAGAATCCATATTATGTGTTTCTTAGATGAAATATATGAACAAAATGATTTTTTTAAATAAAAGAAGTATTTTTCAAAAACTTCAATTTTACCACCTTTTAATGGTGAATTTTTTTAAATTAATATTTGAAACTTTTATATATTAAATTTAATGAAATTAAATTATTCTTTGGAAGAGGGAAGTAAAAATTTAGTTTGGATAAATTTTTGGTACTTTTCTAATAAATTTCACATTTTGATGAATAGTTAAAAATACTAAATTTTAATTGAAATCAATATTTTTAATAAAAATAATTTATTGTGTTATAAAAAATTTTTAGTGTTTTTAAAGTATAATTATATTTTTTTCCATTTAATATAATCTAAGTAAATCGATGTAATTTCACTTTTAAACTGGTCATAAACAAGTGTCAATCATTTGATAGTTATTATTTCATAAAAACACGCTTTTTTGTTTTGACAATGGAAAATAATATTAAATTAATTTATTCCTCTTATATGTTCTGAATTTTGAAAAATAGATTCCATATTTGTAATAAGGAGGTCCAAATTGTGTAAATATTTAACTTTTATTTTTATACATTATGAATATTTACTTGAGTAAATATTTTATTTACAATGATTAAAGGGTAAATTTTGTAAATAATGGTAAACAAATATTGTTATAATAATATTAAATTACCCTAACATGTGTCCTATTACTATTGGTTAATACATTTCCAACCATGGTCATCCTTGGGACTATTTGGGGACCACATTGAGCCACTTGAGAGTGATAATGACACTTTATATTAAATAATTTAATGTGAAGACAAAAATGACATAAACATATATCTTTTAGTAAAAAAATTTATACAAGAGGTTCTATATGTTATATTTTCAACTATAAATATTTATTTGAAACATTATTAGGTTTCCTACATCATGGTTTTTTTAAATTATTTTTAGACATCAAGTAAATAAAATTATTTGTGACACAATAATGATGTAGTGTTTACCTCATTAATGAATGATTTAAATAAATGAGATTAAAAAAAATTAAACAATATCCAAAACCTGTCAAATTGTTATTAGATTATTTTATTTCTAACATGATCCATCTTATCATTTACTTTAATGAGTTTTGGACCTTTATAAAAATAAAATCATTATATAATAAAATAATAGTTTCAAACATTCATAAAGAGCCCCTCCTCCCCCTTATATAAATCCCTCACCTATAACGTGTTTCCCACACCTATAAAGCCCCTGGGATCATCCATCATCTAACCAATTAAGATCCCTACACCCCTTTATTCCTCCTTGATTCCTTACATTAGGAATAAGGAACTTCAAGGAAGCCATTTGTTTCAATCCAAAGGGAGTTACCCGATTTAAAGTTAATAACTCCTCTTACGTTCTTTTCTTTTATTTTACATTCCCAACCCAATAAAGTCTATCATTTTATTTATTTTATAAAAAACCATTATCCAAAATAAAATATGTTGTTT
Organism: Viscum album; assembly: GCA_963277665.1. Lineage (NCBI taxonomy): Eukaryota > Viridiplantae > Streptophyta > Magnoliopsida > Santalales > Viscaceae > Viscum > Viscum album. The sequence goes on from OY728123.1 coordinate 674,542,595, forward strand.
TTATGAAAATTATTTGAACTAAACTTACACACACCTCCATCTAATGGGTATAGAACATAATGTTTCTGTGGGCATCAAACTACTGCCTCACGAAAGGATGATTGTTCATTCTTCTACTACCACCTATTATAGTGGCCATTATAATGGAACTATAATTATATATGATATTTATTTTATCAAAAATCTTCTATAATTATCTTTTATATCATACCATTATTCTTTTTGTGTTGTATATATACGATAATATCATTTGAGGAAGTGCATACTACCGCCCCCTCAAAGTTATATGAATCGTTCATACCATACATGGAAAGTATAAAGGATGGGGTTAATGAAATTATGTAAAATATATAAAATATTAAATTATTCTTGAATAATATTATACCTATGTATCATTTGGTTTTATTTACTTTTATAAAAATTAGTGGAAGTAGTGTTCGTGCATATGTACGGATATGTGTCTCCACTAACGCGATGAGATTCATTACCCATCGTAACCATTCAGGAATAATTTTCCTTTGATTATTAAAAATAATTTTTATGAACATGATATCATTATGGATATGAATAAAATAAATCTTATCCCTAAAAAATATGAATTACGTAATAAAACATATAAAGGAAAATGAATCAGTTAACATTGGAAACAATGATACTACTAATATATTATTAACAAAGAAATCATAGACGATAATAAATGATATCAAATTTATGTATGTGGCTCTTGTATAATTTAATAACAATGATTTAACTATTATACATATAGTAAACATACCATGTACCAATGAAAAGTACTTGGTATGGGTTAAATCCTCAATATCATTATTATTTGAGATTTTTTTTGTAAGTATTTACTAGGTCATATTTATTATCCATGTCCATGTCAGATAAAGTTGTTTTCAAAAGTATTCTTTTTAATGGTCTCTTCAACTAAAATATCATTTTAACAGTTTATATATTTATTTTTCTAAATCATTCTAATTAATGTCCATGTTTTCATCATGGTTTTTGAAGGATTTATTTATATTGACATGAATATTTTAAAATGTTAATTCTTTAATAAGTTTCAAAGTGGTATGGGACACATTGATTAAAAATGACTTTTAAATGTATTATTTTGTAAATTATGTGACTTTTAAATGTTTTCATGAAAAGGTAATACTTCTCTTAAAGAGTTTTACTAGTCATTTTCAACTATATCAACATCCTTTTGGATATTATTTTTGATTGAGGTTGATTTATTATAAATACAATATTCAATATTGTATTGAATGAGTTATCATATGATTGACTGTGAATGTGCTATTTTTCTTCAATTCATGATTTATGGTTAATTTATTTAACTTTTTTATGCTAGTTTTAATATGAATGTTTATGTAATGTTTCAACATTTCCATTTGAGGAATGCATTAGAATTAGTATGCGAAGTTTAGAGCCCGCCAGAGCTCCTTGATGTATCAGTGGGTCTCATGAGACAAACTAGTGTCTTGGAACAAGGCCTTGAAAAAATATTATTTTTATTCTTGGCACGAGGCCTTGGCTATGTGGTTATGATTTCTAGCATTATGCATCCCATCATTATGAAATTACCTATTGATTTTACTTGTGATTATTCGACTTATAGAATATCCATGTAAATAAGTAAATATCATTATCTGATTTATCTTTTCCATATTATGTTGAATATTATGTTCAAAATGATTTTGTTTTAGTTTTATACATTTCCTTAGGTGTTAATTCTTATTTATGAAACATTCGTCTATATTTTTATCCTTAATGAGTATCTAAGATCACCCATTTGTATGTTTTATTTTTCCCAGGATGCGAAGATGTATATTATGACTGACCTACAGGGATAGTCTAAGGGATATGAATATAGTTAATGGATAAACTTGTTGTTGTTTTTCATTTTATTATGTAATGTAACATTCATGTATGTAATATATTTTCCAAGACTGCTAAACTAATCGGTCTTTCCAGACTGGATTCCTTGTATTCATGAAAATATATTAAAACAATGAACCGACTCTAGGTAACTGTGGTCGGGGTGTTATAGTTGGTATCATAGGAAGTATAGAAATAACATTAGAAACTATATTTAAAAAAAACTCTGATTATAGAACATTACCCTAATATAGACTTTGGGGATTAGTATAGAATAACATCCTAGAAATTTTGTAATGTAGAGATTTTGTGAATTTTACAATAAATAAATCCCTGTATGGATACAAGAAGGTTGAGGCAGCTCTGGCACAAATATACCTAGGAGTGAAAACTCCGACATGGAGTTTCGGTCTTGACTTTGGGTATTCTAGTACACGACAACAAGACTTGATGCACTCTTTTTTATGAAACTCTCTAGGGATATTCTTAGGATAATTCACATTTTCATTACAAGCCCTTATGAAGTATTTAAGAATAAATACTTCCTCAAAGAAAAAAGTTTTTTATGATTATAGATTATATGCATAATATTTTCAATTTACGTTAGGTATTTTACAAGTTTGGAATTATTCATTGTGATTCATAGACTAACCTAGTGTATTCCATTGTTTAGAAATGGCACCCAGTAGAAGGAATTAGAACTCCAACAATACCCGTGAATCAAAGAGTAAGAAGGGTCCTATCATTCATGGTATTAAGGAAAAATTTAGGAATGAAATAGTCTCCCATGTATTATCATCATATGATGAAATAGTATCATTTGTTAATAGGATAAGTAATTAATTATCTATGTCCTTTGTCTTTAAAGGGAAGCAAGATAAGAAAAGGATGGTAGAGAGAAAGATGGATAAAGGGTATAAGGGAAAGAAGGATATTCCCATTTGTGAAAAATGTGGAATGAATCAACTTGATAAATTAATGAAGGTACTGAGAGTTTGTTATAAGTGAGGAGAAAAAGGAAATAAAGTACATGATTTCAAGATTTAGAAAAAGGATTCAAATGTACAATGATTCATCTATAAGGAGTTGGGACACTACATGAATCCATTTCCCAATCATCACAGTATACCAAAAATGATGTTGCTGGATAATAATCAAGTTATGATATTACCACAGAAGAAGATTAATGACTAGTATTCTTAGGTTGATATTAAAGAATTATGTCATTTGAGTGTTGTATCAACGATGTATTTGTTATAATACTTATGGAGTATATAAGGATTGTACTATAGAACTATTTCATTAAGGATTTGAGATTGTGTGGTACCAAGAAGACTGAGTCAATAGCGAGTTAATATTTTTGGAAAATACATGGTTAGAGGAAAGATAAAATTAAATATGGTCTTGATACTGTGCTATTTATTTTGGAACATGACATGATTGATTTGAATAATTATATTAGATATTATTTACTACCTTGGAAATAATTAATGGTTTTTTATTTCGTCATTGTTAGTGATTACAAAGTATTTGGATTTAATGAGTACATCCAATTTTCTATGATTTATAGAAGGAATAAGGATGTACATACCATTTCAAATATATATTTCTGGAAATTCATTTTATTACCACATTTTAATAGAATACACAACGACGGTATTCAAATGTATATTTTGTGACCTTACTTTTAAATGTTCGACTATGAGTTCGGACAGAAGTATTGTGGATAAGTCTAATGGTTAGAATAGATTAAGTATGACATTGGAAACCATTGTTAATGTTAAATCATTTCTTAAGATTATTTTTGGATTTTCATAACAAGGACTACCTGGAGGTCGAGCGATAACATGTCGCGTTCAGCAAGGCCGCGAGACTTGAACCCACAAATGAAGGGTGGCAAGGGTACATCACATACCACTGGCCTATGTGATGTCTTAATTTGTATAATGTAGGTATTTTTTAAAAATTATGACATATGAATTATAAATTAAACATTTTAGGAACCCTATACTATAAGGATAAATAGAGTATTATTGAATTCTATTATCCTTTGGAATAAAATATGAGTTTGTGGTAGGAATTAGTTGAAAGATGAAATGATAATTTTCAAGTATATTTTTTCCCATTTATTCTATGAATAAATTATGTCTTAAACTTTAAAAAATGGATCTTAAAACCAAAAATGTGTTTTCTTAATATCTTATGTTTTTTTGAACTGATGATATTTATAATCATAATAGATTGATGGCTTTAGCCCCCTCAATTTTAGACTTGTTTTTGATTGATGACCTCAATCACTCCTAGTAAATATGTACATTTTTCCTCCAATTATGTGTCTTTAATTTTTACCAATTTTCTCCTAACTTAGATCATAATTTGGTGGTGACCTTTTCATTTATCATTCCCTCTAATTAAGACTAAATTTGTTTAACCCAATTTCTGATGTGGGTTTTCCACAAAGGTATTTTTCTATTTTTAACAATTTATTTTCAAAGAATAATTTCAAATTTAAAGGAAAAAATTTATTGAAGGAGGGGAGAATGTAACACCTCAATATTACATAGTATGTTATATCTTCAAAGAAATTCAATAACTTGCGATACACGCAACACCCAGTTTGAGCACACCACGACTTACCAAACTAGCCGTTCAAAAAGTGGTTATTAATTTTATTAACTAAATTTTGAATTTTATATACTCCATATTATTTTTTAATCCATATTATGTGTTTATTAGACATAATATAATAACAAATTAATTTTTTTTCCAGATATAATAACTATTTTAAAAAAATGCAATTTTACCTCCTTATAATGGAGAACGAATTTTAAAACCTTTATATGACACTTTATATATATAATTAATTAAATAAAATTATTATTTAGAAGCTGGACAGAAAAATTTATTTTGGAGAAATCTTTGGTACTTTTTTTTATAACATTAATATTTCGATGAACAATGAAAATAGTAAATTTTAATTAAAAATAAGTTTTTTAATCGAAATAGTTTATAGTGTTAAATTATAAATTTGAGTGGTTTTAAAGTTTCATTAGATTATATTTTTATCATTTAATAAAATTTAGGTCATTGGATGTAATTTCACAACTAAATTGGACATAAATAAATGCCAATCTTTTGATAGTTATTATTTCATAAAAACACACTTTTTGTTTTGACAATGGTAATTAATTTTAAATTAATTTAGGCCACTTATATGTTTTGAATTCAGAAAAATGGATTCCATATTTGGAATATGAACGTCCAAATTTTGTAAATATTTAACTTTTATTTTTATACATTATGAATATTTACTTCTGTAAATATTTTATTTACCCTGGTTAAATGGTAAAACTGATAAATAAGGGTACACTAATATTATTATAATATTATTATATTACCCTAACATGTGTCCTATTACTATTGGTTGATACATTTCTGACCATTTCCATCCTTGGGTCGATTTTGGGGCCACATGGAGGCGCTTGAGAGTGATAATGAATCTTTATATTAAATAATTTAAACTAAAGACAAAAATGAATAAACATATATCTTTATGTAAAAAACTTTTTACAAGGGGTTATATAAGTTATCATTTATACTATAAATATTAATTTGAAATTTTAAAATATTCCCTACATCATGGTATTTATTTTATAATTTTTACATATCAAATAAAAAAAAATATTCATGACACAATAACGATTCAGTGGTTACCTCATTAATGAATGATTTAAATAAATGAGATTATAAAAATTAATGCAATATCAAAAACCTGCCCAACTATTTTTGGATTATTTAATTTTGAACATTTGTCATCTAAGCGTCAAATTTAATGAGATTTGGACCTTTAGATACTGACAATCATTATATAATAAAATAATATTTTCAAACAGTCCTAATGAGCCCTCCTTATAAAAAACCCTCAAATATAACCCATTTCTCACACCTCTCAAGACCTCTGGATCATCCAACCTCTACCCAATTAAGCTCACTACATCTCTCTATTCCTCTTACATTCCTTAACTTAGGTAGAAGGAACTTCAAGGAAGCCTTTTGGTACAAACCAAAGGGATTTACCTGATTTAAAGGTAACATCTCCTCTTAAGTTCTTTTATTTTATTTTACTTCTCCAAACCCCTAAACTCTTTTTATTCTTTTCATTTATAACAAAACTAGTATTCTCAATATAATATGTTGTTGTTGTGTGAAGAATTTGAACTACAGTTACACACAGCTCCATCTAATGGGTATAGAACATAATGTTTCTACGGATTGTGAACTACTACCTCAGGAAACTATTATTGTTCAATTTTATACTACCACCTCTTTTAGTGGCCCTTATGATGGAAATATAATTATATATGTTATTAATGATATTTATTTTATATATATTCTTCAATAATTCTAATTTATATCATACCATCATTGTTTTATGTTGTATACATATGATAATTTCATTTGAGGAAATGCGGACTACTACCCCCTCAAAGTGATATGAATCATTCATACAATACATAGAACGTATAAAGGAAGGTGTTAATGAACTTCTGTAACATATATGATGTAACAGACCAGACCTCTCCATTCCATTACTCTCTAAAAATGTGGTTTTGGAGGTGTTCTGGGAGGTCAAGGTGACTTATCACCAACACTTTTCCAAATTTCCAGTTCTGTGAACAGTGTTTCCAAATCAGTGAGGTTCTAACAGTTATTTCCTTTGCCAAATTTCGAGTTCATGAATAGTGTTTTTAGATCAGTGAGGTTCTAACAGATATCACCTTTTCCAAATTTCGAGTTCATGAATAGTGTTTCCAGATTAGTGAGGTTCAAACAGTTATCTCCTTTTCCAAATTTTGAGTTCATAAATAGTGTTTCTAGATTAGTGAGGTTCTAACAATTATCTCCTTTGCCAAATTTCGAGTACATGAATAGTGTTTCTAGATCAGTGAGGTTCTAAATGTTATCTCCTTTTCCTAATTAAGAGTTCATGAATAGTGTTTCTAGATCAGCGAGGTTCTAACAGTTATCTCCATTTCCAAATTTCGAGTTCATGAATAGTGTTTCCAGATCAGTGATGTTCAAACAATTATCTCATTACCTAATTTTGAGTTCATGAATAGTGTTTCTAGATCATAGAGGTTCTAACAGTTATTTCCTTTTCCAAATTTTGAGATCATGAATAGTGTTTCCAGATCAATGAGGTTCTAACAGTTATCTCCTTTTCCAAATTTCGAGTATGTAAACAGTGTTTCCCGCTTCCTACAGTTCTCCCCTTTGACATTTCCATTGATGTAAAATGCATCTAATGACTTTTTAAGGACTCTAAGGCCAACTCAATGTCCATAACTCCTAAATTAATTATTCCTATGGCTCTTAATGTTTTTAGGTGGTCAAACTGTGTGGGTTAATGTGATCCTCCTTTAACGGGGAATTAAGCATATCTTAAATCATCGCCCCATTAAATCTTCAAAAGGAGACAAGATATCATCCTCCCTTGTTCTTACTCATTGTTATCATCTATTAGATGCCAGAACCTTTCAATCCTTCCCATATGAGTTGCACAATCAAACCTTACTCTTATGATTGGTTCTGCATATTTTGGATGCAACCGAGCTGTATCGGTCAATCTTGCATATAAGGTTGTTTTATCATCATTCATTTGGGGATCATCTTTTCATGTTTCTCCCTTCCATATTATAGCATGTAATCTCCTTGCTTATAATGGGGTTTTCTTGGGGTTTTGTTGGTGTTGTCGTATCGTGGAATCCTTGGGTGGATGCAGTTTTCGTGAGAGGAGGATCGTGACCCATTGTGTGGATAAAGAACGTCAAGAACTGTTGAGGTAGGGGATTTGATGCTTCTCATTTCATTTACATGAAACTGTATTGTTAGCTTGTTTTATCCTAGTGGATCACAATGGAATTGACATAATAAATATTTAAACTGGATAAATAAATTTATATCTATCGTATGTTATTGCCTCTTATTTTTATTGATAGTGGGATATCTTTTCTTGCTTTGTTTATCTATTTGTTCTCGACGGAAATCTGTAAAAAATGTAAACTGGGATTAATTAACAATTGTTGGCTAATGATAAAGAGGCATGAAAACAAATCTGTTTTTTATTTTAATTTGATGTTAATCAAATTAGTGCATTAAGCATGACTATTTATTTGTGGTAGCTTACTAATTAGGATTCCCAAATTTGGAACCTACATTTAATAAATCTGTTAATTCAAGATGGATTAAATAACTTCTTGTTTGATAACTTCAAAAAGGGTTCTGAGTTACCCTTTTTATTGTTAAAGGGCCAAGATCCTGTTGATGTGATGTTTGTTTTCTTACTGCTTGTTCTGTGATGTGAGCCTGGATGGATTTTGTGATAAGTGGAGCCATGAAGAATTTTTATTGTGGCAGCAGATGATGCCTAGAGTGTAATGATGCATCGGTTTATGCATGTGGGTGTTGGGGAGGACACCATGGATGATGGAATGGGATGGATGTGATTGTTGAATGCTTACTGATTCTATTTGGTTATTTATCTGCTTTACTTTTCCCCACTACTCAAGGCATCTGGTCTTACTTACCATTTTTCTGAAAGAGGAAAAGACACATGGGGTATGCCACATGCTTTCTGTGTTTATCTTCTTATGGAAGGATGGGTATACGCTCTTTCTATAAGCTGTAAAGACTCGACGGGTATTATATCTACTCACCGTGTTGAGGCCATTTGTGTTAGTAGCATTGGATGTTTTTCTAGAATTTCAGGGAGTATGGGAAAGTAATTCTATACTGAACATTTGAATAAATGGTGTTAACTCATGGGGTTGGAGTTCGCTGGAACATAATGATGAAGTTGTAATTTTTTAAAGGGACAGTTGACTTTGGGTGTGTTGCTAATGAAATTTAATGTGGAATTGTTCATGGTCAATTATTGTTCAAAGAATTAATTAACATACAATGGAAATAATAAAATGGGAAATGATGTAATCTAATAAATCACTTTAAATGGTTCTGTGCTTATATGATACGTAGTCTTAGAAGTAGTAGCCCAAAGTCTGAGAGACATTAGCTGCAGTTGTGTCTAAGTCTAGGTAATGCCCATAGTGTGGTTGTGATATATAATATATCCTGTACGTTTTTGTGTTTCTATATGCTACTCCACCCTATCAATAAGGGAAACTGACACCCCTGGGATTCTTAGCCCTTGGGGGTATTTTTCCCAACATTTCGATGGGAGGATTAATGGATGACTACCCTCTTTGTCCCCACTCACTTCTCTTGGAAGTTACTTGTGCTGATAGGCACATCGATTAGTTTTCCCCATATATGTGTGTAGAGGGATTTAATGGATTGTGGTTATTAACACACATATATTCTGGATATAGTATACTATAGGCTAATATAGGTGTAAAATGTATAGGCTGTGAATGGCTTGAGGATCCTTACTTAGTGTATGGGTTGTAATGGCTTGAGGTATAATACTATACATATGATACATGTTATGTGAGCTGTGGTGGCTCTCGAAAACTACCTGGTTACTTTTGGTTATGAGGATGGTGTGGTGCTTCACCTAGGAGTCTAGAGGCAAGCCTCTGTGGTGCACGGGGTGCAGATTATGGTGCTTCACCCTGGTGTCTGTGGGCATGCCTTTTGGAGAGAGATTCTTAGGACGTGCGACGTTGGTGCAAAGTGGAAAACTAGTGGGGAAGTTGTAGTGGGTTACCCTTGATATTCTTTATTATATGATATATTCTTGTATGCCTTACTTGGTGAGAGTAGCCATGGTGAGGTTGTAATCTTAGTATACCTATTTAGGTGACGAGTTAGTTTCACATGTTGTTCACTGTGCTTTAGCATGATTTCATTACTCTTTAATGTGAGGATTTAGAGAGGATCCTACTGAGTATATAGTTATACTCACCCTATGTATATATAAACAGTTTTTTCAGGTGACTTGGAGCAAGTTGTAGATCAAGCTGTTTTTACTAGCTTGGGGTTGCAGGAGTTGTTCGGGCTTTGCGATTGCTACTGTTTTTATTTTCAGTTGTGTACTTGTAGTTTTTCCCTTCCAGTTGTAGTAAATTTTCATGAAATTTCATATGTGTAATTGGGTTTCTTTTATATTCAAGTTCTTATTTGGAGTTGATTGGTTTCTATCTTATCTCTCTCTTTCATATGTGTTCTATTAGAGGGTAATGCCTCCAATTTCTGTGTTTACAATACCCTCGGTGTTAGTTGCCAACCCAGGGACTACTGGAGGCAGGACTCGGGGGCCATTATCTCCCTTCTCATATTGCCGGCCCAGAAGGGGTACACTTTGTGGGGAGGGGGTTGTGATAGAGTGGTATCAGAGGTCTGGTTGAGGGATAAGATAGAGTTTGGAGTTAGCACAGGTGAGGTTGCATGGGTTGGTAGGGAAACAATGTCATTCATGGTTAGCAAGTGAGGTAAACACTAGAGACCGGCTGAGACATAGGAGTTTAGGGACCCCTATAATCTGATGTACGAACCTTTATGTTTACAATTTCTACTAAACAAGGTGATACTAGTTTCAGGGTAGAGACCTAGAAAAGGATCATGCATCAATCTTCTTGTGCCTGTGTTTGAATGGGTAGACTTTGGGATAGTTTAACCATAAATTAATGAATGAAAACAATAAATTAATTAATCATGAGTCTTCCATATTCCAGGGTTAGGAGCTGTAATGGTTTGTTATTGTACACGTATATCTTTAGGTCGACATCCTCATCAAGTTTGCGTAGAAAATATCCAGTAGGATTTTCCAGTAGAATGCCGTAGGGTAGAGGATGACAATGACGAAACTTAGAGGAATACACTCTGAGATTTTCCATGCGAGAGTCTATAGAAGGACGAGGGCTCTGTTTCAGATCCAGTCACAGAAAACTGGTCAGAGGAGGTCGAGATTGGATTTAGTTATATTCGTGCTCGTAAGGAGAACTGGGTGTCCTTGGTTGTGACAATGTTGCGTGGAGCTGTGAGTAAGTGGTGGTTCTTATTCCTTGGGGATCGTGAGGAGTCAGCGATCTCATGGGAGAAGTTCCAAGATAGGTTTAGAGTCAGGTTTCTTTCTTCTACTGTGAAGGCGTCCAGTCTTCAGGAGCTTTTTACCCTTCAATAGGGGAGATCCAGTGTTCGAGAGTTTGGAATCTATTTCAAGAACATTTTACTATATGCTTTAGAGCTAATACAAGATGAGGAGGCCAGGGTGAGGCATTTTGAGGAGGCTTTTCATCTAGATATCTAGTGATAGGTCACCCCTTTTATGCTTAAAACATATATTGAGGTGATGGAAAGCGCATAGGTTGTTTAAAGGACTTTGTCCAGGACCGGATCATCATGAGAGGCGTATTAGCATGATTCCTCACGAAGCAGAGCTGTGGTATGGGGTTCTCGGTTTGCAGGGTCAGAGAGGTTGTGGAGGAGGTTTTGGTCAGCTTCATGCTCTAGCGTAACCAGCTCCAGGCGAGCCAAACATCATTAGAGGTACCCTTTTCTTGTTTTCTACCTTGGTGTATACCTTTTTTGATTCAGGAGCGACACACTGTTTTATATCACCTAACTTTTTCCAATCTTTGGGACTTGAGTTTGAGAGGATTCTAGTGCCCTTGGTGTTGACTACGCCAGTTGGAGGTCAAGCTGACTTGTCTGAAGTATGTAGACACTGTGATCTAGTGTTGGGGAAACACCGCTCTTGGGGATATTTCTAATGTTTATGAATAAAACCATATGATGTCATCCTTGACATGGATTATTGGTATTCAGTGTAGGCTGTCATGGATTGCTTTAGGAAAATGGTCCTCTTCATTTGTGCAGATGGAGAGAAAGTGGTGTTTTTTTGTAAGCGATACCCTCAGATGGGTCAAAGGTACATTCAATAATTATCATCCATGATGGCTGAGTTGATGCTGATTTCTTTAGAAGTTTGGCAGTTGCCTTTTCCTAGGGTTGTAGAGGAGTACCCTGATGTCTTTCTAGAAGAGGTTGTAACATTACCCCCTCGATGAGAGATCGAGTTCGGGATCTAGCTATAGCCAGGAGTGTCTCTTATCTCTATGTATCCATATAGTATGGCCCATTCTATGTTACTAGAGCTACGTGAATAGCTTGATGGTCTGTTGCAGTGTAGTTTTGTTCGGCCAAGTGTGTCACCAGGGGGTGCACCAGTTTTTTGTGTGAAGAAGGCCGATGACAGTTTGTGGTTGTGTGTCGATTATTGTCGCTTAAACAAAGTGACAATAAATAATCTCTATCCTATTCTGCGAATTTATGTTTTATTAGATCAACTAAAGGGTTCATGTTGGTTCTAAAAGATCTAATTACAGTCAGGATATCATCAAATGCATGTGAATGATAAGGATATCCTGAAGACTGCTTTCTGTTGTCATCATGGGAATTATTAGTTTGTTGTAATGCCATTTGGCATGATGAATGCTCCAACTATATTCATGGTATTTATTAATGATGTGTTCTGTGAGTTCCTAGACAAGTTTGTGGTGGCTTTTATTGACAAAATCCTTGTGTACTCCACATCTGAAGAGGAGCATGCAGAGCATCTACATGCTGTTTTGGGAGTTCTTCGTAAACATCAACTGTTTTGGAAGTTTTCTTAGTTTGAGTTTTTGGCTCGAGAAGTCTATTTCTTAGGGAATATTGTGTCCCAATAGGGAGTATCTATGGATCTATCGAAGATAGAAGCAGTTGTGTCTTGGGCAGTCCCCAAGACAATTTCAGATGTGCAAAGATTTTTGGTCCTGCAGGCTACTACATGAGGTTCATAGCCAATTTATCCCGAGTTGTGACTCCTCTGACAGCTTTGACCAGGAAGGATCAAGAATTAATATGGACTGATCAGTGTCAGGAAGCTTTCAAGTATCTAAAAAAGAAGTTAGTAAGTGCTCAAGTTCTTTGTCTTCCAGTTGAGGGAATTCAGTTTGATTTTTTCTGTGATGATTCGCATATGGGGTTAGGGTGTATCCTCATGTAGCAGAGGTCAGTTGTTTCTTATGGGACTCGGTAGTTATGTATTCATGAACATAAATATTCCACCCATGATCTTGAGTTGGCGTCCATGGTTTTTGTGCTAAATTTGTAGAGACATTACCTCATGTGTGAGCACTTTGTGGTTTTCACCAATCATAAGAGTTTGAGATATGTTATATCCCATCGTGAATTGAACTTATGACAGCGTAGGTGCATGGAGTTCTAATAGGAATACGACTTCAAAATATCATTTACACCTGGAAAAGGGAATGTTGTTGCAGATGCACGGAGTCGAAAGTCACGTAGTGATACTGTGCGTGAATCCGGAGATTCACGGAGAGTAATGGAAGAACTGTCAGCATTACATCTTGATATGGGAGAAGTTGGGGTAGTGGTTGTCTTTCTCAGATGACAATACTGTCTTCCTTGGTGGAGAAGGTGGAAGAGTCCCATTTGGGAGATCTAGAGGTGGAGGATTGGGGAGACCAAGTTGTTTGTGGCGAGACCCCTAATGGTTGGCCGGAGGATGAACAACACCGATTGTTGTATCATGGAAGGCTTTTTGTTCCCATGGAGATGTGCGGTACGATTCATAGAGAGTTCCACAGTTTTCCTTTAGAAGTAGATACTGGTGTGACAAAGATGTACCGATCCTTGTGGAGTGAGTTTTTGTGGCCTGAGATGAATTGTGTGGTTGCGGATTTTGTGCCTCAACGTTTAGTCTACCAGAAGGTGAAAGCCAAACACCGTGTTCCTGGTGGTCTTCTCCAGCCATTAGAGATTCCTCAATGGAAGTGGGAGGACAACTCAATGGACTTTGTTATAGGATTACCTCGATCTCCGAGAGCACATGATGCTATTTGGGTGCTAATGGATCATTTAAAAAAATCGGCCCACATCATAGCGATCAAGGAGTCGAGCTTAGTGGATTTTTTGTCGAGGCAGTATGTGGAGGAGGTGGTGAGATTTCATGGAGTCCCTAGGATAATAATTTCTAATCGAGAACTTCGTTTTACCTCTAAGGTTTGGAGAGGTCTGCAACATGATTTTGGTTCTCAATTATGCCTTAACACTGCTTTTCATCCCCAAACGGATGTTCAGACAGAGCGAACCATCCCGACTCTTAAAGACATGTTATGATCTTGTGTTCTTGATTTTGGAGGTTTATGGATGTGGCACTTACAATTGGTGGAATTCACTTACAATAATATTTTTCTCTCCACCATAGGTATGGTGCTGTTTGAAGACTTATATGGATGAAATTTCCATTCTCTGTTGTGTTGGACTGGGGTTGGAGAGTCAGCAAATCTCGGACTGGAACTAGTGCAGAATACAATAGAGATGGTTCAAGTGATTCGTGAGGGGATGAAGACAACGCAAGATCGTCAGAAATAATATGGTGATCAAAGGAAAAGACCCTTGGAGTTTAATTTAGGGGATGATGTGTTTCTAAAGGTGAGTCCCCACCATGGGCAACGAAGGATTGGTCATTGAAGTAAGCTTTCTCCCCGGTTTGTTGGGCCTCTCGAGGTGTTAGCTCATGTTGGAGCTGTGGAATATCGAGTAGAACTTCCCCCATAGATGAGTCAGATACATGATGTTTTCCATGAATCACAGCTCTGTCATTATCTTCATGATAACACCCACATTATCCATTAGGGAGGGATCGATGTTGATGATTGTGAAACCTTTGAGGAACGACCTATAGAGATCCAAGATCGAAAGTAGAAGGTGTTGTGTGGGCGTTCTGTCCCCTTAGTTTGTGTCTTGTGGAAACACGGTGGCTTGGAAGAGAGTACCTAGGAACATGAGTCACAGATACATGCTCATTACTCAGAGTTGTTTGATGTTTAACTCTTTTCATGTAATGATGTTCCCTTCATGGTTTGGCCTTTCATGGTTTATTTATGAATTTATTTTGTTCCTTTTGTGGCATGCGCTATTTTGAGAGGTATCTCGAGGAGTGGTTGTTCGGACCCCATTTTTTTGTCTCTTTAGGTTTGTTGTGAATTCTCGAGGATGAGAATGTTTTGAGGGGTATCCGATGTAATGGCTCAGACATCTCCAGTCCATTACTTTGTGAAAATGTGGTGTTGGTGGTGTTCCAGGAGGTCAAGTTGACTTATCCCCAACACTTTTCCAAATTTCTAGTTCTATGATCAGAATTTCCAGATCAGTGAGGTTCTAACAGTAATTTTCATTGCCAAATTTCATGTTCATGAATAGTATTTCCAGATCAGTGAAGTTCGAACAGTTATATCCTTTTCCAAATTTCGAGTTCATGAATAGTGATTCCCAATCAGTGAGGTTCTAACAGTTATCTCCTTTTACAAATTTTGAGTTCATGAATAGTGTTTCCAGATATGTGAGGTTCTAACAGTTATCTCCTTTGCCAAATTTCAGGTTCATGAATAGTGTTTCTAGATTAGTGAGTTTCAAACGATTATCTACTTTACCAAATTTTGAGTTCATGAGTAGTGTTTCCAGATCAGTGAGGTTCTAACAGTTATCTATTTTGCCAAAATTTTGAGTTCATGAATAGTGTTTCAAGACCAGTGAGGTTCTAACAGTTACCTACTTTTCCAAATTTCATGTTCATGAATAGTGTTTCCATATAATTTAGGTTCTAACAATATACTCCTTTTCCAAATTTCGAGTATCTGAAAAGTGCTTCCAGCATCCATTAGTTTCACCCCTTTGACGTTTCCTTTGACATAAAATGCATTTAATGCCTTGTTTTAAGGACTCTAAGGACAATTCAAAGGCTATAACTCCTAATTTAATTATTCTTATGGCTCGGGATGTTTTTACGTGGTCAAACCACGAGGGTTAATGTGATCCTATTTTAATGGGGAATTAATCATATCTTAAACTGTTGCTCGATTAAATATTCAAAAAGGGACAAGATATCATTCTACCATGTTCTTCATCTTTAATATCAGATATGAGATGCTCGAACCTTTCAATCCTTTTGGTAGCATTTTCACAATCAAACTTCACTCCTAGGATTGGTTCTGATATTTTTTGGATGCAACCAAGCTATATCAGTCAATCTTCCATATAAGCTATATTTTATCATCATTCATTTGGGGATCATCTTCTCCTGTTTCTCCCTTCCATATTATAGAATATAATCTCCATGCTTCTAATGGGGTTTTTCTTTGGATTTTGTTGGTGATGTCATAGCGTGGCATCCTTGGGTTGATGTAGTTGTCGTGAGAGGAGGATCGTGACCCATTGTGTTGATAAAGAATGTCAAGAACTGTTGAGGTAGGGGATTCATTGCTTCTCTTTTCTTTTACGCGAAACTGTATTGTTAGCAAGTTTTATCCTAGTAGATCATAATTAAATTGACATAGTAAATATTTTAACTTGATAAATAAACTGATATCTATCGTATGGTATTGATTCTTATTTTGATGGAGAGTGTGATATTTATGATTTCTTTGTTTAGCTGTTTGTTCTCGATGGAAATCTGTAATGAACGTAAACCGGGATTAATTAACAATTGTTGGATAAAGATAAAGAGGCATGAAAACTAATCTGGTTCTTATTGTAATTTGATGTTAATAAAATTAGTGAAATAATCCTGAATATTTATTTGTGATAACTTACTGATTAGGTTCCTCGAATTTGGAACCTATGTTTAATAAATCGGTTAATTGAAGATGGATAAAATAACTGCTTGGTTGATAATTTCTAAAAGGGTTCTGAGTTACCCTCTTGATTGTTAAAGGGCCAAGAGCCCATTGATGTGATGTTTGTTTTCTTACTGCTTCTGCTGTGATGTGATCCTGGATGGTTGTTGTGATATGTGGAGGCATCGATACTTTTGGTTGTGGCATAAAAAAATTCTAGAGTGGCGAGATGCATTGGTTTATGCATGTGGGTGTCGGGGAGGACACCAGGGATGATGGAATGGGATGGATGTGAATGTTGGATGCTTGATTATTCTATTTGGTTTTTTATCTTCTTTACTTTTCCCCACTGCTCAAGGCAGCTAGTGTTACATACCCTTCTTCCGAAAGAGGCGAATACACGAGGGGTATTCCACGAGAATTTCATGTTTAGCTTCCCAATGAAGGATGGGTATATGCTCTTGCTATAAGCAGCAACGACTCGATGGGTAGTACATATACTCACCATTTTGAGACCCTCTATGTTAGTAGCATTGGATGTTTTTCTAGAATGATTGGGAATATGGGAAAGTAATTCTGTAATGAATATTTGAATAAATTTTGTTAACTCATGGGGTTGGATTTCGCAGGAACATAATGATGAAGTAGTAATTTTTTTAAAGGGACAGTTGACTTTTGGTGTGTTGCTAATGAAATTTAATGTGGAATTGTTCATGGATAATTAATGTTTAAAGAATTAATTAACTTACAGTGGAACTGATAAAAAGGGAATGATGTAATATAATAAATCTCTTTAAATGGTTGTGTGCAAATAGGATACCTAGTCTTAGAAGTTGCAGCCCGAAGTCTGAGAGATGTTAGCTGCAGTTGTATCTAAGACTAGGTAATTCCCATAGTGTGGTTGTGAGATATAATATATCATGTACTTGTTTGTGTTTATATATACTAATCCACCTTTTCAGTAAGGGCAACTGACACCCCGGGGATTCTGAGCCCTGGGGGGTGTTTTCCCCAACATTCCGGTGGGCGGATGAACGGCTGACTACCCACTTTGGCCCTGCTCTCTTCTCTTGGTAGTTACATGTGGTGATAGGCACATCGGTTTGGTTTCCCCATATATGTGTGTAGAGGGATATAATGTCTTGTGGATATTCACACACATATATTCTAGATATAGTATCCTATAGACTACTATAGGTGTAACATGTATAGGCTGTGATGGATTGAGGATCCTAACTCGGTGTATGGGCTGTAATTGATTGAGGTGTAATACTCGACGTATGATACACATTATGCGAGCTCTGGTGGCTCCCGGAAACTACCTGGTTACTTTTGGTTATGAGGATGGTGTGGTGCTTTGCCAAGGTGTCTACATGCAAGCCTTTGTGGTGCACGAGGTTCAGATTGTGGTGCTTCGCCTAGGTGTCTGCGGGAAAGCCTTTTTGGAGAGAGATGCTTAGGATGTGCGATGTTGGGGAAAAGCGGAAAACCAGTGGGGAAGTAGTATCGGGGTACCCTTGATATTCTTTATTATATAATATATTCATGTATGCATTACTTGGTGAGAGTATCCATGGTGTGGTTGGGAACTTAATATACCTGTTTAGGTGGTGAGTTAGTTTCACTTGTCGTTCACAGTGCTTTAGCATGCATTCTTTACTTTTGCACGAGAGGCTTCGGAGAGGACCCTACTGAGTATACTATTATACTCAACCTATGTATATATAATTTTTTTTCAGGTCACTTGGAGTAGGTTGGAGATCAAGCTAGTCTCTACTATCTTGGGGCTGCAGGACTTGTTCGGGATTTTTAATTGCTTGTGTTTTTATTTTCTGTTTGGTAATTGCAGTTTTTCCCTTCTAGTTGTAGTTCTTTTTCATGACATTTCATATGTCTATTTGGTTTTCTACTATATTTCAGTTCTGAGTTGGAGTTGATTGGTGCCTATCATATATCTATCTTCCACATGTGTTCTCTTAGAGTTTATTGCCTCCCATTAGTCTGCTTACTATACCCTTGGTTCTAGTTTCCAACCCGGGGCCTTCTAAAGTCAGGACTCGAGGTTCAATATAACCCTTCTTACATTGCCGGCCCAGGAGGGGTACAATTTTTGGGGAGGGTTTCATGACATATAAAATATTATATTATACTGGAATAATCATATACCTATGTACCATTGTGTTTTATTTCCTTTTAAAATAAAAAATATGAAATGGAAGTACTGTTCGTGCGTACGTATGAATTATGATCACCAAGAACGCGATGATATTAAATCCCCATCATAACCATTCTGGTATAATTTTAATTTCATTATTATAAATAATGTTTAAGAACATAATATCATTCTGGATATGAATTAGATATATCTTATACATAACATACTTGTCTTACATAACAAAATTTACAATGGAAAACGAATTAATTAACACCCCTTGCAATGATACAACTAAAATATTATCAATAATGAAATATTAGAAGTTAATATATGATATCATATTTATGTATGTGGTTCTTATATAATTTAATAACAACTATTTAACTATTATACAAGATGTTAACATACCCTCAACCAAAGAAAAGTACAAGGTAAGGGTTAATTCCTCAATCTCATTATTATTCAAGATTGTTTATGTGTAAGTATTTACAAGGTCATATTTATTATCCATGTCCGTGTTAGGTAAATTAATTTTCCAAATGATTCTTTTATGGGACTTTTTAACTAAAATATCATTTTTACAGTTTAAATATTTATTCTTCTAAATCATTGTTAGTAATGTCCATGTTTTCAAAATGGGTTTTAAAGAATTTATATATATGGACATGAATGTTTTAAAATGTTAATTATTTCATTAGATTCAATGTGTTATGTGACTCTTTGATTCAAAAATGTTTTTTAAATGACTTCCTTTTAAAATTTTGTGACTTTTAAATTTTTTTCATGAAAAAGGGATATTTCTTTCAAAGAGTTTTACTAATCATTTTCAACTATGTCAACAACCTTTCAGATATTATTCTTGATTAAGGTTGATTTATTATAAATACAATATTCAATATTTGATTGAATGAGTTATGATATGTTTTACTATAAATGTGATATTTTTATACCATTCATGTTTTGTGGTTAATGTATTGAAATTTTGCATGTTAGTGTTAATACGAATGTCTACGTTATGTCTCAACATTTTCATATGTGGAATGCATTGGACTTAGTAAGTGATGGGTAGAGCCCGATATAGCTCCTTGATGTATCTGTAGGTCTCATGATACATACTAGTGCCTTAGAAAATGGCCTTGAAAAAATATTATTTTAAGTCTTGGCATGAGGCCGTGACTATGTAGTAATGAGGTCCGACATTGTGCCTTCCATCATTATGAAATTAGCTATTGATATTTCATGTGATTATTCGACTTGTAGAAAATAAATGTGAATACGTAAATGACATTATTTTATTTATCTTTTATATATTATGCAGATGTTTATGTTTAAAAGTCTTTTGTTTAGTTTTATATATTTCCTTAAGTGTTTATGCTTATTTATGAAATATCCTGCTATATTGTTATCCTTACTGAGAATCTGATCTCACCCATTTCTATGTTTTATTTTTCCCAGGATGAGAAGAAGTGTATTATGAATGACCTACAGGGATAGTCTAGTGGATATGAATGTTTTCAATGGAGACAATTTTGTTGTTGTTTTTCAGTATATAATGTAATTCAACGTTTATGTATGTAATCTATTTTCCAAGACTGCTAAACTTATCAGTGTTTCAGGACTTTATTCCTTGTAATCATGCTAATGTGTTACAATAGTGCACCAAATTTTGGTAACTGGGGTCTTGGTGTTACATTTTATTTAACTTCAAATGCTAAAAATAGAACAATTCTATTTACTCCCCCATTTCATATTATGCACTTATTAAGATTATTATTATTCTATGATTTCAAAAAAAATCCTTATTTTAACATCAAATATGATAGTGTATTTATAGTTACTTTGAAACCCTACAATTATATATTTTTTAAATATCATCTTACCCATTTCATAAAACATTGATTATGCGGTTCATTTTAAGGATTTACATTTCATAATTTTTGGATTTTTCCTTTATTTTGGGAAATATTTTCATGAACCATTATTCTTTTTGAAATGAATTTTTTGATGTATTAATAACATATTTTCTTATCAACCTATATAAAACCACAATTTTTAATAATTTATGGATTTAATATGTTACCCATTTCATTCCCATGGCTTTATTTTATATTTTCACTTCATTTATGAATCCTTTATACATGTAATACTTATACATGGGAAAATATGATCTGATGAGTGATCTCAAAATTATATATAAACCCAATTTAATTGGTAATAATTTATATCTCATGATTTTATAATACATGGTAATGATTTTTTATCCTTTTTCTATAATTATATGTGTAGGAATAATGTTTTTTTATTAATACACAATATGGAAGGGAATGGTGTGGTGAGGTTTTTGTATAATGTTATGAAATATTGGTAATGATATATGACCTATGATTATAATTAAATACCTTATGTTTTCCACATTTTACTATTCACTTTATTATTATGACCCCCTTATATTTAAACTCTTATAAAATGTCTTCATGTGGCGATTTATGAGAATTTTATTTTAGGATTCAATGTTATGCTGTATGACTCTTATGATATCTCACCTCATGATTATCTTGTTTTATCCCTTTAAAAGGCATTTTGTCTGGCCCTTTATTTTATATATCCCTTGGATATCCCATGAAGTGATTTATGTATAGTTATCTCTTCTGGGAAATTATAATGTTGTAAATACAAGTTTATATAGTTCAATTTTAAATTTTTTATATTGTTCCAAATGTCCCAAATACATTGGTCATCCTGATTTATCAGAATTTTTATTATATATTTTGTTACAAATGATGAAATATTTTGTGAATAATATTTGTCTCATTATATTTGGTATCATATAAATTTTCATTTATATTTAGAAAATAGGTTAGTCAACATTATAGGAAATACACCCGAAATAACCTTTATCGAGCCTTCAGAAGTCATAAGATTATATTTTAATGTGATTTATGAATAATTATTTCTATGCTTAAAGTTATACTCATATATTATTATCAATTTAAGTATTATCATTCCAAGACCCAACACATTGGGGCCCTCCTAGTTAGTATATTGTTTGTTGTGATAACCCCAAGGGGGCATTGTACAGGTAAGGTGCTGGTGACCAGCACTGAGAAGGCATAAACTATAATGTGATGACTCTACCTAATGTTCTTGTGAACACAAAAAATTATATCTGTGAAAAAGGGAAAATAAATAATAAAAGACTATAACATCTATAGTATAACCATTCATTTAATATTATATAGGGAATACATCAGAGTTATGAATATAAAACTAAAGCATAATGGGAAAAAATAAATTCCTAACAATAAATGAAATCCTAAACCAAAAAAAATTTGGAGAACAGGAAAAATGAGTGTCTAGATTAAAATATTCATGTTTTACCACTAAATGAGGTCAATGAACCCAAGTATCATTATGCCCCCACCGAAGTCAATATCGATATTCCCATTATTTGTATAAGATATGTTATGTGCATGAAAAGAACGTGCATGGGTGGGTATATACATTTCATGTAGGAAACCATAAAAACCAAAAAATTATATATAGAGAGATATAAAATAATTAAAATCAACCCAAAACCATAGGTAAAAAGACCCCAATTTATATTGACCTAGATAAACCCAAATCTGAGAGAATGGGCATCTCTATCTCCATAGCCTCGCTAAAAATGATTTTTGGTCATTTGATCCAAAGTCCAATATCTGATGTTTGGAATCTCGCATTCCATACTAGAAACCACAAGGGGTACCCACACGACATATATGATCTATATAGTTTATGTGGAATAATCTACAATATAAAAAATACAACCTTGTATAATAGTGGGTTCCACTCAGTAGGCAAAGGACCCGCACCCTGGTGTGACAGGAGGTGTCACTCAGTATATAGAGAAAATACAGCCTGGTGAGACATGGGTTTCCAATTAGTAGATAGAGGACCCATGCCTTGGAGGGATATAGAGGTTACTCTCAATTTCTAGAGGATACACACCCTGGAGCGACATGTGGAGGCCCTCAACTCACATAGAGAGTATGTGGTACCCACTCCCTAGTGAAAAAGGGGTTTCCAGCACAGATATCTCACAGATGATCAGGAACAGACATGATTATCTATCAAACATAACTTGAAGAAGCCTCAAACTCGCAATACATCACTTCATATGTAAAAATACACTACAAGGTCTACCATAAATTTCTATGTGTACAAATACTTAGGATAGCCTACTCAAGTGCAAATATACAGGTTCCAAATATGGATACAAATAAGGTAAATGTTCCTAGGAGAAATACATGATATGTACATG
Organism: Viscum album; assembly: GCA_963277665.1. Taxonomy (NCBI): domain Eukaryota; kingdom Viridiplantae; phylum Streptophyta; class Magnoliopsida; order Santalales; family Viscaceae; genus Viscum; species Viscum album. Next base: position 674,565,576 of record OY728123.1, read on the forward strand.
TGTCCAAATGACATGTGACCTCACCACGTCACCTTCTATTATTCCATTGGACATTCCTTGGGATTCCATGTCATAATATATGGAATATATAGGTGGTACATGGCATATCTTGGCCTCTTGGGGTCCGCCTATGTCCTTTTTTTGTGTTATCGTGTACACTGGCCATGTCTGTGTAGTAGGGACATGTATGAGTATATGTTCATTCTTGGGTACTCTGGTCAAGCATGTGTTCCTATCCATGTACATTCCCATGTACACTGTATCTACATGATATGTAACTATCACCAGGTTACATGGTGTGTATAGGGCATACACAGTGTGTGATTTTATCTCCATCTATAACCCTAGCCACCAAAACCAGCTGAACACACCACATGTGTTTCTCCAAGATTCATGACGTGTAATTGGGAAATTTATAGAAAAAATGTTTCATCATTTAGATCCCAAATCCACAATTTCCACTATCATTTTCTCCGACTTGACCAGTTGAATCTTTCTAAATCAAAATACACATCATCGACCGTCGATTCCATTTGTTTGTTGGCAAGAGGTCAAAAGTTCTACTACCCACAAGAGAATTCTTCACACATCATCCACTGATATGGATCTCAAATATATGAATAAATCACCCATATATGAAATATATCCTCAATATATCCACAAATCATTGTTATGTATGCCATTCATGAATCTCGTATGAATAATGATGTTCAATCACCCTCAAACCTACCCCAAAAATGAACAACCATGAACCCATAGTCCACTAGGAAAGAACATGAATAATAAGGTTTAAAAACAAAATAATAAGGTTAATCCATTATTAGATGATGAGATATTCTCTAGTAATAACATAATAAGATAATAAACTGGGTTCAATAAACCAATTTATAACAATGATCATGAAAATAATCACAATTACTGATCAAAGAAAGCTAATAATAAATTAATGATTTATATTTAATTGAATGGGGGAAGTTGAAAAGAACGAGACACGCCTAGAATATAGATCAATCATTAGTGAAGATTTCTTTAACCATTGATGAAAAATATGTTGTACTGTTCTTGATTCATGCCTCTTGATTTACCTTGATATGATCATTGTCATTCTACAATCCCTATTCACCAAAGAATAATGATTCTTTCCCCCTCTATATAATATAATCTCCCAATGTTATATATTTAACAATTAGAATTTCTCATAACATGGTATATATAGATAGAGGGTCTACATTACGGTTATTTAATGAATCAATAAATTTAATTAATTAATTGTCTTTAGGTATACCAAAATGGTGGCCTCAACCCAATGATGACACTGACCAGATATATATCACACATAATGTGAACCCCGAATTAAAAAATCATCATTGGAATCAATTTTTTCAACATAGATCCAAAAAGAGAGTAAATCCATTTTAACCTAATTGATGTATGGGAATTATTTTAGATATTTTATTATTGTTAACATATTAATTTGTGGTCTAAAGAGAGAAAAATACACTGCCAAATCCATAAAAAATTCTAGATCTGTAATGAGAAATATTCAAAGGTGAATTTCGACAAAAACAAAGTCTTCAAATTCTACCCTCATTCAAGGATTTTATCCATGAAAATAATAATCATTAAAAAAAGTTTGGTTAATGAGTCCAAATCTATCTCTCGTTCACCTAGTATCTTTTCTGAATGCCCCAATGCTACCAAAGAAAATAAACCAAAGGGATGGTTTGTCCGTACAGAATCCTCTCTTATTGATCCTCATTCGCTACAAGGTTCTCTATTCAGTGGGCTACATAATTTATGTATAGATCTATCCATTCAATAATGTTTTTAGGAATAAGAATGTATCTCCACATCCAAGAAACATGAAAAACCTTATCCACTCAATCCAACTATGGGGGAATGTTTAAGTGGTAAAAAACCACTCCAAACCTCTGTAAGATAACAAAAATCCAAATGAACCTCAAGGATAGTAGGACTCCATATCCAAATATCTATAATAATCCTCATGGGGAGACTCTCAGGAATAAATGGTCTCCCTACTCGAACACCGAGGGCCTATGAAGTTGATCAGAAAAATATTTCATTCCACTATATGATATCCTCACGCACTTAGAGATCACATGGATCATCTTTATTATCACTCACACCATATTTATCATAATAAGAGAAGTCTCCCTAATCTTAATAATGTATAAGGTTAACCTAAAATCTATCCCATACATGGCCTTAGAAGGTTCCGGTTTGATAGTAGAGTGATATCTAATATTAAAAAAATACACTACCAATAGAATGTGAAATGCCTAGCTACATATGAAGTCTAATACATGGGATCTCAATATATCATCAATCACATGGATAGTCCACAAGGAATACCAATTTTTTATAGGGTGAAACATCACTCTCATCGTAAAATTGGTCAAGAGAGACTATTTCATGCCTCTTTACAATCATGACATGAACAGATTAGCATTGTCAGAGAAAATCATCAAGGGTACCCCATGAAGTAGGATAATCATTCATTAGAAAAAATACCCCATAACATCAATTGATCTCCATTATTGGATGGAAAGAATGTTTTATGAATTTATAATTTAGTAAAAAATCACCCAGATGAAATCATGGCTTCAAATTTTCCATGGAACCCCCATCACAGACACCATGGATATGTCATCTCATTTAAACTAAGACATATCAAGTGTCTATGTTAAACCTATCAGAACCTAATGTCCATCCTTTACCTATAGACATGGGATAAAATATGTGAAAACCTCAACAATTATCCACCTCATTACATCCCAAAAAACTATTACTGAACGTCCTTGTACATATTTTTTCACACCAAGATGTACATCCAAGGGGGATGTGTGAATCTCTATAATCAAATCATCTCGCAATGTGATCAGAACCAACATTTATCACTATAAAAGGATGATGTTCCCAACTATATTATAAAATCCATATGGTACATCTCTCAAGGATAAGTTTTCACAATGAACCTCATAGTGGAAGTCACCCAATTGAGCCTCTCCCACACATAGAAGAGGCGGAGGTGTCGACATCATCAACTAAATAAAAATTTTACATCTCTATATCACTAGGGTTGGATACAATTAATATAAAAACATCAATGACATATATATCAAGTGAGAATAATACTTCACGGTAAGGTCATCAACCACCAAATTCATCTTCCCAGGATTATATACAATCTTGAATTCATATTCTGGTATGAACTTCAACCAATTACCTTGTCTCGAATTATGTTCTCTCAAAGTGATGATGCACCTGAGACTCCAGTTGTCTAAACAAAAAATAAAATATTTTAGGGAAGACAATACCTCTATATATAAAATATAAATACCACAATTTCCAAAATAGATTTAACTACCTAAACCTACTCACAAGGTATCAACTAACTCAACCCATTAAAAAAACAACCATACCTGAGTTAAAATGCATTTAATTTGAGCTCTAGTGGAATCTCAAAACACCACACTACTGATTATTTCACTAGATATATTCATCAATAGAGTACTAGCATTTATTTTCCTTATATTCTATAACACTATTGTACCACTTATGCTATGAGATTTTTTTTTCAATTCCAATGTTTTAAATGGTGTCTTTAGAGTAACTAAGGATTAAAATACATGGATATTAAATTGTTTTAGATGAATATTCATCACATTAGAAAATATATTATATGAGACTGTAATATTATAGTGTATTTGTAATGATATAACACATTCTTCTAGTTTTGAGATAGATATTCAAAATCTTTTTCAAAGATCTTCCCCTCTAGTACTCATACTTAAAACCATTCCTCATAACATGGGGAAATGAACTATAAAAAAGGGGTGATGTAAAATAATCAATAAAGTTATATAAATGAAATAATTATGCATTACATGAATATATTGTAATGAGAATATAAGTATGACATTTGAATATCATACCCTACATAAAAAGATCATAACCATTTTTTATGGATTAAAGAGTAGAATTTCGTATGCAATGAAATTATATGATAATATAGAAGATGAAATATGTGTGAATATCAAAGGAAAAAGACATAAATTTTGTGGAATAAACATAATAATGTAAAATTATTCACTAAAAGTCAAGGATAATTGACAAAATGTTATAGGGAACTTCATGGGGAATACACGTACAAGGTGGTAAATAGTAGTATACCCAATTGTAGTCCCTTCCTTGTTAGGTATCAGGTTTACCAATATTTCCATAGTGGATTAGGTTTTACCATATTCCCATAGTGGATTGGGTTTACACATCTTCCCCTAATAGATCATGTTTCCCCACATTCCCATAGTGATGTGGGTTTACCCATCTTATATTGTAGATTAAGCCCATAAACATGATTCCCATCATTATCTCATGAGATATAAATATTTATCGAATGCATTGGAGGGAGATATAGGTCCCATATATAACATAATAAAATCATATATACATGTTTCATTAGATAATAAAACTTAGATCATATCATGACCCATAAAAAGATATGGGTTTCCAAAACATTGTATCATAACCATTGAAATTAAATTTTTATAATAACATCTTATCATATAATTACCTATAGAAAAGAGATAGTTTTAAATATAATTCAATCAAATAATAACCTATCAAATGAAACATGTTTCAAAAGAATATAACCCATTCATGATTAATAGGTGTTAGAAAAATCATCCCATATAAAAAATAACCATTCAAGAAATAATATGAATTTTATTATTAGATCATTTACCCAATAATGCATAAACAATAAAAAAGTAATTCATATTAGATGGAGAAGGATTTTGAAATAACACATGGAACATTTGTTATGTAAAATTTTATTTATTTTAAAATCTATTAAATAAACCAATTTTAAAAATCCATTTCTTATAAATAATTATTTACCATTTCATTTAATACATTTCATTATTAAAATATCCATTCTTCTTTGAAAAATTATTTAAAAAACATAAATATATTTTTAAAAAAAATTATTTGAAGAAAAACATGACAAATTATTATGGAATATTGAAAATATTTATAACAATTTTTAAATGTAAGCATCTTTTAAAACCTTTTTCTTTGATAATATTTTAGAAAACTTTTAAAAGAAGCTTTAAAAATCATTTAAAACACTTATTGAATCAATTTTTTTTGAAATCATTTTTGTGTAAAAAAACATAAAAAATGGATGTCAATAATATTTAAAAAATATTTTTTCATAAAAATAATATATTTAAAAAATTGAAATAAATATTCAAAGGAAGTAAGACCATGGAAGAAGATAAATTCGTACATGCAGAACATTCCTTTTGCATCAGAGAAGGATTGAAAATTCCAACGATTGAAAAATGAAAAAAAGATTATATTTTAATACCATTACATGAAAATGTAAAAGGTGGTTAAAATTTTGTTTAAACATAATAGTATAATTGTAAAAAAAATAGTAACATTTTTAGAAAACCCAATTTTCAAAGAACACAGATTTCCGACTGAAAGGATAAAAAATTTAGGATTTTAATAAATAAAAATTCATAATTATCTTAAGTACCAAAGAGGGTAGATGTTTTACATAACATGGATATAAGATGAATAACCAGAGGTTAATAAAATTCATGAGGGTTCTAGAAATATGTATCATAATATTTCAGCAATATAAGCATACTAAGAAATAATCTCGACAAACTGTGTGATTATAGCAACAAAACATTATAACTTTGGAAATATTTGATTATAATAAAAGGGATAAAATAATATTAAATGAAGCCTAAAATATCACGAAAATATTTAGATTCATGAAATAACATTTCAATTTAGGTATATACTCCTTATAGTAATATACAGGTTCATAACATTGCAATTTCTTAAAGAAGAAAAATTGATATGGAATTACATTACCGATTTGGTATGTTTTGAAACATAAACCTGATAAAAGAAAGATCATAAAATGGATATTTAGATACACATAAATTTAATTTGAATAATCATATAAGATATCAATGGGAATTATATACACCACACAAAAATAAATGAGTGACAAATAGGGTGTGTATCTCATGGATATATAAACTGAGATGAGAAATCTCATACCATATGTCATCACTTTGTATGTACACATTCAAACCTCATGTATTATAAATATAAATTTATTATAAATAAAAAAATTTAAAATATTACAATACATAATACAATATATTATTTACTTATGACTTTATATTATCCATTTCTTTGCAATTCCATGTTAAAGAAATGTTTCGGGAAATAACAGCTTTATTAATCGTACATTAATTTAGTTTTTATTCTTAATCATTTTAATTAGATAAAGATTTACATATTTATATAATTTAAAACATTATATATATATATATATATCATAAATATTTATTATAGAAATATTTATAATAATTTATAAATGATATATATATAAAATTTAAAACATTGTTCATGGAGAAGGTAGGTCATACGTATGAATGAACGTTGTTTCCATTTTTTGTCATAGGGAAAGAAAAATAAATGAAATATATATATATATATATCATTAAAATATGATCATTATATGATATATATATCTTATAAGTTCACTAAAACCATCCTTATAAAATTCCATGGAGATTGGAAATGAATCACATCGCTTTGAGGAGGTAGTAGTCCACACGTCATCATATGAATTTATCGTATTTATAAAAAATGGAAAGAGTGAAGTTATGTATTATATAGTCATACCAAAAGAATAAATACATCATAAATAACATATATATAATATAAAAATACATTTTACATCATAATTCTTAACCAGGAGAGGTGGTAAAGCAAAAATGAACAACATCGTTTCGTGAGGTGGTAGTTCGCTGTACACAGAACGGTAAATTCATTACCCATTTTGATGGAAGTGTGTGTAAATTTATGTATAAAAATTATTATAAAAACATTTTAGTATATTGAGTATAATTATGTTATTATATAATCATGTAATAAGTATAGTTTATGGGCGGTGGAGAATGAAAATAAAATAAAGGAGCTTGAGGAAGGATATTACCTCTTCTTTTACTATCTTCTTATGGTTTGCACCATAAGGATAACTTTGTTGGATTTATACCAAAATAGAGGATAAAAAATTAATGGAACGTTTTTTGGAGCTAATTTGAGTGTATTTTTGGTGAGAAAAAGATCTGGATATGTGTGAATAAGTGGTAGGGTGAGTTCTTTCTTATAGTGGATGTGAAGTAGCATTCTTGTATATTTTTTTAAAATGGAATTCCAACCAAGTCTTTCCTATGAAACATGGCTCCAAAAATGAAATAAATTATAGATAATGTAGGTTAGGGTCGGAATATATTCAACAAAAGGACTTTAAAAAAGTTTCGAGGTAAATCTGGCCCTTAAGGGTAAGGTTTAGTCCCTTGTTAAGTAAATGTTTCTCTTATTCGTTGCAATTAATTATAATAACATTCAATAATATTTTTTTAAAATAATATTCTCAACTTATTTGAAATCATATTGTAATTTGTTTACAAACATGTAATAAATTTTTCCAAATTACCATCACAAAAGTGGGAGAAATCAGTTCAAATTTAATCTCATAGGCGGGATGATAATGTGGGGTTTTAAAGTAGAATTATTGAAATGTTTGGTCTGTTTTTAAATCCAATTTGAATGTTAAATTGATTTAAATTACCCAAATAGGATTAATTTATATACAATTGATATAATTTAACTTTAAAAAATATAAAAAATACAATGTAAACTTATAAATAAATTAGACAAAAAAATGTTAAATTAAAATATAGTATTATTCATTATTAATGAAAAAATGATATTTTAATGAAAAAGGCAAAAAACTCACCCCAATATAATTTTTATTTCACAAATTATAAATTTTTTTTTATTTTTCCAAAAAAAATTATAAAGTTATAAAAAATCATATTAAAAACTGGTTCTTCATTAAAAGGTAGTAAAATTGCATTTTAGAAGAATACATATATTTATTCATTAAATTTGAATTATTATTATCTTATACATATCAAATATGTTGGATGGGTATCAAAAACATTTATTGAATATATCATATATAAATTTTAAAGAAAATATTAATCAAAATTTATTTTATCAATTTATTGAGCGAAAATTGTGTTTGTACATATAAAAATAGTTCTCATATAAAAGAATTTTCTTTATTTAAAAATAGTTCTCATATTATCTACAACTAATTGATAACAATAGGACTCATTTTATAAAAATTTTTAAATAGTATATTCAAAATTTAGATAACCATATTTGTAACATCCATTCCAATATCTTTGTTATAACTATAATAATATTCTATTAATCAAATTAGTAGTATATTTTAGTTTGGTAAAAAATGAGACCTGGATATAACATAGGATATAAAAGCTACTCATTATTTTGTGTAATACAAAAAAATAGGGGTTCATGTACCAAAAATAATATATGTGTTGCATGTAGTGGAAAATTAACATGTTTTTTGTATAATGCAATCGAAACGTAGTGCTTTAAAATAAAAAAAACTATATTCAGTGGTACGTGAAATGCGAAAAATCAAAACGATTAATTTAAATGGAGAATAATATATCAAAAAATATTGGGGTGTTACATTATACACCCCTTAAAATGAATATCACCCTCAAAATTCATCTAGGTTATCATATGTTTTATACTTGAATGTTTTTATAATAGAACCCCACATCATAAAAATTAATATTAAACCATCATTTGAAATGGGAAATTTTTAATGATAATGGTTACCGAAAGTAACTCATATGTATGAGATCATTAGTGGAATGTGAATATATGGACATGTATGAGAAATAAAACTATTAAGTTTAGATGTAGTGTGATAGAGAACATTTTTAGGATACTATTAACAATAAAAGATCCATAACCCAAAGAGGCATGAAAAATTTCATTGGTTTCAAGAAAAATGATGATAACCTGACAACCTTTTATTTCCATACCCTTTTACCAAATTTTAAAGAATTTTCAAGATAATATACACATCCATGATTTTAGGACAACATTACCCTTTTTTGTTCCGTGATCAACTTTAACTTCATCTCTTATTCCATAAAATGAAGATGAATTTTTCATTCCTAATGAATTAGTGGATTGGGAGATCCACAAATATAGTGATAGGTCATTCAATCTATATTTATCACAATAAAATGGTTATAACAAGTTATCAAAGTTGCACAAATCCTTATATGGAGAGATAATAAGTTGGCCTTTAAAAATTCATTCAAATTTTGACAAAAACCATTCCATAAATGTTTAAACTTATAACCATTCTAAAATATTGAAGTCCCAGAATTTAGAAATAAGTTCACTTAATTTCCCAAAAACAGTTTAGCGTTGACCCCCCATATATCATACAATATATTTGTGTTGTCTCATACCAAAATTGTTAATACCTTCATCATATATTTTCTTAAAATATGGTAATTATATGAATTACACAAATCCTTTTTGAAATCAACTGTGTTTCCTAATTCCAAATATTATTAGATAAATTCATTAAATCCAAAAATGTCGAAAACTCCATCCATAATTTCACAAACTTCTTTGTCACCAAATATTTTATTAATTTTGATCTAATTAATATAATCCAATTTACTTATTCAAACCCTATATAAATTTATCAAAAAATCATTATTATTAATATATTAATGGTTATATTTCCATAATTAAAATGTCACCTTTTCAGGAAATAATTTTTCTAGTCCATCAGAACCATTTATCATATTCTTGTAAACCCTTAGAGAAAAATATAAACTAAAAAATCCATACATATTTCATAATTATTTAATCAAAACACAAAAAACATAATTATTATTATACCCCATACTTAAGACATTAAAAAAGACACGTCATCCCATTACATAATACCTATTTCCTTTCACATTTAATTTTTAGTCTCATCATCATTAGAAATATAACCATTAATCATACCACATAACTAATTACCTTTTATATCTTTCTTCTTAGTACATATATTTTCATAATTCCAATTCATTACACATTTAAAGTATTCATCTATTTATAATACCTTATAGAGGACAATATTTCCATCCATTGAATTAATTGAACTTTTAATTTTCCCTTCCCATTTACATAATTTTTGTTCTTCTTTTCCAAAGTCAAATTATTTTAATATTCCTATGATAAATTCAATTGGTTGTTTCTTCCCACATTCTTGACATAAAAGAAACTGAATATTATTTCCTCTAGGGTCTCCATAACCAGATTTCTCAGCAAGCTCTATCCTTCTTTTCCCTGGCTAATCTTAGAGTTGTCTAAGGCACAAATTGTTAATCATGTTCTGTGAAAACTGATTAGGCATGATCAAAACATCATTCACTCCAATGATCATCTTATTTGAGTGATAATATGAAAATAATTCATCACATTAAATATTTACCTAGTACCTTTGGGTTACCAGAATTGAATAAAACCGAAAATCATATTGTGAGACTCATTCAACATATCTGAAAACCTCATAATCACGAAGAATCACTTATAGGATGTCTAAATCATGAAACATTATTCTTTAATTTATGACACATTAGGTTTATCATAAGTTATTCATATCGGTATTTTATTTAAATAATTCATGATTGTTTGTAAAGAGTTTTTTAATTCCAAAATTATATCCACCAATAGTGTTAAAGCAGGTGTGCAACAAGGATTATTGTCATATACTTGTCCGCGATCGATTCTAGATCAATAGGGTGTTTTTAGGGGTATTACCCCTACATAGATAGGTTCTAGATTCACATCCAATTGTAGTATCCTAATAGGGATGTATATCAAGGAAACTACTCACTCAATCCTTTTGAAAATTTATTGGATATGTCCCTAAACATTAACTAATTCTTAGACTTGTCCGTAGATACATACCTAGAAATTTCGTTAAAAATATTCCTTGTGATCTCACTAATGATTTATCTTCCTAGTTTCTAAAGGATTACTGAATCATTCCATTGAAACGAACTATAGTGACCCATGATTAACATATAAGGATATTACATCTTTTAGATGAATATTTTGAAAATTTAAAAATACGCGCCTTAGGACAATAATAGTTTAGTGTCTTTGGAAACATGTAACACATTATTCTTGTTTGGTGAAAGATATTCAATATATTTTTTAAATATATTCCCCTTTATTAATCCTACTTAAATCATTTGTTCATAACATAGGGAAAGATTACATAAGATAGGTGTGATTTCAATTGCTCAGTAAGGGTAAATAAATGAAATTAATTTGAATAACAATAACATAAAGGTATGAGAACATGAGAATAATATTTGAATACCACACCATGGATAAAAATATCTGAATCATAGGGTGTGGCATAAATATTATCTATTCATAAGTAATGAAACTATATAATAACCAAGAACATAGTCCATGTGAGTATATCATATAAATAATTCACAGAATATTTTTTAGAGACATAAACATGTAACATCATCCATTATATGTAAATAAACATTTAGAAAAATTAACAGGGCACTTCATAAGGACTACACCTATGGTTTAGGACACACCACTATCACAAATTGTTTTCCTTTTCTTTTAAGGTATTATATTTCCCTATATTTCCATTGTGGACCAGGTTTCACTATCTTCCCATAATTGATTTGGCTTTCCCATATTCTAATAATTTATCATGTTTCCCCTTCTTCTACAATGGATCTGGACCATAGAATTTATTCCAATCCTTATCCCATGAGATTTAAATACATACCCAATTATTTGGAGGGTGATATAGGTACCACCCATCAGATAATAAAATCATACATAAATGTGCCACAAGATAATAAAACCCTCATCATATCATAAACTTAAAAAAATATGTGTCTCAAAACATCATATCACAACACATGAAATTAAATGGGTATTATAGCATTCAATCATATCATTACAAATTTAAAAGTTATTAGTCTCATTATTATTTCATAAAATAATAACCCGTGAAAAAGAAATAGGTTTCAAAAGTATATAATTAGTGGAAGAAGAACATGTGTTATGAACAGAATTACATCTAAACATACACCATTCAATAAATATTATGAATGATATTCTTGTATCATTTCCCCAGTAAAGGATAGAAAATAAAAAAATATATAATCATATAAGGAGAATGATTTTGAAAAATCACAAGGAACATTTCTTTAGTTAAACATAAAATTTTTAAATGTCATTTTCATAAAACCATTTAAAAAATTCTTTTCTTATAAATAAATCATTATCATTTCATTTAAAACATTTTTTGAGGAAAATATAATTTCTTATTTAAAAAATTATTTTTAAAACATTAAAACTTTTTAATTCCATTTTATGTAAAAATAATCTTGTAAAATAAAGTAATCTAAAAAACATTTAGAAAACTTTTTAATGAAAAACATATTTGAAAACAATTTTCTTTGATGAAATATTTCAATACATTTTATGGAAGCATTAAAAATCATTTAAACAATTTCTTGAATCATAAAAATATTTAAAACCATTTTTTAGACCTAATTTTAAAAAATGAAAGACCAAAATTTTTGGGAACTCAATTTTCATACAAATAAATATATTAAACACTCTAGGGAAGCTTCAATGGAAATAAATCCATGATAGTAGTTAAATTTGTTTATTCTAATCATTCTATTTTCCCAATATAATTTTTAAAAAGTGCCTCAATAATAAGACAACAAGATGATTCATTTTTAAAAAATTTTAAGGTAAAACATGGAGAAATATTTCCTTTAAAAAATATTTGATAATATTAAAAAAAATTGGGGACTTTTTTAAAAAACGCGTTTGTGAAAGAACACAGCTTTACGACAGAAATGGAAATCAAATCAGATTTTTTATAAATCCATTTTCTTAATTATCTTAAGTTCAAAAGAGTTTTTAAAAGGAAACATTAATTGGATATAAAATGAATAAACATATTTAATAAAATGCATGAGACTTATTAAGATATGGATAATAATATTTCATCAATTTAAGTATAGTCATATACATTCTCGATAAATGATGAGATTGTAATAATGGAATGGTACCACCTTGGTTATTTTGAATCGTAACAGAATAAAAAAACAACATTAAATAAATATCAAAATAACATGAAAATAATTATATTCTAGATATAACAGTTAAAATTTATCATATACACTTGATATAAAAATATATGTGCATAACATGTTATGTGTCTCAAAGAATAGAAATTGAGACAAAATTACATTACAGGTTTGGTATCTTTTGAAACACAATCCCCATGAAATAAGGATCATAAAATAGATATGTAATAAATATAAATTTTATTATAAGAATCATATAATTTTTCCATGTTCAGTATATACACCACACAAAATAAATAAATGGTGAATAGGTCTTGTATCTTACATATATAAGAAGTGATATGAGAAAACCCTTACCTTATGTCTTGACTTTCATTGTACACAATAAAACAACTTTTATAGTAAATTAAATATTAATATACATATTTTAAAAAAATATTATTATTCATCATACCACATATCATTCAAGTGTGACTTTATATTACCAATTTATTAACAATTCCAGGTTAATGCAATGTTTCGGGTAATAACTAATTTGGTTATTGTAAATGTTTTGAATTCCTATTCATGACTATATTACATTGATCATGATTTACTTATTTCACGAATTTAAAACATGTTTAATATATCATATATATTTAGTATATAAATATATATATTTATAATAATCCATAAAATATTGATATGTTAAATTGAATACACCTTTCATGGAGATGGTAGGCTGTGTGTACACCAGAATATTGTTTCTGTTTTCATGTTATATTATAATAAGTAAATGAAATATATATTTATATAATATAATTATTGATGAATAATCATTCCATATATTTTATATAATTTCACTAAACCCATCCTAAATACATTCCATGTAGAGTGTGAACGAATCACATCACTTTGAGGAGCCGGTAGTCTATATGCCCACAAACAGAGTTGATGTATTTACAAAAAATGGATAACAAGAAGGTATGTTTTATATAATAATTAAATAAAAATAAATAAATCATAAATATCATATACAAATAGAGTTTATATCATAATTTCAAACCATGAGTGGTAGTAAAGGAAAACACCACATTGGTTTGTGATGCAGTAGTTCACCATAGACAGGAACAATAAGTTCGATACCAATTAGATGGAAGTGTGTTTTAGTGTAGGTAGAAACCTTATAATAACATAATATAATTATATTTATGATAATGAAGTTATTATATAATCATGGAATAATATAATGAACTAGGATTTTCATATAAGGATATTAAATCATATTAGATTGATATTTATTACATTTCACAAACACATGACCTATTTCCATAATATTTTAGTGCATTTGGATATATAGAACACATTATTCTAATTTGGGGAAATATCTTCAAAATATACCATAAATATCTTCCCCTTAAGTTGTAATACTAAAAATATTTCATTATAACCTTGGTAATGGAAATATAAGAAATGGTGATCTCAGATCCTCAGAAAGGGTAATAATAGAAGACATTAATTTATGATCTTATATAAGAATAAAAAAATGCTATGTGTATGTGAACATGAGTATAACATAAAAAGTTCATACCCAACCATTCATAGGATATAAAAATGTGTCATGTCAGAAAACATTAACACTAAAAAATACATGAATAATAAGAATAAAAATTCATCATAACTCAATAATGAAACATAGGTTCACTACATAAATATGTGTGGAATAATCATAAGTAATTAAAACCATTTAATATTTAAAGGTAAACTACCAAGACACTAGAAATAAGAACAATGAATTGCCTCCCATCACAGATCATGCACATCAACCTGTTTCCCCTACCGGATCAAACACATCGACTTGTTTCTCATCCTAGATAAAGAACATCGACTTCTTTCTCCTAACATTATAATTATATATAATTCATTCCCATATGAATTAGAATGATATATAGTCCCCAAACATAACTAAAATAAAACTATACACATGAACACCTCATGTCCATAAAT
This sequence comes from Viscum album, assembly GCA_963277665.1. Lineage (NCBI taxonomy): Eukaryota > Viridiplantae > Streptophyta > Magnoliopsida > Santalales > Viscaceae > Viscum > Viscum album. The sequence continues at coordinate 674,580,665 of OY728123.1, forward strand.
CAATAATCTCACCATAGACCAAGTAAATAAATGAGTTTCAAAAACCATTCATTATATCCTAACTCATGAAAATGAAATAGGTTTCATAAATATCATGAAATCACAAATATAAATCATTTAGTGAAATAATTGAAATGGTATACTTGGTTTCTATCACCTGTAAACAATAACTAATGATTTAGATATGAATTTATAATACCCTATTATTAACAAAGAACAACATTCAAATATATGTTACCATATATGATTTACATGTGACATTTTATTAACCTCTTATTAAAAATTCCATGTTAATGTTATATTTTATGTAATAACCTCATCGATTTTCATACATGTTTTTGACATGGTTATCCTTAGTCTTCTTACATAGATCTTTATTTAATCATATAAAGTAGGATAAACATGATATAAATATAATTTATATGTTATTGATATCATTATTTGTGGATACAGATAAAAGATATAGGTTGAAAATAAAAAACATCATTCGTGAAGATGTTAGGTCGTACGTACACCTGAACATTGTATTCATTTTCCAGTCATATTAAAAGAAAGAAAATTATATGTTATATTATTATTTCAGAATTTTTTTTTGTTATATATATATTATATATTTTTAAACTTCATCCTTATCACCACTAATGTGAAATATATATGAAAAACACATCACATCGCACCGTGGGGATGATAATCCATATATACACACGAGTGATGTTATCATTTCCCAAATGATTGGGTGGTAAAAAGGTAGATATGCTATTATCATTATATAAGTATAACTGTAATATAAATATCACACATAAAAATTAAACAGATACTAAACCCTAATAATTAAATATGGTGATGGAAAATGAATTTTATCACTATGTGGAGATGGTAAGATGTACGTACGAACGAGCGATACTTTCACTTCTTGTTCGACGGGAATGGGGTTGTATAATGGTGTGTAAATAATCATAATAAATATTCAGAATATTTATTTTTATGATGTTATTATTTTATGATATATATAATATACTTTGAGTAGTAATATAATGTTATAAAAAGAGAGTGATCAGTTTGAGCAATTACCTCTTCTTCAAAACAACTCCTTTAGATATCGTCTAAAAGACTCTAGAGTTTGAATTTTGTGAATAAAAGAAACTATATAATGTGGATATTTAATTGGAGAATAGATTTTGGCATATAGTGGTAGAGGTAGAAATTTCAAGGTTGTGAAATGGGGTGAGGGAGGAGGTGTCCTTTTATATTGAATGTGACGGGTACTTTTGGAATTTTTTAAAAGACTGAATTATAAAAACAAATAACAATTAAAATAACTCCACATGGTAATTAATTAGAATATAATGTTGTATATGGTTTAATACCATCAACCATTATATTTTAGAATTTTTTTATAATTTTAAAGATTATCATTTTATTATCCCTTTTTTAAAAAATTTTAAATTTATGTAGGGTAACAATATTTTTATTATTAAAAGGTGGTTATTTTTTTAATTATAACGTGAAAATTAAAATTTATATAACAAATATATGATAGTTTAGACAAATATTTATCCCCTCTATTCTTATTGAGAAATTTAATTATTTTTACCTAATTTAATAACATATTAATTTTCTATTATATCATTAGTGCCACTTTTGACACTATTCATTACGTTGACTTTTAGAAAATCAAAACAGAAATAAAACATCAAAAAAGTCATTTTAAAAAACCAAAAATATGGCATATTATCCTATAAACATATTTTATCACATTAATTAATTCAAATTATATTTATTTTAATTTTTTTATTCAACTTAATTGGGTTATTTATTAATGGAATAATTACTGGATCACCATTGTGTAATTATTTAAGAGAGTAATTTATTAACAAAAATTGAAAATAATTTTATATGATGTATATAATGATTTTATACTTCATAATAATATATATTCCTTCTAATATACTATTTATCCTTATATTTAAAATATTATACTTATTAAATGTAAGAGTGTGTCATTTTGCCACACTCTATGATTTTAATAATATCCATGTATTATTTATTGAAAATTTTCTATTAAATTTATAGATTTCGATAATTATTTATCAACCATATAATTAAATTCATACAATAACATTTTGTCATGTGTTAGGGTACTTTTATAATATTTATTATATTATTTATACACTCAACTATCTAATTTTTCCTTAACTATGGTAATATAAATTACTAAAGTTACTATTAATATTTTCCAAAAATAAAAGGGTAATAATTAATAAATTTTTTCATTTTAATTGAAAATATATAATACTATTCTCACAATTTAATTCACATAATTTTCATAAATTAGTTAAAAATTAATCTCACAAATGGGATGAAACAAAATGTTTTTAAAGTGAAAACATTCAATAGATTTAAATGTTTTTATATAATCAATGTAAAGACCTGAAAAATTAAAGGAAATATTTTTCTTAATTTTCTTGGGAATTTTACAAGAACGCAGTTTCTGACGGCACCTGATTCCAAAGCCCGGTGTGCCCAGACTTTTGTTCCGAAGTTTAGCTCGGGTACGGTCAGTGAATGAACGAGCGGGTTTTACTAACTTTTGAACCGGTGCATGGAATCGAATTCCGAGGACATCAATGGAACCGCAGCGCCGGTAATTTCATAGAAACACCTTTTCTGGAGTTGTGTTTGCTTGGGTGTGTTTTTTATTTTTTGAGGTTAAGTTAAGAAATAAAATAAAATTTGTGCGACTTTTTATTTTATTTTACTTAAAGCTGCTTAACCTAAGTTAAGCGGATAAGGTGGAACCCACAATATCCTACCCACATGGTAGGATATCTGTGAGGTGGGCCCCGCACGATCCCCACCATTTCATTCCTTCTAAGTAACGCACCCGCAACCCCTTTTTAATGACGTCAACCGTGCGTTTATTCTGGTTAAGAAACACCTCATTAAATTGGGCAGTTAAATCGTTACAATTAATTAATTGAATTAATTGTTTGTTTATTTTCTTTTTAATTTTAAATGCTTTGGATATTTTAATAAAATAAGTGTTGAACTTATTTTATTTTGTTTGTATTCTGGTTTTGGGAGCCTTTGGGAGAAAAAGTGAAGTCTTGAGGATTCTTCGTTCTTCGACGAAGAACAAGAAGAACTCACCACCGCCGACGAAGAACGCCGACCTCCGACGGCAGACGACGGACATAGAATCCTTCCTCGGAGATCACCTAACACCCACGACGTTTCTTCCGTGATGCTTTCTTCTACGGTGCTCCTCTTCTTCCGCGATGATCCTCTTCTTCCACGACGGTTAATTCTGCGACGAACTCTCGTTCGACGACAATGCTGAGGTAGGGGTTTATTTTATTGGATTGTTCGTGATTACTTCTGTCTCCATGTTCCTTTCTTTTTGAGCCGCCTGATATTGCAATAATGGGAGGAGGTCGGACCGCACGAACATGGCTGACCCTCCTCCACCTTGTTGGTTTGATTTTTATTGCGGCGAGCAAGGCAACGCGGTGCCGAAGCACCGCATGGAGAATATTAAAGAAAGGGAAGAAGTGCAGCACCGTCGCGCCACGCCGTTGAAAACAAACCAAAGATGTGGTGCCGTCATGCCGCACTAGATAACTACAAAAGCACCGCGGCCGGAGTGGGGCCTCGGCGGAGGGGCGCCGCGCCATCATTCCGTGCCGGACGGATGAAGGCCATGGCTAGTTCTGGGCTGCGGCGTAGCAGGGGAACCGGCGACCGGTTCCGGGCCGCCGACATTGGAGCAGGGGGGACCAGCCTTTCCCGTCCCGTGGCGGCAGAAGCCGGCCGGCCGGAGCGGGCCGACCGGACCGTGGAAGAACCAGAGGTTTTAAACCCCCGGCAGGCCGGACGTGTGAGTGGCCCCATTAAGGGGCCACAGTTGCTACACGTGGGGGCAGCACCCCCCACATCCGAACAGCTCGGCCGTTCGGCCGAGCCCCTGGCCATCGCGCCGTGCGCCAGGCCGGCTGCCCTGGCCGGTCCGCCAGACCGGGCCACCAGGCTAGGCCGCGGCCAACCGTGACGGGCCGCGCCAAAGCGGGCCGGACCCGGACCCGGTTCAGGTCGACCCGTTGCTGGCCGACCCTGGGGGTATCGAGCGGGGTCGGACCGGGCCCGAACTCCCTAATACCGAACCTCTTCAGTATGATTCCCATAACATGAGATGCGGACCTCCGATCGACGCACCTTCAGTTGCGTAGTGATCCTTGGATCGAGACTGTCATTTCGGTATACTACACTCAAGGTTTCGGAGTTCTTTGGGTTCGGCTGGGTTGGTTTGTACACGAAACCAACCGGGCCCTTAGAGTGGAAACACTTATAACTTGAGCTCCGGACGTCCGATTGAAATGCCGTCGATTATTTTGGATTTCTCTTAGTGACACTTACCTTTTATCTTACTCCAATCGAGGTTTGGATGTAGTTGGAGTACGGGCGGGTTGGTTTTGACTTAAAAACCAACCGGGCCCTGGGACGAAAAAGCCAACAACTCTCAGACCGGGCATCAGAATGATACGCCGTCTATGACGTTGAGTTTCCATTGACGATATCTAACTTTTGGATACATCAACTCCGGACTTTGAGTCAGTTGATGTATCAGGCTCTCGGCTCGTGGAGCGGACCCTCCCAAATGGGCTTGCTGTGTGCGGGGACCCTTGAGCTGGCTGTGACTATGACGACGACGACGACTGTACAGAGATCCTCAGTGGATTCGACGGCGACGACTACAACACTCAGCGATCCTACGTGGATCAGTGCTGCCCATCCTGTGTGGGTCAGATCCTGTGTGGGTCAGCGCTCAGCGGTCCTGTGTGGGCCAGCGCCTATAGATCCTATGTGGGTCTGATCCTGTGTGGGTCATTGCGGGGGTTAGTTATCTATCGATCCTGTGTGGGTCCGATCCTGTGTGGGTCATTGCAGGGGTTAGTTACCTATCGATCATGTGTGGGTTAGATCCTTTGTGGTTCATTGCGCGGGTTAGTAACTATCGATCCTTTGTGGGTCTGACAGTTTAGATGAATCAGTGGCTATATCTGATCATCTCTATCGTCATACGAAGAAGTATACTTGTGTGAGCTGAATCCTGTTTTGCTTTCCTGTGTGGACTGGGTTGTGATTTCTTGTGTGGACTGGGTTGTACTTGAGCTCGGATGTTGAAGTCGCACTGGAATTCATGACTTAGGTATATGTATGGGCATATACCTAAGTAGTGTCTGATGTTACTTTGTGATTGTATCTTTCCTTTGTGGATTATCCTTTGTGGATTCTAGGAGACCGTTGGGGGTCTCAGGGTCCCTACTGATTAGCTTATACTCACCCATGCATGGGCTATACCCGCACTACATTGTGTTGGTTGTAGACGACGGAAAGGTCTAATCATGGTTGAGGCTTGCGGAGCAGGACGGTACTTGGAGGTGGACCACTGGGCGGGATGTACTCGGAGCAGACAGCTGGACCCGAGGAGCTGTGGAGGCTATCTCTAATCACCATTTAGGTGAGACTTCCAGTGGACAGCTCGACGTTGTGTCTTTTTCTTTTAGTTGATGTTTTCCCTTTCCAGTTGTACTTTACATTCCGTTTGGGTTTGTATTCTGGCCCACTTACTTTCCGCACTTACTGTTGTACTCAGTTCTTACTTAGTGTTTACTTTTACTGCATGCTTGCTCTATGGTGTTTGTTTACTTTACAAAGGCAATGCCTTCCCTTTTTACCATGAATTAGACATTGGTGCTAGTCACCAGCCCCTAGCCTATGGAAGACGAGCTCGGGGTAGTCACGACACGGGCCCTAAGGACGTGTCGTGACAAATTGGTATTAGATGAGTTCGGTTCTACCGCAGAACTCAGGACTCTGATCATTTTCTAGGTTAAGCAATAGTGTTAAGAGTATTGAGTGTGGTTATCAATCCAGGGAGTCCAGTGTTGGTGTGACGGCCGACGTTTCCATACAACTGGACCCTGACTTCTGATTTCCGACTTGATGCACAAAAACATTGATTGCATGTGTGTGTCATGTTTTCATTGTGATTACTTTGTGTCAACTCACTAGGTATACCGTTTGAACGTGGAGCACCTGTTTCATTTTAGGATGGGCCCACGATTGTAGCCAGCTAGGGTTCCGAGATATGTGTGTGACGATATCCCACTGAGCAACGAGGCCTCAGTACAGGGCCCTTTGACAGCAGAGGCACCAGCGATACCTCTACCTACTGAGCCACCGATTCTACCAGCCCCAGCCGATGATGATGCACGTCGACTTAGTGTACTGCACATGTTTCAGTGCCAGCGACTGCCCAGGTTCTGTGGGGAGACGGACCTTCAGGCAACCGAGGATTGGCTAGAGGCAGTTGTATGGGTTTTCATGTTAGTGAGGACACCATCAAACCCCATGGCGATCCTCGCAGCGAGCCTACTGCACGCGGCAGCAGGCGGATGGTGGAGCTTGATGCTTCAGGTGTACGATGAGGCATCTCTCCTCTAGATGGACTTTGAGAGCCTCTTCCACTCGAAGTTTGTCCCAGCCACCCTCCGTGCGGTGCGCATCCAGGAGCTTCTACAACTGCGGCAGGGCTGCTTGACGGTCACCCAGTACTCGACGAGATTTACCGATCTCTCGCGCTACTCGATAGACATGGTACGGGACCCATTATTCCGGGCCCGGACCTTTGAGTAGGGATTGAGGCATGAGATCAGGGCATCTCTGATCTCCCTCAGCATTCCGACTCATGCAGGAGTACTAGAGCGAGCTCTTCTGATCGAGAGTTTTCTTGTTGAGTCTACTTCAGCCGCGAGACCTACCGTGGGGCGGCACGGTGCATAGTCTTCTACAGCAGGTAGTTTACGGATGAATCATGGGTATAGGCAGACCAGACCTCCAGGCAGACATCCTCAGGACACTGGATCAGCAGTACTGAGAACACAGTGCATAGCTAGACTTTCGAGAGGCAGAAAGTGCTAGACATGCGGCAGGCAGGGACACATGGCTTGTGACTGCCCAACCCGCCGTGCCGAGGAGCAGCAGACGGTTGAGGGGCCACCCAGGCAGAGGTAGAGGGTCGACCGTGGCGGTCTGCAGGGAGAACGCAGACGAGGAAGAGGAGCTGGCTGAGCAGCAGGTGGTGGGTGATGCTTTAAGGCTCTACCACCACCACAACCACCAGGAGGTCCACCCCAACCACAGAGAGATGGCGGGCAGAGACATGCACAGCTCCAGGAAGCGGAGGCCTACAACCAAGGCGTGCCTGAGATGATTCTAGGTACTATCTGTGTCTATTCCACCCTTACTGCAGTTCTTATAGACAAAGGAGGGAGTCAGTCTTTCATAGTCGCTGCCCTTGTTTGGAGCTCGGAGATTCCGACAGAGCCGTTGGCTCGATCCTTATGGCTAGAGACTCCTACAGGAGAAGACTCAACGATTACGCACTGGTGCCGGCAGGGTGAGCTTACTCTAGGAGGCTAGAGCTTTGGCTGGTATCTTCTTGTAGCGGCGTCGAGGCCTTATGGCGTCATCTTGGGCATGGATTGTTTATCTACAGTCCATGCTTAGATTGACTGTATTAGGCACAAGGTGCGATGTGTATGCACCGATGGGAGCAGGTTCACCTTCACCGGCGAGAAGGGAGCCTTCGCAGCACAGGATGGACTCCCCCAGAGGAGAGGACAACCCATCACTCATCAGTTGTCTAGCCTCATCCTAGGAGCAGTTGACGTGCGAAGTCCTAGTTTTCCTGCTGTGGTGGATCAGTATGCGGACGTTTTTCCCAACGATGTTCGAGGACTACCTCTTCACAGAGAGATAGACTTTTATATTGACCTATACCCTGGGACAGCCCCGATATCCACTCAAGCATATCGGATGGCCCCCGCTGGGCTTCGAGATCTACGGGTACAGTTGGAGGACTTGCAGGGCAAGGGATTCATCCGACCCAGTGTCTCACCCAGGGATTCCCCGATATTGTTCGCCAAGAAGGCGGACGAGAGCTTCAGACATTGTTTCAACTATCATCTCCTGAACCAGGTGAGAGTGAGGAACAAGTATCCACTACCGAGGATTGATGATCTTTTCGATCAGATCAAGGGAGCACGGTGGTTCTCGAAGATAGACCTTAGGTCAGGCTATCATCAGCTCATAGTTTGGGACGAGGAAGTGCAGAAGATGACCTTCATATGTCGGTATGGCCACTATGAGTTCTTGGTTTTGCTGTTCAGCGTAACCAATGCTCCAGCAGTGTTCTTGGGCGTCATGAACAGGATCTTTCAGCCATACCTTGATCGATTTGTCGTGGTCTTCATCGACGACATTTTGATATACTAGACCACTGAGGAGGAACACACCCACCACTTGTGGGTTGTACTAGACACACTCTGAGAGCACCAGCTTTATGGAAAGCTCTCGAAGTTTCAGTTCTGGATATGCAAGGTCCACTTCTTGGGACACGTCATCTCTAAGGCGGGAGTTGCTGTGGATCCTACGAAGATCGAGGCAGTGCTAGCTTGGGAGCCACCCAGGAGTGTGTCAAAGGTGCGGAGTTTCTTGGGACTAGATGGATACTATCAGAGATTTGTGCCAGACTTCTCAAGAGTTTTGGCACCACTCTCTGCTCTGACGAAGAAGGGGAACCCCTTTGTGTGGTCAAACAGATGTCAGCAGAGCTTCCAAGAGCCGAGATAGAGATTGACTAGCGCACCTATCTTGAGGTTGCCAGAGGAGGGAGTAGGGTATGTAGTCTACCTCGATGCATCATGGACCGGAATCGGATGTGTCCTGGTGGAGGAGCGGGCAGTGATCGCCTATGGATCACGTCAGTTGAGGCCACATGAGAAGAAATACGCTACCCATGACCTGGAGTTAGCAGTAGTGGTCTTCACTCTAAAGACATGGCGACACTATCTAATGGGCGAGCGCCTTACAGTATTTTATGACCATCAGAGTCTCAGGTATATCTTCTCTCAGAAGGACCTAAACCTGAGACATCGGCGATGGATCAAGTTCATCCAGGACTATGACATTGAGATAGTCTATACTCCTAGGAAGGGGAATGTAGTAGACGATTATCTCAGCAGGAGGACATGCATTCAGCTACATGGGGAGGCGACAGAGAAACTAGCCGCTTTGCGGATATCCTTCGTGGATAGAGATGGAGCAGCCTTTCTTCAGTCACTCACAGTCACTCCACTACTACAGCGGGTCAGAGAGGACCAACGTGTGGACACCTACTATGAGACACGGCATGCGCAGATATCCTCAGGATAGACACCTGATGGATTCTCCATGGGAGGAGAGAACGAAATCCTTTTCAGAGGACGTACCTTGGTACAAGTTGCTTTACGGGAGGAGGTGCTGAGAGAGTTTCACACTTCTCCTTTGGCAGTACATCCTGGGGTGGCGAAGATGTACCAGGATCTTAGACGAAAGAACTGGTGGCTGGGCATGAAGAAGGTTGTGGTAGAGTTCATTTCTCGATGCCTCACCTTCCAGCAGTTGAAGGAAGAGAATTAGGTACTAGCAGGCTTGGTACAACCCTTGGGGGTCCCGGAGTGGAAGTGGGACGACATATCTATGGTCTTCATGACTGGACTTCCACTCACTTCCAGAGGTCACGACTCCATTTGGGTGATTGTCGACCGACTCACCAAGTCGGCTCACTTCATACCCACCAGAGAGCAGGGCTCAGTTGAGAGCATGGGATATCTATACGTTCAGAAGATTTTACGGCTTCATAGTGTGCCATCATCTATCGTCTCTGATCGAGATGCTCGCTTTACTTCCCAGCTTTGGAAGGGGTTGCAGGAGGCATTCGGGATGCAGCTACGTCTGAGTACCGCCTTTCACCCTCAGATAGATGGTCAGACGGAGAGGACCATATAGACTCTCGAGGACATGCTCCGCGCATGTTTCCTTGACTTCGGTCGCAGCTGGGAGGACCACCTACCCTTGGTAGAGTTCACGTACAACAACAGCTTCCACTCCACCATTAGGATGACACCATACGAGGCGTTGTACGGCAGACCTTGCAGATCACCGCTGTGCTGGACAGACCCTGGAGAGTCAGCTATTTTGGGACCAGAGATGGTCCAGGCCACGACAGAGAAGGTCCAGATCATCCAGGAGCGGATGAGAATAGCTCAGAGCCGGTATAAGTCTTATGCTGATAGGAGGCAGAGGCCACTAGAGTTCGAGGATGATGACCACATCTTTTTGCAGGTCTCTCCTTGACGTGGATTAAGGAGATTTGGCCAAGGCGGAAAGTTGTATCCATGCTTCATCAGACCATTCCAGGTCCTCAGCAGGATTGGCGAGGTGTCTTATCGCTTGGCTCTACAACCTTAGTTGCACAGGGTGCAAGGCGTCTTCCACGTATCCCAGCTGAGAAGATATGTGCACGACCTGACGCATATCATTGACCATTTGGAGCTGGACGTTGATGATGGGGCGACTTTTCCAGAGGTCCCGGTGGAGATTGAGGATCGACAGGAGTGGGTCCTGTGTGGATGGTCGATTCCTCTACTGCGCATTAGATGGGAGCACGGGATCCTCCAGGAGAGCACTTGGGAGCGGGAGGCTCAGATGCGTGCTCAATACCTACATTTGTTTCCCTAGTTTATGAGGTATCTTTACGGGGACGTAAAGACCTGAGGTGGGAGTGATGTAATGACCCGAAAAATTCAAGGAAATTCTTTTCTTAAATTTCATTGGAATTTTACAAGAACGCAGTTTTTGACAGCACCTGATTCCAAGGCCCGGTGTGCCCGGAATTTTTTTCTGAGGTTTAGCTCGAGTACGTTCAGTGAATGAACGAGCGGGTTTTACTATCTTTTGAACCGATGCTCAGAATCAAATTCTGAGGGCACCAATGGAATCGTAGCGCCGGTAATTTCTTAGAAACACCTTTTCCAGAGTTGCATTTGCTCGGGTGTGGCTTTTATTTTTTGAGGTTAAGTTAAGAAATAAAATAAAAGTGGTGCAACTTTTTATTTTGTTTTACTTAAAGTTGCTTAATATAAGTTAAGCGGATAAGGTTGAACCCACAATATCCTACCCACATGGTAGGATATTTGTGAGGTGGGGCCCACACAAGCCTCACCAATTCTTTCCTTCTAAGTAACGCACCCGCACCCCCTTTTTAATGAAGTCAGTCGTGCGTTTATTCTGGTTAAGAAACGCCTCATTAAATTGGGCGGTTAAATCGTTACAATTAATTCATTGAATTAATTGTTTGTTTCTTTTATTTTGAATTTCAAATGATTAGGATATGTTAATAAAATAATTTTTTGAAATTATTTTATTTTGGTTGGACTCTGGTTGTGGGAGCCTTTGGGAGAAAAAGTGAAGTCTTGAGGATTCTTCGTTCTTTGACGAAGAACACACCACCGCCGACGAAGAGCGCCGACCTCCGACGGTGGACGACGGTGAGAGACGCCTTCCTCAGAGATCACCTAAAACCAATGACGTTCCTTCCATGATGCTTTCTTCCACGACGATCCTCTTCTTCCGCGATGATCCTCTTCTTCCGCGACGGTTAATTCTGGGATGAACTCTTGTTCAACGACAATGCTGAGGTAGGTGTTTATTTTATTGGTTTGTTCGTGATTACTTCCGTCACCATCTTCCTTTCTTTTTGAGCCGCCTAATATCGCAATAACGGGAGGAGGTCGGACCGCACGAACATGCACAACCCTCCTCCCCCTTGTTGGTTTGATTTTGATTGTGGTGAGAAAGGCAACGCGGTGCCGAAGCAAAGCGCGGAAAATATTAAAGGGAAGAAGCGCATCGCCGTCACGCCACGCCGTTGAAAATGAACCAAAGATGCGGCGTCGTCGCACTGCACCAGAGAAATACGGAAGCTCTGTGGCTAGAGCGGGGTCGGAGGGGAGGGGCGTGGCACTGTCGCGCCGCGCCGGACGGACGAAGGCCGCGGCCGGTTCTGGGTTGCGGCGGAGCAGGGGAACCGGAGGCCGGTTTTGGGCCGCTGGCATCGGAGCAGGGGGGACCGGCCCAGCCGGTCCCGTTGCGGTAGAAGCCGTCCAGCCGGAGCGGGCCGACCGGACCGTGGAAGAACCGGGGGTTCGAAACCCCCGGCTGGCCGGATGTGAGCGGCCCCATTAATGGGCTGCAGTTGCTACATGCGGGGGCAGCGCCCCCCCGCGCCCGAACGGCACAGCCGTTCGGCCGAGCCCCTGGCCAGTGCACAAGCGCACCGCGCGCCGGGGCGGATTCCCTGGCCGGTACGCGCCCAAGCAGTCCAGACCCAGACCTGGTTTAGGTCAACCCGGTTCGGGCCGACCCTGGGGGTGTTGGGCGGGGTCAGACCAGGCCTGAACCCCCTAATACCGAACCTCTTCGGTCTGTTGCCCATAACTTGAGCCACAGACCTAAAATCGATGCATTGTCAGTTGCATAGTGATCCTTAGATCGAGCCGGTCGTTTTGATATATTACACTCAAGGTTTCAGAGTACTTTGGGTTCGGCTGGGTTTGTTTGTACACGAAACCAACCGGGCCCTCGGTGCGGAAACACTTATAACTTGAGCTTCGGACGTCCGATTGATGTGCCGTAGACTTTTTTGGATTCCTCTTAATGAGACGGACCTTTTAGCTTACTCCACTCGAGGTTTGGATGCATGTGGAGTACGTTCGGGTTGGTTTTGACTTAAAAACCAACCGGGCCCCTGGGACGAAAAAGCCAATAACTCTAAGACCGGGCATCCGATTGACGCGCCGTCTGTGCCATTGAGTTTATGTTGACGATATGGAACTTTTGGATACATCAACTCCGGACTATGTGTCAGTTGATGTATCAGCCTCTCGGCTCATGGATCGGACCCTCCCGAATAAGCTTGCTCTGTGCTGGAAGCCTAGAGCTAGCTGCGACTGTGACGACGATGACGACTGTACAGAGATCCTCAGTGGATTCGATGACGACGACTACAACACTCAACGATCCTATGTGGATCAGTGCTACCGATCTTGTGTGGGTCAGCGCTCAGTGGTCCTGTGTGGGCCGACACCTACAGATCCTGTGTGGGACCGATCCTGTGTGGGTCATTGTGGGGGTTAGTTACCTATCGATCCTGTGTGGGTCCGATCCTCTATGGGTCATTGTGGGGGTTAGTTACCTATCGATACTGTGTGGGTCAGATTCTTTGTGGGTCATTGCGGGGGTTAGTACCTATCAATCATTTGTGGGTCCGATGGATTAGATGAATCAGTGGCTATATCTGATCATCTCTATCGTCATATGAAGAAGTATACCTGTGTGAGCTGAATCCTATTTTGCTTTCCTATGTGGACTGGGTTGTGATTTCCTGTGTGGTCTGGGTTGTACTTGAGCTCGGATGTTAGAGCCGAACTAGAATTGATGACTTAGGTATATGTATGGGCATATTCCTAAGTAGTGTCTGATGTTACTTCGTGATTGTATCTTTCCTTTGTGGATTATCCTTTATGGATTCTTGGAGACGTTTAGCTTATACTCACCCCTACATGGGTTATGCCTGCACTACGTTGTGTTGGTTGCAGACAACGGACATCACTGATCTTGGTTGAGGCTTGCAGAGCAGGACGGTGCCTGGAGGTGGACCACTGGGCAAGATATACTCGGAGCGGACGGCTGGACCCGAGGAGCTGTGGAGGCTATCTGTACTCACCCTTCAGGTGAGACTTCCAGTGGACGGCTCGACGTTGTAGCATATACTTTCAGTTACTGTTTTCCCTTTCCAGTTGTACTTCACTTTCAGTTTGGGTTTGTATTCTGGCCCACTTACTTTCCACTCTTACTGTTGTACTCAGTTTTGACATAGTGTTTACTTCTACTTCTTGCTTTCTCTGTGGTTTTTGTTTACATTACAAAGGCAATGCCTTCCCTTTTTACCGGGAATTACGCCTTGGTGCTAGTCGCCAGCCCCTGGCCTATGGAAGACGGGCTTGGGGTAGTCACAGCACGGGCCCCGAGGACGGGTCGTGACAATCAACCAATGTAAAATTGATTCCAGTGAACTATATTTGATTAAATTATAAAACATTTCTATAGTTATAATTCAAAACCCATTAAAAATATAATATTACACAATGAAGTATTTAGATGAAAAGGCTTTTTCAATTAAAATGAAATATTTTCCACTATTCATCAAAACATGAAACTTAGTAGAAAAATAGCAAAAATTCAACCAAAGTAAATTTAAATTTCCAAATTTCAAATTAGAATAATATTTCTTTTATAATTTATAAAAATACTAAGAATTAAATTTAAAAATAGTTCACCATAAAAAGGTGGAAACCTATCTTTTTATAACAACATATCTTTTATGCGTAAAATTGATTTTTTCTTATATAACATCTAAAAAACACTATTTATGAACGTCAAAATTTACATTTGATATATATATATATATATATTTCATTAATATAATTAAAAAATGTTTATTTTTCTATTTATTTGTTTAAAAAATAGTTATTCACATTTAAATTGATTTTCATAAAAAAGTTTCCTTTTATTTTAAAAACTGTTTTATATTTATTAATGATTATTTTGTAAAATAATTATATATATGTGTGTGTAAACCATAATTTCATAATTCATTTAATCTTTTTCATATCATAAATTCTAATGCATAAGGAAAAATTGTCTTATTTTAAATTATTAGAATAATGAAATAATGATTCATAGAAACCCAGTGTTGTGTGTAGCCCAAGCTAAGCAGATTTTTCATGTAGAACATGCTTAAATTGGTGTCACATGAAATGAAATTTATTAAAGAAATCAATAATTTAAAAATATATTTCATGAAAGTATTAGTGTGTTACATTCTACCCCACATAAATTTAATTATTTCCTCAAAATTCTTCTTGGTAATCAAATATTTAATACTTGGAATTTCATTCATATAAACAAAAACTAAAAAAATAAATACTAAACCATAATTAAAAAAATTGGAACTTAATGGTAATCCGAAGTAACACAAAACTTAGTTTCTACATAGAATAAAATATGTGTTAAGTTATGTCATATACATGAAATGGAAATATAACTATCAAGATCTGATGGGGTTTGACAGAGAAAACTATTAAGAGAAAATTAATGATCATAAAGCCATAATAGAAAGTGGTTTTAAATAGTTCATTGATATCATAATAAATGATTATAATGGAACAATATTTTATTTCAAGGCAATTTTCCAAGAATTATGAGAATATTTACTAACATGATCTTTGAAGAATCTAACCATTCACTGTGCCTCGGTAAATTTCAACATCAACTCTTATTCCAAGAAATTCAAGTGAAATTTTCATTCCTAAAGTATTTGCAGATCTGAGATCCATAAATATAAATATATTCCATTCCATATATCCTTATCACAACAAAATGGTTAGGTTTAGTTATCAAATATTCATAAATCCTCATATGGTGTGATAATATGTCAATATCTAAAATCGAATTCTAATTTTAACATAAATAGTTTCCTAAATGGTAAACATTTAAACTATGTTGAAATAAGAACATTAAAAACATTATAAATAAGGTCACTAAATTTCTCAAAATTAGCATATCATTGACCCCCCATATATCATAAACTTTATCTTATTTTTCACATATCAAACATGTAAATAGCATCGTCATATACTCTTTTGAAACATGATAATAACCTGAATTACTATAAATACATATTGAAAAACTTATTTCTTCCTTATTCCAAAGATAAATAGATATTTTCATTAAATCAAAAAATATTGTAAACTTAATCAAATATATCATAATCATCTTTTTAGAAAAAAATTTAATAAATTCAACGGTAGTTAATAAAGATTAGTTTACATTCTCCAATTATCATTATCATTACACCAGAAACATATTAAGGGTTATCATTCCATTATTAATGGGTTTCCTATGAATATCAGATTTCCATTAAATCACTATTCATGTCCTTCTGAATCACAAAACATATTCTTTTAAATACTTAGAAAAAATTATAAACATAAAAATTGTTATTTAATTTACATAATTGTGGAATCCAAATACCTAAAAACATCAATTATTTAACTTCATCCTTAATCCATTAACAAGGATACCTCATACAATTACATAGTACCTCTTTCCTTTTACATTTCACATGTAGTTCCATCATTAGTAGTAATATAACCATTACTTGTACGTCCATTATGGTTATCATAATGAGATTTCCACTTAGGAAATAAGTCTAAATAATGCCTATTATTTCATTATTTAATTAATTCATCAATTTATTATGCCCTAGAGTGGCCAATATTCCCATCTGTTATGTTAACTAAACTTTTAATTTCTGCTTTGTAGTTACAGGATCTGTGTCTGTATTTTCAACTATCAAAAAATCATCTTGTTCTTTTAAGACATCCATTTGGGTGTTTCTTCCCACATTGCTAGAAAAATGAAACTGAATCTTTCTTCTTCCCATGTATCCATTACCGGAGTCTTCATAAAACCCTTTCCATATATTCCAAGGTGAGTCTGAGAGTAGGTTAAGGTATAAATTTTTAATCATGTTCTGTGAAAATTGATTACGATTGATAACAACTTTCATCACTCCAGTGATCATCCCAATTATCTTCTCATCAAAAAATTATTCATCAGATTCAACATTAAACCATTTTTTTATTCTTCCTTCAATTTAATAAAACCATAAAGTACATTATGAGCAACACATTTCATAGAACAAAAATACCTAACTATGAAATCTATCCTATAGGATGTCTAAATAATGAATTTTTCTTTAATATATGAAACATTAGTCTTATACTTTAGGAACCCCCTAGAAACATCCTTATAAATATTCCAAGGGATATCACTAATGTTTTCCCATCTAAGTTTCCAAAGTTTGTCTAAAACATTCCTCAAATAGAAAATATGACTACCTAGGGTTCTCATAGAGGGATATTAAATCTTATTATCTAATTATTCATTAAATTTCACAAACACATTCCTTAGGGTTATAATATTTTAGTGACTTTGTAAACATAGAACACACTATTCCTATTTGGTTAAATATCTTAAATATCTCTCATTCGGATATTCCACTTTATTACTCCTGTTGGATCGAATAGTCGATATAAAAGTCTATTAGATGGAACAATACAAGAGGGGGGGGTGAATTGTAGGTTTTAAAAACCTTGAGTTTTAGTAACAAAGAGATTAGTTTAAAAGATTTTAAACTAATACAAATACAAACACCCACAATTGTATTGAATGTAAAAGGTATGATGTATTGTAATACTATTGTAAAGCAAAACAATTGTATTCAAGGTGAACACAATAATCAGAGTAATACAAATATGAATGATTCTACCTTAAAGCGTATAGAACCAATCAATACAATATGTAATGGAATGATTGTAATTGAAACAATTACAATTGAATATGTAAAGAAGAAAGGAAGCAATACAAATCCCTTTCTAATACAACAGCGGAAATGTAAAAGTAATACAATTCTTTTAACCCAAAGAGAAGGGTTATCCTTTCACCTAGGATAAAAGGTCTGTCTCACCAACACCTTGGTGAGCCCTCGATACGATGATCGGCTCGTCTGTCTGCCTATCCCCGGCAGCCCTCGATACGATGATCGGCTCGTCTGTCTGCCTATCCCCGGCAGCCCTCGATTTTGCAGGTAATCGGCACCTCTGTCTTTCAATTACTTGAAAGCCCTCGATACGATGATCGGACGCACAAGGCTGATGAGAGAAGTCACAGTGCCTCTCTCTAGAAACTTCGTAGTTCACAGAGTCTCTTCCGTTCTCTTCGTTCATCAGTATTTTCTCAGCTTCAAATGACCTACTATTTATAGGCCTCGGGTTCCAACGGTCATATTGCCTCCAACGGTCATATTGAAACAGAAAGCACGACATCGTTTTGATTAGTATATAACTAACTCAACGACATCGTTTCGTTAGGATAAGAGATATATAGAAATGTAAAACATGAGTATGATTCATATGCAGAGAGAGTTTTTGACAAAGTACCAAAACAAATAATGATTATCTGAATAGCAAAGTCAGTACGATACGATTGACAGAGTCAGTACGATACGTTTGACAGAGTCAGTACAATACGTTTGACAGAGTCAGTACGATACGTTTTGGTCGGTACGATCAACATCGTACGATACGATAAACATGATAAAAGACAATTTGTTATTTACAAACATATGATAGAATACTTTTGAGATTTCCAAAACATGACATAGAATATATTTGTGATTTCCAAAACATGATGTAAAAGCCAAAAGAAGACTTTTGACTTAACAATCTCCCCCTTTTTGGAAAGCACAAACACACAAAGTAAATGAAACAAGAAATACTTATCTCCCCCTGAGTTATTGAAAACTCTTCTGAATAAGAAATTGAATACAACTAACTCCCCCTTAGGTATTGACTTTCCTAAGGATTGTATTCATAGATTTTCCTTAAGAGCATTGTAATGCATTCTCCCCCTTTGTAAAACAATCTTTGCTTTGTAAATATTCTCCCCCTTTGTGATTTACAAAAAGAAAGGAGTAATCTCGTATTGTCTGGAAGAGTTAGTGAAGTAATACAAGACAATGGACAAAAGAGAAAGGATTATAAGAGTTATTACAAAACAAACAAGTTCCAAAAGAAACAAATACAACAATCATTTGTTTTCTCTTTCCTTCTCCTTCTTTATAAGCTCATGAAGCACAGCTTTCATCTTCTTGATCTCCTTCTTGTCTTCAGAAATTGATTCACCCTGAGTTTTGAGAAGCTCCTGTTGATCCGCAAAAATCTGATCTTGATTTCTGATGGTCTCCTCCTGTACTCTGATTACTTCTTCAAGGGTATCAATTCTATTTTGCAGAGTCTTGTTATCCTTGGACAACTCGGAATTTTGATTCTTCAGTAAAACCATTTCATCTTTGAATGATGAAACCTTCGAGAATTCAGATTAGAAAGCATTCATCCTCTCTTGCAAATCTTTCACTGAAGGAACATCGTCTCTTTGAGACGACAAAAGGTTCAGCCTTTCAATTGTTTCTTTATCAAGCTTGTTGAAAGCAATTGCAAGATCATTTGATAACCTTCTTATATCTTCAATAGCAATCTCATGGTCATTGATTGAGCTCTCTGTTTTGTATGACCACTTGGTCATCTTATTACAAGCTTTCTTATGAGCAACTGAGCTTTCCGAAAGAACTTTCAGATCGGCTTCAACAGACAAGACTTTCTTTCTCAATTCTTTTACAGATCCAAACTTCTTTCTCTGATTTTCAGTGATAAAATCAATCTTTCCTTCTAGCCTCGGAAAATAAGGAATGGTTTTCTCCATCCTTCTCAAAACTTGAACAATGTAATCACTCTTCTTGAGAGAGATTGTATGCTCTGAATCGGTATCATCATCGTACGATGCTAGTTCATACGATCTGCTTGAATCAACAACTGGCTGTTTCCCTTTCACTTTTTCTTTCTGCTTTCTTTCTTCTTCCACTCTGTCACTAATGACAACTACTTTATCAGATTGAGAAGATTGAGCATCTTGCTTTTCTCGAGATGACATCCTGTCCGAAGATTTTTCCTGATCGGCATGAGGAGTTTGTTGAACACATTCGCTCATCTTTTGAAGCGATTCCTCTCTAATTTTCTTTGAACTTTGAAGAAATTATAACAGAAAATCTCCTTCTTCTACTTCCACTTGTTCTATCACTTGTTTTCCTTTTTCATTCTTAGGCAAACTCTGTACGATGGGTTCTTGATGCACTTCCACAGTTAGTTGAGCACTAGCATCTTCAACTGCTTTCAAGACTTTAGAAATATAAAAGTCCTGAGCCTTTCTTTTCAAGAGAGTCTTCTTTTTCTTTTCAGCTTGAAGGGTTTCTTCTACCCTTATTCCTTCTGCAAAAGCCTCAGCAGGATCAAGACCAAACTTCGGATCACCCTCTTTTCTCTGTTCCTTGTCCTTTCTCCATTTGGCTACAACTTCCTTACTGTACCTCGGCTTCTTCTTCTTCGGCTTTGAACTAGTCTGCGGATCAGACTTTCGAGTAACATCGGCGGATTGATTGTCTTTGGCTGGCATAGGTGCCGATTGATTTTCAGGCAATTCAGCTTCTACATCTCTGAGAAAAAGTTTTGAATTTGAATCAAAACAAACATTCAGCTTTTTCATCGTACTCTTATTAATGAAAGACGACCACAAATCCATAGGTTTTCCTTTCAAAGGAATGTTACAAAACTTCATACTCTCAAGAATGAATTTCGTAAGGATGGCTGGATACATTTTTATCTGGGATTTAATCCCTCCTTTCTTGACATTCTTGACGGTTTCAAAAATATATCCCATGAGATTCACTTTCCTCATATTCACAAGATAATCGAGCATAAAGACATCAGAAACTTTAAGAGTTTCTCTATCCCCTTTCCTTGGGACAAGAAAACCTTTCATCCATAAAGTGACAAACCGATTGTCCGGTGAAAGATGATAAACTTTCCTCTTTCCCTTATTAACAACAAACAAAGATTTTTCAGCACTCTCTCTATTAAACGTACCAACTTCCTCTGGTAGTTTATGAGATGGACAGAATGAATCCCCTTCTATAGAAACGTTCAGAAAGTGTGCCGCTTGTTTCACAGACATGGATAATTTTCGATCGTACACAGCGAAGTTTATAGTCATATCTTTGTCGAAAGAAACGGTTTTGTAAAATTGACAAACTTCATCAAAAAGAACTGGATCTTGAGTATCAGGCTTTTCCACACAGAGATGTTCCCATCCTTGAAACAAAATAATCTTCTTGATTGTAGAATCGTACATATCGAAGAATTCTCGGGATACTAACCTTTCTCTGTGAAAGTCTTTCTCTGTAAAAGTCTTTGAAGACATTTCAGCGGGAGTGTTGGCAGAGGATTGAGACATAAATATGATGCCGATTGAGAAGATCGTACGATTGTTTATAGCTGGGGGAGCAGAGATTCGCCTCAATTCCTGAACAATCAATGTGGGTTTGGGGAGGGGAGGGGGGGTATTTATAGGCAAAAAAAGAGATGACCGTTGAACTTCTACGGTCGAGATTAGATAATACTAGATCAATGGTTAGGATTAAAACAAAGAAAGAAAATAAAATAAAAAATTGAAAAAGATACCTGTCGGAGAACAAAAGGTGATTGCTGGATTTGGTAAGTATCAAAGAAACAATCGTAAGGAAAAAAACATGATGCTGATGGAAAACAAAGTCATTACTATGATCGGACCGTACGATGGAAAATAGTTGTTACCATTAACCGACAGTACGATGGAAAACAATCTCAATACTATCATCGGTCGATACAAAAAAATATTGAATGATACGATGGAAAAGAATTTGAATACTATCATCGGTCGATTCAAAAAATATTGAATGGTACGATGGAAAATTATTTCAATACCATCATCGGTCAATTCAAAAATTATTGAATGGTACGATGGAAAAGAATTTCAATACCATCATCGGTCGATTCAAAAAATTATTGAATGGTACGATGGAAAAGAATTTCAATACCATCATCGGTCGATTCAAAAATTATTGAATGGAACGATGGAAAAGAATTTCAATACCATCATCGGTCGATTCAAAAAATTATTGAATGGTACGATGGAAAAGAATTTCAATACCATCATCGGTCGATTCAAAAAATTATTGAATGGTACGATGGAAAAGAATTTCAATACCATCATCGGTCGATTCAAAAATTATTGAATGGTACGATGGAAAAGAATTTCAATACCATCATCGGACGATACAAAATTTTTGAACGATACGATGGAAACGAATTTCAATACGATAAACAGAAAAACTGAAATGGTCAATACGATAAACAGGAAAACTTAAAATGAAACAATAAAACTGTCAATACTATAAACAGAAAGAAACATATATAAAGAGAGTAAATATCTAAAGATCAGAAACATAGACAAAGAAATGTCCTCCCCCTTTCTACGAGGAGTTTCTTTCTATTAGGAGAGATGTAAAACAGGAAGTAGATATGAATGATTATTTTATTGTAATCATTCCTAGCTTCTGTTTTATAAATTCAAATCTATCGGAAGGTAAAGGTTTTGTAAAAATATCAGCAAGTTGTTCTTGCGTTCCGATAAATTGTAAAACAATATCTCCTTTTTGTGTGTGATCCCTAAGAAAGTGATGCCTAACATCTATGTGTTTTGCACGAGAGTGATGTGCTGGGTTTTTACTAAGAGCTATGGCACTTGTATTATCACACAGAATTTGAGTTTTGGAGAAACTCAAACCATAGTCAGTGAGTGTGTGCTGCATCCACAATACTTGAGCACAGCAACTTCCAGCTGCTACATATTCAGCTTCAGCAGTGGAGAGTGCTACTGAGTGTTGTTTCTTGCAAGACCAAGAAACCAAAGAATCTCCTAAGAAATGACAAGTTCTAGATGTACTTTTTCTATCCATTCTACAACCACCAAAGTCAGCATCTAAAAAACTTTTTAAAACAAAATCATTTCCAGAAGAGTAGAAAAGTCCTAAATCCATAGTGTCTTTTAAATACCGAAAGATTCTCTTTACGGCTTTTAAGTGAGACTCTTTTGGATTAGATTGATATCTTGCACATAAGCATACAGAAAACATCAAGTTGGGTCGACTAGCTGTCAAGTATAGCAAACTCCCTATCATACCTCTAAAAATTGTTTGATCTACTGGTTTCCCAGTTTCATCAAGATCAAGAGTATTTGAGGTACCAATTGGGGTGCTAATACTTTTAGTTTTGTCAAATCCATACTTTTTGAGTAAGTCTTTAATATACTTATGTTGAGATATATAAGTTCCTTCTGGTTTTTGAGATATTTGAAAACCTAGAAAGAATGTTAACTCACCCATCATACTCATTTCAAACTCAGATTTCATTAAATTTGCAAAAGAATCGGTTAAAGATTTCTGAGTTGATCCAAATATGATGTCATCAACATAGATTTGGACAACCAAAACATTTTTGTTTTCCATTTTGATAAAAAGAGTTGGATCAGCTGTACCTTTTCTATAATTGTTTTGTAAAAGAAATCCTGTAAGTCTATCATACCATGCTCTAGGAGCCTGTTTAAGACCATATAGAGCCTTGGTAAGTTTAAAGACATGATCAGGATGTTTTGGGTCTAGAAAACCAGGAGGTTGTTCGACAAAAACTTCTTCTTGAACAAAACCATTTAAAAAAGCACATTTGACATCCATTTGAAATAGTTTGAAATTGAAATATGCTGCGAAGGCTAATAGAATGCGAATAGATTCAAGTCTAGCTACTGGAGCATATGTTTCTTCATAGTCTATTCCCTCTTGTTGATTATAGCCTTTAGCAACAAGTCTTGCTTTATTTCTTACAATGATTCCATTTTCATCACACTTGTTTCTGAAAACCCATTTTACACCAATTACAGTTGTTTCTTTAGGTCTTTCAACTAAAGTCCAGACTTGATTCCTTTCAAATTCATTTAGTTCATCCTGCATTGCTTTGATCCAATCATCATCACCTAAGGCCTCACTTGGACTTTTAGGTTCAAATTGGGAAAGAAAAGCAAGATGTTCTATTTCATTTCTTAAGGAATTTCTGGTCCTTACAGGTTGATTTATATCACCAATGATATTATCACTGGGATGATTCCTAAGAAACAATTGATTTTGGTTTTGTAAAACCTGTTCATCAACATATGGTAGAAAATCTTCTGTGGTAAATGTTTCAGGAACACTTTCTTGAACATTTTCCTTATCAGAATGTTCTTCTAACAAAGGTTGATAAACATCTTTAGAAAACACATCCGAGGATGTAGGATTGGGTTGGTTGAAAACAAAAGGGTTAGTTTCATCAAATTTTACATGTACTGTTTCTTCAACAGTACAAGTGTTTTTATTGAAAACTCTATAAGCCTTAGAGGTTGTGGAATAGCCTAGAAAGATTCCTTCATCAGATTTTGGTGCAAATTTGTGTAAATTTTCTTTTGTATTCAGAATGAATACTTTGCATCCAAAAACTTTGAAGTAAGAAACTTTAGGTTTTTGGCCAGTCCATAACTCGTAAGGAGTTTTATTAAGAAATGGTCTAGTTAAAACACGATTTATAGTATAACAGGCAGTACTTACAGCTTCAGCCCAAAAATGCTTAGCAATTGAGTATTCACTCAACATGGTTCGAGTCATTTCCTGAAGAATACGATTTCTTCTTTCAACAACACCATTTTGCTGAGGAGTTCTTGGTGCTGAGAAATTGTGAGTAATACCTTTCTTACTACAAAAAGTTTTAAAATCTGAGTTTTGAAATTCACCACCATGATCACTATGAATAGTTATCAATGGTAGGTTTTTCTCATTTTTAACTTGGGCTCTAAAAGTTTTGAAATACGAAAAGGCTTCAGATTTCTTTGTGAGAAAGTAGACCCATGTAAATCTAGTAAAGTCATCAACTAAAACAAATACATAGTATTTTCCTCCAATGCTTCCAGATTGCGAAGGACCAAACAGATCCATATGCACAAGCTGTAATGCATTAGTAGTTGAAACTTCATTAATTGGTTTAAAGCTAGTTTTATGTTGCTTGCCAAACTGACAAGGATCACAGACTTTTGAAGAATCATATCTAAGATCCGGTAGCCCTTTTACAAGTCCTTTCTTTGAGAGTTTTCTTAGGTTTCTCAAATTACAGGGTCCTAATCTCCTATGCCATAGCCACGATTGGTCTTCTATTACACTTAGACAAGGTAAGTTTTGGTTCCTAAGGTCTTCTAAGTTAATAGTGTAAACATTCTCTTGCCTATGGGCAGATAGAATGAATTCATCCTTGGAATTGTGAACTAGAAACTTATCATTTCTAAAATTCACAAGGTAACCTTCATCACATAATTGACTTATGCTGATGAGATTGTGCTTAAGACCTTTAACAAACAAAACATTTGAAATAAGAACTTTTCCAAGAAAAATGATATTACCTATACCAACAATCTTTCCTTGAGCATTATCTCCGAAGGTAACTTTCCCACCTTTTGTTTTGATAACCTTTTCAAAGAAATCTTTGTTTCCAGTCATATGTCGAGAGCAACCACTATCCATGTACCAAATGTTCTTATTGATACACTTCTCGTTTTCCTGAAAAAGAAACAATTAGATTTTCGGAATCCAAACTTGTTTGGATCCAGAAGGCTTAGATAAAAGAATTTTAGGAATCCACATTTGTTTTGCAAAATGAGCTTTATGAAATCCTAAGGATTGAGTTTTGTTAAGAGAACAATCTCTTCTCCAATGTCCACCACATTGACACTTGGAACAGAAAATGGTTTTTTGAGGAACAAAATAGTTATTACTAAAAACAGGTTTGGAATAAGTAAAACCAAGACCAGAACGATTTCTCAAAGGTCTTATTTGAGAGTACATCCTATCAAAGTTTTCTTTTCCATGAGTAAATTTTGACAAACACTTTTTCAAGGATAAAATCTCTGACTTTAGTTTTAAAACCAAATTCTTGTTTTCTAAAACATTTGAATTAGAACTAGAGTTAGACTCTAAAATGTTTTTCTTTGAAATAGCAGTTTCAAGATCCTTAGAAAGTTTATCTTTTTCAGATTTGACTTTCTCAAGGGTTTTCAAAATACTTTCAAAATCAGAAGTTTTCCCATCAAGATCTTTAGAAAGATCTGATACTTCTTTAGTCAAAATAGAAATTCTAGAATTTTCTTTTTCAAATCTCTTTTTGAGTTTAGAATTTTCATTTTCAAGTAACTTAGAAAATCTAGAGACTTCTTCAAAAGAAGGTAAAGTATCATCTTCTGATGATGAGGGTTCATCATTTGAAGATTCATAATATTTATTATCAACATAATTTGCATTTAAAGAGACATTTGTAACAGCTTCAGCATTGTGTACCTTAGCCATGAGACAATGATCTTCAATTGGTAGTCTGGCTAGAAGTCCAATATTCCTTTGTCCTGACGTCTCATATTCTGAAGAATCATCTGAGGAATCACTACCACTTGCACTCCATGTATCATTTGCTTTCAAGCCTTTCTTCGTCTTATAAAACCTTTTCTTGTTTCTTTCAGAGTGTTTCTCTTTTCTATCTTTCCTCTTCAGTAAAGGACAATCAGGCCTTATATGTCCTGCTTTCTTGCATTCATAACAAGTTACCTCTGAATCTTTCCTATCTTTCCTATCTTTCTTTTTGAATCTATATTGAAAATCTTTCTTTCCCACAATCTTGTTCATCCTCCGAGCAAGATTAGCTAACTCATTGTCTGAAAGATTACAATCACTTGAATCAGAAACAACAACTTTCTTAGATTTAGACCTTGTAACCTTTTCAGGTGTTTTAGCTTTAGATGCAAAAGCTACACTTCCATTCCCATTCTTCTTCTTATTGAAATCAGCATCTCTTTTCATTCTTGTCTCATGCTGTAGAAGAGTTCCAAAGAGTTCATCAAGAGTAATCTGGGAAACTTTTCTATTTTCATCAATAGCTGTTCTTTTTGACTCCCATTCATTTGGCATAATATCTATAATCTTATCAACAAGAGCTTCATCATCAAGACCTTTTTCTCCCATAGATTGTAAGCTGTTGACAATTGTCATAAACCTTTTTTGCACTTTACATACTGTCTCTCCATAAGGAAAAACAAATCCATGACACTCTGCTCGAAGCATTGCTCTCCTTGTTTCTATAACCTTGGATGTACCAAAATGAGTGACTTCTAATTTCTTCCAAATACAGTTGGCTGCTTCACATGAAGATATCTGGCTATATATATTCCTGGTCATAGAACATAATAAAGTATTGCGTACCTTGTAATTCAGTTGATATTCTTGCTTCTCTTGATTTGTGAAAGTACTAACTTCTTTGTCAGGAATTTTGTAACCCCCAGTAAGCATAATAAAATTGTCTACACCAGTATTGATGACGAAAGTCTTCATACGATCTCTCCAATACTCATAATCATTCCCATCAAAGATTGGTGGTCTAGAAGGATTCAGATTATCTATTGATCCGATATTCATTCCTGCCATCTAATTATAACAAAAACAACTTTTCCACTCCACACGTTAGTGTAGTAAGTATTTAAGAAAGTAATAAGAAATAAAGCTAGTAATACAAATCAGTGGAAAACCTGCTCTGATACCAATTGTTGGATCGAATAGTCGATATAAAAGTCTATTAGATGGAACAATACAAGAGGGGGGGGGGGGTGAATTGTAGGTTTTAAAAACCTTGAGTTTTAGTAACAAAGAGATTAGTTTAAAAGATTTTAAACTAATACAAATACAAACACCCACAATTGTATTGAATGTAAAAGGTATGATGTATTGTAATACTATTGTAAAGCAAAACAATTGTATTCAAGGTGAACACAATAATCAGAGTAATACAAATATGAATGATTCTACCTTAAAGCGTATAGAACCAATCAATACAATATGTAATGGAATGATTGTAATTGAAACAATTACAATTGAATATGTAAAGAAGAAAGGAAGCAATACAAATCCCTTTCTAATACAACAGCGGAAATGTAAAAGTAATACAATTCTTTTAACCCAAAGAGAAGGGTTATCCTTTCACCTAGGATAAAAGGTCTGTCTCACCAACACCTTGGTGAGCCCTCGATACGATGATCGGCTCGTCTGTCTGCCTATCCCCGGCAGCCCTCGATACGATGATCGGCTCGTCTGTCTGCCTATCCCCGGCAGTCCTCGATACGATGATCGGCTCGTCTGTCTGCCTATCCCCGGCAGCCCTCGATTTTGCAGGTAATCGGCACCTCTGTCTTTCAATTACTTGAAAGCCCTCGATACGATGATCGGACGCACAAGGCTGATGAGAGAAGTCACAGTGCCTCTCTCTAGAAACTTCGTAGTTCACAGAGTCTCTTCCGTTCTCTTCGTTCATCAGTATTTTCTCAGCTTCAAATGACCTACTATTTATAGGCCTCGGGTTCCAACGGTCATATTGCCTCCAACGGTCATATTGAAACAGAAAGCACGACATCGTTTTGATTAGTATATAACTAACTCAACGACATCGTTTCGTTAGGATAAGAGATATATAGAAATGTAAAACATGAGTACGATTCATATGCAGAGAGAGTTTTTGACAAAGTACCAAAACAAATAATGATTATCTGAATAGCAAAGTCAGTACGATACGATTGACAGAGTCAGTACGATACGTTTGACAGAGTCAGTACAATACGTTTGACAGAGTCAGTACGATACGTTTTGGTCGGTATGATCAACATCGTACGATACGATAAACATGATAAAAGACAATTTGTTATTTACAAACATATGATAGAATACTTTTGAGATTTCCAAAACATGACATAGAATATATTTGTGATTTCCAAAACATGATGTAAAAGCCAAAAGAAGACTTTTGACTTAACAACTCCTACTTAAATCCTTTCTTTATAACACGTGGAAAGGAAACATAAGAAATGGTAAGCTCAGATGCTTCGTAAGGGTAACTATGAAAGATATCATTATATTATATTTTATATGAATAAGAAAAGGACAGGTTTATGTTATCTTGAGAGTGAAATAAAAATTTCATCACCAAACTATCTAGGTACATAAACATGATTCATGGCATAAACTATTCACACTTCAAAATACATGAATCATAAGAATGTAAATTCATCATAACCCAATCATGAAACATAATTTCATTTACTAAATGTTTGTGAAAAAATCATTAGTAATTAAAACCATTTCATATGTTAATTCTAACTACTTTTTTCTCAAATAATGTAAATGAACTTTCCTCTTATCAGGGGCCAATCAAATCAAAATGTTTCCCCTAAATGATCACACACATTGAATTGTTTCTCATCATGGATGAAGAATATAAACATGTTTCCCGTCAATATATCATGAGATATAATTCATAAGAAAATGCAATTTAGAGTGATATAGTTCCCACCCATCACTGAAATAAAACTATTTACATGTTTTCCATAGGTCCATAAATAAAACATCACATCATAAACTTTGTAAATAAATGAGTTTCATTAACACTTCATCATAACCAAAGTCATGGAAAAGAAATAGATTTTAAAAATATCATGAAATAAAAAACATAAAACATTAATTGAAATAAAAATAATGGTATCCTTGGCCCATGTCCCAAGTAAATCATAAGTAATAATCAAATAATGTTGTATTTGAATGAAAATGGTCTTGAAATATTACGTAAAATAATTCTTGGGGAAAATATCCTTTCTATTTTTAAAAGATTATATTTTCATAGAATGCCATTAAATTTTAGAAGAAACAAATTTTAAGGGAAATAACCATATAAGCTGGTAATGGAATATAAAAGGCAATGAGGGTTCACCAAAGTGTAAAAATCCATTCATTTTTTATAATTAAAAAAACATTCATTTCATATTTTTTTCGAAAAATTCAAAAAGTACCACGTTTGTAAAATGAAAAAATATATTATTTTAAATCCATTTAGTATAAATTAAAAAATGGGAAAAATATAACATTAAAAATTCATTGGATAATATTAAAAACATTTTTGAAAAAAATTTCAAAAATTATGGATGTTGGAGATAAATATTCAATAAATGTAATTTAAAATAAAACCATCCCGATTATTGATGATATTGTAAAATAATCACTTATCACTTTATAATCAGTAGTATCGTATTCCCAATTAAAGAAATAAAATTACAATGAAATGAAAATTTTATAATATTTTGAATAATATTAATAAAATTTATTCATGGTTACTATATAAACTGCAAAAATGAAACAATTAGTACATAAGGCATGTGCCTCTGAGAAACCAAAGTGAGATAAAAATCCATTACATTAAGTATTGATTTCATTAATACATGTCAAAACATCCTACATAGTAAATAAATATTATAATGAATAATATTCATATATACATTTCCATATATAATTTACATATGACTTCATATTACCCTCTTATTAACGATTCCCTTTTGAAGTAATATTTTGAGTAATAAAAAATTTTATTTTCATACGTGTTTTGACTTCTTATCCTTGATCCTCTTAAATATGTCTTTAATTAATTATCTCCAAAATTATAAATATTATAAACATGTCATATATATTTTCTATATATATGTAATCACAGAGGGTCATAAAAGTTATAAGTAGAAAATAGAATACTCTATTAGTGGAGACGGTAGGTCGTACGTTCACATGAACACTATTTTCATTTTATTAACATATTAAAATAAAGAAAAGTATATGTTATATTATTATTAAATAATAATTATTTTGTTATATATAACATATATATTCATAAAATTAGTCCTTGTTACCGCACAATGAAATATAGATGAAAAATGAATCACATCACATCTTGGAGATGGCAAGTCATATGTACGAACGAGAGACATTATCACTTCCAAAAAGATTGGCTTTTCAAAAAGGTAGATATGATATTATAATTATAAAAGTATAATAATATAAATAATATCATATATAAACCTTTTATCCATCATAGTTCCAACTCATAAAATATGGTGATGGAAAATTAATGGTATCGCTGCGTGGATATGGTAAGACGTATGTACGCACAAGCACTAATTTCACTTCTTGTTCAATAGAAAATGGAATGTTTAATGTTTTTTTCATAATGACAATAACATTTAATAATTTTTTGGATTTTTATGTTCTTATTTTATTATATATATAATATATTTATACGGGGTATTGAATGGTAGAAAAAGGGAGTGATATGTAAGAGATATTACCTCTCATTCAAAATGGCACCTTTAAATCTCCACCAAAGTACTCTAGAGTTGGTATTTTGGGATGAAAAAACCTATAAAATGTTACTATGGAAGTGAAGAATCAAATATTTTATATATTTTTCATTCTTGAATGCTCAATGTGGCAAAATGGGATGAATGAGGATATGTACTTTTATAATGAATGAGAGAGGTATATTGAGAATTTTTCAAAAGATTAAATTATAATAATTTAAATATGAATATAAATACCTAAAAATAAAAATATATTAGTATATAATGTGTTATATGGTGTAATACCATAATAAATATATTTTAGGCATGTTTTTTTTTGGTAATTTTAAACCACATCTTTTTTTTATTAACCCTTTATTAACCTATTTTAATATTAACTATGGTAATAAGATTTTCAATATTAAAAGGTGGTTATTTTTACTTATACAGTGTCGATTAAACATCAAAATTCTCCATTTATGGTAATTTAGAAAATAAATTTCTCCTGTTATTCTTTATTTTTAACTTTAATAATTTTTAACTAATTTAATAAAATATTATTTTTATAAAATATCCTTAGTGACAATTTTGACACTATTCCTTACGTTGACTTTAACAAAATCAAACCAGCAAGATAATTTTGAACCAATTAATTTAATACACCCCTAATATTTCATATTCACCTATACAATTCATGGATATCCTTAAGTAATTCATATTATATTTATTTTCAAATTTATAATACCACTTAATCGTGTTCCACTTTAATTGAATAATTATTGCATCATTATTGTATAATTATTTATGATAATTATTTCTTCACTAAAAATTAAAAATAAATTTCCATGATATATATAAGCCTCTTATATTTTTTAAGAATACATATAATTGAAAATATATTATATTTAATCTAATATTAAAAACATTGTACTTATTAAAAGTAAGAGTGTGCCATTTTGTCACTCTCTTTTATTTTGATAATATCCAAGTCTTTTTCATGTAAGTGTGACCATCAAATTATTAAATTTTAAAAATTGTGTTTTGCGGGTCCAATTAAATTCATCTAATAAAATTTTTCATGTTTTAGGGTAGTTTTAAAATATTTGTAATATTATTTTTACACTCAATTACCTAATTTACATATAACTATGGAAATAAAAATATCTAATGTTACTATTCATATTTTCCAAAAATAAAAGGGACCTAATAAATAAATCTATACCTTATTATTACAAATATGTAATGAATTATTCCGAATTCAATTCACATCGTTTTCATAAATTAGTTAAAAACTAATCCTACATATGGGATGAAACAACGAGTTTTTAAAGTGAAAATGTTTACAAGATTGATATGTTTTTATATCCAAATGCAATGTAAAATTTATTAAAATAATAGAAATTGTAGTAAAAAAAATAGATATAATTAAAAATTTAAACCAATTCAAAATATAATTTAACAAAATAAATTATTTAGAAAAAAATATTTTTTCAATTAAAATGAAATATTTTTTAGTGTTCATAAAATATGTAACATAGGAACTTGTCTGAAATCCATTAAGGAATTTCATTAAGAATCCCATTAATTAGTACCCCACACATTCTGAGATGTACAATCATTTGGTATATAAAATTTTAATTGTTAAAATACATGCCTTCTTAAAGATGTTTGAAGAGATGAATCGTAGGGAAATACATGATTCTAAAACCCCTATCGAACCTTATACACTACTATTTATTGGGAAATTATGTCAAAAAATTGAGATAATGAATTTTAAATTTTTATCATTGATATGAGAAATAAAAATCATTAAAACATCTGAGGAACCCATCCCTAAAACAAATTTCCCTTCCATAACCATATGTAAAGAATATTGTATCCAACAACAATTTCATTAATTTACAAAAGAAAAAACCATTGGATTTGGGATAGATAAATAAGATCACGAAATTTTTTAAGGGTTATTAAATGAGGAGAATATTTAATTTTTCTATTCATAAGGGGAAATTTTTCCTTTTTGGATTTAATTCCATTAATATTCCTCTAAAGATAATGTTTTAGAAACACTAAGAACTAAACCATGTGAAGAAATACATTGCTTTAGTTGCATACCCATTCTTGAAAATCATATAGAAAATTTGGAGGTCGGAAAATCTATTCAAAGGGAAAATATTATGTTTGAGATGTTCTTAAAATGAAACTCAGTTCAATTCCATGTCCCTACCTATGATTAGATGTTTTGGCTAAACTGATCTCAAATTCAAGGCCTATGCATTCTATCTCAACCCTCCCATCATAGGGGATAATCAAAAAAATTCATAAATTCATAAATTCATATTATATTGATTTGGATAAATATAAAAATATCTTTGATGTATCATGAAGAATTAAGATGGTAATTTGATTGAAACATTTCAATGTTCATGGGGCTAGCACATTCACGAGGAACTACATTATTTTTTTCAGGGAACCATTTTTAAACCATCCAACCAACCAAAAGAGCGACGATGTCTCATTCAAGTTTAAGTATAGAAATATGGGGTTGTTTTAATTTTTAATGTTGGTATTGGATATGTTGGGGGTAAAATTCAAGCTAAATAATTTAAATTAAACACTTTTTGGGAGGCAAACTGACTTCGGAATTGTTTTGTATTTTGTGTATTTTTTTTGTTTTTTTCATGGGAACCCTTTGAGGTTTCCAATGTGATGTATTGTTTTTTTATGATTTAATAGTTCATGAATTATTGTATTATCAAATAAAACTCAATCTTTCCAGAGTTAAAATATAGAAACCAATCATCCTTGAGGAGCCCAACTGTGACATGAAGCCAAAGTGATCAACATCTTTTTATGGGTCATAAATTTAAACAAGTTATTTTTTTCTATGAATTCATATAAAATCACTTATCCCAATATTTAATGCTAATTATGAACTCCATCTTCTCTTATCCTTAAAAATTGAGGGTAGTGAAATTCTTTGTTGAGGGGAGTGAAAACGTGAGATATTGAAAAAACAAATGATCTTTTATGAAAAAAATATAAATTCAATAAAAAATTCAATTCATTATACCTGGATGTGTTAATTTATATTTTGAAACATGAAATATGATTGTAAAATAATTTTTAATTCCATAATTATGATTTTAATAAAATTTTATGAACCTGAAACTAGATTTTTGAATGTGCAGTTTTATAATGTGATTTTTCAACATTTACATTTTCATCCTTTTAATGAAAAATCCACAAAGAAAATCCATTTTATTATGGGTTTGTGTTTGAGTCCTTGGGTACATTTCATCATGGAATATTATTTTTTATCACTTTTAGTTTAATTTGAATATCCAAATAATAATAATGACCATGTATAGGAATGTTTTTTTTTCAAATGTGTGTCGTTCTGCTCTTTGGGATCATGAATCCATATTTTTCTTTCCCAATGATTGTCTTAACATCTATTTTATAGAAAATATAATTGACAATATGTTTGTATTTCAACACTTGGGGATTATGACTCAATAGTTTCCTTTCCCATGGGTAGTATTTTTATATCTATTTTAGTTTGAATAAAATTTAAAAAAAATAATTGAATAAATGTAAAAAATTGGATACTCATATTAATGTTTAATGTTATTCCCTCCTAGTGCTTACATTTTTCCCCTTGAATAAAAAATGGTCCCCATGTCTTTTGTGATTCACAACATATCATCATACTTAATTAAAATTGGATGAAATTTGATGATGAATTTTAACAAATGAATGGGCTTGGAATTTGTATATTCTTGTGAAACTATCTTGTTTGAAATTATTTTTAAAGTTTCCATGATTTTTTGGAATTATTTTTTTATGATAAATGTTCGTTAAAATGTTTTCAGAAAAGGGAATTCAATTTCACTTTATTGATATAATTTTTGATCGGGACAAGATAAAATAAACTTGGGCTATAATTAGCCTCTAAAATGGGCTAATATTAATTGTTATTAAATTAATATTAAAGTTATTCAATTTACATGAAGACAAATTATATTATATTATATTAATTGAACTATATTTGACATTATTGGTTCAATTCATAGTTGAAGTGAACATTTAGACCCAATAAATAGTCCACTTTTGGAATTAATTATTTCAATTATATGAATTTTATATTATGTTATATTATATATAATATTTATTAGAAAATTTTTTCTTTTAGGATTAATGGATGAATCCTAATAGAAGAAATAAATTTTTGGGCATGAATGGTGAAATTGTTGGACATTGCATAATGGGCCTTAGTCCCATCAAACAAATATGGCCCCCAATATTATAGACCAATGAAGCTCAAATTTTAACTTTAAAAGGATAAAATTATGGTTATCATTTCATTAAATAGTTTCTAGAGAATATAATGAAGTTTTTACGGTGATCCAATGACCTGATGTTGACATTGAAATTATTGGCCAGATCTAAAGGCCCATAAACGCATCCCATATTTCAATCATAACTTCTAAAAAGATGTAACAATTGGACTAAATTTATTATATAATTTAGAGTAAAACTGGAAGAAATTTGTTTTTGCATTGAACCATTCATATTCAACAATAGTATGTTCAAAATTCACACATTCAAAGGCTGATGATTCTGGATGAAATTTATGATCAACATTGAAAAGTATAAATTACTTTTATTTCCCACCTTTTTTTACTATCCAAATTAAATGGGAGGGAATTTAATATTGGTTTGTTGACCTATGGATCCTAATATTCCAGTATAAGGAATTGGTGGGGAAGTTATTGGGGGTATAATGACTTTCTTTCAATTTTAATTTTACATTTTCATTTTGTAATCACATATTCAATTTTACCCATTTATGTATTTTTTCACCTTAATTTCATAATAATAATTATTCTCTTTATTATTCAATTTAATTTATTATTTATTATTCATATCACATTGATTCTATTAACTTAGGGAGTGACTATATTCAACAAATATTTTATGAAAATCGTCACACATCAGTGGGGTGATGTTTTTTTCTTTTCTTTTCTTCATCAATTCCTTTTTCATAAGTCCCCATACAGATTCCATTGAGGTATTTTCATCAATGGAAGGATAAAAATATTTATGGGTTGATCCTAGGTAGTTTATGTGTCTTATTGGATTTTATTTCATGTTCTTTAATATTTTAATCATCTCATTATTTTAGGATTTTTTGATGAGTTATTTTCTTCTTCGTCTTCACCAGCATTAATGATAACACATTTGGAGTGCTAATATGATAATGTTTTTTGGAGGGATCATTAATATGACCATTTAAGTAAATTTTTTATTATACATATAATTGTTTCAGGATTAAATTGTGTAATGATGTTGTGTAATTATATCATTGTTTGGATATTTCATGAATTGTTGATCTAAAACATTATAATAAAATAAATTCATCCAATATAACCCTAGAGAAAACATAGGACGATTAGTATTATTTAATTGTTTAAATTAAAATCATTAGATATTTAATTACCAAAACATTACATTCTCTTAAGAAACTTAATATTATTCTACCCTATCAATTCAAACCCATGTTTCCCACATCATATCCAAATCTCCGTATTATAATGTATGATTCTTTAGGTGTCTTCTTAGGTCTATGAAGATTAAATATCCCAAAAAATACTACAAGTGACTATTTACAACAAATATCTTGGGTAATATTGGTTGAAAATAGTTTTAATTGTATTGTTCTAAATAATTACAACAACAAAATAATGTTTCATAGAAACTGAGTGTTTAGTTTAACACAAGTGAAGCCACTATAACATGTCACACAAGATTATCATGGGGTAGTGTGCCATGAAATATATTAAATAAATAAGTTATTTAAAAATATTTTTCATAAAAATATCAGGTTGTTAAAAATAAAAATATTCTAAGGGGTGCATAATGAAAATAACACAAAGGAACTTAAAGAACAATGTTACCTCTTTTTTGGGTAACTCTTCTTGGTTTGAATTAAAGGGATTAATTGGATGGATTTCTTCCAAAAGGGAGGATTATAAGATTAAAAGAGGTATTTTGGATATTATTTGTGTACATTTGGTTGATAAAAATGTCTTTATAGGTGATACTATGTGGTACAGGTGAGTACCTTTTTATAGAGGAGGAGTGACATTCTTTAAGATTTCGAAAAGGGAATTCCAGCCATGTTTTTCTAATAAATGGTATCTCTAATAAAACAAAATTTAGATAAATGGAGTATTAGGTCTGATAATATATGTAAAAACACTTTTGGCCATGTTATTAGGTCATATTAGCCCTTAGGTGTTAGGTTTAGTCCCTTGTTAACCTAATTTTCATCTTAATCGTTAAAATTATCTTAATAGATTTCACTAATATTTTTCTAAAAAAACCAAGTTCAACTTGTTTTAAATTATATATTACAGATATTATAAATATATAATCCATTTTTAAAACTTACAATCACATAAGTCGTATAAATAAATTCAAAATTAATCCGACAGACATGAAGACATAGAAATATTTTAAAGAAAAAAAGTTCAAATGTTTTATAAGATTTTACATCGAATTTCAAAGTGAAATTAATCCCAATTAACTAAATTGGATATATTGATGTATAATTTATCTAATTTAACTATAAAACCAATCAAAATAATATTTTTACTTATAAATAAATTAAAACTATTAATAATTAGATCATAAAATATGGTGATGGAAAATGAATTGTATCACACTATGGAGAGGGTAATTCGTACACACGAACACGTGATACTTTCACTTCTTGTTATATAGGAATGGGGTTCCATAATGGTGTGTTAAAAATAATTAAAAAATTCATAATTTTTATTATTATGAAGTTATTTTTATGATATATATAATATATTTTTAGGATATATACAAGAGTAGAAAAAGAGAGTGATCGGTTAGAGAGATTACCTCTTCCTCGAAACAACTCCTTTAGATCTCCTCTAAAGGACTCTGGTGTTGTAATTTTGGGAATAATGGAAATGATTGAATTTTGATATGTAAAGTCAGAATAGATTTTGGAATATAGTGGTAGATATAGAAGGCTTGAGGAGGTGAAATAAGATGAGAGAGCATGTGTTCTTTTATAATGAATATGAGGGGTACTTTTATAATTTTTCAAAAGGTTAAATTATAAAAACAAATAATATTCCAAATACTTCCAAATGGAAAGGAATTATAATATAATGTGGTATATGGTTTAATTTCATCAACCAATAGATTTTAGAAACGTTTTTTTGTAATTTTAGACCTTATCTGTTTTATTAACCCTTTATTAACCAATTTTAATATTACATCGGGTATCTTCATTTAAAATATTAAAATTATGTTATTTTTTAAATATAAGGGGTAAATTAAACCTTAAATGGATGATTTATGATATTTTAGACAATAATTTATCCTCTTTTCCATTATTTTGAATATTTATTACTTGTAATTATTTTTATAAAATAATATTTTCATAAAATATCATTAGTGCCCCTTTGGACACTATTCATTATGTTGACTTTAATAAAATAAAACTAGAAATATAACATCAAACATATTAATTTAATAAACCCATAAAATGTAATATTAACATACAATTTTTTTTGTCAATCTAATTAATCCAAATCATATATATTTTAATATTTTTAGTACTACTTAATGGGGTTTTTCATTAATTGCCTTATTACTGCATTATCATTGTTCAATAATTTTTGATAATTATTTATTCACATAAAATTAAAAAATAAATTTCTATGATATATATATATAACTTATATTTCATAATAATATATATTTTCCATCTTATCTTATATTTTTCCTTATATTTAAAAAAATATACTTATTAAAAGTTAGAGTGTGGAATTTTTTTACTCACTTTGATTTGATAATATCCATGTCTTATTCAGGTAATAGTTTCCTTTAAATTATTCAACCTAGATAATTATTTTTTATGGAATAAATAAATTTATCTAATAAAAATTGTAAAAATTTTAGGGTAGTTTACTAATATTTATTATATTATTTTTACAATCATTTATCTTATTTTCCCTTAACCATGGTAATAAAAATTACTAAAGTTACTATTAATATTGTCCAAAAAATAAAATGGTCCTAATAAATAAAATATTAACTTATACTTAAAAATAAATAATAAATTTCTCCAAAAAATTTAACATAGTTTTCAGAAAATAGTTAAAAATTAATCCCGTAGATGGGAAGAAACAACAGGTTTTTAAAGTGAAAAAGATCAAAAGATTAAAATTTTTTTATATAAAAATAAAAAGAAATTGATTCAAGTGACCTAAATTGGATTAAATTATAAATATTTGATCTAATTATACTATAAGACCAATTAAATTAATAATTTTACACTATAAATTATTTAGATTAAATATTTGTTTTCATTTAAAATACAATATTTTTCACTATTCATCAACACGTGAATCTTAACAAAAAATATCAAAACTTCAAAAAAAGTAAATTTCAATATCCCAATTTCAAATAAGAATATTATTTGTTAATATATAATTTATAAAACTATTTATAATTTGATTTAAAACATGTGTTCCATGAAAATCGAATAAAACTATTTTTTATAACAATATATCTTTTATATGTAAAACTGTATTTGTTGTTATATAACAACTAGAAAACACAAATGTTGAATGCTAAAATAATATGGAATATTTATATATATATTTATTAAATATAATAAAAGAATATTTTTCTGTTTGTTTATTTTAAAAAAAAAACAGTTGTGCGCATTTAAATAGTTTATCAAAAAAATACTTCCTTTTATTTTAAAAAGGGTTGTAAATTAATTAATAATTATTCAATCAAATAATTATATAGATAAATGTGTGTGTGTGTGTAATTCATAATTTCATAATTTAGATAATCTTGTTCATATATTCTATTCTAATGGCTGGGAAATAATTTTATTATTTTAAATAATTATAATAAAAAAATGATTCTTCATAGAAACCCAATTTCATGTGTAATGGAAGCTATACTAATTTTGCGTGTAGTGAAACTATAAAATCGTGTACCAAAAAATTAAATCTATCAATAAAATAAATTATTTAAAATTATATTTCGTAAAAATATCAAGTTTTTACATTCTACCCCATATAAATTAAATTTTTTTCTTCAAAATTCTTCTGTGTAATTAAATGTTCAATACATGAATGTTTCATTCGTAAAACCCACATCAAAAAAATTAATACAAAAAAATAGTTTTAAAAATGATGGTAACTTAATGGTTAAACAAAGTAACTCATAACATCTTTTCCACATAAAATAAAAAATGTGTCAAGTGATATCATGGGAATTAAAGAGAAATCTAACTCTCATGTTTTGATGGGGGTGATATAGAACAGGGTTAAGAGAATGTTAATGATAAAAAATCCATAACTAAAAGAGGTTTGAAATAGGTCATTGATATCATAATAAATGATGATAATATAACAACATTTTTTTCAATGAACATTCCCAAAATTTGTGTGAATATATACATACATGATCTTAGATGAATCTCACGATTCTTTGTGCCTCGATCAATTTCAACATCAAATATTATTCCAAGAAATGATGGTGATGTTTTCATTCTTTATTTATTAGCAGATCAGAGATCCATAAATATAATTATATTCCATTCCAGATAACATTACCACAATAAAATGATTAAATTTAGATATTTGATATTTATAATTCTCATATGGTGAGATAATATGTCAATATCTAAAACCACATTAATAGTTTAACATAAATCCTTTCGTAAATGGTATATCTTTTAACCCTTTTGAATGATGAAAGTATAAAACTTTATAAACAAGGTAACTAAATTTTTCAAAATCAATATAAGATTGACCCCCTTATATCATTAAGTATCTCTTATTTTTCACATACCAAACATGTGTAAACATTCATCATATACTCTTTTCAAATATGATAATAACTTTAATTACAAAATATACTTATCAAAAACAAGAATTATCCCTTATTCAAAATATTATTGGTAATATTCCTTAAATAAAATATGTTGTAAACTTAATCAAAGATAGCATAATTCTCTTTTTATTAATATTTTCAATCACTTACAAGGTAGATTTTAATGTTAAATTTACTTTATCAAAACAACATTATCATTTCATCAGGAACATATTAATGGTAATAATTCCTTTAGTAATTTGTTTCCAATGAATATCACATTTCAATTAAATCATGATTCAAGTCCCACTAATTTAGTAAATATATTCTTGTAAATCATTACATTAAATATAAACTTAAAAATTCTTATTTATTTCACATAGTTGTTGAATCAAAATATATAAACACTTAACTTATTTCACTTCATCATTAATTTGTTAATGAGGATACCTCATCCTATTACATAAAACCTCCTTCCTTTTACATTTCACCTATAGTATAATTATCTACATTAACATAACAATAACTTTCACCACATTTAATATTATCTTCGAGGGATTAACACTAAGGAAATGAATCTATCTAATGATAATTATATCCATATTTAAATAACTCATCATTTTATAGTACCAATAGGGATGCCAACATTCCCATCCATTATGTTAACTAAAAATTTCATTTTCCATTTCCAGGTACATGCTTTGTGTCCATATTTTCCTCTATCAAAACACCCTATTTATCGTTTAATAGATCCATTTGGGTGTTTCTTCCCACATTTATATATATTAATTAATCTTAATTTTCTTTCGACCCTAGAATACATTACAAAAATTTTCAGAAAACTCTTTCCCTATCATCTTAAGTGATTATGAGAGTTGGCTAAGGTAAACATTATTAATCATGTTTTGTGAAAACTTATTAGTCATGATCACAATGTCCTTTACTCCAATGATCAACCCATTTATCTTCCAATCATATTTTTATTCATCACATTCAACATGAACCCATTTACTTATGGTTCCTTTGATTGAATAAAACTAGAAATCATATCTTGAGCAACAATTCTCAAGGAATAAAACTAAATAATTACTTAATATAACCTATAGGATGTCTAATGAATGAATCATTCAGTAATCTATGAATCCTTAATCTTATAATTAGTGAAACCCCTAGAAATATCCATATAATTATCCAATGGGGTCTCACTAAAGGCTTTAAATACTAGATTCCAATGATTTACTAAAACATTCATATGATAACAATTACAACAACCCATATTTCTCATACATGGATATTAAATCTTATTAGATGAAAATTCATTAAATTTCATAGTCCTAATCTTGAGGGTTATAATAGTTTAGTTACTTTGGAATCATGGAACAAAATAATCCATCTTGGTGAAAGTTCATAAAAATCTCCTATGCAGATCTTCAAATTTAATACTACTACTTAAAAACATTCATTATAACCTGGGGAAAGGAAACATAAGAAGGGGTAACATTAGATTCTTTGTAATGGTAAACATGGAATATATAAATTTATTATATTTCATAAGGATTATAAAAAGATATGGTTATGTGAACTTGTGAATAAATTAAAATTTTCATACCCAACCTATCATGGGACATAAACATGAGTCATGGGATAATCCATTAACATTTAAGAAGACATGAATCATAAGAATTAAAATTCATCATAACCTAAAGATGAAACATAATTTCACTTCATAAATATGTGTGAAAAATAATAAGTAATGAATACCATTTCATATGTTAAGGTTAACTACTAAAACTCTCAGATCAAGGAAACAAACATTCCTCCTATCAAGGATCTAGCACATTAACATGGTTACCTTAAATAATCAAGCACATAGACATGTTTCTCATCATGGATCAAGCACATAGACTTATTTCCCCTAACTATCTCATGAGATATAATTAATTACCCAATGAATTGGAGGGAGATATTTTTACAACCAATAAAATAAATAAAACTATATACATGTTTTCCATAGATCCATAAATCAATTATCACATCATAACCTGTGTAAATAAATTAGTATCATAAACACTTCATCATAACAAGAGTCATTGAAAAGAAATAGGTTTAATAAAAATAATTCCATAAAAAACATAAACCATTTAAAGAAGGAATAGAAATGGTATACTTGGTTAATATCCCAATTAAATCATAAATAACAATCAAATAATGTTTTATTAGAAGGAAAATGGTATTGATATATTACTTAAAATAATTTTTGAGGAAAATATCCATTTTATATTAAAAGTATTTTATTTATGTAAAATTCACATAAATTTTAGAAGAATCAAATTTCAATGAACATAAAAATGTAACATTATAATATAATATCCAAGGAAATATGTCATCTCAAATGTGTAAAAATACATTCATTTCTTATATGTTAAAAAACATTCCTTTCATACTTTTTCAGGAAAATTAAAAAAGTACCTCGTTTAGAAAATGAAAAAATAGATTCCTTTAAAACCATTTCATAAAAATTAA
This sequence comes from Viscum album, assembly GCA_963277665.1. Lineage (NCBI taxonomy): Eukaryota > Viridiplantae > Streptophyta > Magnoliopsida > Santalales > Viscaceae > Viscum > Viscum album. The sequence goes on from OY728123.1 coordinate 674,623,880, forward strand.
AAAAATGTTAAAACATAACATTATATATTAATTGGAGAATATTAAAAACATTTATGAAAACATTTTCATAAAAAAAGTATGTTTATGATAAATATTCCACAAAATATATTTAAAATGAAACCATCCTGATTATTGACGATACTATGAAATAATCACTTAACACATTAGAATCTATAGAATAGTATGACCCATGAAAGAAATAAAATTATATGTATATGAAAATACCATAATATTTAGAAAAATATTCATAAAATATATTCTTAGTCACTATATACACTATAAAAAAGAAACAAGTAGTGTATAAAGCATGTGTCCCACAGAAATAAAAGTGCCAAAAAATTAATTACCTTATGTCTTTATTTTTCATATTACATGTTCAAAAATCATGTATAATAAATATAATTTTATTATAAATCTAACACTGAATAATATTCATATATATAATACCTTATATGATTTACATATGACATTATATTACCCCCTTATTATCATTTCCATTTTGAAGTTATATTTCGAGTAATAACAACTTTGATTTTCATACATGTTTTGACTTGTTATCCTTAGTCCTATTAAATGGATAATTATTTTATTATCTAAAAAATAACCAAGATAAAAATATTGAATATATTTTCATTATATATTTATTTATTGAGTCTTATAAAATTTAGAGGTAGAAAATAAAATACACCATTAGTGGAGATGGTAGGTTGTACGAACACGTGAACATTGATTTCATTTTATTATCATATTAAAAGAAAGAAAATAATATGTTATATTATTATTCAATAATATATTTAATTTTATATAAATCATATATATTAATGAAATTAATCCTTGTCACCATTATTCTTAAATACAGATGAAAAACAAATCACATCACGTCGTGGAGATGGCAAGTCATAAGTATGCACAAGCGACATTATCATTTTTGAGAATATTAGGTGGTAAAAAGGTAGATATGATATTATAATTATAAAATTATAAAAATATATTAAATATAATATATAAAAACTAAACCCTTAATAATTCTAACTCCTAATATATGGTTATGGAAAATGAATTATATCTCTACATGGAGACGGTAAGACGTACGCACGCACACACACTGCTTTTACTTCTTGTTAGATGAAAAAAGAGTTATTTAATGGGGTTTTTCATATTTATAATAACTATTAAGAGCATTTAGGATTCTTATTTTCTTATTTTATGATAAATATTCTATATTTATATGTGGTATTGAAGGGTAAAAAAATAGAGTGATATGTTAAAGTGATCACCTCTTCTTAGAAATGGATCATTTAGATCTCCACCAAAACACTCTATAGTCGGTAATTTGGGAAGAAAAAACATATAAAATGTGTCTAGTGATGTGGATAATAGAATTTAATATATATTGGTCATTATCCAAGTCTCAAAATGGTGAAATAGGATAAGGTAAGAGGTGTACATTTATACTGAAAGTGAGAGGTACTTTAAGAATTTTTTCAAAGATTAAAATTTAATAAATTAAATATAAATATAAATACCTTAAAATGAAAATTACTTTGAAGATAATGTGTGATAGGGTGAAATACCATCAAAAAAATAGATTTTAGGTAAGTTTGTTTTGTAATTTGCTACCTTATATTTTTTATTAACCTATTTTAATTTTAACTATTATAACAAATTTTTTTAAATTAAAATGTGGTTATTTTTAAATATAAGGTGTCAATTAAAGATAAAAATGTCCCATTCATGATATTGTAGCCCATAATTTATCCCACTATTCGTTATTTAGTACTTTTATAATTTTTAACATATTTAATAAAATATAATTTTCATAAAATATAATTAGTGTCAATTTTCATACTATTCATTACACTGACTTTACGAAAATCAACCCCACAAGATAATTTCAAAAATATTCATTTAATACACCCAAAATATTTCATATTCACCAATAAATTATTTCTTCCCATTATTTAATTCAAATTATATTTATTATAATATTTTTACTACAAATTAATCAGGTTTTTCATTAATTTAATAATTTGTCCATCATCATTGAGTAATTATTTATGATATTTATTTATTCACCAAAAATTCCAAATAAATTTCCATGATATATATAAGACATTTTAAGTTTTAAATAATATATATAATTGAGAATATCATATATTTAACCACCTATTAAAAGTATTTGTTTTATTAAAAGTAAGACTATGCCATTTTGTCCTTATCATTGATTTTAATAATATCCAAGTTCTTTTCATGGAAATGTGTCCGAAAAATTATTCCATTTTGATAAGTATGTGTTATGGGTCGAATTAAATTCAACCAATAACATTTTTTCATGTTTTAGTTTTGTTTTCAAATATTTTTAATATTATTTTTCTGTTCAATTACCTAATTTACCCTTAACCATGGTAATAAAAAATACTAAAGTTTCTATTAATATTTTCAAAAAATAAAAGGGAAATCATTAATTAAGAATTAACTTTTTATTAAAAACATGGATTCCATTTTTCAAAAATCAATTTACATAATTTATAAAAATTAGTTCAAAATTAATCTCACAGATTGGTTGAAATAATGAGTGTTTAACATGAAAATGTTCAAAATATTGAAAGGATTTTATGTCAAAATCCAATTCAAAATTGATAAAAATGACATAAATTTTTTTAGATAATAAAAATTTAATATAATTATACATTAAAACCAATTAAAAATATAATTTAACACCATTTATTATTCAGGTGAAAAATATGTTTTCAATTAAATTGAAATATTTTTCACAGTTCATAAAACATTTTACCTAGGAACAAGTCAAAATGAAATTAGATTCTCGTTTGATGATATTATTAGTGAATACCACAAACCTAGTAATATGTAAAATCATTTTTATGATGATAGTTTAATGGTTCAATTTTCTGCGCTCTCGAGGATGTTTGGAGTGATCAATCATAGGAAAATCCATGATTCTAAAACCCCTGTACAACCAGATCCCTGACCGTTACTTGAAGAATTAGTTCAAAAAATTGAATAGTGAATTTTGAGGTTTCTAATACAAGATTAGAACTTAAAATAATTAAAACTCATGAGGTTCCCATACCTATATAGTATATCCCACCGATTACATTATATAAATAATATTGTATCCCACAACAATCTCATAAATTTACTAAAGAACCATTATTTGGATTTTGGATAGATGAATATGATAGTGGAATTGTTGAAGGGTCATTAGATAAGGATAAATTTAAATATTTTAATTCATAAGGTGTAAATTTTTTTTATGGATTGAATTTCCTGAATATTTCTTCAATAATGATTTTTAGAAACACTAATCACGGAACCATGGGAAAAAATCCCAAGATTCAATTCCATACCCATTCATTAAACTCATATAGAAAATGTGGGGGTTAAAGAATATATTCAATGGGATCCAATTCTATTGAAATGTTTTGAAAATGAAACTGAGTACAATTTCATGTCCCTACCTATGTCCGGATGTTTTGGCGAACACGTTCTCGAATTCAATGTGTATACATCCTCTCCCAAGACTCCCATTATAGGGGATAATAAAAAATATTTTTCATAATTTCATCTTTTATAGAATATAATAAAGGTAAAATTCTTCTTTTATGTGTCATGGGATATTTGGAAAACAATTAGATAGAAACATTTTGATACTCATGGGGCCAGCTCATTCACTGGGAAGTTTATAATTTTTTCATGGATAAATTTTTAAACCTTACAACCAACCACAAGGGAGACTAAATATCCTTCATGTTTAATTATAGAATTATGGGTTCGTTAAAATTATGAATGTTAGTGTTTAATAAGTCGGGGGGGTATAAGTCAAGATACATAATTTAAATTATACACTTCCCAAGAGGAAACCTGTCTCCTTCATTTTTTTTATTTTATTTTCTCTGTTTCTGTATTTTTTCCAAGGTAACCCCTTGAGGGTTCCAAAGTGATATGATTTTTTTTAAGATTTAATAGTTGAAAAATTTTATTATTTTATAATAAAACTAATTCCTTCTATATTTCAAATTCAGTAACCAATCATTCCTAAGGAGTACACTTTTGACATGAATCCAAAGATATCAATGAATTTTTATGGTTCATCAACTTTAAAATAGGTGATTTTTCCATGAATTCATTTCAAATCACTTAACACCATATTTCTTCCCAATTATTAACCCTCACATCTATTCTCTTTAAGCACTGAGGGAAGTGTCATTATATGTTGGTGGGAGTCAAAATGTGAGATTTTGAAAAAAATATCTCTTTTATGAAAAAAAATCAATTCAATAAAAATATTCAATTAATTATACATGAATGTGTTAATGTACATTGTGAAACATGATAGATAACTCTAAAATAATTTTAAATTACATATTTATGATTTTAATTAAATTTTATGTACATGTGCCTAGTTTTCTAAAAGTGTAGTTTATTATTGTTATTTTTTAACATTTACATTTTCATCCATTTAATCAAAATTAAACAATGCACAAACATTAGATTTTGGGACTACATTGGAGTTCATAGGTACATTTCATCATAGAATAGAGTTGTGGATCATTTTTAGTTTAATTTGAATATCAAAAAAAGAAAATAATGACCACAAAGAGAATTTTTTTCCAAATGTGTGTCATTTGGCTCTTGGGAATCATGGATCCATAGTTCTGTTACCCCTAGATTGGATTAACATCTCTATTATAGAGATTGGAATTGACAATATGTGTGGCATTTGAAACTAAGGGATTGTGAGTCCACAGTTGAATTTCCTAGAGTTAGTATTTTTCATATCTATTATAGTTTAATAATGAGAAAACAAAAACAAAAACAAAAACAAAAAATAATTTTTTACTCATCTTACGTTTTAATGTGATTCCCACCTTGAATTTACATTTTTCCCCTGTGTATGAAAATGGACCCCTAGTTTTTTATGATGCACCGCACTTCATCATGATTAATTGAAATTGGATAAAATTTGATGATGAATTTTAACAGAAGAATGGTCTTGGAATTGTTATATTATTGTGAAACTATCTTTTGTGATATGATTTTTAATGGTTTCCTTATTGTTTGGAATTTTTTTTATGAGCAATGTATGTTAAAATGTTTTCAGAAAATAGAATTCAATTTCATATTTTTGGTATCGTTTTTGACTGGGACAAGGAAAACTCAATTTTGTGGTGTGATTATCCACTAAAAGAGGCTAATATTTTTATTATTATTTTAATATTCAAGTTATTCAACTTAAATAAACACCAATTAGTGCATTTTATTAATTGAACTTCATTTCAAATCATTTTGTTCAATTCATGGTTAATGTAAATATTTGGGCCCAATCAATAGTCTAGTTGTGGAAATAGGTATTTTGATTATAAGAATTTTAAATTTTTTTATATTATCTATCACATTGATTGTAACATCTTTTTTATAGGATTGATGTATGAATCATGAGAGAAGATAGAGATTTTTGGGCATGAATGCAGAAATTTCAAGACAGAGCATAATGGGCCTAAGGTCCATCAAAAAAATATGGGGTCCACAATTATAGATCCAGATATCTCAATTTTTAACATTTTAAAGATAATATTATTGGTATCACTTAATAAACTATATTTGGGATAATTATGATGTTTTCAAGGTGATAGAGGGAGTTGAACTTGACCTTAAAATTATTAGCCAGATCTGAAGGCCCGTAAGAGCATCAAATCATTTCGATCATAAATTTGGATTAGATGATACAATTGGAAAGAAATTTGGCCATAAGTTATAGGAAACGTAGAAGAAGATATATTTTCCCAATTAAAAATTCATAGTGAGAAATATTATGTTCAAAATTCACACAATAAAATGGGATGAATCTGGATTAATTTTCTGGTCAACATTGAAATGTCAAATTTCCTTTTATTTATCACCTTCCTTTTGACTATAAAAATTAATGTTGAAGGAAATTAATTTTGGTGATTTTACCTATGGATCCTAATTTTCCTTTATAAGTAGATTTAGGTGAACGTATTGCGGGTCAAATGTTTTTATTTCTATTGTAATCTTACACTTTCATTTAGTAATCACATCATCAATTTCCTATGTAATTTTTTTAATTCAAATTAATTTAAAAAAAAAATAATTTTATTTATTATTAAATATAATCATTATTTCTTATTCATATCACATTAATTAAATTACCTTATAGAGTGATTCTATTCAATACCTCTTTTGTGAACCTTATCACACAACGGTGGAGTGATGTTTATTTCGTTGTTTTTCTTCTTATATACATCCTTTTTAAGTCCCCATCTTACTTCCATTGAGACATTTTCCTCAATTGAGGGATAATACTTTTATTGGTCTATAATAGGGAGTCTTATGGATTGGATTTTATTTTATTTCATGTTCTTTCATTTTTTTTAATCAGGTCATTATTTCATGATTTCCATTCGATGAGTTATTTTCTTCTTCATCTTCACAATCTTTATGGATAACACATTTTGAGTGACAGTAAGATAAAATTCCTTAGAGGGATCAATAATATGATCCTATAAGTTTTTTTTATTATCCTTGGATTTTTTTCGAGATTAAGTTTTTTAATAAAGTTGTTGAGTTATCTTGTTTTTTGATATATAATGAATTAGTTATCGGAAACATTCTAAGAGAAATAATTCATCCAATATAACCCTAGTGAAAACCTAGGACTAATTCATCTTCTTTAATTTTTTTACCATAATATAATTAGAAATTTAATTATTAATATAAATACATTCTCTTATTTAATTTAGTATTATTCTACCCAATCAATTCAAAGAGATGTTTATCACTTCATAGAAAAATCATCTTATTCGAATGAATGTGTCTTTAGGTTTCTTGTTAGGTATGTGAGGATTCTATAGCCCAAACCATACTAAAAGAAATTGTTTACAATATATATGTTGTGTAAAGTTGTGAGTAACATTTCATAATTTTATTTTTATTAATAATTACATTAATAAAAAAATGTTTTGAAGAATCTCAATGTTGCATTTAACACATGAGAAGATGCTGTTACATGTAGCACTAGATTAACATGGGGTAGTGTGAAATTAAATATATCAAATAAATCAATTATTTGAAAATATATTTCATAGAATCATCTGGGTGTTAAGATAATAAGATTTTAGGTGGTGGATAATGAAAATAATATAAAGGATCTTGTGGAATAATGTTACCTCATAATTGGACAACTCCTATTGGTTTACAAAAAATGGATCCCTTGGTCATATTTCATCCCAAAGTTATTATTATAGGAATAAGATAGGGATTTTTTATTTTGTTTTATTATATTATTAGTGATAAAGTGCTTGATAGGTGTGAATAAGAGGGATGGGTGAGTGCCTTTTTTATAATAGAGGAGTGAAATTCTTGTTTGGTTTTGAAAAGGTAATTAAACCTATGTTTTTTCAATGAAAAGTGGCTCCAATAATGAACAAAATTATATAAAAAGAGTATTGGGTCTAAATATTTCCATAATAGGATTTTATGCTTGTTCTTAGGTTATTTAGGCACTTAGGTGTACTTTTTAGTCCCTTGTCAAGCTAATTTTCTTCTTAATCATCATAATTGATTTTAATTTCCTTCACAAATATTAAAAAAACGATTTTGAACATAGTTTAAATTATATATTATTGATATTAGAAATATAGAATCCATTTTTCCAAATTCCAATCACATATGTGGTATAAAGCAATTCAAAATTAATCCCACGGATGGGACAACAAACTACTGATTTAAAGTAAAAATGTTCAAAATTTTAGATTGTTTTTATTTCCAATTTTAATATGAAATTAATCCTAACAACCACAATTGGATTAATTGATGTATAATTTATCTAATTGAACCATAAAACCAATTAGAAATATTATTTTACCATATAAAAAAACTAAACTAAAAATAATTTTTGAATTAAAATCTAGTATTATTCATTATTAATAAAAACATGAAACATCACAAAAAACACTAAAAAATAAGAACAATTTAATAATTATGTTACTCTCTAAAAAATGAAGATAAATTTTCAAAATAGAAAATTAAAAATTTTCAAAAAACATATCCAAAATGGGTTCGCCATTAAAAGTCAATAATGTTACCTTTTATGAGAATATATTTTTTTATTTATAAAATTGGATTTATTTTTATCTTATACCTATAAAATTTATTTGATGAGTATCAAAAATAATTATAGAATATAGAATATATAAATTTTACTAAAAAAATTAATCAATAGTGTGTTTGTAATTTATTAATAAAAATAATGTTTTTGTAGATAGAAAAATAGTTTTCTTAGAAAATTATTTTCTTTATTTTCAAATAGTTTTTACATTTACTCATACTAATTGATAATAAAAATATTAATATTATATAAATTTTCAGATCATATATTCACAATTTAGTTAATCTTATTTGTTACTTCCATTGAAATTTCTATGTAGCTATAATAATATTTTAATAATTATATTAATAGTATATTATATTTGGGTAAAAACTAATCCATGCGTGTAATGCAAGATATGTAAGGGACTCTATATTATTTGTAATAAATGACAAACATGGTGTTGCATGTATCAAAATAAAATCTAAGTGTTGTGTGTAGTGCACTATTAAATTGGTATTTCATATAACACAAGAAAAAACTTAGTGATTCAATATTAAAAACTATATTTAGTGTTGGGTGAAATGAAAAATATATGAAAGGCGAAATTAATTCAAAAAACAATATTTCACAAAATATTAGGGTGTTACAGTTTCTATAATGGATTTTTCTTCCAAAAACCTAAAAAAACCCATACCAACCAAGGATACTCCACAACTATGAAATGCTATCGGGTGGCTCACATGGAACCAATACACCAAATTTTGTCGGTTCCACTGCCACACAGAAGCCTAAGAATACATATTATGAGTATAAGATAATCAAAATCTAGATCCAACACTTTGAGAGATTCCAAAAAAATGGTACTCTTATATCATGTCTATAATCATCGAAAATTGTCTCACATGATCTACCAATTCCACTAAGAAAGAAAGGGCATGATTGAAGAAAAATTGCATGAACTGATCCATGAATGTTTAAAAGACATCGTCATTATGTTTCGAAATCACTGTTGGGATGTTCACTATACTGAATGGTATCACCATGGACTCAAAAAACTATGAAATCATTAGGAGGCCACCCTCGATATATGATTCAATAACAATAAGAGTTGGTGATAACTTGTCCTGAGGCCAAAACTGTGAGAACCACTTCGCCACAATTTAATGGTTGAAGAGATCATCAATTATCTTGGGTGAATACTCATCTCTAATAGTCTCTTGGTTTAGGTGATTTCAATCCAACCTATCCACATGTTCTCATCCACCTCTTAGGAAAACAATATAAGGATTCCTAGGTGGGAAGATATTGCCTAACAATACCCTTCTCCACCAACAATCCAATTGTGCCATCATATTTCATAGCTATAAAAGGAAGTCTAATAGTCCTGTGAAGATATTAGGATATCCCTGGTGAAATTTCATGATGAAAAAAACTCCAAATATTGATAAAACCCAAGCACAAACTCAAATAAGACATCCTCACACCTCTCTATAATCATAAGAAACTAAAAGATCATAGTTTCTACTACTCTAAGGGATATACATACCAATTGATAAGGAATAATCTATACCATAATAATCATGAGACAATCCTACTATTCTGAAGATCAATACTTAAAAAAAGAATAAAACATAATCCCATGACTTGGGTACACTACATTCCTTTCTGGTAACAATCATATGATCATTAATGGTAGGAAAATAATCCACACCAAGGAAAACATTATAGGGCATCGATACTAGCAGTGGAAATATCCCATGTAAGGATATCTCTCCTCTAAGTGTCAGGTCACACTATCAGTAAAAGTGTTTGATAATTGATCTGAACTACAATGGCCTCCAAATATAATGGTCAAGCTAAATGGATCCACTAGTATTGCTAGGCCTCAAACAAGGGTACAATTATGAGAAAGTGGACTGTGAAAACAAAACAAATTATTAAATATAGAAGATATGAAACATTTGATACCTCAATTGCACCAAAGCCTTAGGCTCACATGACTCAATAACTTGAAGTTATCTTTCCCCCTTTTTTATCTATCATCCTTAGCTGAGGCCCACTCTAATAGCGAGATACATAAAAATGACATCAAAATAGACTAGTAATAGGAAGTCATCCAACATATATCAAAACAATCTGATTAGAGTGGAATGAAATAACTTGTATATTTTTAAATCACATCATAAGGATGTGTCTTAGTGGATGAATTTCCCCTCTTCCTAGGATTTCTGAATTTATGTTGAACATCCCCAACAAGATCAACTGATTCTACTTGTCACCCTAGAGAACTATTTCCAATTTGAACACCATCAAGAGGGTTCATATCCTATTGAGACACTAATTCTAGTCCTTTGCCATCAGTGAAGGGGGTCTAGATCACCATGAAACCTGGGTGGTATCTAACATCGGAACCCAAAATGTACGACTGACATAAGTATTTCATTTGCAGAAATCACTCGATTCAACTGCTACTCTATAAAAAAGAATGGTTATGAGAGGAACCATCTAGTCAATCAGGTTCCATAAAAGTTATAAATCCCAAACATCTACATCATTATAATCCTTCACTAATGAAGTTCTGGCTCGACATGATACCTTATCCATCCTTATCATTGTAACTAATGAAATGTGATAAAACTTTTCTGACCATCATACTGCCTAGTTGAGTTTATCTAATACTCAACATGTTTACATTAATCCACCTATACCACTAAGGAAGGTTCCATGTTCTACTCCATTGGTGTTAACACTTCTCAATTCCCACATAGAGGAAATAAATCATGAATTGGCCAATAAAAGGAGGCCTCATCACATTATTGGTTGTCTACATGACACTATCATGAAATCTTGGATGGTTGTCATCACAGATACATCAAAAAATTTATGAAGACATACCATGGTTTAATATCATATATATAGGGCAGTGACTCAATAAGTATTTTAAAATGACTCAATCTGATATGAAATGTGTACCAATTGTTCTCTAAAACGAATGTCTCGGTATGATGTGTTGAAAATTCCATAGTCAAAGTAATTTTGAATGGAAATGTTTAAATCCTTAACAAAATTGGATTCCCTATCATAAAGTCCACACTCAAGATACTCTAAAATTATTTCCCTATGATCCCAAACAATCATAACCATGCTCCCAAATAGAACACCAACCTGAGGAAAAATTGCTCTAATACAACTTTGTTAGAGCCTGACCCACTAGGGCCTGCCTGGCTGATGGAATGTTAGGTGTGACAAACCCAAACACACCTTCAATAAGATAGGGGTTAGAAACAAGAGATGATAAATAATAAACTGAAATTATATTCCATAGCCTAAAATGCATGTATTCACTCACACAACCATATGAATAATAAAGTTTAAAGGAATAATAAAACACTAAAAAATCTAGAATATAACCATGCAAAAATTTTCCTCAAGGTAATACATTAGATTAAGAAAATATAGAACCAAATTTTGATGGGAAAAAATACAGCCTCTACCTGAAATGAAGTCTTAATGTGATAAAAATATGAATACGGGGATAATAAGAGATACCCACCCCTAAAATTGTAGTACACCCACCAAATTATACAAATTCACCCAAGTATCGATATGCTCCACCGAAGTCAGTATCGATCATCATGTCATCTGCACATGACACTATACGTGTGGGAAAAGCTCATAAAGGGGTGGCTATATATACATTCCCAATAGTATGAACCAAAAACCAAAATCGTAGAAATAGATAGATATAATATAAGTCATCTAAAACCATAATAAGTGGTAAAAACTAATATATATGATCATAATGAAATCCACATGAGAGATAAATGGGGTCTCCAACTCTATAGCCCATCAATAAATAATGAGTCAGCTTACTTCTCCAAAGGTCCATCTCAAATGCCTAACATCTCATATTACAATCATGAAATAAAATTGAGGACTCTCACCACACAACTATGATGCATAGTTGAGAGGGAAAAATCTTCAATATAGGACTCACACCCTAGTGTGATATGGGGTTCCACTCAAACGATATAGGACTTATGCCCCAAAGTGATAGGTGGGGATCCACATAGTAGATAGGCAACCCAAGCCCTCATGTGATAAGGGGTTCCACTCAATAGATAAAGGACCCACACCATATTATGTCAAGGGTTCTATTCAATATGTATAGGAAACATCCCCTTGTGTGAAAATTGGGTGGCACTCAACCAATGTAGATAGTATGGGGGACCCGCACCCTAGTGAGATAATTGGGTTGTCAACCATAACATCTCCTTGATGATCCTTCCCAATCACTGCAATGTCAAGAATATTATATAGAAGTGTCACAAATTCAATTAATAATGTTGTTTCTCAAAATACACTCCATGGACTTCCATCAAGTTCTACAATGAAAATTAAATTGGGTAGGCTACTCAGAATCCAACATCCATGTTCCAGAGAAGGATATATAGAGGTTAGATATTCCTGGGATAAGTAAAAGATGTGTAGGTTGGGTCCCATGGTCTACGAAATAAACTCATAAACTATTTTCATTATATACTAATCATATTTTGGGAATAAATTTCATTATTCATTGCATGTACAAGTTGTAAAAAACATGTCTTAAACACCCAAGTCTTAGTCATGTCCTCTCAACCTATGCATGTGTACACTGGTCATGCATGTTTTCCATGTACCTAAGTAAATGACTATGGCTTTATACTTTATACATTTTTGAGTTCCTATACATTTCATCATCCATGTACTCTTGGAGTATATGTATATTTACCAACAATTTTTCAGACGACATGTAATGTCTATACACAATTTTTGATCTTTATCTTCACCTAAACCCCTAGCTATTGTATCCATGGGACAACATGGTGTTTGTTCCTTTTGGATACACATAGTGTATTCCAAAAATTTAAAAAAACATATTTTATTTATATAGATCCCAAATCCACATTTTCCACTTACATATTCACTTTTTTAACAACTTGAATATATCAAAATACAAGAAAACATCACCAGCCATCAATTCCCATACATTGTTTGCTAGAAAATAGATGTCTGATTACCAGTGCATGAATTAATCATGAATTCTAAACCACTAAATATATGAAATCCTTGAAATAATATAATTCATCCCACATCTATGCTCGATCCATCCCAAAACCATCAATCCCTACATTATTCACACAGCCTCCATGAATATGGGGGTTCGATCTCACTTGAAAACCATTAAAAATATTTTATAGAAACCCCATAGACTAATGGATAAAAATGAGATTATTTGTGGTCAAAGAAAAATAGAAAGTTGAATCCATCACTAGCTGAAGTGGTCCCATCCAATGGTCACATAATTGTATAGTAATCTATCTTATTTAAAACAATTTTTAGTTAGGCTAATGCGAAGAATGAAAATCTCCAAAAAAGGAATGAAGATAAAATATCTATGCTTAATACTAAATGAAAAAGGATAAAATAGTGAATAACTATGACTACCATGATTATGGATTGATCATTGGTGAAGAATGTGTTCCCCAATAGTGGAGAAGAAGATTCACTACATTCATTGGATTCATCTTCCTTCACCGTAATCTAATCATCATCGTTCTTAATCCCAACCCTCTAACATAGAATTAACCCTTCCTCCTCTCTTCCCTATAATTTAAAATGGTTATGCTACTAACCTAGGGGATTTTATATATCATGGAATGTATATAGAGGGGGTCAGGTTTAAGGTCATTAAATAAATTAATTAATTCCCTTAACATACCCACAATCAGTTGCCTTAAAAAAATCATGGTCCTACTATCTTTAGGTCGTTCCTATGGTAAACTACACATTTCATAATAAATCATGGTCTTAGCTTCCCACTTTGATGTCCTAAAAATGGCAAAACCATTTATACCTAAAATATTAATGAACACACTTGAGAATATATAAGTATTTTTAATAAATTAATTATGGGGTCTTGAGATACACAAAAACAGCCTCGACTCTATCAAAAAGTCAATATATATATATATATATCGTGAAAGGATAAATCGAAAAACACTAGAGTTACTAAATATATTCCTTAAATTTCCATTGAATTAATATGAGAGGAACTAGGATAAATCGTATCTATAAATAATGTTATGGAAAATGTAAGGATTTCCCAAATAAAATATGGAGGCACTTTCCCAGCTAATACAAGGTATAAATTATAACAAGAAACATATTTTCCATATAACTTATCGTAATAGAGAACAAGTTTCCATTGATTTTATATATATACCAATAAACTCTATCTTTTGATGGACCTTATGATCCCATAAACACAATGTAATAGATTAATTCCACTTAGATGAAATTTTATATCTGATAAAAATTTGATTTAGATAAAGTGATTAAAATTGTATATCACATAAATTAGAAAGACACTCAATGGTGTAAAATGATCATGAATACCCATCCCAAGGAATAAATTGACTCAATTGAAAGAGAATAATTCATGAAATCATTATAAATACGTATTTTCATCAAAGCCACTGTACTAAAATAGAGGGACAATTTTATACACTCTTGTAATGTTAGGATGAGTCAACTTGATCATATGGGTAAAACATCATGAATTATATAAGTATAGACTATTGTTTTCCATTGTTCAAAAAATAAAGGTTGATTTCTTTTTAGTGGCTTAAAAAATTTGTTCAAAAATATTTTGATATTCAAGAATTTTATATTTGTAAGGAAATAGTCTATTGTCCCCTTTTGTTTGATATGGATATCTATATATCCAATGGTCCCATGTGAATAAACATAATAAGAGGCCATTATATTTTTACCATGGGGAATAATATGTTATACCTCAAGGAGGGAAAATGATTCAACTTCCCATATGTGAAAAATCTAGAATGATGTATCTTTCAATCTAACATCAATGATTGGGGAAAGGATTAAAGTAAAGAAATGAAGCAAACTATTATCAATAATTTTTAAAGGAGATGAATAATCCTATTAGTATAATGGAATTAAGGGAGGTTCTGATAAACTGTTATGGATCTAGTTGTCGAAAAATCTTGTTTTCCAGATAATAACATTTAATTTTCGTACAGATCAAATAAAATATATTCAAATCCACACATTCTTGTGTTGATTCCTAGAACATGATCTTCTTGTACATATTTAATTAAATTAATTTTTGAAATAATGACCACGATTAAATTGATTCCTTCCCATTATTTTTGTTCATCATTTTAGAAGGATCTAATAATGATTCCATCTAGATATATGAAAACTTGAATCCATGATTCTGAAGATATAGATCTTGATATGTTGGGTACTTTTATGATGAATCTAAATCCCTCCTTTTCCCTATGTATATATCATGCTCAGATATTGTGAGAATTATTTTATTTACTCTTAAGAGAGTGATATTTCTTATACATATGCATAATGATTTTATATTATTTTATTAGAGTTTCTCTAACCATAACCCTTGAAATAATAATTTCTTTAATAATAGGGTTTAATAAAAAGGAAAATAAAATAACTAGACCTTTTCCATTTCTATAATAAAGCCCTTAACAAAATTATCAATCTATTTAGTAATAAAATAAATTCATTCCATGTATTAGTAAAGTTTAATATATTACTTCTTACATAAATATATAAATTTATTTATGAACCATATTAAAAAATTCCACCAAATTACATAAATAAATTATTAAATAATCGAATGGAACCAAATCAATAACTTTATCAGAATTCTCCAATGAATAATTAATCACTTATTAATTAATTAAAATTAATTTTAAATATTTAATAAAAATATATAATTCAGTCCACCATCCCAATCCGAACTAACTCATGATTAAATTGTGATAAAATAATCTTGATTGACATACATTAACAAACATGAATTAATTCAAATCTTATGATTAAATTAATATGAATCTAATGAGATTATTTATCTACATAGATTGCATCCCTAAATCCCAATATCCAGATGGTGGAAAATACAAACTATAGAAAAAGAGTGGTATCTAATAACACATCTTGTAATCAAAATCGAAATATAAAATTCATGGCTATGAAAACCTCTTGTGAATGCTATTGTGTAATGAAATCCCCTTTTAAATCGATATCACATTAAGAGGGACATAATCCCATGCCATAATATATTATTTTTTTGTTTTCATTTATTTTAATTTCTATGATTAAATTCCATTAACTACAATGTGTAGTGATTTCACTAAGGCAATTTAATCCGGGTCAATGGGGTAGTGATATCATCCTCTATAACATGGAATTGAAAAATACTCTCTTTTTCATTCAATCAATATTTATAATATTCATGGAATCACCAATACAAGATACATCACCAAAAAAATATATTTCATTGTTTCATCATTCCTTAAATTTATATCTTTGTGATATACACTCACAATGACCTCACATCCAGAACTAAAAACACCATCGTAGATAGGAAAATCCATCAACAAACATGATACTTCTAATTCTTCGAGTGGTTATATCTACATGGAATCCATACATGAAGATAAAAAAGTGGTATCTACATGAGAATACTTTTCAATACATATCATCCCCATATATCGAATAGTAAAAAAAAATTGACTTATCATAATGACATTTTTAGACCAAAGGATGTATGTTTGTGAATATTTTCATAGCATACCTTGGTTATCATCATGGTGGAGAACTTCCATGACCAATAATTGTGAAAAATATTATAAGGTAATTATCAAAAATATAAATTAGAATAATAAAAAATATTTGATGATAATAGTTACCGTGAACATATCAAATTGTATACTTGAAATAGCAATAAAATAAACTTAAGATAAAGTTAGTTATAGGGAAAAAAATAAAAAATCCCACTTACACTAGATCCAACTGGTCATTTCAAAACCCAATAGATCTCACATGATATTCATGATTCTAATAAAAGGTAGATTTTTCAATGGGTCCACCCCAAAATTAACTATGGAAACATTACAAAATATAAAATTATCTATATAAGTAAAACCACTCAATAGATATAAAATCTAAATCATATTCAATATTATCTTATGTGATCTGGCTTCCTTAGATGGAAAAAATTATCATTATTATCAAAATATACAATTTCAAGATCTAACCATATTAAAATAACATCATGAACTGAGGAAAATATTTTTGTCTCAACTACTCAATTTGATGATTGAAAAGCAAAAATATACTATGATTATACTATATAATATACAACCATAAGCTACTTTTAGCTCCACCACCTAATATCACCATAATTCAAAAAATAAATATCCTATCTATGAATTCATATCATTATGAAATTTATGGAATTTATCTTATGTGTACCTACCTGTGACAAGTTCCATTTATCCTCCATAAACTAGTAACAAATCCTTTGTATACCTTAGGTACATTAGGATTTTTGGGACTCAACTGTTTTGATAATCCCAAATCATGCTTCATTTATGTAAAGCATCTAGTTTCTCTTACAGGATAATCATTTATGAGAAAATCATGTTTATATCAAAGTAATAACTATGTAAATTTAATGTCACTCATCTCTTGTTTAATCTCACAACCCAAAATTTTTCTAAGTGAATTGGTCACCGATGCATGGTCCCCATTCCATGGTCCCTGATACATGGTCACCGTTTCATGGTCACAGATTAATGGTCACCAATGCATGGTCACCGATGCATGGTCACCATTGCATGGTCACTGATGCATGGTCACCGAGGCATGGTCACCGATGCATGGTCACTGATGCAAAGGTCGCCGATGCAAAGATCACCATTCAAGGTCACCAATGCATGGTCACCGATGCATGGTCGCCCACGCAAGGTCACCATTGCAAGGTCATTAATGCAAGGCCAGCAATGAAAAGGTCACCATTTCAAGGTCACCGATGCAAGGATACTGTTGGGATGGTTACCGCTGAAGGCTTCCAATGAAAGGTTACTGATGGAGAGTTATAGATGGAAGTTTACCATTGTAATGGTTACCAATGAAAGCTATCGATGTGCACTTACTATTGAATCCTACCATTGTGAAAGATATCATTACCAGTCTAGCATACTCTTCTTCTCCATAATTTTTCAAATTCTTAAGATTATTCTAACATTCATATTTGATAAATTAAATGATTCTAAAATTAATTAATGTTGATTATAGACATATCAAGAGACCATATATGGGGACTATACGAGGTACAAGAAAGATCGCACATGATGTATTTATTCTTATTGTCAGGCCTCAAATATAAAAGAGAATAACAAGGAAGAAATGAAAAGGTAGAGATGAATAAGATGAACAAGTCCAGAACTTAATAAAGTGGAATTCATGAGAAATAAATTACTGGAGAACAATGAATAACCATTCAAGAACATTCACTGTGAACCCAAGATCTTCAAGAAAATCATTTCAAGAGAACAATTTCAAAGCTATATTCTGTTCCTCATCAACTCTCGATCAACATAAGAAGAAGAACAATCAATTCCTAAAATCTATAACCTGGAGATGTGAAACTCAGTTTTTAGAGACATCTTCCAGATAAATACTTGAACAAAAAATTCACAATTCTAAGGATTCAAGAGCTAAATTTCAAACAAATAGAGATTTTTAAACTCAATGTTATAATCTTAACTCTTTTGTTTTCCTTTGTTTTACATTTCTGAGAACTGTGTGTATGTCTGTTACACACACTATCTCTTGTTCTTGATCTAGAGGATACTGGATATCCTCACATGAAACTTCAATTAAATATTGTTTCCCACATATAACTATGGAAGAGACCATGTTTGGTCTATATTGTTTTCTTCCCATGACAAACTGTAGTAGAAGGTGTGAACCCTGGAATGTTTGTGAAAACTATTGTAAAGCCCGATATAGAGTGTGTATCAAGTTTATTGTTAATATAAACTTCTTGGTGGAATGTGATCACCAAGCGGGGAGGATTTAGTCTCATATTGAGACTGAACCTCTTGTTTAACTCCACTGTGTTGTGTATTTTTTTGTACTCTATTTTATTTATTTTTTACTGCTTATAGTTTCTAAAACATAAAACTATTTTTTATTTAGTTTGATAATTAGTTTTGGTGAGTCTGTGTATGTGTTAAATACATTAAACTCATTTCAAATGTTGAAGAAGTGTTTTACACTAATTCACCTGAGGAATAATCACCCTTTGAGAAACATTTTGACCAATTAGACATCGAAATCTCTACTGCCTTAATTAACATGGTCGTTTCAAAATTAGGTGGATCTTTAATATAAATCTTTTAAAATAAAATTTAAGTAGGAACTCAATTCACCCCCTTTTGAGATTCCATTCCGACCTATATTTTGTTTTAGAGGATTTAGTTTAGTTTTTATTACTTATACCTAAAATGTTTTGTAATTTGTAAAATTATTTAACTATGATTTTAGTTGTATCATAAAGATCTTAAATTTTTTTAAGATATCTAAATTTTCAGTTCATTAAAATTAAAATTAACAATGTATAACAGAGTTGAGAGTGCTGCTACTAACAAGAAACCTTTCATTAATTGTAATAACTAGGCTCAGATGAAATTAAAAATGAAAATTTATCTAAAGAGCATGGGACCTGAAATCTAGGAAATAATTGAAGAACAACATGTATTGCCTACTACTGCTAAGGACACATGGTATCAGTTGAATAAAGATACATATAATAATAATTGTAAAGCAATGAATGCATTGTACTGTTGTTTAGGTGATGAAGAATTAAATTTAATATCTTCTTGTAAAACAACATATAAAATTTGGGATACTTTAGTTCTTTCTCATGAGGGAACAACTAATGTTAATGAAATGAGATTAAATACCTTTATGATTAAATATGATAATTTTAAAATGATTCCTGATGAACCTATCTCTAAAATGTATCTGATGTTCAATGAAATAGTGAGTACCATTAGTCTTCTTGGGAATGCAGTGGACAACAAGGATCAGATTATGAGATATCTTCGATGCCTACCAAAAACATAGAGAGGAACTTCTGTTTATGTCTGAGAATCTTGTGACATAAGAAATCAACCAATGAAGGAACTAATTAGAAAGATTATGATGTACGAAGAAGAGCTTAAGGTAAATCAGGAAGAAGATGAGGTACCTATAATTAAATCTATAGCATTCAAGACTACTATATCAAAGAACAAAGATAAAGGGAAATCTCAAGATCCTATAGACACAACCACCAGTGAGGACTCAGATTCTGACAGTGATGATGAGATGGATCATCTTGATAAAGATTCAAGAATTTCTACCATAAGAAAAAGTACTTTAGAAAGACAAACTATGATGGAAGGTACGATATTAAAGGACAATGGAAAAAGGAAAAAAAATTGAATGATAACACAAATGAGATATTTTGTTATGAGTTTAAATGAAATGGTCATGCGCAAGTTGATTTCCCCAAGTTGAAATTTACGAAGAAGTATGAAGACAAGAGAATGGGATATAAAAAGGGTATGAATGTTACTTGGAGTTCCAAAGAAAATAGCTCAGGTTGATCTGACACTTCTGATATTGAAAAGAACAAACATGAAAACCTGTGATTCATGACCGAAACATATAAGGTAACACCCAATTCTCCTTTACATAATGCTTACTATTCTGGGAATGAAAGTGAATCAAACAATGGTGAAAATATGACTAAGGATGAACTATTTGAATATTGTATAATTGTGTGGGATTCCATTATTGAACTCAAGGATAAATATAAATTATTGAAAAGACAACATTATTTAAATGCTAATTATAAGTTTTATTAAGATAATTAATAATGAAAAATGTGCTCAGATGTTAAAAGAACATACTGAACATAAATTATTAAATAAGAAATTAAAAAGAGATCTTGAGAAGTTTACTATAGGTAGAGATACCTTGACTCATTTTCTAGGGAAAACAATTGCTCCAAAATACACAACTAGTATAGGATATCAACCAGGACAGAGAAAGATTATTAAAATTAAATTTGTTCCAAAATTTGGATAGTTCACTACTAGTTCATGTTCTGGACCATATTTTGAAAAGAAATTCTATAAATGACCAAAAAATGTGTTCATGTCTCAAAACATATCTGTTGACTATAGGAAACCAGTGTGAAAAGTATGGGTTCTCTATGCTTTACTTGCTAACTACTCTAGAACCAATAATATATTAGTACCAAAGTTAACCTACACATAATCTGTTTTTCAGGAAAACTGTTTAAAGATCTCATGTAAAAATCTATGGTATGTGGATAGTGGATGTCCAAGCCACATGATAGGAGACTACTCATGCTTCAAGAACCTAATTAAATTTTATGGTGGACATGTTAAATTTGGTGATAATTTAAAAGGTAATATAATCTGCTTAAGCCAAATTGGTAACCCTAATACTATATTAATATAAAAGTTACTTTTTGTTGATGGGTTGAAGTAAAATTTAATATGTATCTCTTAGTTATGTGATGATGGTTTTAATGTTAAATTTAAAAATTATGCAAGAAATTTTTTAATTCTTAATATGATTTAATATTCCCTACTCTTAGAAATGAAAATATATATGCGGTTGATTTATATTTTTCAGCTAAAAAAATATTTCATGTTTAAATTTTTTTCATAAGGAGTCCTGGTTATGGCACCAATGATTAAGACACTACAATTTATACTCACTTAGTAAAATACCGAGGAAAGGTTTAGTTTTAGACTTACCTAAATTGGAATTCCCCCTTAACAATGTTTGTAATCCCTATAAAAAGGGAAAACAAAATAAAGTTTTTTTCAAACCAAAAAAAGAAGTTTCTACTTCTCAACCACTTGAGGAGGTTCACATGGATTTGTTTGGACCATCTAGAGTTTCAACTTTAAATGGTATGAAATATGTTTATGATCTTGTAGATGATTTTTCTAGATATACATGGGTATAATTTCTTTCTCACAAAATTGTTGCATGTTCTTACTTCATTAAAAATTCCACTTATGTAAAAAATCATAGTGGACTTAGAATTAAGACCTTGAGAATTGATCATGCATGTGAGTATGAAAATCAGGAATTTGAATCTTTTTTTCACAAAATATCTATACTCAAAATTTCTCTTCTATTTGAACACCTTAGAAAAATGGATTTTTAAGAAGAAGATATAGGACACATCAAGAGATTTCATAGACTATTCTAAATGAGTATAATTTACTTATCTATTTTTTGGCTAATTCTGTTTATACACCTTGTTATATTATTAATAGAATCTCAATTAGATCTGTTCTTAAGAAGACACCTTATGATATCTGTAATAATAGGAAGCATATGGTTTATTACATTAGTGTTTTTGGTTGCAAAGTCTTCATCCTTAACACTAAGGACAGTCTTGACAAGTTTTCTTCCAAAAGTGATGAAGGAATTTACCTAGGTTACTCAGTCACTAGTAAAGAATATAGAATATTAAATAAGAGAAACAATGTGTGGAAGAATCAGTTCATGTCAAATTTGTTGAGACTTATCCACATGAACCCAAAACCTCTATTGAACTCCTTGAGGAAGATATGTCAATTTTGGACCATAATGATAAATATAGTGAGCCCATAGTGAAAGCAACCAGTTCAAGAAATTTACCAGAATCTATGCATGGTGAATTTGGACCTATAGAAATTCAGGAGGAGTCCGGTTCATCTCTTTCAAGAGGTAGTAGAACTCTCAACAATCATAATTTATATGTTGTAGTAGGTGATTTAGATAGAGGAACACAAAGTAGAGCTTCTCTGAGAAACTAGGTTGAACATTAATCCATTCATTCACAGTTTGAACCTAAAAATATAGGTGATGAAATAAATTATAAATTATGGGTGATAACTATGTTAGGAAAATTAAATCAGGTTTAATGAAATAATGTTTTAGAATTATAAGAAATACTTAAAGACATGTTGACCATAGGAATTAAATGTGTGTTTATAAATAATGATGAAGAATCTGGAAATATAGTTAGAAACAAGGCTAGACTAGTTGCACAAGGATATATTCAAGAAGAAGGAATATGATATGTGGAAACCTTTGCACCTGCAGCTAGACTACAATACATTTGGATATTAATTGCTTATGTAGCTCATCTGAATTTTAAACATTATCAAATGGATTTGAAAAGTTCATTTTTAAATGGGTACATAGTTGAGGATGTATTTGCTGAACAACCCTTAGTTTTACAAATTTTAATTTTCCAAATAATGACTTCAAACATTCAAAAGACCTCTATGGTCGGAAACAAGCTCCATGTGCATGGTTGATAGACTTAGTCCTTTCCTTACTTCAAAAGGTTTTACAAAAGTTATAGTGAATCCTAATCTTTTTTTAAAAGGATTTCCAAAGACGTTTTAATTATATAGATTAATATAGATGACATTATTTTAGGATCCTTTACAAATTATTTATGAAATGATTATTCAAAAATGTTGCAAGATGAATTTGAAATGATTTTAATGTTGAAACATAAATTTTTCCTTGGATTTCAAAATTTTCAAAATAAAATTGGTATTGTTTTAAACCGGATTAAATATAACCAGGATATTTTTAAACAATTTGGTTTGGACTGTAATAAAATTAGTGATACACCTTTGAGTACCACCTATAAGTTTGATGTTGATGAAATTGGTAAACCAGTTGATCAAACAAATTATAGAAGTATGATTGGAATTCTACTATATCTTACTACTAGAAGAAGTAAAATTATGTTCAGTGTATGCATGTGTGATCACTTTCAATCTAATCCTAATGAGTCTCATTTAATTACTGTTAAAATGATTTTTAAATATCTCAATAATACTACAAACATTGGACAGTTTTACCCAGAGGAAAATAATTTGATCTAATAAGTTATTCAGATACTTATGTGGATGGTTGCAAGTTAGATAGAAATAGAACCTCTAGAACTTGTAGGATTTTAGGCAAGTCACACGTATCATGGTGTAGTACGAAATAGAATTCTGTTGCATTATCTACTACCAAAGCTGAATATATAGATGCTGGGAGTTGTTGTGCTCAAATTATGTTGATGAAACACACATTCTTAGACAATGGATATCAATTCAATCATGTATCTATAAAGTGTTATAATACCAGTACTATTAACATCTCTATAAATATAGTATCACGGGCTAGGACAAATCACATTGATGTGAGACATCAATTCTTGAGGGATCATTATTGAAGTGGTGTTATCACTCTTGAGTTTATTGGTACTGAACACCAATGAGATGATATATTCCCAAAGACTTTGAATTATGAGAGGTTAAATTACATCAAATATGAGTTAGGTATGATAAAATGTTAAGGGTTAGAAACCTCACTATTAGAAATCACACTGTTAGGAACCTCATAGATGGACATCATCATTGGACCTCACCATTAGAAACCTCACTATTGGACCTCACGATTAGAAACCTCATCATTGGACCGCACCGTTAGAAACATCACCGTTAGAGAAATCACTGTTAAGAACCTCACCATTGGACCTCACCGTCAGAGACCTCACTATTAGAGAACACACTGTTAGAAACATCACCATTATACCTTACCATTAGAAACCTCAGTGATAGAATCTTCACCATTAGAAACGTCACTGTTATAAACCTCACCATTTGGAACCTCACCATTGTTACCTTACCGATAGATGATGTTTTCAGGACCTAGAGTTTTCACTTCCGAAATCAGAAAAGTTTTCCGCAAAACCTATTTCATATCTGATTTGATTTTCAAACCCTAAGTGTTAAAATTAAAGTACATGCCACAATCTGATCCACCACAAACACTATCCCGAGTCACTTTCTCCCTAACCTCAGAACCGAACCCTCTTCTGAAACCCTCAAACTGCTTCAGATTGCATGATAATACTGAAGAGACCATTGGTCAGTTATGAAGGGGATGCGCCAAATACAAAGAGACCTTGAGCGGAGTCGAGTAGTGGAAGAAAGGCAGTGGAAAAGCTGATCAACCCTCATCTATTGAAGAGGGAAATCATAGTTTAAATGAAGCTTAGTTCCAAATGGTTGCTGACGAGAAGATCATTAGTGCTGAAGGCACTTAAATCTCAAGGATAGTTTGAATGATTTGTAAACAACAATGGAACATATTACACGAAGTTATTGAAGGGGTTTTATGGGTTTTTGAAATTAGAACAGACTGAGGATGATAATAGAATGTCTTCAAGGGGGAATGGAATGAGTATGAGTTTTTCCTCTATTGAATGGGAAGAGTGCTTGAGAGTACCACATGGAGGGATTTATGATTACTACTCAAGAGTGGAACCTCCCACTACTAAGTTCTTCTGTTAGGAAGAATCCTTATCTCAACTGATAGGGTGTGGGATCCCTTGGATAGTCATTGCAGCTGAGATGGAAGGAGAAGGAAAGATACTATTTAATTTTTTCCAGTATGTCTTGAGTCCCAGGAGAGGGGACTTTTCTACATTGAAAATTCATGATGTATTTCTTTCACATCTATTGAATTATTGAAATAAGATAAACTTGTGTAGGCTGCTGATGATTCATGTAGAGGATATGACAATTCTTCTTTCCAAATACAATGCCTTATTTCATGATAAATTGATATCCTTGATGTTGAAGTTGAATGGAGTTTCTAAACATAAGGATGAAACAATTGTAGTAAGAGACAATTTATGCATTACAAAGGTAATTTTAAAGTTGGTGAAGATAATTTGGAACCCCTAACAATGAATATGGGTACCTAATGATGCTATGATATATGAGGAATTCAACCTTGTCACTTATCCTGCTAAGCCTAAGGATAAGAGAGATCCTTGTCTAAATCCTGGTGAAGTAGAGCCTGCATATTCAGATGAAGAAGGAGATGCTGCTATTGTGTTAGAAAGAGAGGATTCCCATATAGATGATAGGATTCATCTAGACCTTCCCTCCAATCCTCGTGCTAATACTGTATCCTTTTGTGAGCCAAGTCCATTAAAGATATTTCATATAAGGGAGACAGTCCTATGGGATACTGATAACGAAGAGACCAGTGAAGAAGAAGGGGAGTAAAATGTCTTAAGAGACACTACAGAGACCTCATATGAGGATGAGGACACCGAATCCAGTCAGGATGACTTTGAGACAACTACTGATACAAATAAAGAGGAATGTCTTAGTCTTAGTAAATTAATAGGAAATGCAGAAATGGTTGAAAGTGTAGATAAAGAGTTTTTTTTGATTTAGTTGAAGTTGGAATTTTTTTAGAAGTTGTTGAAAATTTTGTGGTGGAAGTGTCAATAGACCCTTCTATTGATGCAGTTTCTCAAGGAGGTATAACAGAGCTGAATGTGGTTGATCTAGAGAATGATCCAAGTGAGGGAGAGGATATTATTTAAATAGGTTCAGTTACTGTGGCTATTGGAATATAGGATTGGTCAGAATAACCAAGATTTGTGGTCTTACACACATATTATGGAGACTCTGATGATGACCATCATATTAGAAGTCCTCAAATTCCTACTGTTTCAGAAACTACTATTGTGAAGCCAATAGTTATTTTTCCTAGGGACTTTGTGTATAAGGAAGATTTGGAATCAATTAAATCAGATATGAAGTGCCACATTGATGAGAGATTTTTTGGGTTAGAGAGGTCTATGACTCAAAATCACAACGTTTTCACTTATGTAGTGGAAAGGATTGTTTTTCCTTTCATCCCACCCTGTTAGAGGAGATAATGATCTTTCAGAATCAGATTAGAACTCTGGCATATTCTACGGAATCTACGAAGCATTATATTTCCAGATTAAAATCCTATATGGTTTAAAGGGTTCAGGTGGACAATGATCTTTGATATATTAAAAGTGTGGTTCATAAAACGGTCAATGTGTTTGAGGACATTATGAAGTCCATGGAGACACATCTGAGTGGCCAATATGATGATCTGAAGAGGCTGATATTTGGGCTTACTAAATTGTTTATGGACACAATGGTTTTCACTATGTAACCTCTGTGTGCATCTGCTTCATATTTAGCCTCTCCTCTTATTGATCTAGAAGCTTTCTGGTTGGTTGTTGGATAAGAAGTTGAGAAGTTCTCTAGACACAGTACCTCATATCCTTAGTCTATGACTCTGTTCATTTCCACAACTAGAGAAATTCATAATCTTGTAGGAAATTATTTATGTGAAGATGCTCAAGAATATAAGGCCATCAAAGGGAATGTTGATTTCTACTACAAAAGGGAATACACATGGCATCAGATTGATGGTCACTTCAAGTTTTTGTTAGAGAACATGAGTATTACACCTATCAATCAATAATTTATGGATTAGGTAAGTTGAACCAGAGAGTTGACTATGGACTTGGATAAATTCATGGAGAATAAGAATTATTTTAGCTCAACCATGGAGAGATGAGGATGTATTTTTATGGATTTCAGGAATCTTCTTTCACCCTTCCTCCATGTGGACTGCACTCCCATAATTGTTCCTCTAGCCATGCCTTCTACCTCGACTACTTCAAGATCTATCAGTGTTGCACCAATGATGACTACTACACAGGGCATAAGAAGTTTTACCCCTATGATTCATCAGAGATCTATGAACTACAGGTCTACTAATTCTTCCTTTATATTTCGTCCAACCCTGCTGACTACTATCCCTCTGCCTGTCCCTTCATCTTCAGAACCTCCCTCCTCAAATTCCAAAGACAAATCTCCCTTGGCTGCCTATGATGTGGATTGAATGTGGGCTTTCATAGTTGACAGGGATCTTTGTAACATGTTTCTATATTATACTTTTTCTTCATTAATGAAAAATCATCTTTTGTTTCTTTTTGTCCTCCTGTTTTTTTGTAAATCACAAAGGGGGAGAAATATTTAAGCCTGAATCTCAACGTTACCCAAAGGGGGATATATATTTAGGTTTACTGGAATACTTCTATATATATTCAATGTAATTTTCCCGAATAAATTTGGTTCAATTTTAGGAATACACACCTATGAAGATATTAGTAAATGTTTCTAACCCTAATTCAAAAAATTATGACATAATTTGTCATTATCAAAAAAGGGAGAATTTAGGACTCACCATTTTTGATAATCCCAAATCATGTTTCATTTACGTAAAGCATCTTATTTCTCTTAAAAGATAATTATTTATGAGAAAATCATGTTTATATCAAAGTAATAACTATGTAATTTTAATCTCACTATTATCTTGTTTAAGCTAACTGTACAAAATTTCTCTAAGTTCATAGTTCACAGATGCATGAACACCATTGCATGGTCACTGATGCATGGTCACTGATGTATGTTAACTGATTCATGGTCACTGATGCATGGAGCAATGCATGGTCACTATTTCATGGCCACCGATGCAAGGTCACCGATTCATGGTCACTGATGCATCGTCACCTATGCAAAGGTCACCATTGCAAGGTCATCAATGCATGGTCAAAGATGCATGGTCACCGATTCAAGGTCATCATTGCAAGGTCACCGGTGCAAGGTAACCTATGAAAAGGTCACTGATGAAAGTCTACTATTGGGAAGGTTACCACTGAAGGATACCAATGGAAGGTTACTAATGGAGAGTTATTGATGGAATATTACCATTAAAAAGGATACCGATGAATAAAACCTATGTGCACTTACTGTTGAAGACTACCATTGTGAAGGCTATCATTACCAGTCTACTGTAATCTTCTACTCCCTAAATTGTCAAATTCTTATGATTATTCTAACTGTTATATTTGATAAATTAAATTCTATTAACATAAATTAATTCTAATTGTAGACATATCAAGAGACCGTATCTGGGGATAGTACGAGGTATGAGAAAGATCGCCCGTGATGTACTTCTTCCTACTGTCAAACCTCAAATAAAAAAGAGATGACCGAGGAAGAGGAGAAAAGGTAGAGGTCAACGAAAAGCATAATTTTAAAAGTTAATAAAGAGGAATTCATGAGAAAGAACTTACTGGAGAACAAGGAAGAACTATTCAAGCACTATCACTATGAACCCAAGAGCTTTAAGAAGATCATTTCTGGAGAACAATTTCAAGGATACCTTCTATGTCTCATCAACTCTCGATCAAAATAAGAAGCAGACCAATCGATTCCTAAAAGTTATAACCTCGGGTTCCAACACTCTATTTTTGGAGATAACATCCATAGAAAGACTCGAACAAAAAATTCTTCACACCAAGGAGTCAAGAGATGAACTACGAAAAAAATAGAGCATTCTAAACTCAAACCTATAATCTTAGCTCTATTTTGTTCCTTCATTTTACAATTATGAGACATGTGTGTCTATCTATTACACACACTATATTTTGTGCTGGAACTAGTGGATACTAAATATCCTCACATCAAACATCACTTACATATTGTTTCCCATGTATAACTGTGGAAGATACCATGTGTAGTCTGTATTTTTTGCTTTTCCCATGAAGAGCTATAGTATAGGGTTTAAACCCTCGAAAATTTGTGAAAACCATTGTAAATCCTGATACAGGCTGTGTATCAAGATTAATGTTATTATAAACTTCTTGGTGGAAGTTGATCACCTAGTGGAGAGGATTAAGTATTAGCTTAAGACAGAACCTCTTGTATAACTATACTATGCTCTGTATTTTTTTGTTTTACTCCGTTTTATCTATTTTATACTACATATAATTTCTAAAACATAAATAAAATTTCATTCACATTTATATATAGTTTTGGTGAGTGTGTGTATGTGTTTAATTGAGTAAAATTATTTCAAAAGTTGAAGAAGTGTTTTACACTAATTCAATTGAGGACTAATCACCCTTTGAGAAACCTGTTTAACCAATTAGAAATCTATATCTCGAATGACTTAATTAACTAGTCCATTTCAAAATTTGGGGGAGCATTAATGTAATGTTTTTAATAGAAATTTTATGTAGGAACTCAATTCACCCCCACTTAAGATTCCACTCTGACCAACCGGATTGTTTTAACAACCGTCCTGTATATCGCTATTATATTTAATTGATATCTAACCACAAAGAAGAATTTATTGGAAATATTTAGTCTACAATATTAATTATTATGGAACTATACTCAATAATTCATTTTCGTCATATTTCTAAGGAGTCATACTCTTTTAGATAATTATCCTATGTGTTGTAGGGAACAATCCCATTTTATATATTTCCGTATTTTAAAATTTATGTACTTTTAAAATTTATGAAGTCTATATCTGGTCATGTGTCCGCTTATATATATATCTATAGACCATTATTCTAAAAATATAGGCTACTTCCCCTATGTTCTTCTTGGATAAGCATTTATTTGATCCCATATTAAATTACTATAGAATTGATATCTCATTTCCAATCAATAACATACCATCGCCATATATTATTACCAAAATTATGGAACTCCCAATAAACTTTATGTCTGCACAATAAAAATATTATTTTTTATTTAAAATAAAACCTATTATATCCTAATAAAAATTAGCATTCCCTTATCATGATTCATTCTTCAATCCACAAGTAGACATCTATAATATGGATATATAATTGTCCTTCTTGTCGGGTCACAAATGGTTCTAGTTGATTAAAATAGGCATATTCTAAAATTATTCCATCCAATAAAGATATTTTGAAA
Organism: Viscum album; assembly: GCA_963277665.1. Lineage (NCBI taxonomy): Eukaryota > Viridiplantae > Streptophyta > Magnoliopsida > Santalales > Viscaceae > Viscum > Viscum album. The sequence continues at coordinate 674,654,624 of OY728123.1, forward strand.
TCCATAATACAAATCTCATAATTATAGTATATGGGAATAAAAAGTCGGATTACAATGGCTCTGATCGTCATTATTGGTGAACAAAATTCATAACAGTCAATTCTTTAACATTTTTTGAAACCTCTTGTAACCAAATATTCTTTATCTAGTTTTAAAATTACCATTGATTTATATTTTATTCGTAAATAACTATTTTAATTCAATGATTTTGACTCCAATTGAATGTTATACCAATGTATAAAATGATTTTGGTACTATGAAACCACATAGAAATTCATGTATTCTATCCATGTGAATGTTTCTGGGATATCCAGAGGTTCCCCATAGGATACATATTCAACATTTTAAATAATTAACAATTCACTTTCCATGGTGATAAGAAAAACATATCCCTATTGTTCACTAACCCCCTTGTTATCCTATGGAACTCTTTTGTCTTTGAAAATACTTCTTTCATAAGAACATATAAAATGTGTTCTTATTTGAAATCTTATTCCTATTAAACCTTGTATTCTTTAAATGTTAAATTTCTCCCACTGTCTATCAAATATATGTTTTCTCTTTCAAGTAATATAAAACATTTCTCAATTATTAATATTATATATTATTGATTGTGTATACAATATTCTTTCTTATCCCTTGGATATCTTATATAGATACAGTTCATGCCACATGATGAAACATTGTTTATAGGATGAACCTTAAATAAATATTTATTATCACATACATTAATTTTTGATAAGTTAAGATTTTTATCACACTATCACTCATATGGGATGTGTTAGAAACACTTTAGGATATGATCAACACAAAGAAGAAGATAAGTGAACCATAGTTGGGTACATTGGAAATCCATCAATACTTTATACCTATTAACATATTAGATATATTTGGATTTTGAATCTCTTTGTCTCTTATTAATTTTATTATGAATATATATACAATAAATTAAAGAATGAAAAAGGATATTTTTACAAGGTTAAATACTCAATAAGTGTTTTTCTTCCTTATTGTTTATGGTGATAACCTGTACATGGTGTCTCAACTATAATTTGATACCACGTAAAATGGTGTTGCCTAGAAATAATTGTGTTCAAATGTGTGGTTCCAATAACATTAGGAGGGGAAAAATAAATGATCCTTATTCCCTATTCTAATAATGAAATCATCCAACTATATATCCCTTCTAGTTACTTATACTACTTCTGTAGAAATTTTTTACCTTCTTCAACTAACTTTTCACCACCGAGAATAAATTTCAACTTTTGATACATTTGTTTGATGTGAATATTTTTATTTTTTTCCATAATTTCTTCTCTTACATGAAAAAAATGTATGATAAAAAATTATTCTTCACTAGATTAAATATAATTATCATTTAATTAGACATACATAAGACATGTTCTTCTCCTATTATTATTTCCTTCTATTCCATTCAGTTCTTATTTGTTTGGTCATTTTATATGATATTATTCATCTGATGCTAGTTTTTTTGTGGAAGTTTCGCTGATCCATTATTATTTTCTTCCACCAGTACATATTTTTCATGTTCTCAACCTCCAACCATTACTAAATATTCTATATCTTACTATTTTTTATGTGCTTAACTTATCATTTGATACATGTTCATTTGGAACCTCTATATTTGATATTTAAAAACAATGGAGAATCACACTCTTGATTCAAGGTTGAAACATACCTATGACACTTAAATTATTCATCAATAATAACAAATGAAACAAATAATTTTCAATTTAGAAACAACTAGTTCTCACCACCTCAATAACCCTTTATAAAGGAATCATATATCTAAGAGATTAGGAAGAGTGAGAGAATCAAATTTGAATTTCAAAGTCCCAAATTTTAATATCTTGCTCAAATATTTGAACTTTTTTAATTTGATCAAACTTCCTAAAAGATATGAATTTTCACTAAGACCATGTGTTAATGTAATTTTTCAAACCATCTCCAAATATTAGTTAGAATTAAGATCCCTCCCATCAAGATTATTGAACATTAGAATATTCCACTTAGTATCACCATAATTGATTGATTTACAATATATTTTCAATGTTGTTAACTCCTTCCATATAGTATAAATTCATAGGAACATGAATATAAATATTTCAATTATGTATCTTTTTGTTTCTATATGTACTAATATTTTCATGTTCTCTCTACATGGAGAGCTTTGTGTGACTTTATCAGATGATGCCTTTGAACTCCCTTTTCTGTTGAGATTTATAATAATTTCTTTATCTGTTGACTTCATATAAACCCCATAAATTAATTTTTAATACCTTGAATGATGTAAACATGAAATTATTAGTGATTAAATCACATAGAAAATTTTGACTGATGATTTTATTCAGAAACTTCTATCAAATGAACATTACTCAGAGACCTTCATCTGATGAATTTATTTGAGAATTTATTTATGACACAACATCATTAGTAAACCTATTTATAGATCCAGTTACGAAAAACCTCTATCTAATGAATTTTATTGGAAAACACTATCTGATTTACTTTATTCAAAAACATTTTTCTAATGAATTCATTGAGACTTCTATCTATTTTCTCATAGACTAATTTATGATCATTCTTCAACAATTTCACTTCCTATCTTAATAATTATATGATATAGTATGATAGAATTCATACAAAAATAAACATGATTTTTTTGGATTAAAATTTCATTGATCATTTGGTGGACTAAGTAAGATGACTTTATAAAATTCTGTTTGATGAATTCCATTAAAAGATAATTCTTGAAGGCCTCTGTTCAATACTTATTCAAACTTACTCTTGTTTAAAATCATTACAAATTTTAATATGAAAATAGTTTTAAAAAAATAATCTCTATATCTTTAGAATAATAAAACATTAAGTCATTAAACATTATTACATAAAAATATGATCGTTGTATAGTTATCTATGATATTCTTTATACATACCTCTCTATTCTATATTTAATCTACCATTCTTATATCTAATGAATTCTGTATAGCAATACCTCAAATAAACCCTTTGAAATCAATATTAGATAATGAGAACATTCAATAGTAATTATGTTTTTTAATATAAATATCAGTAATGAATCACCTAATTGGATCTCTTTCACATGGGATTTTATCTTATTTTAACATTCATATTTGAATCATAGTCAAAAGTAATTATGATCTTTTATCAATGAGTAATTCATAACTAAGTATCTGATGATGATTGTCAGGATATCTTTATAAAATTTAACCTTGAATACTATCATTAAAACACTTCGTTCAAACTTTTTTTTCATTATTGTTCCTTCATCCTATAGAATTAATCTGTTACTCTATGTCTAGTATCCCCAACTCGCTAGATTCTATCTTTTCATATCAACTATCATTTTTTATCTTGCTCCACCTTCTCCATTTTATAACATAATCTCAGGAAACTTCTTTAGGAAACTCTTTAATGAAACTATATAATTATTATAAAAATTATACTTATCCAAAAATCATATAAGTTGTTGTCTACATTATGAAAAATTCATTAATATTCATAAAATAAACTAAAAGAATTCAAATAAACATTAACCTTCATGTAATATTTATAATCAAAATTTTCCCAAGGAAAGATCACATTTTTTATTCTGCCAATATATGATGACTTGATTAGTTATTATCTTATTTATCTAATAATCTATGCTACATGAAATTCAATAAAAAACTTTAACACTTGACCCATAAACACTATTAAAATGTTAAATACTTCCACCATCAACTATATTACTAAATTATTCCTTACAACCTCCACAAAATAATTACATCAATGAATCATTTCTATTTTAATAACAAAAAATTATATAATGAAAACCATTGATGAAAAATAAAACTCACACACAAAGCAGACACTTCAAGAGCCACAGTATACATTAGTTGGACCTCTATTAAATGTTTTTATTGCATATTATAAATAGTATCTCCAAAAGTATAGTAGAATATATATATGAATAATTATTTATATCACCATGTACAACAAGTTTCAGTCCCTTCAATCACTCAAAGAGTACCACCATGGTGTATACAGATGTGCGATTTTTGATATAATCCCACACTCTTTAATACGATCAATGAATTCATGGTTAATATTCTTTCCAAATTTATCTAATTAAAGTTTGTTATCTTAATTCCCTATTTTTTATCTTAATTTCTATTTTATTTAATAAATATCTCAATGTAATTTGATTAATACTACATCAAGTAGACATATCCATATCTACCAATGTCATTAGTAAAATAGATAAAATTGAATAATAATACTCAATATTCTACTATAAATATTAAACACAAAAATCTATACCCAAAATTTATAGGATATATTTCTATTTTACATTTACCCTTAAAAGATTTTGTGATCTTATTTTCCCACAAAAAAGAATGACACACATCTTAGGACATGATCTTAAAAGGAAATACTTTTCCTTCATAGAGTAGAATTACTAGAAACTTCTGTTTTACAATAATAAGTCAAAATTTCCATGAATAAAAAAAATGATCCATGTGAGTTTTATTTTTTAATAATTTAGAATACTTAATTATATATTTTTATCATTTATAATCTATTTTTCAAAGGTTCAACACCATAAAAAATGTTTCCCTTATAATGAAAATAATTACTATTAATGAACTAGAAGTTTAAACAACAAATTTATAATAATCACATCGATATAATATTCTTGGTAATTCTAGGAAGATATTAATTTATTACAATACTATAATTATTCTTTTTATAAAAATTATATGGTATTATCTGAAAACTAATTCAAATATCCTTTCTCTATTACCATTATAAAGATCTACCTCACTACTATCAATATTCTTGAATCTACTTGGTTCCTATATTTGGAATGAATTTTTGGAGCCACATGATTTATATAATAAACAAGGTTTAGAATCTAAAGTATTATAATAAATGAAAAATAAATGTGAATTTTAAGAGTCCCATTACTACTTTTATTCATCTTTGTAGTTCTTTTTATATTGGATTTTCATTCCACATGTAGTGTAGAAGACCTCCTACTCATTACTATATATTGAAATCATGGATTTATAGAAGGATTTTGTATCTCGTACTTTGGTTTTGATCCAAAATTTGAAAACTTTTCCTTTATTTTATTCTTCTCTACTATAAGGAATAAAGGTTAAGCCGCATTTTATCCTTATTTACATAGAGAACCATATCCAATATATCATTGGGAAATTTCTCCTTGTTGATCATATTATTGTTAACTCAAAACTCGATAAACATTGTAGAAATGAGTAGATTATATGCTATGAGGAAAACACATTATCCATTTTAAATTGAATCATGTCTAGTATATTAATGTACTTGGTCATATAAAGTACATGGGTACTAGTATGAAACCTATCTTCTAACTTACTTATAAATAATTCATTTACTCTATGAACCTTAATTTATTGTGTGGAATCCCCAATCCTCATATCTTGGTGATGAATTTTCTAATATATTGCCTCTCAACTATATCATCTATGATATTTTCCCTTCCCTTGATCATAATTTGGTTGTGTCAACAGATACTTTTCGTTAGAACATCCTAATATTTAGAAGTGATTTCCAAAATTCGTATACAATCACCTCAATATGTGGTTGTATCCAAACCATATTATGGAATGAATTTGAATTATTATTTTCTTTGAGGAATTTTTAGAATTAATATGTTTTTATTGCTAGAATTCATGCTAAAAATTATTTGTGATCACATACAAAACTAAATTCCTTATTATAAAATAAAAAATATTTTTCATTTTTTATTTTTATCCAAGGATGCGTATTAATTTTTTTAGGTCATTTCATGAAAAAAATAATTAATAATTAATTAATAACAATTAATAGAACATTATTAAGAAATTTTGACTAATAAGAAGTTTGTTGAGTGGTCTGAGACCAATCAAGGATCCAAGGGGCATAACCCTATGTGTCTAGATTAACTAGCGTTGAAAAATCCACAATTCATGAATAGGTTTAACTTTGTGTATTCACTTCGACACTCCTCTTAAACCATATCCACATGTGATATCCTCTATTATAAAAACACTATCTCATAGGTGAGGGTGGGAATTGTTTCTTGGATAGATATGAAATAAGGGGATGTATAATTGATTTAAATTATGAATTCACATGAGTTGGAAGCTTGTGATGGATTGATCAATTTTTTGAAACTTGACCAGATCAATATATTAATTAGGATTCGAAGACATTATTATTTCCCCTTTCTTTATTATTATTAATTAAAATATATGAACATTAAAAGAATGATTTTAATTTTTAGACACCAATGATTAACAACTTGATTATAAGAATTAGTGATCCTTTATTCTTATATTATGAAATTTTTATTCTTTAGTACTCCATCTCAATAATTATATGATCACCATTGATATATAAATGCACTAACTAGGGATATGATTTTTTTTAAGATTTGGTTTTTTAGATCTTCCACTATTTCACCCCCATATATTGTTATAGTGGTTCACACACTCTTGGGAAAATTAAATGATACGATATTATAATGATTTTTAAAAAAAACTATAACAATACAGAAATTTTATTATTTACTTACATCCTTCTATATTTATAAATATTTGTTAAAAATATTTTTTCAACATTATTTACTAATGATGATTAAAAATGTAGAATAAATTTTATTAAAATAATTAAATTAATACGTTAAATTAATTTTCTAAATAAAAACATGTAAAAGATTATTGAAAAATGTTATTTAATAGAAAACATATTTTCTTAACAATAAAACACTATATTATTTTTTTTCTATATAAGATTTATTTTTATAATAATTAAAATGATTGTAAACTATCAGTTTTTCTTTATAAGTCGTTATAATTTTTCCTCAAATATTTTTGAATCCAGATGTGGAGATGAAACATGATTTCGAGGACTAGTGAGCCCAGAATAAATTTTATAAAAATATTAAATATATTTTATATCACACACAGGTAATTATTTTTCAAAAAAATGGAATTTATCTTGGAAAACGTATTATATTAAAAACCTAACACCAAAATTGAGTCTAAAACGAGGGATTTACCAGAGGTGTTATTTAAATTTTCTTAGCCCTGGACGTTCAAATGAGGCAGTTATTTGGGGGGAATTTAAATTAAATTAAATGAATAATTTATTTATTTTAATTTTAATTATGTAAATATAATCCTTTATAAATACCCTCTCATGATGGGTTTTAAATGGTTTTATATATAACCCTATATAGATCTAGGAGGGGGTGGAGAAAGTTATTCATTGGTGGATTGAGATCGGATAATTATAGATGATCATATCAATTATAATATTCAGAAAAATGATGAATGTATCAAGACCATCACCTACACCACTAGACGATTTGTTCTTTAGTAATGATCAATCAATAATCTTGGTAGGATTCAACAATTGTGGTTTTTTCCTTTTTGATTGAAATATTGTTCCTAGATTCATATATTCTTTTATTGATCTATGATTATTTTCCCTTTGAATGTGACTTTTCAATAATTTTATTTCCATAAATCCACTATTTATTTTTTAGGAAATTTTATCTCTAATTTATGAACACATATCAATTAATGGTCAGTATTTAATTAAAAAACAATTATTATCACATTTGTCTTATTCCATTCTCCCTCCTTTTTTGGCATTCGTCATTGGTAATCGGTTGACTAGTGATTTAATGATATACAAGATTACTAATTTTTTGGTGTTTTCTTTTTTTTTCTGAATGGATCACATTCATGAATTTATATTTTAGTTTTTAAGATGTGAAAAATGTATCAGAGTGATGATCAAACAATAAAATTTGAATTGGGTATCAGGGTTGTTCAATTCCGATTGAGTGGATATATTTAAAGGAGAAACAATTGATGCTTCTAAGAAATGGGTTGTTAGAATATGGCCAATTATGATGATGAAATTAAGTGTGGGTACTGAAAGAACTGTTCTCATAACCAAGGATACATGTATTTGAAAATAACATTGTCAAAAAAATTCAAACAAAAATTAAGAAAAATAAAAAACAAAATAAAATGCGGCAAACCTGGAGGGGGCATGTGACCTAGGCATGGAATATGGAGATGGAAAATTATATTTATTTTATATTATTATAAATATTATTGTATTAAGAAATAAAAATAAAGATTTTTCATGTTACAAGGGATTAGGGAACCTTCTGTATGTTTGTGTATAAGGGGTATGGGGTTTTTATGTTATTCTGCTCCCCATTTAAGTAAATGTTAATTATAATAATATAAATTATTATTATTATTATTATGGTGATGAACTCTTGATTCAGTCATAAATCCTTCATATAAGGTTAGTTTGATTCACTTCCAGTGGTTTAAAAACTTATATATTGATGAAATCAATTCAATAACAATGTTGGGTATATTTTTTTGACACATGGATCAGGCCCATGAAGTCACATATGTATTTGTTGTGGTGAAATGCATTATTTTCACCGGGAGTTCGATTTGGGAAAGTAAATATCTTATCCATTATTGTTTTCTATGGGGATCATGATGGTGTGAGATGTTTTTGAATTCATGGCCACATTTTATGACATATCTCTATATTTCAATTTTTTTAGAGAATGATGATGAGCATTGTGTACTCGTCAATATTTTGGATTAACTAGGGTTTTGCACAAAAGAATCCTATCTTGAGTGTTTTCGATGTAGAACGTGATGGTGGATTTTATAGTTGTATATTGATATGTTGAGAGATGATATGATCATGATAATTATTTAGGTGATACTCAGCGGTGGTAAAGATCGGGCATGATAATTAGATGGAGTGCAGGTGGAGACAATACACACATATCACACCATGGCACATATCCTCCATACTCATTATATAGATATAGAGGAAGAACTCCCATATTAGACAAGGGTGTGTGCCCTTTATCCATAGAAGTGGTACTTTGTTATTGCACCACAATTTTGGTCCTCTATACTTCTTGTATATATAAAGAGGTGGTACTCCACAATCCCACCAAGGAATAGGTTCTCTATCAACAAAGACGGTACTCCCACGTCACACTAGGTAGACAATCCTCTATAATCATTATAAAGATACCAAGGCACAACTACCTTGTCTCACCATGACACATGTCCTCTATCAATAGAGATAATACTCCCTTATCTCACCAGGGTGTGGGTCCCCCATAATCATTGTATAGATAGTGAAGCATCACTCTACAGTCGAACAATGGAATAAGTCCTATATCCATGGAGATGACAATCCCCTATCACACCAAGGATTGGGTCCTCAATAATCATTGTATAAATATAGAGGCATAAATACCCTACCACACCAAGTCATTGGTCCTCTATCTATGGAGATGATATCCCCCTATCGCACCTGCGTGAGATTCCTCCATACTCATTTTAAAAATAAAGAGGTGATAGTTCCATGTAACACTGGGGAATGGGTCCTGAATCCATAGAGATGGTACTACCTATAATACTAGGGTGGGGGTCCTCTATAATCATTTTACAAATAAATTAAATGACCTCCCATATCTCATTATGGTACACATCATCTATTCATGGAGACTGTACTCCCATGTCTCACTAGGGAGTGGTTGCTCCATACTCATTGCATAGATATGTACCCAATACTTAACTTTCATACTATGGAATGGGTCCACTATATTTTATAGATTATACTATCTTGGTATTTGGAATAGTGGAGAGGTCTATCCCTTCCTCATTACTTCTTTAGACATACAATGAGATGTTGGGAATTGATGATTGAACTTTAGAGCTGTTGGTAGAATCATTGAACATGGTTGGGATATTATATGGAGATCCCCTTTTTTTATCATCTAGGCTACCTATATGACTATATATATATATATATATATATATATATATTATTTATGTTGGGTTTCATTTCTGTGTTACTTTTTATTTTTTTGAATACATTTATCATGTCTTTTAATTATCCCACTCCAATTTTTGGGGCATTATACTGGGTATGTATATAGTCACCACTACATGGACTTTACCATCATGTGTTGAACCTTTTGAAGATGAAAGACATATCAGTGGTGGTTTAATAGGAGTTTAGGGATTCTTGGGTGCATTTTACTATGTACTGTGGTCGGGGCATGGAGATCTGGAGTCAGGATCTCAAAACATTCATTCCTTCCCAATTATTGTTATATTGAGACTTCTTTTCTGGTTAGGCATGTATTTTCCCCTTTAATTTTCATATTATACTTTCATACTCATTTTTATTCCGTTGATATTATTATATATATATATGTCTTTTACTCTATAAGTTATTATATTTTTTTATTATTCCCTTGAACCTTTACATGGAGATGGTTGGGTACATGCGTACTGGTATTGTAACTTGATGTCCCTTCTCATTATCTTGAGATGGTGAGAGGTCATTACATGGCCTTATGAAAAATCTCCAAGGCACCAAAGGTTTGAAATAAATTCCAAGTGCATCATTAACATATTGGGGATGATTTTCCCAATGAACATAAAACAACCCAACAAAGAATTGCATAAAAAACACCACTACATGATTCATGATAACAATGTAAAAAAACTCACTTAAAACCACTAATATAATATATAAAACTACAAAAATGTTCTGTAGCATAAGACTACAAGACATTAGAGTAAATAGTAGAAGAAAATACCAAAAAAACCCATAGACTCTGAAATAAAACACAAATTTCCAAACATTCTCCATGCTTTAAATCCAAAAGAAATCCCATTTATCACTATGTACCTTTAGAAAAGTGTGATATTTTACATTTTCTCATGTCCTGATAAATGATATCTATAAAGCACTAATGTTCCAAATCATTGATGAGTAATGAAACTCAATAGTTTTTTTCCAAATGAAATCACTTATAATGCAACTATTTTTGAAAAAATTAGTACATTTATATAAACAATTTACAAAACAATTTAAATTCATTTATTTATGAATATAAAAAATATTCCATACTAAAACAACTTTTCATAGAACCAACCAATTTCCAAAAAACCACCAAATCCACAAACCATCCCTAAAAAGAATTTCAACCAGCTTTGCACAAAAATCTCAAAATAAAAACTTATCTAATATTTCAAATATAAATTAAGTCATAATGTTTTAAATAGAGAGATCTAGAGTGAATCCACCTACTCAAGTTTTATGTAGAAATTGTAGAATGGTAGTAAAACACCCAAAAAATCTATTTGAATCTCTAAAAACCCTCCTTAGATCTCTTCCCCTATCATAAAAAAATCTATATATAACCAAATCTTGAATAAAAAACCTTATATATATCCATAAAGGAACTAGATAAATTAAAATAAGAGAGAAAGATAATTATATCTATGAAAAAACAAGAATAACTACCGTAAACGATGACATACCATAAGATTTAGGCTTCAATGCTCTAAGAAATGCCTTTGAATCACTTCAAAAGTAATGTAGAAGGATTCCCAAGAATTATAGAGGGAGAAATATTGAGTTAGGGATATTTTTGGACAAAAATGAGGGGTGAAAAACAATCATGAACTTGATCTACTTCTTAGGAATTTAGTTTTTAAAACGTGAATGGTTAGTGAAAATGTTAGGAAAAACATGTGCTAACCTTGTTCCAACCACATCTTTTAGGGGTACCAGGAACAGTTGGCTCACATGGTTATACAGACCACATTCCGACCTTGAAAAATCTCTATGTACAGCATTGAATGGTTTCTCAAATGCGACCACATGGTTTGGGAAAACTGTGTGCCTTCCCCTTAACTTCAATATCATTGTGCTTAGTTTCATGTAGGTGTTTCATGGTTTCCCTAAACCATGCACCAAATTTCCACCCTTAGAATATCTCAAAACATAATAAAAACTTCTTCCAAACCATCCTAAACTTCACCCAAACACTTTATATACTTAAAAATTATAAATAAAGCGATACCTAATGGAAATAGGATGTTCTACATTCTCCTATCCATTGTCCTTTCTATTAAGAGGATGTAGAAAATTGTGTGGGTCCTGAAAGAGTTCGGTACATTGCTCAATCATTTTTTATTGAATTCCCATGTCTCTTATTGAATCTAACCATGATTCCACAAAACTTGTACAAGACCAATTTAATTTCCATGAAAGACATTCTCTTTCCTATCCATAATCCACACTAGGACATGTACCAATGAATCACCCACCTCTAATTCAATGTGATCCCATAGAATTACATGGTTAGGATCAAGATAATATTTTTTCAACTAAGATACATGAAACAAATTATGAACATCACTAAACCACGGTGGCAATTCTATATTATATTCCACCTCACTAAACCACTCAAGTAACTCAAAATGGTCTATGTACCTCAAAGATAACATGACCTATTACTCAAAATTTTGTTTTCCAGTTCATAGAGAGATAATAAAGAACACATGACCACTCACCATGAACAACAGTGGACATCAACAATGTCATGATTATGATTTCTGAAGAAAATGTGTCACCTCTAAATATTTCCTGATCAACTGAATCTTTTCAATAGTTTCATGGACAAGGATTGGCACAACTAGTGAAGTCACACCACTTTCCACCCAAAAAAGTGGAGAATGTTAATAAATCCCATATAAGGCTTCAAAAGGATCCATATTTATCAAGGTATGATAACTAATGATATATGATATCTAAAATAACGATATGTTCTCCTCCCATGAGCCACCAAAATTCATTATGAAATCCACAACATGTCTACCAACATTTTTATTATCCATTTATATTTTCTATACATATGAGTATGATATGACATATTCATGGTAAACTGAGTTCTAAGGGATTTATGTAATTATTTATAGAAATAATAAGTAAATATAGGATCTCTATTTGAAACTATTGAAACTGGCAGTCCATTCCTCTTTACCACCTTTAAGATATAAATTATTGAAAAATCCTCCAACTTATAAGATTCATGAATGGTGATGAAATGGGTTAACATTTTGAGATGATCTATAAACAACCATATGGCATAATTTTTTTAAAATGTTCTTGGGATACCTATTACAAAATAGATAGTTATCTTCTCCCATGTGAAAACTGGAATAGGAAAAGGCATCAACATACCTAGTAGTCACTGTAAGCTTCTTTGACCTGATGAAAAGTTAATCATCTCAAAAAAACTCATCAACTTTCCTTTCCATACTGACCCACCAAAACTATGCTTTCAATGCCTTATAAATATTCTATATTCTAGGAAAAAAACACATATCCAATGGTTGTAACCATGTAGAAGTTATTCCTGAAAATTCATTGGGACAAACATCTAATTTATAAACCACAACACTGAACTCACATTCAACATCCTGCCCTCAATGGTCACCCAACCATTATGTTTGGACCTTATAGCCACACATTCTAGATTGTATGTCTACCTCCTTTAATATATCCAAAAAATCATAAAAAAATGAAACTAGAAGGCAAAAAACAACATCAACACGATATTCTCATTCCATGTGCTTGTCGGCTAGGACAAACAATATCTACCACTCATCTAGTTCATCTTTTTTTCATCTATGAATATAAATTTCTACATAATTCATCTTACAATGTATTACCTTTAATTGTTGTATAAATTAATTCAAATTCAAACATTTTGAGATACTCTATCCATATTATTTTTCTCAGGTTTATATACCTTTGTGATAAAATGAGTTTCAAGATCTTATGGTCTGTAAACATAGTTAATTTGTCACCAAAAATGTAATAAAACCTTGTCTTTAAGAATGAAATACAATATAAAATTCCAAATATTGTGTAAGTTACTTATTCTCATGAACAAATAACTACATTGGTCCATAAGAAACAATAATATCCCATTTCATAAGAACACATAACTACCCGGATCCCAAAGCCTCAAAATGCAACGCTTACCCATGTTCTAATTTCTAAAAAATCATGTTTGGTACTTATATAAGGAAAAACTTAATCAATATAAAAGAAATTTGACATTCATTGTTTAATTGTATTGGAAAATTATTCCTTATAAATGGCCTCATTGGTGAAGCTAGTTGTGAAAAGTCACAAACAAATCATCGGTAATAATCAGCTAGACCAAGGAAAATATGTATCTCAAAACAATTATTTTTTGGTTTCCATGAGATAATAATTTCTAACTTTCCTAGATCCATAGAATGTTTTTTTAAATTACATTTCTTAAAAAAGTAACCACTTGTATATAAAAACACACATTTATAATTTGGAATACAGATGATTATTTCTGAATATTCCAAACACTATCTCTAAGTGTTTCTCACCCTTGACATTTGTACTTGGATACTCCATTATGTCACCCACAAACACCACCACAAAAGAATTAATTTTTTTTAAAATATCCAATTCATCAATTCAATAAAAACTTCTAGTGAACTCATAAGACCTAAATGAATTACAGCATACTCATAACAACCATATATACACCTAAAATCTATTTTTGGAATATCCTTCTTCTAAAACAGCAATTGATGATATCTTGGTTGCAAGTAATTTTTAGAGAACCACTATGTTCCCATCAAGTTATCGAATAGATCAACCATATGTTTATGTGGATACTAATTACTTGTTGTAACATGGTTAATCTTATGATAATACACACACAACCAAGGAGTTGCATCTACCTTTTTGACAAACTAAATCGACACTTCCTATAGAGATATGCTCGGTTGAATGAATACTTTTATTTTTAGCTCTTCCAAATTCACTTTCAATTACCTTAATTAATTTAGTACCATATGATAAGATAGAAGGGAAATGTAGATGGTCCCTATAAGAAGATCAATCATAAAATAAACATCCATAATAGGCGGAAACCCTAAAAAATATCAAGAAAAACATCTAGAAACCAATCCACAACTATCCAAAGTATAAATATTACAACTTGTGTTGAGATCTTTACAGCTGCTCAAACCCACAAGCCCCTTGCAACTTCCCTTACATTATTTTCTCCATTGAATAGATTCTTGACACCATTCTCAGTCACAAAACTAATTGTTATGGTATAACAGTAGATGTGAGCCTTAAAAAATTTTAAACAATCCATACCCATGATTATATTGTAGACATCCATATCAAGCATATATAAATCCTATATCAATATAGCCCCATTAACTGTTATAGAACATGATTTTCATAGAAGGGATTTACATTCTATTTGACAAAGTGGAGTTTGTAGTTTTAACAAAAAAAATCATAATATCAGTTTTTAAATAGAGAAGACAAATAGAATGAGAATAAATAAAAGAATATGATGCAACTGTATCAAAGAAAACACGCATAATGGTATAATTCAAAAGAATCATACATATTAGTATTGATGATCCAGATTGATCATCCATGATAACTTTCTCTGATACATATAATTTCATGATCTTGAATCAATGTTCCTTATATTCCTATTGGGATTAAACTCTTTGAGGATTCATCATATTAATAGAATCACCATGGCCATATCAATTCAACTAAAAAGAGGAAATATGTTTCCCTCACCCCTTTAAATAATATGACGCCTGGGAGTCATGATAAGTGTCTCGAACACCCAACCACAGAGCATTGAAATAATAGTGCTAAAGATACCCCATCTTATTACAATTATTGAATAAACTTGGTGGTGTCAAACACTATTACATTATGTGGTTTAATGAACCACATTAAAAACATCCAAGATATATATTTGGTTTTAAGGGAAGATGCACTAATATAGCAGTTTTATTCTAAGAAATTATCCCACTTTAGAAATAGGTTTCCCTCTTCCTCTTTCTCAAAGAATCATATTTCCCACCTCTTCCCATAGGTATCAACATGATTCCTAATCCCATTACTCCAATGATATTGATTTCTACCATATTTTATCTATTAACCATCTTTGTATATTCAATAATACATAGCACCGCAATATCTTATTGAATATCCCATGTCAAACCCAATTCATAGATGTGTGCCTTCATGGATACACTAATAGAAAATTCAGGTGAAAACACATTAAATTAATGAATTTATCCACGTACTCTATTATAGAAATATTTTACTCCTTCAAGCTGAATAAGTATTTTTTTTTCATTGATTTATGAATGTGTGAGGATAAAATTATTTTTTGAAAATTTGTTCAAAATCATCCCATGAATGGCCTTGTTCTAATTTACCCTGAATGGATAAATCCAACCATTAGAGTGAAGGATCCTCTAGAATTTACATCTCCAGCTTGACTTTTAAATCAACTTGTGCGACAAGGAAATCTAAGATACGATTCATCATATTTAGTAATACCTTTGACTTTTTTGGTTCGGAATCATCCCAAAATATGGTTTTATTCTGCTTCTAGAACATGATGCAGTGATACACATTCCTTGGCTCATACCATATATTACCTATCCCTATATCCTAAAGACATGTTCAACACTATAAACCACTGGTTATTTCCCGCATGGCTCAGGTGAAACCATATTTTCAGCAGCTTCTTCCATTTGGTTCCAACCATGACCACAATGTTCCATTTTCTATAAACACAAAAACCTTCATAGGTATCAATTAATATCAATATAAGGATTAAAATTTCAAATTCCACCACATTATAATTTTTATAATAATGATTTCCAAAATCAACCATTTCCATGTTCAACCATTTTTAAAAAATTCACAATTATTTTCAAAATCAAACCATTTTCAAAATGCTAGAATCATTATCCTTTCAAAATTTTACATTTGTAAAAAGTTTCAACATTTTTAAAAAATCTATATTTTTTCTCTAAATCAAAAATTATTGATCAAAATGAAATATTCACTCCTAGTGGGTAGTCATTTCTTTAATTCATGTCATTCTTGTCTCATTGGATAAACACATGACAATATGATTAAAAATCATATAAGTACCTCTAAAAAAAATATTTACCTAACTCCATGATAACATGATGTTCAATATAAAATGTTTAGAATCATCTTAATATAATCTACAATTAATGTCCCAAAAATCCAAATCCTTTATACAAAACTGACAAATGGAATAAACTAGAGTGAATTTCTACTCCAAAAATGATAGAACTAAAAACAACTTGTTACAACTTGTTCCAAAAATATAATTGGATGTACCAATACTAATACCACTTGTAAAATTCCCCCCATAATTATTCTTTTGAGAAGGAAGAAAGATATTACATATCCTTAAGTGACATCACAAAGGTGCCAAATACTATCAATAAATGCCATGGGATTCATTTACAGATGGGGGATGATTTTCCATTCAAAAATAAAACAACCCAACCAAGTATACCATCAAAAAATACCACTATATATGACTGATAACTATGAAAAAACTCGTGTAATATCATTGATATCCATGATCAAACTACAGAAAAATAACAAAACGGAAGACTATAAAACATAAAAGTAAATAGTAGAAGACATAAAATAACCAAAAGAATCTGAAACAATAATCCAAGATCCAAAAATGATCCAGGCTCCAACTACAAGAAACAACCCAAGTATCCCTATTGTCAACTAGTGAAGTCTGATACATTACCTTTTCCTGAATTCTAATAAATGATATCTACAGAAGCACCACTGTTCCAAAGTTGGGTTGGGTAATGAAACTCAATAGCATTACCCCAATTGACTTCTCTAATTATGCTACTAAGATATAAAAAGTCAGCACATTTATATAAAAAAGTATATAAAAATTTTAAACAAGTTTTTATAATAATATAAAACAATTTTCATACTAAAATAACTTTTCTCCAAACCAATCAATTTCCATAAAACCACAAAATCCACTAACCGTCACTAAAGAGGGATTAAACCATACTTCTCACAAAAATTTTATAACCAAAACATAACCTATTTAAAAATAATCCCCCATGTTCTAAATAGTGGAGTCAATAGTGAGGCCACCTACTTGACTTTCATTGGGGAAGGAAGAAAGACAATAAAATTGAAATGAAACTGGGTTAAATCTCAAAAATACCCATATAGATATCTAACCTTGTCATAAAAAAAGAAAAATCTAATCATATTTGGCATCGAACCCTTAGATCAGTCCACAAGAGAACTAGATTTAAGAAACTCTGATAGGGAGAGAAGTATATCTAAGGTGAACCAAGAAATACTACCATAAATGAGTGTTTGAAGAACAATCCCTACCTTGATCAAATGTTTGTGGATCTAGTTTTTAAATCATTCATGGTTAATCCCATTTTTAGGAAAACAATGTGCTAACAATGTGCGAACCACTAACTTAAGGGGGACCTCACATGGTTGGCTCATATGGTTCATAAAACACTGTTCCAAAAATGTAAAATATATCTTTATAACACTACATGGTTTCACCTAGGTGGTCTCACGGTTTTCAAAACTGTGTGCATCACTCTGTTCCTTTCCCTTAGCCCATGTCTCATTTTTAATAGTTTCTGATAGGTGTTTCATTGTCTTCTGAAACTGTGCACCAAACATGAACCCTTATAAAATCCCAAAAAATATTTTAAACATGTTAACCCCCCCCCAAACATCCCCCAAAACACTTTATATACTTAAAAAACATAAATAAAGGGTCTATTACATTAAATCGGGGTGCCACATGTATATTGGGAATGGCTTTCCATGTTATTTATTCATTATTGGAACTTTTTTTCAGCCCTTGGAATATAGAGTATTGGTTGCGGTAGTTCTGGATCATTGTCCATATAGCTAAGTGGGCCTTGGTGGATAAGGTTGTGACATATTGATATGATAGATAACTCGACATTGGGATGATGCTTGGACTTTTATTCACCTATGAGGTTTTATTGGGACTTAGGGAAATTGTGTCAAAGTGCCTCAAGTGTGGATTTCATTCCATGGAACATTATGTTTTTGTGGAAATCAACATATATATCTTTATCCAGACTCTAACTACCTACTTGTCTACTAAAAATATCTGGACATCAGATGCAGATATCATTGGTACAAGACTCATATAGGATCGAGTCCATTGATTTTCATTCTTGTGTATTCTCACCATATAAATTTTTTCATTGACTATGGTATGTCCTTTCCTAGAAAATATGTCTCCATGAGAATATCTGGTGATGTTTTCATAGTAGATTCAAGAGTATCACTCAATGAGTGATGAGGCTTCCATGAAGGGGGTAAGTCAAAATGTATCATTTCTTCAAGATGGTAATGGGATGAAAATATTTCCTTTTTATTAGATAATAGACCCAACTCCAAGGTATTAGGTGGATTATACATGTTATACTCCATCAAGAATGGATATTTTGGGTTTTGATGATCATTAAATGGGTTTGAGAATATATCATGAGCTTCTTATGTGGTGATCTCTTATGATGAAAGGTCAGTAGAGCCCTCTGATAGAAAGTATGTGATGCCGGTTACCAGAAATTAGGGTTCATTAGATACCTTAATAATAGATTATTTATCCATGTATAACACAATGATATTCTTATGATGGAATATGATATCTCATTTGATATTTTCCAAACCATTGTACTGTAGTCAAAGAGGTGGTAGACGAACTGCCTAGGTAGATTGGGCAGTGAGAGAATGCATGTCCAGGAGGTAGTGGATTTGATAGTGGACTTTGGGGAGGAGTAGGTGGTGGTGGGTTATATGGTTTTATTATAACACCACTAACCCTAGCATTACCATTCCATTCTCAAGAATCTATTGATTATAATCTTATATAGCCACATTGACTGGCAGTTTTCTACCCATAGGGTACATAATATTTTCAAGGAATGACATGTGTTTAATGTACATTATTATAGTACTATTAGACATAGTTACAATACACTATTTTTCCTCTATTTTTTTGTATTTTATAGGGATACGTAAGGAATCAACAGATTTATTCAATGATTATCATGAATTTGTTCATGAATGGAATAGTGAAAATTTTCCTATCAAGAAACATTCTTGGGACCCAATCCAAAAACCATGTGAGTAAGACTGTGCCACCAAAAGCAGATACTGTCGAGGTGTAATGGTTGAGTTACTTTAATTTGTGTGTTTAGTCTTTATTATGTTACACAGTGTTGAAGAAATCCTTGATTTTAGTAAATTGGTGGGAAATGGAAAGGATGAGTTCTATGTAGTAGAATCTCGCATAGGCATTAAGTGTAGTTTGAGGTGCAGTGTGTGTCTTCAATTCCCCAATTTAAATTTTCACATGGAGTCACAATCAAAATTTCCCTCATCATGTCATATATTTTAAAGAAATTTATTATATAAAACCCATTTTTCTCAACACTTGTGTTTGAGGCCCATACAGATCGGATAAATGTTTACACACCACAACTAAATGTTTGACCATACTCTGGGAGGAGAGAGAGATCCTCACATGAAATCTCTTCAAAATGGTAGTGAGACCCTATGATTTTTTCCTTTTTATGGATAGGTTTCCTAACGTCCATTCTCACTTTTTCATCACCAATGATTGTGTAATTTTTTTTATTTAATTTTGATAGTGTTTTCCTCGTTTGATAAGGAGTGATCCTAAGTAATGTAGGGTAATATCATGTGTAGGAAGAAATAACCAAATTCTTATTATTCAGATAACAATACCTTTGTAGTATTAGATTAAATGTGGTTTTATTTTCCAAATGAGGTGGTGAAATACGAGGATTTCTTTTCTTAGGACATTATGGGTATATCCCCACACCAAAAGATTGGATTCTATAAGGACTAGAACTTGGGATCACCCCAAATTTTTGAAATAGCATATCATATTACACCCATTGAGATACATAATAAGAAGGTGAAGTCATGAGTTTTCCAAGGATGGGGTTTTGTAAGATCCATTGTGTTCACCCTAAAATCCCAGGGTTATTCTCCTAAGAGGTGAACGAGTTCTTAAAGATGGGTGTTAATTTATATCTTTTAAACCTAATGATGTGAGTAATATTAACCACCTGTGAGAATCATTTGGTTCATCAAACATTTGGGGGGGGGAGTGGTTCTTAGAGTCTGATCTCAACACAGTTAATCCCCAAATATGGTGTTGGGGAATGATACACCCAAAGTTTATTTCCAAGGCCTCTTTGGATATTTGGATTTCATAGTGATACCCTTCATTGTGTTATATTCCTTAGTGGAGTTGTATGAATTATGGACTAGATATTCGAACATTTATAGATAATTTTTTTGTAATCAGATTTAATGTAATCCATGTGTACCATATTATTGAGTTAGATCACTGGAGACACTTGAGGATGTTGCAGTTTATCTCCAGTCAATGGTTGTTACCTCTATGTTTCTTGAGAGATTCAGGGGTGTATAACTCAGTTATGTAGATTGTGAGATGTTGTGTGACAAGATATCCATTGGATATGTTATTTCTAAATTTTACAATTTTTGGAAGCTCTTTATCCTTTTTCAAGGAGAGACTTTGAAAGAATTCATTCTATAAGAGGAGGTGTCAAAGAGGTTTTTTCACCTTAGTAGTACTTCTAGTTGAGGTGTGGACGCACCAAGAACAATTTGAACCAGTTGGGTAGCCAAGAGAGGTTCAGAATGTTTTCAAGATAAAATATTTTAGTTTCATATATATGATGTTGATGATAAATATATATTTTTTGAATTCTTGGGAAACTTGTGTCTACATGATATATCCCATATTCATGGAATTACCTTGAAGGTAATTGCATATTGTGATGCCTACTTCATGACATGATTAGGGAGAGGATGAGGGAGTCATTTGGGGAAGAAGTTACAGTTGAAAATAGTGATTTACCCTATTTATCTGTAAAGTAAATGTGGACTGTTTTGGTTCTTTTAATAATATTTATTGTTCTGATGTTGATTTTGGGCCATATTTGGGAGGATAATCTACCATCAATGAGGTTTTATTATCACGATGATTATCACTACACTACATGAGTATAAACCTTGTGTGTCCATGTATGGGGGAACATTCAAGAAACTATCATTCTAGTTAAATCCAATAGGCCATTATTCTGGGGGCCATGTTTTGGTGAATGTGGTGGTTCCGAGGTTTCACATATTCTAGTGGTGGCTAAATAATTTGTAGAAAATGTCACGAGTTCTTTACATTATAATGAAAAATGTCTTTGGATTTGGTTAGTTGTTTATTTTTACCAAGGGTGATAGGTTATATTTGGGGTTCCCAGGTCCTTTCTTTTTCTAGCTGTTGTGTTTGGTTAGTGAGGTAGTGTATCACTAAACCCCATGAATGTAGTTGTTTGGGTTTCTTGGTGTTCTTTACATATCGTAGATGAGGTGGTATGTGTGTGGTTTGTTGTATGATATCAACATGGTTATGAGGGGTTGTTAGAGTGTAGTTTCCTTTTTCACGGATCTGGTTGTTTTTAGAAATGGTATATAAAGACCATTTTTGGGAATGTTTTTTCCTTGGGTGTATGTTTTTTACTACATAGGAAACCATCGGGGGAGCTCATAAGAGTGGGAGACTAAATTTAGAGATTTATATCCATAATTTTTTTCCTGGATTATACTTTTCTAATTAGAAAATATTTAAAGGAGTTAATAATTAAAGACTATGTTATTATATTTTAAGATATTGGAAATTCTCTAGGAATATTTTCAAATCCATTCACTATGAATGTACCTGATTCTAAGTCCCTATGAATCTGAAATTAATTTTATAACATTATTAAATATATTTTATATCATGAAAATAATGTTTTTAAAAATAATTGAATATGTTTTAAATGGATTCTCAGATCAAAAATATGATTCCATTTTTTATTCCAGAACATGTAATTTGCTTTAGGTTCAGCCTAAATTTGTTCAGAGCCTAATGTTTTGATAAAGCAGACATTAATGGGTGCATTTAAATTAAAACAAATGAATAATTTATTTATGTTAATTTAAATTAACTAAATATAATCCCATTTAAAAACCATTTTGGATGGTTTATCAATGTTTAGCATAATAACCCTTAATATATCTAATATGTGGTGAAAAAATTATGTGTTGGCAGATCAAGATTATAAAATGATTGATGGTTAGATTAAGGATAATCATCAGATGATTGGTGAACGAAGTAAAATCATCACCTTTATTGCTAGAAAATTCATACTTTATGATTAATTAATCCTTAATCAATGTTGTTCCTATCAATGTGGGTTTTATTCCATTTGATCAAATGTTTGATTATGGATTCACATATACATTTTTTGATCTATGATTATTTTACATCCAAATGATCTCGTTCAATAATTTGATTTCTCTTAATCAATTATTTATTTTTTTATGGAATATTATCACACAGGTTTCTACACCAATCTATTTTTTTAGGGATCACATCACCCAATGATGATTATTACCTTTGTTCCTTGTGCATTTATCACTCCATTCTTTGAGTTCTATGACTATAAAAAGCTGAACTTTGATTCGATGATATGCAAGAATACCGATAATTTTCCATTAGTTATTTAGAACAATGAATAAAAGTTATTAACTAAGATTTGAATTTTATAGATGTGAATGAAGTTTTTTTGTGATGATGAGAAACCATGTTTGGCTCCAGTATCAGTGGTGTGCGAGCAAGATTGAGAAGATCTCTCTATTGGACCAACGATTGATGTATTTTAGTAATGTGAGGTCAGAATCCAACCATCAGTGATAAATATATCTGGAATGGTTTCATATGGTTGGGTTCTCATGACCCGAGACCTGTGGGCATGTTATTATTATATTTATTAATAATAACATTGTCAAAAAATGGATACAAAGATAAAAAAAATAAAAGGGGGAATGTTGGATGGGGTGTGAGAACTGGGTGCGAAATAGGGGGAGGAGGGACATTCTCATTTATTTATATTATTATTATTATTATTATTTGAAGTGAAAAATAATAAATAGGTGACATGTTTCAAGGGTGTGGATAATATCGTATATTCTTGTGAAGGATGAGGGGGTTTTGGGCATGGGTCTTCCCCCCATTTCAGAAAAAAATTATAATAATAATAATATAAATTATCATTATTATTATTATTATTACTATAATCATTATTATTATAGCAATGAAATCTTTATTATGTCATAAATATTCATCCTACATTATTTTTAAGTTCATTATGCGGCATCATGACCCTAATTTTAAGGTGTTAAATTCATGTCCAATGTTGGGTACCTTTTTTGGACTCGTTTCCCGAAACATTGACGTGACGTACATACGTATTGCAGTGAAATGTGTTCTTTTCATTGGATGTCTGAGTTGGGAAGGTAAATAGAATATATTGACAAATTTTACATGAATATCTCAATAATGTGATTCATTTTTTCATTCTTGTATTTTTGTGATGACATATTAGTGGTTTTTTATTTTAACTGGACAGACCAATGACAAGCCTCATGTGCTCGTTAGGCTTTTGGGAAAATGGGGATTTTGGCCCACGAGTACCTAATCAAATGTTTTTCCATGTTGAATGTGATGGAGACCTTGTTAGGGGATTTTGAGATATAATGAGAGATTATATGAGATTGATCGTTCTTTTGGTGATGATCAATAGTGGTAGTGATCGATGAGGATCATTAGACGGATTGAGAGTGGAGATGGTACTCCCCTATCACACTAGGGAATGGGTCTTCGATACTCATTGTACAATATAGAAGAGAAAATACACTATTAAACAAGGTAATGGGTCATCATTCCACGGAGAGGGTACTCCCCTATATTACTAGGGTGGGGTTCATTCATACTCACTATACAGATACATTGGTGGACCTCCCCTATCGCTCTAGGGTTCAATTCCTCTATCCACGGAGATGGTACTCCCCTATCTCTCCTGGGGACATTTCCTCTATACTTATATACACATACATAGGTGAAACACCCCTATCACATGAAGGAATGAGTCCCCTATCCATGTATATGGTACTCCATTGTTACACCAGGTTTTGAGTCCTCCATAACCTATGTATAGAAATAGAGGCGGCATCACCCAATTACACCAGGGTGCAGGTCCTCTATCCATGTAAAATGTACTACCCTTTCACAAGATGTATTGGATAATCTATAATAATTGTAAACATACATGTTGAAACTCCCCTATCACACCACAGAATGATTCCAATATCTACAAAGATGAGATGCCCCTATCACATCAAGTTATTGGTTCTATATACTAATTTTATAGATATATAGGCAACACTCCCCTATCATACCATGGAATGGGTACTCTATCCAGTGAGGTGATACTCCCTCGTCACACCTGTGTATGGTTATTGTATACTCGTTGTACAGATACATTTTTGGTAGTGACTCGTTACATCAGAGAATGTGTCCTCTATCCAAGGAGGTGGTACTCTCTTATCATACCATAGTGGGGTTCATACAAACTCTATGCACATATATTGAGATGATACTTCCCTATCGAATGGGGTCTTGTGTACTATATCTTTTTGAGATTACGTTCCCTCTGCCTATGGAGCAGTGGCATGGTGTGGGACCCTGTCATGACTTCTTCGGGAAAACACAAGAGATACTAGGCAACGATGACAGACCTTTGGAGAAGTAGGGAGACTCAATAGCCTATATTGGGTTATGAGATGGACGTACCCATTCGTTCTCATCCGGGATTCTTGTATGGGAATATATATATTTTTATGGCTTTCATTTCTTGATATCATTGGGTTGATATTAAAAAATTTATCCTATTTTATATTTCTAAATCATCAATTTTCAGGGCATCCTACGTGATATATATATATATATATATATATATATATTCACCCCTCTATGGCCTTTTCCCAGATATGTCATGTCTTATATAGAAGTCAAACACATCAGTAGTTTATTTGGAATAACATAGGGCTAATTAAGTGAATTAGACCATGTACGGTGGTTGGGGATTGGAGAATAGGAGTCATGATCTATAATCTTTCTTTATTTTCTAATTATTTTCAGGTTGATGAATCTTTTCTAGTTGGGAATGCATTTTACCCCTTAATTTTTAGATTAGGCCATCATACACTTTTTTATTTCTTAGAGGTTATTACATGCATGGATTTCACTCAATATGTTTTTATATATTATTATTAAACCTCTAAAATTATGCATGTAGATGGTTTGTTGTGTTCATACACATACAATATAAAAAGACCTCCTCTAATTTTTATGCCTTTTCCCGGATTTTTTCCAGACATTGACTCATTATTATGGGATTGGGGTAGTTGTGGCTTGGCCTTTCACCCACCAAACGTGCCCAAGTGGGTCCGGTTGTACCAATGATAAATAGTAATACGTGAATATATTTATATCTTAATTCCTTAAACATATCAAAAAATTGGAATTCAATTAAAGAAATATCATTTATCATTATAATTATACATCTTTTATATCCTGAAATTAATAAAATTATGTTTTAAAATATAATGATCTTCAACATGATCATATAAATACAACCAAATTGATTATATAATGAATATATTACATCTTATTTCATGGATCATATAAATTATACCCAATATTCATATAATAGCTACCCCGAATATTCATAAAAAAACTACCTTATATATCACTCTCTACTAATACTTATATAAATCAACAACAAAATCTAGTCTAAATTTTAGTTTAACATTCCATCAATTTCAACAGAACCTATATTATATCTATAATTTTTATTTTTTAGTATAGTATTTCACATGACCATGGTGTTTCATGGAAATCACATTATTTTAGACTAATAACTTATAGCCCTACTATTAACTTATTCTTTTACTTGTATTAATATTATTTAATATAGTTGTCATTTAATTTTAATTTTATATTATAAAACAATAAATTGATCATTATTTATTTATATATTTATTATAATTTCATTTATAATCATTCTCTATTCTATATAATAAAAAAAAAATTCATTATATCAAAAAATTAATGTAGGAATTGAAAAAGCATGTTAAATAATGGTATTACATTTTATCGAAATTAACAATTCTAAAATACAGTGAAACCCAATCCCAATTCCATAATTATCTGGAATAAGAAAATGTAAATTATTTTAAATTTAAATAATATGAATAACATATATCAATGTGTATCTTTTTATATTCCATCAATTAGTTTGTTCATTATCAATGAGTGACAAATGGATTTTTCTCACCTCATTAGGGGATCAAATAACTATATAGTCAAAAATTAACTCCTCCATCACTGTTTTATCTTTAATGGAAGGATATCACATCCACTATAAAGGGATATTGATTTAGAGATTGAGTGAGAGTGCATCGACCATGATGTTTCACTAATAGATGTATTTTAATAGGGCATGGATATCCTATATATCTTGTATAAAATAATTTAGGAAGTCTCTAAAATATTATGACTTTCATAAAAACTACAGTCAATCATAGTTCATTAATAATTGTGTTTATAATGTGATTTGAATAACTCGATAAAAAATCTTATATAGAAAACAACACCTATAAATGTAAAAAAAATTACATCTATAAAAACACCATCTTATGATGTGATGTCCATAAAAATACTCTATTTCATATAAAATATAATACTACCAAAATTGTGGGATATAAAATATCATATGATATCCAAATCACACATTGTGTTATTATATATATAATTTTTTTTAAAATATGTACCCTTTAGTAACTATTTATTTTAATCTGTCTATGTACCCACAACCTAAAAATATTATGTATAATTCATAAAAACATTTTAATCCATATCCAAACATATTTTTCATACCTATCATTTAATCATTCTCATGTTTTGGACTAATGTTTATAGGAAATATAAGACATCAATTTTCTAAGAATAAATATATCCTCTATTCCCATTATAATATTATTTTTTTGTGAATTCTTAATTCAATACAATAAGTGTAGTGGGACCAATAATTTTTTTTCATTTTACCCAAGATACAGAGAGATCATTGATGATCCTTATCAAAAACACAAATATCCATATGATAATGTATACCAAATTTGTGTTCGAATATCAAATTGTATACTCATATAATACCCCTATTGAATAAATTGTATTTTTAATATCTTAGTTTATTTCAATACTAAAATTATATAGAACCTCATTCATGATTCCCTATATTATAAATACAAGTGATGATAAGGGACTATGTAAAAATGTGTTCAAATAATTACTTCAAGAAACCCCAATGGGTCATTCTCAGACCTATTAAAATTTTTATACAATATACAGAAACCACAAGTAGAAAACTGGTCTATATCTATGGGGCTACATCCATAGGTAACAAAAGACTATGTATATAGGTAGGATATAACCCAGGTCAAAATTGGTCCATGGATAAATAAAATATTTTTCCCCATAAGCACTATTGGACACTATATTATTCACACCAATTGTGTAGGATGAACCTAGAAGCAACTTTCTTGTAGGATCACGACTTTAAGAATTATAATTTTTACCTTGTAGCCACAATTATTTATGATAGTGGCTTTAGGACTTGGTCAAGAACATTTTTACCACTATCATTTGGGACTGAGACTATAAATGAGCCAATGTTCACATTTATGTAAAACCATTTTGACCAGTCTTCAAAAATATACCACATAGACACAATCAAATAGGACTTTGGATATAATCCTTGAACACATAGACTGTAGCCACAGTTCATTATGATTGTGACTATATATTTTCACCATGCTATCAATAATATAATTTATTTAAGAATAATAATAAAATATGTTATTAAATTATATATATATATATATATATATATATATATATATATGCATGTGTGTGTTTGTATGTGTGTGTGTGTGTTTACATCAACGTCGTATATTAGATTGGTTTGTATATAAGATATGGGGGTTCGAAACCTGGAAAATTTATATTTTTTAAAATTAAATTATAGAGATCATTAGTTAACTATTACTATATCTCTCCTACATGTCCATGGTATTTCAAACATCCCCATTCCCCTGGATATTGGTCCTTCATAGAACAACTTCCACAGTAGTCCATCTATATCCAATGGTGGCACCTATGGAATTAGCCTACATCAATGGGAAACAACTTTAGATATAGGTTTCATTCCCTCTATACGATCTTGTTTCCATATTCGATGATCATGGATGTATGGTTTAGTCATATGGATATATCCAGTTAGATATATCTATGCTAATTGTATCCATATAATGATATATATTATATCTAAAAATGATAGATAACTATATTAATTTTAAGCAGTCTATCCATGTGGTTGATACATCTATACCACAACTCAACATTTAAATAATATATTGAACAATATATAAATAATACAAAACAATATTTCTTGGTAGTCAATGCATATGATTTCCAAATATAAAATAAAATATAGTGGAATTTAACCCAATAATTATATTCAATCTCTAACTAAATCATCGTCCTCTATATTATTAATCATCCCAATAAATGCTCCAACTTTAGGCTTTTAAATTAGCCTACAATTAAATAGAAAATATATTTATTAACATTGAAAAACTATCCACACACATAGGTTGGGATGATTCTAATGACCTGGTAGTATTACCCTTCCAAACCAAACTCATGAATTATTAGTTATTAGTTATATGAATATGCCAATATTTATTGATTTCCAGTCAGCCTAATCCAAACTTTTACTACATGAATTCTCAAAAAATAATGTCAAACACACATATAGTTGTGCCATAGAAAATTAATGAACCACTAAGGGTAACTGGAGATAGAAAAAAAATATAAATTAATTTATCAAGAAACACAACACTCTTATAAAGACTTTGAATTCCAAAGGTCTCCCCTCATACCAACAATTTCTACTTGAATAATCTCATATACTTCCTTTATAAATCATTGAATATCTCACAACAAAGTATATATTTCATATCATACAATGGTCATATAACATATTCTCTTCCTTATTATATCACAATAGACCCACTTATCATGGGATTATATCTTGATCTAACTAACTCACCATGTATAATCATAGGTATTGGCTCTACTACATGAAATGAGAATACCAACACTCTATCATGATTTCTTATTTTAGATTAAAACATGAAAACTAAGAAGTAAATCTATGGATTAATCCCATAATGTAAATTTTTGGTCCATGTAATAATATTTTGGCATAAATATATTTAGATATACAGAATGATTTAACAAATAAGTATCATGCTATTCTTATCTACGTCTAAAGAAATTATCCAATAAATACCTAATCATCATTCATTTATTAGTACTACAATAATGGTCCTCTTGAGTGTAGGTTGGTATTCATATCAGGGCCAAATTCATGGTCCCTTGATTAAATTATATACATAAACATATCAAATTTTCCTAAATGTTCCATTGGAGAATGAGTTCACATACACATATTAGACTAGAGGGATAAGCCCTCCTAATAGTTAGTCTAGAATACATATATCTAAGTCCTTATTATGTCCACTTAATAATTCGGAAATATATATGTGTATAACCCATGAAAGGTCGTCTAAATAAAAGGTTGAAAATACATGTAGTTTTCCATCCAATTTGATAGATTTGTTAATGTTGGAATCATCTATTTTGATAATCCCAAATCATATTTTTATAATCTCAAATCATGTTTTGATAATCCCAAATCTTGTGTTCATTTAAGTGAGAGAAATATCTTCATTATCTGATAATTATGTTTCATTAATGATTCATGTTCTTAAGGAGTAATATTCATATATCCTCAATCTCACTGGTTGATTGGTTAAGCTCACAGTGCATAATTTATCTAAGTACAGAGGTCACCGATACAGATGTTACCGTTACAAGGTTACCACTACAAGCTCACCATTGCAAGGTCACCACTACAAGATTATCGTTACAAGGTTACCACTACACGGTCACCGTTATAGGTTTATCACGACAAGGTTACCGTTACATGGTTACAATCACAAGCTTACCATTAAAGGGTTACAAGTACGAGGTTACCACTATAGGGTTACTGCTACAAGGTTACTGCTATAAGGTTACCACTACAAGGTTACTTCTACAAGCTTACCATTACATGGTTAATGCTATAAGGTCACCATTACAGGTTTATCATAATAATGTCAATGTTTCATGGTTATTGGTGTGAGCATACTATTAATGGTTATAGTTGGAGATTTCCAATTTTCACCTACTGCCAAAGCCTTTCGATATGAAGGCTACCGTTACCAGTCTACCGACGATTATTCTTTCATACTTTTTCAATTTCTCAAATACTTTTTTAACAGTCATATTTGATAAAACAAATTCTCTGTCATTAATTAATGCTGATTTTAATCATTTTAGGAGAAAATATAGTAGATAGTAAGAGGTATGAGAAATAATGCACGTGATATACTCATTCGCATTATCGGACCTCAAATATAAAATGAAAAGACCACAAAATAGAGATGAGATATTTTTTTAGGATAAAAATAAGAAGAGAAAAATATACATGGACATGAAGAAACTGGTTGCATGAGAAGTGTGATAGAGCCTACTTGCTAGATTAAAAAACTGAACCATTGGGCACTAAGATCCTGAACCCACAAGTATCAGAAATATCATTCGGGGATAAACTCATTCCTGAAATATGTGCTTCATCAACTCTTGATCAACATCAAAATCAGAATACTGAAAGCTTGAACATGGAGTTGCAACACTTAGTTTTGGAAACAACTTCTAGAGATTGACTCGAACATCAACATTTCTCATTCCAAGGAGTCAAGATCTAAACTGCAAACCCATAGAGCCTTTTAAACTCTTTATCATCATAAATTCTCTATTGTGTTTCATTATTTTACATCCTTGAGAAGTGTGTTCGTCTGTTTATATCACACACTATCTTCTGTGCTTGAATTAGAGGATATTAACTATCCTCACATCAAACCACATGTTATTTTTGTTTCCCACGTATAACTATGGAAGAGACCATGTGTGGTTTGTTTTGTTTGGCTTTCCTATGAAGATATGTGGTAGAGGGTGTTTTCCCTGGAATGTTTTTGATAACTATTGTAAAGCCCGATATAGGTTGTGTATCGAGTTTTAATATTAACTGCTTAGTGGAAGGTGATCACCAAGTAGAGAGGATTAGGTCTCACCTTGAGACTGACCCTCTTCTTTATATTGTTGTGATTATATTTTCTAAAACATAAAACTATTTTTTCTTACACATTGATAGTCAGTTTTGGTTAGTCTGTGTATTTTCTTAATTCATTAATCTTGTTTCAAAAGTTGAATTGGTGTTCTACACTGATTCATCTAAGGATTAATCACCCTTTGATAAACCTATTGACCAATTGAACATTTACATTTCTAATGCCTTAATTAACAAGTTATTTTTTAAAATTGAGTGTTTTCTTAACCATAATGTATTTTACATAAATCCTAATTAGAACTCAATTCACCCCCCTCTTGAGTATCCAATTCAAACAACATTTGGTATCAAAGGCCTTTTCATCTAGTGTGCCAATTCTTTTTAACTGTGATTTTAGTTGTATCTTAAATATCTTAAAATTTCTTTCATATATAAATTTTCAGTTATTTAATATTCTAAGTAATTATGGAAAATAGGGCTGAGTTTGCTGCTACTAAAATTCCACCTTTCTTTAATGGTAATAACTATGCTCAGTGGAAATTAAAATGAAAATGTATGTAGAGAGCATGGGACCAAAAATCTGGGACACAATTGAAGAGCGGTATACATTACCTGCTACTGCTAGAGACATAAGGTCTTAGTTGACTAAAGTTATATAGAAGAGCGACATAAATTACCTGCTACTACTAGAGACATAAGGTCTTAGTTTACTAAAGCTAAATATAATAACAACTGTAAAGAAATTAATGCTTTGTACTATTCCTTAGGTGACGAGGAATTTACTAGAATATATTCTTCTTAAACTTCATGTGAGATTTGGGATACTTTAGCTATTTCTCATGAAGGAACAACCAATGTTATGGAAATAAGAATAAATACATACACTATTAAATATGATAACTATAAATTGAAGCCTGATGAACTCATTTCTGACATGTATCTCAGGTTCAATGAGATAGTCAATACTATGAGTCTTCTTGGGAAACTGGTGGACAACAAGGGCCAAATTATGAGCCTATTTCGATACCTACCTGACAAATGTGGAGGAAATTCTGTTTCAATCAGAGAATCCTGTGACATAGTAAAAAATCCAGTGAAAGAACTAATGTGAGATCATATGATGTATGAAGAAGAAATTAAGGTGAATCAAGAAGAAGATGAAGAACCAGGGAAGAAATATGTATCATTTAAGACTACTACCTCAAAGATCAAGGATAAAAAATGTTCAAGCTTCTGAAGATAATTCCACAAGTAAAGACTCAGACAGTGATGAGGAGATGGATTATCCTGCTAGAAGATTTCAAAAATTATAACAAAAGAAGAGATTCTTTAGGAAGTCAAACTACAAGGTAATGTATGATAGTAAAGGACAATGGAAGAAAGACAGAAAATGGAATGACAACTCAAATGAAATCATCTGTTATGAGTGCAAACGAAAATGTCTTATGAAGGCAGACTTCCCCATGGTGAAATTTAGGAACAAATATGAAGATAAGGGAAAAGGTTATAAAAAGGCTATGAAAGATACCTGGAGTGATTCAGAAGACAGCTCCAGTGGATCTGATTCTTCTGATAGTGAAAATAACAATCATTCTAACATGTGCTTTATCACTGAAACATATAAGGTTACACGAAATTCCCCAATGCCTAATGATTATTATTCTGGGAATGAAGGTGAATCAAACAGTGATGAAAATATAACTAAGGCTGAACTATTTGAATACTGTGGAATTCTTGAGGATACATTTAATGAACTCAATGATAAATATTTATTATTGAAAAGACAACATGATTTAAATACTAATTAAAAATATGATCTGGATATTGAGATTGAAAAATCTGCTCAGTTGTTAAAATAAAATACTGAACTCAAATTATCCAATGAACAATTAAGGAGAGATCATGAGAAATTTACTGCAAGTAGAGATAACATGACTCAGTTTCTAGGAAAAAAGATTTACCAAAAATATAAACCTGGTCTAGAATATCATCCATGATAGAGAAGGTTTATTAAAACCAAATTTGTTCCAAAATCGGGACAATTCATAGCTTGTTCATTTTCTGGACCATTTCCTAAAAAACAAATATTTAAAGGACCAAACAATGTGTTTATGTATCAAAATATATCTATTGATTATAAGAAACTTGTGAGAAAAGTATGGGTTCCTAAATTATTACTTGCTAACCCCTCTGGGCCCAAACAAATCTGGGTACCAAAGTTACCCAATGTCTCGTTTGTTTGACAAGAAAATAATCTAAAGAGTTCCTGTAGAGTTCTGTGGTAATTGGACAGTGGATGTTCAAGAAATATTATAGGAGACTATTCATGTTTCAAAAGTATGATTAAATTTTATTGTGGGTATGTCACATTTGGTGATAATTCTAAAGGTAAAATTGTCGTCTTAGGCCAGATTGGTATCCCTAATACTATATTAATTTCAAAAGTAATTTTTGTAGATGGGATAAAATAAAATCTTCTAAGTATTTCTCAGTTGTGTGATGATGGTTTTAATTTCATGTTTTAAAATGATGCATGTAATGTTTTATAATTCTAAAAATGATTTATTATTTACTTCTCTCAGAAATGATAATGTATATACTATTGATATGGATTATTTAGCTAAGAAAAATGTATCTTGTTTAAATGTGTTTCATAAGGAATCCTAGTTGTGTCATATAAGACTAGGACACTATAATGGGCATTCAATTATAAAACTGACTAGGAAAGTTTTAGTTAGAGACTTTCCAAAATTATAATTCCCTCTTAACAAAGTGTTTAATCGATATCAAATGGGAAAACAATACAAAGTTTCTTTCAAATCAAAGAATGAAGTTTCAAATTCTCAACACCTTCAGTTGGATCAAATGGATTTGTTTTGACCATCAATATTTTTAAGTTTAAATGGGAAACACTATGTTTATGTTCTAGTAGATTTTTTTGGGTACAGTTTCATATACTTTCTGGCTCACAAAAGTGAATCTTGTTCTTATTTTATCAAATATTCCAAGTGTGTAGAAAATTTTAATGAACATAGGATCAAGACCTTTAGATGTGATCAAGGACATGAGTTTGAAATCAAGTGTTTGAATATTATTTCTTACACAATAGCTATAGTCACAACTTCTCTACTCCTAGAACACCTCAATAGAATGGATTTGTGGAAAGAAGAAATAGGACCCTTCAATAAATTTCTAGGACAATTCTCATTGAATATGATTTTCCAATTTAATTTTGGGTTGAAGATGTTAATACAACTTTTTACATTATTAATAGAGTCTTGATTATACTGATTCTTAAGAAAAAACCTTATGAGATTTGGAACAATAGAAAGCCTAAGGTTAATTACTTTATTTTTTGTTGTTGCAAGGTCTTTATCCTTAACACTAAAGATAATGTTGAAAAATTGTCTTCCAAAAGTGATGAAGGAATCTTCCTAGGTTATACAATCTCGAGTAAAGCCTATAAATATTTCAATAAGAAAAACAAATGTGTGGAAGAGTTAGTTCATGTAATTTTTTATGAGACTGATCCACATATACCCAAAACCTCTCTTGAATTTGTTAAGGAAGATATGTTAGTTCTGGATCTTAATGATAGTGAACATCCAATAAAAGTAATCATTTTTGGGAATCTTCCAGAATCTGTACCTTTTGAGTCTAAACCAACAGACAACCATGAGGAGTCTAGTTCAACACTTTCTAGAGGTATTCAAACTCTAAGTAATCATCCTTTAGATGTTGTAGTAGGTGACTTAAACCAAGGGACACAAACTATATCATCTATGAGACACCAGGTTGAACATCATGATTTTTGTTCATAGCTTGAAACTAAAATTATCAATGATTAATTTTATGTGATGGATATTCAAGAAGAATTGAATCAGTTTTAAAGAATCAAAATTTGGGAACTAGTAGATAAACCTAATGAATCTTTAACTGTAGGAACTAAATGGGTGTTTATGATCAAATTTGATGAGTCTGGTAATATAGTTAAAAACAAATCTAGATTATTTTCACAAGGTTAAATTCATGAGGAAGGAATATACTATGAGGAAAACTTTTCTCCTGTACCTAGACTAGAAGCCATTAGGATACTACATGCTTATACAGCACATCTGAATTTCAAACATTATCAAATAGATGTAAAAAGTGAATTTCTAAATGGATATACAATTAATGAGGTATTTGTTGAACAACCCCCTGGATTCATAAATCCCCATTTTCCAAATTGTGTTTTTAAACATTCTAAAGCCTTATATTTTCTAAAACAAGATCCAAGAGCTTGTTATGACAGAATCATTTATTTTCTTATTTCAAATGGGTTTACAAAAGGGATAGAAGATCCTAATCTCTTTATTAAAAGTATTTCTAAATATGTTTTAACAGTGAAAATTTATGTAGATGATATAATTTTTGGATCTTCTAAACATTCTTTATATACTGATTTTTCATCAATGATGCAAAATGAATTTGAAATGAGTTTAATGGGGGGACTAATATTTTTCCATGGATTTAAAAATTTTCAAAACAAAGATTGTATCATTTTAAATCAAAATAAATATACTAAAAATCTTTTAAAACATTTTGGTTAGGATAGTAGTAAAGGAAGTCATACACCTATGAGTACCACTTGAAAATCTGATGCTGATGAAATTGGAGAACCAGTGGATCAAACCAATTACAGAGGTATGATTTAGAGTCAACATTATCTTAATTCTAGTAGACCTAGTATTATGTTCAGTGTATGAATGTGTGCTCAATTTCAAGAAAATCCCAAAGATTATCATTTTAATGTTGTTAAATGGATTTTTAAATATCTCAAGCATACCATAAATTTAGGTCTATTTTATCCAAGAGGACATTCTTTTGATTTAATAAGTTATTTGGATGCTGACTTTGTTGGTTTTAAGATAGACAGAAAAAGCACCTCTGAAACATGTCACATTTTATGCAAGTCACTAGTATCATAATGTAGTAAGAAATAGAATCATGTTGCAATATCTATTACAGAGGCTGAATATATAGCTACTTGTATTTGTTGTGATCAATTTATGTCGATGAAACACACTCTAATATACTATGGATATAAATTCAAACATGTCA
Source organism: Viscum album (assembly GCA_963277665.1). Taxonomy (NCBI): domain Eukaryota; kingdom Viridiplantae; phylum Streptophyta; class Magnoliopsida; order Santalales; family Viscaceae; genus Viscum; species Viscum album. Next base: position 674,691,850 of record OY728123.1, read on the forward strand.
CTATAAACTGTGACAACACAAGTTATATTAACACCTCTAAGAATCTAGAATCTCATGCAAGAACAAAGAATATTGATTCAAAACATCAATTATTGAGAGATCATTTTCAAAAAGGTGATATCACTCTTGAATTCATTGGTACTGAACACCAATTGGCTGATATATTCATAATGCCTTTTAATTATGAGAGGTTAAATTACACCAGACATGTGGTAGGTATGATAAACTGTCAGAACATCACCTTTAGAACCTCACTGTTAGAACCTCATTTTTAGGACCTCACTTTTAGAACTTCACCATTAGAACCTCACAATTAAAACCTCACTGTTAGGACCTCACCATTAGAACCTCACTATTAGGATGTCACTGTTGGGACCTCACTATTGGAACCTCACTGTTAGAACCTCACCATTAGAACCTCAACGTTAGAACCTCACCATTAGAACCTCACCGTTAGAACCTCACTGTGAGAACCTCACTATTAGAACCTCACTATTAGGACCACACCGTTAGACCTTAGAGATACCTCTTTTATGATAGACATTTGATGGCTGGGACTTTGGGTTTTATGTGCTCAACCGGAATCTGAAACATTTTTCTGCTATTATTTATTTATTTATTTTATTTTATTTTTTCGATCCCTGAATGATAAAAATATAACAAAGAACACATTTCGCTCTACATGAAACCCGTCTCCAAAACTCTTGCTCTATAATCTCATAACATAAACCTCCACTAAATCCTCTAACCACTGCAGATTAATGGATATATTGAATAGGTCGTTGGTCAGTGATGAAATAGATGCTCTTGATCTTAAGAGACCTAGAGCTAAATCGTGTAGTAGATTCCAGACAGTGGAAAAGGTATTGAACCTGCATTTATACATGCGGGAGATAGTAGCTAGGAAGGAATTATGTTCATAATGGATACTTACAAGCTGATCTCTAGTGCTTAAGGAACTTGAAGCTTAGGGCTAGGTTGAATGTTTGGAAAACAACAATGGATCCTATTACCTGAAGTTGGTGACGGAGTTTTATTTGTATCTAATGTCTGAACAGTCTGAGGATGATCATTTAATGATTTCTAGAGTAAATGGAGTAAATTTAAGTTTCTTCTCTATCCAATGGGCTTATTGTTTTAGGATTCCTCATGAAGAAGTTTATTCCTATTACTCAAAAGTGGTGCCTCCCACTGGTGAGTTTTTTTTTCTATTAAGAATCTTTAACTAAATTGACAGGGAATGGAATTCCAAGGACAGTCATTCCTACTGATATGGAAGGAGAGGATAAGCAACTTTTCAAATTTGTTTAGCATGTGATAAGTCCCAGGAGAGGGGACTTTGCTGTTTTGAAATATCAGGACATATTCATTCTGTATTTTCTAAAGCATGGACATAAGATCGACATGTTTAGGTTGCTGATGGCTCAGTTGGATGATATGATCAAGCCTAGTTCTAAAACAAATGCATTAATCCATGCCAATATGACATCTCTTATACTTAAAGTGAAAGGAGTTGCTGGAGATAAAGAAGAAAATGTTGTTGTGAAGGACATCCATTGCATCACCAAAGTAATCTGAAAGCTAATGATGATTAACTGGAATCCATGGCTGAGGATATGGGTGAATGATGAGGCTAAGGTGTATGAATAGTTTTGTCATGTGACTCATCCTACTATGCCTAAGGATAAGATAGACCATGGTCATAAGCCAGATGAAGTTGAGCCTGCCTATTCAGATGTTGAAGAAGAGTAGGTTGCTGTTGTGCAAGGAATAGAGAACACTCTTATTGATGATAGAAGTGACCCTGATCTTCCCTCCAATCCTTGTATGACTACTGTGTCCTTTGGTGATACTAGCCCACCAAAGATATTTCCTAGAAGGGAAGCTATCCTAAGGGACAATGATGAGGAAAACAGTGAAGAAGAAGGGGATAAAATTGTTTTAAGAGAAGTTAGAGACACCTCAGATGAGGATGAGGACTCTGAATCAATTCATGCGGACCTTGAGATAGCTGCTACTGAAAATGAAGAGGAATTTCTAAGTTTTAGTCCTCTAAGATGACATATAGAAAAGGTATAAAGTTGATTAGAAGAAGAAGATGCAGATATAGATGAGGCATGACCTGTCTTGGAAGTAGTTGACGATTCTGAAGTGGAAGTTGAAGTGAACCTTTTTTATGTTGTAGTTGATCAAGGAGGTCTAGAGGAAATGAATTTGGATGATTAGGATATTTCTCAGACTGAGGTTGAGGAACCTACTGTTATAGGCTCAGTTTCGATTTTACATGAAATTAAAGGCTGGTCTAAAGACCCTAGATTTTTGGTAATGGGTGTAGACTATGATGTCTTATAAGATGAGAGGTCGAACAGAAGACCCTCAGTTCCAAACATCATGTTTTCCCCTTCAAAAACCTCTTTCCCTCAAGACTATGTAAAAAAGGCAGACCATTATTCTTTGCAATTAGAAATGAAGAGGTATATTAATGACCGAAACACTGAAATGGCAAGAACAATAACTCAGAATGAAGGACTTGTAACATCATTTGTGTAAAGGATAGCCTCTACCTCCCACTCAGCTGTATTAGAATATGTCAAGGAATGTCAGAATCAAGTAAAAGAGTTGGCAGATTCTATAGTTTCTGTGAAACAGTCTATTTCCAAATTAGATGATTATATGACTTCAAGGACCCAAGTGGACAGAGACCTTGCATATGTCAAAAGTATAACTCATCATTTGGTCACAGTTTTTGAGGATTTCAAGAAATCTATGGAAACACATGTCAAAGGGAAATATTATGATGTTAAAAGACTAATCAGTGGTCTGACAACATCTTTCAAGGAAATAGTAGCCTTATCTCTGGCTCCTCTAGCTGTATCTGCTTCCACTTCATCTTCTCCTCCAATTGACATTGAATCTTTCAGGACCACTATTAGAGAATAAGTTGCAAAGCTCTCTGGTGGCAGTTCCTCATATTCTCAAGTCATTTACATCACCATGGAAATTCAGAATCTTGTGGGAAACTATTTAAGCGCTGTTTATCAGGATCAGAAGGCCATTAAGGGTCAAGTTGACTTCTACAACAAACAGCTGTACAATTAACATCATATGGATGGTCACATCAAGTTGTTGTTGGAAAACTTATGTGTCCCACCTTTCACTCAGGCCTTTAAGGATCATGTTAGCAGAATCAATGAATTGACTCCTGCTTTAGAGAAATTCATGGAGAATAAAGATGATTTTATTTCTTCTATGGAGAGATGTCGTAGTATCATTATGGGCGTTAGGAATCTTATCTTGACTTTCCTCCTTATGGAATGCACTCCAATCATAGTTCCTCCTACTCTACCTGCTTCTTCAGCTACTTCTGGTTCCACCGGTGCAGCTCCTTTGATGACTCCTACCCAGGCCATCAGAAGCATGACCCCCGCTATTACTCACAGAGCTACTCATTATAGGTCTGGTGATTCCCTGGTTTCCGCTCCTCCTACCATGCTAACTGCCATCCCTCGACCAATCCCTCCACCTTCAACACCTGTATCCTCAACCTCCAAGGCCAATGTTCCACTAGGAATCTCCAAGGTGGATTGAGTGTGAACTGTCGTAGTTGACAGGGATTGGTGTATCAATTTTTGTAATGTACCCATGTTTTATTAATAATTATTCTCTCTTTCCACTATTTTTTTTTATTTTTTTTCTTTACGGTTTTTGTTAATCACAAAGGGGGAGAAACTATTAAAGGAAAGAACAAGGAGAGATGTCATTCTCACAGGGGAGAAAATATTCAAAACATAAATATTATGATTCAATGAAATTAGTATATGTGTTTTACCTTGATTCAAATCTATTATCAATGCCATAATTTGGGATTATAAAAAGGAGGAAATTATTGGACACACCTATTTTGATAATCAAAAATCATATTTTTATAATCTCAAATCATGTTTTGATAATACCAAATCCTGTTTTCATTTATGTGAGAGACATATCATCATTCTTTGATAATAATGTTTCATTATTGTTTCCTGTTCTTATGGAGTAATAATCATATATCCTCAATCTCACTAGTTTATTGGTTAAGCTCACAGTGCAGAATTCATCTAACTACAGAGGTCAACGTTTCAGAGGATACCGTTACAGGGTTACCTATACAAGCTTACCGTTACAAGGTTACCGCTACAGGCTTACCATTATAAGGTTACCTCTATAGTGTCACCGTTACAGGTTTATCTCAAAAAGGTTACCATTACATGGTTATAGTCACATGCTTACTATTACAGGGTTACAACTACAAGGATACCTCTACAAGGTTACCGCTATAAGGTTACTGCTACAAGGTTACCCATACAAGGTTATTGCTACAAGCTTACCATTACCAGGTTACTGCTACAAGGTCATCGTTACAAGTTTATCGCAACAAGGTCACCGTTACAAGGTTCCTGGTGTGAGCATACTGTAAAATGTTACAGTTAGAGATTGTCGATGTGCACCTACTGTCGAAGCCTACCGATATGAAGGCTACCGTTACCTGTCTACCGACGCTTATTCTTTTACACTTTTTCAATTTCTCAAATACTTTAATAATGGTCATATTTGATTAAATAAATGATATGACATTAATTAATGCTGATTGTAAATGTTTCAAGAGACAATACCATGGACTGTACGATGTACGAGAAATCATGCATGTGATCTACTCATTCCCATTATTGGACCTCAAATATAAAAAGAGAAGACCGCGTAATATAGATGAGAGACTTTTCGAGGATTAAAACAAGAAGAGAAACATATTCATGGACACAAAGAAACGGGTTGCATGAGATGTCTAATAGATCCTACTTTCTAGACTAAAAATCCAAAACATCAAACACTAAGATCCTGAACCCACAAGCATCATGAAGATCATTCTAGGATAAACTCATTCCTAACTTCTATGCTTGATCAACTCTTTATCAACAATAGAACCAAATACTGAAATCCTGAACTTGGAGTTGCAACACTCTGTTTTGGAAACAACTCCCAGATATTGACACGAACATCAACATTTCACATTCCAAGGAGTCAAGATCTGAACTGAAAACACATATAGCCTTCTAAACTCTTTCTCATCATAAATACTATATTTTTTTTCTTTATTTTACATATTTGAGAAGTGTGTATGCCTATTTATATCATCGACTATCTCATTTGATTGAACTGGAGGATATTAACTATACTCACATCAAACCTCACATGATTTGTGTTTCCCACGTATAGCATTAGAGGAGACCGTGTGTGTTATGTTTTGTTTGACTTTCCCACGAAGAACTGTGGCAGAGGGTGTGTTCCCTGGTCAGTTTTTGATAACTATTGTAAAGCCCGATACAGGTTGTGTATCCTGTTTTAATATTAACTACTTAGTGGTAGGTGATCACAAAGTGGAGAGGATTAGGTATTGGCTTGAGATTGAATCTCTTATTTATATTGTGGTGAAAATCATCATATACTCTGTTTTGACTTTATCAGCTGGTTATATTTTCTAAAACATAAAAAAAATTCTTAAACTTTGATAGTTAGTTTTGGTTAGTGTGTGTATTTTTTTAATTCATTAAACATGTTTCAAAAGTTGAATTCGTGTTCTACACTAATTCATTTAAGTATTAATCACCCATTGAGAAACCTGTTGACGAATTGAACATTTACATTTCTACTACCTTAATTAACTAGGCCGTTTTTAAAATTGGGGGTTTTCTTAACAATAAAGTGTATAATAGAAACATTAATTAGAACTCAATTCACCCCCCTCTTGATTATACACTCTGACCAACATTTAAATTTATAACATATGTTAGGAGACAAAAATTAATAAACACAGCCCCTAATTACCAATCACATTGGCTCCTTGAACTCTAAAAACATATGTGTCACTTGAATCAACATTTCCTGGACCTAGATTAATCATTAATAGTGTGAATCATTATATTTTTATATGTTACAATCCTTAAGCATAATAAGGTAACCCAATATGCATATAAATCAAGGATTTGGTGTGATCTATCAATGATTAGGAGGAACTTTATCCACTCTTAAACCATGTAACTATTATCATATACTAGTCATAATATCACAATGTCTATCTCCCACATCACACACCAGATTTTATCAAGAGGTTATCCAACATAGGGGTATGGAGGATAATAATATCTCAAAGGAGGACTCAATCGAATCACTATATTTAGGGAATAAGTCATTACTAGGTTTGTGGTGAACTCTTTTTCTCATTTGATCATCCACATGAGGAGTCTAAAACCATCCAAAAACAATTATATATTCTACTAATAACCCAGAGGAATCCTCTAATTAATGTATCATTAGTAACTCATGATTAAATTTTAAGATTTTTGGGAAATAATGATGTAAGATATTTTATCATTATCGTATAGAAACCAATGATGGTCTTGTAAACACATGGTAAACAAGGGATCAAAACACAACACTACTTGACTTAACCCTCATAGTAGTTAATATTCTACATGAAACTATAACTTCTCATATTGAATCAACATATAACCATCCATGTTTGGAATGAAATATATGGATACATCAAAATAGAAGAGTTTAATAACATATGATTCTTCTAAAATAGTTATTTTCCCAGTACATGGTCAATCAATCCAAACCATCTGAAAAAAATATTTTTATCATTTTATTTTTTAAATAATATTTAAATGCCTTTATTAAAGACCATTAAAATGGAATATCATGTCTTATTTACTCATCTCATATCTAAATTGTAATATTTTATTTAAAACCATGTTCAATTTGAAATCTATTTTCAAAGACATTTATTTTTAATACATTTCATTTTATAGTGATATCTTTTTTCAAAACATATATCCCTTTAAAACATAAATTATAATGGTCAATCATTTCATTTTATAAATGAAAGAAAAAAATTCACTTCACATAACTCGTACATGATAAAAAGTAGGAAACTAGACCTTGGTAAACTAAGGTTCCATTAAACCAACCATTTAACACTAATATGAATTGTTTTGGGAAATATTAATTAGTTGTGAGGCTGTTTCATTTTATAGATCCACAAAATTTTTAAAACCCTACTCTTTGTAATATTAATAATAAACAATCACAATATAACCATAATTTAAGGAATCACATTCTGTAACATAAATATATCGGATAAGTAAATTATATATACTTATAATGATCAACCCTCATTTCTATCCATGTATGTACCAATAATCCTCAATTTCAATGATCCCTTATAAATGTAATTATGATTCCAAAAATCAGAAACAATATCATTATAATTGTACATGGAAATATCTTAGTCCACCAATGATATAGATCATCAATTTTTTATAACCCTAAAAATCACAAAATCAATCTAAAATTATTAAAATCCTGAAAAGGTTTCAGTAGGACACCTAACTTTAAAAAAGGTGACCAAATATTTGTGTACCCATTACCCAACCATCTACATCCACTATAGTAAAAACACCATCTTTATAGATAGATTTCACCAAGATATAGTGAAATCCAACAACAAACCCCTAGTTAGGAAATCTAAGATCTGAGGAAGAACAAAATAGGAAATCCATAAATAGAGAGATATTACAACAAATCAGTGAATAAAAAACCTCAAAATTGATAGGGGTTAAGGGAAGTTGAAGGAGGATGAAATTATGAATAGTAGGGTAGCCTTCCCCTTATTGGGAGCTACCAGAATCTGAATCCTTAATATAGTAATTTAAAATAAAATCCCTAAATGTGTAAAATTCCACTAATTATAAAAGAGGTATATGCTCTATTGTGAATTTTATAAATCCAATTATCCATAAAATTACCCATCGTGTACCCTATATATGTTCACCAACTTCCATGTGGGAAACCAATTTTATACCCACTTTGGATAGCCATTGTCTACCCAGAGGTATACTAATAAAAAACTACAGGCAATCTTCAACCCCACCCAACATTAAACCTTATAAATAAACTTATAATATCTTTACATGGAATTTTATATTCATTTTAATATATTTTAAAACTCACATTAAAATTTTTACATACACATAAATAGTCATTCTCTTCATACAAAATAATATTTTAAATTCTCAAACATGTTTCTTCACTAAAATATAATATTTCCCAATTTGACTAAATCCTAATATTAAATGTTGTTATAAACTTCATAATATAATTCATTTCAACCCTAACAATACATAAAATCATATAACCAAAATGTCCTCTAATTATACATGGTTTCTATCCCATTACATAGAGTTTAATCCACAATAAAATTTATACATACTCATGTGACAGATTCTAGATCATATGATAACACTCCCCTTATCTAAAAAAATTACAAATGGTTCTTAGAATAAAAAATACTCATTTATATAATAATTAAATTATTTTATTTGGTTTTATTTATAAGTATTATTTATATTAAAATATTTTCTAAAATTCACACTTTATTATGTTTGATGGTGTTACGTAAAGGTAAAATGGTTTTAAGAACTTTGTTTAAGGTCGAATTCATTTTATAAAGGCCTCTTAAGGGTAATACCTTTTTTGTATGACTTCATTAATTTTAAATGATCACTATGTATGTTAAAAATCTATTTTCAATATGTCATATATGGTTAAAAAACCATTCATAATGGTAACACTGGAATTATGCATGTGTATGCCCGTTTTTATGTATGTTTTGAAAAGGTAATGTTGGCACGACTTATACCTAAAAATATTTTTACATGGGTTACATTATGATAACCCCCTTTTTTATACACTGTAAAAGGGTACCATATTCACTATGTAATGGTAAACTCACTGTGAAATGGAAGCCTCTAATTTATATTGTTAGAGTAAGTGTAACCCCCCAACCCTATATAAAATTAGCAAGTTCTTTCTAATGGTTTCATATGTTTAATCCATTATATTTAAAGGAATCAAATCCAATATATTAATATAAGGTTGTTTTTAAAAGGTTGTGTAAGGGTAATTTTTGAGTTGTGTAAGAGTGGATCCTAGTTTTTAAAGGCTGTGTAAGGTTAGATCCATGTTTTGTAAGGGTATCTCAAAGTTTCTAATGGATGCATAAGTGAAATCTCAGAGCTACATAAGGGTAAGTGTTGTAAGTGATATTCATAAGTATAAATATATTAAAACTTATGAAACATATAAGAGATACATAAAAGAAAATATAATTTACATATATATATTTGTTTGGAAAGAAATTTATTTTTATACCTTTATTCAGTTTCTTCATCTTCCAGTTCGACCTGTAATGGATTTTTAAGTTTTTTAAATAATGGAAATTATGGAAATTTATTTTTTAACTGGTTAAAAGGTTATAAGAATAGTTTTAAAGGTTTTTAAAATATACACATTAATGATTAATTTAAAATAGAAAATAAAATTGTGGTTTAAATTTGGGTATTGTGTGTTTCAAAAATAATGCCTCCAATTTTTTTTTAAAAAATACATGAACACTTACTTCTATCATTTTAAGTAGATTTGAAGAATTCAACTATTTTGTGATTCCCATAAGGGTTTTATTTATGTTTTCCATTTATTTTGGGTGTGTACCATCTTCATTAGCTATTATGGATCTATCAATGTGGGTTATATTTTTTTATAATTGTTGTAGGAAATTTCATAATGAAATAACTATTATTTGAAACCATTGGTGCATAATATTTTAAATTTGTTCTCCCATAAATTTATAAATAATGATTATAAATCTTGATATATTATTTTTAAATGGTGGGATTTGTGTGATGAAATCCATTAACACCGAATGCATAAAAATTATAATTATTTTTTTGAAAAGGAAACTGAATAGAAATGATTATTTTTGTGGGATTTGGATGAAATGAAAAGGAATGAGGTATTTTTTTATTTTAAATGAGATGACTTAATGAGTTTTGATATAAACATTTTTATTATTATTTTTGAAATAAATGCATGAATTTTTGATAAAACCCATAAATGTTGGGTTTTAAAATGAATGGAATGGTTTTTTTATTAAAAATGCCATTGTTTTTGGTTTTGAAAATGAAAGGATGGTTTTGAATCATTAATTTGGAAAAAAATTAAATGATGATTTATATGGTTCAATTTTATTGAACGAATGATTCCCCATTTTTTTAAAGAACAAGAAGTACATAGGATATTGGGTGGTTAGGTGGGAATAACAATTTCTGGAAATGTATTATCTCTATCTATAAATGGATTCATGATGATAGTGAAAACTAAAATAATTAATGGAAACTAGATTATTCAATAGGGATCATATCCTATTTATCCTTAGTGTTGTTCCTTTTTTTCATTGGGATTAATCCTAGAAATTTGTAGACATTTGAAGTGATAAATCACTCATATGTTCGAGAGTACATATGTAACAACACCTTATTCTCTTAAACATGCTGCTACAATAAATATTTATTTTACATACTGGCCTTCTGAATTTTTTTACTCCTATTACTTTTGATATAAATTCATAATCATTCCTCTTTTGATATAAATTTTTGACTCATTTATTAATTCAAATGAAGTTTATATCTATTTGATTTGATATAAATTCATTTTTGAAACTAGTTATATTATTATCTATTGAATATTTTCTTTAGTAATGTATTTATGTAAGATATTAAAATATTTACATTAAATTTTGTATTTAAAATAAAGCATAAATGGTTCATCTAATATGAATTTTTTGTCAATTGATTTATGGAATCCTACTAGCATTTTTTTCTAAATCCATACATTTTTATTTGGGAGTTTTTTATTTTTTATTTCAAATGTATGGAAAAGGGAATGCACTACTCAAAGGTGGTGGGTATAATTGAATTGTTGGACTCAGAGGTTGGGGGTGACTGGTGGATAATGTGATCTACTTATCCCATGGTGTTTATGGTTTGATATCTTGAATATCTAGATTAATTAATTTTTTGGACATACCATACAGAGTGTTTCACCTACTACATTTCTTGATATCACATTTTTTTCCTTTATTTCCTCTATTTATCAGTTTATGATTATATTTCATTGGGAAAAATAATTCTCACCTCATTTATTTTGATTCCCGGGTGCTTGTCTCTAGCTCATGGTGTTTACAAACACTCTTTAGGTCAATGTAAAATAAATTTGGGAGGATTTTTAGATGGTACTCTATGTTATTTCATTACAAATGGTATCAGGGTAGATATTTCTGTAAAATAACGTCCTATTTCTTGAAATACCGTATATTATTTGAGGTGACTCAAGGTAGAAAATGTATTACGAATGTGTTAAGACTCAAGTGTTATATTGAGAGAGGGTGCTTGGTCACCAAATCTACATCATGATACTTGAGTTACTAGGGAAATGGGAAATTGGTTATTTATTTTTATTGGTCGTTTTCCTAAAGTTAAAATGAGATTTATATTTAAAATTATATTGTATTTGATTTTGGTAATCACTTATGTGTTTTTTATTGGATTGGAAATATTATCATAGTTACAATTTGCGTTCACGGTCTATAAAACCATAAGGAATTAATGTGGTTGATCTGAGAGGAATTATTGGTATGTTTTTAGTCTATCCCATGATTTACCATCCTATGTGACCACTTAATGAATAAGTATATTTTAACTCTAAACATGTATACTTGATTATTTTTTCCAAAATGAATTCAATAGGTGTGGTGAATTTAGAGGCATATGGGTGTGGATTAATTTATGTCTTGTTTGGTTGTTTTAGAAAAATACATTTTATGATGTTTTAAAATCTATTGAAAAACTAAATGTTTTTTTTCAAAAAAATTTATTTTAGTTCACTGAAATGTGTTTTCAATTACAAAAGGGTGTGTATTTTTTTTAAGGTTGGGGCTGAAGCCTCATTTATTTTTAACGCAAAGAAAAGACCACTTTTAACTAGGTAGAGGGAGACTCATTACATAGCCTAAAGAACCAGTGGGCACTTATCCCATTACATGGCCCGTAGGCCCATTTTGTTTTTTCTTAAATCATATTCTATGAATAATACTACTACATTACCTGCACTGCAACAATACTGCATAGTACCTGCCGCTTCTACAGTACTCTTCCGCCGCTATAGTGCCATGTCGCCACTATAGTGCCTACCATTGCTACAGTGCGCCGGTTCTACAGTACTAATATAATAACCTATGCCCAGTGGGTTTTGAACCCCAATTTTTCATGTATAATTAAGGGGTTCTTACCACTAATCCAACCCAAACTACATAAGGTGTGTATTTATTGAAATCTTGGTTCAAAAAACTAAATTTCAAAAAATATTGTGTGATTTTATAAAGGAAAATTTTAATAATAAATTTTTGATTTTAATGGGTTTAAAATGAATAAGGGTGTAGAAATACAGGGATTGATTATTTTAAAACAATGGTTGAATTTCAAAGAGATGGTAAAGGTCTTTTTGAAACTATGATGGATTTATTAAATCATTTAAAATATTGAAAGTAAAGGAGGAATGTATTGTAAATTGTAAAATATTATGAGCTATGATTTATGTTTTTTATGATTGATATGATCATCTAGGGTGTAGTAATATATAAAAATAATCCCTATAATGTCCTTCATTAAGGACAGAAAATTTATTCATATGTTTGGAACAAGAGTTAGTTCTTGGAATTTTTTAGAGGTGTCATCTCTAGTTGAAAACTCTACCAATAATATAAATCAAGTGTATGATTAGGAGATTTTACATATTTTAGACCACATAAATGTATTATTAGATCATCATACACCTTATTATGTTGGTGATAAGGGTATCCCTCAATTGTTAAAATGTCTTGGTGAAGTTGAATAGAACATTGATTATCCCAGGACTCTTCATGTTATGAAGATCATGTCTGTAAAATCCATGTTTGAGGGACTTTGATGAGAGTGGTGGGAAGTCATAATACTATCCTACCTAAATAGAAATACTTAATGGTAATTCTTCAAGTCATTCTTCCTTCCATAGAAGTATCATGATAAAGTGATAAAATATAATGTTTTTGAGATTTTGGGTTTCAGTCAACAAGAGCTATTGGTTACAAATTTTTCTAAGAAATTATTATGTTTGGTATGTTTCTTACTTAAGTTTTTGGGTGATGAATTTATTAATGACATCTATATTAAAAAATTTATGTGTCCTGACCTTGGAGTAGTCATCAAAATGGAATGTTCATTCTTTTCTTCTAATGGTTCTTGAAATTCCCATATTAGTTGAGATGGAGTAAGAAAAGTGACAATAAGTGGAGAATGCTTAATTTTTAGTTGTATTTAGAGAATATGTCTTGTGTGGGGTTTAATAATATTTTTCTTAATATTAATATTATTCTCATGGAAATAAGAGGTATCAAGTGAACACATAGTTTGGGGTACCTGGTTAGTCAATGAAATAGTTATTAAAGGCTCTGATAGTTTGAAAATGGTATGACCATTTTGGTTAGCTTAAGAGGTTCAATAATATGGGATATAGAATCTAGATGTTTAGTATGAGGAACATTTACAATTGACTATGGGGTAGTATATGCTTCAAGAAAATATTGATCCATCCATATTCCTCAGAGTGAATATTTTCTTATGGTGGGGGAGCATTCAATTGTTTTTATATTGATAAACCATTTTTCTGATGTTATAGTGGTACTCATTAGTGTTTCTATTATTTTATCTCATTGATTATTGGTGAAATTATTTTTCTATGAATCTCTTATGGATTTATTTGGGTCATTTTTATATGTTCTCTTATGGAACTTTTATATGATCCTGATGATGGTTTCATTTCATTGAGATCTCTGTTACTCTTCCTTATAGATCTAACCTCTAAAATGATTATCCATCACCTTGAAATGTTTTAGTCCCAAAATGATTATTATGCTCTTAGGGATGGAATAAAGTCTTGTTTTTTGATCCATTAGTTATATTGGCCTGGGTTCTTTATAATTACATCTTTTTTCTTCCTTCCATTGGTTATGTCTTATAGCCAGTGTTGGATATCATTCAAGTTGGTTTTTTATCCATGGTATCCTCTTGTTGCATCCTTGGTGGTTAGAGATTAATCATAATGTGAGGGATGGTATCCCATGTGAGTGTTTATTCCCTGTTTGTAAACTAGACTTTTGGTTTTGAGATCATTATAGATGGTCTTGGATAGGCCTTAGAAATAAACTTAGGTATCTACGACTATGTGGATTCTTGATAGATAAAAACTAAAAAGTGTTGGTGGTTGATTTGATGTTCTCATCAAGGAGTGAGGCATGGTGTGGAAAATAATAGGTTATTGATGATTACCTTACTCAGGTTTAATTTTTTTATATCTATTCCATGTTCATGAATTGTTGGACAATCAATAAATCATTAGATAATTGTCTATTGTGATAATTTTTGAGGTGTTTTGTATAAAAAATTACATGAGGTTTCAGTTTTTTATCTTGGATGTTTCAATTTTTGTTGTAACTAAAGTCACTTATTTTAGTTTAAAAGAAATATTTTTGAAAGAATTTTTCCTCATGTTAATCCATTTTGGTAATTTTTTAAATGGCGTGGAGACCAATTCTATAAACCAAGTAATTTTCGATTGTTTTTTTGGTTCCTCATTGTGTTGTTGAGTTTTAACGAGACATGTGTTGATCTTTAAGTTCTATGAGATAGTTTATTTTGGGTTATTATTAATTCAATTTTGTGGACCATGCACCTAAAGGGTTGAGTGTTCAAGTTATTTTAGTATTATATTTTTTATCTTTTAGGAAATAAGCTTTCTATGGGAAGAAATCCTTATGTTGGATAGAATTATAATAACATTTTTTATATGAATTAAAATATTTGTTTTTTAATTTCATTAGTCTTTTTATGTGAAGATATTACTTTTTTAAATAATTTAACCATTAATTATGTTTTATAGTGTTTCAGAAAGGTAAAATGAGTTTTATGAACATTAAATAATTGTTAATCTTTTTTTCTAGGGGATATATAAGGGTAAGTCCCTCTTTTTATTAATTTTTTAAGGGAAAATGGAAAATATGTACGGTTATTAGGGATTTAATATACGTCTCAAAAGGGTAAACAACCATGTGTGAGGATAATCTGGGAACTTCTCAAGGATAATCCACTTTATATGTATGTAGGGTAAGAGAAAAATCAACACTTTATATAAGTAACCTTTATTTTCTATGGGATATGTAAGGGTGAGCCACTTTTATATGAGGTTCTTATCAGTACTATGTGTGATGAATATGGGTTAAAATAATAGTATAAAGGTAGCCTCAGTTTTCTATACATTATATAAGGGTATCCCCTAGATATATGTAATGTTAAATTATTTTATCCAATGTTTTCATAGGGGTAAACCATGTTGTGTAAGGATATCATAGCCTACAAATATGGGTAATATTTTCTCTTTAACGACTCTTTAATGAACAAAACTAAGCTACATAAGGGTTTCATCTGGTTTCTGAAGGCTTTATAAGGGTATATTTGAGTTGAATAATGTAACTCCATACATCTAGTTGATGTGTAATAATTCCCCTAATGTTCCGTAAGGGTAATAATGTTAACTGTAAAGCATAAGGGTAATTATCCTTAACCTTAAATGACACTTAATGGATGCATAATTGTAAAACCAAGTTAACATTACATAGAGTTGTTTGGGGTGAAATTTATTTTTAAAAAACATTTTCATTTAATATTCCTCAATCTCACCATGTAATGCTTTTTTAATCCTTTCAAATGATATAAATTATGTAAATAAATTCTTTAAATTGTTTAAAGTCTATAATACCTATTTTAAATTTTTTAAACCCTCTACATTCAACATCCAATTATTAAAAAAAATAAAATTGTGGTTTTTATTTGTGGATTGTGTGCTTCAAACAAGAACTCCTCTTATATTTTATTTAAAATACATAAACCATTTATACTATATTTTTATCAAATTTTTGGGTGTCTAATTTCTAAGTTACTTTCAAAAGTATTGTGATATTGTTTTTCCTTGATATTTTGATGTGAACCTAATCAAACTTGTTTTTAGATTCCTGATTAGGTATTCAACATTATTCTAATTAAGGTATGAAGTTTCATTAATCATCATTCATTATTTAAATCTTTTATTGATTATATATTTTAAATTTTTTCAAAAAACAATCTATAAGGTATTATTTTAGATGATAAAAAATAGTGTTGATATAGATTAGAGAGTTTGATGAAATCAATTTACAATTTTTTGAGAAATTTTTTTTGTGGATTTTTGGAAAATGTTCATGAATTGATTTGATGATTTGTAGAATAATATGGATTAAATAACATGAAATGAAATATTTTTGTAAATTTAAATAAGATATCTTGATTAATTTTTATATAATACATTTTATGATTTATTTAGTTTAATAAGAGGCATTATTTTTCATTTAAAACA
The DNA here is from genome assembly GCA_963277665.1 of Viscum album. NCBI lineage: Eukaryota > Viridiplantae > Streptophyta > Magnoliopsida > Santalales > Viscaceae > Viscum > Viscum album. Next base: position 674,708,266 of record OY728123.1, read on the forward strand.
AGTAATATTGGTTTTTGAAATTAGTTACATGAGTTTTTTGATAAGAGTCCATTGATATTGGTATTTGAAATGAAAGGATGTTTTGAAACATGAATATGTGTACGAATGGGATGATGATTGAGATTATTAATGAATTTTTGAATGATTAATTTAACCTTGTAAGGTTCTATATACCTTAAATCACATGGTATACTAGTTAGTTAGTTAGAAAGAATATATGATAGGCATGTATTAGCTCAAACTTGCTATAAACTATTGACGGAAATTGAATGTAAACTACTTGAGGGTGGGGAGATTAGTCTATATTGATATCGTCATATTCATCATCAGGGATATTACTTACATATACTATACATCAGCCTATGAATATGTGCACACTAGAATCCATAATTCTGTATGATGTATGAAATACATATGTAAACTTCCCTGGGGTCAAACCATAGTTCTATAACTAAAAATTATTTTACATGATAGTGTTATAAATTGTTTTAGTCATGTTAGTATTGATAGAAAATATTATAATTTCTTCCTTTTTTGAGATTCTTAATTCATGACAATTTCAAAAAAATTTCCATATCCACCATATTTGATTGAAATACACTCTTAAAACCTATTATATTATTATCCCATGAAAATTTCAATCAAGTATGTTTTGATGTATGATATGAAAGTATTTATATGACACATTTTATTTAACATTAATCATAAATGGTTTATTTGATATGTATTTTTTATGAAATGGTTTGATTAATCATACATGGATTTTTTCATTACACACTACCTTTTCATTTTGATGTTCTTAGGTATTCTTTTGATAGGATGATGAAAAAGGGAATGTTCCCCTCATTGGTGGTGTGTGTACTTGACCAGTTGGATTTAGAGGCTGGTGGTCACCGTGGGAGCATGTGATCAACTTTTCACATGGATTTTCTTGGTAAATAAAAAATTTCTTAGCTTAGGACTTTAGTTAATGTACCATATTGAGAGTTGAACCTATAATCATGGCATCACATTTTTTAGACTTTTATTCCACTATTTTTCAGATTACGATAATAGTTGATTGGATGAAATAATTCTCATCTCATTATATTTTATTCCTGGGTGATTTTCAACAGTCATTGGGGATTGGGAAAGCCCTTTAGGTTAGTGGTGAACCAATTCGAGTGTCAGTCCAGATGGTACACTCGGATGGTTTGATACACAAACATGAACCCTATTTTGAATGAGCTATATGCTAAATAATTGTAATCTATATAGTGATCCCCACTATAAAAAAACTCGTTTTAAAAACCAAATATCATTATAAAACTCCACACCAATGTATAAACCAATAGAAAAACTAATGTAAAAAAATAATAAGCATGAAAATTGTATCATTACTAGCTCCTCGATTATATAAAACACTCAACACCTAAATCATCAATCAAGAACCTGATTACATAATCTTCACTCATATAGAGGAATCACATCATTCATTATTCATGAATTAAACTTGTAAGAACTTATATTCCTCTATGGTAAATATGAACATAATTAAAACAACTATTTCACAATTAAAATTATATAATTTATTCATAATAATATTACACAAAAATTAAAAATTAAATTTTACATAATGATAGAAACTAGTTCTAGAAAATATAGAACAATATTTTAAAACACCATAATTAGGAATTCTATAGGATCATATTATGAAAAGAATAAAGATTAAATAAGATACATTTCTATTTCGAAAAAATATACAATGAAAGATACACGGTATATGAATTAATAGAATGGAATGAATTATTTCATATATTATAATGATTTTTGTATATTTGGGGTAATAAGACCATCATATAGGTTTGGTGACCATTGGAATCTAGGAATAGGGAATTAAACTATTGGAATAATAGCTTCACAATATGGAATACCCTACTTATCCTCAAAATTTTGTAACAAATTTAGTCCACATCATTCAAAAACAATATCTATCCTTTAATATAACCATGAATTCATTTTTAATTGAACAATTAAACAAGTCTTAAGATATGATATTCCTCAGTTTTAGATGTATTAATAGGGATAAGGTTATCATTTAAATATATCATCTAATGGGAGATTGTTATCAATGTAATTGAATGATTCAAAACCCTAAGAGGGTGTAATATATGGATAACATGGATATGATTATTTTAAAGTGATATTCATTATAGGGTAATTTTGTAATGAGAAACGAGATGATAGGGATTGGAAATTCCTAAACTTCGGTTAAGAGGAAGAGAGAATTTTACTAAATATGAGGGTAACATTTCAAGGTTAGAAAGAAATGTTGTGGACTATTTAAATAGTGAAAACATAAATATTGATAACTTCATTGATAGACTTATTACAGGACTATACAATTAATAAGTCTCCAAATAATTTTAAATATAATAGGAGATAATGTCATGTTCCATCAATAGAGAAAAGTAATTCTCAAATTATTTTATATTCAATATAAATCAAGAGAAGAATAGGAAGGTTTAAATTTTTATAAGATGATTATTAAAGGGATATATGAGAGGAATTCTATAATTCCCAACATGAAAAACTATTTTTGTAAAAACATATAGAGTTACATAAATGAAATGGGGGTTTACTACATCTATTGAGATAAATTACATCAATATCATGAATTAAAATGACAGAGTGAAGCCACCGATGTGTAATTATCAAACTATATAGATAGAAAAAATTATTTCTATTAATTAAAAAACTACCAAGGGGAATAAATTTGAGAAGGGTATATTGGAGAAATACCGAGGTAATGAAATGTCTACATTGAGAATTTAAGTCTTGATGTATGTGATAAAAATTACATTGATCGTAATATAAAAGTTAGTTAATATATTATTTATTTATTTTCCTATACACTGTTTTATATACTCCGTGTTTTCTATGATAATTTAATCAACCCCACATAAATTAATGTATGAATTTTCAACTAAATCTCCTAGTGGGAATCCTTTTTCATCAAGGATATATTGTGATGCTTTTATTAAAATAAATATATATTCATTTATTACAGACATGATTATTGCACCTATTGTTAATTTTTACATAAACATTAGGATAGATTGGCTCTCAAATTCTAATGAAATAATTTTCTACCAAGAGATGTAGTTGGTAATTTATGAGGGATTCATAAAATTATTTATTTTTATAGGAGATATTCCATTATATTTGTCTTTTCTAAATCCAATTTCAGTGGATTATCTTAATAAAATTCTTAAAAAGAAGAAGATCAAACACAATCTACGGATGTTAAGGATATCCAAATAAAATAGTATGAAACTATTTGGAAATAAAAAATTAATTTTTTTCTTAAGCAACTACCAATATATACTCTTAAATTTGATTTTTAATTTTTATAAAAATACATTCATAGTGAAAAACAAAATATTGTCACCCTATAGAATAACCAAATGAGTTGATTCAGTTGAAGAAACAACTAGAATACTTGTGTGATAATATATTTATATTCCCTAATACCTCATATTTGGGGCAAAATAAGCTGATTTAAAAAATTAATAATAAATACATGATTTTTTTCATGAATTATAGATAAATAAATTCCATTACTATAAAGAACAAGTATTTTATACAATGAATTGATCACTTGTGTCATCATCATAAAGGTTCTATATAATTCAGAAAGATTTATTTTCATTATATTCCTATTTAATTAAGATTAAATAAGGTTTATATACCAAATAAGACTTTTTGTGTAAGTTATGGATATTTTTTATAGGAATTCCCTTCAAATTAAATTATGCACTGTCAATATTTATAGATTAGATGAATATAAATTTCAAGGATTATCTTGCTAATTTTTTTGATATTTATTAATGATATCTTAATATAGCCTAATATGTTTGGATATCAAGGAAAATTTTATTTAATTATTCATGATACCCTTTTAGAAATTAATTTATATGGGAAATTTGATAATTTTGAATTTTGCATTCAATAGTTTCCTCTTGTTGAAAATATAATCTATATATAGGAGAAAATTATAGACCGTTAACAAACAACGATAGTGGGATAATGGCGAAAAAAATAAATATAACTGTGATATATAGTTTCAATGGTTCTATTGGTTAAAATTATTTGTTTTTCTCAAAATATATGTAGATTATCCAACCTATTATTAATGTTATCAAGTAAAGGGTTCAAATTAACATAGTAAAAAAATGTGAATAATGTTCGGTTGAACATATGAATTTATTGGTCAATGGAATTTTATTAACTTTATAATAAGTTAATGATGGGATTTTTATATATTATGATGGAGCAATGAAAGTACTAGAGTTAATGTTTTTTGAAAAGTGATTGGTTTTTTAAGTATTCATTCAATTAATTCCCATGGAAAAAACTATCCAACTCATTATCTGAAGTTGGTAATTGTAATATTTTTTTTGAAGATATGGAGAAACTATATTTTTGGTGAAATATGTGAAATATATATTTATCATAAGTATTAGAAGTATATATTTACATATAAAGAGCCCAAAATGAGACTAAGATGGTGTGAGATATACATAAAGACCGTGACTGTATAATACACTACCACATTGTGAAGGATAACAAGGTGGAAAATGGATTAAATAATAAGTATCATGGAGTTATATCCCTGAATTTCTGGGACAATGATTTAATATTAATCGATTTAGTAACATTAGATATTGAAATTATTAGGGAAAGGAAAACATTATTCCATTCCAAAATGAAATCCCTACGATTTTTTTCTATAGAAGATAATGGAGTCTCAACGAGATGAAAAGGGTTTACAGAAGAATATTAAATCCATGACTAATTGAAAATTAATTTAATTCGTCATATAAGATTTTTTATTGAAATTTATAAAGATACTATTTATTTCTTTAGTACATAAGTTGAAGATGGAATTTATAGATGAATCTCATAACTCAAATTTCTATACACAATTTGGAATCACCCTGAAGTATATAGATTTAAGAGAAAATTTATAGTATGTTATCATGAATTAGGAATCATTGGACTATATTTCATGATTCATTCCACTAAAAAAATTAGTGATAGATAGATAAAATTAATAGGGTGTCATAAAACCTTTCCTCAAACCAAATTTCTATGGGGGATATTATAGTGGAAATTGTTAATGTAATTCTCAATATATTGAAGATAATGAAGAAATATGGATTATTTTGGATATAATTTAAAATTTAAAACCATTCCTATAAATATGGGAGGATCTACCCCTCATGTGTCCAAAACAAATCTATATTAATAATTTTGTGAAGCTTCATGGTGCACCTCTATCAATTATATATGATCAATGTTATTATTTCACATTAAAATTATATAGGTGTAATTAGAAGTATTTTGTCACTGAGATAACTTTGTATATGTCTTATTATCCTCAAATTTATTTGTATTCTTAAATGACTATTAAAACACTAAAAGAGATGTTGAGATCATGGTCACTTGAATTCCATGGAACATGTAGTCAATACCTACCATTTGGGATATTTTTATACAAGAACAGACTCTATTCGAGAGTTTAAATAGAACTCTACAAATCCTTTTATGATAAAAATATATCATACACTAGTTTTCTAAGATGATTTTGGTTAATGGAATCGTGTTGGAGAAGAACTCAATGAGGAAAAATATAAAACGTTTTTTCCAACCAAAGTCATATTTAAAAAACTCATTGTAGGCAGGAAAGGTATAATAAAAACAATGGAAGGACATGGAATTTAAATAAAGGGACCATTTCTTCCAAACTTTATCTCCACAAAAGGGTGTTATAAGATTTGGTGGGAAGGTAATCCTAATTATAAGTAAAATTGGTCCATTTAATATATTTCTATGACATAGAGTTATGAATTCTCATATTGATATTCCACCAAAAATCTCTAAAGAACATGAAATATTCCATATAACATTATTAAGGATGTATATTCAAGAACCTTATATGGTCTTACGAATACATAAAAATCTCTAGAACTTGAATTTTCTTATTAGGATGATCCATCCAAGATTCAAAATTCTAAAGTGAAAGCATTGTGGATTTTGAAAAAGAACTAGTGAAAGTAGTTTTAAATTATACTAAGATAGAGGAAGAAACATAAGATTCTTGATAAGAAATGATAAAAAAATTACACAGATTTTTTATGGACTCACATATCCTATGAATGTAGAGGACGAATGTATTTATAGTTGGTTGAATGTAGTACCATATATTGTACTATAGTAAATAAGAACATCATTATAATGATTATTTCACAATGAATATTCTATTATTACATCATAATAGTATAATAATGAAATTGAAAATAATATTCAGTATAATGTATGTAATTGGTTTTAAATAACATATTATAATATTGGGAAAACCAAAATATTGAATTTCATAGGATCGTACTACAAAAATAAAGACAAATATTTAAGATATTCTATCACTATGAAAAAAATAGTATGATATGGAGTCATTATCATATAATAACTTAGAGAACAATATGAATTATTTCTGAAGTCAAAATGAAGTGCATATGAAAGGGGTAATATGGTCATTATATGGGTAAAGTGGCCATTGAAATATGACTATTGGGATTATAACTTCCCAATATTATTATAGTGAAATTACTGTAACCATTATCCATAGAAGTGTTAAAAAACACATAATATCATTTCATAGTAATGAAATTAATAAATATTAACAATTTTTTTGATCAATAAATAGTAATATAATTATTGAAATATGGATTAAAATAAAAAATATGTGTAGAAAAATTATTTGTTAAATTTTTTATGTAGAATGTATGTTTTCTAAATAAATTATGTGTTATTTTTAATAATTAAACATATAACATATGTAAATATAAAACTAATTTCATGAAAATGAAATTATATTTATAATTAATATGTCAAAATTAATCAATAGTGAATTTTTCAGATTTATTTGAGATGATTAAAAGTTGGGTGAATAGTAAAAATATAGTATATGTATATGTTAATAATTGTGACTTAATTGTTAGGTAAAAATTATGTAACAAATAAAATAAAATATTTCTCAACTAAAAATATTATTTCTCATTAAAATATTATATTTTAAAATAACTATATTATTTTTCCAAACCAATAAAAGAGATTCCAAATCCTAAAATATATTTTCTAATTTTAGAAGAAATTATTTATGAAGAGAATATTTCCTATATACAAAATAATATAATGAAATATATTTCATTACTTAATCTTGTGAAATTAAAAATTCGGGTCTTATATCTAAAATAACTTGGTTTTAAACCATGGGAAAGCTGATGGATTTTAGTTTTCCACATCATAAAGATCGAAGGAAATGTTTTTAATTTAATAAAAAATTATCCACCATTGGATATAACTACTGACCCATCCTCTAATTCCACTTCACACTAAAACACTTTACATAGGTGTTTATCTCATACTACCTATCAATAATATTTTGGAAGAAACTAAGGTAGATTATATTTTCAAACTGTATCTCAATTTATTTCAAAAGTCAGGCCTAAGATATTTTCTCAAGAGACAAAATGAAGTAAGGGTTTTGAAAACCTTATTTAAATTTTTTGTTAATGATACTAAACACTTAAGTATCTTGGGATATTATCCTCAATCATTACTAAGGGAAATATCAAGCGATGTGCTTCTATAAAATTATATTCAATTTTAATTCAAAATTCCGTTAGAATTACTTTACATTTCCATATGAATTTATTTCATATTACATTACAAAAAATAAATGATTGTATTGGGAATATGAAATTAAAACTACCACTTATTATAACAAAATAAAAAGAGAATAAAATTGAATTTTTTTATCTCATACACTTTTTTTCAAAATGGGGATTATGATTTAACTTTTTTAGTATCTAACCATTTCATTTAATCCCATGCACAAAAATGTATCCAATACCACTTCACCATTGTTGAGGATACATTATATAGTTTTTTTAAAGATTATATAATTTTAACTAGATAGATGGATATTTACATCTACATCAATATAAATAATTTTCTTAGTGGAATATTAGAAATTTCAATCAACAGTACTTATACATAGTTATGTATTGAATACCAATACATTCATAAGTAAATGGTTCTTTTGAATATTATAAATTTTATTTTTATCCAAACTCTTTCATACAATGGATCATTTGGAATTATTATATTATGGTTGTAGATTAAAATTATATAACACCTTTATGCATCAGAAAGTCTCATGAGAAAAACTAGTTTGGGGTATTTGGTGTATGCATACCCCATCATGTATGTTGTATTGGCACAAGGACTCAACATTTTGGTTTGTCTTTATCGATTCTATGATAGTTTTATTAATATATTCTAAATTATAAATCCAATAACTATGAAATTTTTATTATCCACATAAATCATATTTTTTGCAGGTATATATTTAATATATCATCCATTTGGCAATTTATCGATGAGTCATTGTTTATACCTTGATTATTCTGTGTTAGCTCCTGGTATACTCTATAATTTATTGATAATATAATATCACCTGATTATTTTGTCTTTGTTTTCCCTAGTAAAATTTTAAAATTATTATGAATGATATTAGGATAATCATGGAGGAATTATAACGTTTCATTGAATTTTATGTTTTATTTTATGTTTTTAAATACAATTTATGGATCATTAATATATCTATATCCCGAACACTACTAAACTATTTGATCATATGTAATGTGATATATTTTTTTAAGTAATAATGTAAAAAAATAACATAAATCACATGGTTATTAGATTCAAGGACTTACAAAACATATCTCTTGAGCCTAACTAAAACATCTTATTCAAAATCACCCAAATCAATCCCATTCCATCTATTTTTTTCATGAAATTTAAATTCACACCCACTTGTTTTAAATTCTAAAATCCATTCTATTAAAATGAAATTCCCAAAAATCAACCAATATTTTCATAAAATGTTACACCCCCTAGGATCCCAAGTATTTTAAATCAAATCTAATAAATATAAAAATTATTGATCCCTACAAGTAATTTTTAATCCATTCCATCACATTTTAAAAAATATAAAAACCACAATAACTTTTTTCTCAAAAAATTTAAATTCAAAACCCCTATGAACACATGAGTACTTTTACATAAACCATATAATAAAATAATTTTACAAGAATAATCAAATTATAGATAACCAAATCTATAAAAATATTTTTTTACCTAAAATTGACATTGAATTTCAAAATCACCAATTTAACATACAGTTCAAGTAAAACTAACTTAGAGATTAGTTTTATTCAGTATTTATTCTTCCATCTATGTTATCTGTTTGGAAAGACTTATTTTTAAAATTATATACTTTATTACCCATTGGAAATGAAATAATCATAGTTAACCAATCATTCACATCAATTAAATAAAGTATTTGATTTAAATTAATTATGAAACTATTACTACTATATTTAAAAAAAATAGAATAAATTATTATTACCTCTAAATTAATATTAGTTTTTTCAAATATGTACATAATAAACATAATCCATATTCACTTATACAATGAACTTAACCCACCAATATTGTGATATATAAACAAATGAAAAAAATGAACACCTCTTTAATCACTACGGCTCTTTTATAATTTCTCATTCTTTGAAGAAATGGGATCATCAACAAAATATTACAAATTCCAAGAGTTCATACAAACATCATATGATATTCCTTATAATATTATTTTATAGTCATAAAGATTCTAGGAAATAATTATTTTGGTCTATCTATCATGTCTTGATATCATAGATCCACTATTTAATGACCCTAAACAATATCTAGCACATTGCATGATATAATTTTTTTTATTTTCAATGTTGGTGCTTAAACTACATTTTTATAATTATTAGACAAAACGCTTCGTACTACAGAGGAAATAGATAGTCAAAGTGGTATAAAGTCAAGAATAGGTTGATTATACACTCAATATAACCAATATATTCATTTCTAATCCGACCAAAAATTCTACAATGATCAATATATACATCATATATATGAAACCTATAGAAACAAACATGGATAAATTATTCCATTGAACTCTACGATATATAAATTAAATATTCTACCTGATATACATCCTTTTAATATCCCCAAACTCTTATAATAGACATCATAATGCATAAATTATACTATAAATAGGATGTCCCCATATTGGTTACATATTCTATATAAATATGAAATATAATATTATTCCCCATATCCTAACACATACACTACCATTAACCCTAAATTCATCATCCTCCACCACCCTATTCAAATTGATCCATACACTAGATCCAATGTAGATTATCATTCAATAAGATATCATATTACTTACCATTGAACATTTAATACCATTTCATGAGCATAGGTAGGGGTCATTGGATTTTTCTAATAATTTTATCTGGTCTTCATCAACTCACTATGTGATAAAAATCAATTGGATTCATTTTCAAGTGTGTAGAATGCGATGTAAAACAAAAATAAATTATTTATCACATAAATTACAAAGAAATATATTAATACCTATATTTCCTCATACAATATACGATACACACACTATAACGACAAATCTTTAATGATATTAAGATTTTATATCTAAAGAAACAGTTACACAATATATGTTGCTCTATTCATGAATGTGGTCGAAACATAAATTATAAAATTTTATAAATTTAATTTGAAGAAAAAAAATTAATTTTTTAAATAACCATGATAATATTATCATACAATTATTTTTTTGGGATTTTTTGAAAATATATTTATTTTTAAGTGAATTGTAAAAAAATATCAATTACAGTAAAACAATATTTTTTAATTAAAACATGTAATTTATAATTCACAATATTATTTTAATTTTATCTTAAATATACATAATTTTCATTTATCTTTATATAATATAATAAATTATATAGTAATTATTATTATATTTGATTTGGTATAAGTTCATTTTTTAGATTTAAAACACATTTTCCAAAAAACCTATTTTTCATTGCATTTTAAGTATTAATATTAAAATAAAATTATTAAAATTAAAGAATTATAATATTTAAAAGTTGTTTCTATAATTTTAATTATGATTCTAAAATTTTATAAATATGACTTTTATTTTGGTCATCATTAATAGTAACCATGTTAATGATTTTCACATCAGTAAGTGTAAATGGGTGATAAAACTATTGGGTAAATATTAAAATCTCTCTAAGATATGAATTTATAATATTGGGTTAGTGGTGTTTGAAAAAATATATTGTTATAAAGTGAAATAAGTTATTTTAAAACATTATTTTGAATTTGGTAACCCAATATTGACTTTTGTGAATATAAGTTATAGTTAATTCAAATTAAAAACTATTTCTGGCTCTATGCATTTAATGGTATGGTTGAATGGTAACATGCAATTATAGATTTAAAAAAGTTAAAAACCATCAATTTTTATGGAATAAGTAAAGAAATCATGTGAAATTTTTTTTACTCGGATTCATGTAAAATTATTTTTACAATTGAATTTGGTATTTTCCAAAAAACCATTATTCATGCATTTCATTTTCTTATATTTAGTGTTATTTATGATACACATAAAAATTTTATCTCATAAAATGGTTTTTAAATTTGTATTAGTATTTCACTTATTTTTTGAAGACCATTTTATTTTCGGTCTTATAATTAAGTTATTTAGGTAAAACGTTATGTTACCATCATTAAGTTAAAAATGGGATTAAAGTAATTTAACTGGAAGATAATGATTAATAATTTTATAATAGTTGTCCAAATATAGTTTTTTGATTTTATTTAGACCATTTAACATATTACCTTCATTTTTTGGTGAATTGGTTCCGCGTTACAAGATTATTATATGTATTATTCAATCTTTTATGTAATTACAAGTGTGTGCATTGTCTCACTTATAAAAGGGAACCGCCTCTTCTCCCATACTAACAATGATTAAGAATTCAACATCTACCATAAATTACCCTAATAACATACTATCTTCCTTAACCAAGTCTCATAGATTATATTCTTTCCAAAATACAATACTTTCAAGGATTAAGGTTTAAGACAAAGGAGGTTTCTCAACAAAGAGGTATAATTATTAACCGAGTACATTCAATTTTATTTCTTCATATACCTCCTATAAACAAAATCCGCCACTACCTTCTTCAAACCAAGCCACCAGTACTATCATCAAAGTTCTTTGTACATGTTCAGCACACGTAGATGAACTACCAAAGGGGATGTATAGAACTCCCTCAATACATCCTCTTGTAACTCCACTGGTACAGTAGTGTGTCCTATGAAAAGGATTATTTTCTCCCCACCTTCCAAATATCTATTAGGGGCATACCCTATGGACACATGGTTATGTGAATTCTCATAGCTGTATTCTATGACTTGCGACTCCATAATTCACCATAATAGTGGACGGTCAAATACCATCAAATGAAGAAATTATGTCTCATCTCTACCCATAAAGTATATCTGAAGCGTGACCAACTGATCTGAGGCCCTTTTCAGTAGCTATGAAATCAATCTCTTACTAAGAGAATCTGTCAACCCGTTCCTCTTCCTATGTGCATATACTATCTTGAAGTCATTTCCTTGGAGGAAATCTTTCCAACAACACTATCTCATATTTAGATATTTTGAGAAAATATTTATTTGAGACTCCGGTAGAAAGATTAGATGATGAATCATTCACCCATAATTTAGTGTCTCAATATCTTTAGTGCAGAGAATAATGCTATAAAATCAAGGTCATGAGTCACATTGTTCTTCCCATGTGGTCTCATCTTTTGTGATCCATAAGAAATCACTAATTTCACTGACATTAGGATGCAACCAACCCATGTTATTTATGCGTCGTTGAACACCATGTAGTCAGTACCCTCCTTTAGCAGCCTCATGATAGGTGAACTCATCAAGCTCTGCCCCAACTGTTGAAAGCTCTATTGGAATATTTCTGTCCACATGAAGGGTTTTCCTTTCATTGTCAACACTTTTATGGGTGATTCAACTCTATAGAGGTCAGGTAAAACCCTCTTATAGTACCCATCCAACTCAAGGAAACTCAATACCTCATTAACGCTCTTGGGTGGCTCCCGAGAATGTACTACCTCGATCTTCACTGGATCTACCGCAACTCCAGCCTCTGAGATGACATGTCCTAGAAAGAGGAACTTTGTATCCAGAACACACACCTTAATGGATTTTTGTAAATTTAGCACTCTCTTAGTGTTTCTAGAACCATCCTAAAGTGTATCGAGTGCTCCTCCTTAGACGCTGAATACACTAATAAGTCATAAATGGAGGCCACTACAAAATATTCTAGGTACGACTTGAAGATCATGTTCATGAGTCCCATGAACATTATTGGGGTGTATGACACACCAAACAACATTACTAAGTACTCGTAGTGGTAGTGGAAACATCTTAAATCCATATTCGAGATGTACTCATCTCATACTCGAAGCTGGTGATAGCCTTCTTTGAGATCAATCTTCAATAACTATCATTCTCTCTTTATCTGATTGAATAGGTCATCAATCCTCGATACAAGATTATTGTTCTTCACGATCACCCAGTTCAGGTTCCGGAAGTCTACGCATAACCTTATGCTTCTATCTGCCTTCGTGGAAAACAACACTCTGGTATCCCATGGTGGAATTCATGGCCTTATGAACCCCTTCTTCTGTAAGTCCTCTAAATATACCCTCATCTCCCAGATCTTTATAGAAACCATCTGATATGCATGAGTATATATCAGTGTTTTACCAGGGTAAAGATCAATGAATAAGTCTACCTCTCTAGGAGGAGGTAGTCCTGGAACATCATTTGGAAAGACTTCCTCCTACTCATCCACCACTGTAGGAAAAAATGGACACATATCATCCACTACATCAAGGGTTATTCTCGCCAACTAATTAGTGATCGGTTGCACCCTCCTATGTGATGTCCATCCCACACAACAAGATATACCTTCTCACCAATAAAATAAAAACTGGTCCCATCTCCCTGGACACACTGCACTCTATACCTAAAATAGTCAATATACACATGGACTATGGATAACCAATCCATACACAGAATGGCATCATAAGGATTCGACACTGCTACAAAGAGATCATAGTCGAATCTCACACCTCCAAGAGTATGCTCACACTACAGGCACCAGTGTGTGATCATCAAATTCTTTCTCATAGGAGTCTCTAATCGTAAGGATTGATAAAACGAATCGATCAGAATCACAGAGCACCGAACAAGTTCTATGAAAGGATGGAGTGACTGGCACTTATTTTTATATGAATTGAAGCTAAAGTGGACAAGCCAAAGATTGTACCTCATATCAACTCTGGGGTGTCGAGACCACAAGCCTCAACTGCCTAAAGATGAGCCTGCCCCTATCTAAATTCCCCTAGAGCCCTTGGTGGACAACATGGGGTGCTGGTGGTGGTACCTCGTACCTACACCTTCCTCCTTATTCTCGTCCCACTAATCTGCCACATCTTCCACCTGGCGGACTGCCCTGTTCCTGTATCTTCCATGACCTTTCCAGTCACTAGAATTTCTGTCAGTCCACAACATGGTGAGACAGGCAATCAAAATCTATGTGCCCCATGTCTGATGCATGTGTTGTATACTCTACTCCCCTGATGATTCCCTCTTCATCGGGAGCCTCGTACTACCACCCCTGAGTATTGGGGTCATCTTTTTAAAGTTCTTGCCCGTTTGGGCCTCTGCGTCATCTGTCGGCTACCCGCCAAAGATGACTCGACCACAATTCACCCAGTGCTATCTCCCACCATCAGTGCCTACTCAGATTGGATGTTCTCTACAAGTAGATCTCACTCTTGCACCCCAGCCTGCATAGGGATGTAGAGGGATATCATTGATGCCTTGATCTCCCATCAGAATCCCTGTTCAATGTTCTGGGCCTAGAAAAAATAATATCCACCATATTCAAAGACTAAAGGGAGAGGCATATGAACCTCGCAGAGTACTCATCCACTTTCAAGATTCCCTACTATAAGTTTTGCAGATCTTTTATGCACACAAAGTGAAATGTTGTGGGGATGAAATCTTCCCTCAAAAGTCTCTTTAAGTCATACCAGGTGAGGGTCGCCTCATCATGAGCATGTATGGCGAAACACCACCATATCCCCATCGTTTTCAATAAAATTCTCACTTCTAGAACCACCATCTGGTCAAGTGGCATCCTCACTAAAAGGATGACTCACATATCCACCTCTTTCCAATCCTTAGTGACCTAAATATCGGTCTCTCCATTGAAATGTGGAGGTCACTATCACAAGAACTCATGTTTGGAACTGATCCTACTTGTGTCCTATATGGTTAGTTCTAGTATTAATAGTGAACCAATGGGTTGTGGTATCACATGAAACCACAAAAAGGTACTATCTCTCCAAACAATCTTTGAACTGAGGCCCCATCACTTTTTGGACGATCCTCATGGTCACACACTAGAATCCTGGTTGGATTTCTATGTAGAGGATTCTTGAAAGAGATTATGATGAACCACTGTCAATATATTATATCTGGTAAGATGAATCTAAAATAGAAATATCATTGGAATACACTCAAAGATGTATTAAACAAGTGTTTTCATGTAACGAGACGAAAAAAAGAATTCAGGCTCCTGGTGTATGGATGTGTCGGTTGTCGCACCAACACATGATTCTATGTCCTAAAATATGAACTTGAGACACTTAACATTGTTTCCCCCTAATAAAATTAGAATCTTAGTTCTTCTGGTAGAACTGGATTCCTCTGATACCACTTTTTGATGACCTATCCACCGGGTAACATGTCATGACTACCCCAAGCCCCCATTCAATAGGCCAGGGGATGGAAACTAGAACCTAATAGCTATATCCCAAAAGGGAAGGCATTTTACTTTAAACATTTTCACATGAAAAACGATTGAAATGTGGAAATTAAACACAATGTTAACCAAAACTGTCACTGAGATAACTACATAGAGGACAATACAATATGAATGTACAATAGGGCCAGAATACAAGCATAAAACCCCAATAGAAAGTACAACTACCACAGTATGTCTGCTCGGGATCCTACGTGAACGGTATGTGTAGGGTAGCTACCTGTAGGCTTAATGGTATGCCTATATGTCCCATTTCACTGACCACACCCTGGTCCCGAACCACCAACGTCTTCGTCAAAGCATTGATCACCTTCTTGAGATGTGACATGTGCGGGAGAATCTCGTATAGTGGTGAGTAACACAATACTCCGTAGAGACCCCAAAACACAATTGAAATATCACAAAGAAAGACCACACAACAAGACCTGACAAAAAATACAGTTCTCTCCATTCATAATATAAATTATCAAAAGTAATATTATAAGTTGTAGTGGGGAATCATCTTTTACTGCTGAGGGAATCATCATTGCGGATTCAATGTGGTTCTTTCAGCTACGAGACCAATGAGGTCCTCTTATCTACTCGTCCACTAAGTTCCTCTCATCAGTTGGAAATCTGATTTCTACTCATCTACTAGAACAATGAGGTCTTCTCGTCTCTAGGACCATTAAGGTCTCCTCTGCTACTGGACCAATGAGGTCCTATTTTCATATCTATCATGTCATAGCCATCTATAGGATTTTCTATCTACAATGACCTTTATTCATATAGGATCTTCACATCAAGCCATTAGCTATATTTCGACTACCATAAAAACTCACATAGAGAATATTAAATGGACCAAAATTTCACAAAGGTCCTAATGACATAGGTGGAACGTCAATTGGACACCAAGTCTGAATGATATTGGCATTTGAGTAAACATGGGATGGTTGTGTCAAGGCATGGTCCGACTTGGTTGGACTGATGCAAGTAAACTAGCCTGGGGGTCATACAAGACCCGAACTAGTTTAGACAACTCACTCTGTTTGGGTCTAGGCTGACCCAGTCTAGCTTGGCCTAGTAGCAAGTCCCATTGGACCTTGCTAGACCCAGTCCGAATTGGCTGCCTGTCCAACCCGCTGGGATGCTCAACGGCCCAGTCCGATCTGCCGATCTGGCCTGATAACGAGCTAATCCATCCTCTCTAGCTCGGGCCACTGGGTGGGCCAGTCTAATCACATCAGCCTGCTACTTGAGCAGTGGAATTTTCCCCAATAGGGAGAATGTGGTCAATGAATGTTTCACCCTTCCCGCTCATAGGGGCTCAAATCCAGGTTGACCCAGTCTTCGCAGCCATATGTTATAAGGGTTCCCCCACCAGATTTACACATCCAACATGTGTACCACATAGCCTACCCACATTCCCCACAGTATTTGTGGTGAGCACCGACCAGCAGCGCTGCCGTGGCTCACCCGTCTGAGGTGGCTTCGTGTCCTGGCCCATCATCGCCACCATGCACTGTCGGCGCACCACCTCCAGCCTACTGCCGAACGTGGTGTTGGAGGATCCAAGTTCCAACATGGACATGGTGTCATGTCCCTATGATGTGATCGCCATGTAGCTGGGTGACAATACATCCACGGAAACTTTGTTACTTGGTCTTTTGCGGTGGTCTCTTGCCGATGCTACAGCCCTCCTAGATGCGGTCCTTCCCGCCAGATGTCTCCATATCATACGACCTCCTTTTTTGGGACTATTCTTCATTGTGGTCTTGTATGGACTGTGGATATAGTCACTTCCAAATTCATTATACCACAAAGGATTAGAAGAATTCATTAATAGGAGAGGGGAAGGATTTGCACATAAGAACACCAAATAATGATCCGAGACATTGTTTGTGTTGACCCAGATGTGTTATTTTTAGCATGATCAGAAAGATCCCAAAATAAGGTTGGTTAATCACTAAGATTGATATTTCGTTTATCCTGCATCGTAGTCCACTGCACACGAATGATCGATCCACGTGTTATCATTTTCATGAATTAAACCGTGTTCATCATCTAGAATAAAAAATGTGGAAAAACAATTCATATAGAAAAAAAATCAAACCCCTTCCTAGAAAATAATATTTCATGAGGATGATCGTTCTTTATTATATGTCGATATTCGATCCTGAATATGTTCTCCATGGTTTTCGTCACCATCATCTGATCCTCGCGCTTGTTTCGATGGAGAGGTTTCCTTCATCATTTGTTAGAGGAATTCCAGGGTTGTTCGTTAACCCTGAATGTCCAATTTAATAAACTAATTTTGATGCATACACATTGAATTGTTTCTACTTTGATTCTTTAATGATGTTAATTAGTGGAATTTAGTGTCTCCTCATTGTTGTATTACAACGCTGACGAGTCACTAAGTCACGAAGAAGAAAATATAATATAATAATATTTTATTTTATTTTATTTTTCATTCAAAAAGTATGAAACCTAACCTTCACCCTTCAACCATGAAAGTCAAGGTTAGGATCTACCTAAGGGAATCATTCCCTCATGAGCTCAATTGTACTATTGAGTTTACAATCTGAGTTACCGTTTAGGAGTTATAAGAATTTAAAAATAAAATAATCGTTATTCAATTATTTTATTTTTGGCCAGAACTACATTCTACTGTTATCCCAGATTGTCCAATGTTATTCCTTTTTTGGAGAATCCCAATGCTATGATTTAAACGATTCCCTATAATATTGGATCTGAGAACTGGTTTAAATGTTAGAAAAACACACTTTCATGATTCTTTATCGAAAATTAAAATAGTTCAACAATTTATAATGGCCACTTCAAGTCATAGAATTAGGTGCCATCTCAGAGCATGGTCTTAAAAATATATAGTTTATTTTTAATAAAATTCACATGGAATTATTGGGATTTACATTACTTTACTTAAAAATAGAAATAAACAAGAAGTAATTATTATCAAAAGATAACATGGGAAAATAAAATAACATGCATGGAGTGGTTTGATGTGGATTTCCTATATTATTTGTTATATTTTATTATTTTATGGATTATTGTGAATGTATAACTCCTAAAAATCATGTCCATTTTTATACATTTCTTGTGCACCAGTGGTGTCCTGTTTTTTTTGTTATGATTTATGATAATATTCCCTAATATGAAAATTTCTTAAACACGTACACATGGTTAAATGAAACGAATTCCATAGGATGAAAATCCATGTATGATCACCCCCATCTATCAATTTGGATTATATAATGGTGTTTAGAAAATCCAAACATATATATATACATATCTTGTCCATAGTTGTGGATGAGTGTTGTGTTCTATTGAGTTCTGTGACTTTTTTGAGTTTTGTGGTGCTACAGTTTGGAGCATAGTTATTGGTACAAGGATTGAAAGAAGAGTTGGGTCCATGAGAAGGGTGTGGTATGTGTGTGTAGCGAGGCTATAGTTTAATGGTAGTTACTGTAGGTATTTTTGTGTGAGGATTTGCGGAAGGTGTGTTGGTAACCTAGTTTTATAGACTTCTTTATTGCAGAATGGATGGACATGTAGGTAGCAGAACTGCAATTGTTTTTTTCATGGCCATCAAATGGAATTGTGATATGGGATTGTAGGGTGGTGATGAACTTTTATGCAGTGGGACGACATCTATGAATTGTTGGGTAGCAGGGTTGTGAGAGAAGGGTTGTGCGACATAATTTTTAAGAATGTTTGTTGGATATGGTTGAACATGTTTCTAGGATGATTGGGGGTTTGTTTAGTGGACTGTAAATATGGTTTAGTGTTGTTGTGTTGTGGGACTGCAGTTTAGTTTTTATTATTGTTTTGGCGTGGTTTTGAACGGTATTATCCTAGAAGTGATGAAATAAATTACAGGGAATCTCTTAAATAAATAATTTACATTAGGTTAAATTAAAGAGGGGCAGGTTTATGCTTTGGTAGAAGATTTTGGGTGGTTATGAATATATAGGTAGTAACAACTATTGTTCTATATGAGTTAGTTTTCTGTATGGAAACCCATAGGTTGGGATACTTGTTTGATTACCTATATTCAGATATTGTAGTTCCTTGTGATTTCTATATGCACCCCACTATTTTTCAACACTATGTGTCGAACACCACAATTTCACGGGGGAGGGTGTTTTTCCCAACATCCTGGTGGGAGGATAGATGGCCGGTTACTGACATTCTTCTCTACACCATCTTCTAGTTTCTTACCACTCGATCATATCCAGGAAGGCTATAATAGATTGAGTCTTACCATTGTCCAAGATCCTTCATGAAGTGGTTTTCTATAGATGAGAGGCCTAGGTGTCTGTGGGTGAGGATTATTTCCTTATTTGTTTTTAAGATGATGATGTGGTATCTTCGGGCGATAGGTGTGTATATTGTTGTGGCCTTGGTGTCTGCGGGTTTGATTGTGTGTGGTTTAATGCCTAAAAGTGTAAGGTATGGTTCTTGTAGTGGGACTGTGTATGGGGAAAGTGGTAGCATCAAGATGTTATCCATTATAGATGAGTAGTTAATCTGTGTGAAAGAAGTGTGGGATTCCCCAATATCGTTGTGTATTTACTACATCTTAATTGGACTTTCGTTATATGGTGACTGTGGATTAGTGACGTTGGTCTGGTTAGTATTCTTGGGTAGGTCATTCGATGTTATAATTTTTTCTCATATGAATGTTAGTATGTTCCCTCACTTATGGATGGGTTTCCTTGGTTTTCTAACTTGAAATACGTGTTTAGTCACCCTACTTATATAAAACACTTTTCATGTTTCTATGAGGAATTTGAGGATCATTTTGGGCATTAATAGCTCATGTGTTGGGATTAGTTGTTGGTTCATTTTAGTAAACATTAATTTGGTACTACACTATTGGAGATTTTGTTTTAATTTTTATTAGCATTACTTTTGAACATGAATGTGAGAATGAATTGTGGATTTACATTTACTTTTTATATTTTGCATTGCTTTGGATTCAATATCATATCTCCCAATCCTGTTCTACAAAAGGGTAATGAATTTCATATTTTGTGAGATTATATACCCTTGGTGATAGTTTTCTCTCAAGGTCCAATTGGAGGTGGGACTCATGGGTCATTATATCTTCTTCATTTTGACGAAGGATGGGTGGGGCACTTTGTTATCCCTTCCCTCATCCTGAAGAAGTTAGGTCATGACAAAATGTTATTTGAGGGGGTTGAATGTAAGGATGTAGTTTGGAGTTAGTAAAAGTGATGATTTAATGGGATGGTAGGGAAATTGTTTTAGTCACCAAACTTATATAAAACTCTTTTCATGTTTTTAGGAGGACTTTAAGGATCATTTTGGACATTAATAGCTTGGGAGTTGGGATTAGCTGATGGTTCTTTTTAGTAAATTTTAATTTGGTACTACACCATTGGAGAGTTTTTTAATTTTTATTAGCTTTACTTTTGAATATGCATGTGAGAACGAATTGTGGATTTACATTTACTTTTGATATTTGGTGTTTCTCTGGATTCAACATCATATCTCCCAATCTTGTTCTACAAAAGGGTAATGCCTTCCATATTTTGTGAGATTATATACCCTTGGTTCTATTTTTCTCTCCAGGTCCAATTGAAGGCAGGACTCATGGGTCATTATCTCTTCTTCATCATGACGAAGGATGGGTGGGGCACTTTGTCATCTCATCCCTCATCTTGAAGAAGGCAGGTCATGACAAAATGTTATTTGAGGGGGTACAGTGTTAGGATGTATTTTGGAGTTAGTAATAGTGATAATTTAATGGGATGGTAGGGAAATTGTGTTAGGAAATCTTGTTACATGAAATAGGTGAGTGGAGACCAGCAAGGACGCAGGATTTAGGGGCCCCCATGATCTGATGTAAGGACTATGGACTTACAGAATGACTGAGTGAGGCTACACCATTTTTATGGTAGAGACCCTAAAAAAGGTACACGCTTCATAATGACTTGTGTTCTTATCTTTCTTAGGTTTTTGTGAATTTAAAATAATTTAATTGTTAAAAATAATTTAAAAAAAAATTTCAAGACTACTCTAGCATAGGAGTTCTTTGTTTACCTATTCAGATATGCAACCCGGACATCCCCCTGGCATGGTATGAGTAGTTGGTGCCTAGCAGGTTGACCTGGTTGATCAATGGAGGGTTGATCAATAGGAGGAAGATGAATAGTGGCAGGTGATGCTTCGTGCCTTCCGGCTGTAGAATTTGGGAAAGTGCAAGGGTAAAATCTTGGAGATGGAGATGGAGAGATGGATCGAGAAGATAGTTATTTCTTTCATCTTGATCTTATCTCATAAAGAGTATTAGGTTCATCTTGTATGGATCCAGATATGAAGTGTAGTGCATCAGTTGTAGACACTTTACCTCAGGGAGAGGAAGGAAACTAAGGTTTCATGGGATGACTTTGAGAAGAAGTTTTAGGTGAAATTCCTTTCATCCACAATGAAGGACATGAATAGGCAGGAGCTAATCTCCCTCCAGCAGGGGAGTATGTTGGTAGGGAACTGGGGATAATGCTCAAGGATATCCAACACATCCCATCAAATCTCTTTCTGGATGTGGATTCTCGAGCGAGACACATAGAGGAGGCTCTTAGACCTTCTCTTCGGTATGTCTTCACACATTTTAATCAACCGACATACTAATAGGTTCATAAGAAAGATGATTCATTAGAAAGGATGCACTCAATGGGAGGTGTTCCGTGAGAGGGGTCCAACCATGTTTTTCAACAGGTAAATCCATCAGCAATATGTCTCTATTGTCACGACCTTCCAAGATTCACCTAGCTTGAAGTGGGCCCCAGTAGTTCCAGTTTCGATCACCTTGTCCTCTCCCTTTCCCCATGTAACACCCCGAGCTTCCACGATACGCTTCTCATTCAATAATGCAATAGCTTGCATTGTACGCAAGTTCGAGTTCTAACACACCGCAACTAATCAAAATAGCCGTTATGAATAGTAATAACCACTTTTTAAAATTATAGAAATTTTATATTTCAAAATGGACTTCATTTTTGTATTCGTAATATCGAAATTAGCCTATGTTGAATTTTTGGTATTTTTCTGAGAACTTCTAATTTTTTATGAATAGTGAAAAATACATAAAAACAACTTTTTTAATCAAAATAATTTATACAGATAAATTATACTATTTAGTGGTTTTAAGGTATAATTAGAAAATATTTTTACCATTTTATCCAATGGTGGTCATTAGAATTAATTTAACATTGAAATTGGACATAAACAATTGCCAAACTTTTGATATAAATTGTTTCTTAAAAACACGCTATTTGTTGTAACAGCGGGAATTAATTATGAAATTAATTAATACAACTTATATGTTTGGAATTTTGTAAAATAGGCATCATTTTTGAATTCGGAATATCAATTATAGCTTAGGGTGAAATTTTGGCCTTATTCTGAAAAACTTCAATTTTTGATGAATAGTGAAACCACTAAGTGGTAGTTAAATAACTGATTTTTCGTTTAAATGAAATATTACAACTTCTGTGATTTGATTTTCAAAAATCCGACATACATGGTTGTCATTAAGAAGTAAAATGTGGTTCAATGAGATCAAAATAATTTTTTGGTGAATAGTAACTTTTAAGTTCTTAATCGCGATTAGTGGTAATTAGTGTAGTTTAAGGTATAAATAATACATTAATAATATGAAATGACCTAGACACATGTCCCAACCTCATTGGTTGAGTCATGGCCGACCAAGACAAGCCATGGCCTAACTTGGGGACCCCATGGATCCACTTTTGTTGGGAAATAACATAAATTACTTTTTATTTAATGTTAAAGTGAAAATGACACTAACATAAATTGTTTTACTAAAACAATTTTTAAGTGGGGTTATACAAGTCCAAATTTTGATTATAAATAGTCATTGGAAAGCTAAAAAGATTTCCTACATCATAGTATTTTTTTTTATAATTTTTAGACATTAAATAAATTAAATTATTTATGACATCATTATGATGCAGCGATGACCTCATTATTTAACGATTTTAATAAAATGAATAGATAATGTAAAATCCAAGGCTTAGACTTGTCCAAAGCCAATTGGATGAGGAGATTTCGAAACCTTATCACCTTAGCCTCGAATTATATAAGTGTGGGACCTTTAGAATCCGAAAAGCATTTTGAAATAATGTAACATTTCAATCTTTCCAAAAGTGCCCCTCCTCTCCACTTATAAAAGGCCCCCACCTCTCCCACCTTATTCACACCTTCAAGCCATTTGGCTCGGCCAACCTCTGCCCAAATACTCTCCCAACATCCCTCTCTTACTCCTAGAATCCTCACTTTGGGCAGAACTCTTCCCAAGGAAGCCTTTAGCTCAAATCAAAAAGAGTTACCCGATTTTGAGGTAATGTCTTTTCTAATGTTGTTTTGTTTTATTTTTCTTCTCCAACCCCCTAAACTCTTTTTATTCATTTCTTTTGTAACAACACCAGTATCCTCAATATACTAGGATGTTGTTATAAGAAGGATTCGAGCTACACTTACACACACCTACATCTAATGGTTAAAGAACATACGGTTTCTGTGGATGGCGAATTTCTGCCTCACGAAACGATGATTGTTCAACACTCATATAACACCTCCAAAGGTGGCCATTAAGATGTCACTATTTTTATATATGATATATAATATGTTTTTGTTTTACTTATGCTTCTGTATTTCTCATTTATGGCATACTTTATGATTTCCATTATGGGTAAAACGCGATAATTTCATTTTAGGAAGTGCGGACTACCGCCCCCTCAAAGTGATTTGAATCGTTAATGCCATGTGTGGGATGTATAAAGGATGGAGTAAATGGTATTATACACTATATTATACTGGAATTATATTATACATTTATATCATTATGATTTCATTCCATTAAATATGAAATTGAAATGAAAGTAGCGTTCATGCGTACGTACGGCTTACCGTCTCCATGAACGGTGCATTTCATTTCTTACCTCTAAATGTTACGTAATATTATAAATGAATGTATATACTGGATATATAAGATATATATGACATCTAAATCATTAATATAATTCTGGATATAATGGATATTTCACCACATGAACAACTTGTAATTATAAGAAGTTTATTTTTGACTCAAGTACCAAAGATCGACAAAACGACCGTTATTAACTTAAATAATTACATAATGTTCATAACATTGTAATAAGTAATATAAAAAGGATAATGAAATTGAAAATGGTTCTTAATAAGGTAGATATTAACTCTAGTTTATTATTCAGGAGGATAAAGAACGGTTGAGTCAAGTCGGACACAAGGTAAGGGAACTTCTTAACCCAACTTCCATTCTTTGGGTTAATCTCCTACTTTCAAATTATGTCATGATATTATTATGTCTTATTTTGTATTTTTACTTTATTTATGTGTACCTATAGTGAATACACATAATATATCTATTTTATTTTAAAAATGATCTTTTTAAGGACTTCGTCTCAATCTCCTTTCATTGAGGCATATTTGGTTTTATACACAACTTTCTTTTATACGGTGTATAAACCCCTTTGACTTTTAAGTTTATTCAAAAGGAATCTTTTTATACGAAGCATTTTACTAAACGACAAAAAGGGAATGTTTTTCATTCCGTACTTATGCGGCGACAACGACTTCTCCGCCGCCGTGAACATTATTTGAGTTTCGGCTTCCTTTACAAGCCATACCTTTTTTTAAAAAGAAAAATAAATACAATGTTTTAACATTCTTTTATTTTGGTATTGAAAATGGTTTTGAAAGAGTTTTTATTATATCAATGTTTTGTATTGATATCTTGTGATTGAAATGTGGAAATGTTATGTTTCCTTTATGCATTGTTTATGTGATATGATTATGTTATGGTTTATGATATGTTTAAACCTATTCATATGAGGAATGCATTGGACTTAATAAGTGACGGGTGGAGCCCGCTATAGCTCCTCAATGCATCGGCAGGTCTCATGAGACAAACTAGTGTCTTGGCACAAGGCCTTGACAAAATCTTATTTGTAGTCTTGGCACGAGGCCTTGGCTATGTGGTTATGATAGTCTGGCATTATGCATTCCATCATTATGAAAGTGGTTATTGATATTGCATGTGATTATTCGACCAGTAGAATATCCATGTGAAGAAGTAAATGGCATTATCTCATTTTACTTTTGACATATTATGTTGAAGTTCATGTTTAAAAGGCTTTTGTTTTAGTTATACATTGCCTTAAATGTTAATGTTTATTTATGAAAGCTTCCGCATTATTGTTATCCTTACTGAGCATCTGAGCTCACCCCTTTCAATGTTTTAATTTTTTCCAGGATGTGAAGAAGTATTTTATGAATGACCTGCAGGGATAGTCAGAAGAGGATATGAGTGTGGACTATGGAGACTTTGTTATTGTAGTTTTTCACTTTTTGTTGTAATGAAAGACTTATGAATGTATCTAGTGTTTCCAAGGCTACTAAACTAATCGGTCTTTCGAGACTTGATCCTTTGTGATCATGCCAATGTTACGAAGTAATGCACCGACTCTGGGTAGCTGGGGTCGGGGGGTTACAGTTGGTATCAGAGGCAGTTTAGTACTAACCTTGGAAGCTAGATTTAGATAAACTCTGATTAGAGCACATAGCCCAAAGATAGACTTTGAGGATTAGTATAGAAGAACTTCCTAGAATTTTGGTATTATAGAGATGTTATGAGTTTTCCGAGCAATACATCCCTGTCTGGATACGAGCAGGTAGAGGTGGCTCTGGCACAGATGTACCTAGGGGTAAAACCCGAAAACACCGCTTTGAGCTAGACTCAAACGGGAACTGGTGCACGACAACGGGCCTTGCTGCACTCTTGGTTATGACACTCCCGGGGGATATGCTTAGGATAATTCTCATTTTCTTTACAAACCATTATGTAAGGTTTATGAGTACATACATCCTCAAAGGAAACATTTCTTTTTATGATTATGGATTATATCCATAAATAGTTCAATTTATGTTAAGTATTATACAAGTATGGAATTATGTATTTTGATTCATAAACTAATCTGGATTATGCCATTGTTTAGAAATGGCGCCTAGTAGAAGGAATGGAAACTGTATCAATGCACGAACTCCGTGTAGGGATTGCCCTCCTGCTCAAGATAATTATTGTGGACCTGGAGATACAACTGGTGCTGATCAACTTATTACCATACTGGGACAACTCACGCAGGTTATGAATAACAACCTTACTCGTATGGAGCACCCTGATTCGCAACGTGGAGGATCAATGCTAGACCGTTTCATGAGGCAACAACCACCAACCTTCAATGGGAGTACAAATCCTATAGTAGCTGAGCAATGGATAAATTCCTTAGAGAAAATATTCCATGCCTTGGGGAGTAGTGAAAGGGAGAAGGTTGTCATGGCAGTTTACCGCCTCACTGGAGATGCCGATCAGTGGCGGTCGCTGATTCAAAACACAAAGGAAGATGACGACGTATCAAGTATGGAATGGAGGGAGTTCAAAGAGCTTTTCTTAGAAAAATACTTTCCTCGTGACCATCGAGCAGATATGGAAAGGCAATTTCTGAGTCTGAGGCAGAAGGAGGATGAGAATGTCGCAAAGTATGAGGCTAACTTTACAAGGTTAGCGAGGCATGCTGCCGATTATATACGTAACCCAAGGAGTAAGATTGATCGTTTCTTTGATGGGTTAAAACCATTTCTCCGTCGAGCTTTAGTATCACAATCCTTCTCATCATACGAAGATATAGTCTCATGTGCTATCAAGACAGAAAAGGAATTCTCTAAGTCTTATGACAACAAAGTAAAGCAAGAGAAGAAGAGAACGGTGGAACAAGAGACAGATAAAGGGAAAAAGGGAAAGAAGGATTTTCCATTATGTGATAATTGTGGGAAGAATCACCCTGGTACTTGCCTAAAAGGAATGGGAGTCTGTTATAAATGTGGAGAAAAAGGTCACCAGGCACGTGATTGCAAGGGAAAGAAAGAGGCTGTCAAAGTTGAATGCTACAATTGTAGAGAAATGGGTCATTACGCAAATGAATGTCCTAAGCGTCAAGGAAACTTACCTCAGAAAAGGACAAGGGATCAAGGACAATCTTATGCTATTACTACAGTTGAAGCAGAATAACTAATGTATTGATGCTTTCGGACTCATGGATTATATTCTGGTTATTAGAATAATGTGATCTATACAAGGATTGTACTGCAGTACTTGTTGGTTTCAGTAAGGTTTTAATATGATTAAGGTAATCATATTTTTAGTATGTGACAATAAGAGAAACTTTTCTTTGTGTGGGGAATCTGATGTTACAATTGATTTTGGAATTAAGAGACCTTTTAGAGAAAGTTTGGAACAGAGGTATTTTGGATAACTATAAATGTTGGGATGGATTAAGTTGAACTTTGAATAGTATTGTTTAAGGTTAAAACTTTTCTGAAGATTATTTCTGGAATACTATAATACTATATTTTTAGAAAAAGGACAACCTGCAGGGTGGGGAATAACCCGTCGCGTCGGACACAGCTGCAGGAATCGAACCCACAACCATAGTGCGACAAGCCTTTATTTCCTACCACTAGCCTACAGGAAGTCCCTGGTTATTACAAAATCGTTTTACTAATCTAAATGGTATGTGTTAACATTTGGAACCTTATACAATTAGGATAAATAGAATATTTTTGAGTTCCGTTACCATTTGGAGTAAAAGTTGGGTTTGTGGTAAAAATTTATTAACGAATGAAAGTATACATAACAAGTATGTATATTCCCTTACGTTCTTAGTAAATCTCATAAATAAATTCCTCAACATTATAAAAGGTAACTTAAAACAAAAATGTTGTCGGTTAACTTTTCCAACTGGGGATTCAATGACCGTTTAACCAATCACAAGTTTGTGATTTTCTTGTGGTTAAACATTCTCCTAATCCTGTTTTCTATAACTCTCCATCAGACCTTTATGGTTTGTTTCTCCTCCATATCCATATTTTCATAGAATCCTAGAATGGGCTATATCGGGTGACCTTTGTACTTATCCTGCTTTCTTTTAATGTTATATATTTATTAACCTTATTTCCGATGTGGGTTTTCCACAAAGGTATTTTCTATTTTCAGCCTTTTATTATCAAAGAAAAATTTCAAATTGCGAGGACGCAATTTATTGAAGGAGGGGAGAATGTAACACCCCGAGCTTCCACGATACGCTTCTCATTCAATAATGCAATAGCTTGCATTGTACGCAAGTTCGAGTTCTAACACACCGCAACTAATCAAAATAGCCGTTATGAATAGTAATAACCACTTTTTAAAATTATTGAAATTTTATATTTCAAAATGGACTTCATTTTTGTATTCGTAATATCGAAATTAGCCTATGTTGAATTTTTGGTATTTTTCTGAGAACTTCTAATTTTTTATGAATAGTGAAAAATACATAAAAACAACTTTTTTAATCAAAATAATTTATACAGATAAATTATACTATTTAGTGGTTTTAAGGTATAATTAGAAAATATTTTTACCATTTTATCCAATGGTGGTCATTAGAATTAATTTAACATTGAAATTGGACATAAACAATTGCCAAACTTTTGATATAAATTGTTTCTTAAAAACACGCTATTTGTTGTAACAGCGGGAATTAATTATGAAATTAATTAATACAACTTATATGTTTGGAATTTTGTAAAATAGACATCATTTTTGAATTCGGAATATCAATTATAGCTTAGGGTGAAATTTTGGCCTTATTCTGAAAAACTTCAATTTTTGATGAATAGTGAAACCACTAAGTGGTAGTTAAATAACTGATTTTTCGTTTAAATGAAATATTACAACTTCTGTGATTTGATTTTCAAAAATCCGACATACATGGTTGTCATTAAGAAGTAAAATGTGGTTCAATGAGATCAAAATAATTTTTTGGTGAATAGTAACTTTTAAGTTCTTAATCGCGATTAGTGGTAATTAGTGTAGTTTAAGGTATAAATAATACATTAATAATATGAAATGACCTAGACACATGTCCCAACCTCATTGGTTGAGTCATGGCCGACCAAGACAAGCCATGGCCTAACTTGGGGACCCCATGGATCCACTTTTTTGGGAAATAACATAAATTACTTTTTATTTAATGTTAAAGTGAAAATGACACTAACATAAATTGTTTTACTAAAACAATTTTTAAGTGGGGTTATACAAGTCCAAATTTTGATTATAAATAGTCATTGGAAAGCTAAAAAGATTTCCTACATCATAGTATTTTTTTTTATAATTTTTAGACATTAAATAAATTAAATTATTTATGACATCATTATGATGCAGCGATGACCTCATTATTTAACGATTTTAATAAAATGAATAGATAATGTAAAATCCAAGGCTTAGACTTGTCCAAAGCCAATTGGATGAGGAGATTTCGAAACCTTATCACCTTAGCCTCGAATTATATAAGTGTGGGACCTTTAGAATCCGAAAAGCATTTTGAAATAATGTAACATTTCAATCTTTCCAAAAGTGCCCCTCCTCTCCACTTATAAAAGGCCCCCACCTCTCCCACCTTATTCACACCTTCAAGCCATTTGGCTCGGCCAACCTCTGCCCAAATACTCTCCCAACATCCCTCTCTTACTCCTAGAATCCTCACTTTGGGCAGAACTCTTCCCAAGGAAGCCTTTAGCTCAAATCAAAAAGAGTTACCCGATTTTGAGGTAATGTCTTTTCTAATGTTGTTTTGTTTTATTTTTCTTCTCCAACCCCCTAAACTCTTTTTATTCATTTCTTTTGTAACAACACCAGTATCCTCAATATACTAGGATGTTGTTATAAGAAGGATTCGAGCTACACTTACACACACCTACATCTAATGGTTAAAGAACATACGGTTTCTGTGGATGGCGAATTTCTGCCTCACGAAACGATGATTGTTCAACACTCATATAACACCTCCAAAGGTGGCCATTAAGATGTCACTATTTTTATATATGATATATAATATGTTTTTGTTTTACTTATGCTTCTGTATTTCTCATTTATGGCATACTTTATGATTTCCATTATGGGTAAAACGCGATAATTTCATTTTAGGAAGTGCGGACTACCGCCCCCTCAAAGTGATTTGAATCGTTAATGCCATGTGTGGGATGTATAAAGGATGGAGTAAATGGTATTATACACTATATTATACTGGAATTATATTATACATTTATATCATTATGATTTCATTCCATTAAATATGAAATTGAAATGAAAGTAGCGTTCATGCGTACGTACGGCTTACCGTCTCCATGAACGGTGCATTTCATTTCTTACCTCTAAATGTTACGTAATATTATAAATGAATGTATATACTGGATATATAAGATATATATGACATCTAAATCATTAATATAATTCTGGATATAATGGATATTTCACCACATGAACAACTTGTAATTATAAGAAGTTTATTTTTGACTCAAGTACCAAAGATCGACAAAACGACCGTTATTAACTTAAATAATTACATAATGTTCATAACATTGTAATAAGTAATATAAAAAGGATAATGAAATTGAAAATGGTTCTTAATAAGGTAGATATTAACTCTAGTTTATTATTCAGGAGGATAAAGAACGGTTGAGTCAAGTCGGACACAAGGTAAGGGAACTTCTTAACCCAACTTCCATTCTTTGGGTTAATCTCCTACTTTCAAATTATGTCATGATATTATTATGTCTTATTTTGTATTTTTACTTTCTTTATGTGTACCTATAGTGAATACACATAATATATCTATTTTATTTTAAAAATGATCTTTTTAAGGACTTCGTCTCAATCTCCTTTCATTGAGGCATATTTGGTTTTATACACAACTTTCTTTTATACGGTGTATAAACCCCTTTGACTTTTAAGTTTATTCAAAAGGAATCTTTTTATACGAAGCATTTTACTAAACGACAAAAAGGGAATGTTTTTCATTCCGTACTTATGCGGCGACAACGACTTCTCCGCCGCCGTGAACATTATTTGAGTTTCGGCTTCCTTTACAAGCCATACCTTTTTTTAAAAAGAAAAATAAATACAATGTTTTAACATTCTTTTATTTTGGTATTGAAAATGGTTTTGAAAGAGTTTTTATTATATCAATGTTTTGTATTGATATCTTGTGATTGAAATGTGGAAATGTTATGTTTCCTTTATGCATTGTTTATGTGATATGATTATGTTATGGTTTATGATATGTTTAAACCTATTCATATGAGGAATGCATTGGACTTAATAAGTGACGGGTGGAGCCCGCTATAGCTCCTCGATGCATCGGCAGGTCTCATGAGACAAACTAGTGTCTTGGCACAAGGCCTTGACAAAATCTTATTTGTAGTCTTGGCACGAGGCCTTGGCTATGTGGTTATGATAGTCTGGCATTATGCATTCCATCATTATGAAAGTGGTTATTGATATTGCATGTGATTATTCGACCAGTAGAATATCCATGTGAAGAAGTAAATGGCATTATCTCATTTTACTTTTGACATATTATGTTGAAGTTCATGTTTAAAAGGCTTTTGTTTTAGTTATACATTGCCTTAAATGTTAATGTTTATTTATGAAAGCTTCCGCATTATTGTTATCCTTACTGAGCATCTGAGCTCACCCCTTTCAATGTTTTAATTTTTTCCAGGATGTGAAGAAGTATTTTATGAATGACCTGCAGGGATAGTCAGAAGAGGATATGAGTGTGGACTATGGAGACTTTGTTATTGTAGTTTTTCACTTTTTGTTGTAATGAAAGACTTATGAATGTATCTAGTGTTTCCAAGGCTACTAAACTAATCGGTCTTTCGAGACTTGATCCTTTGTGATCATGCCAATGTTACGAAGTAATGCACCGACTCTGGGTAGCTGGGGTCGGGGCGTTACACCCCATTTGTCTGAGACCAAGATTAAGTGTATAAGGATTTCTGGAAGTCTTTGGATGTAGTTCCCAGTACAACCACGGTATAATGGGGGTGGTCAGGTTCAGAACCCACCACAATACCAACGGTTACCGGTAATACCATTCTAGAAGTAAGGGAAACAGGCTCCCACTCCACAAACGGTAGATAGTGCAGGAGGATTCCGACCTCAAGGGGATCCCCAGTAACCTTGACAAGGGCATGGTTAGGGAGGCGGTAGATGGACGTGGGGAAGAGGAGATGGGAATGGGCAATTTCACACAACAAATGTAGCTGTTCCGGCAGGGCCCATGGTTTTAGACTTATGATATGTCTGTTTAATAATCATTTCTATGTTTTTTTATTTAGGATCATACCACTCCTCTATTTCTCCAATAATATCCCATGATCTGGGTCTAGATGTAGAGAGACATTTCGCTCCCCTGGTGTTGAGTATGCCAGTTTGAGGTCAGACCACTCTGTTTGATGTTTATAAGGGATATAGACTGATGTTGGGGTCACATAATCCAGTTTTGATCTTCTTATCCTACAAATGAAACCATCTGATGTTATCCTAGTAATAAACTAGTTGTTTTATGCACTATATTATCAGTTTCTTTCATATAAGGGTTGTGTGATCAGATATGGGAGGCCGATGTGTTGCATTCCTTGGGAAGAAAAGTTCCTAGGAGGGAAGCCAGATTGTGAAGCCTCTTATTTCCATGTTAGCCGAAAAATCTGCAAAATTAGTATATTCATAGATGGTGGATGTTCTGGGGGTTGATAGTGAGTTCCTGTATTTCTTCCCTAAAGTGGTTGTGAATCTACCCCTCTACATGACATTGAGTTTAGGATAGACTTGAAACCCACTACCCGTTCGATTTCGATGGCTCCCTATCATATGGTGCCATACAAGTTATGCGAGTTGTAGATTCAGGTTGATGAACTAATGAATAAGGGTTTTATATGAACAAGTGTGTCATCATGGGGTGCTCTAGTATTGTTCATGAAAAAGGCTTATGATGGCCTTAGACTGTGTATAGACAACAAAAAACTAAATCAATTGAGAGTAAAGAACCATTACCCACTTCAGAGGATCAAAAATCTTTTTAACTAGTCAAAGGGAGTAGGTTGGTTCTCCAAGATCAACCTATGGTATGGATATCAACAGTTAAGGGTAAAGGAGGGTGACATCAGGAAGAATGATTTTAGGTGAAGGTAAAGGAACATCGAGTTCGTGGTCAAGCCCTTCAGGGTTACGAATGCACCAGCCATGTTCATGTGGATCATGAACATATTTTCCATGAGTTTCAGGACCAGTTTGTCATCATGTTCATCGAAGACATCCAAATATACTGAAGGTAATAATAAGAGCATGTCAGGAATATGGGGACTATCTTGGAGGTCCTCTGACACCACCAGCTCTGCCGAATGTTTCCTAAGTGCATGTTCTGGACATGAGAGGTGAACTTACTTGGACACCTGGTGTTTCAGAATGGGATCTAAGTGGACCGATCGAAGGTCGAATTGGTTGTTTCTTAGGAAAAAACCCAAGATTGTGGCAGAGGTTTATACATTCTTAGTCTTGGAAGGATATTATCAAATTTTAGTACCCGACATCTCTCTATTTGAAGCTCTATTAAAAGTTATGGAGAGAAAAGACCATGAATTCATGTGGAGTGAGCAGTGTTAGGTAGCTTTCAGTTATCTGAATGGGAAGCAAGTCAGTTCCCTACTACTTAGTTTTCCAGAGGAAGGGGTAATGATCAGAGAGTTCTGTGATGCTTCCATCATAGGATTGGGATGCGTACTGATGTGGAATCGAAGAGTAATCACTTATGGATCTAGCCTGCTACCTTTTCACAAATGTAATTATGCCACCAATGATATGGATCTTACAATAGTCATGTTATCACTAAAGTTGTTGTGGCATTACCTTATCCGAGATTACATTGTGGTCTTTAAAGATCACAGTAGAGTGAGTATGATTAATAATTCTAAATATCTTACACCCTATGGAAGGGGAATGTGGCGTCCAATTCCTTGAGTAGGATTTCACAGAAAGAGGTAGTCCAGGAATCCATGAATGCTTAGAAGGAAATAGAAGAGTCGTTTGTTTTTATCCTGAATTTTGGGGAGGACTGTGGCAGATATTATAAATTTTAGATGAATATGGAGTCTTCAAGGGTTTGATTAGTAGAGGAGTGTTAGTGGGGAGACTCAGAGCCTGATGTAATGCATGATCCTGTTGTCCACGATGATGCTCTAGTAGGATGGTGGGAGGATAGCCAGAATATGATGTAGTTCTATGGGAATCTGTTTGTCGCAGTGGTAGTGCGTGAGGGAGTTCTCCCTGATACCCATAGCTTATCCCTATCAGTATATCCAGGATACTCTAAGATGTACAATGTCCTGAGGGAACAAATTTTTGTGGCATGGGGTAAAGCAGTCGCTGGTGGAGTTTGTCACGAGATGCCTAGTGTGTCAGCAGGTGAAGGATGAGCACTCTGTTCTCAGTGCTTTGTTGTAGTCCTTATATATTTATAAGTGGATGTGGGATGAAATCTAAAATTATTTCATCATTGGCTACCCCAAGCTCAGGGAGGATGCGATTCTCTTTGGGTAGTGGTGCACCAGTTGATGAAATCAACCCACTTCTTGGAAATCATGTAGTCGAGCGCAGTAGATGTCATGGAAAGGAGGTATGTGGATGAGGTGTTGAGACTTCATGGATTTTCATTGTCCATTATCTTGTACAGAGACACAAATTTTACGTTATGAGTTTGGAGGGTATTGTAACATGATTTTGGCACCTAGTTATGACTCAAGACTTCTTTCCACCCTCAGACTGATGGGTAGATGGAGTGGACCATCTAGAAATGGGAGGATATATTGCGAGCGTGTGTTTTGGAATTCGGAGGATTTTGGGTTTGACACCTTACCCTGGTAGATATTTCGTTCAAATATATCTATCACTCTACTATTACAATAGCATCATTCAAATACCTGTATTTAAGACCATGTTGCTCACATGTATGCTGGATAGAGTTAGAGGAAGCTTCCCTTCTAGGAATAGAGGTATTGCAGATCACAACAGAAAAGGTGTAGCTTGTATGTTAAAGGATGAAGGTAGCTCAGAACCATAATAATTCGTGTGAAGATCACTAGAGGTTTTCCTTGGAGTTTGATTTTGGTGACCATGTATTCTTAAAGGTTTCCCCTCAGCATGAATAATGAATGTTTGGCAGAGGAAGAAAGCTTCCTCCCAGGTTCATCGGACATTTCAAGGTTTAGGTATGAGTTAGTGAGGTGACATATCAGTTGGCATTTCCTCCAATTTTGGATAGAATCCACAACATCTTTCATGTCCCACAACTCCATTAGTATCTATACATGACTCTCAAATCAATGATTGGGGAGAGTTGGAGGTCGAGGACGATGTGACATTCATGGAGAGACCTGTAAGAATCGAGGATCATAAAGATATGGTGCTTCTTGGGTGGATAATTCCTTTATTCTATGTGTTATGAAGGCATGGTGGCCTCAAGTAGAGTACTTGGTAGTGAGAATCATAGATTTATGACCGGTAACCAGATATATTCTAATTTTGGTTTCTATGTTTAACATTTCTGCTTTGTTTTAGGTTGTAATTTATAACCTTTATCATTTTTAGATGAGTTGTTTCCATGTTCTCAAAATATGTGTGAAATGTCCTGACTATAGAGATGGGAGGACTTGATTCATATTCAAGATGCATTAATGAGGATGAAAATAAAACTGTGCGAGAAAGACAGTGCTACCCAAAGAAAATAGTATCATGACATAGAGGAAGGAGTTCCCAAATCTATGTGTTTGGATAGTGTTCCCTTTTGTGTTTGAATGGTTTCTTAGGGGTAGTGGAGCCATAGTGTTTGAACTATTTTTAGGAGATATATGAAAAGGAGGTGTTCTGGGATGTTGAGGTATTCATTCCAGCTTTAGAATAACAAAAATTGGTTTTCTCCTAAGAGGTATCTAAAGGGATGGTTGTTCAGACCCCTTTTACTCTCGGTTAGTTTGAAATTATTAAGGATGAGAATATTTTGAGAGATATCTGATGTGATGACATGGATTTCCCCAGACCATTATTTAGTGAAAATCTAGTGTTTGAGGTGTTCTTAGAGCTGTCGATGACTCATTCAACGGTTTTCAATATTTCCAATTTTTTCAATCAGCAACTTAGGGTGTTGGCATTGGTATATTAGTGAATCAGCATGTTAGTACATCAATATGTTAGTGTGTCAGCATCATTGAGTAGAGGGAATCAATGTCAATAGGTTTAGGTTTCAGTAGGTCAAGGTGTCGGTTGGACAGGTTGTTGGTAGGTCGTTGATTCAGTTGGTCAACATTGGTGGCTAAACATAGGTTGGTCATGTCGGTACCTCACATGTCGGTTGCTCAGCATCACTGACTCACCTATCGGTTAATCATTTACAGTTTTTCTAGTTTTTTTTACAATTTTTCAGTTTTTCCCCTCTTATATTTTAAATAACATAAAACAATTTTCAAGCCTTATTTGGTCATTTTTAAGGGTGTTTCAAAATGTATTAATTTTATCTTCAAATATACTAATGTCCCAAGTTATTTGAGATACCCAAACTACGTGATCTTGACCACGATCCCACAATAATGTCTTTTAAAACTGTTCTTCCTTTGAAATAATATTTTTTACTTAAATGTTTTGATCTTCCCTTCCTAGTGTGGTATTCATTTTCCTATCGTTCATCTAGATCCTTCCTCCCTAGACAAGTCGTACGCCTATACTAGAGCCCCTCTTGGTCAATTTTCATGGATTTCTTCTACACTTCTTGCACGATCCCATATTGTAGGAACATATTGGAACTTTGATCCTTAGATCATATGGTAGGGTTTTCATCTATCTCTCTTTATTTTGCATCAATTAGGGTGGTTTTACTAATTATTACTTATGAGGAATGTTAGAATACATTTTTTTAAAAGAGAAATAAACACGAAGTAAATATGATCATAACATAACAGGGGAAACTAAAAAAACCATCAGGGAGTGCATTTATGTTGATCTCCTGTTTTATTTATTATCTTTAATTATTTTATGGATTTTTTGACCGTATACCTTCTAAAAATCATGAAATTATTTGGTCCTTTCTTTTGCAGTGGTTGTGTCCCATTTCATTTGTTGGAATGTTTGATAATAGGACATAACATGAAAAATGCTTAAACGCATACACTTGGTTAATTGAAACAGATGACCTAGGATAAAAACCCTTGTGTGATCACCCATGTTTATCAAATATGATTAAATAATGGTTCTTACCAAATATCAATATATATATACACATCTTGTTGATAGGTGTGGTTGAGTGTTTTGTTTTTTTGAGTTCTGTGACTTATGTGAGTTGTGTGGTGCTGCATTTGGGAGCATGATTTTGGGTTCAATGTTGGACAGAGTTGTTGGTTTTATGAGAAGGGTGGGGTATGTGTGTGAAGTGGAGATGTGGTTTAATGGTAGTTGTATTACAGATTTTTGTGTGAGGCTATGCGAGAGGTGTGTCAGTATCCTAGTTTGAGAGACTGATTGATTTCGGAATAGATGGGCTTGTAGGATTTTGAACTGCCTTTATTTGTGGTGTGGCCCTCAACTGGCATTGGTCAGTTGGACTGCGGATTGGTTATAAACATGTATATAGTGGGACTGCATCTAGGAATTGTTGGGTAGTAGAGCTGTGGGGTTGGGTTGTGAGAGAAGTATTGTGTGGAATAATTTTTGTAGAATGATTTTTGTAATAGTTTAATAGGTGTCTAGAAAGATTGGGGGTTTTTGCAGTGGACTGTAAATCTGGTGTTCTCTTGTTGTGTAGTAGGAATGCAGTTTGATTTTTCTTATAATTCTACTATGGTTATGGTTGGTAGTTTCCTGGTAGTGATGAAATAAATTATAGTGAATCCATTAAATATATAAATTTCATGTGGTTAAATAAAAAAGGGAATGGGATATGATTTGGCAGTGGCTATTATGTTGTTGTGCATATAGGGGTAGCAGCAATTGTGGTTCTGTATTAGTTGGTTGTTTGTTTGGAACACCATAGTTTGGTATGAGTGTTTTATTACTTATATATATAAATTTTAGTTCCTTGTGATTTCTCTATGTACCCCACCCTTTTTGATCACTATGTGATGAACACCTCCATTTCATGGGGTGTCTTTCCAAAAATCCCCTTTGGAAGATGGATGGCTAGTTACTAACATTATTTCCCGCACCGTCTTTTGGTTTCATACTGTTCGAGCATATCTAGGGTGGCTATAATGGCTTGAGGCATACCATATTCCAGGATCCTTCGGGAAAGGGTTCGTTGTAGATTATATTCCTACGTGTTTGTAGGCCAGGATTGTTTTCTTAAGTGTCTTCGAGATGAGTCCCAATTGTCTTATGGTGAGAGGTGTGGTTTTTGTAGTGTCCCAGATGTTTGTAGGTGTGATTGTGTGTGTTTTTAGGCCCAGGTGTGTATGGGTGGGTGTTGGCAGTGGGAATTCATATGGGGAGAGTGTTAGAATCATGGCGTTAGCCATTAGAGTTGAGTAGTTAACCAGTGGGAAAGTGGTGCGGGGTACCCAAATGTCGATGTGCATATACTACTACTTTACTTTACATGTATAATTTGGTGAGTGTTCCATGGTAATGCTGGGATAGTTAGTATTCCCTGGTAGGTTCTTTGAGGTTCTACAATATTTTCACAGGGACGTTAGTATGTTCCCCCACTTCTGCTTGAGTGTCATTGGTTTTCCTAATGGGTGTACTTGTATACTCACTCTATGTACATAAAACATTTTTCTAGCTTCCAAGAGGACGTTGATAACTGTGTTGGACTTTACTAGATCAATTTCTTGGATTATTTTTAGTTTCCTCTTATTCTCTTATCTTTACGTACGTTAGATTTGGAGATTTTGTTTTACTTTTTATCAGCTTTACATTTGAACATCCGTGGGGGAATGGATTTTGTCTTTACATTTACTTTTGGTATTTGGAGATTCATGGGATTCATCATCTTATATCCCACTCTTGTTCTACAATAGGGTAATTCCTTCCATATAATATAATATTCTATACCCTTGGTTCTATTTTCCACTCCAGCTCATAACGAAGGTGGGACTCGGGGTCATTATCTCTCCTTCAACATAATGAAAGAAGGGAGGGGCACCTTTTCATCCCTTCACTCATCTTGAAGAAGGTGGGTCATGCCAAAATGGTATCTGAGGGGGAACAGTGTTAGGATGGATTTTCGAATTAGGCATTATGAGGATTGCATTGGATGGTAGAGGAATGATGTTAGACAATCTTGGTACATGATATTGGCTAGGGAAGACTGGCTAGGACATG
This sequence comes from Viscum album, assembly GCA_963277665.1. Lineage (NCBI taxonomy): Eukaryota > Viridiplantae > Streptophyta > Magnoliopsida > Santalales > Viscaceae > Viscum > Viscum album. The sequence goes on from OY728123.1 coordinate 674,748,549, forward strand.
GGATTTATGACCCCTCGTGATCCGATTTAAGGACTCTAGACCTACTGAATAACATAGCTAGGATTTAAAAGGTAGAGACCCTAGAAATGGTACATGAATCATAATGACTTGTGTTCTAGTGTTTCCGGGGGTGTTTTGGAAATTTAAAATAATAGATGAGTCAAAATAAATTTTGTTGGAAAATTTCAACACTACTCGGGGTCTTGAGTTTCGTGTTTTCTTTTTTAGGTATGGAACCCAGATGTAGCCCACATTTGTTACGAGAAGTTGAGGCCTAGAATGTTGACTTGGTTGATCAAAAGATGGCCGATTGAGAGGAGGAAAATTACCAGTGGAAGAATATGATTCCTACCATCCAGTGGAAGAATCTTGGAAATTAAAAGGGAATTGTCTCAGACATAAAGATGAAGAGTTGGATCGAGGTGTTGGTGATAACTTTCAACTTCATCCAGGCTCTGATAGAGTATTGGGTTCCTCTTTAATTGATCGATATATTAGGAGAATCATGTCAGTGGTGTAATCTTTACCTCAGGGAGAGGATGGAGGGTGAGGATTTGTGGGCTAACATTGAAGAGGAGTTCTCGAAAAAAAAATTTTATTCCACAATGAAGAACGAGAAGAGGCATGAGAAACTCTCCTTCTAGTAGGGGATGAATGTTGGTAATGGATCTAGTGGTCCAGTTCAAGGAAATCATATGCTTTGCTCCAGATCACATTCTGGATGTGTATTCTGAAGAAAGACACATAAAAGAGGCACTCCAACCTTCTATTTAGTAATTATTCAATCCTCTCACTCTATCGAAATACTTAGAGGTTCATAATAAAGCTGAGGTAGTGGAAATGATGCACTTGCTGAGAGGTGTTTTGTGGGATGTGAGCTACCCAAGTTCTTCAATGGGGAGATCCATCAGAAGTAGGTCTCCGATGTAAGGGCCTTTTAATTTTCAGTTAGTGGGAAGTAGACCCCCATCATTTCCGGTTTTAGTCTCTTGGTCATCACCCTTTCCCGATGGGTATAGGACCAAGGTTATTTGTCTATGGTGGTTTTGTACATCTTCATAAGTCAAGCCCTGTCTGAGAACCGTGCAGTGGGGGTGGGTGGGTTCATCACCCACCTCAATAGTAGAAGTAATTGGTCAGGCCCTTTAAGTTGTAGTGGAATCGATCTCCCACTACACTAAGGGTAGATGGTGAAGAAGGGGGTCAACCTCAAGGTACTCCTCCGAGAACCTAAATAGGGCATCGTCGGTGAGTCAGTCAACAGCCGAGGGGAAGAGGAGTTGGGCATGGGATGTTGCATGCCGTAGAGGTAGAACTTCAAGTAGTTCCAAAGGTTTTTCGAGGTACAATCATTCTATTTATTAATCTTGTGCGTGGTTAGATTGATTGAGGAGCTTCCCATGCCTTTGTTGCACATAGTCTAACCCAAAATTTGGATCTAGATGTATAGAGACATTCGATAAACCTAGTGTAGGGCATGAAAATTAGAGGACATACTAGTTAGATTGATGTTTTTAGAGGAATTAGATTCATGTTGGGGTCACCTCAGTCTAGTGGGGATCTTCTTCTGCTATATATATTTCCATACGATGTCATCCTAGGAATCAACTGGTTGTTTTAACTACACACTATTATCTACTACTTGTAAAGAAGTTTTGTGTTCTCAGATATGGGATGCCAGTGCATTTCTTTCACTGGATCGCATGTTATCCATAGGGAAGTCGATGTGTGAGTCTAATTCATTCCTTGTTAGCCGAGCTGTAAAATGAATCAGCAAATACAGTGACGGTACAAGTTCCTAGGGTTTTCAGTGAGTTCTTGGACTTCTTCCTCAATGATGTTTTGACTCTACCACATCAACGTGAAATTGAGTTCAATACATACTTTCAACCCTATCCCTCTCGATTGTGATGGCTCTATATTGAATGAAGGATTATGAGTTGCGCGAGATGTGGATTCAGGTCGATGAACTGATGAAGAAGGGTTTTATATGACCACATGTGTCACCTTGGGGTGCTTTAGTATTGTTTGCGAAGAAGGAAGATGGTGAAATGAGACTGTGCATAGAATACCAGATACTAAATCAGTGGACGTTCAAGAACCATTACCCCCTTCCAAGGATTGAAGATCTATTCGACTAGTTAAAGGGAGCAGGTTGGTTTTCCAAGATCAACCTATGGTCTGCATATCACTAGTTGAGGGAAAAGGATGGTGAAATCCTGAAGAATAGTTTCTGGTGTAGTTTTGGGAACTTCATGTTCTTGGTTATTACCATCAGTGTCACAAATAAACCATCCATGTTCATGGGGATCATGAACTATTTTTCCCACGAGTTCCTAGAATGTTTCATCTTCTTGTTCATTGAAGACAACCCGTTCTACTCAAGGTCAGAAGAGGAGCACGTTGGGCATCTGAGGAACTTCTTGGATGTCCTCCAACACCAACAACTATACATAATTTTTTGCAAGTGAAAGTTAAAGACATGATAAGTGAACTTCTTGGGACATGTGGTGTCTCAACAAGTTATAGAAGTGGACCCATAGAAGGTTGAAGTAGTTTTTTCTTATGAAGCACCCAAGAATGTGGTGTAGGTTCATAGTTTCTAGGGCCTTGTAAAATATTATTGGATGCTCATACCCTACTTCTCCTAAGTTTCATCTCTATTCATAGTTTTGATGATAAAATACCACACCTTCATATGGAGTGAGTAGTTTTAGGAATCATTTAGCTATCTAAAGGGGAAGTTTCTCAGTTCCCTTGTTCTTAGGTTATTAGATAAACAGGTGATGTTTGAGGTTTTTTGTGACGTTGATGGGATAGTCCTCGGATGCGTGTGAATGCAGAAGTGAGGAGTAATATCTAATGGATCTAGGAAGTTTATTCATCAAAACATAATAATGCCACTCATGATCTAGAGCTTTCATTGGTCATGTTCGTGTTAAATTTGTTGTGGAATTACCAAATGAGGTAGCATTTTGTGTCCTTTACAGATCATAAGTTCTTGAGGTATATATTTTCTCAGCGAGACCTGAACATGCATATGAAAAGGTGTGTGGAGTTCTTCTTGGATTATGAATTCAAAATATCTTAATCCCATGGGTAAGGGGAACCTAGTGGTCGATTCCTTGAGTAGGAAGTCACTGAAGGAGGTAGTTCTAGAATCCACGAATGATGGGAAAGCAATAGAGTAGTTGGATACATTGCACATGGATTATAGAGGGGATAGCAGAAGAGGTTGTCTATTTCAGATGACATTGTAGTCTTCCATGGTATGATAGGTAGAGGATCCTGAGTGGGGAGACTAAGAGGCTAATGTAATGTTTGATTGCATTGTAAATCGTGATTCTCTAGAAGGATGATTGGAGGATTGCCAAAATCAGATGTTGTTCTGTGTGCAGCTATTTTTCAAAGTGGAAAATTACGAGGGATCTCTCCATAACTTCTATAGACCACCCTAAGATTTCTATCAAATAGAATCTAAGATATAATAAGGCTTGAGGGAATAGTTTTTGTGGCCTGAGTTGAAGTGGGTAGTGGCAGAGTTTATGGTGAGTTGCCTAGTTTGTCTATAGTTGAAGGTCAAGCACCATGTTCCTAGCAGTATATTCATCCATTTGATGTTCCTATATGGATGTTGGATTCCATCTTGATGGATTTAATCACAGGATTACCAAGTTCTAAGGGAGTTTGTGATTCTCTTTGGGTAGTGGCTGACCAGATGAATAAATCAACCCACTTCTTGGAAATCAAAGAGTCAAACATAGTAGATGCACCAACAAGAAGGTATATGGATGGGGTGGGCGACTTCATGGAGTTCCAAGTTCAATTGTCTCAGGATACAAGTTTTATGTCACGATTCTGGATGTACTATAGCATGATTTTGGCACCCATCTACCCCTCAACTCTATTTTCCACCATAAGACAGATGGGAAGATAGATAGGACCATCCATATGTTGGAGTATATTATGTAGGTGTGTGTTTTGGACTTCAGAGGATTTTGGGTTTGAAACTTTCCTCTATTAAAGTTTTCATACAATAATAGCTATTACTTTACCATTGTCATGGAACTGTTCAAATCCTTGTATGGAAGATAGTGTTTCTCTCGCGAATGCTAGAATGTGGTATTCTAAGTAGTGATTCTTGAATCAGAGGTAGTACAAATCACTATGAAGAAGGTTTAGTTTGCATGTAAGAGTATGAAGGCGGATTAGCACCGATAGAAATAATATTCCAATCATAAGAGGAGGCCCTTGGAGATCAATATTAAGGGAAATGTCTTCTTAATGGTTTTCCCAGTGCATAGATAAAAGAGGTTGGGCCGATGAATAATGATTTCTCCCAGTTTCATTGGACCATTTGAGGTATTGGGAGGAGTTGTAGAGGTGGCATATCATCTAGAATTGACACTATGGTTATAGATAATCCATTAAATATTTCATGTCTCCCATCTCCTTTGGAAAATTTACAACGAATCCCTTGTCCTATACTAGGGAGATTTGGATGATGGGGACAATGCGACGTTTGTTGAGTTACTGATAGGAATCGAGGATTGTAAGGAGATATTGCTTCGTGGGTGGACCATTCCTTTGGATTATGTGTTACAGAGGCATGGTGGCCTTGAGGATAGTACATGGGAGTGAGAAGCATATATGTATTCCTAGTAACTAGAGAAGTTATGAGTTCTTTTCTATGTTTTACTTTTGGGCTTCATTTTATGATTTAATGCTTAACCTTTCTCACTATCAGATGAGTTGTTTCCATGTTCTCTAAATATTTGTGAAAATTCCTTACTATGGGGAGGGGGGACATGATGCCTAATTAATACGCATTAATGAAGATACAATTAAATCCATGAGGGTGAGTCATTGCCCCCCAAAATGGATATTATCGTTACATGGAGGAAGGATCTGCCTAATCCATCTTTGTAAATGGTGTGACATTTGGTTTTGTATGGTTTCGTGGGGGTAGTGGAGCCTTAGTGTTTTTATAGTTTTTTAGGAGAAAGATGAAAAAGTGGTGTTCTGGGATGTCGAAGTTTTTACTCCATAGATAGAATAACACAAGGAGGTCTTGTCCTTATAGGTATCTTAAGGGTTGGTTGTTCATATCTCTTTTACTCTCAGTTAGTTTGAAATTATCGAGGAAGAGAATAGTTTGAGAGGTATATGATGTGATGAACCAGATTTCCTCAGACCTTTCTTTTGTGAAATTCTAGTGTTTTAGCTATTCTAGGAGATGTTGGTGACTCATTCATGAGTTTTCCAAATTTTTAGTTTTTCCATCGGTAACTCTGGTCATCATCGTTGGCGTGTTAGTGTGTAGGTATGTCATTGTGTGATCATGTTAGTGCATTGTCTTGTCAGTGTTTTTGGCATCGATGAGCCAAGGGAATCGACATCGGTGATTCAGGGGAATCGACATCGATGAGTCGAGAGAATCCATGTTGGTAGGTCAAGGCGTTGGAAGCCCGATGCACCGATAATACATGGCATCGGTAGGTCATTGCATCAGTAGGCCATTGTGTCAGTATCTTAGTATTGGTGGCTCTGTGTTGGTAGGTCACGTCAGTAGCTCACCTGCATGCAACCTAGTTTTAGTGACTCACTAACTGGTGGATCATTTACTGTTTTTCTCGTTTTCCCCAGTTTTCCTGTTTCACCACTCTTACATTTTATTTGACGTAAACCAAGTTTAATGCCGTATTTAGGAGATTCTAAGGGTGTTTCAATGGGTATTAATTTTATATTTAAATATCATTACATACATGGTTATTTGAGATACCAAAACCATGTGATCATGACCATGATACCACATTAATGTTTTTTCAAACCTTTCTTCATTTAAATGGGATCTGTCTCTTCAAAGAGAGCATAAACCCTTCCTAGTGTGTTTTATATTACCCCTTGGTGAGTCTAGAGCTTTCCTCCTTATAAGAGTCATGCACATGTGCTAGATCCCCTCTTTCTTAGTTTTCATTGAGTTTTCCCTACTTATCATGTGATCCCTTATTCTTGGAACAAAGAGGAACTTCGATACTTTGATCATCTAGTAGGGATTTCATTTGTCTCTCTTTATTGTGCATCATGAGGGGTGGGTGTAATAATTATTCCTTGTGAGGAACAACTGAATAATTTTCTTCAAATGATAACTAAACAAGAATTAAATATGATCAAAATATAATAGGGGAAAATAATATAATGGGTAGGGAGTGGTTTCATGTTTAACACATGTAATATTTTTTATCATCGAATATTTTATAGATTTTTTTTATTGTATGCCTTTTAAAAATTATGACTGTCAGTGGTCTTTTTCTTCACACTGGTGGTGCCCCATTTGTTTTTTATGATGTCTCATAATCTCCTATAACATGAGAACTACTTAAACATGTAAACATTGTTAATTGAAATGGAATCCCGATGATGAAAACCATTGTGTGATCACCCCTATTTATCAAAGTGGAATACAGAATGGTGTTTACCCAATCTGAACAGATAAATATATACACATTTTTTGATAGGTTTGGCTATGTTTTGGGATATGTTGAGTTCTATAAAATGTGTGAGTTTTGTGGTACTTCTGTTAGAAGAAAAATTGCAGGTACATGGTTGGATCGAGGAGTTGGTTCTGTGAGAGGGGTGTGGTATGTTTGTGCCTTGGGGATGTGTTTTAATGGTAATTCTTGTAGGGGTTTGAGTGTGGGATAGTGTGGGAGGTGTTTTGGTATCCCAGTTTGAGAGAATTATTGATTGCGAAATGGATGGACTTTTAGGTAGCTGAATTTCCATTATTTGTGTTGTGGACATCCAATAAAATTGGGCAATGGGGCTCTGGTTTGGTTCTCAACAAGTATGGAGTGGGACGATATTTGGAAATTTTGGGGAAGTGGGGATACAAAGCTGGTTTTTGAGAGAATTATTTTGTGATATAGTTTTGAAGAATGATTGTTGGCAATGGTTGAACAGTTGTCTAGGAATATTGGGGGATTGTGCAGTGGTCTATAAATATGGTTTTGTGATGATGCGAAGTAAGACAATAGTTTGTATTTTCTTGTTATTTTGGTGTGGTTGTTCTTGGTAGTTTCTAGATAGTGTTGGAATAAATTATATTGAATCTCTTACATAAATAAATGGAAAGAGGTTAAATGAAAAAGGGGTTGGGTTATGCTTCTCTAGTGGCAGATGTGTGGTTGTTCTTATAGGGGAAGCAACAACTATGGTTCTATATGATTTGGTTCTTTTTTAGAAGCCCATAGTTTGGGATTAGTGTTTAATTTCCTATATTTATAAATTTTATTTTCATATGATTTATATACTCACCCCACCCTTGTTGAGATCTATGTATCAAACACCTCTATTTCATGGTGGAGGATATCTTTCCCAATATCCAGGTGGGAGGATAAATGGATTGTTACTGACTTTATTCCTCACACCCTCTTCTAATTTCTTACTGCTTGAGCATATCCGTTAGGGTTGTAATGGATTGAGGATCCCCACTGTCCAAGATCATTTGGGTAAGAGTTTGTTGTAGATGAGAGGCCAAGGTGTCTGCAATCCTAAATTTTTACCCCAAAATTCATCAGGATGAGGCCTAGGTGTCTTCGGGAGAAAGGTGCGGTCGTTGGTGTGGTCTAGGTGTCTGTGGGTGGGATTGTGTGTGGTTTGAGGACCAGGTGTGTGTGAGAAGGTTGTGTTTGTGGGACTTGGTATGAGAAGAGTGGTAGCATCAAGATGTTAGCCATTAGGGATGAGCATTTAACCATTTGAAAAGTGGTGTGGGGTACCCAAATGTTGATGTGTGTATACTACTACATTACATGACTTGAATTATTTGGTGATTATTCCTTGGTGAGGGTAGGCTGGTTAGTATTCCTTGGTCGGTCCTTTGATGTTCTACTGTTTTCTCATAGGGATTTTAGTAACTTCCCCCACTTGTGCATGAGTATATTTTTTTCCGTACTGAGTATACTTGTATACTCACCCTATATATGTAAAACTAATATCAGGTTTCAAGGAGGACATTTAGGACTGTACTAGACTTTACTAGCTAGGGTGTTAGGATGAGTTTCTATTACTACATATACTCTTCTCATTGGGTACTTCACATTTAGAGATTTGTTTTCTTTGTATCAATTTAATTTTGAACATGCACGGGTGAATGGATTTTGTATTTAATTTTTCTTTTGGTATTTGGAGATTCTTGGGATTCACCATTTATTCTCCTGATCTTGTACTACAAAAGTGTAAATCCTTCCATATTATGTTAGATTTTATACCCTTTGTGATATTTTCCACTCTAGGGCCTACTAATGTTGGGACTCAACGGTCATTATCTCAACTTCATCTTGAGGAATGAAAGGAAGGGCACTTTGTCGTCCCTTACCTCATCTTGATGAAGGCTGGTAGTGACATGTTCATAAGTAAAATATGAGTTAACCCAGTAATATCCCCATGGAATGTAAATCTAGATTTTAAATAAGGAATTTGTGATTATGAACGAGAAGGATTGTGAAGATATATTGGACCAAATATTTTTGAGGTTATTACCCCAAGATACATCTGCTCAAAAGCCATATCTACTCATAGTATCCATACATGGAATTATTACTATGGAAACCCCATAATCTCTTATTTACAAAGATTTTAGGATGTTATTTTATACTTAGACTTATCCCTAAGGTTTTCACTAAATGCCCCTAACCAAAATCTCTAAATAATGAGTAAACATATTCTATGACACCTAATATAGTTTCCCAATCATTTCATACATACATATTAGAGATTGTTAGATGAATATTCAATGAATTTCAGAAATACTTTACTGAGTACTGCATAATGTTAGTGTCTTGGGAGACTAGATACACATTATACCTATTTGTATTACAAATCATTAATATATCCCATAAATATCTTCTCACATATTTATCTTCTAAGACATACCCTACTTAAAACATTCTTTATAACCTGGGGAAAGGAAACATAAGAAAGGGTGAGCATAGAATCTCAGTAATGTTAAAAAATGGAGATATCAATGATCAATTAGGAATAAAATGAGCATAAAGCTATGAGAACACGAGATTTACATTTTAAAAACATACACTACAAAAAGTAGATCATAATCCTAAGTCTTGGAATAAATATTTGAAGTTTAGAAGATAAAAATTATAATGTAAATAAATTAAAATGCTCCATGAGAGAATAATATTGAAAAATAAATATGGAAATACATAATCATATAGGATTGTGTTCATGTACAAATGGAGAAGGTTCGCTCATTAAGTTAAGGACAAGAAATAAGACCCTCACATAAACTTATAGAAATGAAAAATAGGACCGCACATAATCTTATGGGCATGAAGGATATCACCACATATAAAATTATGGACATATAACTTAGTTTTACACTTAATAATATGTACATGAAAACCATTTCCATAATTGATCTTATAGACATTGAATCCTAGTCCATGAAAAGAATTAGAACATGAAACTAGTTTCACTCATGAGATATTTTCCTCATGAGTAATCTACCTTTAGACAATTAATTCTAGGGATTGAACAGACCCAACCATCTTATTACCACAATCTATACATATAAATTCAACAAGATCATATATCATTAATCATAAAATCATAACATAACTAATTGAAAATAATTGGGTTTCGAAAAAATATAAACATAATAATCATAAAACACCTATAGAAAGTATAAGGATTTTAGCACTAGATCAAATCCCCAATAAATCATAATTTAAATCCAAATATGTTATCATGGATGAAAATTTTCAATAAAATAACATTGACATATTTTTTGTGGAGGATAAATTTTTCTTTCGGAAATCATACCTTAAAAAAATAAAAAATATTTTGGGAAGAATTTTACATGGAATGAACTATGGAAAATATTCATGGAAAATATGATGAATTGAGTGTTCCTGCTGGAGAAAAATTCTATTCATGCAATGCATGTTAAAATAAAAATAGTTTTTCAAACATTTATAAAGAGTCAAAAAATAAAACATTCAAAATATGACTAAAAGATTATTTTTTAAACAAATTTTTATAAACATAACATGGTTAAAAAAATTAAAAAATTATGGATAATTATAAAAAAAATATGAAAAATTGATTTGGAAGAAAAATACACATGACTGAATCGTAAAATGTAGACAATTTTTCATTAAAAACAATTTGTTTGGTCTTTATAATATTTAAAGATAGGAAAGAGAAAGGAAAAAATTGATTTTTCGTAAATAATAGAATAAGAAGAAACTTTAAATAGGTTAATTATATAAGGATCATGAAATTTCCCCCAGTTTAAATTCAACAATAAATAATATTGATTAAAATGGGATTAAAGCATAAACCACTTACCACTTCGGTAACATTTGAATCATAAACCCATGAACGAATTAAATTAAAATTAAATTATAAATATCATGTATATAAATATATTCCTAAAATTATATTTTAAAATTGTTGGTATAAACACCTCATAAAATATGATAGTTGCAAAACATAACATATGTTCTAAACATGTCAATTTTAAAATATAAACTCTTACCTAAAACATTGCCTTTCATCATAATCCTTAAAAACTATTATTTAATAAATATATATTTATTATAAATGTATTACAGAAAAATAATCATATATATAATCCCATATATTATTTTATTATAACATCTTATATCCAATTTATTAGAATTTTTTTAGAAAAATAACTATTCTGGGTGATAATTAATTCAGTTTTCATGAATGTTTCAGTTGTGTATTTTCAGTATTTATAATTTGGTCATGGATTATTAATATATATATTTTTCCAAAATTATAATTATATCATATATGTGAATTATATATATATATATATATATATATTCATCTATAAAAGTGAGAGATAGAAAAAATGAATTACACCCTTCAGGGAGACGGTAGGTCATACAAATACATCAACATTTTTTTTCAGATTTTGAAGGATGGAAAGAAAGAATTTAAAATTATATTTCACCAGGAAAAAATTATTATTTCATATAATTAATATATATTCACCAAATCCATCCTTATTACTATCCATGTAAAGTGTAAATAAATAATGAATCATATCTCTTCATGGAGGTGGTAGTCCACACGTACACTTGAGCAAAGTTGTCATTTTGTAATGGATTGGAATATAAAATAGAAGATATGATAATATCATTTAAAAAGCATAATTATTTCATAAATTTCATATATAAACCTTAAAACCATCATAATAACCATTCATTAAATATGGTGATATAAAATTAATAGTATCGCAACGTGGAGACATTAAGTCATACCGATAAATGATAAATACCTTCACCTGCCATTTGATGGTATAAGGGTCAATAAAAGTTTTTTCATAATAAAAATATAATTTTATTATATTTAATATAATGAATATATTATTTTATTAAGAAAATAAAATATATATAAGAGGTAAGATATTAATAAAAAATAATTTTATCAGTTATGTCGATTACCACTTATTTGAAAAATCTCCATTAGATATCCTCTTATGGTCCATATGGAATACCTTTTTGAGGAAAAATCACATTTATAATGTGGATATTGGAGTATATAATATAAAATTTTATGATATTTTGATCTAGAAGGCTCAACTTTGTGTGAACAAGAGAATAAAGGGATGCCCTTTTATAATTGTTAGTATGGGAACTCTTGATTTTTGGAAGAAGATGAAAACATAATAAAGTCATTGTCTAGTAAAATGACTCAAAATGGATAGATATTCTAATATAAGGTATTATAGGGTAGATACCAAAAAATAAAATTTGGATAGTTTTATGTTGTGTTTTAAAGCTCATAATTTGGTTTAACCCCATATATTACCTTTTTTAAGCATATCTATGGTAATGTCTTTTTCAAATTTAAAGGGTTATATTTTTTATTATAGAAAAAATTTGATAATAAATTGAAAATGGATGAAACTTTCAACTCTATATTATCATACTTTTCCTCTTTATTTTTTTTATTTTTTAAATAATTTTAAAAATGTTTATATAGAATTATTAATGTCATTTTGATAATGTTCATTTAATTTAACATTAAATACACCAAGAAAAAATGGAATTCGAATCTAATAATTTAAAAAATACCTATTAGTTCATATATATCTATAAAATTCATGGTAGATATTAATTCACCTATAATTTTTTTATATTTTTTGAAAATAAATTACTTGATTTTTTTACTTCTTAGACAGGAAACACGTAAGCTTTGCATAAACATTTTAGTTATTTATTTCACCAATAAAATTTAAAAAAAACACAATAAAAATAAATTTCAATATAATATTTTATATCTATTAAATATGTTTTTCACTCACATCTATGTCATGAATAATTATTTAATATGTTATTTTGACTATTTCAGCTTTATACGATAAATGCACAACAATTTGGATAAGAAAGTTAATATATAACTCAGAAATTAATATATCACCATAAAAATATAATAAAATACTTAATATTTAATAAAACATTTGATTATATGCTTCTTACTTCTCAAATATTATCTTTAGAACAACAAAGTTAACTTTTCTAATTTCGTGCAAGCACTACATTGACAATAGATACAATTTTAAAATTTATTATGAGATAATTTATAATTTATATGTTCATAATTATTTATGTAAGATATATTTTTTTACTTTATCATATTATATTCATTATATATGTTTCAATAAAATTTAATTTTATGTTCATAAATTTCAAACATCATAAAAAATATTGTATTGTATAAAAACAGTATTTTGTTCCCACTTAGAAAAACATAAATACTTTAGAAAAATCACAAAAAATTATTCTAGGATAAGTTTTCCATGATTAATAAAATAATAAATACCATTTAGTCAAATTAATTACCAATAATTTACATTAATTACATTTAATATAAATGCATAAAGTGTAATAAAAACCATTTTTTAGAACAAATGCATTTTTAATCAAAAAAATGAATTAAAAAAATCAAGTATAACTATGACTACTACATAATTAATCCGATTGTTTATAAATAAAGCTTACATATATTAATTTAATTTCAAATTAAAATCATAATTGTACCTTTATGTGAAAATAAATGGAAATTTTTAAAAAAACACACCCAAAAGGTATTTTCACTATTCATTGAAAAATCAATCTTTCTAGAAGAAAAACCCAAACCTTCACCATAATATAATTATGATATGCTGACTTCAAAATAGAAATTATTTATATCAAATAAATTTTATAAATTTTATATAAATTAATGACATTATTTTCTCAAAAAAATAATAAAAATTATTTTTGATAAAATATATATTTGAAGTATAAATTTACATAACTAATAAAATTAATTAATTATTTTTATATAATTTATCAATAATTATTTATATTTTACAATGGGATTAGTGATACTCAAAACATTTTATTTAGGGGATAAATTATAACTATATTATTTAAATAATAATATTTCAGGTTATATTTAAGCTCAGTGTTGCATGATGTATACATTGTCAAACATAATGTTATTCTTGTAATATATTAGGGTTTTACATATTACGTTTGAAATAAATATACATAGTACCTTAGAAATTAAATTTTATTTTTTAATATAAAATTTTAATCATAAAATATTAATATTATTTATTTGGTTATACTAATTGAATTTTACCCGTGAATTGGTATTAAAAATTACCCTTTTCTTTTCCATTATACATATATTTCAAAATGCTATCAATTTTATTTATAGGTCCATTTTAATTATAACAGTCTTATTTACTACAAATAATAACATTTTAATTAAATGAATCTCTTTTTTTAGAGTTTTTTTGTATGAATAAAGTAATCATACACATTATACTTATTTAAAATAAATTTATTTAATACAATGTTTGGGTATTACATTCTCCCCTTTAAATAAAATATGTTTTCATAATTTTTGGTTTTTCTCACTAATGAATCATATGAAATTATTCATAATATATTCATGACTCAATATTTAATTTCTAATCAATTTTCCATCTTAATAACATAGACATGAAAGTATAAATAATATTTACCATCATAAATGGCATATATTAAAACCATTTATTCAAATTATGGTTCCTTATATGTTTATAGACTTAAGAGTTTCAAGATAAAAAACTTTAAAATGATGATCACCAAGTAATATAATTTTTTTTGTTTATTTTAGAGTGTTACAAGTGCATCAATTCAAGTCCATGTGTTGTTAAAATGCATCGTATGGATTCTATATTATTATAATTATTATGCCCATGCACAACTGGGAAAAAATTGTAGAAATATGTTTGAGTGAAAACATTTAGTTATACATGATTATGGAATTTGAACATAACGTTTTGAAATACAATCCCAAACATGTATTCAAAAAAATTAGAATATTATCTAAGTTGATTTTATTGAACATGGGTTTGCATTTCAGATATTCAAAATAGTTATCCAATATTATGAAACATATATTTATCTTACTTCACTATATATTATGATAGAATAAAACACTATATGTTTTTTTTATAAAAATTCCATTCTAATATTTTTATAAAGTGTAATATAGAATTCTCCCAAAACAGGTATGATTGGATAGTTAGGCTATCAAAATATAAATTAATGCCACCCATGATCCATCATGGTGTAGAAGTAAAGAAGAAGACTAGGATATGTTGCAATTTTTTTTGTAAATAAGTTAATTGTGGGAAAATATTTTTAAATTTATTGATATAGATTTAAAAATTAGTATTTTAATTATATCCGTATGAAGGGAAATTAGGGTTGTTTTTGAATTCTACCAATCTATCTCGAGCATGAATTTTACATTTTTATCTCTATTATCATGCTCCACTTCAATAATAGAGATTTTATGGGATAATCCATATTCAGTTGGTAAAATATGTTACTGATCCTCATCATCCTTATTAAATACTATATTTGGGCATTGACATGGATAATGCATTAGTTTTACATATTGAACAAATAATGATACCTTTATACGAACATAATTTCCCTCTATCATGGTAATAATACTCTTCATTTTTACACTGCATTTTATTTCTCTGTATCCACTTTATCCATAGTTAAAACATCTACATGTTTCCTTGATATATTTCAATGGGAGCTTCTTTCCACATTCTTGTATCATAGTAGGATTAATCTTCATTCCTCTATGGTCTTCATTATACGAGATTCTATACAACTTTATCATTCTATTCATTGGATAGTTTAAGATATTGTTATGGTTCTAGTCAGTAATCATAACTCATGATAGATTTTAGGAATTAAAATATTATTTTTAACACTACATTCTATTTTTCTATATTTGAGAGATTTACAATATTTTCTATGGAATCCAACGTTAACATACTTCCTTCAAGAATCATCCAATACATAAATCAAAATAAATTAATCTGAGGAATGGAAATTTAACATAATAGTCATAAATAATATTATTAAATCCAAACCTCAAAATGTATTACTCTTAGGAACCATTAATATAAAATTCAGTTAAACCTAAATCACTCTTGGTTCAATATTGGTTTCTTTAGGCTAGGTTCTCTGTTAGTCATTAACATAATTCCTTATCATGATAAGTATTTTTTAAATTTCTCATAAAGGTAATGTTATTGAACCAATCATATTCTTTTACATTTTCTCTCCAAATATAAAATTATATGCCGAATCCTCATGCATTGATTAGAGATCAAGATGATACTCAAATTTCTTTTTCTTGGGTGATTACCCCTTGATTCATATTTTCCACAACCATATCCACTTTCCAGTATACAGATAGGGATATAATTATTGGGAAACTATAAACTCCACATTATTAAAACATTTTGGGAGGTCATCCTATACTTAGAATAAGACTAATGTCATTCAAAAATATTATATTATCCCAATCCCCGAAATAACTAAACTATTCTTGATAAAAAACTAATCCTTACACTGATAGTAGTTGTGTTTCCCTAGATCCATGCTCCCATATATAGTGCTAAAAAATAATTTTCATAAAGTATTTTATAACAAATTAGGATCCTTAGGTTCAAACTCCCCTATCTAGTTATAAAAAACATAGTTTACAACAATATTTGAAACTACATGTTATGGAAAAAGATATATATATATTTATTTCACATAATTTACATAAATGAACATTACATGTAACAAATAGGAACATTATCTCATGAAAATATGGTTTCGTGTCTTTTAGGATCAAATACATAAGTATCTTATTTTATGATACTTAAGAAACATTCTCCACCATCCAACCACATTAGACCCCCTTTTATAATTATCATTAGTAATAATCAACTTCATTACATTTCAGATGGAAACATAAGAACGCGGTGGGATCAATCCTTTATAATAGAAAACTTATCAATATATAATGAATAGTTTGGTCACAAACATAAGAAAATATATGATCATGTGAGAAATATATTATTAAAAAGAATATAAAACAGTAATATTTTTTCATAAGTCCTAATATCATGACATTGTATCCCAATTAAAAGAAAATATACCATAACACAAAACTGTGAGATAATAATCATGAGTCAATGATAATAATCATAGGAATATAACCTAAAAATATGACATAAGTATTGGAATACTAAAATGTAATAATGAGAAAATATTTAATAGTTATCATGTCCCTGAAAAATATTTTGAAAACTGAATAAAATGATCATGTATGCATTAAATCATGTGAAAACCATATATTTTGTCATCTCCATAAACCATAATGAGAAAATCAATAATATAATTGTTTCCATGAACCAAAATATGAATGAATATTTATTTGATCATGTCTAAAAAAGATAATGTGAACATGGAATAACATGATCATGTCTGTACACAACACTTTTAATAAAGAACAATGTGATCAAGTACACACTCAAACTTGTGAAAAAATCATATTCTAATCTTGTTCGCACATAAAATTATTACATCATGATATTTAACACACTAACCAATGCCTTATATAGTGATATCAGACCCCACCCATCAAAATCCATAAATATGTGTTCCATTTTAAAATACTCATTCATCATATCAAAATGAACTAATGGAAATAAAAAGGCTTTCATATTATTTCCAAATTGATTCAAATAAATATAAATATAGGATAATTTAGAGTGATACAAACAGTAAATCACTTAAAATTAGTATTTCATAGATGAATTTATTAGGTGATTCATGAAACATAACTCCATTAGATTTATATATTTTAAAGAAGAAAATGGAAATAAAACATTGAAAATGAGTTTTTAGAAATCAATTTTTAACATTGTCACAAAGAGATTAAATTAAAAATAACTTTCAAAAATATTTTTTCTGTTGGTATCTTGAAGGAATTTTAAGTTAAAATATTAAAATAAATCCAATTAATGTATCCTAGAAAATAATTAAATGATTTCATTATGAAATGTAAAGTTAAGGATACAAATAAAAACATGAAAGAGAAATACTTTTTAGTATTTTGAACTAGTTTAATTTAAACCCATAATGATAAGAGAGAGATAAATGATCGTTTTATAAAGTGGTTAAATTAAATTTGAATATTACCAACTAAACGCATTTGTGTTTGAAGATAAGAATGTAAAACATTTTTAGGAAGAGTGAATATGGATATAATTGAATCCAATCTCATTTTGAGAGAATGAGAATTATTGGTTACATCATTAAATTTTATAAAGATACAAATCCATTATTGTTGTAATGACCTCAGTTTTTAAAGATATTAAAAATCCAATTGGTTAATAATTTTTGTATATTTTTATGTGAAAAAAAATTCAATAAAAATTACATAAGAAATGATTTAAAGGCTTTACCGGATGGTTAATCCCCAGTTAATATTTTCAAATATTCTTTGATGTATTTTCAATGTTAATAATTGAGTTAGCATGGGATTTTGTGGATCTTAGATACAAGACTATGATAGAATAAAAATATTAAATAAATTTTATCATGTGTGTTATATATTTTTTGAAATAATGAAATATCTCACAAACAGTGTCTCAAATGGGAAATATGACACCACCGTCAGGTCTGGATTAAGGGGTTTACCTAAGGTGGGACATAAATTTTTTTTTGCATTGGGTGTTCCGTAACATCGCACATGAGGATATTTTATTTAAAATTTTTACAAATAATTTTTTATGAAAAAATTTGATATACCAGGAAAATGGTGTATCATATGAGAAATAAAAAATTATCATCATATCTAGACTATGGGTTTTCCCCAAGGTGCGACATAACCATTAAGCATATTAGGTATTTATAAAAATTTTATGTAATATTAATAATAATTATATTATTATTATTATTTATTTCAGAGAAATTGAAATAAAAATATAAATGCGTGGTTTGATATTTTTTAATTATTTTTGTTGATGAATAACATTTTTCTATGGGTAAATGTTTTTTTAGGAGGTCAGTTAATAATACTGATATTATTACCTCTACCACATAAATTCAATAGTTTTTCTAAGAATAGTATCAGACTCTGATGGAATTTATATTTGAAAAATTAATGGTTTTAATGATGAATGATATTTTATAATGATAATAATTACTATTTTTTTATTGTTTCTATTAAATTTGGGAAAAGAACACATGTGTGTGGTATATTAAAATGTGTAAACATATATTGGATAAATATATTGGCATATATATATATATGATGATGTATATATATATATATGTATGTTTGGGTGTGTGTGGGTGTGGGTTTGTGTGTATAATGTGAATATATACGAGTTATTTATATATACGGGTGTACATATGAATATATTGGTGTGTTTTTTTAATAGGTATGGGGAAGCCCCCTTTTTTTATGCAAACAGACCCTCTTATTATTTAGGGAAAACAGAACCCCTTAAATTGCCTCTAGGCATAGTGATTATTAAACCCCATGAAAAAAACACATTGGTGCAAACTAGACTTGAAGGACCACACCATAATGTCTATTTTTTTCATTCTACCGCACTGATGACATCTGGATGAGACCACATAATTATCCACCCCTTTCACCTGCCACAATACTTCCTACCAGTGATTTATGCTTCAACTAGGCCTCATAGTTCCCATCATCATCCTCTAGGATACCCTAATACCATTTTTCCTACCAGATCATCCCTACCATCCAGCTCCCCACTTGTATGACACACGGCCACTATGGTCTCGTCATCGTCTGCCTAGTGACACCACTGCCTTGCATCAAATGTAGTTGATGCCACTCCCATCGTGGACCAACATTACCCAAACATGTGGCTTTGATGACTCCACATGGAACATCAAAAATCATTGGTTACACATCATTATCACCCTAAAATCCTCGTACTACTGTTGGCTCCCCACATAATGGATAAGAAACTACCCCACAAAATTTTGGGTGAAAATATTGATGCCGCCTTGTTTGGATCCCAGGCCAGCAGGTGTAGTGCCCCCACTTATGTACCACTCAGTTGCGGTTCTGGATATATGTATATACCGGTGTGTTTATTTATAATTCTTATAAATACACACATATATATAAGGAATACTTTATATATATATATATATATTAATTGATGACTAAATATATTTAAAAAGGGATATTTAAAAAAATGCATGAAGAAGACAATGAAAGTTTATAGGTGGTGCATGACTCGAAGAGGTGTGATAAATAATTAATGTGACCAAATAATAAATTAGATAAATCGGGGAAATAATTTTTGAGTTGAAAAAATATAAAAGGGAAAGTTGGGAGGTTAAAAATGCATAAGGGTAATTCCCATTACTCCTTACGCCTCTCTCCCATTCTCTCCCCCTCTCTATAATTTTTTAATTATTTACAAACCCCCTTAAATATATTCTGTGATACTTATTGGATTGAGGAAGTATCGATGTTGTTGGGATCATCTTGATTATTATAAATTTAATCATAATTATTTTCAAAGGTACCAAAGATTTAGTGGGATAATTGAACTCATATGTCAACCCTTTTCATCAATCATCATTATACTTATGGTAGAAATTTTATCACCTTTATAGTCTCTCTTTAAAAATGTTTCCTTGAAATGATTATTGTGTTGGTATTTTCACCATGATGCTTGATTATGACCTCTTGTGGTTGTGTGTGTGTGTGTACCATGTGAGACCATTTATGTTTTTTGTTCCTTTTGTGGTATTAGAGTAGATTGTTTTCATAACTGATTAAGATCACATGTTTCTATGTGTTTCACATTTATTTATCATGTCAATATACTTCCATGTATAATCTACCATGTATGTATATATTTTACCCTACTTAGTGGTACCATTTATGGTAATCAAAATAGGTGGACCTTTATGAATTTTTTATCATATTTAGGGGGATTGAGCATTACTTGTGATGATGGTGATGATGGGACTAATCATAAGGTAGATATATGATGATCCCATGGAAATTTGTGTATTAGGTACTCCCTTGAGTTTCTTTCCATATATTGAGCACTCTCTATGTTCTATACCATATTATGGAAACTCCGTAGCATCATGTGTCATATTACAGGTCCCCCTATGAGGTGAATTTCACATACCAGTCACTCATATGAGTTTAATACCACATATTGGGCGTTTGTGTGAGGTGAATTCTATATTTAGGGTGTTCCTGTGAGTTTCATGTCATAAAATAGTCATGATACCAAGATTTTGTTTTCAAAAGTCGATACACTATCCCAGATATTAGTTTGGTAACTATTAATATCTCTCATTAGTCAACTAGGATTGAGCCATAGTATGTACAATTGGGGTTTGTGGCATCTTGTATAGTACACAATCGCTTAGTTTTGAATTACAATTTTCTACTTATTACACACTTATTATTATGGAATGCACTATTTTTCATGATAACACTAGGTTAAGGGAAAATTGGTGGTGTCCAAATGAGTATTTTACTCACACCCTACTATATCATTTCAATACACATTTAGATTTCACGAGTGATATGGGGAATGGAAATGGAATGGTGGGGGATTTCTGATCATTGGAGCATAGAGATGGTAGGGAACTGGGAGGGACCCTATCTTTTATCTATTTATTAATCTAGTTTATACTTTGGTTTGGATAACCACATCAGGAGCCCATTTT
The DNA here is from genome assembly GCA_963277665.1 of Viscum album. Taxonomy (NCBI): domain Eukaryota; kingdom Viridiplantae; phylum Streptophyta; class Magnoliopsida; order Santalales; family Viscaceae; genus Viscum; species Viscum album. The sequence continues at coordinate 674,769,692 of OY728123.1, forward strand.
ATTATATGGAATTTCATCCATATATTTTTAGTTTTCTCATGTTAACTCTAATTAATTATTATTTAGATTATTACTTATTATTATTGGTCATATGACACGATACAGATATTATATTATCCCCAAATATATAATTGACCATTTCTAATTTTCAAAAGTCTCTTGCATATAGAGAGGAACACTTTAGGTCATGTAGAATCTTACTTAGATGTTCTTGTTCGAGCCGAGATGTTACAAATATAATTCCCAATAATAGGAGGAAAGAAATTATAATACTATAAATTAAAATAATAAATCAATATGGTAAAAAATTATTTAAATAGTAAAATGTATGAATCAAGAAATGAAGTTGAGTCATGAAAAAAATCCTTACATCTTATACAAAAATGGATTAAATATATCATGAATGTTAAATATTGAAATGAAAAATTAAATAGTATGAATAATGATAGAATCATGGTATAATACCTCAAATGGGTATCATATACACCATATAAACAATAATAGTTTCACAATACATAACATGTTTTAGAGAAGTAAATTTAAGATAAAAACATTAAACACATCATATTTTTTAAGAATCTTCTTAAATGGAGTTTATAAGAGAGAAATGTGAATCCTAATAAAATAATAAACAAATCACTATAAAATAGTAGGTAATGATGTACCCAAAATTTAATGATGGTTTTATATCAGGAATGATTATAACATAATGAAAGGATATTGATTTAAGAAAGAACATTACATTTTACTCTTATCTTTTGGAGAACCGCATTAACCTCCTGTATAATAAACATAAAAATATTTATAAAATATCTCATAAATTTATTTATATATATTTACCAATATAATAATCATTTAAAATAAATTTTTATACAATAATTAGTCAAATATTTTTTACCTTTTTCAAAATTTGGTAGTAGATTTAGTTGTTTCATGCATGATTTAAAGTGTCGATGTAAATCATTATTATTTGACACATAGTTCATTTTTATTAAACTATTTAAGGTACTATAATTTGTTTTCCATAATTATTTATGAATTATTAAGTTATTAACATTATTTTTTTATTGATAACTTATTGGGAAGAAATCAACAAGGACATGGTTTCAGCACATTTTTAAGAACAATTGTAGAATCTTAGTTAATAAGTTCAATACTAATATTTCCTTAACAGAATAAAAAATATAATTTTTATAATAATATAGTGTTTATACTTTAATTAAATTACTTGTACCATCACTATATGGTGATGATGGAAAACAAAATACACCACTCCAAAAAGGTGATCATACGCACATACACATAGATGAAAATTTATTTTTTTCATAGTATGAGAGAATGGGATGAAATGGTTAATCATTTAAATAATATTAATAATTATAATATAAAAAACATATCAATTCAATAAATAACCTTTTGAACCATATTTTTATAAAAATTTTGGAAATTGAACATGTCATTTTGTGGAGGTGATATTCTGCACATAAAATAATGGGAATTTTCATTTATCAAATGGTTGTAAGAAAAATAGAAAATGGTTTATATTTTCAAAAAAATAAGAAATTTATAAAAATACTATTTATAAATTAATTTACCTTTCATAACCTCCATGTATAGTAGTTATGAAATATTAAATGGGTTGCATCATGGAGGTGGTATTCTGCACGTATGCACGACTTTCGATTTCATTTATCAATTGAAAACGGGGAAAGGGTGTTAATGATTTTCATCTAAACATAATAAAATTATATATTAAAATAATAAATATTTAATTATATATAAATGAAGATTTTATATTTGGAAGTGATAGATATAAAATAAAAGTTGTTATTAAATTATTAGCACTCATGTTGATAACTATATCTTTCCCTTGGAGGGTTTCTTTGAAATGGTGGAATTAGGGATTTTCCATGGATCAAGGGGATCCATAATTGGGATTTCTATATAGTGGAATTAAAAAAGTATGGTGATGAAGAAAAATATAAAAATATAGTTTCCTAGAAATAGTATTGGATGTATCCATTTATAAGTTAGAAGAGTGACACTTTTGTGATAATATAAGGAATAATTCACTATACAAGGGTCAAAAGTATCCAATGATGGAAAATAAAGAAGTGTGGGAAGGTTTAAGGAAAATAATACATCTAATATTCATTTAGACACATAAATTTAACATTTTTATGTATTTTACTCATAGATTTTAAATTTAACCATTTCAGTTGTTACCTTGGTAATTAAAATTTCACATTTGTAATTTATTTTTATGGTGAAGGAAATTGATAAATAATTTGAAGCAAATTATAAAAAATATAAAAATATTTTTTTCAAATAAAATTTAAATGTATTGGAAAAAATATCATTAACATTTGCACACATAAATCATAAAAACCATTTTTAGGGAATGATTATTTATAAGAATAGAAAATTTGATTAGGATATAACTATAATTGATGTTAATTTACATTAAATTAATTTGTTTATTATAAAACAAATAAAAATTAACTGTATTTAAAATAATTTGAAAATTGAAATCCATAATGTTAACATTTAATTAAAATAAAATTTATATGACAATATTTATTGGAATAAAATATTATATTAGTTCAAAAAAAGATAAAAATTGTGAATCTATATTAAAAGTAATATTTTAAATATATCATTTTACTTATTAAATGAATCTTTTATTAAGAATAAATTTTTAAAATTTTTTATGTTGTTATTATTTTGTAAATATGTAATAAAATTCCTTGTATTTTTTAAAAGACTATTTTAAACTATTTACTAAAAAATAAATCATTTTAGAAAAAAAATACAAAATTTATTATAAGATAATATTTCATTGACAAATCAAAATGAGTAGTTAATTTTTTGAAGTTAAAAAATTAATTTTTAATAATTAAACTTTTAAATGGAAATAAAATATATAATGAATCATTGTTTTTAATTAGAAAATGACATTCATGATATTAACTATTCTTTTTTATTTTTCAAATCAATTAATAATTATATTATCATCAATCTATTTTTAACTTTAAAATATATATTATTATTAAATAATAATATATATAGTTCATAATAAAAATAAATAGTTCCTAAAATGTTAATTTTTTAGGATAATAAAATTTAATTAGAAAATGATTATATTAGTTATTTATCTATACTAATTCGGTATTATTATTTTATTGGTATTAAAAATGACCCCTTTATTTTTCTTTCTATATATATATTTCCTAACGAGTATAATTTTATTTATACCATAACTTTAATTGTAGTGAATATATTTATTTCTTATAATTTTGTTTTAATAAAATGTATGTTTATTATGTTTTTGTTTGGTGTTACGTGTGAACTAATATATCAAAAAATTGGATTTTTTTAGGAAATGATATATATTAAAATATTATAAATTTATATCCTTGATGATATGTGAAGGTTATTTCTTATTGAAATTTACCTAACTCAAATCATCATTGTTAATGCATAACCACTAGCTAACTTCAGTCGTCTTAGAGAACATTGTTGGAGCTGACCATGGAAAAACACTTGTTCAGATAATCTATTTTGTATGAAAATCCTATGGCTTATTATTTTGATCACACAAATCTATTATAATAATATGATATAACGGAAATGATATATTCATTTTCCCTAGTAAATGTAAGTAGATAAATCTATGTCTCTTTGGGAAGGATCCTAAAGAATTATTTCTAAAATGCATCTATGAATTCATTCACTATCAAAGGAAACTAAAACATATTTTGGAATTCTACTAATCAAAAAAAAACTACAATGAATTTTATATTCCCAGGTAAAAGTGAAAGAAATTATTTAGTTGAAGTAAAGTAAACCTTTCACTTATAGTAGTCAACATGGGCCTTAAAATTACTATAAAATCAATACTATTTATAATATTTTACAGTTAAATCATTAGGACTAATATGTACTATATTATTTCCACATGAATAATGAAAATATAAAAATACCGACATTTAAAACCCCATTCTATCCTTCTCCATAATAGTGTATTATCAATAAATTAATAAGACGTTAACACTAAATTCATACTTATCCGGTCTACTAATCACACTGATATGATTGAGTAAAATACACATATATCAAACAAGGAAAAGATAATAGTAGAAGGGATAAGAAAATGACCACATAATGATGCAGTTCCTACCTCATATTCTACTAGCATGTGCTCCACAATAACAAGATATTCATAACCTTTCTCAGATCAAACATAATAAATATTTCCACTAGTACTCAAATGTGATTTTTCTTTTTGCTGCTTCAGATTATCTATTGATATCCTTGATAGTTATATCTAGTGAGATCCGTTATCACTGACACCGTATTATAGAAAATTTCATAACACCCTTTCTCATATAATTTTTCCAAACAAATGACTTGTTATAGGACCATTAGAATAGTCTCACATTAGGTTTCTCATGTTTTAGCACTCGAAATACCAAGATACATACTCCATTCAGAAGATCCTTAAATCACTATCTACAATTGGATATCTACTGGTTGAGGATCATTCCTCTCTTGATTCTTCCCCTATAGAAATTATTATCTCCCCTAGGTCAAGGAAGAAAATATTTTATTCTCCTTTCGTCCATGATGTTTACTATAATCATATCCTCCTTCCTTACGCGTACCACATAGGAATGTCAATAAAATTGAATCACCTTTTATTAAATATAATATAGAAGGTCCCTCCCAAACATTTTATAAATGTGACTGTTAATGATGATTAAATGTAGTGAAAATTGTATCATATTAATAAAGTAATAATCATACTATAGCATTGTCATATTCCACAACTTTATCTCTTCAAAATATCAATATTTTCTCAACCATAAGGTTTTCATATTAAACTATTGATTCAGAATCATCTAAAATACAACCAATTTTATATTCTCATCTAAAATGGATTCCTTTGTCATCTTTCCTCACATACAAGCATCCAACTATAGTATTCAATTAGAAAAATAAGCATTCAATATCTCAAGGGAATGATGAAACTAGAATATTTGGATGATCCTATATAGCCAATACCTAGATTTATGCATTTTACATTCACCCTTATAGCTATGTGGATTGTAATTTTATAACCATGAAGAAAGATCTGATTCCTTATATTTTTCTGAATTTGGACCCCTTACCAGTTCCTAAATCGATTTGATGACGATATTAATGTTTTAGTAATACCCTCTAAATTCCCATATCTCTCCTTTGGCACACTCTCGTATTCTATATTTCATGCCTATTTCACATGAATAGTCTCTCTATGAAGAGGCATCCTCATAACACTATAAGATAATAAATAATATCGCACAAAGAACTACATATAAATTCCCTATACCAAAATCATAATATATATATATATATATATATATATATATTATCCAAAATCTATCTTTATGTGGCTCTATTAACCCTATAGTGACTCATTCATTGAAAAAATCACACAAGAAGTTAAAAAAAATAAAAAAAATTATTTTAAGAACAATAACATTCAAAAATATTTTTGAAATCATCATCATAAAAAGAAACAATTTTTAATATCTTTGTTAGAAGTATATCATCCATAAAAAAAATCCAATTATGATATATGAACATAATACCCATCACATGATTTGGTGGTTTTAGACACTGATAAGGTACAATATAACAATATCTTATAAGGAATATTTCTATTAAATTTTACACCCAAAACATTGGTATCCCAATTCGTACCATAAAAATTTTAGTTACACATTTTTATCGAAACCTCTTGTGTCTTAAAAACTATAGTATCCATTTCTATCAACTTCCAAAATGCCATTCTTTAAAACCTCACACTAATACCATTTTATGATGACCCTATATTGGGATCCAGAATCAAGAGTTTTTGTCGGGACTACCACATGGCTTCAGGAACGTTTCCCGATAACTAGAGTCAATGAATTAATTTTTAGGGATAAATATAATCATAAAACAATGATTTCACATCAAATATAAATCCAAGTATACCAAAAAAATTGAAAAATTTCCAATCAAAATTCCAAAAAAATAATTTAATGTAAACTGAAGAAAAATTGAGCGTAGAAGAAAAATAAGCAAACTAATGTACCAACATGACATGAACACCTAGAATATTACTGTCACTAGAATGTGAATGGTATATATAATCTAATGTATGGTAAAACTCATCAAAATATCCAATGAAATCATCTCCTTCGATCTATATTCCATGAGAATAAAAGCCTTTCCTATACCTACATCACGACCTAAAGAATCTATAAATAGACTGAGATTTGTATGTTAGGTTTCATATAAATACCCATTAAGACTTACTGAAATAAAAATCATGAAATAAATTGAAAAACAAAACCTAAAAAAATTATCATTTCCATACAAAATAGGTTAATATATTTAAAAAAAAGTTATATATCACAAGTTATAGATAATCAATGAAGTAGATGAATATAAGGTAACAAATAATTTACCAAATAATGTAACCATTACCAATTTCATCCCAATAGAAAATACAGTAACAACCATTATAACCAATGGATAAATTATTAATAATTGAGCACATAACAAAAAATTTCAACATTTGATTATAAAATAAACCATATTTTGGTCAAAACCAACTATAGTGGTTTCTAGATTTCATATCCCACATTATCCATGTCACATAAAAACATAAATCATCACCTCAACCAAATTAGTTACCCTCTTGTACACACTCATTACTTATTTTCCATTTTTTATAACCAATATGTTCAATTATCTAAACATTTTCATTTACCAAAATAGTTGTCTCAAAGAATTCCATTAAAAAATCATAAATATAACCAATTTATGATTAACATAAAATCCATTTTACAAAAATATTTTAAATCTAACCTCTATGGTTTAAATATACAATCTATTCTAATCCAACTACCATGTTTTATACTATAGGCCCCACAATTTCATAAGCTTAATGATTTAAACTTTCCAATAATTATAAAATAAATTTTACGAAAGTTATTTAATATGTCATGAAAAAATAGTAAAGGAAATAAAATCATAGTGTTCACAAAAAAAGGAATAGTAACCCCAATAGAAGTGAATAATCTCTACATTTCTTAGATAATAATTTTGAAATGATCTGAAACCCCATTATTTGACAGCATCTATAATAATCAAATCCATATAACCATGTAATGAAAAAAATTAGAACATTACTATTTTATTCATGATCAAAATCCATCATCCAAAACCCAATATATTATCATAAGAGATAGATATACCTAAATGAGAAGAAATGAAAAGGGAGGGAAAAAGATCAATTAAAGAGCATGAATGATCCTTGATGTAAAATCTAAAATCTGTTATTAATATGATTAATCCAAGAGAGAATCAAAACATTTTATTATAGAATATAACACCCCTATATATTAATATATATTTTTATTTAAATAAATCATGTGTGTTTGATATCTTGTGATACAAGTAACACTAAACCAAATGGACAATGATTTATTTCAATGTGATGGAATAGTACAAAAAAATAAAAAAAAACACATTATGGGATAAATAATTTTATCATAATTATTAAAATTGATGAAGGAATTAAACCCCAATTAAATAAAAATATTACAATGTTGAAATTATCATCATTTTGAACATCTACAATGATTATACCACTAATATTAATAATAATAAAAAATCAATCACATTAGAAATATGTTAAACATCTTTAAAAATAATATAGGTGATATAATGAATGATTTTCATTATGCATATAAGGACATTTATAGGAATCTTATATGATTATTATATATATGGTCATTAAACATACAACAATAGGACATATGGTAACTTGATATGTTGTCTTTGGATATTAATTGTATGTAATAAGTTTATTTAATTTGTTTAATTTTAATTAATAAATAGATGATAATATAATTAAAAAAATAATAAATATTTTTTAATGAAATTGGAAGATAATAATTATATTAAAATTATTTATTATAAAAAAATATATTTTTATTCGTCACATATTATTATTTTTAATATTTTTTTTAAAAATTATTTTATGTGTTTATAAAATCCAAAAAACTATTAAAATACCTATGTATTAAAAAATATTTAATGTTTAGTATTTAAATAACTAATGGGATGTAATTAGTATCATTTAATGCTAGAATACCCAATTTTTCAATTAATTTATTTTCTATATTTTTTGTTTTTTATTTACTTGAATTGAATTAATAATTATCAAAGATTGATTTCAATTAAATAAGTTATGAAAATATGTATTTATTTATACAATCACTAATAATGTAATTATTATTATTTGGAAGAAATATGAAAAATGTATTTTTATACTTAAAAAGGCATATTTCTAATAAAAATTCATTCATTATGTGTTATTATATTAAAACAAATTTTTATTAACTTTATAATTCATTCTAATAAAATAATATTCATATTTAGTCTCTACATGTATAAATTAGTAAACAATTCCAATATCATTTTTAGGAATTTTTTTTACAAAGGTAAAAATTAAGTTACCAAGGTATAGTTAAATGAGGAAATGGGGTTTAAATAATGCGTAATGTCCTAAAATATCATTTAACATTATATCTAAATAGGTGAATGGTGTAATTTTCAACATAACCTTATCCTATATCCATTATTGTTTACTTATTATTAATTAGATCCCAAAGGAACCCTTAGTAGAGGGTGGATTAGAGTGAAACCAATTTTAAATATATTATAAATATTTATAGATTTATCATTTTTGATCTTATTCCTATATATTTTTGAAATGATTTAAATAAATTCACTAACCTCATAATCTCATTAAATTAAAAAATTAAATCAATAAATAAACAATAAGAAACAAGATTATTTTAATATATTTCACCTACATTTTCTATGTCCAAGGAGCTCACAATGATTGTTTGTTAATTTGAAAAAATCCACTACTATACTAGTTCAGTGTAAAAAATGGTTTTGTCAATCCATACAGGGGATCATTACTTGTAAAATAGTTTCAAGGTGTGATTACTTCCTACCTAAGGTGTTGGGATAATATGGTTCTCTTATGAATTCTCTATTCTTTATGGTTTTATGTTTTGAAAATCACAAACACATTTTCTTATATTTTGAATTTTTCATTCTATTTTACTTATGGATTTGTCCTTCCATTTTACTTTTATATTTGTCATTCCATTTTAATTACAAAATTATTTAATCCATTTTACTTAAATATTTATTAATATACATTACATACATATCTTTCAATAAGTTTTACTTACAGATTTGTCAATCTGTATTACTTGGAGATTTTTCAATACGTTTTACTTATAAATTTGTCATTAAGTTTTACTTATATATTTGTCATTAATTTTTATATTCAAATTTAACATTATGGTATACAAAATATTAATATTTATTGTTTTAATGAAGCCTATATGATACTATTTCTATGATACGGGTGAATCTATGATACTGTTTTTTTAATACCTTTCTCACATAAAAATCTATAATATCATTTTTATTATTATGATACTGATATCGGTAAAAATATCATAACTATTTTATGACACTGGTACCCAAAAATAGTGATACCATTTTTATCAATATTATTCTCAATTTTTTAAGAATTTGTTTTTTGGATAATGTTAGAGTTGTTTAATTTATCATTCCAATATTATTAGATTCGATGTTTTCTTATACTTAAAATTAATCTAAAACTTATAATTTTTTCTTATACTAGAAATGATGTCGTACAATCTGTTAAGATCTAGCCGTTTTCTGCTTGACCCTTGTCCAGGTCCCTCTAAAGTTTAAGGAAAATATGATGGTTGGAGTGGATCCGACCATTGAGAAGTTTTTCTTATAAATAAGAGTTCATTTCAATGTGAAAAAATGGGAGTGTATGAATTTGATATATGTGAAAAAGATGGGAATTCATTTATAGATAAAGAGTCCCTTACAACTCGCAGTGCGTCGTACGGATGTGGTGAACAACCTGTTCAGCCGAGAACAACTTGTTCAGACTTTCTTTGTGCAGACTCCGATCGTGCTAATCGTGGAATTCCAGGTTTGGAAGATAGTAGTTCAGATTTCCTTATAAATCAATTTCGTGAAGAGATTGCAAGATAGATACCGATCTTTGGATTGAGGACTTACCTATGTTTTGGTAAGAGATACTTTTTTGAAAATATAAATTAAGGAACCTTTTTCCATGGTTATTGGATACCATTCTCTTTGGGTTAAAAGGTGTCTTATTATTACATGCTCTTTATTAAATTTTTTATTTATTATACTGAAATTTTAACTTTGTTAAAGTTAGAATATATAAAATTCTTATATATTCAAATTTTTTTACTTTAATTATTTTAAATATTTTATACACATTAAGGTAGAATATTTATTTTTAAAAATATTCCTTATGTTTTTATCTTAAGGTTGTAAAGTTCAAGAAAATATTTTTTTAAGAGGGTTTGTAACTATTTGTTTATGTTTTTTATAATATGTTTTCATAATGTAAAAAAGATAACATTAAGAAATAGATTCCATAAGGGTAGGAAACCTTCCTTAATAATGTATTTACACCATGTTTAAAGGTTCCAATGGAATTTTTAAAGTATATAATTTACCCTCTCTTGTATTTTTATAATCTCATTATACTATTCGTTCTTACAATTGGTATTAGATCTAGTAGCTCTGCCATACTAATATATTCCATTTGGTATCAGAGGGTTGTTTCTACGATACTCACTCACATATAATTATTCAATATTAATTTTCTTTTATTTATAAGAATTTACATCACTATTAATTTTTAAAGAAAAAGATTTTTCATAATGGATGGAATTCATGTTGGATCTCTAGTAAATCATAAACCTACTAGACCATAGATCTTTTATGGAAATGACTATTAGTACTAGAGAGACAGAATGAAGTCATTTGGGAAAAATATATGGGTAGAAAACTACATTATGTTAAATAGAGACTATAAGATTTCGGAAAAAGACCTTAGAACCTTCACTAATCCAGAAAAAGTGGAATACCAGCTGAACATTATGGTATGAAATACTTTTCTTTATTCCATGACTAGAAATATATATAGCCAAATTTCATCTTGTGAAGATACAAATAGCATTTGTAAGATGCTCAAAGTAACTCACTTTGGAACTTCTAAAACTCTGAAAACTAAAAGAGCCATGCTCAGAGTTGAGTATCATGGATTCTATTTTCCTTATAGAGAACCCATATGTATTGTACAACAAAGATTCATGATTATCGTTACATAAAACATAATTATACCACTTCTGTGAGTTTAATTTCAAAAATCTGAGAGATATTCTTGATATCAGTAAGTAAAATTTCGTTCAATAAGATGAAAATAATTTTTGGTGAATAGTAACTTTTTACTTTTATTTATCATGGTTAAAAGTAAATAGAGTATTTAAGGGTAAACGTGATATTATTATTACCCTAACACATGTCATAATTCTATTAGATAAGTGTAATTTGACCAAAATCAAAATTAGGAATAAAATATGATATTATAGGTCCAATTGGATTAGATTAGGACATTTATTATTATTTTATTTAAAAAGAGTTAAAAGGGTTAAAATCAATGTTTAATAACTAAAACATATTTAATATAGGGTCAAACAAAAGAAAAATTAGACTATAAATATTCATTAGAAAGATAAAAATATTTCCTACATAATTGTATTTTATTTATAATTTTTAGACATAAAATAATTTAATAATTAAATTTATTTATGACACAATGATGATGCAGTAATTACATAATTAATGACATATTTAAATAATGGATATTAAAATATCCAAATAAATATAATTTGAGACTTTTTATGAATTCCACTAAATTTCTAGGTTACGAGGACATATTAGGGTTGGTTTGATAAATTCTGTTCAAAGTAATAATGTTGTTATGAATTTAGAAAAAACAAAATACCAAATAGTGTCAAAATTGAAAAAAAGAGTTTTTAAAAGAAATATTATATTATTAATTGATATTATATTCCAAAAAAATTAAGGGTGAGCCAAAGGACATAAATAATATTATATATGTCATTAATTAACCACTTTAGATTCACTTGGAATTTTATAGTGTGTTTATTATCTATATAATATAAAAATAAAAAGAGACGTGGTAAATGTCAAACTTTTTAACTAAAGATAAATCTAAATGATAAAGTTAATATAGTGACCCAAACCTATCCACAACCTATTAGTTGAGTGTTTCTCGACCCATCCCTACCTTATCTTTGAAATAATTCATTTTTAATCCATTATAAACTGAAAATTATTTTATTAAAAAATAATATCGCTAGCTTTTCCTAAGGTTCCCCTCACCCCTCTTATATTAGGGATCTTCCTCTTCTCTCTAATTCACACATTCATAGAAATTTGGCTTGGCTAAACGTTACCCAAATACCCTCTCAACTGTCCTCCCTTCATCCTAGAGGCCTTCTTTTGGTCACAAAGACATCTTAATGATCCCTTTTGTACAAATCAAGAGGAAGAACCTGAAGAAGAGGTAAATATTTCATCACCACTTTCAAGTTCATTTCTTCTTCCAATTCCTCTTTCTTTGTTGTTTCCATTCTAATATAAAAACTACAATATTTTATATATACTGTGATGTTATTATAAATATGGTATAACCATATTCATTATTCAATCTATCCTTTGAATGACATGTCACCGTACATGCATATGTACGGCTTACCGTCTCCACATCGTGGTGTAATTGTTATTCAAAACATTATTATTTTTATAGTTATAATAATAATGTGTAATTGATGTAATTAATAAATATAACAGGATAATGATTCTTTATATATGATATAACATCCAATTATATATTATTTTTACATCAAAATAATGATATTGTCGCTCGTACATACGTACGGATTACCGTCTCCACGAACGCAATGAGACTAATTCCCCATCGTAATCCAATAAAGAATAATTTTCATTAGATTTTTAAAAATAATTTTTAAAGACTTAATATAACTCTGAATATTAATTAGATACATCCTATACATAACAAACATTACTTACATAACAAAACATACAAAGGAAAATGAATCAGTTAACACTCGAAAAGATGATACCACTAAAATATCATTAACAAAGAAATATTAATATCATATATGATATTATATTAATGTATATGGTTATTGTATAATTTAATAAAAATTATTTCACCATTATACAAGATTTTATCCTACCTTCAACCAAGGATAAGTACAAGGTAAGGGTTCACTATATAATCTCTTCATTATCCGAGGTTGTTTTTACGTGAGTATCTAATGGGACCTCTTTATCATCTACATCCATGTTTCCTAAAAATGTATTTCAAAACATCTTTAATATTTTATATATTATGGGTTAATTTCATTTATACCCTTGTTTGAATTTTAGAAGATGTTTATAATTAAATCTTTTTGTTGTTTTCCAAATAATGTCCTTTATAACATTTTCAACAAAATTAATGTAAGAATGTTTTTTTAACTTATACAGTAGGGGTGACTATTTTCCTCCATTATAACATCGTTGAATCTCCCCTTTCAAGCTTATAAAAATATTTTCAAAATAAATGTGTTCTTCATAATTATGGGACTCTTAAATTATTTCAATATATAATGAGATATTTCTCTAAAAAAAGGGTTTTAATTTCATCTATGTCGACATCCTTTGATGGATTTAAAGCTTATTTGAAGTTGATTTACTATGATACAAAACATTTATATATTATTTAAGGTTTTTTTATTTTTTTGAATGTGGATGTGTTATTTTATACCATTCATGGTTTATGGATAAATTATTGACATTATGTATGTTAGTTTTAATAAGAATGTTTTTGTTATGTTTAGACCTTTTCATATGAGGAATGCATTGGACTTAGTATCTGATGGGTGTAGCCCGCTATAGCACCTCGATTCATCGATAAGTCTCATGAGACAAACTAGTGTCTTGGCACAAGGCCTTGAGAAAATCTTTTTTGTATTCTTGGAAGAAGGCCTTGACTATGTGGTTATGAAGTCTGGAATTATGCATTCCCTCATTATGAATGTGGCTATTGATACAGAATGTGATGATTCGACTAGTATAATATCCATGTGAATATATAAATAGAATTATTTGATTTTGTCTTTTTCATATTATGCTTATGTTCTTGTTTAAAAGGATTTTTTTTAGTCTTATACATTGTCTTAAATGTTTATGCTTATTTATGAAAGATTATTCTATATTGTTATCCTTATTGGGCATCTGAGCTCACCCCTTTCTATGTTTCATTTTTCCCAGGATGCGAAGAAGTATATTATGACTGACCTTCAGGGCCAGTCTATGGGATCTCAGTGTTGTCTATGGATACAATGTTGCTGTAGTTTTCAATTTTTTGGTGTATTGTAAACCTTATGATGGTATCTACTACTTCCAAGGATAATAAACTAATCGGTCGTTAGAGACTTGATTTTTTTTGATCATGCCAATAATATATAATAATGCACAAACTCTAGGATTCTATGGTCGGGGAATTACAACTAAGGTGCGGAGTTTCCTTTGGTAGGATGGGTACTATTGGAGGTTTGTACCCAACTTCTATAGAGTGGAAACACCCATGAAAGCATTTAAAAAGAAGGGAAAACCCTTCGTGTTGAAAGAAAGATGGCATCAGATATTTCAGCAGCTGAGGTAATGCTTGACGAGTGCTCTTATATTGAGGTTGGTAGAGGAGTGAACTTACTTTGTGGTGTACTATGACACATTTGGAATCGGGCATGGTTGTATCTTGTTGATTTGAAAAGAAGTAATTTATAATGGTTCATGATAATTGTAACCACAAGGGTAGAACTATGTGACTCATGACCTTGAGTTGGCAGTGGTAGTCTTCGCACTAAAGATGTGGTGACAATACCTTATGGGAAAACGATTAATCTTCTACTCTGACCACATGAGTCTCATGTATATATTTTCTCAGAAGTATCTAAATTTGATACAGTGAAGATGGCGATAGTTCATCTATGACAATGAATTCGAGATATTCTATACTCCTAGAAAGCGGAACGTGGTGGCAGACATGCTCATTAGGAGATTCAGTTAGAAGTTGCTGAGTGAGGTGACATAGAAACTAGCCATGATGAAGATATCCTTCGTGGATGATGATGGAGCAGATTACCTTCAGTCTATTAATGTCACTCCCCCACTCTAATATCGAGTTAGGGAGGAATAACTTTTGGATGTTGACTACAAGGCCCTACTTTCTCAGTTATCCTCATGACAAGCTCCTAGTGTATTTTCAATACGTGGGGAGTACGTCATCCATTTCATAAGAAACACTATAGTACCAGTGGAATTGTGGGAGGAGGTGTTGATTGAGTCACATACATACCCTTAAACAGTAAATCAAGGTGTGGTGATGATGTACTAGGCCCTCAAACATTAGTAGTGGTTGTTGGGGATGAAGTAGGTGGTTCCAGAGTTTTTCTTGAGATGCTTCACTTGTTAGTGAGTGATGGCTGAGCACCTGATTCCATTTGGTTTGAAAAAACCCCTCATGGTAACAGAGTTGAAGTGAGAGAGATTATTTATGTGCTTCATGATGGTATTACCACTTACATAAAGGGGGAACGATACCATATTGGTGATCATAGACCAACTCACCACGTTGGCTCACATAATACCCATCTATGAGCATGGATCAGTAGAGGGATTAGGATGCCTCTATGTCCCAGAGATAGTGGGAATTCATGGGGTTCCTTTGGTGTTAATTATAGAACATGATGATATCTTCACATCCTAGCTATGGAATGGATTACATGATGCATTCGGGACTCATCTACGCTTGAGCATAGTGTTTCATACCCAGAATGATGGTCATACAGATTGGAATATTAGGGTTTTGGATGATATTCTATGTTCTTGTATCTTGGATATTTTTAATAGTTGGGAGGACCATTTTCCTCAGGTGGAGTTTGCGTATAGCATCAGCGATCACTTCACCATTGGCAGGGCACAATTTGAGGAAGTTTATGGGAGGCCTTGTAGATCACCTCTCTGTGCGACAGACCCAAGCGAGTTAGCACTCATGGGTCCAGAGTAGGTATGGGATACCACTGAGAAGGTCTAGATCACCCAGGAATGGATGAGGACTTTACAGAGTTGGATAAAATCTTATGCTGAAAGGATACCAATACCCTAGGTATTGGAGGATAGAGACCATATGTTCCTTCAAGTCTCACCCAAAGGGGGATTGTGGAGATTTTTATGGGGTGACACGTTATCCCTAAAATTCATCAGCCCTTTCTAGATTCTGACTACAGTTGGAGTGGTGGTTTTCCACCTAGCTCTACCCCAAAAGTTGCAATGGGTGTATTATGTTTTCCTAGAATCCTAGACAAGGATATACGTGCACGACCTTTCTCACATCATAGACCATGGGGAGGTGGAGATTGACACAGCGACGACATTTGAGGAGTACTTGGTGGATATGGAGGATCGATGGGATATGATTCTTTGTGGATGGTTGATACCTCTGGTTTACGTTTTTTTGGAATCACGAGAATCTTAAGGAGAGCATGTGAGAGCGGGAGGACTAGTTTTGTGCCCAGTACCCCCTTCTTGATAGGATAGCCCTTATTTTGCCTTACGAGGAAGTAATGCCCAAAAGGGGGAGTAATGTATTATCATATAAATTTAGAAATTGTTTTTTAAATTAAATGGGATTATTTCAAGTCCAGGTTCTGAGACGGTGTGTGATTATGAGTCATGGTGTGCCCATAATGGTCCATCTAAAAAAAGATTTTGTTTTAAATATCACCCTTGAGCGGTTTTCCAGAAAAAAAATAACTCTTAAATTTTTTTTGTTCAGATCAGATATCTGAGGGCATTATTGCATTTAAGATGGATATTTTACCCTATCCGTGACTTATGTTTAGATGGCATGAGACTCCATTAAGAAAACCAAGAAATGTAATAACCATAAATAAAATTATTAAATAACATTATTTTATTTTTCAAATCTTTTTAAATCACATATGTTGACTTTGACTAAAGATCAAAGACCACTGCTGGGATCTTGAGGGTGTGATTTTCTTAGGAATAGACTAAAATTGGCTAGCGCGGGCCAACAGTGGAATGTAGTTTTTGGCTATAAATAAAATAATTAATGAATATATTTTATTTTCAAATCCTTATAACTCCTAAATGGTAATATATATTGGAAAATTGATAGTATAATTGAGTTCGTGAAGGTATTATTTTCTTTAGGTAGATCCAAACATTGGACAGCAAGGACCAATAGTTTTGGCCTGTAAATAAAATAATTGAAGACAAGTTATTTTATCTTCAAATGATTATAACTCCTAAACAGTAACTCCTAATGGAAATCAGAGAGTACCATTGAGTTCATGAGGGTATGATTCCCTTAGTGGGATCCTAGCATTGGTCAGCATGGGCCAACTGTGGAAGTTAGTTTTTGGCCATAATTAAAATAATTATGTAAGAATTATTTTACATTCAAATCCTTATAAATCCAAAATAGTAACATTGATTTGAAAACTTGTAGTACCATTGAGATCGTGAGGGCATTTTTTTCATTGGATGAGATTAATTTTGACCGGCATGGGTCAATGGTGAAAGATAGTTTTTGAAACTATTTAAGAGAATTAAAATGGTGTCCATACATGGTTTTTGAAACTTCTAAATGGGTGCCCAGATTGAAAATATGAGGGCACCGTAGCATCCAGAATAATGACATTACCTATGAATTGACCAAACCCCGACCAGACCGAGTCAAGGGAAAATGTTAATTTTCAGATGTTTTATGAAAAAAATAAAATGACCATTAAAATGTTTGTTTTCTTCAAAATAATTATTTTTCTACAACATAGAGATGAGCTGACTATTTCATTCCATAAATGAGGCATCATAATGACTCTTTAATTATATCTTAGTAGAAACAATGTTTCATAAATGAAATAGCTTAATGACGTGATGAGTAGACATGATAGAAATGTTATATCACGTTTCTCTTTTAATGAGAGGATGAGGTTGAAGAAATACATATTGATGGGTAATTATTCTGATGAATGAAGAGAGACTTCTCTATAATGTCGAACATTAGAAAATCAGAAAAGGGGTAACGAATCCTTAAGGAACAAATCTGGGACCAATAAATGACAAACATCAATGGATTCGAACAGACCATGAATCCCTATAGAAAAATCTCCATCAGGGACATGCATTCCCTTAGATCAAAGCATCTATAGGTAGGGGTTTACTTTTTAATTTTCATTGACCCATTTTTCTTTCTAAAACAATGAATACAGATCAACCCATGAACAGATTGATCTACGAGTCTCCTGTGATTACGGGAGGGTGTTTGTATTGGGGTTTTTATTTGGGTTATTTTTTTATAGTACCTTAATCCCCTCACCCCAAGATTCATAAACTCTATCATGGAGGAATTAGTATGACACGAATTAGAACTCGATTCCTCCGCCTTTGGGTTCTTATGTGTTCTTTGTGACTGCACCTTAAAATTGGTGGAAAAAATATCAAGGCCATTGCATGGAATATGATACTCCAAGGAGGCTGTAGGTGCAGACGGTTCGAGGAAAGGACCACTGGAGCGGACCTGGTGGTCCGAAGAAAGCACACTAGTAGCGGCCCGCTCCAGCAGCCGTAGGTTGGTTGTGACGTGCCCCGACGGTGCGCTTAGGTGGAGGGAGCATCCGACTCAGGCCACGCTGGTGCTACAGAGGGTATCCAATAGTATGATAGTGGTAGTTAGAAGTGGACACAGCCAACCAGCCACCTTGGTGGAGCGGCCCATGACGTGATGGGGCTTGGTGCATCGGGGACGATGTCTAGGAAAAGGGGCAACTGGATTCAACCGGCCAGGTTATACTGAATTGGACACCCAGTAGGCATTCAAGCTGTAGAATACTATCTATCCATATGGGATGGACTGGGGGGGCATGAACCGGGCCACTAAGAGGCATGTGCTTGAGCTAATTCCAGACCATTTTCATGGTACAGGTTGAAGGAATATAACCGGGCCGCTGGGCAGCCTCATATGGGAAAGAACAGGCCCACCTATTACGGATTGGGCCGGATGGAACCGGGTCGCTAGGTGACCTGGTGGGATGGAGCCACGGCTGAAATAAACTCGGTCGAGCAAGGCCTAATGGGCCAGGCCTAATGGCCAGGTCGGACAATGTCGGAATAGACCCGAATCGGATTGGGTTAGTCGAACTAGACCAGGTCATGTGAGACCCATAGGCTGGATTGGTTAGGTCAGTCTGATTAGGTTGGACAAGGCCTAGACGCAACCAACCACTACTTTCTAAATATAGCATATCTATTAGATCTGGAGTTCTAATAGCGAGCTATTTATGGCATTGGAACCCTCAGGATGAGGTGTTTCTTTTGGAGTTCTCTAAGGGGACATTCATGGAAGTTAAAATACAATGAATGGTATGAGGAGTGGATTCTTCTAGAATCAAGTGCACTATGTGAAGGAATTTCGCAGCTAGTTGAGACACGAATTCCACTGATAAGCTTCCCAATGAGGACCTGCTATAAGCATCCATCTGTGGACCATATATGATTTCCTGAGTGGTAAGAGACTCTGTGTGACCTAATAGGCCAATGGTGGGGAGCATCATTGTGGGACATGGCAGACCCAGGGTACTGATTAGGGATGAGTACCTCAGCCTAATGGCCTAAGTGGGAAGCGATTCTGTGTGACCTAGCAGGCCCACAATGTGGAGTGGCTCTATGTGACCCAGTAGACCCACAATACACATCATGGATTAGTACTTCATTAGCCCAATAATTTTAGTGTTACAACTGATTTACATTCTTTCCATTCTATAGATTTTACCTTCTTGAGCTGACATTACTTTGTTCATACCTTATTTTATGGTCTTTGCCTTATGTTTCAGGGTCCTTACTTAGTATTGTGTTACTCACCCCTACACGGGATTCTACCACACATGCACTGTCCCATGTAAGTCATTAAATCTTTGAAAGAGAACTTCGTGGTCCAGGGCCTGGTGGTTCTTACTCAAACAAGCCATATGGATGCTTTGATGGAGACCTTGGTTGTCTAGGACTAGGTGGTGCTCAATGAGATGGGATGGACGGGTATAATTCAATAGATATGGGAAGCCACCCATTACCTACCCTTTAGGTGGGGTCTCGAGCAAATAGATTGTGGTAGTTTTACTTCTCCTTGTGGTTTTGGGTTTGTATTTTCGCCCCTGTGTACTTTCAGTTTGTATTGTACTCTTAGTAGTTGTCTCAGGGACAGTTGTAGTTTATGTTGTGTTTAAATTCCGTAGTTTGATCTTTGGACATGTGTATAGATTTTATAGAAAATTCCTTACATTTTAGTGATATTCATACTCAATGCTATCCTTCAGGCTCTGACCTGTGAAAGGCGGGCTTGGGTTAGTCACGACACGGGCTTTGGGGGATGGGTTGTGACAATATACCTCAACCTTAGTCATCTTATTGACCTTAGTAGTTATCAATAACCTTAATTATATGTCTAATAAAACATAATTCATTATTTTATATAAAACATTTACATATATAAAACTATATAGTTGTATTCCCATAATTTTCTCCCAAAATATGTTTAATAAAACATCCAAATGGGTATTTATTCCTTTTAAATTATAATCAACTTTAGATTCATTAATAAAAGATAGTAACTAAAAATCATAAACTTTCTTCATTTGAATCACAAACTTATTATATTTGGGAATATTCTCAATGTTTTTTCAAAGGGTTATTATCTATATTCTATTTTTCCATAAATATAGGTCTTAAGGTTTCTACTAAATTTGTTATGATAGTAACTATAAAGACCCTGAACCCAGTAGCATGGATTTTGTGTTTATATTATTACATTGACACTAAATACATGAAATAAACTATAAGGGACATAATAAATTAATAGTCTTGGAAAACAAGATACGTATTTGAGTTTCACATTATTTTTTAAAATATATAATACAATATAGTTTTTATATAACACCAATGTCCCCTTTTTTATATCTTGTATATCAATCATAAAACACATCATAGTTTCATGGGGAAAGGAAATATAAGAAAGGGGTGAGCTCATATGTTCAGTAAGAGTATGAATGAATTGGAATCAAAATATGTAATGATAAATATAAAAAGGTAAATAAGCAAAAAAATATTCTATTTAGTCAATTACCTAAGCACAAAGACTAAAAATGTGTCAATAAATGATATTAAAAATATTATATAAACATAATAAAATGATATATAAAATTTTCCATGAATATCAAAACTAATCAAATAATAATATAAATATCAACAACTAATTATATAATTATTGAATTCATAATATTGAACATCAGAAAGCTTTTTTTGAATCCTTGGAAAAGAATTCTAAAAATAAATTCAAGTCCCTATTACAAAACATATATATAAATGGATAAGGACTTGTAAAAATTCATATCTATTTTATATTATGAGACCTACCAATTAATAAAGTGTCTATGTAATTATAGTCCTCACTCATCCCATAATAATTAAAATTCATTCCTTATATGAATAAATAACACTACTTTTTCAATATATCTTAAAAACCAATAACTACCCACATTGAATGGACTATCATACAAAATATAGATATTTTACAAATTAAAATAAAACAGAAACCTTCTAAATAAATATGGTGGATAGTATCATTATTGTATACCCCCAATATAGGATTCAATAAAGTATTTTTAAATAATTTAAAATACATTAACGTGTTTACTGGACAATTTCATTGGAAAAATAGCCATTTCACATTAGAAATATATATTTTTTAAATTAAAAAAACAACACATAGATTAAATAAACCATTTAATTTGAAAATAAACTCCTAAAATTTTAAATTAATCTTCAAAACATTTTGTGGTAGTGAAAATGGGAAATTTTATTCAATCCATATAAGTTAAAAAAATATTCCATTCACACTTTATAAAAATGTTAAAAATTACCTCATTCAAAAAAAAGTTTGATGATTACATGAAATAAATTTTATAAAATTTAATACATGGATAAATATGTATTTAAATTTGCATTAGATAATATTAAAAATATTATTGAACTATTTTTAAAAAACATGGTATGAGAAGAGAATTGATATTCAACTAAAGAGAGAAAAAGAGTCAACTTTTTTAAAAAACATTTTCTCAATAATTAGAAGGAAAAAATATATAAATATGATACTATTACATAAAATATTCAAATATAACCAGATTATAATAAAAATATATTGTTTTTAAGATATAAATATCCAAAAATTCTTCCTAATGAGATACAAACATAAATAATCCCAAATAATGACGAGATTGTGAAATAATCCCTCACCCCTTTGGTAACTTTTGAATCATAACCCCCCATGAATGATATAATTTAAAATGAAACATTAAAGACCATAAATATAGTTTTAATATTAAAATATTATATCAAAGTATAATTATATACACCATAAAGAATAAAGAAGTGGTGAATATGGAATATGTCTCATGAAAGTAAAAGTGAGACGAGAAATCCTTATATCAGGTCCAAAAACATTAACATGTGTTCTAACCTCCAAAATAATAAATATATATATATATATTATAAATATATTCCATAAAAATAGTCAAATATATCATACCATATATGATATTCATATAACCTTTAATCACCCATTTATTCAAAAATAATATTAAAAGAACAGTCTCATGTGATAATTGTTTGATTTTTTCATGTATGTTTTAGTTAGGTAGTTATAGTCCTTGTACATTGATGATGGTTATATCATCTATATAATGTTAATAATTATATTATTATTATTTATATTCATTATATTTATAATCATGTTCATATTTAAATGTTCTATGTAGAAAAATGAATTACACCATTCATAGAGATAGTAGGTCACACATAGGCATGAATGTTATTTTGATTTTTTGACAAATAAAAATAAAGATAGTTAAATAATAATTATAAATTATAGAATTATTATTATATCATAAAAAACATATTTATTTATCAATTTCATCCTTATTGCAATCTATTTAAAACAAAAATGAAAAACTAATAATATCGCTCTGTAGTTGTGGTAGTCCACAGTTATGCACGGGCGACATTATTGTATTCAAAAAGATTAAAAGTAAAGGAGGTAAATGTGATATTATAATATTTAATAATTATAATATATAAATATTAAACCTATCATCATAACTATAATTGGATATATGTTGGTAGAAACTAAATTGTAACTCTATGAGAATATGTCAAGCTGTGTGTATGCATAAACAACACATTCACTTCTCATTTGATAGGAAAAAGGGTGGATAACGGTGATTTATTAATTATAACAAATTTTTAGTATATTGGGGATACTAAAGGTATTATTCTATTATAATACCAAATATTTATATTAAATAAAAGAATAAATAAATTGAAATTGTTTGGGTAAGATGATTACCTCTTCATTGAGAAAATCCTTTTAGATTGCATCTTAATCCTTGAAGGGATTGTCTTTTGGAAAGTTAAAAATATATAGATTGTTTTTAATAAATATATTAAGGAATTAAGTTTGGTATATTTTAATATTCATTGTTCGCATTTTTATAAACCAGTGAGGGAGGATGTTCCTTGTTATAATTGAGGTGCGGGGAACTTTTAGAATTCTATAGAAGATTAAAATTATATCAAATTCATTATATAGATAAAAGCTATCCAAATAGAATGGTTTTATAACCTATGGTATTATATTGTTTAAATATCATAAGAATATAATTTTATAGAAATATGCCCAATTTTAAATTTTATCTTTTGGTTTTGCCCTTAAATAACCTATTTTAACAATAATTGTCATAAAAACTTTTTATCTCTTAAAAGTATATAATTTTATATATACAAGGAAAATTGGATCATAAATAGAAATTTTGTTAAATTTTAGACCATATATTAGTCTAAATTTGAATTCTAATGTTTTTTATAATATTTATAAAAATAAATAAAATAATATTCAAATAAAATGTCATTAATGACAATTTTGACTATATTAATTTAATTTAAATTTAAATAAATAAATAAATTTTTTGAATTAGAATATAATTATTTAAAATTTACCAAAAATTTCATATATATATATATATATATAATTCTTGTGGAACATCAATTATTTCAAATTGTATTTTTTTAGTATTTTTTTAATAATATACTCTATTTTTATATTAATTAAATAAATTTGGGTTGGTATTGTGCAAACATTTAATGTATCTATTTAATACAAAAAACATTTACTAAATTACCATCCTAAAAATATGTTTATTATTCTCAAAAAAAAATTATTTTCATTAAATATGTATTTTAACTCAATTCTATTTCATGAAAACTTATTTAACATGTTATTTTGACTTTAAAAGTCATACACAGGAATTGCACAAGAATTTAGATAATAAACTTGTTATATAACTCCCAAATTTATGTATGACTTTAAATATAATCTCTAATAATAGATATTTAATAAAAAATTCTATCATGGTTCTTTTCAATCTTAAATATTATATTTACTGTGCCAAATTTTACTTCTTCACTACTGTGTAATTTCTATGTTGGCACTAATAATGATTTTAAAATTTATCATGGAAAAAATACAAATTTTTTGAAAGTCTTTTTATATTATATTTTTAGAATTTTATAATAATTTATTCTTTCTATATGTTTAATAATTGTTTTATTATTTTAATATCTTTGTGATATAAAAAAAGATACCATATTATATAAAAATAATATTTTTTTTACTCACCAAAAATATTAAGTCTCAGAAAAAATCTAAAATAATACTTGGATAAATTTGAATTGATGAAACCAAAAAAAGTTAAAATTTAATAAATTCAAATTTTTTATGTAATAGAAATTAATTTTAATATAAATGAAAAAAACTGAATGAAAACCTAATTTTAGAAAAATTCCCTTTAAGTATAAAAATGTTTTTTACCTAATTTGACAAAAAAATTGTTTATAATAAATGTTATTGGATTAATAATAGTTTCATAAAAATAATTTCACTTTTTAATTATTTTAAAAATAATGTTGTACTTTTTTATCTTTGAATGAAAAAATGTAGTTTTCAATAAAATTTGGTAATTTTCACCATTCACTGAAAAAAAATCTTTTCAGAAAAATATCAAAACATCTCCCTAATATAATTATGATATAATATTTTTAAAAAAATCAAATTATTATTAAATAACTTTTAAAATGTTCCAGAAATTAGTTTTTATATATTATAAAATATACTTAGAAAATCATTTTTAAGAAAAAATATTTTTGAAGCATAAAATAACATTACTAACAGTTGAGTACTTATTTATTAAAAATTTATCAATGGAGTTTTTTGATTTGGTCCTTTATATATATATATATATATATATATTTAAATTTCATAATTTGGTTAATATTATTCATAATTTCAAATTCAGGGATTTGGCTAGAACAATTATATTTAAATAATAATATTGATGGTTCTTTTATGCTCGGTATTGCGTGTTGTGCACACTATCAAATATTACACAATTATTTTTAAAAATCATTGTGCTTCAAAGATATTATTCATTTAATTAGTTTCTTATACAACACATTGATATAGGATCTTCTTCCATGAGAACAAGGATCAGTATGTCTACCTATGTACCTCTTCAATATCTTTAGCATCTACATAGAATAGTTCTACTAGTCTTGAAACTCCTTCCAATTATACTAAAATCATAATTCTCTATAGATTCCTTGAATGATCAACAATATCTCAAAATAGTGGATCATTATCTTTACTCCTAGAAACTATATATATCATAAACTCTTGGAATCATAAAATTCAAAAAGATAACTCTCTAAATTCTATAGTTTACATTATTTGATACCTATAACTTGTTTATATTCATAAAATCATCCTGAATATCCTTTTTAAAATATTGTAAATAATATTTCAATATTTTAATTATGTATATCCCATGGTATTCATAACTATGATATTCATATTCATATTTTTCTAAAATTCATTATCAATTCATCAATTAAAGATGATTGAAATCCCTTTAAAATCTTCACTTAAATCTCTTAAATATGTTTTATTCGTTATTCCATGTAAAATTTAAATTTTATAATATCAAATGTTCTTATAAATCTCAATATTTCTTCCTTAAAAATCATTTCTTAAAAATCATATGTTATTTTCCTGGAATCATGTAATCAGTTACATCATAAAAATTGGCAATGTGGTTCACATTGGCTATACATCAATGGGGTACATAGATCGAATCAGTTATATGTTTCACATCAACTACATTATAGTATGTGCATATGTAGATTCATTTACAATACAAGATATGTCTTGTAGGATGTTTAGTAACATTTTATTCCAAAAAATGCTTTATATTATATTATTCTTTTTGATTCAGCTATATTGATCTACACTTTTCATATTCGCATATGTGGTACATTCAGTAACACATATTTTTTTTATGTGACGAAAACATTTATGTGAATCTAGGATATTATACATTTCTATAAAATTAACTTAGAACCTCTTTACCCACCATCCCACACCCCTCAACCGCATCAACACTTCTCAAAAATATTGTATACATTTCTCTTTCATCCACCAAAACATGTATTTTTATTCCTTTAAAGATTGTCTAATAAATCATCATAATTATCTTTTCCACAATTTCATGAACATCACAAATAGAGTTCTTCATATTTTCCACTCAAATCCCTTTTCCATTGATCAAGGTAGTAGTGAAATCATCTCACTGAATTAAATGTAATTTTTATCGAGAATAACATCCAATGGCTTCTCATGATCACATTCATTATTTCCTCATATCACGAAATTACAGAATTACATTGAGTCTCTAAAAAGCATGAAATCCAATTAATTATCATGAATCAATAAAAATACTCTATGCATCATCCTCAAAAAAAATATTTAAACATTTAATATAATATAATACTTGGTGACAAAAATATCCTCATTTATTTTTGTTGGTAATACCAATTATTAATATTGAATGTGTGTGTGGATGAATTATGTATTTCTCACTATTATTTAAAATAAAATTTAGATGTCAATATGAGAGACTTATCAAGTCTTATTTTCTTTTCAAGGAACATTAATTATATTCCCCCTTTTGTGAGATATGGATAACATCACATGTTTCACTTAACAAATATCCCTTAATTGGTCTAATCTAATTATAGATTGTCAAACCCAGTATAAAAAAAGTGTGATGAAACCATGTTTTTATATATTGTACACGCGATACCATCTATGAGATATCATGACAAAAAACACTTTCTTTCTCAAATAGGGGATGCATTAAATATATATTTCCTTTGAAAGAAAAATATAATTAGTATACATCTCAGCACACCCTAAATAATATGAAGTACAAGTCGTGTAACTCCATATTTTATCACCTTTTGATAACTTACACTCCCCCATAATTAGTTCATTTAATAAAATCATAATAAATTTTTTTTGAGTTTGACTATCATATCAAGACCTTCATGTTTTCAAAGCTATCATGAAATTTTATTTTTACTACAAAATATGGATTTGAAGCTACATAATTAATTTACTACCCCTGAAGGGATGCTATCCTCTTCTTCCATCTCTTATATGTTTGTAGTATCCATGAAGACCAATATATTTATGTCATTCATCCATGAAAATATAATGATTATTTTTTACTATATGGTATATACAATAGTCAATATAACCCTTCAATATTTTAATTTATTGAATGAATAAACATGAATATGGAATAAGAGGACCTATTATTTCCATATAAATAACATTCTTGATAAGAGATTCATCTCCCCCTTAGTCATTCATTTATTCCAGTCTCTATAATTGAATCTGTGTTTAGACTCTTCCCCTGAACTTCTTCTTTATGTGGACTATATTTTTCACCTCAATCTTCTGTATTTTTATGTTTCTAGTTGTGGAAAACTTAATATAAATTTTCATATTACCTTATAAAACTATTTTTTTTTCTTTTAGGAACAACATGATTTTTTGCATCCCATAATTATTTATACAATTTAAATTTATTATTAAAAACAACTAGGAATTATTTCTTCTCATTCTCAATATTCCCTTAATCTTCACTTGTCTTACCACTTATTTATTTTGATACCTCCTTCATTTCATACCATTTTGAAACTCTCATTTTTCACTATCCATCATACCTCATCCTTGGGACCTTATAAACTAAATTTTCCACAAAATATTTCCATAATTTGAGTTTTTTTATAGATTTGTGTGGTATAGATCTAGTCACTTATTTTGTTCTCTATGATTTTTTACTTAGATGCGGTATGAAATATATCCTTGGTTATTACCAATTTATTGATAAAGAATCATTAAATTACTACGGATAAAAAGTTTGTACATATTTCCATTAAAATTAATAAAAACATTAAAACTTTGATCTTATTTATTGGTTCTATATTTGTCTAGATTTTTTTTGATGTTTACTTTTTTCAGAGTGAGCCTCAATTTTCTTTGAGGGTTGTGGCCTCCATGGTAAATTATTCCCTTACATTAATGTGGAAGACTACATCTTAGTTTTCCTATCCCATCCTTCTGTATGATTATTTTTGTGATATTTATTGTTAGTTATAATAAATATACCTTGGTAATTAAAAGTCAAATATTTTAATTGATTGTTGTCACCATTTATCTCACCATATTGATAATATTTTCCATTAACATAAATTGATTTATTGAATTATTCTATAGATTTGTTCCAATAATTTAAAACTATGAACAATATTTTATTTCAAACAACACTTTTTTTAGACATATTATTTCAAAAATCCTCACCATATTTTATAGATAAATATAATTCACTTAATACTTCTTGATCTCATCGAAATAGGTTTCTTCCTCACTAATTTGTTCTTCCTTCATAGCAACCACTGTTTTGTTTTTATTTTCATGATTCTTATTTTATTTCTTGAGGAATTGTGTCTATAACAGGTAGAATTATCATTTTTATTTTATCTCCCACTCATGTGATGTCAATTATTCTTTATAATCACTACTAATTAATGAATAAAATACTTTAATAACAAGATAGAAGAACCCACATTCACTATATGAAGAAAAATTGACAATGAATATTTATTTTTCTCTCTATTTATAGTTTTATCCTTACTTTTTATGTTCTTCTTTTTCTTCTTACCGCATTTTTATGGGGTCTCTCATTATCTGAGTCATCTTATAATTCATTAATTGTCCTCCTTGATAAATATTTTGTATGATCCAGATTCACCACAACTGTATCAACTTTAGAGGGTTCTCAGTATTTACATTATGTTTTCCCCTTTTAAATCCTTTTGATATAGGAGGAGAAATTCGATTGAAGTCATCATCATCATCATCACTATCAAAATCACATGATTTAATAGTAAATCTTATTTACCTTTCCCATTCCTCATTGATTCCAAATTTATTTCATCTCCTACATTTTTCAATAATGTTAGTGCCATTATCATATTATAATATATGAGTAAGTTGTGTAACTCATAAATTTTAAAATATTTTCATTCTTATAGGGGAATTTTTTTTAAATTAAACAATCATTGAATGTTCCTCATTAGTTTTTTTAAATTATGGAATCCTCTTACTTCTGACCAATTCCTAGAAGTTTCTCACAGTCTCATTTACCTAAAAAATTAGACATCAATAGTCTCATCATCTTTCATCTTTATATATTTAAATTTGTTAATCCAAACTTTAATTTTGGATTCCTATACTTAACAGTTACCATTATTGATTCTTTTAAATTTTTCATGGATTTCCATGGCATTTTGGTGACCCATGAACATTGTGTAGACTTCTCTCATAGATACATCAAGATATAATTTTGAACCTTATTTTCTAACTCCAAATTTTTATTATCAACTTTATTCATTGTATCTACTTCAAAAATTGGTGGAAAATCCACTATTATAATATATCACACTTCCCGGACGAGTAATAGAAGATATGGTATCATTATATTCCTCCAACAGAGATTATTTATCACATAGAATGTTGGAACACATTATTTTTTAAATGAATTATGAATATCTATGTCTAAAATTTCTTTATTGGATACTCAGAGGGAACCTGGATCTGATTCCAATTATGAAGACCTAGGCTAGATGCACCACTATGGGTGAATACATTTTCCCTTTTAATTAATTATATTTCTTCCCAAATCAATATCTAAACCATTTTAAATTTCTCAATCCAATCAATTATTTCTCAAATCCTCACCTACATGTGCAGTAATAGAGAATGTTAGTAGAACATGAAATTTAAAAGGATTGGTATAAAATAATACTACTCACTACCTTGGTTAGACCCCCAAACAAAGTTACTTAAATAAAACAAGTGATTACATCCATAGAAACATACATTATGATCTACATTGATTCATTGAATTCTTACACATCTTGCACCAACATGATGGTGAAATTATCTTCATTAATATGGAACTGAAAAATAAAGATCTCATTTTTTATCCTTGGTTACTACTACCCCAGTTGTAAATAGTATCATTCCCTATGATCATATAGATCACAAGGTCTACTAATTTACCATTTTTTGATCACCTGTATCTTTTTAGAATAGGTTTTTTGTTCTTGAAACACCTTCCATATCTATTTTGATCATTATTCTCCTTAGCATGTTTGAATACTTAAAACAATCTGATGACATCAAATCACTTTATTAACTAATAGATAATATATATATAGTACTATATTAGAATTATCAAATTAATTATGAGAGGTCTCCCAATTCTCTAAACTAATTTCTTCGATTCCTAGAGCATATATCCAAAAATAATCCTGATTATATTTTAAAAAATATCACAGTAAATATTTACAAATTTAAATGATAGAATCCCTATGATCTTCAAAAATTGGATCTAATCATTCAAATCATTACAAATATTTCTGATTAACTCTTCGGTTAAAATCATTTGAATTCGCATTCAAATATTCATTTAAATCTCAAGAAGGATCAGGATTCATTCTTTCACATTATATTTAATTTTTTTGATCTTCATAATTATTTTCATTCTCTTTTTAAAATCCAAAAATGTCACTTATTTAAAATCACTCAAGATTTTTATGTCCTCATTCAATAAACAACATCACAGAAATAAATTACTTGGTACACTTAAGATAAATATTATTCAGGTACATATATCATATTGTCTACATAATGGTATACACATTCATTGATTCATCTACATCACTATAAAAACTAAATAGGAAATTATTATTTGTGATTCCACCCAAAATTCCATCATACCATATTAGAATATATGATTCATCTACATGTATATACACTTCTCATATTTAAAAATGTGGTAAATTTGGATTCAAATATTTTTTTACATGATAAAAATAATTATGTGAATATAGGATATATTATAATTAACTCATGTTAACTCAAACCCTCTTTAGTAAATTTATATCCCGTCTTATCCATTTTAAACATCTAATAAATATTTCATATAGTTATACTTCATCTAAAAGAACTTTTTTTATTCCACTGAAGCACAACATTTCAATCATCATAATTAAGTTTTCCACATTATCTTAAACATAACTAATCAAGTTTCTTAGTTTACATCATCATGTATCTTTTCCATAGAACATGGAAGTAGCTCAATAATTTTATTTAATTACAAGGATGCTTCATTAAGAATGAAATTCAATTCCTTCACATGATCACTTTTAATGTTTCTTCATCTCACAATCTTAATAGATTAAAAGGATGATCTAATAAGCATGGAAACTAGTTCCTTCTCATCAACCCATAAAAATTCTCTAAGAATAATCATCATCTCCAAAAAAACATTTGGACTATTTAAAACAATTGAAATACTTACTTTGGAAAAAATTTTGTTTTGTTAATTTTTATGACTATGTTATATCAAAAAAAGAGATAAAACATGAAACAATATATGTTGAAATAAAATTTAGATAGGTTAAACCAAAATAGTCATAAGTTGGACGGATGGATTGATTGGTTATGACATCTTAGGATTTTTTTTAATTACAACATTATTATTTTTTATGGATTCTATTATTTAATAGTCACACTAATCATTTTGATTTTTATAATGTTATGGAGAAAGAATCATGAAATTATGGTAGGGAAATGTATTCTAAATATTAAAAACATCTCATTTGAGGATAGATATATTCACCAGATCAAGTCATGAATAGTATTTAAGAGTAATAATTTGTATCCCAATGTTTTTGATATAAAATTATTTTTTAAAGCTCTTATTGGTATGGTAATTTCCTACGATGTCTATAATTCATATATAATATAATTTTTTGGGAACATGATTCCTGAAAATCTCATTATAATTCCATCAGTAATATTTGATGTAATTTTGGGCATTGACTTACGCTCTCTAAATAGAGATCATATAAATTCCTAGAATAAGGGAAATTAAATTCAATATTACAAGTCATCCAATGATTGTCTATTAGTGGAAGGTGGACTATGAACTTTGTAGGGGAATCAATTCCCTTATATGGGTCTGAATATCTAGTAAAGTGGGATATTTAGCTAAAATGATTAGGGAGAAACAGAATATTACGGATATGTGAATTTTGAATAAATACATTGATGTTTTCTAAGAATCTTTTTCAATTTCTCCTGGATCCTAAGGTTTATATTTTAGTGTTACTCAATACAATTGTTATTCATATATAAAATAATTATGTTTTAATATCTATGATATTATAAGAGGAATTGAAGAAGAAGATCCAATAGTATCTGAATAAGGGGTTTTTATGACCATGTTCATTACAATGGGGTGAAAATCCTTCTTTGTTAAGAATATTTTTGAATCAATGTGTTTCTTTATTGACTATCATGAAATTAACAAGACCAAAATAAGGAAAGAGTATCATCTAACCCATATTTATGACTTGTTCAATTAGCTATGGGGGTCTTAATAGATAAAATATTTTGAATTTTATCTTGATATAATCAATTAATATTGAAAATAGAGAATATTCCCATGATAATCTTATGTAAAATATATGGTCATAATAAATTCATAGTGATTCCATTCAGAATTATAAATACTTATACTATCTTCAATGATCTAATGAATATATACTTTAGTGATTACCTTGATCAATTTAAAGTTGGCATTATAGTTAATATTCTCATATTTTATAAGAGAAAATAAGAGTATAAATAAAAAAAGTGGATGCTGAGGAAGGCCAAGAGAAATGAGAAATGTATGAAAAATTTAGCATGTTAAAATTGTGGATATATAAAGCATAATTATTGGTCAATGTATTCACAATCAATGAAATATTAGTGGATCAAATAAATATATAGATATGAGGATAGATTGAAGAATATTTGGTAAATGTCGATAAGAATTATTTATTATGTGTATTTAACTATATTAAATATATAAGAAGAGAAGACGCCCTTTTCAAAAGAATACTACTTTTAGAAATGGTAAATGCCAAAATTAATGATAAAAATGGGGATTTTTCATTATGAATTAGTTGAGAAAAATTAAAATTCAATAACCATATATAAATGGAAAAATAATCGTAAGGATAAATGGTATCAAGTGTGGTAAATACATAATTTTTCAATATTTCATCCATAATAAATAAATTTTGTTTTGAAATAAAAAAAATGATCGAAAAAAAAGACAATAAAAATTTAAAAATAAAAGAAACTGAAAAAAAATATTGAAAACATTGGGAATAAATTTCTGAAAAATATACTAAATAGGTCCAACTAGATTGGATACTTTGTTGAAATGAAAAAAAATTCACAAACCTTATCTTGAAGACAATTATGTGATCCTCACATGAATAATACTTTTTATGTTTTTATATAAGGAGCAATTCACTTAATAATGAATATAAATATAGTATTTATATGTTTCTAAAGATTACACACACAATAAGAAACAAATATTCTTTATAAAAATTCCCAATACACTATTGTATTTATTAGAACCTCCTATAAGAATAATGTGGTGTATTTTATCTATCATGGAATCAGAGGTTTTAAAAAACCATTCATATATCAAGGGAAGTTTGTAAAGCCTTCCAAACCTCATTTGGTTTTTTAATAACTTCTATAAGAAAAACAAATATCCAATAGTGTAAATAATTTTGATATATTTGATTGAAAATATTTAATATCTAAAATAAATTATTGGATCAAAAGGTGCAATTTTGTATTTTAGAAAACATTTTTTAATTATTTTCATCAAATATTGTATATATAAAATGAAATTCAGGGAAATCAATACACTTTGGTGAATGTGTAACCATTATAAAATATTCATCTATGTCAATATACTCTAGTTTTATAGTTTTAAAATCAATATTGATGTCATATAAAAGTATGAATGCATTCCTACAGTTACCTTTCATTCCCACATTTCCAAAATCAACATGCGAGTTCCAAATCATTTACTCATTTGTTTATGTAGTTCCCTTATAGGCCTGTGCGTTCCATCTTATTCCCTAATACATAACTGAATAGAAAAATTCATCTTTCCTACTGTGTTTATATAGAATTCCCTATAAATATTCTTGATTAAAAATAAATAAAAAATTCATCCAATAAGAGATAGAGAGAGAGAGAGAGGTAAACACTCATAAATTTAAATGGGAATTTAGATTCTATTCATTTATTATGGGAATAAATCTATATTTAAATACAACTACAAAAGGTACATTTATTAAAAAAACAACATGTGGTTATTTTTTGTGATTAAATATTACATAGGTCTCCATTTGGGAATTCAGCATGATCCACCCATGTATTTTGAAATTATATACATACATGTAGGATACCATAAATATGTAAGTATCAAGGGATAGATTTGGCATATACACTCACATAATCTATAAAATATAAGGATACTTGAGAAAGATTTCAATGAATCTATATACGTATCATGACTAATAGAACCCATAATTTCAACATAAAATTTTTCATGATCTTTCAAGACTATGTTCATATTAGTTTAAAATGATAGCTTTCCCATCTATAAATCACAATTTTTATCCATTTATGAAAAAACCCTTATAAATGATTTGGTTATTCCTCTATGGTATTTCCTTCTATAAATAGACCCAATATAAAAATAATGTAAATAATACATTAATTTCATGATTTAAAAATTACATTGCACAAACATGTGTGCAACATAAGGCCTAAAAGGATTAGTGTCTTGGATATTAGTGAATTAAACATATTCATTTACAAATTATTATATCATTTGACCATTTTATAGATATATCACATGATATAATCATATTCAAAACCTATGTATTGGAATGAAAATAAAGGGGTGATCTCAGATGCTTATTAAGTGAAAAACATATCACAATATAGAATATCACAAACATGAAGTAGAACATGAGTATGAGGATAAATATATTATCATAGGACTATAATTTATAAAAATAAAACACATTAGAGAAATATAATTTTATAAAAAAATAACTAAGGGAGCCTAAAATTTATGACATGGATCAAAATACATCTCAGTATTCATAAAACTATTGTTCATGACATAAAAGTGTGGAATGGTTTAAAAATAAGCTACAATCATTAAAAAATGAAATTTCATGGAAATTAAATACATATTTAAAATTTATAATGACTTGAAAAAAACATATAAATATGGTAAAACCATAAGCAGTGGAAAATAATTTTCATAAAATTCATTATTCTCATGCCTATTTGTAGAAACTCATTATGTCAATGATGGTAAATGTGATCAAACCCATTATTACCATGATTATGAGAAAAAAATAATTGTTCCCCTTCATTTATATCTCATGGTACATAAGCATAAACCATTTCATTGGAGGTAGATATAATACCCCAACCTTCATTATCCATGAAATTGTGGGTCACATAAAATCAACCATCATATCATAAAAACCCAATGGGAAAATATTAGGTTTCTTAACAAATTCAAAAATATCACATAACATGGACTTAAGAAATTATAAGATATCCAAAATTACAATTTATAAATGGAATCATATAAAAATAATAGATATAGTTAATAAAGTATTACTTGATGAGAGGAAATCCATGGAGGAAAAAAGTGAAAGTATAAAAGTTCACAAAAAATATTTTAAGCATTGCTACAAAAGATGTGGTGAAAATTTATTTAAATAAAATTCTAAAAAGGAATGATAATAATTTTTAAAAACATATTAAAAATGGGGCCAAATAAAATATATTTTAAATTAAATGAAAAATAAATCAAATAAATTTGATGTGGTGAATAATAAAATAAATTTGATTATTAAAAATGATTTATAATAATTTGTGATGTTTTAATTTCCATCCATGAATGTTTTAATTTGTATCATTGGTAATGAAATTGATAATATATTTTTTTTGATGATTCCTAATAAAAAAGTTGTTTTCTAAATAAATTAGTTTAATTATAATCTCAACATTCAGAAATAAACAAAAATATCATTTCTAATGTATCAGATCATAAACATGATGGGTAACATGAGGAAGAGAAAAAATATCAGGTCATAAAATAACATATAATAATACTAAAACATTTTAAAACAAGATAATATCATAAAAATATCACTATAGATTTATAAATTTTAAAATATAGCACAACATGCAGCTCAATAATCATAAACAATGCGACAATGACCTAAATGTGAAAAATAATTTGAAAATAATGTATAGTAATGTAAAAATAAAATCTAAGGGAAATCAAATGCATCTTGAAAAAAGTTCATATCTTTATTAAATACATAGAAATGTAGAATAATATAAAAATGGAAACCATTATAAGAAAACACATTATACCCATTCCTATGTTAACAAACTATTCTGTGCATGCCTACAAATTTGAGTAATCCTATTAATCAAACACCTATATAAAAAAATCATTATATCAAATTCTACTGATATCATGATATATAAAATTAAGCCAATTAATTTTATGTTGATATAGTACCCCACCAGTAATCATCAATATATATTTTTGATACATTAAATTAATCATCATTTCTTAAATAACACATGGAAAAAATAATGGGTTTCTTAATCTTTTCAAAAACAAATAACATACCATGTTATTAAGAAATTATACAATATAAAAAATATAATTTTCAAAAATTAATAATATCATTATTACAGATATAGGCTGATAAAAACATTCCTTCATTATATATAATCCTTGGTGGAAAATACAAGGGAAAATACACAAGTTTCATAAAACATTTTAAACATTATTCAAAATAATAAAGTGAAATTTACTTTAAAAAATAGAATTTATGAGATGAATTTTTAAATAAAACTAAAAATAAAATTTTCCCAATAAAATATACTTAACAAGGAAAAAAATTACATATAATCAATTCAGAGTGTAAAATAATTAATGAAATGACATTAATAGAATTTTGAGGCTTTTTAAAAAACACAACATGAGAGAAATATTGAAATAACTCATTTCATAAAATTGTTAAATGTAAATTTTAAGAATTTAAAATAAAATAGATATATGGTTTTAGTTAAATTAAAAACTTTTTATATGAAAACAACTTGTTTATGGAGGTTAATATTAATTGTAAATAATGATAATAATTATAACCAACATTATACTTTAAGTTTATACAACATTTTATCAATGAAATGGTTATTAATGATAAGAATTAATTTTTTCATATAAAATTATGAAATTAAACATACCTTATTGGAATTATAGGATCAAATAAAACTTTATAACTAAAAGTAAGAAATACTATAGACCAATGTATCAAAAATTAAGTCAAGAAACCACTTAAAGATTTTGTAAATTTTGATTCAAAACCCATGGGGGAGAGAATATGCAATGGAACATTAAATATGACGATACATAACATTCTCTGGATAAAAAGTTTTAAATGGGTAGTATATATACCCTTATAATAAAAACATAGTGTATATTAAGAAATATATCTCATGGGATAAAATATTGATATGTCAAACCCTTACATTAAATTACTACTTAGTTGATCACACTCTAACCACTTGTATAACAAATAAAACTATCTTAATGAACTATTTCATATCCTTATTTTTATCCATATCATTTAATAAACTTAAATTATAGATATTCTCTAAATTTATATTATTTAGTAATTATATATTTTCTATATCGAGTGTGAGTAATCCTGATCATTTTGGATTATTTTAATAATTAATAAGGTTGTTATTCATTATTTTCTAACATTTAATATTTAATAGGCCATTAATGTTAATTTTAAGGACTTTTTTAGTATTTTATTTTGTTTTAAGTTACATTTATGAGTATTTTAGTCTCAATACATGAATATGAAAATGATAACAAGTATGTTTTGGTGATTCTGGATGAATAAAATGTGTTTTCTTAATTAATGAATTTAATAAAATTGTAAAAATTTCAGGAAGAATATATTTATAAAATATTTATATCATATGATACATGTAATAAATTTCCCATAGTAATCCTTGATATAAATTCATATCATTGATCAGGTAAGTGGTTGAACCGACCCAAACATGAACATGCTATGATATATATATGAGTATGCCTATGCAAGAGATCATTTGGTTATAATATCATTATCAAAAAATTATTAATTAATTATTAATATTTTATTAATTTCATTAATCATAATATTTATTATTAATAAGAATAATGTAAATAAAATCTACATTTCTCTTATAAATACATTTATTTTCATTTTGGTATGTTTGTTTCAGGTGGTCAGATTTAATGTGAATTCATATTTCTAATATTACTTATTTCATTATAAATTTATATTTACAAAATATAAATCTTGAAATAATTAACATATATATTCCATAAAACCATTTCTATAACAAAATTTGAATGATGGAGATAAAAAATGGAATGTGTCATTCACGGGGGTGGTAATCTGCCCAAACACATGAGAATCATTTTCATTTTTTCAATTAAATGAGATGGTATTAGATAATGGTTATAACATAAATATAATAATATTGTATTATATTATTTATAATTATTTTACTATTTACATATGTTAAAATTTTATTTTGAAGAGTGAGGATAAGAATGATAATGAATGCAAGTAAAACAGTTTGAAATACTTACATAAAAAATTTGAATCTTCTCATAAAGTGTCCTTTAGAAATGAAGGAATTGGGGAACAATGTTGAACATAGGAGTTAAAAAATGTATAGGGTATTTTTATGAAGTAAATTGGGAGGAGTTTAAGCTAATTTTGAACTAGTGGTACGGCTTAAATAAGGTGTAAATGAGATCCATTTATAGGTGAAAACGTGGGGCAGATCATTGAAAAAGATTTTTCAATAAGGTGTAAGAATAGAAATACATGAGTGTTAGGTGAGTTTGGTTGGAAAATTTTTGAGATAATTTTAGATTTGAATTTACATCATAAAAAAGTTATTTTATATTGTATATGTGTCTAATTGATTTAGAAATATTTGGTCCATAATAGATTGAAAATTTTATCTTTTATAAAACATGACCAAATATTAAAAAAAAAAATTAGATTATCAATAAAAATAAAATATGAAACTTATTAAAAAATATTGACATGATAAACCTAGATTTTAAATTTATTTAATATAATATATTTTATAAATAAAATATAATTAAATTTTAAATTAAAATATAAAATGTGTTTGAAATTATTTTTTAAAAAAATATATTTTTAATCATTATGTCTTCTAAAAATTATTTATAATTAATTACCAATTAAATGATATGTAATTAATGTTTTTATATGTCTGAAAATCAAATTAGAGTTTTAATTTAAAATATATCCATTTAATTTTTAAAAAAATCAATATATAGTAATGTATTGTTCTTTGAAAAATAATCAGTTTTCTATGTTAACTAATATTTAACTTGGTGACTTAATTTTATGCCTAAAAAATGAAACTAACTCCATTAATTAATTGGTTCATTTTGAAAAAAAAATCATTTCGTCTAATTAAATTTTTAAAAGTGGTAAAAATTAATTTAACATAGTCACTCATAATTTCTAAAAACAATTTTACAAAACATGTATCTAATAATCATAAAATGAGTTTGGTTTTATTATACCTTTGTATATAGTTCATATAAAGTATTAAATTCTTTTGATTCCATCCAATTTAATGCATATAATATAATTGTAAAATTTAATTATATTATTAAGGAAATTCATGTTTCATTTTATTTAAATT
The DNA here is from genome assembly GCA_963277665.1 of Viscum album. Classification (NCBI taxonomy): domain Eukaryota; kingdom Viridiplantae; phylum Streptophyta; class Magnoliopsida; order Santalales; family Viscaceae; genus Viscum; species Viscum album. The sequence continues at coordinate 674,810,088 of OY728123.1, forward strand.
TTTTGTAAAAGAAAATATACTTAAAAAAATTTAAATAAGGAAAATTAATTACTAAAATCATGGGTCGTTACATCTACCCCCTTAAAAATAGATATTTCCCTCAAAATTTTATTATTTAGACGAAAAGTGTGAGGTATATTTTATCTTCTTACTTTCTCAAGACCCTAAATATATTATATAAATGTCTAATTTCACTATATAAATTTTACAGGATGTGTGTTCTTGTTCCTCATAACCTTATATCCTCATTCCAAGATTCACATAGGTTGTTATTTATATGAAATTACATGTTCCAATTTTATAACATCCAAGATTAGTGCATATGATGGATATGGTATGTACTTCCACAAAATTGATACATCTAACCAATCATGCTGTTGAGATAGGTGTGGATTAAATTCTAAGTGATAGGTCTTGAAATCAACATGATGAACGATCCTAAATTGAATTATGTATATAGTACTCAACTCCTATTTATTTTCAAATATCAGAACCCACTTTCAATGCAATATTTGAAGAAATGCCTTATTATACATGAAAAACATTAGATATCATTGATCATTATCTACATAACTCTTCTGTCGACATTGTGTCATGTTCTTATGGAACTAAATAGTTTGAATATTCTACATCATTTATTGGATAAGGTTTTGACATATCATCTTCCTCTCTCCAACTTCATCCCAATATGTTAGAGTCTTATATCTCCTCCCATACAGAGATGCATATGGTTCCATTTAAATTCAATAATGGTAATGTTTTTTATATTATATCTCTAAAAGGCGGTGGGGTTTATCCCAAAATCATAAGAAATACATTGAATAATATATCATCATATTATTTAATGTTTGAATGGTACTCTCAAAATAAGCATCAGTTTGATAAAAATAAGTCATACTAACTCTCATCTCTGTCTAAAATGGTTCATGAATACTTCTCAAGAACATTGAGTTAATCCAAAAATCATGATAGGATACAATGGATAGTGATACTTCATCTTATTTTACCACTTCCCATATTTATATATTAGAGAGTTTTAAAAGATAGAAATATTATTTTTGGGAAATAAAATGAACTAGTATTATAAGGTGATTGACTGAAACACAACTAAATTTATGTTCTTTACATGTTTTGGGGAGTCCTATGATAAAATCCACTATGATTTTTTGTATTTACATACTAGAATGTGAAATGGTTTCAATATACCTTTAGTATTTTTTCATCCATTCTTAACATACAGGATTACTAAACATCATTATATGTATTGTAAACTTTTTCTTTTTATTTCATCCCACTGTACGCTTTGGGTTAGATATCTATACATCATCTTAATTCAATGATGTATTGAGAAGGATGTTCTATGTGAATCATCAAAATGTTCTTTTTTCAATTATGGAGTTCATTGGACAAACATCCAGGTTCCAAAACTTGTAAATACATATTTATCAAATTTGACATCGATAATATTTTCCACCATTATCTATATATCCAATTCATCTTTTTTGGTATTGTACAATCAATAAGTGGAAGGAAGTTTCAGTAATTAAGAAAAAATTGGAATTTCCCCGCCTATACGAATTCAAGATTCATAAACTATAAATTCATGGGAATTGTGTATTTTAAAATCTATATTTTGGATATACTATCATGGTATTTCCTACTAATAGCATCACCAATATTATTTTTATACCCTATGTAGTCATAATATGTTTTCAATTCCAACTATATAGTTTGGTTTATGTTCAATTACATTTGTGTGAATATACATATTTTAAGTTCTTATAATCAGTATATATATTACACATTTATCTATTGAGATAATTTCAACAAATATTTAATATAAATATCACTTATTCTAACTCTAAATCATTTGTTGGATAATTTTTCTAATGAGTCTTAATTATAATGATGAATAAGTAATTACCTTATCATTCTGTATGAGGATTTAACCAGAGACATTTTTAGAAGAATAAAAAATTATTATAAACCCTTCCCCATTGTATTTTAATATAAGTACGTCTTTGAAGACCATTATATTTTTTATTTCCTTCATATATTATTTACATTCTAAAATAAAAAGTAACATCACTCCCTTTCATTATAATTTGGTTAGTAGATTTGATAACAATTATAAATATCTCATAAAATTTCAGTAATATCTTACTAACCCAAGGAAACCGTGTATCTTAGATAAAGTGGTTGGTCTGGGACCTTTATTTATAAATTTCATCTTCGACAGATCTAATAAGGTTCCCTTTATTATGATTATATAACCTAATAATTATACTTTCTACAGCGATAATTTAAACATAAAAATTTAACATATAATTTATCTCTTATCATGTTTTTTCATATAATATGTAAATAATCATCATATTTTTCCATTGTCATTGAATATATTTGAATATCATCCACAAAAAAACCCAAAAAATTTATAATGGAAGTCTATAAATACTCAATTCATTATATTCATAAAGATAGTGGGATAATTTATATGTCTAAATGAGAATGATGTATATTTGTAGTGTTCATATCTCATTTGGAAAGTTATTTTGTAAATAACCTCCATTATGTCCATTAAATAATTATATCTATATCAAAGTTAAATCATGGATAAGTATTGAGATCTTATGGGATGATCAAATAGGTCTTCAATATGAGGTAAAGTATATTTATTCTTAATTTTGATCCTATTAAGATCATTATAGTCAATGAAAATATTCATCAATCCATCATTCTTTTGGAAAAAGAGGACCATTGAACCCCTTGGTAAATCCCTAGGGATTATAACTCCCTTGTACTTATTCCATTCCACTTGCTACTTTAATTACTAAAATTTAATGGGATCTATTATATATAGACCCCTTGAGATTGGAATGGAACCTGGTATGAGTTTAAATGAAAACTCGGCTTTAATCTCTGGGTAAATAGATAGTAGTTAATCTGAAATTACTATAGTATACTTCTGTACAATATGTATGTATTTAATTTTTTCTTCTTCCCTAATCATTTGGGTCACGATTCCCTTTGTTATGGGTAAGAAAACCCATATTTAATAATTTTATTGCACACAGATTTCAGAATAATCAAAGAATTAATACTTGATAACATTATGATTAGGGATATTTAAATATATTTATTTATCCTAAAAATTAATATGTTAACTATACAGAGATATGTAATCAATTCTTAATAATTTTTTGAACTTTAACATTGTAATTCTAAAAATATTCGTATAGAGTATCTTCCAGAGATGTCGCCCATCCCATCACTACTCTCACGCAAGAATTCTCAGATGTGGGTTTATAATGGTATCTGGTGAATTAATGTTGGCATGATCATACCCATATTAACTCAGATATTTTTGATTTTAATACCCAAGACCATACATTATGAGGGTAAACATCATATCCAAAACCATCAAACAATACATACTCTAAATAACCTTTATTCTATAGTATATTTGAAAGTATAATTTTTTTAGGTTTAGAATTTTATTTTAACACAATCAACATCATTTTTTATTTTTTTTAATACAGATACTAGATTAAGGTGATATTTTTCCCTTTTTACAAAATATTAATTTTTATGTGAATATTGAATATACCTATTTTATAAAATTGTGAACTTATGACATCAATTGTGTAGAGTCACTGACCTCGGTAGCCTTGAGCTAGTGTATTCTTCATTACATTGGAAAAGGTATAAATAAAATAATCATTAATTTTTTAATAGTTTAGTAGTCATGGAAAAGTAGATTCATAATTGAACCTGGCATTATATTTGAATACACAAATTAAAATAGAAATTTTTTGAGAATTACATTATTCCCACTAGAACATCCTTACAATCCAATCATTGTACAGTTCATGGATTCCAGTGAAAGTAAAAAAGTAATTGTTGAAATCAAATTCTCAGTAAGGGTTACATATTACAAAATCATTCATAAATCAATAAACATAATCAACATGGAAATGTAAACAACTGAACACAAATTCCATATAATATAAAAACTAATAATGATGTTCATCTTGAGATAATATCACTATGAAAATATAATGGATAATAATCAACAGGGTAAGGTAAATAACTAAAAACACATGTCCTTTAATCAATAACATGACTATCATTACTGGATAATAAATAATCAATATGGAATGTAAAATAACTAAAAATATATTCCATTTAATCATTAATTGAAGATAAAAAGTATCCAAAGACAATATCATAGAAAAAATATCATAGAAAAAAATAATAACTAAATTCTAAATGAAATTAATGATCAATAATTGGATTTCATGAACTCAAGAACATGATAACACTACTCTCATGACCTTTCACAAGACATTTTAAAATTATTGGGTACAAACTCATATGGTTTGGCCAAATGATTTTAGGCTAACTTACTAATTCACCTCATGAGACAACCAATGCAGTTAGGGGTTATCTATAACTTGAACCCATCCATTTATACATTTCCAATTCATTATTCAAATAACATATAATCAATTTAATTTGTGACTAATGTGTCTTATCATAAAATATATGTATTGAGTAAGGAATGATGATTTATCAATATTTCCCCAGGAAAAAATTACATTCAATTTAGAAAAATATATTTTGATATGATATATGGTTTAGGGGGAAAAATTATACATGATAAATAATATATATATTTAGGGGAATTTTAATGTGCAGAGAAAATTTAGCAAATGAAGGTAACATTAATGACTACAAAAATGAATCAAGGAAGGTAATATCGATACATTACATGGTAAAAATGATCATAAACTATATAGAGGATTAATAAATATGGTATCAATACAATATATACTCATTAAAGTTATAATAAATAGTTTTTTTCATTGATGAATACCAATATCTTAAAATGATATTCAAAACATTCATGAGGAAAATATCCTTTTCATTTTAAATATCAGTTTCTAAACCTAAAATTCCAGAACAAATTTAAAAATATTTTTCTTTGAAATTAATATTCAAAAATTATAAATGAATATATATAAAATTTCAGTGGTCAGGATGGCTATAAATTCTTTCCATATCATACAAGTTAAAACAAATATTCCATTAGATTTTTTTATAAAAACCAAATAAGAATTATTTTAGAAACAAAATGAATATTATATTTAAAAAAATTTAAAAACATATAAATAGATAAAAAATTATTTAATAAATAATTTTTAAAATATTAAAAAAAGTTATTTTTTAAAAACATTTGGTTTTGTAAAAAAACAAAATTCCATCTAATGTGATAAATAAAGTTTGATATCTTAAAAATGTGTTTTATGTTGTTTTAAAAACCAATTAATGGAAACAATGGAACTATTACTTGGAAATTTCATGAAAACCCAAATGATTATAAAATGATATATTTTTTAAATATAATTATCAAATAATTTCTTTTAACATAAATTTAAGAATAAAAAATGTCAATCCTAATGAGATTATCAAATAAACCCTTACAATGATCATAACGTTAGATTGTGAATTAGTCAATGAATCAATTATGCGTATAATATATAAATCCACAATAAAAAAGTTTAAAAAATATGATAATATTAATTAAATTCACACATAATACTTTCATATCAATGATTGTAGAGAATTAATATAATGTAATGAAAAGAAATTCTATTCTGTAATTATTTACCATTTGTAACTCTTATGTACAATCCCCATAGATGTAATAATCCAAGTTGAAAAATAAAATAAAATAAATTATAATTTATTCATTATATTTCATGTGACATGGGTAGTGCATACACCATATAAAAAGGACTTGGTTTCTAACATACAAATGTGCCTCACTGAAAGGAAATTGAGATAGAATCTATTACCTCACGCTTCCTTTTTGTTAAACATGATTTAACCTCATGTATAATTTTTTTCAAAAATTGATTAAATTGAAAAAAACAAATTAATATTTATAATATCATATATTATTTTTTATAATATATTATCACAATTTCATTAGTAATATTTTATTATTTTCATTGCTCCGGTGCTAATTTCCATGTTTTCTAATTCATTTTTTGTAACGAATGTTCTAGTTCGTATGAATTTTATAAAGTTTAAAAACTACAATATAATAATAATTAAATAATAATCATATTTAATTATCAATTTTACCTTTAACACCAATCATAAAATACAAGTGCGAGAAATGAAGAGGATTATGATCATGGATATGGTAGTTCGTATGTGTGCATGAGTAACATTTCAAATTTTCAATGATCATTTTGGAAATGAGGTTATTAAAGATTAAAATTTACTTATTAATAATAATATCATATAATTTATTTAAATATACTTATTCATATCAACCATGAGGATTGGTGTTGAAAAGTGAGTTACATCACTTTGTGAAGGCGGTTGTACCCACATAAACGAATGATGTTATCATCTTTCAATGAGTGAAACATTTGGAAATAAACTGATATATTATCATTAAATAATGATAAATATGTCATTAAAATAATAATTATGTCATGTATATAAAAAATAATCATTAATATTATTATTGTCTATTTCTATTTAAATAGACAGTGAATGATGAATCACATCGCTTCGAGTGGCGGTAGTCTGTCGTACAAATGAGAAACGTTATCATATCTCATTTGGAGTGGAAATTAAAATTTTATAAATGATATAATGTATAAATACGTATAATTATGTCATAAATATCATATATATACTTTATATCCATCATCATACTGTAAGGAACCTAAATTTCCATGTAATATTTTTTAATATATTAGAATTTTACGAGTCAGTGAAAATTAACGGCGTGTGATTCTATGGCCCGATGTGCCCAGAATGAATTTCTGAATTTTTTTGGGTACATTTAGTAAATGTGAGAGTGGGTTTTTTGACTTTTAAACAGGTGATCAGAATTGAAATATGAGGGCACCGTTGAACTCACAGCACTGGTACTCGCTCAAGGGGACCTTCACATCGACCGTAGTAGGTCATGAGTAAAAGACTGTTTTTTTATTTTCCTCAAATAATAAAATAAAATAAAAATTTGTGACATTTTTTTTATTTTGTTAAACACCTCATGTGGATGTTGAGAGGTGGGTACCTCCAGAACTAAACATCCCATGTGAGAATATGGTGGTTAGGACCACCTGAGCCAAACCTCCCATGAGAGGTTATGGTGGTGGGGACCACCCAAGATTAAAACCCCTTTGAACCTCCCATTTAAATGAGGGGAATCCTCTTCAACTTCCCTTTGATTAATTATGCCTCCCCCATTTAATTAATACACCAAATCAATTAATTATTTATTCCAATTTGATATTATGCCAACATATTCTTTAATGTTGGATAACTCATTTTTGGATGGATTGGGGGATGGTTTTTGGAAAAGGAGAATGAGAGAGATTTTGGGAGAATTAATGTTCTCCAATGAAGAACTTCACCTCCCAATGAAGAATGACCATTGGAGATCCAATAATGAAGAAACCGACCCTAGGCTAGATCGGACGCTCCTAACAGAGGCAACCAACATAGGACGTCTTCAATAAATGAACAGCTTTCCCTCCTCATTGACATAAATAAATAAATCGAGTTATGGTGGATGTTTTAATTTTTACCCTTCATATTCTTTACAATTCATCATGAATCAAGGGAAAAAAATATAACCATTTACTACCGCCCTAACGTGGAGACTACGGTCCATACAAACATGGCTCTTCCTCTCAACAAAATCTTGGTTATTTTGGGTGTTCATATTGATGGTGAATGCGGCCAGTGTCGGCAGTTGGCACCAGAGGAACTTGAGAATCATCGACAAAATCAAGACACTCCATTTCCCCACAATGCTCTGCCATCCGCGGCCTCCTCCATCCATGGCCCATGACCCCTGCACCCTGCGGTGCTCCGCCGTCTGTGGCCTCCACCATCCTGTGTAGGTCAGCACCTAGCGATCCTTTATGCGTCATTACCTTGCAATCATGTGTGGGTTAGAACTTAGCAATCCTATGTTGGTCAGTATCTAGTATATTGTGTTGGTTAGAACTTGGAGATCTTGTGCGGGTCATCACTTAGTGATCCTATGTGGGAAAGCACTTCACGATCCTGTGTGGGTCAGCACCTAGAGATCTTGTGTGGGTTAGAATCGAGTGATCTTGAGTGGGCCAACACTGAGAAATCTTGTGTTGGTCTTCCTCTTAACATATTAAGACGATTCACTAGTTACATTGAATCATCTCTGTTGTTGTACATAAGTTATACCTAGTGTGAGATGAGTTCGTTCCTGAGAACTACTTTCCATTGTGGAAATACCTTGGTGGTATTATTCGGTGTGGCATACCTGTGTTTTACTTACCTTCGTGATATTACTTCCTTTGTGGAATAGTTGATCTTTGGGCATTAAAGTTGGACTTTGTGTTTTCCTCATGATTGAAAAGTGTTTACTTGATAACTTAGGTATATGTATGTGAATATACCTAAGCAGGGTTGATAGTTAACTTCATGCGTTGTGGATTATCCTTGGTCAATTTTGTGAGAGCTTGATGGTCTTGGGGTCCCTACATAGTAACATTATACTCACCCCTACACGGTCTATTCCTGCACCCTATTATGTCTAATGATGATGATGGACAATGCTGACCGAGGACGAGAGTACCAGGACTAGATGTAGCACGGAGGTGGACGTTAGACAAGGAGAACCACAGAGATGGACATTCGTGAGCGGTACCTACCCTTCAGGTAGGATTCATGGTGGAGGGTCCGAGAGCTTTTTTTTACATATCAGCCATCTTGTACTTTTAGTTTCTTGTACATTACTATTGGGCTTGTATTTCAGCCCCTTTTTACTTTCTGCACCCTTTTGATATGCATTTTACTTGTTTTTTTATCTTTTCGAGTGTGTGGTTTTGTGTGTTTACTGGTAATAAAGGAAATGCCTTCCCGGTTTTAGGGATTACGCCTTTTTTGTGCTAGTTTCCAGCCTATGTCCTATACACGGTGGGCTTGGGGTAGACACGACACGGGCCTCAGGGGACAGGTCAAGAAAAATTGGTATAAAAGGAGTCGGTTCTACCGTAGAACATAGGAATCTGATCATTTAACAGTAATATTTTTATGTGTAGTGAGTATGGTTATTAGATTAGGGAATCTAGTGTTGATGCAGTAGCCGACGTATCCATACAGCAGGACCCTAACTTCTGATTTCTGACTCAGTGCACAAAAACACTTATTGTGTGTGTGTTTTGAAGAGTTTTATTTGTGATCTCTTTGAGTCAGCTCACCAGGTAAAACATTATGACTGTGGAACACCTTTTTCATTTCAGAATGACTCCACGCAGACATCCATATAGGGTTACAAGAGTAATATGCATTGATATCCCACTGAACGATGATGCCTCGGTGCATGGTCCTATTCTAGTAGAGGCACAAATATTACCATTACTCGTTGGTCCACTGATGCCACCAACCCCAGAAGTAGTGTGTGAACACTGCTTGAGCGCGTTACATGAGTTCCAGTGCTAGAGTCCACCAAGGTTTAGGGGGGAGACATACCCACAGGAAGCTGAGGATTAGCTGGAGGCCATAGTAAGGGTTTTCTGACTGGTAGGGACACCAAATGATCTCATGGTGATCCTTACTGCCAGCCTTCTACTGGTAGTAGTAGACAGATGGTGGTTCTTGATTCTTCAGGTTCACAATGAGGTGAGGCTTCTCTTGGAAAACTTTGAGAGCCTGTTTCGGGCAGAGTTTGTTTCAGCAACTCTTCACACAGTGCACATACCGGAGCCACTTCATCTGCAGTAGGGCAACAATATTGTGGCTTAGTACTCAGTGAGGTTCACTGACCTCTCATGATACTCCACTAATATGGTGTGTTACCCATTCTTCAAGACCCGTACCTTCGATCAGGGACTCATATGGGAGATTAGGGATTCGATGATCTCACTCAGCTTCCTGATATAGGAGGGGATGTTAGAGCGAGCCCTCTTAGTGGAGAGTTTTCTTGCTGAGTAGTCACTAGTAGTGATACCCATCCCCAGACATCACGTTGTAGAGTCTTCTGTAGCTGGTAGCAGATAGATGTCATATAGTTCTAAGAGGATTAGAACTACAGGTGGACAACTGCATGATTCATAGTCAGATGTGTAGGGAACCAGTGGCAATGCTGGTCATGCCATGAGCGGGCAGTGTAACGCATGCAGCGCGCAGGGTCACAAGGCTCATGACTGTCCAACCCACCATATGGATGATCATCAGATAGTCAAAGTATGGCCTAGTAAAAGAAAGAGATTCAACCAAGGAGGTCTGTGGGGAGCAATCGAAAGTGGTAGAGGAGATGGTCGTGCAGCTGGTGGTGGGAGACGATCCAAGATATTACTGCCACCACCACCAGGTAGTCCACCCTGACCACAGGGATCATGATGATAGGGGCGAGCTCAGCTCTAGGTAGCTGAGTCCTATGATCATTGTTATTCGTATATGATATGAGGTACGATCTGTGTCTACTCCACCTTAGTTGTAGTACTTATATGCACAGGTTCTGGTCATTATTTTATTGCAACTACCCTCGTTCAGAGGTAGGAGATTTTGAAGGAGCCTTTGGCTTGATCCTTACAGCCAGAGACTCCTACGAGAGTGGATTTGACGATTATTCACTGGTACTGGTAGTGAGAGCCTCGTCTAGGAGGTGAGAGCTTCAGCTGGGATCTCCTAGTAGTGTCATTGAGGCCTTACGACGTCATCTTTGGTATGGATTGGTTATCTACAGTCCATGCTTTGATTGATTGTATTAGGCACAAATTGCGGTGTTTCCGCACTGATGGGACCAGGTGTACCATCATAGGCGAGAAGGAATCCTTTGAATCCAAGGATCGACCTACCCAGAGAAGAGTACAGCCGATCACTCATCAGTTGGCTAGCCTTATCCTCTGAGCAGTTGATGTGGAGAGTCTGATCGATCCTGTAGTGGTGGACAAGTACACAGATGTTTTCCCTGATGATGTTTTGGGTATACCTCATAATAGAGAGGTAGAATTTTATATTGACTTGTACCATGGGATGACACCGATATCTACACCAGTGAATAGGATGGCTCCCGCGAAGCTTCGTGAGATGCAGGTACTACTAGAGGACTTGTAGGAGAAGGGATTCAGTCAACGTACTGTTTCTCCATGGGATGACCCATTTTTGTTCACCAAGAAGGTGGATAAGAGCTTGATACTTTGTGTTGACTATCGGCGCCTGAACTGGGTGACAGTGAAGAACATGTACCCACATCTGAGGATTGAGGAACTCTTTGATCTGCTGAAGGGAGCACAATGGATCTCAAAGATAGACCTCAGATCAGGCTGTCACCAGCTGAAAGTACGACATTAGGATGTGAAGAAGATGGCTTTCAGATATTGTTATGGCCTTTACAAGTTCTTGGTTATGCCATTCAGTGTAACCAAAGCATTAGTAGTGTTCATGGGACTCATGAGCAGGATCTTCTAGCCACACCTTGATCGCCTTTTAGTAGTCATCATCGAGGACATTCTGATCTAATCGGATACTGAGGAGTAGCATGCCTATCATTTGCAGGTAGTACTAGACACACTCTGAGAGTACCAGCTTTATGTTAATCTCTCGAAGTGCTAGTTTTGTATCTGAGATGTACACTTTCTAGGACACGTCTTCGTGGTTTCTGGAGTTGCAGTGGATCCAGTGAAGATTTAGGCGGTACTTTCTTGGGGGCAACCTAGGAGTGTGGCGAAGATATGGAGTTTTCTAGGTTTTTTTGGATACTATTGGAGATTTGTGCTAGATTTCTCCAGAGTTTCAGCACCTTTGTTAGCATTGACGAAGAAGGGGAAACCCTTTGGGTTTTCGGAGAGATGCCAGTGGAGTTTCCAAGAGCTGATGTCGAGGCTGACTAGTGCCCCATATTGAGGCTTCCATAGGAGGGCATATGGTATGTAGTCTATTGAGACACATCAGGGACCAGAATCAGATGTGTACTATTGTAGAAGCGAGCAATGATTGCATATGGTTCTCGACATCTGAGACAGAATGAGCAGAACTACGATACCCATGACCTGGAGTGAGTAGATGTGGTCTTCTCCTGGAAGGTGTGGGAACATTACTTGATGGGAGATAATTTTATATTGTGCTACGATCATAAGAGTCTCATGTATGTCTTCTATCAGAAGGACCTGAACCTCGGGAAGTGACGTTGGCTTGAGTTCCTCCAAGACTATGACTTTGAGATAGTTATACTCCTCGGAAGGGGAACTTTGTTGCAGATGTAGTCAACCGGAGATCGGGTATAAATCTGTTCGGTGAGGAGACATATAAGTTGGACGCTTTCTAGATATCCTTTATGGAACGTGATGGATTATCTTTCCATCAGTCTCTTACAGTCACCCCCCCCAACTTCTTCAACGAGTCAGGGAGGCGCAGCGTGGGGACACTGACTACGAGATATGATGTGATTAGATATCCATAGGGAAACAACCTGAGGGATTTTCTAATGGTGGAGAGCATGTCATCCTCTATTGAGGATGTACCATGGTACCAGTGTCACTTTGGGAGGAAGTGTTGAGGGAGGTCCACACATCCCCTCAAGCAGTACATCCTGGGGTGCCAGAGATGTACCAGGATCTTTGACGACGGAACTGGTGGCCATGACTAACGAAAATAGTTGCGGAGTTTGTCTCTCGATGCCTCAATTGTAAAAAATTGAAGGTATAGCTCAGGTACCAGCAGGCTTGGTTCATCCTTTAGAGGTCCCATAATGGAAGTGGGATGGGATATCCATGGACTTCATGATAGGACTTCCACGTACATCCAGGAGTCATGACTCGATTTGGGTGATTGTCGACCAACTCACCAAGTCGGCCCACTTCCTACTGATCAGAGAGCAGGGATAAGTAGGTAGCTTGGGACGCATCTACATGTAGGAGATTGTGCAGTTACATGGAGTACCCTCGATGATTGTCTTCGATCGTGATTCATGTTTCAGTTCCCATCTATGGAAGGGGTTGTAGGAGGCTTTTGGGATGCAGATTCATTTGAGCACTGCCTTCCATCCTCAGACGGATGGTCAGACTGAGCAGACCATTCAGACCCTCAAGGACATTCTATGTACTTGCGTCCCTGACTTCGGTCGCAGCTGGGAGGATCACTTTCCATCAGTAGAGTTTTCATACAACAACAACTATCACTCCACCATTGGGATGAAACCTATTGAGGCATTGTATGGGTGACCTTGAAGATCTCATTTGTGCTGGACTGACCCAGGGGAGTCAGCACTAGTGGGACCAGAGATGGTATGGGATACCACAGAGAAAGTAGAGATCATCCATTAGTAGATTAAGACTACATAGAGAAGGTGGAAGTCTTATTCCGAAAGGAGACGGAGACCTCTAGAGTTCGAGGATAGCCACCACGTCATTCTACTGGTCTCTCCTCGATAAGGATTACATAGATTTGTCCAATGAAGAAAGTTATCTGTGAGGTTCATTGGACCTTTTCAGGTCCTCATCAGAGTTTTAGAGGTGACATACCGCTTAGCACTTCCACCTCAGTTGCACCAGGTGCATGACGACTTCCATGTATCCTAGGTGAGGAGATGCGTGCACGACCCTTCTCACATCAGTTACCATGATGATATGGACGTCGATGATGGAGTGAATTTTTACGGAGGATCCGTTAGAGATTCAAGATCAACAGGAGCAGGTCCCTCATAGGCTATTGATACCTCTAGAGTTTGAGCTTACCGGGATGTAAATCTCTGAGGTGAGGAGATTGTAATGAACCAGAATTTCCATGTATTTTTTTAATATATGTGAATTTTAAGAGTTTGTGAAAATTGACGACGTGTGATTCTGAGGAATGGTGTTCCTGGAATGAATTTCTAAACATTTTTTCAGGTACGATCAGTAAACGTCCGAGTGGGTTTTTGTAACTTTTGAAGTAATGCTCATAATTAAAATCGGAGGGCATCATTGAAATCGTAGCACCAATATTCACTTAAGGGGACCTTCACCTCGACCACAGTAGGTCGAGGGTGATTGATAGATTTTTGTGTTTTCATGAAAGAATAAAATACAATAAAAATGTGTAACATTTTTTTTGGTGGAAATCCTAATGTGGATGTTGAGAGGTGGGGACCTCCAGAAGTAAACCTCTCATGCGAGGATATGGTGGTGTCGACCACCCAAGACAAACCTCTCATGAGAGGTTATGTTGGTGAGGACCACCTGAGATTAAGACCCCTTTGAACCTGCCACATAAATGAGGGGAAGCCTCTTGAACTTCCCCTGGATTAATTATTCCACTTCCTTTAATTAATACTCCAACCAAATTAATTAATTATTCCAATTTGAAATTATGCCAATATATTCTAATATGTTGGATGATTCATTTTTTGGTTGATTGGATGATGGTTTTTGGAAATGGATAAGGAGAGTGATTTTGGGAGAATTAATGTTCTCCAATGAAGAACTTCACCTCCCATCAAAGAACAACCACCAAAGATCAAAGAATGAGGAATCCAACACCGAGCCAGATCAGAAGAACCTTACAGAGGCCACCAACATAGGATGTCTTCAATCAAAGAACATCATTCCCTCCTCTTTGACATCAACAAATAAATCGAGGTAGGGTGGGTGTTTGAATTTGTCCCCTTCATATTCTTGAAAATTATTCGCGAATCAAGGAAGAAAATATAATAGCTTACTACCGCCCTAATGCAGAGAGTGCCATCCAAATAAACATGGTACGTCCTCTCCACATAATATTGGTTATTTTTTGTGTTCTTCGCAATGGAGAAGATGACCGGTGCTGGTGGTTGGCACTAGAGGAACTTGAGAACCACCGATGAAGGCAGGACACTCTACCGCCCCACGGATCTCCGCCATTTGTGGCCTCCGTCTTCCATGGCAATGCCGCCTGCAGCCTCTGCACCTCATGGCCTCTGTGCCTCATGGCCTACACGCCCCGCCATCCAGCGGTCCCCATTGACCCGCACACTACCCTATGGCCTTACCATCCGCGACACCCCACGCTGCCCTGTGGCTCCCCGCCCCACCCCATGCACTCCACGCCGCCTCGTGGCTCCGTCATCAGCGGCCCTGCCCTGCCGCCTCGTGGCATCGCCACCCTCACTGTCCCGCAGTCTTCGCGCTGCTAGGCTGGGCCACCCTAGGTGGGGTGCCACGGGGTTGACCCATCAGGTCGGGCCGAAATGACCCAGACTGGATCTTCCCAGGCCGGGTCGGACTGGACCCGGACCCACTTCGACCCATTTACGCATTTTTGGTAATATCTTTGGCACGAGGCATCCGTTTGACGAACCGTCTATAGTTACGGAATCCTTGGAGTGAGAATATCCCTTCAGTATACTCCACAAGAGTTTTGTATAATGTTGGGGAATGGTTGGGTTGGATCAAGTATGAATCCAACCGAGACATATGGACTAAAAGGATAATAACTCACAGATCAAGTGTCTGATTGAGGGACCAGTTATTGTGTTGAGACCCCTATGACATGGTTGTCCTTTGGTATACATCTTAGTGAGGCTTCATGGAATTTGGAATATCTACTAGTGGCTTGTCTAGAGGACCCTCCTAGAGATGAGTGAGCATAGCGTGGGAACCCTATAGCTGGTTGTGGCTTGAAGAATGAAAAGTGATTCTGTTTGGGTCGGTACCTTGCGATCCTGTGTGGGTCAGCACATAACGATTCTAGGTGGGTCATCACCTATCGATCATGTGTGGGTCAACACCTTGTGATCCTATGTGGGTCAACACTTAGCAATCCAGTGTGGGTCAGCACCTAGAAATCCAGTGTTGGTCAGTACCTTGTGATCTTGTGTGGGTCTGCACTTAGAAATCTTGTGTGGGTTAGCACATAGCGATCCTGTGTGGGTCAGCACGTAGCGATCCTATGTGGGTCGGAACCGAACAATCCTATGTGGTTCTTCACCAAGTGATCCTGTGTGGGACTACCTCTTAATAGAGTATGATGATTCAGTAGTTACATATAACCATTTCTACTACTGTATATAAGTTATACATGGTGAGAGCTGAGTTCGTACCTGAGAGGTACTTTCCTTTGGGGAAATACCTTGGTGGTATTCTTCTATGTGGCGTACCTTTGTGGTATTTACCTTCACAGTATTCTATCTTTTGTGGAATAGTTGAGCTTTGGGCTTTGAATTCGAACTCTGTGTTTTCCTAATGACTGAGAAGGGTTTACATGAAAACTTAGGTATATGTATGGGAATATACCTAAGTAGGGTCGACAGTTAATTTCATGCCTTGTAGTTTATCCTTGGTGAATTTTGTGAGACCATGAGGGTCTTAGGGTCCCTACTGAGTATCGTTATTCTCACCCCTTCACAGGATATTCCCGCACCCTGTTGTGTCTGGTGCAGATGACAGACATCGCTGATGGAGGACAAGAGTACCGGGACCAGAAGTAGCTCAAAGTTGCACGTTAGATGAGGCGAACTATAGAGACGACCGTTAGTGAGTTGTACCTATCCTTTAGGTAGGATTCATGGTGGACGATCCTGGTGATTCTTTTCACCTATCATCCACCTTATACATTCAGTTTTTCGTACTTTACTATTGGGCTTGTATTTCGTCCCCTTTTTTATTTTCAACACTCTTTTATTATACAGTTTGCTTTTTTTCGTATCTTGTTGTGTACATGGTTGTGTTTTTTTACAGGTTATAAAAGCAATACCTTACCAGTATTAGGGAATATTCCATTTGGTGCTTGTCGCTCGCCCCTGGCCTATAGAAGGCAGGGTTGGGGTAGTCACGGAACGAGCCCCGGGGGACGGGTCATGACACATACCCAACCATGGGAGGTGGTAATTGAAAAATGAATGACATCAGTTCGTGAGGTAGTAAGTCACAGAACACATTACTTAGTTGATGGAAGTGAATATGGTTTTTTAACATTCATTAACTTAAAAACTTCTCAGTATATTTATTATATTGGGGTTATTTAATCATCATGGTTTTCTAATTATTTAATGTGTTTTAATAAGAAATAAAATAAAAATTCTTGTTGTATAATGTTACACCATCTTTAATTATCCTCCTTAGGTTTGAATCCAAATCCTTCCAAGGTTGTATTTATGCCCAAAATAATGATTATAGGATGATAGTATGGATTTCATTGAAGTTATATGGGTATGATTTCTCAGAAACAAATGGTGTTGAAGGTGTGAATAAAAGACGAGAACCAATGACTTTTTATAAGTGAGGTGAGTGGAAAACTTGTTATTTTTGAAAGCAAAAAAGTGGGCCCATGTTTTCCACATGAAAAAAGTTTAAAAATGGATAATTCCCAAAAATTATACATTATATGGTCTAAATGTGGCTATAATATATATTGTAGACAATTTTTATGCCATTTTAACTCTTATATATTTATTTTAACCTCTAGTAAATCTTTTCTCAATTTAACCACTGTAAATATTTTTTTACTATTTTCACAATTTATTTTTGTAAAGAATTAATAAGAAATTATTATGTAATACAAATTATTTTTATTCCAAATATAGAATCCGTTTTTCAAAATCACATTCAAACAAATATAAAAATATAATTTATTATTAATCTCGTAAACATGATGAGAAAATGAGTTTTTAGGAGATAACATTCTAAATATTACAATGTTTTTATATCAATATTTAATATGAAAATTATTATAATAATATAAATTGTTTTAATATATATATAATGGAAAAAATTTTAATTTAAAAACTATTTATAATACATTTCAACATTATTAGTAATTTAATCGAAAATGCAGTTTTCAATTAAAATACACATTTTTAACAATTCATTTAAAATTAAAACATTTTTGTAAAATCCTAAAAAATTAACCCTATTATAATTTTGATATAATTATTTCAAAATTAAAGTTCATTTTTTCAAAAAATCTATCTAAAATTGTTAAAAATTATTTTTAATTGGTTATCTTAAAGCGCAATAAAACACCCTTTAGAATAAATTCAGTTTTTGAGAAAATAATTCTTTTTATTTAATTTGATTCTTATTTTATTTCTAATAAATATATATCCATGATTTTTTATTTGATTAATACTATTTATACACACCAATTTAACATCTATTTTATAATGGTATACTATATTATGGTTAATCTAGACTCGGTGTGGGGTGTTCTATAAGCTATAGAAGTGCTTAAATTTAAAGAAATATATTTTGTTTCTTTTTGATGTTTGGTCTTGTATGTATCTTACACTATCAAACAAAATGATATTTTTTTAAATTATTTTTATTACATTATCCTGACCTAAAATAATTTTCTTCCTCTCAATTTAATCTTGATATTTGTAATAAAGGGTTTGGGATTTAGAAATACCATTTTTGAAAAACCCAGATCAAAAAAATTATTAATAAAACATCCAAAATAGGAGATAATTCATAGTACAAATACCATATTTAATAAAACAAAAATAGGTTTCTATTTAAGAGAAAATTGGTGATATGTTGGGGCATGTACATAGATAAAAATCATAAATAATTTTAGATAATTATATATATCATTGATCATAAGAATGTGAATGATAAATGGAAAGGTAAGGACCTCAAAAACATACATATATATATTTATATATAACGATTTAAAAGAAAATTATATTCATCATATATGAAGGTAATGTAATGAAATTTTTCTTTCAATATCCATTACCTAAATATGCAGAATTATTTTACTCTCTCTGGATATAAGTAAATATACTTATATGATACTTTTAAATTTCATATTCCCAATTTCATATTTAGGTTTTTCTTCGATCAATTTCAAAATCATCCATTACACTAAGAAATGAATTTCCAAAAATTAATTTTTTATATGACTAAACTACTAAAATTAAATTTTGATCGATCATAAGATCCATAAAATAGTGGCATGTCTTTTTATCCATATCTATCTATTTCCTAAGACCAATATGTCCAGAATATGTTTACAGTAGAATAAATTAATATCTAAACCTCAACAGTAACACCACTAGTTCATTATTAATATTTATTTAAAAAAATAACTAAAAAATGGCATATTATCCATGAAACTTTCGGGGCTATTGAAAGGAAATAAAGCCTTATTGTCCTTCGGTCATGGGCTCACGCCCTGCGGCCTTGCCGGATGTCATGAGTGGTCGCCCAACATGTGGGGTTTCCTTTATCTAAACTGTATTAATATAATTCCTATAATGTTTTCACAAAAAATATGATTGAAAACTTTGAAATAAAATTAATTATTGACTATCCTTTTTATTAAGGTTTTAATACATCTTTTTTCACATTGTCAAATAATATTATTTTACTGTTATTAAAATTTTATTACTAATCATGTAAACCCTTAATGTTATCAATGCATATAAAAATATTTCCATAAAATGTAAAGGAATAATTACATAAATAAAATTTCAACTTAAGCATATGATTTCCATAAATTTATCCCTAAATATAATCAATCTTGGTAGAATCTAATCACATTAAACCAAAAATACATTTTTAGGACTTTGAAATTATGATAAATCTTAAACTCATTAACCGGTGATATTACCCATAAATCTTATGATGATAAAGAAATTTATGCTTCTAAAATTTAACATAATCTTTAAATGCATGATGATTATTAAATCAAAATACCATTGGTAAAGAGTGATTATATAATATAATTCTAGAATCCCAATAAATGCATCATCCATTTTATATCAACATAAATCCATCCTTGTCCGAGGAGATATCCTTTATATGTGGCCAATGTCTTTGATAATGTGTTTTTCCTCTAAATTTAAGACAATGAACTATAAATGGATCCTTAGTATGAGATTTATTCCCTTCCAAAATACTCATCATTTTCTCTCTCCAATAGATTATCTTATGCTCATCCTTTCATCACATAAATCCTTTCCATATTCCATAAAGTCACTTTTGTGTGTTTCTCATTCCAAATTTGTTAAGTGAATGAAATTGAGCCTTCTTTACTCTGTAGTCCTTACCACTTGATCTCTTAGATAACTCTATCCTTCTCTTATTTGGTGAGTTAGATATTTGGTTAAGGTATAGGTTGTTAATAAAATTTAAGGATAAATCACTACACAATATTCATAGTTTAGCATCAATTTATTATTAGTGGATTAATAAAACTTCAATAAAAAAATTTCTAGAATTAATTGCGTGTTTTCAAAAATTGACCGTTATTTTTATCCATTTGATAAAAAAGATACATTCTCATGATCCCCCTTCTCCCTCAAATACCACCCCCTCATCTGAGAACCCCTACCCTGATCCCTCTCCATTGCTCCCCCAATAACCCCCCACCAATGATACAGTTCCCCTTCATCGGGGCATTGGTTTACCCTGATCCCCCACCCCTGATACCTCTTTGATGCTTCTATTTCCCATTATCCCTCCAATCCTGATCCCTTTTCAGTGAAATAGTTTCCAATAATCTCCCCAACCATTGACCTCAGTTGTGTTCAGGTTTCCCTTGAACCCCTCCCCCCTCTCCCTTACCATAATTTGGTTTTCGATTTCCCCTAAGCCTCCCCCCATGCCCTCTCCATCACCCTCGCAAAATGTATCCACTTCTCCAACGATCTGTCCCCACCAAATTAATTGTTTAATCTCTAATTTTGAAATGTATGGACCTATTTAAAATTAATTTTTTCATTATTATTATTTGTTGCATGGTATTAGGTGTAACCATATTCTGTCATACCTCCAAGGAGATATAATCTTCTAATCACATGGATTACTTCTAGTATAATAGAAACAAAGAGTTTACAATGGTTAATTTAAGGTCAGTGGTGGGTTTTACTTCCTGCATTTATTCAAATCAAGTGACAATAGTGTTTATCTAATTCTAATCCCATGATATGTGTCTGAGATAATATTTTGGGTTAAATATATCTTCTCCCTAAGTTCTCAAAGAAATATTCTACAATTAAATTTGTAGGTATCCCCATTCATGGTTAAATGATTTGTTTTTGTGACTTTTTAATGGGTTTTACATGTTTATCATGGTATAGTAATAAAATTTTATAAATTTGTTATATCATATACTTGTTTTAAGGGTTACTATGTATTTATGGATAATGATGTATGAAACAATTGATATTCATCATGTTTTATATTTTTTATCCTTTACTAAATTAATCTCAGAGTTTTATTCCCTACCATAATCTCTATTTTTATCATGAAACATTCCATTTTACTTATTGTCCATGATGAGAAAGTTGCATATATATATGTTTTTATATACAAAACCATTACCACTAACATTATTATTCTATATACCATCTCTTAGAAAATATTTATCTTTATATTTTTATTTAATTTTAATGGCGTCTACCATATCTGATAGTTTTTTTGGTTTCTTACAAGTATGAATTATTTTTTTCCTAATAATATCTTATGCTTGATTTGAAATTATAATAGTATGACTTAGACATTTCCTATGAGATCTTTTAACCTTTGTTTAGTTTTCAACTAGTATGATAATTTTTCTCATTTTCCATTTATTATATCCATTTTCTCATACTACTAGTTTGAATTAGTTCCTTTATATTCCATCTGTTATACTTGTTTAGTTCATTATCAATTTAGTACAGATTGGATTTTTTAATTCAATTTCATATTAATTGTTTATATTACAATTAATATTACCTAGTTTTAGTTATATAATCCCCTAGGAATTTTTTATATTTCTCATAGTACATCATTATTTTTAGTTATTTTGTACCTTATACTTACCAGGAACTTACGAACATGTATAAATTATCATTTTGGATTTTAAATGGTTTCAAATGTTTTAGTGACTTGGCATAGAACTTGTTCACATTCCTAGTGGTTATTGATATTCTGGTGGCTTTTACAATTGTAAGTAACTATTTAAAGGGGTTTTATACACAAGTTTTTGCATTAAAATGTGTTTTTATGTTTTTTATAGGCAGGTTTTAGGAAATTAAGGTAGTTGAACATTAATATTTTTTAAAATGGTTTTGATACCATAAGTTTAATGTTCGATTGACGTGTTTTTAATGGTAATTTTTTGGACATAAAAAATGGGTGATTAACACAAGTTGACTTCTTTTAATGAGGGTTTTCTCTCCTTCAAAAGTAATTTTATGGAAATAGTTATATTTATAAACTGTTTTCAATGTGTAGTTTGATAAATGATTTTCAAGGAACTTTTGAAATGTTCTTTTCTTAATTATTTTATTGTTTTTATCTTGCTTATATTTTATATAATATTATCCGTGATTGATTTCCTTTTTTTGAGTTTTTTATTGCATATATTACTCTTCTTAAAAATACTTGTGTTGTGTTTTTTTCACATCTATTTACATCTTTTTCTAATTTGTAATACATTTTTTGATTTAATTTTTTTAATAATGTGTAAGAACATTGTGATATATATGGATAAAAGTTGTATGAAACTACTAAGCAATATATATTAGTATGCTAAGGGTTTAGGGGTTTTTTTGATTTTTCAATTTCTAATCGATCTATTTATAGGAAAAAATATTACCATGTTCCAAATGTAAAATTTAAATGTGGTTGAAGATACATGATGTTTATGAACACTTGATATTGATGAAACTCCCTGCTCAATATTGTTTTATATTTGGCAATGATAATCGAACGTTACATAAATCTTGAGCGCTGATTCCAATTAAAAATGAACTCCCAACCTCATCAAAAAAGTAAAATGAAATATAAAACCTTATAAATGATGCTTTCAGAGTTGGAATACAACAACATAAATATAAAAAAATATCATAAGAACTTGTTGATGGTGATAAAAATAGTAATTGAAAAGTGATGTTTTCGAGACTATAGGATAACTAGATCATGATTGTAACAGATAATTGGATTCTATTCTTGATTCTATGAATTTATATGTAATAGAAAAATTCACTAAGGAGAAAAATGTGTTTCATGATTTAGTTAATTAAGGAAATCAAGAGTTACATGGTTGATGTTTGAAATAATAAAAAATTTCTATTTTGACGAAGTTAGACAACATTAAATGCCTATGAGGAAATAGAAAAAGGTGATGTATATGATATTAGAATTATTGTTTATAAAAATTAATAAAGCTAAGATCCCTAAATATTTTAATGTTATATTTTTAACAATCTTGGTCTAAATTATAAAATATACATGCTTTTCCAAACGATAGTATGCTTCGTCAGGGAGAGGATTCAAGAAGATAGGACTGAAAAAAAAATTATTCTTTTATATGGAATTTAATTGGTGATGTTGGAAGTATGAATTGATATATTTCTATAAAGAAGAAGAAAAAGAATATACATATAATGTTTGTTTGTTAGTTCCCTTTAATGAATTGATTATAAATATTATTCATGTCATTGAAAACCATGGAGGACATGATGCAGAATTCAATAGATAATAAAAATAATGGGTTAATATGACATCTAGTATATTCACAATCATGGAATACATTTGAGTCAATATATCCATATTTATTATCTGAACCTAGGAATGAGGGATTGGGGTTTATTGCCGACAGATTCAACCCATTTGGGGCTTTTTGCACCAGTTATAGCATTGGGATATTTGTTTTGATCCCTTGTAATATACCATTGTGGATGTGTATGTAACAAAAAAATATCATTTTAATGATTATTCTAGGAATATAAATCTATGTAAAGGATATTGATGTATAATTGTAGACTATAATTTAAGAATAACTAGTGTTATAGATCAATCGTGCTGAGACATATAATGAATCTTCTGGAACAATGCTCTAATGTGTACCATTAATGACAACCCTAGACATGAGAATCATTCTGGTTGGAACACATACATGGTTTTGGATTGTCCTATTTTTAACTTTTAAATTTTCCAAAAATAATACCGTCTAATAAAAAAATTCATTCTTGTATCATCTAATATTTGTCAATGAATCTCTTATATTTTGGTTGAATAAGTAAAAAATCAATGGTTCTATTTGTAGGTTCCGGGTGCAGTGCAAGCATGGTTGGGCCAACACACAACATTTATTTTCACCATGATCAATGGATATTATAGGAACAATACGATGATTAACGTCAGTCTCCACAGAATAGAATCAAATATTGAGATAAATGAGGAAGTGGCTTGAAACCTTTATAGTGGATATTCCACATCATGTTTATAATTAATTTAATTAATTTCATAAAGAAAATAATACCTCGATCTTCATTATTTTCTTCATTAATGATGTTGATCATTTGTAATGACACTTCTAGATTATCAAATTTCACTTCTGAGGATCCAAACTAGAATCCTTCTAGTGGTGATCCACATGTGCTCCAATTACCTTTGATTGACACCACTCATTTTTTGGGTGCTAGTGTATTAAAGTGAGTGTCTAGTGTCAGTCGTTCCTGATCGCTTT
Source organism: Viscum album (assembly GCA_963277665.1). Classification (NCBI taxonomy): domain Eukaryota; kingdom Viridiplantae; phylum Streptophyta; class Magnoliopsida; order Santalales; family Viscaceae; genus Viscum; species Viscum album. Next base: position 674,834,520 of record OY728123.1, read on the forward strand.
TTCTTTGGCCTTGAAGAACGCCTCTCATTATTGATAGGGGAAGGAAGAGGATTTTAGAGAGAAATTGTTTAGCTAAACAATTCTAAATTCACCATGAATGTGTTGTGTTCAACATGGCACAATAGACGTACATGTCAATTTATATGCATGTAACTGAAGTTACAATATTTAAATTCATAACAATAATTAAATACATCTATGATCTTAGATAAAACCCATTATCATAATAATCCTACTACATCATTATTTTTGGTGAACCAACGTGTGAAATACATAAATATAAATAAAATTATGTGTCATAAAATAATAACAATGTAATTATTATTTTATCTTGTGCAAACTAGTTAAATAATTATTTACCGTATTTGAAATAATTATTTTACTACTAGACCGACCTTGGTCCGCTCGAGCTCCACATACATTTATTAAGCACCTGAATAAATAAATAAATTATTCTCTTCAATAAATATTTTATTTACAAACTAGTAAATAAATATTTATTAAATGTTCAATAAAATAAATAAATATATTTAATTTAATTTATTAAATCATTTTAACTTGAATAAAATTGTTCCGCGATCTTGAGAATAATATTTATTTTATTAATTAAATTAAAATATAAATTAAACGAGAAAATAAAAAACACTTAGTGTTTGACCCTCTAGGATTATTTCTCATTGTCATTAGGTGGGCTTGACTAAAGTACAAGAGTACTATCTAGTAACGAGTCAAGGAACCCATGAGAATGAACGTAATCTCAAAACAATGACATCAACATACGAACACTCACTGTGTAATACAATCTCATTGTCTCTATAGCTCATCAAGATGGTTTCACGATATTGTCATCATCCCTTATGATTGATATGTCGTTCTTTGACTAACTGAAATAAACTCATTGTTAAAACATAGAAATGTAATTTTTCACAATGGTTCTATTTCCATAAAAGGACTGAGATTTCAACATTCTTAAATGAAAGGTACAAATTCTTCCTCTACATATCCATTAATATCATGCCACTCAGAACGCACTAAACGTACCCTACTTCTTGTCGAATTTCTGTGGGATGGCTTTCTTCAGTAAATAAAAGTGCGCGAGTCATGAAATGTATTAATGATAATATTAAAGTATAAGGATCATTACACACACATCTAAATAGAAATATCTGATGATGCCAAAAAATGTGAAATTTCTACAGTGGGTTTTTCTCATAATCTCTTTTCATGAAGATTACTAAGTGAAAACCTCAAGAGGGGAAGTCTCATAATTTTAAGAGTACTCACAACTGATGGTCTGTATACTATGTGTCCCATCCTATTATGTCATCCTACTGCAGAACAATGTTTAAGAATATTTTTATTGCATTTTAGGGTACTCATCATAGTAGGGGACTCCCATGATCTTATTAATGCATAAAATACTCTTGGACATTAATACATAACAGTCAAGAAAAACAATGAAGAATATGTAATAATTTTTCTAATATTTAAATAAATTAAATATCCATGAAATAAATGTACAACCAGTTTTTCCTAAGAAACCAACACTTACAAACTCCCACTTAGAATAGATCCAACAGCCTAAGACTTTATGTCTGCTAGACCTCACATGGTGATCATGTTTTTGTAGAGTCATGGATTTCGTCAAGGGGTCCACCATGTTGTCTCCCATAGAAATACTTCATAATTCAACATCACCTCTCTGAGAAAAATCCCTTTAGAGATGATACTTCCTAATTATGTTCTTCATCCCTTGATGTGACCATAGCTCTTTTGCGAGAGCCACTGCTAAATTATTATCATAGTATTGTGTGTTGGGATCTTTACTTCCAGGTATCAAATCTATCTCTAGTACAAATCATCACATACAAACTACTTCTTTAGCTACCTCAAAAGTTGTGATATACTCCTACTCTATTGTAGAGTTTGTGACCACAGTCTACATTGAGCTCTTCCAGATCACTGCACCTTCATTCAAAGTGAAGATGTATCCCATTTGAGACTCCATGTCATCTTAATCAGTCTAGAAACTAACATATTCATATCCTCTGATGACTACAGTTTAATATCCTCCATAAAACAGGAACATATCCTTAGTAAAACTCAAATACTTAAGGATAGTATCGACTACCATCAAATGGTGGTCACCTGGGTCTGCTTGATATATGCCTACCACAATCAATGAAAAGGTGAAATCCACGCTAGTAGATAGCATGGAATATATGACAGACCCAATTGCTAATGCGTATGAAGTCCTTGGTGTTATCTTTATTTCGTCATGTGTTTGAGGACACATTTTCTTGGAAAGATGAATGCCATGTGATTTTGGAAACAATTCCCTCTTTGATTGTTCTATACAGAATCCCTTTATTATCTTATCAATGTATGTACTCTGACTTAGGCCAAACAATCTCTTGTATCTATCATGATGGATATTGATTCCAAGAATATATGTTACCTCTCCCATGTCGTTCATAGGGAAGAATTAATTCACCCATTTCTTAACGCACAGTTTGACAGGAATCTCATTTTTAATACATAATATGTAATCAACTTATAATATTATGAAAACAACCACACTCCCAATAAACTGTTTGCAGACACAAGGATCAAATTGATTCTTGATAAAATCAACATTCATTTTGGCTTAATCAAAATGAATGTTCCCTAACCAGGATGCTTTCATTAATCACTAAAAGGATTTTTGAAACATGTAGACCTTATTGGAAACCTTTGGAGTCACAAAACCTTGTGGTTATTTCATGTAGATATATTATTTAACAATAAAGGATAACGGCCATTTAGAGTCGGTTTTTTTTTTGTGGTGGTTTTAAAAACCAAGGCTGAACGTGCTTCGGGCCTCCATTTCGCGGCAGTTTTTAAACCTCTGTGAAAAAACCGCCATGAAATTCCTTACTTTTTTTATTTTATATAATTTTTTGTTAACCTTTTTTGAGGATTAGTGGTGGGTTTTTAAAAAACCTCCACGAAATAGTGACATTTTGGGTAAAATCGCCGCGAAATTAAATTAAAAAAAAAACAAGAGAAACCCCAAAATCCCTAAAACGACCTGAATTTTTGATCCAGGAATCCGTTGGAGTGCCACGAAAAGTAAAATCGAAGCTCATGAAGATATCCAGAGGCACGTATAATCAGAACCATGAGACGGTATATGGTGTGGACGATATGAGAGTTACATGAAATTTGAAAAAAGTTCTCCAACTTCAAACAACCATAAATTTCGCTCGGGGTGTCCGTTTGGGCTCTACCACATATCAAATATAGCCAGTGAAGAGAGATACGCACTAGTTTAACATGAGAAGTCTTTTTTCATGGTTTGCAGTCCCAAAAACCCATCTGAAGGCCTCATAATCACTGTTTCTGTCACTGATGTCCCGTTGAACTTGTCATCAAACGGACCTAACTTTCGATCTGCGTGTCTGTTCAGACTCCTCCACCAGCCAGATTGTAGCTCATTCCATGAGTTTCAGTTTGACTAGTCTTGGTGCCCACATGCACTCCTGGATCATATTTTATGGCCTTTTAGTGGATATCGGGTTTGTTATGTCTTTCGATGCCTCGTTTCTAGAAACTGTTCCCCGTCAGCTTTTTTTTAAATGGTTGTAACTTCTGATCTTCTTGTCCTTTTGGTCTCTTTCACATATCAGGTTGAAGATCATTTCAAGATCTTTTATTTGATAGGTCTCAGATCTGAAATGGAATCTCAGATCATAAGTTATCTCTATTAATGTGAGTCCAATGTATTTGTCACATTATGACCGTTTTAACGGGTTTTAACGGTTGCTCCATTTATTACGGTTTCATTGGGTTTCCATGACTTGTTATCTTTATCAATGGTTTTTGTTTTGGGTTATTATGATGATTATGTTGAATTCTTATGGGGTTTTCCAGAGTTTTCTTGAGTTTTCATGCGTTCTCATTCTTTCTAATGCCTCATTCTTCATGGTTCTCCATCTGTTTTCATGTGTTTTCATGGTTTTTCATCCCTTATCACATCCTTTCATACTTTTTCATGTGTTTAATTTATTATTTATTATTTATTATTTATAATATACTTTAATTTATTTATTATCTATTATTTTTTACTGGTTATTTAATATTTATTATTTATATTTATATTTATTTATATATATTATTTATATTTATTTATTATTTGTTATTTATATTTATTTATTATTTATTATTTATATTTATTTATTATATATTATATATTATATATTATTTAGTGTCTTGGGAAAACTAGGACCATACATAACAAAGACACAATAAGCAAAAACATTTATTTATTTTCTTTTTCTCTAGCTTCTTATTGGCACTTGTCCTCTCCTTAGTACATGTATCCACCTGAGAATATACATCAAAAGGGGTGAGCTAAAAGCCCAATAATAGGATAGATAAGAACAATATAGCATGGGGTGAGCATAATCCTAACATGGGTAAAGGATGATGAACATGAGAGGAATCATAAATATAAGACTTGAAATGTGGAAATGCATAAAATGAAAAATCATGTCTTGGTGGTTAACTACCTCACATACTTGTGAACCAAGCAAGAATCCTGTTCACACATCATTTCAAATCTAGTCATGAGATTCATCACTTTACCCAATGAATTTATGTGATGTATAATTTTGGGCGCACCCATCATTTTGAAACATTCATAATTGTTCTATATAATTCTGGGTGCACCCATCACATCATAACATTATCATTTATCATGCATGCCACAATGAACATATAACATAAATGAACATAACTAACCCATGAAATGTAATGGAATTCATCACATAAGAACACATTCATAACTTTGGGTTCCCAAAATAAAGAGGGAACAACATACTTGATACAAGAATCATCAACCTTGAATGAGAGGTAAAAGTTGAGTTATTAAGAGAAGAGTTCCTTCAGAAAACATTTGGATTGACATAAAATTAATAAGAAAACATGAATATCCCAGAAAAAAAAATAAAATGATTAAAAAATGATCTTTAAGGGGTGACCGTATCAAAAATGGAGTGAAAGAGGTAGAACCCGAAGGATGAAAGTTGGGTTCGAGAATTTCCCCTTACCTTGTACTCGAATGCTTTCTTCTCTTTAATGTCATCTATATTAACATTAGATTCATTAATTATAAATCCAGAACCATTTTTGCATTAATAGGGTTTATTCTTGTTTCATTATGTCATTTTTATGTTCCTTTTGATGACTTATAGAGTTAATAACATTGTTTTGGGGATGTTCGTTTTTATGGTTTTTCTTTGGTTGTTCACTTGTATTCATAAATTGAAGTTTGGGTAGAACTTGAGTAAAAATCCAGAAATGATATTAAATTTCATTAATGCTATTACAGGATATTTAATGATTTTATAATGAATTATATGAGATCCATGTGGTTGAATCGTTATATAAGAAATAATTGATGGTTATTTGGGTCAATTTGGGCGGTTTTTGGATCACAACGAACTTGTTTTAACTTATCACTTAGAAATATGTCCCTAGGTTATTTCTATAACATTAAATAGAACATAATACAACTAAAATATTCTGTTTCAACCATAAAAATGGTTTCATGACCAGATCTAAAGGTATAAATGGATGAAGAAAGCATGTAGTTCTTTAAGGTGGTAAATTAACACCTCACGAACAACGTTCTCATTAATAAAATAAAAGGAAGAGGGAAAGGGTGTTGGATGATATAATATACCATTAGAATCATAAAATTACATTATATATATATAATAATGGAGTTAAAATACAATTTTGATGAAGATAGGTGGGGAGAGATCAAGAAATGAACTTGAACTTGAAAGAAAATTAATGTAGAAGAGGGAGGGAAATTACCTCTTGAATCCTTCCCTTGAGAACCTCTTTCAGGGCCTAAGCATGGACTTTTGATGAGACCAGATGCTACTGGACATGGGTTAGGGGCTTGGGATGTTTTTTGTTGAGATTTTAGTGAATGCTTGGATCTTGAGAGGTGTGATGAAATGAGGGTGTGAAGGGTGGCTTTTATAGTGGAGGGGGGAGTGGTTTCCTTAATATAAAATTCATTAGTTTATTATTTCCCCACAAGACAAGGAATAGTGAGTCTTGAATGACCAAGAATAGTAATTTTATAATATAATCCCGAAACAATTGGGCATAAAACAGTAGAACATCACACATGACACTATAATTTTCTTATTTAGCTTATTTTCTAAATTACGGTATTTCACTATTCATCAAAAATTCAAGTATCTCATAAAAATCCCAAATATTTACCACAACCATTTTTCAATGCGTAGAATCAAAAAATGAATTAAATTTTTCAAAAATAATTATCTAAATTTTTTTAATTTAATATTTAATTAAAATCATAATTTTCTTTAAAAAACAATTTTTAACATTAAAATTCATTTTATAGTGCTTTCAAAAATTACGTTGGGTCATATAAAATTATCTAAAAACTATAATAAATTGATTAAATAATTTATGGATACATTTTAAGGAAATAAATATTCTTTAAAATTAATTAATTAATTATAATTAATTATTTATGACTTACAAAATACCAAAACGTTTACTAAGGTCAAATTGTCACTTTCTAAGATGTCTAAATTTTATTTTATTATTCATAGGTAATTTTATTCTTATGTTCGATGATTTACTATTCATAAGGGTCATATTACTATTAATAAGTGTATGTTACTATTCCTAAGGGTACATTACTATTCAACAAAAAATTATTTTTGTTTCATTAGACTCAAAAAATCATCTTGAACACAACCGTGTATGTCGGATTTTCAAAATTTCAAACATAGGAGTGACAAACTTATGTTTAAAGATCACTTATCACTTAGTAGTTCATTATTTTGTGTTTTTATGACATAAATATATGAAGGTAATTTTCCATTGAAAAACGTTGGGCTGTTACAAAGAAGCATTTCACTAATCCAAATCAACTCCTAATTGATGTTTCCATGACAACACCAATATATGATGAACCATAAGTCTCCCTCCCTACAGTATCTGGGACACCTTCTATCTACCACCCCTTAGTGTCTCTGACACCCTCTATAACATCAACATCTAGAAAACTCTACCCCACTATCCTATTAGCATATGAGACTGTGTCTCCCAATTCAGCAAGTTCTACAAAGGGAGAACAAGTTGTCAGTCATGTTTATACATGAGTATATTGGAGGTTGATATTTATAGGTACAAATTTTATAGTGAATAAATTTATTGAAAATTATTATACAACTAACACTTTTTTCAAAATAGAAGCTAACATTGTTACTACAAAGAGAAATATATGGTGTTCATGTGTCTTGAATCAGAATAGATTGAAGAAATTTGTCCTAGTTAACTATTATGGGATGCTCGTGGCTGATGCAGCAAGATAATTTTGCAGATTCTAGGCTAGCTAGTGGCGGAGCTGGTTTCCTTTCTGATTACCTATGCGGATTGGGGGCATGTTACTCAATCATAGAAAAATAAAGTCTCTTTTTCATATATAAAGGTAATTTTGATCCATTATGGTATAATTAAATGTAAATTTTGTATTAAATTTTATGATTTTAAAAATTAATATCCTTTTGCTGATGTTATTCCACTTTACCAATACTAATCTTGTCATACACAGGTGGATGTTGAAAATTTTGGGTAATAAATAGAAGGATTTTAAATTGATATTATTGAAATAATTCAATGCTAATTCACTGGACACTCATTAAAAATATGATAACGTACCTAAAGGGGTGCCTTGTGAAAAATGGAAGGTTTTTTGTGGCCATCCTCATGAGAAACATGTGGTATTAAAATATATATTATTATATTATTCTTTATATATATATATATATATATGAATATGAAAGGGATATGACATTACAAATATTACTATTAAATTTCATGTTATTTATTTTATTATCCTTCAAGGGAAAATGCATCAAGTTGAGCTAAACATCATCCCTACACTGTCTGGTCAAATATATTTTCAAGAAACAGATCAGAAATGGTAATATTTTCATTAGTTGAATTATTTATAAGATATCATTATCAGTTTTATATATTAAATTATTGATTTATGTTTTTTAAATGTTATCAATGAATTTAGGGTACCAAGTCTCTCGAATTTGTTTTGGATGTTTATACAAAATATAAATAGAGTTCTGTTAATGAGAATGATAAATACGATGGGGAATGAATTTATTTTTCATTTTTTTGTGGATTATTTTCATTTTTTTACTATGTAAATATATATTGTTTCAAATATGAAAAATATTTGATTTATATGTAAAAATAAAAGATTAATGTGATGTAATTCCCACTCAGTCCTTCTCAGTCTCCCTCGATGAACCTATTGGTCAAGTCCTTGGGAAAGAGCATCTCGGTCATGTGTGTGGGATGTGTTTGGGACCATTACCATTAGAGGTCTTTGGCAGGCCACTGGGGATTGCAGCAGCATCTACCCCAAGTAATTCATAACACATGATTCTCATAATGTTTTTCTTTCAACACAAATAACAATTATGGAATTGGGGAAATATAATAATATTGAAGATGAGAAGGTCATTTCTCATTAGAAAAAATTGATTGAATTATATCAAGAAGAAAACTGGATCATTACTCAATGATATTTCCTCAATGGATGGTAGTGAGCAGGTAAATCACACAACTTAAAAATCATTTAGTACATAAACTTTTATTAGTATTAAGTATAATTTTAAATATTCAACACCTTTTAATTTTCAATATAATTGTCATGTTGGTACCAGTAGCAAGGAATGGTGATAGAGACAATGAGGGTGTAAATCAAAGTTAATTTCATAGTTATTAGTGTTTACATTGGATTAAAGAATGATGTGTAACTAAACTAACACTAATATGGTGATTCGAAAACCATGTTGTGTTTTTTTAGGTATATATGTATTTACATTACATTATATGAAAATTTATATTTTTTGATTGTTTTATAGGTTTTATTGAAAATTTTACCTTATACTATTAATTATTAGTCTCTTTGGGTTATGTTTTGTTTCATTACTCATTGAAATTATACCTCTTATTATTATTTTCAAAATCTATAGTATCTTTTAACTATTTATGAACATTATTTAGTTATGACTTAAATTTGGTAATTCCCCATGTAATACCTTGATAACTAAACATGTTTCCCTACATGCATTTAATCATAAAAATAGTATTTTATTTCTTTGTGGAATATATATATTACAGCTTAATTTTCCACTAATATAGTGGACCTTAAACTAGTTAATTCATAGAGATAAAATATCCATTAGTCTATACACTCCAAAAAAAATTCTTCTTTAATTTTAATGTTTCTTTAAAACTCATTTAATGGAATAATATATCACAATAATTATACATAATGAGTGTCTTGAATATCATGATTCTATAAGATGAAAAATCTATATCATTGATAACCTGATTTTCCAAATAATTATTCTTTATAATGTATTATTATTGGATGTAACTTATTCTATCATATAAAATATTTTTTAGTATTGATAAATCGTAAGAGAACATACAACATTGTTCTCATTAACATGTTGGAAACTCCCAACTACTTCACAAATGTTCTCCATAATACTTGTTATGTTAATCCATATTATCTTAATTATATAGATGAAAAATAAATGAGAACCAAGGGGAGAAATATTTATAATAGATGAATCACCACCCATAAAAATTATAATTTTTTATCCCATACATAGATTTTATGTGAATGTATTTTAGGGGTTTTAATGTAAACTTTAAGATGTTATAAATATTTGAATCTTAAAATTTTAAAATCTATTTAAAATATATTGGGACCTTTTCAAGTAAAATGGTCCTTATTATACCTATTGAATGAAACAACTATCATTTAGTAGTTTAGAAGTTCATGGTCTATATTGCATCCCTAAAAATAAAATCTCATGTTTGGGATAACATTATTTTAATACAAAACTATAATTCCTCCAAATGAGGAAGGATTTTAAGTGGGAACTGAAGGTTCTTATTTTTAAGAAATATATCATTTTCGTTATTTTTTTACGTTTCTGTCATCTTTTATCTTGGATATTATTTTTCTCCCTTATCACATCAAAATAAAATCATTATACATATAAATAAATGTTTTTATTATAAAATCACATTATATGTATTCAAACACAATATAAATGATCATGTTGATATGATATGATATATAACTCATATTCCTAGATGTCAATCTTTACCTACTCTTTTCATATAACCCAATCCATCACAATGTTTATATCCATGTTTAGAATTAATTCTAGAACTAAAAAACAAAATAATTTTGACATCATCTCACATGTATTTGGTTGACATGAACACCCAACTCACATTTCTATATTAGCTTCAAACATTATTGGAATCATCAACCAACCCCATACACATAACCACTGTACAAAATCACATTCCAATTGTTGGAATGCTCTCCCAACTCATGTCATAAGGCACCCATACAAAATACAATCATTGATAATATTAAGACTCAATTAATAACTCACAATTAAGAATAATAATAATAACGATAAATATACCATGAAAAAACATAAAAGGCCAAGAATTATCATTGGTTATAAAATAAACCAAAACTAAATGCTATATAAGATTGGGTAGTTATAGTTACACACATGACCTCTTTCAAATTCCAACTAATTCATTATGATACCACCAATTTATCCTTACCTAAACATTAAATAATATTTCATGGAGGGATACAAGGTTTATAACATAGTTCACTAGTCCATGAAATTCTTGCATAAAACCCACTTAGGATCCATTATATAATTTTTTTCGCATGAGGGTGAAATGAAATATAATCTATGACCAAGATATCAAAAAACACACAAGAGGAACATAACATATTATTAATCATATTAATTAATTTATGGTTATTATCCTTGTTCAATTAAAGATTTGTTATATTATGCGGTTTTATAAATTGAACCTAACATGTTTGGATTATGTTATTATAACTCGGATTGTTTATTTTATTATTTATATATTGTAATATCTGTTTTTTGTTTACCTGTTTAGGGGCTGCAGATTTCGTAGCTATATTTTTTGTGAAAAGTGAGATATAGAAGTAGTTTAAAACACAATTATATGTGCCAAATCATTGTTTAGAAACATTTTAAAAAACATCTATATAAGGTCAATTTTTTAATGGCCATTTTTTTGGTTTAATCGGGGGTTTACCATCCAATATTTTTTGAGGGGATTGCATCAGTTTAAACCATCTCTATCCCCAGGGAATGTTTTTGGGATTGGAAGCTGCCGCTAAACAAAAATTCTATGATGGTTCATAGATACCACCTCTAAATAGACGAAACCAAATTGTGTTGGATTTTTATGCCAAATTTAATATTTGTTTTTGAAAAAAAAACATAGAAATATATGGTGGATGTTTAAACTATCACCAAATAAAAATTAAAGCACAACTATCAGGTTATTTGATTGTAGTGAATGATTAGTCATAAAAAAATATTTCATACCTATCATCATCTAATTTGGTTTCTCATAGTCACCAAATTTTCCATCATGTTAAATTTTAACCAGATTCCTTCAGGTTACACCCACTTACCAAAACAAAAAAATTTAGTGTGATTAACAATAACAATAATGGGAAAACCAAATTAAATTATTAGGATGGCGAAATCAGAACACATTATTTTAAATATAAGGAACCTTAGGTCTAACCGGGACCAATAATTATTATAATATATTCAAATCCTTCATAATGGTTTTTAAATAAAATATGAAGTATCATAAGAATGTCCCCATAGAGTTTTAAAGGTGTGTATTCATGCACCAAGTGATTATTGGTTCAAGCCCAATGTTTCCTTTTTTCTGTTATTACACTTAGGTGAATCTATGCCAAAACCACATCAACTAGTATTTTCTAGAAAAATATTTATTTCTAGAAAAACCACATAATAATTTCTATAACAAAACAATAGGGCATTCTCCTAGACTTGTCATTAAATTATACCACAGGTTTATAATCCCTAAGATATATATTCGTAAATATTGTACCCAAGGTTTCTGTTAAAGTTCCTCTGATTCAAACTATATGGATCCTAACCCCCATGAGATAGATCCGATGTATGACTTATTTAATTCACATAAGATATAAGGAATTACATTAATAATGACTAAATAGTTTATTAGTATTGGTAAACTATTTACATGCTTTAGCCTTATATTATATTTTAATTCAAAAATTACCACATGATTTTTTTCAAGAATTAAATTTTTTCCTCTACAATATCATTGCATGTTAATCAAAGTCCACTTCAAGTATTTGTAGGAAAATAAAAAAAATTGTGTGATGAAATGATCAATAAGCTTTACATATAAAAGAACCTATTAGGAATTAATAAGTGTAATCAATATGAAAAGGTAAATAACTAAACATGCAAGCTAGATAATTATTAAGTGGTAATGAATTTAATCCATAGATAATAATAATGATAAACTATCATTGAAAATATATAAAATTTAAAGGTAAATAAATTAAAACACATGTAAATTAATCAATAACATGACTATATAACAGGATAAGGTATAATTAATATGGAAAGGTAAATAAGTGGGAAACATTCCATTAAATAAATATATGATAATAAAATTAAACTAGATATAATATCATACATAATACCTCATTAATAATTATTATAATTGAATTATCAATGAAGGAAATTCTTAATTTATTGATGTCGCATACTCAAGATCATGATTCCTCAACCATAAAGACCTTTCATAATAGATTTTAAAACTTATGGGTAGAATCTCATCTATTTTTGCCAAATGATTTTATTCTTTCATACTAATTCTCCTCATGGGACTACTAAAACATTGATAGGATATCAATTATTGGTCTCTACCCATGTTTTCATGTCCATATCACTACTCATATATCAAATAATTGATTAAATTCACGAAAAATGTGCCTTATCGTAAAAAATAAAAATTCAGTATGGAAAATATATATCTCAATATTTCCCCAGATAAATAAAATAAATTTTAATACAGACCACTCTATTTAAAAATACAAATTGTTTAACAAATAAAAAAATCCATGATATATAATATGTCTATTTTGGAGAAATTTAAAGTACATATGAAAGTGAATATATCAATGGAATGTTAATGACTATATAAATGAATCAGGAAAGTGAATTTTACTACTTTCAATAACCAAAATAATCATAAACATTCCATAGAAAAAATAATTCTGGTATCAATACATCATATACCCATTGAATTAATAGTAATGTTTTTTTCATTTATTAATAAAAAAACATTATTAAGGAAAATGATCTTTTAATTTTGAAAATATATTATTAAAAAACAAATATAAAAAACATTTTTAAAATACATTTATTTGAAAATAATATTTAAATATTATAAAGGAATAATGAAAAAAAAGTGGTTATAACAATTAGAAATATTTTTATTTTCATACATGTTAAAATGATTTTTTGTTCACTTTTTTTGTAAAAGGAAACCGTGAATTACTTCTTAAATTACAGGAAGAATCATTTTAAAATATTTAAAAAGTAAAAATGGGTATATATATCATTAATATATTATTTTCAAAAAGATTAAAACATTTTTTAAATTTTTTTTGAAATTAGGGCTTTGTAAGATAACATATTTTCGACCAAAGGGAGAAATAAAGTCAGATTTTCATAAAAAACTTTTCTCAATTATTTTTATTACAAAGGAGTGAAATAATTTTACAATTAATTGAGAGTATCTGGAATAAATAAATTATAATAAAATGTTATGGTTTTTTAGACAATTATTAAATAATTTCATTCAACTAAAATTCAAGAATTAATAATCACGATGAGAATGATACTGAGAAATAAACCATTACAAAGATCATAACATTGAATTGAAAATTGTTAGAAGAATAAATTATGTTTATAAAATAAAAATATATATATAGAATTTTTTTAAATATAACCTAATATAATAAATATTCAATTCATACATAATCTTAGAATATCCAATATAATGGAGATGTAATATTACCAAATGAAAATAAATTGTGTAATGAAATTCTTTACCACTTGGTAATTCTAATTTCAAATAACCTTGTGTGTAATAATTTAAATAAAAAAATTAAATACCATGAATTATGATTTATTTATGATATTACAAGTAAAATGGGAAATGAATGCACTATATAAAAATAAATCGGTGCATTACATACAAATATACCCTAATGGAAATGAAAATTGAGAGAGAATCCCTTACCTCAAACTTCATTATGATTAAACTTGATTTAAATATATGTACATTAGTTTTGAAAATATAACTAACTTATGTTATAGTAATATTAACATATTTAATATCATATATGGGCCTTTTAAAACATCTTATCACCCATTTTTAATAATCATTTATTATTTTCGTTGCTTCGGGTGTTAATTTCCTTGTTTTCTCATTCATTATTTACCATAAAAGTTCTAGTTATTGTTAGTATTATATTGTTTCATATTATCTAGAATAATTATAATGAAATAAATATTATATTTTAACCACAATTATACTTCTACGATTAATCATGAAAGATGGTTATGATAAATTTAGTATGTTACGATCTTAGGGATGGTAGATCTTGAGTACGCATGAGTAAAGTTTCTATTTTTCGTTAGTCATTATAGAAATAAGTTAAGTAATATTTTAACTCTATGTAATTAACATAATGTCATATTATTTCTTTAAATATAATTATACATATCATCCAAGTGGTGTGCTGATGAAAAGAGTGTCACGTCACTTTATGAAGGTGGTAGTCCACACGTACAACAATGTTATTTTCACCTTTCAATGAGTGAATAGTTAAGAAATAAAATTATATATTATCCTATAATAATGGTATATATGGCTTTAATATACCAATTCTTTCATTTATATCACATATAATCTTTAAAATCAAATATATTACCTTTATTGTAAAGCTTTAGTGAAAGACGAATCACATCGCTTCATGAGGCGGTAGTCCGTCACACACACTATAAATTTTATTATATACCATAAGGAATGTAATTTAAAAAGGTATTTATAACATAGTGAATCTAGAGGAATAATTTTGTTATAAATATCATATATATACTTTTTATCCATCATCATACCCAACCATGATAGGTATAATGGAAAAATGAAAGGCATCAGTTCACGATACGGTAGTCCTTCGTACACTTGAATAATGATTTTGTTTCCCATTTAATGGAATTGGAAATGGTTGGTGGTCATTAACATAATATAAAAACATATCATCATATATTATATACTGATGTTTTTGTATCATCACGTTTTAATAATAATATTAGTTGGATAAATAAATAAAATAAAAATACTCATTTGAGAACGTTTCCTAAGGTATCCCCCTTAGGTTTCCACCAAAATCCATCAAGGATGGATTTATAAATAAAATAATGCCTATAGTATTATATTATGAAAGTTTTAATTTTATTATGTTACGACATGGCTAAAAAAAGTTATGTGTGAATAAGAGAGGATAGTGGGTAGCCTTTTTAAGTGAGGTGAGTGAAACACATGTAATTTTAAAAATTAAACAGTATTTCCATATTTTTCACATTATATAAGGGTTAAAATGGAGAAATAAATATCCTTAGACATTATATGGTTGAAATAAATCCATCCAAAAACTATTATACAATTATTTATGAAATTTAACCCTTGACATTTTAGTTTAACCCCCGGTAAATCTAGTTTTTTCATAACTATGGTAAATAATATTTACTATTTTCAATATTCATTTTTGTTAAAAATTAAGTATAAATTATTATATTATATAAATTATTAAAATATTTATATATAATCCATTTTGGAAAATTAAATTCAAATAATTTCTAAATCATATTTTATAATTTATCTAGTGGACACGATGATAAATACGGTTTTTAAAGCGAAAATGTTCGGATGTTTACAAAGTTTTAATATCAAGAATCAAAATTAAAATGATTATAATGAAATTAATTAGATAAAACAATATAGTATTGAATATATTTTACTTTAAAAAATTTTAAAATATAATTTATTATTATAAATAATTTAAATGTAAAGTGTGTTTCCAATTAAAATTTAGTATTTTTAATATTTATTAAAAAAATACAAAAAATTCTAAAAATTCCATACTATGATAGATTTGAAATTATTATTCTAAAAAATTAGATTATTTTTTAAAATAAAAATTCTATAAGAGGTAAAAAATAATTTATAATTATTAACAGGCCTATAGAGAATCTTTAAATCCCTATGGGTCTATGCGAAAACGTAATTTATAAAAACTAAACTAATATACTTACTAAATTATAATGAGTATTAATAGTATGTGAAGATCAATATTCATAGATTGTGAAATTAGTTTGATTATAGTTTTGAACTATTTAATTTTATAAAAGTGATTAAAAAAAGCCTATAAATATTGATTTTATTGGTTTTGTGAATGAAAAACAAAAATGACACAGATTGGTTGTTTGGTTTGAAAATAGATTTGAAAGAATAAAAGGGTTATGTAATTTCAGGTTTCATGTTATATTTTATTTAATAAAATATATTTATTAATTCCTTGTTGGTTTTGGAGTTGAGATAAAGAAGATCTAATGGTTAGATTTTCTCTTCCTTAACATGGAAATTCCATATTTCTCTTCATCTGATAATTTATGGTTTTATCGAATGAAGTTTTTCTCGATACCATATTTAATCATGATTTTTCTCTATATTGAAAAATAGCCATAAAATATTTAGGGTTTTCAATTTCATAATTTTAATGTTATTTTTAGAATCAAATATCAATGTTCATGATAAAAGAAAGATAAAGGGATTAGAAATTGGATAAATAATCATGAAAATAAAATGCATGAATTAAATAAGAATAAATAAATCCAATGAACCTTACAACATATATTATATTACCCTAGAACATGGTGGGATTACCCCCTTATCCTTGAGATTAGAGAATAAGATGGAGGGAAAAAATAAAAAAAAATCAAAAAGAAATGATAGAAGAACCCAAAAAGATCCCTGAATCTTCTTCATCCACGCTTTGGTCTCTGGATATGAGTAATCTTCAATAGAAACAGCCTATACCCAATTTTATTGGCTCTATAAAGTCTCTATAAATAATGAATTATATATAAGAAACATCCAACTGAGGTATGTTGTGGGTCCCATGTCAAAAATTATGTTAATGTTTGATGATATGCCGAACATGGTGATTTAAAATTTGTCCTATCAATTTAAATGACTATTAATGTGTTTACATGATATGTAATCATTTATTTTTTACATGTCATGAATTTCTGCATAAAACATACCAATATTTTTCTAGAAAAAAACTCAATTCATGTAATTGACATACACGATGTATTAATCAGTCTGTTCCAGTTTTCCATCTCTGATGCATCCTCAAAAATCTGATGTCATACCACTTCACATTGGTCATGTCATAAAGTTTAATTTAGGTCCAAAATTTTCCTTTTTTGATTATATTTCCAATGTCTCAATATATTTTTCCATAAAACACAAAACATATCGAATTTTTCACAAATTAGAAATATTTATAATTTAAAATTAAAAAATTAAGACTTAAAAATACCCTAAAATGTATCCATAAAATAAAAATATCAATTATCCGTGCAAATCAGGAAAAAACCATTCTTCATATGAAATAAATACAGGTTTTCAAAAAATAGTTCTTTCTATTTTAAATGATACTTATATTATATAAAATCAAAATATGACCTTAATTTTTATAATTTTGATAGTAATATTATTTTCATCATATTGAATGGCTAAGTTATAACAATATACAATATTATGTTTCATTTAGAATTTGACTTTCTTTTTTTTTCAAGAAACTTAAGAGATTAAATTTAAAAATAAATATATTTCATCTTTTGTTTAAGATCAGTATTTCATATCGCATATCTTATCGAATACAATGTTCCAATTTTAGATCATCGATGTTTTACAAATTTGATGTAATAATAAAATAAAACTCACAAAGTTGTTATACTGAAAAATATATTTTTTATAAGTAACATTATAAATTTCAAAAAAAAATTGTAATTTATAAACCTATACTCAATATTTTATATAATAACACAAATGTTTCCTTAAACCTGATTTAATGAACTATATATTTACTACTTTAAAATTAACATATATCACTTTAAGAAATTTATTTTTATTAAATGTATTTAAAGTGATAATCATTGAGTCAAAATTATAAAAATATAATCATTTTATTTTTAGGCATAATGGATAAATCAACATGTGATAAACTAGGTAACGTGGTCAACGTTATAATGTTAATGGTGTAAAATATAATGGTTAAGAGTAGAAAAATGATAAAAATGTGTGAAATTTAATTATAGAGGATAAATCAACCTAATTTATTCCCCAATTCATTATTTCTCAATTCTAGATCCCCTTTCATGGATAGTGACTTCCCATTGTTATAAAGGTTTTGATATTTAAAAAATATCAATCCATTTTCACTTATAAAAGTGGGAATCAACTCGTAACATCAACTCACATTAAAACCCTATTATTTTTGTCCAAATTAATCCTAAAACTCTCCTAAACATTCCAAGAATCCATTTATAGGTTTTTTGGCTTCTCAAAATACCATCCCTCAAAGGATTTACCACCTTCAAAAAAGAGATAGTCCAAGTAGTGAGGTATAAATTTTATCCCACTCCTTTCTCATTTCAATTTATTTTTGTTCACTTCATCTTCCACAAATTCCATTAAACCATAATAAAATTATAAAATTATTATAATTGTTATATTTTTATGTTATTAAAATAATGGTACAATAATTAACCACCGTTACCATTTTATTTTGTATAATAAAATAGATATTTGTGCATTCTGCGGACTACCACATCCACAACACAATGTTTTATTTCCCTTCATCACCTTATAAGGATGATACTAATAAGGAATTTAACATATTCGTATGATATTTATGACATATTTTATATCATAAAAGTATAATTTATTTTAATACTTTTCCCTATTCTATGGAAAATTATACAGTCATCCATGTTTACATGTGGACTACCACCTCCATGGAATGATCAATTTCTCTTTTTCTTTTCATTTCCTCCATATATGACTAGTAATTAGAATAGGATTAATGAATCAATAATATTTTTATCAAATTATTATATTTTTAGAAAGACAAATTTGACATCTTACAAAAAATATGAGAAATAAATATTCATGGAAAATTCAACCATAAAAAAGATTGTTCTTAGAGAAAATGATGATTTATTTATACTATGAAATAACTTTGTCTTGTTTATATTATTAATCTAAATAATTAAAATTATATATATAAAAATAATAAACACTATTTTATATATATTTTATAATTATATTACAACTAAATAACCTCATAATCATTCATTAAATCAAGGTATAGTCATGTTTGGGTTTGTTAAACAACCTACCTGAACAATACTGTGATTTTATATCATGAATGAATCTAGGAACATATTTTCTGGTCTAATATGAAATAAATATATAAATAATAATTTTTTTGTTTCTTTAAATTTTATATGAATATTTAATTCATTAATTAAGAATACACCATTTGATCATTAATAATCACCAAATCATGTTGGTAATCGATTTCATATTCAAGTATAATGTTTAAAACACACATGAATTGAATTTAAAACATATTAAATTTTTATAAATTATTTGAAATAGTAACATTAATAATCTATTAAATTTGATATCCTTTTGATGAATATATATATACCATATTATTACAAAATTAGTACAAAAAATCAAACTATAAACACCTGATATAGAAAATAGGAACAAATCATCTAGATAATGACTATTTGTGAAGAGTATAAATTTAAATGCATATTATTAAGGATATAAATTAGGAAATTAATGTTTCTATTATTTTGATAAATGATTTTAAAATACAATTTTTGAATCCAGGATAAGAGTTAGTGGTTTTCTATCTCAAATTCATCTCTTTGGGACCAATTTTGTATTATGCACTTAATTTCCTTTATGTGATGTATATACCACATATTTGATATTTTATATCATTCATTTTATTCATGATATTTTATGATCAATATTATGAACCATATTTCGTTAGGTTTTTATAGAATTGTTACAAAATCCATAACTAGGGTTTTCCATCTCGATTTTTATTAATTAGTACACTTGTTATATTAACAACCCTTCAATATTTGTGTGTTACATACATAGTCATAGTATTATTTTCACCATATTTCTCATTAATTTTGATGGCTATAAAGTATATATTATTATCACTATCACATATTTTTTGATTCAATTGTTACCAAAACAACTATAAAACTCAACATTTTTCAGGGTTGAAAATCATCTAATGTTTTGGTAATGTAAAAGTGTTTATAGATTCTTAGAAATTACATTCATGTCTGAATACTAAAATGTGGATTTAGGTATGGAAAAAATGAACCTATGGGTAATCACTCTAAAAATTATTGGTTTTGAATTTAGTCAATTATCACTCAGATGCATGATGAGTAAGATTGATATTGTACTACTAGATCGACACTCCTCAGGTTTATAATTTTGAATATTTACATAATATTTATAAAATAGAATGAATGATTTTTTCAACCTTTTATATGGTCTTCTAACAATGAAAATTTTTAAAGCCAAAAAAATATCATTCATGGATATCCTAACTAATCGAACGTACACTCACCACTAAATTTATTTGACAAGTGTACTTCCTTTTAGATTTATAATACCTCACAATGTATATTTTTTTTAAATATTGTTGAACTAGAAATCCACATTATTCCATTGAATAAGGAATTATTTTTTTTCTTTATTTTTCATTATATAGTGAACCATTTTTATTAAATTAAAGGTTCCTAAAGGAATAGTGTGAAATATCATGTGGAATCTTACGATAAATTCATAAAACATAATGATGTGATGGGTGGGGCCTAGAAATATATAGCCCCTTAGAAAATAAATAGGTCTAATGTGATAAAACAACTTTTGTTTTGGTGTATACCTCTCCCAATATCAGTATACTATCACGACATAAGTCCTTGATAAAATATTTCAATTTACATAGTTATGAACTATATTAGTATGGGTTCAATGATTATTTTTATCTATGTATTAATTTATTTTCATGGATATAAAATTCCATTAGTTTTAGATGATTGTGGAGTGATTTTATTTATTAATTCTTATCATATAACTAATTCCATTTTTTTGTAGTGATATATTCCACTATATGCTACACTATATTGAGAAGCTAGGATCACCCTTATTATTTTTCCTTCCCCAAGAATCCTAGAGGATAAAAATGTGTAATTTAAAGGATATAATGTAAGGGATAATAATGTTCATGTAATGTGTTCATGTTGCATGTTTTGTTTTAAAAATTTAATATATGTTCTTATCTAGTATTCCAAGAATACATAGTTGCTGGATGATACAGGAAAGATTGTATTCTATACTAACAATGTAACATAATTTTCATCTCTGTGTTTCTATATTCTTGGATGTTACATGGATTCCCTCCTTTACCTTGACTGGAGGAAAATTGGGAATGAGTATAAATAAAATAATGAATTTATATATAAGGATATAGAATATTCAAAAGGTGATTCCATATAAGAATTTTTATTCATTAATGTATGAATATATAGGTTTCGATCTAGGTTATCCCTAGTTGGTTTTCTAGATGAAATAGTTTTATATTTAATAATATCATAATGGTTTATAATAGAAATTTAAATTAACCAAAGTATATCCTCATAGAGTGACAAAACAATTTTACAATTAGGCCCCATTTTCATGCACTAGGTAATGATTGAGTGAATACCGAACACTGCCATTATAGTGTTATTGGCCTGCGAAACATCTATTTCATATACTATATGAACTTTTAGTATCTAGATAGAGGTTTTATTTCTAATAAAATCACCCAATTTATACATTACCAAAACGTTTTGATGTTACCCTATACTTAGAATTATCCCATAGACATATCCCTAATATTTTTAGAAATTTCACTAACCTAATCCAAAAAATTACTAAAATAATCATCAAAAATATATAAACCCTACTTTAATACCAAATAATTTTACCGAAACAAAACATACCTTATTTAATATAACATTTATTTATTTAAATAATACACATCACAAATAGTTAAACATATCTAGGACCAAATCATTTACTGTATTGGATATTATCGATATAAACATCTTATCTTTCAACATTTGAAAATATTTATCTCTAATAATGCATATCTAGACAATATTAAAGATATATAACACTAAATAATCTTCTTAATAAAATGGGAATTGGAAACATAATAAATGGGTGAGCTTAGAAAATTAGTAAGGGAAAAACATTTCATAATGTATCATATCATGAGAATGAAGGAAAACATGGGGAGGAATACAATTATCTTATCATAAGACAATATAATATAATCATAATACATTTTAATGTAATATAACAGCATAAAAATATCATTAATTAAGTATAAAGTTTACAAGATAACCTAAAATACATCTCAAAAACTATAAATCATGTGAGCATGAACTAAAAGTGATGAATATTTTAATAAATTTGTCAGAATAATGAAAAAAAATAATTTCATGAAAATTAAACGAATCTTTAAAATATCGAATAACTTGATAAATTAAATATAAATGCAGCACAACCTTAATAATATGATTTTATGAAAAAACTCGTTATTCCAATGCCTATGTAAACAGACTCATTATGTCCACACCTGAAAATATGAGCAAACTCATTATGCTAATGCCTGTGTAAAATATAATTATTTTTATTCCTAACTTTGTCAATATATATAAAGATAACCCAATTAATTTTATAGTGATATAGGACCCCACCCATAATCATCCATACATGTGTGTGCCTTTTAAAATCAATCATCATTTCTTAAAGAGTCAATGAAATAATAGTCTATTTTTTAAAAAAAATTAAAAACATCACATAACATGAATTGGAGAAATCATAGAATAGAAAATATCATTTAGAAAAAGTAATCATATCATAATAACATATAGTGACTGATCAAAATAGATCATAATTATATATAAAATGTGGGAAAAATATAAGTGAAAATACAGAAGTTTTCATAGAACCTTTTGAACATTATTACCAAAATAAAGGGAAATTTACTTCTAAAAAAATTACAAGGGAATAATATAATTTTTAAAAACATATTATAATTACTTAAAAATAAAATATCATTATAAGTAAACAAAAATTAACTTAATCAATATATAGTGTTGAATAATGAAATAAATCATGTTTGTATAAAATTTATGGTATTTTTAAGAAATACTAAATCATAGAAACATTGAATTGATTTCGTAAGATACAATGTAAAATTTAAAATTTTGAGATAATAAATATAATAAATACCTATCTTTTCAAAATAAAACACTTTTCATAGGAAAATCAGTCATATGAATGATAGGTTTTATTAGTTTCAATGACGTTTATTTTTCAAACATTATACTTTCATATTTATAAATACGTATATAAGAAGTAGTTATTGATGATGATAAATAATTTCCTGAATAATAAGATCAAATAAAATATAAAATAGTGTAGTGGTAAGATAAAATAAAAAATTAGGATTCTAAATAAGAAATACTTTTACCCACTGAATCAGAAATTGAGTCGATGAAACCCATAACACTTTTTCAATTTTTTAGTAAAACCCCCATTAGATAAAAAACATTGAATTGAAAATTTTATATCAAGAGATATAATGAAATAATGTTTAAAATACTAATGGGTAATTATTTGCACCATTCAAAGAAATAATGGTGTATAATAATTTATATGTCTCAAAGGGTGAAAATATAAGGCTAGAAACCCTTGTCTTGAATTCTCAGGTAGTTGATCGCACTCTAAAATCCTGTATTTAGAAAATTATTTTTCCTAATAAAATAATTCATAACCTTACTAGTATCCATAAAATTTTATATTCTTAATTTTTAAATATTCCTAATATTTAGATTATTTATTTATTATCTATTTTTATATTTAGTTGTCATTAATCTTGATCATTTTGGAGTAGTTTCATAATTAGGGGTGTTCTTATTCATTATTCTCAAACATTTATCTTCAAAAGGTCATTAATGTCACTATTAAATATTATTTATTCTAATTTATGAATTTTATATTTTAATTTCATATGTTTTGAGTCTTTATCTTTGATGATGAATTGGATGACAAGCATATTTTGGTGACTCTTAACAAATGAATGGTGTTTTATTAATTAATGAGTTTAATAATAATGAAAATATTTCCAAACATAAAAAACTATTATATGAAAATTTATATCATTTTATACCATTAATTAAGTTCCAATATTCAAAAATTATAATAATTCATATCATTGTTCATGTAGGTGGCTAAATCGAACCAAATACGAACATGCAGCAATCTATGTGTGACTATGGATATGAAAGATATCCTTTTGAAATAATATCATTATAAAATAGTATATTAAATTTAATTATATTTTATTATCGTTTTTAATCATAATATTCAAGAGATATAATAAAAAGGGAAATTAAATAGAAGTTTCCACTAATAAATAAATTTATTTCCTCTTGGAATGTTTTTTATGTGGTTATTTTTATAATGAATTCTTATTAATAATATTACTCATACAATGATGAACTTTTTTCTAGAATAAAAATAATTAAATGAGTAATGTTTAAATTCACTAAATCTATATCTATAACCCTCATTTAAGGGTACTTATAAAAAAACATGAATATTATAGATGTGGTAGTCCACACATGAACATGACTAAAATTTTCATTTTTTTCGATTAGATTTTAGGGGAATAGATGATGGTTATAAAATAAATATAATACAATTTAAGTAAATTATTCATAATTTATATATAATATTCACAATTTTATAAGGATTTTGGAGGATGGGGGATGAGAAGGATAAATAAAAGAAGTAAAAGGGTATGTAATAGATTGAGAATTTATATATTGTCTTTAAGTATTCTATATAAATGAAGGAAATGTGAACATTATTGAGGATAAATGTGGGGAGACGTGTATAGGGGATATATAAGAAGTACATTTTGAATAATTTATTTATAATTTCAAACAATGTTTGTGTTTTTTTAAATGAGTGTAAATGAGCCCCTTTTATAGGTGAAAAATAGGGGAAAAGTTTGACAAAATAATGTTAGGTAAGGGGTGAGAATGTAATTTCATGAGAGTTACGTGAGTTATGTGGAAAATTTTTGATTATAAATTTAGGTATAAATTTCCATCACAAAAAGTTATTATATAAGTTCTATGTGTTAAAATTATTTAGTAAACATTAAGCCACATTAGATTATCGATTTTAACACTTATTAATCTTGAGCAAATTTTAATCATGGTTATTATTTGACCACTAAAAATATAATGTGGCCCTTCATACTAAATTTTAATGTGATGAATCCAAATTCAGAATCAATTTAATCAAATTAAATGTCTAAATATAAAAAAAGTAACATTAAAATTAAAACATATAATGTGTTGAAAAACATTTTTTTGTAAATTTTTTTTAATCATTATGTGATTTTAATATTTTTTTAAATTGAGTACCAAATAAATTAGATTTAGTGAATTATTATATATGTTATAACATTATATTAGAGTATAAATTTAAAATATATAAATTTAATTTTATAAAATGCACAATATTTATAAAACTATCATTTTTTTGAAAAATAAATTTTTTCTATGATAACTAATGTTTTTCTTGGTATTTTTAATTTTATGAATACAAATGAAATTAACCCCATTATTAATTTGATATTTCTGATTAAAAATTTTTAAATCATTTTACTCAATTCAGTG
The DNA here is from genome assembly GCA_963277665.1 of Viscum album. Taxonomy (NCBI): domain Eukaryota; kingdom Viridiplantae; phylum Streptophyta; class Magnoliopsida; order Santalales; family Viscaceae; genus Viscum; species Viscum album. Next base: position 674,860,508 of record OY728123.1, read on the forward strand.
TTTATAATTGATAATAATTAGCTTTAATATAAATATGATTACCAGAAAAAAAGGATTTTAATAAACATATATCTTCTAATAATAAATTTAGACTTTTTTTATTATACATTTTTATATAGTTTTTATAAAAAAATTCTTCTAGTGATACAAAGAAATTTAATGGAAATAATATAATGTTAAAATTTAATAATTCTATGGAGTAAGTTAATTTTTTTTGTTTTATTTATTTGTTTCATGCAAGACATGCTACTCACAATGTATTTAATTTTGGAAATGTCATTACTGAAATTTTGGGTCATTATATTATACCCTTTCCTATATCTAATGGTTTAGGGTGAATAATGGATTGAATTTAGAAGGTTTATCCACCTTTCATGATATCATATATATGCTATAAACTAATGCATTATTATGAAGTACCCATACCCATATAGTGTGAAATCCCCATCAATCCAGTTACAAATATCCACTTTACAATTTTATTATAAAACAATTTAGGAATCTTTTATAAAATTTTTAATCTTTTCATACTGATCGACTTCCTTTCTCTATAATTTTGAAATTTGAATCACCTTTATATAGTCCAAAAATGATGTAATCTTTCATGGAATAAGTAACATGCCCTAGTTCGACTCATTTATGAACTCCTTTTAATGATTCTTCGGACTAATTCCCACTTCACTCCCAAAATATACCACCATTTATTGGTATATATTTTCCCAATTATATTTTTCTCCTTTGGAAATTAGTGTATTAATAATCCATCCTAATGAAAGTCCCATATTTGTTCCATGTCAAGAAATATTAAACTATAGAACATTAGAATCATTTATATAATAATAAACTGTAAGAATTTTTTCCCATTTAATATGAACCTAAAATCTAGGAAATTAGTTTTTTCTGTATGACCTTAAATTTCATAAACTATTCCTTTCCAAATGATCAAAACTTTTATTGCATAACATCTTTCCCATTCTATTTAAAATTTCTTATTATGCCTGTTTACATGGATATACATTATATGATCCACTATTAAGGATTTGATTCATTACATTCTCATAGAGTTTTTAAATATATTTCATGCCATTATTCTTGGAATAAAATTCAATACCCATATTTTAAGGCTAATTGTTTTCCCAATCCCATGGATTTAAATTGGGGTTTTTGATTAAATAAATATGGATACATTTTTTTCCTATGTGGTATGAGTCCATTCCCTATGTAAACTCTCAAATATTGAAAACCCCTTAAGCCATTATGGAAGTAATTATACTTTTATATTGCCCATTAAATTACTAGAAAAAAGAAATATCATAGATAATCTTTATATATTCTTGAAGGTAAATAAACTCCAATGTAACCCTTCACCTTTATAGATGAAAAAAATACAATGTGACCATTAAGTATTCTTATGAGTTTTTAAAATCTCTCACAACTAATTTCCTTATAGAATAAAATAAAACTCCAATCCAAATTTCAGTCTTTTAGGAGGACTTTAAACTCCTTTAATACCCTTTTAATTTATAGATATAAGTAAACTCTTTAATAACATTTATGTTTTTCTAGAGGACCTTAACGCCCAGCATAACACTTGATACTTCCAAGATGACCACAAATTCCAATACAAAAATTCTCATTCATAAAAAATAAAAATATCCAACGAAACCCTTCAACTTCCAGGAAGATTAAAAACTTCTGTTTAACTTTAATGTTTTTCTTTAAGTCCTTAAACTCTAAAATTACACTTTATTACATCACATTTAGGTTCGAACAACATAATAAACCATCATTACTTCTAGTTAATATTTGATTTTTTGTAACCCTTTATGTCTTCGCATATTAATTTTTAATAAGGAAAAACCATTAATTTCCTAAAATATAGATTTAATCTATTTGAATAACCCATCATGATTTATTATATTTATTTAAACAATTGGATAAAACATCAAACAATCCAATAAGACATTAAATTTTAGTTTAACCTTTTATATCTTCACATACAATATTAAATTATTGAGTAACTCTTCATGATTTCCCTTATAACTTTAATATATGGTCTACCCATCATGACTTATTCCTTAGTTTTAAACTGAATTGTTACTATTCATGAAATATTAGAAGATGTTTAATATAAGAGTTCTATTAAATATACATTTAATCTATAGTGTATTCACCCATACCCAAAAATTAATAATGAGATGACTCATATAATAAATGGGGTATGATTTAATTTTATCAACTTCCTTTCAAATTTATTAGTTTTCACGAATTCTGTTCATTATAATTATCTCCCCCTACTATGTTTGCATGATATATAAAAAATATATTATTGATTATATGTTGGATTATATGAAGAAGACTTAAATCTATATTATAATCTCGATGTAGAGAATATTATACATTGGGGGATGTATCAACATCTCGTTATATTTTATTTGAAATTAATACACAAATATAACTATGATCCAATTTATTTCAAATAAGAAAAGGTAATTCCCCAAAATATATAGGGGAGGATATTTCTGAAAATATTTGTTTAAAATTTATGATTTTATTTTATAGGTAATATTAAAAAATGTTATATTTTTTCACCAAAAATGGTGAAGATGATACTAAAAGAAAAAGAAAAACCAATTTTGAATGATGGATGAAGACACATTTATGTGGATAAAAAACATTCAGACCATTCATTGATCTGCAATGGGTAAATTTATTTCATTAACATTTTACTTGATCATTAGTGAGTTAAATTATAGCTAGAAGATTATATATAATATACTTTATGGGTCTTTACCCATGTTATAAATTAGTACCCTAGATTATTTTTAGGTATTCATTTAGGATTGAATTAAGAGTAAGAAACATTCACACTCTCTTTTTGAGATTAAATTGAATGAAACATAAGAATTTATATTAGTGTTTGAGTTATATTATCAAATAAAGAAACATCATAGAGAAAAATTAATGATGGAGAGAGATAGAGATTTAATAATAAGTTAGTATTTTTTGGACTCTAAATATTTTCATATCACTTTTTCTTTTGAAATTTGGGGAAAATGTACAAACCCACAATAACATTCATTTCAATAATTTTCATCAAGGGTAAACATATTTTTTTACAATTCCACCTTACCATATTTTAAATATAATATTAAAATAATTTAAATGAGTAAATGTGTTGGCATATAAATAAACAAAACATGCTTATAAAGGAATATTGAGTGAATATTTATCTATGTTAATTGATTTATTCAAGTTAATATTTTAGGAAATTTAACCAAATTTTTTTATGATAATTACAGAAAGTACAATGAGTATTAGATGAACTGATTTCATCTTTCATATTATTATTGAGTACATGGTCAGTTTTCATTGGGAAATATACTTCATGTGAGTGAACCTTAGATTGAATTTGGGTGAATAAACCTTCACCCATTTTTATTATCAATAAAATATAGCATGAAAATGAAATTGATGTTAGATGTATAATTTTCTCTGTGGTATGACTTTTAAGAATGAATTTTAAAGGTTTCCTTTACATTTTTATTAATAAATAAACAATTTTGATATTAAAATGAAATAATATAAAAATATTGAGTGTCTATTGTGTACTAAATATTAAAATAAAATTGAAACTAAATTGAACCCTTTTTTAAAAATCAGGATGAGAAGTTACAAAAAAAAAACAATAAAAAAGATTCTTTGATATATCCTGTTTTACACCACATTCTTACATCATGTATGTGCATGTATACAAGGTTTAGTAATTTTTTTATTTTAGATTTTTAATTCTAATAATTACTATTCTAAATATTTCATGTAATTTTTTCACGTTATATTGAATAAGTAAATATCAAAAAAAATTCTCAAGTAAGTGAATCAATATCCCCTTTAATATTTCATTATTAAGGTAATCTTATTTTAAATTTTCAAAAAAATGTGTGCATTAATTTCTTATATTTTTTGTTGTTTTTTTCATTATATTCTCTTCATGCAATTTTTTTAAAAAAATAAATTATAAAAAATTAATATATATATATATATATGAAAAATAGTGTCTAACTTTTTATAATATTAAAAAAATGATGTATTTCATACATATTTTTTTTATTCTGAAATATAAATATAAAAACTTAATTAATTAATTAATCAGTTGAATAATATAATTAACTAATTTTTTGAAGGCAAAGTGTGTTCAGGTGTTTTATAATTATAATAAAATTTTCAATATAAATTATTTTTTCTAATGGAATATGTAAATTTTCTACAATATTATACATCATGTTTTAAGTAAATATAAAAAACTTTATTTAAAATAACAAAAATTCAAAAAATATATTTAATAATATTAAAATTTATTTTTATTTCGACACACACATCTTATCAATAAAATGAATATTATTTCATTTACATGATGAGATAATTTTTGAAATTTATATTTTTTAAAATACCAACATTTTCAATTATTTTACTTCAATTTTAACTCACCATGTGAGTTTATTATATTTCATTAATTTTTTTATTTTTTGAACAGTTCAATATTCCCACATACATTTTATTAATAAATTAAATTAAATGCAAAGAATTTATTATAAAAATTCACCTGAAATGATATATATTTTAAAAAGGTAACTTAAATTTCATTCATTGAGTCCTTATATAGATTTAATTTTTTATAAAACATTTTAAAAAAATTAATTTTTCTCATTTAGGAGATGACATACATTACATGAAATATTGAATAATTTTTCAAAATTAAAAGACATTTTATATAAAATTAGAGAAAAAATTTAATGTGTACTCATATATTTGACACAAAATCTAAAATAATATATATAACTTGTACATGATGGAATAATTTAATGTTCAATTATATGAAATTTATAAATTTAAATTAAATCATTTATATGATGTGATAATTTTAATATACAAATTTTCAATGATATATATTTTAAAAATGAAATTTATAACATGCACGTGATCAGACGAACTTCACATGGAATAATAAATCAATTAAAAAAGAAGTTTTCTCATGTAGCCGCTGATATAAATTTAACAAAGCATGATATATCCGTTAAAAATAGAATTAATAAATGATATATCCCATATATGAGATAAGTTTCATATAATATGTTTTTCCATTTAAAAATATATATAATTTATTATATGATATTAAAACATTTTCATGTATAATAAAACGTCATTTGTAAGTTAATATATATAAAATATGAGATATATTACATTATAAATGTTTTTTTAATAAATGAAATTTATCTAATATTTTATTTTACATAAATTTGACATATTTTTATACATATTTGACATAAATAATTTATCTCATGTATGATAAGAGAGAATATTTGGGTACAATGATATAAATTTTATAAAATGAAAACTATATCATTTATGAGATGAGATAAATTACATATAAAATGAAACACCAGTTGAGAAAATATAAATATCACATAAAATGATACATCTGTTAAAAAATGAAATTTATCACTTCTTGTGTATAAGATAAATTTCATATAATACTTTCTACCTTTTAAAAATAGATTTTATCTCTTATATGATATTATGTAAATATCATCCCTTAATGAAATTTTTCTCATATAGATAAATTTAATCAATAATAACACATCAATAAGAAATTAAATTTATCTCACAATTGAGAAGAGATAAATTTTATATATTTTGTTTAATATTTTCCAGGAATAAAATTAATTTTATATATGTGGTGAGATGATTTTTAAGTATAATTATTATAAAATGATCTTTATCCCTTTTATATAATGAGAAATTATTCTCATATAATAAGATGCAGCTTTTAAAAATTAAAATTTATCTAATGTATGATATTCGATAAATATCATGTATAGTGATAGATCATATACAAAAAGCAAATTTATTACATGTGAATGATGAGGTAAATTTCACAAATAAAGAAAAATATATTAAAAAGTAAAATATATCTCATTTATGAGATGATAAAAAATTCACCTATAATTAATGTTACACATTTTGTAAAATAAAATTTCATTGATATAGAATATGATAAAATTTTCCATTATAATGAAACATCTATTAAGAAATGAACTTTTTCTTAAGTATGAGATGAGATGAAATTCACATTGAATGATATATACCATAAAAATGAAATTTATCTCATATCATTCATAAGTTCAATTGTATTTCCTAAAATAATGTACAAATTTACATCCAATTTTTCTCATATGATATATGACCAAAATTGATTTTTTTTAAATAGGATCCATTCTTGGTGAAATCTATCTAATCTATTAAATGATATAGTTTTTATTTTATAAAATATATATTGTTCATTATAATTGAAATTTTTCCTATTTTATATGTGAGATAAAATATATTTTACAAAGGTTATTTCATTATAAATGAAACATCTCATATACTATATAATAAAAATATTCTGTGGGAAAAATTATATAAGAGAAAACATGAAATTTATATCATATACTATATGAGATAAATTTCATTTTATAAAATGAAATACAGATATATTTCATGAAATGAAATTTATCACATGTATAAGATAAGAAAATTTTAACTTATAATGAATGATATATTTTCAAAAAAATAATCCAATCTCAAGTAAGATAAGAGATAATTTTTGTGTTCATTGAAATTTATCTTATAAAATTTAATTTAATGTGGGAAATATCACCTATAATCAATGTTTGTACAAAAATTCCAGAGATAAAACCATAAAATAGGGTATTCCAATGATATATGAATAGAAAAAATTGTTTATTATATTTTTCATTTCAATATTACAGATTTATTATAAATTAAAAAAATAGTAAAAAAGAAAAAAATGATTAGTCTGGTCAATTTTCAGTTGGAATCATTCGATCCAGTCAGTTTTCTATAATTTTAGGTAGTTGAAACTTGGTTGAAAGCTAAAATGAATTAATTACTTGGATTAAATTAGAAACACAACTAGTTAGCGATTCAATCAATCAGACTTTCCAAGGAATATTTCCCAATATAATGTAACTAAAAAACTAAATTCTAGTTATATTTTGATTGGGAGAATATTTTTCAACTTAGTAGTGGAAATGGATGTTTGGTGTTAAAGGGTGGGAATTGTGTGAGACATAACCCTCTTTAAAAATATTAGTTAGAAGGTACTTTTTGAGATAATGAATTCTTTATAAAACTTTTTAAGAATGTGATTTTCTCAACAGTTCATTCTTTAGAATAATATTGATGAGTTCGAAAAAACTCCTTCAAAAGGTTTTTTAAGAGGGTGTTTTATTAGTCAACATTTATCCTTATAAAATATTTATTTTTTATATAGTTTTTCAAAAATATAAACACTAAAAAAATTTAAAAATTTAAATTTAAAAATTATTTAACTATTTTTATATTTGGTATAACTTTAGGAAAATTATTCTAGAAATATTTTGGAAAAAACACATTACCTTCCCTTTTATAAGGGTGTACTACTCAACATCTTTTCCATATTTTTTATGACAGATTCGAAAATCACTTTTCTACCATTTAATGAATAATATATTATTTATAATAACAAATTAATGATAATAAATTATTAAACATAATATATTTTCAATTAATAGTTATTATTTTTGGATATAATAAATAATAACCTATTTATGATGAATTAATATAATGAAATAATGTGTTATGTTATGTAAATTATTTTATGTTTATTATATTTATGAACAATACTGATAATAATGATAATAGTAAAAATAAAGTATAAGAATAAAACAATTTAAATAAAATAATAATAATATTATTATTAAATATAAAAATCAAAATAATAATAATAATATATAATTGTTCTTTTTTATTTATTAAAATAATTTATATTATTTATATTGCCAAATAAATTAGTAATCATTAATAATATAATAAATATTAACTATATTATTATGAATTTAGTAAATAATATTATTTTTATTATATAAAAGTATTTTGTGCCATGTGATTCATATTCTGATTATTTTTTATCATTACTAATACTATTACTAATAATGATGATCCAAAATAGTGTGAACCATGGTCAAACCCCATGACCGTAAAATGTTTATTGGAAAAAATTAATATGAATTTCAGGGGGATGAAAAAATTGCAAGCACACATGCCATCAAAAGACCAAGACATAGAGCTTCCACAATCCACATGAAGAAGGAAAATAAAAGATAATTTTTACCACCTCTTACCCACATCCCCTGCACTATGATGATGAGGATGAAAACCACTCCTTCATTTAAGAGTGGACCAAGGGCCACCTTGATCTTCCAAGCTCTTAATGTTATCTTCTATTTCTTAACTTAACACTTGATCATTCTTTGTTTCATTAAGATCAGAGGGTTGTGCATCCTTGCCTGAATAATTCTCCAAGGTTCCATGTTATCTTTTTCTATGTGATTTACTCTCTAATTCAATAGTGCTACAATCCTATAAGGACTCATCCCCACCAATAATCATTGACCCATGGCTCAGTCTCAATATCTCATTATTAGATTCTTAAACCTATCAAGAAGTATATGGAAGACCATCCATCTTAGTAAACTCTTCCATTATATGACCATGATCCCCTTGCCTCATCAAATCACGCGCATGGGCTTTTTCAATCTTAACATATCCTTCCCTCAGTAAAATGGGAATGTATTTTTTTATGAAAAAAAAGTCTCCAAGATATCAAGGTAAAGATGGTAAAAGTCCTAAATTTTAATATACTTGACAATATATAAGAAAGATCCTTTTCCCATTCAGAGATCCACTAGAAGATCTTATTTTTCAAGAGTTGATTTTTTATCCTTGTATATACCTTTTTCTACTAGTGAAAGATAAATAGTAGGTGTAAGGACACTCCCATCAGGAATACCTACCTTCGTAATTTGATCATTCACTAATGAAGTAGGTTCTAAGAAATCATGTTCTCATATTGGTACTCCCCCACTACCCACTTCAACTATATTTGGATAAGTAGAATGTGTGGCCAATGCTATGGAACCAACCTCATTTCCCTTAGGTGTATTCTCATCAAGAGAAACATCCTCCCCATGAACCCCATATTCACCCTTATTACCATGTGAAGCCTGTACCATTTTAAGTATAACACTTTCTATAGGATGTCCACCCATTATAAACTACTTATAATTATCTAATAAATTAATCATACCAGGATATAGATGGTTCCCATGCATAATCTCTACATGATCTCCCGCAGATTCACTATTAGGAACCTCATAGTCAATGGATTCACACCTATCTTCCCACTTCATAAGATTTCTATCCCTATGATAAGGATCGTAATTGGTCAAAAAAATGATCCTACATAATTTTTACAGTAAAGGAATCCTTATTTACATGGAAAATTTTAACTACATCTGCAAGGGACACATTTCCCAACTTCACAAGATCAGCCCCATAACCTCAAACCAATTCTTCCAACCCGTTATTATCCTTTCCATATGAATGAACATTCACTGATACACAACTATTCATAGGTCTAATGGTCTTAAAACCAATAATATTTCTTTTATCTTTAGGCCCCTTATCAACATTTTCACTTGGTTTCCATTACAGTAACGAGAATCTATAATTAGTAATTTGAATTTTCATTTATCATAATAATGCCAATTATTATTAAAATTGATCCATTTAAGTCCATTGAGATAATAATCTCTAAAATTTACCATACAATAACAATTAAAAAAATTCAAGAATAAATTCAAACTAAACAGAGATCTCAAATTTAAAATCCTTCGCCACAAAAGAAATAGTTTCAACAAGATAAAAGGTAGGATTAAAATCCATATAAATTGTAGAATAATTCCCATACCTTGAAATTCTTGTTTCCATATCAAATTTAATGTGAATACCCACTAGTGACGTGAAATCCCAATGATTCTAAGGGTTCCAAAAAATGAGTTCGATCCCCTAATCTGGATCCATGTTTGAATGGTTGAGTTGCGAGCCCCAGTCAGATCAAACCATGGTTCCCATTTCTGAAATCATAATGTCTTAGTTTGTGGAAAAAAATGAAAACTCTACGGTTAAAATTTGAGATCATGCGACGTAAAGTTAAAAAGAAAGAAGCCCATACCAATGGAGATAATTTTCCAATTGTTAAATCTGTAGATCTGGTGGAGTTGATTCCTTAAATCCCAACTTTAATATAATGAGTTCATCATAGTTTATTTTTTATTATCCTTCAAAGTCACCAACTTGAAACAGAAAAAAACATATTATGTTTCAATTTTGTAACTATTGAAGCCTATAAAATATAAACTATTATTAAAATCAAAATGAATCTTAAATCATAGAATAAATATATAATAAATAAATGAATATAAAAAAATCCTCAATATATTAAAAAAAATTAGAGGGCGCAAATATTATTTATTAAAAACATAACATGTTCACCTTAAATCTAAAATATTTGTGCCATTTAAATGTATTTTTATTTTTTATATTTATAAATAATAAAAAAAATATTAATATTAATAATTATAATGATAATAATTAATGATGGATAAATGCACATGAAAATAAAAAAAATACATAAATCTATGAACTTGAGCACGGATAATAAATCTTGGTCAATAAAGTCATAAGAATAAATTATAATTATGTCATTATATTAAAGTTGAGATATTATTTTTAATCCCAGAATAATAAATTCATGATATTAATATTCAATATAAGTCATGATAATAATAATAATAATGTGATTATTTTTTATTAATATTAATAATACACTTATTATTAATGATGTAAATAATCATATTCATATTAAATATTGTTAATGATTTATATCATGTTAATAACTATAAGATTAATAATAATTTAGTTAACAATATTATTAATTAGTATTATTAATAAGTATAAAATATTATTTATTTATTTTAATTAATTAATCATATTTTTATTATTAAGTTGTGAATTGTTATTAGTAATAAATATTTTTAATTTATTATTTTTGTGAAATTATTTTCTTATTAATTAATATAATATGTTTTAACTGCATGTCTTAAATTTCATTTATATTTTTATTAGAATTTTTATTTTTAAATCCTTGAGAGTTACTTATTTCTTTTAAACTAAAAAGGTTTTTTTGAAAGAACATTGTTTTTTATCATCATTATTATTATCTATATATTATTTTGATGAAAATATTTTAATGTTTAATTATTTAGTGTGCGTTTAGTTGATGTTTTAAATTTCATTTTGATTGTATTTATATTTTATGTCTTATAATATTCCAAATCCATATAATAGAATCACAATTAATTTCATAATGATTCTAGAAGGTAAAATTGGAACCCTATAAAATATAAACATTAATTATAATCCAAAAGAAACATAAAACATGGAATATACATATAAAAAATAGATTAAAATAAAAATAATTTATGAATATAATAAATAAAAATTAATTTACCTAAAAAAATATTACATAAAAACATAACATTTACACTTAAAAAATATTATATACCTAAAATATAGTATAACTTAAATATAAATTAAATTTAATCATTAATTATAAAAATAAATAATAATGGAAAATTAAAATAATGTTAAATAAATAATTGAAAAAAAATTCACTCAAAAACATTTGGGTACAAATAGACTTTTTATGTACAATTGTTATGTTTTTAAGCAACATTATTTTGTTCAACTGAAATTAATTTTTCAATAAAAAAAATTAAAGAGTATTTTTATTTTCAATAATTTTTTATATATTTACTCAAGTTTTAAATTTTCATTTATATTATATTTTTTACTTTATAATTTATTGGCTTTCAATGTCACCTACCTGAAACATTATTCCATCAATTAAGTGTCTTTTGAGGCCTATAAAATATAAAATATAAGGACAATCTAGTTGAAACTTAAAAGTTGAATAAACATATAAAAATAACTCAAAATAAGAAAACATTAATACAAAAAAGAAAAAAATTAAATGTCACTAACATTATTATAGAAAAAAATTACATTTAAACTTCAACAATAATTTGCACATAAATTAGAGTGTAAATAAAATCTATATGAAATTTATAGCATTGAATTTAAAAATAAAATTTAATTACAAATAAATGTAATCAAAAATAATAAAAATAATAAAAATTTATTTACAAGAGAAATGTTTGTTGGAAATGTAATTTTTAAAAATAAATGTTTTTTTTAAACAACAATATTTTGTTCCATTGAAATTGTTTTTCATCAAAAAAAATTATGAAATTGTTTTTATTTTTAAATATTTCATCAATATTTAGTCAAATTTTGAATCATCATTTATATTGTATTTAAATATTATATTTTATAGACTTTTAATGTTCCCTAATTGAAATATTATTACGTTTCAATTGAATTGATTTGGAAGCCAAGAAAATATAAATTGTAATTAAAATCTTTATAAAACATAAAATGTGGATTGAAAATAATAATAATAGTTGAAAATAAAAATAATGTTTTAAAATTAATATAACAAAAATATTTTCTATGACACAAAAATTCTTGATTACAGAAATAAATTTTTCATATCAGAAAATTTGTGAACATAAAATATTATTTAAATAAAATATATTTAAAATATAAAAAACTAACATTATAAATAAAAATTAATTTAAAATAATTGTAATGTCTTAAAAATAATAAACAAAAAAAATTAATATACTCAAAAAATATTTTCTTTTAAAATAATTTTTAAGTATAAATATTATGTTTTGAATGAACAATATTTTATTCCATTGAAATTATTTCTCATCAATATTTTTTAAAAAATTATTTTTATATTCAACAATTTTGTATATGTTTAGTCAATATTCAAATTCTCATGTATATTGTCTGTATACTTTATAATTTATAGGCATTCAAAGTCACCTACATGAAATATTATTAGATTTAATCTTGATGACTTTAGATACATATAAAATATAAAATATAAATATAATATAAATGAAACTAAAATAATGGATTAAATATATATAAATTGTTTAAAATGAAATGAAATTCATAAGTATGAAAAAACAAAATTAATTTAAATAACAAATCATTATTGATTAAAAATATAATATTTACACATCAAAATATTTATGCACATAAAATATAATATCAATAAAATGTATATAAATTTTAAATAGTGATTGTAGAAATTAAAATTAATTTAAAATGAAATTAATTTCAAAAAAATAATTAAAAAAAAATTTAATTTACAACTAATAATATTTTTTGAAAGAAAATTATTTTCAAAAATGTTAATATAAAAAATATAATTATTAATATTTGTGTATTATAATCATAAAATTACTATAATGAATATAATTATAATAATTAAATAAATAGTTTTCCTAAATGATATATACAATATAATATTTTATGTATTTTATAATAAAAAATAAAAAATATATAATTAATTAACTATAAATAATTATTATGTTCAAAAGAATTTATGCGCATAAATAATAATAATAATAATATTTTATAATATTATTAATTAAAATTATTTGACAATGAAAATTTAATCGTGATTATTTTAATAAATAAACAATAAATATTTTTCTAATAATTAACAAGAATATTATTATTTTATTTATGTTATTTAATTTTTAAAAATAAATTTTAAAATTATCATTAGCATTCATAAATATAATAAATTATAATAATTTACATGATAGAAAACATTATTTCTTAATAATAATTCATAAAAAATAGATTATTAATTATTACTATTTAATTTGAAATATAAAATGTTTTAAAATATTAATTTGGTTTCTTATATTTGACGTTAAAAAAATATTTTGTATTTGTAATTCTCCCTCCCCAATAGTTTTTCACTTGTGAAAATTATTAATAATTATATTTTTATAATTAATTACATTATCAATTGTACCAGTTTACAATAATATTATTATTAATTACATTTTTGAAAACATTAATGAAAATATTAGTTATAATTAGTATGATTATATTAGTTAATATTTATTACATTATTAAATTATAATGATGTCTTAAAAAATGGTATGATTGATAAATTATAAGAATTAATATGCTATTATTAATAATATACTATTAATTAAATTATTGAAATGTGGTGTTTTAATCCCACATCCAAAGCATTGAAAAGATATCAAGTACCAGACCCATATAAAATGGGATGTTGGGTGGGATTTTAAATAATAATTTAAAAATAAATTATTTAAAATAATGAAGAATTTTAATTGTTAAATATTTTTTAATTTTATATTTTATAGAATATTTTGATTATACATATATATAAAAAACCAAATAAAATCATTTTTTTAAAAAACATCGATGGGTGGGCATTATCCGAGATAACTCCTTCCTTATAAGTATTTTGAAGAAGGTTATGTTTTGAAGAGCATCTTCTTAAAGAAAATTTTAATGAATAAAATGTTTCAGATAATTCCTTCTTCAAAAGAATTATTCGGAAGACTCTTTTCAAGATCGTGTTCACACTTTTACATATGGAAACCCTAAATCATCCTTATATCTAAAAATATTTTCTAGGTAAATTTATTTTAGAAAATTATTTTTATCATTATTCATAAATAAATTTGATTTTCATGTTTGATCAAGGTTCAAAAAAACCCTAAGTTGCAGCATTTATTAAAATAAATTATAAAATGATTTTTTTTTCAATATTATAGTTTATTTTTAAAATAACTTATGTCTTATATCTTAAATTAAATAATTTTAATTTTTAAAAGATTTAATTTTCAATTTATAAAATGATATTAAATAATTTATAAATATTTAAATGAAATATTTATAAAAAAATTCTAAATACTTTTTAAAATAGTTAGTTTTTTAAATATATTTTATTTTGTTTTTTGGTGAATTACTTTTAATGAATGGTTAAATTTATTTTTTTCATAGGTATTTTAAAATTTCTATTAAATTTTGTCTAAAATTTGTACTCACTTTATCTCACATAATTGAAAAATATTTTTTATTTTTAATTAAAAACGTTTTATATGAAACAACTTATAAATGATAGCCTTTTTTACAATTAATGAAAAAATTTCAAAATATAAATAGATACGAAATAGCGTAAAATGATGTATTTTCATAAAATATATATTTTTAAAATAATAGTATTTTAAAATTCTATTAAATTTATATATATAAATATATATATATATATAATTTTTTAATGGTTTCATTGAATGTAATGATTTATGATGATTTGAGTTATTTTATTTTGTAGAAATATATTAAAAATATTATTACTATTATTTTTTGAAAATATTTTTATTTAATGAGTAAAAAATATTAATTTGTAGAAACACATAAAAAAATAAATATTATGTATTAAGAAATATATATAAATTCATAATTAGTGTAAGAAAAATCAATGGAATTTATTAATTAAATAAAAAATTAATGGGAAAGATTAAGTTAATATTTATAAAAATATTATAAATAAAATGTTGAAATTATATGGCATGGGGTGTAATTATGGAGATATTTTAAAACTATTTATAAATAATAATTTTTATAAATATAATTTGAAATAATACGAGTGAGGTGTTTGTCAAAAAAACATGTCTCAAAAATTATTTGATTAAGTGAAATTTGGAAAAACGTATGGTGGGGCCGACCATATTTCGGTCGATTTAAGTGAAGTGTACTTTTCTTTGGTTACATAACACTATAAACATATTTTAATAAAAATAAAATATCTTAAAGAGAGAAATAAAATATATATTACATGTGTAACAATTTTTAAAATAAAAAATTTATATTGAGAGGTGATTTCCGGGTAATTCTAAAAAACTAACCCATAATTTATAACTATATAATTTTAATTAATATTTTTTTTACTAATGAATTGATGAGTTTTATTTATGATAATTAAGAGGTCTGTTATTTTTAACAACCTGGGAATTTACTGTATAAATATTTGAGGTATTAAAATTAAATGTATATAAAAGGTCTATTTTTTAACTATATGTTTTAGTTTATACCTAAATTTTGAATATTATTATATTTTTGGACAAAAAATATAAATGATCTATATTAGAGGGTTTTGAAAAAATATAGATTTCCAGTGGAAAACACAGGGAACCGTGTGATGGTGGTATGTTTTTAGTTTGGTGGAAAGGATTTTGACGGTTGAGCATTGTTAGTGTTTGGAATTTTATTTGTTTAGAAAAATTGAAAATTCCATTCATTTCAAATGCCTAATTTTTATATTCTATAAAATAACATTAAAAGAAAAATTTAACATCATTTATCTATTCCATTTAAATATGAATTTTATCTATCTATTGAATCATTATTTCATTTCAATAAAAAATTGCTATGTAATTAAATGTTAATAATTATTTAATTATATTTATGAAATTATTTTATTTTAACAAATAATGTTTTTTGAATCATTTATTTGGTTTCTCTATCTAATTGAATTTCATCTAAGACTATCTTAAAATACTTATATTCATAATGTTCATTGATAAATGTTATACTACTACATTTTTGGTTTTATTAAGTACTGTATTTTATTAGTTCTAGCAAAAAATGTTGATAAAGGATGCCTTTTTCAGTACTAAAAACACTGATAATGTGTAACTTTGATTAGTGCTAAAATTGAAAATAAAGGCACCATTTATCATTAATTTTTCATACACAGATAAATGTAGTATTATTATTGCTAGTTAATGTAATGATAAAAATAAAGTGTGTGTCCAACATTTAAAATGTAGACGGTCAGCCGCTTGATTTTATATGAGTTAGTGGCATCAATATTTCAAACGCCAGTTGTGGGGAAGGGATTCAACATACATGCTCCACACACTTATATAGGCTTGTGCCTACACACACGAGCCCACAAAGGCCTTGGCCCACCCTATGCTTTTCATGAGTTTTGGTCCACACTTTGTTCAACAGGCTTTCCTTGTTGGGATGCTTAAATGGTTGGCCCTTCAGGTTGAGGGCCAGCAGACATAATAATTTTTTTATAAATAAATTATTATTTTATTTATAAAAATACATATTGATATATATGAATATTATATATATATATGTATATTATTTTTTAATATTTATTTATATTTATTCATTTTTTATAATTAAATTCTAATTTAATTTATGAAAATATGTATTGGTATATATTAAAATAAATTGATATAAATTAATATATATAAATTAGTATATATAAAAAAATATTAATAAATACTATGTTAAATAAATAATTATATATATATATATATATATTATTTAATATATTCACACATATATATATTAATAATATTTTTTAAAAAATATATTTTTTTTTAAAAAAAATCATTTTAATATTTATGTATATTTATTCTTTTTTATAATTAAAATCTTATTTCATATATAAAAATATATAATGACATATAATTGACATTTTCATATATTAATGTATATATTAATATTTTTTGACATATATTAATAAATAATATACTAATTATTTAAATATAAATTAACAAATTACAAAAATATAAATATATAATTAAATAAGAAATAAATTGTTTATATTTAATAAAAATGAATAAATTTTTAAAATTATTAACATTAATAATTAAATAACTAAAATTCTATTTATTATTTTATATATATATATAATTTATTCATTTTTAGTAATAAAAATTCCGTTAATAAATTTTATATTAATTTTTTTAGTCCTTTAATGTTATTAATATAGTTTACTTTTACATAATTAATATATATTCATTTTTAAGTAAATATATATTCATTCGTTCCCATGAACTAGGCTAGGCCAAACCCCATATTTTTTATAATTAAATTTTTTAAATTTAATATATATATATGTGGTAATTTTTACCTAAAACCATTTGTTTTTTGGGTTCATAAATTATCAACCAATTCATATCCATCACACATGAGAAACTCATATCCTTTGGTCTGCATTCATTTATATGGTCTTAATTGGGCATTTTAGCATCTGGAAATCCAATATAACATTGTTATATCTATTAGGGTACTCATTCATCTTGAAAGTGATAGAAAAAATCCTAGGTTCTAACACATTTCAAGGGATTTTGTGAAGTTTATACTTAGTGAGGTGCTCATTAATGATGTTGTCATTTATACTCCTTAGGATGCGATTAAATTATGTGATTTCATTGAAATGCTCCAATATTTTTCTGAGGAGTAATAATCAGTTGTACATGTGAAATAAAACTATCAGAGGCTGATTTTTTGTGGGAGTTATGGCTTGAAGTGGCATTTGATGAAATCATGTAAGCATCCAAACACTATGAAAGTTAAAGAAAATATTCACGTCAATGTCTCCCATATTAGGGAGGAAATGAGTGACTATGCTCGATCAGATTTCGGGCCACCTCAGGGTTCGCTAGGTAAGAAAGCTGGTTCATCTAATGATAATCATCCTATTGGGAAGACAGAGACAGACACTACAGGTACTAAGGGTGACATTTCCTATGATGTTGTGCTCCATAATTCCACTCATGGGGGGGGTTGCATTGCATGAGATGGTGTGGGGACTGACAAGGAGTAGAGTCATGTTGAAAATGTTATCATTGAGATTGTTGTTGTAAATAAGGAACTGAACTATTTTAGCAATTATGGGGTTTTTAATGGTGTAAAATTGGTTTTGCGTGGCACTATATTTAAACCTATTCAATAGGTGGGTATCTTTAATCTAATTTTCATGAAATTCATTGGTCAGGATGAGTAGAACACTGGTGAGGTGGGATTGTCTGATGATGTTGGTGGTGGTTTTGTGCATAGTATTCTCCTTCACAAACTAACAAGCATGGTTTTATTGTGTAGTCACTGGACTCAATCGTTTTAGGGAATTCTCCATAGGAATATGGGTCTATACAATCTGATGTGCAGGAGAGTATTGATTATCTTCAAGGGATTTAAAATTTCTTTAGTTATTCAGTAATGTTTGGTACGTGGGGTAATAATTTGGATGATGGAAGTGAAAAAAAGAATTTGGTGGTTTTATTGGACACCACCCATATATGATCAATGGGAAAGGTTGTCAATAATGAAGGTATTGTTCTATTTCTTTCAAAAAGAAGGTTATTGAAGGATTATTCCAATATTCCCCGGAGTTTTTCTATCTAGTCATCTTAGAATGCATCAACAATCTAGTTCACTTTAGAGTACGAATGGTCAATGGAGAGTATCATAGGGATCCTCAATTATGGTAATTCATAGTTAGAGTTAAAATCTTCTGTTGATGATTATTATTTTGATTATGATTATTTAAATGATCCCCCTATTATTGATCCGTAGTTTTCTTTTCTAGATGAGGGAATATCTCATTGTATGATCCCATATGTTTCCTTGGTTTTATGATATCTTTTTATATCAGCTTTAATAAATGGTCAAAAACTTTGGATTCTAGGAAGACCTTTTTCATATATATATATATATGAAAACTATATATTAATTATATATGTATAATTAACTAATAATATGTTATTTATAATTAATAATAATGAATAAAAATATTAAACACTTAATATAATAATTAAATAATTAATATACTATTTATTGTTACACAATAATTAAATACTTAATATAATAATTGAATACTTACTATACTAATTAATTAATTAATATACTATTTATTTCTATATATATTAAATTTATTTATTTTTTATAATTTCTTCCATTTTTATTAATTATAAACTATATATAAATTATATAACTATATATATAATTAAATTTCACTCATTTGTAACATGAATTCATTTAATATATTTTATTCATTTATAATATTAAGTGTGTTCATTATTTTTTATAATTTTTTGGACATTATATATTTATTGTTTTAATATTTTTTAATTTATTCATTTTTAATTTAATATTATTCCTTATTTTTAAATTTTATCCACTTTCTAATATTTATTTTTAAAAGTTTTTTCATTAGTATTTTATTTTTTTAATATGGTTGTAATTTATATAATTAATATGAATTCCTTTCCATTTTAACATATATGAATTTTAATTTTTAGTTTTTTTAAATTATCTATATAATTAATTATAGTTATTAATTTTTTAAATTTTTTCATTCTAATTATTATTTATTTCATTCACAGATGTTTTATATTAAATAATTTCAATTTTTATTTTAACATATATCAAATTAGTATGTATAGACACACACACACATTAATTTCTCAAACATAAATATTTACGTAATTAATGAAAACTTATATAGAAACACATACACCTAAAAATTATGTATTTTAATCAAATATTAATATACATTTTAGAATTTCATTTTGTAACACAATATATTTAATAAATAATTTCTTTAATCAGTAAATTTTATTTGTTTATTTTTAATTTTATTTGTGTTAGTATTATTTATTTATTTTTAATATGTTTTAATTTTTATTTTTTATGTAATTTATTATTTTTATAGTATTTATTTATACAAACTAATTTACTATGTTTTAGTATTTTAAATTTATATTCATCTTCATTTCATTATATATATATATCCATATTTGTTTTGTTAATAATTTTTAAAATTAATAAAATTTATGAATTTTCAATATTTTTTATGTCTACTAATTTTTTATTATTCAACTTCAATCATTTTTAACATTCATTCATTTAAGATTACATATTCATTAATAATATAAAAATATATTCAGAATAATGTAAGCCATGCATGAGATACAAGGTCTTGCAAATCATTATTAAAAAAAGTACAATAGAGAGAGAGATGAAGGAGAAATGAAAAAAAAACGTCATCAACAGCCCCAAAAAAACAATAACTTTCATTTATACATTCCTCCTCTAAGTCAAGTTCTACTCCAACCCATCAGATTCCTGCATCTTTTCCACTGTTTGGGAGCACTCCTAGTGATATAATGATCTTCACTACTTAAAGAGTTGTCATCTTTATGATGAGGATCAATGTCTTCAAAAGTGCATTCATTAGAGAATCTTTAATCTCTATAAAATTATCCCCAGTTGGTGATCCCCCACAAGGTATCCCAAATTCCTCATAAAATGATTCCAATAATTGACAATTGCTAAAAATAAAAATTATGGTGAGTTCTTTCAACAAGGCTTAAAATCCCCTTGCGGTGTATCACCAGTCACAACAACTGTTAAACCATCAATGCCAGCTTACAGTGTATGTGTAGAAATTTCTAGAAAATCAACATTTAGAGAAGGATTAGAAAAAAAATAAATCTTTATTCTTTACTTCTTTGACAGGTGGTTCATTGTATAGAATTACATTCACTTCAATTGAATAAAATCCATATTCAGACAAAGGAGAGTGTGTGTTGTATTTCCAAGATCCATCCATCTAGAAGTCGTACTCATCTATCACGTTCTCATTCACAAACCATTGAACAATGGTTCATTCGAATAAATTCCTTATACATGGAACCTCATTAAAGGAGATTCTATCTTTAACTTCAAGTACCTTCGATTGATTCTCAAGGAAATCACAACCTAGAGGGGGTGTTCCTTCTCAACTTGAAATGATGTTGAATCCTCTTGCTGAGCCTGTGTCTCTTAAACATGTGAGAGACTATCCTCCAATCCTTACATATATGCCATATTTCCCTACACATATTTCACAAACATCCTGGATTCCTTTTCCAAATTTCCTTTTTAATTTCATTTTCAATATATAGCATTCCCATAACACATATACAAATAATTCCCAATAGATTTCAAAAACATACTATATATAGGAAAATTTTCATACTCAATTATTTAATGGAGGTAGTTGTTAGGGATATAAAGCATTACCATGTCAATGCTCGTAGCACTGATATTGACCTCCACTAACATACATTCGAAATGGAAAGACCTAACATGTTTTGTCTCCGAGTCTAGTCGAATTGGAACACCAAGAATATTGGAGATGTCATGCAGTATCATTGGATGACATAAAATTCAGTAGATATCATAAATCTTAACCCATTGCAATGAAAACATGTTCCTTTACATGGGATCGGTAAAAATACATACTCTAATCATGAAAAAGAAGGGTTCCCAACTTTTTAAAAATATATCCAAAACTACAGGATCACTGAATGATATCATTTGAGGGAAAGAGATAATAAAAAATCAATGACTACTAAAACCCCTATTTATCAGTGCTTTTTTTCAAGCACTAATAAAACTATCCATGATAATTTTATAAGAACCCTAATAGAACAAATTTCTTTCATGCTATTCAATCTCTCATTGATGCTCATATCTGCCACAGCTCCTCCTTGTTATTCTCTCAGATAAATTTATTCACAAATCTATGGTATGCTATTTTTTGTCCTTTCTCATTTATTAGTGTTGTAGATCATATCATTTCATACATTAAACTCAATCATGGTGTTAATAGAACTCCATGAGTGTCATGGATCTCTCCTCCTCTCTCTTGAATCACAACACTAGGGTGATTTGTAACACCTGAGACTTTTATGAGAAATATTTTGTTTTTATGTCATATAAATCATCAAAGGAATATTTCACTACACACAAAACTAGCTTGGCTTGCTTTACACACAATCACGACCTTCCTCGATAGCTTACATCATACGCAATATTGAGTTTCACTAAACAACGATATGCTATTAAAATATTACTAAAACTAGCCGTTATGAATAGTAATACCCACTTTTTGAAATTTTGTAAATTATATTTTTCAAAATTGACTTCATTTTTGGATTCGGAATATCGAAATTAGCCTACGGTGAAATTTTGGTATTTAAAAACGGACATTTTATTTAAATAATTATTCATTTTATTTAAATTTATTTTAGGTCAAAATTGATACATAATACCTATATAAGTTCAATGCAATTCTTTGGAGTCATTTTATAATAATTTTATATATATAAAAATTTATTGAACTTCTCACCGTCTTTTACCCACCTCTTAGGAGATTTTCAAAATTAATATAAAACTTAATTTTACCACTTCTGTGAGTGGAATTTTGAAAATCCGAGATACACGGTTAATATCAAGGACTAAAATGTGGTTCAATGAGATGAAAATAATTTTTGGTGAATAGTAACTTTTTACTGTTTTTTTACCACGGTTAAAATTAAATAGGGAAATTAAGGGTAAAAATATTATTATTATTACCCTAACAAATGTCCTAATTCTATTGGATAAGTGTAATTCTACCAAAAACAACATTAGGAATAAAATATGACCATTTAGGCCCACTTGGATTAGATTAGGACATTTATTATTAATTCATTTAAAGAAGGGTTAAAATAGTTAAAATCAATGTTTAATAACTAAATCATTTTTAATATAGGGTTATACATAAGATAAATTCGGATATAAATATTCATTAGAAATCTAAAAAGATTTCGTACATAATGGTATTTTATTTGTAATTTTTAGACAATAAATAATTTAATTTTTTTATGACACAATGCTGATTTAGAAATTATCTTATTAATGAAATATTGACATAATTGATGTTATAAATACCCAAATAAATGTAATTTGAGACTTTTTATGAACTACAATAGTTTTCTAGATTAATATGATGTGTTAGTATTTATTTAATTAACTTTTTTCGAACTAATCATTCGGTTATGATTTTCACAAAAATCAATTACCAAATAATGTCAAAATTGATATAAAATAGTTTTTTAAAACAAATATTATATTATTAATTTTTATTTTATTCCTAAAAATCTATGTTTCATCCAAATTACTTAGATAAGGTTATATATATTAATAATAAACAACTTGGGGTTCTATTGGCATGTTATAGTATGTTTTTTAACCATATAGTGTAAGAAAACAAGAAGACACGATAAATGTAAAATTATCTAACTTAATGATAAATCTCAATGATATGGTTAAAATAGAAACCTAAACATGTCTAAATTCCATTGGAGTAGATTATTTCGACCCATACCCACCTTAGAATCGAAATAAATCAATTTGGAGCTATTAAAAACCGAATATGACTTTATAATAAAATAATATTTTTTATTTTTCCAAAGGTGCCCCTCTCCTCCATTATAAAACGGCACCTCCTCCCTCTCTTCCTCACACCACATTTATCCTTCATTCTCGGCCAAACCATGAAAAATTCTCTTCTCCACTTCGCTAGAAATATCCTAGAGGTCCTGGTCTTCTTCAAAGACCAATTTTAGTTCCCTAAGAGGAGGTCTCAAAGAGGCGCTTCAAAGAAGAGGTAATGTCTGTTACCGATTCTTTCAACATTATTTCTTCTTCCACTTCTTCTTCATTAGTTGTTTCATTATGAATTAATAACACCAGTATCACTCATATACTGATATTTTATTATAATTATGAAACGACCCTATTTCACCATATATCCATCCTATGGAAAACGAAATCACCGCACGTGCATAAGTACTAAAATACCATCTCCACGTCGTGGTGTAATCTATTTCCCACCACCACCTTACTTGGATGGGTATAATGGTGTAAATAATAACTATATATTATTATTTTAAAGTGATATTGATTCTGAAATATTATACATACACTCCAATACAATTCCACGATCATGGGAATGATATCATCGCTCGTGCATACGTACGGAATATCGTCTCCACGATGTGATGCAACTCGTTCTACAAGATCGTCATTGCATAATGATTATATAAATGAATTGAATGAAATAATATGATATATATTACTCTAATAACATTATTTAAATGAGTTATATATAACCTAAAAGAATAATAAGAATTTATTCTCCAAAACACGCATAAGAACAAAAAGTAATAAACACCAGAATAACAAGTAACAATGAAATATTACTATTAAGAAGGTAATAATATGGACATATATGATATCATAACAATGATTATGATTCTGGAATAAGTCAATGACATTATTTAAATCATTATCCAGGAGGTTCGGACACTTACAAATCAAATCTGACCTAAGGTAAGGGAAAATCTCGCAATCTCATTTTTATTTGAGATTGTTTATACTTCAAAATTTACTGGGGAATATTTATCATACACAACCATGTTTCCTCAATATGTAATATTTATATCCTTATACAATTTTTTATATCCAATTTTACTCTTCTGTGAGTTTTTAGTAACATATATTAAAGGAATCTTATGTCGTTTTTTGTACGAGGTACTTTTTGACTTTTCCAACAAAAGTACGAGAAGAATGTTTTTTTAACTTATACGGTATGAATGAATTTTTAGAAAAATATTTCCACGAAGATTCATTTACAAGTTTTCAATTTAATTTTTAATCAATGTCATTTAGTTCAAAATTATATGACATGTTAAGAAAGAAAAAAAATTTGAAGTAGAAAGGATATTTTCCTCAAGAATGGAATTCAAGTGCTTTATCAAAATTATTTTACATCTATGATAATATAGGGTTCTGTTTCTATCCATATTATTACATTGATTTGATGATGCTGTGATGGAATTATTTTTATGAATTCCTTTATCTTATATATGTTGTTTTATGATGTCAGGAAGAATAAGAATCCCATTTTTATTACATGGGTTATGCAATGATGTATGATTTATGATTGTGTGGCACACATAATAATGGTATCATTATGAGATGGGTGGGACCTATATCTCCCTCCAATTCATTAGGTAAATATTGATATCTCATGAGACATACATGGTTGGAATGGACGGTTAAACCAATTTAGTGAAACAGGACTAAAACGAGGATTGAACTTGGTTCAGAAATGGACTTTGTCCACTAAGATAGTCTTGGAAATGAGTCTTGACTAATAAGAAATGGTTCTCTGTGATTATGTGTGTATGACACAACGTTTCATGTTTTAAGATATGATTGTTGGGATTACATTTCACTACTATGATATATCCCATTTTATAAAATTATGATTTCTTTTGCATGTTAAGATTTCCAAAATGTTATGTTCTTACGAATATGACGTGATTGATATTTCTTTTGTTTACCCTTACTAAGCATTTGAGCTCACCATTTTTTATGTTTTCTTTCCCCAGTCCAGGAATAAGTTTATTAGTTAGGATATTCCAAAAGGGACTCTATATATGATGAAATAAATGGGAGACAATGTAGATGCTTTATGAACCAGTTGTTTATGTTTCCCAGTTTCTAAAGACACTATACCTATATGGTCCTTTCCTAGTTTTGTTATATGTTGTAATAAGTGTGCTTCAATTTTGATGTATTAACAATGTATGTAAATTATGGGTCGTTATATTTGGTATCAGAGGAAATATATAGTCAACCTTTGGAAACTAGGATGTGAAAGCCTAGGTAAGAACCCTAAGGATAAGTCTAAGTATAGAACACAATCTTAGTGTTTTAGAAATGGCCATGAACAACCTATGATAAGACCTTAAGTGTGAAATTTTATTCTTGATGATGTATTTTTCCTATTATAATTAGTGTTGATCACACTATTCTTCTTGGTTTAAGTCAATGGTTGGAACCCGAAGGAACCGTGTTAATTCAGAATGCGACGGGAAATGCAATGATTATCCCCTTGAGCAACCAAACGTTATGGGAGATGGAATGAAAAATATGGTATCCATGCTCACACAACTTTATCAATATATGAATCATGCAGGACTTCCAAACGAGCAAAAGAAGGAGCAAAATTCTATTGAATCCTTCATGAGGCAGCATCCACCTTCATTCAGCAGGTCTTCTGATCCATTAGTGGATGAACAATGGATCAGTACCACTAAAAAGATATTTTTAGTTCTTCAATGTTCTGAACATGATAAATTCATCTTAGCAGTTTATTGTTTGGAAGGTGAAGCTGATCAATGGTGGAATCTTATTAAGAATAAGAGTCAAGGGGGTGAAATTGAGTCCATATAATGGGATGAGTTCAAGAAATTATTTTTCAATAAGTACATCCCACGTATTCTCCGAACAAAGATGGAGAATGATTTTCTTGAACTAAAGCAAAAGGATGATGAATCTGTTGGTACCTATGAAGCAAATTTTACAAGAATTTCAAGGTACACTTCTGGGATTATTATCCAACCTGAGAGTAAGATCAATTGATTCTTTAGTGGATTAAAACCAAGTCTTCAAAGGGCGTTATCCACAAGGGACTTCAACAGATATGAGTAAATTGTTCGATGTGCTCTCCATTTTGAGATGGAGATTGGAGTAACCCATCAGTCATATGGGTATGATAAGAATAGGAAAATGGAATTCAATGGAAAATCTAAAGAGCACACTGAAAAGAAGATGAGTTTTCCCTTATGCTCAAAGTGTGGAAAGAAACATGGAGGAAATTGTCCTAAGGGGACATGAAAATGTTATAAGGGTGGAAAAGAAGGTCATTGGGAAATTGAATGTCGAAATAATGGGAAGAAGATTTCTAATGATGCAAACAAAGGAAGGGATACATAGAATGAACCTACTTCACTTCAATGTTTCAAGTGAAATGAAATGTGTAATTATTCCAATCAATCCCCTATTCCAAGGGCTGATGATGATGATCGACGTCAAGAAACTCTTAAGGCCAAAGACAATGGAAAGTCACATGCAATTACTATCGGTGATGTAGAGTATGATAACAAAGTGGTGAAAGGAACACTTACCATCCACTCTAAAGTAACGAATGATTTATTTGATTCTGGATCCACCCACTCTTTTATTTATGAAGAATTTTCTAAGGGTATCACTGTATTACCTCAACAATTAGATGTTGACTTAGCTGTGACAACCCCTAATGGCACAACAGTCGCATCAAAAGTTTATAATTCTTCTCTGATTGAAGTTTGTGGGAAAGTGCTTCCTGAAAATCTTGTGATCCTTCATATAGTGGAATTTGATGTGATTCATGGCATGGATTGGCTTTATTTATATGGATCTCATATCAATTTCCAAAGAAGGGAAGTCACATTTCATATTCCAGATCAATCTATGATCGTCTATCGATGCAAGGATGAACATAACCTTCCAGTGTAAATTTCTTCCATCTTATGGATTTTGATTCCACTAAATGAAGGTTATTTATCTCAAATGGTTGGTGAGAAACTCACGATTAAGAATATTCCCATTGTACGAGAGTTTGATGATGTCTTTCCATAGGAATTTCCGGGTCTTCCACCAAATCGTGAAGTTTAGTTTTCAATAGAACTCGTACCGGGTGCTTTCCTATTTCAAAGACACCTTATAGAATGGCCCCAATTGAGTTGAAGGAATTAAAGAAGAAACTCCAAGAGAATATTGATAAGGGATTCATACACCCTAGTGCATCACCTTGGGGAGCACCTATTCTATTTGCTATGAAGAAAGATGGATCAATGAGACTCTACATTGATTATCGAGAAATTAACAAGATCACTATCAAGAACAAATATCCTCTATCATGAATTGATGACTTATTTGAACAACTATGCATAGCACAATACTTTTCCAAGATTGACCTTCATTCAAGGTATCATCAATTAAAGGTCAAAAGAGAGGATATACCAAAGGCGGCTTTCCATACAAGGTATGGACACTATGAATTTATAGTGATTCCATTTGGTCTTACTAATGCCCCTACTATCTTCATGGATCTGATGAATAGAGTCTTTAGAGATAATCTTGATCAGTTTGTGGTAGTCTTTATTGATGATATTCTTGAATATTCAAAGGGCAAGTTAGAACATTAAGATCACTGGAGAATTGTATTGAAAACCCTGAGAAAGGAGAATATTTATGCCAAATTTACAAAGTGTGAATTTTTCCTTCAAAAAGTTTCATTTTTGGGTCACATAATCTCAAAAGAGGGGATATCTGTGGATCCAGCAAAAACAGAGGTTACCGAATGATGATTGAGGCCAACAACAATAACAGAGATCCGAAGTTTTCTTGGGTTGGCTGGATATTATCAACGTTTTGTGAAAGATTGTTCACGATTATCTAATCCACTGACCAAGTTGACTCGGAAATGAGTTAAGTTTGTCTGGACGGAGGAATGTGAAGAGAATTTCAAGGAGTTGAAAAGAAGGTTATCCAGTGCACCTGTACTCAAACTTCCTTGTAGTGAAGAAAGGTTTGTGATCTATAGTGATTCATCCAAGAAGGTGTTGGGGTGTGTTCTTATGCAAAATGATATGGTGATAGATTATGCCTCACGACAGTTGAAAATCCATGAGCAAAATTACCCAACTCATGATTTGGTGTTAGCTGCAGTAATCTTTTCATTAAATATTTGGAGGCATTATCTTTATGGAGAAAGGTGTGATATTTATATTGATCATAAAAGTTTAATGTATATTTTCACACAAAAGGAGATGAATATGCACAAAAGAATATGGTTGGAGATGATTAAGGATTATGACTGCTCAATTCATTACCACCCTGGGAAAGCAAACAAGGTGGAAGATTCATTAAGTCGACAAGACCATGCTAGCTTATCCATGATGAGGATCACAAAAGAACCAATATTTATGGATTTAAAAAGGATGGATCATATAATTATAATGGAAGGGGAAAATCGTATCTTTCTCAAATGAATGTTCAACCATATATACATGTGAAGATTAAAGAGGCACAGAAAGAAGATGTAGAGTTACAAAAGAAGGTGAGAAATCTTCCTGAATTCAACCATGATTGTGATTGGATAATAAAGTTCAGGAATCGGTTTTGTGTTCCTCCCATCACAGAATTAAAGAAGGAGCTGCTGGATGAAGCTCATAGTTCTTCATTCTCTATTTTGTCATGGAAGCATGAAGATGTATAGGGTCTTGAAAGAGTACTTTTGGTGGGATGGCATGAAGAGAGATGTTTCTGAATATGTCTCTCGATGCTTGGTTTGTCAGCAAGTGAAAGCTGAGAGACAGAAGTCTAAGGGGTTGTTACAACCATTACCCATACCAGAATGGAAAGGGGAAAACATCACTATGGACTTTGTCACAGGGCTTTCTAAAACATCCAAAGGAAATAATGATATTTGGGTCATAGTTGATCGTTTTACAAATTCTGCACACTTCATTTCAATTTGAGAGAATTTCTCTCTAGATCAGCTTCCCAGGATATATTTCAAGGAAGTGGTAAGATTGAATGGAGTACCACTTTCCATTATATCTGATCAGGATCCGAGGTTTACCTCGAAGTTCTGGAGAAGTCTTCAGCATACTCTGGATAAAGAGTTGGGTTTAAACACTGCTTATCATCCTCAGACAGACGGTCAGTCTGAGAGGACAATTCAAACTCTAGAATAAATGTTCATAGCTTGCTCTATGGATTTAAAAGGTGGTTCGGATCAACACCTACCTTTGGTAGAATTTTCTTATAATAATAGCTTTCACTCTAGTATTCATATGGATCCTTATGAATCTCTCTATGGAAAGAAATGAAGGAATCCAACTTGCTGGGATGAAGTTGGGAAAAGAAAGCTATTAGGACCTGATCTTGTTGATGAGATGGCAGAAAAGGTCAGATCTATTCAACAACACATTAGAGCTGCTCAGAGTCGACAAAAAAGTTATGCCGATAACCGAAGAAAAGACCTAGAGTTTGAAGTGGGTGATAAAGTGTTCTTACGAATATCTCCCTGGAAGAGGGTCATGAGATTTGGAATGAAGGGAATGTTGAGCACTAGATATATCGATCCTTTTGAAATTCCAGATCGTGTTGGGAAGGTAGCTTACCGATTGGAGCTTCAACCGAATCTCTCCCAAGTTCATGATGTGTCCCATGTATCCCTCCTGAGAAAGTACATACTTGATCCTTCACATGTACTCCGATCAGAAGTTGTACAGCTAGAGCAAGATCTTTCTTATAAAGAACATCCAATAGAGATTTTGGATCATAGCGAAAAAGTCCTACGGAACAAGACCACTCGCTTAGTGAAAGTTTTATGGAGGAACCACCAATTATAAGAATCTACATGGGAGCTTGAGGATATGATGAGGGAGAGGTATCCTCAACTGTTTGTTACAAAGTGATGAATTTCGAGGGCGAAATTAATTTTAAGGGGGGTAGAATGTAACACTCGAGACTTTTATGAGAAATATTTTGTTTTTATGTTATATAATTCATCAAAGGAATCTTTCACTATACAAAACACTAGCCTGGCTTCCTTTACACACAATCACGACCTTCCTCGATAGATTTCATCGTACGCAATACCAAGTTTCACTAAACAATGATATTCTATTAAAATATTACTAGAAGTAGCCATTATGAATATTAATACCAACTTTTTGAAATTTTGTAAATTTTATTTTTCAAAATGGACTTCAGTTTTTGATTCGGAATATCGAAAATAGCCTAGGGTGAAATTTTGGTATTTAAAACCCGACTTTTTATTTAAATAATTATTTATTTTATTGAAATTTATTTTTGGTCAAAATTTATACATAATACCTATATAACTTCAATGCAATTCATTGGAGTCATTTTATAATAATTTTAGATATATAAAAATTTGATTGAACTTCTCACCGTCTTTTACCCACCTCCTAGGATAATTTGAAAAATTACATAAAACTTAATTTTACCACTTCTGTGAGTGGAATTTAGAAAATCTGAGAGACACGGTTAATATCAAGGACTAAAATGTGGTTCAATGAGATGAAAATAATTTTTTTGTGAATAGTAAATTTTTACTTTTTTTACCACGGTTAAAAGTAAATAGGGAAATTAAGGGTAAAAATGTTATTATAATTACCCTAAAAAATGTCCTAATTCTATTGGATAAGTTTAATTCGACCGAAAACAAAATTAGGAATAAAATCGGACCATTTAGGTCCACATGGATTAGATTAGGACATTTATTATAAATTTATTTAAAGAAGGGTTAAAATAGTTAAAATCAAAGTTTAATAACTAAATCCTTTTAAATATAGGGTTATACATAAGATAAATTAGACTATAAATATTCATTATAAAGATAAAAATATTTCCTACATACTGGTATTTTATTTGTAATTTTTAGACAATAAATAATTTAATTTATTTATGACACAATGGTGATGCAGTAATTATCTTATTAAAGAAATCTTGGCATAATTGATGTTATAAATACCAAAATAAATGTAATTTGACAATTAGTATGAATTAAAATAATTTTTTAGGATAATATGACATGTTATTATATATTTAATTAACTTTTTTAGAACTAATCTTTCTGTTATGATTTTCACAAAAATCAATTACCAAATAGTGTCAAAATTGACATAAAATAGTTTTTAAAAAAAATATTATATTATTAATTGTTATTTTATTCCAAAAAATCTAAGATTCATACGAATGACTTATATAAGGTTATATATATTAATAATTAACAACTTGGGGTTCGTTTGTCTTTTTATATTAAGTTTATTAACCTTATAGTGTATGAAAACAAGAAGACACAGTAAAAGTTAAATTGTCTAACTTAACATTAAATCCAAATGATAAGGTTATAATAGAAACCTAAACTTGTCTAAATTATATTGGATGAGAGAATTTAGAACCATACCTACCTTGTATTAAATATAAATCAATTTTGAGCTTTTAAAAACCGAATATGACTTTATAATAAAATAATATTTTTAGTTTTTCCAAAGGTGCCCCTCTCCTCCCTTATAAAAGGGCACCTCCTCCCTCTCTTCCTCACACCACATTAAGCCTTCATGCTCGGCCAAACCCTACCGAATTCTCTTCTCCACTTACATAGAAACATCCTAGAGGTCCTGGTCTTCTTTAAAGACTAATTTTAGTGCCCTAAGAGGAGGTCTCAAAGAGGCGCTTCAAAGAAGAGGTAATGTCCGTTACCGATTCTTTCAACATTATTTCTTCTTCCACTTCTTCATATTTATTTGTTTCATTATGAAGTAATAAAATCAGTATCACTCATATAATTATATGTTATTATAATAATTAAACAACCCTATTTCACCACCTATCCATCCTACGGAAAATGAAATCACCGTGCGTGCGTACGTACAGAATACCGTCTCCACGCCGTGGTGTAATCTATTTTCCACCACCACCGTACTTGGATGGGTATAATGGTGTAAATAATAACTATATATGGTTATTTTAAATTGATATTTATTCTGAAATAGTATACATACACTCCAATACAATTCCACGATCATGGGAACGACATCATCGCTCGTGCGTACGTACGGAATACCGTCTCCACGATGTGATGTGACTCGTTCTACATGATCTTCATTGCATAATGATTATATAAATGAATTGAATGAATGAATATAATATATATTATAGTAATACCATTCTGTAAATGCGTTATCTATAACCTAAAGAGAAGAATAAGATTTTATTTGACAAAACACGCATAAGAACAAAAAGTAATAAACACCCGAATAACAAGTAGCAATGAAATATTACTAATATGAAGATAAGAATATGGCCATATATGATATCATAACAATGAGTATGAATATGGAATAAGTCAATGACATTATTAAATCATTATACAGGTGGTTCAGACACTTATGAAGCAAATCAGACCTAAGGTAAGGGAAAATCTCGCAATCATTTTTTTATCCGAGATTGTTTATACTACAGAATTTACTAGGGAATATTTATCATCCACATGCATGTTTCCCCAATATGTAATATTTATATCCTTATACAATTGCTTATATCAAATTTTACCCTTCAGTGAGTTTTTAGTAAAATACATGAAAGGAATCTTTTTTCGTTTTTCGTATGAGGTACTTTTTGACTTTTCCGACAAAAGTACGAGAAGAATGTTTTTTTAACTTATACGGAATGAATGGATTTTTAGAACATTATTTCCATGAAGCATACATTACATGCTTTCATGTTTATTTTAAATCAACTTCTTTTAGATCAAAATTATATGACATGTTAAGAAAGGAAAAAAAAATTAAATAGAAAGGATATTTTCCTCAAGAATGGAATTAAAGTGCTTTATCAAAATTATTTTCCATATAAGATAATATAAGGTTCTTTTTCTATCCCTATTGTTACATTGATTTGATTATGTTGTGATGGAATTATTTTTATGAATTCTTTTATCTTATAAGAATTGTTTTATGATGTCACGATGTTTAAGAATCCCATTTTTATTACATGGGTTATGCAGTGATGTATGATTTATGATTTTTTGGCACACATAAGAATGGTATCATTATAAGATGGGTGGGACCTATAGATCCATCCAATTAATTGGGTAAATATTTATATCTCATGATATAGACATGGCTGGAATGGCAGGTTAACCCGGTTCAGGGAAACAGGACTGAAAAGAGGAGTGAACTCAGTTCAGAAATGGACTTTGTCCGCTAAGATAGTCTTGGAAATGAGTCTTGACTAATAAGAAATCATTCTCTATGATTATGTGTGTATGCCACAAAGTTTCATGTTTTAATTTATGATTATTGGGATTACATTTCACTACTATGATTTATCCCATGTTATAAAATTATGATTTCTTTTGCAGGTTAAGATTTCCAAAATGTTATGTTCTTATGAATATGATGTGATTGATATTTCTTTTGTTTACCCTTACTGGGCATTTGAGCACACCCTTTTGTATGTTTTCTTTCCCTAGGTCAGGAATAAGGTTATTCAGTAGGATATGCTAAAAGGGACTCTATATATGATGAAATAAATGGGAGATAATGTAGATGCTTTATGAACCAGTTGTTTATGTTTCCCAGTTTATAAAGACACTATACCTATACGGTCCTTTCCTGGTTTTGTTATATGTTGTAATAAGTGTGCTTCAATTTTGAAGTATTAACAATGTATGTAAAGTACGTGTTGTTATATGATTCCTGCTTAAAATATGTTATTATTGGAACATCAAGGGTAAAATTCAATGGTCACTACTTAAATAGGCATGGAAATGGGATAATCCACATTCTACTATTGATTGTGTTTGGGGTTATTCTCATTGTCTTGTACATGTGGGTATCTTCAGAAATACTGAATGAGTTTCAATAATAGGTACGATTGATGTGAATGTCTTATAAATATAGGAGGTTACCCCATAACTAGAAATTAGTTAATATTTGTTTTTCCCTATTGAACTTATTAGAGGTTTTATTCCTTCTTTGTTTTTGAGTTTATTTTCAATTATTTATTTATTTTATAATAATTGAGGTTTAATATTCCTTATTTTAGTTGATATGTTATTTTTTACTCATAAATTTATATGGTTTTTAATGATTACCACATTCATTTTGGAAATTTTTAATTTGATTATTTATTTCCATTTTTGTTGTGCTTGAATATATACATGGGATACATTTCGATTGAGTATAATTATGTGAAATTAGTTTTTTTTTAACTTTTTATATGATTCCTGACTATTCTGGATTGGTTTAGGGATCATGTAGATTTTAAACATTAGATAGATGTACAAACCATATGCTATTCAAATAAATAGGCATATTGTGTGTTGGTTTGATTGATTTTGAATGAGATTTGTTAAAATGACATATTGAGTTATAGAATACTCATGAAATTTATAATTATTTTTGATTAAATGATTGTTGGAATGAGTGAAAAATATTTAAACTAATTTTTGAATTATAGAACCCATATATAAAAGTTATGTTTTAGTTTTTAAAATATGTTAAGATAGTTTAATGTAAGAATCATTAAAAAGGAACCTACTAGGCATTTAAAATATAGGTGCTATGAGTTTTAATTCATTAATATGGATTTTGAAAAAAATTAATTTTTTGATTCATTTACTTATCTAGTTACCATAAATATGAGGGATGGATAAAGAAACATTTAGTCATTGTTTGTGGTGTGTCAGTATGTATAAGATTAATCTTATTATTTATAATTTAATTTTTTTTAATCTATGTACAAAATATTATTATTATTTTTATATATTCTGTATCAATAAAAAATTTACGTGTTACCCATAAATTGTTCTAAATTAAAACATATTTATAATGGACACTTACCAAACTTGATGATGGTATAATAATTTTTTGTTACAATCTCCCCTAACCATATACATTATATGGTGTTTATTAAGAATTAGTATACTCCGTTTAATATACCAAGGTAGGTTATGAATAATAGACATGAGAGATTGTATACAGTTATTTGTGTCATTGTTAGAGGTGAAATTGTAATTTTTTTATCTCAATTTTGTAAAATACCTGTTAATGTACTTTTTTTTGTAATTTTTATTAATGAAAAATATTTCTGGGGATTTTAAGGAAATTTAATAGAGGTTTTGGATATTTTAGGATATTTTTAATATACCTAAGATTGATAACATTAATATTTATAAAATACGGGTTCATTAGTGGGTCATAGTATAACGACCCATACTTTACATACATTGTTAATAATTCAAAATTGAAGCACAATTATTAAAACATATAACAAAACCAGGAACGGACCGTATATGTATGGTGTCTTTAGAAACTCGGAAACATAATCAACTAGTTCAGAAAGCATCTACATTGTCTCCCATTTATTTCACCATATCTATAGTCCCTTTTGGCATATCCTACTTAATAACCATATTCCCGACCTAGGGAAACAAAAAATTCAAAAGAGTGAGCTCAAATGCTCAGTAAGGGTTAACAAAAGAAATATCAATCACATCATATTCATAAGAACATAACATTTTGTAAATCTTAACCTCAAAAAGAAATCATAATTTCATAACATGGGATACATCATAGTAGTGAAATGTAATCCCAATAATCATAACTTAAAACATGTAACTTTGTGGCATACACACATAATCATAGAGAGTTATTTATTATTAGTCAAGACTCATTTCCAAGACTATCTTAGCAGACAAAATCCATTTCTGAACCGAGTTCACACCTCGCTTCAGTCCTGTTTCACTGAACCGGTTTAACCTGTCGTTCCAGCCATGTCTATCTCATGAGATATAAATCATTACCCAATGCATTGGAGGGAGATATAGGTCCCACCCATCTCATCATGATACCATTCTTATTTGTTCCACAAAATCATAAATCATACATCATTTCAAAACCCATGTAATAAAAATGGGATTCTTAAACATCATGACATCATAAAACAATTCATATAAGATAAATGAATTCATAAAAATAATTCCATCAAAATATAATCAAATCAATGTAATAATAGGTATAGAAACAAAACCCTATATTATCTCAGATGGAAAATAATTTTGATAAAGCACTTGAATTCCATTCTTGAGGAAAATATCCTTTCTACTTCAAAAATATTTTCCTTTCTTAACATGTCATATAATTTTGAACTAACAGAAGTTGATAAAAAATATACTTAAAAAATTTTAAAGGAAGATTCATGGAAATAATGTTCTAAAAATCCATTCATGTCATATAAGTTAACAAAACATTCTTCTCGTACTTTTTTTAGAAAAGTCATAAAGTACCTCGTACGAAAAACAACAAAAGATTCCTTTCATATATTTTACTAAAAACTCACTGAAGGGTAAAAGTGGATATAAAAAATTTTAGAAGGATATAAATATTACATATTGATGAAACATGGATGTGGATGATAAATATTCCCCAGTAAATTCTGAAGTATAAGCAATCTCAGATAAAAATTAGATTGCGTGATTTTCCCTTACCTTAGGTCCGATTTTCTTCGTAAGTGTCTGAAACTCCTGTATAATGATTGAAATAATGTCATTGACTTACTCCAGAATCATAATAATTGTTATGATATCATATATGGCCATATTATTATCTTCTTATTAGTAATATTTCATTTCTACTTTTTATTCGGGTGTTTATTACTTTTTGTTCTTATGCGTGTCTTGTTGAATAAATTCATATTCTTCTCTTTAGGTTATAGATACCTCATTTCCAGAATAGTATTAGTGTAATATATATCATATTAATTCATTCAATTCATTTATATAATCATTATGCAATGAATATCATGTAGAACGAGTCGCATCACATCGTAGAGACGGTATTCCGTACGTATGCACGAGCGATGATATCATTCTCATGATCGTGGAATTGTATTAGAGGGTATCTATACTATTTCAGAATCAATATCACTTTACAATAATCATATATAGTTATTATTTACACCATTATACCCATCCAAGTAAGGCGGTGGTGGAAAATAGATAGCACCACAACATGGAGATGGTATTCTGTACATATGCATGCGCAGTGATTTCATTTTCCGTAGGATGGATAAACGGTGAAATAGGGTTGTTTAATACTTATAATAACATATCAGTATATTAGTGATACTTATGTTATTACTTCATAATTAAACAACTAAATAATAATAAGTGGAAGAAGAAATAAAGTTTACAGAATTGGTAACGGACATTACCTCTTCTTTGAAGCGCCTCTTTGAGACCTCCTCTTAGGGCACTAAAATTGGTATTTGAAGAAGACCAGGACCTCTAGGATGTTTCTATGGAAGTGGAGAAGAGAATAGTTAAGGGGTTGGCCGAGTGTGAAGGCTCAATGTGTTGTGAGGAAGAGAGGGAGGAGGTGTCATTTTATAAGGGAGGAGAGGGGCACCTTTGGAAAGACTAAAAATATTATATTATTATAAAGTCATATTCGGTTTTTAATAGATCCAAATTGATTTATTTCGAAGCTTACGCGGGGATGGGTCGAAATCCTCTCATCAAATGGAATTTAGACAAGTTTAGGTTTCTATTTTAACCTTATCATTTAGATTTAACTTTAAGTTAGATAATTTAACTTTTACCGTGTCTTCTTTTTTTCTTACACTATAAGGTTAATAAGCATACTATAATAAGAAAAACGAAACCCAAGTTGTTTATTATTAATATATATAACCTTATAAAATTCATTTTTCCAATCCTTATATTTTTAGGAATAAAATAACAATTAATAATATAATATTTGTTTTAAAAACTATTTTATGTCAATTTGGACACTATTTGGTACTTGATATTTTTGAAAATCATAAGAGAAAGATTAGTTCTTAAAAAGTTAATTAAATCAATACTAACATGTCATATTAACCTATAAAAGTATTTTAATTCATAAAAGGTCTCAGATTACATTTATTTGGGTATTTATAACATCAATTATGTCAATATTTCATTAATAAGATAATTACTACATCATCATTGTGTCATAAATAAATTAAATTATTTATTGTCTCAAAATTAAAAATAAAATAAAACTATTTATGAAATATTTCTAGAGTTTTAATGAATATTTATAGTCGAATTTATTTTATGTATAACCCTATATTAAAAATGTTTTAGTTATTAAACTTTGATTTTAACTATTTTAACCCTTCTTTAAATAAATTAATAATAAATGTCCTAATCTAATACATGTGGGCCTAAATGGTCATATTTTATTCCGAATGTTGTTTTTTGTCGAATTACACTTATCCAATAGAATTAGGACATGTGTTAGGGTAATAATAATAACATTTTTACCCTTAATTTCCCTATTTACTTTTAACCGTGGTAAAAAAAAGTAAAATGTTACTATTGACCAAAAATTATTTTCAACTCATTGAACCACATTTTAGTCCTTGATATTAACCATGTCTCTCGTATTTTCAAAATTCCACTCACAGAAGTGGTAAAATTAAGTTTTATGTAAATTTGCAAATTCTCCTAGGAGGTCTGTAAAAGACGGTGAAAAGTTCAATAAAATTTTTATATATCTAAAATTATTATAAAATGACTCCAATGAATTGCATTGAACTTATATAGGTATTATGTATCAATTTTTTCCTAAAATAAATTTAAATAAAATAAATAATTATTTAAATAAAAAGTCGGTTTTTATATTCCAAAATTTCACCCTAGGCTAACTTTGATATTCCGAATCCAAAAATGAAGTCCATTTTGAAAAATAAAAATTTCAAAATTTCAAAAAGTGGGTATTACTATTCGTAAGGGCTAGTTTAAGTAATAATTTAATATAATATTGTTGTTTAGTGAAAATCGGTATTGCGTACGGCGCAAGCTATCGTGGAAGGTCGCGATTGCGTGTAAAGCAAGCCAAGCTAGTGTTGTGTGTAGTGAAAGATTCCTTTGATGATTTATATAACATAAAAAAAATATTTGTCATAAAAGCCTTGGGTGTTACATTCTACCCCCCTTAAAATTAATTTCTCCCACGAAATTAGTCACTTTGTGACAAACAGATGAGGATACCTCTCCCTCATAATATCCTCAAGCTCCCATGTAGATTATTCTAATTGGTGGTTCCTCCATAAAACATTCACCATGCGAGTGGTCTTATTCCATAGGACTTTTTTGCTACGATCCAGAATCTCTATTGGCTATTCTTCATAAGAAAGATCTTTCTCTGGTGGTATAACATCTGAGCTGAGTACATGTGAAGGATCAGGTATGTACTTTCAAAGGAGAGATACATGGAACACATCATGAACTTGGGAGAGATTCGGTGGAAGTGCCAATCGGTAAGCTACCTTCCCAACATGATCCAGAATTTCAAAAGGACTGATATATCTAGGGCTCAAATTTCCCTTCTTTCCAAATCTCATGACCCTATTCCAGGGAGATATTTGTAAGAACACTTTATCACCTACTTCAAACTCTAGGTCTTTTCTTCAGTTATCGGCATAACTTTTTTGTCGACTCTGTGCAGCTCTAATGTGTTTTTGAATAGATCTGACCTTTTCTGCCATCTCATCAACAAGATCAGGTCCTAATAGCTTTCTTTCCCCAACATCATCCCAGCAAGTTGGAGTCCTGCATTTCTTTCCATAGAGAGCTTCATAAGGAGACATCTGAATACTAGAGTGAAAGCTATTATTATAAAAAAATTCTACCAAAGGTAGGTGTTGATCCCAACCACCTTTGAAATCCATAGAGCAAGCTCTCAACATATCTTCTACAGTTTGAATTGTCCTCTCAGACGGACCATCTTTCTGAGGATTATAAGTAGTGCTAAAACTCAACTCTGTATCCAGAGTATGCTGAAGACTTTGCCAGAACATCGAGGTAAACCTCGGATCCCGATCAGATATAATGGAAATTGGTACTCCATGAAATCTTACCACTTCCTTTACATATATCCTGGAAGTTGGATCTATAGAGAAATCATCTCTAATAGCAATGAAGTGTGCGGACTTTGTAAGACGATCAACTACGACCCAAATAGCATTATTGCCTTTGGATGTTTTAGGAAGTCCTGTGAAAAAGTCTATAGTGATGTTTTCACATTCCCATTCTGGCATGGGCAATGGTTGTAACATTCCCATAGACTTTTGTCTCTCATCTTTGAATTGTTGACAAACCAATAATCGAGAGACATATTCAGCAACATCTCTTTTCATTCCATCCCACCAAAAGTACTCTTTCAGGTCCCTATACATCTTCGTGCTTCCAGGATGAACAGAGAATGAAGAACTATGAGCTTCATCCAGTAGCTCCTTCATTAATTCTGGGATGGGAGGAACACAAACCTGATTACTGAACTTTATTATCCCATCACAATCAAGGTTGAATTCAGGAACATTTCTCACATTATTTTGTAACTCTACATATTCTTTTTGTGCCTCTTTAATCTTCACATGTATAGATGGTTGAACATTCATTTGATAAAGATACGATTTCCCCTTCCATTATAATTCCATGATCCATCCTTTGTAAATCCATAAATATTGGATCTTTTGTGATCATCATCATGGATAATCTTGCATGGTCTTGTCGACTCAATGCATCTTCCACCTTGTTTGCTTTCCCAGGGTGGTAATTAATTGAGCAGTCATAATACTTAATCAGCTCCAACCATCTTCTTTGGCGCATATTCAGCTCTTTTTGTGTAAAAATATATGTTAAACTTTTACGACCAGTATAAATATCACACCATTATACATAAAGATAATGCCTCTAAATCATTAATGTAAAGATTACCATAGCCAACTCCAAATCATGAGTTGGGTAATTTTGCTCATTGATTTTCAACTGTCGTGAGGCATAAGCAATCACCATATCATTTTGCATAAGAACACACCCCAGGCCCTTCTTAGATGCATCACTATAGATCACAACCCTTTCTCCACTATAAGGAAGTGTGAGTACAGGTGCACTGGATAACCTTCTTTTCAACTACTTGAAATTCTCTTCACATTCCTCCGTCCAAACAAACATAACTCTTTTCTCACTCAACTTGGTGAGTGGATTAGATAATCGTGAAAAATATTTCACAAAATGTCGATAATATCCAGCCAACCCAAGAAAACATCGAATCCCAGTTACAATTGTTGGTCTCGACCATCTTTCGATAACCCTTGTTTTTGCTGGATCCACAGATATCCCCTCTTTTGAGATTATGTGACCCAAAAAATGCAACTTTTTGAATCCAAAATTCACACTTGGTAAATTTGGCATAAATCTTCTACTTTCTGAGGGTCTTCAATACAATTCTCAAATGATCTTCATGTTCTTCCTTTCTCTTTGAATATAGAAGAATATCGTTTATAAAGACTACCACAAACTGATCAAGATAGTCTCTAAAGACTCTATTCATTAGATCCATGAAGATAGAAGGGGAATTAGTAAGACCAAATGGAATCACTATAAATTCATAGTGTCCATACCTTGTACGGAAAGCCGTTTTTGGTATATCCTCCCTTTTGACCCTTATTTGATGACACCCTGAATGAAGATCAATCTTGTAAAAGTATTGACCTTTGCATAGTTGGTCAAATAAGTCATCAATGCGCGGGAGAGGATATTTTTTCTTGATAGTGATCTTGTTAAGTTCCCGATAATAAATGCAGAGTCTCATTGATCCATCTTTCTTCTTAACAAACAGAACTGGTGCTCCCCAAGGTGATGCACTAGGGCGTATGAATACCTTATCAAGATTCTCTTGGAGTTTCTTCTTCAATTACTGCAACTCAATTGGGGCCATTCTACAAGGTGTCTTTTAAATAGGCAAAGTACCTGGTACGAGTTCTATTCAAAACTCAACTTCATGATTTGGTGGAAGACTCGACAATTCCTCCAGAAAGACATCATCAAACTCTCGTACAATGGTCATATTCTTAATCGTGATTTTCTCACCAACCATTTGAGATAAATAACCTTCATTTAGTGGAATCAAAACCCATAAGATGGAAGAAATTTCCACTGGAAGGTTATGTTCATCCTTGCATCGATAGACGATCATAGATTGATCTGGAATATGAATTGTGACTTCCCTTCTTTGGAAATTGATATAAGATCCATATAAATAAAGCCATGCCATGCCAAGAATCACATCAAATCCGACTATAGGAAAGATCAAAAGATTTGCAGGAAGCAGTTTCCCACAAACTTCAATCAGAGAAGAATTATAAACTTTTGATGCGACTATTGTGTCATTAAGGGTTGTCACAAGTAACTCAACATCTAATTGTTGAGGTAATACGGTTATAACCTTAGAAAATTCTTCAGAAATAAAAGATTGGGTGGATCCAAAATCAAATAAATCACTTTCTACTTTAGATTTGATGGTAAGTGTACCTTTCACCACTTCGTTATCATACTCCACATCACTGATAGTAATTGCATGTGACTTTCCATTATCTTTGTCCTTAAGAGTTTATTGACGTCGATCATCATCATCAATTCTTGGATTAGGGCATTGATTGGAATAATGCCCCATTTCCTTGCACTTGAAACATTGATGTGAAGTAGGTTCATTATGTGCATCCCTTCCTTTGTTTGCATCATTAGACATATTCTTCCCATTATTTCGATATTAAATTTCCCGATTACCTTATTTTCCACACTTATAACATTTTCTTGTCCCCTTAAGACAATTTCCTCCATGTTTCTTTCCACACTTTTAGCATAAGGGAAAACTCATCTTCTTTTCAGTTTGCTCTTTAGATTTTCCTTTAAAATCCATTTTCCTCTTCTTATCAAACCCATATGACTGATGGGTTACTCCAATCTCCATCATATCCTTAAGAGCACATCGAACAATTTCCTCGTAGCTATTGAAGTCCCTTATGGATAACGCTCTTCAAAGACTTGTTTTTAAGCCACTAAAGAATCGATCGATCTTACTCTCATGTTGGTTAATAATCCCAGAAGCTTACCTTGCAAGTCTTGTAAAATGTGCTTCGTAGGTACCAATAGATTCATCATACTTTTTCTTTAGTTAAAGAAACTAATTCTCTATCTTTGTTCAGAGAATACGAGGGAAGTACTTGTTGAAAAATAAGTTCTTGAACTCGTCCCATTCCATGGAGTCATTTTCATCCCTTTTGCCTCATATTCTTAATAAGATTCCACCATTGATCAGCTTCACCTTACAAACTATAAACTGCTAAGATGAATTTATCATGATCAAAACATTGAAGAACTGAAAATATATTTTCAGTGGTACTGATCCATTGTTCAACCACTAATGGATCAGAAGACCCACTAAATGATGGTAGGCGCTGCCTCATGATGGATTCAACAAAATTTTTCTATTTCCTTTGCTCGTTTGGAAGTCCTAAAGGATTCATAGCTTGAGAAAGTTGTGTGATCATGGCTGCAAGATTTTTCATTCCATCTCCCATAACGTTTGGTTTCTCAGGGGGACAATCATTGCATTGCCCGTCACATTCCGCATTAACACGGTTCCTTAGGGTTCCATCCATTGACTAAAACCAAGAAGAATATTGTGAGCAACACTAATTATAATATGAAAAACACATAATCAAGAATAAAATTTCACACTTAAGGTCTTATCATAGGTTTTTCATGGCTATTTCTAAAACACTAATATTGTGTTCTATGCTTAGACTTATCCTTAGGG
This sequence comes from Viscum album, assembly GCA_963277665.1. Classification (NCBI taxonomy): domain Eukaryota; kingdom Viridiplantae; phylum Streptophyta; class Magnoliopsida; order Santalales; family Viscaceae; genus Viscum; species Viscum album. Next base: position 674,905,183 of record OY728123.1, read on the forward strand.
TTCTTACTAAGGCTTTCACATCCTAGTTTCCAAAGGTTGAATATACCTTTCCTTGGATACCAAATATAATGACCCATACTTTACATACATTTTTAATAATTCAAAATTGAAGCACACTTATTCAACATATAACAAAACCAGGAAAGGACCATATATGTATAGTGTCTTTAGAAACTGGGAAACATAAACAACTGGTTCATAAAGAATCTACATTGTCTCCCATTTATTTTATTATATCTAGAGTCCCTTTTGGAATATCCTACATAGTAACCTTCTTCCTAACCTGGAAAAAGAAAACATAGAAAAGGGTCAGCACAAATGCTCAGTAAGGGTAAACAAAAGAAATATCAATCACATCATATTCATATAAATATAACATTTTGGAAATCCTAACCTGAAAAAGAAATCATAATTTCATAACATGTGATAAATCATAGTAGTGAAATGTAATCCCAATAATCATAACATAAAACATGAAACTTTTTGGCATACACACATAATAATGGAGAATAATTTATTATTAGTCAAGACTCATTTCCAAGTCTATCTTAGTGGAAAAAGTCCATTTCTGAACCGAGTTCACTCCTCGTTTCAGTCCTGTTTCACTGAACCGGTTTAACCTGCCGTTCCAGCCATGTCTATATCTTGAGATATAAATCTTTACCCAATGAATTGGAGGTAGATATAGGTCTCACCCATCTCATAATGATACCATTCTTATGTGTGCCAAAAAATCATAAATCATACATCATTGCATAACCCATGTAATTAAAATGGGATTCTTAAACATCGTGACATCATAAAACAATTCATATAAGATAAAGGAATTCATAAAAATAATTACATCACAACATAATCATATCAGTGTAATAATATGGATAGAAACAGAACCCTATATTATCTTAGATGGAAAATAATTTTGATAAAGCACTTAAATTCCATTCTTGAGGAAAATATCCTTTCTACTTAAAAAATATTTCCTTTATTAACATGTCATATAATTTTGAACTAAAAGAAGTTGATTAAAAATAAACATGAAAACTTGTAAAGGAAAATTCAAGGAAATAATGTTCTAAAAATCCATTCATGCCATATAAGTTAAAAAACATTCTTCTCATACTTTTGTCAAAAAAGTCAAAAAGTACCTCGTACGAAAAACGACAAAATATTCCATTAATATCTTTTTTTAAAAACTCACCGAAGGGTAAAATTGGATATAAAAAATTGTATGAGGATATAAATATTACATATTTATTAAACATGTATGTGGATGATAAATATTCCCCATTAAATTCTGAAGTATAAACAATCTCGGATAAAAATGAGATTGCGAGATTTTCCATTACCTTTGGTCTGATTTGCTTCGTAAGTGTCCAAACCTTCTGTATAATGATTTAAATAATGTATTTGACTTATTCCAGAATCATACTCATTGTTATGATATCATATATTTCCATATTCGTAGCTTCTTATTAGTAATATTTCATTGCTACTTGTTATTCGGGTGTTTATTACATTTTGTTCTTATGCGTGTTTTGTCGAATAAATTCTTATTCTTATCTTTAGGTTATAGATACCTCATTTCCAGAATGGTATTAGTGTAATATATATCATATTCATTCATTTAATTCATTTATATAATCAGTATGAAATTAATATCATGTAGAACGAGTCGTATCACATCGTGGAGACGATATTCCGTACATACGCACGAGCGATGATATCGTTCCCATGATCGTGGAATTGTGTTGGAGTGTATGTATACTATTTCAGAATAAATATCACTTTAAAATAATCATATATACTTATTATTTACACCATTATAACCATCCAAATAAGGTGGTGGTGGAAAATAGATTACACCACGGCGTGGAGAGGGTATTCCGTACATACGCACGTGCGGTTATTTCATTTTCCGTAGGATGGATAGATGGTGAAATAGGGTTGTTTCATACATATAATAACATATCATTATATGAGTGATACTGATGTTATTACTTCATAATTAAACAAATAAAGAAGAAGAAGTGGAAAAAGAAATAAAGTTGAAAGAATCGGTAACGGACATTACCTCTTCTTTGAAGCGCCTCTTTGAGACCTCCTCTTAGGGCACTAAAATTTGTCCTTGAAGAATACCAGTACCTCTAGGATGTTTCTAGGGATGTTTATAAGGGAATTTGGTAGGGTTTGGCCGAGTTTTAAGGCTCAAAGTGGTGTGAGGAAGAGAGGGAGGAGGTTCCCTTTTATAAGGGAGGAGAGGGGCACCTTTGGAAAAACTAAAAATATTATTTTATTATAAAGTCATATTCTGTTTCTAATAGCTCCAAATTGATTTATTTCGAAGATAAGGTGTGGGTGGGTATAAATAATCTCATAAAATAGAATATAGACAAGTTTAGGTTTCTATTGTTACCATAACATTTCGATTTAACTTCAAGTTAGATAATTTAACTTTTACCGTGTTTTCTTGTTTTCTTACACTATAAGGTTAATAAATTTAATATAACAAGCCAAACGTACCCCAAGATGTTTATTATTAATATATATAACCTTATCTAAGTCATTTGTCAGAACCATATATTTTTAGGAATAAGATAACAATTAATAATATAATATATTTTTAAAAAACTATTTTATGTCCATTTTGACACTATTTGGTAATTGATTTTTGTGAAACTTATAACAGAAAGCTTAGTTCAAAAAAAGTTAAATGAATCAATAATAACATGTCATATTAACCTAGAAAATTATTTTATTTCATAAAAAGTCTAAAATTACATTTATTTGGGTATTTATAACATCAATTATGTCAATATTTCATTAATTAGATAATTACTGCATCATCATTGTGTCATAAATAAATTATATTATTTGTTGTCTAAAAAATACAAATAAATTTCCATTATGTAGGAATTTTTTTATCTTTCTAATTAATATTTATAGACGGATTTATCTTATGTATAACCCTATATTAAAAATGATTTAGTTATTAAACTTTGATTTTATCTATTTTAACCCTTCTTTAAATATATTAATAAAAAATGTCCTAATCTAATCCATGTGGTCCTAAATGGTCATATTTTATTCCTAATGTTGTTTTTGGTCGAATTAAACTTATCCAATAGAATTAAGACAAGTATTAGGGTAATAATAATAACATTTTTACCCTTAATTTCCCAATTTACTTTTAACCGTGGTAAAAAAAAGCAAAAAGTTACTATTCACCAAAAATTATTTTCATCTCATTGAAACAAATTTTAGTCCTTGATATTAACCGTGTCTCTCGGATTTTCAAAATTCCACTCACAGAAGCTGTAAAATTATGTTTTATGTAAATTTTCAAATTCTCCTAGGAGGTGGGTAAAAGACTGTGAAAAGTTCAATAAATATTTTATATATAGAATGTTATTATAAAATGACTCCAATGAATGGCATTGAGATTATATAGGTATTATGTATCAATTTTGACCTAAAATAAATATAAATAAAATAAATAATTATTTAAATAAAAATTCAGTTTTTAAATACCAAAATTTCACCCTAGGCTAATTTCGATATTCCGAATCCAAAAATAAAGTCCATTTTGAAAAATAAAATTTACAAAATTTAAAAAAGTTGGTATTACTATTCATAATGGATAGTTTTAGTAATATTTTAATAGAATATCGTTGTTTAGTGAAACTCAATATTGTGTACGATGCAAGCTATCGAGGAAGGTCACGATTGCGTGTAAAGCAAGCTAAGCTAGTGTTGTGTGTAGTGAAAGATTTCTTTGATGATTTATATAACATAAAAACAAAATATTTCTCATAAAAGTCTCAAGTGTTACACATAGTAAAAATATATTTATTGGAATTCATATAATACATTTTATAGAATAATCATTATATAAAAGTGTAACATGGAATTGATCATAACATTTGTTGTCAGTAACAGTTTAACACATTTGTTTCATTAAATTCCATGTTCCATCACACTTTTTCATAATCTGATGATTACATGACCTTGTATATTCTGAGGAAACATATTTTTACAAAAATAACGAAATCCATGTCAAAATTAAATGAAAATAAAGAATATTAATCTCCGAAATTTTTTTTTAATCCAATAATAAATTAATTTTGTTTAGCAATAGATTTGTTTTCTGCTTCTTTCCATGCAACATCAAATTGAGAACCTTGAACTAAAACCCCAATTTTTACCCGAGGTTGTTTCTTTTAATGTCACCCATGTGTAAAATGATAACATTTCTGGAATCATTATCGATAACATTTAAATATTCGGTTCCCATTATTTGAATTATCTATAAAATTTTATTTTTCTTATGAATATCATATGTTTATTTTTTTTAAATGAATATTTTATAAAACTAATTGGATGAATATGAATTGAAAATGGATTCATTCTAATCATGTAACAAAAAATTTAAAATATGGAGTTAAATATTTCATCAATTCTACAACATATCATTCATATTAGCCATCTCAAATCCAATTTCCATGTTTATGTTGTCATTATTCAACAAAAATTAGTCTTGAGGATTTGGAAGAACAATTAATTTTTCACGTAATATATCTAATCTTTAAATTTTTGTAAAACACATGTGGAAAAATGAATTTGTACACCTTTTTTAATGATATTGTGGTTTATGGATCATTTTATATTAATAAAAAAGTAAATTATGACAAATATTGTATTGAAAAAATTGAAATCAAAATTAAATATAAACTTCATTATTGTAAAAAGTTATTTTAAAATTTAAATATTAATGTTAAGAAACCATTGTATACTGATTGTACTACATATATAACATTATCAATTATATTGAAGTCATATAATTTGAATGATAGAAGTAGATAGAGTGACAACATATTTACCGAACTACTTGGTCTCTAGAATTATATACAACCATAAGAAAATTAACTTCCTTGTCGAACATATGGTACCAAACCAATGTTACGTTCAATATGAATGATCTCAAAAATAATATATTGTTTTCCAAATGATTTCACATTTCTTATCATGGACCATGAATCCCTCATTAAATTCCCTATGCATGTCACAAATTAATAAATTAAATATTAACCATATCCTTCAAAAACTATATGGTAATTTATATCATTATATAGTTTATAAGACTATATAGATGTCAGGAATCTGCTTGAAAATTAACGTGGAACACAGATATAATAATTAATTATGGGAAACTTTATCATCCAACAGAACCTAATTAGTAAATGAAAATTGATTATGGATTTCTGGAATATGAAAATGATTTTAGAAACTTCCATCTTGCATTATCTATAGATAGAATAAAATATTTAACTATACAGAGTAGTATTTGATTTACCTGTCTAGTTATATTGGTAAATTATAACTTTACTCCATGGTTATGCATGAAGCACAAATTCATTAGGTTTTCTCTACTAATATCTAGACTAAAACAACCCAGTTATGATATTTATGTCTATTTATCTCCATTGATAAATGACCTAAAATTGATGTGGGATATAGGTGTTATAATGTATTTTTCTCATGGTAGTAATGAATTCACATTCGGTACACCGTGTACCAAATGATAAATGACTTTACTACTTCAAGAATTTTTCGAGGCTATAACATAGAAGGAATCATGGGGTGTCCCATTATTGAATAATGCACACACTCAGTTTTCGTGGAAATATTCCTCAAAGTTTTTATTTTTAGGAAATCAAAATTTTTAACCTAAATGACAAAAATATCAATTAAGGAGGAAAACATTCGACAGTAATATCAAATAAAGCACAATACCATCTCCACTAAAGGTTGACCAATTTTTCAATAATGTAAAAGATATTGAAACCATTTTTTGTAAACCGTTTCTGAAAATAATTAGGAAATAATTTTGTATAAATATATCAATTTTCTAATTATTATTGTACTAGATTTTTTATGTTATAAATTTTATATATTTAATTCATATAAAAAATTTATTTGACGGTGTCATTGAAACATTACTAAATGTTCGTGGTAAAACCAAATTTGGAATCAAGGGTATGTTGGACATGATTGACATGGGTATAATCTAAGAGTTGGAACCAGTGTAGGGTAACCATCATACTTTTCTTTATCTAGTTGTGCATACTCTATCCAGAGTGTAAAAATTGAGAATTTTCATTTTCCTTATTTGTGTAAATGATTCTGAGGGGTATTATTCAAATTTAAAGAATGTTGTTTCATTGACTAATTTTATGTTACAGATACTAAAATCAATTTAATGTCATTATTTTTTCTAGTCACTTTATATTTCATTAAACATAAAAATGTATTATAAACATTGATGAGACTTTTCTTATTTTTAAAACCCATTTCAAGTAATGTTAAAGCCCTAGTGAAGTTTACAATCTTGAACAATGTGGTTTTCATCATATTATGTGAATTATATATGTTCTTTATTGCTTCTTCCTTTGATATAATGGTGCACCTAGTGGTTATCTTAGATAGAGTGGTTCACCTATGTGTACCTATTCTTTACATATGGATGTACCCCATTGAACAATATAGGATTATTTCAAAAGGGTGCATCATGAATCAATATCAACCATGATGTTTTATTATATGAAGATATATTTCTGAACAAGTTATTGAATTATGAACTTATTACATAGAAGATGTTGAAATCATCATTCTAACAAAGTCTCATCACAACAGATACCTTATGGGTGAATGAATTTCTAAAATAGATGTTTTTACAATTACTATCATTGAGAAAGAAAAATATAACCTTTACATTTTATATAATAGTGAACATATTGATCCATACATTGAATCCCACAATTAAATTCTAGGATATTTTAATCTATTTAGGGAAAAAAGGATTGACATAAAATACATATAATTAAATTTTTATAGGATGGTTCTGATATCATACTTATAAGTATTTATCAGAAAATAAAAATTCAATTATGGAATGGATTTGATGTATACTGAGGTGACCAAATGAAAATTTTATATCTTATACTGGTTTTTTAATTGATGGTAATATGTTTAATAAAAAAGATCATGAAGACTATAGTATGATATAAAATAGTAGAGTTACACTTGTGGTGGAAGGGATTCTTATATCTTCTTCCATGGATAGTAATCCAATTTATGGAAACATTACATGTTTCTATATCATCAAACAAATATAATAGTTGGATTATACAATATTTCAAGGGCTTATTTTACATTGTAAAAGAGTTGACAATATTAGTGCAGATAAAGTTGATGAAATGGGATTCAGAAAGCTAAATTTAAATATGGAATGGTATAAAGAAAATAATTTCATAATGGGATCACAAGAAATATAGATATTTTATGTCTCAAATCTCGAAAACAATAATTGGAAAATATTCCTCCCAGAGACTAAAAAAAGTATAGGGTCATACAAAAATTCAATCAAGGATGAACCTTTCATTGGTAAATCATTTACATTTCATGAAGGTCCCCATGTAGACATGTATTTTACATTAGAGTGGACCACAAAGAGGTTATTTGGATTCTTGGTGTGTAACACCCCAAAATTTCTTAGTACGTTATTTCTTCAAAGTAATTCAATAACATGCACTACTCGAGACACTGAGTTCTAGCGCACAATGACTTACCAAACTAGTCGTTCAAAAGAGGTTATGAATATTATTAACATAATTTTGAACTTAATATCATCCTTATAATTTTAGAGTCCATGTTATGAGATTCTTAGACATAATGTAAGAACAAATACATTTTTTCAGATAAAAGAATTATTTTTCAAAAAATGCAATTTTACCGCCTTTTAATGGCAAAGCATTTTTAAATACAATATTTGAACCTTTTATATATTCAATTTGAAAAAATAAACTTCTTCTATAGAATTATTACATAATAATTTAATTTCAATAATGTTTTGGTGTTTTTCTGATAACTTTCATATTTGGGTGAATATTGAAAGATACTATATTTTAATTGAAAACAAATTTTTTAATCAAAATAATTTATAATACATTTTAATGGTTTAGAAGTATAAGTAGATTATATGTTTACCATTTAATCCAATGATGGTCATTTTAAGTAATTTCACTTTGAAATTGGACATAAACATGTGTCAAACTTTTGATAGTTATTATTTCTTACAAATACCCCTTTTGGTTTTGATAGCGGGAATTAATTTTAATTTAAAAAATGCAACTTCTATGTTTTTAATTTAGTTAAATATACTCATTATTGAATTTTTAGTATCAAAATAAGCTTAGGGTAAATTATTGGTATTTTTCTGAAAACTTTTAATTTTTGATTAATAGTGAAAAACATTGAGTTATAGTTTAAAACCAAATCTTTATTTAAATAATTATTTATTTAATTTAAATTTATTTTTGTCAAAATAGATCCATAATACCAATATATGTTCACCTTAATTCATTAGAGTTAGTTTATAGTAATTTTAGATAAATAAAAATTTTATTGAACATTTCACTGTCTCTTACCCACCTCTTGGAGAATTTGGAAATTCACATAAAACATAATTTTACCACTCGTGTGAGTGGAATTTTAAAAATCTGAGAGACAGAGTTAATATCAAGGATAAAATGTGGTTCAATAAGATTAAAATAATTTTGGTGAATAGTAAATTTTTACTTTTATTTACCACGGTTAAAAGTAAATAGGGTAATTAAGGGTAAAAATGATATTAATATTACCCTAACACATGTCCTAATTCTATTGTACAAGTGTAAATCGACCAAAGACAACATTAGGAATAAAATATTATTATTTAGGTCCACTTGTATTAGATTTGGACATTTATTATTATTTAATTCAAAGAAGAGTTAAAAGAGTTAAAATCATAGTTTAATTACTTAAAAAAATTTAATAAAGTTATATACATAAGATAAATTCAATTATAAATATTAATTATAATGAAAAAATTATTTCCTACATAATGGAATTTTATTTATAATTTTTAGACTTTAAATAATTTAATTTATTTAGGACACAATAGTGATGCAGTAATTACCTAATTAATGAAATATTAAAATAATTGATATTATAAATATCAGAATAAATGTAATTTGAGACTTTTTATGAATTAAACTCATTTTCTAGGTTAATATGACATATTAGGATTGGTTATATAAATTTTTTTAGAAGTAATAATGCTGTTATGAATTTATCAAAAACCAAATACCCAATAGTGTTAAAATTGACATAAAAGAGTTTCTAAAACAAATATTATATTGTTAATTGATATTGTATTCCTAAAAATCTAAGGTTTGGCCAAAAGACTAATATAGTGATAGTTGTATCATTAATGGACCACTTGTGGGTCTATTGGAAGTATATAGTAAATTTAATAACTATATAATATATAAATATAAAGAGACATAGTAAATGTCAATCTAATTAACTAAGAGTTAAAACTAAAAGATAATGTTAATATAATGACACAAACCTGTCTAAAATCTATTGGTTGAAAGGATTTCGACCCATCCACACCTTAGACTTTAAATAATCCACTTTGGAGCCATTATAAACCGAATATGAATTTATTATAATATAATATTTCTAGCTTTTCCAAAGGTTCCCCTCACCCCTCTTATAAAAGGGCACTCCCCTTCTCTATAATTCACACCTTCAAAGCCTTTTGGTATAGCATCCCAACTTTTTTTCACATAAACATTCATTACATTTTACTAAACGAAGGATCATTAAGGTTTACTGTCTTGGAAACCAGGAACTTAAAAGATGAAAACATAAAACATTCTTCTTAAACACTTGAAAGGCTTCTCGTTATGTTCATACTAGGTTCATTACTCCATCTCATAACCTGGGGACATACATCAATAGAAAGGGTGAGCAGAAGGCCCAGTAAGGGAAACAAGGGGAAACATTTAACATGCAAACTTGAGATACATCAACAATGTCATGAAAAAGAACATTAAGGAATGAGAAAGAAATAATGAGGCATATCATAATAAAAATAATGTTTTTCATAACATGAAGATGTTTCTAAAACATATAATATTGAAAATAAATTCTATTTCACCAAGGTCCATCCCCAAGGTGTCATTAAAAATTACCAAGGTTATTCACCAAGGCGTCGTTAAAAATATTCATCTCTAGAGATTATGTCTTTACCCAATGCATTAGAGCGCTATCAGGGTGCACCCATGACATGTATTTATTATCATGTGAGACACATATATCATCATCAATCATTTCATAAACAACCAATATAGAATAAAATGAATGGGTTTCATTTCACAATCATAACGTTTTAAAAACTGCTTTAACGACATGATCTTTACGTCACTTCAAACCCACGGAATGGGAAAGCGGGTCTCATGTATGTAAATACAGGAATTTAAAAGAGAAAAACTTTGTATATATGTGAATACCCCTATATAATAGAGAGATTTGAGTATTAACTTAATAAAATAAAAGAACTTTAGAAAAAGAGAGAGACATTTGAGACGGAAATTCTGCAGCATAACGACTATATTTCGGGGTTTTAGAAAACATTTAAAAGAGAGGGGACATGGGTCAAACAATCATAAATGACCCATAAAACAGTAGAGGGACCAAATATGATGGATATATGAACATGGAAATTAAATTTTAAAGATATAACATTTGAAATGAAAAACATGGAAGGAAGATAAAAAAGTAGATTTCTCTTATGAAAATCCGGCAGCCTAACGGTGTCACTTAAACTTCAACCAAAAATGAATTGACAAGATCATATAGGGTATCTCATAATATGAACATAAGAGTTCAGTATGATAGATATATAAATCTTACCCCAACATAATTAAATGTAACTTGAAAGACTTGACATGAAAATAAATCTTGAAAACGAGATGGGTGAAAGAATCCCTTAAAAATTCGGCAGCCTAACGGCGCTACTTAAAACTTCAAAATACTGAAATGAAGAGATCAAATAGGGTATCTCATCATATGAACCTAAAAGACCAGTATGATAGATATGGATATCATACCAAAATATAAAAAAGGAACTTGAAAGACTTGACATGAAAATAGATCTTTGAAAAATGAGAAAGGTGAACGAGTCCCTTAAAAATTCGGCAGCCTAACGACGCCACTTGAAACATCAAAATACTGAATTAAAGAGATTAAATAGGGTCTCTCATCATATAAACATATGATATTAGTATGATCAATATAGATATCATACGCCAACATAATAAAAAAAAGAACTTGAAAGACTTGACATGAAAGTAGAACTTTGAAAAATGAGAAAGGTGAACGAATCCCTTAAAAATTCGGCAGCCTAACGGCGCCACTTAAAACTTAAAAATACTGAATCAAAGAGATCAAATGGGGTCTCTCATCATATGAAAATAAAATATCAGTATGGTAGATATAGAGATCATACCCCAACATAATAAAAAATGAACTTGAAAGACTTTACATGAAAGTAGAACTTTGAAAAATCAGAAAGGTGAACGAATCCCTTAAAAATTCGGCAGCCTAACAGCGCCACTTAAAACTTAAAAATACTGAATTGAATAGATCAAATAGTTTATCTCATCATATGAACATAAAAGATCAGTATGATAGATTTAGAGGTCATACCACAACAAAATAAAAAGGAACTTGAAATACTTGACATGAAAGTAGAACTTGAAAAGGGTGAAATAATCCCTTAAAAATTCAGCAGCCTAATAGCGCCACTTAAAACATAAAAATACTAAATTGAAGAGATAAAATTGGGTATCTCATCATATGAACATAAAAGATCAGTATGATAGATTTAGATATCATACCCCAACAAAATAAAATGGAACATGAAATACTTGACATGAAAGTAGAACTTGAGAAGGGTGAAATAATCCCTTAAAAATTCGGCAGCCTAACGACGCCACTTTAAGATTATTAAAATAAAATGATGAGATAAAGAGGGGTTCTATCATCATATGAACATGAAAAAGATAGTAGTATGAATATAAAAAAACATCCTCCAACATAAGATCGTGGAGCATAATATAAATGACATAAAAGTGATTACATGTAAAGAAAGTGGGAGGTATGATCCCATACCTTAAAACGTAACTCTTAAAACTCAAAGGTTGGGACCTTTAGGGCTTGGGGGAACCTTTTAAGGAAATCTTGGGTGTTAATAAGACCTGATATTTTTTGGGGTAGAGTTCGGAGGCGAATGGATGAGATGATGTCTTGTTATTTATAGGGAAAGTGATGGAACAAGCCATTAGTGGCCAAGGGACACCTCATTAGTGGTTTTGGGAAAACCATGGGCTTTCCCATGGTATTTTCCCATGGTATTAGCCACATGAGACACCTTATACCTTATCTTACTATTCATAAGTCGACCATATTGATTAAATACTTAATACATCATTTAATGATGTCATTAAACACACGTAACTTAAAAACTGTATTTTCACTATTCATCGAAAATTCAACTTTTCAGAAAAATCCCAAAATTTCACATTAACCAAATATCGATGCTCTGATTTTAAAAATGAACTCCATTTAATAAAAATAATCTTCTAAATATTTTTAATTTAATTTTTAAATAAGTACTCTATTAATTGAAAATTCATATTTTTCAGAAAAATCCCCAAAAATTACCTTAACATAATATTGATGCTCTGAGTTCAAAAATGAAATCCATTTTATAAAAATAATTTTCTAAATATTTTTAATTAAATTTTTAATTAAAAAATACTATTCACCCGAAAAAACTAATATTGGACTAATAATTTATGAAATCGTTATTTAACCATTTTATTGAATCACATTACTTAATCAAGGTGGCTACATTATATTAATGCTTAATTTAAGTGAGATTACTAATCCATTTGGTCACATTGCTAATCCTAAGCATAAAATCACTATTCATAAGTTACTATTCATCAAAAAATATGTTGATCTTATTAGACTCTAAATTTCGTACTGAACATAATTGTAGAAGACCATTTTTTGAAAATCATTACAAATTTTTAATTATTTAAGGTTTACATAAACATTTTTAAAAAATATACTTTCTCTAAAATTCACCAAAAATATGCATACTATATTCATCCAGACATTTGAAAATTAATAAACTTCATCATAAGAAGAAATCAAAATTTTTATTTAAAACAAAGGATTACACAAGGCAGTTACAGACTCCATACATAGCCCCTTATCACACCAGCATAGGACCTAAGTGTAAGGTGTGCAAACGTGAGAGAAACTGAGGGAGGCTCGGCCAACATCGCACGAGTAGTAATTTCTATCAGTTTGAACTTCTCGCAAAGGCGATTCCGTTCTAGCTTCATACGATGATGTTCGGCTTGGGTTTGGTCCAGAGCAAAGCCCATTGGTGCTACCTCATTCCCAAGTTCTGTTAGATGGGTTTTGATCGGTCCAAGACTACTGGGTGAGGCCATCAAATCTTCTTTCTATATTAATTAACCAAGATCACTTGTATTTAGAGACAAATATCGAAATTTTTAATTTCCAGCGGTCATATTTACCAATGGTCATATAACAGTAAAAACCCAACAGTCTCATTTTAATTATACACATGTTATCCAATGAAACAGTTTTTTTGACTATATATAAAATAAAATAACACACAAAATTAGGAAACAATATTTATTCAAAATTTCAGGTCGTTACATTCTTCCGCCCATAAGAAATTGCATCCTCTCAATTTTTAAAACTGGTTTTTGAAATTTCATTGAAAGTCCCACACTGGAAAAGGATTCAGTAAAACTATTACTTTAAAAGAATGAAAGGGAAGTAAAAAAGGTCACCCGAGTTAACCCATACTAGGATTCAATGTAGGAAAACATGGACATGGAGGAAAAAACATAGGGTCACGTTCTAAGGGAGGGTGATAGAAAACATGATTAGGAGAAAGTTAACAACAAGAAAATCACAAACATATGATGGGTCAAATGGTATTTGATTTCCTAGTAGGAAATGTTAACGGACAACATTTTTTGTTTTATGTTCCTTTTCATAGTTTTGAGGAATTCATTTACTACATATCATAAAAACATAAGGAAGTATACCTACCTTCAAGTAGAGTTTAATCCTTTAATATGTTTCTAACAAAACTAATCTTTTCTCCCAACGACGAGCATCCAAAAACACATGGTCTCATCAAAAGTACAATAATAATCTTCTAGAGAATCATGTATTCTACAAAAGAAAAACTATCAATATTTAAACATTTATCACAAAAACGGAAAGGGTAAGATAAAACAACACTTTAAAAAGAAAGAATCTCATAGGAAGGGAACTAATTTTAAATCTTCAAAGTTCCACGGTACTACCCAGAGTTCATCATATACCATTCCGTAAATAACTATCCTTAAAATTCCGCAAAATCAGGCAAACTAAGATTGAAACCCAAATACAAGAAGGAATTGATAACATAGTCTTCCAAGATAAACTTTATCATTCATCTCCAAACAAAATCAACCACTCCTACCATCTTATAAAAAAAGAACTAACCTAAACAAATTTTCCCCAAGTTAGGTCAATCATTTCCATAAGTAACCTATAATACCATATGTTCACCTTAAATTCATCGATTCTTCAAAATATAATTCAAACTTTACTCCTCAAAGAAAATACCATAGTAATCTATTTACCTCGATCAAATAGGGTTCCCAAAATAGTGAACGTCTTCTAAAATAATAATCATATTTTAATCCCCTAATCATCTCTGTCATATTAATACGGTAATCTTCACATTTCCTATCACATTGGTTGTTGGGACATGTTCTTCCATTTCCCGCCATTAACTAAGGAAAGAATGTACAATTAGGGGCTTAAATACTTAGCCAATAATCATTAAAAGGAAATTTAAAGCATAGAAGGATAAAATTGTAGATGAAAAGTATAACCTAACTTTTCATCCCCTAGGTCTCAATCTAGGTTATCCTTGATAATATATTATTATGTGAATCTTTATTTTATTTTATCTTTGTTCCATTAATAATGGTTCATACTAATCTTATGAATTTACTAAAGCATATCCCCCGGGAGTGTCGTAAACAAGAGTGCACCAAGGCCCGTTTTTGGGTACCAGTTCCTGCTCGAGTCTAGTGCAAAGCGGTGTTTTCGCGTTTTACCCATATGTACATTTGTGCTAGTGCCACCTCTACCTGCTCGTATCCAGACAATGATGTATTTTCTTGGAAACCCCTTACTCAATACTCACCAAAATACCAGGAAGGTTTCCTATATTTAAAATTTTCTATAGGGTTCTTCCTAATGTTATCATATACTAATTTACCCAAATAACTAAACCATCCTTTGATACCAACTATAGCATTCCACCTTTTTACCTCATAAACATTCATTAAATTTTACAAAACCGAGTATCTTTAAGGTTTAGTGTCTTGGAAACTAGGAACTTAAAACATGAAAACATAAAACATTCTTCTTAAACACTTAAAAGGCTTCTCTTTATGTTAATCCTAGGTTCATTACTGCATCTCATAACCTGGGGACATACATAAAGACAAAGGGTGAGCAGAAGGCCCAGTAAGGGAAATAAGGGGAAACATTTAACATGCGAACTTGAGATACATCAACAATGTCATGAAAAAGAACATTAAGGCATGATAATGAAATCATGAGGCATATAATAATAAAAATAACATTTTTCATAACATGAATATGTGGCAACAACATTTAATATTGAAAATCATTTCTGTTTCACCAAGGTCCATCCCCAAGGTTTCATTAAAAATTACCAAGGTTATTCACCAAGGCGTCGTTAAAAAATAGTCATCTCTAGAGATTAAGTCATTACCAAATTCATTGGAGCACTATCAGGGAGAACCCTTGACATGAATTTATTATCTTGTGAGCCACACATATCATCATCAATCATTTCATAAAAAAGCCCATATATCATAAAAGTAATGGGTTTCATTTCATAATCATAACGTTTTAAAAACAGCTTTAAAGATATGATCTTTACGTCACTTTAAACCCACGGAAAGGGAAAGCGGTCTCATGTATGTAAATACTAGAAATTAAAATAGAACAACTTGGTATATATTTTAATACCCCTAAAGAAGATAGATATTTTAGTATACACTTAATAAAATAAAAGAACGTTAGAAAAAGAGATAGACATTTGAGACGGAAATTCTGCAGCATAACGGCTATGTTTCGGGGTTTTAGAAAACATTAAAAAGAGAGGGGACATGGGTCAAAAAATCATAAATGACCCATAAAATAGTATAGGGACATAATAGGAATGATATATGAACATGTTAATGTAATTTTAAGGACATACCATTTGAAATGACAAACATGGAAGGAATACAAAAATTAGATTTCTCTTATGAAAATACGGCAGCCTAACGACATCACATAAACTTCAACCAAAAATGAATTGACAAGATAAAATAGGGTATTTCATTATATGAACTTAAGAGTTCAGTATTATAGATATAGATATCATACCCCAACATAATAAAAAGGAACTTGAAAGACTTTAAATGAAAATAGATCTTGAAAAAGATAAGGGTGAAAGAATCCCTTAAAAATTCGGCAGCCTAACGACGTCACTTAAAACTTCAAAATACTGAATTGAAGAGATAAAATAGGGTCTCTCATCATATGAACATAAAATATAAGTATTATAGATATAGATAGCATACACAAACATAAAAAATTAACTAGAAAGACTTGACATGAAAATATATCTTTGAAAAATGAGAAAGGTGAACGAGTCCCTTAAAGATTCGGTAGCCTAATGGCGCCACATAAATCTTCAAAATACTGAATTGAAGAGATAAAATTGGGCCTCTCATCATATGAAAATAAAAGATCATTATGATAGATATAGATATCATACCCCGACATAATAAAAAAATAACTTGAAAGACCTGACATGAATGTAGAACTTTGAAAAATGAGAAAGGTGAACGAATCCCTTAAAAATTCTGCAGCCTAACGGCGCCACTAAAAACATAAAAATACTGAATTGAATCGATAAAATAGGTTCTTTCATCATATAAAAATAAAATATCAGTATCATATATATAGATATCATACCCCAACATAATTAAAAAATGAACTTGAAAGACTTGACATGAAAGTAGAAATTTGAAAAATGAGAAAGGTGAACGAATCCCTTAAAAATTCGGTAGCCTAACGGCGCCACTTAAAACATAAAAATACTGAAGTGAAGATATTAAATAGGTTCTCTCATCATATTAACATAAAATAATAGTATGATATATTTTTAGATCATACCCCAACAAAATAAAAAGGAACGTGAAATACTTGACATGAAAGTAGAACTTGAAAAGGGTGAAATAATCCCTTAAAAAATCGGCAGCCAAACGGCGCCACTTAAAACATAAACATACTGAATTGAAGAGATAAAATAGGGTCTCTCATAATATGAACATAAAATATCAGTATGATATATTTAGATATCATACCCCAACTAAATAAAAAAGAACATTAAATACTTGACATGAAAGTAGAACTTGAGGAAGGTGAAAGAATCCCTTAAAAATTCGGCAGCCTAACGACGCCACTTTAACATTATTAAAATGAAATTATGAGAGCAAGAGGGGGTATCTCATCATATGAACATGAAAAATACATTATGATGAATATAAAATAACATCCTCCAACAAATATCATGGAGCATAAAATAAATGACATAACAGAGATTACATGAAAAGAAAGAGGGAGGTAGGATCCCTTACCTTAAAACGAAACTCTTAAAACTCAAAGGTTGGGACCGTGAGGGCTTGGGGGAACCTTGGGAGGACTCCTTGAGAGGTAATGAGACCAGATCTTCGTTGGGGGAGAGTTGGGAGTCGAATGGATGAGAGGATGTCTTGGTATTTATAGGGAAAGTGAAGGGACAGGGCATTAATGGCCAAGGGACACCTCATTAGTGGTTTTGGCAAAACCATGGGCTTGCCCATGGTATTTTACCATGGTATTGGATACTTGGGACACCTCATACCATATCTTACTATTCATATGTTTACCATATTGATTAAATACTTAATACATCATTTAATGATGTCATTAAACACCCGTAACTTAAAAACTGTATTTTCACTATTCATCCAAAATTCAACTTTCTTAGAAAAATCCCAAATTTTCACCTTAACCAAATATTGATGCTCTGATTTCAAAAATGAACTCCATTTAATAAAAATATTTTTCTAAATAATTTTAATTTAATTTTTAAATACATACACTATTCACCAAAAATTCATTTTTTCATAAAAATCCCCAAATATTACCTTAACATAATATCAATGCTCTGAGTTCAAAAATGACATCCATTTTATAAAAATAATTTTCTAAATATTTTTAAATAAATTTTTAATTAAAAACACTATTCACCTGAAAAAACAAATACTTGACTAATAATTTATGAAACTATTATTTAACCATTTTATTGAATCACATTACTTAATTAAGGTGCCTAGATTATATTAGTTCTTTATTTAAGTGAGATTACAAATCCATTGGCTCACATTACTAATCATAAGCATAAAATCACTATTCATAATTTACTATTCATCAAAAATTAAGTTGATCTTATTAGACTCTAAATTTTGTACTGAACATAATTGTAGAAGGCCATTTTTTGAAAATCATTACACAGTTTTAATTATTTATGGTTTAAATAAATATTTTTTAAAATATACTTTCTCTAAAATTCAACAAAAATATTCATACTGTATTTATCCGGACATTTGAAAATTCATAAACTTCATCATATGAAGAAATCAGAATTTTTACTTAAAAAAATGGATTACACAAGGCAGTTATGGTCTCCTAAAATGACCCCATATCACACCAGCATAGGAACTACGTGTAAGGTGTGCTAAGGTGAGAGAATCCAAGGGAGGCTCGGCCAACATCGCACGAGTAGTAATTTCTATCAGTTTGAACTTCTTGCAAAGGTGATTCCGTTCTAGCTTTATTCGATGATGTTCGGCTTGGGATTGGTCCAGAGCAAATCCCATTGGTGCTACCTCCTTCCCAAGTTATG
Source organism: Viscum album (assembly GCA_963277665.1). Classification (NCBI taxonomy): domain Eukaryota; kingdom Viridiplantae; phylum Streptophyta; class Magnoliopsida; order Santalales; family Viscaceae; genus Viscum; species Viscum album. Next base: position 674,924,210 of record OY728123.1, read on the forward strand.
TTAGATGGGTTTTGATCGGTCCAAGACTACTGGGTGAGGCCATCAAATCTTCTTTCTATATTAATTAACCAAGATCACTTGTATTTAGAGACAAATATTGAAATGATTAGCTTCCAGCAGTCATATTGACCAATGTTCATATAACAGTCAAAAACCAAAAGACTCATTTTATTTATACTCATGTTATCCAATGAAACTGTTTTGTTGAGTATTTAAAAAAATAACACACCAAATTAGGAAACAAGATTTATTCAAAATTTCAGGTCGTTACATTTGGCTCAGCCAACCCATGCCCAAATATTCTCTCAACATCCCTCACTTAAACCGAGAGGCCTTAGTTTGATCAGAAATCCAACCTAAGGATCTCTTTTGATCAAATCAAAAGGAAGAACCCGAAGAAGAGGTAATGTTTTCACCACCCTCTTTCAAGTTCTTTTCTTCTTCCACTTCTTCTTTCCTTATTATTTCCTTTCTAAAATAATAACTCAAGTATATTCTATATCCTGTGAAGTTATTATAAATATGTTATAACTATATTCAGTATTATATCAATCCTTTTAATGACATGTCACCATACGTGCGTACGTACGACCTATCATCTCCACGTCGTGGTGTAATTGTTATTCAATACATTATTATTTGGATGGGTAGAATAATGATGTGTAATTCATGTAAATAATAAATACAACATGATAATGATTCATTATATATGATATACCATCCAATTATATATTATTTTAATATCAAAAGAATAATATTGTCACTCGTGCATATGTACGGACTACCGTCTCCACAAAGGCGATGAGATTAATTGCCCATCGCATCCATTCAAGTATAATTCTCATTTGATGATGAAAAATAATGTTTAATGACTTGATATCTTTATGGATATGAATAAGATACAACCAATCCATAACAAACATGGCTTATGTAACAAAACATATAAAAGAAAATGAGTAAGTCTACACCTGAAACGACGATAATACTAAGATATTATTAACAAAACAATGTTAAAAGATCCTATATGGTATCACATTAATGTATATGATTCATGAATAATTTAATAAAAATTATTTTACCATTATACATGAGGTTAACCTACCCTCAACAAAATAAATGTTCATGTTAAGGGTTTATCTCACAATCTCTCCATTATCCGAGGTTTTTTATACGTAATTATCTTCTGGGACCTCTTTATCATCCACATCCATGTTTCTTAAAAATGTATTTCAAATCATTCTTAGTATTTTAAAAACTATTGGTTAAAGTCATTTATACTATTTTTGACTTTTTATAAGAAGTATATAAATGAATCTTTCTGTTGTTTTCCAAACAAGGTCGTTTTTAACCTTTTCAACAGAATCAAGGTAAGAATGTCTTTTTTAACTTATACGGCGGGTGCAGATATTTTCCACCGTTATAAAATTGTCGAAGCTTCCCTTACAAGCTTATAAGAATATTTTCAAATTAAATGATTTATTTTATAATTATGTGACTTTTATATTATTTAAAAAATGAATATTTTAAAAATTTGTGAAAGGTACTATTTATCAATATTGGAATTTAAAATGTTTTACAGATTTATCTTTATAAATATTTTTAATTAATGTCCATGTTTTCAAAATGATTTTAAGGATTTATTTATATGGAAATGAATGATTTGAAATGATATTTCTTTTCAAATGTTTCAAACTGGTATGGGACACTTTGATTCAAAAGTATCTATTAAATTACTTCCTTTATAAATGTGTGACTTTTCAATGATTTAAAAAAGATATATTTCTCTCAAATAGTTTTGATTTCATCTATGTCAACATCCTTTGATGGATTTTAAGAATATTTAATGTTTATTTGTTATGATACAAAACATCCATATTGTATTGAAGGTTTTGTGATATGTTTGATTGTGGTTTTGTTATTTTAATACCATTAATGGTTTTTTGGAGAAAGTATTTACATTTTGTCTGCAATTTTTAATAGGAATGTTTATGTTATTTTTAAATTTGTTCATATAAGGAATGCATTGGACTTATTAAGTGACGGGTGGATCCTGCTATAGCTCTCGATGCATCGGTATGTCTCATGAGACAAACTAGTGTCTTGGCACAAGGCCTTGACAAAATCTTGTTTGTAGTCTTGGCACGAGACATTGGTTACGTGGTTATGATAGTCAGGCAATATGCATTCCATCGTTAGGAAAGTGGTTATTGATATTGCATGTGATTATTCTACTAGTAGAATATCCATGTCAATAAGTAAATGACATTATTTTATTTTATTTTTTCCATATTATGATGATGTTCAAGTTTAAATGGATTTTTTTAGTTATACAATTCCTTAAATGTATATGTTTATTTATGAACATTTTCGCTATATTGTTATCCTTACTGAGCATATGATCTCACCCCTTTCTCTGTTTTATTTTTCCCAGGATGTGAAGAAATATTTTATGATGGACATGCAGGGTTATTCTGAAGGGGATATGAGTGTGGACTATGGAGACTATGTTATTGTAGTTTTTCAATTTATGATGTAATGTAACATTTATGAATGTATCTATTGTTTCCAAGGCTACTAAACTAATCGGTCCTTCGAGACTTGATCTTTTGTGATCATGCCAATGATACGTAATGATGCACTGACTCTGTGTAACTAGGTTTGGGGCATTATAGTTTGTATCAGAGAAAGTTTAGTACAAACCATGGAATCTAGATTTAGATAAACATTGATTAGAGCACATAGACCAAAGATGTACTTTTAGGATTAGTATAGAAGAACTTCATATAATTTTGGTATTGTAGAGATTTTCTGTGTTTTCTGAGGAATACATCCCTCTCTGGATATGAGCAGGTAGAGGCGGCTCTGGCACAGATGTTCCTAGGGGTAAAACCCAAAAACACCACTTTGATCTAGACTCGAACGGGAACTGGGGCTTGACAACGGGCCTTGCTACACTCTTCATTACGAATCTCTTGGGGTATATGCTTAGGATAATTCTCTTTTACTTTACAAATCATTATGAAGGGTTTATGAGTATATAATTTCTTAATGAAAACATCCTTCTGATTATATATTATATCCATAATCCATTCAATTTAAGTTAGGTATTTTACAAGTTTGGAATTATTCATTGCAATTCATATACTGAGTTAGTTTATACTATTGTATAGATATAGCACCCAGTAGAAGGAATGTGAACTCCAGCAATACGTATGATCCATAGAGTAAGAAGGATCATATCTTTCACAGTATTAATCCAATATTTATAAGGGAAATAGTCTCCCTTGAATTCTCAACAAATGAAGAAATAATATCATGTGTTAATAAGATAGGTAAAGAGTTCTCTGAGTCCTATGGCTTTCAAGGGAAGAAAGAGAAGAAAAGGTTGGAAGAGAGAAAGATGGCTAAAGGGAAAAGTGAAAAGAAGAATTTTCCCATATGTGATAACTGTGGGAAGAAACGCCCTGGAACTTTCTTGAAGGGAATGGGAGTTTGTTATATGTGTGGATAAAAAGGACACCAAGTACGTGACTGCATGGGTAAGAAAAAGGTTTCAAATGAATAATGCTTTATCTGCAAGGAGTTCGGACACTATGTAAACCGATGTCCAAGTCATCAGAGTATTCCCCAAATGATGATATTGGATAATAATAAAGTTATGATACTACCAAAGATGAGGAGGAATGATTAGTTTTATTATGTTGTCATTAGAGAATTATGTCATTTGAGTGTTGTATCAACAATGTACTGGTTATAATAATTATGGAGTGTATAAGGATTGAACTATAATACTATTTCATTAAGGACTTGAGATTGATTGGAACCCTGAAAAGTGACTCAATATCAGGTTAAATTTATGGAAAATATATTGTTAAGAGAAATATAAACCATAATATGGTTCTGATACCGAGGTAGTGATTTTGGAATAATACATTATTGATTTGGATAAATTATATTGAATATTCTTGATTACCTTGAAACTGATTAATGATTTTTATATTCCATCATTGTTGGAGTTTACAACATTTTTGGATAGAAGGAGTATATCCAGTATTCTATAAGGAATAAGGGATCATGAATGTAATAATTAAGGTTTTATGGTAATTCAGGATGTTGCAGTGTTTTAAAAGAATACACGATGAAGGTGTTCACATGTTATTATGCAGAAAGGATCTTCATTGTGTTTACCTTCCTTATAAATTTTGGACTCTGAGTTTGGATAGAAGTATTTTGGATAATTCTAGTTTGAGATTATTTTTGGATTTCCATAAAAGGACATCCCGAAGGTCAGGTGGCAACCCATCTTATCCTGCAAGGCTGCGAGACTGAACCTGCAACCAAAGGGCGACAAGGGTGTATCACCTACCACTGGCCCACGTGATGTCCTGGATTTAATAATGTAGTCTTTTTTAAAAAAAATTCTCATAGATTAATTATAAATTCATTTTTAACCCTATATGAATAGGATAAATAGAATATTATTTTTATGTTCTATTATCTTTTAGAGTGAAAGATGAGTTTGTGGAAGAAATTAGTTGAAGGATGGAACTCTATTTGTTAAGTATATATATATATATATTTCTTCTCTTATTTTATGAGGAGAATAATTCTTAAACTTTATTGAATGGATCTTAAAACTAAAAATGTATTATCATAATACCTTATGTTTTGTTGAATCAATGATATTTTAAATCATCATAGATTGATGGATTTGAGGCCCTCAATTCTACAATTGTTTGTAATTTATGACCTCAATGACTCCCTATAAATATTTAAATTTTTTCTTCTAATTATATGCCTCTAATTTCCACCAATGTTCTCCTAATCAAGATCATAATTTAGTGGTGACCCTTTCATTTCCCTTATCCTCTTATTAAGACTAAATTTTATTAACCTAATTTTCGATGTGGGTTTTCCCAAGGGTATTTTCTATTTTCAACCCTTTTTTTTAAAAAAATAATTTCAAATTGTGAGGAAACAATTTATTGAAGGAGGGATGAATGTAACGCCCCAAAATTTCTTAGTATGTTATTTCTTCAAAGTAATTCAACAACTTGCACTGCTCGCAACACCGAGTTCTAGCACACCATGACTTACCAAACTAGCCATTCAAAAGCGATTATGAATATTAATAACTGAATTTTGATCTTTATATAATCCTTATAATTTTAGAGCCCATATTATGAGTTTCTTAGATTTAATGTAAGAACAAATACATTTTTTCAGATAGAAGAAGTATTTTTCAAAAAATGCAATTTTACCAACTTCTAATGGCGATGCCTTTCTAAATAAAATATATGAAACATTTATATATTCAATTTGTAAAAAATAAACTTCTTCTTTAGAATAATGACAGAAAAATTTAATTTCAATAATTTTATGCTGTTTTTCTGATAACATTCATATTTGGGTGAATAGTGAAAAATACTATATTTTAACTGAAAACAACATTTTTAATCAAAATAATTTATAATACAATTTAATGGTTTGAAAGTTTAAATAGATTATATTTTTACCATTTAATCTAATGATGGACATTTTAAGTAATTTCTATTTGAAATTGGACATAAACAAGTGTCAAACTTTTGATAGTTATTATTTCTTAAGAATACACATTTTGGTTTTAATAGTGGGAATTAATATTAATTTAATAAATTCAAATTCTATTTTTTTAATTTAGGAAAATAGTCTTCATTATTTTATTCGGAATATAAAAATTATCTTACGGTAAATTTTTTTTATTTTTCTAAATACTTTTAATTTTTGATCAATAGTGAAAAACACGAAGTTATAGTTTAAAACCAAATATTTATTTAACTAATTATTTATTTAATTTAAATTTATTTTAGGTCAAAATAGATAAATAATACCAATATAAGTTCAACATAATTCAGTAGAGTTAGTTTATAGTAATTTTAGATAAATAAAAATTTTATTGAACTTTTCACCGTCTTTTACCCACCTCTTGGAGAATTTGGAAATTCACATAAAACATACATTTACCACTCCTGTGAGTGGAATTTTGAAAATCTGTGAGACACGGTTAATATCAAAAATAAAATGTAGTTCAAAAAGATAAATTTTTTTTGGTGAATCATAACTTTTTACTTTTATTTTGCACGGTTAAAAGTAAATAGGGTAATTAAGGGTAAAAATGATATTAATATTAACCTAACACATGTCCTAATTCTATTGGACAATTGTATCTCGACCAAAAACAACCTTAGGAATAAAATACTATCATTTATGTCCACTTGTATTAGATTAGGACATTTATTGTTATTTAATTCAAAGAAGAGTTAAAAGAGTTAAAATCAAAGTTTAATTACTAAAACATTTTTAATATACGGTTATACATAAGATAAATTCGATTATAAATATTCATTAGAAATCTAACAATATTTCCTACATAATGGTTTTTTATTTATAATTTTTAGACTTTATATAATTTAATTTATTTATGACACAATGGTGATGAATTAATTACCTATTTAATGAAATATTTAAATAATTGATATTATAAATATCAAAATAAATGTAATTTGAGACTTTTTATGAATTCCACTACTATTATAGGTTAATATGACATATTATGATTGGATATATAAATTCCGTTCGAATTTATAATGTTTGTATGAATTTATAAAAAACAAAATACCCAATAATGTCAAAATTGACATAAAAGTGTTTTTAAAACAAATAATATATTATTAATTAATATTATATTCTTAAAAATCTAAGGTTCTTCTAAAGGACTTATATTTTGATAGGTGTATAATTAATGAACAACTTGGGGGTCTCTCGGATTTATATAGTATGTTTATTAACTATATAATATAAAAATAGAAAGAGACATGGTAAATGACAAACAAATTAACTAAGAGTTAAAACTAAAAGATAAGGTCAATATAATGACACAAAACTATATAAAATCTATTGGTTGAAATTATTTCTACCCATAACCACCTTATACATTAAATAATCCACTTTTGATCCATTATAAACATGATATTAATTTATTATAACATAATATTTCTAGCTTTTCCAAAGGTTCCCCTCACCCCTCTTATAAAAGGGAACTCGCCCTTCTCTCAAATTCACACCTTCAAAGCCTTTTGGATTGGACAAACCCTCCCAAAATATTCTCTAAACTTCCTTTAATTTAACCTAAAGGCCTTAGTTTGAACAGAAAGCTAACCTATGGATCCATTTTGATCAAATCATAAGGAAGAACATGAAGAAGAGGTAATGTTTTCACCACCCTCTTTCAAGTTCCTTTCTTCTTCCACTTCTTCTTTCTTGGTTATTTCCATTCTAAAATAATAACTCTAGTATATTCTATATACTGGGATGTTATTATAATTATGGTATAACCATATTCAGTATTCTATCCATCCTTTGAATGACATGTTACCATACGTGCGTACGTACGGCCTACCGTCTCCACGTCGTGGTGTAATTGTTATTCAATACATTATTATTTTGATGGGTATAATAATGATGTGTAATTCTTGAAAATAATAAATATAACAAGATAAATATTCATTATATATGATATACCATCAAATTATATATTATTTTAATATTAAGAGAATGTTATTGTCGCTCGTGCGTACGTACGGACTACCGTCTCCAAGAATGCGATGAGATTCATTCCCAATCGTATCCATTAAAGTCTAATTCTCCTTTTATGATTAAAAATAATGTGTAAGGAATTGATATCATTCTATATAATAATAAGATGCAACCAATCCATATCAAAAATGTCTTATGTAACCAAAAATATAAAATAAAATGAGTAAGTTAACACCGGAAACGACGATAATACTATGATATTATTAACAAAACCATGTTAACAGATCATATATGATATCATATTAATGTATATGATTCTTTTATAATTTAATAAAAATTATTTCACTATTATACATGAGGTTAAACTACCCCTTACCAAGGAAAAGTACAAGGTAAAGGTTTCTTTCACAATCTCTTCATTATCAGAGGTTGTTTATACGTAATTATCTACTGGGACCTCTTTATCATCCACATCCATGTTTCTTAAAAATGTATTTCAAATAATTATTACTATTTTACAGACTATGGGTTAAAGTCATTTATACCCGTTTTGACTTTTTATAAGAAGTTTATAAAGGATTCATTCTGTCATTTTCCGAACAAGGTCCTTTTTAACCTTTTCGATAGAATCAAGGTAAGAATGTCTTTTTTAACATATAGGGCGGGTGCGACTATTTTCCATCGTTATAAAATCTTCAAAGCTTCCCTTACATGATTATAAGAATATATTCAAAGTAAATGTTTTATTTTATAATTATGTGCCTTTTAAATGATTTCAAAATGAATATTTTAAGAATTTGTGAAAGATACTCATTATCAAGATCAGAATTTTAAATGTTTTAATGATTTATCATTCTAAATATTTTTACTTAATGTCCATGTCTTCAAAATGATTTTAAGGATTTATTTATATGGACATGAATGTTTTTAAATGATATTTATTTAAAAAAAATTCAATGTGGTATGGTACACTTTGATTAAAAAATCTCTTTTAAATTACTTCCTTTATAAATGTGTGACTTTTCAATGATTTCAACAAAAGAGATATTTCTCTCAAATAGTTTTGATTTCATCTATGTACACATCCTTTGATGGATTTTAAACTTATTTGAAGTTGATATATTATGATACAAAACTTCCATATTGTATTGAAGGTTTTATGATATGTTTGATTGTGGATGTGTTATTTTAATACCATTCCTGGTTTATGGAGATAGTATTTACATTTCGTAAGCTAGTTTTAATACAAATGTTTATGTTATGTTTAAACATATTCATATGAGGAATGCACTGGACTTAGTAAGTGATGGGTGGAGCCCGTTATAGCTCCTCGATGCATCAGTAGGTCTCATGAGACAAACTTGTGACTTCGCATGAGTCCTTGACAAAATCTTATTTTTAGTCTTGGAAAGAGGCCTTGGCTACATGGGTATGATAGTATGGAATTATGCATTCCATAATTATGAAAGTGCTTATTGATATTGCATGTGATTATTCAACTAGTATAATATCCATGTGAATAAGTAAATGAAAATATTTTATTTTATTTTTTCCATATTATGCTAAATTTCATGTTTAAAAGGCTTTTGTTTTAGTTATACATTTCTTTAAATATTTATGTTTATTTATAAAAGTGTACACTATATTGTTATCCTTACAGAGAATCTAAGCTCACCCCATTCTATATTTTATTTTTCCTAGGATATGAAGATATATTTTATTACTGACCTGCAGGGTTAGTCTGAAGGGGATATGAGTGTGGCTATGGAGACTATGTTATTGTATTTTTTCAATTTATGATTTAATGTAACATTTATTAATGTATCTAGTGTTTCCCAGCCTACTAAACAAATCGGTCTTTCGAGACTTGATCTTTTGTGATCAGGAAAATGATACATAATAATGCACCAACGCTAGGTAATTGGGGTCAGGGTGTTACATGGTGTAAGAGAAAATTCACTTCAATAATGAAATAAAATAAATAGAGTTCAATGAGTGGGTTGAATTTTTTTAAATATACTACGATTTTACTCATAATGTTATGTGTTTTGTACTATATTAACATAATTAAAATTAATTGTATGACTAATCAGGTTGGTAAAGTGAAATTCACATGATGATGTTACCAATATATGGAAACAAAAATAATTTGTTGCTGAAACTATAGAATTATTAAGGGACTAATTACATGATTATGAAAAATAACAAGAATAAATTATCCTCACTATGTTGACTGAAATTATCAGGGAAAGATGGAAGGATATAAAAATTGAGGTTGGATGGAATTAATGCATCAAACTTTTTATCCCCAAATAAGCCAGTTTTCATTAGTTATTTGGGATCACAATGATAATGAATGTTCTAATTAATATAGATTCATGGAACCATGTCTCACTTGTAACGAAGAAATATCTTTGGGAAGATATTAAGGTAATGTTATGATATAAATTATCTATTTTGGAAAAAGTTATATAATTAAATGATTATTTAATTTTCATTATTCCTTATAGAGTTCATATATTTTAGATTATTTCCATAATTAATATGCCTTAATGGTTGTTCTAAAGTCCCATAGAGGCATCCAAACACATCTTACTGAGTTTCATCTAAGGGATGTTGAGTCCAAAATAAAACCCCACCAATAAATGTCTTATGTACACACTATAATGTCTAAAACAAAGAATTCCTTCATCATTATTCATGATGATAAATCATTTTAGGTGAATTATATTCAATAATATATATTTTTAAATTATTTATTTTTTAAATTTTATTCAAAATTGTAATGTTCTGAAAATAAAATGGAGTTATGAAAATAAAAAATGTGAATCCGAAACAATGTACCCCTATCCCATAGAAATAATGAGGTATTATTTAATAGAGCAGAAAATAGAATGAATATTGAATCTAAAATAAAATTTTTATTTGATATAAAACAACATATTTTACCTTATTTATTTATATATTAATGAATCAAAATCCTAATATAGTTCCATCCCACATCTCATGCTATGGAAGGGGGCTTGTATAAATAATGAAGTTAAACTAGTTAATGAGAAAAACAAAAACATTATTTGAATCTTGTGTAAGTATGACATTAAAATAATTTATTCGGATTTTTAATAGTATTATATAAAAAATATATATTTATATTCATATGTATTTATTCGGTTTTGATAGATGAATCAACAGTTACTATTCTTGAATAAAAACTATATTTAGTAGATTTGAAGAGGCCAAAATAGTATGCCCAAATTGCTAGTGTAGGTTTTAGAGTGTCTCCAAGAATATTTTTTGAGAAGACCAAACCATAGGAAGATAATTATCAGATGATAAAATTTTAAATAAACCAATATATTATTTTTATGATATTATTGTCTCATTGATTTGGAAAACATTATATGTGAATGAACCATATAAAAATTGTACGGGAATAAGGATCAGTACATGAACAACCAAATGGCCCCATTAGATTTGAAGCCAGTCATTCCCCTCAACCACATATTATTGGGACCTCTAACCAAATTTCCCAGATATGGTTCCTTGATTTTTTACATTATCATGATATACAAAGAATATCATCCTGAAAGACTAATTAGTTTAGTTTTTTTTATGAACTAGATACATACAATATTCCCTTATTACATTGGTAATTAAAAATAAATCATAACAATGGAAATTAATTTTCAACCTTGAAATCATTTAAACATTTCATCGTCAGAACCTGGAGAAAAGAGAAAAAATAAAAGGGTAAGCTCTAATTCCTAGTAATAGTTACATATAATATAATATATATTGAATCGATAACAAAAAATCAATATGAAAGGGTAAAATAATTGAACACACATTAAATTTAAATAATAACATTTTTACAATATGGATACATGGATAATATTAGAGTGAAAATCTCATTGATATAATTAACTAAATTATTATGGTAGGAAACTCATAATTACTGGAAATAATGTTTCCCTGGAACATTTTACATTTACCATCAAGACCCATTATAGTATAGTTTAATTATTATAGGTAAAACCCATTTAATATGTCCAATTTTTTTTAAGAGACTACCGATGCATCAGTGGGAATTTCTATATATTATCCCCACACATTACTTCTTGTACAAAGCATTCATTATATATTAAATAACTGATATAATTCATGAAATGAAAAATCATTTCAAAAAATATCTATCTTGATTGAAAAATATATATTTAACAGTATTTTCGATGTAAATCAAGCCACATTCAAACTGAAAGACATATATAAAACTCATATAAAGGTTAAAAGATTATCATATCCATGATACAAGAAATGTGTATATTTAATAGAAATTAAATTTTCAATGAATGATGATCAAAAAATAAAAAAATGGGTACGATATACACAAAATAAAATATATTAGGTGAATAATATTAAAATATTCCTCAATGATGTGAAATTGAGAAAAAGTCCCGTACAAAGAACATATCATTAATAAAATAAATTTATTAAGAGTATCCACTATAAATCCACATATAAAACTGGAAATAAAATATAAGATAGTAAAAATTAATTTCATACATATCCATAACATGACATAATAAATGAAATAGAAGTTTAACCCCATGAATGAAAATTGAGTTATGAAATTACTAAGAACATTATAATTAGTCAAAGTGTATGCCCTATAAAATTAATAATCAAAAAATGAAACATTTAATTACCTAACGATAAATATTTCAATGATATGGAATTTCAATGGGTAGTATATATACACCACTGCGAAGAAATAAGTGGTGAATAAGTAATATATCTCACCAAAGTAAAAGTGAGATAAGAAACCCTTATCTTGTGATTTACTTTAGATACACCTAATTTAAGCTATTGTATATTTGTTTTAATAAGGTTATTGATTTATAAAATAACCATATTCATATTTATTATGTCAAATATGATCCTTTTATATCATCTTATCACTCTTTTTCAATAATATTTCACTATTACCCATATTCCAGTTGTTAACAACATGTTTTACAGTGTATGTCTCAGTTCATGAGCATAGGATGTAGTTTCTTCATATCTAGAATGATATTTTGGTCATGTATAACATATTTATTAATTTTATCCATTTTTACAATCAATCCTAAATGGTAAACAAGGAAAATTAATCACATCAAATTATGCAGATGGTATATTGTTTGTACGCACGAGAGACGATATCCTTCCCTTAATGGTGAAAGGATGAGAATGTGGATGTTATATTAATTTTTCTAGAATCAATATCATGTAATTATTATCATATTTAAATATATATTTATATTATTTATATCATTATAACCATCCATGTAAAGTGGTGTTGAAAACAATTACACCAAAGCATGGAGTCGGTAAGCAGTAAGTACACAGTGATGGTGTTTTTATTTTTCATTGGATGTATAAAAGGTAGAATATGATTGTCCCATAATAATAAAAACATCTCAGCATATATATCATACTATATATATTAATTTATCATGTAAAAAATACATGAATATGATTTAGAATAAGAAATAAGCATAAAAGATTCGGTAAAGATGATTACCTCTTATCCAGCGTACATCCTTTATAACATATCTTAAGGGGCCTATGGTAGGTCTTTTGGAATGACCGAAACCTCAATAACATAACTAAGCATGTTTATAAGATAAATGGTTAGAGTTTTTTTATTTATAACACTCATGGTGGTGTGAATATTTTGGGGTTGGAGGACACCTTTTATAATTGAGGTGTCGGGCACTTTTGGAAACTCACAAAAATTATATTAATATAAATTAATTTTCATTTGAAATGGATGAACATGAGTTATTTCAAGGAAAATATTAGTAAGTGTATAAATACTATCATCCAATAATTTTTAGGCAATTTAGGTTTTATTATTACCCTTCAACATCTATTTTTAACTCTTTAAGGGTAAACCTAGTTACTATAAAATGAAAATTAAATTTAAATGTATCATTAATGACATATAAAACCTTATCCTAATAATTTGTACAAATTTAATACTTTTAAGTATTTTATATAATTTAATAAAATATAATTTATTTTAAAATATATGTAATGTCCATCCAGCCCGGCCACTATCCAACAGCAACCAAAAACTCAGGCGAAGTATGCCAAAAGTTCCATCTCATCAAGAGAAAATTCAACGAGACAGACGGTGCGTCAATCGGACGCCCGGTCTGTGAGTTATTGGATTTTTCTTTCCAGGGGCCCAGTTGGATTTCGTGAGCAAACCAACCCGACCGCACTCCGACAGAATCCAAACCTCAAGATGAGTAAGCCAAAAGATCTGTCTCACTTAGAGGAATCCATCAAAGTCGACGGCACGTCAATCAGACGTCCGGATATCAAGATATGAGTGTTTCCACTCCGAGGGCCCAGTTGGTTTCGTATCCGAACCAACCTGGCCGAACCCAAAGTGTTTCGAAACTTTGAGTACGATATACCGAAACGACCGTCTCGATCCAAGGATCGCATCGCCACTGACGGTGTGTCGTTCGGAGGCCCGTAGATCATGATACGGGCAAAAGACAAAAAATGGTCCGAAGACGGGGGGTCTGGGCCCGGACCGACCCGGCCCGACCCCCCCTGGGTCAGCCCGAACCGGGTCGACCCAACCCGGGTCCGGGTCTGACCCGGTTGAGCGCGACCTGGCCCAGCCAGGGCAGCCCGGCCCGGCTCGGCCCGGCTCGGCTCGGCCGAGTGGCCGAGCAAGGGAAGTCCGGGGTGGGGGCGCGCTGCCCCCATGTGTCAACACCGCGGCCCCCGCAGGGGCCGCCCTCGGTCAGCGGGCGCGGCTTTGCCGCGTCCCGTGTGTGACGGACCCGTGCGGTCGCGGGTCGGTTGGCGCCTCTGGCCGCCGGCACCACCGGTGGTTTCCGCGGGCCACTGGAGTTGCTCCGGTGGTCCGATCCCACTTCCGTTTGCGTCGTAGCTCCGCCCGGGTCCCGTTCTTCACTGCGGAATCAACGAATCACCTCTGCGGCATGTTTTGTAATCGCCCGCCAATCCTTGCATCAATTAAGAACTGCGGAGGGTTGTTGGGCCGTGTTTGTTTGGCCTGCACCCTCCGCGTTAGGTGATAACAATCGGGAAGAATAAATTATCATATGAAAACGTAATAATATAAAATTTTAATAAATTAAAATTGTGCTTTTGATTCGGGTTCATTTTTTTGAAAGGAAACAACCACCGAATAAAATTTTTATTTCACAAAAAACCCCTACCGATTTCCCGCAATCAAGAATACTCATCCCACAACCAAACTTCCCGTGGATAAAATTCATATTGAGTTGATCCGCATTCATTATTTTCAAAAGGAAACATCTGAGGAAAAAGGGTATTATTATCCTCAATTAAAAACCCTACCTCAATGTCGTCGAACGAGAGTTCTTCGCGGAATTGGCCGTCGCGGAACAAGAGTATTGTTGTGTTGCAGAAGGGCGTCACGTCGTCGTGGAAAGGCGTCGCGTCGACGATCTCCGAGGGGTAAAGAAAACACACGGATTTAATTTACCAGAATTAAATCCAGGTTAATTATAACATTCACAAAGGAAAATTAAATGATTCGTAAACTCCTACCTCGAACGGATGTTTGAAGATTTGCTGCGGAAGAAGGGACGTCACAGAAGAACGTCGCGGGAGGAGAGTCTTCAGCATCACGTCGTCGATCTCCGGGGGGTTTGGCGTTCTTCGTCACCCTTTGTCAAAGGCCAGCGTTCTTCGCGTTCTTCGCATTTTTCGCGAAGGAGGATGAAGATATTTAGAGATTCTCCAAAGGTTAACACAACAACCAGATAATAAAATAAGTCCTCATCTTATTTTATTATCAACTAAAGAATTTGGAAAACAAAGGTAAGTAACGAACAATTAATTCAAAGTATTAATTGTAAAACTTAACTGCACAATTAAATAGAGTCGTTAAGAAATTAAGGAAACGCATCGGTTGACTTCGTTTAATAAGGGGTGCGGGTGCGTTACTTAAGAAGAAAAGAAACAGTGGGGCTCGTGTGGGTCCCACCTCACAAATATCATACCTAGTTGGTAGGATATTTTGAATTGCACCCTATCTGCTTCAACCCAACATAAGTAGAATAATGTGGTCTTTAAGCAGCTTTAAGTAAAATGAAATAAAATTGTCGTACAACTTTATTTTATTTCTTAACTTAAACCCCAAAAATTAAAAACCACAACCGAGAAAACGCAACTCCGAAATTGGCGTTTCTAAGAAAATACCAGCGTTGTGATTCCATTGGTGCCCTTGGAATTCGATTACGAGCACCAGTTCAAAAGTTATAAAAACCTGCTCATTCGTTCACTGAACGTACCCGAGCCAAACTTCGGAAATTGATTTTGGGCAAACCGGGCCTCGGAATCAGGCACCGTCAGAAACTGCGTTCTTGTAAAATCCCAAAACAAATTAGAAACAAATTTCCCTTGACTTTTACGGGTCTTTACATTACTCCCACCTCAGGGCTTTATGTCCTCGTAAAGCTTTGATATAAACTAGGGATACAAAAACGTTACTGAGCACGCATCTGAGCGTTCCTCTCCCGTGTGCTCACCCGGAGGTTCCTGTACTGCCCGTGAAAGCGCACCCGAGGAATAGGTCTTCCTCGAAGGATCTTCTCCTGTCGATCCTCGATTCCCACTGGAACCTCCGTGAAAGACACTCCATCGCCATCATCCAGCTCCTCATGGTCGATGATATGCGAAGGGTCGAGAACGCATCTCCTCAGTTGACATACGTGGAAGTTGTCGTGCACCTGCTGCAACAGAGGTGGATGGGTCAAGCGGTAAACCACCCCGCCTACCCAGCTGAGGACCTAGAAAGGTCCGTTGAACCTCGGAGATAACTTTCCGCCTTGGCCACATCTCCATAAACCTCATCGAGGTGAGACCCGTATAAGGAAGTGGTCGTCATCCTCAAACTCTAGAGGTCTCTAATTCCTGTTAAAACTCAAAACGACTGCTGCCACGAGGGTAAGGTTGACCGACTCAAGAGTGATCGGTCGCACCCTCTTGTGCATGAGTTTTTCATGTGCTTCCTGGGGTTTCCTTTTCACCGACCAAGGAAATCCCATCCCGACATCGTAGATAAACCATAATCTTTTTGCCTAATACCGTCAATTTGTGTATGAACTGTGATTGCCTAGTCCATACTCAAACCAACGTCGTAAGGCCTCAACGCCGCCACCAAGAGATTCCAACCGAAACTCTCACCTCGAGGGTCTGACCACACCATCAGCATAAGTGTGATTATCGAGTCTCCTCCCAAGGTATCTCCAGACGTGAGGGTCAAGTCCACGGCTTACTGGAAACTCTAGGTCTGGGACAAGATTTGTGAAAGCGAGGAATGATTCATATCAACGTCTGTTACTACAGCAGGTAGTAGTGGACACAGACTGTCCATTGAATCATTTTTAGAGCCATTGGGTCACACTCCTTGACCGCACGTAGCTACACTCTTCCTCCGCCCTCCAGCTCCCTAAGCCTGGCAGAAAAAACTAAGGTGGGTGGTTGTTGCATGTTAATATGTACACCACCTCATGCGGCTCTCCTAGATCTACCTCCACGTCTACCGCTTCACAGAATCATCTCTATGTAAAGCTTCCTCTTCATGAAACATTTAACACGCCTGAATCTCTAAGACTGACGTCGGTTTCCTGTTTCTTACTGCACTATGCAGTCTTCATCCGTTCCTGGGTGATCTGCACCTTCTTTGCCTACGATCTGGAAGAGATGCTAAAATTTCTCCCTTGCCGAAAAGAGAAACCCGTTCACATCCCCTGGATGAACCACACCCATTGCCTAATACAGTCAATCCTGACATGAAGGATGCATTCATGCCATGGATGACGTCGTAGGGCCTCGACGTAACTACTAAGAGATCCAACTGTCACTCTTGCCACCATGGGTCGAGTCACACTGTCGGCATCAGTGTGAGGTTACTGGGTCTCCTCCAGTAGGAATCTCAAAAGTGAGGGTCAAGTCAACAGTCTTAACCAGGACCACTCACTATCAACCAAACAAAAAGTACAGGAAAGAAAACATCCCAACGATAAGTGTCTTTTTATTATTGTAGCTCATAGTACAAAGACACGAATACAACAGAAACATGGAACTATAAGTACAAGGGATGTATCCACTAGTTCCTCTCCTGTCCACCAGCTCCCGGAGCTCTACTGCATTGTCCACTGCTCGGCTGTTGCTCAAGCACCCGCCGCTGGTTCTACCTCAGTGGCTCCTCCAAAGCCTGCGGATCAACTATATGAGGAGTTGGACAGTCACGTGCCAGGTGACCCTTTCCGCCGCATGAGTAACACAACCTGTTTCTGGCACGCCTAGCTCTGTTCCCACCCCGGGTGCCCTGCACCACCGATCCTAAAACTCGAGATCGCCCAACTACTGGTCTGGTCCTTGTGGACCTCTGCATCATCTGTCTACTGCCCACAGATGACTCGGCTACTGATCGAAAACCCTACGGCAAAGGCAGAATCTCCTGTACACCCTCGGGGTGTAGATCTACTGGAACAAACTCCACCTTGAAGAAGGTCTCGAAGTCTTCCCATGTGAAGGTCATCCTGTCGCAAAACCGGAACAAGTGGCTCCACCACCTGCCTGCTGCTTCCTGAAGAAGGCTGGCAGCAAAGATCACCATGAGGTCTGTCGGTGTCCCCACTAGCCAGAAGACTCTCACCACAGCCTCCATCCAATCCTCAGTCGCAGGCGGGTCCGTCTCTCCCCGGAACCTGGGTGGCCTCTGGCACTGGAACTCGTGCAGTGTGCTCAAGTGGCGGGCATCGACTACTGCTGGGGATGGTGGCATCAGTGGCCCAACGTATGGTAGTACCGCTGGTGCCTCTACTGGTGCCTCGACTGCAAGAGGGCCATATACCGATGCCTCGTCGCTCGGCAGGCTATCAGTACGCACATCCCTCTGGGCTCTAGCTGGTCGTCCGTGAAAAGGCATCCTGAAAGAAACAATGTGACATGGTCAAACGATTATACCTGGTGAGCTGACCTGGTTTGAGCTGACATTTAAAAACATCTGGAAACACACACGCAATCAGTGTTTTCGTGCACAAAGTCGGAAATCAGTTGTCAGGGTCCTAGTGTATGGATACGTCGGCCGCCCGCACCAACACTAGACTCCCTGAACTAAAAACCACACTCGATACTCTTAACATTATTGCTTCACAGAAATAAAATATTAGAGTTATAAGTTCTGCGGTAGAACTGACTCCTCTGATACCAATTTGTCACGACCCATCCTCGGGGCCTGTGCCGTGACTACCCCAATCCCGCCTTCCATAGTCCAGGGGCTGGCGACTAGCACCAAAGGCGTAAATCCTGATAACTGGTAAGGCATTGCCTTTATAAAAGTAAACAAAACACCACAGAGTACAAGCGGAAGTAAAACACTTAGTACAAAGAGAAGTGCTGAAAGGTAAATAGGCCAGAATACAATCCCAAAAGAAAGTACAACTACAACTTAACAAAGTACAACAAAAAAAAGACAACAGCTGGAGGGACGGAAGCGGCTCCTAGGTCGTCTTCCTTAGATCCTACCTGAAGGGTAGGTACAGATGGCGCAGCTCCTGGATCGTCCACCACAGATCCTACCTGAAGGGTAGGTACAGATATCCTCCACAACGCTCTCTCCCATAAACATCCTCTGAGTGTCGTCTCACCGTGAATTCCACCTCCGGATACTGACTCGTCGTGTAGTCCACCTCCGAGTACCGTCCAGTCCTCGAACACTCGGCCTCCGTCAACACTGCCCATCGTCTGCAACCAACACAATGAGGTTCGGGCATAGCCCGTGCAGGGGTGAGTGTAATGATACTCAGTAGGGACCCCAAGACCCTCAAGGTCTCACTAATAACCAACAAGGATAACCACAAAGAAGATCTCAACAGATAACCTCTACTTAGGTATATGCCCATGAATATACCTAAGTTATCAAGTAACCCATCTCAATCATGAGGAAAACACGAAGATCATGAAATCAATGGATACCCACTACCTATTTATATTCCCATACATATACCTAAGTTATCAAGTGACCCATCTTAATCATAAGGTAACACAAAGGTCAGAAGTCTCAGCTCAAACTAGGATTTTCATTATCGAAACCGTAACTGCTGAAGAGCTCCATCTCTGGAGTGTACAATGGACCTGTCACGACTCTGAGGTACTGCTCACTAACCTAAGACTGCTGAGGTACTCCTCTTGTCGAGTACCGCGGGTCAGCCACCCAGACACAGTAGTGCTTCCCACCGGGGTATGCCACCCAAACACAGTAGTGCACACCCCCTAGTAGCCTGCTGAGGTACTCTCCGAACGAGTACCACGGGTCTGCACTGTCACACAGGTAGTGCTCTGTCCTCCATGGTTATGCACCTCACAAAGTAGTGCTCCGTCCACGGGGCTAGTCGACTCACTCCAAGTCGAGTCGGTCAAGCAGTCGTCAGGTCTCAGTCGGCTACACGGTCTCCGTACTCCGCACGCTCGTCTCCAGGAGGGTCCGCTCCATGAGCTACAGGTCGGTACTCCAAGTATCCCAAAGTACCACGAATAAGTATCTCAAAGGACCACCTCGTCATAGGGGTCTGAACGCAACAGACGGCGCGTCAATCGGACGCCCGGTCTATGAGTTATTAGCTTTTTCGTCCTAGGGGCCCAGTTGGTTTCATGTGCAAACCAATCCAGTCATATCTCAACTTTACCCCGAACTCTCATAGGGTATACTCATAGGGACCGTTTCTCAACAAGATCACCAACGTCGATGACGGTTCGTCAAACGGACGTCCGGTCTGAAAGATATCAGCTTTTCCGTTCAAGGGGCCCGGTTGGATTTTGGGTAAAATCCAACCTGGCCACTATCCAACAACAACCAAAACATGGGAGAAGTATGCAAAAAGTTCCGTCTCATCAAGAGGAAAATCAACGAGACAGATGACATGTCAATCGAATGCTCGGTCTGTGAGTTATTGGCTTTTTCGTTCCAGGGGCCCAGTTGGATTTCGTGAGCAAACCAACCCGACAGCACTCTGAAGGCATCCAAACCTCAAGAGGAGTAAGCAAAAAGGTCCGTCTCACTTAGAGGAACCCATCAAAGTCGACGGCACGTCAATCGGACCTCCGGATCTCATGATATGAGTGTTTCCGCTACGAGGACCCGGTTGGTTTCGTATCCGAACCAACCCGGCCGAACCCAATGTGTTCCGAAACATTGAGTGCAATATACCGAAATGACCGTCTCGATCCAAGGATCGCATCTCCGCTGACGGTGCGTCGTTCGGAGGCCTGTAGCTCAAGATACGGTCAAAAAACCGAAAACGGTCTGAAGACGGGGGGTCTGGGCCCGAACCGACCCGGCCCGACCCCCCTGGGTCGGCCCGAACCGGGTCGACCCAACCCGGGTCTGGGTCCGACCCGGTTGAGCGCGACCCAGACCGGCCTGGGCGCGACCTGGCCGGTGGGTCTGCTCGGCCCGGCTCGGCTCGGCCGAGCGGCCGAGCGAGGGAAGTCCTGGGCGGGGGCGCGCTGCCCCTGCGTGTCAACACCGCGGCCCCCACAGGGGCCACCCTCGGTCAGCGGACGCGGCTTTGCTACATCCCGTGGGCACCTGACCCGCACGGATGCGGGTCCGTTGGCGCCGCCTCCGGCCGCCGGCGTCGCCAGTGGTTTCCGCGGGCCACCAGAGTTGCTCCGGTGGTCCGATTCCACTTCCATCTGCGCCGTAGCTCCTCTCGGGTCCTATCTTCACTGCAGAATCGACGAATCACCTCTGCGGCATGTTTTGTCGTCGCCCGCCAATCCGCGCATCAACGAAGAACTGCAGAGGGTTTTCAGGCCGTGTTTGTTTGGCCTGCACCCTCCGCGTTAGGTGATAACAATCGGGAAGAATAAATTATCATATGAAAACGTAACAAGATACACTTTTAATTAATTAAAATTGTACTTTTGATCCGGGTTCATTGTTTTGAAAGGAAACAACCATGGAATAAAATTATTATTTCACAAACAAAACCCCTACCGATTTCCCGCATTCAAGAATACTCTTCCCACAACCAAACTTCCCGCGTATCAACTTAATATTGAGTTGATCCGCGTTCTTTATTTTCAAAAGGAAAAATCCGAGGAAAAAAGGGTATTATTATCCTCAATTAAAAACCCTACCTCAACGTCGTCGGATGAGAGTTCTTCGCGGAATCGGTCGTCGCGGAACAAGAGGATCGTTGCGTTGCGGAAGGGCGTCACGTCATCACGGAAAGGCGTCGCGTCGACGATCTCCAAGGGGTAAAGAAAACAGAAGGATTTAATTTACATGAATTAAATCCAGGTTACGTATAACATTCACAAAGGAAAATTAAAAGATTCGTAAACTCCTACCTCGAATGGATGTTCGAAGATTTGCTGCGGAAGACGGAACGTCGCAGAAGAACGTCGCGGGAGGAGAGTCATCGGCGTCACGTCGTCGGTCTCTGGGGAGGTTTGGCATTCTTCGTCGCCCTTCATCGGAGGCCGACGTTCTTCACGTTTTTCACGAAGGAGGATGAAGATCTTTAGAGATTCTCCAAAGGATAACACAACAACTAGATAATAAAATAAGTCCTCATCTTATTTTATTATCAACTAATGAATTTGAAAAACAAAGTTAAGTAATGAACAATTAATTCAACGAATTAATTGTAAAACTTAACTGCCCAATTAAATAGAGGCATTAAGAAATTAAGGAAATGTGTCGGTTTACTTCGTTTAATAGGGGTGTGCGGGTGCTTTACTTAAGAAGAAAAGAAACGGTGGGGCTCGTGTGGGTCCCACCTCAAAAATATCCTACCAAGTGGGTAGGATATTTTGAATTGCACCCTATCCGCTTCAACCCAGCTTAAAGAGCTTAAAGTGGTCTTTAAGCGGCTTTAAGTGAAATGAAATAAAATTTTCGTACAACTTTATTTTATTTTTTAACTTAAACCACAAAAATTAAAAACCACAACCGAGCAAACGCAACTCCGGAAGAGGCGTTTCTATGCAAATACCAGCGCTGCGATTCCATCGGTTCCCTCAGAATTCGATTCCGAGAACCGGTTCAAATGTTAGAAAAACCCGCTCGTTTGTTCACTGAACGTACCCGAGCCAAACTTCGGTAATTGATTCCGGGCACACCGGGCCTCAGAATCAGGTTCTGTCAGAAACTGCGTTCTTGTAAAATCCCAATGAAAATTAGAAAAAAAATTCCCTTGAATTTTACGTGTCTTTACACCATATTAAAACCTCCAAAAAATTCCTCTAATTCGAAGATGAGATGCTACATGGTTGTAATATCATCAACCAATAAAATTTAGACATGTTTGGAGTTTATTTTAAACCCTATCATTTTGATTTATCCTTATTTAGTCTATTTATGCTTATTTGTGGTAATAATATTCTTAATTTTTAATTGTTATAAATACTTATGGGTTTTTAATTATCCATAATTAGATATATAATGGAATTTTAGACCATTTAATTTTCAATTTGTAATTTTTAAATATTTTCGTCATTTTTAAACATTTTAATAATATGTTATTTTTATAAAATATCAATAGTGTCAATTTTGACACTATTCATTTATTTGAATTTAAATAAAATCCAAATAGATGATAGAGTCAAACCAAAATATTTATTCGATTAATAACATGTAATATTCATCCATAATATTCGTGTGGAACATTAATTAGTTCATATAATATTTATTTGAATATTTTTAAAACAAT
This sequence comes from Viscum album, assembly GCA_963277665.1. Classification (NCBI taxonomy): domain Eukaryota; kingdom Viridiplantae; phylum Streptophyta; class Magnoliopsida; order Santalales; family Viscaceae; genus Viscum; species Viscum album. The sequence continues at coordinate 674,947,570 of OY728123.1, forward strand.
TTATTTGATATTTACTTTAATAAAATAACTATTATAGCATTTTTGTATAATTATTTAATATACTTATTTTTTAAATACCAATTAAAAATAAAATACTATGATTAAGATAAAACTAATAACATTCATAATAATACATTTAGTCTAATTTACCGTCTAAAAACCCAACATTTAAAATGTTATGTTTATTAAATTATGAAGATGGAAACTTTGAAATCATTTAAAATAAAATAATATAAATGTCACAATAAGTTTTATAAGGCTCCAAATAGTCCAAAATAAGACACTTGGATGATTATGGTGTAGATATACTCTACCAAAAATTTCTGGGCATGTATTTTTTCCTTATGATAAGTATTAGTATTTTAATAAAAACTATATTATTGATTTTTCACTAAATAAATAATTTTTTCATCATTAATGTATAAGCTATTAAGGTCATTATATATTTCATAAAAATTAAAATTAAATTACCATGATGAATAAAAACATTTAATCTTTAAAATTATTATTTATAATATAATTTATATTCTCTATAAACTTATATTAAAAATAATTTCATTAATAAAGTTTGAGTGAGACATATTTCACTTTCCTTTAACTAGAATAAATTCATGGTCTTAATCTCATACAAGTGGGTTCCAATAGATTCAATTTATTCCCAAGTATGCTTTAGATATAAATTTAATCAACCAATGATAACAAGTCAAGTGTTTGTGTAATTTCATAATATTATTTTTAACCTTAATTAACTTTTTTACCTTTCACTATGGTAAATAAAATTTACTGTAGTTACTATTCATAATGGAAAAAATTAAAATTTGCATATTAACGTAAATTGGAAATACTAATTCCAAATATGGAATACATTTTTTCAAATTCAAACCATATAAGTTGAAATAATTAATTTCAAATTACTCTTGTTGTTGAGAAAACAAGTTTTAAAATTTTAAACATTGAAAAAGATTGAAATGTTTTTACCTATGAATTCACTGTAAAATTAATGCTAATTACATAAATTATATTAAATGGTAATAATATATTATATATATACTTTAAAACCATATAATATTATAATTTAACCATAAAAATTATCTCGATGGAAAAAGTTATTTTTAATTAAAATTTAGTGTATTTTTACCATTAATCAAAATATAAAGGTTATCAGAATAATGTCAAAAATATATCTAACACAAATTATTATATACTGATTAAAAATATTATGTTTACATTGTCAGATTTAACTTATAAACTTATCAAAAATTAGATTTAAAATGGCGCACCCTCAAAAAGTGACAAAATTGCATTTTTAGAAAAATACTTCTTTTATCCAAAAAATTAATTTTGTTCTCATACCATGTTCTAAAAAATATTTAAGATGACTGATAATTTTATAAAATTCAAAATTTGGATAATACTATTCATAATAAATAGTTTATTACAATATTATAAAAATATATTGTTGTTTAGTGAAACATGGTATTGCGTGCAACGTAAGACATCGAGGAAGGTCACTTTTTGTGTAATGAAAGCCAAGTCAGTGTTGCGTGAAATATTCCTTTGGTGTTGCATATAAAATAATATAATCTTATTTTATTGAACAAATATATATTCAGTGTTGAATTCTATCAAAATAACTTTAAATTGTGAATAAAACAAGCCAATAACAGTGTTGTGTATACTGCAAGCTAATATGGTGTTGCGTATAGCGCAAGATAATATTGTTATAGAGTAAAAAAAAAAGACATCAATAAAATTAAAAATAATCTTTCTCATAAAATTTTGGGGTGTTACAATGGAGCCACTTGTGTGTGGAAATGACATTTTATAAGAATTAATTTAAAGCAAAGAGGAATATTTCATAAAAAATAATCTTTTATAAAAAATATTTTTTATAGGATTTTATCAATGATATTATATCCTATAAATATTCATTATAAAGATAAAACTATTTTCCTTATCATGGTATTTTATATATAATTTTTAGAGTTTAATTAAAAATATTTATTTATGACACAATGATAATGTAGTGACTGCTTCATTAATAAAGGATTCAAATAAATTATATTATAGGTATTAAAATAAAAATAATTTGATTATTTTGACGACATAAAAGAATTTTAGGGATTATATTGACATATTATATTTTATTCAATTCATTTGGATCGAAGAAATCATGTTATTGTGAATTTATAAAAAGTCAAGTACAAATAGTGTCCATAATAGACATAATTCATAACATAAAATATAAAATAGTTTATTAAATGATATTAAATTATTAAAACATATAAGATTCGTCCAAATTGTTAATATAAGTAAAAATATGTAATAAATGACTTTATGTGTGTCTTTTGACATGATATGGTATTGAAATTTTCCCATAATGTGAAAATAAAATGATATCACATAAGATTAAAAATGGTAAAATAAGGGTTAAACCAAAACGAGAAGGACAAAAAATATTAAAACTTGTATGATTTTTTTATTTTTTTTATTCAAACCAAAATCATCCTATCTTCTAATTAAATTTGTTTTTAGACCATTTTTAATCAAAATTGAATTTATAATAAATTAATATTTCTAGGATTTTCTAAACTGCCTCTCCTCCCACTTATAAAATCCCACCACTTCTGCCCACATAGCACACACCTCTAAAGCCCCTTGAATCTAAAAAATTATTCCCAAATAAGCTACCAAAATCCCCCTATTCCTTTTAGAAGCCTTACCTTGGTCAGAAAGATATTCAAGAATGCCTTTTGGCTCAAATCAAAAAAAGTTACCTGATTTAGTGGCAACGTCTTCTCTTAAGTTCCCATTCCTTTATTTTCCGTCTCCACTCCCTATGCTCTTATTATTATTTTATTACATAAAAATACCATTTTTCTCAATATAATTTTATTTGTTTATGAGAATTATTTTATCTACACTTACACACACCTCAAAGTAATGGATATGAACATACTGTTTCTGTGTACGACGAACTACTGCCTCATTAAACGATGATTTTTTGATTTTCCCCTACCACATCTATTGGTGGGAATTATGATTTCAATGTATTTATATATAATATATATTATATTTATACTGTCTCCATACTTCTTTATTTTTATTTACATCATACCTGTATTCTTTCCATAATGTGTGAATATGATAATTTTATTCGAGGACGTGCAGACTACAGACCCCTCAAAGTGATATGGCTCGCTCATGACATACATCGAACATATGAAGGATGGAGTTAATGAAAAAATGTAACATATATAAAATATTATAATATACTGTAATTATAATATACCTATGTATCATTTATTCTTCATTCCATTAATATGACAAACAAATGAAACTAGCGGTCATGCATACGTACGACCAACCATCTCCATGAGTGGTTCAGTTCATTTATTTTCTACAAATATTATGGACTATTATAAATACATATATAATGGATATATATGATATTTTAATAATTAATGATATTTTAGTGATTATGGAATTTGGACTACATAGAGAATTTACATCAAAATAAGTTTATTTTGGACTCAAGTACCGAATAATGACAAATGATTGATATTAACATAAATAATTATGTAATTTTTATAACAAAGTAATAAGTGATATAAAATTAATAATAAACTTGATTTTTTTTTGAATAAATTAGAAATTAACTTCAGTTTATTATTCATGAAGAATAAGGAACATAGGTGACAAATCAAACTCAAGGTAAGGGACTTCGCCTCAATATTATTTCATTATGGAATATTTTTATAATATGCATCCTTATTTTATACGGTGTATAATAAAACCCTTTGAATTTTAATTTCATTCAAAGGGAATCTATTTTCTATGAAGTGTCTTACTAAATTAAAAGGGAATGTTTTTAACATATGCGCTAACAACGACCTCTCTACCGATGTAATCATTATTTGATATTTGGATTCCTCTATAAGACTTAAGGGTTTTAAAAGTAAAATAAATCCCCTGTTACCTTTTTGGGTTTTTTCTTATTAAAAATGGTTTTTTGAAATGAATTGAGTATCTCAATATCTTAAAGTGATTTATTTTGATTACAAATGATTTTTTTTAGTGAAATGGTAATATTTTTGATATTTTATGTTTTGTGGTTATATAATATTACTTGGACATTTGATAGGTGGTTATGTGATAAACCATTGATAGGTGGTTGCATGATAAACCAAATAACGGGTGGTTCCATGATAAACCAAGGACGAATTGTTATGTTATATCCTCTATTTCATTTGATATGGTATTTGGTCATATGGTTATTCCATTTAGTGATATGTGTGGAAGTCAACCTAAGGGTTACTCCATTTAAGTATATTTATGTCTCAATATACCTTTATATGTTATATGCTTCTATTTATAGGAACTATGGTAATATTTTGGTTGAAAAAAGGGTGAGCAATTAACTTTTAATAAGTTATGTGTTTTTTCTATTTCTTATAGGTTAAAAGTATTACATTATGAAAATGTTTTAGTGGTTTAAATTTTTTCGCAAGACTAATAGTTTTCATTCATTATGTATCCCTTACTATAATTTTTATGCTCATCCCAATTTTGTTAAATGTTTTTCATGGGTTGTAAGTAATGATAAGATAAAGGAATAATTCAAGTGTATTTTTATTATGAAAATAATCCATGTTTATTTAAGGAGTTTTGTTATTGTGAAAATGTTTGATAGAGTAGATGTGTCTACATGTAATATTCTAGTTTTTATGTATCAATAATGACCTAATTCACTAGATCTATAAGAAAACAAGATCCTTGATGTGAATTAATGTAAAATTATTGACTTTTATAATGATTAATTAATGTTTAAGGTTGGGTAATTATATCAAGAATCTTGATAGGATCGTAATTGAATGATTGATCGGTTTATAGTTCTCTTTATTCATAGTTGAGTTCATTAGTTGGGTCTAGCATATACTTTCTTTATAGTGTTATGTCAAACACATCATGAAATTTGGAGAAACTTGATGCCATAGATAATCGGTAAGCTACATAGCTGACTCATTCTAGAATTTTGAATGGTCCGATGTACCTAGGTATCAGTTTCCCCTTCTTACTGAACCTTATGACATCCTTCTATGGAGATAATTTTAGAATGATCTGATCGGCCACTTGAAATACCAACTTTTTTATCCATTTTTCAGTATAACTGCTTTTCCTACATTGAACATTTTTAATATGAGCGTGAATGGTCTTTTATGTTGTTGTTATATCTTCAATATGTTCTGTGACTATAAGTTTCCATTCACCAACTTTATCCCAACAAGTTATAGCATGAAGTCTCTTTTCATATAGTGCTTCAAAGGGTGCCATTTTAATACTTTAATGGAATGTACTTTTATTGGAATACTCTAAAAAAAGGTAAATATTAATCCAACATGCCTTCAAAGCCATGTGATCATGATCTCAACATGTTAAATAATTTTTTAATAGTCCTTTTCATACTTCCCATCAGCTTGATGATGGATGGCGGTGCACAGATGATGCTCGGTGTCTAGAGGCTTTTGATGAATCTTCTAGAATTTTTATTTAAAAGGAATATATCTATCAAACATAATCAATAGAGGTGGACCAAGAATTCTTAAAATATCATTTATATAGAGTCTTTCTCATATTTAAAGATGTAAATATTCTCTTATAGTATGAAAATGTACTGATTTTGAAAGGCCATCGACAATAACCCATATCATTTGATTCTTTCTGGGGGTATTTGGTAGTCCAGTAACAATGTCTATAGTAATGTTATTTTATTTCCACATATGAATAGGTAGAGGTTTCATGAATCCTCTACTATGTTGTCTATAGCCTTTACATGTTGAAAACATGTCATTATGAAATATTTTCAGCAATTTCCCATGAAAAATCTTCCTTTTGGATCCATATACATCATGGTACTACCAATGTGTATATAGAAATTTGTTATATGACAATCATCCAATAGATCCCTTTTTAGCTCAGGAATTGATGGAACACATAAACCATTTATAAATTTCATAACACTATTTTGAAAAACAAATCCTTCCAATTTTCTATCATTCACAACATTAATATTATTATGAAAATTACCATAATCATATTGAGAAATTTTTAACCTTTCCAATATATATGGTTTCACAATAATTTGAAAATGGTGTCGTGTCTCCCCTTGGTCAGTATTTCCCATATCCATTTTTACTAAATTGATGATCATAGGATCTCTTTCAATCCTAATTTAGGTCCAAAGTACATGATATTTATTTTTTAATGAATCAAATACCTTGTTAACTTTTGCAGGGTGGTAGTGTACTGAGAAAATAAAATCTTTTATTAACTAGAGCCATAATCTTTGCCTCATGTTGAGTTATTATGTGTAAAGATGTATTTCAAAATCATGTGATCCATATATATCTCACATATTTCACCATAGAGATAGTGTTTATATATCTAAATAGAAAATATTATGGCTACTTACTCAAGAACATTATTTGGATTTTTTTATGAGGCTTTAACTACCTTGATGCATATGTATTAACCTTATAATTTTTCATAAGGAAAAGACTGATTACTTTCTTTGATGCATCACTATATTGAAAAAATCCATCATTCCATTATGGTATAGTCAAAATCAAAGCATTGACCGACCATCTCATCAATTATTCAAATAATTATTCACATATGAAGAAAAATTAATGAAGAACTTATAGTAACCTATTGAACTAATTAAACTAGTTTCCTTAGATATGGTCTTTAGTGTAGGTCATTATTATACTACCTTTGTCTTTACATGATCAACTAAAGTTCTATCCCCAGATATAATATGTCAATGAAAATAAATGTCCTGAAGAAAAAATTCACACTTTCTAATATTACCATATAGGACTTTCCTTTGGACTGTATAAATAATGATTCGTAAGTGATTTTGATGGTCTTAATGGCTTTTAAAATACACTAGAATATTATCAATGAATACCACAACAAAATTATCACAAAATTACTTGAAAAATCTATCCACTAGATCCATAAAAACTGTGGGTGAATTTTTTAACCCAAATGGAATTCTATAAACTCTTAATGTCCATACCTCATCCAAAAATTTGTCTTCAGAATTTCTTCTTCCTTCACTAGAAATTAATGATAACCAAAACAAAGTTAAATCCTTTAAAAATATTTATCTCCCTTAATTTGATCAAATGAATCATCAATGTGTGAAAGAGGATACTTTTTAATTATCGTAATAGCATTGGCCTCTCTATAATCAACACAAAACCTCATGGATCAATATTTCATCTTGACAAAGAGAATAGGTGCTTCCCATAAAGAAATAATTAAGAGAACAAATATATTATTACCCAACTCCACTATTTGTTTCATCAGCTCCAATAATTAGATAGTGTCCATTCTATAGTGATTCAATAATATTGGTCTTGAATCAGTGATTACCTCATTGGAAAACTCAAATTCATGCTCAAGTGGATTTTTAGGTAATTCTTTCGGAAATACATCATTTTATATTTGTATAATATGTACATTAACAACTTGAAGATGACCTTATTCAGTCCAAGATGTTATTTTCTCTTCATCCCCATGAATTTCATTCAGTAGCGTTACTATGGGTTGATCTAGATAAGAATTTGATAATGATGTTTCAACTCTACAGATAAGGAATTATACATATTCTTAACAAATCATAACTTTATTATTCTCAGAATAATTTTTTTTCATCATATTTTCAATGCCAATACCTACAAAAGATTATATCAAATTCAATCACATGTTTTATGATAAGGTCATTGAATAAATCATGTTTATATATAATAATAGTGGCTTACTAATACATATTTATTGTAATGAGATTTACCTTAGGATTATTTACTAACAACAACCTTATTAAATCAAAATATAAATGATTAATTTTATTTGAAAACTAGGTATATATAAAATAGTATGATGATACTGAAACCAATAAACATTGTGATAAATTTTAATATTGGATTAATGTACCTTAAACCAAATCATTTGGTACTTCTATCTCATTTATAGGGATCACATAATCATTTTCATCTCCCCTTAGCCTATTTTGTAGTAGATTCACCTGATGCTGGGAAATTGATGTGAATAATTCCACATTTATTTTCAATTGAAGGTCTGAATATCATTGATTTGTTTCTCCACCTTATACTCATGATATAGTTGACCTTTTTCTCCACACTTTCATCACACTCCTATACCCTTTAGGAATTTCCTTAGATGTTTCTTCCCACAATTTTTAAAATATTGAAATATCATTATCCCATTTTTCTTCTTTAGTGTTTCATCTTACTCATGGTTCTCAACCAACCTCTTCTTCTCCTGATTTCTATTGAAGATATAGGATCTACAAAATATTTTCTCTATTTTGATGGAAAATAACTCTATTTAATCCTATGATGAAAATGTTTGAGATGCAAATGTCATTCGGAGACATGGCTTAAGACCATCAAACAAATGACCAATATTTCTTTATTAATTACATATGCAATCTATATCATACCTGGATAGTTTTTTAAAGGTAACCTCATACTTTAAAACCCTCTCTTATTCATTTTTATTCATGTTAATGAATTTTAACTTCATTTCAATTCATTGTTCATGAGGGAAATATTTATCAAAATTTGTTTATTTAAAATCTCTCTATTCCAAATATTCTAATTCAGCTTCCTTCCTATTATTCTATATCAACAACCACCATTGATTAATATTTACCATGAGACAATATACTTCCATAACTACCTTTTCATTTTCTTCTCATCCCAGTCGTAGACATATCCTTTCAAGGAACTTGATCCATTTATTAGCTACCAAGAGATTTATAGTCCCCCAAAAGGATGGGGGATTCTTTCACCTAAAACAATCCAAAATAGTTGTATAATTGTTATTAATTATAACCTAATTATGTTTTCCTAATATGGTCACAATCTTCCCATCTCTAACACCAACTATGTTCGCTTTCTTTAGGGGAAATCCCAACATTGTCCACAAGTATTTTTTCACTTCCTTCAATTAGGCACTATCACTAAATAATATCACACACAATGTTATCCCATAATCATTATGAGTATTGGACCACAAAATAAAAATTTCTCAGATAATATTTTTTTTAAATACTATAAGGAATTATCATAGTAAACACATTCCTTATGTTTATTTTAAAATCTAGTTCCCAAGGATTCTACAAAACGTTTCTCTAATATAAACTTTAATGACCCCATCCCCTATAGCCTGAAGTCATTTCCTTACATTATTATATTGGAATTATATACAATGAGTCACATCCTAAAGGACTGATCGTTTTAGTTTTCAGGATGAACTAGTTACATAAATGGTTCCCATATTAAATTGGTAATTAAAAATAAAATATGAAATAGAAACTCATTTGTAACCCTAACTCATTTAAACATTTCATCATTATAATATGGATAAAATAGATCAAATAAAAGGGTAATAATGCCAATAAGAGTTGCATACATCAGAATCTATCTTGAATCAATAATTCCTAATGAATATTGTTAGGTAAAATAACGTAACACACATTCCATTTAACCAATAAATTTTACACAATCTGAATCCATGAATGATATCATAGTAAAAATATCATGGATAAAATTAACTGAGTTCTTAATGAAGGAAATTATTAACTATTAGACATCATGTTTCTGAGGAATATGATACCTTTATTTTCAGTACCATTCACACGCTAGTTTTATCTTGATGGGTAAAAACAAATTTAATTTGGCCAATTTATTCATCTAATGATACTATCGATGATTTGAGGGTATTTCCTATATAAGGTCCTCATCCATTCATTATTGTCCAAATTATTTATTATATATTTAATAATTTATTTACTTTTTGAATCAATATACCATATCAACAAATATATATTGAATAAAAGATATGTATTTAAAAAAAATTACACAGTTAATCAAATCACATTCAAAGTAAACACCATATATAAAAATTATATGTGACTAACATAATAATCATATCCCTGATACATGAAATATGGATATTTAAAAGAAATTAAAATTCTAACAAACTATGATCAAAAGTAAAATAGTGGGTCAATATACACTAAATATCAAACAAATTAGGTTCATAATATTAAAATATGCCTCAATGAAGTGAAATTGAGATATAATCCCTTACAAAGATCATATCATTAGTAAAATTTAAATATTATATGTGTATGATATAAATCCACATAAAAAAGTGGAAATACAATATAAGATAATAAAAAGTCACATCACATAAAACCATAGCATGACATAATCAATGGAATAAAATTTTAACCCAATGAATGAAAATTGAAGGAAGAAATCCCACACAACATTGTAACAAGAAGAATTTTATGTCAATTAAAATTAATAATAATAAAATAAAATATATAATTCCCTGAAGATAAATATATTCATGATATTATATATCATATGGAACAATTTATATACCATAAAAAAGAAATAGGTGGTGAATAAGGCATATATCTCACAAAAGTAAAAGTGAATAGAGAAACCCTTACCTTTAACGTTCCTTTAGTTGATCGTGATTTTAAAAATTGTATAATGGTTTAAATCATGTTATTAATTTATTAAAAAAATTTATTCATATTAATTATTTCATATATGATCCTCTTATATCATCTTATCACATGTTTGTTAATAATATTTCTTTATTACCCTTGTTTTGGGTGTTAACTACATGTTTTGTCTTGTAATCCCCAGTTATTATGTTTAGAATATAGCTCTATAATCTCCATAATGATATTAAGGTCATATGTATGATATATATTTATTATAATAATTTTTATAATCATTATTGTATGGTGAATATGGAAAATGAATCGCATCATGTCGTGTAGTTAGTCGATTATACATATAAACAAGAGAGAATATCATTCCATTAATGGTGTAAGGGAATGAAATTAGATGGCATATTAAATTTTCCAAAATCAATATGATGTCATAATTTTCATTTATATCTATTCTTTCCATCATTAAACCCATCCAATTAATATAGAGGTGAAAAATATTACATCACAGCATGGAGATGGTAAGTCATACGTACGCACATGTTATATTTTCATTAATTGTAGGAGAGATAAAAGGGAGAATATGGTTGTACCATAATCATAATAAAATATCATCATATATATGATACTAGAGTTATTTCTTTAAAGTGTAAAAAAATGAAGATGAAGAAAAATAAGAAATAATCTTCAAGGATTCGGTAAAGACGAATGCCAGTTATTCATTATACATCCATTATATCTTCTCTTAAGGAACCTGGGTTTGGTATTTTTGATGGAATAGAACCTAAATGACTTTAATATGGATGTTTATAATATAATCTTTTATGATTAGGTCTAGATATAAGGCTCAATGTGGTGTGAGTAAGTGAGGGATGAGGTTCCATTTTATAATTAAGATGAGGGGAACTTTGGGACACTCTAAAAATATTAAATTAATATATATTAATTTTCAATTCCAAATGGATCAAGAAATTTTTATACTGAATATAATATGAGTATGGGTTGAAATCATCCCATACAATAATTTTAAGACAACATTATGTTACAATATTACCTTTACGTTTGGTTTTACCCCTTTTTAAATTCCTTCAACTCTTACTCTGACAACATGGATTTTTTATTTTTTGAGGGTTAATATAGTTACTATAAAATGAAAAACAACAAATAGAGAGATAATTTATGATTTTTTCATCCTTACCCCAATCATGTTTCAAAATTTATGACTTTTAAGAATTTTATATCATTTAATAAAATATTAATTTTTTTAAAATATCATTAATGTCAATTTTTACACTATTCATTACTTTGAATTTTAAAAAAATCAATAAAACAATATATATTTTAACAGACTCTTTTAATACACCCCTAATAAGTAAAGGTCGTCTAGAAAATTCATGGATGACATTAGTTATCTAAAATTATAAATAATTACCACCTTGGTTTTGTGAAAGAATTTTATTGTAATTATTTATTTAGTAAAATTTAAAAATAAAATACTATTATGATGATAATTTATTTTTATTTAAAAAACAATTTATAGTAGAATATACATTCTAGATAATAACATATTAATTTTTTTATAGTTACTAAAAATATGAATGTGACATCTTTGACTTTTCTTTAAATAAAATATTATAAATATCATAGCCTCGTCCATATTCCCTAAAATTTCCATATAACTAAACATTAATTGATTATGAAGGAAATGGAATCATCCAATAATTTTTGGAAGATTTTATGGTGATTCTATAATCCTTATCCTTTTAAACTAAATTACTCAATTTACCCTTTATTGTGGTAAAAAAATACCATGGTTACTATTCATATTGGGAAAAATTAAAAGATACCAATTTAGTAAATATGGAAATTATGAATACATATATGGAATTAATTTTTCAAAATTCAAGAGATATAAATAGATTAATTCAATTTAAAATCAAACTGGAAAAATATAATGAAAAACAGTTTTTCAGAAAAATACACTATTAAAAAAATGGTTTTATACCAAATTCATCCATGAAATTTATTCCAATTAAATTTATTGGATTATTCATAATATAATATAACTAATTTTTCATTTAAACTAACATAAAATATAACATTTATATAAAAATAAATATTTCAATAAAATTATATTTTTCACGGTTCTAAAGAAATTAAATATTTTGAGAAAAATTATAAAAATTTAAACTAATGTAATTGTGCAATTACGATTTTATAAATAATGATTATTTTGGAAAATATAATTTATAAAAGTGTAAAATTTTAGTTTTCAAACAAGTGACCCATTAAAAGGCTATAAAAAGATCTTTAGGAAAATATAGCTTTTTATGGGTATAATTTGATTTGTTTTTATCTAGGCCTATCAAATCTAATGGATAATTTTCAAAAATTTGATTCAATATATAATATAAAAATTTCATTAATATCATTCACTAATATTAATTAGTTACTAAATTAACAATGAGTTGGCAATTATAAATTTCATTATACTGTAAATCCTATTCACACCCATCAATATAATGGATAGTTTATGAAGACTGTGTTAACATAATAGGATTTAATTGAATATAGAAGATTTCTAATCTCTATGTTATTAGAAAAAAATACATTTAATTTATTTAATAAGATGCATAACTTAAGATCTTGGGTTGTTAAACAAATCATACCCAAGGTAATCAATATTTTCGTTACTCTTTCTCTTAAAATATAATAAAAAACTTATGATAACTTTATATTTCTAAAATTCTAAAGGTTATTATTTTATATTATTTATATTTATAAACATCCACAAACTATCTTTTTGTGTTTTTTATAGTGTAAAATATCCGAGGAGGCATTCCATGGAACAAATAATGCCAGAAAGATAACATTAGAGTGTAGATTGAAGTATCTTAAGAGTCGAGATGTGAGTTGTGTGTTACAAATAATGATCAAAATATTACAATGTTAAATGATGTTTTTATAACATTTATAGTATGGATATCTATAATTATAATGATACATTAGGTGATTCTATACCAATTTTTTCAAATGAAAAACGTGCAAAATTTGATGAAAAATGTCTATTGTGAGTTATGGTATTACATATAGATAAAACTATGGGTAAATGGATGATCTAATCAAGAAAGTATAGTGAATCTGCCTAGAAAACAAATGAAAATTCTTGTATTACCTTCTCCCCAAAATTTACAAAAAATAATATATAAGTAATAAAAGATCATGAATACATCTCATTCAAAGATAGATATGTATCCTACATTAAATATGTAGATGAAATATTTTGATATTTCATTACAGAAACATTTGGTGTCAGCAGTATAAATGAGTCACTCAAGATTTAATGGTTTGGAGTCTTAGTTGTGAATACATACATCTAGTTCATTTTCATAATCTGTTTGTCCAAAAAAAGATCTACTAAATTCATTTTTATCTGAATAGCCTAAAGGCCTTCTATTTTTTTATTTTTGATAATCCCTATATTAATGGTTTAAGGGAACCCTTATATATCCTGTAGGATTTGTGAAGTTACATGACCCGATCTTATTTGAGGAAATAATCCAAAATATAACTAAATGGAACTACTTCTCCCCAGTTTCCACCTTCATGATGTCATCTCCCCACTTCACATGGTAGATCGGCCAGGCATCCTATGCATTAAAAGGCTGGTCCTAATGGAAATTTTCTTACACTATTATTCTTCCAAATACATTATCTTTTTATTGTTGAATGGCCATTTATCTTGAATCCTATTCTAGAGCCTACTCCTTTGTAGAGTATTCCAAGTCCATTTAACCACAATTTCATGTTGCTCTAAGACTTTGTGGTGGACCAAAGGCCATGAGGTGGACCAAAGGAATTGAGTTGGCCCGAAAGCCTTATTGGCATGAAGGCCTTTGGTGGACGAAAGCCTTGAAGGAATAAAGAACCAAACCAGGGCCTAAAATACAAAATGTATTAACAGTTCTAGCTACAAAAGTATCAAGATTTACCAACAACAGTACTACTACAATACTCGAACATATTTATCCTCCCTGATTTGATCTCAGTTATTTTGGTTGCTCTTGATGATTCCTCACCAACTGAGCTGAGTCTATTCTTCTCTACAACAACAATATTTTATATATTTATTTATAGTACAATTATATAAATGTAATACCATGTGAATATCATTTTGGATTCATTAATCCATGTATCATTTATATATAATTAAGTTCATCGGGTTGGCTGAAATGGATATTAAAAAAGGTGAACTAAGTGATGTGTTTGAGAAGACAATTATAAACGACAAACTATTCTTGATTCCTACATTGAAGGGGAAAATATATTCAATATAATAATAAATTTATTTTTATTTTATCATTACTTATTTTATTTTATTATTTTAGGAATCATGGGATACTAATCCCATCAATTTGGTGGTCCCAAATATTTATTTTTTGGATCCAATGCAAGGATTTCCATTAAAATTTACACACATGATGTGTATTATGTATTAATAATGCAATTAAATCAATACTATATCGATAAAATCCAAATTACTTATTTCATTTTGTGTTTTAATGTGAATTTTTTATGATAGTGAGATCGATAAATATATGATAAATCATGGTATCAGGTCACTCATGACACGTAAGAAGATTATTGATTTCTTTAAATGGAAAAGGATTAATATATATATATATAATGTTTAACTATCCAAACACATTTCAAAACAAATTAACTATTTTGGTCAATTTTTCTATAGTTTTTTAAGGAAGATAACATCAATGATTTTGGATATTAATTTTTCACATTTACGAATGATATCATATAACATAAGAATAATAGTATCACTAAATAGCTAATTTCCAATGGTAATTAAAATTTCATTAAAAATATTTCATAATAGTTTTTTGGTTTATATTTTCTTAATACTACACTAATTTACAAAAACATGCATTATCAAATTAAGATTTAAATTCGTTTTTAGATAAGTGGAAGAGTGCATGGTGTTATAATTTTTTCCAATATCAAATTTAGGTGATTACCTATTATGATTGTTTTAATGGAGTGAACCTAAACATTACATAATATTGATATTTAAGTAAATAATTCATTATATTACATTTTTGGATCTTTTCATGTTTATATTTTTAAATAATTAGTTCATAACTAATACTTAAATAATCCAATTAATTTAATGTGGACACTTGAGATCAATATCTATTTTTCCTACCACATAAAATTTTAAAACCAAACATTATTTTATTTGAAAAAAATATTCACACGTTTAATCATGAACTCTTCCTTTCCCTAACCCATCCTTGTATCATAGGGAAAACATTTTGAAAATTTGGGATGATCACAAAAACCTCAGTAAGGGAAATAAAAAGAACAGAAATTGTAATTCTGATGAAAACATGAAAACTCATGTAATGTTTATATTTATATAAAATATTATTTTAGTATATAAAACAATATATATATATATATATATATGAAAAACATAGGACCTTTTTCTCAATAAAAGACTTCAAAAACCTATATGAAGTAATAAAAAACTCTTTTAGGTAATATAGAGTGTCACATCTATATCACTTTTCAAAAACATGTTAGATGTAAGTTGATATTAGTTAAAATTATTGGAGAAATTTTTTTTGGAATACCCTTCTTATTACCAGTTATGAAAAGGAACATTACCTAATGCATTTGACTACTATCTGAGTGCACCCATATTTTAAGCTATAATGGTCCCACCTAATGCTATATGGGTAAACCCATAATATTTTATGTTACGGGATCACTCGAGACTGTATGGGAACACATGTTTCTCTTCTATAATTTTTAAGTACCACACCAGGAATAAAACACTTATTATTATTGTACTTTTCCATGATATACAATTGAATAATTCTTTTAATATTGTAAGAAAATCACATTTGGATATCAAAATACCATTTTATTTTAAAAACCTATTAAATATAAACATATAAAAATTAAAAGGGTTTTTATATTAGGAATACATTAAATATTTCAATAGGAAGTAGAAAAAAAATGATGGTGATTTGTGGAGTATAATTTCAATGTCTCCCGAAACATTAAAATAGAACATTCCTTTTGATGTTTATCAAAATATTTCTTATAAATATTTTAAATGATTTATTTTTGAAGTCATTTAAAAATGTTAGATAAAATTTACTTTATAAATATTATATTTACACATAAAAAGTTTCATAAAATCCATATAAAAACTTGTGAATAGAAGATAAATAGTTTAAACAAAATATATTAAATGATTATTTCTAAAAAAATCCATTATCACATAAAAAAGACTCAAATCATAAGCCTTCTGATGGAATAACATTAAAAATGAATTAAATATCATTAAAATAGATAAATTCATGATTCAAATTTTTAACTGGGATTTATATTCTCCTTATAAAATAATAATGTTTCATAATATCAAAATATGTCTCAAGGAAAGGAAATTTAGATGAAGTCTGTTCCCTTGAGTCTAGCTTGCCAGTTATGTAATTATATTTCCAAATAATAAATTTTTGTTAAATATTTAATTTCATTATAACATTTTCATGTTTACTATAAAATTTATTTCACTTATTACCATGTTATATACAATTACTCAATCAATTAAGTTTATGTCACATGTTATGACAACATTCAGCTTCTTTGTCAAAAATGTGGTTGAGCATGGTCAATGTGGTCATTATTTAAATATTTATAGAATAATAATCATGAATTTTTCATTATACAAAAAAATAAATTATACTTTTAAGACCAATCTATGAGAAATGAACCACATTAAAATCTTGGAAATAGTAGGCCTGACGTACGCATGAGTAACGTTTCGTTTTTTCAATTATCATTATGAAAAAGAGGTAAGTAATATTTTAACGTTAAATAATGATTATAATATCATATTTAACATACTATTTGTTTATATGTACTTATATATCATCCATGTGGTGTGGTGTTGAAAATAGAGTCACATCGTTTCATGAAGTAAGTAGTTCACACGTTCACGAACATCGTGATAATTTTTCAGTGATTGAAAATGTAATAAAGAAAGTGATATATTACATTTTTTAGAATGATAAATATGAAATCAATATTATAATTATTCCATCTATATAACATATATTCATTATATTTTCCCTTATTACATTCCATGTAAAATTTCAGTGAAAAATGAATCACATTACATCGCGAGGCGGTAGTCCACCGTACACATGAGCGATAGTATCGTATCTTACCCAGAATGTAAACTAAAGAAAATAGTATATATGATACGATGAATCTTGAGGTATAATTATTTTATAAATATCATATATATAGATACATTATATCCATCATGATACCCAACTGTGAGAGGTGGTAATGGAAAAACAAATGACATCATTTTATGAGGTGGTAGTCCATTGTATATTCAAATGATGATTTTGTAAAACATTTTATGGAAGAAAGAAGGGATTATGCTATTCCATTAACTTAATAACCTATATGTATATGAATTATAATGGGTTTTTTGAAAATAATTTTTAAATAATAATTTAAGATGGAGTAGGAAAAAAAATCAACTCGTCGAATAATGTTACATCCTCTTTGGATG
Organism: Viscum album; assembly: GCA_963277665.1. Taxonomy (NCBI): domain Eukaryota; kingdom Viridiplantae; phylum Streptophyta; class Magnoliopsida; order Santalales; family Viscaceae; genus Viscum; species Viscum album. The sequence continues at coordinate 674,965,743 of OY728123.1, forward strand.
GCATCTTTTGGTTTTCAAAAAAGGCATTTATTGGTTGTATTTATGAAAAAAATATGTTTTATATATTGTTATGATGGAATTAGATATTGTTTTTGGGTTGGTTTTTTCTAAACCAAAGGGTCTTTATGGTGTAGAGATAAGATGATAGTGTCTGGCCATTAAAAAGGGAGGTGAGTGGTACACTAGAACTTTTGGAACAAATGAATTCCACCCATGTTTATTTCAGGAAATAAGGTTCCAATAATAGTCCATTCATGATCCTAGCCGGTATAAATTATAAATATGTATATAAAATAGATCTATAAATATAGGTCATATTAATTCTTATCTTTATAGTTTAAACCCTATGTAAATCCATTTTTACCTTTACCACAATAATTTTTTTTAAATTTTCACTATTACAATTGGTCACAAATTATGTAAAAATTATTTGAAAATATAAATGTTTTTAATTCAAAATATTTAATCAATTTTACAGAAATTAAAATCTCATAATTTTAAAAATTCAATTTAAAACAAAACTCATAGATGTGATAAAATATCGGGTTTTCATGTAAAGTAATTTAATTTTGAGAAAATGATGATTCTATATTAACCCTATTATTTATAATATTTTTTTTTTGAAAATAAATTTATATTTAATGATATAAAAACTATAATTTTTTTAAAACATTCCCTATTAGATATTATTTTAATTAATTAAAATGGAGAAACATTATGCATTTTAAAATAGATTTTAGGAAAAAACCATCTTTAAACCCAAAAACAAAATTATACTAAAAACTAATATAGATCTTATTCAAAATAAATTAGCTTAAATAAATATAAATAAATAATACTTATGTTATTCTAAATCATATTAAAAATATAATGGGACTTTTAAATTACTTAATTTATTCAAAATAAAACATTTTAAAAAAAATTGATATTTTACATTTTGCCTTACAAATCCCTTCATCTATATGTCTTCATGTTTTACCCTTAACACCCAATGTTCCATAGGAGCCATCCAATATGCTGGTGAGAATATCAGTGTCTTCTCAGGGTATATTTCAATGCAGAAATCAACCTCTCTGCAAGGAGGCAATCCCAAAACAACCTGAAGAAAGGTGTCATTGTACTCATCTGCCACTACTGGAAATTGATGATTCCTCTCATCCACCACACCAAGGGTAAGGCTATCCAAATGATGAGTGATCAGTTGCACCTTAATCCGAGAAATTTCATCATGCACTATAGGAAATCCCTTTTCATTGGTAAAGTAAACCCCAATTCCATACCTATGGACACACCGTACTCTACGCCTAAAACATTCAATTTGTGCATGGAATAAGGATAACTAGTCCATACTCCGAATGAAATTTTAAGGCCTCGACCATGCTACTAAGAGATCCCTACCAAAGCTCTCTCATCAATTGTAATCCAACACTATTGGCATCGGTGTGTGATCATCAAATCCCCTTCCATATAAGTCTCTAAAAGTAAGGATCAATCTAATGGCTCCACCAGAATCGTTGAGCTTTGAACTAGGTCTATGGAAAAAAAATAGCGACTCAAACATTTGTCTCTACGAAATGAAACTATGGTGGAGAAGACATAGATCAGGCATATAATCTTCTATGGAGTTCTAGGATTATAGGCCGCTATCATATGAAGTTGGGCCCTACCCAGTCCACCGACTCCTGGAGCCTATAGTGGACCACCTTGGGAAGGTGGTGGTATTAACTATAACCTCTCCAATCTTCCTTCCACTCTACCTACTCCCTGGCACTTCTCCCACTATATAGATCACCCCAATCGACCCTCAACCTCTACATCGGTAGTCCATCAACCATATGTTGGCCGTCTTCATGGCGAGTCGGGAAATCACGAGCCATGTATCCCTAACCATTGCATGAGTTGCACACCCTACTCCTCTACTGACTCCCTCTACACTGGAAAACTTGTACTACCAACCCTATGTCCTGGGGTCATCCCCTGAAAGGTTAGACCTACATGGGTCCCATGTATGGTTCCTACTACCCACTGTTGAGGACTCAACCACCTGGTGTCAGTTGGTAGCTCCTATTATTGGGGCCTGCTCTAGCAGGATGATCTACATCAGTAGATATGACTTTATCACCCCAACCTGAGTGGGGAAACTGAGTGATAACTTGGATGCACAGATCTCCCAGAGTATTCCCTGCTCAAAATCTCTTGCCCTGAAGAATGGGTCTCACACCACTTCGTTGGAGTAATGTGAAATATCAGTAATACTCACTGAGTACCCAACTACTATCATGTTACCCTATTACAGGTGCAACAGCTTCTATATATGCATAGAGGGTAACGTTTTCATATAGAACTCCTCCTGTAAGAGGCGCTCAAAGTCTATACAAGTGAGGGTTATCTCATCATGTGCCTAGATCATTAAGATCCACAATCTCCATACTAATCCCTAATGAAAGATCATGGATAATATCACTATCTAGTTGAGAGGCATCTTCACTAGGTAGAAGACTCACGTAACTGCCTCATGACAGTTCTCTTCCACATGGGGGTCAGTTTCTTCCCTAAACCAAGGAGGTCTCTGTCTCTAGAACTCATGTAAGGTACTGATCTTACGTGCATCTTATATTAGTAGCAATAGCATAGACTGATGATTGATGGGTGGTGGTAACACTAGTGAACCACCCAGTAGGGAAACCATTAGTACTAGTCCCTAAACAGACACCTCATCACTAGGTGTACCATCCTTGCGGTCATGTATCAGAATCAGGGATGGCTGCCAGTGTGGTGGTAGCCTATAACAGATCAAGAAGAACAACAGTCTATATATTATACCTGGTGAGATGACTATGACTCAAGAAGTACATGAGAACACTTTGAATACCAATACGATGCATGCAACTAGTGTTGTAATGTATTGAGTCAAAAATAAGAATTAAGGGTCTTAGTGTATGGATACATCAGCCATCACAGCAATACTAGACTCTCTGACCCTAAAATTCAAACTTTAAACATTCAATATTGTTTCCCCAAAACAAACCCATAGACTATATGTCCTTAAGGTAGAATTGAACTCCTCTAATACCACTCTGTCAAGACCCACCGCCTAAGGATCATTCTATGAATACCACAAGACTGCATCCAAAAGGCCAAGGGCTAGTGACTAGCACCAAACACATTATCCCACTAGTGGGGGACATTTTCTCGAGTACCTCTATGCACACACACACACGTCCCTAGACCACAATGCTAAAAAGTAAATGTTCATTCCACTAAGACAACCAATGAGAGTAACAACACAAAACTAGAAGAAATGGGGCCATAATAAAATCCCAAAAAAAGACATGTACAATCCCCTAAAGTCCATCTTTGGTAAAACATACCTTAAGGATCGTTGAAGGTGGGTTCCACCTAAATCCATTGAAGTATGCCTCATCTATCGGATCTCAATGGGAACCACACAGTCCGGGATCACCATGTTCTCTATCCAAATGACTGTATTCTTTATAAGACACGACCTATGTGGGAGGAGCCTGTGCAGGGATGAGTAACAGAATACTCAGTAAGGATCCCAAAAAAAAGGAAAAATAACTAAGGAATGTATATACAATGTCTTGTCAGGTCACACCGGTATAATCTACTGTATGAAAAGAAGGACTATAAGTAGTATACACTAGGAACCTTTTACTACTAAGGCTCTCATCTTGAATGAGTGACTTAGGCCTACTCGGTCAGCTAGACCCACTCATCACTTAGGCCTTTTGGGTCACCTAGACCTGCTAGTCACTTAGGCCCACTGGGTCACCTAGACCTGCTTGTCATAGTCCCCTCATCACAATAAGTCGCAGGATTCCTGCTCTTAGCACACATGATTCTATGAGATTTTAATCCTCAAGGAATTATTTGTATATCAAATTCCATGAAAACCCACTTAGATTTTATCAAAATTACCTCCTCATCATGAGGGTCCCAATGCTATAAATGGCTCATCAATCGGACATACGGTTTTGATGTTACTGGAATTTTAGTGTAAAGGGGTTGGTGGGGTCCAAGTCTAGTCCAACCCGATCGGACCGACCCAACTCAACATGGCCCGAACTCTGCCAACCAGACCCGGGTATGCCTACCTGACCGAAGTCTAACCCATCCTAGACCGGTTGGGCCCGAGCTGGTCCACTGCACCTGCCTACTAGAGCGGGCCGGTCTGCACCACCCAAGACATGATAGGTCACCTCTGCGGTCTAGCTGGATTGCAGCCTCTGGTATCGTCCACCATGGTCATCACTATGTGTTGATGGGTTCTTCCGCGGGCCACTGGACACACTCCAGTGGTCTGTTGTCTGTTCTAGGAGTACGGTCATGATCCATGGGTTCCTCCCTCCCATTTTGTGTGCTTCATGCCATCTCTCCATCGATATAGGGGTCCAACAAAGTACCAAACCTCCCAGAAAGAGTCTGAAGCAATCACTGGGGTCTGTCGGTGAAGAATTCTATGTGAGAGAGAGAGGTCAAAATAACACCCAAAGCAATGAATATTGTCCTTGTTTGTTTGGCCTTCATTCTTCACATTAGAAAAAAAGTAAGACGTTCAAAAAATCACTATGTTTTAATCCCCATTCATTAATACATGAATGTTAAGTCACATTCCCACAAAGATAACTAATCGACGGGTCAATCTATTAGTGGATTGACTGACATTAATCGTTTAGAAATAATGAATGTGTAAGGGAGACCATACCGAAAATCAAAAAACCTTACATGGGATTGGATGGTTTTTGGATGAAAAACAGATTCTCACACAGTCATTCATTGATCCTTGATCCACAATCCATTGCTGATGGAGAGATCATTCGATGAGAAAGTAAATAAATAAGATGTTTGTTGCCATTCACCGGAAGTAATTATTCTTATCCTCCAAGAAAATCTCCATGATCATGGTGAGGATCCTACATTTGCATTAGGTTATTAATTGATGAAACATGTTTCAGTGTTTCTGTTATGCTGAGTCACAATGTCATTACGATATTTCACTTATTAAATGGAACAATCTTCCTGATGTTACATCACAGAGAAACATATTTTGAATAAAATAATAATTCTTATGATTTTTTATTTTTCTTTAAAATGCTCAAAATTTAACTTTTACCTACAGTCTATGCCTATAATGGTTAGGTCCATCCTTAGATAATGTTGTCATTCTGGATTCAACGGTGCACTTATATTTTTAATCTGGGCACCCATTTGGGAGTTTCTATAACTATACACACCATCTATTTTAAATAACATAAAAGTCAAACAATTATTCTGGGCTCACCAAGCCTCAGAATCAAATGCTATCTAAGTGCCTTGTCTCAAAATAATCCAATATAATTTTCAAAAAAAATTACAGGGAATTTTTGGGAAAATAAATTCTCCCCACCTTAGGGCCTTACGTCCTCGTAAGATAAAATAAGAGATAAAAAAAATGGGGATACTGATCATGATTAGGATCCTCCCACTCCTAGGTTATATCCTAAATATTCTGGTGCTGCCACCAAACACACACTAGAGGAATCAACTACTCATGAAAGACCCTCTCATGTCGATCCTCTATCTCCTTCAAGAACTCCCGAACGTCATCCCATCATCAATGTCCAGATCTCCCTAATTGATGATGTGTGATGGATCATGAAAACATTTCCTCGACTGTGACATGTGAAAGATATAATTCACTTGATGGATCAGTTAGGGAAGAGCTAGGTGGTACACCACCTTGCCAACTTTGCTCAGAATCTAGAAAGGCCTGAAAAATCTCAGAGAAAACCAGTCGCCCCTGCCAAGTCTCTATTATCCTCATTGAGGTGAGACCCAAATGGGAACATGTTATCTCTCCTTGAACTACAAGGGATTTCTTATCCTATCATAATATGATTTATACCTATACTATGCAGTCTACATCCACTCTAGGATGACCAGCATGTTCTCAGTTGTAGCCCATACCAACTCTGGACCCATGATTTTTGACTCCCCAGGGTCTATCTGGTATAGATCTGACCAGCATGGTTTCCAATATAGTGCATCTAATGGTTCCATACCAATAGTGGAGTGGTAGCTTATGTTGTATGAAAACTTCATTCGTGGTTGGTGGTCCTCCCAACTGCAAACAAAGTCTAGGATGCAAGAACAAATTACTAAAACCTAAGTAGTCCTCTCTATGTGACCATCCATATGGGGATAAAATCACATACTAAAACGTAGTTTAGTCCCGAATGCTTCCAAAAATCCCATCCAAATCTAGGATGTGAAGCAAGCTTCATGTTCTGAAAAGATCATCGAATGTACCTCGTGAAGTCTCACTATCTCCTGGATGTAGATGCATCCAAATATCTCAAAAAAAACATACTAATAGTTAGGTATAAAGTCATATGACCTGGTGATTTGGTTCAAGATCACATATATTGTTTCATTCCCCCTATATGTTCATCATAAACATGTCACGAAGACCATCAAGATAACATCCCACTTCCACTCTGGCACCATAAGTGGTTTATCCAAGCCTCTTGGAACCTGATGCTCTATATTCACTTGCAAAAAAGTGAGGCACAGAGAAAAGAAACTCTACTAGTGCCTTATTCATCCCTGGCCACCACTACAGACGTTAGAGATAATTGTACAACTTTTCCACTCCTGGATTCACATTCATGTTTGTGGTATGGAACTCCCTCAGAACATCCACTTGTAACGCCACTGGAACAACAGTGTTCCATTTAAAAAGGAAGATGTGATCTCCACATATCAAATATCCATTAAGATCATGTCTTGTGGATAATGGAGAATTTCATCCCTTTTATTCAAAATCCCCAAGTAGTAGATGACTAAATCACTATAAGAGTCGGGCAGTGACAACAATTGACTAATGGTAGCTTTCTCTATCACTATCCACATAAGATATCTTCAACGCAGGTAAATACCATAACACCTCAATTAGCAACTCCAACTTGGATCTCTTGTTGAGAACAACTGCCGCCACATTCCCCTTCCTAGGAGTATAGACTATCACGGAGTCAGAGTCCTGGAAGAGCTCTAGCCACCGTCGCTGCCTCAAGTATAGGTCCTTTTTTTAGAAGATATACCTGAGACTTTTGTGGTCAGAGTAGATGGTAAATTGTTCACCCATCAATAAGTGCTTCCACATCTTCAAAGAAAAGACCCCTAATACTAGCTCAAGATCATGGGTCACCATGTTCTGATCATGTTGCCTCAAGTTTCATGAACTGTAGGCAATAATTGCTTTCCCTTGAATTAGGAAACAACCCATTTCTATCCCTGATGCATTGCAAAACACTACATATCCAATTCCCTCCTCTAGTAATCTCAATATGGGGACACTCTTCGGTCTCTGCCTCAACTCCTCAGAACTCTGCCGGCAATTCTCTATCCATATGAAGGGTTGTTACTTTCATGTCAAAGATGATAATGGTGATTCTACCTTAGAAATATCAGGCACATTAATCAGGTAGTATCCATCCAATCCAAATATACTATTCACCCATGACACGCTCCTAGGTGTCTCTTAATAAAGCACTGCCTCTATCTTCTATGGATCCTCCACAACTTCATCCTCCAAAATGAAATGTCATAGAAAGTGGACATATCGAATACAGAACTCATTCTTCGAGATATTTTCATAATTTTGATGCTCTCAAAGTGCATCTAGGACCATCCATATGTGTGTTGTGTGATCCTCCTCCAATTCTGAGTACACATGGATGTCATAAATGAATACCATGATGAACCAGGGAAGGTATGGCCGAAAGATCCCATTCATGAGTCCCATGAACACTATTGGGGTATTTTTCATGCAAAATGGAATCACCATTTACTCATAGTTGCCATACCGACATCTGAAGGTTGTCTTAGGTACATCCTTAGCCCGAACATGAAGATGGTGATAGCCATACATGAGGTCTATATTTGAGAACCACCTCACTCCCTTCAACTGGTCGAAGAGGTCATCAATTCTCAAAAGTGGATATTTTTCTTCACGTTCACCTAATTCTGGAACTGATAGTCCACACACATCCTTAAACATTCATCTGACTTCCTATAAAACAAAATTGGGGCCCCCCATGGTGAAACACTGGTCCTTACGAAGCCCTTCTTCTATTGGTCCTCAAGTTGTACCCTCAACTCTTGAAACTCTATGGGGGCCATCTGATATGTTGGATTGGATATCACTGACATCTTAGGGTTCATGTCAATATAGATATCAACCTATCTGTGATAAGGTAATCCCAGAACATCCACAGGAAATATTTCCTTATACCCATCCACCACTATAGGAAATTGAGAACTCCTCTCATCTACTACACCAAGGGTAAGGATGTCCAACTTGTGATTGATTGGTTGCCCCTCTATTCAAAATATTTTTTGTACGCTACCAACATATACGTTTTCCCAGTAATGGAATACCTCGTTCCATATATGTGAACACACATTACTCTATGACTAAAACAGTCAATCTGAGCATGGACTGTGGATAATCGGTCTATAAAAAGAATGATTTGTTAAGGCCTTTATGTCTCTACAAGGATATACCAACCGAAACTCCCTCATCCAAGAGTAATCTCACACTACAAGAACTCGTGTGTGATCATCAAATCCCCTCCCATATGAGTCTATAAATTTAAGGATCGAGCCAAAGGCTCCACTAGAATATATGAGATCTAAAAAATGTTCTTCTCAAGGAAAGAGTGACTGAAACCTGTGTCTATAAGAACAAAAGCTATCGTGGGGAAGACAGAGATCATACCTCCAATCATCATAGGAATGTTAGGATCATGGGCCTCTATCACCTAAAGTTAGGTCTACCCCTTTCCACCAGCTCTCGGATCCCGTGATGGACCACCTAGGGGGAGGTTGTGGTAGTACTTTGAACCTTAATCCACTGCCTATAATCCTTCCTACCCACCTTCCATGTCCTCCACCCTATATAACACCATGATTGGCCCTCTGCCTCTTCCTCAGTGGTCCCTCAACCATCTTTTGGTTTTTTGCATGGAGAGTTGGGAAATCGTGAGCCATGTGTCCCTGAACGCAACATGAGTAGCACACTCTTCTCCTCACCTGACTCACTAAACTTTAGGAGCCTCCTACAATCAACCCTGTGTCCTATGGTCATCCTCAAAAAAGCATGACCGACTTGGGTTCCCACATCTATTGCCTGATACACACTACTAAAGACATTGCAGCCTAGTGTCTACAGGTATCTCTTTCTACTGGTGCCTGCTCTCCGAGGAAGCTATCAATGAGTAGAGCTCTCTCTAGCACCACAACGTGAGTAGGGATGCTAGGAGACACCTTGGACACCCAGATCTCTTGGTGTATTCCCTTCTCAAAATCTTGATCCCTAAAGAGTGGGTCTTGCACCATGTCTTTGGAGTAACATGAATGCTCCATAATCCTATCCTAGTACTCTAATTCTATCATGATACCCATCTATAGGTGTAGTGTCTCCTGTATACGCACAAAGCATAATGTCCTTGGAATGAACTGCTCCCTTAAGAGGCATTCAAATTGTCTCCACTTGAGGGACATCTCGTAATGTGTCCAGATCATCAAGATCCACCATCTCCTAGTCAATCCCTAAAGAAGGATTGTTTATAGTACTTCCATCTGGTCGAGAGGCATCCTCACTATGCTAAAGACTCACATAACCACCTCAAGAAAGTACTTAGAAACCTTGGGGTCAGTCTCACCCCTGAACCTGGGAGGTCTTTTCTTCTGAAACTCATGTAAGGCACTGAACCTGAGCACATCTTCTATCGGTTGAGTTGGTAGCAACTGCTGATCGAAAGGTAGTGGTAACATTGGTGAACCACTCAGTAGGGCTAGCTCAGGTGTTGGTCCCTGAACTAACTCCTCATCGCTAGGGGTACCGTCTTCACAGTTACATATCATAATCCTAGCCAGTTGTTTGTGTGGTGGCATCCTGTAATAGACCATGATGAATAATGGTAAATATATTATACCTAGTGAGATGAATCTATCTCAAGAAGGATATGAGAACACTACCAATTCCTATACGGTGCATGAAACCAGTTCTTTCATGTACCATGTCCAAAACGTTAATTCAGGGACTTGGTCTATGGATATGTTAGCCGCCGCACCAACACTGGACTAACCAAGCTTGATTGTCCAAATAGAAACATTCCACACTATATCCTCAAAACAAAGTCGTAGAATGTCAGTCCCTAAGTTAGAACCGACCTCCTTTGATACAACTGTATCCGGATCCTTCCACCAGGTCATGTGTCGTGACTACACCAGGCCCACCTCCCAAAGGCTATGGGCTGGTGACTAAGACCAAAGGCACTATCCCACAAGTGGGATACATTTTCATGAGAACCTGTAGGCACACACACACACACACACACCCAATCCACATTGCTAAAAAGCAAACATGCATTCCACTAAGATAACCACAGAGAGTAATAGTACAAAATGAATGAAAATGGGCTAGAATACAAGCCCAAAAAAAGACAAGTATATGATCCTAAAGTCCTTCTCCAGTAAACCCTACCGAAATGGTTGGTGAAGGTGGATGAAGCCTAAAGCTATATAATCATGCCTCATCTTTCAAATGTCACTAGGAACCACATAGTCCTAGACCACCAAAGTCTCTATCAAAACGTTTTTCATCTGCACATGATACGACATGTGGAGGCAGAGCCCGTGGAGGGGTAAGTAACACAATACTTAGTAAGGAACCCAAAATACAAAGGTAATAGCACAATGAAAACTACGTACAATTTTTTTTCATCTCACACAAGTTTAATATAATGTATAAAAAACAAGAATATCAGTCGTATACAAAGAAAAACTCATACTGTTGAGGCCCTAATCCACAATTAGTCACATAGGCCTACTAGATCTCTTAGGTCCACTCATCACATAGGTCGGCTGGGTCACCTAAAATCGCTCTTCACTTAAGCTTTTTGGGTCACCTAGACTGACTCGTCGTAGTCTTCTTGTCACAACCAGCTGTAGAATTCCCGTAGGAAGTGAACTTGATTGTGGGAGAATCTACACCTCAGGCCATCAGTCGTATATCATCTTCCACAAAGACCTAGTTAGAGTATATCAAACTGAACACCACATATCAAGGGTAATAGTGCCAAAAACGTTTCTTCAATAGATTATATGGTTTCTATGATATGGGAATTTTGGTGAAAATGGGCTAGTTTGGTTCGGGTTCGGTCAGACACGGGTCCACGGGGCCAGCCCGCTGTGTCGGCTCATCCAAATGCGCATGCCTGTCTCAATGCACTGGACCCAGTCAAGGGCCGACTAGCTGAAGCGGGCTGGTCTGCTCCACCTGAGATTTGGTAGGTGTCGCGTCCCACCCTCTGTCGATGTCACGGGTATCCTCTATGGTCCAGATGGACTAAGGGCCACCAGCTCAGTCGATGTCACATGGGTTGTCCGTTTTTTGATCCAGGAGTACCATTTCGATCCTTGGGTCGTTGCCTCCACTTTCGTGTGCTCCAAGATATCTCACCATTAATCCAGGGCCCAACCATGTTTGGAACCTCCTAGATAATGTTTGACGCAACCACATGGGTTCATTTAAGAAGAACACAAGGAGAGAGAGATCCCAAAGAACACCCAAAAAACGAATGTTGGACTTGTTCATTTGGCCTTTATTCATTGCATTAGAAAAAAAATGGAATACATTCAACCAATCACTATGTTATAATCCCATTTCATTAATCCCCATAGGTAAATTCACAGTGTTGTATAAACGAATGATCCTTGGGTCAATATGTTAGTGGATTGACCCACGTTCATCTTTTAGAAAGAATGAATGGTGGAAGGGAGACCATAGAGAAATGAAAAACTCCTTACTTGGGACTGGATCGTTCATCGATGAAGAATGGAGTCGCACTCCATTGTTCATCGATCCTTGATTCATAATCCATTGTTGATGGTGGGATCCTTGGATGGGAAAGGACGGAAGGAAGATATTTGTGGTTGTTCACCAATAGTAATTCTCCAGAGCCTCCAATAAAAACCCGAAGAACATGGCAACGATTCCCAAAATCTATTAGGATATTAATTGATGAAATGTGTTTCAGTATTTTTGTTACGATCGTTCTCCATGATGTTATATTTTTTCACTTATGAAATTAAGTATTTGAATTTACATTGTGTTGAAGCGAATAAATATATTTAAAAAATAAACAATTTTAAGTTTATTTTATTTTTCTTTTACGCGCACAAAAATTAACTTCTACCCTTGGCCTATGTCGGTTGAGGTTAGTTTATTCCTTATATAAATTTGTGTTTCCAGAAGTAATGGTTCCCTCAGATGTTTAATCTGGACACCCATTTGAGAGTTTCCAAAACCGAGCACGCGCCCTATTTTAAATAACTAAAACAATTTAAAACATTTATTCTCGGCTCACCGTGCCTCGGAATCATGTGTCATCTTAGCACCGGGTCCTAAAATAATCCCATATAATTTGTAAAAAATTTATATGGAATTTTCATGACAATACAAATGGACTCCTAAATCATAAGTTATGATTGTTTTGTGGTTTTTAAGGGTTTAAAGGTTTTTAGATTTTCTTAACATTTTTAGGTGTTTTAAGAGTTTTTAGATTTAATATCCATTTTAAAAAATATATATATGTGTGTGTATTTAAATATATATATATAACTATATATATTAATATATATATATATACATGGATAAATATTAATCTATAATATATGTAAGTAAATATATATATTTATAACTATAGACTTACAGATACACGTATATAATTTATGTGTGTGTGTGTGTGTTTGTTTGTGTTGTATATATGTATTTATTTATTTATACACACATAAGAAAATATTTTCGAAATGTATTTAAAACCGATATTATAAATATATATTAATATATAAATAAATATATGGATAATAAAAACAAAATTTTATATATAAATATATTAATATAAAAATAAATATATAAATATAACTTTATATTTGTATATATATATATATTAATATAAGAATATATTAATATATGAATATATATATATATATATAAAGATGTATCATTAAATGGAGAACAAAACAAGATGAATGAGTGGTAACGGTATAGGTGCACAATGGAGAGATCTTAGCCATGTGGAGGCTGGTGTGTGCGTGGGTGAAGGGGGTGGGGGTTAATACTGTTAAAGGGTGGGGGTGTGTTCCTTGCACTGTTAAAGGGGTGTATGGGATGTGTTGGTGGGGCATCATATCACTACTGAAATGGGGATCAAGCGATGTTAAAACCCCTCAAAGTTGTAGAATATTTTAATTTTTTTTAACTTTTATCAATGATATAAAAGCATTGATAAAGGACCTTCTCATCAGTGCTATTTTTCACTAATAAACTAACCCTTTTATCTACACCTTTTATTTACCTCATAAAATGGATCATTATCAACATTTTCAGCACTGACAAATGGTACCCCATTTTAAAAGAACCTTGATTATCATCATTTTTATTGCTGATAATACCTTATTTTGTGGTAGTGACTACTTAAAACTAGATAATTTAGTGGATATTTTGTTCAATGAGAATTGTAATTAATTTTTACTCTATTAAGAAATGTTCTACATAGTCAGTGCTGAGTATTTTATTAGGTAATTTCTTGAGGGGGAGAATTTTTTTTGAAATCAATTTGTTTAGCTTTTTGATAAATTTCAAAAGGGGGAGAAAATTGTGGTTTTTAAATAAATGTTAGTTTTGAAATTTATGATTAGGGGGGGACTGGTAGTGTTATGAATTCTATATGATTTTATTGATTTCAAAATCCAATCATTTATAATTCGTTCCCTTTTATATTATTTAAAAACCTATTTAAATAATAATTTAATGTCATTTATCTCTATTTAATTAATTGAGTTTGTCTATACAATTATATTTATATTGAATCATTGTTTTATTTGAATAAAAATGTTTGTTTGTACTTAAATGATTATATATAGGATTAAATAATATATTTATATATTTATTTAGTTTTGAAGCACTATTCTGCTTCTCCTATATGGCACGACTCCATGGCCACATCTGGAAGCTTGTCTAACATCTCCCGTAGCTAGCATCGTTCTCAACCTAGCATGGTTTCAGTGTCGAATTGATGGTTTTCCTCACCAGGATGCATGAATTAGTTCCTCCCCCATTGATCCACAATGCATAGTTTTGCAAAATAGTATCAATCATTTCCAAGCATGCATCACTTTCATCTGGTAGCTTCTCTTCCAGAACATCTAATTCACATAGCACGACACCAAAAAATTATGTGAGATCATCCATGCACTATAAAAAAGTAGCATCGACTTCATGTTGGGATCGTAAAATTATTTCCCCACGATGTAGCAATAATCAAGTGATAAAATAATGTGTAAAAATCATAAATAAATTGACACTAGATGTAATGTGGAAAAAACCCTAAAATGGAAAGGGAAAAACCATGAAACAAATAAAAGGATCACTACGGTGTAAAAGTGGGTACAAACTCAATCATTTATTACATGAATAAAATACTTAGAAAAATATCTCTTGAATATGGTGGGGAAACTACCTCATAAATACAACATAAATTAGAACACATAAAATGGGATTGATGATCTTGTTGGATCTAATAAAAACTCAAGGAATCCACTTCCTTTTATAGGCAATCCCCCCCATGAATCCTCCCTCCATTGGATGGATTTGGTGGGGTTGGCTACCCACATAACATCAACCCTCCTACCTCCATTGACAACCCAAGGTGGGGAGGCACCATCAAAAATAAATTTTTCTTCCAAAACATCTCCCACTTGGCGATTTGATTGAGAACCAATCACATCTCTACACATCATTTCTTTCTTCTAAACATGCTTCTCAGGTCTCTATGAGGCCTCTCAAGGATCTACACCATCTGAACATTTCAGAGTTAATTGGATTCGTGAAGAAATCATCCATATTTTCTATGGTATTAATTTTATACATATCCACTCTACATTCCTCCACCACATCATGAAATGATTTATATTATAATCCCATGTGCTTTTTCTTGGAATGAAACTATAGATTCCCCACAATGCTCAAGGAGCTCTGATTATCACAAAATAATGGAATTTTCTCATGTCTCTACCTGAGATCTTCCAACAACTTTCTCATCTAAATCGCATATTAGAAAGCATGTGTAACTGCCATGTACTCTTCCTATGTCTTGTATAAATCCACAACTAACTGTAACATTTAAATCTAGCTCACAACTCCTTCTACAAGAGTAAACACATAACCATTAGTGGATTTCCTCTTGTCATAATATCCCTCAAAATCTTAATCTACATATCCTCAGATATTGAAATCTGATCCTCCATAACATAATACAGCTTCTATGGTCTCTCGGATGTATCTTAGGATCCTCTTCATTGTGCTCCAATGCTCCAATACTGGATTCTCCAGGTACCAACTAACTACTACCAATACATGTGCAATGTCTGGTCTATTACAAACCATAGATAACATCAAACTTCCCACTACTGATGCATATATTACATGAGACATATCCATGCTCTCTGCTTCAATGTTAGGACTCATTGTGGATTATAATATGAAATTAATTTGTAGAGGGGTAGATATTTGCTTATAATCATTCATATTAAAGCATTTCAAGAGACATTTTAAGTAACTCTTCAAGGATAGACAAATCTTCCTGTTATTTTAGTCTCACAAAATCAACATCCCAAGAATATTATTTGTTTGTCCCAAGTAATTCAGATCAAACTCCCTAGCCAACTATGCCTTCGTCTCATAGATCTGATCTTTGTTGGGGGAAAAGAGCAACATGACATTCAAAACAATAGAAGAAAGATGAAATCATTACCATCTAATCCCTTGAAATATACACAAGGATCTGAATGAAGTCTTCCATTTCCAAGGCTCATGATATAGGAATCAAATCCCTTGTACCAACACCTTGGCGCCTGGTTGAGACCGTACAGATATTTGTTCCACTTGCAATCCAAGGTATCTTTGAATTCTTCTAAAAGACCTTTCGGTTGGAGAATATATATTTCTTCATCAAGATCACCATGGATAAAATAATTCCTTACATCTAAATGATCTAGATGTAATCTATATATAGCACACATCCCCAGAACTATCTGAATAGTCATTAGTCTAACAACATGAGATAATATTTCAATGAAATGAATACCTTCCTTCTGATCATATCCTTTGACCACCATTCTTGCATGATATCTTTCCACCTAGTTCTTTCCAACTCTCTTAATCTTAAAGACCCATTTATTACTGATATCCTTTCTTCCCTTCGGTAATGGGAAAAGATTCCATGTCTTGTTCTTGTGTTCGGATTCAAGTTCCTCCTACATAGTTCGATCCATGTGGATAAATCTGGGCTCTGAGTCACCTCCATAAAAGAAAATGGCTCTTCATCAACCAACAATATATAGTACACAATATTGCTCTTAGTGACGTAGTCTGAGTGCCATATTGGTGATCTTTTCTCCCGAGTTGACCATCAAAGACCAGACTCAATTGGTTCTTGATCTTCATACTCATGTAATGCCTCAAAGGAAAAAGGTTCTTCACTGGATTTTTCCTGTACTTTGACTATTTTAGTTTCTATATTTTCCTTCTTCATGGGTTGATCGGTTTTTATTTTCATATTTTCTTCTTCCAAAATGGCATCTCTACTGATGATAATTTTTTAGGAAATGGGGTCCCACAAATGATACCACTTCACCCCATCAGCATACCCCAAAATGATACATTTCCTTGATCTTGAATCCTACATTGATCATTCTAATTCATTAAATATTACATATGAAGGACTTCCCAAATTATGTAACCAAGAATATTCAGCTGGTTTACCAGTCCACATCTACATTGGTGTCTTCAGATCAATTTCCATTAAAGGAGATCAGTTGATAAGATAACAGGAGTTATTCATTGCTCTTGCCCAAACTTTTTTGGCAATTCCTGCAGTCTTCAAAATTTCCCTTGTTCTATCTATCTGGGTTCTGTTCATTTTCATAGCCACTCCATTCTACCGATGAGTTTACACCACCATGAACGGTCTCTTGATTCCATACTATTGAAAAAAGTATCAAACTCCTCCCTTGTATATTCTCCACCATTTTCAGCCCTTAGACACTTGATCTTCGTTACAAATTCAAGGTCCTTCTATGCTTTCAATGTTTTGAGGACATCAAAAACATCTTCTTTCCTCTTGATTGGGTAAACCCAACATCTCCTAGAAATAAAATAAATGGTGAATACAAATTACCTTTCTCTTCCTAGGGATATAATATGTTCTTTCCAACCATCAGCATGGATCACCTATATGATCTCTTTTCTTATTTTAGTTGACTTCTCAAACATTAACCTGTGTTGCTTGCTCAAAACACAATACTTGTAAAATGGTAAGGATACCTTTGTAAGTCCTGACAACAACTTCTGATCTGCTAGAATTTTCAGGCCTCATTCTAACATATGGTCAATCTTCTGATACAATTACCTCATCATTGCTTCTTTTGAGGGAGTTAATGTGACCTCTATCTCTGCCTCCTTGTACGTCTCACCCAAAAGCACATATAGGTTCCTTGATTTCTTCTCCTCCTTCATTACAACAAGCACTCCCTACACAATTCTCATCACTCTATTATTGGTGTGATTATTTCATCTGATATCATCAAATTTTCTTAAAGAGGATATGTTCTTCTTCCAGGCCATCACATGATGTACTCCTTGGACGGTTCATACTATGCCATCAAGCATCATCAGTCTGATGGTACCGACTCCTATGATCTTTAGAGTGTGATCATTCTCCATGTACATAGGTCCTTCTAGGATGGTTTCATACTGATCAAACCATTCATGTTTAGATGTCATGTACCATATTTCTCTTGAGTTGATAATCCATGCATTGTTGAGATGCTATCTACTTCCATCAGTCATCGTCACTTCACTGAATAGTATATCTCCACTTCCAGAAGTGCTCTCCACATTCTCCTGAGAGATCGTTTCACTACTCTTCTTATTAAAATAATCCTTTTTGTCGTTCCCCTTCTTACCAAAATTGAAACATGTCACATTCTTCTTCTTAATCCTTGATTTCGACCTGCCATGATTTTGGTTCCAACTAGAACCATGCTACATCATCCTTCCTCTCTCCATTGATAGGGCCTCTTCCTGATGATAGGTTTTCTATCTATCCATCCTTTTCTTACCCAAAATTTATTCTCCAAGAACCGAAGCTATAATAAAATTTAATGCTTGAATATCTGTCAAGATATTGTTGGTGAGGTTGATGATGAGTATTTCATATGATTCTGTAAATCCCCAGACATTCAATATAAATAATTTTATATCCCAACGTTGTGAGATGAGTGAACAGGATATTGAGGTTGTTGATTTTTTCATTCATATATTATGACTCCACCAATTGAAGATCTTACAAATTTATCTTTAGGAAAAATAATTGTACAGTGACTTGCCCTCGTATAACTTCTTCAGAGTATCTCAGATTTACTTTGCCTTTTTTTCTCCTCAATTCCTGATAGGAACCCATCTTCCAAAGAAAAATGGATATTGGAAATATAATTTCCATCCATATTATTCAATTTTTACATCGTCACATCCACTATATTTTCAATAATTTCTAGTAGACAATCATCCTTCTGTAGAACTGTTTGCATCTTCATTTTCCACAATGAAAAATTACTCTCATTGAATTTCTCGATCTTGAATTGCACTGCCTTCTGGACACAAGATCAATCCAGAAGCTCCTTAATTTCAGAATAGTTTATTTAATAATCTCAGTAATTTTTTTTCAAATGTGACAGATCAAATAGGGTCGAAATCATAGAGTATACTCAAATTAATGAAAATTATTAATACCTGAAAACATGAACAACACTGGGACATAACCTTCCCTCTAATACCACTTGTTGGGACAATAAAATTATATCCCCATACATCAAAAACAAACACTATATAAAATAATGTGAAAAAATGAGGACATAAATGGAAACCAAATGTAATGTGGAAAACCCCCCAAAATAGAAGGGGTAAAAACCCACAGGAAAATAAAAGGATCATTATGGGGTAAAAGTGTGTACAAAATTCCTCACTTATTACAATGAGACAAAACTCTTAAAAATCTCTATTGAATATGGTAGGGAAACCACCTCCAAAATTTTTCTCAAATTATAACACTTAAAATTGGATTGATGATCTTGCTGGAGTTGAAGAAAAAAATCATGGAATCCATTGCCTTTTTAATTAGTCCTCCCCCTTTCATCCTCCCTCCACTGGATGGATTTGGTGGGGTTGGCCACCCACCTCACATCAACATGCCTTCTTCTTTTGACAACCCAAGGAGGGGCGACACTGTCTAGAATAAAGTATTCTACAAACACATCAATAGTATAGATATAAAGCTCATCATGTTAGATGCCTACACCATGCATGATAACATCGAGCAAGAGCTACCTCGTGTATATCTCATCTGGATTTCCTCTTAACTCATGATACCCCCCACTAAACCAGTTCAGCAACATCAGGTCTCCGTCATGTGACACCACAATATGCCTTTGCTCTCTCATCGAAGATTGTTCCAGTGCTCACCCAACCATGACAACACACTGCCTAAACATACCATGAAGTGGTGTTCCTACTTATTGTGAGCTTCTTATGTTTTAGTTGTCTACCATGAAGGATGATCTAAAGTGACCACAAATTTGAAAGAACATACTATGATATGAAGATAAAGTACCTAGTGTGTGTTATTATCCACCATAATATAAATTCCAAATGTACCTACAGAGAATGAAGTATATTGGTGATGAAGAAGTGGAACATACCTACCATGAGCCAAAATATACATACCCTCAAGAGACTAGTTAACTTACAATGAATATCTATTTTTCTCAGTATGTATAAATTTTTTCAGCTTAATTTTATCAACTTTTTGAATGATTTTTTATATATTCATTTATACAAATATACCCATCTTCAATGCACAAAAAGATTTTAACATCACTAAAAGGCATTGTTAATCCCAGGTCTAATAAAGGGGGTCCTTTATCAATGTTAAAAAAGTGTTGATAAAGTCATAGGTGGAAACAATTTGGTGTTAATATAATAGCACACCCATAAAAAACCTATAATATTAAACAATTCTCTATACAATTAATTGAAATCATGAATAAAAAAATCTACCCATGGTATATACAAAGACACTAAAATATACATTTCAGAAAAAAAATTTATATACTCACATTTACTATTATTCAAAAAAAATTAAAAACATTAATATTTCATCTTTGGATGCCCATGATCCCCTCTCAGAAATGTCTACCCATGGTATTAGTTTCTGAAAAAATCCTCTCAACCCGATCAAAAGATTTCGCCTATATAAGAAAACAAAAAATAGTATTAGTAATACTATAAAAAATTAAATTAAAGATTAATATGAAAGAATGAATTAATAAAATGTCGATATTTAATAAAAAATACATAGTTAGAGTGACACCAATCACATTGTTCATCATATTGAGGTGAGGTTAATTTCTACATGTCATAAATGAGTTTAGGATCGTTGTGTTAAACTGTCATAACAATCTGAAGGTGTTCGATTGATTTTGATTAGGTACCTTTTTCTTTTACTAAAATTAATGTCAATTTTAAATAATGAAACATTTGGAGTTACATCGTCCACACTGTGCATCGAGTTGAGATGTGGTTGTTTCCTACTCATCACAAATTACTAATGAATCATTTTTTAAAATATAAAACAATATGAATGTTTTTCCTCATTATTCAGTATGCTAGTTTTTTTACTAAAATGTCATTTAAAACTAGAAACATGCATTTTGAGTTATCTATATCGCATCGTACAATGGTTTGATGTGAGACTGATTCTTAAACATCAAACAGGCCTTATGGATCTATGTCCTAAATAATCAATACAATCGGAGTGTTTTTTATCAGTTTTCAGTGAGGGGTATATTTTGAACTATAATATCAATTTTAAAATCATGATGAACACATGGAGTTATATTGGCCAAAACATGCAACATATTAATTTATGGTTGATTCATACACATCACAAATGGCTTATAAATCATTTTACTAAAATATCAAAATAATATGAATGTTTTTTCTCAGTTTTTAGTATGTCCCTTGTTTTTTACTTAAATTGATGTCAATTTAAATTAAAATGATGGACTTGTTGTCATACTGATCACATTGTGAAACGTAATGAGGAGATGTTAATAACTACATCTCACAAATGAATTATGAACCATTTTTCAAAAATATAAAAATAATCTGAATACGTTTGATCATTTTTTGGTATGTCACTTTTTCTCTTTACTAAATTTGTTGTCACTATTAAATAAAAAAGAGAAATTTTGAGTTATACGAGACACACCATCTGTCAGATTGAGGTTTTGATATTTTCTGCCTATCAAAAATTTCTAATAGATCATTTTCATAAATTATCAAAACAATATGAATGTGTTTTCTCAGTTTTCAGTATTTCAAGTGTGTTTTTTACAAAAATATATTTTCAAACTAGAAATATAAATTTTGAGCCCTACCAATCGCATCATGCAACTGTTTGAGGTGAGACTACTTTATCCACATCATAAATGACTTATGAATTGCTCTCCTAAATTATCAAGACAATCAAAGAACATTTTCATGTCTTTCAGTAAGGGACATTTTTTGAACTAAAATGTAAAATTTAAACTAATAATGGACACTTTTAGTCATACAATTCACACTAGGAATCGGATTAAGGTATGGTTGATTCTTACACACCATAATTGGAACAATTATCATTTTCCTAAAGTATCAAGACAATACGAATGAGTATTATTGATTTTCAATATTTCATTTGTTCTATCTACAAATATTAATATCAATTTTAAATAATATGACACATTTATAGTCATAGTGGTCACACCATGCATTTTATTGAGGTTTGGTTGACTCCTATATGTCAAAAATGACTCATGGATCATTTTCCTAGAATATCAAAACAACCTGAATGCATTTTCTTAGTTTTTAGCACTTCACTTGTTCTTTTTACTAAAATTAATGTAAATTTGAAATAAAAAAAGACACTTTGAGTTATACTGGCCACAACATGTGATGAATTGAGGTGTGTATATTTCCTTCCTATCAGAAACTATTGATGAATATTTTTTGTAAAGTATCTAAACAATCCAAATATGTTTTGTCAGTTTTCAGTATGTCATTTGTTTTTTTATTAAAATGTCATTTCAAACTAGAAACACACATGTTGAGTCATATCAGTCGAATCATCTATAATTTTGACATGAGAATTCTTCATAAATGTCAAAAATGACATATGAATCTATTTTATAAATTATCAAGTCAATCAGAGTGTGTTTTATTAGTTTTCAATAGGAGACACATTTTAAATTAAGGATTTAAATATTTAATTTATATTATGTTAGTGTAGTATAGAACATAAAATATTAAATGTAAAATCATTCTATATTAAAAAAATTCCATATCATTAAATTATAATTTGCCGCCTCAAATCCCTATCTCTCACGAGTATGAAAATCTTCTAACAAACCATGCCGACTCAAACAATGGGATCCACTGGTATAATGAAAAACTTCTTATGTGAGTTATACTAAAAATAAATAAATTAAACATAAATATGAAAAAATACCACCACTTATATGGACGTAAAATCTTCAGGAAAAAAATTTACGTTCATCCATCATGTATAATGCCTATTAGTTTCTAAGAAAATAAATATTGTCCTGTGAATGTAAGCCTTTTAAAACAATTACAGTAATAATAGAAAAATATAAATACACACAATATTAATAAATATTTTAAATGAAATAGTAATTATCTTAAAAAATATTCTATTTTTTTTATGAAATATGATCTCTCTTATAAATTTACAAACATAATAACAACAATATTTTCCATTTTTTTGTTTCAAAAACTACATAAACATTGAGTAGAATTAGTAATTTGTTTATATGTGTTTGGATAGTTAAATCTTATTATATAAACCCTGATACTTGTCTACCTGTAGAAATTTTGATGGTCCTTGTGCTTATCCCCAGACCTCATTCCTTGTTTTTCAAGATATTGATGCACCACCCTATCATAACAAAATCATCATTAAAACATAATTTAAATTATATAACTTAATGTTTAGTTTTGAAATATTGGATATAGTGTATTACATATTGACAAACTACATCATGTATCGTCGTTTTTTTGGATATCCGTGTATTGAATCTCGGAAATAAATAAATATATTATATAAATTGATTTCAATGAGCATAAAATGTTGCCTAAAATAATAATAATTAATGAATGAAATGAAAATATATTTGAAATTATTAAATTATAGAGTTTTACCCCAAAAATGTTGGTATTAAGGTGAGTTTTTCATTAATTTTTTTTCTTTCGAACAATTTGACTAGGCATGACACTATTTCATTATTTTTTTTATTCTATTTTTGGTTGTTATGTAGATTTGGTCTAAGGACTAATTAGCTAAAAAATTAGGGGTAAATCTCTCAAATTTCTTTTCATATACACACCTACCAAAAATAGGAAATGTATTTAGACAAAATTTACATATAATATCATCTTTTGGAAAATAAAATCATGAAAACATAACTCATGTATACATTTCCAACTATGGATCCCACACAATCATATTCGAGGATTTAATTTACATTATTAACACCAATTAAGACATAAAATTCATCTCCGTACAATTTTTTTTCAAAATAAACTATGTGACCACAACTATTTCTTAACTATGTATCCACAAGAACCTTCAATGTTAATAAGTGTGGATATATGTGTTGGAGTTGTTCCCCTAAAACCGATAACTTTTGTACTTCATGATAATATATATTCATGTTTTTTAATACCAATAATCTTTTTATCACATCATGATTATTCTTCTATGTAATAATGAATGTGATAATGTCCTAAGAGTTTTTCTCAAACTAAAAGGTCATAGTAGTTCCCCTCTTTGATGAGAACCCGAAAGTGTTATGACACTATTCTTAGATATATTTTCTATATCAAGATGATATAATTTGAGAGAAACATATGATATAGGCCATCAGGTGAGGAGATTCATATGACTTTGAGGCACCTTCACATGGTGTACGCCCATGGTGATATCTAGTAGGATATTACGATAATGAGAACAGAAATTAGAAAAGACACATTTATAAGTGTCATTAGATGTTCTTATATGTGTACATGTATATTGGTCCTTAGAGTTGTTTATTATTACTAACGGATATTATGAGTAGTGCACTTAGATGTTTTGATGTAAACCATGATTATAGATGTTCGCGGCCAAGTACGATATGTTGGGTGTGTCACGAATAATATTTCATTAGTGAAAAATTCAAGAAAGTATTTTTCCCATCTGTTATTCAATGAATGATAACATCTTAGTCCCTTTGATGGAAATTATATAGACAAAATAAATCCATGTTCATGGTGATCAATAAGAAATTTCTATTTCTAGGAAGTCAAAGAAAGAGATATCGAGAATATAGGTTGATGGCACTGGAAGGAAACTTGATCGATTAGAGATATTGTGATAAAGGGGTTATATTAAATGGTAATAATTTGTATAAGGTTACATTTTATTGTGGAATTAACTAATTTCTCTATTGATGCCTTGGATTGTTGGTATATGTTAACCTTGGAATTTATGCCTGTTTTCATAATGCCACTGAGAAAGAGGCAGAGAGGTTCACACACTAATTATGTTGAGTATCTTAGTTAAATAATGTATTATTTAAAAAGTTGAATACATATTATTCTAGTTCATGGTTTATTAATTATTCATGTATTCCTGATCACATTTATCATGTCACTAGTTATTTGAAAGAATATAATGTGAGTTGAATAATTAATAAATATTGAGGAGGATTGGTGGACCAAGTTTAATTGTCTAGTGAGAAATAATAATATTTAATAATATTGGATTAAATAATATTTAATTATATCTCTCTAGTTAATCTCATTCCTAGAAATAATAATGTTGTTGTTGTTATTTGAGATGGAGGTTTCTCTAGAATTCATACAATAATAAAGGCACTTGTAAAAATTATTTATTATTACCCTAGTTAAATAAATGTTTGGTTATTATATTCTAGTGTTATCCAATTTCTAGAAAACAAATGAAAAGAGGTGTTGTGCACAAAAAATTGGAGATAAAACTCTAAATCCTAGAGAGTTCTTCCCTCTCCAAGAACGCTATCAAGAGTGAGAGAGATCCTCCTCCACCAGATCTAGGAGAATGCTTTGGAAGTTGTTCTCAAGTCGATCAAAGGCGGACATTTCAAGCATCAGGATCTTCTGTGCTAGAACATGAAGACTCCTTCAGAAACATCCAATGCTGTGAAACATGTGTCGATCACCACTAGAGTGGATATACCCTTCATCTCTACAATTTAATGAAGGCACACTAAAGATTTGTGGTCTAATGCGTCAACGAAGAAAGGATCACCTGTAGGTAATTATTTAAATAAATTAAATTAATTATAAAAAAATATATTGATCCTCTATCTTGGTTCTAGGTTTCTATTCATTTTTCTAAATCTTTCATTCAATTTCGTTGATACTGGT
The DNA here is from genome assembly GCA_963277665.1 of Viscum album. Lineage (NCBI taxonomy): Eukaryota > Viridiplantae > Streptophyta > Magnoliopsida > Santalales > Viscaceae > Viscum > Viscum album. The sequence goes on from OY728123.1 coordinate 674,991,433, forward strand.
GTTCATGATTGTATTGTTCCCAGATTTTTCATTGAATATGGAAAAAATAAAGTTGGGAATTGTCCCTCCCGTGCTTCCGCTATGCCCGGAACCTAAAATTGGTTTCATAGTGGGAAGATTATTGATTATAATTATATAAATAATTATTTTATGATTTACTCATTAATAATTTAGTTTTTTAATTAATTTTTAATCATTCCTTTTAATTTCAATTACACGTGCTGTTCTTTTTCCTATCGTATCTCATAGATCTAACAGAAATGAATAATTTTCTAATTAAAATTAAATTATGGAAATCATCCAGAGGTGCCAAGGGTTCTGTCATCATGACATATACGTACATCTTGTGTAGTCTGATATACATTTCGTGTAGTTGTGTTCAATGAATCAGGAGTATTTCGACAATTACTCAACCAGTGTGAATTAATGACATGTGGTGTAGTTAATTATTACACCAAAATATTGACCAGGATAGACTAGAACACGGTATGCTAGACTACACATTTTTCGGTTCACTAGACATGGCATGTAGTCCCTTTCGAGTCAGGGATTGGAAGTGTATTTTATATAGGGTCTAAATGACCAGTGACCAGGTGACATAGATTCAGCACATTGTGTGGCCATTTAGACATGACATGTACTCCGTGATTTCCAATTACGCCTCACTCGCCATGTCCCCAGGAACGTACTTCAAATACATGGTGAATATTCTACAGACCATGTAGATTAGATCTACAAGAATTTTTCTTTTACCAGTTATGCAAATTCAAATTTGTTATATTATATAACCAGTGATACATGTACTTGCATGTGGGAATAATGTTTAGATATTCCATGTGATACGATTATATATATATATATATGTTTTTTAACATCTATGTAATATTCAAGATCTTCACACCATGTATGAGTTGAATTATAGTTATTATTCAATGTTCATGCTATATTTCAAAAAGAATAAAGTTTATAAAAGTATAATACATGTTGGGTAGTTCTGGATGGGTATTCACTAGGTTTCCAACAAGGTACAAGTTATGTACATAGTTACTTTTAAATGAATTTATTAATTTGATTAAAATTATAATGGATCAGAATATCAAGGGAATTGAGAAAAGGTTTAAGATAAAGGAATGATTAATTAAAGATAATAATTAATCGATGCGACCAAGATTTATCTTAAATTATAATGATTAAGGAATTGAATGCTAGTTTTATTAAATGCGTAATTCATTGCATACATGTGGATGATCATGATATTGACTAGACCTTTTTATGTGATTGGTTTCCCTTTTAATTTATTATTATATTAAATTATTGGCATATATACCTATTATCCTCATTAATATTTAGGGCCTTCATGTCCACAGTTTATTTTATTTAAACTACCTTTTACCCCTAACTTGTGTGTGAGTAAAATAATTTGTAATAGATGGAGCTCACATGATAGTGGAGGTAGTTCATGTTAGAAAATGAGGTGAAACCAATCAAAGGAGATACAAAGGCGGAAATGTGGAAGGCTATAAACACGAACCTGATTTCTTTAAGGTGTTTCTCCCCTAGCTCAGCGGTTAGTTTATAAATTGTTAGATAAACTAACCATTAGAACAAGCACAGGATCATAACCATTATTTTATTTCTTATTTTTTAATGGTTATTCATTATGGATGTTTTTTCCTGATCACATAATTAATGAATTAACAAGAATACAAGGGGGAACTAAAATAAACTCGCTTATGCATAAATATTATCTAATACATGGTTATTCACTTAAGATTATCCTACATAATATTACCTATCATTTAAAAATATAAGAAATTGAAATTTACACATAATGTATAAAATCCGTCAATAAAATATTATGTCGGTATAACCTTCAATAACATTGGTTAGAATACATCCATAGTTTAAAGTTCTTGACCAGACAATGATGGGGTGATTTCAATTATTGGAGAATTCTAATTTGAGGTTTTGGGTTTACATGACTTAGTTTTCAGAAAGGGTTTACTTACAAAGTAGGACTTGGTGTAACTAAGAGGAAAAGGTTGAGGAAATCCAAAATTAAGGATTTTTGGATTTGGGAGTCCACTCAATCGATCAAGGAGCTACTAATTAATTTAGTTGACATTTTAAATTCCTACCTAAAACTATTGAAATTTCCTGACCACCAAAATTTTGGGTAATGCGAAGGAAAATATAAATTCTTGTTGGTAGAATTTCCAAGAAATAGGATATTCCCAAACCAATGGTGATGTATATTGTATTTTGATAAAATAATTGGAGACTAATGAATATTTATTTGTATTAATTTTATCAGATAAATTACTAAAATCTTATTCATCTTATTTGAAGAAACAGAATTAAAAATGACATAAAAAATATCATTGTGATCCATAATCGAGAAGGAAAACCTTCTCACATCATTAATTTCTAGATGTCGAAATGGAGCCTTCAGGTCATCCTTCCTCATAAAAGGGAACTATATGTGCTGGAATAACATTTACCAGTTGCGCCTAGAAATAAGGTGAGTGGTGTGGTGCTCTCTGTGTACAAGAAATATCTGAATAATGCTACAAATGTTTTGTGCCTCATGCTATCATCCATGAAGAATGTGATCTAGAAGAAACATGTGTAAATGGATTCTTATAACATGATGTCTCACCTTCAGGATCTCTATCAAGAGGCGGAATGACAAGAGATGTATGATATCTACAATTCTTTGTTCACCACTCATCTTGGAGAGTATGTTCTAGTTGGGCCACATGTAGTTAATATTATTTTCTACATTATTCTTTTGGACATCCTAGGTATTAAATTCCTAGATGATTTTCATACGAATCTCATCCAATCATCACTACCCAAGACCATCCGTAGTTTTATTGTGAATTATATTATGAGCAATAATGTGAAAAGTTTATCAGAACTTTTGACACTAATTCTCCAAGTGGATAAGGATATGTGGCATGAAAACCCCACAATCCTTATGGTGAATAGGAATAATAAGGAAAATGAAAAGGGTCCTAAGACCTATAAACTGACTAAATCCCCAAAGCACCATCTGACCAAGAATAAGAAGATCCAATGCAAGGTCAAGGGAAAGGAGGTAGTGTGTTTTTCATGTGGCAAGTCGGGCCACTATAAGTGGAACTACTCTTAGAGTATAGGGGAAGCCAAATTTGAGATTGTTATCAAGTGAAATATTTCCATTTCTAAACATTGGGTTTTGGATAAATCTTGTGGTGCTAACATATGTATTCAAATGCAGTAACCAAGTAGATTTTGGTAAATTTCAAGAGAGGTGGATCTAAGAGATTCTAGTGGTTTGAGACTGGATGCAATTTCCATTGGTGAATACTACCTTTCATTTATGACCAATATGATTTTGGGTTTTCATGACTGTTAATATGAACCAAGTGTTACCAGGAACATAATTTCTATATCATGTTTACATAGAAATTGGTTTATATTCAAATTGTGAAATAAAAGTGGTTTGTTTTATAAAGAAAACCTATGTTATGGTATGAAACATTTAAACAATGGTCTATATGTATTAAATTAAAATAACCAAGTGTTGAAAATAAATAATGAATCACGTCCAAATGACTCATATAATACCTAGTTGTGGCATCACCGTCTAGGTTATGTAAAAGAGAATCACGTGACAAAGCTCTTTCAAGATGGTTATTAAGACTCTTCTAAGCTAAAACCATTAGATAGATGTCACACTTGTTTACAAGTTATAATGACCAAACCACCATTTATTGGATAGGGTGAATTGGCCCCATAGATGCTATGATTAAAATAAACTGATGTGTATGGACAATTTCCAGTTGAAGATAGAAGTGGATATTTCTACTTCATAACTTTTGCTGATGACTTTAGTAGATATGGATAAATTTACGTGATGTGGTATATCTCTAAGTCCTTTGATAAATTAAAGTAATTCTATAAGAAATTATATAATCATCTTGGTAGGAATATAATGAATCTTAAATCAGATCGAGGTGTAGAATTTCGTAAACATGATTTCATCTATTTTTTATGAGTGTTTGAGATTCTATCTCAACTCACTCCACCTTATACAAAATAATGGAATGGTGTTAGTGAAAAGAATAAGTGTAAATTGTTAGAAATATTATGGTAGATGATGAGTCATGAAGGTCTTATTTTATCCTTTTTTGGGATATGCATTACAAACTACAACCTAAACAATATACTAAGTACCGTTTAAAGAAGAAAACAAAATTCCCTCTGATCTATAGAGTTGAAAGACACCGTTTTTTTTTGCACACATGTGTATGGGGGTGAGAGGAATTTGTTAAGGATTTACCCAGAAACAAACTAGTTCCCTAGGGCATCAATTTTATCTTTATAAGGTATCCCAAGGAAAAAATAGATAGTACCCATAAAACACCTTAGATAAGAAAGTTATTGTTGATATAAAATCCGTATTTCTTGAGAGGAATAACATCCTAAAAAGGATAGTGGTAGCAATATTGACTTCAATTAAGTTATTCTCAATAATACACAAGAGTTGGTATAGAAAAAAGTTCCACAGGTCCCCGTGGAAGAAGTGGCTCTTGAAACACAAGTACTATATAAGAGTGTAAGAGATGTAAGGGAACCATAGAGATATGGTTTTCATATCATAGAGGATAGTGACTAATTATTTTTTGGATAATGATGATCCTATGTACTATAAATAGGATGTATAGAGAACATATTCCACAAGAAGGCCAAAAGTGATGAATTTTGAGATGGATTCCATGTATCAGAACCCAATTTGGGTTCTGGTCGATGCGCCAGTTTAGGTAAATATTATTGGGTATAAATGGGGATTCTAGAAGAAACTAAACATGAGAGGTAAAGTAAGTACATATAAACCAAGACTAGTGGATAAATGTTTTAAACAACATCATGGAATTTACTGCGATGGATACCTTTTCCCAGTTTCCATGTTTAAACAAATAAGAATAATATTTTCCATAACATATTACAATGACTATGAGATTTGGCATATGGATTTAAAAACTGAATTCCTTAATGGGAACCTTCAGGAAGATGTCTACATGACACAACCAGAAGGGTTTGAGAAACCGGTTAATGGAAAAAGTATTTATAAGTTTAATATATCCATTTATGGATTTAATAAAGCATTATGGTCATCGAAAAATTGATTTAATGAATCTATAACAAAAATTTGTTTCATTAAAAATGAATGTGAGTCGTGTGTTTACAAAAGTTTTTGCGGGAATGAGTTTTTTATCCTATTAGTATATGTTGATGACATATTACTTATTGCAAACAAAATACTAGTCTAAAAATCTGTTAAGGACTAGTTAAACAAGTGCTTCTTTATGAAGGACTTAGCTAAAGAAGCCTACATTATTGGGATCAACATCATTTGTGATAGATCCAAGATGCTTCTTGGACTAATCCAAAATACATATATTGACCAGATACTAATGATATTTAGTATGTAACAATCAAAGAGGGGATTGGTTCTAGTGTCACATGGTTACATCTTTCTAAGAAAATGCATCCCCAGACAGAATAAGAGAAATATATAATGAGAAAGATCTCATACACTTTAGTGATAGGATCAATCATGTTTATCATGTTATGTAAAAGTCATTATGTTGCATATGGATTTTTCATGGTAGGAAGATATCAAGCATATCCTGAAGAACAACATTGGCCTATAGTTAATACTATACTCACGTACCAGAGATGTACTAAGGATATGTTCATTGTGTATGGATGAGAAGCACAACCTGTCATCAGAGGGTATGATAATTCTATTTTTCAAAAAGATCAGAATGATCTGAAATTGCAATTAGGATATTTTCTTCACCTAAACGAAGGAGCTAGGAGCTGGAAGAGTTGAAAGAAGCCAGTTGTAGCTGATACTATATAGGAGTCCAATTATGTTGTAGCATTGGATGCATCCAAGGAATTTGTTTTGATTTGGAACATTTTCTAGGAGCGTGATGTGGTACGTAGCAGTAAATACCCAATTACATTTTATTATGATAATAATACAGTGGTGGCTCTTGAAAAAGAGCTAAGGTCACATCAATGGAAAAAGCACATAGTATGGAAGTATCACCTCTTGAGGTATTTTTATAAAAGGAGTGAAGTTGCAGTGAGTAGAGTATCCATAGAAGAGAACATGGTGGACCCCTTGACTAATGTCTTATCTTACTAGAAGCATGTGTATCATGTCAGATCTAGAGGACTAAGGGTTGTTAGCTATTGGATCTAGTGCTAGTGGGGGTCTATTGGAGTTCTTTCCATAGAACAAAATTAATTTGTGCTTTATGATAACATATATTCATGGGTTTTGAATATCAATAAACTTATTATCGCATCATGATTGTTCTTATGTGTAACATTACATGTGATAATGTCCCAAGAATAATTATCGCTCTAAAAGGCCATAGAAGTTCCCCACTATGATGAAAACCCAGAAGTGATATGACACTATTCATAGATATATGTTTTATACCCAGATTCTATCATATGAGGGACAAAAATTACAGAGGCTATCAGGGGTGTAGACTCATAGGACATTGAGGAACCTTCTCATGGTGTAAACCATTGGTGATATTCAGTATGATATTAAGAGAATGAGAGATGACAGTTGGAAATCCACATTTATAAGTGTCATTGGATGTTCCTATCTACATATGTGTGTATTGGTCCTTATATCTCAAGATTTTTATTAATGGATATTATGAGTCACACACTTATATTTATTGACGAAAACCATGATGACAGATGTTCACGACAAAGTAGGATATGATGGGTGCATCACGAGTAATATTGCATTGATGAATAATGAAAGAAATGATTTATCTCTATTTTTCTTTAACAGAAGATAATATCTATGGAAAATTGATGGAAATGATATAGCCTATATAAAACCACGACCATGGTGATCAATAGAAATGTTCTATTTTTAGTAATTCAATGAAATCGATATCAAGCATATATGTTGATGACACTGACATGAAAAATTCTCAATTATAGATATGTTTATAAAGGTATTTTATTACAAGGTAAGTGTTCATATATGGTGACATGCCATAATGAAATTAACTTCTTTCTCTATGGGTGTCGTAGCGAGTCACTAGATGTTAACCTTGGACTTTATGTAGGTTCACCTAGTGCCACGAAAAAAGAGGCCAAGAGGGATACAAAAGAAGTGTATCCAGTATCTCAGTTAAATAATTTATTTCATAAAAATTTGAAAAAAATTTATTCCCAATCGTGGTTTAATAATTATTCATGTATTCTTAGTTGTATTTATTCCATCAATACTTATTTGATATATTTTATTGTGAGTAAAATAATTAATAAATATTGACGATGATTGGAAGATTGAGTTTAATGGTCCAATGAGAAATAATACACTTTTATATTCTTTGATTAAAAATATTTAATTATAACTCACAAGTTAAGTGCATGTCAATAAATAATAATGGTGTTGTTGTTATTTGACATGGGGGTTTCTCTTGGATTAATAAAACAATTAGGGAACTTATGAAATTTTTTAATTATTAACCTATTGAATTAGATACCTGGTTATATTATTTTCTTATTATTAAAGTGCTATCAAGAAACATCAAGTGGTGTTGTGCACAACGGATTGGAGAAATAGCTCTTAGGGCTAGAGATTCCATCCCACTTCAATAACGATCTCAAGAATAAGAGTGATCCTCCTCCACCAGATTAAGAAGAATGATTTGGAAGTGGTTCTTAAGGAGATAAAATGTAGACGTCGAAAGCACAAGGATCTTCTGTGCTAGCACCTGGAGACTCCTTCGGTGATGTTCGGATATATGTGGAACATGTGCAGATCATAGATGTAACCACCAAGCTTCCACGATATGCCTCTCTTTCAATAATGTAATAGCTTGCATTGTACGCAAGTTTGAGTTCTAACACACCGCGACCAATAAAAGTAGCAGTTATGAATAGTAATACACAATTTTTGAAATTATATAAATTTTATATTTCAAAATGGACTTCATTTTTGTATTCGGAATATCGAAATTATCCTAAGCTGAATTTTTTGTAATTTTCTGAGAACTTCCAAATTTTTATGAATAGTGAAAAATACTTAAAAATAACTTTTTTAATAAAAACAATTTAGAGTGATAAATTAAACTATTGAGTGGTTTTAAAGTATAATTAAAATATATTTTTACCGTTTTATCCAATGGTTGTCATTAGAATTAATTTCACTTTGAAATTGGACATAAACAATTGTCAATCTTTTGATATATATATTTTCTTAAAAACACAATATGTGTTGTGATAGCGAGAATTAACTATAAAATTAATTAATGAAAATTATATGTTTGGAATTTTGTAAAATAGACATCATTTTTTAATTTGGAATATCAATTATAGCTTAGGGTGAAATTTTGGCATTATTCTGAAAAACTTCAATTTTTGATGAATAGTGAAACCACTAAGTGGTAGTTAAAAAACTGATTTTTTGTTTAAATTAAAATTTAACACTTCTATGAATTTAATTTCAAAAATCTGACATACATGGTTTTCATTATGAATTAAAATGTGGTTCAATGGGATTAAAATAATTTTCTTGGTGAATAGTAACTTTTAAGTTTAATTAATCGTGATTAAAGTTAATTAGTGAAATTTAAGGTAAAAATGATATTATAAAAATATGAAAATACCCTTACACTTGTCCTACCCTTATTGGATGAGTCATGGCCGACCAAAAAATACATGGGTCAACTTGGGGACCCCATACATCCACTTGGGTAAGAAAATGACATTAATAACTTTTTATTTAAAGTAAAAATAAAATTGTCACAAACATGTGTTGTTTTAATAAAGATATTATTACATGGGGTAATATAAGTTAAGGTTTTGACTATAAATATTAATTAGAAAGATAAAAATATTACCTACTTCATGATATTTTTTATATAATTTTTAGATATTAAATAAATTAAATATTTTAGGACACCATGATCATGCAGCGATTACCTCATTAATTAATGATTTAAATAAAATGAAAAGATAATGTAAAATCTAAGACTTACACTTTTCAAAAACCTATTTTATGGGTAGATTTTGAACCCTTATATCCTTATCCTAGAAATATATAATTTTGGGTCCTTTGAAATCCGAAACACACATCATAATAATGTATCGTTTTATGACAGTCCAAGAGTGCCCCTCCTCTCCTCTTATAAAAGGCCCCCACCAATACCACCTTATTCACACCATCAAAGCCATTTGGCTCGGCTAAACTCTTCCCAAATACTCTCTCAACATCCCTCTATTACTCCTAGAAGCCTCACTTTGGGCAGAATGCTTCCCAAGGAAGCTTTTGGATCAAATCAAAAAAGAGTTACCCGATTTTAAGGTAATGTCTTCTCTTATGTTATTTTGTTTTATTTTGCTTCTCCAACCCCTTAAAATATTTTTATTCCTTTATTTTGTATTAAAAACAGTATCTTAAATATACTAGTATGTTGGTATGAGAAGGATTTGATTTACACTTACACACACCTCCGTCAAATCGATAAAGAACATACTCTTTCTGTGGGTGGCGAAATACTGCCTCACGAAATTATGATTGTTCAAATATTCATTTAACACCATTAATGGTGGCCATTATGATGACATGATTTTTATATATGATATATATTATGTTTTTGTTTTCCTTATTATTCTGTACTTTTCATTTATGTCATACCTTTATGATTTCCATTATGGGTAAACACGATAATTTCATTTTAGGAAGTGCGGACTACCGCCCCCTCAAACTGATTTGAATCGTTAATGCCATATATGGGACGTATAAAAAATGGAGTAAATGGTATTATATATGATATTATACTGGAATTATAATACACCTTTATATCATTATGATTTCATTCCATTAAATATGAAATAGAAATGAAAGTAGCGTTCATGCGTACGTACGACTTACCATCTCCATGAACGGTGCATTTCATTTCTTACCTCTAAATGATACATAATATTATGAATGAATGTATATACTGGATATATATGATATATATGATATCTACATCAAGAATATAATTTTGTAGATAATGGATATTCTACCACATAAACAACTTGTAATTATAAGAAGTTTATTTTTGACTCAAGTTCCAAAGATCAACAAAACGACCGTTATTAACTTAAATAATTACATAATGTTAATAACATGGTAATAAGTGATATAAAAGGAATAATGAACTTGAAAAAGGTTCTTAATCAATTAGAAATTAACTCTAGTTTATTATTCAGGAGCTTAAATAATGATCGAGTCAAGTCGGACACGAGGTAAGGGAACTTCTTAACCCAATTCCTGTTCTTTGGGTCAATCTTCTACTTTCAAATTATGTCATGATATTGTTATATCCTATCCTATATTTGTACTTTCATTATGTGTACTTATAGTGAATACACATAATAGATCTATTTTATTTAAAAAATTATCTTTTTAAGGGACTTCGTCTCAATCTCCATTCATTGAGGCATATTTTGTTCTATACACAAACTTCTTTTATACGGTTTATAAACCCCTTTGACTTTTACCTTTATTCAAAAGGAATATTTTTATACGATTCATTTTACTAAATGAAAAAAAGTAATGTCTTTCTTGTCATACGTATGCGGCGACAATGACTTCTCCACCGCCATGTCCATTATTTGAGTTTCGTCTTCCTCTACAAGCCATAAATTTTTTTAAATGAAAAATAAATACCAAGTTTTAATTTTGTTTTATTTTGGTATTGAAAACGGTTTTGAAAGTGTTTTTATTATCTCAATGTGTTTTATTGATATCTTGTGATTTAAATGTGGAAATCTAATGTCTCCTTTATGCATGTTTTATGTGATACGATTATGTTATGGTTTATGATATGTTTAAACCTGTTCATATGAGGAATTCATTGGAATTAATAAGTGATGGGTGGAGCCCACTATATCTCCTCGATGCATCGGTAAGTCTCATGAAACAATCTAGTGTCTTGGCATGAGGCCTTGACAAAATCTTATTTGTAGTCTTGGCATGAGGCCTTGGATACGTGGTTATGATAGTCGGGAATTATGCATTCCATCATTATGAAAGTGTTTATTGATATTGAATGTTATTATTCAACTAGTAGAATATCCATGTGAATAAGTAAATGGAATTATTGCATTTTATTTTTTCCATACTATGCTGAATTTCAAGTTTAAAAGGCTTTTTTTTGTTATAAATTTCCTTAAATGTTAATTTTTATTCATGAAAGCTTCCGATATATTGTTATCCTTACTGAGCATCTGAGCTCACCCCTTTCAATGTTTTAATTTTTCAAGGATGTGAAGAAGTATTTTAGGAATGACCTGAAGGGATAGTCTGAAGGGTATATGAGTGTGGAAAATGGAGACTATGTTATTGTAGTTTTTCACTTTATGATGTAATGTAATTTTTATGAATGTATCTAGTGTTTCCAAGGCTACTAAACTAATTGGTCTTTCGAGACTTGATCTTTTGTGATCATGCTGATGTTAAGTAATAATGCACTGACTCTGGGTAACTGGGGTTGGGGTGTTACAATTTGTATCAGAGGCAGTTTAGTACTAACCTTGGAAGCTAGATTTAGATAAACTCTGATTAGAGGACATAGCACAAAGATAGACTTTGAGGATTATTATAGAATAACTTCCTAGAATTTTGGTATTATAGAGATTTTGTGAGTTTTTCGAGAAATATATCCTTGTCTAGACACGAGCAGGTAGAGGCGGCTCTGGCACAGATGTACCTAGGGGTAAAACCCAAAAACACCGATTTGAGCTAGACTCGAACGAGAACTGGTGCACGACAACGGGTCTTGTTGCACTCTTGGTTACGTCACTCCCAGGGGATATGCTTAGGATAATTCTAATTTTCTTTACAAACCAATATGAAGGGTTTATGAGTATATAATTCCTCAAAGAAAACATTTTTATGATTATAGTTCAATTTATGTTAAGTGCTTTACAAGTATGGAATAATTTATTTTGATTCATAAACTAAAATAGTTTATGCCATTGTTTAGAAATGACACCTAGTGGAAGGAATGGAAACTATATCAATGCACGCACTCCATGAAGGGATTACCCCCCTGCTCAACATAAGTATAGTGGAGCTGGTGATACAACTGGTGCTAATCAACTTATCACCATATTGGGACAACTCACTCAAGTTATGAATAATAACCTTACTCGTATGGAGCACTCTGATCCGAAATTTGGAGGATCAATGATAGACTGCTTCATGAGGCAACAACCGCCAATATTTAATGGGGGTACGAATCTATTAGTAGGTGAGCAATGGATAAACTCCTTAGAGAAACTATTCTATGCCTTGGGGAGTGGCGAAAGGGAGAAGGTTGTCATGGTAGTTTACTACCTCACTAGAGATGCCGATCAATGGTGGTTGCTGATTCAAAACCCAAAGGAAGATGAAGAAGTATCAAGTATGGAATGGAGAGAGTTCAAAGAGATTTTCTTTGAATAATAATTTCCACCTGACCATCGATCTGATATGGAAAGGCAATTTCTGAGTCTGATGCAGAAGGAGGAAGATAATGTCGCAAAGTATGAGGTTAACTTTACAAGGTTGGCAAGGCATGTAGCAGATTATATATGTAACCCAAGAAGTAAGATTTATCGTTTTTTGATGGGTTAAAACCATTTCTCCGTTGAGCCTTAGTATCACAATCTTTCTCAAAATACTAAGATATAGTCTCATGTGCTATCAAGATAGAAAAGGAATTCTCTAAGTCTTATGACAACAATGTAAAGAAAGAGAAGAAGAGAACGGTTGAACAAGATAAAAATAAAATGAAAAAGGGAAAGAAGGATTTTCTATTATGCGATAATTGTGGGAAGAATCACCCTGGTACTTGCCTAAAAGGAATGAGAGTTTGTTATAAATGTAGAGAAAAAGGTCACCAAACTCGTGATTGCAAGGGAAAGAAAGAGCCTATCAATTTTGAATGCTACAATTGTAGGGAAATGGGGAATTATGAAAATGAATGTCCTAATCATTAGGGAAACTTACCTCAGAAAAGGCCAAGGGATCAAGGAAAATCTTATGTTGTTACTATAGTTGAAGTGGAATAATTAATTTATTTGTGATTTTGGACTCAAGGATTATATTCTGGTTATAAGAATAATGTGATATATATAAGGATTGTACTGCAGTACTTGTTGTTTTTATTAAGGTTTTAATATGATGAAGGTAATCATATCTTTATATGTGAAAATAAGAGAATCTTTACTTTGTTTGAGGAATCTAATTATACAATTGATTTTGGAATTTAGAAACCTTTTAGAGAAAGTCTGGATGGAGGTATTTTGGATAACTATAAAGGTTGGAATGGATTAAGTTGAACTTTGGATAGTATTGTTTAATGTTAAAATATTTATGAAGATTATTTTTGGAATATTATAATACTATAGTTTTAGGAAAAGGAAAACCTATAGGTCGGGGGATAACCCGTCACGTTGGACAAAGATGTAAGAATCGAACCCCCAACCATAGTGTGACATGCCTTTATTACCTACCACTAGCCTACAAGAAGTCCTTAGTTATTACAAAATAGTTTTCTTAATCTAAATGGTATGTGTTAATATTTGGAACCTTATACAATTATGATAAATGGAATATTTTGAGTTTTATTACCTTTTGGAGTGAATTATGGGTTTGTGGTAAAAAATTATTAAATAATGAAAGTCTATATGATAAGTAAGTATATTTCCTTACGTTTTTTGTAAATCTCCTAAATAAATTCCTAAACTTTATGAAATGCAACTTAAAACAAAAAATTTGTTGGTTACCTTTTCCAATTGGGGAATCATCGACCGTTTAACCAATCACAAGTTTGTGATTTTCTTATAGTTAACTTTCTACTAATCCTATTTTATACAACTCTCCCTCAGACCTTGATGGTTTTGTTTTCCTCCATATCCATATTTTTATAGAATACTAGTATGGGCTATCTCAGGTGACCTTTGTACTTCTCTTTATTTATTTTAAAATTATATTTTTATTAACCCTATTTCCAATGTGGGTTTTCCACAAAGGTATTTTCTATTTTCAACCTTTTATTTTCAAAGAAAAATTTCAAATTGCAAGGGAACAGTTTATTGAATGAGGGGAGAATGTAACACCCCGATCTTCCACGATACGCCTCTCTTTCAATAATGAAATAGCTTGCATTGTACGCAAGTTTGAGTTCTAACACACTGCGACCAATAAAAGTAGTAGTCACAAATAGTAATACCCTCTTTTTGAAATTATATAAATTATATATTTCAAAAGGGAATTCATTTTTGTATTCAAAATATCGAAATTATCCTAAGCTGAATTTTTTGTAATTTTCTAAGAACTTCCAATTTTTTATGAATAGTGAAAAATACATAAAAACAACTTTTTTAATAAAAATAATTTATAGTGATAAATTATAATATTGAGTTGTTTAAATGTATAATTAGAATATATTTTTACCATTTTATCCAATTGGGGTCATTAGAATTAATTTCACTTTGAAATTGGACTTAAACAATTGTCAATCTTTTGATATACGTTGTTTCTTAAAAACATGGTATTTGTTGTGACAATGGGAATTAATTATAAAATTAATTAATGAAACATATATGTTTGGATGTTTTTAAAATATTCATCATTTTTTAATTTGGAATATCAATTACAGCTTAGGGTGAAATTTTTCCATTGTTCTGAAAAACTTCAATTTTTGATGAATAGTGAAACCACTAAGTGGTAGTTAAAAAATTGATTTTTTGTTTAAATTATACTTTACCGCTTCTACGAATTGAATTTCAAAAATCCGACATACATGGCTGTAATTAGGAAGTAAAATTTTGTCCAATAGGATTAAAATAATATTTTGGTGAATAGTATCTTTTAAGTTTAATTAATCACAATTAAAGTTAATTAGTGAAATTTAAGGTAAAAATGATATTATAAAAATATGAAAATACCCATACACTTGTCCTAAACTAATTGGATGAGTCAAGGCCGACCATGAAAATCCATGGGTAAACTTTGGGACCCCATGGAGCCACTTGGGTAAGAAAATTACATTAATAACATTTTATTTAATGTAAAAATAAAATTTTCATAAACATGTGTTGTTTTACTAAAACAATTATTACATGGGGTTATCTGAATTAACGTTTTGACTATAAATATTCATTGGAAAGATAAAAGGATTCCCTACATCATGATATTTTTTATATAATTTTTCGACATTAAATAAATTAAATTTTTTATGACACCATAATGATGCAGCGATTACCTCATTAATTAATGATTTAAATAAAATGAAAAGATAATGTAAAATATAAGACTTAAACTTGTCCAAAACCTATTTTATGGGTCTATTTTGAACCCTTATCACCTTATCCTCGAAATATATAATTTTAGGACCTTTTAAATCCGAAAAAAACTTCATAATAATGTATCATTTTATGACATTCTAAGAGTTCCCCTCCTCTCCTCTTATAAAAAGCCCCACCCACTACAACCTTATTCACACCATCAAAGCCATTTTTCTCAGACAACCTCTACCCAAATACTCTCTAAACATCCCTATCATACTCCTAGAAGCCTCACATTGGGCAGAATCCTTCCCAAGTATTCTTTTGGCTCAAATTAAATAAGAGTTACCCGATTTTAAGGTAATGTCTTCTCTTGTGTTATTTTGTTTTATTTTTCTTCTCCAACCCCTTAAACTCTTTTTATTCCTTTATTTTGTAACAAAAAAAGTATCTCTAATATACTAGGATGTTGGTACAAGAATTATTTGATTTACACTTACACACACCTCCGTCTAATGGTTAATGGACATACTGTTTCTGTGGGTGGCGAAATACTGGCTCACGAAATGATGATTGTTCAAATATTCTTTTAACGACTCAAATGGTGGACATTATGATGAAAATATTCTTATATATGATATATATTATGTTTTTTTTTCTTATTATTATGTACTTTTCATTTATGGAATACCTTTATGATTTCCATTATGGGTAAACGCGATAATTTCATTTTAGGAAGTGCGGAGAACCGCCCCCTCAAAATGATTTGAATCGTTAATGCCATATATGGGACGTATAAAGGATGGAATAAATGATATTATATATGATATTATACTGTAATTATAATACACATTTATATCATTATTATTTCATTCCATTAAATATGAAATAGAAATGAAAGTAGCGTTCATGCGTACGTACGACTTATTGTCTCCATGAACGGTGCATTTCATTTCATACCTATAAATGTTACATAATATTATGAATGAATTTATATACTATATATATATGATATATATGATATATACATCAAGAATATAATTCTGGAGGTAATGTATATTCTACCATATAAGCTACTTGTAATTATAACAAGTTTATTTTTGACTCAAGTACCAAGGATCGACAAAACAACCATTATTAACTTAAATAATTACATAATGTTCATAACATGGTAATAAGTGATATAAAAGGAATATTTAAATTGAAAAGGGTTCTTAATCAATTATAAATTAACTCTAGTTTATTATTCAGGAGGTTAAAGAATGATCGAGTCATGTCGGACACGAGGTAAGGAAACTTCTTAACCCAATTTTCGTTCTTTGGGTTAATCTCCTACTTTCAAATTATTTAGTGATATTATTATGTATTATCCTGTATTTGTACTTTCATTATGTTTACTTTTAGTGAATACACATAATAGATCTATTTTATTTAAAAAATTATCTTTGTATGGGACTTCGTCTCAATCGCCCTTCATTGAGGCATATTTTTTTATACACAAATTTCTTTTATACGGTGTATAAACACCTTTGACATTTACGTTTATTCAAAAGGAATATTTTTATACGATGTGTTTTACTAAATGAAAAAAAGGAATGTTTTTCTTGTCATACGTATGCGGCGAAAACAACTTCTCTGCCACCGTGACCATTATTTGTGTTTCGGCTTCCTCTACAAGCCATAACTTTTTTTAAATGAAAAAAAATAGCAAGTTTTAATTTTCTTTTATTTTCGTATTGAAAACGGTTTCGAAACTGTTTTTATTATATCAATGTGTTGTATTGACATCTGGTGATTAAAATGTGGAAATGTTATGTTTACTTTATGCATGTTTTATGTGATATGATTATGTTATGGTTTATGATATGTTGAAACCTGTTCATATGAGGAATGAATTGGACTTAATAACTGACGGGTGGAGCCCACTATAGCTCCTTGATGAATCAGTAGGTCTCATGAGACAAACTAATGTCTTGGCACGAGGCCTTGACAAAATCTTATTTATAGTCTTGGAATGAGCCCTTGGCTATGTGGTTATGATACTCTGGTATTATGCATTACATCATTATGAAAGTGGTTATTGATATTGCATGTGATTATTCCACTAGTAGAATATCAATGTGAATAAGTAAATGGCATTATTTCATTTTATTTTTGCCATATTATGCTGATAATCAAGTTTAATAGGCTTTTGTTTTAGATATACATTTCCTTAAATGGTAATGTTTATTCATGAAAGCTTCTGCTATATTTTTATCCTTACAGAGAAACTGAGCTCACCCCTTTCAATGTTTTATTTTTTTCAGGATGTGAAGAAGTATTTTAGGAATAACCTCCTGGGATAGTCTGAAGGGGATATGATTGTGGAAAATGGAGACTATGTTATTGTAGTTTTTTACTTTATGATGTAATGTAACATTTATTAATGTATCTAGTGTTTCCATGGCTACAAAACTAATCAGACTTTCAAGACTTGAGGTTCTGTGATCATGACGATGTTACGTAATAATGCACAGACTCTGGGTAACTGGGGTCGGGGTGTTACAATAGATAGAGGAGATCTACCCTTGATCTCTAAAACGCAATGAAGGTGCACTATAGATCTTTGGTTGAAAGCAATAATGAAGAAGCAATCACCTTAGAGGTAATTATTTGATTTTATTAAATTACTTATAAAAAATATGTTGATCATCTCTATTAGATCCGAGATTCTATTACCTTTTCTAAATCCTTGATTCAATTCTACGGATACTAGAATTCATCATCGTATTGATCCTAGATTATTCATTGAATATGGAAAAAATAAAAGTTGGGCATCATCCCTCCCTCGCTTGCGTTGTGCCCATAACCTTCAGAATGGGTGGGGTAAAGGTGATTTCGGAAAATCTCTTTGATCGGTTGGTAGGTCCTTTAGATGGTTTTGAATCAATATTTCATTTCACCCCTTCCCTTTGTCTAACTGTAATAAAATTCATCATTTCAGACCTTTTTTCATTAATAGTTAAATAATTATCTTCAAAACTAAATTGTAAATGAATACCTCATTGTCAATTTTTTTTACCAAATGTGATGACCATGAAATGAATGTTCCAAAAACATGTTCACCCTTAATAATATATTACTCATTAATTGGAACAGGTAGATCAATGTTGGACTCAAGGTCCAAGCTAATCGATACTCTCACATGATCAATGCAACACATTTATAAAACGATCATTTCAACATTGTATAAAATCCATTGAAGCATGCACATACACCTCAACAACCATAATTAAACACGCTAAAATTTAAAATAAATATTCGATAACCAGGTATAGAAAAAACATCAATTCATCCCAAATCAATCATAAAAATGTTAATCAAAACCCAAACATGGATCCCACGTTCACTATAAGTTCCAACTCAAATGTGTTTTAACTTATTTATCCATTGAAAAATTTATATTTTATCCAAAATAGTCACCAAAATCACCCCATTGTAATGTCAATAATGATATTTTAACCTAAAAATACTTATAATGTTTCTAATATATCAATCCACCGCATGGAAACATGTTCTGACATTTAGATCCCTCGAAATTCATCAATTTTAATATTACCAAATTCATATACAACTATACGTAGAAATTTATCAAAAAATGAAAAGAATGTTCCCAAAAAAACAAATCAAACACTTTACTAATCAAAAAATCATTGTCTCACACTAATGAATCAATCCAAACACATAATTTAAACATCAAAAATATTTCAATCACTAAAGCCATATAATTAATCTTTCACTATCCTAGAATTTCATATCAAATAATAACATACCATAGATTTGGAGGTCTGGTGGCAGTATTAGGGATTGACACCGGTAGAGGTGGGTTCGAAGTGGAGTAGGGGTTTGTGGAGGAGGTGTGGTTCACAATGGAGGTGGGTTCGCAGTAGAGGATTGGTTTGCAGCATAGGTGGGGTTCGCGACGGAGGTGATGTTTGTGGTGGGGAAGGGATTCAAGATGCCAGAGGAGGGATTCACAGTGGTAGAGGAGGGGTTAGTGGCAGAGGAGTGGTCGACGACAGTGGAAGAGGGGTTAGTGGTAGCAGAGGCGGGGTGGATGGTGGCAGGGGTCGGCTTCCGTGAGAGCTTAAGGGGTGCGAGAGAAGAATCTGACTATTAATATTCATTTATAAAATTGGGTAAAGCTTTTATTATTGCTAGATAAAAAGCATTGATAAAGGTATGTTTTGTTGGGCGGAGAAAGAGAGGAAGTGATGGCAAGAGGGGGGTGAATTGCCTTTTAAAAATTAATTAACAATTTAAAATCAAAGAGAAAGTGCAGCGGAAATAAAAGAGGCAAAACACACAACTTGATAACGGAGTTTGTCTTAAACCCAAGCCTACATCTCCGATCCCAACTCAACCGTTGAGAGATTTACTACCGCTTTCTTTTCAATGGTTTTAGCAAGAAACCCAGTAGACTTTAAGGTTAGTCTAGGACCTATTACAGCTTGCTTTTATTGGATGAGCAAGAACCCACTGGCCATCTTACAGGTGAAGGCTAGCTCACCTATGACTCAAGCCTTTTATAGGAACGGCTTGACTAACCTCTTCACACCTTGAAGGTGATGTGAAAACCCAAATGAAAGGATGAGAGAAAGAGATGGGGTTTGTAGGCACAAACCCAAAATGATGCTCAAAAATGATAAAGCAATGAAAAACCGTAATGGGGAAGTCGTGGGCGCCAATGGATTGATGGAGCTGATGAAGAGCGCTCCCAAGCTTCTTTGGTGGTGCTCTTTGGATGTGGAATTGAGTTGGAGCAATTGGATATTCTTGAGGGAGTCCGCCGGAGGTTTACCAAATGATGAAAAATGTTCCCGTGGGCTTTCATTGGCTTGGTAATAGTTCCGACTTTGTTCCGGGGCTTTCTAGTCCTTTATTTATAGAGGGGGAACCCTCATATGGCCTTTGGAGGTATTCGGAGCCGTTGGAAAAGGCTTCGGAGCCGTTGGGAGGCAAGTGGAAAAGCCTGGTCAAAGGCCCAACGGCTAGTTTGACTGGCTCCACCGGCTGACCGGTGCAGAGCCACCGGTTGGCTGGTGCTTGCAAAATGGAGAGGCCTTCGGGCTCAGGCACCACCGGTTGGCCGGTGAGGTGGCCACCGGTTGGCTGGTGATGAGGCAGTAGCAAACACTGTTCTTTCTGGGTTCCACCGGCTGGCCGGTGCTGAGGAAACAGGTTGGCCGGTGCTGAGGCAGTGGCTCAGCCTTCTGTCTGGGTTCCATCGGCTGGCCGGTGGTGAAGCCACCGGTTGGCCGGTGGACATGAAAACTGTCCACTTTTCTTCCTTTGCCACTTCTTGCTCCTGAAATCATGCCTATTAACAAAAACACTTGAAAACAAGATTAGTAAAATAAGGGAGTGATTGTGATCATGAAAATTAAACCACGAGGGGGTTCGAGAGGTACAACAATCTCCCCCTATTTTTATGATCACAATCACCAAAACAAACAATGTAAAAATGAAATGAAAGGCATGCTTTAAAGAATAAATTGAAAAGTAAAGCAAAGCGTGAGTAAAAGATTTCTCCCCCAATCAACCAAGAATTTCTCCCCCTTTGTGATTATCAAAATAGCACGGGGCATAAAACTTTATTGAGGGAAAGAGTTGAAAATCAAGATAGAGTTTTTTTTAAACCTATTGAAATTTTTGAAATTTGAATTGAATGTTTTGAATCAAAAATTTTGAAATGAAAATTTTGAATTGAAAGTTTTGAAACTAAAATTTGAAATGAAAATTTTGAATTGAATGTTTTGAATCAAAAATTTGAAATGAAAATTTTGAATTGAAAGTTTTGACACAAAAATTTGAAATGAAAATTTTGAATTGAAAGTTTTGAATCAAAAATTTGAAATGAAAATTTTGAATTGAATGTTTTGAATTGAAAAATTTTAATTAAAAAATTTTGAATTGAAAATTTTGAAATGAAATTTTGAAAGGCTTAAACGATCCTAACTCCCCCTAAATAAAAACAACAAATCACCGGGGAGAGGTTTTTGAAACCGAGACAAATTTTGGTCTGGTAAGACTCGCTAAAAGGGATTTTTCAATCCATACTTGTCTAGTGGCGGGTCTTCTCCTATAAAATTCATCGTTAAGGAAAATGGTTTTGGGCCTTCCATACCGGGCATTTTTGCAATCGCACTCATAAATCAAGTGCCCGGGTTTTTTACAATAATTGAAAAATTTAAATTGGGAGCTCCCCCTTACAAAAATAGTTGGAGCATGGGAAGAGGAAGCTTGCTTGGAATAGCCAAGACCTTCGGTGGTTCTAGATATGCGTTGGGAACCAAGGAGTTTGGTCAAATTTTGTTCACCTTGGGTGAACTTGGCAAGTGATTCCCTTAGATCTTTGATGGTTGATTCCATGGAATCAACATCGAGAAAGTTTTGGATTTTGAGGGTCAACTCTTCCTTCTCTTTGAGAAGTTGTTCCTTTTCGGAAGAGAGTTTTTTGAAATTCATTTTTAATGAAACAAATTTGGAAGAAAGTTTGTGAAAACCTTCCTCCAATTGATCTTTAGCATGTTGGAGATCCTCATACGATAAATGATTGAAAGAATTGGAAGAACAAGAGGATGAGGAGTCGGAAGAGGTTACCTCATGAAATGCCATTAGGCATTTGTTACCGTTGTCACTCGAAGAGGAGGAGGAGGAGGATGTGGAGCTATCACTCCATGTGGCCTTGAATGCCTTCTTCTTTTCCTTTTGCTTGGTCTTTTTCTTGTTGAGTGACAATCGGGCTCGTAATGGCCTTTCTTGCCACACCCGTAGCATGTTACCTCAGGCTCGGATTTTTCGTCGTGTTTTTCCTTTTGAGCCTTGCGGGATTTCTTCTTCTTGTGATTCTTCATGAACTTGTGCATTTTGCGGGCAAGATTCTCCATTTCTGAATCACCGCTTGAAGAGGAAGACGATGAGGAGGAGGAGCTTTATTCTTTTTGAACCTTGAAGGCGATGTTCTTTGGAACTTTGACCGGTTTGCCTTCCTTTTCATCTTGCCTCCTCATGGTGATCTCATAAGTCATGAGGGATCCGATGAGTTCTTCGACCGACATGTTCTTTATGTCTTTTGCTTCTTGGATTGTCGTGGCCTTCGGTGCCCATGAGCTTGGTAGGATCCAAAGGATCTTCTTGACCATTGTTTCTGCAGAAACATCATCACCAAGGGACTTTCTCCCATTGCAAACATCAGTAAAACGCGTAAACATTTCAGTAATATTTTCAGATGGATGCATGGTAAAAGACTCAAAATCTTGACGGTACATGTCCAATCGAGTATCCTTGACTTTGTTGGTCCCCTCATGGGTAACCTCCAATAGTTTCCAGATTTCATGAGATGAGGTGCATGTGGAAACTCGATTGAATTCATTACGATCAAGGCCGCAATGTAGAGCGTTCATGGCTTTGCCATCAAGATCGAAATTTTTAATATTGGCTTGGGTCCATTTGGATTCATCGGGAGAGGAAAGAGTGTAACCATGCATGAGAATTTTATAAATGGGATAACCTATACTTCTAAGAAAAGTAGTCATGCGAGTTTTCCAATAATTATAGTCGGTTCCATCAAAAAATGGAGCACGACCCAAAGAATGGCCTTCGGGGGAAAAAGAGGTTGAAGCCATCAAAAAAAGATCTTGAATTTGAAACCGGTTAGGGTATTACTCAAATTACCCTCTGATACCAATTGTTGGGCGGAGAAAGAGAGGAAGTGATGGCAAGAGGGGGGTGAATTGCCTTTTAAAAATTAATTAACAATTTAAAATCAAAGAGAAAGTGCAGCAGAAATAAAAGAGGCAAAACACACAACTTGATAACGGAGTTCGGCTTAAACCCAAGCCTACCTCTCCGCTCCCAACTCAACCGTTGAGAGATTTACTACCGCTTGCTTTTCAATGGTTTTAGCAAGAAACCCACTAGACTTTAAGGTTAGTCTAGGACCTATTACAGCTTGCTTTTATTGGTTGAGCAAGAACCCACTAGCCTTCTTACAGGTGAAGGCTAGCTCACCTATGACTCAATCCTTTTAAAGGAAAGGCTTGACTAACCTCTTCACACCTTGAAGGTGTTGTGAAAACCCAAATGAAAGGATGAGAGAAAGAGATGGGGTTTGTAGGCACAAACCCAAAATGATGCTCAAAAATGATAAAGAAATGAAAAACCATAATGGGGAAGTCTTGGGCGCCAATGGATTGATGGAGCTGATGAAGAGCGCTCCCAAGCTTCTTTGGTGGTGCTCCTTGGATGTGGAATTGAGTTGGAGCAATTGGATATTCTTGAGGGAGTCCGTCGGAGGTTTTCCAAATGATGAGAAATGTTCCCGTGGGATTCCGTTGGCTTGGTAATAGTTCCGACTTTGTTCCGGGGCTTCCTAGTCCTTTATTTATAGAGGGGGAACCCTCTTATGGCCTTTGGAGGTCTTCAGAGCCGTTGGAAAAGTCTTCGGAGCCGTTGGGAGGCAAGTGGACAAGCCTGGTCAAAGGCCCAACGGCTAGTTTGACTGGCTCTACCGGCGAACCGGTGCAGAGCCACCGGTTGGCCGGTGCTTGCAAAATGGAGAGGCCTTCGGGCTCAGGCACCACCGGCTGGCTGGTGAGGTGGCCACCGGTTGGCCGGTGATGAGGCAGTAGCAAACACTGTTCTGTCTGGGTTCCATCGGCTGGCCGGTGCTGAGGCCACCGGTTGGCCGGTGCTGAGGCAGTGGCTCAGCCTTCTGTCTGGGTTCCATCGGCTGGCCGGTGGTGAAGCCACCGGTTGGCCGATGGACATGAAAACAGTCCACTTTTCTTCCTTTGCCACTTCTTGCTCCTGAAATCATGCCTATTAACAAAAACACTTGAAAACAAGATTAGTAAAATAAGGGAGTGATTGTGATCATGAAAATTAAACCACGAGGGGGTTCGAGAGGTACAACATGTTTTACGAGTAGTAAAATAAAAATCACTAATAAATAATGTCTTTATCATTGCTATTTTAGCACTAATAAAGACATTTTTTTATCAGTGCTAAAAAAGCACAGATAAAGCAGTAATGTTAATAGTTTATTTATATTATTATATATATTTACAAATTATATATATAATAAATAAATATTTATTTATTTATAATTATACTATGAAAAAATAAATAAATAAGTATTTATATATTTATCTATATACTAAATATATTTCTAAAATTAAATATATATATATATATAATTATAAATATTATAAATAAATGATAAATATTTATAAATATAAATTTATAATAAATAAATTTACTATATCTATAATTATATATAATAAATATATATAATAAATATATTTATTATAAATAATTATAAATATATATTTATTTATATTTATAACTATAAATTTATATATATTTCATTAAATAATTATTAAATTATAATAATTATATTTCTTATATTTATAGTTTTATAAATAAAAATAATAAATATATTAATTATATATATTTATAAAACTATAAATATTATAATTAAATATTTATTTATATATAATTTTAAATTTTTAATAAACCTATTTATTATATCTATAATTATATATGATAAATATATTTAATTAATATATTTATTATATGTAATTATAGATATATATTTATTTATATTTTTAACTATAAATTTATATATATTTACTTTCATAATTTTAAAATCTTAATAACTGTATTTCTTAAATTTATAATAAATAAAAAATAAATATATATTTATATAAATTTAGAACATAAAATTTTATAACAAATATATATTTATTTATGGTTTTAAGTATATATATATTTATTAGTTTATATATTTATTTATTTATAAAATTATAAGAATTGTATTTATTATACTTATAATATTAAAAATATTTATAATTAATATATTTGTTATAATTTATTGTTATTTAAAAATATATATATATTTATAATTATAATTATAAATATTTTTATTTATTTATAAATATTTGTACATATTTATAAATATATTTATTTAATTATATATATATTTAGCATTATAATTATAATAAATATATTTATTATAATTTTATAATTATTTAAATATATATATATATACAATTAAAATAATAAAAAATATATATTTATTTATAATTAAAAAATTATAATATATATAATTAATAAATTTATTATAATTTTAGAATTATTTAAATATATTTGTCTTTATTTATAATTATAGTTATAAGTATTTTTATATATTTATAAATATATTTATTTAATTATGTATATTTATAACATTATAAGAATAATAGATATATTTTTTATTATTTTATAGTTATTTAAATAAATTTTTATTTATTTATAATTACAACTATAAATATATTTATATGTATTTGTCATTAATAAATTATAATAAATTTATATTTTTTTATAGTTTTACTATTAGTGTGTGTGTGTGTGTGTGTGTGTATATATATTCATATCCGCCTGAAGACAAGGAACAAGGGTGATGGTTGGTTTCTCCAATGGAAATATATATATATATATCATATATATATCACATATATATATATATATATTATGGGTGTAGTCTCGTCTGTCCTGGGGGATATGGACATGATAATACCTTCATGTGTGTGTGGGTGTGTTTTTCACTATATTTGTACCTCCATTAACTACTATATATATTTATAATTTTATAAGTATAATAAATTAATAAATTATAATTTTTTAATATTTAAATATATATATTTATATTTATAATTATATCTATAAGTAAATATATTCATCAATATTTGTATATAATTATAAATATATATATATAATAATATATAATTATAGTTTATGTATCTATAGGGCTATTGCATGAGGGAGTGGTTTCATGGCTAAGCGTCATCTCACTTCAGAGCAGGAAAATAGTAGGGATAAATATTTTGTGCATTTCAATCAATGAAACTCCCTTTCAGGGTAAGAAATTGATGATGACAATGATGATTCTGATTATGATGGGAATGCTCATATCACTGATTTGTAGTTTTTTCCTTATGGAAGAGGGTATGCCTATTTTTTTGACCATTTCAATTCTATATTTGTTCCGTTTTCATTTTCTATTTTTCTAATTATTTCTTTAGAAGTGAGCTCACATGTCTCTTGTACCTTTTGAGTATAATAAATACATTTATTAGTTAAATATATTTATTTTAGTTTTATAAGTATTTATGAGATTAGATTTATGGGTATAACATGAAAGAATCTTATACATATTAATGTATAGAGATAATAAAAAATGAGTCCTCACATATGGAAACATGAATAGTAATAATAAGGGTGTAATGTATAATTGAACATTAATTCATGATGAATACATAAAATATTGATGTCATTATACTCACGCATCAATATATTCATTAGACAAATTTATTAGAAGCATAAATTTAATTAAATATATATATATATAATAATTAATTATAAATATAAATATATATATTTAAAACATATTTATATATAATTATAAATATATATTAATAAATATAATAAATATATTTATTATTTAATAAAATTTAGTATAATCTTATAATTATTAAAAAAATATTTATAATCTAATAAATACTTTTTAAAACATTATATATATATATTTGAATTATTAACATATATATATATATATTAATTATAAACATGTGTTTTTTATTTAATGTATATAAAAAAACATTATTTTTTAATATAAATATAATAATTTTGGATACATTAATAATATATTTTAATTAGAAACTTTTATCAGTGCTAATAATAGCAATGAAAAATATACATTCTATGAGCGCTAAAAAATGTGATGTTAATGGGTACCCCTTTATCATCGCTTTTTTATCCTAGAAAAAGGGTATATATGTCAGTGATTTTAGCTAGTGCTAATAAAGGACCCCCTTTTATTAGTGTTTTTTTCTTAGAAGTGATAAGGATGGATGCTACACTTACACCGCTCTATTGTAGTTTTATATATAAGTGAACATAATATTTTTTTATATATTGATCGTATGCACATTTCAAGTGACCGCACATAAAAAATGATCATATAGCCAGTAGACCAACTGAACAACCATTTGTATCACATGGTCAAAATATCGAATGTGCATGCATGGTAACTATACCGAACGCACACAATCACACGGTATGAATACCAAACATGATGCTGTTGATATGGTGTGTGAGTATGATATACTATATAATACCAAATGTAGGATCAAATATGTAAAGATGAGATGCTCAAATACAATAGGGGATGAATTGTAGTTTTAAAAATTCCTTTGGACCTTTTAAGGATGGTTATGTTTAACAAGGTTAAATAAGATAATTCACAAAACCTCTAAACTCTAAACACTTTCTTGATTCAGGAAATATGATTCCGAGAAAGCAATTCCGAAAAAGTGATTCCAGAAATGGAACTTAATGAATGTTTACAAAGATGAAGATTCTACCTTAAACCATATAGAATCTAACTAAATCTGAGTACAAGTATAAGGAAGTATAAGAGAGTAATACATTCCTCAACAATACAAATGTAGTATAAAACTTGTAGGAAAAAATTAACAAGTAGTAAATCGTTTAACCCTAAGAGAAGGGTATCCAAAAACCATGGATAAAGGTCCCTTGAATTTTACATTCAAGAATGTCTGTCTTACCCACACCAGGGTAAGCCCTCGATACGAAGATCAGAGTCTGTCTTGCTACCACCATAATCCATCAACTTCACGGTTTTTGGCACCTATGTCTTCCCCAGAAAGGAAGCCCTCAACTTCAAGGTAGTCAGCACCTCTGTATTCCTCTCCTCGGAAGCCCTCGATTGTACACAACAACAATCGGAATCGCACAAAGGATATCTGCATGAAGCAAAGTTTGAACAATCCATTCAAACTTTCTCCATGAATCCTAAGAGTTTATAAGAGTCTCTCTCTCTCTAGAAATAACTTCAATAGCATGTAATCACATTTGTCAAAAATTTTGTTAGCTCTTTCAAATGTGATCCTATTTATAGGAACAGATCCAATAGTAGGCTCCCTCCTCCAACGATAATATTTTTCCTTGAATTTGGAAGGGACCTGTACATGTGTCACTCAAACAACGGTTAATTGATAACTGAAAGCACGACATCGTTTTATAACAAAAAATGTTTAAGTATAACTAAAATCTAATATTCAGAATGTAAGTAAATGAATGTTCAGAGTATAACCAAAATTGAATTCAGAGTCGATAATACAAGGATATTCAGATACTTTTTTGTAGGAATTCAGAACCTGAATTATATAGCATTTTGGAGTTTGAATTTCCAAGAAATTCAGAATCTAGATTCACAAGAATTCAGATCCTGAACTTACAAATTTCGGAGTCAGAGTTCATGAGAATTCGGAGTCAGAACTAATAAGAGTTTGGAGTCTGAATTCAGAGAACTTGGAATCAGAACAAAGAGGTGTTTGTATCCAGAATTCGTATTCAAAATTTGAAGTCAGAACTTTGAAGAGTTTTTATGGAGAATTTGTATTCAGAATTTGGGGTTAGAACATTGAAGTTATCGTATCTAGAATTTGTAATCATAATTTGGAGTCAGAACTAAGAAGAGTTCGTATCCAGAATTCCTAATCAGAATTCGGAGTAAGAACTTTGAAGAGTTTGTATCCAACATTCGTAATCAGAATTTGGAGTCAGAACATAGAAGAGTTCATATCCAGAATTTGTAATCAGAATTTGGAGTTAGAACTCAGAATATTTCGTATCTAGAATTTGTAATCAGAATTCAGAGTCAGAACTCATAAGAGTTCATAAACAGAATTCTGAGAATTCAGATCCTAAAACATAATTCTTCATATCTAGGTAATTATAGGATTCTGAGGTTTTTGTTTCAATATGAATTTCACACATAGAAAAGTTATGTTAAGGACAATAAAACAGGATAAGGATAAATTTCCATGGGGAAGGAAATGTTTCCTTATAAAAGTAAAACATAGGGGTACAAAAGTTTTTCCTTGAGATAAGGTGTTTGTGACTTTCAAAATAAAAAGGAATGGTAAAGTCATAAAGAACCTTTAATGACTCGACAATCTCCCCCTTGAATTAAGGAATGGAAAATTCATAAGGAACACCTTATTAACTTAACAATCTCCCCCTTTTTCGAAAGCACCAACATCATTATAAAAAATAATAGAAGGACTTAGAAATTTTTTTTATAAAAATTGGAATAAATCTTACCTCCCTTTTTCATTGGTAAAGATGAATACGACTATCTCCCCCTTAGGATTTGGAACTCTAAGGATCACATTCTAGATTTCTAGAGTGACAGTTTTCATTTATCTTGAAAATATAAATCTTCTTAATGAGAACTCCCCCTTTGATAAACTCCCCCTTACTTAGGGATATTTTCTCTTTACATAGATTTCTTTTTCCTTTGTCCCCTTTTGTGATTTTCAAAAATATTGTGAGGGAATGGAAAGATAATATGGTAACTGAAATATTATTATAAACATCCAAACAAAATAAGAAACCAAAATTTCATTAAAAGTTGATGAATTTGTACAAGAAAAAACAGATACTACAAAAGATAGGGTTTGGATCTATTTTTCTTCATTTTCCTTTGGTATCAACTTCTTTACAATAGTTTTCATCTTTTTTAGTTCTTTGTGATATTCCTCTGCTGTCATTTCTAAGGCTATGATCCTATCCTCTTGAGCCTTCAGGGACTCTTATTGAGCCTTTATAAAGTCATATTTCTTCACTATCTTTTCTTCCATCTCGATCCATAGATCCCTCTCTATTTTCCAACTTTCGAAAACAAAATTCAATTTCCCATTCAGATCTTTGACATCCTGATTCCAAGAATTTTTTTCAAGATATATCTTTTCATGAAATATGTTTGTAATATCCTTGATTTTGTTGTCTTCAGTATCAAATTCTTCCTTGACATCTTCTTGAAATTGATCAAGCTCTGTCAAATATTCAATAATCTTCTTCGACCATCTGGTCATTGTTCTGCAAGATTTTCTAGGGGATTCATATTTGATAAGGAAATTATTTTTTTCTGCATCAATCTTAAAACACTTATCCGTCAACATGGATATGGAGTCTAATTTATGATTCATGTTGTGCTGGAGCATCTGGAATAGGGAATCATTTTTTGGAAATATCGGAATGGTGTTCACTAGATTCTTCCGGGAATGAACAAAAAAATCATGTCCTAAGGCTGATGACTCTGAATCTGACATTTTTCTTGGAGATAGATCTTCATCTAGATCTACCATCTTCCTCTTAGAGGATCCTCCAGCTTCCTTTTTCCTCAAAATATCTTTTTTAGGGTATCAGCAACCACTTTTTCCCCTTGTTGATTTTCGGAACAACCTCTTCATCTGGAAACTCATGCTCACTTCCAGACAACTGGACAATCTTTTCATCATCAATTTTTTCTTTCATGGCTCCTGCCTCAATCTTTTTTGGTTGAATTAAGTCATGGGAAAAACTCTCTTCCTCATAAGGATTAGTCACTTCATCTTCTTCCTTCACATCTATTGCAGGAGTAGTACGTTTTGAGGATCCCGCTTGAGAAGTACGGATTGACAACTTTTCAGAAGAACATTCCATTTCATAAAATTCTTCTACTTGCTTTATCAGATCAGCTGTATCATTAGTGAATTGATATTCCTAAACTTCTTCAATAGTTTCCTTTTTAACATCCTTCTCTTGGGCTTTTTATGGAGATATAAACATTTTCCCGGGTGTCTCTAGTAATGGTTCTACTAGGAATGTTTTCAGTATGGGAATGTTCTCGGATGCAATGTCAGTAGCCTTCAAAATATTTTTCATAATATCTGCCTCCGAAAGCTTCTTCTTGAGATTCTTCTCTTTGGCATGCTTTTCTAGTTCATCATCTACCTTCTCTTTTATTTCTTTTTCCTCTGCAGGGTTCAAGCCAAACTGTGGATCCCCTTCTTTCCTATTTTGATTATCCTCTCTCCATTTTTCTACCACCTCATCCAGATAAGATTTATATTTCTTGGGATTTGTAGGTGTGGATTGGGTTCCTTTAGCCTCTTTTATTTTTCCTTCTTCTACCACTTCTTTTATCTTTCTCTTCCTTCCAGCCTTCTTCGATGGTTCAACCTCTTCTACATTTTTCATATTGGATTCTATTTCTTCCCCTGCCAGATCAAAAAAACTCTCCTTATTCCTCAGAGAATCCAATATTCATTCTCTTTATAGTATCATCATTTAGTATCATAACTTTTCAATTCCTCATCTTGGAACTGCAAGGGATTTTAAAGGATTCAAGACACCGAACAATGAGCTTGGAGAGTAGAGAAGGACACATAATTATATGAGCTATCAGATTCCCATTCTTGATGCTCTCTATCGTAATGAGAATGTGTTTCATGAGTTTTATCTTCCTTAGGTTTACCAAAACATCCAGGAGGTACATATCACTTTTCATAAGAGTTTCCTTGTCACCCTTTCTCGGTACGATGAAAACCGGTTCCCATAGCTGTAAAATCCGATTGTTGGTAGATAAATGTCCAATATATACGGTCTTGAAATCTTTATGTCCAAGATATTCCAAATCCTTTTCCTTAACAAAACTTCCTTGAACATCAGACAACTTATGGGAGAAAAACTCAGCTTCCCCTTCATAGGACATCCCCACCATGCTAGAAGCCTTAGTGTAAGAGAGTGCATATGTTTTTACATAACTCTTGAACAAAAACTTATCTCTCCCTACTTCCTAAAAGAAACAAGATGATTCATAAAATTCAATGAGTAGATCCAGATATACAACATTCTGAGCTTCTTTCATCGAAATAGATACACTCTCCAACAAATTATGTCTAATATTATTTGAAATGATAGAGTCATACTTGTTGAAAATTTTTGGATGCACCAACCTTTACCTGTATATATTCCACTCTGAAATCAGTTTGACAGAAGACATATCTTGAGAAGGAATTTCATAAGACATTTGGACTTGTGAGAACTCTAAAAATCCATAACGAGCTTTTGAAATTGGGAAGAGCTTCGACACACCAAAATTTTGAAAACTGTTGTAGGACAACCATCATGGTTCCCATTTTATAGGTGTTGAAGTGACAGTTGAACTTCCCATATGAATATAATGGCTGATAATTCTTCTGATATGATCTGACAATTGAAATAATATCCAATAGAAAAATTTGGTAGGATTTGATCTTTTGAGGTTTTTAAAAGAAAACATTCGGATTTAAGAAAACTAGAATCCAAGAATTTAAAAAAAACAAAAAAACTACCAGCAAGTAAAAGGTAATTACAAAAACAAATGAAAGAAGCATACCTTTCGTATTGTCAGGAGAAATAATCATATTGAGGAAAATTCTTCTTGAAAGACTTTAGATTCAAAAAAAATTGAGTACTAAAAAGAATTGAGTACTCAGATTTTCATTACGAAAGTTTTCATTACTAAAATCATCATTACATAAATCTCAAGTACGGATAATTCATTATGAAAAATTTCATGTACGAAAAACTTCATTATGAAAATTTCAAGTACGAAAAATTTCATTACAAAAAATATGAAAAAATTCATTACGAAAAATATGAAAGACTTCATTACGAAAAATATAAAACAGCTTCATTATGAAAAAATATGAAAAACATCATTACGATAAATATAAAAAGGATTCATTACAAAAAAATCTGAAAAACCTCATTACAAAAAATATGAAAAAGATTCATTAATAAAAATATGAAAAACATCATTATGAAAAATATGAAAAAACTTCATTACGAAAAAAATGAAAAAGCTTCATTATTATTATACTCCCCCTATAAAAAGGAGTTTATTACTCTAAGGAGAATGGTTCAACAGGAAGTTATTGAGGAGGATTACCTTATGGTTATCATTCCTAACTTCTATTTTATGTATTCAAATCTATTGGAGGGTAATGATTTTGTGATAATATCAGTAAGTTGATCTTGCATTCCGATAAATTGAAGAACGATATCTCCTTTCTATGTGTGATCCCTAAGAATGTGATGCCTAATATCTATGTGCTTTTCATGAGGGTGACGTGGAGGGTTTTTACTAAGGTTAAGGGCACATGTATTATCACACAAAATTTATGTTTTGGTAAAACTCATAGAATCATCTGTGAGTGTGTGTTGCATCCACAACACTTGAGCATAGCAGCTTCCAGCAGCTACATATTCAGCTTCAGCAGTGGAATGTGAAACTAAGTGTTAATTCTTGCAAGACCAAGAAACAAATGAATCTCTTAATAAATGACATGTTCTGGATGTACTCTTTCTATCCATTCTACATCCACCAAAGTCAGCATTTGAAAAACATTTTAAAACAAAATAATTTCCAGATGTATAAAATAATCCTAAATCCATGGTTCCCTTTAAGTAGCGAAAAATTCTTTTCACTACCTTTAAATGAGATTCCTTGGGATTGGATTTTTATCTTGCACATAAGCATACTGAAAACATTACTTCTATACGACTAGATGTCATGTAATGTAAACTTCCTACCATACCTCTAAAAGATTTTTGATCTACTGGTTTCGCAGCTTCATCAAGATCATGTGTGTTTGAGGTACAAATGGGAGTACTAATACATTTAGTGTTGTCATATACATACTTTTTAGGAATATATTTAATATAATTATGTTGGGATATATAGATTCCTTCTAGTTTTTGAGAAATTTGAAAACCAAGGAAAAATGTTAAATCACCAATCATACTAATTTCAAACTCAGATTTCATTATATACACAAAGGAATCAGTTAAAGATTGCTAAGTAGAACCAAATATAATGTCATCAACATAAACTTGAACAATCAAAACATGTTTCTTATCTTTCATTATAAAATGGGTTGGATCTGCAATTCCCTTAACATAATTATTTTGAAGAAAAAATCATGTAAGTCTATCATACCAAGCTCGAGGGGCTTGTTTATGTCCATACAGAGCTTTGGTAAGTCTAAAAACATAATTAGGATGTTTTGTATCTTCATAGCCAGGAGATTTTTTATCAAAAACTTCCTCTTGAACATAACCATTAATGAAAGCACACTTCAGATCCATTTCAAAAAGTTTTAAATTGAAGAATACTGAAATGGAAAGTAAAATACTAATAGATTCAAGTATAGAAATTGGATCATAGGTTTCTTTATAGTCTATTCCTTCTTGTTGATTATATCCTTTAGAAAAATAATCTAGCTTTATTTCTAAAAATGATTCCATTTTCATCACAATTACTTCTGAAGACCAGTTTTACTTCAATAACAAGAGTTTCCTTAGTTCTTTCAACTATGGTCAATACATTATTCCTTTAGAATTCATTTAGTTTATATTGTATGGCTTTAATCCAATCATCATCACCTAAAGCTTCATCAGTTCTTTTTTGTCCTAATTGGGAAAGGAATGCTAGATGTTATGCTTCATTTCTTAAGGAACATCTTGTCCTTACAGGTTGATTCACATCACCAATGATAATATCACAAGGATGATTATTTAGAAACAAATAATTTTGGTTTTGTAAAACCTGTTCATTAACATAGGGTATGAAATCTTCTAGGGTAAATGTTTCAGTAGTATATTCTTGAAAATTTTCCTTATCAGAAGGATCTTATATCAAAGGTTGATAATCGGTTTTTCAAAACACATCTGAAGATGTAGGTTGGGGTTGTTTAAAAAAAAGTATCGGTTTCATCAAATTTGACATGTACTGTCTCTTCAACAGTACAAGTGTTTTTTATTGAAAGCACTATATGCCATAGAAGTTGTGGAGTAGAATAAGGAAATTCGTTCATCAGATTTTGGTGCGAATTTATGTATATTATCATTAGTATTCATAATTAATACCTTGCAACCAAAAACCTTAAAGTAGAAAAGTCTAGGTTTTCTACCATTCCATAACTCATAAGGAGTTTTATTAAAAAAAAGGTCTAATAAAAACACGATTTATAATATAACAAGTAGTACTTACAGCTTCAGCCCAAAAATGTTTGGCTACAGAATACTCACTCAACATGGTTCTAGTTATCTCTTGAAATTTCTATTTCTTCTTTCAAAAACACCATTCTATTGAGGTGTTCTGGGTGCTGAGAAGTTGTGAGTAATATCTTTTCTACTAAAACAAGTTTCAAAATCATATTTTTGAAATTCTCTACCATGATCACTATGAATAGATTTCAATGGAATATTTTTCTCATTTTTCATTTGGGCTCTAAAACTTTTGAAATATGAAGAATCATCAGACTTATTTGCTAGAAAATAGACCCACGTAAATCTAGTGTAATCATTGACCAGGATAAATACATAGTACTTGCCTCCAATGCTTCTAGTTTGTGTTGGACCATAAAGATCCATATGAACTAGCTGTAATGCATCAATAGTTGAGACTTCAGTGACTAATTTAAAACATGATTTATGTTTCATTCCATATTGACAAGGGTCACAAACTTTTGAAGTATCAAATCTAAGATCATGTAGATCTTTAACTAATATTTTCTTAGAAAGTTTTCAAAAGTTCGTAAGGTTACAGTTTCCAAACCTTATTTTCTATAACCAAGAATGATCTTCCATTGCACTAAGTAAATGTATGTATTGCCTCTTAAGGTCTTCTATGTTTAGTGTGTAAACATTCTCTTACCTATGGGCAGAAAGAATAAACTCTTCCTTGGAATTGTGTACTAAGCACTTTTCATTACTAAAATTCACAAGGTAACCTTCATCGCATAATTGTCTTATGCTAATGAGGTTGTTCTTAAGACCCTTAACAAATAAAACATTTGAAATCAATGTTTTTACATGAAGAACAATGTTACCTGTACCAATAATTTCTCCCTGCACATTATCTCCGAAAGTTACTTTTCCTCTTTTCATCTTGATAATGTTTACAAAATAGTTTTTGTTAGCAGTCATATTCTGGGAACACCAACTACCCATGTACCACATATTTTTTATGGTACTTTCCCTATTTTCCTGAGAAAAAAAGACTTAGAATTTCGGAATCCAAAATTTCTTGGATCTGGTATTTTCAGAAAGAAAGATTTCAGGCACCCATATCTTCATTGAAAAATAGGATTTATGTAAACCTAAAGACTGGGTTTTGTTTGGAGAACAATTATTTACCCAATTTCCACCATACTGACACTTAGTACAGAATGGATCACTTTGAGGAACAAAGTAATTATTACTAAAAATTGGTTTAGAACCAGTATAACCAAAACCAGAACTATTCCTTAGAGGTTGGATTTGATAATACATTTCATTAAAATTTTATTTACATAAGGTAATGTATGAAAAACACTTCCTCAAGGAAAATATTTTGGATTTGAGTTTGATAACTAAGTTCTTGTCTTAACAAACAATTGATTTTGAACTAGATCTAGGATCGAAAACATTTTTCTTAGAAATTACGTTTTCCAGATCTTTAGAATGTTTATTCTTCTCAGAATTTACCTCCTCAAGATTTTTTTAAATACTTTCAAAAAAATATTTTTCTTATCAAGATCTTTAGAAAGATCTGATATTTCCTTAGAAAGAATAGTATTCCTATAATTTTCCTTATCTTTTTTTTTCTTGAGTTTTGAATTCTCAATCTCAAGAAGTTTGGAAAACCTATAAACTTATTCATAGGAAGGTAAAGTGTTATCTTCGTTAGAAGAATATTCTTCATCCAATGAGTTATGATATTTACTATTATTAGAATTCAATGAATCTTTGGTCAATGATTCAGCATTATGTACCTTATCCATTAAGAAATGATTTTCAATATGTAGTATAGCTATTAGATCAATATTCTTCTGTCCAGAAGATTCAAAATCTGAAGATTCATTTGAAGATTCTCCACCACTGGAACTCCAGGTGTCATTAGATTTCAAGACTTTCTTAGCTTTAGCCTTGTAATACTTATTTTTTTCTCTGAATGTATTTATTTTTTTGCTTTTCTCTTAACCATAGGACAGTTAGGTCATATGTGTCCAGCTCTCTTGAATTCATAACACGTGAATTATAAATCATTCTTATCTTTCCTTTCCATTTTCTTATATCTAGATTGAAAGTTCCTCTATCCAGCTATCTTGTTCATCCTTTGAGAAAGATTTTATAATTCATTTTCTGAGGATTCACATCCACTAGATTCGGATTGGTTAACAACATTCTACGATTTGGATCTAGTAACTCTCTAAGGAGTCTTTTATTTCATATGATTTGAAGTTGTAGTAAAAGAAACACTTCCATTTCCATTCTTCTTCATTACATTATCAGCATCTCTCTTCATTCTAGTCTCATGCTGAAGAAGAGTTCCAAACATCTCATCTAAAGAAATATGAGTAAGCTTTCTTTTCTCTTCAATAGCAGCCCTTTGGGATTACCATTCATTGGGAATGATGTCTATGATCTTATCAACAAGAGATTCATCATCTAATCCTTTCTCACACAAGGTTTGAAAACTATTCCCAATAGTCATGAATCTTTATTGCACCTTATATATGGGTTCTCCATAAGGAAATCAGAAACCATGATATTCAGCTCTGAGTGTGGCTCTTCTTGTTTCAATTACTTTGAAAGTTCCAAAGTGAGTAACTTCAAGTTTATTCTATATACAATTTGCTACTTCACAAGTTGAAATTTGGATATATATGTTTCTAGTCATGGGACAAAGAAAAGTATTGTGCACCATAGAATTTAGTTGATATTCTTGCTTTTCTTGATTGGTAAAGGTACCAACCTCATTGTCAAGGATTTCATATCCTTCAGTAAGCATAACAAAATTGTCAACACTAGTATTTATAATGAATGTATTCAGGGGATATCTCCGATATTCAAAATAATTTCTATCAAATATAGGTGGTCTAGTTAGATTGAGATTATCTATGGAATCCACATTGATTCCTTCCATCTTAAAGAAGATTCATTCCACAAAAACTTGTTAATAGATAAAGTTTGTAAACAAGGAAAATATTCCTAAGAAATAATAATATAGAACAATAGTATCTCTAAGAAAAAATGAATTTGAACTATACGAGTCCTAAAAATTGATTCCAAGAAAGTGTGAATCCAGAAGTTCAATTCGGATAATTAACTTCTGAACCTAATCGTGACATTAATTCAAAGTTAACCTTCCTCTGATACCAATTGTTGAGATGGTATGTGAGTATGATATACTTTATAATACCAAATGTAGGATCGAATATATAAAGATGAGGTGCTCAAATTCAAGAGGGGGTGAATTGTACTTTTAAAAATTCCATTGGAACTTTTAAATATGGTTGTGTTTAACAAAGTTAAACAAGATAATTCACAAAACCTTTAAGTTCTACACACTTTCTTGATTCAAGAAATATGATTTCGGGAAAGAAATTATAAAAAATTGATTCTATAAATGAAACATAATGAAAGTTTACAAAGATGAAGATTCTACATTAATGCGTATAGAATCTAACTAAATCAGAGTACATGTATAAAGAAGTATCAGATAGTTATACTTTCCTCAACAATACAAATGCAGCAGAAAACTTGTAATAAAACAAGAAACAAGTAGTAAATATTTTAACCCAAAGATAAAGGTATCCAGAAACATTGGATAAAGGTCCCTTGATTTATACTTTCAAGAAATTCAGTCTTACCCACACCATGGTAAGCCCTCGATACGACGATCGGAGTCTGTCTTGCTATCCCCGCAAGCCCTCAACTTCAAGGTTGTCAGCACCTCTATCTTTCCCAGAAAGGAAGCCCTCAACTTCATGGTAGTCAGAACCTCTGTCTTTCTATCCCCTGAATCCCTCTATTGTACATAGCATTAATCAGAGTCTCACAAAGAAAAGCTGCCCGAATAAAAGTTTGAACAAGTCGTTCAAACTTTCTACATGAAGCCTGAGAGTTTATAAGAGTCTCTCTCTCTATAAATCACTTCAACAGCATGTAAGAAAAGTTGTCAAAATTGTTGTTAGAACTTTCAAATGAGCTCCTATTTATAGTCACAACTCCAATAGTCATCCCCCTCCTCCAGTGGTCATATTTTTCCTTGAATCTCATAGGAACCTTTACATGTGTCACTCAAACAATGGTTAATTGATAACTAAAAGCACGACATAATTTTATAACAAAACAAGTGTCACTAAAATCCAATATTTGGAATGTTTGTAAATGAAAGTTCAAAGTCTAACCATAAGTGAATTCAGAGTCTATAATAAATGGATATATAGATTCTTTTTTGTAGGAATTCAGAACCTGAATTCTATAAAATTCCAGAGTCTTAATTTCAAGGATATTTGGAATTTGGATTCACAAGAATTCGGATCCTGAAATTACAATGTTCGGAGTCAGATTTCATGAGAATTCGAAGTCAGAACTCGTAAGAGTTCGGAGTCTGAATTCAGAGAACTCAGAATCAGAACTCAGAGATGTTCATATCTAGAATTCGTATTCAGAATTCGGAGTCATAACTTTTAAGAGTTTTTATCTAGATTTCGTATTCCGAATTTGGAGTCATAACTTTGAAGTGTTTGTATCCGGAATTCTTATTCAGAATTTGGAGTTAGAACATTGAAGAGATCTTATCCAGAATTTGTAATCAAAATTCGGAGTCAGAATTCAGAAGAGTTCTTATCCAAAATTTGTAATTAGAATTCAAAGTAAGAACTTTGAAGAGTTTGTATCCAGAATTCATAATCAGAATTTTGAGTCAGAACTCAGAAGTGTTCGTATCCAGAATTCATAATCAGAATTCGGAGTCAAAACTCAGAATATTTCATATCTAGAATTAATAATCCCAATTCAGAGTCAGAACACATAAGAGTTCGTAACGAGAATTATGAAAATTCAGATCCTAAAACATAATTCTTATATCTTGGGAATTATAGGTTTCCATGGTTTTGGTTTCAATCCGAATTTTACAATTAGAAAAATTATGATATGGAAAATAAAACATGATAAGGATAAATTTCCTTGGGGAAGGAAGTTTTTACTTATAGAAGTAAAACACAGGGGTAAAAAGATTTTTTCATTATGATAAGGTGTTTGTGATTTTCAATACAAGAAGGAATGGTAAAGTCATAAGGAAACCTTAATGACTTAACAATCTCCCCCTTGAATGTAGGAATAAGAAATTAATAAGGAAAACCTTATTGACTCAACAGATGCTTATTTCTTTCATACTCTATACATCACATTAATTATATTTAGATGAACTATATTTTTCATTTAAAACATTATTTTAGTGTATTATTTGTAAAAATAATTAGGACATATTTATTAAATTTTTTAACTCTTTTATTTATTTTGAAACCTATTTTATATTATAATGACTTTGTTAATAGTTTATTAAATCCAAATTATCATATAAATTCTTATAAAATTACTAATTAACATTTTATTCATTTCATGATCAATTTTTATTGCATATGAATTATTCATTTACTACATGTTTATGAGAGAAATTTTTATTATTTTAAATATTTAAACTACTCCCATTTATTAGAAAGAATATATTAGAATATTTTTAATTAGTTTGATGTAGAAATTAAAGCATGTCAATATTACTATTGACCGCATACGAGGTACTAATAGTTAATGATGTGTTTTATTATTTTTAATATTTTTAATCATTATAAATAGGTGTTATGTTTAGGAAACACTAAATCCAATATATCCAATATGATTGTGATTCGTTAGTAATGGTTATCACGATATAGAGTAGAAACACGTTTTCCATAAATCTAAATGAATATTTTAATTCTTACAACAAGAATGATCTTGTTGATACATGAGGAAGTTATTACTTAGACATATTTGTTTCCTATCTCTGATCCTGATGTTACTTCTACTGTATCATCCTCTACATCTGTAGTAATCATGATCATTGAGCTTTAATGTATTAATAATATGATATTTTTATTTTTTTATTTTTTATTTTTTTCTTCATGTAATCTTTATTTATTGATTAGTAAATGGAACATGTATGGTTTATGCTTTTCCCATCAAAATTATGTCTTTTTTGGGTTATTCCACCAGCTAAATGGATGTATGGGTTGTCACTCTCAAACAAATCGGGGCACACACTAGGTTTTAGACACATATAAAATTTCTAAGTTGTGCCTCCAAATATTATTAAAAATATGATTCTATAATAGGATCCCATACCTATAAAATTTAGTTTCATTGTGGGTAAAAATATTCTATCTGAGTATATAAGGTAGTTCAGTAGACTAGGATCTTAGTTTTTTGAGAAACTTTAAAAACTCTATGTCCTTTTA
Organism: Viscum album; assembly: GCA_963277665.1. Taxonomy (NCBI): domain Eukaryota; kingdom Viridiplantae; phylum Streptophyta; class Magnoliopsida; order Santalales; family Viscaceae; genus Viscum; species Viscum album. The sequence continues at coordinate 675,033,039 of OY728123.1, forward strand.
CTTTATTTCAGATTCACTACTCTTCTTGAGAAAACACTCATTGAATTCTCTTTTATTAATAAAAATGTGGTTTATTTTTTTCATTACACATTTAATCAACTATTCAACCCCGTTAGTTGTTATTTACATAAATTATGATCCAATAAATGTTAATATTTAGATCAAACACAACTCAAAAAATTTGATCAAATGATGATTTTATTTTCCCCACGTAGAAATTTTACAAGAATAAGATACCCCAGAGAAAAAAGATAATGCGTTGGGTAGATAATATGCTTAAGGAATTATCATGAAGTAGAAATTATTTCACAGTCTAGTTTAGTGAGATTTATTTAGTTGTAATTATAAAATAAAATTCATTTCATGAAGTATATGTGAAATAGTTGATCCAAAATGATAATTGGATAAATCCTTGTGAAGGATAAAGGAAAATTATATTTTAGAGAAAAAATTAATGATAATGTTATGAAAGAAAAGGGTAATGTTTAGGAAGCTGTGTAAGTTGTTAAATAACATGGACTATAAGATTTTCTACCAAAGATACTAATCATGAGGAGGATATGTTAGGGGATGATCAAAGTGGAATGAAGGAAATTACAAAAAAAATTAATCAACATTCCCTTTATGATCATTATCTTATATACTAACATATGAAATGTTAATGATTAATTTATTTTCCAAAATTAATACATTTTTGTATTTTAGTGTAATTACTCTTTATGGATAATGTTTAAATATCATGTCACGATGTTTTGTTGATGAATTATTAATATTTGGACAGTTTTTCTCTTCCCTGTAATATTAGATAATATTAATTTAGATAAAGATATATCATGGTGATAATGTGGATATATTATAAAAAATAACACCTAAAAGATTGGTTTTGAAAGAGATGAATCCCAAAAGATTTTATCTTTAATTTTTTGGTAAAATAATGATACATCTATGATGATCTATTTAATTAGTTTTGTTAAAATTAGATAAGAATAATTGTTTTTTGGGGTATTATTATATTTAAAATTAAATAATTGATGAAACCCCTTTTCATATGAAAACCATTTATATAAATGGTAGAGGCCATAATTTATGTTCTAACTGGGGAGTTTCCAACAATAATTAGTGGAAATCATGTAAAATTAAATAAAAAAATGAAATGAAAATTTTATAAGAACTATAAATTCTATCAAAATAGGAAAACAAGTTCGAATTTTTAATTCTTAATCCAATGAAAAAAACAATATAGTTGTAAAATTAAAAAATAAGAATTAATGGATTCTAAAATAATGAAAATTTGATGAAAATGGATGAAAATACTAATTTCATTTTGATTGAAATTTTAGAAAAACATATTTAATAATTCCAAATATATTTTTTAGTATTGATAAAAAATCATTAAACATTCTTTTAATACCAAGATATGATCCTCACATGGATGAAATGTTTCAAATTTAAGTTGATGTGGTAATTCACTTCATAATGAAGATTCAAATGAGATCCACCATTTCTCCATGATTACTCACACATCATGGAATATAGGTTCATCATAAAAATTCTAATATTTTGATTTTGTTATGAGAACCACCAATAAAAATTTTTCCATGTATAATATCAACAATTAATGCAAAGGTTTTCACAAATCATTTATAATTTAAAATAATTTTTAAGTCCTTTGAAACAACTTTTGGACATAATTATTTTTAGTTAAAAAAATATACAAGGGTTTCAATAATTTTTAACATTGATAGAACATAATATTGATAAAATATGGAGTCATTGTTTATAAGGAATGATTATTTATATTTTAAAACATGTTTTAAAAAAGTTCATAAAATTCTGGAGCCAAAGGATACAATGTATGGTTGTCAATATACAATTATATATAAAAAATAATATTAATTATGCACCTGTGTCTAAATTTTCCCTTCCAATAGTTTTAAAATAAATATTAATTTCATATACACATATTCATTTGAGAAAGTCATGACCTTCCATGCACATGTTTTTATACAACCTATGAATTTCATTTTTGTAATGTTTTGGATAAATTTAAGATTTTTTATTAGGTTATGGGGCTGTTTTTATTCTTCGGACACTGATTCTGAATCTGAGAAATTATAATTCTCATTAAGATATTATAAAATTGGTAACAAGACCCAAATTGATGTTTATATCCATGATTATGTGGCAGCAAAGGATCTTGGGTGTTTTACATATAAAATTTCATCTATGGGAAGCCACTATGGCATAATGTAGGGAATCATGGTGTTGTGGACCGTGGATGATGAGATTCTAATGAAACATTAGTGGATATATAATTTTGGTTATATGGGGGAAGGATATAACCCACAACACAAATTATAAGTCATGGGAGGGCTGCTGGTGGGTGCCCGATAGAGTACCAATTATACGTTATGCCTTAAAGTGCTGGGGACATCAATGATGGTTAAAATGTCCCCTCACAGGTGGTTTTACAACACCCAGGGACACATATAACTGAGTCCCTAGCTAGGGGGAAATGAATCCAAGGGGATACAATATGGGCCCTTTATACATAAAAAACCAAATCCTAGGTAGGGGCCTTGTACTGTGGACCCTATGGCCATGCTAAAAGTGGTCCCCGACTCAGTTTTTTTTTCATGGGTAGATCAATAATTTACAAGATAACCACTATTCATTTTAGTGGTTATGGGTTTATTAGTAGAATAATATGGGTCGTGTTCCCCTCTCCTTACATCCTTAAATCGACATGGAAGGGAATGGGTTTCTTGTCTTTCTTCAGCATATGCTAGTTACATTGTCCATTTCATCCTTATTTATAGGCTCTTGTTATAACCCTATGATTTTATTGGGATCTTGGTTTGGGTTTGTCAATGATTTCAACCAGACCATGCTATAAATAATACATAATGATGGGGTGTTCTTATATAAAGGCTAGAGGATATTATGGTATAATGATTACACACTATTGTTTTCAAGTTTGGTTGATGTACATCTCTTCCAAAATTTAATTAGTGGGTTTCCTAAATTACTCAAATATGAGTGATGACTTAGTACAAATGTTCAGATGTTTTTTACTAGATGATTTCAGGGGAATGTTGTAAACCTTATATAGGTGGTTTTTTAATGTTCCATGCAGTTCCATAATAACAGGGACACATAATGAGAATTTGGTCGATTATGCCTCCTTAATTTAATTTTAATAGTTAATTATAAATTGTTATAATAAATTATTTAATACTTATTTCATGAGACAAGATCTCAAGTGATATCAGGGTCATGTAGAAGTCATAGAATGACTTGATCTAGGGGGGCCGAAGTTTGGGATGGATGGTAACTCAATTTCAGAGGTAGGTAGTCCCTTTAATTCAAATCTATACACTTATTATGTAATATTTATTTCATGATATCAATTATAAGGTATAAATACTAGGATAACCATAAAGAAAGATATATTATGGTGTTGGACATCATTTCATTATGATATGTTCTCTTTATAATATAGGTAAATTAGAACACCCAACGACTATGCCACAAAGGGGAAAGTGTGTTGATTGAGTTAGAGGGAGACCTTAGGTGGGACTTGGGATGTGAGTTGTGATATTATTATCCTAGGATATTTTTACAAGTTCTATGAGAATGGAATGATATATTTCATGAATATAGGGATGGGTGGGATGGTTGTGCATCTTACACAAGATGGGTGACACCCAATTGAGGATAGATCAAGAGTTGGAGAATGTAATGAGATGGATGATTCCTTAGAGACAGGATGAGTTGTGATATAGAGGTTTCTCCTATGGGTATATGGTTTTGGGATCTCTCTTATGAGATTTTATATGGGATTGGGGTGATATTTTTGTGAATTATTTGGTACATGGCATCAGGTTGCTCAGGGAATTTGACGGGGATAGCACGGGGCGATCCATGGGTATCTTGGCTAAGAATGATAAGGTCTATTGGATGAGGATAGGTTTGGATATATAATATAGGTTGTAATATCCAATAGTTTATGGTGTCACCAAGGGTTGATGAACATAATATGGAGTTGATGAGATGGTGAGATGTGTGATAGGTTACAATTCATGTGTGCCACTACATGTTTGTGCTTGCATGTGCTTGTGAAAGATGATGGATATGGTTGGGGGATGGAGATATTGATTCTTATTCCATCCATGAGTGATATGGAACTATATGGAATATCATGGGTGATAGAGATTCCTTGTGTGAATGAATTAGTACATTTCCCTTAGTAGTCTTGTGTATAGGTAGTGAAATTTTCCTGTAATAGTTTTGGGTTGTGATAGTGGATCCCCTCAAGTGAGAGGGCTTGGTCATTATGTGACAAGATATATAGATAATGGAACATACCTTCACTGATATGTTAATGGGTTGATATTTTAACCTAGGACCATAGCCTTCCCCTTTGGGTAGTGGTCTAAGGCCTTGGACAATACATACTCTAAGCATCTAGGTATGGGTTGGGTGTCTATTATGGGTATGAAGACATGAGGTGATGATGGTATCCCAACATGGTACTGAAATATGTATGATTATGATTCAAGGTTGTTTTATTATAATATAATGACCTCACACACATATATTCGAAGGAGAATCTTTTTGTTGAAGGGTCATGCATTCTGATTTTAGTAGATTTCCAAATGATGTAAATTGTGCATCCTTTTTTTCGTATAGCTTCTGCAACTCATCAAACCGACTATAGGATTTCTCTTCATGTACTTTTGATCACAAATGTCCACAAAAAGGGTTCTCACATGGATTTTTATAATAAAAACCGCATGTTCCCCATATACTAGTGAGTACGGGGTTGCCCTAGTGGCAGTGCGAGTCGTGGTCCGATAAGCCCACAATGCATGAAGGAGCTTGTCTGGCCATGGTTAATTATCCTTATCAACCATATTTTGGATTATATTGGACAAAGTATTGTTGAATTCCTATATATTCCCATTGGCCACCACATGGTAGCTGGAAAAATAGTTGTCTATGATTCCATACTCCTGGTATAACTTGTCCAACTCAACAGAATAGAAGTTGGTGCTGTTGTCTATCAGTATTTTAGGAGGGACACCAAAATCGGTAATGATGTTGGCGTTCACAAAGTTAATGATTTTTTTCACCCCGATTTCTTTAAGGGGTATCGATTCGGACCATTTGGAAAAGAATTCAGTTGTTGTGAGTATGAACATGAATTCTCTGGCTGTGGCGGGATGATATAGTCCCACAACATCCATACCCTAGGTGGAGAATGGCCAGAAGTACACAGTTGTATGAAGTAACTTTGTTGAACAGTGTATGAAATAGGCATGAACATGGTAGGAATGGCACTTCTTGGTGAATATGGCACAATTCTATATAATAGTGGGCCAGTAATACCCAAGCCTTTGAATATGGTGGGAGAACTTGGTTTCTGATTAGGTCACTTCACAAGCTTCAGTGTTCACTTCTTTCAGGAAGGTAGTAGTATCTTATCCATCAATTCACCTAAGAAGGACTCTTTCATGGCCTCGTTTGTAGATAGTATTTTCTTGGTTAACCCCATTATACAAGGGAAAATTGACTACCCGTCATCAGACCAGTTCCCTTCCATCCTTATCTGGTGGGAGTTCTTAATTCCGAAGGTAATTTTCAATGGTCATCATCATGCATGTGGTGTGTCCATAAGACTCAGAATTAGGGCTAATTTCATAAATCTATTCCTTATAACTCTGGGAGAATATAATGACCATCTGAAAATGGGAAATGATAATGTTCATTTCATCTAGGTTTGGATCGGCCAAGGATGTGGCTGCATTTTCATAAGCGTTGGCATGGTCATTTTTTGACCGAGGGACATAAGTCAACATTGGTTTTGATGAGAATTCTTCCATCAGTTCTCGAATATGGTTTATCAAGGAAACCAATACTTCTTTCTTAATAGATTAGTCACCACTGACTTATTTGATGACTAGGTATGAATCAGCCTTTATTTTTAGGTTCTTGTCTTGCACATGAAGTTCCAGTTCCAATCCTTTAACGGGGGCCATATATTCTACTTCATTATTTGTAAACCCTTCCTAAAGAAAGAAAGAGTAAGGAAAGATGGCCTTTTCAGGGGATATGAGTATAATTCCCAGCCCTACATTGTTGTTCTTTCTATTATCCAACCTTTTCCCTGTCAATCTTCCGGGGGAACCATCAAAGATAATTTCCAGGGTCTAGGCGTCCTCCTAGATGAAAAACGCTTCATCATCAGGATGCTCGGCATCCAACGGTGTCATTTCCTTTGAGGGGTGCTAGGCGAAAAATTCTACTAACTCCTGGAATTTTATATCCTTATGGGGTACATATCATATGTAAAACTATTGTAGGATGATCGCCCCTCGTGATAGGCTCCCATTTAGCAAGGGATAGTTGAGGATGTATTTGACTAGGTTACATGGGGGGACTAGGTGGACCTCATGGTGATGTAGTTAATGCTTGTTTTTCTGAACCATGATGATTAGGGCTAGGCCATTCTTTTCAATATTTTAAAAGATTTTTTTGGCATTAATCATTGTTATACTAAGGTAATAGAGGATGTTCTCATTGCTAGCATCATTCTACTGCATGAGAAAGGTGCCTAATGAATGTTCCAGTGCAGTTATGTACAAACTGAGAGGATTCCCCTCAACTAGAAACATCAGCACCAAGGTTCATAGGAGATATATTTAGAAGTTATCAAACGCTTCTTGGAAATCATTTTCCCACTCAAAACCTAACTCCATTCTTCATAATCCTGGTGAAAGGTAAACATTGACCTGCTAGGTTTTCTATAAATTTCTGAATGTATGTGGGGTTCCCCAGTAGACCTCTCAACTCAATGAGGTTGTGATGTGGGGACATGCCAAGTATGGATTTTGTTTTCTTGTGTTTGAATTCAATGTCGCGATGGATGACGATGATGCTGAGGAATTTTCTCGAGGTAACAAAAAAGAAGCACGTTAGGGGATTCATCCTTAAAATGTGTTGACACAATTTTTTTGAAGACATTTTCAAGATCGTCTATGTTGTTTTAGAGATATCGGGATATAACCCCCAGATCATTGACACAACACTTGTTGAATTTCCCAATAAGGGCTTGAAAATTTGATACATGGTGTTATAATATGTTGCATTGGCATTCCTCAGATCAAATGGCTTCACCTTATAACAATAAACACACTGAGGGGCCCTAAAAAAGTATCTTCTTCATCTCCTCACATTATTTGGATTTTATTGTATCCAGAGTAGCCGTCCATGAAAGTGAGAGCCTCATATCTGATTGTTTCATCGATCACCAATTATGTGATCAGGACTAGGAAATAATTTTTTTCGGAAATGGAAATTAAAGTACCTAGGTTCAATGCATATTGTAATTTGTCCATTATTTTTTATAGGGTCTATGTTTTCCATACATATCAGATACTTTTCCTCTCGAATGAATTTGGCCTTGATCAACTTGTAAATGTTAGCCTTTATTTTGGAGGAAAGCCTTGGGTGGGTCTTTTTGGATTCCTACTTATAGCCCCAATGATCGTCTGGTAAGACGAGTTGATGAGAGGAGACCTCAGGATTGAGGCCTGCAATATTTGTGTAATTTGAGGAAAACACATCTTGATTCTTCTTTAAGAAGGAGGAGTATTCCTCCTTCTCCTTGACAAGCATATCCACACTGATTAGAATGGGTCGCAGGTCATTTTTTGTGCCTAGGTTTGTCTAACTATGTTCATATATTGTGGTGTAGACACAATATTTGAATGGAGGTGGGGAAACTATGAGGTCTTCTTCCACTTCTTGTTCTTCATCTTCATCTTTGTCATCTTCCTCTTCTGATGGGGAGCTGGTTTTTGAGACGAACTCTCAAATTTTTGGAGAGAAATCGTTATTTTTGTAGTGAGTATGGTGGGGGTAGTTTGAGGTCCCATGGATGGGCTAGAAGCATCTTTGATAGATCTTTTCCTAATATCATGGGAGTCGGCCTTCTTTTCCATGTCTTTGAACATGGCAGCCGCAACAGTGACCATGCAGACGATTGAGTTTTCATCAGGACATGCACTTATTCATTCAACTTAGTAAATGGGTAATACATACTTTTCCCTAAGTTTTGGGAGGTATTAGGAAAGATCCATTTACAATCCGTTTAGGGTAGTAATCCAATCAATTTCGTTGGTCAAAAAATGTATTCCTTTAAATTCATAAAACCCTGTGTCGATATAATGTGACTCACATGACTCAAATGGGGATTATCAGTGTGAAATTTCCCATTTTTCTAATTAGTGAAATATTTGAAACACTGATTTTATGATGATATAATGGCAGCATAATGATGTAGCCAAGGCCTCTCTAACAGAACATTGAAAGCTATACTTTTAAATACTACTAGGAACTTAGAATTCGACATGAGGTCTCTGAGCCATGTTTTATGATTGATTCTTCAAAGCATCTTCTTCTTTATTTTTTCATATCTCAGTAGATTTATAGTGTAGGGTGTCAAGTTTTATTCATCATAGCCCCATTGATGAAGAATTCACCACGGGAGGAGGTTGAATCCAAAGCCGTTGTCGATGAAGATCCTCTAAAAATAAATTCCATTTATCATGTCGAAAATATATAAGGGTTTGATGTGATTTTCTTGATCGTTTATTCATCCCTTTCTATGATGGAAATGGTGACATGAAATTATTCAGGACTGTTCTATGTCTGATATACTTTAGTTTCTACTACTTCAACCTCAAACTCCTTAGGACATTGTAAGGCTTTGATGAGTGCCTCCCTAAGATCTCAAGATATAATTAATGCATCCAGGATTGAAATTTTTGTTGGTAATGAAGCTGGATACATTATAATTTCAAAAAAATAATATAAAGGTCGACATTTCCTGGGTGGGGGTCACTCTTTTAAAGACACTTTAGGGGTTTGGGATTTATATGTAGATGGTTTGACCTCTATAGCTAGGGTTTGGGGTGTTGCGATCCTTTTCAGGTTGGACCAAACTGTTCTTCCCACAAGCCCTGTGCAATTTGATATTTTTTCATCTCCTAATAGATATTCGAAAATAACTGGGGTTGGATTTATTCCGATAGGGGTGGAAACGCATTCTGGTTCATGTTGTGTTTGATGGAGGGTCCTTACGCGAGTTTCTACAATGTTGACATTTTGACATATGGTATGAATAGGAATTGGACTCCTGCCACAATCATGCCTTACAGTGAACCCATGGCGTTTTTCTCCCCTTCCACCAGCTCTCCAGTTGGGCATGGGAAATTATAATTCGTGGCCATAGTCTCCATCCAAGAGAGGGGTCCATCAAGTGAATGAAATTAATGGATTCAGAGATCAGTTCTTGATCTGACATTGTTTCTGTATAACTATCTTCTTCTAATGGTACCATTTGGTTGGGTGGTTTCTGTAGTACCATTTGGCGGGACGGTACCCATTGTAAAAAGCTTGTTGGTATTAATTACTAAGGGGTCAACACTTACTTTGGATTTGGTATCAGATCATGTTCTTCATCTTTCCTTCGGCCCTTCTAGCCTTTAGAGGACCATGGGGATGAGGAGGATGGTTGTGATGTGTTAGGAGATTTTGGGGGCATAGTTAGTGTTTCAACTCCGCCTGGATGATTCCATGAACTCAGTAGATAGTCTTTTAGGTCATCCAATTTTCCAAATTTTTCTCCTTACATGTGACTTTTTTCCATTCCTATCCTTTTATTAATTCTGAGGTGGAATCATATGCCACTTGTTCTGGTGGTGTGGAAACTTAAATTTCTTGGATTCCACCATATTATATAGTCTATCATTGAAAACGACAAATTCTGGGATGGTATGACCTAGTATATAGTGATAATGACAATAATTTGGATGGTAATTGAAACCCACTTCATTGGCTTGCTTTGGCTCCAGTAGCCGGAGCAAATTGCAATTCATTACTACTATGAAATATCCACAGATATGGTCTTCATAGAACTAGTAAAATCTATTTCTTCCTTCTCAAATTGATTTCTTTTATCACCTAGTCACTCATAATTCCAAGGTGGGGTTGGATGTTGGCGTCTAGGGGGTCCTGCGTGGTTTGGTGGGGTGTTCGCAGCTGGAGTTGGCTCCTTGGTTGGCTTAAGTGTAACAAAAGAGACATCTTCTTTTCCCATTATTTTCCTAGTGGCTGATGGGGCCACTCAGGACTGACTATTGGTCCCTTGCAAGGAGTATTCTTATTATTTGGGAAATAACAGAGAAATATCTAAACCCACTTGTGTACTTAACTGGGATGGGTGGTATTCATAATTATTCCTGAAGGATATCTATGCACATCATGAGAATCTCATCTATGGAGAGTGACCGGTTAAGGGAATATGTTAGGAATATCCTTCGAACAACGAAGTCTGAGACATTTGTTTCTCTCACAATTTTAGTTCATGAGATCAATAATTGTTATCTTAGGTAGCGTTGAACAAACTAGAATTGAAACTATCACCGGAGGTCCTCCCAGCCTTTGATTGAGTTAGATAGTAGGATAGTGTACCCTAAGAAAGTTTAGCCCTATAGGGTTCATACGAAGCACCTTTGTTTTACTACATCTTGCTGCTCTGGAGTTCCCATCATAGGGTCACAATAGGAGGAATAGTACATTAAATTTTGTTCTGGGTCCCCCAAGCCATTGAATACAGAGAATAATTGGAGTCCAATTTTTGGATGTAGTAGAACATTGCTTACCCAATTTGGGTAGGGTTTTTTCTCTAGATGTATTGGAGCACTTCACCCCTCTATGGCTTCTAGTCATGTATTTATTTACTCAATGGTATTCAAGATCCCTTTGATTCATATCATGTAGGGCATGAGATTGGGTAGGTCCATTAGTGGCCAAGATTTGGCATGCCGATACTTGAAATGTGTGGTCGATTGTCACCTATTGACCGGTCAATGTTCTGATGCTCTACTAATGTGCATAGCAGAACTCGGGTCGAATCCTCAGCGATGATACTTTTTAATAATCGTTTGTTTTTATATGATTATATTATGATTGGGGGGGTTGTTTGTAGAGAATATGAAATGATTTATTGATTAATATCGATTTAATAATTTTACAAAGATTGGATTTAGTTCATTTTTAGGAAGTTAAGCTTCTGATATCCTTGATCTTTTCTATATATTGAATTTAAATTAACACCCACTTCGCAAGATAACATTGATAGGAATTCCAAAGTGTTAAGGATTTAATCCAATCCTTAACTGAACTTAGGGTTATAATATCAATTATATCATGTTTATGGTAGTGTATTTATGGCTCTAATAATCCATGGAAACCTCACGTTAAACAAAACAAGTCATTAATCCATGACATGTTAAGTCCAACATACACAATGTTAATTTAAAAAATATTCATCAAGAAAAAACTCTTAATCACTTAACATCCCTAAATTGTGACTCAACCCAATAATATACTTACTCAGTAATTAATATAGTTATTAATCTGGTAGTATATTTTAATGGTGTTGAATTATACATAGAACAAAAAAAACAGGATAAGAAATGATTTGTGCATTGAACATACACACACACACATGAAGGGTGATCATAATTAAAAGTGAACATTAGATTGAATTAGAAATAGAATAAAGGGAATGGTATTCAAATTTATTTAAAATATTTTAATAAAATTAATAATAAACTATAGATGGTGGATGATAATAAGAGGTATTGAATAAGAAGCTTTCATTAAAATAGAATTACAAAAAAAAGACTTACAATATTACAAATGAAGAACAACACAAAAGTAAATGAAAGGAAGAAAGGAGGATTGGTTTCCCAAGTAAAAACATGAGTATAGAAGATCCTCCCAAACCTTTGGTAGAGACTCGGTCATGCCAACCTATCCTCTTTTTCTCTGAAATTTCATCCTTTTTCAAGGAGAGGAGGGGGATGTTTTTATAGACCAATGTTGTGGGATGTTTGCATTACAAAACTAAACCTCCACATGAATTTCCAATTTGATAACATATTCAACTGAATTAGGATATTGGATATTCCTTAATTTTGTAGATAAATATCTCCTCTGTCTACTCTGAATTTATGGCTACCATTGGACTTAAGGATCCAATGTTATGGCGGGTTTATTAAACTATGTTAATTTGTCCATTTCAATCTAAACTTTTTGATGTCCAAAAAGTGAATGGGGTTTTGAATAGTAATATTCATTCAAATATGAATGCATTATTACAAAAAGTCGTCCTCCTATATCTCCTCTTTCACACTGCAAAATCGCAGCTTGATTTGATGATTACATCATGAGACATGTCATACATAGTGTCTAGATTTTATTTCCCAGCCAGAATTGTGGGATGGACATCAATGCATTAGTTGGGACCCTTGTTCTTGGATTTGGGACATGTAATTTTATTCCATCACTCCTTTAATTGTTATACGAATGTTCGAGGCGAATTAATGAATTTCCACTTTTGGATGGATCCCAGTAATTCAATCTTCATGGATGATCCAGTTTCTTCACATATTCTGTGGGCCTTCATGTGTGGTCCATATGAGCCTTCAAAAGGAAGAATTGGACCATGATCCCATCTAATGAAATTTTGGATATGGAATTTAAAATCCTAAAAAATAAGAACCAGACAATTTGGATTGGTAGGGTGATAGTTATAAATGAAATAGTAAACTCAATTCTCGATGGATAGATTGCTTGAACTCTATGGTTGGCCTCAACTTCATCGCCACACACATATATCGGGAAGGCAACAGTATTGCTGATGCACTTGAAAATACTGTTGTTAGCCACAATCTTCTTTGGATAGATGACCTCCCCTCTGATCTCATCCCCATCTATGCTAGGGATGTCTTTAAAATCCCCTACTTCAGACTTGTGTAATCCTCTCATTCTCTTCCACCCTTCTTTTTATTAATAAAAGCTCTGTTTACATTTAAATATATATATATATATAATATGTAAAGAGAGTATATAATAAGTCATGAAACTATTAATAACATTAACTCCCACACACATAGTCTTTTTCATGTCCTCATGTGCAACAAATATAATATCTTGACAAAATCATATTCAATCACCCCCAACTTTTAAAATTTTGTTTTCTCTAATCAGCGGAGGTTTAGACTATTTCACTCATCCAAATTGAATTACACATCAAATTTTTACAGAAAAAATGTTCCAAAAACAACTCTTTTTTACATTCTCAAATTTAGAAATGGAAAATGTGGACACTCAAAATTCTCACCTCTAAAGATGATAAAATTAATTTGTGGAGGTTCACTCTTTCACCAACCAAAAGTGGAAATCTTAGAGTTTGAAAGAGATCTCAACTTCCAATCCCAATCCAAAGTGCACAAGAATCAAGAAGTCTTTTGAAGCAATTTTTCTGTGGCTATGGGACTGTAGGAATATAATGTCTACGATAGAGAAGAAGTGGGGTAAAACACCAACATTGAAAAATCAATTCACTATTTTTGGAAATGAGACATGAAAGGAAATGGAAACACATTTTTACGAGGGAATGAAAATGTGAAATAAGACACAAAAGTGGAAGGAAATATGAAGGGAATGAGAAGATGTAATATTTAAAAAACACAAAACTTCTCCCAATGAGATAAGAATATAATGCATGGTTTATTTTTTTTATTTTTTTTTATTTTTTATGAATGTTGAACATGAAATAGACATCACACTCACACCCCAACCCATAATTGATCTCTTCCCGACAAAAATTTTAATAGTTATAACAATATTAAAGGCTAAGAAATAGTGATTTTTTACCTACCAAAGACACAACCGAATATTTTTTGAATTTTTTGATTTTTTTTTTAATTTTTTTTCATGAACACTTGTCAATAAAATTTGAACTATTAGTCCTAAGAAAATATACATTCCCAAACCCCACTGAAGGACAACCTCTCCCCCATACAAAAATGGATGCTTTCCCTCAAGAGTATGATAATATGGTGAAATCAAAAAAAGGGTACCCAAAATAAAATCCATCCCCCTACACTTAATTTTCAAAAAAAATATATGAAATGAAAATCCATGATGATATTGGGTGGTAAAAGGTATTGGAATTACATTTTGGGTATCAAAGAAAAGGTTTTCATAGGCTTTAAGGGGATTTCAAAAGTAGTATTAATGTATGGTTAATGGGAGGCTATTTTTCTATTGTGATTCTCATGTGGTTCATAAAATCTCTTTTTTCATATTAACTCACACTAATGTAGGAAATCCTACATGAAGGTCCAAAAACTCAAGATTCACAAATGGGGTGAAAAAATCATTTTGAAATGATTTCCATAGCTATCCTTGGAATGAAATGCAATGTTGGTACTCACGATTAGGGAAAATCATTTTCCAATTCAAAAACTGAGCATTAAAAATTTGTTGGTTTTGACTCAAAACTATTTATCCAAAGTCATGATGAAAATAAAAAAATTTTGAGATGAAAACATGTCTATTTAATCCCCAAAAAGGTTGGACAAAGTTTCAAAACTCATTGGTGAGTAAGCATGGCTCTTGATTGTTTTGTATTTTTTTGTGGTTATGATGCTTTTTTTGTTTTTTGTTTGGTTTAGGTTTTTTTAGATTTTAATAAAGACACACCCACACAAAATAGAAAGAGAAAAATAATGTTTTTGATAAAGAATGTGTTATGAAATACAAGACCAATGAAGAAGAAGGTATATGTAGAGGGAGGAAGAGAGATAGATAGAGTTAAAAGTAAATAGGTGCCCCCTGGTTTGGATTTGTTGGGTTTCCATCTCCATATAGTGGTGGGTCTACTGTAGAAGTTGGGGATCCTGTGGAAGACAATGTTGATCTAGGATTGTGCGTCCCCTCATGGTTTTTCTTTAACTGATGTCCATTAACCATGAATGTCCTTTTCGGAGAGGGTTCTTGGAATTGCACTGCACCAAATTGGTAAACATTAGTAATAACAAAAGGACCTTCCCAATGAGAACAATGCATACCTGGTTGAAGCTGAAATAAAGAATTAAAGAGAATTACCTTTTCACCTTCGTGGAATACCAATCTTAGGTTGTGTTTGTCATGGAGTGCCTTGGATTTTTATTTGTAGAGATTAGAATTCTCTTAAGAATCAAGCCAAATCTCTTCCATTTCAGAAAATTTCAACAATATTTCTTCATGAGATTTTTCACAATCAAAATTACAGGTTTTAATAGCCCAAAAAGACTTACGATGGATTAAAACTAGAATATGACATGCTTTATAAAAAACTATCCTAAAAGGAGACATCACAAGGGGTGTTTTATAGGCAGTTCGATAACCACAAAGTGCTTCACCAAGTCTTTTAGGCCAGTATTTTCTAGTGGGTTTTAAAATTCTTTCAAGAACTCTTTTCACTTATCTATTAGAAAGTTCATCAATGCCATTTTTTTGGGGCGATATGAAATTGATGTTTTATGTACAACCTCATTCCTTTTCAAAAGATATTCCATGGTTCTATTACAAAAATGGGTTCCTAAGTCACTGATCAAGGCACAAGGAATGCCAAATCTGTGGAAGATGGGTGTCACTAGGAACACACTAACAATATGTGAATCATAATTTCAAGTGGTTTTGGCCTCGACCCACCTAGAAACATAATCAACTGATATAAGATTGTATAAGAATCCATTTGAAGGGGGGAATGGTCCCATGAAATCGATACCCCAAAACATCAATGATCTCCCAGAAAATTATAGGCTTTTGGGGCATTTCATTTCACTTTGAAATTGTTCCAAACATTTGGAAAGTGGGACATGATTGAAATAACTCATGTGAGTTCTTGAAGAGTGAAGGTCAGAAGAATCTAGAACCTAGAACCTTTCAGGAGGTCCTTTGTGGTCCAAAGTGGCCACCACCAAGAATCGAGTGAAAAAATTCTAAGATGGAAGAAATTTCCTTTTCATCGATACAACTCCTTATTACCTTGTCTTCCCCAGTTTTCCAATATTTATTTTCTTTCCAAAAAATAGTATTTTGAATTACTTTTCAACTTCATTTGTTGTTATTTTGAAAAAATTTCAGGAAAACACATGAAACCAAGTAATTTACAATTTTGGCATTCCATGGTAATTTTGGAGTGAGAGATGAAAGGTGATCAGTTGGGAATTCAGGATCGAAGATTTCAGAATGAGAAGAATTAGAAATTCTAATAAAGTGATCAGCCACATGGTTTTCTTTTCTAGGTCAATCTTTGATTTCAAGGTCAGAATCTCTAAGCATTAGGATCCACCTTATTATCCTACATTTGGAATCACTATTCTTGAGTAAGAACTTTATAGCATAGTGGTCTATGAAGATAATGATTTTAAAACCTAAGATATAGGGCCAGAATTTATCTAAGGAAAAAATAACTGCTAAAAGTTATTTTTCAGTGACAGTGCGGTGATATTAAGTTTAGTACAATGTTTTTTGAGGTATAATAGATGACATGAATAATTTTTCTCTTATTTGACCAATAAAAGCCGCAACAGCTCTATCAGAAGCATCACACATGAACTCAAAGGGTAAGGAGAAATCTTGGGGTTGGATTTTCGGGGCAGATGTAAGAGCAGTTTTGAGTTCAATGAATTATCTCTTGCAAACCTCATCGAAATGTAAAGTGACAACATTTTGTAGAAACTGAGTTAGTGGAGGGAAATCGTACTAATGTTATGGATGAATCCCTAATAGAAACTAGCATAACCTAGGAATGAACGGATGTATCGAATAGATTTGGGTTCAGGAAGTGATTGGATCACATCAATTTTGGAAGGATCAACTTCAATACCCAATTTTGAAACTATGTGCCCTATAAAAATCCCATTTGCAACCATGAAGTGACATTTTTCAAGATTTTACACATATTTACACTTGAAACACTTTTGAAGGACTAGAGAGAGTGAATTCAAGAAAGATTCAAATGAATCACTATAAATGGTGAATCCATCCATGAATACTTCCATACAGTGTTCAAGGAATTCAGATAATATACTCATCATACACCTCGGGAATATTGCATGAGCATTGAAAAGGCCAAAATGCATTCTTTTATATGCATATGTTCCAAAGGGGAAAATGAAAGTAGTATTTTGTTGGTCCTGAGGTGCAATTGGGATTTATAAGTAGCCAGTCTATCCATCAAGAATGCAATAGTGTGACTTTCCAGCTAATCATTCTAGAATTTTTTCAATGAATGGAAGAGGGTAGTGATCTTTTCATCATTCAATATTCAATTTCCTAGAGTCGATGTACCCTAGTCATTTGTTCTTCACTCGATTTATGAGTATCTCTCCATTATCATTTGTGACAATAGTTATCCCACCCTTCTTAGGTATAACATGAATTGGAAAAACCCATTCGCTATCCGAAATTGGGTAGATAATTCCATCTTGAAGAAGCTTGGTGATCTCTTCCCTAACTACCTCAAGGATTAGTGGATATAGTTTTCTTTGTGATTGTCTAATTAGTTTGGATGATTCCTCAAGATGGATGTGATGCATGAAAAGTGAAGGGTTGATTCTTGGTATGTCATATAGGGTCCACCCTAAGTCCTTTTTGTTTTCCTCTAACACTTGAACAAGTTTGGACTCCTCAGTTTTAGTAAGTGAAGAAGGGATAATGATAGGATAAGACTGATCAGGGGAAAGGAATACATATTTCTGGTGTTTAAGAGGAGGTTTCAAATCAGTCTCATCTTTCATTTATGCGTTAGAAAACTTAGGAATGGAGGATGTGACTTCAGCTACTTTAGATTCTTTTTCCTTAATATTTTCCAAGGTGTAGCAGTAGAGATCAGAGTTGATGTGGGATTCCAGAGAGTTTTCATGTTCCTCTAGATTGATGGAGTCTATAAATGAGAGGTCCACATCAACCTCACCATTTATGACTTGGTTAACCATTGTAAAGATTTCACAAGATCCTTTATCATCAGAACAAGATGAACATGATGGAATGGGGTTCAATTGACTCTTAGAAGTGTCCTCAGAAACATAGATTGAGACTGCATAGTGATCCTCAGATGGGTATCACATGGCTTGGAAAATGTATAATTTGACCAATTGGTCACCAAATTCCATGGATAGGATGTTTGAATGGACATCAATCTTTGTTCTCATTATTATTAGGAATGGACTTCATAGAATTAAGGGAGATTGAGAAGAGTCCATCTCACCTTCCATGTCTAGGACACAGAGATCGACTGGGAAGATAAGATCATTAACATGAACAAGGGAATCCTTGATTATTCCCTTTGGAATGTTTGTGCTTCGATTGGATAACTAAATGAAAACCCCCGTTGGATGTAAGGGACCTAGACCAAGGTTGGAGAAGATGGATTTGGGCATGACATTAATTGAGGCTCCTATGTCTATGAGTGCATCATCAATGTTAGAACATCCAATTTCACATGGAACCGTAAAGGTCCCTAGATCATTGCATTTTATGGGAATAGACTGCAAGGTGGAAACATTTTCAAAGTCCCTATGTTTCCTCTTATGGGTGCACAATTCCTTAAGAAACTTGTGATACTTAGGAATTTGTTTCATGGAATCTAAGAGGGGAATGTTGAATTCACCATGTCTAAACATGTCGATCATTTCAGGATCAAGTTCGAAGGACTTCTTTGACTTAGAAACAGCTTTAAGAAAAGGAATTGGGTTCCTAAGTGTAATAGAATGAGGTGAGGGAATGGTTTCTGATTCCATTTCAAGATTATTTTTCTTTTCATTTTCTAGGTAAACATTTAAAGGGGGTTATAGGACTTATATTAAGGCATAGAAATTTGCTTCCCCAATCTAAGTGCAATTGCACTTGCATTACCCTTGTGGTTGGGTAATGGATGAGGTAGAAGTTGGGAATAATTGGATCATTTTGTTTGACTAATGTGGGACGTAAGTTGACAAATTTGGGTTTCAATATTCTTGAGGCTGGAATGGGTGAAGGAGGAATGATCTTTTACTGCACTTTCCCATGGTTTCTTGTAAGAAGAGTCTTGTCCCAAATTGGGATTACATAGATTTTGGTTCTTGGGAAAGTGATTGTATTGGTTTTGGAATTGGGATGGCTCACTAGGATATTGGAATCTAGGAGGATGATTGTTCATTTGAGGTTCATGAATAAAAAGATAAAGTTGTTGGAAGTTACCAACACCTTGACCATATTGGAACTGGTTTGGGTTTTGATGAGGGAGTTGAGGGGGATGAGAGACAGAATTACCATACCACAGGCCATGGTTATAAGATGAATAGAAGGTCTCAGAGTTAGGTTGGTTGAAGTTTCTAATGAACTCAGATGATTGTTGAGGGATTGTGTTCCTCTAATCATATGTTTCATTGATATCCATTGTTCCAAATGAATCAGATTGATCCTCTTATTTTTATGGACATGTGTTAGTTGGATGAGATAGAGAGTTTCATATTCTACAATTTTTGAAAGGTCCAGGAAACATTGATTGTGTAGAAGATGAAGTTGGGGCTTTGGTAGCCACAAAAGGTTATCGCATAAGACCTGTAAGTTCACTCATCCACTTTTTCATCTTGTTCATCTCTATCTACTGACTATCTTGGGCTTGTTTGACTTTTTCATGTGATCAAGTATGGAATTGTTGTGTGTTCAAAACCATGTTTCTTATGAGATCTCTTGCAGCTGTAAGAGTTTTATCAACAAGAGCACTGCCACTTGTGGCATCGATGATGGTTATCTCCATAACCAATAACCCGTAATAGAGGAATTGGATCAAGAGTTGGCCATTGATTTGGTGGTGTGGACATGTTGCAACAGGATTTTTGAACCACTCCTAGTACTCATGGAGTGATTCATTTGATAATTGATGAATACCACTTATTTCATTTCGGATAGAAGCAGTTCGAGAAGAAGGAAATAATTTCTCTAAAAATATCTGATTCATTTTATTCCATGTGTTTATGGAACTAGGAGGGAGGTAGTAAAGACATGACTTGGTAGCGTCACCTTGGTACAAAGGTAATCCTCGGAGTTTTATTTGTTCCTCAAAAACCCCTTGAGGCTTCATGGTAGAGCACAACACTTGGAACTCTTTTAGGTAGAGATGTCGTTCCTCACCGGCAAGGCCGTGGAAATGAGGAAGGAGATGATTCAAACCCGATTTAAGTTCAAAGTTAGACTCTAGGTTTGGATATTGAATACCAAGTGTTTGGTAATTCATATCAGCGGAAGAAAGTTATTTAAGTGTTTTTTCCCTAGGATTAGCAATATCTAATTCAACCGGTTGGACAAGGACTGGTTCCTAAATGAGTAGATTATCTCTTAAGTTCCTCTAATCATGGAGAAGAGTTCACTCAATTTCAGGGTCAAACAAATCTAATGGATTTTTTGGGAGGATATAAGGAATTTAGAGAGATTTGGAATAACGTTGAAGACATTTTTTTTCTTTGTGTTTTCCATTAATGATTTTTATGAGGAAGGCGGGTTTTTCTTTTTGTTTTTTTTAAAAAAAATTGTTTATTTACAATAACTAGAAACTAATTACTACTTAATTGAACCATCCCCGGAAATGACTCCATTTGAAAATAATGGAAGATTGCCTTCTGTTGACTGGACAAAGTTCTGATGGACTTCTAATGTGTATAATAGCACTCGGGTCGATTCCTCAGCGATGATAATTTTTATTAGTCGTTTATTTTTAGTTGATTGTATTACGATTTGGGGGGGGGGGTTGCAGAGATTATGAAATTATTTATTGATTAATATTGATTTAACAAATTTATAAAGACTAGGGTGAGTTCATTTTTATTGAGTTAATCTAGTGATATCTTTGATCTTTTCTTTATATTGCATTTTAATTAACACCCACTTCACAAGATAATGTTGATTGGAATTCCTAATTGTTAAGGAATTAATCCAAGAATTAACTTAACAAAGAGCTCTAATCTCAAATAGAGCTTGATGATGGTAGTTTATTTATGGTTCTAATAATCCATGGAAATCACACGTTAAACAAAACAAGTCATTAACCCATTACATGTTAATTCCAACATACACAATGTTAATTTGAAGAATATTCATCGATAAAATACTCTCAATCACTTAACATCCATAAATTTGGACTCACCCCAATAAAAGACATACTCATCCATTAAGATAATTATTAATTTGTTAATATATGTCGATTGTGATGAATTAAAAATATAACAAAAAGAACAGGATAAGAAAATATTTGTGTGTCGAACACACACACATGAAGGGTGATCAAAATTAAAAACGAACATTAGATTTATTTAGAATGAAAAATAAGGGATAGGGATTAAATTGTATTTAAAAAATTTTAAGAAAAATAATATGAAACTGTTGAAGGTGTATGAGAATAAGAGATATTGAATAAGAAAAATTCATTAAAAAAATACAAAAAAAGACATACAATATTAAAAACGAATAACAACACAAAAGTAAATGAAAGGAATCAAGAAGGAACAGTTTATAAAGTACAAACATGAGTATGGAAGATCCTCCCAAGACTTACTCAGAGCCTTGGTCATGAAAACCTATCCTCTGCTCGGAAATGCCATCCTTTTGCAAGGAGAGGAGGGGGATGTATTTATAGCCCAATGTTGTGGGATGGTTATGTTCCAAAACTACCCCTCCACTTACATCGCCAATTTGATAAATTATACAGACGAATCTCGAGATATGATCTTATTACAAGTTATAGATAAATATCTCATTTGTCTTCTCTAAAAAAATGGTGGCCATTGGACTTAAGGACCCAGAGATATGGTCGGTTTATTAAACAATGTTAATCTGTCCATTTCAATCCAAACTTTTTGAAGTCCCAAATGAGAATGGGTTTTTGAATAAGAAGATCCTTCCAAATCTGAATGATTTATTCAACAATGTCTGATTCCTATATCTCCTCTTTCACACTAAAAAATATCAGCGTTATTTAATGATTACATCATGAGATATGACATGAATAGTGTTTGAATTTTAATTCCAATCCAGAATGGCAGGATGGACTTCAAAGAATTAGTTGGGACCTTTGTTATGGTATTTGGGACTTGAAATCTTTATCTGTTACTCCTTACGTTGTTTTCAGAATTTTTGAGGATAATTAATTAATTTTCACTTCTGTATTAAGCCATGTATTTCAATCTACATTGATGGTCTAGTTTCCTCAAGATTCTGTGGGCCTTCTTGTGTGGTCCATATACGCCTTCAAATGGTTGAATTGGACCATGATCCCTTATAATGAAATGTTTGATTTTGAATTATTAATCCTAAAAAACAAAAACTACAAAATTTGGATCATTAGGGTGATAATTATAATGAAAATAGTTAACTGACTCAATTGGACTACTTATAAAAATGATCAAAAATAATACTTAGTATTAAAACATTATTATTCCACAAAAATTATGCACATTTCATATAAAATAAATAATTTAAGTATATAATAAGTCATGAAAAAACTAATAACATCAGTGCTGCTGGAATATGTAGTGGATACCCAGCCGAGGGTATCATTTGTGGGTTAACCTGAACATTTTCTGGATACCTTCCCAATGGGGGAAGTCTTGATGTCCTTCTAGGGCTGGGTTGAATGGACCTCTGAGCTTGGGTTCATTCACTAGGATGAGTTCATATATCAATGGTGCTTCATATGGGAGCACCTACTCACATTCCATAAGGGGGACACATATGGCAGGTAGCTCCCTCGACGTAGCTCGACATTTATTTTCTTTTGCTCTTTCATTTCTTCGTACTGCTTGGTGAACCTTTCATCGAGAATGAGGGACACATTTTTAGGGGGGATAAGTTGGTTCAGAGACATCCTCAGATTTATTCTTATCCTTGTTTGGGTTTCGGGTAGGCGGTAATGTCGTATTGACGGAGGGGGCACCCAGATTTAGGACTACTCTCTAGTTCCGAGTGTGCACACTATTAGGCTCAATGTGGGATGCCTCTAGGAGGGAACCATATTCCTTTGAATCCTCTCCATCTATGTCATTTCCATTTATATCCATGAAGTTTATGTTTACCATGTTCAATGAGGCATACCGCATTGGCGGTGGTGTACCCGTGCTGAATGGTAGGAAGGATTTCTGCACCCTTTATTGGAATTTCTCCTTCCCTTCTACGGTATTCTATAGGTTTCTTGGAAATTATTGAACTGAAGGGTACCCTAGTCTAACCTTATAATGTTCCTTTATCTCAAATGGTGTAAACCATGAGAATGGGTGGAACAGGTGACTCCTGATTCCATTTTTCTTCCTAGATGGGAGAAGACAAACATTTATTGTGCGGGGACATGATGTAAAAATACCCCAGCCTTGAAGGCTGGGGTTTTTCTCATTCTTCTATCAATGTTCTATGGCCCAGATTAGTTGGTCTTACAGGGGCACATTGATTTAAAAAATTCCCCCAGTCCTATGGTCTGGGGTTGTTCCTACATTACAGCGGCAGCTGCCACTATTGTCACATTTTCAATTTCACGTACTTCTACGTGGGTGTGAACACAGTGTGTCATTGGCCCTGCACGGAGTATGTGGTCTTCTGAAGATGTGAGCACTACTTTCTGGTTAGATTCTCTTAGGCGGGAAGCCAACTATATGGTCTTGGCTACCTGAATCAGAATCTTTTCGATGGCTTGATCTGTTCGGCCCGTATTCTTTTGAGACTTACTCTGGGCCAGTTTTTTTTTGAGTATCCTATATTTCCTAATAAGGGGGTTCTCTTGATTGATTCATTTGGGTGATGATGTTTCCATATTTCACTTATAATGGGGTTTTCTAGATATGACGTGTGGTGAATTGAAGATATCCATGTTCTCTCCATCCCTGAATGTGAACATCATTCAGAGCGTTGCCAATGAGGTGAAGCAACTTATGCAGTGCTTGGAGGAAATCAGGATCTAGGTTTTTTTTTTCCTTTTTGATTGGGAATGTCATACGGATGGGAGGGATTCCAGGTCGATTAGATGTTAATGCTCTCCTAATGTGTTTACATGGCCTTCATACCCTTCGCAGGGTATTGATTTTTCTTTCCACTGATGAAGTGTTGTCCATATATTGAGGTGAATGTCATGAATTAATTCCCCATAAAACACTCCTAGTATGTCGAAGTGAGTAGTGGACGTAGTCCAATACATCACAGGTATGTTATCCTTAGCTAGTTGTCTTTTCACAAGAAATATATCCTATTGTAGTTCTACTAGAGGATCCTCATCTGGATAGTCCCTGCATGACTACTTCATAATAATTTTGTTCCAAGAAACCGGGATGGTGGGAGCCTTATAGATTTTTGGATGCTGTGGGGGTGGCTCAGAAGACGAACAGGGCCCCGGGCCATCCTCTGGTTAAGAAATAATATCACTCATGATGGAAAGAGTACCCGATGCGTCTTACTCCATTCCGAGTTCCTCAATGTAGGAGGGATTTCTCACATTTTTTACAACAAGGGGAGGACCTTATTGCGAGAATGAATCTTGGTTTCAGAGAGGACCTTAACAATTGATAGTTCAATGGTGTGGGATAATATTGAAACTTGATTCCTAACCATGGGAAAAGTCTTTACGGTTTATACCCTGGGGGAGGACCTTTAGTATGGGCTATAGCGAGGGGAGGACCTTCATGCTAAGGACCATCTCGTTGACAGTTATTATGGTGAGGACTACTATCACAGCTTGATACCCAGCTACAGGGAGAATATCTTCATTTCATATCTTGGGGTGGGACTTTAGGATATTCTTTAATGAGGTTATGACCATCTCATTTCTTGAAGTTACTATGGGGAGGACCTTCACAGCAAATATCATTGTGGGGAGGACCTCTTCAATGACTGACATAATGGTGAGAACTAACAACATGACTCGATACCTGGCTGTAAAGAGAATTTCTTCAATAAAAATTTTGGGCAGGGCATTTAGGATGTACTAAAATGAGTGGAGGGCCTTATCGTTTCTTGATGTTACTATGGGGATTACCATCACAACAACTATCATAGTGGGGAGGACCTTCACAATGGATTCTATTATGATGAGGACTACATCATGACTTGACTTCTATCTACCAGGAGAAGAATATCTAAAACGTATACCCTTGCGAGAACCATTAGGGTAGACTAAATCAAGGGTGGGGGAATTATTGATATTTTTTCTTCAGTTATAGGGGAGGGATACCTCAAGGCACAGCAGAAGATAGGATCTGGTGATCGATCATTCCTAGCACAAGGAGTGAGCCCCCATGGTAGCTCTGTGGAGGAACTTTAGAGCTACTGGTAGTGACATTGACGGGAGGGCCTTCTAAATTACTACTTCCACTTCTATAATTTGGTATTGGACAAAGAGGGTCTTGAGATTTTATTGAAATATGTTTGAGGGCATCAAAACCCCCATCTTACAGCAGAGCAGTATCATGTATGTGCTCTTCATTTTCCAATTTCCTTTGGTATATTTTATTTTTGAGTTCTCTCTTGAGGGTAACTAGGGCCATCATCTATTGGTAATGGACTTAAAAAATGGTTCCCTTCTTTTTGGGTCATGTAATGTCATCAAGATACGCCTATGGACAACTTGATATTTAGAAGGATTATATGTCGGCCTAAGAGTAGCCACCAGATTGGACCAGAATCCCCCAACTAGAGTAGGTACTTTTTCCCAATACAGTTGTTTGAGTATCACATGATATTTTTTTTAACCATCCTAGACTTGAGCAGGGATGTATAACTATTCCGAGGTGACTAACTCATTTTGAGATTGAGTCATTTCATTCGAGGAAGTTGGGCCATGGGCCCAATTTCTCGCTTTTCCCACCAATGCAAGGATATTGTGGCATGATTGGTGGATATAGTAGGGAATCAACGTCTGATATTCCATCATTTCAAGGATTTTCTGAGATGCATATTTGATTGGAATAGGTATAAAGGATCATTCTAATGTTGGAGCTGGAGTTTGTTCCTTATCCATTCCTTCATTTGTTTCTAGTAGATATTGGCAGTCTCCTATGCCGTGACATACGAACAAGTATTCCACCTATTGTCTTCGTTGAATTCCACCATATTTGAAGGGAGGACATAATATTCAAAGGTAGAAATTTTCATGTGCTCTCTTTTGGTTGTATTTCTATCTCGGGCTATGTATGCATCCACAAGAATTAGACTCTGCTCATATTTTCATTCCGCCCTATTTGGATGGAGGCCATGAAATGCATCAGCAGGTATTTTTCCATTTTTGTAGTTGGTTGTTTCCCTATTTTTATGGTGGGATTTTTGTGTGTGAGGATGTATTTGTGCCTTTGTATAGTTGGTTGCCTCCCAAGTTGGTTGACGGGCTTGAAATGCATCAGAAGATATCGGCATCTGCCTGTAATTTGCAGCTATCTCTGCATGGTGGGGTCAGTAAGAACTACATGGAACATGAATGTTGTAATATTTTCCCACCCTATTTCTTGTGATGGGCTTGAATGGAGGGGGCAGAGTTGTATTTCTTTCCATTGAATTTCATAGTGTTAGTATGACGGAGTTTCTCCTCATGAACTAGGGTGATCACCTATTCCAGATTATATATTCTCCACCCCTGGCAGGAAATCCTTGGGGCCCAAGTCTCCTTGACTTTGGGAGGTGCCATCACCATAAGGTCCACTTTGGCTGGAGGAGTCCTAGTCATCTGGTGTCGGTTGTGATGTTCTCTGGAGGGGGATCATGAGTAGGACCCATGTGCAGTTGAGATGAATTAGTCAGAACTGAAATCATATTCCACCATAATATAAGGGAGGTACTCATTGTCACATTCCATGGAGAGGCTCTTGAACTGCTTTGAGACGGCCATATGGGTCACCTTGTGTTGGGGTGCCTTCCGCGGATAAGGAGGCGGCTGACAGACCTTTTTAGACTGGATGGATTGTCTTATAACCTCTAGCATAGTAATAGTCCCATTTCAGTGGTACTACATAATCTGAATGTTGGATAGCCAGCATTGAAGAAGCTAGGTAGGAAAGGGAGTCATGTTCTTCATTGGGGCCCCGACCACCTATAGGATCGCTGATGTGTTTTTCTGCCTTAGTCTTCAGGATGTAATTTGGATCTAAGGTTTCACTATGGGAACTAGTGACATACATATATGACATACATACCACAATATTGTAGGACCCCGGGACACCCTCAGAGGGGAGGGGTGAATCAGGGTGGCAACTTTTTCTTCTTAAAGTTGTGGATCTTGTTCCCACGTTGGTAGGAACTACTTAAACCTGTATGATGGATATGATCAGCAATGAAACATTCACATGCAAAGAGATAACACAACAATTTTACTTGGTTCACCACTACGGGCTACGTCTAAGGAGAATACGCCGACAAGTTTTCAGTCGTAACAAATTCCACTAATCTTCACTAGTTGTGGATTACAACGGTTCGGGCACAGTCACTCTGTCTGAGATGCACTGCCTTTACAAAGGTTCGGGGATAACTCACTGATTCCCTCGGGTCACTCCCGTTGACTCCCCCTGTCTCACTGCCCTTGGTGAAGTCACACTCAATTTATAGATGTGAAGGTCTCTTCAATAGATTTGCATTGAAGTATTTTTCTTCTGTTCATCATGAGACTTTTCTTGCATCAGAGTCCTGAGTTGATGCTCTTTTGTATTCAACATTCTACTATAGTTCAATAACTAAATGAACTATATCTTCTTCTTCTCTTCCTTTGATTATCATTACTAACACCTAATTTTATTGATATATTCCCCTATTTCTATGCATATCTGAGTATAGTTTCATGAACCGTTCTTCTTCTCTTCGCAAAAGCACAAAGAGAATGTTAAACATTAGTCATGTGTGTGCGGTACCACTTCTCTTCCTAAAACCAAATTGTTCACTGTTCTTCAATCTTTGTAAATGAATACATCAATTGATCCACCGAAGGTATCAGGAAATCTCACGGCTTTTGTGCAGCTCCACGAAGACGGGAAATCTCCAACAACACCTGGCTCTCTTCTCTAATCCTGGCACGCAAGTCCCAATACGGCGTGCAAGTCTCACTATAGCGCGCAAGTATCACTATGGCGCACAAGTCTCCAGTGCGCAGGTCCAAACTGGCGCACAAGTATCACCAAACCACCTGTGTGACACTTCCTTCCTCAACTTCTAACCCGTGCTACTTACTTCCTTTCTCTCCCAAACCACCTTGGGTGCACAGCCAACAATCAGCGCGCAGTTTTAGATAATGGCGCGCAAGTACACCTGCACGACCACACAATACTTGCGCGACTTCTACACCTGCGTGATGGGAGCTCTAATTTTTCTAAGTGTTCAACTCCATAGAAAATGAGGAGGTTTGTTCCTCTATTTGTAGGAAAAATGGACCCCCTGTGCGATGGTGTGCAAGTCAACCATCGGCACGCAAGTCTCGGCGCGCAAGTCTCTTCCCCTGCTAGTCACATGGGAGACCAACTTCCAAACTTGTGAAAACCTCTTTCCTTTGACAAATTTTGATCTTTTTATATTGAAAAACCATAGTCGCGCATGTTTCCAAGACTTCAAGTACAAGTCGTGGAAGTCCCATTGCCAAAAACACTTTTCTCCATTTGTCGATTTTCAGGCCCAAATATTTGGCAAACACTAGGAAACGGTGCCACCTTGTATCTTCTCTTTTTGTACCGCCTCCAGATCATCCATTCCTCTTTAGACATTCTTGAATCAAACATAGATCGTTGACCACAACTCTTTAACTCGACATGCCATCATGAAATCCCTTTTTTCAACAAGTTTGTATGTCGTTTGTTTGCTTTTTCAACAAGAACAATTACCTCAAAAACACTTTTTCTCGGTGATTTGAATCCTTTAGCCACTCTTCTACTGTCATCACAAACTCCACTATCGTGATATTTATTCTTTGAAGGAACATCTTTAGAACCATCATCATTTTATACAATGATATGTGCATGGCCATATCATAATTTCAATCTCTGCATGGCCATCTCAGAAGTCCAATCCCTTGCACATTGTCTTCTTCTTCAGCCGTCATTATCTACTTCAATCAAAGAATATGAGTCAATTCTTCAAGAAGTCTCCTGAATGGTTCTCATGCAATCATGAGTAATTCCATGGTCTTCATCAAAAACCCATGGGTCTCATGCAATAACGAGGAATTTCATGGTCTTCATAAAAACCCATGGTTCTCATGCAATAAGGAGGAATTGCATGGTCTTCATCCAAATACCCCATTCTTCATTAATCATCCTCACATGGATTACACTTGACATTTTTCGTTGTTGTAAACAATGTATCACCTTTGACACATGTTCTTTGAACTTATTATTAGTACAACAATCGTCTGAATTATCATTCCTCCACTTCATCGGAGTACTTCTTGGTCTCCTTCATTTTGATATTCATTGACAATTATTGACAACAAATACAACCTTATACACAATGTAGTTCCAACAATCTCCCCCTTTGTATTTTTTTTCACTACCTTATACATATACTGAAATGAATTTGTCAATGTCAAAATGAGAATCTTCTCTTCAATGAAATTTTCTTTTGAGACGTTCATTTCACTTTGTCTCCCCCTTATTGATAAGAAATACAAAGTGCATGGTAGGGAGGGAATCGATCTATACTTATGAAATGTTTCATTAATCATTTTACTCTAAGTCTACTTGAGCAATGCCCGATGTAGAAAACAAGAGGATTTCATTAAGTCAACAAGGTTGTCCATTATTCACAGATCATTATACTAACATGAGATGAGAACTCATATATTTTGTCTTCAAGGGCTTACCATTTTAATTTCAGGTAGAAGAAAATCAAATGTGATAGGGAATAATCAACCTGAAACTTCTGCACTCACATCAGAAAACAGATCAAAAACATTCAAGTGCAATCGGTAGGATAAGTGGCCTTGGGGAACTTCCATTATTTTTATGTCACTGATCAATTCAGTTACTCCCCCTTTATAGAATGATCTGAGTAACCAATTTTGAGAGATTGAGAAATGACATACCTTCTCCAATGACATGTTATTCAATAAATTTTCAAAGTAACTTCATTTGATACCAGCTGGAGTTGATATTGATTAAAATAGTGATTTTGGACGCTTCTTCATGTTTCTCCACCTCAAGGGAAACACTTCTCATCATCATCATCAAGAGTGATCTTTCATCATCTTAATAATTGAATATCAATTGAAGAATCTACTAAGGATGGAAACTTCTTTAGCTTGGCTATCAAGAGTTGACAGCATTCACTACTTCTCAGGTTCTCCCCCTGAGAGCATGATTCACCTTCAATTCCCTGAATTATTAGCACAAATACAATACACAAATAAATAAGGGAATAAGGTGGTTCCTCCTTGCTTCATCAACATGTTCTGTATGGTTGTGGTTCTTTTCTCAACCAAGTTCTTCTGTTCACTCCAGTATTCATCCCTACACATTTGAACATATCATCTGACATCTGTTGATGTGTCATGGATTTCATCACATTCTATTCTACTTTGTGTGAGGAATTGTTCTTCTTAACATCCATCATGAATGATACATTCATAATCCTCTTAAGGACTGCTTCTTGCTCTGGTATTAAGGTTAGGAAACCTTTTGCAATGTGACCATATTTCTTGCATCTCTCACACCGAAATTCTTTGACATGTGTCTTTCTCTTGGTTTGCAATCTCTGATGCACTGTGTCTTCATCATGTGAATGTTTTTCTTTTCCTTTGTCACCATCCTTGGCCTTTTCAACTTCATGTTTCCTCATTCTTTTCAAATCTTCGGTCCAGATGACCAATATGTCATTTGGAACTCTTGCAGCTGTTTTGGGTCTTTCATATGGGTTCATCTATGTTTCATCCCACTTAGTGTTTCTTTTGGATGAATGAACCTTCAATTTCATGGATCTAAAATCTTGTGTCTTCTTAGCATCCCTACATGAGATCTTCTTGGGGAAATGTGCGTTCGAACTATTCTTATGATTTATTCCCAAGGAATATTCTTTCTTCATAGCTGGCTTGTGTGGTCTTCTATTCCTATCAGCTCTGGATATCTGTTGATATAGGCATGCACCATTCTTGTGACCACTGCTGTTGTATACATCACAGATGTTATCAAGCATTCCAAATCTGTTTGCTGTAAACAAATGCTTCTGGACCTGCATATGTTTCTTCTTCTTCTCTGGATTTCTTCCTTTTGACATAGGCTTTTTTTGTTCTTTTCCATTAAAGGTATTCTACCAAAAATCCAGCGCAGAATGCCCAAATCTGTTGCAGCACCAACATTGACCCACAAATATTTTCTTCTTTGTATCTTCTGTATGAGGTTGTTGGGCCTTCTTCTTAATTTTTTCCCTCTATTTTAGGAACCAACTTCCTCCTTTTTCTTCCCATCCACCCTATCCATGGTGGTAGGTTTCTTCTCCTCACCTTTCCTCATCCATACTTGTTTAGAATTTTTCTTCCAACCTACACTGATTGTGCGAATGTATCTAGAAATATGAGTACAAGATGGTTTGGATGGTACCTTTACTTTCTCTATTTCTTGTGATAGATCAATGAGTGAGTTCATGATCGTCTTATCACATTTTGGAGTTCTTTCGACAATAGAATCCTCCAGTGAGAATTGAGTACCAGTAGCAACTGATTCTTGATGTGGATAATCAAGAGTTGTCATAATATTCTTGTCACATGTTGGAGGTATTTCAGCTTTAGATTCATCCAACGAACATTGAGTACAATAATCACTCATTTAATTCTTTTGTGAAGTCTCAATTTGTGTATTCTCAATCTTGGTCAGCTGGGATTCCAATTTTTGACCCTCAATATTGAGGATGATCTCCTGATCTTCAATCATGATCATCTTCTTTTCACAAGTCTTCTTCAATCTTTCAACCTCATCTTCATGCATCTTAACTTTGTTTTGTTACAAAGAGTCAAGTTCCCTGAATTTCATGGAATATTCTTCCAAACAAAAACTCTTGACTACATTTCTCTTCTTCTTCTCAACTTCAAGTGCATGGATCTTTTCTTTTAGAGTCTTATTGACTTCAACTTTTTCTTCAAAGACTTTCACCTATTTGGTGAGATTCATACTTTCCAAAACATTTCTTTCCAACCCCTTTTCCATATTGTCAGCTTCTATTTCTAGTCCAGTGATCTCAACCTGCATAGATTGGAATAGGCTACAAATAATAGCAACAATTTCTTCAGGAATATCATGAAGATATGTTTTGAGTTTTTCTTGAAAGCTTGAATTAGGGGTGTCATCCTTTCTTCTAGAAGAATCCAGAGCAACCTGCTTGATACTTTCCAAGCCTGATGTTTCTTAATTATTGTAATGGAGTGGAGAACAAGACACGGTATCTTCTTTGGTCATGAGGGACTTCTTTGTCTACTTCTTCTCTTTCTTTTTCCTATTTGTCATTGTCTTGCTAGATGTAGACTTCTGCTCAGAAATGACTGAATCTTCATCAAGACTACTCTTCATTATTGAATTTAGGAAAGAAACTCAAATCCTCTTCTAAATAGAATTACGGGAGAATATCCAACATACGTCAACCTCCCTCGGATACCACTTGTAGGACCCCGGGACAACCTGAGAGGGGAGGGGTGAATCAGGGTGTCAACTTTTTCTTCTTAAAGTTGTGGATCTTGTTCCCACGTTGGTAGGAACTATTTAAACCTCTATGATGGATATGATCGGCAATGAAACATTCACATGTAATGAGATAACATAGCAATTTTACTTGGTTCACCAATAAGGGCTACGTCCAAGGAGCATACACTGACAAGTTTTCGGTCATACCAAATTCCACTAATCATCACTAGTTTTGGATTACAGTGGTTCGGGCACAGTCACTCTGTCCAAAGCTCACTGCCTTTACAAAGGTTCCGGGATAGCTCACTACTTCCCTCGGGTCACTCCCATTGACTCCCCCTGGCTCACTGCCCTTGGTGAAGTCACACTCAGTTTATAGACATGAAGGTATCTTCAATAGATTTTCATTGAAGTATTTGTCTCCTGTTCAGCATGATACTTTTCTTGCATCAGAGTCCTGAGTTGATGCTCTTTTGTATTCAACCTTCTACTTTAGTGCGATAACTGAATGCACTATATCTTATTCTTCTCTTCCTTTGATTCTCAATACTAACACCTGAGTGTAATGATATATTCCCCTCTTTCTGTGCATATCTGAGTTTAGTTGCACGAACCTTTTTTCTTCTCTTCGCAAAGCACAATGAGGATGTTAAACATCAGTCATTTGTGTGTGGTACCACTTCTCTTCATAAAACCAAATTGTTCACTGTTCTTCCGTCTTTGTAAATGAATACATCATTTCTTTCACCGAAGGAATCGGGCAATCTCACAGATTTTGTGCAGCTCTACGAAGATGGGTAAGCTCTAACAACACCTGGCACTCTTCTCCAATCCTGGCGCGCAAGTCCCAATACGGCGCGCAAGTCTCACTATGGCGCGCATGTCTCACTACGGCGCGCAAGTCTCTGACGCGCAGGTCCAAACTAGCGTGAAAGTATCACCAAACCACCTGAGAGAGGCCTTCCTCAACTTCTAACCCGCGCTACTTACTTCCTTTCTCTCCCAAACCGCCTTGGGCGCACAGCCAACAACTGGCGCACAGCTTCAGATAATGGCGCGCAAGTCCACCTGCGCGACCACACAATACTTGCACGACTTCCACACCTGCCTGACGGGAGCTCTGATTTTTCTAAGTGTTGAACTCCATAATAAATGAGGAGGGGTGGTCCTCTATTTATAGGCAAACTGGACCCCCTGCGTGACGGCGCGCAAGTCAACCATCGGCGTGCAAGTCTCGGTGCACAAGTCTCTTCCCCTACTAGTCACTTGCGCGACCAACTTCCAAACTTGCGTGAACCTCTTTCCTTTTCCAAATTTTTATCTTCTGATCTTGAAAAACCATAGGAGCGCAAGTTTCCATTCCTTCAAGTACAAGTCATGCAAGTCCCTTTTCCAAAAACACTTTTCTCCATTTGTCGATTTTCAGGCCCAAATATTTGTCAAACACTGGAAAAACAGAAACACCTTGTATCTTCTCTTTTTGTACCGCCTCCAGATCATCCATTCCTTTGTCGAAATTCTTGAATAAAACATAGATCGTTCACCACAACTCTTGTACTTGACATGCCATAATGAAATCCCTTTTTTCAACAAGTATGTATGTCGTTTGTTTGCTTTTTCAACAAGAACAATCACCTCAAAAACACTTCTTCTCGGTGATTTGAATCCTTCAGTCACTCTTTCGCTATCATCACAAACTCCACTATCATGATATGTATTCTTTGATGGAACATCTTTAGAACCATCATCTTCTTATACAATGAGATGTGCAAGGCCATCTCATAATTTCAATCTCCGCATGGCCATCTCAGAAGTCCAATCCCTTGCACATTGTCTTCTTCTTCAGCCGTCATTATCTACTTCATGCAAAGAATATGAGTCAATTATTCAATAAGTATATTGCATGGTTCTCATGAAATCATTATTAATTTCATGGTCTTCATCAAAAACCCATGGGTCTTATGAAATAATGAGGAATTTCATGGTCTTCATCAAAACCCATGGTTCTCATGCAATAAAAAGAAATTGCATGGTATTCATCCAAAAACCCCATTCTTTATTAATCATCCTTAGATGGATTACACCTCACATTCTTCATTGTTGTAAACAATGTATCACCTTTGACACATGTTCTTTGAACTTATGATCAGTACAACAATCTTCTGAATTATCATTCCACTACCTTATCAGATTACTTCTTGATCTCCTTCATTTTGATCTACATTGAAAATTTTGACAAAAAATACAACCTTATACACAAAGTGGTTCCTAAAAATACATCATCAACGTATCTTTCTTTAAAAAATGTTTATACATGAAGATTCAGCTTTCCCCCCTTCCCAATTTCTTTTGTTGTGGGGCGAAGGGGCTTGAGTGGGGTAGAACCGCCACCTTGGTTAAGGACTCACATCAAGTTCACCATTTTTGTTCCACCCCTAAGGTGGTGTGCATAATGCATATCGAGGCGATCAAAATGGGCCAACTAGAAATGTCCTTTTATGTCTTATCATTGGGGTATAACCGCCACCTTGGTTAAGGATTCACATCTAGTTCACCATTTTAGTTCTACCTCTGAGGTGGCGTGCTTAGTGCATACTGGGGTGAACAA
Organism: Viscum album; assembly: GCA_963277665.1. Taxonomy (NCBI): domain Eukaryota; kingdom Viridiplantae; phylum Streptophyta; class Magnoliopsida; order Santalales; family Viscaceae; genus Viscum; species Viscum album. The sequence continues at coordinate 675,068,208 of OY728123.1, forward strand.
AATGGGCCAATGTAAAATTTCTTTTTGTCTCTTATAATTGGGGTATAACCTCAACCTTGGTTAATGATTCACATCGGTTTCACCATTTTTGTTCCACCTCTAAGATGGCGTGCTTTGGGTTGTGCAAAATTGGTCTGAAAAGGATCATCACCCGTCTCTTTTTCCATAGATGGTTTTCTATAAAATTCCATATTGATTTTGTTTTGAATAATTCAATGCCATTATCCATTAAATATGGTTTTATTAACCCCACGGGTACTGGTTAATTCACCCATCTCACATTATGAATGATATGCCACAGTCAGATCAATCCGAGCGAGTGATTGCATAGGGTTAATTACTTGTGTAATCAATCCTCCTCTAATGTAACTTCCTTGTATGGTCTCCAACTGGTTCATTCGTGGATCTATGAATTCCCAAAAACCTTGGTATCCATGATTCATTTATCTGCACGCCAAATGAAGGTGCTCGTTGATTGATGATTCAGACAATGACACTTGAGGACTCCACTGGTAAAGAGGATGGGAAGTCAGGCTCACCACACCCTTTTGAGGGAGGATAATTTCATGTTTTGGGACTCGCTTATAGATTTATGTCATGTAAATATGTTCATGAATCCATGGTTCATTCTATAGTAGTGTATCCAAGGGCTAACCTTGGTTTACAAGATCATCATAGACATGCATATATTTGATGCTATAGAGGTACTACTTACTCGATCCATATAATAAGGTGCTCAAGAGTTTATCATCATCCATGGGGTACTGAAGGTGATTTGATGTTGGGAATGGACCCATAAGATGGGTTTACTACATATCCTTGGGAGAAGAATCAGAACCCATATAGTTTGGATTGTGTGGGGATTATGTATGGAAGCTGCCCATTTGAGGGGGAATGGTTGGGTGGGCCCTTTATGGGAGGGCACCCTTGGGAGCTTGGGCCTTTTAGTAGGCATCCTACATATCCTAGATTGATCAGGAATCAAATTTTTCATTCTTTAAATTCATTTGTATGTTGTAATCGTCACAAACCTATAATCCCAAGGGATTCAAGCTCGGTTTGAGAAACAAGGGGATGTGAAATATTCAATAAAGCACATGCTTCCTCTCTGGTTGGTGGGAGAGAGAGATCCCGTGGAAGAAGAGGTTGGGGTGGCTGTGGGTGAGGGCATGGAGTGATGAACCTTTCAATGTGAAATTTTTTTGAAGATCATGTGGCCCAGCCTTGGAGGATTGGGGATATACCTCAGTGGGAGGGCCCGGAAATACATTCAGGGAAAGGGGAGGCGGTTTGTCCTCATCAGAGGGTGGAGTGAACATAACTCCTTCGACTGATCACAATTCCTCATTGAATGGAAAAACATATGATCACCCTTAATCCATAGAACATGGAGGTTCATGTCAACATCCCAAGGTTGGACTCCGAGTAACCATGGGAATGTAGATCCACAAGAATTCCCGAAGCCCAAACCGTTGTGGGGAGAGGCTTCATGACTTTACATACCATGGGTATGTAGAGTCAAAGGGGCATGCTAATGAACCTGATGGTCTGATGATATGGGTCTAGTAGCTTTGGAGGATGATTTTAAATGAATTTGGAGGACTGGTAAGTGCAGGGATTATGGAGGAATGGATGGTAATAGAGGGTTGAGGTTGGTACTGGAAGAAATAATACCTGAAAACACCCCATTCTTAGTACTAGTTTCTTATGAGGGGTGTGGGAGGATCTGCATTCTGTAGTGGTATGCAGGCAGAGGGACCATCCATCTACTGATGTGGTACACAAACATGTGTATGGATGACCACATTCCATAGTTTTATGTGTCCTAACATGCCACTTTGGGTTCCATCCATGTACTGATGTAGTACATGGCGCCGAGTTCAGTCATCATTGCAGTACATTAAGCGGAGCAGCATATTGAAGGTGTGTTCAGGGGAAAATCATTCATGAGAAGTTAATCATGAAAATTATGTGGTTCATGGTTTAATAATTTGGTTTGTGGCTCTATTTTTATTATTCAATTTCCCCATTTTATGGTTCACGCCCAATTGTACCTGCGAAGAGTGTGGTTCATGATTCTGGCTTCGTCGATGAAATGATACTGAAGCTGAAGTCTTCCTCAAACTCTTTCTTTCAACATCTAATTCATATTTATGAATTTTCATCCCCCTCCTATCCTTCCTAATGTTATCCTTTTATAGAGGATAGGGGAAATTGTATCTATTGGGCTTGTGGCACCATTTACGGAGGCTAATGAAGAAATATCCTAAATTGCGAAAGACTCAGTCAATCCAGGGTTTGTAAAGGCTTCAGTTCATGATAATAGATTGTGGAAACCTGCTGGTTCAATTTGTCTATGAACTGATATGTCGGTGGGATGGTACGTGGATGGTATTCTCACCCATGAGTCCTTTGGTGACACGGTTTGTGGTACACCTTGTTGGCTGGCCATAGCTCCACGGGCCAGTGTCTCGCGGATCGTCCCGCGTACCTGTTGGTTAACTATCTAGGTGTTCTGCAAACCTTTCCTAGTGATAGTACACGGCCAGTTGAAAATTCTTGAAAACATGAATTCCTTTATGTTTCTTCTGAAATTTTCAACTTGATTTCAGTCCATTCACCATTCATGACTTGTAGGATCACTTTATTCCTTCTACAAAATGATTGTGGGGGTATTTTCATCCCTTAGAAGAATTTTCATGACCCTATGGTGGTGAATAATAATCTTGGAGAATTACATCATGACTGAAGAGATCCCTTATTCAATAATTATTCCAAGAATGTTGAATAATCCTCCTCTTCTAGATCAAGGATAATGATTAGGCAGTGATTCTCAAGGAGATCAAGGCAGATGATGCAAGCTCCAAAAGCATCCATGCAACCACGAAAATTTCTTTCGGCAAAATCTAGAGATTCCTATAACACAATTGGGTCACTTATAGAGGAAATATACACTTGGTTTCTACAACTCAATGATAGTGAACCATAGATTTGTCACTGAACACATCTACGAAGAAATAATTCCATAGAGGTAATTATTTAACCAATTAAATTAATTATAAACATAATGTGCTGATACTTATATCTTGGGTTCTGCACAATTTTTCTTTATCTATTTCTTTGACTCAATTCAGTGGATAATGAAATTCATCATCATATAGGTCCCAAATTGAAAATTGATTATGGGAAAATTTAAAGTTTGGATTCAACCCTCCCACACTGCCATTGTAACCATAACCAATAGTCCATGACTAAGGATTCCACAATATAGTTGTGAGGGATATGTCATAGTGATGTCATGGGGCAGAGAACCATGATATAAACTAGAGTTTTCACCATGGGAGGGGGATTCAATAGGTGGTTCCCCTTTGAAAAAACCCTTCATGTCCATTCTACATGGGGTGGGAGTACTTCAGGTTTGGGCCCATACCTCCTCATGGGTAGTTGTGTCACATCCTAGAATCTACTCTACAATGTGATCTAGTTGAGGGATGCCAAAATTCCACCCCAAGGGGATGTACTATTTAGGACTATAAAGAGGTATCTTTAGGTTTTCCCTAAGGTTGGTTTTGTTACGGATCATTGTTCGACACCATAGTTGGTGGATAGGAATGGGAATTGTTTGGTGGCCCCTATAACCGTGCTGCATGAAGGATCCCAACTGTGTTTTTTTACAAGAAGTAGTATAACATTTTTTTGTCACCCCACATTGATTTTGTTATATGGGGGATATGGGGAGGTGCATTTTGACTCACACCCACCTCCCCTCACATCATTTGTTACTATAAGTAAGGTTATAATTTTATAGTTTTTTTATAATGTATTTAGGATACTTTATTGAATTTTATGGTGGTTTGGGTAGAAAATACTTGCATCTTTTAATCAATTGAATTGTATGCCCCAAAATTAATGATCATAAAATGATACAATGAATATCATAAAAAATTTATTAATGATATGAAACATATATGGGTAGTATACAAACATGATAAACAACTAATAGTAGTGACTATGGAATTTCTCAATAAAAATGGATGTGAGATGAAGAAACCCCTTACAAACATTTCAACTCAGTAATAGGTGTTCTTGTGAGAGATTAAAGAGATTTAAAGGGGTATCCGGTCATTTATATATCATAAGTGTAGAATAGATTAGGTTAGAAAACATACTCCATTATTAAGAACTAAAAATTACAGGACTCAAACAAAGGGGGATTCTTGAATAAATGTAAGATAGATGATCCCTTACCTTAAATACGAGGGCATTCTTCTCTTCATTGTAATAAACTGATTAACCGAATTAGGTTCATTAATTAACAATTATAGATCAAATTATAAATTTATTTGGTTTATTATGAATTTATTAATTTTATTCATTTTCTTTAATATTTGTTAAGGGATTCAATTTCATTGTTCGTGAGTGCTTGTTTTCAAAATATTCATGATCGGCTCCCTTAAAAGAGTATGGTATTTCATGTAAGATGGGAGTTGATGTCAAGAATTGATTTTATATGTTATCAATGAACATTAATAATATTACATGGTTATAAAATTAATATTATTATTTTGAGTGAAGGTGAATAATTATATAAAACATTAATGATAAATGCTTGGATTAATTTGGCGATTTTTCTCACAATTACCTTATTTTGTATTATTATTTTACATTAAGAGTGAATAAGGATTCCAGAACATTAAATAAGATAAAATAAATTTATAATAGTTTATTCCAACCATAAAAATGAGTTCATGACCATATTTAAAAAAGGTAAATCAAATTTAAAACATCATTATCCATGAATGTGATAAATCAACACATCTAAGACGATGTTTCATTTTTAGATTAAATGAGGGGGAAATGAAAGATGAAGATGAATTATCCCATAAGCATAAAAACATTCAAGTACATGTATGGTAATGGAGTTTTCATACCATTTAGATGAGGATATGTTAGGAAATAATAGAGAACAAAGTAACTTGAGAATTTAAGAAAAGAAAAGTGGAATTTTACCTCTTGAATCAAATTTCCTTGAGAGCCTCTTAAGGAAAGAGGATTTGGTCTTTCTATGAGACAAAGGGAATCTAGTCATGGGGGAAGATATTGGTAGTATGTTATTTTTGAATTTGGATAAGGCACAAGGTTTGAGAGGAGTTAATAGAAGAGGGTGGAAGAGGTGGTATTTATAGTGGAGGGGAGGAGTGTTTTTTTTATATTTTAATCATTAGTTTATTATTTTTTCATAAGACAATAAATAGTGATGATTCCATTACAAAAATTGTAATATGCTCATGTGAGTTTGATCCATTAGTTCTTACATCATCAATTACTCAATAAATCAATTATTTGGAATTTATTGTAAATTATCATATTTTAATATTCACCAAAAATTCAAGTATTTCAGAAAAATCCAAAAAAATCACCCTAAATATTTTTCGATGCGCTAAATCCAAAAATGACGTAATTTTCTTAAATAATATTATAAATACGATTTATTTAATTTTTTATTGAAACCATAATTTAAATGAAAAATGCTGTTTTAAAACATTTATTTACTTATTCCAAAACATAGGTACATCATATTTTCACTTAAATCCTATATATTTACTATAATATGTGAGGTTACTATTCACAAGGGTATGTCACTATTCATAAGTTTAACATTAATATTCATAACGGTATAATACTATTCAAAAAAAATAAGTTGGTCATATCAAACTCTAAATAACGTACTGATCGCAATCATGTGTGTCATATTTTAGAAATTCAAATAATAGTGGCGGTAAAATTATGTTTACTGGATATGTTATAAAAAAGTGGGGTTTTTTTGGGACTCAGTGTTTCATGCATTAAATATTAAAAAAAATTGAAAAATCTAGGGGTGTTACATTATCCCCTCCTTTAAAATATTTCATCCTCAAAATTTGATATTTCACTCTGATTGTTTTTGGTTGTTACTTGAAAATTTCCCTGTTAAAAACCCATATCAGAAATACGGTTAATAGAATATCATCCTTAAAATTTTTATGAGAAAAGAGGTGGTAAATACTAATAATAATAATAATAATAATAATAATAAATAAATAAATAAATAAACTATCCTTTAGAATGGAGTGATATTAATTGGAATAGAAAACATTGGCATAGAAGAAACACCAAACAATGAATTTCTAGTGATAGAAAAAAAATATGAAAGTAGATAACCACAAAACCATAAACTATAGTTATAAAAAATTTCATTAATGTTATCAGAGATCATGATAATAGAACAACATTTAACACTCTTTTTATAGAGTTTATGGATTATTCCACTCTATAACTGTATTAATATACGTTTATATTTCATAAACATGATCTTATCTATTGATTGTTCCTTAAGATATATATACTTAATCTCTTAGTATAAGTTGCATCATGTGGTGTTATTAACCTCTAAAACCTCATAAAAGGATCAATTTATTCCACTTCATAAATGGTTTAACATTCCAAAATATCAAAATCCATTACATTATAATCATTCCCATGGTAGTTAGTACTATCCAATTTACTTTATCCATATATATAATATCCCTATTCTAAAATTGACATCTTAGTATTATGAAAATAATAAGGGTTATATATCCCTCGAACATATATTTTCCAAACGTTTGACCTACTAATGAGTCAAATTTCCCTAGTATCATTTATTATACGACCTAAAATCCCTAAAGAAAAAGTATTTTAGTACAATACCCATATATTCAATAATATTTATAACCATTACATTGGTGATAAAATATTCAAATGAAATTATTCTTGAAGAGTTATATTAATCATTCCAATTCATATATGGTAGTATCATGATTTGATAATTATCTAGTAACATCATTTTGGGAATATTCCTTGACACTTGGGACATTGATTCACCTAGTGTCCCATCTCCTTGTAGTTGAAGCATTTAATATTGGATAACTTTTTTTCTTTCCCTTGTATTCCTGAAATGATTGTTCTTTTTCTTCATACTTACAGAAAACTTCCATTCCCATCAAACATTTACCTGGGTGATTCTTTCCACAGTAATCACATGTGGTAAAACCCTACTTTCCCTTATTTCCTTTATCTATATTTTTCTTGGACATACTCTTCTTTTCTTGATTCCATTCAAATACATAGGACTCATAGAATTCTTTACATATCTTGTTAACACTTGACACTATTTCCTCATATAATGGGGATACTTGGGAGACTATTTTCCTTATAAATGATAGCTTAAGACCATAATATATATGATCCTTATTACTCTTTGCATCACGTACATTTCTGAAGATATTATTCCTTATACTAGGCTCCATTCTAATAAATTCCATGTACTATATTATCTCATAAAATAATGAACTCTTTATATCTCTAAACGTGATATAACACATAACATAAATGTATGCCTCATAAATCTTGGAACTATATTCTTTAATTAAATTGGGGGCACAAATCCTTCATAATGTTTTGTAATAATCTTATAAATTTACCGAGGCATATCCACCAGGATTGTTGAACCAAGTGCGAAGCAGGACCCATTGTCATGCACCAGTTCTCATTCGAGTCTAGCTCAAAGCCATGTTTTCAGGCATTACACCTAGATATATATGTTCCTAATCCACCTCTATATTTTCATATCTAGACAGGGATGTATTTTCATGATAAACCACATAATCAACTCTTTCCAAAAATTCTTTCATATTCTTGTATTCTTATCCCCAAATACTATCTTAGTTTTTTGTTGACTAATTTACTTTTTCTATATACAGTTTCCATGTTTTCTACTAAACTTCCTTGGATACCAACTGTAACTCCCCATTGCCAGAACCTCAGAGTCAGTGCCTTATTTTATTACATTGGAATAGATACAAGGAAGATTCACCTGGAATAACCAATCAGTTTAGTATTTTTGGAAACAAGATATATACAAGATTTCAAAATTATAACTCAATACTAAAAACAACATGATAGCTTCCACAGAAAATCCAATAATCTTTAAGATTAACAAAACAATTCATTCATTGTATAATCATCCCCGTAACCTAGAAGGATAAAACATAAGAAAGGGGTGACCTAAAATGCTTATTAAGGGTATTAAATTAAATGGATGATATCATAAACATAAACATTAGGCATGGTGAATGACTAAAAACACATGCCTTTAATAATAAACATGAACACATTATGGAAGGAATAAAAGATGAATAAATAATACCATAATAAAACATATTCATGGGTATTCTACTAGTAGAATAACCACATGAACCATCAATACTATTTTCATAATTATGGAATTCATAATTTTTGACATCATAACCATACTGTTAAGGCCTCATGCCAAGACCATATATATCCATGTTGTCAAGGCCTCATTCCAAGACCATAGGTTGTCTCATGAGACATACTGATGCACCGACAGGCTATAGCAGGACCCACCAAACAACTAATATTTCCAATTACTTCTTATTATGATTGGGGATAATCATTAAATATATACAGATTCATATTGAAGCTAAGATATGAAATGTAAATAATTTTAACCAGTGATTAATCATAAACACTAACCATTCAGAGCAATATGGTGAATGATTTCAAGATACCACATACAAAGTCAAACTAATATTATAAAATTAAATAAAACATGTTGGATGATATCATAGGAGATAAAACTCAATTATTTTCAAGATTTAAAAAAGGATTTTGACATATATGAAGATACTTTTAAATGAGACCATTGATTAATATTTGAGTAAATAAACCTTAAACATTCCAAAATGTCCCATACCACCTTGAAACATTCAAATCAAAATATAATTGAATATCATGAGAATAAGAAGAAAATTGATATGATATATTAAAGGTAAGTACATACATCACAATCAATAAATAAGTGGTCAACATGGCATATATCTCATAAAAGTTAAATTGAGATGAGAAAAATCCTTTTTTACTTTGGAATGAAGAGTTCTTTTGGAAAATCATTTGAATTTGACATGAAAATAGATTATAAACATGGATATCCCATAAAATAAAATGTAAGGCCATTGAAATTATATTTTAGACTCAAAAAACTTTTAATGAGGCAAAATAATTTAAATTTTTTTTAAATAAGAATTATAAATAAATCATTTTAGTGTGGTTTAAGAAATATATTAAAGGACTTTAAATCAAAATGAATGTTTTCTTTCATAAATCCATAAATTAACAAAAATTTATTTTTCATGTTAAAATTTATGATTTTATAAACATAAAAATGGATTAAAAAATATTATATATTGACCTTCAAAATAGGTAAGAATTCAATAAGTTCTTGAATCTGACTTGCATTTTGGAACAATTTTGGAAAGATTATTTTAAAACATGTTACTCTGCATAAAATAAAGAATGATTATGATTGTTAAGAATATATAGACCATTCTCAGAAAATTTATTAGGATTATATAAGAATAAATAATATTTTTATTGAGGTATGTGGAGAATAAGAGAAACCCAAAAGAAAATAGATATTCAGGTAGAAAACACTAACAACTTTGTAATAAACTGAATTGTATGCCCCAAAATTAATAATCATAATATGATACATTAAATATAATGAAGGTTAATATATTAATGATATGAAACATCAATGGGCAGTATACATACACCATACATAAGTAATAGTACTAACTATGGAATATCTCAAAACAATGGAAGTGAGATGAAGACACCCCATACAAACATTTTAGTACAGTAACGAGTGTTCTTGTGAGGGATTAATGAGATGTAAATGGAAATCATATCATTTATATATAATAATGGTAGTATGGGTGATGTTAAAAAATAGACCCTATCTTTATAAATTAAAAAAAAATTACTCAAAATAGGGGTGATTCTTGAATAAAAGTGAGAGAGAGGATCCCTTACCTTAAATTCGAGGGTAATATTTTCTGGATCTTAATGACATGAATAACAAAATTACATTCATTAATTATAAATTACATAACCTTTTATAAATTTATATGTATTATTATTTCCTTATTAAATTCATTTGTGTTCTTTTAGATGGATTAAGGGATTCAATCTCAATGTTTGTGAGTGCTTGTTTTCATAATATTCATGTTCGACTAAATTATAAAAGAGTTTCATAGTTCATGTAAGATGGGAGTTGAAGTCCAGAATTTATTTTATATGTTATTGATTAATATTAAGAATATTACATGGTTATAAAATTAATTTGGTTATTTTTAGTAAAGGTGAATCATTATATAAAACATTATTGATAAACACTAGGATTAATTTGGGGATTCTACTCACAATTACATTGTTTTGTATTATTATTTTACATCATGAGTGAATAAGGATTGTAGAACATTAAATAAGATAAAATGAATATATAATAGTATTTTTCAACCATAAAAATGGTTTCATGACCATATTTGAAGAAGTTGAACCAGATTTAAAGCATAATCTTCCTTGAATGTGATAGATCCACACATCTCAGATGAGGACTCATTTTTAGCATAAATGATGGTGAAAGGAGAGATGAAGATGTTTTATCCCATTTTCATAAACAAATTGTAGTACATTTATGGTACTGGGGATTTCATACCATAACTATTATGAGTGGTTAGGAAAGAAAAGAGAACAAATGAATATGAAAATGAAAGAAAATAACTGAGGAATTTTACCTCTTGAATTAACCTTCCATTAGAGCCTCTTAAGGGAAGATTATTTTTACTTTTTTAGAGACAAATAGATTATGGTAATGGGGGAGGATCATGGGAGGATATTTGAGCATAATTTTGAGAAGGTAAAAGGCTTTAGAGGAGTGATGAGAAGAGGGTGGAAGAGGTTTTATTTATAGTGGAGGGGAGAAGGGTTCTTAAAATATTAATCATTAATTTATTAGTTTTATATAATACTAAAAATAGTGTTGATTCCATGAACAAAAATAATAATATGTTCAGGTGAGTTTGATCTATTTTTTTCTTACATTTTTATAAAATCATCAATGAATCAATAAATCAATTATTTGTCATTTATTGTAAATTATCATATTTTACTATTCACCAGAAATTCATGTATTTCAGAAAAATACCAAAAATTAATCCTAACCATTTATCAATGTGTAGAATCAAAAAATGAAGTCCATTTTTTAAAAATAATTTTCTAAATCTTATTAATTTAATTTTAATTAAAATCATAATTTACATTAGAAAAAATGTTTTTAAAACATTTATTTTCTTATTATAAAAATAGGTACATCATACTTTCGCTTAAATCCTATATATATTCTATTATATGTGTGGTTACTATTAATATGTGAATGTAACTATTCATTAGAGTGACATTAATATTCATAAGGGTATGTTAATATTCACTAAAAATTAATTTGTTTATATCATACTCTAAATAACATACAGATGACCACCATATATGTAAGACTTTAGAAATCCAAATCATAGGGATGGTAAAATTTTGTTTACAAGCTAGGTTATAACAATGAGGTGTTTTGTAGAGACTCAGTGTTTCATTCATTTAATATTATATTTATTTGAAAAATATTAGGGTGGAACATTTACTACATGATCCACCACCATGGATCCTTGAGTAATATTCCAAACTCTAATTGTAAAACTTGTACAAAAACCTAAATCATCTAGAAAAGTAATGAATATATGGAGATTATGTTGTCCAAAAATTTAATACAAACTTGAGTCCCATGAATCTATTACTCTTCTCTTGGATGATAACATCACCCTTTACCACTATTTTCAAACATTCATTTTTCATCAACTGTACCTTATGGAATGTTCTAGATAAATAATTAACTATGAACCCCTATAATGATATTTTATGTAATAATGTACTAGAATAAAACACCCATGGATCTACCAAAACATTAATATTTAGTAGAATACATTCAATTCCCCCAAAATAGTCCATAAAGAATTTATACATATGGAAGAATTTATTTCAGTGAATTATTTAATACATATTTAATCTTCTTTAACATTCACATGTTTCCCACAATGCTAGAAAGTATAACTAGTAATAGTATAATTAATAGAATTCACATCAGGGTGTATCATTGAATATATAAATAAATGATATTAAAAACCTTCCCTAGAGGATTTCTAATGCCATTTTTTTAAAAACCACCTTTAGAACTCTTAGATAAGATTTTTTAATATTATATTTTATAAAAGGATGTTAAAAACATGACTTTTAAGGTTTTTAAAAACAAATTATTTTAAAAGAGTTTTCTTGGGGATTTTAAACATTAGTTTTTCAAAAATTGATGATAAAAATAAAAACTCAAATAATGTAAAGGTGATATTTCAATTTATAAATTATTGCATAAAATATATAATGCCACATTTCACTTTTTCAAGAATTATATATATGTTTTTAGCATCCAACTTTATTCATTTTATAATGACTTCATTTATTTCCATATTTGTTCAACTAGGTATTCATTTGATTATTTTCTTATGGTATTTATAATTATTCTCCAGTTAACTAATTTATATTCGATTAGTTTTCTTAATTGATATAAATTTTCAAAATCTAATTTTTATGATCAAGAAGACATTTTCACTTAAACATAAAAATATGAATAATCTTCATTATATTTACAAGTAAATGTATAAAATAACTTATAATCCACATCTTTGGTTACCTAAAAAGTAATTTCATCAAAGGAAAATTAAGTTTATGGAGACCAAAACAATATTAGATATTATGTCAAAGATTTATGTTTCTTTTTCTAGATTTCACTAGAATTTTTCAATTTTTTACTTTATAAATCATATATTTTCTTATAATGTGGTAATCCAAAATAAAATAATTTTTTGAAAAATAGACACTTTTAACATATTTTATTTATTAAATGACATTAAAAGTAACTTTTAACATCAGCTATTAAATAACCAAAATTTAAAATCTATCAAAATAATTATTTACACATCATTTTTAATAACTGATGTTAAAAATATATTAAATAGATACATAAAATAACATCACCAAAAAATAGGATATTAAAACCACAAAAAACAGATTTATTTTAATCACTTTTTTTACTAGTGTAGGTTCTGCTGACTTCCCTTAACTTTTATCATATAATTTTTTTTCTATTGGTTATTCTAAACTATACTATTAGGTGATACACCCTTTCCTTTGAAATTAATTGAATGTTTGAAATGTATTTGGACCTTCCTTGTCATGATTAATTCCCTAAATATTAAATTTTGAACCTCCTAAAATATCATGAAAGACATTTAAATAGAGTTTGTAATTGATATTATCGTATCATAATAATCATTAGTAGTGATGATTGAAGTAAAATTTCAAAAACATTATCCTTGAAAGTCATCTTAAATGATTTGAGATATCTCATAATCATGTTGATGTCAATAACATTATCTTCTATTGGATCACCTTCTGATAGGTTCATTTTTAATAGTTTTCATATTATAAGAAATTTATTAAATTTCATAGGATTCTTATATATATATACTATAGGGCTACCGTAATCTCAACTATATATTTATTATACAAGAAGTTAAAGTCCATGTTCCTAGATAGTGATATCCTCACCAAACGAGGTGCTTTCATTTCATACATTTTTCATTTAACTATCTTCATACCCTCTAGTTTGACTCTGGATAATAGATGTACAATGTCCCTTTGGAAGAAATAATCTTATATATGATTCATCAATATTCAAAAGCCTATTATAAATAAATTATTGAAAAGATCATTACCCTATTCTAATTCCAAGTATTATTCTGAAATTAAACTTCCACATGAAATGAAAAAGTACCAAGGTAGGAGTGTGAGGATGATCTGAGTATGATGTTTTGGTTGATCAGATAATGAAAGAAGAATAAGTTCTGATACTAATTTGTGATATATGAAAGGAAAACTCATGCTCATAACCCTTACATCATCATAAAAATATATTTTAACCCTTTATTAGATGAAAGTGTAATAGAATAAATCCTCTTGGATATATTCTCCCATTAAAATAGTGAACATAATAATAGGATGTTTTTCACTATACTCACCATATTATATCCAAACCATAAACACACTCCATTAAACTTACAATTCACGTACAAAACAATTGGAGGACCCAAAAATGAAATAAAATCACACAAAGGTAACATGATATGGGAATTTAGTCCTCTATCTATGGGGTAAACACATCCAAACATTTATTACTAAGATGATTCAGTGATTATATTCATAATTTGTAATTACTGAAATGAGGATGGCTTGAACTTTTAATGTAGAACACCAATATAGGTAAAACAACCTCAAATTTATAGAAGGTCCAATATGGTTATTCAGTTGAAACATCCTACGAATTTCATGGGGGTCATTCTACTGTAAAAGGTTACTACTGATTCTATATATATTTCTTCATCCTAAACATCACTACTGGTGAATTGACCACATCACCTTACCAGTGAATTGACCAACTTGCTACAATCTACACAAAACCATAGGATGAATCTCTTAGAATCATAATTAATTACTATAGAGTTCACTATCTTATAATAAATATCTCATACCTCATTAGATTTTTGGTTCCTCTCCTACTAGATGAATATAACTAAAATCAAAACTTGTAACACTTTCTTAACAATATTTCATATAAATATTTGATAAGAAAAATTATCATAATATACAGTCAACTGGATAGAGTGAGGGAGACACATCTAAATTCCAACGGTTATTTGGCATTAGTGATTACACCTATGCCTACTTATTTATTGAAATTCAACTACCACTTTAGTATATATTGACCAAAAAGTGGTAATTTATGTCAGAATACCTCACATAATTCCCCAAAATAGGACTAATACTCAAGTCCCCTCCACCCACATATGTTGATGTTACATACTTATGAATATGTTACTATAAATATCTAAGGATCTATGTACTAATGTTACATATACATTCAAATAATCACTAAAACATTGGTATACTCATGGAGGATTTCAACACAAGAACAAATGTCTCATTACTATGAGAATACATAGTTCCCATAAGTATTCTCCAGAATATATTAGGAATATACATGTATGATTTTATAATGATGGGATTACCATCTATAAGTCCATAACCATGTCCATTATAGCAACACACCCTTATAAATGATCGATTCCCCCTCCATAGGGTTTCATTCTACATTTTTCCAATCATCACTGGTTTAGGGGGAATTCTTTGTCGAGTTTGGGCAGGATATATACCTATATCAATTTCATATAAAGACCCTAAAACCAAGGTAATATTATGTATAATCCTTAATCATAGTATAAACATCCCTCAACGAGTCAGTTACCATCAACCTCTTTCCATTTCTACTCTAAAAAATTTTGGTTTCATCCAAATAAGATCTAATTATTTTATATATAGACACATCATTATTCTATCATAGTGGGATTAACATTACTTATATATAGTAAATTTATGTTTCTAACATTGTTTATTAAGTTTCATACCCTTCCCCAAATTATAAAAAAAATACTTTTAATGTTTCTTTGTAACGAGTCCCACTTCACTCTCAATGGTTTCCACTATTTATGAGCATACCAGTTTTACATTATATCTACCTCCATTGGTTTTGAGTTAAATCAAGGTACTTAAAAATTTAATTCTCATAGTCATTTATTTTCCTAAAACAAAAAACTGTAATACATTGGTATCATTCATAAATCCGTAAACTATAATAAATTTTATTACTTATCATAAAATTTTAAAACTACGAAATTGGTTTATCCTACATGAAAATAAATTTGATAGATTGGTCCTTACCACTTAACAATACATTTAATGGATAAAGTCCTTCCTGTATGATGTAAAATTTCATGTTATACATGTTTAAATTGATTTTAGTAATATAACTGATTATCAATGATTAGTTTCATTCTATTATTATGTGGATTAAAAATATATATTATTCCTTCATTCTAGGAAGAAAATTATACAACACATTTTTCAATGATGGGTATTACACCCAATAATGTGGATTTAATTTATGATGTTCATCTATTAGATTTTTGATTCCATAAATAGGGAATCATTGGATTACCTCTATGTGCTCAATCCAAACTTCATGGTCCAGTCCACCTCTTTTATATCCCATAATACATCCTAGAATATATAAAACTTTACTTTTACACTTTTAATTCCATTATATAAGAAAAAACAACCATAAACATTAAGTATTTTTATAAGACCATACATTCTTGTTTAAATTTTCACATTCCTAGATGGCACAAAAATATAGTGTAACATTTATATTTTCTTATTGGACCATAATATTCAGGAAAAAAATTTACCTTATTTGATTATAAAAAAACTATATGGTAACCATTAAGTGTTTCGAAGTAAATTTCAACTAATATGACAACCATCACTTATGTATATAGATAAATGGTTTAATAACATTAATGTCTTCTTCAAGACCTTAATATCTAGTGTAACTCATAATTCTACCAAGATAACCTTAAACTCTAAAATAATAATTATATTTACTAAAAAATACAAAACTATAGTTCAAACCATCACCTTTAAGGAAGAATGAAAACTATATTTCTTCCTTTTAGTATTCTTGTAGCTTCTTTAACTCTGATATAAGCCTTTACAACTTCCCATATATCTTAAAATAGTGACATAACCCTTTATGACATATAAAATAGATTTTAATTTGGATGCAAACATTTATTCCATATCATATGAATTTAAACTATGGATAAACCTTTAATGTATGTCCATAAAGCATTAAACTATGTAATAAACCATCATTATTTCACATATAGATTTAAAAATTGGAAAAAACAATGATACCTTCCCACTATCGTTAAATTTAAGCCCAACCCATTGTATATTTCCATCTAAAATTAATATATGAAATAAATCTGTAGGCCTTAACATTTGTATGTAAAATCCTTGAATAATTAGTTTTTTTCAACAAAGGAAGAATGATATATAAATAAACTCATATTGTTACCATTCTATATTTCACAAAGAAGAATGAAATTTTAAAATGTTACACTATGTTTAAAATGAACTTCTCTATTTGATGTATCTTCCTCATATCCTATTTTTTAATCATTTATATTCCAATTCAACTATAATAATATTGATTTCAATTAAAAAATGAAATTTAGAAAAATTTATTATGGATAAAATGTTAGAAATGTTATCTATAGGATGTAATATTTGATATTATAGGACATACTAAACCATGAATTATTTTTACATTGGAAAAATAAGAAGATACTACATAAAGAAAGGGAAAATATAATTTCTAAAAAGGAAGGAAACACATTAAATCACCTACACATGTTATTGAATTCACGTGTGTTGAGATCATATTAGAATTTATAGTACCAAACTACATTAATTACTAGGGTGTAGTGAATTGGAGGTATGAGGTCAACCCCGTGAGGAATTCTGGTAGATCAACGCCTAATTAAAATAAAACCCTTTTAAGGATTCCTCACTTTTCATATTCAGATTTTATGTTTACTAAGACTATGATGTTTGATTTTAATTCAAACTAATAAATTTCATATTAGGGTAAATTTTCAGGCTCTAGAAAAAAATATAATTCTATATTTAACATGGAATATCTCCATTGAATAGGATTTGAGGTAGTGAAAAAATCATGAATTGGGTTTGGTCAAAATAATTTTATGTACCTATGTAGTAGCTGTAGTTTTCGGGTGCAGCTGAAGAGCACGATTGGCGTATTCCAAACATTTCAAATTGCGATTTTAGATGAATAATCCAGGATCAATATGATGATAAACACAAGTATCCACAGAACTCAATTGAAGATAAAACACAAAGGATAGAAATTGAAACTGAGAAGAGGAGATCAACATATTTTGTTTATAATTAATTTAATTTAATTAAATAATTACCTCCACGGTGATTCTTTCTTCATTGATGTCTTCGACCACATGCCCGAGATAAAGCTTTGTCAAAAAGTAGAATCCATGGACAAGAATCCTCTATCAGTGATCCACACATTCTCCACGTATCTTTGAAGGTCGCCTAAGGGGTCTTCAGGTGCTAGAATGGAAGATCCTTGCACATGTGATGTTCTCAATTGATAGCCTTGAGAATTGCTTCCAAATAATTCTCCTAGATCCAATGGAAGATGATCTCTCTCATTCTTGTGAGCGCTCTTAGGGAGGGAAGAGTTCTCTAGGCTCGAAAGATTTTATCCAAGGATGTTGTGCACACAACCATTGGTTAGACCGTGGAATTACCCCTTTCCTAATTAGATAATAACAACATAAAAGGGAATTTAATTCACCTGGTAAAAATAAATAATTAGTACAATTTCTGTAACATATTTTATTTTTCCCTATGAAACAACATGTCATATAATAATTGATATGATATTATTTCTATGACATGTGGCTAACTTGATCATTATATTTAAATATTATTTAACCAAATAATATATAATCTTATTTCTCACAAGACCCAAAACATGGTCTGATAATCCTCTACAATATTTACCAGGTCTTGAATAATGACTATTTATTTATTAAAGAAATATAACTGCATTATTCACTGATAAATAAATAGTTCATCTGTAATATATTCTCTCGAATAACAAGAAAATAAATAAATTTTATCATTCATAAGTGAACAATTATTAAACCACAACCATGAATAACATTTATTCAACATGTTAAATAAATAGTGTATTATTTAACTGAGATACTAGATACACTTAGTGTGTGACCCACTAGGCCTATTTCATGTTATCATTACACAGGTTTGCCTAAATTCTAATATTGCTCTCTATATATGGGTCAAGGAACCCTAGATAAAGAATTTAATGAAATAATTACATTACACCTCATACGAATGCTTACCGTGTAATATAATAACTTTGTCTTGATATCTCCTATCAAGCAGGTTTGATAAAGTGATCCATCAACCCATATGCTGGATTTGTCATTCTTTGACTTCCAAAAATTGAAATTTTCTTGGGAAATTAATTTCAATGGATTTATTTAGGATAAACCATTTCCATCAAAGGTCCAGAGATTTCATATTCTATAGAAGTGAAAAATCCTTTATCTCATTATTCATTAATTCAATATTACTCATGACACACCCAACATATCCCACCTCACTAGGACCATCTATCATCATGATTGTCATCAATACATCTATGTGCAGAAGTCATAATACCCATTAATAATAATCTTAATGTCCATGGATCAATACACATGTCCATAGACAGTAACATCCATTGAAACATATGAATTTGGTTTTCCTACAGGCGGGTTTTTGTTCTAAGAATATCCTCCTAGATATTAAAAAGAGAACACATCCTAAGAAGGTTCCTCAAAGGTTCATGAGTCCCCAACCATGATAGACTATACCTTTTTTCCACTTAAAATGATATCATCTATATGTAAAACATATATTCCAGAATAGTTCCATGGAACTTTTGGGTTCTCATCATATTAGGGATCTATTATGACCTTCTAGTTCAAGAACTATTCATTGGACATTATCACACACTATGTCATGTAGAAAAACAACCATGATGTGATAAGGTGTTTATTAATATTTATCCAATGAATACAATTTTATCATAAAGCTAAAAGAAGTTGAGTTATAGAGATCCAACTCCTATAGACTCCCCCCTTGAACTAAAACCAACTACTATCAACCATTAGTCTACTAACTCTCACATGATATTCATTCCTCTACTGAGATAGGATTTTAGAAAATGGGTCTATGACATTATCTTCTATGGACACTATACTCATTGTAACTGCACCCCTTTGGTATAAATCTATCAAGATTTAATACTTTTGGAGTATGTTCATTGTCTATTGATGTGACCTTGGATCCTTTCCATGAGTCCCCCCTGCAGTATTATCATAATAAAATGTAATGGGTCTTTTCTACTAGTTATCACATCAATATCCCAGACAATGTTATGTATCCAGATAGATTCCTTGGATAAATTTTATGCTTCAATATACTTATAATCTACATTACAATTAGTGACAACCAGATTCTTTAATCTTTTCCAAGTCCCAACTCCTCATTTGATATAGAAACTGTATATTCATTACGACTTTAGTTCATTATGATCTGTCTGAAATCCAAAATTCTCACACCCTCTAATAACAAACTTCTCCTCTCCTCCATAAACTAAGAACTTATTCTTAGTTCTTCTCAGATACTTAAGGATAGTTTTGATATTAGTCCAATGATGTTCTCCTAGATCTTCTTTATATCTTCCTACCATGCTTAGTGTATAGGCAACATCAATTCTGGTACATAAAATGGCTTACATGATAGATCCTATCACTAAAGTGTATGGAATCTTACAAATCCTTTCTTTCTCATGTTGTGTTTGGGGACACATTTTCATTGAAAGATATACACCATGTGACACTAGAACCAATCCCATATTGGACTATTCCATACCAAATATTTTTATTATCGGGTCAATGTATGTACTTTGAATTAGTCCAAGAAGACTCTTGGATCTATCACAAATGAACTTGATCCCTAGAATGTAGGCTGCTTCACCTGTGACCTTAATGGAGAGGCACTTGTTCAACCAGTTATTGACAAACTACAAGACTGGTATGTTGTTTCCAATAATCAATATGTCATAAACATACACAACTAGAATAATGACCACATTATCATTAAACTATTTGTTAACACATCTCTCACATTCACTCTTAATGACACCTAATTTTCTTATGCATTCATCAAATCAAATGT
Organism: Viscum album; assembly: GCA_963277665.1. Lineage (NCBI taxonomy): Eukaryota > Viridiplantae > Streptophyta > Magnoliopsida > Santalales > Viscaceae > Viscum > Viscum album. The sequence continues at coordinate 675,088,995 of OY728123.1, forward strand.
TCCATGATCTGGATGCTTTCTCTAATCCATTAATGGATCTATGAAACTTCCATACACATTTTTCATCATGTGGTGTCATAAACACTTCTATTTTTTCTATATATACATGTTCTTAAATGTTCCCATTTTGGAATTTAGTTTTCACATCCATCTTCCAAATCTCATAGTAATGGAATGGTTCTATGGACAGATTGATTTTTATGGATTTGAACATGGAAACTAGTGAAAACATTTCACTATAGTCAATTCTTTGATGTTGAATAAAACTTTGAGCCAGTAGACTTGATTTATAAGTACTAACTAGACCTTACGTGTCCAATTTATTCTTTAATACCCATTTACAACCAACATGCCTTACATCACTTGGTTCATCAAACAGAACCCATACATGGTTTAGATACATGGAATCCATCTCATAATTCATTGCTTCTAGCCATCTAGAATCCAACTATATCTCTACTTCTTCCTTGTAGGAGAGAGTTTCATCAATTTCCAACAATAATGAGTCACCATCCTTGGTGACAAGGAAATTGTATCTCTCAGGTTCCCTTACCTCTCTTGTACTCTTAATAAGTACTTATGTTTCAGGAAGAACCTCTTCCACAGGGACCTATGAAATTTTTTCTTGTACCATCTCTTGTGTATCTTGAGCATCAACTTCATTATTGTCAATATTTCTACCACTATAATTATTAAGTATGTGCTCACTCTGAAGAAAGATGTCCAATCTAGAAATAGTCGCATTCTTGTCCGAGGGGTGGTATAGGTAGCAACCCATTATTTCATTTGGATACCCTATAATGATACACTTCACGCTACAAGGTGCTAGTTTGTTTCCTGAAAAGTATTTAACAAATGCCTCACATCACCATACATTGAAATTCGACAATTTGGGTTTCTTTCCACTCCATAACTAAAAGTTAATCTCATTTTCCAGCATAGTTGGTACTTGGTTTATTGTGTATGTCGCAGTTTGCAATGAAAATCCTAAAAGGATAATGGAAGATCTACATGACTCATCATCAACCTTAGTATTTACATCTAGGTATGGTTCCTCCATTAATTAACACCATTAAACTATGGTGTATAAGGTTGAGTGAGTTGGGATAAAATCCCAGTCTCCCGTAAAAGGTCAATGAACTCTTGGTTAAGATAATCTCCACCTCAATCTGATCGAAGCTTCTTTAACTCTTGGTTAAGATAATCTCTACCTCAATCTGATCGAAGCTTCTTTATCATCTTACCAATATGATTTTCTACTTTATTATTTTACTCCATGAATTTCTCATAGGCCTTAGACTTTGACCTCATTATATAAACACATCTATATCTACTCAAGTAATTAGTAAAAGTAATGAAATGATAATATTCACCTCCAGCTTCTACTAGAAATAGTCCACACATGTAACATCTCAGAATTTCCGAGTAATGTTTTTATTTATATGGAATTATTTTGAGGATGTGAAGTTCTATGGAACATGATTCTGAGGCTTGGAGAGCCATGAATGGGATTTTAATCATTTTTTAAGCACGCTTAAGTAATCATGCATGTAGGGTTTTTTCTCTTTTTAAATGGTGCTCAGATTAAAATTCTAAGGGGACTGGTCAATTCAAAACACTATAGTTTTCCTAGAAATAACATAAATTCAGCCAGTAATGGCAGAGCGGAAAATTAATTTTCCATGACTTTCTAGAAATATAATAAAATAATTTAAAAGAATTATTTTATTTTCTTTCTCGCGGTTGAGTGGCGGAAGGTTACTCTACGTGGTAGGAATGGGGTAGCAACAATGTAAATAAAAGAGGCTCATTAATGGATCGTTAAAATATGAAAGATTCTCTTGAGAACATCTTATGGACTCCCACCCCACCGAAGAATGGAAAACGTTGGCGGAATTTCCTCATTGTCGACGCCTTTTTAAGATGAGAGCTAATAAGATATGTCGACATATTAATCCCTCGAGGATGAACATTACGTCAGCAAACTTCATAAGATGTAGGGTTTTTTAATTGATTTTATTCCACATATTTCCCTAAATACAATGAACATGGATCAACCCACAAGTAGGTTGATCCGTGATTCGTGCATTATGTGAGAGAATTGTTTATTCACAGATTTATTTTATTCAGGGTCCAAATCTTGGCATGGAATGATTGAACGAAAACACCCTGAACCTCCACTATCTTTAAACCTAAAATAAAGAGGCCTCAGGTCGACAGGAACTGGGCTTGAACACCGCCTCATGTGAATTCATGGTGTTTGTACCCTCAAAATGACAACAAGCTAGGTTTGGGATCCTCGTGGTGAAGAAGGAGCTCCCCAGAGGCCAAAGTCACATACATCTCGAAGAATAGACCACTGGAGCCTATTCGGCGGTTGGCTAAACTCCCTACCAGAATGCTAGAAATAGTAGCCATGGGGAGGAGGGGGACTGCACTAGTGAGTCGTGTTTACCAGGAAGCCACAGCTCGTCATCCGTAGCGGCGAGCTGGAGCATGCGGCACTAGGTGGGATGCCGTGTTGAGGGATGGCCCACGTCCGGGCCATCCGGACAGCTGGCCAAGCTATGGTCCATTGATCATGGTAGGTGGAAGGGCCCTTCCAATAGGGATATGGGATCAGGATGTGTTATCCAGGTCTTGTTCAAAGTGGTCTACACTACCGTCCGCACCGCGCAGTTGGTCCTTAGTTGGCGGGATGAGCCCCCAGTGGGCTAGTTTGGACCTCATCCTAGAAGGCAGGACAATGCCTATTTGCTAGACCAACACCGATAGGTCGTAACCATTCAAGTGTCCAAGACCCACACTAGTAGGCTGGACCAGTACCCCCCTTTCGGCTGGTCTAGACTAGACCGGGTCACCAGGCGACCCAGTGGGCTGGACCCTTAACCTTTCAGACTAGGTCCAGTGAGGCCTATTGGGCCTGGCCCACTGGCCAAGATAGACTAGATCAACCTAGACCCACACCATGTTAGGTCGATTCTCTCTAAATGAACCAGGGTATGTGGGACCCCCTGTACGAGTTGGTCGTTTGGCTCTAACCGGGTTAGACTGGACCCCATCACAACCATTCAATTGTTTACTAAAATTCTTTTATCTTGCAAAATGTGCATCCAATTGATGATCCATTTTCATATTTGGGACCCTATCTATGAGGTTGATATTTTGGAACATTATATGGTCACCACAGTGGATGTTGAGTTGTGATGAAGGGCCTGTGGAGTGGTTCTCTCAATCGTTCTACATACAGAAACCTGTGACTGGTTGAGACCTGCAGACTGCTAACTTTTAGCTGAGTTGGAGTCACTTCACTATGGCTTAGTAGGCCCACTGGGGGGGATCACTTCTCTGTGACATTGAAGGCCCATAGTAATTGATGAGGATGAGTACTTCACTGGGCAATGAGTTATGGGAAGAACCTCTATATTCCTTTGCAGGCCCACAGTACACGATGGGGAAGTTTAACTTAGCAGTCCAAGTTAGTGGGAATCACTTCTTCATGAATTTTCATGCCCACTATACTCTCTAGAGAAGGATTTATCCCACATCCGAGGTGTTTTGGCGAAGTAAATGATGATGCTACTCTTACTACACAAGAATATATGTGGTGTGAAATATCGTGTGTTTCATTCTTTACTCTAAAGAATTGTTCTGTGGAATTTCTTTTTTATTTTGGGGCCCCTATTGAGTATTGTGTTACTCTCCCCTACCCCAACTTCACCCACTTGTGTTGTGTCAGATGCAGATGTCCGATGTAAGGATAGGTGTGCTCTGGGTGATAGGACTGATGGATGCTACGTTGGTAGACTTGGTGGCCCAAGACCAGGAAGGGACCAATAGTACTCGGTGGACAATATGTAGTACATAGGGTCCCTATATTTCACTACTCTCATGATCCGATGTGGCTTTCTACGAATGGACATCATAGTTTCCTTTTTAGTACTTGATATTTTTAGTTCCTTGATGGGTTTGAATTCAGAACACTTACTTTCATTTTAACATTCACTCAACATTGTTTTAGTGATATGCTTGTTTTCCCCCATTATAGTGTGTTGGAATGTGGTGGGGCATGTCTGTGCATACAAGTACATAGGAAACTGCCTCCCACTTGCAGGTTGATGCCTTAGACTCTAGTCTCCAACCCTTGATATTGAGGATACATGCATGGGGTAATCACGACACAGGCCCTGGGGGATGGTTCATGACATTGTGGTTTTAGAGGGTGGTCGGTTCCCCCAGAAAGACCGAGAGACTGTTGTTTTGTTTTTGGAAAATAGTGTTAAGTGTTGCGAGTTAGAATTTTATATTCGGGGATTCCAGTGTTGGTGCGATGTCTGAAGTATCCATACCCCAGGACATTGAATTCTTTTTTACCTCAATACATGAAAGCACTAGTTTTATAAGTATCTCCTTTTTTAATAAAATTAATCTAACTATGTATAACATTATTACCGTTGTACATCTTGAACTATCTCAAGATGCCTCCACATGGAAGTCCATCCAGCATCCTGATACAAGGTTGTGAGGATAGTCTGCCTTGTGACGAGGCGTACTTTAGGGGACCAGTTCTAGAGATGGCCCTGTCGGGTGGTTCACAGGCTCTACCACCACATGATGGTCAGCATCTGCTGCCAGCAGTTTCGGAAGAGAAATTTTTTAGGCTTACTACACTACATGGGTTTTAGAGACAGAGACACCCCATGTTTTGGGGAAATACAGATCCTCATGTCACTAAGGACTGGAGGGAGGCAATGATGTAGGTCTTCTGCTTTGTGAGGACACCACCTAACCAGATGGAGATCTTGGACGCAACCCTTCTGCAAATAGAGTGTGAGACCCTTTCTTTAGGGATTGAACCTTTGATAAGGGCGCGAGACCCTTTCTTTAGGGATTGAACCTTTGATAAGGGACTCATGTGGGTGATCAGTTCTTCAGTGGTGTCTCTCAACATACCTACCCTGGCTAGAGTGCGAGATAGATCCCTTCTAACGGAGGGCTTCTTAGCGTAGTAGGTGCCGAGAGATATTGCATCATGCAGACCCCATGCACATGAGTCATCAGTAGGCTGCAGACAGTAGACGTGTGGTCCCAAGTAGGTTAGTTCTTTTAGAGGCCGACTCCAAGAGTCAGGGTCGGGAGAGAAAGGCCCCTCGGATAGAGGAACTCAGGTGCGTCTCAGGATTTTCTACTCAAGAGCTTGGTAGGGACACCTAGCACATGACTGCCCAACTGACCGTATAGATGACCAGTAGATGGTTGAGGGGCTACCAAGACAGCAAAAACGGTTTGATCATGGAGTTACATAGGGTCACATACGTGTTAGGGGAGCTAGTCGAGTGGCAGGAGGTGGGTGATGATTTTAGGTTTTACCGCCACTACCCCAACTGTTCCACCCTGACCTCTGGGAGTAGGCAAACAGGGGTGAGATCAGCTCTTGGAAGTAGAGGCTTGTGACCATGGTGATCCAGATATGATCTGAGGTACAATTTTTGACTTCTCCACCCGAGCTTCAATACTTGTTGACACAGGTTTTAGTGACTCCTTCTTTTCCATTGATCTCATTCGGAGCTCAGAGATTTCAGTGGAGCTTTTGGATCGATCCTTACGTCTAGAGACTACGACGATAGGGGATTCAGATATTACACACTAATTTTGGCAGTGTGAGCTTACTATAAGAGGTGATATCTTCAATTGGGGTCTCCTAGTATCAGCATCGAGGCCTTACGACGTCATATTGGGTATGGACTGGTTATCCACAGTCCATGCTTAGATCTACCGTTTTAGGTGTATATTGTAGTGTGTTCATGTAGATGGAACCAAGTTTTCCTTCACCGGTGAGAAGGAATCCCTTGAACTGTTGGAAGGAATCTCTTGGAGGAGGTTGCAGCTGATGAATCACCAGTTGTCTAGCCTCACCCTATGTGTAGTGGAGGAGAGGAGTCCAGGATTCCCTGTAGTCATGGAAGAGTACAAGAATATTTTTCCTGATGAGGTTCTAGGGATACCTCCTCATAGATATGTAGACTTCTGTATCCACATGTACCCTGGTATGACACCGATATTCACACCGACATATCAATGGGATCCTGGAGAGCTTCGTGAGATGAGGGTACAATAGGAGGACTTGCAGAAGAAGGGGTTTGTAAGGCCCAATTTTTCATCAAAGGCATCACCTGGTGCTGTTTTTCCAAGAAATCAGATGGGAGTTTGAGGTTGTGTGAAAATTTCTGGTTCTTGAACCATGGTATCATGAAGAAAAAGTACCCACTTCTAAGAATTGATTACTTATTCGAATATTTTAAGTGTTTTAAGTGGTTCTCAAAGATAGACCATATATCGGGCTATCACCTGCTTCGGGTACGAGATGAGGATTTACTGAAGACATCCTTCAAGTTATAGTATGGAAATTATGTGTTCCTAGTGATACCTTTCAGTGTGATCAAAACCCCATCAGTGTTCATGGGCCTCATGAATATGATCTTGTAGCCCTACCCCAACTAGTTCATCATGGTCTTCATCGATGAACAATTGGTATACTTAGCATTTGAGTAGGTGCAGGTTGTACACCACTAGATAGTCATGGATACACTCATAGAGAACCGGCTTTATGGTAAGGTCTCAAAGTGTCAATTTTGGATTTGGGATATCCATTTACTTGGAAACACCGTCTCTGAGGCAGGAGTTTCACTCGATCCAGTAAAGATAGAAGTAGTGCTTACTTGGGAGAAACCTAGGAGCGTGACTGAGGTATGGAGTTTCATGAGGTTGGGAGGTTACTATCAGAGCATTGAACCTGGAATTTATTGGGTATCAACACCATTATTAGCATTGACATGGAAGGTATATCCCTTCGTGTTGAAAAAGAAATTCAATAAAAGTTTCCAAGAGCTGAGGTGGAGACTGACTAGTGTGCCCATCTTGAGAGTACTAGAAGAGATAACTAGGTACACAGTTTACTGTGATGCATCAGGGACTACACTGGGTTGTTTCCTGATGTAGGAGAAAGTAGTGATCTGCAACAGCTCATGAAAATTGAGAAAACATGAGCAGAACTACGTAACCCACAACCTAGAGTTTGTAGCATTGGCCTTTTCCTTGAAGATGTGGTGGCACTACCTGATGTGCGAATGGTTTACAGTTTACTCCATCAACTAGGGTCTCAGATATATCTTCTCCCAGATGGACTTGAACATGAGGCAGAGGTGGTGGATAGAGTTCCTCCAAGACTATAACTTTGAGAAAATCTATACTCCTAGAAAGGTGAATGTGGTGGTAGATGCTCTTAGTAGGAGGATTGGGTTGTAGCTACTGAGTGAGGTGACGGTGCAGTTATTCATGATGTAGATATCCTTCGTGGATTATGGTGAATATTCTTATATATATTCGATGATAGTTAATACCCCAATCATACAACGAGTTAGGGAGGCACATTTGGGGGATGTTGACTGCGAGGCTCGACATTCTTATATATCCTCAGGATGGGTTCCAGATGGATTTTATATAGGTGGAGAGAACATAATCCTTTATAGAGGGTGCACCATAGTTCTAGTGATGTTATGGGAGGATGTGTTGAGGGAGTTCCATACTTCCCCTCTAGTGGTAAATCATGGTGTAGAAAAGATGTAATAGGACCTCTGGTGTCAGTACTTTTTCCAAGGATAAAGAAATCAGTGGCCGAGTTCATTTCACGATGCCTCACATGTTAGTTAGTGAAGATCGAGTAGCGTGCTATAGCTGGCATGACTCAACCATTTGATGTACCATAGTGGAAATGTGATGGTATCGATGGATTTAGTGATTGGGTTACCATGTACATCTCGAGGTCACAACTCTATTTGGGTGATCATTGACTGACTCACCAAGTCGGATCACTTCTTACCCATTTGGTAGTAGGGACCGGTAGAGGGATAGGGACTCCTCTACATATATAAGATAGTATGACTTCACAGGGATCCTTCGAGGATTGTCTTAAATCACAATTCCCACATTACATCCTGGTTGTGGAAGGGATTATAGGAGGAATTTGGGATGAAACTGCATTTGATCACATATTTTCTCCATAGATGGATGGTCAGACAGAGAGGATCATACAGACCCTAGAGAACAAGCTACGTTTTTGTGTCCTAGATTTTGGTCATAGTTCAGAGGACTTCCTACCCTTGGTGGATTTTTCATACATTAATAGTTGTCACTCCACCGTTGGAATGGAACCATTTAATGCCCAGTATAGGCGGAATTGCAGATCACCTAAATGCCAGATACAGCCAGGGGATTCGGCACTCATGGGTCCAGAGATGGTATGGGCTTCCACCGAGAAGGTTTAGATCATCTATGAGTGGATTAATACTTCACAGAGTAGAAAGGAATCTTATGTCAACAAGAGATGGAGACACTTGGTGTTCTAGGAGGTTGATCATGTGTTCCTTTGGGTCTCACCCTCACGAGGATTGTGGATTTTTTTTCGGGGGTGGAAAGCTATCTTTTTGGTTCATCAGAAATTTGCAAATCCTGAGCATAGTTGGCATAGTGGAGTTCTACCTAGCTCTTCCCCCCAGATGCACCGGGTGCATGATTTTTTCCATGTGTTGCAGTTGAGGAGGTCTATGCATGATCCATCGCATGTTATCGATTGGGGTGAGCCTGACATTGACAAATGGAGACATTTTCAGAGTTCATGGTGGAGATAGAGGATTGAAAAGAGTGGATACAAAATAGGATATTGATTCCTCTAGTGTGCATCCGATGACAGCACACAAATCTCTTGGAGAGCACATGGGATCAGGAGGCTTTTATTCGTTCTTAATACCCTAATATTTTTGTTTAGTTTTTTTTGTCTTTCGTCGATGTATATCCCAGAGGTGGGGAGAATATAAAATCTTAAAATTTCCATTTATTTTTTTTATATTTATATATAATTATTGAGAGACCGTGAAATTTGACAACACGTGATTCCGAGGCCCGAAGAGCCCGAAACGTGATTTTAAAAACAAAATCGGTACACTTAAGTAAACATGCGAGAGTGTTTTTATATATTTTTAACAAGTTATCAAATTAAAAATATGTGGGTACCATTGGATTTATAAGGATTATATTCAACTATAAATGGCTTAAATTCAGCCGATAAATTCCGAGAGGAAAAGTTATATTTTGGACCTTTCGAGAAAGATAATAAAAAAAATTAAAAGAATTATTTTATTTTCTTTCTCACAGTTCAGTGGTGGACAACGACACTGTGGGGGCGGCGATGGGGAAATGATGATGCATATTCATGAGGCTACTTAATGGCTCATTAACTTGCAACGTAACAATGCTTTAATGATGTATAACAGTGATGTTATTTTTTAAATATAACTATGTAACGGCGCGACGCCGCATCCTAATGGAAACGTTGTGACATGATCCTTTTTATAATTCAACACATTAGGGAAGTAAGGTTTAAAAATATGGAGGATTCTCTAGTGAACCTCAAATGGAATCCCACCCTAAAGTAGAATGAATAACACCAGCAAAATTTGATCATCTTTGATTCCATTCAAAGATTGGAGCCGAGAAGTGAGGATGATGTCTTAAACCCTCAAGGATGAACATTGCAACATCAAACATAATAAGAGGTAAGGTTTATTATTTGATTTTCTTCACCATAATTTTCTAAAAATAATGAGCACAGATCAACCCACGAACAAGTTAATATATAATTCATGTGTTATGTGGGTGGGTGATTTATTCTTGGGGTTATTTTATTCAGGGTCCAAATATTAGCATGGAATGATTGAAAGGAAATTCCCCAAACCTCCCCAACCATTAAAACTCTAACTCAAATGCCCCAGGTCAATAGGAACAAGGCCCGAGTTCCTCTACATGTGTGTTCTTGGTGGATGTACCCTTAAAATGATGGAAATGTAGATTTGGGATCCATGCAATGAAGAGGGTGCTCCCTAGAGGTAATGAGGTGTCTTGATGAGGTCAAGAGTGTCTTCAGGGAATTGGGAATTCCTGAAGCTGTCAGAGTGCATGCTGTATTGGTTCTATTCAGAGGTCCAATATTGGATTAATGGGAATTTTTTTCCCTACCATAATTGAAATTCAGGATGACATGGGATGTTTTCAAGTCTGTCTTCCTCCGATGGTTCATACCTGAAGAATTGAAGATGCATAAAATGGATGAGCTCAAGGGTATTAGACAAATATATTAGTCGATGAAGGCCTACGTTGACCACATTAAGGAACTAGTTTCCTTCTCTATATATGTATCATCATAAGATTTTTTTAATACATCTCTATTTATAAGGGGTATTCTACCATAGATCAGGTTTCAGGTCCAGTCTTCTATGAACCATTGTTTTGAGAAGCTGATTGATGAAGTGTTTCTAGCTGAGTTGTACTATGGAGTGCAATAAATTGAAAATATATTGTCCCTTGATTCCCATGAAAGTTACCCATATGAAGAGAAGTATAAACCAGAGGAAATTTATTCAAAGGAGTAATCTTCAATGCTTCTAGTTTCCAGTTCATCAGATCATCCTCAAGTGTGCCACCAGTATTGTCAGTTTAGGCACTTAAAGCTGTCATGTCACATCCCTCTGAAGACCAGTCATCATTGCGGCTATCTAGGTCATTTGGATATTTTATTGAGAAATCATTGACTAAAGAAGATGTTATGACCAAGGGATTATAGTTCCTGACTCTGAGGAAGGAGATGGTTTATCTATCAAAACTCTAGTCATATGTCTGAGAGTTAATCTAGCATGCAGTCAGGAGTTGATGAGGGTGTGTGAAACCATGAACCAATTTATATCATTTTGGGGTGGAAATGGTAAATGTTTTATTTTTCTTGTTTTTCCTGCTATTATACACTCATCATTCATTGTAAAAGTGTGATAGATTGGTTCCATTTAAATACAACCAGTTTTAATTGATTAACAATGACTTTATGAACTCTATATCTTTTATAAAGTTTGTTTGGACCTCATATGGGATGGTTTTGGTTTATTGTTGCTCATTTAGATATTTTTGGATGTTATGAGAATAGGAGAATGGTGTTTGCGTCCTGTTGTTTAGTTAGAGTATCTTTCCATGATTTTTCCCATAATATTGGGAGTTCAATTGGTGTGAGAAAATATCCTTATTCTAATGGTGGGTTGTGTCGCTCGTGTTATGGATGTCGGTTTGGATCGGTTGTGAGTTAGAATGTTGATACCCTATTCATGGTGGTTTTTTTTGTTTTTAATCTCTGTTCTAGTGGAAGCCTTGTCTTGGGGAGAACGCTCTCATTTTCTACCCATGTTTTGGGAGGTGGTTTTTTTCAGATCGGTTGGGTGTGACTTGGGGAATAAATAGTCACCCCAGAATTCCTTATTTATTCTGGTTTTGTTCAGGCATAGACTCAATTTTTTATTAAAGTTCGACTTGGTGTCATTTTGGGTGTATAAGGATTTTGTGGTGGACAGAATTGCCACACCCCACCATTTAAAATTATTTAATTTTATTATTTCTTGGCATTGTATATTGTCGTCGAGGTTTCGGTTGAGTGCAGGTTTAAATTTTTTGATGTTTAATAATTTTGGTGGGTTTCTGAATGGTGTAGGAGAACCAAAAGGCTAGCGGTAACTGTGTTATCAGCCTAGGTGACTGTGAAGTTGCCCAATTTTTAAAATAAATAAAATTTTATGAAATAGAAATTTTAATAATGTTTTGATAAAAAGAATAATAATAATAAATAATAACAAGATTATTATTAATATCATTATGTTATTATTATTATTATTATCATCATCATCATTAAGTTATTATTATTATTATTATTTTTATTATTATTAAAATAGTTATTGATATTATTATAAATATTATTATTAATGATATTATTATTATTATTATTACTATAATTACTATTTGTATGGTTACTATATTTAGTTTATTTAAAAAAATTATTATTCTAGACATTGGTCTCTCATATACTCCCCCTACCCCTTTCATGACTCAACACCCTTCACTACCCCGCTTCCCTGCATGATGCCTCCACCTACGCACCACCCTCCACCATGCAGTCCTCCTCCACAATGGTGTTCCCTTTCGACGGTGCTCGCTATCATCTAGATGCCTATAGTGTGACTCCCCCCTTGTATGAACATCCGACCGGTGCACCACTCTCCTCTAGCGCAACATCCTCCAACCAACCTCCCCTCTGGTAGGACACCCTTCGGTCGTACCAACCTCTAATGCAATCCCCCTCTGGCCACAAATCCCTCACTCAAGACCTCCTCCTCCGATGTATTTTTCTTCCAATTTTTTAGGTTCTTATCTAGGATAAACTCCAGATGTTAGATTTGTCTTGTGACTCATTTTTTCGGGTTTTAGGGCTTGTATATCATTTGCGGGTTGTTGTTCTCTCTCCCATCAAGGTTTTGTTGCATCTGCACCCCACCGAGGTAGGTGTTTCTATATTGTTTCTTTCTGATGCACTCTATATGACACTTTAGTGATTTTAATTAAATATTAAACATGATTTTCACCACCCTAATACTCTGAGTTAGATTTCTATAATGTTTTTTTGTTGGGAAAAAAATGCTAAAAATGGGGTTTGAAGAGGTTCTTTATAAATGGACCAATATTTGTGCACCTAGTATGTCTGATAAAACACTAATCGAGTTTAATAGGTGGAATTGGTTGGATTGTGTGATGTTTTTCCTTTGAGACATTTCATCAAATTGATTTAATTATAACTTGGGATTTTAATGTGGGTTATAATGATTTATTTAGGCATGGATTGAAACATCATGGAAGGTTTCTCTTGGTTTATGAACTCTTGTTTCATTTTGTAAGAAAGTGAAATGGTTGGGTATGGTTTAATGTGGAAATCAGTATTTTCGAAAATTATTTCTAAAGGTTTCATAGATGATAGGTGTGCCATTTTATGTCATCACATCCTTGGGTGCACTAGGTGCACACGAGGATGTGCCCTTAAATGAATATGACACTTTAAAATCGCATTTTCTTAACACCTTATTGGATTAAATGGCTATTTGGTCCTCAAATGACGTTGGTTCCCTTGTGTGACATCAAAAAATGTTTTCAAATGAATCTTTTAGGGTATGTCCATTTGTCTCTCAATGTGTGTGTTTTGGTGATTTTTTGGCTTAAGGGGTTGTTTGACATGTTTCTTGAGTTTCATTTATTTCTTTTAAATGGTGATTTGGAAATTTTTTTGTTAATTTTATTTTTGATGAGTAATGTTGAAAGGATTTTATAGAATTGTGCTTTTAATAGAGATGTTATGTGTTGAATTTGGAAGATATTTTGGTTTGGAAAATGTGTGTTATCGGTTGGAAAAATATAGAGTTTGTATGAAATGGTTTGATTGATTATGTGAAATGATGGCCCAGTTGTATAGTTTCATGTTTTTGAAGAATGTGTTGAATGATTATGTGATATAACGGTCCGAATTGAACCTTTAAAAGCATGATGCGAAGTAAATATGAATATGAATATATTGGGAACCCCTATAATGGATATACCTTTATGGGTTATCATATAGTTTATGTCCATGTATGGTGTATGAAAGTATGGTGGTGGTATGTAAGTTGACTCACACATTTGAAGGCCTCCCACTTACATAGATAATTATTCCTATGGGTTCATGGGCATCTTTTAGGGTATCAATTGATTATTTCTAACAAATTCCAATTAAATGGACTGATACCCCGTGGCTTGTAGATAATCCTAGTGGGATGTTCCAGGGGATTAGTTAGTTTGGGGTGGACAATGGTTGTTGACTTATGTGTTTCACTATACGACAATAGGTTGTTCTGAATTGATTACATCCAGGGGTCTTCTATTGTTGTTTAGGAAATACCACGGTTATTTTATATAACTTCTTGTTTGTAACTTTTGGATTTTGGTTTTCTATTTAGCCTCATCTTTTATTTTTAGCAGACCATGGTTATTATTCATACCTTCTTGTATACTTTACATCACCTTTAGTTGTTCATAAAGCAATGTCTATTTATTTAATTTATTTCTAGAAAATCACTCATATCATTTGGGTTGGGGTTTTGATTATAAAATGGCATTTTTTTGAAAATTGAAGGTGGCGTGTGTTGTTTGTTTAAATTTGTAACCTATGATTTTTCATTAAAATGTGAAAAACTAATTTTAATATAACTATTTTGCCAAACTAGTTTTACTATATTGTTTTAGGAAAGTAATTAGATTGATTCTATAGTGATTTATGACTAATAAATAAAGATGAAACCCTACGTATACCTCTCGATGTCGGTGGTCCCAAATTATTTTACAGGTTATTTTTTAGTCCAGGTTCTCTGGTTCAAACCATCTTTTGTAGCGGTTCGATCTTGTGGATGGTGGTGACCGTGAGGTCATATAGAGATCACATGATAGTAGTTCAGAATTGTTCTTTTAGTTATTGTCATGTATTTTTTTCTGTTTTGTTCACCCATAGCATGTAACTAAATCAGCATATTCATCTGTTTGAAATTCAGTTGTTGTATCTTATGTCTTGTTCTATTTTTATCTGATCATTATTTTTTTTGGACTGAAATCATTTTCTCTTGTATCTTTTGATTCCTAGAACTAGTTTCCAGCCTATGGGGGATGGGAAAACCCCTCGGGCGATGCTGCGGATTGACTTAGGTGTCTGGTTCAGGTTCGACCCAAGCTGGTACATGACATCCATATTAATCATTTTACTGATTCCAATTTTCATATAAAGTTCATATTTCTATATTCCCTTTTATTATATAATTCAGTGGAGGGGATAAATAAAGAAGAACCTATCTAAATGAACATGGGGAGTCTCGAAACTGATACATCCCTAAACACCACCATTGGATACAACCACTAGGCTGCGCCCATCAGCAACCTGTCTGTCCACTTATACATTCATTATCCTCATCACCACTAGCCTACCTCCTTTAAAACCTTCCTAAATTCCCCTTACTCTCCTACCCATCATAAACACCATCCCATATACAACCTCATCATCATTTTCACCACTTATGCCTCCCCACCTCTCCTCCTACAACATAACCCATACCCCTCCCCACTCTTTTAGTTATCCTTGAACTGGACTACACCTCAACACCACTCTAGCTATCCAATACTCTACCTCTACCACCTTCTCTGTACCCCATCATCCTTCCTTCTTCCACTTCCTCACTTCTAGAAGATGATTATTTTTTTCTTCTAAAACCAACATCCTTGAATCCTATCTCATCCGCCTCCTCATTCATTAATTTATGTTGAGGTAAAATAATACATCTTTTATTAAATGAAATATATATCATTTATCTGAACACATATATTTTACATAGAACAAAACAAAAGTTTGGATATGATAAATTTCACATAAAATGATACATCTTCTAAAAAATGAAATTTTTATAATCACATATATAAGGTAAATTTCTTGTAATATGTAAGGCGTTTTAAGAGTTTAATTTTTCCCTCTTATTATTATCTAAAAATATAAATGAAAAATTATAATTATCTCTTATTAATAAATTTTTTATAAAATAATAATTCATTTAAGAAAATAAATTTATCTCACTTATAAGAAGATATATATTTTATGTATTTATTCAGAAATTTTATAGAATAAAATTTATCTTAGATACGAATTGAGATAAATTATTCCTATAATTAGATAAACCATTTAATAACTATAATTAATATTTTTTCTAATATGAGATAAATTATATGTATAGTGACACACCTTTTATAAATAGAAATTTATAAAATGTCAGAGTTGGGATGAAACAATACATTAAAAAATAATTTCATTTATGAGATGACATAAATTTCACTAACATAGAATGATACATGTTTTATCAAATAAAATTTAATTGATGTTAGAAATGAGATAAATTTTGTTTAGAATAAAATACCTATTAAAAATACTATTTATCTTTTGCATGAGATGAGATAAATTTCACATAGAATCATTCATCTATTAAAAATAAAATTCATATTACTAATGCATCTCCTACTCATTAGAGATTACTCCAATGTTTATCGTAGTTTTGGATTCTCCTAGATTTTTCCTAGGTTTGGAATTCCTTCGATGATGATTCCTCTTCTGTGAGTCTTCTCCGACCATTCCTCTCTGTTGACATGCATATTCTCTGATCTATTCTTCTTTGATGGAATTGTTTATTCTATATTTGTTTCTGAGGTTTGGAGTTCCATCAATATAATTTCTTCTTTGTTGACATGATTCGTTAATACATGGGACATCTAGAGTGGATTCATTCATCTTGAGACACTAGATCTAATTCCTAATTGATTTTGGCCTTGCATCATGTGTAACTTTATTTCTATTGTGGTGATATGACTTAGAGGTGAAACGTTGTAGTGAATGCTCATTGGAGGGGCTTGGAAAATTACTCTTCTTCTGCAGTGAAGCTCTTTCTCTTCCATCAATCAGTGTATTCTTTTTTTGTCTAAGGAGAGGCATTATGGATCTAGATCTTATGATTCACTAAAAAACATATTGCTAATGGATAAAGCGAAAGAGGCTATCATGGAGAAGCAAGATGGTGATGTATCCTTTACACATTGGATTAAATTTTTTATCATCGGTAAATTGATAGGAAATCGATCCTACAATCTGGGTTCCTTCAAACACATGCTAAAAACATGTGGCACCATGAATAATTTTTAACATTAAGAGAAGTTGGAGAGGGCTTGATGATATTTGAGTTCTTCAATCATTGATATAAAAAAAGTTTATAAGAGTAATTCCATGGTTCATTGAGGACCACCCCATTCTTATAGAACATTTATATGTGGGTGGAAGTATCCAGACGATTGGTCTATCCAAAACCCCATTCATGATACATCTTAATGGGGTAATTTTTTATGGTAGAACCATGAAATTTATCCATGAAATTTGTGGATGCATCAGAGATTTTTTGGATTGGGATACATCAAATCCTATCAATTAGGGAATTACTATGAGAATAAGTGAGATGGTTGATGTGGTGAAGCCATAAAGGAGAGTAATATTCTTTAAGATAGTAGAATCCAATGCTTGGATTTCCATTGAATTTGAAAATTTACCTATTTCTGTTAATTTTTCGGGTGTCTCAGGCATACAATAAAGATGGTGTCTCAATGAGGGAGGATGTGAAAGGTAACTTCTTCATTAAATATGGTCCATATATACATGCTAAAACTACCCAGATGTTCTTCACCCCAAAATCAGAAAAGTAAAGGTATCGTGACATACATGAAAAATCCAATGTTAAAAAATCTGATTAGATTCACAATAATATCATCATGTTATAGCCTCTATGTTTTCCTATTGCACAACCTATGGACATTAAATTAAAGGATGGGGTGTTTTACATGGTCAGAGTGGGGTTGAGTGATTAGAATAATAATAATTATATCCAGGGTTTATCCCCTTCTGACATAGTCTCCTCTCCCCCAAGTAGTACTCTTGTAAGTAGAGAGGGATGGAGCATATAATGCCCCAATACAAATAAATTAGGCTCAAAGCCTTTGTAAAATTGTTTTCCCTCAAGCTTTGAAGACCCAGTACATCCTACCATTTATGATTTAATCTCAAATTAAACCTCCAGGGAAGGTCTAAAAACATATAAAAGGTGGAGGAGGAAATTGAGGGATTAAAATGGGTCTGGAAACAGGTCAAACATAAAAGATGGAAGTGGAATGAAAAGGTTCATGGTGGTCCTATTAGTCTATGATAGATTTCCCAAAATATGGATTCTGGTGGTAGATAGATCATTCAACGAATGATCAGAGGAAGAGGATGGATTGAACTATCCCCACCTATCCCCATGAAAGTCTTATGTTGGAACTACCATGGGGTTGGAAACCCACCATCAATTCGGATGCTCTAGTGTTGTTGTGCTAAAAGTTTCCATGATATGGTTTTTCTTTCTTAAACTGTATTAGAAAGGAAGATCATGGTTTCATCGCCAAAATATTCAGTTTCACTGGTTGCTTCTTGGTCCCTTGAAATGGTCATTCATGGGGGCTCAGTATGCTCTATAGGGATTATGTGAATGTGAGAGTTAAATATTTATCTTCGAACCACATTGGCTTGGTTATTCATTATAGTGGTGCACCACCAGGGATGTTTCCAAAAGTTTATTATTAGACCTCATAAATGGAGAAATTGAAATCATTGTAGTTGATTAAATATCTATGGGATATTCTTCCTAGACCTATTCTATTAGGGGGACTACAATGTTATTTTGTTCCATTATGAGAAGAATGAGGGTCCTCATAGACCTCATGTTTCATTGTGGGAATTCCACTAGGAAACATAGTTGATAAGAATATCTAATTAGGTTTACTCGGTTAACCCTTTTATTTGGTTTCGAGGGATTTATACTCATACCCACATTTTTGAAAGACTATATAGATCTTTTGGATCAGTGGACTGGATCAGCCATTTCAATTTTATCCATGTTTCTCACCTCTCACTTGATTACTCATACCACTGCCCGATCTTTGTTAAGACCTCGCATGGTTCTAGAATGAGAATACACAAAATAAATTTTAGGTTTGAGAGTTTTTTGGTAGAGGAAAAGGAATATGAATATACTATTTACTTAGGCTAGAATAATGTGGTGGTGGACATCAAAAAACATTCATCAGATGAATTTTAGGTTAAAATATTGGAGTAATGGAAAAACAATTCAACCTAATATACTATATAACACTATTAAAAATTCTGAATTTATTATTTTTACACCCCGTTATGACTTTTTTTATTCTCCATTTCAAACATGGTGAATTATCTTGATGTTGTGCTCAGAATTAAAGGAATTTTCTGGTCCATTCATGACCATGATTCTCATATAACGGAAGGTGACTATAATACCCTCTATTTTCACAAGAAGGATTATATGAGGAGGTAAATAAACAATATCTCATATCTTTATAATTATAAGGGTAGATTAGTTTCAGACAGGAATGGGATCCATGATCTTATCAAGAAACTTTACCACCACCTATTTATGGTGTGGGATTCAGTCATCTCCACATACATCGAGGATTTCATTGTGCATCTGATGTTTTATATGATGAATGTTTATCTTGTGAAATATTTATTTGAACTTGAAATTATGTTGTAACTGAAGAAAATTCCCTCATCCAAAGAGCTTGGGATAGATGGATTACATTCCTTGTTCTTTTAGAAATATTGGAATATTATTGGATAAGACATTTTGGAACTCATGAAATATATTTGGTAGGGAAATTCCAAAATTCATTCCATTAAATAAACCATTACTAAACAAATTTTGAAAAATAAAAAATCCTACATTGGTTTTAGTTTTTTGGCCCATCGGTTTATGAAATGAGACCTATAAAATATTTTAAAAGATTATTATCAATCTTCTCTAGAAACTTCTTCTTACTATAATCTACAAAAACCAAAGTGAGTTTGTCCTCAAGTGACATATCTTTGAAAATTCCATTGTTGTTCATGAGGTATTTCATTCAATAAAAAATAGATCGGTCTCCAAAAACGGTATTATGGTGTGGAACATGGACAAGAAAATGGCTTATGATTGAGTTGAATGCCCATTCGTCCAAGAGGTCATAAAAAATATGGGTTTCAATTCTAAATGGATTGAATTCATTATAAAATTTTCTTCCTCTATTTCATTCTGGATTAAGATCTAATGTGGAAAATCTCATAGATTTTACTCCTATTTGGTTCTAAGGCTAGGTGACCCTCTTTCCACATTTATTTTTATGATGGTTGCTGATGGTTCTTCCATGTTTTAATCAATGGAAGATAGGGAAAATCTAGTTCATGGGGTAAAGGTTTGTTAGAAGGTCCCCCATATTACCCACCTTTTATTTGGGGTTTATTTATTACTTTTCTTGATATCAAATAATAAATAATGAGGCTCTATTCGAAATATTATTCATAAATATGATATGGCTTATGGGAAATTGATTAACCCATCCAAATTAGAGACCTCCATTTGTTTTGGAGTTCATCTGAGTTGGAAGGATAAAATTTAAACAAATTTCAGGATCCAAGTGGTTTATATACACCATATATAACATGGGTTTCCTATGATACTTGGTCCCTTAAAAAAGATATATTCAATGGGATTATGGATAGGGTTACAAAGGAGATCAATGGGTGGACTAGAAAATGGTCTCAGAGTTAGGTAAGGATATCCACTTCATGTCGGTGGCCTAGACTTTCCCCCCTATGTGATGTCCCTCTAAAAATTTCCTAGTTATTTTATTGCCTAATTTCATTCCAAACTATAAAACTTTGGTGGGTCATGAAGAGTGTATGACATAAGATCCATTGGATTTCAATGGCTAAGAACTATGTCCCTAAGGCCAGTGACGCCATGGTGTTTCATGTTTTTTACATTTTTAATGATGCCCTGATCATAGAGAAAATATGCAGGATTATGGAGCATCCCCTATCACATTGTGATGGGGTCCTTCATTGTAAATATTTACCACACTTATATTTCATAGGTTACATCTGTGGCCCATGCTAGTGCTTCCATTAGAGGAGCCTGTCAATGTCCCGTGATTTTCTTACTAAAAGAATGTACTGGAGGATTGGTGATGGTTCTAGTGTTTATATTTTTAAAGACCCATGGCTTTTGGATGAAGTTGGCTCTTTGGAAAATTCAATGGTCATTTTGGGTAAGGAAAATGAAAAGGTTTAATCTTTTTTCAATGAGAACATAAATGGGTGGAGCACTGAAATTTTGAACGGATGGTTTATTGAGCGATGCCATAATATTATATTGTGCATCCTAGTTTTAAGGGATATAGGGGCCAACCAACTTTTTTTGGGGAAAACATCTTTAGAAACATAATCAGTGAAATATGGTTATTTTTGGCTCTCAACTCATCGATTTTGGACTCAGCATAAATTTGGAAAACCACATGGTGGATTTCAATCTCCCCTTGGGCTCGTTTCTTCTAGTGGAAATATGAATTGACATTATCTCTATTATGGACTTCATTAAGTCTCACCATGCTTTTGATGATCGATATTTTCCAATCTATATGGTGGAACACAAGCCTGTTGTTCAAGTAATTTAATAATGTTTGAGTGCCAAAAGAGTTTGGTTTTGGTGGAACGAAAAAGATATTTCATTCCAGGATTCAATGAATTCTTTCTCTCAGATCCTTATGTTGTGGTATTAATACCGTTATTCAGAAAATTTTAATGACTTATGAACTTTTTTGTGGATGGTTTGGGTTTTAAGGACTAAATTTTTGTTTAATCATCTCTGTAAACTAAATTTTTATTTGATGATCACACATTATCTAGGTTATCTGACTAGATAATCCATGTCTTTCATGTTGTTGGAAATGAAACGATGTCGGTATATCCTTCCTGGTAGCCACCCCTGAGAGATTTGACAAAAATTAACATTGATTCTTAAATCACTGAGGAAAATTTTTCTAGTCTGGGTATGATTGGTTGGGACTCCTCTAGATCTACCATTGTTGTAGGAGACATAACTTTCTATGCATGGGGGAACCCACCCCTTTTGATGGCCCAAGTGATCATTGATTTTATGAAAACATCCACGGGGAGTGGATAGATATCCATTATCATAGAGTAGAACTTCCTGAAAATATTCAACTCCATATCATCCCCATATATTTTCCTCCAACTGTTTGGATCATTGGTTGGGAAGATCCATTTTTTTCATCTCTTCTCTAGTAGTTCCTTATTTTTCATCAAAAGAGAAGTCAATAAGTCTGAACAACTTTGGCTGACCCCTGATCCTTCAAGTGATCCTTTGGTCTGGTTAATTGATTTCCCTTTGTGGATAAACATGACTATGTTTTTTATTATCAATTATCTTCTTAGTTATTATTTTCCCTTAAAAAATATAAAAATTAAATTTATCTCAGGTCATACATGTGATAATTTTCTTTTCTTAAAATGATGTATCTAATTATTTAATATTTATCTGATATTATGAATGAGATTAAATTTATTTTTTATATATGGTTAATTCTTGGTGAAGTTTATTTCATTTCATACATGGAAATAATTTCATTTTAAAAAATTTCATTCAATATACATGAGAATTTTCATATATCATATAAAAAATAAACAACAATTTATAAATTATATGACATAGTACATGAAATTTATTTTATATAATAGAAGATATAAATTTCATTTTGTAAAATGAAATTGATATATATTTTATGAAATTAAATCTATTTTATGCATGAGATGAGATACATTTCACCTATAAAGAATTATATAATTTTTAAAAATTAAATTTATCTCATTTATGATATGGAAAAAAAATTCTAATGAAAAATCTATTATTAAATTAATTTTAAGGTGATAAATTTTACTATGAATTAATGTATTCAGAACCAGAACACTGATAAAACATGAGAGTAAAGTAGTTCATGGTTAGACATGAAATATTGATTAAGCTCTATGGTCCAATAAATTTATTATTTTATTCATTTTAAATATTATATTAATATTTTACATGAAAAAATAATGAAAAGAAGAAAAAAATTATTGGTTCGGCCTTTTTTGGATAGAATGAATGGTCTGACTAGTTTTGAAAAAGTTTAGGGTTAGAGAAACTTTTTTAAAATTTAAAATGGATTAATTCCCCACACCATATAAAATACTAAAAAAAATTTATTTTTTGACTGGTTGGAATAACTGTTCTAAAATGGGTTTCAAAAAAAATATGTAGAATGCAACATTTGTTAAAAAAAGATATATTTTTTCTTTATCATATTTTATTTAAAAAAATTATTTCTCAATTCTTAAATGAAATAATTATCTTTAAAATATCATTTTCTATTTATAAAATGATGTTAAATAAATTATTTATAATAAAATGATATTATATTTAAATAGTTACAAAATATAATTTTTTTTATAATAATTTTTTAGAAAAATTATATCAGGTTGTTTGGTTAATATTTATTTTAATGAGTTGTGAAATAAATATTTTCAACATGTACTAATCATAATTTCAAATATTTTTTTTAAAACATTCATTTTTATATATATTCTAATATAGTTGAAATAATATGATTCATTTATAATTCAAAATTCCATGTGAAATTATTCAAAAATTTTAAAATATTTTTTAACAATTGATGATTAAATTTCAAAAATACTTATAAAATTAGTTTAAAATTGATATATTTTTATAAAAAAAATTCGAAAACAATTTTATTTTTTTCTTGAATGATAATTTATATATATATTTTTTAAATGTGTTGTGTTAAAATTTATATTATTTTACAAGGATTTATGTAATTTTATTTTTAGTAATTTTTTAAAATTGATAATATATTTATTTTTTTATCAAATACAATTATTTAGTGGGTGTGATGGAATTCAATTTCTAAAAACAAGCTGGTAAACTATCAATGATTTTTTTCCAAAATTATATATATATTCACAATTAATATGGGATTTATTTTAAATTGTTTTTATTTTTCTAAAGAAATAATATCATTGAAGTGGGTACGAAAATGTTATTGTTTTAAAAAATATTAAAAATAAAAAATTGTTGTTATGATTGGTCATCTGTAATTATGAGTTGAGATGTTAACTTGATTATTAATTATAGTTTTTTATTATGGATATAAAATGTAATAATATGGGTATTGTTCAAAATGACATGAATATAAAAAATTATATGTCTAAGTGAAACATGGAATAAAATGGATAGTGGGGATGACCCCCATGCCTGGTTCATTTGGGTGAAGAAAAGTGAAATAGTTTTGTCATCAATCCCCCCTTTATCTTTAGTGCCTAGGGTAGTGGCTTCCCCTCGCATACCACTTTTGGAGCTACAATCAATCCCTTGGGACATTTTTCTTGTAATTTCTATGATGTCTTTTAACGGTTTCAAAAAATTTAATTTATCTCTATAAAAATTATGTGATGCATTATCATTCCATTATCAGAACATTATTTTCATGTGCAATAAAGATCAAAATTTTATAGGGGTTTATAGATATTTTTCAATTATATTTTGGGTTTTCAATTACCATATATTATTAGAATACTTTAACATAATCATTTAAATGTGATCCTATGTTCATGTGAAGTCCTAAGATTCACATAATCTTTTATGTATCATCTTTTGGATTTTTTATAACCAAGAAATCATGTAATCAAAATATGGGGGTGGGGTCGGGTGAATTTATGTTGATAAATTTTTACCCAATAAGATCAACTCAATATTTTTACCCCTTTAATTTGATTTAAGAACTATATCATATAGGATTTATAGATATTTATTATTTACTCCCAAACACAAATCACCACAAGAAAAGAAGTAATAAAACACATGAAAAAAATGCATGAGGTTAATGAGGTTTGTTCTTAATGTGAAAACCTAATCCTTTATGTGTTTGGTAATTATCAACAGACAAAGATATTATAAAAACAATATCATTATAAATTACAAGTAGTGGGTGAAGTATTTAAACTTGACACAAAAGTTCACTATATGTCACATGTGAATGATTACTATCTCCCAATTAGTTAGTTATATTGGCTCCCACAAGTTTATAGTATCCTCCACAAACATGAAATTGTATTTAAATATCCATTATATTCCAGTTAACTCACTTTTAAGTTCACATTTTTCTAATTATGATAAAAATAATTCTAAAGACCAGACATCAAAACCTTAATATTCATATTTTATGCAGGTCACATCTGGATATAAGTCGCGCATCTCAGCTTTCGGTCACATAAATTCAATGTCAATACTCAAAATATTTAGAATATGATGTTATAACCATATAACATTCCCGACCATTCTATTTTCCTTGAATTTACTTCTTTAGTTTCCCCATATCCCTTTTTATCAATAATATCATGAACTCTCTCAAATCTACATAATTATCAACTTCACTCAAATTATGTTTCCCCTTTATATAGAAGAAATTTTTCTCATTAATGTGTGGAATACATGATATTCAATTCAAAACTCACAATAACTCATTCCTTAGTTAACCCAAAAAACCATTTTTAAGTTGACCACCTTCAAAATCTTCTAAATATATTTGGATTTTACTTTGATAAAGTTCCTAAAACCCATTCCATTAACAATTTTCAATTCACCTAAAATTCTCATCTTGAATCATGAAATTCCTTCATAAATTTCAAACACATAATTTTATACATAGAATCATCATGATCTTTATGAATTTCCAATATTTATATGAAATCACTCGATATATTTTAGTGAAGTCACATTTTCATACTTAAACAATTGAAACTTGATCTTCATTCTACCCTCCATCTAGTTATATCTTTTCTCATGCTTAAATAAATATTCTAAAACCTTCAGTAATTCAGAAAAAATATATTTTTATTATTTTTCATTTGGTGGTCTAAATCCGTTGAACTTATAATTCATTATAACATTAGCTTTCGATTCTTTTTTCCTATCCAGTCAACTTTCAATCAAATCAGCCACTAACATCTGATGCCTTCCAAATTATTTGCACCCGGTTTTTCAAATATCTATTCCCCAAATAGGTCAGTATTTATTCCATACCATTTATACATATGATTATCATCTCTCACAGTCTTCATTGTGAATTATATCATGAATTTTTTCTATTTCGATACATGGAAGGTCTTCTAATGATCAACTTCTAAATAATCTTTTTTAAACTCATAAGATTTTGACGGTCTTTACTTCATCCTATTATTCTACTGATATGAATATTGGTGTATTTCAGGATCAAAACATTCTTTGTTTACCATCATCTAGAATTTACAACATCAACTCCATTCTTATACCGATCATCTTATTCTTCTATTGAATTAGTTTGAATCATTGTTTATCTTCCTCTAAAATGATTTTACATCCATTTAATGAAAAAAATATGCATCATTTAGGATTATCTATTAATTGATTATTCTTTCTCAAGACTCTATACTTACATTATAGATTCCTATTCTAGATGCATTCTATATTATTTTTTTAGTTTATCATTCAATGATTATACATCCATAGGTGTATATTATACTTCATTACACATCATTATTTTGTTAAATTATTTAATAGAAAATCTATTGATAAGGTGATTTCCACCTAATATTATTCAAGGATTAATATCAAGGATGCTCTAAATTCTATAGTGTGGTTCACCCATCCAATCATCATTTATTTTTATTTCATCTCTAAGAGACTTCTAGTAATCTCATCTTTCCATATTCTAGACTCACAACATTTAAGAAACTCTTCAATCTCAATAAGAACGTTGTACAAAATTTGTTTAACTTATTTAGGATTGATTTAACTCATATCCTTAATCTAACCAATTGGATATTCATTCTCCCTATCTTTCGGCTTCACTATTCAGTAGAATATTTTCAATCTCTCATTAACAATGTAATTATTATATTACGTACTTTGAAACATCTAAAATACAGTTCGTTCAATGAAGTTATATTTAAAAAATATTCTAATGTTTCTATGACTCTTCTAGTTATTTTAGTGAATTACTCTCTAAATATCAACAACATTCTCATGGATATATTCTTTATCAATTCTAGTGACATGATCATTTCATCATCTAGATGGATTATATGGCCTTCCTATAGTGATAGATTCTGGAAGTATAAAATTAATCTATAATTTTCCTCTTTACAATGGTTTACCTCTCTTGAGTCTGAACTTTACATAACATTACTTTCAGTTACCACTAGGAACCCTTTATATCAACTTACTCATTGAATTTTCCTTAATTGGTATATAATAAAAAAAAAATTCCTCAATATCAACATCTAATAAGCTCATCAATATCCCAAATTGAAATTATTTTCAATACTAATTCCAAAAAAAGTTAAATGATGTCACTCTAACTTAATAAAAATAAATTAAAAGTATCTTCTATAACCATATTTTGAGAACATTGAGTGAGGGACTTTCATCATAATTCTTCTCACCTCAATATTTATTGAAATGAATATAAACATTGATTCCCTCAAGTGATGTATGGATTTTTTTTCTTATATAAATATGAAATGAATCAACCAACTCCATGTCTAGGTGATCAATACCCACTGTAGAAAATAGGGTGATTAGATTCACTATTAAATCATTCTAAAAAATTCCACCAAGTGATATGAACTCATATATATTATTTTAGGGTTAATTGAAATGGATTTTAATTTATTTTATTTTTCATCTATCTCAAATAATTGATTAAAATAATTTTACTCTAAAAATTCATGTTTCTACTCCTTTAAAAAACACCTTTTTTTAATTTTACATGAAAAGATAATGGTACTACCCCATACTATCATAATATTTTTTTATACAAGAAAAAGGAGATAATATAATCTTATCAAAAAAACACAAGAAACTTTAATCCCCAAAATTTTTAGTATTCAAAACTTCATCATAGTTATCGGATGCTTCAACCTCTGAGTACTTATGTCTTCAGTTCATCAATTAATTTTCATCCTGTTTCACAGAAATTTTTTTATCCAAAATTTCTACATTTCAGTACTAATTTTGGAATCTCCAAAACAAACCTCTTCCCTCACCCTACAGTGACGATCTCTACCAATATTCACTTAAAGGCTCCCATTGAATTGTATCAACTTCAATTCAAATTTCAATGAAACCCTTTAGATGAAGTGTTAATAATGTGGGTCTTACTTTTCTCATTTACTAGATCTATATGGGTGGGAAATCTGTCTCAACCCAAAATCTCCCTTCACTTTAGTTATAAAATTTTATCATTCTTTCTCCCTTTTTTTCCAATGAATTCACTTATTGGGTAGAATAGACTTCTTCTGTTCACCTTTAGTATCGGCTATATGTTGGGTTTTCATTATTTCATTCACTATAAAGGCACATTCACTATTATATTTTTTCTCTACCAAATTCCATTTTTATTTTAGGTGTTCTGTCCACATCGTCATAAAAACATTAGTAATATTTCTTAATCTAACATTGGGTAGATATTTATTATTCATAGTGAAAATTGTATATTCTTATAAATGATTCCTTTTATTCACTAACATCTTCTATCTATGAAGTAATTTCCTAAACTTTTCAGGAGATTTGATGGCTACAAACACCTTCCACATAGCATATTAATATACATAAAGTTGCCATTTTTTATTTATTTCCATTAACATTCAACTAATTCATCAGAGAGTTCCTTCATCAAACCAACCCTCTTCTCTTTGATAGATTCGTGACTCTGTCTCAACATTCAACCTTCAAAACTAATTTCCATATCTGATTTAAATAGGATCAAGGAATTGCATATTCCTTCATAGTGAAAAAATCTCAATTTCAATTTGGATTATTTATTTAATTTCTTCATAGGCTAACTTATCTTGGTAGCTTTATATTATTTACACTCTAATAAATAATTATAGAATATATTTTATTATCCATTATTTTAATTTTTGGTCATCTTCTGATGGTTATTATACATTTGTGGTTGGTATCTCTAAACAAGTAGTCATCATCAATATGAACCCTTCCTACAAAACATCGAAATAAATTTTTAAAATATTTAAATATTTTTATTTCAACATACATTCTTTCTTCCATATACTCTAGTTTCACAAAGTTGATTTTATTTTAAATTTTGTTCTTCCCCCCTAATTAATGCATTTTCCATTTTCAATAATTTAAATATTGTTCCAATAATCAAGTACTAGTGTCTAAAATTTGAACAATACGTTAAATAAATAACAAGTCTTTATTTCATACTTTTATTTAAAATTTTCCGGGAGAAAGTATCTTCATATCTTCATTTACGAGTGTATTCCTTATATACACCTTATTGGGAACAATATATTCAAATTATTTCCTCCATCCACATTTATAAATGTGGTGGGTTTTTTCAAACTTTTCTTCACCCATGACTGTCTGGTACTAGAACTACAACCTTTATAAAAAAGTATCATAATTTTTGGAAACAATTTATCTATAACTTAAATTTACCTTATCCTTTATTTTATTTAATGATTTATCATTAAAAGTTTTCAATATTATTCTCCCCACTTGAATAAATCATTCCTAAAGTAAGAATTTCTTTATAAATTTAAATGTTAACGGCTCATCAAATATATAAATAAAAATATTATACTTGACTATATTATATATAACTTAAGAAATATTAAACTCAATGTTTTCCAAATTTTCATGAAAATTTACTTTCTCTATACATTAAACATTTATTTTCTGAAGTTGATCGACATGAAATTTTATTTATTTTAATAGAGTTGTCGATCTATTTTAATCTTTTGAATTTTATCATCAACCGAGTATTCTTGACACAAATTGAAACTTTGGACATAATAAACATCTATTCAAAATTATTTTTAGAGATATCATTTTCACAAACATTCATCTACAAATATTTTTCCATAAGAGTAAACTTCCCTTCACATAGTGACATTGACTAACATTTAGCCATAATTTTTTAACTGTGTATAGTACATATAACTTCATAGCTAATTCATTTCTCATTTCATTGGATTACTTTCAAGATGATTAATTATTTCCTACCATCCTTTGAAAAATTCATGTATTTTTGAAATGGATTCAACATGAACATTAATTATATACTATTTTATTTTTGGGTAAAAATATTCAATAAATCCATGATCACTACATCATGAACAAACATCATCCATATGATTAACTCTAAAAGATTTTTAAATATACCCTTTTATCTATTTATTTTTAGGTAGTGGAGTATCCTCCATCTACTGAACTTGAAAGGTTTACTTTTATGAATTTTGATCATTTTAGTTCATTCAATTTTTCTTTTTTTAGCCAAGACCACTATATTTAAACCACTTATAGTATCCTCTATTTGGATTTATCAAAAGTATAATTTATTAACTTTTGGTTGGGGAGTCTTTATAGGTTCTAAAAATATATACATTATGAATATTTATGATAACAAAAAAGGACGGAATTGTATATCAAATCATTGGAAACAAAAATTATGATACCACCTTTTAATCCTAGGTGATTTTGAATTCATGTTAAGATGGGGGAAATAACTATACACAAAGTTTTACCAAATAAGTAAAACATAAAAATTATACCGCTACAATCTGTTTAAACCTATGTATTAGTTTATATATATTGATATTTATTTTAAAATCCCAAACAAAAATAAAGAAAAAAAATAAAATTAGTAATGAAAATTACAAAAAAATATAAATAAAATTTAAAATGTATAGTCGTAATGTGAGATCCCACTCCTTTCATGGTTTGATTATTATTCTAAGGAAAAAAAATTAAATTAATAATATTTTTATAAATTAAAATTTTTGTTGGAGTTTTATCCTTGACCCAAAATTTCACCACAAGACTGAAGTGAATGATTAACATTTCCCAATGCGTTCTTTATACTATCTCCGACTAATTTAAAATATCCTCTATGAACTTTTATAGGCCTTAAATAGTAAATTAAATTCGACGAAACTAAAATTATTTTTGGGATTATTATTATTATATAAATATTACTTCTATATACTTCACTTTAGAATATAAATTTTGGGATCTAGTGTAGGTCACTCCATTTTGTTAATATCACTTCTCAACTTTTAGTCACATAAATATAGTGACCTTACTCAAATTATTTAGAATATGATGTTTTAATTTTTTAAATTAATTGACCATTTTCAAATTATAACATACACATATTATTTTGTTCCATTTATTTTTTTCATCCTAATAATATCAATAACACTCTCAATTCATTATCATTAGCGACATTTATCGAATGTAATTATAGTTTTCAATATGTAATTTTTCTCAACTAAATTGTAAAATCATATATAAATCAATTCAAGAAACCCTCTAACTCATTATTAAGTATAACAAAATAAATATATTCTAAACACTCTGGGGTTTTAATTTAAAAATTATCTAATAAAAAGGGAATCAATGATAATTAATTTTCCCCCAATTCCTGACATGAATCCTGAACTCCATTCATAAATATTAAGATATAAATTTCTATCTCATCATCATTGTAATATTTTTGACATAACTATTTTTACATGAATTAACATGACACCTTTCATTCAAATCACATTCACATACTTCAAAAGTTGTAACTTGATCATCATTCTTCCCTCCATTCAGTTCCACCTCTTCCCCCGCCCAACACAATCTTATATATTCTTCAATACATTGAAAAACTATGGAATGAGTCTTTTGATTATAAGGTTATAAATACATTTCAAAAATAATGTAATAAAAAATTATCTTGAATCTCATTATTACAATCTACTCAAAATTCAAATGACTAAACCTTCATAATTTGATGTTTTTTATATTTTTTCATCTGATAATCCTCATTTTTTCACTAAATAAGTCAGTTGTTCATATATCCCTATGACTCTTAATATTATCAATAATTAATTTTATGAACTTCCATAACTTACTAAAATTTTATTACTTAAAATCATATTCATCCTTCTAATTATAGAAATTAATTTTAATCTTCTTATGCAACAAATTATGTTTTGGTTCCTTAACTTTATCCCCTTATTCCAATTATTTGAGATATGTTTCATTCACAGATCCCTTAATTATACTTTATACTCAATTTGGAGTTTAAAATATTAGATATATTATTCTATTGATCATATTATTATTTTTATTTAACAATATTGAATCACTAGAAATATTCTCCCAATGTGATGATTCTTTCATAAATTGAAAAATTTAGGCATTAATTTGGTCGAACATTGGAGAATTTATGTTATATCAGGGTTCTCTACATACTTGAAAACTTTATCTTATGAAGTAATTCCAAAAAACAATGAAAGTTATCTTACTATGATGCTCCATCCGTGGGTGTATCTTGGAATACTCCAAACTCCATTCCCTTTCCAAATTATTTTCTAGAAAATCTCTTCCTAAGCTAGAGATCGTCATACATTCTTCAAGGATGACTCTCAGGGACTTTATTAATTCTTCAACGTGGTCTATACTTACAATCCTATAGAATTATTATTTAATAAATGGGTGAATTTTTATAATCTTATAATTCCATTTTCTATATTCACATCACCCTGTAAACTCTTATTTCTGTTTTATAACTTCATGTAATGTCCGATCAACTTATTTGTTATATATTTAACTAACATCCTCAATATCTCCAATTTGATCTCTAATATCTCAATATTTTAGCTTCACTATTCAATGGTTTCATTTTATAAACCTATTTTGTTACCAATTTCAATATAATATTCTTTGAAATATCATTAGTATTTTTATTTCACTTAACGAACAATTCAACAATCATATGATGTTTATATAAAACTTCATGTGACATTAGTTTATTCCTATCATACTATCATCAAAATTAACTTCCATATCATCCTTATTTCTTCTAGTAAAATAATCCTTCTTTTTTATAGAAAAATTATCAATGATTCATTTATTTCAAACATATATTTGTAGAAACATTATAAATGGTGTTCCTATTTTTGATGGTGTTACATTTTAATATATGAAATTCTAGTGAACTTACTTTTCAAACACACATAGGCACGTTTATTTTCAACATAATCATTTAATTTTTCAAAATCCCTTGAAAATGAATACAATTAATTATTATCACCATATTATGGGATCTTCATGACATCGACCATTTTATAATCATCTTATTTATAGAATAATTTTACAAGGATAACGAATTTTATCATGCAGTGGTATGTATTTATCTTCCAGATTACTTCCACCCTTTCAAAACCCATAAGCCCTCAATAGAATTGAATATCAACTCTATTTTTTCTAGATTTGATGGTATCATTTTTCATATAAATAACCCCAGCTATTCATAGATCAATAGATAGATATACCTCTCAAATAATTTTCCTTAGAGAATTATAATCTTTATGGGTAGTGGGGAATGAATCATGTAGATAATTTATTTAACGGCACCAATTAGGTTCTATTATTATTATAATTTTATGGGAATAAAATATATCATTATCTATAACACAATATGTTATTTAATACCTAGAAATATTATAAGTAGACACAAATGGATCTAACATCAGTAGAGTTTATAGTACTGGGATTTTTTTCAAGATTCCTAAGACATCATGGTCTAGTGTAACTTGATTAGGTGTCTTATATTCTATGTGTTTATACTTAATATATCTCACCTTTAGATAGGTATTTAGTTTCCTTGTCATCATATATACCTGATTAGTATTCCACACTATTTAAAGAAACAATTTTTGACTTTCCCTATAGTCTTCTACTTCTTCCCCTTCATTTTACCGCATTGGTGCATCCTTTTTCTAGCCATGGTTCTTTTATATAGTATAAAAAATTTTTAAAAAATTTCAAGGGTCCCAAAAAGAGTATATTAAGTTGATGTGAACATAAATATCACTCTTCTGATGGATGGTTATTATTTTCAGTCTATATGGCCTATGTTAGTAATTTAAACTTATATAATAATGGTACATGAATTACCATTAAAGGATTACTAAGGGGATATAGGTGGTGTGCATTTTGTGAAA
Organism: Viscum album; assembly: GCA_963277665.1. Taxonomy (NCBI): domain Eukaryota; kingdom Viridiplantae; phylum Streptophyta; class Magnoliopsida; order Santalales; family Viscaceae; genus Viscum; species Viscum album. The sequence continues at coordinate 675,122,539 of OY728123.1, forward strand.
TAAGATATGTTTATCTTGGACACTCCTTTTTTTCTTTCAATAATAATTTTGAGATTTTTGGTTGTGAGGTAAATTCTAGAATTTGAAATCCCTTTTAAATCCAAGAATATATAAAAAATGAAGTGAAACAACAAAGGATGGAAATAGAAATTTTCAATATTAAAATCATACTGGATCTCAATATTAATAAGGATAATTTTGATGTGTTGGAAAGAGTTTAAAGTCAATCCAATAGTTATATATTTTATTTTATACCTGTTGATTTAGTTACTACTTTGAGGTTCACGTCACCATGTTTAAAGAATTGTGTACCAATATTCAATCATATTAACAAATGTTTTTTCTTTTGTAAACTTTTTTCTATAATTTCACCCATTTCATTTTCTTGATATGTTTCCCTTTTTCTAATTTCCACTTTTTTTTAATTAAAATCACATCTTAAAGGGTTAAATAAAATATATAAATCATGGTTATTTTTGTTCACATGAAAATTGATACATTCCGAGGGGTATTCCAAGTGATTCTTAAAAAATCATCTAAAATTTATAATTATTTAATTCTAATTAAAATTTCATATCTAATAATCAATATAATGTGATTTAGTTACGTTAATGTATAAGTATATGATTTTAAACAAGAATGGATTTAAATGTATGAATATTTGATATGTTAAAATTTTTTGTCACTTTAAACATTGTTATTATTATCCAAATATATTAGTATCTACCTAAATTTTTAATATTATTATATTTTTGGACAAATTATAGAAATAATTGATGTTAGAGGGTTTTTTATAAGTTTGTAATTTGAGTAAAGAAAGAAAGGAACCATGTGGTGTGTTCATAGTTTAGTGGAATTAATTTTTGTGGTTTAATAGTAGCGATTGGAGAGAACATATCCCAAATAATTTGATAAAATAAAGATTTTATTTTCACAATGAAGCTATGGTGAATAATGTAGATACCACATTGGAAAAATCTAATGTTTTGAGCATATACAATTCTTAATTAGTTTTCAATAAGTAAAACAAATAAATTTTTTAATTTATTGAGATATATTTATCAAGAAATTATTTGAATGATTTATATGTTTCATAAAGGATCCATAATAAGAAGAAAATGGTTACTTATAAAGAATAATAATATATTTTATTTAGATTAAAAATTAATAAAAAAAATTATTGAAGGAATCAGTAATGTGAAGGAAGCTATGGAATAAGTTACATAAGAAGGACGACCAACTTTTATACCAATGTTACCAATCATGATGAGGATATGATAAGGTATGATCGAAGTTAAATGAAGGATATTGGAAATATTAAAAAAACACTACATAAACATTCCCTTTACATGATGTTCAGTTATAATATGCATATATATGAAATGTTAATAAAGGAATTGGTTTCAAAAACGAATATACATGAGTATTTTGGTTTAATTACTCTATATGGAAAATTCCCTATTGTAGTTTCAATATGTTTTGTAAATGAAGGAAAAAGATTTAGGTGTTCTATCTATTCTATGTAATATTTCATTTTTTGAATTTGGATTTTTTTTTAGATCACGGTGATAATGTGGATATCATTTCATATATAATACATAAAATGCTGGTTTTTAATGAGATTAATACCATGATATTATCCCCTTAATTAGTTGATCAATTAAATATATATCTTTGAGGACTAATTGAAAATGTTTTTATAAAATTAAATAAGAATTAATTTTTTTGGACTTTCTTATATTATATATGGAAGAAGATAATATAACCCTTTTTATAGTAATGCAAATTATAATAATGGTGAAGGCCACAATTGAAGTTCAAAATGGGGTGTTTTCATTATGATTCGGTGGAGATCAAGTAAAATTTATTAAAAAATAAGAAATTGAAAAATAAATGGAAGGACAAATGTTATTAAATAAGATAAAAAGATATAATTTTTTATTTTTTAATCTATTTAAGAAAACAAGTTAGTTTGAATATACAAAAAAATGAAAGAAAAAGACAATATAATTTATAACATTTGTGAATCTAGAAGAATTGATTAATGATTTTTGGAATGATGTTATTAAAATAATGATTAAATGTTTCAAACTATATTATCTTGTTTTGGAAACAAATAACTTGTCACTAAACATGTTTTTACGGCCTACATAAAATTGTAACATAGATGAGATGTGTCAAATATATGTTTAATGAGTAATTAATTTCATAATAAAGAATAAAACGAGATATGAATATGCTATATGATTTCACACACACCAAGGAATAATGATTCTTCAAAATAATTTCCCAATACACTAATTTGATTATGATATCCTCATATAAGTGGTAGGTCATGGATTCATTCAATAATTTTATCATAGGTTTTTATATATGATGTATATTTCTGAGTAATATTTTAATGCCTTTAAAAAATGTTTTTTTTTCATAAAACACTTTTTAGGTAAAAATATCCAGGTGTTTTAATAAAATTATATTTTTAAGTATATGTATTTTAAATATAATATAGGCTTATGGATAATTAGGCACGATGATTAATATTTTTAAACTTTTTTAAATAATTTCATTAAATTCTAGATGAAAAATGTAAAATTCCCAAAACTCATTACACTTTTGTGTACATGTAACCCAGATAAATTACACACTCATGTCTAGATCATATATTCAAAAAGTATTATAATTGATTTGAATGTCATATAAACGCATGAAATATTTACTATCATGCCCTTCCAAGATCATGTTTCTATCCATGCTGTAAAAATTCCCTATTATTTTTTGTTTCTGTGATTGTAGTGCACTAAGAATCCCATGAATTCCCTTCAATACTCAATGATCCAATAAAATTATGTATCTCTTATTTCCTTATGTGTATATGTTATTTTTTTGGTTAAGAATATGGATCCCATCATCAAAACCACATCAATATCCTTAAATTAGAAGTTAGCTATATGGAAGATGAAATAAAACTAAAATAGTTCCTCCCAAAGAGATAATATCTCAAAATTAGTTAACCAATATATATGAATATTTTTTCCTTACTCATTTTATAAAAAAACTATTGTATGTTAAATAAAATAATCACCACAACACCATAATGTTTTTTGTTATTATATTGTTTGATAACCTCAATTTATTCATTTTCATGCATATGATGCATGCATCTATCGTGTTTTTCTCTCATGATTTTATCAATATAAATTTTTTTTCATAAATATTTTTGAACACACTATTCAATATGCTTCATATCATGGAAATTATATGATAATAAAATACTATAAATATTTGTATCCAATGATCACTGTTACCACGTTAGAGGTAGGATATCATTATTTTCTTCTCCTTATGATATTACCTAACCATTCTCTTAGAAAGGAAGAATATGAAGAATACCTTATATGTGCTACCAGTATGACCTATATTTTTTGTTCTTACACATTGGTTTCATAAAGATAAATAATCATTTTTTAGGATTAATATCACTTGTAATGACCATGATATAATCAATTAAAACCCATTAATGTTATCTGATAATAGGCTAAAGGGTTGTCAAATTTCGTAGGTCTCTCATTCATGAATTTTTAATGATGTGAATATCTCAACTCTAGGTATCCCTTATGATGCAATTAGTTTCATGCAATAACAGTTGGGGAAGTATAGTGCTTTGATAGGTTCATATGGATGTCACATTAGATGTGTCTATATAATGACCCATACTTTACATACATGTTTATTACTTCAAAATTCAAGTACACTTATTACACCATATAACAAAACCTTGGAAGGACCGTATCAGTATGATTTCTTTAGAAATTGGGAATCATAAAAAACTGGTTCATAAAGCGTCTACAATGTCTCCCATTTATTTCATCATACCTATTGTCCCTTTTGGAATATCTTACTTAATAACCTTCTTCCTGACCTGAGGAAAGAAAACATACAAGAGGGTTATCTCAAATGCTCAGTAAGGGTAAACCAAAGAAATATCAATCACACCATATTCATCATAGCATTTTTTAAATCATAACCTGCAAAAGAGATCATAATTTCATAATCACGGGATAAATCATAGCAGTGAAATTTAATCACAATAATCATAACTTAAAACATGAAGCTTTGTGGAATACACACATAATCATAGTGAATCATTTCTTATTAGTCAATACTCATTTCCAAGACTATCTTAGTGGACAAAGTCCATTTTTGAATCGAGTTCATTCCTCGTTTCAGTCCTGTTTCACTGAACCGGTTTAACCTACCGTTCCAGCCATGTCTATCTCATGAGATATAATATCTTTACCCAATTCATTGTAGGAAGATATAGGTCACACCCATCTCATAATTATATCATTCTTATGTGTGCCACAAAATCATACATCATACATCATTGCATATCCCATGTAATAAAAATGGGATTCTTAAACATCATGACATCATAAAACAATTCATATAAGATAAATGAATTCATAAAAATAATTCCATCACAACATAATCAAATCAATTTAATAATAGGGATAGAAACAGAACCCTATATTATCTTAGATGGAAAATAATTTTGATAAAACACTTGAACTTTATTCTTGAGGAAAATATACTTTCTAATTCAAAAACACTTTTACAATCATAACATGTCATACAATTCTAAACTAAAATAAGTTGATAAAATTGAAAACTTGTAAAAGAATATTCTTGGAAATAATGTTTTAAAAATCCATTCATGTCGTATAGGTTAAAAAAACATTCTTCTCATACTTTTGTCGGAAAAGTCAAAAAGTACCTCGTACGAAAAACGACAAATGATTCATGTCATATCAATTACTAAAAATTCACCAAAGGGTAAAATTGGATTTAAACAATTTTAGGTGGATGGAAATAATATTAAATATTGAGGAAACGTGGATTTGGATAATAAAATACACCCCAATCAATTCCAAAGTATAAACAATCTTGGATAAAAATGAGATTATGATATTTCCCTTACCTTAGATCCGATTTTCTTTGTAAGTGTCTGAACCTCATGTATAATGATTTAAATAATGTTATTGACTTATTCCAGAATCATAATTATTTTTATGATATCATATATGGTCATATTCTTAGCTTCTTATTAGTAATATTTCATTGTTACTTGTTATTCGGGTGTTTATTGCTTTTTTGTTCTTAAGCGTGTTTTGTCGAATAAATTCGTATTCTTCTTTTTAGGTTATAGATACCTCATTTACAGAATTTTATTAGTGTAATACATATCTTATTTATTCACTTAATTCATTTATGTAATCATTATGCAATGAAAATCATGTAGAACTAGTCACATCACATCGTGGAGACAGTATTCCGTACGTATGCATGAGCGATGATATCATTACCATGATCATGGAATTGTATTGTAGTGTATGTAAACTATTTCATAATCAATATAACTTTACAATAATCATATATATTCATTATTTACACCATTATACCCATCCAAGTAAGGTGGTAGTGGAAAATAGATTACACCACGGCGTGGAGACGGTATTCCGTACGTACGCACGCGTGGTGATTTCATTTTCCGTAGGATGGATAGATGGTGAAATAGGGTTGTTTCATACATATAATAACATATCATTATAATAGTGATACTGATTTTATTAATTAATAATGAAACAACTAAAGAATAATAAGTGGAAGAAGAAATAAAGTTTAAAGAATCGGCAACAGACGTTGCCTCTTCTTTGAAGCGCTTCTTTGAGACCTCCTTTTAGCGCACAAAAATTGGTCTTTGAATAAGACCAGGACCTCTAGGATGTTTATGGGGAAGTGGAGAGGAGAAATTGGTAGGGGTTGGACGATATTGAAGTCTCAAAGTGGTGTGAGGAAGAGAGGGAGGAGGTGCCCTTTTATAAGGGAGGAGAGGGGCACCTTTGAAAAAACTAAAAATATTATTTTATTATAAAGCCATATTCAGTTTTATATAGCTAAATATTGATTTATTTCAAAGATAAGGTGGGGATGGTTCGAAATCCGCTCATCCAATATAATTTTAACAAGTTTAGTTTACTATGTTAACCTTATCATTTAGATTTAACTTTAAGTTAGATAATTTTACTTTTACCGTGTCTTTTTGTGTTCTTACACTATAAGGTTAATAATCTTACTATAACAAGCCAAAAGAACCCAAATATGTTTATTATTAATATATATAACCATATATAAGTCATTTGGTGAAACTTATATTTTTAGTAATAAAATAACAATTAATAATATAATATTTGTTTTAAAAACTATTTTATGTCAATTTTGACCCTATTTAGTAATTGATTTTTGTAAAAATCATAACAGAATGATTAGTTCTAAAACAGTTACTTAAATCAATAATAACATGTCATATTAACCTATAAAATTAGTGGAATTCATAAAAAGTATCAAATTATATTTATTTGGGTATTTATAACATCAATTATGTCAATATTTCATTAACAATATAATTACTTCATCATCTTTGTGTCACAAATAAATTAACTTATTCACTGTCTAAAAATTACAAATAAAATACCATTATGTAGGAAATATTTTTATCTTTCTAATTAATATTTATAGTCGAATTTATCTCATGTATAACCCTATATTAAAAATTATTTACCTATTACACTTTGATTTTAACTATTTTAACCCTTCTTTAAATAAATTAATAATAAATGTCCTAAACTAATCCAAGTGGGCCTAAATGGTCATAGTTTATTCCTAAGGTTGTTTTTGGTCGAATTACACTTATCCAATAGAATTAAGACATGTTTTAGGATAATAATATTACTATTTTTACCCTTAATTTCCCTATTTACTTTTAACCGTGGCAAATAAAAGTAAAAAGTTTATATTCACCAAAAATTATTTTCACCACATTGAACCAAATTTTACTTACTGACATCAACCGTGTCTCTTGTATTTTTGAAATTCCACTCACAAAAGCGGTAAAATTATGTTTTATGTAAATTTGCAAATTCTCCTAGGAGGTGGGTAAAGGACGGCTAAAAGTTCAATAAAATTTTTATATATCTAAAATTATTATAAAATTACTCCAATGAATTATATTGAACTTATATAGGTATTATGTATCAATTTTTACCTAAAATAAATTTAAATAAAATAAATAATTATTTAAATAAAAAGTCGGTTTTTAAATAGTAACCCAGTGTTTTCACTATTCACCAAAAATTGAAAGTTTCCAGAAAAATACCAAAATTTCACCCTAGCCTATTTCGATATTCCGAATCCAAAAATGTAGTCCATTTTGAAAAATAAAAATTACAAAATTTCAAAAACTATTTATTACTATTCATAACGGCTAGTTTTAATAATATTTTAATAGCATATCGTTGTTTAGTGAACTCGGTATTGCGTGCGATGCAAGCTATCAAGGAAGGTCGTGATTGCGTGTAAAGAAAGCCAAGATAGTGTTTTGTGTAGTGAAAGATTGTTTTGATGATTTATATAAAATAAAAAACAAATTATTTCTTATAAAAGTCTTGGGTGTTACAATCTACATGATAGAATGTAATGCCAAACTACCTCTGGTATTAAAACAAAATTCATGAAGGAATTTTTTTTAAATCACTCTTATTAAAGAAACATTAACAAAATAATGGTGATACATATGAAATTTATTATACATGTGTTTGTATAAAATTGTAATCCTATAATTCACTTACATGAACCCATATATGAAAGTGTCCTCCTAATATTTCCTTATATAAAGAGAGTTGTGTAAAGGTATAGAGGTTTACCTTCACATATATGGTTCTATATAAAGGTATGTATATATTAATTTTACACAAATATTTATGCATAATGGTCATTACCATGTAAATATTAATAAAAAAAGAATATGTAAAGATAGAACATAGACTACCTTTATGAAAAAAAGTCTATGAAAATGTAACTGACGTGTTACTGTTATATAGGGGGATCTTATTGTATTACCATCCAAATCAAATTTTTATTCAAATAAAGAGAAAACAAAACAGAACAAATCAACCAAGACTACCAAAACAACCAAGGTACCATGGGAATTAGGGGGGGTCAAAAATAGTGCAAGCCGAGGGCATCCCCTCTAATTAAATTAACACACTTTGGTTTCAAACTATTGATATGGAGCAGACTGGTGGAGATGGAGCACTGGGCCTCCATGGAAGCCATGTGATCCGCAACCTTATTACCCTCGCGCCAGGTATAAGACACTTGGATGTTGGATCCAAGTAAAGCACGACATTTACTCACAATATTAGCGATAGACCATGGTGGGGAACCTTTACCTATCAACTCATCATGAAGGATCCTCAAATCAATCTCTTCCTAGGTTAAATCAAGATTCTCATGCATGCAGAGGGAAAGCCATGTGTGCATTGCCTTGGCCTCGGCCAAGAGAGGGGTACCGTTGCCAAAGAAGGATGAAAACTCCATGACTGCCTCCACCCTAGGGCCTCATACCATGACCCCTCCTCTCATCACCCGCAACGCACATGACCGATCCGTGTTCATCTTGAGGCCAGAGCCGGGGGGTTTCCAGCACACCCACTTCCCCTACTGAACCATGGAGGGGGTAGTGGGAGGGATGCTAAACTGGAAAAATCTGGAAGTGGGGGACTCCTTCCAGTCCTTGAAGAGCGAAGCTAATTCCAGTAAAAGGAAATGAGTTCGTGCGATAATGGACCTGACAGTGTGAACAGAGCCTTCAAACCTTGCTTGATTTCGGGATTCCCATATGCTCCAACATCCTGCACTGAAAATAACTGAACGAATCCCTCTATCATTCTAATTAATATCCACACCTTGGAACCATCTCTCCTCAAAGGATGTGATGTTCTTCTCTTTGGAGGAATGTTCCTTGAAACCCCCGAAGCAATTCCACACAGCAACAGCCCAATCCCCCACAAAAAATAATTGGATGGTACTCTCTTCCTGACTAGTGGAATAGCAAGGGCATTTGGAGGCCAATATGATACCAAACCTTATGATGTTCTCATCCGTAGCCAACACAGAGTTCCTGATGTGAAAAGTGAGGAAGTTAAACTTCTCTAGGATTTTATGGTACCACAGGGCTCCGATCCCCCCCTCCAGGTGAACCTGCCCAGAGAACAGCCAACAAAAATCACTGCAGGAAAAGTCCCCCGAAGTTGCTGGGTGAAAAAGCATTTGTTTGGGTCACCGGTAAACTCAATGGACTCTAGAAGATCCTGTTGATCATCATCTAGAACGGCCTTGGTAAACATAGGATACTGGGATGCTTCTCTAAGCGATATCATCAGAGCTGGGCAACCGAGGAATGCTAAAACCGAGCCCGCCCAGTTCCTATGCCAGAAGAGGAGTTCACCTGGGCCAGCTATCCAGCGAGAATGAAGATGAAGAGTCTGGACCAGGGGAAATTTTATTGACCATAGTGGAGAAGCATGGTTGTGGGAAACCTCCACACATTCACCACACATCATGCCCATGGACTTTCCCCAAAGAGATAGCTCCTCCAAAATATCCCAGGTGAGCTTGCCATGCATTCAGAGAATCATGTTCTGGAGGCTCTTCACGTTGATCCCACCGTCCTGGAAGGGTCGTTCCATACTCTCCCATGCATACCAGTGTCTCTTGCATTCATCCTTCGCGTCCCAGACATATCTGAAAAGAATTCTGTCAATGCTGTTGATCACACCTTAAGGGATGTTGGAGGCAGCCAAATCATGGATGGGAATGGCAGACAACACACTATTCACCAGAGCTATACGACCTCCAAAAGACAAGAACTGATTTTTCAAGTTAAGGATGCGACTGGTGATTATACTTACAACATGATCATAATCTTTGATACGAAGATGACCTGATAAATTTGGAGAACCCAGGTATTCCATCAGAAAGGACCCATGCTGCATGTCCAGACGGTTACACAGAGAGGACGCCCACCCTTGAGAAATTTTATTTTAGAAGTATATGTTTCTTTTTGGAATATATTTTTATATTATGTTTTATAATTAGCATGAATTGGATTCTCTATTGAGTATAGTATCCATTTGTAGGGGAAAAGTTGGTTTGAAAAATCACTATCCGGGAGGCTTATGTCTTATTCTAGAAATTTGAGGGTTTTTATATTTATCGCTCCATGCTTACACATTTAGATAATTTCAATATAATATAGTTTTAAACTTTAAAATGATGTGTTCATATAAATTATTCATATGATTAATTGGGATATATATTAATTTTTTTGATTATTGTTGAGGTGAGTGACACATATTGAAGGTTGTGTAAAAGTTACACATTAATTTGGTGTAAAAACCTTAAATTGGTGGATAAAATAGAAAATATAAAACTAAATTGTTAGAATCATACATAGAAAAAAGGAAAAAATATGATAATATAAATATAAAATGATATTTAATTGATTTTATTTTATATGAATATGATTTATATTAAATTGTTGATACTTTTTATGAAATCCCCTTATATTATATGTGTGTGATTACCACCAAAGAGACTCTGGTCAAGTCCTTAATCATTCAAATGTGTATTATTGAGAATGTTTTAGTTACCATTGGATTATATTATGTATGAGAGGCGATCAATAATTTACTATAGATTATCTTCTTGGGTAGGTCTATATCAACATGAGTATCCCTTGATTATTCTTTGTCAAATTATTCTTGGCATATTCTTTAGGTTACACTAGCTGAAAAGCCCTATTTGTTAGGATACCAAAGGAATAAATTTTACATTATAAAAAAATGGATTCGGTATTTAGTTATGAAATCAACTATCCAAGAATAATAACTTTTATGATTAACATGATTCCCTACCTAAATAGTCATTTTTTATTTACATGAGAAAATAGGTGTATGTCAAAATTATTTTGAGATTATAGGTCCCTATGTGGATATGATTCATGGGATCATCAATTTTAGTAGGATAACATTCATTAAAATTTCATGATGTAATGGTATACATATGTATAATATATATTGGAATATATTGATGTATTATATGTATATCCTTAATTATATTTCCAATTCAATAAATCATTTCATTGTTATATGTAGAACAATACTTTTTCATAATAATGAATGTAAATACCATTTTGTATGAAAAAAATATTGAAATCATAATTCTGTTTATAGTTTAAATATAATAATTTTTCTCAAATTCTAGGACTAAACCACTTCACTGATTGAGATTATAAGTGGGGTTTCTGTTGTAGTAACTCTTGGTCCCTTATATATTATACGTATAGTAAATACCACCTCATACATAGTGATGTTCATGGACCAATGAGTACTAAAGATAATGTCGGGCATAGGTACTTCATTACCATTGATGATGAATTTATTTTCTATGGTTATTTGTATCTAATCAAACACAACTAAAAATCTTATGAAAATTATAAAAAGTGTTATAAATTAGTATAAAATATACCAGGAAGGGGTACTATGATTTTCTGATCAGATCTTGGTGGTGAATATATAACCCATGAATTAAAGGATCATATAATTTATTGTGAAACTATTTAAAAACACACTCCTACTAGAAAACCACAAAGGGATTATGTGTCTAAAATGTGGAATAATTTATCTCTAGACATTGTTAATTTAATTATGATTCTATGTGATCATCAAATTTTATTCTTGAGTTTTGATTTCAGGAATATTGAAATCTTAAAAAGCCATGTTCCATCTAAAAATGTCATAAAACACGATATGAGATATTAATTAGGAATCATAATGAAATTTATTTTAGGAAAATTTTGGGTTGTGAAGAATATTATTGATTTTGGATTATAATAATGTTGACACTAAATCTGATAAAATCTTATTTTATTATTGTCCCAAATAAACTGCTAGATATTATTTTTTTACCATACTGAATAAAAAGTGTTTGAGGCCTAGTGTGGTGTTTTAATGGAATATCAAATCATAATATGAGAAGATATTATGAGAAAACTTTAACATGCATAATTTCAAGACCAAAAAAATTTATGAGATGCAAATTGAACAGGTTACCCCAAGAGTTGTGGAATAAGATCCAACTATAGTTATACATGAACCTCAAACGTCTAGAATGATTCCTCTGAAATCCAAGAGATATCAATTTATTAGGAAAAATTATGATAATGTAATGTTCATGGGCGATGAAACTACTAATTACTAAGAATACATTGAATATTCTAATCATGAGAAACTATTAAAATACATAGATTATAAAATGGATTCCATACACACTAACCATGTTTTTAACTTGGTGGATGCACTTGAATATGTGAGACCCATAGTATAATAGTGTTTTTCATAATAGAAAACATATATGGATTGAAAAGTTTCTAATTATAATTAAATACGACATAAAAATGTTCACAAATAATTTCATGGTTTTGACTATAATGAATCATTTTCATATGTAGTGTTTATTAAGACAATTTTAATTTTTCTTGTAATAATAATTCATTATGATATGAGATATTTAATATATATGTCAAAACCACCTAAATTGATTATATTTTATTTGAGTAGATGTATATGATACAACATGGAGGTCTTGATTTTCCAATTGAGACCTTTATAGTTCAAAAATCCATTTATAGACTAAATAAGGATTCTTGGTGTTGGAATACAAGTTTCATAATGATATCAATGAGTTAGTTCCATAAAGAATACATAGTAGAATTTAATATATATATATATATGGATTAGTGGGAGTATTGTTGTATTTTTTATAATGTATGTGAATGAAACACTACATATTGGAAATGATATCCCTACTCTTCACTTTATCAAAACATGGATTTGTAAGTTCTTATCATTGAAATTTATTGGAAAATATTCCTATATATAATTTATGATGATCTATTAAAATAAAGTTGAAAGGATGTATGGTATCTATCAAAATACATATATTAGTAACATTATAAATAGATTTAACACAAATATAAAAAAATAAGGAGTCTTTACCAATATAGCAAGGACTAAATATTAGGATGAATAAGGATCCTTCTAAAGTGTTATATATGATAGGATGAATTCACTATTCATTATCCACAGACTCTATCCTATATGCCATGATATATAACATATTGAATGTTACTTATGACCATAACATAATGTGTAGATACCAATCCAACCTCGGTGAGATTCATATGATTGTCAGGGAGGTCATTTTTTAGTACTTAATAATGACTAAGAATACATTATTAGTATTTGGGGAGAGGTTGATTTATGTGTAAAATGTTACACAAAGGTTAGATTCGTACATGAAATAATTGATTTTAAATATCAATTTGCAATCTTTTTTCCCTAAATAGTTGTGATATTTCTATGAAGGGTTATTAACAACACTCTGTAGAAAACACAATAATAGAGTAATAGTACATTGTATATTAGATGTTTCAAAAGAATATGTTTCGATAAAAAATTTCATCTATATTTTAGGCGGTTCCCAACATTAATGGATATATTAAACACTTCATTTAAAACAATGAATCTGTAACATTGGATATGGAACCCTGATCTTGTTGAATAACCAAATACATTTTTTAAAATATCATATCATTGGGATATTATTGGGAGGGGTGACATAAAGATTAGTTGGCTGAATATAGAGGAAAATAAAGTAGATATTTGAATAAATATATTATTATAGCCATAACATGATAATCATGTTAGGTATTTAGGTATTTTATACATAAAATATTGATATAATTTCTATATAGTTCCTCATAATTTTATAATAAAGGTAGACTCTATTTTTCATTTATTCATATGTCTTATAATTAACATGAATAGCCAAATGATAAAATCATCTAAAAGAATATATATTTGAGTTTTACCCTAATGGATAGTCATCATGAAATACATTGGTTTTGATGATATGTTCAGTTTAGTTTTAATAGAGCCATATATTCATTACAAATGGTTTTATATGAGATACAAAGAATATTTTCATGGGGTAATAAGTTGAGACTTGTTAAGTGGATTGAATCTTTAATTTAAATATCATAGAATGTTATATATTCAATTATATACTTTAGGATGTATAGTTATTATCAATACTTGATAGCTATGGTTGGATAGAAACCAATCATGATAACCTTTATAATATTATACCCTACTTACATAAGTCAAAACATGAACATACATAATATGTGGGTGGTTACATATGTTGCTGATGAATTCATCCGTTGGTTTCAAAACTAGATTGGATTCTCACAGTTGTATTAAAAGTTTACAATATGCCCTGTAATTTAATAATGTTGGGGAAATTCCTGGATATTCTTATTTTAGACATATATGACGTTTCCAGTTATTTGTATTGGGGAAATGTGGTGTAATGATCTAAAAGATTAATGGAATGTAATGTATTCACCAACTAGGTTATTATTTTTATGTGAATAAATAGAAAATGAGATCAATATAATAGAATGAAATATTCAATGTATAATAGTCACTCTATGTCATGGGAAAAGGCATTATATATCTAAATATATGATGTATTTTATACATCTATTGGTGGAAATATTCATATAGAGATATGAGTATCTTTGATGGAGATCTCACCAAAACTCTGAGTAGCATTACTAACATTTTTTCTTTTATAGTGGTTGATCTATTTTTACATCTATAAAATATGGGTTTAATATTGGGTTTTAATGATTCTATGCCCATTAGAGTAACATAGTTAGGCACTTATATAAGGATAAAATTTTAGAAAATGTGTTTGTTACAAAATGAAGAGGGATTGATAGAACCATATCCAAAAGAGTGGGGATGTATTCATAATGATTAGTGATGTTTAAAAATAAATATTAATGATATTTTAGTTCATTGTGGAGTGTAACAACCCATGTTACTTTTGAAATAATTATGTAATGTTATTTTGAGGTAATTATATTTTTAATATTTTTTGGCTTGAATATTGAATTTTCTAGAATTGATTTTTTTCATTCATCTTTAATATATCTATTAAAAAGATTAAAAAATCATATAGATAAATATTATAAAGGTATTCCATCAAATCATGGTTTGTGTCCTAGTTTTGTCTCAAACTATATAATTACCCTGATGTTGGAGGTCTTCTAGTTCTTTTTTAATGTGAATGGTTTTAATTCATGGTAACATATGATTTGAGGTGAGGCCTATGGGAACCATGTGAATTACCTTTCATTGTATGTGTGTTTAAGGGTGGTGGATAAAAATTTTCACATCATTTTTAGAAACTATGTGAGTTAACCATGTGTTGAGGAATAACTTATAATGTTCCATCCACAAAGTAGGTAAACAGTTTTATAGACTGTGTGTCAAATCATGCGGTCTGCAAATATTTTATTTAAAGTTAAAAGTATTAATTTTACTAATTAAATTTTAATGACTCTCACATCACTTTACCTTCCCTATAATTTAACCATTCCATGGTAACTCAATGTATATATTCCCTCTCCTCTATAATTTCATACTGATCCAATTTCCAAGGGTTTAATGTGATTTACTATGGTAATTCATCCTCTTCATATGTTTTACTCTTCTCCAATTTCCCCCATTAATTACCCATTGTATTTTATTTCCCCCTTTGAACCCTAATTCCTAAGAAAGTGGTATTAGGGTTTTTTATTTTCCTAATTTGCTGGGATTTTTATTTAGTTCTTTTGGAGGGTGATTCTTGGATGTTTTTAGTGTTCTCTATTGAATCATACGTGTTGTGACCTCATTCTGATTTCTTTGAGGTGGGTGTTTTTCTTTTTTACTTTATTTTGAAAATCATGGAGTTCTTTAGTTATAGAAAATAAATTTTAGTTAATGTATAATTTTATACCATTCCAGGGATGTAAATATAATTTTTTTGAAGACATTTTTTTCATAACATAAAATTATTATTTTTGAACTAGAAATTACACATAAAAATTAGTATTATAATTCAACAAGACCGTTCTGAAAAGGATAATGAAGTTATTTTGAATGATCTAATGGAAAATGTGGGCCTTAATGTTTAATTTTGTATTTTCAGTGGATATGATCTTGTTTTTAAAAAATTATTCTGGATTTTAATAATGGTTATTGTTCCTTAGATATTTCAAATCATTCATAATGAGATGGACTTTAAAATAAGTGTAAACTACTCAATATTAAGATTCTACTTTTTGTAAAAATGTGAATTTTGCTGATTATTGGAAATTATATCATATATTGTATGCCCCAAATTCAATGCCAATTATTTTTTTCTTATTAGGGGTTTTTCTCATTGTATGTTAGATTTATGTTGTGGATTGGGCTATTCAATGTAGGGGTGTTGAAGGTGAGATTTTAAACCTTTCATATGTTATATTTATATAGTTATATAAACTTCATTCCCACCTAGTTTTTTTGTCATGAGAATATTAGGTACCTAAGAAGAGACCTATATATGAGAAACACTATATGTGAATTGTGTTGTTTCTAGAGGGTAATTTCCCAAGAATTATTAGTTCTATGAATATATATTCTGTACCCATGGTAGATTCGGGCTCTGGGGATGGTTATAGGGCCCAACAATTTTGAAGAAAGTATCTAGATAGATAGGTTCATTAATGCCATATGAGGGTTCATGTAACCAACCTCGGTTTATAAAACAACTATTCCTAATTTTTTATCCCATGATGCTTGTAGAGTGAAGGGTGGTTCTATACATAGTATTTATTTATTATCATCATTATATCCTCTTACAATTATATGACTAGTGTAACCTCTTTTGTTATTATATATTTTCCTTTTCTTCTTGATATTGTGGTGTCTCTTTGTTATGATCTTTTATTTAAGGGTTAGTATGAATTTTGAATGGTTTTAAAGGTTTGGTTGAAAATATTCTTTATATAAATTGGGAAATTCGGTTCTATTTTAATGAAGGGTATTTGAATATATTTAAAATTAGATTTTCATGAATTTAACATAAAGGGAATGAGATTTAGTTTGTGTACTTTAATATTTTAATTGTTTTGGATTCAATATTATAATACTGTTTAGCTCCATTAAACAATTTATGTGACTTGTCTTTAGTATGGGGTATAGAATATAAAACCTTATTTTCTTAATTAGATTTCATACTAGAATTTGAGGCATGTTAAATTAATGGAATTACACAGACTCCTTAGTGAGATCGTTTTGGGTCTATTGTCTCAAAATTTGCATACATGTTCGTGTTACTCTATGAAACTATTATGACTTATACCAGTTATATATTCCACATAAGATTAGTTTCAATTTTTTCTTTAATGGTGATGGTGATTCGGAATGTATATGGAAATATGTGGTTTCATGGTGGGGATTTTGATTTATTTTCATTGGGTTACAGATGTAATGTCCAAGAAGAACTCCCTTGTATCTAAATAAAGTTTATTTTTTCCCAATTATGTATTATTCATATATGAGGTAATATTTTTTATACAAATTGGTTATTTCATTATAGTTATGGTGATTTGTTTGGTCATTTATTTATTTTGATTTCACTTTCTTGATGTTGGATGGAAATCCAAAATATAGATAGTCTCTTATAGAGTTTGGATGAAATGTATTTTGTTAGCTAACTATAATTTGAGGTTGAAATAATTCCCTGGGTATATCTGTTGATTCATAGTAACTATTTTCTAGCACGTCGTGTTTGAGAAAACCATTTGGGAAAAATTGTGAATCTGGTAAGATAAAGTGTCTATAGAGATCAATATGGTCTATTACTAATAGAATATGAACCCAGTATCATTGTATTGGCATAATTTATTGATTTTTCCCACTAATTATTCTTGGGATGTGTAATGGTAGTAAATATATAGTAATTTTTTAACTCGAGTGGTAGGTGCGGGGAGAATCTCATGAACTCTTTCTCATTTAAAACATGGAGATACCATAATAAATTATGGTTGGGTATTTTTTTTAATTTTTTCTTTATTATTTTCTATTTATTAATTTCAGTGGATGGTGTTTAGATTTTTGATGAGTTTAGAAGATGATTTTAGGAGTCCCCACACATTTTGGCGTGAAAATAAAAGTTGAAATGGGGCTTTATGGTTATCCTTCCTAGTCTATCAAAACAAACAAAGCCCATGTTGATAGTTTAAAACTTGCCTAAGGATATCACAATATCTCCACATGACCTAATAACTATACAACTACCTATTTTTATCTTTCATCCCATTATATATTGATATTTTGACATCTCCTATATAGGATATGACTTAAAAGTGGCTACCACTAGTGTTAGAAATATTCAAAAATGATTTATAAGTATATTAATATGATTATAATGGAATTTATCAAATGTGATCTTTTATGATTGTACCATGATCTTTTATTTAAAGGTGGATTGAGTGGAAAATATGGATTTGGATTAATTTTTTATTTAAAATTTGGTTTCATTAGTTCTTATGAGTGAAAAAGGATAATTCTATAAATATTTTATTTTCTAATCTAGTTTTTGTGGCGTATTTGAAGGAATTCATTAATTCCTTGAAACAAAATTATATAGAAATTTTTTTTGTGTGGTTCTTATAAATATGTTTTTAAATAAATTTATGAGAGAATTAATATTTAAATCTATAATGATGCTTCAAAATGGTTTTAAAGGGAAGTAAATTTTTTGAAATTATTTTTCTATCTTTTAATGTGAATTGGTGTGTTTTAGGATGTAACACCCCAAGATTTTATGAGATTTATTATTTTTAATTTCTTTGATGTCTTCTATTATACACTACACCAAGATTATCTTTTACTATACACAACACCGTATTAGCTTGCAGTATATGCAAAAATATTCTTGGCTCGTGTTACACAGAAATTCTTGTTCGTTTTGTGGAAATTATTCTACCCAATATTAAGTATAGATTTTGATTAATGTATAAATGAAATAAATTTTGAATATGTTATACACAACACCAAAAAATATTTCACTACATGTATCTCTGACTTGGCTTGAATTACACACAATAAATACCTTCTTCGATAGCTTGTGTATTACACAATACAATGTTTCACTAAACGAGATATTATTATAATATTTTTATGAACTAGCCGTTATTAATAGTAATACCCACTTTTTGACATTTTATAAATTTTATCTTTCAAAATGGACTTCATTTTTGGATTCAAAATATCAAAATTAGCCTACGGTGAATTTTTGGTAATTTTATGAAAATGTTCAATTTTTTATGAATAGTGAAAACACTAGGTTACTTTTTAAAAGCTGACTTTTTATTTAAATAATTATTTAGTTTATTTAATTTTATTTTAGGTAAAAATTGAAATATAATAACTATATAAGTTCAATGTATTCATTGGAGTCATTTTATAAACATTTTAGATATATAAAAATTTTATTTAACTTTTTACCGTCTTTTACCCACCTCCTAGGAGAATTTGAAAATTTTCATAAAACATGATTTTACTGCTTTTGTGAGTGGAATTTCCAAAATCTGAGACATGCAGTTAATATCCGGGAGTAAAATGTGGTTCAATAAGATGAAAATAATTTTTGGTGAATAGTAACTTTTTACTTTTATTTACCACAGTAAAAATTAAATAGGGTAATTAAAGGTAAAAATGATATTATTAATACCCTAACACATGTCTTAATTCTATTGGATAAGTGTAATTCGACCAAAAACAACCTTATAAATAAATTATGACCATTTAGGTCAACATGGATTAGATTTGGCCATTTATTATTAATTTATTTAAAGAAGGGTTAAAATAGTTAAAATCAAAGTTTGATAACTATATCCTTTTTAATATAGGGTTATACAAAAGATATATTCGACTATAAATATTCATTATAAAGCTAAAAATATTTCTTACTTAATTGTGTTTTATTTATAATTTTTAGAAATTAAATAATATAATTTATTTATGACACAATGATGATTTAATAATTACCTTATTAATGAAATATTAACATAATTGATGTTATAAATACCCAAATAAATGTAATTTGAGACTTTTTATGAATTCCACTAATTTTATAGGTTAATAGTATATATTAGTATTGATTTAAATAATTATTTTCGAACTAATCATGCTGTTATGATTTTCACAAAAAGAAATTACCAAATAGTATCAAAATTGACTTAAAATAGTTTTTAAAACAAATATTATATTATTAATTGTTATTTTATTCCTAAAAATCTAATGTTTGGCCAAATGACTTAGATAAGGATATATATATTAATAATGAACCACATGGGGGGTTCTTTTGGCCTGTTATAGTATGTTTATTATCCATATAGTGTAATAAAACACGAAGACACGGTAAAAGTTAAATTATTTAACTTAGAGTTAAATCTAAATGATAAGGTTAAAATAGGAACCTAAACATATCTAAAACCTATTCTTTGAGACAATTTCGACTCATCGCCACTTTAGATTCAAAATAAATCAATTTGGATCTATTATAAACTGAATATGACTTTATTATAAAATAATATTTTATGTTTTTTCAACGGTACCCCTCTCCTCCCTTATAAAAAGGAAACCCATTCCCTCTTATCTTTACACCATTTTGAGCATTGAAGCTCAACCAACCCCTACCAATTACTCTTCTCAACCTCTCCAGTTATATCATAGAGGTTCTGGTCTTCTCAATAGACCAACTCTAGTGCCCTAAGAAGAAGTTTAAAAGAGGTGCGTCGAGGAAGAGGAGGTTCGGATACGTACGAAGCATATCAGACCTAAGGTAAGGGATAGTTATTCCAATCATATTCTTATCTGATATTGTTTATTCGTAGGTATTTACTAGGCTTACATTTATCATATATGTACATGTTTTCTAAAAAAAATTCATAAATTTTTTAGTATTCTTCTATGTATGTTTAATGTCATTTTTACCCTTTTATGACTTTTACCACAAGGTTTGGATGGAATATTTCTTTTGTTTACCATATGAGGTACTTTTTGACTTTTTTGACAATAGTACGAGGATAATGTTTTTTTTAATTATATGTAATAAACATATTTTTATGGTTTCATAACTCCTTATTTTTAAGAAGCTTAATATACATGATTTGATGACTATTTTCAACAAAATCATTTTCTTTTAAAATCTCATGGCATTTTGAAAAAAAAATGATTTTGAAGAAAAAATTATATTTTCCTCAAGACTTTATTTGAAGTGTTTTTTCAAAAATATTTTCCATCTAAGATGACATTATTTCATATGTGTATGTTTAAAGTATAATGTCTCTATGATTTACATGGTTTCACATTTTCTTATGATGAAATGATATCCATTTGTTTTATATGGATTATGTAATGATGGGATGATGTTTATGAAACCCATTTTACTCTTTTTGGTTATGATGAATGGTTTGTGTTTATGTTGTGGAATAAGTAATAATGATTTCATTATGAGATGCATGGGACCTATATCTCGTTCCAATGCATTGGGTAAAGATTTATATCTCATGAGATAGACATGGCTGGAACGCTAAGTTAATCCGGTTCAGTGTTACAGGACTACAACGAGGAATGGACTCGATTCATAAAGGGAATTTGTCCCCTAAGATGGTCTCGGCAGAAATGCCTTATCTACTATGGAAATAATATCATGTTCTTAATGGTTTTCCACAATTACATGTTTTATTCCCATGCTATTTTATCATGATTGATGTCCCTTTATGATATATGCCTTACGTACTTCCATGATTTATGTCTTTGCTCAAGATTTTGATGTTTAGATTTTATGTTCATGTTTTTTTATTTAAATGTTTATGGATTGTTTTATGTTCCTTATGTTTACCCTTACTGAGCATTTGAGATCACCATTTATATGTTTTATTTTCCCTAGGATATAATGAAAGGTTTTAGGTCAGAAAACCAAAGGGGAATATCATTATGGGAGATGTTGAAGATCTTTCACAATGATTAGAAGATTTTGTTTCGAGTTTCCAAAGACACTATACTATTACGATCCTTGCATGTTGGTTTTTGTTATGTATTAAGTATTCTGAAAAAGTATTGTAATGTCCATGTACGTTAGGATTTGGCTCTCTACGTTGGTATCAGAGGAAAGGTTTAGTCAACCTTTGGAAACTATGATTCCAAAACATTAGTGAGATCCCTAGAGATATTTCGAAGGTATGTCTAGGGATGTCTCTAAGGTTAAGTATAAGTATAGTTTATGGTCCTAGAATTACATTTAAAATCTTATAATTAACCCTATGATGTTATATATTGAAGGTACTCCCCCTTTATTATGTTTTTTTCCATAGAATGATTTTTTCCTCTCACACTATTCATTTTGGGTTTTAGACAATGGCTAGAACCCAAAGAAACTGTGTTGATAAAGGTAATGGAAAATGAAATGATTTTCCTCCCAAACAAACCAATGTTATGGGACATGGAGTAAAAAATCTTATTTATATACTTACACAAGCTATGAATCATTCTGGACTACCAAATGAATAGAGAAGGGAACAATATTCTATTGAGTCCTTCATGAGGCAATTTCCACCTTCTTTTTGTGTGTCTTCTGATCCACTTGTTTCTGAACAATTGATCAGTACCATTGAAAAGATGTTTTCCATACTTCATTGTTCGGAACATGAAAAATTAAATCGGGCTATTAACCGTTTAGAAGGTGAAGCAGATCAATAGTGGACTCTAATTAAGATTACGAGGCCCCGAAATGAAATTGAATCCATGGAATGGGATGAGTTCAATAACTTATTTTTCAATATGTACTTCTCTCTTATTCTTCGAACAAAGTTGGAAAAGTATTTCCTTGAGCTTAAGAAAAATGATGATGAATATTTTGGTATATAAGAAGCATATTTTACAAGGATTCCAAGGTATGCATCTGGATTTATCATCCAACCTGAAAGTAAAGTTGATCGATTCGTCAGTGGATTAAATCCAAGTCTTCTATGGGAATTACCTATAAGAGACTTCACTAGCTATGAAGAAATTTTGTGTTTTTCTATCAAGGTAGAAATGGAAATTGTTGTTACATATCCATATCATGGTTTAGATAAGAAACAAAAGATGGAGTTCAAGGAGAAATCTCAGAATAATGGTGAAAAGAAGATGAATGTTTCATTATGCTCAAAGTGTGGAAAGAAGCATGGTGGAGATTGTCTTAAAGGGACTAGAAAATGTTTTACGTGTGGAAAAGAAGTTAATCGAGTAGGTGAGTGTCAAAGTAATGGAAAAAGGGTTGCTAATGATGTGAATAAAGAAAATACTACAGAGAACACACCACCAACACTTCAATGCTTCAAGTGCAAGGAAATGGGGAATTATGCTAATCAATTCCCTAATCTGAGGGTTAATGATGATCAAGGTGAGCATCCTCTTAAGGAAAAGTATAAAGGGAAGTCACATGTGATCACTATTTGTGATGTTGATATAAAAATGATTTTTTGTAATGATTAAGTGTTTATGTAATGGGATTTCAAAATAGTATCATGGAATCTCATTTATGGCATCATGGAATTTTGGAATATCTATGTATTGGTTTTCAATAATTATATGGTACTTGTAACCATGAAAAGTGATTGAAATAGTTTTTTAAAGAATATGATATGTGAAAAATGATGGGATAAATAAAAAATGAAATGAGCTCATGACTGATATAAGGACAAAGTTATATCATGGTTTGAATATATAGAAATTTTGGGATTTTGGTATGTGGAAAGTGTTAAATTTTTACAGAATTAGTGGTTTCACTAAGTGTCAATGGGTATTCATTTTTCAAGAGAATACATGACTAAGGTATTCACATGTTTCTAATTTTACCAACAAGATATATCGTATGATATATGAGGGATAAATGATGGTATTCACATGCTCGACAGATGATATTTCTAGTAATTTTTTTCTTTAAACTATGAGCTTGGACAGAAGTATTTTGGATAAGCCTAAATATTGAAATGAATTATGTTGGACATATGTTAGAATTGTTTATGTCTAGAACTTTTTTTGATGATATTGATATAATGTTATAATAGTGTAGTTTAAGAAAAAGGAGAACCCATAGGACGAGCGACAACCCATCACGTCGGACAAGGCTATGGGAATCAAACCCACAACTGAAGTGTGACAGGCCTTTATCGCATACCACTGGCCTACAAGAAGTCCCTGGTTAGTAGAAACTAGTTTTATTTTATTAAGAATGATGATAAATGAAGTATAAGTCCATTTTGGAACCAAATCTGATTAATCTCACCATAGATGGACTTATGTATATAACTTTTTCTAACCCTATGTTTGAGACAGATGGAATGACCTATCATTCTATCGAATGATATACTAACACTTCATGAATGGAAAATTCAACTTCATTTCTTTAAGAGATGATGTAGGAATTGTTCGAGGCATGAGCAATGTTGAGATTGTACCAAAATTAAGTGATTATTTCTTTGAATTCAAAAATTATTCAACTTTATGGAAATGATCTTGAAAACGAAAAATGTTTTCTTAGTGCTCTTATATCTGATGAATTAGATGGTACCTTAGATCACAACAAATTCATAAATTTGTGATAGTTGGATTTATCATAGCCATGTCCTCTACCACTATCCATCAGAACATGATAGTTAGATTTCTCTTCCATATCCATATTTTTACCTATGTTATCCTATGTGGAAACCCAGTGATTACTTAATTTGGGTAAATCTTATGTTTCATACTTTCGTTTTTAAAGATATGTTTTGGTTTTCCTTTTTATGATGTGGGTTTCTATGAAAGAAACTCTCATGTAATAATCCATTTATAACCCCAAAAATATCGAGGGAGAAATTAATTTTAAGGGGGTAGAATGTAACACCCCGAGATTATATGAGATTTATTATTTTTAATTTCTTTGATGTCTTCTATTATACACTACACAAATATTAGCTTGTACTATATGCAACACCGTATTAGCTTGCAGTATACACGAAACTATTCTTGGCTCGTGTTACACACAAATTCAAGTTTGTTTTGTGTAAATTATTCTACACAACATTAAGTATAGATTTTTTTTAATGTATAAATGAAATAAGTTTTGATTATGTTATACGCAACACCAAAAAAATATTTCACAACACATAGCCCTGACTTGTCTTGCATTACACGCAATCAAGACCTTCATCGATAGCATGTGTAGGACGCAATACCAAGTTTCACTAAATGAGATATTATTATAATATTATTATGAACTAGCCGTTATGAATAGTAATAACGAATTTTTGAAATTTTATAGACTTTACCTTTCAAAATGGACTTCATTTTTGGATTCAGAATATCGAAATTAGCCTACGGTGGATTTTGTGTAATTTTTTTGAAAACATTCAATAATTGATTAATAGT
Organism: Viscum album; assembly: GCA_963277665.1. Classification (NCBI taxonomy): domain Eukaryota; kingdom Viridiplantae; phylum Streptophyta; class Magnoliopsida; order Santalales; family Viscaceae; genus Viscum; species Viscum album. The sequence continues at coordinate 675,147,840 of OY728123.1, forward strand.
GAAAACACTAGGTTACTATTTAAAACCCGACTTTTTATTTAAATAATTATTTATTTTATTTACATTTATTTTACGTCAAAATTCATATATAATAACTATATAAGTTCAATTTAATTCATTGGAGTCATTTTAAAATAATTTTAGATATATAAAAAAAAATTGAACTTTTTACCGTCTTTTACCCACCTCTTAGGCGAATTTGAAAATTTACATAAAAAATAATTTTACCGCTTTTGTGATTGGAATTTCAAAAATATGAGAGACACGGTTAATATTAGGCAGTAAAATGTTGTTCAATAAGATAAAAATAATTTTGGTGAATAGTAATTTTTACTTTTATTTACCCCATTTAAAAGTAAATAGGGTAATTAAAGGTAAAAATGATATTATTATTACCCAAACACATGTCCTAATTCTATTGGATCAGTGTAATTCGACCACAAACAACCTTAAGAATAAAAAATGACTATTTAGGTCCACTTGGATTAGATTAGGACATTTATTATTAATTTATTTAAAGAAGGGTTAAAATAGTTAAAATCAATGTTTAATAACTAAATCATTTTTAATATAGGGTTATACATAAGATATATTCGACTATAAATATTCATTAGAAAGCTAAAAATATTTCCTACATAATGGTATTTTATTTAAAAAATTTAGACATTAAATAAGTTAATTTATTTATGACACAATCATGATGCAGTAATTACCTTATTAATGAAATATTAACATAATTGATGTTATAAATACCCAAATAAATGAAATTTGATACTTTTTATGAATTAAACTAATTTTATAGGTTAATATGATATATTATTAATTATTTAAATTTCCCTTTTCGAACTAAACATGATGTTATTATTTTCACAAAAATCAATTACCAAATATTATCAAAATTGACATAAATTTGTTTTTAAAACAAATATTATATTATTAGTTGTTATTTTATTCTCTAAAAATCTAAGGTTCGGACAAATGAATTAGATAAGGATATATATATTAATAATGAACCACATTTGGTTAGTTTGGTGTGTTATAGTAAGTTTATTAACCATATAGTGTAAGAAAACAAAACGACACGGTAAAAGTTAAATTATTTAACTTAGAGTTAAATATAAATGATAAGGTTAAAATAGGAACCTAAAATTGTCTAAAACCTATTGGTTGAGAGTATTTAGACACATACCAACTTTATATTCTAAATAAATCAATTTGGAGCTATTATAAACCAAATATAACTTCATTATAAAATAATATTTTATGTTTTTCTACAAGTTCCCCTCTCCTCCCTTATAAAAAGGGCACCCCTTCCCTTTTCTCTTCACAACCTTTTGATCATTGAAGCTTGGCCAAACCCTACCAATTAATCTTTTCAACCACTCTAGTTACATCATAGAGGTTATGGTTTTCTCAAAATACCAACTCTAGTGACCTAAGAATAATTCTAAAAGAGGTGCGTCGAGGAAGAGGAGGTACGAATACGTACGAAGCATTTCAGACCTAATGTAAGGGATAATTATTCCAATATCATTCTTATCTGAGATTGTTTATTCATAATTATTTACTGGGGTTATGTTTATCTTCCATGTCCATGTTTTATAAAAATGTTTTCATAAAATGTTTAGTATTCTTCCATGTATGTTTAAAGTCATTTTTACCCTTTTATGACTTTTACCACATGGTTTGGAAGGAATATTTATTTTGATTACCATATGAAGTACTTTTTGACTTTTCTAACAAAAGTACAAGGAGAATGATTTTTTAACTTATAAGGAATTAATGGATTTTTATGGTTTCATAACTCCTTATTTTGAAGAATCTTACTATACAAGATTTGATGACTATTTTCAACAAAATCCTTTTCATTTAAAATTTCATGGAATTTTGAAAAATGAAAATGATTTTGAAGAAAAAAGAAGATTTTCCTCAAGAATTAATTTCATGTGTTTTATCAAAAACATTTTCCAAACAAGATGACATTATTTCATATGTGTATGTTTAAAGTATAATTTCCCTATGATTTACACGGTTTCACTTTTCTTATGATGAAATGATATCCATTTGTTTTATATTGATTATGTTATGATGGGATGATGTTTATGAAACCTATTTTACTATTTGGGTTATGATTAATGGTTTATGTTTATTCTATGGAACATGTAAGAATGATTTCATTATGACAAGTTTGGGACTTATATCTCCCTCCAATTCATTGGGTAAAGATTTATATATCATGTGAAAAACATGGCTTGAATGGTAAGTTAATCTGGTTCAGTGTTATAGGACTGGAATGAGGAGTGAACTCGATTCAGAAAGAGACTTTTTCCACTAGGATGGTCTTTGCAGCAATGCCTTGGTTACTATGGAAATAATATCATGTGCTTAATGGTTTTCCATAATTACATGCCTTATTCCCATTCTATTTTATCATGTTTTATGTCCCTTTATAATATATTCCTTACGTACTTCCAAGATATATGTCTTTTCTCACGATTTTGATGTTTAGATTTTATGTTCAAGTTTTTGCATTTAAATGTTTAGGGATTGTTTTATGTTCTCTATGATTTACCTTACTGAGAATTTGAGCTCACCCTTTATATGTTTTATTTTCCCCAGGATAAAAAGAAATGTTTTAGGTAAGAAACCCAAAGAGGAAATATTTATGGGAGATGTTGAAGATCTTTCACAATGATTAGAAGATTTTGTTCGGAGTTTCCAAAGACACTAAACTATTACGATCCTTGAGTTTTGGTTTTTTTATGTATTAACTATTCCACTAAAGTAATGTAATGTCCATGTACGTCAGGCTTTGGGTCTCTACATAGGAAGGTTTATTTTCAATGTTTTTTTTGTGTTTCAAGTGTGTGACTTTGTTGGTGGATGGTGTGAATTATTTTTCTAATGATAGTGAGTTAAATGGAAATGATCTTTCAAATTTTTTGTTTGATGTTTTTTTTGTATAAATTAGGGTTTTGAATTTTCAAATGGTTTTGAATTTGATCATTTGGTTTCATTTATGAGGAATTACCTTAATTGTTTATTATCCTCTATTATTTTACTATTCCTCTCATAATGGTTAATAAATAATGTAAAAAATATTTCTTTATATTTATCCTCAAGGTTAAATACCTCATTGCATGGGGTGGTTTATTTCAATTCTAGAATATACGTAGACACTGAATAGAGTGGTGGGATCGAAATTTTTTAAGTTCCTGGACCCTATCTAGGACTTCTTGAATTTATCATTATGGTATATAGTTCTTTTCTTGAGATATATTACTACAAACCTTCATATTAAAATTTATTATGAATGAGATATTGGGTGTGTAAGATTTCATTATTTTCATATATTTGTAGGCTTCCTTTAGGAATTATATAAGTTGGGTCCAGAAAAATATTAGGCATAACTATGAAATTTAATAATTGTATTGGTTCCTTTTTTATTAATCAGATCATTGTCATATCTAGGTATTTTCATTAGTTATTTTGATCACTCTTATAGATTTCATTTATTGCAGGATGCTGGTTTTTTAGGGTCATGATTATACTAACTTATTGGAATTATGTTTTTACAGTAATATAGTTTTAGTTTAGCTAGTTTTAGTGATATTCCTTGTTCTTTTATTACATTTTGTTTGATATTTATTTTTGATAGGTTTAACATGGGACACCTTTGGTTATATTCTCCGAAAATTGGATATGAGGTATACTTTCAATAAGAACATTAGGGTGTTAATATTTTTATAAGGGTTCAAAATGAGATGGTTCCCCAAACATGATGTCCTAGATTTCCCATGTATAATGGTGTCCCAAGAAGAGTGCCCATATCATCTCTTTTTTGTCTATGTTGTTCTTATTTTTCCTTGAATGTTTGGGTTTGGAATGTGTTGTTGGATCCTATGATATCCTTGAGGAGATAATTTCATTTTGTGCATTTTAATATAATCTTTAGGGTGGTATCTCATTTGTATTTTGATCATTTTTATTATAGTGGATAACTATGGTTAGTGGATAGGGATAGTTTTTAGGGTTGGATTTATTATAGTAGTGTTTCTTTCTATTTAGATACTTTAAAATAATTATAAATGGTGGTGTATCCCCAATGGGTAACTTTTTTCTTAGTTCTTCATGATGGATGGTTGTAGAATTTTTAATTCTTGGGATTGGTAGGTATTGTTTTTGAATGTTCGTTCCATTATTTAAGGATTTTGGTTAAATGGTTTTATGATAATGGATAATGTCTAATGTCAATATCCTTGTGTGGTAGAGTTTTTGTGCCAAGCTACCTTATATATTTCTAACCAGGATCTATATAGTGGAAGATAGAATTATTGGGTAGAGATTACAACACCAAGGGTTACCATTGATTTATTTATTTACATTTATTTTTTGGGTAATTTTAATTTTTATATGTTTTGAATTTAAATTTTATTTTTTTGTGAAATTTTCTTCGTATAAGAGTTTCTAACTTACAACAGTAGAGTTCTCATAAACATGTAGATTCCCCGTATACAAGGGTCGCTTATGGGAATAGTTGGTGAACATGGTTTGGACCAAACCATTCATTTACCCTTTTGTAACTAATTTACCAATTCATTTTCAAAGTTCTAGGTTTGTTTGTATGGGTAACACATCGTTTATAAAATATATTGGTGGAACCATAGAAAACAATTTTCTATATGTGTATAAGGATGGTGGATAACAGTTACTACATGGTTAGAATAATCCCTTCAAGTAAACAATGCCTCCTGCGGCTAGTTGGATTGTTCCATATGTATAGTTGGACCATGATCAAGACAACTGTGTGTCTAAACTATATGATCTATGAAGATATAATTTATTGATTAAATTAATCATTTTCCCATTTTTATTTTCATGTGTCTCCAATCCCTCTTCCCTCCCTCCAGTTTAGCCAATCTTTAGGAGCTCAAATAATATATTCCCTTTCCTTCATCCGTTTATTCTTGGCCAATTTCTAGGGTTTCCATATGATTTCCCACAGTAATTATTCCTCTTACTCTATCCTCCTCTTCTACCCTCCCAACATCCATTACCCCATTCATTTTTAATCTACCATGTAACCTTAAAAGCTATTTAGGTGGGATTAGAGGCTTTTTTTTATAATATTGGTGTTTTAGTCATTTAGGTATTGTGTAGGGTGATTCTTGTTTCAAATAATAATTCTCCAAGGAAGGTGATGCATTCTAATCTCATTAAAATTTCATTACTATGACTATTTATCTGTATCTCTATTATTTTTAAAATCATGGAATTATTGGGGTTTTTAAATTAATTTTTAATTAAAGTGTCATTGAATATGATTCCATGGAAAGAAATATAAATTTTTATGATATTATTAGCTTTGCATAGAATATTTGTTGAAGAATTTTAAAAGCCTCATTAAATTTATTAGTTTAATTTACAACCCCCTTTTTAAGAAGACAAATATCATTTATTATATTATTTTAAATAAAATTTGGTTCTTGATCCTCATTTCAGGGTTTTTAATGGAAAGTTTCATGTTTTTAAAAAATTTAATCAGATTATAAAAATAGTGTTTGTGACTTAGAACATACAAATCAATTTTAAATGATTGTAATTTAAAATAAGAGGAAGAAATCCTACATTATGAGTATTTTTTGTACAATGTCTTTTTGAACTTTAAATGAAATGTGTTTATAGTTCGTATGAACCTTATAGATTTCCTTTTTATTTTTTATCATTAAGGGTTGTTAATAATTATGTGATGGATGTTTGTTGTTAAAGGGGGTTGTTCTATGTGAGGGTTTTAAAGGTGTGGTTTGGGACTTATTTTATGTTTTTGTGATTATATCAATTTCAATGTCACCACCTTTATTTATTCTCTATAAGAATTTTATGTATCTATATAGGGACCTAGAAAAGTGTAACCTAGAGTGTGGATTTTTCTCTTTCTAGGGATCATTGTTATAAATTTCTATGTTCTTCAGCGATGGATTATTTTACAAAGGTATATTCAGGACCCTTATATGGGTATATGGCTAGAATAGTTTTATAGAGCTATCAGGAAAGGTGTTTCTTTACTTTCTATCTAGGTTTAATGTCACTAGATCATGGTTATATTAATTGAGTACCTAGTTTTGTATACTCTGATGTTTGTTCCATGATAGTTCATTCATTGTAGGTGATTTTATTTTTTATCATTATTATATCCCCTTATTATTTCATGACTAGTGGAACCTCATATGTTATTATATATTTTCATTTACATCTTGATACTTTCATGCCATCTTTTTGGGATCATTTATTTATGGATGTGTATGAATTTAGAATGGTTTTAAAGGTTATTTTGAAAATATATTTTAGATAAAGAGGAATTTTTTGGTCTGTTTTAACTAAGGTATTTGTATTGGATTTAAAAATTAATTTTCCTCACTCATATAAAAGGAAAAGCGTTTTTTTCTTATTTTTTAAACGTATGATTAGTTTTTTAAAAAAATAATAAAATCCTCGAAATACGAATCGTGAGTTATTTTCAATATTTTTTTTATAAAATGGAAAACATTTTTCATTATTGTAGTTTAAACAAGAATTAATTGTAAACTAAATTAAATTAATTTCATATAATCCTTGGCGATATCCAATTGGGATTTTTATCTCACAACCTATATGAATAGCCTTGTGTGTATATGAATCTCTTATGTATTATAAAGGTTCTAGGTTACGCATTTAATTGGTTACGATTTCTCTTGGATGATGTTGGTGAGTTGGGATGTGATGGGAAACATGGGTTTTCTTGGAGGTTGTTCTTTTTTATTTTCATTGGGTTATCAATGTAATGATAAATATGACCTCCTTTGTATCAAAATTTTGTTTCATTAATTATTTTACATTGTGTATTTTTTATGTATGAGATATGCATGTTTATAAAAATGTGTTAAATCTATATTGTTGGTTATAATTCATTGATTTTATTATTTATTTTGATTATTCTTATTTGATGTTTCATGGAAGTCTAAATTATGGAATTTCCATAATTTATTTTTTTATAAAAGATACGTTTTGGGTTAAATATGACTTGAGGGCCCCATTATTCCCACATTATTTCCTATGATGACCGGGAACTAGTTACTGGCTTGTGGGGATCACAGACACCCTTAAGTCCCAAGGTTAAATCATGTTCGGTATCATATTGGTTCGTCCTAGTTTGGTTTTTTATAAGGAGATATGTTATGAATTTTTGAATAGGAATCAGAATTCAGTAGTGTTGTGTGTGCATTCCATAGTAGATGATCTCGTTTTCTTCATTTTGAATGAACATGATTCATTTATCCCCCACATATTTCTTCTATCTATTTCATATAGAATAAAAGTTTTATTTTATGATCATTGAACACATTTTATAAACAAGGTGCACATCATGGGTACAATTTAATAATACTAGAGTATGATTGAAGTATTCAACATTTTTGAAGGAGTGTTTCATATCATATATAAAAGGTGAAATATTTCTCTTTATTAGTGTGTTTTTATAGAATATTTCTTTAAAATATTATTGTATATAATTAATTTCATTAAAATACTATAATTTTTATCTTCTCCAGGTATCTTTTTCATCACCTACATAGAATGAGAAAGAACCCCTTCGAGAATATGAGAGTCCCTCAATTGAGTTCTAGATCTGACAGATGGTGTTACCCCACTAAGAGGTGGGATATCTTTTTCACTAATCCTTGTGGTATTGCTAAATAATTATCCTAAAATAAATTAACATGGATTATAGTAAACACACATTACATGTATGCTTTATTTTTGCATTTTTTTTACCTGTCGATTTATAGAAGATTGATCATAATTTTTTCGGTTTTCTTCTGATTAGAATTATCATGATATTATTAATAAAAATAAATCAAAATAATTTAATTCACTCCATTAAACTCACAATTAACATAATATGAAAACAAATAATTCAAATAAGATATAAAAAGACACAACGTTAACATTTGTTGGTCTTTAAGTCCAAAATACATTGATGAAACACTACACATATTTTATTACTCAAAAGACACAATTTTTACAATCACAATTTATAATTTCTTATATTTTAATGAGATAAAATTAAGATACAGATCAACTATGTAAGTGGCAACTCCCTAGTATTAAAATGGGGCCTAGTCTATCATCTAGTTGAACTGACCAAAAAAATTTATAGAGGTCCTTCTATTGGAATAGGTGAATTTCAATTCCGTAAAGATTTCATCAGCATAACCATCATCATGTGGTGAATGTAATACATCACTATGTAGGTCAAAATATCTCAATGCCTCTTTATACACACGTCCATTTAATTAATCATTACCAATCAACCAGACATCCACTAGATTATAACAACCATAAGCTACAATACAAATAACACCTTACCTTTTAATTTCTTCTCCTACTATTCAAATGTAACATAAATAAAAACTAGATTCACTTTACTAAAAATTTCCCACGTGATTATTATTTTTGTGAATTAGTCAGAATTCTATATCACTTTGTAAAATTTTAAGAATCCATCCATATATACCCATTATGAAATTTCCACATTCAATTTCCATAAACCTATTCCCAGTTAGGAAAAATGATACAATGAAATCTCATTGAAATGAATGTTTATTAACATATCAAATATATTTGGTGTTCTTACCATATTTTATAACTATAACTCTTTTTATTGTACAAAATTCAAGATGAAAAGTAATTTTAAGTTAATGTGTTTCATTAATGCATGAAAAACCAAATTCCATGTTAGATGAATCTCTCCCTGACTATCAAAATAGAGTAATACACCCTACAATCTTATAACAACCATCAATAATCACATTATGAAAATAAATTTCTTTCACACGTCCATTTCTTCCACGCATTCCACATATATATTAAAAAACTAACCACTAGATATAGCTATGACATCCAACTAACTATATTTCCTCTATAAGTAGACACTGAAATTCTGTACTATTCTGAGTATCTGAATCTTTATAATAGACTAAAAGTACAAACCCTATGATTATAATGAGTTTTAAAGTGAACATGGTTATAACTTAAATTGACATCATGTACTAGATGATTTGTTTATCTACATTATAATGTTCATTACCATGATTTTACATTAATATGTAACTGATACATCTATAAATGAGATATCCAATTGTGTACATATGATCTTGAATATAAAAATTAGGAAAAATAATTTAAAAAAAATCATCTCCATGTCTCAAACATAATTCTCCATAATCTAAAACTTTTTCTTCAAAAAAATGAATTTTTATTCCAATGGATTTGAGACGGTTTTATGTCTAGTCAATGAAAACCTCTTGATTATCTTTATGATGTTGTCAATCTAGGATAATACATATATTACATCATTCAAAAATCTCAAAATTTGTATTCCAAATATCAACTTATATTTCATAATATCATTCATTTCCATTCATTCATACAAATAAAATTCATCTCACTTATTCTTGTATATTATGGTCTATCAAGAAATATCTCATCCATGTAAAAAATAAGGATGATGTAACTTCTATCATCCCATGGATATTAGTAGAAACAATGGTGTGTGTTTCTCTATATAAATTATTCATCAACTATGAAACCATAAAAATTATGGTTTCACTATCAATGTACCTCCTTTAGATGATAAAGGCTTCACTTCAGTCTATATAAAAGACTTTTTCTTGATGATCCTCAAATCATTTAGTTACATCATATAAATCACTTTCCATAATTTACTATAATGAAACCATTTGTGCAGATATCTTCTGAAGGTGTAGATCATCAAAAGTTACCATGCTTATCACCACTTCGATGATAACTATATTAACTATTGAAATGAGAATTTCTAAGATATTTATTCCTTTTTTTTATAAAAAAAAATTGACCAGCAGTTTCCAATTACAAATATTGCTTCCACAATCATGTTCGTTTATCCAGAATACCCATTTATTATCATGTTCTGTTTTACCCTATTTTAGTTTTATAAGCTTACATGTTATTTTTGACTCAACATATACCATTTATTAATTTATTATGAACTCCCATAGTAATGATTCATTGATATTTTCGACTTATTCATAGCATCTAGTTTGTTATTCATCTATTATAATTATTAAATTCATGTCTTCTATAAAAAATTGGACATTACTTATTACTATGGAAGATCTCCTTAGTTGATCTTTTTAAATATGTCTTCTTAAAATAAATTTTTTAATGCTCTAAATTATCAAGCTCAAAATTTCATTTCCCCAACATCAAGAGATATCCCTTCGATTTCAGCGGTTATAGAGTATTATCAAACATCATCTATGCAAATATTTTCCTCATAATCCAGGTTTATGAAGTCAATGATACTTTTTATTTTTGTATATCCATTTTGATCAACATTAGATTCATTATTCAATACCTTATTCTCAATTTCAAACTCATCTTAGATCTATTCATTCCAAAATACTGTCAGATTGAATAGAATAAATAAAATTGTGAAAATATTCCATTGGTAATCATTAAATTCTTTGAAAATGACATCTTTAATACCATATATTGCAAGAAAAAATGATTTAGAGTTAACCCCCTCTATTTCCCCATCCATAGAATCAACATGAGCATAGGAAATACTTCCAAAAACATTAAGGTGGATAACTTATAGTAGTTTACTAGACCATAGTTATTTTTGATGTCATATCCTAACTGTTGATGAAGTACTTCTATTGATAAGTGACATAGTCTAAAAGTAGGTAATACATTGTGAATATTTAATTTATTTTATTCCAACATAATTATTTTTTATGAGAGTTATAATACGTTTTGGAATTATTGTTCCAAATCATTTGATTTTTTAAATTTTTCATAAAAGGTACAAATTGGGTATCTAATTTACATTTTAAAAATATTAAATGAATTTTTACTAATTATTCTTTACTAATAACATTTTAAGGATTAGATAATGGAATATTAAAATGGATGTCATTCTTAGAAAGACAATTTTTAATGGAAGTGGTGAATCTTAGAGGATTATTGTGGATTTATCTTCCCTAAGAAATCATGAAGTAGTAGAATGGGAATGAATTCATATTTGTTATTTTAACTCTATATATGTGTCATTATGCACCAGTTTACAAGTCATTTTCATTCCATATGTATGAATTTATCCGTATGTATGACTCTTTTTCCTATAAAAATGTTTCATTTCCACCTATTTATGAGTAAATATGATTATGTGTTTGTTTCATATTCACCTATATATGTGTCACTTTCTAATTCATGTGTATCGTGGATTTGAGGAAATCGATCAAAGGATGATCATAATTCGAATCAAATGGACACATCAGTGCTTCAAAATGAGTCTCCAAGGATATAATTCAGTTTGAATACAACTAATTAAAGAAGGCCTCATGGATCATAATATGGAAATCATTTATATCATGAACAAGGAAAGAAAACTATTAATTTTTAGGAAGATGTGATTTTTCATGGATTTAAAACTATGAGGTAGTGGGAAACATTCTAAAAAATAAAAATAATAAATTTTTTGGGATTTTATGATAGATGAATGTTATGGGTCAATAAAAAATGGGATTCTGAAGATAGTGGATGATATTTTATTGACAGTTTGCGATGGAGAGTTCACCGTTTCTATTGCTATTTTAGTTTTTATTTTATTTATTTTTAATTATGTATTAATATATATTCATCTCAACTATATACATAATGTTGGGGCATAATATTGAGTTATTTTTTAAGGGAAGATTTTCTTTTTTTAATTCTTTAGTTCTGCACATAATAGATACAAATTATTTTGTTAATTGTTTTCAATTTTCAATGAATATTTGAAAATTTTAATAAAATTTTGTTTAATTTTTTGATTTTTTTTTCTAATTTGGTTAATAAAAACTAATGTTCCTCCACCCAATACATATTATATATGGTGGGACTTATTTTATTCTGTGGTGATATTATATAAATATATGGAATGTATGTGAGGGTAGTTATTTACTAATTAAATTTATTAAGAGTTATAAAACATAATTTGAAATATCCTTTGTATTTGTGATGTAGTTTTCATTTTCAATGCCTTTATTAATTTTCACAAACACAACGACATGGTCTTAAAAAGCAGTAACCACTATTAGATTATTCTCTATAATAATATTCAACTATGTGTGTTTCATTTATCAATTGAAGATTCGTGTATTAATTAGTTAATAATAAGAACATTTGAATGATTTAAGGACTATGAAACATTGAAAATGAAAAAAACTCACCCAATCATCATTTTATCGTCTTTTTTCATTTCAATTCTTCTATTTTAAAACAAAAAAAAATATTTAAATTACAGCATTATTCTAATTATTGTGTAAAATGATTTTTAAAAATTCTGGTTGGAGAAAATATTTAGTTACCACTAATAATACATTTAAACTAGGAAATAATGACTTTTTCCCACACACCATTATAGATACAATGTCAAAACATCACCCAATATTCATGTTTCATATAATTTCTTTTCTTTTTCTATAACCCATAATGAAACATTTAAAATTTCACCACCATATCTAATACTAACTATTTTTTTTTCCTATAGACTAAAATATTAAATGAACTATAAAAAATAAATTTATATATTTAAATAGAATCCATAACATTGAGGAAGTTCCCTTAGTATAATGAAGTGAAACATAAAGTGGTCACCTTAATCCAACTACCTTGGTAGACAACCCCAACCAAACCCTCAATGGCCTATATTCCCCATAATTCATCAATAAAAATATAAAATTTTCATGACTAATTTATAGAGTGATTTTGAATATAAAACATGTATAATAAAATTTCTAACAATATTTTATGGTCTTATAGGTAAAGACGTGAATAAATGCATCACGGAGTTCAGATAGGTCCTATCTATTCTCCAACTAAGAAGAGTGGTAAAATAGAAATTAATGTGGATTTTATAAACCCTTTCTCTAGAATGAGAATCCAAATAATGGTTTTACAACCATTAACCAGGATAAGTAACTAATTATGTTGAATATTAATGATTATTTTCTTATAAATTCTTCCATACCACCATAATTAAAAATAATATAAATGAGTTTTATTCCTTTTAAAAATAATTTTTTAAAGACTCAAATTGGTACTTGGATAGTTTTAAGAGGATATTTTCCACTTTTCTACACCAATATATAGAAGATAAAAAATTACTTAAGTAATTTTATCAAGTAATTATTTCAAATTGTCGAATTATTTTGAATGTATTATCAAGATAATCCTTGAAATATAAATCATTAGTACAATGTAGCATCCCATTATACTTTTAAGGTACTCTATTGTTTATGGTTTGTTTGTCATCCTTGTTTGGTTGTGTTTACATGTGTCTCTAGGATAGAGAGCCTGTAACATCCCAAAAATATCAAAGTGATTAATAAATAAATTATAATTTAAATAAATATATTTATTAAATATATTTTATAGTAAAAAATATGATTTCATTTAATCAAAAGTAAATTTTTTATTTTGATTTGATTTATTTTTTCAAAAAAAATAAACTTTTATTACATTATAAATAAAAAATTAATTCTAGGTGATTTTAAAAGTAATATATTAATTTAATTTTTTATAATGTTTTGAATTAAAAATTAAAATAATAAGATTAATAATAATAATTAAAATATATAATTTTTCTAAATGAACTTATTACAATTCTCAAAGTAATATATATTTCTTTATTTAAAATTTTATTTTAAAAAATAATGAATTTATTTTTTATTAAAGAAATTAAATTAAAAAAGATTTAAATGTTAAAAAATAATATATATAATATATAATTTGAAATTTATATTTATATCATTATTAATAGTCAATAAAAATTTATTAAATTATAATAATAATTATTATTATTTGTTTTCTAAATTATGAATTACACAATGATAATTATAATTTGTATTTTTAAGAAATAAAAATACGCTAAGAGTAATAAATGTTTAAAATAAAACAATATAAAATTGATTCAATGGGTAATAGGGGAGTTTGTGGGCATTGAGTTTGATCAGTAGGGGGCGTTGTCTGTTTTGGGTTTTCAGGGTTCATCATTAGATGGAGAGGTGGTCGCACGAGAGATCTTAATGTTGAGTAGGCAGAGCGATTGGGTGAACTGATGGATTTAGTATATCAATGTCATGTGGTGTTTAAGGCTGATGTTAGGGTAGTGCGAGATCAGGCTTCGATAGGGAGGTTTGATTGGTTAGGGTTTCTTAAACCTGTAAAACACAGATCTGAGGTTTCTAATCTTCTTCGACCTTGCATGAGGTAGGTGTTTTCATGTCTAGATCGAGTGTTAGATACATATATGTCTAATTTTCATCTACCATCATTTTTGATCAGTTTAATGTTTCAATTTTCCCTCTCATTTTTTGTTAAATAATGTCCAGTGATTTCATTTTTGGTTGTTGAATCTTTAAATAACAATGAATTGGACCTTCGTTTCATATTTTTTTCTCTGGAATACTCTATTCATAGTAGACATAGTGGTTCATGTGTTTTTTTATAGACTAATTTTGGAATATAAATTGGAATATAATTATATTGATCCATTTATGGAAATCTCAAATAGATTATATATAGAAATTTGTGTTTGATTTTTTTTTATTTCTGTTTCAAAATTTGATTACATAATTGGTTATGATTACCATGTTACTATTTCTTATTGGGTAAGATTTTATTTGTGGAGTATATCTATATAAGAAAACCCAATTCCCAATGTCTATATCTTGTTTTAGTTATATGATGCCTTCTATAAACCTCTTCACTCATGTTTGAGAACCTTGATGAATCATGTATTTCTATGTTCATTGTACTTGTGCGTTCAAGTTGACAGACGTACTACTGGTTCGAATTTGAAGTAATGGATCATTTTATTTTTTTGATTTATATTTTTATGACTATCTAAATTATGTTTTGAAAATAAAGTCTAAGGGATAATAAATTTACGAACTAAATTATTTCTTTCAAAATCTTATTACAATTGTGTCTCTTCATTCAACTGTTTATTTTTAAGGGAGTTTATACCTTTTTTGAAAACGTTTTAGAATTATTATTTTATTATTTATATGATCAAGATTATTTTAAGGAAATATTTTTATCAAATCTAGTTTTAGTACATAATGGTGTAATAAAACTATTTATGTACATATGGAAATGATTATATTTATATTAAAACGACATTTCAATTCCTGTTAGATACATATATATTTATTTATCAATGTTTTATTGAAGAATTAATTCCTTTTTGTTTAATGTTAAAAAATTCATGTTTTATATATATGTATATGTAAACCTTATATATATATATATATTATTAAGTATGTAACTAATTATAAAAAATTTATTGATGAATATTTTATATTAATATGAATATGTATTTCATAGAATGAAATCATATCCTCATTCTTTTCATGTATATGTTTTAATTATAATGATTCTAAAAGAATGTGAAAAGCATGTCATGATGTTATTTTAATATTAATAACATCACATCTGCAAATAATCATGGTCATGTGTTATGCATAACATCGACATTATTTGTATTATTAATAAACTCATATTAACAATTTAAATGTTATGGTCTGCATCTAAAATTGATATGTAGAAGGATTTATTCAAGATTTAAAATGTTTTACGTTTATTTTATAAATTTATGTGTGAAACATAATTATTTATTTCTTATTATTATTGATTATTTATATAAATAAAAATTTACTTTTTTTATTAGTTTTATTAGAATTTCCTATACGATCGGGTTATTTTTTTATTCTTTGAATTTATTAATCAATTTTGTCTTTAATATTTATATTGAGATATACACAATAAAATTTATCACTTTAATTAAAAATATTTCATGAAATGAATAACAGATGTTTGGATTGATGGACAGTTCAGGTACTGATTTGTGACATGAGTTTTGGTTGTAACAAAACTCGCATGTAGTATCCAATTAAAGTTAATTTATTTTAATATATAAATATAAGTGTGAATGTGTATTTAAATACTATGGCATGTTCTCAAAAATAAAAAACTCCAGTGAAAACATACATAATTGAAGCAATATTAAACTGTTTTTCTAAAACTCTGCACTTGAATATTGTAAACTTATAAGGGAATTAGAGAGTGAACCCATCCATCATCAAGTGGGTAGGCCCCAGACAACATACAATGATTTGAGTTATCTTAGCCTCGTGTTTTTTTATAATCATGTGTGTTATTTTCCTAATGTCACTGGAATATGTGTCCATCAATTTTTGAACGTAATTATTTTCTAAAGAAATATTGTATTTTTAAGTTAAATGTAACTTCAAAATTATGTTTTCAAAATTTATTTCTAATCATATTTTTGAAAGTATTATTAAAATAATATTTTAAAGGATTTACCAAAGATTTTAAAACCTCTTTGTGGGGAATTTAAGTTATCACCCATTGTTTTAAAATTATTTTCATAGGTTCATTAGTGTTTCCATTGGTGTTTTATTAGATTAAAGAGTTAGTGAAAAATAATTATTTATGTTTATTTATTTTATTTAATTTTTTCTACATAGTTTGATCATGATTTGAGGTTTTAATCTAATCCTCCAAAACCTAGAGCAGTAAAAGGTCATCTATTGTATAATATGTTGTGTAATTATTTAGTTTCTTATATATAAAAAATACACAGTGTGTTTTAAGTACCGTCTCTAGGGAATGATACATGGTATTAGAGTAAAGTTCTAGATAAATTTTGGGATTAGATTTTTCCATCTAAGGGGTATCATATAGTGTTTATCGGTTCTAGTTTTCTTTATTTTGAGTACAATAATTTAGAATTATCTAGATTCTGATGAATAGATTAAGAGAATGCAATTCTATTAAGGGGGAATAATGTAAAATCCCCAAAATATGTATGTGATTCATAAATATATTATAATTTAAATAAATAGAGTTATGAAATATAATTTACACAAAAATTATTATTTCATTTAATCAAAATGAAATTTTTTATCTTTATTTTTTAAAAAATGTCACTTTTAATACATGATAAATAGAAAAAATAATTAAAGTTGATTTTAAAAGTAATATATTATTATAAACATTTTTCATAAATGTTTTAATTAAAAACAATAATTAAAATATTATAAATAATAATTAAAAGAAATAATATTTTTCTAAATGAACTTATTATTATTATCAATGTAATATATATTTATTTGATTATAATTTTATTTACCTAAAAAATGAATTTATTTTTTAGAAATGAAATTAAATTAAAAGAAGATTTAATTTTTAAAAAATAATATATATAATAGCTAATTTGAAATATATATTATATCATTATTAAAAAAGAAATAAAATTTTAAGAAATTATAAAAAGTATTTTTATTTTAATTTTTTTATGAATTATGAATTATACCACGACAAATATAATTTTTATTTTAAAGAAATCATATTAATTTAATAGTAATAAATGATTAAAATAAAACAATATGAATTTGAGTTAAGGGGTAACATGGGAGTTTTGGTTTTCAGGTTCAAGTGGGAGAGGGTGTCGTTTGTTTTGGGTTTTTGGGGTCGGCCTGGATATAGATAGGTGGTCAAATATGAGAGATTCTAGTTGGGTTGTTCGAGCGTTTGGGTGAACCGGTGGATTTTGCAGAGTCATTTCGTGTGGTGATTGAGGAAGAAGGTAGGGTTGAGAAGGATTGGGTGCCGGTAAGGAAGTTTGAGTGGTTAGGGTTTCTAAAACATGGAAAATCTAGATCTAAAGGTTTATATCTTCTTAGACTTATCACTAGGTAGGTGTTATTATTTCAATATCTTGTGTCAGATACCTATATATCAACTTTTCTCGGGCCGTTGTTTTTCTTCAATGTCGTGTTCCCTTTTTTCAATCCTTTTTGTTAACTGATGTCCCGTGATTTCATTTTTGGTTGTCGAATAATGGAATAACAATGAATTTTACCTCTTGTTAATATTTTTTTGTTGGAATACTTTGTTCATTGTTAACATAGTGGTCTGTGTGTTTTTTCTCAACTTCTTTTGGTATATAAATCTGAATAAATTTGTATTGATCCATTGAAGTCAATCTCAACCAGATAATATATACATATTTTGTAATGCCTCAACCCTAGAAGCTCGGAGTCAGTGCATTAATTTAAATCATTGGAATTATTTAAAGGAATAAAATACAAAAAGTACCAAATATTTTATATTTTTGGACAAAACAATACATACATAAGATCAATATTACCACTATAAATGAAATACATTTTATAATTTCTGCAAGAAACATCCAAAACACCCAGATTATCCCTGCAGTTCATTTATAATATACTTCCTTGCATCCAGGGTGAAAATAAAATATAGGAAAAGGGTGATCTTAAATTCTTAGTATGGTTAATAAATAGAATGAATGATATCATAAACATAAACATTAGGCATAGTGAGTAACAAAAAACAGATTCCTTTAAAAAATAATCTTCAGTATAACATGGCATGAATAAGGGTTGAATAAATAATACCATAATAAAACATAACCATGATTATTCTACTAGTCAAGTAACCAAATGGACTATCAATTAATATTTTTATAATGAGGTATTATATAATGTTGGACATCATAACCAGTCATCCAAGGCCTCATTCAAAGGCTATACATAAACAGGTAAAAACCCAAACGAGTTTGTCTCATGAGACCAACCAATGCATCGAGGGGATTTTGCGGGCCCCAACCGATTATTACTATATCCAATTAATTCCTCATATGAAAGGGGTGAAACATAAACATATATACATTCAAATTGAAACTAACATATGAAATTTACGTCACTTTCCCCAATCATTAAATATAACACTATCCATTCAGAGTAATCTGGTGAATAGTTTCATGATAGCATATCCACTACCAAACTAATCAGAAAACCGTAAAAAAAATATTTTAGATGATATCATAAGATATAAAACAAAATAAATTACTATATTAAACAATGGATATTGACATAGATGATTATACTTTTAAATAAGACCATTGAAAAATTATTAAAGAAATAATCCAAGAATATTCCAAAGTGTCCCATACCACCATGACAAATTAAAATCCTAATCCCTCAGAATATCATGTAAATAAGGAGACTCTTTATATGATATGCCAAATTTAATTACAAACATCACATATACGGAATAATTGTTGAACAAGGTATATATATCATAAAAGTTATATTGATATGAGACAAATCCTTTTTTACTTTGGAAAGAATAGTTCTATTAGAAAATCATTTGTATTTGTCATGAAATCAGATAGTAAATATTTATATCACATAAAATAAAAGTTTTGTACATTGATATTATATTTTAGGCCTATATTTTTTCCCACTTATGTGAAATTGTGTAAAGATTCTTTTTAAATAAGCTTTTGAAATAAAAGAATTTGTGTGGTTTAAGGAAAATAATAAAGAAAGTTTTAAGATGAAGGGAATGTTTGTTTTTATAAAACCAAAAATGAACCAAAAAATCATTTTATGGTAAAATATGTGATTTTTTAAAATAATTATGTCTTAAAATAGAATATATAGTGCACTAGAAAATGGGTAAGAATTAATGATTTTCTCTTAAATCAGGCTTGTTTAACGGGAAGAATTAAGAAGGGAAAAATTATAAAACATATAATAACCATAAATGAAAGAGTAAATGATCTGAATATATGATTTTAGAATATGAAAATATAATATAGGTTAATTACAAAAAAATAAATGATAATTACATTTGGGTACGAATAGTAGAGGAATAACTCATAAGAAAAATTAAGGTTTAGGTGGAATCCATTACCACTTTGTAACCAATCGAATTATATTCCACAAAATTAATAATCATCAAGTGATAAATTTCATAACAAAAAAATAAATAGAGTCATGATATGATACATAAATTGGAATTATACATACACTATACACAAAAAATAATGGTGAATAAAGAATACCTCAAAAAATGGTAGTGAGATGAGGAAACCCTTCTACACATGCCCATAATGTCCTGGATAATCAAATTAAATCCATTGACTACCTAATTAAGAACATTATATAAATATATATATATTTCATTATTGTTAAATTATGTTTATTTATGTCCGTATTGATAAGTTATAATACTGAATTATGTCATTACAGAGTGCTTGTTTTCTTTGTTTTGATAATCGATTCGGTTATTTATAATTAGTGGAGTTCATGTGGAATTGAAAGAATTATCTAGAATTTATTTTATAAGACAATAATGAAAATCTATAATATTTAATTGTAAACACCTGTAAGTTTCAAGGAAAATATTTTTCTTAAAT
The DNA here is from genome assembly GCA_963277665.1 of Viscum album. Classification (NCBI taxonomy): domain Eukaryota; kingdom Viridiplantae; phylum Streptophyta; class Magnoliopsida; order Santalales; family Viscaceae; genus Viscum; species Viscum album. The sequence continues at coordinate 675,168,217 of OY728123.1, forward strand.
TATTTGGAATTTCATGAGTACGTAGTTTCTGATGGCACCTGATTCCAAGGCCTGGTGTGCCCAGAATAATTTTCTGAAGTTTAGCTTGTGTATGTTAAGTGAATTAATGGGTGGGTTTTTATATCGTTTGAAGCGGTACTTGGAATTGAAATCTGAGAGAACCGATGAACTCGCCACACCGATATTTTCATAAGGTTACCTTTACCGCAGTTGTGTTTTGTACTGATTGAATTGTTTTTTAGGGCTTAATCTTAAACTAAATAAAATTGTGTGGTACATGATTTTATTTGTGCATTGGTTATTTACTTCCAATTGTGGATATTTGTGAGGTGGGGTCCACACGATCCCCAACCTTCACCCCCAATAACTCTCTTAAAACTCCCCATTAATTCCATATTGTTTCCTTGACAACTACATGCATTTATTTTGGTGGAGCCTTCCCACCTCCCTCTTCCCATTAATTGTGCTAAATATAATAATTAATGTATGAATTTTTTAATCGACGCGTCTTTTGAATTAATAATAATTTCGTATCAATTCTATTAATTGGAGATCCTCCTTAATTCCTTGCGTTGGCAATCCACTTTTGGGAAAGAGGCTCTGGAGAATTAAAGAGGTGATCCTTCATCGACGAAGAACACCATTCTTCAACGAAGAAAATTCCGAGTAGAGAAAGAGAAGGACTTCTTCCAACAACGTATCCTCCTCGGACGTACCTCGATGTCAAGGAGCCTACGTCACCTACGACAACGACCCATCCTCTATTGTTGATGGGAAAACACCGTTCTTCCAAGACGCCCGACTACCGCGATGCTTGTCTTCTGAGGCTCGATGATGAACAACTTCAACTACGTGGTAGGGGCATTCGTATATTTCATTTATTTGATTTATAATCTCTAATATGGTGTTTCGTTGTTGGGTGATGATTTGAACCACTAACACGGGGGGGGGGGGGGGGGGGTACGGAATAACAAACAAGTCCGGACGCACTGCCTTTTTGTTCTTGATGCGCGGGATGTTGGCGATGATGATACGGGACCACCATGGCGATTTTGGGAATTCATAGTGGAATTAAGATCCCTAGACAACCGCATGCATAGATAGATGCAAAAAAGGACCACTGGAATGACTCTCGTGGACCGTGGAAGACACTGGCGGTGCAGACGACCAGAGGCGGCGGCCGGCCCCGGTCGGGGCCGCCTGGAGGAGGCGGTGCCCCGGCGTGCCACCGGTAGGAGCTCGCCGTGGTGGATCCCGTGGCCACGCGGGATTCGGGGAGAGAGCGGCGCCAGCCTGGTGCCACGTTCGCAGAACAGGGGGGTTGCGCCCCCTATTCGACCAGCTTGTCGAGCCAACTGGTCGCGCCAGCACCTCCTCGGCCGGGCCGGGGTGGGTCATGCAGACCGGACCGTGCCTATCTGGACCGGGCCGCACCCTACCGGGCTAGAACCAGACCAGGGTCCGGTCGACCCGGTTCGGGCTGAGCCTGGGTGGGTTGGGTTGGGTCGGACCGGGCCCAGACCCCCCACTTCGGACCATTTTTTGGTCTTTTTTCCATTAACATGAGCTACGGACCACCGATCGATGTACCGTAAGTGGCGTGGTAATCCTTGGATCGAGACGTTCATTTCAGTATATTATACTAGAGGGTTAGGCGAATTTTGGGTATGGACATGTTGGTTCAAACCTGAAACCAACCGGGCCCTTGGAGCGGAAACACTCATAACATAAGGACCGGATGTCTGATTGATGTACCGTCAACTACATTTTATTACTTTTGATGAGATGGTTCTTTTGGCATACTCCACTTGAGGTTTGGACACATTTGGAGTACTGTCGGGTTGGTTTTAGCTTAGAAACCAACCGGGCCCCTGGAACAGAAAAGCCAATAACTCTTATACCGGGCCTCCGATTGACGCATCGTCTGTCACATTGGGTTTCTTTTGAAGAGACGGAACTTTGGGATACATAAACTCTAGAATTAGTGACAGTTGATGTATCGAACCCCCTTTCTCAAGGATCAGACCCTCCTGGAATCGAGCATGTTGTGTGTGGGAACCCTAGAGCTGGCTGCGACTACATCGACTACAGTATGGGAATCCTCTGTGGGTTCGACAGCAAAGAATACTGTACTGGAATTCTCTATGGGTTCGATGGCGATGACTACTATTCTTGTATCTTTTGTGGGTCCAGCAGTATTGACCTCTATACTTGTATCCTGTGTGGGTCTGGCAGAGTAGCTGGTCTTGTATCCTGTGTGGGTCTGACAGCTTAGTTGGACTTGTATCCTGTGTAGGTCCGAGAGCTTAGATGTGTCAGTAACTACATCTACTCATCTCTTTCGCTATACGAAAGATATGTACCTGTGTGATATGAGTCTTTACTTTCAATCATTATCTTTGATGTTATTGACTATATTTCCGGTGTGGACTGGGTTGTGTTTGGGCTTGAGAGTTGGAGCCGAACAGAGATTGATAACTTAGGTATATGTATGGGTATATACCTTAGAAAAGTTGGTTGATTCTTTGGGATTTTTCCTTTCCATTGTGTTTTACCCATCGTATATTCTGGGAGACCTTCGTGGGTCACGGGGTCCCTACTGATTATCGTATACTCACCCCTGCATGAGCTATGCCCGCACTACGTTGTGTTGGATGCAGACGACGAACATCACTGATCGTGGAAGAGTCTTGTGGAGATAGATGGTACCTGGAGGTGAAACACCTAGTGAGTCATGCACGGAGTGGAAAGACAGTCCCAAGGTGCCGAGGAGACCATCTGTACCCACCCTTCAGGTGGGATTCCTGGAGGACGACTCGGTGTTGCTGTTTTACTTTACTGTTGTTGAACATTCCTTTTCAGTTGTATTGTACTATCAGTTGGGTTTATATACTGTCCCATTTAATTTTTAGCATTTACTTTTGTACTCAGTTTAATTATTTCTTGCTTTAGTTGTGTACTCTGATGTGTTTGTTACTATCATAAAGGCAATTCCTTCCCTTTATGTTAGGATTTATGCCTTTGGTGCTAGTCTCCAGCCCCTGGCCTATGGAAGGAGGGCTTAGGATACTCACAACACAGGCCCCGAGGATGGGTAGTGACAAATTGGTATCAGAGGAGTCTGTTCTGCCGTAGAACACAGGACTCTGATCTTTCCCTTTTTTGAATCAATAGTGTTAAGAGTTTTGGGTGTGGTTTTCTGTCCAGGGAGTCCAGTGTTGTGCGGCGGCCGACATATCCAAACACCTGGACCCTGACCTCTGATTTTTGGATCAGTTCAAGAAAACACTGATTGTGTGTGTTTTTTCCTTTCAAAAATTTTCTTTATGACTACACTGTGTAAGCTCACTAGGTATATTGTTTGACCGTGGCACACCTATTTCTTTTCTGGATGGCCCCATGAAGGATGCTAGCTAGGGTTCCGAGTTATGTGCGAGATGGCAGCCCACCGAGCAATGAGGCCTCGTTGCAGGGCCCCATCACAGTAGAGGCACCAGCAGTACCACTACCCACTAAGACACCGATGCTACCAGCCCCAATAGTAGAGAGTGCACGCCTCCTGAGAGTGTTGCATGAGTTTCAGTAACAGAGGTCGCCCAGGTTCTACAGAGATACGGACCCTCAGGCAGCCGAGGATTGGCTGGAGGCTATCGCCAGAGTTTTCATACTGTTAGGGACACCAACTGACCTTATGGAGATCCATTCCACAAGTCTTCTGCATGCATCAGTAGGTAGATGGTGGATCATGATGCTCCAGGTGCACAACGTGGAATCTCTACTTTGGATGGACATTGACAGTCTATTCCACTCAGAGTTTGTTCCAACCACCCTTCGTGCAGTGCACATTCAGGAGTTACTTCATCTGCAGTAGGGCAACATGAAAGTAGCTCAGTACTCAACAAGGTTTACTGACCTCTCACACTACTCCATGGATATGGTAAGGGAACCGTTCTTCTCGCCTTGTACCTTCAAGTAGGGGCTAAGGCACGAGATTAGAGCTTCGACGATTCCCCTCAGCATCCCAACATAGGCATGTGTGCTAGAGCGAGCCCTTTTAGTGGAGATATTTCTCATTGAGTAGCCACCAGCAGCAAGACCCTCCATAGGGTGACACATAGCGGAGTCATCTACTGCCGGAAGTAGAAGGATGTCACATGGGTCCAAGTGGACCAGGCCATCAGGTGGGTGACCTCAAGATACAAGTTCGGTTTTGTGGGGCACACGAAACAGAACCAGCCTTACGAGGGGCATACAGTGCTATACATGCGGCGGGCAGGACCACATTTCTTGTGACTGCCCGACCCACCATGAATACAAGTAGCAGACAGTGGAGGGACCTCCCAAGAAGAGGTAGAGGTTCGACCATGGCGGTCCGCAGGGAGCAGGCGGACAAGGCAGAGGAGCTGTCCGAGAAGCGAGTAGTGGACGACATTTCGAGGCTCTACCACCACCACCCCCAAGAGGCCCACCCCGACCATAGGGAGCTGGCAGACAGAGGCAGGACCAACTCTAGGCAGAGGAGGCTTATGACCATGGCACACCTGGTATTATTCAAGGTACTATCTGTGTCTACTCAAACCATGCTAAAATTCTTATAGACTCATGTTTGAGTCATTATTTTATTGTCGATTCCCTTGTTCGGAGCTCGGAGATTCCGACAGAGCCGTTGTCTTGATCCTTACGGATAGAGACTCCTACGGGATCAAAATCGACGATAACACACAGGTGCCGGCAGTGTGAGCTTACTCTAGGAGGCAAAAGATTTGGCTGGGATCTTCTTGTAGCAGTGTCGAGGCCTTACGACATCATCTTGGGTATGGACTTGTTATCTATAGTTCATGCTCAGATCGACTGTATTAGGCGCAAAGTGTGTTGTGTCCGCACGGATGGGACTAGGTTCACCTTCACCGGTGAGAAGGGAGCCTTTGTCGTGCAGGATAGACTTACGCAGAGGAGAGGGTAGTCAATCACACATCAGTTGGCTAGTCTCATCCTAGGAGCGGTTGATGTGCAAAGTCTGAGTTTTCCTGTTTCAGTGGATCAGTATGAATAGGTTTTTTCTGACGACATTCCAGGACTACCTCTTAGAATAGAGGTAGACTTCTATATAGACCTATACCCCGGGACAACACCGATATCTACTCCAACATATCGGATGGCTCTTGCGCGAGCTTCGTGAGCTGTAGATACAGGTGGAGGTCTCGTAGGGAAAAGGATTCATCTGACCCAGTGTTTCACCTCGGGCTTCTCTGATTCTGTTCACCATGAAGGCGTATGGGAGCTTGCGACTCTGTTTCTTCTACCATCTCCTGAATCCGGTGACCGTAAGGAACAAGTACCAACTTCCGAGGATTTACGACCTTTTCGATCAGCTCAAGGGAGCACGATGGTTCTCGAAGATAGACCTCCGGTTAGGCTATCACCAGCTCATAGTTTGAGATGAGGATGTGCCGAAGACAGCCTTCAGGTGTCGGTATGTCCACTACGTGTTCTTGGTTATTCCCTTCAGCATGACCAATGCTCCAGCAATGTTCATGAGTCTCATGAACAGGATCTTCCAGCCTTACCTCGATCGGTTTGTCGTAGTCTTCATTGACGACATACTGATTTCCTCTGCTTCTAAGGAGGATCATGCCTACCACTTGCGGGTTATACTAGACACACTCTGAGAGAACCAAATTTATGGTAATCTCTCGAAGTTAAAGTTCTTGATTCAAGAGGTTCAATTTTTGGGGCACGTCATCTCAGAGGCGGGAGTTGCAGTGGATCCTACGAAGATCGAGGCAGTACTTTTTTGGGAGCCACTGAGGAGCGTGAAGGAGGTGCAGAGTTTCCTAGGTCTGGCTGGGTACTATCTGAGATTTGTACCAGACTTCTCCAGAGTTGTATAACCGCTTTCATCGTTGACGAAGAAGGGGAAACCCTTCATGTGGTCAGATATATTCCAGTAGAGCTTTCTGTAGCTGAGATAGAGATTGACCAGTGCGCCCATCTTGAGTCTACCATAGGAGGGCATAGGGTAGGTTGCTTACTACGACGCATCAGGGACCAGACTCAGGTGTGTCCTAATGCAGGAGCGATCAGTGATCGCTTACGGGTCACGACAGTTGAGGCAGCACGAGCAGAACTATGCTACCCATGACCTGGAGTCAGCAGTAGTGGTCTTTGCCCTGAAGATGTGGTGGCACTATCTGATGGGCGAGCGCTTTACATTCTACTCTGACCACCAGAATCTCAGGTGCATTTTCTCACAGAAGTATCTGAACCAGAGACAGTAGCGATGGCTTGAGTTCACCCAGGACTATGACATTGAAATAGTCTATACTCCTAGGAAGGGGAATGTTGTGGCAGATACTCTCAGTAGGAGATCGGGCATTCATATACTTGGAGAGGCGACGGAGCAGCTAGCCGTGTTGTAGATATCCTTCATGTGTAGAGATGTGGCAGCCATTCTAAAGTCTCTCACAGTCACTCCTCGACTACTTCAGTGCGTCATAGAGGCATAGCGTGTGGACATTGACTGTGAGATGCGATGTGCTCATATTTCCACAGGGCAGGCGCCTGCTGGATTTTCTAAAGGAGGAGAGCACATCATCCTCTTCAGGGGACGAACCATGGTACCATTTGCACTTCCGGAGGAAGTGTTGAGGGAGTTTCACACTTCCCCTCTAGCGGTACATCCAGGAGTGACGAAGATGTACCAGGACCTGAGACGACAATACTGGTGGCCGGGTATTAAGAAGGTTGTAGTAGAGTTCGTTTCACAATGCCTCACTTGTCAGCAAGTGAAGGAGGATCACCAGGTACTAGCAGTCTTGGTACAACCCTTGGAGGATCTGGAGTGAAAGTGGGATGAGATATCCATGGATTTCCTGATGGTTCTCCCACATACTTCAAAGGACACGACTCCATTTGGGTATCGTAGATGGACTCACCATGTCAGCACACTTCCTTTCGATCAGATAGAAGGGCTTAGTAGAGAGCTTAGGGTGTCTCTATGGTCATGAGATCATATGGCTTCATGGTGTGTAATCATATATCGTCTCCGATCAAGATGATCTCTTTACTTACAGGCTTGGGAAGGGGTTGTAGGAGGCTTTTGGGACATAGCTACACATGAGCACCGCCTTTCATCCTTAGACAGGTGGGCAGATGGAGAGGACCATTCAGACACTAAAGGTCATGCTCCGTGCATGTTTCCTTGACTTTGGCTGCAGCTGGGAAGATCACCTACCTTTGGTGGAGTTTTCATACAACAACAGCTACCACACCACCATCGGGATAGCAATATACGAGGAATTATACGACCGACCTTGTAGATCACCTCCATGCTGGGCTGAACCAGGGGAGTCAGCACTTGTAAGACCAGAGATGGTTCAGGCTACAACAGAAAAGGTGTAGATCAACCAGGAGAAGATGAGGACTTCACATAGCAGACAGAAGTCCTATGCCGATTGGAGACGGAGACCACTAGAGGATAGTGACCACGTTTTTTTACGAGTCTCACCTCGACGTGGATTATAGAGATTTGGCTAGGGAGGAAAGTTATATCCGCGATTTATCGGACCTTTCTAGGTCCTCAGCAGAGTAGTTGAGGTGGCATTCTGCATGGACCTTCCACCTCAGTTGCACCGGGTGCACGGCGTCTTCCATGTATCTCAGCTGAGGAGAAACATGCACAACCCAACCCACATCATCGATCACGAGGAGCTGGACATCAAAGATGGGGCGACATTCTTAGAGGTTCCGATTGAGATCGAAGATTGACAGGAGTGGGTCCTTCATGGATGATCAATTCCTTTAGTACGCGTTCGCTGGAAACATGGGAAACTTTAGGAGAGCACATGGGAGAGGGAGCCTCTAATGAGTGCTCAGTACCCCCTTTTTGTTTCCATAGTGTGTGGTGCAGCTTTACGGGGACGTAAATCCTTGAGGTGGGAGTAATGTAAAGACCCGTAAATTTCAAGGAAAATTTCTTAATTATTTGGAATTATACGAGTACGCAGTTTTTGACAGCACCTAATTCTGAGGCCCGATGTTCCCGTAATAATTTTCTAAAGTTTAGCTCGGGTATGTTCAGTGAACGAACAAGCGGGTTTTTCTATCTTTTGAAGCGGTTCTTGGAATTGAAATCAGAGGACACTGATGAACTCACAGTGCTGCTATTTTCTTAAGGGATCCTTTACTGCTGTTGTGTTTTGTGCGAGTTGAATGTTTTTTTAGTTCTTAATAATAATCTAAATAAAATTGTGTGGTACATGATTTTATTGGTGAATTGGTTATTTTCTACCAAGTGTGGATATTTGTGAGGTGGGGCCCACACGAGCCCCAACCTTTACCCCCCAATAACACTCCTTCAACTCCCCATTAATTCCCTGCTCTTTCCTTGACAACTCCACGCTTTTATTGTGGTGGAGCCTTCCCACCTCCCTCTTCCCATTAATTGTGCCAAATCTGATAATTAATGTCTGCATTTTTTTAATCGACGCCTCTTTTGAATTAATAGGAATTTCATAGCCATTCTATTAATTGGAGAGCCTCCTTAATTCCTTACGTTGGTAAACCACTTTTGTTAAAGGGGCTCTGGGGAATTAAAGAGGTGATCCTTCATCAACAAAGTACAATGTTCTTCAACGAAGAACATTACTGGCAAAAAATGTGAAGGACTTCTTCCAATGACGTATATTCCTTAGACGCACCTCGACGTCAAGGATCCTAGGTCACCTAAGACAACGACCCATCCTCCATTGTTGAAAGGATGACACTATTCTTCCATGACGCCCAACTACTACGATGCTCGTCTTCCACAGCTCTATGAAGAACGAAGTCAACTACACGGTAGGGGGATTTGTATATTTCATTTATGTGAATTATAATCTCGAATATGGCGTTTCATTGTTGGGTGATGATTTGAACCACTAATGCAGTGGGTACGGACTAACGAACAAGTCTGGACCCACCGCATTTTTTTCGTGATGCACGGGATGTTGACGATGACAAGACGGGACCGCAATGGCGATTTGGGGCCTTTGTAGTGGATTTTGGATCCCGAGATGACCGCAGGCACAGACAGAAGAAAAAATGGACCACCGGAATGACTCTGATGGCCCGCGGAAGACCACAGCGGTGCCATGGTGCACCGCCAGCAAGGGCATGTTGTGGAACCTGCCGCATCGGTTAACGACGGATCCTGAGGCCGCGTGGGATCCTGGGAGACTGCGGCACCAGCCTGACGCCGCGTTCGCGGAACAGGGGGGTCGCACCCCCCGCTAGGCCGGCTGGCTGAGCCAGCACCTCCCCGACCGGGCCAGGGCGGGTCGCATGGACCGGGCCGCGCCCATCTGAACTGGCCACTCCCTACCTAGCCGGAACCGTACTTTGGTCGGGTCGACCCGGTTCGGGCCGAACCAGGGTGCGTTGGGTCGGGTCGGACCGGGCCCAGACCCTCCACTTCGGACCATTTTTCGGTCTTTTTCCCATAACATGAGTTACGAACCTCTGATCAACATACCGTCAGTTGCATAGGAATCCTTGGATAGAGACGGTCGTTTCAATATATTACCATAGAGGTTTTGAAAATGTTTGGGTATGGCTGGGTTGGTTCGAACCCAAAACCAACCAGGCCGTTGGAGCAGAACCGCTCATAACTTAAGGACCAAACGTCTGATTTACGTGCCGTAAACTATGTTGAATTACTTTTGATGAGACAGTTGTTTTGGAATAATTTTCCTAAGGTTTGGACGCATCTAGAGTAAGGTCAGGTTTGTTCTAGCTTAAAAACAAATCAGGCCCCTGGAACGGAAATGCCAATAACTCTTATACCGGGCGTCCGATTGACACACCATCTGTCACGTTGTGTTTCTTTTGACGAGACATAACATTGGGATACATCAACTCTGGACTTTGTGATAGTTGATGTGTCAACCCCCTTTTCTTGAGGAGGGGACCCTCCATATATCGAGCGTGTTGTGTGCGGGAACCCTAGAGCTGGTTGCGACTGCATCGACTATTGTACGGGAATCCTCTGTGCGTTCGACAGCGATGACTACCATACTATAATCCTCCTTGGGTTCAATAGCAATGAATAATGTTCTTGTAACATGTGTGGGTCTGGTAGAGTAGCAGGTCTTGTATCCTGTGTGGGTCCGACAGCTTAGTTGGACTTGTATCCTGTGTGGGTCTGACAGCTTAGATGAGTCAGTGACTACATCTGATCATCTCTATCGCTATAAAAAAGATGTATACCAATGTGAGCTGGGTCTTGAATTTCAATCATTATATTTGATTTGATTGACTATCTTTCCTGTGTGGACTGGGTTGTTCTTGGGCTTGAGAGTTGGAGTTGAACTGAGATTGATAACATAGGTATATGTATGGGCATATACCTAAGTAGAGTTGGTTGATTCTTCGTGATTTTTCCTTATCTTTGTGGTTTACCCATCATAGATTCTGGGAGACCTTCATGGGCCCCGGGGTCCCGAATGAGTATCGTATACTCATAGCTGCACGGGCTATGCCCGCACTACATTTTCTTGGGTGCAGACGATGGAAATCTCTGATCGCAGAGGAGTCATGTGGAGCTAGACAGTACCCGGAGGTGAAACACCTAGTGAGGCATGCACGGAGTGGACGAACGGACCCAAGGTGCCGAGGAGACCATCTGTACCCACCCTTCAGGTGGGATTCCCAGAGGATGACACGGTGTTGCTACTTTACTTTACTACTATTGTACTTTCCTTTTCAGTTGTAATGTACTTTCAGTTCGGTTTGCATACTTGACAATTTACTTTTTAGCATTTAATTTTGTACTCAGTTTACTTAGTCCATGCTTTAGTTCTATACTCTATTGTCTTTGTTTCTATCATAAAGGCAATACCTTCCCCTTATATTGGGATTTATGCCTTTGGTGCTAGTCGCCAACCCCTGGCCTATGGAAGGCGGGCTTGGGGCAGTCACGGCACGAGCCCCGAGGACGGGTCGTGCCATTAATGGTAATATAATTAATTTTATTATAGATGAGTTATTAGATGAAACATTAGTGACAATCATTTAGATTATTGTGGTGGTATTTTGATTATTACATACTCATTTTGTCGTATGAAGTAATATTATGAATATATATTGGTAAGAGAATATTTTATAGGTTATAATAAATATATAGTCATTTTTTTCAATTATAAAAATGGTTTCATCACCATTATTGAAAGATAAATTGAAAAATGAAGGTTCTTTATTCACGAAGGTTGTATACCAGCACCTCCCGGACGATGATTTTGTTTTTAAAATAAAAGGGATAGAGAGTAAGAAGATTGAGGATGAGTATTACATTAACATGATATAATTACATTATATATGTTTTATTGGAGTTATCATGATCATTTGGAAAGATTATGTTAGGAGAGAATTAGAAAAGAAGATAAATTGAAATGAAATCAATTGAAAAGGAAGTGGATTTACCTATTGAAATAACCACCTTGATAACCTCCTTTAGGAAAATGGTTTTGGTCTTTTGGAAAGACCAAGGGCTCTTAGAAGTGGGGAGGGACTAGGGAAGAGTATTTGGGTAGAACATTGAAATTATTCAAGGCTTATAGGAGTGAAGAGAATAGGAAGTGAGGGATGGTTTTTATAGTGGAAAAGAGGAGGGGTTTTCCATTATTTTAATCATTATTTTATTATTTTGGATCAATAAAATGAATAGTATTGATTATTGTGAGTGAAAATAATAATAAGTTCACATGACTTCTCAATAAGGGCCATTTACATCATCCATGACTGAAGAAATATGAAGAAATACATTTATTTATCATATTTCATAAATTATCAAATTTCAATATTCACCAAAAATACATGTATTTCAGAAAAAATGAAAAATATTTCCCTAACTATTTTTCAACATGTAGAATTAAAAACTGAAATCTATTTTATCAAAATAATTTTCTTAATATGTGAAAATTATTTTTTAAATAAAATCATTATTTACTTGAAAATTCTAGATTTTAAATTTTAAATTGATTTTATAATAAATTCCAAACTTATCTGAGGTCTCATAAAATTCTCCTAAAATCATAGGAAACAAATACTGATTTGGGACTATATTTTATGAATATATATTCTCTTTTAAATAAATTTATTAATTATAAAATTTTAATTATATATTTATCATTCAAAAGAAAAATACCAACACTTAATTATTAATTCTATTTCATTTACAAGGTGCCTAAATTTTATTTATACATTCATGGGTGAGGTTACTATTCACAAGGTCATAATACTATTCATAATGGAAAAATTACTATTCATAAGGGTACATTACAATTTAGAAGGGTAAAGTAACAATTCACTAAAAAAGTGAGTTGACCCTATCAGACTCTAAATATTTTACTGAACGCAAACATGTATGTCGGTATTTCGAAATTCAATTCACAAAAGTAAAAAAATAATGTTTATTGGATATTTTATAATAATGTGTTGTTTCATATAGACTCATTATTTTATGAATTATATATTAATATTATTTTTAAATCCTTGGAGTGTAACATATTTGTGTCTGATTTCATTGATTTCTATTTCATAATTTTATAAAATAATTAGTTATGATTACCTTGTTACTAAGTCTCCTCATGTAAGCTATTGTTTGTGGAGTGTATATATATAAACATACCCAATTATCTCTGTCTATATCTAGTTTTATTTTTGTGATGCCTTCTGCAAACCTATGCACTCATGTTTGAGAAATGTGATGACTCATGCATTTTCATGTTCATTGTTCTTATGTGTTCAAGCTAACAGATGTGATACCGGTTCGATTTTGAAGTAAGGGATCATTTTAATTTTTTAATTTATATTTTTATGACTATATAAATTATGTTTTGGAAATATATTGTAAGGGATAAAAATTTTATGATCCGAATTTTTTCTATGAAACTCATATTACAATAGAGTCATTTGGTTTAACTCTATATTTTTATGGGAGTTTATGCATTTTTATCAAAATGTTTTAGAATTATTATATAATTATTTATATGATCAAATTTATTTTATGGAATAATTTTTGTCAAATAATGTTTTAGTACATGATGGCGTAAAGAAATTATTTATTTAATTAAAAAATGATTATATTTATATTAAAACTAGGTTTTATTTATTATTAAATATAAATATATTTATTTATCAAAGTTTCATTACAGAATGAATTCATTCTTCTTTAATGTTACAGAATTCATTTTGTACATATTGATATATGTAAATAATTTATTTGATAATATATAAGTATTTTATTAAGTATATAACTAATTATAAATATATTATTGATTATTATTTTATATAAATGTGAATATGTATTTCATAAAATGAAATCATGTCAACATTTTTGTCATGATTATGATTTTTTTATTATACTTCTATAATAATGCGCATAACATGTCTTCATGTAATTTTATAATTAATAACATCACATTTGCATATAATCATGGCCATGTGTTATGAATAACATCAACATTATTTTCATTCTTAATAAACTCATTTTTTCAATTAAAATATTATGGTTTACATCCACAATTTTTATGTAGAAGGATATCTTCAAGATTTAAAATGTTTTATGTTTCTTTTATAAATTTATGTGCGAAAAATAAATATTTATTTCTTATAATTATCGATTATTTATATGAATATAAAATTAATATTGTTATTTGTTTTATTCAAAGCATTCATACTATCATATTGTTATTTTATGCTTCGAATTATTTAATCAATCATGTATTAAAAATTCATATTGAGGTATAAATAGTACAATTAATCACTTTAATTAAATTTATTACATGAAATTATAAAAGGAATTTTGGATTCATGGACAGTTCTTGCAGAGGTTCGTGACATGATTTTGGGTTGTAACAAAACCCACTTGTGGTATCCAATGAAAGTAAATTTATACTAATATAAAAATATAAGTATAAATGTGTATTTCATTTCAGTGACTTGTTTTCAAAATTTAAAACAACAGGGAATTTATAAATATTTAAAGAATGACTAAAATGTTTTCAAAAAATTTGAAACATGAATATTGTAAACATGGAAGGGAATTGGGGATTAAACCTGTCATTCGTCAAATCGTAAGGCCAATACAGCCTTCAATGATTCATGTGGATTCAGCACAGTGTTTTGTTTTTAGAAGCTTGTGTATTGTTTTTAGAAAATCATTAGAATATGTTTCATGCAATTTTTAACGGAATTATTTTCTAAAGAAAAATAGTATTTTTAAAGCATAGGTAATATCAAAATTAAGTATTCAAAATGTATTTCTAAATGTATTTTGTAAATTATTTTACAAATAATATTTAAATTATTTACTAATGGTTTTAAAAACCCTTTACTTGGAAATTTAATACTCACCCCTTGTTTTAATATTATTTTCATAGGTATAGTAGTGTTCCTGATGTCATTCACTTTTATTAAATAGTTAAATCACCTGATGTATTTACATTTATCTCTTTTTTTATTATTTCTGTAAATTTTGATTAAATTTTAAGCTTTTTATCTAACTCTCCAATTCCTAGATTAGTAAAAGGTTACCTATTTTATAATATGTTTTGTAATTATTTATTTTCTTATATGAAAAAATCACAACATATTTTAAGCACTGAATCTGGGAAATTAGGTTCTGGGGAGTTATAGATCCTTTTCTTGGAAAAATTAATAATGTTCTTGGATTTAATTTTTATTTAAATTATTGGAATATGGGTATAAATGTGTCAAAGACTTAATTTAGTTTTTCCCATGTTTAGAGAATTCTCAAAGTGGGGTATTTGAATTTTTATGCATAAACTTGTAGTTTCTGCATTCTGTTGGGGATTTACACAATATGAAATGTGGTTACATAATGTGAAATCTCATCCAAATAGATTTCATGAAATAGTTTTAGGACATGTTGGTTTTACATGACATGTAATATGATCATGAATTTTAATGTGAAAAATAGGATTTAATAAAAAGGCAACATTTTTTCAGTATATTTTAGAATCTTGTAGTACACATGATTCTTGCTCAAATTTACCCAAGTGATTAAGGTAGAACGGTCCTTGTAGTCTAGCTTGGGTTGTCGAATCCTTAGAGACCTAAGATGTAACCTATAGACACGCACATTCTAAGGATTGTTTTTTTCTATGAAGTGGCCAAATCGGGTTGATTTTAGATGGGTTTAAGTTATCACTAATAGTTTTAAGTTAATTCAAATTAAGGCAATGAGTTGATCCTAGGTTATCGCTTGGGGTGGATTGGATGAATTCCTTTCTTAATGATTTTAATTTCTTATAATTGAGATGAGTTCATTTAAGAAGATCAAACATAATCATCACTTACTAGTTTAATGCCTACACACTTTAATACTAATCACCTATAAACTTGAAGGATCAATGTTTTGAGCACATCAAGGTAAAGGTTCATATTACCACATGAAGTGTGTAGCTTTAAATTCAACAAGGATGATGGAGTTTAAAAATCATCAAATAAAAATATCATTTAAAATAAGTGATTACACATTAATGGGGTGATAAATAACATCCAATCCAGACCCTTCCTACTCCCTTGGATCAACCCATAAGTGGGTTAGCCCTCCATTGATTCTATGGTTTCAATGGAAGCGGAAAATAGACTCATGAGGGAGGAAATGGAGAAGTAAAAAAACACAATAAAATAACAATCACTCCACCGTTGTGTGATAATATTACAAGGTTTGGTATGAACAAGTTCACACCTTCAACCAATGGTATCAAATTGATAAGGAGAAGAACAGAATAATAAGAGAAGAAGAACTTTTATTATGAAACAAGTATGAATTTAAACAACTTACATTTGGAAGACAAATTTGAGACAAAAAAATCGTAGAAAAATATTACAATGAATGAAAGCTCAAAGATGATCAAATCCTCCACCACCACTTTCTGAAATAGGCATTTTGGGAGCCTTGGTTTGAGCCTACAACAGTAAAAATCATCTCACTTGATTATGGTAGGCCTATGGTGGTGGAAAGTTTGTGGAAGGAAGACTTTCCACCCCTGACTTGAAAAGGCATCCAGCTTGCATCCACCAAATATAGGCGCATTAAACACCTTCTAGATGGACGAATTTGGGTGGGCCATAGAAGAATTAAAATAATCTCCAGCTTTCCCTTAACATCCTATAAAATATCAGCACTAAAAGAGTTATGGTTTTTGAAATATGGTTTAATTGGTGGGATGTTTTTATGGGTCGTAGAATCTAGCTCAGAATGTTATCTCTAACTTGGGTCGCCTAAATTACCACAATGGAAGCCGAATTATCATTGTATCCTAAAGATTGATTTGTTCCTATACATGTCTTCTAGCATCCAACGAAATTTGGGATTCATTGGGACTGTATGGTGGGCCCCACATTCGAATCTGTGGACTGGTGTCCAATATGACTTCTCCATAATTGTTTCCTCATAACAAAATATCCCCATCTTCTTCCATGAATTCTCCATAGATCCCTGAATGAAACATGTTCATATTGAAGTGTAGATCAATTTAAAAAAATATCAAATTGAAAAATAGATAATTAAATTCCTTAAAATCAGATGAATCATTGGGTACTTTAAATGATGTAAAAAATGTACCACATAATAGTGCATTTTAAATAAGAATTACAATCATAATATGAAATGATGTTCAATGTGTAAAATGCACTAAAATGATGATTATGAATAATAAATCACATGAATATTATATATATTAAAAATGAATATTAGCCTCATTTAGTGGCCAATCACACCCCCCAACTTGATTTTTGCTAGTCCCGAGCAAAATGTATCTCAAAAATATGAAATTAAAATTCCCTTTTCCAAAAACATTTTAATACAGAATGATCACAAAAAACCCTTATAACAAACAGTCATGAAACCCATCAAAATAATTTAATACAAGATAGTTTCATAAAAAGATCCCAATCCCAAGCCCATTTCTTTGTTCAAATTCATTTCCATATTTCATCCAATATCAATTAAGTATGAGGATGTGTTGTGCATCACAATAGACATGGGGGTTCATCTTTATTCAAGGGGGAAATTATGAATGCACTATGTGGAATCACATTTCAATATTAATATGAGTATTCCATTTTTTTTATTATATATTTTTTTCGTTTTTTTTTTCAATTTTTCCATGGTAATTGAAATTGCACTCAAAAGAGTCAACCCCTATAGCGAGACTTTGCCGATGACTCCCAGTCTCAAAGACCTTAGGGAACCAAGTGAATCCCACATACTCGGGCATCATCTCAAGTTAACTCAGTCAAAAACAAATTAAAATTACTAAAAATAGAGATAAAATTACTAACTCTGGGCCAGACAACTATGGAGTCACGGTCCCCAAGTGCTGAAAGCCACGCATTAGGTCATTTCATTGCTCTACGCGCAAATTTATTATTATTTTATTTTTTTTATTGAATACTAATACTAAAACTAAAATGATCACCAAACTATTTCTATTTATTTGGGGGACCCCATGAACTCAAACTAATACCCTACTATCCAAAGGACATGCATTGTGATCTTTTTTTTATTTGGATGAAAATATAAATGATGAAATATCACATTGGACAGCCACACATTCCAAAATCTATGCTCATGAAATTATAAAAGGATTAAAATCAGAATCAGGGCATGCTAAATTATTTAATATTCAGTTTCAAAGTCTGTAATGTGTATTACCATGTTCAAAGTTAAAGTAAATTTTCCTTCCATTTACACTTTTTTCTTCTTCAAATCATTCTTTTTTTACACAAAAACATTTTTCATTTTATCTCCCCCCCAACATAAAACAAAACTGTCCCCAGTGTTTCATGAAATGGAAATTTAGAAGAAGTAAAGGAAGATAAGGGAATTTCAAGAAGGAAATTGAAATATGAGGATCATGGAATGAAGTCACCTGGTGGTTGAAGTTGAAGTTCTTGCTGCTCCAAATTAGTCCTTTGATCTCTTGGGGGATGTAGGCACCTCCTTGATTGAACATGTATCACCCAAAATAGTCCTTGAATGATACAAAGAAGAACAAACCAGACAAAACAAAGAACACGATGACTTATTTAATTCCAAGTATCATCATTTTTAGGGTTTTCCCGGTTTTTTATCAAACTAATGATACATTGTCTTCTTTTAAATTTATGGGTAAGGTATTACTTTGGGATCACACCGCGTGACACAGATGAATACGTTACTCCCCTTTTATACCCATCCATACTCATAAAAGAAGAACATGTCAATAGTATATTTTTTTATTAAATATGAAAATTATTAATTAATCATATTTAAAATATAAAGTTGATTAAAACAACAAAATGATAGGAAACTTGAAAACTATGGGTTGCCTCCCATGAGGCACTTTGTTTAACGTCATTAGCTCGACTTGGACCCCATAACTTACCCAACACCAACTTTCAATATTTTAAGGACCACATGTTTCACCAATTCTACTAGGTTAAGATTTATTCTATTTTTATAATTTGTTTCATGCACAAACCTATTTTCTAAAAAGAGTGGTAAAATCCAAGGAATGTCAGAAATAGTTGATCTAGTTTCCTCTATAGTCTTTCCTAAGACATCAATTATCATTCCAACTTTTTTGGTTTCAAGATAATAAATTGTGAAAATTGGAACTTTTTGGCTATTCCTAATGAATGGAATCTTGAGGGTGGATGGAAAGTTCTTTCATTCAAGTTCGGGTAGGATAACACTTTAAAACATAGGTTGGAACTTTGAATCAAGCTCAATTTCATTTTCAAAATTTCTCAATATAATTGGTTCCTTTTGAAAAGAAGATTCAGCCAAAAAAATGGAAAGATCAATTTTAGGAATGGGTATGGACTCAATGTTTGTGATTTCTCTCAATGGTTCAATGGATGGTGTTTTTAAAAATTCATCAATGGAGTTATACACAGGAGACTCAATCAATGATGTCAAATTGTCCTCTTTTGAATCCAAAAAGTCAATTTCCTCCTGATTTAAAGACCCTTAAGCAATTAATTGATCCTCTTTATCAATCCCAAATCCAAAGGTTGGTTCTTCAATTAATTCATGTGGGGTTTGTGGGAAACTAGACACTTCACATAAAGTTATTGAAGGGATAGTTTGTGTAGGGATGGTTTCCTCACAAGTTTTAATTATTTTTAGTTCTAACATCAATGATGAAACCTAAAAATTCATTATCTCCATTTGTTGACATAGTTTTTCAAGTAATGGATATGGATTAGTATGGATAAGGGGTTGATCCGAATGGTCTATTCTAGGTGGATAATTATGTTGTTGGTATTGCACAAGAGGGTGTTCAGATTGGATTTTTGGGGACTGAAACACATTATATATTGGAATTTTTTGTGGATAATAGGAGTTAAAATATTGTGTCTCAATTGGTTGTTGGTTATCCCACCATTAGAAATTAGGATGGTCATTGTACAACACACATGGTGTTGGGTGATCAAAGTAGGGATAAGTTTCCCATGTTTGGACTTGTTCAAAATTGATTTCCCTAAAAGTGAGGGGGTGATAATAGAGAAGATGGATAAAAAAAGATGATAGTGTCTAATATAACTTACTTAGATCCCCAAAAACGGTGCCAAAATTTGATTCTTGCTCAAATTTACCCAAGTGATGAAGGTAGAACGGTCCTTGTAGTCTAGCTTGGGTTGTTGAATCCTCAGAGACCTAAGAAGTAACCTATAGACACACACTTTCTAAGGACTATTCTTGGCTATTAAGTGGCCAACTTGGGTTGATTTTAGATTTTTTTAGGTTATCACTAATAGTTTTAAGTTAATTCAAATTAATTCAATGAGTTGATCCCAGGTTATCGCTCGGGGTGGATTGGATGAATTCCCTTCTTAATGATTTCAATTTCTTATAATTGAGATGGGTTCATTTAAGAAGATCAAACATAATCATCACTTACTGGTTTAATGGCTACACACTTTAACACTAATCACCTATATACTTGAAGGATCAAAGTGTTGATCACTTCAATGTAAAGGTTTGTATTAGCACATGAAGTGTGTGGCTTAAAATTCAACAAGGAAAAATATCATTCAAAAGAACTGATTACACATTAATGGGTTGATAAATAACATCCAATACAGAACCTTTCTACTCCCTTGGATCAACCCATAAGTAGGTTTTCCTTCCATTGATGCTATGGTTTCAATGGAAGCGGAAAGTAGTCTCATGAGGGAGGAAATGGAGAAGTAAGAAAACACAATAAAATAACAATCACTCCACCATTGTGTGATAATCTCACAAGGTTTGGTATGAAAAAGATTACACCATCAACCAACGGTATCAAATTGATAAGGAGAATAACATAATAATAAGAGAAGAAGAACTTTTATTAAGAAACAATGATGAATTAAAACAACTTACATGTGGAAGACAAATTTGACACAACAAAACCGCAGCATAACATTACAATCAATGAAATTTAAAATATGATCAAGTCCTCCACCACCACTGCCTTAAATAGGAATTTTGGATTTCTTGGGTCGAGCCTCCAACAGTACAAATCATCCCACTTGATTATGGTAGGCCTAGGGTGGTGGAAAGTTTGTGGAAAGAAGACTCTCCACCCTTGACCCGAAAAGGCATCCAGCTTGCATCCACCAAACCAAGGCTCATGAAACAAATTCTAGATGGACGTATTTGGTGGACCATAGAAGACTTAAATTAATCTCCGGATGTCCCCAAACATCTGGTAAAATATCATCCCTAAAGGAGTTATGGTTTTTGAGATATGGTTTAATTGGTGGGCTGTTTGTCTGGGCCGTAGAATCTGGCCCAGAATTTTATCTCTAATTGGGCCACCAAAATGACCATAATGGAAGACGAATTAGCATTGTCTTCTAAAGAGTTATTTGATCCTATACATGTATTCTAGAATCCCACGAAATTTTGGATTCCTTCGGCCTGTATGGTGGGCCCCAAATTCGAATCAGTGGGATGGTGTCCAATCTGACTTCTCCAAAATTGTTTCCTTTCATCACAAAATATCCCCATCTTCTTACATGAATTATCCCTTGATACCTGAATGAAAAATGTTTATATTGAAGTGTAGATCAATTTAACAAAATTTTAAATTAAAAAATATATAACTAAATTCCTTAAAATCATATGAATCATTGGGTACTTTAAATGATGTTAAAAAATGTACCACATAATAGTGAATTTTAAGTAAGAATTACAATCATAATATGAAATTATGTTCAAAGTGTAAAATGAACTAAAATGATGATTATGAATAATAAATCACATGAATATCATATTTATTAAAAATTAATATTATCCTCATTTATTGGCTAATCAATACAACATGTAATGATATTACAAAACATGAAATCATCACGAGTTGGTATTTAAATGTGTTTTAGGGTCTATTTCCATAAAATTAATTTATATACATTATCCCTCTATAACTAGAAGCTCTCATGGGTGATTTCAGGGACCAATAACCCTTATAGAGCAGTTCATTTGATGATTGATCATTGTTGTTGCTACGATGCATTTCTATGGGTAATAATTACATCTCATAATTCATTCCTTTGATCATGTATATTTTATTAGATATGTTTATCATTTATATTTGTGATCAGATGGATTTTTCTATTGATCTATATTAATTTTATAACTTTCGTTGTCTTTGAAAACCTGTTCTCATAATTTCCGATCACAGTTGTCAAAGATCCCTATGTTTTAATTCTTTTGAGGAAGGTGTTTCTATAAATTTGATTAATAGAGTGAATTTATTATCATTATTGTTAAATTTATTTATTTTATTCATATAATTGAAGTGATATGTTGTTAAAATGTTTTTTGTAGAAATAAAATGCTTTTAAAAATTGTTTTTCTTTGAAAATGTATTTTCTGGATCTGGAATTAGGTTTTCAAGCACCGAAGCATATGGGCTTGTATTTAAAAATATTTTATTAAATTATGAGCATGGTTTTGAAAATTTATTTTGGATATTGGTACATTTTTACCCTTGGGTGAATCAAAAAATATATATGGGTAGTCTTAGAGTGTGTGTCACCACATAGAGGAAACCTTTTGGATATCAATTTATTGTGGCGAGACTCAATATATTTTGGATCCAACATTAAGTTTGTTTTGTAATTTGAGAGTCTAATTTATATTGTCTCATAGGCTAGGGCCCAATATTAGGTTCTTTTTCATTTAAAATTATTTATCATGTGATTATTTTTTCATGGATTTTTACTCATAGATTTTTTCATGATCTTGTGTCACATAGATTTTTAGGATATGTTATTTCATGGATATGTGTTTACTTGACTACCTCTAGATGCATGGATATGATTTAATATTTATATCAATTATACATGTCATATCTATTGGTTGATATTATGAAAAGAATTTATGAAAACCAAAGAAGGTAAAATGAATTACAAATTAATTTTATTTATGAAAATTATTTTAAAAACACCTTTAGTTTTTAATGCTAGAACCATTTTATTCTTATTCTTAGAACATATATAGAATGTATGGTGGTATCCTACTGGTAGTTTTTCTCACACCCTATTATTTTCCTTGGGATGTTTTATACTTTTTATTTCTGGATTCACATAATGAAAATGGAATATTATTTCATGTTATCTTTTCCTTTGGTTATTTCCTTTTTAGTGGGGTGGTTTGGAGGTGATTGTGGGTAACATAGAGACATGTTGGTATTTTTTTATTCAGAATTTCGGGTCTGGATAGTTTGTATTGTATTTTATGTATCTTATTTTATCTTTTACTTTTATATATAACTCTTTTTTATGTCTTTTGTTGTTATATAAAATTAATTGTTATGCATTCTTACTTTACCTCATCATGTGATGGTCAAATCAGGTGTACAGTTTGGTTGACCCAGGATGGTCTATTACAAATTGGTATCATAGTAATGTCCCAACTTGGAGTTTTTTAAAAATTAGTGAGTTTACTTTTGTGTCTTGAGTTTAAAGTAGTTATGACTATCAGAATTCAGATTGTTGGAGCGGAAAAGGGGCCTATCTAGCTGACCTCCATGGCTCAAATCAAGTTACCATGGGTGATTAGGGAATTCAACGAAGTATAATACCTGGTTTTTTGACTCATTTGAATGAAAAATATATGAAATTTAATTGTAATCTATTTTTTATTAATTTCTTTCATTTTTATGAGTTATTAAATTACTTTAAAATCTTGTTTTTTTGTGAATTTATATGAATTTTAGATGTGGTCCAATAATTTTTGGAACATTACCATGGTCTAATTTGTTACTATATTCTGTTTATTAGTAAATTTCTCTATTAATATCTCTTCTATGTGTGAGGGAGGAAGCTACAATATATATTCCATCGGTGAATCCTCCAGTGGAAACGTCTTTGGTAGAAGTCATTATCTTCTAAATTCAGACTCTGGGTCAAGTGGGTTTCTATAACCCATGACATGTGGTGGATCATAGTTCTATGTTTATTAAGAATCATCCAAATATATTATAGGGTGAAAAATGAACACATGTATATGATGATAGGCTTGATTGGACTGATATTATATTCAATTTATTGAAGACAACTAAAGACTCGAAGGGGGTTTTCCACGTATGAGTTCAAGTGAATGGGAATGAGACAGTGGGAATCTATTGTGAAAAATTTATATCATGAGGAACATAACTAATTTTATTTTATAAAAATATTTAATCAATAGTTTCACCATGATATGTTATGTGTGGAAAAGTCCCAGGAGTTTTTGACCTTGGATTATGGGGAGAATACCGTTATGGAGTATTCTACCTGTTTTTCTGAGCTAGTTCATCTAACACTAGATATCATCACTAATGAGTACGATAATGATCAGTGGTTTGAGTTGGCATTGCGGGATGATATTATTTCGATGTTTATTGTCATATTATTTTCAACCCCTGTAGAGGTAGGAGAAAAATAATATTTGGATGAGGTAGACATTACGGGGAAGAATGTTTTTGGTGGATCATTATTTTTTTCATTTGTTATCCAAGGTGTATTATCTAGAATTAAAAGGAGATGTAAGGTTGGTTTGTTCTCTTTAATACTAGTTTCATGGGATTCATCAACACAACAATAAATTATTTTATATCAGTGTGGGTTATTGTTTCATACTAGTGCTAACTGTAAGGAGGATTCTCAAACCTATCATCATTTTGAATTACCAGTCCATCTAAAGTGTTTCTGTAAAAATATTTCGCAGGTTATTAAGTCATGATTCAATCTCACCAAGGTTTCATAGGTTTGTAACGGTTCTTCCAGGGGTGGTGGGTCAAATTCTTAGGCTATGTTGGATATTCCTAAGGCCAAGACCAGATGTCTTTATCCAACTAAAAATGCGGAAGAGGAATATGAAGCATGACCAGCTACTGCTAGTGGTATACTGTTTATTTACTATGCTATGGTGATAGATTTTTTTGATATATGTGTTAATCATTATTTTATATCTTCAATGATATTTTATGTGTTGGGAATTCATTGGGAACTAATTTTATACGTGTTGGATCCTTACTCGCCATTGGTAAGGTCTAAACAAGGTTTCAAGATTCCAATGTGTCAGGTGATGATAGAAAACATTTAGGTAGAATGAGACTTCATTATTCTTTACCTTGAAATCTTTTACATGATTATAAACATGCGTTGAATTATCGGTGTTAAGGGTCAAATAGACTGTTATTTCTGATAGGTACAATTCTTATCTACTGATGGGATCACCCATGTCTTTGACTGTGAGTGGGACTCTAGATTTATATGTGAAGGTAATATTGTTCATTATGCCATTGTAATAATGTTTCCATTGTCAGAGACGTTTCTTTATGCAGCTGAACCTTTTTTGGGAGGCTAACTACCTATAGTGGTGTGTGCATAATCCATGGTATTTCTGAATGATTTTTATCATTTTCCGCCAAAGAGAGTGGACAAGTTTACTATTTACCCACTTTCTATTATGATTAAAATATCTATTCCATATTATAAAATGGAACCTATTTAGTTGGAGAGACATAAGGTCCAACTTCAAGAAATAGAGGCTAAAAGATTTTTTTTCAACCTACTGTTCCACTATGGGCTTCAATTTTACAATTTTTTAAAAAGGTAAATTGGAGTCTCATACATTTTATTGAATACTATGAGATAAATAAAGTTATAATTAAGAACTAGTAACATTTTCCTAGGATTAATGACCATTTTGACCAGCATAGAGGGGAATGTTTTCTTTCAAAGATTGACCTATAGTTAGGGTACCACCAGTTCAGATTGTAAGAATTGGATGTACCTTAGATATCTTTTCAGAATGGGTATGGTCATTTTTAGTTTCTGGTTATGAAATTCTGTTGACTGACAATCTTGTGGTTTTTATGGATATAATTAACTGTACTTTTAATGGGTTCTTGAAATCTATTTATTTTGTGTTTGTTGATGATATTTTCCATACTCAATATTAGATAAGGAGTACAAGGACCATTTTAATATAATTCCTCAAACTTTGAAGAAACATCATCTCTATGGTAAGATTTCGAAATGTTAGTTTTGTATTGGGGAAGTGAAATTTATGGGGAATGTGATATCTAATAAGGACATCTCAGTGGATCATAAAAATATACAAGCTATTACATCCTAGTAGTATCGTAGAAATGTGTTTGAGAACCAGAGATTCTAGAATGTTCCTGGTTACGGCAGGTGGTTTGTTCATTATTTATCCAATATTGTATATTTGATAATTAATTTAACCCATAAGGGTAAAAATATTGAGTGGACAGACAACTATACAATATCATTTGTGAAGATTTAAATGAGATTTAATTCAGAACAAATTTTGATTCTTCTAGATCCAGGTTTGGGTTATGATGTTTTCAATGATGTGTTCGGTATGGGTTTATGATGTTTCACGATGTAGGGGAAATTTTGGTTGCCTTTGGTTCATGAAATATATTCCCACATGACAATAACTAACCTATACATGATATTATATTAGCTGTGATTGTGTATTAACTCAAAATATGGCATCTATATCTATTTGGGGATCATTTTAAAGTGTATTATGATCATAAGAGCCAGCAATATATTTTTACTCATAGTTATATGAACATGAAACATAGATAATAGGTAGATTATCTTGATCACATTGATTTTGATATTTTATAAACCCCTATGAAGAGAAATGTCGTTTCTAATATGTTGAGCATAAGATTTTCGATAAAATCTTGGAAGGAATTAGTCGAGGAGTGGAATTCAATGAGTTTGTATTCTAAGATGATATTGGGGTGGAAGAGGTTGTTAAAAATGAATTGTTGGTATGAAATATGAATCATATTTTGATGAGTGATATTGGACTGAGTTGGTGTTAGATATCACCTTCCAGTGGTTTAGTGAAGGACATAATGGTGGGGAGACCGCATGTGAGTGGTCTCTGTCTCCCAGAGGCACTTTGTGCTTCTATGGTAGGTTTGTGGTTCTGTGTTCCCTGATAAAAGTGTTTTTATATATTTTTAACACGTATTGTTAGTCCATGCACCCTAGGTATACCAAGATGTTTCAGAACTTGAGACATTGGTATTGGATGTAATGGATGATGTGGTTGATTTTAGATTTTTTATTGTACTATCTTCCTTGTCAAATAATTAAGGAGTAATACCAAAGACATGAGGATATGTTCTAACCTATACCGATACCAGTATGTAACTAAGATGAGGTCTACATGGATTTCTTCATTGGATTTATATAGGTTCCTAGTTGGAAGGATGAAATTTATGTGATCATTTATTAAATCATGATATATAAAAATTTACTCCCTATTAAGGAGGTGAAGAAGGTGGAACAACTTGGGGACTTATATGTCTGAAAGATTGTGAATATCTATGGGGTTCCATTGAAAATTTTATCTGACAAGGATCCATGTTTCAAATACAGGTTCTATAAAGGATTTTAAAAGGTGATGGGTAACCATGTTAGATTGAGAATGGATTATCATACATATATAGGTAGACATATAGAGAGGACTATTGATGTTCTAGAGGATATGCTATATCCTTGTGCGCTTGACTTTGGAGGATCTTAGGAAAAGCAATTTCCTATGGTCATGTTTTCTTAAAAAATTTCTATGATTTTCCAATTAGGATAGTTACCTTTGAGGAATTTTTTGTGTGTCCATGTAGATCTCATTAACGATGGGTAGAGTTGGGAGATTAGTACTTGGCTGGGATGAGTCTCGTTGGAGAGGTGACGGAGATGGTGAAGTTAATCTGGAAAATATTGATTGTCAAACCGAGTCATCAAAAATCTTATACATACCATCATCATCAGCTAATTGAGTTTGAGTTCATGATTGGTTTTTTATTATAGTTTCCCCTCAGTTTAGACATCATCGGTTTGGTAAGTAGGGTATTTTAGCACTGAGGCTTGTGGGACCCTTTGAGATTGTTGGATGACTAGGAAGGGTGGCTTAAAAATTAGAATTTACATCTGGTTAGAAATATATCCATGAAGTCATTCATATTTCCTAGCTATGTAGGTATATACCAAATCCTTCTTATGTGATTGGATGAGAGGATGTTGATCTTAAGACTAAAATCAATTTTGTTGAGAATCTAGTTCAAAATAAAGATCATCGAGATAAGGTATTGTGTGGTAAAATGATTCCTCTAGTTTAGGTACCGTGGAATTATAGAGGGATATCCATAATATTTGAGATATAGATTTTTTGATGAGGAAGCAGTGACCTTCACTTTTTTCAAGACTAGGAATATGAGGCCTTTTGGGGGTCAAAATAATTTATATGGGGTGATTGTAACACCCTATTATGATTTTAAGAAACTCCATTATTAATTATTTTTTTATCATATTTTTGGTTTAATTTCTAGGCTTTTATGGGATAGAGAACCTTTTCTAGGGAAAAAGAACTTATTATTTGGGAATTTTTTATTTGAATTAATAGATTCAAGGTACAAATGTTCTATAGATTTAATGAGGTTCTTCCCACGTTTGTTCAATGATCAAAGTGGGGTTTTTGAGTTTTGATTCTTAAGCCTACAATTTATGTATTCTAAATATATACTCTGTAAGGGGCTGACACAATGTTCAATCGTCACCTCACAAGTTTTATTAAATAAGTTCCAGAAGTGATGGGTTTACAAGATCTTTAATAGGTTCATGATGTCTAATGGTGAAAATTTTTGATTTAATAAAAAATAAATGGTATTTTTGTTTTTTTTAGAGAAGACAGATATCATTAATAAAGAAGGTCAGCAGACGTAGATATGAAAAGCCATGAAGGTGAATTGTCCACCCAGAGATGGTTGGTAGCAAAGGGGCCCAAAGCCGCCAGCTGATGGGCCTCTTTGTTTCCTTCCCTGTTGGTAAAGGAGAAGGTGCAGAATGAAAAGCATTGTAGGAGTGAGATAATTCTTCTGATGATGAGGCCAAATGAATTGAGTCCACCATCGTTGTGGTTAATGGCATCGATTAGGGTGAGGCAGTCAGACTAAATGTTGATACCAACCCATCCACATTCCAAAGCCAACATCATACCTGCCAGGATGGAATTAGCCTCAGCTACTGCAGGTTCCCAAAAGGCATGATGTGATTTATACTTTTCAGCAATGATTTTCCCCAGATAATTACGGGCCATAACACTGAGGGAGACAAGAAAATCCTTGCAGAGAGACACATCCACGTTCATCTTAAGAATCCCTTCCATTGGGGGGTTCCAATGAGAGTGAAATGAGAGGGGAAAATCTGGCATATGATTTCCATTGTGGTGCTTCCGGCCCTCAATCCATGAAGTGGCCCGTTCAAACCAGAAATTGGGAGGTCTATGAATGTGATGGAAAATAACATCATTATACCAAACCCAGATGATTTAGGCCAGGGTGCAGAGTGATCCTGTATTAGATGATGAGATAGAGGAGCAATAGCGCATCAGGAGATCGGGGAGGTCAGAGGCCATGTCTAGTGATGAATCTGGAGCTGGGGTCCATTTATTCCAAATTTATTTAGCTCCTAGGCATTGAATGATGGAGTGCAAAGGGGTTTCTGGGATATTCGGGTAGAAAAGGTAGAAAACAACACTAGACATATGTCAGTAAATGAGAAGGCTCATGGAATAGAGGGTCCTCATGCACACATTCCACCAAAAGTGGCGTATTTTGGGGGGGGGGATGTTGAGATTCCAAAGAGATTTCCATGTTCCCTCATTCTGGCCGAATGGGTAGTTTCCAAGAGTAAGTCAGTATCCGGATCTCACCATGTATTCACCTGACCTATCATCACTCTAGAAGAGATGTTCGGGGACTACGCCTGGGACCCAAGATATGTTTAGGATAATTATATGGTCTCTTTCATTAAACCATTCATAGATCGTATCCAAACACCAACCCGTCCCTTGGTCTAAAAGGAGGCATCTGACTGTGGATTCTTCAAAGCCTAGTTGGACGTGGTATGTAGCCCGCATACCTTTCGTATAGATCATCCAGGGATCAGTCCAAATGTTGACAGATGAGCCATCTCTGATCTTCCATCCCATTCCTTTTTCCTAGAGCTTTCAGGCCCCCCAAATGCTTCTCCAAAGGAAGCTAGGACGAGGGCCAAGATAGGAAGCATGCAAATCTGTGTGGGGAAACTACTTAGCACATAGTACTCATGCACAGAGAGATGATGGATGATTAAAAAGGCATCATCCTTGCTTGGCCAACAGTGTGTCATTGAAGAGAAGAAAATTTTGTAATCCCATCCCTCCCTCCGATTTGGGTGTGCATAGTTTCTCCCAGTCCATCCGGTGGGGTCTATTCCTTCCATCATTTTCCTCCACCAGAAGTTAGATATAGATGAATGGATCTAGTTGACGATGGCCATCTGGAGCTTTAACATGGAAAAAATAGCTGGGGACAGACTGGATGACAGCTTTAATGAGGGTCTCATTGCCTTCTTTTGAGATTCTTTTCAGGTTCCATCCTTTAATTTTCTTCTCAATCCTATCTACCAGATATGTGAAATATTTATTTTTTAGACCGGCCAATCACCGTGGGTTGCTCGAGATACATCTGGTGTTTTTCAACAATATTTATGCGTACTGATGCACAGATTTCATCTCTCTTGGAAAGAGGTACCCCAGCACTGAAGGAGATTTCTGATTTTCCATGATTGATTGACTGACCAGATTCCCTTTTGTACTGGTGGATCGCTTGGCTGATCACCCGGCATACATTAATAGTTTCTCTGGAGAAAAGGAGGCATTCATTAGTGGAAAAGTAATGCAAAACTGGTGTACTTACATGGCAGACCTTTTCCCCATGAATAGATTTAGCAGATGCAGCCCTAGAAATAAGGTTAGAAGAAACATCAACATCCAAGATGAAGAGAAAAGGGGAGAGGGGATCTCCCTGGAAAAGGACTCGGGATGGAAAAAATCCTCAATTAAGGTACCCATTGACCCGGATTCTAAAGGAGACGGTCGAGATGCATTGCATGACCATATCTGTCCATTTAGTGAAAAACCCCATTTTCAGCATCATGACTTTGAGGAAATTCCATTCCACTTTATCGTAGGCCTTGGTCATATCCAGTTTCCAGGACATGGTTCCTATTTTCACGGTGGAGCATGTTTTTATAGAGTGAAACACTTCATGGGCCACAATTCCATTTTCAGTGGTCAGTCTCTTGGCCAAGAAGGAGCTTTGGTTTTCTGATATAATTTCATATAACCACGGTCGTAGTAGATTAACAAAGATCTTTGAGAATATCTTGTAAAAGACATTATAGAAGCTGATTGGCCTAAAGTCAGGGACCTCCAGAGGTTTTCTAATTTTGGGAATGAGGATGAGGAAAGTTTCATTAATGGTGGTAATGCTTGTTCTCTGGGCCCAAATATTCTTGATCATTTTTCAGATATCAGGATCAATGATGTCTCAGTATTTCTTAAAAAATAGGGCATGGAGCCCATCCGGTCCTGGGGCATTAGTGGGGTGATTCTATTTCAGATCTAGTCATATCTCTCCATCCATTACATCTTTGGTAAGCTACTGATTGATCTCATTGGTGATCACTGGTCTGATACATTCTTACACTTCAATAGAAATGATAGGAGTTCCTATAGTGAAGAGGTTCTGGAAGTAACATGTCAAAGTTTCGTGAATTCCACAAGTGTCAGAGACTTTTCTCCCATCTGGATGTGAGATGAAATTGATAAAAAATTTCCAGTTCCTAGATGATGCTTTCTGGTGAAAATACCGGGTATTGGTGTCCCCCTCTGAAATGTGGGTATCCTGTGCCCGCATAGCCTAGAAGATTTCCTTGACGCGTAGGTTCGTGACCAACTCTCTCTGAATGTCACCAATCATAGAAAGATTGCAATTGGATGGGGGTTTCTTGAGTTGGTTGTGCTGTTTCTTTTCAAGGAAACCATAGTGCCTCTCGGGATGGCGAAATTTATTATTCCTCTAAGATCTCAGATCAGATGCGACTTGTTATAGATTGAGGCTAACATCTTTGTGAGTAATGTTCTATCTTGATTTGACAACATCTTCGCATTCCTGGTCCTTTGACCAGAATCTTTCAAATATGAAGGGTCTGCTGTGTTGTTTGTTGCGTTCACCTTGAGTGCAGTCAATGAAAATTGGGCCTTTAGGGTGCTATATGGACAATTTACATTTCATTAATATAATCGCCTTCTCCCACTAGACCTTGAATCTATTAGTGAATATTTTGGAGACCTCTTACCCTTACAGATCAATTCGTTTGATGATTGATCATAGTGTTGTCCAAAATGAATTTCCCAATGTAATAGTTCCTTTTGGTTCTTCTTTCCTTTTGTTATGAATATTACGTTGGCTATAACTAGGTTTCAGATTTTTTACTAGATGTTTTTTCTAATCGATCTGTGTACGTTTCTTGGTGTTCTTTTTATTTAAAATTTTCTTCCATGGGTTCTAATCACTATTATTAAAGGAATCTATATTTAAACCATTTTAGGTAGGGTTTCTATATAATGGGTTAATACAATTAATTTTTTGTCATTATTGATAAATTCATTTGGGTTTTACATATAATTAAAGTGATATGTGGTTAAAAAGGTTTTCATTGAAATTATAATGTTTTTTTAAAACTGTTTTTATTTGATAATGAATTTTCATGTTCAGGAATTGGGTTTACAAACACTAAAGTGGATTGTCTTAGTATAGAAAATCTTTTATAAAATTTCAGGAATTGTTTTGAAAATGTTTTTTAACAATTGGTACTTCAAGAACAAATAGTGCATCAGTGGAGAGACGCATGTAGCCTTAGTGTGTGTGGGACCACTATGAGGTATCCATTTTAATGTTGATGGATTGTGGTAGGTCATGGTATTTGTTTGATCCAAAGTTATACCTTTTTAGGCTTCCGAGTGTCTAATACATATTTTCTCATAGGATATGGACCAATATGAGATGATTTAACGATTATAGTTATTTATCAAAAGATTATTTTTATCATTTATTGCTTCTCACTATTTCTATTATGAGGTTGTATGACATAGCTTCTTATGATACGTTATTTCCTTGATATGTGTTTACTTTCATACCTTTTGTTGCATGGATGTTTTTTTCCTAATTCAATCACTTATACCTATCATATTTAAGAGTGTATAATATCAAAATAATTTATGAAAAAAAAGGTAAAAATAATTTACAAATGAATTGTATTTAAGAAATGATTGAACTATTTTTGTTTTAAAAGCAAGAACTGTGACATTCTTATGGTTAGACCTTATGTTGACTCTGTGGTTGTATATTAATAGTAATTGTTCTCAGACCCTAATTTTTTTTCTTTGGTTGGTTATAAATGTTTTATGATTGGATATAGGTAAAAAAATGGGTATCTTATAGCATGTTATATTATCCTTTGTTCTTTGCCTCCATAGTGGAGTGGTTTAGAGGATACTCTTGGTTACATCGAGACATGTTGGTCTCATTTTTTCATACATTTGGGTTTATCTAATTTGGATTGGATAGTATGGATCTGGTTATATCTTATTTCATCCATATTGTATCCAATTTTTAAGTCTTGTATCATTATATACAACCCCTTTTTCTATTTTCTTGCATTACCTCACTATGTGATGGTCGGATCAGGTTTGTGGTTTAGTTTACTTAGGACGGTCTATTACATAGAATCCAAGGGACTAATTATAATTATTTTCCAAAACACACAATAGTTTGGACCTATAGGAATAAAAAATAGGCATTCATTAAGTAAGAAGATTTGAGTCATCTCCATTGATATAATATAAACTTGAAGTAAACAGAAATACAGTGAGGCTAATTAATTTAATTACTACTCACAAGAAATAAGAAGCACACAAGGTATTTGATTTGTGACAATATCCTACCCACTTTACTAACTAGTGTGTTGATATAGTAGGAGTTGAGAGTTTTGAATAAAATATTTGAAATAATGAAATATAGACAACCCCCTCAAGGATTTAGAGATCTTTCCCAAGTTATATATGTATTTCTAAATCGACAGATCTAGGATAGAAAACCTTTTTAGAACTTGTCCAACAATAATAACCTTAAATGCCTAAATTATTGAAACCCCATTATTCAAATAACATTACAAGATGTATTATAACCAACCAGACTATAAAATAACCCATTTCAAAAATATTAAATATTTTAATATGACCTCAACCATTGTAAAAACCCCTATATAGGAATAAAAAAATATAAATTTGAGAATTTGTGCACGGAACTGAAGGAATTAAGGAACCACATTAGAAATATAGTTGATATTATATCCAAAAAATTAGGAAATATACCATCCTAATCAATCCACAATCAAATGCTAAATTCTCTTTTTGTGATTATAAAAATATGTACAAAAATTAAATCACCAACCACCACTAACCCTAAACAATTTCCATTAGAACTTGATGAAAACCAAGTTAAAAATTTTGGATAGATTTTTGAAAACTAATATAGAGAGGAAGAGAAGAAATATATAGGTGAAGGATGGTCCAAGGATAATGAATCAAGCAACAACACTATAGAGGAATATAATATTGAAAAGGGACATCCCACTCCTTTTCAATTAATAATGGTTCAATTTATGAATATTAGAGATAAATAACATCAAAAATAAATTCTGGAAATGTTTTTAAATGTTGTGATAAATATTCCCAAAATGTATGATCATAATGAAATCCCAAATTATGATATGTTCTATAAGAATATTTACACTAAAAAAGGAGGCATATAGGTAATGTTTGTGTTATCTTAGGAAGAAGTACCTCATCTTTGATAGCACTACAAATTCATATAAAGTTTCAATATTTAGGGAAATTTCCATCCTTTTCCCCATTGGTTCAATAACTTTTTAAGAAGGCTTATATGATTTAGAAGCTTAAATAAATGTTATTCCCCATTATTTGTTTACTTATTTTCATATGGGATAATTAAATCTAATAATATTGTGGTCATAA
Source organism: Viscum album (assembly GCA_963277665.1). Lineage (NCBI taxonomy): Eukaryota > Viridiplantae > Streptophyta > Magnoliopsida > Santalales > Viscaceae > Viscum > Viscum album. The sequence continues at coordinate 675,202,718 of OY728123.1, forward strand.
CATGAAAACAAATCTATTTATTTCGTAATATAATTCTTAGAGGATGTGTTAGTTGGAGATCAAAATCTATCCTTACCATCATAGTTTTGTGTGTTGATCATTGAGTAATATTTAAATACAAACCACTAACCAATTATTTTGTGAAGACGCTTCTTAAATACAACTAATACAATCATCAATATACATAACAAAACAATCACCATAGAGTTTAGAGATAGCACTATACAATTTAAAATTTTGACCCAATGAAGAACCCATTAGAGGATCACTTACCTTTTACATGTTACCACATTGAATTGACTTGACTTAGTGATGAGTCCAGTCTGTTGTATGGAACATTAGAACTAGGAAAATATTAGATGATTGAAAATTCCATTGTTAGTGAGTCTATCCCAAAATATGGAATAATTGTTTAATTTTTGTAGGAAGAGGTAACCCCCTAATTAATTTATTGATTTTATTATTTATTTAATATTTTTCAAGTGTATATTTAATCTTCTGGGAAAAAAGTTAAAGCAATGAATGTGAGGAACCAAAATATGATTTTATCTATATAACATCCCCCAAATATAGAATTAAATCAATTTATCACTAATTTGAAATATATGTACTATATCTAAGAGGAAAAATTCATAATGATAAGGACTAATAACCAGCTCAATAAACAAGAACATAAATAGATTAAAAATTTTAGAGAAAATGTTTATGAAATATTTAGGACTTCAAGATATATTTAAGGTATCAATACCAATATCATCATCTCTATGCATGAGGGAAATTCCTATCTTTTTATGAAAACACAAAGGCGGTTGAACCTCACCCATATTTATGTTTTTACAAAGGAGATATAGAATATTTTATAAGTTAACATCATCAACCCTATTTTAACTTATAAAAGGTCTTACCCATTTACATTATTTCGATGAAAATGGTATTGGCCATTGTAAGTAATAAACAAGGTGAGTTTATCATTATAATAATTTAGAATAGACAGAGAATCTATAATTTCTTTAGGATATTGAATCAGGTTACTAGGAAATATCATTTCCTTGAACACTTTATTGAAAAATTATTGATAGATTAGAATGAAAAACTCACTATTGTTTTATAGTTACATTTGTAGGTATGCATTTCCTTATAGGGAAAAGAGAAAACAACACTTACATGTATCTTCATCACATATGCTTACAGAAAGATCCATTTTGACTGTCTAATTCCCCATATATATTTTATAGTTTCATGGTAATTGTATTGTCTGATCACATTAAGGACTTCTTGGATTAATTTTAGTATGACATAACTTTTTTTATAATGTATTTTGAACATTTATAGAAAAAAAATAGAATAATGTTTAATTAAAAAGTACTTAGTTTTGGACAATAAAAAGTGTCACATTGTATTGGAATGACTAATATAATTTGGCGATTTAACTAGAAAAAATTTCATTTTTATGGATAAATAAAAAAAAGTGAAAATTTTATTTCCATACCAAACACATGTAGCATATTTTTGATATTTTCTAGGAAATTACAAATTTTATAGGATTTTTATCAAAAAAATTAATAAATTGTTTTGTTTAACATTTTGTTAATTGTTTTTATTTAGATAAATTAATATCTTATTTTCTTGAAAGTATGTAAATAGTTTTTTTATGATCATACACCTATTCGATACATGATGATGAAATCATAATAAAACCCAATTATTGTGATATGGATGCTACTACTTTAAGAGGTTTATATAGAGATAAATGATTTAATAGGTGTTTAGAATGAACTTGATAACCACCTAAGAAGGCTACCAAACACAACATATGTTTTTATTCTAGATCAATAACCAATAGATAACCTTATCGCAAGAGATATTTAGTTAATTATTTAGTGGAAGGTTCAATGTTATGCTGAGATGGTAAAAAATTTTGTAACCTCTCAATTTCATTCTCACTTGAATCCTAAATAAATTAATTAGTATAAATATGAATAAAAATTGTATATTTGGGAATATTATTTTCTTTGGAAAATATATAATGATTAAGTGATAAGAATATTCTTACCTGAGAGTGAAATCATTTTTTGAATTTTTCCATGCACAAGCTTATACAAGGAAGTATGGGTCACAAAGGACTACTTGAAATATTTGGAAATTAAGAATACATTTGAACACATTATATAAATATTTGAATTAATTTTGTAAAAAATGTGAGAAATGTCAATTCACTCGAAACATATCAAAAGTATCATAAATTCATTGAGAGAAATTTTGGTAACAGTTACATTTTTCTTTCATTTGATTATGTTTCAGAATAGGTTAAAGAAAAAGACAGTAAGGATAATGATTCAAATTTTGAATATTATATTTTTAGGAATAACAATTTTTATAGTTTTCAAGTATCAAGAATATCAATTATTTATTAAGAAACCCATTTTTTAATGTAATAATTTAATATTTATTGAGGAGGTATGGAGAAAACAATATGATATCAACACTCTACCATCCCCAAACAAATATCCCAACTAAAATTTTGATTCAGCAGATCAATGTGATATTGGGTAAAACTACAACCCAAACTCAGAATATTTGTGGAAAAGGTAGGAAGAAATATTATATTCTTATAGGAAAGATTTAAAATCCCCCCACTATAAGGATTCCATAAAAGATGATTTTTGGAATGTTTTTTCACTTACCCATGTAGTTAAAATACAAATAATACTAAGAACTAAGAGGGGTAAATTTATAAAAGTACATTCATGGAAAGGAAATTATAATACAACTATATGGGTTGGAATAAATTATAATTTTACATAATGAAAAGTCACAAATTTATAATTTAAGAAATTGAGTGTCTCTTGAAAAGTTAATTAAATAGTAAGGCTTCCATCTAGTTGACTGGGTCTTATTATAAAACTAAATACATAAGATGATTTCGAGGTAAAATTTATTATATTTGTGAAGTTCCATTTATTATTACCAATATAAATCCATTTTGTGTTGTAAATATAATTACAGAATCTAATAATAACACATTCACTTTTAGTGAAAATAAGGTTAAAAAAATCATTGAAAACTTCCCCCAAGAACCTGTGGAGAAGATCACAATCCTCTAACATAATAACAAATCATACCCATCAGTATATACCTCTCCCGAACACTTAATTTGTTATTTTTATTCCATTTTTATATATTATTAATGATAAATCTATTATAATTAATTGAAGTCACAACATTATTTAACTATGGGGGAGGAAACCAGTATATTTTAGGAGTTTATAAAAAATATATTTTTTATATTTTTTTATTTTTAAATATTTTATATGTGTTTCATTTTAAATTCTTGTGTTTTTGAACCAATTTACATCAATTTTAATTCTCATTAAACTTTTTATTTTTTTATAATGAAGATAAGTTGATTGCACTATATAACCACCTTAAATAAATGAAATAATGAACTTTTTTTCAAATTATATGTGAGGAAAATTCAGGAAAGACCAATAATTTTTTAATATGATTCCATGAAATACTGTTGTACATTTTAATTGCATACCTAAGTGGTGTGAGAACAAAATTTTACATCTTCTTATGAATCCCTTATTTTGTGTCATAAATGAGATATTCTTTAATAACTATAACCTACTAAGTAATCAAATCAAAACCTGAAATAATTTAAGAACATATTCAATATAATATTGATGAATATTTTAATTTTTAATCCCCATTTTCAAATAAAATTATTTTAAACAATACATTTACATTATACCATTATATCCCTTGGAATAAATGAATAACCTTGTTATGAAACCAAATTGTAAGATAGATATCATTACCTACCTTATATTATAACTTGAGGCGTGATCTTGGATTGATTCAAGAGTCAAGGTGGAGAAAAGTGAACTACAACAATATATTTAAGTATATCTATATAAATGTAAGTAGGGAATTTTTATAACTTTTATATTGATAATTCTTGAAAAATATAGTAAACGTAAGGATGAGAGTAAGTCCTAGAAATCATCAAAGGCTGGACATTGAATTCTTCCAATATTTAAATTGAGAATTACCTCTATTCCCTTAAAAAATTAAATTCAAATTGTAAATTCCAATATAAATTAAAGGTTAAAAATCCCTAAATAGGAGAAATAGGGAATAAACATATCTTTTATGCTAAAATTATCTATGATGGAGTACTGAAGAATATGAAGAGGAGTTTGTAGGAAATATGGATCTATAATTCGGTATGCTTAAGTTTATAAATATTTCCAATAAGATCTAATTGTAATAACCTTGTGAAATTATTATAATAAGGTATCAAGATAAATTATATTTTCCGAAAAAACTAATGGAAATGTAAAATTCACACATATTAGAAGAAATCTAAATTACCTCTATACCTTTACAAGTGGAACCAATGTTAGTAAAAATTTCAAGAAAAACCTATTGTGAAAAATAAACAAGGGTAATGTATACTTATACTAAAATTGTAAAGAGGTTTAATATCAAATGAAAATTAAATGGGGTGAATCCAAATTAGTGAAAGATAAATAAAGAGTTCAATACATTGCTGGTGGAAACTAAATATCATGTATTATTATTCAAAAAAGTGTCAACCCTCAAATATAAACCTCTTATTTTTTTCATTTAGAATCCATCAACCATAGGCCTTAGTTAAAGAATATAAGGTTCTAATTATATGTTAAATAATTGTCTCATTGGGTGGATTTGAATAAATTCATTAATAATATAATGAACCTTTCATGAATATGGAATAAGAAAGTTTTTCCTAAAAATTAATACTTGAGTGTTCAGTGAAATATTTCATGAATGGTTTTTATAAGTGTTTATAATAGGACAAGAGAAATATAGTTCTATTAACTTTAATTAATTAATAAGTTTGAATTTCGATAATTAACAGGCACGATAATATTGGAAGTCATTTCATAAAAAATGGATATCATATTTTTTAGTATTTAAAATTTTCTTAACTAATATTTTTAAAGATTCATTTTCCCAGAGCCCAATGATTAGATTTAGGGTAATTGAAATTTTCAATAAACTCCTAACCTTTTATTGAATCATAATTACCCTTATTCTCACATAATTATTTATTGGGTAATTTCTAATAATTAATAGAAATAATTTTTTAAATGATTTGATTATGTGAATATTGAAGGAAATGGAAAATATTGGAATCTAATTTAGTTGCATATATTTTGGAATGGATTTCTATTAATTATTTTTCATCTTTATCTTTTGATGGATTGGACCATGTAATGTGAAATTGGATTTTATTTTAAATAAGTAAAATTTTAAAGGGTTTTTAAATACATGGTGGATGGTTATGGATTCTTCTTTTCTAATAAATCATGAAGGAATGTGGAATAAATGAGTGTGTATGAGTCATTTTATCTCACCTTATTCTTTTTAATCCACATAAATATGTGCAATTTCCTCAATATATTTTTGGAACTACCATTGTGAATGATTCATATGACTCAACATATGTGTGGTTTCTACCTATATATGAGTTAATATACTTCTACGTATGTTGAATTGTAACACACATATATGTCATTTTCTAGTGTGTATCTTTTATACCATTGAGGAAAATATCTAAACGATAATCACAAGTAGACTTTGGGGGACTCACATGTGATTTAATGTAAATATTATGGGTTCTAATTCATGTTTCATGTAACCAATCATAAGATCCCATATAGATTATAATATGAAAAATATTTCAATCAAGGAATAACGAAAAAAGATATATATTTTTTAAAATATTGGATCATCTAGAGATTTAATTCTATGAGGAAGAAAAAAACCATTAAAAATAATTTTTTTTGAGATATTTTATAAGAGAATGAAGTAGTGATTCTATAAAAAATTATGTTTAGGTTGAACAGAGGGGATAATGTTTTTTCAAAAGTTAATTGTAGAGGTTTCACTGTTGGTATTATTATATTAATTTTTGTTTTATGTATTCTTTAATGACATAATATTATCCATTAATATCCACTAACATTTGTATGGAGTGGTAAATATTTAGAGATTGGGGAAGGGAAGGTTTTCCTTCTATATTGCAGTATTCATACACATAATGAATAATACTCTCTTATTTTAATTTATTTCAGTTTTTGGGGATTATTTGACACATTTAACACCATTTTGTTTAATGTTATATGCTTGTTCATTTTTTTACACGGATAGAAAATTGGTAATCTACCTCCACGATATACAATTTTTTATAAATTAACTGGTTTTATTGAGGTGATAGTATCTATAAATTGATGGAATGTTTGTACGAATATTGAGTTAGTCATTAATGTTTTAGGAAATCTTACCCTATTGAGAATTTCCATGGTATTTGTGGTTTTGTTTACTATTTACATGTCTTTAATATTTTTTAAATAAAAAATAAGGGGGTTGACTAAGATGTCTCCACTATTAGATAACTCTTAATAATATCCTTCAACCTGAGTTGTTTAACGAATAAATTAGGGAGTCAAGTAATTATCATTTACTAAGATTAAGATTTGAATCATTTAAGGACTATGATAACATTGAAATTTTAAAACAAAACATAACCTAATCACCATTTTATATTATTAATTTAAAACTATTGAATCATATCATTTCATTGTTTTTAAAATAAAAAACAATTTCCAAAACATTGCTCCTTCTAAATAATGTGAAGTTTGATTTTTTGAACTCCTATTTTGATAAAACCCAAGTATTATCAATAATTTAACCTCAAAATTAATATATTTTACAACACCCCATCATGTTTAGTACATAATACCAAATTAACATAGGCATCCACAAGTAAAAACTCATGTTTAAATGATTCTATATCAATTTATGATATATCCTTTCCTCTCCACCATTTTTATTTTGTGTTATATGCACTATCTTTTCTGCACAATCCATTTATTCCATAAGTAGTTCTAGAAAATCCACCACTACACTTTCCTCCATTTTGGGATAATATAATTAATAATTTCTTTCATAATTACTATACCACCATGGGATTATACATAATAATGGCATTGAAAACAACTTATTTATGCCTATGAAAGTACACTCAAACCTTCCTTATATAATCATCAATGAATATGATGAAGTAAATATAAACACTATGGTAATGAACTGGGGTTGTTACCAATACACCAAAGTGAAAAAACTACAATATTATAGATCTTATTATTCCAAATACTGAAATTGAATGACACCGTCATTTTCTTCCCATTATCCCAACTCTAACTTTTTTTGATTTTAGTGTGATCATGAATAAACATGCCTCTAATCATTAGAGCATTCATATTTTTCTCAATGAGATATCGAAGACTAATATTCCATAACATTATATTTTAAAAATTTATACTTCTAGAAATTGTATCTATGTCTGATCATCCAATTTAATATATATCATGATCCATTAATCCATGGTCCACCATTATGTGACCTTGAGTGACTTTCTAATCTCGGTTGGTGAAGCATGTACTAAACCCAACCTCAGCTAATAAACCAATGAAAATAAGGATCTTATGTAGTTTAGGAAATATTAATACTTCATTGAGTCTCTTGAATCCATCATTCTCCATCAGGATATTAACATAAACATATATAACTATTTCCAAATCATAGTCATCTTCCAAGTAAATGTTATTCAATCTTCTAGCTACTTAATTCACCATGCATCCCTACTCTTATGTTGAGTGAAATGATACACTAGAATCATAAAACCATTCTATTATAACATTATAACTTAGTAATATACTGTTACTTCACTCAATAGTGCTTACGGAATTTGTACCACTGTAAGATGTTTATCTTGGGAATTCCTTACAACTTATGTAGTCCTTCTTGATATTCATATGTTTTCCATAATTCCTACAATTAAAACATGGTATAATCAACATTATATGACTTCTATCTCATGACATATTTTCCTATGTATTATTCACACATTTATTCTTAGGTGATCTCCCCCTTCCATCAATATTCAAGGAATTTTCTAAATGTTTTTGGACACCCCTTCTCTAGATATTTTAATTGATGATTAAATTCTTAATGTACTCAAATATAAGGTCAGTCTACCCATTAGAGTTTTTAATAGACATTTCCATAACATCCCATGAATCTAAAAGTGGTGATAACTATTCTATTTCTGAAACATCATCCATGAAAGTCACCTTCATAGATTCGATATGGCTCTTAGTCATGTAGAAGTCATTAACTTTATCTGAAACATGCATACATTTCGATAGATTTATAAGGAAAACCTAAAACATTCAAAAACATTTATTATATTTTGTAGTATTTTTGTATATGTCATCTTATGTTTCTATATAATATTCTATAGTTTTCATATCCCATATGTTGAAGGCCATGTTCTAGGAAGATTCCATCCTCATCAGACCAACCACATTCATATAAAAGGTTTACCTTCCAATTTTTTTTATATTTTCTAGCTGGACTCTAGAAAAAATAAGTTACAAGTCCTTTTGGATGAGATAATTGGCATGTTATCATTGAAATTGGTAAAATTTAATATTTATTAAACCATGAACTAGTATAGTGGTGAGTGGGATTTAAATCCACAGAGAGGGTTGTGTGAGTGTGTGAAACCAAAACGAAACAAAAAAAACTATAGAATTGATGTAATTTAAAAGGGAGTGTGAAAATAATATAACAATATATGTAAAATTTGACAAGAAATTTAAACAAGAGAAATAGATGTGGACAAAAATAAATTGATGAATTATGGTGCTGAATAGATCTCTATTGATTTTTAATAATTTCATTTCACACAATATAATAGTGAAAATTAATTCCAATCCTAAAATAAAAAGTTTCTGAAACATCTTATTTACATGTGATGATAAAAATAGTATAGTGAAATATTTATAGTAATTATTTTTTAATCATGTCTATGGAAATATAATATTCATTTATTGAGAAGAGATTCATCCACTTTTCCACTTTGTAGTATTTCAGTTGATGCTAAAATGTTAAATATCCACTATCATCACCTATCGATCTATATAATACTGTATAATATATTCCTAAGATGAACATAGATAAGAATAATATCTTAATAATAAGACTGAAATAAATTTTGAAATCAATATAAAAATAGAAATACTTGAATCCATAATGAACTGATTTCATAAAATGATTTACCATAAAATTTTATTCATAAAAAAATTATTTTCTTGTTAAAATACATCAAAAAAATATATAGAAGGAATGAAGAAGAATGAAGTCTTCTATATTGAGATCACTTCCTTACCGAGCTCCATGTTCCCCTATTCTCTACTCCATAGTGTGTACCCTAACTCTAACGTAGTATGCTCTTCTCATGAATGGTCAGATTATCATATCCCCCTTTTTTATTTTCCAGCTCAGCTCCTTCAAAACTGACTTAAATTCAATCAATGCCTTATTATATTACAAGTGTTATGGGTTGATGTTCACCATCATCATTTGTTGACTCGATTTAAGTTTACTAACTAATGTAAACACCCCCACATGTTCTCTATTACAAACAAAGGAATACTGTACATGATTCAATCTTCTTTTCATGAAATTTTTATTTAGGCATGAATTTGGGTTGATATTAAAATAATTTAACAATTTAGGGCACTGGATCATGATTAAATCCTTAACAGTAAGTGTATTTACAACTATGAAGACCCATTACACATCTTTTTAAGTTAAGGGTCTACCCTTATATGGGTTCTTCACTACCCTTACGTGGTTTTTGAATCCCCATTAAGACCCTTATTCAAGTTCAATTTACCATTATATATCCTCCAAATACCTTTATATAGCTATGAACCACCATTATACAAGTTCCAAATGTGAGGTTTTTGCCTTTTCACAGATCTTCCATTACAATTACCTAGCTTTTATTTATCTTTATTTAGCATCATCCTATATTTTCATGTCTTACTACCACCCTTACACTTGTTCAAATGGTGGTGGATACCATTATATAGGATAACCAATAAAATTACATAGAACGCATTTACCCTCATATATCCTCATATACTTATAAAAAATTAATTCCCAACCTTACATGAGGTTTTAGCAATGAAAATAACTTTATGTAGGTCTTCATACATGCAACACCACCCTTAAAGAGCATAATGAAATTAAGATTACGCAATAACATTTATGTAAGTAGATGTAACCTTACACCTATATTAACCACCCTTACACATGCTTGAGCGACTATTTTATAAGACTTTATTACATTTATTCATGTACGTATTACCTTTACAAAACCTTTTTCAATAAAAATAGTGAAAATAATGAATTCCAAGGGATTTAGAAATTAAAAATTAAAAATTAAAAATAATTTCAATAAATTAATTAATATAAAAAATATTGATTTATAGGTTACAAAAATATTAAATATCAAAATAAAGATTAATAATTAAGAATTAAATTTCGTTTTTTTAATCAATTAATTAAAGTATTTAAACATATATTCATAAAAATAATATTAAAAATAAATTTGATCTCAATAAAAACTAATAAAATAGAGAGATTAAAACCTAAAATGAAAATTTATTTATATTTATTATTAATAAATAAATTTAAAAATGAAGAAAATATTAAATTCAAAAGTCACAAACATTACACAAAAAACTTCAAAATTATATTATTTTAATATAAAATAGATAAATTTAATATCTCATCAAAAAATTAACCATTTATAGTTATTAACTAGATAAATGTAATAATTATCACAAAAACACTTTTAATTCACTAAAATTATTCGTTAAGAATTTATTTAAATAATGTAACATTTAATTCCCCCACAATTAATCCATTTCATATCCTCAATTAATCATTTATTCAACTTTAATGGTATAAAATGATTCTCAAAATAGAAGTAAAACAATTCCACAAAAAAATCATTATGAAAAGTGATTCCCCCCATAGATACTATTAACTAAAAAGTTAAAATTACCTATTAAATAATTTTTTTGTAATATTTAATTAATGGTTTAAAATAGATTATTTTTTAAAAAATAAGAATTCAATTAAATATAGTTTAATCTGAATTTATATTAAACTTACAAAATTCTCTTTAATATGTCACGACCCATCCTCGGGGCCCGTGCCGTGACTACCCCAAGCCCGCCTTCCATAGGCCAGGGGCTGGCGACTAGCACCAAGGCGTAAATCCCAACAAAAAGGGAAGGCATTTCCTTTGAAAAGTAAACAAGCACCACAGAGTAAACATGCGGAAAAGTAAACACTATGTAAAAACTTTACAAGCTGTGCTGAAAGAAAAACGGGCCGGAAATACAAGCCCAACTGTAAAGTACAACTGAAAGGGAAAAACAACAACTGAAAGGAAAAGCCACAGCGTCGAGTCGTCCTCTGGAAGTCCCACCTGAAGGGTGGGTACAGATAGCCTCCACTGCTCCTCGGGTCCACCTGACTGCTCCGAGTATGTCCCGCCCAGTGGTCCACCTCCAGGTACCGTCATGCTCCGCATGCCTCCACCATGATCAGCGATGTCCGTCTTCTACAACCAACACCACGAAGTGCAGGCATAGCCCGTGCAGGGGTGAGTATAAAATACTCAGTAGGGACCCCGAGACACCCGAAGGTCTCCCAAAATCCATAAAGGATAATCCACAAAGGAAAGATACAATCACGAAGCAACATCTGACATGTCTTAGGTATATGCCCATACATATACCTAACTCATCAATTCCCTTTCGGCTCCAATGTCCGAGCCCAAGCACAACCCAGTCCACATAATAAAGCAAATGTATACCCACACAGGATAGCACAACACAATCCACAAAGGAGAGTAAACAGTAATTCCACATAGGATAGCTCAACAGAAATCCACAAAGGAGAGTAAACAGTAAATCCACACAGGATAGCTCAACACAATCCACAAAGGAGAGGAACACAAGATTCAGCTCACACAGTTATACTGCTTCAGATGACGATAAAGATGATCACTGATCCATCTAAGTCGTCGGACCCACAAAGGATCGATAGATAACTAACCCCCACAATGACCCACACAGGATCGGACCCACACAGGACCTGTAGGTGCTGGCTCACACAGAACCGCTGAGCGCTGACCCACACAGGATCGGACCCACACAGGATTGGGCCCACACAGGACCTGTTGCACTGATCCACGTAGGATCGCTGAGTGCAGTAGTCGTCGCAGTCCACTGAGGATCTCTGCACAGTCGTCACCGCAGTCCACTGAGGATCTCTGCATGGTCGTCGTCGGAGTCCACGGAGGATCTCTACACAGTTGTCGCTGTCGAAGAAGCAGTCGCAGCTAGCATTAGGGTTCCCGCACACAGCAAGCTCGTTCGGGAGGGTCCGCTCCACGAGCTGAGAGGCTGATACATCAACTGACACAAAGTCCGAATTTGATGTATCCAAAAGTTCTGTACTGGCAACAGGAACTCAACATCGCAAACGGCGCGTCAATCGGACGCCCGGTCTGAGAGTTATTGGCTTTTTCGTCCCAACGGCCTGGTTGGTTTTTAAGGAAAAACCAACCCAACCATACTCCACCTATGTCCAAAACTCGAGCGGAGTGAGACAAAAGATCCGTCTCACTTAAAGGAAATCAACAAAGCTGACGGCACATCAATCGGACATCCGTAGCTCAAGATATGAGTGTTTCTGCTCCGAAGGCCCGGTTGGTTTTGTGTACGAACCAACCCGGCCGAACTCAAAGTATTCCGAAATCTTGATTGCGATATACCGAAACGACCGTCTCGATCCAAGGATCGTGTTTCCACTGATGGTGGGTCATTTGGAGGCCCGTAGCTCAAGATACGGCCATTTTAACGAAAATCGTCCGAAGACAGGGGGTCCGGGCCCGGCCCGGCCCGGCCCGACCCCCCCTGGGTCGGCCGACCCCGGTCCGACCCAGTCCAACCCGGTCTGACCCAGTCAGACCGTTCTGGCTCGGCCTGGCCGAGTGACCGAGCGGCCGACGCGGGGGGAGCCGACGCCCCACGTGACACCCCCGCGGCACCCGCGGGGTGTCGGCGAGACAACCGGACGCGGCTGAAGCCGCGTCCCGAGTTACGCGGGGGGAGCCGCCGCCCCCGCGTGACACCCGCGGGGTTTCTCCCTGGCGCTGGACGCAGCTTCAGCCACGTCCCGCGAGCGCCGCCATCGCGGCCGGTGCCGCGGCGGTCTTGTCCGGCGGCGCGCCGGGCGCCGCCGCCGGCTTCCGCGGGCCGCCGGAGTCGCTCCGGTGGCCCGTTTTTCTTCTCGTCTACACCGTTTCTCCTCCTGGGACTCATTCTTCACTTCGGGATCATCAAACTTCCATTGTGGCACGTTCCGTCATCGCCCGTCAAATCCGCACAAGAACGAAGAACGACGGAGGGTTGTCGGGCCGTGTTCGTTTGGCCCGCACCCTCCGCGTTAGATATAAACAACGGGAGAATTTTTATTCCACACAGGAAAGAACAATTTTAATAAGTTTAAAATTGTTCACAAATCCATTTCTTTAAATTTTTAAAGAAACATTTACGGGAATATAAAAAGGGGTAATTCCAAAATAATTCCCCACCTCGTAGTCGTCACGCGTGAGCGTTCTTCGTGGAATTGCTCTATGACAACCCTGCTTTTTAATACACATTAAACATGATTTATTACATAAAACTTCACTTGATACAACAAAGAAGATCGAGAGGTTTAGTGTCTTTAGGGATTATGATCATTACATAAAAACTTTAAACTTGAAATACAACATCTTTATTGAAAGCTTCCTTTACATGACCACTACATTCCTTCGTACTTAGCATTGCATGGGATAACCTAAGGACATGCATAAGAAAAGGGTGAGCTATAATGCCTAGTAAGGGAGTACACAATGAATAACATGAGCAGTACAATACATGTTAGGCAATAGGCATATCAATAGAGCATAAGAGAAACATGAACATAAAGGCACGATAAAGCATGATAATCATAACATGGAAATGTGGAAACAACACTTAACATTGAATTAGCATGAGCCAAGGCTCATTGCACATGGATCATGAGTAAACCCTCATTGCACTTGAAGCACGAGTAAACCCTCATTGCACTTGAATTATCATGAGTAAACACTCATTGCACATGACGTATTATGATACTATACTTTACCCAATGCATTGGAGCGCTATAAAGGGTGCACCCTTCTTAAACATTTCATTTCATGCATAAGTGTGACACATGGATCATAAAACATAATCATTTATTCCACGATAAAGGAATGTTGAATTCATACATGAAACTTTATAATCAATTAGTAAATGTGCATAATGGTGAATACCCTTGATGGAGAAATGGGCATGGTATTCACTACACAAAGACATTGGCTTAGAAAATTGGTGCGATTTCGGCAGCGTAACGGCATGACATAAGAATTCATAAAAATGGATTATGAGAGAGAAAAGGGTTCCTAATCATATTTACATGTAATGGACAGTAATGAGGTCATATATATACATGTCCCAACAATCGAAATGGAATTTAGATTCATGATACAAAAGTATTGCTTGAATGTAAAAGAAGAGAGAGAAGTTCCTTTCGGAATTTCGGCATAGTAACGGGTGTACATGGGAGGCCTTTAATTAGAGAGAAAGGGTTCTCCCATCATTCAAACAATAATAGGGCAGTATGGGGGAGGTGCGAAACCATACCCCAACATTCATAATTGAAATAAAAAGGGCAATACAACTTAAAGAAAATTGACAAAAATGAGAAAGGAAGAAAAAACCCTTACATGGAAGTGTGCTTCCAAAGGCTAGAGAGAGGCTTGTGAGAGGCTTCTTGGGAGATTGGGGCACCTTGAGAGGATTATAGAGAGAGTAGGGCAGAGTTTGAACGAACTTCAAGGGCTTTGAGTGAGGAGGAAGTGGGAGCTTGGGTGGGTTTATATAGGAAAGGTGAGAGAATTCTTTATTATTTAGGTTTGGGACCCCTTATATTAAAATAATCCAAACCACAAACCATCCCATGTTATTTGCCCATGGATTATGGAAACGGAAAGAGGAAAACAATATTTTACAAGGCCAAGGTCCGAACTTATTAAAAAATTAGGGTTGCTTATGTGGAGGTGAGTCACACTCCCATGGAAATTAATTTAAAAAGGCAAATTGTTGAATAAGTCTTGAGGGCTCCATTAATGCTTTGAAAAGTAAGTCAAACAAACCCAAAATCTCATTATTTTAATGATAAAACATATATTGGCTGAACATAAGGATTATGGTATTTTATTATATCACCATTGGGTCATTATGTTGTAATAAAACACATTATATATTTAAATGGTATTTAATTTTTACCCAAAAATTTGACTGTCTCAGAAAATTATGAAAAATTCACCGTTGGATAATTTCGACGTCCTGATTCCAAAAATAATATTTATTTTATGTAAATAATTTTCTAAATATGCGAATTTTCCCTTTTAAAATAAAAACCCACATTTATAAAAAATTCACGGGTTTTGACAGAAATGGCTATCAAACCTTAATAAAAATTTTAATTGCATTCATAAAATTATAAGAACATTTATATTTAATAAAAATTAATTTAATATTAATAATAATATTTTATTAAAATATTATTTAATTCAAAAAAATCCTTTAATTTAATAAAATATAATTCTTAATTAAATAATACCTAAAAACACCATTTGTACTTTAAAAACTAATTACAATGTATCAAAAATGACTAGAAATTATATTCATTATTATATACAAAAAAATAATGTACATGAACATGGTGCTACTAATTTTTACATAACCCCTTAAAATAGCTGCATAAGTCTTAAGGGTAAGGTGTGCGATGGTGACAGACTCTTGGGGCGGCTCGGATAACATGGCTCGAGTGGTAATTTCAATCAACTTCCACTTTTCCCGTAGACGATCAAGTTCAAGCTTGACATGATGATGCTCAGCTTGGGCTTGGTCAAGGGAAAAGCCCAATGACGCCACCTCTTTTCCGAGCTCTGACAAATGGGCTTCGTAAGGGGCA
Organism: Viscum album; assembly: GCA_963277665.1. NCBI lineage: Eukaryota > Viridiplantae > Streptophyta > Magnoliopsida > Santalales > Viscaceae > Viscum > Viscum album. Next base: position 675,218,750 of record OY728123.1, read on the forward strand.
ATTCTACTGGATGAGGCCATCGCTTCCCTTGTCTGAGTAGAAATGGGTTTGTTAAAGCCTTATATTTATACTACTCAGATGATCACTGTTCAACGGCTATAAAAGTAACAGTCACAAATCTTAACGTAAAACCAAAGAAGTTGACATCTTATAAAAACATTTTTCATAAAGAAACATTTAACTGGATCAAGAGTGATTTCCCATTAATGAAACTTTGGGTCGTTACATGCTCGTCGCGAAAGAGGGGGATCGTCGCGTCGTCGCGGGAAGGCGTCGCATCGTCGCGGAATCCAGCGTTGAGTCGGAGAACTCAACGGACCACGAAAAATAGATTTAAATTATAAATAATTAAATATGTGTTTCGTTTTAAACCAAAAAGAACTTTTAGAAGAAACCCAAAATCACTCACCTCAAACGGTTGGTGATCGGAGATCGGGGCGGGGAAGAACGTCTCAGATTGGGCATCGTCGATTTCCGCGGATGACGGCGTTCTTCGCGTTCTTCGCGTTCTTCACGAAGGAGAAAGAAGATACAAGGATTCTGTTAAATCCACTCAACGCGCAAATAACCAGAGGTCGTGTGTTGGCCTTATTTTATTGTTACGCCAACGAATTGAATACTGGTTAAGACACGATTGAATTAATTCATTGAATTAATTCAACTAAAGAAACTGCCCATTTAATTCACGAAATAAACTACCCAATTAAATGTTCTGTTAAGAATTTGAGAAAACGCGTCAGTTGACTTTCATAATGACGGGTTTTCGCAGGTGCGTTACTTAGCGGAAAGAAACGACGAGGCTCATGAGGGCCCCACCTCACAAATATCCTACCAAGGGGGTAGGATATTTCTGGATAGCACCCTATCCATTTAAACTCAGTTTAAGTGGCTTTCAAGTGGCTTCAAGTGGCTTATGTGAAATAAAATAAAGTTGTCGTAAGATTATTTTATTTCTTAACTTTAAGCCCGAAAATTAAAAAACCATACCCGAGCAAACACAACTCCAGAAGAGGCGTTTCTAAGCAAATACCGGCGCTACGATTTCATCGGTGCCCTCAGAATTCGATTCCGGGCACCGGTTCAAAGGTTAGAAAAACCCGCTCGTCCGTTCACTGAACGTACCCGAGCCAAACTTCGGAAAATGATTCTGGGCACACCGGGCCTCGGAATCAGGTGCCGTCAGAAACTGCGCTCTTGTAAAATTCCAAATTAAATTAAGAAAAAAAAAATTTCCATGAAATTTACGGGTCTTTACATTACTCACACCTCAGGGATTTACGTCCCCGTAAAGATACATCATAAACTAGGGAAACAAATGTGGGTACTGAACACGCATCTGAGCCTCCTGCTCCCATGTGCTCTCCTAGAGGTTCACGTGCTGCCATCTGATGCGCACGAGAGGAATAGATTGCCCACGTAGGAACCTCTCCTGTCGATCCTCTATCTCTACTGGGACCTTCCCAAAAGTCGCCCCACCATCCATGTCTAGCTCCCCATAGTCAATGATGTGCGTCGGGTCGTGCACGTATCTCCTCAGCTGAGATACGTAGAAGACGTCGTGCACCCGGTGCAACTGAGGTGGCAGAGCCAGGTGATAAGCCACCTCGCCAATCCTACTGAGGACCTGGAAAGGCCCAATGAAGCGTGGAGACAACTTGCCGCCTCGACCAAATATCCTCAAACCACGTCGAGGTGAGACCCGCAAGAAGACATGTTCGCCATCATCGAACTCTAGTGACCTCCGCCTCCTATCAGCATATGACTTCTGCCGGCTCTGAGCTGTCCTCATCTGCTCCTGGATGACCTGGACCTTCTTTGTTGTGGCCCGGACCATCTCTGGTCCCACAAGTGCTGACTCCCCAGGGTTTGTCCTGCACAAAGGAGATCTGCAAGGTCTGTCGTACAACGCCTCATATGGTGCCATCCCGATGGTGGAGTGGTAGCTATTGTTGTACACGAATTCCACCAAGGGTAGGTGGTCCTCCCAGCTGCGACCAAAGTCGAGGACACATGCGCAGAGCATGTCCTTGGGAGTCTGAATGGTCCTCTCTGTCTGACCATCCGTCTGAGGGTGAAAGGCGGTGCTCAGACATAGCCGCGTCCCTAATGCCTCCTGCAACCCCTTCCAAAGCTGGGAAGTAAAGCGAGCATCCCGATCGGAGACGATAGTCGATGGCACACCGTGAAGTCATACAATCTATTGAACGTAGAGACGCCCCAAGCTGTCCACTAAGCCCTGCTCTCCGATGGGTAATAAGTGTGCCGACTTGGTGAGTTGGTCAACAATCACCCAAATGGAGTCATGACCTCTGGAAGTGCGTGGAAGTCCAGTCACGAAGTCCATAGATATCCCGTCCCACGTCCACTCCGGGACCTCCAAGGTCTATACCAAGCCTGCTAGTACCTGATGCTCTGCCTTCACCTGCTGGCAGGGGAGGCACCGTGAGACGAACTCTGCCACAACCTTCTTCATGCCCGGCCACCAGTGCTGTCGTCTGAGGTCCTGGTACATCTTCGCCACTCCAGGATTTACCGCCAAAGGAGAAGTGTGAAACTCTATCAGCACCTCCTCTCATAAAGAAATTAGTACCAGGGTACGTCCTCTGAAAAGGACGTCGTGATCTGCTCCAAGGGATAAACCATCAGGTGCCTGTCCCGTGGATATCTGTGCACACCATGTCTCACAGTTAGCATCCTCACACTGTGCCTCTCTGACCTACTGCAGTAGTGGAGGGGTCACTGTGAGAGACTGAAGGAAGGCTGCTCCATCTCTATCAATGAAGGATATCTGCAAAGCGGCTAGCTGCTCTGTTGCCTCCTCATGTAGCTGGATGTCCATCCTCCTGCTGAGGGCATCGACTGCCACGTTCCCCTTCCCAGGAGTATAGACTATCTCAAAGTCATAGTCCTGGAGGATCTCGAGCCATCGCCGCTGTCTCAGGTTCAGGTCCTTCTGAGAGAAGATGTACCTGAGACTCTGGTGGTCGGAAAAGACTGTAAAGCGCTCGCCCATCAGATAGTGCCGCCATGTCTTCAGGGCGAAGACCACTGCTGCTAACTCTTGGTCATGAGTAGCGTAGTTCGGCTCATGCAGCCTCAACTGACGTGATCCATAGGAAATCACGTCCCGCTCCTACATCAGGACACACCCGAGTCCGGTCCCTGATGCATCACAGTAGACTACATATCCAACTCCCTCTTCAGGCAACCTCAAGATAGGTGCGTTGGTCAATCTCTGTCTCAGCTCCTGAAAGCTCTGCTGACATCTGTCTAACCACACAATGGGTTTCCCCTTCTTCTTCAATGCTGAGAGTGGTGCCAAAACTCTGGAGAAGTCCAGCACAAATCTCCGATAGTATCCGGCTAGGCCCAAGAAACTCCGCACATCCGTCACGCTCCTGGGTGGCTCCCAAGCTAGCACTGCCTCGATCTTTGCGGAATCCACTGCAACTCTCGCCTCAGAAATGACGTACCCCAAGAAGTGGAGCTCACGTAACCAGAACTGGCACTTCGAGAGCTTTCCATAAAGATGGTGCTCTCAGAGTGTGTCTAGTACAACTGGAAAGTGGTAGGCATGCTCCTCCTCCGTGGTCGAGTACACCAAAATGTCGTTGATGGAGACCATGACAAATCGATCGAGGTACGGCTGCAAGATCCTGTTCATGAGTCTCATGAACACTTCTAGAGAGTTGGTTACACCGAAGGGCATAACCAAGAACTCATAGTGGCCAGACCGACACCTGAAGGCCATCTTCTGCACATCCTCGTCTCGAACTCTGAGCTGATGATAGCCTGACCTGAGTTCTATCTTCGAGAACCACCGCGCTCCCTTGAGCTGGTCGAAGAGATCATCAATCTTGGGTAGCGGATACTTGTTCCTCACTGTCACCTGGTTGAGGCGACGACAATCGACACACAGTCACAAGCTCCCGTCCGCCTTCTTGGCGAACAAAATTGGCGAAGCCCAGGGTGAAACACTGGGTCGGATGAACCCCTTGCCCTGCAAGCCCTCCAACTGTACCCGTAGCTCTCGAAGCTCGGCGGGGGACATCCGATATTCTGGAGTGGATATCGGGGCTGTCCTGGGGTACAGATCAATATAAAAGTCTACCTCTCTGCGAGGAGGTATCTCTGGAACGTCGTCGGGGAAGACGTCCGCATACTGATCCACCACTTCAGGAAAACTAGGACTCTGCACGTCAACTACTCCAAGGATGAGGCTAGCCAACTAATGAGTGATGGGCTGTCCTCTCCTCTGCGTGAGTCCATCCTGTGCTGCTAAGGCTCCCTTCTCGCTGATGAAGGTGAACCTGCTCCCGTTGGTGCGCACACATTGCACCTTGCGCCTAATGCAGTCAATCTGAGCATGGACTGTAGATAACCAATCCATGCCCAAGATGACGTCGTAAGGCCTCGACGTCACTACAAGAAGATCCTAGCCGAAGCTCTCGCCTCCTAGAGTAATCTCACACTACCGGCACCAGTGCGTAATCGTCGAGTCTGCTCCCGTAGGAGTCTCTAGCCATAAGGATCGAGCCAACGGCTCTGTCGGAATCTCCGAGCGCTGAACAAGGGCAGCGGCTATGAATGAGTGACTCGCTCATGTGTCTATAAGAACTGCAGAAAGGGTGTAATAGACACAGATCGTACCTCAAATCATCTCTGGAGCGCCGTGGTCGTAGGCCTCCGCTGCCTGGAGCTGAGCCTGTCTCTGCCCGCCAGCTCCCTGTGGTCGGGGCGGACCTCCTGGTGGTGGTGGTGGCAGAGCCTCAAAGTGTCACCCACCACCTGCTGCTCGGCCAGCTCCTCTGCCTCATCTGCCTCCTCCCTACGGACCACCACGGTCGACCCTCTGCCTTTGCCTGGGTGGCCCCTCCACCGTCTGATGCTCCTCGGTAAGACGGGTCGGGCAGTCACGAGCCATGTGGCCCTGCCCGCCGCATGAGTAGCACTGCCTGCCTCTCGGAAGGCTGGCTCCGCATTGTGTGCCCTACACTGCTAAGCCAGTGTCCCGAGATCGTCTTCCGGAAGGTCTGGTCTGCCTGGAACCCTGAGTCATCCGTCAGCTACCTACTTCCGAAGACTCTTCTACCTACCGCCCTGCGGTAGGTCTCGCTGTAGACTCAGCCAGAAAGCTCTCAATCACAAGGGCTCGCTCTAGCACTCCTACCTGGGTCGGGATGCTGAGGGAGATCAGCGATGCCCTGATCTCGTCTCTCAAACCCTGCTCGAAGGTCCGAGCCCGGAAAAGGGGTCTCGTACCATGTCTGTCAAGTAGCGAGAAAGGTCGGTAAACCTCGTCGCGTACTGGGCGACCGTCAAGCTGCCCTGCCGTAGCTGAAGAAGCTCCTGAATGCGCACCGAACGGAGGGTGGTCGGGACGAACTCTGAGCGGAAGAGGCTCTCGAAGTCCGTCCAGATGAGGGAGGCATCATCGTGTTCCTGGAGCATCAAGCTCCACCATCGCCCTGCTGCTGCGTGCAGTAGGCTCGCCGCGAGGATCACCATGAGGTCTGCTGGTGTCCTCACTAGCCTGAAAACTCGGATGACCACCTCCAGCCAGTCCTCGGCTGCCTGGGGGTCCGTCTCCCCATGGAACCTGGGTGGTCGCTGGCGCTGGAACCCATGCAGAGCTCCGAGGCGTCGTGCGTCGTCAGCGGTCAGCGCTGGAAGCATCATGGGCTCGGCGGGTGAAGGTACCGTCGGTGCATCTACTGTCAACGGGCCCTGTACCTAGGCCTCATCGCTTGGCGGGCTGTCGTCGTGCTCTTCTCTCAGAACCCTAGCTGGCTGCCGTCGTGGGGCCATCCTGAAAAGGAAACAAGTGCTCCACGGTCAGAACAGTACACCTAGTGAGCTGACACAAGTAATCACAAAGAAAACTTGAAACACACATGCAATCAATGTTTTCGTGCATTAAGTCGGAAATCAGAAGTCAGGGTCTTGGTGTACGGATACGTCGGTCACCGCACCAACACTGGACTCCCTGGACTGATAACCACACCCAATATGCTAAACACTATTACTTCACATAGAAGAAAGATCAGAGTCTGCGGTAGAACCGACCACCTATGATACCAATTTATCACGACCCGTCCTCGGGGCCCGTGCCGTGACTACCACAAGACCGCCTTCCATAGGCCAGGGGCTGGCGACTAGCACCAAGGCGTAAATCCCAACAAAAATGGAAGGAATTGCCTTTGAAAAGTAAACAAGCACCACAGAGTAAGTAAGCGGAAAAATAAACACTAAGTAAAAACTGTACAAGCTGTGATAAAAGTAAAAGGGGCCGGAAATACAAGCCCAACTGTAAAGTACAACTGAAAGGGAAAAACAACAACTGAAAGGAAAAGCCACAGCGTCGAGCCGTCCTCTGGAAGTCCCACATGAAGGGTGGGTACAGATAGCCTCCACTGCTCCTCGGGTCCACCTGACCGCTCCGAGTACGTCCCGCCCAGTGGTCCACCTCCAGGTACCGTCCTGCTCCGCACGCCTCCACCACGATAAGCGATGTCCGTCATCTTCAACCAACACCACGAAGTGCGGGCATAGCCCGTGCAGGGGTGAGTATAAGCTACTCTGTAGGGACCCCGAGACCCCCGAAGGTCTCCCGAAATCCACAAAGGATAATCCACAAAGGAAAGATACAGTCACAAAGCAAAATCTGACACGGCTTAGGTATATGCCCATACATATACCTAAGTCATCAATTCCCGTTCGGCTCCAACGTCCGAGCCCAAGCACAACCCCGTCCACACAGGAAAGAAAAGGTATACCCACACAGGATAGCACAACACAATCCACAAAGGAGAGTAAACAGTAAATCCATATAGGATAGCTCAACACAATCCACAAAGGAGAGTAAATAGTAAATCAACATAGGATAGCTCAGCACAATCCACAAAGGAGAGGAACACAACATTCAGCTCACATAGGTATAATTCTTCGGATGACGATAAAGATGATAACTGATCCATCTAAGTCGTCGGACCCACAAAGGATCGATAGGTAACTAACCCCCGCAATGACCCACACAGGATCGGGCCCACACAGGACCTATAGGCACTGGCTTACGCAGAATTGCTGAGCGCTGACCCACCCAAGATTGGACCCACACAGGATCGGGCCCACACAGGACCGGGCCCACACAGGACCTGTAGCACTGATCCACGTAGGATCGCTGAGTGCAGTAGTCATCGCAGTCCACTGAGGATCTCTGCACAGTCGTCACCGCAGTCCACTGAGGATCTCTGCACGGTCATCGTCGGAGTCCACGGAGGATCTCTGCACAGTTGTCGCTGTCGAAGAAGCAGTCGCAGCCAGCACTACGGTTCCCGCCACAGCAAGCTCGTTCGGGAGGGTCCGCTCCACGAGCCGAGAGGCTGATACATCAACTGACACAAAGTCTGAAGTGGATGTATCCAAAATTTCTGTATCGTCAACAGGAACTAAACCTCGCAGACGGCGCATCAATCGGACGCCCGGTCTGAGAGTTATTGGCTTTTTCGTCCTAGGGGCCCTATTGGTTTTTAAGGCAAAACCAACCCGACCGTACTCCACCTGCATCCAAACCTCGGGCGGAGTGAGCCAAATGATCCGTCTCACTTAGAAGAAATCAACAAAGATGACGGCACGTCAATCGGATGTCTGTAGCTCACGATATGAGCATTTCTGCTCCGAAGGCCCGGTTGGTTTCGTGTACGAACCAACCCGGACGAACTAAAAGTATTCCGAAACCTTGAGTGTGATATACCAAAACGACCGTCTCTATACAAGGATCGTGTTTCCGCTGACGGCGGGTCGTTTGGAGGCCCGTAGCTCAAGATATGACCATTTGAACGAAAATCATCCGAAGACAGGGGGTCCGGGCCCGGGCCGACCCGGCCCGACCCCCCCTGGGTCAGCCGAACCCGGTCCGACCCGGTCCGACCCGATCCCACCCAGTCAGACCGGTCTAGCTTGGCCAGCCTGGCTCGGCCCGGCCGAGCGACCGAGCGGCCGAAGCGGGGGGAGCCGCCGCCCCGCGTGACACCCTCGCGGCACCGGCGGGGTGTCGGCCAGACAACCGGACGCGGCTGAAGCCGCGTCCCGAGTGACGCGGGGAGAGCTGCCACCCCCGCGTGACACCCACGAGGTGTATCCCAAGTTCCGGATGCAACATCATCTGCATCCCGTGAGCGCCGCCGCCGCGGCGGTCTCGACCGGCAGCGCATTGGGCGCCGCCGCCGGCTTCCACGGGCTGCCGGAGTCGCTACGGTGGCCTGCTTTTCTTCCCGTCTGCGCCGTTGCTCCTCCCGGGACTCGTTCTTCACTGCGGGATCGTCAAACTTCCGTTGTGGCATGTTCCGTCATCGCCTGTCAAATCCGCACAAGAAAGAAGAACAGTGGAGGGTTGTCGGGCCGTGTTCGTTTGGCCCGCACCCTCCGTGTTAGATATAAACAAAGGGAGAATTTTTATTCCACACAGGAAACAACAATTTTAATAAGTTTAAAAATTTTCACAAATACGGGTCTTTAACTTTTTAAAGAAACATTTACAGGAATATAAAAAGGGGTAATTCCAAAATAATTCCCTACCTCGTAGTCGTCGCACGTGAGCGTTCTTCGGGGAATTGCTCGTCGCGTAAGAGGGGGATCGTCGCGTCGTCGCGGGAAGGCGTTACGTCGTTGCGGAATCCGGTGTTGAGTCGGCGAACTCAACGGACCAATAACCACAGATTTAAATTATAAATAATTAAATCTGTGTTTCGTTTTAAACCAAAATGAACTTTTTGAAGAAACCCAAAATCACTCACCTCAAACGGTTGGTGATCAGAGATCGGGGTGGGGAAGAACGTCTCGGATTGGGCGTCGCCGATTTCCTCAAATGACGGCGTTCTTCGCGTTCTTCACGTTCTTCGCGTTCTTCGCATTCTTCGCGAAGGAGAAAGAAGATACAAGGATTCTGTCAAATCCTCTCAACGCGCAAATAACCAGAGGTCGTGCGTTGGCCTTATTTTATTATTACGCCAACGAATTGAAAACTGGTTAAGAAATGATTGAATTCATTCGTTGAATTAATTCAAAAAAATAAACTGCCCATTTAATTCACGAAATAAACTGCCCAATTAAATGGTCTGTTAAGAATTTAAGAAAACGCGTCAGTTGACTTTCATAATGACGGGTTTTCACGGGTGTGTTACTTAGCGGAAAGAAACGGCGGGGCTCGTGTGGGCCCCACCTCACAAATATCCTGCCAAGGGGGTAGGATATTTCTGGATAGCATCCTATCCGTTTAAACTCAGTTTAAGTGGCTTTCAATTGGCTTCAAGTGGCTTAAGTGAAATAAAATAAAGTTTTCGTAAAATTATTTTATTTCTTAACTTTAAGCCCGAAAATTAAAAAACCACACCCGAGAAAACGCGAATCCGGAAGAGGTGTTTCTAAGAAAATATCGGCGCTGCGATTTAATCGGTGCCCTCGGAATTCGATTCCGGGCACCGGTTCAAAAGTTAGAAAAACCCGCTCGTCCGTTCACTGAACGTACCCGAGCCAAACTTCGAAAAATGATTTCGGGCACACCGGGCCTCAGAATCAGGTGCCGTCAGAAACTGCGCTCTTGTAAAATCCAAAGAAAATTAAGAAAAAAAAATTTCCTTGAAATTTATGGGTCTTTACATAATATCCATGTGAGAAAAAAAAATTTAGAACTAAAAAAATATATACAACTGTATGTAAGATTAAATTCAGTAAATATAAGTTTGAATAAATAACTCATTAAAAAGATATAGGATATACTGAAAAATTAAAGAACGAAATAATGAGTATCAACCTGGATGACTATATTTTTCATAGCCCATGTAAAATAAGTATCTTAAAAGTTTCATTAAATCCAAAATATTAAAATCAATGATAGTTGTATAAAATTACCTCAAAATAATAAAATTAATAAATGAATTAAGAGGGTAGGAAATTATTTACTCAATAATATACATATGGTAAAAATAGTAACCTCTTTAAGTGGCATCACAACTTTAAAAATTTTCACCGATGAAAAATTCCTAAATGAAGCTTAAAAACTCACAAATTATAAAAAAATTATGATTTTAGGATGGGTTATACAAAAAATTAGAATTTTGATTTAATAAAAACACCTTCCCCAATTATTGTAAATAATGTGGAATAAAATATTATGATAGTAAAAATATCAAAAAATTATTACAAATTCGGTAGTGAATATTTAATGTATAACGTGACAATGAAGATCAGAAATTATAATCCCAGTTCTTAAGAAAACAAATTACAGAATGAACAAGAATTCAATTGGCTATAATAATACAGTATATCAGATAATATAAAATTTTAAAATTATGTGTTATTTTAAATTTAAATTCAACAATGATTTGTAAAGAATACAAAAAATATCATACAAAGGAACATTTTCATTAAAAAAATTAGTTAAAAAAACCATGAACGTTATTACTAACAAAGAAAAAAAGAATGTAAAAAAACTCTAATAATTCATCTTTAGTCATTAACAAAAACCTATGACTAGCATTCAAAAATTCTTAGAAGCATTATAAACATTATAATAAGAAAAATTACTCCCCAATTATATAGAAGCTTTTCCAATGTTTTTAATTAAAAAGACTCCCTTATTTATTTTATGATTCCTCAAATTCGATACCAAATTTGTTTCCAATAAGATTAATATATGAAACATAGTAATTAAGAAAATTATGTTAAAGAAAGAATTTATGCATAGATAAAGTTCAATGAAACTTGAAGAAGGTTGGTCAGCATGTACCTCCTTGTAGTACTGAATAACATTCATAAAACTGGTTATAAAAAATTTATCTTTGTACAACATGAATGGTAGGAAGAGTAACAACCTTACTAGAATGGAACTAATTTGAATACATTTATTTGGAACAGAACAAATATAAAAAAACAAAAAAACAAAAACCCCTTTGGTTTCCAATAATTTAGTCATGAAGTTTAAGTCTTTAGAACCATTGGTATATTTTTTGGTCATTGTCTTGTTGGGCCATCAAGCTATGTATTTTTGGAATATGGACCTCTAGGACTCTATGTATTTTTTGGGTTACCTCTAAACCCTATTTAAAAGAGGATTTTTTTTCAAATAATAGGGTTATCAGCCCCAATATGTTATAATAGGATAGAATTCTTTAGCACATTATTCCAAAACCATATAAATATTGGAAAGTAGTAATGATTTTATAATCCCCATTAAAAAATGAACACTAAAGTTACCCACAGTTCTTCATATGTCATAATTATCATTAATTTTTCCAAAAATTGAAATCAACACTCTAAAAAATCACTAAAAATACAAAAAAATTGTTCTCTAGGGTTTTCCCCACATTTAGGGATTCTAAACACTCAAAAAACACGTGTAAAACCTTTTATAACATTCTTACAACCATTAAGAACTATGTAAAAAATATAGTTATAAATTAAAATATCATAATTATACCAACAAATGGTTTTAAATTCTGTATAGGGTATATATTTTTCAGAGTCTAAATAATACTCAAAAGTACTATTTTTTTCAAAAATGGGATGATAGTCAATGTGGATAAAATCATGAATAATAGGTGTGAAACATTCTTAAAAATAGATTTTTTTTTCAATTTGATAGTCATATGGTTTTTCAAAACATTAACCATAATAGTATCTTGATTTAGAGAATTAGAAACTATAAAACTTAGTATAAAAACACTAAAAAAATTTATCACACAACTCAAGAAGAATAAATTTATAACCTATGTGCACTTCTTATTCAAGAGAGGTTGGTTATTTATAAATATATGTCTATGAATGTTTCATAATAATTTGAGTGAAGTTATTAAAGAAAAATCATTGTGAAATATTTATAGCCACTTAGTTCATTTAAATGATTTTAATAAGTTTATTACTAATAATCACTATCCTTTCGATCTATATAGTTTATTCATAATAAAAAAAATCCAATTAAAATGTTCATTAATTGAATAATTGATTACATCATTATAAGTGTGATACATATCCTTAATACTCTCTACTATAAAAACTTTATTAGTAACATATATCATTTTTTTACTCTCCATAAGGGAGACCCTTTAAAACAGGGAACTCTTCTTGATCTTAACCTACTAGAAGAGCTAGTTTACCTTATGAAACATCAATTTCACCCCCAACAGTGGAAAAAATTTCCCCATAGAATAATCACTAATTTTTTTCGTAGAATATTTTAATGATAATAAAATCAGTGGGATGTGTGATCTATCCTATTTTAATTTACAGATAATGTAATCTTCTATAAAGATAAAAAACTAATATATTATCCAATTTTATAGAAATTTATGTTATATTTATTACCATATAACCCAAAATTAGAAATAAGAGGTATGTCATAATATTTATGTTATATTCTAAATCATAATGAGTGTTTATTAATTCAATTTACTCTATTTTTAAGGATATTAAAAGGTATATATGTTCTTTAATTTTGGAGGAAATTTTTTATAAACAATTTCACTATAATCGCCAAATAGATATATAGTTGTATACTCTCCCCAATATCTCATGGTGTCCATGAACTGTTTAATTTTTCTTACATAGGAAGAATCATATTCCTAGCCTCCATAAATGAATGTTAATATTGAAGGTCCTAAATAATTACGGTAACATTAAATAATCATGTTCATCACCCTCTTGAACTATTTGGGTAAAGGAAATGGGTGGGGATAGTTACTTAAAATAGGTTGATTCCTCTCCACATCCTTAATCCTAAATTTATTTTTTTATATTACATAATTAGTTCCTATATAATTTTCCATATTTATTTGTATTTTATATATGAAGAATCACCATTTTGTTCATGTGGGACCCTTTCTTTGAGATTTATGGATTTGTAATTTTTTATGTTTTCAATCATTGGATCTTTTAAAACTCCAGGTTCAACTTCACTAAGATATATAATAACCTTTTATTACATATCTAACACTGATATGGTGTTGTCACCAAGACATTAACCTTTGGAATCACCGCTATTGTGTTAAGTAGCTTCTCGTTATCCATAAATTATATTCCTATAACATGTTGGACCATTCATAACTCGATATTATTTATTTTTATTCTATATTTTTTAAGAACTATTTTATCCAAACAGAGTCTACAAAATACCCTTCAAATATCCTATAGAATTTAATGAAACATAAACATATTGATTTATGAAATGTTTTCATGGTTTCCATAGAGAATAAAGGTTAGAAAATAGTATAATAATTCCATGATCTCTTCCAGATAGGTTTGGGTTATTTTTGTATATAAAATAATATTGGTTTGAAAATGTATAGGTATTTTATTGATTTATATATATTTATTATAAAAACTACAAAATCTCATCATTTTGAATTGGGACAACATTTTTGAGTGTGACCATACATCTCATAGTGGATACACTATTTTATAAGAATCTTATCATTAATAATACTAATTTGGGTGTTTTTTCATCTATATGATTGAGTCTCTTTATTATTCTTTTTTTTGTGATTTTTAGAAATTTCAATAACTATTTTTGAAATAACATCAAATTTCATGTCAAATTAATAACCACTATAAGATTGATCTGCAATATATATATTATAAGGAGTGTGGTGATTAATGAATGTATCCACAAAGAGATGAGGGGAATGTTGGTGATTTGGAAATTATATATGATGTGATCTAAACCTATCCCATGTCCCATGGAAAAGTTCATCCTCATATAGAAAAAATTCAAATGATTTTATGTCTCACCTTGATGGTAGTAAATATTGTATAAATCATACTAATAGTGGAAATTAAAAGATAGTCCCATGTATCAAATATTTTTATATATAAGTTTGAGACCAAATTCTAGCATTACCCTTTAAAAAATTGAAATAATCTCAACATGATCTCCTCATTCAACCCATGAAAAGGTAACTATTATAATAAAAATTGAAAACCCCGAAGAGATTCAATGGAATCCGTATTGGGTTAAAAATTAATGAAAGGTAACATAGAAATGTAGGATCGATTCATCTGATAATTTCTATAACTATTGGATAAACATTTTAAGTATAGATTATTTACAATTGTTTGAATATGGAATTTTATAATCCTATGCCTCTCAGCATTCTCATTACTATGTGGTGGTGCCATTATAATTTCATTTTCCACCACACTTTTCAGAATTTAATGATTTGATTTTCCATTTCAAATTTATTCTTTATCTTAATGGAATACCAATTTATGTTTTTATGTGTTATAAGTGGTTAAAGTTCTTATTTAGATCTTTTCATGTGTGCATAATATTTTAAATTAACATTGTTCACTTAAAAGCATACTATAGTGAATGAAATTATCATATTTTCCAAAAATTTTATATGGTTATAGAAACAGATTATTTAAGAAAACAATTAGTTTTTTTTGTCTGTCACACACACCCACCCTAGAAATCATTCCAAATATGAATCTTCATCATTTAAAACTAGATAATATAATATTTTAAAACCCTTTGAACTACCTAGAATGTTGGGGAGTGGGTGTCGAATCCACATGTAAGGCTAACTGTATGCGTGCAGCCAAAACAATAAAAAAACAAGAAAAATAGTATAAATGAATCAATGATATTAAGATTGTGAAAAAGAATATGATAAAAAATTGGTAGTGTATAGGAAATAGAAATTAGGGAAAGAGCGATGGACATGAAATAGTTCATGAATTAGGGTACTATATATATATCACGATTTATTTTAATATATTCTATTATCAAAATAGTACAGACACAATTTAATTTAGTACGAAAATAAAATGGTGTTAAAACACCATATTGTCACATGTTGATCAAAATGGTATATTAAACTCTCTAGTAATTATTTTTCAATCAAGATAAAGTGAAAAGAATATTCTATTATAGAGAATAGATTCATCATCCCATTTCACTTTTTATTAATTCAATTGATTCTCATATTTTAAACTTACACACTCATCACCTGTTTGTATATATAGGTGTATAGAAGTGATTAACATAAATAAGGGACATGAGAAAACTATATAAATGATAAAACTAAAATTAGTTCTAAAATAAAGACAGAAATAGTTAATATATTTCAATTGATAATGATCTTTTTCTATAAAAAGATTCATAATATCATATTATTCAAAAGAATCTAGTTAAATATTTCAAAAAACAAAAGAGAAAAATTTAAGGATGAAAATGGAATCCTTCTCTATTGTGATCTCTTACTTCTTAAGCACTCACTTAATTTTTATCTATACTTGGGTGTTTTTACTATCCCCATTTCCATGTTCTCTTATCATGACTACATTGTCTAGAATTTCCTTATTTTTATCTTTTTTACTCTTCTATGAATGACCCCCTTCAATACCAAAATTAACTTTGATCAGTTACTCGATTGTTAACACATTGTGTGGTTCACTATTCATGAACTTCCTCATACAACTCAGTTTTTGTTTTCCAAAAAATGTTGACAACCCAATGTGTTTTTTGGTATAACCAATTGATTCTTCTACAAAAAACAATCTTATTCTGATGAAATTTGGATCTAGACTCGACTTTGGGTTTATTTTGAACTGTGTTGATAATTTAGAGCACCATCCTATGTTTAAATCCATCAAAATAGATGTCATTAATAGTATCGAGAAACCATAAAAGACATTTTAATGTATGTTAATAGCCTTAAATAAGTTCCTCAACATGCTTATTTGGTTTTCTAATCACTGGTTATAACCTTATCAAGTTCATAACATTTACATTTCTTCTCACTACCATTAGGTGGCTTTCTAGTAACTTTAAATAATATCAAAAGTCATTGTAGATACCTTTATACTGGTCAAAAAACCATTATGCTTCTTCTATTTACCATCGTGTAGCCTCGCATAACCTTTACATAGCCTTACACCACCTCTATGTATGTTCTAAATCTGAGGGAGATTACTTTATATAGGTCTACCAAAACACTTATGTAGCTCAAAATCACCTTTACGTAGCGTCCCTTAACTTTACATAAGTAATTTCTACCCTTAATTTAAATTTCTTCCATGTAAATACCTTTACATATGTGTTTATCCATGAATCACTTCCACTATGAATTTTGAAGAAATCTCCTTTTAAAAATGTCATTCATTTAAATAGATTTACCCTTATATAGGGCTTCACTACCCTTATTTGAGCTTGATCTACCCTTAATCATATTAATTTTCATTTCAAACATGTTCCTTTTATCTTTACTCTACCTAATTTAACACAAAAAATACAATATTTAGTGAAAGTAATTAAATCCATGGTATTTTGAAATTAAAAATGAAAAAAATTAATAAATTAATAAATATAAATGACATAATTTTAAAAATTAAAAAGGTATTTTACAAAATAAAAATAAAATATTAAATTTTATAAATCAAAAATTCCAATTTTTAAATAATCAATTAAATAGAAATTATATTCGATCTAAAAAAATAAAAAATAGAGAGATTAAAAAATTAAATATATTTTATATAGTTATTTAGTCGATAAATTGTCAAAACAAAAATGAATAAAATATTAAAATCAAAAAATATAATGATTATAAAAAAATACATATAAATGATATTCTTTAACAATAAAAATAATCAATTTAATACTTCAGTAAAAATGGTAACACATAAAAAAAATATATAATTAAATGATGTAATTAGTACAAAAAACTTTTAATTAACTAAAAAATGTGGAAGACATGTATTGAAATAAATACACATCAATAATATTCCATCTATATTCTATAGAATCTGAATACTTTTAAATTGAAATTATCAACCTAACCCTTTAATTTGTTTATTATTAAACCATTCTCAAACTAGAAACTCTCACAATAAATGAGTTAGATCCAATGAGAGTGTGTGATGATTACTTGATTATGATGTTTCACACATAGATATTGAGAAATAATAACAAACTATGATAACAATTTAAAAGAGAGGAATGTGGAATATATGATCATAACTATATCAACTTACTTTAAATGTATGTTAACCCATAAAAAGATTCATGTGTGGTGGAATAGATTCTATAAAATAGATTCTACCATAGACTTATTGAATTATTAGATAATATGTTTTTCCCCAACACACCACAATAAGATAGAACCTCACACAATGTCCATTCAACTCATACCTCACAAAAAAACAAAGGATTCAAACATGAATAAACTATGAACAGAGTTAACATGATTGAGAAGTTAATTCCTACATCCATTAGATAAATGTTGAGGACCATTTCTTACATGAAATATATAAAAATTACATTCAAATATATAATTGTTGATATTAGAAATACCTAAACTAAAAATGTATAATAACATTTTAGGTTGTCCAACCTAAGATTTATTGTGGGACCCATGCAGTCATTTAGTTGTATTAATAACTAAATTTATTGTGGGTACTTCCATTGAAACAAGTGACTACTTCTTAATTATAAATTTTCTTTTCTCGACTATTAACGTCCGTTGAGCTAATCACATCACCTTAATTGTAAACTCGTCGCCCTACTACTATCAACACATATCTATTAGAATACACCCTTATTATCTTTTTTACCTTTAATTAGAGTTCCACTATCGAATTTCTTGTATCTAATACCAAATTATCTTCCAATTTAATCTCATACTGATTAAATATAAATGAAATCAAAACTATCTTCACATTCCTAACAAAATTTCTTATAAATATCCCATTTGAACAATAATCTGAATGTTCAACAAAGTTGAGCGAGAGTGTGTGTTTGAGAGAGTTCTAAATTAAAAAATTAATTTGTTTTCTATGATTACCTTTGTGTGTGACCCAATATTAAAACCCAACTACCATAGGTACATATATTCACTAAAAATAATTAATTTATATGATTGTCCCTAGTATACCTCCCCAAATTAGGAGTTATATTCAATTCCCCTCACATTATTTGAAATTTCCTTCTTATGAAAAGGGTATTATGAAGATATAATGATCAAGGGATTAATGTGAAATATAAAATCACATAATCCAAAAAATAAAAAGATACTTAGGAATGACAATGACACATGCACATATGTTTATTTACTAATAAAACCTATAGTTCAATCATGAATTTTCTAGGATAATTGATTCTTATATGAATTATATAAAATAATGATGGGTTTCCCATCCATAAGTTAAAAAATATATCTATTCCTGAAAAACCCCATTATAAATGGTTGATTACCCTTATATGGAATTCTATTCTACCCCTTCCCATCATCAAAGTATTATGGTGAATTCTAGGTATAATTTGGTATTTTTATATACATATACCAATATTTTATATTGGCCCTAAAACCCATTTCTTCTTATACATAACCCCTAATCAAATTTTTTACATATCTCGTCGAGATGGTTATTAAGAACTTCTTACCATTTATACTCTAACACAATTTAGGTCAATTTCATATAATTCCAACTCTTGTTACATGTGTCCGTAATTATCCACTATCTATTTAAAATTACCAATATTTATAGGTGTCCCATTAATGTTTCTTCTTTTTTTAGCATAATTAAAATACACTATACCAACATATACACAAACTCAAATTAATGTTGTTTTGGAATGAGTCTCATTTCACTTCTAATGGTATCTACTATTTATGATTATGTAATTTCACTTTTATATCCATAACCATTTGAAATGATTTCATTCAAGGGCCTTCATAATATAAGTATCATAGTGTGACCTAGTCATAAAATCTTAAACTATAACACATTGGTATGGGTAATATGTCCATAAACTGTAAGATTTTTTTGTATAAATTTAATATGCATGACATTAATTTATCTTATGAGAATAAAAAATTAATAAACTAGTACTTACCACATGGCCCAAAATTGTATGGAATAAAATATTTCTAATATGATGTAAAATTTCATAGAATACCTATTAACATCAATTTTAATTATATATCCAGATATAAATGATGAGTTTCATTCCCTTTGTACATGGATTTATAGTATATATTTTTATTTTATTATTATAATGAAATTATAATTTCAATTTATAAAGGATTGTATCACACCCTATCATAGGGATTTAAATTATCGCCAAAGACTATTTGAGTTTTGAGTCTCTAACTAGGGGCACATATGATTCCCACTATAGGATAAATACAAACACCATGGCACCTACCACCTTTTCCACAACCCTTAAATCTTCCTAGAAGAGATTAAAAATTATTATTAAACATTTAATTATAATATATAATTAAATTATAATATAATATTTAGGTATTTATGGAGAATGATAAACTCTAGTTTAATGATTCTCTTTCCAATAAGGCTCAAAATTCCAGTGCAAGCTTTAAGTAATCAGTGGACTATAGAATTTAGCACAACCCTTTAATATCCTGAATGACATAAAAATAAAGTGTAACATTTAATTATTCCAAGAGAACATGAAACTCCATTTAAACCCTTTACCTTTATAGAAAAGAAGCTTTTATATCATGTATTGATTCTTATAGGACCATAAACTCTAGTGAAAAACTTTAGAAATTTTAGAATTAATTAAACTATAACATAATCATTCTCCATAATAAAAATAAAAACATATTGTGAAAATATTCACCTTCCAAATGAGAGATAAAACTACATTTTAACCTTTAAGGCATTTTAGGGGTCTTTTACCTCTTCCATAACTATTTATTCCTTCCCATATTGATTCAAATAGTAGAATAACCCTTTATTCCTTCCAATCATTCATTAAAATGGATTATAACCCTATATTCCTTCCCATATATATTTGAAATATGAAATAAACCTTCATTGTAATCATACATTAAACTATAGTAATACCCTTAATTCCTTTCCACATAACTTAAAACTATGGAATTCATGTTCATTCCTTCCCAGCTTTCATTAAATTTTAGTGAAACCATTTATCTATTTACTTATTCCATTAAAATATTGAATAAATATTTAAACTTTCCAATATGTAATTAAACTATATTGTACCCTTCATGGCTTTTTCCCAGTTCTATACTATAGTGTAACCATTTAATCATTCCATAAAGACATGTAAAACAAGAGTGTGTTCATATATTTCTTTAATAAATAGTGTAACCACCGATCCTCGGAAATCATGTTTGAGATAACTCATTCTATGAACATGGGATGATATAATTTACTCAAATTCTTTTCATATTCATCATTTTTATCCTATTCCATTCGTTATAAGAATTTTTTAATGATAAAAGCTACAAGATATTAAATGTACTAGTATTTTTATTATGATGGATTTTATGGAGATGTATTAAATCTAAAAAAGAGTCCTTATATAGAAAATATGCTCCTTCACTGGATGTGTAAACCTCACTTAACAATTTTTTACAATTATACCCAGATATTTTATGGATTTTCTTAATTTATAACAAGAAACTACAATTTAGACAGAGAGGCATGTGAGGAAATTTCTATAGTGGTATTAATAAAATTTCGGGTTTTTTATATGATATTCTGAAACATAATAGATGTGTCCAATGAAAATATAGAAGATAATACCTAAATAAAAATAAAAAATATAAATAACTATAGAGGCACATTTATGTTTATGAAAATCAATTTAGAACGTCCATTTATCTTAATTAGGCACCTTAATTTCATTATCTTATTAATTGGTATTCAGTAAGTGAAGTTATAACTAAAAGTTTATAAATAAATTATTATTTGGGACCACACCCAAGTTATTAATTGTTATCTCAAATTTTTTAGGATCTCCTTAATGATTAAATTATGGGAAAGAATCATTAACTATCTTTTTGGGATTTAGTTGAATAACACATGTTCTTTGATATAGTCATTTTATTTTTATAATCATATAAATAATGAATAATAAAGGTCAAATAAATATAGAGATAGTGCTTCAATAAGTTGTTATTATTTTTGTGATTCAATATTTATCGACATTGTTTATGATTTTTTCTATTTGGAATGTGATTATTAAATCCCACACGAATATGCATTGCAATATTTTTCATCTAGGGTAATAATATTTTTTAGAAGAATATCATATCATTTTTTGAATACGATGTTAAATTAATATAAATTAGAAAAATAGCGGGGATTAATTTAAAAAAGAAATGTTCATTTAGGATTATTGAGTTAGGGATTTTTCAAGTCAATTTATTTAATTGATTGAAACCTAAAAAAATTATATTATAAGTACTCATAGTAAATTGAGTATGAGATTTATTGATTTTTATTTTTCAAATAATTGTTGAGTATATTATACTATTTCTTTGGGAAATATATTTCATTCTAGATACATTTATACTGAATTTTGAATAGTAAAATTTCCCACATTATTATTGAATATAAAATTAAGATATAAAGAATACTATCATTAGATATAGAATCTTCATTATTGATTTGAATTCTAATCAAGAAAGTGTAGTGTTTCCTTCAAATTATAATAAAAAATGAAAACTGTTAATAATAAAATGAAAAATAATGAAGAAATAACTGAGGTTATATTACGTACATAATATTAAAATAAATTTTAAAATAAACTGAATTATTATTTTTAAATAAGAATTTAAAGTTTTATAAAAATTGTGCAACCATTTTTTTGAAACATCCTCTTTGACACACAAATATTAAACTATATATATATATATATATATATATATATATATATATATATTTGGTTTATAAAAATTTTCTATTCGCTATTCTATTTACTAATTATAATATTTAATATTTTCAATTCCTCAATGCATTGTTTTACATGAGATTTAAAAATTAATAATCATAGTTGTTTTCTTTTCTAATTGAGTTTCATGTCCTTTTAATATCACATTTTCGTTGTAAAATTATTTTAATTTTTCTACTAAATTTATATATCAATTAGTCATATTTTTTTATTTTTTATCATATTATTAATTTAATTCTTTTTTTAATAAATATATTATAAAAAATAAATATTATATAAAAAATATAAATGAGATTATTTTTAAAAATGACACATTTTTAAGATAATTTTATATTAATTTATATTTACATATAATAAATATAATATAAATAATTTATATTTTTATAGAATATATATGTTATATAATTAAATTGGGATAATATATTTTTTTCTTAATTATTTTTTCTAAAGGAATATATAAATTTTCTATAAAATAATAAAACATATTTTAAGTAATTATAAATTTATATATCCAAAATAACATAATTTAAAAAAAACAATAATAGAAAAATAATACTACTTTTTACACACACATTTTGTCATTAAAATAAAATATATCTTATTTACATGATGATATATTATTTAAATTATTTTTTCTGAAGTCCAATTTTTTTAATTTTTTGCTAAAATTGAATATACCTCATTTATGATAAGGGAAAAATTACTTCAACTATTGCCCAATTTTTTTAAAATTTTAAAAATAATATTATATAAATTCAGATTTAAATTTATTGTGAATTGATTAATATTCTAAAAAATGATCAAAATAATCAAAATTATGACAAAAATAAAATTACATAATTTAGTTTACAATAATGTGACATCTAAAAATATGAATTTATCTCATGTATAAGATATGATAAATTTTAGATATTATTTTTCAATGATATAAATTTTATGATATTTTATATATCCCATGAACATTGTAAGATAAATTTCATCAATAATAAATCATCTAGTAAAAAATAAAACTTATCAAATGCATTAGATGAAATAAATTTCACTTAGACTGATATATTTATTAAAACCCAAATTATAAATTGAAATATATCATTTATGAGATAAATTTCATGTGATTGTTTATGCCTTTTCAAAAATAAAATCTATGTATTCAATGATATTTAAAAAGATACATGGAGAATAAAACATCATATTTAAAATTAATATTATATCATATTAGATAAATTTCATTTACAATTACTAATATTTAATAAATAAAATTCTCTAATATGTGAGATTATATTAATTTAAAATGTTTTGTTTCATATTTCATGGAATGATATTTGTTTCATATACTATAACAAATAGATTTATTATACAGTGATAAATCTTTTCAATAGTGAAATATATCTCATTTATGTGATATAATACAGTTAAAATAGAATATAACTTTAGTTAAGATAAGGTAAATTTATAATTATATTGATTTTTATAGTTTCATGTATACATATCATCTTCACATTAATGTTCTTTCCATCTAATGATTTCTTAAAAATATCAATGTTGTCTCTTCTCTTCCGAATTCATCATCATTCACATTTCTTCTCTACTCGTTGCATCCCCTCTCACCTTCCTGAATTCTACTTTCTATCTTATTTACAATAATCACCACCTCCTCATATCCTTACTCCCTAAAATTTTTAACATTTTTCCTCCCACACCATCTCTACCATACCCATCCTCCTTCTTTATCTTTTCCTCACATTGGTCTCCAGAAAAACACCTCTCCGTCTTTGTAAATCACCTCATCCACCTCCTTCTTTATGTCCCATATATCTCCCCGCCTCTCCTTTCTCCATTCAAGCTTATTATAAATGTTTTATTCCAAAATCTAAATCATTGATCCCTCCCCCCTCTAGATCTATTCATTTCTTTTTAGGAACAATGATACATTTTTTTTAAAATGAAATTTATCTCATTTATTTGAGGTTATAAATTTTACATAGATTTAATCATCAGCTAATAATAGATAAATTTCACCTAAAATGATACATATATTAAAAAATGAATTTTTTCTCTTCTCATACATAATATAAATTTCTTGTAATTTGTTATATTCTAAAATTAAATTTATGACCCATATATTAAAAGATAAATATCATTGAAAGATGAAATTTATCTCATATAGATAAATTTCATAAATAATAAAAACTCTATAAATAATGGATTTTATTTCATATATCATAAGATATAAAATCAACCCATTTAATTACATAATTAGAGTAAAGAAATTTATCTCATGTATGCGATGAGAAAAATTTCTCCTATAAAGAGATACATATTTTATAAAATAAAATTAATAACATTTATGATATGATATAAATACAGTGTATAGTGATCCTCCTTTTATAAAATGAAATTGCACACATGTAGGAGATCAGATGACATATCTTTTAAAATTGAATTTTATCTGATGTTGGGGATGATAAAAATTTCACATAGAGTAAAACCTACGTTATAAAATGAAATTTATATTAGGAAAAAATAAGATAAATTTCACCTAGAATGATGCATTTGTTAAAAATAAAATTTAACCTTCCTAATACCTTAGATAAATTATATTTCAAAATTTTATATATCAATTTAATTAAAAATTTTATGATATTTTACATGAGAAAAAATATTTTTTTAATATTTGTTTAGTTTTTGTGTAATTTATCTAATTGGGTACGGGAGATACATTTTATTTTATAAAACATGTATACTTAATTATAGGTGAAATTTATCTCAAATCATACATAAAATAATTTTTTAACAAATGTTGTTTCATTGTACAAGAACCATATTGTATATCACATAAAAATAAATTCTAGCTTAAAATTTATATAACATTGTACATGATATTTATCTCATATACTATAAAGATAAATTTAATTTAAAAAAATTTACTTTGAACATATTTTATGGAATTAAATCTAGTACCGATATAAATATCCCCTATAATAAATGATATGTGTTTTTAACAACAAATGTACCTCATATATAATATGTGATAAATATTTTGTGCATTGTAACATATTTTATTAAACCAAATTTAAAGAGTTAACTTTTCACTAGAATAAATGTTTTCATAATTTATCCATAATTAATCCATAAAGTGAAGATGTTCATGGGTAAACTAGTCAGATCAGTTAAGTCAGATGGACCAATTGGCTTATTATTTAATTTATTTTTAAAATAATAATATTATTTTATATGAAAAATATAAAAATGAAAAATGAAAAATGAAAAAACTGATTGGTCAGGTCTATTTTTGGATAGAACTGAATTGTTCAACCAATTTCATGATAGTTTGGGGTGGTAAAAACTAGTTCAAAATAATAAAATTACTCAATTCCCATAATGAAAAAAATACTAAATTGGTGGTTGTTTTACCTAGGGATAATTTCCAATCTAATTCAATATTCCAAACAATTACTTGAATGGAACATTTTTAAAACAATATTTAGAAATTTTATTTTCATATCTCACATTTTATTTTAAAATAATTTTGATCTTACATAAAAAGTGAAATATGTTTTTAAAGAAACAATTTTCTATTAGTAAATTATCATTAAAAATCTACTTAATATTAAAATGATATTATTTTTCAATAGTTATATATTTTAGTTTTTTGTAACAGCTTTTAGATAAATATTATTTGATTGTGAAGTAAAATATTATTTTAAATTATTCTGAATTGTTTATTTTTTAAAATATAATAAAAAATTGATAATTAATTTTTTTAGAATTATTTTATATTATTTTTTTCATAATTTTAATAAAATATGTTTCAGTTATATAAAAAAATTCCAAGTGAATTTTTTTATAATTTTCATATTTTTTCAAAAAATTTGATAAAATTTTAAATTATATATATATATATATAAATTTAATGTAAAATAAAATAATTTTTATATAATATATTCTTCAAAAAAATATTTCTTAGATGCTTAAAAATTATATATATAATTTTTTAAGTGACTATATCAAAATATATATCTTCAAGAATAGTTGAGTTATTTTATTTTGTAGTAATATATTAAATATATAATTATATTTAACATTTATGAATAAAATTTATTTATTGAGTCTGATAAAATTTTATTTTTGAAAAAATGTAAAAAAAATTATAATTATGTTTTGATAAATAAATATAAATTTATAGTGAATGTAATATTTTATAAATGTTTTGGTTAATTTATATAAATGTTTTCTTTAAAATGGATTAGATAAAGTTGATATTTATAAAAAATATATAAATAAAATACTATAATTCTGATGGGAGATGTGTAATTATCTATAGATGTATTAACTTAATTATTAATTATTATTTTTATTATGAATTTACCGTGATATAATTTGGTTTTTGGTCAAAAAAAATGAATTAAATTTTTTATTTTTATAAGAAATTTTGAATAGAAAGGGTGGTGGGGAATACCCAATCCGAGTTCAGTTTAGGTGAAGATGGGTGTAATAGTTGAATAATTAATTCCCCCACTATATTTCATACATTTGGTTGAGGCTTACCAATTTATCCCTCCCTCTTTTTGGTCGCACATCAATACCTCTAGTCCTTTTTTATTTGAAGGATCTAATACCCTTCAAGGGTTCCCCAACCTATACTTTGGTTGCATCATAATACCATGATTCAATAAAGTTCCACTCTCAAACCCATGAAACCATTATAGAAAATGATTAACATGATATGGATTTTTTTGATATTATTTAGTTAATTATTAATTAACTTTTAGAGATCTAAAATTAATATTCTAACAAAACCATTCCAAATAAATGGAGATCACAGTAGTGAAACAAAGATAATAAATAAAACTGATTTAGAAAAACATTTCAAAAAAGTTTTATAAAAAACAATAGAGAACACAATGATTTTTTGTGCATTAGTGAAATTGACCTACATGTATGAGGTAGGGGCATCGAGGTTTCACTATGTAATAAATCAAATGCATATTACAAGAAAAAACTCAAGAATACTAATAGTAAAGAGAATGATGTGGATAATCCATTACAAGAGGGTAAAAAGTGAGATAAAATTATATATATAATTCTGGAACTGAGTTCTTATTTCCCATAATTTCGATATTCCTTGGATAATTCTGTTTAAGATGTATGCCTCTGAGATTCTTTTGTAGGTAAAGCATATGGCTTCTGATGTCTAGGTTTGCAACCTGAAAGCCAAAACCAAATCAACCTCACACCCTTCATCTCTCAAAGATCAACCTCACACTGACTGGCTTCACACTATCCCAAAGTCCATGTTCTCCATATCCATAGAACTTAAAATAGAATCCAAATTGATATTATTTCTTTGTAGAAGAATATCTCCAATTTCTCATTTGTAGTCACTAAGATGGAATATAAGCCTTCCATGATGCATACCCATTCTCTTGAATACTGATGAGCCACAGGTAGTGTTGGATAATCATTCATGTAAAATGTACAATTATCAATCCAACCAAATAAATGGTCATGATTATTCTGGAATATCCCAATAGACCACTATGGGCAAGTTGCTGGGACTCATAAGAGTAGATAGGGGGAATCATGCTTAAAGGAATGCATCGAAAACCAAGCCAATAAACAAAAAAATATTAAAAAATAAAAAACATGGGTATTCATTTGACTAATAGAGATCAAAAACATAGATAAGAATAAAGAAGAGAATTTATATAATAGATAAACTCAGTCAATAATAAGATAATGAATACCAATATAAAAAACCATTTTATTTTTTAATGTAAAATTCAAAAATTCAAAAATTTGAATCTTATAAAATATATGTATAAACCAAAAACCCTAACATACTGACACCACCTAAACAATCAATTGATTCAGGAAATCATTCTAAAATATGATGAAAATAAAAAAAAAGACTTCAAATAGTGTTATTCAAACTATGTAGTCATTTTGATGAAAATGTGTATCAATGTCATGCACACATTCCAACTTAAATTCATGTTCTGTTACAAATAAAATCATGCCCATAAACAATATTTTGAAACATAAAAACATTAAATGAAAAAAATTTCACATCCCTAATTTTCATCTCAACATACCTCAAATCCCTACAAGTCACATGCCAATGAGTGGTTATCAATACAACTCTTGTGTCTGTAGGAAATAAACAAAGCTAGTAGTACCCATCCTAAAAAAGAATAAGAAAAATGTGTAATATAAATATATGGTTATAAAATAAAATTTGAAATGTTCTTATTTAAAAAATAATAGAAAATAAATAAAATATACATGGAATATACACATTCTCCATAAATTCACACATTCTACATATTTCTCTTTCAAAAATTCACATACAGTGCATATTTATATTTTTATAAATAAATAAAAAGGGAACTCAGCTCATGAATTTTATCTCCATATAAACCATATATCACATTAAATATTAGATATTAGAATTAAGTGAAATGGTAGAATCCTAACTCCATACATCCAAAAGAATAATATTGTGTATGACCATGCTAAGCCAACCCTATCCTTTCACATTCCTAGTAAGACTTCCTAGTAGTTTTACTTTTAATGAAGCAACTAATTAATTGTTCCTCATAAAACTATTAATCATCATGCTTATTCTAATTGGTCTTTGTATATGTTCCTTGTTTGGTATTAATATAAAAAATTCCACATTTGAAATCTATCCTCATTTTGATAGGAAGATATCGTAAATTTTTAATAAAAGTATTGATGTTTATTTTCTTAGTGATATTCATTCACTATTGTACCCTATGTCATAAAATTTGATTGATCTCACATTATAAACCATTTTGTAATATGTTATTCTAGGGTGAAGTATTGAAATATATAACTATATTATTAAAATATAGGGTACACTAAATCTATGCATTTTTTTGAGAAACACAATATTTTACTAGAGGAAGTAATTACATGAGATTTTAAGGCCATAAAATAAATTCCAAGGATATAAATGGTTACACTAAATATGTATAACACATGTATAAATCTCAATAAGAGATAAGGAAGTATCATTTATATGTACCATTTTATTATGAGATATGAGTTTATAAAATATCTTATATAATTTCTAGAAAATATATAAAAATAGGGATCATATTGAGATATATAAACTTTATATGAGAAAATAGAGAATTATCATTATATATAGAAAATATGAAAAAGATAGAAATTGGAACACATTGAAGATCATTAAAAATGAGAAGGAGAGATCAATACAATGTATTAATGATGAGGAATTCCATGTCTATTTGGGAAAGTGAATGATGTTGTTTCCATGAAATCTCATGGAAGAAAGATGTTACACAGTGTTATATTTATACCTGTTTGTGAAGTAGAAAGAGGAGATCAAATGAGACTAAATCTTTATTCTCATGGAAATAAAAAATAATAAGTGAAGGAGGGAATGATGAGGGATGTTATTATAAAGATATAACAAATCAAACTTAAAAATTGTAAGGGCAGTGAGCTCAGGTAGGAGTGACTTATCCCCTAAAAATTGAGCTATAGTGATTCGATATATTGACACATTATTGATTGGATTCTCCTTGGATAATCTCATAGTGTTTAACTAATTTAAAATTAGTGTGTTCCTTTTTCATGGATGTTTATATTTTTTAAAGACATGATTAAACTAAGTGGGATAAGTAACCATAAATAATATCAGATAATGGTCCGATCACTTAAAAGGGTAATCAAATCTAAGAATAAATAATATAAATAGTGTTCACCCTTATTATTAGGAGGTCAATATCATTTGAGAAATAATATTTTTATGGGAATGTGTTTAACTTAGGAATAATTTTCATACCTTGATTCACACTCCTCTAGGTTTATCTCTTACTTAATCCCCCTATATGATTTTTGGTCCATAAAAAAGATAATACCATAAGGGATGGATGGAGGGTGAATTAGAGTAATCAAGAATAAAATATTTTTCTTCATGAGCACAATTTTATTCTCTAAATGAGAGGAGAAATTATTTCCCACCCTATATGTCTCTCTTAATAGATTAATTCTATAATGCATCAAGATTTTATAAAGTATTTCTCTTTAAATAATTTTATTTCTAGGATATCTTGTGTTAAATACAACACAAAATTTAAGAAAACCATGTAATATAATGAATATATTAAGTGTCCATTATATCATAGCTATTGGATTGATGAGTATGAGTAATAATAAAAAATAAAGACATATATATTTTCTTTAAATTTATAAAATTAATTCAATAGTTATTAAATGATTAGAATAAAAACAAAAAAAATTATAAATAAGAGTTAATGTTATTGATTTTTTATGCATAAATGTATTTTTATACAAAAAAATTAAATTATTAATTATTGGTGAATAATTTTAATTAAATTTATATATTATTTAATTTATAAAACTTTTTATACATCTATCAAATATTTTTATATTCCTAGGATATGTATAAATCTAATTTTATGCTTCAAAATGGTTTTTTCTAAGAAGCTTCTGTGGTCGCATTTTTTAACATAAATTAAAATTAATTTATGAAATTTATAGTAATTTAATTATATAAATTTAATTAAATAATTTTAACCATGATATTATTATTTTTTAAATATTCGCCTTTTATTTTTTTTCTATATGAATAGTAATTATGGTAAAATTTATCATATTGCTAATGTGTAAATTAGGTTTATTGAGGTTAAAAATAAGTTCTAGGGCCATAATTTTTCATCATAATTCTAATTTTATAAATTTAATTTGCCCCATAACAACACATTTTCTATATGATGTTTTTAATGGTCACTTTTCTAGGAAAATGACACATATATTATTTAAATCAAAGAAAGTTACAAAATATTACTCACTTTGTTTTTAATATGTATTCTATGTCCACAAAGGGAGAAAAGTACATTATGAATTTATATAAGTATATAATTTGATATTTTTAAAATTATTTTCATGATTTAAATTCATTTTTAAATTTTAACAATTTAATAATGACATTAATTTTGTATGCAACACTGGTTCAATATTTATCCATTTAATAAAAATATATAATAAATTAATTTAAAAATATTAAATGTGGCATAATTTGAATGAGTTAATATTAAAAATAGTTTTTATAGATCTATAGGAAATATTAGGGAGGTTTGAAATCATTATATTTGAATTTACCCTTCTTTGTGATGTATTTAGAATAAAATTAAATGAATTATGTTAAAATGGACAATAATGATATTTTGTCGAACAAATAATTTGTCAAATTGTTAAATAATCATAGAAACCATCAAATTAAACATGTTTGAAAACATATTGTTCAAAATTTCATAAACTTACCATTTATGGTACAATGTTAAACATATAAAAAAATAACAACCATTATTATTAATAAATTTTTATCATATTTAAGTTTAAATATTGTTAACTAAGAGAAAATAAAAAATATATGGTTTAAAATTACACAAATATTTTTCTAAATTATATTGGTTTATGGGATTATAACCCCATCCTAAATTATATTTTAATACACTGATATTTAAATTATTTTTTATTGAGAATTAATTTATTACAATTTCATCGTTTTAGAAATTTAAAAAGTGTCCTTCACCTAAATTATAAATGGGAACCTCCACCTAACACTTATTTACACAACAATAAGCCTTATATCTGGACCAAAACATGACTATTTATCTTCTAAAATTCCCAATAAATAGGCTTCGTAATTTCTTGGATTTCCCATGTATTATTTTTAAATATTTTATAAAATTAATACAAGACCAGATATTGTGACGACATGCAATTCTGAGGCCCAGAGTTCCCAAAATAAATTTTTGATATAATTTAAACATTAAATACCATGCAGGAATAGTTTTCTTGAAAAAGTTGAATAACATTTAAATGGGTTCCAGGATAATAAATCTAAGGGTACCAAGGCATTTAGAGCATCAACTTTACCTTATGCGGGTCTTAATATAGACTGGTGTGGGTCGACTACAAAAGCCTGTTTTTGGACATTATAATGAAAATAAAATAAAATAAAATAGAATTTTATTTTATTTTAAATGATTCCTTAAATTTAGCAACCTAATCCTCCTCTATTAATACTTTATTATGTAATGTTTATAGGGTTAGCCATATAACATTGCAAATTCAAAATTTTCCATTGGAGATTCGGGGGAGAACCTGTGCACAGACGATGATGGTATGATTGATCATCGCATATCATATTTGAAGAACCTTGATAATAGATGTGATGTAGTGATTATTCTTCAACTGAATCAAGGTAGGGGTTAGTTATTTAGATTCTACTTTTCCCTATTCTTGGATTAAATGACGAACATAGATCAACCCATGAACAGGTTGCTCTGCGGATCATGTGTTCTTGCAGGAGGGTGTCAACTTTCGTTTCTTTTCGGATTTTTATACTGAAATTCGTTTCAATGATAATTGTTGAAAATATCATTTTTATTCACATGTTAAACCTATTAACATGAGAGGATCGATGCTATAACGAATGAAGAAATAGGTGTGTTCCTCCTTTTATTGTTGATTTCTTATCTTCCCACCCCATGTTCATCGCATTCTTTGCATTATTCATAGGCTGATGAACAATGGATCATTGCGAACCTGTTTTTCCATGCAATGATCCCTAATCAATGATTGAACATCGCGACGACCTAGCGTATGTGCAACAACGATGGTGGACGAAAAATCATATTAGATCGAGGGAGATCATCCTTCGAGCGTTTTTTGTGTGGGTGGATTGATATGTGTTTTTGGGGTCGATTTCCAAACTAGAACCAATAGAATCTACTTCATGGTGTCAGGGTGACATTAGCCTTGGAGTTTTGCATCGATCGGATGGCTGGATTGGTAAACGGGAGATTCCTCAGGGCACAAAATGAAGAACACAATTTTCTTGAAAACCCAGAAGAACACCATCTGTTCTCCAAATAACTCACCATGTGGGGTTTCCATGGTGGAATCTAGGGTTTGTGCACTATGCATGGAGAAGAACATGATGTGCTCCCGAGAAGACATGGTGTCTGGACCCCACCTAGTGGGAGTTGGATTTCTAGGATACAAGAAGCACTAACACAATGTGTGACAATCTTCCAATGGCGTGTGGGTCCTTACGCAGACACGACATGTATCTTGAAAGATACAAAAACATAGTGTGGTGTACATGGCATGTACTCCACCAAATGGCTAGACAAAGTCGAATACATGGACTAACCCTTCTATCGGTACACGGTCTGGGATACACGGGTTGAAGCCTTCTACATGCACATGGCTATCATACACGGAGTCCTCCCCAGGTAGTGTAACTCGACATGTGAGTCACTTGCATGTTGTGTATACCTTCTTCTACACGAAAAGACTTACGACATGGTCCGTTCTACACGGCAGTACCCAGGGTTCGACGATGTTATGTGTGACCCTTATACATGTTATGTTCCTCTCAGTTCGTGGCTTGATCCTCTTGTCCAGCATTCCATGTATAAGTTTTGTTTGGGATAGTTCCCATTTTCTCATTCCCCTAATGGTGAGGTATCATTTCAATCCAAAGAAGTATGAACATTTTAGTAGGAATTTCTATGATAGAGTCGGATATCCTTCTGAGAGGCCTATAGTGAGATCTTCTATCCATTTTTGATCCTAGTTAATGTTTGGTATTGATGTTACCAATTCTACAAGGCATTGATCCGCTATATAGGAGGTGAATCCAGATGAGCTGTGGTATCTTCCAAGGACCTGAAAATGATCCGCATCCACGTATCGTGGTCTTTTCCCCCTCAGATGTGTTTTCTCTCAGAATTAGTATATCTATTCTCTCTTCATATCTATCAATGCATCTATCTCTCCCATATATTTTCTTGATGAACACTACTTCTCGGATAGAATTCATTAGAGCTATCAGACTCGTGGAATGAGTTCTCCCATACTAGTGCTTTGTGAAATCACTGAACTGAGTCCCTAGCGTGCGTATGCAGTCATTGTGATTTGTTTGTAGACTGTGGTTTTGAGTTTTATGTATATTTGGATGTGTTTTTCTTATTGTATGTTCAATATAAATATGGTATGTAGAGACGATTGTACCTATAATTTGTGTATTGCTTTGTGGTTTTCAGGGTCCCATACTAAGTATTGTTACACTCACACCAGCATGGTCTTTTCCCACACGTGTCATGTCTGGTGTAGACAGGCGGCCTTTTTTTGGAGTCTAGGGCGGACCAGGACCAGACCGGGATTTCTGAGTTATTTACAAGGCGAGGTGTCCCGACGGATACGAGTAGCAGTCCCAATACCTCCTTTTTCTTAAGGGTTGGATTTTTTAGTTTGCATACTCTTTTTTGGTGGGATTGTATTCTTGACCAATTTACTTTCCCCACATTAATTCTGTTGTAATCTGTTTTTTGGCTTTAAATGTACGCATTAATTCTGTTCCTTTGGGGGTTTTACTTTTCAGTATGTATGTTCTTGGAGATGTGTGGGTGTGTACATGTACCTAATAAATGCCTCCAATTTCATTGATATGCCTACTTAGTGCTAGTCACCAGCCCCTGTCCTATTGAAGCAGACATGAGGAGTCATGTAATGGGCCCCATTGGGACGGGTCGGGATAGAGTGGTTTCTGAACAGATGGAATAGCAGTTTACCAAACGAAGGTCGAGGGTATGTTAGCATGGGATCCAACGTGAAGCATGGCCAAGGTTCGAAGCATCTTTGGGCTGGCAGGACACTACCAAAGATTTATCCTTTATTTCTCCCGGATTTCAGCACCAATGAAATCCTTGAACCTAAAGGGGAGGTCTTTAATATAGATGTATAAGTGCCTGTATTATTTTTAGCAGTTGAGGTAGAGTTTGATGAGCACACCAATCATGAGATTTGAAGAAGAGGGTGTCGAGTGTGTAGTTTTCTATGATTCATCAGGGACCAAGCTTGGTTGTGTCCTAATGAAGAGACAAGCAGTGATTACTTATGGTTCATACCAGCTAAGGCTGCACGAGCAAAACTATGTGACCCATGATCTTGAATTGGAAATGGTAGTCTTCGCATTGAATATGTGGCAACACTAGATGAGGGGTGAACAATTAATCATCAACTCTAATGACAAGAACCTCAAGTACATCATCTCATAGAAGGATTTGAATTGGTGGTAGAGATGATGGCTAGAGTTCCTCCAGGATTATTACATCGAGATCATATATACTCATGGGAAGGGGAACGTTGTGCAGACACTCTCAGTAGGAGATTGAGTTCAAAGATGGTGAGTGTGGAGTTAGATAATTTGACATCACTATGGTTATACTTCATATATATACATGATGAAAATTAACTCTAGTCTATGGTTTTCACCCCTCCACTCTTATGGAGTGTGTGGGTGTCATAGCTAGTAGATGTCAACTGCGAGACATTCTGTGCTCATTTATCTATAGGAAATGATCCTGATGGATATTCAAAAGGTGGGGACCACATAATCCTTTTAAGATAATTCATAGTTGTACCAGTGGAGTTGCAAGGGGAGGTTCTGTGAGAGTTTCATATATCTCCCTTAGTGGTATATCCTAGAGTATAGAAAATGTACCAGGGTCTTCGGTGTCATTTCTAGTAGACATGTATGATGAAGTTAGTAGTAGAGTACATTTCTTGATGCCTTATGTACCAGTAGGTGATGGTTGATCACCAGGTTTTAGTTGGGTAAGCTCACCCCTGGAAGTGACAAGGTGGATGTGGGATGGAATATTTATGTACATCATGATGGGATTTCCATGAACGTAGAAGGGACTGATTCTATCTGGGTGATTATTGACTGACTCCCCAAGTCATCCCACTTCCTAGATAGTGGGGATCAGAGTTCCATAGAGAGATTGGGAAGCCTCTACATGAAAGAGATATTTCAGATTCATGTCATCCCTTTGATGATAGTCTCTGATCTAGATGCACACATCTCGTCCCTGTTGTGTAAGGGATAACTGACTCCCCAAGTCAGCCCACTTCCTAGATATTTGGGATTAGCGTTCCATAGAGAGATTAGGAAGCCTTTACATGAAAGAGATATTTCAGATTCATGTCGTTCCTTCGATTATAGTCTCTGATCGAGATGCACACATCTCATACCGGTTGTGTAAGGGATTGCAGTATTCCTTTGGGACCCAGCTATGCTTGAGCACAACATTCCATCCACATACGACTGGTCATATAGAGAGGACCATTCAGATTCAAGAGGATATGTTATAGGCTTGTATCTTGGACTTTGCTCGCATTTGGGAGGGCCAAATACCACTGGTGAGGTTTCAGTACAATAATATATACCATTCTACCATTGGCATGGCACTATTTGAGGCATGATATGGGGGACCCTACTAGTCACCGCATTGCTGGATCAACCCCGGAGAGTCAGCACTAATGGGCCCAGTGTTGGTACGAGCTGCCACTGAGAAGGTGCAGGTTATCTATGGGTGGATGAGAACTACACAGATCCCAATAATTTCTTATGCTGATAGATGAAAAAGACCTCTAGAGATCGATAAGGGGGGTCATGTCTTCCTTCGTGTCTCACCACGATGATGGTTACAAATATTTGGTTGTTGCATCAAGATGTCTATGAGGTTCATCATCCCTTTTCATATACTATTTAGAGTTGGCAAGGTGGCGTAATCCCTAGATCAACCACTACAGTTGCACTGGGTACATGATGTCTTCCATGTGTCGTAGCTGAAGAGGTATTTGATTGACCCATCGCACGTCATCAACTAGGGTGAGATGGACATTGAGGATGGAGCAACCATCGCACAGTACCCAGTGGAGATCGAGTATTGATAAGAGAAAATATTTCATGAGAGATTGATTCCTCTAGTGCATGTCTGGTGGTAGCATGGGAATCTTTGTTAGAGTATGTGGGAGATGAAGGATTAGATTCATGCGCAATACCCACATCTTCTTGAGTAACCTTTTATATTTTCTTTTTGGGGACATAAAGCCCTAAGGTGGGAAGAATTTAATGTCTCGGATTTTCCATTAATTATTTTTAAATATTATATAGATTTATTATAAGACCATGTTTTGTGAAATAATTCGATTATGACGCCTGGAGTGACCAGACTAATTGTTGGAAATAATATAAACACTAAATAGCACACATGAGCAGTTTTCCAGAAAAAGGGGAATAACATTTTAATGGGTGCATAGATCAGAAATCTAAGGATGCTATTGGGTTCTGAGCAGTGACTTTACCTTAGGAAGGTCCTAACATCAACCAGTGTGGGTAGACTGCAGAAGTTAGTTTTTAGACGTTTTAAAAGAAAATGAAATAATTTAATATTTTATTTTATTTTAAATGTTTCCTTAAATGCAGTGACCTAATACTCCACTATACATACCTACTTATGGAATTTTTGTAGGGTTAGCTACATAACCCTACGAATTGAGAATTTCCATTATAGCTCTAGGGGAGAACCCATTGGCAGATGACAAAGGTGAGATTGATCGACGCATCTACGATTTGACGAACCTTGATAACAAATGTGACATGGTGTTTGTTCTTCAACTAAATAGAGGTATGGGTTTGTTTTTTATTCATCTTTTCCATGTTCTTGGATTAAATGAATAAAACAGATCTACCCATGAACAGGTTGATCCATGGATTTAGCGTTCTTGTGGGAGGGTGTTAATTTTCGTTTCTTTTGAGATTTTGATTCAGGAATTCATTTCAATGATAATTTTTGAAATTTTCATTTTGATTCGCCTGTAAAAACCTATTGACAGGACCTGATCGATTCCATGAAGAATGATGGTAGAGGTGTGGTCCTCCTTTTTTTGACTTCTTCTATCACTTCCCCATGTTCTTCGTGTTCTTCACAGGGCAAAGAACAAAGCATCTTTATGAACCTGTTTCACAACACAACAATACCAAACCAGAGATCAAACATCGTGATGGCCTAGTAGAGGTGTAAAGATGATCACAGATGATGAATCCGCTCAGATTGAGGGAGATCTCTCTTTGAGCGTTCATAGTGTAGGTGGATTAATATGTGTTTTTACGGCCAATCAGAGGTCTAAAACCAATTTAAGTGGCATCGTGGTGTTGGAGAGAACTCAACCGTGGAGTTTCTCAATAATTTGATGGCAGGATCGATGAACGAGTGATTCCTAGGGGTGTGGAATGAAGAATTTGACGTTCTAGAAAATCCTAAAGAACACATCGTGTTCTATGAAGAACATTTTTTCTGGATTCAGCATGGCAGAAGAAATAGTTTGTGCACTAACCAAGGAGAATATTGTGAGGTTATCCTGGGAAGACAAGACATGTGGAACCCACCCATCAGAATCTGGAGTTTCGGGCAATAGGAAGCACTGACATAGAGTGTGACCATCATCACATAGTGTGTAGGTCCTTACACGGACTCTACATGTATCTCAGATGATACATGGACACAGGGTGGTGTACATGGCACGTACTCCACCACACGGCCAGACACGGCTAGATACACGGACTACCCCATGTACCAGTACACGGTCTGGGACACACGGGTTGAAACTATGTATGGGCACATGGCCAGCATACACAAAGTTATCTTCTAGTATAAGAACACATCGTGTCACTCTCTTACTCTCCATGTATACCTTCTTTTAAACGACAAGCCTTGCGATGAGGGCCGTTGTACATAGGGAGTACTCAAGGTCAGGGGACAGGGCGTATAACCCTTCAACACGTCATGTAATTCTCATTACATGGCATGATCCTCTTATCCATTATTCCATTGAAATTTTTTATCTAGGTTAGTGGACCTTTGATCATTCCCCTGAATATTAAGTATCATTTCCATCCACATGAGTAAGATCCCTTCAGCAGTACATTCCAAGATAGAGTCAGGTATCCTTCCAAAAGGCTGATACTGAGATCCTTTATCTATTCTTGACCCTAGGTAGAGTCAGGTATGGATGTAAAAAATCCTACAGGACGTCGATCCTCTACTTAGAAGTAAAATTTGAATCAGTCGTGGTATTTTCCAAGGCCTTAATAGGGATCCTTATCCATGTATCATGATCTTTTCCCACTTAGGAGTGTGTTCTCCTGGAATGAGTGTATATGTTCTCTCTTCATATCAATCAGTGAATCTATCTCTCTCATGGATATTCTATATGAACAATACATCTTAGGCGGACATCATCAGATCTACTAGACTCATTGAGTGATTTCTCCAGGATGTGTGCTTTTTCGAATCATCGAACTGAATCTCTTATGTGGGTATGCGGTCTTTGTGATTGGTCTCTAGTCTAGAGGTATGGGTTTCATGTATATCTGGATGTGTTTCCCTTGCTGTATATTCAATAGAAATATGTTATGTGGTGCTAACTGTACCTTTACGTTGTGTATTTCTTTTTGGTTTTGGGGGTCCCCTACTAAGTATTGTTATAGTCACCCTTGCATGGGATTTTCCCACACATGTCGTGTCTTCTGTAGATGAGTGGGATTTTGAGGGAGTCCAGGGAAGACTAGGACCAGACCAGTCTTTCTGAGTTCTATATAGGCCGAGGTGTTCCCATGGCTATTAGAAGCATTCCAAAAACATATTTTTACTTACAATTTTGAATTTTTAGTTTCTAGACTCTTATTTTCAGTGGTCTTGTATTTTGGCCCAGTTTACTTTCCACACTTTACTTCTGTTGTACTCTATTAGTTGGGTTTAGTCATATTCATGCATTTTGATCCTTAGTGGTTTTTTACTTTTCAGCATTTTTTGCCTTGGAGATGTGTTTGTGTGTATATGTACTTAGGAAATTCCTCCTATGTTGGTGATATGGCTACTCGATGCTAGTCAATAGCCCCTATGCTATTAGAGGTAGGATTAGGGAGTCAAGATGTGGCTGCACTGGGATGGGTCATGGCAACCTATAGGTGTTTTTATTCCCAAAATCACAACCCAAGAGAACTTTAGAGGAGATATAATTGAGACGCTCCAAAGAATAGGTAATCACCATTATCGATTACTTTTTTATAATCTTCTTTGAGTCCTGTAAATATATGATATTTATCATAAAATAAAAAAATATTATGATATTTTATTATGATTATTAAAACACCATTATACATAGTAATTTAGATCAAATGATAAATGAAAGTATCACTCGTTCATATGTTTGACTTACCATCTCTATGTAGTGATTCAATTCGTTTTTCATCACCATATTTTAATGATTTATATTATAATGGCATTAATGTATATAATTTATATTTTTTTCTTAAATATTCTTTTATAATTTTAATATCACATCTATATACTTAATAATTAATCCTTCTAGAAATGATATAGTATTGTGTGCGAAGATGGGGACTACAACCTCCAGGAAATGATGTGATTTTTTTTTCATTTATATTTTACATATATGATAATGAATAAAGATTTTATTAATATATATGATATATATGATATAATAATTATTTTTATTGGTTATTTTTTATTATTTAAATTTCTTTATTTTAATATGTTGATAATTGAAAACAGCGTTCATGCATATGTATGTCCTACCATCTCTATAAATTTTGAAGTTCATTTTTCAATCTTAACTTTTATGAATTAATATAGATATATATGTATGGTATTTATATAATTATTAATATTCTATATGTTTTATAACTGAGATAAATATATAATCCATAGAACTGCTGAACCAAAATACTCATGATAAAAAAATTGTTAACACATAGAAATGACAATTTATATAAGGAATTATTGATAAAAGGGGGTATTGAAATGATATAAAGAGATTATATATAGTATTATAATAATTAAAATGAATATTTTATATAATTGTCACAAATTTAAATTTATTATATAGGTGTTTAGAGTTCATTTGAAGTAATAATAACTCTAGGTAGGGGTTTTATTTTATAATCTCATTAATATTTTCTATTGTTTAAATTTAAATCTCTGATGGGGAATATTTATCTTCAGTATGGTTTTCAATTTTCTTAACATTATACTATGATTTATTATGTCATTTTCACCCATTTTTTACTTTTTAATTTTTTGAATGGTATATTTATTTTTGTTTTTCAAATAAGGTACTCTATGTGTTTTACTACATAAATATAGAAGAAATGATTTTAACTTATATGAAATGAATGGATTTTTCTCAAATCAGGAATAAATTTTTATTTGATGATTAATTTACATTATTAAATTTTTATTTGGAAATAAAATGTTTTATTTATAATTTATAATCTTTTTAAAAAGAAATTATTTGGAAATAGAAAGGTTATTTTCCTCTAGAATTATTCCAATTGATCCTTCAAAATAATTTTCCATATAAGATGAAATTATTTTATGTTACACATTCTATAATGGTGATATTATACAAGGATACCATCTTTATTATTTCTCATAATTTTTTATGTTTATGATGAAAACATGAAATGTTTATGAAACACATTTTTTCCCATGCATTATGTTATTATGAAATTATTATGAAACCATTTTCTTTACCTTGAGTTATGTTATAATGTAATGTTTATGAAACCTATTTATTTTCATGGGTTTTGTTATGATGAATTATTTATAATCTTGTGGAACTAAATTTTATGATTTTCAGAATGTTATGGGTGGTACCTATATATCCCTCCAATTCATTAGATAACGATTTACGCCTCTTGAAATTAACAGAATTGGAATATGGAGTGAACCCTGTTTAACAAGGGACCCCATTCCCTAATATACTCATGGGAGTGAGAATTGACAACTATGATGGTTTGGGGATTGAAACCATTCTACTATGATATCCTTCAAAATGAGCCTTTAAAACCAATGAAATGATTTTCGAAGCTCGCGTGTTTTAAAAAATTCCTTATCATAGGCCTATATTACAATCTAATGGTATATTCTCATTGATTACTTTATGTTCATGTATTATAAAATTCAATTATTTATTCCATAAATAATGATTTTGATTTTTGATATGCATGTTATGGTTTCTATATTTTATGCTCGTATTCTCATTCCCTTATTCTCATGTAATGTTTAAATATTTTACGTTTTTACACTTACTGAGCATTTAACATGACCCTTTCTTATGTTTCTTTTCCCTAGGATATGATGATAGGAATTACATGTGATATTTATAATAAATGATCTAGTTGTGAGGATCTAAGTGGGGTATTATGCAGAACCCTTATGAAATAGATGTTTATGATTCACAGTTTACAAAGGCACTATAATTTTATAATCCTTAGTAGTAGATTTGTGTAATGTAATAAATATTCATCTAAATATTTTTATAATATATGTATGAAAATCCTGGGTCCCTATAGTTGTTATAAGAGGCATGGGTTTATGTAACCTTTTGAAACTAGGATAGGAAAACCCTAGTGATATTCCTAAGGATATGTCTAAGGATAGTTATAAGGATAATTATATAAATAGAAAAATACCCTAGAATATTGGTGAAGGATATAGAAGTTGGATTTCTATAAATACATCCCTATCCGGATAGAACATGTGAATATGGTTCTAGCATATATGCACATAGGGGTAATAACTCCAAAAAATTAGTGTCGGGCTTGACTCTTGTGTTACTCGGAACATGAAAATGGGCCTTAATGCTCACCTGGTTTAACAATCATATGGGCTATGATTTGTTTAATTATAATTTTAATTATGAACCTTCATAAATTATTTTTATAGAGTATGACCAAGAATAAAATATGTTAAGTGTAAGGTTTTTTATAATGAAAGTAAGGTTCCATCATATAAGTGATTTTTCATAAAGATTTTGTTTTCCACTGTGATTATTGTTGCAAAAACTATGTTTTTGTGTTTATTTAAATTTATAGAACTAGGAGGAACCATGTTGACACTAAATGTAATAAATAATTCCGTTCCTTTTAATAAAAAAATAGGATAGAGAGAATGGTATTGTGATAACTCATAATTATCTATCATGATATATCATTAAAAAAATAATGTTTGGTGAAATTCACAACATAAAAAATAAGTGGAAGATTGAATTTTATGAATGTTTATATGCTAATTAATATAGAGGAACTAAATTTGGACATCTAAATGTTAACAAGGGTGGAATAAGAACATATAATAATATCTCAAATGGTATGGAAGTTGTTTTATATGTGTAAAATGCGGTAATTGAGTGATAAATTGTTAAAGAGTTCAATATATTTTTTAAGGAGAACATAGGCATTATCCAATTCAATTCCATAATCCATGAATAAAATTTTAGACCAATGAAGGACCTGTTATATTTCAATCATTAAAGTGGAGGTGTTAATTTATTTATGTATTGAGATTCAAGGATTATATTATAGATATATTTTTTCCTATGGTATTTGGGTTGTAATAATCATAAATCATCTAAGTATTGTGTTAATTTTGAAAGAATATATTTCTTTATGTATGATTAACTTTTGTTTCATGGATACCATTACATGTTTTTTATCTTAACAATGATTATAAGTTCAAAATCATAGAAACACATTTTTATGTGTTATGTGATGGGCTTTTATCAATATTAAGGTAATTTTGGGCGATATTTATAAAAATACAGCCCTTTGGTTTTGTATTAATTTTAGTGAAAAGTTATTTAAGGAGGATATACCTAATATTTTTTTTGTAAAAGGTATGGACAATATGAATATATATTGACGACTTCTGGTTTTACTAATTCCCTCTCTATCTTTATGGATTTAATGAATAGATAATTTAGATATTACCTTGATCAATTTGTAGTAGTATTTATAGATTAAATTTTTATTTATTCAAAGAATAATTAATATCTTGATAATTTTACGAAAGAACCTAATAAAGGATATGGTTTTTGAAAATTTTATGAGGTTTGAATTTTTTCTATAAAAGGTTTCATTTTTGTGTCATATAATCATAAATTACTGTATATGAGTCGATCCATCAAAGACAATGGATATTAAATGATAGAGAAGAAAAAATAGTGAGTGAAATCTAAACAACTCTTGGTATAGATGAATTTTATTTATGTGTTTATGGAATTTATTAGGGCTATCAAAAACAATATCAATGTTAACATAGAAGGGAGTCAGGTTTCTTTGGATAGATGAATGTGAGGAAAATTTCAAGTAACTAAAGAAAATATTTGTTAGTGAACATGTGATTAAATTACCTTATAGTGGGAAATGGTATTTAATCTATAATGATTCATCTATGAATGGAATAGATTGAATTTTAATTTATAAGGATATGGTAATAACCTAGGCCTCATAAAAATTGTAAGTTCCTGTGAAAAATTATCCAACTCATTATTTAGAGGTAGATGCGTAAATTGTTCAATTAAAAATATAGAGACATTATCTCAATTAATAAAGTTAGGACATATATAAAAATTATATATTTAGACAATAATGTTTGGATATGCACCAGATAAGTAAACTGAAGCTAATTAAAGATAATGATTGATCAATATATTCTTACCCTAGGAAAGCACACATGGTGGGTGATGCTCTGAGTTAAATGAATCATGTTAGATTGTATAATATTTCGATTATAAAAGATACAATATTTCTAGACTTACAAATTATGCATCTTTAAATCTTAATGGAAGGAGTGAAATATTATCTTTCTCAAATTAGTTTCCAATCATCTATCCAAGTAATGATTAAAGGTAAATATAAGGTAGTTTTACATATAAAAAAGAATATGAGAAATGTTATATAGTCAAACCTTGATTTTTATGGAATAATAATGTTCAGGAACTGTGTATGTGTCCCTTATATACAAATTTTGAAGAAGGATATGATGGGTGAAGTTCATTGTTCTTCACACTCTATTCATATAAGAAGTAAGAAGATGAATAGATATTTGAAATATTATTTGTGGTAGGATTAAATGAAGATTGATATTATAGAGTTTTTATCTCGCTTCATGGTGTTTTATGAAGTTAAGGCTAAGAGATAGATGTCTATAGGTATGTTACAACCATTACCCATTCCATAATTAAAATGGGAAAAATATAAACCTTTATTTTCT
This sequence comes from Viscum album, assembly GCA_963277665.1. Classification (NCBI taxonomy): domain Eukaryota; kingdom Viridiplantae; phylum Streptophyta; class Magnoliopsida; order Santalales; family Viscaceae; genus Viscum; species Viscum album. The sequence continues at coordinate 675,263,486 of OY728123.1, forward strand.
CATCAAACTCCCAAAGACATCTAATTTGAATAATTTTATATGTATTGTAGTTGATCATCATTTGAAGTCATCACACTTCATTATTGTTTGGGAAGCTTTTTCTCTTATTGAAATTACATGGTTATTCATTAAGTATGTTTTAATATTTCTTGGTTTTCCACTATCAATTGTATCTAGTTAGGATATAATTTTTACCTTGAATTTTTGGAGAAATCATCACCAGGATGTAGATATAGAGTTATGTTTCAACACTACTTACCATTATTAGATATATGGTTAATCTCAAGGTTGTAACACCCCAAGCTTCCACAGTATGTTTCCCTTTGAATAATGTAATAGCTTGCATTGCACGCAACATCGAGATTCTAACACACTAAGACCAATCAAACTAGTCGTTATGAATATTAATACCCACTTTTTTGAAATTTTATAAATTATATAATTTCAAATGGACTTAATTTTTGGATTCGGAATATCGAAATTAGCTTAGGTTGAATTTTTGGTATTTTTCTGAAAACATTCATTTTTTGATGAATAGTAAAAAACATTACGTTATTGGTTAAAACTGAATTTTTTATTTAAATAATTATTTACTTTATTTAAATTTATTTTATGAACAAAAAGATACATAATACCAATATAAGTTCAATTTAATTCATTGGAGTCATTTTATAATATGTTTTTATATATAAAAATTTTATTGAACTTTTTTACCGTCGTTTACCAATCTCCTAAAAGCATTTACAAAATTAAATAAAACTTAATTTTACCGCTTGTGTGAGTTCAATTTCAAAAATCTGAGAGAAAATGTTTATATCCATAAGTAAAATGTGGTTCAATAGGATGAATATAATTTTTGGTGAATAGTATCTTTTGACTTTTATTTACCACGGTTAAAAGTAAATATGGTAATTAAGGGTAAAAATGATATCATAATTACCCTAACACATGTCCTAATTCTATTTAATAAGTGTAATTAGACCAGAAACAACCTTAGGAATAAAATATTATCCACTTTCATTCACATGGAATAGATTTAGACAGTTATTATTTTTTTATTTGAAGAAGAGTTAAAATAGTAAAATTCAAAGTTTAATAACTAAACCATTTTTAATATTGGGTTACACACAATATAAATTCGACTATAAATATTAATTATAAATATAAAAAGGTTTCCTACATAATGGTAGTTTATTTATAATTTTAAAACATTAAATAATTTATCTTATTTTGGACACAATGATGATGCAGTAATTACCTTATTAATGAAAGATTAAAATAATTGATATTTTAAATTTCCAAATAAATGTAATTTGAGACTTTTGAGGAATTAAACTAATTTTATAGGTTAATATGACATTTTAGGGTTGATTAAATAATTTTTTTTCAATTAATCTGGCTGTTATGATTTTCACAAAAACCAAATACTAAATAGTGTCAAAATTAACATAATTGACTTTTTTAAAAAATACTATATTATAAATTGATATAATATTCTTAAAAATCTAAGGTTTAGAAAAAATAATTATAAAAGTTTATATATTTTAATAATTAACCACTTTGGGTTCTATAGGAAGTTTAAAGTAACTTTATTAACCATATAATATTAAATTACAAAGAAACAAGGTAAATGTCAAACTATTTAACTAAGAGTTAAATATAAAATATAAGGTTAATATAGTGAACTAAACCAATCTAAAACCAATTGGTTGAAGTTTTTTCAACCCATTATAACCTTATCCTAGAAATAAATCATTTTGGAGACATTATAAACCGAAAATGATTTTATTATAAAATAATATTTCAAGCTTTTCCTAATGTGACCCCTGACCTCTCTTATAAAAGGCACTTCCACTTCTCTTAATTTCACACCTCCAAGGCCTTTTGTGTCGGCCAACCCCTACCCTAATATACTTCCAAATTTCCTCTATTCATCCTAGAGGCCTTCCTTTGGTCATTAATCCAACCTAAAAATCCCTTTTGATCAAATCAAAGGGAAGAACCTGAAGAAGAGGTAAATATTTCATCACATCTTTCAAGTTCTTTTCTTCTTCCACTTCCTATTTCTGTTTTGTTTCCATTATAAAATAATAACTCCAGTATCTTCTATATAATTTTATGTTATTATAAAATTTTTACAACCATATTCATTATTCTATCAATCATATTATAATGACAAAGTCACCATGCATGTATAAGTACAACATATTGTCACCACATTGTGGTGTAGTTTTTATTTAAACACTTAATTATTTGGATGGGTATAATAATGATGTAAAATTGATGAAAATAATAAATATAAAATTTTAATTATTATTTATATATAATATACAATTAAATTATATACGATACAACCTTCAATAGAATGATGTTTTCCCTCGTCCGTACGTATGGATTACTGTCTCCACGAACGCGATGAGATTCATTACCCATCGTAATCATTCAAGAATAATTTCCATTTGATGATTAAAAATAATGTTTATGAACTTAATATAATTCTGAATATGAATCAAATAAATCCTATCCATAACAATCATTACTTACATAACTAAACATTTGAGGGAAAATTAATAAGTTAACACCCAAAATGACGATAATACTAAAATATTATTAACAAAGTAATATTAGAAGATCATATATGATATCATATTTACTTATATGGTTCTTGTATAATTTAATAACAATTATTTAACTGTTATACAGGAGGTTAATGAACCCTTGACCAAGTAAAAGTATAAGGTAAGGGTTAATTTCATTATCTATTTATTATCTGAGGTTGTTTTTACGTAAGAATCTATTGGGACCTCTATATCATCCACATCCGTATTTTCTTAAAATTTAATTAATTTTTTTTTTACTATTAACTATATTATGGTTTAAAGTCATTTATACACATATTTTACCATATATGTTTTTAAATTAATCTTTCTGTCATTTTCCAAACATTGTACTTTAAGAAATTTTCCAAAAAAATTATGGTTAGATTGACTTTTTTTAACTTATACGGCGGATGTGGCTATTTTCCACCATTATATCATAATCAAAGCTTCACATACAATATTATAAGAATATTTTCAAAATAAATGTTTAATTTTATAATTCTATTCCCTTTAAATGATTTCAAAATAGAAAAAGTCATTTCTCTAAAAAAGTTTTGATTTCATCTATGTCAACATCCTTTGATGGATTTTAAGATTGTTTGAAGTTGATTTATTATCATAAAAAACTTCCATATTTTATTTAAGGTTATGTGATATTTTTTAATGTGGATGTATTATTTTAACACCCTTCATGGTTTGTGGATAAATTTTTGAAATTTTGTATGCTAGTTTTAATATGAATGTTTAAGTTATGTTCAAACCTTTTCATATGAAGAATGCATTGGACATAGTATGTAATGGGTAGAGACCACTATGGATCCTCGATGCATTGATATGTCTCATGAGACAAACTAGTGTCTTGGCACAAGGCCCTGACAAAATCATATTTGTAGTCTCGGCATAAGGCCTTGACTATGTGGTTATGAAGTATGTCATTATGCATTCCATCATTATGAAAGTGGCTATTGATATTTCATGTGATTATTTGACTATTACAATATCCATGTGAATAAGTAAGTGGCATTATTTTATTTTATCATTGACATATTATGCTGAAGTTTAAGTTTAAAAGGCTTTTGATTTAGTCTTATAGTTTTTCTAAAAATTTTATGCTTATTTATCAATGTTTCCTCTATATTGTTATCCTTACGTAGAATCAGAGCTCACCCCTTTCTATGATTTATTTTTCTCAGAAAGTGATGAAGTGATTTATGGTTGACCTATAGAGATATGATAAGGTTATAAGTGTGTTAAAAATGGGACAAAATGTTGTTGATGTTTTTATTTAATGATGTAATGTAAAACTTATTAATGTATCTATTACTACCAAGGCTACTAAACTGATCGGTATTTCGGGACATGATTCTTTGTATCATACCAATGTTATGTAATAATGCACCGACTCTGGGTAACTGGGTATGGGGCGTTATAAAAGGTCCTTTAAAACTCTAGAATATATGTTGTGGGTTTTTTTCTAGTAATTATAATTGTGTTTGCGATCAACTTCATCCTTTGGAAGAATTTTCTTATAATAATATCTTTCACTCCAATATTTTGATGTCTCCTTATGAATCCCTCTATAGTAATATGTGTAAAACTATAACATGTGGGAATGAAGTAAGATAAATAATCAAAATTGGGAATAGATGTATCTCTGGAAATAGTAGATAAGGTTATATATGTAACACCCCGAGCTTCCACGGTATGCTTCTCTTTGAATAATATAGTAGTGTGTGTTGTACGCAACTTCGAGTTCTAACACACACCACGACCAATCAAAGTAGCCGTTATAAATAGTAATACCTACTTTTTAAAATTTTAGAACTTTTATCTCTCAAAATGGACTTCATTTTTCAATTCGCAGTATCGAATTTAGCCTAAGGTGAAATTTTGGTACTTTTCGGATAACTTTAATATTTTGATGAATAGTGAAAATTACTAAATTTTAATTAAAAACAACTTTTTTAATAAATATAATTAATAGTGATAAATTATGAATTTGAGTGGTTTTAAAGAATATTTAGAATATATTTTTACCATTCAATACAATTTTGTTCATTGGACATAATTTCACAATTAAACCGGACATAAACAAGTATCAATCTTTTCATAGTTATTATATCTTAAAAACACGCTTTTTATTTTGACAGCGGGAATTAATTTTAAATTAATTTCTGCTACTTCTGTGATTTGAATTTGGAAAAATGGATTCCATATTTGGAATCAGGATGTCCAAATAGTGTAAATAATTAACTTTTATTTTTAGACATTTTGAATAATTACTTCGGTAAATATTTTATTTAACATGGTTAAAGGGTAAATCTGGTAAATAATGGTTAACAAATAATATTATAATAATACTAAATTACCCTAAAACGTGTCCTAACCTTATTGGTGGATACATGTCCGACCATGGGCATCTTTGGGTCGATTTTGGGACCCCATGAAGCCACTTGTAGCTGATAGGGACACTTTATTTTAATTAAGTTAAAATAAATACAAAAATTACATAAGCATATATCCTTTAGCAACACAATTTTTACATAGGGTTTTATATGATGGACTTTTGACTATAAATATTCATTATAAATACAAAAGGATTTCCTACATAATGATATTTTATACATAATTTTTAGACATTAAATAATTTAATTTATTTATGACACAATGATGATGCAGTAATTACCATAATAGTGAAAAATTAAAATAATTGATATTATAAATACCCAAATAAATATAATTTGAGACTTTTAATGAATTAAACTAATTTTATAGGATAATATGACATATTATGATTGATGTAATTATCGTTTTTCAATGTAACCATTATGTTAGAATCTTTACAAAACTCAATTATTGAATAGTTTCAAAATTGACATAAAAGAGTTTGTAAAAACAATATTATATTATTAATTGATATTAAATTCATAAAAATATAAGGTTTGGCCAAGAGACTTATATCATGATATTTGTGTCATTAATGAACCACTTGGGGGTCTCTTGGATTTATATAGTAATTTTATTAACTATAAAATATAAAAATACAAAGTGACATGGTAAGTGTCAAACTGATTAACTAAGAGTTAAAACTAAAAGATAAGGTTAATATAATGACCCAAACCTATCTAAATTCTATTGGGTGAGTGGTTTTCGACCCATCCCTACCATAACCTTTAAATAATCCACTTTGGAACCATTATAAACCGAATATGAATTTATTATAAAATAATATTTCTAGCTTTTCCAAAGGTTCCCCTCACCCCTCTTATAAAAGGACACTCCCCCTTCTCATTAATTCACACATTAAAAGCCTTTTGGTTCGGCCACACCCTGCCCAAATACACTCTAAACTTCCCTCAATTCATCCTAGAGGCCTTCCTTTAGTCATAAATCCATTCTAAAGAGTCCTTTTGATCAAATCAAAAGGAAGAACCCCAAGAAGAGGTAATGATTTCACCACCCTTTTTCAAGTTACTTTCTTCTTCCACTTCTTCTTTCATTGTTATTAAAATTCTAAAATAATGAATCTGGTATCTCCTATATACTGTAATATTATTATAAAAATTGTACAACCATATTCAGTATTCTATCCATCCTTTGAATGACATGTCACCATACGTGCGTACGTACTGCTTACCGTCTCCACGTCATGGTGTAATTGTTATTCAATATATTATTGTTTGTATGGGTATAATAATGATTTTTAATTCATGTAAATAATAAATGTAACATGAAAATGATTCTGTATATACGATATAACATCCAATTATAGATTATTTTAATATCAAAAGAATGAGATTTTCACTCGTGCGTACATACGGATTACCGTCTCCAAGACGCGATGAGATTCATTTCCAAGTTCACCATTCATCGACGATTATAAAAATATATATTACTAATAAGTATTTAATATATGAAATAATAATTCTACTGTAGATATATATATATATATAAGGGTTTATGTACTTACATATATCTTATTCACTTACTTCCGTTCAATACTATATGAAAACAGAAACAGAGTTTATGCGTACGTGCGGACTACTGTCTCCAAAATCGGTGTTTTCCATTAAATATATATGTCTATTATACATATTTATATTCTAAATATATTTGATATATTTATCATGTTTTATATTCTAGAAGTATTTAAATCATGATCTATGTGATACAACCAAGAGTGACAAGTTAAAACATGGACGATAAAGAAAGTGATTATTACCCAAAATGTTAAATTAACATGGAAATTATTATTAAATGAGTAATATAAAGTAATAAATGAATCATGTATGATATCATAAATATTAATATCTTTCTGGTATAATTTAATAACATACTACGATCTTCGTACAGGAGGTTAAACGTACCCTCGACTAAAAGAAAGTGCAAGGTAAGGGGTTTTCATCTCACTCCTTATTCCCGTGAGATTCATGACATATTGACACTATTACCTTTTGTGTGTTGTATGTACTGCCCATAATTATATTCTTTGTGTAATAAACTATAATTTTTATTTATTTACATATTCATTGTATGATACCTCTTTCATGGGTTGTATGTTTCGTAAGTTACCAAATTGGTAAGGGATAATTCCTTAATCTCATCATTTTCCGAGATTGTTTATGTGTAAGTATTTACTGTGAAATTTTTATCATACATGTCCATTTTTCAGTAAAATGATTTAAAAATGAAGATTTTATGGATTTTAAAAGGTCATATTTATCATGATCAAAATTTCAATTGTTTTAAAGATTTATCTTTCTAAATATTTTCAATTAATGACCATGTTTTCAAATTGATTTTAAGGATTTATTTATATGGCATAAATGTTTTGAAATGATAATTATTTTGAAAATTTTCAAAGTGGTATGGGACACATTGATTCAAAAATATCTTTTAAAATTACTTTCATTATAAATGTGTGACTATTAAATGATTTTACAAAAAGGATATTTCTCTCAAAAATCTTTACTCATCATTTGATGGATTTTAAGCTCATTTGAATTTGATTTATTATACAAAACTTATATTGATGGTTTTGTGATATGTTTGACTATGGATGTGTTTTTTTATACCATTCATGGTTTATGGAGAAAGTATTGACATTTCGTATGCTAGTTTTAATACGACTTTTTATGTTATTTTTAAACCCTTTCATATGGGAATTCATTGTACTTAATATGTAACGGGTGGAGCCCGCTATAGCTCCTCGATTCATCTGTAGGTCTCATGAGACAAACTAGTGTCTTGGAACAAGGCCTTGAAAAAATCTTATTTGTAGTCCTGGCACGAGGCCTTGGCTATGAGGTTATGATAGTCTTGAATTATGCATTCCATCATTATGAAAGTGGTTAGTGATATTTCATGTGATTATTCGATTCGTAGAATTTCCATGTGAATAAGTAAATGGCATTGTTTCATTTTATTTCTCCCATATTATGCTGAAGTTCAAGTTTAAAAGGCTTTTGTTTTAGTTTTATACATTGCCTTAAATGTTTATGCTTATTTTTGAAATTTTCCGCTGTATTGCTTACCCTTATTATGCATTTGAGATCACCCCTTTTTATATTTTATTTTTCCCAGGATTTAAAGAACTGTAATGTGATTGATATGTAGGGTTAATCCAAGGGAATAATGGCGTTCATAAAGATTATTTATGTTGTTTTGTACGTCTTAAAGTGGAAATATAACATTCAGGTATGTGATCTATTTTTCCAAGACTGCTAAACTGATCGGTCCTTCAGGACATGATTTCTTGTAATCATTCCAATGTATTAAAATAATTCACCAAATATAGGTAACTAGGTTCGGGGCGTTACATTTGGTATTAGAGGAAGTTTAGCAATAACCTTGGAAACTAGATTTAGATGAACTCTGATTAGAGCACATAGCCCTAAGATAGAATTTGAGGATTAGTATAGAATAACTTCCTAGAATTTAGGTATTGTAGAGATTTTTTGAGTTTTCCGAGAAATACTTCCATGTGTGGATACGAGCAGGTAGAGGCGGCTCTAGCACAGATGTACCTAGGGGTAAAACCCGAAAACACTGCTTTGAGCTAGACTTGAATGGGAACTGGTGCACGACAACGGGCCTTGCTGCACTCTTGGTTACGACACTCCTGAGGGATATGCTTAGGATAATTCTCATTTTCATGACAAACCATTTTTAAGGACTTATGAGTATATACATACTCAAAGAAAACATTTTTATGATTATGGATTATATCCATAAACTATTCAATTTGTGTTAGGTATTTTACAAGTTTGGTAATTATTCATTGAAATTCATAAACTGAACTAGTTTATGCTATTGTATAGAAATGGTTCTCAGTAGAAGGAATGTGAACTCCCTTAATACGTATGATCCAAAGAGTAAGAAGGATCATATCTTTCGTGGTCCTAAGCCAGAATTTACAAGGGAAATAGTTTCCCACATATTATCATCATATAAAGAAATTTTATCATGTGTTGATAAGATGAGTAAAGAATTCTTAGAGTCCTATGGATTTAAAGTGAAGCAAGATAAGAAAAGGATAGAAGAGATAAATATGGATAAAGGGAAGAGGGAAAAGAAGAATTTTCCCATATGTGATAACTATGGGAAGAAACACCCTGGAACTTTCTTGAAAGGAATGGGTGTTCGATATAAGTTTGGAGGAAAAGGGAACAAAGTACGTGACTGCAAGGGTAAAAAACGGTTTCAAATGTACAATTCTTCATTTGCAAGGAGTTTGGACAGTACACGAACCAATTCCCCAGTCATCAGACTATTCCGCAAATGATGCTATTGGATAATAATCAAGTTATGATACTACCACAGATAAATAGGAATGACTAGTGTTCTTATGTTGTTATTTTAGACTTATTTCATTTAAGTGTTGTATCAATGATGTTATAGAAATAAATAAGGTTTGTACTGTAGTACTATTTAATTAAGGATTTGAGATTTTATTGTACTAAGAAAAGTGTCTCTACAACGAGTTAATTTTTTTTGAATATTACATGGTTGAAGGAAATATAAACCTTAATATGGTCCTAATATTTAGGTAGTGATTTTGGAATAAGAGATGTTTGATTTTGGTAATTCAGGATGTTGCGGTGTTGTAAAAGAATATATGAGGAAGGCATTTACATGTTATTACCTGGAAAAAAGGATCCTCTTTATGTTTAACTTCCTTGTAAATTTTGGACTGTGAGTTTGGATAATAGTATTTTGGATAAGTCTAATGGTCGGAATAGATTAAGTTTGAAAAGTTATTTTTTGGATTTTTTATAAAAGGACAACACACAGACCGTATGAAGATCCGTCGTGTCGGACAAATCTGTGGGAATCGAACCCACAACCATAGTGCAATTGGGATTTATCGCCTACCATTGTGCTACATGAAGTTCATGGATGGTATAATTTAGTTTCTTTACATAAAGGGTCTGACATGTTAATTATAAATTCATTATATTTGGAACCCTATACGATTAGGATAAATAGAGTATTTTTGAGTTGTATTATGTTTTGGGGTGAAAGATGAGTTTGTGTTAGAAATTTATTAATGGATAAAACTCTAATTATAAAGTAAGTATATCTCCTTATGATCTTAGCCAATCTCATAAACAAATTCCTCAACATTAAGAAAAGGAACTTAGAACAAAAATGTTGTCCTATATGGAACCTTTGATCATCACTAATTTATGGCTTTGGGATTGTTGGCCTTTTCATTGCCATGTTCTCTACCACTCTCCATCAGATAATTGATGGGTAGATTTCTCTTCCGTATCCATATTTTCCTACATGGAACCCTAGTATGTGTTATTTTCAGTAATCTTCATACTTTCCACTCATTATTTTAAATAGAGGCCTCATTAATTCATTTTTTCATGTGGGATTTCAACTAATATATTTTAAAATGCCACAAATGTGTTATCCTAATACCTTATGTTTTGTTGAACCAATGGTATTTTAAATAATCATAGATTGATGAATTTAAGGACCTCAATTTTAAACCTATTTGTGATTTATGACCTCAATCACAACCTATAAATGATTACGTTTTTCGTCCAATTATATTTCTATAATTTCAACAAATTTCCTCCTAATCAAGATCATAATTTTATGGTGACCCTTTCATTTTTCTTTTCATCTTGTTAAGACTAAATTTTATTAACCAAATTTCCGATGTGGGTTTTTCCACAAAGATATTTTCTATTTTCAGCATTTATTTTAAAAGAAAAATATCAAATTGTGAGGACACAATTTATTGAAGAAGAGGAGAATGTAACACCCCGAGCTTCCATGGTACGCTTCTCTTTGAATAATACAGTAGCGTGTGTAGTACGCAACTTCGAGTTCTAACACACACCACGACCAATCAAAGTAGCAGTTATGAATAGTAATACCTACTTTTTAAAATTTTAGAAATTTTATCTCTCAAAATGGACCTCCTTTTTGGATTCGGATTATCGAATTTAGCCTAAGGTGAAATTTTGGTACTTTTCGGATAACATTAATATTTTGATTAATAGTGAAAATTACTAAATTTTAATGAAAACCAACTTTTTTAATAAAATTAATTAATAGTGATAAATTATGAATTTGAGTGGTTTTAAATTATATTTAGAATATATTTTTACCATTTAATACAATTTTGGTTATTGGACATAATTTCACAAATAAACCAGACATAAACAAGTATCAATCTTTTGATTGTTATTATATCTTAAAAACACGCTTTTTATTTTGACAGCGGGAATTAATTTTAAATTAATTTCTGCCACTTCTGTGTTTTGAATTTGAAAAAAAAGACTCCATATTTGGAATCAGGATTTCCAAATTCTGTAAATAGGTAACTTTTATTTTTAGACATTTTGAATAATTACTTCGGGAAATATTTTATTTAACATGGTTAAAAGTAAATCTGGTAAATAAGGGTTGAAAAATAATATTATAATAATACTAAATTACCCTAAAACAGGTCCTAACCTTATTGGTGGACACATGTACGACCATGGGCATCTCTGGGTCGATTTTGGGACCCCATGGAGCCACTTGTAGGTGATAGGGACACTTTATTTTAATTAAGTTAAAATAAATACAAAAATGACATAAGCATATATCTTTTAGAACAAAATATTTTACATATGGTTATATTTGTTGGATTTTAGACTATAAATATTCATTAGAAAGATAAAACGATTTCCTACATAAGGGTATTTTATTTATAATTTTTAGACATTCAATAATTTAATTTATTTATAACACAATGATGATGTAGTAATTACCATAATAGTGAAAAATTAAATCAATTGATATTATAAATACCCAAATAAATATAATTTTAGACTTTTAATGAATTACACTAATTTTCTAGGATAATATGACATATTAGTATTGATTTAGTTAACTTTTTTCTAAGTAATCATTCTGTTATGATTTTTACAAAAATCAATTATTGAATAGTGTCAAAATTGACATAAAAGAGTTTTTAAAACAAATATTACATTATTAATTGATATTAAATTCCTAAAACTCAGTTCGGCCAAGATAATTATATCATGATATTGGTATCATTAATGGACCACTTGGGGGTCTCTTGGATGTATATAGTAAGTTTATTAACTATAAAATATAAAAACACAAAGTGACATGGTAAGTGTCAAACTAATTAACTAAGAGTTAAAACTAAACGATAAGGTTAATATAATGACCCAAACCTATCTAAATTCTATTGGTTGAGTGGTTTTTGACCCATAACCACCTTAAACTTTAAATAATACACTTTTTAGCAATTAGAAACCGAATATGAATTTATTATAAAATAATATTTCTAGCTCTTCCAAAGGTGCCCCTCACCCCTCTTATAAAAGGACACTCCCCCTTCTCATTAATTCACACCTTCAAAGCCTTTTTTTCGGAACACCCCTTCCCAAATACTCTCTCAACTTCCCTCCCTTCATCCTAGAGGCCTTACTTTAGTCATAAAGCCATCCTATGGATCCTTTTTGATCAAATAAAAAGGAAGAACCCGAAGAAGAGGTAATGATTTCCCCACCCTTTTTCAAGTTCCTTTATTCTTCCACTTATTCATTCTTTGTTATTACCATTATAAAATAATGAATCCAGTAAATCCTATATACTTTAATATTATTATAAAAATGTTACAAACATATTCAGTATTCTATCTATCCTTTTAATGACATGTCACCATACGTGCGTACCTACGGCTTACCGTCTCCACGTCGTTGTGTAATTGTTATTCAATATATTATTATTTGGATGGGTATAATAATGATTTGTAATTAATGTAAATAATAAATATAAAATGATAATTATTCTGTATATTTTATATACCATCCAATTATATATTATTTTAATATCAAAAGAATGATATTTTCTCTTGTTCGTACGTACGGATTACCGTCTCCACGACACGATGAGATTCATTTCCAAGTTCACCATTCATCGACGATTATAAAAATATATATTACTAATAAATATGTAATATATGACATAATGATTATACTGGATATATATATATATATAATCATTTATGTACTTACATATATCTTATTCACTTACTTCAATTCAATACTATATGAAAACAGAAACAACGTTTATGCGTACGTACGGACTACCGTCTCCATAAACTGTGTTTTCCATTTCATATATATGTATTTTATACATATTTATATTCTAAATATATATGATATATTTATCATTTTTTATATTCTGGAAGTATTTAAATCATGATCTAAGTGATACAACCAAGAGTGACAAGTTAAAACACGTACGATAAAGAAAGTGATTATTACCCGAAATGTTAACTTAACATGGAAATTATTATTAAATGGGTAATATAAAGTCATAAATGAATCATGTATGATATCATAAATATTAATATGGTTCTGGTATAATTTAATAACATACTACGATCTTCTTACAAAAGGTTAAACATACCCTCGACTAAAGGAAAGTGCAGGGTAAGGGGTTTTCATCTCACTCCTTATTCCTGTGAGATTCATGCCATATTGCCACTATTACCTTTTGTGTGGTGTATGTACTGCCCATAATTGTATTATTTGTGTAATACACTTTAATTTATGTCTATTTACATATTCATTGTATGAAGCCTCTTTCATGGGTTGTATGTTTCATAAGTTACCAAATTGGTAGGGGTTAATTTCTCAATCTCATCATTATCTGAGATTGTTTATGTGTAAGTATTTATTGGGACATTTTTATCATCCATGTACATTTTTCATAAAAATGATTTTAAAATGAAGATTTTAAGGATTTTGAAAGGTACTCTTTATCAAGATCAAAATTTCAAATGTTTTAAAGATTTATCTTTCTAAATCTTTTCAATTAATGTCCATGTTTTCAAAATGAATTTAAGGATTTATTTATATGGACATGAATGTTTTGAAATGATAATTTTTTTCAAAAGTTTCAATGTGGTATGGGAAAATTTTATTCAAAAATATCTTTTAAAATTACTTCCTTTATAAATGTGTGACTTATAAATGATTTTACAAAAAGGATATTTCTCTCAAAAATCTTTACTCACCATTTGATGTATTTTAAGCTCATTTGAAGTTGATTTATTTTACAAAACTTCTATTGAAGGTTGTGTGATATTTTTGACTGTGGATGTGTTATTTTTATACCATTCATGGTTTATGTAGAATGAATTGACATTTCATATACTAGTTTTAATACGAATGTTTATGTTATGTTTAAACCATTTCATATGGGAATGCATTGGACTTAATATGTGACGGGTGGAGCCCACTATAGCTCCTCGATGCATCGGTAGGTATCATGAGACAAACTAGTGTCTTGGCACAAGGCCTTGACAAAATCTTATTTGTAGTCTTGAACGAGGCCTTGGCTATGTGGTTATGATAGTCTGGCATTATGCATTCCATCTTTATGAAAGTGGTTAGTGATATTTCATGTGATTATTTGATTAGTAGAATATCCATGTGAACAAGTAAATGGAATTATTTCATTTTATTTCTGCCATATTATGCTGAAGTTCAACTTTAAAAGGCTTTTTTTTAGTTTTATACATTGCCTTAAATGTTTATTCTTATTTTTGAAAGTTTCTGCTGTATTTATTACCTTTACTGAGCATTTGAGCTCACCCCTTTCTATGTTTTATTTTTCCTAGGATTCCAAGAAGTGTAATGTGATTGATATGAAGGGTTAAGACAAGGGAATAATGGCATTTATAAATATTATTTATGTTGTTTTGTACGTTATAAAGTGAAAATGTAACATTCATGTATGTGATCTATTTTTCCAAGACTGCTAAACCGATCTGTCCTTCGGGACTTGATTCCTTGTAATCTTGCCAATGTATTAAAATAATGCACCAACTCTGGGTAACTGGGGTAGGGGAGTTTAAATATCAATTCAATAGAATATAATTGTATCTTATAGTTGACAAAAACGTTTGAAATATAATCATCCGAATGATCTAAAGTTTGAAGTTGGTGGTGTGGTATTCCAATTAATATATACATAGAAGTGGGGGATGGGATTTATAAATAATGGAAATATAATCCCTAGGTATATTGGTCTTTTGGTAATTCTTGATCATATTGGTACTCTATCTTATCAATTAAGGCTCCCATCAAATATATTTGAAGTTCATGATGTGTTCCATGTATCTCTCATGAAGAAGTACAAACCAGATCTTTCACATGTATTAAACATAATGGTTTTACTGCTAGAGTAAGATGTCTCTTATGAAGAAGAACTGAAAGAGATTCTTGATTATAGAGATAATGTTATAGGGAATAATACCACTTTAATTATCAATGTTTTTTAGTAAAACAACCAAATTGAGGAAGATACGTTTGAAGCTGAGAATGTAATGTGGCAGAAGTATCTTCATATGTTTTATCATAGTGAAAACTTAAAGGAATAAATTCAATTTAATGGGGTTAGAATTTAATAACACAATATTTTATGAAATATTTCAATTTAAATAATATTATTTCTATGATATCTTGTGTCAAACGCGTCCCTGAGTTTAAACAAATCACGTAGTGTAATTAAAATATTGTATATACCTTATCACCTAGTAATTTTTTTAGAATTAATAAATAGTAGTAACTAATTATGAAAAATAAGATTTCTAAACTTTTATAAAATGAATTCATAAGTAATCGAATGATTTTAATTAAAAACTAAAATAATGTAAAAATTAATGTGATTTTTTTCTGAGCAATATGTTTTAATGCACCTAATGTATTTTTATATTAAAAAATAAAATTATTTATTATTGATAAATTATTTTAATTATTTTTTTATATTAATGACATGATATGATATTATAAATTCCTAAATTGTTTGTCTAAAATAGGATAAGTATAAATCCTGTTTGATTCTTAAAAATGTTTTTTCTTAAAAGTAGATTTTTTTAAAATTTGTGTAATGATATTAAAATTAATTCCAATAATTTATAGGTTTGTAATTAGATAAAATTAGTTATATATTTACAATTATGAGTTTTGAAACTGGTTAAGAGGCCCCTTTTATTTTAGGTCAATATAAATAGTAACCGTGGTAAGATTTATCACCTCAGTAAAGGGTAAATCAGGTCAAACAAGGTTAAAAATAAGTGACAAGAACATAAGTTCTCTTATTTAATTCTTATTAGTTGAATGAAAGTAGACCCTTAACTCTGATGGTTCTGAATTTATTTTTTAATTGAATCTTTCTAGAGTAAATGAACTATATATAATTTAAATCAATTAATGTTACAAAATTTCACCCTCTTTATTTTTAATATGTATTATGTGTCCACATAGGGACTAAAGTATGTTATTAATGTATCTAAGTATTTATATTGATATTAAAAAAATTATTTTCATTTTATTAATTAACTTTTATTTTTTAATATTTATATAATGACATCAATTTTTATTAAATATCAATGAAATATTTATCCATTTATAAAAATATATAATAAATGATTTAAAAAATATTAAAAGTGATATAATATGAATGTGATAATGTGATAAATGAATTCCATAGATATATAAGAAAAATGGAGAGGCTTTAAAGAATTT
Source organism: Viscum album (assembly GCA_963277665.1). Taxonomy (NCBI): domain Eukaryota; kingdom Viridiplantae; phylum Streptophyta; class Magnoliopsida; order Santalales; family Viscaceae; genus Viscum; species Viscum album. Next base: position 675,280,161 of record OY728123.1, read on the forward strand.
TATTCTAAATTACCATTTATTCTAAAGTATTTTAAAATTAAATAAAATTAATAGTGAAGAAATTTAAAATAATGACATTTTAGCAAAATTATATTTTTATTATATTATTTAAAAATCATAAAAATATTTGAAATAAGATAAGATGATATTTATATTGTTAAAAATGTAACAAATTATCTATTTATGGTTTAATTGTCACCTTATATGTAGAAATTAGAACATAGTCAAAAAAAGTTAAAAATACAACCTTTATTTTTAAAAAAGATATGTTACCATTGTTAAAATTAAAATAGGTTAACTGTGCATTAACCCAAATGATAATGTTTAAAATTACACATAATATTGTAAAAAATCATTTCATGATGGGTTTACAAAATTCCCCTACCATATCATAGAATCCCATACTATTTTGAGGCATTTGGTTTAAGAATGAATTTAATATAATTTAATATTTGGAGAAATTCAAAAAGTTCCCACCACCATAGTTATAAAAGGGAAAATCCTCTATCAATTATTTACACCATTTTGAGCCCTCTAGATTAAATTAAATATAAAAATTTTAATTCATAACTTCCCTAGACACATCCTAGATGTTTCATCCCAATAGAAAATCCCTAGAGTACCAAATAGGATATCTAAATGAGTCATTCCAAAGAAGAAAAAATATCCCATGACAATCACTTCTTCATATATTATTTAAATCCTATAAATATATTTTATATCTAATAATAAATTTAGTATCCTAAATGTAATAAATTGTTATTATGATTATTAAAACTCAATTGTACACCTTCCTTCACATGAAATAAGAATTAAAAGTATTGTTCATGAGTACAAATGACCTACAGTATCCACGTAGTGATGCAATTAATTTGTCATCACCATTTTTAAGGATTGATATTATGATGGGGTTTTTTATTTATATATAATATTTATGAAATAATTTTATATATAGAAATATAATATCACATATACCTATATACCACCCAATCCTTGGGGAAATGATAAAATCATTCCTACATATGTGTGTACTACCACCTCTAAAGAGTGATGTCATTCGATTTTAATTTATATATTTATTAGATGGAAATGAGGAAGGATTTGAGGAATTTATATTCTATATATGTTATAATAACTATATTATTATGGTTAATAACAATTTAACTTTATTTCTTCCTATCTGTCAAAAAATGAAAATAGTGTTCATGCGTATGTACAACCTAGAATCTTCATGAATTATTTATTTCATTTTTATCTCTAAAACATTAATGTATGACTCTAAAAATCCATATAATTATAATATATGATATTCATATCATTAATTATATTCTAGTGGTAATATATCAAATATAAATTTACATGTACTAGAACTACTGAACTAAAATAATCATGATGAAAAAATAGTAGCAACAAAAAATGATGATTTAATAAAGAATTATTAATAAAATTGGGTGTCTAATTGTAAAAAATAGATTATAAATGAAATTATAAGTATCAAAATGAAATTATTATATAATAATAATAAATTAAGATATATTATACAAGAGTTTATAGTGCATTTGATGAAATATGAAATTTAGGTAATGGTTTTATTTAAAAATGTCATCAATATTCATGATTTTTTATGTTTATGTCTCTATTGCATAATATGTATCTTTTATATCCATGTGTTTTAAAAATACTTTTACCATTACCCTATGATTTTTTAATGTTACTTTTACCAATGTTTTACTTCTTACAAAATGGTTTGAATGAAATATTTTTTTTCATTTTACAAATAATGAACATTGTGAATTTATTTTAAAAAAATTATGGAAGGAATATTCTTTAACTTATATGATATGTATGGATTTTACCATCATCAAATTTTTTTATGATTAATTTACATATTTTCAAGGTTATTTTCAAATTTAATTTCTTCTTTTATAATATCATTTCTTTTTAAAAATAAATGATTTCAAATTGGAAAGTTGATTTTCCTAAAGAATTATTCCAAATGGCATATCAAAATCATTTTCCATCCAAGATAAAGTTCTGTAATGTTACTTATATTTCACTAGTGATCTGATCCAATGATTGTGACAACCGGGTCCCGGTGACAGCACATCCACCCCGCCTTAACAAGGTCGTCAGGTTCTGGCCCAGTAAGTACCACCAGTTGCCCCACAGACATGTGGTCCCCACCCTAGGGTCCACCCACATGCCTATATGGGTCATCTGACTAATGATTGTCCCCACATTCCAACACATGTCCTTTCTAGTGTGCTTTGTCCTCACTCACCCACTCCCTAGGAAGCTTCCCAGAGGGTCACTCATCCTGATCACTACCCCAGGCCAAGCATGCTTAACTGTGGAGTTCTAATCAGGTAGGCTCCCCAAAAGGAAGGTTCACCTTGTTGACATGAGTCATGTCATTTAGTCATTTAACCCTTTATCATCTGGGAATGTTACAATAACCCCCCCCCCCCTAGAGCAAAACACCCTCATTGTGGTCCTTACATCTCAACTCGTCGGGTTCAGGCCCACTTGGTACCACCAGTTGCCCCGCAGACATGTGGTCCCCACCCTATGGTCCACCCACATGCATGTATGGGTCATCTGTCTAATGATTGTCCCCATAGGACAACACATGTCTTTTCCAGTGTGCTTTGTCCTCACTCACCCACTCCATGGGAAGGTTCCAAAAGGGTCACCCATCCTGATCACTACTTCAGGCCAAGAACGCTTAACTGTGGAGTTCTAATCAGGTAGGCTCCCCAAAAGAAAGGTGCACCTTATTGACATGAGTCATATCATTCCCTCGTTGTGGGCCCTACATCTCAACCCAGGAAATGCACCACACATAAGGCTGGGTGCCACCTCTGATACCAAATGTGACAACCGGGTCCCAGTGACAGCATATCCACCCCACCTTAACATGGCCATTGGGTCCTGGCCCACCAGTTACCACCAGTTGCCCCGCAGACATGTGGTCCCCACCCTAGGGTCCACCCACATGCCCGTATGGGTCATCTGACTAATGATTGTCCCCACAGGCCAACACATGTCCTTTCTAGTGTGCTTTGTTCTCACTCACACACTCCCTGGGAAACTTCCTAGAGGGTCACCCATCCTGATCACTACTCCAGACAAAGCACGCTTAACTGTGGAGTTATAATCAAGTAGGCTCCCAAAAAGGAAGGGGCACCTTGTTGACGTGATTCATATCATTTAGTCATTTAACCCTTTATCATTTGGGGATGTTACAAGGATAATATCTTTATTATTTCTCTATTTGTTTTTATGATGAAATATTTAATATTTATAAGACCCATTTCTTTTCCATGGGTTATATTATGATCAAATGTTTATAAAACCCATTTATTTTTCATCAGTTATGTTATGATGAAATGTTTATGAAACCAATTTCTTTTCATTGTTTTGGATATGATGAATTTTTAATGATCATGTGAACACACATATATATATATATATGAATGTCATTATATTATGGGATAAACCTATATCTCCCTTAAATGTATTTGGTAAATATTGATATCTCATGAGATAAACATGGAAGGAACGGAGAGTGAACCAAGTTTAGTAAGAGACTGTCCACTGTGATAGTCTTGGGATTGAACCTTGACTACTATGATGGTTTTGGGATTTAAAAAATTCCACTATGATATCCTTTAAAATTATCCTTCAATACTAAGGAAATGAATTTTTATGCTTATGTGTGTACCAAAAATCATTGTCTTATCCCTATAGCATGATCTCATGGTTCATGTTCTTTGATTTCTTTATTATTAATGTATTATGAACTACCAATATTTATTCCTTGATAGATTGTTTTTATCTTTGATATATAGGGTATAGTTTGAATATTTTATGATAAATTTCACATTCTTTTATACTCGCATTATTTTTCGCTTATTTCACATTTTACCCTATTTGATCATCGGAGTTCAACCACTCTCGTGTTTCTTTTCCCAAGGTTATGATGATAGTTAGTAATTGTGATGTATCTAACGAGGGTGTTAGTTATGATAAAATAAGTGAGAGGTGATGTATAACCCTCATCAACTAGTTTTTTTTGTTTCCATGTTTCCAAATTCACTATACCTTTACGATCTTTAAGTGTATGTTTGTGTAATTTAATGAATATTCATCTAAAATTATGTAAAATAAATGTATGAAATTATTTTATCACTATAAATTCAATAGTTAAGACAATAAAATTTACATGGTTCATCAAAATATTAATAATACATGAATCATTTAATCAGTAATGTGTTGATACACATAATGAACTAAATCACACTTCTTATTGGTTCATACAAAATGGCGTTGTCTCAATATCCCTCCATATTCACTATCCAATCATATAAATAAAATCCCACTATTTCTATCATAAATAAAGTGGAACTTTCTTCTCCTTCTTCAATGATGTGGAACTCACTTCTCTTTCTCATGTATTGCTTCTCAATGATCTCCATATTATAATATTCTTCACTTAAATATATAGATGATAAGTAAAGCTTGAATGGTGTGTCTGTTATTTCATAGACATAAATTTATTCTAGTGAATTAAATGGTCTAGAATATTTATATTTTATCCAATATTCTACTATATATACCTTGAATTATTTTTCTCTTTTTCTTTGATTCTTATTTCTTATGATATATTTGTTTGGACATGTCTCTCTTCTATCATTAGATAACACTATTTTTTTACGCCCCCAATTTTTAAGAATCTTTTCTTACATCTCCATATAGTATTTTAATTTTCAATTTCAGAAATTAAATCTCTAATTAACATCAATTTTATTTATATTTAAATACATCCTTTGGAATTCCTTATAGAAAATTGAAACCACTGTATTTGGATAAAGTAATTGAGGACTGATCCATAAAATCTGATTATATTCATGATTTCTAAATTATTCATTCCAAATATAACGTTGTGATTTTTGAATACCATGCTACAAATACCCCATGAAATTTCCTTAATTAAAATAATATGTCATAGGATACCTCATTCATTGACCTTATATTTTCTTTTCATTGATCCACCAAGATCACCAAATCATTCAAGGTTAGAAGATCAAATATCATTGGTAAAATAGAATGTATAAACATCAATCTCTATGGCATAGAGTAAACTCTATGCCCATTTCTATACCCTGAAATAATCTTAGATCAAACCTAATAAATACTAGGATACCTTGACATGAGTTATAAGCTATCCTTACACAATCCATGTGAAATTAAGAGACTCTTTCATAGCTGAAAATTTTTCAGTGTCCATTATGTGACTTATGGGTTTCACTATTGACCATAATGTAACTCCCTATAGATATACATTTATATATACAACTTTGTAAACTCATGTAGCATCTCATTCGGCCAGATGAAGTTTACACAAGTATAACTATTTTTATTTTCATATCCAAAATAGTTCCACTAGACTCATCAATATACTGGGCAAGTGATGGTCTTGTTGTCCTTCACCAATACATTTCCATTCAAATCAATAATAAAATATGAGACTCTCTATATATTAGTGATCATAAATGAAATATAATGAGTGGTTAAAAATTAATATGGAATAAAATATGAGAACTTATATTCTAATCTCTATATATAATGTATCCCATAGAAAAAAAATGAATATACAAAACTTAAATCTATTTAGACATCTATGAACTTATATTTAAAAAATCGCAATACATACTTCTAGGATTCCAACAATCATCACATTTTTTATTTTCTTGAATATATATTCTCTTCCTCCTCCCCTTTTGGAAATGAAATATGTTCTTTAATTGAATCATCTAAACATTATCCGAATTATTTTTATATTCCTTGGTCAAAGTAATGTCAAAAATAACTCCCACTTATGAGAATGGGATGATATAAATGATTCATATTTCTATTTTCTATACTGATAACCATTATATCAAAAAATACATATATTTACTATATAGCCCAAAACACAATGGTATTTGAAACATTCCTCCACCCATACGTAGCTTTAGTATCTATGTGGATACTAATACATAGGTCAAATGTGATTCTCAATTACCTTTACAAAACCCCTATTATGGTGTAACCAACATCACTATAGCCTTGTGAAACCAACCTTAAAAAATCATTCGGAACCAAGTCATTAAAAAAATATCAATAAAATACCACAACATGACATGTCATTATAAAGTATAGATTATAATAGTTTCTCATAAAAATATTTCAACCTTCTCTAGGCTCTATGAAATTGTCAAAAAACCCATCAATATAACAATAACCTCCATTTTCAATAAATTGAACACCAAATCATAACAAGTATTTTCAAAAATTCCAAAACCAACCCATGGGGTTACAAAATTTCATCTATTTTATTATGTCGATGATATAACTCTTCCTCCCCTATAGTAATAAAATCCAATGGTGGACTTAATAATAAATTATCTTCAACTTATCTACCCTAAATGATTGAGTTCAATATAAAGAAATTAAAACATTCTCTAGTGTACACATCCCCTCTATTTTCCCATTGGCGATGATGTACTAGCTTTCCTCCCCTAAAACACAACAGGTTTCCTATGTTCACCAATTGATATCAATTATAAAACATTACATATGTAATATAAAATTAAATAATTCTTTTTTATGCGAACCAAAAATATAATAAAATTAATTCAAAAACACCCATTATTTAAATTTACCACTTTGTATTTTAGTCATTAATAAATGGGCTAATCCAACAATGCCTAATCTTAGTGTATGAAACAAGAGTCTAAGTTTTAATCTTTAAATCTATCAACATTAATCAATGATTCCAATGAAATAGTAGCATCTTGATCTGTCAGCATTATTATCAAAAACAAAATTTATCATCACCTAACATGTTCACATAATTTGATTTTATATAGCAGGGTAATCTCAAAGTGATAGAGTTGTACCACATGAATCATCAATTGATGACACTTATATTGATTATATCAGTAATTTCACTTGAGTTACATGTCATCTAAAATCTCATAGATTTTTTTTTTCAATGAATATGATCAATAACATTTGGAAATTTATCAAAAAATCCACCTAAATTGTTGAATCAACTCTTAAGACCAATAATTGGGATATTTTCCATCCAAACGATATCAATTTTTGAGAATAACATTTAAAATAAATAAATATACATGATTTTTATTCATATAGAATCATCCAATTTTTCCTCTTCTTTATTTATCAAATTCAATTAACTAAATTGCATGATATCACTTTTGAAAAACAAGATTCATCCACAATGGAACTATACTATACAATAATTATCAAGATAACATTTATTGTTTCATGTTAGTTGTGAAACATTTTCATCCACCATTAAATCCTTTTCTTTTCAATATTCCACATCGAAATTATTTAAATCATCCACCATCAGGCTTGATACCAATCATGATTCTTGAAACTCCAAAAACCGCAAGTTTCATTTATTTTCTATAGTCTAGATATTTTTTCAGTTATATTTTATTAATTTTTTAATAACACTTTCCCCATTGATCTATTCTCCCTTTATTATAAAACCACCTCAATCAATAGTTAAATGAATTTAAAGATTATGGGGAGAGGGGTACCTTAAAATTCATCTGGTTAACGATTATTTCTATTCATTATAGACTACTGAGAGGAGATATTAGTGGGATATTGTTTTGTGTTTGGAAGAGTGGTAAAAATATGTATTTAGGATGGTGTGAGTATGGTTTATAAAAAATCATCCTGGAGAACTGATGCACCATATAATGGATCTATTTTTGGACTTCATCTTATGAATGTGTTATTTAGTGGACAAAAAATTATACTATGGTGAAAAATTAGAAGATTTCAACATTGAAAGACTTATCTGAGGTGTATTTTAGTTCATATTAATAAGAACCAAGATCTGAATGTGTATTTCTAACATTCATTATATTTTTTATCTTCTTTTAAAGGTTGGTTTAGGCCTGTTTTTTGGCCTTTTGTATTCTTGAGTATATTTTTTCTATCTAATTTTTATTTCTTGAATAATTAAAATTTTGAACCCCTAGCCTTTCACTAAAGTCAATTTTAATAACAAATTTAAAATATTTATATTTTTTCAATTTTAATTACAACATTTTGGGATTATTTGTTAAGTTTGTTCAAGTTATTTTCTTTGTTTTTCTAATGTGATCTTTGTTTATCTTAACTAGTTTTGTTAAAATATTTCAAAATTATCTTTATTAAATCTTGTGAATTCATTTTTATATTGTAATTGTGGAATCTATTAAACATTTATATGATTTTATTATAATTTTATAAAATCTATTCTTGGTTATATTGACCACCATTTTTATCTGATTATTTTATTTATCCTATTATTGTAATGAAAAAAAATTAAGTTTCTATAATTGGAATTTAATCACATCACCTACTAACTTGTTTTTTAATTTTTAGTTTTTGAAATATATATCTAAAATAAATATTTCCCATTTTTAGTTCATTATATCGATTTTAGTTTCTACCATTAATTATAATCCTCAACTATAAACATTTTAGTATGCAGTTATCTTTGGGTGAGGAGCTCACCCGCACCTATTCATCCAAGTCTCATCTTTGGGATGACCAGCATTTAATAATATTATTATATATGTGGATCACTAATAAGGTCTATGATTATGATAATCCATTGGTTTGGATTCAACATCCAGGACCGAATATACAAATTTAAAACCCAAATTCACATGACAAATTTTGTAGTTAATTTGCGTGTTTTTTTAAAATAAGTAATGTCTCTCTACAAAAGAAAAATACTATCTTTTCACAACTAAAAATTGGAATAGACCTCTCAAATAATATTCCTAATTGTATTCTATTATATATCGGTAGTGGGGAAGCATCTGGTGGATTATTTTTTATGATTCACAGAATGGGTATTTTTCTTTTTATCATGAGAAAGGTCTTAGGGAACATCATTATCTCTAATAAAATAATGGAGGTTGTCCATGAAAGGATGGTAAATACATATAAATGGTTTTACAACTATTATAGTTCAGGTATCATTGATATTTTTTATTATTCAATTGAAATTTTAGGTCAAGTAGAAAGTGGACAGGGCTCTCCTATTTCATGTGTTACTACTTTAAAGTGATCACCTATAGATAGGGAAGATTATTATCTACTATTTTTTATTGATAATTAGGGTCCCCCTATTGTTGGAGCATGGCCATCTCTACTATATACTAATAATACAACTTTGTTAAACCCTTAGTGTACCCTTCACCATACCATGGGGATTCTATTAAACATTATAAAATACCGAAAATGGGTATGGTCTTGGAAGGATTATCCTTAGATAAGGTCACTAACATAGATACCAACTTAGCCAAAGATGGGTATTATCAATGATAAATATAAAGAGACGGTCTATGGATAACCTTTGTCTGTTCTAGATAAAAGTGCTCATAAATATGTACCCTTTATTAGTTCTTTTTTAGCACTAGTAATGGTGGATATTTATAAGGGTTATTCTTAGCTCTAATTAAAAAATTTAATAAAAATATTAATAATATATATAAAATAATCATATTTATATGCAAAATTTTATGTTCATTTTTATACAATAAATAAAAAATTAATATATAGAAATCACATAAATATGATATATTCTTCAATATTTTTTATAATTAAAAAATTATATAAATATAAATGTTTTATTTTTAATATCTGATTTTTGAACTTATATATTTATATCAATGTTTATGTGAATATATGTGTTTGAATTTTTGTGTGTGTGTGGGTTTTTTGTATGTGTATATGTAGATGTTATATTAGTATAGATTTTTCTATAATTATGTATATGTGCACATATAAGTGGTATATCATTTTGACTCCAAGAAAAAGATAGGAAGAAAGTCCACATAAAAGAGAAGCAAACCTCGGGCTTTTCCATGAATGTACAATTTCACTAGAAGAGATGTCCAAATTCACAAATGAGGTATGCAAATCATACCCTCATTGTTTTTCTATAGACATGAAAATAATCTATGACATATTTTGAAGGCCATCAAATGAAGAATGTGAAAAATCAAGGAATAAAAACTCAAAGATTCCTTTAGAGAATTTTATTGAAGAAAGGTTGCCCAATGGGATAAATGAGAAGAATGAAAATTGGTTTAACTCACAAGTGAAATAAATATTTTTAGTGATTGACCCATGTTTCTTTAGTTATAATTATTACTTTATGGTTATTGAATATATCTCCACCTACATTGAAGACAATTTGTGGTCTAATATAAATATGGAAATTCCTGATTTACCTTGGAAATAAAATAATTTTCCAAAATTAGGGCCTCAAAAAAAGACTAAATCCTAGAGAAGTGCCCAGTATCCCCATGGTTGGCCTAGGGTCAAGGGTTAAAAATAATCTTCTAGGGTTCTGTTTGTCTTTTGGCTATCTGTTTTTCTAATTTTGTGGCAATTGTTTCCCGTTGTATTCATCTTCCAACTTATCCAATGTTGATATTTATTTTTATAATGGTAAGATCCCAACATGTTTAAATATATATATATATATATATATATATATATATAAATATTAATATATTAATAAATAAGTATATGTAAATAAATAAATATATTTATAATTTTATGCAAATATATTTAAATATATATTCATTTATAGTTAGAATTATAAATAAATTTGTATATATCTAAATAATTATAAAATTATAATAAATATAACTACATGTATGTGTGTGTATGTGTTTGGATGTTCATGTGTATATATGTATGTCTGTAATTGAAGTAGATGTTGTGAATTCATTTTTTAATATTTTTCTTCATTTTTTGTAATTTTAATTATTCATTTACTAATATATATTCATTAATAAAATTAAAAATATATTTAATTGTTTTGTAATATTTATTTATACATATATTTATTTATTATACATTTAATATTTTCAACATGTTTGTAATTTATATGAAAAATATTTATTTGATTTTTAATTAAGTTTTTACATTTTAAATATATTTGAAATTTATATAATTAATCTATTTAAATGAATTTTTATATATTTTTTTAATTTAAATATTCAATTATAATATTTTAAATGTATATATTTTTTTAATAAAGTTTTTCTAAAATTATAAATAAGTAAATATATATTTCAAAAATTCTAAAATTAAAATAAAAAAATTTTAATAATAAATGTACTTATTAAATTTCTAATTATATATTAATAAATATATATATTTATATTAATATATTTATAATTATATAAAAATTTTATAAATATATTGATTTATAATTGTAATTAGAAAAAAACAGTTTAAATATTTAAATACCTATAAAATTATAATAATTATATTTATATAGTAAATACATTTTTTAAATTTATAATTATAAGTATTTATAATTATATTTGAATAATTTTTAAATATATTTACTTAATATTATAAGTATAAATATAAATATATATATATTTATTTATTTATTTAAATAATTATTTTTTTTGGAAAATTGAGGCATAAGATGGTTACTCAACTCATACCTCAGGAAAATTTATTAAAGAAAATAAAGTTTACGATGGGAATATGAGGTGTGAATAGCTTACACCCTCTAGAAATTGAAGGGAGTTACACCAAGATTTATAAGGAAACGCCGAAACAGGGAAAGGGAAAAAATATTATTCCTCCAATAAATCCATCCTTCGACCATAGGAAGTTCATAAGTAAATAGGTCGGATTCCAAATGATAGTATGAATGCTAATTCTCCATCACTTGAGACAAACTCAGTATGCCAAAAATGATCATTATGCCTCAAAAAACTATAATTCATTAGGAAAAAAGCCAAGAAGGCCAACCAAATTCAGTAGTCTAAAGGCTGTAAGGAATTGTATTAACAACTATCCAGAACCAGAGAACTAAAGGAACCTCATAAATCATCTAGGAAGTATCATATCATCTTTGAATAAAAATAAGACCATAAAAACTTTTCAAATCTATGTCACACCCAAAAACCAAAATTCCAAAGCATCAATTTTTAATAATGCCACCAATAAAATATGAAAATTCACATAGATGACTCCAAATGAAACCAGCAAGAGCCAAACTCCCATCCGAATACTGTGGAACAAACTCTAAATCAGAAAAATCATCCAAAACAGCCTCAAAATAGTCATCAGCAACATGGTAAAATCATCTAACCAAGAGAACAACTAAAAAACACAACGATACCAAGAAAATCATTTCTAATAAAGGAAAACCAGGAAGAGTCATTTCCATAAAATTTCTCTGAAGTGAAAATATGGATGCTATTTTATTTTCCACCACTTCAATGAAACTTTAATTTCTAATATAAAAATTTGGCATGTCAAACATTTGACCATTTTTTGTTGATTAAATGAAATTGCATCATGTTCATCAATCCAAGAATCCAGTTCCTCATAAAAGGCCAATTTCCCTTCGATCTGATAAGCATCCTTCATAGTTGGGTCATCACTATTATCATTGTTGTTTTCTTTTAAATTAGTTTCATCAGAGTATATAGCCAATTTTTCAGAAACCATAGAATGTGGGGGAGTAACAAATGTTTTCATACCCCAATGTCTTTAAGGATCTCTAAAAAAATTTCTCCTAAGGCTAGATTAATCTCTATGTTTCTGAGTCTTCTTGGAACGTAGAGTAATGAAACCATCAAAATAAACCATTAATGTTTTAACTTGTTTAGAAATTGATTTTAAGAATGAATCCTTAATCTAAAACAATTTCTCATAATCATATTATAAAGTCAGATTGGTCACTCTTGTCTTCCCCTTATAAGGGTTGAACGAATTTTTTGGTCTCAAAAGTAGATTTCTTATACTTGTTAAAAATCCCCTTATCCTCATCGTTACACTGAGCATTATGCACTGTATTAATGAAACTTTAGAGATCTACATAATATTGCAGATTAATAAAACTCCCAAAAATATTCTGTATAATATTATTGACAACAGGATCCACCTGATGTCTGCAGGAAGCAGAAACCACCATTTTCCGTCCCTTTTCAACCCAAATTGAATTAATATGTGTATGATATGTGAATCATGGGGCCTATTATCATATTATTTTTTTATATGTCAAACAAATTAACATTTTTCATTAATATGGATCTTTTTTAAAGAAAATTCATGTACAAATACGTAGTCATCATTTTAATCCAAATACCAGATGAAAAATATTTTTATATATCCACTTCAGTACAGATTATAGAAATTATTTTTCAAGAGATATTCTTAGTTACAATATCTAATTTGATGGGTTTCCCAATTAAATTAATAATCAAAAAATGGAATTTTTAAAAAAATCACATTGGAAAACTAGGGAATCCAAGATAAATATGGACAATCTGAGGCTCAGAATCTGTGGAAAGGTCCAGAGAACATTTCAATACCTTTAGGAAAAAACCCATCGAAGGAAAACTCTTCTATAATCCAAATAATATAGTAATCATTTTAAGCCAAAAATCAGAAAAAACACACATGAAGAGTTCAATAGAATGACATGAAAATTTACAAATCCAATATTTTCTACTGTCCTTCTATGGAAAATTTGTAAGAGTCTTCGTTTGATATGATTTCCAACAAGCACAAAATATATATCATAAGAGATTAATTATACCTCATCATTTGAAAATAATATTTCCAAGAGACCCCTATGATGGTATTTATTTATACCAATATGCACTTAATTATTTCAATCCCCATGAGACAACAACTGATCACACCCAAAAAAAATTAGTGGAAGATCGATGCTCAGTGTTAGGGTTTCTTCTTTGTTCGCCTGAGGGATCATTCTTCGGGACGATCTCCATGGTATACATTTAATAATTATAAAATTATAATTAATGAATTTAAATAGTAATTATATTTATTATATTTATAGTTATATATATATTGAAATAAATAAATATAATTTTAATTTTTTTTATAATTACCTAAATATATTGATAATTATAAATAAATATTTTAAAATATATTTATTTATAGTTATAATTTGATATAAATATATATTAATAATTATAAAATTAAAATAAATATATTAAAATAAATTATATATTTTTTATAATTTTATAAATATATTTTTATATATTAAAATATATAGATATACTTTTATAATTATATAAAAATATTTATTTATAATTGTAATTATAATTAAATAAAAATCTAGACTAATTGATAAGTTAAGGGCATGGGTTTGGGATCTACTCTATGAATGTGACATTGGTGTCTAGGGATTTTCCATGATCATATAAATTTTATCACTTACTTTATTTCAAGTTTCTCCCTCATAACCAATCTCAGGTGTTGGTCCTGAATCCTAAAGAAATACCATGTTAATTTTATGGGTCCTTGGTTTTGGATTAAAACCAAGTTATGTATTCGTATATAGAGTTTGATTATCACTCATGTCCCTTGGATTATTTTATATTTTCTTCCTCTAGTACTGATCAACGAAAAGGCTCGATTTCTCTTATTGAATCAAATCATAGTACTTTTTCAATACGGATAGTCGTGGGAAAGAATTACTTAATTACATGGGTTATTATTCCCAAAGGCATGAAGCCATAGTAGATTGATGATCTGGCTTGAAAAATCTCATTTCTTTGGGCTGTTCAAATTTTATATTTTTCTCTTTAAGTTTATTTATCTTTTAGTACATTTTTTAGTCATAGGATTTCAATATTCTTTTGTGGTCTACTTGTTATCTTCTTCTGAAGTCCAATATACTTCATCTTCATGAATGGTCAATGTAATTTAATGATTTTCAGGACAAGAACACTACTTTACATGTATGGGCGAGGTTTCATTTTATTAATAGTATTTTGTGGAATCCAAAAAATTTGTATCACATTTCATCTACAATTGTGGTCACACCCCATTTGAACAAGGAAACCGAGTATGTCAGGTATGGACACTTTACTAGGATAGTGGTTAAGATTGATCTTATCTCCACTCTTATTGATAATGTGATTAACATTACACTAACTAATGATACACATATCAATATGGAATATGGGAAATTTTAATATTTTTTATAGTTCTATAAATTTGTTGGGAACATGGCTTAGAACTGTTGGAGGATTCTCTATAAAGTTTTTGGATCAAAATGACACTATTTAATGGATTGTGTTGTAAAATCCAGTGAAATGTAGGAATTGGAGACTTTAAATAATGGGATATCATTTACTCTTCCCATGAAGATTAGGGTGATGTTAGTTATATGTAGGTTTGATCATCCTAGCTCAGATTTGAAGGGAAAAATTTCTATGATAATGGGAAAAAATCAGGTATGCACTATTTTTTATGATTTATAGGAAGGTGTATGTCATGTGTCCCAATTCATGAACAAGTAGAAACCCTTTGTCTCATGTTTAGACACTCATTGGTCTATGAAATTTTTGGTCCATGGGTAGTCTTCTCTGAATCTAGTTGGTAATAGTGATTAGGTTACTCAGTAGTTCGAGAAACTCTCCTGGGAAAAAGTTACTAAGGGAGATGTCTTAATACATGCTACTTCTTCTTTTAAGAATGCACTAGTCTATGGAATGGTAAAGGGTATTTGTGATATTAATATTGGATTGAATGTGGTTAGAACTCCAAGGATGGTTTTATTTTTTAGAGATGATGATAATGAAGAGGGCCCTGCTATTAGTAATATTCATGACATTTCCTCAATCCTTGGCTTAGAAAGGATTGAATTAGAATTAATGGTTTTTGGGATCTTGGATGTTGGAGGAAAAATTGATAGGTTTTGTGAAGATGGTAAATATGTAGAGGAGGATGATAAATTAAATTATTTACAATATAAAATTGATATTTTATCCCAAGATATAGTTGACTCTTTATTATCAAAAGAGAGGTCCTTTCTTTCATCAGGTCACTGAATGGAAAAACGTAAATTTATTGTTTCGTCCCTTTTGACCCATAAAGTCTCTTTTAATTCTCCCTACGATTATGGAGAATAGTTGTCTGATGCCTCATCTATGGAGGTACCGTTTTATTAAACTGCTAATTAAGGAGATACTCTAATAGAACATGATCGAGGGGTGGAGTCCCCTACTATATATTTTGGATCTAAGGATGTCGCTAAAGTTGGCGCTATGAGACTTGGGGATACTGGTGTGGTTGGGGTGTCTGTACTAGAATCCAAGGGTATTGATAATGTTTCCATATTGGATTAATATTTGGATCATTCAACACTTAAAAAATTATTACCTCTCTGTGAATTTTGTGCGGGAAACCATGCATTTTATGGATGTTTTAGTTTGTTATCACATGGTGTTGTTCACCTAAACAGACTAGACATTCAATTGTGTTAATTTAATTAACGAATAGGTATTAGATTCTAATTATTTTGAAGTGATTAACTCACCTAGTGTTCTAAAGGACCTCCCTAGAGAGGAAAACTAGTATAATGATGTTCATACCCACATTGAGAATGGAAGAAGAAGTGGTGAAGTGAAACAATATTACATAGGTTGAAGTGAACTGGAGTATCTTGAGGGCACTTAGAAACATATTAAAATGTGTAGGAGAGATCAGTATCCATGAGGTCATGGATTTTGGAATAGCCAAACTAATTGGGGTGCTTTGAATAATGGGGAACATAGGATTGGTTCATAGAATATAAAGAAGTTGGGTATGTGGATTTTATTTGATGTGGGATGTTTTGTCTTGTCTAACCTCATCATCATTATCTTTTTATTTTTTGTCTTTTGAAAAAGGTCTTTGACCCTATCTTTCCCTAAAAAATAAATATGTATCTAAATAATTATAAAATTATAATATATATATTTGAATAATATATATATTTATTATATTTATAATTTTATAAATTTCTATAATTGTATATATATATATCTAATTATATAATTATATATAAAATTATATACAAATATTTATAAAAATATACAAATATTTACAAAAAAAATTATTTATAATTGTAATTATAAATATATATATTTAAATAATAATAAAATTATAATAAATATATATAAAAATTAACTATATTTATTATATATAAAATTATATTAATATATATTAATATATAAATTTATTTAATTATATAAAATTACTTATAATAATATAAAAATATTTTTAAATAAATTTATTTATAAATATAAATATATATATATATATATTGAAATTATTATAAAATTATAATGAATATATTTAAATAATTATAAAATTATAATAAATATATTTAAATAAAAAAATCTTATAATTATATAAATATCTACACATATAATTTTTTATAACAATAATAATATAGTTATAATTATACGCAAATATTTTTAAATATATTTATTTAAAATTATATATAGTGTATTTATTTTTAATTATATGTATTTAATTTTTTTATTATACTACCTATATTATTAAATATTTATCAGTGTATTTCTAGCACTAATTAAAGGCATATTTATTAATGCTATAATTATAGCATAGATACAGATTACTTTTATCAGTACTTTTCTTGTTACGATAAGGAAAAATATTTGAGAGTTCTAGAAAAGTATTGTTAAAGAAGGATTTTATCATCACCTTTTATTTTAGAGATGAAAAAACCATATTTATCAGTTATTTTTTAGAAGTGCAGATAAAACCATTTTGTTGCTTTATAAATTTAACCATAACTGGCAACGATTTAGTCGTTCCTTCAAGATCCTTTTCAAGTGAAACATCACTACCACTCTCTCTCACTCACCACAGATCTCCCTCTCCATTTCTCCCCCTCCTTTTCTCTATGCTCTATCATCACTCTCCCCCCTCACCACTGCTCTCCATCGCCTCCACTCTCCCTCCCTTGTCATTACTATTAGTCCATTATCACTCCCCCTCTCTTGCCACTTCTCTCCCTCCCTCACCACTCTCCCTCCCTCAATCTCCACCTCTCTCTCTCCCTAGCATTGTCATCACCAATCTCTCTCCCTAGTGACATCACCACCACTCTCTCACTATGCAATCACACATGGTTCCACTATCTCTATCAACCATTTGCTCACCCTCACCCTCCTTCTCTCTATCTATATGATGAATTAACATCCAACATAATGAATTTCAATATATTTTGTTTATATTTGGGTGTTTTTAATTTCATCACATTGTATTTGAACATTGTGTCACATCCCTTATGCAATTAGAGGGTGTGAAAATTTGGGTGATTGACACTCGTCACACGTGACATATTGCCACATACAATTATCAGTCACGTAAATTTTACCACACCTTTTACTAAATTTTATAGAACATCTCTTTTGACCCATGTTTTTCATATAAAAATAGATATTAATTTTAATTTTCTCTTAGTGGATTTTTTTGATTCATAACATTGTTGAATGTATGTACCTTGAATTATCCTAGTACAGGTGAACAAAAAAATTCATTATATTATTTTTTCATTTTTGTTTAAATTATTTAGGACATAATCAATGTGTATAGGTTAAGAATCATTAAATATTATATGTAAATATCTATAAAAAATATATAATTAATAATAAAATCATCATCCAAAAAAATAACTGAATGGAACTTATAAAGAATTCAAGATCCATTTGAGTCGTGAGAGTTTAAGGAAGAAGTGTTTAAGTTGGAAAAGTTTCATACCCCAATTCACCCACAGTTGTGGTATATTTTCTTTGAATCTCTATTCGATCTTAACAATAATAATATTATTCAATATAATATTTTTATAAATATGAAATAAATTTTAATGTATTTATTATAAATATTTGAATTAAATTAATATTATACATGTATTTGTTTAGTTAACGTATTACACATGTAGACCTCCATGACCATTGGTTCTTTAGATGGACACAAACACAAATGCGAACAATTATTAAATATAATAAATCTAATATCATATATTTTTTTGTATAATTAGTACTTTTTAATATTTATAAATAAATGTTAATTAATTAAATAATTTATAGACATAATTAATTTCAGGTAGTTTTATTTTGAAATGAACATAAAATTAATATTACCAACATTGTATATAATTTTAAATACACATGTATGTGTTGAATTTATTTATCACCCACACACTATAGCACCCATAGTTTCAAGTAATTAACCCTTTATTGATTCTTCTTAAGTATATAATGTTTTTGGGTGAATTTTGGGAGTGTTTGGAAGAGGTTTGATTTTTTTGGGGGCATTTCTATAGGTGCATGATTGGTGCACAGGTTTTGAAAACCATTCAAGACCTACAGAAAACTTTCCACATTGAGACATGGGCTAAGGGGAAGGCACACAAGAAGGTATATTGTTTTTTCAAATCGTTCATCCACATAGGATAAACTATTATTTTTATGATAGTGGAAATTGGCATGGTTGGAGCTCATTTTGGAAATCGTGTGAGCTAACCATGTGAGGTTTATTCTTGGGGAAGTGACTAGCACACAGTTAGTGCATAGTTTTCCTAATCATGTGACTAACCATGTGGGTTTTAAAATCTAGATACACAAAAAATGGATCTTGGATAGGATTTTTCTCCTTATTTTTTTCTTTGAATCAACCATAACTCAATATTTTTTCTCACAAAGGTAGTTTAGGCTCCCCCATTGATCCAGAGGTGATCCAAAGGCTTCTCTTGGTGCGTTGAGATAGATTCTCATTGTAAGTATTTTTTATTGGTAGTTTCCCTTGGTTAACCGTAAATTTTTGTACATCTTGGATAGATATAAGATATTGGATACCAAATATTATTATATTTGGATTTTTTGTTGCAAGGTTAAGAGATCTAAGTTAAATTTTTGGATATTCCACCTGGTTTCATATATGTTTTTCATGACCTTTATCATTTTCACCAAATTTTCAAGGTTGTTGGATTCACTCTCAACTCCCATATTTATAATACGAATGAATGATTTCAAATGTGTTTCTTTACTTAAACGTTTCTATAAACATAGTGTTCAAATCACAGTAGAAACCCTCTTTAGTGGTGATTTTTAGTTTTGTAGAAATTGTGGATTTTTTTTAAAATTTATTCTTGGTTTAATTTAAAATTTATTATTTTAAAATATGTTGTTTGTTTTGATTTATGAAAAATGTTTTATATAATGTTATTTAATAAAAATTTAGTTTTATTGAAATGGATTGAACACAATTGGTTTATTAATGGGGTTTGAATTCATGGCATGTGTTCATGTGCGTTGGGATGGATAAGGGCATGAAGTACCCCTATCAAAAGGTTGTGACATATATGGTCATTATATACCCCTATAAAAATAGTTCACTACGCGATGACTTAGTGAAAGGATGAATCACCACTTGTGAGTATATGGAGTTCCAGGTTTCATGCATGGTTGGATGTGTGGTTATGTGTATTGGAATGGGTTATGGAAAATGGAATTTATTGAATTGTTTGAGAATTTTGTTTTGTTTTTTTACATGGAGAGAGATATTATTTTGCGAAAACTTCTTATTCATGGAACTTGTTGTATTCTAATATAAATTGTTTTGGAATTTTTTTTATAAAAGGTATTTTATATAAATGTGCTAACACATTCAATCCTAGTGGTGTGAGTAGGGAAGTCATTTGGGTAAATCCTAATGATTTTCATTACTCACCCCTACTATGGAACTTTGGTGATTTTGCAGATATTGTTTATCGAGACATGGTGAAAGGTATACTACCACATTTCTCTATAATTTATTAGTGATACATGGGCTATTTTTGTCGTTAGATCATTGATCTATTTGTGATTTTTAGTTATGGTTGTCCATGAGTTTTGTCGGTTGCGTAATATTCCGCTTAGTACTTGGTTATTTTGTGATCATTTGTTGTTGTACTCTTGGGAGTTGGTTTTGATATAAATGGAATGCTTGAGTTTTATTTCATTTTTATCATTAATCATGTACTGGTTAAATTGGTTAAATAATATTCGGTTGGTTGTTTTATTTTCAAATGTTAAATCTTTCCCCAATTGTAGATTAAACTATCAACATTTATTTTCATCCTTTAGAATCATGTAGATTTCTCTTAAGGACAAGTAACTTCCTTCCTCATTTTTATGAAAATAATAAGGGGTATGATGTTACAAGTTTTATTAGTATTGTTCCTTCTAAATATATTTTTAGAACAAGTTGTTTTTAGTTATGTTGGTCTTCATCATGAATGTTTTTGATATATTCCTTGTGTTGGGTGGGTTGAAAGGAGTAAGATTGTCAAGACTTGAAACTTATAGAAAAAAATATGTTGCTAACCTTTTTTTGATAAAATTAAAGATATAAAGGAGATGATTACATAAGTGTTTTGGAGACACTTATTTTATTTAGAATCTCATTGTTATGGGTTTAGCCAGTGAGATGAGCATGACATGCATTTGAGGAATGAATTCGCACTAAGAGCGCATATTTTATTTTTATTAATGATTTATGATTTGGTGAATAAGTGTTGATTTTTGAAAAATGTTAAAGATGTTTTCAAATGTAAGATTTTGAAAAAGATCAAGGTTGTGTATTTTTGAAATGGTTTTATTTTCAAAAGAATGTTTAGATTTTTCAAAAATGGATGAATGTGGAAAATGTTGTTTTTTCTAAGAAATGTTTTGATAATTTTTATGTGGAAGAATTTGAAATGATACACCTTAAATTGTTAGAGACTGAGACTTATGGTATTTTTTGTTTTTATATATAGTGGCGTCTAATAGGCATCGTAAGAACCAATCAAAAGAAGATATAGGGAATGTGGCTGCACCTGAGCCACAGGTGAACCAACAGATGGTCCAGAGTATTGTCTAATCATTTTAGGTTGTGGATAGTGGGAACAAGAAGGATGATCCTAGACAAGTGGATCATTATTTAAAGTTCTAGAAGCAGAATCCAACAAAATTTTATGCCGACTTTAAACCCGATAAGGTAGAGGTGTGGATAAATATGACGAATCATAACATTAATTTCATCAGCGCCCCAATAGAGCTAAAAGTAAATATGGTTACATACATGCTAGAGGATTTTGTATGCCTATGTTGGTATTTAGCTATTCAAGATATATTATACTTTGGCCTTAAATGAGAGGATTTTTAAGAATTTTTTGACAAACAATTATATCCTAATATGTTCACAACTAAAATAACAACAGACATATTCACTTTGAAGCAAGAAAATAATTCTGTTATAGAGTATGCAGATAAATTCATGAATTTAGTGTGCTTTTCACCCAAAGTTGTTGTGAGTGCATGCTTGAAGGCATGAATCTTAGAATTGGGGATGAAATGGTAGATTCTGTCAAAACATTATATGTTACATATTGATAATTATAAAAATATAGTCAATAGAGAGACGGTAGGTGATTGATATATCTTGAGAACTATGGTAGGAGGAAGCATGTTAATGCCAATAGGAAATGGTGGGAACTCTAATGCTGGGAGAATGTTGAAGATGGAAACTTTTTTGAGGTGGTAGTTTAACTCAAAATTAAATGGATGGATAAATGAACCTTCCTCCATGACCTAATAGAAATGCATGATGTTTCCAATGAGGTTCACTTGACCATATAAGGTGAGATTGTACATCACAACCTAGAGTATACCAAAACTACAATTAGATGGGATATATTTAATGCAACTGTCATTGTGGATCAAGGTCTGGTGTTAGGAACACATCTTAGGTGTCACAAGAATCATATTCTTCTATGAGGAAAGGGTAATTTAATACCTATCACTAGAATAAAAAATCTATCCAAGGTGATTTTGGGAATACCATGACTCCTCAGGCAGTACAATCTCAATGAGGTATTAAGGAACAAAGTTCAAAGAGTAAGAAATTACATGGAGGTGAGAAGGTGATTGTGGATGACCAGTCTAGACCTTCTTTAGTGTGAGGTAAATGTTTTTTCAATTCTAACCTTATAAAATCACTATTTTGTAAGGTTAGATTTCATTCTCTTATTTCATCTCATGTTATTGATTTACTGAGTTTAAAAGTTGAGATGATTGTTTTTGTGTTAAAACTTAAAACTACTCTGGGTCAAAGAGAATGTCAAGCATTTATATCTATAGCATATTCTATAACTTTTGATGGAACTAAGATTAAATGGGAATTATCTATGTTTGAGATGGATGTCCATAATAAAATAATGGGTATGGATTGGTTTAAAATGTCCAATTCTCACATTGAATAAAATAACATAAAGTTGAGTTTCATAACAAAATATGGTGTCGAGCATATCTGTCATGGAGACTGAAATGTAAAGGCAGGTGTAATGAGAGTGTGGGAACTAAAAGATTGAATGATCTTATACCAGTTGGTAGCATTGACTTTCTCATTGATGGAATATATTGATAATAACAGTTTACCAAAAATGGTTGATCAGTTTCGAGATGTATTTTTCCAATAATTTCTCAGGGTTTCCACCTATGAGAGAATTGTAGATAATGATTGATATCATTCTAGGGACCAATCATATTTCCAGTCCATCTTATCAGATAGAACCAATTGAATCATTTGAATTAAAATTATAGTTGGGGGATCTAGAAAGAAAAGGGTTTCGTCAACCTAGCACATCACCATGGGTAACACCAGTCTTGTTTGTCAAAAAGGATGATGGAACTCTTTACTTATGTGTGTATTATCTTACAATTATCCATGTTACAATAAATAATAGGTATCCAATTCCATGAATTGATTATCTGTTCGAACAATTGAGAGGTGGGTAGTGGTTCTCCATGATTGACTTGCAATCAGGATATCAGCAGTTGCAGGTTCAAAAGGAGGATATTCTAAAGACAGCTTTTAGAAGTAGATGTTTCCATTATGAATTTGAGTTAATACCATTCAGTCATTTGAATGCACCTATGGTCTTTATGGAATTGATGAATTGTATATTTTATAGATATCTGGATTTTTTTATGGTGTTTGTTGATGAAATATAGGTGTATTTTAGGGAAATGGTTGATCATGAGAAACACTTGGCGATAATGTTGGGAATCTTGAGGGATTGTCTATTGCTTGAAAAATTACCAAAGTGTGTTTTTTGGCTACACAATGAAAGTTTACTTGTCCCAATAATCTATAAAATATGGGTTTTTATGGATCCAAAAAATATAGAGGCTATTATCTCTTGGAAATCTCCAAATAATGTCTTTGAGATATACAATTTCCTTGGTCTAGATGGTTATTATTGATTCTTTGTTCAATATTTTTCTAGAATAGCTTCACCTATGTAGCTTTGAAGAAGACGAATGTTCCATTCCAATGGGATGAGTAATTCCATAAGACTTTTCAAAACCTTATGGTTTTCCATACATCAACACTAATCTTGATTTTTTAGAATTAGGAAAAGGTTATGTGGTATTTTGTAATGCTTTAGGATCCATGTTGGGATGTGTTCTCATGCATGGATATCATGTTGTTACTTATAGGTCAATGAAGGTATGAGTGCATGAGAAGAACAACCCAACACTCAATTTGGAGTTAGATGCTGTATTCTATGATTTGAAGACATTGAATCATTATCTTATTGGTGATAAAATTGTTGGGTTAATGGATCAAAAAACCATGAAATATATTTTTATAAAATGATATTGGAATATTAGGAAAATAAGATGGATAAAGAATCTCCAAATGTTTGATTTTTTCTTGATGTATACACCAGGAAAGGGAAATTCGGCAGCACATTCATTAAGAATAAATTCCTATACTCAGTTAGAAAAATAATATGTAGATGTCTGGTAGTTGATGTTGTACTTAACCAAATTTCATTTGGGATGTGAAGATCGAGGATAATTTTTGAACTTTTTTCCAGTTTATTTTCTTCCTTATTTGGTGAAGATGGTTAAAGAGGCACAAATATCTAATGAAAAATGTGTTTCTATGAGTTCAAAACTCAATAGTGGGGAGACTTTTGAGGGATGAAGGCTACCTGAGAGTTCAAAGTTGTGGTTCAGAAATCATATGGTTGTACATATGGATTATCTGGAATAAGTCCTTCATACTTACCACCATCATATATTGGTTGTTTATATAAGAATATAGAAAACGAATAAATCATTTAAATCACTATTTTGGTGGGTAGGTATGAAAAGAAGGGTGGATGAGTTTTTTTTCAAGACTCTTAACTTGTCACCAAGTTAATAGAGTGCATCGATGAACAATAGGTAATTTGTAGTATTTACCTATTCATGTTTGGAATTGAGAAAATATAGCTATTTATTTTTTAACAGGGCCTCCAATAAAGGTTCATAAATGTAAAGACCCGTAAAATTCAAGGAAAATTTTTTCTTAATTTTCTTTAGAATTTTACAAGAGCGCGGTTTCAGACGGCATCTGATTCCGAGGCCCGGAGTGCCCGGAATTAATTTCCGAAGTTTGGCTCGGGTACGTTCAGTGAACGAACGAGCGGGAATTCCTAACTTTTGATCCGGTGCTCGGAATTGAAATCCGAGGGCACCGATGAACTCGCAGCGCCGGTATTCGCTTAATGAGACCTTTTCGGGAGTTGCGTTTGTTGCGGGTTGAGAGTTACGTTTTGGGGTTTTTCAGTTAAGTTAAATAAAATTTGTGTAATACAAATTTTGTTTTAACTTATTTAAAAACCTAT
Organism: Viscum album; assembly: GCA_963277665.1. Lineage (NCBI taxonomy): Eukaryota > Viridiplantae > Streptophyta > Magnoliopsida > Santalales > Viscaceae > Viscum > Viscum album. The sequence goes on from OY728123.1 coordinate 675,305,755, forward strand.
CAAAGGTGGTTGGAAGTGGGACCCACACCCACTTAACCTCCCTTGGGAGGATTAAGTGTGGTGGGGCCCACACGAACCCCCTTTTCTTTTCAAATTCTCTCAACATACTTAACCCCCCTCTTTAATGGCTTAAGTTACTTAATTTAATTTTTGGGAGTTAACTCTTTTGAATTTCAAACTTTTGAAATCCTTTTGAGTTGTGTGTTAATAAAATAAGTGGTATTCTTATTTTATTGAGGGTTCTTTGTTTGTCTTGGGAGAGCTTTCCCTTCATCTCCAAGCTCTGACGAAGAACGAAGAACGTCTTCATCCTCGACGAAGAACGACAACACTTCGTCAAGGATCATCGACTCAGAGACCTAGTATCTTCGGACCTCTGCTTCCTCTTCGGACCTTCTTCGTCGGCAAACGAAGATCCGCCAACAACGTGTCGCATCGGACGTAAATCTTCGTCAACGGATTTGACGAACGACGACCGCGACGCCTGACTTCCGCGACGCCGTCTTCCGCGGAACGTAGAGGATTTCTTTGAATCTCAAACCCGAGGTAGGGGATGTTTTTATTAATTATTTTATTCCATTCCTGAATCGTGGATTTTAGCATGACTAAACGTGAGACTTTTTAGTTATGTTATTTGTTAACGCGAGGGGAGTCGGACCGCACGAACACGGCCGAAACCCCCTCCTTCGTTCATGTTGATTCATGCGGGTGGAAGCAAGAGGCGTGGTGCCGTCGCACCACGCGGATGAACATGCTTATGATTTCCGCAATACCGTCGCGCTTCGCCGAGGAGAGACTTCAAGACCGCGACGCCGACACGCCGCGTTGGGAGGATTCTTGGCTCGGCGAAAGGGGCGCGGTGCCGTCGCACCGCGCCGGACGACGAACACCGCGGCCGGTTCCGGGCCGCGGTGAGACGAGGAGACCGCGGCCGGTTCCGGGCCGCGGCGGAAGGAAAGACCGGCGGCCGGGCCGCCGGCGTCGGAAGTCAAGGGCGGGACCGGAAATTCCGGTCCCGTTGGTAAAAACCGGCCGGCCAGCAGGCCGGCCGGATGTCATAAAAACCGGGGGTTTAAACCCCCGGCCGGTCCATCAAGACCCCCCTCTTAATGAGGGGGCGGTTCTTTTAAGGAGGGGGGGGCAAAGCCCCCCCGGTTTTACTCAACCGGCCCCCATTTGCGGGGGCCGTTTTGTCTCAAACGGCGCGGCAAAGCCGCGCCGCCTTCGGAAGGGCGGGGGCTTAGCCCCCCGCGTGAGTCGCGGCCACCGCCGCCAGCGCGGTCCGCCGCCGCCAGCGCGGCCCGCCGCCGCCGCCACGCGGCCCGCCGCCGCCGCGTGGCCCGCCGCCGCCGCGCCACGCGGCCGCCGCCGCCACGCGGCCCGCCGCCGCCACGTGGCCCGCCGCCACCGTCCGCCGCCGCCGGCCGCCGCCGCCGGCCGCCGCGCCACCCAAGGGGGGGGGGGTCGGGCCGGGTCGTTCCGGACCCGGACCCCCCCGTTTCGGACCAGTTTTGGTTTTTCGCTCATAACTTGAGCCTCGGACCTCCGAATGACGAACCGTCTGCGGCAACGCGATCCTTGGATCGAGACGGTCGTTTCGGTATATCGCACTCAAGGTTTCGGTTTACTTTGAGTTCGGCCGGGTTGGTTCGTTCACGAAACCAACCGGGCCTTCGGAGCGGAAACGCTCATATCTTGAGCTACGGACGTCTGATTGACGTGCCGTCAGACGCGTAGTGTTCCTCTTAGTGAGACGGATCTTTTGGCATACTCCGCCCGAGGTTTGGACGCAGGTGGAGTACGGTCGGGTTGGTTTTGCCTTAAAAACCAACCGGGCCCCGGAGACGAAAATGCCAATAACTCTCAGACCGGGCGTCCGATCGACGCGCCGTCTGTTGCGTTGAGTTCCTGTTGACGATACGGAACTTTTGGATACATCAACTTCGGTCTTCGTGACAGTTGATGTATCAGCCTCTCGGCTCGTGGAGCGGACCCTCCGTACGAGCTTGCTGTGTGCGGGAACCCTAGTGCTGGCTGCGACTGTTTTACTGCTACGACTGCTACTGTGACTGCGACGACGACAGTACAGAGATCCTGTGTGGATTTGACGACGACAGTACAGAGATCCTGTGTGGATTTGACGACGACAGTACAGAGATCCTGTGTGGATTTGACGACGACAGTACAGAGATCCTGTGTGGATTAGACGACGACAGTACAGAGATCCTGTGTGGATTTGGCGACGACAGTACAGAGATCCTGTGTGGATTCGACGACGACGACTACAGCACTCAGCGATCCTACGTGGATCAGTGCTACAGGTTCTGTGTGAGCCCGATCCTGTGTGGGTCCTTGCGCTCAGCGGTTCTGTGTGAGCCAGCGCCTACAGGTTCTGTGTGAGCCCGATTCTGTGTGGGTCTTCTGCGGGGGTTAGTTACCTATCGATCCTTCGTGGGTCCGACGACTTAGATGGATCAGTGATCATCTTTATCGTCCTTGAAAAAGTATACCTGTGTGAGCTGAATCCTGTTGTTTTCCTGTGTGGATTGTGTTGTGCAATCCTGTGTGGATTATATTTTGCTTTCCTATGTGGAATACGTATACTTTCCTGCGTGGACTGAGTTGTACTTGGGCTCGGAGGTTGGAGTGTATTTGAATTGATGACTTAGGTATATGTATGGGCATATACCTAAGCAGTGTCGGTTGTTACTTCGTGATTGTACTTTTCTTCGTGGTTTATCCTTTGTGGATTTGAGAGACCTTCAGGGGTCTCGGGGTCCCTACTGAGTAGCTTATACTCACCCCTGCACGGGCTTTGCCCGCACTTCGTTGTGTTGGTTGCAGACGACGGACAGCGTTGACCTTAGCTGAGGCTTGCAGAGCGGGACGGTACCCGGAGGTGGACCACTGGGCGGGACGTGCTCGGAGCGGACGGCGGGACCCGTGGAGCAGAGGAGCTATCTGTACCCACCCTTCAGGTGGGATTTCCAGTGGACAGCTCGGAGTAGCGGCTTTACTTTTCAGTTGCTGTTTTTCCCTTTTCGAGTTGTACTTTACTTTCAGTTTGGGTTTGTATTCTGGCCCATTTACTTTTCCGCACTTTCAGTCGTACTCTGTTTGCTTAGTGTTTACCTTCCGCTTGTTTACTCTGTGGTGTGTGTTTTCTTTTCAAAGGCAATGCCTTCCCTTTTTACCGGGATTTACGCCTTGGTGCTAGTCGCCAGCCCCTGGCCTATGGAAGGCGGGCTTGGGGTAGTCACGGCTCGGACCCCGAGGGCGGGTCGTGACAAATTGGTATCAAAGGAGTTCGGTTCTACCGCGAACTCTGATCTTTTCTATGTGAAGCAATAATGTTTAGCGTATTGAGTGTGGTTATCAGTCCAGGGAGTCCAGTGTTGGTGCGGCGGCCGACGTATCCACACACCAGGACCCTGACGTCTGATTTCCGACTTAATGCACGAAAACATTGATTGCGTGTGTGTTTCAAAGTTTTCTTTGTGATTACTTATATCAGCTCACCAGGTATACTGTTCTAACCGTGGCGCACCTGTTTCCTTTTCAGGATGGCCCCACGACGGCAGCCAGCTAGGGTTCCGATGGTCGAGCGAGACGACAGCCCACCGAGCGACGAGGCTTCGGTGCAGGGCCCTTTTCCAGTAGTGGCACCGGCGGTAGCTTTACCCGCCGAGCCCCCGATGCTTCCAGCAGCAGCCGCTGACGATGCACGTCGCCTCAGCGCACTGCATGAGTTTCAGCGACAGCGACCGCCCAGGTTTCGCGGGGAGACGGATCCCCAGGCAGCAGAGGACTGGCTGGAGGCAGTTGTTCGAGTGTTTAGGCTAGTGAGGACACCAGCAGACCTCATGGTGATCCTCGCTGCGAGCCTACTACACGCAGCAGCAGGACGATGGTGGAGCCTGATGCTCCAGGTGCACGATGAGGCATCTCTTCTCTGGACGGATTTCGAGAGCCTCTTCCGCTCTGAGTTCGTCCCGGCCACCCTTCGAGCGGTGCGTATCCAGGAGCTTCTACAGCTGCGGCAGGGCAGCATGACGGTCGCCCAGTACTCGGCGAGATTTACCGATCTCTCGCGCTACTCGACCGACATGGTACGGGATCCATTCTTCCGGGCCCGAACCTTCGAGCAGGGTTTGAGACACGAGATCAGGGCATCGCTGATCTCCCTCAGCATACCGACTCAGACAGGAGTACTGGAGCGGGCCCTTCTGATCGAGAGCTTCCTTGCTGAGTCTACACCAGCACAGAGACCCACCGCAGGACGGCACGTGGCAGAGTCATCTGCAGCTGGCAGTCGGCGAATGACTCAGGGGTCCAGACAGACCAGACCTCAGGGCACTGGCTCAGCAGTGCAGGGCACACAACGCGGAGCCAGTCTTTCGAGTGGAAGACAGTGCTATGCATGCAGCGGGCGAGGCCACATGGCTCGTGACTGCCCGACCCGCCATGCGGAGGAGCAGCAGACGGTTGAGGAACCACCTAGGCAGAGGCAGAGGTTCGACCGTGGCGGTCTGCAGGAAGGAGGCGGACGAGGCAGAGGAGCAGGCCGAGCAGCAGGTGGTGGACGACGCTTTGAGGCTCTACCACCACCACCACCAGGAGGTCCACCCCGACCGCAGGGAAGAGCTCAGCTTCAGGCAGCCGAGGCCTTCGATCATGGAGCTCTGGGAGCCGATGGTCAGGAGCAGAACTAGTGGTTACATCCTTTGTACTTCTGGTTCCTTGTTGCTTTTGTGTAGCGTCTTGTATTACGAGCTGCAATAATAAAAGACGCATACCTTGTGATGTTTTCGTTCCTGTCCTCTATCGTAATGTTACTAAGAGGTTCCAGTTTTGGCTGTTGACTTGACCCTCACTTGTGAGACATCTACTGGAGGAGGCCCAGTTACCACACACTGATGCCGACAGTGTGACACAACCCTTGGAGGCGAGAGTAACGGTTGAATCTCTTAGTAGTAGCGTCGAGGCCTTACGACGTCATCCTTAGTATGGATTAGTATCATCCATGTTAGGATTGACTGTTTTAGGCAAAGAATGTGGTTCATCCAGGGGATGAGACCAGGTTTCTCTTTTCGGCAAAGTAGAAATCTCGCAGCTCTTGTGGGACCAGAGATGGTCCGGGCCACGTCAGAAGAGGTCCATGTCATCCAGGAGCGGGTCCTACATGGACGATCGATTCCTCTTGTGCGCAACAGATGGCGGCACGAGAATCTCCAGGAGAGCACATGGGAGCGGGAGGCTCAGATGCGTGCTCAGTACCCTCTTTTGTTTCCCTAGTTTTTGATGTAGCTTTACGGGGACGTAAAGCCCTGAGGTGGGAGTAATGTAAAGACCCGTAAAATTCAAGGAAAATTTTTTCTTAATTTTCTTTAGAATTTTACAAGAGCGCGGTTTCAGACGGCATCTGATTCCGAGGCCCGGAGTGCCCGGAATTAATTTCCGAAGTTTGGCTCGGGTACGTTCAGTGAACGAACGAGCGGGAATTCCTAACTTTTGATCCGGTGCTCGGAATTGAAATCCGAGGGCACCGATGAACTCGCAGCGCCGGTATTCGCTTAATGAGACCTTTTCGGGAGTTGCGTTTGTTGCGGGTTGAGAGTTACGTTTTGGGGTTTTTCAGTTAAGTTAAATAAAATTTGTGTAATACAAATTTTGTTTTAACTTATTTAAAAACCTATCAAAGGTGGTTGGAAGTGGGACCCACACCCACTTAACCTCCCTTGGGAGGATTAAGTGTGGTGGGGCCCACACGAACCCCCTTTTCTTTTCAAATTCTCTCAACATACTTAACCCCCCTCTTTAATGGCTTAAGTTACTTAATTTAATTTTTGGGAGTTAACTCTTTTGAATTTCAAACTTTTGAAATCCTTTTGAGTTGTGTGTTAATAAAATAAGTGGTATTCTTATTTTATTGAGGGTTCTTTGTTTGTCTTGGGAGAGCTTTCCCTTCATCTCCAAGCTCTGACGAAGAACGAAGAACGTCTTCATCCTCGACGAAGAACGACAACACTTCGTCAAGGATCATCGACTCAGAGACCTAGTATCTTCGGACCTCTGCTTCCTCTTCGGACCTTCTTCGTCGGCAAACGAAGATCCGCCAACAACGTGTCGCATCGGACGTAAATCTTCGTCAACGGATTTGACGAACGACGACCGCGACGCCTGACTTCCGCGACGCCGTCTTCCGCGGAACGTAGAGGATTTCTTTGAATCTCAAACCCGAGGTAGGGGATGTTTTTATTAATTATTTTATTCCATTCCTGAATCGTGGATTTTAGCATGACTAAACGTGAGACTTTTTAGTTATGTTATTTGTTAACGCGAGGGGAGTCGGACCGCACGAACACGGCCGAAACCCCCTCCTTCGTTCATGTTGATTCATGCGGGTGGAAGCAAGAGGCGTGGTGCCGTCGCACCACGCGGATGAACATGCTTATGATTTCCGCAATACCGTCGCGCTTCGCCGAGGAGAGACTTCAAGACCGCGACGCCGACACGCCGCGTTGGGAGGATTCTTGGCTCGGCGAAAGGGGCGCGGTGCCGTCGCACCGCGCCGGACGACGAACACCGCGGCCGGTTCCGGGCCGCGGTGAGACGAGGAGACCGCGGCCGGTTCCGGGCCGCGGCCGAAGGAAAGACCGGCGGCCGGGCCGCCGGCGTCGGAAGTCAAGGGCGGGACCGGAAATTCCGGTCCCGTTGGTAAAAACCGGCCGGCCAGCAGGCCGGCCGGATGTCATAAAAACCGGGGGTTTAAACCCCCGGCCGGTCCATCAAGACCCCCCTCTTAATGAGGGGGCGGTTCTTTTAAGGAGGGGGGGGCAAAGCCCCCCCGGTTTTACTCAACCGGCCCCCATTTGCGGGGGCCGTTTTGTCTCAAACGGCGCGGCAAAGCCGCGCCGCCTTCGGAAGGGCGGGGGCTTAGCCCCCCAAGTGAGTCGCGGCCACCGCCGCCAGCGCGGTCCGCCGCCGCCAGCGCGGCCCGCCGCCGCCGCCACGCGGCCCGCCGCCGCCACGTGGCCCGCCGCCGCCGCGCCACGCGGCCGCCGCCGCCACGCGGCCCGCCGCCGCCACGTGGCCCGCCGCCACCGTCCGCCGCCGCCGGCCGCCGCCGCCGGCCGCCGCGCCACCCAAGGGGGGGGGGGGGGGTCGGGCCGGGTCGTTCCGGACCCGGACCCCCCCGTTTCGGACCAGTTTTGGTTTTTCGCTCATAACTTGAGCCTCGGACCTCCGAATGACGAACCGTCTGCGGCAACGCGATCCTTGGATCGAGACGGTCGTTTCGGTATATCGCACTCAAGGTTTCGGTTTACTTTGAGTTCGGCCGGGTTGGTTCGTTCACGAAACCAACCGGGCCTTCGGAGCGGAAACGCTCATATCTTGAGCTACGGACGTCTGATTGACGTGCCGTCAGACGCGTAGTGTTCCTCTTAGTGAGACGGATCTTTTGGCATACTCCGCCCGAGGTTTGGACGCAGGTGGAGTACGGTCGGGTTGGTTTTGCCTTAAAAACCAACCGGGCCCCGGAGACGAAAATGCCAATAACTCTCAGACCGGGCGTCCGATCGACGCGCCGTCTGTTGCGTTGAGTTCCTGTTGACGATACGGAACTTTTGGATACATCAACTTCGGTCTTCGTGACAGTTGATGTATCAGCCTCTCGGCTCGTGGAGCGGACCCTCCGTACGAGCTTGCTGTGTGCGGGAACCCTAGTGCTGGCTGCGACTGTTTTACTGCTACGACTGCTACTGTGACTGCGACGACGACAGTACAGAGATCCTGTGTGGATTTGACGACGACAGTACAGAGATCCTGTGTGGATTTGACGACGACAGTACAGAGATCCTGTGTGGATTTGACGACGACAGTACAGAGATCCTGTGTGGATTAGACGACGACAGTACAGAGATCCTGTGTGGATTTGGCGACGACAGTACAGAGATCCTGTGTGGATTCGACGACGACGACTACAGCACTCAGCGATCCTACGTGGATCAGTGCTACAGGTTCTGTGTGAGCCCGATCCTGTGTGGGTCCTTGCGCTCAGCGGTTCTGTGTGAGCCAGCGCCTACAGGTTCTGTGTGAGCCCGATTCTGTGTGGGTCTTCTGCGGGGGTTAGTTACCTATCGATCCTTCGTGGGTCCGACGACTTAGATGGATCAGTGATCATCTTTATCGTCCTTGAAAAAGTATACCTGTGTGAGCTGAATCCTGTTGTTTTCCTGTGTGGATTGTGTTGTGCAATCCTGTGTGGATTATATTTTGCTTTCCTATGTGGAATACGTATACTTTCCTGCGTGGACTGAGTTGTACTTGGGCTCGGAGGTTGGAGTGTATTTGAATTGATGACTTAGGTATATGTATGGGCATATACCTAAGCAGTGTCGGTTGTTACTTCGTGATTGTACTTTTCTTCGTGGTTTATCCTTTGTGGATTTGAGAGACCTTCAGGGGTCTCGGGGTCCCTACTGAGTAGCTTATACTCACCCCTGCACGGGCTTTGCCCGCACTTCGTTGTGTTGGTTGCAGACGACGGACAGCGTTGACCTTAGCTGAGGCTTGCAGAGCGGGACGGTACCCGGAGGTGGACCACTGGGCGGGACGTGCTCGGAGCGGACGGCGGGACCCGTGGAGCAGAGGAGCTATCTGTACCCACCCTTCAGGTGGGATTTCCAGTGGACAGCTCGGAGTAGCGGCTTTACTTTTCAGTTGCTGTTTTTCCCTTTTCGAGTTGTACTTTACTTTCAGTTTGGGTTTGTATTCTGGCCCATTTACTTTTCCGCACTTTCAGTCGTACTCTGTTTGCTTAGTGTTTACCTTCCGCTTGTTTACTCTGTGGTGTGTGTTTTCTTTTCAAAGGCAATGCCTTCCCTTTTTACCGGGATTTACGCCTTGGTGCTAGTCGCCAGCCCCTGGCCTATGGAAGGCGGGCTTGGGGTAGTCACGGCTCGGACCCCGAGGGCGGGTCGTGACAATAAACACAATTCTATAAGGGTTATAGTGCATCATCTCATAAAGTCAGCTCATTTAATTCATATTCATGAATCTCATACGATGGAGGAATTGTTAGAAATATATATCTGAGAAGTGGTAAAGATGAATTTCATACCTGCTTCAATCATATCAGATATAGATCCAAGGTTTACATATAGATTCTAAAAATACTTATTGAAATCCATTGGGACTCAGTTGATTGTGTGTATGGCGTATCAGACTAATACAGATGGGAAAACTGAATGAATGATACAAACATTGGATAACATGTTACTGGATTGTGTAACAGATTTTGGTTTCTCTTGGGGAGATCAAATGTATTTGGTGGAGTTATCATGTAACAAAAACTTATCAGGCCGTGAAACATAGGGATTTTTTTGAAGCATTGTATGGGAACCCTTATCATTCATCACTTTATTGGTTGTAAGTAGGTAAGACATCACTAGGTGGGTTGAGCCTTGTCTATGTAACGTCCCAAGTATTTGTAGAATAATTCTTTTTCATGTCCATTAGTATTTGTGAAAAAGATAATAATTTTACATTAAATGGTATTCTTTTTTTGATAGAGTACTCGATAGGAAACAATGAGTCTCTCTGTAATCATATGATTCATACAACATTGATTTATTTTGAAAATAATACAATAATATTATTATTATTTTAAATAGTAGTTATTTCCTAGTTGTTGTTTCGATAGGAATGAATAGAACTAACTACAATATGATTACACTTGTTTCTTAAATGTTTTTACCTTTATCCAATAAATTTTAGAGGCTTAAAATGAGAGTGAATCCAATTCTTAAGGATAAAGTACACTAATATTTTTAAAATGTTGTTTTACCACATTTTGATGTAGAAACATTTTTAAATATATTTTTTCACTTTTATATGATTTATTTGAAAAAATAAACTTCTTATATAGAATCTGGATATCAAAATTTACTTTGGTTAAATTTTTAGTAATATTCTGATAATGTTCATTTTTTAATGAATTGTGAAAAATACTTCATTTTAATTCAAAACTGCATTTTCATATAATTTATTTATATAGTTACATTTTCATTTTAATTGGTTTTAAAGTGTAATTGGATTAATTTTTTATCATTTAGTCCATTATTTGTCATTGGAATTAATTTTACATTTAAATTGGACACAAATACATGTAACTCTTTTGATAGTTTGTATTTCTTAAAACCACATTTTTTGGTTTTGACAGCGGTAAATAATTTTAAATTAATTACTACAAATTATATGTTTTTTATTTGGAAAAATGGATTCCATATTTGGAATCATATGTTATTTTTTAAAATAGGTACCTTTTATTTTTGAAATTATGAATAGTAACTTCACTAATTATTTTTATTTACCATGGTTTATGGGTAAATCTCGTAAATAAGGGTGAAAAATAATATAATAATAATATAAAACTTAAAAAACATATTTCATAATACTTTTTTATGAGATACGGACGACCATGGGAATCCATGGGTCGATTTTAGGACCCTATGGAGCCACTTGGGTGTGATAATGACCCTTTTTAATATTTATTTTAAAGAAAAGGTAAAATATTACATAAACATGTATCCCCTAACTAAAAAAATTTAATCTAGTTTATATAAATTATCTATTAACATATAAAAATTCATTATTTTGATAATAATATTTAATACATCATCATATTTTATTTATAATTTTTAGACATTCAATAAATAAATTTATTTATGACACAATGATAATGTAGGGATTACCTTATTAATGAATGATTCAAAAAATGATATTATAATTTTTTTAAAAAAATTAATTTGAATATTTTCTTCCATAGAAAAACTTTTTGGGGGAAATTGACATGTGATGGATGTGTTAATTCCTTTGTTTCTAAGGAATAATGTTTTTATGACTTTAAAAAAATCAATTACTAAATAGTTTCAAAATTGATATAAATGTGTTTTTGAAACAAATAATAATTTATTAAAAGATATAATAGTGCTAAAAATCTAATATTAGACCAAATAACTTATTTAATGTTAATGATTTCCCTAATTATAAACTTTTGGTTCTCATGGAATTTTATAGTAACTAAAGTAACCATATATTATGAAAATACAAGAAGACATGGTAAGATTTAATGTTTTTAACTAAGGGTTAATGCTAAAATAAAAGGATACTTTTAGGAACTAAACTTGTATAAAACCTATTGGTTGAGAATATTTCGACCCATCCTCATCTTATAATAGAATTATATCACTTTTTAGATATTATTATACTAAGATAAATTATTAGTAAAACAATATTTCAAGACTTTCCAAAAGTGCCCAAAAGTGCCCCTCCTCCCTCTTATAAAGGGCCACCACCTCTACCGACATACTCACTCCTCTCAAGACCCTTGAATATCCCAAAATATAATAAATAAAGATCCCAATATCCCTCCATTACTCCTAGAAGGATAACCATGGGCATAAGGCAATTAAAGAAGGCCTTTTGGCTCAAATAAAAAGAACTTACACGATTTAGATGTAATGTATTCTCTCAAGTTCCTTTCATTTATTTTCCTTCTCCACTCTATATGATCTTATTATTCTATGATTACATTAAAAAAGTATCCTAAATATAATAGGATGTTGTGATGAGAAGGATTCTAACTAAAGTTGTAACTACCCAATGTTTCATTAATGGAAAATCCCTCTTGATCCAGTTAAAGGTCTCTTTATGAAAAATGTTTTTATAAGATGTCAAATTCATTGGTTTTATGTTAAGAATTGTGACCGTTGTTAATATAGCTGTTGAACAGTGATCACATGATTAGTATAAATATAAGGCTTTAACGAACCCAATTTTACTCAGACAAAGGAAGCGATGGACCCATCCAGTAGAATTGCCCCATACGAAGCCCATTTGTCAGAGCTCGGAAAAGTAGTGGCATCCTTGGGATTTTCTCTTCACTAATCCCAATCTGAGCTTCATTATGTCAAGCTCGAATGTGACCATCTATGGGAAAAGTGGAAGTTGATAGAGATTACCCCTCAAGTGATGTTATCCGAGCCGCCCCAAGAGTCTGTCACCATCGCACACCTTACCCTTTGGTCTTATGCGGTTATTTTAAGGGGTTATGTAACAAATAAGTAGTACTATGTTCATATACATTTTTTTATATAATAATGAATATAATTTCTAGTCATTTTTGATACATTGTAAATAGTTTTTAAAGTACAACGTGTGTTTTTTAGTTATTATTTAATTAAGAATTCAATTTTATTAAATTAAGGGATTTTTGAATTAAATAGTATTTTAATAAAATATTATTATCAATATCAAATTAATTTTTATTATAAAATATAAATGATCTTATAATTTTATGAATGAAATTAAAATTTTAATTAAGGTTTGAAAGCCATTTCTGTCAAAACCCGTGAATTTTCGATAAATATTGGTTTTTATATTAAAAGTGAAAATTATCCTATTTAGAAAATTTTTTAGATAAAATTAATTTCATTTCTAGAATCAGGACGTCGAAATTATCCAACGGTGAATTTTTCATAATTTTCTGAGACAGTCAAATTTTTGGGTAAAAAATAAATACTGTTTAAATATATAATGTGTTTTATGACATCATAATGACCCAATTGTGATGTAATAAAATACCATAATCCTTATGTTCGCACAATATATGTTTTATCATTAAAATAATGTGATTTTGGGTTTGTTTGACTTAATTTTCAAAGCATTAATGGACCCCTCAAGGCATATTCAACACTTTTCCTTTTTAAATTAATTTCCATGGGAGTGTGACTCACCTCCACATAAGCAACCTTATTATTTTAAGAAGTTATGACTTGGGACTTACAGAATATTGTTTTCCTCTTCACGTTTCCAAAAACCATGGGAAAAAACAATGGGATTGTTTGTGGTTTGGATTAATTTAATATAAGGGGACCCAAACCTAAATAATAAAGAATTCCGTCACCTTTCCTATATAAACGCACACAATATCCCACTTCATCCTCACTGAAATCCCTTGTATTTTGTCCAACCTCTGCCCTACATTCTCTATAATCCTACCATGGTTCCACAAGCTCCCAATAAGCCTCTCATAAGCCTCTATCTAGCCTTTGGAAGCACACTTCAAAGTAAGGGTTTTTCCTTCCTTTCTCATTTTTGTCAATTTTCTTTAAGTTGTATTTCCCTTTTAATTTCAATTATGGATGTTGGGGTATGGTTTCTCACCTCCCCAATAATTCCCTCTTATTGTTTTAATGATGGGATACCCCTTTCTCTCTCATTAAATTCCACCCATGTACACCAGTTACTATGCCGAAATTCCGAAAGAAACTTCTCTCTCTTCTTTTACATTCAAGCAATAATTTTGTATCATGAATCTATATTCCATCACAATTGTTGGGACATATATCTATATGACCTCCTTACTATCCATTACATGTAAATATGATGAGGAACCCCTTTATCTCTCATCAACCTTTTTTATGAAATTTTATGTCACACCGTTACGCTATCGAAATCGCACCGATTTTCTAAGCCAATGTCATTGTGTAGTGAATACCATGCCCATTTCTACATCAAGGGTATTCACCTTTATGCACATTTACTTATTGATTATATAGTTTCATGTATGAATTCCACATTCCTTTATCGTGGAATAAATTATTATTTTTTATGAATCCATGTTTTATTATCCATGTGGCTCACTTATGCATGAAATGGAATGTTTTTGAAGGGTGCGCCCTTATAGCGCTCCAATGCATTGGGTAAAGTATAGTATCACGATACATCATGTGCAATGAGTGTTGAATCATGATAATTCAAGTGCAATGAGGTTTTACTCGTGCTTCATATGAAATGAGGGTTTACTCATGCTTCTTGTGCAATGAGCCTTGGCTCATGCTAATTCAATGATAAGTGTTGTTGCCACATTTCCATGTTATGATTATCATGCTTTATCATGAATTTATGTTCATGTTTATCTTATTCACTATTGACACGCCTATTTCCTAACATGTATTTTACTCCTCATGTGATTCCATGTGTACTCCCTTACTGGGCTTTATAGCTCACCCTTTTCTTATGCATGTCCTCAGGTTATCCCATGCAATGCTAAGTACGAGGGAATGTAGTGGTAATGTAAAGGAAGTTTTCAATAAAGATATTGTATTTCATGTTTTATGTTTTTATGTAATGATCCTAAGCCCCAAAGACACTAAACCTCTCGATCTTATTTGTTGTATCAAGTGAAGTTTTATGTAATAAAGCATGTTTAAGTTGTAATAAAAAGAAGGGTTGTCATAGTTGGTATCAGAGGATAGGTTTAGTTATTTTTGGGATTAGGAAACCCTAGTTAAGCCTTAGATACAAGACTATGAATAATAAAAACATCCCTAAGTTTTGGTAAATACTAAGTAAGTGGTTTATCAAACAAATACATCCCTGTCTGGATAAAAGCAGGTAGAGGCGGCTCTCGCACAGATGTATCCTAGGGGTAAAACCCGAAAACACCTCTTTGAGCTAGACTCGAACGGGAACTGGTGCATGACAATGGGCCTTGCTGAACTCTTGGTTACGACACTCCCGGGGGATATGTTTTGATAAATTCACAATCTTAGTATGAACCCTTATTAAGGGAAAAATTTCCCTAAGAATATATGTTAGAAAGTAGATCATGAAAATCCATGATTGAATCCTATAGACTCATTAGTTAAAGAAATTAAAGTTTATTTATAAGTCATCAACTTTTGTCTTTGTATTACCCTTTATGTGTTACCCCTAACATTCCTTTTATTCCAGACAAAGGCCGGTAATAGGAGGACTCGGGTTAACAACCGTTGTGAAGATCAGTGTGATGATTGTACTAATGAGATGCCCAATCCAATGGGAGCGGGAATCGTGAACTTTATCATGATTCTCTATTAGCTAACTCATGTTTTGAATAGAAACATGTGTCAAGAGGAACGTTCAACCCCCCCCCCCCCCCCTATGAAAGAACATGTCGTTATAGAGAGATTCATGAGACAAAGGCCTCCTAATTTTAGTGGTTCATCTGATTCCACGATCGCTGAATAATGGATCAACTCCATTGAAAAGATATTCTACATACTTCAATATTCTGAACAAGAGAAGGTTCTCCTGGCTGCTTATCGTATGGAGGGTAAAGCTGATCAATGGTGGACGTTGATCAAAAATACAAAGCCTGAGGAGGAGATCGAGGCTTTGGAATGTAAGGAATTTCGGAAGATGTTTTTTTGATAAATATTTTCCACGCACCCTCCGGCTTAAGATGGAAATGGACTTCCTTTCCCTCAATCAAAAAGTTTAAGAATCTATTGGAGCGTACGAGGCAAACTTCACAAGGCTTGCACGATACACTTTCGGCTTTGTCGTTACCCCTGAATGCAAGGTCGACCGCTTCTTTGGTGGCCTGAAGCCTAGCTTTCGGAAAGCATTAGCGATCCGTGACTTTGACGGCTATGAGGAAATTGTCTGATGTGCCCTCAAGGTCGAAATCGAGATCAGGGAATCACAGGGGTATCATGGGGACAAGAAGCGTAAGGTGGACTTCAATTCTGGTGGTCCGATGGATAAATACAACAGTTCTTAGAAGTTCCATCACCACACTTTCCAAAAGTGCGGAAATAAGCACCCTGGAAATTTCCTTAAGGGGACGAGAAAATGCTTCAGGTGTGGAAGAGAAGGGAACCTAGATGTTAACTGTCGGCAAGAAGGACTCGCGGCTGCGATAGAGGAGAGGAACACTCCATTAGAACCTCAACGCGTTGTTAAATTCTATAAATGCAAAGAACCTGGTCATTTTGCAAATCAGTTCCCTAATCTGAGGGTTATCGGAGGCAACCAACAACCTCCAAGACATCAAGGAAGAGATTTTTCCATCACTTCTGCCGAAGTGAACCCAGACAACGAATTGGTGACAGGTACACTAGTTATTCATTCAAGAATAGAAAACTTACTTTTTGATTCTGGTTTTACGCATTCTTTTATATCTCGAAAGTTTAGTAGAACAATCCCAGCACCACCACAAATCATAGAAGTAAAGATGTCGGTGAGTACGGCAAATGGGGAAATCATTGCATCCCACGAATATAAGTCCTCCCATGTTATAATCTGTGGATTGAATTTCTCGGCGATCCTCTTCATACTCCCTCTGGTGGAATTTGATGCAATTCATGGCATGGATTGGATTTCCTTATATAGAGCCAACATAAATTTTCGGGAGAGGGAAATCACACTCCATATAGAGAATCGACCCCTGATTCTTTACAAGTGTCAAGAGGAAGATGAATCTCCTTTAGCTCCATCATCCCAAGTATGGATATTACTACTCTATGAGCACGTGTATCTGGCTTAGATGATTGAGTCCAAAGAAGAAACCATCCTTGAAAAAATTTCTACTATGAGGGAATTCGTGGAAGTGTTTCCCGAGGAACTGTCTGGTCTTCCTCCTAGAAGAGATGTTGAGTTCTCAATTGATCTTATACCTGGGGCATTAACAATATCCAAGACTCCATATAGAATGGTTGTTGTTGAGCTTGAAGAGCTGAAGAAACAAATACAGGAGAATATGGATAAAGGGTTTATACGCCCAAGTGCTTCACCATGGGGTGCACCAGTCCTCTTCATCAAGAAGAAGGATGTGTCAATGCGGCTCTACATCGATTATCATGAACTTAACAAAATCAAGATAATGAACAAATATTCTCTCCCAAGAATCGATGACTTGTTTGATCAGCTACGTGGAGCACAATACTTCCCCAAGTTGGACTTGCGTTCAGGATATTATCAAGTAAGGGTGAATAAGGAAGATGTCCCCAAGACTTCTTTTCGTACAAGATACGGGCACTATGAATTCATAGTAATTCCTTTAGGACTCAAAAATGCTCTAGAAATATTCATGGACTTGATGAATATAGTCATTAGAGATTACCTTGACAAATTTGTGGTAGTCTATATAGATGATATTCTAATATACTCCAAAACCAAGGAGGATCATGAGGAGAATTTAAAAACTATAGTAGAGACTTTGCGCAAGGAGAATCTCTATGCAAAGTACAACAAGTGTGAGTTTTGGTTGAAGGAGGTCTCATTATTGGGCCATATCATCACAAGCAATGGGATATCTGTGGACCCCTCCAAAACAGATGCAATTGAGGGATGGACAAGGCCAACATCGGTAACGGATATCCGTAGTTATCGACGATTTGTGAGAAATTTCTCACGATTGTCCAACCCTCTTACCAAGCTAACTCGAAAGGGAGTAAAGTTTACTTGGAGTGATGAATTCGAAGAAAGCTTCAAGGAGTTGAAGATGAGGCTTATCACTGCACCCATGCTCACTTTACCCATAAGTGGGGAGCTTTTTGTGGAATTCAGTGATGCTTCGAAGAAGGGATTAGGATGTGTGCTAATGCAGAATGATAAAGTGATATCCTATGACTTAAGGTAGTTGAAAATCCATGAGAAAAACTATCCAACGCATGATCTGGAGTTGGGGGCTGTGATATTTGCCTTGAAAGTTTGGTCAAATTATCTCTATGGAGAGAAATGTGAGATACATACTGACCACAAGAGTCTTAAATATATATTCACATAGAAAGAGCTTAATATGCGCTAGAGAATATGGACAGAGCTCATCAAGGATTATGACTGTTCAATACATTACCACCCTGGGAAAGCGAACAAGGTGGCAGATGCCCTAAGTAGAAAGGATCCAGTGATTCTATTAATGATGATAATTTAGAAGGATCCAATCTTCTTAGACTTGATGAAGATGGATGTGGGAATCATAAAGAAGGGAAAATCATCAATCCTTTCACAAATTATTACTCAACCATCTCTTTTGGAAAGGTTAAAGGATGATAAAAAGGATGATGTGGGAATTCAAGAAAAAATGGAAGCTATCAAAAAGCGAAAATCTTCGGAGTTTAATGTTAACGAGGAAGAAATTGTGCAGTTTGGGAAAAGACTATGTGTTCCATCAATTCCGGAGCTGAAGAAGGAACTTTTGGATGATGCACGTAGATCAAATTTCTCTATTCACCCAGGGAGCACAATGATGTATCAAGATCTCTGAGAAAACTTCTGGTGGGATAATATGAAGAAGGAGATTGCTGAATATACATCAAAGTACCTGGTGTGTCAGCAAGTGAAGGCAGAGAGGAATAAGTCTAAGGGGATGATGCAACCATTTCCCATACCAGAATGGAAATGGGAGAACATCACCATGGACTTTGTCACCATACTTACAAGGAAATCCAAAGGCAATAATGCAATCTGGGTTGTTGTGGATCGTATTACAAAGACTGCACACTTCATTTCTATTTGAGAGGATTTCTCATTGGATCAACTGGTGTGGATATATATCAGGGAAGTGGTAAGGTTTCATGGAGTACCATTATCTATTTTGCCTGACCGAGATCCAAGACTCACCTCTAAGTTTTGGAAGAGTCTTCAACATGCTCTGAATACTGAACTGAACTTCAGTACGGCCTATCAGCCTCAAACTGATGGCCAATCCGAGCGGACTATCCAAACACTTGAGAATATGTTGAGAGCGTGCTCAATAGACTTTAAAGGAGTATGGGCTCAACATCTTCATCTGGTTGAGTTATCTTATAATAACAGTTTCCACTTGAGCATCCAAATGGCACCATATGAATCCCTGTATGGGAAAAGGTGCAGAACAGTGGCATGTTGGGATGAGGTCGGTGAACGTAAGCTCCTTGGACTAGAAATGGTCAAGGAAATGGTGGAGAAGGTGAAAACCATTCAGCAGCATATCAAGGTAGCACCGAGTCGATAGAAGAGTTATGCAGAAAATCGTCGACGAGACCTTGAGTTTAAAGTTGGAGACATGGTGTGACTATGCATATCTCCGTGGAAGAAGGTCATGTTGTTTGGAAAGAAAGGGAAGTTAAGTCCAAGGTACATCATCCCCTTCGAGATTCTTGATCATGTTGGGGATGTGGCCTATCGACTAGTACTTACACCTACTATGGCCAAGGTGTGTGATATCTTTCATGTATCCCTCTTAAGGAAGTACATACTAGACCCTTCACATGTACTCTCTTCTGAGGTGGTACAATTGGAAGATGATCCTTCTTTTGAGGAGCAACCAGTGAAGATCTTAGATCATAGAGAAAAAGTTCTATGAAATAAGACAATGCCCCTCGTCAAGGTGTTGTGGAGAGACCACATGTTTGAAAGAGCGACTTGGGAGTCGGAGGATATGATAAAGCTGAGTTACCCACATTTGTTTTAGTGTCGGAAATGGAAAATTTTGAGGAAAAAATTTCTTAAGGGGGGAATATTGTAACAACCCAAAGTTTCATTAATGGAAAATCCCTCTTGATCCAGTTAAATGTCTCTTTATGAAAAAAAAATTTATAAGATGTCAACTTCTTTGTTTTTATGTTATGAATTGTGACCATTTTTAATATATACATTGACAGTGATCACATGATTAGTATAAATATAAGGCTTTAACGAACCCAATTTTACTCAGACAAAGGAAGCGATGGCCTCATCCAGCAGAATTGCCCCATACGAAGCCCATTTTTCAGAGCTCGGAAAAGAGTTGGAATCCTTGGGCTTCTCCCTTGACCAAGCCCAAGCTCAGATTCATTATTTCAATCTTGAATGTGACCATCTACAGGAAAAGTGGAAGTTGATAGAGATTACCACTCGAGCGATGTTATCCGAGCCGCCCCAAGAGTCTGGCACCATCGCACACCTTACCCTTAGGTCTTATGCGGCTATTTTAAGGGGTTAGGTTACAAATAAGTAGTACTATGTTCATCTACACTATTTGTTTTGTATATAATAATGAATATAATTTCTAGTCATTTTTGATACATTGTAAATAGTTTGTAAAGTAGAAAGGGTGTTTTTTTAGTTATTATTTTATTAAGAATTCAGTTTTAATAAATTAAGGGATTTTTGAATTAAATAATATTTTAATAAAATATTATTATTAATATTAAATTAATTTTTATTATTAAATATAAATTATCTTATAATTTTATGAATGCAATTAAAATTTTTATTATGGTATGAAAGCCATTTTTGTCAAAACCCGTGAATTTTCGATAAATATTGGTTTTTATTTTAAAAGTGAAAATTAACATATTTAGAATTTTTTTTAGATAAAATAAATTTCATTTATGGAATTAGGACGTCGAAATTATCCAATGGTGAATTTTTCATAATTTTCTGAGACAGTCAAATATTTGGGTAAAAATTAAATACCGTTTAAATATATAATGTGTTTTATGACATCATAATGACCCAATGGTGATGTAATAAAATACCATAATCCTTATGTTCGGCCAATATATGTTTTATCATTAAAATAATGTGATTTTGGGTTTTTTTACTTACTTTTCAAAGCATTAATGGACCCCTCAAGACATATTCAACACTTTGACTTTTTAAATTAATTTTCATGGGAGTGTGACTCACCTCCACATAATAAACCTTTTTATTTTAAGAATTTCGGACTTGGGCCTTATAAAATATTTTTTTACTCTTCCACTTTCCAAAAACCATGTGAAAAAACCATGGTATGGTTTGTGGTTTGGATTAATTTATTGTAAGGGGACCCAAACCTAAATAATAAAGAATTCCATCACCTTTCCTATATAAACTCACCCATGCTCCCACTTCCTCCTCACTAAAATCCCTTGTAGTTCGTCCAACCTCTTCCCTACTCTCTATATAATCCTTCCAACGTTCCCCAAGCTCCCAATAAGCCTCTCACAAGCCTCTCTCTAGCCATTGGAATCACACTTCCAAGTAAGGGTTTTTTCTTCCTTTCTCATTTTTGTCAATTTTCTTTAAGTTGTATTTCCCTTTTAATTTCAATTATGGATGTTGGGGTATGGTTTCTCAACTCCCCCATACTTCCCTATTATTGTTTGAATGATATGAGACCCCTTTCTCTCTCATTAAATTCCTCCCATGTACACCCGTTACTATGCCGAAATTCCGAAAGGATCATATCTCTCTTCATTTACATTCAAGCAATAATTTTGTATCATGAATCTATATTCCATAACAATTGTTGGGACATGTATCTATATGACCTCCTTACTTTCCATTACATGTAAATATGATGAGGAACCCCTTTCTCTCTCATAAAACGTTTTTATGAATTCTTATGTCACGCCGTTACACTACCGAAATCGCACCGATTTTCTAAGCCAATGTCATTGTGTAGTGAATACCATGCCTGTTTCTCCATCAAAGGTATTCACCTTTATGCACATTTACTTATTGATTTTAAAGTTTCATGTATTAATTACACATTCCTTTATCGCGGAATAAATGATTATGTTTTATGAATCCATGTATTATGATCCATGTGGCACACTTATGCAAGAAATGAAATATTTAAGAAGGGTGCACCCTTATAGCCTCTAATGCATTGGGTAAAGTATAGTATCATGATATGTCATGTGAATTGAGGGTTAACTCATGCTAATTCAAGTGCAACGAGGGTTTACTCGTGCTTAATGTGCAATGAGGGTTTACTCATGCTCCATGTGGAATGAGCCATGGCCCATGCTAATTCATTGTTAAGTGTTGTTGCCACATTTCCATGTTATGATTATCATGCTTTATCATGCCTTTATGTTCATTTTTATCTTATGCACTATTGACATGCCTATTGTGTAATAGCCCGGGATTTTATGAAAAATATTCTTTTTAATTTTATTAATGTCTTGTGTTGTACGCTACACCAAAAGGAGCTTACACAACACACATCCTTGACTTGCCTTGGATTACACGCAATCTCGGCCATCCTCGATAGCGTGTGTAGTACGCAATACCGAGTTTCACTAAACAACGATATGCTATTAAAATATTATTATAACTAGCCGTTATGAGTAGTAATAACCACCTTTTAAACTTTTAGAAATTTTAGCTCTCAAAATGGACTTCATTTTTGGATTTGGAGTTTCGAATTTAGCCTCAGGTGAAATTTTGGTACTTTTCGGATAACTTTCTTATTCTGATGAATAGTGAAAATTACTAAATTATAATTAAAAACAATTTTTTTAATCAAAATAATTAACAGTGATAAATTATTAATTTGAGTGGTTTTAAAGTATATTTAGAATATATTTTTTACAATTTAATACAATGTTGGTCATTGGATGTAATTTCACATTTAAACCAGACATAAACAAGTGTCAATCTTTTGATAGATATTGTTTCTTAAAAACACGCTATTTGTTTTAACAGCGGGATTTAGTTATAAAATTAATTAATGCAACTTCTATGTTATTAATTTGGTAAAATAGACTTCATTTTTGAATTCGTAATATGAAATATAGCCTAGGATGAAATTTTGGCATTGTTCTGAAAAACATCAATTTTTGATGAATAGTGAAACTACTAAGTGGTAGTTAAAAAAAACTGAATTTTTCATAAAACTTAATTTTACCGCTTCTGTGAATGGAATTTCAAAAATCCGAGAGACACTGTTGATGTCAGTGAGTAAAATGTGGTTCAATGAGATGAAAATAATTTTTGGTGAATAGTAACTTTTTACTTTTATTTACCATGGTTAAAAGTAAATAGGGTAATTAAGGGTAAAAATGATATTAATATTACCTTAACACATGTCCTAATACTATTGGACAAGTGTATCTCGACCAAAAACAACCTTAAGTGTGAAATATTAACATTTAGGACCACATGGATTAGATTAGGACATTTATTATCATTTAATTCAAAGAAGAGTTAAAGAGTTAAAATCAAAGTTTATTTACTAAAACATTTTTAATATAGGGTTGTACATAAGATAAATTAGATTGTAAATATTCTTTAGAAAGCTAAACAGATTTCCTAAATAATGGTATTTTATTTATAATTTTTAGACATCAAATAAGTTAATTTATTTATGACACAATGATGATGCAGTAATTATCTTATTAATGAAGTATTGACATAATTGATATTATAAATACCAAAATAAATGTAATTTAAGACTTTTTATGAATTCCACTAATTTTCTAGGTTACTATGATATATTAGTGTTGATTTAATCAACTTGGTTCGAACATATAATTCTGTTATGACTTTCACAAAAATCATATATCAAATAGTGTCAAAATTGACACAAAATAGTTTTTAAATCGAATATTATATTATTAATTGTTCTTTTATTCCTAAAAATCTAAGGTTCGGCAAAATGAATTAGATAAGGATATATATATATAAATAATAAACAATTTGGGGTTCGTTTGGAATGTTATAGTAAGTGTATTAACCATATAGTGTAAGAAAACAAAAAGACACGGTAAAAGTTAAATTATTTAACTTAAAGTTAAATATAATTGATAAGGTTAAAATCATAACCTAAACTTGTATAAATCCTATTGTTTGATAGGATTTCGACCCATACCCACTTTATCTTCGAAATAAGACCCTTTGGAACCATAATAAACCGATTTTGACTTTAATATAAAATAATATTTTGAGATATTCCTAAGGTGCCCCTCTCCTCTCTTATAAAAGGGCACCTCCTCCCTCTCTTCCTCACACAACTTTGATCCTTCAAGCTTGGCCAACCCCTTCCAAAATCCCTTCTCCACTTTACTAGTATCATTCTAGAGGTTCTGGTCTTCTTCAAATACCATCCTTAGTTCTTTAAGTGGATGCTAAGAAAAGGCGCGTCAAAAAGAGGTAATATCCATTACCGATCTTTTTCAATTTCATTCTTCTTCAACTTCTTATTCTTTAGTTGTTTCATGATAAATTAATAAAATAAGTATTTCTTATATACTGATATGTTATTATAAATATGAAACAACTCTAATTAACCTTCTATACATCCTACGGAAAAAGGAAATCACCGTGCGTGCGTACGTACGGAATACCGTCTCCACGCCGTGGTGTAATCTATTTTCCGCCACCACCTTAATTGTATGGGTATAAAGGTGTAATGAGTAACTATATATTATTATTATAAAGTTATATTGATACTGAAACAGTATAAATACACTTCAACACAATTCCATGACCATGGGAACAATATCATCGCTCGTGCGTACGTACGGACTACCGTCTCCACGACGCGATGAGATTCATTCTCAATGATTAACCATTCATGAATGATTATAAAGTATATATAATAAGTACTAATGAAATATATGACCTAATAATGATACTGGAATTATTTATATTTATATGTATTTCATCTACTTAATTCCATTCAATTCAATAAGGAAACGAAAACAGCGTTCATGCGTACGTACGGACTACCGTCTCCATGAACGGTGTATTTCATTCCATTTACTGATTTATTATATATGTATATTCTGAATATATATATATATATAAATCATGTTTTATATTCTGGAATTAAGTAATCATGATCTAAGTAATCATATGAATAATTACAAGTTAAAAACACGAACGACAAATGAGACGATTTTACCCAAAACGCTACTTTTACATTAATTTACAAAAGAACGGGTAATATAAAGTCATAAGTGGACCATATATGATATAATAACAATGAATATTATTCTTTAATAAGTCAATAACATTATTTAAATCATTATACAGGAGGTTCGGACACTTACAGAGCAAGTCGGACATAAGGTAAGGGAAATATCACAATCTCATTTTTATCCAAGATTGTTTATACTTTGGTATTTACTGGGGTGTATTTTATCATCCACATCCATGTTTCCTCAATATTTAATACTATTTCCATTCAACTACAATTGTTTAAATCAATTTTTTACCCTTTGGTGAGTTTATATTAAAAGATATGAAAGGAATCTTTTGTCATTTTTCGTACGAGGTACTTTTTGACTTTTCCGACAAAAGTACGAGAAGAATGTTTTTTTAACTTAAACGGCACAAACAGATTTTTACTGTTTTATAAAGCCTTATATTAATTAAGCTTCCTCCAAAATATTTCATTACTATTTTCAATAAAATCCCTTTATTTTAAAATTGCATGACGTTTTGTGAAAAGAAATTGATTTTGTAGAAGAAAGGATATTTTCCTCAAGAATTCATTTCAAGTGTTTTATCCAAATTATTTTCCATATAAGATAATAAAGGGTTCTATTTATATCCATATTTTTACATTTATTTGACTATGTTGTGATGGAATTATGTTTATGAATTCCTTTATCTTATATGAATGGTTTTATGATGTCATGTTGTTTAAAAATCCCATTTTTATTACATGGGTTATGCAATGATGAATGATTTATGATTTTGTGGCACACATAAGAATGGTATCATTATGATATGGGTGGGACCTATATATCCCTCCAATGAATTGGGTAAAGATTTCATATCTCATCAGATAGACATGGCTGGAATGGTAGGTTATACCAGTTCAGTGAAACAGGACTGAAACGAGGGTGACTCGATTCAGAAAGAGACTTTGTCCACTAAGATAGTCTTGGAAATGAGTCATGACTAACAATAAATGATTCTCTATGATTATGTGTGTATGCCACAAAGTTTCATGTTTTAAGTTATGCTTATTGGGATTTCATTTCACTACTATAATTTATCCCATGTTATGAAATTATGCTCTCTTTTGCAGGTTAAGATTTCCAAAAGTTATGTTCTTATGAATATGATGTGATTGATTTTTCTTTTTTTACCCTTACTGAGCATTTGAGCTCACCCTTTTATGTTTTCTTTTCCCCAGGATATAAAGAAAGGTTTTCTGTAAAAAAAAAGGGAAGATCTTTATGGGAGATATTGAAGATCTTTCACCACGATTAGAGGATTACGTTCCGAGTTTCCAAAGACACTAAACTATTACGATCCTTGTGTGTGTATTTTTGTTATGTACTAAGTATTCCGCAAAAGTAATGTAATGTCCATGTATGATAAGCTTCGGGTCTCTACAGTTGGTATCAGAGGAAAGGTTTAGTCAACCTTTGGAAACTAGGATGCGAAAACGTTAGTGAGATCCCTAGAGATATTTCTACGGTATGTCTAGGGATGTCCCTAAGGTTAAGTATACGTATATGTTATAGTACTATAACTACGGTAACGATCATAGAATTAAACCTAAGATGTTAGATAATTAAGGTACTCCCCCTTTATTATGTTGTTTTCCCTAGCATGATTTTTTCCTCTCACACTATTCTTTTTGGGTTTTAGACGATGGTTGGAATCCGAAGGAACCGTGTTGATCAATGCAATGGACAATGCAATGACTGTCCTCCTGAACAAACAAATGCTATGGGAGATGGAGTGAAAAATCTTATTTCTATCCTCACACAAGCTATAAATAATTCTGGACTTCCAAATTAGCAGAGAAAGGAACAGTATTCTATTGAGTCCTTCAGGAGGCAACATCCTCCTTCTTTCAGTGGGACTTCCGATCCACTTGTTGCTGAACAATGGACCAGTACCACTGAAAAGATATTTTCAGTTCATCAATGTTATGAACATGATAAAGTCATCTTAGCAGTATATCATTTGGAAGGTGAAGCTGATCAATGGTGGAATCTTATCAAGAATACGAGTCCAAGAGATGAAATTGAGTCCATGGAATGGGACGAGTTCAAGAACTTGTTTTTCAGTAAGTACTTCCCTCGTATTCTTCGAAAAAAGATGGAGAAGGAGTTTCTTGAACTAAAGCAAAAGGATGATGAATCTGTTGGTATATACGAAGCGAATTTTACAAGACTTGCAAGGTATGCATCTGGCATTATCATCCAACCTGAAAGTAAAGTTGATCGATTTTTCAGTGGCTTAAAACCAAGTCTTCGAAGGGAATTAGCTATAATAGAATTCAGTAGCTATGAAGAAATTTTGCGTTGTGCTATCAAGGTTGAAATGGAAGTTGGTGTCACATATCCATCTCATGGTTTTGACAAGAAACGAAAGATGGAGTTCAAGGAGAAATCTCAGAATAATGGTGAAAAGAAGATGAATGTTTCCTTATGCACAAAGTGTGGAAAGAAGCATGGTGGAGATTGTCTTAAAGGGACTAGAAAATGTTTTAAGTGTGGAAAAGAAGGTCATCGATCAGCTGAGTGTCGACGTAATGGAAAAAGGGTTTCTAATGATGTGAATAAAGCAAACACTGCAAAGAACGCACCACCAACACTTCAATGCTTCAAGTGCAAGGAAATGGGGCATTATGCTAATAAATTCCCAAATCCAAGGGTTAGTGATGATCAACATGAGCAACCACTGAAGGCAAAGGACAAAGGGAAGTCACATGCAATCACTATTGGCGATGTTGAATATGACAACGATGTGGTGGAATGATTAAGTGTTTATGTAATGGGATTCCAAAATAATATTGTATCATGGAGTATTGGAATATTTATGTATTGGTCTAATGTGGTATTCAATGTAATTGATATATTTTTGGAAATAAGATGATATGCGCATAATGAAGGGAAAACGAGAAAACGAAATGTTTAACAGTATTCATGAGCTCATGATTGATATAAGGACTAAGTGATATCATGGTTTGAGTATACAGAATTTTGAGGATTTTGGTATGTGGAAAGTGTTAACTTTGAACTTAATTCATGTTTTCACTAAGGTATTCAAGAGAATACATGATTAAGGACTTTGAATGTTTGGAATGTAACCAACAAAACATATCTTATGATATATGGGGATCAACGATGGTGTTAAATCTCTGGTTATCGTTTTCACTATATTATGAGAGTGGACTGCAGTATTATGGATAAGCTTAATGATTGGAATGGATTATGTTGGACATAAGTTAGTATTGTTTAAGGATAGAAGTTTTTTTTCGATGGGATGTTATAGTAATATAGTTTTAGAAAAAGGACAACCTGCAGAACGGGCGACAACCCATCGCGTCGGACAAGGCTGTGGGAATCGAACCCATAACCGAAGTGCGACTGGCCTTTATCATCTACCACTGGCCTACAGGAAGTCCCTGTTTAGTAGAAACTAGTTTTATTATATTAAGCAGTATGATATATGAAGTATAAGTCCATTTTAGGAACCATATATGATTAATCTCACCATATATCGACTTATGTATATAATGTTTTCTAACATTTTGTTTGAGACAGATGGAATGACCCGTCATTCTATCACATGATCTTCTAACACTTCACGAATAACAAATTCAACTTCATTTATTTAAGAGATGAAGTGGAAATTGTTCAAGGCACGAACAACAGTGAGATTGTTCCAAAATAAAGTAAGTATTTATTCTAATTCAAATTTTCAACTTTAGGGAAATGATCTTGAAAACCAAAAATGTTGTCCTAGTGATCTGATACCTGATGAATCAGATGGTACCTTATATCATCACAAATCTATGGATTTGTGATTACTGGCTTTTCCATAGCCATGTTCTCTACCACTCTCCATCAGAACATGATGGTTAGATTTCTCTTCCATATCCTTATTTTCACCTATGTGGAAACCCAGTGATTAGTTTATTTGGGTAATAGTTACATTTCATACTTTAGTTTTTAAAGCCAAGTTTTGGTATTCTTTTTTTTATGATGTGGGTTTCTATTAAAGAAACTTTAGAATAGTAAACCATTTATAACCTCGACGAATTTCGAGGGCGAAATTCATTTTAAGGGGGGTAGAATGTAACAACCCGAGATTTTATGAAAAATATTCTTTTTAATTTTATTAATGTCTTGTGATGTACACTACACAAAAAGGATCTTGCACAACACACATCCTTGACTTGACTTTCATTACACGCAATCGCGACCTTCCTCAATAGCGTGTGTAGTACGCAATACCGAGTTTCACTAAACAATGATATGCTATTAAAATATTATTATAACTAGCCGTTATGAATAGTAATAACCACCTTTTAAAATTTTAGAAATTTTAGCTCTCAAAATGGACTTCATTTTTGGATTCGGAGTATCGAATTTAGCCTAAGGTGAAATTTTGGTACTTTTCGGATAACTTTCATATTCTGATGAATAGTGAAAATTACTAAATTATAATTAAAAACAATTTTTTTAATCAAAATAATTAATAGTGATAAATTATTAATTTGAGTGGTTTTAAAGTATATTTAGAATATATTTTTACAATTTAATACTATGTTGGTCATTGGATGTAATTTCACATTTAAACCAGACATAAACAAGTGTCAATCTTTTGATAGATATTGTTTCTTAAAAACACGCTATTTGTTTTAACAGCAGGATTTAATTATAAAATTAATTAATGCAAATTCTATGTTATGAATTTGGTAAAATAGACTTCATTTTTGAATTCGGAATATGAAATATAGCTTAGGATGAAATTTTGGCATTGTTCTGAAAAACATCAATTTTTGATGAATAGTGAAACTACTAAGTGATAGTAAAAAAAACTAAATTTTTCATAAAACTTAATTTTACCGCTTCTGTGAATGGAATTTCAAAAATCCAAGAGACACGGTTGATTTCAGTAAGTAAAATGTGGTTCAATGAGATGAAAATAATTTTCGGTGAATAGTCACTTTTTACTTTTATTTACCACGGTTAAAAGTAAATAGGGTAATTAAGGGTAAAAATGATATTAATATTACCCTAACACATGTCCTAATCCTATTGGAGAAGTTTTTCTCGACCAAAAACAACCTTAAGTGTAAAATATTATCATTTAGGCCCACTTGGATTAGATTAGGACATTTATTATCATTTAATTCAAAGAAGAGTTAAAAGAGTTAAAATCAAAGTTTATTTACTAAAACATTTTTAATATAGGGTTTTACATAAGATAAATTCGATTGTAAATACTCATTAGAAATCTAAAAAGATTTCCTAAATAATGGTATTTTATTTGTAATTTTTTTAAATCAAATAAGTTAATTTATCTATGACACAATGATGATGCAGTAATTATCTTATTAATGAAATATTGACATAATTGATATTATAAATACCAAAATAAATGTAATTTAAGACTTTTTATGAATTCCACTAATTTTCTAGGTTACTATGATATATTAGTGTTGATTTAATCAACTTGTTTCGAACATATATTTCTGTTAGGACTTTCAAAAAAATCATATATCAAATAGTGTCAAAATTGACACAAAATAGTTTTTAAACCAAATATTATATTATTAATTTTTCATTTATTCCTAAAAATCTAAGGTTCGGCCAAATGACTTAGATAAGGATATATATTAATAATAAACAATTTGGGGTGCGTTTTTCATGTTATAGTAAGTGTATTAACCATATAGTGTAAGAAAACAAAAAGACACGGTAAAAGTTAAATTATTTAACTTAAAGTTAAATATAATTGATAAGGTTAAAATAATAACCTAAACTTGTCTATATCCTATTGGTTGATATTATTTTGACCCATCCCCAATTTATATTCTAAATAAGACCCTTTGGAACCATTATAAACCGATTTTGACTTTAATATAAAATAATATTTTGAGATATTCCTAAGGTGCCCCTCTCCTCCCTTATAAAAGGGCACCTTCTCCCTCTCTTCCTCACACAACTGTGAGCCTTCAAGCTCGGCCAACCCCTGCCAAAATCCCTTCTCAACTTCCATATTATCATACTAGAGGTCCTGGTATTCTTCAAAGACCATCCTTAGTTCTTTAAGTGGAGGGTAAGAAAAGGCGCGTCAAAAAGAGGTAATATCCATTACCAATCTTTTTCAATTTCATTCTTCTTCAACTTCTTATTCTTTAGTTGTTTCATGATAAAGTAATAACATAAGTATTTATTTTATACTGATATGTAATTATAAATATGAAACAACTCTAATTAACCGTCTATACATCCTACGGAAAAAGGAAATCACCGCGCGTGCGTACGTACGGAATACCGTCTCCACGCCGTGGTGTAATCTATTTTCCGCCACCACCTTAATTGGATGGGTATAAAGGTGTAATGAGTAACTATATATGATTATTATAAAGTTATATTGATACTGAAATAGTATAAATACACTTCTACACAATTCCACGACCATGGGAACAATATCATCGCTCGTGCGTACGTACGGACTACCGTCTCCACGACGCGATGAGATTCATTCTCAATGATTAACCATTCATGAATGATTATAAAGTATATATAATAAGTACTAATGAAATATATGACCTAATAATGATACTTGAATTATTTATATTTATATGTATTTTATCTACTTAATTCCATTCAATTCAATAAGGAAACGAAAACAGCGTTCATGCGTACGTACGGACTACCGTCTCCATGAACGGTGCATTTCTTTCCATTTACTGATTTATTATATATGTATATTCTGAATATATATATATAAATCATTTTTTATATTCTAGAATTAAGTAATCATGATCTAAGTAATCATATGAATAATTACAAGTTAAAAACACGAATGACAAATGAGACGATTTTACCCAAAATGCTACTTTAACATGAATTTACAAAAAAACGGGTAATATAAAGTCATAAGTGGACCATATATGATATAATAACAATGAATATTATTCTGGAATAAGTCAATAACATGATTTAAATCATTATACAGGAGGTTCGGACACTTACAAAGCAAGTCGGACCTAAGGTAAGGGAAATATCACAATCTCATTTTTATCCGAGATTGTTTATACTTTGGTATTTACTGGGGTGTATTTTATCATCCACATCCATGTTTCCTCAATATTTAATACTATTTCCATTCAACTACAATTGTTTAAATAAATTTTTTACCCTTTTGTGAGTTTATAGTAAAATATATGAAAGGAATCTTTTGTCATTATTCGTACGAAGTACTTTTTGACTTTTCCGAAAAAAGTACGAGAAAAATGTTTTTTTAACTTAAACGGCACGAACAGATTTTTACTATTTTATAACGCCTTATATTCCTGAAGATTCCTCCCAAGTATTTCATTACTATTTTCAATAAAATCTCTTTCTTTTAAAATTGCATGATGTTTTGTGAAAAGAAATTGATTTTGAAGAAGAAAGGATATTTTCCTCAAGAATTCATTTCAAGTGTTTTATCCAAATTATTTTCCATCTAAGATAATAAAGGGTTCTATTTCTATCCATATTTTTACATTGATTTGACTATGTTGTGATGGAATTATGTTTATGAATTCCTTTATCTTATATGAATGGTTTTATGATGTCATGTTGTTTAGAAATCCCATTTTTATTACATGGGTTATGCAATGATGAATGATTTATGATTTTGTGGAACACATAAGAATGGTATCATTATGAGATGGGTGGGACCTATATATCCCTCCGATGCATTGGGTAAAGATTTCATATATCATGAGATAGACATGGATGGAATGGTAGGTTATACCAGTTCAGTGAAATAGGACTGAAACGAGTGTGACTCGATTCAGAAAGGGACTTTGTCCACTAAGATAGTCTTGGAAACGAGTCATGACTAACAAGAAATGATTCTCTATGATTATCTATGTATAACACAAAGTTTCATGTTTTACGTTATTCTTATTGGGATTTCATTTCACTACTATGATTTATCACCTGTTATGAAATTATGCTCTCTTTTGCAGGTTAAGATTTCCAAAAGTTATGTTCTTATGAATATGATGTGATTGATTTTTCTTTCTTTTACCCTTACTGAGCATTTGAGCTCACCCTTTTATGTTTTCTTTTCCCCAGGATATAAAGAAAGGTTTTAGGTAAAAAAACGGAAGATCTTTATGGGAGATATTGACGATCTTTCACCACGATTAGATGATTACATTCCGAGTTTCCAAAGACACTAAACTATTACGATCCTTGTGTGTGTGTTTTTGTTATGTACTAAGTATTCCGCAAAAGTAATGTAATGTCCATGTACGATAAGCTTCGGGTCTCTACATATTTCCTAACATGTATTGTACTCCTCATGTTATTCCATGTGTACTCCCTTACTGGGCTTTATAGCTCACCCTTTTCTTATGCATGTCCTCAGGTTATCCCATGAAATGCTAGGTATGAGGGAATGTAGTGGTCATGTAAAGAAAGTTTTCAAAAAAGATGTTGTATTTCATGTTTTAAGTTTTTATGTAATGATCCTAAGCCCCAAAGACACTAAACCTATCGATATTCTTTGTTGTATCAAGTGAAGTTTTATGTCATAAAGCATGTTTAAGTTGTAATAAAAAGTAGGGTTTTCATAAAAGTGACACACATCCCTATCTAATGGATACGAACATACTGTTTTTGTGTATGGTGAACTACGACCTCCCAAAATAATGATTGTTAAATTTTATCATACCACCTCTCATGGTGTCCATTATTATGGAACTTTATTTATATATTATACATATTATATTTTTATTTTCTATATTCTTCTGTAATTTTTATTTACAATGTTCCTCTATGCTTTCCATAATGTGTAAATATTATAATTTCATATGGGAATGTGTGGACTACCGCCCCTCAAAGTGATCTGACTCATTCATGCCATACATGTAATGTATAAATAGTGGAGTTAATGAAATAATTTAACATATATAACACATATATATTATACTTTAATTATAACATACCTATGTATAATTTATTGTTCATTCATTTAGTATAACTATGAAATGAATGTAGCTTTTGTGCATACGTATAGCCTACTATCTCCGTGAACATTGCATTTCATTTCTTATATAAAAATGTTGTGAACAATTATAAATACATATATAATTTATATATATGATATTTAAATCATTAATATCATTTTGAATTTGATGTAATTTTGACTACATGGACAATTTATCTCAAAACATGTTCCTTTTTTACTCAAGTACCAAATATAGACAAAACGAATGATATTATCTTAAATAATTATGTATTTGTTATAACATGGTAATAATTGATATAAAAATAATAATAAACTATTCAAAAATTCCGGAACAATTCCAAATTAACCTATGTTTATTATTCAGGAAGAACGATGAACATATGTGAAGATTTACACTCAAGGTAAGGGAATTTCTAAACTCTATTTCCCCTCATTGGGTTTTATGGATACTTCGTTGATTATATTATTCCAAGATTATGAGTAGAATCACGGTTTATTTATTTAGGTTGAATTTTACATTTACCTTTGTATGGATATACTTTTTTAACACATGATGACCCCATTGATAAATTCTTACGTCATTTATATGAACATTTTTAGGGAACTTCTTCTCCCAATTTCCATTCTATGGGTTGATCTTCTACTACATGGCTATGTCATGATATGATTATGTGCGAAATGAATTTTGATATCTTGTCTTGTGTTTATATTTTACTTATGGGGATTTATATTGAATACTCATAATCGATCTATTTTATTAACAAAATGATCTTTGTACGGGAAATTCTAAACTCAATTTCCACTCATTGGGTTTTACGCATACTTCATTTATTTTATTATGCCATGATAATGTGCAGAATCTCTATTTATTTATTTATGTTGTAATTTACAATTTCATTTGTATAGATATACAATTTCTAAACATGATCACCATATTGATAAATTCTTACATCATTTATAAGAACATTTTAAGGGGAATATTAACTCAATCTTCATTCGTTGAGTTAAATATCCATTTCATTGGTTTTGTTTTTCAAAGAATATATGAGAATGAAGTATGATTATTTTACACTTAATATCCAATTATATTCATTGTATTTATATTTACCAAAAATACTTATTTCACTGATTTATCCTTAATCTATGAATATGATCTTTGTCAGATATTTCTTCTCAATTTACATTCCATTGAGACTTATTTGTTTGTATACACCAATTCAAATTTATATGGTGAAAGAACAACCCTTGAAATATTATATCATGAATCTTCTTATTCTCATTATATTATAAGTATTGTCTCATTTTATTCTTTAATTATTTTTATTCAAGTATTTTCTCAAGTGGTAAGGGACTCTTTAACTAAAACATCATTTTAAATGTTTTAAAGATTTATTCTGCTGTAAACATTTATTTCATGGCCATGTTTTCAAAATGTTTTTTATGAATTTATTTATATAGACATAAATGGTATAAAATATAATTTTTTTCAAAAGATTCAATGTGGTTTAAGACACATTGATTCAGAAGCTTTTTTTATAAAATATTTTAAATGGTTTTTGAAATGGATTTAATATTTAAATATCATGAATTTATTTTTGGTGATTGAAAATGAAATGTCAGGATTGAAAGGTTGATAATTAAAATATTTTATGTGTTTGGATTAAATAATGGTACTTGGAAATATCACAGGTGGTTATGTGAAAAACCAATCATGGGTGGTTACGTGATAAACCAAAGAACAGTGGTTACATGATAAATCAAAGACGAGTGGTTCCATGATAAACCAAGGATGGGTGGTTATGTTATAACCTCCAATGCATTGGGTATTGAAGTCG
The DNA here is from genome assembly GCA_963277665.1 of Viscum album. Lineage (NCBI taxonomy): Eukaryota > Viridiplantae > Streptophyta > Magnoliopsida > Santalales > Viscaceae > Viscum > Viscum album. The sequence goes on from OY728123.1 coordinate 675,341,112, forward strand.
GACATATGAATATTCCATTTAGTGATATATGTGTAAGTTAACCAAATGGTTATTTCATTTAAGTATGTCTATGTTCCAAGTTACCTATATATGTTATATGTTCCTTTTTAAGGTCTTTATGATAATATTTTGGTTACAAAGAGGGAAAGAAATGATCTTATATTTAGTGAAGTATATTCACTAATTTTAAAAAGTGAAAAGTATTACATTATGATATTGTATCCCTAGTTTTTAGGTTTTCCCAAGACTAACAATTTTCCTTCTTTGGGTATCCCTTACAGATCTTTTTATGCTCTTCCCAAGTATTGAAATGTTTTTCAAAATACGTAAAGAAGAATAGAATCAACGATGGGATAAAGGAAAATTTATGTTGTTGACACATGAAACAATGACATGTTTCTTTTTAAAGATTTTTTCTTCTGTGAAAAAAATGTATATTGAGTAGAAGTGTCTTCTGGTAATATTTATGTTTCTATGTATGAGTTATGTCCTAACTCTCTAAAACACTAAACCTGAAAAGTTCCTCAAACTGAATTAAAGTCAATTATTGACATATCTCAATATTATGTATTGTTTAAGTTTGGGACTTATATTTGGTATCATAGGTAGGTTTAGTTTACTTTAGAGGTTAGGGTGTTATCTAAGCATAAGTTACATGTTTTATATAATAGTGATGGTTAGCATATTAGAAAGATTCATAGTTATTTTAGATAAATTGAATGAGTTTGGGATGACATGAATAAGTATATATTAGTTTTTATCCTCATAATATGGTAGTATATGATGATTTTGTTGATATACTCACACTAACACTTTTTTGTTTTACTAAATGGTTGGATATAGATATCACCCAAGTAATAATGGATTTTGAGGAAACTGTGTTGGGTTTCCGAATATAAAACAAAATGAAATGGGATATACAATGGGAACTATATTGGTTATTCTAAACCAACTATCTTGAGTCATAATTGACCACATTAACCATAGCGATTTTTGTAAGGCATCATATATGCCAGAAAAAATCCCTATAGAAGTTAAGTTAATAATCATAGTGGTAAGTACATTCAATAACCTATGTGTCAAGGATGTGGAAAGAAACGCTTATGAAAATGTTTCAAAGGGACGGGAAGATTTTATAGATGTGTCAATAAAGATCATAAAATGATAACCTGCCATATAAAAAGGAATCATTCAGTTTACTCCAGGAAAGGGAAAGAAGTTCTTTCTAAAGGATAAATTGAATGTTTTAAATGTGGTGTGCTTGGTAATTACGCAAATAGATGACCTAAAAATAAGGTTTAGGAATGGGATCAGCTGAACCATATAAATATATGTTTACCAATACCTAATTTTATTCTAATTGAAGATGAGGAAACTAAAAATAACCTATGAATGGTATGGGTTATTTCTTAGCTCATGTGTTGACATTATTGAATCCTAGGACATTGTGCATTATTTTTTAGGAAAGAAGTATTAAATAATAAGGTACAAAAACATGGATAAAGGATCATGAAGAATGTTATATGATTATTATGTCAACATTTTAAGAAATTAAGGGTTTTTTTGGATCTATGGATGATGATATATTTAAATTTATTAATGATGGGAATATTTTGGAAGAATTATATTATATTTAACCCTTATTTTTTATGTAAAAAGGAAGAAAAATTATCTTTTTTGTAAATATAGTTATAAAGAAACTTTAGTGTTTATATGATCCTTGAATTTGAGGAAATTTTGGGTTATTACATTTTGAGATGAAAAATGAATTTCCTGAGATAAACAAGGGGTTAAATTATATTATGGTTTTTATTATTATTTTATCTCATGTTGATATTATTATATGTATTAAATTTTTTTAGAGAAAGGAAAACATACAGTATGGGTGACAACCTGTCATGTCTGGTAAGGATATAAGAATCGAACCCACAACTGAAGGGAGACAAGGGTGCATCACATACCACTACCTACGTGACGTCCCTAGTTATTATGACTTATTCTATATATTTAAATGATATTATAGATTAATAATAATTTTATTTTGGTAAAATATGATTTATCAAATATATATCCTTAGTATGGGAAAATGATTTGGGGATTAAGTGATAAATGTTATTTTGGAAGACGTTCTCTCTTTTGGGAACACTATATACCTAAGGAAAAAAGAATACAATGGGATTTCAGTTGAGGAGTAATGATTGAATTTTATTTTGGAAGAATCTATGTTTTTATTGTGGAAAAATGGAAATTTGGGTTATTTAAGGAAATGGTTAACCTATCTTGAAGAATATTTGATTATGTGTATTACTTTTAAGTGTGTGACTTTAAGAGTAGTCGAATTTATTTAGAGATACATGTTAAAATTTATCTTTAAAGATTATGTGATCATATCCTTATGAATTTTGGGTTTTAATATTAGTTTGTATTATTTAGAGTAATTTAAAGTATTTTTGTTTATTGAATGTTCTTTATTGAACATTAGTTATTGTTTGTTGAATATTGGAGATTAAGAGTAGTATTTATTTTTATAAAGGATTATTCTTTTTTGGGGATTATCTGATCTTTTACTATCCATTTTGGTTTTGGTTAATATCTAAATATAGGGGGAATATATAGTTCATCTATTGTGGATTATGATATTCTCTAAAAGTATATTCTACCACCTCAGGTGTGACCAAGTCATCTTTAATACTCATTTTGTGGATGAATTATGATTTTGTTCTAGATATTTATTAAAGGATGAAACTCTACTTGACTAGTAAGTATGATTCCTTAGGTTGTTAGTGAAGATCATAAATAAATTCCTTAACATTATGAAAATGATATCAAAACAAAAATGTTTTCAATCTACTTTTCCAACTGGGAAATCAAATATTGTTTAATCCATCAAAATTTTATGGTTTTCTTTTGTTAAAATTTTCTTAATCGGGTTTTCTATCACTCTGTATCAGAACAAGATGGTTTGTTATTCTTCCAAATCCATGTTTTCTTATATGGAACCCTATTATGTGTTATCTCTGGTCGCCATTTTACTTCTCTTTCATTCTTTTAAATTTTTAGTTTTATTGACTCTTTTTTGGATGTGGTATTTTCAATGAATTTATCAATCCATATTTTAAAATTGCAAGGACACAATTTCAAAAAGGGAGTAATGATGTAACATCCCATGTATTTATAGAATGATACCCATTAATATCTATTAATATTTATGAATAATATATTAATTTGACATTAAAGGGGACTATTTGTTTAATAGCGTACTCAACACGCAACAAGAGGTTTCTCCAAAATCTAATATTGCACACAACATTATGTTATACCGAAAAATAATACAATATTATTATTATTATTATTTAAAATGGTAGTTAACTCCTAGTTGTTTTATTAGAATGAATGAATATAACTAAAAAACTGTGATTAAATATGTTTTTAACATTTATCCAACAAATTTTAGAGGCGTAAAATGAGAATGAATCCAATCTTTACGCATAAAATACATTAATATTATAAAAAGTTCATTTTACGACCATCTGATGGAGAGAACTTTTTAAATATTGTTTTTTACCATTTATATGATATATTTGACAAAATTATATTCTTATATAAAATTGTGTCATAAAAATTTACTTTGTTTAATTTTTTTGTAATTTTCTAATAATGTTCATTTTTAATGAATAGTAGAAAATACTGCATTTTAATTCAAAAATATATTTTCTTTTAATTTATTTATACATTCATATTTCCATTTTAATTAGTTTTAAAGTTTATTTGGATTAATTTTATAATTTAATCCAATATTGTTCATTGGAGGTAATTTCACTTTTAAATTGGACATAAATACATGTCAATCTATTAATAGTTTTTACTTCTTAAAACCTACTTTTTGGTTTTGACAATGGTAATTAATTTTATAATAATTAATTCAAACTCTATGTTTTGATGTTAGAAAATTTTCTTCCATATTTTGAATCATAAGGTAAAAATTGTGTAAATATGTATCTTTTACTTTTGGACATTATGAATAGTAACTTCAATAATTATTTTTATTTACCATGGTTAAAGGGTAAATCAGGAAAATAAGGGTAAAAAATAATATTATAGAAATATAAAACTACCCTAACATATATATGAATCATGTTTTATGAGATATATCCAACCATGGGAATACTTGGGTATATTTTAGGATCCCATGGAGCCACTTGGGTGTGATAATGACCCTATTTAATATTTATTTTTATGAAAAGGGAAATATAACATAAACATGTATCTCCTAACTAAAATAGTTTTAACATAATTTATATAAATGATATCTTCAACTATAAATAGTATTCAAAAAGATAAAAATATTTCCTACATCATGGTACTTTATTGATACTTTTTTGACACTAAATAAATAAATTTATTAATGACACAATGATGTTGTAGTTATTACTTTATTAATGAAATATTAAAAAATAAATGATATTCTAAATATTCAAACAAATGTAATTTGAAAATTTTGATGAAATACAATAATTCTTTGGATTACATTTACATGTTAGGGATTTTTCAAAGTCTTTGGTTCTATGTAATAATGTATTTAAGACTTTAACAAAAATCAATTACTAAATAGTGTCAAAATTAACATAAATGAGCTTTTAAAATAAATAATATTTTATTAAATGATATAATAGTCCTAAAAAACTAATATTCATCTAAATGACTTAAATAATGTTAAAATTTTCGTTAATTATCATATTTTGGTTCTCTGGGTATTTTATAGTATCTTTTGTAACTATATATTTTGAAATACTAGAAGACATGGTAATAGTTAATGTTTTTAACTAAGGGTTAAATCTAAAAGATAAGGTTAATTTTATGACCTAAATTTGCATAAAACCAATTTTTTGAGAGCTTTTAGACCTATAATCGTCTTATCCTCTAATTATATCACTTTATATATATTATAATTATAGAATAAATTTGTAATAAAATAAAATTTCAAGACTTTCCTAAAGTTCCCCTCCTCCCTCTTATAAATGGACACCACCACAACCAACATAATAAATCCTCTAAAGAAACTTTTATTGTCCAAATTATTCTCTCATAATCTCCCAATATCCCTACATTTCTCTTATAATCCCTACCTTGTGAAGATGCTAATTAAATAATTTATTTTGGCTCAAATCAAAAGAAGTTACCAGATTTAGAGGTAAGTCTTCTCTTAAGTTCTTTTCCTTTATTTTAATTATCCACTATATCTGATCATCTTATTCTATTATTAAATAAAAAAACCTGTATCCTAAATAAAATATTAATTTTTTAGGACAATAATTTGAACTACACATATACACACCTTCATATAATAGATACGGACATATTGTTTCGGTGTACGGCAAACTACTGCCTCCCGAAACGATGATTGTTCAATTTTCTCCAGCAACCTATCATGGTGGAAATTATGATGGAAATGTATTTTTATATGATATATATTATATTTATATTATCTCTAAAATTATGTAATTTTTATTTACAACATACCTTTATGCTTTCCATAATGTGTAAATACGATAATTTCATTTGAGGAAGTGCAGACTAACGCCCCCACAGAACTATATGACTCGTTCATTCCATACATGGAAAATATAAAGGATGCTTTTAATGAAATTATGTAACATATTTAAAATATATATTATAATTTTATTATAACATTCCTATGTATTATTTAGTTTTTATTCCTTTAATATAACAATTAGTCGCATTCATGTGTACGTATGACTTACTGTTTGCATGAATAGTGCATTTCATTTTTTATATAAAAATGTTATGTACTACTATAAATATATATATACTGGATATAGGTTATATTTAATTCATTAATACCATTATATAGATGTTATTTTTGCTACATGGACAATTTACATCAAAATAAATTCATTTTCGACTCACGTACTGAGTATCGACAAAACAACCGATATTAACTTAAATAATTATGAAAATTATATAACATGGTAATAAGTGATATAAAATAAATAATAAACATTAAAAAGGTTCTCAAACAAATATTAATTACCTTATGTTTATTATTCAAGAATAAAAAGTAACCTTTGTGACGATTTGGACTCAAGGTAATGGAATTTCTGAACTCAATTTCCACTCATTGGGTTTTACACATACTTCATTGATTATATTATGCCAAGATTATGTTTAGAATAACAGTTTATTTCCTTATGTTGTAATTCCCACTTAACATTGTTTGGATATACTATTTCTACATATAATCACCACATTGATAAATTCTTAAGTAATTTATACAAACTTTGAAAGGGAACTTCTAAACCCAATTTTTATTCTTTGAGTTGATCTTCTACTACATGACTATGTCATGCAATGATTTGAAGTGAAGTGAATTTTGATATATTATCTATTATTCATGATTTATTTATGAGTATTTATATTTAATACATTCAATTTATCTATTTGATTAACAAAATGATCTTCTTATATGAAATTATTGAACTCAATTTGAACACATTGGGTTTTATGTATACTTCATTGATTATATTGGGACAAGATTTTGTGTGGAATGATTGTTTATTAGTTTATGTTTTAATTTCCACTTCAATTCATATGGATATACTTTTTATATACATAATCACCCTATTGAAAAATTATTACACCATTTATATGAATTTTGTAAGGGAAATATTAACTCAAAATCCATTAATTGAGTTAAATATCCATGTCATTGTTTTTGTTTTTCCATGAATATTTGTGAATGACCTATGGTTTTGTTTCAATTAATATCCACTTATATTCATTGTATTTATATTTTTCACACATAATTATGTCTTTGAATTATCCTTAATCTAAGGATATATTCTTTGTAAGGGATTTCGTCTCAATTTACATTCTATTGAGTCTTATTTGTTGTTATACACTAATTCACTTTTATATGGTGAAAATAATACCCTTGACATATTATATCATGAATCATGTTATTATCATGATATTAAAAGTTTTGTTTCATGTTATTATTTAATTATTTTAATTCACTTATTGTCTCATGTGGTAAGGGACTCTTAAACTAAAACATCATTTTAAATGTTTTAAAGATTTATTCTTCTCAAACTATTTATTTCATGAACATGTTTTCAGAATGGTTTTTATGAATTTATTTATATGGAAATGAATGTTTTAAAATATATAATTTACTTCAAAATTTTTAAATTGGTATGGGAAACTTTGATTAAAAAGTATTTTTTATTAAATGTTTTAAATGGTTTTTGAAATATATTAAATATTTCAATATCTTGAATGATTTCTTGTGATTGAAAAAGAAATGTTACGACTGAAAAGTTGATAATTGAAATATTTTATGTGTTATTATAATATAATGGAACTTGGAAATTTGATGGGTGGTTATGTGATAAACCAAAGATTTGTGGTTACATGATAAACCAAAGATGAGAGGTTACATGTTAAACCAAAGACGGGTGGTTCCGTGATAAACCATGGATGGGTGGTAACATTATAACATCCAATTCAGTGGGTATGGAAGTTGGACACACGGATATTCTATTTAGTGATATGTGTTGAACTCGATCGTATGGTTATTTCATTTATTTATGTTTATGTCCAATTTTACCTATATATGTGATATGTTTCTTTATATGGGATTTATTGTAATATTTTGGTTACAAAAAAGGTTAATCAATGAGATTATATTCAGTAAATTATATTCACTACTTTTTAATAGTGAAAAGTATTCCTTTATGAAAAAGTATCCATTGTTTTCCTTTTTTTCCCAAACTAACAATTTTCTTTCTTTGAGTACCACTTAATGGGATTTTTATCCACATAACAGGTTTTTAAATGTTTTTACAAGACTTAAAGAATAATTTAGTCAATAATGGGATCAAAGAAAAGTTATGATGTTAACACGTGAAACAATTCCATGTTTCTTTTTATAGAGTTTTTGTTTTTGGAAAAAAATGTACACTGATTAGAAGTGTCAACATGTAATATTTATCACTACTACAACCAAGCCTTTTATCAGCACTAAAAACCGGCATTAATAGCGCTTTTCTAGAACTGGTAAAGGGGTGCCTTTATCAGTGCTACCTTGATCACTGATAACTGGTCCCTTTATCATTGCTCTTTTAGCACTATTACAAGTGTCCTTTATCAGCGCTCAAAAAAAGTGCTGATAAAGGCACCTTCCCCTTCACCTGTACAACCAGCACCTACACACCTGCACAAACCTGCACACCGAAACAATATAGCACCTACACACCTACAAAAAATAGCACCCACACAATGTATTTTGACAAACAATACTATATACATTTACTTAGCATCATGGATACAAAAAAACACACTTCTATGTACATTTCAAACAATTTTATACATGGTTACAATTACAATTATCCAAAAATATTTATAAACATTAATGTTTCATCATTTGATATCTGTGATATGCTCTCAAAAATTGTCATCCACGGTATTTGTTGCCGAACAAAGCATCTGAACTCAAGGAAAAAAATAACCTATATAAGAAAACAAATATTATTTTAGTAATACAATAATGAAATAAATTAAAACATTAATATGAAAGAATACATTAATATGGAAATGTGAAACTAAAATATGGAAATGATAAACTCAAATGTTTTCCTTCTGATAACAATGAAAGGGAATAATGTAAAATCAATATGTTTTTGGATGATTTATCTCATTTAATAATACAGATTCTTTATCTAATAAAAAGATTTACTGGTCACACCGTGCTTCAGATTGAGGTTTGGTTGATTCGTAGACATCCCAAATAACTCTTGGATCGTTGTCAAAAATTATCAAAACAATTCGAACGCATTTTCTCGGTTTGCTGTATGTCACTTCTGTTGTTTTCTATAGTTTATGTAAATTTGAAACTGATATCAGACACTTTTATCCATACCGGTCACACCGTGCATCAGATTGAGGTGCGGTTGATGTTTACATGTCACAAATGACTCATGGACCATTTTCCTAAAGTATCAAAACAATCCGAATGCATTTTCTTAGATTTCCGAATGTCACTTGTGTGGTTTTCTAAAGATAATTTCAATTTGAAACTGATATCAGACACTATTAGCCATACCATTCACACTATGCATTGGATTGAGGTTTGGTCAATTCGTACACCTACAAAAATTACTCATGTATCGTTTTCATAAAGTATAAAAACAATCTGAATGTGTTTGCTCGATATTCCATATGTCACTTGTGTTGTTTTCGAAAGTTAATGTCAATTTCAAACTGATATCAGACACTTTTAGCCATACTGGTCACACTGTGCATCAGATTGAGGTGTGTTCGATTATTAAATGTCACTAATGGCTCATTCATCACTGTGCTATTGTATCAAAACAATCCGAACGTGTTTTCTCGGTATTCCATATGTCAATAGTGTTGTTTTCTAATGTTTATGTCAATTTGAAACTGCGACCAGACACTTTTAGCCATACCGGTCACACTGTGCGTCGGATTGAGGTTCGATTGATTTTTACACATCATAAATGAATAATGGATCTCTCTACTAATGTATCAAAATAATCCAAAAATGTTTGGTCAGTATTCCGTATGTTAGTGTTTTTGTTTTCTAAAGTTAATGTCAATTTCAAAATGATATCAGATACTTTTAGCCATAACGGTCACATCATGTGTTGGATTGAGGTTCTATTGATTTTTAAACATCAAAAATGAATCATGGATCATTTTCCTAAAGTATCAAAACAATCCGAATACTTTTTCTAGGTTTGTTGTATGTCACTTTTGTTGTTTTCTAAAGTTTATGTCAATTTGAAACTGATATCCGACACTTTTAGTCATACCGGTCACATCGTGAGTCAGATTGAGGTGTGGTCGATTCGTTCACATCAAAAATGACTCATGGATCATTTTCCTAAACTATCAAAACAATCTGAATGCATTTTCATAGTATTCCTTATGTCAGTAGTTTTTTTTCTCAAGTTTATGTCAATTTTAAACTGATATCAGACACTTTTAGCCATACCGGTCACACAGTATGTCGGATTGAGGTGTTGTAGATTCTTACATGTCACAAATGACTAATGGATCTTTTTTCTAAAGTATAAAAACAATCTGAACCTATTTTCTCAGTATTCTGTATGTCAGTAGTGTTGTCTTCTAAAGTTAATGTCAATTTCAAATAGATATCAGACACTTTTAGCCAAACCTATCACATTATGCATTGGATTGAGGTGTGGTTGATTCTTTCACAACAAAAATGACACATAGATCATTTTCTCTAAAGTATTAAGACAATCCAAATGCATTTACTCAGTTTTCCATATGTCACTTTTGTTGTTTTCTAATGTTTGTGTCAATTTAAACTGATATCAGACACTTTTAGCCATACCGATCACACCGTGCATCATATTGTGGTTCAGTCAATTCGTACATGTCAAAAATGACGCATGGATCATTTTAATAAAGTATCAAAACAATCCGAATGTGTTTTCTCAGAATTCTGTATGTCAGTAGTGGTGTTTTCAAAATTTTAGGTCAATTTGAAACAGATATCAGACACTTTTATACATACCGGTCACATCATGTGTCATATTGAGGTGAAGTTGATACTTACACCTCAAAAATGACCCATGGATCATTTTAATAAAGTATCAAAACAATTTGAACGTGTTTTCTCGGTATTTCTTATGTCTCTTATGTTGTTTTCTAAAGTTAATGTCAATTTCCAACTGATATCATAAACTTTTAGACATACCTATCACACCGTGCGTCAGATTAAGGTGCGGTCAATACGTACTCCTAAAAAATGATTCATGGATCGTTTTACTAAAGTATCAAAACAATATGAACTCATTTTCTAGGTGTTCCATATGTCACTTGTGTTGTTTTCTAAATTTAATATCAATTTCAAACTGATATCAGAAACCTTTAGCCATACCAGTCACACTGTGCATCGAATTGAGGTTTGGTTGATTCTTACACGTCAAAAATTATTCATGGATCATTTTCCTAAAGTATCAAAACAATCAGAATGGGTTTTCTTAGTATTCCGTATGTCAGTAATGTTTTTTTCTAAAGTTAATGTCAGTTTGAAACTAATATCATACACTTTTAGCCATATCGGTCACATCGTTCCTCAGATTGAGGTGAGGTCGATTCTTACATGTCACAAATAACTCATGGATCATTTTTCTAAAGTATTAAAACAATCCTAACACATTTTCTCTGTTTGTCGTATGTCACTTGTGTTGTTTTCTAAAGTTTATGTCAATTTGAAACTGATCTCAGACACTTTTAGCCATAATGGTCACACTGTGCATCGGATTGAGGTCCAGATGATTTGTACACATCAGAAATGACTCATGGATCATTTTCATAAAGTATGAAAACAATATGAATGTGTTTTCTCAGTTTTCTGTATGTCACTTGTCTTGTATTCTAATGTTAATGTCAATTTCAAACTCATATCAGACACTTTTAGCCATATCGGTCACACCATGCGTCGGATTGATGTTTGGTCGATTCGTATACTGCAAAAATTACTCATCAATCATTTTAATAAAGTAACAAAACAATCCTAATGTGTTCTATCAGTGTTCTATATGTCATTAGTTCAAAAGAGTCTCTCATTAAGTTATTCTTTACTAGAAATTCAAATCATTTCTAAACCCATTTTTCATAATCTAAGGATATGAAACATAAAAAAGGGTGATCATAGATACTCAATAAGGGTAAACAAGGGAGATATCAATGATCACATAAAGATAACATAAGTATAAGGAATTCGCCTTCATTGTCATATTTTTTTACATTCTTCCATCAGGTATGCTTCCCATTCGTTTCTAAACACATCTATATCATCTTGTGAATAGGAGTTTTTGTGATAGTCATAGTAGTACTGAAGAAATATAAATACACAAAGTATTAATAAATATTTTCAATGAACTAGTAATTATTTTCAAAAATAACTCTTCAGGGATGCTAGTTTGTTCATAAAATATGATCTCATTCAAAAATTTATAACCATAATAACTGTAGTCCTTTCCGTTTGTTTGTTTCGGACACTGCAGAAACATTTAGAAAAATAAGTAATCTGTTTTGATATGTATTTGGATAATTCAGTATAATTATATATACCCTGATACTTGTCCATTTGTAGATATCGTGCACCTTCTCGTCCTTATATCCTGGATTCATTCCAGCCTTTAGACGATATTCATACACTGCCCTATCATAACATAATCCTCATTAAATGATAATATAAATTGATACTTAGTTCTAAAATTTTAGATCTAGTGTATCAAAAATTGATAATCTCTATCATGTGCGGTCGGTTTGTTGGATATCCATGATGTGAATCCAGAAAATAAATCATTGTAGTATCCAAGTTGACTGTAATGAGCATCCAATGCTGCCTAAAAATACAAAAAAAAAGGAATGAGTAATGATATAAATGAAAATATAATTAATATAATTAAAATTTATAGTTTTACCCCTGCAACATTATTATTAAAAAGATCCTTTCAGTCGTAATTTTTCATTGAAATGTTCTGAGCAGGTTTGACATTAATTCAGCCTAAAAATCAGAATCTATTTCTTTTTGTTGTGTAAGCATAGTGTGAGGACTAACGAGTCCAAGTTTGTATTCATGGAAAAATCCCTTCAATTGTTTTTCATATATATGACTAAAAAAATATGAAATGTATTTATCCATAATTATCATAGTATAACAGCTTCTCTAAAATCAAATCATGAAAACATACCTCATGTATACATTTATAACTGAGGCGCCTAGCCAGTCATATGTGATTATTTCAGCTACAGAGTCAATACTAACGAAATCTAATGTTTCCTCTCTATACATATATTTTTCACAAAAAATTCTGTGATTATTTTCGTCTTTCATTTTCTTATCCACATGAGCTTGCAATGATATTAAATGTGGATATAGATTGGGCAGGGTGAAGGTTCCCTCAGTAGATCATTTTGATCGGTTGTTTGATTCTTTTGAGCCATTATTTAGTTTTAGCTCCTTCCTTTTATCCTTCTGTAATAACATTCATCGGTTCATCCCTTTTCTAATTAAATGTTAAAGATTCTTCTTGAAAAATGAATTTGGAATGAATACCTCTTGGTCGACATGTTTTTTTACAAGATTCGACGACCATGAAATGAATGTTCCAACAGCTTTTTTCATAGTATGAATGTCTTCATCCTCATTTGGAATGGGTAGCTCGGTTCTCAGCTCAAGGGATAGGTTAATCGACACTTTTACATGACTGGTTCAATGTTTTCTAGAGTGTAGTGTGTCATTATTAATATTGAACATCGTTTCCCTCATGACAAGGCGATGGGTGGGAGTTGAAATATATAAATCACATTCATTTTCACCCTGTAGAATATCATTACAAGAAAGGTATCAATGTCTATGTGATTCAAATTTCATAGAAACAAACATTAGAACATTTATTACCTTAGTTAAGTTTGTTATTTGAGGGGAATGGCAAACCTCAAAGCTGGTGGGGGTGGAGCGGGTTGTTCGTGAGTTGTTTCTTCTCTTACCCTCTCCCCCATCAAAGTTTCAAGAAACTCTCCATGACTTAGAAATTTTTCTTCAACGGTAGCTAGTCTAACTCTCATCATTTTCATTTATTTAGTTTGTTCCTCCTCTTGTTTTTTTTGAAAATATGCATGGGGTGTCACCCGAAAACCCGTACCTCTGACACAGCCATACTGTTCTGGCTGTTTCAAGGCCGCTGAAAGTATGTCTGCATCTGGTGTGGGTGTTGTTGATTCCTGTGACTATTTCAAACAATAAATATAGGAAAACAAGTAATCATTGTGATGTAATAGTGATTTAAAGCAAAATAAATTTATATTATGTCATACGTACCCATGTTTCCTGCACTTTGTGTGTGTTTTCATCTACCAGTTTCCCCTATTTATTAACACAAGCCTCCTTCAATAGAACATGGTGTGGGATGGAAGTAGCTTGGGATTTAGATTCATCAATCTTCATATAAACATAGAAACGGGGTTATAGTGTTGTTTTATGTCACATAAAAGTATTACAGTACTTTTAAAATACGTACCAATTGCTTTTCAATTGAAGCATACCCCAGTCTTTCTTTACGATAGTGGTACGTTGGTTTTTCTTCCCGTTCATTATTTTTAGCACTTAGATTCTATTTCATAAATAAAAAAGTTTCAATCAAAGTGATGAATACAAGCAACATTAAACAATGTGTTACTAAACACAATGTACCTGAAAATTCTGCTCAACACGATGGTTGCAAAATACATACCACGCTCCATGGGATATCAAGTGTGCATAAAGAGGAGGTGGGTGCGGCTGGATTTTCCCATCAGCATCTTTCATATGAAATTTTTTTAAAATGGTGAGAAATCCTCTATGAACCCTTCCTGCCAGTGTTAATACATATTCTTTGTGTGATACATCTACTATAAATGCACTCAACAAGAGATAATGTAAAGTTAGTCAATATTTCATTATTTTATTTTATTTTATTTTAATAAAAAAATAAATGATATCGTAATGTTACCGTAATCTCTTCCCACATTAATTTTTTCCGCCTGCTGACAACATGGTGCCATGATTCTATATCAATCGGCATGCGTTGCTGAGTGAAGATTACAATGTAGCTACTAAGCATGGCTTTGGTGGGGTTTACATGTTGGTCTCTCTTATTCCATCCCACCTCATATTTGATGCCTTTTTTCTTTTTCCTTAAGGATTTTGGCTAAAATTTTCAAACTATAGTGCATTTGTTTTTTTTTTGTGCGGTCGGGGTTTCATTACCTACCATTTCCTTGGTTTCAACATCATCATTATGTTCCTCTAAAGCGCTAGCATCTGGGACCAACAAGAACAGGTTGAGAAACCTGTTGTACCTCAGTAGTGGGACCATCAGCAACAGGTTGAGAGACCTGTTGTACCTCAGCAGTGGGACCAGTTGCAATAGGTTGAGAAACCTGTTGTGTCTTGGGATTTGTTGCATCAGCAGGTGCAGAAGTCATTATCTACAGAAGTAGTTTAACATTTAATTTATATCACATAAAAGCAGAAACAGATATATATTAACATAATGTAACACAATCTATATTACAATTAAAAATAACCAGATTATTGAACTCTTTTATTAAAGGATGAAGGGATTTGATCCCTCTATCTACTACCCATATCCCTTCATTGTGGTCTCCTGTGACATAAAAAAGACTGTCTACATTGGGAAAACTGCGAAATGATTGTGAATTCACAATGAAATGGCCATTCTCCATTGAATTTTCATCTGACCCTTCAGTTTTTTGGTCGATAACAGAACAATTGTCCAGTTTTGGTTTGTGGGATCTATAACATAAAATACTTGCACTACCAGTGATGACATTATAAACAGTTCGTCTTTCTCCCCTTCCTTACTAAAATCATCTTTCATGAATCTAAATTCATCTATTTTAATAGCACTCCTGTTATCAACCCACTTTCATTGAAAAATCAGAACATGGAATTTCGTATAATCCAATCCCATATTTGTTTGATGATGCCAAATTATGACATATTCGCATAAATTGGATTTCTATCATTATCACCAAAAACATGCATCGCTTTAGCCACAAGTGTAACCCCACTATTCTGCATGGTACTGTCTTTATCATGTTCATTAGTATAAAATGTATAACCATTAACTAAATAATCATTGTAAGATAATACATACACACTTGGTCCTCCAGCTAGCCACAAAAGACAATCTGAAATAGACTCTAGATTTTCATCTGATTTCTTAAAAATATGGTCCTGAAACCATCCTATAAACTCTCGATTATGTGTATCTGATATTCATTTTTCAGCCCTAGATGGATTAAAATGCCTAATAATTTCTTTGTGGTTTTCAACATATGGGTCAACATTGAAATTGTTATGCAAAACATAAAGGTGGGCCTACATCCGATCTGTAATATTGATTGTGACAACCTATTTTATAAAAATTCCTTCACCCTCAAGCCGCCCAGTGTGATGATATTTCGGTAGGACAATGCTTTCCACACCAGATAGGTATTCGGTATAGAATTCACGACTTCCTCAAAAATATATCACTATACAATACAACCCTATGGCCGACTTCGATTTTTGATATACCCTTTCAAAATATTCATATACCATTCAATGGGGTACATCCGTCTATAATGTACTGGACCACATAGATGAATCTTTCTCACCAAGTGGACCATCAAATGAACCATCATGTCAAAAAATGAAGTCGGGAAGAACATTTCTAATTCACATAATATGACGATAATTTCTCTTTCCATAATTGGAAATTTCGTCGGGTCTATAACTTCACTACATACAGATCTGAAGAAGAAACACAGTTTCATTAATGTATGGCAGACATTCTTGGGGAAAATGCAACCTAAAGCATTAGGAATGATATCTTGCATCAAAATACTGCAGAAATGTGATTTCAGACCTTTTAACTTCAAATCACTTAGTGACATGAGGATCCTGATAATTGATGAATACCCCTCTAGAACCTTTACATCATTCAAGAAGTTGAAAAACTGATATCTCTCCTGCCTAGAAAAAGTGTAAGCAGTAGGCAGAAGAAATTATTGTTTTTCACACTTCACTGGTGACAACTCTTCTCTTATTCTCCTCTCATTCATGTCCAACCAAGACTTAATTCCATATTTTGTTTTTCCAGGTGTATTTAGCAAAGTGCTGATGACACTATCAAATACATTTTTTTCTACATGAATAACATCAAGAAAATTTCTGACATACAGACAATTCTAGTATGGTAATTCAAAAAAACTGATCTCTTTTTCCTACTGATTATAGTAAGGTTTTTTAAAGACGGTTTACCAAAAGTAGTGTCCACATTTTTAACTTTATCAAACAATTTATCGCCTGTTAGTAGAGATGGTGTTATACATTCTTCTGAACTTCCATCGAATGATTTCATCCATGATTGGTACTTATGTTGTCAGGGTGGAAATCTATGATATCCTAGAAACACAGTTTTTGATGAATGTTTCAACCAAATTGATTGTGTACCTTTTTCACAAATGGGACACCATTGAGTTCCATTAATGTTATATCCTGAAAAATTTCCATAAGCAAGGACTTCATTTATCATCCTGTACAACATGGCTCTAAAATTGAAATCTTCCTTCTTGTAAGAATCATAAAATGTAACACCTGAATCGCACAATAAATTCAAATATTCGATCAATGGAGATAAATAAACATCAATATCATTACCCGGTTGTTTTGGTCCTGATATATGTATAGATAACATGATTTATTTTTATTTCATGCATAACCACAGTGGTAAATTATAATTTACCAACATAACCAGCCATGTATTGTGACTGTTTCTTTCAAAAACCAAAAGGATTCACTCGATCTATAGATAACGCAAGATGAAGGTTTCTCGACCCATTTCCAAATATAGAATACTCATGATAATTTCTCTTCCACTGAGGAGAGTTTGTTGGGTGGCGTAGCATCACATCTTTAATTCTTGTATTTGTGTGCCATGTCAATTGTCCTGCAGTCTCCTCACTTCTATATAGGTGCCTAAACCATACAATGATTGGAAAGTTCCATACAACTTTAGTAGGACTAGATTCATCTTTCTTGTATCAAGAATCACCACACATTGGGAATTCTTTATGTGATTTGTGGTCCTTGAGAAATAGTATATAGTCTTTCGGGTAGGCATGTATTCTTTCAGAGATCATACCCATCAAGTGTAGCATTCGTTTGGTGTTGTATGTTCGGCTCAGAAGCTGATTATCTTCTAGGAGCATGTCATTCAGGAGAGCAAGTAGTTCCATAAAACTGGCTTCACTCCACCTGTTTTATGCTTTCAAATTATACAGCTTCAGTATGGCTGACAGTTGTGTATATTTACTGAAACCAGTATACAATAATGTCTTTGCACAACTTTTTAACTTCTCAAACAATTTTGGGAAATCATGAAGTTCATCTTTGATGGTCCTTATCATTTCCTCAATACGATCTTCATCATCATTCACATCTGTAATCTCATCCTTCATACAGTCATCTTCATTTTTCATACTTGTAATCATATCAGATGATCCATAAAATGATGTGTTATCACAGCCACTACCAACATTCATTGTTTCCCCATGTTTATTCCAACATGTATAATTGTGATCTATTTTGCGACAGATCAAGGGTTCTTCCAACTCCTCTGGACTAATTTGTTTTGAATAAAAATAGCTTAAACACAGACAAAGGATTTGAGAAGGGTCATATACATGATCTTTTGCAAACTTGATAAACTCTTTCATGCCTTCTTCATACTCTTTTGTCAACCGATTGTCATTCATCCATTCTTTATTTATATTCATCCTATTTGAAATACAAAGGATGAATACATAGGTTAGGGGAGAAGGAAAATGAGTATAATTTAGATAAAAAACAAGATACTTTAAAAATAGATGGGGCGTGCTCATTAATAGTCTTGGTTGAGGATGATTATAGCCTAGTTAGGTTTTCTAATGCTATTTGAGTAGGTATTAGAGTCTTAGGCCTAAAGAAGATATAAAATATAGTTTTATATATCATGTATAATGGGGAACACCCTCTTAAGGATATATAAGAGTCATGGTGTGTGTGATGGGTATGATATTCCATATAGGGATTGGTGAATTGTGACATAGAGGATTTCCTCCTTATAATTGGATTAAGAAATCTCCAAGGGGAGATATGATATAAGTTAGGATCATGGTAATAGTCTGGATGACTTAGCATAGGGTATATCAATCCCATCTAGGCATTTATACAAAATACAATCAACCTACTCATGTATGATAACTTATAATATGTGGTAAGAATTAGTAATCTTATATGAGGTCCATACACACACTAATGATCTTGTGTAGGTTAAATGATAAAATATTAGTAGGACACCAATAATGGGGAACCTAATATAAATCATAATATACTAGGTTTATCTATATGAATGAATATAAATAAACAACACACATTATAAAAGAAATAAAGTAAGATTTTTTTACGGTAACTAATAAAACAACAAAACAAACAACACTATATTCAGTGAGAATCAATACATTAAACCATGGGTTCCAAAAAACAATCTTATCTCCTAATAAAACCATACCAAATACATCATAGATATTTTCTAAAACCCAAACATACCCAATCCTTCGGAACTATACATCTCATATGGGATGATAAGAAACTGATACACATGAACCATGGATCCTATTTAGGAATCTAAAAACCCATACCTTCAGGACCATGGATCTTATCTAGACACCTAAAATACAGAAACCTCAGTCACCATGGATCCTTTGTTATCTCCTAACATACCATAATGAATCAAGTCTATACCCCTAATATACCAATACAAGGTCACCATTGGTATAATCTATGATTGTGGTGTACATATAAGGGAAAAATGGATCACGATTATCCCCTAGAATATGAACCCACATAAATAGAGAAATGTCACCTTATAAGAATGTTGTGTTATCATGGCCTAATGAAAAACCATCACACATATAAGACATACACAAACCCTTTATAGATATCAACTAGAATTTTTTTAATCTTACATTTACTGTTTTTATACCCAAACACTATAATATAGTCACTCCTAAAATATGCCTTTATATATAAAACACAGCAGATAACTTAATAATCCATATATTCTATCTCCACTATAAAATAAACAAACAAACTAGTTAAACTGAAATGGTCAGAAATATCATCACATTAATGGGAATGAATTCCACATTCTTCCCTAGGAAATCTATTGGTTTTTTACTTGTGGATGCCCACCCATATCCATAATCTATTTTATAATCTCATATCCCATAAGCTTTACCTGATTTGATCTCAATACAACAATTCAAATTCCACATTCTAAATACTATCATTTTTTTATGGCCATTATACCCTATGACCATTTTACAAACAAATCCTGAACAAGTCAAAATGGTGAACACATCATAATTCCAACCACCCAACTATAACTAGGAAGGATAGTTACCCACGCATACAAGCGAAAAAACTAGATGAGAGTAGAAAACTACTTAAAGGTTGGGGTGAATCAATGGTTACAAAAAAACTCATAATCTAAATGCATTTTTGAATACTGATTAGTGAAAAAAGGATCTTGATAGTGATGGTAAAATGATGATAGTAATTCAATGAAATAACTCACATGGATCAATGGATAATTACACGGTTCACAAACTCAACTTATAAATTTTATTTATCCTTAGTGTTCATGATTTCTTGACTCTTATTCTTGGTTTATTTTCAATAAGAATAATCAACAGAGTAAGAATATAATCATATAGTCCCATGTACACGATATAATGATCTAAATCTATAAGTTCATTGATTGCCTCTTCATCGACCACAAGTTCCTATAGAATATGGATTATGTGTGCACACCTATTATTCTACTCAAATGTTAACTAAACCATCATTGGAACAATCCTGGGATTGAATGGTTTGGTAAATGAATGATTCTTCATTGAAACCAATTCATTGATCCAAGTCATGTAACACTATATTTATAGAGATTAAATGTTCTTTTATGTGAATTATTTCCATAGGGAATGAATCCTAAATACAAATGACTTAGAAACTAAATCCCAAAGATCCTTCACCACCTTTATGTCCTAACATAACATATCATGAAATGAGATTCATGTCTGCTCATATTTACCAATATCTATAGATTACCATTCACGGTGTGACCCTTATAGTTGTGGCATGGTCTGAAACATCCCTTTAAACATAGATACACTAATTAATAATGAACAATATACTATAGTATGAAATAACACTATTATAGCATGAGCCTTTTCATTATATACCGATACCATTGGAACCCCAAACTAGTGCAACATTTATTTTCATGAGCGATGTATCCCAAAGAAATTATCTCTTTATATTCCATTAGAGACATCAATTATAGTTAAATGTTCCATATTACAATATGTCTCTCCTACATCTCAAACCCTTCATAGTTACACCAACCCTACTATGGTGTGATATCTTACACTAGAGTGAACATCGCCATTTGGAACACTTCCATAAAAGTGTAATCACATCCTCCTTGTTCTCGGACACTTTTTATCCACAAAGAACATATATTTTTCATAATTTATCACCTTTAATGATCTACTAACTCGTATATGATAATTTTTTCAAAACATATATTGGTAAAATACATCTAAAAACAATGACTAAATTTCCTTTTGAAGCTAGTAATAATATGTTTCCAATTTTTACTCCATCTACTCACCATACAAAATTGTATAATGGTTGGTGGTAATACTCATACTCTTAGTGTAATAAAAATTATACTATGATCATGACTTTAATAAGATCAAATTTCAGATCACCCTTTTCAATTCACTTATTTAGGGGCTTCTTCAAACTACAAAACTCATTAATTACACCAAGCCATCGAGGGAACTTAAATATCCCAATGGACCCTCAACCGACCTATATAAGTCATTCACTTATGTCCTATCCCTTTTGGATCAAAGGATGTACCTCTAAATGGTTCCTCTATCTCTTGAACCATATACTTTTACTCATCCATTAATAAAACCCATGAGGTAGAACTATCTTTTATCATTAACCAACCAAACACCTAGATATGTTATTATAGGTTATAGTAATCAAATCCATATATAAAATATAAATACACCCCTTACTCTATGGTTATTAATGGGTAGAAAAATACCAACTACAACACCTTGTAATGACATGATCCATTAAAAACATTATACCACATAGTATGTCATCCTCTAAGATTTCATAAATATTTCCCCACATTTGTTCTATCCAAGGAATCTAATTACACTGCTCATTATGGATTCATTAATGTTAATAGTCGTATGGTTTACTCCCCAAATCCTAATGAATTGTCACACACATAAGAGTCACACACAAGAATCATGAAAAATCATAATTAATCTCAATATTGATAAAAATGAAAACATAATTAATTCATGAAAATTCAATTTTACTCACCATAAGGTGGAGGAACCAGTGGAATAAGAGGAGGAGGCGTCGACAGTAGACACAATGGAGGCAGCGGAGGCAACGCGGAGGCAGAGGAGGCAACTCGGAGGCAGCGGAGGCAGTGTAGGCAGCGGAGTAGCTGGAGGAGGAGGAGGACGACGACGATGAGTAGGAGCCGATGGAGGAGGAGGAGGAGGCCGCGGTGGAGGAGGAGGAGGAGGAGGAGCCACGGTGGAGGAGGAGGAAGAGTGGTAGGCGCCAGAGAAAGAGGAGGATGAGGCAGCCGTAGCGGAGGAGGAGAAGAAGGAGGTTGCCGCTGTGGTGGAGAGGAGATAACGGCGGAGAGGATGCAACGGCTCAGGGTAGGGCTTCTGCAAAAGCTTGAAAGGGTGTAGGGAGGAGGAGGAGGACCCAGTGAATTTTATAAATCCCGCATGGACATTTATCAGCGCTAGTAAAAAGCGCTGATAAAGGGGGTCTTTATTAGTGCTAAAATGAAAAGCACTGATAAAGGATGGGCTTTATCAGTGCTTTTTTAGCACTGATATAGGGTGACTTTATCAGCACTTTTCATTTTAGCACTGATAAAGACCCTATTTATCAGTGCTAATAAAATTGTTATTAAATGTATAAATTTAATAATTTCTTTATATTATTATATATATTTTTAATATGATATTTATGATATATATATATATTTATATATATATTAATAATTAGAACTCTAAATAAATATATCTTTATTTATACTTATAAAATTATTTGAAAGGTATATTTATATATATATATATCATTGAAAATGTAATAAAATATATATTTATTACTTAAATATAATATAATTTTTCTTTTTAAGTGTGCATTTTTTAGAACATATATATTATAGGGGTAATATAATGAATTATAAATCAATAACACATCAACATGATATGTAATTATAATCTATAAATGAACATTATTCTTGCACATATATATACTCATGTATGATATATTCATTGACCCCAATTCATTGGAAAACACATATATATTCAATAATTTTAATTAAACATATATATTAAAGAGTATTATATATTTATAAATAAAACAAATACATTAAATATAAACAAATATAATAAATATATATATTAAATATAATAAATTAATAAATCTAATAAATATAATTAATTAATAAATATAATAAATATTATAAATAAAATAAATATATTTATTATTAATATTATAATTATTTAATTATATATATATATATTTAGTTATAACATGTTTTTTTTATTTAATATATATAATAAACATTATCAGCTCTACAAAAAGCGATGATAAATGTAACCTTTATCAGCGCTAAGAAAAGCGCTGATAAATGTACCCTTTATCAGTGATTTTATGTTAACGCTGATAGAGTTAGGTGCTTGCCTTGCTCGGTTTTGTGGAAGTGTATGTTTATATATATTAGTTATAACCTAATTCTCTAAAACTATAAACCTCAAAAGTTCTGAGAAGTGAATTATAGTCAATTATTGAATTATCTCAAGATTAAGTAATATTTAAAGTTGATGCCTTAATACATAGGCCATTTTTAGATACTTTAATGGGTCAGTGAGGTTGAATATCTGTTGGAATTTCCACCACGATTTTATGTTGCGCATAATGTGTCTCATGTATCGCAGTTGAAAGGGTTTCATCCTAATGTTGTTCATTTTATTTTATGGGATCATGTTGACCTAGATTTGGATGCTTCATTGGTGAATATTCCAGTGTAGTTTGTGTATAGGAAAGAGAAAGTTTTTCATGGGAAAATCATTGGTCTAGTGTGAGTTTTTTTGAAACATAGTCAGATACAATAAGAGACATGTGAAAGGGAGAATAAAATTAAAGAGAAATGGTGGATCTATTTTAGGGAAATGCCAGTTTTCTAATTATTGGGGGTTGAAATACAAAGGTTGTGGAGAATTGAGTACCCCTAATTTCAAGTAAGAAACCCTTTATTTATGATTATTAAGTATATATAGTGTTTGGGTAATGTTTTGGAGAATTTGGAAGAGGTTTGGAATTTTTTGGGGTCTTTTATAAGGGTTTACGGTTGGTGCATGGTTTTAGAAAACCATGAATCACCTACAAGAAAACATGCACAGTGATACATGGTATAATTGGAAGGTGCATAGGTAGGTTCACAATTTCTCCAAACCATACATCCCCTAGGAGAAACTGTGATTTTTGAGATAATGAAATTTGGAATGGTTGGTAAATGGTTTCGAAACTGTGTGAGCCAACCATGTGAGGTTCATCCTTAAGGTAGTGGTTTTTCTACAGTTAGTACATAGTTTAGGTTTTCCTAACTGTGTGAATAACCAAGAATAATTTAAAAACATGATCCCCAAAAACTAGATCTAGGTCGGGATGATGATTTAACTCCTCATTATTTCATAAAAAATCCCTCACATAATATGTGTTCCTCCAAAATTCGGTAGAGTCCCCTCTAATCAATCCATTGGAGATATAAAGGCTTCTCATGGTGCATTGAAGCAAGATTCTCATGGTAAGTTTTTTTTCTTAGTAGTTTCCCTAGGTTTTCATTTGGTATACCTCTCCCACTATCTCGATTTCGTAGATCAATTTTTATTATGATTAAATATAAGGTAGTTGATTCCAAATATGATTAGATTTATTTTTTTTGATATTAGGTGAATAGATCTAGGGAGGGTTTTGGGAGGTTTGACTAGGTTTCATGGATGTTTTTCACATAATTTATTCTTTTTTCCAAATTTCCAAGGTAGGTTGCTTCACTCTTGAATCCTTTATTTTGAATATGAATACTTGATTCCAAATTGGTTATTTTACATGAAATTGTATGTGAAATTGGTGTGCAATTCATTGTATAAAACTTATTTATTGATGGTTTGTAGTTTTATAGAAATTGTGGATTTGTTGTGCAAAGTGCTTCATGGTTTGATTTTAAAATGATGAATTTAAAATTGGTTGTTTGTTTTGATTTATGGAAATGTTTTTATGAAATTTATTTTTGTAAACAAATTATTTATTGAAATTTATTTGGAACACATGGTTTTATCATGTGTCTAGCATGGTTGGTGTTAATTTATGTGCATTGGGATGGATAAGGGTGTGAAGTACACCCATGAAAATGATGGGATGAATTTGGGCATGAAGTACCCTCATCAAAATGGTTCACTAAGAGATTTATTAGAAAGAGGATGACTCACCAATTGCAAGTATATGAAAGTCTAGGTTTCATTCATGGTTGGATGTGTCGTTATGTGAATTTGAATGGGTTATGCCAGATGGAATTGAAGAAATGGTTTAAGAACATTGTTTGGTTGTTTTTCTTGGAACTTGACATTATTTTATGAAAACTACTTATTCATGGAACTATTTATATTTTGATATATACTATTTAATAAATTATTTTATATAATATGTTTTATATAAATCTTCTAACATGTTTTATCTTGGTGGTGATAGTAGGGAACTAATTTTGGGATGGCCTACTAAATTTCATTACTCAACCAAACATTGAAACTTGGGTCCTTTTTCAAATATTATTTTTCAAGACACAGAAAAAGGTATGTTATCACATTTATGTAGTGGTTCTTAGTGATACACGGGATATTTTTAGAGTTGGAGCATGGAGCTATTGGATATTTGGAGTTAGTGTTGTCTTTGATTTTTCTTGGTTGTGTAATGCTTCGCTGTGTAATTTTTTATTTTATGGTCTTCTATTGTGGTACTCTTTAGAGTTGGTTTTGATTTAAATGTCATGCTTGAGTTGTGTTTCATTTTTATCAGGAATCATGTAGTGGTGTATTTGGTTATGTTACATTTAGTTGGTTGTTTTATTTTTAAAGGGAAAATCCACCACCAATTGTAAATGAAGCCCTGGGCCTTTTCTCTTAGCCTTTGGCATCTTTGGTATGTTGCTTAAGGCCAAGTAACTTCCTTATTCCTTTTCAAGCTAATGATCTAGTGTAAGATTTTACACACACACATGTCATTGGGTTATTCAGACACACACAAACACACATATATCAAAATGTACATAAAGGTGGTCATATATAAAAATTAATACATACAAAATAATATTTTAGATGTTAAAATGAATTTATAAAAATAAATTATATTGAGAATTTTTGTAATTTAATTTATAAAAATATTATATATTGTTATAATACTTAAATTATTAATTAATATTTATTATATAATGTCTATTTTAAATCTGTTTATTTTCATACATAAACTTATTTATGAATATTATTGTACATTAATATAATTAATTATATTCTATAAAGAAATATTTAACAATTTATAATAAAAATAGTTTTTAAAATAATAATTTTAAAATAGAAACATTTAATAAAATCAATACAATTTATACATCCGTCATTTTAAATAATATATATATTTAAAATTTCAAATATTTAATAATATAATTATTAAAATTATATTTTTTATTTTACAATTTTATAAATTATAATATATTATGAAAAATATTTATACATTTATATTTTTCATGAAAACACTTATATGGATTATCTAAAGGATTATAATGAATACGTGAAATCAATTTTTTTTAATAAAATAAATTTTAAAATTTATATTAATATATTTGTCTCAATATAAATTTTATCTACTAATTTATATTTGAAATTATAATGATATATTAGAATCCAGGAATGTGATCAATTTTGATCCATTCTTATACCACAAACATATTTTTTTTTTAAATCCATATGTTGATCATCAATGTGTTAGGTTCAGATAGGGGAGTAGTCTCTCTTGGGACCCAAATTAGTGCAAGATATTGTATATTAGTTTTATATAATATAGAAAATATTAATGATAATATAAATTTGTCAAATTGTAACCATTAATAAACCAATTTCTTTCTTTCAAATAAAATCTACTAATAATCCTAACTTACCCTAATATTTTAATCTTAAGATGAACGTTTTCTACGAAATGGTTTTTTCACATTATTTATTTTGTTAAAAAGTTAAATTACTAAATAATATAAGATGGATATTAATTGAAAATGGATGGATTCCAATATTATGAAAAAGGGTATGAGGATGGGGTGAATGATTTCCTCATGTTTACCAAATATCACACATACAACCCTTCTTAAATCCTTTGTTAATGTTTAAAAAAAATTATTCAAGACTAATTAATCCATAGGAGTTCGAAGAACACTTGATCTATCACAAAATCGATTTAAGTAATAATTGTTGGACTAAACATGCTGAAAAATGAATGTACGTAGTGACTGGGACAAGAATTTGTTTTTTGGATCACTTAATTCGATTAAAAGTGTCGGAAATGATGAATACCAATTTTAGGATGTGATTAGAGGTGTGGATGATGATGAAGACCATATTTGGGAAATGAAAATGATAGTTAAAGATGAAACTCATGATTTTCCAAACACTTTTTTATATGATTAAGAGTTATAAAATTACACCATTATATGCTTGTTGTACTAAATATAGACGATTTCCATTCATATTGATGCTATATAATTTAAAAAAAATGAATAGAGTAAAGATGGTGTTGATGAACTACATTATATCTGGAATGATATTCTCCGAGAAGATAATGATCTTCCCTACTATACATATGATTATAAAAAAATTATATATTCAATGGTTATAATCAACCAAAGAATACATGCCTTTCTAAATGACTGTATTCTATTTCTGGAGGACCAAAAATCACTTAAAAAATTCCGAAATTGTAGTTATTATTGAAAAAAGAATGATCAATTGGTTCCTAAAAAAGTTGTATGGTACTTTCTAATAATTACAAGGTTTAGGATCCTATATACATGTGAGGATATTACAAGAAAATTGGTGTGGCATATAGAAACATGAAATAAATATGGGAAAATTAATCACCCAACAGACTCTCCTGAGTGTAATAGAATTGCTGATGAGTATCCAGAATTTGGAAATGAGATGAGAAAGTTTCTATTTACACTATCTACAGATAGAGTGATTTCATTTGGTTTTCAAATAATAACTCATAGTACATGGCTACTTATGTTGGTAAATTATATTTTTTAACTATTTTTATGCATGAAATAAAAATAAATTATGTTATATTTTATTATATCATTACCAAAAAAACTAGGTAATGATATTGTTGTTTATTTGGATTCAGTAATCAAAGATTTGAAATTATTCTCGGATTCATGTGCTATGTTGTGTGATGCTTATTGAAATGAATATTTCACATTGAGATCCATGTCGTACGAGATAATAAATTACTTTCCTAATTAAGGAATTTTTTTAGGATATATAATTAATGTAACTCAAGGGTGTCCCATTTTTGTATAAGGAACATAATCAATTAGGATAAAACAATCATTGAACATTAGAATTTTTGGAAATCACCAATTTCAACCCAGATAACATAGGTACCAGACTTGTTTGAATTTTTTTGGTAGGATTTTATAAGAAAATACAACACCACATCCATTAATATATTATCAAATATATGAGAAAGTAAATGATATGAACACTTATTTCAGTAAACCGTTTTTGAAAAACCATATGAAAAAAAATTGGACAAAGGGATTAGTTTTGATTAAATTAGCATACATGATTTGTTTGCTTGCTGGGATGTTTTTTGATATACTTATCATGGAAACAATGTATGTCCAAGTGTCATTAGAACATTAATAAATGTATCTAAAAAAGGAAGGATGGAATCAATTATACGATAGATATTATTGACATGAAATTATGTGAAGAGTTCGCTATAATAAAGGGTGAAAATGGAATTTTCGTCCTCCAACAACTTAAACTCTTTCCAGACAATAGAGAAATCCTTTTTCAACTTCTTGAATAATTAAAAGGTTCTGGAGGGGTTTTCATGGAATATCAAGAATGTTGTTTCAATAAATAATTTAATATTAAAGGGTCTAAAATCACATTGATGTCAATTTTTATTCAATTTATAATTCTAGTAGATTTAAATTTCATTTTTACAAGAATTATCCTCATACATTAACCGATTTAAATTTCTTTTTCAAATATATAAAAAAATGTTATAATCCCTATGAAATTTCCAACTATGAGAAAGGAAATTACTATCATATTATTTGAATTTAATATGTTCTTCCACCAACATTCATTGATATTTTGGTTCAATTGATGGTTCACTTGATAAGAGAGATTTGAATATTTGGTCCCATACATTATAGAAAGATATACCTAAATGAATTTTATATGAAGATTTTGATAAGGAATTCCAAAAATCCTAGTGGTCCATAATGTTTTATTATGGAGATAAGTATTTTTGAGGAAGTCGTTGAATTTTTTACGACCTGTCAATATGTTGTGGAAATCATTTTTTTTATCGAAATATCATAACATTGGGTGGGTTGCGTGTAATGAAATTTCTAGAATAGATGATGTCAAAAATATTATTACTGATTAGGAGAAGGAACGCCTTTATGTTTTTCATAATAGTTCAGAGGTTTCCACTTATGTTGAAACCCACAAAGAAATTATTTGGAAATTGAATCTATTAATGGAAAATATATGGATATAAAATACATATAATCAATATTTTATAGTATTTATTCATGTGAATATTTTTAAGGAGTCAGCTAAAAAATCCACATTCAATTTCATAAAAACATTGATGGATATGAAAAGGAATAAGTGTTCATGTATTATCATTTAGGGGTTATGTAATTTATTGTTATATGTTGAATAAAAATGAACAATATTAATGATGTATAGTGAAAAATAGTATATTTACACTTGTGGATGGATTTATGCATGTATCTATTACCAAGGACATTAATCTAATTTATAAGAATTTTTATACATTGGCATCATCAAAATATTATGTGTGTAGGATTATGCAACATTAAAAGTGCCAATTTTTCCAAGACAGTGGGTTGATAGTAGGTTTGTTTTTAATATAGAAGAATTGGGATTTGTGAAAGTGGATTTTAGTAAGGAAGGATAAAAATAAAAATTATTTATAATGTCATCTTAGGTAGTATAACTATTTTATATTATGTGTCCCATAAAATAAAAGTGGAATATTGTTTTGTTATTAACCAATACCACTAAAGGATCAGATGAAAATTCAGCTATTGATAACCCTTTTATTGGGATGTCACAATCAATTCACAGTGATCCCACTATATATAGGGCCATGTATGTAAAAGGAGACTATAATAAATGGATTTGGATACTCAGTATGGGGTAAAATCACTTCAATATTTCAAAAAGGAGTATCATAATCAGGTTATATATTTTTTAATATAAATCATGTTTTCTAATATAATTATCTATTCACTTACATATATTAGTAATGTAAATAAAATGTTAAACCACATACATAAATAATGAATTTAAAAACTTAAGAAGATCCCAATCCTGAAGAGAAACAGGTTTCTCAAAATATAGTTTCTCCCAATGTAGAGTAAAAATATACTTCTAGACATGCAGATGCTTCCAATCAAGGGGAACAACATATTGAATTTGTTTATGTCTTGTAAATTGTATACAGTGAACAACTAATATCCCAAAAAATATGATAGTCCTATCATGACAATGTTAGTAAAAATTATTAAGGTGAGAAACAAATCCATCAAATTAACAGTTGGATGGAATTCATGTGGCTAGCCTTTTAAAACCTAACAAGGCCTTGTTTAGTAGTTTAATTGGTCTTTCCACTAACATGCATGTGATGATTGATGTATATTCATGGAACACTAGTGTTCCCATACATAAGATGCCGATTTAGGAAGGTATTAGGGTAAAATTATGATATACATTCTTTATATTAATAAAAAACAAAATAATGAAACATTTATTCAATATTCAGTATCCCTTAAAGATTACATTTATAGTAGATTAATCCTGAAATAATTTTTTGTTGATTCTCACTAGAAATGCCCAGTGATTTTTCCGACAATTCATAAAATGTGTCAACTCAATGTTGATGAATGGAAAATAAATCCACACACACCCAAGATTTATGGACACCTGATAAACTAACAAGCGTGGGATGCATTTATTGGTCACCATGAGCGAACATATTTTTAGGTACATTGTGATTGATAATACATTACTAAAAATAGGTTTATTAGCACATTCATTTTGAATTGATAATTTATGAAACAAAAAATGATTACTAAAATAAGAAATGGGTAGAAAAACTAATGTACCCCTACTATAAAGTATGTATGGGATACAGTTCACTTGAAAAAAAAATTGGTACATATTTTAAATCTATCATAATATTTCTATGTGACATTAAACAACAACATAATTATATACCAATATTTATTTATTGATTGATGAATCAAAATCCAAAGAGTCTACCATCCCATATCATGTGTTATGGAAGAAGGAACATATAAATAAATCAGTGATATTAATATATGAGAAATTTTTTTTTTGAAATATTGGATGTATGAAATAATACTTTTTTTATATCAATATATAATAATAATGATTACTTAATTTCCTATATTTTTTATCAAACTTATACACAAGAATGATCATTATTTATACCCAATGAATAACTACTATCATTGGACTTGAATTGGTTAGAGTAGTATGCACACATTATAGATGTGGGTTTTGTGGTTTGAACCTAAAGAAATTTTGAGAAAATAAATGAATAGGTGGATAAGTATAAGAAAATAAAAGATATTTAGGCACAATTATATTTTCTTGAATAAATATTTAATCGATAGTAATAGTTTTTAGAAAATGATATGGAAAAAATCAAAGAGAATAAACAAGAAATGAATAACCACTATGTGAATATCCCCCACCCCCATCAGCATTGAGGCGAGTCATTCCCCAAAAAGAAAATTATTATAAGATGTAATTAATATTGTCATAATTTTTTTTTGTGAAATGTGAATCTAGAAGACATTGATTACTTTCTTTTACTAATATTATACTGGGTGAAAATGAGTAGGATTTATATCTATCAACACCCACCCATTTCCTTGTTTTTAGAGGTATCGTAAACAATATCCAAGGAGATATTCTATAAAATATCAAAAATATAATAGGTTATGTGAGGGTGGTGATTAATGTATCTCAAGAACAGATTATTGAGATACATGTTTTCCTTGATGATATAGATATTCATATGGTCATACAAGTTATTGTAATATTTTCTTAATGGCTATTAGAGCTTGTAAAAATTCATGCCTACATGGATGTATACATTTCCAAATTTTTTCATGTAAAACATTTAAAAATTAATGAGAAAAAGTTAGAATAGATGAATTCTATTAAATAAAAATAAAGGGAATGGTTGAAATAGAAGGGGTAATAAAAATGACCAAAATGATCAAAAAACCAACTAAAAATATATTCACAAAGTACCATTACCCCTAAAATTCAACTTTCTCATTTAATAACATTAAATGTTATTGAAGATAAAATTTTAACAAGTGGTTCTTGAACTACAATTGATTATAAAGAATAAATGTATGTAGATTACATTAAAGAATATATTGGTCTTGATAATGTAAATGAATTTCTCAAGCATAAATGGATAGGGGTCTCAGTTGTAAATGTTTGCATGAGGTTTGTTTTCAAGATTTTATTGTACAATAGCTGATCTACTATTTAAATTATGATGGAATACTATTCATATTTTTTATAGGTGAATATATGAATATTATTTTAAGGGAAACCCCTATAAACATAAATGTCGACTCATTAGTGCTCAAATTACTTATAAAAAAGAATACAAA
Source organism: Viscum album (assembly GCA_963277665.1). Lineage (NCBI taxonomy): Eukaryota > Viridiplantae > Streptophyta > Magnoliopsida > Santalales > Viscaceae > Viscum > Viscum album. Next base: position 675,373,931 of record OY728123.1, read on the forward strand.
TTGATGTAATAGAGGAAATAATTTCCTCCATGTTTGAAATGAATGCTATATAAAATAGGCACTTATTATTACCTATAATGAAGGGTAATAATCTATATTTTTTTATTTTAAATTATATTTTCAGTCATTTGAATAATTATTCCTTTTTGTTTTCTAGGAAGAATTTGTAACTCATTACAGTCAATTTGGATAATCAAAATATATATTTTCTTGATTCAATGCATGGGTACCCAAAAAACAAACCACACACAATGAAATTTATAAATTTTTAATACACGTAATGAAACATTTTACAAATAAACATCATGTTATACATTTTATATTAATTTTTAATGAATTTTTTTTATGATAGTGAGGTATTTTAATATCATGATATTCTTCATTGAGGATAGTCCATGAATGAAAGGAGCCTATCGACTTCTACAACTGGATTAGTATTAGGGTATGTATATAATAGTATTTCGCTATCATAACATACATATAAACAAGATAATGTTTTTTTATAATTTTTATGTAGTGTCTAAAATGAACCAATGGAGCTGATTATGGAAATTTGTTTTTTGAAATTTATGAAATATATCATATTCCATAAAAAAATTCGCATCCCTAAAAGGGTATTTTAAAAGATAATTATAATTTCATTTAAAATATTTATTAATCCTTTGATTATTTTTATATTTCTAGTAATACCATGACTATTGATAGTCCTCATATTCAAAAGGTGAAATTTATTTGTATAGAAATGAATGGCCAGTATACCTGGTGTTAGTATGTATATAGAAATCATGAAAATGTGGATTCATACTACTTATTTAGAGAATTTTATCATAAATATTTTTTATTTTTTAGTAAATTTGCTTATCATTTTTATTTAATACTTTAGGAAAATGATCCATACGTCATTTTTGAAATGTAGGAAACAAAAATAACCCAATATGATACACAGTATGTTGGGTTTGACCCAATATATGTGTTTTAAGTTAAAATTTTTATTTGAGTTGAAAAATATTTTCACATACTTAAAATTGAGAAAGTTATTTTATATTGTTTTGAGACATTACAATAAAGATCCAAAATTTATTTACGGCATGTAGGAATCATATGCATCTAAATTCAATAAAAAGTGTGACTAGAATGACTCCAAGAGAATGTCATCAATAAATAATTGATATTTTAGTTTAAAATATGGGTCACTCAGTGAAAACTGAGAAAACATACTAATATTGTCGTTATAAATTCAGAAAATAATTCATATTTCATTTGTGACATTTAGGAATTAGTCTCATATCAAACTGATATATGATGTGACTAGAATAACTCAAAGTGTATGTTTTCAGTTTAAAATGTTATTTTAGTAAAAATAATAAAAGGGATATAATCAAAACTGATCAAAAACATTTTTATATTTTTACAACTTAAAAAATAATTCATATGAAATTTTTGACATGTAATAATAAATAGCACAACAATCTGATGCACAATGTGATTGGTATGACTCTATTTGTATCATTTTATTTGAAATTGAAATTTTAGTAAAAAAGAAAGGTTACATAATAAAAATCAAGAAAATGTATTCATATTATTTTCATACTTCATGAAAATGATCCATAAGTAAATTTTTATTGTGGGAATAAGCCTCATCTTTTTCCTATAAAGGTTTTTCCTAGTATGAATCAAAGTATCTATTATGAGTTTAAAATTGATAATTTAATTCAAAACATGTGCCTCTCACTTCAAATAGAGAACGAATATTTTTGTTGACTTTATAATGTATAAAAGTGATTTAGAAGTCATTTTTGAATTGTTAGAATTAGTCTCACATCAAACTGACACACGATGTGATTGGTATGACTCAAAGTGAATGTTTTTAGTTTAAAATGACATTTTAGTATTAATAGAAGTCACATACTCAAAACAAAGGAAAAATTTTGGTATTGTTTTATAAATATAATAAAATTATACAAAAGTAATTATTTATTTGTAGGAATCAATTGCACCTCAATCCAACACATGATGTGTCTGTTATTAGTCATTGTGTTTATTTTTATTGAAAATTGATAATATATTAAATAAGAAAAGTAACATACTCAAAAAAGAGAAAAAACATTCATATTTTTTCATCTTTTATAATAATGATATATAATTCTTTTTTGAAATTTATTAATTAACCACACATCAATTTAAAACACAATGTTCTTATTATGACTCTAAATGTCCATTATAAATTTGAAATTGACATTTTAGTTAAAAAAGTTTCATACTCACTAAACACCAATAAAATGAGATAGGATTATATTTACAATTTAGGAAAATTATTCCTAATTCATTTTTTCGTGAAGTAAGAAGTCACACATAATATCAAAATATGTTGTGACAGATATGACTCAAAGTGTTTGTTTTTAGTTTGAACGTATAATTTAGTAAAAACACAACTTCCACACTCAAAAGAAAAAAAAATATTAGGATTTATTTTAAAAATTTAAGCAAATTATCCATATGACATTTTTGGAATATAGGAATTAGCCACACCTCAATTTGACACAAAGTATGATCATTATGACAAGAAGTAAGTCTTTTTTTTAATTTGATATTTTTATAAAAAAATAAAGTAACATACTTAAAACTAATCAAACACATTTGGAATGTTTTGATACTTAAGGGTTATGATCAATAAGTAATTTTTAATGTGTAGTAATATTACTCACCACAGTCTAACCCATAGTGTGTCTAGTAGGACCCAAATTGCATTCTTTTTCAGCATAAAATTTAAATTTTATTTAAAAACACAAATCACATAATCAAAATAAATAAAAATAATTAAAATTATTTTCATACTTAGGAAAGTTATCGAAATTCCATTTTTAATGTGTAAGAATCAATTGATCCTCAATGTAATACATTGTGTGCCCAATATAACTCAAAGTGTCTGCTATAACTTTAAAGTTTACTTTAATCCAAAACATGTGTCACTCACTAAAAACCAAGAAAACACAATCAGATTGACTAGATAATTTATGAAAAAATTAAAAATTTATTTTTGACATATATGAATCAGTATCACATTAAACTGACACATGATGTGACTGATATGACTCAAAGTATGTGTTTTCAATTTTTAATTAAATTTTACTGAAAACAAAACTAACATACCCACAACTAATTAGACACATTCAATTTATTTTGATACATTAGTAAAATTATCCATAAGTCATTTGAGATGAGTTGGAATTAGCCACACCTCAATCTGATATACATTGTTATTGGTAAGACTCCAAGTTTTTCTTTTTATTTAAATTTGACATTTTAATAAAAAAGGCAACTGATATACTAAAAAAATGATAAAACCCATTTGGATTATTTTTATACGTTATTAAAATGATCCAAAATTAATTTTTTACATATAAGAATTATTAACACCTCAATCTAATGCATGGTATGTCCAATATGACTCAAAGTGCATCTTTTCTGTTTAAAATTGATATTTTAGTTGTAAACACTTGTCGCATACTCAAAACCAATCAAACACATTTAGCTGGTTTTGATACTTTAGTACACCAATCTATAACAAATTTTTCAAATGTAGGAATTTGATATACCTCAATCTTATACACAATGTTCTTGGTATAATTCAAAGTGTTAATTATCGGTTTAATATTATCAATTTAGTTCAAAATGTGTGTTAAACACTAACAACCATGAAAACACGCTTATATTGTCTTTATAATTTAAGAAAATGATTCATCAGTAATTTTAAAAAAACAATTACTCGGAAATCAAATTGACGCGTGATGTGATTGGTACTATTTGAAGTGAGTGTGTTCTATTTTAGATGGCATTTTAGTATAAAACTCAACTGAAATTATCCAATTTAGAAAAACATATTTATATTGTTTTGATAATTTATAAAAATTAACCAAACATAATATTTGACATGAAAAAATTATCCACACCTCTATATGATGCACATTATGACTAGCATGACTCCAAGTGTATATTTTTATTTAAAGTAGACATTTTAGTAAAAAAGAAACTTGGAATACTCAAAAATGATAAAAATAATTCATATTTTTTTGATACTTTAAGAAAATTATTCATAAATTTTTTTGGATGTGTAGGAATCACCATCACTTCATTCTAACACACTTTATGACCAGTATGACTCAAAATGATTCTTATCATTCTAAAATTTAAATTTTAGTTCAAAACATGTGTCACACATTGAAAACTATGAAAACAAGCTCATATTATCTTACTAAGTAAGTAAAATTATTCATAAATTATTTGTGATGTGTAAGAATTAGACCAACCTCAAATTAACACACGATGTGACTATAATGACTCAAAGTTATTTTTTTAGTTTAAAATGGGATTTTAAAAAAAACAAAAGAAACATACACAAAACTCGGAAAAATAATTTCAATCAATTTAATACATTATGAAAATGCTATGTATGTCATTTGTGGTGTGTATTAATTATTCAAACCTCAATATGACACATGGTGTGACCGGTATGACATAATGTGTCTTTTATCAACTAATAATTTACATTTTATTAATGTATTATTTCTTATTTATGTTTAATATATTTCTTTATAGTATCATTAATATAAGAATTTTTTTCTTTTACATATGGATTATGTTACTTGAGCTGGGATGGTTTGTTCAAAAACAAATTCCATGATTGGTTTTTTATAGGGGGTTGGGTGTTAAAGATAATAAAATAATTTATTTTTTATTTTTTTTTTATAAATTGTTCATGTTAATGTAATTTTTCCAAACAATGTTTGAAATTACTCTAATATAGTGTTTTTTATATTTTGATTTATTTTTTATTTCAATTAAATTAAAACATTTCTATATCTTGTATTTTTTTCTATTGTCTATATTTTGGGATTATATTTGGGGCTACAATTTTTTTAATTTCGATGGAACACTGTAGTAGCATGACCTTTAAGAGCTCTAGTACTAGAACTAAGAAAGGGGGCCTTTATCAGCACTTGAAATAGTGTAGAGAATGGTTTTACTTTTTCAGTTCAGGGAGTAGAACTGATAATGGGGTACCTATATTAGTGCTAGAAAGTAAATGATAAAATGGTCCCCTCTTAAAAGTGGATAGATTATTAGGGCTTTTTAGTTCTTTTTATGTCCTTTTTCTAGTTTAGTTTAAATCATTTTCTATTATAGTGGGTTTTTATGAATATGTCATCAGTGATGAAGGTTTCTGATTCTTAGCTGGTAGGGTCTTTATTTGATACTTACACTAATAATAATATTATATAGTCATTAATTGAAGAGGAAATATAGGGTAATGGTGGTGCTGTATGATATTTTAAATAATAAAACATTATTAAGGCCAATCCATTAGTCCACTTCAATTATTCATTTGACATCATTCACTATGATAGAAATTATAGATTTAAACATCGTTTTTTGATCCGAGAAAGAAAAAAAGAAAGGGAAAGAAGAAATTAAAGAAGGTAGAAATGTCCAGTATTAGAATCCCACTATATCTCAATACGATTTAGGATTTCTCTAATATGATAGAAATAGTTAGAATTCACTCCATTAGATTTCAGTTTCAGTTTATTTGGAAATATTTTAATTACTACTTTAAATTTGACATCATCATGCATGAGGAACTTAGTGTTGATGTTCAATAATTCTAAGATGGGTCTACTGCTTTTTTCTGATATTTTTGTTCTCTCTCTATTTTGACCTCTTATCTTACATGGGTTTTCTATTCATTCTTAACATGAAAATAAAATTATTTAATAAATTTTTTTGTTAAATAGAGAAAAAAAAGAATATTTCATGGTTAATTTTCATTAAATGAAAATTAATATGTTGTTAGGGGAGTTCGTTATGATTCTTGATAATTAATTGATAATTTAAAATAATTTAATTCTATAAAAAATTTATATTTACCCATTAATATGATGGGTAATATTTATGTTAATTTGTAGGATTATGTTTTAAATTAATAAAGGGTTGATGTTATAAATATTTGATATGTTAAAATTAAATGTAACTTAAAGATCATTTTTTACCATAGCTATTAGTTTATACCTAAATTCATAATATTATTTTATTTTAAGACAAATTGTAGAAACAATATATGTTTGATAATTTTGTTATGTTTCTATGTTGAGTGAATAAGGAAATGAAATACCACATGGTGGTGTGTATATTGTTTAGTGGAAGGAATTTTTAGGGTTAAACATTGGTGGTATGAAAAAATATAACCCAAATCATTTGATTAAATTATGATTTCATTTTCCTCATATAGAATGGTTACACGCATTAGATACCTTATTAAGAAAAGTTAATGTGGTTGGTAGTTAATATGCTTAATGAATTTTTATGAAATATAATGTACTTTATTATCAAATTTAATGAGATGCTTTTAACAGAAATTATTAAAGAAGATTATTTGAAATAAATATATATATAAAAGATGATCCAAAATTACAAGTTTAGATTATAAAAATGGGTAGATAGTGTATATTGATATATATATATATATATTCAAAATAACATTTTGTTTTTTTCAAGACACTGAGTTATATTGACTAAAACTCTTGGTGTGTCATACCATGGGTGATATAAATATAGTGACTTTATTTTCAATCCATATACTTGCATTATGTAATTTTCAAAACAACCACCTTACAACCATAACAAAATAGGTTCATCCTTAAATTATTTTACAACATAGATATATAATGAAACATTGAACATGTGTGAAACATATTTTTAGAAAGTCATTTTTCTCAATGAAGATATTACGTACATTGTGAATATATGGATAAAACATTAGAATAATTAAATGAAATAGTTTTATAATGTAAATTAAATAAAATTAAATAATTAAACTCAGATTGAAAAAAAAGTTTCAAGATAATTTATTGGTAAAATTTATAATGATAATATAATTAATAATAAAGGAAGATAAAAACATTTTGGATTAGTATTTTTTTCTCATGAATGGATGTTAACACACTAAATTGTCAAGGGGGTGCTGGTGGTAGATGGGTGGGTGGACATACCCCACAAACCCATCGTGTGGAGAAAGTAGTAGGGGTGAGGTTGGAATAAAAAAGGATTTGGAATCACCTTGGATTAAACCTCACCTAAAACATTTAGTTCTCCCTGTTATATTTGAGTGGTATTTATGAGGCATATTTATCTACTTATTCCATAGTAAAAATTACTTGTGTATTTTACTTGTAATAAATAGAGAGTATATGTATACACACATTATGTTAATGAGACTCTTCTATTTTATTGTGGTTTTTTACCACATTCATTTAGAAGTTCTCCCATATTTCATCATGTTTCCTTTTTTATGCATTCTTTCACATTATTTTTCTCTAGAAATTTTCATTGCACCAGTGAGGGAATCATTTTTTGCCCTAAAAAATGGTATCAAAGAAATATTCTTTCTTATATCTTTTCATATTTTTTTATGTTTTATTAATAATTAATTTAAATTTGTGGTTTCTATATGATTTTTAATTTTGTGGATATTTCACATTAAAAGTTTTTATTGAGATTATTAAATATATTATTGTTATGTATACGATATTATGAATTAATTTTTTTATATAGTACTGAAATTTGAGATTGAAAAAAATCATTATGAATAATTTTTTCTTAAGAAAAAATCATATTCACATAGTGTAGTGGAAGGGTAATTTCCTAACATCGTTTAGTGGAAGATAAATAAGATTGATAAGTGATAAATGTAATAAAATGTATAGAAGTTATATTTGAAATATCAATTCGTATTTCTATGGAAAGGTCATATCATGAACTATTGGGTAAAAGTCCCTAAAAGAAAATTTATATACTCTAATGAAGCTATAAAATCACAAGTCAAGACATAAAAATTTCACCTAGAGATAAAATTATTCTATATTAGAATAGAGAAGTCATCATTTGTTACTAAATGTTAGGATGGTATGTCTGAGTATGATATACTCTATAATACCAAATGTAGGATCGAAATAAGAATGAGATTCTTAGATACAACTGGGGGGGTGAATTGAACCTTTTTTAAAATTCTTTTAAAACATTTAATAATGGTTATGTTTAATAAGGATTAACAAGCTAATTTACAAGACCTCTATAAGTTCTAATCACTTGCTAAATTCCAGAAAAGTGATTCTGGAAATGGAACTTAACTAAAGTTTACAAAGATGAAGATTCTAAATTAAAGCATATAGAATCTAACTAAATCAGAGTACAAGATTAAGGAAGTACAAGATAGTAATACTTTCCTTAACAATAAAAATGTAGCGGAAAAACTTGTAACAAAACAAGTAACTAGTAATAAGTCTTTTAACCCAAAGAGACGGGTATCCAACAACCATGGATAATGGTCCCTTGATTTATACTTTCAAGAAAGTCTATCTTACCCACACCAAGGTAATCCCTCGATATGAAGATTGTAGTCTGTCTTGCTATCCCCACAAGCCCTCAACTATTAGGTAGTCGGCACCTCTATCTTACTCAGCAAGGAATCCCTCAACTTCAAGGTGTTGGAACCTCTGTCTTCCTATCCCCATAAGACCTCGATTGTACACAGCCACAATTCGAGTCGCATGAAGAAAATCTGCAAAAGGAAAATTTTGAACAATCTGTTAAAACTTTCTGCACAAATCATGAGATTTGATAAGATCCTATCTCTCTAGAAATCACTTTAACAACACTTTGTCAAAGATCAGTGTCAAAGTTGTTTTCTTCTTTTCAAATGAGCTCCTATTTATAGGCATGGTTGCAACAGTCGGCTCCCTCCTCCAACGGTCATATTTTTCCTTGAATTTTAGTGGGACCTATACACGTGTCACTCAAACAACGGTTAATTGATAACTGAAGGCAATACATCATTTTATAATAGAACAAGTGAAAGCATAACTAAAACTGATATTTGTAATGGAGAGAAAATGAAAATTTCGAATGTAAGAAAATAAAAGATCAGAGTATAACCAAGAATAAATTCAGAGTCTATAATACAAGGATATTCGGATTCGATTTATCAGAAGAATTCGGAGTCGAACTTCATACAAGTTTGTATCCATAATTCATAATCAAAATTCACAATTAGAATTCGTAATGAGAATTAGTAATCAGATTTCATCATCAAAATTTGTAATGAGAATTCGTAATTAGAATTCATCATCAGAATTTGTAATGAGTATTTGTAATCAGAATTCTTCATCAGAATTCGTAATAAGAATTCATAATCAAAATTCATCATCAGAATTCATATTGAGAATTCGTAATTAGAATTTGTCATCAGAATTCTTAGTTATAACTGTATACAAGATTGTAATCAGAATTTAGAGTTGAACTTCATAAAAGTTCATAATAGGTAATTCAAAGTAGAACTTCATAAAAGTTCGTAACAGTAATTTGGATCCTAAAATAGAATGTTTGATTTCTAAGTATTATATGATTCCAAGGTTTTAGATATGAATCCGATTTTTATACTTAAGAAAAATATTGATATGAACAATGAAAACAAGGTAGGGGTAAATTTCCTTTGGGAAGGAAATTTTCCATATGGATGTAAAACAGGGTAAAATGAGTTTTTTCTTGAAATAAGGTGTTTTTGATTTTCAAAACAAGAGGAATGGTCAAGTCATAAGGAAACCTTGATGAAATAACAATCTCCCCCTTATATGAAGTAATGAAAAAGTCATAAGGAAAACCTTATTGACTCAACAATCTTCCCCTTTTTGGAAAGCACAAACATCCTTTCGAAAAAGAATGTAGTAACTTATAATAAATATCTAGAATTTTAAATTAAAGCTTATCTCCCTTTGTTTATGGGCAATGGTAAATATGACTAACTCCCCCTTTATGATTTTCAAAAATAGTTTAAGGGAATGTAAAATAATATGGTATCTAAAATATTAGTACAAAATAACACAAAAGAGAAGCAACCAGAGTTTTCATTAATATTGAAAGGATTTTTACAAGGAAATACATTACAATAAAAGATCGGATTGGTATATTTGTCTTTATTTTCCTTAGGGATTAGCTTCTTCAGAAGGGTTTTCAGCTTCTTTAACTCTTTGTGGTCCTCCTCAGCTTTCTTTTCTAAGGATTTAATCCTGTCATCTTGAGCCTTCAGAGCCTCAGAATGAGCCTTAAGAACTTCATCCTGCATTACAAGCTTCTCTTCAATCTCAATCCGAAGATCTCTTTCCCCCTTCCAGCTTTGAGCAATAGAGTTAAGCTTCCCATTCAGATCTCTTACTTGTTGATTCCGAGAATTTTTCTCTAGGGTCAGCTTTTCCTGAAAACTATTTGCAAGATCCTTGATCTTGGAATCTTCAGTATCAAAAGCATCTTTTACTTCCTCTTTAAATTCATCAATATCTTCCATATTATGGATGATCTTCTTTGACCAAGTGGTCATTTTCATTCAGAACTATCGGTGAGCTTCGTATCCTATAAGAAAAGTTTTGAAATATGATTCTATATTTACACACCTGTCCATCACCATGGACACCGAATATGAATTCTGATTAAGAGTGTTTTGGAGCATCTAGCATCTAGAATCTATGTCTGTAAAAGTCGGAATGGAACTGACTATCTTCTTCAAAGACTGCTCCACGAAATCATGACAAAGTGAAGATGACTCTGAATCTGAGACATTACTTGGTGAGAGTGGTTTTTCAAGCTCAACAATCTTCCTTTGTGAAGTTCCTACAACTTAATTCCCCTTCATTGTATATTTTATTTGAGAATCACCATCCACTTTCTTACCCTTATCAGTATTCGGTATGACTTTCTCATCATGAGATTTATGCTCACTATCAGATAATTTAACAACTCTGTCATCATCAAAATTCCCTTTTTCTGCTCCTTCCTCAATAAAGTGATTTTCATAAAATTCTTCCTCAGATAATTCATTTACTTCTTCTTCTTCCTTGTCTTCATCTTTCTTTCCATCTTTCTCTTCATCCTTTCCAGGAGTGACAACCATTGAGGGCCCAACCTTAGATGTTCAGAGTGGTAATTTCTCTGATGGATTTCCCTTATCTTGATATTCTTCAAGTTGTTTAATCTGATAATCTAAAACATCACTTTATTATTATTATTATTATTATTATTATTATTCTACTTATTCTACTTCCTCCTATTCCACTTCTTCAACAACTTCTTTCTCTTTAGATTTTTCTGGAGTGAAGAAATTCTTCCCCGGGGTCTCAGGTAATGCCTCGAATGAGAAAGTTTCTAGTACTGGAATATTCTCGGAAGCTACTTCTGTGTCTTTCAAAAGATATTTTACAACTTCAGCCTTAGACATTTTCTTCTTCATCTTCTTCTCTTTTTCTTCCTTCTCAAGGTATTCAGCAGTCTTCTCCCTTTAAGACTTTTCCTCAGTAGGGTCCAAGATGAAATGTGGCTCCCCTTCTTTCCTCTTTTCCTTATCTTCCCTCTATTTTGTAACCACCTCATCCAAATATGATTTATGTTTCTTTGGTTTGGGAGGTACGGATTGGGCTTCCTGATCTTTAAGTGTTTTATCTTCATCTTCCACTTCTATCAACTTCCTTTTCTTTCCAACCTTCTTCGATGGCTCAGATTTTTCAATATTTTCCGGATTTCATTATTCCTCTTCCTCTAGCTGATCATGAAACTCTTTTGTCTCCTTAGAATAGACCATATTAATTCTTTTCAGAGTGTCGTCACTAACAAGCATAACTTTGAAATTCTGAGACTTGTATTTTCATGAAATCTTGAATGATTCAAGACACCGAACTATCAGTTTTGAATGTAAGGCCGGATACATGATAATATGGGCTCTTATATTTCCATTCTTGATGTTCTAGATTGTAACAAGAACATTCCTCATCAAATAGATTTTCCTTAGGTTTTCGAGGAAATCTAAAAAATATATATCACTATTCATGAGGGTGTATTTGTCACCTTTTCTCAGTACTAAAAATCCTTGTACCCATAACTAAAGGATCTGGTTGTTAGAAGATGGATGAGAAATTTTTGCTGTCTTGACATCAGATAGTCCAAGATATTGCAAGGCTTTTACCTTAACGAAACTACCTTGAACATCTGGGAGTTTGTGGGAGAAAAATTCTGCCTCCCATTCATATGATAATCCCACCAAGCTTGCAGCCTTGGTATAGGAAAATTTTTAGGTTTTTTCGTAAGAATTGAATGAAAATAATTCTCTATCATCTTCCTTAAATAAGCACACTGACTCATAAAACTCTATGAGTAAATCTGGATACACCATGTCTTGAGCCCCAGACTTAGATAAGCAGACATCATCCCTACCATTTAACTTGATATTCTTAAAAATGATAGAATCATACTTGAAAAATTTTGGATGCACCAACCTTTCCCTGTATACTTGATATTTTGAGATTGGCTTCATGGTAGAAATATCTTGTGAAGAAGCTTCCACAGATATTCGAAAAGGAGTAAATCCGAGAGATTTGAAATGGGCTTAAGAAGGGTGGCAGAGCTTCAGCACGTGAAAGATTTTAAAATCGATGTGGGACAACCCTTAGGGGTTCCTTTATATAGGCGATGGAAGTGACCTTTCATCTTTCAAAACCAATATAATGGTTAAAAAACTCTCTGCTCTGATCTGACGGTTGAAAACATATCTACAAGGAAATATTGAATTTGATCTTTTGAGGTTTTAAGAAAAACATTAGGATTTGAGAAGAAATGAATCTGAAATATTAAAAGAAAATACCAGAAAGTAAAAATTATTATGAAAACTTAAGTAAAGAAATCATACCTTTCTTATTGGCTAGGAATATTATTCCTAATAGGTGATATTCTTCTTGAAGAACGTTTTACTATGAAAAACTCACTAAGAAAAACTCAAGATCTAAAAGTTTTATTGCAAAAACATTCAGTACCAAAATTCAATTATGAAAATTATGAATAAAAAAATTACCATTACGAAAATTTCCATTATGAAAACTTCCACTATGAAAATTTTCAGTACAAAAATTTTCAGTATGAATATTTCCCAGTACAAAAATTTTCATTAATAAAATCTCCATTATGAAAATTTCTATTAAAAAAAATTCCATTGCGAAAATTTCCATGATAAAAATTTTCATTATGAGAATTTCCATTATGAAAATTTACATTATAAGAATTTATTTTATGAAAATTTTCAAGAGACAACTATGAAAAAATATTATTACAAAATTTTTGAAAAACTAACTATGACAAGTTTATAATGAATTTTTTTAAAAACTTCAACAACAGATGTACTCCCCCTATAAAAAGGTGTTTATTAATATAAGAAGATTGGTTCAACAGGAAGTCAATGGAGGAATGTTACCTTACGGTTACCATTCTTAACTTCTGTTTAATGTATTCAAATCTATCGGAGGGTAAAGATTTTGTAAAAATATCAGCAAGTTGATCTTGCGTTCTGATGAATTGAAGAATGATATCAACTTTTAGTGTGTGATCCCTAAGAAATTTATGCCTAATATCTATGTGCTTTGGATGAGAGTGATGTGCAGGGTTTTTACTAAGGGAAATGGCACTTGTGTTATCACACAATATTTGAGTCCTAGTAAAACACAAGCCATAGTATGTGAGTATGTGTTGCATCCACAACACTTGAGCACAATAACTTCTAGCTGCTACATATTCAGATTTAATAGTCGAAAGTGCTATAGAGTGTTGCTTCATGAAAGACCATGAAACTAATTAATCTCCTAAGAAATGACAAGCTTCAGATTTACTCTTTCTATCCATTCTACATCCACCAAAGTCAGCATCTGAAAAACATTTTAGAATAAAATCATTTCAAGAAGTAGAAAATAGTCCTAAATCCATGGTTCCCTTTAAGTAGTGAGAAAATTCTTTTCACTACCTTTAAATGAGATTCCTTAGGATTAGATTGATATCTTGAACATAAGCATACTGATAAAATTATGTCTGGTAGACTAGCAATCAAGTAAAGAAGACATCCTATCATACCTCTAAAAGATGTTTGATCTACTGGTTTCCCAGCTTAATCAAGATCAAATGTGTTTGAGGTACCGATGGGAGTACTTATACTCTTAGTGTTGTCATATCCTTAATTTTTAAGAAGATCTTTAATATAATTATGTTTGGTATATATAGATTCCTCTTGGTTTTTGGGAAATTTGAAAACCAAGGAAAAATGTTAACTCACCCATCATACTCATTTCAAACTCATATTTCATTAGATCCACAAAGGAATAAGTAAAATATTATTGATTTGAACCAAATATAATGTCATCAACATAAATTTGAACAATCAAAACATTTTTATTATCTTTATTTATAAAAAGGGTTGGATCTGTAATTCCCTTAACATAGTTATTTTGAAGTAAAAATCATGTAAGTCTATCATTCCAAGCTCGTGGGGCTTATTTAAGGCCATACAAAGCTTTGGTAAGTCTAAAAACATGATCTAGATGTTTTGTATCACAAATCCATGAGGTTGTTCAACAAAAACATCCTATTGAACATAAACGTTAAGAAAAGAACATTTCACATCCATTTGAAAAAGTTTAAAATTGAAGAATGCTCCAAAGGCTAGTAAAATAAGAATAGATTCAACTCTAGCTACAAGATGATAAGTTTCTTCATAGTCTATTCCTTCTTTTTGATTATATCCTTTAGAAACTAATCTATCTTTATTTCTTACTGTGATTCCATTTTCATCACACTTATTTCTGAAGACCCATTTTACTCCAATTACAGAAGTTTCGTTAGGTCTTTCAACCAAGTTCTAGACTTTATTCCTCATGAATTCATTTAGTTCATCTTGCATGGATTTAACCCAATCATCATCACCTAAAGCTTCATTAGTGATTTTTCGTTCCAATTGGGAAAGGAATTCTAGATGCTCTACTTCATTTCTTAAGGAACTTCTAGTCCTTATGGGTTGATTGACATCACCAATGATACTATCACTAGGATGATTCTTTATAAACGACTGATTTTGGTTTGGTAAAACCTGTTCATTAACATAGAGTAGGAAATCTTATTGGGTAAATGATTCAAAGTATTTTCTTGAAAATTTTCCTTATTATAAGGATCTTCTATCATAGGTTGATAAATAGTTTTTGAAAATACTTCTGAGGATGTAGGTTGGGGTTGTTTAAATACAAAATGATCAGTTTCATGTAATTTAACATGTACTGTCTCTTCAATAGTACAAGTGTTTTTGTTGAAAACTCTATATGCCTTACAAGTTGTGGAGTAGCCTAAGAAAATTACTTCATCAGATTTTGGTGCGAATTTATGAAGATTTTCTTTAGTATTCAGAATTAATACCTTGCAACCAAAAACCTTAAAGTAGGAAAGTCTAGGTTTTCTACCATTCCATAACTCATAAGGAGTTTTATTAAGAAAAGGTCTAATCAAAACTCGATTTATAGTATAACAAGAAGTACTTACAGCTTCATCCCAAAAATGTTTGGCAACAGAATACTCACTCAACATGGTTCTAGTTATCTCTTGAAGAATTCTATTTTTTCTTTCAATAATACTATTCTGTTTAGGTGTTCTGGGTGCTGAGAAGTTGTGAGTAATAACTTTTCTACTACAAAAAGTTTCAAAATCAGAATTATGAAATTCTCCTCTATGATCACTATGAATAGTTTTCAATGGAAGGTTTTTCTCATTTTTAACTTGGGATTTAAAACTTTTGAAATTAGAAAAAGCTTCAGAATTCATTTCTATAAAATAGACCTACATAAATCTGGTGTAATAATCAACCAAGGAAAATACATAATATTTTCCCCCAATGCTTCCAGTTTGTGTAGGACCAAAAAGATCCATATGTACTAGCAATAATGCATCAGTGGTTGAGACTTCACCAATAGATTTAGAACTTGATTTGTGTTTCTTTCCATATTGACAAGGTTCACAGACTTTTGAAGAATAAAATCTATGCTCCGGTAGATCCTTAACTAGTCTCTTCTTAGAAAGTTTGTATATGTTCCTAAGGTTACAGTGTCCTAGCCTTCTATGCCACAACAAAGAATGATCTTCCATTTCACTAAGGAAAGGTAAGACTTGGCTTTTAAGGTCTTATAAGTTTAGTTTGTAAACATTCTATTGCCTTTGGGAAGAAATAATAAAGTCTTCCTTGGAATTTTGTACTAAGCACTTATCGTTCCATTGTAGCTAGTGCATATGTCCAGCTCTCTTGCATTCATAGCATGTAACTTCAGAATATTTCTTGTCTTTCCTTTCCTTCTTCTTATAATTGGATTGAAAGATCATATGTCCAGCTATCTTTTTCATCCTTCGAGCAAGATTTTCTAATTCATTTCATGATGATTCAATTCCACTAGATTCGGAATGGATAACAACATTCTTATATCTGGATCTAGTAACTCTCTTAGGAGTCTTGTCTTTAATATGATTTGAAGTAGTAGTAAAATATACCCTGCTATTTCCATTCTTCTTCTTCACAATATCAGCATCTCTCTTTATTCTAGTCTCATGCTGAAGAAGAGTTCTAAACAGCTCATCAAGGGTAATTTGGGTGATATTTCTATTCTCATCAATTGCAGTACTTTTAGATTCCCACTCATTTGACATGATGTCATTTATCTTGTCAACAAGGTCTTCATCATCCAATCATTTTTCACCCATTTATTTTAAACTATTCAAAATAGTCATGAATATCTATTACACCTTGCATATGGGTTCACCATAAGGAAAACTAAAACCATGATATTCAACTCTAAGAATGGATCTTCTGGCCCCAATTAATTTGGAAGTTCCAAATTGAGTAACTTCTAGTTTCTTTCATATAGAATTTTCTTCTTCACAAGATGAAATTTGGTTATATATATTTCTAGTCATTTAACAATGTAAAGTATTTTGTTCCTTATAATTAAGTTGATATTCTTTCTTTTCTTGATTTTTAAAGGCACATACTTCTTTATCAGGAATTTTGTATCCACCGGTACGCATAACAAAATTTTCAACCCCGTTGTTGATAATGAAAGTATTCATGCGATCTCTCCAATATTCATAATCATTGCCATCAAAGATAGGTGGTCAGGTTGGAATAACATTTTCTATGGAACAAACAATGATTCCTGCCATCTTTAAGAAATGTATTTCCACAAAAACTTGTTAATATAAAAAGATTGTAAACAAGGAAGATATTCTAAGCAAGAAAATATATTGAGTAAAAGTATCTCTATAAAAAAGTTAATCCGAACTATATGAGTTCAAAAAACAGATTCCAAAAAAATATGAATCTGTAAGTGTGAATCCAAATATGTGAATTTGAAAAATTCTATTCCGAGAACTAATTCTCTTTTGAATCTAATCATGAGAATATTTCAGATTGAACCAATTCCTATGATACAAATTGTTAGGATGGTATGACTGAGTATGATATACTCTATAATACCAAATGCAGGATCGAAATAAGAATGATATTCTCATATACAAGAGGGGGTAAATTGTGCCTTTTTTAAAATTCCTTTGGAACTTTTAAGAATGGTTATGTTTAATAAGGTTAAACAAGATAATTCAAAAGACCTCTATAAGTTCTAATCACTTGATAAATTCCAGAAAAGTGATTTCGGAAATGGAACATAACTAAAGTTTACAAAGGTGAAGATTCTACCTTAAAGAGTATAGAATCTAACTAAATCAGAGTACAAGAGTAAGGAAGTACAAGATAGTTATACATTCCTTGACAATATAAATGCAGTGGAAAAACTTATAACAAAACAAGTAACAAGTAATAAGTCTTTTAACCCAAAGATAAGGGTATCCAATAACCATGGATAAAAGTCCCTTGATTAATACTTTCATGAAATTCTGTCTTACTGACACCAAGGTAAGCCCTCGATATAAATATCGGAGTCTATCTTTCTATCCCCGCAAGCCCTCAACTATCAGGTAGTCGATGCCTCTGTCTATCTCAGCAAGGAATACCTCAACTTCAAGGTGTTAGAACCTCTATCTTTCTTTCCCCGGAATCCCTCGATTGTACACAACAGCAATCGGAGCTACACGAAGCAAATCAACACAAGGAAAAGTTTCAACAAGTTGTTTAAACTTTCTGCACGAAGCATGAGAGTTGATAAGAGCCTCTCTCTCTCTAGAAATCACTTCAATAACACTTTGTCAAAGATCAGTGTCAAAGTTGTTGTCCTCTTTTCAAATGAACTTCTATTTATAGGTGCGGCTACAACAGTCATCACCCTCCTCAAACGGTTATACTTTTCCTTGAATTTCGAAGGGACCTGTACACATGTCACTCAAACAACGGTTAGTTGATAACTGAAGGCACGACATCGTTTTATAACAGAACAGGTGAAAGCATAACTAAAACAGATACTCGGAATGTAGAGAAAATGAAATTTTGGAATGTAAGAAAATAAAAGTTCAGAGTCTAACCAAGAATAAATTCAGAGTTTATAATATAAGGATATTCAGATTATTTTTATCAAAAGAATTCGGAGTCGAACTTCATACAAGTTCATATCCATAATGCGTAATTAGAATTCACAATAAAAATTCGTAATGAGAATTCATAATCAGATTTCATCATCAGAATTCGTAATCAGAATTCGTCATCAGAATTCGTAATGACAATTCGTAATCAGAATTCGTCATCAAAATTCGTAATGTGAATTTGTAATCAGAATTCGTAATGAAAATTTTTATTGAGAATTCGTAATCAGAATTCATCATCATAATTATTAGTTATAATTTTATAGAATTTCATAATCAGAATTCGGAGTTGAACTTCATAAAAGTTCATAAAAGGGAATTCGGAGTACAACACCATAAAAGTTCGTAACAGGAATTCAGATCCTAAAACAGAATGTTTCATATCTACGTATTATATGATTCCAAGGTTTTAGATATGAATCTGATTTTTATACTTAATAAAAATATTTATATGAACAATGAAATCAAGGTAGGGGTAAATTTCCTTTTTGAAGAAATTTTCCTTATGGAAGTAAAACAGGGTAAAATGATTTTTTCCTTGAAGTAAGGAGTTTGTGATTTTCAAAACAAGAGGAATGGTCAAGTCATAAGGAATCTTTGATGACTTAACAATCTTCCCCTTATATGAATGAATGGAAAATTCATAAGGAAAACCTTATTGAATCCACACTAAACTCATCAATAACCATAATAACTTATTTTTTGGGATCGAATGATTGGGATATAAAATTGGGGATACTGAGAATGCAGATATGTTTCTCAAATGTTTTCCAAATTCATATAATCAAATCATCATTAACCACCCCAATAATACCCTTCAGGATATATAGTTCTTCATGGATGATTCTTCTACGATTCATGAAGAGTAAATTTGGAATAAGAACAAGGAGTAATTTTAAACACATTTTCACAAAACAAAGGTACCTTTAATAGATAAAGTAAGGATGATGGAGGTTATTTCATATGGGATTCAAAAAATTAATTTTTCAAACTGAGGAGCAAGAATAAATATGTCACAAGTTATAATTGATCCATTAGGGGTCTTATCAATTAGGATTATTTGAATATGAATAATAGTTTAATGAAATATTAAGGAAACATGGTGAGTACTTTTGAAAATGGATACATACTAGTAATTGAAGTGGTGAAGGATGGTGGAGGTATAAAATATCTCAATTATTCTTTGATAATCAACTCGAGGTAAGCATGCCATATGATATCTCGATAAGAATGGTTCTATCAATATAAACCTATTTAGAATGGAATTTTGTACATTGGGAATGATAACACATTGAATATCATTGATGTTGTCACCATTAAACTGAATATGGATGATGTTATAGTTTTAACCATCTAATATGTAAATCATGTGATGTTCATGAAGAAAAATATTTTTTCCCTATTAAAATTTGATTAAATAATGTTCATGTCTCATTATAATAAAGTAGTGATAAAGATTTATAAGTGAAAACATGTTGTAATGAAGTCATTAAATACAAAAAACAACATGTAAATTCTTATCAATGAAACATATAATGAGGAATTTATGACTATCACATCACATATCCTAGATAGTCATTGGAAGAAACATGGAATTAGGTTTTTGGATATGTTTCCAAATAAGTTCTAACAATTCTAGAAGATTATAAGTTATTTCATAGGATTACAATATTATACATACTATTACCGTATTATTGTGTTTTGAGTAACAAACACATTTTTTTTAGATTTATTTTTCATCATTAAAGAGTAAGGGGATCTTAGAGTTGATCCATTATGATATTTTGGATGCATATTTTATATCCCTATTTGGATAAAGGTTTTCAATATCATTTATTAATTACTATTCTAGGATATTTTGGTTGTTCCAAATCAATATAAATGTGAATATTGTTTTTTGTAATCAAAATATTCAGAGTGTGGATGGATCATGAATCTAAAAATAAGAGAAAGTGTTTGAAGATGGAAAATAGTGGATAATATACAAGAAAAGAATTCAATATATTTATCTACAGAAGGAATCAATATGTAGTTCAAGAGGGCATAAAATTATTATCGAAATGGAGTGGTGGAAAAGATTAATAAATACTTTTTGGATAGAATAAGGGAGATATTGAAAACTAAAGAAGTTTCCAAGATATTCTTAAAAGAATTAGTTAAGACTAAATGCTATGTGATCAGTCGAACTACTTCATTAGTGACTAATTTGAAGATTCCCATGGATATTTTTACTGGTAAATTCATTTAAAATTCTTGATTAAATATTTTTTATGTACCATATTTTCAATGTTTAATTACAAGGAATGATAAAAGATAAATTGATGATCCAGGAAATTTATCTTTTTAGGATATGATATCAATGTGAAGGGGTATCATTTTTTAGACTCCATATCCCACAAAATTATCATTAGTAATGACTTAATTCATGTATAAGATAAGGTTAATATTATTATATATATATAATTAGAGTGAGAATACATAAACTATAATAGATGAGGTGGAGGATAAATCAACAAAAGAAAATTTTTCCTCAATGTCATTTCTAGAAAATAATTATCAAGTATAAGTTGAGTATAGACAATAACATTCAACTCAAGAAAAATGATCCCCGATTTATAAATTATACATTATAAATAAGATAAATATTTTTTACTTCTTATGGATAGTGTATGGAGAACCATTTTCTTATCTAGGGGCTACTCATATAATATATGTATCCTTGGGGATGTTGGTGATAAAGGAGGATCATGAAGTCCTATTCAAGATAAATATGTGATATCTGGTTCAATTAACTCACATATGTAATAAAATTATTGAAAATGGGTCTTTAGGATTAATATGGAAGGAATTGACCAAAATTAATGATATCAAAAGATATTGGTGGCCAATAAATATTATCATATGGATGGTATTAATTTAAATGAAATATTTTCTACTTTTGTTAAATTGGAAACTATTTGTATAGTATTATCAATGTGTACTATATATAGTTTTCATCTTGAGTAGTTTTTTTGTGATGATATGTTTTCTCCATAGTAATCTTGATGAAGAAATCTACATGATTCGACCAGATGGTATTAAAGAAGAATAGAAAGATAACATGGATTACAGGTTGAAAAATATATTTATGGTTTCAATATAGTGTTTAGGATTCAGTAGAATTTATTTTATTCATATATATGATTTATGGATATAAAATACTACATTAATATCCTTTTTCTTATTTTAAGAGTTTATATGGTAATTATTTTTACATTATTCTATTGTATGTGGAAAAAATGTTAGATTTAGGCCCTATGAATGATTAAATCCATGAGATAAAGAAATATAATTCTTGGGGGATTTATTTTGTGGACTTGAGAATAAAAAAAGATTCTTTAAATTAAGTTTTATTAAGTTGAAAATAAGGCGATGATATTGAAATTGTAGAATAATAACATAAGGAAGACTGCAACATAATCGGGCCCCTATTACTATTAATATCATGTTATCCTCTACAATTAGTCCTATAAGTAAATAACATTGGATATATAGGTATTGGGTATTTTATGAATCTTTTGAGGGGAGTTTTATTTTCATTATGGTCTTTACTAGACCAATCATTTTATATGTTGTGGAAGATGTTTTTCGGTATAGAGAGATTCTTGATGGGAGAATTAGATAACAGTGAAAATGATATTGATAAACGTAAAGGACTCCTAAAATGCGACATTATTTTATGGATTATCATATACCATTATTATAGGATATAATTATTCAATTTTTATGGTGATTATAATAGGATTAGATATACTAATACTTATTTGTTTACTCTTAAAAGGGGATATATGACATGGATTTCAATTTTACAATTAGTTTTTGTGTTATCAACTATTTTGGAATTATAACTCGTCCTTAAATAGGATTGAAAAGAGTCCACTAGAATATGAAGGTTATTAGAGGTTCTCAACCCTAAACATCTATATATTCCATTTTTTGATATTTATTTGACCTTGGAAACTTAATGGTATACTTATTTTCAATCCATGGTAATTAAAATTTGTAAATAGTACCACTTTATTCAAGATGTACTTCAAAAGGGATTTATAAATATAGAGAATATTAATAATAAAGAAAATATATCACATAATCTTCTGAATATAATTGAATTTTATTAGTAAATATGGTGATGATATTTGAGAAACCTTAATGAGACATGAACAACATGATTTGGATAAAAAAAGGATGTGTGGAGATGTGATTAGTTCTCAATGAATCTCTGTATGGGAGATATGTCGATATCAATTTTCTCCTAGATGGGTACCTTACCCCAAAATTTATTAAGGGTTGTTGGTGGTGGTATATGAGTGGGTGGCCAAGCCCCACCAACCCATACATAGGGGAATTCATCATAGAGGTTATTTATACTTGTAAAAGAGAGAGAACTAAACCTAGTTTTAGTATCAAATTCAATATTCAGTTCAACCGATTTTATTTGAGTTTTATTTGTGAGGAAATATTCTCTACTTATTCATGATAGATAATTACTACTATATTTTCATTATAATATAGATAGAATATATGAACCCAAATTTTACCATAGTGAGATCCAAATATTTTCCTATGGTTTTTACCCCATTCTTTAAGGGTTTTCCCACACTATATGTGGTGAAATTTTTTCTAAATTTTTGTAACATTATCATTATCACCAAATTATCGCAACACCAGTGATCAAATAATTTTAAAACCCAATATTTTATTTCTCATCAGGCTATTTCAAAATAATTAATGAATTTTTAATATTAAATGATTTTTTAAGAATGAAGAATTATACATTTATAGATCTAGGAAATCATATATTTCAATTTTAAAATGTTAATTTCATGAAAAAATTTATTAACTATGTGTTATTATATTTGTTCTAGAAAAATAATATAGTAAATGCAGAGAAAAAGTACATGATCTATTTTCATGGATCACAAAGTGGTCTTTATTTTAGGGATATTGTTGGAGCCACCCATAACATTATTAATTTATTAAATTATTTTTAACTAATTCAAGAATAATTATAACTTTCATAATTATTTTTATTTAAATTTTATTTTTTTTATAATATTTATTTAAAAATGGTTATGAGTAATCATGTGATATACGTGAATGGGGTTCTACTAAGGGGACAATTCCATTTGCCACAGTTGGTGCATGGGCAGTTTGACCATGAGGGGTCCTTGGGAAAACCATGTGTCATGGTTTTGGGTATCTAGTGCTAACATAAAGGCTTTATCATAGTAGGTGAAAAAGTGTGGGTTTACCAAAATTTAAAAATTTCAATATTAAAATATACCTAAAATGATAAATAAAAAAACTCACTCACCTTTTCCCTCCTTATCTCAATTATGACTAAACCCCTAGAGAGAGTCCCCTTCATGTTAAACCCCCCACCCCCAATCACTCTTCTATGATAGAAGACCATTATTTATGACTTTGTGTCTAGTCTTACAAGGTATGGGTTTCTTCTTCACCATTAAATTCTTTTCTTCCCCCTTTCCCATGATTTTACTTTCTTCTCATGCATTTTGAATCTTGGCCAAACACTTGGGGTTTTGGGATTCCCAATTTTAGCATCACTTAATGGTTTTACGGTTATTGTGGTTCCCTTTGTATTTTTTAAGAATCCTTCAAAAATGGTGGTGAGTTTCAGACCATTTTGGCATTTCCAACACTAATTTATGGTAGGTGTTTCTATATAATCCCTTATAATTGATGCTATAAATTCATGGTAGTTTTTAAATCATTTAATTGAGTTAAAGAATATATTTCATTATCTTAGTGGGTTTCTTTCTTCCTTTTAATTTCTTTTTCTCTTGGAATGGGCTTAGGCCACATGCCAAGTGATGGTAAAATTTCACTAGTATATTTTTAAAAACATTTATGTGTTTAGAAATTTTACATATAGAATTATGTATACCCTAAAAACCCATATTGAATTTAATAATTTTATAAAATTGTATATATAAATGGTATTGCCCTTGTTTACATTCTATGGGTTCGATTAAATACATATTTGACTTTTATAAAGGTAATAAAATATTTTTTTAAAATCATTTTTAATATCAATTTCATTTTTAAAATTGAATAGTTTATTTCAATGCCCTATTTTATATATAGTGGGTATTTTTCCATATTTTGAAATTATTTTGATACCCTCATCTCATAGTATTTTGAAATATCTTTTATAATTGGAATGAGTGTATTTATAAAACGTTTCTTAGACTTTTTTAATTCCGTTGAAATGAAATATTTATTTAAATAGTGAACTTAAAGGAAGGATTTAGATTTTAAAATATACTTTCAAAGTGTTGTGTGGTAATTTTCCCTTCAAAGGATTTAAAATTTGGACTTCAATTCTCATATTAAATTAGTTTATCAAAATTGGATTTGAGACTACCCTTTCATGTGTGTTTGAAAATGATTTTAATCTAGTGAGAAAATAGATTAACATTCCAAATCTTAGGTTTTGATGGCTAGTTTGGCACTTTATGTTTTTCTCAATGCATGAAGCCCTTTTAATGTCATGTGAGATTTTTTTCCTATTATGGTGTGTGACCTCATGGGGGATGATTTATATTTATATATAGATAATGATTCTAAATAATGAATGTATGTTTTGGGATTTTTATTTTGAGGGAATAATATGTGAGTTGTGGGTTATTTTCAAATGATTTATATTTGATACATGTGATTCATAATTGCTAAAATCATTACTTGAAATACCAAGGGAGTCATAGGGATATTTTAGATGACATACGTTTAGGAAAATACTAGTACTGACAGGGGGTTAAATAGGGTGTATTTCCTTGTTAAACCAATATGGTTAGGCTGAAAGGGGTAATCGGACTTTTTCTAGGGATTTTCATTTATCCCATGGATGAAGTCCTTCCAGGGATAGTTATTTTTGGTGACTTAATTGGATGACTAGGTTCAATACATTAGAATTAATTGTAACATAGGTTCCTTGTATCCTGTTTTTGTCCTATATTACTATATCCAAATGAAAAATCCCTTAATTATATGTCCTTTTTAAGACACTTTAACTAAGTTATCCTTATGATTTGATTTTAGTTCCCCTAATTCATTTTACCATTTGCGCCATCATTTTTTTATATTATTTTTATTGCGATTCATTGATTTTATGGTTCTTATGTGTGACTTGTGTATCAAACGTACTTTGTTGTTATCTACTTTCCAATAGGTTGTTTTTATAAGGATTGAATGTGTCGTGTATATAGTAAATAGTTTTTTAAAACAATATTTAAGATATGGTTTCCCGAAAAATGTTTTATGAAAAATGAGTTTTTATGGGATTATTAAAAGGGGGAAATTTAAACATGCTTTTTTTTCTAAGGTTTTAAGGCCCCTTTCCTTGGTTAAATGTTTAATTTAAAATATTTTATCATCCCAACTTTTATTTTATAAAAAAAGTGATGTTTGTGTTGAAATGACCATGTGAAATGTTTCATGATTTTTTTTCTAGAGAATATTAAAATGAAAATTATATATCATGTTCAAACATTAATTTTAATAAATATTTCACTTAGGGTTTTACATTGATTCAGTGGATAATAGCATCTAATTGTGTGCTATTGTTCTCTCTCTTTTTATATAAAAATTGAAGGTTCTGGGTTTTGCTTCAGACTAATCATTCCACATCAATTTATTTTGGTACATGTGGTGAGTAATTTATCTTACCATATTCCACATGTGGTACATATTAATCGATTTCATAAGACCTATTTTTAAATTTATATAATGTACAGAATGATTCCCTTTATATGATTTACATTAGTTAATTAGACAATTAGTACTTTATGCAGATGAAGGGCAGTGAAATTTATTTGTGGATAAAGAAAATGAATCTGGATGAATTTTTTTGATAAAATCTGAATTACAAGGGAGGGATATTGTGGTTGATCTGAGGGATAGTTCATTTACTTTCCATTAATCATTTAGTTACTTATTTTTTATTCATATGTATATGATTTAGTAAAAAAAATATTATATATATTAGAAATTATAGTGTTTTTGTCATTTTTACTCTGATTATATGGATAAATTGTTCCCATGTGTGTTAATGTGATGTAAAGGAACTCGTTTTGCAACATGTAGGGATCAGAAACACTGTTTGGGCATGTGATTGGCTAGGTTAGCCATCCATTAGATTGAAAACCCATTTTTGTTCATTAAAATTTTAATTAGACCATGTTTTTTCTTTCACTAATTACCTAAGATCTATTATGAGTATATCTATAGTTAATTGTTGTGTCATGGTAATATTTATTTCAATTTTTTTTGTTTGCAATAATTAGTTTGGTTTTGATTTTTTATTTGATCCCTACCCTTTTTCATTATGTCTTTATTACCATGTGAACTTGTATTTGAATGTTGAATTCATATTTTATGGATTTAGTATTGATTTTTTTATCATTATTTCCACAATTTGAGTTACCTTGGGGGTCAAGATGGATTTTTGGGATATGTATTGAATATAGATTAGTGGAATGAGGTTTTTTTCATGACTTAATTAAATGGGGAAGCAACCAAATTCCCAATCATTCAAGAGTTATAGTTATTATTTTATGATAAGACAATGGCACATCAATCCGTGTGTCCATGTTAGGAATGGTTTTTCATATCATGTGGCTTTTTATTTAGGATACTCTAGAGAGACACCTAAAGGAAATAGAATTGCTAAGTATATTTTTATGATATGTCAATAGTGTGTTTCTTTTTGATAGATTTATGGTGTCCCTCCTTTTGGAATTATTGCTGTGTGAAAAAAAATTCTGAAAAAGGATGATTTTATGGAAAATTATTTTGACTTTAATGGAATCCTTTTAATTTTTTTATAAAAAATATTTTAAATTTCCAAAAAATATTTTTTTTGGTATTTAAACATTTATGCTTGTTTATAAAAATAAATTGGTCTTTGAGAAAACATTTTTTTCTAAAAAACCATTGAATGATTAATTATATCTTAATTTGGAACCCATGGGATAATTTTAAAAATTTATTATTCTCATTTATTAAAAATTAAGTGGGAAAATTTTAAAATGATTTATTGAATAGGAATTAATAAACTCGGGTGGTTTTATAACTAGGTGAAAGTTGTTTTCAATTTACTGATGGGATTAGGATTTTAAAAACAAATAATTTGTTTCCAAATAAGTTGAGTGTATTAAATAATCTTTTTCATATTGAAAAATATATTTCCATCCTCAAGGAACATTATGTTTTTAATAGAAATTAGATTTTTTCTTATGGGTTGCTTTTTTTTTCTCAACGTCTTTAGATTTTAACCTTTTGTGAAGGTTGATAAAATTTGATGTGATTTATGGAACAGTCCTAGGTTGGGTAGATATTTTGTTGTATATAATGTATACCTCTCAGAAATATCTCAGTTAAGGTAGAGTTGTTTTCATCAATGGTAGATCCTACCTTGTTTTTGTCAATTTCATATACTCTAAGTGGAGTGGAAAGTGTTCTTTTTCGTTTTTAGTGATGTTATTGTGTGTTACATACCAATTTAATTTGGTGAACTATTTCAGGTGAGACTTGGATAGTCATTTAGTTTTAATTAATGAGTATCCATTTTCATGATCTTTTGGGATGATGTCTTACCTATTGGATTCATGCTCGATGGGTTTAGCACTTCATATTCTTGAGTTAGATTTGTTCTTGGTTTCACTTTTTGATATGTTTTGTTTTATATATCAATTATTTTCAATATAATAATTTTTTTATAGTTTTTATTGTTTTTATGTGTTTATTCCTTCAACTCTTTATGAGTGTTGTGCAAGTTTTGGTAATATTTTCCTTGTGGTGAGGGCCCTATTTGATTTTTATTTATTTATTTGACATGGGATGGCCTTGGGTGAGTGATTTGTGTGGCTAGAACCGATGTGGAATTATTTGAGGTCATGATTTAGCCCGTTTAAGAACAATTTTGGTTATTTTCTCCATGAGAGGGTATCCTGGGTATGAGGTCCTTATTTATTATATTTTCTCTTGTAGTGGGATACAAGGTTATCACCCATGCAGTTTCATTGTTTAATTTTTTTGTTTAACTAGTTAATGGTTGGTATTTTTTGTTATTTGAGGTTTTTAGTGACCATGTCTTATGAAATTTGGTGTTTTTAAATGTTTTTGTGGTGGTTAATTTTACAGAACTGATATTAGAATTATTTATGTTTCCTCTCTAGAGATGAACCAATTTAAATATGTATGTGGATAGTGTGATATTGTGGTTTCCCTGACAATTGTGGTTAATTTTTTATAATCTTGGTGATCTTCCCTTTGTTTTAGTTTTCATTTTTTGATTCACTATTTAGATCAATTCTAAATAGTAGAAAGAACTTTTTTCATTATCCCATCATTTATTATTCATTATTGGATGCTCAGTGTTGATCACGAATCTGAATGGCCTGAAGGACTTCTTTTTTTTTTATGGATAATCCTCCATTTAAGGGTTTAAGGGGAACCTGTACATGACCCGTACGCCAAAGGCACAAGGGCCGACAAACCCGCAATACATGATCTGAATGCCTAGAGGCATACCATTCTCACTACATGACCTATAGGCCCAGCCCACTTGAACTACCTCTCCCCATATTTCTGCATCATTGATCACCTAGATCCCCACCTTGCATTGCTGATTGGCCAGCATTGCCCCGTACAAAGCTGCACGGTGCCTGGTCCCGATGGTGGCTACCATACCCTCTCATTCTTCCAATTCGGTTAGCTCTGCATCTAGAGGATGCTACTCCGGTTGCTCTGATCCACTTCTAGGGAATGTTCTATGTGAACTAGGATACTCCATGGTCTATGTAACCCGAATTCCCTATGGCCTGAAGGTCTTTGATGACCCAAAGGCCCTGGAGACCCGTATGCCCAAACCGGTGGCCCGAAGGCCCAAATCGGGTGAATTGTTCCAGCCGCTACAGTGCAAAATAGTAACTGCTACAGTACCTTCTACAGTCCTGCTATAGTAACTCGGAAATTCGCCTCTGCCCGGTTTTGAATTTGGGTCTCTTGGATGCCAAACAGGAGCCCTTACCACTCAGGTACGGGCTCATTGGCCAGTGTTGATCCCTGTTTCTGGTAGTTATAATATTAAAAAATTGTTAATTGAGGGATGGATTGGGATTGAGGTTTTTGTGACATTTGTATCTCTTTATTTTTCTCCAAAACATTAAAATTATTATGAATTAGTGATAAATTATTTTCTTTTTTAATTACCTTTATCTTGACTAAGGACTTTGTAAGGGTATCAAATGGCAGAGTTGTAAGAATAATAACACCCTACAATGAAATTATTGGTATATTTAAATTATTTAAAATTAATTTTGTGATAAATAAAATTTTTATAAGTCTTATCCTTTAAATTTAACATTTCTTTATGTTTATTTATAGCTCACGGGTTATGCACATTTAAGAGTAACTATATAGTAACAATGCATGTGCTTCTGTTAAGGGGAAAGTTCTATTTGACATAGTTAGAGAATATGTAGTTGGACATTGTGATGTCTTAGGTTAAACATTGTTCCTTGTATTTTTGGTGTCTAATGTGGGAAACATAATTTCCACATGGTTTGGAAAACCATGTGGGTTTCCTAGTTTTTAAAAATCTCAAATTTACAAATTTCTTAATAATGAAAAATAAATAAAAGCAACCAATCACCTCTCTCATCCCTATATTATATGTGACACATCCATAAAGGGATACCCCCCTTCATTCAACACCACCCCAACCTAATTTCCATTATTCATCATAATTTAAATTGAGATCTTCCTAGGTAGGGGTTTCTTCTCCTTTATTGCATTATTTTATCCTATTTTCATGAGATTTTCCTTTACCCTCTTATGGTGTTTGATTTGAATAAACCACAGGGGTGTTGAGATAACTGATTTTAATGTTGGATAATTTTTTAGGGTTTTTGTGGGTACTATTGTGTTTGTTCGGGCCTCTTCTACTAAAGGATATGTGTTTTACACAATTTTGGCTCACCCACCACTACCTTGAGGTAGTTTTTTCTTTATAACTCCCTTATTATTAAAGTTATAAATTTCATGCATGTTTAAATTCCCTTTTTAAATTTCAAATTATATTTTAGGCCTATAGTAGAAATATGTAACTAGTTGGATGATTTATTCACATAGCATGGTCTTACGTTACATGTAAAGTTCTTGTAAAATTTACCAAGTGGGTCTTTAAAAATAATTGGGTGTTTTAAAACTTATATTTTAGAATTGAATTTATTTGGAATACCATTTTTTATTTAATTAGTTTTTAACAAGTTTTAAATAATTGGCATGAATATTGGCCACATGGAAGGTGTTGGATTAAATACTCACTTGGATTTTATAAATGGTTTTAAATACTAAAAAATATTTTTTATTCCCCTTCCATTTTGAAAAGGGTTAAATTACTTTTAATGGATTATTTTATAAATTTTTTGGATTTGTACAATTATTGAAATTATTTTGTGACCATAGGCCCCATGAAGTTTTGAAATAACCTTTAAAAGGTGAATGAGTATTTTTGGGAAAATGGTGCTTGAACAATTTTTATTTCTTTGAAAGAGGCATAATTATTTACAAATTGAACATCATTGAAAGAGTAATATTTACAAATGGGATTTCAGTGTGTTATGTGATAATTTTTTTTAAAAGGATCCGTGAAATGTGTATTACATGTTGGTTTTGAAATTAGTTTTTCAAAACGTGTTTTTAGAATTTATTTTCAATTGTGTTTGGATGTGATATTCATGTGGCGGAGAAATAGATTGGAATTCAAAGATTTACATTTTGAAGGCATTTTTGAAAGTTTCAATTTTTTTAATGTATGGTTACTTTATTAAGAACTATGTGATTTTATTTCTTTTTGTGGCTAGAAACCCCATGTGGGATGCTTTATATTGATATGTACATAATAATGGTTATGAATGGATGTTTTTTGGGGGGTTTTGATTGTGAGGGAACAATATGTCAGTTGTGAGATATTTTCAAATGTTTTATATTTTATATATATGACTCATGATTTATCAAATCCTTAATATACATTCCCCTTGAATCGTGAGAATATAGTAGATGACTTGTAAGAGGTAAAACCCTATTGAATGTAGTGAGTTGACTAGAGAGTGTTTTTGGATACATAGAGATGGTTACTCCTAAAGGGGTAGCTAGACTTTATGATAGAGATCCTCTTTTCTACCATATATGGGGGTGTTATAGGGATGGTTATTTCCGATGAATTTTATGGGACTACTGGGGAAGAGATAGGATCTAGAGTTCTATCCTAGGATGCATGTTTCAAATTTAGGTCTTGTAATACTAGATCTAATGGAATATGCACATGAATCTAGGTCCCTTTTAGAAAACTATCGGGGTGTTTTCCATGTGATTCTTTGTACTTTCCCAAGCTCATTTTACCATTGGAACCATTTATTGATTGTATTGTATTGATAATATTTCCATGATTTTATGGATCCTATGTGTGAAATGTGTATCAAAATTAGGGTGTGTTGATTATATTCAAACAATTTATTTTTATATGGTATGAATGTGTGTTTTATAAAGGAGAATGATATGATATTTTAAAAAAGTGATTTTATGAAATAGCTTCCCATGAAATTGTTTCTAAAAATAAATATTTATTAGGATGTTTAGAAGAGGGAAATGTTGACTATGTTTTTTTCCAAGTTATAAAGGATATTTTAATTTTTTTTTATTTTATTTTTAAATATATCATCATCCTTTTTATGTTTTTTTAAAAAAAGTGATTGTTGTGAAAAAATGATCATGTTACTTATATATTAGTTTTTTCTAAAGAATCTAAAAACATATATAATGAAATAATTTCAAACTAACACTTTATAAACTATTTCATTAGTCGGTTTCGATCGGTTAGGTTGCGGGAGGTAGCCTAATAAGTTTTTTCTCCTACATCAATTTATCAATGTTTTATGTTAATGTATTTAATTTAGATTACTCTTTGAGTATTTGGTTTATTTAGGGACTTGAGGTGAGTCATTTTCTTTTATGGAATCTGGATTGTGGTTACCATTACATTATTTCAAAGGGAATGTTTTTAATTTTATATAATTTTCAAAAAAAATTACTTTATTTGATATACTTTGTCAAATTTTGATTTCACAACTTTATATAGATTAAGGGTAGTAAAATACACCGGTGGCCAAATCACGTGCATTTGGGGGAGGCTTTTGTGTGTCTATGAATTTTTAGGGAGTGATATTGGTGTCTAGTGGAAGGATTGTCTGTTTACTTTTCTATACAAATTTAATTAACTCTTTTTTGATTCATTCATTTATAATTTGTTATGGATTTCTAATATACAGATGTGTCCTTATATCGTTTTGTTAGTTGTCTACTATTCTTTTATGTGGGTTATTAAGAAAAACATTTCTAATGTCTATTCATGTGATTCCTAGGAACTAGTTTCCATCCCATGGGGATCAATAAAGCCCTTCAATCTTGTGGAGGGATAGTTTAGAAATCCATTGTATGGATGAATCCGGTCGGTTCATTACAAATCTGTATAAGAAACTGATGTTTCAAATTTCACCATTCCCTGATTTACATCATATATATATATATATATATTATTATAATAATCCAGGGAAATATAATAGAGGGTCATTATATATATATATTTGGATGACTTATAAATTCTATATTTTAGGATAAATACCTATATAAGTAATTGTAAAAATGGATTTCCTATCTAAGAATTCAATTTTTTAATTTTCTAGAAAATCAACTTTAATGGGCTTAGTTGGAACCATCCAAAATATCAAAAAACATAAAAAACCATTATAAATTAAAAAAATCATTCATAAAAAAGTTTCATAAACATTAAAAATATATTGAACATCTATAAATGAAAAACTAACTAGATTCCCCTCCAATTATAAACAAGATCCGTGGCTCCTTCTACAAGCCATCCACATCTATAAGCAATTATAAATATCATGAATTATCATAAAAAATAATAAATTAATAATTAGGCATGATAATACTTAAAATGTGTTTCTTAATTTATCAAACTCTATGAAGTACTCTCTAGGAAATATGGATCAATTGGTCCTTTAATAATAATTTCTCTACATTGTAACTGTGTACAACAATCATGTATTCTATAATGATGGTAGAAGTGAAGTCCATAAGAACTAGATAATCATCGAAAGAGATATGTTTATATTGAAGTTTATTAAAGATGCAATTAATATGGTTTATAAACTATAACTTCTATTTACCTTTGATTTTTCAATAGAGTATGAGCTTCACCACATTGGATTTACCCTCAGGAAACAATATTTTACATCTATTTCTTGATTTTATATTCACTTCATATGTTTCCTTTAAAAATTTATCAAAGGAGGTCCTCATAAGTTAATTATCATGGAAATGAAATTAAATGTTCCACATTACCTATTTAATTGTATTTTTTTTACCAACATAAATTTTTATCATTTCTGGGTTAACCAATTTATTCAATTATTTTGGCCCACCCAAATTGAAAGGACCTTTATATTTTTCTGAAACAAACATTTTCATCGTATTACAATAAATATCTTTCTGATTAGTAAAATATTTTTTTATTCCTTATATAATAAAAAAATCTTTTATGGGTGATTTTTATTATTATAATACTATAATGGGAGGGTAAATGAATTAGTCATATTTTCATTTATTATAATCACATTTGTGTTAGATATGGAGGTTTATCTTTAGTCATTTAAATAATTTAATTTTTTAAATTCATGAAAATTTATATTAATGAAATGAAATATAATTTATAATTTAGATTATATGGTTTTAGTTTTTTGTAGGAATAGTATATTTATGGTTTTTCTTTAAATAAGTATTATTTTGAATCAAATGGTTGTTAAATTAATTAATAATCTAGACAAAGAAGTTCATCATTTTAATAATTAGATGATATGTATTTGTACAAAGGAATTTTTTTATTTAATTAATATAATATTCATATATTCATTGTAATATTTTAGTTCCATTGAATCCATGATGTTGGAAATTATAATTTATAGAACTTCCCATAATTATTTTTTGTAATTTTTCATTAATTATTGTT
This sequence comes from Viscum album, assembly GCA_963277665.1. Taxonomy (NCBI): domain Eukaryota; kingdom Viridiplantae; phylum Streptophyta; class Magnoliopsida; order Santalales; family Viscaceae; genus Viscum; species Viscum album. The sequence goes on from OY728123.1 coordinate 675,408,555, forward strand.
CATTTTTTATTAAAATAGAAACCTAAGTCACTAATGATATAAAATTATTACTTTACAAATCATTTTTTTCAATTGAGGTCAATATCTTCTCTATATTAAAGACCATAGGTTTTCCATTCTACTAATCTTGAAGGTTTTACTATATAATATTTTTTTTATGATTTTTTCAAATTTAAAAAATGGTTGTCACTAATAATACCAATGTACATATACCATAATAACATTATATATGTGACATATCCAAATATAGGCATAAATGGAATTTAATTTATGTGAAAATATTTGTATTTTAAGAATTAAAACTATCATTCATAAGGATTACAATATGTAAAATTACAAGACAACACTTTTTATACTTTTACGTGATAACAATACTACGAACCTTATAAATATAATTATTTTTTATGATTAAATCTCTATATATCTGTAAAATATATATATATAAATCTTCCCCATGTCATATGAAAATTATTTTTTTCTCACCAAGATTTCATAGAAATTAAATTTGGGGTATCATTTAGGATTAGTAGTATGACATCCCACTAAAACACCAGAAACATAATAGTCCTCCAACTATCACTTCTACATGCACATGATTCATAATTTCTTAATTTCAAACTAAAATAATTAATAAAATAAAAATAAAATACTATAACTCTAGGAATATTTATTCAATTCATAAATATATTATTTCAATTTCCCACTTTTACAACACCATTTAAAAACATAAATGGTTTATGAGGTTTTCTATACAAGAAATTTGATAAATTAATTTTAATAAGATTTTATTTGAAATATATTTCCAAAATTTTTATTCATATAATGTTACACATATTATGAATATACTTATATATTTTATTGTGCTTCCTAGTGAGAAGGATTCATCCTATCACACACCATTAGTTTATTCGTTACACTTCAACACCAAGTCCGAATTATATATATAAATTCAAATATATTTTATATTTTTTAAAAAATACCCTCTTAGAACTTATATTTAATTATAATTTTGGATGGATAACCAAGTTCCATATGTTCCTTTTATATATTCTATACATTAAAAATTTCATGGAACGTAATAATTTTTCTGAATTAATCCTCTTGATGGAAACATTATAGGAACTTTGTTAATATTATATGAAATCAAAATCATCCTCGTTTACAAAAAAAAATCTTCTAACATAGGATCTCAATGGTTTTAACCAAACCATTGATGTTATATAAATAAAAAATGTAAATTCTATTTTAATACATTATTATAGAACCATCTCATTTAAAATGATATAAAAAAATGAATATATATTGGTATTTGATATAAATAATATATAATTTCCCCTCCCTAACTCCTCTAAAAATGTAATGGACATGACCTTTACAACCCATTCCTTTGAGTGATTGTGGTGTAAAATGTGTTTTCAAGATTTGTAGGGGGAGTGCTACTAATCAAAGATGAAATTTATTCTCAAAATAATAGGATACAACATGGTGGTTTGGGTGGTGGTGTGAGGGGTTTGGATATAGTGGAGGTGTTAAGAAATAATAAAAATCATTGATAAAATTTTTTTAGAGCTCAATATTCGAATTTTCTATTCTAAAAAATGGGTATTTTTAGTGCTAAAAAATCAATGACATATTAAGTGATGATAAAGGGAGTGTCTTTTATCAGTGATGAAATAGAAATGATAATTAAATTCATTATGGGAACTAAAAAAGTGAAAATAATGTTATCATTTATATGTGCTTTTTATCATTGATAAACAAGCCCTTTATCATTTTTTTCTTTTTATAATTGGTTGGTTTATTCGCAAATTTTTATTTTTGACAACGACTGTGTTTATCAATGCTAAGAAGGCCTTGATAAAATTAGAAATATTATATTATTTAATTTTTTAGGTCTCTACCCAAGAACAACCCAACTCATTGTAAGCACATGATTCCCCATTTAGAAATTCTTACCGAGAACAATCCCCCCTTCCACTCACACACAATTTCACCCCCTGCCACCCTTATTAGCGATCAACCCCCCTTTGTCAGTACTACACCCTCCCTACTCAGACCCATGTTCATGGATTTGATCTGGGTCATTCTTGTACAAATTGAACTCACATACCATTTATCTATCTTGTTTCCTATGATATTTTTATATATATCATTTTATTTATATATCTTCAAAAAAAATCTTTCTCTATGAAATTATATAATAATTTTAAAATACATTTTTAAAATAAGTGTGTGCTTATATATATACACATTTTTATATTTATATATTTAATATTTATGTATGTTTGGTTAAATATATTATATATTAATACTCATTTGCAGTCAGAATGGTGGTCGAGTGATACTCGGTGTCTACCAATGCATTAGGTGACCTGGGATCTATTCCCAACTACAATATCTTTAACCCTTGTGTGGGTTGGTATTATATGTAAAAAATTATTGGATGAATTCCAATAGTGATAATGGACGTTACAGAGGCAAGTGGGATGTGATGATTGGCATCTTTTCAAATAAGAAATGAGCGAGGGAAAGACAACAGACGATAGAGGATGTTCACATCATGGGTCATGTTGACTATTGATAGTGATCCTGAGAGAACAATATAATTAAATGGGACTAGATGAATTATATCAATAGGATGAAAGTGTGAATATGAGAAGGATATGGGGGTTCATAGTTCGGTGCACGTGACTTTTATTGGAGATATGTCTCAGTCTGAAGGGCAGTGGGATCCATTACAAATGATGATGATGGGAGGATCCCATAACGATGTCAGTTATAGAATGTCCCATTGTATAGGCTTCGTACAATAGCTTTGGGCCCTTTGTTCCACCTATTAATTTAGAATATTGACCAGTTTTATTTGGATTTATTATCCTTGGGCATGCAAGGTCATGTAATGGGTTCCCTCAGCCTAGTAAAAAATGAGGGAGTTTCATTGGATTAATAAAATAGAGGGAGGGCTTCCCTTGAATAATTTAATATATATATATATATATATATACATTTATATATATAATTATATATAATAATATTTATTTATTTATTAAAAAATAAAAACACATGTTTATTTATATATAAATAATTTATATAGATATATATATAAATTTATAAGGACAACAAAATAGTTAGATATTTCTAAATAAAATTAATAATAATTATTTCCATAAGGATTATATATTTTAATATATATTTTGTATTTAAATAAGATTAAATATTTATTTAAATAATTAAATTTCTATATGTGTATATATACAAATTTGAAAATATATAATTATAATTATAAGAAAAATTAAAATATAAAAAATGATACAATTTGAACACCATAATATCTATATAAATTTAGGCCCTACGAATAATGTCAATCTATATTGAAAGAAGACTATAATACCCTTTTAAATGAAGTTGGAACTATAAATAATAATTAAAAAAATTGAGGGTATCCCAAACAAAAAATCAGTTTTGGAGGCCTTATGATCATTTTTTACTGAGAAAAAAATAAATATCATTCCCCCAAGATTTTAATGATGTATATATATTTTTATGATTATATTTTAAATCTCACAGATCTAAAAGATACACCAAGATAGATTTTTTTGGCCTATTGAATTTCATAAACATTTTCCAACATTTTTTATAATAAAAAATGATTCATTAATATTTTATATAACTAATATGATATTAATTACCTATAACTGAATTCAAATGAGAAAATTATAAATTTATATAAATTTTAAAATATTTTATAGATCATCTATCACTTAATCTATGAAATATTGTATCTAAATACATATTTAGTATTATATATATCATATTTCAGAAAATATATTTTATATATCAATATAAATATATATTTATTAAAAAATATGATGATTAAATATATATAAATTTTTTATTTTATCAGTAATATGAAAATAAGTGATAAATACTTTCATTTATTTGAACCTTAAGAAATGTGTTGATAAATGGAACCATTTACCAATGTTAATAAATAAGGATAATGGTTTCATTTTATCAGAAAATTTTTTATCACTAATAATGATACCCTTTTTCATATATTTTAGCTTGCACTAATAAAAGTATATCCTTGAATATGAATGATTATACATTAGTGATTCCTCTGACCATCCCTTTTATATGAACATGATTAATCATTGTTAACATTAAAACAAACCCCATTAATAAAATCATCATAATGTATAGTAAAACTCCAATAATCCTTATTTAATCCATAAATTTATTTTTTCAATTTCAGACTTGTTTACCACCATTTAAAGAAAAAAAACAATATAGGTTACTATATACATTACATTTAATAAATTTAAATTAATTAAATTATAATTGACTTCTATTTAATATATTTTATAGTTATATAATGTCACATATATCAAGAAAAATTGATATAGTCTCTACCATGGTTCCTAGTGATAAGGATTCTTTCTATCAAACACTATGAGACTATTTGGAACACCTCCCCAATAAGTCGTCCATAGAGGTATATAGTCAACCATATTTCTCATGTTTTTCAAAATATGTACTAAAAACTTATAGTTCATCATATTTTTTGTGGAATAACTAACTTCCATAAATGATCTATGCCCGTGGTATTCAATTCGTATTTCATGGTAGGTAACAGTTTTTTATAATTAAACCTTTTGATGGCCTTATTAAAGGAATATTGGTAATAATATATAAACTCAAAGTCATTATCATGTTACACAATAAAATCATATCTCTTATCATGTGAGTGAATACTATCAAATAATTGAATTTATTATAATACATGATTCACTAATGTTTTTAAATGTTATTATGGAACCATCTATTTTTCCATGACATGAACACTCATATATGTTTGTATTGGATATAAATAAGTTCTAATTTCTTATTACTCGTAACTCTATAAATGTAATATCATAAACCTTTATAGACAATTCCATTGAGTGATTATGGGGTTAAAGGTGTTGGGTAGAGTTTGATTAGTATTATTTTATTGAAGTTGAGATTTTATCTAGGAACAAGAGGTTGTGAAGTTGTTCTTTAGGACACCAAAAAGGGTGGGGTGGCTATAATAAAGGTTCATATTTTCTATCAAGGTATCATAGTTTGGATTGGATGTTTCAGTGTGAATATCTGGGAAAAATTACTAGTTTTCTTTCTAGGATGTTGTTAATTGTGTGGAAAGGTGTTTCTTGGTGCTAATGATTCATATAATGAATGGAAGAACTGTTATGATATTCTTATGAATTATTCATATTTCTCTATTATTAATTATTTGGCCATAAAATATATTATACCATTATAACATGGGTGTTTTATTATAGAATATGAGAATTTTTGTAGTATTTTAAGTAATAAAATAGAGGTATCATTCATAGAATAAAGTTTCCTTGATAATATTGGAGGATTCAAAGGATGGGACTTCACAGTGTGGTCATGGAATCCGTGAAGAGATGCTTTAGAGACTGATGTTCTATGGTTTTACTTAAAGTACCATAGTGGTATATAGATGTGGTTTGTGGAGTGACCCTTTCTCTGGTCATATCAAATTAAAATTTTGAGAGAGTATTAAAAAAGGTATATATAATATGATTGAAATCATTATTTCTAAAGAGTTGTAGATACGACAGTTTAGCTTGCGATGATGGTCTGTTGTGATGTAATTCCCTATTTTCCAAGATGAGTATAAATTTGATTCCACTTTGTGTTTTCTATATTTTCCTTCAAATTCCCTCCAACTATTGGAAATTATAGGTATTTTTTTGAGACTCTTTTTAACAATTTATTTTATTTTTTTCCTTTTCTTTATTGGATTGTTAATTATTTGTCTAGAATGTGTTCTAAACTGTTTCTCTCTTGGATTCTTCTGAGTTTTTTTCGAGGGATAGTTTTTTCTATAGAAGTGATTTATTAGTTATTTTCTTGTTAGTGGTTATTGATTGTGGTGGTGTTCTTGGTTTTCAAGGTTCTCTTTGTGTGATTTTTTCCTTGATATCATATATTCTATATATTTTCCTTGTAATGTGAACATCAGATGACTGGTTAACATAGTAGATTCCTGATTTATCTAATATTTTCGGTTCATTATTGAATTATCTTTCTTATTATTACATGTAGAGGATATTTTTAATTTTATTAAGGAATATAATGAACCTAAATTAAATTTCATTTAAGATAATGTGCTGAGACACATGTATTTTATTTTTTTTAAATGAAATTCACCAAGATATTGATAGATGATTGATACTACTGTTAAAAATAAATATTATAATTTCAATTGTGTAATATTTGGGTGATTAAACTACTGTAGTCACCTTTTAAAAAAGGATAAACACTTAAATATGGAAATGAACTAGTTTCATGTAACTTGGATTGGCTTTTCTCTTACCCATGCTAGAGATGTTAAACGAATGCGAGGGAATGTGTAGAAAATGGATTTGTAATAGTGGTTATTTTTTATAATGGATATTGTGCACGGTTGTATGCTTATTATATATAATAGAAATGTTTTTAATTGTTTTAGGGTAGTTGTGTAGTGAGTGTTGTTATAGGTTTATTCATGGAATGTATTGGGTAGTGGGGATACAATTGGGTTCATCTATTGGCATGAAAGTGGTGATATTTTTTGAGTTGTGGTTGGGATGTTGTGGTAGAGGTTTCTATGGAATTCATAGAGTATGATGTGGTGGATATTTTTATGTTATGGGGGGATATTTATATAGTATCCTACTAAAAAATAATGTGAATAGTAATGATAAGGTTAGTAATAATTGTGGGATATAAATACATGAAATATTGTATGTAATGTTTTTAGCATAAAGGAAAACATTTTTATTAATGAAACAAAGAAAACCCAAAAAATTACATCACACAAAATCTCAAAAAAATTATTAATGAAAATAAAAAAATTAGAGGCCCAATACATCATTCTTATTAAACCTCATACACAAAAAGGGAAGAATATATATATTATTGTAAACCTAAGTATCACTATTATAATTCCCATTTGAACCAAGAAATTACACTAGAATATTTCCTTCTCCATCAATGTGAGATATGATGGTTCCCACTCCCATATTTATAACACATGTCCTTATTATATAGGAGAAAAATCAATGTGAGGAATCCCACTTCCTTAGGAAATTAAAAGTGGTAGAAACAACCATTTCAATTTAAGAAAATTTCATACCTCTCTCATAGAATATATTGATACCAAGAAGTGGAACCTTAACTTTTTCCCATAATGATGATCCATGACCAATGTTTGTATAGATTATCAACACCACCTACAAAAAATGTTCAAATAAAATACATACCTAACCATGATACCATTTTATTCAAATCCATCTATGTGTATCTTAATATTGTAACCAAGAGGTCTCCATTAAACCCACTTTCCTTGACATATAATTTTATATCTACATTTATGTCGAAGAGGATAAAGATACATAGAGTAAAGAATAACCCCAGACATGAACATCCATTGATATCCCCTAAATCTTATAAGGAACCACAACAATGATAAAAAGAAATTATGAATGATAATGACTTCTCACTTTGTGTGAGTTCATTATAACTCCACTAGCGTTACTTGAAAACATCTATAACAACACCAAGCCTAATAATCCTTTCATTGTTTAATGAGGGTTATGAGAATTAAGAATAAAGGAGTTACTCAAAGCAGTCCCAAACGAGTTGAAGGTACATACTATTTTCAAAATAATTTTAGAGGACTAATACCCATGATTATTTTTTAAATACACGAATCGTGTAATAACTATAGTGGGTGTCATGACTCAAGATTTTTTATCCTTTAAAATAAATATTATAGTCTATAACATATGTCACATGCTACACCCAATATAAAAAAATAATAATAAGAATAATGTTTTAATAAATATATAATATACATTAATATGAAATACCATTAATATTTATTACCTTTAGATATTAAGTAATTAATATGAATTAATATTGAAAAGGTTATTTTAAGAAATTGTGATTTAATTATAGTATATATTATATTTTAAAAATATTATTTTATAAATTTTAGAATTTAATTTTGATAGACTAAAATTCATTTTAGAATTCCTCAGAAAAAAATAGTATAAGATGATTTTTTGAGATTTTTCTAAAATAATAGATTTTTAGGTGAATAGTGAAAATAATGATTAATGACATCAGTTTTATAAAATTATATTACTATATGAATACATTAAAATCTATTAAAACCATTTAACAATAAAATAATATATTATAAGGTTCAATAATGTGTCTTAAAATACTATTTTTTTTAGACAAAAGCTCATAATTTTCTGAAATTGTGTTGTATTTTTATGAAATCCATTTTTTAACTAATTTTCCTAATTAATTATAACTTGATAAAATGATGATTTTTTATTTAATTTGTCTTTAAATAAATATAAATACACTTTTAATAATTATTTTAAATTCAATATAATCAATTATGATGAAAATTTTATCATAATCAAACATCTTTTTTCTCATAAATAATGATATTAAAAATAGGGTTTTACCCATTACGCATACTAAAGTTAATATTAAAATACATATGAATATATAGTTAATTATTAAAACTGTTTATTATATTAGGGATAATAATTTTCATCTTATTTAATATGGTCAAATTAATTTTTAGGTAGGAAATTTAGATTATTTGGATTAATGTTAATCACTACCATAGTAATGAAATAATTATTTTACAATTATTATTTTAATTATATCAAGGAATATATATCTGTTATATTAAATTTTTAAACATTAAATAATGGATATTAAATTATATATAAATAGATAAAAAAATATATTAAAAACATCATAATTTTTAATCAATACTAAATAATATATAAAAAGAATAATTATCAAAATTTTATTTTTCTATTAAATCATTTTTTATACAGATTATATATTTTAATTACAATAAATAATTTAAAATAGTTAAAATTTAAATTTGATTAAATAGAGGATATATTTAGTTCCATAAAACCAAAATTTAGTTTTTTGGGTTATGTTATATGTTTAATAAGACATAAAATCACATTGTTAAAAACTAGTTACCTAGTTTAAAAGTTAAAAATATAAATATAAATAATTAATGGTAAAAACTAAATAACATGTTCAAAACATGTGTAGAAACATATGGTTTTGAATTAATAATACCATATACACTCCACTCTCAATAAATTATAAAATTTTAAACCATTTAATGTGGAATATTGTGCGGAAATTATTAAATTTTAAAGGTTATTTCCAAAAGTACTATTTTACTCTCTTACAAGAGGAGATCACTTATACCATTTAAAACACACATAATTACATTGAATTAATCCTTTAAAATATTAAATTTTAATCTAACTATAACTTTATCCATCAAACATTATCCCCTAATCACCCATAGTTAGATTAATCCCTTCAAATTTATGGGGACTTTCAAGGGTAAAATCAAGTGTCCAACGTATGTATTATCTCCTACTTATATTTTTATTCGTAATATTTAACTTCAAAATTACTAATCACCATAATAATATGATGAATTATATATTATTATAATTATAATATATTTTTACAATAATGGTATAACCCTTGGTTATACATTTCCATCAACTTTTAAAAACAAAAGAACATAATTAGTGAGTTGTGTGGACTATCACCTCTAGTAAGTAACATATTTTGTTTTTCCTTACCACCACTCACAGATGGTATTACTAGTGGTAATTATTCAAAAATATGGTATTTAAAATATAATTATTATTCTAAAATTTAAATTTAATATCAACCTTCACTCCCACTCATGCACTGAGAAATCATAATGTTAAATGTATATATGTGCAGGTTACCACCACCACAATGAAATGTCATTAATTTTTCATATATGTTTTTATAAATTATCTAAATATATTTAAATATGTTTTATAAAGATAAAAAATAAAAAATAATATCATTATGATTCTACCATATTGAAATTAGGTCAAAAGAAACACCACCTTACCATACCCACTCATCGAGTTAAAGTGTGTTCATTTCAGGGATGGTTTGACCATCAATGTGAATAATGACTTAAATTCTAATTATGGATGAGTATGAGAACATGAAAATGTATTATTCTGTTATATTAATTAAATAATTATTTTTTGATAGTTCCATATATATGACATTATGTATTTATATTGTTATTAAATTATCATTTTCCACCAATACATTTACTAAAATAAGTCATTATCAATTCGATTTTGAAATATGGAACTAGATAAATATGGTGTGGAATATAAATTTTTTAAATAACTATAATTTATATGTTATATAATCATAAATTATATAAAAATAGGGAATTTTTATCAAATTATAGGTAATCTTAAAAACAATTATTAATCATGATAAAAAATGTTAAAGTTATTATCCCCCAATGGACACAACATAATATAACAAATTAATACACTCATGATAAATAATTATAATAATTATTATAAAGGGGTAAATTTTAGGAGTAAATTTATGAAATGGTTTATTATGTTTTTTGTGTTTCTCTTATAGGTGGTTAATGTGTCATCATCTAAGCAAGGAATAAAGGTATGGTTTTTTTGTCTAACGATCACTTTCATTAAGGCATGATTTCATGTTTTTCACATATCTCTATTTTTTGTGGTATATATACCAAAAAAATGAATTATAACATCATAAATCACTATTGGTAATGATGTAAAAAATTTATTTCACAATCAATCCTACATGTTCATTCAATCCATTCTCTCCTCAAGTTGTAAGGGTTTCTTTTTATTAAATTTGAATCCCTTTATAAATGTTTATGATAAACACCATGTTTACTTTTAAAAAGTTTCAATAAGGCCTCATATTCATTATATATAATGATTTAATTATATTTCAGGATATTAAATTGTTTATTTAATTTTATACACCTCTCATGTTTTTTATTCAAAAGTTACATTAGTTGTAAAGGGGCTTCAATGAGACAAATCTATTCATCAAGTCATTACAATTATTATGTGAATTTAAAATTAATGATTGATCTAATATAACCTATTTTGATGTTGTATTATATTTAAAACTTTTTTCATGGATAATTTAATTCTATTTATCAATATAAAATTCCTTTATTTTAATTTTTTCAATACAAATGTTTATCATATGTAAGAAAAACTCTAATTTTTACTAATTGATCTTCTCTTCCATATCCATATTTTTTCCTACTATTGTTCTACTATATTTTTTAAAATTTAACATATATTATTTTAAAATATTAAAATAATTTTATATCTTTTAAAAATATAAAAAATAATACACTTTTAATGATGTGGTTTTTCAATAAGGTTGTTTCAAAGAGCTCAAAATGTTGTTCCATCCTTTCAAAATAAATATTTTTATCATCCACTCCACATTTTCATATGATAACCATTTTTCTCATCTTCAACACACCATTATGATTTTATTTGAATAAAATTTTTCAACGTATTTTCAATTCCCTAAATAGAAACATTTATATCATTAAATTATCCTTTGTTTAGAAATCATTAAATAATGTCTTAAAATGTCTTATCATTCCCTTATTCCATGAATTATGAAGTCACTAATGGAATTGGTAACTCAGAATACTTTATTTCAGTTATTCAATTTATAATTTTATGATCATTTTTCCATTGAAATTACCTTTTAAATGATGTTATATTTTATTCATCTAGGTATAAATATTTTCTAAACCAATTCCATTTAACAGAAAGTTTTTAATTTCATATTTCATAAAATTGGGTTTTTATGAAAGGAGACTCAAACCCCTGAATTTTATAAAAATCGGTATTTTTTTAAATGAATCTTTTCATAACTTTATTTTTAATATATTTAAGGTGTTCTACCACAAATTATGTTATTTTTCATGTTTCACCCACTGTTATTATTTTTTTATGTGATTATATTAGGTGGTCAACTATTCAATATCAAGGGATTTAATTCATGATGTTATTTGGATATTTTATGAATAAAATTTTATTTACTTGTGTTATTTAAATGATTATTTTCCAGTTTCATGAAACCCATTTAATTTTTATGGGTTATTTAATGATTTGATCATTTATTTCATGTGTAAAAAAAATGTATGGATTATGAGATGGGTTGGACCTCTATATTCCTATAATGAATTAGTTAATAGATTACATATTATGATAAATAAATCTTTTGTGAATGGGATAGAAAGTAGCTAGGTTTGGAAAGGGTGAGTATGATGAAATTTAGCACTACTCATAATTTTACGAGTGAACGGGTTGGTCGGTAGACAAATTCACGAAGATAAGAAATCATAGGTTTAGGATATAGCCATATTTTCAGGTTATTTATCAGTTCATGCCAATTTTTCTTGACTATTAATTATTTTTAATCTATTCTGCACTTCTATGTCATTTGAACATGTTTTTTCGAAATTGATATGTTTTTTATCCAATTAATAACTTTTACACATCCATAAAATTCAATTTATGATCTTATATTTCTTTATAATTTTTACAATTATCATATATGGTTTTATGATATTGTATTAATAAATTTATGTTTTCCTTATGTTATTATTCATGTCTATGATCTTAAAATTTATGATTTTTTTCACTTACTAAGCATCTGATCTCACCCTTTCTTATATTTCCATTCCCCATGTAATAATGATTATTATGTCTTTTGAGATATGTATTAAATGTTCTACAATGTCATGATTATGGATAAACTTTTATACATGTCGTAAAATAAGATGTTTGTGTGGCAAATATCCAAGACATTGAAACTTTTGGTATTTGGGTTATGTGATTGTTGTGAGATGTATCATCATAATGATTATATTACTTTATTATTTAATTCATATTTCCTTATGTTGCTTTATTTGTTATCAAATAAGTGTTTCGTCATTTTTATAGATATGTTTAGATAACCTCAGTGGAAACCATATTGATGAGTCTATAAAATGAATGATAACAAAAAATATTGGTAAAGTATTGAGTAAATTGTTTTCTTAGTAATAAATTCTTATATTAATTATATAAAGTGGATAGTCATGTTACACCTATAAACCTAGGTAAATCACTATGAAAATTGTCGGTTGATCATTAAATTGATTATCACTAGGATGCATGATGAGTGGGACAAATATTTCACACCTTTTTAGACACTTCGAGGGGGGATATGAATTATTAAATCATATTCTTTTTACAATATTATATAAAGGTTTAAAATCCTAATCTCTTTAAGGAATGGGGTTGAGAATTATATTATAACCCAACATAAAGTAACATATAATAAACTATGATTTACAAAGGTTATATAAAGAAACTACTATTCAATGTGATAATGCGAAATATAAAGATGTTTTAATTTTTAATTTAATTTATGATTGTGATAATATCCTTGTATTGTTAATGTTTCATCACTCATGTAATCCTACATGGTTTTAAGAATGGATAGATTTATAAGGAATCGAAATAATAATTTACATGATAGAAAATGTAGTAAATCTCTAAAAAGTAACACAATGGTATTGAATACAGTGTTGAAAAGCTTATTTTTATTCTCACACAACTATCCCAAGTTAAGATTAAAATCTTGATATTTTTTAAATATTATAATATACATACGAAATGAAGGATTTGGTTTCATAAGATATCATATAATAAAGATGAAAAAAGGATGAAAATAAATTTATATCATGTAAAAATGTGGGTTGTGACTCCCAAGGGAATGTCTCAAAAGAACCAGAATAAATTTTCTATATGGTAAAATATGGCATCGATCAATATACTATTAATAAAAAAATAAGATTTATGTTATCATAAACAAGAAAAATAACGTTATTATTAAGTATCCACATGAATTATTATATTTTTTATGGGAAGAATTTGGTAAATATGAAAAATAGTGTAATATTATAAGATATCCAAATAAAAATCAACACAAATACCCTCTTAGACTACAGAATCAAGGATAATCCTTTTCAATGACCATCAAAAAAGTGGATAGTTTCAACTAGGTTTCACTTACCCTCCACACAAAATTAGTGGATATATTCTAGATCTATCAACATTATTTTTTCAAGGGGTTTTTAAGGACATCAAAGCACCAACATCAGTAATTTTTTATTTTAATAAAAATATTCCGTGGTATAATTAGTGGGAATAAAAATTGTACAAATCATAATATCCTTCCCTAAAAAAATTACATGATTGTTAAAATAGAGTGGTAATCTTTAATTTGACTAAAGATTAATATCTATAATAGGTAAAAAAAATTCAAATCAACCTTGGCCATGAATTACTACATTTCCAACTATGAATTATCTTATATTAAAATTTAATTCTTCACATGGGCCTTAATACCTAGTTATAAGAAAAGTTTATATGAAAAGGTTTTGGAAAATAATTGTTTCAGAGTTTTCCATATAATATCAAGGATCATATATTATTATAGATAATACCTTGAGTAATATATTTGAGATTATAATTTTAATATTAAAAAATATTGATAATTTTATTTTTAAGTATTAAATGTAGATTATTAGGATTAATGTTAATCATCTCGATAATGATGAAACAATTATTTTAATTTTTTTATTTTATTAATATAAATGAATAAAAATAGAATGAAATAAAATATAAAAGTTTAAATAATGGTTATTTTATTATTTATAAAATAAAAAATAAAAAATTTAATAGTAACATAATTATTTACCAATATTGAATAAGATTATAAATCCATAATGGTCAAAATATCATTTTTCTACAAAAAATAATTTCTCTAAACATTATTTTATTTAATTTAAAAGTGAGTTTTATAATATTTAAATATTTTATTGGATTATATATAGGTTAAATAAAATTCCACCACACAAAAAATTCTTTATATGGGTTATGTAATCTTTTTAATTAAACAAAAAATAACATAGTTCAAAAATGGTTACCTAGTTTAAAAATAAAAAATTGAAATATAAAAATAGAAATAAATCTTTAAAAGGTTACAAATATGTGTTGTAACAAATTAATGTGAATTTATCAACTCAAATTAACCCCAAAATAAATCTTTTTGAATATTTTTTTCCATTTACCTTGGAATATTTTCATGGAATTATTAAATTATAATGGTTGTTTAAAAAAATATCACTTTTCCCCTCTTATAAAAGGGGATCACATACATCCTTTAAAACATGCATCAATCATTAGAATTCGTACTTGATACTATTCCATTTTACTTTATATATAATCATATCCCACAAAAATATGCCTTTTCACTCATAATTATCCAAATATCTTTAATTTCAGGGGGTATTTGAGGGGAAAATCAAGTCTCCAATGTATGTTCTATATCCTTCTTAAGTTTCAATTTTCTATTTTTCAGTTGAAAATATATTAGCACAAAAAAATATCATGAATTTTGTATCATTATTATAATTATATATTTTTTATATTAATTTTGAACAAATAATTTTTTCAATTCCGTCCACTTTGAAGAATAAAAGAACAATGATAGTGTGTTGGGTAGACTATCAGCTCCATGAAGCGACAACCCTTTTTTCATTACCTCAATTATTTTTTGGTATTTATAGGAAAATTTATGAATAAATATTATATAATGAATATAATTATGATATATTAATTTCAATTTAATATCCATCTTCACACCTCTCATGCGTCGAGAAAGTAGAACTCTAATGGTGCATACGTACAGATTACCACATCCATGATGAAACATTTTTTCATCTATGTTTTCATAAATAATATAAAAATGATAAAATATGGTTATAAATTATAAAATATTTAAAATAATATTATTATTATTCTTTAAAAATGAAATTATTTCAAAATTAATACCTCCTTAATTATACTCCCTCATCAAGTTAAATTGTGTTCATGTCTAGGTCAGTTTAACCACCAACGTGAAAAGTGATTTAAAATCATATTGTGCATGACAATAGAAACCTGAAAAATAAAATTAATATATTATATTATTAAATCAGTATCATTATATAATTATGAAAATTTTATATTATGTATTTAACTTATTTTTAATGTAGAAGTTTTGTTCAGTAATATTACCAAAATCAGTTGTCATTAATTCAGTTTTAACATAAAATAACCAAAATGAATATGGTATCAAATAAACTTTTTTCAATAAATATAATTTCAGTATTATAGAATAATAAATTATATATAAATATTTGACATTATATCAAATTATGAGTAATTACATCAAAATTATCAAACATGAACAAAACAGTTAAAGTTATTAACACTCGATGTCCCTAATATTGTATGACTAATTAATGTACTCATGATAAATAATTATAATGCGGATTATAAAATGGTACAATTTATGGATAGGGTTTTGGAATAGGTTATTGTGTTGTCTATTTTGGTTTTATGGTACATTATAGTTTCATCAACTAAGCTAATAAACAAGGACCATGTTTGTTGTCTCTTGTTCACTTTCATTGAGGAATAATTTCATGTTTCACAACTTTTTCTCTTTAATGTGGTATGTATAAGACCAAAATGAATAATCTCATTATAAGTCACCCTTCTTCATGAGATATGATTTTTTATTACATGATCTCTCCTTCAAGTTCAATAAAATCTTTAACTTTTCAAGTTACAAGGGTTTCTTCGTCTCAAATTTGAATCCCCTAAGACATGTTTGTTATAAACACAAATTTTTATTTTAAATGGTTTAAATAATACCCCATTGTAATTTTATATCAGGATTATATTACATTATATGATATTAATGATTTTATTTAATTTTCTACCTATAATGGATTTTTATTCAAATGTTTCAAATTCCATAAGGGGTTTCTATGACTCAAATATCTTCCTCAGGTTATAACCAATATCATTTGACTATAATATATTTATATTGATCCATTATAACATATTATTATTTTATTTTTAATTTACACCATTTTTCTAGGTAAATAACTTCACTTTATCAATAAACAGTTATTTTATTAAATGTTTTTGAAAATAAAATTCTATTGTTGGTACGAATAACTCCTAAACCAATGGATGTTTTCATCAATGTCCTTATTTTCCATCCCAACAATATTCACTTCTCCTTTTGGGAATATAATATAGATTATTTTATATGATTTTAATAATTATTTATATATTTTCCATGGGAAAATATAATAGTGCACTAACTATTTGGGGTTTTGATATGTTTATTTAAAAATGTATAAATGGTTTTTCATTCATTCAAAAATAAATTATTTTATCACCCAATCCACATTTAATTTGATAAACTATATTTCCCTTTTATGTTCCCATTATTGAATATTGATTTTAAAATTAAATGATTCAAATTATTTTCAATTACCCTATTTTGAACCTCTATATAATACAATGATATTTTATTTTTACTATTTGTAATAAGGTTTTCAAAAGTATTCTATTTACCTTGATGCATGAATTATTAAATCCATAAGGGACATGGAAACATAGAATTTGTTTTCTTTATGTTGACAAATTTCTTATTTGAACCTAATTTATCCATAACATTCCCTTTTAAATTTGTTTCTGATTTTGATTTTTGGTGAAAAAATTTAACCAATTTTATTTACATGAAGGGACTTATTTAAATTTAAAAATATTTCGATACTTTATGAAAGGATAATCATAACTATGACATATACAATTATTATTTAAAATATTTTTATTAATGGATTTTTTTTGTTTCCATTATCTATAATATGTTCTACCCATATTTGATTTATGATTAATGTTTTACCCTATGTTATTATTTTATTATTTTATTATTATGGGAGACCAAAATTTCTATATCATGAAATTAAATTGCTGATGTAATTTTTATGTTTCATGAAACCGATTTTATTTACATTTATTCTTTATAGGATTATTTGAAAATATCATGAAACTAATTTTCTATATATGGGTTATTTCATGATGTGAAAAGTATTGATTATGAGATGGGTGTGACCTATATCTCCCTCTAATTAATTCAGTAAATTTTCATACATCATGATATATAAATATTATTCCAATAGGTTAAAAAGTATCTAGATTTAGGAAGAATTATTTTATAGGAATTTATCCCTTCTAAATATTTCTTGTGTGAATGGGTTGGTGGGTTTCATGGTTCACAAATAAAAAAAATCCATTTTTTATGATAGTGAATCCTTTTCATGTTTTTATCATGTTATTCCATGTTTTCAAGGTTATTATGTATTTTTAAAGTATTCCACACTTTTATGTCATTTTACCTATTGTTGGTTATTGATATGTATTTTGAGCCTAGTCATACCTTTAACATGTCCATAACATTTTGTTTATGATATTAGGTTTCTTTATCATGTTTTATTATTTTTAAATAAATTATAATGATCTCCAATTAAGATATGTATATTTTTCTCATGTTCCCCTTTATGTTAATGAAATTTAACTTTATGAAGTGTGTTTCCCCTTAATGAGCTTCTGATGTCACCAATGATTTATTATTACATTCCCCAAGTTATGAAAATTATTATATCATGTGAGATATGTTTGAAAGGTTATATAAGAGAATGATTATAGAAAATTTTTTCTTGTATAGTTTATTAATATTTTTATGTAAATAATATTTAAGATAATAAACCTTTTGGTCAATCGGTTGGGCCACTGTTTTGAGATATATTATTGAAATCAGGAGATTAATGTCTTATTAATTCATGTTTTTCTTGGTTAACTTTAATGGGGTCATAACTTATACTTCAAAACCAAATAAAATACTCATTTTTTTACTGAAACATTTTTGGGGATGACCTTACTCCTAATACCCCAAACAAATAACTCATTTTAATATGAATTATTTTATTCTATTTGATGGATCCCTGCCAAACTAATGCTCAATGAATCATGTTAAATGTATAGTAGTAATATGATGATAACATTCCATTATTCTATGGTAAGTACACCTGGAAGTCCTAATCAGATGAGAGGATATAATGATTGGAAATTACATTTTGTTCCCCATCTTGAACAAAATTAAGAATATATGGATAAAACAGTGTCAAACCCAAATAATATTAATATTAAATCAATTTTATAGCATATAAATTTTCATTAATTATATTTTATAATTTTATATTCACTAAAAAAATATTAAGTAAATTTTCAATCAAAAACTAAAATATTTATTTTTTACTAATTTGGTTTTTATGTATTATATTATTTTATATAAAATATCCCTTTAAAAAGTTTATAATTTTAATTTTAGAAAAATGATATAATTTTTTAATTCAGTATTTCAAATTTAACATAGTTTTTTTTGGATAATTTCCTGAAATGTTTTATTTTTTGATGAATACTGAAAAATTACTATTTTTTATTAAAAAACTCGTATCTTTTAATGAATTTAAAAGGATAAATTTCATACTAAAACATTTAAAATGTAAAATTAGTAAAATTATATTATTAATAGTCTAATTATGTTATTTTTAATTAATTTAATAATTGATTATTTATAAAAAAGAAATAATCTTAAGAATGCATTTTTTCTCGAAAACCACTTTTCATCATGTTTTACTGAATTAATTTTATTTTAAATAAATTCAATTATGTTTATTTAATTTTATATAATGGGTTCTATACATTTAATGATCATAAATAATATTAGGTTTTATATTTTCCTTAATTTTTTATAATAAATAATTGTTAAAATAGTAATGTTATACCATAGTTTTGATAAAAATGAGTTTACCTAGGGTTAAAAATAAGTGACAAAGGATAAAATAACTAATAAACCTGTAAAATTTATATTATATGGAAATATTAAAACCCTGTGAAATATAATATTGATAAATGGATCATTTTTTGATCCATTTTGAAAGATTAAGGCATTTATATATTTTAGTATTTTTTTAAATTTATAATTTTTCCTTTACCCGACTTATAAAACAACACCCTAATCCAATTTTCTATGAACTTAAAAATACTTTTAGTTCAAAAAATTTATACTCTAATACTTTCCATAATTCTCTCTTTATGCCCTGTTGGGACTGTTTTGTTCTTAAAACAATCGTAGAATGGTTATAAGTATATATATAATGGGGTTGTCTAAATAACTGGTATTGTTCTTATTCATGATTTTTCATTTTATTTCTTCTTAATCCTTCTTAAAATATTATTAAAACATTATGAAATAAAATAACTAGTATATTTTATATAATTAAATTTATTACTTCAAATATAGTAACATATACCCATCACATTCATCCAAAAAATGTGAAATGGAACCCTCATTCGTGTGTATGGTCGGGTACCACCACATAAAGTAATGTAATTCACCTCACATAACCACATATCACAGATCATTATAATCATGGATTTAATGTATATATATATATATATATATATGTGTTATTCATGAAATATTTTTCATTATTTTAGGATAATATATCATCTACTTTATTATCATTCCATCCTTTAAAAATTTATAACCACAATTGTCTATACTTGTGGAATACAACATCCATGAAGTGATGTGATTTTTTTTATGAATACATCAGATTGATCATATATATTGGTTTATTTAAATAATCAATATGATATTTATTATATAATAATGATTTCATAATGATAAAAAATATTTATTATTTTTCTATCATTTTTTTCTCAAAACGGAAACATTATTAATGCATACGTACAACCTACCATCTTTTTTATTGTAAAGTAGATAATTTTTCATAAACAAGTTTCAAGTCTAGTTTTAAAATTATAATTGATACATAAAATTGATAAAAATTTAATGATTATTAATAAGATGATGTAACAATTTCCAATTTTACCATAGTTAACTTACCAAAGTAAATTTGAACAAATAAACTAAATATCATTTAAACATATGATGTGAACATAAATGATTAAGTAATTGTATATTGAATGATAATTAATATAAAATGGTTAAAAATAATGTAAATATTTAAAATAAAATTATATTTTTTTAAAGATGAAGAACATACATGATGATTCATACTCGAGTTAAGGGGAACTATAATTTAAAACATAATTTTAATTAACTTAATTAATTATTTTCTAAATATTTTTCTTCCATGTCGACTATATTTAAAATAAATTATATATATAATTATATAGACATAAATAAATTATAAATAAAATTTTGTGTCTCATTCAACTGTATTTTAATAGTTTTCAAATAGAATCAGTTAACCTATTTTATAAGAAACATTTTGAATTTATTTAAAAAACAGAAATGGATTGTTTTATTTTAAAATATATGTAGTCGATGGGTTTTTTAGAAAATAATAAAATTTAATTGATTTCATTATTGCATTATAATATTTAATATTTTCTTCATATAAATACCCCCTTCTCTTTTTTCTTATTATTTTTGTTTTGAATTATTTTTAAAGGAAGGGGATATACCAAAATTAAAAAAATTGTTCTCATGGGTTCAAAATTTTATTTTTAAGAGTTTGATGATAGAATTTTAAGATTAAACGGGTTTTATACATTTTATAGTCCTTTTTAACTATCAATGATTTGGTGATCCAAGTGTATCTCTCTCCAACACATTGGGTAATGAGAATGTTATTTGAATATTTATGTTTTAAGTTGATCATATTGGTTATTAAACTTGTAAGGGTTCTAGTAATAGTTCTATAAAGAGGATATCCCAAGAAAAAATCGTATGTTTTCTGTGATTTCTAATTATTTTTCATCAAAATCATTTTATTAGAAAATATAATATAATGATTTTTTATTAAATGAATGGTTATTCCTTTTTAGGGTAAAATATATTTATTTTTAGAATGTGTTTCATAATTTGTGATGTTTTCTAATAAAACATAATGATTATGATTTTTATTTTATGTTTTTTTATAGAGTGTTTTATAAATATCTTTTGGGAGTAAAGTGGATTTCATGATTATGTAAAGTATCATTTAATCTCAAGGTTTATTATGTTAATGGGAGATTGTATTTTAAGATCTTATGGTTTTAAAATAGACTAAAAATATTTTTTTTTCTTATAGTAACTTACTGATCATTTTATGTTCATCCCATCTTTTCACATGTTTTTCATAGTTTTAAAGGATTATTTAGAAGAAAAAATAATTCAATTTAAAAATTGAACATATTTTCTATCAAAATTAATTGTGTTTAATTTTAGAATTATTTGTTGTACAAAAATGTTTACTAAGAGGAAGTGACCAAATTATAGTGTATTGTTTTGTTATATTAGAGTTTTAAAGTAATTTTATAAAATTATAAACATGAAAACATCTTTGGGAATGGATATAAATAAATTATTGTTTAAAAATAAAATCATGGGTTGAATAAACACTAGGCAATTATAGTTGTTATCAAAGGAAGGTTTAAATAATTATAGATGTTAGGATAATATATGTATATACCCTCAAGAGATTATAATTTATTTTAATCATGATATAGAATTTGAAAATTAATATGTTGATTTATCTAAACATTGTCTGTTAAGAATGGATTTCCATATAGGAATCAATGATGTTGAAATAGGAAGGAACCAAGAAGACAATACCCATACATATTAGTTTCCTATAATGGTTGGAATTTTTGTAGAGTAATTTTTTACTAAGATAGATAATTATAAATAGTATATAAATGGTTGTGTTATTTATGAGGGAGAGAAACTGTGTTCACATCATAAGAACATG
This sequence comes from Viscum album, assembly GCA_963277665.1. Lineage (NCBI taxonomy): Eukaryota > Viridiplantae > Streptophyta > Magnoliopsida > Santalales > Viscaceae > Viscum > Viscum album. The sequence continues at coordinate 675,431,257 of OY728123.1, forward strand.
TCTATAGTAAAGCATTTTATGAAAAAAAGCCTCCAGACATTAGTGGATCGTCTAATCAAATTATAGTTGGATGATGTTTCAAATTATTAGAGAATATAGTTTATGTCTTAGGTTATTCATGAAATTAAAATTTAATTCTTCCAATTTAAAATTCATGTGGTGTAACTAATCAGTATGGGCCAGTGGTTAAGAATACTAGAGAAAGATAAAATATTAACTCCCAAGAATAAGTTGAATTTATGGATATTTTCCTTGAGAAATATTTTCCTATGGTTATTTAAAATAGGATGTAAATTTAATTCATGTAAATTGGGTATGAGGAGAAATATTCAATGGATGTGTATAAAGAGAAGTTGAATCATTTGGTAAGATACACACAAAATTTTATATAAGATATTGATATTAAAATTAATACATTTTACTCAGGATTGAATCTAATAAATCCTAGTGAATTAGTTTCTCATGAATTGAAAAGTAATCAGAAATATTTATTTTGTGTCAATGAAGTTGAAATCTAGTACACAATAATAAATATAAAATTTCATGGGTGGTAGGAAAATAGGAATCTTCAATCAACACTAGTAAAAAAACCTTTCTTCTATCAGGTTTTTAGCTTTTTAACGCTGGTTTTGAAGAGATTTTATTGATATCGACGTTAAAAATATGATTTTTTAAATTGTGAATTTAATATGTGATGTTAAAAAGGTTTTTTATGGTTTTTAAAAACTGTTTTTAAAAAATTGACTCGAAGGACCTTTTGGAAATGACATTAAATGGTCATTATTTACGTCAATTTTTGAAAACCCAATGTTAAAAGTTATTCTTGACATCGGTTTTCAAATAACCAATGTCAAAAAACATTACCTTCAGGTAGATAATTTCCTAATATTTTATTTGACATGTCATAGTGTTCAAACCAAGTTACAGATCAAAATTTAAAACCCTCAGAAGATTGATATATGTTTTTTGTGGAATGATCGAATGTTACAACCATAGCTTCGTCTTAAAAGTAATTTTATAATCTGAAGGATGATTGTTTTTTTTACCATGATATAAATAATTATCCATCATTATAATAAAATAAGAATCATTAAATCGTATATCAATTAAAAAAACGATGCATAAAAAATAAAAATCATGGAAAAATAATTACAAATACCTTAATGAGATCAAGGAAAGAATAAATAGTGGATTCACATGGAAGATAAAAAAATTAGAATCGGTGGAATGATGATGGTTTAAAGAATTGATTGTAAAATGGAATATCAATTAATAAAAAGAATCATAAAAACCATAAATCATGGATAAATAATTACAAATATCTTGGGGAGACTGCGGAAAGAAGAATCAATTGATTCATGTTGAAGATCAAATGAGACGAGTTGGCGGAATGATGATGGTTAAAATAAATTATCATTAAATTAAGATATGTGTATAATGATAACATATAATTTAGATGATTAAGGAAAATTCAGCATTAAAAATTTTAGGCAAAAATTGGAAATTTCAATGCTGTGATATAAATAAAATAAAATTTCACATTGCTGGGATATTAAAACTATCTGTCACATCAGTTTTATGATAACCTTCATGAAAATATATTAAAATTTTCACTTATTTTTCACATTGGTTATTATATAATCGTCGTGAAAAAAATATTTGCATCACTTTTTCACGTCGGTTATCAAATAACCTACCTGAAAAATTAATTTTCAAGACTATTTCAAGTCGGTTATTTAATAACTGATATTAAAAACAATCTCGTAGGTTATTTAATAATCGCTATGAAAAAATCATACAAACATGTAGTTAACTTACCATTCACTAATTTCATAGGTTATAGGGATCAAATGGAGCAACAGATTAAAAGTTATGGCCTTCGAAAATTGGCCTTTTTAAGAAATTTTTTTGAGATGATCAACTTCTGATGACCATAAATTTTATTCCATAACTCTGTTTGAGCTCTATGACTGCTCAAATCCATGATTGGGAAATTAAATACATGTTTTTAAACCTTTTTTTACATAATTTATTAAATAGATCACATGAAAAAATCGTTTTAATGTCATTTATTACATATCCAATTTGAAAAGGTGATGAAACTTGGTTTTTCACATCTTTTATTTACAACTAATGTAAAAAGTCAAGATAATAGATTTTTCGTGTCGTTTATATAAGAACTGATGTGAAAAAATTGTGAAAATAGATTTTTCATGTTATTTATATAAGAATCGTCATGAAAAATAAGCGAAAATGGATTTTTTTAATTCGGTTATATAATAATCGACATGAAAAATCAATTTTTAGATATTTTCATATCAGTTTTAAAAATATGACGTGGAAAAAGGTGATGCTACAAATAGTTTCTATACTAGTGCAAGGAAAACCAATGGTAATAACACTAGGTTTCCATCTTTTTAGAAGAGTTGAAAAAATTACCTTGTAGAATGTATTATAAATTATAGGAAGTGTTTATAATGTGGAATATTTGGAGATTTTTCTTATGAATATAAAGAAATTATCACAATAATTATCAGAAAAAAAATGAAAAGATGAAAGTAAGATGTTTATATTATAATTAATTGGTTTATTATATATGTACATATCTGAAGATGCCAAAAATGGATAGAATTCTACCTGACCAGAATTAGAAATGTGGATAAATACTTTGTGATTAATTCTGCAAATATTGAAATATCCAACAATGTGGTTTTAGGTACATAACCTATTTATTTATATTTTTCAAATGCCTTGTCATATATGGGTTACACAAAATCTTTCATTTTTGAGAATTTTTTTGGTAAATTGAAACTTTCAACATAATAAATGTATCAAAAAAATTGTTAAAAAAACATGGGGTAGCATGAAGGGAAAAGAAATTATAATAATAATTATTATTTTTTATTGAAATGATATACTTTCTAACATTATTTTTCCCATATGAAGTTATGTTTTATTATTGGAACTTATTGGGATTATATTTATCATGTTATGAGATATTATAGTGCTAAGGATGTTGACATTTAATATGATTCTCAGTTTTTATACAATAATGACTTCATACGTTTGATATCATTTCAATAAATTATGAAAATATTAAGTGATGTAAATGAATGTTATGATGCATATATTATTGAGAAGAATGAGACTATTATAATGGGTGATGTCCCAAAAGTAAATGAATAATTAGATGAATTCCCTATTGGATAACATGGAATTAAACATGATAAAGAGATTGGATTTAATATTTAATTAGATCTTGATGATAGAATAAATTCAATAACCCTTTATTTAATGGTTCAAGTGGAACTTTTTCATTTCAAAAATCAATTTGAAGAGTTTCTTTATAAAGAATAAATTAATCGTAGCACCTCACCATGGGGTGCTATTTTTTTTTAAATATGGATTTTTGAGGCTTTGAATTCATTATAAATCATTGAATTACATCACATTTAAGAATAATTATCTACTTACACATATATATAAAAAAATTTATCTGCTCCTGGGAGCATAGTTTTTTTCAATTGTTATTCATAGGTTTTTGTTCCATCAGTTGAAGGTGAAGAAGGATAAAATTCTATATATGGTATTTTATACTAGGTATATTCATTATGAGTTTTTAATTATTCTTTTTGGGTTATAAATAAAAGCTCCAACTCTATTTCTATATTATATGAATAGTGTTTTCCATGAGTGTTTAGATAAATTTGTGGTTGGGTTTATTAAGGAAATCATGATATTTTCAAAATTTTATATTGATCGTGATAAATATTTAATGGTTGTTAGGAAAACCATTAATGGAAGAAGTTATATTGAAAATTTGTAAATGTGATTTAATATTGTCATAAATTTCCTTTATTGGGAATATTTTAAACAAATATGGAAAAATTATATATTCGATTAAAACTACAAATTTTGAAGAGTGTCGAATACCTAAATATTTCATATGGATTCATAGTTTTCATAGTTTATAGGGTTACTACTAATGATAATTTAAAAAATTTATCTCTGTTATCAAGACCACATAATGTGTAAACAAAAATAATGATTATGTTTATTTAGATAAAGGAACATGTTTTTAATGTCTCTAGGAATCGGAAATACTATTAAAAAATACTCATGTTTTTTGTCATTTCATCCAATAATGGTTTCATTATTAACTAAAATGATACTTCATTTAAGTTACATCATTTTGTAATAATGTTAAATGATCAAGAACATTCTCATACACCACTATAGTTGAAACCTCATGAGGTATGCTATCCGACACATACCTTGAGCTTACTATTGTGGGTTTTATTTAAAAATAAAGAGACATATTTTAAATATATTAAAGTGTGAAATATATATTGATAAAAAAATTATTGAGTATATTTTCACCCATATAGTTTTGAACATGAGATGGAGACTATGGATTGAACGGATTAAATATTATTATTGTATTGTTTATTACCATTTAAAAAATCAATCATAGTAGCTAATTCATTATATTAGAATGATAATGCATCATTAGATTTTTTATTTTCAGAACATAACCCTTCATTTATTGATTTGATGAATTATGTATTAGATGTTTTTCGTGAAATATTTTACCTTTTTTTTCAGTTTTTAGAGAAATCATCATTTTGATATTGAATTAAGATACTTCATAACGATGATTGTTTTTTAAAAGAAATTGTATAACATTAAAATAAGGGTAAGCTACTAGAATTTAATATTGATAAATATGGTTTTATAATATTTCAAAATAGGTAGTGTGAACCAATTTATTTATAATTATTGAAATATTTATTCAGTGAAGATCATGTCTCTCCATTTTTTGTTCATCCTAGCAGCACAAAGATGTATAAATACGTTAAATAATTGGAGGAAGGTTTTAAATTAAGGTTTGACTTATGTAATGTTTTCGAAATAATATAAATTAAATAATGATTTAGTTCATTATTTTCATATTCTAGAGTGGAAATGGAAAATTATGACTAAGGATTTCATAGTTGGATTACTAAATAAATCTCAAAGATTTATTGTAATATTGTTTATTATTTATAGTATAACTAAATCTATGCATTTCCTTCTAATTTAATAAAACATTTCATTAGATGATATTTCATGACTATATCATAAAGATATTTTTTGGATACAAGGAGTTCAACTCTCTATTATACCTGGTTAGGATCTCAGGTTTACCTAAATGTTTGGGATGAGTCTTCATAATTCGTTCGATACTAAATTTAATTTCAGTTTTGATTTCCAAACTTAATATAATATATTGTCAAAGAAAATGATTCAAACATTTGAAGATATTATTTTTTATTGTTTATTGTGTTACTAGGGATTTTGGGATCAAAATATTTCATTATTTTAATTTATATATAATAATAACTTTCATTCCACTATGAAGATTGATTTTTTTATGCTTTATATGGAAGGTGGTTTCATATTGCATCTTGTTAGAATAATGTTGACGAAATAATGTGGTTGGGACTAGAAATAGTAAATAAATGGTTGATAAGGTGAATATGATTAAATAAAAAATTAGTATAGCTTTGATAAGGTAAAAACATTATGAATATAAATGGGTGAAAGATCATTCATTTGAGGGAGGTAATCTGGGTTTTCTTAAAGTATATCCACTGAAAAGTGTTATTATTTTTTATTAAATAGTGATATTAAGTATGTGTTTCATTGGACCATTATAAATCCTTGAGGAAGTTGGATCAATTAGCAATCATGTGTCCATGACTCAATGTTCTTCCAAAGTACACGGTGTGTTTTATTTTTTATTGTAATGAAAATATGTGCTAGTTGCATCTAAGGTTTTGATCCCTAAAATAGTATAGTTTTAAAAAAAAAATTATGAAAAAAAAATCCTTTTAATTTTCTTGAGAACAGATATTTTTAATGGAATATATTTATTAACCAAGTCAAGGTTTATGAAAAAACCATATGAGAATCAATATGAGAATCAGACAATGCTTGAAGAAAAAGTATCCCCACTTGTTTAAGAAATGAATAAAATTATGAGGATGTAATTTAAAAAATGAGGAAGAATGAAAAAATCTAGAAAATGTTAATATTATATCATTTTAATAAATTATATTTATTTATTCATTAAATTTTATAGTGTATATTAAATATAAAACTATGAAAAAAATTCAATAAAAAATAAATAGATTAATTTTTTCTAATTTTGTTTTTATGTATTTTATGGTTTAATATAAATGATAAATTTAGAAATATTATAATTTTAATTTGATAAAAGGATTTGATTTTTAAATTTATTCTATAATAATTATATTAGGCTGATTTTAAATTATTTTATTAAAAATTTTATTTTTTAATAAATTATGAAAATAGAGATTTTTATTATATAATTTCATTTTATTTCAATGATTTATAAATATAAATTTATTTTAAAATGTATTAAAAGTAAAATTAGTTCAATTATATTATTAATAATCTAATTGTTTTATTTCAAATAAATTTTATTCTTGGTTTGTATATAAATTTTTTTATTCTTAATAGGATAGTTTTTGTGGACAACAGTTTTTCTTCACTTTTTATGACATTAAATTTTAATTAAATTCTTACACTTCTATGAAGTGAACATGATAAAATGGATTCCAAATTTTGAATGATAATAATTAATATTGTGTGACCGGTTCATCTTAATTTTTGGTTTTAATTAATAGTTAAATAAATAAAATCGATTACCATGGTTATAGTTAAAACATGTTTACTAAGGGTTAATATTATGTTATATGGGTTAAAATGATATAAAAACTTGTATAAATTATATTTTATGAAAATATTTAGAACGTTTATCATATAATATTCTAAAATTTACCAATTTTTATATATTTTGATTGAGTAATAAATTAATAATATATTTTATTCCTTTTAAAAATTCCATGTGTGTCCTCTCCCCCACTTATAAGAGCTCACCCCCTATACTCTTTTTTACACAATTGAAAATACAATTATTTATACCAATACAAATCCAAATGAATTCATCACATCCCTTAAAATTCTATATATTCCATTTTTAAAAAAATAACCATTTTAGGCTTTTGGTATAAACCTATAACTTTTTCCCAAAGAATATGTGCAGTTCTTAACCTATTATTTTCATTTTATTCCGTCTTCAAACTCCATTAAATATTCTTCAAACATTATAAAATAAAAATAATAGTATCTTATATATATATTTTTAATGTTAACTAAATAACCTATATCCATCTCCTTCACTTATAAAATGAAAAATAATACCATCATTCATGTGTGTGACAGGTTACCGCCTCATAAACTGATTTATTCATTTTCCATCACTGCCTCTCATGGACGGTTATAAGGATGGATTTAATATATATATATATATATATATATTTACATATATAAAATTCATGAAATCTTTATTATTATATAATGTTAATATATCATCTACTTTATTACCATTCTATACATTTAGAAATGATAAAGATATGTGTATACATATGTGTGGTTTACCACCTCTATGAGGAGATGTCATTCATTTTTCATGGACACATCCTATGGATTCAAAATATAATTTTAGTTAAATAAACAATAGGATATATCTCGTATAATAATTTTTTTATCAATATAAAATAATACTTACCTTATTTTTATCATGTTGGTTAAATAAATGAAATGATACATATATGTATGACATAATGTCTCCATAATTTTCATGAAGTTCATTTTTCATTATCATATTTCATAGTTAGTTTTAAATGAATAATTTATGGTAAAATATTATATCTATTTCATTTTTATCATTCATGATAAGATCAAATAAAAAACTCTTTGATCATATTCAACTTACCAATGACATTTAGGGCATATGAGCCAAATATCATCAGAATATATAACATGAATATAATTGAGTAAGTATTTTTATATAACATGGAAAAAATAAAATTAATTGAATAATAAACATGAAAATGGTTATTATTAAATTGAATTATTAAAATAAGTTATTAATCACAAAGATAAATAATATACCATATTAGTCTGACTTGAGGTAAGGGACACTTAACTTTAAAACCCTTGATTTAAATTTTTTATAGATTTAATTTCAAAATATTTTTACCCATGTCTATATTATTAGAAATAGTTTTTTTATTTATATAGAAATTAATGAAATTTAAAGGAAATTAAATTTATCTTTTTTAGTTTCATTGAATGATTTTCAAAAGGAATAGTTTTAAGTATTTTATTTGCAACTTTTTGAATTTTTTAAAATGGAATAACAGAATGTTTTATTTTAAAATATTAAATGTCAATTGTATTTATCCACACCATGATATCAATTATTTGATATGTAGATAAATTTTATTTTCATTTATATCCTCAAATAATACCCCTCATTTTCTTTATACTGGGCAATTTAGTTTTAAAATTTTGGTTTTATATGAAGGGGATATACCCATATATGAAAATGTTTCTCTCATGGATTCAAAATTATTTTTTCTGAGTTTTATAATGGAAATGAAATATTTTATGATATATATTAATGATATTCTCATTAAAATTTATTTATGACTTTTTGAGACCATTGTATCACCGCAAATCATTAGGTAATGATTATGTTTTTAGAATAATTATATTGGATAATGAAAGTATTAGTTATTCAACTTTTAAGGGTTCTATAAAGATGATGTCCCCAGGCATCAGCATTACCTTTATATTTTTAAAAAATTAGTATTCTTGGAAATAATTTTATTTTGAAATGTAAGATAACCATATTTTGAGGAATGATTATTCCATGATATGATAAAAAGGTATATTTTTAAGGGAATTGTTTCCCTTAGATATCATATTTTCTAAGAAACCATCATGATTATGATTTTTAATTTATGTTTCCTTTTAAATTGTTTTATGATTTTTGTTTTAAAATATGATTTCATGTGTAAAATCTTGTAATTTTCGTGTAATTTTTTTTAATTATATATAATTATTTGGAGACATTTAAATTCAACAACAAATGATTTTGAGACCTAGAGGGCCTGGAATGATCTATCAAAAAATGTTATGCATTAAATAGTGTGTGTGAGATGTTTTCTTAAAACAGTGCAATAACTCATAAATGGGTGTCTGTAATAGAAATATGAGGGCACCATTGCATTTAGGATGGCAGGATTATGCTAGTCACGAATTAATTTTAGTTTGCGTAGTCCTCCGGTGAAAAAACTAGAGAATGGCATAACCATAAATAAAATTATTAAATAAAATTATTTTATATTCAAATACTTATAACTCAAAAATGGTGAATTGGATTTAAAATCAGAAACCACTGCTGAACTCGTGAGGGTATGATTTCTTTAGGAAGATCCAAATGTTGGTTGGTGTGGGCCAATAGTGGAAGTTAGTTTTTTTCCATAAATAAAATAATTAAATAACATTTATTTTATTATAAAATCATTATAACTCTTTAATGGTAAATCATATTGAAAATCCATGAGTACCATTGATCTCGTAATGGCGTGTCCGCCTTAGGCTGAGCCTTAACCTCGACCGGCATGGGTCGAGGGTGACAGTTATGTTTTTATGAACTTTTTTTAATGTATATTCGGTAAATGTGAAATTAGGATTTTATATCTTTTGAACCTTTTCTTGGATAAAAATACAAGGGAACCGTTGAATTTGGGACATTGAAATTCACCTAGAAATGACTTAAATTAGGCTAGAAAGGGCCAAGAGGAAAAGTTATGTTTCAAACATTTCTAGAAAAATAATAAAATATTTTAAAATATTTATTTTATTTATTTATCTCTATTGGGCAGCGGATGGAGATGCTATGGTGTAGCAACAAGGCACATCAATAGATGATCAATAATAGATCTATTGAAACAACTATTCAATTTCCATAATGGATCATTAAATGTGTCTCATTAAATGATGCTAATTTAATGAGAATTATTAATAGGCGCAGCGTCACTTCGCTTTTTGTTTTCATTAAATAATCCAATGTGTGGGGTTTGGGAATAAAAACATTGAGTATTGTTTGAAGAAACTCTAGAGAATATTTCTCTCTAATAAAAACTGATAAGGAATGTAGGTGAGACTCCACCGACATTGAAGAACCTCGAAGAATTGTGCCGAAAGTTACATCGACATCTTGAAACCTCAAGGGTGAATGCTTCAGCCCAGAACATCAATGAGGTAGGGGTTTGTGTTATTTAAAAATTACTCCTTATTCTAGAAAATTAACAACTAATGTGGACCAACCGAGTCATAGGTTGATTCGTTAATCGCTCGTACTTTTGGGTGTATAATTGTGTGTAGCTAGTGTTTTGGATTTAATTTTTCTTGTGTGATCTATACTTTAATATATTCTTAAACTCTAATGCGGAGGGAGAGGGCCAACTTGAACAAGGCACGAACCCTCCAACATGGTTGTTTATTGTGCGTTCTTCATGGATGATTTATCGAAATGGTGGCAAAGTGATTTTTAGGTCCTCGCATCAAAGGTGGCGGAATAGTAATTCCATAGACGCAGGTGACGTGAAGAATAGACAATCAGAGCCCATCTAGTGGTCATGGAGAGATGGAGTCAAACCTTTGTGCTCTGCCGCAGCCATGTAGCTTGTACAAAACAAAACATCCTCCTTAGAAATATACTTTTCAATAATTAAGGCTTCAGGTCAATATGGATTCTTAACATTCCCCTTCAATATTTTCATATACCTTTTAAAAGGATACATCCAACGAAGATATAAAGGTCCACAAAGTGTTATTTCTTAAACTAGAGGAACCATTAAATGCATCATTATATCAAAAAAAATAGGTAAGAAAATACATTTTCAATTTAAAAAGTATAGAAATTGCATCCTTTTTATAAATATTCAAATAATACACATCAATAACCTTATTAAAACTGAATTGAAAAAATAACACACCTTCATTATAGTCTTTCAAACATGAATGGGCAATATTCCATGCCATGAAACTAGTAGAAGTTGGTGCATCATAACGTGATAGTCGTGAAATTTGGTACCTATCAACTTCAACTCTTTCAAAGTAAATTTTTTTTTAAATTTGGGGAATAATCATGAGGCAATTTCATATCATAAAGACATTGAAAAAAGATAATTTTCTCCCTCTTGGATAATGTATGATAAGATGGAGGAAGAAATTTTCGTCTTCCATTAGGAGTGGGAGCTAACTCTAAACGTATTCCAATAGATAGTAAGTCTAATCTTGCATTCAACCCATATTTATTCTTTACTTTAATATCTAACAATGTTCTAATCAAACTATCATAGATATTATTCTCCATGTGTATGACATCAATATTATGTTTCACTTCATCATATCTCCAATATAGTAGCTCAAAAAATATTGACATTATAATCCCAACATGTCTATCATTACCATATTTATGTGTCCTTCCCAATGTCACATCAAGGTTTTTCACCCTCTCAAATTAAATATCAGGGGATAATGGTTTTGGAGCAGTATCAAATTCTTGTGATCTATTGAATGCTTTTTTTAGACTTCTATTAGAGTGATCCATAGGCAAAAACATTTGATGAACCATTTATAATGTTTTAATCACATGATCAAATTGATAATATGAAGTCTATTGTTCACAAATTGGACATTCTATATTCCCCTTAACATTGTATCTAGAAAAATTTCCATACACTAGGAAGTCATTTATAGTGAACATAAATACTTCATGCAGTTGAAAATATTATATTTTATGAAAATCATACAGCCTAATATCGTCCTCCCATAAAAATTTCAAATCATCAATCAATGGTGAAAATAAATCATCAATATAATTTCTATGTTGCTTTAGACCATAGATCATTACACTCAACATGACATATTTGTGCTTTATAAAAATATCAGAAGATAGGTTATAAATTGTAAATAAAACATGCCATAAACTATGTGTGTTACTGAGGGTTTTATATTGATTCATTCTATTTGTGCACAACCCAAGTCTAAGATTTCTAATTTCATTTCTAAATGTAGGATACTACTCATCAATTTTCTTCCATTGTGGACAATTAGCTAGATGACATATTTTTCCATCATATATCCACTCATTATCATACCATCTTAACCATTTTTCATCATGTGAATTATAAAATAAACGTTTCAAATGATGAATTATAGGAAGATACCAAAATACCTTGGCAAGGATCTCTGTAATCTCTACATCAGCTTGTGATTTTTCTTTCAACTTATACTATGATGTCCCACATTTAGGACACTTTGGAAGAAATTCATATTCCTTTTTATATATCATATAGTCATCCGAAAAAGCATGTATTTTCATTTATCCCAATCCCATTGGTCATAATATTTTCTTGTCCTTATAATGTGAATCTAGAAGATCATTGTCTTTTGGAAGAATTTCTTTTAATGATTATAGCAGCTCAGTAAAACTTTTGTCTCTTCATCCAAGTTTCACCTTCAAGTTAATCAATCTTAACACCATCGTCAAAATTGTCAAATTCATAGAACTAGGATACAATGGTTTTTCCAAATCACCATATGGACTCTCAATTTTTAGTTCTATCTCAATTTTTTATGCTGCAATATCACAAATCAATTCTTCAATTCCATCGAATTTACCACTTTTCAAATCATCATAATCAGTAGATGTAACATTCTGTCCAGTTTCTCCATGACAAATCCAAGGTCTATTACTCAGATTAAAACCATGAAAAATCATATGATCTTTGATCTCTCTACTTTTTAACTTCTTTATATTCAAACATTTCAGTCATGGATAGAAAAAATGTCATTGCTTAGAACAATTCATTTATCAAATTCTAAAAATACATCAACACCTTCTTCATATTCATTACTCATTCAATGTGCCTTAATCCAACATCAACTTTCTATTACCTATAACAAATTTCAGAATTATATATCTGGTCAAGATATTCCAATTTTATATTTATATGAAAAATATCATAATTTGAATGTAAAATAATTTTGACATATAAAACAAATATATACATATGTGAAAAATATATGCATGGAAAAAATATAAAAATAAAATATATTTAGATATAACAGTTTTATATTTATATAAAAATTATTTTAGGATTACATATCTCTTTCATATGGATCATGATATAATAGTATAATTTCATCTTGGATCCTTTCTTCTTAAGTTACCCAAATAATACATCCTAAAGCAATTGGAAACCAAATTCACCCTTCTTTAAACATGAAATATGATCTATATATATATTAAAATATGCATAATTCACTACTAAAAATTACACCTATCCCAATGGTTTCTCACATCTTTGGCATGATGGATGTTGCAATATCCATATACCAATGGTACTACAGGAACTGTTGGTATAGATTTCTGATGTTAATATATGCCAATTGTTTCAATGAAACAATTGGGATATATATATATATACCAATGTTTCAAGAATCGTTAGTATACATGCTATCCTGCATATAAACTATTCCAATAGTCTCATGGAAACAATTGGGATATATGTATACCAACGGTTCAAGAACGGTTGGCATACACTCTCTACTATATAATTTATTGCAATGGGGGTGGGGGATGTCCAGGGGGTGGGGCTGTCCATGGGGATGGGGGTTGTACAATGGGGTGGGGGTGTTTAGGGGGTTCTAAGGGGGTGGGGGTGGTGTCTAGGGGGTGAGGGGATGTCCATGGGGGTAGGGGGTGTCCAAGGGGTGGGGGTGTCTGGGGGTGGGGGTTTTCCAAGGGGGTGGGGGTGTCCTGGGGGTGGGGGTGTCCTGGGGGGGCTAGCCTGGGTGTGGTGGTATCTAGGGTTGGGGTTGTCCATGGGGTGGGGATGTCTAGGGGTGCGGGTGTTCAAGGGGTGAGGGCTATCTAGGGGGTGAGGGGGCTGTCCAAGGGGGTATGGGGTGTCTGGGGGGTGGGGGCTGCCCAGGGGGTGGGGGCTGTCCATGGGGGTGGGGTGTCCAGGGAGTGGGTTGGTGTCCATGGGGTGGGGGCTATCTAGGGGTTGGGGGATGTCCATGGGGGTGGGGGTGTCTAGGGGATGGGGGCTATCCAGGGGGTGGGGGTCTGTCCAAGGGGTGGTGGGGTCCAGGTTGTGTCCAAGGGGGTGGAGTGGTGTCCAGGGGTGGGGGTTGTCCATGGGGTTTGGGGTTTACATGGGGGGGGGGTGTCCAGGTGGTGGGGGTGTCCAGGGGGTGGGGTGGTGTCAATGGGGGCTATCCAGGGGGGTTGGGGGCCTTCCACGGGTGTGGGGGTGTCTAGGTGCTGAGGGCTTTCTAGGGGGTGGGGAGTTGTCTGTGGGAGGTGGGGTGTCCATGGGGTGTCTAAAGGGGTGGAGTGGTGTCCAGGGGTGAGGGGCCATCCAAGGGGTAGGGGTGTCCAAGGGGTGGGGGGTGTCTAAGTGGGTGGGGTGGTTGCCCATGGGGTTGGGGGTATATCCTGTGGGTGGGGGTGTCCAGGGGGTGGGGGGTGTCCAGGGGGTGGGGGTGATTTCTAGGGGGTGGGGGCTGTCTAGAAGGTGGGGAGTTTTCTGTGGGGGTGGGGGTATCTATGGGGTGGCCAAGGTGGTGGGAGTGGTGTTCAGGGGGTGAGAGTCCTATCCAAGGGGTTGGGGTGTACAAGGGGTGGGGGTTTCTGTGTGGGTGGGGGTTGTCCAGGAGGTTGGGGACTATTCAAGGGTGGGGGAGTCCAGCGGATGAGGGTTGTCCAAGGGGGTGGGTCTGTCGATGGGGGTGGGGTGTCTAGGGGGTGGGGGTGTTGTCCAGGGGGTGGGGATGTCCATGGGGTGGGTGGTTTCCATGGGGTGGGGGGGGCTGTCCAGGGGGTGGGGAGGTCCAGGGGTGGGGGTTTTCCAAGGGTGATGGGGTTCTCAAATGGGGTAGGGGATGTTTGGGGGTGGGGGGTTGTCCATGGGATGGGGTATATCCATTGGAGTGAGGTGTCCAGGGGGTGGGGATGTCCAAGGTGTGCGGTGTCTAGGGGGTGGGCTGGTGTCCAGGGGTGGGGGCTATCCTAGGGGTGGGGGTTGTCCATGGGGGTGGGGGTGTCCAGGGTGATGGGGGCTGTCCAGGGGGTCAGGGGGGTTTTCCAGGTGATGGGGGTGTCTAAGGGGGTGGGGTGGTGTCCAGGGGCGTGAGGGGGATGTCCAAGGGGGGTAGGGCTGTTCAGGGGGTGGTGGTGTCCGGGATGGGGGGTTTTCCAGGGTGTTGGGGGCTGTCCAGGGGGGTGGGGTGTCTAGGTGGTGGGGGCTGTCTAGGGGGGGTGGGCGGGATGTCCAGGGGTGGGGGTGTCCAAGGGATGGGGTGTCCCAGGGGTGGGGTGTTGTCTAGGTGGTGGGGGTTGTCTATGGGGGTTTGGGTGTCCAAGGGGGTTGGGGGATGTCTAAAGCTGGGTTGTCCAAGGGGGTAGGGGGTGTCCAGGGGGTGGGGGTCTCCAAGGGTGTGGGGGGGGGGGAGGGTTGTCTAGGGGAGTGGGGGTTGTCCATGGGTGGGGATCCATGTGGTGGGGTTGGGGGGGTTGTGTCAATCCAATTTTATTTTTAAATAGAATGGTAGAGTAAGTTAGTTTAGATTCAATCACTAAATAAAGAGTTTATATATAAGGAAAAATAAAATATTGAATATAAAAGGAATTTTAATTTGAATATATTAGCAAAAATAAGATTTAAAGAATGATACAATTATTGATGGTAAAAAATTTATTGAATAACTTCCTTGGTTGTAAGGTTATAGGGAAGAAATTGCATGATAATGATTTCATGGTAACACACACATAGAATTACATGTACACAAACATGATAGAACACACATGGTAGAAACAAAAAACATAGAACATTCATGATACCACTTCCAAGGTTTATTTTACCAGAAAAGAACTTAGTATGGTATAAAATAACACTATGATACTTACCGTGATATAAAAAACAAAGATAGATAAATAATATCTCCAAACAAAAATTTAGGGCATTGCGAAAAATAAAAAATGAAAATGAGGCATGTGAGGCTGGATTACTTGAGTGTAACGAGTCAACCTGATAAATTTGGTGATAATAAATATGATGAATGATGTTAGAAAAATGAGTTTTTAGGTCACAAATTCAAATAATGCTTTTAGGTTTTATGTGAAAGAGAGATGAGTCGTAGGTTGCCAGATAAAAGAAAAAATAATGATAGAATATGGGGCCAAATAAATCATTTAAAAGATTTATCATGTCAGTTATTAAATAACCGATGTGATAAATTGTTTTTTTATGTTCATCCCATTGGTTATTTAATAACAGACCTAGAAAATCATTTACCACATTAGTTAAAAAATAACCAACATGGTAAAGTGATGAGATTCGATCTTTAATGTCGGTTATGAAATAACCTATTTGAAATATCAAATCTTAGTATTTATGACATCAGTTATTTTATAACCGATGTTATAAATCAATTACCTTGAACTTTATAATGTTGGTTATAAAATAACTAATGTGATAAACAAATTTTTACAGCTTCGCACGTCATTTATATATAACCATCATAAAAAAAATTGACATGGTGAACATTTTTTTTACTAGTGAGAGGAAGCAATATAAGTAAATAGTGGAAGTAGAATAAAGTAATAAATAGTAAAGGATAAAAATAACTGAATCAATTATAATAACTAATGATGATATGTTATGTCACAATATAATTGGAAATCATGGATATAAGACATCATACATAACATGTTCCAAAAATGTATAAAGGAAATAAAATTACTATCCCAAACATACTGATCTCTATATCATTCATATGTTATCAATATCCATCTTAAACAGTAAGAAATCAACTATTTGAAGTTGTATGCTTCCCTTTATCAACATCTCCATTCAGGTAATCCGCCATGGGTACCAAACGGTGCCTAGAGAGGGTGTGAGACAAATCTCAGTGGGCCACCACCCACAGTTTCTATAACAACATACCTATTTAATGGAAATGGAAAAGTGTGAAATCATGTATATATAAAGAAGAGCAGTAAAATGTCACTAAATACTTATGTACCTCCTTCATCCCTCAGCTAGTGTCTATACAAGTAACCATTTCATTAATTTATTATTACCTGTTTACAAATAAGTCACATAATAGCCTTACTGAAGGTTTCTAGCATTAACAAGGAAACCTGTAATGATATTTAATAATGAATTTCCAAGGTAACAACTAAGTAAACGTAGACCTCAAGGGTCTTTAACTCTATAATGATTGTACCCAGGCTAAGGGTAAGAGTGTAATCCAAGAATCAACATCCTAGGAATTCCACAATAATATTCCTACTGAGTCCAGGGAGTTTATCCAAGGTAAAACATGGCTAATAAATAACAAGTCCTGATAGGTTTTTTCTATGGTACCTATTGGTCAATGATGGATCCAATGAGTGTATCCAAGAAATCCTGTAATAATATTGATATGATCAAACATTGTCATATTAGGCATCGAAAGTTAAACAAGGATCATGTTATACGTTTGTCTCAACCTATTCAATCCATATCAATGAATAATAATGGGGTTCTTGAATGCTGCATGCATTCCCTTTGAAATCCTAGTAGAACTCAGGTTAGGACTGTAACACCCCGATATTTTGGTGATTTTTTTGAATTAATTTAATCTTCTGATGTATTTTACTTCACGCAACACTGAATATAGTTGTTCACTAAGTCAATCATTCCTTTAACACAACACCATCTTTTATTATGTTGTGCACAATTCCAAATTGTAATATGTTACACAAAACAATAAGGTTATCTTACATTACATGCATGATTGACCTTCCTTGATGACTTCTGTAACACGCAAGACCGATTTCTTCCTAAATATAATATATTATTAAAAATATTATTATTATTAGATATATCCTTGATGTTAAGTTAATGAATTTGAATATTATTTACTAAATTATGAAAATATTTGGGGTAGACAAATATAATATGAATTCATAGGTTACCAATTAACGAATATGAAAACCAATGTAATATAAAGGAAAATATTATTATAGTCACAAAGCTATTTTAACATAGTAAATTAAATTAATTAAAATTGTTAAGTGATATTAATGTAAAAAATATTTTATATATTCAAGCTAATATTTTTTATATTCATCCAACATATTCTATAGACATAAGATAAGAATAATCTCAATTTTATGCTTAAAAACTATATTTATATTAAGGAATTTTTACTGCCTTTTAATGAACAACACTTTTTAAATCCAATTTCTGGAACCATTATAGATTTAATATGTAAAAATAAACATCATATTTTTAATATAGACATAAAAATTTGGTTATTATAGTCTTTTTGTTATATTTATGTAAGTTTTTATCATTTAATAAATAGTTAAAAATACTAGATTCTATTTCCAAGCTACATTTTTATCTAATTTATTTATAAAGTTAAATTATATTTTTAATTTTATTAATAGTTTAGTTAGATAATATTTTTTACCAAATAATTCAATTTAGGTAATTTTAACCAATTTCACATTGAAATTGGAGATAAAAACTTAGCAAACTTTTGGACGTCTTTACTTTAAAACCTCATAGTGTCTTTCTGACAGCAGGATTAATTTTAAATTAATTTTTTCCACTAATGTGATTATAATTTAGAAAATAAATATTCCATATTTGGAATAAGAATAATTTATAATGTATAATAAGTTTAAATTTTTTTACCAAAATATTAGTTAAAGTGATTAAAATTAATTACATCAGTTAAGAGAAAAAGAGGTTAATAATGTACAAAACCTTAAATTTAAGGCCTAAAACGACCTAGTAACTTGTACAAAACCCATTTTATGGTCATATATCTAACTTATAATCACATTTATAGACTATTTTTCATTATTATATCCACTTTAAACATGAAAAATGTGTTTATAATTCTCTTTTTAAATATTTACAAGAGTGTTACTTATCCTCCACTATAATATCCCACCACCTCTTCCCATTCATCACACCTCTAAAACCTTTTAGGTTCATCCAATATCATCCCATGCAGACTCCTCAAATCCTTTCCTTAAACCTTCAATCCTCTATTTTTTATGAAATCCTATCAATAAATCCTTTTGTAAAAACCCAAAATAAGTTACCCGATTAATAGGTAACATCTTCTATCAAGCTTATTTCTATTATTTTCCCTCTTCACACCCTCCCCTCTATTTATTCCATTAATGTGTGAAAAAAATATTATCTTCATATAATAGTATTTTTTATGTTAAGGGATATACCTACACTTACACACACATCCATCCAATAGATATCAAACATAGTGTTTTAGTGTACGACAAACTACTACCACACGAAATGATGATTGTTAATTTCTTATTTACCACCAATAATGGTGTCTGTTATGATGAAAAATATATTTATATATTTCATATATTTCATACATTATATTTTTATGTCTTTAAGGTTCTTTATTTCTATAACTAACACATCTCTTCAATTTCCATTTGGTTTTAATATGATAATCTCATTTGAGGAAGTGTGGACTATTGCCCCCTCAAAGCGATGTGATTCATTCACAAAACACATGGAATGTATTAAGAATGGTTTTAATGAAATTATATTATATATATAACATTATAATGTTACTTTAATTATATTATATACATATACACTTATATGTCATTTTTATTCTATCTTCCAATGCGATAATTAAAATGAAAACAATGTTTATGTGTGAGTATGGTTTACCATCTCCATAAACAGTGTATTCCATTTAATAATTATTTATTTTATATATTATTATAATAAATATATAATCTATATACATGATAATAATATCATTATTTACATTCTTGAATCATGATATAAGTATAATAACCAATGATATAACAAATTACGCCCCATGACAAGAGCAAAGAAAATATTACTTGAAGTGAAACCTAAAAAAACGATGGTTAACAAGAAGGTAAGATAAGATAATAATAAAACCATATATGCTATTAAATTTAATAATTTTTTTTGTAAAATATTTATAATAAATTATTATTTTTTATATAGTCTGTTTAAATGAATAATATGTGATTCAAGACACAAGGTAAGGGGATTTCATCTCACATTAAATTTTTTTGAGATTCATCTTATGTACACCACTATTTACTTTCAATGTCGTGTATGTAATGAACTTGATTATATTATATTTATCTTATACTTAAATTTATAGTTATTCACAAGTCCAATTTATTATTCTTATTTCATGGGTATTAGGTTTTAAAATTTACCAAATCAGTAAAATAGCTTTGTCTCAATTTGCCTTCTTTGTGACTAGTGTTTTGTTATGAACCTAAAATAGTTATTCAGGGTATATTTAATTCAATTTTACAGTTTATATCATGAATATAAATATTTTAATGATATTTTAATCATCATATAATTTATTTTATTACATCAATTGTATGATCCCAAATTACCAAGTTATAAGACTTTATTGTCACAATCTCATCATTTTTCGAGCTTTTTTATGTTTATGATTCATTGATGAAATATTATGATCCATTTCTCAAGGAAATTGTTGAATTCTCTTCTCCTATGTTTATACATGATATACTCCTGTATTGGTACCATTTTTATACTCTATGGTCCAAAAGATATTTAAGAAGGAGTTTTTATGAAGTCTGAACTTTACCCTCCCTTCAGTTGGACATCTATGTTTTCCAAAAAGAGTTTATATGAATATTATACCATTTTAATATAAATTTTAAAAGACTTTTTTACAATTTTTCCTTTTACAAATCTCTTGAAGGGAATATTATTGTTTTTTTAACAAGGCATTCAGTATAACATTTTTATGGTTCAAAATGAATGTTCTTTTACATCGTACGACATGTATAGATTTACCCACTGTAATTACTTTGAAGATTCCTTTTCATAATTAAAAGTATAATCTTTTAGAAATTGTTTTTAAAAGTAATTTCCAAGGAAAAAGGTTTTAAAATTTATTTAAAGTCTTCTTTATAAGTTTTCCTGGTATTTTCCAAGAATTTTATTTTTAAATGGTTTTATGTATTAAAAATCCTTATTTGAGGAATAAAGGATATTTTCTTCAAGAAATGTTTCAAAATTATTTTCCATCAATAGTGAAATCTGTTGATTTTATTCATTATTTTATAAAAAATGATGTAAGGTTCTATTCATATTCTTTCTTTGAATGGGTTTTGCTTAATTTCTGGGCCTTTATGAAGCTTGTTTCCCTTTCACAGGTTAGATATTTATGAAACCTGGTTATTTTCGCAGGTTATTCTTTGATGAAATGGTTATGAAACCTATCTATTTTCCATAGGTTATAATGGGATGATATTTTAATGATACCCATTTCATTTAATGAGTGGTGATTTATGAAACCTGTCTCTTTTTATGGTCCATGTTATGTTGAATTTCCTATTATCATGTCACATTTGTATGAATGATATTTTGAGATGGGTGGGACCTATATCTCCCTATAATGAATTATGTAAGGATTGATGACTCTTGAGTATAAATTTTATGAATGAATATAAATAAATATTCATAATTTTATGCATGGACCTGATTTCTTGTCCATAAGCTTATGCATGAACAAGATTTCATGTTCACAATGTTATGATTAAACCTTATTATGTGTTCACAATGTTATGTATGGACCTGGTTTCGGGTCCATATGTTTTTATGTAAACCTGATTACATGTTCACAATGTCATGAGTGAACCTGATTTCATGTTCACAGGGTTATGAATAGACCCAGTTTCATGTCCATTAGGAAATGCATGAACCTAATTACATGTTAACAATGTTTTGTATGGACTGGGTTTCATGCCCATAAGGTAATGTGTGAACCTAATTACACATTCACAATGTTACGCATGGACCTAGTTTCATGTCCACATGTTGATTTTGGGTCTTGATTTCATATCCTTATCTTAGTGATCAAACTTGTTTCTACTTATACATGTTCAAAACATTATAAACCAATGTGCAGGCCAAAAATTCAATGTGTTATCCTATGTTATGCTTCCTTGTAATGTGTTCTTTATTTCCTTATGATTAATGTCTTATTAACTAACATTATTTATTATGTTCCCTAATATGTATGGAATGATCTTAAAATTTTATTCTCATGTTCCATTCGCTTTTTTATGTTATTCTTATACATTTCCTTTATTTACCCTTACTGAGCATCTGGTGTCACCCATTTCTTATGTTTCATTTCCACAGGGTATGATGAATTCTTTTAGGTATAAGTAGTAAATGTGGATATATTTATGGGATAGTTTGAAGTTATTTCACAAAGATAAAATATTTTTTTTTTCAAGTATCCAAAGACACTAAACTATTATGGTCCTCATTCATATATTTTTAAAATGTACTAAATATTCATATAAAATGATGTAATATACATGTATGTTAAGCTCAGGTTTCTATAATTCTTATTAAATGATTGGATTACTTAATCTTTGGAAACTTTTATGAGAGAACTTTAGTGAGTTACCAAGTTATATTTCTAAGGATATGTCTAGGGATGTCTCTAAGGATGAGTATAAGGATAAGTAAATGTTTAGGAAAATATCCTAGAATTTTGGTAAAGGGTAGAGAGTGGTTTCAAAGTAATACATCACTTTCGTGATACTAAAAGTGTATTTGAATCGGGAATAGATGTACATAAGGGTAAAAACTATGAAAATATGTTCTGAGACTCACTTGGGTTAATCTAGTACACGATAATGGGCCTTAATGCACACCTAGTTTTACACTCTCGAGGGATATGCATTGGGAATTCAAAAACCCATCATGAACAATCATGAAGGATTTAATTAAAATATGTCTATCAAAAACCTTTTATAAACCTAATGTTTCATAGATTAAATAATTTATCATAATTTATACATCCTATATGAAAATTTTCATGATTATGTGGCTTTCTTATATGATATGTGTTTCTCACCCCATTATTTCATGTTTTAGTAATTGGGATAAATATAAGGAATGTGGTTAACATTGAATGTTTCCAATGTGGAATGTATGGGTATTATGGGAATATATATATATATATGAATTAAAAATATCATAAAAAGAACCAGGATGGTGGATTGAGTATTGGTTATATTTCTGAAGATGAAGAGACTGCAGACGACATGTGAAAGGTATGTGATATTCTCCCAGTATTGTTTATATAAGAAACATGATTATATTGAGTTTGAGGAACCTTATACATTACTCATATTTCATATTCTCGTAAATAGTTATTAAGTAAAAAGTTGATAAAGCATGATTAATGGTTTAAGAATAATGTTGAGTGAATTATGTAATTATGTTTTGTAATTTAGAGATTATATTATATGAATCCTGAAATATATAATTATTTTTAGTATAATTTGTAATTAAGGATTTAAAAGGATTCATTTAACGGTGATGAAGACTTATATAAGTGATATTTTGATTAAGAGGATTTAATCATTAATGTGTTCAAGATGTAGAAAAAAGTGTCTTTCTTTTGGATAAAGTGATGATTAATTTGGATAAAGTAAATTTGGTAGCATAGATTACCATGGATTAGATTATTTATTTGTTGAAAAAGTGTCCTATGTATTCATGGATAAAGTTCAAAACTTCTTGGATTTATGGAATAGATCCAATATAGTTTGGAATAATGAATCATGAATTTTTTCCAAAAGTATATAATTTAATTTAGGTTATTACCATGTTTTAAGGGAATATACAATAAGGGCATTCACATTTATGGTATGTAATATCCAAGAGATACTTTTTGAGATATAGGGGATCAAGGTGAAGACTATTTTGTGAATTTAATTTTAACATTTTGAAATTTAATCATTATAAAGGGTTATAATTTTATCCATTTATGGAAATTTTATGTTAAATATTAGATGAATTAAATGTGATTAATGTGTTATCTCTCCATTTTAGGACTTATTCATATTGGAAAACCTACTCTATGTTGATAACTGATGAAAAATGTCATGTAATATCATGAGTCTCATGATCTGTTAGTACTTTAGGAATGAAAAAGGTCGCCTTCATTTTTAGAGAAATTGGTGAAGTGGATCAGTGAAATACAAAGGGTGATGCTATCTTTAAAACACACAAGTATATATTTTCATAAAAAATCATTTGCTTTTGGAAAATGTATCTTCAAGAAAAAAATGTCTTCCTAGTACATTAATTTCTAAAGAATTAGAAGGATCTTTATTTGATAACATATTTAGGGATTTTTGATAGTTAACTTTCTCCATAACGTTTTCTCTATCACTCCCCATTAAAAATCGATGGTAATATTTCACTTTGATATCCATGTTTTCACTTAAAACCTATGTTCTCTTATGTGGAAATCCAGTTATATGTTACTTTGGGTAACTGTTATGGTTCCTAATTTCCCTTTTTAAGTGATGTTTTAGTATCCATTTTTATTATGTGTTTTTCTATGAACTATACTTTCAAGTATTAACCATTTGATATCCTAGATGAATTTCGAGGGATAAATTCATTTTAAGTCGGGATGGAATTTTACATCTTGGGATTTTGGTTAATTTTTTTTCAAATTAATTTATTCTTTTGATGTCTTCCACTTCACAAAACATTGAAAATATTTTTTCTCTAAGTCAATAATTCCTTTAACACTACACTAGCTTGTAATATGTTACATGAAACCCCAACTTGGCATATGTTTCACAGAATAATATGGTTAGCATACATTACACGCAATAATGAACTTCCTTGATGACTTATGTAACATGAAAGACTGAGTGCTACCTAAATACAATATATTATTAAAAATATTATTATAATGAGATATAAACATTATGTTAAGTTGATGAACATGAAATTTATTAAATAAATAATGAAAATATGTGGTGTAAAAAAATATAAGACGAATTCATAGGTTGCTAATTAATGAATATGAAAAACAATTGAATATAACGAAAAATATTATTATAGCCACAAAGCAATTTTAACCCAGTAAATTAAATTAATTATACATAGTAATTTATATTAATATAATAAATATTTTATATATTCAATCTAATATTTATATATTCATCCATTAGATTTTATAGACAGAATATAAGAATAATCCCAATTTTAGGCTTAAAATCTATTTTTTTTATTAAGGCATTTTACTACCTTTTAATGTTGAACACTTTTTAAATACAATTTTTTGAACTTTTATAGATTTAATATGTAAAAAAAAACTTCATATTTTTATTTGAGACATAAAAATTTGGTTAGGATAAATTTTTGTTATTTTTATGTAAGGATTCATCTTTTAATGAATACATATAAATACTAGATTCTACTTCAAATGTGTTTTTTCATAAAATTTATTTATAAGGATAAATTAGATTTTTCATAGGATTAATATTTTTGTTATATAATATTCTTACCAATTAATCCAATTTATGTAATTGGAACCAATTTCACATTGAAATTTGAGAAAAAAAACTTACCAAACTTTTTGATGTTTTTACTTTAAAAAACAGCAATGTCTTCTTATCAGTGTGATTATTTTTAAATTAATTTATGCCACTTATGTGATTAAAATATGGAAGAACGTATTATATATTTGAAATCAAAATAATTTATAATTTCTAATAAGGTCAATTTTTTACCAAAATATTAATGAAATTGATTAAAATTAGTTATATCTGTAAGAGAAAAATTAGGTTAATAAAGTATTGAACTCTTAATTTAAGGCCCAAATGACCCAGACACTTGTCAAAAACCGATTTTCTGGACATATTTCTAAAATTTAATCAATGTTATAGACCATGTTCTAATATTTTATCTAATTTTAATATGAAAAACATGGGTTGAATTCTCTCTT
This sequence comes from Viscum album, assembly GCA_963277665.1. Lineage (NCBI taxonomy): Eukaryota > Viridiplantae > Streptophyta > Magnoliopsida > Santalales > Viscaceae > Viscum > Viscum album. Next base: position 675,457,090 of record OY728123.1, read on the forward strand.
CAAATATTTAAAAGACTGCCACTTCTCCTCCACTATAAAAGGTTACCCCATATACCCATTTATCACACGTCTCAAACCTTTAAGGTTTGAAACATATCTTCTCAAAAAGTCTAAAAAATCCATAACTTTAACCTTGAAGCCTATTTTTGGTAATAAATTCTCTCATGTAATCCTTTTGGAACAAACCCACAGGAGTAACTCAATTAAGAGTAAACATATTCTCTCAAACTCATTTTTATTATTTTCCATCTTCACACCCTCCACTCTCTTTATTAAATTGTTGTGGGAAAACACCAGTATAATATATATACTAGTATTCTATTATGCTAAGGCTTATACCTACACTTACACAGACCTCCATCTAATGGATATGGAACATAATGTTTCAATGTACGACGAACTACAACCTCATGAAATAATGATTGTTCATTTCTTATTTACCACCAATATTGGTGGATATTATGATGGAAAATAAATTTATATATGTAATATATTATTTTTATAATGCATTAAAAATTATTTATTCATTTTAGAAAACACATCTCTTTAAATTCCATTTGTTGTAAATATGATAATCTCATTTCAGGAAGTTGTGACTACCCCCCCCCCCCCCAGCGATGTGATTCATTCACACAACATATGATAATGTATTAATGATTGTTTCATGGAAATTTTATGAAATATATAACTTTATAATGATAATTTAAGGATATTTTATACATATAAAATTATATTTCATTTTCTATCTTTCTATCAATATGAAAATTAAAATCGAAATAACGTTCATGCTTATGTATGGATTACCATCTCCATGAATGGTGTATTCCATTTCATAATTATTTATTATATAGACAATTATAATATAAATATAATGAATATAAATTATATTTATATCATTATTTATGTTATGAAATCATGATATAATTATAAGAACCAATGATACAATATATTAAGACATATGAGAAGAATAAAGCAAATATTACCCAAAGTGAAGCCTCAAAATAGGATGGTTAAAAATTATGTAGTAAAGGTAGTAATAAACCCATATATGGTATTAAATATAATAAAACGGTTCTTTAGAATATTTATAAAAAATTTATATTTATTATTTAGGAGTTTTGAATGAGTACGACATGAGTCAATATCCAAGGTAAGGGGATTTTATCTCACTTTTAATTTTCCTGAGATTCATGTTATGTTCCCCAATCTATCCTTTTTGTGTAGTGTATGTACTGAACATGATTGTATTATATTTATTTTATAAATAAATTTATTGTTATTCACATGTCCAATTTATGATCCTTCTTTCATGGGGTTTAAGTTTCAATTGTTACCAAATCGGTAAAATAGTTTTGTCTCAATTTTCATTCTTTGTGAATCATGTGTTCTTTTAGGCCTAAACTCATTCTTTAAGGTTTATAAACTTCCATTTTACTTTTAATATCATAAATATCAATCGTTTCCTGATATTTTAAGCATCATGTAATTTCTTCTCTTACATGGAGAGTATGATCCCAAGTTACCAAGTTATAAACGTTTATTGAGACAATCTAATCCTTTTTTCGAGATTGTTTATGTATACACTTAATTGATGAAATATTATGATACATATCTAAAATAAATTCATGAATATTCTTATACTCTAGTTATACATTATATAATCATATATTGGAATGATTTTTCTACTATTTAGTCTAAAAGAAACTTAATAAAGTGTTTTTGTGATGTCTAAACATTACCCTCCCTTCGATTGGAAATCTATGTTTTCTAATAGGGTTTCAAAGAATATTATACCATTATCCTATAAAATTAAAAATAAATATTTCCCTTTTTTTATTTGAACAATCTATTCAAGAGAATATTCTTGTCTCTTTCTAAACAATTCAATCTGTATTACATATTTACGGTTCAAAAGGAATGTTCTTTTCACCTCATATGACTAGTACGGATTTAACCACCATCATTCCTTTGAATATTAATTTATATATTTAAAAGGTTAATATTTAAGAAATTGTTTTTAAATTTAATTTTCAAAGATAAATGTCTTAATAATTATTTAAAGTATCATATATATGTTCTCTAGTTATTTTATATGAAATTGATTTTGAAATGGTTTTATGTATTAAAAATCCTTTTTCAAAGAAGAAAGGAAAAATTTCTTCAAGAAATTATTCAATATTATATTCCATATAAGTTGAAGTCTATTGAGGTTACTCATGACAATCAAGGAAATGATCTAATAGTTCTATTCATATTTTTTCTAGGAATGTGTTCTGCTTAATTTTATTATCTTTATGAAGCATGTTTCCCTTTCATGGGTTACATATTTTTGAAACCCACTTCTTTTAATGGGTTATTATTTGATGAAATGGTTATGAAGCCAATATATTTTCCAAAGTTTATGATGTGATGAAATGATAATGATACCCATTTCATTTCATGGGTTAGTATTTTGGAAACCAATCTCTTTTTATGGGTCATGTTATGTTGATTGTTTTAATATCTTGTGGAACATGTTTGATTGATTTTATGAGATGGGTGAGACCTATATATATCATTAATTCATTGGGTAGTGATGGATAACTAATTAGTAAAAAATTTATATGTTAACCTGATTACATGTTCACAATGTCATACATGGACATGATTTCATGTCCATAGTTTTATGCATGAACCTAATTACATGTTCACAATGTTGTGAGTGAACTTTATTACGTGTTTAAAATGTTATTCATGGACCTAGTTGCATGTCTCTAAGTTTATGAATGAACCTGAATACAAGTTCATAATTTTAGGAGTGATCCTGATTGCATGCTCACAATTTTATTCATGTTTGTGGTTTCATGTCCATTAGGAAAAGCATGAACCTGGTTATATGATCAAAATGTTATGAATGGACTTGGTTCCATATCTGTAAGGTTATTCATGAACCTAATTTCATGTTCAAAATTTTATGCATGGACCTAGTTCCATGTCCACAAGTTGATTTTGGGGACTGATTTCATGTCCTTATCGTAATGAGTGAACCAATTTTTACTTATACATGTTCAAAATGTTATAAATCAATGTTCACAGCACCAATTCCATGTCTTCTCCAATGTTATTTTTCCTTTACTTATGTTATTTATTTCATTAGGATTCTTGTCTTATGAGTTTTCATTATTAATTATGATCTCTAGTACGTAGTTCATGATCTTAAAATGTTATTCTCAAGTTCTATACCCTTATGTTTATGTTATACATATGAATTTCCTTTATTTACCCTTAATGTCCATCTGAGCACACCCCATTATAATTTTTCCTTAACCTTGAGTATGAAGAAGGGTTTTATGTAGAATTAATAAAAGTTTAGATCTTTATGGTAGATTTTGAAGATATTTCACTAGGATATTATATTTGCTTCCAATATTCCAAAGACACTAAACTATTATAGTCCTCAGGAAAGTATTTTTTCTATGTAAAAAATATTTACCTAAAATGATGTAATATCCATGTATTTTAACCCTAGGTATCTATAATCACACTACTATTTTGGTAATTAAGTCTCATATAATTCATAAGGATCAATTCATTACCTTTCAATAGTATGATACGACTAATTGAGTAAGAAACCATTTAATCATGTCATAATTAATCAATAATTCCATTTGGTTCAAGTCTTTTCGTCAATTAGCATTATAAGGTGATGTAGCATGAAAAAATTAATTTAATCCATTTAAGTCAACTTCAAGAGTCATGGTCCACTCCACTACCTTCCATTGACATGGTAAGGGGTCCTACGGACATGAAAACTATTATTTAATTACATTTAAAATGGTCAAGTCAAATACTTAGTATACATTCTAATGTCCATTTCACATTTAATTATCAAATTAAAGCACTTACCTAAGGTGGGTAAAGTGGTGAGAATACATCATAATTACCATTATCAAATTTAAAATTTAAATCAATCTAGTCAATATAGAAAAGATCACCCTCAGAATGGTCAATCCAAAGCACACCAGAACGACGACTCAAATGTGTGAAAACACTAAAATGAAAATTATGGCAAAAACATCCTACATGGGATGGATGGAGATGTGTGGATAACCACTAAAAAATAATCACATATTTGGAAAAGTTAATAACCTTATTGTTCTAATGATTATAAGAAAGGAATATAAATTTAGTAAACAACACCGGATGAAATTTGTGGGCCCCACATGACAATTCAAAAATCAAAAAACATGATGGATGAGTTATAGACCATCCGCCAAAGGCCTGTATGACTATCCTCATCAAATATTAGAATCTAATTTGGCCAAGAATGGATTAGATCTGAGAAAAAGCTAAAAATTCTCAAACCTTGATTACTAGGTCTATATTAAGAGAGATAAAGAACGGCTCAAACAGACTTGAGTAATCACCATTGAATATCCAAAATGATGAATAGAATCCCGATCAAATCCCATATGAAGAAGATCTCTTGATCCCAAGATTAAGCCGTCATGAATATCCAAAATGAGTGAAAATGGAATTGATCCTGCTGGAAAATAGTTCAAGATGAAGGGGGGTTAAATTAGATCATTAAGGACACAATGGTAAAATTACACTAAATTTAGCATGTGCATATTTTTTCTATATGGTTTTCCATACTATGCCTTAACCATGCGCGTGAACCTATAAGAAGGGGTGTACCACATGGTTATGTCACGCTTCTAGGGAATCCATGCACCAACTGTGCGAGATGGTTCTGACTGAAAATACAGACCATTCACACGGTTAGATCAAACCATGAACCCTACTCACACAGTTTACTTTAACCCTTCAATAGTGACATTTTTTCCAAAATTATGGGATCTAGGCTATAAAAATTCCCCTGATACCCTTGGGACCTTTTCTATCTCAAAATTACACTATATGAGGTCTAAAATAAATAATTAGATATAAACTTAATGGATCTATGTCTGAGTGAAAAACAAGGTTCTTACAATCTTCCCCCTTAAAAGACATTTTCCCTGAGTTCACTTTCCATGGGTGGTGAAACACTTTCTGAGAACAACACTAGCCACTAGTCATGTATATCGCCTCCCTCTCTCAAGTCACATACTGTATGCAGACAAGCCAGCATTACACCTATACTAGGGGGACAGACCAGCCTCAAAGAGCCTTTATGTTGTGGTAAACTATGTGTACTAGATAATATTCAATTATATCATTGACAACTATGTCAACTTCACCGAGATTAAAATAATGAGGTAGTTCAACATTATACAAGCAAATCTATGAAAGATGGAAGATTTCATGCATGGCACAGTACATATGAGGTATTTAAAAATGATAGGATACCAGCCCAACTCCCTAGAATATCAAATATCCCTACATAATGAGGTAATATCATCCATTGCTTCTATAATCATGTATTCCCTATCCTAGGAGATACCCCAAAGAAAACAAAATCCCTGAAATCGTACTCTGAAGTTCTTATATGGTAATTGACATAAGATTTTTTACTATACTAAGTTTTAGCCATAAGCTTTCTGATCAGATGAACCTTCTTTGAAGTCTCATGTATGCGAAGAGAACTTGGTAGGGTTGCCTCACCAAACGCCAACCATTATTGGAGAAAATGACATGACTTACCATTTAAATACTCGGAAGGATACATCTGAATCATCTCCTAAAAGCTATTATTATAGGCATAATCAACAAGGTGGATATGCTTCTCCCAAGAACAGCTGAAATCAAAGAAACATGGAATTTTCTCTAGAACTTGTGTTATATTTTCCAATTTTCCATCAATCTGATGGTGAAATTTTGTTCTTAGAAGAACCTTTATTCCAATAGATTTCTATAATCCCTTCCAAAACATTGACATAAGACAATCATACCTATCTAAAATAATAGTATGAGGGACCCATGTAGTTGTATGATCTTATGGACATACATTATTCATATCTCATCAACTAAGAAGCTCTTTTGAATGGGAATGAAGTGAGTCACTTTCTCCAATCTATCAATGACAACCCATATAGTGTCTCCTCCTCTAGGAGACCTTGTTAAACTAACTACAAATTACATGGAAACATCTTCCCATTTCCATTCTGGGACTGGAATCGAATATAACAATCTGGAAGGTCTCTAGTGATCCACCTTCAATAATATACAAGTGGGACACCTAGTGATTTATCCTACTATGTTATATTTTTTACTAGGCCACCACTACTATTGTTGCATATCTTAATACATCTTGGACATACCTAGATTAACTTCCCACTAAGAAGTATGGGAATATTTCGTTAAATCCTCTCTCATATTTGTAATAAGCCATACACATCCATGAATATGAAGGATGTTGTCTTTGTCCATAGACCAATCCATAGGTGGGTAATCTCATGATATACTCTCATGGTGAACCAAGCCCTATGGATATGAATATTGTCTACCCTTAGTCTTCTCAATGAGAGAAGAGGTGACTATCAAGGCTGAGAGTTTAATATTATCCAAACTATCATTAGACTCTGGATATATCTCAGAAAATAGGTCCATCAACATCCTTTCATCACTGTCTTCCCATATGGTTTATGCTTATGTTTTCCAAATCTATGCATCTGCAACTACATTACTCATTCCAAGTTTATAGGCAATCTCAAAATCAACATATTGTAGATATTAGACCCATATCTGTTTTCTAAGTTACAAGTCACATTGTGTGAAAATATATTTGAGGCTCTTGTGGTTTCTGTACACTATAAAGTGATCACCTAATAGATAGTGTCTCTAGCAATATATGGAAAGGACAACGGCTGTTAGCTCAAGTTCATGTGTTGGATAATTTTTCTCATGAGGCCTCAACAATAGAGATCTATATGTAATGACTTTATTCTCCTATATCATCACTACTCCTAGTCTAATTCTTGATTCATCACAAAATATGGTATAACATCTTCCAGGATCTAGAATGATTAGAGTAGGAGTTGAGACAATCCTCCTTTTTCAGATTTTGAAATGTTTTCTCACATGCTTCTGACCACAGGAATTTAAGACCCTTATTTATAAGTTCTATAAGAGGTGAAATAGGATTTGATAAGTTCTCTATGAAATTTCTTTATTATCCATCCTTCCCTAAGAAACTCCATATATAAAACACTTTCTTGGGTTTCTCTTAGGAAACTGGAACACTAACATTTTCTAGATCAACAGGTACTCATGATTCTAATATGATATGACCCAATAAGTGAACATTGTTAAACCAAAAATGGAACTTAGCTAGCATGGAATAATTATGATGCTCTCTTAGTATAATCAAAATGATCTCAAGTTGATTAGAATGGTCGTTATGAGTATGAGAATACACCGAGATGTCTTCCAAAAATAAAATGACAAAATAATAAAAATAGGGTTGAAACACCATATTCATTAGATCCATGAAAAGTTGGGTGAAATTTTAAGACCGGAAAACAAAACAAGGTACTCATGTGGACCATACCTGCTGCAGAAAGATGTATGAGGTATGTCTGATGGCCTTACTCAAGACTGATGATAACCCGATTTCATATCAATCTTAGAGAATATCATAGCTCCATAGAGATGGTCGATGTGATCATCTATTTGAGGCAGTGGATTCCATTTATTGACCACAATCTGGAGAAACCCTCTCTAATCCCCACAAACACATATGGTTCCATTCGTATTCTTGTAGAAAAAGTATGGTTGAACCACAAGAGGATATACTAGGCTGTATTAAGCCTTTGGCCTCTAAATAATCTAATTACCACTTGATCCCCTAAATATTTCTAGGTTTTATCCTATAAAAAGGAATGGACACTGGAAGTGCTTTTGGAAGAATCTAGATCATAAAATCTACCCTCTATGAGGAGGTAATCCATTGATGTTTTGGAAAAGATATCCATGAAATGATCCACTGCTAGAGGAAAATCCTATAGATGTAAACACTGATCCTCTATGAAGATATTTTCAATATGGTTCATCACTCCCCCTATCCCATGATTCTCCAGTCCCTCTCTACTAGCTTGGACATCCCACTCACCCGTATCTAGATAATTTTTTCCCTCTAGTGTTGTGTAATATACCCTGAGATGTTAGTAGTATAAAAATTCATGATATTGAACCAACCAATCCATCCTAATAATGACATCAAAGCCTGTCATTTCAAGAGTGAATAGGTTCCATAATAAAAGGTAACTTCTTACCTAAAGGGAAAATTCACTATATTATTATATTTCCTCTAACCTCACTCTTAACAGTGTATCTAGTGTCATCACACCACAATAATACTGTGTCTCTAGTCCGAGACTCTCCATGATAGATAAAGATAGAAAAGAGTTAAAATAACCTGTATGAAATAATGTAGATACATTTTTTTATGCTACTAGAATAGTACCTCGTACTTTAGATGGTTCCACAACCTGATCCTTGGGTATCAACTATAGCGCATGCAATTAGCCTGATCCATGACCATGTGTAACATCTAGACAACCATGATCAAAACTGCTCTGCAGTCACATCCGGCGATCAAGATTATGACTACTACATACATGACATCCTCATCATCCAGTCATGCCAGTGTTATTCTAAATCCCCAACTTATGTAGTGAAAAAGAACCCTCCTATGAAGGTGGAGCTAGTGTAGATCCTTTTCCACTCAAAACTAGTGGAAGGTTCTTATATATTCTATGAATATTCACCATATGGCTACAAGATAGTCACTCCATTGGGACTCTATCATAATGAGGCTCTTGGTTTCCCCATCATCCACACTAATGAAACACCATGAATTTATCAAAATTTATACTCTAGTTTTCACTGTCCTGACAAGAAACCTCGAGGGAATGTTTCTTGTCCCTAGAAGAACTATTGGTTTGACACAATATTGATCCTATATACCTATTTCTACTTCCATACCTTAGGTTGTACTCATTGATAAGAGCCTAATTTACTATTTCATAAAAATTAGGATGGAGAAAGTCATTCACCTATGTACGGATGGCGTACACAATCCCATCCTCAAAGAATCTAGCTCACAAAAGCTCTTCCCTTGATAGAAGTAGTGAAAAGTATTTTAACTCAGCGAAAAACTCCGAGTACTCCATAATTGACAAAGAAACCTACTATAGGTACATGAAATCATTGGATCTGTCAACTCTTGTTGTATTAGGAATGAACCATTCAAAGAAGGTAATCTAGAAATCAACACATAACATACCCTGATGATGACCAACCTGGATAAACACATACTACCATCACTTGGACGAATCTCACAGTATTTAAGTAGCATATTTGATCCAACACTTTAGAGGCATCTCCAAATGATCAAAGATAGAAAGGGTGGCCTCTAGCCAAGGATCAGTAGTCTGTGGTCTTCCATCCCCTGATAAAGTAAGAGGATGCTGCTGTCGAAACTCACGAGTCAGATCATCCATTGTCGGTGCATCTCATAGAGAACTATGCATGAATTGCATTAGATGTAGGAAACTATCATGAACTTTGGAATTTGTCCCCATATGAGGTACAACAAGAGGTACCTCAACTGGAACTCTTATAGGTAATACTAGTTGCTTAGGTCCCATCATTCCCAGAGTATAATCGTCGCCACCTTCCTGTCATATGATACGAGGTCATCATGGTGACATTGGTCTACAAATTCCAATCACACACCTCAAAATAATATTTATGCAGATAGATAGCAACACTTATAGAATCTAAACAGTGAAGGAATCACTACCCAAGGTATAATACCCCCAAACAATTGCTTGGAAGACCATGTAATACTAAGTGATTATGTATAAGTTTCATTTCATTTACACATTTAATTACCATATTATATTCTTTAACTTTCTTTAACATGACAATACAGGATAAGGAAATGCAACCATTTCATTTTAGAAGTCATGTTTCGCTTTATATTGGATAGTCATTCCCATTGAATCAGTGACCATACACCTTATCACTAAAAATGACACCCATTTTTTTAAATAAAAATGGTTTAACTCATTAAATTACTCATCCCAACTCACGAGTGCCCATAAACATCATAAATTGCGGTAGAAAATAACTCAATATCAACAAAGTAATATCACAATCATAATTTAAATATCACAACATATTTCAATAATAACAGTCATATCAAGAAATTAAATTAGTGAAATGAACCTATATAGGATGGAAATATGCATGACATGAGAATTTTAGGTTCCTATATGATTCATGTAACAATTATCCTTTCCCTCATCTCATTAAGACAAGGATAAAATAAAATTTCAATAATAATAATAATCAACAACATAACACAGCAAGTGAGTCACCCAATGGAGAAATATTTCCAACTGTAATAGGGAAAAAAGAAAAACAATTATACTTTGGGTGACTTGTATTTACCACGAACATGGGTTCATGATGCCCAGTCATGGATTATAAACAAGTCCCAAAAAATAACTCACATAAAATCTATTTTATCAAAATAGTATATCATGAAAAGAAAAACCGCCTCTGATACTACATTATGATGTCCTAGACTCGGATTCCACTTAATAAGTGCCCCAAGCCAGGTGGTCCATATGGCCTCAAGTGAATCTCTTCAAACTCTAGAGGCTTCCTACCAATAGTGAGGTCATAGGGTCTGTTCGTGGGGAGAATAATCCATCATTACAAGCATGTAGAATAGTATATAAATAATAGTATAGGTAAATAGTCGAATAAATATATGTAAAAAGTGGAGGTAGACTATAGTAATAAATAGACAAGGATAACGAAAACCAAATCAACTAGAATAACTGATGATGATTTTTCATGTCACTAGAAAACTGGAAAACATGGATACAAGACAACATACATAACATGTTCCAAAAAAGTATAAAGAAAATAAAAATACTATACCAAGAATCATAATCTTTGGCTCGGTCTTTTTCTATCAAGGTCCATCCAAAATAGTAAAAAATCAATGGTTTGAAGTCGTATGTTTCCCTTTATCAACACATGCATTCATGTAATATTCCTAGGATACTAAATGGTTCTTGGAGAGGGTGTGAGACAAATATAAGTGGGAAACCACCAATGGTGTCTATAACATGCAACCCGTGTAATGGAAATGTAATAGTGTGAAATAATGAATATATAAATTGAAGCAGTACAATGTAAATAAATACCCAAGTATCTGCTTCATCCCTCGGCTAGTGTCTGAACATTTAACCTGTCCGTTAATTTATTATTACCAATTTACAAATAAGATACATCATAGTCATAGTGACGGTTTCAAGATGTAATACGGAAACCTGTAGTGATATATAATAATGTAGTTCTAAGGTAATAACCAAGGAAACATATACCTCTAGGGTCACCAACTCAGTAATTACTATTTAATCATTTACAGAAATAGTGTAATCCAAGGATCATAGTACAACTCTTTCCATAATAATATGCCTACTGAGTCAAAGGAGTTCATCCAAGGTAAAATGGGTCTAAGAAAGGACTAGTCCTGATGGGATTTAACAATGGAACTTACTTGTCAATGATGGATACGAGGAGTGTATCCAAGGAATCCTGCAATAATATTTAAGGGATCCTATGGTGTCATATTGGGAAAATAGAGTTAATCAAGGATCGGGTTCTAGGTGGGTATCAAAGTAATAAAGCCATATCCTTGAATCAGAAAGGGCTTCTTGATTTCTCAATGTATTCCTGGTAGAATCGAAGGAGATCTCAAGTCAATACACTCCAATTTTGGTAATTAACTAACACATATTTCATAACATTAAATCCATTAAATTTTATTATTGTTACCAGGATAATTGAAAATTAATCAATTTAATCAAGTCATAATTAATCAATAATTCCATTTGATTCAATCTTCACCTTTCATTAGTGTCACAATGCCAAGTAAAATGCTACCATTTTTTTAATACCTTTAAGGAATCTTAATGAGTCAGGGTCCATTCCACTACCAAACATTAACATGGTAAGGGGTTCTTTGAAAATGAAACATATTATTCCATTACATTTAAAAATTCCATGTCATATACTTAGTATAATTTCCAATGTCCATTTCACATTTAATTATAAAATTGAAGAACTTACCTTTTGTAGGTCAAGTGTTGAGCATACACGGTACTTACCATTATGAAATTTACCATTTTAATAATGCCATTTAATATATAAAATCTTACCCTTAGAAGGTTTAAGCCGAGGCATGCCTGAAAAATAGCTCAAACCTGTCAAAATCCTAAAACAGCATTTATGGTAAAATATGATACATGTTATGGATGGAGTTGTGGGAATAACCACTAACAACTAATCATGTATTTTTTCAAATATCATAAACATGTGGTTCTAATTATTATAAGCATGTAATATATGTTTTGTAAATGGCACCTGATAAAATTGGTGGGCCCCATGTGGCAATTCCATAATCAATGAACTTGATGTATGAGTTTTAGACTACCCAACTTAGGGTTATATGACTCTCATCATCTAGAATTAGCCTCTAATTTGTCCTGGAATGAAGTATATTTTAGATAAAGGTAAAAACTCTCACACCTTGATAACTATGTCAAGAGCAAGAGAGATGAAGAATGGCTCAAGTAGACTCAAGTGCATACCATTTCACATCCAACATGGAGAAAAGAGTCTTGAATGGATCATGGATTAAGGAGATATCTTGATCCCTATATTATTCCTTCATAAAGCTCCCAAATTAAGAAAAAATTGATTTCATCTCTCTAGAAAATCATATAGTATGAAGGGGAATGTTAAATTATATCATAAATTGTAAAATGGTAAAATTACCCAAAATTTATCATGTGCATGGTTTTTCCACATGGTTTTCAAAATTGTGTGGCAACCATGCATGGGAACCTATTGTAAGGAAATACCACATGGTTATGCCACATGGTTACAGAAACTATGTTCCAAACATGCGAGATGGATCTCCTAGAAATTCATACCATTCAGATGGTTAGATCTGACTATGTGCCCTCCCCATACAGTTTACTCTAACTGTGTGATAGGGCTATATTTTTCAAAAAGTTGGTTTCTAGGATCTTAACAATCCATGGACACCCATGGGACACTCTAACTCAAAATGAGTCCATATTATTTCCAAATTAATTTATTAGATTGAAGTTTAAAAGATCCATTCCTGTGTGAAAAATGGGTTCTTACATAAATAAAGAGTTAGATCAAATTGAGATAAATGATAGCTAAAATAGTTTTTGAGGTTAAAATGAAATAATATTGTTATAAATAAATTGGTGTTAAAAAATAATATTAATTTAAACGAATAATTTTCATGAAATAGAGAAGGATTGTCTTTCAAGGTATATTCACATGTAGAAAGTGTTGATATTCATACAAAAAAATCTCTATATACAATTATTATGGCCATCTGAATGTTTTTGTATGTCACTAATCATTGAAAATAAAATTTTTATCATATTTAATTAATGTAATTTTTATTTAATGGTTAATTTAAATTGGAATTTTATATTTCAAACCCCAAGGGATTCATACACGACAATGGGGGAGGTATGGTTTTATAAACATAATAAGGATTTATATGGGATAATGTAGGCCCTTCACGTCTATTACTCTAAACATGATATCATATTAAAATAATGAAACTTTTATAAAAACAAATTGGTAGAAACTTATATGTGGTGTAGGTATGTTCCATAACTCTGATTTTCTTCATTTATATTGACAATATAATCATTTTAGTGGAAAATCATGAATTAACATAGTTTATAGAGTATTTGAAAGAGTAAATTGAAATATAAATACGTAGGGAGATGAATTTTGTTATTGGGAAACATGTTTTACAAAATGGAGGTTTTATATTCCTATCATAGCAAATATATTCTAGGTATTTAATGAGAATATATTTTATAAAACATTTAATGGAAGTTTCTACTCCTGTCACTTTTTTATTAAAGTTGAGTAAAGATAAATATTGTAAAGGTTTTAAACAAATATACTTTAAGAAGCTAATCATAAATTTTCTATTTTTAACAACATCTTGTCCAAACATTGTGTATGTAGTCATTTTGTGTACCAAATATTACAGTGTTAAAAATGATTTTTATTTTTTGGATGGTTAAAGAATTTTGCGGTATTTTCTTGTAAATAATACTTTTATTTGATATATAAAGTAATTAATGAGTTTAAGATACCATGAGTCACATAAAATTATTAGGAAATTAATTTTGATTATAAAAAATCGACATCTAGGGGAACATTCTTTTTGTGTGAATATTATTTTTTTGGTATAGTAACAAATAAAATTCAGAAATTTTTATTACAATGGAATCTAAATATGTTTCCCCCACCAATGATTTCCCTGAAATTATGTGAATGAATGTAAAATTAGGGGGGTTGAAAGTAAATATTAAATATTAAATTAAAATATTATATCATAATAAAATTTAAATTGATCTGTCAAAGAATCAAATACAACACTCAAGATAAAAACTAGTTAACATCATGTTTAATTTAATTTAGGAGAATGTTTCTTATGGAGAAGTAAAAAATGGATTATATTTCAATAAAGAATCAACATTTCCATTTAAAATAATGAATTTTATGGGGTGTCCCCCCACAATACCTTGCATAATGTTGTCAAATTTAATGAGTAGTGAAACTCTTTGTCAAAAGGAGGAATAAAAACTATTATATTATCCTATAATCTAAGGATATAGTTTTTATATGTAGGTGGGACATAAAAACTAGTAGAAACATGGGATTTAATGTTGCTGATAAATTTTTGGCATTAGTTTTTAGTAAATCCAACACCAAAAAAATTTATTAGTGGTTTTTGGCATCATTTTTTAATAAACCGATGTCAAAAACTAGAATACGATGATTTTTTGCATCAGTTTATGTGAAAACCAAATCCAAAAATAAAAAAAATGTTTTCAGGATCGGTTTTGGAGAATTCTAACACCATATGTGTAATTTTCAGCATTGTTTTTCCATGAAAAATGATACCGAAAATTAAAAAAATAAAATATTTTCCGCGTCGGTTTTGGAAAAAACCCACACTGACGTACATTTAAAAAATATCATGATCAGGAAATTGTCATATTCTTGGATCTTTGAAATCAAAACCTGTGGTGGCTCCTCTCGACCCACTATGACTTCAAAGCCTTATTTGTGATCTCCAACAGACATTTTTTATGATTTTCATTCATTTTTACGATCTGCGGTCTACGTTCTTCATTATCTTCATTTGTTTTAACATCTACGGTTTATTGTTTTCTTCTGAAACATATTTTGGGATACATTAAACCATGGATTGAATTTATTTTTTTAATTTACCATTATTTATCCTTTGTAAAATTAATTTTTTTATAGATCTTCTAGTGATTAATTTTCTTAAGCATTATACGGAGCAATTTTCATATTGGGGATCTATTTTTGTCTTAATTTTGTATGTTTTGTTTAATTTTGAAGATAAATTATTTATCATTTAATTTTTATTTTTATTTTCTTCAATTATTAGATTATAGTTTATTTTAAATGTATTGGATCATAGTTAATAGTCATCCCTACGAGTGATTAGTCAATGTTCCTTATATGGATTAGAGTTGTGTGATTTAGGTTATGAATTTTTATCTGATATTATGTATAAATGTATTAATGTTCTTGATATAGATTGGTCCATTGAAACTCTATGGTCAGTTAGGACATAAATAGATATTTTTATCTTTTACCCAATAATCCACAACAAAATTTTATATAAAATCTAAATAAAAAATCTAAATGTGTTATTTTTACATGCTTTAGACCAGATTTAGAAAACCTACTCCCTATCCTATTCATCTCCCACTGAGACATATATTCTATGCTATAATATATTAATCATTTATATTGGGTGTTTAAGGATTATCATGACTCTATATTTTCCGTAATTCCCAAGAAGATACATAATATTACCCATGAAAACTTAGTATTACATCCCACAACACCTTTGTATTAGAAACCAACTTGTTCTTTCTCAAACTAATTTTTATTGAAATTACTCACCACTAATACGAAGGTTGTCACTTTATCTAAATAATAGGCATTATTTCTCACCACATCATCTTTTAATGTCTGTATATCATCAAGAAATAAAAATATTTAAATTTAATTCGAATATTCTGATCAGTTTACAATTCTTATGAATCAATTTATGGAATTATCCACTAATTTCATCCGAAGTGATCCTAACCAATAGAACATAGATTGGCTTCCTATTCAATTTATTCATTTCATTATTTGTGAGTTCACAACTCTCAACTCAATCACACCTACTCTCCTCACAACTAATTAATCTTTTTTCATACACAATTTCACCAAATAATCTATGTATATACTCATTAGAACATGTAATAGATCCACAACCACTTATTAATACTCAAATTATTCTATTGTTCTCTCACCCAAATGGGTTGTAAGATATAAAAATTTAGTTATTTATTTAATTTCATATATCATAATTTTGGGAGTATTATGATTTATTTCACTTATAATATGAACATTTACTCGAATTATTATTTCATAATACTAATAATAACTAATTTTCCCCCTTTAAATTAATAAAATATTCAATACTATTGACACATGAAAAATTGAAATAATACAACAACTATGTTAAATGAACTAATAAATTTTAAAAGATTGATATTATAATTAAATAATAATATCAATATAACACATGTATATAATATGAAAATAAAATGTTTACTATTTGTAAATGTGTTTCATATCTGATGTTTTCTATCTCATTATCAATAGTTTTTATTAATTATGTTTTTGTTTAAAATTTAACTATATATATATTTAAATATTTATATTTTTTAATATATTCACCAATTATTTTGTGATATCATAAATTTAATAGATCGTAACTGGATACATTTATGAAGAACCACTAATGAATATGAAAAAAAGGACTTGATGAATTCTTGGAATTTTCTAAATGAAAACTTGAAAACATTGATTTGATTTTTTATCCATGTGTGAAGTATTTAAATATGAGGAATTTAAACTCTAGATAAATAAAGGATCATCTCATTTGTTACGGTATTATACTTAATTATACCCATTGGATCTATCATGGTGAAAGAACTGAAAATTCAACATCAAATGTTGATGAAAATATTCATAATGAGGTAGAGGATTTTATTTAAAAATTAACTCATCATTTAGGTGTTAAAACCATCAAAAAAATAGAAAATGTTAAATGATTTTATGTAGATTCTGAGAAACCATTATTCCCATGTTACAGTAAATATATAGTGTTATCATCATTTTTTAGATTAGTTAACTAAATAGAAAATAATGGGTGGAGTGAAAGAAGTTTCTCTAGCTTTCTTGATGTTTTAAAAGAGCTACTTCAAGAAGGCAACGTTCTTCCATATTTTAATTATGAGTAAAATAAAATATTATGCCCAATGATATTAGGATATAAAAAGACACATGCTTTACCTAATGATTGTGTACTGCATAGGAAAGATAATGAATATTTATCATGTTGTCTTATATGCGGGACATCACGATATAATATAGATGGGAAAGTCAACTCAGATTCATTCATAGGTGATGTCATCTAATGTCATGAAAAATAAATTTTTCACATTCTAATGATATCATCCAATATTTTTTCATACAATTCTAATAATTCAGTTATGATTCATTTTTAAGTTCCATAATCAAAACTCATGCAAATGAAATTTGGTACCTTCCTATAACTCCTCATTTGAAGTGTCTATTTTCAAATTCAATTGATGAAAAAAAGGTTAATATGGAATTAAAATGAGCACATCTATGATGGTAACATACATTACCTTGTCGATTCAACACAGTGGAAGATTTTTTATAAAAAAATTCTTGATTTTGGAAGTGAAGTTAGCAATATCTGAATGGGACTGTGTCCTAAAGGAATGAATCCATATCAGAGCCTCAATATCCAACATATTTCATGGTATGTTTTTACAATAGTTTACAAATGTTCCGCACATCTATGTATGAAGAAAAATAATCATGATGAGATTGATGATTTCTAGACCAAAATAACCAAGAAATGATATTGATGTGTATCTTTCACCGTAGATTGATGATTTGAAACTGCTATGGGAGGTAGGTGTTAATGTTATCGATGCATACAAGAAAAAGTATTTTATTTTGCGTGCTATGATAATGTTCACTATAAGTGAATTTCCTGCATATGGAAACTTATCTCGATATAGTTTTAGGGGACATAAAGAATGTCTAATTTGTGATGAACAGACTTCAAATTATCAATTGTAGAATGGAAGAAAGACAGTGTACATGGGACATTGAATATTTTTTAAAATAGATCATCCTTATCATAGATTGAAAAAATAGTTTAACGGATTACAAGAATACAACCTTCCCCCTCAACCATTTTCAAATGAAAAATATTATGATAGGGTGAAAGATATTGATTCAACATTTGGAAAGAAAAGATGTTCTAGTCTTCAAAGAAATATCTGGAAGAAGCAATATATTTTTTCAAACTACCTTATTGGGTATTTTTAGATATAAAACATAACAATGATGTTATATATGTGGAGAAAAACATATGTGACGGTTTGATTGGAACTTTTTTATACATAAAAGAAAAAACAAAATATGGATTGCATGCTATACTGGACTTGATATTAATGAGAATATATTTGGAGTTGCACCCACTGTGAAATGAAATAGAACATATTTACCTCTAGATTGTCACACATTAAGCAAGATTGAAAAGAAGAATTTTTTTCAGTGTCTTCACGGTATTAAAGTACTCAATGTTTTTTCTCTAAATGTGAATAATTTGGTGTCATTTAAGGATTTTAAATTTATATGTATAAAATATCATGATTTCCTTGTGTTGAGGCAAAAATTTCTTCCTATAGTAGTCTGTGGTATATTTCTAATAGCTGTCAAAAAGACTACATCAGGTTATATAATTTTTTCAAATCCAATTGTAGTAAAGTTGTTGATCCAAATTTGATAGATGTGTTTGAGAATGAATCAACTCTTATTCTTTTTCAACTATAAATGTATTTCCCACCTACATTTTTGATATAATGGTTCATCTGATAATTCATTGGTTTCATGAGATAAGAATATGTGGTCCTATTTATTTAAGATGGATGCATCCTTTTGAAAGATATATGAAAATTTTGAAAGGATGTGTTAAAAATTGTTATTTATTAGAGGCCTATATTTTTCAAAAATATATATTGGAAGAGGTTATTGAGTTCTATACTGATTATTTGTATGAGGTGGAGCATATTTTTCTCCCTATATCTCGACATATTACAGTTAATAGTGAAGGTAGAGGGGTTCGAGGCTTTAAGGTAAAGTACATTCCACGTGATGAAATGATGAAGGCACATTTATACATTTTTAAAAACACAGATGAGGTTCAATCTTATATGTCCTCACATATTTCTGAATTAATTTTATAATATCTAAGAAGAAATGAAAAGTGGTTAATGATTGATCATAATTAGACATAAGTTTCTTGGTTTAAAGAGAATGTCACACTAGATATATCTACATTAGCAAAATTGAAGTGATTAGCAGGGGGACCATATCTTAATGTGATCACATGGTCTAGTTTTGATATCAATGGTTGAACATTTTACACAAAAAACCTAGATGAAAAGTGTACCATTCAGAAGAGTGGTGTGATGGTTTTCTCTAAAGTAGTTCATTTTTCAAGTGCTAAAGATAGAAACCCAATTTTTGCATCAACGCCATATTTTGGAGTTCTTGAAGAAATATGGGACATTTTTTATATTAAATTTCATGTCCCCATTTTTAAGTGTAATTGGGTTGATAGTAATAGTGGTGTGAAACAAGATGAATATGTGGTTAAACAAGTTGATTTGAAAAGATTTAATTACAATGAAGAACCATTTATCATGGAGACACATGAAAAGAAAATAAATTATGTAATTGATCCATTGAATGATCAGTGGTCAGTTGTTTTTCAAGGAATAAGATACCATTTGGCTGAAGAGGTTGATTTTGATGATGTTAGTGATTTTCAAAAGCCTTATTCATCTATTAAATATTTTTCGGATGATTATAATGAGTATAAGACAGATAAAGTGCATGTAGTACGTAATGATCATGATGAAGGCATGTGGGAAAACACTAAATTAGCCTCCATATTTTTCTAGTAAATATTTAAATTATGTTTCTTTTTTTGAAACTTACAAATGCATGCCTCTTTTTTACATACTTATTTTTTTCTTCTTTGTTTCTAAATATTCAATTTTCTAATTATATACAGGTACACAAAATTTCATTACAGTTTTTAGTAGAAAAGTCAGATACATTTAGAGAGGATCAGTTATGGAGGTATATGTATTTTTAAATATTATTAAATATTTAGTAATACACTAATTTAAGGAAAAAAAACTATTAATTTATAATTTGTTTGGATGACTACTGATGCATCCCCATCATATAAGACTTCTCTTGTTATTACAAAAAATCAATTTATCATGTTGATAAAAGTGGTATTACACATTTTCAAAACCTATCACTTTCTCATGATGATGTAAAAGATTAGATCCATTTTAATGATAATAATAATGAAACTAGCCCAAATGCAATTCATTTGGTCAGTTATATAGTGATACATAGTCATTGTAGGATTAGTATTTTATATCCTGATTGGAAGTCAGTGAATAGGATGGAGAATAAATAACTTTAGGAGGCCATAAAAGTAAAATATCTTACTTGATTTATTTTATCTCAATTTTTTTAATATTAAATATATTAATTTACATATTTAATTTATTAAATTACAGATGACATTCAATTTTGAGTAAACCAAATATATTATGAAAATATATCTCTCTTTAGTAGCAGTTCAATGGAGATAATTTAAAACAAAACTGACAGAAAATTATTTTTTTGGAAAGAGAAGGTTTGAAAACGCATTCCTCAAGTATCCGCTTATAGATGAAGATACATAAAAGCAGATTTTTGAAAATCATAACGATGAAAAATTTCAGGAATGACTATTATTTTATATATTGTCAAATTTATTATATATTTTTCTTATTAATTAGTAGTTTATTTTTATATAACTGGCCTCCAGGATATCTCATCAGGAGATCCAGTTGAGAAATTTATACCCTCAAACTTTATCACGTTGTGGGTAATCGTACTTAGAGCAGAAAATGAATCAAGAAAAAATTTGAAGCATTAAGATCTTGATATAGTAGTGGTTTAAAAGAGGTCTAGTTTGTTCTTAAATATCCTCACACTCACCATGAAAAATGGAAATGAGTAAGAAGAAGGAAAAATGAACTGTATCTTATATAGGAAGTTTATCAAGTTGATGATAAAATTGTATGTAAATATTTTTATTTGTTACCAATTTTTCAATTTTATAAATTATAAACACTAATATATCTCTTTTAATTTTTCATTTCAAGATAAACTTCAGGAGTAGGAGATGTAGGGATCTTTTATCCCCGAGAGTAGGATGGACATCCTAGCCACTGCTTTGGGAAAGGAAGAACACCCTGGTCATGTTGGAGGATATTATGTGGGTGTTTTTTTTGGAATATTTTTGGTAAGAGTAAGCAATCAAGAGACCCAAAAATTTAATCCTTAAAATAAGAGATGAATGATATGAAATAGTATATGGGTGATCAAATTCAAGCAGGAGTGCAAAAGGCATTGTTAGAACACTTAGAAAGATAGTCACAGTATGCAAAACCTTCCCAAGTATATTATTTATTTGTCATCAATTTTTATATTTTATAAATTATAAACACTAATATAACTTTTTCATTTTTTACCCTTCCCATCCTGCTCAGCCGGACTACCTTGACCCATCTTCCTACCTTGTCCCATATGAGTATCCTTACTAGGTATATTATTTATTTGTCATAAATTTTTCTATTTTATAAATTATATACACTAATATAAAATTTTCATTTTTCAGCCTTCCCAGCCTGCTCACCTGGACTACCCTACCTCATCTACCTACCATTCCCCATATGAGAATCCTTCCCAGGTATATAATTTCTTTGTCATCAATTTTCCTATTTTATAAATTACAAACACAAATATAACTTTTTCATTTTAATTCCTTCCCAACCTGCTAACCTAGACTACCCAACCCCATCAATATACTTTGATTCTCCACCACCTCACTCGCACCAAAACGTATATTTTGAGTTCTTTTCTAGAGATCCACACATACATATTATTGTGTTAGGAATCGTCCATTTTTTGGAGTATTATATACAATTAAAGCCTATGCAGATGGGTGGGGTTAGAGTATTTGTACTCTATATTATAGATCCTAATGCTATACTACAATTTCTTATAGAGAAGATCACCAGAGTGGGGGATTTTCTAGGTCATTTTTTACATTGAAAAACTGGTTTTTTTATTATATTTCATAAAAGGTACGTGTTTTTTATATATTAATTAAAAATTATTTGAAATTAATTACAATATTTTTTGAAATTTAACTTATATAGGATTATCTGGAAGAAAAAGAAGCTACACAAATGAAACAAAATATTCATGAACAATCATCTGTAGATACTTAAGATATTTCTTATGGGATATAAAGATTATATCAGGAATCTTATTCATTGAATTATATATTTGAGTTTCATATGATGCCAGATATATACAGAATAGAATATCCATTTATCTTACTCAAAGAAGATATCATGCATCTAGTTGATTTTTTAGAGCTCGACCTGAATGTGGTGCAGTTGTTATCCATGTAAGAAAATTAATATTTGAATTTTTATTTCGTTAATAAAAGCTAGTTTGAAATTGACTAACTATATCATCTTTTTAAATTAGATATCTACACACACTTCTTCTACAATATTAAATTTCAAACATTTATAGTTTTATAGATCTAGAACTCATTTCCATAGAAGTGAAACATGTGAATAATCCCGATAGAGTTTCATATATCTCTGAGAGATTATCACATAAGAAGATTCAGTGTTTCTTTATGCCATTTACTGATACTTAATAATAGAAACATAATTGTGAACTAATTATCATTTTAATGTCATTAATTGTTATCTTCTTGTATTGTAGGTGACATTGGAAGTTAGGCATATCGTTCCCAAGTAAATGCACCTTATATTGGTTTTTCTCTTTAATAAGGAATGTTCGTAAAATATTTCCCACATTATTAGAAAGGTAAGTTTTCTTGTTTTGTATAAGCTCATTATTTTTTATTCTCATTGTCTAGATATGTATTCTTGGTTCGTATATATGGAAATTCAGTTCATGGAAAAAAAATTAACAAGGAATACAAGTCGATAAAGACACCGAATAAAATCAAATATGTGGAAGTACAAGTACTTATTTTTTATATTAGAATTTGTTTTGATTTTTTGTTATATATTATTTTTTATTAACAGTATAATATTTTATAACTATAGTGTCATAATCAAAAAGTACATGTTGAATGTGGCTATTATATTCTATGATTCATGTATGAAATAATCATAGTTAGGGAAACTACTGAATTTGATAAGTTTAGTTGTATTAATTTTTTATATTTTATTCTATATAATTATCTTTTTTATCTCATGTCATTTAATTTTATTATAGGAATTCAATTATTAACAGTCTTATTCCAAATCTGATATGACCCATATTCAATTTATTTTTTCGAACTATTTGTTAAGTCTGATTAGGATTTGAGGTATGTATATTATAATATTTTAAATAATATTACATATGGGTTCAAAATACTAAATCTTTTGAAATGTTAGGTGTTTGAAACTTCTAATAATCAAATTAATTGTTCAAAAAAACAACAATGAGCATGTCATAAATTTCAGGTACATGTATTTTAATTCTACTTTATTTTGAAAGTGTAATATTCTAAATTTTCAAAAACTTTTTTTTTACTTTCGGCGTCGGTTTTTTTATTTATGCTTGTTATATGAATGAATAAATAATCAATCAACCATGTGATAAAATTCTACGTACTATCCAAGATGACATGAAACCATGTCAATCCTACTACAACTCTATGTCAAAAGGATAAAAAAGAAATTAAAAGTGACCAAGAATAATCCAAAAGTGAATTAAACATATTATATGGTATCCTTAAGGCATTGGGTATTTAGTCAGACCATAATGATGATGATTGAACATGTGCTTGATATCCACATGGCATTAATTTCTTGCATGGTACTTGGTATACATAATGAATTGAATTTTAGGTCTAGCCACAGGGTTATCATAGGCACATCATAATCATTGTCTCGTGTCAGGTCTACCACCCTGGTATAATAATATCATGATAGTCCACTTCTTCCAACTACCAAATATTGCTTCCTTAGGTATGGATATACATTCAACAAGAAATATCATAAATGGAAGTATAATACATTTCATCATGATATATCTATAGAAACATACCGAAACATATGTTAATTATCTAACATGGAAATAATTTGCATTATAATTTTTAGGGAATTAAACATAAAATATAGTCTCATGGGATACCAATGAACATTATTTACCATATCTGAAAACGTCACTCAAGGCCATATACACACACACACACACAATTGTGAATAACATTAAAATCATAGACACAATAGAAACACATATATTTCGATATATTACAAATCCATTAGAGGTCACAAAGAAAATAACATTCATGGAATTCACGTCATGACCTACAATGTATATGATCACCCCAAGTGGTTACAGATTGTTGAGGTATCTTATTCAACTATTTTTTCATCTTATCACTCAAATGAAAAGGAAATATAAGATATTTATCTACTTCTTCCCTGATTATTTTTAACATATCACATATTTCTATGAAATTGGAAACATGTTTATTGGGGTATTCTATCATAAAACCCCTAAAAATACATCCAAGTATACATTTATTATAATAAATGTACATACACTCATCCATCATGGGATATTATCACACACATAAAAGGAAAGAAATCGCTAATTTGAAATGGGAAATGATGTTCTTCAACTAGGTATACGCATTAGACATCCCATTCTCTTCCTACTTTCACTAATCACCCATTTTAGTGTATTTGACCATCAAACCATCCCATTCAGCTTTAACCATAGATGCCTTATTGCCTACAGCGGTACATTCTTCCGACATTCAACACTAGAATTCATTGAGTTCTCTCAAGTGCCTATATAATTTCTTTGTCTAATTTGTTATAAGATTTATTTATGAATTGATCATTAACTGTAATTCAGGTAAATATTTTCATGGATCAAATTTATTGTCTTTTGTAGTAAAGAATAGTTGGGCAGTGTGAGTACTGCAAATACTGGAGTTATGGTACTTGAAAAGGGCACAAAACTTCTTGAAGAAGTCATTGATTGTATGTATATGTATTTTAATTTTACTTTATAATATAAATGTATTGATAATTGATTGATTGAATCTATAAAACCATGTATGTTATATATTATTATTGAATTATAAATATTGTTTGTTTTTTTTTACATTGTGTTCTTTTACAGGGGTTTTGATTTTATTGGAAGTGTAATTTTTTTCTTTTTCAAACAAAATAACTTATGGTGTCAAATATTTTAAAAAAATGACTCTGATACTTTATAAAAAATCAGGTTTATCGTGTCAGTTTTAGATAAAACTGACATCAGAAATAGGTTTTTGGTGTTAGTTTTATCTAAAAATAACACTGTAAACTCGATCCTTCTCAATTTTCAGCGCTAGTTTTTGGTAAAACAACGCTGAAACCCTTAACCAAATTTATTTTCAGAATCGTTGTGTTGATTAATAACACTAAAAATCAGTTTTTGGCATCAGTTTATTTCATAAAACGATGTCAAAACCCTTCACGAAAATAATATTGTTTATGTCACCTTTATAAACGTCAGTTAAAAACCAACATTCAATCATGTTTTTGAACTATTGAATGTAATATGGATAGAATGAGGGGTGTCTATTAAAATCACTTGGAGAAAATTTCTTTTCACTGGGAGATAAAATTCTCTCAAAAACATTACTTTATATAGTAGAAGAGGGTCATGTGTTTTCTCCTTGATAAATGATTTTATTAGAGGGAATGGATAACATGTTGAGTGTAAAAATGAGTTTCATTGAAAAAAATCAAAAGGTGTAGATTGAGGTTATTATTTTATTATGAAAGTGTTTTATTTGTTATCAAATTTATTTTGGTGAAATTTTTTGACCAGTGAATTAAATTAATCTGAGTATGGTAAATTGAGTCTATTTGATTTTATATGTTCAAAGGATGATAAGGATTAATGTGAAATGGTTA
The DNA here is from genome assembly GCA_963277665.1 of Viscum album. Lineage (NCBI taxonomy): Eukaryota > Viridiplantae > Streptophyta > Magnoliopsida > Santalales > Viscaceae > Viscum > Viscum album. The sequence continues at coordinate 675,483,387 of OY728123.1, forward strand.
GTAAATTGGAATACTTATAGAGGAATATGAAAATGATGAATTAAGAATGAATATTACAAAATAAGGATAGAGTTCAGGGTGAATATAATATTATAATGGCATGAAGAGCTATATTTTTATAGAAGGTTTCTCTTGAAATTCATTCAGGTTATTCATTTAGTTCACTAAAATGGTATAAACATTAGTTTAGTGGAATACCAATAGTTATTTCAGATTACTTGGATCAATATTAAGTTTTCTAGAATAAAGGTCAATGTTAATGTTATTAAAGAAGAAAGGAAAGAAAATTTGTGTTGTCACCAATTGATAGAGCAATGGAAAAATAAATAATTTTTGGATTAAAAGGAGAAGCTTCAATGTAAATCTAAAATAATGTCATGATAAATAGTATATGTTCACTAAAATCTCATGATTCATGTTAAAGGATGTTCAAGGGAGTCAATGATTTGGAAGTATGAAATAGTGTAAAAGAAGAGTTATATATGAAATGAAATTATTTACTTTTATGGATATTCATTAACTAAACAATTTTGAGTGACTTTCCTGTCATGTATGTCACAAACAATGTGATTTTGTTGAGTTAGATGGTTGATTTTCATAAATAAATGTTCATAATTCAAGAATATATTTCTATGAGTTTTAATGATTGTTAAAAGTATTGTTTCTAAGAGTTCTAATTGAGTCAAAACCTGCTATACTTAGATGATATTGATGATTTTTTAATGATGAATTTGTTGAATATAGATTCAACTTGAAGCTTATAATCCAAATATTTATTATAGTAAATCAAACTATATAAAGGGAAGGGCCTCACTCAATGAGTTTTTATTATTGAATGTCATTTTTTATTTAAGATTATTATCAAGGACCTAAAATATATTATCTAGAGGATACAGATTGTCGAAGAAGGAGATCATTATGATGAGGAGGACATATATTATCGAACTGGTAGATACAAGTTATGGATTACTATGTTATATAGATTGGGTTTAGTGTGAAGACATTGTTTTTTATTTATAAGGATCTAAGGAAATTCCATATCTTTTAACTGGGCCTAGTATAATTATATTTTTGAGAGGGAAGTGTGGGATTCAATATTGGGTTAAGTATGATCTCTTACCAAACCATTTTAATTAATAATTTATTATTGTGGAATCTATTTAACTCAAACATAATGAACACAATAAGGGATACGTTACCTCAATGGGGCCTATCCTTTTACAAATATGCATGAATTAATTTCTTCATTACTTTACTATATATGAGTAAGAGAGAGTTTTATTCCATGAGTGGATTAAGTAATTAACAAGTATCAAATCAAATCATAAAGTATGTTTTAAAAAGGGACCACTGATTTAATCCCCTTATCCGTGGTTTCTCCATTATTGGGAATCACAAAAAAAATTATTTTTACATATATCTATCAGAAAAAATACATTTATTTTAATGAATTTTTTAAAATCCTTTTCATCATGAAATTATTAATGTTAAAAATGTGTATTATTTCTCAAAATTTATTTTCTTTTCTATTAAAAATAATTAATAATATAACCATGATATTTTTATTATTATCATAGATAAATTCTAATTATTCCTTTTATAATCAATTGATATCATAATTAGACCATGAACCAAAATTAATTATTATAACATCTCCGTATGTTATTATATTTTTAGTTAATAATAATATTTTATATAATTATTTCTATATAGTTTGGAAGAAAATTACTAGAAAATCAACTAGTTGGTTTAATCTCACCCCTTCATTAAATTAATTCTAAATGACTTAGAGAAATTCCATTGTTTATTCCCTTAGTTATACCATCACTACGTTATGATTATTTTTTAATAATAATTTTAATAATTAATTAAACATCATTTTTTTAACATACCCATTAAAATACTCTGAAATGATCCCATAAAATATTAATTAGGTTTTTGATGTCGAAAAGAGTCCAATGAAAATTTCACATTTTAAATATGATTTTTTATGTGGCCTCATTAACTAGCCTTTGCCTCTATAAATTATAATTTTTCTACATCGAACACCTAAATGCCTTAAACACATTCAAAACTAATTCACAATGACACATAATCATAGATGTTTGATTAAATTATCTAATGTCCATTTTTATCTTATATCACACCACCACGCCACACTATCCACCATAGACCATGACCATCTAATAAAATTGTTGGAAATAACCATATACATTGATAATACACATATATAAGTACACCTCACCCACTCATTGTGGCCATTCTTCCAGAAAAATTGTACTTTTATCAAAGGACTGGATAGTTGTATCTTTCTTATAAAACTTGTTTTACTTATACTGTAACACACTGGACTAATTAATTTGGTCTGAGATAGAGTTTCATATGGATTCATGAACACCTCTGAATATGCATGACGCTACTGACTCATGAAAAAGGGTTAACCTATGCATTGGTTTGACTATAACATCATCCATAGTTACAATTAATTAAAATAAATATTGAAATTCATTATAAATAATAGTAAGAAAAAATGAAACATAGTGGTATCCAACTATATTAATACATCACATGCTATAAAAAAATTGATTAATGTATATCACATATAAATAGTTAAAAGGATAACCATAGGTGGTGGATTAATATATATGACATATATAAAGAATAAAGGAATATAGATACAAAAATGTAAAATGTCCGTAGTTATTCCTAATTCTTTCTTTATCCCAAACACACTAAACCTTCTTAGTTTCTTAATAGAATGAATATTCCCTTGGATGGATCCCTGTTAAAAAAGTTTATAATTTCATTAGGATTCCCACCCAGTGTGCATGTAATAATAAATATTATGATACCACAAATGCTACATTATAATAAGTGAAAAATATTTCTGATAGTGTATGAAATAACTAAAAATAAATAAAAAGTATGAAAATATAAACACAATATCATAATGTTCATACTAGGACACCAAATTACTTGACCATACCTGCATCAGGACAAAATCAGATGATTAGTATTCTCATTCCATGTGTACATATCATAAAATTATTGGCACCTCATCACTCAAGAAATTTTCCCACATCTAGTCCCAGACCAATACCCTCTCATGAAGGGTAGGATGAACATCATCATCCTAAGGACAATACCCTATCACTCATTATAATCTCACGTTCACAATCCCTTTCCAACACCCTCTAACATACGGTGTGGTTACATCACCACATCATAAGAAAAAATAATTTCCCACATGACATGGTTATATGACCTTATCATGGGATACCATCCACTCACTTAGGATTTGGTCACAACATCATCTTTCCATACAAAAAAATATTACAAACACTTGATTTACTAATCCATCATTTAATTGCATAGTGTTAACCAATAACACTAAAATGACACTATAAAAATAAATATGTCACAAGGATATCCCATTTTCAAATCCCATGTCAATTCTTCAAGGAAATATACACAAGGAATGATTCATCATCCAACACCATAACATTAAATGAATTAATCAATCCTACCCATTTTTTAAGACAAAAACTCACCAAAACCCCATGGGACACTATGTGTCTCATAGTGATCACAATGAACCTTGGTGGACAACCCAAACTCAAGTAATTTCATATGGTATATTTTAATTGAACCTAATACATTATATCAAAGTATTCCAAATAATTTTTCAACTTTTTTAATCTATACTCTATCAATCACTTTAACATTAAAGGTATATTAATATTAAGAAAACACATTCAACCACATCCAAAATATACCACGAAAACCCATTAAAAAGTTATATCATTTTAATGACTTACTACCTAATTCTTATGGATGATCCCTCACCATATCATACCTTATGATTTAATCAATGAACACTAAATCCATAAAATACTTTAAAAACACTTAACTTTTATAGATTCATAATCATAAAAGGTAAAAATTAATGATAATAAAGTCATGAGGGTATTCCATGTAGTTATAAATAACAATATAAAACCCCCACAATGAATTGAACTAAAAATAGAGACGAAATTAGGAATATGGATCTTGATAATATGAGTATGGATGCTCTAAGGAGCTACAATTTTCGATGCAATAGAAGAGGTGAAGAATGAAGGTATTTTTTAATTTTAACCTATTAAGAAATACTTTATATTTAATAATAACAACCATAGTGGAAGTTTGATATGTGACCATAATGTTTACAATACCACCCCCATACTAAGTTATAGTGTTCCTTTTGCATCATGGTGTAATCACCCCCAAAATAGAGGGGGCCATTATAATGATTCTCACTATAGTGGTGTGGACTTCCATTTCATTCCAAAATGGTTCACATAATGGAACCCTCAAAACACAACCCCCATGAAAACATTATAGCCCTTATTAGCTTCAGATCGTCACAGTGTGGAGCAATTCACCAATCCGTTATTATTTTCCTACGATATAATTTTTTTCCATGAACCACCACTAATTCTTCAATTTCTAATACATTGACTTTGATAATAGACTTAATAGACAATAATCTGAAAATAAATGATATTTACATAATTAAAAATAATATAAATTAAAAATTTCTTGGAGAATTAAAAAAATACCACCTCAAAGGGATAATTCTTGTTATGATGCATTTATAATGATCCTCTCTAAATATCTCAGACTACTGGGCCCACACATTCAAATCCAACTCATATGTCTCATCATATATATTAACATGTTTCCATAATATCCATAAAATATGAATTGTACTACCTCACAACACATTCATGATTTCCTTCATAATATGTATTAGTCTCTCCCTGAAAGACTCCTCAGCCTCAATCTATACATTCCCATCATAAATCACTTGTAATATGTCTGGATAATACTTTTATATATATGACATTTGAAAAAATAATACATATCCCAATTAATTTGTGGAAGAATCAACATGTAAAAGACAACCCTAATCCACTCAATAATCTCAAACACACTAAAAATCAAGATAGGATCTTGCCCTACTTCTTCAAATACTGATTATCCTACCGAGGTGATACCTATAAAAATGCTCAATAACCTATAGAGTACTCCAATTATTACAACCTATGGAATAAATAGTAGCACATAATACTCTAATTAGTAACCAATTCTTCTTGATCAGCTACAGTAGCTCAGTAGCCTCCTACACTATGTTTATCCTGACCACCACTAACATTCTTTCCATGAACCAACACAATGAATAACAACACCATATACTATTTAATTCCTCTTAGGATTCAATTTAGATCAGATTCTGAAATTTTTTAATATTATAAAACTAATCAACTAAAAAATGGTCATCTCATGATCAATTAAAATCATGTACGCACACTTTGAGTAGACTATGTATCACCCTTTTATAATTCACATCCATATACATGTGATACCCTATACTCTAATTTTGGTAATATACTATGGCCTTTTCAAGGACATTCAAAAATCATAATGTATGAAATGAATCCCTATGTATCATTATTCAAATATTTGTACCTTGAAATCAAATGATTTTATACTTGTAAAACATTCACATCAAGTTAATTTATTGAGTCTATTTGATATGATAAAAACTTGTAACCTTTATTATATAGAACATCAGAACCCACAAGGTATCATAACCCCTCAAGGTACTATGTGTCATAATGAATAAATAATTGGTCACATCATTCATATTCCATAATAAAATTAAAAGGGGTTTAAGTGACCCACCTTTTTGATCTATGAGGTAAGGAAATGATTAATGAAACTCTTGATTCCCATACCTTTACCAAGCCATAAGAAATGCCACATTACATTAGGATATGTCTTAGTTAAAAGGGTGAAGAAGACAAAATGTTGTAGAGAGTCCCTCATTTACTCTATCATTATATAGGTAGAGACCACCCACTAATTATGGATGTAAATCACCTCATCTTAATCTTGAAAAAATACCATGACTAAATAATATATCATGATACATTCTATAATCATAAGATAATCTGAATCAGGCTTCTGGATAGAAATTACTCAGTCTATCAAAGAGGTGGTTATGAAATAAGGGGGAAATGTAACAGGCCCTCAGAACATTAACATTTATATCATATAGTCAATTAGAAAGTACATAATCTTACAAAACTCACCAGATATCAAAACTTCATAATCTTATTTCATCCTACTGAGAGTTTCTACAATGATGTCACCTTAACCTGGGGATTTATCCATCTCAAAATAACATGTTATAAAGTAGTCAACACAATTCCTCTACCACATGTTCATGTATCATTTGGAGAATGTCTATATCTAGATCATGTGGTCAATGTAGAAAAATTATCCCTCATTATAGAGAAAATGATTCTGATAGTCAAATGTGTAAACTATAACAACACCCAATAAATCATGGATAAAGTAGTTCCACTCACGGGGTCATAAATAATGATACCCATAAGAAAACTCTCATTCTACATAAATAAAAACATATCTCATACTAATTATATTAGAATCATAAAACATGGTATAACACTTAAATTGATGAAGCATATCCAAATTAGATTAGACATTAATATTTATTTCAACTCATATAAGTCCATGTCACACCAATTGAATAACTAAAATTCGACACATTTCTTTTTCATGCCGACCAATACTTAAAATCTAGAGAAATTCAAAATAAAATTCCCATAATACCAATTCATTCAAAGAAAACTTCTAATATCGTACACATTCCTAGGTTTCACCCAAGACATCATTTCCTTTTTTTATCTAGGCCCACTAAAATGTCTTACATCAATATCACATACTTAAGTAATCCCACCTCATGAGTCTATAAGGGGACTTTATTGTACATCTCATTAATCCATTTTTTTCATAATTTTACACAATACATTCTATCGGTTCGCAACACATAACTTCCAGGTTAGTAAATAAACAATCATATAGTTAACAAGCACCATGAAAAAAGAGTCTAAGAATGGAAAGATACATTGTTTCAAGAGATACATGGATATTGTTGGTGTATTTTTATGTCTAGATAGAATCAAATGGTACCTATAAATCCCATACCACCCCCCTAAAAATAATATTTTTTATATCCTCTATACCGATTCATAATTAATGGGAGATTAATCAAAGAAAAATCATGGGGAACCAATAGACTCCTCTCAACTAGTAAAAAAGGTAATATATTCAAGACAAGGGATAAAAATGCTTTATCATGTCCTGATCCATCTTCTATTAATCTATTCCCATTCTTAGACTATCAACGACTTCCTTGATGAAAAATATAGGTGTATCAAGATGAGAGGTACTCATTTGAATGATATACATCACCTCAAGATCCGTAAGCTATAATTTTATCACTCGCATCTTGGTCGATTCAATATGATATGATTTCATTGATATAGTCTCTTCACCTAAAATGAATGTTTTCATGAACATGATCTCCCTCAAAGGAGGTAACCCAGAGAAATATTCTAAAGATACACCTTTGAAATTTTCCTCTACTAAGGGAATGATAGTTGAACCATCACCTAATTTTCTATAAGGACCATACATTCCACCCTCATTATAATGTATCTTATATCAATGATTTTATGTTTCTATATATATTCCTTAAAATCCAATTCATGAATGAGAACGTAATTCGTTTTTCAAACACAAATATTCAATTTTTAAATATATTTTCATTTTATTAAAATTTTGTAATAAAATACTAAGAACCATGAATTTTAATTAATTTTATTTACTCCACAATTAGTGTCAACTATTTTAGTGACTATGATGGGAGTTCATGAATTTTAGGAATTTTTGAAAGAAATTTCAAAACCATGACATGAAATCCTAATATTTTTTATGTTTATCAATTAGATAATTGTTATAATATCATTGGGTTTTTAGTTTTTTTATATAATTAAAAAATACTTTTTTAAATATTAAATTGATAATCTATTTTAAAATATATATATTATTTAGTTGTATACATAATTTGGTTTATAAATATTATTATTCAAATAATCATGTTAATTCATATTCACAAGGAATAAAAATGTTATTAATATAATTTGGTCATTAAATTCTAAAATTGAAAATGATAATGTATATCCAAATATATATTTATAGAATATATTATTATTTATTATAATTATTATAAAATTATTATTAAGTAAAAAAATTTAAAATAATGGGAATTCCACCTCATTCTCTTAATTAACACGATTCCCCAGTCTTTGTGGTGGGGTTGATCTTCTTCTTTTAAAACTTCTTTACATTGGGTTTCTAACATCTTTTTTCATGGGAATCGAAGGTATGACACTCTATTCTATTTTAATTATTCTATTAATTATCTTCATCTCCATACTTCAATATCTTCCTCATGTGTTCTCTATACTAGGGGTTGTGGTTTTTCTCATTTCATAGTGAAACAATTCGTACTAATTAGGATTTTACTCATAGGATTAAAATAAAAATCATATGTCTCTTACACATCAAAAGGATAGTTTTCTATTAACCGATGGATTTCTAGTGAGTGGTCAAAATTCTAGGGGTTTAGTAGATTTTTCAAATTCACAAATTTTTAGTTTATAAATATTATTTATTTACACCATATATTCCCATGAACGGTATTACATGTATAATTTCCGCTGAAATTCATTATATATGCTTTAATGGATGTTGAATTTAAGTAGTTTCAGTATTTATTAAGGAATTATATTATTGGATTTAATGAAACATATATATTAAAGAGTTTTTTGCAAACTCTGTGAAATAATAATAATTATATTTAAATTATTATTTATGTTTTCTTATATTTTTTTTGAAATGTTTCTTGAAATTCATATAATTTCCTTGGGTTTATAAGCTTCCCACCAAGATTTTATCAGAATTACAACCATGTATTTTTTAAAATAATTTGAGTATAATTAATTGGAATGAACCCTTATGTATTAATATGTTTTTTTATAATGTTTTTGTTGATGTTTTAAAATATTAAGTACTATTTTGGTAAATTGTAATTTTACTTCTTCTATTAGAATATAATATCATATTTCTCTTTCAAATAATTAAATTTTTTCATCATAATTATATTACTTGAATTATAATTAATTTCTAAGATAATTTTGCTAAAATAATCGATGTTTTGAAAGGTGTTTAAATTATAGGAAATGGATTCCATCTTGAACTAAACCACTCAAAATGAATGAGTTTTATGGTCAGAAAATATGTACTTTATAAATATTTTATTGAATTGAGACTCATGAAAATAGTCAAGTTATTAAGAGGGCTTAGGTATCTTACCAAACTAGTATAGTGGATATATATTTATAGTGTACATAGTACGTTTTTCTTGAAATGGTTTCACACTAGCACACAGTTAGTCAAAGATAGTGGATACATATATCACTGTAATTTGTTTCCTAAAATCAATGCATGCTAGAGAATGATTGGACTCTTCCTAGTAGATATCACATGATTTTGAATAAAAAACTATGGTATAATCATATATCACTCCATTATTTCTTCATAGGTAATTTTCATGATGATGATGTGATGTTACTCAATGTAATTATGAAAACCTTAACCTTATGTGTTTTTGATCACTTGTAAATTGTTAAAAATTAATTTCAACTTTTTTTATTTAACTTTCATTCCTTGAAAATCTTACTCTCATATAATATTATTAAATATAAAAAAAATTACAGTTTATTTTATAATATTTCTATGTAGATTTCGTTTTCTGGTCTTACTAGGGTACTTGTGATCACATTATACATACAAAATCTTGGTTGTTGTAGTACTCATTTTTTTATATTGATATGTTTGACAGGTGCAGATAATAGATCTTCCAAACCTTGGTATTATTTCATTATCACAGTTATGGAGGAACCAATATGGAAAAAATCATTTTTATTCAAGTTCCATAAGGAGTTTTTGATTTATTTTTTAGTTTTTAACATTGTTACACTTGTATTGGTTGTGTTTTATTCTTGTTCGAATTATGAAACCACATGTTTTTTTTGAGATTTTTTGTTGAATATCATATCATATTTTCCTTTTGGTATACTTTTTTAATCATATTCTATATGGGAAAAATATTTACCATTATTGATAGTTGATACCAATGGAACTTGTTTCTAGACTGCGGTGATTGATTACACACCCTCGGTCCTATAAAGGTCCATCCCAGGTACCAGATTGTTTTAGATTGAGTTGGATCGTGAAACCTTCCCTAAGAGGGAATTGAAAGAGACCTACCACCAGTAGTAATAAATTTCACCACAATTGTTCACCATATAAAATATTTAAAAATTCCTTTGAAGTAATTTATATCTAATATGAATAAATCATAAAAATTTCTATAGCCCTAACCATTATAGAACACCAAAGGAATCTCTAAATGTCATCTAACCTCATTCCCAATGGCATATAAAGATCAAGTGTACAGGAGGGAAAAAAATTTTATAACCCCAATATAGACACAAAATAAGAAGATATGAAGGAATGATATTCTTTAATAACAATGAAAGCCAAAGATTATATAAAAGAAACCAAAACCATTCCTCACATAAAATATTAACCCTGTGAACATTAAGCAAGATTCTTCTTCAAAGAATAAAATATAAACACCTATGATTCATGTCCATAACCGTTTAATCCCTAAAATACCTATGGAATTGACCATTTATGATTCTATAACAAATTTTACTCATGAGAATCGCAACCAACTCCATGGAATAACATCCATAATAAATCATTGTTATTTGTTTAAGTTCATACTTAACAGGATTGAGATGCAAACATCTACAGTGAATCCCTTCTCAAACATAGTTAAGACATCCTCAAATAAAAATATTATAGGTTACCCATAAAACTAAATTCCTAGATCTCTCTTAGTGGAACTAGACATGGACTATTAAAATTCTTTGATCAACCACCTTGATAGTATATGTGGCGAACTTATCCTAAGGAAGGGGTTGAGGATCCATTACCCTACCTTGACTGAATGTCACCAACCAATATAATCTCATTGACAATCATTTTCCTTTCAAAATAATATGCACCACTAAATATAGAGATAGAGACTATAGCACCATCATTAATCCGGCCATTCTTGGTGATAAGTGATTTACAAACCACGTTAGTATAAGAAGTCATGTTGAACATCCTCACATAGAGCCTCACATCTGGCAGAAGACTAGTCTCAAATATATGGGTATTCAATGATCAATACACTTTTAAAGATAAATAAATATTTATCCTCTTATAAAAACAAGTATAATAATTCATTAGATGAATCATCTTCTACTAAATCTTTATAAAATCATAAGATTGATCCAAATCATATGGAATAGTATTGTTTTAAAAAAAAATTCTCTGGAGGCTTAACATGATAATCCCTCATTCCCCCAAGACTGTACTATAACACCTCCGCATATCTTGATATGTTCTTGAAATATATAGGATTCTATAATCTCCCCCCACACATAAAGATTCCATACCATTTCAAAGATTCCATCTATTGACTCAATCTTGTACTAGGAATCCAATGGTCCACTCATGCCTTGTAAATTAAGAAATTGATGCATTTGAAAGTCTTGAGAAATTTAGACCAAGGTACGTCCACACTGATGCAACCATTAACTTCAACTGATATTATGTGAAACATTTTTTGTTATACTAGCTTAACTTTTAGAACCTATAGATCAGCTCGAGGCATTATTATCTCTACCATATTGAATATCTATAGGTATAATAATAAATTTATAAACCTCTAGGATATCCTTATCCATATCATTGGGTACACCATGTAAAGTCTTCATGTTTCCATTTTTCTTAAATTTATTGATAGAGACATAAAACCCTTTAATAGAATAAGTTTTTAACAAAATAAAAAATTAAAGAGACATAAAAAATCCTAAGTGACATTCCCTAAGGTTTATCCACAAGAAACTATAAATAACAAGGATTAATTCTATTCTACTTGTTCCTACATGTTAGATATATTAATATATAACAAAATTACATGAATAAGTATGTTGAATATTTTAGATTTCAACAATAATGAAATTTTTAAAACAAAAAATATATTAATTTTGGAAACAAATTATTTTTAATCATTAATAGTCTTATGTCATTTGGAAAATCAGAGGTATACCTGCATGTGAAACCACAGGTTTAAGGAGAAACCTATAAATCATGAAGTTACAATATAAATATTATTTCACCATGAAATCATAAAATAATAACCAAAAAAATCAATTCCACTTATCTAGAATGATGAAAAATAATAATACAGGTCCAAGATACATAGAATCATAACATTCATCCTAAGTATCAACCTTCCGATCTCCAATTTACCAACCCTCAAATAAAAAATTAATATAAAAGGGGATATAATACCATTATTTAATGAATTACTCGAGTTCATCAGTCTAACAAAGATTTCCACATGGGCATATATGTGACTTCCGATACATAAGACGTTTTTTATTAGTGGTGAGGGTTTAATACATACTAAGAAAAGAATAAGCCCTATAAATAATTATCCATTGATAATAAAAATAACACATGCAGTATTAAATAAAAAATATATAAAGGAAAACTACTTTTAGAGAACTATAGAAATGTATGACATGATATTACAAAATATATACATCTCATGCATACATCCATAGTCAAAAGGATCCCCAAAGGTAGCACATCAATATATATGATTTAAAGGAAATATAATAATTAAGGTACATCACTAAAAAATGATCTTAGTTGGATAAATAATTGACTCTATACATAACTTAATCCTACTTCTTAGTAGCCTAATATATATCCCTTTCCTTTATCATGATCCTGAATAATAATTTATTCCTTCACAATAGAATTTAATTAGAGTATTTGAGTAATAAAACCTAAAAGTAAAGTACAAATAGAACCTTACCATAATTGTGGAAGATATATGTGAGTGTAAGAACTAATGAAAATTTAATTTCAATGAAATGCATTTCCATGTCATATCATCTTTTTCTAACCATGTGGCCATGAATCGTTACCATTCATTACATTGTTTCTATGTTACAAAATGTGCCATCTCTTATCATGGGTATATCTACAAACTTGAACTGAGGTGACTCAAGTATAACATACATGTATATTACCACATTTTACATGAATATTTAGTAAATTTGAAAAAAAGTGACATACCAAATCCTATAATTTTAGTATATTTGGAGACTATATGTACAATCAAAAAACTTTATGAACATTATTCAACATATCCCATAAAATCTTCACACATGATATTAATATTCATATTCATAGCCCAAAAAATGGAAACAAAATAATGGGTGGGCCTAAATAATCAGGAAGGGTAAACATTAGTTCCATATATTGAAGATCATAATTGAGTATAATATAATAATGTGGGTATGATAACATAACAAAAATAGATGAACGTATGATGAGGAAAATCATACTCAATTAAACATGGATCATAAATGTGGACCCTGACATAAGAATTTGGGAATAATATAACACATGATACATAGATGTGTGGAACCATTAGTTAATAATATATTATCATGGATTAATAATAATGCATAGCATAAGAATATGACATTAATATGAGAGTAATATTTATAAAATATATCAAGTTAACCCAAATGTATTTTCATCATAGAAACGATTAGGTCACCCACATGTTGAAAATATAGTAGGCTTGGGATAAAAACTCAAGTACCTTACTTGTCTTCAGTGTATTACCCTTGTACCCATGGTCATAGGCTAAATACCCATGTATTCATGAGATTTAGATGAGAACCCCTATATCCTTGGGCTTTGGATGACCACCCATGTACCCTTGGCCTTTAGTTGACAACCCATATACCCATGGTCTTGGGATAACCACCTGTGTACAATTATAATGTACTAAGGTATAAAAAAATACACAATACATTGGAGGGGGATAACATACCCGTCTATATCATCCTTGTAAACCATAAAATTGTATATCAAGAACATTTAATCATTTATAAAACCCCATAGCATAATTAACTCATGAGAAAGAAATAAATTTCATAAATATTTACACAAAACATAAATATAAGACATCTACAGAAAAAAGATAAATGGTACTATTCTATAATATTACCCATTTAATCAAAAGAAACAATAAATAACATTTACATAAAAGAATACCCATTTTATAAAATCATTAAAATTTTATTTTAAAATTTTGAAGAAATATTATTTCTTTTGATAATGATTATTTTTATTGAGAAATTAATAAAACAAGAGTAATATATATTAATTTTAAAATCAATGAATGAAATTGAGTCTAGTAAATTATGAAAAATAGTTAAAAAATGTGATAGATATATTTTATGATAAAATCATTACGAAAAAAAAATAAGATTCATTTAACACTTTTGAAAAATGAGTCTTTGTTAGTGGACAATTACCATTCCCAAAATGTTAAGAGAATATTATTTTATGTACATAAATAAAATTAGATTAAAAATATCTTAATAAATTAAAAATTTAGGGATAAGTATACCAATATAAATAACACTCACATAGGTGAATCATTTCCGACCAAAAGTATATATAATTTGATTTTTTGATACAAATGTCACTTCTTGTAAATTTTAAACCAATGAAAGGTAAATGGTAAAAATAAATTTAAATAAAAAATAATAATCATAGGTGGATAAAATAAAATGGATTTAATATATATAAAATCATATAATTTTACTAGATATAAAATCACTAATATGTAATCTCGATTTGAAAATGATCTTATCAAAGAAAAGCCTTCCTTTTACTCCAAACATTCACAATGGAATATTTACATCGTGTCTAATGTACATAACAATATTAATCACTTATTTTATAAAAAAAATCATATATATTTTAATTTATAATATATTTATATATAATTTAATTACTCATATATATGTTATTATAGTTTGTTTTCATCACTGGAGGTTAATAATTTTGATAGTTTCATATATGTTTCAAAATGGTGATGAAGATCCCCATTTTTTTATACCGAGGACATCATTATTAGATTAGTCAATATAATGGATTTTTTCCCATTTATTAATTTATTCTTATATTTTTTGGATGGAATTTATGGGTATGGGTCATGAGAATGGAATCCATGATGAGTATGTTTCTGGAAATGTAAAGATAACAAAAAGTTACTTTATTATGTACATTCATTTTATGCCAACATCTTATAACAATATTCATGAAATATATTTCTTCATAATATATATTTTATTATTATTAATTTTTCCATATATATATTTATGATTAAAAAAGTGTTGCTATTATAACTTTGTATATGTAGGTAGTTGAAGTGACCCAAACAAGAACATGTTATACTAGTGAATGAGTATGATTATAGAGTTATATAACACTATTATAATTTTCTATAAAGTATAATGAGTTTAAGATAATATCATTATAATGAAGGATGTGGTTCCAAAATAGTGGATATTGAATGTTAATTAGAAAGGTAAGATAAAAACATTGATACTTTATTGATGAATTCAATCCTTAAAGAAATAGGTTCCTTTTGAATAAAAGATTTAGATTTCCTTTTTGGAACCATAAGCTTACTAATTTCATTGTTGAATTTAGTAGATATTAAGTGCATAAGTATTAATGATAGATTTTAATTTATTTAGTGGTTTTTATGTTTTATAGAAGATATCCATTTATAGGTGAAATTGAGTGACAATTATTTGGAAACATAAATTAAGTGAAAGGTAATGATGGAATCCCATTGGGGTTAGGTACGTAAGGTTAGGTAATTCAGTTAGGTTTTTTATTTTTGATTATTAGTAATAAAATAGTAATTTTAGAATTTATAAATATCATTTTCAATTTAAAAAATTTAAGCCACCATAACATACCTATTTTTACCATTTTTAATTATTCCCCCATGGTAATTTTTATTTATTTAAAATATAAAATGACACATACTTCCCACTTTTGATGTTTTAATTCCAAATTTATACTAAATTTAGTGTAATTAAGTTTATAAAGATTATAAATTTATATTTTTAATAAAAATATAATATATATATATAATTGTCATTACCGATAAATAAATTTTTCAATTTCTAATTTTTCATAATATTATTTCATGTCAATTAAAAATTAAGTAAGTGTCAACCAATTTGTTAAAAGTTGAAAAATTATATAAGATTCACAATTTAAAAGTGAAAAATATAATTTGTTTGGATAAAAATACATAATACAAAAAAATATTAGTTTGAAAAATATATTTTTTAACATTAAATAAATTTTACCACTTAATTTTTCATTTAGTTATTCATATTATAACCATTTAAATGTAGAAATAAATTGGAATTAAAAAATTATTTTTGAATTTTTTAAATACATAAAATCATTCCTTAATAACATAAATAAAATATAAAGCATAAAAAAATATTTTTATAATGTTTTTTTATTTAAATGTTACCATTTTGATTAATTATTTTTTATTATTATTTTTATTATTTTCAATTAGAAAAATTACTATTCAGATATAACCAATAATCGTATTTAAAGAGAATATATATATCCAAAAGTCATATTTCCAATTTCATATATATATGAGTTAAATTAATTTCTAATATATATTCTTATATACATTATTAAAATTTTCCATAATATTTATTCACTTTTATCACTACATGCCAATCACATTTATAATTCTATACCTTATTTACACAGTTCCAATCATGGAAATGATCTTCATTAAAAACCCATATGGATAATGATTTTACGTTTATGGTATCTTTGTTCACTTATAGATTTATTACACTTTTAAATTTCATAATGATGTTTTATATATCATTATCATAATGTTTTGTTTTTTATATTTCATTATATTAGTTTTTTCAAAAAAAATTGCTTGGTTAGTATTATCTTGGTGTTCCATGTAAAATAAATATTCAACATAGTATTTATTTAAATGAAAAACTATGTGGTTAAATCATGAATTGGAACATATTTCTCTCTTAAAATAATTTCCCCATTAAAATATATTTACTCTAGTAAAAAAATGAGGGTACTTCAATTCCATTAAAAATCAAGTTCAATCATTGATTCTGAAAACATATGATTCCTCTATATAAATTTAACCATATGAGTGGTTTTATTTTTTAGAAATTTATCTCCACAATCATGGATTTATATTGGGTGTTCCTAAAAAGAAAGATCATGTTCCAATTATAAATATTATAAGATTTTTACCCAATATATATTTGATATACACTTTCAAAAAAATTGACACATGGAACCAATAATGCATTTGGGATGGGTTCATAACATGTGAAATATTATAGGTTGCCTTTGCTACACGATTGAATCTTTCGATGGGGAAAATGTTTATTGGGATCAAAATTACATTAGTTTTGAATCCCATAACCCTCTTCTAGGGTGATATTTGAAGGAATACATTATCTTTATATTCACACTCAAAATATCATTAAAGATTTATAGAATTATTAATTTTTGGAATATTTGTTGTTTTAATATGTTTTTTGATAGTTTGAATATTTTCTACCATTTCTTGGGAAATCTCTAGTCTCAGCAGTTTACACTCTTTTACTTCAACTCAATATGTTAGAGTTCTGCACCTCTTCCCATCTAGAGCATCTTATGGTTCCATTTTAGTTATATAGTGGAATATATTTTTAAATGAGAGATATACCATGGGAATGTGTTTATCTCAACCTACTATGAAATATAGTATATATTATTTGAATATATCATCCACATTTTGAATTTTCCATTTAGATTAACCTTCAATTGGAAGATCATAAACAGCATTTCAAAAAACGCTTAATCTAATTATTATTGAAGAACTATCTAAAACATTGTGGAAAAACAGAGATCTTGATTAGATACATTTGAGTCTGGTAGTTTAAGTATCCTTTCACTTTTTTACATGTATATCCTAGAAAAATTATCAATTGAGAATATTTTCAAATAGAAATTAATTTTTCTTACATCATAGGGTGATTAACTATGACCAAAATGCTATTATGGCCTCTAGATGTCATGGGAACCCCTTCAATGAAATCTATGGTCATGTTTTCCTATTTCAATATAGTTATAGGTAATGGTTACATCATACTCTTGGAATTTTTTCATTCTTATATAACTTTATGTAACACCAAGCATATATACACATATTATACAATCTCTCTCTACATGTTTTCCCATAATAAATGATTCTAGAGATCACTATACATCAATGTTCATCTAGCATTGATAGGGAGTGATGATATATGTGCATTATCCAATAACTCTATATTTATTTCTAGTATTTAATAAACACATATATATTTTCCAAATCTTAAAATTATATCATTTTCAAAGTTAAACTCTATAATATTCCCTGCTTCATGAGTCACTCGATAACCTTCTTTTTTTCCTCCTTGGTATTTATAGGTATGTATGGTTGAGCAATAAAATTGTAAATATAGTTTTTGTCCCAATCCATTATTATTTCACAATCCAAAATTTTAAAATCCATGAGTATTGGGTCTCCATAAATCCTAATCATTGATAAGGTAGAATCATTCTTCCTACTAAGAGTATCTTTCACCTTGTTTTCCTTCCCAGTGTGGTAATGTATCAAGTAGTCATTTTCATTGATTAACTCTAACTATAGACTTCTATGCGTATTAAAATACTTATTTGTTAATATTTACATTAATATATCATAATCAATTTATATTTCACACTTATAACTATATATAAGATAACACCATATCTTTATTACCTATAATACAAATACAAGCTCCAAATCTTGCATTTGTTAATTTTCATCATTAATATTCAATTTTAATGAGGAATAAGCCACCAAATTTTCATTTTATATGTGAACACATCCCAATACCTTATTTGACACATTATTTTATATCACAAATCCTACCATACTGTATAGAAGTGTGATTGCAGGTGCAGTGACAAACCTTCTCTTGATCTCCTTGATATTATATCCACATTCATCTATCAAGAGGAAGTTAACTCCTTTTTTAATTAACATGGTTAGTGGATTTTATTATAATTTTAATTTAACACAAAGTTTTAATCAGATCCATTAGGTATAAGGTAACATCATATATCTATTATAGTTATGGATCTGTGTTATTATTCAGTAACTATTATCTTTAAAAGTTTCACTGATAAACCCACACTTGTGATTACATGGCTTAATAATAGTAGTTTATCTGTAAAACCTGATATGATACAAACTTAGGTGACTAGATAATATATATATATATATATATATTATAATATTTTATGAGTATGTGTTACATTTCATGATAATTCACACCCCATAACCAATAGGTTGAGTGTAATTGTAAACTAGATCAATAATAAACTTATTTATATAAAATTTATTCAATATAACTTACAAATACTATAAACATAAGTAACCCTTATGAAAATATGATTCTTAATATTAATCTTCATAACCTATAGAAATAGAAACATAATAAAAGGTGATATTAGATTATCAGTATGGGTAAAAATGAGTTTTATCAATCAAAAATCATATCTAAGTGTAAGAAAGGAATATGGGTATAATAAGATAATCAAATTATGTGAAAATATAATTAGGAAAATAATTTCAATTTAAATATGGTTTATAAATCCTAGATTATAACATAAGGATTTATAAATCACATAAAATAAGAGTCTTAGATGCATGGAAACATGAGCCAATAATTCCAGATCATTACATAGACAAAGTGTGTAACATAATTATATAGCATGAATATGTGCATCTAATTAATATCATGTATCATTGAAAATTATAAGAAAATTCATCGCATAACATAATAAACCATCAACATATTAATATTATAATATTCATAGGTTAACCACTCATGTAACTTATTTAGATTAGTATTACAACCTATGTAACCTTGGTTTTATGTTGGGTACCCCTATGATTTAGGTGACTACTCATCCACCCTTAGGCTTTGGTTGACCACTTGAATACCCTTGGGATTTCACTAAATGCTCGTGTACCCATGATATTTGTAAAACCACCCTTGTACCCTTTTGTTATCCTGATGTATAAAATATTAACCAATGTATTCAAGGTCTCTAATAGTCCCATCGATCACATAATTATAATCTAAATGACAGTCTCACATAAACATCTAAGCATTCATAACTCATCAATATATTAAATAACCCTTGATAAAGAGATGATTTTCATGAATATTTCCACACAAAAAAACAAAATTTGTTCTAAAAATAATAAGGATAGTAACATAGAAATATATCCCCCAGTGAAGCCTAATAATCATTAAAGGATGTCTATGTAGATGAAAACCTCTTTTACAGGAGAATTATAAAAAAATTAAAAAAATATCTTTATTATAAATAATATTTTAAATGGAAAAAACAATAATAATATATATTAATTTGAAAAATATTTAAAACATGAAGAGGAAGGTACATTAAAAAAACTAAAAATGTTGGAAAATGTATTCATGGAGAAAGCATTAAAAAAGGAATATTTTTTCACACTTTTGTAATGATAGTCCATGTTATTGGAAAATGACCATAACAAAAATGTTAATATAATATTTTTCTGGATTTTTTTTTAAATTTGATGAAAAAAATAATAAATAATTAAATTAAAGAAATATACATGTTTAAAAAAATAAAATTATCATGGAGGATAAATATTCCTGAAAAAAATAAGAGATAAGGTTAGTTTTTATTACAAGAACAAATTCTATAAAATTATGTTCCAATGAAAGTAAAAATGGTAGAATATATATAAACACCATGTATATCAATAAGAGAATAAAATATATGGGGTTTACTAGTAAAATATCATAAAATTTCCCTCTAGGTATATTCATTCATAAACAGTCTTGATTTAAAAATGATATTTGATGAGAAAACCCTAACCTTTACTCCTGACATCAATGAATGTTCTTTAACCTTCTATATAATAAACATAACCATATTCATCAATTATTTCCAATCCTTTATCATATATTTTACCTTTTATATCTTTTATATATATCTTTTAATTAATCATTAATTAATTAATTATTATATATTTTTGTTATCAAATGTTAATATCTTTTATTGCTTCATATAATTAACTTTAGTTCAATAACATTTTCCAAATTAGTTATTTGCGATGGATTTCCATAAAAAATATACTTGTGGTGGAAAGAAATGTAAATATAAAATTTTAGAAAATATATTCACAAATACTATTATTTATGTTGTACTATCATAATTAATGTCATAGAGATACTAGTTTTGATGAATTATTAATTCCATGATAATAAATATTTATTAAGTAATTTTTATTATAGGATTTTTATTCAGTCGCAAAAATAAATTCCTATAATTATTTTTTATGAAAGAAAAATTCTTTTGAAAAACTATAGAAAATTCAAAAAAATCAGCTAAATAATAAAAAAAAATTAAAACATTAATTATAAAATTATAGCTAATATATTGAATGAAATGTTACATAGAAAAAAATAATAGTTTCACTGAGGTTTTTGAAATCAGGTCAATCTTTGGAAGTGAACTCTATCCATAAAAAAATATTAAATCTTGAACATATACTCAATTATCTCCTTATGCTTCTTCTCTTATTTTCATCGCTACTCTTCCTACTATCATCACTTATTTTCCAAATAATCCTTCACATTGTTCAATCTCTATATAACATCATCCCGATCTAATAGACTCACCTCATACTCTATATTATAAAATTATGAAGATGACGGAAGTACTCCCATTGATCATACTATGACATCACATCAGTGTCATAGTAACTAGTTTGGGTTGATCATGAACCTATACCGATCACTCAACCATTTTGAAGATGAGTCATCTTCTCATACATCCTAGCCACCTCATCAAAACATGAATTGAAAGAGGCCTCACACCTACCTTATATCTCATCATGAATCTATCACTTGTAAGAAACCTCTATCCAATATGTCTCCTACAATAATATATATAAAAATTAAGAATATTAAAATAAATTATACTTTTTTTCAGGGAACTAAAATAATTACCATAATATTTACCTGTCTATCACTGATAATATATCAAGTAATATTATCAGTGTACATATTCTTATATAAATAGATATATGTAATGGTTAGATCAACTATAGACAACATAAATGTAATATATAATTTTATTACTAAAAATACATATGTATAAATATTAAATAATATTACATACCAAATTTCGATAATGTATAATGAATATTTGAATTTGTGCTCTATGTGACATCATATCTCTCATAATTGAATTGACTAGAAATAGGTCTCCACTAGAATGTATATATTACCTAGACTGTGAAAAATACATACCAAGCATGATCATGGAAATAATTAGGTGGATGAGTCCTACAAGACTCAAAATATAAAATTTTCATATACACATTAACATCTCTACATTGAAGTATAATTTAAAACTATTTGAAATGATCATGACTACAAGACTCCCATGCCCCCCAAAAAGATGGTCTCATTCTCTCATTAACTAGAGACCATAAAACCTAAATATATCTAACAATATATTAAACAATAAATTATGTAAATTTTAAAAAAAATATTTTTTTATTTATATGTTCCAATAAAATTAAACACATTAATGACATAACTCAATAAAATCATGATCCCATGAAAACCATGGAATAGAAAAATAGTTCCTCAAAATAGAACTACCTTGTCCAGTGGCTCCTCCAAATTTATTTTTTCCATTTTTTGAATAAAATAATTTTTTTGGCTGATTGGGAACCTCACAAATTCTCCCATACCAAAAACACTACCACAAAAAAATCATAAGGCTCCATACATCACAGTGCACACACATCAAATTAAAATTCAAAAGGTTTCAAAAATAGCATAGGTTATCATCAACATAGACTAAGAAACTGTAAAGACCTGGAAATTCCATGTAAGTTTTTTATTACATGGGAATATTACGAGTCGGCAAAAATTGACGACGCGTGATTCTGAGGATCGGTGTGCTTGGAATGAGTTTTTGAAATTTTTCTCAGGTACGTTTAGTAAACGTGTGTGTGGGTTTTTGTAACTTTTGAACTGGTGCATGGAATTGAAATCTGAGGACACTATTGAACTCATAGTGCCAGTATTCGCTTAATGAGACCATCACCTTGACCGCAGTTGGTCGAGGGTGAAAGTTAGTTTACATGTTTTTCATGGAAATAAAAATAAAATAAAGAATAACTTTAATTTTTTTTTATTGAAACCTCTCTACATGGGTTATGGAGGTGGGTACCACCTGAACTAAAAACCCCCAAATTGAATTCTAGTGCTGGGGACCACCCGAAACATCTTTAATGGAATAAAACCTTTTAACTCCACATTTAATTAATTGATCCAACTAAAATTAATTAAATGTGTCCAAATTTAATTATTCCAACATAAATTAATCTGTTAAATTTATTTTACTTTATATTGGAACCTCTTTACCTTTGAAGGGGTTGTGTTGGCAAGGGAAAAGGGGAGAAATTGGGATAATTGTGGAGGACCACTCTTCTCCAATGAATAATTCCCCATCTTATCCAACGAAGAATGCGGCATCACCAACGAGGGACATCTTCAAAGATGAAGAACCGACGTCCGTCCTTCCCTCCTCATCGACATCAACAAACCTTCGAGGTAGGGGTGTGATTTTGATTTATCTTCGTTAATTTTATCTTACATTGAATCTCTCCCCATGAGCCGCTTGCTACTGATCTAACATGGAGGGTGCGGTCCAAAATAACATGTTCTGACCTCTCCCAAACCCTTGTGGTTTATGAGGCGATCTTTGAAATGGAGGAGTATGGTGACTGGTTCTAGCAATTGGCACCGGTGGGACTCGAGAGCGGTGGTCAGCACCATGGCTGGTTGCGAGGATAGTGGTGGCGAAATTGCGCCACCGGAGAAGGGTCGTGGCCCGTCGGCCACTGAAGAGCAAGATAAGCATCTGACGGAGGCCGACCACATGAAGGGGATGGCAGTGCACGTCCAAGCCGCCCAACAAGAAAGACCCATGGCCTTGTGCTTCAACGATGAAGGGAGAGTAGCCTGCCGTTCCGGCCGCAGGTGAAGGCGTGGCGCGCAACTACGCCACACGGAGGATGGGGTTGGCCGTCTGTCCCACCACGGGTCGCCCAGTGGGCTGGAACTAGCGGATCGGGTAGGACCCTGGTCCAGACCCTGTTCCGGACCCAGGCTGGGCTGGGTCGACCCGAACCGGGTCGGGTCGTCCTAGGTCGGGTCGGGCTGGGTCAGTCCGGACCCAGACCAACTTCGACCCTTTTCGTTCTTTCTTCCATATCATGAACTACGGGAGTTTGTTTAATGAACTGTTTGTAGTGCCGAAAACCTCATATTGATATGGTCCTTTTGGTATACCCCACTTGAGTTTTGCATAAGGTTTGGATATGGTCGGGATCGATCGAACACGAATCCAATCGGGCCCTCGACACTAAAAGGCCAATAACTTATAGATGGAGTGCCCAATTGATGCACCACTTGATGCATTGAGACCCCTATAAAGTGGAGGTCCTTTGGGATACTTTTTCATTGGACTTCATGGTATTTGGAGTATCGACCTGTGGATTGAGAAGAAGACACTCCCTAAATCATGCGAGCTTTGTGCGAGAAACCTGTAGCTGGATGTAACATGAGAAAAGGATCCTATGTGGGTTTGTGCTTTTGGATCCTATGTGGGTCTAATCTATGGGATCTTGCATGGGTATACATTTGAGATTCTAACTTTGATCCTCTCTAGGAATCCACATGAGACTACTCTAGGATCCTACGTGGGTCTGCTATACTAGGATCCTACAAGGGTCTGATGATTTAGGATCATACGTGTGTCTGCCTCATAACAGGGTAACATGATTCAGCAGTTACATATAATCATCTTTAAAACCCTAACTAAGTTATACCTGGTGTGATCTGATTCTTTACCTTTGTGGTAATCTTCTGTGTGGCGTACCATTGTGGTACATACCTTCATGGTGATACCTTTGTGGTATTCTTCTATGTGGCATTACCTATATTATACTTACCTTTGTAGTGTAACCTTCATGGTACTTACCATCGTGGTGATACCATTGTGGTATTCTTTTGTGTGGAAATATATTTGTGGTACTTAACATTGTGGTGTTACCTTCATGGTATTCATTCCATCATGGAAGAGTTGTAATTTGGCTAAGGATTTGGGCCTTGAGTTTCCTCATGAATGAGAAGGATATACTTGATAACTTAGGTATATGTATGGGAATATACCTATGTTGGGATTTCATATTTTTTAATGCTTTTTGGTTTATCCTTTTTGGGTTTAGTGAGACCTTATAGGGTCTTGGGGTCCCAAATGAGTATCATTATATTCACCCCTACATGGGCTATGCCCGCACCTTGTTGTGTTTGGTGTAAACGATGGACAACACTGATTGAGGATGAGAGTACTAGGACTGGAGGTAGCTCGGTGGTGGAAATTAGACGAGGCGTACCACAAAGATGAATGTTCAAGAGTTTTACCTACTCTTCTGGTAGGATCCTTGGCGGGTGTCCACATAAGCTATTTCAGTTAACTTGTACATTCAGTTTTCTTGTCCTTTCCATTTGGGCTTGTATTCTGGCCCATTTTACTTACTATACACACTCTTTTTACTTTACAGTTTACTTGTGTTCGTATCTTGTTGTCTGCATGGTTGAGTGTGTTTACAGGATATAAAGACAATTCCTTCCCGGTTCTAGGGAATACGCCTTTCGGTGCTAGTCGCCAGCCCCTGGCCTATGGAAGGTGGGCTAGGGGTAGTCACGGAACGGGCCCCAGGGGATTTGTCGTGACAAATTGGTATCAAATCAGTCTTTTATACCATAGAACATTAGAATCTAATAATTTTAACAGTAATAGTGTTCAGTGTAGTGAGTATTGTTATCAGTTTAGGGAATCCAGTGTTGGTGCGGTGGATGATGTTTCCATACACCAGGACCCTAACTTCTGATTTCTGACTTATTGCATGAAAATCCTAATTGGGTGTGTGTTTCGAAAATTTTTCTTTGTGATATATTTGAGTTAGCTCACCTGGTATAACTTATTGACCATGGCACACCTGTTTCCTTCTAGGATGCCTCCACCCAGATAGCCAGCTAGGGTTCCGAGTATAGTATGTGTTTATAACCCACTGAGCGACGAGGCCTCGGTGTAGGGCCATTTATTAGTAGGAGCACCAGCGAAGGTACCAGCGGTACCATTAACCATTGGTCCACCACTACCACCAACACCAGCATCATAGGGTGCACGCCGCATGAGTGCATTTCACGAGTTCCATCACTGGATGACAAAGAGGATTCGGGGAAAGACAGACCCATAGGCGGCTGAGGATTGGTTAGAGGCCTTGGTGAGAGTCTTCCGACGGGTAAAGACACCATTTGATATCATGGTGATCCTTTCCGCCAGTATTCTATAGGTAGCATCTGGAAGATGGTCGATCTTGATTCTCCAGGTTTACGACGAGGTGACACCTCTCTAGGCAGACTTTGAGAGCCTATTTCGGGCAGAGTTTGTCCCAGCAACCCTTTGCGTAGTGCACATACAGGAGCTTCTTCATCTGCAACAGGGTAGTATGACTGTGGCTCAGTACTCAGCGTGGTTCATTGACCTTTCACGCTACTCCACTGATATGGTGTCAGACCCATTCTTCAAGGCTCAAACCTTCGAGTAGGGACTTAGGCGGGAGATCAGGGCTTCGATGATTTCCCTCAGCATCCCGACACAGGTGAGGGTATTAGAGTGATCCCTCTTGGTGGAGAGTTTTCTTTATGAGTAGTCACCAGTAGTGAGACCCACCACCGGGCATCATGTAGCAGATTCTTCGGTAGCTGGAAGCAGACAGATGTCACAGAGATCCAAGAGGACCAGACTTACAGATGGATAACCACAGGATTCAGGGTTGGTTGTGTGGGGAACTGGAGACAGAGCCAGTCATGCGAGGAGTAGGCGGTGTTACGCATGTTGTGGGAAGGGTCAAATGGATTGTGACTGCCTAACCTATCATATAGATGATCAGCAGATGGTCGAAGGACCACTGAGGTAGAGATAGGGTTTCGAATGAGGAGGTCTGCAGGGAGCAGGAAGACGTGGCAGAGGAGCTGGTCGTGCAGCCGGTAGTGGGTGACGATTCAAGATGTTACCACCACCACCACCTGGTGGTGCACCCCGACCATAGGGAGTAGGTGGATAGGGGTGATCTCAGCTTTAGGCAGCTAAGGACTACGACCATGGCACTCTAGAGATTATACGAGGTACGATCTGTGTCGACTCCACCTAAGTTTTAGTACTAATAGACACAAGTGCCAGTCATTCTTTTATTTCCACTACCCTTGTTCGGATCTCAAAGATTCTGGTGGAGCTGTTGGCTCGATCCTTACGGCTGGAGACTCCTACGGGAGAGGATTCGATGATTACAAACTCGTGTCGGCAGTGTGAGCTTACTCTAGGAGTCGAGAGCTTTGGGTGGGATCTCCTAGTAGCGGCATCAGGGCCTTACGATTTCATCTTAGGTATGGATTGGTTATCTACATTACATGCCTAGATCTACTGTATTAGGCACAAATTGTGGTGTGTCCACACTAATGGGACTATGTTTACCTACACTGGTGAGAAGGGAGCCTCTATAGCACAGGATGGACTTACTGGGAGGAGAGTGCAGCCGATCACTCATCAGTTGGCTAGCCTAACCCTCGGAGAGGTTGATGTGGAGAGTCTGAGCTATCCTGTAGTGGTGGACCAGTATGCAGATGTCTTCCCGGATGATGTTTTAGGTCTACCTCCTTGCGAATAGGTTGAATTTTTAATTGACTTGTACCCTATGACGACATTGATATCTAAAGCAGCGTATCGGATGGCTCCCGCAGAGCTTTGGGAGTTGTGGGTATAGCTGGAGGACTTATAGGGGAAGGGGTTTATCCATCCCAATGATTCTACTTTGGTAGCCCTGATTTTCTTTTCCAAGAAGGTGTATGGGAGCTTGAGACTTTGTGTTGACTATCGCCACCTAAACCAGGTGACCATGTAGAACCAGTACCCACTTCCAAGGATTGATGACCTATTTGATCAACTAAAGGGATCATGATGGTTCTCAAAGATAGACCTCATATCAGGTTATCACCAGCTTAGAGTACGGGAAGAGGATGTGCAAAAGACAGCTTTCAGATACTGATATAGCCATTGTGAGTTTTTACTCATGTCGTTCGGCGTGACCAAAGCTCCAGCAAGGTTCATGGGACTCGTGAATAGGATCTTTCATCCATACCTTGATCGCTTTGTTGTAGTCTTCATCGACGACATTCTGATCTACTTGGCTACTGAGGAGGAGCATGTCTATCATTTGTAGATTTTTTTGGAAACATTCTAAGAGCACCAACTATATAGTAAGCTCTCGAAGTGTCAATTCTAGATACGAGGGGTTCACATTCTAGGACATGTCATCTCGGAAGCTGGAGTTGTGGTAGATCCAGTGAATATTGCGGTGGTACTCGCTTGGGAGCCACCCAAGAGTGTGACGGATGTACGGAGTTTCCTGGGATTGGCCGGATACTACTAGAGGTTTGTTCCAAATTTCTC
The DNA here is from genome assembly GCA_963277665.1 of Viscum album. Taxonomy (NCBI): domain Eukaryota; kingdom Viridiplantae; phylum Streptophyta; class Magnoliopsida; order Santalales; family Viscaceae; genus Viscum; species Viscum album. Next base: position 675,512,052 of record OY728123.1, read on the forward strand.
CAGAGTTGCAGCACCTTTATCAGCGTTGGCGCAGAAGGGGAAACCCTTCGTGTGGTCAGAGAGATATCAGAGGAGTTTTCAGGAGATGAGGCAGAGGCTGACTAGTGCCCTCGTCTTGAGTCTTTTGGAGTAGGGCATTGGGTATGTCGTCTACTGCGACACATCAAGGACCGGACTCAGATGTGTACTAATGCAGGAGTGAGCAGTGATCTCGTATGGTTCTCAACAGCTGAGACAACATGAGCATAAATACGCTACCCATGACCTAGAGTTAGCATCATTGGTCCTCACCATGAATATTTGGAAACTTTACTTGATGGGAGAATGCTTTACAGTCTACTATGATCACAAGAGTCTCAAGTATATCTTCTCTCAGAAGGACTTGAACCTGAGACAGCGATGTTGGCTTGAGTTCCTCCAAGACTATAAATTCGAGACAGTCTGTACTCATGGGAAAGGGAACATTGTAGTTGATGCTCTCAGCAGGAGATATGGTATACAGCTACTTGGTGAAGCAACGGAGCAGCTGGCTGCTTGAAAGATATCCTTTATGGAACGATATAGAGCAGTTTTACTTCAGTTACACTATAACGACCCAATGTTTCATTAATGGAAATCCCTATTGATCTAGTTAAATGTCTCTTTATGTAAAACGTTTATATGAAATTTCAACTACTTTGGTTTCATTTTATGAATTGTGACCGTTACTTTTATAGTTGTTGAACAGTGATCACATGATTAGTATATATACAGGGCTTTAACAAATCCAATTTACTCAGAATAAAGATGTGATGGCCTCATCAAGTAGAATTGCTCCATACTAAGCTCATTTTTCGGAGCTCGGAAATGAGGTGCCATCTTTGGGCTTCGCACTTGGCCAATTTGAAGCTGAGCTTCATCATGTCAAGCTCTAACATGACTCTCTAAAGGAAAAGTGGAAGTTGATAGAAATTACCACAAGAACGATGTTATCTGAACCACCCCAAGAGTCTGTCACCATCGCACACCTTACCCTTAGGTCTTATGCGGCTATTTTAAGGGGTTATGTAACAAATTTCTAATACTATTTTCATGTACATTATCTTTTTGTATATAATAATGAATATACTTTCTTCCAATAATTGATACATTGTAAATAGTTTTTAAAGTGTAAATAGTGATTTTAGTTATAATTTAATTAAGAATTATATTTTATTAAATTGAGGGATTTTTGAATTAAATAATATTTTATTATTATTATTAGTATTAAATTAATTTTATTACATATAAATAATCATATAATTTTAGGAATGCAACTATAATTTTTATTAAGGTTTGAAACCCATTTCTGTCAAAACCCGTGAATTTTTTATAAATGTCCGTTTTTATTTTAAAAGTAAAAATTAACATATTTATAAAATTATTTAGATAAAATAAATGATATTTCTGGAATCAAGACGTCTAAATTATCCAACTGTGAATTTTTCATAATTTTCTGAGACAATCAATTTTTTGGGTAAAAATTAAATACTGTTTAAATATATAATGTGTTTGATGACATCATAATGACCCAATAGTGATGTAATAAAATTCTATAAGATTTATTTTCGGAAAATATAGGTTTTTTTCATTAAAATAATGTGATTTTGGGTTTTTTTGACTTACTTTTACAAAGAATTAATGGACCCCTCAAGACTTATTAAACATCTTGTCTTTTTAAATTATTTTCCATGGGAGTGTGACTCACCTCCACATAAGCAACCCCATTATTTTAAGAAGTTCGGACATTAGCCTTATAAAATATTTTTTTATTCTTCCCTTTTCCAAAAACTATGGGAAAAACCATGGGATGGTTTGTCGTTTGGATTAATTTTATATAAGGGGTCCCAAACTTAAATAATAAAGAATTCCCTCACCTTTCCTATATAAACCCACCCAAGCTCCCACTTCCTCCTAACTAAAAGCCTTTTGAGTTAGTCTAACCTCTACCCTACTCTCTCTAGAATCCTCCCAAGGTTCCCCAATCTCCCAAGAAGCCTCTCTCAAGCCTCTCTCTAGCCTTTGGAATCACACTTCCAAGTAAGGGTTTTTTCTTCCTTTCTCATTTTTCTCCAATTTTCTTTAAGTTGTTTTTCCCCTTTTAATTTCAATTATGAATATTGGGGTATGGTTTTTAACCTCCCTCATACTTCCCTCTTTATGTTTGAATGATGGGATTGCCCTTTCTCTCTCATTAAATGCCTCCCATGTACACCCATTACTATGCTGAAATTTCAAAAGGAACTTCTCTCTCCTCTTTTACATTCAAGCAATACTTTTGTATCATGAATATAAATTCCATTACAATTGTTGGTAAATGTATCTATATGACCTAATTATTGTCCATTACATGTAAATTTTATGAGGAATCTCTTTCTCTCTCATCAACCTTTTTTATGAATTCTTATGTCACGCTGTTACGCTGCCGAAATCGCACCGATTTTCTAAGCCAATGTCATTGTGTAGTGAATACCATTCCCATTTCTCTATCAATGGTATTCTCCTTTATGCACATTTACATATTGATTATAAAGTTTCATGTATGAATTCCACATTTTTTATCGTGGAATAAATGATTTTGTTTTATGAATTCATGTTTTATGATCCATGTGGCACACTTATGCATGAAATGAAATGTTTAAGAAGGGTGCACCCTTATAGCGCTCTAATGCATTGGGTAAAGTATAGTATCATGATACGTCATGTGAAATGAGTGTTGAATCATGATAATTCAAGTGCAATGAAGGTTTACTCATTCTTCATGTGCAATGAGGATTTACTCATTCTCCATTTGCAATGAGCCTTGGATCATGCTAACTCCTTATTAAGTGTTGTTGCCACATTTCCATGTTATGATTATCATGCTTTATCATGCCTTTATGTTCATGTTACTCTTGTGCTATATTGATAAGCCAATTTTCTAACATGTATTTTACTCCTCATTTATTCCATGTTTATTCCATTACTGGGCTTTATAGCTCACTCTTTTCTTATGCATGTCCTCGGGTTTTCCCATGCAATGCTAAGTACGAGGGAATGTAGTGGTCATGTAAAGGATGTTTGGAATAAAGATATTGTATTTCATGTTTTAAGTTGTTATGTAATGATCCTAAACCCCATAGACACTAGACCTCTTGATCTTCCATGTTGTATCAAGTGAATAGTTTATATAATAAATCATGTTTAAGTTTGTAATAAAAGTAGGGTTGTCATAGTTGGTATCAGAGGATAGGTTTAGTTATTTTTGGGATTAGGATTAGAAAACCCTAGTAAAGCCTTATAGACAAGACTATGTATAATAAAAACATCCCTAAGTTTTGGTAAGTACTGATTAAGTGGTTTCTCAAAAAAAATACATCCCTTTCAGGATACAAGAAGGTAAAGGTGGCTCTGGCATAGATGTATCCTTGGGGTAAAAGCTGAAAACATCTCTTTGAGCTAGACTCGAACGAGAACCGGTGCACGACAACGGGTCTTGTTGCACTATTGGTTACGACACTCCCAGGGGATATGTTTTGATAAATTCACAAGCTTAGTATGAACCCTTATTAAGGGAATTAAAAAAATGACCCTAAGAATATATGTTAAAAGCCTAGGTTGAAGCCTAAAGAATCATGAGTTAAGGAAATAAAAGTTTGTTTTTTAAGTCATCAACTTTTGTCTTTGGATTAACCTTTATGTTTTACCCCCTAACATTCCTTTTATTCTAGCCAATGGCCAGTAATAGGAGGACATGGTCTAAAAACCGCTGTGAAGATTAGTGTGATGACTGTACTAATGATATGCCCAATCCAATGGGAGCAGGAATTGTGAACTTTGTCACACTTCTCTCTTAGCTAACTCAAGATTTGAATAGAAACACGAGTCAAGAGGAACGTCCAAACCCCCATAAGAAGGAACAAGTCACTATCGAGAGCTTCATGAGACAAAGGCCTCCTACTTTTAGTGGATCATCTGATCCCACGATCACTGAACAATGGATAAACTCCATTGAAAAGATCTTATCCATCCTTCAATGTTCTGAACAAGAGAAGGTTCTCCTGGAAGCTTATTGTATGGAGGGTGAAGCTGATCAATGCTGGACATTGATCAAAAATACGAAGCCTGAGGAAGAGATCGAGGCATTGGAATGAATGGATTTCTGGAAGATGTTTTTCGATAAATATTTTTTGCGCACCCTCCGGCTTAAGATGGAAAGGGACTTCCTTTCACTCAAGAAAAAAGGAGAAGAATCTGTTGGAGAATATGAGGAAAACATCACAAGGATTGCACGATACACTTCTGGCTTTGTCGTTACCCCCGAATGCAAGGTTTACCACTTCTTTGGTGGGTTGAAGCCTTGCCTGTGGAAATCATTAGTGATCCGTGACTTTGACAGCTATGAGGAAATTGTCCAATGTGCCCTCAAGGTCGAAATGGAGATCGTGGAATCACAGGGGTATCATGAGTACAAGAAGCGTAAAGTAGACTTTAATTTTGGTGGTCCGATGGATAAATCCAATGGTGCTAAGAAGATCCAGCACCCAACTTTCCAAAAGTGTGGAAAGAAGTACCCTGGAAATTGCCTCAAGGGGACGAGTAAATGCTTTAGGTGTAGAAGAGAAGGGAACCTAGCTGTTAACTGTCAGCAAGAAAGACCCACGACTACGACAGAGGAGAGGAATGCTCCATTCAAACCTCAATGCGTTGTTCATTGCTACAACTGCAAAGAACCGGGGCACTTTTCAAATCAGTTCCCTAAACCAAGGGTTTTCAGAGGTGACCAGCAACCTCCAAGGCAGCAAGGAAGAGCTTTTTCCATCACTTCTGCTGAAGTGAACCCCAAAAATGAAGTGGTGACAGGTATGCTAATTATTCATTCAAGAATAGAGAACGTACTTTTTGATTCAGGTTCTACGCATTCTTTTATATCTCAAATTTTTTGTAGAACAATCCCCACACCACCACAAATCATGGAAGTGAAGATGTCGGTGAGTACGGAAAATGGGGAAATCATTGAATCCCATGAATATAATTCCTCCCCTGTTATAATATGTGGATTGAATTTCTGGGAGAACCTCTTCATACTCCCTCTAGTGGAATTTGATGCAATTCTTGGCATGGATTGGCTTTCCTTATATAGAGCCAACATAAATTGTCGTGAAAGGGAAATCACACTCCATATGGAGAATCGACCCCCAATTCATTACAAGTGTAAGGAGGAATATGAATCATATTTAGCTCCATTATCTCAAGAATGGGTATTACTACCCTATGAGAATGCGTATCTGGCTCAGATGATTGAGTCCAGGGAAGAAACCATCCTTGAAGAAATGCCTATTGTGAGGGAATTCGCTGAAGTGTTTCCCAAGGAACTGCCTGGTCTTCCTCCTAGAAGAGATGTTGAATTCTCAATTGAACTTATACCAGGGGCACTACCAATATCCAAGACACCATATAGAATGGTTGTCGTGGAACTTGAAGATCTGAAGAAACAACTACAGGAGAATCTGGATATATGGGTTTATACGCCCAAGTGCTTCACCATGAGGTGCACTAGTCCTCTTCATCAAGAATAAGGATGGGTCAATGCGGATTTTCATCGATTATCGTGAAACTAACAAAATCATGATAAATAAAAATTATCCTCTTCCAAAGATCGATGACTTGTTCGATAAGCTGCGTGGAGCACAATACTTCTCCAAGGTAGATTTGCGGTTGGGATATTATCAAGTAAGGGTGAAGAAGGAAGATGTCCCCAAGACTACTTTTCGTATAAGATACGGGCACTATGAATTCATAGTAATGCCTTTTGGACTCACCAATGCTCCATAAATATTCATGGACTTGATGAATAGAGTCTTTAGAGATTACCTAGAAAAATTTGTGGTAGTCTTTATAAATGATATTCTAATATACTCCAAAACCAAGGAGGATCATGAGGAGCATTTAAGAACTGTATTGGTGACTTTGCGCAAGGAGATGCTCTATGGAAAGTACAGAAAGTGTGAGTTATGGTTGAATTAAGTCTCATTCTTGGGTCATATCATCACAAGAAATGGGATATCTGTGGATCCCTCCAAAACAGATGCAATTGAGGGATGGCTGAGGCCAACATCGGTAACGGATATCCATAGCATCTTGGGGTTAGCTGGATATTATCTACGATTTGTGAGAAATTTCTCACAATTTTACAACCCTCTTACCAAGATAACTAGAAATGGAGTAATGTTTTCTTGGAGTGATGAATGCAAAGAAATCTTCAAGGAGTTGAAAAGGAGGCTTATCACTGCGCTCGTTCTCACTTTACCCACAAGTGGGGATATTTTTGTGGTATTTAGTGATGCTTCGAAGAAGGTATTAGGTTGTGTGCTGATGAAGAATGATAATGTGATATCATATTCCTCAAGGAAGTTGAAAATCCATGAGCGAAACTATCCAATGCTTGATCTGGAGTTGGTAGCAGTGATCTCTGCCTTGAAAATCTGGCGGCATTATCTCTATGGGTAGAAATGTGAGATATATACTGACCACAAGAGTCTTAAATATATATTCACATAGAAATAGCTTAATATTCACTAGAGAAGATGGATATATCTCATTATGGATTATGACCGTTCAATACATTACCACCATGGGAAAGCGAACAAGGTGGAAGATGCCCTAAGTAGAAAGGATCCATCAATTCTATCAATGATGAGAATTGAGAAGGATCCAATATTATTAGACTTGATGAAGATGGTCATGGGAATCATAGATAAGGGAATATCATCAATCCTTTCACAAATTATTTCTAAACTATCTCTTTTGGAAAGTATTAAGGATGCTCAAAAGGATGATGTGGGAATTCAAGAAAAATTGGAAGCTATCGAAAAATGGAAATCCTCGGAGTTTATTGTTAATGAAGAAGGAATTGTGCGGTTTGGGAAAAGACTATGTGTTCCATCAAGTCCAGAGCTGAAGAAGAAACTTTTGGATGATGCACATAGTTCAAAATTCTCTATTCACACAGGGAGAAAAAAGATGTATTGAGATCTCTGAGAAAACTTTTGGTGGGGTAATATGAAGAAGGAGATTGTGGAATATACATCAAAATGCCTGGTGTGTCAGAAAGTGAAGGCAGAGTGACAGAATTCTAAGGGGATGACGCAAATATTGCCCATACCAGAATGGAAATGGGAGAACTTCACCATGGACTTTGTCACCATACTTCCAAGGACATCCAAAGTCAACAATGCAATCTGGGTTGTTGTGGATCATTTACAAAGACTGCACATTTCATTTCTATTCGGGAGGATTTATCATTGGATCAACTGGCATAGATATATATCAGAGAAGTGGTAAGGTAGCATGGAGTACCACTATCTATTGTGTCTGACCGAGATCCAAGATTCACCTCTAAGTTTTGGAAGATTCTTCAAAAATAACTGAATACTTAACTGATCTTCAGTACGACCTATCATCCTCAAACTGATGTCCAATCCGAGCGGACTATTCAAACACTTGAGGATATGTTCAGAGAGTTATCAATGGACTTTAAAGGAGGATGGGATCAATATCTTCTTCTAGTTGAGTTCTCTTATAATAATAGTTTCCACTCGAGCATCCAAATGGCACCATATGAAGCCCTATATGGGAAAAGGTGCAGAACACTGGCATGTTGGGATGAGGTCGGTGAACGTAAGCTGCTTGGACCAAAAATGGTCGAGTAAATGGTGGAGAAGGTGAGAAATATTCAGCAGCATATCAAGGAATCACAGAGTCGATAGAAGAGTTATGCAGATAATCGTCGACAATACCTTGTGTTTAAAGATAGATACATGGTTTTTCTATGCCTATCTCTATGGAAGAAGGTCATGAGGTTTGGAAAGAAAGGGAAGTTAAGTCCAAGTTACATCGACCCCTTCGAGATTCTTGATCATGTCGGGGTTGTGGCCTATCAACTAGCACTTCCACCTACCATGGCCAAAGTACATGATGTATTTCATGTATCCCTCTTAAGGAAGTACAAATCGAACCCTTCACATGTACTCTCTTCTGAGGTGGTCCAGTTGGAGGATGATATTTCTTATGAGTAGAAACCAGTGAAGATCTTAGATTATAGAGAAAAGGTTCTACGAAATAAGATAATGCCCCTCATCAAGGTGTTGTGGCGAACCAAAAAGTTTAAAGAAGCGACTTGGGAATCGGAGGGAATGATGAATCTGAGTTACCCACATATGTTTTAGTGTGGGAAAAGGAAATTTCAAGGGTGAAATTTCTTAAGGGGGGAATATTGTAACGACCCAAAGTTTCATTAATGGAAATCCCTCTTGATCTAGTTAAATGTATCTTTATTTAAAACATTTATATGAAATGTCAACTTCATTGGTTTCATGTTAAGAATTGTGACTGTTACTTTTATAGCCATTGAACAGTGATCACATGATTAGTATATATATAGGGATTTAACAAATCCAATTTACTCAGACAAAAGAAGTGATGGCCTCATCTAGTAGAATTTCTTCATACAAAGCCCATTTGTTAGAGCTCGGAAAAGTGGTGGCATCTTTGGGCTTTGCACTTGACCAAGCCAAAGATGAGCTTCATAATGTCAAGCTAGAACATAACCGTCTATGGGAAAAGTGAAATTTGATAGAAATTACCACTTGAGTGATGTTATCTAAGCCACCCCAAGAGTCTGTCACCATCGCACACCTTAAACATAGGTCTTATGCAGCTGTTTTAAGGGATTATGTAAAAAATCGCTAGTACTATGTTCGTGTACATTATTTTTTTGTATATAATAATGAATATACTTTATTCTCATTATTGATAAATTGTAAATAGTTTTTAAAGTTAAAATAGTGTTTTTAGTTATTATTTAATTAAGAATTATATTTTATTAATGTATTTTTGAATTAAATAATATTTTATTATTATTATTATTAAATTAATTTTATTATATATAAATGATCATATTATTTTATGAATGCAACTATAATTTTTATTAAGGTTTGAAATCCATTTCTGTCAAAACCCGTAAATTTTTTATAAATATCGGTTTTTATTTTAAAAGTGAAAATTAACATATTTAGAAAATTATTTAGATAAAATAAATGATATTTCTGGAATCAGGAGGTCTAAATTATCCAACGGTGATTTTTTCTTAATTTTCTAAGATAGTCAAATTTTTGGGTAAAAATTAAATACCATTTCAATATGTGATGTGTTTTATGAAATCATAGTGACCCAATAGTGATGTAATAAAATACTATATGCTTTATTTTCGAAGAATATATGTTTTTTCATTAAAATAATGTGATTTTGGGTTTTTTTGACTTACTTTTACAAAGAATTAATGGACCCCTCAAGACTTATTAAACATCTTGTCTTTTTAAATTATTTTCCATGGGAGGATGACTCACTTCCACATAAGCAACCCCGTTATTATAAGAAGTTCGGACTTTGGCCTTATAAAATATTGTTTTCCTATTTCCTTTTCCAAAAACCATTGGCAAAAACCATGGGGTGGTTTGTGGTTTGTGGTTTGGATTAATTTAATATAAGGGGTCTCAAACCTAAATAATAAAGAATTCCCTCATCTTTCCTATATAAACCCACCCAAGCTCCCACTTCCTCCTCACTCAAAGCCTTTTGAATTCTTCTAACCTCTTCCATACTCTCTATAGAATCTTCCCAATGTGTCCCAAGCTCCCATGAAGCCTCTCTCTAGCCTCTCTCTAGCCTTTGGAAGCACACTTCCAGGTAAGGGTTTTTTCTTCCTTTCTCATTTTTGTCCAATTTTATTTAAGTTGCTTTTCCATTTTAATTTAAATTATGAATGATGGGGTATGGTTTCGCTCCTCCCTCATACTACCCTATTTATGTTTGAATGATGGGAGACCCCTTTCTCTCTCATTAAATTCCTCCCATGTACACCCATTACTATGCCGAAATTGCGAAAGGAACTTCTCCCTCCTCTTTTACATTCAAGCAATACTTTTGTATCACGAATATAAATTCTATTAAAATTGTTGGTACATGTATCTATATGGCCTCCTTAATGTACATTACATGTAAATATGATGAGTAACCACTTTCTATCTCATCAACCTTTTTTATGAATTATTATGTCACGCTGTTACGCTGCTGAAATCACATAGATTTTCTAAGCCAATGTCATTGTGTAGTGAATACCATGTCCATTTGTCTCTCAAGGGTATTCACCTTTATGCACATTTACTTATTGATTATAAAGTTTCATTTATGAATTCCACATTCCTTTACCATGGAATAAATGATTATGTTTTATGAATCCATGTTTTATGGTCCATGTGGCACACTTATGCATGAAATGAAATGTTTAAGAAGGGTAAGCCCTTATAGCGCTCCAATGCATTGGGTGAAGTATAGTATCAAGATATGTCAGGTGCAATGAGTGTTGAATCATGATAATTCTAGTGAAATGAGGGTTTACTCAAGCTTCATGTGTAACGAGGATTTACTCATTCTCCATATGCAATGAGCCTTGGCTCATGCTAATTCCATGTTAAGTGTTGTTGCCACATTTCCATGTTATGATTATCATGCATTATCATGCCTTTATGTTCATGGTTCTGTTCTGCTCTATTGATATTCCTATTTTCTAACATGTATTTTACCCCTCATGTATTCCATGTTTATTCCCTTACTGGGCTTTATAGATCACCCTTTTCTTATGCATTTCCTCAAGTAATCCCATGCAATGCTAAGTACGAGGGAATGTAGTGGTCATGTAAAGGAAGTTTTCAATAAAGATATTGTATTTCATGTTTTAAGTTGTTATGTAATGATCCTAAGCCCCAAAGACACTAGACCTCTCGATCTTCCATGTTGTATCAATTGAATATTTTATGTAATAAATCATGTTTAAGTTTGTAATAAAAGCAGGGTTGACATATACACCCCCACTTCATCAATGAGTCAGGGAGGCGCAGTGTGGGGACACTGACTACAAGGCTCGACGTGTTCAGATATCCTTAGGGTAGGCACTTGATTTATTTTTTGAAGGTGGGGAGCACGTCATCCTCTTCTGAGGATGCACCATTTTTTCAGTGACTCTTTGGGATGATGTTATGAGGGAGTTCCACACATCTTCTCTAGAGGTACATCCGGGAGTGGAAAAGATGTACCAGGACATCCAAAAATTGCATTGGTGGCTGGGAATGAAGAATGCAGTAGCAGAGTTTGTCTCTCGGTGCTTCACTTTTCAGCAAGTGAAGGCGGAGCATCAGGTACCAGCAGGCTTAGTTTAGCCTTTAGAGGTCCTAGAGTAGATGTGGAATGGGATATCCATGGACTTCATGACAGGACGTACACATACATCCATGGGTCATGATTCTATCTGTCTGATCGTCAACTGACTCACCAAGTCGGCCCAATTACTACCGATCAGAGAGTAGGGTTTAGTAGAGAGCTTCAGACACCTCTATGTGCAGAAGATTGTATGACTGCATGGAGTACCCTCAATGATGGTCTTCGATCAAGATGCATGTTTCACTTCCTGGCTATTGAAGGGGTTGCAAGAGGCTTTCGGGACGTAGCTTCATTTGAGCACTGCCTCCCATCCTTAGACGGATGGCCAGAATGAGTGGACAATTCAGACCCTCGGGGACTTGTTTCATTCTTTCTTCCTCAACTTTGGTCTCATCTGGGAGGATCACTTTCCCTTGGTGCAATTTTCATTCAACAACAGCTATCACTCCACCATTGGGATGGCACCATTAGAGAATTTGTACGACCAACCTTACAGATCACCTCTGTGCTGGACTGACCTGGGGGAGTCAGCACTCATGGGACCAGTTATTGTACAGGCTACTATAGAGATGGTACAGAACATCCAGGAATATATGAATACTACACAGAGCTGGAATAAGTCTTATGCCAATAGGAGGTGGAGACCTCGGGAGTTTGAGGATGGTGGCCACATCTTTCTATGTGTCTCACCTCGATGAGGTTTGCGGAGATTTGTCCAGGGTGGAAAGTTATCTCTGAGGTTCATCGGACCCTTTTAGGTCCTCAGCATAGTTGGCGAGGTAGCTTACCGCTTAGCTCTTCCACCTCAGTTGCACTGGGTGCACGACGTTTCCCATCTATCCCAGTTGAGAAGTTATGTGCATGACACATTACACATTGTCGACCATGGTGAGCTGGACATCTATGATGGGGCAATGTTTACAGAGGTTCCAGTGGAGATTGAGGATCTACAGGAGTGGGTACTTCGTGGGAAGTTGATACCTTTGGTGTGCATGCGTTGGTAGCACGGGAACCTCCATGAGATCACATGGGAGAGAGAGGCTAAGATTCATGCTCAGTACCCCCACTTGCTTTCCTAGATTTTGTGGTGTGGATTTCAGGGAAACAAAGCCCTAAGGTGGGGAGAATTTAATTTTATAGAAATTCCAAGTAATTTTTTTTATTACAAGGTATTATTATGAGTATGCGAAAATTGACGGTGCGTGATTCTGAGGCCCGATGTGCCCGGAATGAGTTTCTGAAACTTTTTCAGGTAAATTTAGTAAACATGAGAGTGGGTTTTTGTAACTTTTTAACTAGTGTTTGGAATTAAAATATGAGGACACCATTGAACTCCCAGTGCCTGTAGTCTCATAATGAGACCTTCACCTCAACCGTAGTTGGTCAAGGGTGAATGTTATTTTACATGTTTTTTGTGGAAAAAAAATTAAAAAATTACTTTTATTTTATTTTTATTGAATCCTCTCTACATGGGTTATAGAGGTGGGGATCACCTAAACTTAAAACCCCCAAATTGAATTCTTGTGGTGGGTATCACCTAAACCCTTTTTAATGGGAGAAAACCTTTCAACTTGACATTTAATTAATTTATCCAACTAAATTTAATTAAATGTGTCAACAATTAATTATTCCAACATAAATTAATCTCTTAAACTTCTTTTAATTTATATTGGAACCTCTTTACCATTGAGAGGGTCTGGTTGGAAAAGGAGAAGGGTAGAACTTGGGATAATTGTGGAGGATCATTCTTCTCCGATGAAGAACGTGCCATCTTCTACAACGAATAATGTTCCATCTCTAACGAGGGATGTCTTCAATGACGATGAACCGACATTCGTCCTTCCATCCTCCCTGACATCAAATAACCTTTGAGGTAGGGGAGTGATTTGGATTTATCTTCATTAATTTTTTCTTAAATTGAATCTCTCCCCATGAGTTTCTTTCTACCGCTCTAACGTTGAGGGTGCGGGCCAAACGAACATGGCACAACCTCTCCGCAACGCTTGTGGTTTATGAGGCTATCTTCATAATGGATAAGGAAGATGACCAGTTTCGGCGATTTTCACTAGTGGAACTCGATAGTGGAGGCCAGCACCATGGCCGACTGTGAAGATGGAGGCGACACAACAGCACTTCCAGGTAAGGGTTGCAGACTGTTGGCCGCGGCGGAGCAAGGGTGACGGCCGGCGGAGGCCAACCGCACGAAGGGGACAACGGTGTGCATTCGCACTACCTAGAAAGCAAGAGTCTCGGCCTTGTGTGGCGGTGGCGAGGAGATTGAGGCCGGCCGATCTGGACACAGGTGAAGGTTCGGTGCGCGACCATGCCACACTGAGTTTGGTGTTGGCAGTACGCCCTGCCACGGTGGGCCGCCACACCACAGGATGACATCGACCCATTTCGTTATTTCGGCCATATCTTGAACTACGAGTGTCCATTTGATGAACCGTCTATGGTACTGGAAACCTTGGATCGAGAAGGTCCTTTTGGTATACCCCACTTTAGTTTTGGATAAGGTTGGGGTATGGCCGGGTGGGATCATACATGAATTCAACCAGGCCCTTAGGACTAAAAGGTCAATAACTTATAGATTGGGCGCTCGATTGACCCACCGTCTATTGCATTGATACCCCTATCACATGGAAATCCCTTGGGATACCTCTTCATGGGACTTCATGGTAGTTGTACTATCAACTTGTGGCATGAGGATCAGACCCTCCTAGAATCAAGTGAGATTAGTGCGGGAACCCTAGAGCTGGCTGTAACATGAGAAAAGGATCACATGTGGGTATGTGCTTTTGGATCCCATGTGGATCTATGCTTTGGGATCCTAAGTGGGTCTGTGTTTGAGACTCTCAATTGGATCAGCTCTAGGAATTCATGTGATACTACTCTAGGATCCCACATGGGTCTGATATACTAGGATCCTACGTGGGTCTGATGATTTAGGATCCTACATCGGTCTACCTCTTAATAGGGTAAGACGATTCAGTAGTTACATCTAAGAATCTTTACTACCATACCTAATTTATAACTAGTGTGTGATGATTCATTACCTTTGTGGTAATATTCTATGTGTTGTACCTTTGTAGTACTTACCTTCATGTTGATACCTTTGTGGTATTCTTCTATGTGGTGTTACCTATGTAGTACTTACCTTTGTGGTGTTACCTTAGTGGTACCTACCTTCGTGGTGATACCCTTGTGGTATTCTTTTGTGTGGTGTTACCTTTGTGGTACTTACCTTTGTGGTTTTACCTTCGTGGTATTATTTCCTTCATGGAACAATTTTACTTCGGCTAAGGACTTGGGCCTTGATTTTCTTCATGAATGAGATGGATATACTTGATAACTTAGGTATATGTATGGACATATACCTAAGTAGGGTTTTTAGATGTTTTCATGCTTTGTGGTTTATCGTTTGTGGGTTTTGTGAGACTTTAGAGGGTCTCAGGTCCCTACTGAGTATCGTTATTCAAACCACTTCATGGGCTACGCCCACACCTTATTTGTTTGGGGCAGATGAAGGACAACGTTGACTGGGGATGAGAGTACCAGGACTGGAGGTAGCTCAGAGGTGTACATTAGATGAGGCGTACTGTAGAGATAACCATTCAAGAGCTCTACCTACCCTTCAGGTAGGATCCTTAGTTGGTGTCAACGGGAGCTGTTTCAGTTTACTTGTACTTTTAGTTTTATTGTACATTCTAGTTTGTCTTGTATTCTGGCCCCTTTTACTTACTGTACACACTCTTTTTTAATTCAATGTTTACTTGCATTCATATATTGTTGTGTTCTTGGTTGAGTGTGTTTACTTGATAAAGGAAATTCCTTCCAGGTTTTATGAAATATGCCTTTCGGTGCTAGTCGTCAGCCCCTTGCCTATGGAAGGCGGGCTTGGGGTAGTCACGGCACGGGCCCCGGGGGACGGTTCATGACATAAACCCTCGAGCAACACACCCTATACACTTGACACTATCATCGTCATCCCCACCACATCATCGATAATGTACCATAATAGTCGATGACATCACTGTGAAGAACCCTGAACGTATTGAAAAAACATCCACTAAAAACCACCATCAACATTGAGAGAGAAAAAACTAGCCTTAGATCACCCCTTCCATCAAGAAAAATGACCTCTAGGAATCGAACAAGATCGTGACTGAAAAACAGAATCACCAAACCAAGACCAATACGAACATCTTATTTCATATTTCTCCTCATGAAAAGCTCACCACAGCTCCAGCAACACCATCCCAAAACCTCATTAAGAACCATCGCACTGGGCCATCCTGACATACTGACAAGGAATAAGAGGAAATATATGGATGATTCTTTGGAACATGATCTTGAATCATCAAGACAATAAGTTGGTAGTGTCTGGTAAACACCATCATATGCAAAATTAGGAGGCTCATTTATAGGTTACACATCCTCATTCAAACTACTGATCATATCATTATAACATTCTCAATTGATCTAAATCACGTAATTAAATGTAAAATAATTTTTATCATATTTAAAAACTATGAATAATTTAAAAATTATAGAAACCTTTTTTGAATTAAAGTGGGTTAAAAAGCTACTTGAAAATAATTTTTAATAAATATATCAAATATAAACAAGTAATAAACATTTAATATAAAATTAATAAATCATTATTCATATTCATATTCCTCATGATCTTGAGTTTAAACTATGGAAATTGATTCACCATCCTCTTTAGTGTTATCAATTTCCATAAAAGATTTAATTTACTCATCCCATATAATATAATATATTTTGGTTACAACATAAATATTATCAACACCATTATCCATTAACTATAGTGTATCATCATTTATATATATATATATTATGATATATATTTAATGATGTTTGTTACAAAATTTCAATATTTTTCACTTCAAAAGAACCCCTTTAATTTCCCA
Organism: Viscum album; assembly: GCA_963277665.1. Classification (NCBI taxonomy): domain Eukaryota; kingdom Viridiplantae; phylum Streptophyta; class Magnoliopsida; order Santalales; family Viscaceae; genus Viscum; species Viscum album. Next base: position 675,528,260 of record OY728123.1, read on the forward strand.
CAAATTGATGAGATCCCATTTTTTTACATTCCACAAATAATTATGATCCCTTAAATAAACATCATAATTTTAATAATAAATATTATATTATTTATATGACAAAAAATGGTTCATTAGAGTAAATAATACTTTTATATTTAATATTAATGATTCCATGTGATGGATTAACATGAATCCCATGATCAATATCAAACGAAAGACATTTAAACATTGTTACGCCATTCTTATCTATATTATATAACTAAATTATTTCATCTAGAATGTCAAAACATTCAACAGAACTTCTATTATGATGATATTATTTAAAATAAACACCAATGATTGTTGATTTCTTTGATTATCTATATGTAAATGTATAAAATCAAAAACCATTAACCAAATAATAAATATAATATTTAACCAATTTATATAGTGGATTACCCAGTATATATAATCAAAATATAATCTTATTTCATTGTTATGATACTTGGAAAAATTATTAAAATATATATATAATGACAAATCAATCTCATATGTTCTATCATAAACAATTTAACTTACCATCTTTTGAATACAATCAGAAAAATTATAATTTCGATAGTATTCAAGAGTTTCTAGGGTAATTTGTTTGAATTGTTTTTTGATATGATCATCATATAATTTGAAAAAAAACAACTAATATAAATATACTTATAACAAATACTTAAATAAGTATAATTTAAATAAGTACTTACTATACAAATCAATTCATTAATTCACAAGTGAACAGAATTTATGTATGAGCTTTATCCTACACATTATCTAAAATTGATCCTTCACGATAATGACTAAAACAAAGATCATGATTATTAAATAATGAAATTCGATGGTATATGACATCATCAACATTTTCCTCAATATGACCCATTTAAATATGCTTCTAATGATATTCGTATTGATAATAATAAGAGAATAAATTAGAAATTCCCCCAATAAATATGCTTCAACAATTGAACTTTCATCTGATGAATTTTTTACTCACCTTATTCTTTAAATTTTTATTATATCTCATGAATGGGTACATCCATCAGTATTTTTCTAGATCTCCACATTTATCTTTAGAAAGAAAATTCAATACTAAATTTTAATTTGAGTCAAATAAGGTTGACATATTTATTTTTTCCAAATTTATATAGAATGATAATAAAATACTTTTTTGGTATACTCAACGAATCATATTGTGTTGTTTCTATAAAAAATCATAGAATAAATATGATTTATTATTCATAAAATTCATGATTAAATAATTATTTTTCCATATGAGTCTAATAAAAAGTAATCAATGCATGATAACATGAAATCCTAGAATTTTTAATTTGATATTATGTTCTATTCAGGCATAACAAGAAAAAATAGAATCAAATAAATTTTATAACCTCTATTATTTAATCGATTGAAAAACTATTAAACTGAATTCATTATAATGTTTATAATTTTATTTTAGCTACAACATTTTTTTTGAATTTTTATTATCCAATAACTCATGTTTAGGATTCATAAAAATTTGGGCAAGAAATAATTGTGTCTTCAAAGTATCATTGGAATTATCAGGTGTATGGAAAATGGTATAAATTATTTTTCTAAAACAATTATACTCAAAATTAATTACACATGACATGTGAAAAACCAAAACATTAGAACAATTTGGAAAATCCCCAAAAAAAATACTTCACTTTATCCAATTGTGATCTCTCCCAAAACCACCAAATTTTATTGCTTTATAGTTGGTCTGAAAGTAATAGGAGGTAAGGAATATAAAATATATTTTAACTAGATACAAAAAATAACTATTAAAGGTTCATATCTTTCAATTATACCTTTTCAAATATTACTTATATTTTTTCAGAATGGATGATCTATAGGAATAAATCTCTGATGATAATTTAAAAACAAGGATTTCTTACATTTATATACACAAATGATTTTTTTATCAATGCAGAATGAAAAATATTTTAAACCATATGTAATCTATCTATATAGAATACCATATACCATAAAGTTAATGATTCCCCATATTAATTTATCTTGGAGAATAATATTCTTACTAGAAACTACATCATAATAAGTTAAACCATCCTTCCATAATAAAATTTACTCATCAATAAATGGATTCAAATAAACATTGATATTATTTAATATATTTCATGAAAATAGTAATTACAAATATATATATATATATGGTTCCCTAGTCCACATCCAATGTGGTATATTTTATGAATGTTTTAGAAAATTTGTCCTTGAATATTGAGTTTCATAATCAAAAAATGGATAGAAACCATATGTAAAAAGCACCAACCATATGTTATTAGGTTTTGAAGAAAAATGAAGATGAACCTAATCAAAGTGTTTCCATGAATCATCATCACAAGGATGATTTAATATTTTACCATTAGAAATATCATATATATTCTGTTTCATCGATGATTTTTTGTATTGAAACATAAATAGACGTTAAATTATATATGTAATTGAGAAATACTTAAATTATTTAAGAGGAATAAATTTATACATTCCTTATTGTAAGTTTTTTTACCTTGATTTCCCACATGTTGGACAATTATCTAATAAATCATATTTTCCATAAAATAATATGAAATCATTTGAATAAGAATAAATCATTTGATAACTAAAACCCTAACAATCAAAAAAATCATTTATTCATATATGTTTACATGAAATCTATTCCCTTAATGAAAAAACTATATGAACAAAAAATTATTTATTCAAAGAAACTATTTTAATATACAAAATTATAATTAATGAAACAAAATTTTCTATCAATTTCAATTTTTCTTATCATAAATCTGGAATATAATTTCTCCTCATAAAATTTAAAAAAATCATAAGTTCAATATAGTTTTAAATCAGGATTTAAATTATCATTTAGAATTTCTTTTTCTTATCATGATGGTCCAATAGATTAATGTAATAAATTTTAAAACTAATATTTTTCTATAACAAAAAAAATTATATTTTCATATGAAGTTTTTTCATCATATTGATACCAAAATAAATTTTAATTAAAAAATAAAAAACAATAATGATAAATCACAACATTATCTAGTGTTTCAAATATTCTAAGATCAAACTTCTTATATAGGAACATAATTTTTCATTCTAAAAATTATGAATTTAATGATGATAATGATATAAACATTTCAAAACCATCGATATAGGAATGATTTAGACTAGATATGTTTGGATTTCTATGATTATTTACCCAATCCTAATATTATAGAAACAATTTTTTCTATTTTCTAAAACCATAGATTTTTTTTTTGAAAGGAATAGTAATTAGTTTGTTATATAAAATATATTATATAATTTTATTTCATTGAATGAATAATTAATTAAATTATAATAATATATTTCATAATATAATTTATTTTAAATATTATTAAAAATATATAATTTTTAGTAGTTTTGGTTTGGCTTAATGGTAAACACCCCGTAATGGTACTGTAGTGGCGACATGGTACTGTAGCGGCGTCAGCGTATTGTAGTAGTGGAGGGTACTGTGCGGAATATAGTAGGTCGGTACCGTAGCAGTACTATTAATAGAATGTGCCTTGGGCCAAAAATTTGGGCATACAGGCCATGTAATGGGCTAAATTCCCACTGGGCCTTCAGGCTATGTAATGGGTCTCCCACTACGTAGTTACAAGAGGTTTTTGGTTTGCTTTAATAATAAATGAGGCTTTGGCCATAAACTTTAAAAAAATGAATATAGAATTTTTTAATAATAATTTATATAAATACTCATAAATTTATAGTAATTTATAGTAATTTCTATTAATTTTATCAATTTAGAGTAAATTATATTAATTTATTATTTTTTTATTAATTTTTACAAAAATGGTTTAAATTTATAGTAATTTATATTAATTTACTATAATTTGAGAGGAATTAATAAAAAATTGTAGTAATTTATACTAAATTATATCAATGTAAAGTAATTTATAGAATATTGACCTAACTATCATTGATTTAAACTAAATTATACCAAATTATACCAAATTATATTAATTTATACTGATTCCACAGTAAATAATACTAATAGATAGTAATATATATTATTGTTTATGGAAATTCACTTGTTATGTGTCACTTTCAAATTTCTTGATTTCCCTCCAATTTACGAAAAATGTTTCCTATATTCACCATAATCCACCATTTCATCCCTCCCACTCTCGATCTACAGAGATCTCATCGCCTCCTCCTCACTACCCCCATCACGTTCCTCTATATCTATACCTAATTCACCTTTCATCCTCTTACCTATCTTCTCCTACCTACAGTATTATCCCCATCCCAATACCCAAATTTTCCACCTCGACTACCTTCAACCTTTACTTACCTAGCTCTACCTAATCCTTATGCCTTTATACATCCCTATAACTACCACTTCCCCATATCTGATCATCTTGTAGTTTTATCATGATTTTTTCAACCTCCCCACTTCATCATCATCACCTATATGACTCTTCCATCTGTCCCCTCTAATCCCAAATATCTCATAGCATTAGTTCACAAATCATCTTCCCTAATTTATTTGTTATTTTTTCAAGAACTAGATGATAATTGGGTTAATGTGTTGTCACATACCATTACATAGATCCATGTTCCCCAAATACACTACTGAATCTAGGATTCTATTTTCTGTTGACCCTGGTCTACCAACTAATGATATCATGGTTCCTTCATCAGATGTTAGGATACACTACAGGGGATTAGATTTGATGATTTACATAACTTCTCTACTAGTTCAAAATTGAAGGTGGGAAGTTTTCTATGGTGGTTCTTGGTTTTTCCAAAATTTTATGCATTACTGATTTGTATTTGATCCTTATGTTTTCCTCCTCACCCCCTACATCCACATCCACATCCTCATTTCCACCACACTCTATCCTTCAATATTTTCATGAACAATCTTCTTCACTCCCAATTTTCCCTATCTCCTTGTGTCTTCCTCCTCACCAATAACCAAAAAAACCCCTATTTTCACATCTTTGGGTTCCTAATATTTAATATTATAAAAATATATGGAATAGAAAATATATTCTCCTCATCGAATAATCAATTTTTCATCCGCTATTTTCAGATTCTATAATTTTTCCCACAAACCCTACCACATAACAATCATCTTTAATTTTTAGACACTACTACCCTAATTTGAAGGATAGTGTAAAAATTACTTTTTATTATTCCATTATTTCATCAAATGAAAAAATATATTTTTTAAATATATATTAATATGTATATATATATATATTTGTTATAAAATGTAAGTGTTCTTTTTCTGAAATCATGTTTGTGGTTTTTGTTGATTATATAAAAATATTTATCTATTATTATCATTGAATTAAATAAAACTATTACCGAATAATGATGTAGTGAACTCTATATATTTTGTTGTTAAGTGATTAAAAAATATTTAGTTTGGGCATCCATTTCATTTTGATCTACTAACTGTTTTAAATGTTTTACTATTTCATAGAGGAATAATGTCACAATCATTAAATCTAAGATAGTGGATCATATTTATAACAAATTTGTTTTATTTTTTCCAAGAATATAATTTATATTATTATGTGAAATAAAAATCTTTTTAAAACCACGTTTGTAATTTATAAATATCAACATGTCCACTTATCATGACTCCAAGCCTATTTCTAATGTAAGTACTCTCTACTACAATAAATCTTATTTAACCTAATCTTTCTCTTCATACTGGAATATTATTATCTATATCTTATGAAAGTTCCCTTCAAAAATGTCACTCCAAGATTTTCTATTTTCCCTGCAATGAAAATTTCCATATCTTCTTACCAATGATAAATTTTTACCCTCATGATTTACAATGTTTCATAGCTTCCCACACTCTGCCCCACCATCTTTTATGCCACTCCTAATATCCATTTGCACCTCCAACTCACCCTTTCCTCTTCTCGTATATGTCCTCACTTCCACATCCTAATATATTTAACATCCCTCATCCACCTCCTAACCCCCTATTCCCCTCATAATGCATATTATTTTAAGAATTAATTTGATGGAAGAGAAGTAGACAACCTTCCTTCTGGGATCAATATCTAGCACACCATTAAGAAATTTATATATGAATTACTACTTGGAAGTCCCTCTTGACTCTCCATCATCAATGTGATGGAATGTGGTTAGTTCCCTTATTGTCTTCCATCACAAAACAAAACGGAACCCCTATATTTATATAACCCTAATTTAATTTTCCTTTCAAAATATTTCTAAGGGAGTGACTGAGCCCCTAATATAATTTATTATCTATCACTATTGAATTTCATTAATATATCTTTATCACTAATCATTTTTTATTGGTTCATTTGTATTTTTTTTAATATTTTTTCTTAAACACACCATTCTAGTAATGAAAATTTGAGTGTAACTTTTGATGATATAGTCTGTATATAAGGTAGAAAATTAACATAAATGGTAACAAAATTATTATATAATTCCTTTAAATTAATAATATTCCAAAAATCTAAACCAATTTCATGGTTAATTAGTAGAAAATAAAAATTAATTATTTAACAAATTCTTGTATAATTAGTAGCCTTCAATCATTTCTTACAATCTGTAGGCTTCAATCAATAAACTGCAATATTTACGTATTTATTATTTTTAGGATTCTAGTGAATTATTTTTATGCTAAATTTTATACCTTCTATAATATATTTATTAACCTAACTATTTAATCACTATTATTTTAGTTTTCCAGTTTTTAATTTTTTTTAAACATTCAATCTGCCTTCAAATTACTATTCAGTTTCACTAATTATTCAATATCTATTTAAAATTTACTAGTTATATTCCCTATGAAATTTCAATAGAACTACATATATTTATAAAGTATTACAGTGTCTATAAATTTAATTTCAATATTCATTCAATTTGGTTTCTTCTTTATAACGTGCATTAGAAACTTTATTAGAAGATGTACTGATTAGCCTTTATAAAGTATAGTTTCCATTATAATTTTATACACAAAATATTCTAGTTTTTGTGTAAAATATATTATATTAAATTTTAATTTATATATAATTCACTCTTTATTTTATTTTTTACATAATATTTTAGTTATTCTATAATATATAGTTTAGATATAGATTCTTCCAAAAAATATGTGTTAAATATTATTTTCTTACACAATTTTGTTTTAATATGTTTTTTTATTATGTTAATTATATATACATAAAATGAAATTAATATTTGATAAGATTTTATTACACTTATTTTAGAGGTTCCAATGAAGTACCATTAGATTTCGGAAATTCTTTATCATATAAATTATTTATACTATTTTAATATTTAACAATAACACGACATAAATAATAAATATATTCTTTACTATATATAGACATAAAATTTCAGATTATGAAATTATCATTATTAAGTCATCCTATAACACCACTTCAAGAGTTATTATTTGTAAATCAAGAAAATCGATTAGTGGTTCATAGTGTTACAGTAATTTTTTATCTTTATTTACTAAATGAATTTTTTTGAACTACATATTTTCTTTTTGTAATAATATTTCAACGCGAATAGTTGAGTGAAAAAATGGTTAAAGGAACCAAATATATTAATAAAGAGTTAATTTCAACTATTTATGGAGTTTTTGAAGGTGGGAACAATGTTTTCTAGGTTTGATCATTGTGATCTTGGAATTACCCATTTTTTAATCAATACTTGATACTTTTAATAATTAACATGAAACTTTTTTCTTTCAAATTTATATAAAATTTAGGTCAACTTAACTAAAATTTTATGTTTGTACCATCCCAAAATTGGGAATATCATATTATTCTATGTTATAAAGGTAAAATAGCATATTTTAATAAAATTGATCTTGAATTTATTAGATATTTTTTATTGATTTAAAATTAATTACTTTTAAATATATTATCATTAATCCTTGTGTAATTTTATATCATATAATTAACTTGGTAGTTATTAGTGATAAGGTTCTCATTGTTTATTATTATCAACTAATTGATAGTTTTAGTGTGTAGGTAACTCCAAAGAAATGTACGACGATGTTAATTTTTATACATAATGTGTTTTTTGATCTATTCAATGAGAATTTATGATTTTATTCATTCAAAACCCTCCCTACATACATTCTATATGAATTTAATTTCTAATATATTGAATGATTTTAAAAAAAGCATGTTTTATTTTTCCCTAGTGTATTTTGTTTAACCTTTCACAAATTATATGAATTATTATGTTTAAACTCATTATAATTATAAATATGATATATACCCTAACTTCTAACTTTTATCATCTTTTGGTTGTACCATTTATTAAAACAATTATCTGTCATATCTAACTAAAATTTCCATAAAATATAAAATAATTTCATTTCTATATTATTTTAGTCAGGACCAGCTACTGAATTATACAATAAATCTAAGTTAGTAATTTTATTTACCTAAGTACCAATGAATATTTCTTTTATTTCCAAAGTAACCCTATAGTAATATGTTGTGATCTTAGTGGAATCATGTTTTTGCAAACATGAAATGTTTGATTCACATTAAAACTATGGCTAATAATAAACCTCCTTATTAGATTTTCATTGGTTTGATTGATCATTTTTAAGATGAAATTTATATATTTATTTCCATCATAGAGAATTTTTTCATAATATTAATCATTTATATATATATAATTTCATTATTTAAAAATATTTTATTTATATATTTTCAAACTATTTGTACTGGGGATAAGAATTTTGGTAAGATTATCATGGAATTTACCATATTTTAAATTTTATATGAGTATAATTCATAATTAAATATTACCTTTCAATAGATTTATCATATATATATATATATATTATTTCCATTAAAATTGATAACAACATAATGTATATTATTTTCTATTCAGCCCTTTATTTTCTTTACATTTTATATGAATGGCTCATATATTATATTTTTTATGGTAGTGTATATTATTTTCTTTATAACCTTTTATTATAATTTTATCCGTATCTTTCAATTCAATATATATTATTTTATGAAATATTTTTTTGTGGTAATATTTTTTTACTTTGAACTATAATGGTGTGATTTTATTAAATGTTTCCAAATAATTAACTATAAATATACTATTATTCTATTTTTTTATTATTTTCTTTGAAAATATTAATGGAGTTATTTTAGTTTATTTATCAATAATTTTTCATGGGTTTTTTCTTCATTTCAATAAAATATTATTTTTTACATCTCGTTATACTTTATATTTTATTTTTAATATTTTAAAATTTCTTATTTTTCAAATGAGTTATCCATTCCATAAGTTACTTTTCTTGGAAACTATTTTGGGAAAATGATATAAAATATCATATATGACATTCATATTTTACAATAGATACTCCTAATAGGATGTTTCACGAATAGACACTAATATTTCATAATATAAACTTTTAAACATGCAATAACTAGAGAATTATTTAAATTTTATGTCTTATATGACTTCGAATTTATTTCTAACATAGCCATGAGCACTATTTGACGATTACATTTTTAGACAATATACTGTTATCACACTATCCTCCCTTTATCATAGTTTTATTATCATTTTGAGAGGCTTATTGGCCTTTTTCTCTAAGGGTAAAATGTCATATTGGAAAAAAATTTGTAATAAAAATTAATGGTTTTTACTTGATTTTGGTTATTTTGGTTGATGCTATTTCTTCTTAAACCTGTTATTTTAATGGAATGTAATTGTAATTTCATTAAGTCTGTTTTTTACATGATTTCTATGCATTTTGTATCAATGATACTTCTTTAAAACTATTTTTTACACTTATCTATACCCTTATAGAACTAAATTTTTATGTCACATTTCTTACAATTTATTTTAGTTATTATGAAATTCTATTTTTATTAAGGACTGATATTGTACAAATTTAAGAGTGATTTAAAAACCTATACTACAAAAGTATAAATACCATATATTGTTCAATATTTAGTATTGGGTAATATTATATATATAATAAATTTTAAATATCTAAAATGATATACAATATAAATGGTGAGTCTGTCTAAATTAAGGGAACTGTGAGTTTTTATCATGGAATTGTTTGAAGAAAATATCAATGGAATGATATTAATGTAAAATGATTATTTAAATTGAATTAATGAAAATGTGTGAAGGTTATAATGTTGGTCAATTAAATATCCCAAATCATTACTAACTTAATTTTTACAGGTTTGAAATTTTTTCTTCATTTAACTCAGATTACTATTCCTAAATGTTTGATAGCTCCACACATATTAACATGAAATTAGAATATATAACAAAACATGGAAATTAATATTGAACATACATATTATTAAAAATATATAATTTATAAAAATAAACATAATATTTTTATAATTATAAAAAATAGAAATTCTTATTCAAATTAAAATTTTATTTTTCATATAGTTGTTTCTTTAAAATATTTAAGAGGGTATATAGATGATATTTTTCTAATAATATGTGTAATAAATTTTATATCTTTATGATATGTAGTCAGACTATAAATTAAATTTTCATTCAATTTAATAAAACAATTATATATATGTATCTAATTTTTTAATTACTATATATGAATCTTGAAATTTATTTATAGGATATTTATTTTATTAATGTTTATTATAGTTATAAAATGGTAAAATTTTATATAAAAATTCACTTCTATAAAAAACAATTTAAGTATTCAAATAGAAAATCTATAAAAATTACTTCTGTTTTTAGACCATATATTTAGAAAAATCGTATATGTGTACCCAAATAATATATTTATAATCAAGGGAATTTGTATTATGGAGTTAATATGGTGATGAATATATTAGAGACACATGATTAATATATATAATATATTACTAAAAGTTATTTTTTTAATACATTATAGATTATAAATTTTTCATAATATTTTCTACTCCACCAGTGGTATCAATTATACAATTTCAGGACTATAGTATGTGATTTTGTTATAATGTATCTTATTCTATATAAAATTTATATATTGAATTTATCAAATCAACATTCTATAATAAATATAAATACATACATAAATACATACATACATATGTACGTATATACATACATACATATATATGTATATATGAATTCTATAATGAAGCTTTGACCATAATTTCCCATATCTGTTAGAAAAGCTAGACTAAGGGGAGTTAGCTTATCAAGAGGCACATATGTTATCTAATGTTTTGGTACCATTATATACATATAAATGTTTTTATGTATGTATTTATATATGTCTATAAGTAAATAAATATATAATATAAATTTGTAAAATATATATATATATATATATATTAATAAACATATATATTAGAAATATATATATATATATATATATATATATTTGTGTGTATATGAATATATTCATTCTTTCATGTGTGTTCATGAAAGAGAATTTTTGTCATTGATTATTTTCCCTGATGGAATTTAATATTCTATAACATATCCCTCAATTTTAGATCTCCTGTGTTAAAATTTAATTTTTTTTTACTATAAAAACATAAAAAAACACTATGTACATATTATTTGTATTTTTTTAGTCTGTTATTTGAAAATACTTACTGATATCATTAGAAAAATATTACAATAAAAATCATATACATGATATTAGTACAATACTAATATATTGTTAGTGCACTAATGTATAACATAACTTAGATAATGATAGTATATTGTATATGTGTTCCTATTAAATGTGGGAATATTGTTTCCCAAGTATTATATTTCAAATTTATGTGTTAAAAATTGTTTTTATAGATTCTTACTTTTATGTATTATCTGATACATAGATTTTAGGATTTATCATTTAGAGAAATTAATGGTAAGTAAATTCATCACATTTTATATTAATATAAAATTTTATGTTTTTCTTTTTCTATAGAGATATTATTGAAAAGAAATTTAATGGATATTGATGATTTATAACTATAGTTCATTAATTTTAATTTTCTAAACATATGTGATATTTCATTAATTATGACATTCCCATTTATTTGGAACATTATTTAAATTTATTTGTGTAAATTTTTTGCTATTTTTTATAATATTTCAATTTCCATTGGTTTCTTCATCTCCCCATTTTTTTCATCTTTCATGTGTGATTTTTTTCTCTCCTTGGATATACTTAATTGATGAACTATGTTTTGTTAGTGATATATAATTTGGTGGATAAGTTGTTTTGGATGATTGGAGAAAATTTTCCTCTAAAATTTCATTTCATTAGTTTAGTTTTCCTATGTCAATAACTCATTAGATTTATTCATTTATTTTTTACATCATTCTTCAGAATATTAATTTTTAATGTAGAATATTTTCTTAAAAAATTATTCTTTTTTAGAAAATAAGTATGTTCTAGTTGTTTTAATAAAATTTACTCCATTATACTTATATTATTTAAAATTCATTTACCATATCTTATTTCATAATAAATTATTTGAAAATGAAATATTTTTTATTTTTTGTATTTATTCTTTTCAATTTATGTATATTGAATAGTAACAATTTCTATTGTATTTTGTTTTGGTTTTGTATGGAGTGTTCTTATTGTTCCCTTTTATAGAATATGTGTTTTTTTCTCTTCTTGGTGGATAGGGTTCGTCGATGAGATTCTATTCATACTACAGATGACAGGTGATAAGTGTAGTGTATGTTCAATATCAAATATTAATAAAATTTCCATTATTGTTATATTTGTTGTGGTTTTCCTCAATATAATTCCAAATTGGAGTGGAGAAATGACATTTTTGATTAAACATGATTTTTGATTACTAAATATTTCCATGAAGAATATTCTTTGAAAATGATCATAAATTAAAAACTTTGAAGTGGATTTTATCCAATTTTATTTTATGTTTTATTATGTTTGTTGGTTTTTATTCATTATCTTAATTCATTGTAATGAAAATAAAAAAGTCATTTGAAAGTTTGTTCACATGAGTAGAATAATTATTTTTACTAAATTATATCAATTTATAGTTAATCATTCTAATTGACACTAATTTTATTAATCTATACAAATTATTACTAATTTATAAAAATTTATTTTATTTAATACTAATTTCTAATTAATTAAAAATGATTTGTAGTAACTGATAGTAAATTATATAAATTTATACTACTTTTTTAAGAATTAATACTAATTTATATTATTATATAATAATTTATACTAAATGATAATGATTTATACAAATGTATATTTATTTATACTAATTTCTATAAATTTATATAATTTTTATTAATTTATGTTAATTTATATTAATTTATATTAATTTATACAAATTTATATGAATTTATGTTAAATTATACAAGTTTATACTAATTTATGAGGGGTTAATACTAATTTATAGTAATATATATTAATTTTTAATAAATTATACTTATACATAATAACACTTATTTATTTATAAAAATGTATATGCATTTTATTAATGAATATATATTACATGATACTATACTATACTAATTTATATTAATATATTCTAATGTTAATAATTTATAGTAATTTCTATTTATTCCTAAAATATTTTACTAGTTAATAGTAATATTTACTCATTTGTATTAAATTATATCAATTTGTAGTGAATAATACAAATTTATTATAATTTGAGAGGAATTAATGCTAATGTATAGTAGTTTATATTAATTTACACTTATTTATATAAATGTATAAAACTTTTTATTTATTTATAATATTTTATACTACACATAAGAATTTATATTAAATTGTACCAAATTAAAATAAATTATACAAAGTTATACAAATTCCTAAAAAATTGTATTATTTACTATTAATTTATTGTAAATTTATACTAATATATGATAATTTTTGTTAATTTATGTTAAATTATTCGGATTTTTAAAATTTATATTAAGTTATACTAACTTATATTAATTTAACTAATTGAATAATTTTATAGGATTTTATATTAATTTATACTAATTTTTATGGAACTAATACATATTTATAATAATATATAGTAATTTATATTAATTTATACTTTGTTATTCTAATTTATTATATTTTTATGGACTGGTCCATCGCAACATTATGCATATTTTTTATGGATCCATCACAAAACCCTATATCATGATGAATATTTTGAAGAGATCCATACAAGTTATTGGAATGGGTTATTTGTGACAAACATACTAGTGTGCAAAAATATTAATGAAAAATGTACCATTTGTGAAAGATTTATTTATCATTCAAAAATAGTTCATTCCCACCACTACGGGTGAAGAAACTCTATTAATTTTGGTTCTATACTACATCATTTGATGTAAAACCCCATTTTTGAAATCCTATTTGCAATAGATGAGCTGATACAGTTGAAATAAGTTGATCCCATAAACTATTTAGGTTGAAATTACAGTCCATCGCAAATAACACTCACAAAAAATAAATTTTTAATGGTTATATCGATATTTATTCCTTAAACCCAAGTTTTTCAATCATAATTATTCAAGATAATAGAAAAATTGTTTTCTAATGATTCATTCAGACCCATGTTTGTTGGATGGAATGTCTAGGTATAGTTCATGAGAATGGAATCAGAGACCTATATGTTTCTATTAATTTACCAATTAGAATAAGTTGCTTTATAATGACCATTCATTTCATTTAATCCTTACAATACCATATTGATTACATATATTACTCTTTAATATCGTATTTTAGTAGTATTAAAGTGTTGATACTTATTCAAAGTTAAAAATGGTGATGATGTTATATAATCATTCGTGTGGGTGATTGAACAGACCCAAAAAAGAAAATGATATACTATTGAATGAATAATATTTTGGAGGTATATAATGGTATTATCATTTTAAAAAAAGAACAATTATGTCAATATAATTTCATAATATTAAAGTATGATGTTTAAAAAGAGTGTGTATGGGTAGGTAGTTGAAAAAGTAATAGAACAACTTAGATACCTGCTTGAGGATTTCACACCTTTTTATCATGGATTCCTTTATAATGAAAGATTTAGGACCTATTCATGGAACTTGAAATAGAACAATGTATTAAAAGTCATTATTGTACAGAAAATGGGCAAGTATAAAGGAATATTTTAAATTAGAAGAGTAGTTTAGAAAAGATATAGATGTGATCCTTTTATAGTTTAAAATGAGAGTCATTTGATTGGAAATGTAAGTTAGATGAATTGTATCATCCTAGATATTTTAGACTATTGTAATTAAGGAATTATGGTGATATTGGTTTTTGGGGTAATCCCTAAAGAATCTAAATGGTAAATGGTGGTTCAATCTATATAATCCAAATGAGGAGGAGTTATGTCATGTGGAGCATTGTGCTACACTATAGGGGTGGCCATTGTGGTGTGGAAAGGATTGCTACGTTATAGAGGCCCCAGATGAGTTTTTTAGAGTTATTTCCAATTTTGGCATATCTTTAGAATAGATAATTGGATATAATTGTAGGAGGATCCACTCTAGATTTATGTATCTAGATATTGAATAAAGGGACTCAGAGGTGGATTTTAGAAGTTCTGCTAATTTTTTTGTAGATTTTTCTTTGGTATGGGGTGAAGTGTATCGCCCGTTCATTGTTTTTGACTCATGTGGCATAGAAACATTGAGAATTCCATAACCCCTTTATGGAAATTGGGGGTTTCAGTATATTTGACTTTTCTACACCATGGTATTATCCCCCTTTTTTGAATATGTTGTGTAGTGATATGCATGGATCTCATAGTCTTCTTTGATGGGATCCACTGTGGAATGGAGAATTAGGCTTCATTATGGTCTTAAATTTTTCTTACTACCTACAAGTATTAAAATCCCCATGATCCCAACCATTTATCCATATTTTCTATCAATTTTTAGGGGACCCATGTGCATCTAAAGGAAATATTTCATCCCTTGTTTGGTGGCTTTCAACCATGACCTCAAGGGATCTATCCATAGTAGGTTTAGGTATGTACCTTCCTTCCAATCCTTGTTTTATCTTGGTTTTGTTGACTAATGAAGTTTTCTTGTTAGGAAGGTTAGTGCATTCAGTGATTTTTCAAATGGAGAATGATGTATTTGTTGTATTCATGGCTAGTAAGTGTGTTTTATATTTTATTATTGATACGGAGTGGTCTCCCTCTTGGATGAACCTTGCACAGAAAATTAGATAACACTGTTTGAGGTAGGGGATCCTTCATTTCTCATTTATATTCATCATGAGGTATGGATTATTCTATTTTTTATCTTTGGGAAGATAATATATCTATCCTATAAAGATAAATAATTATTTTACTTTAAATTGAAAGGGAAGAGGGTATTGAATAAATTGTTTTTACCACTTTTGATATTAATTGATATTTTAATTTTATGGTCTTGATGCCATAATGAAAATTGTGTCCATTAAAGGGGTTTTTCACTTTGGATGATATTTTATCGGACCCTTAATTATGTGATTGGTAGATATCACCTAAAATGGAATTTTCTTACAAGTTATATCTGTTTAATGAAATGGTTTCCCCTAAAAATTATGTTTTATGTGATAATGACCTTAAAATAAAGAAGTGTAAGTGATTAAAATATTCCTGATGAATATATAAAATTATATGTGAATGTGATCTGAAACATAATGTGTTTTGTGGTTATTATGTGGGTTGTATGTGTTGTGATGTTGTTGTTATTTGGGAGTATTATGTGTAGTTGTTTTTTGGGGTGGTGATGTGATGAGAAGTGTATGTGGTGTAGGACCCCGGGACACCCTGAGAGGGGAGGGGTGAATCAGGGTGGCAACTTTTTCTTCTTTTAGTTGTGGATCTTGTTCCCACGTTGGTAGGAACTACTTAAACCTGTATGATGGATATGAACGGCAATTAAACATTCACATGCAGAGAGATGACACAAGTATTTTTACTTGGTTCACTACTAAGGGCTACGTCCAAGGAGCATACGCCGACAGGTTGTCGGTCGTACCTAAATCCACTATGCTTCACTAGCTGCAGATTACAAATGTTCGGGTATAGACACTCTGTCCCAGGCTCACTTCCTTTACAATTGTTCAGGGATAGCTCACTGCGTCCCTCGGGTCACTCCCGTTGACTCCCCCTGGCTCACTGCTGTTGGTGAAGTCTCACTCAGTTTATAGACGTGAAGGTCTCTTCAATAGGTGTGCATTGAAGTTCTTCTTCTCCTGTTCAGCATGAGACATTTCTTGCATCAGGGTTCAGATTTGATGCTCCTTTTAGTTCAATCCTTCTTCTTTAGTGCAATGAATGAATGCACTAGATCCCCTTGTCTTCGTTTGCCTGAATCACAATCACTGATGTGATTGCTTACTTAATGAAGCTCAGCTTACTCGGCGTTGTCAGAATCAGTTCTCCATGTATGCATGAGATCATGCATGTATCATTTAGATTTCTTCTTCAATCTCACTTTGCACCAGTAGTATCAGGCAATAGTTCAGCTCTTGTGCAGCTCCAGAAAGGTGGGCGTACTTTAACAGTGTCTGGGTCTCCTTTTCAAGACCGGCGCGCAAGTCTCCCGGCGGCGCGCAAGTCTCAGGCGCGCAAGTATAACCTGGCGCGCAAGTGTCTCAAAAGCACCTGCGCGACTCTGCCTTCTTGAACTTCAAACCTGCGCGACTCACTTCCTTCCTTTCCCGAATCACCTAGGGCGCTCAACCATCAGTTGGCGCGCAACCTCTACTTGCGCGACCAAACTACCACTTGCGCGGCTCAACCACCTGTGCGACGAGAGCTCGAACAATCTCAAAGTCTTGAGCTCCGTGGGAAATGAGGAGGGGTGGTCCAGTATTTATAGTCAAACTGGCCCCCCTGTGCGGAGGCGCGCAATTCCCTCAACGACGCGCAAGTCTTGTCTCCAGTTACCTCTGTCGCGCAACTCACTTGCGCGACCCAACCAACACTTGCGCGACCTTCTTTCCTTAGCCAAATTTTGATGTTCTGATCCTCAAAAACATATGGCGCGCAAGTCTTTTATCCTCCAAGAGTATGGCGCGCAAGTCCCTTTGCCAAAATCACTATTCTTCATTTGTTGATTTTGAGACCCAGAAATTTTCCAAACACTGGAAAACGGCGCCACCTTGTATCTGCTCTTTTTGTACCGCCTCCAGATCATCCATTCCTCTGTCGATGTTCTTGAATAAAAAAAATATAGTTGAACACAACTCTTGAACTCGACATGTCACCATGGAATCTCCTTTGTCAACAAATTTGTATGTCGTTTGTTTGCTTTGTCAACAAGCACGATCACCTCAACAACACTTCGTCTTGGGGATCTGTATCCTTCAGCAACTATTTGGCTTTTATCACAAACTCCACTATTGTGATATGTATTCTTTGAAGGAACAACTTTAGTACCATTATCTTCTGATACAATGTGATGTGAATGGCCATCTCATAATTGCAATCTCCGCATGGCCATATCAGAAGTCAACTCATTGGCACATTGTCTTCTTCATCAACTGTCATGATCAACTTCATGCAAAGCATGTGATTCAATCCGTCAAGAAGTCTCTAGCATGGCTGTCATGATCAACTTCATGCAAAACATGTGATTCAATCCGTCAAGAAGTCTCTAGCATGGTTCTCATGCAATCATGAGTAATTGCATGGTCTTCATCCAAAAACCTCATTCTTCTTTAATCATCCTTGAATGGATTACTCCTCACATTCTTCATTGTTGTAAACAATGTATCACCTTTGACACATGTTCTTTGAAAATAAGATCAGTACAACAATCATCTGAATCACCACTCCTCTACTTCATCGGAGTACTTCATGATCACCTTCATTTTGATCTGCATTGACAACTATTGACAACAAATACAACCTTATACACAAAGTGGTTCCAACAATCTCCCCCTTTGTATTTTGTTGTCAATACCTTATACATCTTCTGAAATGAATCTGTCAATGTCAAAATGAGAATCTTCTCAGCAAATCAACATTTCTTTTCATTTCACTTTCTCTCCCCCTTATTGACAAGAAATACAAAGCACATGGTAGGGAAGGTATCAATCCACACTTGAGCAATGTTTCGTTAATCATTTCACTCTAAGTCTACTTGAGCAATGCTCGATGTAGAAAACAAGAGGATTTGATTAAGTCAACAAGGCTGTCCATTATCCACAGATCATGATACCAACGTGAGATGAGAACTCATGTATCTTGTCTTCAAGGGTTTACCACTTTTATTTCAGGTAGAAGAGGATCAAATATGATAGATAATAATCAACCTGAAACTCCTGCACTCACTTCAGCAAATAGATCAGAAACATTCAAGTGCAATCGACAGGATAAGTGACCTTGGGGCACTTCCATTCTCTTTATGTCACTGATCAATACAGTTACTCCCCCTTTGTAAAATAATCTTTGATCTGAGTTACCAAGGGATAGTGATTGAGAAATGACATACTTTCTTCATTGGTGTGTTCTTCAAGAAATTCACAGAATAACTGCTTTTGAGTCCACCTGGAGTTGATATTGATTGAAACAGTGATTATGGAATATTCTTCATTCTTCTCCCCCGCAAGGGAAACACTCCTCATCATCTTCATCAAGAGTGATCCTTCATCGTCATAATCTTTGAATATCAATTGAAGATTCTACTAAGGATGGAAACTTCTTCAGCTTGGCTATCAAGAGTTGACATCATTCACTACTTCTCAGGTTCTCCCCCTGAGAGCATGCTTCACCTTCAATTCCCTGCATTATTAGTACAAATACAATACAGAAATGATTACGGGAATAAGGTGGTTCCTTCTTGCTTCATCAAGAAGACTTTCTTGGTTGAGGCTCTTTTCTCAACCAAGTTACTCTGTTCACTCCAGTCTTCATGCCTGCATGTTCGAACATATGTTCTGACATCTGTCGGTGTGGCATGGCTCTGTTCACATTCTCTTCTGCTTTTTGTGGAGAATTGTTCTGCTTAGCAGCCATCATGAATGATACATTCTTACTCTTCTTAAGGACTGCTTCTTGCTCTGGTATTAAGGTTAGACAACCTTTTTCAATGTGGCCAGACTTCTTGCATCACTCACACAGAACTTCTTTGACACTTGTGTTTCTATTTGTTTTCAATCTCTCCTGCACTGTGTCTGCATCATGTGAAAGTTTTCCTTTTCCTTTTTCACCAGCCTTGGCCTTCTCATCTTCAAATTTCCTTATTCTTTTCAAATCTTCTGGCCAGATGACCAATATGTCATGTGGAACTTTTGTAGCTGGTTTAGGTCTTCCACATGGGTTCATCCGAGATTCATCCCACTTAGTGTTTCTTTTGGATGAATGACCCTTCAATTTCATGGATCTAAAATCCTGGGTCTTCTCAGCTTGCCTACTTGAAATCTTCTTGGGGAGAGGTGTGTTTGCCATATTCTTATGATTTCTTCCCAAGGTACTTTCTTCATACTTAGATGGATTTTGTGGTCTTCTGTTCTTATCAGCTCTGGATATCTGTTGACCTAGGCATGCACCATTCTTGTGACCACTGTCGTTGCATACATCACAGATGTTATCAAGCATTCCAAATCGGTTTGCTGTAAACAGATGCTTCTGGACCTGTGGATATTGCTTCTTCTTCTCTGGCTTCCTCCCCTTGGATATAGGCTTTCCCTGTGATTTTCCATGAAAGGGATTATAGAAACAATTCAGTGCACAGTGCCCAAATCTGTTGCAGCACCAACATTGACCCGCAAATCTTTTCTTCTTTGTGTCTTCTGTATTATGTTTTTGGGCCATCTGCTTAATCTTTTGTGCTCTATTTGAGGAACCCACTTCCTCTTTTTTCTTCTCATCCACCCTATCCATGGTGGTAGGTTTCTTCTTCTCGCCTTTCCTCATCCATACTATTTTAGATCTTTTCTTCCCACCTGCACTGATTGTAAGAGTGTATTTAGAAATATGAGTACAAGATGGATTGGATGGTACCTTCACTTTTTCAGTTGCTTGTGATAGATCAAAGAGTGAAGTCATGATCTTCTTATCACGTGTTGGAGGTCTTTTGACAATAGAATCCTCCAGTGAGCATTGAGTACCAATAGCAACTGATTCTTGATGTGGATAATCAAGAGTTGTCATAATCTTCTTATCACATGTTGGAGGCATTTCAGCTTTAGACTCCTCCAACGAACATTGAGTGCAAGCATCACTCATTTCATTCTTTTGTGAAGTCTCAATATGTGTGTTCTCAATCTTGGTCAACTAAGCTTCCAATTTTTGACCCACAATATTGAGGATGATCTTCTGATCTTCAATCGTGATCATCTTCTCTTCACAAGTCTTCTTCAACCTTTCAACCTCATCTTCATGCATCTTAACTTTGTTTTGTAACAAAGAGTCAAGTTCCCTGAATTTAATGGAAGTTTCTTCCAAACAAAAATTCTTGACTTCATTGCTCTTCTTCAGCTCAGCTTCAAGTGCATGGATCCTTTCTTTTAAAGTCTTATTGACTTCCTCTTCTTCTTCAAATACTTTCACCCGTTTGATGATCTTCATACTTTCCATAACTTTTATTTCCAACCCTTTTTCCATATTGTTAGCTTCCCTTTCTAATCGATTGATCTCAACCTGCATAGATTGGAATAGGCTACAAATAATAGCAACCCTTTCTTCTGGAATATCATGCAGATATGTTCTAAGTTTTTCCTGAAAGCTTAAATTAGGGGTATCATCCTTTCCACTGGATGAGTTCTGAGCCACCTGCTTGATAAGTTCCAGGCCTAAAGTTTCTTCATTATTGGAATGGCATGGAGAACAGGACACTACATCTTCTTTGGATGTGGGGGACTTCTTCATCATCTTCTTCTCTTTCTTTTTCCTATTTGTCAAAGTCTTGGTGGATATAGATTTCTGCTCAGAAATGACTGCGTCATTATCAAGACTGCTCTTCATTGTTGACTCTAGGAAAGAAACTCAAATCCTCTTCTCAATAGAATTACTGTAGAATATCCATCATACGTTAACATTTCCCTCTGATACCACTTGTAGGACCCCGGGACACCCTGAGAGGGGAGGGGTGAATCAGGGTGGCAACTTTTTCTTCTTTTAGTTGTGGATCTTGTTCCCACGTTGGTAGGAACTACTTAAACCTGTATGATGGATATGAGCGGCAATTAAACATTCACATGCAGAGAGATGACACAACTATTTTTACTTGGTTCACCACTAAGGGCTACGTCCAAGGAGCATACGCCGACAGGTTGTCGGTCGTACCTAAATCCACTATGCTTCACTAGCTGCAGATTACAAATGTTTGGGTACAGACACTCTATCCCAGGCTCACTGCCTTTACAATTTTTCAGGGATAGCTCACTGCGTCCCTCGGGTCACTCCCGTTGACTCCCCCTGGCTCACTGCCGTTGGTGAAGTCTCACTCAGTTTATAGACGTGAAGGTCTCTTCAATAGGTATGCATTGAAGTTCTTCGTCTCCTGTTCAGCATGAGACATTGCTTGCTTGAGGGTTCAGATTTGATGCTCCTTTTAGTTCAATCCTTCTTCTTTAGTGCAATGAATGAATGCACTAGATCCCCTTGTCTTCGTTTGCCTGAATCACAATCACTGATGTGATTGCTTACTTAATGAAGCTCAGCTTACTCGGCGTGGTCAGAATCAGTTCTCCATGTATGCATGAGATCATGCATGTATCATTTATATTTCTTCTTCAATCTCACTTTGCACCAGTAGTATCAGGCAATAGTTCAGCTCTTGTGCAGCTCCAGAAAGGTGGGCGTACTTTAACAGTGTCTGGGTCTCCTTTTCAAGCCCGGCGCGCAAGTCTCCCGGCGGCGCGCAAGTCTCAGGCGCGCAAGTATAACCTGGCGCGCAAGTGTCTCAAAAGCACCTGCGTGACTCTGCCTTCTTGAACTTCAAACCTGCGCGACTCACTTCCTTCCTTGCCCGAATCACCTAGGGTGCTCAACCATTAGTTGGCGCGCAACCTCTACTTGCGCGACCAAACTACCACTTGCGCGGCTCAACCACCTGCGCGACGAGAGCTCGAACAATCTCAAAGTCTTGAGCTCCGTGGGAAATGAGGAGGGGTGGTCCAGTATTTATAGGCAAACTGGCCCCCCTGCGCGGAGGCGCGCAAGTCCCTCAACGATGTGCAAGTCTTGTCTCCAGTTACCTCTGTCGCGCAACTCACTTGCGCGACCCAACCAACACTTGCGCGACCTTCTTTCCTTAGCCAAATTTTGATGTTCTGATCCTCAAAAACATATGGCGCGCAAGTCTTTTATCCTCCAAGAGTATGGAGCGCAAGTCCCTTTGCCAAAATCACTATTCTTCATTTGTTGATTCTGAGACCCTGAAATTTGCCAAACACTGGAAAACGGCGCCACCTTGTATCTGCTCTTTTTGTACCGCCTCTAGATCATCCATTCCTCTGTCGATGTTCTTGAATAAAACAAATATAGTTGAACACAACTCTTGAACTCGACATGTCACCATGGAATCTCCTTTGTCAACAAATTTGTATGTCGTTTGTTTGCTTTGTCAACAAGCACGATCACCTCAACAACACTTCGTCTTGGGGATCTGTATCCTTCAGCAACTCTTTGGCTTTTATCACAAACTCCACTATTGTGATATGTATTCTTTGAAGGAACAAATTTAGTACCATTATCTTCTGATACAATGTGATGTGAATGGCTATCTCATAATTGCAATCTCCACATGGCCATATCAGAAGTCAACTCATTGGCACATTGTCTTCTTCATCAACTGTCATGATCAACTTCATGCAAAGCATGTGATTCAATCCGTCAAGAAGTCTCTAGCATGGCTGTCATGATCAACTTCATGCAAAACATGTGATTCAATCCCTCAAGAAGTCTGTAGCATGGTTCTCATGCAATCATGAGTAATTGCATGGTCTTCATCCAAAAACCTCATTCTTCTTTAATCATCCTTGAATGGATTACTCCTCACATTCTTCATTGTTGTAAACAATGTATCACCTTTGACACATGTTCTTTGAACTTAAGATCAGCACAACAATCATCTGAATCACCACTCCTCTACTTCATCGGAGTACTTCATGATCACCTTCATTTTGATCTGCATTGACAACTATTGACAACAAATACAACCTTATACACAAAGTGGTTCCAACATGTGGTATGTTGCATTTGTGATGTCGAAAATTATTTTGATATGAAAGTGGATGTGTATGTAAAATAGAGGTGTCGTGGGATTATTGGAATGGTATATTTGGTTTGTTTTGAGGTGTAGTTATGTGGTATTTTCCTTAGTATTAATGGATTCAAATTAAAATGTTGAAATTATACATGCATGGGTTGAATGGTTAATGAATGAATGAGTTAAAATGAGTTTTCTAGTTAAATTTTATTGATATTTATGTGAGTAAAATGGAGGTATAATGAATTTTTTTGGTAATAACAAATCAATAAATTTATTAAATTGAGAAAGTGGTTGAATTATTACATATATCTTTTTCCTTGTTTTTATGGTGTTGGAATATAGTGGTGGAAACAAAATTTGTAGAGGTTTTGATGTTTTGATGTTATGTTGTCAGTTGGTTGGTTCTTTGGTTCTGAACCCAAAGGTTGGTCTTGTGTGTGGATATATATATATATATATATATATATATATATATATATATATCTGTGTGTGTGGGGGGGGTGTGTCTTTTATGTTCATTGTGATTTCTATATGCACTACATATATATGGAGAACCATATTACGATGACCAATTGTTTTGGGTTTGTTTATTCTCAATATCTCAGTAGTGTGGATGGATGGTGGGCTACCCTATCTTCTTTAATCTCTCTTTTAGTTGATGCTGATAAGAACAATCTATGATAACTAGACGTCAAATGTTTTGTGTGGATTTGTTTAATGAGATATTTTATGGTGTGGGTCGTTCAAGGTAGGTTGAGGGAACAAGATTTATCTCCTTCATGGTCAAGAAACCATAATATTATGGTTATGGATATGATGTGATGAACCATGTGTCTTCTTGTGAGATGTGATATGATTTGATTTGATGGATCAAGTATCTTTGAGAGATATGGGATTTTATGTGAAGGTTTGGTTCTCTTAAGGTGATATGTGATGTGATTTGATGGATTAGGTGTCTTGAGGTGAGATGTGATTTGATGTCCCATCTGTCTTTAGATGAGTGTGATGGTCTGAAAGGTATGGAAGTTCTAGGATACATGAAGCTGAGGTGTGAGAGTGTAAAATAAATTGGAATAAAGTGTGATGTACATTTATTGATATGGTTTTTTCTATTTTTTTTATACTTAGATTCATTATTTGGTGAGGGTACTTTGGAGAGGATGAGATTAACAAGCTGACCAACTTAGAATCCACTGTTATGATACTTGCACATGGGTGAAACAGTATAATATTTTTCAAATATTTATAGGAGTCCATGGTTATAATCCTACTAAGCATACTTTTATGATCACCCTACATATATACAAATAATTTCCATGTTTCTGAAAGGACTTCATGTACCCTGCTGAACATTTATAGTTTGATCTTTGTTGTAGTTGTTAAGTTGCTAAATTAGCTTTTATTTTGTGTATTTATTTGGAGATTATTATATTGTTTTATATTATTCATGCCTGGATGTATGGTTTTAGTTTCATTTATCATATTCTATGTAATGTTGTGGATTTATCATTGATATCTTATTTATCACTCCATTTATTTTATTGGGTAATTCCAACCATTTGGGAGTTTTTTATACACTCGTTCCAAGTAGAAAACTCGAGGCCTACAGGAGGTGGGAATCATTTGTTATTGTATCTCTTCTTTCATTATTATCCTAGGAGGGGTACCATTGTTGGGGGTCATGAAAGATTTTCCTCATAGGTTTTTTTTGAGGGATAGGATAGATTATAGAGTTATGTATAGTTGAGATTGTGCGGGTTATTAAGTAAATAATAACAGTTGATCTAGTTAAGTGACATAGGATAAGAAATATTGGCTAGGAAAAAATATTTTAGGCCCCCACTAATCTAATAAAAATACTCAGAATGTCCAAAGGACTAATACAGTTGGTGTCATATGAAGTGTAGAGACCTAAGAGAGTTATATACATCATTATTAACTTTTTTTATAATTTTAATTGGTTTTTATGGGTAGGTTAAAATGAATTAAATAAATCTTAATGAAATTGCATACTATTGATCATAAGAAATAATGTTTTCAATTTAGTTATGGACCCTTAACATTTTCCATGTATTGTTTATGTATTATAGGTCCATCAAGATGACTAGGTTGATCTCTTAAGGGTTGATTCTGTTGAACAAGATGATCAGTGGTAGAGAAAATTTCACTCCATTCAATGAAAATAATTGGGAATGTAAAATGGTATAGTCTCTAATTTGGAGATATAGATCTAGTCATGGGAACTTAATATCACCTTTAGTTTGATCAGGGTCCTGGTAGAGTACTGAGTCACTTTTGTATTTAGTGTGATTCAAGGAGTTTCATATTAATTTTCGATGTTGTATCTTATTGATTTTAATGATGAATATGTTTTATGGGTTAAATATCTAAAGGTGTTTTAAGAATATTCCCTATCTTTGAGCATGAAATAAGTATGTATATATGAGTTTCTCTCTCTTTAGAATGGGATCATGTCTTTTTGGGAGATGCGATTATGTTCAATGATCTTTTTCATTTTTCCTATGACTGTTTTCCTGGTGAGTATTCTAAATAAAAGAATCTCAAGGATAAAATTCAGCCTTTCATCCAATATTTATTTTCTCTTTTTACATTTACAATGTACTTGGAGGTTCAGAAGAAGGAATTGGTGATCAAGCATAATCACTTTCAAGGAGGCTTACCATGAAAGGGGAAACGATATGGTTCCTTGAAGACTAGGGATATCAATGGAAGGTATCATGGGATAATACCTTTTAGGTTTTGACTAGTGGAGAGTTGAACTCATTAACTTCCTTACTAGTATTATGGGGTCAATGTTTTCCATGTTTTTTCTATCGAGATAAGACTAGTGTGTTTCACCAATAGGGGTCATTGTGAACATCCAAATCAGTGACCCATGGTTCTTAGAGATTAGTATCATAGAGGTATCTAGATTCAATGTTATCCTTAGTTGTAACCACTTGAAATCTCATTTCAGTAGCAAGGGTTGTAGTCATATGCTCAACTAAGAGGAGATAGAGAAAGAAGATTATGAACATAGTTTTTTCCTCATGTTCAGGGTACCAAACCTAAGCATGACATTAGAGGTGACCATTATTATATAGGTATAGAATTTGAGTGTGGTTAGTTTCTCATAATGTAGGTGATAGCTCTAGAGGGGACATAGGCCATTTGAGGCTTGATTATTTTATCATTTACCCATATTTTTACTAGTTTGATTCAATATATTTGAACTCCTTTGTTTGACCTTCTATAGTGCATTCTATAGGACTAGATGTATAGATGCTTCTTATTCCCCTTTTGTAGAATACATTAGTCGTAGGCCAGAATAGCTCATTTGACGTGTTCTAGGGTTATATACAGATAATGGGGACACATTAGTCACAAGAGGAACTTTTCATGAAACATATATAGCCGCACAATTTCTTTTTCAACCTAAAATGATTATATTTGATTCATGTTATTATCAAATTATTCTGTATGAGATTATTATACTCAAATATAGATGGTCCTCATGCATTTTTTTGGTGTGAAGAGATTTCAATTTGGAAGAAGACATGTGTAACCCCTTATTTATTTAATGGATAATCTATTCATGCAATCAATAGATGCTAGGATTATGGAGTTTCGTAGGGTTTTTGGGGAGTTTCTGGATTTTTTCCCTGAATAGGTTGTGGAACTACCCCCTTGAAAAGATATAGAGTTCGGGATTGACTTATAGATTGGTGCATCCCTATTTTTTATTTCTACTTCTCAGATTTTACACTCTTAGTTAAAGGAGTTAATGATTTAGATTGATGATATGATGAAGAAGGGTTTTATCTAGCATAGTGTATTGTCATGAGGTTATCCTGTGTTATTTGATAAGAAGTTGGATGTTATTTTTATTTTTTGTATAGACTATATGTGGTTGAATCATATGGAGATGAAGAATAACGAACCTCACCTAAGGATTGATGATATTTTTAACCAATTTAGCTGAGATAGTTGGTTATCTAGGATTGATTTATGATCTAGATATCACTAGAAGAATGTGAAGGTGGATGATATCCTCAAAAATACCTTCAATTGAATATATGGAGAAATATTGTTTATGGTCATGCCATTTTGTGTCATGAATGCACCAAATGTGTTCATGAGGCTCATGAAATCTATGATCCATTAATTTCTAGACTAGTTCATAGTTTTGTTCATTAATGAATATTAATATACTCAATTTAAGAGGAGTGGAATCTTCATTATCTCAATGGAATCATGAAGGTTCCTCAACGTGGCCATTTCATTGGAAACTTTTTCAAATTTATGTTTTGTACATGAGTGGTGAATTTCCAAGGGAATGTGGTGTTCCAAAAGGGTGTGTTCGGGAACAATAAAATATAATGGTTTTTTATTTATGGGAAACACCTAAAAATGAGGCAGAACATTTTAGATTCCTTAGTCTTGTAGTCTGTTACCATAGGTTCATATCTGATTTATCATATATAATAGACCCTTTGATAGATTATATTGAGAAGGACTAGGATTTTATCTAGACATATTAGTGTTTGGTTGATTTTTATTATCTGAAGGGGAGATTAGTCAATGATCGAGTGATTTTGTTTCTAGAGGAGGGGTGATGTTTGATATATTTGGTGACAAATACCATTTGGGATTATGGTGTGTTTTTATGTAGTAAAGAGAAGTAATATCTTTTGGGTATAGTAATTTACATCTCCGTGATAAAAACTATGCCACCTATAATATAAATCTAGAAGTGGTTGTGTTTGTGCTAAAGATGTGGAAGCATTAAATCTTTTGGGAGGGGTTTGTGGGTTTTACGGGTCACATAAATTTGAGGTATATATCTTCTAAATGTGATCTGAGTATATGGGAATTGATTTGGATAGAGTTTCTCGTGGATTTTGAATTTTATATTTCCTATACCTCATGAAAATGGAAATTTTTAGATAATGCCTCAAGTTGTAAATCATTGAATAATATATTTTTGGAGTCTGGATATTTATGGAAGTCAATGGAGGAGTCAACATCCATAAAATTAGATGAAAGGTTGGTTGATGGTGGAGCTATCTTGTATCAAATTATAGTGAATTTTTATTTAATGGGGAATTTTGAGGAGTCTTAGTGGGTGACTTGGAGGAATAGGTAATGCCCGATCATGTTGGCCACTATGATGCTCTGGAGATATGGCTAAAGGATAGTCAAAATCAGATATTGTTTTAGGGGAGGTTGTTTGTTCCAATTGTGATCCATAATGGATTCATTTATGAGTTTGATATATCACCTTTATTGGTACACCTTGCAGTATCAAAGATTTACCATGGTTTGAGGGTTCATTTTTTGTGGACTGATATGAAATATGTGGCATTATATTTTTTTCCTAGATGTTTGATTTGTCAACTGTTAAAGGTGGAACACCATGTTTCTAGAAGTTTGTTGATTCCATTAAATGTTACTGAGTAAAAATTGGACTACATCTCAATGGAAATCATCATGAATTTAACCCAATATCTAAGAATATTTTATGCTATCATAGGTAATCATGGGTTTTTTGAAAAAAAAATATCACTTCCTAGTGATTAGAGTGTCAGGAAACATGGATGTTTTGGTGAGGAGGTATATGGATGAGGTGGTGTTGAAACATAGAGCCACATGTCCCATTATCTCAGATCATGATTCTCATTTTATCTCATGAGTCTGGAGGGTATTCTATCATTATTTTTGAACTCATATATGTATAATACTGGTATTACCTTGTTAAAAGGATGGGAATATGGAGAAGAAAATCTATTCACTGGTGTATATGTTGCTAGTATGAATCATGGAAATCAAGGGATCTTGGGAAAAACACTTTTCTTCAATTGAGTTTTAATATAACAACAACTATCTATTATCTATTGTAAAGGCCCCTTTTAAGTCATTGTATGAGAGTTCATGTAATTATTTGTTATAATGTATATTTATTAATATGTTGTTCTTGGTCATTATATTGTATAGATAATGTCATGGTGTGTTTAGGTTGTTTGTGAGAGGATGAAGGCATCACATGATTGGGAGATGGATTATGTAGATAATAGGAAGTAGCCCTTGGAGTTCATGGTTGAGGACTATATGTTCTTAAATTTTTCCCCTAATGTGGGAAGTGGAGGATTTGTAAGGGGAGTAAATCTCTCTCTGAAGTTTGTTGGGATTTTTGAGGTTTTGGGGAACATTGGAAAATATTATTATCAGTTGGAACTTTGGAAATGATTGGATCATATTCCTGACATTTTCTAAGTATCTTCTATTTTTTGGTATCTTCATGAGTAATCCCATGTCATTTACTAGGTAGAGTTAGATATCAATAATGAAATGATATTTATGGAGAGTCTTGTGGAGATCCAGGTTTTTCGGTATATGGTGATGCATGTACAGACCATTCCATTGGTTCATGTGTTGTGGAGGCATGGTGTCCTAGTGGAGATTAATTAGGGTAATGGAGCATATATGCATTCCCAATACCAATATTACGTTTGATCTTGTCTCATTTCCCCTATTTTCTTTCACTTTATTTTGTAATGTTTGATAATATTATGTTTGATTAATGATTCAAGAATTCTGTGTGGGAAAAAATGGATTCCTAATTGAGAAGTGTTATACTCATAGATGATTAGAACAATGTGGTAGAGTAGGTGTCACCCAAAGTGGATAATTTTTTACATGGGAGATAGAATTACTTGATTATTTTTCTTGGGACCAAGTTGTGTAACTATTGTGGTTGTTGGTTTTAGTAGTGTTAGGATGAGATAGGTCATGTGGTTATGTAAAAATAGTAGTGACTTTTATACTGTATAATGATGTGGCAGTTTTCTTATTTAGAGAATTTGGTTAATGTTCTTGGATAGGTTGGGTGTATTTAGTTGGTGGAAGGGTTCAGTTATAACGATAACCTTGAGAGGTATCTCAAGTTGTGGTTGTTTGGTCCCCATTTCCCTTTTTTCCTTTCTATCTTATGTTATGATCCTTGAGGGAAATAATATTTTTAGAGGTATTTAATGTAATGAATTAGATCTTATAGACCATTATATAAAGACCCCGACCCTAGTATCCCATGGTTAGTGGTTACTTTATTATATTAGCACTAGATACAAGGAAACACATACGAAAAGATAAAATAGTTTATTATTGTTTTTAAACAAGATATATACTTAAATATTACATTTCAAATGAAAATTTAAAATAAAATCTAGACTTTTATTTGAGAACACCTTCGTTCCCATTACCAAAACCATACATACCAATCATATCACAAATCATTGCATCCTAGGGAAAAACATAAGAAATAGGTGATCACTAAATCTCCATAAGGGTATGTGTACTATTATAGATATCATAAAAAATGCATAGTCAATATAAAAAGGTAAATGACTGAAAAATATTCCATTTAATAAATAACTTAAACAAGAAAAATCATATGGAATCAATAAACTATAATCAAAATAATTCCATATAAACAATAACATGAGCTTGAAAACTTATCCCTAGATATTGTAACTAATCTAATAATCATATGGTCATTAATAACTAATATCATAATGGGGAAATGTATAATTCTAGACAACATAACCTTACCATCAAGTCCTTGAGCCAATAAATATTACACAAATGTATAAGGCCTCATCCCAAAACCCAATCTAGTTTGTCTCATGAGACATATTGATGCCTCAAGGGGCTATAGAAGTCCACTTCCATATCTTTCTAAGTCTCAAGCATTCATTATATTTAAAAGGTGAAACATAGTTAAAATAAGAAGTCATATTGAAGAACTAATGTATGAAATGTTATTATATTCCCTAATCAGTAAACATAATCATAAACTATCTAGAGTAATATGGTGAATGGTTCCAAAATAGTACTTCCCTATTCAAAATGGTCACAAACCATCTAGATTAATAAAAAGGATAATATCATCACAACATATTCCTTATGGATCATAATGTGAAATAAGGGTTGTTTCCATTTATGATTTTAAATATCAAAAAAATCATTAGAATCTTTCTTGAGGAAAATTCCTTTTTCAGATTAAAAATAATTTTTAAAAAATAAATATATCTTGAATATTTGGAAGAACTTTTTTAGTTTAGAATTACCTTGTCAACATGTAATGTAATATTTAAAACAATTAGTGTTAATGATGGTGGGTAATTATGTACAAGTTGTATATATTAAAAAATATCCTTTTTCATACTATTGTAAAAAAGCTTAATAGTACATAGTCTACAAAAGGAAAAGAAAAATACTTTAGAACCATTTTGAAAAAATAAAGTAATAGGTAAAACTTAATTTCATATATAATTTCATTAATATTTATAACTTTTTTTTAAATATATTTAAAAATATTATATCTGGAAGAAAAAGTATTTTTTACTGAATAGAGAAGTAAAATCTGTTTTTTTTTACAATTAACAATAATTTAAAGTTAAAAAGTGTGAAAAATAGTAATATTAAATGAAAATTCCATGAATAACTGAGTGATATTAAAATATTTTGGGTTTAATATCGAAAAATGAAATAATTATCTCAATGGATACTTAAACATAATCAATCTTGAATAATAATGATATTATGAAATAAACCCTTACTGCTTTTGAAACATTTCATTCATATGAACCATGAAATAAAGAACATATATTTAGTCATTAAATAATATGAATATAAATATATTCATGATATAAAATATTAATGTTTTATTAGATAGACCACACAAAAGAAATAAATTGTGATTATAGAATATGCTTTACAGAAGTAATAGTGATACGAGAAACCCTTACCTCAAGTTCGATTACCTTCATAAATGTCTGAAACCCCTATATAATAAATATATTTTTATTATAAATATATTATATAACCATAATATTATATATAAAACCAAATATTATTTACCTATAATCTTTTTTTACCTTTTTATTAACAATTCATTGTTAAAATCACTATTTCAAGTAATAATTATTTCTTTTTCGTGCATGTTTCGGTTGGGTACTATCATTCCTTGCAATTCGATATCGGATATATAATCTATATAATGTTAGTAATTATATAAATATTATTTATATTAATTTAATATGTATTTATATTAATCAATAAAAGTTATATAGAAAAATGAATCACACTATTCAAAGAGACGTTAAGTTGTACGTATGCATGAATGTTATTTCAATTTTTTTAATAGAATAAATGAAAGAAAGATAAATGAAGATTAAAATTTAAAAATAATTATTATTATATAATATTATATATATATATATATATATATATTAAATCTATTATTATTACCATCCTTTAAAAAATAAAATGAAAAACATTTCACATCGCCTCGTAGAGGCGATAGTCCACACAAACCCACAAGCAAAGTTAATGTTTTACAAGATTGAAATGTAAGAAGGTATATGTGATATTATAATTTCCCAAGTATATTAATTTCATTAGTATTATACATAAACATTAAATCAAACATTAAATCCATCTGTTCAAGTTGGTGATGGAAAATAATTGATATCAGTTCGCGAGGTGGTAGCCCGATCGATGGTTTTTTTCCCATTTAATGGAGATAGAGACCGATATAGGTTATTACATTAAAATAATAAAAATATTAATATATTTAGTATAATATTGATTATATTTTATCATATTTGGATAGTATTTTAAGGATTAATAGAATTAAATAATATAAATATGCATGATTAAGAGCTATATATCTTCTTTAGAAAAACTCTTAAGGTTAATTAAAAAATCCTCCATAAAATATTTTTATAATGAAAAATGAATTTTATGTCATGGGTAGGAATGTAATTAAATTATTTGGTTAGTGATGTTTTGAACCAAATGTCAATTGATGTTTGAATTATAGGGGAGATGGGGTACACTTTTATAAGTTGGTTGAAGAACACAATAGAAATATTTGAAAAGAATAAATTGTAAGGTGTTTTCCACTAGAAAAAAGTCTCAAAATTGGAATATTAACAATCTTTAGTTTGTATAAGATCTATATTTGTTCATAAAATAGTAATCTTATAAGTTTCTAGGTCATTTTATCCCATATCTTTTTATTTTACCCCCGGTAAACCCATTTTAACCTTAACCATGAGAATTCATTTTATCTGTTTTACTATTAATTATGACCAAAACATAAGTTGAAATTATAATATAAAAATAATTATTTTTATTCCAAATATTAAATAATTTTCCCTGAATTCAATCCGTATAATTTGATTAATTTAATTTAAAATTAAACCTGCAAAGCTGATAAATAAACGGTTTTCCAAAGAGTATAAAATATTTTTATCTAAAAACTAAACATAAAACTTACATAAATAATTTTATTTGTATTTTATATGATATAATTAAACTAATTTTAATTTTAGGAAACTCTTAATATAAATTTAACTTTGTAAATTCTTTAAATTAAAAATAAATATTCAATTAAAATAATTATTTCTCAATATTTATTGAAACAATAATCTGTTAAAAAAATCAAAAAAATATCTCGAAGATAATTTAGAAATTATAAATCAAAAAAATTTATAAATTTTAAAAATATTTATTGTTTTATTAACAATATGTACATAAAATTTGATGAACCCATTTTTTAGAAAAACAATATTTTTAAGAATAAAATAGTGTTTATTCTAATCTAATGGTTAGAAACAAGTAGATTAATGATAAATTTTTTATTAAATATATAATTTATAAATTTCATTAAAATTATTCAGTAATAGTGGTTAATTTAATTTATTATGACTAAAATAAACTTCTCATAGAAAATAGTTTTTCAGAAATTTTTTTTTTAATTTAAAATTATATTAATTTTTATTTATAATCAATTGATAACTAATAAATTTATTTTATACATGTTTAAACCATATAATTTTAATAATTCAATAAGTACTATTAATACCATAAATTTTAATTCCTTGTTTATAATGGTCATATTTATGTGATATATTTTTTGGGTAATTTACGCTCAATGTTGCACATTGTATACACTATTGAACATAATGAAATTATTTTAAATTTTTGTGGTTTTTTAAATAGAAATTTATCAAAGAGGTAAAATTAATTTAAAATTAATATATCATAAAGTCTAGGGTGTTGCATTTTTTCCTCATTTAATAAATTCTATCCACACAATTTGAAATTTCTCTTTGAAAACAACGGTTTTCCATTTGAAAACTGATTTTGTGGAAAACTGACATTGTAAAAGGTTTTTTTAAAATTACTCTTAAAAAGTGGGAAAGATAAATACAACGGTCATCAACAATAACTCATAACAAGGTTTCCTAATGAAATATCAATGGTACATGGAATAAACTTATAAATAATTGTGAAGAGTGATAGAGATCATTGAACACAAGACAAAAAATTAACAACCACACAACCATAAACCGATGTGCTGTGAGAAAGACCATTTGATTCATCCAAAATGCACATAAATTTACTAAATTTATATTTCAAGATCCTTTTCCAAATTTTGATGGATTATTTAACTATTAAGATATAGAAAACTAGAAAATATGCATACTTTATAACTTTTTATTTCATAAGCATAATGTTATCATTTGGTTGGGCTTCAATCAACTTACACATTTCTAACTACAATAAATGATTATCTAAGATGGTTTTTTTCATTCATTAATCACTAAAATTAAATTTTAAGATCAATAAATGAGTGAAAATTCATTCCACCTATTTATAAATATTTTCCAAATCAGAAAATGGCAAGTACAAGTTACCCAACATAATACATTAATCTCTAAACCTCAATTGTTACATGAACAGTACGACTTAATATATTGCATAATTATTAATCTATAAATCATTATTGAATTCGTTATAAAGAATCATTTATGTTAAACCTGATGGTTATATATCTATCTCAAAATAACTAGCAGTCTCCTAAAATATCATTAATCACCTCAAAATCATTAAATATTAAAATATTTGATATACTAAATATTTATTCATCAAAATGATCAAGTAAAAACAATATCAAATTAACCAGTATATTACATAGTCCAATTGTGGGCATTATACCTTTGTTACCCATCAGTTATGATTTCAAGCCTCGTGGCCTTTCCAGATGTGATGGGTTTTCACCTAGATTTCAGATTGTACATTTTCTAAATGTATATTTATTTAATTTATATAAAATTAAAAAAAATATGATGAACATCCTGAAAAATAACTTCAATCATTAAATACAATTTTAACCACTAATTTTTTTTTATATATAATATTTTTCCACAAAATTGAATAATCATAATTGAATAATATTACCCTATCATCAATGATAGTAATAATAATAGAGGTAAAAAAATACCTTTAAAAATATTTCCACAAAATTTAAAAGTACTCTTCTGCAAGTAACTTATTCACAAAAATCCGTACTAAACCTAAGGGTTATTATTTAATAAACATCTCCCAAAATACTCTAAATCATCGTGGACTTCCATAACATGAAACCCTATAAGGGGTGTCTAAGACATTGAACTAATGATCAATATTAAGCTCATAGAACCATGATGGTATCCATTATTCTTAAGTTAATATTACATGATGGATTAAATTCTTCTAAAAAATTAAGAAAATATTTATGTGTTTCATGAATCTTATACCCAAAATAAATTTGATAAAAACAATTTTACAACATAATTCTAGTATCCTAGTACATAAATAATTCAACACTTTAACTTTATTGTTTGATATAACATAGTTGTATTCCTTAGACTACAAGTTAACCTTTAAAAGAGGGAATTGACTTAGATAATTCCCAAGTTCCCCAAATTTAATACAATAAACTATAAATAGATATCTATGATGAAATTTATTTCTCTATATTAAAAAAATTACTTTTACTTAGTAATTAATTTATCTATGTACTTATTTTACACACATAAAAATATATAAATTCTTTTGAGACGTTCCATTGATTGTATATCTTTAAATTTCTCACATGAAACATATCTACATGATCTTCTATTGATACTCATGAAAATTTGTTATTTATAAAATAATAAAACTAATTATAACTATTATAATAGAGAGGGGGTGTTGATATAATTTCCAATGCTTAATGTGTGTGTGAGTGACAAAAAAACAAAAAACAAACACAAATAATAAAAAACAATGGAAATTATGGAATGATGAAATGGATGTGGTGATAGTAAGAAATATAATATAGAGTATGGACAAATAGTGGATGATACTAGGATATTTGGACTATTGTGAACTAATAAAAAGACATTATTTGATCCTACTAAGATTAATAAAATTATTCATGGTTTGAGAAAATGTGTAGATTCACTATGATATCACTCTGGTGAACAATCAAAACCCAATTAACCTTCAATAGTATTTATCTCTCTAACAGAACATCATAAATAATTTGGTCATTATAGATATGATATTCATATTTCTTTCTAATTTTTAGTACATATGTTGATCATCTATAGAAATATGATTCAATAACACCACCTTTTATTTCTTTGAGTAGTGTGATGTCATGCTCATAATTGAATAAAAACAACTCTAAATTTAAAATTGCACCAAACAATTTTACTAACAAAATTAGAATGGGTAAATGAATCTTTTTTCACTGTAGTGTTAATAAAAAAAACATGTTTATTACTTACGATAATAAAAATATAAACATAAATTCAAAAATCAAGAAGATTTATATGATGAAACATGTAAAGTTAGATTTCCTCCTTTCTCGAACTCTAACTCTAAATCGAGTTATTCTCCCAGATCGGTCATCCTCTCTTTCTATCAATAAACCTGTGTGAATAAAGGATTTCCGATTAAACCTTAGTGAATTATGGTGTGTTCTGATGAATCGTGATCATTTTTTATAGATTGGGAGGTTGTTTATCTCTCTTTAATAGAATTTTATACGCTCTTATCGAATGTTTTCTGGAGGTCATCGCTTGAAAATTTGCTCCTAACTACTACATGGAATGAAATCACTTTAAATCCTTATCCTTTGATGAAATGAAATTCACTCCAATAAAATATTATAATCCTCACATGTGGAAATGTCTGAAATAATTCAAAAAATTCTATAGGATTCTTATAATAACAAACTATATTTTTTCATGATTAGTATAAACTTAGAGGAATATCTCGCTCAAAGAAAAATTCCCAGAACCCTTTTAGAATCCTTTGTAGTATTTTATTGTAAGTGAGTGGTACATCATCATATTCTAATTATAATAGAAAAAAACTAAAATGAAATTATAATAATTAATATTATTATATTTAATATATATAGTTATTTTATATATATATATATATATATTATTTTCATCTCTCATCTATGGACCATCACCTTGGGGTGAGGATTTGAGAATTAGAAATCTCACATTGGTGGACAAATTAATCCTCAGATAATAAAATGGTTCCAATTACTTCATTAGGATGATTGGGTAACATGGGATTAGCTCATATTCGATCAAATATTCAAAGTGGGTTCAGTTTGGTCTCAACTGGGACCATTTGAAACGACCATATCATTGTGAGTCTAGTGTAGTGGTGCTCAGTCTTGAAGATCCAATCTTGGTTGAAATATTTTTTCCCATCTCAGTTCATGATTTTATTTTAGTTCATTTCAGGCATACACATGGTTTCTCCTTCTATCGGGAATCTTGTGGTTCTAATAAAATGGTTCTCCTTCTTCAACAAGATTTTCTAGTGGAATGAATTCTTCAAATCTATCAGGAGTGTTGGGGCTGTAAATGATTTTCCCACTAATGTAGTGATAATCACAAGATAAAATATTGTGTAAAATGTGTAAATAAATTCACACTAGATGTAATGTGAAAAAATCTAAAAAAATAAAAGAGAAAAAACAACAGGAAAATAGAAGGATCTCACTATGGTTAAATGTTGGTACAAACTCCATTACTATTATAATTACAAACCCTCATAATATCTCTCTTGAATAATGGGGAAAACTGCCTCACAAAATACCACACATAAGGGATGATATGGGATGATAAGAAGGTGACGGTATAGTGAAATTAGAGGAGGCACTTTCCTTTTATAGGATAACCACACCCCCTTATGTTCCTCTCCTTTTGATATTTGGTGGGGATGTCCACCCACTACATCCTACCTCAACCCATCTTCCTACCTCCCTTTGAAAAATTTGGCGAGAAGCACTGTTTGGATAATAAACTGATGACCCATCACCCACTTGAATATTTGATTAAGAATTATTCACATCTCCACACATCATTTTTGATCTATCAAACCATATTGCTCATGTCTCTACGAGGCCACTCATGGATCTGTAGCATCTGAACTTATCAAATTCAACCACCTTTATTAAAAAATATTTCATATTTTCTTTAGTATTAATTTTCTACATATCTGCACGTCCTTCCACCACCAAATATCAGAAAAACTGATTGTTTACCCCAATGTTCATTGTATTGAAATGAAAATATGGATTCTTTATAATGTGTAAGTAGGTCTAACTATCAAAAAATAATGGAATCTTCTTCTTTATGTGCCCAAGATCCTCCAACAACCTTCCCATCCAAATAGCCTCTTTTTAAGCCTATGTAGCTTCCATATACTCTACCTCTATCATGGATAAGGACAGAAATAAATGTAACATTGAAATCCATCCCACAACTCCTCCTCCAAGAGTAAACACATAACCTGTAGTAGATTTCCTTTAGTCCTAATCACCTACAAAATTTGAATCAACATATCCTTTGATATTGAAATATGATCCTCCATAACATAACGTATTATTTGGTGTCTCCTTGATGTATCTCAATATCCTCTTCACTATGCTTCAATGCTTTCATCGTATATTATCCATGTACTCACTAATTGTTCCTAATACATGTGAAATGTCTATTCTAACACAATTCATAGAGGACATCAAACTACCCACTATTGATGCATAGGTAATTGATACATCTCAATCCTCTATAGTTCACTTCGAGGAAACATCATAGAGAATAACTTGAAATTAATAGGAAAAGGTGAAGAGATTGGGTTCCACTCTTACATGTTAAAGAATTTAAAGACTCTCCATAAGTAATTCTTATGTTTTAGAAAAATCTTCCCATTATTTATGTCTCCATAAATATGCATCCCAAGAATCTTATTTACTAATCTCGTGTTCTTCTTATCAAACTCCCTAGTCAAAGATCCCTTGGTCACCAATATCTGATCTTTATTGGGGCCTGCAACCAACGTGTCATCTATATACAATAGAATAATGATTAAATTATTAACATTTGAACCCCTAAAATATAAAAAATGTTCTAAATTAAGTCTTTTTTATCCAAGGATCATTATATAGGAATAAAAACTCTTGTTCCAACACCTCGGTGCCTTCTTGAGACCGTACATAGATTTTTTAACCTGCAAACCAAGTTCATTTTTTCTTCTTCTTTAAAACCTTCTAATTGGTTCATATAGATCTCTTCATCAATATCGCCATGAAAAAAGAATTCTTCACATCTAGCTTCTCTAAATCTAAAATATATGTATCAAACATCACTAGATCAAACTGAATAGTCGTTAGTCTAACAATAGGATAAAATATTTCATCGAAATCAATACCTTCCTTTTTAGAATATCCTTTAACAACCTATCATGCATGATATCTTACCACCTGGTCCTTTCCATAACGTTTCATCTAAAAAACCCATTTTTTCGATATACTTCCTTTCATGAGGTAATGGAACAAGATCCTAATCATATTCCTATAAAGGTCTTAAAGTTATTTATATATTGTAGTCATCCTTTAGGATACATCTTTAATCTGGGTTATCTCCAAAAAAAGAAGATAGATCTACATCCTCCATCAATAAATAGTATTAAATATTTCTATCAGTGACATAGTTTCAGTACAATAATAGTGCTCATTTCTCCTGAGTTTACTATCATGGCCTATACTCAATAGGTACTTGATCTTTGATCTCAAGTAATGATTGAGAGGAAACTTTTTTTACCTTGGATTTTTCGTCTACTTTGATTATTGTTATTTCTATATTCTCCTTCTCCATTACTCTATTAGTTTTTATTTTCACCTTTTCTTCTAGAAAAATGAAATCTCTACTGATGATAAGTTTGTGGGTAGTGGGGTCCCACAAATGATACCCCTTAAAACCATTAGCATACCCCAAGAAGATACATTTCATGGATCTCAAATCCAACTTTAATCTTTCTTAGTCATTAAAAAATGAATATATAGGACTTCTAGAAGTATTTTACCAAGAATAGTTAGTGGGTTTATCAGTCCATATCTCCAATCATGTCTTCATATCAATCAATGTTAAAGGAGGTCGGTTGATCACCTAATAGTCGATATTCTCTACTTCTACCCAAAATTCTTTTCCAATTCCTATAGTCTTAAACATTAATATTGTTATATCCAAGAGGGTTCTATTAATATTATATTCTACTCCATTATGGTGAGGAGTCTACTCCATCATGAACTATCACTTTATTCCTTATCATTGAAAAAAGGTATCAAACTCTTCACTTATATATTATACACCATTTTCAGTACTCAAACACTTGATCTTCTTTCCATATTTTACTTCCTTATGCACATTTAAGGTTTTGAAGACTTAAATAATGCATTCTTTCCTCTAGATTGGGTACACCCAAAATCACATGGAATAATCATCAATAATGAATAAAAAATAACTTTATCCTCCTAGGGATATAATCGGTTCTCTCCAAATGTCATAATGGATCACCTCTAAGATATCATTGATTCTTGTTGTGGAAGTCTCAAACTTTGACATGTGTTTCTAGATCAAAACACAATGCTCAAAAATGGTAAGGATACCTTTATAAGATCAGGTAACCACTTTTGATATTTTAGAATCTTCAGGGACCATTCTGACATATGGTCATGCTTCCAATTCCATAACATCATCAATGCTTCCATTAGGTTAGTTGATGCAATGACTATCTCTTCCTACTTTTACATTTCACCCAAAGGTACATAAAAGTTCTTTGAGATCTTATATTTATTCATCACCACAATTTATCCCTTCACAATTATCATCACTCCATTCTTAGTGTGGTTATTTAATCTGATTTCATCAAATTATCCCAAATACAATATGTTCTTCCCCAAGCCCTTCACATGGCGTACTCCTAGGAAGGTTCAACAAATACTGTCATGAATATTCAATTAAATTGTACCAACTAAAATGATCTTCAAGGTGTGATCATTCCTCATCTACACAAGTTCATCCAAGATAGTTTCATACTGGTCAAACCATTCTCGTCGAGACATCATGTGTCATGTTTCTCCTGAGTCAATTATCCATGCATCATTTAGATGATTCCAAATTAAATAAGTTGTAACTACTTAACTGATATGAATTTATCCCTTTCAAAAAGTACTCCTCACATTTCCATCAATTACAAGATCTTGGGTCCCATTGGAACCACACTACATCATCACATATGACAGTATTTTGCTGTTTATAAGTTAGAAATTATCATTCTGCAACACTAACTATATCATCATTTCCCACAATACAAAATTATTCCCACTTAAGTTCTCAAAATTTAATTTTCCACCATCTATACACAATGTTATTCTACAACCTCATCCATTTTACAATGGTGTTTTTAATAATATCAATAATTTTTTTTTTCTGATGTGACTGATCGACCAGAGTTTCAATCACAGAGCATACTCAAATTTACAATAATTATCAATACCCAAAAATGTAAATAGAACCCAGATAGAACCTATCTCTGATAAAACTTATTGGGACTATAAATGATTGAACCAATTTTGTAGTGATAATCATAATAGAAAATAATGTGTAAAATACAGAAATAAATGGACTCCAGATATAATGTGGAAAACCCCCAAAATTAATGGTGTAAAAAATATGGGAAAATAGAATGGTCTCACTATGAGTAATATTGGGTACAAACACCCTTACAATTACAATAAGAAAAACCTCATAATATCTTTACTGAATATTAGGGAATCTTTCCCCATAAAATACAACACATAAGGGAATTGTAAGAGATAATGAGAATGTGATGGGAAGGTGAGATGGGAGGAGGTTCTTTACATTTATAGTAAAACCTCACACACTTATGATCCTCTCTATTGGATGATTGATGGGGTTGGACACCCACCACATTCCTACCTCAAGCCATCCACCTAGAACCCTTTAACAAATTCAGGGGGTACCATCTATAGAATAAACAGCTGACATGGAGACATCTTCTCTATTGGACCTTGGGTTTGAGATCAGAATAGTTTGAGTATTCTAGATCTATTGGTCTCACACAGTGGCATCTTTGACCGGTACATTCATCCTAATGGTGTGAAATGAACTGTTGTAATCTCTCCTTATAGTGGGGTTA
Source organism: Viscum album (assembly GCA_963277665.1). Lineage (NCBI taxonomy): Eukaryota > Viridiplantae > Streptophyta > Magnoliopsida > Santalales > Viscaceae > Viscum > Viscum album. The sequence goes on from OY728123.1 coordinate 675,571,880, forward strand.
TTTTCCTCTTTCGGTATTCTTCTTACAATTTAGTTTTTGGGCGATAAGGGTTCATTAATCTCAAGGTTTTTGGTGGGTTTATTTGGTTGGGGTAGTGTGCTAGATTGATTCTGATTATTCATGGATTATCCTGAAAGGTAGTGATCTTGGTTCCCATTCCTCATGGTGGCGCTTGGTGATAGAAATAATTTGATGTGCCATGCATGATCTCAATCAAGATCCTCGGTGGAATGGAGGTGAACCAAAAAATCAAGGGATGCATTTGGGTTTAGCATCGAATTTCAATGTTGTGTATCATGTTCAGACTTCTCAAGTTGAGATCATATTTTCTTAAAAAGTCTGTCATGTCCACATTGCTTCAATGTGGCGACGGTAGGAGATTACAGAAGTAGTGGAGTTGGGACAATAGAAGATTGGATAGTGGTGGTAGGAAATTGGAGATTAGTATTGGTATATCAATGGGAATAATTGATTTTTTAGGATGGTTGTATATATGGATATTAAAGATGTTTTGGTAACTATAGGTGATCGGTGGTTGAATGGATATGTAATCAGATAATTTGAATGGTAGATTCTTATGGTCAGACAGGGGAGTGGTAGTAGTGGTGTGGGAAGGTAAGGTAGCATGTTTCTTGAATAATGTTAATATAATAGTAGATTGTTGGAAAATATAATGGAATAGGGGTGGAAGTAGTGAACATAAACAATAAACAAATTAAATTAAATTTTGGTAAATAAAAACAAAAAAAATTGAACAAATTAAAATTTTTATTAAAAATTAAAAGAATGAATTATTTAATTTAATTCTTGAATTGAGTTAAAATGTTAAAAACATAAGATAATTAGTTAATTATAAATACAATTTAAATAAAGAATAAAAATATTTTGAATAAATTAATAAAATAAAAACTAAAAATAATTTTTTTGAAAAAATAATTTACTAATAATTAGTAAAATTAAAGTGTGATAGTCAAAATTTAAAATAATTATTTTGAAAAGAATAAAGTTAATAAAGAACTAAAATAATTTCAATAAATAATTTAACATATAAAGAGAATAATAATTATGTCTTAAAATAATATTTCCTATATCACAATAATCTATCTAAAAAACTACAATTAAAAAAGTAATTTTATATTTTTACTATTATCAAGGAGGTAACAGAATTTGAAAATTATTAAAAAATATATTATTTTATTAATAAAAAAATAATTATTTATAATAAATGATGTGGAAAATATAGTGAAATAAATATCATGTCAAACTCCCTTACACTTACTCAATTACACTCCTGGGAAATTCAAAGAATTTTATTTTTCAAAAAATACTCCTAAAAAATATGATTTTCCTGCCTATGTTCTAATTCAATCCATAGTAAAAAGGAATTAAAAAACCATCTAATGATTGAAATTAAAATTCCTCTAAATTAATTTCACATTCTACCACTTTTCAATTGAAATTAAAAATCCAGTTCTATGAATAAAACTGGTTAGATAGATATGGAATTAAAACATTAACAAAATACACTTGTGATTATCACTCTCCTCAGAATGTAAAAACTCATAAGTTAATTTTTCAAATCCATGATACAACTCAAATTATTTTCTATAATTTGGTTTCCAATTTTTCAATTTGGGTTCAAAATTACCCTCACATTAACGAGCTCATTTTTTATAAGTCCCTTAGAATAAGAAATTTTCCTAGATAATGGTATGATAACAGTGTTTTTTTAGGAACTTATTGAGTTTGGGTTTTAATTTTTTACACCACAAATAAAGTTCTCTTTTCTTATAAACTCACTATGGGAGCCCAATTTCTCATTTTACTTCATATTTTAAGGAATTATATTACATTATTTTGAGTAGGATCACCGATGTATTTTTTCAAAAAGTATGCATCACCCAGGATCAAGTTCATATTTCTAGTTTCCTTTATTTAAAATGATAATTCCACAAAGATATATCCTATTATAGTCCCTTTTCTAAGTTAATAAATATAATATCCATAAAATAGTGGACAAAAACACTCAATAATCACACTATTTTATTAGTATTAGAATTATTAAAACCCCTCAATTTAAAAATTAATAATCAGCTAGATAGGAAAAAATGATGTTTTATTGTTTTTATTGTTTTCTATTTTTGGTATTTCTGTTTTTATTCTATTTACAAAAACCCCAAAATTATTTCATGAAAGGGAGGAAATTTGAAATTTTTTTGAGGAATTTTGATGGGTTTCAATTAGGGGAACTTTAGTAAAATTAATACTCTTCCCTTCTAATTAAAATGCAATAATGTCCCTATTATTTATTCTCAATGTGGGAGACACAATTAAATAGTTGGATCAAATAGATTGGATTATTATAATCAAAAATAATATTTTTAATGGGCGATATGAAATCTCAAAAACTTTTTTCCACACAATACCATTACAAAATAAATCATGAAAAAATGATCCCTACTTGTCACTTATAGATATTCAAGCATTGAAAATGGATTTTCATAATGTTGAATTTTTTAAGTGTGGTTATGAATGACTTTCAACAGAGAATAAAACAAATCATGTAATTGAAATAGAATAGTTTATTGATGTAAATTGAAAAAGATATTAGTAACCCATATAATGTTAGAATTAAATTTAACAAAATCAATTTAATGAAAATAGTAGTATCATTTAAAAAATTATAAATAACTGGAAATGTCACTCCCTATATTTATAGCAACATTACACAATGTTTCACATAAAATTTATCCTCCATCAATGTAAAAATTTAATGATTAATAGGGTTGAAAATTTTAAGCTCCTATAAATGATCAAATTAACATGAGACATAATATTATAAATCATAGAATGATGAAAACTAATAAGAAATAAAAATAGGTTACATTATCCAATTTCTATCTCTATTTGTGGCTCTATTTTTTCTTGACATTCAAGATGAATCTTTCATTAGTAATAAATTATCACTACCAAATATTCCCTCTTTATATGATCACTTGACCTAAACCATGATAACATTTCCTTATAAATCCACCTAGTACACACCTTCTTTAACTCATTGTTAGTTAACCCAAACATTATCAAACAAATATAAATAAAACATGAGAAAAGGTATCTAATAGAAATTTCAACTAATTTGGTTCCAAAACATATGTAGATAGATAAATGATAATAGAGAATTTACTTAAAATAAATGTATAAATTTAAAATCATATTTTTCCTCCCATGTAGTTCTAGTTTTATAGTCACCATCTGAACTCAATACCCAAAAGATTTTTATCCATGTTCATATATTGGGTATGATGCATCATTGTGTCTGGTTTGATTGTTTTCTTTGTTAAACTAAACATGTTCACACAGTACTTTATTCTACTCAACATCGTGATGTATTCCACATAAAATCTATAAAACACTAGGGGTAAGTCTACTTCCATCCATAACATTGAAATTAAAATTTTCAATCAAGGAACCAAGAGAAAAAAATAATTAATCCCCAAAAAAATTATAATGATCCACCATATATTCCAGCTTCTCACACTCACTTTCACCCACACTTGTGACATTTTAAGGTTTAAGAAAAGGAAACAGGAGTGAAAAAATAATGCTTATTGTCTTCAAAGGAATGGATCTTATAAACAACTTTTATGGTTGTGTTAGAGGAAGGATCACCAAGATCTTATAATAACATATAAAAGTAATGGAAAAAATCTCATCATTAAAGTGATATAAAGAAGCATGGATTGAACTTGTATCTACATCTCGAAAAATTCCAATAAGCCCTTCCAACTCACATTTAAGAAATGGATAAAACTCATCTTTATCCTTCAATTTAAGGAAACTAACCTGATACTTTTTCTCACCCTTAGAACTTTCATTTATAATAGAAAAATAACCATTATCAGAATAAATTTCATTAATTTGGCAAAAACATGATGAAGAAACCAAAACTGGGAAGGTTATATGGGAGAGATGTAAACTTTTAACTAATTCATAAAAAGAGAACTTCAGGTTGGATGCTGAACTTCATGGTTCTAGACAATGTATTTCTTATGTTGACACTCAATTATCCAAAAAAATTCTGTTCTTAAGTAGATTCATATTCAAAAAATGTATGATTTTAAATTTTTACTAATAGACTGAGTGATAAAATCATCAAAGGGATGATGATTTTCATTCCTTACCTCAACTCTAAATACCACATTCATAAAATCAATCAACATAAAACTATATTCACAAGGGGAATAATTGTAAACATAAAATTCATCTTGGTCTACACCAGCTTGAAGGGTAAGCCTATGCGTTAAGGCAATGATGAAAACCCCAACATTTTCTATGAATGACCCAATTAAAATAATTGGAACCATGTAATCACCCACCATGTGTATAATAGGGATTTTTGTGGGAAAATATTGTTTCCTTACACCAAGTAATAGGTTATCTACCATACCAAATGAATAAAAAAGTACTTATCATCTAGATTTGGTGACATTAAAGTAGGTTTCTGCTTCTTAAGATCAACCATTTTGTATAGGGTGTAGGTAATAATATTAATGCTAGATGTAAGATCACACAAGAACCTAATCTCATAACTTTGACCAATTTTACATGAATTGAAAAAACATCCAGGTCCTTTCAGTTTGAGAGGGATATTATTTTTAACAAAATAATTACACTACTAATTGAAATTAACTATAGATCTCTCATCCTCATCACTAGTTTTATCTAATATCATTTTTAAATTTTTTAGATATGATGGTTTTTTTCAAATCATCAACAAATTTCATTCTAACAATGAATCTCTTAAATATTTGAAGTATGTTGATGTAATTAGGATCATTATTCTTTTCTAGTCTTTATGAAAAAGGTTTGTTGGATATATAGCTATTAAAAACATGTGGATTATTATTCTCATCCACAAATATAACCTTGTGATTTTCCTATTTTATCAATTCGAACATAATTTTCCTTTTTTCCATGGTTTTCTCAATTAATGATTCCCCATCTAGGACCTTCCTATCCAAATTTCTAGATTTATAATTCCCTATATTTTCATTTTTAGTTTCATTTATTTCATCATTTTTAACATCTATTTGGTTTTCTATAACATATTATTGAGTTTAAAGGCTAATTCAAGTGGTTACATCCATTACATTCTCTACTAGGTTTGGTTCTATTGTATTGTGCAGCTTTCCCTTGTCTCTACCACCTAGGTCTCTAGCTATCTAAACCATATGAATTTCTGAACTATGAATCATAGTGTCTATGTATTTCTTTAAGGAACCAATTTTCCCTAACACCTTCTATAACATTTCATTAACCTATCATTGGGAATTTGAATATTCTCCCCCATATTTATTTGAATTAAATGATCTAGGCTGCGATTCAAATTTTTTGATAACTAACTATTTCATCGTGCATAGATCTTTCCATGCCAGGTGGTTATTTATTTATATAAATAATTGTAATGATTTTATAATGGATCTTAGAATCCATAATCTATAGCAATATAATAAAAAAAACTAGGCACTTTCTTCATATTGGATAGGGAGGTCAATATTGGGACAATAATTCTGAGTATGAACAGACATCCCACAATGACAGGACTGATCCCCGCATATTTTTTTCATTAATAACTACATCTTGAGTAATATTGTCATCCCTTTGTTTGTTTGTTTTCCTTGTTTACTTATGTTGGAAATCATTGGACAATTTATCAAGAAATATATTAATCTCATAATCATTTGAGTGAGAGAAGTCACCACCACATTATTGGTTGAGTAACTTCTGGTTGTAAAGATTGAGGGAATTTTAGATTATATCTATAAGTATGTGGGGAGCTAAATATTGTTTCAGAATCTATCATAGAAGACTTAGAATCCAATCCCATGATTCTTTAAAGACTCCCACTAATTATGGACAAAGTGAGTGATCATATGCCTCGCTTCTATGGTGGTGTTCATGGGGTAGGTTTTAGAGACAAGAGTATAAAAAATATCCTAACATGTTTTAAATATTCATTTATATAGGATGAAGAAACAATTCATAGAAACCCCCTTTAGGAATAATGTAAATACTCTCAATATAAACTTCTCTTCACTCAAAACTTTTAGATGCAATTGTTGGAAGGAACCATAAAAATATCTAATAAATTATAATTAATCCTCTACAGGGAGACAATTGAAAGATTTAAGCTATGAGAGGTGATACTTCTTGGTCTCATAGTTTATTGAACTTGGAGAGAAAATTATATAATAAGGGTTACTTGATATTTTTAGTAGTTGAAACTCCTTATGTCTATGTCTCTTTGTGGAGGAACAAAAGTTTTTGGAACATTGATTTTTTTTATTTTTTTCTCTATTTTCAAGATTTTTCATTACTAATATTATAACTTTATTTTTTCTTTATATATACAGAATAGTGTTTATTGATTTCATACACTGGAGTTTCAACTTCTGGCATAGAAGTTTGTGTGTAAACACTACCACAAATGCAGGCAAGGGAAGCGCTTTGGTTTTATCAGTTCTATTCAGAAATCATTGATAAATGTGGGACTTTTATCAGGGGTAAGAAAAAGTGATGATAAATCTACCATTTATCAACACTAATATTAGCACTAATAAAAGTTTTTAATCGAAAATATTATTAATTTATATAAAAATATTTAAATTTTATTCAAAAATAATGTTTATATGTTTAAATTAAATAAAAAACACATGTTTATTATGTTTATTATGTTTATGTTTTATTTAGGTTTATTATGTTTACTAGTTTTAGTTATATATTTATTAAATATTGATTATACTAAATTTTTATAATATTATATATAAATAATTTTTAATATATATATATATACACCAATACTTATTAAATATATATATTTAAATAAATTTATGTTTCCAAATGAATGTGTCAATTGATGCGTACATTCTTCTCATGAATATATGTTCATTGTTTACCTTTATGTTGGCCATATAGATTATTTTACTATATATACTTGGTGTATTCATTCATTTCCTATATATATGAAGCTTTATCATCTCATAAATACGTAAAATAGTGATAAATATATTTAAATAAACAATAAATGTATTTATTATATTTAAAAATATAAATATTTAGTTATATATAACTATTTACTTTTTAAATATATTATATATAATTATAATTGTATATAACTAATTAAATATAAATATGTTTAAATAATTATAAAATTACAATGTATTTTTTTAAATGATAAATATATATTTATGAATACCATCTGAATATATTTATTTATAAATATATGTATTTAATGAATATATACATAGACAAAGACATATATATATTTAAATACTTATGAAATTTAAATTAAAAAAAAATATATCAATTTATATATATATAATTATAATTTAAATTATAAAATTATATATATATATATATAATTATAATTTATATAAAACACAAACATATATATATATTTAATTATAATTTAAATTATTAAATTATAAAAAAAATATTATTTATATATATTTATAAAATTGTAAATGTAATAAATATATTTGTTATAATTTTATAATTATGAATAAATCGTGTGTTTTATTAGCACTAATTAAAAAGCACTGATAAAAATTCCATTTATCAGCAATTTTTTAGTGCTGGAAATGATCGGCCTTTATTAGTGTTTTTTTAGCGTTGATAATGATGGACATTTATTAGTGCTAAATAATCATTGGTAAAGGGATGTTTTATCACTACTATTAATTTTAGTGCTGATAAAGCATTCTTTTATCAGTGCTTTTTAACTAGAACTGATAAAAGTGTCACATGGTTTTATAAGTAAACCCTAACTTTCTCCTTCTTCCTCACACCCCTCAAGCTCTCGCAGAAGCTGATCCCTACCGATGCTGCTACCGCCAATGCTTCTGCCACTATCATTGTTGCCATCTCCTCTACTCCTCTCTTCCTCTCCTCCCTCCTCTCCTTACTCCTCCCCCTCCTCGTCCAACGACTCCTCTACCTTCGTGAACTGAGCTTTGTCATGCCACTCTCCTCCACTACACCTCTCCTCCACTAGTAACTCTCCTATACTACACCTCTCCTTTGTTTCGGCTCTTCTCCGCAGTGCCTCTCCTCTGCCATGCCTCTCCTCCTCCATGTCTCTCATACACCATAAACGCACCTCCATTAAGTTCTTAACCACACCTTCATGGTATTTTTTTCTTCATTCTCATTGGGATCACTTATTAAAGTTTGATATGGATGGTGATATGTGAATTGTATGGGCTAAAAGCCCCGCTAAAAATCATGGATGCTAGTGGTCCTTGTTTGCACACTATTTATCTCTGGTAAAATGAAATTTTCCTATTGAATATGATGAATTGGGTTATTTAAAAATCTTTAATGCAATGTGGGTTTTCATCATGGTATAATATAAATATTATTATTGCTTAAAATTTAAGAATTTAAGTTGGTGGAATGTATTGTAGTGGTGTTATTAGCATTATATTTTGTTTCCTATATCAAATTATGACATAATTGAATATATTTTTTGATGGTATAATTCTATGTGATAATATTACTCCATAATAATATTTTATGATTCAGTAATATTTAATGAATTTTCTTAAGTATGAAACTCAAATTTATAATTTTGTTAAATAAGTAGAGAATGAGCTGGATGTTTAAATATTCATGAAATGTATTGTAAATGGGGGAGCCTATACACTATAAATGTGATGAAATGGGTATTCTAAAAATGTGAGAGAATATTTATTGATAATTCCCCATGATTATAAAAATTAGTAGATAATATTTCCATGAAAATAGCAGTTCTAAACCTTTTTTCCCACTCTAGAAATAATTGAAAGGAGAAATTAATGTAATAAGTGTCATCATTTAACCAAACACTATTACAAGAGGTATCATAGGAAGTGAATTTTATATTTTTTTACATAAATAAACTTTTGGGAGAGTGATAATTTACTGGAAAGTGACGCCCTTATTTCATAAGGTAGAGGATTTATCAAATACTCTAAATTTTTCATTGATGATGAGTGTTTTCTTTGGATTTTTGGTGAAATGGTTTGTAGGAATCACGATGAATCCATGAATCTATTGGTCCCTTAAATGTGAAGTAGGAAGCATGATGTGATGATTTTTTGGATTCATGATAGTGGTTCCAAATAATTAATAGGGGGATATTTTCAAGATTTAATTGAGAATTTGTGTTGCTATTGAATTTATTATAAATGTGTTAATATTGGATTTATTGGATATAGCTTAGTATTGGATTTATTGGTAACATTTTGGTGATGGATTTATTGTAAAAAATGTTAGAAAAATGTGTTTTATAATCATGGATAGTGATAAATTTGTTTTCAACATATGTTGATTATTGGTGTTGGATTTATTATCGACACATGATTCGTTATTGGATGTTTTTCTAGAAGTAGATTTTAGGAATGATATATGGTCATTCTGAAAGTTATTATAAAATTATTATTTGATATTTTTTGGATGTTATTATCTAAGAGGGGATAAATATGTTCAAAAGAATAATTATATAATTTTGATAATGCAGTTGAGTTGGATGGAGTTTATTTGATAAATTTCAGAAGTTGTAGAAAATACCATGGAATGAGTATAAGTGTTACACCATGAGTAGAGTTCCTAGAAAAATGAAAAATGCATAATAATTCCTGTATATATAAAAATATGCAGGACACATTTTAAATGAAATGGAAAAGTATGGAGAACCTTATAGTGATATATGAAGGTCACATGAAACAATGTGTAAGGTACTTCTAAAAGAGAATATGATGTCATAGAGAAGGATGATGGAGTTTTGGATGGTTTTGGGGAGTAATTATAGAAATTATATATATAATATATAAGTAAAATCCAACACCCTAATTCACATTGATACATCTACATCATTCTATGGTTGGTTTCACGAATAATAATTCACACCATGTAAAGGTACCCATGAGAATTAAGATCCATGATGTTTTTAGGGTAAATAGTTGATCACACTATGGGAGATGGAATATAAATATTAATGATATTATTAATTATAATATAGATAATTCCTTTTATATATAAGATTTTTTCATGTAATGGTAATAATGGACACACTATGAGGGGAATCTATAAGAGTTATTCATGTCATGGGGAGTTTATACAGTTCATAAAGTGTCTTGGGAATACCTTGGTGGTTCTACCTACCTTGTGATTTCCATTCCATATAGGACATATCAGAATGAAAGATTATGTATACCTAGAGTCCATGTGAATACACTATAATGGAGAAATTTGTGTTCTCATGTTCTAGTAAAAGGAAATTATGAGATATTCTACATAACATTTTTTTTCTGTGTGAGCTATAAAATTTTGATGTTAATAATGACAATCTATAAAAAATAGTATCACACCATGTATTAGATTAAGCTTGAGCCTCTGGTTTTAGAAGAGGACAATATTTTGATGATGATGAAAATTTTCATTCCCATATGTATTAAAGTTAATATATTTAACAACCTAACATGGGTCGACATGAAATTCCAGGCAAGATGGCTCAGTACAAGGCCTAAAGCCCATTACTGATCACCATGGGTTGGCGATAACCAAATGGGTATCGACATACATAACTATGGGAATGATTTCACCCTAAAAGATAATAACTAAAATCACTTAAAATAAATACATAAAATATAGAATAACCCACCTTGAAAGTCCGATTCCTTTACAATCTACCCCTATAAGTACTTGTCATCCCTAAGAAGTGTCTCTAGAGGTCTTGCTCGACCAACTTCGGCCACTGAGCATGCGCATCAAACTCCTTGTTCCAATATTCTTCTTGAATACACCAACGATTCAAAAAACTCTAATTTTAGGCATTGTTTTCCATCTAAATACCTTTTTAATCCAATCTATTACTCATAGTATATGTTTTTCAAATGATGTCTAAATAATACAAAGTTTTCTTATATTCCCAAGTTTATATGTCAAAATAAAACTTCATCATTATTTTTCTCATGATTAAACCCATGAACTAAGTGACAAACCATACTATCTCCCATCACCAAGTTACCCTAACAACCCAATCCCCACTCTATAGGTTTTCAACATTGATTCATTCTTGATCTACTCTAATCGATATCCTTACATGAGTATATATCATCTACTAGTGAAACTCAGCCAATTATGTGAACAAAAAAGACCAACCACCTCTACCTATGGGTTAGGATCACCTAAACACCACTCCAAATGTGCAATAAGAAATTACATCACTACCAAAACATAATCATGAACATATCTCATTGTCATCTGAATATTGAAACTCACAATCATTGCCACCAACTCGCATACATGATCACATCAATGAACCCAATGAAATAACACATGGACCCATAAACGTTCCTAGACAAGACTCTTACTATTTGACTCGACACATCCTCACATGGGTTTGTTAGTGACCAAAATATTTATAGGATTTTCATGAACCAAAACTAATCATTACTCAAATTACAAACTATCATTATGAGTAAACACCCACAATGAATTTCCAAACATGGATTTCATCACCACACTACTCATCCATTGATAGGTCATAGATCATTCCCCAAATGAACTGATTGTCTCACACACCTAAAACACCATTTCTTATGGGTCTCTTATTTACCACATTATAGAGGCCTTTCCCCATGAATACATTATATCCTTTCCATGTTTTAATTATTAAGGATTCTATTAAAAGTAAAAAAAATTAAAGTATTTTGTCTTCTAATTTGTAAAATCATTAGGTATATTTAATAAAATCTTATTAGGAACTATTAATAATAATTTTTTCATTAGTAATTTATTTACATTAAAAAATATATATAATTTTCACTTCATTTTTTAAAAAAAATTGTGAAAAGGTTTTTATTTTCACTTATATTTATCATCTTATGATTTTTTTCCATTTAGTGATATTTTAGTCACAATTTATTTGTTATTATGATATGAATTATTTTGGAAAATGAGAATTATAATATTCTATGATTTCTTAAGTTCATTTTATGTGATTTTTTTTAATTATTTAAGAATAAAATTATTTTTCCATTTCAAGAATTGTTCCCACACTTTATCCTTTATCCCCACCATACCTTTTCTCTTATCTATTTCCCATAGGTTTCCCCTTATCCCAGGAACTAAAACTCATTTTTTATGAGGATTTACGGCTTTAGGTTTTTTGAGAGTTTTCCATAGAAGGTGACATATTGTGCATTGGTTACCATTCAGTTTAAAGTAGGTGTTGCTTTTATATTCCTTTATTTTTTTAATTCATGGAATGTGTATACTTTATAAATATATTTTCAATTAAGGTATAGTAATATATAGGTTATTATGTGAAATTATAAATTTTTTTCTCAAATTGCAGGCTTGGCATAAAATATTTTTCATAATAATTTCATATACTATTTTTAAATTAGATTAATTCTTATGAAAATCATATTTGAAAAGTTCTATAGGGTCATTTAAATGTTTTTTATAATAAATTTATGTCTTATTCCTTCTTTGATTTTTCAAAGGAATTTTCCAGGTGCTTGGAGAATGTTTTGGAAAGAAAAAAAATATTTTTTTTCCAGTTCTTCCAAAATCATTGAAATGTTGAGACTTTAAAGATGGGGTGTTTGAATCTAAATACTATGTTGGTTTTCATGTGAAGACCCATTTTCCACTTTAAAATATAAATGGTTTATTTCTCATCTGACCCTCAATGATTTCTCCTTTACTTATTCTGCTAGTTATGTGTTATTGATTATTTATATAATGGTTTTATGATGTAAAAAGGGGATTGTATATGTGATGGTATTGGAGGTCAGGTGAGAGACACTCTTTTGGTAATTATCTTGATTTATTTCTCACCTCCAGGGTTACTTGTTTATGGAAACTTAGGTGTCTTGGTGGGAGGTCTTGATTCATGCTACCCTAGTTGGTACACACACTTCTATGGTCCCCCTAGTTGTGTTTAAGATAAGTCTAGTGGGAAGGTTACATTCCGATGAGTTATGTGTGTTTTAATTGAGTGGATCATGTTATTGTTGTATGAAACATATATCAGATGTTGTCCCATGTAGTTATATTTCCATTTTTGATCTTCACACACTAGTACCTAGGGTATATCCCATGAAATTTTGTTCCTTGATCAGTGGTTCAATATAGAGGATTAAATTATTATCTTGATTACATCCCTCTTATGACTGATAGGTGGTTGGCCAGTTCATAAGGTTGATGGGAGGAACACTAAAAACTATTGATCAAAGATAGATATGGGGTTTTATGAGACATATAAGGTGTGTGTACATTAATGATTTGTATTGGCTAGATAGAGGGAAGTGACAATAACATCTAGTGATATTGTTAGGGGTTCAATTTTAAAATGATTCAAGTGTTTTGAAATATTTATAGAAAAATTATATGTGTTTAACATACCCTTTTTGGTTTTAAATTTCTTTAAAATGGTTCAAAAAAAGAATTGGGTTTTTGAGAAAGGATTCTTGGAATGTATTGGTTCATTTTAAAAAGGGTTTGTTATTTTAAGGGGGAATTTGTGTAAATGGTTAGTTTTTAATGGTATTTCAACTGGTATTTTATAAATTGTTTCTAAAGAATATTTAAAGTATATAAAATTTTATCCTTGGTTAATTTTTATATCAATGTTTCCTATATTTATTTTGTTAAATATTAATATCACCAAATCAAATATGATGGATATGAATAAAGAATGGATGGATTCCAATTGTCTGAAAAAAGATTATGAAGATTGAGTGAAAGAGTTCATCATGTTTGTAAAAGATAATTCCTATAATCCTTCTCAAATAATTTTTATGCTTATAGTGTTCTTATTCAAGGCATGTTAGTCCAGAGGACTTGGAAGAACACTTGATCTATCACAGAATATATTGAAGTTATAAATGTTTGAATAAATAGAGGGAAAAGCTAATGTAGAAAGTGACTAGAATAACACTGCGTTTTGTGGATCATTTGATATGATTACAAGAGTGTAAAATAAAGAAGTTCGTATCAAGGATGTGATTACATATGTGCATGATAATAAAGATAGTATTAAGTAAATGACAAGTACAGTTGAAGATGAACTTCATGATTTCCAAAAATCATTTGAGTAGTTAAAGAGTTGTGAAAAGATTTCATTATTTGTTTGTTGCACTAAATATATAGCATTTCCAGCCATACAAAAGTTATATAATTTGGAATCACGCAACATATTGAGGGATTCTAGATTTACAGAACTACTTTCTCTTTTGAAGACATGCTCCCAAATGATAATGAGCCCCCCCTGATCCGGACACACGATGCCAAACGAATGATACTCTTGATGGGTATGATCTCTGAAAAAATACAAAGATACCTGAATGATTGTATACTATTTCTCAAGAGCCAAAAATCAATAAGATAATTCCCAAAGTGTGGGGCTTCTGGATACAAGAATGATAAATCCGGTCCTATGAAATTTTCATGGTACTTTCAAATCATTCCAAGGTTTATGAACCTATTTGGAATTGAGGAGACTATAGTTCAATTGACATGGAATGCAGATAGAAGAAATAAACATGGAAAACTATGGCATATGGTAGACTCTCCTTAGTTGAATAGAATTTATCATGAGTATCCTGACATTGGAAATGACCTGAGAAATCTTCTTCTTTCATTATCTATAGATTGAGTGAATCCTTTTGGTTTTCAAAGAATCAGTCATAGTACATGGCCAGTTATATTGGTAAATTATAAATTTCCACCGTGTTTATGCATGAAATGAAAACACATCTTGTTACCTATGCTTATATCAGGACCAAAACAACTAGGTAAAAATATTGATAATTTGGCTCTATTGATTAGGGATTTGAACTTATTGTGAGATTTAGGTGTTACGATGTATGATTCATACTGAAATGAAGATTTCACATTGAGAGCCATATTTTATGGGACGATAAATGACATTAATTCTTATTGAAATTTTTCAGGATATAGAATTAATGGAACTCTTGGGTGTCTCATCTGCAAACAAGGTACACAATCAATTAGGTCATAACATTCATCCAAAACTATTTTTCTAGGACATAGCATATTTCTAACCTGACAACATAAGTACCGATATTAGAAGACATCATTCGATGAATGTTTAAAAGAATTTACACCACCATCTCTACTAATAGGTGATCAACTATTTGAGAATGTTAGAGATGTGGACACTAAATTTAGTAAACCATTTTTTAAAAACCTTACAAAAACCAGTTGGAAAAATAAATCCATTTTTTTAATTACCATACTGGAATTGTTTGTACATCATACATTTTATAGATGTTATACATGTTGAGAAAATGTATGTGATAGTTTCGTTGAAATTTTGCTAAATGCACCCTATAAAACAAAGGATGGAATTAAGGTTAGGTTGGATATGGTTGAAATTAGAATACGAGAAGAGTTTGCACTAGTGAAGGATAAAAATGGACATTTCTTCCTCCTACTACATACACTCTTTCCAAGAAGAAGAGATATCAGTTTTTCATATTCTTTAATGATGTAAAGGTTCTATAGGGGTATTCATCAAATATCATGTAAATCATGCCAATGCACGATTTAATGTTAAAAGGCCTGATATCACATGACAACCATATTTTGATGAAAGATCTAATTCCTATAGATTTACGATGAATTTTATCTAATAATGTTCGTCATACCTTAATGAATATCTAATTCTTCTTGAAATCTATATGTAGCAAATTTATAGACCTTATGAAAATACCGACTATTAGAAGATAATTTTTTGTCATATTATGTTAATTGAAAATGTTTTTCCCACGGACAATATTTGATATAAGGGTTCATTTGATCATTCAATTGGTGTGAGAAATTCTTCTATGTAGTCCTCTACACTATAGTCGGATGTACCCCATTGAATGGTATATGATGATTTTTAAATGGTATGTAAAAAATCGAAGTTGGCCAGAGGGTTGTATTTTAGAGCGAAATATTGGTGAGGAAGCCATCAAATTCTATATCGAATACATGTCCAGTGTGCAAATAATTGGTCTAACAAAATCTCATCACACTAGGAGACTTGAGGGTGATGGAATTTCTGAAAAGTAAGTCATCACAATAATTTTTACAGATCAGGAGCAGGAAAACCTTTACATTTTTCATAACAGTTTGTACATTGACTCATATGTTTAAACCCAAAAAGAAATTATTAGGAATTTTAATTTATCAAGGGATGAAAAATGGATCTCAAATAAGCACAATAAAATTTTTATAGGATGTGGTTAGGACCATATTTTGAAGGATTCAAATGAAAATCCAGACTCAATTTCACAATGACCTTGATGGCTAGTCTAAGGACCTAGTCTTTACATATTATCTTGCAATGCATATCTAATTAAGGTTTATACATTCTATACTAATGAACATGATGAAGGCAGTACCAGACAAAATAGTGGAGTTACACTTATGGATGAAGAAAGTAATGTTTCTAGTGCTAAGAACATAAATCCAATTTATGTGAATATGTCATATTTTGGAATCATCAAAAAAATATGAGAGTTGGATTATATGACATTATGAGTGCTCATTTTGCAATGCAATTGGGTTGATAGTAGAATTTATATTAAAATAGATGAGTTGGGATTTGTGAAAGTTAATTTCAGTAAATAAGGGTACAAAGTCATACCATTTATAATGGCATCACAAGAAGTACAAGTATTTTATTTTACATATCCCACAAACCAAAACTAGTCAATTGTTCTATTATTGACCAAAAAACAATAAAGAGTCAGATGGAAATTCAACGGAGGATGACCCTTTCATTAGGACGTCGCAATCATTTTGCAGTGGTCCCAGTGTAGACGGAATTTTGTATGTCATAGGATACAATAATGAAAGGATTTATATAGTCAATAGAGGTGTCAAATCCCTTCAACCTTCAAAAAAAGAGAGTTCAATAATTATATTATATTTTTTCTAACATACATCGTGTTACTTTATGTTAATATCTATTAACAAGTGATTTTATGCTATCTAAATTAAATATTAAACCACTTTTCTAGATAATCAATTCTTTACATGATGATGCTCCCAGTCCCCAGGCACAACAGGTTTCTCAACCTGCTGTTGCTCACAGTGCAGATGAACAACAGGTTTCTCAACCTATTTCCTTATATTAATATTTTTCTGTTTATTTTTTTATGTTATCTAAATTAAATGTTAAACTAATTTTTTATATAATGAATTTTTTATGTGATGTTGCTCCCAATCCCTAGGCATAACAGGTTTATCAACCTGCTACTTCTTGTAGTGCATATGTACAACAAGTTTCTCAACCTGTTGCAGCACCTAGTGAAGAGGTACAACTACCATCTTCACATGATGATGTTATCCCTACAAATATGGAGGAACATATTGATTATGGTGGATCTATGGAAATTAAAGGTGATGAAACACCGACAACACAAAAAAATTGGAGCACTGTAGTTTTAAGATATTAGCAAAAATCATCAAGTCTAAAGGGAAAGGCATAAAATATGAGATTGGATGGAATTAGAGGGTCCAAAATGTTAACCCCAATAAGTCCATGTTTAGTAGTTACAATGGAATCATCACCCGGAAATGTGTGGAGAATGATAAAATATCAGGGCACTATGTTTTTGATTATATTAAGAAACTGATGTGGGGAGATATTATGGTAACATTGTGATATCATTTTTTAAATTTACAAGAAATTAAATAATAAAACCTTGACTTACATTTCATTATCTCTTGCATAGTGTATTTATAGTAGATGAATCGTAGAAAGACTATGTATTACGGGTTTTTGGAAGGATCCACAAGGATATTTTCACACTTTTAATGAAATATCATCTTATTGACTTTGAAGGAAAAATAAAACTACACCCATTTCTTATTTATGCACACTTGATAACACAAGCATTGTGGGATATGTTTATTGGCTGTTGTGTGAAGTGCTATTTCCAGGTACATTGTGTCTGGTAATATGTTTGTTGACTGTATGTAGATTCATCACTTTGATTCATAGTGATTTATTCATGAAACAACATCTGAGAGATAAAAAAACAATAGGCATCAAAACCAGCGTACCCCTATTCTAAAGTAAGGATGGGGTACGCATCACTTGAAAAAAAATGTACGTATTTTAAATCTACCATAATACTTTTATATGACATAAAAACATAATAACTACGTTATTTTGTTTATATGCATCTTGGAGAGTCCAAATCCACAGCCACTTCTATCCCACACCATGTTCTATGGAAGGAGGTGTGTGTAAATAAATATGGAAAACTAAAAGATGAAAACACACCAAAAGTATGGGAAACATGTGTAAGTATGACAATAAAATCTTTAAATTTATATTGCATAGCAATGATTAATTATTTTCCTATATTATCTATCTAATATAGTCACAAGAATCAACAACACCCACAGCTGATTTAGCCATATTTTCATTGACCTTAATGTAGCCAGAAACGTATGGTCATGTCAGATGTGTAGGTTTTGGGAAGACACCCAAACATATTTTGAGAAAAACAACAAGTGGAGTATCAAAGTAATGAAATGAAAAAGATGAGATTAACTTTAACTATGTTTCCAGAAGAATTACAATACCAGATAGAGCTAATAGAAAGTTTTATGGGGGGAGGAAAAGAGAAGAAACAACTCCAGAACAACCCACATGTGGAGAACACACCCTAGACCCCACTAGTTTTTAAGAAAGTCATTCCTCTCAAAAAAATTCATAACTAAATTATTCAATTTTCAAATAATTGTTTCTGTGAAATGTGAATCAGATAGACCCTAAACACTGATACCTTTCCTGTATTGATACTCTACATGGGGAAAATGATTGTTATTTTTATCTATCAACACCCACCGATATTCTTATAGCGAGGGATACAATATTCAATATCCCGAATGACATGATAAAAAATTGACTACTTATGTCAGATCATGTCAGAGTGTATATTATTATATCCCTAGAGCTGAGTGTCGATCTACCTATTCCAATTGATGATGCAGATATTTATACGATAGAAAAAGCTCTAACATTCATTACATGGCCATGAAATCTTGTAAAAAATCATGTCAACAGTGAGGTATTCATTTCCAATTAAATTTTCAAGCTAAACCTTGAAAATTTAATGAAAAAAGTTATGAACTAATGCATGTTATTAGAGACGGAAAAAGGGAATGGGGTAAAATGAAAGACCGGTTCAAAACCATCCCAAGGATCAACCAAATGATCAAAATGATCTAACCAAAGCACCTTAACCCCCCATTATATATCCACATTTATTATTATTGAAGGATCATGTGGATATAAAGTTAAAATATAGTGGTAATCATATAATTGATTTTGAAGCAAATATGTATGGAGTGGAAGATACAGACCTCATTGTTGTTGATAGTGCAACTGAAATCCTAAACTATGATTGGTTATGTGGCTTAGTTGTAAATGTTTACATGAGGTATGATTTCATGATATGATTTTATAAAAGATGATATACTATGATAATTATGACTAAATACATTTAATATTTTTTCCAGGAGTATATATGAAAAAAAATGAATGTATTTCCCCATGAACAAAAATTTGGACATTTTAGTCCTTATGTCACCTCTATAGAACAGGAAGACATAACTTCCAAGAATCATGGTAAAATAGTGGAAGGGCTTCTCAAATCATTTAAAAAAAATATTACGGATGACAAACTCTTCTTAATACCAATGATATAGGGGTAAAACTCAAAAAATTTAATCATATCAAATATATTTTAATTTATTTCATTACTTACATTTTGGTGTTCTTAGACAACATTGGATGCTCATTGCGGTCAATTTGGATACCTCAAAGATTTATTTTATGGATTCAATGCATGGATATACAATAAATCGACCACAAATGATGGAGTTTGTCAATTTATAATAAAAAACATCCAACATTTTAGAACTAAACATCAATTTATATAATTTAAATTATCTTTTAATGAGGATTCAATTATAATAGGGTGGTGCATGAATATCTTCTAAATCAGGGAAGGAGGAAAGGGGAAAAGGACAAGTAACCTAAAAAGAACTATTAATGGATCAAAATCAGGGTATATATAAAAATATTTCACTATCCAACAACATATAAAAAATTACTTATTTTTATCAATGTTTCTATAGTTCATAAAACAAAAAAACAATAAAGGTTGTGGTTATTATGTTTGTAAATTTATGAATGAGATCATATTCCATGAACATATCAACATCCCTGAAGAGGTATTTTTGAAGATAATTGCCATTTTATTTAAAATAATTATTAATACTTTGTGTATTTATATTTTTTTAGTACTACCATGACAACAGAAAATAGTAATATTCACAAGACGATATAGATATGAATAGGAAGCATACCTGATGGAAGAATGTACAAATATAGAATGAAGATGGTAAAATTATCAAATAAATTCAACATTAATAATCTTGTATGTCTTATATTTCTCTTTGTTTGAAGGTTATGTTTTGATTTGAATGGGATAAATTCCCCACTTAAAATCATGGTTATTGGTGGTCCTTGTCTGCACACTAAATGAATTGAATGTTGATTGGTTTTTTAAAAAAAATGGTGGTCCTCATTTATAGGGTAAGATGGTTGTTAATAGACTGCAAAAGATAAAAAGTATCCATAAGTGGTTTCCCCAAACCTTGAGTTTTTTTTTGACATCTTGAGGCTTAAAGGGCACATGATCTTACTTCACTCTTCTTGTTTTCCACAACGATAAGGTTTTCTCTCCAAAAAACATTGATTCAATATGCAATATTGGTAGTTCCCTTCTTTAGTCAACCCGAGCTGAATATGAAACTTAGAAGATGGTTTGAGGAGATTAATGACTATGATTGTTCAATACATAACCCCCATGGGAAAGTATATAAGGTAGAAAATAATCTTATCTAAAAGGATCATTATATATTATCTATGATAAAGAAAACAAAAGATCCGATATTTCTATATTACAAGGGTTTTATCTTGAAATAATTAAGAAAGGGGATAAATATTTTTTTCACAAAATGAGTTTACAACCATCTATCCACGTAAAAATTAATTAGTTGTAGAAGTAAGATTTGGAGATATAGAAAAAAGATGATAAATGATCTCTAGTTTATCCTTTATTGTAATGGAATGATAATGTTATGGAAGCATTTATTTGTTTCATCAAAACTATATTTTATGTTGTTATTTAATGAAGATCATAGTTCATAATTCGTTATGAATTATATAAGTACAATGTTCTATATATATATGAAAGTATCTTTATTAAGGGTTAACGTAAAGGGAGATATTTCTATATTTTTATATAAATTCACTTTATGTCATCATGTTATGGTTGAGTCAAAAAAAATTAATGGGATGATTAAACCATTAACATACCAGAGGGAAAATGGGAAAACATCACCATAGATTTTGTTATTAGACTCCCCAACCCATGGAAGGGAAAGCAGGTTATATAGGTTTCCATTGATCAACTTAAGAACTCAGTACACTTCATTTATATTAGATAATATTTTACTCTCAATAATATAATAAAATTTATATAAATGATATGTTAAAAATTCATTGAGTGCCACATTTTATTGTATTGGATTTGGAATTGAGGTTTTCTTCATAGTTTTGATGATGTATATTTTTTGATCTGGATACATAGTTTAATTTCAATATGTATTATCATATTTTTAAAAATGGTTAGTATTAGATGAAAATTAAAACCATATAGGATATTCTGGGATCATATTATGTTGATTTAAAAAGTGTTTTGGATCAAAACCTTCCTTTAGATGATTTTACTTCAAAAAAAATGATTTCACTTTCTAATTAAGATAGAACTCTATAAATATCTATATGGATAGATGATTAGAACACTAACATGATAGAATTAGATTAGAGGAATAAAAATATTTGTACCTAAGATAGATGAGTAAATGATAGATAATTTTAGATATATTCAACAACACATCAAAGAAACTGTGAGTTGGAATTAAAGTTATGATGATAATCATCTGTGTGAAACAAAATTTGAAGTTGGTGATAATTATATTCAAATTATTTCTGAATGTAATAATTTTTTGATATTCAGAAAAAAATGGAATGGTAATATCTGGTTAAATTTTACCTTATTCCACACTTGATCAGGTAAGGACGATAGCTTGTTGGTTAAAACATCCACTAAACAACTCTCAAGTCCTTGATGTGTTCCACTTATCTCAATTAAGGAAGTTCATACCTAGTCCATCACATTTAAAAAAACCTATAGGTTTATCCACTGGAACATTATAATTCTTAATAGGAACACTAAGTAGAAATATTGGATCATATAGATAATTCACTATAGAATAGAACTACTCACCAAGTTAAAGTACTATTGAGAAATCACAAATTCAATAAAGCTACCTAGAAATATGAGGATTCAATGAAACATAAATAACCTCCATTTTTGTATAATTTTGAATAATTTCAATAGTTAAATTCATTTTTAGGGGTGTATAATGTAACAACATAAGGTTTTATGAAATAATGTTTTCAAATAAATTTAACTTATTTGATAACTTGTGTTATATATAGTACCAAGTTTAAATTAACTATGATATACTATTAAATTATTGTTATCTCCAATTAATTGGATTTTATGGTATGAGTAGGTATGAATAAATTATGATACTTGTATGGTTTCAAATGTATAAATGAATTCTTTTGGTATTTATTAATTTTAAATTAAAGTAAAAATATTTTGAATATAAATGTTAATTTTTATGATAATATATTTTTAAGTGAACAAGTATTTTTATCATAATAAATTAAATTAATCAAAATTATTGAATTATTTTAGTAAAAAGCATTTAATATATATTAAATAAAAAATGAATTTCATTTAATATTTTTATCTATGGGATGGGAAGAGAATAAACTATGTTTAATAATTAAAATTTTATATTTCAAAAATTTGTTTATAATCATGATTTGCGCACATAAAATAAAATTATTTCATACCACATATATAAATTTAATTTGATAAAATGGATTCCATATTTTTAATTGTTCAGTTTAAATTTTTTAAATAGTTCCCTTTTATTTTTTTATCAATATAAATAGTAATTGTGATAAAATTTATCACCATAATAAAATGTAAATCTGGTTTTCTATGTCAAAACTAAGTGATAAGGATATAATTATTCCTCTTAATTCTTATTTAATGATTTTTATATTATATTTATAACATTATTCTTGTAATTTAATTTTTATTGGAAACATTTCCATTAAAATTAATTATTTTATATTTAATGCAATGAATGTTAAAAAATGTCACTCTATTAGTTTTAAAAATAATTTATGTGTATGTGCAGGGAAAAAATTTTTTTGAACAAATAATATTATTTATTTTGTTAATAATGAAAGTATTCTCAAGATATTATTTTATTTCTAATTTTTAGTAATTATATTATGTTTTTAAAATCCTATAAAACACTATAATAGTATTTCTCCAATTAATTAATGAATTTAACAAATAATTATTAAAATATTAAATGTAGTATAATAAGATTTAGTTAAGGTGTGACACAAATCATGTATATTATAGTGACATACTAGTGTCATTTTAATTAATTTTATTTTAATTTCAATATTTTATTTGTGTCTTTTAAATCAAATTAAAATAATAATTTTGAAATTGGAAATAATTTAATATTTTGAAAATAATAATATATTATAGATGGGAACCCATATTTTCTTTTCTTCACCACACTTGGAGTCTTATATCTCAACAAACATATTATAATTTTTATTATCCACTCCCCTGTCAACATTCATGAGGATATTTTATTCCCAAAATACCAACCGTAGATCCCTTAAGTGGAGATCTAATTGAGTTATTTCAATAAAGTGCTATTAGCCTTAATCAATAACATTCATTGTAATTATTATTTTAACTCATCCAAATCTATTATATTCACAATAAAAAAATAAATGTAGTATCCTAAATATTCTAAAATGTTTTTTTTATTCTGAAACTATTAGTACCCATCCTTTCTATGTATGTTACTCTTTGAGTTTTTTGTTAAACCTATTTTGTTTGGGATTTTCCTTGTTTTTTCACCTTGGTGGTAAACTTCCATTTAGATATGGAGATATTTTGTTGGGGAAATGACATAAAGGTCATTGATGTATGTTTTTTTTAATTGATTAAGTTTTGGTATAAACATATTAAATAGTAGTATGTGATCTTTCCATTATTTGGAAGGCTTTAGAGGTGATTTTGGATCTTCTATATAATTTTGGGATTAAAACTATCTAAATGTTATTTATATGTTGTGTATATGTATTACATGATGTGTAACTATCACCAAAAAGATTCCATTAAGGGTTAATGTTCATGAATTTATTTATGTCATGATTGTTATTTTATTCCAAGAATCTACATTTCTCATCTAGTAATGTTCAATCGATGTTAAATTAAGGTCTGACATCAGTGTTTTAGATGTAACATTTAGATTATAAATAAAAGACATATAAGTGTGTTACAAACCATTTATATATCAAAACATGTTATCTTGAGAGGGTTTTACATATGTTTTATTCATTCCACCACAAGAAACCCATATTCCACCACAAGAAACCCTCCTCTCTCATTCCCTATGTGTTTTCTAAATGATGTTGGAGTTTCTATCTCCTTTCAAAACATCGTGATCAAGAGAAAAAACCCTAGTGAGTTGTTTTTATTAGGTTTCCCCCACTATTCTATTTCTCTTTTTTATAATTGTGGAATATTTTGACCATAGTTTTTTGGGTTTTTATCTCATTGTACCATTCTCTAGGTTCCTATTTATGATCTTTCGCACCTCTGTTCTTGTTTTTAATTCCCATGGAATCATTTTCTTGATCTCCATATATAGATGGGAGGTATAAAAAACAAATTCCTTGGGTCTGATTTACTTATAACAAGTATATGAAATACAAGTGATCTTGTTGATATGTCCGGATCATGACCACATAAATTGGATAAAACCTATTAAATTATAATTGTTCATTTTACACTCTTATTGGGTCAATAGATGTAGGGAATGAGACTTGTGGCCACCCAATTGATTTTCCAACATTTGAATTTGTTAATACATGTCCAATTTGAGGTTATGTCACTATTATAAAATAGATAAATTGATTGATTATTCTATTTATATTACTAATTGATTGACATGTACTTGTCTGATTGCATATAGTTAAATCACCTCGAAAAAGTGGGTTTTCATATGTTTTAATGAACTTAGGGTCAAATGATAAATGAAATAAGTTTGAAATAATTATGAAGATAATTGGGAACCAAAATTAATGAAAAACACATTTATAGGAAAATAATAAATTGATAAATTGATCATTGTGTCTTATGATTATATATCGTGAATGAGTTTCATTGTCCATGTGATTTTTATTTCTCATCTTATGAGCTTATATGAAATTTATGTGATTGATTCCAAATGGTGGAATGATTATTCTATTTTTAATATTGTCTTGATATGACTCTGGGATTATGTTGACACATAAGAGAATGGTGAATGATTTCTAACTTCTTGATGGAAAGGTGCACAGTTAGCTCATACCTGAGGAAATATTATATGATTATATTGAATGTATGAGGACCATATTGATATATACATGATGCTTAAGGTAGAGGTTATTGTATGGCTAGGTGTGATATTTTATATAGGATTATGACATGGCTATTTTTGATGATATGTTATAAGAGATCCATCATTGGAAGAAGAATCTACCATAAACATGGGTGATCCATCCGGATGCCATAGGATCCAAACATTGAAAAAGATACCTGGAATGGGGTCGAAGTAGGTTTATCTAATCATATGTGTAAACCTAGAGCTTCGGGTATCCATATATTTATTCCATTATTATTATTAATTTAATAAAATAATATTCTCTTTTTCCCTATATTTGAAGAAATGTATTTGTCATAATGGATTTTATAAGATAATTTGGTGATGACCAACTGATTTTTACTAACAACCTATGTAATGACCCAGACTCGAACAGCCACTCGAACAGTGCTAAACGGGTTGGGTGCTTCTACCTTAGGCGCACCTCCCTGAATGCCAAAGACTACTGACTTTCAGCGAGGGACTTATCAGTACAGTGGGGCGGTTATACCCTCTCGGAGGATAATAATACTGTTACTGGTCTGAGTATAATAATAAAGATGTAGCGGAATAAATGACTCAGTAGACTCGAACCAGACCCGCAGTGCAGAATCACATTCAATAACAATAAACAGCGAAAGCAACAAATATGAACAACTGCAGAGGAAATAAACACAAGAGGATTCTGATCACTCGTAACTACTACATAATAACAAAACATGCATCCAAAGAATGTCATACATATCTAAATATAAAGGGCACCAATGGATAATCAACTGTAGCTACAAAACATGTAAACATACTAATACAAGAATAAAGAAAAAAATGTTAACACTATCTAGGAAGAACCTCAAGGTCCACACTATCTCTATGAAATAGCTAATACATCCCAACTCCTGAAGATGGCCTCTTTCCTGCACGTAAATCCATAAAGTCTGCACGCGTCCCGAAATTCCCATGTAGGGTGTGAGATGAATCTAATTAGGATACCACCCAATGGTGCATACCTAATATAAGTGTTTAAGCATGCATTCATTTATAAGGAAAGAAGTAAAAATAATGATTCAAAAATAAACACAAACTCCACTGGTGCTCAGCAGCCACTATGAAGTGTCATATTCTTCGGCCAATGCCAGAATCTCTGTCATGTAACCTGGTACCATGTGCCCCCTGGCACCGCGTGTCTCAAGTACCAATGTCTAGAAGGAACACCTGAGAAATAGTAACCCAGAGGAACAGCGATGTCCGTCCTAAAATAATTTACTGAATGGACAGTGATGTCTGCCCTCAAATAATGTAATTGGAGGGACAGCGATTTCTTCCCTCAAATAACATAACCGGAAGGACAGCGATTTCTGCCCTCAAATAAGGTACCCGCAGAGACAGTGATATCTGCCCTCAAATAACGGTGAGCCTCTGCCCCTAACTTGATAACCTCAAATCTATCCCTAGAAGTCTTATAACCTTCCATGTGGCTTCCTACGACAAGAACCCCCAAACCAATAGTACCTAAACTGTAACTAATGGGGGCCTCTACCCACACGAGTGGTCAAAACCACCTCATCATGGAGTCTCCCTGTGAGCACACTACTCAAAGTTTTTAGCTGAGCGGTAATCTCCAAAAATAGTACCCAAGCCACATCACCTCTAACACCTCGTGTCCCAGTGACCATGTCGTTCAAGTCTGATGGCCTTGTCATCCCAGTAACCCAGGCTATGGCCAACCTGATAGTCATCCTACCTGAAACTGACGCACTTGACGCCCAATCCCATGGTCAGAACCACCCAACGTAACTCGGGCTAAGCCGAACCTGTGATCAGCTTCACTCAAGAATTTTTGGGTCATTCCCAACACAACCCAAAGGGTCTAGCATATGAAATTCATCAATTACATATATAACATATTTAAAGAGAACACATAAACATAAAAACAATCTAAATAGTTGAATTGCACTGACCCAATAGTTATCAAACAATATCACCGAGGTCTTGAATGCCTCTAACAATTAATATCAAGGTTTAATAACTAAACTCAACAGTTAAAAACCATACATTTCAATTAATACCATTTTGGCATCCCAAACCAAAATTCCCCATAGAGAAAAAACCACTCGCTCGGCCCCGCTCAAGAAAAAAAGGTAATAGGGCATACCCAAAGGTATCCCATAGGTCAAACAATCAATTCAACATGTAATAGAAGATAAAACGGGCCCCACTTAAAATACCCGAAAACACGTCAAAGGCTACATCACCCAAATGACCACAAAAACACAAAAAGAGTTATGCACCATCTATCTGAGACTCGTATGATGTTACTCCTCCGATAATAGCCTTTAATTAGGTCTAAAACGCGGTAGATCTACAAAGGAATCAAAACCGATCAAACCCCAATAACTCATTCTAGAACAAAAATATAAAAAATGGCTCAAAATTAATTGAGGACTTATCAAGGGGGTTCCAATGCATCTGCCGGAAATTGAATTGGTGTTAGGACGAAGATCTGGGAAGAGATTGAAGTCTTGGTTGGCTATTCGCGATTTCCGAATGAAAATCGCTTCACCCAACCTCAAAACGAGGCTACTGCCCATTTTAGTGAAAAAGAAAAGAAAATACACGGAATGTACTTCATGACTACACGCCATGTATATCATTTAACTGTTCATATAGAGGCTGGTATTCGGCAACCTGCCGACATGAGTACACGGCATGTACCTAGGGGTACATGGCATGTACTTCATTTTTCTTCTCTTCCTCACTGCCTTACCCACACAACATGTATATTACTCATACACGGCTAGACTACACGATGTATCCAAGGGGGAAATGACATGTTCTTGGTTTAAACAATTCTACCCAGCCGACAGGCCTACATGCCATGTATGGCCTCCACACGGTCATGGGTACACGGCGTGTTGAAAACTACATTCCATGTAGTAAGAAATTTCTACACGGTCATCACATGGAATATACTTGGAGAGCACACGAACGACACTCACATAACATACACACGGTGTGTACTTAAAAGTACACGTTGTGTAGTCTAGAAATTTTTAGAAACTGCCCAATTTCTCTAGTTTTCTCAGGGACAAGTCAAAAATTCAAATAGGGTTGGGATTTTGTCCCATTCTAAAAACTCGGGTTCTTACAATCTCTCCACCTTAATATAGATCATCCCCAAGATATCAAATGAAACCTAAAGATGGTACCGAACATACCACCCCGATCAAAGTAACCCAGACTTCCCCGTTCTCAAAGGCCCCGGCTAAATTCCTCAAGGGGATCCCCACCTTAGTAATCACCTAACTGAGTCTCAGCACGACAAAACTCAAAACAAAGGTTCACTAACTTGTTTTATGGATGCATAGTCCTTCCGTGATGCATCATCACCCCTGTGCCTCATTGGTGCTCCTATTTCATTCCCGACACCCAAAATATCTTGCACCGCATCGGTGTCCGCCTCCATGAGGTCATACATCCCATGGACACTCAAAAACGAACCTGGTGGCTAGAACCTCAAGTAACCTGCATCCTCGATGCCCCAATGCCGAAGTCACCTCATGTAACCTGAATCCTTGATGCCCTAATGCCCACAGCACCTCAATTAACATGCATCCTTGATGCCCTGATGCCCACGACACCTCAAGTAACCCGCATCCTCGATTCCCGTGATGATATGCATCTCATATATATATATATATATATATATATATCATGCACCAGGTATAGTGCCAATCCCACTGACTAGAATCTAGTCAGCACACCTAGATATAAACATGCCTCTACAGGTCATTCCAAAAGGAAACATGGAAATCACGGCCACACCCATGGTGTACCTCTAACAGTCGTCGGCTCACCAGCCTGCTCAGCCTCTATCAGCTCCACAGCGTGCACCTGGCATGAAGTACGACTGCCCGATGTCTGACCTCCCTGTGGTGGTGCTCCATCCACCAGCCACCGATCCCTCAGCTGGATCCAACTGTCTCTATCGCGTCCTCCAAGTGCAGATGAACCTCGACTACCCTTTCCTGGTACCAAACGTGAACCAAATTCAGATGTCACTGTCTATCCTAGTCCCTTCTTGCCAGCTATCTGAGAAGGATTCCTGCAAAACCTCTCAAGGTTACCGACCTTTCCACATGCCCAGCACTCCTTTGGAGGCCTATCGCACTGAGTTCGAACATGCCCTGGCTATCCACACTGAAAGAAAACCATTGAAGAACTGATACAAGGTGGTCTATCTGAGTCCTTGTCATGACTATCCTATTGGAACACATCCCTTCCTTGCTTCTTGCTGTCCAAACCCTCACCAGAAGTTGTTTTCCGGCAAACCTGAGGCATATCCCAATGGTTTCCCTCCGCTATGAGCACCTGATTCACTACCTCTAAAAAAACCAGCCTGAAGATATTCACCTAAATCCAAATGGTGTGTTGTAAGCCATCCTCGAATCACCTCACCCTAGATATGTCATCTCTTACCATACCAGGTGCAAAGCAAGCCAGCTCAATGAAAGTAGCTGCATAGTCCATGACCGACATATCTCCCTACTAAAGACTCAAGAACTCCTGAGCTCTATTTTCTCTCAATGTATCTGGGTAGAAGTTCTCAAAGAACCTATCCTTGAAGTCCTTCCATGCTATTCCCTTGTGCCTGTGAGCCAGAACCTACACATCCCACCAACGCTTTGTCAGTCATCGTAGCATATATGTCGCCAACTTGACCCTCCGCCCTGGAGGCATCTTGAGCTACTCAAAGATCATCTGCATGCTCTCTATCTAGTTCTCGGCCACATATGGAACACCCTCACCCTGAAAAAGCAGTGGGTGCTAAGAATGGAACTCCTGTGTTTGATATTCCATAGATGTACTTGTACCCTATGTGCCCCTATTGATCCCTTGCAAGACACACACCAAACTATCTTGGAGCTACTCATCGAGCCATGGTCCGAACGCTACCAAACCCGGATGATGTCCTTCCTACACATAATTCTGAACCTGATCTTATCCATGAGCCTCTACTTGTGGCTCCTACTCTGCCTACCCCAGATCCTGAACCAGATCCTACACCTGTGGCATTGTACCATCTCCAGTCTGACGCTCCATCTGAGTCACCCAAAAAGGAACCCGCTGAATACCATAAATGGTCAGACAACCCATATATATATAACAATATATATTCAACACATATAAGAAAGAAGTAAAATGAAGTGCATAACTACTACCCTTACTCTCGCCTAATACAACCATGCCCCACGGTATCCCGAACTCATGGCCTCCTTACCCGCCCCTAACATAGCCAAGTATCAAAAGTACCTCAGGCCATGCCCGTCCCGACAACCAACATTGCCTCAAAATGACGACTGAGTCACCAAATCTTGGTGATCAAAATCACCTCAAAAAAGTACATGCCTCCTCGTGCAAGATCCAGACCCAAATATCCTTCCACATGCAATTCTAAAAATATAAAACAATCATGGCATACACATTTCAACAATAAGAAATTCTATCAGGAATTTCACCTTTTCACATTTCACGAATAGAAAGAATGGAAAATGATATAATTCACATGGAATTATCACTTCGCAAAGCATATGTACAGTTATGAAATTGAAATAGTCTAAAAATGTTCCGATCAAAATCCAAGAAAACAAGCCTTTCCATACTAGGCCAAAGTCCAATTATCCCTTACTGTACCGGGCCAAGGGTTACATATCACAATCAATAACATCACACACCAAGTGAGCCAACAAGGTGGAAATCATATAAATAATAATTTAAGCAAAATGTAAAGAGTAATTCCAACCCATGGAAACTTGGTCCATCCCTCGTACCTGGGGTAGCAGGCACCCAAGCACAAGCTAGAAACCCAGTTCCAGTAACAACCTATCTTCAGTATTACATATCCCAAATAGTAAAACCAACAGAAATAAAATATAATTCTGAATATCATTAGTAGCTAGTACAACTCTGCTATTAAATCCCTATCAAGAACTCCTTTGATACCACAATGTAGTGACCCTGACCCGAATAGCCACCTGAACAATGCTAAATGAGTCGGGTGCTACTAGCTTAGGTGCACCTCCCCCAACGCAAAAGGTTGCTGAATAGAAGCGAGGGTCTTATAGGTACAGTGGGGAGGCTATACCCTCTCAGAGGATAATAATACCGGTACAGGTCTGAGTATAATAATAAAGATACATTGGAATAAATGACTCAGCAGACTTGAACCAGACCTGCAAAACAGAAGTACAATCAATAACAATAAACAGCGGAAGCAAAAAATATGAACAACTGTAGCGGAAATAAACAGAACAGGATGTTAATCACTTGTAACTACTAATAAACAAAAAAACATGCATCCAATGCAGGTTATATATATCTAAATATAAAGGTAACCAATGGATAAACAACTGTATCTACAAAATAGGTAAACATGCTAATAAAATAATAAAGAAAAACATGGTAACACCTTCTAGGTAGAACCTCAAGGTCCATACCATCTCCATGAAATAGATAATACAGCCCAGCTCTTGAAGCTTGCCTCTTTCCTGCACACAAATCTATAAAGTCTGCATGCATCCCGAAGGGCTCGTGTAGGGTGTGAGACAAATATCAGTTGGATACCACCCAATGGTGCGTACCTAATATAAGTGTTTAAGCAGGAATGCATTTATAAGGAAAGCAGTAGAAAGAATGATGTACTAATAAACACAAACTCCACTGGTGCTCAGCAGCCACCATGAAGTGTCACCTACTTCGGCCAATGCCAAAATCTCTATCATGTAACCCGGAACCATGTGCCCCCTGACACCACGTGTCTCAAGTACTGACGTCCCGAAGGCATGCCCGAGAAACAGTAACAAGGAGGAACAGCGATTTCTATCCTCAAATAAGTAACTGGAGGGACATCGATGTCTGCCCTCAAATATTGTAACTCAAGGGACAACGATTTCTTCCCTCAAATAATGTAACTGGAGGGATAGTGATGGCTTCCCTAAAATAAGGTACCTGGAGGGACAAT
The DNA here is from genome assembly GCA_963277665.1 of Viscum album. Taxonomy (NCBI): domain Eukaryota; kingdom Viridiplantae; phylum Streptophyta; class Magnoliopsida; order Santalales; family Viscaceae; genus Viscum; species Viscum album. The sequence continues at coordinate 675,604,629 of OY728123.1, forward strand.
GATATTTTCCCTCAAATAACAGCAAGCCTTTGTCCCCAACCAGATAGCCTCAATGCTATCCCTTAAAGGCTCCTCACCTTCCACATGCCTTCCTACAACAAGCACCCCCAAACCAGTAGTACCTAAACCTAAACTAAAGGGGTCCTCTACCCACACGAGTGGTCGAAACCAGCTCATCACGGAGTCTCTATGTGTGCACACTACTCAAAGTTTCTGGGTGAGCGGTAATAACCAAAAATATTACCCAAGCCACAACACCTTTGACATCTCGTGTCCCTACGACCATGCCACTCATGTCTGCTAGCCTTTCCATCCCAGTAACCCAGGCTATGCCTAACCTGACAGTCATCCTACCTCAAACCAACGCACATGACGCCCAATCTTGTGGTCAGAACCACCCAACGTAACTCAGGCCAAGACCAAACTGTGACCAGCATCCCTCAAGAATATCTGGGCCATGCCCAACACAACCCAAAGGGTCCATCATATTCAATTCAGAAATTACATATATAACATATTTAAACAGAACACATAAACAGGAAAAACAATCTAAATAGTTTAATTGCACTAACCCAATAGTTATCCCACAATAGAACTGAGGTCTTGAATGCCTATAACAATCCATATCAAGGTTTAATAACTAAACTCAACAGTTTAAAACCATACGTTTCAATTAATACCATTTTGGAATCCTAGCCAAAATTCCCTGAAGAGAAACAACCACTTTCCTGGCCCCGCTCAAGAAAAATAAGTAACAGGGAATACCCAAAGGTATCCCATAGGTCAAACAATCAATTCAAAATGTAATAGCAGATAAAATGGGTCCCGTTCAAAATACCTGAAAATGCGTTGAATTCTGCATCACCCAAATGACCACAAAAACAAAAAAAGAGGTATGCACCACCTACCTGAGACTCATACGATGTTGCTCCTCTGATAACATCCTCCAATTAGGTCTAAAATGCAGTAGATCTTCAAAGGAATCAAAACCACTCAAAACCCAATAGCTCGTTCTAGAACAAAAATCAAACAAAACGGCTCAAGAGGAATCAAGGCCTTATCTAGGGGCTTCTAACGCATCTGTTGGTGATTTAATTGGGGTTCATAAAAAGATCTAGAAAGTAATTGAAGTCCCAGCTAGCTATTCACATTTTCCGAATGAAAATCGTTGCACCCTGCCTCAAAACAAGGATACTGCCCATTTTATTGAAAAAAATAAAATACATGGTGTGTACTTCATGAATACACACCATGTATATCATTTAACTATTCATATGGTGGCAGGAATTCTGCTCACTTACTTTCTAGAACCTACCAACATGAGTACATAACATGTACCTAGGGGTACACGGTGTGTACTTCGTTTTTCTTTTATTCCTCACCACCTTATCCACACACCATGTATATTCCTCATACACAGCTAGACTACATGGAGTGTCCAAGGGGGACATGGTGTGTACTTGGTTTAAATAATTCTACCGGGATGACTGGCCTATACGCCATGTATGGCCTCCACACGATCAGGGGTACACGGCGTGTCGAAAACTACACTCTGTGTAGTATGAAATTTCTACAAAGTCATCACATGGCATGTACTCAGTGAGCACCCAACTGGAACTCTCCTAACATATACACAGCATGTGCTTAAAAGTACACAGCGTGTAGTCTATCAATTTCTAGAAACTACCAAATTTCTTCAGTTTTCTCAGGGACAAGTCAAAAATTCAAACAGGGTCAGGATTTTGACCCATTCTAAAAAACTAGGTTCTTACACCCTATTTTTTTCGTTTGGTACCCAAGTAGCTTACATGTTTATAAATTTGTAAAATGGAAAAAGAACTTGTCGAATATTGTTACATTCTTGATGTGTTACATCTTGGAGATGGGACTAGTGTGGGTATCATGACCACGATCTTTTGAGTTCATTATTTTCATCTTGGTCATCTATTTTTATTATGTCTGGTGTGACATTTAGTTACATATCAGCCTCACATTACAATATTATTTTGTTATTTGGATTTCTTCAGTGGTCATTTTATAACTTTGGTTTTCTAATTATTAATTCATTTTGTTACCATTATTTCTGTTAATATTATATTATTTAACACATTCATTGGAACTCTATACTAGATGTTATAGTCTCCATAATATAATTTTAGACCCTCTCTACTATTCAGTTGCCTATGGTATATGTGAGGGGGTGTCAATTTTCAACTAACTAGCTGAGTTTAGCCACATGAGAGAGTTTTCGATGAAGGGACTATACAATGTGGTACTAGAGGATGAGTTTGTTTTTTCTATGGTAGTACTATTTAGGAATATTATCTAGGATTCTAGGACATGTTGAGACATGGTAATGAGATTTTTTATGGGATTATCTAACCCATGTTTGGGGGAAATTCTGAGTGCCTCAGGAATGGATTGTTTTTCAGGACATTCACTTGTTATGGTTTCATGTTTTTTCACCTTGTGTGATTCACATGTGGTGTGATGTTGATGTTTCTTGAGATTTATACTGATGGATAGTATGGCGTGAGATGATTATGCATGAATCATGATAGGAACATAGTGATATGACTATTTATATCTATTGTTCATGATATATAAGTGTTTATTGAATGTGATATAGTTTCACATACAAACTTTGAAATGAGATACCAATTATATATTATGAAAAATGGAATAAATGAACTTTTAGGTTATGTCAATTCACATGTTAGTCCATATTTTTAGATACCATGAACTGATGTTTCACTTTTTTTGTCACATGTTGAGGTAGAAAATATTTTTATCTTGTGTTATAAGTAGTGATTATGTCCTATAGATAAAATCCCTTCTCATTATCTTAAAATTGTACTTTAGGAGACAATAAACCAGTATGATCCAAACACATCTATGTTGAAGATTAATAGAGATCATGCAGATTAGATGGATGTTCAACTTTGTGATAGCTTACTGAGGGTCAACTGATCCATGTAATGGGAGAATTTTCACATCATTCCTTCGACGTCTAAGATAATGAAAGTGATTTTAGATTCAGTGTCCGCCTATGTTCACCAGGGAGGGAGGCCCATAGAATTCCAAGTTCTATGTCGATTCAGACTAGATGATCTTCAATCACCATGATACACCCACAAATATGAGGGTGCATCCTACAATATACTTTCTTCATGGACCTTCTAATATTTTTGGTATATTATTGAAAAAAATTTGAATAAAGAGGATTTATCTTGGAAGGAAAATAAGGTAATGTTTCTGATCTACTTCTATCATGATATGTTGATAGATGATAAGGCTCACAAGTTCATACACCTAATACATGTGGGTATGTCAGTAATGGACTATGTTGGATGCTTAACTGACCAGTAATGATTTTATTCATCCATAGAATCTATGAGATTTCCAAGGACATTCATTTTAAATATGGGATTCACTATGAGATTAGGGAACATGGGAATTCCTTTTTTTGAGATGCCTTGAATATGTGATAAAACATGCTTTCATCACTAAAGGGAATCTGATATATGACCTGAGGGTATATATTATGTTATTTCATATTGATGTTGTTCAATCTGAGGAATGCATCAGTGGTATTCACAACATTGATTAATAATATTTTTCATCCTTTCTTAGATTAGTATGTGTCATTTTCCATCAATGAAATCTTATTTAATTCCTATTCTACAGATGATGATTCCCAACATCTCAATATCATCTTCAATACACTAGGAGACAATTAGATTTACCCTGAGTGAACCAAATTTATTTTATAGATTAATAACATACTCTTCATGGACCATGTAATATTAGAGGCTTTGGTTTCAATAGACCCAATGAAGGATAAAGTTATTATATCATAGCACCAACCCAAGAATAACTTCTAAATTCACAATTTTCTTGGTCTAGTAGGTTATTACTGGAATTTGATCAAAAAAATATCCAATTTGGAAGAATTGATATCTGATATCACCAAGAAATTTTTGATTTTTTGGTCAAATGATTTTGATGTGTATTTTATGAAATTTAGCATGACCTCATCACTTATCCTTGCTTTACCTATGTCAAGAAAATAAAATAATGTATAGTGTGATGCATAAAATGTTAGAGTCCTGTCATTTTTAGTGCATTAGGGTTGAGTGGTTTCTTATGGATCCAAATAGTTGAGGCTGCATATGGGGAATTGTCCTACTAATGACCCAGATTTAGCCGCAGTGGTACACAACCTGAGATACTAGAGACCCAATCTTTTTGAAAAGAGGTTTTTGGTGTGTAGAAACTATAAGTGACTCGGGTAAATATTTTCTAAAATATAATTGAACCATTAGTAAAGGATTTTGGTGGAGTATCTACAATATTTTGACCTTTATCTGGCTTAAACATTTGAAAATGACATCATCTTTTCCAATTACTTGAGCCAAAACATGTAGATGAATGTAGTGTGGGAGTCTTGCAATGATTGGAGGATGATGGTTCTATTTGCATACATGCATCTTGATGTTTAGGATCCACAAGGAAGATTAGATCTGATTTTGAAATATATTATACCCATAATTTTATACTATATAGAGATGTAGAAGTTATCTGGTCAAGATGTCTCAGTTATGACAGCCAACTTATATGGTGTGGAGCCACCAAAAAGGTGGTCTCTTGGAGGTAGGGACATTCTTCCCTTTTTTGTCCTGGTAAGGGTTACTTTGGGTTTTTTATGGGGAGTGATGTTTTCAACATTATAGATGGGAGGTACAACCTAAATAGATAAATATGTTTTTTTATCTCCATATATTTTACTAGTAGTTAGAAATGAAGAAGGAGGCAGCAGGTTTGGTGGAAAAATGTTTCACCTCTCAGTAGGTGAAAGCTAACTGTTAGAGGGTGTTTGGGTAGTTGTACCCATTACCTATTATCAATTAGAAATGGGATGATTTCAATATGGATTTTTTGATAGGGTATCCCCAGATAACCCATATGAATAACTTGGTATGGGTGATCGGGGATCTTCTTATGAAGTTATCCCACTTATTGGCTATCAAAAATACCTTAATTGTTAATGATATGGGTTGTATTTATAGGTGTGAAGTATTTCATTTTCATGGCATTTTAAGGAGTATAGTTTCTAATAGAGATATTTATTTTACGTCTCAATTTTGGATGGTTCTTTAGAAGGCTCTGGTATCAAAGGTTCTTTTTTAGACATCTTATTACTCTCTAAATGAGGGTCAATATGAGAAAAAATTCAAATTTATTAGAATATGTTACGAGCCTATTTTTTGGATTTTGGTGGTTCATGGGAGTATAATATTGTACTCATGGAGTTTTTATATAATAAAATAATTCATACATTTATCCAAATGGATCCTTTGGAGGATTTTTATAGTAGGTCATGCGGTTCACCTCATTTTTAATTGGATGCAAGTGATTCTGTACTTGTAGGACCTGGTCTCTTGCAAGATACATATTAGCATGTTTGGTTTATGTGGAGGTGGTTGGTAACCTCATAAAGTAGGAGGAAATATAACATTGACCATTATAGATGACAAATTAACTTTGAGGATAGTCATTGGGTTTTAATTATAGTTTCACCGAGGTTTGGGAAACGTCATATTAGGAAATAGGTAAAGATGTCACCTTGATTTGTCGGTTCATTCGATATAGTGAAAATGGTCATTATAATAGTGTATCGATTGTCCCTTCTATCAATATATAATACCATTTATGATTTGTTTCACTTTTCATAGCTTCATAGATATCATCCCGACCCTTCTCACATGGTAGATGTCAAGGATGTTGACATTTTTAAAGATTCAACCTTTGATGAGCATCTTATATGGATTGTAGACCTTAGTGAGATGTGTCTCTGGGTAGGAAAATAATTATATTTTGAGTGTACTGTCAGTATGGGCATGTTCTAGAGGATAAATTGGAGAGGTAGTATGATATGCGGGTATAATGGATAGATGTTTTCACTGAGACCCCACTGTGATGTTTGGAGCATCTCAAGGATAATCTATAATATGGTGTGGTGTTTGTAAGATCCCATATTTATTAGGTACATCCATCTATTAAATTTTTATTGAACATAATTATTTTTGGATTTTTTCTTGTTTTTTTACCTAGGTGGTCGAGTCTCATTCAAATACAGAGAGATTTTATTGGTTAAAAGGACCTAATTTTTAGAGATGTATGTTTTTTTGAAATAATTAAGCCCATGTATAAACATTTTAAATATTAATATGATGGGTTTCATTGAGTTATATGGATTCATTGGTGATTCATCATCTTCAATTAAAAATTTTTCTTAAAAATGTATGCATGGAATTTATATGTAGTTTATATGTATTACATGATAGGTAGTTTTTTCCATAAAGATATTTTGAATGATTATAGGCTGTAAAATTGTTCATGGAGGGAATGAGATTAAAAAAATGAATCTACATTACATGTCATGTAATTTTCATGCATGGTTAAATTATGATGAGGCATCATGTTTTTTTTCCTAACTATTAAATAATAAATACATTACTTAAAAGGGGGTTACACACCATGTCTTTCTCATCTCCAATAATTTTGATAGGGAAGTGACTAGGTTTTATTCAGTCCACCATGTGACATCACCTATCATACAATATAAATCTTACAAGTGATTTTGGAGTGCCTTCCTCCATTCCAGTCATCTAGATCATGCAATCAATCCGAGTAAGTTATTTTTATTAGGTTTTCCACTATTTTACAATTCTCTCCATTATAGCAGTGGACTATTTTGACCATGGTTTTTTTTGGGGTTTGATCTCATTTTTACATGAACTAGTTTCATTTTTTATCTTCATCAACTCTTTTCTTATTGGAAATTCCCATTGTACGTGTTGTCTTGGTGTCTAGAAAAAAGATGGATTTTTTCAAACATATACCTTGGGTTTGATTTAATTCTTGATAGTATGTGAAATATGTATGATCACACTAGTATGTTGTGTGTGTGACCAAAAAATATTTATAACTGCTATTAAATTATAATTGTTAATTTTTTACTATCCATTAGATCTCATTGGTTCCATAGGCATGTAGACCGAGACCTAAATCCACCTAATTTATGTCCTAATGATTGACCTTGTTAAGAAATGGTCAATATGATGATAGATCCATATACTAAATATGATAAATTGATTTATTTTCAGCATAATCATATGACCATAAATAAAAATTCATTGAGTGATTTCTTATAGTAGAATCAACTTGGATAAATTGAGTTAATAGATATGTTAATTACCATAGGGTCAAATAATAAACAAATGACTTTTGATGTAATTATAATGATAATTGAGAACTTGAATAAATGAAATATACTTGTATGGAAAAATTATAATTTAATAAATCTATTGTCATGCCTTATGATTATATATCGGGAATGAGTGATATTGGCCTTGTGATTTTCTTTCTCGACATCTAAGACCATATGACATTGATGTTATTGATTAATGAGGGTATAATGATAATTGGATTGTTCAGTTAATCTAGATAGGACTCATGAATTATGTTTATGTCTAAGGACATGATGCATGATATCTTACCACCTGAGAGAAAGGTAAAAATGTACTTGATGCAAGAGGGAAATCAATATCATTTTTTGGATGTCTTAGGACCACATACACAATATAGGATTCCTGAGGAAGATATTTTGGTGTACCTTAGGTTGGGTTTCCATATATCTTGATGGAAATTACATTTTCTTATGATATTCTATATGATATTTATCCCTAGTAGGAGAATATTACAATAACATGGGTGATCCCCGATGATGTTGGAGGGTCCACCCTTAGACTTAGATACTCAGAATGGTGTCAAATAAAGCTTGGATGACCTCGTCTATCAATATTGATATTGAGGGATCAATAGGTTTATTTCATATACAAAATTAATCTATACCCTCATTATATCTATATTTCGGGAAATATATTTCTCATACTACATTGTTTAGACACGTTCATGTCAGCCTACTATGTTTTACTCACATCCTATTTGGGATTTGGTGTGGTACATATGAAGAATACATGGATATAAGTTTGGAAAATGGAAAAGCAACATGTAGTTGATTGTTTCTTTCTAGATGGATTGGATCTTGGATGTGGGAATGGCGCGAGGTTTGGGACTGATGTCTTTTTGTGATTATTATTTTAATCTTGGTATTCTATTTTTATTACTTATGGTGTGATATTTAGTTAAATTTCACCCTAACATTACATTATTCTGTTATTATTTAGATTTATATTATGGTAATTTATTTTTATTTTTTTTCAAATTATTTATTTATATTGTTTACTCAAATTATAGTAATCTACTAGTATATCCTTATTTTATTTAAACAATTTAATAGATTACATAGTCACCCCACTATAATCATAGACCCTAACTACTAGTCGGAAGCTTATGGAGTATGGTGATGCATGCTTGAGGTCAGGTAACTAACCTAGTTTTTTCATGTGAGATATTTTTGTATTGGGGGATGTTAAAAATTCACCTTTATTCTCCCTCTTTATGTCATGTAGGAAGTTAAAATTTCACTTTAGTGTACTTATGACTTATCGTCTCCATGTAGAAATACAATTCAATTATCAACACCATATTTTATGAATGATTATTATAATGGGTCAATATTATATATGATAATTATTAAATATTTATACTTTTTGTATGAAAATATCATATCAACATTCTTACATACCTAACCATTTGAAAACATAAACATCGATCATGAATACATGTGGAGTTCCACATCTAAGAAGCGATGTGATGTATTTTTCGTTTATTTTTCATGTGGATGGAAATAATGATGGATTTAATAATAATTTATGATATAAATTATATAATAATTATTTCATAATAGATAGTTATTTTTTTTACCTTCCTTCTCTTCTATTTGTCAAAAAATGGAAACAACATTCTTGCGTATATACTACCTACCATCTCTATGAATAGTATAATTCATTTTTCTATCTCTACATTTTATTAATGACTATAAACATGTATTTAATGAATATATATGAGATTTATATTATTATTAAAATTCTATATATGATTGAAACATTATAAAAAGTCAAGGAAAAACTATTAAACCATAAAATATATGAAAAACAAGGCCGATATCACCTTGAATAGTGCTTTTAATAAAGAAGTGTTAATAAATTAGTGATAAAATGTTATAACTAAATCATATATGATATGATATATATGATTATGGTTATTTGATATATTCATTATAAATATATGTTTATTATAAATGATGATCCAACTTGTATGAATGAATTTGAACCTAATGTAATTTTTTTCTAGTATCACTTTTATTTTTCCGAGAATTGTGAAAAAATCACCACTTATTTCTTTATTATGGTGTAAATACATCCAATATTAAATACTATATCATGAATATACTTATTTTCCTGATATTTAAATTTTAAATGGATGTTATTCTTTCATGTTTACTATGATTCAATGGTTACCAAAGTGGTAATTTAGTATCACTTTTATTTCCATTGGACACGTGTCATATTAAATAATAGTTTCTATTGGGAGGTGTATAAAATGACCATGAATTTATTTTATTATTCATCTTATGAAATTTATGGGAATTAATAATCCAAATAGTGTTCTTTATTTCATGGGTTTTATGATTCAAACGTTACATATGATGAAAGTTTTGTTAGGTTACAATATCATTGTTTATAGGTATTTTTTATGATTAGGTCATTAATGATGAAATTGTATTATATACATATAAATAAAATCTTAAAATTAGTTATCCTATATTTATTTAATATGAATACATGTTTTCATTCCATCTTCGTCACCTTAAGTACTCAAATTATTTATAATAGTTTGGTATTGAAAATCAACTTTTTTTCTTCGGTAAGAAAGATTATTTCTTCTATATCCATGTTTTCTAATAATGTTTTCAATAATTTCTTAATTTTTGTTAGGTTATTTTTCAAGGAAATTTTAAAAAAAATTACTTTTTAAAATATAATTTTTAAATTTATATTCTTATAATTTTCTAAATGAGTTCATTTATTTAATTTTTTAAAAAGGTATAAAATATATGTTTTTTAGCTTATACCACATGAACATAATTTCTATCCATCATAAAAAATAAATGATTTGAAGATCACATTAAATTTTTTAATTTTTTAAAAATAAAATTATTTCCTTAATATTATTTGAATTTTGGGACTTTAAAGTCATGATTTAAATATGGAAAGGATATTTTCCTCAAGAATGGTTAATGATCATTTAATAGTTTTTTAATTTATCAAATATTACAAAACATGAATTAAATAATGCTTTTATGGGGATATGATTCATTGACACTATCCATATTCTATCATTGGATGGTTTATTTCTTTTATTAAAATATGTGTATGAACTCAATTCCTATTCCATGGGGTATTCTATGAAGAAATTATAGAATGTTTACAGAACCCATTTTATCTCCATGGGTTAGGCTATAATTAAATGTTTATTAAAAAATACATGTGTATTGTTTCTGATATAATTAATATTTTATAATATTTTGGAACACATATGTATGTTTTTTATTATGTGATGGGCATGACCAACATCTCCATCCAATTAATTTCATAATTATATATATCTCATAACATAAATAGGGATGGAAGGTGGAGTGAGTCTAGTTTCGATAGTAACTATGTATGTTAATATATTCATGGGAGCGAACCATGACAACTATGATGGGGTGGGGAGTGAACCCATCCACTTTCAGAGTCATGGATATTATCCTTGACTAATAAGGAAATGATTCTCTATACTTATGTGTATGACACTATTCTATCTTTTGGTCCAATGCTATTATTCCATGTCTTATATTATTTGATTCCTTTATGATTAATAAATTTTGAACTAACATGCTTTATTACATGACTAGTGATTATGATCTATAATATACTGGGTATAGATTTATAATTGAAGATCATGTTCTCAAATCCATACGATCATGATATACTTATGTAATAATTTATTTCTCTCTTGGTTACCCTTTTTAGGTATCTAAGATTGACCTTTTTTCAGTTTTTTTTCCTAGGTAATGAATTAATGTTTTAGGAATGATATGTCCAAGAAGGGGCTAGTTATGAAGAACATAATGGGAGACTCTCATGAACCGGTATTTTATTTATATGTGTTTCCAAAAGTAATATAAATATATGATTTAGGAGTGGATTATTATGTTATATAATTAATATTCCACTAAAAATATGTGATATATTTTTTTGATATGTCTGGTTAACTATATCATCATAACATGTCATATTTCTATAATTCCTACTATAGAGGGCTTCGTGCAGAGACATTTGAATGATTTATTGAACTCTATTTTTATATGAAGATTATTTCAATGGAATTTGTTTATGAAAAATACCATTTAAATATATATAAAATTATTTTACAATATCATTTAGGTTTTAAATGTTCCCCTTACAAAGACTATCTATTAAAGGTTTATATGTTGTGTTAATGTTAAACTCAATGTTCAAATCATGTTGAAGACATATTACGAATAGTATAGTAAACTATAGATCCTCTTTATATATAATAAAATGTTATACATCATGAAAACTTAAAAATTTATCAATTTATTTCATGGGTATCTAATAAATAGAGGAATATTATCTAGTGGAAATCAAATGTGTTGATTTAGAAAGGAATCAACTAAAACCAAAAAAACGTTTTTCAATAAAGTATTGTGGAGGAGTTCAATGAAAAAGAATATGGTAATTATTTCCAACTTATATTCTAATAATGTTAATGGTCGTAACATCCCCTTGGACTTATGTATCTCAACCATATGTTTTTGAAATACCTAACATTGATATGAATACATAGAAATTTTTATCTTCATGTAATCCAACACAAAATAGTCCTTTAGATCACTATAAAACATCATACATCAGGGATGAATAGATAATGATGAATTATAATATTTATAAAACATATATTTCATGTATGTTATTGATAAGAAACGAGAACTAATCTCAAACAATAATATTCCATTTCAATCACAGTTGAACTCAAGAACATTTCTTACATTCTTTTGTAGTTCCACATCCTCATTTTTGGCAACTATAATCCTAACATAGATGGATGGTCGAATATTCATCTAAGAATGATATGATTTTTCCAATTTTATTAATTATTTCCATATCTAGCTTCTTCATATTCTTAATTATCATATTTCTTCAATCCTTATTATGGAAAAATTAGTATGGTCATTCAGACTCAAAGCATCATCCACCATGTTTACCTTTCAACATTAGTTGTGTATTGAGAATTAATAATCATTAATCAGTTTCAACCATCTCATTTTTTGAATAGTCATCTATATCTATGAAAATATATACTTTTTTATTTTAGTAATAGTATATATATCACATCATTCAGCATAATGATAATGCCTCTACATTTGTCATGAAAACATTAATATTATCAACACAAAATAAATACTCAGGTAATTTTTTTGATTAGTTATCAATTAGTGTGAGGTATATTTTTCCTTCATGTAGTATTCATGAGAACACATCCCAATACCTTATTTTAGGAATCACTATAGATCACAAACCTATCTTCCTAATAGGGTAGTGTGATTACCATTTCGCAGACCAACCTTCTCTTTTGTTCATTGAAATCTTCCAACCAATTATTTGTTGAATGGAACCTGAATCCATTACAAGTAAACATGGTTATTGGATAAGATAGAAATTATTAATCCCACACAAATAACTATTATTATCCATTAAAGACATGAAAAAATGGATCTATGTTAAAGTTTATGTTCTATGACATTTCATTGTAACATCTATCATTAGAGGATACAATGGTATACGCTCAAATGATATTAAATGACCCATGAATGATAATTTTTCTAACCAAAATTACCACATTTTAAATTTAGAAAACAACTTCTCCTTCCATAGTTTCTTCAATAAGATCATAAAACTATCTTCATCCTCTTCCTTTCTATTGACAATGATCATGTTAAGTTCTCAATAATCAATGTAATGACGCAGTGACCCATATTTATTCTTTACAAAATGAACATCTTCACCTCCTAGTGATGAATTAGGTTAAATGAATACCATATCATGATTAAATAGTTGTTTCTTTGTTAATTCCTAAAACTAAATAGGGATTATTATATAAATAATGTTTGAAAAATGTATAGTATGAGGTGTGACATCTATTAAAAACTAAATTTTTGATTTAGTGGAATATCGTTAAATTTATCAGGAAATACAGAAGAATGATCCAAAATAATAGGTATATCATTATTTTTGAGTTTATACAAAACTATTAGAGATAAAACCCATGATGAACATGTGGTAAGTTCCATACAATAAATGTAACTTCCATTGAAAGGTTATATCATCCTCACACTAAAATAGGATCATTGGATGATTCAAAATATAAAATGAGACTTCCATTCCTCATAAATTTGAATGGGACCTATGTATTGAGATCGAATACATTTAGAAAATTACACTAAATTAACTAAAGTTATAATCACAAGATTTTCAGGAATCGTATTACCATGAACTTCTATCAAATAGGAGATATTTACTATAAATGAAAAAATAAAACCATTAATAATTTTACTCCTTACTCATAATATATTCATTGAGGTGGTTACATGATACCCTATGAATATTTTTTGGATATAAATTATTGGATATATTCATAATCAAATTACAATTTTCGTATTTAAATATTTAATGGTTAGTGTACCTTTCACCACTTTGTTCTCATAACCCACTACATCAATTATAATCACATGAACGTTCCCTCTATCTCTTAAATTAAGTGGATACTTACTCTGATTTTTGTCATTGATCCTTATATTCATGATCCAATTAAAATAATTTTCATTTTCCTTAAAATTATTTCATTGGGGTATGGGTGGAAAATATGGTTGAGATATTTCACCATTGCTTTCTGTGTCTCACCACATCGCATCACTTCAACATTATTTCTCTGAGGGTCCCTCTATTACCTATATAAAAAATTTCCCAGACTGTGTATGTAAATTTACATTATTCCTCCTTCCACATTTAAAACATGAAGGAAGGTTAATATTCATTCATCCATCTATTTTTTGATATAATTTTTTCAAAATTAAATCATGCAATTTTTTCCAAAAAACCATAACAACATTGGGATTATTAAAAATACATAACTTTCTAGAGATAACATCAAAAAAATTATTCATATTTATTAAAGTCTCATATATACAATTCCTTTTGGATAATTGGTCTCAATACAATAACAAATCATTCATTATTTCTTCTAGGATTATTAAAAAATTACATATATGCCATGAAAGTCTAGTAAATTTTCCTCATAGGTACTAATAGATTCATCATATTTATGTCTTTGTTTAAGGAAATATATTTTTATTTTAATTTTAAGAGTTTAGAGAAAATACCTTTGGAAAAACAACTTCTTATACTCTTCCCAACCTATTGAGTCAATTTCATACTTTTTCCTTTATTCATGACAAGAGAACATCATTGATCCGCTTCAGTATCCAAATGATAGATAGGAAATATAAACCTCTCATATTATAATAATTATATAACATAGAATGTCATTTCTATTGAATTGATCAAAAAAACCATTAATAAGTGTATTAGTGTAACCACTAAATCAAGGTGGATGTTTCCACATAAAAGACATAATAGCGAGTTGTTCCTTCTATTGGTCATTTTGATTTTCATTGTTATTCATGTTACCCTTCATATATTGAGTGATTTTTGTAATCATAACAACATGATTTCACATCCATTATCCAATTTTATTTGGTTTCTTATAATGAATTCCATTTCATTACCCTTCACATTCAGTGTTAATATGATTCCTCCTTGGTCCAAACATTTACTATGGAAAAAATCACAATGTGAGAAGAAATACTCATAGACAGTAATCATGTAATCATAAAAAACATTTATATGATGTCTAAATCATCATTTAAATCTATGATAGATTTCTATTAAACCATAGTATTTATGATCATCAACTATTAAAATCATTTATAATGTTTCAAGAAGAAAATGTGAATTAACCAAAGCATGTCCCCCTAGAGTTTCTAACAAGGTGTGAAATCATGGCCCCACTCATAGTTCACTGGTGATGATCACAATAATACCCAATCTACCACATTAAATTTATTTCCCTAGGTTTATTTATATAACAACCACATCCTCTTGGAAATATCTAGATGAGGATTTAAACTATTGAAAAAACACACAATCTCTACTTTATTAAACTGTTAGGATATTATCCTATATATAAACTTATACACATGGTTTTTTTATAAATTTCCTTAATAATACTCTCCAAAAATAACTAAACCCTACTCTGATACCAATTGAGGTGGCCTAAGAATTATATAAATATATATTACATAATTTTAGATGAATTTTGAATACTTCTCATAACAATACCCTCCCCATAACAATAAAGGTTTCTTGTCTTTGGAGACTATATTCATATTCATGTTATTTTGAGAAATATTTTCAATATCTTCCACAAAAATCTTCTTACATAGTAAACATCTTAGAAATACCCTACTTAAATCCTTACTCTCTGAATAGAGGAATGGGTACATAAAAATGTGTGTTGCCATATAGTCAATAAAGGTAATCACAAGAGATATCAATCAATGATCAGAAGTGAGCATAAGATAATAATAATAATGGTATGAGAACATGATAAAGACTTTAAATAATAATACCAAATCATTCAAAGGTCATTAATAAAAAATCTTCAAATAAGAATTTTTTAAAAATAAATAAATAAGTCATCAGTGTATGGAATCATCAAAAAAATCATGAACCATGAGAAAATATTATAAACATAAGTCATAAGTTTGTATAATATACCTAATAATAGAATATAATTTCACTAGTTAAGTCCAAATTTTAAGGTTATCATAGTGAATTTGGTTCACACCCCATTCTATAATTTCTTTTGTCATCATTCAATCCCAAGACTATCATATTAGAAAATGTCCCTTACAGAACCATATTCACTCCACATTAATGTCTTTGTTATCTTATGATATATCTTTCTTTACCTAATATAGTATAAGTCTATATAATTCTAGTTTGACTCGTTAAATGATGAAAACAACCCATACATATCCCAAATGATTATAAAACACTCATCATATCATTAAATCATGACCTATGTAAAGGAAAAAAGTTTCATAATCATTTCATAATTTTATCATACTATAACCTGTGGAACAGAAATAGGTTTCATAAAGGATTCATCAGAACTCAATTAACATATTGATAAAAAATAGGTTTCATAGTATCATAGTTATAATCATTATCATCATATTCTATCTAGAGAAATAAAGTTGACCTTATCATAATATCATATCCACATTGAAGAAATCTTTATTAAAATATTTAAACCATTCTTTGGGAACATTATAAAGATATCATTTTATTTTTTAATATTATAACTAATAAATCATAAAATTATGAGACAAAAAAATTTATTGGTAAATAAACATGTAAACTTGTAATGGAATCTTCTAATAAAATAATGTTCAATATAGTGTGAAAATCAGTTCATACCATATATGATAAAATAAATAATTATTTTATTAATTTCTAATAAGAAAAATAATAACTCACTCAAAAACAAATTCATGAAAAATATAACATTAACAAATTTTTTAAAAAATTAACAGTTAGTGAAATCTACATTTTTAAAAAATTTATTTAATTGCTAAAAACAATAAAATAATTTTTGAAGAGAATGGTAATTGAATAAATATTTTGCTTTCCAAAAATTAAATAAGGTCAAATTTTTAATAAAATCATTTAAGGGATAATTTTAATGAAAAAGAGATGAAAAATGTAATAACACTGAAAAATTCATGGAAAAAAATTATAGAATAAAATATTTTTATTTTAAAATATAATATCTATATAATTTCACTCAATAGAGAATTAGAATAGACAATCTAAAAATGAAATGAAATTGAAAAACAATATCCTACCTCAAGTCCCATATTCCTTTGTCTGTATTAAAATATATTATATTATAAATATAGTTTTATTATAAATATTTCATAGAACCATATTCATACATAACTTACTATGCATCATTCCTTTATAATTTTAAATTGTCCTTTTATTAGATTTTTTCAGTAAAATACTCATTCTAGTTAAAACAAGTCCATTTTCCATGAATGTTTCTGTTTGATGGTTCGAATACATACACCTTATTAATGGTTCCACCATATAAAAAATATTAATCATAAAATAATCATCATATATATTCATAAAATATAGTTTTTTAATTTTTATACAAAATTGGTGATGAGAAATGAATTACATCACTTCATAAAGATGGTAGTATGTATGTGTCCATGGGGTATGTTTACACTTTTTAGTAGATAGAAAAAAAATATAAATACTAATCCACCTTTAAATAATATTTAAAACATCATTTATATCATATATATTCATCAAATTCATTATTATTATCTTCCATGTAAATTTGAAATGAAAAATGATTCGCATTGCTTCGTGGAGGTCATAGCTTACACCTACACATGGTCGATGCTACCATTTTCCAAAATATGGAATATTAAAAATGTTTAAATAATATTATAATTATAAAATTATAATAATATTTTAAATATTTTATATGAAAATTATATCCATCATAATATGCACTAAGGAATTATGAAATGAAAAGGAAAATGCATTGCTCCATCAGGTAGTAGTTCTCATGTATGCACAAATAATGCCTATTTTTTCATTTGATAGAGATGAAGATGGATCAAGGTTGTAAAATTGACATAATAAAGTCTTAGTATATGGTATGTAATTATTTTATTATATAATTTTGTTTATTAATTATTTTTTGATGTTATAAGTGGAAATCAAATGAAATCCCTTGGTTAAGAGCTATACCTCCTCTTCAGACATCCTCCTAAATCTAAAACCATAATCCTTATATGATTATTATATTGATAAAACAGGAACATCTAGATAATATTTAGGGATGTTATCAAGGGATTATGGTGCTAAATTTCTGATATTGAAGGCTCATAATGTTTGAGGAAGAGAGGAGAGGTGGTGGTATTTAATAATGTAAGGAGACGAAACACATGGAATTTTTGAATAGATTAAAATATATTAATGTCTCACTCAATCCATGTTATAGTTACACTATTCTTTTATAAATATAATTACATAATTTTAATCATAATTAAACATAAAATTAGCATCCAAGGATTATAAATTCTTGTGTATTATAGGACTAGGTACATAAAACTTAAAACATGATAATAAAAAATTATTTCCTTATTTATCATTAATTATGAGATACTAGCTTCCATTGACCCCATAAATCAAAATAGGACACCATTGGTATAACATGAACAAATTTATGATCTAAAAAACCTAGTAATGTAATAAATAATAAAATAAAGCTTAGCACATGGGTTAGACGGCATAAAACAATGATATAAAAAGTCATGGAACGTGATTAAATGTAAGGAATCGTAACATGGGATCATATTATCATGGATTAATAGTAATTTTTAAGCAACATAAAACATGAAATTGGAATGATTCAAGGCTCCTTACACATATAGTATCATGATTCAAGGCTTCTTGCACATAGAGGAGCATGAGTCATGGCTAACATCCAAGACCATTGCACATAACGTCCCATGAGACTAAACATTACCCAATGCCTTGGATATATATCTGGGTGCACCCATCATAAAATTTTCATGAATTTTTATTCAATGTATTTAATCATACATAATAAATCAAACATGAACAGAAGGGTTAACGATGGAAGGAATTGAGTATCATAATTATGTCAAAAGCCATATCAAAAGGGAATACCATAGATTTGTCTGTGAAATGTTAAATTTAAAAATTGAATGGACATTAATAAGATAATATAAGAATATATCATGATAAGTGTTGTTAAATTTATTTTTAAAAGAGTGTTTATGAAACTTTTGAAATAAAACATTTTAGTACGATTTAAGGGAAAACATTCAAGATTCATTAAAATGGAAAAGGAATAATTGTTTATATAAAACAAGAATTGAACCAATGTATTTTTTCATGATAAAATGAGTGATTTTATAAAAAAAATTTTGGATTAAAACTTATTATGGATCATTCTTGAAAATGGGTTAGAATTTGGGACGTTCCCTTAAATCGAGCTTTCGAATTGGGAAGAATTGGGAAGGGAACCTTTTAAAAACATATATATGCCCGAAATGAAAGTTTAATGGATCATGATATATGATTTTGGAACATATAAAAATCATTTATAATATGTACATAAAAATAAATTAGAAATTAATTTGGGTAAAAAAGAGAGAAAGTGTACCCAGAGGAATAATGGTGGTTTGGGTAGAATCTCATACCATAAGCATGAAGGGGTTCTTAATTTGATCTTAATTTCCTATATTATGAAATTATAATAATTAATTAATAATTAAATACCCTTTATACATTTATTTTATTTATTATCACCTTATTATGTTAATTTATGTCCTTTTTTATGGTTTAAAAGGTTTAATTTCTTTGTTTAGGAGCATTAGTTTCCTTGGTGTTAATGGTCAGTTTACTTGTATATGTGTATGGAAAGTCATGTAGGATTTGGATAGTTGTCCATAACTAAACATATAAGTTATTAATGAACATATATATTATTAAAATACCATTTTTTATCCATAATTGAGGATTATTTATCAGATAAATCATTAATGATTATCATTTTGATTAATCTATCCTTTTTTATCACAACAAACTCCTCTTGTTTTGTAAATTAATATCATGTGTAGAAAATGATTCTATAATAGTAAATGTGATATAATACATATATTATAATCATTTTAGATCATAAAAATTGTTTTATAACCAGCCTCTATGATGTAATTGAAATATTAAATCACGCCATCTTTGAAGATGGTAAATTAGAACCTCACGAATGATGTTTCATTCTTAATGTAAAAGAGTAAGGAGAGGAGAACTGTTGAATAATTATTATATAAACATGATAAAATTACATTATATTTAATATACAAGAGTTTTCATGTCATTTTTATGAGGCTATCTAAGGACAGAGAAAGAAAATAAAGGGACTTTAAAATAAATTGAAAGAAAACGGAAGAGGTAATTTACCTCTTGATTCCTTCTTCTTGATAACCTACTTAAGGGATTGATTTTGTATTTTTAAGAGAAAATGTTCTTAAACATGGGGTAAAGGTTTGGAATTAGTATTGGTTATAATTTGGGTAATGAAGAAGGATTTAGATGTGTGAGGAGAAAAGGTGGTGAGGGGTGCAATTTATAGTGGAGGAGCAGGTGTTTTTTGAATATTTTAATCCTTATTTTATTATTTTTATCCAGACAAGAAAAAGAAATTATTTTTTAGAGTAAATAAAATAATTTGATCACTTGAGTTAAAGATAATATTCATACATCATCACTACCTCACCTATGACTCCATAATTCATGTATTTATCATTTATCCTAAATTATCATATTTTACTATTCACTAAAATTTCAAGTATTTTAGAAAAATCCCAAAAAATCACCCTAACAATTTTCAATATGTATAATTTAATAATTAAATCAATTTTATGAAAATAATTTTCTATAAATGAGAAATTTAATTTTTAATTAAAATCATAATTTACTTAAAAAATAAATATTTTAAAATTATAATTGATTTTATATCACTTTGAAAAACTAACTAAGGTATCATAAAATTATATTATAATCATAAGAAATAAAAATATTAATTTATGCATAAATTTTATGAAAATAATTTTTATAAAAAAAAATTTATGAATATAAATTTTATAAAAATAAATTTTATGAAAATAAATTTTATTTTAAATTATTAAATTAGTAATAAAATATTAATTAATGACTTATGAATTAAAAAATTCCAACACTTAAATAATAATTTTGAAAATATTTATTTAATTATACTACGATATAATTATATCAATTTTCACTTATATGATGGAATGATTTTATTCATACATTCATTAGTAAGGTTAGTATTCAATTGGCTTGTTTACGATTCATAAGGGTAATATTACTATTCCAAATGCCAAGTTACTATTTCATTGGTATAGGTTCCTTAACTTCTATAAACTCTTTTTATTTCATTGAATAATCATTTATAAATTTTTTATCGTGTTATCTAATGTGTTTATACCATATGAAATAATAATAAGAATATAATTTTTTTTAGATAAAACTTTGGGTTAATACATCCTTACCCCCTTATGAAATTTCACCCTCAAAATTTTATTTTACACTATGTTGAAAATAGGTGCAATTATTTATCTTTCATTTCTTGCTCTGGTTCCCATATTTTCTCTTTGTACTTATGGTTCCACAAATTTACTTTGACCAGGTGAATAGTATTATTGTGTAGAACTTTATCTCTAAGATCTAATATTTTCACTAACTGGTCCTCATAAGAAAAATCAGTGTCTAACTATAACACCTCTAAATTTAGTACATGTGAATTATCTTTTATGTACTTCCTTAAGAGGGATATGTGGAATACCTCATTTACTTGAGACATGGTTGGTGTAAGTTCTCATCGATAGGGCACAACTCCGACAAGATCAAGGATCTCGAAGGTGCCAATGTTCCTTGGGCTTATCTTCCATTTGTTCTTAAATCTCATGATCCACTTCCATGGACATATGTATAGTAATGCCATGTATCATCCTTAAAATCCATGTCCCATCGATGATTTTCTATATAGTGATTTTTTCATCTTTGGGATCCCTTGATGTGTTGCGGGATGGTTTGCATCTTCTCCACCATTTATTCATCCATTTAAGATCCTAGAAGCTTATGTTAACCAATTTCATCACACTATGCTTATGGTATGCATCTTTTCCCATATATGGCTTCATATGGATCAATTTGGATGCTTGAGTGGACACTATTGTTATAGGATAACTCTACCTATAGTAAATGTTGGTATCATCCTCCTTTGAATTCCATAGAACATGCTCTCAACATGTCTCCAAGTTTAAAAATAGTCTACTTAGATTGGCCATCAGTTTGAGTAGGATAGGCCCTACTGAATTTCAACTCAGTGCTTAGATACTGTTGTAGACTTTTCCATAAATTAAATGTAAATATTGAATCTCATTCTGATACAATATATTGTGGTACTCCATAATGACTTACCACTTCTTTGATGTATATCTGTGCAAGTTGATCTAATAAGAAGTCCTCTTGAATTGAGGTAATGTTAGATTCCTTGGTAAGATGATCAACAACAAATCATATATCATTGTTTACACTAGATATCTTTGGAATTCCAATTAAAAACACCATGGAGATGTTTTCCCATTTTCATGTAGGTATTGGTAATGGTTGCATCATCCCTTTATACTTTTTCCCTTTCATCTATCACTTGTTGAAATACCAGTAATATTGATGTCTATTCAGTGATATCCTTTTTCATATTTTCCCACCAAAATTTCTCCCAGAGATCTCAAAACATCTTTGTGCTCCCTTGGTGAATAAATAAGGTTTTTCTATGTGTATCATTCAAAATCACATTATTTATCTCTATATAAGATAGTATACATTTTCGTGAAAAAAAATATTTTGACTCTATCCTCCCTAATCATGTACTCAGACATTCCCCATTTTGGATATCATTTACCCTTTTTAGAATTTCCACATCATTTCATTGAAAATTTTTTATTTCCACCTCAATGGATGGTTGCGAAATCATTTGAGAAAGGATTAATTATTTTTATTCCAAAATGATTCACATGTCTATCCTCTACAAGTCTAATAAGATTCAATGCTTCTCCATCTATCCAAATTCATTTTTTATTATTTTCCTAAAAACTTTTAAGGAAAATGTGAGAAATCCCATGAGAAAACATAGTTATTAAAGGATAAATTAATCCTATTGTAGTTTTTATTTTTAAGAAGTTTCTTGGAAAAATAAGTTACTGATTATTCTAGATCTTCCTTTATATGGTCTTCAAATTGACCCACCAGTTTATCCCATGCTTTCATGTATTCCCCTTGGTTTATTTTCATCGCATTGAAACCTTTTTCTAGGATACGCTTCTTCTTATTGATCAAATCCCTTTATTCTCTATTGGTGTCCACCTAAATGGTCTATTTCATCATTTTATCACCATATTCTATTGGAGCGTTGGTCAAAAGGGATTACTCCTCCATTTATTCTCTAGAATACAGTAGTAGCTCTAAAGGTTGCTCTACATCCATGTATGTATTCTGTAGGACATCCCTAATGTGATCTTCCCCCTAATTTTCAGCTATTGCTCGAACAACATTTCCATTTATGTTGAGAACACCTTTCTTCACTTGGACCTTGGCCTTCCTGGTTGAACATGTCTCCATTGGTGATGGAAAATATGAATAATCCTTGCATCCTTTCTTACCGCCACACCGGACCATCCTCCTCCTTGGACTACATATGTTGCTTCTATAGAATTGTTAAGCACTTACTCCTAACAAATGGACAGAAGATTCATCACCAGGTTCCTCCCTTGGGATACCCTACACCTCATTACTAGGTTATGTCATGTTTGCCTCATGGACATTCCCTTCATTCTCTAGGATCCCAAAGCAATTACATAGCTTAATAGAATGAATCACTCTTCTGGGGCTTAACCTCTTTACTAAAAATGGAACATCCTAGGGACCCTTAAATAAATTGTTATCAAGTACTATAAGCACATCCTCTATATAAGAAGAAGCTTTGGGGGCCTTTGTACCTTCCTTAGTGACCATTCAAATTTCCACTACTAGATTGGAACCATTAATAAGGGACAGAACCTCTATAGTAGCGAGATTTTACAAACCAAACTCCACTTGACCCAATGAAATTCTCAAGTAGGTGTGAGAATACCAAAGTATCTCCTAAAATAGTTGACAACATCAGAAACCAAGGGATTACTCTCTAAAGCCTCAAGATAAATAACCTTCGCCATAACTAAGTTAGAGTCATCATGCCTCTTCCTAACCAAACCTTATTCATCAACCAAGTGAACCTTTCTGACCACACTTGATCTTTTGTTGGCCTCCTCAAAGAAGTTATCTGATGAAAGGGCTGGAGAGACCCTCATCGACTAGTTCCTTCAACTGAAGACATCATGTCTGAGATGGTTGCAGGACAAACAGAAGAGGACCCAATATTCATAGACAACCTTTTGATACCACTGAATCTCACCATCAATCTCTATGCCAATGGTATCAAACTGATTCTTGGAGAAATAAACTTAAAAATAGATTCTAGGGGATATTAGGTGGATTATGATGTTATTTTTTTTATCCAAGAATAAAAATCGACCCAAAATATTTCAAATAAAATAGAGAATCATTCGATTCTGAAATGGTAGGGGAAGGCTAGGGAGAGAGATCCAAATCACTAAGATATGTGGGTCTATTTTTAGATGAAAATCGAATGACCATTGAAAAATAAAGAAGTGCAAATATGAGGTAACATGCGGAGTGTCTTCCCAAGGATATATGAGATTTTATTCTGACAAAAATCGAATCAGGAGGTGTCTCGAGCCCAAGAGCCCAATAGTCACTCGATCCTAAAGCTTCCACTAGTTGGAGATAAATCTTTCGAAGACATCAATTGTAGTCCATATCTTACTGAAACAAGCGACCAAGTAAATATGAATCATCATGGAGGCATTTGTAAGCTACATTGAAGAGAGTAGAGCCATTGGGACACCATCGAAAAGCAAGTTAACTTTAGGGATAATGTGAATGGAGGGGAAAACAGGGAGAGTGGAAGGATCTAGGATAGGATTTCAAGATGAGGGGTGAGGGAGTGAGGGAAAAGGAGGAAGAATATCCCCCCACCCCTAGCTAGGAGAGGTCGAGGAGGGGAGGTGCCGAAGCAGCCATCACCTAGGGCATCAGGAGGTGGAAATGTGAGATCTAGAGAGAATTGAAGATTCCTCCATCACCTAATACATCACCATGGATCTATTTATCCATTTATCTCTCTTTTAGTAGATCTCAAGATTGGATCCTTATCAATTCTTATAATTGATAAAGATGCAAGATCCTTTCTACATAAATGATCCACCAACTTATTTTCCTTACCAAGATAGTATTTGATTGAGAAGTTGTAATCCTTGATGAGATATAACCATATTCACTGGAGCATATTAATCTCCATCTATGTAATTATATATTTGAGACTCTTTTGATCAATATATTTCTCTCACTTCTCCCCTAGAGATTATACTGCCATATTATTAATGCAAAGATCATAGCAGCTAACTATAGATCACGTGTAGGATAGTTTTGCTCATGAATTTTCATCTTCTATGAGGAATAGTTTGTAACTTTATCATACTTCATTAGTACACAAACTAATACTTTCTTTGACGCACTAGTGTAAACCACAAAGAGTTCCCCACTTTTCGGGAGTGTGTGTATTGGCATATTGATAAGCCTCTTTTTGAGCACCTTAAATCCTTCCCCATATTCTTGAGTCAAGAAAAGCTCCAGTTCATTCTATGTTAGTTTTGTTTTTAGGTTTGAAAATTGTGATAAGTTCTTCCAAAATAATTGGTTATAACTGGCTAGAGAAAGAAAGTTGGGGATCTCTATTATCTACATTGGCCTAGGCCACTCTTCTATTTCCTTTATCTTGGAAGGGTCCATAGATATTCCATTACTGGTGATAAAATGACGTAAGAATTATACTTCCTCAATCCAGAACTCACATTTAATATAATTTTCATATATTTTATCCCTTCTTAATGTTTTTAGCACAGTATTCTAATGATCCCCATTTTCCTCCTTTCTCTTAGATTTTATCATAATATAATTGATAAAGACTATCCCAAATTTCTCAAGGTAATATATAAAGACTCTATTAATTAAATCCATGAAAATGGAATGAGAATTATTGAGTCCAAATGGAATCACTATGAACACATAGTATCCATACCTCATTCGAAAATAATTATTGTAAATATCTTCTGTCCTCACCTTTAATTGGTGATATCCTGACTAATGGTCCAACTGAGGAAAATAACTTCCCCCACATAGCTAATCAAACCATTCATCCATACAAGTTAGGGGATACTTGTTCTTTATCATGATTTTATTGATCTCGCGATAATCAATGTAGAGGTCCATTGATCCATCCTTCTTCTTGAAAAAATGGATAGGCGCACCACATGATAATCACTCAGGTGTATAAAATCCTTGTCTACATTCTCCAATAACTACTTCATCAGTTCATACAGATCAATGATGAATACTCTATAAGGAATCTTTGATATATGTAGAGATCTGGGAATATGTTCGATTGAGAACTCAACCTCTCAGTTAGGCAGAAGACTAGAAAATTCATTGAGGAATACATTAGTGTAATCCATCATGATGGGAATTTCTTTGAGAATGATCATATCCTTTCTCTCAATCATTTGATCATGATATGCTTTCACATAAGTAATTAATATCCACACTTGAGATAATGATTCAAAAGGAGATTCATCTTCCTCCTTATACTTGAAAAGAATTGTGGGATGCTTGGATATGTGAAGAGTGATGTCAATTTCATGACAGTTGATGTTATATTTGTATAAAGATACACAATAAATGCCCAAAATATCATCAAACTCCACCAATGAAAGTATGATAAGATTTTTTGGGAGGTTCAGTCCATAATCATTAATTGGGGAGGATTTATGTATTGTAGATGCAATAATTTCTCCAATAGTGATTCTCACTGACAACTCAACCTCCTATTCTTTGGTGGTCTTTGAATAGTTTTACTAAACATACAATATAAGAAATAATATGTATAACTATAACAAAATAGTATGTTCTATATTATAAAATGTATAATTGGAATACCTGTCACCACATCATTGTCTGGATCCACATCAGTAGTAGTTATACAATAAGTGCTTCCTTATTTCCTAAGAGGTTGTTGATTATTTCTTCCGAAAACCCTGGGCTTAGAGAATTGATTCAAAAAATGCCTATGTTAATCACAGTTAAAACATTTTAATATTGGTTGAGAGTTGATATGGACCTTCTTTTCCTATTACATGTTAGTGGGATTCTTCATATCCCTTCAACAGTTTCTAGAAAGATGCCATATTATTTCATATTTGAAGCATTTCCTGGTTCCCTTTAGATAGTTCCAAAGATGCTTCTTCCCAAAATTTTGACATGTGAGATAGTCAGACCTCTTTGCATCATGGGATTTATTTATAGATCCACCCATACTGGACTCCATTTTTTTTTTCAATGGTCCCATGAGACTACTGAGAGTTTTTAATCTCTATTACAACATTGAGGTCACAACAAAAAATATCTTCAAAACTATTGAAGACTTGAATCTCTAACACTTTTTTTAGACTCATATTTAGTCCGATAAAGATGGAATACAACTTTATTTAGGTGTTCATGACAAAGTATAAGTATTATCTTTCAAGAATTGTAATGTTTTCTTCATACGCTCAATAGACACATCTTTATTATGCTTAATTCTGAGGAACTCTCATTCCATTTTGAGACAGAGGGTTCAGGTAAAATATTTATTGAAAAACAATTATAAATTCCTCCCAATCCATGGAATCAATTTACACCTTGTAATTTTTATTTTTGATTAGTTTCCACCACTGATCAGCTTCCCCATCAAAATGATAAAATCCAAACAAACCATTCTCCTCTTTTCAACAGTGTATGATAGAGAATATCCTTTCAATGGAGTTAATCCATTGTTCTATAAGGAGGGGATCAAAAGATCCATTAAACATGGGAGGCCTCTTACATATGAAGGATTCAAGGACCACATGTTATTTCCTTGGAGAATGAGGTTATTCCACATGATTCATGTTAATATTCATAACTTATTCCATTTTATCAAGTACTATCAGATATTTTGAGCACCTTTTCCCATAAAATTTGGCATTTCATTTGGGAAATCATCATATTTCATATCACAATGATTTTTGGCAAGTTTTCTTCTATTTCCTGTCATTAGATAAGAAAAAAAAGTGAGATTAGGGAGATTCAATACTTATATAATAATAATTAAAAGGAAACACTAAACATAAAAGTATAAAATTTTAAAAGAAAATATTATCTTAAGTCTTGATTCCCTTGGTTTCAATCTAGGTTATCCATGATCCATTTCTTAACATATTCTTATGGGATTTTCCCCTAATAATGGTTCATAATTATATAATTAATTTACCAATGCATATCCCCCAAAAGAGTAAAAATAGATGCATAGTAAGGCTCATTATCATGTACAAGGTTACCCCAAGTTAGTCCTAGAACACCTTATCAGATTTTTCACTCATAGTTACATTTGTGCCAGAACCATGTTCACTTGTAGTATCCAAATATGGATTTATTTTCTTGGTAATCTACTTACTCTATACATACTATAATTTTGGGATTCTTTCTCAAACTTAGTCTTATCCCCATGGTTCTTACTAAAGTTTGTTATTTCTAGTCTCCAAAAAAACTAAACTTTTCATCTGATACCAACTATAGAGACCCTAGTATTCAATAAATATCATTACATTATTTTATTCTTAATTAAACATAAATTACTATCCAAGTATTGTAAATTATAGTGTATTGGAAGAATTGGTACATAATACTAAAAAATAAGACTAAAACAATTTCTATATTTATCATCCATTATGTGATCCTAACATCATTTTTCTCTTACATATGTATAGGATAACTTGGGGAAAACATTATTAAATGGATGATCTAATAAACCAAGTAAGGGAATCAACATTAAAATAAATCTAAGAACATGGGTTTGAAGGAATAGCATAATGATATAAAAAATCATGGAACATGATTCAACATAAGGAATAATATAATGGGATAATATTACCATGGATTCATAGTAACATGGATACAACATAAAACATGATTTTAGCATGATTCAAGGCTCGTTGCATATAGAGGAGTACGATTCAAGGATAACCATAAAGACTATTTCACATAACGTCTCATTAGAATAAACATTTACCAGGGAATTGGAGTACTATATGGTCACACCCAAAAAAACAGGTTCATAAATTTTTTTTCCCATATAAATATTCATACATAAGTAATCAAATATAAATATAAGCATTTCCCATTGAAAGAATTAGGTATGATAATTATAAAAAAAGGAATATCAAAATGTAATATCATAATGGTGTACGTGAAATGATAGATTTAAATCATAAATGGACATTCATAAGGGAATATAGGCATATATCATGATAAGTGATTTCAAACTCATGTAGAAATAGTGTTTAAGAAACTTTAGAAATAAAACATTTTAATACATTTTAAGGGAAAACATTCAAGATTATTTAAAATAGAAAAGGAATAATTGGTTGTATAAAACCAGATTGAACCAAGGTATTTTTTTAAAAATAAAATGATATATTTTATAAAAATAATAGTGGATTAAAATTTATTATAGATCAAACTTGAAAATGGGTTAGAATTTGGGAAGTTCCATTAAATTGGGTTGGCTTATCAAGAATTGGTTAACGAACCTTTTAAAAACATGTATATCCATTAAAAAGAAGGATGAACGGATCATGATCCATGTTTTTGGAACATATAAAAATTAATTAAAATATGTACATAAAATTAATGTATAATTTATTTTGTGTAAAAAAGAGAGAAGTGTAACGAGAAGGAATAATGTAGGTTCGTGTTGAATCCCTTACCTAATGTATAAAGGTGTTCTTAACTTGATCTTAATGTCTAAAACATTCAAATTAGATTCATTAATTTATAACTCCAAAACCCTTTATACATGTATTTGATTTATTATAACCTTATTAAGTTCATTTAAGGCCTTTTTCATGGGTTTATAGGTTCAATTTCATCGTTTAGGATCATTAGTTTCCTTGGTTTACATGATCAGTTTACTTGTATATGTGTGTGGAAAATAATGTAGAATGAGGATAGATATCCAAAAATGAAATTATATGTTATTAATAAAATTATATTATTTTAAAATATCATTTTCCTCCATAATTGAGGATTATTAA
This sequence comes from Viscum album, assembly GCA_963277665.1. Classification (NCBI taxonomy): domain Eukaryota; kingdom Viridiplantae; phylum Streptophyta; class Magnoliopsida; order Santalales; family Viscaceae; genus Viscum; species Viscum album. Next base: position 675,634,765 of record OY728123.1, read on the forward strand.
TTAGATAAATCATTAATAATAATTTTTTTAATTAATTTACTATTTTTTTATCACAACAAACTCATCTTGTATTATAAGTTAATATAATGTGTAAAAAATGATTCCAGAACACTAAATATTATATAATTAATATATTATAACACTATGCAACCATAAAATGGTTTTCTAACCATCCTTGAAATATAATTTAAATATTAAAGAACGTCATTAACGAAGGTGGTAAATCAGCACCTTAGGGATGGTGTTTTCTTTCTTAAAGTAAAAGAAGAAGGAGGATAGATTTCATAAGAATTATTCAAAAAATATGATAAAATTAAATTATATGTAAGATACTGGAGTTCTTGTTTCTTTTTTATGAGTGTATTTGTGGAATGGAAAAGAAAATAAAGGAGTTTGCAAAGAAATTAAAAGAAAACAGAAGAGGGTTTTACCACTTGATTCCTTATTCTTAAGAAACTCTTTAGGGGATTGATTTTCTAATTTTTTTAATTCCAAAATCTCATGGACATGAGGGATAGGTTTTGGAAGATTATTATGTTGAATTTGGACATGACCCATGGCTTGAGAGGTGTGAGGAGGAGAGGTGGTGAGGGTGGTATTTATATTGGAGGAGGGTGTATTTTTTGAATATTTTAATCATTATTTTATTATTTTACTGAATTCAAGAAATAGTATCGATTATTGAGACTGAATATACTAATTAGATCATGTGATTTTGAGATAGTGGGATTACATCAGAAATAAATCAGCTATGACTCCATAATTCAAGTATTTAGCATTTATCAAAATTATCATATTTTACTATTCACCAAAAATTCATATATTTTAGAAAGATACCAAATATTTACCCTAACCATTTTTTGACATGCATAATTAAAAAATGAACTTAATTTTATGAAAAGAATTTTATAAATATAATAAATTTTATTTTTAATTAGAATCATAATTTATTCAAAAAATACAGATTTTAAAATTATAAGTGATTTTATATCACATTTAAATGTTGACTAAATTATCATAAAATAATATTATAATCATAAGACATAAAAATATTAATTTATGAAAATAATTTATGAAAATAATTTTGCTTTTAAATTATTAAATTAGTCGTAAAATTGAAGTTAAATATTTATGAATTACAAAAATTCTAGTACTTAATTAATAATTTTTAAAATATTTATTTATATATGTGATGATATAATTATATCATATTTTTACTTATAATAAGGATAAATATTATTCCTACTATCATTGGTGAGGTTACTATTGAATTGGCCAGTTTTCTATTCATAACGGTCACATTATTATTCCAAATGTCAAGTTATTATTTCATTGGTATAGGTTCCTTATCTTCTAGAAACACTTCTTAATTCATGTATGCATCATTTATAATGCTTATATTGTGTTATATTATGTCTTTGTACTATATTACATAATTATAAAGAGGAAGTTTTTATAGATAAAACTTTGGTTCATTACAGATGTGGATCCAAATTATTTTGTCCTAAAAGGAAAACGTAGGATTAAAAATATATATGTAAAATTGGATTTATAAATTATATTATATAATATTAACCCATTTATTTTTTGTTTAAATCCCCTCCCCCTATTAATCTATTTCAACTTTTACCACAATATATAATTTCTTAATTTTTATATTATTAACAATAACCAAAATTGAAAGTGGAAAGATTAAAAAATAAACGATGATCCAAATTATGGGGTTAATTTAAAAAAAATTAGTTTCTATAAGTGGACAACATAAATATAGAAAAATTTCAAGAAATACAATGAAAAAATATTTTTAGAAAATTTCATTTTTAAACCCAAAAACGAACTTATTAAAAAACATTTATAAAATTACATAAAAACTAATTTTTGAATATAGCATATTTTTTAAGTATAAAATAACTTTAATAAATAATAAGTACTATTTTATTATAAAAAATACTTTATACAAAATTTTTTATGATGTGGTTAATACTACTCATAAATTACATTCTAATGGAATGGTTATAATTTTCACATTAATTAATAATAATCCCATATTATAACTCAGTCCTTTTAAAATATGTATGTTTTTAATGAAATTTCTCATGGAAATAAAATTTTTAAAAGAGAAATATGTCATGAAATAATTTGGTGTTACCCCAAAGATCCATAAATGATGAACCTATAAAATTTATTCTTAAAATTCAATTACTCCTCATCCATGGTGGAATTTTATTTCCCTTCTTGTGAAGAATAGTCTACAAGTTGAATTACCTCATTGTTTGGGGAGATCACTTTCTAATGCACCTTGGGGATGGCTAAATAATATTGACCATATTAGAAAGGTATATGGACAATATATATAGATCATTATAATTATCCTTTTTTTAAATTTTTGTATTTGTGTTACATCACTATAAGTGGAAAAATATCAAACTAAATATATACATGAGTTAGGGTACTAGTCTTCTTTCATGAGTATATTGTCACCATTAATTTGTTTCTTAACCATATCCATGTTTCCTTACACATGAAACCTTAAAACCTAAATATTATGTGATATCTCAATATTTGGGATGATATATATGTATTTATCCACATTGTTGTTTCATCTCTCTGAGATTGTTCAGTCTTATGATATGTGGTCCTTTATAAGAGTGATGATGATAACTCCCATTCCAACCCCATGAAGATTAGGTTTACTAAGCCTTCACCCATTGATGGTCAGAGAGGGTGTAGAGACCCAAAGCTTGATGTACATGGAATTTACACAACTTTTTCGGAATACTTAATGCATAACAAAAACCAACACTCAAGGACCGTAATAGTTTAGTGTCTTTGGAAACATGGAACATAATCTTCTAATCATGCTGAAAGATCTTCAACATCTCCAATAAAGATCTTCCCCTTTTGTTTTATTACCTATAACCTTTATTTATATCCTAGGGAAAATAAAACATATAAATTGTGAGCTCAAATGCTCAGTAAGGGTAAGCATAGAGAAAATAAAACAAACCATATACATTTGAACTTCAAAACATGAACATAAAGTTTAAACGTCAAAATATTGATTTGTGAAATAAATCTTGGAAGTACGTAAGGCATAGATCATAATGGAACATCAATCATGATAAAATAGCATGGGAATAAAACATGTAATTGTGGAAACCATTAAGCACATGATATGATCTCCATAGTAGCCAAGGAATTGCTGCCAAGACCATCTTAGTGGACAAAGTCCCTTTCTGAATCAAGTTAACTCCTCATTCCAGTCTTGTATCACTGAACCGGATTAACTTACCATTCCAGCCATGTCTATCTCATGAGATATAAATCTTTACCCAATATATTGGATAGAGATATAGGTCCCACCCATCTCATATTGAAATTATTCTTATGTGTCCCTGTTGGCGCCAAAATATTGCACGAAAGGAAGGGATGAAAAAGAAGCCTCGCACGCTGCCTCGCGAAGCCCTGACGTGAAGCACCCCTGAGCATCGCGGTCCCGCGAAGCACCGGAGGTGGTACCTCTCCACGAACGGCCTAACGTTCGCGAGCCCACCGTGAAGCACCGGAGGCGGTACGTCTCTGCGAACGGCCTGACGTTCGCGCGCCCGCCGCAAAGCACCGGAGGTGGTACCTCTCCGCGAACGGCCTCACGTTCGCAATCCCGCCGCGAAGCACCGGAGGCGGTACTTCTCCGTGAACGTCCTGACGTTCATGCCCCCGCCACGAAGCACTGGAGGCGGTACTTCTCCGCGAACGGTCTGACGTTCACAAGCGCGCCGCAAAGCACTGGAGGCGGCGCGTGAGTTCTGCTTCGCGGCGCCCCTTTCCTATAAATACTGGGCTCCCCCTGAGCCCAGGAGGATGGAAAATCTGACCTTTCAGCTTCTCCCCTCCCGAATCATGAAGCACCCTTTGCCCCAGGAATCATGAGCTCTGTGAGGTACTTCTACTTCGCGTGACACCTTCGTTTTGCCTCGTTTTGATCCCCTCTTCCGAGAGGGATGCCCTTCGCGAAGCTCAAGGGCATTCGCGAAGGAGGGGGATTCCCAAGGGAACCCGGGCAGCCGCGGAGCGTTTATGCTTCGTGAAACACCCATCCTATACTAGTGATCTCCATGCTAAGGCAGGATCACTACATATCGCGAAGCACACTGCCTCGCAGTACCTTGATTCATGAGGCACCTCTGCTTCGTGAGGCAGTGCTCCGCGAATACTATTCCACTTCACAAAGCACCCCCATCCACACCTCTACCCTATGCTAAGGCCAAGGCACTCCACTTCGCGAAGCACACTCCTCTTCTTGGAAATTCCTCTTCCCGTGCGACCCTCCAGGTTTGCGCGATGTGATTTCAAAGTCCCACGGACAACATCACCCGTAGAGTTGCTTCGCCTAATGCTTATTCACATAGGCATGCTAACGGCTATTGCTTCTTCGCATAGCCACACTAACGTGGACCCCTCGATGGTTCTCTCCGCGAACCCCTTTTACCACAGCCTTACTGGTACCTTCCCTCCCCCAAGGAGAAGAGGGTTCTGGTCATGTAAGTCCTAGGGGTGCAGAGTGAACCCACCTCGTCGGAGTTGCAGGACGTTAAACTGCCAAGCACCTCATCCTCAACACATGACGTTAATCTATGATCTGACCCTATGCTTCGCACGTAGGGTCCCCCCAGCTCGGACATTTTTTACGCCACCCGTCTCCACAGAGATGGGGTCACCCCCTCTGCAAGGGATGATATACTCCTTCTCGGAGTAGCGTATGTCCATGGGAGAAGGGCAACCACCTTGGTGTAAGCCCCTAGCCCCTCTTGCGAAAGGTATCACCCATGCACCTCTGTACTTCCCCGCTGCCAAGGTCAGTGGAGGGCACGATAGGGAATGAGTTACCTCCCATAATTGGTCCCAAATCCCTCTCTCGCTGTGCTTTTCCGCACTTCGGGCCTCCATCTTGGAGTAAGTCCCGGCACCATGGGCCGCCCAACGCGTAAGCCCCTCTTCGCTTCTCACGGACTCACCCTTCGCGACGTGATCATCTGGTCCTTTTTGCCTCTTGTTTCTCACATAGAGCATGAATCACATAGGCTTATAGTGAGCATCGGCCATGGAAATACCTTCTTCCAGCATGACGTTAAGCTATATGCCCTCGTCCAGCATGACGTTAAACTGTATGCCTTTGTCCCGCATGACATTAAACTGCACACCCCTCCGAACTATGAGGTCTTTGATCCATTTCAAGGCAAGGTACATAGGAATCCTCCCTTAGGTTCAAGCCCATATCCCATCGGACCAAGGTCCCTTCCTCACGTCAGTTCACCGACACCCTCTACCATTCCTGAACTACAAGGACTTTGATCCATGCCAAGGTATGGTACGTAGGTCACCTCACAAGGTTCAAGCCCACCACTAGTGGACCCCTGGGTCTACTTTCACGTCGGTTCACCGATGAAACCCTTTGAACTACGAGGTCTTTGATCCATGTCAAGGCATGGTACGTAGGTAGCCTCCCCGAGGTTCAAGCCCATCTCTCATTGGACCAAGGTCCACCTTCAGGTCGGTTCGCTGACGACTTCCATCATTTGAACTATGAGGTCTTTGATCCATGTCACAACATGGTATGTAGGAAGCCTCCACGAGTTTCAAGCCCACCTGTCATTTATTCACGTCCAATTCATCCTCTTCCCGCATGATGTTAAACTGCATCCCAGTTCGACGGAAAACCGTTGTGACCCACCCAAACTACGAGGACTTTGATCCATGTCAAGGCATGGTACGTAGGAAGCCTCCCTAAGGTTCAAGCCCACCACCCATCAGACCAAGGTCCACCTTCACGTCGGTTCGCCAACGAATCCCCCTTTGAACTACGAGGTCTTTGATCCATGTCACGGCATGGTACGTAGGAAGCCTCCCAGAGGTTCAACCCCACCATCCATTGGTCATCCCGACACACCTTCATTTCAGTTCACCAGCACCCGGGCAGCCTAGTGAGTAAGCCCCACACCATCTGGACCTAGGTCCACATTCATGTCGGTTCGCTGACGACACCATCTGGACCTAGGTCCACATTCACGTTGGTTCGCTGACAACACCATCTGGACCTAGGTCCACATTCACGTCGGTTCGCTGACGACACCCATCAGACATAGGTCCACATTCACGTCGGTTCACTAACGACACCCATCGGACCAAGGTCCACCTTCACGTCGGTTCGCTGACGACACCCATCAGACCAAGGTCCACATTCACATCAGTTCGCTGATGATACCCATCGGACCTAGGTCCACATTCACGTCGATTCGCTAACGACACACATCGGACAAAGGTCCACATTCACGTCGGTTCACTGACAACACCCATCGGGCCAAGGTCTACATTCACTTCGGTTCACTGACGACATCCATCAGACCAAGGTCCACCTTCACGTCGGTCCATCGGCACCCTCCCGAACTACGAGGACTTTGATTCCCTACCACGAGGATACGTAGGAGGTCTCTTTGAGGATCAAGCCCAACTTCATCGTCGCGCTTGCGATGGTCCCATTTCATTCCCCCTCCACTTCCTTCAATTCTCCATCATCCACCCTGATTCTCACCCAGACTACCATATCCCGGCAAGACCATACCATTCTTCTCCTCTTCGCAGCCGCCCATGGGCTGGTCCCGGTATCGGCACCCCTTCAAGGGAAATTCCTTAATCCAATCCATTCCAGCTAATGCTCTGATCGGGCTGATCTGTCTCCGTTGGACGTTAAACTTGTGACCTACCTCGTGATAAACATGAGATGCCTGAGGAAAACCTCGGATTACACGCCCTTGGCCTAACCGTCTCTGCTGGACGTTAAACATGCGGCATACCCTGTGTTAAACACAGGAAGCTGAGGAAAACCTCAGATATATGTCTATGGCATATAATTCCCCACACTCGATGTGGGATGCCTCGGGCTTCCACACCCTTGAGAAGCCCCATAACAAGGGACAAAAGATAGACACGCCAGTTCCCCAACATACAGACATGCTACTGATGCCTCGACGTGACTACTCCCCCAACTGAAGGTTGTTGCCCTGACCGTACCCTTTGGCATGTCCTGACAGAAGCAGTGTAGTTAACTGGCGTCCATGGAAACATGTCACTGGGAAGGGTTTCATGAACAACATATTAAATCTATGAGGGAGACCCAGACTAGGTGATGAGTTCTAAGGAGGAATCCACAGAAGGAAGAACCGACATCCCATCATCCCGTTTCGATCAAGGAGAAAACGTCCCTGAATAAGGAGTGAATTTCACCCGCCTTTGGAAAGCAGGAATGCGGGGAAACAAATGCCACACGTCCTCCTCCGTAGATGGATGCGCGTGCGCCCCGGCACAAGCGTCGGAAACAGAAATGGTGAAACCGACGTGAAAATTATTCTCCTCAATGTGGAGATTAGTAGTGTTCGAGACACCAGTAGATTGACGCGTCACCGGATATAGATATCTGGCGCCGGGTCCCGCCACGAAAATGGAAGGACTGGCATGAAACTCACCGGAATTTGGGGCAGTAGAACATGGGGCATTCCATTTTGCAACGTGTTGGCGTGGATACTTCTTACAGACGTGGAGGATGGGATGATGCTGGGGCACTGGTTGTCAATCCTTTTCCTCGCAGTGCTGATGAGTTGATCTCTCTGTTTCCCAGGAACCTGGTTGCTGCTAGGGAGACGTGATCACCGCCCGCTCGCCTACGTAGGGGCAGGGGAAATACCGGCACGACCGCCCCACATGGCTCCATTGCTGCCACGGCGGCCTCTACATCCGTGAATATGGGGATCCCACGTCCCCTTTCCCCGTTAGAGATCATACAGCGAAGGGTGATCAGTAGCCTTGTACGCAGGTACAAGGAGGGAGGGGTCATCCCAACTTCGGATATGGCCCACCTGGACCTCGAGGCATCCAGGCCCCTCCGTCAACGCCGCCCTAACAGGCCACGCAGAGATCCCCTGCTCCCCACCCCAACGTTCAATCGTTTCGGGAGCCTGTCCTCGGAACGCCTCGATGACTCCTCGCCTTATGCTGATGAGATGGGTGATGTCCGGCTCGGCCCGCTTGGAGTCCCGATCCAAGGGCTCCAAGGAAGGGCTCCCATTCGACCGCGTCAGCACCGCCATCCGACTTCGCAGGAATAGCAGGTAGGCTATGCCCCTACACCACCTGTGCCAGCTCGTCTGACCCGACGTCAGCACTGGGCCCAGGCTGAGGACGCTCGCCAAGATACGTCGACGTCAACAACTACTGTGGCCCAAGCCACCACTGATGAACATCATGGAGTTCCTGCATACACTGAGCAGGGGCACTCCTTCACCCGACCAGGATCGAGGCCTCAGCCACCCCACGGGCAGGCTAGGTTGACTCTCAGGGTCGCAGGCCCGACCGATGATTGCTGCGAACCAATCTGCGATAACGTCACCCCATACGTAGGTCCTCTCCGTACCGCCATTCCACAGAGTGCGGGATTTCCCCACTCTGAAGCTCGTCATAGAGGTATGCCTCGTGATAACCCCATCCCGAAGGATGACCCGCCCCGCGGAAGTGACGCTCGACGCGGAAACCTCTCTCGCGCCAACTATACAGGGTATGGAGTCCCTCCTCCTACCCCCGACCGCCGATATGAAGGCACTTTCCATCCGGTCCTTCTCCAACTTGGGAGTGCTCCCTACATCCTCTCTGTAACTGGAGAAGGTCCTCCTCTCCCTAGCAACTCGAGGAGTGAAGGTCATCCTCGCTCTTCCTGCACCATCCATGGAGGTCCTCCCCATGTACCCTTCAAAATTTTCCCTGGTGCCCCTCGCACCCCAGCCACCTCGAGCGGGGGCCCTCTCTGCCATGGTTCCAGCACCACCCCAAGACTACATATTGAGAATCAACCTTGTCCCGAAGAGCCACCCTGGGGTAGAAGAGCGGGTTGTCGCTGCCATAGGAAGAATCTTGGGGGGGAGCGGGTGGAGATCAAACTAGCTCGTTTCTCGGATTCTGAAGCAGAATGCGACTCAGCGATGGAACCTTCTCCCCAATCCTCAGCATCAAGGACTAGGGAAGGAACCAGGAATGTCAGCCTCATTCTCTCGGAATGCGAGGTCCACCGGATTCCCACCTCTCTCCGTAGGTAGATCCAAGAGGAATAAATTGTGGAAATTCTGCAGGTGCCGACCATGCAATCACCACCATTGTCACCAGAAGCGCCCTCTACCTCTACCATAGATCACGGAGAGCTATTTTGGGGACCAACGGCTGTAGAGAAACGACATGACCTATCACCGGCAACCGCAAATCCTGCTCCTGAAGTTGTAGCTATCAGCCCATCGTATCGTGATATCATGGTCAGGTCACCTCACTCTTCATAGGATGGCCCGGAATTCGGCGGTCAGTCATCTCGTTCGCCGTATTCTCCGCTGCCAAGTTTAATGTCCCAGAGGTCCACCTCGGTATCGCTATTGGTCCCTTAGCCGCCCCCGGTTGACGAGTGGGGAAATATAAGGCCGGACCCCGAGTCCAAACCCAGGAGCTTCTGGAGCATTCACGCAGCAGATCACTTCCGGGAGAAGTTCTGGCAGACGGCGACGCCGAACTTTCGCGTACCAGAGTCCCTTACCCCAGAAGAAGTGGGGTGCTTTTGCCGAACCCTATGGGAGACACACTTCCGCCTTCGTTATGAGCGGGTGATGTACCCCAGAAGTCGAGAGCACTTTGAAGAAATTGGTGAGCAATGCCGCCTGATCAATTTGGCCACACTCCCTATGGCCCAGCGCCCTGATTCACCAGGCCGTCAGAGAACCCTTCAACAGAAATGTGTTCATAGTTTCAATGTACTCCGCAGAGTCATCAGGGAAGCTACCCCCCATGTGCAAGTCCGTGGATGGGGACACTATACCGCTCTCCTCTTCAGCTCTATCTGACGGCAGCCCGATTAGTTATGCGACATTGAGGACATGCCCTCGAGAGGGGTCGCAGTCCACATGGATGACATAGTGGACAAGGAAGACGATCTTGAATTTCTCGATGGAGACTTACCCCCCGAGGGCGTGCCGCGACTGCTGGACCCATCAGGGAGGGTTACCTGTCAGCAGAGGTACCTTCTAGGCCTCTATGTACCCACCGAGTCACTGGTACTCAGTCGAAATGCCTGTAAGGGTAAGGAGAATGTCGGAACTGTCAAGCCCTCCGACCCATTCGCCTCTACACAGAAGATGGAAAAAGATCCCGAGAAGGTCGTGTTACGCTAGAATCTTGTTGAGTAGAAGAGGCTGGTTGACGAACTCTTGGCCGAGCGCGCTGTAGAGCGGTGACCCGACTATGGTAATCCCAAGCCGGGGCAGCAGGGGTAGGAATAATTCCCCCCCAGTGAGATGCCTCCGGGAAAACCTGATCATGGCACTTCCACAGATAGGGCAGAAGCCGGAACTTACGGCAAGAGGGCGCGATACGTCTCGCCAAACCCTCCTGAATGACGGGGCAATCTAAAGAATCCAGTTCGGGTTCCCCCAGTCGCCCTACAGGCCGTTCCTCTAGTCGCTCCACGAGCTGCTGAATCCATCTACCTTGTCGAAGAACCTGGCAATGCACTTTTGATTAGGGATCCCCATCAAGAAAGGTACCCCCACCCGGATGATCTTTTAGCGGCACTCATAGCCCGCCTCGAAGCATTGGAAACGCGGCAGGTGGTAGTCCCACCAGATGTCAAGTCGTATCCCGCATGGGGTGGATGATATGCCCGCACCCCCGGGTTTTGGGAACCCCACTTTCTCACCCTTCAACGGGACAGGGGACCTGTCGCAGCACTTAGCCCATTTTTCTTCCAGGTGTGGCCCCATGCTGGGGACTCCGGCCCAGCAAGAAGCCGCCAAGCTCTGATGTTTCGTGCAGACATTGGAAGGTCCCGCATTCGTCTGGTACAACCAGCTCCCTATCGGATTGGTGACCGGTTGGGAGGATCTCCTCCAGTAGCTCTTATACCAGTTCAGCTCCACCACGTGGAAGACCAGCATTGCAGACCTCTTCAAGTGCAAGCAAATGCCTGATGAGCGAGTCGCAGATTTCATCGCCCGGTGGAAGGGACTTACATACTCCCTCGACATGCCACTGACTCAGGAGAAATTACTGACGATGTGTGTAGGGAACATTAAAACGGAGATGGTACCTTCCCTGATTATCCAGAACTACCTTGGAGGGTTTCGATATTTCTCATATATGGCTCAGCACCTTGAGGAGGCTCTGCAACAGGCTAGTCAGGCACGTTTGTTTCCCCCTGTGATCCCGTCCAGGAGGGCTACCAGAGCCGAACCTGCCGCGGTGGCCCAAATAGAAGCCCCAAGGTAGTTGGAATTACTGTCGGTGGCACCATCCCCGCAACCCCGCAGAGGTCCTCCACCTCAAGCGTAGGCTCCTGCCTAGCAGCGACCACCTCAGAATCGACAGGTTCCCCCGCGCAATGCACCACCACCACCTAGGCAATACAATCCGGCGCTGCCTCTTTGGCAGGCCCCTCGTTAGGGCCAGGGCCCCAGGGCCCCCTATCTAGAAAGAAGGAACCAGACTTATTCGTTCTACGAAAATCAGGTCCCTGGATACTTCTGAAGTGCTCTAGAGCAAGGGATTGTGCGGCTACCCGAGTGTAGAAGTCCGGAGGAGGTGAATCTTACCGATCACCCCAACTACTGTCCTTATCATCGGATTCTGGGGCACACCCTCAAGATATGCTATGTGTTTAAAGACTAGCTCCAAGACCAGGTCAACAACAACATAGTCAAGTTGGGCCCGGCACCAACACAAGTAGCGGGTGTCTTTGCAGGGTGAGAGATCGGTAGTGACAGCGAAGGCGAGTGGCAGCAGGTTCCCAGCCGCGGGTCCCAGAAATACGATGACTAGATGACTCAAAAAACTGTCTTCTATGCCCATGGTATCATCCGGGCACACCTGAAGCAGCCAGAACCTTCAGAAGGAGTAGCCAGTACCTCTGCATCGCCTTCACAGTCGAACTCTTCCCAAAAGGGAAAGCGGCGATGACGCAAGAAGAAACAACGTGCTCCGCTGGTGCTGTCGTCATCCCGCACTCTTGGAAACTTTATGCCCCCTGAAATGGGGATTCCTCCCAGAATCTGCCCGGTAGTGGATGACTCGTAGAGCGATATCCAGGGGTACGCTTCGGTTAACACCGTGGAGCTGGTAAAGCCCTATATGACTCCCGACGAAGGGGAACTCCAGGCGATCCTCCCCAACATCCCCAGACGACGTCAACGTCAGCAGAACCACAACCAAGCCGGTCGTCGAGGCACATCAGCGGGAACATTCAGTCAGGCTGTGCACGCGACTGAGACCAGACAGCAGGCTCAGTGCAAAGCTCAGCACGCGCAACCCCATCTGACGCCCTCAGCTCTACCTCCACCGCCGTTTGTGCTACTAGATCAGGAAGAGCTTTCTCGTTCGTATCACAGCCAGTATTTCTTGGCTACAGGCCAGTCTCCGCTGTCTGATCCTAGTCTGGTGACTACTCTCTAGGCTTCAACTAGTAGGCAGCAGGATGTACCCAGTACTAGCCATCCACCGGTTTAATCGGCAGGACCCGTTATGCCTCCAACTGCTGAACGACCTCCTGTAAGCAGATGTTCGTGCTTGGCACGAAATTATGATGTCCTGAAGCACCTGGCTGGCATTCCATCAAGTCTTTATATCCTTGAGTCCCTTCGCATATCGTTTAAAATGCGCGAACAACTTCTCGAGGCCCTAAGGAGACCCCTTCAGTTTGAGACGGAGGTAGCAGCTGTGGAAGCCTTCAACGCTAAGAAAATTGAGAACGCCGATTGTCAGTCGGTTATCTCGTTCTCCGGTGAAGATGAGGACCCTCATATACAGGGTCATATTCGCCCGCTGTACATCACTGGACACTTCAATGGTGTGGAAGTCTGCTGCTGCCTCATTGACACGGGTTCTAGAATCAACCTAATCCTGACTCAGACACTGCAAAAGCTGGGTCTGTCTGAAGATGATTTAACTCCCTCTGACCTCAGAATCCAGGGATACGACAGGACCAAGAAAACCCCATTCAGCAAGATCCGCCTGAAGACTCAGTTCGGTGGCTTAATTTCCAGCACCGAGTTCATGGTCGTCTCTCAGGACACCACCTACAATGCGTTGATGGGTAGGACATGGCTCCATCTGCATGCAGCAGTCCATTCATCGTATCACCAGTGCCTCAAATACTCCTTCAATGGTCGAGTAGGCGTGCTCCAAGGAGATGTGTCTCCTTTCTCCTATTGTGAGGCCCGCTATCTTGATTCTGATTATTACAAGAGTAAGGATAAGAAAATCCTAGTAAGTGAGGATGAACCCGCCCCGGTCACAAGTGATCCTTGGGCAAGCAAGGATGACGCCTACATCCTCCCGATCCACCGATTAGAGGCCACGACCCCCGACATGGGGCAATGTTTTGTTATTTCAAGTATGAAAGGAAGGCATGTTCCCATGTCCATGTGATGGTGGAAAATCACCTCGTACTCCTACACCAACCCGGATCAGGTGATCCCGGAGCCTCCTACCCCTGTGCGGTACCAGAATTTCAAGCTTTTGACAACGACGGTACGCCATACGTGTCTCTTCTGCCAGGCTGGAATCAACCGACTTAGGTCGAAACGTCACCACTGCTTTGATTTCATCAAACGTGGCCCCTTAGGCCGAAGGCCAGATGGGATAGGGTCGACTGCCTTCATTTATATGGTCTCAATGGCGAGTGAGTCTCCTGATATGATGACCACTACTGCCCAAGCCGGCACCAGCTGACCCTCAGGTTTTGATAGCCCAGATGTATCTCCCGTTGCAGGAAATCCCCCCACGGGTGGAGAGGAGGACTTGGAGGATGCTCCCCCCGCCTTAGAGGAAGGCGTCTCTACCACGATTGATGAACTGGTACAGGTGATCCTTGGTAGCGATGCAGATGTGAGACTCACATTGATCAGTGCAGCTATGTCCCCCGAGGAGCAACAGAGGTACGTAGACTTTCTCAAGAAACACCGTGATGTGTTTGCCCGGAGTTACAACAAGACGCCAGGACTAGATCCCCAGGTAGTCGTTCACCACCTAGGCCTCCCATCAAACCATCGCAGGTTCAAGCTGCCTCCCAGGAAAATGAACCCTTCTCAAGGTTCTATGGTTGAGGCCAATGTTGATAAGCTTATCAAATCCAACTTCGTTAAGGAAGTCCAGTACCCCATGTGGCTTGCCAACATTGTGCCAGTCAGAAAGAATAATGGGAAGATCAGGGTCTGCATCGACTTCCGTGATCTCAATCGCTACTGACCAAAGGATGACTTCCCCCTCCCATTGACTGAGTTATTGATTGATGCCACAGCCGAGTTCCAAGCTCTCTCTTTCATGGATGGGTATTCCGGGTACAACCAGATCCGGATGGCCCCCGAGGACGAGGATTACACTCCCTTCAGGGCTCCCCAAGGTACCTTTTTCTACCAGGTTATGACCTTCGGCTTGAAAAATGTAGGTGCCACTTATCATAGGGCCATGCATCGCATATTCAAGCCGATTCTCGGGACGCTGGTGGAATGCTACGTAGATGAACTAGTGTTCAAATCATTCCAGTGCCATGACCATCTCAAATACCTTTAGCAAGTGTTCGGTTTCCTCTGTTCCCATCACCTGAAGATGAACCCGTTGAAGTGTGCCTTCAGGGTCACCTCTGGGAAGTTTCTTGGCTTTGTTGTTAGATACCAAGGCATTGAAATTGACCCAGAGAAGATCAAGGCCATCATCCAAATGCCTCCCCTGAGCAATATTCGGGAACTTTGAGGTCTCCAAGGCCACATAGCCTATATACACTGATTCATCACGAATCTGGCTGGCAAGTGTAAGCCCTTTTCCCAGCTCATGAAGAAAGGCGCCGCTTACGAATGGGATGAAGAGTTTCGGACCGGCTTCGAGGAAATCAAGCAGTATCTGCTACAACCTCCGGTTTTGATGCCACCTGTATCTGGAAAGCTGCTGGTCCTTTACGTGACCACCCTAGAACGGTCCCTCGGTGCACTTCTCGCCTTGAAGAATAACGAGGGTACTAAGAACTGTCTCTACTATATCATTCGCATGATTCTCGATACGGAGGTCAGATACTCCCCTATTGAAAAGAGCTGCCTTGCGCTCGTCTTTACCGTACAAAAGTTGCGGCATTACCTGCAGCACCATGAGGTACAATTGGTCTCTCGGTTAGACCCAATGAAGTACATCCTAAACCGCCCCATGTTGACTGGCCGACTAGCGCGGTGGGCAGTGATCCTCTAGCAGTTTGACATCTTGTTCGTGCCGCAGAAGTCCATTAAGGTACAAGCGTTGGAATACTTTTTAGCCGCCCACCCAACCTCCGTGGATCAGTCCTCGGACCTGGATTTTCCTGATGAGGTGATCCTCTCAGTCGATCATGCAATCCAGCTCAGCTAACAAGGAGAGGAGGGGTTACTCTCGCCTGCTACCCTTCTGGCCACGCCACTCGCCGGTGAAAGTAACACTTTGTCTGCCTAAGTCTGAAAACATGACCCTTACCTGGAAGCAATCGATGACGGTACATAAAGAGAATAGCCAGTTAATGCCTAGGATGAAATAGTATGGTTGTATCTGCAACAGTAGGAGATCCCTAACTGAATGATGTGGCCTTATCATCAGTCTACATCCTCGACAAACATATAACAAGTCGGTCTGACCTCCGACTGGTGTGCTCAACACCAGGGGCACTGGAAGTCTCTCGGCATCTAGACCCAAAGCATGATCCATACTGGGTGTAAAAAAGGAGTGTGAAGCTCCTGTATCGAACAAGGCATAAGCAAGGGTACTGAACAAACTGATCGTACCTCGAACAAATTCTGGTCCTGCTGAAACCGCTGCCTCTGCAGTGTGAAACTGCCCATGCCCGGTTCCTATGCCTCTCGGCTATCGGCCACCTCCCCGACCACACCCTGGTCGAGGTCCCTGAGGAGTGCCCTGAGGTCGGCCTCCCCCTGCAACATCTACCCTTGGAGGAGCAGGAGCTCGCTGACCCTGCTGCTGCTGTTGGAAAGGCCTCGCTGGATACTGCTGCTGTTGAGGCGGGTACTGAACCTGCCCTCCACCGCCGTACTACACTCTATCTGGGCACTGATTCCGGAGGTTCCCATGGTTCCAAAAGATGTAGCATCTCGGACCTGGGCCCGAAGAGAAAGGGAGGGCCGGGAGATCGGAACTGGAACTGTTGGGGCCTACTCTCTGCCGGTCGAAACCTAGAGGGCCCTGATGCTGGAGGCCTGGTGCTGGCGGCCTTCCCCTTCGATGATCCCAGCTGGATCCCCTCTTGTGACACGCCACCCAGCGTGTGCATCCTCTCCACTACCTCTGCCTTATTCTGGACCTACAAGTATGTCGGCAAGGTGAAGGGGTAACATCGTACTGGAGGGAAGGTCATAGTGCCTCCTCTAAACGTCTCGCTCGAGACTCCTCATCCGGAAAGAGGTCCGGAGAAAAGCAGAGGAGATCCTTGAACTTGATCCCCAGCTCCCTTACTGACATATTCCCCTACTAGAGGGAGAGCATCTCCTGCCTCTTCTCATCTTTCATCGTAGAAGAGAGGAATTCCACCCGGAACTCCTTCTAGAAATCAGCCCATGCCACCTCAGCCTCTCTCCTCTCCCCCAGGTAGAGTTTCCACCACTGAGGCGCTGCTCCCCGCATCTGGCTCACGGCCAGAGGAACCCAGTACTCCTTCAGAGCCCGAATCAAGCCAAAAGCTATCACCAGCTCCTCTAGACAACTCTCTGTCTTCATGTCTGACGTGCAGCCCTCGTACTTCCCGAGGGTTTGTTGCTGAAAGGCTCGAAGCGTCTTCTGGCACTGATCATCCTCCTCCTCTTGATCAACCCTCTGCTGATCGTCCACATCAACCTCCTGGGCCTTGATCACCCGCACCACTCGTGGTCGTCTCCCAAGTGCCATAGCTGCAAGGTAAACAACGAATGCCTAAGCCCAAGTAGTGCAGAATATTGTTCTTAAATTTTCTTAAACTTCTTATTTATTTCAATCCCCAAACACCCCAGAAACACGAGAACACAAGTCATTATGATGCATGTACCTTTCCAAGGGTCTCAACCCTACAATCAGTGTAGCCTCACTTGGTCGTTCAGTAGGTCCAGAGTCCTTGCATCAGATCATGGGGGTCCTAAAATCCCATGTCCTAGCCGGTCTTCCCTGGCCTAACTCACGCAGCAAGGTCACCCAACATTGTTTCCCTAACATCCTATGCAATCATCACTGTTCCTAACTCCAGACTCCATACTATCTCTCAACCTACTCCTCTGATACCATTCTGTCATGACCCGCCTTCACCAAAAGGAGGGAAGGGTCAGCATATTTCTAAGCCCTTCCTTCTTTAAGTTGAAGAAGAGATAATGAACCTCAAAACCAGCCTTCAATAGGTCATGGAGTGGAGACCAGTGCCAAGGGTATAGAATTTCACACAAAATGGAAGGCATTACCCTTTTTATTTTTATAGGAACGAGAGATAAGATAGAAACCCCAACAATACTCAAGATGAAAGTGAAGGAAAATCCAAAAGTAACCCATTCCCATATGCATGTTCAACCATAAATAATACAACTCAAAAAAACTCCAAAGGTAAAGTACCAAGAAAAGGAAAATGACAACAGAAACTACCCCAAAGTCTGCGCTAGTATGGTCCTGCATGATCCCTGAAGTCCTCCTAGAAACCTGAAAAAAAAAATTATATACGTAGGGTGAGCATACAAGTACACTCAGTAGGGAAAACCAAAGACTCTCGTGTACAAGTGAGGAGACAATCTAATGCCCGTGGAAAAAGAGATAACCAAACACCCCACAAGGAAAAGCTATCCACCCAAACCTCACCAAGGTACGCTCCCCAAATAACGCAAGTCAAGTAACATATAGTAATAACACATCGATATTTGGGTACCCCGCGCCACTTTCCAACTGGTTATTGAAGACATCCTACACATCGAACCAATCCCACTATTCTCACCACAGTCCCACTGCCAAACCCGCCCACACACTCATGGGCCACAACCACACATTCCACCCGCAAACACCTGGGCCACAATCGTTATCCTGCTCGCAGACACCTAGGCCACCGCAACCTCACGTAACCATGCCCGCAAACACCTAGGCCAGAAAAACCACTACCACACCCGAAGACACCTGGTCCAGAAAGCTACCGTCACGCCCGAAGACACTTGTGCCTCATTCTGAAGATACTTGGGAACAACCTGCCCGTAAACACCTGGTCCAACCACCACAACTACCCCGCCCGAAAATTCTTAGGCTAATAATGGACCTCAGGCCATCACAACCTGCCCGAAGATACTTGGGCTATCCAGGAAAGGGAGTAGAAAGGAGCTAATAACCAGCCACTAATAGAAGTGTTGGGAAAACACCCTCCCCCATGAAATGGGGGTGTTCAACACTAAGTGCTCAACTTGGGTGGGGAGCGAATAAGAAACATAAGAACTACAAATATAAGTATAATTTAAAATAACTCAACCCAACCTAGGGTTTCCAAATCCAATCCAAGCACAAGCACACTCGTCCCTATTCATAGGAAGCATACTGCTTACAACCAAGTCACAACTCATCCCCAGAACCAATTCCCATTTAAGCTATTCTTGATTCCATGTTCAAGTAATCTCATTTAAATACAGTTCTACACTACTAGGCAACTAACAACATAAACACAAACCAAGGGAAAAAGTTACAGCCAATAACAATTTAAGCATTCACACACGGTTCTTTTGCAAAGTCACAACAAAAAAGGGATAAGTGAGATCCCTCGAAGTACTAGAACCAAAGAAAACCCCGAGATACAGCCCTATGTTCCCAAAATCTAGGAGATAACATTTCACAACAATAGAGGATCCCACCCCAATTCGTGATATAACACTACTAGAAAAACAGGTATTTGCGACGGGCGATTTGCGACGGGGGCCCGTCGCAAATCACCCGTTGCGGAAAACGCCGTCGCAACAACAACTATTTGTGACGGGCCCATCGCTAAAGCTAGTAGTTGTGACGGGGATACTTCCCGTCGCAAATCTTACTCCGTATTTTTTGTAAAAACTTTTAAAAGAGTAATTGCAATGGGGCCCGTCGCAAATACTGTTTTTTAGAAAAAAATAAAAAACTATTATTAAATTATTTTAATGAATATAATAATAATAATAATATTTGCGACAGGCATAGTATCCTGTCGCAAATACTATAAAAAAAATAAAAAAAATAAATTATTAATAAATTTTTTTAATTAATATAATAATAATCCAATTATAATTCAAAAATAAAAAATAATAAAATATTAATAAATGATTTTAATTAATATAATAATAGAATTATAATTCACAAATAAAAATAATAAATTATTAATAAATTATTTTAATTAATATAATAATAATAGAATTATAATTCAAAAATAAAAAATAATAGAATATTAATAAATTATTTAATTAATATAATAATATTTGAATTATAATTCATAAATAAAAAAAATATTAATAAGTTATTTTAATTAATATAAAAATAATAGAATTATTTTACATTCAAATATTAAAATAATTCAAATATTACAAAAAAAATATAATTAAATTATAATATTATAAAATTTTAATATATATATAAAATTTAATATTATAAAATATAAATAATATTATTATTCATATTAATATTTTATAATGAGACAGAAACTACGAATAGAAAAAAATTCATATTTGATTTTACAAACTTTATAACATAAAAAAACTCTAATCTGAAGGAGGGGGGGGATCTGCAGATGCCGGTGGAGGAAACTCCATCCCTAAAGCATGAGTGAGTCGGCGCATGTACTCCATCTGCTCCTGGTGCTGCTGCTGCCACCGACTCATCTGCTCCTCGTATAGCTGCTGCTGACGTCGACGCTCCTCCTCATGATGCTGCTGCTTCTGAAGCATCTGCTCCTGCTCCTGTCGGAGACTCTCTATCAGTGCAGTCTGAGATTGCAACTGATCCTGATACTGTGTAGCAGAAGAAGATGCACGAGCTCCTCTCGAGCTGGACGCCGACATCGCAACACTGCCATAATAATCTCTGGGAGTCAGTCGAGAGCTAATACCAACTACCCGGCCCTTCTCGAAGGCATACTCGGTGGCCTGCATCCATGCCGCCTCATCAAACTGATGGCCAGTGGTCTGATCTGATGACTCGGCCTAACTCTCAGGCCGGGTCTGTGACGCTGCGGCCTCATATGACTCCTGTAGTTTCAATTTAAAATTAAAATTGTGAATATATTATATGCAGTTAATTTTTAAACTTGAAAACAAATAATACTGACCACGATGTGATGCTGACGATCACCTCTGAGCTCCCCAGTAGCAGGATCACTATACATCCTCTGATATACGTCGTACTCTGTAATATCGGAGTGCTCGACAGCCTATAAGAATAAAAAATAAACTGTTAATATTTATAGTTATATAAAATATTTATAAATAATGTACGTACCAGATGTTGTCTATGAGTACTAAAAGAACGACTCCCAGCTCGATAAGTCACCTCCTGTCTCCCCCGATTCTGCCTCCCCACTGATGATCTCCTCTGAAAGGCACCACTCAACTAGTACGCACATAATCCATCCCATACATGGGATGAAATGTACTCTGGTCGGTGTGCTCTACATGACTCGTCAAAATCTGACACTCCTGCTTTCTTCGTGGCAGCTTTTCTTAAATTGTGCAAAAACTGACGAAAGCAATCACGCATGGCCACCTCCCATGCCTTGTGGATGGCGTCACGCATGGTATCCTCGATCGGATACCATAAACCCTACAAATAAATCAAAATATCAAGTTAGAAATGAAATAATTTTCAAAATAAAAATTATTTATTTACGTGCGTACCAACCAATGGCCGAACATGGCCTGCTGCACATCAATGGGAATATGCTCCCATGTGGTCCACGACTAAGAGAAATAGTTGCGCAAAATAGTGCTTCCCTGTCCGACTGCTATATGCGGAAAACTGTAAAAATAATAAACATTTATTATGTGAATAGATTAATGAAATCTTAGTCAAATCCACATATTATCACACAGGTTATCACACTTATGTATGCGTGGATCAAACCCAAGACGTGGACGTCGCTCAGGGACGGGGTCAGGAATCATCAATCGTGCAAGACCGCGCCCCCTCCACGTACTCCCTGGAGCGCCTGCAGGCTGAGGGTCATCTGCCAGCAACTCATCCGCATCGAAAGGCAGTTCAGCATCCGCCAACTCATGAAATGTGGCGTCGTCCATCTGAAACAGAAAATGTTAATGTTGTTAGCAAATAATTGATAATTACTATTATATATACATATATACATATTATGATTCTATATAAATACCATGGAATTCTATCAGTGTTCATCTTCACCATCATCTTCATATATGTCAATGTCATCTTCATATTCCTCCTCAACATCATCGATATCCATTCGAGTTACAGTTACTTCATCTCTTACCATTTCAAATTCATATGTGACATCATTAACATCATCGTCATCACCGACTCTTAAATGTGGGGTGTCGTCATCGATACTCATGTCTCTTTGTAAAAAAGATTGATTTTGAGTACTCTCTTTAAAAACTTCAATTCTTTGCACATTAGTGAAATCACATTCACTTTGACTAAACTGATTGTCTCGAATTTTGATTTTTATTACACTCCACCAATCAGTCAAGTCTCTTGATGTAGAACAGTACTTTGCGTAATAAACTTGATGTGCCTGTTGAGGCAATAAGAATGGTTCATTTACTGCGAGAACACTTTTACATTTAATATCGATGATTCCATGAGTCGGATGAACACACACGCCTCTCTCTGTATCCAACCACCGACATTTGAACATGGTTATGTAATGTTGTCCAAGATAACAGAGTTCAATGATTTCATCAAGTATGCCATAAAATTCATCTTCATTTTCTCGATGATGAGATCCTCTCAATCTAACTGCACTGTTCATTGTTTTTTTCGATTCCCCATATGCATGTGTGTGAAATCAAAATCCATTCACCACATATGCATTATAAATTTTAACAAGTTTGGAAGGTGGGTTACTCAATATACACAGCCGTTTGTCAATTTTATCAGCATGTCGAGACACCTGAAAATTTGTGAAATAATTATCAATATAGTAAACTATACATTGAATGAGTTGCTAAAAGATAAAGAATTTATGTTACCAGTTTTTGAAACCACTGAGAGAAATTTTTCAGTCGACGTTCTTCGAGAGCAGCTGCTGTAATTTGTGGAATTTGTTTCTTGATATGATTATCATACAACCTATAAAAACCAAAGTTATTTACTGTAATATAAATGATAGAATAAGTGATATAAACACTTACAGTACAACTGATGTCATCTCTTCACAGTTGAGCAGAACATATGTATGAGCTCTATGATGTTCATCATCCGAAAGCCAGCGTTCATAAACTCCACCAAAACCAAGCTATGGCTGGTTGAAAACAGATAATTGATTGTCAATTTCATCAATATTCCTCTCGTTCCGTCCCATTCGGTTGTGTTTTGAAGGATACTCAGATTCAAAATAATGGGAGCAGAAAAAAGATATTTCCTCTTGCAAATAAGCTTCTGCAATAGATCCTTCAACAGATGCTTTGTTACGTACTTTTCTTTTCAATTTTTGCATGCATCTTTCAAATGGGTACATCCATCGAAACTGTACTGGACCTCCACATTTGGCTTCATATAGAAAATGTAACATCAAATGTTCCATTGAGTCGAAGAAAGACTGCGGAAATATTTTTTCCAGTTTACATATAATTACAACAACAACTTTTTCAAGTTTGTCTAGGGCATCATAATCTGTTGTAGTCACACAAATTTCCCGAAAAAAATGAGACATGTCTGTTATGGAATCTCAAATCACAGAATTCAACAGACCTCTTAATCCAATGGGTAGAAGTCTTTCCATTATAACATGACAATCAGGACTTTTTAATCCAGTAATATGACCATTCTTTACACATCTACCCAAATTGGAAGCACAACCATCTGGAAGTCTCAAATCTACAATCCACTGACAAAATAATAAACGGTTTTCTTTAGACAGTGTATAAGCTGCTTTTGGTTTCAGTAACCTTTCTGTTCTCACATTCTCAAACAGTTCCAATTCTGGACGCCTGCAAATTTGGGCAAGATCTAAACGTGCATTTACATTGTCTTTGATCTTTCCTGGCGTATCCAAAACTGTATGAAACAAATTATCAAAACAGTTCTTCTCAATATGCATGACATCTAACATGTGTCGGACCAACAAATCAGACCAATATGGCAAATCCCAAAATATGCTACGTTTAATCCAATTGTGTTATTTCCCAAAATGAGAAATTTTCTATTGGTTTATTGTGGGACCAAAAGTGATGGGAGGTAATGAAAATACAACTGATTTTAACTACGAACCTGATAGCATTTTTGGAGGTCCACCCCTTTCAACTGTTCCTTTTCTGAAATGAGATCTGTTTCTGCGAAAAGGATGATCAGCTGGAAGAAATCTGCGATGACAGTCAAAATAACAAGGTTTCTTTCCATGAATGAGCATAAATGATTTTCTCTCTCCCATATAGTAAGGACATGATTTCTGACCATGTGTACTCCATCCAGATAACATCCCATAAGCCAGTAAGTCACTAATTGTCCACATTAATGCTGCTCTCAGTATAAAATTCTGTTTCGTTGCAATATCATATGTACTGACACCAGTACTCCACAATAAACTTAATTCATCAATCAATGGTTTCAAATAAACATCAATATTTTTCTTCGGATGTCCTGGAATTAGTAAAGTCAAAAAGATATATGGCTCCTTCATCAACATCCATGGAGGTAAATTGTACGGAGTTAAAAAAATAGGCCAACATGAATATTGACTACCATAAGATCCGAACAGACAGAAACCATCAGTGGAAAGGCCCAGTCGAACATTTCTAGCTTCTAAAGCAAAGGATTCATGCACTCTATCAAAATGTTTCCATGAATCACCATCGGCTGAATGATTTAAGATTTTATCGGTTGAAATATTCTCTTTATGCCATGACATCATTGTCACTGTATTCTTAGACATGAATAAACGCTGAAGTCTGGATGTAAGCGGAAAATATCTCAACTGTTTTACAGGAATCAAACCAGACTTCCCATGTTGTCCTTCTTTATATCTCAGTTTCCCACATGTGGGACAACTATCCAACGACTCATTTTCCCCAGAATATAAAATGCAGTCATTTGAACATGCATGAATCTTATGAAAAGTAAGTCCCAAATTTCGAACCAGCCTCTTACTCTCATAGTAATTTGCAGGAAAAACATTTCCTTCAGGTAACAGTGTTTTAAGCAAAGAAAATATCTGGTCAAAACAGGTGTTTGACATTCCGTTATCTGATTTGATAGCCATAAATTTTGCAACTGCTTCTAATTTTCTCATCTTGCAGCCAGGATATAATGCATCCTCAACAGACCTCAACAACTCATAAAATTGAGACGGTGCCAACTCAGGATTTGAAGCTATATCAGCCAGAGTTTCTGTATGTTGAACAGATGAACCTGCAACATCATATACTAAATCTTGAAACCGGGATGGATCCGGAATCAAGTTGGTATCACCTACTATGGAACTGCGTTCACCGTGTTGATACAAAAAAACATAATCTAGTTGAAAACCAAAACGAAAGAGATGTCCCCCCACTTTGTCAAACGTGTCAAACGTTCTCAATGCACATTTTCTACAAGGGCATTTTATTTTTCCTTCTGAAACAAATTATGGATTTGAGGCCGCAAATGATAAAAAAGTCTCCACACCCTCTACATATACTGGATTTAAACCAGAACCGGTTGGATTTCTACGCTGATTTATCCATATGCAGTCACCTAATAATGATTGTTGATGACCTCGTTGTTCCATATTTTTCTATAAAATATAAAATCATTACTGGTTTTGAATAATTTGTTAGAAAAAACACTCAAGCAAGGATAATTATAGAGTTTACACCATACACGACTGACGCAAACGTTTTAATAAGATAGACCTAAAAGTTGACCCTTTAAGAATTGAATATGTTGAGAATAAAGCAAAACCTGTTACAAATGTTGATAATTTTAATATTATATAAATTTTTTATTATTTTCATAGTACTAATATTATTGGTAATTATTCCTAATTATTGGTAATTATTCTTAATTATTGGTAATTATTCCTAATTATTGGTAATTATCGGTAATTAAAGGTAATTATTGGTAATTATTGGTAATTATTAGTAATTATTACTAATTATTGGTAATTATAACTAATTATTGGTAATTATTACTAATTATTACTAATTATTACTAATTATTGGTAATTATTACTAATTATTGGTAATTATTACTAATTATTACTAATTATTACTAATTATTGGTAATTATTAATAATTATTACTAATTATTACTAACTATTGGTAATTATTACTAATTATTACTAATTATTACTAATTATTGGTAATTATTACTAATTATTACTAATTATTGGTAATTATTACTAATTATTACTAATTGTTACTAATTATCGGTAATTATTGGTAATTATTGGTAATTATTCCTAATTATTGATAATTATTACTAATTATTGGTAATTATTACTAATTATTACTAATTATTACTAATTATTGGTAATTATTGGTAATTATTCCTAATTATTGGTAATTATTCCTAATTATTGGTAATTATCGGTAATTATTCCTAATTATTGGTAATTATTACTAATTATTGGTAATTATTCCTAATTATTGGTAATTATTCCTAATTATTGGTAATTATTCCTAATTATTGGTAATTATTACTAATTATTGGTAATTATTACTAATTATTTCTAATTATTGGTAATTATTCATAATTATTCCTAATTATTACTAATTATCGGTAATTATTGGTAATTATTGGTAATTATTCCTAATTATTAGTAATTATTACTAATTATTGGTAATTATAGGTAATTATTCCTAATTATTGGTAATTATTCCTAATTATTCCTAATTATTACTAATTATCAGTAATTATTGGAAATTATTGGTAATTATTCCTAATTATTGGTAATTATTACTAATTATTGGTAATTATTACTAATTATTGGTAATTATTACTAATTATTACTAATTATTACTAATTATTGGTAATTATTACTAATTATTACTAATTATTACTAATTATTGGTAATTATTACTAATTATTACTAATTATTACTAATTATCGGTAATTATTACTAATTATTACTAATTATTGGTAATTATTCCTAATTATTACTAATTATTACTAATTATTGGTAATTATTCCTAATTACTGATAATTATTCCTAATTATTGGTAATTATTCCTAATTATTGGTAATTATCGGTAATTATTGGTAATTATTGGTAATTATTACTAATTATTGGTAATTATTACTAATTATTGGTAATTATTACTAATTATTACTAATTATTGGTAATTATTCCTAATGATTACTAATTATTACTAATTATCGGTAATTATTGGTTATTATTAGTAATTATTACTAATTATTGGTAATTATTACTAATTATTGGTAATTATTGGTAATTATTCCTAATTATTGGTAATTATTCCTAATTATTGGTAATTATCGGTAATTATTGGTAATTATTGGTAATTATTACTAATTATTGGTAATTATTACTAATTATTGGTAATTATTACTAATTATTACTAATTATTGGTAATTATTCCTAATTATCGGTAATTATTACTAATTATCGTTAATTATTGGTAATTATTGGTAATTATTACTAATTATTTGTAATTATTGGTAATTATTCCTAATTATTGGTAATTATTCCTAATTATTGGTAATTATCGGTAATTATCGGTAATTATTGGTAATTATTGGTAATTATTACTAATTATTACTAATTATTGGTAATTATTACTAATTATTACTAATTATTGGTAATTATTACTAATTATTACTAATTATTACTAATTATCAGTAATTATTACTAATTATTACTAATTATTGGTAATTATTCCTAATTATTACTAATTATTACTATTTATTGGTAATTATTCCTAATTATTGGTAATTATTCCTAATTATTGGTAATTATTCCTAATTATTGGTAATTATTCCTAATTATTGGTGATTATCGGTAATTATTGGTAATTATTGGTAATTATTACTAATTATTGGTAATTATTACTAATTATTGGTAATTATTACTAATTATTACTAATTATCGGTAATTATTGGTAATTATTGGTATTTATTACTAATTATTGGTAATTATTACTAATTATTGGTAATTATTGGTAATTATTCCTAATTATTGGTAATTATTTCTAATTATTGGTAATTATTCCTAATTATTGGTAATTATCGGTAATTATGGGTAATTATTGGTAATTATTACTAATTATGGGTAATTATTACTAATTATTGGTAATTATTACTAATTATTACTAATTATTGGTAATTATTCCTAATTATCGGTAATTATTACTAATTATCGGTAATTATTGGTAATTATTGGTAATTATTACTAATTATTGGTAATTATTACTAATTATCGGTAATTATTGGTAATTATTCCTAATTATTGGTAATTATTCCTAATTATTGGTAATTATCGGTAATTATTCCTAATTATTGATAATTATTGGTAATTATTAATAATTATTACTAATTATTGGTAATTATTACTAATTATTACTAATTATTGGTAATTATTCCTAATTATTACTAATTATTAATAATTATTGGTAATTATTGGTAATTATTGGTAATTATTGGTAATTATTGGTAATTATTGGTAATTATTACTAATTATTACTAATTATTGGTAATTATTCCTAATTATTGGTAATTATCGGTAATTATTGGTAATTATTGGTAATTATTACTAATTATTACTAATTATTACTAATTATTGGTAATTATTACTAATTATTACTAATTATTGGTAATTATTCCTAATTATTACTAATTATTACTGATTATTGGTAATTATTCCTAATTATTGCTAATTATTCCTAATTATTGGTAATTATTACTAATTATTGGTCATTATTACTAATTATTGGTAATTATTACTAATTATTACTAATTATTACTAATTATTGGTAATTATTACTAATTATTACTAATTATTACTAATTATTGTTAATTATTACTAATTATTACTAATTATTATTAATTATTGGTAATTATTACTAATTATTGATAATTATTCCTAATTATTACTAATTATTACTAATTATTTGTAATTATTCCTAATTATTGGTAATTATTCCTAATTATTGGTAATTATTCCTAATTATTGGTAATTATCGGTAATTATTGATAATTAGTGGTAATTATTACTAATTATTGGTAATTATTACTAATTCTTCCTAATTATTACTAATTATTACTAATTATTACTAATTATTACTAATTATTACTAATTATTACTAATTATTGGTAATTATTCCTAATTATTACTAATTATTACTAATTAGTGGTAATTATTTGTAATTATTACTAATTATTACTAATTATTACTAATTATTGATAATTATTGATAATTATTACTAATTATTATTAATTATTGGTAATTATTACTAATTATTGGTAATTATTACTAATTATTGGTAATTATTACTAATTATTACTAATTATTCCTAATTATTGCTAATTATTGGTAATTATTCCTAATTATTGGTAATTATATGAATAATTACCAATAATTAGGAATAATTATCAATAATTAGGAATAATAACATTATTAGTATATTTTATTATTAATATTAAAATAATATCATTTTCTATATTATATACAATTCTCCTTTCATCAGTGTGTTTTCTGTCTCCACATGTAATATTTGTATGTGGAGACAGAAAACACACAGATGATAGGAGAATTGTATATAATATAAAAAATTATATTATTTTAATATTAATAATAAAATATACTAATAATGTAATAATGTTATTATTCCTAATTATTGGTATTTATTACAAATTATTAACATTTATTCTTAATTATTGAAAATTATTACTAATTATTCCTAATTACCATTAACTATGAACAATACTAATAATTTAAATTTATTAAGTAACAAAACAATGTAAACATAATTAAATTACAACTAATTAAGAATAATTGAAACTAATAAAAAATTTAAAATAAATATTAAATTAAAATGAACATAAATACCTTTAAAATTGATCTGAGGTTGATCTCTGATCGTTCTTGAAAACATCAATATCAACTCCGGAGAAAAAAATTAAACTTAACAAACGCTGAACTCTAGAAATAGAATTTTGAGAGAAGTAGAAGATGGAGTTTGAGAATGAATTGAAAAAAACGGATGGGGGTATTTATAGGTTATATTATTTGCGACGGTACCCGTCGCAAATACCTTAGCCATCATTTATTACGGTCAACGGTTAAATAGTTATTTGCGACGGGTCCCGTCGCAAATACTAACCTGCCGACATACTATTTGTGACGGGGGTATATTCCCGTCGCAAATACCTTTTACCGCCGCTGGTTATTTGCGACGGGCAATAACCGCCCCGTCGCAAATATGTTTCCCGCGATTTGGCGCGCAAAGCGCGCCAGTTCGTTTGCGACGGGGAAAGCTAACCCGTCGCAAATAAATTTTTAACGGGGCTATTTGCGACGGGATTTATCCCCGTCGCAAATAACCCGTCGCAAATACCCATTTTTTCCATAGTGTAAGCAGAGAAATCACACAACCTCAAATTCACAACCAACAAAAGTACAACAACAGGGGATCCCATACCCACCCGTATCCCCCCAGAAATCGGCCCGTGAAAGAAACAACCAAACCACTACCACCAACACAAGGCAGACCCATGCAGGTATTTTTAGATTTAAAAGATTTAACACACTCCATGGTTTCAATTACACTGTGCTTTAACCGAGGTTATCTCAAAAAAGGGTTGATCCTGGTGCTTTAAATTTATCTAACCAAGTATACGTAATTAACCAATTCCATGTTATGGTTATTTAAACATCTAGAAGAACTGAGGTTCAATAGTGCACAGAGAAAGACCACCAACGACCATGATTTTCAGTGAGCATAGGATCGTACAATTCACAACACATAACAATATAAAGAGTACATAAGAACATCGATCGCACCCCCCTTAATTCTTTAAAAGTCCATTCATTATCTTCGTTAAATTCGGTTTTATCAATTTCCACAGGGGCAAAAGCATACCCACCCCACATGATACACAGAAAGGAGAGGCGAAGGAGAAAATCCCTACTTGGTTGATCAAAGATCGAAGTTCCAACTCCGCATCAGGAACGGGGATGCATGACTTGCAGGGCTCAGGTACAGGTTCCCCACTTGCCTCGGGAACAAAGGACTTCAAACGCACAAGGAAGAGAAGGAGACTATCCAAGAGGAAGGAGAAGAAAAATCAAGCGTGATAAATAGATGAGATCCCAATGTTACAGGATAAGAAATTTGAATGCCTTGGAAGTCGGATCGTGGTTCTTCCACATGGTTGGGTGGTTACACACGATGGGATTAATTGTTATTTAGTAGGGAGGTTTCTCTTAATTTTTAGATATTAATTATGGGCTTAAAAACGGCCTTGAAATGCTTCAAAAGGTCAAAAGGCCTAAAAGAGGCGTTACGGGAAAAACTGTAGAAGGAAAACCTGACAATGATGGATAACACCGATCAGTCGTGCCGAATGAGGGGCGACCCCTTAGGATCCTAGGATTTGGAAAAGGGATGGATCATGAGGGTCTGAGCCATTACATCAGATACCTCTCAAACTATTCTCCACCCTCGAGAATCCAGAACCAGACCCGAAGGAAGGGGGGGGTCCGAACAACCACCCCAGAAGATACCTCTCAGGAGTGAAGCTCTCTGACACAGGAACACCTTATCACCTGCACAACCACGGACGCCCTGATGCTCCTTTCCCCGTGCAACCACATAAAACAAAATACTAAACCGTCCAGCCAGGTGGGAGAGGGGTTTCCCTTCCCCCGTGTTAAGATACTATCCGCTTTGGGCGGCAGTGACTCGCCCGCACAGGTTTAGGAGCATCCACTTTAATCCGTCCTAACTAGGAATCAGGTCCTCCCCTCCCCATCCTTTAGGACACTTCACACACATTCATATAAAAAGGAAACTGCACATCCCATAGTCAACAAGGTAAAGCATTACATAGCAACAAGTACTGACAAAACAAGATAAAACTCAAAACAACTTTGGGTACTGGGCTCGCATTTGTGCTTCCCTCTCCCAGGTACTCTCCTCAAGCCTAGCATGCCTCCATAACACGCGAACCAACGGGATGGTTCATCCACGGAGCACCTTCCCCTCACGACCCTTGATCATCACTGGTCATTCCACAAAGGTTGCATCGTCTTTGATATCTAGCTCTCCCCAGTCGAGGACGTGTGAATCGTCGTGCAGATACCGACGAAGCTGGGACACATGGAAGACATCGTCCACCCTTTGTAGGTGTGGTGGCAATGCCAGCTAATAAACCACCTTGCCGACCCGGTGTAACACCTTCAAGGGTACAACGAACTTGGGAGAGAGCTTACTTCCCTTGCCAAACCTCCCCTGCCAAACCTCCGCTGCCCACGCCGATCGATCGCGCTAAACGAGGGGCGACCCCTTAGGATCCTAGGATTTGGCAAAGGGATGGATCATGAGGGTCTAGGCCATTACACTAGTTGTATGTCTTGTTTTGGTTATATTCAAGACTTATTTCTGTTATCTTTGTTTCACCTCACCATGTGACGGTCGACTCAGGTGTATAGTTTGGTTGACCTAGGTTGGTCTGTTATAATTAAACTTTCTATATTTTACTAAAACCATTGAAAAACATAATTCTACATATTCAACTATAGGCATGTCACTGGTTTATGATCATCCTTAGTCAACTTAAAATTTCCCAAGAACTAGTTGGTTTCTTCTACAATTATGTTACTTTCTAATAAAAAAATGGTTCTTATTTCATACTAAATCTTCTACAGAGTAATGTGACATAGCTATATTGTAGGAACATTTTTTCATTAAATTTAGACAATGAACTGAGTAATGATGGTGATAATGGTATGTACTTAATTACCATTTATTTGTTCAATGTATAGACATATTTCTATCATTCTTCATGCATTAATAATTTTTTTCAATGTTTTATATTATATATATCCAATGTATATTACTCATGAGAATAACCTTTCTTCAGTTGAACAGATATGAAAATACATGGATATTTTAGTACTGCATTTGTTCAAATTGGTACAGAGTAACCCCACTTCATTATTCAAGCTTTGTTTTTTAGTTTTACTATCACTTTATATGCTTACTTAATACAGATTTACTACAAATATACTACTAGGATATCAACGATCCTAACCACTTTTGCATGTACTGTTGCGCTATGCATATAGATTATTCCTCACCACTGGAAAATCATGTTCTATGCATACATATTATTCCTCTTTTAGTATGAAATCCATGCATACTTTAATAAAACAATTCTATTAAAGTTATCTTGCCGTACACACCTCTTTTAATACATGCTTCTTATGGTTCATTTTTCAATTTCATTATTTGTATTTTACATAAATAATTTATTGTTATGTTGTTTAATTTTCAATTTCTTTATCTTAATATTAAAGTGTATTTCACTTCATCTCTTCTTGCATAGTAATATTCTTTTAATTTTCTATGTCACTATTTTACCTTATTTTTCCATTCTTTGCATTTTCATAAATTTTACTATCACTATAAAAAAATGACTTATTGCGACGGGTCAATTGTGACGGACGTAGGGTATGTTACAAATAGTATGTTGAGAAAGACTATTTGCGAAAGAATATTTGACCCGTTTCAAATAGTCCATAAAAAAGAGGTATTTGCGATGGTCCGCCACAAATATATTTGGCACGCCATGCGCGCGTTAGCGCATGAAGAGTATTCGCGACGAAGACTAAACCCCCATCGCAAATACTCTTCCTGGGTTTCTGTTATTTGCGGTAGGGGAGGGTCCCCGTAGCAAATAATATGTCTGCAGGATATTATTTGCAACTGTCTGTTGTAAATAATTTGTCGCCATGATAATATTTGCGACGGGACTCGTCGTAAATACAACCTTTTAATGCCACCTCAATCAATAACCGGTGAACTATTTGCGACGGGCCCCGTCGCAAATACTTTTTTTTATCGCCGCCTCAATTAATAAACACCTAACTATTTGTGACGAGTCCCGTCACAAATTATCCCGTCACAAATGATCTATCCTATGTATACCCCCTCGATTTTTTTTTCATTCAAAACTTTTCTAAACTTCTCTTACCCTATCTCTTTTGATATTTCTTTGTTTAAATTTTCCAGGGTTTGAAACGTTATAAGGGATCACCTTTCAAGTTTTACATCTGCCAAAAGATTCTGTTTCAAGGTATTTCTTTATTTAAAATTAGTATAATTATTATTCATTAGTAGTAATTAGATTTAATTAAAATTAATTAGTCTTTTGCATATTTTTTTGAACTATTTAGTTATAATTTGCATTAATGTTTTTAATTAAAATTAAATATTTTTAATTTGCAACAATTGATTTCAATTATCTATAATTAGTAATTATTAGAAATAAATTGTTATACATTTATAGAAATTAATGTTAATTAGTGATAGTTAGTGATAATTAGTACTAATTAGTAACAATTAAAAATAATTAGTAATAAACATTAATCATAATTAGTGGTAATTTATAAAAATTCGTGGTAATTAGTAAAAATTAGTGAAAATTGGTAATAATTAGTTGGAATTATTAATAATTAGTGGTAACTAGAAATAATTAGTGGAAATTAGTAATAATTAATAAAAGATTATATAAATTAGTAATAGACTATTACAAACTAATAAAAATTAATGTTAATTAGTAATAATTAGTAATAATTAATATAAGTAATAATTAGTTAAAAGTAGTAATAATTACAAAAAATTAGTAATAATTACAAAAAAAATTAGTAATAATTAAAAAAATTAGCAATAATTACAAAAAATAGTAATAATTACAAAAAATTAGTAGAAATTACAAAAAATTCGTAATAATTACAAAAAATTATCAATAATTAGCAATAATTAACAATAATTATCAATGATTAGGAATAATTAGCAATATTTGGGAATAATTATGAATAATTAACAATAATTATCAATAATTTGCAATAATTAGCAATAATTAGAAATAATAAGAAATAATTAGCAATAACTAGGAATAATTAGGAATAATTAGCAATAACTAAGAATAATTATGAATAATTAAGAATAATTAGCAATAATTAGGAATAATTAACAATAATTAGCAATAATTACTAATAATTAGGAATGATTAACAATAATTAGCAATAATTACTAATAATTAGGAATAATTAGGAATAATTACTAATAACTATGAATAATTAGGAATAATTATGAATAATTATCAATAATTAGGAATAATTATCAATAATTAGGAATAATTAGGAATAATTAAGAATAATTAGCAATAATTAACAATAATTAGCAATAATTACTAATAATTACTAATAATTACTAATAATTAACAATAATTAGGAATAATTAACAATAATTAGGAATAATTTGCAATAATTAGGAATAATTAGAAATAATTAGGAATAATAAGGAATAATTAATAATAATCAGCAATAATTACTAATAATTAGCAATAATTAGAAATAATTAGCGATAGTTAGGAATAATTAGCAATAATTAGGAATAATTAGGAATAATTAGAAATAATTAGCAATAATTAGGAATATTTAGAAATAATTAGCAATAATTATGAATAATTAGTAATAATTAGGAATAATTAGCAATAATTAGCAATAATTACTAATAACTGGGAATAATTAGGAATAATTAGAAATAATTAGGAATACTTAGGAATAATTAGGAATGCATAGTAATAATTAGGACTAATTAACAATAATTAGGATTAATCAGCAATAATTAGGAATAATTAGTAATAATTAGGAATAATTAGAAATAATTAGGAATAATTAGCAATAATTGGGAATAATTAGTAATAATTTGCAATAATTAGCATTAATGAGAAATAATTAGCAATAATTAGAAATAACTGGTAATAATTATTAATAATTACTAATAATTACTAATAATTAGCAATAATTAGCAATAATTAGCAATAATTAGGAATAATTACTAATAATTACTAATAATTAGCAATAATTATCAATAATTATCAATAATTAGGAATAATTAAGAATAAGTAGGAATAATTAGGAATACATAGAAATAATTAGTAATAATTATGTCTAATTAGGAATAATTAAGAATACTTACGCATAATTAGGAATAATTAGAAATAATTAGGACTAATTAGAAATAATTAGGAATAATTAGAAATAATTAGATATAATTAGGAATAATTAGGAATAATTAGTAATAATTAGGAATAATTAGGAATAATTAGCAATAATTACTAATAATTACTAATAATTTATAATAATTAGGAATAATTAGCAATAATTAGAAATAACTAGGAATAACCAGCAATAACCAGCAATAACCAACAATAACTAACAATAACCAGTAATAACTAGCAATAACTAGAAAAACAAGAAAAAACTAGCAAAAACTAGTAATAACTAGAAAAAACTAGAAAAACTAGCAAAATAAGCAAAAAATAAAAAAACAGTAGCAAAAAACTCGCAAAAACTAGCAAAAACTAGCAAAACTAGCAAAAAATATCAATAACTACCAATAACTAGAAATAAATAGTAATAACTAGCAATAACTAGGTATAACTAGGAATAATTAGCAATAATTAGCAATAATTAGAAATAATTAGGAATAATTACAAATAATTACTAATAATTAGGAATACTTAGGAATAATTAACAATTTTTTTCTTTTTTTTGAATTGTGTTTTTCTTATATAAAATTAATCATAAAAAAAATTAATTATACTATATTTTTTAGAGAAATATGGAATAAGGAAGTTGACAGTAATCATTATTAGAAGATCGTTCTTGGATAAATCATCATAGGAATCCAAATGGTTCTGGTATAAATCCTATATATATTGAGGGTGTTGAAACTTTCTTATCATTTGCATCATCAAAACCAAAAATTTGTTTCAAAAGATATAATTAAGTGTCCATGTAAGAAATGTGATATGAGGACGGTTGACAAATTTGACAACATTGAGGGTCATCTATTACATTTTGGTTTTCAAATAGATTATGTTTTCTGGTATCAATATGTTGAACATAGTTTCATATAAGATACTAATAATTTAGTTCTAGATCCATCATGGTTTTAAAATTTAGTAAATGATGTGGCAGTTCTATCTTTTCAACAATCTAAAACTCATGATGATATTTATTTAACTCATGAGCTGGAACCATCTCAATTTTATGAGTTGTTGAGGTCTGCTGAGGATGCCTTATATCCCGATTGCAATATAAGAAAATTTGAAGTGGTTGTAAAATTTATGGCTATTAAATTAGATAATGGAATGTCAAATAGCCATTTTGATCATATATTCTCTTTGGTTAAAACATAGTTACCTGGAGGAAATGTGTTTCTTACAAATTTCTATGAGAGAAAGGGGCTGGTTCGTAATCTGGGTGTAACATCCCATTATCAATTTATCAGGTATATCTTGAACCCCATTGTAGTTTTCCTTTTCTCACTGTCTATAGAGGGCTGAGAAAGAATTTGGACGATACCTATAATGGTGAAGTCAGAGATTTTTGAGACTCCTAGATTTAACCAGACTTTTCTACAGGATGTAGGATGATTTCACACTATGTAACTAGGTTACACGACATGTAAGAGTCACTAGATACAAGTCATGAAAGGCTTCATGCTGTGAAAGGTTACACATCATGAAGAGGAGTTACACATTATGAATGTTTTAAAGAACAGATTTTAAATCTGAGGCGATAGATTTCATGACGTACTTAAACATTATAGATTTCACAATGTGTAAAGGAATTAAATGTCGTGTAATTCCCCAAACAAGGATGTTTTATGGAACCACTCAGGTTTTTAGTGCCCATTCTACCATCTGTTCTCCATATCTCTTGATCTGAAGCTAATCTTTAGTGATTTTTGGAGCTACTTTTCCTTTCGGATTGATCCTCTCGACGTTCCATCTTCATTGCAGTTGCGGTGTGTCTCTCCGAGTAAGTTATCCTTCCGCTTCATCACTGTCCTTGATCATGGTACAACCTTTGGGTTTTTTTATTAGATATGTTGGTCTAAGTTGGTGTTTCTTCTTGTCTTCTTCCATGATCCGTTGTACGATCTCGTTTTGAAGGTCGTTCCTTTGTTGTTTGTGGTGCGACGAGCATTAATTGTTGAGGTATGTGATATTTCGTCTCTTCCAACAACCCTATTTATCAATTGAATCAATACTAAGATGTGTGGATTGGATTATAGGGACTTCGTTGATGTCGTTGGGTTTTTGTTGTTGGTGGATCCCATTATGGTCATGTGTGACCTGAGTTTTGAGGTAGGTGGTTCTGTCTCTAGCTTGTGTTTGATAAACCATTCTGTTCCATTCTTATGAATTGGTTTACAAATAAATTGGTATGAAATTATCATGATTGTTTATGTGTGTATTGGAAAGGTATTTTGAATGAAAGTGGTTATCCTTGGTTTTTGAAAAATGGAAAGAAAAAGGGGAATTTTCAAAGCATTGAAAATGGTTTTGTGAAATGGTTTTGAAATGGTTTTCGAAACATTGAAATGATTTTGAAAATGATCACATGAGTTACCTTGGGTACTGGGTGGAAGGTTTAGATTGAGGATATCATCCATTATGGGGGTTCACTTTCTAGGGTGTTACTCTTCTCCTAAAGTGTAGATTATTGGCTCTAGGAACATATATAATATCGGGGTTTCACTTTCTAGGGTGTCTCCCTCATCTTGGAGTGTAGATAATTTGATTCAGGTACTACAATGCACTGTTTCATAGATTTTTGTGTACGAGTAGTCTACTGCCTGACCTATTGTATTTCTTAGTATTATGATGCTTGTGCTACTACTATTGTTTCGTATTGCTTGTATTTGGACTGTTTTAGCCTTGATATGCATGCTAATGATTTTTAAAGATAATATGGAAAATGTTCTTTGAAATTGATATACCTACTTTTGTTTTAGAACTATGATGAAAAGGGAAATCTTTACTATGTTTTCTATATAACTAATTTATTGCTAATCATGACATGTTTTATTTAAATTGAGCATACAAGAATTGTTATAGAGAGACTTGTTATGGACACTACTGGAAACTGAGGTTATACCAACAGTTTTAAGTCGTTGGTATAGAGAAAAAAACTGTTGGTATATCTTATACCAACAGTTTGAATAACTGTTGGGTGATAAGTTGTGGGGATAACCCTATACCAATTGTTATTCCTTAACCGTTGGTATAGACCACTAGAAAATCATCTATAGCAACAGTTTATTGATAATAATTGGGATAAATATATACCAATGGTTTGTAACCGTTGTTCTAGAGAATAAGACTTCAAACAATACCAATGGTTTAATAACCATTGGTATAGACTTCTACCAAGGGTTTTCCCAACTATTTACTAATAACTGTTGTTATAAATGACCCTTAAAACTATACCAACAGTTTCTAAACCGTTGGTATAGAGTTCCTGCAAAATTCAACATAGAATACCCCCACTATTTTTCCCAGAGAAGGTCCAAATTCAATAAAATAGATAATACCGGCTCCAACATTCCATACAAAAAACAATACAATACAACACCACACTGAAAATAGTACAATACCATACACAGAATTTATTGAAAAAGTAAAATACCACACAAAAATCACTAACACATAATACATAGAATTCCGTCACTATGGAATACATATAATTACACTATTTTCCATACACAAATATCAAAGCCCATAATACACAAAATTCACACAAAATTACACTATTTTCCACTCTCTACTATTTCCCATAGAATACATAGAATTCCACTATTTTCCATAGAATGCATAGAATTCCCCCACTATTTTCCCTTCCTTTTCACAAAGGACAGACATTTACAAAAAATAGTGCAATATCATACAAAGAATTTAAAAAACTAATATAACACCATAAAAGGATAATAATTTCCTTGATTTCACTAAGGATGAGTTTCAGTGGAAGATCATAATGCCAAGTACCTCAAATATTTCCGGAATTTTTGATTTTGGATAGCGTCCAGTTATGATGATATCATTGATTTTTGTTGTAATTTATATCTCTCATGTAACAAGGACACCACCATAGTTTCAGAGGTACTTTTCTAAAATAGAAAGCTAATGTTCCCTATAAATCACACAATATATTAATGGAGTTTCAACAATTTCATAGGATGGATACTCGATTATGGTTTTATATAGTATATTTTCATGGATGTAGTCAGATGAGTTCCATAGATGAAACAATATGTCAGATCATTCTTCCTAATATTTAAGGGGGAATTCATTTAGAGGGAGCTTTAATGATTGGATGGAAACATGGAATAGAAAACTATGTGGATATTATGGATGGGTGGTGGTCACATGTTTAGTAGTGGGAATTTAGTGTGATCATGAGAATAGAAATTGAGTGGGGTATTATTAGACTCGCATTCAATTAAAATTATCAAGTGGTATAATTTATGGTTCTCATTTAGAGTGATTTTCATAGACAAATGACAAATCTTTGTATGTTTATTCAACATATTAAACACTTGGGTGAGCCTAGAAGATGATAACACAACAACACCATGGAATTATTATTTCAGGAATATTAATCTAGTTTAATAGATATAGAATCATCATTTTAATAGATATTCAATTAGAGGAATCATGTTTTATGTTAGGGAAAGTATGATACACTGTGTTATCAACAGTTGGTGTGTTCAGTGGAAAGATATGGACAAGTTCAATCTAAAAGATTCAAACAGGAAGGATGAGTTCAATGGGTCGATAAAAGTAGAGTCTAAGTGTTGGAATTATGAAGATGGACTTTTTATACATGTAATGGTGGGTTTAGTAATGATCTGGATAATTCATTTAGGGTTTTGGTAGGGGAAGCTTCCAGTATCCCAACCAATGTCCAAAGTAGATGAAGGAATTTATGAGGTTCGTGAAATTCAAAATTTCACTAATGGAAATACATATAATCCTTCCATAAAAATACTATATAACCACAATATGTCATGTTAATATTTGTTGAAACCCAATGGAAATCATAAAGACATGTGTAATAGTAACAAAAAATAGATGTTATATAGAGGTAATCTAGTCATTTTGAGGTGTCCTTTTTGAGATACTGAAGGTCCAACATGAGGATATTTCATGGTTACCTTTTATATTATATGGAGATTTCATTGGCTAAAATAATTAGAATACACCAACCTCTCAAATATGGTGAAATCAAAGGGTGAAACAACTTTAATTTCTAATCATAATATATAAATAATTAAATAATAATTTCAAATAATAGTTGTTGATAAGCAAGAGATTATGTTTTTTTGTATAAGTACTCCATTCATTTAAGAATATATAAAATTTTATTTTGAGTGTCAAACATTCATATCTATATGTGAATACAAAAAGAGAGAAAGAGATTGATAGTTCACTACAAGAGGTTTGCATGATACATGGTGAACTAGTTCATAAGATTTATAGTAATCGATAAGAGACATTGATGTCAGTTAACGAAGAGAAATATTTTATTAATATAAAGTTCTTGGGAGTTTAAATATAAGTAAAAAAATATGTAATCCACTTAAATTATACCTTCCTAAATAACTTAGAATAGATGTACTTCCACTCCAGTTTTAGAGACGATTTTCCCTCAAAAGGGACTCATTTTCGGAATAAAACCCCTTTATGATTTTTAATTCTAATTATAGGCATCCCCCATGGCTTAACATAATTATTTAACATAACTAGAATACATATTTATCAGAACTGACTTATATTTTATGTTTCTAAGGAGTCTCACTTACTCATACTTGAACTCCTATTCCATATTGACTCAATTGCTTATCAAACAAACCCACATCACCTATATTACCATCATACCAAGAATAAAAATGAGTATGAGTTTAGAGAAAATTTAAGGGACCATACACTATAGAAAATCCAGAGAAAAACCTCCCATTATAATGGGATTAATCTCATTTGATATCCTAGAATAATAAGAGAAGATTGGAACCCACAAATATTTGGGATTTGAAAGGATAAAAAAAGATGACATGAGAAACTATAACAAAATGGATACCCATGGTAATAATTATATCTAGGAGAATCAATCTATAGATAGATTAACAAAAAACAAGATCCAAGAGAGGTATAAAAAATAAGAATAAGGGTATAGGGATACTTGTGTGACTCCTATATTTGATAGGACTAAAAAGAGAGTATGAGTATGAGGTATTTATTAAAACAAAATTTGTTCTTTCAATTATTATTTTTTAAAAATATCATCAGGATACTATATACATAATACACCTCCATTAGGTACCTAATGGTCTACTTGTGAGAACCCCTCCATTAGACCCCTCACTGAGTTCCCAGTAACCCAATACCTATTTTATTTTTCAATACACACACGACATGGGTCTGATATTTTCCTATACTTCTAAATAACTTTTGAGATAACTATGATATTATAAACACACCTCCAAATAAATCATCAGGAATCAAAATTATTGATCAAAACACTAAACAAAAAACAACCATGTATTTAAATCAATCAAAATGGAAAAATGTAAAATAAAATCGAGGCAGAAAATTTAAATCACTTATAACTTACCAATTTGAAGTGAAAGAAAAAACAATGACTTGAATCAATGATGGATCACAAGTTGGGAAGAAGGGTTCAGAAAGAAGAGGGGACTTGTGTTTAGGGAAAATGAAAATAGAAAACAACTTTGTCTTTAAATAAATCCGAATGAAAAAAAGGAAAAAATAGAGGCAGAACATAAAACCCACTTATAACTTTTATATTTGAAACAGAAGAACAAAAAATCAGTTGTTGGGAAGAAGGGTTCATATGCTGAGAAGAATGGGAGTTCTCATTTAGGAAAAAATGTGGGTGGATCGAGATCTTGATATTTGTAGTATTCTATCCCAATAGTTTTAAAAACCCATTGGGAACTTTGATTAATTAATATCCCAACGATTTTATAAAATTGTTGGGTAAAGAGGCACTATCCCAAAAGTTTCAAAAAATTGTTGTGAAAGTGGGGATAAGCATGCCATATCCCAAAGGTTTTAGAAAACTATTGGGAAAAGTGGGGGTAAGTATGCCATATCCCAACAGTTTCAAAAACCATTGGGAAAATACTCTCTAAAAAGTCCTATACCAATGGTTTTTAGCAAACCATTGGATAGATAACCTATCCCAATAGTTTATCTAAACCATTGGGATAGGGAATTTGGTATAGGTGGGATTTCTAGTAGTGGGAACACCGGGGTGGGATCCCATTGAGCATGTTATCTCACACCTTGTGAACCTCTTTGGTTGTGCGTAGACCTTTGTATGTATTCCATTTCAGGGAAAGGAAATGCACTACAGTGAGGTAGTAAGGTTTAATGTCATCTAGGTTAGGTAGATGGTATTGAGATGGTGGGAGTTCATCCACAACATCATTTAGAGTAGCTGTTCAGTTCTAGTCCTTTGTAGTTGGACTTGTGTATTGGAGTTTTGGATACTTATTGAATTGTTTTGTTTCCACTGTCTTCTTACGGTTATGAAATATATTCATAAATCTTCCACTATTTTTTTCTTTCTTAATGTATATATATATATATATATTCCATGTGTTTTTTTTAGTTTGGATGAAATCGTTCCCTCTGGTTCATTGTTCGATGCTCGGGTGATTGTCGCCAGCCCATGGGGATCAGGAACGCCCTTCGAGTATGTGATAGAATGGTCTGAGTTCTAGGCTTGAGGGTAACCCAGGCTGGTT
This sequence comes from Viscum album, assembly GCA_963277665.1. Taxonomy (NCBI): domain Eukaryota; kingdom Viridiplantae; phylum Streptophyta; class Magnoliopsida; order Santalales; family Viscaceae; genus Viscum; species Viscum album. Next base: position 675,677,853 of record OY728123.1, read on the forward strand.
AGTTATAATTTGGTATCAAAGGTGGTTTGTCCTTAAGAGTTCTTATCTTGGGACGTTTGTTAGACGAGAGATAGGATTTTCAGGACTTGAGAGGTATGTTGGGATGAGTTCCTGACCAGCTCTTGTCGCAACGAGACTCAAGTTTCCATGGGAAGTTGGGATACATGTCTCTAGTGTTGGATTTGGTTTTAAATATAAGTTTTTAATTATGAGTTTTCTGGGTTTAACTAATATTTGTTTTGTTGTTTGATCGTTCTTATGTTTTAGTTTGCAACAATATGCCTCTAAGACATATCCCATTAGTTCCTCAAGAATGTGTAGCTGATGATCCAGAAGGGAATATGCCTATAGATCATAATATCATCAAGACCATCATATGGGAAGTCCATGCTGTCAATCAGGATGTACCACGAGTTTGGAATGCATTTGTTGAGGTAAATACATGAGCTGGAGGAGAGAGAGATCGATCACGAGAATTATTGCATGAGAAGCCACCGTCCATTAAAGTAATGATTGAACCTTAAGAGGCTGAGGGATGGCTGGATATGATCGATCAAATCTTGTAATTCCTAGAGACACCTGAAAATATTAAGGTTAAGTGTGCAACATTTAGTCTTGATGGTTCTGAAAAGTGATAGTGGGATTCTATGGTCCATATAGATAGACACATGAACTTATATCGGAAGGGTTTCAAAACCCTTTTCTTCCAATAATTTTTTTCCAGAGTCACTGATGATGGAAAAGTCTATATATTTCCTGTCTTTACAACAAGGAAAGCATTCAGTGTTGGCATACACTAACCATTTTTCTGAATTTGTTCGTTTTGCTCTGGACATAGTGAAGAATGATCAATTGAGCACTCAGAAGTACCTGTAGGGTTTGCGACTAGATATCAAATCTCATGTGTTTATATTGAAACTTTATACCTATGAGGATATGGTAAATAGAGATATGATGGAAGAGATGGATATGGTAGGTAAGGTTGGTTTTCCTAATCCTTCTGTTCCATCTAGTGGTAACTTCAGTGGTGTGCATGGGAAGAAGAGGAAGTGATAGGATCATCATAGAAGTGGTGGTGGTGGGTCTCATTAGTGAGTCTCCTCTACACCATCTGCTATGGCTAGAAGTGTGCCTATGACTTACTATTAGTGTGGCAAGGTTAGAAACCCCAAATTTTTTTCCTATGCCCGCAAAGATGTGAAAAAGTTGTGGACATATTGGTAATTTATAATGTTTCTATAAGGTTATGACTACACCTCGTTATGGTCAGAGTTTGTCGAATCCAAAGGCTGATACAGTGTGGTTGTAAACTTTAAGGACTATAGGGCTCTATCCATAGGCCTCAGGAGTGAATAACTTTCACTCAGTAGATGAGTGTCTAGTGGAAGTAGATGTATGTCCAACAAGAGTGATAGGTACTATACTTATTTTATCATTAGAAGCAATTGATTTATTTGATACTGGTACCTCCCACTCATTTATATCTGTATGTTTTATTGATGCTCTTAAAATTCCAAAGGAACTTATGCCCTTTGTAATGGAGTTAGAGACACCTCTTGGAAAGAGGAGAGAGTAGGGGTATTGGTGTCCTTGTTCGTTAACGATAGCCAATACAGATTTGGTATGGGATTTTCTCATTCTTGATCTATATATTTTTGACGTCATTATCAGTATGGATTGGATTTTCACTCATCAAGATGAGATTGATTATTACCATCAGCGTGTTTCATTTCTTACATTCAATGGGATATCTCACGTGTTTCAGGGGGAGTGGGACCTATGGTCAGGTTGTACATGGACTTCACACCCAAAGCTTAGGAGTTTGTTGTCCGCTTCTATGTTTGATCCAGATGAAGTTTCTTCTATTTTTGATCTTCCCATTTTTGTTTGAGAATTTTATAACATTTTCCCAGATGACTTCTTCAGTTTTCCTACATAGAGAGAAGTTTAGTTTTCAATTTACCTGGTTTAGGTACACAACCGATATCAACACCTTCTTATCATATAACACCATAAGAGCTGAAAGAGCTCAAGATTCAGCTAGACGACCTCTTGGAAAAAGGTTTTTCTCTCCCCAGTGTTTGGACTTGGGCATACCCTGTGCTCTTTTCCAAGAAGTAAGATGGTTCACTTCAGTTGTGTGTAGACTATCGAAAGTTGAACTAGGTAATGGTTAAGAAAAAATATCCTTTGCCTCATGTAGATGACATGTTTGATCTGTTAAATGGGGAAAAGTGGTTGTGAAAAATTGATCTTTGGTCGGGTTATCATCAGATCAGAGTTCGAGAGTCTGATATACTGAAGAAATTTTTTAAGAGTAGGTATAGACACTATGAATATCTTGTGATGTCTTTTAGTCTAACTAATGGTCCAATAGTTTTTATGGATTTGATGAATCAGATATTCCATCAATATCTTAACACTTTTATGGTAGTGTTAATGGAAGATATTTTGGTTTATTTGAAATCTGAGCATGAGCACGATCACCATTTGAGTGTGGTTCTGGAAATTATGAGAAGTCACCATTTGTATGGAAACATTTCAAAATTTAGTTTTTGGATTCCAGAAGTGAAGTTCTTATGGAACAAGATTTCTAAACATGTATTATTAGTTGATCTAGAGAAGGTGAAATCTATTTTTTAATGGAAGGAACCACAAAATTTCTTTGAGATATTAATCTTCCTTGGTCTTGCTGGGTACCACCGATGTTTTGTTAATGATTTCTCTAAGATAGCGCCACCTTTGACTTCTCTTACCAGCAAAGTAGTGAAATTCACCTAGGATACGAAGTCCTGATCTTATTTTGATGAAATTAAACAAATTCTGATATCAACTCCTATTCTAATCTCACCTGATCTAGGTAAAGGGTATTTGGTGTTTTGTGATGCTTTTGGTGCTGATTTGGGATGCATATTTATGCAGGATGACCATGTGGTAGCTTATGACTCTCTTCAGCTTCGACCACATGAGAAAAATTACCCCACTCGTAGTTTAGAGCTTGATTTAGTCATGAATGTGCTTAAATGTTGGAAACACAATATTTTTGTATAAAGTTTCATAGTCTTCTCTTATCATAAGAGTTTAAGTTATAACTTTTCTCAAAAGGACTTAAATATTAGATAGAGATAATGGGTAGAATACATTCAGCCGTTTGACTTCAATATCTCCTACACCTAAGGTAAGGGAAACATCATTGAAAACACTCTTAGTAGGAAATTACCATCACATTATATTCTATAATCAAAGGAGGAGTGGAACCTTATAGGGCTTCTCGCTCAATTTCACTTAGATGCTCAGGAGGATGTTTCGGGTATGGTTATGTCTAGTGTTCAGTTATCATCATCTCTCCTGGAGTCTAGTTTTCACAGTCAACAATAGGATGATTATTATATTATAGTTATAGAAATCCTTTATGGTGGGGAGACTATTTATAGTTGGTATATTTCTTTAGATGGTGTGCTCTACTTTGGGAATCGAGTTGTCATCCCAACATCCGTGAGAAATTTAGTCTTGTTTAATTATCACAGATCTTCGTGGGCCATTCATCTAGGCACTATGAAGATTTATTATGACATGATACAATGATTTTGGTGGCTAGGTATAAAGTGTGACATTGCATATTATGTGTCCCGATGTTACACCTACCAACGGATAAAGGCAGAGCACTTGAAACCCTCTGGTTTTCTTTAGCCTCTTTTGGTGCCGATATGAAAATGTGATGAGGTATCCATGGATTTTATTGTTGGATTACTATAGAATACTCAAGGTAAGAATTATATCTGGGTGGTTTTTGATCAGTTGAAAAAGTCAGCTCATTTAATTCTGATCAAGGATACCACTGAGGTTGAAGAACTGGGTAAGTTATATGCGCAGGAGATTGTGAGGTCACATGGGAGTCCTTCTGCCATTGTTTTGGATAGGGATCCTAGGTTCACCTTGAGGTTATAGATGAGTCTCCAAGAGGAAATGGGAACCCATGTAAATTTGATCATAGCTTACCATCCACAGACATACAGTCATACAGAGCGAGTAATTCAGATCCTAGAAGATATGCTCCATGCTTGTGTTCTTGACTTTGGTGGATCGTGGGATAGCCCTCTTGGACTAGTTGAGTTTGTTTACAACAAAAGTTATTATTTGTTGATAATAATGGATCCCTTTGAGGCGTTATATGGTCTCATATGAAAATCACCTCTTTGTTGGGATGAGGTGGGAAAAGTATCTTTGGTTGGACCAAGTTTAGTTTAGGAGATGTCCGCAAAGATTCAGGATGTACATCGACATCTGGTTACAACCCAGAGATTATAGAAATTGTATGCAGATCGGAGACATTTTCCTATTGAGTTTTCCATTACTGAATAGGTTTTCTTGAATGTTTTTCCTTGATTGGGTCACCATTGACTTGGAAAACAGGTAAAGTTGGCTCTGAGATATGTTGGACCGTTTGAGGTCACTGAGCAGCTCAAAAAGGTTGCTTATTAGTTAGAATTTTCGGATTAGTTGATGGGTATTCATGATGTTTTCCACATTTCTCAGCTTAGGAAGTATCACTCTGATTCCACTCACATTTTGAGTTGGGAAGAAATTAAGTTAGAGATAGATGATTCTGTTATGAAGAAACCAGTTGAGATCATTAACTATCAAGTGAAAACCTTGCATGGGAATTCGATTATGTTGGTCAGAGTTCTATGGAAACATGGATCAGATTCTCATGAAACTTGGGAATATGAGTCATTGATGAGGGATCAATGACCTCATCTTTTTCTAGGGATTAAATATTCTACATGACATCCTAGGGATGAAAAGTCTTTATATTGGGGAGTTTGTAACATCCCATTACTAATCTATTAGGTATATCTTTAACCTCATTATGGTTTTTCTTTTCTCATTTTCTATAGAGGGATAATAAGGAATTACGAGGATACTTATAATGGTGAAGTCATATATTTGTTTGAATCCTAGATTTAACTGGATTTTTCTATAGTATGTAGGAGGATTTCATGTCGTGTAACTAGGTTACACAACGTGTAAGTTTCACTGGATACAATTTGTGAAAGGCTTCACATTGTGAAAGGTTACACATCATGAAGAGGTTTTAAACATCATGAATGTTTTAAATAATCGATTTTAAATCCAAGGCAATAGATTTCTTGTCATACTTAAACACCATGGATTTTACAACATGTAAAGGAATTACACGCTGTTTAATTCCCCGATCAGGGATGTTTTAGGGCATCGCTCAGATTTTTAGTGCCCATTATACCATCTGTTCCCCCTTTCTCTTGAACTGAAGATCCTCTTCAATGAATTTTTGAGACAGCTTTCCTTTCGGATCAATCTTCTTGGAATTCCATCATCATTTCAGTTGCGGTGCATCTCTCTGGATAAGTTATCCTTCTGTTTTTTCACTATCCTTGATCATGTTAGCACCCTTGGGTTGCTTTATTGGATTCGCTAGTCTAAGTTAGCGTTTCTTCATGTATTCTTCCAAGATATGTTGTGTGATCTCATTCTGAAGGTTGTTCCTTTGTTGGTCATGGTGTGACATGCATTCTTTGTCGAGGTATGTGATATTTCCTCTCCTCTTCCAACCCTCTTTCTCAATTGAATCAATCCTAATATGTGTGGATTGGATTCTAGGGACTTCATTGACATCGTTGAGTTTTTTTGGTGGATCCCATTGCAGGCATGTGAGACTAGAGTTTTGAGGTAGGTGGTTCCATATCTAGCTTGTGTTTGATAAACTATGTTGTTCTATTATTGTGAATTGGCTTACAAATAAACTAGTATGAAATTGGAATGATTGTTTGTGTGTGTGTTGGAAAGGGATTTTGAATGAAAGTGGTTTTACATGGTTTTTGACAAATGGAAAGAAAAAGGGGTATTTTAAAATCATTGAAAATGGTTTTCAAAACATTGAAATGATTTTGAAAATGACCACATGGGTTACCTTGGGTACTAGGTGGAAGGTTTAGCTTAAAGCCATCATCCATTGTGGGGGTTCAATTTATGGGGTGTTCCTATTATTATGGAGTGTAGATTATAGGGTCTAGGAATGTATATGATATTAGGGTTTCACTTTCTAGGGCGTCTCCTTGATCCTAGAGTGTAGATCATTGGCTTCAGGTAGCGCGGTGCACTGTTTCATAGATTTTTGGGTATGAGTAGTCTGCTGCCTAACCTATTGTATTCCTTGGTATTGAGATGATTGTGTTGATACTATCATTTCATATTTCTTAGATTTGGACTGTTTTAGCCTTGATATGCATGTTGATTCTTATGAAAGATAATATGGAAAATGTGATTTGAAATTGATATACCTGCTTTTGGTTTAGAATTGCGATGAAAAGGGAAATATTTACCATGTTTTCTATAAAACTGCTTTACTGCTTATCATGCCGTGTTTTATTTAAATTGAGCATATAAGAATTGTTATAAAAAGAATTATTATGGAACAACTAGGTGGGATCCTATTGAGTCTGTTAGCTCACACCCTGCGTGTGACAACCGGGTCCTGGTGACAACACCGGCACCCCGCCTTAACATGGTTGTCGGGTCCTGACCTACTAGGTACCACCAGTTTCCCCATAGACACATGGGGCCCACCCCAGGGTCCACCCACATGCCTGAATGGGTCATCTGACTAATGACTACCCCACAAGCCAATACATGTCCTTTCCAGTGTGCTTTATCCTCACTCACACACCCTGGGAAACTTCCTAGAAGGTCACCCATCCTGATCATTACTCCATGATAGGCACACTTAACTTTGGAGTTCTAATCAGACAGACTCCTGAAAAGGAAGGTTCACCTTGTTGACACGAGTCATATCATTTAGTCATTTAACCGTTTACCATTCGGGGGTGTTACAATCACCCCCCTTAGAGCACAAGGTTGGGTCATCTGACTAATGACTGCCCCACAGGCCAACACATGTCCTTTCCAGTGTGCTTTGTCCTCACTCACACACCCTGGGAAACTTCCCAGAAGATCATCCATCCTGATCATTACTCCAGTCCAAGCACGCTTAACTTTGGAGTTCTAATCAGACAGACTCCTGAAAAGGAAGGTGCACCTTGTTGACATTAGTCATATCATTTAGTCATTTAACCCTTTACCATTCGGGGGTGTTACAATCACCCCCCTTAGAGAACAAGGTCCTCGTTATGGGCACACCATCCTCGTTGTGGGCCCTACATCTCAACCCAAGCAGTGCACCACACAAGGCTGAGTTTCTCCTCTGATACCAAATGTGACAACCGGGTCCCGGTGACCTACCTGGTACCACCAGTTTCCCCACAGACATGTGGGGCCCACCCTAGGGTCCACCCACATGCCTGAATGGAAGGTGCACCTTGTTGACATGAATCATATCATTTAGTCAAGCAGTGAACCGCACAAGGCTGGGTTCCTCCTTTGATACCAAATGTGACAACCGGGTCCCGGTGACCCACCAGGTACCACCAGTTGCCCCATAGACACGTGGGGTCCACCCTAGGGTCCACCCACATACCGGAACGGAAGGTGCACCTTGTTGACATGAGTCATATCATTTAGTCATTTAACCCTTTACCATTCGAGGGTGTTACAATCACCCCCCTTAGATCACAACGTACTCATTGTGGGCCCTACATCTCAACCTAAGCAGTGCACCACACTTAAGGCTGGGTATCATTTAGTCATTTAACCCTTTACCATTCGGGGGTGTTACAATCACCCCCCTTAGAGCACAACGTCCTCATTGTGGGCCCTACATATCAACCCAAGCAGTGCACCGCACAAGGCTGGGTTCCTCCTTTGATACCAAATGTGACAACCGGGTCTCGGTGACCTACCAGGTACCACCAGTTGCCCCATAGACACGTGGGGCCCAACCTAGGGTCCACCCACATGCCTGAATGGAAGGTGAACCTTGTTGACATGAGTCATATCATTTAGTCATTTAACCCTTTACCATTCGAGGGTGTTACAATCACACCCCTTAGAGCACAAGATCCTCGTTATGGGCACAACGTCCTCATTGTGGGCCCTACATCTCAACCCAAGCAGTGCACCGCACAAGGCTGGGTTCCTCCTCTGATACCAAATGTGACAACCGGGTCCCGGTGACCTACCAGGTACCACCAGTTGCCCCATAGACACGTGGGGCCCACCCTAGGGTCCACCCACATGCCTGAACGGAAGGCGAACCTTGCTGACATGAGTCAGATCATTTAGTCATTTCACCCTTTACCCTTCGGGGGTGTTACAATCACCCCCCTTAGAGCACAAGGTCCTCGTTATGGGCCCTACATCTCAACCCAAGCAGTGCACCGCACTTATGGCTGGGTATCATTTAGTCATTTAACCCTTTACCATTCGGGGGTGTTACAATCACCCCCCTTAGAGAACAACATCCTCGTTGTGGGCCCTACATCTCAACCCAAGTAGTGCACCGCACAAGGCTGGGTTCCTCCTTTGATACCAATTGTGACAACCGGGTCCCGGTGACCTACCAGGTACCACCAGTTGCCCCATAGACACGTGGGGCCCACCCCAGGGTCCTCCCACATGCCTGAACGGGTCATCTGACTAATGACTGCCCCACAGGCCAACACATGTCCTTTCCAGTGTGTTTTGTCCTCAATCACACACACCCTGGGAAACTTCCCACATACCCCATAGACACGTGGTGTTACAATCACCCCCTTTAGAGAACAAGGTCCTCGTTATGGGCACAACATCCTCGTTGTGGGCCCTACATCTCAACCCAAGCAGTGCACCGCACAAGGCTGAGTTCCTCCTCTGATACCAAATGTGACAACCGGGTCCTGGTGACCTACCAGGTACCACCAGTTGCCCCATAGACACGTGGGGCCCACCCTAGGGTCCACCCACATGCCTGAACGGAAGGTGCACCTTGTTGACATGAGTCATATCATTTAGTCAAGCAGTGCACCGCATAAGTCTTGGTTCCTCCTTTGATACCAAATGTGACAACCGGGTCCCGGTGACCTACCAGGTACCACCAGTTGCCCCAGAGACACGTGGGGCCCACCCTAGGGTCCACCCACATGCCTGAACGGAAGGTGAACCTTATTGACATGAGTCATATCATTTGGTCATTTAACCCTTTACCATTCGAGGGTGTTACAATCACCCCCCTTAGAGCACAGCTTGCTCGTTGTGGGACCTACATCTCAACCTAAGCAGTGCACCGCACTTAAGGCTGGTTATCATTTAGTCATTTAACCCTTTACCATTCGGGGGTGTTACAATCACCCCCCTTAGAGCACAACGACCTCTTTGTGGGCCCTATATCTCAACCCAAGCAGTGCACCGCACAAGGCTGGGTTCCTCCTTTGATACCAAATGTGACAACCGGGTCCCGGTGACCTACCAGGTACCACCAGTTTCCCCATAGACACATGGGTCCCACCCTAGGGTCCACCCACATGCCTGAACGGAAGGTGAACCTTGTTGACATGAGTCATATCATTTAGTAATTTAACCCTTTACCATTCAGGGGTGTTACAATCACCCCCCTTAGAGCACACGGTCCTCGTTATGGGCACAATGCCCTCGTTGTGGGCCCTACATCTCAACCCAAGCAGTGCACCGCACAAGGATGGGTTCCTCCTCTGATACCAAATGTGACAACCGGGTCCCGATGACCTACCAGGTACCACCAGTTTCCCCATAGACACGTGGGTCCCACCCTAGGGTCCACACACATGCCTGAACGGAAGGTGCACCTTGTTGACATGAGTCAGATCATTTAGTCATTTAACCCTTTACCATTCGGGGGTGTTACAATCACCCCCCTTAGAGCACAAGGTCCTCGTTGTGGGCCCTACATCTCAACCTAAGCAGTGCACTGCACTTAAGGCTGGGTATCATTTAGTCATTTAACCCTTTACCTTTCGGGGGTGTTACAATCACCCCCCTTAGAGCACAACGTCCTCGTTGTGGGCCCTACATCTCAACCCAAGCAGTGCACCGCACAAGGCTGGGTTCCTCCTTTGATACCAAATGTGACAACCGGGTCCTGGTGACCTACCGAGTACCACCAGTTGCCCCATAGACACGTGGGGCCCACCCTAGGGTCCACCCACATGCCTGAACGGAAGGTGAACCTTGTTGACATGAGTCATATCATTTAGTCATTTAACCCTTTACCATTCGGGGGTGTTACAATCACCCCCCTTAGAGCACAAGGTCCTCTTTATGGGAACAACGTCCTCGTTGTGGGCCCTACATCTCAACCCAAGCAGTGCACCGCACAAGGCTGGGTTCCTCCTCTGATACCAAATGTGACAACCGGGTCCCGGTGACCTACCAGGTACCACCAGTTGCCCCATAGACACGTGAGGCCCACCCTAGGGTCCACCCACATGCCTGAACGGAAGGTGCACCTTGTTGACAAGAGTCAGATCATTTAGTCATTTAACCCTTTACCATTCGGGGGTGTTACAATCACCCCCCTTAGAGCACAAGGTCCTCATTATGGGCCCTACATCTCAACCCAAGCAGTGCACCGCACTTAAGGCTGGGTATCATTTAGTCATTTAACCCTTTACCATTCGGGGGTGTTACAATCACCCCCTTAGAGTACAACGTCCTCATTGTGGGCCCTACATCTCAACCGAAGCAGTGCACCACACTTAAGGCTGGGTTCCTCCTCTGATACCAAATGTGACAACCGGGTCCCGATGACCTACCATGTACCACCAGTTGCCCCATAGACACGTGGGGCCCACCCCAGGGTCCTCCCACATGCCTGAACGGGTCATCTGACTAATGACTGCCCCACATGCCAACACATGTCCTTTCCAGTGTGCTTTGTTCTCACTCACACACACCCTAGGAAACTTCCCACATGGACCATAGACACATGGGGCCCACCCCAGGGTCCACCCACATGCCTGAACGGGTCATCTGATTAATGACTACCCCACAGGACAACACATGTCCTTTCTAGTGTGCTTTTTCCTCACTCACACACACCCTGGGAAACTTCCCAGAAGGTCACCCATCCTGATCATTACTCCAGGCCAAACACGCTTAACTTCGGAGTTCTAATCAGACAGACTCCTAAAAAGGAAGGTGCACTTTGTTGACATGAGTCATATCATTTAGTCATTTAACCCTTTACCATTCAGGGGTGTTAAAATCACCCCCCTTAGAGCACAACGTCCACGTTGTGAGCCCTACATCTCATCCCAAGCAGTGCACCGCACTTAAGGCTGGGTTCCTCCTCTGATACCAAATGTGATAACCGGGTCCCGGTGACAGCACAGGCACCCCGCCTTAACATGGCTGTCGGGTCCTGGCCTACCAGGTACCACCAGTTTACCCACAGACACATGGGGCCCACCCCAGGGTCCACCCACATGCCTGAACGGGTCATCTGACTAATGACTGCCCCACATGCCAACACATGTCCTTTCCAGTGTGCTTTGTCCTCACTCACACACACCCTGGTTTACTTCATTTAAGACTTCATAGGATGCAAGTTCCAGGTGAACTATCTTCGACTAGCTAATAAAGGAGAATCTGTTCTAACACCCGTAAAAGAAGAGAGAAAACGAACTCGCCAAACTGACACTGATTACCTACTTGAATGAATAGCTTAGGATGTACAGATTGACTTTACTTGATTCTACCTTGACTTACAAACATCTCTATTGGCTAAAGACCATGCCTTGGCCGCTCCGAAGAACCTTTCTTCAGAAAGGAATGCCCCATGACTGCTTGCAGCGGATTCAGCAAATGTTCGGAAGATGGGAGTGTTCCAAAGCCCCTTCTTTAGATGCATGCTGATCCTTTAATGGGAGTGGATCATAGGAACATATCCTACTAAACGAACTACTTTGGACTTACGAAAAGGGGAATAGAGATCTTCCTCTTTTCCTGCTAGTCAGACTTTTCGTAATCCTTTATGTGAGTCAGTCAAGGCTACTTTTGTAGTTATTTTGTTTCTGCTGTCTTCTTACGATTATGATATATATTCATCAGTATTATGCTATTTATTTTTCTTTTTTCATGTCTATATATATATAAACCATGTGTTTTGTTCAGGTTGGGTGAAATTGTTCCCTCTAGTTCATTGTTCGATGCCCAGGTTCCTGTCACCAGCCCATGGGGATTGGGAACTCCATTCGGGTATGTGAAAGAATAGGTCGAGTACTAGGTTTAAGGGTAACCTTGTTTGATTTGTTACACTGAGTCTTGGTTATCAAAATATTTATTCATTTCAAAATGATTGTATCTTATATTATAGTGAAAATGAGTCATTGGATAGTTGTCCTACATGTGGACAATCGAGGTATAAAGAGCTTCAAATAGGGAAGTCTAGATTGATTATTATAAAATAGTTGAGTTATTTCCTGCTTACACCCAAATTGCAGTGTTTATTTATGTCTTAGAACATAGCATCATTAATGTCATGGCACAAAACCAACATTTCAACTGGTAAAATATTAAATCATCCCTATGATGGTGATTCATGGAAACATTTTGACCAAGTACATCTGTCTTTTGCTTTAGAAGCTTGAAACATGCGATTGAGTCTTTGTACTGATGGTTTCTGTCCATTTGGTTCTTATAGTAGTCAATATTCTTACTGGAATATCTTTATAACTCTGTAAAATTTACCTCTTTGGATGTTGATGAAGAATCCGTATATCTTTTTGACCTTATTAGTTCTAGGACATCCAAAAAAGAATATTGATGTTTATTTGAAGCCATTGATTGATGAGTTAAATTTATTGTAGAGTAATGGTGTTAGTACATATGATGTTGTTGCAAAACAAAATTTCCTATTAAAAGATGCATTGATGTGGAAAATTAGTGACTTCTAAACATATGACATATTATTTGGCTAGAGTAAACATGGTCCAAAATCCTATCCATATTGTATGAGATGAAAAAATCATTTATGCTCATCAATGGAAGAAAACCTTGTTCTTTCAACTGTCATCATAGATTTCTTCCAATCGATCATCCTTTTCTAAGGAACAAATATAATTTCAAAAAAGGCACAATTTAAAGAGATGAGACTATGACAATCATCTTAGGTATGATGTAACACCCCAAACTTCCATCGAACACTTCTCTTTGAATAATATAGTAGCATGTGTTGTACGCAACTTTGAGTTCTAATACACACCACAACCAATCAAACTAGCCGTTATGAATAGTAATACCCACTTTTTGAAATTTTATAAATTTTATCTTTCAAAATGAACTTCATTTTTGGATTCAGAATATCAAAATTAGCTTAGGGTTAATTTTTGGTATTTTTCTGAAAACATTCAATTTTTGATGAATAGTGAAAAACACTGAGTTATAGTTTAAAACCAAATTTTTATTTAAATAATTATTTATTTTATTTAAATTTATTTTAGGTCAAAATATATACATAATAACTATATAAGTTAAATGTAATTCATTGGAGTCATTTTATAATAATTTGAGATATATAAAAATTTTATTGAACTTTTCACCGTCTTTTACCCAGCTCCTAGGAGAATTTGAAAATTCACATAAAACATAATTTTACCGCTTCTGTGAGTGGAATTTCGAAAATCCAAGAGGCACGGTTAACATAAAGGAGTAAAATGTGGTTCAATAAGATAAAAATAATTTTTTGGTGAATAGTACCTTTTACTTTTATTTACCACGATTAAAAGTAAATAGGGTAATTAAGGGTAAAAATGATATTATTCTTACCCTAAAACATGTAATAATTCTATTGGATAAGTATAATTCGACCAAAAACAACCTTAGGAATAAAATATGAACCTCTTTGGTCCACTTGGATTAGATTAGGATATTTATTATTATTTAATTCAAAGAAGAGTTAAAAGAGTTAAAATCAATGTTTAATAAATAAAACATTATTAATATAGGGTTATACATAAGATAAATTTGATTATAAATATTAATTAGAAAGATAAAAATATTTTCTACATAATGGTATTTTATTTATAATTTTTAGATATTAAATAATTTAATTTATTTATGAAACAATTGTGATGCAGTAATTACCTAATTAATGAAATATTAAAATAATTGATATTATAAATATCCAAATAAATGTAATTTGAGACTTTTTATGAATTAAAATAATTTTATTGGTTAATATGACATGTTAGTGTTGCTTAAATGAATTTGGTTCGAATTAATAAGGTTGTTAAAACTTTAAGAAAAATAAATTTTTAAATAGAGTCAAAATTGACATAAAGGAGTTTTTAAAAAAAATATTATATTATAAATTGATATAATATTCCTAAAAATCTACGGTTAGGCCAAAGGACTTATATAATTATAGGTGTATCATTAATGGACCACTTGGGTGTCTCTTGGAAGTATATAGTAATTTTATTAACTATATAATATAAAAATACAAAGAGACATGGTAAATGTCAAACTATTTAACTATGAGTTAAATAAAAAAGATAAAGTTAATATAGTAATCCAAACCTATCTAAAACCTATTGGTTGAGTGGTTTTCTACCTATCCCCACCTTAAACTTTAAATAATATACTTTGGATCCATTAGAAACTGAATATGAATTTATTATAAAATAACATTTCTAGCTTTTCCAAAGGTGCCCCTCACCCCTCTTATAAAAGGGCACTCCCCCTTCTCTCAAATTCATACCTTCAAAGCCTTTTGATTATGCCAAAACCTGCCCAAATATCCTCTAAAATTCCCTCACTTAATCCTAAATGCCTTCATTTAGTCAGAAATCCAACTTAAGGAGCCCTTTTGATCAAATTAGGAGGAAGAACCCGAAGAAAAGGTAATAATTTCACCACCCTCTTTCAAGTTCCTTTCTTCTTAAACTTCTTCTTTATTTGATATTTCCATTATAAAATAATAACTCCAGTATATTCAATATACTGTGATGTTATTATAAATATGTTACAACCATATTCAGTATTCTATCCATCCTTTGAATGACATGTCACCATACGTGCATACGTACGGCTTACCGTCTCCACGCCGTGGTGTAATTGTTATTCAAAACATCATTATTTGGATGGGTATGATAATGATGTTTAATTGATGTAAATAATAAGTATAAAATGATAATTATTCTTTATATATGTTATACCATCCAATTATATATTATTTTAATATCAAAATAATGATATTGTCGCTTGTACTTACGTACGGACTACAGTCTCCACGAACGCGATGAGATTCATTCTCCATCGTATCCATTCAAGTATAATTCTCATTTGATGACTAAAAATAATGTTTAAGGACTTAATATCATTATGGATATTAATAAGATACAACCTATCCATAACAAACCTAGCTTATGTAACAAAACATATAAAAGAAAACGAGTAAGTGAACACCCGAAACGACTATAATACTAAGATATTATTAACAAAACAATGTTAAAAGATCATATATGATATCATATTAATGTATATGATTCTTATATAATTTAATAACAATTACTTCACCATTATAAAGGAGTTTAACCTACCATCGACCAAGGAAAAGTACAAGGTAAGGGTTTATTTCACAATCTCTTCATTATCTGAGGTTGTTTATACATAATTATTTACTGGGACCTCTTTATCATCCACATCCATGTTTCTTAAAAATATATTTCAAATAATTTTTACTATTTTAAAAAATATGGGTTAAAGTCATTTATACCCTTGTTTGACTTTTTATAAGATGTTTATAAAGGAATCTTTCCGTCATTTTCCAAACAAGGTCATTTTTAACCTTTTCGAAAAAATTAAGGTAAAAATGTCTTTTTTAACTTATACGGCATGTGCGGCTATTTTCCGCCGTTATAAAATCTTCAAAGCTTCCCTTAAAATCTTATAAGAATATTTTCAAAGTAAATGTTTTCTTTTATAATTATGTGACTTTTAAATGATTTCAAAAAAAGAGAGAGACATTTCTCTCAAATAGTTTCGATTTCATCTATGTCAACATCCTTTGATGGATTTTAAGCTAATTTGAAGTTGATTTATTATGATACAAAACTTCCATATTTTATTGAAGGTTTTGTGATATGTTTGACTATGGATGTGTTATTTTTATACCATTCATGGTTTATGGAGAAAGTATTGACATTTCGTATGCTAGTTTTAATACGAATGTTTATGTTATGTTTAAACCTGTTCATATGAGGAATGAATTGGGATTAATAAGTGATAGGTGGAGCAAACTATATCTCCTCGATGCATCGGTAGGTATCATGAGACAAAATGGTGTCTTGGCATAAGGCCTTGACAAAATATTATTTGTAGTCTTGGCACAAGGCCTTGACTATGTGGTTATGATAGTCTGGCATTATGCATTCCATCATTATGAAAGTTATTATTGATATTGCATGTGATTATTTGACTAGTAGAATATCCATGTGAATAATTAAATTACATTATTTCATTTTATCTTTGCTATATTATGCTGAAGTTCAAGTTTAAAAGGATTTTGTTTTAGTTATACATTGCATTAAATGTTTATGCTTATTTATGAAAGTTTCTGCTATATTGTTATCCTTACTGAGCATCTGAGATCACCCCTTTATATGTTTTATTTTTCCGAGGATGTGAAGAAGTATTTTATGAATGACATACAGGGATAGTATAAGGGGATATGAGTGTGAAGACAAGATGTTGTTGCAGTTTTTCAGTTTATGATGTAATGTAAACTTTATGAATATATCGTGTGTTTCCAAGGCTACTAAACTAATCGGTCTTTCGAGACTTGATCTTTTTTGATCATGCCAATATTATGTAATAATGCACCGAATCTGGGTAACTGGGTTCGGGGTGTTACAGTTGGTATCATAGTAAGTTTAGTACAAACCATGGAAGCTAGATTTAGATAAACTCTGATTAGATCACATATACCTAAGATGGACTTTGAGGACTAGTATAGAAGAACTTCCTAGAATTTTGATATTGTATAGATTTTGTGAGTTTTCCGAGCAATACATCCCTATCTAGATACGAGCAGGTAGAGGCAGTTTTGGAACAATTGTACCTAGGGGTAAAACCCGAAAACACCACTTTGAGCTAGACTTGAACGAGAACTGGTGCACGACAACAGACCTTACTGCACTCTTGGTTACGAAACTCCCAGGGGATATGATTAGGATAATAATAATTTTCTTTAAAAACCATTATGAAGGGTTTATGAGTATATACTTCCTCATAGAAAACATTTTTATGATTATGGATTATATCCATAAATTGTTCAATTTTTTTTAAGTGTTTTACAAGTTTTGAATTATGTATTTTGATTCATAAACTAAACTAGTTTGTGCCATTATTTAGAAATGACACATAGTGGAAGAAATGGAAACCATATCAATGCATGAACTTCATGTAGGGATTTTCCTCTGGCTCAAGATAATTATAGTGGAGCTAGTGATGCAATTGGTGCTGATCAACTAATCACCATACTGGGACAACTCACTCAGGTTATGAATAATAACCTTACCCATATGGAGCACCCTGATCCACAGCATGGAGGATCAATGTTAGATCACTTCATGAGGAAACAACCACCGACATTCAATGGGAGTAAAAATCCCTTAGTAGCTGAGAAATGAATAAATTCCTTAGAGAAAATATTCCATGCCTTGGGGAGTAGTGAAAGAGAAAAAAGTTATCATGGCAGTTTACTGCCTCACTGGAGATGCTGATCAATGGTGGTCATTGATTCAAAACACAAAGGAAGATGATGAAGTATCAAATATGGAATGGAGGGAGTTCAAAGAGATTTTCTTAAAAAAATACCTTCCTCGTGACCATCGAGCAGATATGGAAAGAAAATTTCTGAGTCTGAGGCAAAAGGAGGATGAGA
Organism: Viscum album; assembly: GCA_963277665.1. Taxonomy (NCBI): domain Eukaryota; kingdom Viridiplantae; phylum Streptophyta; class Magnoliopsida; order Santalales; family Viscaceae; genus Viscum; species Viscum album. Next base: position 675,695,686 of record OY728123.1, read on the forward strand.
ATGTCACAAAGTATGAGGCTAACTTTACATGGTTAGCGAGGTATGCTGCAGATTATATACATAACCCAAGAAGTAATATTGATCATTTCTTTGATGGGTTAAAACCATTTATCCATCGATAATTAGTCTCACAAACCTTCTTGTTGTACAAAGATATTGTCTCATGTGCTATCAAGACAGAAAAATAATTCTCTAAGTCTTATGACTTTTAAGAAAATCAAGAGAAGAAGAGATCTACTAATTAATTTGGAAATAGAAATAAGGGGAAGAAGGGAAAAGTTGAATATCCATCCTGTAGTAAATGTGGGAAGAAACACCCTGGTACTTGCTTGAAAGGAATGAGAGTCTGTTACAATTGTGGTGAAAACGGCCACCAAGCTCGTGATTGTAAGGGGAAGAAAGAAGATACTAATGTTCAATGATACAACTGTAGGGAGATGAGACATTTTGCAAATTAATTTCCTAAGTGTTAGGGGAACTTACCTTAGAAAAGGCCAAGGGATCAAAGCCAAGCTTATGCTATCACTACTGCTGAGGTTGAAGCTTCGAAAGACTTGGTGGCAGGTAATTTAATGGTTTCCTCAAGTTTAGCCAATGCTTTATTTGATTCTGGATTATCGCATTGTTTCATATCTTCCCAGTTTTCTAAGAAAATTAGATATTTCCAATTTGATTTAACAAGGGAGTTGTCAGTTAAAACTTCTAAGGGAAGTATCATTGCTACAAAGTTTTGTGGATCCGTTCCCATTAGGGCATATAAATGTTCTTTATCTACTGATCTCATTGTCATACCCATGATTGAATTTGATATAATCCTCAGTATATATTGGCTTTCGGACCATGATGCTAAAATTTATTGTAAGAAGAAGGAGGTTATAAATTTTGACGATGATGATAAAGAACACCTTATCTTTAGAGAAGAATTATCACCACTTGATTCTTACCTAGATCCACCCCCAGTAGCTCAACTAAATTAAATTATTGGGGAGGAAGAGAATGAAATAACTATGGGTAAGGAAAGGAATGTTCAAATAGTGTATGTGCCTATTGTGAAAGAATATGTAGATGTGTTTCCGGAAGATTTACCTAGACATCCTCCAGAACGAGAAATTGAGTTTTCTATTGATTTAATTCTTGGTTCAAGGCCTATATCGAAGACTCCTTATATAATGGCCACTGTGGAATTAGTTGAACTAAAGAAACAACTAGATGAATTGAGTAATAAGAGATTTATTTTCCCTAGTGTTTCTCCATGGGGAGCCCCTGTCCTTTTTGTTAAGAAGAAAGATGGATATATGAGGTTATGTATCGACTACATGGAGATCAATGCTATAAAAATAAAGAACAAGTATCACCTACCTCACATTGATGATTTATTTGAACAAATGCATGGAGATCAATACTTTTCAAAGATTGAACTTCGATCTAGATACCATCAGTTGTGTGTGAAGAAGGAAGAAATTCCAAAGAAAACATTTCAAACCATGTACAAGCATTACGAGTTTACAGTAATGCCTTTTGGGTTGACTAATTCACCCTATGTTTTCATGGTTTTAATGAACAGAGTTTTAAAGGAATATCTCGATGATTTTTTAGTGGTATTTATTGTTGATATCTTGGTATACTCCAAAATCTACAAAGATCATGAAAATCACTTGTGCATTATCTTTAAGACTCTGAGAAGACATGAATTATATGGGAAGTTTAGCAAGTGTGAATTCTGGCTTCAGGAGATTTATTTTATTGGCCATATTGTCTCTAAGGATGTAATCTCTATTTATCCTTCTAAGACCAAGGCAATCCAAGAATAGCCAACAACAACGAGTATAACTGAGGTACACAGTTTTATTGGTTTAGCAGGTTATTATCAACATTTCGTCCAGAATTTCACCCGATTGGCTAACCCATTAACAAAGCTCACACGTAAAGGGGTTAAATTTGTTTGGAAAAAAGAGTGTGAAGAATGTTTTGAAGAACTGAAGAGAATATTAGTCAATTCCCCTATATTGACTCTACCATCAGGGAATGATAGGTTCGTTATTTATAGTGATTAATCGAATAAAGGACTTGGTTGTGTCCTTATACAGAATGATAGGGTTATTTCCTATGCATCACGGCAGCTAAAAATTCATGAGAAAAACAATCCTACTCATGATATTTAGTTTGCAGCTGTAATCTTTGCTTTGAAGATTTGAAGACACTATCTCTATGGTGAAAAATGTGAGATTTATACTGATCACAAGAGTTTGAAGTATATTTTCTCACAGAAAGAACTCAACATGAGGCAAAGGTGATCGATTGAACTACTCAAGGATTATGATTGCATGATACACTACCACCCGGGGAAGGCAAATAAGGTGTCAAATGATTTGAGCAGACAGGATCATGGTGTTTTGAACAAGATGAGAGTTGAGAGGGATCCTATTTTCATGGATCTAGTAAATATGGATATGGGAATCACCATGGAAGGTGAAACATCAATAATTTTTCAAATGGTTTCCAAACCATATTTATTATAAAGGATAAAGAGTTCTAAGGCCGATGATGAAGAGTTTAAAAAGAAGATTAAAGTTGTGAATGAAGGGAGATTGAATGACTTTGTGTATGAAGATGAAATTTTGAAATTTGGGAAGAGACTTTGTATTCCTGATATACCTGATCTAAAAAGGGAATTGTTGGACGATGCTCATAGTTCCAATTTTTCTATACACCCTGGGAGCACCAAAATGTATAGATATTTGAAGGAATATTTATGGTGGGACAACATGAAGAGGGAGATTTCTGATTTTGTGTCAAGATTTATGGTTTGTCAACAAGTGAAAGATGGAAGACAACAACCTGGTGGAGTATTGAAACCTCTTCCCATACCCGAGTGGAAATGGGATAATATCACAATGGAATTTTTCATGGGACTACCAAAGACTCCTAGGAGGAACGATGCAATATGGGTCATTATTGATCGTCTTACCAAGTCATCACATTTTCTTTCTATAAGGGAGGATTTATCACTTGAACATCTAGCAAGACTATATATTAATGAAGTTGTGAGACTTAATGGAGTACCCATATCGATTGTTTCTGACCGTGATCCACGTTTCACATCAAGATTATGGAAAAGTCTTCAGAAAGCCCTAGATACTGAACTTCATTTGAGCACTGCCTACCACCCTCAAATAGATAGACAATCAGAAAGGACTATTCAAACCTTATAATACATGTTGAGATCATGCTCACTTGACTTTCAGGGTATGTGGGATCAATATTTACCTCTGGTAGAATTTTCCTATAATAATAGCTTCTATTCGAGTATTCAGATGGTACCATATGAAGCGTTATACGGAAAGAGATGTCGCACACCAACCTGTTGGGATGATGTTGGGGAAAGAAAACTCGTAGGCCCAGAACTGGTGGAGGAAACAATGGAAAGGTGAAGGTAATCCAAAACCACATCAAAGTATCTCAAAGTAGGCCGAAGAGCTATGTTGATAACCAAAGGAAGGATTTGGAATTTTAGGTAGGAGATTATGTTTTCTTGAAGGTATCTCCATGGAAGGGAGTTATACATTTCAGTAAGAAGGGTAAATTGAGTCCCAGGTACATAGGACCTTTCGAAATTCTAGAACAAATTGGGGCTGTAGCTTATCGTTTGGCAATGCCGCCAAATCTATCCAAAGTTCACGATGTGTTCCACATATCACTGTTGAGAAAATACACGCCTAGACCAACGCATGTACTCACCTATGAGGAATTAGAACTGTTACCTGATCTATCTTATTGTGAAGAGCCCGCCAGGATTCTTGATATAAGATAACAAGTGCAGAGAAACCGAACAACTCGTCTGGTGAAAGTTCTAGGGAGAATCCATAAGATGGAAGAGGCAACGTGGGAACCCGATGAAATTATGATGAAGAACCACCCGAGTCTTTTTATGCAGTAATATTCTACAAATTTCAAGGATGAAATTATTTGAAGGATGGGAGAATGTAACACCCCAAACTTCCACAGTACACTTCTCTTTTAATAATACAGTAGCGTGTGTTGTACGCAAATTCGAGTTCTAACACACACCACAACCAATCAAACTAGCCGTTATGAATAGTAATACCCACTTTTTTAAATTTTATAAATTTTATCTTTCAAAATGAACTTAATTTTTGGATTCAGAATATCGAAATTAGCTTAGGGTGAATTTTTGGTATTTTTCTGAAAACATTCAATTTTTGATGAATAGTGAAAAACACTGAGTTATAGTTTAAAACCAAATTTTTATTTAAATAATTATTTGTTTTATTTAAATTTATTTTAGGTAAAAATAGATACATAATACCTATATAAGTTCAATGTAATTCATTGGAGTCAGTTTATAATAATTTTAGATATATAAAAATTTTATTGAACTTTTCACCGTCTTTTACCCAACTCCTATGAGAATTTGAAAATTCACATAAAACTTAATTTTACCACTTCCGTGAGTGGAATTTTTAAAATCCGAGAGGCACAGTTAACATCAAGGAGTTAAATGTGGTTCAATAAGATAAAAATAATTTTTGGTGAATAGTAACTTTTTACTTTTATTTACCACGGTTAAAAGTAAATAGGGTAATTAAGGGTAAAAATGATATTATTCTTACCATAAAACAAGTCCTAATTCTATTGGATAAGTATAATTCGACCAAAAACAACCTTAGGAATAAAATATGAACCTCTTTGGTCCACTTGGATTAGATTAGTACATTTATTATTATTTAATTCAAAGAAGAGTTAAAAGAGTTAAAATCAAAGTTTAATAACTAAAACATTTTTAATATAGGGTTATACATAAGATAAATTCGATTATAAATATTAATTAGAAAGATAAAAATATTTCCTACATAATGGTATTTTATTTATAATTTTTAGATATTAAATAATTTAATTTATTTATGACACAATGGTGATGCTGTAATTACCTAATTATTGAAATATTAAAATAATTGATATTATAAATATCCAAATAAATTTAATTTGATACTTTTTTTGAATTCAAAGAATTTTATTGGTTAATATGACATGTTCGAGTTGATTAAATTATTTTTTTCCGAATTAATAAAGTTGTTAAGACTTTAACAAAAAATCAATTGTTAAATAGTGTCAAAATTGACATAAAGGAGTTTTTAAAACAAATATTATATTATAAATTGATATAATATTCCTAAAAATATAAGGTTCAGCAAAAGGACTTATATAATGATAGTTGTATCATTAATGGACCACTTGGGGGTCTCTTGGAAGTATATAGTAAGTTTATTAACTATATAATATAAAAATACAAAGAGACATGGTAAATGTCAAACTATTTAACTTAGAGTTAAATCAAAAAGATAAAGTTAATATTGTAACCCAAACCTATCTAAAACCTATTTGTTGAGTGGTTTTAGACCTATCCCCACCTTAAAATTTAAATAATACACTTTTTAGCCACTAGAAACCAAATATGAATTTATTATAAAATAATATTTCTAGCTTTTCCAAAGGTGCCCCTCACCCCTCTTATAAAATGACACTCCCCATTCTCTCAAATTCATACCTTCAAAGACTTTTGGTTCGGAAAAACCCTACCCAAATATCCTCTAAACTTCCCTCACTTAATCCTAAATGCCTTACTTTAGTCATAAATCCAACTTAATGATCCCTTTTGATCAAATCAAAAGGAAGAACCCGAAGAAGAGGTAATAATTTCACCACCCTCTTTCAAGTTCCTTTCTTCTTCCACTTCTTCTTTATTTATTATTTCCATTATAAAATAATAAATCCAGTATCTTATATATAATTTTATTTTATTATAAATATGGTATAACCATATTCAGTATTCTATCCATCCTTTGAATCACATGTCACCATACGTGCGTACGTACGACTTACCGTCTCCACGTCATCGTGTAATTGTTATTCAAAACATTATTATTTGGATGGGTATGATAATGATGTATAATTGATGTAAATAATAAGTATAACATGATAATTATTATTTATATATGTTATACCATCCAATTATATATTATTTTAATATCAAAAGAATGATATTGTCGCTCGTGCGTACGTACGGACTACCGTCTCCACGAACGCGATGAGATTCATTCCCCATCGTATCCATTCAAGTCTAATTATCATTTGATGACTAAAAATAATGTTTAAGGACTTGATATAATTCTGGATATGAATAAGATACAACCTATCCATAACAAACCCAACTTATGTAACAAAACATATAAAATAAAACGAGTAAGTGAACACCCAAAACGACTATAATACTAAGATATTATTAACAAAACAATGTTAAAAGGTCATATATGATATAATATTAATGTATATGATTCTTGTATAATTTAATAATAGTTATTTCACCATTATACAGGAGTTTAACCTACCCTTTACCAAGGATAAGTACAAGGTAAAGGTTTATTTCACAATCTCTTCATTATCTGAGGTTTTTTATACGTAATTATCTACTGGGACCTCTTTATCATCCACATCTAGGTTTCTTAAAAATTAATTTCAAATAATTTTTAATATTTTACAGACTATGGGTGAAAGTAATTTATAACCTTGTTTGAATTTTTATAAGATGTTTATAAAGGAATCTTTCCATCGTTTTCCAAACAAGGTCCTTTTTAACCTTTTCGACAGAATTAAGGTAAGAATGTCTTTTTTAACTTATATGGCGTGTGTGGCTATTTTCCGCCATTATAAAATCGTCGAAGATTCCCTTACAAGATTTTGAGAATATTTTCAAAGTAAATGTTTTCTTTTATAATTATGTGACTTTTAAATGATTAAAAAAAAGAGATATTTCTCTCAAATAGTATTGATTTCATCTATGTCAACATCCTTTGATGGATTTTAAGCTTATTTGAAGTTGATTTATTATGATACAAAACTTCCATATTGTATTGAAGGTTTTGAGATATGTTTGATAGTGGATGTGTTATTTTTATACCATTCATGGTTTATAGAGAAAGTATTGACATTTCGTATGCTAGTTTTAATACGAATGTTTATATTATGTTTAAACCTGTTCATATGAGGAATGCATTGGACTTAATAAGTGACAGGTGGAGACCGCTATAGCTCCTCAATGCATCGGTAGGTCTCGTGAGACAAACTAGTGTCTTGGAATCAGGCCTTGACAAAATCTTATTTGTAGTCTTGGCATAAGGCCTTGACTATGTAGTTATGATAGTCTAGAATTATGCATTCCATCATTATGAAAGTGGTTATTGATATTGCATGTGATTATTTGACTAGTAGAATATCCATGTGAATAAGTAAATGAAATTATTTCATTTTATCTTTTCCATATTATGCTTAAGTTCAAGTTTAAAATGCTTTTGTTTTAGTTATACATTGCCTTAAATGTTTATGCTTATTTATGAAAGTTTCTGCTATATTGTTATCCTTACTGAGAATTTGAGCTCACCCCTTTCTATGTTTTATTTTTCCCAGGACGTGAAGAAGTATTTTATGAATGAAATGCAGGGATAGTATAAGGGGATATGAGTGTGAATACAAGATGTTGTTGTAGTTTTTCACTTTATGATGTAATGTAAACTTTATGAATATATCTAGTGTTTCCAAGGCTACTAAACTAATCGGTCTTTCTAGACTTGATCTTTTGTGATCATTCCAATGTTATGTAATAATTCACTGACTCAGGGTAACTGGGGTCGGGGCGTTACATATGGAGTTAAAATCATTTTTTAGTCATTACCTCCCATTAAATTTAGACCCACTATAAACCAACAGAAAATTGATGGCTTTGGGAAAGAACACAGTTGGATAAAATAGAGTATTTTTTGGGATCTACCATATTGGTTTGATACGTTGGTCTATCACATGTTGGATGTCATGTATACTATGAAGAAATTTTTTGATAATATATTTTATATAGTTTTTGATATACCAGGTAAGACCAAATAAAATGTAAATACATGATTACATCTTGCCCAAATTTGTAGGCAACTTGAAATTGAACTGTTTGAAAATGTCAGATCATAAAAGTTAATGAATCCAAAATTAGCTTATATAATTTCAAAAGAAAATAAATTATTATTTTGTTAGTGGATTTCATATTTGAGACTTCTAGATGATTATGTTTCTAATTTGGCCAGATGTGTCAGAAATGGTCATATTACTCGATTAAAAAGTCAAAACTATCATGTTATAATGGAAAGAATTATATCGATTGGATTAATAGGTTTGTTGAATTATATGATTTGGGATGCACTAATAGACATATCATATTTTTTCTAAGACATTTATGTAGCAACAACAGATTACGATGCACTAAGTAGACTACAATAAGATGTTGTTTTAATTTTATGTAAATTGGAAAAAATATTCCCACCGACTTTATTTGAATCAATGGAAAATTTGATATTACATTTTCCACATGAAGAAAAATGTGGAGGTCTAGTACAGTTCTTATGGATATACCAATTTGAGAGATTCATGCAGAAATTAAAGAAAAAAGTACATAACAAAGCATCAGTTGAAGGATCAGTTGTAGAAGCTTATTTGCAAGAGGAAATTTCTTTTTTTTACTCTCATTATTTTCAATCTAAATATCCCTCAAAACATAACCACATGGGGCGTAAAGAGGGAAATTTTGATGATGAAATGAAAAATCAATTATTAGTTTTTAATTAGCCCGAACTTTGATTTTTTGGAGTTCATAAATGATGGATTTTAGCTGATAAACATCACAGAGCTCATACATATGTTCTTCTCAACTGTGAAGAAATAACACCATTTGTACTTTGAGTGATCCCATCACTTATTCTATAATATTTGATACGATAAATTAATATTATTTTATTTATAGATTATATGATAATCATATCCAGAAAAAACTCCCACAAATTATAGCTGCTTCTTTTGAAGAATATCGGTGATGTACATGGATTTCGCATGTATTTGTATAATTTTCTAACTTAGTTTTTATTAATTAATTTAACCAATTTTTATATTTTTAGTTTATTTTTTGTAGTTTTGTAGTAATTTAGATATTTTGATAATTTTTAGTTAACTTATATACTTATATTAGTAATTTAGTATTTCTTTTAGTTATATTAATTTTATATATTATATTTAACACTATATTATTATTATTAGTTTCTCTAATTTTAGTTTAGTTTATTTTATTAATTTTTACTAGTATGCATATTTTAATTTCTATTTTATTTTATTTCATTATTTTGTTTCATTAATTAAATAGTATTTTGTTATTAGTTTATTATTATATTTAATAGTAATATTATATTTAATTACATCTGCATTAATATATTATTATTATTATTATTTAACTTAATTAGATAATTAGTTTTTTTAATTTGAATTTAACTTTTCTTTAAACTCCCCCTAACTACCCACACCTACCCCACCTCCCTTTGACCTTTTCTACCACTTTTTCCTCAACCTCCCCCTCTCCCACATCACCCCTCTACCCCCTCTAATTTTCTCTCTCTAATAATCTTTTCCAACCCCCATATCTCCACTCACACGCCCCCTTCAACCCCGCGCCCCTACCCCATTTTCCCCTCTCACCCGGACCCCCCATTCCCACTCCCTTCCCCTGCCTCCCCCTCCCCATCCTGCCTACCCGTTACCCCTGCTCCTCTCCCATGATGCCTCCCCTCCCCACCCCCCTATTCGCCTGCCTACCGTCCCTTTCCCCTCTCCCCTTCCCAGCCGTCGGCCCCGTCCTCTCCTCCCTATACCCGCCGCCCCCTAATCTCCCCTCCCTATCTATCCCGCTCCCTACCCCCACACTCCCTCTCTCCATGGAACCACTCCCCTCTCCCCTCACCTCCCCTTCATAGTGCCCCTCACCCACCGGACCTCTCTACCCCAGGTCCCGTCTACCTCCCACACCCCCTCTTACCACTTCAGCGCACACCAAGCAACTGCAGCCTCTCCTTGATCTAAAGATGCGGAAATCCACCCTCTACTTCAACATAACACTAAATTGATGTTTTTAGCAGTTCTCTTGGGATTCCAGAGATTGACGTCACATAGAGAGAGTGAGCGAATATCGGATCATATTTTCAGCAGCGCGGTGGTTTGATTCGGGTGTGGCGTCAGCGACTGCACCGAGCAGAGTAATGATTATTATGTTGTGATCATTGACGACATCTTGCGGTGACCATAATAATGAAATGAGCACAGTGATATCTTCTATTTATTATTTTATGTGTTGTGTCATTTTGATGGTTGGATAATTTCATTTGTGTTATAGTTGTGACAAATGTGACGGTAAATGCATGTCTCTAATTTATTCCTATGTTTGACTGCCTTTTGAATTAATTTCAATTGGATGTTTATTTAATTAATTGTATCCGCATTTAAATTAATTGTCATTTGGGCTCTACACACATGATTTGGTGCTCGTTCATGTGATACCTAATAAGTAATCATGAATGAGAGTTCATCAAAGAATTTATTTATCCAGAATTCAATCACGCGCGTGAGCGAATTCTGAATAAATAAATATATTAACCGAAAAAAATAATATTTTGTGTGTGCGCTTCTTCAAACTTGTGTGAGTGATACTAAATAAATGATCTCATGTGAGAGAACCTGACAAAGGTAGATACATCAACTTTATGAAAAATGGGTAGTCATATTTCACCAAGTGATTTAGTGATATAATGATTCACAAATTATTCTTCAGGATAGAGAACGAAATGAAAGATAATTTGTGTACACATTAGAATACTGTCTAACATCATAGAATGAGACCAGATTGTATTTTGATTAAATTTGGAATCAGTGAAAATTGAATAAATAAATATTCAAATGTGAGAATTAAATAATTGACATTGCATGCATTGAACGGATGTCACGACTCTGACACTTCCATCTCCGCCAATTTCTTTCATAGCTTACTTAATTCACTTAGATAGTTTTAATCAATTTAAATATTCATTTTTAAAATAGTCATTTAGTTTTTAGAACTTATTTTTTAATCACAATTAAAGCCAATCTACCAGAACATTCCTCCAAGAGGACATTTCTAGTGTATACTCACATTCTCTCTATGGTTCGACCCTACTCGCCACTTCTACAGTAGTTGGTAGGATAATAAATATTTCAAATTTGCACGCATTGTGACGTGTGTGCCAGTCAGAAAAATAATTTTTCATACTGGTTTCAAAAACTGTTAAAATTAATTATTTATGGTTTAACATATAAAATCAATTTATTATTTGTTACATTGATAATTGTTTTAAAAAATTTCAAGTATTTTAGTCAGTTTTCATTAATTATCATTAATTTATTTATATACTATTTTTTTGATTATGTGTTCTCTTTTTTCAAAGCTTTTTACATATAGATAATGTAACGCCCCGACCCCAGCTACCCAGAGTCGGTGCATTACTTCGTAACATTGGCATGATCACAAAGGATCAAGTCTCGAAAGACCGATTAGTTTAGTAGCCTTGGAAACACTAGATACATTCATAAGTCTTTCATTACATCAAAAAGTGAAAAACTACAATAACAAAGTCTCCATAGTCCACACTCATATCCTCTTCCGACTATCCCTGCAGGTCATTCATAAAATACTTCTTCACATCCTGGAAAATATTAAAACATTGAAAGGGGTGAGCTCAGATGCTCAGTAAGGATAACAATATTGCGGAAGCTTTCATAAATAAACATAAACATTTAAGGCAATGTATAACTAAAACAAAAGCCTTTTAAACTTGAACATCAACATAATATGGAAAAGGTAAAATGAGATAATGCCATTTACTTCTTCACATGGATATTCTACTGGTCGAATAATCACATGCAATATCAATAACCACTTTCATAATGATGGAATGTATAGTGCCAGACATTCTGAAACACTTTGTCAAGGCCTCGGCCAAGACGTCTAAAATGATTAAGGCCTCGGCCAAAACCATAAATCAAATTGGGAAAGGGCCTCGGCCAATTCCACGTCTAGTTGTCTCATGAGACCTACCGATGCAATTTTTTTAGAATATAATTATGTTTAAAATTGCTCAAATATACTCCAGTGTTTTTCTAAAAACATTATGCAAGCTTCTGAAAACAAAATAACTAATTCTGAGACTGCTCGACTAATTACAGGCCATGATAGGTCCACGCCCAATCCCTTCCTGTCTACCATACTCGAGAGTCGGGTTTTTTGAAAACATTTTTAAGCTTGCCTTAATTACGTATACATTTGAACTGGTTTTTCATATATTGGAGAGAAATATCTCTTTTTGGAAATCATTTAAAAATCACATAATTATAAAAGAAAACCTTTTGAATAAATGTAAAAGTTAAAGGGTTTTATACACCGTATAAAAGAAATTTGTGTATAAAACAAAACATGCCTCAATGAATGGAGATTGAGATGAAGTCCCTTACAAAGATAATTTATTAAATAAAATAGATCTATTATGTGGATTCACTATAAGTACACATAAAGAAAGTACAAATACAAGATAGGACATAATAATATCATGACATAATTTGAAAGTAGGAGATTAACCCAAAGAATGGAAATTGGGTTAAGAAATTCCCTTACAAAGATCATTTTTTAAATAAAATAGATCTATTATGTCTATTCACTATAGGTACACATAAAGAAAGTAAAAATACAAAATTGGACATAATAATATCATGACATAATTTGAAAGTAGGAGATTAACCCAAGGAATGGAAGTTGGGTTAAGAAATTCCCTTACCTTGTGTCCGACTTGACTCAACCGTTCTTTAACCTCCTGAATAATAAACTAGAGTTAATATATACCTTATTAAGAACCATTCTCAATTTCATTATCCTTATTATATCACTTATTACAATGATATGATCATTATGTAATTATTTAAGTTAATAACGGTCGTTTTGTCGATCTTTGGTACTTGAGTCAAAAATAAACTTCTTATGATTACAAGTTGTTAATGTGGTGAAATATCCATTATATCCAGAATGGTATTCATGATGTAGATATCATATATGTCATATATATCCAGTACATACATTCATTTATAATATTACATCACATTTAGAGGTAAGAAATGAAATGCACCGTTCATGGAGACGGTAAGCCGTACGTACGCATGAACGCTACTTCCATTTCTATTTCATATTTTCTGGAATGGAATCATAATGATATAAGAGTATATTATAATTCCAGTATAATAACATATATAATATCATTAACTTTATCCTTCACACATCCCGCATATGGTATTAACGAATCAAATCACTTTCAGGGGGCGGTAGTCCGCGCTTCCTAAAATGAAGATATCGTGTTTTACCCATAATGGAAACCATAAAGGTATGCCCAAAATGAAAAAAAAACAGAAGCTTAAGGAAAACATAAACATATTATATATCATATATAAAAATAGTGACATCATAATGGCCACCTTTGAAGGTGTTAAATGAGTGTTGAACAATCATCGTTTCGGGAGGCAGAATTTCGCCATCCACGGAAACCTTATGTTCTTTAACCATTTGATGTAGTTGTGTGGAAGTGTAGCTCAAATAAATCTTATAACAACATCCTAGTATATTGAAGATACTGGTGTTGTTACAAAAGAAGTAAATAAAAAGAGTTTAGGGGGTTGGAGAAGCAAAATAAAACAAAAGAACATGAGAGAATGAATTACCTTAAAAAGTGTAACTCCTTTTGAGTTGAGCCTAAAGGATTCCTTTGAAAGGATTCTGCCCAAAGGGAATCCTCTAGGATGAGGAGAGGGATGTGGAGAGAGCAAATGGGCAGGGGTTGGCCGAGCCAATGGCTTGAAGAGTGTGTGAAATGAGGTAGAGGTGGGGGCCTTTTATAAGAGGAGAGGAGGGGCACTTTTGGAAAGTAAAGGAACATTACATTATTTGAAAATGTGTTTCGGTTTTAAAAGGTCCCAAATTGATAGAATTCGTGGATAAGGTGATAAGGCATCGAAATCCACTCATCCAATAGGTTTTGGCCATGTGTAGTTCATAGATTTTATATTAACTTTCCATTTTATTTAAATCGTCAAATAATGATGTCATCGCTGCATCATTATTATGTCATAAATAATTAAATTCATTTAATGTCTAAAAATTATAAAACAAATACTATGATATAGGAAATCTTTTTATCTTTCCAATGACTATTTATAATCAAAATTTGGACTTGTATAACCCTACTTAAAAATTGTTTTCGTAAAACATATTATGTTTGTGTCATTTTCTCTTTAACATTAAATAAAAAGTAATTTATGTCATTTCCCAACAAAAGTGGATCCATGGGGTCCCCAAGTTAGGCCATGGCTTGTCTTGGTCGGCCATGACACAACCAATGAGTTTGGGACATGTGTCTAGGTCATTTAATATTATTAAAGTATTATTTATACCTTAAACCACACTAATTACCACTAATCGCGATTAAAACTTAATAAGTTACTATTCACCAAAAAAATTATTTTTATCCCATTGAACCACATTTTACTTCTTAATGACAACCATGTATGTCGGATTTTTGAAAATCAAATCACAGAAGTGGTAATATTTCATTTAAACGAAAAATCAGTTATTTAACTACCACTTAGTGGTTTCACTATTCATCAAAAATTGAAGTTTTTCAGAATAAGGCCAAAATTTCACCCTAAGCTATAATTGATATTCCGAATTCAAAAATGATGTCTATTTTACAAAATTCCAGACGTATAAGTTGCATTAATTAATTTTACAATTAATTCCCGCTGTTACGACAAATAGCGTGTTTTTAAGAAACAATTTATATCAAAAGATTGGCAATTGTTTATGTCCATTTTCAATGTTAAATTAATTCTAATGACCACCATTGGATAAAATGGTAAAAATATATTCCAATTATACTTTAAAACCACTATATAGTATAACTTATCACTATAAATTATTTTGATTAAAAAAGGTGTTTTAAGTATTTTTCACTATTCATAAAAAATTAGAAGTTCTCAGAAAAATACCAAAAATTCAACATAGGCTAATTTCGATATTAGGAATACAAAAATGAAGTCCATTTTGAAATATAAAATTTCTATAATTTTAAAAGGTGGTTATTACTATTCATAACGGCTACTTTTATTAGTCGTGGTGTTTTAGAACTCGAAGTTGCGTACAATGAAAGCTATTGCATTATTGAATGAGAAGCGTATCGTGGAAGCTCGGGGTGTTACATTCTACCCTCCTTCAATAAATTGCGTCCTCGCAATTTGAAATTTTTCTTTGATAATAAAAGGTTGAAAATAGAAAATACCTTTGTGGAAAACCCACATCGGAAATAAGGTTAATAAATATATAACATTAAAAGAAAGCAGGATAAGTACAAAGGTCACCCGATATAGCCCATTCTAGGATTCTATGAAAATATGGATATGGAAGAAAAACAAACCATCAAGGTCTGATGGAGAGTTATAGAAAACAGGATTAGGAGAAAGTTTAACCATAAGAAAATCACAAACTTGTGATTGGTTAAACGGTCATTGAATCCCCAGTTGGAAAAGTTAACCGACAACATTTTTGTTTTAAGTTACCTTTTATAATGTTGAGGAATTTATTTATGAGATTTACTAAGAACGTAAGGGAATATACATACTTGTTATGTATACTTTCATTCGTTAATAAATTTTTACCACAAACCCAACTTTTACTCCAAATGGTAACAGAACTCAAAAATATTCTATTTATCCTAATTGTATAAGGTTCAAAATGTTAACACATACCATTTAGATTAGTAAAATTATATTGTAATAACCAGGGACTTCCTGTAGGCTAGTGGTAGGAAATAAAGGCCTGTCGCACTTTGACTGTGGGTTCGATTCCTACAGCTTTGTCCGACGCGACGGTTTATGCCCCACCCTACAGGTTGTCCTTTTCCTAAAACTATAGTATTATAATACTCCAAAAATAATCTTCATAATTTTTTTTAACCTTAAACCATACTATCCAAAAATCAACTTAATCCACTCCAACCTTTATAGTTATCCAAAATACCTCTGTCCAGACTTTCTCTAAAAGGTCTCTTAATTCCAAAATCAATTTATCAGATTCCCCATCAAAGTAAAGTTTCTCTTATTGTCACATACTAAAAATATAATTACCTTCATCATATTAAAACCATACTGAAACCAACAAGTACTGCAGTACAATCCTTATATAGATCACATTATTCTAATAACCAGAATATAATCCATGAGTCCGAAAGCATCAATACATTAGTTATTCTGCTTCAACTGTAGTAATAGCATAAGATTGTCCTTGATCCCTTGGCCTTTTCTGAGGTAAGATTCCTTGACGCTTAGGACATTCATTTGCGTAATGACCCATTTCTCTACAATTGTAGCATTCAACTTTGACAGCCTCTTTCTTTCCCTTGCAATCACGTGCCTGGTGACCTTTTTCTCCACATTTATAACAGACTCCCATTCCTTTTAGGCAAGTACCAGGGTGATTCTTCCCACAATTATCACATAATGGAAAATCCTTCTTTCCCTTTTTCCCTTTATCTGTCTCTTGTTCCACCGTTCTCTTCTTCTCTTGCTTTACTTTGTTGTCATAAGACTTAGAGAATTCCTTTTCTGTCTTGATAGCACATGAGACTATATATTCGTATGATGAGAAGGATTGTGATACTAAAGCTCGTCGGAGAAATGGTTTTAACCCATCAAAGAAACGATCAATCTTACTCCTTGGGTTACGTATATAATCGGCAGCATGCCTCGCTAACCTTGTAAAGTTAGCCTCATACTTTGCGACATTCTCATCCTCCTTCTGCCTCAGACTCAGAAATTGCCTTTCCATATCTGCTCGATGGTCACGAGGAAAGTATTTTTCTAAGAAAAGCTCTTTGAACTCCCTCCATTCCATATTCGATACGTCATCATCTTCCTTTGTGTTTTGAATCAGTGACCACCACTGATCGGCATCTCCAGTGAGGCGGTAAACTGCCATGACAACCTTCTCCCTTTCACTACTCCCCAAGGCATGGAATATTTTCTCTAAGGAATTTATCCATTGCTCAGCTACTGTAGGATTTGTACTCCCATTGAAGGTTGGCGGTTGTTGCCTCATGAAACGGTCTAGCATTGATCCTCCACGTTGCGAATCAGGGTGCTCCATACGAGTAAGGTTGTTATTCATAACCTGCGTGAGTTGTCCCAGTATGGTAATAAGTTGATCAGCACCAGTTGTATCTCCAGGTCCACAATAATTATCTTGAGCAGGAGGGCAATCCCTACACGGAGTTCGTGCATTGATACAGTTTCCATTCCTTCTACTAGGCGCCATTTCTAAACAATGGCATAATCCAGATTAGTTTATGAATCAAAATACATAATTCCATACTTGTATAATACTTAACATAAATTGAACTATTTATGGATATAATCCATAATCATAAAAAGAAATGTTTCCTTTGAGGAAGTATGTACTCATAAACCTTACATAATGGTTTGTAAAGAAAATGAGAATTATCCTAAGCATATCCCCCGGGAGTGTCATAACCAAGAGTGCAGCAAGGCCCGTTGTCGTGCACCAGTTCCCGTTTGAGTCTAGCTCAAAGCGGTGTTTTCGGGTTTTACCCCTAGGTACATCTGTGCCAGAGCCACCTCTACCTGCTCGTATCCAGACAGGGATGTACTGCTCGGAAAACTCACAACATCTCTACAATACTAAAATTCTAGGAAGTTCTTCTATACTAATCCTCAAAGTCTATCTTTGGGCTATGTGCTCTAATCAGAGTTTATCTAAATCTAGCTTCCAAGGTTAGTACTAAACTGCCTTTGATACCAACTGTAACGCCCCGACCCCAGCTACCCAGAGTCGGTGCATTACTTCGTAACATTGGCATGATCACAAAGGATCAAGTCTCGAAAGACCGATTAGTTTAGTAGCCTTGGAAACACTAGATACATTCATAAGTCTTTCATTACATCAAAAAGTGAAAAACTACAATAACAAAGTCTCCATAGTCCACACTCATATCCTCTTCCGACTATCCCTGCAGGTCATTCATAAAATACTTCTTCACATCCTGGAAAATATTAAAACATTGAAAGGGGTGAGCTCAGATGCTCAGTAAGGATAACAATATTGCGGAAGCTTTCATAAATAAACATAAACATTTAAGGCAATGTATAACTAAAACAAAAGCCTTTTAAACTTGAACATCAACATAATATGGAAAAGGTAAAATGAGATAATGCCATTTACTTCTTCACATGGATATTCTACTGGTCGAATAATCACATGCAATATCAATAACCACTTTCATAATGATGGAATGTATAGTGCCAGACATTCTGAAACACTTTGTCAAGGCCTCGGCCAAGACGTCTAAAATGATTAAGGCCTCGGCCAAAACCATAAATCAAATTGGGAAAGGGCCTCGGCCAATTCCACGTCTAGTTGTCTCATGAGACCTACCGATGCAATTTTTTTAGAATATAATTATGTTTAAAATTTCTCAAATATACTCCAGTGTTTTTCTAAAAACATTATGCAAGCTTCTGAAAACAAAATAACTAATTCTGAGACTGCTCGACTAATTACAGGCCATGATAGGTCCACGCCCAATCCCTTCCTGTCTACCATACTCGAGAGTCGGGTTTTTTGAAAACATTTTTAAGCTTGCCTTAATTACGTATACATTTGAACTGGTTTTTCATATATTGGAGAGAAATATCTCTTTTTGGAAATCATTTAAAAATCACATAATTATAAAAGAAAACCTTTTGAATAAATGTAAAAGTTAAAGGGTTTTATACACCGTATAAAAGAAATTTGTGTATAAAACAAAACATGCCTCAATGAATGGAGATTGAGATGAAGTCCCTTACAAAGATAATTTATTAAATAAAATAGATCTATTATGTGGATTCACTATAAGTACACATAAAGAAAGTACAAATACAAGATAGGACATAATAATATCATGACATAATTTGAAAGTGGGAGATTAACCCAAAGAATGGAAATTGGGTTAAGAAATTCCCTTACAAAGATCATTTTTTAAATAAAATAGATCTATTATGTCTATTCACTATAGGTACACATAAAGAAAGTAAAAATACAAAATTGGACATAATAATATCATGACATAATTTGAAAGTAGGAGATTAACCCAAGGAATGGAAGTTGGGTTAAGAAATTCCCTTACCTTGTGTCCGACTTGACTCAACCGTTCTTTAACCTCCTGAATAATAAACTAGAGTTAATATATACCTTATTAAGAACCATTCTCAATTTCATTATCCTTATTATATCACTTATTACAATGATATGATCATTATGTAATTATTTAAGTTAATAACGGTCGTTTTGTCGATCTTTGGTACTTGAGTCAAAAATAAACTTCTTATGATTACAAGTTGTTAATGTGGTGAAATATCCATTATATCCAGAATGGTATTCATGATGTAGATATCATATATGTCATATATATCCAGTACATACATTCATTTATAATATTACATCACATTTAGAGGTAAGAAATGAAATGCACCGTTCATGGAGACGGTAAGCCGTACGTACGCATGAACGCTACTTCCATTTCTATTTCATATTTTCTGGAATGGAATCATAATGATATAAGAGTATATTATAATTCCAGTATAATAACATATATAATATCATTAACTTTATCCTTCACACATCCCGCATATGGTATTAACGAATCAAATCACTTTCAGGGGGCGGTAGTCCGCGCTTCCTAAAATGAAGATATCGTGTTTTACCCATAATGGAAACCATAAAGGTATGCCCAAAATGAAAAAAAAACAGAAGCTTAAGGAAAACATAAACATATTATATATCATATATAAAAATAGTGACATCATAATGGCCACCTTTGAAGGTGTTAAATGAGTGTTGAACAATCATCGTTTCGGGAGGCAGAATTTCGCCATCCACGGAAACCTTATGTTCTTTAACCATTTGATGTAGTTGTGTGGAAGTGTAGCTCAAATAAATCTTATAACAACATCCTAGTATATTGAAGATACTGGTGTTGTTACAAAAGAAGTAAATAAAAAGAGTTTAGGGGGTTGGAGAAGCAAAATAAAACAAAAGAACATGAGAGAATGAATTACCTTAAAAAGTGTAACTCCTTTTGAGTTGAGCCTAAAGGCTTCCTTTGAAAGGATTCTGCCCAAAGGGAATCCTCTAGGATGAGGAGAGGGATGTGGAGAGAGCAAATGGGCAGGGGTTGGCCGAGCCAATGGCTTGAAGAGTGTGTGAAATGAGGTAGAGGTGGGGGCCTTTTATAAGAGGAGAGGAGGGGCACTTTTGGAAAGTAAAGGAACATTACATTATTTGAAAATGTGTTTCGGTTTTAAAAGGTCCCAAATTGATAGAATTCGTGGATAAGGTGATAAGGCATCGAAATCCACTCATCCAATAGGTTTTGGCCATGTGTAGTTCATAGATTTTATATTAACTTTCCATTTTATTTAAATCGTCAAATAATGATGTCATCGCTGCATCATTATTATGTCATAAATAATTAAATTCATTTAATGTCTAAAAATTATAAAACAAATACTATGATATAGGAAATCTTTTTATCTTTCCAATGACTATTTATAATCAAAATTTGGACTTGTATAACCCTACTTAAAAATTGTTTTCGTAAAACATATTATGTTTGTGTCATTTTCTCTTTAACATTAAATAAAAAGTAATTTATGTCATTTCCCAACAAAAGTGGATCCATGGGGTCCCCAAGTTAGGCCATGGCTTGTCTTGGTCGGCCATGACACAACCAATGAGTTTGGGACATGTGTCTAGGTCATTTAATATTATTAAAGTATTATTTATACCTTAAACCACACTAATTACCACTAATCGCGATTAAAACTTAATAAGTTACTATTCACCAAAAAAATTATTTTTATCCCATTGAACCACATTTTACTTCTTAATGACAACCATGTATGTCGGATTTTTGAAAATCAAATCACATAAGTGGTAATATTTCATTTAAACGAAAAATCAGTTATTTAACTACCACTTAGTGGTTTCACTATTCATCAAAAATTGAAGTTTTTCAGAATAAGGCCAAAATTTCACCCTAAGCTATAATTGATATTCCGAATTCAAAAATGATGTCTATTTTACAAAATTCCAGACGTATAAGTTGCATTAATTAATTTTACAATTAATTCCCGCTGTTACGACAAATAGCGTGTTTTTAAGAAACAATTTATATCAAAAGATTGGCAATTGTTTATGTCCATTTTCAATGTTAAATTAATTCTAATGACCACCATTGGATAAAATGGTAAAAATATATTCCAATTATACTTTAAAACCACTATATAGTATAACTTATCACTATAAATTATTTTGATTAAAAAAGGTGTTTTAAGTATTTTTCACTATTCATAAAAAATTAGAAGTTCTCAGAAAAATACCAAAAATTCAACATAGGCTAATTTCGATATTAGGAATACAAAAATGAAGTCCATTTTGAAATATAAAATTTCTATAATTTTAAAAGGTGGTTATTACTATTCATAACGGCTACTTTTATTAGTCGCGGTGTTTTAGAACTCGAAGTTGCGTACAATGAAAGCTATTGCATTATTGAATGAGAAGCGTATCGTGGAAGCTCGGGGTGTTACAGATAATGGATAAGGGAGTGCTATATTGCAAAATTATTTTTCTAGGGTATGGGTTACATGGGATCAGATTCCCATTGATGTTCAACACCGCATGTTTGATCTTTGGTTGGTAAGTAAATAAATAATATTTATTTTGAAGTTTATTTAATTAATAAATTTATATTATTAATTATTTATAGGGTTTATGGTATCCCATAAATGATAGCATGCATGAATCTATCTAGGAGGCATGATAGAGTTGTATGCATGAGAATTGCCGTCAGTTTTTGAACAATTTGAGGAGGAAAACAATAAGGAAATCCAGAGTTACTGATTTTGTTCAGTCTTGCTGCACCCACTGAACTGATTATATTTCATCTTAGGTTTATGATGGATTATGTTCACACTATATAGGTGGTCATTTTCAGAGGATATCATTAGCAGGTTTACATAAATGAGGTTGGCAAGAGGCAACACATCGATCTATTAGTCGTACATTTAGTACTCATAGGGAACATATGGTAAGTACATTTTTTTAAATAATTTATATAACTTTAAATGCATATAGTTTATTTTATATTCATATAGGTAGTCAAAAAGCCTGATATTATAGAGTTTGACATTTCTATGAGGATGCATAATGATCCTATCACTGGAGAGTTTAGAGCTGATCGAAAATGTTAGATCATGGTTAATATAATTTATTTTTGAGTTTTAAAATTAACTATAAATAAAATTTTAACTATTTTAATTTTAAATTGTAATTGAAGGAGTCATATGGGGGCACAATGTCTTAGATACAAGTTGAGAGTTAGTCCAAAACTGCGGATAAAACTAGTGCAACAAGATTTGATGAGGCAACATGGATGCAGACAACCCAATATGCCTTTGACAAAGGCTGAGTTGTTGGTATCAACTCTCTATTGATTTATGAGAGTTATTATGGTACTACCACAATGTCGTCTTGTAGCTCAAGAGAAGATCATGGAGATTAATCATCATTTGCTGCACAACATGAGGAGAAACTACGATCTTATAGAGAGTATGAGTAGGGATAAAGAAGAGATCCATCGAAAGCAGTAATAGTAGTAGGAAGAGATGTGTTAATGGTAGCAGCAACAACATGAGAAGGTAATGGAGTACATGAAATATATAAATCATGGTTTAGAGATGGATTTCCCTCATCTAGCTCCTCCAGATATTACAAGGATGGTGTTTTGTTTTGCAGCTTGAAAGTTCTATTTAAATAGAGGAAGTGTTATTTGACTAAATTTTCTTTCATTTTTATTATTAATATTTATGATTTCAGTCAACAATGTATGAGAATTCACTTGTATATGTTCATGTGTTTCTTGAGTGAGGTTGAATCAACAAATAATGCGAGTAAGAACTAAAATAAATTTAATGTTATTCAATTTGGAGTTGAGCCAATTATAGGTTATTACACTGTATATTGACTTACCTATAAAGAAAGCATTCCATATTCTATTTGAATAGGAATCTACTTTAAAATTATTCTAGTGAAAAGTTGATTAATTTTAATATAACATCTGGTACTAAATTATTTATATCAATTCATATCTTCCTTTGTATATCTCCTTCTTTAAATAAATTTTAACATTTAACTTTTTTAACCACCCAAATTACATTAATAGAAACAATTTATCCTTTTTTAGACCCCTCATGGAGAGGGGTAATCACATACATATTTTTTTTGCCTATGTTTTGCATCAGTTTTGATTTCATTTTTTATTTGTTTTTTAGGATTTATTTTTTGATTTATGTAATTTTTATTTTGAAAGTTATTTGATTTATGTATCATTGTTTTTCCCTGTATGTTCATTATGTGAATTTTATTTAATTTTAATATGTTTTTTGTTTATTTATTAACACTTTAAATGTTCACATATTTCATGGATGACCTTTTTTTATAGTTTGTAAGTTTTATTCAAATAGAGGAAGTGTTATATATTTAATTTTTCATTTTTTTCATATTAATATTTTTCATTTCAATTAGCACTACATGATAATTACCTTAGATATGTTCATGTATTTCTTGACTACGGTAGGATCAACTAAAAATGAAAGTATTTTATATAGGATATATAAAATTCATATCTAGTACATACATATTAAATGTTATGTATGTTAATTTAGGATTTTTCTACATTTTAATTACTACATACTCTCTCTCTATATATATATATATATTACAAATTACATGTTTAGTGACCAAATAGATTATAGTTTCAATGGAAAAATCAACTTCAAACCAAGATAGTTAAGATAATAATTGCAAACTATAAATCATTTTTGAAGAATCGGTTGAATCTTCCATTTTAACCACGAAAAAGTAAATCTATTTTCTAAGAACACATGTTTCTAGTGTTGGTTACAAATTCATCACTATGAAGTTTTTTATCTATTTTTATTACAACTTGACTATTATTTATTTCATTTTATATACCAATAAAGTTCATTTTTTTGGATCTTTATACCCTGATGGTTTGCATATTGGATTTTCTATACCATATGATTTCTAGAAATACTAGCCCAAGTCCTTCAATGCAAGGTGTTTTTAGGTGTTAATTTATATGGAATTCAAACAACATGATGTTTTTTATTGAGTAGCTATATTCTAATGAGCCTCCATTACACTTTTACACAATCCTAAAAATTAAATCATTGCATAGAGTGTCTTCTTCTGATCCATTTTTTCCTTTTAGTCCTAATCCTTAAATGCTTATCGTTTCTTCTACAAACTATTAAAACCTGTTCATATTTTTAGTTGGAAGGTATATTTCTTTTTTTTAGGGAAATGAATTTATTTATCCATTTTATGATTTTTTTCAACATATAAATCCTCTGGACATAGGTGTGTTCCTTTTTCTTCTTCCCTTATATTGGTAACCCTATTTTTCAAACCTTAAGGCATTTTCATGCCTATTGAACAACCTTATTTTCCCTATTTTAATTATTCCACATGCCCAATTCATTATAATTATATCATGTATATACTTATTGCATTTTCAATATATGGATATTGAATCTTTAATATATTTGGTATATATAAATTAAAAATATACATAAAACATATTCAGTATTTTCATATTGAATATTTGGTGTATACATATTCAGTAATCAAAATATAGAAATTGTATATTCAGTATATGAATATTTCATATGGTAGTATATCATATCGAATCTTAAAAAATCTATTTGTACACATTCTGTATTGATTATTTTATATTTTGTATATGCATATGTGATATATCTAATATATGCACATTTCATGTATTGTATATGCACATTTCGTGTCTTATATATGTACATTTCATGTATTGTATATGAAAATTGTATACCTTGTATATGAAAATTTCATATCCTATATATGCACATTTAATATCTTATATAAGAACATTTTATATCCTCTATATTCTTATTTCATATATGTTTTCAAGGTGTTTTCCTGCCATGTGGTTTCATTATCTATGTTGTATAGATCTTTATCCATAATTAAATTTCAATTTTTGTAATTTTTATTTACTTTAATTTTTATTATTTAATAAAATGGATTTCTTCCTAGATCTTACATTCTTTTATTGAATTTAAAACATTTATTTTTTATTATAGGAGAAAAATCACCCAATTTCCTTAGTAGTGGAGGGTAAGTTTTTTCTATTAGTTGCTGATATCTCAAACTTTATTCTTAGGATATGGGTTCTTGATATACAAGGTGCCACAACTTCAACATTTTAATTCTCAAAATTTTTATATTTACTGCACTTTTTACCTCCTCAAACATGCCCAACTTTTTTACCTGACTTACATTCCATTTTTTATGATTCTTAGTTACATATTATTCAAAATTTAATTATTACTTTCTTCACTAAAACATTCACGTTATTCATCCTTAAACAAAGGTTATTCTTTAAATTTGTTTTAGAAGATATTATGTCCCATGAAAAGGCATGGGTGGGGATAATGGTTAAATTAATTGTTTTATCATTTGTAAATTTTATGGAAAAATAAAAATAAAATTTCAAGTCACTATTTGAAATATATTATAAAATTTAAATAATTGTCTATTTTTTCTTTACACATCTAAAAAATGTCATTGCTGTTATTGTTATTCTATTTTTTAATGTTTGAATGTTTTTTAACAATTAATAATTGTTTGAAACATCTCATTGGTGGTTATAACAATTCAATATAGATGATCGACTCAATACATGAGCCAATGAACCAAAAAACCTTTGACAAGGGGTGCACATTTTCATTTAAAATCACTTAATGATAATGATTTCAACTGACCAATTGAAAAAAAATTAAGTAAAAATTGAAATTGACTAATTAGTCTAGAACTGATATAAACCAAATTGGTTGATTTATATTGGTTAAAAATGGTTTAAAACGGTTAAAAACACAGGAAAACATTACATGATATAAAATTGATTCATAAAAACAATAAAAACCTAAACTTCAATAATAAAGGGTTCTAGCATAATGTGAAGATCAAGATAAAATAAATAGCAGAGAGAGAATATCTATGAAAAAATGGTCAATTCAATATTAAAATAAAAGAAAAATTCTAATGAACTATTGATCCATCAACATGGAAAATATTTAAAAGAGTTTAATAATGTTATATGAAAATTTCAATGTGGTTTAATGAATTAAATTCACTTAATCATCGCATATTTTCATTAAAATTCATTATATTGAAAAATCAATAATTATTTATGTTATATTCACCTTTGATAATTGAAAGTTAATAATCACTTCCACTTTCAACAATGATTTATATATTTATTTAATTTTTTAGTTCTGGTTAATATTAGTTAATAATGGTTAAGGTTACCAAAATTAAACCAAACCTGAAAACTGAAATATACAATATTCGTCAACGAAATTGTATCAATTAATCGATTTAAACCACATTTTACCAGTTTAAGGCTATTCAATTTAATTAATTTAAATTGGTTAATTTAATATTTCACACCTCTACCTTTGAAGATTTCTCCCAATTCACTTTAGGTTATTAACTATAATCAAGAGTGAACACATACATGGGGAATGATTTTCCATCATTTATAACTTTATTCCTCATGTTGATAATTTTTGGAAATTTTGACATGAGGGATCTATGTATTAAAAATACCCAAAATAGAAAAGTTTTCAATCAAAAACGTTTGTTCCCTCAGATATTCTTAGAGGCACTTATGTTTTACAGAAAATTAATTCATTTTAACCACATTTAATGAATACAAACCAAACATGATAAACACAATCCAAAAAATATTAAATTGGGACATCTATCATAACATGGTAAATAAAATGTTCATAGGTAAGATGAAATAAAGATAAGAAACATATCCCAAGTGACCAACAATTCACCATGTACCTAAACTCTGATGGGAGGAATGTATCTTATCTCCACCCATTTCTATTTGTGATATCCATCATAGAATCTGCAACTCAAAATAAAAACACAACTATATGTGACCCAAAGTACAGATGAAAGTGATGAATATATCCACTTTTCTGGTAGTTTTTCCCCAAACCAACTATTATAATTTCCCATGCAATGCAAAATTTAGAATGTTTATGCAATGAGGAAGTAAAGATATAAAATCATTTAAAAATAATAAAATTCATATACAATTTAAATAAACTTTAAAATAATTAATTTCAAATAACTATTATTCTTTTTTAGTTTCTTTTTTTTAAAAAAATTACTCGTAACTCACACAAACTCATATAATTAAGAACAATACACTCAATTTATTAAAATCATTTTTATTTAAAATTAGTTCTAAAACAAAAAATCCACCAAAACATTTACCTTCAAACTATATCCATCTATAAAACATTGGAAATAAATCAAGTCAAAATAAGGTAGGAACTCCAAAAATCTTAGCAAGGAGTGATATTAAGCATCAAAGAGTGGCACTAATATTAAAAGTGGGTTAAGACCCTTGCAAAGACATGCTACACCCACCACAACCCAATTTATCACTTGGTGGAGCTCAGTTAGGCTTGTTCAATAGGAAATTAAACCTATAAAATGACTTCCCCACACTAATCCAACATGAGGTAGATTTGTTTCAACAAAGGAAGGTTGTTTTTATGACCTATAATTCCCAAAAATACATTTACCACTTTTAACCAAAACACTAAAAATGATTTGGATGTTCCCTAAATACTTAAGCCTTTTTTGTTGGATGTGTACTAAAATATACATGCATGAGATGTAATTACACATGCATATGATGCATGATATATATATATATATATAATATTATATCATATATAAGTGCACATTTAATACATGCATGTGATACATGTATTTGTTATGCATGTGTTTCATAAGAATAATATATATATATATACACATATGATATATATATATATATATATATTATTTATTCATCCCAATTAGTTTATTCACCTATTACAAATACATTATGAATAGATTAATAGATTTTCATTAATCTATTAGATCCACTCAATGAATTATACCCAACATAAAAAAACCCATATAATGTGTTATGAAGTGGGAGCCTCGATCTTCAACTATATAATAGGATAAGATCATATCCTTTTTTTCATGGGTGGTGTGATATATATGAGATTCTGCTAAGATTTATTTCTCTCAGAACTCCATTTATCTCTTTTGATAAGGCTTTAGAACCCATTCGGATTATGGGAATCCTTATGAAGCATTTGTGGATCCTGGATGATGTTCTCCATTGGAGGTAGGGTGATTATGTTCATTTCTCCTTGTGTTCTTACATAAACATTCTATGTGTAAGGAAGACAATTTGTTTTATAACTCACAATTTCTAGGCACTCTATTTTATAGTTTTATTTACACATTGATTCTTGAAGATATTTTTTCCCGTGTGTTGGGTTTCCTTTTGTTGTATATAGTCATTATATGATCATAAAAACCCATCAGTGGTATCATAGGGAATTTCTTCAAGTTTTTAATGTGTTTGAATCATTTTTTTTCAAATAAAAATGAAAAAAATGTTTTTATAAAATTAGAGGAAGATTACATATCCTAACATGAGTTACATAAAGGTAAATTTGATTTACCCTTATTCAAGTTAGATATGTAAAGGTAATACCCTTATAAAAATGGTCAGCGTAAGGGTAGCCTTGTTGTTACCTTTGCACAAATGTGTTGTGTAAAGGGGGCTCCCTTAAGAAGCAGTGTCATGTAAAGGTAAATTTAATTTACCCTCATGTGAGATGTTACATAAACATAGATTGTATCTTTAACCTTATGTGATACCCTTACAGGGAAGGTATATGTGAGGGTAACCTCATTGTTACCTTTACATGAATAAGTTGCATAAAGGTAGTACCCATAAACAAGGGGTTTATGTAAGGGTCATTGGACTTTACCCTTACAAGTAAAGGTATAAAAGATGTTGTGTAAAGGTCCCTGATGTTTAATTTTATGTAGTGTATGAAATTTTCAGAGTACCCTTATGCAAAGCAATTGCATAAACATAATAAATTTATACGAATGAGCTGCATAAAGGTAATATGCATATTAACTTTATACAGGAGCTAAAAACATCAGTATCCTTATATAAGGAATCTGTATAATGGTAATATGGGGATACCCTTACATAGAATATTATTTCTACATAAGGGTCAACATAATTTTTTTAATTTTTTTTAATGTATTAAATGGTTTTTGCCGTTTATAAAATGATTATAAATCATAATAAAAGGCATTTTAGGATATTTTAATTTATAATGATTTTATAAACAAATGAATTAATTATAAATTGTTTATAATTAATTAAATAAATATTTATAAAACATTTTTTTCCAAATATTAAAGTTAATATTTTAAAATACCTTTTGAAAAATTAAATAGCATGCCCTATGATCTAGAAATAAAAGGTTTATTTAGAAATCATAAGAGATGATTTATAAGGTGGTTATAAATTACAAAAATATATGATATTTCAATTATATAAAATGTTTATATAATATATATTGAATTATAAAATGTTTATAATTAATAAAATATCATATAGATTTAATTTAATATATAACAAGAAGGGGCTAATATTGAAATAAATACAAAATGTTTATATTCTCACTAAATTTTAAAATGTTTATAATTATAATTTATTTAAGAATAGTTTATAAATGTCTCATGTTTTGAAAACTAAATAAATTGTTTATTTATCTGTTAAATTTCCTTGAAATCCATGTTTTGTAAATTGTTTATAAAATATTAATATTATGTATGCCCATTTATATAATAAATTGCTTCTAGGATAGAAACTTTTATATCATGATAGATTTGATATCCTAAAATTTAGTTTTTTTTCTACCTTGACCTCAGTTTGTAATTTTAGTTATGAGCTTGAGAATAGTTGTTGGGAATAGTTTGGGCATATTAGGTGTTAGTGTTTTCTTGAATTGAATTATCTCTTGAGTAAACTTTTATCGGGTAGAGGGACTTGGGGTCAGACCACCTACTTTCCTATAGGCTTTCCTTTAGTTGGGAAAGTGAATGGGGTTGACTATCTATCTCTTCAGGCTTATTCATGTGGAGTTTTTCAACTCCATTCCTTTACATGAATCATTCATATACTATATGTATATGATGAATTTGGATATGTATGAATATACTTGAATTCTATTTTCGGGTGATTAACACATACTTGTAGGTTTGTAAAGAGTTACACATTAATGTGGTTTGAACACATTAATGTGGTTTGAACACATTAATTTGGTGGTTGAAATAGAGATTTCAAAAAATCAAATTGTTATAAAAATTCATGCACAAAGGAAATAAACCTTGAAAAGATAGTGATTACATAAGATGTAATAGTTATGAATTTAATATGAATATGATGTATATTAAATTGGTGAGATCTTAAAAGAAAACCCCACAAATAATAACCATGATATTCCTTCCAAAGAAACACCTATCATGGCCTCGATAATCTAACTGGGTAGTTCCATGCCAAATCTAGGTGCCCCTGAATTATCTTGAGTAAGGCAAAAAAATAATAAGTGACTCTGGATTGTCTTGTTAAGCAGTTTCATGCCGAAGTTGGGTACCCCTAGACTGTCCTTGGTTATATTTTTTTTAGAATTTTCCTTATGCTTCACTAGTTGGGAATCCCTAAGGGTTATGATACTGTAAGAATAGAGTTGAGTGAATCCCTATGATAGATTTTGATAAGTGGTTATCTGATCAAATATACAAGAGTCACAACTATTGTGATTGGGATGATTTCTTACCTAAATAACTAAGTAGTGAGATGAATTCCCAAGTGGACTCATTACTTAGTGAAATATGGATCTTGTATTACTATATGGATATGATGTCTAGGGTCATCATTTTTAGTGGGAACACTTTCATCTAAATCCCATAATGAAAATATATAATACATGATACTAACCTACTAATATATATGTAACATCCCAAGTAAGTAATAAATAATAGATATTTTTATCTATGTCTATTTATGAATTAGATAGTATTTTAGAGGCTTAAAATGAGAATAAATCCAATCTTAAGCATGGAATACACTAATATTTTTAAAAGATTGTTTTACTGCCTTTTAATGGAAAACAATTTTTAAATAAAACTTTTGACAATTTTATAAGCTCTATTTTTCAAAATAAACATATTCTTTATTATTGGGACATTGAAATTTACCTTGGGTTATTTTTTGGTATTTTTCTGACAATGTTCATTTTTTAATGAATAGTGGAAAAAAATACTGCATTTTACATCAAAACTGCTTTTTCATCTAATTTAATTATATGGTTAGATTATATTTTTAATTGGTCTTAAAGTTTAATTAGAATATTCTTTTACCAGTTAATCCAATGGTGGTCATTAGGATTAATTTCACTTTGGAATTGGGCATAAACAAGTTCCAAACTTTTCATAGATATTGTTTCTAAAAAACCCGCTTTTTGTTTTGACAACGGGAATTATTTTTAAATTAATTATTGCAATTTCTGTGTTTAGAATTTGGTAAAATGGATTAAATATTTGGAATCAGAAGGTCCAAATTATTTAATCAAGAAGCTTTTGTTTTTGGACATTATGAATACTAATGACGGTAATTATCTTTAATTATCTTGATTAATTAGTAATCAGGTAGTTAAGGATAATAAAATAATATCATAATAATAACAAATGACCCCAAAATATGTCGTAATGCTACTTATTGTGTCATGGCCGACCATGGGATTCCTTGTGCCAACCTTGGGGACCCCATGGAATCACTTTTGTGTGATAATGACTTTTTATCTTTTTATTTTTAAAGAAAGTTAAATATAACAAAGAATGTATCACCTGAGTAAAACATTTTTAATTATGTCTAAATAAATGATATATTAGAATATAAATAGTAATTGGAATGATAAAAATATTTCCTACATCATAGTATTTTTTTTATAATTTTTAGACATTAAATAAATTAAATTATTTATGACATCATGATGATGCAGCGATTACCTCATTAATGAACGATCTAAATAAAATGAAAAGATAATGTAAAATATAAGACTTAAACTTTTCAAAGACCTATTTTATGAGTATATTTCGAACCCTTATCACCTTATCCTTGAAATACATCAATGTGGGACCTTTAAAATCTGAAAATCATTTGAAAATAAAGTAACATTTTATACCTTTCCAAGAGTGCCCCTCCTATCCTCTTATAAAAGGCCCCCACCTCTACCTCCTTACCCACACTTCTCAAGCCATTGGATCGGACAAGATCTGATCATTTTATCTCTCCAAATCCCTCTCTTCATCCTAGAAGCCTTACCGTAGGCAGAAAACTCTTCAAGAAACCCTTTTGGTTCTAACCAAGAGGAGTTACCCGATTTAATGGTAAAGACTTCTCTAATGTTCTTTTGTTTTATTTTGCTTCTCCAACCCCCTAAACTCTTTTTATTCATTTCTTTTGTAACAACACCAGTATGTTCAATATACTGTGATGTTTTTATAAGAATTATTTGAGCAACACTTACACACACCTACATCTAATGGTTAAAGAATATACTATTTCCGTGGATGGTGAATTTCTGCCTCACGAAATGATGATTGTTCAATATTCTTATAACACATACAAAGGTGGAAATTAAGATATCACTATATTTATATATGATATATAATATTTTTATGTTTTCCTTAATCTTCTGTATTTTTCATTTATGTCATACCTTTATGGCTTCCATTATGGGTATACGCGATATCTTAATTTTAGGAAGTGCGGACTACCGCCCCCTCAATGTGATTTGATTCGTTAATTCCATATGTGGGACGTATAAAGGATGGAATTAATGATATTATATATGATATTATACTGGAATTATAATATACCTTTATATCATTATTATTCCATTCCATAAAATACGAAATAGAAATGAAAGTAGCGTTCATGTGTACGTACGGCTTACCGTCTCCATGAACGGTGCATTTCATTTCTTACCTCTAAATGTTATGTAATATTGTAACTTCATGTATATACTGGATATATATTACATATATGATATCTAAATCATGAATATAATTCTGGATATAATTGATATTTTACTACATGAACAACTTGTAATTATAATGAGTTTATTTTTGACTCAAGTACCAATGATCGACAAAACGACTATTATTAACTTAAATAATTACGTAGTGTTCATAACATGGTAATAAGTGATATAAAAGGAATAATGAACTTGAAAAATGTTCTTAATCAAGTAGAAATTAACTCAAGTTTATTATTTAGGAGGTTAAAGAATGATCAAGTCAAGTCGGACCCGAGGTAAGGGACTTCGTCTCAATCTCCTTTCATTGAGGCATACTATGTTTTATACACAACTTTCTTTTATATAGTGTATAAACCCTTTTGACTTTTATGTTTATTAAAAAGTAATATTTTTTATACAAAGCATTTACTAAATGACAAAAGGGAATATTTTTTTTGTTGTACGTATGCGGCGACAACGACTTCTCTGCTGCTGTGACCATTATTTGAGTTTCGGCTTCCTCTACAATCCATAACTTTTTTTTAAAATGAAAAATAAATACCATGTTTTACTTTTCATTTATTTTGGTATTGAAAATGGTTTTCATATTGTTTTTATTATATCGATGTGTTGTATTGATATCTTGTGATTGAAATTTGGAAATGTTATGTTTCCTTTATGTATGATTTATGTGATACGATTATGTTATGGTACTTGGGAATTGTTATGAAGACGGGTGGTTCCGTGATAAACTAAGGGAAGGTGATCCCGATATAGCTCTCCAATGCATTGGGTAACGCGAAGGGGTTAAACGTTAAGGTTTATCCAAAGAGATTTAAGGAATATACTGTGATGGGTATTTCAAATGTAACCATGAGGGTTACTCCCTACGTAAGAATGTTATGAATGCCTCAAGTTACCTTTATGTCTTACGATTTCTACGATTTATTCATGATTTGATGAGGTATGTTAAAATGCTTATGTTTTATGAGTAAAGTATGATTTCATACATGGACTAATGTTTTCATTTCGTACTTTTATATCCCTTACTGAGCTTTTTATGCTCATCCCATGTTTTTGAAATGTTTTTCACAGGTCAAGGGAAAGGTACATGATGTGATGATATGGTTAAGGAAGTGTCATGAAAGAATACATGTTTTGTTTTAAATATGTTTCCATTGATGGGAAAAAAAATGAATACTATCTTTTATATAACTACTTTGTTTAAATGTGGAATGTAATGCATGATTTATGATCTAATTCTCTAAAACTCTAAACCTAAAAACCTCATCAATGTGTAATCTTGTAATAACTCAAAATTAAGTAATGTTTAAGGCTGGGGCCTTATAGTTGGTATCAAATGTCGGTTTAGATAACTTTAGGAGTTAGAATTCTATTAAATGATTATCCAAGAATATTTTTTTTATTGTCAAATTGAAATGATATAGTATTTGAAGATTACAATGTTGTTTCATCTAAGACATGTTTGTTCATAATGGTCTTTCATAGAGGAAGTAGGGAAGCAGTGCTATGAAGAAATACAGAAGGAAATAACCTTCTGAATTAGCATCCTGAGATGGTCGGAATTGGAACTGAATAGTTTGTTACAGTAATGACACAGTTGAATCAAGCGATAAATGGTGGTGGTATCCATGCACGAGATCAGCCAGATCAACTGCAGAGGAACATGTCAGTGGTGGAACATTTCATGAGGCAACATCCCCCATCATTCAGAGGATCATCTAACCCTGTGCTAGCTGAAGGTTGGATTAAAGCACTGGAGAAAATTTTCAATGTCATGGGGTGTTCAGACAATCAAAAGGTTAGTCTTGCTGTTTACCGTTTAGAGGGTGAAGCAGATCAGTGGTGGTCGATGGTTAAAAATATCAGGGATGCTGATGAGACTGATGCTCTTGACTGGGATGAATTCAAAGGTATGTTTCTTGAGAAGTATTTTCCTAAGTATGTTCGAATTAGGATGGAAAAACAATTCCTGGAATTGAGGCAAGAGGAAGACTCAGTGGCTACCTATGAAGAAAGGTTCACTCGATTGACAAGGTATGCTCTAAATTTTATCCGAGACCTTGATAGTAAAATCAATCGTTTTTACTCAGGATTAAATCCGAAATATCGAAGGGCTTTATCTTCTCGCGAGTTCAAGAGTTATTAAAATCTTGTTCGATGTGCTGAGAAGGTGGAAATGGAGTTTTCCGATGATCAAGTGTTATATAACAACCAGCAGAAGAAGAGACCAATGTGGCAGGATAAAGGAAAGAATTCTTCAAAAAGGACTGACGGTAAGAAAACTAAGTTTCCAGTTTGTGATAAATGTGGTAAAAGGCATGATGGGGAATGTATTCTGAATTTTGGAAAGTGATACCGATGCGGTAAGATGGGACATAAGGCTCGTGATTGCACTGAAAAAGATCAGGGTGATGGTAAGACCAAATTTGATTTACAGTTAGTGAAATGTTTTAAGTGCAATGAGATGAGTCACTATGAAAACGAGTGTCCGACAAAGAGCTCGAGTGATGGGAAGCAGTTAGAATACATGCAGAAAGGGGTGGTGAAATCCTTTGCAACCACTTCAGCAGATTTCAGGCCATCAAATGAATTTGTATCAGGTACTTTGTTTGTTTTTTCAAATTATGCCAGTGTGTTGTTTGATTCGGGGTCTACACATTCTTTCATCTCTGAAAACTTTTCTAGTAAAATTGGAATACCATCTCAAGAAATGACTCCTGAACTTGTGGTAAAAACACCTGGGGGAAATTTTGAGGCAAAAAGAATTTATAAGAATATTCCTATCCTTATCCGTAGAAACAACCTACTTTAAAACCTTATTGTTTTACCTCTAGTAGAGTTTGATGTTATCCTGGGTATGGATTGGCTCTCTATTTACCATGCTAAGATTGACTTTAGAGCTAAAGAAGTTTATTTTCAGAAAGACTTTCAGTTTGTGTACAAGAATTAACCCTTACTATTGATAACATATCAAGAGGCCGAGAAACTTGTAAAAGATGGAAATGAATGTTACCTTGAACATATCGTTGAAAACAAGGGAACTGTTCTAATTAATGACGTGCCAGTGGTAAATGAGTATCCTGATGTTTTTCCTGATGAGTTGCCTAGAATAATACCAGATCGGGAAGTAGAATTTACCGTTGACTTAGTTCACGATGCTAAGACAATTTCAAAACCCCCTTATCGAATGGCTCAAACTGAACTTTTAGAGTTGAAGGAGAAATTGCAAGATTTATTAGAGAAATGTTTCATTCAGCCTAGCACATCACCATGGGGTGCTACTGTTTTATTTGTTAAAAATAAAGATGGTTCAATGAGGCTTTTCATTGATTATAGATCCTTGAATAACATCACTATTAAGAACAAATATCCTTTGCCTCATATCAATGATTTGTTTGATCAGCTCTAGGGAGCTCAGTTTTTTTTTCAAAGATTGACCTGAGATCGGGGTACCATCAGTTGAAGGTAAAGGAAGTAGATATTACGAAGACTACGTTTCATACAAGATATGGCCATTATGAATTTGTAGTTATGCCTTTTGGGATAACCAATGCACCTGCTGTATTCATGGACCTTATGAATTGAATTTTCCATGAGTTCTTGGATAAGTTTTTGGTTGTTTTTATTGATGATATTTTGTTTTTTTATAAAAGTAAAGAGGAGAATGAAAGAAATTTAAGGGTTATTTTGAAAACCTTAAAAGAAAAGAAATTGTATGGGAAATTCAGCAAGTGTAAGTTTTGGTTGCAACAAATTTCTTTCCTTGGTCACATTGTTTCTAAAGATGTGATAACTGTTGATCCTGCAAAAACAATGGTTGTTGAAGAATAGCCAAGACCCACAAATGTAACTGAGATTCGTAGCTTCCTTGGTTTGGCAGCCTATTACCAAAGGTTTGTTAGAAATTTTTCACGGTTATCTAGTCTAATGACTAAGCTAACTCGGAAGGGTGTTAAGTTTATCTAGACAAAAGAATGTGATGATTTTTTTCAGTAATTGAAAAAAAGATTGGTGAATGCTCCGGTTTGGCACTACCTTCTAGGAATGGGGAGTTTGTTATCTAAAGTGATGCTTCATTGAAAGGACTTGGTTTCATCCTAATGCAGAATGATCAGGTAATTGCTTATGCTTCACGTCAGTTGAAAACTCATGAGGTAAATTACCCTACACATGATTTGGAATTAGCTGCTGTTGTTTTCGATTTAAAAATTAGGAGACATCATTTGTATGGAGTAAAGTGTGAAATATATACCAATCAAAAAAGATTAAAGTATATATTCACTCAGAAATAATTTAACATGAGATAGAGGAGATGGCTAGAATTAATCAAGGATTATGATTGTACAATTCATTAACATCCGGGAAAAGAAAATAAAGTGGCTGATGCTTTGAGTCGAAAAAGTAATGCTTCATTAAAAATGTTACATTTGGAATGTGATCCTTTGGTTAAGGATTTGATGAACTTTGGCATATAAGTGGTTGGTGTAGGATGTACTTCTATTTTGTTTCAGGTATCAGTGAAATCTTCTCTATCAGACAGAATTAAGCAAGCACAGAAGAAAGACAATGAGTTGCAGAAAAAGGTAGAGGTGGTTTAGAAGGGTAAGTTGCATGAATTCAACATTGATAATGACTGTGTTTTGAGATTTGGGAAGAGATTGTGTGTGCTGTGTGATTCATAGTTGAAGGGATAGTTTTTATGTGAAGCTCATAGTTCTCCATTTTCAGTTCATCCAGGAAGTACTAAGATGTATAGAGATCTTCGAGAGTATTCCTGGTGGGACAGAATGAAAAGAGACATTACTGATTTTACTATGAAGTGTTTGACTTGTCAACAGGTTAAAGTAGAGCGGCAGTTACCGAAAGGGATGCTTCAGCCTTTACCAGTTCCAGAGTGGAAATGGGAGAATATATCCATGGAGTTTGTTGTGGGATTGCTAAAGACACCTCGAGGTAATAATGCAATCTGGGTTATTGTTGACTGCTTGACTAAATATGCTCATTTCCTTGCTATACAAGATACTTTTTCCCTAGATCAACTTTCCCGTTTGTATCTTAAATAGATATTCAGGTTACATGGAGTTCCTCTCTCCATTGTATCTGACAAGGATCCTAGGTTCACTTCTAACTTTTGGAAAGGCCTTCAGAAGTCATTGGGTACTGAATTAAATTTTAGTACGACTTTTCATCCTCAATCAGATGGACAGTTAGAATAAATGATTCAGACTTTGGAGGATATGTTACGTGCTTGTTCGATGGATTTTCAGAGTATTTGGGACCAACATATTTCTTTGGTTGAGTTTTCTTATAATTACAGTTTTCATTCTAGTATAAAAATGACACCATTTGAGGCATTATATGGGAAGTAGTGTCGAAATCCAGCTTTTTGGGATGCAGTAGGTGAAAGGAAGTTGATGGGACCAGAATTGGTAGAAGAGTTGGCAAAAAAAGTTCAGCTGATACAGAAACACATGAGAACAGCTTAGAGTTGGTCGAAGAGTTATGCGGACAACAGGAGGAAGGATCTCTCTTTTGAGGTAGGTGATCATTTTTTTCCCAAAGTTTCACCATGGAAAAGTGTGATGCGATTAGGTAAGAAAGGAAAGATGAGTCCAAGGTTCATTGGACCATATGAAATTCTGGAGAGAGTTGGATCAGTTGCATACCGAGTGTCTTTACCACTGAGTTTATCTCAGGTACACAATGTTTTTCATGTTTCAATGTTAAGAAAGTACAATCCAGATCCATCTCATGTTCTGAGTCCAGAGGTAGTTCAGATGGAAGAGAATCTATCTTATAAGGAACAAGCAGTCCAGATTCTTGACCACAGGGTGCAAGTGTTGTGGAATAAGGCGATTCATCAAGTAAAGGTTTTGTGGAAAAACCACATGAGTGAAGAGGAAACATGGGAATCTGAAAATGCAATGAGGGATAAATAACCTCACTTATTCGTTAAGTAAATAAATTGAGGGGACACAATTCTCTAAATGGGGGAAGGATGTAACATCCCAAGTAAGTAATGAATAATAGATATTTTTATCTATGTCTATTTATGAATTATATAGTGTTTTAGAGGCTTAAAATGAGAATAAATCCAATCTTAAGCATGGAATACACTAATATTTTTAAAAGATTGTTTTACTGCCTTTTGATGGAAAACCATTTTTAAATAAAACTTTTGACAAATTTATAAGCTCTATTTGTCAAAATAAACATATTCTTTATTATTGGGAAATTGAAATTTACCTTGGGTTAATTTTTGGTATTTTTCTGACAATGTTCATTTTTTAATGAATAGTGGAAAAAAATACTACATTTTACATCAAAACTGCTTTTTCATCTAATTTAATTATATGGTTAGATTATCTTTTTAATTGGTCTTAAAGTGTAATTAGAATATTTTTTTTACCATTTAATCCAATGGTGGTCAGTAAGATTAATTTTACTTTGTAATTGGGCATAAACAAGTGCCAAACTTTTCATAGATATTGTTTCTAAAAAACCCGATTTTTGTTTTGACAACGGGAATTATTTTTAAATTAATTATTGCAATTTTTGTGTTTGGAATTTGGTAAAATGGATTACATATTTGGAATCAGAAGTTCCAAATTATTTAATCAAGACTCTTTTGTTTTTGGACATTATGAACAGTAACGACGATAATTATCTTTAATTATCTTGATTAATTAGTAATCAGGTAGTTAAGGATAATAAAATAATATCATAATAATAAAAAATGACCCCAAAATGTGTCCTAATGCTACTTATTTTTTCATTTCCTACCATGGGATTCCTTGTGCCAAACTTGGGGACCCCATGGAATCACTTTTGTGTGATAATGACTTTTTATCTTTTTATTTTTAAAGAAAGTTAAATATAACAAAGAATGTATCACCTGAGTAAAACATTTTTAATTTTGTCTACATAAATGATATATTAGAATATAAATAGTCATTTGAAATATAAAAATATTTCCTACATCATAGTAGTTTTTTTTATAATTTTTAGACATTACATAAATTAAATTATTTATGACATCATGATGATGCAATAATTACCTCATTAATGAACGATTTAAATAAAATGAAAAGATAATGTAAAATATAAGACTTGAACTTGTCAAAGACCTATTGTATGAGTATATTTATAACCCTTATCACCTTATCCTATAAATACATCAAATTGGGACCTTTAAAATCCGAAACTCATTTGAAAATGAAGTAACATTTTATACCTTTCCAAGAGTGCCCCTCCTCTCCTCTTATAAAAGTCCCCCATCTCTACCTCCTTACCCACACATCTCAAGCCCTTATCTTGGCCAATATCTGATCATTTTATCTCTCCACATACCTATATTCATCCTATAAGCCTTACCTTAGGCAGAAACCTCTTCAAGAAACCCTTTTGGTTCTAACCAAGAGGAGTTACCCGATTTAAAGGTAAAGGCTTCTCTAATGTTCTTTGGTTTTATTTTGATTCTCCAACCCCCTAAACTCTTTTTATTAATTTCTTTTGTAAAAAAACCAGTATGTTCAATATACTAGGATGTTGTTATAAGAATTATTCTAGCTACACTTACACACACCTACATCTAATGGTTAAAGAACATACTGTTTCCGTGGATGGCGAATTTCTGCCTCACGAAATGATGATTGTTCAATATTCTTATAACACCTTAAAAGGTGGCCATTAAGATTTCAATATATTTATATATGATATATAATATGTTTATGTTTTCCTTAAGATTCTGTATTTTTCATTTATGTCATACCTTTATGACTTCCATTATGGGTATACGCGATATCTTCATTTTAGGAAGTGCGGACTACCGCCCCCTCAAAGTGATTTGATTCATTAATGCCATATGTGGGACATATAAAGGATGGAATTAATGATATTATATATGATATTATACTGGAATTATAATATACCTTT
This sequence comes from Viscum album, assembly GCA_963277665.1. Lineage (NCBI taxonomy): Eukaryota > Viridiplantae > Streptophyta > Magnoliopsida > Santalales > Viscaceae > Viscum > Viscum album. Next base: position 675,736,798 of record OY728123.1, read on the forward strand.
ATATCATTATGATTCCATTCCATAAAATATGAAATAGAAATGAAAGTAGTGTTCATGCGTACGTACGGCATACCGTCTCCATGAACGGTGCATTTCTTTTCTTACCTCTAAATGTTATGTAATATTGTAAATTAATGTATATACTGGATATATATGGCATATATTATATCTAAATCATGAATATAATTCTGGATATAATGGATATTTTACCACATGAACAACTTGTAATTATAAAGAGTTTATTTTTTACTCAAGTACCAATGATCGAAAAAACGAATGTTATTAACTTAAATAATTACGTAGTGTTCATAACATGGTAATAAGTGATATAAAAGGAATAATGAACTTGAAAAAGGTTATTAATCAAGTATAAATTAACTCAAGTTTATTATTCAGGAGGTTAAAGAACGATCAAGTCAAGTCGGACCTGAGGTAAGGGACTTCGTCTCAATCTCCTTTCATTGAGGGATACTATGTTTTATACACAACTTTCTTTTATACAGTGTATAAATCCCTTTGAATTTTATGTTTATTAAAAAGGAATCTTTTTATACGAAGCATTTACTAAACAACAAAAGGGAATATTTTTTTTGTCGTACGTATGCGGCGATAATGACTTCTCCACCGCCGTGACCATTATTTGAGTTTCGGCTTCCTCTACAAGCCATAATTTTTTTTTAAAATGAAAAATAAATACCATGTTTTACTTTTCATTTATTTTGGTATTGAAAATGGTTTTCATAATGTTTTTATTATATCGATGTGTTGTATTAATATCTTGTGATTGAAATTTGGAAATGTTATGTTTCCTTTATGCATGATTTATGTGATATGATTATGTTATGGTACTTGGGAATTGTTATGAAGATAGGTGGTTCCGTGATAAACTAAGGGCGAGTGAGCCTCATATAGCTCTCCAATGCATTAGGTAACGTGAAGGGGTTAAACGTCAATGTTTCTCTAAATAGATTTAGGGAATATACTGTGATGGGTATTCCAAACGTAACCATGAGGGTTACTCCCTACGTAAGAATGTTATGAATGCCTCAAGTTACCTTTATATCTTATGATTTCTATGATTTATTCATGATTTGATGAGGTATGTTAAAATTCGTATGTTTTATAAGTAAAGTATGATTTCATACATGGACTAATGTTTTCATTTCGTACTTTTATATCCCTTACTGAGATTTTTATGCTCATCCCAAGTTTTTTAGATGTTTTTCACAGGTCAAGGGAAAGGTACATGATGTGATGATAGGGTCAAGGAAGTGTCATGAAATAATCCATGTTTTGTTTTAAATATGTTTCTGTTGATGGGAAAAAAATGAATACTATCTTTTATGTAACCACTTTGTTTAAATGTAGAATGTAATGCATGATTTATGATCTAATTCTCTAAAACTCTAAACCTGAAAAGATCCTCAACGTGTAATCTTATAATAACTCAATATTAAGAAATTTTTAAGGCTGGGGCCTTATAATATATTTATTTTAGATTATAAAATACTTCACACTAATCATATTTAGATTATTAATAGGTATGACCTATACAATAGTTAAATATTGGTATCTAGGATTGAGAAGTGTTATCAAGGAGAAACATTCAAAGTACCTAAATTTAAATGTTATAGAAACAAATTTCTCTTAATATGAATCATGAGAATTAGATATCGGGTATGCATCACACATTTGTGTTGACAAACACATACTCAGAGATAAGATGAAATTGATAAATCTTGAAGTAGATCTTCAAGTTGGTAATAAAGAAAAAGTTACTACATTAGAGTTCAACACTTATTATCTAATTTTACCAATTGTATTGATCCTATAATTGAAAAAATGTTATTATGTTATTCCATAAACTTGAATTTTATTTTTGTATCTTGTTTGGAAAAGATGGGGTTTTAATTCATTATTAAGAACATGAGTTTTTCTATATACAAGAATGAATTTTTTTATGGCATGTGGAATTAAATGAATAGTTTTTATACTCTGGATATGGATAATATTGTTTACAACATTCATAATAAGAAGTTTAGGGTTGATTCTAATATCACCTACCTTTGTCATTGTCACCATGGACATATAAATGAAAAATTCATTCAAATACTCCATAGATATAGATTGTTAGAATCACTCAATTATGAATATTTTGATACATGTGAATCTCGTTTATTAATACAAATTAAAAAGATACATTTTGAGAGAAAATGTTAGAGGGATAGTGGAAAATTGGATCTCAAACATAGCAATGTATGTAAACCAATGAGTACTTAATAAATTGGTTGTTTTAGGTACTTTTTTACTTTCACATATGACTTTAGATGATATGGGTATGTGTTTATGATGATAAAAAAATATTAAACTTTTGAAAAGTTCAAAGAGTTTCAGAACAAATTACATAATCAACTAGGAAAAAGTATTAAAAGTTATATGCTTGGATTGGGTTAGTGAATACTTGACCCAAGAATTCCTAGCTCATCTAATAAATTGTAGAATTGTTTCAAAACTCACTCCTCATGGAACAAAACAATGGAATGGTTTATCTAAAAGGAATAATCATACCTTTTTATATATGGTTTGATTAATGATGAGTTTATGTGACCTTCCTACCTCATTTTGGAGTAATTCTCTGGAGACTGCTACATTCTTATTTAACTACATTCAATCTAAAGCATTCATAAAGACACCATATGTGATGTGAACTAGGAAAAATACCATAATATATTTTATGAGTATTTAGGGTTGTAAATAAATTGTGTGATGATTTTATTTAGAAAAAATTGATCCTAAATATGATAAATTCTTATTTATTGGTTATCCCAAAGAAAACAGAGGATATCACTTTTATAACCTTGCTGAAAACAAAGTGTTTGTGGCTCAAAATTCAATTTTATTTGTGGAGAAACATAAAATTAAAGGAGTTAGTGAGAGGAAAGTTGAACTTAGATAAGTTCGAGTAAAACAAATAGGAAGTGTTCCTGAGATGTAATTTGAGTTGGTTTCATAAAGAGTTCCAGAAGAAGAACTGACTCAAGTTACACAAGAACCACAATGGTATGGTATGATTTATTAAGAACCTGAGAGATATGGATTTATCATGGCTAATGGAGATGAATCAATGTTTATTGAAGATGAAAATACCTCCCACTAAGAGGCCATTGAGAGTTCTGATTCTAATAAATGGTTAAAATCCATGGAATCTGAGATGGACTCCACGTACAATAACCAAGTTTAAAACTTGGTGGATGCACTTGAAGGAATTATACCTATAGGGTGGAAGTGGATTTTCCATAAGAAAACTAACATGGATGGTAGAGTGTCTACATATAAATCATGCCTAAACAAAAAATAGTTACAAACAAGTTCATGGTATTTAATGTGAAGATACCTTTTTCACTTATTGCAATGATAAGGTCCATTCAGATTTTTCTAGCCATAACATATCATTATGATTATGAGATATATCAAATGGATGTAAAAACTACATTACTTGATGGAAATTTAGCTGAGGGTTTTTATATGATAAAACCTAAGCGTTTTGAAGTTCCAAATGATAAAGATAATGTTTTCAAGTTTCAATGGTCCATTTATAGACTAAAGAAATCTTCTTGAAGTTGGAATATCCGATTTGATGATGCAATCAAAGTGTTTAGTTTCATAAAAAATGTAGATGAATCCTATGTATACAAGTGACTTAGTGGGAGTATAGTAGTATTTATAATACTTCATATAGATGACATACTTGTTATTGTAAATGACATCCCAAAACTTCAGTCTGTGAAGATATGGCTGGGTAAATGTTTCTCAATGAAAGACATGGGTGAAGCAGTTTACATACTTGGTATGAGGATCTATAGAGATATATCTAAGAAGTTTCTTGGATTTAATAAACATACATATATTAGTAAATTGATTAAGTGTTTTAACATGGAGAACTCTAAGAAGGAGCCTTTAGCAAGGTTTCATGGCATAAATCATAGGAATATCCAGTATCCTTATAAAGAGTTATAAAGGATAGATAAGATTCATTATGCATCTACCATGGGATATATCATTTATTCCATGTTATGTACTCGACCTAATGTCTCATATGTTTTGATAATAATAAGTAGATACTAATCTAATCCTAGAGAGAGTCATTGGATTACTGTGAATAATATCCTTAGGTACCTGAGAAGGACTAAGGATATGTTATTGTTATTTATAGGAGAGTATGGGCTCTATATAAAGGGTTACACATATACCATTTTCCAATCTAACAAAGATGATATGAAATCTCAATTTGGATTCATGTTTTTCCTAAATAGTGGAGAAATTAGTTAGAATATTTTCAAATAAGCCACCATAGTAGACTCGACAATAGATGTGTAATACATCATTGTATTAGATGCTATGAAGGAAGCTATTTGGATCAATAAGTTCATTTATAAAATTGGAGTGGTTCTTATCATCAAGGGAGTAATCAAGATATACTGTGACAAAAATATTATTGTTTATCAAGCTAAGGAACCCTGATCTCATCAAATTACCAACAAAATCCTTCAAATATACTATCTCATATGGGAAATTATTGAGAGGGGTGTTGTAAATATTAGTTGTGTGAATATATTGGAAAATTTATTATACCCATTGATGAAAATATTATTACAACATAAACACGAGGATCATATAGAATCTATAGGTGTTGGAAACATGATAAATTGGTTGGAATGATTGTGAATGTATCATCTTATTATAATAAAGGCAATATCTGGTTATCATTCATTCAGATGTGATATAATTTATTTTACATTAATGGTAGAATAATAATATCCCCTCAAAGTATGACTTTGAGTGATCCCTAACTGATGATCATTATAAAATATTATGGGTTTTAATGATATGAAAAAGTTAGCATGAATAGAATCTTGTGTTTGTTACAAATAGTTTTATACAAGACATGAATAATAGATTCATGAGGTAATAAGTAGAGTGTTATTACTTGGAATTATCTGCTAAAGTATATCTCATGGAATGCCATATAATCATCGATATACTTAGGGGTGTATGCTTATTATAAATCCTATCACCTAAGGTTGGTGAGAAACCTAGCATGATAACATTTATACTTTGATACCCCACCTACACAAGTCAACATATGAACTTAGCTAATCAGGGGGTGGTTGGTGTTGATTTGAATGTTTACTTTTTAATTTTATGTTCCTTAATTTTAAAAATAAATGTTTTTTTATTAAAACCTTATTTTACTAAATTTATATATACCAAGTGTTTTTAGAATGTTTTTGTAGAAAAAACCTTTTTCTACTAAATATATAAATATTTATTATGTAAAACAATATAAACTTTTTATTCTTTAATCCAACCTATCAGAATGAATAGTTTCTTATCCAAAAAATTGACTAATGTTCTATACATCAGACTCACCAAATCATATCCATTGAACTGATAGTAATTAAGATCCATCGGACTAACTATAGTTCAGTTCATTAGATTGAAAAACAATATAGTCCATAAAATTGTGTAAAGTTTATAATTAGAGTGTTGGAATTATTTCTATCATATGAAATTTATTACAACATTGTAATGGTGCTTATAAAATGACATCAGATAGAGTTTTTTACTAAGGTGTCAAGTGATGAACATCCAAGTCCATTTCAACCAACTCTAATATTCACAAAAAAATATAACCTTTAGAGGGATGAATATACATAGAAGTGTATTCAAGGAGCTGGGAGATGATGCAATTTGCAACTCAACATGTCTGATATTTTTCTTTTCCCGAACATCTCATTCTTACACTGTAATTTTTCAGAGAGTTGTGTTCTAATCATTTCAAGTGAGGAATTGCAAAATCCTTAGAACAATTTTTCTTTTTTATTAATTTGTACGATTGTGGTTTAAATCATGGTATTCCAAGGATAGAAATATAGGTGACACCGATCATCGGATCGAGGGATTCTAGGGGATTGGAAGACTCGAGGTATTTCTTGTTTAAGAAAGAAAAATTTATTCTAATCATTTTATTTAGGGATTTCCTAGTGTGGATAGAAGGACCTTTACAATTAGGCTGAAAACTATGGATATCTTAAGTCATGATTTACTACATTCTTAACTCTTAAGGTTAAAGAGTAGAATATATTTTATAAATATTGTAAGTCATTATTACAATGTTATAATATTTCTTATCACTTGTTTCTATAAGTTTTATATTCTGCTGTGCAATTTAAATTTGAATTTTTTTACTAATCTTTCTAATAACTATTTCATTGGACTATCTATGAGCCTAATTAACAAACTCTGATTTATTGTATTTTTTTGAATCTTATATATAAACATAGATCATTAGATTATTTCTGAGTCTTATATTTTTAATAAAAGAGGTTTTGGTTTTGTGTTAGTTTAATTTTTTAAACTAAAATTCATCCCATATTATATCCATTGTAAAATCTTATTATATAAAAATTGGTACCAGAGACAAGATTCTACTTCTTTACTTTTTATGTTTTTATTTTATTATCTACTATAAGTTTCTATGTTTTTTTATAAACGGTTTGTTTATAAACTATGATTACACTAACCTGTATTTAAAAATAGTTTATTTTGATAAAATAACAGGATTAAATATTGGTACTTTTGAGAATTTCAATCCAAGAATACCGCCAATTTTTGTTGGTAATGATTATGAATACTGGTGAGATATAATGAACTTTTTTTATCAACACTGAATTTGAAAATTTTGATATGTTGAATAGAAATTACTTGATTATAGGGAAAGAAGTTACTACTTTTAATACTCAAGAAAAGTTTGAATATCAGTTGAATTACAAAGTAAAGAACACTATATTATATTCTATGAACAAAAATATTTATAGTTAGATATATTCATGTAAAGATGAAAACAATATTTCGAATAAATAAAAGGTAACTTATTTTGGAACTTCTAAAGTCATTGAGACAAGAAGAGCTATTCTTAGATAGGATTATCAAGATTTTGATTTTCTACCTAGAAAAACTATTTCCAAAATGCCTCAAAGATTAATGACTATTGTAATTAGTTTACAATATCTTAGTGAAAATGATATTATAGATGGAATCTTAGTGGACAAGGCTATAGAGATAATTCTTGGTGAATGGGAATATAAAATAATTACTTTGGATGATAAAATAAGGATTATAAATCTCACTATTGTTGATTTTATTAGAACCCTTATATAGTATAAGGTAAGATTGAAAAGAGATGCATAAAATATGAAAAGATAAATGGATTAGTTTCATTTTCTATAACTTTTAATGTTACAAATAAAGTTAAATATGCCGAGAAAGTCTCAAAGTATTTTAAAAAGAATAATATTGTTGCTGAGTCAGATAATAGTTCATTAAAATAGTTAGGAAATGAATTGGATAATATTTCTAGAAGAATGAACAAGATAGTTGGAAAGAAGGATTTCCAATATAGATACAAGAAAATTCACAAGGATAAAGGTAATAAAAATGATTATTCAGAAGTGATGTGTTATAAATGAAAGAAAGCTAGACATATTAGACTAGATTGTCCTAAGATGAAGAGAAAGGATACGAATTAAAGAAATTATGATAGGAATTATAACAAGTATCACAAGAACAAGAATAAGAATGTATGAAATATTTATAGACTTGGAGTACAAGTGGTGTAGATAGTTATTATGAGAATTTATCAGATAATTAAAGTTCATGTTAGAAGAATATCATATTCTATGTAGAAATTACAAAGTTTAACAAATTCTTCATGGCTAAGGTAACTGGATAATCTCTTATAAATATTAATTTGAATAAAAATTAACTAATAGTAATGATGATAAAAATTATACATCTTCATAAGAAGAATATTCTTCCTCTGATGAAAATAATTCTTTACCATGTGTTGAATAGGTTTCTATATTTTTAAAATTATTAGAAAATAAAAATTGTAATATTTGTAAAAAACTTTATATTACTCAAGAAAAAATTGTAAAAGAAAATTCATGGATTTATACTCTCACTATTAATATATCATATCATTATAAATACCTAGACAACACTAATTTTTAAAAATATACTCTTTAAAAAGATATTGAAAAATATAATTTCAAGAAAACTAGTTCAAAAAATGATTTTGTAAAACTTAGTTTGAATACAAATTCTATTGAGGATAAAAATTTAGTTATAAAACTAAAGTTTGAAATTTCTATCTTGAAGAAGCTTTTGTCTAAGTTTACCATAGGTAAGGAAAACATTTATAAGATTTAAAATTATATTAGAACTCATAGATAGGTTTCCAGAATGGGTTATACATATAGAAAACTTATTTTTAATAATAACGACTTTGTTTTGGAGAGTGATCCATTGTGCACTAAATATCAAAGTGGTGGGCACTGGAAGAAAAAATATTCTTTAAACAAAGTTCAATATTTAGGATTTCACGAAGCCTATTTTTCAAAAGAATTGACATTTTCTCAACATAGTAAGGTTGAAAAAATGTGGATTCCTAAAATCTTATTTTTTGATAATACCAGACCCAAGAAGGTTTGGGATTTGAAATGCTACTGTTTTTGTTTTTAGGAAAATAAGGAATGTACCAACAAAAAAAATATTTGGTATATGGAAAGTTTTTTATCTAGTCACATGGCAAGAAACAAAGACTTATTTAAGATATTTTAACAATAAAAGGTGGAAAAGTCACTTTTGGTGATAATTCTCAGGGAGAAATTATCGGTATAGGTAACATTGTTATTCTTGGAAAATATTTAATTTTAAATGTTTTATTTATTATAGGACTTAAGTAAAACCTTATTATCATAAGTTAATCATGTGATGAGGGTTATCTTGTGAAATTCAAGAATGATAAAATTATTTTTCATAGTTCTAAAGATGAATTTATTCTTTCTAAAAATCAACATGAGAATGTATACACAATATACTTAGAAGACATCTAAAGCCAAGATCTACCTTTCCTTAGTGCAATGGAAAACCAATATTAGTTATGGCATAGAATATTTGGACACTGTAATCTTATAACTTTAGATAAGTTCTCTAAGAAAGGACTAGTTAAAGATCCACCCGAACTTAGGTTTGTCACTTTAAAAATATATGATACTTTTCAATTTGGTAAGAAACATAAATAACGTTTTAAGTATATTAGTGAAATATTAACTTCATATGATTTATAGTTAGTGAATATGGAATTTTTTATTCCTATAAAAACTAGAAGTATAAGTGGAAAATAATATGTATATGTTTTAGTTGATGAATACACTAGATATACTTGGGTATATTTTCTAGAAAAGAAGCCCAAATCCTTTTGTTGTTTTAAAATTTTTATATCTAAATTTAAAAATGAGAAAAACCTCTCCTTGATATATATTTGCAGTGATCATGGTGGAGAATTTATAAATTCTGATTTTTAAACCTTTTTTAGTAAAAAAGGTATTATAAATAACTTTTTGGAACCTAGAAATCCATAAAAATGGTTTAGTTGAAAGAAGAAATAGAATTCTTCAATAGATTACTAGAACCATGTTGAGTGAATACTTAGTAGCTAAACATTTGTAGGCTGAAGTAGTTAGTACTTCCTATTATACTATAAATCAAGTCTTAATAAGTCCTTTTGTTAATAAAAATCCTTATGAGTTGTGGATCATAAGGAAACCAAAACTTTCTTACTTCAATGTTTTTGGATGCAATGTATTCAATCTGAATACTGAAGATAACTTACATAAATTTTCTCCAAAATCTAATGAAGAGATATTTTTAGGTTATTATATAACTAGTAAGGAATATATATTTTTTAATAAAAATACAATTATTTTTGAGGAAAAAATACATGATTAATTTTATGAAATTGGTCCTTTTGTTTCCAAACATCCACAACCTACATATTTAGATGTTATTTCTAAAACCGACTTTCAACCTATGTTGGAAAGTTCTTCTCATGAGAGAAAAACTGAATATTATATTTCTAAATTTGTAACTCAAGAATATTTTCAACATGTTTTTAAAGAATAGATCCTTTCAAATCCATAAAATCAGTTGTTTATTAGGAATCATCCTAGTGATAATATCATTGGTGATGTAGATCAAACAGTTATAACTAGAAGTTCTTTGAGAAATAAAATTGATTATTTTTCATTATCATCTCAATTCAAACCTAAGATCCCTGAAAAGGCTTCAGGTGATTAGGATTAAATAAAATCAATGCATAATTAACTAAATTAATTTGAGAGGAATCAAGTTTATACCTTGGTTGAACGACCTAAAGATAATTCTGTAATTAGAGTAAAATGAGGTTTTTTTGGAAAAAATGTGATAAAAATGGAATAATGGTTAGAAATAAATCTAGAATTTTTTTCTAAGGGATATAATAAAAAAGAGGTCATATATTATGAAGAAAATTATCCTTCAATATCTAGACTTGTAGTTATTCATATACTTTTATCATATGCAACATTCTTAAACTTCAAATTACTTCAAATGGAAGTAAAGTGTGTATTTATTAATGGATATGTTTATGAGTAATTTTTTGTAGAATAACCCCTTGGTTTTGAAAACAAAAAACATCAAAAACATGTTTTTAAACTTAATAAGATACTTTACAGACTCAAACAATCCCCTAGAGCTTGGTGTGATAGATTAACTGGTTTTTTGTTATAAATAATTTTTTTTAAGGAAGCTTTGAATCTAACAATTTTTATAAAATAAGTTTATAAAAAGACCATAATTGTTTAAATTTATGTCTACAAAATTATATTAGGTTCAAATCAAAAATATTTAATAGATTCCTTTATGGATATTATGAACTATGAGTTTGAAATGAGCATGATGGGAGAACTTACTTATTTTCTAGGTTTTCAAATTAAAAAAAAACTAGAAGAAAATTTTATATCTCAACAAAAGTATGTTAAATATATTCTTAATAAATTCATATATGAAAATACTAAAAGTATTAATAATCATATCAAAACCTCAAATACTTTAGATATTTATGAATATTAAAAACTAGTATATTAATATATTTTTAGAAGAATGAATGGAAGTTTACTTTAACTAACATCTAGTCATCCAAATTTAATATTTTCTGTATGATTATGTGCTAGATATCAAGAAAATTCAAAAGTATCCCAAATTAAATATATAAAATTATTTTTTTATTATCATAATGGAAATATGAATTTAGGTTTATTTTAATCTTCTAGAAATGATTTTGAGTTAAAAATTTATTCGAATGCTAATTTTGGTGGATGTAAAATGTTTAGAAAAAGTACTTACAATACTTGTAATTTCTTAGGAGAATATTTAGTTTGTTGGTCTTTTAAGAAAAAAAACTTAGTATCACACTCCACTATTAAATCCAAATATGTGGTAGCTGGAAGTTGTTGTTGTCAAGTGCTGTAGATGCAACACACACTCACTAACTATGACATGATTTTTAGTAAAACTCAAATATTCTATGATAACACAAGTGGCATTTCTTCAAGTAAAAATCCAAAAAATCACTCATAAGAAAATCAAATATATATAAGACACCATTTCCTTCAGGACCACACATACAAAGGAGATATAATTTTATAATTCATTGGAACACAAGAAAATCTTATAGATATTTTTACTAAATCTCTTAGTTCTGATAGATTTGAATATATTAAAAAAAATATTGGAATGATCAATATCAAATGATCATTTATATATACTTCATGTTTACCAATATCATTAAATTAATGAACTCCTTTTCAAAGGGGGATTAAATATGTTGTAGTTTTATAAAAAATTTGTTTTTCTAATTGTTTTTCTAAACTTTTTAGTTTTCTAAAAATTTTATTTTCATATTTTTTTATACATTTAGGAATATTTTTTTTAAAAAATAATTTCAGAATCAAATTATTACTAAAAGGTTTTATAATAAAAAATTATTACAAAGACTTTTTTGGTCAATTTTTTTGTTATAACGTTTATCAAATTCAATATATTTTAGAAAAACCAAGAAGAACAAGTTACGAGATAAAATTTTCATTCTGAAAGTTAATTTCTAATTTTAGAATTATTATTATAATATTTTAGTTTATTCAATTATCCATTAATTTTGTTTTTCTATGTTGTTTTACATATTATTTATGATTTATTTTTTTTAATATTTTATAATTATTAAAGTTTAAGTAATCAGACATTTAAATACTCTAATAAATTAGTTTTCTTAAAAAACTTTATGAGTTTAGAATATTTATTAAATCATTCAAAGATTTAATCTCAACCATCAGACCATAATACAATTTTAAATCTAACTTGTTAGATTTATAGAAGATGAAAGGTGTCTCCTAATCCTATATATATGGGAGTAAGTCACCCTTGTGCCGTATAATTTTTTAGAAGTTTTTATCGACCCTCAACTCTCATTTTAATCTTAGTATAAAAGCTTGTCATTCACATGATCTTCGACATCAGTTTCAATGTGATGGCTTAAACAGAGGATTTTACAAAGCATGAAGTTGTAAAAGAAAGGATGATTGAGAAAAAATAGTATGAAAAACATGCTTCTCTTTTAAAAATAGTTATTAAATTTTAAGGTTGGGAGAAGATTTGTGTTGAAAAATATGATTTTTATTTACACTATCCATAAATAGATAGAAAATTATATTCTATGGTGGAATTCAAAATAAAAGATGATTCTAATTTTTTTAACTTATTTAGTGAAAGTTATAAATTGACTATTCGACAAGTGATTGATCAAGTTGAAATAAATTTGGAAGGTGAGACATATCTTCCATCACATAATATTTTAGATAAGCTTGGTAGTTTTAAAAAATAAAAATAAAAATATTCATTTCTTACTTATAATGAGAAGGATAGAAAAGTTTTTCATCTCACTTTGTATGTGAGAGTATTTACCTTTTAGATGAAAGGATATTTGATACTGAGAAAAGGAGATATGAATACTTTGAAAGTTTTTGATATTTTTATATTATACTTATCAACATGAGAAAGATTAACTTGGTGAAGTTTGTTTCCTTTTATTTGAGTAAATTAATAAAACATCTATGAAGTCAATGATTCTCATGTTCCCATGATTCATTAATAAGATGTTGGTTAACTGCATGAAATTATTTAAGATTAAGAATTAGTTGTACATAGATAAATTAAGGGTTTATATTATTGGAGAGGGAAAAATTTCTAGAATGAAAATAGGTTTCAATCCAAAGATAAAGAAATTTGTAGATAAATCGGATAAGGCTACGTGTAAAGATTAACTAGTTAAAGAGAAAGAAATAGTAAAAGAGAAGAGGAAATTTGAATCTTATCCTTCTAAAGTTAAAAAGAAATAGAAATCTATGCGTGATGATGAATTTAAGATGTTTATGGATCATAAATCTTAGAAGAATCTAGGGGATCATAGTTTTGGACTAGATAAAGGTGAGGCATTAGATTTAAAGAACAAAATAATAGATGCAATGAAAGAGGTATAAATAAGAAGAAAAATAAACTTCTAGATGAGGCTATGATGATGGAAAATTTTATGAAAGGTATAGAAAAAGAATCAAACAATAAACCTATATCTATTTCACCTTTATCTATAGTTAAACCTGTTTTATCTTCCAAAACTCTTCCTATTTTTGACTTATATTTTTTTGAAACTTTTGTAGTTCCTGTTGTTGTAGACAAGGGAAAAGGTAAAGAAGTTATAGTTGAAACTCAGGGTAAAAAGTTAGTTTAAGAATTGGTCTCAATATCAATTGATATGTTATTACAGAATAAAGTTCAAAAATTTATTCAAAAGGTTAGAAAGGGAGTTTTAAGAACTACGAGGAAGTTAGAAAAAGAACTAGAATAAGAAGAAGAAGAAAAAGAAAAAGGAAAGGAAGAAGAAATTTCATCAGAGTCATCTTTATCACCTACTTCCTTATCAACTCACTCTGATAAAAACCCTTTTTTATACATTTATATTAATGAGTAATCATCATCGCATGAGGAATTTGAAGAAAAAAATTCACATACTAAAGTATTAGACAAGGTAGAGATCGATAAAAAAGTGGATTTTGTAAAAGTTTCAGAAGATGAAAATATTGAAGGAAAAAGTAAAGTTAGATGTTGTACCATCTCGTCCACATATTTCCAAGGATTCATAAGATTCTTTAGACACATCATGTAATAAATCATAGAAGGGTATAGATTATATTTTTCAAAATTTAAAAAAAATAATGGATTCAATGCCATATATTCCAAACATTGAAGAAAGGTGTAAGAAGATTCAGAATGGTTTGAATGATAAGTTGATGTATTTAAAGTTGTTAACTAAATTATTTGTTCAAAATGAGTCCGACATAATGCATTTCAAAAAAAATAAGGAACACAAAATAAGGTTTAATTAGATGGTAAAATTTCCAAGATAAGTAGATGGTGATTTAAAAGAACATGATGATTAGTTTATTAAGGTCAAGAAAGTTTCTTTTCATATTGAAGATTCTTTTAAGAAGTTATAATTTGATGTATTTGAAAGGATGAAATTTGTTGAATAGTTTAAATATATGTTATAATCTTGGAATTAGGAAATATTATAACTTAAATAAGAGATTAAAAATTTGAAAGATGATAATTTGAGGATACAATCTTTTAAGGAAGAGTTTTTGGGGATAAAGGAGGAAAACAATAAGATTATATTTCTTAAAGAAGAGGTTATAAGTTTGAAGGAATAGAATCAGAGGCTCTCAATTATGGAAGAGAGGATATAAATTCTTGAGTCTTCATTAGATAAATTTGATAATAATCAAGAATATTTAAAGAAGTTAAAAACAATTTTCAAGATGATGTATAATAAATAATGAATATTTTTTTACTGAACTCTTAACTTATTTATGAATCAAATATTTTGAATGATATTTTTTGAATGACTTATTTTACAAATATTTTTTGTATGAATTTTTTCTAACATTAATTGGATGAATATGCTATATTTTCTCTTGGATGAATAGTTATTCAAAAATAATTTTTTCATACTATATCTTTCTAACATTTCAGAAAAATATGTTACTTTCCCTATTTTTTTTGAAAATCATAAAGGGAGAGAAATAATATAGAGGATAAATACCTCAAAAGGGGGAGAAATAATATAAAGGGGAGAAAATATCTAAAGGAAGGCAATTTATTGATGGGTATAATCCAAAGTTATAATACTTCCGATCAGATGATGAATGATGAACAAAAAGAAGTCATAAATATGGGGGGTGTTAAGATAAGTAAAGAAAATATATTTGTTATAAATAATTACTTTTAAGATCATAAACATATAAAGGGTTGTAAGTTTTTCAAAGTTAATAATTTTTTATTGTATGTTTTTTGTTTTTTACTTTACCAAAATGGGGAGATTATTGAGTCAAAAGTTTAATTTCTACTTTTCTTTTCCTTAGTTTTGGAAATCAAAAACACTTTATTAAAAAGTTATTTTAAAAAATTTATATATCCCAAATGTTTTTAGAATAATTTTTTAGAAAAAATATTTTTCTACCGAATATAGAAATATTTCAAATGTAAATGAATATAAAATTTTTATTCTTTAATATGATCCATCATATTGACTAAGAGTCTAGTCCATCAGACCGACTAGTGTCTTGTCCAACTGATTTACTAATTTTATATCCATCAGACTGACCAAATTCATATCAATCATAATGAAAATAGTTCAAATCCCCCAGTCTTACCATAGTTGAGTTCATTAAATTGAAAAACCATATAGTCCCTCGGACTATGTAAAGTTTATAATCAGAGTGTTGGAAATTTTTCTATCAGAAAAATTTATTACAACATTGTAATGGTGATTATAAAATGACATTGTATGGAGTCATTTGATGATATGTCAAGTGAATAACATTGGAGTTTGTTTCAACCAACTCCTCGATTCAGGAAAAATATGACCATTGAAGGGATGCCTATAAATAGGAGTGCATTCGAGGATCTGGGAGCTGATGCATTTTGCAACTCAACACGTATGATTTTTTTCTCTTCTTGAACATTTCATTCTTACACTTTGTAATTTTTTAGAGAGTTGTGTTCTAAGGATTCCAATGTGGAACTATAAAATTATTAGAACAATTTTACTTTTGTATTCATTTATCCGATTGAGGTTTATATTGAGGGCTTCTGAGGATAGGAAGATAGGTCACGCCGATCATTATATTGAGGGATTCTAGGGGATTGTAAGATAGAGGTGATACCAATCATCATATCGAGGGATATTTTTTTTAAGAAATATAGAATTATTCCGATCATTGTATTGAAGGATTTCCTGGTGTGGAAAGATAGACCTTAATAGTTAGGTTGAAAACTTTGGATATCTTAAGTCAGGATTTCTAACTTCCTTAACTCTTAAGTTTAAAGAGTAGAATATCTTTTATAAGGATTGTAAGTCATTCTTACTTTATTATAATCTTTATTATTACTTGTTTCTATATTTTTTTATATTTTATTGTGAAATTTAAACTAGAAATTTTATTTTTACTAATCCTTCTAGTAACAATTTTATCAGGCTATCTATGACCCCAATTAACATACTCTAATTTATCAACCAAATTTTGAATCTGATATGTACACTCTAATCATCAAATTATTTATGAGTCCAATATTTTTAACAAAAGAGGTTTTGGATTTTGGATTAGTTTAATTTTATAGACTACAATTCACCCCCTTTTGCAGGCATCGTAAACTTTTACTTATTAGATAGATGATGTATTCATCAAATTAGTTAGTATTTTTTAGAGAATTAAGAAATGATGAGAGGATAATAATAGATTGACTTGTTCTATATCTAGTGTTTGCTCAATGTATTGAAAAAATGTATTATATAGGATATATATTATGTATAATATATATCTTATGGATGACATGTTCATATAAATATATGAGTACGTTTGATAGAGATCACACCAGACCCCTTATCATCTTGAGTAACATTGATACTTTATTAGAGGTTGCTCTTTGTTTGCATTTATAAAATTGGAATTTCATATTTGTTTTCCATGTTTATAAGGCCTATAGGATCACATAGTTAATCCCTTGGATAAGGATAAATTTTTTATATTTTTTTTTGTTCAAAATTAAGCGAGTTAGATGAAAAAAATATCCAAAAGAGTTTGGATGGATTCACAAATACTTTTGATGTTTTGCATAAAGTCCTTATGGGATTTTAGCATAAGTGGGAGATTATAGGATGTGAACTAAAATATACATGCATGAGATGAATGTACACATGCATATTATTCGTGATATATATATGTGTATATATAATATAGATATTGTATATAGTGTACATTTAATGCATGTATGTGATGCATGTATTTATCATGTATGCGATGCATAAGAATAGTATATATATATATCATATATATATATATATTATTTATTTCTCCCAAATAGTTTATTCATCTGTTACAATTCCATTAAGAATGGATTAAAGTATTTTCATTAATTATTTAAAACCATTTAATTAATCATTCATGACAGACAGAAACACATATAATACATTATGAAGTGGGATCCTCAGGCTTAAATTATATTAGAGTATGAGATCCTATCCTATTTTGTGTGGGTGGTGCAATGTATATGATATTATACTAAATTATCTTCCTCACATAACTCAATTTATCTATTTTGATAAGTCACTAGTACCCCTTCAAATTATGAGTATCCTAATGAAGCATTTGTGGATCCTTTGGCAGGTGTACTCCCTCAAATGCAGGGTGATTATGTTCACTGCTCATGATCTTCCTAAAAAATTATTCATGTAAGGAATATGGAAGCTACTAAAACTCATATTTTTTAGGTTCTTTGTTTTATAATTTTATTTTCATATTGATTCTTGAAGATAGATTTTCTATTGTTTTGGGTTGTCTTCTGTTGCATGTGGTCATTAGATAACCATAGAAAACCCATAATTTTGCATGTGATTCACTTAGGATAATTATGGGCTATGGTAGGGTGATATAATAGTGAATTAGTTTCCATGATACTCAAATTGTAACACCCCAATATTAAAAATTATATACTTAATTTCCTTTAAAACCTAATGTGTTTGATAGCTTTTGATGCACACAACATTGAGCCAAAACGAACCGTAGAGCATTATATAATCATTAAAAAAGTAGTAGTATATTTGGTTGGTAAAAATAGAGGTAATAAAATTATTAAATATATGTAGAAATAAAAAAATTCCAATATTAATACCAAGGTATTGATAAAATGTAATTAGTATAACTAAATAACTAATAAAAATGATTTATACTTGAAAATGAAACTTTTATAAAAATAGGATTTTTATGTGATTTATTTTAGGAAAGTAAATATAATATGGATAAATTATTTTATTTATATTTATAATATATTTGACACCAATTTAATTAGTAATTTACGAGATATAATAATAATAATATTTAATATTTTAAAGAGTTATTTTCTAATGAAAATAGTTTTCATTATATATTTATGTTTTTATTTTAAAGTTAATTTTTCAAATTTTAGAATATTATTTTGAAAAATTAACTTCATTTTTTTAATTTATAATAATAATATGAGTTTAATATGTATTTTTGGGCTTTTGATGAAATAATTGTTTTTTAGGTTAATAGTGAAAGTACATTTTTTACCAAAATTGTACCTTTTATGAATTTATTATTATATAAGTATAACCTAGAAATTTATAGAAAATTTTAATTGATAAAAAATGTATTTAAGGACTAAAATTATGTATTCTAAAAAAATATAATACTAGAGAACCTATGTTTAATATTTAATAACATAAGTAACCTTTTATATAATTTAGAAATTATTTTCAGTATTTTATTTTAATTAAATATTTTAACAGTGATATTAGATTTTGGATTTATTTTAAAGACACATGAATTTTATTTGATTTATAATAAAATAATTTATATCATAAAACTTAACAAAAATTGATAAATTTACACTGCACATAAATTTTAATCTTAAAAACACACTTTTTCTGAAAAATAGTTTTATGCGTTATGTGCACTAATATTAAAATTAACTCTTATAACCTTTATAAATATTATTATATAAAATTATATTAATATTTTACATCAAAAAATTTAAATTATATAGTAATTTTAATTTTAATTTTGGTCATTAAAATCAATTACCATGGTTAAAAACATTAGTTACCACACTAAAAGTAAAAAGGGTAAAAAGAGTTTTACTAAGTGTAAAGTTTGTAAAATGTTTAAAAAATGTATCTTTGAGTGTATGTATGAGAGTTGGATCAGTAAAACCTACTTAAATCTTTTATTTTTCACTTTGGGATACTTTGTCCCTTTTAATAGTAACATACCATTATTGAAATGTAATGGTTACTTTTAAAATTTCCCTTATCCTCACTTATGAAAGGGGATCACTTACAGAAATTCATGTTGCAACTACACCTCTTAATTTCATCCCAAAACTATAAAATTATTATTCTCTTAGATTACTCTCTCAAGTTCATAAGGCCTCTATCTCAATTAGTTAGCCTAATCCCTCAATTTTTAAGAAGTCCTCTAAGGGAAAGCTCAAGAACTCAACATGAGTACTAACCTTCCCTTAACTTCTTTTCCTTTATATCTTAATTTTCCAAATATAATTTCCTAATTCCTATATAATTAAAATATTATTGTTTTCATACAAATTTTTATTATTCTAGGTTAATAATCATCAACCCCCTTCCCCCTTTCCCATTAAGAAAAATGAAAACACTATTCATGCGTATGTGCCGACTATGACCTCCACGAAAGTGACATATTTTTTTCACTCTACTATTTTTTATTTATCCAAATCTATTATAATATAATTAAAAACATTAATAAAATCTAAATAATATCATTATACATTTTTAATAATGATATTATAACAAAATAATCACTTTCTTAACCATACTCACCCTAAGATTATAACTTGTTCCTTTTAGTTCAGTTTAACCACCTACAAGAACAACTCTATAAATTTCTATCATGGATAAATAAGGAAACAAAATTAATATTTATACTATAAAATAATAATTAAATAATTATTTTAATTAGTTCATGGAGTGGTAAAATTAAATATCCAACCCATCATTAAGAAACCACCCGTCGTTCGTTAAAATTAACTAAATAAGCTCTTCACCAAATTCATCATCATGAATAATAACCAGAATACTTATGAAATGAAATTAGAAATTTATAAATAATTATAAAATGTAAATCCAAGTACCTATAATGATATCAAAAATTTGAACTTTGAATTCATAAACAATAATCAATACCACCATTATGAAACTAGTACTCAACAAAACAGTAAAAAATAATAACATGTGATGATATAAATAAAATATAATTAATAAATGATTAAAATTAAGTTTATAAAATGTTATAATTATTATTAAGGTTATAAAATAGGTTATAAATATATTTATTTATTTATAAAGGATATTCAAGTGATTTTGTGGAAGTCAAGAATTAAGTTAAGGGGTTCTTTATCTCAAATTTAATTTCTTGAGAAACATTTCTTATTGTACACCATGAAATCTTTAATATAGTTTTATTTCTACATAATTAATGTATTTTACCATATTAATTTAATTCATGGGTTTTAAGGATCCATATTATTTTCTTTCTTTCAAATTCTTTTGACTTAAAGGTTACCAAAGCCCTAAAAGTTTCTTCTCTAATTTCATTTCCTAATATAAAATTTCTTTAATAGAAAATACTTATGGGTAATTTGTATTATTTCTTAAACCCCCATCATTTTCATTTTTTATTCATGGGGTTTTAAATATCCCCTCAAAATATCATTTTCCCATGGCTCATAACTTACCTAAAGTGGTTCTTGTAAGTGAAATCATCCTTACCTATTCTTTTCAATCGAAAACCTTCCTTTACCATGTCTATATTCATTAGATTCTATTGAAAATTTAATTATCTATGAGTCAATAATTTATTAAAGTTATTTTATACTAAATTTAATTTTATTAAAAGTTTTAAAGAAATTTTCAATGTTTTCTATATGGGTCATTTTCATCAAAGTATGAAAAGAATCTATTTTTAACATTTTCTAGGTGAAAACATCTTTCCGCCACTTTTGAAACTTCATATCTACATTTTCATGGTCTATCAAGGAAATTATTGTTCTCATAGTTTTATAAAATATTTACATAGGTGTTTTCAAAAGTACATGGATATTTATTATTTCTAAAGAAATATTTTTAATACTCATACAAAGAATCTTTCATCCATATATGCATCTATTGACATATTTTATGCTTGATCAAGGATATTCTTAAAATGAAACCACCCAACTTATTCCTATGGATGGCATATGAAATTTTATTTTCTATCATTGAAATGATCCATCATTTCCTTTGTATTACCTATCCATTTAATGTTTATAAACACAATTTTTCTTCCAATTCATTTCCTATATAAATACTATATATTTACTTTGTTGGTTTGAAGGGTTTTCACCTAAATGTCACGTATCAATTATGGGGAAAATTATTGAATTAACTATATACCCATTACTCTATATGGTGTTAGTTTAAGGGATTCTTATAAATAATGCTGTTCTATTTATTGATTGGAGAAATTATTGAGTTAACCATAAACCCATTACTCTATATAGTGTTAGTTTAAGGAATGATTACACAAAAAGCTATTACATTTATTGATTGAGGAAATATTGAAAATTTGTAAACTTTTTTATTTCAATAAAATTATTTATTGATTATTAAGGAAAGTTGGTTATGTATCGTATAGTTTATTCATTCCTTCATATGATGAATTCATTATATTTAATTATTGATGGGTGGGGGATGTAATTTCCTCTCAATGCATTTATAGGTATCATGAGACAAACTAGATTATGTATTTTTGTTTATTCATTCCTAGAAAAAAATATTTCCTAGACTCAGGGTCTTGATGGTAATATCATGATGTCTAAGATCATGATGTCTTGGATTAGGGCATGGAATTGGCTGCATGGAATTTTTCATTTTGTTGATAAGGAACTGATTATTATTATCCATGTGATATTTTTTATTTTAAATTTTATCCATGGATATATTATCATTTCGGTTTCATTAAATTATGTAATTATTTTTAGTTGTATGTTATTTCCATATTATTTATGCTCACTTATGATCTTTTATTCTTACTTCTTATTTTTACCTTTACTGAACATTTGATCTAACCCTTTATTATGTTTCTATTTTCCTAGGTTATAAATAAATGTATTACGAATGATATGTCCAGAAGAATAGATTATGTGGATAATTTTTGGGATATGTTGAAGAATTATTATGGATTAAGTGGTTTCTTTAATTGTGAGAAAATGTCCATTAGTTGAGAAATAAATGAGATTTATTAATTTATTATTTGTCATAATTCCTAAAATATCCAGACCTAAAAGGTCATGGTAATGTATTTTAATAAAATACTTACTTTAAGTCATGTAATTATGGGGTGATCATGTCTAGTATGCTAATGTTTGTGTCAAATATATTATGTAAAGTGTGTATTTTTTACACCGGGTTTGGGAGTGTGAGTCTGACTGTTGCACCACTGCCTCACTCAATCATAGAGTCTGATTGGGATTTTATTAAGGGGATATTGAAATGATATTTCTTACTACTACATGTTCCAATCACAATGAATTATTGAGAATCATATATTATAATTTATTTGTAAAGGATACAACTTATTGGAAGTTGAATGTTAAACA
Source organism: Viscum album (assembly GCA_963277665.1). Lineage (NCBI taxonomy): Eukaryota > Viridiplantae > Streptophyta > Magnoliopsida > Santalales > Viscaceae > Viscum > Viscum album. The sequence continues at coordinate 675,759,541 of OY728123.1, forward strand.
TGTTAATGTTTGAATTTCTTCTACCCATGGTTATCATTTAAAGAACCATTTCATGGGATTAAATGAACGATAAGTTTATTATTCATTCATATGATGAATGTAGGTTGATACATTAATGAATATATTAATAATTCAACACCTAATGAGTGTTCTCAAGGGTTCTATAAAGACCCACTACCATGTGGTGGTAGTGGGTATATACGTTTGATGCTAAGATGAAACTCTTTAACCCTATTCTATCATCTCTTTTATCTTTAGCACAATGAGGTTCCAACACACCATGGATTAAGAAGTGTCCCACACGAATGTCGTATGATTTGGTCGACCCATGGATACCTTTGAAGGTGGGAGGCCTATGTCTTCTACTCGAGTGATCATCATCAATCATATTCAAAGATCATTCTAAGGTAATGGAGATGAGAGAATAGAACTGTGGCGTAAGGAATTCCATTTTTAGTAGTTCTTCATTTCTAGATGATATGTTTTTTCATATTTCATGCATAGGTGATCTTGGGATGGGATTCAGTCCCTTCTGTTAACATTAATAGACACCTAGGAATCCATTCAATGGTATAAAAGCATCCCATAGCCTTATATTCATGAAATCATGCATGTAATAAAGATTTTTAAATCATATTTCACATTTCTTTACAATCATAAAATACTACAAGCAGGTTTGTTCTATGGTCTTTGTGCCATGACATAAGATGTGGGATATCATAAGCTAGAAAATGATTTAAACTCATGGATTTGAATTTATTATAGCCTATGAAACTTACCTTCCATAAAATATTATTTTCTTCACCCATTTTTCAAAAACAGAGTTCCAAATTGTGAAAATGATATCGACATTATTCATTAAACATGATTGGAATGCACTGTAGGTATATCATTATTTATAATTCTTATATCAATTGTAAGTTATGACTACTAGAAAATATAAGTGTCCCATTATATCATATTCAGTGATATAATGATCAGTCATAGAGTGCAATTGATATTGAATTCAAGTGGTTATCTATCAATCATATTTTATGATACACACAAAGTCATAGAATACAATATATGAAAGAAAATTTATTTTTCTTTATATTAAATTATTAATTGAATTAATTATGTATAATTTTTTTATAAATAATGTAAAAATATATTTTGGAATATTTTAGTTTATAAAAGTGTTTTATAAATTAATTATTTATAAAGTGTTTATGATCAATTAATTAAATGTTTTGGAACATTTACTATGAATATTTCATTAATATCAAGTGTCAATATTAAGAAAATATTTTCCAAATTTATATTGAATATATTATAATTTGAATATAAAGTGATTAAATGAAAAATTATAAGAATGATTTATAAATATTTTATAAATTACAAAAAATAAGGCATATTAATAAAATTATGAAATGTTCATAATAATTAATTTTGAAATGTTCAAATTAAAAGAACGTTATTTGGAAATTATTTAAATATCTTCCAAAGTGTTTTGATGATTTATTTTTTCAATTATTGAAATAATATTAAGTACATGATATATAGATTATATAAAATGTTTACTTAATAAAGAATGGATTATATAATTTTTATAATTCATTAAATATCACATATACTTAAAGTAAAATTCCATTTAATGAATAATATTAAAATTCCATATTATAAATTAATATAAAATGTTTATATTCAAGAATCATGGAATATCCATAATAGATATAACTAAAATTATAAAGTGTTTATGATTAAGCTTCATTTTGTGAATTGTTCAGAAACTATTATCTCATGTTTACATATTTAAAGTGTTCATTTATTTAAATGTTATCACCTACTTTATTAATAGTTATAAATTATTCATAAGTTATGAATATGTGTATGCTTTAATTTAAGGTGTTGAACTACTCCTTATAAATTTTAATGCTCTGTATTACCTGATAGGTACATCAATATAAGATTTAGTTGTCATCAACCTTGACTTGAGTTTTTAATTGAAGTTATGAGTTGACTATAGTTATTGAATATAGTTTATACATATTAGGTGTTATGTTTATGATGGATTGAATTATCTCTTGAGTAAAGTATCATCGGAAGGCTTATGACTTATTCTATAAAGGTGGGGGTTGGCTATCTATGGATCTAGGCTTACTCATGTGGTGACTATCAATCTTATATAATTCTAAACTTTTATAGAAAGAGTTTGTATTCCTTATTCCAGAGATATATTTTGATATGTTTAAATATGTTTGACTTCTATATTTGGGTGAGTAACAAAAATTGTGGGTTGTAAAGTGTTCCAAATAAATATGGATTGAAAATATTTTATTTTGTTTATAGAATAATATTTCAAAACCAAATCTTTAAAAACATGCATACATAAAGAGGATAACATGAGATAATATGGTGATATTAAATACCCTTCTAAATAATAAGTGTTAGATTCCTTCCAAAGAGGTAATTTTCAAGAAATTGGTTATCTAACTAGGTTGTTTCACTTAAAAGTGATGTGCCCCTAGATTATCTTGTGTAAGTTAAGAAAGTAATGGGTGAAATTGGATCATCTATGGGTAGGTTCTTCCAAAAAGGTTCCCCAAGATTGTCTTTTGTTAGCCTATTCTTGGCATTTTCTTTGGGTTACACTTAGTTGGGAAACCCTAAGGGTTGAGATACTAGAGGAATAGAGTTAAGTTTATCTATATGATGGATTGGACAAGGAATTTTCCACCAAACTATCCAAGAATAATATATTATATGATTGGAATGATTCCATACCTAAATAAATAAGTATTTAGAGGAACGCCAAAGAAAACTCATTGCTTAGTGAAATATGGATCTTGGCCTAGTAATAAAAATTATGAGTTTAAAATTGGTCATCATTTTAGTGGGAGTAAATTTTATAAAAGTCTTTATTAATGGTAATAAAACATGATACTCATCTAATAAAAGATTATACTATATATAATAACATAATAATTATCAAACTTAACTTTGAGATTAAGCCTTAAGAATGAGAAACTTAACATAAGTAACTCTTATGACTGGTAAGTTAAGAAAAATTCTCAAGTAATAAAGATTCTATGCATTAGAGAACCACTTTACTTAGTAACCAAGCATTAAATTTGTTCAAAAAAAGAATATAGATGTTTGTGACAATCATAGAATGATTAACTTAGCATTTCAAGGGTATTAGATGAAAAATAACCAAATGAATTTTAGTCTCCACTCATATAATCAATATAGTTGAGTATTCTAATGACTTGTGGAGACTATAGAATTATTATAGGCATGTAATGGTTAAGTTATTCACCCCATTTTAATCTATGTAAATATTCCAACAATAAGAATGAATTCAATAAAAACTTACTTGATATTCTCAAGTGTTGAGAATAAATAAACTTGGAATGTGATGTCAATTTCCAGTGTCATGTAGACAGTAAAAGTGGGTAAAATTTCAAAACTAGAAGAATAATATTTTGTTAGAGAGTCCAATAATGTTTCTTTAATTAGTTGGATGAGGTCATTAAAACCTAAAGTTAAAATTAAAAAGAAAGAGTGATAATTCCATAAGATGGAATTGTTCTTGATACTTGAAGGAGTTTTTGAAACTCCATAGAATATACATGTTTGGTATCAGTGTTTTAGAAATTTATTCTTTAGTTTTAAAGGGTATGTGATACCAAATATATAATTTATAAGTGTTTTTAAATATACAGGAGTTCAAAATCATGGAAAAAATTGATATATCTTGTTGTTTTCATTCAAGTGATAAAGCAAGAGTTTCTACAGTAAGGATTTGAATGTAATGTAATATATAAAGACCAGATGGATCTTAAAATATGTGCATCTTTATCTCATTTCTCTTATATAATAAGATAATTTTTTCATTAAAAAAGAGTTATTATGAACAATGTGAGATAATTAATTTTATACACATGGTTTATGATTCATAGGATTCTATAACATGTTTTAAGAAAAACATAAGAATAAAAATGTTTTAATCAAGATAATGTTTTTATCCAGTTTGTTAAAATACAAGGTAATATGTTCTTACCACCCATTAGTGGAATATTTTAATAAATTATTCTTTTCATAGAAAAATTATCTAAATATATAAAATACTATATATGATATGGATATAATAGTTTATTTGTTAAATAGTCCTATTAATAGGAAATAAGTTTTATTTCCTAACACAAAGGAGTTTGTGTATATTATTATGACATTCTAATGAGAATATAATGTCTAAGACACTATAGGAAAATAACCTATTAGTGGCAGTTTTAGGAAACCACCGCTAAATTGCGCGTCGGGAAACTATCAGCAGTGGTTATATCCGTTTCACAGAAATTTAAATGAATCGTTGTAGTTGCCTCATTTCGCGGCGGTTCTAGTTTTTTAGTGGTGATTTTACGGCCGATGGATCTCTTTTATTTACGGTGGTTATAACCGCCATGAATAAAAAACACCCCCTCACTGGAAAAGTGCAACTAAAATAATCAAAACCTCCGCGGAATACACATGGATGGTGGGACACTGTAGCGGCGGTTTTAACTGCCACTACGAGAAAAATATCAATATTTAGCGGCAGTTAAAACCACTACTAAAAGCTGATCTGGGAAAAAAATAGCAGTTCTGTATCCCCTGCACCAGTGCCCTGAAAAATAAACCATTCCAGGAATACGAATAGTCTAACAGAATACATACTAGTCAATATGAAAAGAGATGCTTAACTAAGCACAATCAAATGCATATTTCAATAAAGGAATGCAGATAAACATATCACATGGCCATTAGACCTTTAAAAAAAATTATAAACAAGCATGTCTGTCATATTTCATGAAAACAATTCCAAGCCTAGGTTCAACCTATTCCATCCATACCAGTTCCAACCTTGACATAACAATTCATATCAACATACATCCCACTTGTAATATATGATGCATTGTGTATGATATTCATAATTTATGGTCATTCTCTCATATAATTATTCTTATCTTATGATTTCATATTATTATCAATTGATATCTCTCACATTTACCCTTCATGAACATCTGATTTGACACATTCTTTTGTTTCCATAACCACTAGGTTATAAAGAACTACTACCCAACGTGTGAATTAACATGACACGATCAATCAATTACAAGTTCACATAAAAATAATTTGATTTTTTTCCAAAATGAATTCTTTGAAAATAATTTCATATAAGAATGGACTTATATTCTATAAAAGTGAATACTAGTAATGCATAGTGGAAAAATAGTGCATATAGTAGTCATGTCACAATTAATTTCTATATAAGTGAAAAATAGTAATGTATACTAGAAAATAAGCACATATATGAATATGTATATTGGAGAAAATAAAATTAGTAAAATATATAGAGAATAAAAAGATATTCCATGTATAAGAATAAAGCACATCCTTTAGTAATGTAAATACAAAATTCACAAAGAGAAACTACAAACATAAACTCATGTATGCACTTATGATACGAAGTTAATTTTGTGTGATTGTATCATCATTAATTATTCAACATCATCTTTCCTCTACCTCTATTATGAGAACATAGAAAATGAATTGTTTGGTAACTCTACAATAGGGATTCCCATGACCGGGTTTAGATTCGATGAGCCTTGTTCGCATGCAATTTTTTCCAATGCCTTCATTATGCTCAGATATAATCAAGTAATTCTGTCTATCATCACAACCAAACCATGATGATCAAGTCCATCCCATCTTTCTCAAATATCCTATTCACCCTTTTGAATAAAAAACCCACCCTATGGTGATGTGAATGGCACCCTTTGGCGATAACAATCAATGTAAGCATAATAGGGGAACAACCATTCCATCCCAAGAATGATTTCAAAACCACCATCTTTAGGAAAACGAGGTCTCATACCAGGTGACACCCACTTATATCAAGGTCCACTCCCTACACTAACATAAATTCTCTAATCAAATCCCCAAAAAAATTTTGAGTGTCATCACTTCATAGGAAAACTGAATGTCGAGCCCAAGGATCTTCACAACATGCAAAAATATGATGGAATGAGAAGCACCTATATCAAAAAAAAATAGATACTAAAGTGGAAGCTACCAAAATAGTACCTCTCACAATAGAAGGTCCAACACTCTGTTCCTCACATATTGGTATCACTTTATAGAATTATACTGATCTGTGGCCCTAATATATAGCCTAGATACCTTGAGCAGGTCCTCTATGCTAGTGATGTAAGTCTTATGTCTGGATTCTTTGACCATGACCACTACTTCAGACTGATCGATTGGCCAAACAATATCTCCCTTACTAACATGAAGCTGATTTAACCACTCCGAAATGTGGAATTATTACAGACACTCATTCACTGTATACTATAGGAAAAGATATACAAAAATCCTATAGATGGCTCATCCTACTGCAATCCTGACACTCAACTTGATTACTATTACACAGTCTCCCCATGTATCCCTGCCTCCCACACCAATGATAGAAAATATAATTACCAATACCAATGCTCTAGAAATTATTCCCTTAATGATAGGTCACAAAGTGTCACTTCCTTCCACCAAACACTTTTCCATTGGGTCAACAAACTGAAATACCCTAATTTGTTCTCAAACCTTACCTTGAGTTATGTTATGTAATAAGAACCTGATTTATTTTTGATATGGTGGACAACCAAAATACATTCACCTATGATCAAACAACATGATTGTTCCCGAAATCAAATCATATCACCCTAGATGGATCATCTATAAGAAAAATATGCACAAAACCTAAAATCTCATAAAGTGAGTCAAACACTCCATAAAAAACATAGAACCTTACTCTAAATGCATAAAATCTTTGGCCCTTTCAGTCCTAAAATTCTATGGAAAAAAATACTCATAAAAAATAAATCATAAAAAATGAATCATCACAATAAAGAATCGACATATATGGTGCATACCACACTCGAGAAATCAAGACATGAAAGGAAACATTAGAAATCAATAAAATGCATAAAAGGAAACATGATAAATCAATAAAATGTTAGGTCATGAAAATGTTTGGTGGAAACTATGTAACACACATGATACATATAAAAACCAACTGTTCCAATATTTTTCCAACACATCAACAATACAACTACTCATGGTCCGATGATGAACACGTATCGTCACCCTCTCCACCTCTATCTCCACTTCCTGCTGTCACCTGTAAGAACATTATATTGAAAATTAAATACTGTTCATATTTATATTTAAACTTAAAACCAATAAAAGTTTGAAAACTAAATGATTTTGATTTTTTGTGATTTACCTGCTTACCACCAGTTGATGCACTACCATTGGGGGAATATCTGCTCATCTGCTGATATATATCAGTCATTGCTTTATGCAATGTGGATATCTGATCCCCCTGGTCTTGAACTGTGGTTCGTAGAGAAGCAATATCCCTCTGAGCATCTTTGGGTATGGACTGAATACAATTAGGAGTAGATGTTGCTGGAATCCTTGGTGGCCTACCAAAGACCTCAGATGGTACAGGTCTGAAACCCACCCCGCGCGCTCTACCAGGATGCTCCTTCCCACGAACTTTAGCAACCGGGTCATCCTGGGAGACTGAGTAGGACTCCCCAGGATTGGAATCCCATAGTTCTTTAATTTTTACCTATAAATCAAATATCAATATATATTAACACAGTAAAAAATGATAATAAGTTATTATAATAAAAAATTGACTTCATACCCCAACTTCTTTTGCAGGCTCATTAACAAAACTTCCATCTCTTTTTTTGTGAACATCCAACCACACTTCAGTTCGGGATACTTCGTGCCCTAAAATCTGTGACTGCATTAAGCAAAGATAAATAAAAAATTTAATATATGAAATAGATAATATTGTCTTATAAATATTTAAACTAATGAAAATATTACAAGAGCCGTTCGACTTCTAGAAAATATTTTTGACCCCACAGTGTGAGGTATGACATGCTTAGCCTGATTTGATGCATTCTGTCTTGAGAGATCCTGAAATAAATAAAATTTGATTTAACAGAAATGTATTCAATGTCATATCCTCTTCATATACATGTATAAATGTAAAATGATGATAATATAATAATATATATTTCAATACCATCCGCTTCTCATCATGATGTCTGTCAACAAAAACATTCCACTGTTCTTTTGGTACCCCACCGGGTAGCTTCTCATACATTTGTGGCATGATCAATGAAGTATTGTTGACATCGCACCACAATATTCATTTTAAGTCTTTCCATTTCTTACCAATATTTTTCAATGTCAACTTTCGTGCTATCACATCAGCAACTGTAAAGTGGAAGAACATCTATATACATAAATTCATTTTGAACATATTATTAACATGAAATTCAATTAAACCACAATGTATTGAAATTACCTTTATTTGGGAATCAAAAACTTCATTTTTCCAACTTGGATGCATATGTCTCCAATCATCATAAGAAATAGGTAGGGAAATGGGATCCGCTACCAGTTGGCCTAGAATCTGGCCAAGTAACCCTGCGATGTCATCCGTAGGGATCCCAAATGAATCAAATGGCACGACTATCTTCTCTCCATTCATATTCCAAACATCTAAACTTTTTATGTTTTTCTCCACAGTTGCATTTTTTTCATCTTCAATGAGAAAACAATTAGTATAAACAAAATGCAATAAATTTATTTATATTAAAATTTGTACCTATGATAGTGACCCTCCAGTATTCCTGTGATAAACTGGAAGGGGTATGCTGCCTCCCCACTGCTGAGGCTCCTGAAGGAAGAGTCGATGACTCAGCCTCTAATGGGACACCCATAGAGGGTGTGAGAGATGGTGCAGGGGAAGATGGTGCAGGGGTGTAGGCAGCAGGTGGCTCAGATGCTGTGGGGAGGGAGACAGATGGATCGTCATCTGTCACAGTAGTAGATGAAATAGTGTACCGATTCCTCCTTGTAATTCCTATAATTTAATCAAATACAATTAAGTTCAAAATATATATTTCAAAAAAATTATGCAGATTTTTTTTTAAATGATAATAGATGCCGAGTACTAACAAACAAAATATATATAACAATGATAATGAATGACTGCACAAATGAAATAAGTGGTTGTTGAATGAATAAATAACTGTACATACAGTCATTTTCCCCTTCAATAGTGTTGTTTTCCTTCTCCATTACTTCATCCAATTCATTCATCCTCGCTAGACTAATATTTTCAATATCATGATGGGCAAATAATTCTGCTTCTTGTTGTTGATGGGATTCAATTTTAGAGGTCAAATCTTCCACTTCATCACCCATATCATACGAATATCTTTGTATTATGTGAGAAAATACACTCCACCCTTCATCCACAACATCATTCACATACTATACCATTTTTTCTTGCGATGATAAGATATATGGATCATGCAGTTCATGATCACCAACATCCATCAAGCGAGAGAAGTTCACATAAGTAAATTTCAAGGAATATATTTTAACACCTATGATAATATCAACCCAATTTCATTTGAATAAAACAATAGAAAAATTACCATGGTAGTTTAATTCAATAATATCAAGATACTTTCCATAGTATCCCACTTCAGAAAATGTAAATATACCACTATTCTGTGTTTTCAAACCTACTTCTTGATCAACTATATGAAATCTAAAGCCATTCACATTATAAGCGTCGAACTTTCTAACTTATTTTATAGGACCTCTAGCAAGAAACTTCAAATATTCTAACAACTCTACTCGAGTATTGGTATTCATGATCTAAAAAAAGAAATATAATTTATTAGATTTACAAAATGTATGTGTCAAACTAATATTCGTATTTATTGCAATATTTATGAACTTACACGTCGTGCAAACCATTCTACAAGCTCTTTATTCACAGATTTCATTATATCTTTCTCATTTTGTGTTCGGCCTCTCATTCATCTTTTTTTTTTTGTATCCTCAAATCTTCAATAAATGGATCTACAATTTCACTATTCGTCAGTACATATCTATGTGCCTGTAATAATTCCAATTCTGTCAGTGTAACATTTGAGGTCCTCCCAACTGATCGACCAATAATAGGAAATATTTTTGATTTTTGATGTATTTAAGATTCAGTCGATGTGTCATCAACATGTACAACTCGATTAAATATTGTCTCAATATCATCCAAGTATCTAGAACAAAAGGTAAGACACTCCTCAGCCAAATAGCCTTCCGCAAAAGAGCCTTCTGGTTGAGCTTTATTTTTCACGTATGCTTTCAAATTACCAAGATATCTGTGAAATAAAATAATCATAATTATGCATTTTTTTAAATGCCAAAAATTGTTTACTTAACTGAAAAACATATAAATAAAATACACCTCAATTGGATACATCCATCGATAATGAACGGGGCCTCCTAATTTAGCTTCCTCAACCAAATGCACAGTTAAATGCATCATGACAATAAAAAACGATGGAGGAAAGATCATCTCCATTGCACAAAGGGTCAATAAAAACCTATCCTAGAGGTTGTCAATTTGAAATGGATGTATATATTTCTCACATAATTTCCTAAAAAATGTGCAAAATTGGAGTACAACAACAGTAACTTTTTCAGGTAATAATGTATGCAAAGAAAATGGTAGTAACTGTTGTAACAAAATATGTGAATTGTGACTTTTCAATCCATGTAACTTACAATTATTCAAGTCAACACACCTCGAGATGTTACTCGAATACCCATCAGATACCTTCAAATTATTTAAAATTCGAAGGAATGTATCTTTATCCCTATTTTTCATTGCACAAATTTCTGGAGAATACTTTTCATTTTCATCTGGCTAGAGATCATGTTTTATGTCCATTACTTGTAAGTATTTGCGAGAATTGAGATGATCCTTCAGCTTTCCATGCTCATTAAGTAATATGAAAATAAAATTGTCACAAAAATTCTTCTCAATATGCATCACATCAAGATTATACTGTAACAAATTAAATTCCCAATACGAAAGTTTAAAGAATATACTTTTTTTCTTCCATTGTTGCATTCTGATTTCACTTGACGAGGCACTTCGGACCCGTTTTCCACTATCATTCAAATGATGATCCTTCCCAAATTCTGTTTCAACATTTTCAAGTTGTGTCAATATTTTAGAACCATTTAAAAACTTTGGAGGTGTTCTACAATCAATGAAACCATTAAATTTTGATCTGTTTAGCTGAAATCTATGAGATGCATCAAGAAATATTCGATGGCACAAGAAGCACCATTTTATACTATAAGGTAGCCATTTGAGCTCAAAATCAAAGTTACAAACAGGACAATCCAAACCCATGTATGTGTTCCAATCAGATAAATTCCCAAGCCCAGGGAAGTCACTAATGGTTCACATTAAAGCAGCATGCATTTTGAACATTGTTTTAGAAAAAGCATCAAATTTCTCAACACTGTTGCTCCATAAATCCTGCAATTCATCAATCAAAGGCTGCAAGTATACATCAATATAATTTCCAGGAATTTTTTTCCAGGAATAATCATCGAAATGATAAAAGATGTTTTTTGCATACACATCCATGAAGGCAGATTGTAAGAGATCAAAACAACTGACCAAATGCTATAACTAGTACTTAAAGTCCCAAATGGGTTGAATCCATCGGCAGCCAATCCCAATCGAACATTCCTAGGATCAGATGAGAAATCTAGATGTAATGAATTAAATGTCTTCCACGATTGTGAATATCATGGATGTCTCATTAACCCATCATTGTTATTATATATAGAATTCCAATTCATGTGTTTGACGGTTTTCAATGACATGAATAATCGTTGCAATCGAGGCTTTAACAGAAAGTAACGAAAAAACTTCTTAGATGTGTTCCTTTTCTTCTTCTCCATGAAATTATGTTGATTCAGACTTCCAACATCACCCTTTGACTGCCATCTAAAAGAAGAACATTTTTTTCAATTCTATCTACTTGAATCCTCTCCCCAATAAAGCATACAATCATTGGGACATGCATGAATTTTTGTATAATTCAGACCAAGCCTGTTAATAACTTTTTTCATATCATAAAAAGACTCGGGGATTTTTTCTTCAGGAAATGCATCACGAATCAATTCCAATATCATGGACATTGACATATTTGTAATTCCACATAGACATTTGATATGGTACAACTTCAGCAGAAAATAAAGATTTGAATATTTCAAACACCCACTATATAACTCTTGATTTCCATTGTCAACTAAATAATGAAACAAATTTTCCTCAGTGAAGTTTTCTCTTACATACGACTCCACAAAATCAAGAGTATGATCCAATGATATGTTACAATCTTGATATGGTTGTGTTACAGTCTTAAAAAAATCACTTGTCACGTTGCAATTTGTAGCACCCTCATCTGGTTGTTCTGTTATGTTTTGATGTTGATATTTGTGTCTTGTAGTGCCGAATGCATCATTTATGAGGTTTTTCCTTTCATTTTCCATTGTTGATGAAGTTGGGACCTCATTCTGTGGATTAACATCAGTGCTCAATATTTCTATAATGTTCGATTCTCCATGAAAAATCTAACACAAATATTGACCAGGTATTTTCTTCAGTATTAGATGTTCATAAACTTCATCTCTTTTCAACCATCTTCAAAATTTACATTTAGGACATGGAAATCTTATTCTCCCTTCAATGGATTTATTAGAAATTGAAAAATCTAAAAACTCCTTCAAACCCTTAACATAATGAGGTTCCTTCCTCGGTAATGTGATCTAGATTTTATCCATGTATATCACAATGTGGCTACACAATATTAAAAAAATTTAAAACACATAGTTACTACTAAATAGAGAAAGAGATTCATATATATCATAGTGTAAGATTACAGAAACATAATATAATAAAGATGATCCATTGATCATAAAGTAGGCATAATATAATTGTACTTATTTGATGCAAATATTCTCAAGTTTATGTGCTATGGTGTAGTGAAATCCACACTTTTTTTGATGTGCTCACATGAGGAACTACACATGTTGGAGCTATATTAGATCTTAGATTCTTGGGATTAAGTATAGTAAGTTAATTATTGGGCCTATAATGTTTGACATGCACTTCCAAATAAGGCTTGTTGTGTATTTTGTTCCAGTAGAGTTGGCCTAGAATAAACTCGGGTTTGCGTAGATGTATTTTTGTGTTGCTTATGCACTTTTGATTGAGGTTTCTTGGTATCCATTTAATTTTTTACTACACCAGTAGAGACTAGATTCAATGCATGAACATAAGTATCATGATTCATCACCATTAAACATTTTGACATAGTAAAGAGATATTACTATCCACTCATTTGTTAAATGCAATAAAAATTCTTATTTAATCAATTTAGTTCATTAGATCCAGCTGGATTTATTATTTTCCATTACAATTCTTAGATTTCCATCAAATACTCCTTTGAGCATTAATCTAATCATCCCATAGTTCCCATTATCCCATAAACCAACATCAATACTCATCCCATGAGTTCAATGTCAATTACATTATCAATTTCATAATCATGGTATTCAATGATCAATCATAAGCTACCACAATGTGATACACTCAATAGGGTATATAGAAACTACAACAATTAGTTGGGAACCAATACAATCATCCATTTGATAACAATAAATCAAATCATTCGACAATGTATAAGAAAGATGGGAATACCCATCTCTAAATTGAAACATAAAAAACCCATAAAAAGCTTCACACAATAACCCAACAAACATGATAACACAACTCTCAACCTGAGGCATCTGTTCCTATTAACCATAAGACAATAAATGGAAAAAGAGACCCCTCTCTTAACAAACACCATCCTCCACTTTTTTCCATCAAAACCCCAGAAATCAATCTTAAAATGCCTCTACCACCCTAGATCACACATATATAGAATCAAAAGTATTTTTATCATCAGAAACACAAGGGAAAACTACATCCATAAAAAAATTGATAAAATACTTTAGAAACCAAGAATAGACTCACCTAGATCCAAATAATTATTTCCATAACCAACATAATCATTACCAACTTGAATTAATAGATTCATTATGCATAGGTTTTAGCACTAGAAAACCTATAATCACCAGCTATCAAAGCCAATAACCAAAAATAAATATATTCAAGAAATATTTCAAATTCAACAGTTTTGATGGATGAATGGTAATCAATATATCATGCCACATTCATTAATAAATTAATTATTACCCACATTATTTTCTTATCCAATTTCAATACTATAAACCACTATAAACAACAATAAAAATCATATAAAGTAGATAACACACTATTTTGAAAATTATAAGAGGAGATATGAACAATGCATTAATACATATGACCACAACATCCATTCAAATTAATTATTGATTCTAGTTATTATATTTATTAGGATAATTACACTATAAACCCAATGAAGTTATACCATGATACCTTAACATGAAAAAATAAAATGGAGAAGTAAAAAAATCCCTTACCTAGTGAATTTAAACTTTCTTCGAGAAATAATGGAAGAGAAGGTATAGATCTCTAATGACCTCTCCCAAAAGAAACTCACGATCCCTATAAACATCCCACATGGATCCACCATCAAACACCAATAGAAAACCCATGATAATTTAAGGAAACCAATTTTCATAACTTTTAAATAGATAACATGAATTAGAAAAACCATCTGGTGAAGAAGAAACAAACCCCAAATCACTAACTAGTCATGGGGTCGCCGAGAGAAGGGGGGTCACAGGGTCGCCGGGAGAAGGGGGGTCGTGGGGTCGCAGGGGGTCACAGGGGAGAAGGGGGTCGCCAGGAGAAGGGTGGTCGCTGGGATAAGGGGGGTCGCAGGGGGTCACTGGGAGAAGGGGGGTCGCGGGGTTGTTGGGGTTCGGGGGGAGAATTGGGGTCACGGTCAAGGGTAAGGTTCGAGAGTGTAAAAAAAAGAGATGGTTTCACAGCGGTTTATTATAAACCGCCAAAAAACCATTTTAAAAAGGGTTTAATGGCGGTTTTGTGAACCACCACTACAAAACCGCTGCTAAATTCAATTTATGTTTTAGTGAGAGGCTAGTGTGAGTATGTTTTAGCTTAGAGAAGTTCAAAGTTAATGAGTAAAAGATTATACTAGTATAAAGTAAGTTATTCTCACTTAATATTCTAAAATATTTTAAGATATGTTATGGTAAAATAAAATGTAAAATTTATATTTAGTTACTATGGAAAGTGTAACTTCATCCTAAAGGATTATGCCACTCAATTACAAAGTGAAAGTCACTCTATCCTATAATACTTTAAGATGTGATTATTGATAATAATGTAAATAGTTAAATTATTTTTCATGGAAAAAGTTTGATGAAATATGATTTAAGGATGACGATGTTAAACTTAGAAATAGTTATAAATAGATAATAGATGCTAACATTGTACATTTGATATTTTAGAGTTAAGTAGTATGATTATTATCAAAGAGATGAACATTAGGAGTATAATTCCTAAATGTCACAATTTTTTAGAATATATTTCTTTATAGATATTTCTCACTAAAGAGTTTAATGAGAGAGTATTATCAGATAATAACATATATATGTGATAGGAATTTCATATAGATGTAATAAGTTAATATTTCCCCATACATTTTAGTAAACATAATGTTGATATAGTTATTTATCATATATGATATGATAGTCTAGTGCTTATGTTGGGTTTTTTATGTATTATAAAAAGTGTTTAATGATATAAAATGTATTATATAAAATCCAATCTCTATTTTATCATTATTTCATGTTTTATATATAAATATATATGCAGATATACATTTCATGAAGTGAAATGATAATTGACCTCTCAAAGTATGACATTGAGTTATCTCTAACCAATGTTCATTATGAAGTATTATTGGTTATGATGAAATGTTAAGGTTAGCATGAGTAGGATTATTGTATGAGATAGAAAATATAATCCTAAGGTACAAAAAAGGAAAACTTTCTTTGTGTGTGTTGGATTTCCCACTAATTATATTGTACAAAGTGTTATACACCATGTCTTTGGTATACTAAGGGTGCAGGTATTATATTCCCCCTCGAATACTTGAGGTTGGAGAGATACATAGCATGAGAAAATTCATACATTGATACCTTTATTACATAATTCATTATGAATTAGCTAATCAGAGGGTGGTTGTGTATGTTGTTAATCATGTTATTGGTTTGATCTCATCCAAGATGGGATTTATCCTCTCGTATGATGAGTATGACATCATCAACTTTTATTGAGATATACTAGGAAATGTGTGGCCACAACTGGATAATATATATAAAATGCTTATCTAATTGGATAAGGGGCATGTGATGAACTCATCCATATAGGTGACTGACATGTGATGTATTAATCAACCACATTAGTCTATACTTGGAGAATCGAGAATGCATGAGTTGGATATATGAGATTAACATATGCCATGTTTTTAGGGATGTAAAGACTCTTTAAGTGCTGGAGTATGTTCACCAGAAGGAGAAACTATAGAGAACTCTACTAACTTGTCATTTTAGTGGTAATAGGTTCCAGAGATGTGGAAATGTATTGTTTAGAAGATGATTTTATTCTAATGGATACTCAATTGATGGTCATCCCACTTAAATTTCTAAAGGTATTGCAATAAATGGAAGGTGACTGTGAGTGTTTAATCATTCTTAGCATGGAATTTATGGAAAACCGTGAGGCACTATGAATACTATTTAATTAATAGTGATAGGTGGCCAGACTAAGGAAAGAAACATGGATTCGATAGTTTCACAATGCAATGGATATATGCTTATAGTTGTAGGAAGTCAATTCAACCTATAAAACTAGGAGGGACCATATATAAAGAGGGGTTGAGATCACTTTGCTGAGATGTTGTGGATTTACTTATGTTAGTGATATTCATGGGTGCCTTGTCATGTGAAATCGTAACCTTTTATACTTTTTATATAATAAATAATTTTTATGCTTATCCCCATGAATGTAGGATAAAAGTTTGAACCATGTAAAAACTTTTTCATGTACTTTTATATGCTTTGTTTTCCCTTTTATTATTCCAGTTGAATATACAGTTGGGGCGACACCTAAGTAGTAAACCTAATAATCATACATCCAAAATACCAGAGTTTGAATCTTGGCATGACCCTTAGGGATTTATGATACATGTGGTGATGTATACATGAAGTAGATAGGTGGTGATGTAGGAATGATGCTGTCCTGGTGATATAGGTAGGATAATGCAGGCATGATGCTGCACTGGGCCTTCAGTCCATGTTCATGGGCCACTTGGTCTTGGGCCTATAGGCTATGTTATGGGTCTCCGTCTACCCAGTTTGAAAGAGGTATTTAATTTCTTTATAAAAAAGAGTCTTTGACCCCAATTTTTATTTAAAATTATTCCAGTTAAATGTTGGTGTGATTTGGATTAAATAGGATTGTGTAATTGAAGGTCAGTGTTATAATTAGGATGAAGATACTTCTTAGTTTCAATTTATTGATATTGAGAGGATCTACTTTCGGTGAACTATTTATTCCATTGTGGTCTTCTTTTTATTAACTTCTAGTGTCTAGAATTCATATGATATTCTCACTAATTAGTATAAAAGTGGATTAAGGGTTATCTCAGAGGCACAATAGTTTTCTTGAGCCAGATCAGGTAACATTATCATCTTGCTCAAACATTTTTTTCCGATTCAGTGGGTTTTATTATGTTGGAATATAATGACATTGGAATATAGTATGGTTAATATTGAAATATTAAATGGTATGGATTTTAACTTTTGGAGGATGTATATAGAAGACTATATCCTCTAGAAAGATCTAGAAGTTCTATTAATAGTTGTTAAACTAGCATCAATTGAAAAAAGGAGAATGTGAAAAGTTAGATAGAAAGACTTTATATTTGGTGAGGATATCATTGGCATGGAATGTAGCCTTAAAAATATGATAGAATAGGACCATGATATAACTAATGATATAATTAGTATATATGCACGAGAAGCCCACAACACTCAACATGGTTTTCTTAATGCAACAACTATTTATATTGAGGCTATTAGAAGGGAGGTATACTTTTGATCATGTGAATGAGTTCAATATAGTCAAAATCCATCTTGAGTATGTGAAGGTGAATTTAAAAGATTTTGTCTAGTCCATATTGTTGTTGTTATACTTACTAGAATCATGGGATACAATGGTGATAATAATGATTAACTCTAGTGAAAAGAAATAATTTTTATTATATGATTTACAAAACTTGATTCTGAATGAATATATCTAGAGGAGGGAGAATTATTCATCTTATGGAGATGAATTGAATGCATATGGAAGAGGTTACCCACCTCATTAAATAATTCTAAGGTGATTAGAAGAAAATTCAAGAGATAGAAGTAGAGGAAAATCTATCATACCTGGGACAACCTATTGGCACTATGAAAAAAGAGGCCATCTCAAAGAGGATTGTCGCAATCATAAAGAAAATTCTAGAAGATCAAATTTAAATGTATTGGACTCCATGAATCCAGTAGCTGAGAGTAGTGATAGTCTGCTCATGAATGTTAATACATAGAAAGAATCTTGGATCATAGATTTTGGTAAATTTTTCCACTACACCAACAAAAATGGATTCATAATTAATTATGTGTCTAAAGGTTTTGGTAGAGTGCATTTATCTAATAATAAAGATATTGACATCATGGGGAGGGTATATGTGAAAATATTGTTGGAGAATGATAGTGTCCTTAAGCTGAAAAGAGTAAAATACATTCTAAGTTTCTAGAAGAATCTGATTTTAGTAGGAAAGTTGAATAAAGTTAGATATGGAATAAAAATTTACAAGGTAGTGTGGAAAATAACTCAAGGTTATTTATTCATAGAAATAGGTGTAAAATATGGCATATTATATCAAATCAAAAGGGAAGTGGGATCTACACTCACCAAAACTTCAACTTCCGGATGTCTTGATCTATGGAATTGTTGACTAGGAACCTTAGTGAGAAAGGTATAAAAGTTATATAAGAAATAGGCATTATAAATATAGAACATTCATACTTCAAATTTTTTGAGATTTGTATATTAATTAAATAGTTTAAGGTGAGTTTTAATCTGACTGAAAGAAAAAAGAAGAGCTGGAAGCTAGAGATGGTGCATAAAGAGGTCTGGGGACCTACCCCAGTTAAATATCATGGAAATTCATAATACTTTGTGACTTTTATTGATGAATCAAGGAGTAAATTATGTGTATACTTCCTGAAACATAAATCTAAAGTGTTTGGAGTGTTCATGAAATAAAAATCTATGGTTTAAAGAGAAACATGATGTAGTCTAAGATGATTGAGACCAAAAAATATAGTTGAGTACACCAGAAGAAGTTTCCTAAACTTTTGTAAATATATAGGAATTAGGCATGAGAATACTATAAATAGAATTACTCAGAAAAATGGCATATATGAATGAATGAATCAGACATTTATGGAAATATCATGAATTGAAAATTTTTATTCAAGTATGCCTAAGGTTTTTTAAGAGAAAGAAGTTGGTACTACAACTTATTTAATTAACCAAAGGCCCTTATCACTGAAGGGACAAGAGCTACTAGAAGCCCTGTGTATAGGGAATATACTATATTTAACTCACCTTAAGGTCCTCATAAGCTTAGAATATGAACATATTGATACCCAAGATAGAGATAACATTGATGAAAAATCTTGAACATGTTTCTTCATAGGTTATAGAGATGAAAATAATGGATTTTTTACTTTAGGATAATAAGAAGAAAAAATTATTTATAAGTAGGAATGTGTTATTTAAAGAGAAGGTACTATATAAGGAAAAAAAATTAAGATGAAGGATGTTTAAGGAAAATAACCAAATTTAGTTCAAATTGATCTAAATAGAGGCACTATGAGTTTACAAATTTTAGAGTGTTCAAATGACTTTGATTTAACCAAAAATTCATAAATTTTATAGGAAAATTTAGAGAGTATCATAGAAGGTTTGGGGATGAGATTAGTAGAAGATGCTCTTAAAAGATTAAGAACTAGTGTGGCTTGGTCTAGAGTTTTAGAGGATGCAATTCTTGGGGTTTCAATTCAATAAAGTGTGGATCTACAAATATAATTCTGTAGATATACAAGGGTAAAATGAATAATATAAAGGTTTATCACTAACATGAATTTCATTCTATTAATGGATGTGGGGGAACCAAAAATATCAAAAGAAGTGACAAATCTCATATATTCTAATAAGTGGGAGTTGGTTATGAAATATGTGTTAGATTCAATTTCTATGAGCAACACATGGGAGTTAGTAGAACCACCACCTATAAAGAGAGAACTTCAAAAAAGTGTGTTTTCATGTTAAAAGATAAAGTTGATGGAAGTAAGACCTATAACGTGATCTTGGTTGTCAAGGGATTCTAGTATAAGGATAACATTGACGTTTCGAAAATCTTCTTTCCTATATTTAAACATACTACTATAAAAATAATGCTCAACATGGTTGCTTCTAGAGGATTATATTTGGAGAAAATGGATGTGAAGATTACTTTTCTTTATGGGGATATGAAGACGAAATCTATATATAGCAACCCATTGGTTTTATTGACCAACATATTTGGGACTTGGTGTGTAAACTCAAGAAAAGTCTCTATGGGTTGAAATAATCACCAAGGTAGTGGAACTAAAAGTTCATATATTATATAGAGGAGAAAGGTTTCAAGAAGATTAACTTGGACCATTATTATTACCAAAAGGAGTATAATAATGGGGCTTCATCATTCTACTGTTGTATATGGATGAAATACTTCTGGTGGGTCCATCAATTCAACATATCCTGAAGATGAAGAAAACATTTTCAAGGAAGTTTGAAATTAAATATCTCAGGGAAGCAATGAAAATATTATGCATAGGGGTTGAGCAAGATAATAAGACTAAGAGTTTGGTTTTATCTCAGAAATAATGTGTCAATAAGACCGTTTAAAAGTTTTAGATGACGAGATATAGATCTATATCAACACCACTTGTTAGAAACTTTAAAATATCAAATTAATAATCACTATGAATGGAAAAAGATTCAAAAACATGGTGAGAATTCCATATGCATCGACATTAGGAAGTCTCATCTATTTCATGGTGTACACTTGGCCATATCCTTCCCATGAAATAATAATTGTGAGTAGGTTCATGTAAAATATAGGGAAAGAACATTGGGAATATATGTAATGGATTTTGGGATATCTTAAAGGAACATAAGATACAACCCTTTTTTAGAGAAGATGATCAATTGGTTGGGTATATTACCTCAGAATTTATGGGGGACTTAGGTTCATGAAAAAGAAAAATATGTTTTATCTTTACGTTTGATGGAACCATGGTTATCTAGATTTCTAGGTTATAACTAGTGATTTCACTCTCCACAATAGAATCTAAGTGGAAGAAAAAAAACCAATCATGGAAATGGTATGTTTGTGGCATCTTATTAAGGATCTTGAATATAGATAGGGAAATAGATTACTTTAATATGAAGGTTGATGAATGGCCTTTTGTGGGGTGGTCGGTAAAAAAATTTTGAACCCAAGAAAAATATAGTATTAGTGGGACTCAAGTTTTATTTGAATAACATAGTGGTGCAAATGTATTTTATCTTGTTTAGTGGGTTCAAATTGTGGAAATAGTGAATGAGATTGATTAGATTTAATTAAATTGGTTTTACAATCTGTTTAAAATCTAATGGTACAACCTTTGATCAATCTCCTCACTTACCCATGAATCATTATTCAATTTCACTCCCCTATCATTCTACAATCAAAGGAATCCCCCTGATTAAACTATCTGGGCAATTTCAGTTTGGAACAGGAAGACACAATAATTATTGTATTCTATATCCCCGCCTAGAATAATTTTTGGATACCATAAATCAATCTTGAGTCATACTATTTATAACTATCGTAAGCAGTGAAAGAATTTTTCATGACCCATATAAAAGGGGCCCATGCCATGACACCCCAATCCCACCTCTAGTAGGCCAAGAGCTGGTGACTAACACTGAGTAGGCATATCACTAACATGGGATAACTTAGCCTAAGTACCTGTACATATGAAAAAATCTCCAAGACCATAAAATGTTGAAATGTAAAAAAAATGAACAACCATGCATGAATACATATAAATCCCACAACCGGAGTATGATATGAAGTAAATGAAATAAAACAAGTCCAAATACAAGCCCACCGCAAAGAGTCCAAAAACAAGTCCAAACTAAAAGTAAACTTGGGAAAACTATCAAGATATCATAGAAACACTTATTAGTATGTTCATTCTCACTATTCACCGCCTAATCCTAGTTCCTATATGACCCTATCAAAGGGTTGATCATCTGCACAAGACATGACATTTTCATGAAAATCCTATGTAACGGTGAGTAGAACAATACCCAGTAGAACACCCTAAAACCAAAAAGCATATAATAAAATAATAATAGTTAGATATAGATAGATATATGTATACATCACATATAACAAGAATATATAGATATACTCAACAAAAAAACATAGTCTCAAAGGTAAAGTCACAACCATAATACCAGCCTAGGATTCCAGCTCGAAAGTTTGACAAAGCACTTGTCTGGGAGAACACACTCCACGATTCAGATAACACTGATGGAATCCATCTAAGAGGTAGTTATCATCAAGTCTCTCTATGATAAGTATATGCTAGAAGTATGAAGATATAAAATACATAGATTAAGATCACTCCCAAGGCCATGGGCTATACCAACAACTCAATTTGGATTAACCTACTAAGTAGAGGATCAACGCTCATGTAGCATTGGTCATGATTATACCAAGAACTCTACCTAGGTTACGAAGATGATAGAGGATATCACTCCAGGACTTATGGAAGGATTCCAAAAAATCTATCTAATAAGTCATACTAAAGGGATCACTGTCCTATTTGTAGGAGGTGATTCCATACTAACCCTCATGAAACAGATATAGGGAACACACCCTAATGAAACTTGTCCAAGATACAGAGGACAAGGGATCCAAGACAATGTATAAGTATTACACAATGTGTAGTTACGGTACATGCTTTTTCCCTTAAACCCTAGGTCCTGTCTATGTAAACAGCATGTGTTAGTGTCAGTGTCTGTGTCCGTGTAAAAGTACACAACATGCTATATCCCGTATACTTCTTCCCATGTCCCGGTACATGGGTATGCCCATGTACACCTATCTAATCCATATCTATGTGGGAGTACATGGAATTACCATGCCAGTGTACTCCAACCCATGTCTATGTACCCTTCTAGTATATTCCAAGCCATCGGGCAGGGGTCACACACCGTGTGACCTGGTCACATGCAGTGTGATACTTAATTTTCTCTCGAAACCCTAACCACTTCTAAGGGGCCCCATATGACGTGTCACTCTATTTTACATGCAGTGTATCATATAATTTTCTCGATTCTCATATCTGGTTCACACATTGTCAGCTACTCCTTCGACCACCATTCCAGCCTCACCCCTCACTAGAAACCAAGGAAGATCAAACCTTTGAATCTGTTCATAAAATGGTATCATATGTTGTTCTTCATTTCACACTTAATAACATGAAAACTAGGTATTTATACCACCTAATACACTATTGGTTCCTTCATCTCACCACTATTATGTTGTTCCAAGTACAAATCTACAATTTCAAACCATTCCACCAAGAAATGGGTCCACAACATTTGATTTTCTGGTATATTTAGGACCACGAGCCAAAGGGAATCACCAATGATAAATGAATAAAAAGGGGAGAAAATCACAAGGAACCATCATGAGAAATAGACCTTGGTCAATGTTCTTGTCTACCTTGATTCGTTGCCGCTAGAATAGAAAATTAAGAGATAATCAAATAATCATAAATAAATTATCACAATAAATCCCCACAATAATCCCATCCTTAAAAATGACTGATCCTCAAATCAATTTGTTGGTTGATTGATTCAACTTCATTATAGAAATAAAAAATGGGGAAATAATCCAAAACAAACAACATCCTACCTCGATTCAAATTGATCGCTAATAAAGAATGGAGCTGCGTCGTGATTGTTGGTGAGATCCTCTAATTCTGTCTCGCATCAGTCATTAATCTTTGATCTGGTTTTCATACACCAATGAAATCTCCTTCAATTCTCTCCAATGGTCTTTTGTATCTCTAGGTTTTAACAGCTGAATATAAGAATCTCCCATTACCGTATATTTATTGAAAAGTTTAGGTCATTGCATCAACAAAATAAAATTAAATAATTTAATTAATTATTTTATTCATTTTATGCCCATGAAAACTTTTCAAAAAATTCCCCACACTGAAAAAATTTATGCCACACCTAGGGTAAAACCTGCATTTTGAACTCAGTGATTTCTCTCAAATTTCTGATCTGTCCCCCTTTTAGAGGTTATTCCAATTTTTTAGGAAAACTACAAGCATGTGCTATTTAATATATTTAATATATTTTAGACATTTATTTTTTGAAAATCGAGCCTTAAAATCACACATCATCTTTGTGCCTGGTCTCGAAAATAATTTATAAAATATCAAAAAAATAATACATGGAAAATACTAGTTATTAAATTATCCCCACCTTGGGGATTTATGTTTGAGGTTCTCTCAAATAATACATATTTGAGCCTCCCGCTCTGAGGTGCTCTCTTGAATATTCATGTGCTACCACCAGAAACACACTAAATGAATCACTTTCCCATGAAGTATCCTCTCCTGATGATCCTCAATCTCTACCAATTACTTAGCAAAGGTAGCTCTAACCTCTATGTCCAACTCACCCTAGTCAATAACATGTGATGGATCATGCATGCACCTACTCAACTGTGACATGTGGAAGGTGTTGTGTACCTAGTCTAAATTTGGTAGTAAAGATATGTATTATTCCACCTTTCTAACTATACTCTATCCATATAATACTTATAAAGACTCAGTACAGTCCTCATCTGCTCCTAGATGATATGTACCTTCTCAGTTATAGCTCGCACCAACTCTAGGACCACAATTCCTAACTCTCATCGGTCAATCCAGTAAAGTGGTGACCTGCAGGGCCACCCATAAAAAGTATCGAATAGTTCCATACCAATGGTATAATGGTAGTTGTTTTTGTATGAAGATTCCACCAAGGGTAGATAATCCTCCTAACTACAACCAAAGTTCAACATGCAATCCCACATCATGTCCTCTAAGACCCGAATGGTCCACTTTTTATGACCATCATTCTGGGGGTGAAAAACCATGCTTAATAATAACTGAGTCCTAAAACACTCATGTAATCACTTCCAAGACCTATATGTGAAGTGAGAATCACGTTCATAAATGATCATCGAGGGAACTCCATGGCGTTAGACTATCTATTTCACGTAGAGGATTCCAAATATCTCTATTGAACTCTACTACCTAATATCTAATAAGTGGGCTGACTTAGAGAGTCGGTCTATGATCACCCAGATGGTATCATGTCCCCTGTATGTATGTGGTAATCTCATCATGAAGTACATGGATATCCCATCCCAATTCCACTCTGGAACCTCAAGGGGTTGGGTTAAACC
The DNA here is from genome assembly GCA_963277665.1 of Viscum album. NCBI lineage: Eukaryota > Viridiplantae > Streptophyta > Magnoliopsida > Santalales > Viscaceae > Viscum > Viscum album. Next base: position 675,785,166 of record OY728123.1, read on the forward strand.
TGATGGATCTTGGTGCTTAACCTTAATTTTCTAAAAGTAAGGCATCAACATACAAACTCTACAATTCCCTTATTCATCCATAGCCACAAAAACTAACATTATAGGTACTGGTATATATTTTCCACACCTAGATGTACCACCAAAGGATATGTGTGAAACTATCTTAGGACCTCCTCCCACAAAATTACTGGTACCATCATGTGTCCTCTGAAAAAAATGATATGCTCCCCACCTTCATAAATTCCATTAAGAGCACGTCCAATAGATATCTAAGTGCATAGGGTCTCACAGTTGGTGTCACCAAGTTGTGCATCCCTGGATCACTATAAAAGTGAAGGGGTAACAACCAATGATAGGAGGTAAGATTTTCTATCACCATCCATAAAGGATAATTGCAATGAGGTCAACTAATTGAATGCCTCGCTCAACAAATATGAACAAGATCTCATACTGAGAGAATATGCTACCACATTCCCCTTCCCAGGAGTATAGATAATTTAAAAGTCATAATCCTTGAGGAAATCTATCCATCACCTCTATCTCAAGTTAATATCCTTTTGAGATAATATGTACTTGAGACTATTGTGGTCATAATTGATGATAAACCACTCACCCATTAGATAGTTGTACCAAATCTTTAGTGCTAAGACTACCAATTCTAACTCATGATCATGGGTTATATAGTTCTACTCATGTGGTCTCAACTGATGTGAACCATAGGCAATCACTTCCTTCCTCTGCATCAGAACACAACCAAGTTTGGTTCCTGATGCATTATAGAACCATATGTACTCAAAACCCTCCTCTAGAAATATCAATATGGGAGAAATCGTCAATATATGCCTCATATTTTGAAAATCCTATTGGTACCTATCTATCCACATGAAAGGATTCCCCTTTCAGGTCAAAGATATCATGGGTTCTGATATCCTAGATAATTTAGGCATGAATCTATAGTAATAGCCTGCCAACCTAAGGAATCTCTGCACCTCCATCACGTTCTTGGGTGGCTCCCAAGATAACACTTCCCCAACCTTGGCTGGGTTCACTTCCACTACATCTACTAAGATATCATGTCCCAAAAAGTGGACCTCATATATCCAGAACTTACACTTATAGAGATTCCTGTAAATCTATTTCTCTTGGATTACTTCTAGAACCATCCTCAAATGTCTCACATGTTCCTCCTCTGACATCGAGTACACTAGGATATCATTGACGAAGACTACCAAAAATCGGCATAAGAAAGGATGAAAGATCCATTTTATGAGTCCCATGAACACTATTAGGTAATTCATCAGACCAAATGGCATCACCAAGTACTCATAGGGACCGTATCAACATATGAATAGCTTTTTTGATATATACAGATCCCATACTCAAAACTAGTGACAGCCTGACCTGAGGTCAACCTTTGAGAACCATCCCTCCCCTCTCAAATAATAAAATATGTCATTAATCCTCAGTAGTGGATACTTGTTCTTCATGATCACCTGATTCAAGTGTCGATAATCCATGCATAACATAAAACTCCCATATTCCTTCTTGGTGAAAAAAACTAGGGCTGCCTAGGGTGATATACTAAGTATAACAAATCCCTTCCTCTGTATGTCCTCCATATTCACTCTTAGTTTGTGAATCTCTATAGGAGCCATCTGATATTTTTGTGTAGATATTAGGGTCATATCTGGGTGTAGGTCAATAAAAAATTCCATCTCTCGGTAGGGAGGTAAGCCTAGAACATCCTCAGGGAAGATGTCCTCATACTCCACCACCACTCTAGGAAATTGGAAACTCACAACATCGACTGCACCAAGGGTCATATTGGACAACTTATGAGTAATTAGCCATACCCTTCTAGCACGAGTCTATCCCATGCTGACTAGGTTTCCTTTTCACCAACAAAGGAAAATATGGTCCTATAACATCCCCCAATTCGACTCTCTCTCACGTATCCAAAAAGGTTTGGTTACGAGACCTCAAGTGCACCTCCCTGTATTCCAAAGGTTTCCAACTAGTAGCGATGGTGTAAAATATATAGCGGGTAGACTATAACCATTGATATGAAGTGTCATAGAAGTAGAAAATAATCTATATAAACAAAATAATGTAAATTTATAGAAATATAGGAAGAAAACAATAAGACCTAGAAGAATAATCCAATAAATAATATGAAATAATGTAATGATGTGCTGGAATGTAACTAAATGTCATACTATAAACAATATATGAAAAAGACCAGCATACTCAAATAAAAACTAAATAATCTCTAATCCCAAACCCCAAATTGGTCCCATCACCAAACTACATTCCATTATTAATAAAAAAATCAACTATAATGTCCTTTTCCCTTGTCCAAACCTGCATCCACATAATCTACTCAGGTACCAAATGACGACCTAAATAGGGTATGTGTATAAATTAGTAGGTCGACACCACCATGTATAAATAAACCAGCCTGATAAGAAGTGTATGCAATAACGTAATAAATAAGCGTATTAATTAATTTAACAATTAATAAAATACAACAACCACCTTCTTCAGATCTGTGATGGAATATCTCTGAGCATATATTACGACCATGCTAACCACAACCATATAACCAAGGTAAAATAACCTTCTTCGGCGCCATTCTGGAATATCTCTAAGCATGGATCACAACCATGACAACCATCACCATATAACCAAGGTAAAATAACCTAATTCAGCACTATGCTGAAATATCTCTGAGCATGTCTTGTGACCATGACAACCACCACCATATAACCATGGTATAGTCATAACAATTTGGGTCAAAGTCCTATAAGAATTATAACATTCGGGTCAAAGCACTATAATAATTACAACATGAGACTAGGAATAGCCCACACTTTATAAGAATTACAATATGGGACTAGGCCAAGCCTGCTAAATATTAGCATTAAATCATATAAGTGTGCAAGTTCTAGGGTCGAGTCTGATATATAAGTATTTGATCATGAAACATAATTCCTATCATACAACATGGATATCATAATATCACATCATATATCTCAATGGTTAATTATGAAAATTACCATTTATCATTCAAATACCTTCAATTTAAATCAAAATTGATTAACAGTTACATAAATAATCAAAAATCCAAAACTTTGATATTCTATATCAAGAAATCACTTAAGGTCTCATGTCATGCTAAACACACTTTAATCCATTAGACAATTCAATTAATTTCAAGGTTTTCTCACCCAATAGGTAGTTATAAGACAATTCAAAATCTAATTGAAACCAAAGGACTCCAAGGAATAATCCATTCATTCATTTAATTGATTTGGGAGAACACAATGTTGAAGTAATCAAAATATTTAAAAAACCTGACAATTATCAAACCATAAGGTTAATATTTAGACAAACTACCTTTAGTTGATGATCCAATAACACTTCCAATGAAAAAACCCATGATGAAGAAGGTGTAGATGATCACAAAGAGGTTCCTAGTTTAAAAATGGTCAAGATCAAAACCAACAATGCAACTGGTCAAAGTATTTTCCTGAAATGGTTGGAAGAGGTGGGGAGAGAAGTAAGAAACCTAAATGAAAAGGCTTATCATTTATTTCTCACACAAAAGGGACATCCAAAAGGGAGGTTGGCACCCAAACTTTTCCTGGAAGATTCCCTAGGGTTAAGAGGAGAGGAGCTACAATGGATTAGAATGAAAATCAGTTGCACAACATGTTTAATACAAAAGGTCGGGGAATTACATGATGTGTAATGAATTTGCACATCGTGTAAATCTTTTTAATGGAATAATTTGAAAAAAACATCCCCTAAAATTTATTTTATTAAAACACCTAAACAATTACATGATGTGTAATCCCTTTACATGACGTATAAATTTTCTGTAGATGGGTTTTCATCCCATTTTCCTTTAACAACCCAAACCCCTTTTAAATCATATCTACATACGAAGAACCCATGTTAACACTTAAACCATTTATCCCTGGACTCCATTAATTCAAACAATAATACATCCCCAAACTTTAGGTCATTTTCCCCAAAAAAGTATCTCCATATTTGAAAAAGACTTGGACACCAAGGCTCCACAAAAAACTCAAAGAGGTACATACCTAGAAAATATGGGATATTACAGGTTCCATCACTACGGACGCACCGCATCCTATTCCTGAAACAATCAATATGGGAATGAACTATAGATAACCAGTCCATATCTAAGATGACATCATAAGACCTCATTTCTTCTATAAATATATCCCAATATAAAATCTTGCCTCCAAGAGTCATGTCACATGGTCGATACAGGTGTGTGATCATCAAGTCATCTCCAATAGGAATCTCCAAGTATAAGGGTCGAGCTAAGGGCTCAACCAGAATATCTAAGTCTCAAAATAGATTGGTGGAAATAAATTAATGAATAGAACATGTGTATATTAGTACTATAGTTAATGTAGAAAATACACAGATCATACCTTATATCATTCTTGGACCCTATGGCTCATAAGGATCGACCACCTACAGCTACCCCCGCCCCTGTCCTCTAGCTCACTAAGCCCGATATGGACTACCTGGGGGTGGTGGTGGTAACAACTCAAAGCCTCTACCACCTATAGATATTCTCACACCTCGTGTACCACATCCATAGACCTATAGACTAGTCTACTCTTAGAGTTGCCTCTATCGTAGTGGTCCATACACGGTCTCTCTGTCAGTCATACTGTGGGTCAGATAATCTCGAGTAATATGTACCTTTCCATAACAAGAGTAGCACCACCACTCCTTTGGATGAATGGATCCATCCTGTGAAACTTGAACCATTGAAACTATTTCCTGGGATCTCCTCTTGAAATGTTTCACATGTATAGGTGCCTAATGCTGATTTCCGCTCCCTACTACCGAAGTCTCTACTTTTGCATTCCCACTACTGGAAACCACTAGCTGTGTTTGCTCAACTAAGAAATTCTCAACCAACAAAGATTGATCTAGCACCCCAATATAGGTAGGAATGAATATAGGTATAAAAATAGCCTAAATGTATCTAATTAGTCTTATATTGAAGGTTTTATCCCTGAATAACTAGTCACAAACCATATCTATCGAGTATGTGGAGAGGTTGGTAAACCTCGATGAATACTCAGCTATTATCATGTTTCCCCATTGGAGCTGCAGAATCTCCTAGATACTTATAGCCCTAAATACAGCTATAGAGAACTCCTCTCTAAAAATGAACTCAAAATACAACCATGTTAGAGTCTCCTATTCATACGATTGGGCCACTAACCCCCACCACCATCCTGTTAAGCCATGGAGAAAGCTCGCTTCTAGGACCACCATCTGATCTGCTGGTATCCTAACTAGAAGAAAACATTGTTCCACCACCTCTATCTAGTCCTTAGACACCTATTGGTTAGGATCACCTAGAAACCTAAGGGTCTTTATCACTGAAACTCATGATGTGTGCTCAGCCTGTGTGCCTCATCTGTTGGTACTACAAGTACTATCTGTTTCTCTACAGGTGGTGGTATAGATGGTTCACCACATGGAGGTATAAAATCTAGAACCGATCCCTGTATTGATGTCGCATCACTAAGAGGATCATCCTTAGTATCCTAGTGCTAAATACTAGCTGACATACATCACCGAGCCATCTTGAAATAGACAAGATATACCACGGTCAATGAGTATATTTGAAGAGACGACTCAAGAAGGACATGGAAACCGCAACCAATTCCTATATGATGCATGCACCATTGTTTTACCTTCATCTAATAATCTCATGAACTGAGTTGAAAAGTATATAGTCAGAGTCATGGGGTATGGATACGTCGGCCACCACACCAATGATGGAGTCCCTGTCCTAAAAGACAAACTCGATACACTTAACACTGTTACCCCAAACCAATCTCACAAAATCTGTTGTCAAGGTAGAGCTCATTGAATATGATAGCACTTTGTCATGACCCATCCCAAAGGGGCTCATGTCACGACTCCCAAAGCCTACCTCAAATAGGCCAGAGGCAAGCGACTAGTACTGAGTAGGCATATCACTAACATGGGAGGACATAGACTAAGTACCTATAGACACAAACGCACATATAAAAGCCCATAAAATACTGAAATGTAAAATCAATTGAACAACCATACATGCATACATCTAAATTCCACAACCAGAGTATGATATGAAGTAAAGTAAAGAAGTCCAAATACAAGACCACCACAAAGAGTTTGAAAACAACTCCAACTTGAAAGTAAACTGGGGAATGATTTCAAGATACTGCAGGAGAATACCTCGGTCTGTCCGGTCTCACTAAGAACCACCTGGTCATGGTCCCTCTAAGTCTCTATCAAAGGGTTGATCATCTACACAAGACATGACACGAGTAGGAAAATCCCATGTAGGGGCGAGTATAACCATACTTAGTATAACACCCCGAAACCAAAAAACATATAACAAAATGATAACAGTAATCTCTACAGAGGTATATGTCTACAACACATATAAGGAGAATATCTAGATATACTCAACAAAGACACACAGTCTCAAAGGTAATGTCACAACTGTAATACCATTATAGGATTTCAGCTTGAAAGTTCCACAAAGCACTCATCCAAGAGAACACACTCCATGAATCATATAACACTGATGATTTCTATCTAAGAGGTAGTGATCATCGAGCCTCACCATGAGAAGTATACACTAGAAGTTTGAAGAGATATGATACACAAAAGAGGATCACTCCCAAGGCCATAGGGTATACCAACAACTCAATCTAGATTAACCTTCTAAGTTGAGGATCAAAGCATACGCAGTGTTGGTCATGAAGATACCCAGAAATCTACCTAGGGAATGAAGATGATAGATGATCTCAATCTAGGACTAATGGAAGGATTCCAACAAATACATCCAAGAAGTACTATTGAAGGGATCACAACCCTATCTACAGGAGGCTATTCCATACCAACTGTTTGGAAATGAACCCTAATGAAACTTGTCCAAGATATAGAGAAAAAAGGATATAATCCAACGTTTAAAGAGTAAACAACATGTATTTGGGTTACACATCATGTCCCTTCAACCCCGGGTCCTACCCGTGTAAATGACATGTGTCCGTGTAAAAGTATATGGCATGATGATGCCTGTGTACTTCTGCCCGTATCCTGGTACATGGGTATTCCCATGGACACTTGCCCAATTCATGTCCATACAAGAGTACACACCATGCCCATGCCCATGCCCATGTACTGCTTCTTGTGTTTGTGTACCCTTTGAGTTACATGCCAAGCCATCGAGGAGGGGTCACACACTGTGTGAACTGGTCACACGCCGTGTGATACTTAAATTTATCCAAAAACCATAGCCGCCACTAAGGGGGTCCTATACAGTGTCTCACTCCATGCTACATATTGTGTATCGTGAAATTTTCCAGATTCTCATATCTGGTTCATGTGTTACCAGCTGATCCTCCGACCACTATTCCAGTCTCTCCCCTCACCAGAAACCAAGAAAGATTATTTTCTAAATCTTTTCATCATTGAAAACCGAGATTCAGACCATGAATTCATTTGGAAAATGGTCTCATATGTTTTTATTCATTGCATGCCAAAGAAAAAGAAAATTGGGTATCTACACCGTTCGATCTATTGTTGCTTCTATCTTTGAACCACCATCACATTGTGCTGAGTTTGGATCTATGATTTCAAACTGTTGCACTAAGAAATAGGTGCGGAATTTTTGATTTTCCGGTATATGTTGAACTGTGGGTCAAAGGGAATTGCCCACGATAAACGAAGAAAAAGGGGAGAAAATTACAAGGAACCATCATGAGGAATGGAACTCGGTTGATGTTCATGTCAACCTCAATTCATTTCTATTAGATTGATGAATGAAGAGATAATCAAATAATCACAAAGAAATTCTCCCAATAAATCCCCTTAATAACCCCATCCCACAAAATGATCGATCCACGAATCAATCCATTGTTCGATTGATTCATGTTCATCATAGAAATAAAAAAAGAGGAAATAATCCAAAACAAACAACATCCTACTTCAATTCAGATCAATCACCGAAATATAACATAGCTTCACCATAATCATTAGTGAGATCCTCTAATTCTGTCTCACACCAGTTATCGATCTTCGATCCAGTCATCATCCGCTAACATAATCTCCTTCAATGCTCTCAAATGATCCTCTATATCTATAGGTTTTAGTGACTAAACCTAGGAATCCCCCATAACCATATACCTATGGAAATAGATAGGTTGTTGTGTCAATGAAATAAAATAAAATAATTTAATTAATTACTTTATTCATTTTTCACCCACGACGAATTTTCCACAAACACCTCATACAAACAAATCTTATATCATTCCTAGGGTGAAACCCATATTTTGAACTCAATAGTTCCATGATATTTTTGATATGGGCCACCATTTAAAATTTATTCCAATTTTTTAGGAAAACTGTGTGCACGTTCTATTTAATATATTTCCAAAATTTATTCCGGGCACACTGGGTCTCTGAATCGCATACTGTTTCAGCGTCTGGTCTCGAAAATAATCCCTACAATATCCGAAAATAATACATGGAAAACACAAGTCATCACATAAATCTCAAGTGGCCTATGTTTACAACCATTGGAAAATGTAAGAATAATTTAAATACGAAGAAAAATGGAAATCTCATATAAGATATGCATCCAAACACATACATATATCAGATGATAAGCATTCACTCACACTGGATGGTCAATAGGAACTCATCCCTCAAATTCTGGCAAGCCAACTGGATGGGTGAACCCCTGATGAACTGTAACAATGCATATGAAATCAATTAGGAAATTTCAATTAAAGACCAACTTGATGTAATGGATTCTCTTCCTGCAGACATTACATCCATTTTGACAATTATGACTTTTTAAATCCTGATGACATGCTTATTTGGGACCAATCACCAAATGGCTAGCTTGATTCCAAGAAATTATATAAACACTTGTTCCAAGGTGAGCATCAGTGGATTGGTCTCTTCAATAAGAAATAGCTGCTTGACATGCTTATTTGAAGAGGTTAATGCATGTTCTGGTTTGGTACTGAAAGTGGAATTGGAAATTTAGTGGGCCAACAGGTGTTTTGGGCCAAACTTGTCACTGCACTTTAGCTTCAAAACTTGATCTTGTCATCATTTCATTTGAACCTACACCAGTACTTGGGTCTTGAACTATCTGGTATAACATGAGTTATAGGTGGGATCATAGTTTGAAAAAACATAGGCATGAAACTTGGCAAGGCATCGCTAGACTAAATCTGGGTGCTTTTTGTATGGAATGGTGGTGTAATTTTGAGTTGATGAAGACGGATTTGAAACTAGTAGGCATTGTATAAATGAGTCAAGGATTTTTAAATGAAGACTGGAGTGATAAGTTGGGTTAGGAATTTTCTCAAGCACATTGTGTGCAGTGCTCAGCATACTTGTGACTGGTGGTTTGGGAATATATGATCCCCCTCTATTCCTATACACCTATACAGGGAACACACATAAAATATAGAAGCGAACATAATTCCAGACCAACTTCCTCTATTTGGTCTTGATCTTTAGACTCAACCTCCTCTACAATCTATTTCATCGACATTAGGGTTCTAATTATCTATTTCTGAGTTTAGTTGGTGAGAGTGTTGTGATTATTGTTCTTATAGTGTTAGGACGTGGTAGTGTTGTAAATAGATCAACCTGGAGTGCATGTTAAAGCTAGAGGAGTAGAGCTCAGCGTGATTCATGCTTCGATAACATGATACCATTAGAATCATCGAATAAGGATCCTCAACCCACAACTAATCTTGGATCTTTATTCATCTACTCTATTCTATCCAAGTTCTCCTCAAATGGGCTCAATTTGATCTCGGTATCAGCATAATTCTAGTTCAGGATTGCTTGAACCTTGGTCTGATCGACTCTAATTAGATCTCCTTCACCTTGACTAATCAACCTTCGTTTCCTACAATAATTTCAACTATTTCGAAAAATTGATCTTAATCAAATATATTTGTTAATGAATAGGTTCAACTAAGCTCAATGCTTCGGTTTCCTCAATATTCAGTTATCTTCCATAGTTGATCTTGGATTTTGACTCATAGTTGAGGAAGGATGGATGATCATAGTGGAAAGGGCTATGGCCTTCTCCCAATCACAGGATTTATATTTCATAATTGTAGATACCCACAAACACAGGGTCTGGAGGATCTATGGAAACATGGGATGCACAAATGTAGATGGATAGATTTACAAAATAAATTTCCTCTCATGATCTTAGATTATGGGTATGGTAGAAGTTCCATAGAAGTAGGGGTGGTGCATGGTAGCAATTGGAAATGGTGATTTTCAATAGTGGAATAGTTAGATGAGTGCTTCATGATAGTAGTGATATGGGTTCAATTTCACACTCATAGTTGTAAAATATTTCCCTTAACGATATAAGGCACATGAAAGCAGGATCCCATCACATGAAAATGGGGTTCTCATTCTTCCCTCAATAGCAAGTTGATGCACTGTCACATGGGTCTTCTTTTTATGGTCATAGAGAATTCCTTTCTCATGGAAGCAGGCCATAGTAGCATGAACACAACTTCACAATAGTAGATCCAACCCCTCTCATGGTAGTGCATTAGTTCCTTTAAAAATTTCCCAACCTACACAATTAAAAATGAGATCCAATGTAGGCCAATTCTAGATTGAAATTAATTTGGATAAAAACATTGAAAAAAAATTCAAAAAAAAATCTAATTCATTTTTTAATTAACCAATTTGAATCATATTTTTCAAATCATAATTAATTTTCAAGGTATCATTTAAAATGATATTAAATTTACAAATAGGAATTTTATCCTTTAAAAATCACAGTTTAACCAAAAAACAATTTTGTTTATTTAAAATATTTATATAAAATGAAAATTTCAAATATCCAAAATTAAGGTATGGATTATCCATTAATCCAAATATAAAATATTCCATTAAAAATACATATTAAATACAATTTTCCAATGAATTTTATAATTTAGAAAGAATAAAAAAAGGAATTAATTACCCAGGTTCTGAATTAATAATGGGGTTAAATTTAAAAAAATTAATTAATTTTTTTGAAACTTCCGGCTCTCATCACTCCCCCACACTTTAACTATTTCACTCCTAGATAATACATTGAATTATATTATTTAAAAAGATGATTTTCCTACCTATACCTGAATACAAAAGTCACAAAAGAAGAAAATCATAGGATCCTCCATTTTTTAAATTTTCATGTCTCTTCTATGATTTTAATTCACTGTCACACTTTAATTCAATAAAAGTTTGTAGTCCAAGTTTGGAACAAATTAGATTTATTTGGAATCAATGTTTTAACAAGAGGCACTCTCATTTATCCCTCTATCCTATATTTCTTAAACCAAAGTTCCAATTTCCACTTCTTTGATAAAATTCAAATTAATTTTTTATATGTTAATTTACCACTTCTTCATTGGGGTTCAATATTCTCCTCACCTGAATGAATTCATTTTTGACTATTCGGGACTTTATTGATATATACTTTTCAAAATTTTCCTAGCTATGTATGCGTAAATCATTGTGCAATGGAACTTATTTAAAATATATAAATGGAATTACTACCACACCCAGTGTGTAATGTATTAGAAATTCACCATGGGATCCCAATTTCCTATTTTACTCTAGTTTCAAAGGAATTATGTCAATTTATTTTGAGCTGGTTCTCTAAGGTGTTATTTTTCACAGAGACCAAATTACCTCAGATTAAGTTCTAAATTCCAGTGACCTCGTATTCTAATTCTAATTCTACAATGACCTTTTCACTCACACTCCTTTTCTTAGTCCTAAGACTAAATTATCCATAATGTTAATTACAAATTCCCTCAACATTCATTTAACACTTACAATTTCATAACCAATGAAATACTTCCACCATAGTATGGTATTCAAACTAGTTAAGAAAAAAATGAACTTCAATGTTTTTTTATTTTATTTATTTACTTACAATCTAAAAAACTAAAAAAACATGTAGAAACTATTTACATATTCCTAAAAATAGATTGATATTTTTTTGAGATCGAGACTAAATGTTAAATATAAAAAGGGAATTTACATCATAAACTACTTTTTCCTCTTTCCATAACATTTGGTTCTGAAAAAATTCCAATTAAATTCTATCATGCATTTATTAAATAAAAATAGTTCAAAAAAAGTGTAAGTGAAAATAAAAATATACGGGAAAGAGAAAACTTGTCATTCCTCTATTTAAAAACAACAATGAGGACTCTAGACAACTCTAATGTTTATTTCTAGAAATCCTCATGATACTTCTTTAGTTATCAACTATTCATATTGAATGGCTACTTTGAAACTTTTCCAATGATCTCAATTATACTAAAAGAAAATATATTAGTTACTGTGTATGGACTAGTTCACTTGGAAAAAAATCTTACCAGGGAGGATATTTATCCTTGAAGAAAATAACAAAACTTTATCTTGATCTTGGATTTCCCTTTTCTAGATCAATTTATCATGATTTCTTACCTGTACAATAGTGAGTTCTCATATGCTTCCCTTATCATCTCCTCAAGATCCATAATCTAGAGCTTACACTACTCTCTAGCCTTTCCAAACTCTAGGTTTAATATTTTGATAGCCTATTAGGTTTTTTACTGTATCTCAGTAGGAAACTGATAGTGTTTACTATAAAAATTTATTTAGGGAGACATACATAACGGGATTTTGTAGGTAGTTCTGTATTCCTATAGTGCATAATCTAATTTCTTTAGTCTTTATAGTTGTTCTGCACTTTTTTCTCAAAAATTATTTTGAATTCTTTATTGGACACATCAGCTAGCCCATTTTGTTGTTGGTGGTAAGTAGTTGAGGTATTATGGTACACTTCATATTTATTCATAAGGGATTCCTTATTATTATTGTAGAGTGAGTTCCATGGTTACTGATTATAGATTGAGGTATTCTAAAATAGGTAAAGATCTGTCCATATTCGTCTTAGGGATTGGTTATACCTCAATAGTATGTGGAAGTTTACTCACATGATTTTCCACCATATTCTCACAACCCTTCTTTTCCTTGATCTCTAAGTTAAAATATTGTAATAGTAACAACCATCTCACTAGTTTGGGCATTGTATCAACTTTATTGATCAAATATCTCAAGGAAACATGATAAGAAAAAAAGTTACTTTAAAAAAATAGATAAAAACTCTCTCTATTACTGTGTAGTTAATCTGGGTAGTGTTTAGTGTCTATAAAGTATAAGCTATAACTTGTGGAAGTATATCAATATTTTGGGACAAAATATCCCTTGAATCTCTGTTGGAGGCATTACACTGAATATCAGATAGGTAACTCTAGTTTGGTGGAGTAATTATCTGACCAGTGTTTAGGCTCTCTTTAAACTTGTCAAAGGACGACCATCATGAATCATCAAAATTAAAGTTAGTTTCCTTCTTGAGTAGGTTAGTTAGGGAAAAATAATTTTTTCTAAAGTCCCTAATAAACCTTCTATAAAATACAGCATGTCCTAGATATGATCTAATGTGCCTCACAATGATGGTGTAAGGAAATTTAAAAATAACATCAACTTTGGATTTATCTATATCAATTCCATATTTATAAATTATATGCCCCAAAACATTTCTTTTTTTCCACTATAAAATTGAACTTTTTAAAATTTAAAAACAAGTATTTCTCAATATATATCTTTTTAAAACTATTTCTGATCTTTTCAAAAAACTTTTAAAACTAGTTCCATACATAGTGAGGCCATTGAGAAATACCTCCAACTAATTTTCAATAAATTATAAGAAAATAATTACAATATAGTACTGAAAGGTACCTAGAGTATTGAAAAGAACAAAAGGGATCCTTCAGTAGGAAAACACACTGAAGGGACATGTGAAATTGGTAATTTCTTGGTCTTCTAGAGCAATTTGATCTGAAAAATACACAAAAAATCCATCAAGGAGGCAATAACAACCCTTCCCAACTAGTCTCTATTACATTTGGTCCACAAAGGGAATGAGAAAGTGGTATTTACAGGTCACATAGTTCAATATATAGTAATCAATGAAAACTCTTCAACTATTTTGAATCCTAGTGGGTACCATTTCATTAATCTCATTTTTCAAAATTGTGTATCCAGTTTTCTTTGGAACTATTTGGATGGGAATCACCCATTGGGAGTTTAATATGGGGTAAATTATTATATCTTCTAATAGTCTTTACACTTATTTTTTAACAACTACCAAGAGGGTTGGATAGATCCTTATTTGGGTCTATCTCACTTGTTTGGAATCATTTTTATGAAAAATCCTATGCATGCAGGTGGTAGGGATAATCCCTAGGATATCTCCTAGTGTCCAGTCAATGGATATTGAATTTTATTTCAAAATTTCTCAGAGAATATATTCATGATTCGGCCTTAAATTATTTTATAATTTTACTGGTAGTTTATCATTTTACTTTCTAAAAGAATATTTCAAGTTTAATGTAAAAAAATTATGTTTTAGTTTAGGGGGTTTTCCAAAGATGATTTTAGTTTGGAGTAATTTATGTTGTAAACTAGCACATGAAAGGCATAAGTATTAGTAAAAGATTTAATTAACTCATCAAAAATAATTTTCATCAATTTCTTCAAACTATTTATCACTCAAAACTATTTTTAGATTAATCTCATTTACAAAAAAATTCAAATAGGCTGGGTGATTCTAAAGCTTCTCCTAATATTATTATGTCATCAGACATTTCAACTTTGTCCTTAAAATAATAAGGTAATTCAAAATTATTTAATATAAAAATATATTGTTCTTCGTGTGAGTATTTTATTGAGTCAAGGATGTTTAAATTCACTATTCTCTCACCTAAAGTCATTGAAAGAGTTCCTTCATTGACATTTTTATGGTTTTAGCGGTCTTGAGGAATGGACCACCTAGAATGATGGGATATTGATCTTTACCTTTTCTTTCTTCCATGTTGAGAATGTAGAAGTCAAAATGGAATGAAATCCTTGTACACTTAACAATTCATCTTCAAGAACACCTACTAGGTAGGTAGTGGTATGATTGGCGTGTTTCATAACCACATGGGTAGGTTTGAGATCTCTCATCCATATATAAGAATAAATGGAATAAGGCATCAAATTAATTGATGATCCTGAATCACATAGTGAATTTGAAAAATCAATCTTTTCTATGGTGTAAGGAATAGTGAGAATACATGGATCTTAAAATTTCATAGGAATTTGTGGGATAGAAAGGGAAGAAACATTTTTACCTAATCTGACCTCTTCATTACCTTGAAATATACACCTCTCAGTGTACATGTCTTTGATGAAAATTTTAAACCTTGGAATTTAGAAAACAACTTCCAAAAAAGGGATATTGATTTCTACCTTTTTAAATACTTTCAAAATCTACTATTTTAATGATTCATCACTAGTTTTATTAGGAGATTTTATCCTTGTTGGAAAGGGTTGTCGGGGTTAAATTGGATCTTCCATTTTAGATTTCCCCTTGTCTTTATTCAGTAGGGGATCATTTGCTGGTTCCTCTTTAGGTTTTTTTTCTTGGGGATAGATTATTTAGGTGCATGTTGTTTTCCAATCCCAAATTCGATCTCCAAGGGTCATACTTCACTACTCCCCTGATCCCCACCACTCCTTAATTTAATATAAATAACATTTCCTTTGGGGTTAGGAATTGGTTGATCATGAAACTTACCCAAGCCTTGATTCACCAGGTTATTGAGGGTGGTCATTAGATAACCAAACTATCATTTTAATTCATTTAACTATGATCCACGAGTGGTGAGGGTGGTTTGTTGTTTATTTTGAGATACTATCACCTATATCAATATGTCCTTCATGGAAGGATATTGAGCATGTACTTGCTGGTGGATTATGGATGGTTGTAAACTTTGTCTCTAGAATAGTGGGGGATGGTATAGCTATTGAGAAGTCTTTTGGAAGGCTTGAAAAAATGGAGGTCTTTGAGGATGTTGGCTCCTAGTTCCAAAACAATTAGTGAGAAATTATCTAAATCCTCAGTGAAGAACCCAGATTTATTAAACTAATATTTGTGTCATAATTGTTGTAAATATAATTATTTGATGAAAATTAAATGTTATAGTGTTTTAAAATAAGTGAATGTTGGTGTTTTTCCATTTAATTGTCCTTGAGAAATATTCATAAGTTGGCAAGGGATGTTTTGATTTGAAGAAGTTGTTTATATGAATCAAGATTTAGTGTGATTATTATAGAGCTATTCTTAATGACTAAAACATGTGTAAATTGTATTAGGAGATTGCACATTGTTTACCAAATTTTAAGAAGATATTATGATACTGATTATCAATCAATATGTTGAGAAAATGCAGCAAAGTGGAGATGAATCATGTTTTGATGATCTTGGATGTTTGATTATAAAATGATTGATGAATTGAGGAGTTAAAAGAAAGAGGAAATTTTATGACCATACAAAATATTTATTTTTCATGATGAATATTTTGAGAGGAAGTTTTACATTTTTTGGATTTGATTATTATGTAGAGAATATTTTTGTAAGACTAACAAAAAATGGGCTTAAACGATTCCAGCTAACCAAAGGGGGGATGCATCGACTGCTTAGGTGGGAATCCAAGACCCTATAGCTGGATAGCATGGATGAGACGAAGTTTTAATAGATCACACCTATATAGGAACATAGGAGAAGCAATGATCCACCATCCAGGGTGGCAAAATGATGGAGCAAAGTCCGGTAAGGGAGGTGCCATTGTGATATGTGAGCGGGACTGGTAATAGATTTCTGAGCCACTTAAGTCACGTATTATATTATTATAATTGAGTGATCAACCTCTATCAATTTCAACGTGGGATCACTTTGAGTAGTTTACTGTAGATCTGGAAAGAACTATGACCATTTGATCTGTCCGATCTGATCATCTAGGCCATCCGATCTCTTCTATGCATCAGGACCTTCATGTATCCACATTGACTGAGGATCGAACTAAGACTTATGAACACTATTTTATCATCCAATTGATTATAATATAATCATAATCACATTATTATTCATTTTAATAGGAAAATAGATATCAAACCAAAAATATGTAGTGAGAAGAAAATACTGTTTTCCAAAGATAGTGATATCATGCAAATGGTAACCTGAGATAATGTAGAGCATGAGATGATGAAAGAATGAATGGATCTATCTATTTTTTGGAGTTATATGTTGGTGTAAGATCGACTATAAATGTTATTTTAGGTTCTCATTTTCACTATAGTTTTTATCACACATCTGAGTGAAAATTTAGAGAGATAAATAGAGCAGATCACGTGCTCTGTATTTGCGAATTAAGTTCCATGTGTTCAAGATGATCTTTCGTATTTATGTTTGCATGATGTTTCCAAAAACTAGTTACATGATTTAGTTTTATTTTTCAAAGAATAATTGTGAACTCATGAAGCAAGGGAGTTTTTTTGTAACATTATCGCAACCATATACCCTCACGAACCAACACTTGTGAACTAATATTCCTGGGAACTAGTATTGATTCTTAAATTGTTATGCAATGAAGAAAGAAGTTCTCATGATAATTCATGCATGAATCTCATGAGAATATAGAAATAGGATGATGACCAATGTTTAACATACTTGTGTGCTTTCTAAAGAACATGGTTCTATGAAGCAACTAAGATAGTACGATCCTCTATAGGTCTATCTACTAGTTCTTGCACAAACTGCATTGATATATTGAGTTCTTGTGAAATTAGAGCTATGAGAAGAACATTTGAAGTATATTATTTTCATAACATACTTGCACAAAGTTACATTGTAGTGAGTGCATGAATGCAAGTCAGTACATGCATGAGGTTTGAATAGAGGTTTAGCAAGTGTTCAGTGTGTGCGTGCATCCTATAATAGTGAAGAGGTAGTATTGAGGGGAGTGAGAATAATTTTTATTTAAGGTAGTAGGATTGCGTACATTCATCTGGTTGAGTGCATACACTATTAAGAATTTCAACAAGTTATAAGCTACACAAAGGAACAGTAAAGATACGATATGTGATATGCGTTCATGAATATGATGAAGTGTATACTTTCTCAGGAGATATACAAATTATTCAGGAATTAAAGAAGTATATGAGTTTGTGCAATGTGCTTGAATTATTTAATGAATACATGCACATGAAGTAATGCATGCATAAAATAAAGAAGACTATGAATTAATTTCTATATGCATAAATCACATGAAATATGCATTTCATGATAAGTGTGAGATGTGTTTTTGAGATAAAGATGGAGAATTATTTTAGAAGGAAACTTGCAGTGCATTAAGGAATATTTAGTTGTTCATTCTGGAATTGTAGTGAGCTAAAGTGGAAGAGATATATTCTATAATTCAAAAGAGTATACTGAACTAACTTACATGTGGTGTTTTTGATTATATTTAGTGGCATTAGAAGAGTTTAATTTGTAGTGAGAAAGTGAATAATATATTTCTTCTCAGTGGCTCAAAGGTGAAGATCAGTTTTATGTTGCAGTGGTATCTTGAAGTTCTTGTGATCTTTCTCATTTTGTTAAGTGTTGTATTTGTGAAACACTGGTGGGATTATAGTATAAATAAAACTGGTGTGATGCAAGTATAATTTTAGAAAAGGGTCATACCTACCCATAATGGTTTTAGGATGATACCTGACCAACCCACTTATAATTATTGATTGATTTATAGTGAAGAATCTGTGTCTCAGATCATCCCAAACACAGCAAGGATGTAGTCACCTAATTCAGGGGAGAACCTTGTAAAAATAATATGTGTTTTTCATTATTTATTTTTATATTGAATGTTGTATAATTGTGTTTGAAAATAGGGAAGATTAATTCACTCTAATAAGTACATAGGTTTGGATTTTTAAAGAGGGTAAAAGTGAAGAATAGAAAATCGATAAAAACCTGGGTACATTGATTCACCCCCTCTCAGTGTACATACATGATCCACTAGGAAATTCAATTGGTATCAGATCATAGGTTACACCATTGATTGGATATATATTATTATACCATTTATTTTTATCAGACATATATGAAGTGAAGATTTGAATTCGAAGAAGTAATAGAGTTGTCTGAGATGAATAATTAAGTTCCTATCTCTGCCAATGTTAATAAGGATATTTCTGCAAAAACCATGAAGAAAAGACAGAAGAAAGAGGCAAGGAGGTCAAGAAATAATTTGAATAAGAAATAGGATACATCATAAATTGGATGTAGTCATAATGGTAGTCCATCACCAATATATATTAAATCAGTTGATAAAGATCCTTTTGATGAGTGTGGTTCAATCAGTGAGGAAGAAGAATTTATTAAATCACTCAATAAATTTTATTGATAAATAAAATAATATAGGAATAATGTTTCTACTGGGGTTTTCACTTACATATTTTATTTTATTAAGGACTATATGATGAGTAGTCACATCTTGAAAAAGAAGCTGAGGATATGAAGCAAGCCTTGGAAAATAAGTTTCAAATATGTAAACTTCTTAAAAAAATTATTGAATCCAAATAAGAAACTGTATCACTCTTCAATAAATATTTCTACTATGTTGAAGAATAATTGCAAATAAATGTGTGTGAGAAATAAGTATCTGATAAGGTCCTTGCTGATATGATACGCACACTTGAAGAATATCATAAATCTATCATGAATATTCATGAATCTCAGTTGGAAATAAAATACAAGGATGATACATTAATCATAACTAAAGAATAAAAATAATAGTCTGTATTTCATTATAATGAATGATCCAATTTGGTTGAAGATGAATTAAAAAGTACTATTTATGAGAAGGATGTGAATGAGAAAGTTTATATCTAAGTGATTTATTCATTTGAGAAACTACACAAAACCTCTATGAATGTTAAAGAATCCCAACTAGAGGTTAAGAAAAAGAGAATTAAAGAGTTGAATAATTCTATACTGATGGAAAATAAAATTCATGATGATCAATTTTATATAATGAAGAGTCAATGGGAATATAAATTGAAATTTTTCAAGGATGATAAAAATTTCCTCAACATGAAGTTTCTTGAAATGGAATTTAATTTCAAAAAATACAAAGGAAACACAATTAAAGACTTCTCAAAAAGAATGTGAAGATATGGTGAAATCAATAGAAGACCGGAAGAACTCTCTAAATGTAAAATATCTTTATTTGGAGGTCAAGTTCATAAATCTAGAGAACATTCAAGATGAATCTTCACAAATTACCTAGATCATAAAATCTGCCAAGAGTAATTCTGAAAAGAGTATTACTTCTGTTAAGACTCATTCAAGTGACAAGAAGAGTTTGATATTATCTAATGATAAATCTACAACAAGATCATTGAATCAGGTAACCCTTGATATGTAATATTATATTTTTACAAATACTATTTCATCTAAAAGTATAGGTTCCAAAAATAATTTTGGTGAAACATGGATGAAGAAGACTAATGATAAATCCACCATATCATCAAAGGTGGATATGAAGAATATTTTGAATCCTTATTCCCTAGAAAAATCTCAGATGAAGAATCATACTATCAAAAAACAAATATATGTCAAATATATACAAGTGGTATCACATAATAAGAAATCAAGATTTTTTGGCTATTGTTGGTGTTGTTGGAAATTTGGGCATCGAGCTATTGACCGTTGGCATAATATGTCTATGTATGATAATTATAGAAGAAACAAATTAATGGGGGAATATATCTTATGTGAATATAATTCCAATAAACTTGAAGCATAATTCATAGATGAATATGAATCTATATATCAAGAATATATTTGATTATATTGAGACTTATATAATTATTGAAACAGAAGTGGTCAAAATTATAATGAGTTCTGGTATGTGCCAACTATGCACTATGAAAATTCTGATATGAAGAAAAGACCACAAAAAATGTAGAGGCAAATAAAAAAAAGGAAAAAAGTATTCCTTAGGGTATAAAAAGAAGATTAAAGTTAAGAAAAATATGAAGAAAGATGCACCCAAGAAGAATGAGGATATAAATTTCACACCAATGAAAAGATACTTCTACTATGGAAGAAAATCCATATCACGGACCTTTGAAAATAGGTCATAAACACCATTACTAGTGGAAGAAAAGGACATATCATGGACATTTTGAAATAGGTCATAAACACCAATACTAGTGTAAGAAAGCTGAAGTAGAAAAATAAATCAATCTCAGAAACAAATAAAATGATTAATTTGGTGCATGAAAATCAAGATGAAAAATTCAAATTTCATGAGAGGTTTTCTAAAAAGGATAACCCTATGATTTTTTGAGATTTGTGTGGAAGGTGAAGAATGTCAGGGCATATTGTTGATAAATACATGACATGGTTGAATGAAAAAATAGAACCAATTAAGAACAAATTAGAATTACCAATGGATTCTTATGTTAAAAAATCTTCTATAAATAAGGAGTCTACACATAATAATATGTATGATCATGTTCCAAAAGGGTGCTTAGTCATGTGGCCTGAGTTGATGAAATTATCTGAGAAGTTAGAACATGATTAGAAGAATGAAAGTGCACTACTTGTCAATGTGAAGAATCTTATTTCATCTAAGATGAAAGTAGAATAAATCAAAGAGTCCATGCTTCCCTTAAATGATAAACTTTGGAACGTCAAAATGGGAGCAAGCATGATGATTTTTCATAAAACTGGAGCAGAATTGAAAAGAGTTTCTAGGTTGGGAAATAAATCTCATCCCTGCTTCTCTAACTAAGAATCATTTAATAATCACCTTATTCCAACATATATTTTGTGTTTGTTTTTTCTATGTAGGTAATTGAAGGTGAGGTATATATTTAAGGGGATTCCTAAAGATATGAGTGCTGTGATAATATTATACAACATCTCGGAGGCTATCCACGATAGAGTTCTTTATTTCAATTTATATTAAAACTATTCTTGAAGATAATTATTTAATAAATCCAATAATGATAAAGAAAATGAATGAATCTCATCCCTATAGGGTGAGAAAATCTAAACAACAACCATATTTGAATATATCAACTAATATCAAATGAATATTTGAATTTCCGGTAATGTATTTTTCTGATGATTTCAAATTCTGGAAATTAAAGCTTGTCTATAAAGAGGTATGTTCTCCTATCTTAATATAAATAAAAATTCTGAGTTAGAAGGGGATAAACTAATAACTATATGAAAAAACAAAATGGATTTATAAAGGTAAAGTACATTCTTTCAATTGAATTTTTTTAATCTATTTGTCAATATGAATTCAGGAGATTAGTTGAATAATTTTTGAATAACCCCTAAAAGAAGATTTCAATTCCAACATCATATTCTAAAAATTTACTAATAGCCTTGATGTCTAAATAGATCACTCTTGTTTTCTACACCAGGTTAGCCCACATAGACTTAGAGATGATTAATTAATGACACATTGCTTTAAGAAAGGTGATTATTTCCTTCTCTAAAGTAGATCAATTTGAATATTTGATAATTGGAATCTCTTATGAAATGAGGATATTGAAGGAGATAAGTTCATTTGTTACAAAATGAGATGAGTTTAATTCTTTCCCATACTTATATCTTTGGTTTTATTATCAATTAAGGGGGAGAATAAAACATTGCCTTTGAATGTGAAATGGGTATTGATAATAAATCCAAAGGTGGGGGGGGGGATTGAAGAACCCAAATTGACTAAAGTAATATTTGTGTTATAATTTTTTTCAATATACTTGATCGATTAAAATAAATGTTACAGTTTTTTATAGTAATTTAAGTTTGGTGTTCATCCATTGAATTATACTTGTGAAATATTCATAAGTTGGTAAGGGATGTTTTTATTCAAAGAAGTAGTTTTAGATGAATCAACATTTAGTGTGATCATTTGAGAGCTGTCCTTAATGACCAAAACACGTGTAAATTGTATTAGGACATCTCACATTTTATACACATTTTAAGAAGATCTTATGATACTGATTATCAATCAGTATGTTGAAAAAATGTAGAAAAACATAGATGGATCATGTTTTAATGATCTTGAATGTTTGATTATCAAATGAATCATGAATTGAGGAGTTAAATGAAAGACTAAATTCTATAACCATGCAAAATATTTATTTTCCATGATAAATATTTTGAGAAGAAGGTTCACATTTTATTTTTCCTTGATTCTTATGTACAAAATATTTTTGTAATCCTAACAAAAAATGGGCTTAAACAACGATAGCTTGCCAAAGGGGTCTGTATCCACTACTTAGGTGTGCAGACAAGCCCCTATAGCTGGACAACATGCCTAATACATAGGATGCATAGATATAAAGACCTGGGAATTCCATGTATTTTTTTTAATTATATGGTAATTTTACGAGTCCGTGAAAATTGACGGCGCGTGATTCCGAGGCCCGGAGTGCTCGAAATAATTTTCTTAACTTTTTTTGGGTACATTCAGTAAATGTACGAGCATGATTTTTTAACTTTTAAACCAGGGCTCGGAATTGAAATCCATGGACACCGTTGAACTTGCAACACCGATATTCTCTTAAGGAGACATTCAGCTCGACCACAGTAGGTCGAGGATGAAAGATAGATTTTGTGTTTTTCATAGAAATGAAAAATAAAATAAAATAATCTTTTATTTTATTTCTAATAAAAACCTCCCACATGAATGTTAAAGAGGTGGGGACCACCTGAATTAAAACCCCCATTTTGAAATCCTAAAGGTGGGGACCACCCGAACCCTCTTAATGGGAGAAACCCATTGAACTCCCTCATTAATGAAGAGTTAACCCATGGACTTCCTCCAATTTTGTTATGCTAATGTGGTACAATTAATTAGGCCAACAATTAACTGTGCCAACGTAAATTAAATTGTTAGAATTAATTTAAATTATATCTCCTCTTCATTAAGGTGAGTTTTGGGTTGAAAAAATAAGTTCCTTGGTGGGAGAATGTTCTCCAACGAAGAACAACCTCCATCGAAGAGAGATTATCTTACGAATCGACGAACGAGCTCGAGATCAGAGGCGTGTTGCGGGCGTGATGAATGTCAACATCTTCGACTTCTTCCTTGCGCCAACACCAATGAATGAACACGTCATGGGTTTTGTTGTTCTTTGTGGTTTACGTTGAATTAATCCTCTTGATCTTCCTGCTACCAATCTAATTCGGAGGGTTTGGGCCAAGCGAACATGGACCGATTCCTCCACTATTCTTCATGTTGTTGCGCTCTTCGCAATAGAGGGGACGACAGCATGCATCCGTAACACCCAAAAAGGAAGGGCCACGACTTGTGCCACAGTGATGAAGGAAGGAAGATCGGTCGAGATGGCCGCCGGTGAAGGTACGACGTGCAACCGCGCCACGCGGAGAGGACGGTTGGCCATCCGGCCAGCCGCGGTGGACCACCAAACCGCGACCACCATGCCGCACCGTGGCCGCCCCGCCGCACCACGATGCCCCGCCACACTACGGTCGACCCGCCGCACCGCGAGCACCCACCACACTGCGTTCACTCGCACCGCGGGCCGATCCGGGTCGGTCTGACCGGGTCAGACCGGACCCAGACCAGTTTCGACCCTATACGTTCTTTCAACGATAACTTTGGCACCGAGCGTCCATTTGAAGAACCGTCTATGGCACTAGAAACCTTGGAGCGAGACGGTACTTTTGTTATACCCCACTTGAGATTTGGATAAGTTTAGGGTACATTATAGTTGGATAAATTTCGAATCCAACCGGGCCTTCGGGACTAAAAGGCCAATAACTTACAGACCAGGCGTCCGATTGACACATCGTCTATTGCGTTGAGACCCCTTTTACATGAAATTAATTTGGGATACTTCTTAGTGGGACTTCATGGAAGTTGGAGTATCGGCCAGTATCTTGAGGTGCAGACTCTCCTGGAGAAGAGCGAGCTTAGTGCGAGAACCCTGTAGCTGGCTGCGACATGAGAAAGAGATCGTTCGTGGGTTTGACGGAGTACTAGGATCCTGTGTGGGTCTGACGATGTACTAGGATCCTGTGTGGGTCTGATGGTGTACTAGGATCCTGTGTGGTCCTGATGATGTACTAGAATCCTATGTGGGTCTATAATTTGGGATCCTTCATGGGTCTGCCTCTTAACGGAGTAAGATGATTCAGTAGTTATATTTAATCATCTCTACTACTGTACCTAAGTTATACCTGGTGAGAGATGAGTCTGTACCTGTGTGGTACTTTCCTTCGTGGCAATAACTTGGTGGTATTCATCTATGTGGCATACCTTTGTGGTACTTACCATTATGGTATTTCTTCCTTTGTGGAACATTTGAGCGTTGGGCTTTTGGGTTGGACCCTGTGTTTCCTCACGAGTGAGATGGGTATACTTTATAACTTAGGTATATGTATGGGAATATACCTAAGTAGGATTGTCACTAGTTTACATGCCTTGTGCTTTATCCTTTGTGGATTTTTTGAGACCTTGAGGGTCTCGGGGTCCCTACTGAGTATCGTTATACTCACCCCTACACGGGCTTCCCCCACACCTTGTTGTGTTTGGTGCAGACGACGGACAACGCTGATCGAGGATGAGGATACTAGGACTGGACGGTGCTCAGAGGTGGACCATACAGTGTGTCAATACATAGAGGATATGGGCGAACGTGGAGTGCTGATTAGGTGATCTGTACCTACCCTTCAGGTAGGAATCTCGGAGGACGACCCAGTAGTTGTCTTTCTCTTTCTTCAGTTGTATTGTATTTCCAGTTGTACTTGTACCTTTACTATTGGTCTTGTATTCCGGCCCCTCTTACTTTCAGTACTCTTTTTGTTATAAAATTTACTTGTGTTCGTATCTTCATGTGTTCTTGGTTGCGTGTTTTTACAGGTTATAAAGGCAATGCCTTCCTGGATTTAGGAAATACACCTTTCGGTGCTAGTCGCTATCCCTTGACCTATGGAAGGCAGGCTTGGGGTAGTCACGGCATGGGCCTCAGGGGACGAGTCGTGACAAATTGGTATCATAGGAGTTAGTTCTACTGTAGAACATTGGACTCTAATATTCTTTTTAATAGCAATAGTGTTAAGTGTAGTGAGTGTGGTTATTAGTTTAGAGAATCTAGTGTTGGTGCGACGTCCAACTTATCCATACACCAGGACCCTGACATCTGATTTCTGACTCAGTGCACGAAAACACTAATTGTGTGTGTGTTTCAAAAAGTTTTCTTTGTGAACTCTTTGAGTCAGATCACTAGGTATAACTTGTTGACTGTGGCACACCTATTTCTTTTCAGGATGCCTCCACACAGATATCTAGCTAGGGTTATGGGTATAGTACGCACTGATAGCCCACCGAGCGATAGGGCTTCAGTTCAATTCTTCCAGTAGAGGCACCAGTGGAGGTACCAACAGTACCATTACCCATTGGGCCACTGATTCCACTAGCCCCAGCAGTAGAGGGTGCATACTACTTGAGCACGTTGCACGAGTTCTAGCGCCAAAGGAAACTATGGTTTAGGGGAGATACAGACTCACAGGCAGTTGAGGATTGGCTAGAGGCCGTGGTGAGAGTCTTTCGACTAGTAGGGACACCAGCTGATCTCATGGTGATCCTTTCCACTGGTCTTCTATAGGAAGCATTAAGAAGATGGTGGATCTTGATGCTCTAGATTCACGACGAGGTGACGCTTCTTTGGGAAGACTTTGAGAACCTGTTTTGGGTAGAGTTTGTCCCAGTGACTCTTCGCGCAGTGCGCATTCAGGAGTTTCTTCATCTACAGCAGGGCAGCATGACTGTGGCTCAGTACTCAATGAGGTTCAACGAACTCTCGCGCTACTCTGCTGATATGGTATGAGACCCATTCTTCAGGGCCTGGACCATCGAGTAGGGACTCAGGAAGGAGATCAGGGCATCGATGATCTCACTCAGCATCCCGATAAAGGCGGGGGTGTTAGAGTGAGCCCTCTTTGTGGAGAGTTTTCTTACTGAGCAGTCCCCAACAGCAAGACCCACCACTATTCATCACGTAGTGGAGTCTTCTGAAGCTGGTAGTAGACATATGTCATAGAGGTCCAAGAGGACTACACCTATAGGTGGATGACCACAGGATTCAGGGTCAGTTGTGCGGGGTACCAGAGATAGATCTAGTCATGCAAGGAGTAGGTAGTGTTTCACATATGGTGGGCAGGGTCACATGGCTTGTGACTGTCTGACATACCGTATGGATGATCAGAAGACGGTCGAGGGACTGACCAAGTAGAGACAAAGGTTTGACCAAGGAGGTCCGCAGGGAGCAGGTGTACGTGGCATAGAAGTAGGCCGTGTAGCTGGCGGTGGGCGACTATTTGAGGTGTTACTGCCAGTACCACCAAGTGGTCCACCCTAACCATAGGGAGTAGGTGGACAGGGGAGAGATCAGCTCTAGGAAGCTAAGGCCTACGACCATGGTGCTCTGGATATGATACGAGGTACAATCTATGTCTACTCCACCTTAGCTGTAGTACTTATAGACACATGTTCCAGCCATTCCTTTATTTCCACTTCTCTCATTTGGAGCTCAGATATTCTAACAAATCTGTTGGATTAATCCTTACAGCTAGAGATTCCTACAAGAGAAGATTCGACGATTAGACACTAGTGATGGTAGTGTGAGATTACTCTAGGAGGCGAGAGCTTTGGCTGGGATCTCCTAGTAGTGGCATTGAGGCCTTACAATGTCATATTTGGTATGGACTGGTTATCGACAGTCCTTGCTCAGATTGACTATATTAGGCACAAAGTGTGGTGTGTCCACATGGATGAGACCAGGTTTACCTTCACCGGTGAGAAGGGAGACTTTGCAGCACATGATGGACTTACTCAGAGGAGAGTGAAGACGATCACTCATCAGTTGTCTAGAATTACCCTCAGAAAGTTGATGTGGAGAGTCCGAGCTATCCTGTAGTGGTGGACTAGTACGCGAATGTTTTCCCTGATGATGTTCTGGGTCTAACTCCTTGCAGAGAGGTGGACTTTTATATTGACTTGTACCCCGGGACAACACCGATATCTACACCAGTGTATCAGATGGCTCCTTCAGAGCTCTGTGAGCTACTGGTACAGCTAGAGGACTTATAGGGAAAGGGGTTCATCTGGTCCAGCATTTCTCCTTGGGCAGCCCTGATTTTGTTCGCCAAGAAATAGGATGGGAGCTTGAGGCTTTATGTTGACTATCAGTGCCTGAACCATATGACCGTGAAGAACAAGTACCCACTCCCAAGGATTGAAGACCTCTTTTATCAGCTGAAGGGAGAACAGTGGTTCTTGAAGATAGAAATCAAATTAGGCTATCACCAGCTTAGAGTACGAGATGTGGATGTGCATAAGACGATTTTAGATGTCGGTACGACCATTATGAGTTCTTGGTTATGCCATTCGGCATGAACAACTCTACAGCAGTGTTCATGGGACTCATGAACAGGATCTTCCAGCCATATCTTGATTGCTTTGTGGTGGTATTCATTGATGAAATCCTGATATACTCAGGGATAGAGTAGGAGCATGCCTATCACTTGCAGGTAGTTCTGGACACTCCGAGAGCAGCAGCTTTATGGTAAGCTCTTGAAGTGCCAGTTCTGGATCTGAGAGGTCCACTTTCTGGGACATGTCTTATCAGAGGCTGGAGTTATAGTAGATCCAGTAAAGATTGAGGTGGTACTTGCTTGGGATCCACCCATGAGTGTGATGAAGGTACAATGTTTCCTGGGTTTGGCTGGATACTACCAAAGGTTTGTGCCAGATTTCTCCAGAGTTGCAGCACATTTATCAACGTTGATGAAGAAGGGGAAACCCTTAATTTGGTCAGAGATATTCCATCGGAGTTTTCCGGAGCTGAGGTAGAGTCTGACTAGTGCCCCCATCTCGAGGATACCTAAGGAGGGTGTAGGGTACGTAGTTTACTACGGCGCATCAGGGACCGGACTCGGACGTGTCCTGATGCAGGAGCGAGCAGTGATTGCATATGGTTCTCAAAAAATGAGACAACATGAGCAGAACTACTCTACCCATGATCTGGAGTTAGCATTAGTGGTCTTCTCCCTGAAGATATGCCGACATTACTTGATGGGAGAACATTTTACAGTCTACTCAGATCACAAGAGTCTCAGACATATCTTCTCGCAGAAGGACCTAAATTTGAGACAACGATGTTGGATAGAGTTCCTCCAGGACCATGAATTTGAGATAGTATATACTCCTAGGAAGGGGAACATTTTAGTAGATGCACTCAGCTGAAGATCTGGTATATAGCTGCTCGGTGAGGTGATGGAGCAGCTGGATGCTTTGCAGATATCCTTTGTGGATCGAGATGGAGCAGTTTTTCTTCAGTCTCTTATAGTCACTCCCCCACTTCTTCAGCAAGTCAGTGAGGCACAACGCATAAACACTGACTATGAGGCTCGATGTGCTTAGATATCCACAGGATTGGAACCTAATGGATTTTATGAAGGTGGAGAGCATGTCATACTTTTCATAGGACATACCATGGTACCAATGTCGCTTCGGGTGGAAGTGTTGAGGGAGTTCCACATGTACCCTCTAGCGGTACATCCAGGAGTGGAAAAGATATACCAGGATCTCTGACAATAGCACTAGTGTCCAGGAATGAAGAGAGCAGTAGCAGAGTTTGTCTCTCGGTTCCTCACTTGTCAGCAAGTGAAGGCAGAGCATCAGGTACCACCAGGCTTAGTTTAGCCTTTAGAGGTCCCAGAGTGGAAGTGGGATGAGATATCCATGGACTTCGTGACGGGACTTCCACATAAATCCAGGGGTCATGATTCAATCTAGGTGATCGTTGACTGACTCACCAAGTTGGCCCACTTACTACTGATTAGATAGCAGGGTTCAGTAGAGAGCTTAGGATGCCTCTATTTGCAAGAGATTGTGTGGCTCCATGGAGTACCCTCGGCGATTATCTCTGATTGTGATACACGATTCACTTCCCGGATATGGAAGGGGTTGTAGGAGGCTTTCAGGATGAAACTTCATTTGAGCACCACCTTCCATCCTCAGACGGATGGCCAGACTGAGTGGACCATTCAGACCCTCGAGGACATGTTGCATGTTTGCGTCCTCGACTTTGGTCATAGCTGGGAGGATCAATTGCCTTTGGAGGAGTTTTCATACAATAATAGCTATCACGTCACCATCGATATGACACCTTTAAAGGCATTATACTGCCGAACTTGCAGATCACCTTTGTGCTGGATAGACCCAGGGGAGTCAGCACTCATGGGACTAGATATGGTATGGGCTACCACAAAGAAGGTTCAAGTCATCTAGGAGCAGATGGAGACTGCACAGAGAAGGAATAAGTCTTATGACGATAGGAGACAAAGACCTCTGGAGTTTGAGGAAGATGACCATGTATTTCTATGGGTCTCACCTCGAAGAGGTTTGTGGAGATTTTGATGGGGTGTCAAGTTGTCTCCGAGGTTCATCGGACCCTTACAAGTCCTCAATAGAATTGGCAAGGTGGCTTACCGCCTAGCACTTCCCCTTCAGTTACACCGGGTTCATGACGTCTTCCACGTATCCCAGCTGAGGAGATACATGCATGATCCTACCCACATCATCAACCACAGAGAACTGGACATCGACGATGGGGTGAAATTTATGGAGGCTCCAATTGATATTGAGGATTGACAGGAGTGGGTCCTTCGTGGGTGGTCGATACCTTTGGTGCACATTCGTTGGCATCACGGGAAACTTCAGGAGAGCACATGGGAGCGGGAGGCTCAGATACATGCTCAGTACCCCACTTGTTTCCTTAGTTTGAGTTGTGGATTATGGGGATGTAAATCCCTGAGGTGGGGAGAATGTAAAGACCCGAGAATTCCATGTATTTTTTTTAATTAATTGGGAATTTTACGAGTCCACAAAAATTGATGGCGCCTGATTCCGAGGCCCGAAGTGCCCGAAATAATTTTCTGAACTTTTTTTAGGGTACGTTTAGTAAATGTACGAGCGAGATTTTGTAAATTTTAAACCGGTGCTCGGAATTGAAATCCGAGGACACCGTTGAACTCGCAGCGCTGGTATTCGCTTAAGGATACCTTCACCTCAACTATAGTAGGTCGAGGGTGAAAGATAGATTTTGTGTTTTTCATAGAAATAAAAAATAAAATAAAATAAAATTTTATTTTATTTCTAATAAAAACCTCCCACATGAATGTTAAAGAGGTGGGGACCACCTAAATTAAAACCCCCATTTTAAATTCATAAATGTGGGGACCACCTGAACCCTCTTAATGGGAGAAACCCATTGAAATCCCTCATTAATGAAGAGTTAACCCACAAACTTCCTCCAATTTTATTATGCCAATGTGGTATAATTAATTGTGTCAACAATTAATTATGCCTACGTAAATTAAATTATTAGAATTAATTTAAATTATATCTCATCTTCTTTGAGTTGAGTTTTGGGTTGGAAAAAGAAGTTCTTTGGTGGGAGAAAGTTCTCCAATGAAGAATAACCTCCATCGAAGAGAGATTACCCAACGAACCGATGAACGAGCCCGAGATCTGAGGTGTGTTGCGGGTGCAACGAATGTCGACATCTTCAAATTCTTCCTCAAGCCAACACCAACGAACAAATGAGGTAAGGGTTTTGTTTTTCTTCATGGTTTATGTTGAATTAATAATCTTGATATGCCTGCTACCAATCTAATGCAGAGGGTGCGGGCCAAGCGAACACGACACGATTCCTTTTCTCTTCTTCATGTTGTTGCGCTCTTCGCGATGGAGGGGATAGTGGCGCGTGTCCGCACTGCCTGGTGAGGAAGGGTTGCGGCTTGTGCCACGGTGAAGAAGGAAGGAAGATCGGCCAAGTGGGCTGCCGACAAAAGGCGCAGCGCGCGACTGCGCCGTGCGGAGAGGACGACTGGCCTTTCAGCCAGCCACAACAGACCGCCCCACCGCGGCGGACCATGGTGGACTGACCCACCGTGACGGACTGCGGCCGCCCCACTATACCGCAACCACCCCGCCGAACCGCAGCCACCCCACCGCACCGCGGGCCGGGCTAGACCCAGCGGGTCGGTCCGACCAGGTCGGACCGGACTTAGACCTATTTGGACCCTATACATTCTTTCGATCATAACTTTGGCACCAGGCGTCCGTTTGATGAACCGTTTGCGGTGACAGAAACCTTAGAGAAAGAAGGTCCTTTTGGTATACCCCAATTTAGATTTGGATAAAGTTAGTGTATAGTAGAGTTGGATTGATTACAAATCCAACCGGGCCATTGGGACTAAAAAGTCAATAAGTTAAATACTGGGCGTCCGATTGACGCACCGTCTGTTGCGTTGAGACCCATATTACATGGTAGTAATTTGGGATAATTCTTCATGGGACTTCATGGAAGTTGGAGTATTGGCTAGTATCTTGAGGAGCGGACTCTCCTGGAGATGAGCGAGCTTAGTGCAGAAACCCTGTAACTGGCTGCGACATGAGAAAGAGATCCTTCGTGGGTCTGACGGAGTACTATGGTCCTGTGTGACGCTGACGATGTACTAGGATCTTGTGTGGGTCTGACGGTGTACTAGGATCCTGTGTGGGTCTGAAGATGTACTAGGATCATGTTCAGGTCTATAATTTGGGATCCTTCATGAGTCTACATCTTAACAGAGTAAAATGATTCAGTAGTTACATCGAATCATCTCTACTACTATACCTAAGTTATACCTAGTGTGAGATGAGTCCATACCAGTGTGGTAATTTCCTTTATGGTAATACCTTGGTGGTATTCATCTATTTGGAATACCTATGTGGTACTTACCTTTGTGGTATTCCTTCCTTTGTGGAACAATTGAGCTTTGTGATTTTGGGTGGGACCCTGTGTTTCCTCATGATTGAGATGGGTATACTTGATAACTTAGGTATATGTATGGGCATATACCTAAGTAGGGTTGTTACTGGTTTAAATGCCTTGTGGTTTATCTTTTTTAGATTTTGTGAGACCTTGAGGGTCTCAGGGTCCCTACTGAGTTTCATTATACTCACCCCTGCATGGGCTTCACCCGCACCTTGTTGTGTTTGCTGTAGATGACAGACAATGCTGATCGAGACTGAGGATACCAGGACTGGACAGTGCCCGGAGGTGGACCATACGGTGTGTCGGTACACAGAGGAGATGTGCGGATGTGGAGTGCTGAGGAGGAGATCTGTACCTACCCTTCAGGTAGGAACCTCGGAGGATGACCCATCAGCTGTATTTCTCTTTCTTCAGTTGTATTGTATTTCCAGTTGTACTTGTACCTTTACTATTGAGGTTGTATTCCGGTCCCTCTTACTTTCAGTACTCTTTTTGTTATACAGTTTACTTGTGTTCGTATCTTGTTGCATGCTTGGTTGCGTGTGTTTACAGGTTATAAAAGCAATGCCTTCCTGGATTTAGGGAATACACCTTTTAGTGCTAGTTGTCAGCCCCTGACATATGGAAGGCAGACTTGGGGTAGTCACGGCATGGGCCTTAGGGGACAGTTTGTGACAATAGATCATGCCTATACAGGAACATAGGATAAGAAATGGTCCACTATGCGGGGTGGAATAGTGGTGAAGCAAAGGCTGAAAAGGGAGGTACCATTGTGATATGCGAGCGGGACCAGTAACTGATTTCTGAGCCCCTTAAGTCGCATATTGTATTATAAGGGAGTGGTCGTAATCTGGCCATTTTAATGTGGTATTTATTTGAGTAGGTTACTACAACTTTGGAAAGAACTGTGACTATCCAATCTATATGACCTGATCATCTGGTCTATCTGATCTCTTTTGTGCGTTAGAATCTTCATGCAGCCACATTTCTAAAGGATCGAACCAAGCCTTCTGATCACTATTTGATCATACTTTTGATTACAATATGATCACAATCACATGATAATTCATTTTTATGAAAAAAACGATCAAACTGAGAATATGTAGTGAGAAGAAAACACTATTTTTTGAAGATGGTGATATCACACAAACGGTAACCTAAGATAGTGCAGAGTATGAGTTGATGGAAGAATGAATGGATCTATGTGATTTTCAGAGTGCTACATTAGTGGAATCTCAACTTTAAATACCATTCGAGGTGCTCATTTTCACTACGGTTTTTATCACACATCTAAGAGAAATTTTTGAGAGAGAATCAGAGATGATCGTGTACTTTGTATTTTTGAAGAAAGTTCCATGTGTTCGAGCTAATCTTCCACATTTATGTTCGCATGATGTTTTCAAAAACCAGTAACATGGTTCAATTTTGTTTTTTAGAGTAGAATTGTTAATTCGTGAAGAAAGTGAGTTTTTGTGTAACGTTCTCATAATCAAATACTTTCACAAACCAACACTCGTTAACTAATATTCTTACGAACTAGTATTGATAAAAAAATTGTTATGAGATGAAGATAAAAGTTTTCATGATCCTATACACATCTATCTACTGGTTCTTGCACAAATTGTGTTGAGATATCGAGTTCTTGAAAAAGTAGTGTTATATGAATAAAATTTGAAGTATACTATTTTCATAACACAATTTCACAAATTTATAGTTTAGTGAGTGCATGAATGTGAGTTAGTACATGCATGAGGTTTTCAAAGAGGTTGAGAAAGTGTTCAGTGTGTGTGTACATCATATAATAGTGAAGAGGCAGTATTGAGGGGAGTGAGAATCTCATGTATTGAAGGTAGTAGGACTGTGTAAATTCATCCGGTTGAGCGCATACACTATTAAGAATTTAAACCAGTGCTAAGATATACAAAGGAACTGTAAAGATATAGTATGTGATATGTGTTCATGAAGACAGTGCAGTGTATATTTTCTCAAGAGATATAAAATTATTCAGGCATCGAAGAAGTATATGAGTTTGTGCAATGTGCTTGCATTATTCAATGCATACATGAAAATGAAATAATGCATGTATTAAATAAATAAGACCATGAATTTATTTCTATATGAATTAATCACATTAAATATACATTTTATGATAAGTGTGAAATTTTTTTTGAGATTAAAGCTGGAGCATTATTTTAGAAGGCAACTTGAAGTGAAATAAGGAATCTTCAGTTGTTCATTCTGGTATTACAGTGAGCTTAAGTGGAAGTGATATCTTCTATAATTCAGAAGAGTATACTAAACTAACAATCATGAAGTGTTTTTGATTATATTCAGTGGAAATTGAAGAGTTTTAGTTGTAGTGAACAAGTGCAGAATCAGTTTATTCTCAGTGGCTCAAAGAGGAAGATCAGTTTTGTGTTGCAGTGGTAGCTTGAATTTCTTGTGATCTTTCACATTTTTTTAATTGTTTTATTTGTGAAACACTGGTGGGATTCCAGTATAAATAACATTGGTGGGATGCAAGTATAATTTGGGAAAAGGTTTACCTACCCACAATGGTTTTAGGATGATACCTGACCAACCCACTTGAAATTTTGGATTGATTTCTAGTGGATATTCTGTGTCTCAAATCATCTCGAACATAGCAAGGACATAGTCACCTACTTCATGGGTGAACCTTGTAAACATTCTGTGTGTTTTTCTTCATTTTTTTTATTTCATGTGGTATAACTGTGTTTGTAAACAAGGAAGATTCATTCACTCTAATAAGACAAGAGGTTTGGATTTTTAAAGAGGGTAAAAGTGAAGAAAAGAAAATTGGTAAAAACATGGTGCACTAACACTACGGAAAAAATGGGTATTTGCGACGGGGATAAATCCCGTCGCAAATAGTCCCGTTAGAAACTTATTTGCGACGGGGGAATTTGCCCGTCGCAAATAAGTAGGTATTTGCGACGGGTTAGCTTTCCCCGTCGCAAATAACCGGCGGCGGTAATCGCTATTTGCGACGGGAATATACCCCCGTCGCAAATAACCAGCGGCGGTAATAGATATTTTCGACGGGAATATACCCCGTCGCAAATAGTATGTCGGCAGGTTATTATTTGCGATGGTACCCGTCGCAAATAACTATTTAACCGTTGACCATAATAAATGAGAGCCAAGGTATTTGCGACGGGTACCGTCGCAAATAATACTATTTGCAAGGGGTATCCCGTCGCAAATAGTCTCATCACAAATAATCTAACCTATAAATACCCCCCATCTGTTTTTTTTCATTCATTCTCAAACTCCATCTTCTCCTTCTCTCAAAACTCTATTTTTAGAGTTCAGCGTTTCTTAAGTTTACATTTTTTCGGAGTTGATATTGACGTCTTCAACAACGCTCAGAGATCAACCTCAGATCAATTTTAAAGGTATTTATGTTTATTTTAATTTAATATTTATTTTAAATTTTTTATTAGTTTCAATATTTTTAATTAGTTGTAATTTAATTATGTTTACATTGTTTTGTTACTTAATAAATTTAAATTATTAGTATTCATTGTTCATAGTTAATGGTAATTAGAAATAATTAGTAATAATTTCCAATAATTAAGAATAAATGCTAATAATTAGTAATAAATACCAATAATTAGGAATAATTAGTAATAATTACCAATAATTACCAATAATTAGTAATAATTATTAATAATTACGAATAATTAGTAATAATTACCAATAATTTGTAATAATTAGTAATAATTACCTATAATTAGTAATAATTTCCAATAATTACCAATAATTTGTAATAATTAGTAATAATTAGTAATAATTACTAACAATTAACAATAATTAGTAGTAATTACTAATAATTTGCAATAATTAGTAATAATTAGTAATAATTACTAATAATTAACTATAATTAGTAATAATTCTTAATAATTACCAATAATTAGTAATAATTAATAATAATTACCAATAATTAGCAATAATTAGTAATAATTACCAATAATTAGTAATAATTACAAATAATTACCAATAATTAGTAATAATTACAAATTATTATCAATAATTCGTAATAATTACAAATAATTATCAATAATTAGTAATAATTACCAATAATTATCCATAATTAGTAATAATTACAAATAATTATCAAGAATTACCAATAATTAGTAATAATTAATAATAATTACCAATAATTAGCAATAATTACCAATAATTAGTAATAATTAATAATAATTACCAATAATTAGCAATAATTAGTAATAATTACCAATAATTAGTAATAATTAAAAATAATTACCAATAATTACCAATAATTAGTAATAATTAGTAATAATTACCAATAATTATTAATAATTAGTAATAATTACCAATAATTAGTAATAATTAGTAATAATTACCAATAATTAGTAATAATTAGTTATAATTACCATTAATTAGTAATAATTACAAATAATTACCAATAATTAGTAATAATTACAAATAATTATCAATAATTAGTAATAATTACAAATAATTATCAATAATTAGTAATAATTACCAATAATTACCGATAATTACGAATAATTAGTAATAATTAGTAATAATTACCGATAATTAGTAATAATTAGTAATAATTACCAATAATTAGTAATAATTACCAATAATTACCAATAATTACCAATAATTACCACTAATTAGTAATAATTAATAATAATTAATAATAATTACCAATACTTAGTAATAATTAATAATAATTACCAATAATTCGTAATAATTAGTAATAATTACCAATAATTAGTAATAATTAGTAATAATTAGTAATAATTACCAATAATTATTAATAATTACCAATAATTAGTAATAATTACCAGTAATTAGTAATAATTATCAATAATTAATAATAATTACCAACCAATAATTACCAATAATTACCATTAGTTAGAAATAATTACCAATAATTATCCATAATTAGTAATAATTACCGATAATTATCCATAATTAGTAATAATTACCAATAATTACCAATAATTACCAATAATTAGTAATAATTGGTAATAATTAGTAATAATTACCAATAATTACCACTAATTAGTAATAATTAGTAATAATTACCAAGAATTAGTAATAATTAATAATAATTACCAATAATTAGTAATAATTAGTAATAATTACCAATAATTAGTAATAATTATCAATAATTAGTAATAATTACCAATAATTAATACTAATTACCAATAATTACCGATAATTACTAATAATTACCAATAATTACAAATAATCACCAACAATTACCAATAATTAGGAATAATTACCAATAATTAGGAATAATTACCAATAATTAGGAATAATTACCAATAATTAGTAATGATTCGTAATGATTACCAATAATTAGTAATAATTATCAATAATTAGTAAGAATTACCAATAATGAGGAATAATTACCAATAATTAAGAATAATAACATTATTACATTATTAGTATATTTTATTATTAATATTAAAATAATATAATTTTTTATATTATATACAATTCTCCTTTCATCTGTGTGTTTTCTGTCTCCACATGTAATATTTGTATGTGGAGACAGAAAACACACAGATGAAAGGAGAATTGTATATAATATAGAAAATTATATTATTTTAATATTAATAATAAAATATACTAATAATGTATTAATGTTATTATTCCTAATTATTGGTAATTATATGAATAATTACCAATAATTAGGAATAATTACCAATAATTACCAATAATTAGGAATAATAACCATTAATTACCAATAATTACCATTAGTTAGAAATAATTATCAATAATTAGGAATAATTACCAATAATTGGGAATAATTACCAATAATTAGGAATAATTACCAATAATTAGGAATAATAACATTATTACATTATTAGTATATTTTATTATTAATATTAAAATAATATAATTTTCTATATTATATACAATTCTCCTTTCATCTGTGTGTTTTCTGTCTCCACATGTAATATTTGCATTCTTTTTCAAAATTATCAACCTACTCACTAATGGAGAGGTGAAAGTGAATGCAAATATTACATGTGGAGATAGAATGTTAAACACATAGATGAAAGGAGAATTGTATATAATATATAAAATTATATTATTTTAATATTAATCTTAAAATATACTAATAATGTAATAATGTTATTATTATATAATTAATATTTATGAAAAAAATAATATTAGTACTATGAAAATAATAAAAAATTTATATAATATTAAATTTATCAATATTTGTAAAAGGTTTTGCTTTATTCTCAACATATTCAATTCTTAAAGGGTCAATTTTTAGGTCTATCTCAATAAAAAGTTTGCGCCAGTCGTCTATGATGTAAAATCTATAATTATCCTTGCTTGAGTGTTTTTTCTAACAAATTATTCAAAACCAGTAATGATTTTATATTTTATAGAAAAATATGGAACAATGAGGTCGTCAACAATCATTATTAGGTGACCGCATATGGATAAATCAATGTAGAAATCCCAACGGTTCTGCTTTAAATCCAGTATATGTAGAGGGTGTGGAGACTTTTTTATCATTTTCGGCATCAAATCCAAAATTTGTTTCAGAAGGAAAAATAAAATGCCCTTGTAGAAAATGTGCATTGAGAACGTTTGACACGTTTGACAAAGTGGGGGGACATCTCTTGCGTTTTGGTTTTCAACCAGATTATGTTTTTTGGTATCAACACGGTGAATGGAGTTCCAGAGCAGGTGATACCAACTTGATTCTAGATCCATCTCGGTTTCAAAATTTAGTACATGATGTTGCAAGTTCATCTGTTCAACATACAGAAACTCCGGCTGATATAGCTTCAAATCCTGAGTTGGAACCGTCTGAATTTTATGAGTTGTTGAGGTCTGCTGAGGATGCATTATATCCTGGATGCAAGATGAGAAAATTAGAAGCAGTTGCAAAATTTATGGCTATCAAATCAGATAACGGAATGTCAAACACCTGTTTTGACCAGATATTTTCTTTGTTTAAAACACTGTTACCCGAAGGAAATGTTTTGCCTGCAAATTACTATGAGAGTAAGAGGCTGGTTCGAAATTTGGGACTTACTTGTCAGAAGATTCATGCATGTTCAAATGACTGCATTTTATATTCTGGGGAAAATGAGTCGTTGGATAGTTGTCCCACATGTGGGAAACTGAGATATAAAGAAGGACCACATGGGAAGTCTGGTTTGATTCCTGTAAAACAGTTGAGATATTTTCCGCTTACATCCAGACTTCAGCGTTTATTCATGTCTAAGAATACAATGACAATGATGTCATGGCATAAAGAGAATATTTCAACTGATAAAAGCTTGAATCATCCAGCCGATGGTGATTCATGGAAACATTTTGATAGAGTGCATCCATCCTTTACTTTAGAAGCTAGAAATGTTCGACTGGACCTTTCCACTGATGGTTTTTGTCCGTTCGGATCTTATGGTAGTCAATATTCATGTTGGACTGTTTTTTTAACTCCGTATAATTTACCTCCATCGATGTTGATGAAGGAGCCATATATCTTTTTGTCTTTACTAATTCTAGGACATCCGAAGAAAAATATTGATGTTTATTTGAAACCATTGATTGATGAATTGAGTTTATTGTGGAGTACTGGTGTCAGTACATATGATGTTGCAACGAAATAGAATTTCATACTGAGAGCAGCATTGATGTGGACAATTAGTGACTTACGGGCTTATGGGATGTTATCTGGCTGGAGTACACATGGTCAGAAATCATGTCCTTACTGTATGGGAGAGAACAAAGAATTTATGCTCATTCATGGAAAGAAACCTTGTTATTTTGACTATCATCGCAGATTTCTTCCAGATGATCATCCTTTTTACAGAAACAGATCTCATTTCAGAAAAGTAACAGTTGAAAGGGATGGACCTCCAAAAATGCTATCAGGTTCGGAGTTAAAATCAGTTGTATTTTCATTACCCCCCATCACTTTTGGTCCCACAATAAACCAACAGAAAATTTATGGTTTTGGGAAAGAAAACAATTGGATTAAACGTATCATATTTTGGGATTTTCCATATTGGTCTGATTTGTTGGTCCGACACATGTTAGATTTCATGCACATTGAGAAAAACTATCTTGATAATTTGTTTCATACAGTTTTGGATACGCCAGTAAAGAGAAAATACAATGTAAATGCACGTTTAGATCTTGCCCAAATTTGCAGGCGTGCAGAACTAGAACCGTTTGAGAATGTCAGAACAGAAAGGTTACTGAAACCAAAAGCATCTTATACACTGTCTAAAGAAAACCGTTTATTATTTTGTCAGTGGATTGCAGATTTGAGACTTCCAGATGGCTGTGCTTCCAATTTGGGTAGATGTGTAAAGAATGGTCATATTACTGGATTAAAAAGTCATGATTGTCATGTTATAATGGAAAGAATTCTATCCATTGGATTAAGAGGTCTGTTGAATTCTGTGATTTGGGATTCCATAACAGACATGTCACATTTTTTCGGTAAATTTGTGCGGCTACAGTAGATTATGATGCTCTATGGAAACTTGAAGAAGATGTTGTTGTAATTATATGTAAACTGGAAAAAATATTTCCGCCGTATTTCTTCGACTCAATGGAACATTTGATGTTACATTTGCCATATAAAGCCAAATGTGGAGGTCCAGTACAGTTTCGATGGATGTACCCATTTGAAAGATGCATGAAAAAATTGAAAAGAAAAGTACGTAAAAAAGCATCTGTTGAAGGATCTATTGCATAAGCTTATTTGCAAGAGGAAATATCTTTTTTCTGCTCCCATTATTTTGAATCTGAGTATCCTTCAAAACACAACCGAATGGGATGGA
This sequence comes from Viscum album, assembly GCA_963277665.1. NCBI lineage: Eukaryota > Viridiplantae > Streptophyta > Magnoliopsida > Santalales > Viscaceae > Viscum > Viscum album. The sequence goes on from OY728123.1 coordinate 675,826,901, forward strand.
ACGAGAGGAATATTGATGAAATCGACAATCAATTATCTGTTTTCAACCATCCAGAGCTTGGTTTTGGTGGAGTTTATGAACGCTGGCTTTCAGATGATGAACATCACAGTGCTCATACGTATGTTCTGCTCAACTGTGAAGAGATGACATTAGTTGTACTGTAAGTGTTTATATCACTTATTCTATCATTTATGTTACAGTAAATAACTTTGGTTTTTATAGGTTGTATGATAATCATATCAAGAAACAAATCCCACAAATTACAGCAGTTGATCTCGAAGAACGCCGACTGAAAAATTTCTCTCAGTGGTTTCAAAAACTGGTAACATAAATTCTTTATCTTTTAGAAAATCATTCAATGTATAGTTTACTATATTGATAATTATTTCACAAATTTCCAGGTGTCTCTACATGCTGATAAAATTGACAAACGGCTGTGTATATTGAGTAACCCACCTTCCAAACTTGTTAAAACTTATAATGCATATGTTGTGAATGGATTTCGATTTCACACACATGCATATGGGGAATCGGAAAAAAATGAACAGTGGAGTTAGCTTGAGAGGATCTCATCATCGAGAAAATGAAGTTGACTTTTATGGCATACTTGATGAAATCATTGAACTCTGTTATCTTGGACAACATTACATAACCATGTTCAAATGTCGGTGGTTGGACACAGAGAGAGGCGTGCATGTTCATCCGACTCATGGAATCATCGATATTAAATGTAAAAGTGTTCTCGCAGTAAATGAACCATTCTTATTGGCTCAACAGGCACATCAAGTTTATTACGCAAAGTACTGTGCTACATCAAGAGACTTGACTGATTGGTGGAGTGTCAAAAAATTCAAAATTCGAGAAGATCAGTTTTGTCAAAGTGAATGTGCTTTCACTGATGTGAAAAGAATTGAAGTTTTTCAAGAGGCATAAAAATCAATCTTTTTTACAAAGAGACATGAGTATCGATGACGACACCCCACATTTAAGAGTCGGTGATGACGATGATGTTAATGATGTCACATATGAATTTGAAATGGTAAGAGATGAAGCAACTGGAACTCGAATGGATATCAATGATGTTGAGGAGGAATATGAAGATGACATTGACATATATGAAGATGATGATGGAGATGAACACCGATAGAATTCCATGGTAGTTATATAAAATCATAATATATATATATTTATATATAATAGTAATTATCAATTATTTTCTAACAACATTAACATTTTCTGTTTCAGATGGATGACGAGACATTTCGTGAGTTGGCGGATGCTGACCTGCCTTTCGATGCGGATGAGTTGCTGGCAGATGACCCTCAGCCTGCAGGCGTTCTAGGGAGTACGCGGAGGGGGTGCATTCTTGCACGATTGATGATTCCTGACCCTGTCCCCGAGCGACGTCCACGTCTTGGGTTTGATCCATGCACACAGAGGTGTGATAACCTGTGTGATAATCTGTGGATTTGACTAAGATTTCATTAATCTATTCACATAATAAATGTTTATTATTTTTACAGTTTTCCGCATATAGAAGTTGGACAGGGCAGCGCAATTTTGCGCAACTATTTCTCTCAGCTGTGGACCACATGGGAGCAGATTCCCATTGATGTAAAGCAGACCATGTTCGGCCATTGGTTGGTACATACGTAAATAAATAATTTTTATTTTGAAAATTATTTCATTTATAACTTGATATTTTGATTTATTTGTAGGGTTTATGGTATCCGATCGTGGATACCATTCGTGACGCCATCCACAAGGCATGGGAGGTGGTCATGCGTGATCGCTTTCGTCAGTTTTTGCACAATTTAATAAAAGCTGCCACGAAGAAAGGAGGAGTGTCAGATTTTGATGAGTCATGTAGAGCACACCGACCAGAGTACATTTCATCCCATGTATGGGATGGATTATGTGCGCACTGGTTGAGTGGTGCCTTTCAGAGGAGATCATCGGTGGGGAGGCAAAATCAGGGGAGACAGGAGGTGACTCATCGAGCTGGGAGTCGTTCTTTCAGTACTCATAGACAACATCTGGTACGTACATTATTTATAAATATTTTATATAACTATAAATATTAACAGTTTATTTTTTATTCTTATAGGATGTCGAGCACCCCGATATTACGGAGTACGACGTATATCAGAGGATGTATAGTGATCCTGCTACTAGGGAGCTCAGAGGTGATCGTCAGCATCACATCGTGGTCAGTATTATTTGTTTTCAAGTTTAAAAATTAACTGCATATAATATATTCACAATTTTAATTTTAAATTGCAACTACATGAGTCATATGAGGCCGCAGTGTCACAAACGCAGCCTGAGAGTCAGACCGAGTCATCAGATCAGACCACTGGCTGTCAGTTTGATGAGGCGGCATGGATGCAGGCCACCCAGTATGCCTTCGAGAAGGGCCGAGTAGTTGGTAGCTCTCGACTGACTCCCGGAGATTATTATGGCAGTGCTGCGATGCCGGCGTCCAGCTCGAGAGGAGCTCGTGCATCTTCTTCTGCTACACAGTATGAGGATCAGTTGTGATCTCAGACTGCACTGATAGAGAGTCTCCGACAGGAGCAGGAGCAGATGCGTCTGCAGCAGCAGCAGCATGAGGAGGAGCGTCGACGCCAGCAGCAGCTGTACGAGGAGCAGATGAGTCGGTGGCAACAGCAGCACCAGGAGCAGATGAAGTACATGCGCCGACTCACTCATGCTTTAGGGATGGAGTTTCCTCCACCATCATCTGCAGATCCCCCCTCCCCCCTCCTTCAGATTAGAGTTTGTTTTTATGTTATAAAGTTTGTTAAATCAAAATATGAATTTTTTTCTATTCGAAGTTTCTGTCTCATTATAAAATATTAATAATATTATATTTTGAAATAACAATATTAATATGAATAATAATATTATTTATATTTTATAATATTAAATTATATATATATATTAAAATTTTATAATATTATAATTTAATTATATTTTTTTTGTAATATTTGAATTATTTTAATATTTTAATGTAAAATAATTCTATTATTTTTATATTAATTAAAATAACTTATTAATATTTTTTTTATTTATGAATTATAATTCTAATATTATTATATTAATTAAATCATTTATTAATATTCTATTATTTTTTATTTTTGAATTATAATTCTATTATTATTATATAAATTAAAATAATTTATTAATAATTTATTATTTTTATTTGTGAATTATAATTCTATTATTATATTAATTAAAATCATTTATTAATATTTTATTATTTTTTATTTTTGAATTATAATTGGATTATTATTATATTAATTAAAATAATTTATTAAAAATCTATTTTTTTTTTATTTTTTTTATAGTATTTGCGACGGGATACTATGCCCGTCGCAAATAGTATTATTATTATATCCATTAAAATAATTTAATAATAGTTTTTAATTTTTTTGAAAACACGTAATTGCGACAGGGCCCGTCGCAATTACTATTTGTGACGGGCCCTTCGTAAATACCTGTTGCGACGAGGCCCTTCGCAATTACTATTTTAAAAGTTTTATACAAATATACGGAGTAATATTTGCGATAGGAAGGACCCCTGTCGCAAATAATATCTTTAGCGATGGGCCCATCGCAAATAATTGTTGTTGCGACGGCGTTTTCCGCAACGGGCGATTTGCGCCAGACCCCCGTCGCAAAAGGCCATTTGCGACGGTATCCCGTCGCAAATGACCCGTCGCAAATACCTGTTTTTCTAGTACTGTAATTCAACCCCCTCTAAGTGAATAAGCATGATCCACTAGGAACCCTTGGTTTCCACTTTGTTGATTATGAAACTATCTCTAGTACATAGCATCATAACTTTCCATCCCTTGAGCTTGAGGGAATCCATGGGTGTAGTACTCATAAGAATAGAAAAGCTGGTAGACCCGAAGGGGTGTGGTGGATGGTAAATCCCTTACCATGTTCACGGTTATCTTTATCACCATATAGGTTAGTTCCTTAATTTTATTTTCCAATAAATGTGAGTTGTAACTTTTTACAACACGTACTCCTCTAGTTGCTATTCTTGTACTAAATTTTTGGGAATTTTGGGAGATCCTCTCAATTAGATCTCTGACTTTAGAAAGTGAATTATCAATCAGTGATCCTCTTGAAGAAGCATCTATTATGTTTCAGTCACTATCTATCAATCCTTGTTAAATGGATATAAATAAGTGATATTCTTCATAGAGATGATGTGGATAGGATGAAATCAGTTTCTTAAACCTTTCCAAAAACTCATAGATAGTTTATCCACTTTATTTTTTGATTCCATAGATCTCATTACTTAGTTGAGAAATCCTTGAATTAGGGGAATTTTTTTTGGGGAAGGCCCTCTGTAGCTTTCACTATGAGGTGACTTCTCTATGTTTTAGATTTTAGGGAAACTCCTTGGATGCCTCTTTATGAGAGAAAGGGAAATTATTCTAGCTGATCTAAGCCTCACTGACTCCTCTAGTTCCATTCCATCACACAATTCTTTAAATTCTCTCAAATTATTATTTGGACATTTACCTGATAATCCATAAAATTTAGGAAAAATTCCAATCATTCCAGTTTTAATCTCACAACCATGTTCATCATTCAATTGAAATTATCAGTTATCAATGATGAAAATAGGTGCATAAATTTCTCTCAAAATACTATTCACTTGAGCAAGATTATCTTCCATATTTTCACTCCCTAATATAACTTTTGCGGAAGAATAATATAAGGAAGGAAAGTTATTCAATGAAATGATGACAAAATAACTTTCCTCTTGTTCAATAATTTTTAGATTTTGAAGTCTTGTGATCATAGTTCTCTCAAAATTAGTATTAAAATCAATGAGGTGGGAAGAAATAGATCTAGTAATTTGTTGAAATCATTTTAAATAAAATTTAAACACTAACATTGGCTTCTGTAGCAATGAAACTAGGTTGATGTTTGACCTATTGCGTAGGTTCCATCAAACAAATTTTAAACCCAGGAAAAATATAGTATCAGTGGGACTCATGCTATCTCTAGATAAGACAATGTTATTGATGCGTTTTATCTTGTTTAACGGGTTAAAATTATAGAAATAATGAATTATATTGATTGGATTTAATTAAATTGATTTTATAATTAGTTTAAAATCTAGTGCTATAACCATGAATTACTTTACTTACATACACATGAATCATTATTCAATTTTACTCGCCTATCATTCTCTAATGAAAGAAATCAACCTGACTAGCCTATCTTTGAAATTTCTATTTGGAACAAAAAGTTTTAACAATCATTGTATTCTCTATCCTCACCCAACCTATTGATTGGATACTACCAATCACTCTTGATTCATCCTGTTGTTAACCATCTTAAGTAGTGAAGGAATTCTCAAGCATCCTTTGTGTGTAAATATTAGAAAATGAAAGAATAATTTAAATGTGAATAAAATTGGAAATACCCTATAAGTTATGAATCCAAAAACATCTATAGAATTGAGTAGAGAAGAATTATCATTGAAAACTAGAAATAATCATAGGGGTGGGAGATTTATCCCAGTCTTAACCACTGTCGGCCTAGTGTTCCATCATTGGAGAGTATTAAACAAATAGAATTGAAAGAGAACAAGAATCGAAATAACCTAGCTTGATAAAGTTATTTTAGTAGAAGAATCCTCCTCCATTGAATAGTTCATCATTTTAGAGAAATTCCCATAGTTCTTCAATTTTATTTTTCCCACCATGTGATTAGTATGATATTCTCCCACAACAATTCTAAATTATTCCAAAAATTATAATCCTAGATTTTTATCTCCAAATTACTACCACATGTATAGATTGAGGACTGAGATTTCTCCATGAATCTTCCCAAATCACAATTTCTTCCCATGACCAAGATCCATACCTTCAATAATAATTGACGAGGATGTGATTTGGTGAACCATGACAATTTTTGAAATTATTATCTACCATAAATGATTACATGAAGAGGGTGATTCATGTTCTAGTTTGGTACTAAAAGTGGACTTGAAAATTTAGTGGGTCAATAGGTGTTTTGGGCATAACGTTTCACTACACTTTGGATTTAAAACTAGGCCTTTTAATCATTTCATTTGGACATACATTAGTACTTGGGTCTTGAACCAGCTGGTAAAGCATGAGTTGTAGGTGGGATTTTAGTTTGGAAAAATATAGGTGTGTCACTTGGTGAGGCATCATTGCATTGAATCCGGGTGCTTGGTTCACAACATGGAGGTGAAATTTTGAGTTGAGGGAGATGGATTTGAAACTAGTAAGTGATTTATGGATGAGTTGAGGTGTTTTCAATGAGTTCTGGAATGGAAAGTTTTATTGGTAATTCACTCAATCTCTAAGTGTGAAGTTCTCAAAATACCCATAATTGGTGGTTTAGGAATATGTGAGGCCCCCTTAATTCTTGTACACAAATATAGGGAACACACATCAAATGCAGCGATAGAGAAAATTTCAGGTTATCTTCATCCATTTAGTCTTGAACTTTGTAATCAATATCCTCTACAACCGAGTTCATAGACACTGGGATTTTGATTATCTATTTCCAAGATCAGTTGGTGAGAGTGTTTAGTTTCTTGTGATTTTAGTGTTGGGTTGGGACAATGTTGTAGATAGATTAGCCTGGAGCGCATGTTAGAGCTCGAGGAGTCGATCTCGGCTTGATCTTCATGCTTTAGTGACATGCTATTGACAGGATCATTAAACATGGCTCTTCAACCCACAATTGATCTTAGGTCTTCAGATCTATTTGAGTTCTCCTAGAATAGGCTCAATTTGATCTTAGTATCAACATAATTCTATTTTAGTATTTCATTGGACTTGGTTTGATCGAATCCAGTTGGATCTCCTTCACCCCAACTAACCAGCCTCAGTTTCCTTCAACAATTATAGTCATTTCAAACAATCAAGTTTAATCCAATATATCAGTCAATGAATACGTTCAGTCACTTTTAGTGCTTTGTTTTCCCCAATATTAATTTATCTTACATAGTCGATCTTAGTTAGTGGATCACAATTGAATAAGGATGGAGGTTCATGGTGAAAAGGGTTATGTCTATGTCCCATCACAGGATCTGTGATTCATAGTTGTAGAAAACCATAGACACAGGGTCTGGAGGATATCTAGAAGCAGGGGATACATAGATGTAGATGGAGATATTCATGGAAGTAGTGTATTATCACAGGTGTAGATTATTTAAGAGTTGGTGTCCTAGAACCAACTGGTTTTACTTTTATTACATAGATATTTAATGTATTATTATATATTGTTCATTGTTTTTCATGACTATAATGTAATAACATCCTAGAGTATTTGTTTCATTGATAAGGTCACGACAGTTCCCCGCTATGATGAGAACCTTGAAATGCTATAAAAATATTTTTAAATATAGTTTTTTGGTTGGATGAAATGATATGATGGGACACATGGCATGCAAACTGTCAGGTGCGAGTACTCGTAAGCAGATGAGACTTCCTCTCATAAAGTTCTCACATGGTAATCTCCAAGATAGGAGATTATGAGAACAGACCCGCTAGTAGGAATTCCGCATGTTTTGGTGTCATTGTATATTTCTATCTGCGAGCATGTGTAATGATACTTAGATTTTAAGATTATCATTAATACATGTCACAATTTACGCACTTTGATTTACTGACAAAAACCATCACACTGAAAATTGGTGGGAAGTAGGGTATGTTGGGTGTATCACGAGTGACATGTTATTAATGGATAAGGCGAGGAAGGATTTGTCCCTTCTATTTATGGAAGTTGATATCTCGGACCTTTTATTGAAATTGAACCGTCGCGTGAAATTCCATAACCATGGTGTAACGACTAATTTATTTTAGGTAGTCAAAGAACGACGTATCAAGCATAAAATTTGATAACACAATCATGAAACCTACTTGATGAGATATTGTAACAAAGGGATTATATTACACAGTGAGAGTTCGTATGTGTATGTCATTGTTGCGACTTTACGTTCTTTCTCTTGGGTGCCTTGACCCATTTCTAGAGAGTACTCTTGGACTTTAGGCTAGCCCGCCTAATGCCAATGAGAAAGAATCCAAGAGGGTCACACACTAAGTGTTTTTTGTGGTCTTAGTTAAATTATATTTTAATTTAATTAATAAAATAAATATTATTTTCAAGATTGTGGAATAATTTTATTCAAGTTAAAATGATCTCATACATTAAATAAAATATTTTTTTTTATTTTACTGAACATTTAATAAATATTTATATACTAGTTTGTAAATAAAATATTTATTTCAGAGAATAAATTATTTATTTATTTTATCGGGTGTTCAATAAATGGAAGTGGAATTCGAGCGAACCAAGGTTGTTCCGGTAGTAAAATAATTATTTTCAAGATGGTAAATAATTATTTAACTAGTTGGCACAAAATAAAATAGCACTGCTATTATTTTGTGATGCATAATTTTATTTATAATTCCGTTTTGCGCAAGTTGGTGCACTATAAATAATGACGCGGTATTATTATTAAATTCATGGGTTTTCTCTAAGTTCATGAATGTATTTAATTATTGCTATGCAATTAAATATTTTTACAGAAATTCCATGTATATAAAAAGGCAAGTACCCCTATTGTGCCATACGCCACACCACATGCCTGGTGAATTGAGAATTATTGAGCCAAAAAATTTCTCCCTCAATTCCTCTTCTCTCCCCTCTCAAGAACCAGAGACGTTCTTCAAGGCCAAAGAACAAGCAATCAAGAACGACCGACAAAAGACACTCACTTCACCATGCTAGCACCCGACGAACAAGTAGTGTTGATTGGAGGCCATCAGAGCATGTGTGGATCACCGCTAGAGGGATTATAGTTTGGATCCTTACAAGCATAATGAGATAATTTGGAAGGGTCAATCTGGATAATCAACATCACCAACGAAGAAAAATACCAAAGACACAAGTATTATTTTTCTTTATGGAATTAATTAAATTAATTATAAGCATGATGTGAAAGATCCTCTCCAAAGGTTTCGGGCCTCTTTCTTCTTTATCTAAATCTTTGATTATATTACATGGAGACTGGAATTCAATGTCGTATTGATCCTGAAATAATCATTGATCATGGTAAAAATCAAAATTGGGTGTCGTCCCAACCACACTTCTGCTGTGCCCGGGACCTTCAAGCGGTATCAGAGCAGTTACATCATATTTTATAATTATTCGAATATTTCATTGATGAATTACGCATTTAATAATTTAGTTGTTTTAATTCAAGTTAAATGTTATTCAAATTTAAATATTGAGATCTATTCCTCCTCTTTAGTTTCTCATTCACCTTACTGAAATGATATTTTCTTTTTAATTTTGATTAAAATAAAACAGAGGATCTCATCTGGAGGTGCTAAAGCTTCCTGGTCGTACAACACCATAACACACGACGTGTATTCGGTAGTACATTCCATGTAGTCAAGATTCAATACATCAGAGCAGTATTCCAAACAAAGCCGTGTGTTGGAGTCTTTTTTAAGTCTTAAATGACTCTATGTGTTGACCAGGAACAGGTGGCCCCTGGTTTCCAGATTACACACCGTGTGGCCCAATGGAAATGACATGTAGTCCCTTCAGGTTAGGGTTGGACCATATACCCCGTACATGGATTTCCCAGCTAGAGACTGTGTAACAAGGAACTATATGGTGTGTGGCCCACTGGACATGCCGTGTACTCCAAAGATTTCTGAAGTACACTCACACGTCGTTTCCCTGGTCGTGTACTTCGGATAGACGGTGAAAAAAAGTACACACCGTGTAGTTGGAACTACACATCATGTACTCATCCAAATTACGCTGATTTATTAAAATTTATTATTATAATATAAAAACCCTTGAGACGTGTACCATCGTGCGGATGTACAGATGAGGCACAACATGTGATAAGTGTTTTATATATATGTGTTTAATTTAAAATCTATGTAATGTTCATTTCTACTCATTGGGTAGTTATGAATAGGAATTCACCAGGTTTCCTCCAAGGTATAAGTTACGTACAAAGATAATTTTAAATGAATTTATTTGTTTAAAATTATGATGGATGAGAATCCCAAGGAAATTTAGAAAAGTATTTAAGATAAAAGAATTGATTAATTAAAGATGATAATTAATTGATTCGATCATGATTTATCTTAAATGAGAATGATTAAAGAATTTAATGCTTGTTTTATTTATGCGTAAACGTCGTTTCATTTATGGATGATCATGAGCTAGACCAAGACCTTCGTATGTGGATGGTTTCTTTTAATTTATTTATTTAAATTAAATTTGTTGGAATGTGAGCCTTCTCCCTATTAATATGTAGGGCCTACATGCCCAAGGTTTCTTTTATGTAAAACCCCTTTTTACCCCTCACCTACATATGAGTTAAAAAGGCATATTTAATGGATGGAACTCCCAAGCTAGTGGAGGTGGTTCAAGATGGAGCTGAGACGAAACCAATTCTAGGAGATACAGAGATGGACAGGTGGAAGCTGTATACATGAACCCAAAAGGTTCATGTTGTTTCTCCCCTAGTCCAGGGTTAGTTTATCAACCTCTAGATAAACTAACCATTATAAAATCTCATGATCATGCCATTTAATTTATTTTATTTCTATCAGTTGTGTGGTTTATCATTATGGATGTGTTGTCACAATCACATAATTACTGAATTATATAATAATTCAAGATGGAACTAAAATAAACCAGAATTATGCATAAATATTATCAAGACATGGTTAATCACTTATGTAAGTTCCACTTAATATTAACAATCATGTGATAATGATAATAAGCAATTCAAGCATACACTACAACATAAATTGGGTTTAGCGGCGGTTTTGTGGTGGTGGTTCACAAAACCACCGTTAAATGATTTCCGAAAAAGGTTTCACGGCGGTTTTTAATAAACCGCCGCTAAAACCAATTTTTTTTAAAAAATACCGACCCTTACCTACCCCGACCACTGTTTCCCCCAACCCTCCCGACCCCTCGGGCTCCCTTCTTCCCGCAACCCCCCCGGCGATCCCGTGACTTCTCTGGCGAACACGACCTCCGTCTCCGGTGACCCCGCGACCAGCGTCTACGGCGGAGCCCGTGACCAGAGACCCCAGCAACCCACAACCCCCCTTCTCCTGGTGACCCTTCTCACTGTGACCACGACACCAAAATGATTTTTCCATTGTGGTAAAATTTTTCATCTTTTTTTACAATATTTTTTGCAATATATGTTTATTATTTGATTAGAATGTTTGTTACTCCAAGTTTTAGCATGTTAATTTGAATAAAATTGTTAATTTGATAACCAATTCATGTTTAATTGAAATTTTTATTCCATGTGTTAATGGAATTGGATAATGAAAATGAATATGAAAATACTTATTAATGATCATAATAAAGAGGTATGTTAATGGAAATTTTCATCCTTAAAATTCAATGAAACATGAAGTTTTGATTGAAATAAAATTTAAATAATTAATAGGTTATGGTAGCTAATTCCATATGTTTCTCATAGTTTTAACCTATGATCCAAAATAGAAATAAAACTGGTTGTTTGATAAAGATAACTGTTTGGGGTCGAGCGAGCCTATTTTCATGTGATGTTCAGATACATTGTTTCTAGGGCCTATTTTCCCCATTGACTCTTTTTATTGTTTATTTACTTCTATATTTTCATTTTAATTGAGTATTTTTATATGATTCTTTTTGATCTTGGGATGGATGAAGATTGAAGGTATATGGTTAATAAGACTTGGGTTTTTGGTTTCAGTTGGCACCTGATATGGTGGATGCATGGTGACATGCATGGTGTATCGGGATTGATGGAATGGGTTGAACATGTGATTTCCCATTATTATGTTAAAATATAGGATAATTTCTTATGAAAAAAACTTATTTAAATTCAGTTTGTGATTTCCCATTATTTATTGGAAATGGAACCTTTAGTGGTGTCCTTGGTAGAGACTCTTATGTAAGGGTAGCATGGGACTTTTTTGAGTTGTCTTGGAATATAACCACACACATTATCCATAGACCTCCTTTTTAATGATGGATAAGTTGATTGAATTTTGAGACTAGTGAATTTTGTAATCATAACATGGTGTTAGGTTTGATGCATTCTCATTTTAAGTTGATATCCTTTGGTAGGTAGTGCCCTTATAACATTAATACCTTTATATTACAAGGAGTTTTCTGATGCTCGGTTTTGTTCAGGTGTCGTTTCCCCTCATATGACTCTTTAGTTCTAATGAAACCTTTTTTTGGGTGGTTATTGTGTTTTTGGCCATTTTTATTTTCATGAGTATCCAGAAATGCTCAATTTCAGTAGGATAGGCTTACCTCAAGCATTGTCATCTTCTTTTTAGGTCGCATGAACCTTTATTTTCCTCAATATTGGACAACATTGTATGATTTCATTCATGTTGATGGTCGTATGAGTCAATATGATGTTAGTTTAAATCTATTTTATGTACCTTCTAATTATTTAATGCATAGGGTGGAAAAACTATGTATAGTAATCAGGATGTGCCAATTTCTTATGGAACCTATGGTAACATGCTTACATCTATGTTTTTCCTATCGAGTTTTAAATGTTGTAATGAATTTATGGAGTTCGGTTAAATCATTGAACCATGGGCTGTTTTTTAAGGTGTCAGGTCATCTACAGAGTTGAGTGACCTGTGAATTAAATAATCAACCATGTCTCAAAGCATTGGAGGACTTCAAAAAGAATAAGGTGTTTTGGCATGCTGTTCGGTTTGGTTTTGGCCCTCTTTATGATTGTTATGACATAATGAGTGTTCTTGAGGGGAGAATCAAACGTATTTTTGATGTGAATATGATATAGATAACTTATTATTGGCTGATATATCTCTAATTTTGATAAATAGGACACTCCAAAGGTGGGGATAATCTTGTCATTTTTTTAAACATTTGTCCTTCCTGGTAGAATGTTCACAACCTAAGATGTCAATTGAAAAATGGAATTTTTTTCTAGAATTTCTTTTGATCTCTCATGTCTTAAATCTCTTCAGTTATTTCTTAGAAATACGACTTTGATATGGTTGGTTGTGTATGAAACCATTGTGAAACATCATTCCTCTTGGAGGACATCTAAGGTCAAGACTAAACAATCACATAATGTCTCAGGTTTAAAATGCATTATGATCGGTTTCAATCACACATCAATGGGGTGTTGTTTGAGGCAACATAAATGTGTGATCGGCAGTGTTATGATAAGTGTGTAACCTGATATTCTTACAGCTCCTCAATGAGGTGTTGACGCTGTCTCCTATGGACCAGACTTGTTTGGTTGGTCTGAAGTGGTAAATGTGATCAATGAATCATCTTTATTATATTATGCATACTTTATGATCAATGGGTCATATTTATTATATTATGTTTCTGTAATCTTACACTATCATATATTTTGTGTAGGCACATTGTGATATACATGGATAAAAGATTGATCACATTATCAAGGAACACACCTTAGTATGTTAAGGGATTGAATGAGTTTTTATATTTTGCAATTTCTAATCGATCCGTTGAAGGGAGAATAAAATGTCCATGTCCTAAATGTAAATTCAGAACATGGTTGAAGAGAGATGAAGTTTATGAACATTTAATACTGAAGAAATTCCCTGGTCAATATTTTTGTTGGATTTGGCATGGAGAATCGAATGTTACAGAAAGATTGAGCACTGATGTTAATCCACAGAATGAGGTCCCAAGTTCTTCGACAATGGAAAATTAAATGAAAAACCTAAAAAATGATGCATTCGGCACTACAAGACACCAATATCAGCATCAAAACATATTAGAACAACCAGAAGAGGGTGCTACAAATTGTAATGTGAAAAGTGATGTTTTTGAGACTTTAACACAGGTAGATCAAGGTTGTAACATATCATTGGATCCTCCTCTTGATTCTGTGGAGCCAAATGTAAGAGAAAACTTCACTGAGGAAAATGCATTTCATGATTTAGTTGAAAATGGAAATCAAGAGTTGTATAGTGGGTGTTTGAAATATTCAAAGCTTTCATTTCTACTGAAGTTGTACCATATCAGATGTCTATGTGGAATTACAAATAAAGAACTGTCCATGATATTGGAATTGATTCGTGATGCATTTCCTGAAGCAAAAATCCCAGAATCTTTTTATGACATGAAAAAATTTGTTAACAAGCTTGGTCTGAATTATATAAAAATACATGAGTGTCCCAATGATTGTATTCTTTATTGGGGAGAGGATTCAAGTAGACAGAATTACAAGAAATGTTCTTCTTCTAGATGGCAGGCAAAGGGTGATGTTGGAAGTCTGAATGAACATAATTTCATTGAGAAGATGAAAAGGAACACACCAGCAAAGGTTTTGCGTTACTTTCCTTTAAAGACTCGATTGAAAAGATTATTCATGTTTTCGAAAACCGCTGCATACATGAAGTGGAATTCTGTAGATAATAACAATGATAGGTTAATGAGACATCCATGAGATTCTAAACCGTGGAAGTCATTTGATTCATTACATCTAGATTTATCAGCTGATCCTAGGAATGTTTTATTGGGATTGGCTACTGATGGATTCAACCCATTTGGGACTTTGAGTACTAGTTATATCATTTGGCCAATTGTTTTGATCCCTTATAATTTGCCTCCGTGGATGTGTATGCAACAAACATCTATTATCCTTTCGATGATTATTCCTGGAAAACAAATGCCTAGAAATGATATTGATGTATACTTGCAGTCTTTGATTGACGAATTGCAGGAGTTATAGAGCAACGATGTTGATAAATTTGATTCTTCTTCTAAAACAATGTTCAAAATGCATGCTGCTTTAATGTGGACCATTAGTGACTTCCCTGGGCTTGGGAATTTATCTGGTTGGAATACTTAAAAGGGTTTGGCTTGTCCTGTTTGTAACTTTGATTTTGAGCCCAAACAGCTACCTCACAGTAGAAAATGGTGCTTCTTGTGTCATCGAAGATTTCTCGATGCATCTCATATATTTCGGTTGAACAGATCAAAATTTAATGGTTCCAGTGATCATAGACCACCTCCAAAGTTGTTAACTGGTTCTGAAATATTGACAAAGCTTGAAAATGTTGAAATAGAATTTGGGAAGGTTCATCATTTGAATGATAGAGGAAAATAGGTCCAAAGGGCATCGTCAAGAGAAATCGGAACGCAACAATGGAAGAAAAAAAGTATATTCTTCAAACTTCTATATTGGGAATTTAATTTGTTGTGGCATAATCTTGATATGATTCATATTGAGAAGAATGTATGTGATAATTTGATTTTCACATTGCTTAATGAGCATGGAAAGTCGAAGGATCATCGAAAGCAAAAATGGTATATTATGTGAATGATGTTGTCAATGAAGGGTGGAGTGTAGTTGCTCACGTAATACAAAGAGATTTGTATGATATGGGTGATGAAGTGGATAATTTTACCTCTGAAATTGAATTTAATCAACAACAGGAAACAAAATTATTTGTCCATCATGATATTGAAAATATTAGTCTAGCAAGGATGAATTAAGTGGATCCAGCAATGGAGGAGGAAACCAACATAATTGAAGGGGAAAATTATTGTATGTACAATTATTTATTTATTCAGCAACCACTTGTTTCATTTCTACAGTCATTCATTATCATTGTTATATATATTTTGTCTGTTAGTACTGGGCATCTATTATCATTTTTAAATTTTTTTTTCTACATAATTTTTTTGAAATATATATTCTGAACTTAATTTTAATTTATTAAATGATAAGAATTCCAAGGAAGAATCGGTATACTATTTCAACTAGTTCTGTGACAGATGACGATCCATCTGGCTCCCTCCCCACGACATCTGAGGCACTAGCTGCCTACACTCCTGCACCATCTCCCCCTACACCATCTCCCCCTGCACCATCTCTCACACCATCTTTGGATGTCCCATTAGAGGGTGAGTCGTGGACTCCCCCTTCAGGATCCTCAGTAGTGGGGCAGCGACACGCCCATTCCAGTTCATCACGGGCGTACTGGAGTGTCACTGTCATAGGTACAAATTTTAATTAAATAAATTTCTTGCATTTTGTTTATACTAATTGTTTTCTCATTGAAGATGAAAAAAATACAACCGTGGAGAAAAACATAAAAAGTGCAGATGTTTGGAATATGTCTGGCAAAAAGATAGTCGTGCTATTTGATTCTTATGGGGTCCTGACGGATGACACCGCGAGGTTACTTGGTCAGATTCTAGGTCAGCTGGTAGCAGAGCCCATTTCCCTTCCTATTTCATATGATGATTGTAGACATATGCCTCCAAGATGGAAAAATGAAGTTTTTGATTCACAAATAAAGGTAAATTTATTACATTATGGTTTAATTGAATATCATGTTACTAATATGTTCAAAATGAATTTCTGTATACAGATGTTCTTCCACTTCACAGTTGCTGATGTGATAGCACGGAAGTGGATGTTGAAAAATCTAGGTAAGAAATGGAAATATTTCAAATGGAGATTGTGGTTTGATGTCAACAATACCTCGTTGACTGTGCAACAAATGTATGAGAAGCTACCCAGTGGGGTACCGAAAGAACAGTGGAAAGTTTTTATTGATAGACATCGTGATGAGAAGCAGATGGTATTGAAATATATATTATTATATTATCCTCATTTTAGATTTATACATGTATATGAAGAGGACATGACATTTAATACATTAATATTAAATTTCATTTTATTTATTTCAGGATCTCTCAAGAAAGAATGCTTGAAATCGGGCTAAGCAAGTCATCCCTCACACTGCGGGCTCAGAAAGATTTTCTAGAATCCGAATGACATTGGTAATCTTTTAGTTAGTTTAAATATTTATAAGACAGTATTATTTGTTTAATATATTGAATTATTGATTTATCTTTTCTTAATGTAGTCGCAGAGTGTAGGGCACGAAGCATCCCGAAGTGAACTGTGGTTGGATGTTCACAAGAAATCAGATGGAAGTTTTGTTAATGAACCTGCTAAAGAAGTTGGGGGTATGAAGTCAATTTGTTATTATAATAACTTATTATCAGTTTTTAATGTGTTAATATATATTGATATTTGATTGATAGGAAAAAATTAAAGAACTATGGGATTCTAATCCTACACAGTCCTACTCAGTCTCTTAGGATGACTCGGTTGGTAAAGTCCTTGGGAAGGAGCATCTTGGTAGAGTGCGTGGGATGGGTTTGGGTCCCGTACCATCTGAGGTTTTTAGCAGGCCACCAGGGATGGCAGCTGCATCTACTCCTGTCTTTAGTCAGCCCATACCTATAGATGCTCAGAAATAGATTGTTTCTCTACGAAACACAGTTCACCAGTAGGGGGATCAGATATCTGCTTTGCAGAAAGAGTTGATTGAAATACGTCAGCATATGAGCAGATATGCCCCCAGTGGTAGTGCATCGACTGGTGGTATGCAGGTAAATCACAAAAAATCAAAATTATTTAGTTTGATAACTTTCATTGGTTTTAAGTTTTAATATAAATATGCAACAGTGTTTAATTTTCAATATAATGTTCTTACAGGTGACAACAGAAAGTGGTGATGAAGATGGAGAGGGTGAAGATGCATCATCGGACCATGAGTAGTTGTATTGTTCATATGTTGAACAAATATGGGAACAATTGGTTTGTATATGTAAAATTTGTGGCATATAGTTGCTGCCAAACATTTTCATGTCCTAAAATTTTCTTGATTTATCTTGTTTCCTTTTATGCATTTTATTGATTTCTAATGTTTCTTTTTATGTATTGATTTCTCGAGTGTGGTATACATCATTCCATTTAGGCCTGTGTTTGAATTGGTAGTTGAGATTTTTGATGACTAGGAGTTAAACCCATTGTTGATGTGTTGAACAAATTAGGTCATTTCACATGTTATACTATTTTGAATTTGAAATAAGTAATATTATCTTATGTTGAGATGGCTTTACAATATTTTAGTGTTGAGGGGGTAGTGGATTCATCAAATGTAAGAGTTCATAGTTTATCAATCTAATTCCATGTTAATGGATTCACATTAGTAATCCACCTCTTGTAGAGATGTATGATAAATTCATCTATGATAATGATGTTTGGGATGATCCCCAACAAACAACAATTTTAGTGAAAGAGATGCTTATTATTGTGAAGTAGAAATTTAGGAAGGAGCTGAAAATGTGTTTTCTCATTTCTTTTAAAGATTGGATCCATATTTTTATTTATTACAGCAGGGACATGCCAACTACCATACACCATCATCAGTTACCTTCTCAGTAAGTCAGAAATAGTTCTAGCTCATATTTTCCTATCATAAAAGATAGGGATTATAAATCATGATTATACTAAGTGAATTTTAAGATCTCCTTAGACCTTAGGCTAAAAGGTATTATATCCATGTTTTTAATGGGTGGAGTTTCCTAGATTGGGTTATGCATTTAGGTATTAGTGTCAGTACTTTGGTGATGGTGGGGAGTATTGTGGAAAAAAATACCACAATTTGGTAGTGTTTATCCTTTCACATATTTATCAACTCTAGGGAAACATAAAATAAGGTAGGATTACTTACATTACTAGGGGTACTCTCTAGTTTTTTTTTTGGTTTGACAAAGGATCACTTTTATTTTTATAAATATTAAAATTCCACTAGGATCCCCAATCCTTTATCTCTCCCAATTTTTTTTGAATATATCGGGAGTTCGGACAATGTCACAAAGCCCCAATGAGGTTAAATATGAAATTATCCAATCATTCATCTTCTATTTTATCCCTTTTCATGCACCAATTGGGTCGATTATTGATAACTATAGTGGTTCCCTTGATGAAAGGTCGTACATGGTCTATCTTTGGGAAGGGGTACTTGATGCCACGATGGATGAGTTAATTATTTTAAAACCTTATACAACCTAAGAATTCAATCATTATTTTGATTTCACCCTAAGTGTCACCCCTCTTCTTTTGGAGGACCATTGGAGGAGTGACATCCTATTTTCATCCATCGATTTTGGATAATGCTGACATGTTAGAATATCGAAGCTGAAATCATACATCCGCTTGCTGATGCTCCTGCCTTCCTTTCACAAGATTATTCCCAAGAGTGGGTAACATCTTGACTCTATGGTGTGATACGGTAGTTGGTACATCATGTGGATCATTGTTTTTCCTCACCAGAAGCATTGTTAGTGGTGACGATGGAGATGATCAAAGATCTGGGTGAGAAATCATGAAATAAAACTCATTATAGTGATGACTACCCTAATGGTTAAATAGACTTTATTGATGAAATTAATCTTACATCATAGGATACATATGATATGCTTGTTGAGATAAGGTCATATGAGGCTTATTCTCATTCTTCCTCATTGAGTCAACTAGTTATTACTCCTCTTTCCACACATACTTCATTAGACACACAGGTTGAGGCACAAAATCGGAAAATATTTTAGTAAATTCATGGCTTTATCACTCATACCCACATAGAAATATTCCACAACCAAGGGGAACACATTTATAAATTATTTAATGACTTGTGTGCTGGTGGTTTTGACCGACAACCTCTATATAAAATTATGAATCAAATTGTTTTAACTCAGTATGATTTGGAGACATGTGAAATATATTTTCATGATCTTATAGATGAGGATCCTCTTTCTAGGAAGATAAGGGAGTCCTTAGAGGAATTAGAGCAAGTTCATAATTATATATTCAAATTGTATGATCACATGGATTCTTAGACTATACAGATATGGAGATGTGAGGAAATCACAGCTCATCTAAGGAAAAATATTTTAATATCATCATGTTTCTTGGAAACTACCTAAAAGAGGGTTGTGGAGTTGATGGATTTGGTCAAGAATCTTCATCGTAGAGTGAAATATGAAGAAGGGGGGTGATCGGAACTCTAGTGTTCGATTGACACTTCTTTCCAAACCTTTTCCGACATTTCATGTGTGATTGATCATATTTTATCATAGTTAAAAACTTGTAATTCATTCCATTTTTTATGAAACATCAGAGATACTTCAAAATGTGGAGATTCCTCCCTTTTTTTAAATTATTAATGATTGAATTTTTTAGACATTCTACATTATTATCCCTCTTCCTTTAATTCACGATATGAATGTTGTTTCTAAAATATGGTATTTATGGTTTGATTTGTCTTTCAGGTTAGTGGTGTAGCGGAAGAAGATTTTTTTTCTAGTCAACTGTTCATGGTGGTTTAAACCGCCGCTAAATGTACATCAGCGGCGGTTTAAACCGCCGCTAAACGGTGAAAACTTCCGTGAAATGTAAGAAAAAATTACGTTTCATGGTGGTTTTAACTACCGCTAAATAGTTTCATAATAGGGGCTCATTCTACGGCAGTTCTCATGACTTCAACAACGGTTTTATAGCCGCTGGATTTGAGTTTATTCGCGGCAATTATAACCGCAGTGAATAAACTGATGTCTAGGGCTCGTAAAAACCGCCGCTAAACTCAGGTAAACCGCCGTGATATGAGGCAGCTACAACGCTTTCCATAAACTGCCGTGAAACGGAAATAACCACCGCTAATAGATTACCGACAACGTATTAGGAGGTGGTTTACAGAAACCACCGCCAAACCATGTAGCGGCGGTTTAAACCGCCGATAAACGCAAACAAAAAAACCGCTGCTAAATGGCGATTCTTTTATAGTGATAATAGATAAAAATCCCTCAAATAAAATATTAAGTCATAAGAATCCTTCCTTTACTTGATTAAAAGTCAAAACTCAATAAAACTATGTGTTTGAAAAACCCTTATTGGGACTCTTACTTTTATACGGGAAGCCCTTATGAAAGGATTCGGGTTGGCTTAACCATATTAAATCAAGAGGATTAGCCCTTGCTACACTTGCTGTAATATTGGAGGCAAGAGTTGAGGAAATCCAAAGTCATGATTTCAGGATTGGGGAGTCCACTCAACATATTAAGGAGCTGTAAGCCTGTAGTTGGAAAAGACCTTCCTACCTAAATACCTTCTAATAGATTGACCAACCCTTGTTGGGGTTATGAGAAGGGGAATATGGATCCTTGCCACTAAAATGTCATGGAAACCAGACATTCCAAGTTCAATGGTGAGGGACATTGGGACTTGATAAAATAGTGGGAGACTTAATAAAATTTATTATTTCTCATAAAATGTAATCAAGAAAGTACTAATGATCTAATATTTTAATTGTATAATAAAAATGACAAGCTCATCAACCACACTATCCCTGCGATCAATTTTGGATAAAGACAAAATCTTCATCGGCAGTAACTTCCATGAATGTTTTAGACGCCTTTGGGTTATCCTATGCCATGAATGGAAGCCTTACGTGCTGGAGTCAGCATTACCTGATCTGCCTTCCAAGGAGGCGAGTGATGAGGATTTTCTGGTCTATTAGAAACATATGAACGACGTGGTTGATGTTTGATGTTTGATGTTATAATCAATGTATAGTGAGCTCATGAAGTCTCATGAAAACATGGACGCTTATAGCATGCTCAAGAACCTCCTTGGTCTTTACTAGGAGAGAGAAAGACAAGAAAGTTTTGAGATATCTAAGGCACTCTTTCAGAGTAAGCTTGGAGAAGGTGCCCCAGCTGGGCCTCATGTATTCAAGCTCATTGGCTACATTGAGCACCTGAAGGTTCTAGGATTTAAACTCCCCGAAGAACTGGGAACTGATCTCATTATTGCATCACTCCCTCATAACTTCTCTAAATTTGTTGTCAATTTCAATATGAACAACATTGAGAAGTCTCTATCTGATCCTCTTATCCTCATTGGCCAAGTGGATAAAGATATATAGCATGAAAAGCCTTCTGTCCTTATGGAGAATAAGAGGAAAGGGAAGGCAAAGAGATTTAATCCCAAATCTTCTTCATGACCTTACAAGAAAAGGGAGATCAAAGGGGAGGCAAGGGAACAAGAGGATGTTTGTTTCGCATGTGGCAAGAAGGGCCACTGGAAGAAGAACTGCACCTAGCCTAAAAAGCAAGGGGAAGCTTCAGGTGCATTTTTTATCAAATGCAATCTACAAATTGGGTATTAGATAAATCTTGTGGTTCTCAAATATGTATCCAAATAGAGGAACCAAGTAGATTCAGGAAGATTGATCGGGGGAGGTAGATCAACGAGCAGCCAACAGAGCCAGACTTGCTGCTGTAGCTGTTGGGGACTACAACCTCACATTGCCAACTAGGATGATCTTGGTGTTAAAGGGTTGTTTTTATGTGCCTTCTATAACCAAAAATATAATTTAGGTATCCAGACTAGATATAGACGGATTTGTTTTCAAGTTTGTATAATAGTGTTGCTTCTTTTATAATGATATCATTTGTTTTGGTAGGGAACATTTATACAATGGTCTTTATGTGTTGGATTACATAGACCAAGTAATGGAAATCGATGACAAAGATACTTCACATGACTCATACCACACCCAAATTTGGAATCATCGATTAGGTCATGTAAATGAGAAACTCTTGACAAAGTTACATCAAGATGGATATTTAGATTCCTTTGAACTAAAACCACGTGGCGTATGTCATGCATGTTTACAAGAAAGAATGACCAAAGCCCTATTTGGTTGGAAAGGTGAAAGGGCTAAAGAGCTTCTTGAATTGGTTCATACCGATGTGTGTGGACCATTTCCAGTTGAAGAAAGGGGTGGGTACTCATACATCATAACTTTAACTGATGATTTTAGTAGATATGGATATATCTACTTAATGAGGTATAAGTCAGATTCCTTTGATAAGTTCAAGGAATACAATAATGAAGTTGAAAACCAGCTTGGTAAGAATATTAAGAAACTCTGCTCAGACTGAGGTGTGGAATATCTTAATTAGGACTTCATTGATTACTTACGAGAGTTTGAGATCCTATCCCAACTCAATCCTCCTTACACACCTCAATGGAATGGTGTAAGTGAAAGGAGGAACCACACCTTGTTAGACATGGTGAGATCAATGATGAGTCATGCAAGTCTTCTATTATCCTTTTAGGGATATGCGTTACAAACAGCAGCACACATACTAAACCAAGTACCAACTAAATCGATAAATGGTATTACATATGAGTTCTTTAGTGGAAGAAAAGCCATGTTATCAAATTTAAATGTGTGGAGTAGAGAAGAATTTGCTAAGGCCTCTTCAAGTAATAAACTCATTCCCTGAGGCACAAAGTTCACCTTTATAGGATACCCGAAGGAAACAAGGGGATATCACCTACACAACCACTTAGAGAAAAAGGCTATAGTGGAAAGACATGCCATATTCCTTGAGAGGGATAACATCTCCAAAAGATATAGTGGGGGTGAGATAGACTTCGATGAAGTCGAGGCTCATGGTGCACAAGAGTTGGTACAAGAACAGATTCCACAAAGCCCCGTGGAAGAAGAATATGTTCCACAGACACAAGTACTACATAGGAGTACAAGAGAGGTTAGAGAACCATAATGGTACATTTTTCTAGTTACTGAGGATGGTGACTACTTGTTAGTTGATAATAATGATCCTCTAACCTACAAGGAAGCAGTAAGTGGCACAAATGTTGCCAAGTGGAAAGAAGACATGAATTCTAAAATGGATTCCATGTACCTAAACCAAGTCTATATTTTGGTATATAATCCATTTGATGTAAATAATGTTGGTTGAAAATTGGTATTAAATAAGAAACTGGACATGGGAGGACAAGTCAGTACCTATAAGGCATGACTTTTTGCAAAAGGTTTTAAACAGCGTCAAGGAATTGACTACGATGAAAGCTTTTCACAAGTTGCAATGCTGAAATCCATAAGAATTCTACATTCTATTACATCTTACCATGACTATGAGATTTGGAAAATGGATTTCAAAACAACATTCCTTAATGGGAACCTTCAGGAAGATGTCTACATGACACAACCTGAAGGGTTCATGACTCCAAAGGATACCAATAAGATATGCAAGTTTCTGAAATCCATTTATGGATTAATGCAAGCATCCAGGTCATGAAACAATCATTTTGATGAATCCATAAAATAATTTGGTTTTATCAAAAAATGAATGTGATACTTGTTTCTACAAACAGTTTAGTGAGAGTGCAATCATTTTCTTAATAGTATATGTTGATGACATATTACTCATTGGAAACGAGATACCAGTCTTGCAGTTTGTTAAGGAATGGTTGAATCAATGATTCTCCATGAAAGACTTGGGTGAGGAAACGTATATTCGTGGGATCAAGATACATCATGATAGATCCAAGATATTGTTGGGCCTAAGTCAAAGTACATACATTGATAAGATACTGAAGAGATTCAGTATGGAATAACCCAAGAGGGGATTGTTTCCAGCGTCACATGGAATTCGTCTTTCAAAGAAAATGTGTCCTCAGACACATGAGGAAATAAAGATAATGTAAAGGAATCTATATGCATCAGCGATTGTGTCAGTCATGTATGCCATGCTATGTACTAGGCTGGACGTCGCCTATGCATTGAGTGCAGTAGACAGATATCAAGCTGACCCAGGTGACCGCCATTAGATGGCAGTCAAGACTATCCTAAAGTATCTGAGGTGTACTAAGGATATGTTCCTTGTTTATGGAGGAGATAAGGAACTGTTCATCAGATGATATGTAGATGGAAGTTCTTGGTTGATCAAGATGACATGAAGTCACAATCGGGATACATCTTCACTTTGAATGGAGGTGCATTGAGCTAGAATAGCTTAAAGCAGAGTGTGGTTACAGATTCTACAGCAGATTCCAAGTATATCGCAACTTCTGAGGCAGCTAAAGAAGTAGTTTGGATGCAAAGCTTCGTCTATGAGCTAGATTTGATACCTATAAGTAAAGATACCACCACACTGTACTGTGATAATACTACAATGGTGGCTCCCACAAAAGAGCCAAGGTCACATCACCGGACAAAGCACATACTTCGGAAGTATCATCTCTTGAGGGATTTTTCTCTAAGAGGTGAAGTGACAGTGGGTAGTATTTCCATGGAAGACAACGTGGCGGACCCCTTGACTAATGCCTTGACTCAGTAGAAACATAATCATCATGTGAGGTCTTGCGGACTGAAAGTCATAAGCTATTGGCTCTAGTCCAAGTGGGAGTTTGTAAGATTTGGTGTCCTAGAACCAACTGGTTTTACTTTGATTATAATGATATTTAATTTATTATTATATATTGTTCATTTTTCTTTATGACTATAATGTAATAATGTCCTAGAGTATTTGTTGCATTGATAAGGTCATGGAAGTTCCCCACTATGATGAGAACCTTTAAATGCTATAACAATATTCTTAAATATAGTTCTGTGGGTTGATGACATGCTATGATGAGACACATAGCATGTAGACCGTCAAGTGCGAGTACTCGTAAGCAGATGATAATTTTTATAATGAAGTTTTCACTTGTTAATCTCCAAGATAGGAGATTATGAGAACATACCTGCTAGTAAGAATTCCGCATGTTTTGGTGTCATAGGATATTTCTATCTGCGAGCATGTTTAATGATCCTTAGACTTTAAGATCATAATTAATACATGTCAGGACTTACGCACTTTCATTTACTAATGAAAACCATCATGGAGACAGTTGGTGGGAAGTAGGGTTTGTTGGGTTCATCACGAGTGGAATGTTATTAATGGATAAGTCAAGGAAGGATTTGTCCCTTCCATTTATGAAAGTTGATATCTCGTCCCTTTGATTGAAATAAAACCATCGTGTGAAATTCCATGGCCATGGTGTAACAATGAGTTTATTTCAGGTAGTCAAAGAACGACGTATCAAGCATGAAAGTTGATGACACAATCATGAAACCTAATTGATGAGATATTGCGACAAAGGGATTATATTACATAATGAGCGTTCGTATGTGGATGTCATTGTTGCGACTTTACATTCTTTATTTTAGGTGCCTTGAGCCGTTACTAGATAGTACTCTTAGACTTTGGGAAATCCCACCTAATGACAACGAGAAATATTCCTAGAGGGCCACACACTATGTGTTTTTGGTGGTATCGTTTAAATTATATTTGAATTTAATTAATGAAATAAATATTATTCTCAAGACCATGGAATAATTTTATTCAAGTAAAAATGATCACAAAAATTAAGTAAAATATATATTTTTTATTTTATTGAACATTTAATAAATATTTATTTACTAGTTTATAAATAAAATATTATTTAAGATAATAAATTATTTATTTATTTATTTGGGTGTTCAATAAATGGAAGTGGAGTTCAAGCAGGGCAAGGTCGGTCTGGAAGTAAAATAATTATTTGCAAGATGGTAAATAATTATTTAACTAGTTGGCACAAATTAAAATAACACTACTATTATTTTGTGACATGGAATTTTATTTATAATTTTGATTTGCCCAAGTTGGCGCACTATAAATAATGATGCGATATTATTATTAAATGCATGAGTTTTCTCTATGATCATGAATGTATTTAATTGTTTCTATGCAATTAAATATTTTAACTGAAATTCTATGTATATAATTAGGCAAGTACCCCTATTGTTCCATACACCACACCACATGCCTGGTTGAGCCAAACAATTTCTCTCTCGAATCCTCTTCTCTCCCCTCTCAAGAATGAGAGACGTTCTTCAAGGCCGAAGAACAAGTGATCTAGAATGACCGAAACAAGGCACTCGCTTCACCATGCTAGCACCTGGAGAACAAGTGGTGTCGATCAGAGGCCATCAGATTACGTGTAGATCACCGCTAGAGGGATTCTAGTTTGGATCCTTACAAGCGCAAAGAGATAATCGAGAAGGGTCAATCTGAACGATCAACATCATCAAAGAAGAAAAATACCAAAGACAGATGTATTATTTTTCTTTATGAAATTAATTAAATTAATTATAAACATGATGTGCAAGATCCTCTCTAAAGGTTTTGGGCCTCTTTTTTCTTTATCTAAATCTTTGATTATATTCTGTGGAGACTGGTGTTCATCATCGTATTGATTCTGGAATAATCATTGATCATGGTAAAAATCAAAATTGGGTGCCATCTTAACTACGCTTCCACTGTGCCCGGGACCTTCAAGCGGAATCATAGTGGTTACATCATAGTTTATAATTATTTAAATATTTTGTTGATGAATTACACATTTAATAATTTAATTATTTCAATTCAAGTTAATCATTCTGAAAATCTGAATCTCGAGATCTATTCCTCCTATTTCATTTCTAGTTCACCTTATAGAAACAATATTTTATTTTAATTTTGATTAAAATAAAATAGAGGATCACATCCGGAGGTTCCAAAGCTTCCTGGCCGTACAAAACCAGAACACACGACGTGTATTCGGCAATACACACCATGTAGTCAAGATTCAATGCATCAGACTGGTCCTCCAAACCAAGATGTGTGTTGGAGTCTTTCTAAGTCTTAAATGACTCTGTGTGTTGAACAGGAATTGGTGGCACACAGTTTCCGGATTACACGCTGTGTGGCCCAATGGACACAACGTGTAGTCCCTTTGGGTTAGGGTTTGACCGTGTACCCCATACACGGCTTGCCCAGTTGGAGACCGTGTAACGAGAAACTATATGGCGTGTGTCCCATTAGACACACTGTGTACTCAGAAGATTTCTGATGTACACTCACATGTCGTTTCCCTAGGTGTGTACTTTTCATAGACGGTGAACAACATTGAGAAGTCTCTAACCTTGTTTTCAATTTCAATATGAACAACATTGAGAAGTCTCTATCGGATATTCTTATCCTCATTCGCCAATTGGACAAAGATATGAAGTTTGAAAATCCTTATGTTCTTATGTTGAATAAGAGGAAAGGGAAGGCAAAGAGATTTAAGCCCAAAGATTCTTCATGACCTTCCAAGAAAAGGAAGATCAAAGGTGAACCAAGGGAACATGAGGCTATTTGTTTCGAATGTGGAAAGAAGGGCCACTAGAAGAAGAATTGTACCCAGCCTAAGAAGCAAGGGGAAGCTTCAGGTGAGTTTGTTATCGAATTCAATCTATCTGTTTCTACAAATTGGGTATTAGATACAGATTTTGGTTCCCACATATGTATCCAAATACAGGAACCAAGTAGATTCAAGAAGATTGATCAAGGGGAGGTAGATCTACAAGTAACCAATAGAGCCAAACTTTCTGCTGTAGCTGTCAAGGAATACAACCTCACGTTGCCAACTTGGATGATCTTGGTGTTAAAGGGGTTTTTTATGTGCCTTCTCTAACAAAAAATATAATTTCTGTATCCATACTAGATATAGATGGATTTCTTTTCAATTTTGAAAATGAATGTTTCTTCTTTTAAAAAGACATCATTTGTTTTGGTAGTGTACATTTATACAATGGTCTTTACGTGTTGGATTACACAAACCAAGTAATGGAAATCAATGACAAAGATACTTCACCTGACTCATACCACACCCAACTTTGGCATCACCGACTAGGTCATGTAAACGAGAAACGCTTGACAAAGTTACATCAAGATGGATATTTAGATTCTTTTGAAATAAAACCACTTGCTGTATGTCATGCATGTTTACAAGGAAAAATGAACAAAGCCCCATTTGGTGGGAAAGGTGAAAGGGCTAAAGAGCTTCTTGAATTGGTTCATAACGATGTGTGTGGACCATTTCCAGTTGAAGAAAGGGGTGGGTACTCATACTTCATAACTTTTACTGATGATTTTAGTATATATGGATATATCTAATTAATGAGTTATAAGTCGGATTCCTTTGATAAGTTCAAGTAATACAAGAATGAAGTTGAAAACCATCTTGGTAAGAATATTAAGAAACTCTGCTCAGACCAAGGTGGGGAATATCTTAATCAGGACTTTATTGATTACTTATGAGAGTTTGGGATCCTATCCCAAATCAATCCTCCTTACAAACATCAATGGAATGGTGTAAGTGAATGGAGGAAACACACCTTGTTAGACATGGTGAGATCAATGATGAGTCATGAAAGTCTTCCATTATCCTTTTGGGGATATGCGTTACAAACAACGACACACATACTAAACCAAGTACCAACTAAATCGTTAAATGGTATTCTATATGAGTTCTGGAGTTGAAGAAAATCCATGTTATCGAATTTACATGTGTGGGGTAGCGAAACATTTGTTAATGCCTCTTCAGGTAATAAACTTGCACCCGAGGCACAGAGTGTACCTTTATATGATACCCCAAGGAAACAAGGGGATATTACATAGACAACCCCTTAGAAGAAAAGGTTATAGTGGAAAGAAATTCCATATTTCTTGAGAGGGATCACATCTCCAAAAGTGATATTGGGAGAGAGATAGACTTTGATGAAGTCGAGGATCAAGGTGCACAAGAGTTGGTACATGAACAGATTCCACAAAGCCCTGTGGAAGAAGAATCTGTTCCAGAGACACAAGTACTATGTAGGAGTACAAGAGAGGTTAGAGAACCATAATGGCATGGTTTTCTAGTTATCTAGGATGGTGAATCTTTATTAGTTGATAATAATGATCATCTAACCTATAGGGAAGCCGTAAGTGGCACATACATTACCAAGTGGCCAGAAGCCATGAATTCTAAAATGGATTCCATGTACCAAAACCAAGTTTGGATTTTGGTAGATCCTACAGTTGGTGTAAAGCCTGTTGGTTTTAGATGGGTATTCAAGAAGAAACTGGACATAGAAGGACAAGTGAGTACTTATAAGTAATGACTGGTTGCAAAAGGTTTTAAACAACGTCAAAGAATTGACTACGATAAAACCTTCTCACTAGTTGAAATTCTGAAATCTATCAGAATTCTACATGCTATTGTGTCTTAACATGACTATGAGATTTGGAAAATGGATTTCAAAACAACATTCCTTAATGGGAACCTTCAGGAAGAAGTCTACATGACACAACCTGAAGGGTTTGTGACTCCAAAGGATGATGATAAGGTATGAAAGTTGTAGAAATCCGTTTATGGATTAAATCAAGCATCCAAGTCATGGAACATTCATTTGGATGAATCCATAAAAGAATTTGGTTTTATCAAAAATTAATGTGAGCCTTGTGTCTATAAACAGTTTAGTGGGAGTGCAGTAATTTTCTTAATAGTATATGTTGATGAAATATTACTCAATTAAAATGAGATATCGGTCTTGCAGTCTGTTAAGGCATGGTTGAATCAATGATTCTCCATGAAATATTGGGCGAGGTGGCGTATATTCTCGGGATCAAGATACATCATGATATATCCAATAGATTTTTTGGGCCTAAGTCAAAGTACATACATTGATAAGATACTGAAGAGATTCAGTATGAAACAATCCAAGAGGGGATTGTTGCCAACATCACATGGAATTCATATTTCTAATAAAATGTGTCACGAGACACATGAGGAAAGAAAGATAATGGCAAGGACTCCATATGCATCAGTGACTGGGTCAGTCATGTATGCCATGCTATGTATTAGGCTGGATGTCGCCTGTGCATTGAGTGCCGTAGGCAGATATCAAGCTGACCCAGGTGACCGCCATTGGATGGCAGTCAAGACTATCCTAAAGTATCTGAGGTGTACTAAGGATATGTTCCTAGTTTATTGAGGATATGAGGAACTAGTCATCAAAGTATATGCAGATGCTAGTTTCCAAACTGATCAAGATGACATGAAGTCACAAATGGGATACATATTCACATTGAATGGAGGTGCAGTGAGATGGAAGAGCTTAAAGCAGAGTGTGGTTGCAGATTATACAACAGAGTCTGAGTATATTGCAGCTTATGAGGTATCTAAAGAATTAGTTTGGATACAAAGATTCATCTAGGAGCTAGATGTGATACCTAGCAATAAAGATCCTATCACACTGTACTGTGGTAATACTGCAGCGGTGGCTCTCGCAAAAGAGCCAATGTCACATCACCGAATGAAGCACATAATTCAGAAGTATCATCTCTTGAAAGATTTTTCTCAAAGAGGTGAAGTTACAGTGAGCAGTATTTCCACAGAAGACAATGTGGCAGACCCCTTGACTAAAGCCTTGACTCAGTAGAAACATGATCATCATGTGAGGTCTAGCAGACTGAAAGTCGTAGGTAGTTGGATCTTTTCCAAGTGGGAGTTTATAAGAGTTGGTGTCCTAGAACCAACTGGTTTTACTTTGATTGCATGGATATTTAATGTGTTATTATATATAGTTCATTGTTCTACATGAATATAATGTAATAATGTCCTAGAGTATTTGTTTCATTGATAAGGTCATGGTAGTTCCCCGCTATGATGAGAACCTTGAAATGCTATAACAATATTCTTAAATATAGTTCTATGGTTTGATGACATGCTATGATGGGACACATAGCATACAGACTGTCAGGTGCGAGTACTCATAAGTAGATGAGACTTACTGTTATTAAGTTCGCACTTGGTAATCTCCAAGATAGGAGATTATGAGAACATACCTGCTAGTTGGAATTTCAAATGTTTTGGTGTCATCAGATATTTCTATCTGCAAGCCTGTGTAATGATCCTTAGACTTTATGATTATCATTAATACATTTCATGACTTACGCACTTTGATTTACTGACGAAAACCGTCATGCAGACAATTGGTAGGAAGTAGGGTACGTTGGGTGCATCACGAGTGGGATGTTATTAATGGATAAGTCAAGGGATGATTTGTCCCTTCCATTTATGGGATTTGATATCTTGACCCTTTGATTGAAATAGAACCACCACACGAAATTCCATGGCCATGGTGTAACGATGAGTTTATTTCAGGTAGTCAAAGAACGACGTATCAAGCATAAAAGTTGATGACACAATCATGAAACCTGCTTGATGAGATATTGTGACAAAGGGATTATATTACATAGTGAGATTTTGTATGTGGATGTCATTGTTGTGACTTTACGTTCTTTCTTTTGGGTGCCTTGACCCATTGCTAGACAGTACTCTTGGACTTTAGGCAAGCCCACCTAATGCTAATGAGAAAAAATCATAGAGGGTCACATATTAAGTGGTTTTGGTGGTCTTGATTAAATTCTATTTGAATTTAATTAATGGAATAAATATTATTCTCAAGACCATGGAATAATTTTATTTAAGTTAAAATGATCACATAAATTAAATAAAATATATATTTTTTATTTTATTGAACATTTAATAAATATTTATATACTAGTTTGTAAATAAAATATTTATTTGAGAGAATAATTTAATTAATTATTTATTTGGGTGTTCAATAAATGGAATTGGAGTTCGAGTAGATCAAGGTTGGTCTGGTAGTAAAATAATTATTTGCAAGATGGTAAATAATTATTTAACTAGTTGGCGCAAATTAAAATAACACTGCTATTATTTTGTGAAGAGGAATTTTATTTATAACTGCGTTTTGTGCAAGTTGGAGAACTATAAATAATGAAGCGGTATTATTATTAAATTCAACAGTTTTATCTAAGTTCATGAATTTATTTAATTGTTGCTATGCAATTAAATATTGTAACTGAAATTCCATGTATATAAATAGGCAAGTACCCCTATTGTGCCATACACCACACCACACGCCTAGTGAATTAAGAATTGTTGAGCCAAAAAATTTCTCTCTCGAATCCTCTTCTCTCCCCTCTCAAGAACGAGATACGTTCTTCAAGGACGAATAACAAGTGATCAAGAATAACCGAAAAAAGACACTCGCTTTGCTGCACTAGCACCAGGAGAACGAGCGGTGTTGATCGGAGGCCATCAGAGCATGTGTAAATCACCACTTGAGGGATTATAGTTTGGATCCTTACAAGAACAATGAGATAATCTGGAAGGTTCAATCCGGATGATCAATATCATCAATGAAGAAAAATACTAAAGACACAAGTTTTATTTTTCTTTATGAAATTAATTAAATTAATTATAAACATGATGTGCAAGATCCTCTCTTATGGTTTCGGTCCTATTTTTTCTTTATCTAAATCTTTGATTATATTCCATGGAGACTGAAGTTAATCATCGTATTGATCTTATAATAATCATTGATCATAGTAAAAATCAAAATTGGGTGTCGTCCCAACCATGCTTCCGCTGCGCCTAGGACCTTCAAGCGGTATAAGAGTGGTTACATAATAGTTTATAATTATTTAAATATTTCATTGATGAATTACGCATTTAATAATTCAGTTGTTTCAATTAAAGTTAATCGTTCTGCAAATCTGAATCTTGAGATCTATTCCTCATCTTTCATTTCTCATTCACCTTAGAGAAAAGATATTTTCTTTTAATTTTGATTAAAATAAAATAGAGGTTCTCATCCAGAGGTGCCAAAGCTTCCTGGCCATACAACACCAGAACACACAGCGTGTATTTGGAAGTACACACTATGTAGTCAAGATTCAATACATCAGACCAGTCTTCCAAACCAAGCCATGTGTTGGATTTTTCTATGTCTTAAATGACTCCATGTGTTGACCAGGAACATGCGACACACAGTTTCTATATTACGCGCCGTGTGGACCAATGGACACAGCGTGTAGTCCCTTCGGGTTAGGGTTGGACTATGTACCCCATACATGGATTACCTAGATAGAGACTGTGTAACGTGGAACTATACGGCATGTGTCCCACTAGACACGCCTTTTACTCTGAAGATTTCCGAAGTACACACACAAGAAGTTTCCCTGGGCGTGTACTTCGGATAGACGGTGAAAAATAGTATATGTCGTGTAGTTGGAACTACACGTCGTGTACTCATCCAAATTATGCAGATTTATTAAAATTTATTATTATATTATAAAAAACCTTGAGACATGTACCATCATGTGGGTGTAAAGCTGAGGCACAACACGTGATATGTGTTTTATATATATGTGTTTAATTTAACATCTTCGTAATCTTCATTTCTACTCATTGGGTAGTTATGAATAGGAATTCACCAGGTTGCCTCCAAGGTACAAGTCACATACAAAGATAATTTTAAAAGAATTTATTTGTTTAAAATTATTATGGATTATAATCTCAAGGAAATTCAGAAAATGATTTAAGATAAAAGGATTTATTAATTAAAGATGATAATTAATTGATCCGATCTGATTTATCTTAAACGCGAATGATTAAAAAATTGAATGCTAGTTTTATTTATGTGTAAACATCGTTGGATTTATGGATGATCCTGATCTAGACCAAGACCTTCATATGTAGATGGTTTATTTTAATTTATTTATTTAAATTAATTTTTTTGGCTTGCGATCCTTCTCCTCATTAATATTTAGGACCTACGTGCCCAAGGTTTATTTTATGTAAAACCCCCTTTTAACCCTCACTTACATGTGAGTTAAAAAAGGCATATGTTATGGATATAACTCCCAAGCTGGTGGAGGAGGTTCAATTTGGATCCGAGATGAAACCAATCCTAGGAGATACAGAGGTGGATATGTGGAAGCTATAAATACGAACCCAAAAGGTTCAAGTTGTTTCTCCCCTAGGTTAGGGTTAATTTATCAACCACTAGATAAACTAACCATTATAAAATCTAGTGATCATGCCATTTACTTTATTTTATTTCTCTTAGTTGCATAGTTTATCATTATGGATGTGTGGTCACAATCACATAATTAATTAATTAAACAAGCATGAAATATGGAACTAAAATAAACCAGAATTATGCATAAATATTATCACAACATAGTTAATCAATTAAGTAAGTTACACTTAATATTAAAAATCATGTGATAATGATAATAATCAATTAAATCATAAGCGATAAAAGTCCCTCAAATAAAATATTATGTCCGAACAAGCCTTCCGTTACTTGATTAATGGGAAAAACTCAATAAAACTATGTGTTTGACCAACCCTTGTTGGGATAATTATTTTTATATAGGAAGCCCTTATGAAAGGTTTCAGGTTGACTTAACCATATCAAATCAAGAGGAGTATCCCTTGTTAGACTTGGTGTAATATTGGAGGCAAGAGTCGAGGAAATACAAAGTCACGATTTCAGGATTTAGGAGTCCACTCAACATATTAAGGAGCTGCAAGCCCACAGTTGTCAAAAACCTGCCTACCTAAATACCTTATAATAGCTTGACCAACCCTTATTGGGGTTATGTGAAGGGGAATATTGATCCTTTCCACTAGAATGTCATGGAAACTGGACATTCTGAGTTCAATAGTGAGGGCCATTGGGACATAATAAAATAGTGGGAGAGTTAATAAAATTTATTATTTCTCATAAAATGTAATCAAGAAAGTACTAATTATTTTCTCTTTTAATTGTGAAATAAAAATGACCAGCTCATTAACCACACTATCCCTGTGATCAATTTTGGATAAAGACAACATCCTCCCCAGAAGTAACTTCCATGAATGGTTTAGCCACCTTCGGTTTATCCTACACCATGAATGAAAGTCTTACATACTGGAGTCCACATTACCTGATCTGTCTGTTAAGGAGGCGAGTGATGATGATTTCCTGGTCTATGAGAAACATATTAACGATGAGGTCGAAATTCAATGTTTTATGTTAACAGCAATGTTTAGTGAGCTCATGAAGTCTCATGAAAACATGGATGCTTATAGAATGCTCGAGCACCTCCATGGTCTTTACTAGGAGAGAGAAAGATAGGAAAGGTTTGAGAAATCTAAGGCACTCTTTTAGAGTAAGCTTGGAAAAGGTGCCCCAGCTAGACCTCATGTAGTCAAGCTTGTTGTCTATATTGAGCGCCTGGAGGTTCTAGGGTTTAAAATCCCCGAAGAACTGGGCACCGATATCATTATCACATCACTCCCTCATAGCTTCTCTAACTTTTTTTTTTCAATTTCAATATGAACAACATTGAGAAGTCTCTATCTAATCTTCTTATCCTCATTTTCCAAGTGGACAAAGATATGAAGCATGAAAAACATTCTATCCTTATGGTGAATAAGGGGAATGGGAAGGCGAAGAGATTTAAGCCCAAATCTTCTTCAAAACCTTACAAGAAAAGGAATATCAAAGGGGAGGAAAGGGAATAGGAGGCTGTTTGTTTCACATGTGGAAAGAAGGTCCACTGGAAGAAGAACTGCACCCATCCTAAGAAGCAAGATGAAGCTTCAGGTGCGTTTTTATTGAATGAAATCTATCTGTTTCTACAAATTGGGTATTAGATGCAGCTTTTGGTGCTCACATATGTATCCAAATAGAGTAACCAAGTAGATTCAGGAAGTTTGATCGAGGGGAGGTAGATCTACGAGCATCCAATAGAGACAGACTTGCTGTTGTAACTATCGGGGACTACCACCTCATGTTTCTAACTAGGATGATCTTGGTGTTAAAGGGTTGTTTTTATGTTCCTTATTTAACCAAAAACAGAATTTCAGTATCTAGAATAAATATAGATGGACTTGTTTTCAAGTTTCGAAATGAACGTTTCTTATTTTATAAAGATATCATTTGTTTTGGTAGGGTACATTTATACAATGGTCTTTATGTGTTGGATTACAACAACCAAGTAATGGAAATCGATGACAATGATACTTCATATGACTCATACCACACCCAACTTTGGCATCACTAGCTAGGTCATGTAAAGAATAAACACTTGAAAAAGTTACATCAAGATGGATATTTATATTCTTTTGAACTAAAACCACTTAACATATGTCATGCATGTTTACAAGGCAAAATGACCAAAGCCCTATTTGGTGGGAAAGGTGAAAGGGCTAAAGAGCTTCATGAATTGGTTCATACCGATGTGTGTGGACCATTTCCAATTGAAGCAAGGGGTGGGTACTCATACTTCATAACTTTTACTGATGATTTTAGTAGATATGGATATATCTACTTAATGAGGTATAAGTCAGATTCCTTTGATAAGTTCAAGGAATGCAATAATGAAGTTGAAAACTAGCCTGGTAAGAAGATTAAGAAACTCCACTCAGATCGAGGTGGGGAATATCTTAATCAAGACTTCATTGATTACTTATGATATTTTGGGATCCTATCCCAAATCAATCATCCTTACACACATTAATGGAATGGTATAATTTAAAGGAGGAACCACACCTTATTAGACATGGCGAGATCAATGATGAGTCATGTAAGTCTTCCATTATCCTTTTGGGTATATGCGTTACAAACAGCGGCACACATACTAAACCAAGTACCAACTAAATCGATAAATGGTACTACATACAAGTTCTAGAGTGGAAGAAAATCCATGTTATTGAATTTACATGTGTGGTGTAGCAAATCATTTGTTAAGGCCTCTTCAGGTAATAAAATATCACCCGAGGCACAAAGTGTACCTTTATAGGATACCCCAAGGAAACAAGGGGATATTACCTATACAACCCATTAGAGAAAAAGGTTATAATAGCAAGACATGCCATATTCCTTGAGAGGGAGCACATATCCAAAATAGATAGTGGGATCAAGATATAATTCAATGAAGTCGAGGCTCAAGGTGCACAAGAGTTGGTACAGGAACAAATTCCACAAAGGGCCGTGGAAGAAGAATATTTTCCATAGACACAAGTACTGTGTAGAAGTACAAGAGAGGTTAGAGAACTAGAATGGTATGATTTTCTAGTTATCGAGGATGGTGACTCCTTATTAGTTGATAATAATGATCCTCTAACCTACAAGGAAGCAGTAACTAGCACAGACATTGCTTAGTGGCAAGAAGCCATGAATTATGAAATGGATTCCATGTACCAAAACCAAGTCTGGATTTTGGTAGATCCTCCAATTGATTTAAATCCTGTTGGTTTCAAATGTTTATTTAAGAGGAAACTAGACATGGAATGACAAGTCATTGCCTATAAGTGAAAACTGGTTTCAAAAGGTTTTAAACAACGTCAAGGAATTTTCTATGATGAAACCTTCTCACCAGTTGAAATTCTGAAATCCATCATAATTCTACTTGATATTATGGATAAACATGACTACGAGATTTGGAAAATGGATTTCAAAACAAAATTACTTAACAGGAACCTTCAGGAAGATGTATACATGACACAACCTGAAGGTTCTGTGACTCCAAAGGATGGCAATAAGTTATACAAGTTGTAGAAATTAATTTGTAGATTAAAGAAAGCATCCAGGTGATTGAACATTCATTTTTTTGAAGCCATAAAAGAATTTGGTTTTATCAAAAATTAATGTGATCCTTGTGTCTACAAACAATTTAGTGGGAGTGCAGTTGTTTTCTTAATAGTATATTTTGATGACATATTATTCATTGGAAATGAGATACCCGTCTTATAGTCTGTTAAGGCATGGTTGAATCAAATCTTCTCCATGAAAGACTTGGGTGAGGTAGCGCATATTCTTGGGATCAAGATATATCATTATAGATCCAAGAGATTTTTGGGCCTTACTCAAAGTACATACATTGATAAGATACTGAAGATATTCAGTATGGAACAATCCAAGAGGGGATTGTTTCCAGCATCACATGACATTCATCATTCCACAAAAATGTGTCCTCAGACACATGAGGAAATAAATATAATGGAAAGGACTCCATATTCACCAGCGATTGGACCAATCATATATTCCATGCTATGTACTAGGCTGGATGTCGCCTACACATTGAGTGTGGTAGGAAGATATCAGACTGACCCAGGTGACCGCCATTGGATGGAATTCATGACTATCCTAATGCATCTGAGGCGTACTAAGGATATGTTTTTATTTTATGGAGGAGATGAGGAACTAGTCATCAGAAGATATGAAAATTCTAGTTTCCAGACTGATCAAGATGATATGAAGTCGCAAATGAGATACATCTTCACTTTGAATGGAGGTGTAGTGAGTTGGAAGAGATCAAAGCAGAGTGTGGTTACAGATTCTAGAGCAGAGTCCGAGTATATTGTAGCTTTTAAGGCAACTAAAGAAGTAGTTTGGATACAAAGCTTCATCTAAGAGCTATATGTGATACCTAGAAGTAAAGATCCCATCACACTGTACTGTGATAACACTGCAGTGGTGGCTCTCGCAAAAGATCTAAAGTCACATCATCGGATGAAGCACATACTTCAGAAGTATCATCTCTTGAGAGATTTTTATCAGAGAGGTGAAGTTGCAGTGAGGAGTATTTCCACAGAAGACATCATGTCAGACCCCTTGACAAAAGCCTTGACTCAGCAGAAACATAGTCATCATGTGAGGTCTAGCGAACTGAAAGTCGTAGGTAGTTGGCTCTAGAAAAAGTGGGAGCATGCAAGAGTTTTTTTTCCTAGAACCAACTAGTTTTACTTTGATTATATGGATATTTAATGTATTATTTTATATTTTTCATTGTTCTGCATGACTATAATGTAATAATGTCTTAGAGTATTTGCTGCATTGATATGGTCATGGTAGTTCCCCGCTATGATGAGAACCTTGAAATTCTATAAAAATATTCTTAAATATAGTTCTATGGTTGGATGACATGCTATGATGGGACACATAGAATCTAGACCATCAGGTGTGAGTACTCGTAAGTAGATGAGACTTCCTGTCATAAAGTTCGCACTTGGTAATATCCAAGATAGAAGATTATGAGAACAGACCCGCTAGTAGGAATTCCACATGTTTTGGTGTCATCAAATATTTCTATCTGCAAGAATGTGTAATGATCCTTAGACTTTAATATTATCATTAATATGTGTCATGACTTGTGCACTTTGATTTGTTGACAAAAACTTTCACACAGACAGTTTGCGGGAAGTAGGTTACGTTGGGTGCATCATGAGTGGCATGTAATTAATGGATAAGTCGAGGAAGTATTTGACCCTTCCATTTATGGAAGTTTATATCTCAGTCCTTTGATTGAAATAAAACTATTGTGCGAAATTCCATGACCACGGTGTAACAACGAGTTTATTTCATGTTGTCAAAAAACGGCGTATCAAGCATAAAAGTTGATGACATAATCATGAAACCTGCTTGATGAGATATTGTGACAAAGGGATTATATTACACAATGAGCATTTGTATGTGGATGTTGTTGTTGTGACTTTACATTCTTTCTCTTGGGTTCCTTGACCCGTTGCTAGACAGTACTCCTGGACTTTAGGCAAGCCCGCCTAATTCCAATGAGAAAGAATCCTAGAGGGCCGCACATAAAGTGTTTTTGGTGGTCTCAGTTAAATTCTATTTGAATTTAATTAATGAAATAAATATTATTCTCAAGACCGTGGAATAATTTTATTCAAGTTAAAATGATCACATAAATTAAAAAAAATATTTTTATTTTATTGAACATTTAATAAATATTTATTTACTAGTTTGTAAATAAAATATTTATTTAAGAGAATAACTTATTTATTTATTTATTCTAGTGTTCAATAAATGCAAGTAGAATTCGAGTGGACTAAGGTCGGTCTGGTCGTAAAATAATTATTTGAAAGATGGTAAATAATTATTTAACTAGTCGGCACAAATTAATATAACGTTGCTTTTATTTTGTGACGTGGAATTTTATTTATAATTCTGTTTTGCGCAAGTTGTAACACTATAAATAATGATGCGGTATTATTATTAAATGCGTGGGTTTTATCTAATTTCATGAATATATTTAATTATTGCTATGTAATTAAATATTGTAACTGAAATTCCATGTATATAAATAGGAAAGTAACCCTATTGTGCTATACACCACACCACACACCTGGTGAATTGAGAATTGTTGACCCCAATAATTTATCTCTCAAATTATCTTCTATGACCTCTCAAGAATGAGAGACATTCTTCAAGTCTGAAGAACAAGTGATCATGAAGGACCGACACAAGACACTCGCTTCACTATGCTAGCACCTGGAGAATGAGTGGTGTCGATTGGAGGCCACCAGAGCATGTGTGGATCACCACTAGAGGGATTCTAGTTTGGATCCTTCCAAGAACAACATGATAATCCGAAAGGGTCAATCCGGATGATCAACATCATCAATGAAGAAAAATACCAAATACACAAGTATTATTTTTCTTTATGAAATTAATTAAATTAATTATAAACATGATGTGAAAGATCCTTTCTAAAGGTTTAGGGCCTCTTTCTTCTTTATCTAAATCTTTGATTATAATCCATGGAGACTGACATTCATCCTCATATTGATACCAGAATAATCATTGATCATGGTAAAAATCAAAATTGGGTGCCATCCCAACCACACTTCTGCTGCACTCGGAACCTTCAGATTATGGGTTTGATATCAGTGCCACACAAGTAAGGGTGGTGCATGGTAATAGTTGGTGGTGGTAATTTTTTATAGTGGCATGGTCATATGGATGATTTACAACAATAGTGGGATGTCTTCATGGTAGCACTCATGATCAAATGTTTTCCCTTAATAGTAGAAGGGCCACTGAAGCAGGCTCCAATCTCATGATAGTGGAGTTCTTATTCTTCTAATGATAAAAATTTGAGGCACAATCACATTGGTCTTCTCATTATGCCTATAGAGAATTTCATTCTCCTAGAAGTAGGATACAAGTGTGAATACATGAATTCATGATAGTAGAACCAACCCCTTATAGAGTATCACATTGGTGCCTTTTAAAATTTCCCAGCTCATACAATTAAAAACCAAGATTCAATGTATTCCAATTCTAGATTGAAATTAATTTGGATAAAATCATTGAAAGACAAATTCTAAAATAAATTCCAATTCATTTTTTAATTAACCAATCTAAAAACAAATTTTCAAATCACTATTAATTTTTGACATATCATTTAAAATGAAATTAAATTTCCAAATTGAAATTGTTTCATTTAAATATCACAGTTAAATCAAATTTTTTTATTCATTCAAAATATTTATATACAATGAAATTTTCAAATATCCAAAATTAATGTATGAATTATCTGTTAAATCCTAATATAAAACATTTCATTAAAAATAAATATGAGATCAAATTTTCTAATGAATTTAATAATTAAAAAAGAATAAAAAAATGAATTAATTACCTAGGTTTTGAATTAATAATGTGGTTAAATTCAATGAAAATGATTTTTTTTTTGAAAATTTCATCTCTTATAGATGGTCAAAGTAAAATCCATTTGGCAAAAAACATAGTGTTCCATGTAAATGTGAAGCACATTGACCTGAAATACCATTACATCTAGAAGATACTGGAAGATGAAGAGTTATATTTTTAGAAGATAGCTGGATGGAAGAGTCTAATAGATATTTTCACCAATACTTTAGTTTAGGAGAGCCTGAGGTAACATTGTACCTCATTCAGACTTGGTTGAATGGAAGTGAATGAAGAAGGATCATTGCATGTAGTGGAAATATAGTTGATGGTGTTTTCCAAAGTGTTGGAGGAAACCGTGAAATCCTTGAAGTAGTATTCAAGTGGGATATTATTAGGATTATAAAGACTCTTCAAGTGATAGATTATGTTTACTAGAAGAATAAACTCAAAAGAACCCTTATACCTTGTTAGTTTAGTGGTAATAGGTTTTAGTAATGTGAAAATGTGTTGTTTGGAATATGATGTTCTTTTGATGTCTGCTCAACTAATGGTCATCTCACCCAAAGTTCAGCAGACATTGTGATTACTGAAAGGAGTTAGCGAGCATTTTAATCATTATAGATATTGAATTTATGGAAAAAGTGAGGCACTTTAAACATTGGTAATTACTAATTATTAGCAGCCAGACTGAGGAAAACAATAGGGATTCGGTAGTTATAAAGTGGAATGGATGAATGCCCACAACTTTAGGAAGTTGGTGCGACTTGGAAAACAAGGTGGGACCCTACATAAATAAGAGTTAGGACCACCTTTTTGAGATATCATGGATTTACTTGTGTTAGTGATCTATATGGATTCTTTTTCACATGATATTGTGACCTTTTGTACTTACAATATAATAAATTGGTATGATTCTTCTCCTTATGGATATAGAATGAAAGTTCAAACCACATAAAATCTTTATAGTATCCTTTTACATGATTTATTTTCCATTTCATTATTTCAGTTGAATGTTTGTGTGAGTTGGAGTAAATAGTCTTGAATAAGTGAAAGTCAATGTAGTGATTAGGGTGAAGATACTTATTCTTAGTTTTAGTAAATTTACATTTTGCGGATCCACTTTTTTGACCTATTTCTACCAGTGTGGTCTTCTGGTGACTTACTTTTAGTGTCTAGAATTCATGTGGGATCTACAAACATTTACCATGGTCACTCTATAAATTGGAAAAAGGGAACATATAATAATTCAAGTTATCATGAGATGTGGCTGGTGGACACATGTATAGTGATACATGTGTTTGATGGGGATAATGTCAAATCACATTATAATTAATTATTATTTTATCTTTTCTAGAGGCTTCTCTTTACTTACATTTACAGATTTAGTTATTCATATTTATTATCAATTCTATAAAGGCCCACGAGGTCACACTTTATGGTTAACTAAATGGAAATTTAGTTTAACCTAGAGAGATGCTCTAAAAGTATTTTAGAGTTAATCCAAAAAAGTATTTTGGATAGGTATTCACAAGGTATTAAATATGATGTGATACAAGGTGAAATTGATGATGGAATTCCAAAATAGTTGTGAAAGATATATAAAAATGTTTTTGAAATGATTTCACGAGTTATCATATATGATATGATATAAGGTGAAATGCACAAAATCTATGAGGATTTAGTAAAAATGGAAATTTAAAAGAGTTATATATTCTCTAAAACCTTAATAAATTTTCATGTGATTCACTTAGTCTAATCATAGGATAATGATAGGGTGATATCATAGAGAAAATGTTTTCATGCTACACCGCTACCTTAATCAATCATAGAGTAAAATTGATAATGTCATAAGGGGAGCTTGAAATGATATTTATTGCTACTTCATGTATCAA
The DNA here is from genome assembly GCA_963277665.1 of Viscum album. Lineage (NCBI taxonomy): Eukaryota > Viridiplantae > Streptophyta > Magnoliopsida > Santalales > Viscaceae > Viscum > Viscum album. The sequence goes on from OY728123.1 coordinate 675,870,738, forward strand.
TTGTACTAAATGATAGATAATTATCATATATAATATTTTTATATGCTATTTTTATTCCATCTATGAATCCCCAAGAAATGACTTTTAATAAATCATTTATTATGATTCATTTGGAATGTTTGTAGCTTGGTAATAGTCAAATATTAAGCATGTTAACACTTGGATTTATTTCACCTAAGGCTATCATTTAAAGAACCTTTTATTGGGATAATATGAATGAAGAGTTCATTTATTCATTCATATGATGCATGTAGTCCAAGACATTAACTTATATGTTATAACACATTAGTTAATGATCAAACACACGAGGATCATTCACAAGGGTTCTATAAAGTCCCAATACCTTGTGATGATAGTGGTCATGTACATATAATACTCAAATGAAACTCCATACCCCTATGCTCTCATCTTCTTAATCCTTAGCACAATTAGGTGTTAACACATTATGGATAAAGATGAGTATTTCATGAACATCATGAAATTCATTCAACCCATGGATACCGATAGAGGTGGTTGGCCTATGCCCACCACCTGAGTGATCATCATAAAGAATATTAAAAGATCATTTGAAGTTTATGGAGAGGATACATTATCACTATAGTGTATGGTGCACCTATTTTAGCAGTTCCTCATTTCCAAATTTCATGTTTTTTGATATTTCATGAATGGGTGATCTTGGGATGGGATTTAATGAATTTCAATATCATTAATAGAAACCTAGAAATCCCTTAACCCTCAACATGTTTCAAACCATAACAAAACATCATTAGATAATTATTTTTAGGAATAAATAAGGTTCCACAACCATATACCCAATTTTCATATCAAAAGAGGGTCATTCATTTACATCAAAAGTCATCAACCGATTACATTTCAAAAATCCCAGACCAATAACCATTAAAAAATTTATATTATATAAGTTAAACACCCCATAGTAAAAACATGTCACAGTATAGAACCCACTTTCATAATTTAACAAAAAACAACATTTAATAAACCAATTTAAAATCACTTGAACATATAATTAAAAAATATCACCATAAAACAAAGTTAATTTATGATAAATGTGAAAAAATATTAGAGTTAATTACCACATATGATGTAGATAAATTCATATTTATACATTATATCCACCATAATCCTAATATGACATCAACTATAATAACAAACCCATTTTTTATAAATATTATAATCAAAGAAATAAAAAAATATATCAATTCATTAAAAAACCCATAAATATAAAATCTATCTTTAAAATATCTATCAACAATATGAAGAATCTTTATTGAAGCCTTATTTAATCACTATGAACATAAGTTCCATAGATCAGAAGTGTTTTTCCATACCTTAGAGGAAACTCTAAAACAAATCCCTAAACAACACACCTCAAATAAGTGAAAATAAGAAAGATAGGTAAGGAGAAGAATGAGTGGTGAAATTATAATGAACCACGCCCTTTAATATTGATGGAATAGAAGGAATAATGAACTGTAGTTGTTTTGGTATGAGGTTAAATTTTAAATACTTAATTTTTATAAGAGGAAGGGTTTATAGACATGTTAGAATGTTTAATTGGATGTTATTAATCTGGGAAAATTAGGTGGAAAATACCCAAAGTGAGTTTTCAGGTGTTGATCTATTAAAATGGTTTAAATAGGTGGATACAATAACCATCAGGTACCTGATATGGTACCACTAGGCACTTAGGGGAGAAACTAATGGGGCTGTCCCACTAGTTTGTCCACCAGGTGGCCATTAGTCCTCTACTAGATACTTGGTGAGCCACTAGGTAGCTGGTGGAGTTCCACTAGGTACTCAATAGGCCCAAATTATCATTTTTTAGAGGGTAAAGGTGGCCATTTGGGGTGGGGGTCCATTTTATCACATTGGGATCCTTGTTATCTAGATGAATGAAAGAAAGAGTAAGATCCTCTATTTCACTTTCTACCCTCTCTATAACCCCTCAAATTTAAAGTAATTCAAGGAGTTTCGGTTTATTTAATACAAGGAAATCCCCTCCCCTTCTCCTCCCTCATAATTTATTCTTTATTTTATATAAGTTGGGTGTTCCTATTAGGTATTTTATTTACGATTCCTCTGTCAGATGGTGAAATTTATTTGTAATGATAGGGATTTCAAGTATGATTCATAGAGTAGGCATGAGAAGGTTGATTCTCACCGTTTAATACCATTTTATTTGAGGTATATTACCTAGTGATTTTATTTATGCATTTCATTAATTTTGAGAGAAATTGACCATCAATTCAGGTTAAAAAATTAATGATTTTTTATTTTTTAGTTTTAACTGTGTGTATGGAGTGAATCAAATATTTTTTCTCATGGTTTCAATATTACACCTCCACTTAGAGACTTTTATATCATTTATATTGATTATGGAAATTCATATTAAATGGTTTATTGTTTAATTATTTGATTTTTATTAATGATATTGATGCTAGTTATCTTGTTGGTGGATAGTATAAACTTGGGATGATTAAATGGATAATGATACATATGGAATACCAAATTTTTATTACATAACCTTTCATTAAATGGTACAAACATAAGATCTTTTAAAGTTTAGGTTATTGGAAATAAGGTACATAATATAGGAAAAAATAAAACATCCTTCTAAATCCACTTGAAATGCATATTCATGGGTTTACCCTAAGTTACTTTTACTATATATAATATCTTGAGGACATATATAAAATGAAAGGGGTGAGCACGAGGCCCAGTAAGGGAATAAGCAAGGGAAACATTTAGCATGCGATCATGGGGAATATTAATAAGAACACAAATTATAATAATAAAACTTGAACAAGAGATGATGATGCATATCATAATAAAATAAACATGAACCATAAAATGGAAATTTGGATGCAACATTTAAATGAGACATTCCTAATCATATCAACAAGGTTTGTCACCAAGGTTTCATAAATGAAAATTACCAAGGTTATACTAAGGTATTATAAAACATGTCATCTATAGATATTAAATTCTTTAACCAATGCATTGGATCACTATTAGGGAACACCCTTCATATGTATTAATTTCATGTGATCCAAATAGATCATAATAAATAATTTCATTAATAACCTATAGAGAATAATGAATGAGTTTCTTATCAAAATCTTGGCATACAAAAATGCTTAATGACATGATAATTACATCATTTTTAACCCAAAAAAGGAAATATGATTTTCATATATGTAAATACCCAAATAAAAAATTCATGTTTATATCTTTTTGAATACAAATTTAAAATAAAAGGAATCTGGGTATTCAAATAAAAATGAAAAGAGAGTTTCTCATATAAAAGAAAGAAATTTGAGAAGTAAATTCGGCATCATGATGGGTATAAAACATGGTTTTAGAAAAGGGTAAATTAAGAGGGGAAAAGGGCGTACCATTGAAAAATAAATAAATTTTCAGTAATGGTATGATAAAAAGGGTAATAAAAGAGAGTAAAAATGAAATTTAGAATACATATACAAAAAGGGGTTCTGGAATTGAAGATAAGGGAAGGATAATTCCCTTACCTTGATGAGTTACTCGTAGATCTTGAGAAATAGAACCTTGGGGATTGAGGAAACCTTGAGGGGACTCCATGGGAGAAAAAACCATCATAAATTTGTGGAGTAAGTATTTAGAGTGAAATTAAATGGAGAAATTGGTGGGTATGTGTTTCAAAATTGGAGGAATTGTTTAATAATTTCCAAATATAGGTTTTGGAAAACTAGGTTGTAGAAAAATGAAAAACCATTATCTTAACTATGGTTTTTCTCATGGTTTTGAAAATTTGGGTCACATTTTAATTTATTTTAATCCACCTGAATCTGACACCATTTTTAATACTTCTTTTGGTATGTAAGAGTAAATATTCCATAAATTAATGTTTAAAAAAAATTCCCTTTGTAGACTTTGAAAAGTCACTTATAATTTTAGAAATTGATTAAATATATTAAAATAATTAATATTAATAAAATAAAATGATTTAGGTAATTTATTGTGTTTAATTAATTATTATATCATTATGACATAAATATTATGAAATAAAATATACCAAAAAACCTAAAACTGTATTTTTTTACTATTCATAAAAAATAAATTATTTTAGAAAATTATCATAAATTCACCCTAAAATAATTCCGACATGCTAATTTCAAATATAATGTTTATTTTTCAGAAATAAATCTATGTATATTATAATTTTAACTTTTAAATATAAAAATCCTTATTTATTTAAAAATATCAATTTTTAAGGCACAATCAAATTTTTGACCCTTATAAAAATTTCCTAGGCCATTATAAAATTATTTTATCATTTATATTTTTGATAATTATGTTTAAAAAAAATATTTGATTAAAAAAATATTATTTAGAATACCCAATTTTATTATAAAAGTGTATATATTTTCTAGAAAAATACAATTATGTTTTATTTTCATCCAAAAATTAAATTATCAAATTTATCTCAATTAAAAATATATTTTATTAAGAAAAATTATTCTTAAGATGAATTGATGGAATAAAAATTGTATTTATACAAAGAAATTTACACTTTAATTAACTGTGATCTGGACACGTAACCTATTATTACACCCGCATACGCCCTAAGGGTAAGGTGTGCGATGGTGTTAGTTTCATGTGGTGGCTCAGCTAACATCGATTGAGTGGTAATCTCCACTAACTTGAACTTGTCCCATAGAAAATTTTATTCAATATTCAATTGTTGAAGATCAGCTTGGCCTTGTTCAAGGTATAACCTCGATGATGATACCTCCCACCCAAGTTCAGATAAATGAGCTTCAAATGACATGACTCTACTGGTTGAAGCCATAAATTATCCTTTATATATCAATTATCCCTTATCATTCCTACTTATAAGCACTAATTATAATGGTAAAATTATAAACTGTGGGTATAGTTTCCAACATTCATATTGACCAATGGTCATATTTTACCAACATTCATAAAATGGTTGAATCTAAACAATCACATTTCCCTTTATACCATATAAATACTACTTCATTATTTCACTTGAAATTCAATAAAATTTCACGCAAATGTTATATTTTCATTTCTTAAAATGTTAATTGGTTTAAAAATATTCTATTTCATTATATAGTATTTTCAGTTGGGGTGATGATTCCAGTAGATTGGGGTGATCCATACTTTACCATTTTAGATATTCTATTATATTTTTTTAGAGTTGTAATGTTTGGCATTTTAATTGGTCTCATAGCTGACTAATGTAATTATCATTATTCATGAGATAAAATTTTGTTGGTTTCTATTTATTTTATAATTGTATAATATTATATAATATGTAACAAACATTTATTTAGGAAAAAATATCATTTAAAAAGTTTGAGTCATTACATTATTCCCCCGTAAGAAATTTAATCCCCAAAATTTCAACTCATTCTCCCGATTGAGAAAATGTGAGGGTAATTTTATCTCATTGTCTCCTTTGGTTCCCATGATGATTATTCATATTTATGGTTCCTCTAAAACACTTTGATGATGTGGGTAGTCTTGTTGCATATAACCTTGTCTCTATGGTCTAATATCTCTACCGGCTACTCCTCATAGGAGTGGCCATGTTCCAGTTTTACCACCTCCCAATTCAGTACATGTGAGGGATCAGGTATGAACTTCCTCAAAAGACATATATAGAATACATCATGAATTTGAGCTAGATTTGGTAGAATTTCTAGTTGATAAGCCACTAATCATATGTGATCAAAGATTTCAAAGGGGCCAATGCACCTAGGTCTATGATTCACTTTATTTCCAAATCACACAAATCTCTTACATAGTGATATCTGAAAGAAAACTTTGTCCCCAACATCAAACTCTAATTACATTATACAATTATCATCATAACTCTTCCGTCGACTCGGAGTAGCCATTATATGCTGTTGGATGGCATAAATCTTTTTTGTCATATCTTGCACAAGATCAGGCCCAAGAAATTTCCTCTCACCAACTTCATACCAACATGAAGGAGTTATAAATCACTTCCCATATAGAGCTTCATATGGTTCCATTTGAATATTATAGTGGAAGTTGTTGTTTTATGAGAACTCAACTAATGAGAGGTGTTGATCCCATCAACCTTTATATTCAATTGAGCATGTTCTCAGCATGTCCCTAAGTATCTGAATAGTCTTTTTAGATTGGCCATCAATTTAGGGGTGATAGGATGTACTGAAATTCAATTTAGTATTCATATCATATTGAATAATTATCTAGAATTTATATGTGAACCTTGGATCATGACTAGAAATTATATAAAGTAGAACCCCATGAAACCTAACTACTTCCTTTATGCATATCTTGGAAATTTGGTTAGGAGAGAAATATTCCTGAATAATGATAAAATGGGTAGTCTTGGTGATTCAATATACTATAAACCATATCTCATTATTTTATTTGGAGACCAATGATGAATTCCATAGTGATATTTTCCCACTTACATGTTGGTATGGGTAGTGGTTTCAATACCCCTTTAGGAAGCTGTCTCTCTAACTTCACTTGTTAACATATCAAGCACCTTGCAGTGTAGTTATCAATATACCTTTTCATATTATCCCACCAATAATAACCATGAAGGTCCCTATAAATTTTAGTGGTTCCAGGATGTATAAAGAATATAGAGCTATAAGATTTATCTACCAGCTTCTTCTTTATCACTAAGATAGATGGACCACATATCCTTGTATGAAATTTTAAAACACCTTCTTGATCAATATTGAACATAGAAAAATTCTCATTATTCACAGCCTCTATCTTCCTTTGAAATAAAGGATCTTCTCTTTGATATTTCTTGATCTTATCTATTAATTATGGTTTATAAATCATTTGGGTTAGGGTTGATGATATTCATTACCTTATGATTCCCATGTCCAATTTTACTAGGTCCTTGATCAAAGGATATCCTTGAATCCTCATCATTTCCATCACAATATGTTCTTTCCTACTTAATGCATTAGTGACCATGATTTCTCTTCCAGGGTGATAATGAATTGAACAGTCATAGTATTTAAGAAGTTAAAAACATCTCCTTTTTCTCATGTTCAATTAATTTTGCATGAATATGCACTTCAAAATTTTATTGTCTATGCATATATAACATTTATCCCCATAAATATATTTCCTACTAATTTTCAGAGTAAAAATAACTGCAGCTAACTCCAAGTAATGCATAGGATAATTCTTCTCATGAGACTTTAACTATTGAGATATATAATAAATCACCTCCTCATTTTTCATGTGGATGTACCCAATCCTTTTTAGAGAAACATATCTATAAATAACGAATCCTTACCCAAAAGAGGGAATAATTAACACAGATGCAGTAACAAATATCTTATTCAGTTCTTGGAAACATTCTTCACACTCCTTTGTACAGATGAACTTATCCCCTTTTCAAATTAACATGGTTAGTGGATTATAAATTCATGAAAAGTTTTTTTTTAAAACCTCCTATAATAACCTGATAAACCAAGGAAAATATGAATCTTAGTTACTATTATAGGGTGAGGCCACTCCTCTACAACCTTTATCTTTGTGAGGTCAACTGAGATTATTTCATTGGTTACAATTTTCCCCAAGAATGAAACTTGTTGTAACCAAAATTTACATTTTCTAAATTTTATAAATAGATTCTCCTTCCTTAGAGTTCCAAATATAACCCTTAGATAATCCTCATGCTCCTCGCAACATTTAGAATATATCAGAATATCATCAATAAAAACTACCATGAATTTATCAAGGTAGTCCTAAAGACTTTATTCATCAAATCCATAAATATAGTAGGATCATTGGTCAAGCCTAATGGCATAAAAAAACTCATAATTCCCATAACCTGTTTGAAAGGTAGTATTTGGAATATCTTCTTTCTTCACCCTCAATTGATGACACCCAGATCGTAGGTCAATCTTGGAGAATAATTGAGCCCCATAAAGATGATCAAATAAATCATAAATTCTTAGGATAAGATAATTGTTCTTCACTGTGATCCTGTTAAGTTATCTATAATGAAAGCATATCTGCATTGATCCATCCTTCTTCTTGAAAAAGAGAATATGTGCTCCCCAAGTAGACACACTTGATTAGATAAATCCATTCTCCAGAAGATCTTAAAGTTGTTTCTTTAATTCCTTTAACTCCATATGTTCTATTCTATATGGTGTCTTTGATATTGGCTTGGATCCAACTATGAGTTCAATAGATAAATCTACCTCTCTTTCCAGGGGATGCCTAGGTAACTCTTTAGGAAATACGTCAATGTATTTCTGAATGAAGGGGATATTATCTATCTTTATACTTTCATTTCCTTCACCCTCGTTATTGATAATCTCCATAAATAAGGATATGGGAGGTGATTCTAGATAAATATTAGGTCATGATATCTATCCTTTCAAAATTAAAGTAGGTTATCCATTCAAGACTACTGAATTTTTTTTTCTTCTGCAGTTTATCTTATCATTATAGTTTGAGAGCCATTCCATCCCTAGTATGGTGTTGAATTCCACCATGGGAATGAATACTAGATTTACGATAAGATTGTACTCACCAAAGTTTATACTAGAGTTTATATACACTATTGATACTAGGCTAATACCTCTAGGAGTCTTGACTATTAACTCTAATTTTAGAATTTTTGGGATTGATTCTATATTCTTTGTAAACTTGTCTGAAATAAAGGAATGCGTAAAACCAAAATAAAAAAGTACTTGATATCTTTGAGATAATGATGAGTATACCTTCAACACATCATTTGGAGATTATAATTCAGCCATCGTGATAGAAAATTCCCAATATTTCTCCCTTAGCCTATACTGAGGTTGATGGTGGTTCCCCTCAATTATCTTTTGATTTGGACATTGATCAGAAAAGTGACCAAGCTATCCAAACTTGAAGCATTGAACTTACAGTTGGGCCTGCACTATCTTACCTTATTCATTAGTGTTGAGAAGTTGAGGCTTCACCTCACCATGAAATGTTTGATCTGTATGACCATCTCTTCAAAACTTGTAGCACTTTCCACTCCCAAGTAAGAAATTCCCTAAATGCTTCTTCCCACATTTGTTTTATGTTGGAAGTTTCAATTTCTTTCCTCCTCTTCCATGATTGAAATTATTACATGAGTTTGGATCCATTGATATCTTCTTTTCATTTGATCTACGTGAATACTATGTCTCTCCAAACTCTAATTTAACCTTTATAGCACTCTGCACTATCTCCTCATAGCTTTCATAGTCTCGATTTTCTATATTTCTCTAGAGATGGGATTTAATTCCACAAAAAAATCTATTAATGTTTCCCACAATATCCATAATAAATCTAGAGGTGTATAGAACAAGTCTTGTAAAGTTAATCTCATAGCTTCCCACTAATTCATTTTCCTCATTCCTTAGTTATAGGAATTCATTCTCCATTTATATTCACATCCAATGGGGGAAATATTTATTGAAACATATTCCCTTGAACTCTTCCCATTCCATAGAATTGATACCCCTTATTGGATTTTTGTTTTTAATCAGTTTCCACCACTAACAAGCTTATCCTTCTAAGAGGTATATTGTTAGGGTGAATTTCTCTAGATCTGAACAATATAGTGCATAAAATATCTAATCTATAGATCTTATCAATTGTTCAACAATCAATGGGTTGGTATATCCACTAAAAAATGTGGTTGTTGATGCATAAAGGGATCAATCCAAAGTTATTCCCTTTGAGATGAATCTAGTTTCTCAACTTGATTCAAGTTATTATTCATAAATCGAGTTAGTTGATTCATCATCATCATGAAGTTTTCAATTCTATCTTCCAACATAATTTCGTCAGTGCATCATCCATTGCACTAATCATTTATGAGGTTCCTCCTATTTCCCATCATTTTTTTTCTAAAAAAAGAAAACCTTAGTGAGAGATGTGTTACCTTTAGGAATCTTATAATTCTAAATGGATTTAATGTCTTAAAATATCATTCTTAAATATGTTATTAATCTCCTTTAATAATAATTATATTTTCTATATATCCTTAATAATGATTCAAAAAACTCTTCTGATTAACCAAACATATCATCCAGGAGTGTCAAACCAGGTGTGTAGAAAGGTCCATTTTCATGCATTAGTTCCCATTCAAGTCTAGATCAAAGCAGTGTTTTTAGGTGTTACACCTAGGTATATCTGTTCCATAGCCACATCCACTTGTAGTATCTAGATATGAATGTATTTGTTTGGAAACCACTTACTTAATACTCACCAAAATACCAGGATGTTTTAATATATCTAGACTTATCCTTAAGGTTATTCCTACAATTTTCAAGTCCTAATTTCCACAAATAACTAAAATGTCTTTTGATACCAACTATGAAATCCTACATTTTTATTACATAACTTTTCATTACATTGTAGAAACAGAGGATTTTCTAAAGTTTAGTTTCTTGGAAATAAGGTACATAATACATGAAAACATAAAGAATAATTCTAAATCCACTTTAAATAAATATTCATGGGTTCACCCTAAGTTACTTTTATTATATCTCATATCTTGGGGATATACCTCAAATGAAAGGGGTGAGAATGAGGCCCAATAAGGGAATAATCAAGGGATACATTTAGCATGTGATCATGAGGAATATCAATAAGAACATGAGAAATAACAATAAATCTTGCACAAGAGATCTTGAGGTATATCATAATAAAATGAACATGAACGATAATATTAAAATGTGACTACAACATTTAAATGAGACATTCATAATCATATCACCAAGGTGTCATAAATGAAAATTCTATTCACCAAGGTATCTTAAAACATGTCATCTCTAGAGATTAAATTATTTACCCAATGAATTGGAGAACTATTAGGGAAAACCATTAATATGTATGAATTTAATTTGATCCACATAGATCATAAAAAATCATTTCATTAATAACCCATGGAAAATAATGAATGAGTTTCTTATCAAAATCTTGGCGTACAAAAAATCTTAAATACACAATCATTACATCATTTTTAACCCACAAAGAGAAATATGAGTTTAATATTTGTAAATATATGAATTAAAAAGCTATTTTTAAATCTATTTTAATACCCATTTATAAACAAATAGGGCTGAGTTTTCAAATAAAAAGGAAAAGAGAGTTTCTCATGTAAAAGAAAGAAATTTGAGAAGTAAATTCAATAGCATGAAGAGTATAAAACATGGTTTTAGAAAGGGTAAGTTGAGAGGGGAAAAGAGTATATAATTGATAAAATGTAATTTATAAGTAAGGTTATGATCAAAATGGTAATAAAAAAGAGTAACCATAACATTTAGAAGATATATACAAAAAAGCTTCTTAAATTGATGAGAAAGAAAAAATAATTCCCTTACCTCGAAGAGTTACTCCTAGATACTGAGGAATAAAACCTTGGAGGATCGAGGAAACCTTGGGGGGAATCCTTATGAAAAAAAACCATAAATTTATAGAGGATGGATTGGGAGTGAATGGAAATGGATAAATGGCTGGGTATTTATACCAAAAGTGGAGGAATTATTTAATAATTTCCAAATATAGGTCTTGGAAAACTAGGTTGTGAAAAAATGAAAAACAATTATCTTACCCATGTTTTTTTCTCATGGGTTTGGAAATTTGGATCATATTTTAAGTTATTTTAATCTACTAGAACTGAACACCATTTTTAATGTGTCTTTTTGTCATGGAAGCATAAATATTCCAAAAAGTAAGGTTTTTAGAAATCAAATTTTACTTTTTAGACTTTGCAAAGTCACTTATAGTTTTAGAAATCGATTAAATATATTAAATTAATTAATATTAATAAAAGAACACAATTTAGGTCTTTTATTTTATTTAATTAATTATTATTTAATTATGAAATAAATATGATGTCCTAAAATATACATAAAACCCAAAACTGTATTTTTTACTATTCATAAAAAAATAATGTTTTTTTTTGAAAATTCTTATAAATTCACCCTAACCTAATTTTGGAATGTTGATTTAAAATATAATGTTTATTTTTCAAGAATAATTCTCTAAATATGATAATTTTTATTTTTAAATATAAAAATCCTTATTTATTTTAAAATAGTAGTTTTAAGGCATAAAAAAATTTCTAACACTTATAAAAAATTCATTCTCCATTATAATTTTTTAATCATTTATATTTTAATAATTTTATTTTATAAGGATATTTTATTAAAAAAACATTATTCAGAATGGTCATATTGACCAAAAATCATATTGACTAAGTGTATAGTTTAAACACTAATTATAAAGGTAAAATTATCAACCAAGGGTATAATTTCCAAAAATCATACTGAACAACGATCATATTGACCAATGGTCATATTAAAAAATGGGAATATTTGACCAAATATCATATAATGGTCGAATCCCAATGATCACATTTCCCTTTAAACCGTATAAATACTATTTTATTACTTCACTCAAAATCCACTACAATTTCCCCCTAAGGTTATATTTTCATTTATTAAAATTTTGATTAGTTTAATAATATTTTGATTCATTTATATATAATTTTCAATGTGGGTGATGATTCTAGTATATTGGGGTGATCCATACTTTTCTATTTTAGCTAATCTATTATATATTTTTTGTCTAGTTGTAATGTTTTTCATTTTAATCAATTTAATAACTGAATAATGCAATGATCATTGATAATGAGATAAAATTTTGTTAGATTATATTTATTTTTTACATGTATAATATTATATAATATGTAAAAATAATTTATTCAAGAATCAAATATCATTTAAAAAGTCTGGGTCATTACAATATAAGGTAGGCGACCTTTACTCTTTGAGAATGGTGATTACTTGGTTGTTTGGAATGGATTATAACTTATTTCTTTATGTGATGATTATTACTATTTTTGGATTGGTTACGAGACATTAAATTTCTACATAAAAGGGATGATATTGGTCCAACATAATAGAAAATAAATACCACATAGATTTCTAAATTTTTCTTTAGTGGAACCTTAGTCAAACAAATATTAGTGGCTCATCACATAGATTGCTCAGTGGTGTGAGTTAGTGTTTGGATAAATTTTTCTAAATAGAATATGAACTAGCCTTATAAATTGGATTTAAATGGATATGTTTTATTTGAATAGGGATTTCAAAGGAAATTTTTATTTAAATTGATTGGTTTGAAATGATATTTCAAGAGAAGAGTGATGTGTTTTCCAAAGAGGGTTTTGCATCATGATTTTGGTCAAGGGAATTAAGTGGGTAATGTTTTCATGTGATACCTTTTGAAATTATTTATAAAAGATGGTTTTTAATGGTATTTAAAATGGAGGTAAAGTGGGATTATTTTGGGTAAATTATTTGGTCTAGTTGACCTCATGCGGGAAAAGCTTTGTTTTCTAAATATCGTGTTCTTGTGTGAACTATCTTGATTTATGGTTTCTTAGTATGTTATATACCATCACATAGTGATTGATGATAGTATAGGACCATACAATAAAACCTTTACTTTGGAAACTAGGTTATTTAGACTATTTTTGGGACATCTAGTGAAATTATTGATGGTGTGTAATTCAAGTGACTATGGGAGGCACCCCTTAAGGATGAAAATGTGTTTAGGAATTTTGAGTAAACCTAAATCCTTAGTGTTATTAATAGGTTTTATTGAGGCTTTTATTGAGTGATTATACACTCAATATAAAATTTTGACTTATTTTTTATGTGTCAATTTCAATGAGTTCTCATAAAATATAGTTAATTATAACAAAAATCCATCACAATTGATCCATGGTAGAAAATGGCGTCGCAATGTTTTTTTATGATGGGTCCCCATAATTTTATTTTGTGAAAAATAATTTTTCCCACTGAAAATATATTTTTCCGATGGATATATTACCCTTTAAAAACATAAAGAAATTATTATTCATTATAGAATTATATTTTCTTCAAAAAAAATTAAAAAAATATATAAAAAATTTCACATATAAATCAATAACTGTTTTACATATAACATGTCCATACAAAATTATCATAATATGTTTATCAACAAAATATTATCGATCCCTATTGAGGGGGAGGATCAACTAAAAGACCGGGTGAAGGGAATACCATCCCTAAACCATGTGCAAGTCATCACATGTACTCCATTGTCTTCTCATACAGCTGCTGTTACAATAAGCACTGATCATACTGCCACTACTAGAACTGTCAAAGATACTCTTACTGCCTTATATGCATGATATCTATAATCTCATTATGAGATTGAAACCTCTCATCATACTATATAGATTAAAATGACTATGTATGATCTCCACTAGAGATGGATGATGACCACCCATTAATACGATAATAACTGGAATACATCAATCAAGAATCAATACCAATCACTTATCCTTTCTTGATACCATGATGGATCACTTGCATCCACTATGCCTCATCAAAACCTGACTGATAGGTATCCTGATCCTCAATATTAACCTTAATTGAATGTGCATGAGAATTTGCAACCTCATATTACTCCTTAAAATAAAATTAAAAATTAAAATAGATAAAATATTAATTTAAGTTAATTTTAAAAATAAAAAAATTATATTAACCACAATCTAATGCCGCCAATCACCAATAATATCTCAACTGGTAGGATCAGTGTACATATTCTTAAAAACATAAAATTTCATAACATCAAGATGCTCAACTATATATATGAATATTAAATTAAAATTTTACATTTAAATTATATATACATTATTAAATAAGATTACTTTCCATATGTCATCGATGAATACAAAAGGTATGACTCCTATATATGTGTGTAACCCCCAGTATACTTTGGTTTTATCAACCAGATGATGATCTCCTTTGAAGACTATATCCTATATAATATAAGCACAATCTATCCCAATCCTAGGATGAGATGTAATTAGGTCAATGGATACATTAGTACTGATAAAAAACTATGAATCCAGCTCTTTCTATGGATATCTTTCTCAATTTGTGTGAAAACTGACGAGAACACACTTACATACAAATATCCCATGACTACCATATAAAGGATCTCATGCTATCATCTATAGAATACTATAAATCCTACAAATAATTAATAATATCAGGTTAATAATTAAATAAATTCAAAAATAAATACTATTTATTTAAATACCATCTAGTGATCAAAAATACAATGATGAACATCAATGTGAATATGAATCCATTCCTTCCATGGTCTAAAAAAATAATTATATAGAATCAAACCCCTGTCTAATAGCTATATGTGAAAAACATTGAGAAAAAATAACAAATAATCAAATAATTATTACATAAATAAATTAATGAAAATTTATTAAAATACACAACTAAACATACCCATGCACACATATATTGAAATCAAGAGGTGGAAGTAACTTGGGAATAGGGCCAAGAATCATCAATATGGCTATGCCAAAACCCCTATGAGTCAAAGATGTAGTGGAAGAAACCAATAGATTGGATGAAGGGATGTGAGGATGATCACCATGTAGGTTGGCATCTATGAGGGCATGGAACATCTCATTGATACTTCAACTTCTATTTGAAAAAAAAAATATTTTCTACAAATAGTTGAAAAAAGAAACAATATGTTAATTATGATTTTAACTAGCATTAATTATTTCTTTTTTCATCTTCATCCTTATATTTATATTCAAAGGTTTCAGTATCTTCATCTTCTTCCTCAAAATCATCAATTTCCATAAACTTATTTTCATAATATTTAATTTTTATTATAATCCTCTAGTCAATTAAATATCTTAAAATAATATAATAATTTTCATAATAAATTTGATATTCTTGAAGAACTAGCATAAATTGTTTGTTTACTATAATAAGTATTTTATATTTAATTTCAATGATTCCATAGAGTGGATAAATATGCAACCCTATATCAGTATCAAATTTATAGCATTTAAAAATTGTTATATAATTGTACCCCATATAATATAACTTAATTATTTTATCTATCATTACATAAAAATGAAATTCACTGACTTTATGATGATATACTTTCAATAAAACAACACTATTAATTATTTTTTTGATTCACCATTTGCATGTGTATGAAATCAAAATCCATCAACTACATATGAATTATAAGATTTAACCAATTTGGATGGTGGGTAACTCAATACACATAATCGATTATCAATTTTTTGTGTATATTGAAATACTTGAAAAAATAATAAAATAATTAATAATATAACAAATAATAAATCGATTTCATGTGTTCAACCATAAAAAATTTATTTTACTAGTCATTGAAATGAGTAGGAAAAATTAAATTGCCAATGTTCTTCAAGAGTAGCCAGTATAATTTGTGTGAATTGTTTCTTGATATGATCATTATATAATCTATAAATTAATTAATATTAATTTAAATTTTAAAAAATAAATAATGGGTGAATGTAAAACTCACTGTACAAAATGTGTCATTTCTTCACAATTGAGCAGAATATATGTATGATTTTTTTGTTGTTAATCACCCAAAAGATATCATTTAAGAACTCTAGTAAAACTAAGTTCAGAATTATTAAATATTGATAATTTATTGTTTATTATATCAAAAAAAATTCCTCATTTGTCCCATTCAAATAATTTTTGAAGGATATTCAAATTGAAAATATTAAGAGTGAAAAATAAAAAATTCTTTTTGAAAATATGCTGCTGCAACTGAACCTTCAATTGATACATTATTACATGAATTTTTATTTAATTTTTACATGAATCTATCATATGGGTAAATCATTCTAAATTGTATTAGTCCTCTATATTTTTATTAATATGGGAAATATAATATTAAATATTACATTAAATCAAATAAATTTGACATATTTTTCATCATCCAATTTATATAAAATTAAAATAACATCTTATTTTATCCTATTCAGTGAATCACAGTATACTTTCATCACACAAACGTCTTTGAAAAAATATTATATTTATGTCATCACATACCAAATCAATTAATTCAGCAACCCTCTAAAGCTAATCAACAATAGTCTTTCCATTAAAACATTATAATCATGACATTTAATATTGTAATATAACAATTTATAACACATCAAGCAAAATTGGAGACATAACCATATGGTAACCTCAAATCCGAAATCCACTAATATAATAATAAACTAGTTTCTTTTAAAAGTGAATAAGTTGATTTTAGATTCATTTAATTTTATGATATTATATTTTCAATTAACCCAAGTTATGGATGAGTATAAATTTGGGAAAGATCTAATCATGCCTTTACACTATCTTTATTCTTACCCAACATCTCCAAAACTGTATAAAATATGTTATCAAAAAATTTATTCTCACAATGGATGACATTTTACATGTGATGGACAACCAAATCAGACCACTATTGAATATACCAAAAAATACAATACTTTATCCAGTTGTTATCTTTCCCAAATCCATATATGTTTTGTCAGTTTATAGTTAGTACAAACAAAATATAAGGTAATAGCGAGACAATATATTTTATATCAATACCTGAGATCATTATCAGTGGTCTATCTCTTTAAATTGTATATTTTCTAAAACTATACCTGTTCCTTTAGAAAGGATGGTTTGTAGGAAGAAATCTATGATAACAGTAAAAAAATCAAGGTTTTCTTCCATTGATAACCATAAATGATTTTTTTCACGCATACAATATATACATGATTTTATACCATGTATACTATAACCAGGTAACATGCCAAACACTGGAAATTCACTAATTTTCCACATTAATGCATCTTTCATTACAAAATTCTATTTTGAAACTAATCATATATACTTACACAATAAATTTAACTTATCAATCAATATCATCAAATAAACATTAATATTACTTTTTGTATGTCATGGAATTATTAATATCAAAAAGATATATGGTTCCTTTATCAAAATACAAGGAGGTACGTTTTATGGAGTTATAAAGGTGGTCCAACAAGAATATTGTCTACCATAAGTACCAAATGGACAAAAACCATTAGTAGAAAGACCCAAACACACAGTATGAGGTTATAAAGAAACATATGGATGTAATTTATCAAAATGTTTCCATGAATCACCATCATAAGTATGATTTAAGATTTTACTAATAGAAATATTGGATTTGTGCCATGCTATCAATGAGCCTATGTTTTGAGACATAAATAAATTCTGAAATCTAGTTATAAGTGGGAAATACATCAACTATTCAACTAGAACAAATACACAATTTCTTTGTCATGCCTCTTGGTACGTCAATTTTCCATATGTAGGAAAATTTACTAACAACTCATATTCACCATAATATAAGATGCAATCATTTTAATATTCTTGTATTTTCTAAAAACCATGACCAAAATTATGGATAGACCTCTTGATTTCATTGAAATTTTTAAGAAGCACATTTCCCTCAGGTTATAACAATTTAACCAAGTAAAATAATTGACCAAAATAATTATTTTAAATTCCATTATTTGATTTAACAACCATAAATCTTGTAACAACTTCAAATTTGCTAATCTTGCGATCTGGATATAAGGCATCCTTAGTAGATTTCAGTAAATCATAAAATTGAGATGGTTCAATATTGGGATTTGAATTATCATTCCAAGTTTCTGTTTATTGAAAATATGATCCAAAAACCTCATGTACTAATGTTTTAAATCGTGATGGATCTGGAACCAAATTATTTATATCTTCTCATGAATTGCATTTACCATGTTGATACTAAAAAACATAATATTTTCAAAAACCAAAACATAATAGATAAACCCCAATGATATCAAACATTTCAAATATCATCATATCATATTTCATATATGTAAAATTAATTGTCTTTTTTGAAACAAGTTCTAGTTTTAATGAAATAGATCATAAAAAAGTTTGGACACCCTAATTATATATAGGATTTATACTGAAACCATTTGGATTTATATGATGATTAATCCAATCATGATCTCATAATAAAAATTAATGCATACTTCCTTATTCAAAAGTTTTCTAAAAATAATAATATTAAATAGAAATACTGCTTATGATAATTCTATTAAGGCAGGGATAATCTAAGAAAAAAAATCATAAAATTAGTAATTTCTTGAAATTATTACCAACTACCATTAATTATTAATTTTTACTAATTACAGGAAATTATAGGTAATTATTTCTTATTATTGATAATTATTTCTAATTATCAAAAATTATTATTAATTATTGGTAATTATTAATCATTATTACCAATTACTGGTAATTATTATTAATTATTACTAATTATTGGTAATTATTATAAATTATTACTAATTATCACTTATCATTACTAATTACTTGCAATTATTTCTAATTATGACTAATTATTAATAATTACCAGTAATTATTTCTAATTGTTACTATTGACCGGTAATTATTACCAATTATTACCAATTACTAGTATTTTTAATTTGTTATCACTAAATATTGATAATTATTACTAATTATTACTTATTATTGATATCTATTACTAATTATTAATCATTATAGATAATTATGACTAATTATTACTAATGACCAGTAATTATTACTAATTATCGATAATCATTACAAATTATTACTAATTACCATTAATTACTACAATTTTTTAGTAATTATTACAAATTAACAGTAATTATTACTCATTATTGATAATTATTACAAATTATTACTCATTATTTGTAATTATTACACATTATTACTAATAACTGGTAATTATTACAAATTGTTACTAATTACTAGTAATTAGTAAAAATTATTACTAATTACTGACAATTATTACTAATTACCAACAATTATTACTAATTACTAGCAATTATTACTAAGTATTACTAATTAATAGTAATTAATATTGATTACTATTAATTATTAACAATTATAACTAATTACAATTAATTATTATTAATTATTAATAATTATTAGTAATTATTACAAATTATTACAAATTATTACCAATTACTGTTAACAATCACTAAATGTAGGTACTTATTACTAATTATTACCGGTTAGTACTAATTTCTGGTAATTATTACAAATTATGGATAATTATTACAAATTACCGGTAATTATTACCAATAAATCATAATTATTATGAATTACAAGTAATTATAAACAATTAATGGTAATTATTGTAAATTACTGCTAATTATTATGAATTATTACTAATTATTCATAATTATTACTAATAACTCATAATTATTACAAATTATTGATAATTATTACTAATTATTGAAAATTATTACTAATTATTGATAATTATTACTAAGTCTTATTAATTATAACTAATTATAATTAATTAAGTCTAATTATTACTAATTACAACTAATTATTACCAATTATGACTAATTATTACAGATTATGACCAATTATGACTGATTATGACTAATTGTTACTAATTATGACTAATTATTACTAATTATTACAAATTATTACAAATTATTACGAATAAATGCTAATTTTTATTAATTATTCATAATTATTACTAATTGTTGGTAATTATTAGTAATTAGTGTAAATTAATAATAATTATTCATGATTATTACTATTTATTACTATTTATTCCTAACATAAAATAAAATAAATAATTTAACAATTTAAAAACATTAAAATAAAAACCTTAAAACAGACTCTTGTACTGGAATAGAGATATTGATTCACCCTTGTAAATTTATTATAAAAATTTAAATGTATATAAGTGAGAAATTCGAGAGAAGTGAAGAGGATTTGAGAAGTTAAGCGATGGGAAAGATGTTGCTTAGGGCCTTATATAGGTTAGATTAATTGCGATGAACTATTTGTGATATATTCCATCGTAAATACAACTCACCATAAAAAAGTAACTACAACAAATGAAAATGCATTTTTGATAGATTTCAAGATTCATCGCAAATACTACCCACCATATTTATTTTTCATTTACACTATTGATAATTTATTTGTAGTGGGCACTATTCTCCATTGCAAATAATATTATTTGTGACTAAAGGGTTAATCTGTCTCATTAGTTTATTTAGAAAATAAGGCTATTTTCAATAGAATAACAACTTTTGTCGCAAATAGTTTTCCTAGCAATATGGTGTACAGTGCCACCAATACTATTTGTGTCGAGATAAAATTCAATTGCAAATAACACATGATATTGAGTTATTTTTGATGAGATTCTCATTCTGTCACAAATGTCTCGAACTTTTTGATTATTTAGGACGGGTACCCATTTTTTTTTCAAATAACCCATCAAAAAAACCTTCTTTTCCTATAGTGATTGGTTTGGAACAGGGTACAGGGTGACCCTTGGGATTGGTGTGAGACACCGATATTGATTAAGTATGTGTTAGATCATTCACCATCATCCTTGAGAAGTGATTTGGTATCTTTGCTGAGTGGTTAACCACATTATCTCTTATAAGAGTGCCCTCTTGATTGAACTCAATGGTTATGGTAGGAGTTCATCTAGTTAACATAAATATGTGATGTGTATGAGATTTTGGATAAGATGAAAGTGGGATTCCTCCTTAGTGTTTTTGACCTAGATTACAATGGGTTTTATACTATGAGTAGGATAATTCTAGTATGAGACATAGTATCCAGACATGTAGCCCATGTGGCAGTGTTGTCTAGTGAAGAACCTCTTAACTAAGATACTACCCCCATGTGAGGTGATATCTTAAATGATCTCTAGGTTTGATATTTAGCTTAAGGAGTATGACTATTTTTACATGTGAGGTTGTGTGTACTGATTATTTTTCCTAGTGGATATTTATACTCTTTCTAGTGGTTCTCTCTTCACTAATGGTCTAGAAATAGTATGATGGATGAGTAGGATCTGGGTGAGATGGTGGAGGGTGCTTGGGAGGAGTTTTCAGCTGCATGTAATAGAGAAGACATGTTTCCATCGAGGTTCTACAAAGGGTAAGACCATAACCATGAAACACACTTGTTGATGATGATATTACTATACTATCTGAGGGATCAATGTACAAAATTGGTGTTATATTATCATGTAGTGGGATCCATTCCTTGTGATGTCGTTCATTATATAGGATAGAGTGGAATTGCTTTATGGGTAGTTTGGTGGATAACTCTAGCGAGTGACAATAACATGACATTGGGTAGATCATGGAAGATGGGATTGTTATTTCATATAGTTGGCCCCCATTATTTGTCTACCTATTTGTTTTATCCTGGGATTTTGGTTTAGTTTATATTTTTATTTGAGACTTCTTGGATTGTCCTTATTCTTTTTCTTATCATTTGATGATTGATATTGACGGATAAACCCTATTTTATTGTATGTTATTGTATTTATTGATATGAACATTATTTCCTTTGATATTTCGAGTTGTGATCATTGAAAAGCACTGAGATAGTCGATGGGTAGGGTGTGGATTTGGTAAATGAGTTTTTTCGTGGATATAGATCAGATATCTTGATGAGAGCGTCTTTTAGGATAGGAGTAACTATGTTGTATAACTCATTGAGACATCGAGGTATACAATTCATTATTTATAGGTAGGTGGGACCTAGCTTAAGTTGGGTAGCCCCAATATGATCCTTTTGGGGCATGTGTGTCTTCTGAAAATGATGGAACATAAGTATAGATTTTCATGTGCATGCATGGGGTTATCTTGTTAATGTATTTATTAGTGCCTATTATTATTATTATTTGTTCAGTTGTTTCTCTACATATTTGATATATTATATATAATATTTATATTTATATAATGGATTATGGGATACCCTACTAGATTAATATTTTATTTCTATAGGTTTTCGATATGTTCATTATATGGACAAGTCATGCCAAAATTTTGGTAATATTGAGCATTATTATTATAGGTTGTATTTAAGGTCATAGTCTACCCGTGACTTGTTCAGGCCCTCGCCTCCAGTTAGAATCCTCTGGTATATGGGGAGGTATGCTTGAGGTTTCATAGCACTCTAAGTTGGGCATAATTCATGTGACACCCTCTGGGTCACATATATATTTAATTTTGAGATTGGTTTATCTATTTTGAGGTTATAGTGGTTTTCAAAAGACAGGGTTTGAAAATTTGGAGTTTTGGGGAAAAAAATCCAGGAACATGGTTTAGGCGCACAATTAGTAGTAACCATATGATATGGATATATTGGTTCCAGTGATATTTTCATGGTTTGAGAATATTTTTTATAACTGTGTGAGTCACCAATAAAACTCTATAGATATTTGGGTTTGGTTCCATAGGCTATGGAACAGCTTTCACATGGTCTGTCAAACTATGCGACCGTTTCTAGAAGACCATGCAACTTAGTTTTCAAGGTGTAGTGGTTACTGCATGATTAGTGCACAATTTTTTTAACCGTGTGACCCAATAACAACTTCTTAAAATGGAAAATTACCCTAATAAACTTGGTCATTTTAACTCCAATATCTTCCTAATCCCTCATTAGATCAAACCAACCCCCCCATGATACTCTATAGGACCCTTCCCTTGATTCTTTGGTGACCTTTTATCAATTTGGGTGGATCTATTTGAGTTATGTTTAGACTTCTTCTTGGTTTCCACTCTTTTCTCTAGATCATCTCTTGATCTGTCTCTTACCCTTATCTCATTGGAATCCTAATGGGATGTGATTACCATATCTAGAGGTTTTTTATGGGTAATTGATGATTCTTCTCTTAGATACATGATTTTAAGGACCCTATCTATTTGTTTCCCATCATCAGTTTCAAAGGTGGCATCATTATCTCTATTGGAGAGTTAGGTGTCTCTATCCCGTGGTCTATCCCTTAGACTAATTTGTATTCTTGTGATTCCCTTTGGTTTTGAATTATTAAATTGATTATTTTAAATCCATGAGTGGTGGATTTTATCTTTGATGTCTATGTAAATGTTTTCTAAAAATGGGTTTTTATTGAAAACCATTTTTATGCATATGATGTGTTTGATAAAATGCCTCAATGATGGTTTTTAATTGGAAATGATTTTTCAATCATGGAAGTAGTGTATCATCACTATAGAATTATTTTATAAAATTTTGGATTGGTTTTATTGAAACAGATTGATGGTATATAACACACTGGGAGACCTTGGGGTATGTGAAAAACTATACATAAACAAACCTTAGTGGAGTAAGATATCATTAGGGTAGGTTCCCTTGATTCCATGGTTTCTAGTGGGTAGACATACTGGGGGACCCAGGTTCTCGAACCTTAGGATTCACTTGTACCAGTTACCATTCCTTTGTGTGTCTTAGTTGTGTACAACCTTATGTCATGGATTTCCCTTTGGTTCGTTGTGGATACATTACATGCATGTTTATTTTATATGGTTATTTTCTTACTTGATATAGATATTGATGCATGAAAAACTAGTTTATTAATTTTATTATGCCTCAAGGATATATATTATTTCACATTTCTTTGATTATTATATTATGGAATGTTTTTAAAAATAAAACAAAATGACGATTTTATATGAAAAAATGATTTCTTTTTAATTTTTTTAGAAATATATTTTATACAATAACTAATGGATTCATGTGGATAGAAATTTTATACTTTATTTTGTGACATCCTACTAATATTTAGTACTCACGCCCTACTTTTTCCTCTGAGTGTTTGCAGACTTGTTTTTGTAGGATACAAGTAAAGAGAAGAGTGAAATGTGGAAGAAAACTCTCATGGATTGTGTTACCTTCTAATGGGTTAGGTTGGTAGTGACAATGGTCACATGGAGATGGAACCATGGGTCACTTAGGGTTCTATGTTATTGGCCTTTCATCCTGATCATATTGACCTTGTTATCTGGTTGTTGGATAATACCTTTATGGTTTAGTATTTTGACATATGATGTATTTAGGATGTTTGCTGTGATACTTTGATTACATCTATTTAATCAGATCTCTGTTGGAGGGTGAAATCATTCCCATGTTTATTTTTATACTACCTAGGTGCTAGTTTACAGCCCTTAGAGATTAAGAATGTGCTTCTAGCCTTTTAGCATGACATTTTGGGTAACATTATGGGTTGAATTGGGTTGATCTATTACAAATTGCTATCAGAGGGAGGTTATTTTTAAATACAACACTCATTCTTTTGTATCACCATCTTGTGTCTGGGGGTTGTTGATTGATTGAATATAGGACTATATAAACTCAAGAGGTAATGTGGGAGTGTTCTTGAACAAATCACTATGAAAAATCTCAAGTTACCATGGGAAGTTCAGGGCTTTCTAGAATCATTGTTTTTGATTTTAGACTTTTGGCTATAGTTCTATGAATTTTGGTTTTGATAAAGGAATCAAATTATGTTATAATGGGTTTTCTATCCTCTTTGTTTTATAGAATAAACCTCCTTCAAGAAGACCATATTCTAATTCTAGAGAAGAAGATACAGAGCAAGCCCCATAGGTGAATCCCCAAGATGAATTAGTTTTGGTGGAAATTATAGTATTAATTATTTATTCCATGGGATATGTATTCAATGTTGAACAAGACTTAAAGGCATACCATGTTTCAAAATTCACTTTTTATAATCCCACAATCTTTCATAGTAACAAGGGACCATAGAATTTGGAATAATGAATTGATAGCATTGAGAAGATTTTCCACTTCATTTAAACTCTAGAAGACTACAAGGTTGGTGTTTTACACTAATGAGAATTTGTGTTTACATTTGTTGTGTGTTGGATTCACTGTCAACCATATCACTGTCAACCCTGGTGAGTTGGTGTATTGGATGCAGTGTTTCCATTGACATAGTTTAGTGAAGCATGTTGAATTTAATAGTCACCATGTCAACAACTGCATGAGACAATGAAATTTTTGATAGAGGAAAAGTGGAAAATTTTATGATGTATTTTGTGATCTTGGAATGTAGATCATGATAATTTTGAGAGATAGGTTGAAGATATTTAAGAAATGGGAATACCCAAACAGGGCTACATCATGAAAAGGTTAGTTGTGGAAGTTCTAGTGTGATTGTTAACTGGGTATATTGACAAAATTCAAGATAGAGGTATGGAAGCTATGGAATTGGTACAAAAAATTACACGTACAATGTGACATTATTTCATAGTGTTTTTAAAAAATTTTCAGGTCTAAAATTTGGAGTAAGGGCCAAGTTTTTTGAAAGATGGATATCCCGTATTTCCTTATAAAATTATGGAAATGGCATGGAATTCATGAAAATTTTATTTCACAAAGTTTTGGAAATTCTTGAAAGAATGTTTCATGAAAAATGGATGATATACAAATGAAAAGGTGGTAACTTACACGGTTACAAAAAGTTTTTCAAACAAAATATTTCCCTGAAGTTTCATAAAGAAAGGTAGTTTCAAGAGCATGAATGAAGTGTTTAATGAAAAGGAGGGGGTGAGATTGAAAGTTTCAATAATGAGAGGGAACATATATAAATAGGAAAATACCCCTCTCATTTTAAGAATCTATACTTGTTGAAGATCAATTTTTTTTAAATTTGTGAAATAATTTCACAAAGTTTTTTCTTGCATGAAGGATTCATATTAACATATGTTCTACAAATAAAGGACATATGTCAATATAACCAAGGGGTTTCATAAAGGTTTATAAATCTTTGTGAGAGTTTGAATGTTTCATGAAAGATTGTGAATTTTTATAAAGTACAAAGTTTCATGAATAAGAAGAACGTTTCACAAAAGTGGTGAAAAGGTTCCATGAAAGTGTTAAATTTCATGACATAGAAAGTTATTGGAACTTCTTCAAGACTTTTTTAAAGGAAATTGGTATTACTTAAAGGATATTTTAATAGGGAAGGATAAGTTGTTTCATTGGAAATGTTTACAACTAGTTTTTTATAGAGTAGAGTTTAGATCAATGAGAATTGATCAGTGCATCAACTATCAGATAGTGAAGACATGTATTGGATTATGAGAAAAAAATAATTCCCTCCTGAAGCAGTGAGAAAAGGGAGAGAACAAAAGGAGTGACCCTTGGTTCGAAATGATCCAAAACCTAAATCTTATAAATGAAGGGAGCTTGACATGAAGTAACCATAGAAGAATAATTGTATCTAAAATAATAGTGATGATTAGTGTATTTTTTCACATATACACAATGTTAGTGTGTGATCCTTAGACATAGAACATTATGGGTGAACCAAGTAAAATTATTATGTCTTTTTTTCTTGCTTTACTTACATTATACAAGGTAAAAATTAGTCCATGTGGATTGAGATATCATCAATATTATTTTAATAGAGCCATGATAAGCACTCCAATTAATCAAATCATCAATTAATAGGTGAACCCAAGAGTGAACCTACTAATAAATGAGGTCAATATCGGTCTGGATAATGAGTGTTTAATTGGTATGTGGTGAAATGAGAATTCATTTCATACCCCGATTCAACCCACTCTTAAGATGTCTCTCACTAAAGTCCCCTATGGGTCCAATCATTTGTATCAGAGGAAAGGTTTCTCTTGTTGAATTTATTTTGACCTGATTTAATCCGATTGGTTTTTGGAGTTGAAATATTTTCTACCCATACAATATGGGAAAGAGAAATAATCTGAAGAATAAGAATAACTCCAATGGAATACCACATAATAGAACCATTTCTAAGAAGTGTGTGATCGAGCTAAAGGATAATAATATCTTAAAAACATAAGGTATAGATGAATCTGATTTTATATCTACTTGTTTATATAATGATGTTGTAGGACTATCCAAGGATCCTGATATTCCAAGTTATTTCATAACTACTGAAGATGATGATATATCAAGAGATTCAAAGGTGGAAGCTATCCACACATTAGAGAATTCTGACCAGGGTATGAAGGAGGAAAAGATAGACCTGAGAAAGAAGAATGAATCTAAAGTGATCTAAATTTAAGTGATGAAAAATGAGGTTAACAAAATGAAATGCCTCAATCAATGACTAATTGACTTAGCCAAAAATCTGAGGGAGAAAAATGATACCCATGCCAAGGAATTGGAGGAGATGCATTCTAAAGTGAAAGAGTGTAAATATGGTTCCAAAGATAATAGCCTTGACTCAGATGAGGTTAAAAATATAAGTTCTAAGAACAATTAATTGGTTGGAAACATGGTAGAGTTGGTTGAGGAGAACCAAAGGTTGAGGTAAGTAAAGGTGGCTCAGAATGATGACATTGTGAAGATGGATGAAAAGATGAAGATTCAAAGTGACTAACTAGATGAAACTGCATAGGAAGTGGAAAAATAGATGGAAATTGAGAAGGATATGAAAGCTATAATTATCCATCTTAAAACAAAATTGGAAGATAGTTTAAAATATAGAATAGAAGCAAGCTCAAGTATAAGGAATATAACTTCTCAACTAAAGAAGAAGGATGGGAAGATAAAAAAACTCAAAAGTCATCTAGAAATATCGAATGAGAAGACAAAAATACATCCTATGGGATCATCAACAAATGAAGTCATCAAATTTTGAAATTTAGAGTAAAAAAATAATCTGAATCATGATGTTAAACGTGTACAAGAAAACTCTTATAGGAAGGTATCCACTAAGTTCTACTACTATAGAATCATGGGATATACCATGAGTGTCTTCCTGGAAGCCCAAGGGATTAAAGGAATGAGGGATTATGCTACAACAACATCCTAATCAAGGTGATACTATATGAGGTATTATTTCTATGGGAGATACATTATATATGATAACCATGGTCATATAGATAGACATTGTAGAAGAAATAGAAATGAAATTTATGTAAGGAATTCCTCTATTCCTATGAGTAAGGAGTATAATATTTTTCACTAAAATAAATTATATTAAGCTGGAGAACAAATTTACCATTCTCAAAGAAAATAATGTATCCCAATGAAAGTTGTACCAAGAATAAATATTAGTTTACTCATAGTATATCTCCTATAAATAAAGAAAACAAATATGGAGGAAAACAAAGGAATCTACTCCCACTATGAGAATGAAAGATGAGTGTGAAATGAAAGATCCTCCATGGAAGAAAACATATAAGGTTTCTAATTCATGTTAAATTTCACATAAATGAGGAGTTATTAAGTGGGATTGAAAAAGAAAATTGGTGGATTTTCTAATAAAAGGGAAAATATTAGTTTTAAGAGAATTTCCAAATCAGGTGTTAAATAGAAGGATTCATGGAAATACATGAATAAGATTTGGAAATATGAAATTACTCAAAATACCTCCCATATGAATGATACATACCAAAAAAAAAATAGGTTATGAAAGATAATAATTTAAGTGGAGATAAATAGATATTCAAGAAAATATAGGGAAGAAGGATCCAATTAGTAATGTGCGAGGAGGTCCTTGTTGGTAAGAGTACTCATGGAAGAAGATTTTGTGAGTTGGGATATGAAGAAAAAGAAATTCCCAAGCTAGAAAAGGGGAAGTCAAAAGGAAACATTAAAAATGAATCCTGTGTAAGTGAAATCACTCAAAGGAGATATAATTGCATTAAACCGAAAAAATTACCATGACTATTGATTAGGAAGAAGAAGAGGTCAATTAGGTGATGACATTCCTATCCTTGAATATGAAAAGGGGAAAAATGTTTGATACTGAAGCGGTGGTCCATAATGTCCAGCCTCATTCCTTATCTTAAGGAAGTGAAACATCCCCTATCCCCATAATCTTAAATACTATTAACATTTTTTGAATCATTTTAGGTTTTAGGGATGATAGGATCCATGGGGAAGTTTCACAAAAGATTAAAAGTGGTGATGTTATATGCTCCATAATTTCAACTAATTCAAATAAGTATAAGAATAATTTTTACCATATCTAAAATCTCAATGAATGAGAATAGATGAAGAATCAAAGAATCAATGAGGATCCACAATGATTGGTATCATTAATTGAGATTTTATATTTTAATTGATGTCAATTTATATCGAGATACTTGAAGCATTAATGCCAATATAATATTATATATCTGATGCTATATCAATAGATAGAAAAATGGGGAAGTAAAAATAAGATGAGATCTCATGTTTCATTTATTATTAATCAAAAATGTGATATCATCTAACCGTTATTATGATATCAGACACTACTATGGATGGATAAATCTTACGCTAAATTTCTATGCTATATTTGGTGACAAAGAAGAGAAAATTAGGGGGAGTTTTGAGATGAAAATATGATATATGATATCCCTATAAAATAAGGAAATACACCTTATGGGTGAGAGATGAATTCAGTTACTAGGTATAGTTCAGGAAGTGATATCCATAGATTAACCAATGATTCATCATTTCATCATTTGGAATCGAGAAAGATTCAACAAATGGAATCATCCATCATATTGGTATCTATGAGAGTTGGTATTAGATTCAAAAATTGGTAACAACTTGGTGTTTAGAGCTAAAGAATAAATTTGTAAGAATTCCTTGATATGAGCTAAATTTCTATGGTTACTACCGATGTGTGAACGTAAGTGAGTGAAATTGATAGCGATGGTGTCATTAACTTTATCTCTTGTTTCCTACACTAAGTCCCAAATCAGTAGGCTTACAGGTTTTGTTGATGGATATTTACTAAGTGGTAAGTTCATACACTAAAAATCTTATTGAAGGTAATTACAAAAGGAATTTGTTTTTGAGATGGAGATCTTTTTCAAACCTTCAGTCACATGTGAAGAAATAATAGAGGAGAAAAAGAGAGTTTGTGGGTATAACTAGTGGGACTAATAATAGTAATTATTTCATATAATAGGGGGAGAGTTATATCTCCTTATAAAATGTAAGGATTATTTGGACAAAGGGTAAGAAATAGAAATGACCCTGTGTATATCATTGATAAAGGAGATAGATTTCAATCATATAATCCATGGTCTAAATAGTTTAGAAAGGATGTAATATTATGTTGTTTGACATCAAGAAGATAGAGTGAGAATAATAAAATTGATGAAATTTACACCCTTGTTTCCCAAGGTACAAGTTTATAAGGATTTTATATTCAGTACCTATGGTACTAAGTATACTTTTGATTTGATACCAAAGGGGGATAATTAAGGATCATGAATCCATGTGCAGTTTCTATCTAGAAAAGAACGTATCATGAATATAAGTGTGTTCCTTCCCAAACCTTCATAAGGGTAGTAATAATTCAAGACTATAAATATAATGATGCTAAATATGTTCATTCAATGAAGATAAATCATATAATGGGTTTATGATGAAAGTAGTTTCCAAGTGGGGTTGAAGAAGTGGTCTTCTCATATGGCACACTTTATACAATTATGGATATCGATCATCAAAAACTTCAAGATAGAGGTATTTGAATTCATGGATAGTTGGTGTTGAAAAAGGTTCATTAGGTGGTATCTAGATAGAGGAAAAATATTCATGGAAGTGTTTCCAACAAATTCAAAGGGGATATTTTTTGACACCATGAGTATTGATGTTTCCATGTGTTGTGTGTTGGATATGTTGTCAACCCTATCAATTTCAAATTTGGTGAGTTGGTTTGTTGGATGTTGTGTTTCCATTGACATAGTGTGGTGAAGCACATTGAATTTTCTATTCACCATGTCAATAACTACATGATACATCGATTTTACCAATATATGGAAAGTGGGAGAGTGTATAAAGAAATTTACAATACTGGAATGCTGATCATGATAATACCGAGAGAAAAGTTGAATCTATTGAAGAAAAAAGACCACCCAGATAGGGATACATCATGAAAAGGTTAGTTTTGGAAGTTCTAGTGCGATTATTGACTAGGTATATTGAAAAAGGTTCAAGACAAAGTTATGGAAGCTCTGTAAGTAGTACAAAAATATATGTGTACAAGGTGGAGTTATTTCCCATTGTTTTCCAAATTTTTGGGGCTCTGAAATTTAGAGGAATGGATTTTTTTTCCGAAGATATATTTATAGGATTGCCTCATGAAAATATGGAAAATTTATTTAATTGAAAAAAGTTTTATGTCACAAAGTTTTGGAGATTTGTGAATGAATGTTTCATGAAATACTGCTGAGGCGTGAAGGAAAAAAGAGGTAACTTACTCGATTATGAAAAGTTTCATGAATGGAATATTTCAATGATGTTTCACAAATAAAGGTAGTTTCACAAAAATGAATAACGAGTTTCACAAAAAGTTGGTAGCAAGATTGAAAATTTCGGAAAAGGGAGGAAAATTTTATAAATTAGTGACCACCTATATCATTTGAATAAGTCAAACTTGCTGAAGATCAAAAGGCTCTAAATTCATGAAAGAGTTTTTAGAAGGTTTTTCTTACATAAAGGATTTGTATAAACATATATTCCATGAAGAAAGGATTTATTTCAATTTGACCTATGGGTTTAAAAAAGGTTTAGAAATATTAAAAAAATGTTGTGAGTTTCATGAAAGACTATGAGTTTTACACAAGTATGATGTTTCACAAATAGGAGGAAAGATTCATGAAAGTGGTGAAAAGTTTATGTGAAAGTGTCAAGTTTCGAGACATAGAATGTTATTAACACTTCTTGAAGGATTTTACAAAGGAATATGGTATTATTTGAAGACTAGTTCAATAGGTAAGGAGAAGCTACTGCATTAGTGATGTTCACAACTCATTTGTGAAAGAGTAAAGTGAAGATCAATGGGAACTAATCAGTGTATCAACTATCAGACAATGAATGTGTGTATTTTATTGTGAGATAAAAATAATTCCCTTATGAAGTAGTGAGGAAATAAAGAGGATAAAGAGAGTAACCTTTGGGTGGTAGTGAGATAGACCCTAAATCTTGTGAAGATAGTGATACAGGCATGGAGTGACCATATCCAAATAATTTTATCCACAAGATTAGTAAATATTAGTGGATTTTATCACATTAAAATAATTTTGGTGTATATTCTTTGGATGTAGCCCAGTGTGGGTGAACCAAGTAAATTTTTTTGTGACTTTTTCTATTGCTTCACTTAAATTCTATAGGAAGAAAATTAGTGCTTTTGGATTGATAAATACTTGGTCTTATCTGAATAAGTCCAATATAAGCACACTAGCTAATCAAATCATCACTTTACAGGTGAACACAAGAGTGACCATACTAATTAGTGAGGTTAATATCAGATAGGAATGTGAGAGTTTCATGGGTATGTGGGGAAACTAGAACGAGTTTCATACCCAGATTTAACCCCTCTTAGAGTATCTCTCACTAAAGTCTCTCTTGGGTCCAACAGTTGGTTTCTCCATTTATATGCTTGAGGGGTTGAGAAGGAAGTGGTGGGAATCTATTGTGTAATATAATTTATATGAATATCTCACTTGGACTACTTTCAAGAAATCCTTCAATAAATAATTCTATCTTGAGATGTTGATAACGGAGAAGGCATGAAAGTTCATTATTATAGAGGAGAAAGATCATTTTGTAATGAAGTATGATTCTCAGTTTTCCAAGTTCATGCACCTATATCCCAATATTGTTTCTAATGACTACCTAAAGGTATGGGAGTTAAAAATGGGGCTGAGGCTAGATATTTTGACTATGTTGATTCTTATGTTTATACCCATCTTTATAGAGGTTGTAGACAAGGAAAATATGGATGATATTGAATAAGTGGGAAGAGAGGAATCTAAGGAACTTCCATGGTAGAAAAAGGAAGACAAAGTTCATTTTCTGAACAAAATAGGAAGCTAAGTGAAAAAAACGAGGTGGTGGAAAGAGTGCACAACATATTTTAGGATAGAGGAAGGTGGTATGTTATTAGTGTGGTAGAAAGGGACACCTAAAAATTGATTTTAAGGTAACACCCAAGGTATGTAACATGTTTAGTAAATCTAGACATCTTCAATGTTTCTTTGAGAGATCAAATGAAGGAAGTCGAGTTTGATCTACCTTCACTAAGGGATCTTAGTTTCAATCTGATATAGAAAAAGGGATGGGATCTCAAACTCTTTCCAAGGGTGATGATCAGGCAGTGAAGTTAGGGTAGAATGAGGTTGGACTTGTCTATATAGAGTAGTGAGAACTAGATGATTTAGAGGAAAGACTGGATACCATGAGAGGTATATGGTGTTTATTACATCTTCCATTATTATGGAATTATTTGATACAGGTGAAACTCATTCCTTTATATCCTCTAAGATTATCGATGTGTTGGTCTTGGTATTAGATATTATTACTTTCATGATGAATCTTTCCACTCCTTTGGGGAAAAAGT
Source organism: Viscum album (assembly GCA_963277665.1). Classification (NCBI taxonomy): domain Eukaryota; kingdom Viridiplantae; phylum Streptophyta; class Magnoliopsida; order Santalales; family Viscaceae; genus Viscum; species Viscum album. The sequence continues at coordinate 675,904,905 of OY728123.1, forward strand.
TGGAGTAGGGTTTTAGATATCCCAAATGTTAGGATATGATCATTGAACATGAAACCATATGTGATTTTTTAGTTATTGATCTTAAAAGATTTGATCTGATCATTAGAATGGATTAGAAGATTAGTTACAAGTCCAACATCAATTTCTATCATCCTCTCATATAGTTTCTCTCTTCTGATGGAGTCTCTCATATCTTTTATGGTGATTGCGATCCTAGATATGAGAGAGAATGCCCTGTTCTTCCAAGTTCTAAAATGATATCATACCAGTTTTCAAAGATGTTTCTTGTTTCCATTAATCAAATTATTAAAGGACCTCATACTGCGGTAGTGAGTAAGTATCATGAAGTTTTTATATATAATTTCTATGGGTTACTATTTTGAAGAAAGTTGAGTTTACTATAGAATTTATTCCATGAATAAGGCCCTTTTCCTTATGTTCATAGCGTATAAAACCCAGTGAATTGAAATAATTAAAGATTAAGCTAAAGGATCTTGAGGATAAGGGATTTATTTATCCTAACATTTCACTTTGGGAACCGCCAAAACTCTTTGTAAAGAAGGTGGATGAGAGTCTATGAATTTGTGTTGATTAATAATGGTAGATCACCAATGGTGCCTCATTTTGAGCTAATAGTGGATCACCAATAGTATCTCATTTTGAACTAATGGTCAATCACCAATAGTGGCTCAGTTTGAACTAATGTTAGATCACCAAATATGGATCATTTTGAACTAACAGCGGATCACCGATGCTAGCTCATTTTGAACTAACAGTATATCACTAAGAGTGTATCCTTTTAAAATAATGGTAGATCACTAAAGTTGGATCATTTTGAACTAATTGTGGATCACCAATGGTATCTCATTTTTAACTAATGGTAGATCACTAATGGTGTCTCATTTTGAAGAGTGAATACAATTTTACAAAATTTCTAGATTTTCCCTTTTGACATCCCTTTTGCTAAAAAATGGTTTTAATTCCTTAATTAATGAATTTGAAAGCCGTTTCAAAGGGGATTAATCATATCTTCAACTTTTAAAAATTCTAATGAACTTTTAAATGGTTAAACCATGTGTATTTAATGATATCTGACTCTAATGTTCAGTTTAAAAATCATTTATAATCCTACTGGTTTTAGATCTAATCTTTAAAAAGAGAATATATTTTATTTTTTCTTTAGGTATTTTTTTATCTTGAGACAATAGCTTCTCGATACTTTTACCTTGGAGTCATGGATCCCTATTTCTAGTGTTGGTTGGAGTTCTCCCAATTGGTGGTTTCCTCCTGTACGCACACCCCTATTTTTGGTGTAGAAAGTTTGTGTAAAGATAAATTATTCTAGGTAGGGAATTCATTCATTTTTCATTTATGTGTATCATACGAGGAGGGGTGATTATTTTTTTCTATGTGGAAATGGTTTCATCTAAATTAATGAAGTTAAATTAATTGTTTAAATAAATTTGTTTAGGGGAAGGGGGTGTTTCACATACTTTTATTGATTTTTGATATTTTGATATTGGATATATCGATGTTTTTCGTATCAATAAATTTTATGGTTTCTGGTAGTCTCTAGTTTTGTGTTTTTTATATATGATGTGATTCCCATGTTGTGTGATTGTTGTGACACCACCATAAATAAATGTTTTACCACCTATACTCGGCTAATGGACTAGTTGTACCAAGACCTATGGCTTATGTGATAACATCCTTAAATAAAGAAGTGGAATTTAATGAAAGCCCCTATTCACAATATAGAAAATTCTATGTGCGTGTTGTAACATGTTTCTCGATGAATTTGTGTGTTGTGTATTGGTTTTGTTTATGTGATGCATTAGCTGTGGACTTATTGTGATGCATATGGGGGAAGTGGATGTGATGTGGTTGTGCAACAGGGCTGCGATGGTGGTTACGATGTGGTTATGTAGTGGGGCTGAGAATTTGTTGCAATGTGATAGAAGGTGTAAATTGTATGTGGTTATCTGGGTGTTGATTTTTGATTCCTATCATGTGATGTGTTGTGATATTTTCCTAAGTAGTATTATAATTAACATGGATTGTCTAGTGGAAGAATAAACAGTAACAGGTTGTGTGGTTTAAATGGTGGTCTGTTAAATTTAAAATAATGGGTTGGAAAGTGTTTAATGAACTAGATATTCTAATTAAAATTGAATGATAATAGATAATCAATAAATTTCCTTTAATTGAAGATGTTTTGCGTATTATGGATTATTGTGGGGTTTTATGCATTTAGAGGTAGCAAAAAAATGAGGGAAAGTTGTGAGTTGGTTGGTACCTTTGTTTTGAACCCCTAGGATGGGATTGCACATATATATTATATATACATTGTATTTCCTTGTGATTTCATTACACACCCCACCCATGTTGAGAACCATGTGTCGACACCCACACCTCCCCCCCCACACACGCATATATATATATATATATATATATATATATATATTTGGGGGATGTTTTACCCAACATCTTGATGGGATGATGGATGGATGGATACCCTCTCTTCCCCACTCCCTCCTCCTGGTGTTGGTGATATGCATAGGATTTGATGGATACAAGTCAAAAGTTCCATTTTCTACATGTGATGCAATGAACCATGTATCTTCAGGTGATATGGGATGAGATAGATTATGGTGGGGGTCATGCATGGTAGGAGGATGACATGAGGTTGATTTAATTCATGTTAAAAATACCCTACTACACTGGTTATGAGATGTGATGTGATTGCCCAGCTATCTGTGGGTTGGATGTGATGTTATGTGATGTTATTTAGATGAGGTGGAAGTTCCAGGACATGTGATGTTGATGTGTGAGAGCAGAAAATTAGTGGGAAAGCAGTGTGGGGGTACCCTTCATCGATATGATTCATATTACATTATTATACATGAATGCACTATTTGGTGAGTGAGACATGATAAGGATGGGTTTGGTTAGTATAATTTTATAGGCCCTATTGGTTCTACTATTTTCTCATAGGTGCATTAGCATGGTATTTTCATATGTGCATGAGAGACTTTGGTTTTCCTACTGAGTATACCTGTATGCTTACCCTATGTATATAAAACTTTTTTAGGTTTCTAGGAGGACTTTTTGGACCATCTTGGACATTAATCGCTCAAACCTCTAGATAGTTGCTCTGTAATTTCTTTAGTTTTTATCTTGGGTATTTACTTTTGAGACCTTTATCTGTATCAGTTTTATTTATACATACATTGTGGGATAGTTTTTGGATTTATTTTATATTATGTCTTGGATTTTTTTGGATGATTCATCTTATCTCTTGATCCCACATTATTATAGAGGGTAATGCCTCCCATTTCATGAGATTTTTCTATACCCTCAGTGCTAGTCTCCAACCCAAGGCTTACTGAAGGTGAGAATCGAGGGTCATTATCTATCTCCCTTCATTGTGGTATCTTTGGTGGGAGGGGGTAATGGAAGAGTGGTATCAAAGCTGATATTTGAGAGATAGGATATAGTTTGGAGTTAGGAAGAATGATGATTTCATGGGTTGGCATGGACATAGTTCTAGTGGGCCTAAGTGTGTGATATAGTCCAGGGAGACTGGCTATGACATAAGATTTTAGGCCACCTCGTGATCCTGTGTATAAAATCTGAGCTAATTGAATGATCAAGTGAGGTGGAACCACTTACAGGGTAAAGAATTAGGAGACGTACATGCATCATTATGACTTGTGTTCATATTTTAATTGTGTAGTTTTGGATATAGAAAAGTGGGAGTCAATTTAAATAAATTAAATAAATATTAATTAAATTCCATACTATCAAGTTTAGGAAATCCTTTTTTCCCTTTTCAGTTGTGGATCCTGGTCATATTCTATGTGTGGTTCAGGTAGTGTAGGTTTAGCAGGCTGACCCAGTTGATCACTGAATGGTTGATCTAGTTGAGGTTGATGATCAATGGAAGAGGATGTTGTGATATTTTCAATGGTAGGATTTGGGGAAGTATGAGGGCAATGATTCTAATGTGGAGATAGAGAGCTGACTAGAGGAGCTGGAGATCACTTTCAGTTTGATCCTGGCCATGACAGAGTACTTGGTCCCCTTGGAAGTTCTTCATATGTGGGGAGCTACACATTAGTGGTAGACACTCTACCTTAGTGATTTGAAGGAGGAAAATGTTTCATGGGTTGACTTCGAGAAGGAGTACCAGATGGAGTTTCTTTTATCATCCATGAAGGATATGAAGAGGTAGTAGATACCATCCCTTCATCTGGGGAGTATGTCTATGTGAGAGATTAGGATCAAGTTCAAGGATATTCTATGATTTTTCCTAAATAATTATATAGATGAGGAGTCCTGAGTGGGGAATATTGAGGAGGCACTCTATCCTTTGATCAAGTATGTAGTCACTCTTTTTACGTTTCCAACATATCTGGAGGTTTAGAAGAAGGAATAGGTGATTGAGCAAATGAACTCATGAGGAAGTTTACCATGAGAGGGGAACAAGTAGGATTCCTTGAGGAGTAGATTTGTCAGTGGTAGGTATCAAATGAATGATCCTTTGAGGTTTTGACTAGTAGGGAGTTGTCCTCAGTAGCTTCCCATTTGGTATTCTTAGGCCAGTGGTTTCTATTATCTTCTTGGGGAATTCAGACCACTGTTTTTCATCTATGGGGTTCATGGAAATCATCGGTATTAGTGACCGGTGGCTGCTTGAGCTCAATTTATTAGAGGTGGATAGGTTTAACACCAGCATTAGTAGCAGTTACTAGCGAGGCCATTCTATTGTAGGTGTAGCAGTCTTATGATCCACCGAGAGAATATGTGGTAGGTGGAGGTCAAACTCAAGATATACCATGCCCTCACAAACCTTGATCTAAGTGTGTTCATGGAGGTTTACATTAGTATAGTCATAGGATATGAGCATGGTTAGTTATAAGAAGTGGAGCCATCAGCACCAGAGGGGCCAAATATCATTTTAGGTAAACTCAATTTATCATGTACCATTATTTATTCCTTGTTTTATTCAGTATATTTTTACTCCTTTATTTCACCCACTCTAGTTCATTATCTAAAACTATAGGTATAGAGGCTCCATGTTCCCCTAGTGTTTACTATGCCAATAGGAGGCTATAAAACTTATTTTATGTGTGCCAAAAATGTGTATAGATGATGGGGAAACATCAGTCATGTGTGGATCCTTTCTTACTTTAGATGTTTCCATATGATGTAATCCTTGGAATTAGCTGGTTTTATTCTGTGTGTGATGTTATCAGCTCCTTCTGGAGGATAGTTGTGTTCTTGGATTTAGATGGAAAGCATGTGGTTTTCATTGGTGATTGAGGTTTCCAGGTGGGATTTCAGCATTTGGAGCCCCTTATTTTCTTGGTGGATGAGTTTTATATGGAATTAGTAGACACAAGGATAGAGGAGGCTCCCATGTTTTTTAGGGAGTTCCTGGATGTTTTCTGTGAAGAGGTTATGGAATTACCCCCTCAGCACGACATTGAGTTTGGAATAGACTTTCAACCTGGTGCTTCTTTGATTTCGATGGATCCCTATCTAATGGAATCTTCTGAGTTGTTGGAGTTTAGGATTCAGATTGATAATCTAATGTAGAAGGGTTTCATTCGACTTACTGTGTCACCATGGGGTTCTCCAGTGTTATTCTCTAAGAAGGTAGATAGTAGTTTGAGGTTGTTCATATACTACCGGAGGTAAAACAAGGTGAAGATCAATAATCTCTATCCACTTCCAAGGATCTATGATCATTTTGAAAAGTTGAGTGGATCTTGTTGGTTCTACAAGACCAATCTACAGTCTGGATATCACTAGTTGAGGGTGAAGGATTGAGATATCTAGAAGACTACCTTTAGATGTAGGTATGTGATCTTTAAGTTCATTTTCATGACTTTTATGTCACTAACACAACACATATATTCATGGGGATCATGAAATATTTATTTCATGAATTCCTAGTCAAGTTCGTATTTTTATCACCAATGACATAATGATCTAATATAAGTTAGGGGAGGATAATTCCAAGCATTTTAGATCCATTTTACATTTTCTTTACACAACTAGATATATGTAAAATTATATAAGTGTAATTTTTGTACATGTGATGTGAATTTCCTCAGGAATTTAGTGTCTCAATAGGGTGTGTTAGTGGACCCATCGATGGTTGAGGCATTTGTTTCTTGGGAAGCACCCAATAATGTTGCAGAGGCTCATAGATTCCTTGGTCTCACATGATATTATCTATGGTTTATGACCTATTTATATTGAATTATAGTCCCATTAATAGTGTTGACCAGGAAGGACCATGATATTATCTATACTGATCTGTGTTAGGGAGTATTAAACTATTTGAAGGGGAAGTTGGTCAGTGCTCTAGTGCTTCAGCATCCAGAGGAGGATGTGTTGGTCGATGTTTTCTTTGACACATCCCATTTGGGCTTGAGATTCATATTGATTCATAATAAGGTAGTGATCTATTATTCTTATATAAATTTACTCTCTCACAAGCATAACTATGCTACCCATGATCTAGATTTAGTAGCATATGTGTTTTCATTGAAGTTGTGGAAACATTACCTCAGTAGGGAGCGCTTTTTGGTTTTTACAGATCACAATAGCTTGATGTATATCATTTATCAGTGTGATATGAATCTATGATAGTGGAGGTGAATGTATTTTGTTTATGATTATGATTTTCTGATCTCCTACACCTCATAAATTTGAAATTTTGTGGATGATACTTTGAGTAGAAAGTCACAAAAGGATGTTGTTCAGGGTTCTAGGGATTCCTGGAGAGTAATGGAGGATTTTGAAACCTTGCACTTAGATGCAAGGGTGTTTGATGGAGGAGGTTTATTATTTTAGATAATGGAACAATCTTCTTTGATGTGGTTGGTGGAGAAGTCTCAGTGTGGTGACTAAGATGTTGAGGTAATACGTGATTGTGTTGTCCATGATGATTCTCCAAATGGTTGGTCAGAGGATAGTAAGAATTAGATGATGTTTTAGGGGAGGTTTTTTTTGTTTCAGTAGTAATGCATGAGGTATTTAATTATGAGTTTCATATCTCACCTTTAGTGGTACACCTAGGAGTTTCCAAGATGTACTGTGTCTTAAGGGAATTGTTTTAGTGGATCAGGGTGAAATGACCAATGGCAGAGTTTATGGTTCGGTGCCTGGGTTTCCAATAGGTAAAGGCTGAACACCGTGGTGGAGTCTCATGGAGTCTCAAGTTCTATTGTATTATATTATGACAGATATTTTTCCTTGAGAGTTTATAGGGAATTACAACATTCTTTTGGCAGTCAGTTATGCATCAAAATTCCTTTCCACCCTTAGATGGGTAGAAAGAACGAACTATACAGATGCTAGAGGATATGTTATGGGAATGTGTCTTGGACTTTTTTGGATCTTGGGAACAATATATTCCCTTGGTTGAGTTTTATTATAATAATATATATCAATCATACATTGGCATGGCCTCGTTTGAGGCATTGTATGGGGGGACTTATTGTTCTCTGTTATGCTAGACATAGGATGGGGAGTTAATAGTTCTTGGTCCTGATGTGGTGATGAGCACAACATAGAAGGTTTAGTTGTTTAGAGAAATGATGAAAGTAGCACAAGACTAATAGAAGTATTGTTCTGACCATAGGTAGAGGCCCTTTATGTTTGATTTTTGAGACTATGTGTTCTTAAGAGTCTCCCCTCGATATGGGAAGTGGAGGTTTGACTGGGGAGTAAGCTTTCTCCCTAGTTTTTTGGGCCCTTTGAGGTTTTGGGGTTCACTGGTGAGGTGGAGTATTAGTTTGTGTTGGAACCATAATTGGAGAGGATCCATGATGTTTTCCATGTCTCTCAGCCACGTTGGTATCTTCATGATGACTCCCATGTCATTTACTGGGGAGAGTTGGATATCAAGGATGATGTGATGTTCGTATAACATCTAATGGGAATCCAAGGTCATCTAGAGAAGGTGATACATGGATGAACCATTCCATTCGTTTATGTGATGTGGAGGCATGGTTTCATGTAGGAGAGTACTTGGGAGCATGATACACAGATGCATTCCTAGTAACAAGATTTTTTTCCCTGACACTATGTTTCTATGTGATGTTATATTTGGAACTTGGTGTTTTATGAGATATGTTATTTACCCCTTGATGTGATGTATGTAGTGTTATGTGTGATAAAGTTATGACATGTGAAAAATAGAGGACCTAATTCCTAATTGAGAAAAATTATACTATGATGTGATTAAACCCATGTAGGTGAGTCAGTCCCGCCTAGAGTGGATAGTATCTTGTCATGGAGGATGGAATTATATGATTCATATGTTCTGGGAAGTATAGTTTTTCATATATTGTGGGCATTTGGGGTAGCAGGTTCAGTTGTTGGTGGTGTTTCAGGAGTAATGATATCCTTGAGAGGTATCTCGAGGGATGGTTATTTGGACCTTTTCTAGGTTTTATTCTAGGTTAGTTTTTAAATTCTCTAGGGAGAATAGTATGAGAGGCATATGATATAATGAACCATACATTCCATCTCATCACTTTAAAATAAATTTGGTTTTTGAGGTGTTAGGGGAAATTCCATGGGTTTTTGGTGGAGGAAGGGAGTAGCTTTGAGGCATTTTAGAGAAAAAATGGATGTTTTAGATGATGGTAGTGGATCACCAATGGTAGATCATTTTGAACTAATAGTAGATAACCAATGGTAGATCATTTTTTACAAATGGTGGATCAACAATAGTATCTCATTTTGAACTAATAGTTCATCACCAATGGTAACTCATTTTGAACTAATGGTATATCACTAACAGTGAATCATTTTTAACTAATGATGGATCACAAATGGTAGATCATTTTGACCTAACGGTAGATCACCAACAATGGATCATTTTGAACTAACATTGTAATTCCAACTATATCTAATTTTGAAATAACGATAGATCACCAAAAGTGGATCATTTTGAACTAATGTTAGATCTCTAACAGTGGCTTATTTTGAACTAATGGTGGATCACCCATTGTAACTCATTTTGAACGAATGGTAGATCACAAATTGTGGATCACCAATGGTGAATCATTTTGAACTAATGATAGATCACGAATGATGGATCATTTTTAACTAAAAGTGGATCACCAATGGTGGATCATTTTGAAATAATAGTAGATCACTAACAATGGCTCTTTTTGAACATTGAATCCATTTCTCGGAAATTTCCAGTTTTTTTCTTTTGACATCCTTTTTGAAAAAATGGTTTTAATGACTCAATTAATGAATTTTAAATCTATTTCAAAGGGGATTGATCATATCTTAAACTTATAAAATGTATAGAGACCTTTTAAATTTTTAATCCATGTGGATTTAATGATATCTAAATTTAATAGTCAATTTAAAACCATATCTAATCCTGTTGGTTCTGAATATAATCTTTCAAAGGAGAAGATATTTTCTTCATTATTTTAGTAATTATTTCTATTGGGATTAGTGGTTCTTAATACATTTTTCTTGGAGTCGTGGATCCCTATTATTGGTGTTGGTTAGAGTTATCCCTATAGGTGGTTTCCGTCTGTACGTGTACCCCAGTTTTGGTTCAGAAGCTTTTTGAAAATCTCTGTTATTCTAGGTAGGGAATTAATTCATTTATACTTTATGTGTATCATGTGGGGAGGGTTTATTATTTTTATCTATGTGTAAATGGTTTCATCTAAATTAATAAAGACAAATGAATTGGTCAAATAAATTTGTAAAGGGGAAGGAGGATGTTTCACATACCTTTATAGTTTTTTGATATTTGGATATTGGATCTATCTATGTTGTTGTATCACTGAAGGTGATGGTTACTAGTATCCCCTGTTTTGTGGTTTTTATATATGATATGATGCCCATGTTGTGTGGTTTTTGTGACACCATCTTAAGTAAATGGTTAACCACTTATACTTGGCCAATGAATTGGTTTCACCAGGATATATGGACTGTGTGATAACGCCCTTAAATAAAGAAGTGGAATTGATTAAAGGACCCTATAACTAATATGGAAAATTATATGTGTGTGTTGTAACATGTTTTTGGGTGTGGTTCTATGTAGTGTCTTGTTTGTGTTGATGTGATGCATGGGCGATGGCCTTTTTTGTGATGTTTGTGGGGGTAGTTGATGTGATGTGGTTGTGTAGTGGAGCTACAATGGTCTATTAAAGTGGTTGCGATGAGACTGAAGGTGGAACTTTGATGTGTTTTTTGGGGTCTTGAGTTTTGATGCTTGTTGTGTGCTGTGTTGTAATGGCCGGGACCCGAACAACCACTCGATCAGTGCTAAACAAATCGGGTGTTACTACCTTAGGCGCACCTCCCCAAACCCCAAAGGCTGCCGACTAGTAGCGAGGATCTTATAGGTATAGTGGGGAGGCTATACCCTCTCAGAGGATAATAATGGTACTGGTCTGAGTATAATAATAAAGATGCAGTGGAATAAATGATTCAGCAGACTCGAACTAGACCTGTAGAGTGGAAGCACATTCAATATCAATAAACAGCGGAAGCAATAAATATAAACAACAACAGCAGAAAGTAAACAAAACAACATGCTGATCATGTATAACTACTACCGAACAACAAACATGCATCCAAAACAGGTCATACATATCCATATATGTATATATATAGGGCACCAATGGATAACCAACTGTAGCTACGTAGCAAGTGAGCATGCTGATACCGAAAAGAGAGAAAAACAAAATAAACTCCAACTAGGAAAGACCTCAAGGTCCATACCATCTCCATGCAATAGATAACGCAACCTAAGTCCTAAAGCTGATCTATTTCTAGCACGTATATCCATAAATTATTCACGCGTCCTGAAGGGCCCGTATAGGTTGTGAGACTAATATCAGTAGGATACGACCCAACGATGCATACCTAATATAAGTGTTTAACCAGGCATGAAGTTATAAGAAAAATAGTAAACAATATGATGCAAGAATAAACATAAACTCCACCAGTGTTCAGCAGCCACCACGAAGTACCACCTACTTCAGCCAATGCCAGAATCTCTATCATGTAACCCGACACAATGTTCCCCCTGACACTGCGTGTCTCAAGTACCAACGTCTCGAAGGTACACCCCAAAAATAGTAACCCAGAGGATCAGCGATGCCTATCCTCAAATAAGTAACTGGAGGGACAATGATGTCTACCCTCAAATAAAGTAACTGAAGGGACAATGATGTCTTCCCTCAAATAAAGTAACCAGAGGGACAACGATTTCTACCTTCAAATAATGTAACCGGGGGGACAACGATGGCTGCCCTTAAATAACAGTGAGCCTCTTCCCCCAACCCGATAGACTAAATGCTATCCCCTGAAGGTTCCTCACCTTCTACATGTATTCCTATGACAAGAACTTCCAACCAATATTACCTAAACCACAACTAACATGGGCCTCTACCCACATGAGTGGTCAAAACTACCTCATCACGGAGTCTCTATGTGTGCACACTACTCAAAGTTCTGGGTGAGAGATAATCCCCAAAATAGTACCCATGCCACAATTTCACTAACACCTCGTGTCCCTATGACCATGCCGCTCAAGTCTGACGGCCTCACCATCCAAGTAACCTTGGCCATGCCCAACCTGAAAGTCGTCCTGCCTCAAGATGATGTCCATGATGCCCAATCCCATGGTCAGAACCACCCAATGTAACCCAGGTCAAGCCCAACCTATGATCCACATTACTCAAGAATATCTGGGCCATGCCCCACAAAACCAAAAAGGTTTTAGAATATGCAATTTAGTTATTACATATATAAACATTAAAAAAAACACATAAACAGGAAAAATAATCTAAACTTATGAAATACATGAACCAAGTGTTGTAGGTTACCAACACCGAGGTCCTTAACATCTCAAACAATTCATATCAAGGTTTAATAAACTAAAATCAATAGTTTTAAACAAATCAATTTAGTTATAACCATTTTGGAATTCCCTGACCAAAAATCCATAATGAGAAATGACCACTCACCCAACCCCTTTCCAGTAACACAGGTAACAGAGCATACCCAAAGGTATTCCATAGGTCAATGAACAATTATACAGGAAATAACATGTAAATTAGGGTCTCACTCAAAATACCCAAATACACGCTTTAAGCCATGCCACCCAAGGGTCTGCGAAATTACAAAAGAAGGTATGCACCACCTACCTGAGACTCGTAGACATAGGCATGTTTGATATCGATATCCAATTTGAAGCCGATATTTGTAGATTTACATTTTTTCAAAACCTAGCAACTCTTCTCGGATGGAATTTATGGTGTGTGAGGCAAGGAATCAAGAACAGAATAGGGTGCATGGGTTTAACATCACTATTGCGACCCCGCAGCCACCAACAGATCGAAGAATGGATGACAGATGAAGAATCTAGGGCTGGGTATGTTCTTTTGGTTTTCAGAATGTATAGGTCCCGATGTTGGGGAAGAATAAGACGTTTTACGAAATAAGATGCGACAAACTTTCACTTAAGCGAATAAAAAAAGTACACAATGTGTATTTAAGAACTACACGCCGTGTAATGGCCTTTTCTGTACTCCGACTTAAGAGGGGTAGCCACATGGCTTGGATGCTCCACATGGGATGAAACATAGCTTGAACCTAGATGATACGCAGAAGAGAGGATACACAGAGTGTCGAGTAACACTACATGCCATGTAGTAGGAAATTTATACACGGTCATCACACGACATGTACTCTGCGAGCACACGACCGGTACTCACTTAACTCGTACATGGTGTGTACTTGAAAGTACACGACATGTAGTCTGGAAATTTCTAAAACTTCCAAGATTTTCCTAGTTTTCTCAGGAACATGTCCAAATTCAAACAGGGTTGGGATTTTGACCCATTCTAAAATCCGAGTTCTTACAATCTCCCCACCGTAATATAGCTCGTCCCCGAGCTATCAAACGAAACTTGGAGATGGAACTGAACATGCCACCCCGATCAAAGTAACTTAGACTCCCCCAGTCTCAAAGGTTTTAGTTAAATTCCTCAAGGTCTCCCCACCTTATGAATTGCCTAACTCGGTCTCAACTCGACAAAACTCAAAACAAGCAGAGGTTTATTAACCTATTCCCAAACCCATGGTTCTCTCGTGACACATCGTCACTCCTACGCCTCATTGGTTCTCCCATGACATTTCTGACACCCAAACATATCCCGCACCGCATTGGTGTTTTCCTCTACAATGTCTGGTATCCCATGGATGCTCAAAATAAAACATGATTCCATGAACCTTAAGTAACCCGCATCCTCAATGCCCCGATGCCCACAACACCACAAGTAACCCACATCCTCGATCCCCTTGATGCTACGCATATCATACATATATATAAAAATATATAATGCAATATATATGGATACAATCCCACTGACCATCATCTAGTCAGTCCACAAAAATCCTGTGCAACTCATGCACTCAAAACAGACATGACTGAGTAGGTCATGCCAAAAGAAAACTAGAAAGTCACGGCCACACTTACAGTGTAACTCTAACCTTCGTCGGATCAACAGCCTGCTCAGACTCTGGCAGCTCCACAACAAGCACCTGGCCTGAAGTACAGTTGTCTGATGCCTGACCTCCCTATGGTGCTACTCCAGTCACTAGCCACTGACCCCTCAGCTGGATCCTGCTGTCTCTGTCACGTCCTCTGTGTGCAGTTGAACCTCAGATACCATCACCTGGTACTGAAACTGAACCAACTCTAGATTCCAAAGTCTGTCCTGGTCCCTGTATGCTGACTATCTGAGAAGGATTCCTGTAGAACCTCTCCATATTATCGTCCTGTCCACATTCTCGGCACTCCTTTGGAGGCCTATCACACTGAGTCCGAACATGTCCTGGCTGCCCACATTGAAATAAAACCACTGAAGAACTGCTACGAGGTGTTTTAGATGAGTCCTTGGCCTAAATTCCTTGTTGGAACTCATCACATCCTCACTTCCTATTGTCAAAACTGTCACCTGAAACTGTTCCCCGACCAACCTAGGGCCTATCCCTTTGGTTCCCTCTGCTATGAGCGCCTGATTCACCGCCTCTGAGAATGAACCCAACCTAATGATATTCACCTGGATCCGAATGGCATGTCACAAGCCATCCTCTAAGTACCTTACCCTTGACGCATCATCACTTACCATACCATGTGCAAAGTGAGACTACTCAGTGAAAGTAGTTGCATAGTCCATGGCAGACATGTCTCCATGCTAAAGACTCAAGAACTCCTGATCTCTCTCGTCCCTCAGTGTCTCTGGGTAGAAGTGCTCAAAGAACCTGTCCTCGAAGTCCTTCCATGCTAGTCCCTCATGTCTGGGAGCTTGAACCTGCACATCCCACCAACTCTTCACTGGTCCTCGCATCATGTACGCCTCCAGCTTGACCCTCCACCCAAGAGGCATATCAAGCAACTCGAAGATCATCTGCATGTTCTCTATCTAGTTATCAGCCGCCTGCGGACCAACCTCACCCTGAAATAGAGGCAGGTGCTACGACTGGAACTCCCGCATCAAATATTCCATAGATGGCTCTGTACCCTACACACCTCTGTCAATCCCCTGCAAGACACGTACCAGGCTAGCTCGGAGCTGCTCATCGAGCCATGGCCCAAACACCGCCAAACCCGGCTGCTGTCCTGCCTGCACTAGATCATGAACCTAATCCTGTCCCTGATCCTATACCTACAGCTCCTACTTTTCCTACACTGGATCCTGAACCTGATCCTAAACCTGTGGTAGTGTCTCATCTCCCGTCTAATGCTCCATCTGAGTTGACTAAAGGAACCCACTAAATACCATAAATGGTCAGACAACCCATATATATATATATATATGTATATAACAATATATATTCAATGCAAAAAAGGAATGTAGTAAAGAGGAAACATAAAACAGCTACCATTACTCTCCCCCACCACAACCCATGCCCATAACATCCCATCCTCATGGCCTCCTTACCCACCCTTAGTAGAACCAAGTATCAAAAGTACCTCGGGCCATGCCTGTCTCGACAACTAACGTTGCCTCAAACCGATGACCTAGTCGCCCAATCCTGGTGATAAAAATCACCTCAATCATAGTACCTTCCTAGTAATGCAATAGAAAGACTCAATTACCCTGAAATTCTACAAATATTCATAGCATGGCATAACACATTGCAATAAACATGAAATTTTTATCAGGAATTTCACCTATTCACATTTAAAAAGAATACAAGGCATGGAAATTGATATTTTTCACATGGTATTATCACATGAAAAAGCATAAGTGCAGTTATGAAATTGAAATACCCTAAAAATGTGCCTATAAAAATCAAAACAAATTAGCCTTTCCATACTGGGCTAAGGTCCAATTCTCCCTTATCTCACTGGGTTAAGGGTTACACATCACAATCAATAACATCACACACCAAGTGATCCACCGAGGTGGAAATCATATAAACCATAATCTGAGCAAAATAAAACAGTAATTCCCACCCGTGGAAACTTGGTTCATCCCTCGTACCTGGGGCTATAGGCTACCAAGAACAAGCTAGAAACCCAGTTCCAATAACAACCTATCTCTAGTCTACTATATCCCAAATAGTAAAACCAGCTGAAATAAAACAGGAGTCTCAATCTAATTAGTATCCAGCAAAACACTGCTACTAAATCCTTGTCAAGAACTCCTCTGATACCCCTTTGTAATGACCCGGACCTGAACAGCCACCAGATCAGTGCTAAATGGGCCAGGTGTTACTACCTTTGGCGCACCTCCCCAAACGACAAATCCTTCCGACTAGAAGCGAGGGTCTTATAGGTATAGTGGGGAGGCTATACCCTCTCAGAAGATAATATTGGTATTGTTTTGAGTATAATAATAAAGATGCAGTGGAATAAATGACTCAGCAGACTCGAACCATACCCGCCGAGTGGAAGCACATTCAATATCGATAAATAGTGGAAGCAATAAATATAAAAAACAACAGTGGAAATTAAACACAACAACATGCTGATCACATATAAATACTACTGAACAACAAAAATGCATCCAAAATAGGTCATACATATCCATATATATATATATATAGCGCCTATGTCTAACCAACTATAGCTACGTAGAAAGTAAACATGCTGATATAGGAAAGAGAGAAAAATAAAATAAACTCTAGCTAGGTAAGACCTCAAGGTCCATACTGTCTCCATGAAATAGCTAACGCAGCCTCGCTCCTGAAGCTGATCTCTTTTCTGCACATAAATCCATAAAGTCTGCACATGTCTCAAAGGGCCCGTGTAGGGTGTGAGATGAATCTCAGTAGGATACCACCCAACGGTGTATACATAAAATAAGTGTTTAAGCAGGCATGCAGTTATAAGGGAAAAATATAAACAATATGATGCATGAATAAACATATACTCCACTGGTGTTCAGCAGCCACCATGAAGTACCACCTACTTTGGTCAATGCCGGAATCTTTGTTATGTAAACCGACACCATGTTCCCCATAACACCGCGTGTCTCAAGTACCGACGCCCCAAAGGCACTCCCTCGAAATAGTAACCCAAAGGATAAGTGATGCCTATCCTCGAATAAGTAACTGGAGGGACAACGATGTCTGCCCTCAAATAAAGTAACCAGAGGGAAAATGATGTCTTCCCTAAAATAAAATAATCGGAGGGACAACGATGTCTTCCCTCATATAAAGTAACCAGAGGGACAACGATGTCTTCCCTCAAATAACGGTGAGCCTCTACCCCCAACCCGATAGCCTAAATGCTATCCCATGAAGGCTCCTCACCTTAAACGTGGCTACCCACAGAAAGCACCCCAACTAATAGTACCTAAACCACAATTAATGGGGGCCTCTACCCACAAGAGTGGTCAAAACCACCTCATCACAGATTCTCTCTGTGTGCACACTACTCAAAGTTTTGGGTGAGTGGTAATCACCAAAATAGTACCCAAGCCACAACGTCTCTGATACCTCATGTCCCTACGACCATGCCACTCAAGTCTGACGGTCTCACTATCCAAGTAACCCAGGCGATGCCCAACTTGACAGTCATCCTACCTCAAGCCGACGTCCATGGCACCCAATCCTGTGGTGAGAACCTCCCAATGTAACCCGGGCAAAGCCCAACCTGTGATCTGCATCACTCAAGAATATGTGGGCCATTCCCAACACAAAAAAAGGTTCCAGAATATGCAATTCATCAATTACATATATACACATTTAAAAAAACACATAAACATGCAAAACAATCTAAATAGCTGAAATACACAAACCAAGTGTTTTCCCTTACTAGCCCTGAGGTCCTTAACATCTCAAATAATTCATATTATGGTTTAATAAACTAAACTCAATAGTTTTAAACAAAGAAATTCAGTTATAACCATTTTGGCTTTCCCCAGCCAAAATACCCCGATGAGAAATGACCACTCATCTGGCCCCGCTCCAATAACACAGGTAACAGAGCATACCCAAAGGTATCCCATAGGTCAATGAACAATTATACAGGCAATAACATGTAAATTAGTGTCTCGCTCAAAATAACCAAAGGTTTGAAAAAGCATAAAATAAGGCATTTACCACCTACCTGAGACTCATAGACATAGGCACATCCGATATCAAGATCCAATTCGAAGTCGATCTTCATAGATTTTCATTTCTGTCAAAACCCAACAACTCTACTCGGATGGAATTTTCAGTGTGCGAGTCAAGGAATCAGGAACAAAATAGGGTGTGCAGGTTTAGCCTCATTGTTGCGATCCCACAACCACCGATGGATTAGAGAAAGAATGACGGATGAATAATCTAGGGCTAGGTATGTTCTTCGGGTTTTCAGAATGGAGAGGTCCCGAAGTTGGGGAAGAAGAAGATGTTTTACGAAATAAGACATGACAACCTTTCACTTAAGTGAATAAAAAAATGTACATGAAATGTATTTAAGAACTACACGCCGTGTAGTGGCCTTTTTCGTACTCCGACTTAAGCGGGGTAGCCACATGGCTTGGATGCTCCACACAGGATGACACACGACTTGAACCCAGCTGGTACGCAGAAGATAGGATACATAGCGTGTCGAGTAACACTACACACTATGTAGTAGGAAATTGCTACATATTCATCACACGACATGTACTCAGTGAGCACACAGACGATACTCACCTAACCCGTACTTTGCATGTACTTGAAAGTATACGACGTGTAGTTTAGAAATTTCCAGAACTTCCTAGATTTTCCCAGTTTTCTCAAGAACAAGTCAAAATTCAATCAGGGTCGGGATTTTGACCCATTCTAAAAACTTGGGTTCTTACATATGTTGTGACTTTTTCCTAAGTAGTATTGGAATTAACATGGATTTACTAATACAAGAATAAGCTGTAACAGGTTTTTTGGTTTAAATAGTGGACTATTAAATATAAATTAATGGTATAGACAGTGTTTAATGAACTGGCTATTCTAATTGAAATGTGTTGAGAAAAAAAATCTATAAATTGGATTTAATTGAAGATGGTTTGTATATTATGAATTTTAGTGGGGGTTTTATGCATTTAGAGGTAGCAACAAAATGAGGGAAGGTTTTGAGCTGGTTGGTACCTTTGTTGTGAACCCCTAGGATGGGTATGCGTGTAACTATTATATATACATTGTATTTCCTTTTTATTTAATTATTCACACCACCCATATTGAGCACCATGTTCCAACACCCATATATAAATATATATATTTGGGGGGAGTTTCTCCCAACATCCTAGTGGAAGGATTTATGACGGACTACCTACTCTTCCATACTCCCTCTTCTAGGCGTTGGTGATATGCATAAGATGTGATTGAAAAAAGTAAAAAGTGACACTATCTACATGTGATGTGATGGGATGTGATCCATGTGTCTTTGGGATAGATGTGATGAGATAGATTATGGTTGAGGTCATGCATGGTAGGTGGAGGGAATAAGGTTGATGTCCTTTATGTTCACAATACCCTACTACACTGGTTATGATATGTGATGTGATAGACCTAATGTCTATGGGAGGGATGTGATGCGATGTGGTGTTATTCAGAAGAGGTGTGAGTTCCAGTACGTTGAAATTAGGGTGTTAGAGCAATAAATCCATGGGAAAGTGATGTGGGGTACCCTTAATCAATATGATTAATATTACATTATTATACTTGGATGCATTATTTTGTGACTGAGCCATGGTGAGGATAGGTTAGGTTAGTACCCCTATGTAGGTACTATTTGGTTATACTATTTTCTCATAGTTTCATTAGTATTATCTTTTCAAATATGTTTGAGAGACTTAGGTATTCATACTGAGTATATCTGTATGCTCACCCTACATATATAAAATAGTTTTTTTGGTTTCTAGGCGGACTGTACGGACTATGATAGATATTACTACCTTGGACCTCTAGACAGTTGTTGTGTCACTACATTAGTTTTTATTTTGGGTATTTACTTTAGAGACCTTTATCCATATCAGTTTTATTTATACATGCATTACAGGATGGTTTTTGGTTTTATTTTAAATTATGTCTTGGATTTGTTGTGGATGATTCATCTTGTCTTCCGATCCTACATTATTGTAGAGGCTGATTCCACCCATTTTATGAGATTTTTTATACCCTAAATGTTAGTCGCCAACCCATGGCCTACTAGAGGTAGAAATTAGGGTTCATTATCTCTCTCCCTTAACTTAGATATCTTTTTTGGGAGGGGGTCTTGATATTTACAATGGTAATTTGCATGATTTGAGCATAGTTTTTCTAATCATGCACCTCACCATGAAAACCATACAATTTTTTTGGGTTTGGTTTACACCTCTTGTAAATAGTTTTTCAAACCATACCGCCATTCCTAGTAGATTGTAAAACTTAGCTATCAAGGGATAGTGGTTACCACACGGTCAACATACAATTTTTCTAACTTTCTAGATTGATCCAAGCTTCTTAAAATGGAAAATTACCCCAATGTACTTGGATTTTTTTAAATCTATTCTCCCCTTAATCCCCCATTAGCTCAAACTAACTCCTCCATGACACTCTATAGGGCTCTACCATTGATCCTTGGAAATCCTAGATGAATTTGGGTGGATATATTTGATGTATGTTCATATTTCCTCTTATTTATCCTCTTTTATCTAGATATTATCTTGATCTATCTCTTCCCCTTATCTCATTGGAACCTTAATATAACGACCCACACTTATTACATACATAATATTGAACTTATTCAAGAAAAAACATACTTTTACATTGAGGATCTTTTCAAGTATAGATCTTTATAGAATTAAGACAAAACATTCATAACATTACACATTGTTACACAGTGGATACCATAAAATCAGTTTCCATTTTTCTCAGAATATAAAACATTAAAACTTAAAACAAGACTCCTTGACAATTATTCAAAATTTAACATGTCTTCCTTCCTTATATTACTCATCCATTAACCTTTGAAAAATCATTTAAATACTTGGGGTGATCACAAAAGCTCAGTAAGGTATGAAAAAGAAGGAAAAATCACATTAGTCCATGAATACGCATAACGTATGAAAACATTTTTAAAAGACATGATTTTCATCCATAAATACTTACTTAATGTAACATGAGATATACACAAGATCCAAAAAAAACATAAATATAATCATAGAGGTATCTTGGGGCATTACTTACATAATCTTGTAACCATCTTGGCTACCTTAAAATTTGTAACCCTCACGACTACCTTACTTTGTGTAACCATCACAGTTACACATGGAGTAACCATACGGCCGACCTCCAACTTACTCATAACTAATGCATTGGAGGGAAATATAGGTCCCACCCTTCATCATAAACAATTCCCAATAACCAAAACATAATCATACAACATAAATAATAGCATAAAAACATTGCTTTTGAATATTGTAAAACAGAATTTTAAAAGAGGATTTTAGAAGAAAAGTCCCTTATAAACATCATATACATGAAGAGAGACTTAATAGAGTGGATGGAGTATGTATATATACTGTAAATAAACATAATAAAACATAATATAATTATAACCCATCACACAAACAATTTAAATAGCACATAAAAAATGAAGTAGAAGGTTAACCCAAAGAATGGAAATCGGGTTAAGAATTCCCTTACCTTAGGCTTGTCTTACTTAAAATTTGTTTTAACCTCCTGTATAATGGTTAAAATAGTGTTATTAGCATTTTACAGAAACATGTTCATGTTTATAAAATCTTATATGGTTATTTCATAACCTCATTTCACCCCTTAATTGTTATTATTTTGTTCCTTGCATTATTTTGGGTGAGTTCTTTTGTGATTTTCACGATCGGTTCATGATGAATCATACTTGTTGATTGGAAGTGAAACTCCAGAATTGGAATGAATTAGTATTTAAATATTTCCAATACCATAAATTATACCATTTATAACTTTGATTCTTTATATGAGGATGATTCATTAGATAAAACATTAATGATGTTCGTCTAGATCATTTAAGTGGTTCTTTGATAATAACAACGTCATTTTGTATTTTAAATTAAAACCATGAGTAAAAGATAATTCCAGAACCATATATGAGTCATAAAACATATATTATAACCTGGTTCAACCATATAAATGGTTTCATGACCAGAATTGAAATAATTAATGGAAATTTGAAATACATCGTCCACGATGTCGGTAATTCGACACAAATGGACAATGTTTTTTATTCTTTATATAAGTGGAAGAGGAGAAGAATAATGATGCTGAATTTTACATAAACATGATAGCATAATGAATATACATGATTATGGAGATTTCGTGCCTCTTGGATAAGAGGGAGTGAGGAAAGAAGAAAAACTAATCATGAAATAAAAGAAAATCATGAGAAATTTCTCACAAAAATTCAGCAGCCTAATGACGTCTCTTAAAATTTCATAAAAACCAGATTGATGAGAGGAATGGAATATCTCATCATTCATACAAAAATTGGACCGTAAGGGGGAATATTTAATGAAATATCCCAACAAAAGACAAAGGTAATGGAAGAGAATAACAAAAAATGAAAGAAAAGAAAGAAAATAAAAGAGGTTGTTTACCTCTTGATCTCTTCTCCTTGAGATCCTTCTTAAGGGATTTGATTTTGGTCTTTTGGTGAGACCAGAAGCTCTAGGACGTGGGAAAGAAGATTGGGGAGGGAATTTATCAGAAATTAGACAATGCTCAAGGCTTTAGAGGTGTGGGAGGAAGAGGGGAGTGAGGGTGGTATTTATAGTGGAGGAGGGGAGGAATTTTAGATTATTTTAATCATTATTATAATATTTTTATCAAGACTATGAATAATATAAAATCAAGTGGCCCTAAATAGTGATAATATCATTTGAGTTCGAAGAAAGTGGCCTTGAATCACTTATGATGTCATAAATAGTGCATTTTTACTGATAAATTGATTATAGGGTATTTTATTGTATTTCACTATTCACTGAAAATTCAAGAGTTTTAGAAAAACACCCAAAATTTACCCCAACCATTTATCGATGTGTAGAATTCAAAAATGAACTCCATTTTTCAAAAATAATTTTCTAAATATTATTAATTTAATTTTTAAATAAGGTCACAGTTAATTCAAAAAATAACAATATTGAAGTGCAATTAGTTTTATGTGACATTGGAAAATTTATTAATATCCCATTATCCTATTGCCTGGGGAAAATAAAATAATAATATTATTTACTATTCATGAGGTCATATTACTATTCATATTACTATTCATAAGGGTATGTTACTATTCACCAAAAAACAAATTTGTTTCATCAGACTCTAAATAACACACTGAACACAATTGTAGATGATAGTTTCTTGAAACTCAAAACATAGAAGAAATAAAATTATGTTTAAAGGATACTTATAAATATATACCTTAAAAAAAATTCAAGAATTTTCAATTTATTTTTAGAAAACCTTGGGATGTTACATTATCCCCTCCTTATTGAAATTGCATCCTCACAATTTTATTTACTTATTAAACAACTGAGGGTATGTTTCCCTCATAGAAATTTCAGACTCCCATGTTGCTTCTTCAACCATGTGGTTTCTCCAAAAAACCTTTACCTGGTTGATTACCTTATTCCGCAATACCTATTCTCTTCGATCAAGAATCTGAACCGGTTTTTCTTTATGAGAAAGGTTCTCTTCCAGCTGAACTGCTTCCGGACTCAAGACATGTGATGAATCTGGAACATACTTCCTCAACATCGAAACATGATAAACATTGTGTACCTGAAACAAGCTCGGAGGCAAAGCTACGCGGTATGCAACTGTTCCAACTTTATCCAAGATTTCAAAAGGACCGATGAACCGTGGACTTAGTTTCTCTTTCTTACCGAAAGGCATCACACTTTTCCAAGGAGAGATTTTAAGGAAAACATAGTCACCTACCTCGAAAGAGAAGTCTTTCCTTCTGTTATATGCATAACTTTTTTGCCTGCTCTGAGCTATCCTCATGTGTTGCTGGATCATCCTCACTTTCTCAGCCACTTATTCTACTAATTTTGGGCCCATAAAATTTCTTTCACCGACTTCATCCCAAAACGCAGGAGTCTGACACCGCTTTCCATACAAGGCCTCAAAAGGTGCCTTCTGAATACTGGAATGGAAACTGTTATTATAAGAAAACTCAACTAAAGAAAATGATGATCCCAACTTCCCTGATAGTCCATTGAACAAGCTTGAAGAATATCCTCCAAAGTTTGAATCGTTTGTTATGACTTCCCATCTGATTGAGGATGAAAAGCTATACTGAAATTCAACTCTGTGCCCAATGACTTCTGAAGTCCCTTCCAAAATTTAGAAGTGAACCTGGGATCTCGGCCAGACACAATGGAAAGAGGAACTCCATGTAACCTGAAAATCTCCTTGAGGTACAATCGAGAAAGCTGATCCAAAGTCATTGTATCTCGAATTGAAAGAAAATGTGCAGACTTTGTTTGCTGATCAACAATAACCCAAATCGCATTGTTACCTCGAGAATTCTTTGGTAGTCCCACCAAAAAATCCATGGATATATTCTCCCATTTCTACTATGGCACTGGCAAAGGCTGAAGCATCCCCTTAGGTAACTGCCGCTCTGCTTTAACCTTACGACATGTCAAACATTTCATTGTAAAATCAGAAATATCTCTTTTCATCCCATTCCACCAATAAAAATATCGAAGGTCTCTGTACATCTTAGTACTTACAGGAAGAACAGAAAATGGAGAACTATGATCTTCACACAAATATTCTTTCTTCAACTGGGAATCACAAGGCACACACAACCTTTTTCCAAATCTTAAAACACAATCTTTATCAAGATTAAATTCTATCAACTTACCCATTTTAACCAATTCTACCTTTTTCTGTAGCTCATGGTCTTCCCTATGCACTTTCATAATTCTGTCTGACAATGAAGATTTCACTGAAACCTGAAACAAAAGATAGGTATTCCCTACACCAACAACTTCCAATCCAAAATTCATCAAATAATTAATCAAGGGATCATGTTCCAAACGTAGCGTGGTTAATGATGCATGATGTTTCTGACTTAAGGCATCCTCTACTTTGTTTGCTTTTCCAGGATGGTAATTGATCGTGCAGTCATAATCCTTTATCAGTTCTAGCCATATTCTCTGCCTCATGTTTAATTCCTTCTGAGTGAATATATACTTTAGACTCTTATGGTCAGTATATATTTGGCATTTGGTTCCGTATAGATGATGCCTCCAAAATTTCAAAGCAAAAATCACAGCTGCTAATTCTAAATCATGTGTGGGATAATTTAGCTCATGAGGTTTAAGTTGTCTCAAAGCATAGGAAATTACCTGATCATTCTGAATCAAAACACAACCAAGTCCCGTCAAAGAAGCATCACCGTAGATGAAAAACTCACCATTCCGGGAAGTTAAGGCCAAAAATGGAGCATTCACCAATCTCTTCTTTAGTTCCTGAAAACAAAAATCACATTCCCCTGTCCAAACAAATTTAACACCTTTCCGTGTTAACTTAGTTATCGGGCTAGATAACTGTGCAATGTTCTTAACAAACCATCAGTAATAACTTGCGAAGCCCAGAAAACTACGAATCTCTATAACATTTTTGGGTCTTGTCCATTCATCCACTGCTTTTGTTTTGGCAGGATCAACTGCTATTCCATCCTTACTTACAATGTGCCCATGAAAATAAATCTGTTGCAACCAAAAATCACACTTTCTGAATTTTCCATATAGTTTTTTTTCTTTTAATGTTTGTAAAACAACCCTTAGATGTTTTTCATGCTCCTCTTCAGCATCCCTGTTCCCTCCGCGGACAACCATTCTGAACAAAAATTTCTTAGATGAAGCAACATGGTAATCTTTAAATGCTATAACAAATTAAACATAGAGTAAAAATAATTTATGGTATTCTATTAGCATCACCCTAACCCCTAAAGTTATCTAAACCATCCTCTGATACCAACTATAACGAACCGCACTTATTACATACATAATCTTGAATTTATTCAATAAAACACTTAATTTTACATTGAAGATCTTTCCAAGTTTAGAGATTTATAAAATGAAGACAAAACATTCATAACATTACACATTGTTACATAGTGGATACCATAAAACCAGTTTCCATTTTTCTCAGAATATAAAACATTAAAACTTAAAACAAGACTCCTTGACAATTATTCAACATTTATCATGTCTTCCTTCCTTGTATTACTCATCCATTAACCTATGAAAAATCATTTGAAAACTTTGGATGATCACAAAATCTCATTAAGGTATGAAAAAGAAGGAAAAATCACATTAGTCCATGAATACCCATAACGTATGAAAACATTTTTAAAAGACTTTCTTTTCATCCATAAATACTTACTTCGTGTAACATGAGATATAAAAAAGATCCACACAAACTTAAATATAATCGTAGAGTTATCTTGGCGCATTACTTACATAATCTTGTAACCATCTTGGATACCTTAAAATTTGTAACCCTCATGACTACCTTACTTTGTGTAATCATCACAGTTACACTTGGAGTAACCATACGGCCGACCTCCAACTTACTCATAATCGATGAATTGGAGGGAAATATAGGTCCCACCCTTCATCATAAACAATTCCCAATAACCAAAACACAATCATACAACATAAATAATAGCATAAAAACATTACTTTTGAATATTGTAAAACAGAATTTTAAAAGAGGATTTTAGAAGAAAATTCCCTTATAAACATCATATACATGAAGAGAGACTTAATAGAGTGGATGGAGTATGTATATATACTGTAAATAGAAATAATAAAACATAATATAAACAGAAACCATCACACAAAAAATTTAAATAGTACATAAAAAATGAAGTAGAAGGTTAACCCAAAGAATGGAAATCGGGTTAAGAATTCCCTTACCTTAGGCTTGTCTTACTTAAATTTTTTTTGAACCTCCTGTATAATGGTTAAAAGAGTGTTATTAGCATTTTACAGAAACATGTTCATGTTTATAAAATCTTATATGGTCATTTCATAACCTCATTTCACCCCTTAATTGTTAGTATTTTGTTCCTTGCATTATTTTGGGTGAGTTCTTTTGTGATTTTCACGATCGGTTCATGATGAATCGTTCTTGTTGATTGGAAGTGAAACTCCATAATTGGAATGGATTAGTATTTACATATTTAAAATACCATAAATTATACAATTTATCACTTTGATTATTTATATGAGGATGATTCATTAGATAAAACATTAATGATGTTCGTTTAGATCATTTAAGTGGTTCTTTGATAATAACAACGTCATTTTGTCTTTTAAATTACAACCATGAGTAAAAAAGAATTACAGAACCATATATGAGTCATAAAACATATATTATAACCTGGTTCAACCATATAAATGGTTTCATGACCATACTTGAAATAATTAATGGAAATTGGAAATACATCGTCCACGATGTCGGTAATTCGACACAAATGGACAATGTTTTTTATTCTTTATATAAGTGGAAGAGGAGAAGAATAATGATAATGAATTTTACATAAACATGATATCATAATGAATATACATGATTATGGAGATTTCGTGCCTCTTGGATAAGAGGGAGTGAGGAAAGAAGAAAAACTAATCATGAAATAAAAGAAAATCATGAGAAATTTCTCACAAAAATTCAGCAGCCTAATGACGTCTCTTAAAATTTCATAAAAACAAGATTGATGAGAGGAATGGAATATCTCATCATTCATACAAAAATTGGACAGTAAGGGGGAATATTTAATGAAATATCCCAACAAAAGACAAAGGTAATGGAAGAGAATAACAAAAAATGAAAGAAAAGAAAGAAAATAAAAGAGGTTGTTTACCTCTTGATCTCTTCTCCTTGAGATCCTTCTTAAGGGATTTGATTTTGGTCTTTTGGTGAGACCAGAAGCTCTAGGACGTGGGAAAGAAGATTGGGGAGGGAATTTAGCAGAAATTAGACAATGCTCAAGGCTTTAGAGGTGTGGGAGGAAGAGGGGAGTGAGGGTGGTATTTATAGTGGAGGAGGGGAGGTATTTTAGATTATTTTAATCATTATTATAATATTTTTATCAAGAATATGAATAATCTCAAATCAAGTGGACCTAAATAGTGATAATATCATGTGAGTTCGAAGCAAGTGTCCTTGCATCACTTATGATGTCATAAATAGTGCATTTTTACTGATAAATTGATTATACGGTATTTTATCGTATTTCACTATTCACTGAAAATTCAAGAGTTTCAGAAAAATACCAAAAATTTACCGCAACCATTTTTCGATATTTAGAATTCAAAAATGAACTAAATTTTTCAAAAATAATTTTCTAAATATTATTAATTTAATTTTTAAATAAGGTCACAATTAATTCAAAAAATAACAATATTGAAGTGCAATTAGTTTTATGTGACATTGGAAAATTAATTAAGATCCCATTATCCTATTGCCTTGGGAAAATAAAATAATAATATTATTTACTATTCATGAGGTCATATTACTATTCATATTACTATTCATAAAGGTATGTTACTATTCACCAAAAAAACAAATTTGTTTCATCAGACTCTAAATAACATACTAAACACAATTGTAGATGACATTTTCTTGAAATTAAAAACATAGATGAAATAAAATTATGTTTAAAGGATACTTATAAATATATACCTTAAACAAAATTTCAAGCATTTTCAATTTATTTTTAGAAAACCTTGGGATGTTACACTTAATGGGCAGTGATTTCCAGATCTAGAGGGTTTGATGGGGAATTTATGGTTCTTATCTTGGATCTAGGCTTATGAGGACCCAATCTATTAATTTCCCATTGATGGATTGGAAGGTGAATTCTTTATCTCCATTAACGAGGTAGGTGTCTCTAAACTATGGTCTATCCCTTGGAATGATTTGTGTTCTTATAATTCCTTTTGGTTTTGATTTATGAGATTGATGATTTTAAATCCACGAGAGGTTAGTTTTATCTTTGATGGATATGATTTTTTTATAAAAATGGATTTTTGTTGAAATCGTTTTATGCACATGATGTGTTTGGTAAAGTTACTCAAAGATGGTTTTGAATTGGAGAAGATTTTTCTAGAATGGAAGTGGTGTGGAATCACTATAGATTTTTTTATGAAATTTGTGGTTGGTTTTCTTGAAACTTAATGATTGTAAATTACATATTAGGATTCCTTGGGGGATGCGGAAAAACTAAACATAAACAAAACTTAGTAGAGTAATCTATCACCAGGGTAGGTTACCATGATTCTATGGTTCTTAGTGGGTAGCCTTATTGGGGGACTAAGGTTCTCATACATTAGCATTCACTTATTCTTTATAGTTTTACTTTATGTGTCATAGTAGTGTACACCCTTATATCATGGATTTCCCTTTGGTGCATTGTGGATACATTACATGCACATTTATTTGATATGATTACTTTCCCACTTGAATGTTTTTGAAAAGAAAACCAAAGGATGATTTTATATAGAAAAAAAAATTCTTCTAAAATGTGTTAGAAATATTTTTTATACAATAACTAACATATGAATGTGGATAGTCATTGTATTGATTATTTGGTGGTATCTTACTATGATTTAGTTCTCACACCCTTATTTTTCCTTCATATTTTTATAGAATTTGTTTTGTAGAATACAAGTAAATGGAAGAGTGTCATGAAGAGTATGAACCTCCTGGATTGTGTTTCATTCTGATGGGTTGGGATGGTGTTGACATATGTTCAGGTGGAGATAGACCCATGGGATGATTTATGTTCTATGTTATTGGTATTTTAGTATTTTCACCTAGAACTTGTTATCAAATTATTGGATATTACCTTTACGGTTTGGTTGTTTGAGATATTATGTATTTTTTATGTCTACTATGATACTTTGATTTCTTCTATATGATCATATGTCTGCTATAGGGTGAAATAATTTCCACATTTCTTTGTATGATTTCCAGATGCTTGTGACCAAATCATAGTGACCAAAAATGTACTTGGAGCCTTATGGAAATCCATTTCGGGAAATATTATGGGTTGAATTGGGTTGGTTTATTACAAATCAAGCATGCTAGGATGAGAGGTTTTAAAATGGAATTATAACATGTGTTTGGTTAGGATAGAATTAGTTTGAAGTAGAGATAAGATGTACGGTGTAACACCCTATACCATATCAAGGTATACAGCTATTTTTTTCCAAAAATCATTTAATTTTCATTATTTATGAATACTTGAGGTTTGGAATGGAAATTAGTGGTCATTTCTAAAAGTAGGCTCATTTTTGGGTAGGAATTATCTGTTATTGGCTGAGAGTTTTATTACAAAGGGGCCACCATGATAGGTAAACATCACAATGTGATGGGTACCTACATGAAGTTCATATTTTCTTAAGTTTGGAGGAGTCAAACTATGGACCATGGAATCACTGTGTGGTGGGGCTGGGGTGATCAAAATTTTAAGGGTTGGTTGAAAACCATGCCATTAATAAGGGCTTCACAACATGGTAGTTGATGCATATGAGTAAACTCCTCAAATTTAAACATAAATTAAAGTTTATCAAGGATCTCACTGTTATAGGGGGAGTCACACTGTGATTTTGAATTTTATGGGTTGGAACACTATGCTTCCTTTGAATTTTTTTCACATGTAAGACTAGTTATACCGTAACAAAGGTAATCATACCATGACAATGAATTATATATATATATATATAGTTTAATAGTTAAAATACCCTCATGTATAAGGATCACATCTTGGTAAAGGGTTACAAACCATTATAAAGATCCATATGTTTTGGGTGTGGTGACCCATACATATGTAATTTTCCAAAAAAATTCAAAGTCTCGACTCTCAGGATGATGTGACCCTTATAAATGACATTACCTAAAATTTAGAAAATTCTAGGATCCATGAGGTTCAATAAACCCAATGTACTGAGCCTCTATTTTTTTTATTTGTGAATTTTTTCATGATATTGGCTATGTCGTGACCTGTGGGTGTTAGACTATGAGGATGTCTTGAGAGGGAGTATTATTCCACAAGGATAAAGGCCACATTATGATAGTCTGGCCCTAGAAGTTCTGAGTCATCCTAGAATAGTCTTTCCATGCTGTGACCTTAGGGGTATTGATGTAATAAGTTACCTATGGGGAGTGGTTGTGTTGTGGCAGAGAAGGAAAAACTGTGATGAAATTAAGTGTTGTATATTGTGGTTTTTCTCTAAAGAGGTGTGTAATTTAAAGGTTAGGGGAGGCTACACTATGAGTAGATCCCTAAAGTTTCATAATTACATGACCACTATAGTCACATCATAATGCATTAACTTGATAGTTTTTTAAAAATAAATTAATTTAATAAATGCATTTTCTATTAAAATTTATTAGTTAGGGTTCCCTCTTTCCTTCTACAACACACATATTTCCTCCTTTCTCCCTCAACCCTTTCAATTCCAGGGTGATTTATTCTTTGTTATTCCACCGAATCAAGTGTCTTATATTTCAAGTGATGGATAGTGTAAAGTCTATAAATCCACTTCAATTATTTATTATATTATCTAATATTTTAGTTATCTCACACCAGTTATGGATATTTATGCCCCATTTTCGGGTTTTTGTTAGATTATTTTATTCCATTCATTTGACCTTGAATCAATATATGATATTCATTGAGGAACCTTTTATGAGATTAACTTAGGTGGTCTAGAAGTTTCCCCTAAGTATAATATCATCTTCTATGTGTATATAATGTGAATTCATTCTTCCATAACATTCCCTTGACAAAAAACTTAAAAAATCATTTATATTTTGTTATTTATTATAAAAAACATTGTTTAGGCCATGATAAGTATATTGATAAATGTGAAGATTTAATATTTGGAAGCTAAGGAGGGTGTTCTTTGAATTAATGAAATAGGAAATATGCGAGGAAACTTCAGAGGGTCCTTAAATGAAATTAACACATACGTTACTTAACATAGAGTCCCTAGGATGATCCCTAGGTTGACATTTCATGATGAATGTGGGATAGCTAGGTAGTTGTCTTGGTGAGTATGGGTTTGGAACCTTGGTCAGGAAAATGTCAACCACTTGTAAAGAGTGATACTAGTTCAAGTTTGGGAATTATATGATGGGTTAAATAATAGATTATGAACTATTATATGATTGGTTTTATTAAATCATGAAGTGATGTTGTTAAATCAAATCAAATTGTGATGAACATGAGATATTATTGGGTAGTTCACTCCTCCCCACATGTGTTTTGAAATGAGATGATTCTAGGTGGGATTCCCTTCCCCTTTAGTGTTACATGAAATATTTATAAGTGGTCCAATCCCCCCAAGTGTTTATAAATGAGATGATTTTGGGTGGTTCTCTCTTCCCCTAAAGTATTACATGAGATATTTTTGGGTAGGCTTCTCCTCCCCCCAATTCTTCCAAAATGAGATGATTATAGGTGGGACACTCTTCCCCCTAAGTGTTACTTGAGATATGTATAGCTGGGATGCTCCTCCCATCAGGTGGTTCCTAGATGAGATGATTTCAGGTGGGAGACACTTCTACCCCATGTGTTCATAGATATAGAATTTCATATTTAGAGGCATATAACACTAATTGAAGTAGGTATGGTCGATCTCATGTGTCACCTTAGAACCCATGAATCAAATTTTTTTTATTTAATTCATTTATTATTTCACATTATCTTGTACTTGTGTATACTGGATACTTTTTGGGACACTATTTGGGGTGGCATATTGAGTTATACTCAACACCCTATACAGGATACCTTAGGCACCTAAGGAGAATTTATTATAGAAGGTTTGGATAAAGTAAAGGGCCTTGTGATTGATGGTTTATTTGGGAGTTAAGATGGAGTGTGGGAGATGGGACCAAGCTGGGACTTGAGACCAGTTTGGTAGTTTCTCCCAATTTTGTTTCTTTTGATTATTTTTGGACATTTTTGTATACTATCCTCCCATGGTGGATTTCAATTTTGTATGTGTGACTATTATGAAATGTACAACATTTATATTTCTCCAATATGAATATATATATATATATATATTTGTTTATTTTCATTTTACCATGATACATGTTATCTCTTACTCATATGGATGGTTGATGTTGACGATACTTCCACTGTTATTTATGGTTATCTAATCAAGTGGGTATATTATACCCATATTATTAGACCCCCACTACTAGTTGGAAATGTCTAATGTATGAGAACTATAGGAAATTCATCTTTTTATAACTTATTTTTTACGATGGACTAGGTGTCTGTCAAAAATAGTTTTATAGAATTTTTTTTTGCGAAAGAATGACCATTTCATCAGAAATAATATTTTATTCAATAAAAAAAACAATTCATCACTAATAGTTTTAGAAGAAAAATGCATGATTTATCCAGTGCTTTTTTTGAAATAGACTCCCCAATTCTATTACAAATTACCATTTTACATAGAGGTTATTTTTGACAAGATCTATATTCCAACACAATCATCCTTATAGAAAATGGTTATTTATGATGGAATGGGGGAATATTTCTTAAATAACCATTTTTACAAAGGTTATTTGTGATAGAGTCCCTAATTCCATAACAAATAACTCTCACTATAGAGGTTATTTAATTGAGATTTGTATTTTATCAGAAACAACCCTATTAAAAATGGTTATTTACGATAGAATGGGAGATTCTATTGTAAATAACCATTTTTTCCAAGGTTATTTTTTATGAGATCCCATTTTTTTTGTGTAAATAACCCTTTATCATGGAGGTTATTTGCATCATGATCTGTATTCCATCGTAAATAACTTTAGCATAAAGGGTTATTTGCGACGGACTCACCCGTTCCATTACAAATAACCCTTTCCCACTGAGACGATTTTGATAGGCTCTATACTTCATTTTAATGGGGGTGGTAGTGGATTATTTGTGATGGGTTCTATCAATCACAAATGATTTTCAAATAAGTGGGGAAATAGTTTATGGTGGGTGCTTTTTTCAACTGAAATATGTTTTATCATAAATACCCATAACAAAATACCTATTATGTCACAAATATCCATAAAAAAATAGTTCAAATGATAGAATTTTTTCAATTGAATAATTTATCACAAAAGTCTATTTTAATGGAGTAAACTATAAATACAATCATTCAACCCCCCATTCCACCACTCTACCTATCCTTTACTCATACATTCTCAAAACTCTATCAAATATCTTTATTTTTTTAAAATATTTATTAATTTTCTATATTTATTTTAATTAAAATTTAATTAAAATTTAATGATTTTTTTTATTAATTATGATTATATGATGTGTTATTAATTTTTTATTCAATTAGTATTTTGTTATTTTTAAAATTTATTATCAATTTAGGTATAAAAAATTAATAAATTAGTATAACATAAAATTTTTAATAATATTAATTATTAAATAGATATTTTATTCTATTTTTTTTATAGTTACGTGGGATGGAATTATCATATCACCATAAATATTTTTTTGTGACAAAAATAAAATTCAATCGAAAATAAATATTTGTAATGAAATTGTGAATATGTAACAAATAGTATCACTCTGTAGTTATTTGTGATAGAATATCAAAAATAATATAAATTAAAATATAACTTTCTACATAGGGCTTTTTATGATGGATTTCTATTGTAGTTAACTTTTTTGCGACGAAAGTCCCAAAACAATAAACCATCGTAAAAATACATTATTTTTATAGTGGGGGAGGTGCGCTTGAAGTCATATGGCACTCTATTTTGGTTACTATAGAGTGAACAAGATCATGATGTTATAAAGTGATATCAGATCCATGTTTCTTTTACTTTATTTTACTATTCAGGAAAGGTATATAGAGGATATGATGTTATAAGATCTTGTTATGGATATTCTAACTGTGCATAACTAACCCATGTATAAAAGAAGTATAAGTATCTTGGGATGAGACTATTATTATTGTTTTCTTGAATTTTTGGTTGGTTACTTCCCTAAATGTGATACACTTGGATTTTGATTTATGAGATTTTACACTTATCTTAGGGTAGAAAGAGGGTTTGTGAATTCATGTATCATGTGAGGTACATAGGAATCACATAAAATTTGTATGATTTCATGTGATTGATTACCTTTATTATGCCATAGGGGTCAATTATTTAAAGTGTCAATAATAATATATATAGTGTTTTACTATATAACTTAATGGTGGAATATAATCTAATCATTTCCTTAGATGGTTTTAATTTCTAACTATGACTAATTATCTTATTATATATGACATACATTAAATAAAATATCAATAACAACTTATAAAGTATTTTCCTTTGTAACTTGTGATTGTAATTTCATTTGTCTGAACTATAAATTATATCACATCGTTAAAAGGAAAAAAAAAGAAAAAAATGTGAATGGATTGATTTTAATTCTATATGTATGTGAAAAAGACCCTAGAAATGGGTAGATAGGGCTAGAGAGAGCATCCAAGTTATGGGATCTTTGTGATATGTGGTGTATTAGATAATGTGATTTTATGATTATTATTTATTTCTATAAAACTATGATATCAAGAATTATGATAAATATATTTTGAGTCATGTGTTTGGAATTGGAAATATATGAGACAATGATTACCTCTAATAGAACACCAGGAGGGTGGGGACAAGAATTCCCCACTGATAGTTGGTTTAGGCTCCCCTATGGTGCTGACATCAACCATGAATGACAAACTCCATGAGAGTTTACTATGGGTTATGCAGTCTATAGAGAGGGAGAATCTATGTGATATAACTTCCATTATAGATTTTACCCAGGAGTTCTAGATGCAGAACCCACCATTTTTTACTAGTTAGGGTGTCCCCTAGGCTTATGAGATATGAGTAGATTCTATTTAGAATATTTATGACCTCTTAGAGAAAACCCCTGAGAGGAGTGTAAAGTTGATACATTTCTTAGGGGAACAAAAACAATTTGTTTATCTAGCACATGAAAATAAAAACCCAACCCAAAATCACCATTCATATAAAATTGAAAACAAGTGAAACTAGAAATAAAGAAAACCATAAACTAGTTCATACCTTACACCAAAGAGCCACAACATCATCACAATCACATTTGAATGTGTTTGACAATGAGCACAAAGTAGAATCCATAGGACTCCTGTATTCAGTTCATCAAACGAGTGATATTCCCCTTCACTCCATGGTGTTCTAGAACATTACTATACTGATTAGGAAAAGGAAATAGCTTTAGGTATAAGGAGACTTAGACAAGTATCATGGAGACATATCTAGCCCTACCATCGCAAGGCAATGGTTTACATAGTCTTAAGGATTATCCTTGGATGATACATGCATTAACACATGTGTTATAACACATGAGTTACTAACTCAACCATGAAATTCATTGTATTCATGTATTAATGTATCCATTATATTTCATCTCATGTAATGGATCATCAAATGATAGTTGTTGTGGAAGATCGGTATTGAAAGTTAACATTTAATTTTCATATGCCAAATGTATATATAACAACCTTTTCCAAATGAGTCATAACATATGATTCATAGAAATAAAAGTGGATAACCATAATGTTCCTATTGTACGGTATGGAAAAATAATTTATCTTATATGTTTTAATGTAGTGTAGTGGTTAAGCTAGGGTATAACATCCCGCCTTTTTATCACATAAAAATTCATTACATTTTACAAAACTGAGGATCTTTAAGGTTTAGTTTCTTGGAAACCAGGAACTTAAAACACGAAAACCTAAAACATTCTTGTTAAACACTTGAAAGGATTATACTCATGTTCATCCTAGGTTCATTAATGCATATCAAACCTGGAGACATACATCAAAAGAAAGGGTGAGCAGAAGGCCCAGTAAGGGAAACAAGAGAAACATTTTACATGTGAACTTGAGATACTTCAATAAGGCCATGAAAAGAACTTTAAGGCATGAGAAAGAAATCATGAGATATATCATAATAAAAATAACATTTTTTCTTCATAACTTGAAGATGTGGCTGAAAAATTTAATATTGACAATCATTTCGTTTCACCAAGGTCCATCCCCAAGGTTTCATTAAAAATTACCAAGGTTATTCACCAAGGTATCAGTCTAAAAAGTCATCTCTAGAGATTAAGTCTTTACCCAATGCATTGGAGTGCTATCTGGGCGCACCCTTGACATGTATTTATTATCATGTGAGCCACATATATCATCATCAATAATTTCATAAACAACTCATATAGCATAAAATAAATGGGTTTCATTTCATAATCATAATGTTTTAAAAACTGCTTTAAAGACATGATCTTTATGTCACTTTAAACCCACGGAAAAGGGAAAGCGGGTTTCATGTATGTAAATCCCAGAATTTAAAATATAACATTTTGATATATATGTCAATAACCCTGTAGAAATAAGAGCTTTGAGTATTCAATTAATAACATAAAATAATTTTGAGATAAAGAGGGAGGCATTTTGAGACGAAAACTATGCAACATAACGTCTACGATACATGGTTTTAGAAAACATTGAAAAGAGAGGGGACATGGGTCACCCACTCAAAAATGATACATAAAAAAGTATGGAAACAGAATATATAGTATTTAAGAACATGGTAATGAAATTTTAATGATATACCACGTGAAACGAAGAACTTGAAAGGAAGACAAAAATAAGATTTCTCTTATGAGAATTCGGAAGCCTAACAGCGTCACATACAACTTCCAAAAATGGATTGACGAGATCAAATAGGGTCTCTCATAATATGAAAATAAATGATTAGTATGATAGATATAGAGATCATACCCCAACATAATAAAAAAGAACTTGAAAGACTTGACATGAAAGTAGATCTTGAAAATGAGAAGGGTTAAAGAATCCCTTAAAAATTCGGCAGCCTAACAGCACCACTTAAAACTTCAAAATACTGAATTGAAGAGATCAAATAGGGTATCTCATCATATGATCATAAAAGATCAGTATGATAGATATAGATATCATACCACAAAATAATAAAAAGGAACTTGAAAGACTTGACATGAAAGTAGATCTTGAAAACGAGGAGGGTGAAAGAACCCCTTAGAAATTCGGCAGCCTAACGACACCACTTAAAACTTCCAAAAATACTGAATTGATGAGATCAAATAGGGTCTCTCATAATATGAACATAAAATATCAGTATGATAGATTTATATATCATACCCCAAAATAATAAAAAGGAACCTGCAAGACTTGACATGGAATTAGAACTTTGAAAAAGGAGAAAGGTGAAAGAACCACTTAAAGATTCAGCAGCCTAACGAAGCCACTTAAAACTTCAAAATACTGAATTAAAGAGATCAAACGGGGTCTCTCATCATATGATCATAAAAGATCAGTATGACGCCACATAAAACTTCATAAAACGAAATAATGAGAGTAAGAGGGGATCTCTAATTATACGAACATGAAAATGGAAGTAATAGTAGTATAAAAGAAAATCCTTTAACATAAGAATATGGAGCATAAAAGAAATTACATAAAAGAGATTTCCTGAAAAGAAAGAGAGAGGTCAGATCCCTTACCTTAAAATGTAACTCTTAAAACTCAAAGTTTGGGACCTTGAGGGATTGGGGGAAACTTGGGAGGACTCCTTGGGAGGTAATGAGGCCAGAACTTCATTGGGGGAGAGTGGGGAATCAAATGGATGAGAGGATGGCTTGGTATTTATCGGGAAAGTGAGGGGACAAGGCATTAATGGCCAAGGGACACCTCATTAGTGGTTTTGGCAAAACCATGGGCTTTCCCATGGTATTGGCCACTTGGGACAACTCATAACTTATCTAACTATTCATAATTCGACCAGATTTATTACATACTTAATACATCATTTAATGATGTTATTAAACACCGGTAACTTAAAAACTGTATTTTCACTATTCATCAAAAATTCAACTTCCTCAGAAAAATCCCAAAATTTCACCTTAACCAAATATAGATGCTATGATTTCAAAAATGAACTCCATTTTATAAAAATAATTTTCTAAATATTTTTAATTTAATTTTTAAATAAATACACTATTCACCAAAAATTCATTTTTTTAGAAAAATCCTCAAAAATTACCTTAACATAATATCGATTCTATGAGTTCAAAAATGAAATCCATTTTGTAAAAATAATTTTCTAAATATTTTTAATTAAATTTTTAATTAAAAAACACTATTCACCTGAATAAAACTAATACTTGAATAATAATTTATGAAACTGTTATTTAACCATTTTATTGAATCACATTACTTAATCAAGGTGCCTAGATTATATTAATACTTTCTTTAAGTGATATTACTAATCCATTTGGACACATTACTAATCCTAATCATAAAATCACTATTCATAATTTACAATTCATCAAAAATCAAGTTGATCTTTTTAGACTCTAAATTTCGTTCTGAACATAATTTTAGAAGACCACTTTTTGAAAATCATTACACATTTTTAATTATTTAAGGT
The DNA here is from genome assembly GCA_963277665.1 of Viscum album. Taxonomy (NCBI): domain Eukaryota; kingdom Viridiplantae; phylum Streptophyta; class Magnoliopsida; order Santalales; family Viscaceae; genus Viscum; species Viscum album. Next base: position 675,943,965 of record OY728123.1, read on the forward strand.
TTACCTAAACATTTTTTAAAATATCCTTTTTCTAAAATTCATCAAAAATATGCATACTATATTTTTCCGGTCATTGGAAAATTCATAAACTTTATCATAAGAAGAATTCCCAATTTTTATTTAAAACAAAGGATTACGCAAGGCAGTTACGGTCTCCTTACATAGCCCCTTATCACACGAGCATAGGACCTAAGTGTAAGGTGTGCTAAGGGGAGAGAATCCGAGGGAGGCTCGACCAACATCGCACAAGTAATAATTTCTATCAGTTTGAACTTCTCGCGAAGGAGATCCCTTTCTAGCTTCACACGATGAAGTTCAGCTTGGGTTTGGTCCAGAGCAAAGCCCAGTTGTGCTACCTCCTTCCCAAGTTCTGTTAGATGGGCTTCGATCGGTCCAAGACTACCGGGTGAGTCCATCGAATCTTCTTTCTATATTAATTAACCAAGATTACTTGTATTTAGATACAATAATCAAAACATTTAGTTTCCAGTGGTCATATTGACCAATGGTCAAATAACAGTCAAAACCCAACAGTCTCATTTTAATTATACTCATTTTATCAAATGAAACATTTTTGTTGAGTATAGAAATAAAATAAAATAACACATAAAATTAGGAAACAAGATTTATTCAAAATTTTGGGTCGTTACAATCTCCCCCCCTTAAGAAATTGCGTCCTCGTAATTTTTAAAATTGGGTTTTGAAATTTCATTGAATGCCCCACATCGGAAAAGGAGTCAGTAAAACTATTACTTTAAAAGAAAGAAAGGGAAGTACAAAGGCCACCTGAGATAACCCACACTAGGATTCCATTTTGGAAAACATGGACATGGAAGAAAAACAAAGGGTCAAGTTCTCAGGGAGAGTGATAGAAAACATGATTAGGGGAAAGTTAACCATAATAAAATCCCAAACTTACGATGTGTGTAAACGGTCTTTGATTACCTAGTAGGAAACGTAAAACGACAACGTTTTTGTTTTACGTTCCTTTTCATAATTTTTTGGAATTCATTTACTACATAGAACAAAAACATAAGAAAATATACCTACCATCAAGTAGAGTTTCATCCTTTAATAATTCTCTACCAAAACTAATCTTTTCTCCAAATGATGAGAATACAAAAACACTTGGTCTCATCAAAAGCACAAGAATCGTCTTCTAGAGAATCACATAACCCACAAAAGATTAACTATCTATTTCTTCTATCTTTTAACATTATCCCAAAAACAGAAAGGTTAAGGTAAAACAACTATTCAAAAAGAAATAATCCCATAAGAATGTAAACTACTTTTAAATCATCAAAGTTCCATGGTACTACCCAAAGTTCATCATTGTCCATTCCATAAATAACGGTTCTTAAAATTCCTCAAAATAAACCAAACTAAGATTGAAACCCAAATACAAGATGGATTTGATAACATAGTCTTCCAAATGAAACATTTTTGTTGAGTATAGAAATAAAATAAAATTACACATAAAATTAGGAAATAAGATTTATTCAAAATTTCGGGTCGTTACATAGGGTGTCTCTGAAGATGAGTGTATAACAATCAGGTTTGTCACTTTAAATTAAAGAAAGAGGTGTTTTTGAAATTATTTGATAATGAAAGAAAAATAAATCAATGGAAAGTGATATTTAAAGTAGTATTATGATATAGGTGATTAGGTTGGGGTTAGTTTTTGAATTGTAATGCTATCCTAGTCTCAATTTAGTCAATTATTTCTTTTAGTAACTGATAAGTGAGAGGATCCATGATCTCTTCCACTATCACCCTTGGTTTAATGGTGTGGGTGAGGATATTCCTTAATAAAATCTTATCTTGGTCTACCCTCCATCCAATGTGGGAGATAGTTGTATTGAATACCTCTAATTTACTTAGGAAATACCAAATTGATTCTTGTTCTTCCTAAATAACCGATAGTGTCTACTATGCCTTACAAACATACTGACAATTTATGAGTACTTCACCACTAAAACCTGGTATATTACATCATATATAAACCAAAACCTAGGGTATATATATGATGGATTATTAACCTAGGAAATAAATTATAGAAATCATTGAAACCAAACATGATATCATATGATAATAAGAAATTCTATAGAGTATTGAAATAGATTAACAAAAGAATTATTTTTAATAAATTAAGGTAAAAAGACTCAATAATCACAAAAGGAAAACCAAACCTTCCCCAATCACTCAAAAAATTAACCCTTCTATGTGAAGGGAAACATATAATCAATCAGAAGAAAATGTAATTAAAGAACTAATAAAAAAGAAAATGAAAATGAGAAGAGGTGTGGAAAATACCCCTTCCAGAAAATATTATTCAAAAATTTTCATAATTTATTCCTACCAAACATCCAAATATACCATTTATGTATTTCTTAATAGTTGTATTATTTTATGTTTCTTTCTTATCTAAAAATTTTAATCAACTTGGACACATATATGAAAAGTTATGCCTAAATTACTAAAAATACATTTTTCTAGACTAACGGAATTCTCAATTTCCTCCTTTTGAATGCACCCATAGGCCACCATAATTAATTAACATGGACCTGATATTTTATGGACATATGAAATGATGATTATTAGTTACTATTCAAGTAGAATAAGCTCATTTGAAGTTGTATAGACCAAGTTATTCTTCATTTATTAAATATAGGTAAATTATGTATTCCCCAAAAAAATTTCATCTTTCATGATTAATTTAATACTTTTATATTTTGATTCATCACACGGTATAGTTTAAAAAATGAATCCCACAAAAAATTAAAGTGTACAAAAAAATAATTTCTTAATTTGGATCAATAGTGAAAATTTTATGGACGAAACATTAAAGAGAAAAAAACCAGTTAAAATTTTAGAATTAAGAAATTTTCATATTTAAGCTCAAAATTCAACACAAAAAAAATAAAATTTACAATTCAGATAAAATTAATAAATTAGCAGGTATTAATTCTTTTAAGTACACATAAAAAATAATGGGAACATCATCTTTATCACTTCCATTCAAAAAAAACCATGAAAAATAAAGGCAATAACATTGAGGCCACTCATTATGAATAGTCTAGAAATACATTGTAATACCATGAGATTTTAGTTTAAATTTTATTTTAAAATAACTCTATGTTTGATATTATACACCAAACACAACCACGATCCTAATAGAATCGTGAAATAATTTTATTTAAATATGACTGTTATAACCCAGCCGTTGGGTTAGCAGGGAAGAATAGAAAAAAAAATACAATTATGAAATATATATAGAAAGGTATTTATTAATTAAAACAATGAATTTAATAAATAATTTTAATATCCATATAATTGTTTTTACTTGGAAAATAATAAGAATAAAGTCATTTTATGCTTCAAAAATACATTTTCTTGAAAAATGATTAGTATTGCATTTTGTGTGTGGATATTATATTTAATTTATATCATTTTTATAAATATTAATTGATAAAATAAATATAATTTTTAAATAATCATGTCATAATATGAATATTATTATTTTTTATATTTTTCTGAAAAGATTGATTTTGGAGTGAATAGTTAAAATGCAGATTTTACAAAAAAACTACCGCTTTTATGAAATTATAATGATATAATAATAAAATGAATGTTTATGAAACCTTTTTCCAAGAAAAAATATATATTTAGGAATTAATATAATTAATATTTTAACGCCCCGACCCTAGATTCCCAGAGTCAGTGCACTTTTTTAATACATTGGCATGATTACGAGGAATAAAGTCCCGAAAGACCAATCAGTTTAGCAGTCATGGAAAATAGATTGCATACATGAACATTACATTACACTTTCTAGCATAGAATACAAAAAAATATTTCTTTGAGAATTCCATTATTCCCATTATCTTAACCCTACATATCAATCATAATACACTTATTGGAATCCTGGGAAAATAAAACCTAAGAAAGGGGTGAGCTCAGATGCCCAGTAAGGGTAAATAATTTAGCAGAAGATATAAACTTTTAAGTCAAGATGTGTGATAAAAACAACATTCTTTTTAAACATAAACTTGAACATAATATAAAAAAATAAATCAAACATTACCATATAAACATGCACATGGATATTCTACTAGTCGAATAATTACATGTAATAAATAATTTCATAATGAGGGAATGTCTAACGCCGGACATCATTACCACATAGTCAAGGCCTTGTGTCAAGACTACAAATAATTTTTTTGTCAAGGCCTTGTGCCAAGACACTATTTTGTCTCATGAGACCTACGGATGCATCGAGGAGCTATAGCGGGCTCCACCCATCACTTACTAAGTCCACTTCCTTCCTCATATGAAAAAGTTGAAACATAACATAAACATTTATATAAACACTCGAATACGAAATTTCAATACATTAACCATAAACCATGAATGGTATAAAAATAGAACATCCATAGTCAAAAATATCATAACTCATTCAATACAATATGGAAGATTGTATTATAATAATTCAACCTTAATCAAAAATAATATCCAGTAAAGGATGCTGAGATAGTTGAAAATGATGACTAAACCTTTTTGAGAGAAATATCCTTTTTGTAAAATCATTTAAAAGTCAAAAATTTATAAAGGAAGTAATTTAAAATATATTTTTTAATCAAAGTATCCCATACCACATTGAAACTTTTGAAAATAATTATCATTTCAAAACATTAATTTCCATATAAATAAATCATTAAAATCATCTTGAAAACATGGACATTAATTAACAATATTTAGAAAGATAAATCTTTATAACATTTAAAATTATGATCTTGATAAAGTTTACCTTTCAAAAATGCTTAAAATATTAATTTTTAAATCATTTTTATGAAAAATGGGTATGGATAATAAAATGTCCCTATAAATACGTACACATAAATAATCTCGGATAATAATGAGATTGAGGAATTAACCCTTACCTTGCAATTTCCTTTAGTTGAGGGTACGTTTAACCACATGTATGAAGATCGTATTATGTTATTAAACTATACCAGAACCATATTAATATTTATGATATCTTACCTGATTCATTTATGACTTTATACTACCCATTTAACAATAATTTCTTTGTTAAATTATCATTTTGGGTAATAATCATTTTCTTTATTGTACGTGTTTTAACTTGTTACTCTTGATTGTATCAATTAGATCAAGATTTAAATAATTCCATAATATAAAACATGATTTATATATCACATATATTTAGAATATAAATATGTATAATAGACATATATATGAAATGAAAAACACCGTTTATGGAGATGGTAGTCCGTACGTACGCATAAACGCTGTTTCCGTTTTCATATCGTATTGAACAGAACTAAGTGAATAAGATATATGTAAGTATATATATATATATATATATATATCAAGTAGAATTATTATTTCATATATTACATACATATTAATAATATATATTTTTATAATCGTCGATGAATGGTGACCGTGGAAATGAATCTCATCGCGTCGTAGAGACGGTAATCTGTACGTACGCATGAGGGGCAATTTTATTTCCTTAAAGGTGTGGAATTGGATGGTATATTAATTTTACAGAGACATTAGAATTCTATTTTCACTATTTATATACATATTACTCATCACTATATCCATCCAAATAATATAGTGTTGAATAACAAATTACACCACGACATTGAGACGGTAAGCCATACGTACGCACGCATGGTGACATTATCATTCATAAGATGGAAAGAATAATGAATATAGTTGTGCCATATTTATAATAACATCACAATATATATAAGATACTGGAGTTATTATTTTATAATGGAATCAACAAAGAAAGAGTAAGTGGAAGAATAAGAGAACTTGAAAGAGGGTGGTGAAATCATTACATCTTCTTCGGGTTATTCCTTTTGATTTGATCAAAAGGGCTCCTTAGGTTAACTTTATGACCAAAGGAAGGCATCTAGGATGAAGGTAGGATAGTTGGGAGGATATTTGGGCAGGGTTTGGCCGAGACAAATGGATTTGGATGTGTTAATTTGAGAGAAGGAGAAGTACCCTTTTATAAGAGGGGTGAGGGTCACTTTAGGAAAAGATTAAAGTATTAATTTATTATACAATCATATTCGGTTTATAATTGTTCAAAATGAATTTATTTAAAGACTTATGTGGTTATGGATTGAAATAAACTCAACCAATAGTTTTATACAATTTTAGGTTACCATTTTAACCTTATCTTTTAGATTTAACTCTTAGTTAAATAGTTTACCTTTTACCGTGTCTTCTTGTATTCTTACTGTATATGGTTAATAAAATTATTATAAACTTACAATAGAATCTATAGTGTCTTATTAATGACATATATAATATTATTTAAGCCCTTAGTCCAAACCTTACATTTTTAGGAATATTATATAAAATAATAATATAGTATTTGTTTTAAATATTAATTTATGTCAATTTTGACACTATTTGGTATTTTTTGTGTGAAAGTCATAAAAACTTGATTACCTCGAAAAATATACATTTAATCATACTTAAAATGTCATATTCACCTATAAAATTCGTAGATTTCATAAAAACATTGAAATTATATTTATTTTAATATTTATAATACCATTTATTTGATTCTTTCATTAATAAGGTAATTACTGTATCATCATTGTGTCATTAATAATTTTTATTATTTAATCTCTAAAAATTATAAATAAAATAACATTATGTAGGAAATATTTTTATCTCTATAATTAATATTTATAGTTTAATTTATCTTATGTATAACCCTATATTAAAAATGGTTTAGTTATTAGACTTTGATTTTAACTCTTTTAACTCTTCTTTAAATTAAATAATAATAAATGTCTTAATCTAATCCAAGTGAACCTAAAGGGTCATATTTTATTCCTAAGGTTGTTTTTTTGTCGAATTACACTTATCCAATAGAATTATGACATGTTTTAGGGTAATAATAATATCATTTGTACCCTTAATTACCCTATTTACTTTTAACCATGGTAAATAAAAGTAAAAAGTTACTATTCACCAAAAATTATTTTCATCTTATTGAACCAAATTTTACTCCTTGAAATTAACCATGTCTATTATATTTTATAAATTCAACTCACAGAAGCGATAAAATTAAGTTTTATGTAAATTTACAAATTCTCCTAGGAGGTGAGTAAAAGATGGTGAAAAGTTCAATAAAATTATATATATATAAAATTATTATAAAATGAATCTAATTAATTACATTGAACATATATATATATTATGTATCTATTTTGAACTAAAATAAATTTAAATAAAAAAATTAATTATTTAAATAAAATGTTGGTTTTAAACAATAACTCAGTATTTTTCACTATTCATCAAAAATGATGGTTTTCGGAAAAATACCAAAAATTCACCCTAAGATAATTTTCATATTCAGAATTCAAAAATGAAGTCTATTTCACCAAATTAATAACATATAAGTTGAATTTATTAATTTAAAATTAATTCCCGTTGTCAAAACCAAAAGGCGTATTTTTAAGGAATAATAACCATCAAAAGATTGACACTTGTTTATGTCCAATTTCAAAGTGAAATTATTTACAATAACCAACATTGGATTAAAGGGTAAAAATATAATATATTTATACTTCCAAACCATTAAAATGTATAATTTAACACTATGAATTATATCTATTAAAAAAGTTGTTTTTAATTAAAATTTTGTATTTTTCACTATTCACCAAAATATGAAAGTTATTAAAAAAATACCAAAAATTTATCAAAACTAAATTTTTTATCTCCTAATTATAAAGTAGAAGTTTATTTTGTAAAATTTAATATATAAAAGTGTCAAATATTGGATTTAAAAGGGGTTCTCCCTCAAAAGGTGGTAAAATTGTATTTTCTGAAAAATACTTCTTTTATCTAAAAAATTGAATTTGTTCTTACATTATGTCTAAAAAACTCATAATATGGATTATAAAATTATAAATATTATATAAAGTTCAAAATCTAGTTAATACTATTCATAACCACTTTTGAACGGCTAGTTTGGTAAGTCATGGTGCACTTGAACTCGGTGTTGCGTGTAGTGCAGGTTATTGAATTACTTTGAAGAAATAACATACTATGAAATCTTGGGGTGTTATAAGTATAAAAAAGATAATTCTAAACATATAAATATATACTCAATATTTTGGAAATCTAAGTAATGTTTTTGTTCAACTAAAAACTATATTAAGTTATTTTATCTTAATAAAGTATTTATAAGGAACCTTCATGTTTTGGTTTGTTTTGAAATATAAATAATTTCTCTTTTATTTAACACAATCCAATTAATCCCACTAGAATCAATATTATACTTTATTTTTCTATTATATCATTTTTTTTATTAAAAAAAGCATTTTTCTAAAAATGATTTTCATTTCATTTTGAAAACTTATATTAAAAGTAATTTATGCCAAATCCTAGAGTTTAATCATGTAAAATAGATTATATATTTTGAATAAAAATAATTAATATTAAGTAATAAATCTTACTTATTTTTTGTTCATAATGAATAATAACCATGGTAAATATTTATCACCTATCTTAAGGTAAAAATGAGTTAAAAGTGTTAAAAATAAAAGGAAAAGGCTTCAAGATAACAATTGTTTTTATTAAAACTCATTTTTGGTTGTATTTATACCTTAAATTTATCATGTTTAAATTAATTGAAATTTTACGCCACTTGAACAAGAAAATGACTTTATATTATTTAAATATTTTAAGTAATTCCATGTGTGTCACTCCCCTCACTTATAAAAGGGAACTTCTCCTCCTCCCTTATTCACAAACATTCAGTGCTCAATATTAGTAGATCCCTACCAAAAAAACTTCTTAGCTTTCTTCCCTTAAATCTTGTGCTCTTGGTCTTACCCTAATACCATCCTAAGAAGGATAAAGGTGTAATCCAAATGAGGTCTCTCCAAGAAGAGGTAATCATATTACCTGAATCTTTTAAAGATAATTTCTTCTTCTTCTACCTATAATTTTTTTTGTATCTAACCTGACACAATGAATCTAGTATCAATAATATACTGATATGTTATTATGATTATGGTGTTTAAGTTGGTTCTCTAAAACCAACTATTTTCACTTTGATTACGTATATATTCAAAGATTTTAATATTAATAAAACAACATATTATATACTATTCATTGTTCAGCATGACTTTGATGTAATAATGTCCTAGTGTATTTGTCACATTGATATGGTTATAGTAGTTCCCCACCATAATGATAACCTTGAAGTTCCATGATGATATTCTTAAATACAGTTCTATGGTTAGATAACATACTTTGATAGGTTATATAGTATATAGACCATCAGGTGTAAGTACTCATAAGTGGATGAGACTTACTCTCATGAAGTTCACACTTAGTAATCTCTAAGATGGGAGATTCTGATAATAAGCCTTCCATGATTTCTTGTCATCAGATATTCCTATCTATGAGTGTGTGTAATGGTCCTTAGAATTTAATATTATCATTAATGCATGTCATGACTCGCACAATTATATTTACTGACCAAAACCATGATGCTATATCTTCATAAGAAGCAGGGTACACTGGGTTCATCATGAATGACAAGTTATTAAGGGATAATTTGTGGAAGTATTTATCCCTTCCAACTTTATGGAAGATAATATCTCAGCCAATTGATTAGAATAGATCCTTCTCCTTAAATTCCATGACCACAATATAATGATGTGTTTATTTCAGATAGTCAAAGAATAATTTATCAGTAATATTGGTTGATGACACATATGTGAAATATGTTTGATGAGATATTTTTACAAATGGATTATATTACATTGTGAGAGTTCGTATGTGGTTTTAGATGTTGTGACATTAAGTAATTTCTCTTTATTTCTTTGACCCATTGCTAGATAGTAATATTAGACTTTAGGAAAGCCCACCTAATTCCAATGATAATGAATCCTATAGGGTCCAACACTAAGTGTTTCTATTGATATTGATTAAATTATATTAGAATTTAATTATTGGAATAAATAATATTCTCGAGACTGAGGAATAATTTTATCGAAGTTTTATTGATCACATAAATTAAATAAATATTTATTCACCAGACTGTGAATAAAATATATTTATTTTATTCATTGAATATTTAGTAAATATTTATTTTCAAGTTTTTAGATAAATTATTTATTTGTGTATTCAATAAATTCCAAGTAGTTTGAGCGAACTAAGATCATGTCCAGTGATAAATATTAATTTACAAGCCGATAAAATAATATTTATCATTAAAACAGTTAGCGCACATGACATAAAATAATAATAATATAATTATTATATGGCATGGGTTTTTATAATAATTATTATATTATTTAAGGCTCAGTACAAAATTAAATAATATTTTAACCTAAACCCTAGATCTATAAATATATAGTTATGTCTATTGTGTTGGGTTATTCAAAAAATTAGGAATTGAGAGTCATTGTGAATAACATACTTCTCTTTGAATTTTTTCTTCTATCTACTCTCAAGAATGAGAAAAAATACTTCAATACCAAATGACTTTGAGTGATCATGAAGAAAAACACAAGATTATTGATTCATCATGCTAGCACCCCACGTTCCATTGGTTATTGTTCGGAGATGAAAGGATCACATGCAGATCAGTTTTAGAGGGATTCTACAATTTAATCCTACAAACAAAGTTAATCCAAAAAGGGATTCAGATGATCAACATATTCATTGTAGAAATATACATAAATCAATTATTCTTTATTATGATCTAATATTGTTGGTCATGGAATTTACGTCATGCATGATTTTGTTAATGATCCATCGAACCGACTAAACATTCTTAGTTATTTCATCCACTGAGTTGATTATACAATACCCAGAAACTTCAAGTGGTATCATAGGGGTCAAATTTTAAATCTATAATTTTTTATTTTATTGTTGATCTATATGAACAATAGTGGTTATATTTTTCATTTCCATAATATTAATTCTTTAATCCTATTTATTTAAATTGATTAAAGCATATTAATCATCATTGTTAAGTGTTTCATTTTATTAAAATACTAAGAAAAAATGAATAATGACTAGATATTCCATTGGGAAGTGCTAAAAATTTTGGCTGCTAAGACTGCGTTACACGACCTGTAGCCAGATTACACACCATGTACCCAAGTGCACTACATATGGATGTTCTACAAAATGCACATCATGAAAAGAATTAATTACACACAATGACTTTATTGCACAATAATTATATACTAGGCCAACCTGGAATGCAACTTTTTAGATTACATGACATGTAGTTGGCATATAAATTATGTAGTGTACATGGTTTAACGGTGAAATTTTCACTAACGGTGTAGTCAAATACATGGTCAAAACTATATGAGACAGATAATCTAGAGAATTAATAAAACACATGGCTTTTATGCAATATACATAATGCATAGTTCATTAATTCCCACATTCTAAGTATACACTAGACCATTTGGAAAGTCAATAGGAAACACAACTAGTAAAACACATGACATGTAGATGGAGAACACGTTGTGCAGTCCCATGTCTAAAGAACACACCAAGTCTTTCAGAGGGTTGTGTGGATACATATAAAGAATGAAACATGTTTTTAATATATCTAGTACACACCATATAGTCCATCAAAGGTACAAGTCGAAGACCCATGCCTTTATCCTGGATACACGACACCCGTGGTACAAGACGCGTAGCTCATAAGTACACACCGTGTAGTATCCCAACAAAGGATAGAATTAAATTACATTAAATTATTAATTACAACATTAAAGATTTATTATATTGATTGGAATGAGATGTGTTTGAAAATTTAATAAAGGGTTTAAAGAATTATTAAATTCTCAATTAATTTATTATAATTATCTGTAATTATTGGTTGTTTCATTTATTTTACATAAATTAATTTTTTAAGGATATCTAAAAGAGAATTTTTATGGTCTTTAAGATAAAATGGAATTAATTAATTAATCAATTAATTAATTAAAGCATGTTTATCTTAATAATAAATAATGAATAGAAATAAATGTTAACCCGTGTAATTTTGTGTATTCGTTGCATGTGTATAGCTGTTCATGAGATTGACCAAGACTTGAGTATGAATTGGTTTAATTTAATTTAATTTATTACATGAATTATTAATTATTAAATATTAAATCAAATATGATGGTTTGTAATTCATCCCTCCCTCCTTTATTATGTAGGACCTACATGTTCAAGGTTATTTATGTAATCTACTTGAACCAATACCATGGTTATCCACACCCATGTATAACTTATAAATACATATAATAAAAGAAGAATCCCAAGGCATGTGGAGGTGGTTCAAGATGGAACCAAGATGATACCAAACTAGGTGATACATAGGTGGATAGGTGGAATGCTACAACTCATACCAAGACCAATATAATGAGTCTTTCCCTAGGTCATAGGTTGATTTATTTTCTACTCAATAAATCAATAGTTAAATAATCTCATTATTGAGTCATTTATTTATTTGTGTTATATATATTATTGATTTTATGTATAAAAGACCATGATCACATAAATTAACAAATTAATTTGAAAATATGGAGTTTAAATAAATAGATTATGCATAAGGGTTATATCAAACATGGTTAATCACTTAAGTAATATCCACTTAATATTAACAAGACATATACAAGATAAAACAAGATACAATTTATACCCAATAAAATAAAATCCCACAACTTAATATTAAGTCATTTTTTTAAACTGGATGAGGTTCAATCCCCCTTTATTAAACAAAAAAAAATAGAAGATCCACTTTTTTCAAATGGGGTAAGCGGGTACCCATTACAAGCACCATGAAAAAATGCCAAAAAAAACCCAAAGGAGAAGGACTAATACATTCAAAATGAGATAGATATCATGATAAGAAATGGATAAGATATCATCACCCCCTAACAGAAACTATAACAGTGGATTCATTCAATGATAAGCATCACCCCTACTAAAAATTATACCGTGATAGTAGAAAAAAAGGCATAGAACACCTCAAACACTGAAAAGTTAAGAAAGGACCAGATAACAGGTTCTAACACACCTATCTCTCTTTCGAGCCAACCACCTGATGTAGCTTGTGAAAAAATCACAGAAATTCAACCTAATACAATGAAAATCAAGACCAAATCCACTGAGCAGATTCAAGTTAGAGAACCCATCAGTCTAAAGAGGAGAATATATAGTAGATGATGGGTATCAGCACACCCATCCCTATTTCAAGGTCACCCACCCAACAGTACTTGCAAGAATATGTACCACACCAAATGAAATGAAACCATATCCAAAGCTCAAAACAACACCTGAACCCTCATCAAACAACCAACCCAAAAAGTCCAAATTTCATTAGAATACAAAGAAGAATAATGGATTACCAAACGACCCAATGACCACATCAACATCCCAGAATCGATCCTGACTACCGCTTACTAGAAGAACACTAGAGGTCAAATCAATGGAACCAAAATAGTCACTAGAGAGAACCGAAATCCAAAAACCATGAACCAACCACCACGCGGACCCCTCACCGATGCCATCAAACCCACAACCACCCGATCAGACCACCACCAACATCACTAGCCAAGAAGTGAACCACTGCCTAATTTTTTGATCTACACTAGAGATCCTAGATCTATATAGATCTAGGGATGATTTAAGTCAAGGAAGTTGAATAGGATGAGAGAACCCAATAGGGACAACAAAAAAGTCCGAGTAGTAATGGAAATGGGAGAGAAAAACCAACTGCTGATAAAGCCATTATCGCCATTAACCCACAACTAAAACCACTCGAAAGCCTAAACCATGCCATTGAACACCATGAAACACTATAATCCACCAAAATACCCCATAAGGCATCCAAAAACAATGCAATAGACCACCAAAATGCTTCATGAAGAAGAGGATGCCGTTGTACGCACACCGCAAACCGCCATCGCACACAAACGGACATACGCCTCCCATCGAGTGGCCACCACCAGATGAAATCACCAATTCATACGGAGGGATCTCAGATCTAGTATAGATCTGGGGATGCAGCAGCCAAAAAGGATGCATTGGAAGCCGATGAAAATAGCTGAACAAAATGAAAGGAAGTCAGAGTGGGAGAAGTCTTCGAAGAATATTGAGAAAAACCACCTCAAAGAGCAGGCACAGAGGACCCGGTGCATCCGAGCAGTGCGAACAAACTCAAACACTAGGAGAGGGAAATGTGATCCCAGGAGACTACAATTCCATTCTCAATCACCACAACTCACACAATATTATATCATAATTATCCTTCCATTAATTTATTTGTAATGAAATATATACAAAAAAGTGTTTGACCCACCCCTATTGGGATACTTACTTTTATAAGAGGAGTTATTATAAATGTTTTTGGTCAACTTAACCATTTTACTTCAATAGGATCATCCCTTTATAGACTTCGTGTAACTTGGAGGAAAGTGTTGAGGAAATCCAATTCAGGGTTTCTAGATTGTGGAGTCAAATCCAAGGATCAAGGAGCTCTAAACCCATAGTTAAAAAATACCTACCTACCTAAATACCTTCAAGAATATTGAACAACCATTTTTGGGATTATGTGAAGGGACATATGGATCCTTTCCACTAGAATGTCCAAGAAACTAAACATTTTGAGTTCAATAATGAGGAATATTGGGACTTTATAAAATATTGGGTGACTTAATAAAATTAATTTCATTATGTATCTCATAAATTTTAATGAAGTGAAGTACTAATAATATTATCTTTTATATTTTTAAAATAATTGTAATTTCATCATCCACATCATCCCAATGATAATTTTGTTAGAAATACCATTTCCTTACTGTAAATAAATTCTAGGAATGGTTCAGACACCTTAGGGTTGTGTTGTTCCATGAAAAAAAATCTTACATGCTAGAATCCTCATTACGTGATCCACCTATAAAGGATGTGATTGATGAAGAGTCCACTATCTATAAAAAACACTTGAGTTATGTGTTAAAACTTTAGTGTTTAATGTTATCATCCATGTATAGTGAACTTATAAATTCCCATGGAGGCATAGACGCTTATATAATGCTCAATCATATCCATAGTTTATACTAAGAGAGAGAAATATAGCAATGATTTGAATTATCCAAGGAACTATTTTAGAGTAATCTTGTAGAAGGTTCACTATATGGGCCTCACATAGTCAAACTTATTGGCTACATTGAGTGCCTAAAGGTTCCAGGGTTTAAACTTCTTGAAGAACTTGCACTGATCTCATACTTGCATCACTTCCTTAGATATTCTATAGATTTATTGTTGATTTTAATATGAACAACATTGAGAAGTATATAATTGATATAATCCCTCTTATTCTCTAAGTAGATAAGGAAACAGAGAATGAAAATCCTTAAATTTTTATGGTTACAAATGTAAAGGCTACAAAAAGAGTTCTAAGTTTGAAGCTTATTCAAAACAACATTCCTAGAAAATAAAGATCAAAGGGAAAGTAAGGGAACATTAGGCTATCTATTTTTCATTAGGTAAGGAGGGAAATTGGAATAAAAACTACACTCAAGAAAAGAAGAAAGGGGAAGCTTCAGGTGCATTTTTTATTGAGTGAAGTTTATCTATTTCTAAAAATTGGGTATTAGATATAGTTTTTGGTGATCACTTATGTAATTAAATACATGAACTAAGTAGATTCAGAATGAATAACATAGGAGAGGCAGATCTATGAGTAGATAACAGATCCAAACTTACTATTATGGATATCAAGGAATTCCACCTCACATTTCCAATGATAATGATATTGGTTTTTAAATATTGTTATTATGTGCCATCCATTACCAAAAAAATTATTTCGGTGTCCAATTTGATACATATGGATTTATTTTAAAATTTGGGAATAAATGTTTATTTTTTATAAACATAGATATTTTTATGGTAAGGGACATTTAAATAACTATCATTATTTGTTAGATTACATGAAATAAGTAATGGAAATCGATAAAAAATCTAATTCACATGTCTCATACCATACCCAACTTTTTCATCACCAACTAGGTCATGTAAATAGAAATCATTTGACTAAATTACATCAAGATAGATATTTATATTCCTTTGAACTAAAACCATTTGGTGTATATAATGAATGTTTACAAGGGAAATGACTAAATACCTATTTAATGGAAAAGGTGAAAGGGACAAAGAGCTTCATGAATTATTTTATACCAATCTATGTAGACCATTTCCTTTTGAAGTGTGGGGGGGGGGGTAATCATACTTCGTAACTTTTACTGATGACATTAGTAGATATGGATATGTATACTTGATGAGGTAAAAGTTAGATTATTTTGATAAATTTAAAGAATATAAGAAGTTGAGAACCATATTGGTGGGAATATTAATAAAATTTACGTAGATAGTAGTAGAGAATATCTTAATCAATGATTCATTGATTTTTTACGAGAGTTTGAGATTCTATACCAACTCATTCCTCCTTATACACCTCAATGAAATGGTGTAGGTGAATGGATGATCCAAACCTTGTTAGACAAGGTGAGATCAATGATTAGTATATGAGTCTTCCATTATTCTTTTGGGGATACACAATTCAGACAACAATGCATATACTAAACTAAGTGACAACTAAAGAGATAAATGGTATTACATACAAACTATGGCATGGAAGAAAAAACATGTTTCTAAATTTACATGTGTGGTGTTGTGAATCATTTTTAAGGAATATTCAGGTAACAAACATTCACCCCAAGTTACAAAGTGCACCTTTATAGGATACATCATAGAAATAAGGGGATATTACCTATACGACCCATCAGAAAAAAGGGTAAGAGTGGAAATACATTCTGTATTTTTTGAGAGGGATAAAATATCTAAAAAATAGTGGGAGAATAAAAGACTTTGATGAAGTCCATGAAGAAGGTACACATGAGTTGGTATAGGAACAGATTCCACAAAACCTTATGGAAGAAGATATTACAGATACACAAGTACTGTGTAGGAGTAAAATAGAGGTTAGAGAACCAGAATAGTATGGTTTTCTAGTTGCTAAGGATGGATTCATTATTAGTTGATAATAATTATTCTCCAACATATAAGGAAGAAATTTGTAGAATATATATTTCCAAGTGGAAAGAATACATGAATTCTAAAATGGATTCCATGTACCAAAAACAAGTTTGGATTTTGGTATATCCTCTAGTGGATGTAAATACCATTGGTTGTAAATGAATATTCAAGAAGAAACTGGACATGGATGGACAAGTCAATACCTATAATTCATGACTGGTTGAAAAAGGGTTCAAAAAACATCAAGGAATAGACTATGAAAAAAACCTTTTCACCAATTTCTGGGTTAAAATCCATCAGAATTGTACTTACCATTACATCTTTAAATGAATATGAGATTTGGAAAATGAATGTCAAAACAACCTTCCTTAACAAGAACCTCCAGGAAGATGTCTAAAACCTAAAGGGTTTGTGACTCCAAAGAATTACAAAAAGTTATTCAAATTATAAATATCCATTTATGGATTAAATAAATCATCTAATTCATGGAACATTTTATTCGATGAATCCATAATAGAATTTAGTTTCATAAATAAAGAATGCAAGCCTTGTGATTATAAGTGGTTTGGTGGGAGTGAAATCATTTTCTTAATAATACATGTTGATGAAATATTACTTATTGGAAATGAAATACTAGTCTGACTATTTTGTAAGGCATGGTTTAATAAATGATTCTCCATAAATTACTTAGGTTAATAAGTATATATTCTTGGGATAAAGATCCATTGTGATAGATTTAAGATTCTACTCTGCCAAAGTCAATGTACATATGTTAATAAAATACAAAAGTGATTCAGAATAGAATAATACAAGAGGGGATTGTTCCCAATGTCACATGACATTCACATTTCTAGGAAAATGTGTCCCTAAACACATGATGAAATACATAAAATGGAAAGGATTACATACATGTATACGATTGGGTCATTCTTGTATACTATGTCATGTACTTAGATAGATGTCACATTTTCCTTGATTGTGGTAGGGGGATTTAAAAATGACCTAAGTGAACACCATTATATGGAAGTCAAGACTATCCTTAAGTATAAAAGGAATAATAAGGTTATGTTCCTAGTCTATAGAGGTGATAAGGAACTAGTCATAAGAGTATATATAGATACTAGTTTACAAAGAGATCAAGATTATATGAAATATAAGACAAGATGCATCTTCACTCTGAATGTAGGTGATGTGAGATAGAATAGATCAAAGTAATCCATGGTCATAGATTCTACAGAAGTGTCTGAGTATATTTTGGATTATATTTTTTCTAAAGAAGTAGTTTGGATACACAAATTCATAAATGATATTGAAGTGATACCTAACATTAAAGATCCTATCACACTTTATTGTGATAATACTGCATTAGTGTCCCTTATTTAGGAGATAATGTCACATCAGTGGATGAAGCATATACTTCATAATTACTAAATCCTAAGGAAATTTTCTAATATAGGTGAAGTTATAGTGAGTATAATATCCATAAAAGAAAAATTGAAGACTCCTTGAATAAATCCTTAACTCAGCAATAACATGATCATCATGTGAGGTCTAGTGGAATGAAATTAAATTGTCGTTGACTGAAGTCCAAGTGGGAGTTTATTGGAGTTGGTGTTCTAGAACCAACTATTTATAATTTTATTACATATATATTTTATTATTTTAATATTAATAAAACAACTTATTCATATTGTTAATTGGTCTGCATGACTTTGATGTAATAATGTCATAGGGTATCTTTTTCATTGATAAGGTCATAGAAGTTCCCTAATATAATGATAACCTTAAAGTTCCATGATGATATTCTTAAATATTGTTCTATTTTTGGATAATATACTATGATTGGACACATAGTATATAGACTGTCATATGTGAGTACTCATAAGTGGATGAGACTTATTCTTATGAAGTTCGTACATGGTAATCTCTAAGATCTGATATCATGAGAACATGATCACCATAAGAAATTTTTCATGTTTTGGTATCATCATATATTTCTATATAAAAGAATGTGTAATGGTCCTTAGACTCTAATATGACCATTAATTCAGGTTATAACACACACAATTAGATTTATTGACCAAAATCATGACACCATATGTTCAGATGAAGTAGGGTACATTGGGTGCATCATGAATGACATATTATTAATGGAAAAGTTGAGGAAGGATTTTTCCGTTACATATGTACAAAATTTGATATCTCAAAAATTTTATTAGAAAGGAACCATCACCTTAAATTCCATGGGTATGGTTTAACGACATGTTTATTTCAGATAGTCAAAGAAAGACATATCAAGAATATAAGTTGATGACACAGATGCCCAATCTACTTGATCAGATATTATGAAAAAAGGATTATATTATATAGTGAGAATTTTTATTTGGTTTTTGATGTTGTGACATTAAGTTCTTTCCCTTGGGTGCCTTGAACCATTTCTAGAAAATAATCTTAAAATTTAGGCAAGTCCGCCTAATTTCAATGAGAAAATATCTCAGAGGGTCACACACTAAGTGTTTTTTTGATACTGATTAAATTCTATATAAATTTAATTATTATTATAAATATTGTTCTCAAAACTGAGGAATAATTTTATTCAGGTTTTATTGATAATATAAATCAAATAAATATTTATTCACCAGGTTGTGAATAAAATATTTTTATTTTATTTATTGAATATTTAATAAATATTTATTCACTAGTTTATGGATAGAGTATTTATTTATGAATAAAATATTTATTTGGGTATTAAATAAATGTTCAGGAGTTGGAGTAGACTAATATCATCTCTAGTGATAAATATTAACTTACAAGACCGTAAAATAATATTTATCATTGAAGGAGTTAGTGTACATGCCTTAAAATGATAATAATAATAATATTATATGTTATGGGGTTTGATAATGATTATTATATCATTTAAGGGAAAATATAAAATTAAATAATACTTTAAACTGAAGTATATATTTATAAATAGATGGTTATTCCTATTGTGTAGGATTAATTGAAAACTTGAGAATTGAGAATCATTTCACACAATAGACTTCTCACTTTAATTTTTCATTTTCCCCTCTTCTTAAAAAAGAGAAGAAATACTTCAAGACTAAAGGATTTTGAGTTATTAATATGAATAAGAAAAGTTGATTTATACTCTATACCAACACCCAACATTATATTTGTGATTATTCAGAGATCAATAGAGAACGTTTGGATCACCACTAGAGGGATTCTGCACTTGGATCTTACAAATGTAATGAAGGTAACCCGAAAAGGGTTTTGGATGATAAAAATATTTATTATATAAATATCCTCATATTAGTTATTATTTTTTCATATCTAATATAATTTAATTATAAATTTATGTTCAAGGATCCTTTTTGGGTTTTTGGTTCTCTAGTGTCAATATTTAGTGGAACAATTTCATTGGTTATGGTATTTATATCATGAAATATTTGCGAATGATCCATCTAATTGACTAAAACTTATTGGTTATTTCACCCACCAAGGTTCTTAAACTTTTCCTAGAACATTAATAGGGGAAAAATAGTTTCCACCTCATTTCCATCCAATGGAAAATGAAATCATCACTAATGCATACGTATAACCTACCATCTCCATGTTGTGGTTCAATTTGTTTTTTATCACCATTTTAATTGGATGATTATAAATATAGAAGTAATGAAATATATATGGTATTTATGAAATAATTATGATTCTATAAATTTAAGATATTATCTAACTTTTTACATTTTCATCGAATGGAAAATGATAGTGTCACTCGTGCGTATGTGTATAATACCACCTCCATGAAGCAATGTGACTCATTTTTCTATTACCATCATGAATGGATGATTGTAAAATTTTATATATTGAATAAAAATTATATTCATGAAATCAATAACATTATAGAAATTATAGAACCATTTTATAACTCCTTCATCCATGTATAGTATACCAAAGTAATTTTGGAGAAATTAACTGAGCATCCTTAAGTGGTTGATGTAAGCATGAACTATTTAATGAATGAATTTAAAATTATTAAAAAAGAACCTAAAAAAATTTAATATGGATGAAAATTTTATAAGTATTTAATAAATTTAAATTAATTATACATGAGGATAAAACACACATGACTATGTAGAGACCCAAGATAAGGGTAATTTTTTCTCATTTACACTTCAATGAGACATGTTTATATTATACACCTAATTTATTTTATATGGTTTATATACTAACCTTTTGACTTATTATGTCATGAATTACTCATTAATCATGGTATTTAAAGTTCAAATTCAATTTTACTATTTTAATGGGTTTTTATTCAAAAGTTATTAAAGATTTAATGTATTTAGGTTACAATCACATTTCTTTTCGAGATTTTCTATATTAAATTTCCATTGAGTGAAATTATATGGATATTATCCTCTAAATCCCATATATTTTCTTCTACTATGGTTAATACTCAAATTTTCATGTAATAGTACTATTTTCCACAATTTTGTTCTTAAAAGGATCAAGAAAATGGTTTTCCTAATATTCATTGTTTATTTTTTAGATTTTAAATATGTGATTTAAAAAGAAAAGGGTACTATTTTAGTAAAGGAATATTTTTTTTAAAATTGATTTATAACTTAATTTTTATAAAATTTACAAGGAAGTTATTTTAATGTTTTTATTGTAGTTTCTTTTCTATTTCCAAAAGGCTTAGTTTTACTACAAAACCTTCATTTCAAATAAAAAGATGGTCCTATGTCATCCTTTACTGATTTATGGTTTTGTGGTCATTTACTTTCTCATGGTCACATTATCTATCACTCTCCATCATTTAATTGGACATTATATTTTCCTATATTTCCATATTTTAAGTATCATAGATATAAATGACATCATTTTTACCACTTTTATGTTGTCTCTACCATATACCAATTATATATATGGAATCAGTTAAAGGAAGTTTATTATTATTTTTATTTCATTGACTGGGAAAATATTCCATATTATTGATTCAATTTGAATAAATGTTTATTTATAAAGAATTTTGAGAATGAATTATATTGATCATTTAATTTACTAAGAATACATAGGACATTCATGTGACAGGTGGGTTCATTTATAGATAACCCCTCGATGCGTCGATAGGTCTCATAAGAAAAAACATGTGTCTGCATTAGTTGGGTAATTGGTTTATACCTAACTATATAATGAAAGTGTCTTAGACAAGGTATTTATGGTAATATTTGTGATAACTTAGGTTAGACCTTGATGGAATGTTCATGAATGTCTAGATTTTTGAATTTTGTTTATTATGATTTTTTTTCATTATCCATGTGATTTCTATTTGGATATTATCCATGGATTTAACATTAACTCAAGTTTTTTATTGAAATGGAATGTGTTTTCATTATCCAATACTCCATATTGAATATAAATTATCTACTTATGATAGTTTATATTGTATGATTTCTCTTAATGAGAATTTCAGATCACCCTTTATTATGTTTTCCTTTCCCTAGGATATGAATAAGTAATATTTAAATGATCGTAAAGGATTTAATAATATTTTTCATACTATGATTTATTTTTATAATGTAATATGGAAATCATGTATGTATCTTGTCTCCCAAGACTGATAAACTGATTGATTATTCATGGTGTAATCCCCTGTATCTTATAACAATGTAATAATTATGCACTGACTCTAGGTTATTGGAGTCAGCGTGTTACAATTGGTATTAGAGGAAGTTTAGTAGGAGCCTTGATAACTATATTTTAGAACATAACTAACCTAAGCCTTGTGATAATCCCTTAAAGAATTTGAGAACTTTTTATATAATTTTATTTTATTGATCAATATTTATGATGAATTTAGGCTAACTAAGTGAGTTCCAGTGTTTACGGATGGATTATATAAAAAGGAAGGTAATCAATACCCATGGTCAATGTAGGGATTACTCTACTGATCATGTCATTACAATGGGTGTTGGATCTGAGAAGATTATAGAAATATTAGGTAAACTAACTCAGGATATGATTTATATCCTTTCTTAAATTGAGAAACCAAAAAAGAGATAAGTTGTAGTGAATGATCTTATAATTATTCCTAACCAATTATCTTGAGTCATGAAAAAAAATCTGAACCTAACTGAATTTCTTGACAGAAATTGAAAAGTGGAGTTTCATGAATGTTTAGGTGATAAATACTATGTAAGGAAAAATATTCAACATCCCAAATTTCATATATATAGGAAGAAGAAATTAGGTAAATTCTTAAATGGAATGGGATTTGGTTACAAGCCTATAGAAAAAAGCCATCATGATCATAATTTCAAAGGCAATAAAGAATCTATTAATTTTTAGTTATTTAACTATAAATATATGGGGAATTATGAAAACCAATTACCCAAGAATCAAGGAAGAACAAATTATTTTTTTGTGGTATTTATTAATGTTATCTTGAAATAACCTAAGTATAGTGCAGAGCATAATAATTACTTGAGAATTATTCTTAAGGAAAAGGTGTTCTATGAGAAATTTGGTGAGTGTGAATATTGATTTTTGGAAGTTTATTTTCTTGAAAATATTATCTAATTAGATGAAATTTCTATTTATCACTCTAATATAAAAATAAATTAAAGAATATCCCACATGGATGAATATAACCTTGAAGGATTTTAATTCAGGGTAATTATGGTTAACTTTGAGAATATATGATTATTATATAGTGGTATTTATCAATATTAGTTTGGTATAAGGATTAATATAAAACATCCAAGTATATTTATAATAATATTTTGTTGTATAGAACATTTATAAATTGTGAATTTTAGAAACATATGTTGAATAGTATCAATCACCATGAAAAGTGATGTGATATTTTTATATATTTTTATTGAATAATGTATAAATGACCTTTAAGGTTATTATGTGATATGATAATATGATACTTGGTGAATCTTATTATATGTTGTTTTATTTTATCTAGAAAAAAAATTATATTTTAAAATACCTAATTAGGACATATACATATTTTAGTTATAAAGTTTGTTTGGGGATAAAAAATGAGATATTTTTGGAAGAATAAGTGATCAAACCATTCTAATTTTTGGATTAAAATTTAGTAAATAACATTTGGGGAGTTTTAAATTGAATCCGGTTACCATTTATATTTCAGAGATTAATTTTTTTATAAAGGTTTATTCATATTAGTTATTATTTTAGTTTGTGCTAACTATTTTGGTTTTAGATAAAAAGAATAATTTTTCATCAATTTTCAGATTTGATAGTTGATTAAAAGTTAATTTCAGTAACCTAGGAATGAAAAATTTATCTTGATCTTGATGATTCACATTGAATGATGAAATCATGATTCTAAATTGGGAGGAAATAAAGTAAATTTTATCATATTTTCCATCTGAGAGGTAAAGTAATTTCTCAAAGTCAAGAAAAATGAAGATAAATTTATCAAGTTTTATGTGTAAATTAACACTCATATAGAAATTTAAATTTTAAAAATATCATTTACAAGTATGATTCTTATATATTTCCATTCATAATAATATCCTGGTCATAACTTAGAAATTAGAGTTCCTCATAAAATCTTTATTCAATTTTATTATTATTTAGTTCAGAAAAGAATAATTAAAATTGTGAGTATACAATTTATGTAGGGAGGGTAGAATACAATAATATGATTTATTAGTTTATATTTTCTTTTAAAATAACACTATTTTTGATAGTGCACACCACATGAAATCCCAAGCGTAAGCAAACCACAAAATAATATTATTTAAATATGATTATTGTAGCCTAGCCAATGGGTTGGAAGGTATGAATAAAATCACCAAATTATGTAATATATGTATAAGGTAATTCCCTAATACAAATAATTAATTTAATTAAGAAATTTAATATTTTTTAATTTTTTTTAATAGGAAAAGAATAAGAATAAATTCATTTTATGATTTAAAAAACATTATCCTAATACATGATTTTTATTGTATTTTGTGTATGGATATAATAATTAATTTCTAAAACTTTTATAATTTGTAATTTAATAAATGGATATGATTTTTCTAGTCATAATTTCATAATATTATTAGGATTATTTTTTGATATTTTTCTAAAAATTTTGACTTTTGAGTGAATAGTGAAAAATACTGATTTTACAAAAAACTGTCACTTTTAGGACATTATAATGATATAAGAATAACTTGAATATTTATGAAAAAATATTTTTATTAAGAATATATACTTAAAATGTAATATAATTCCTATAAAAATATAATGTTAAACTTATAAATATATTCTTAACATTTTGGAAATCTAAGTAATCTTTTTGTTCAAATAAAAACCATTTTTTAGTTCTCTTCCATTAATCAAGTATTTACAATGTTACTTTTGTTTTTGGTTTGGTTTAAAAAAAATTATAATTTTGTTTAACATAATCCAATTAATCCCATTTTAATCAACATTATACTTTATTTTTCTCTAGAATCATTTTTTTCTTAAAACAATCATTTTTCTAAAAACAGTTTTCATTTCATTTTGTGAACTTATATTAAATGAAATTATTTCAAGTTCCATGAGTTGAATCATGTAAAACTTATTAAATATTTTTAATTAAAATAAATAATATTAGGTAATAAGTTTGATTAAATTTTTGTCCTAATGAATTGTAACCATGGTAAATATTTATCACATCAATTAAGAGTAAAATGTGTTAAAAGTGTTAAAAATAAAGGGATAAGGCTTCAATACAACACAATACTTTCTTAAACCTCATAGGGTGGTTTTATTTTTGATGTTAACCTTATAATATTATAATTTTTTATTATTTTTTTTAACTTTCACCGGAAAATGACTTTATATTATTTAAATATTTAATGTAATTCAATGTGTATACTTCCCCTAAATTATAAAAGGAAACCTATTATCCTCCCTTATTCACAAATTTTGAGCCCTCTATCTCAACCAAGAATTACCCAAAAAATTCCTAGATTACTTAAATTAATTATTTTTCTCTTTATATTACCCTTATACTATCCTTATAAGGATTAAGGTGCAATCCAAAGGAGGTATCTCAAAGAAGAGGTAATCGTCTTACCCGACTCTTTCAAATTTCATTTCATCTTATACTTCCTATAAATATATTGTCTCTATCCTAAAATAATGATTCCAGTATCACAAATATAATTATATATTATTATTATTATTATTATTATTATTATTATTTTAAAACCATTTTCCACCACCTTTCCATCCTATGTATAATGAAAACATCGATCGTATGTATGTATAGCCTAATGTCACCACATAGTGATGTAATTCATTTTTCATCACTATTTTAATTGGATGGTTATAAATGTGTAATTAATGATATATATATATATATTATATTTATGACCTAATAATTATTATATAAATATAATATATCATCTACCCTCTCAACCTTCCATCCAATGGAAAATGATAATGTCACTTGTGTGTACGTGTGGACTACCACCTCCACAAAGTGATGTGATTCATTTTTATATTAACATCATGAATGGATGATTATAAAATTTTAAATAGTTAATAATATTAATATTCAAGAAATTATTAACTTTATGGACATGTTGAAACCATTTAATAACTTCTTTAATAAAAAACAATATACCAATGTAATTTTTGAGAAATTAACTGAACAACCATAAGCGGTCAATATGAGAAAGAATTATTCAATGAATGGATTTAAAATTAATATAAAAAGAAATTAAAAAATAGAATATATATGAAAAAGTTTCTCAATAAATTATTTAATAATTTAAAATTCATTATATAGGAGGATAAAACATGTACGACTAAGAGGAGATCCAAGGTAAGGGTAATTTTTCCTCATTTCAACTTTAATGAGATACATTTAAATTATCCACCTAATTTCATTTATATGGTTTATATACTGAACCTTTTACATATCATATCATTAATTACACCTTATTAATTAATTTTTAAATTCAATTTTACTATTTTAAGGGGTTTTTATTAAAAAGTTATTAAAGATGTAAGGGATTTATGTTACAATCTCATTTCTTTTCAGGATTGTCTATGCTAAATCTTTATTGAGGGAAATTATATAAAAATTAACCTCAAAAACCCCTATATTTTCTTCTAATTTATTTATTCTAGAAATTTTCAAGAAATATTACCATTTCACTCTCTTTTTTAATTAAAATGAATAAGATTTTTTTCTAAGAAAAACTGACTTTATTTACTCTTTGGATGAATTTTTTTTATTCCATGACTATTTACTTTAAAATGTTTTCATGAATTTTGTTTTATATGATAAAATGACTATTTTAATTCATTTTCAACCATATTTATTTTTATTTTCAAGTATCTAAAAGGAATATTCTCATCATTTTACAAGTTAGGTACTTTGGGACTTTTTACCAAAAATTTGAAAGCAATATTTTTTTAACATTTATTAAATATATGGAATTTACAACCATCATAGAATTTATTTAATTTGATTATTAATTTATAACTTTACATGGTTATTTTCAAAAAAAATAGTTTTCTAAATATTCTAGTATTTGTTATTTAAAATTTTACAAAATAAAAGGGTATCATTTTCTTTAAGGAATGAAAAGAATTTTGAAAGTGATTTATAACTTTGTTTTCACACAAAGTTACAAGGAAGTTATTTTTAATGTTTTTATTAATGTTTATTTTCTATTTAAAAAAGGATTGGTTTTACTACAAAACCTTTATTTTTTAATGAATTGATGGTGTTCGTTCATAATTTACTGATTTTTGGTTTCATGGTCATTAACTTTCTCATGATCACATTATCTATCACTATTTATCATTTCATAGATATTATTTTATCCCCCTTGTTTATATTTTAAGTATCATGGATATAAATTTCATCATTTCTACCACTTTGATTTTGTATATATCATATGAAAATTTTATATATGGTATCATTTGAAGTTAGTTTATTAAGAATGTTATTTCATTGATTGGGAAAATATTACATATTATTGATTCAATATTGATAGATGTTTATTTATACAGATTTTTGATAATAAATTGTATTAATAATTCACTATTTGAGTAATAAATTGGATGTGAAACTAATGGGTGGGTCCCAATTATTGACATCCCATTAATGCATCGATAGGTATCATGAGAAAAAACAGGTGGACACATTAGTTGGGTAATCAGTTTATACCTACCCATATAATGAAAGTGTATTGGATAAGGCCTCTAGGATAATATTCATGACAACTTGGCCAAGTAATCTATTTAAATATCATGAATGTATGAATTTATGAATTTCCTTTATTGATAATCCAATTTTCATTATTTATGTGATTTCTATGTTGATATTATCTATGTATGTACTTTGAACTCAAGTTGTTTATTGAAATGGAAGTTGTTTTGATTATCTAATCTACATAATTGATTATTCCTTATCTATTTATGATAGATTCTATTTTACTCATTCCCTAACCAACCATTTAAGATCACCCGTTATTATATTTTCCTTTCCCTAGTATATTAATAATGGATCTTTTAATGATCATCAAGGATTAAATAAGGTTTTTAATACTATGTTTTATTTTTCTAAAGTAATATGGAAATCATGTATGTATTTAGTCTACCAAGAATTATAAAATGATTGATCATTTATAGTGTGATCCCATTCATCTTGTACCAATGTAAGAAGTAACCACCAGCTCTAGGTTACTAGAGTTGGGGTATTACATACATTATGAATGGAGTAGGAAGTGGAATGAAATTTAATTTCATGCCATACTATACACCCTTATTATAGTCTACAATTAGACAGGGATATTGATAGTAGTGGCATGGTTTCTAAAACCCTTAAATATGATACCCTCCAATCACATGAAATGACACATATAAGATAAAGGTATGATATCTCATTTCATGATTTAAAACTTGACTAATTTTATCCTAGGATATACCCATAATGCATCATATGTATATTGGATTTTAGGGCATAAATCTTGAATGTGAAATAAAATATACATCCATGAGATGCATGTACACATGCATATGATGCACAATATATATATAATATGATATTATATATATAGTGGAAATTTAATTATCATGTATACGATGCATGAATAATATATATATATATACATATATATGATATATATATATATATATTAATATGCATGAGATGCATATGTGAGTTGTATGTGATGCAACTGTATGTATAACTTATCCTGAGTAGTTTCAATTAGTTACGAACCAATGGTTGATTTATTCATATATTAACATTTATTTATTGAAATTAATTCAATGAATAGATACCCAACAAAAAGAAATATATGAGATGTGTTATGATGTATCCATATCATGCTTCGGCTATAAAAGAGAATGAATTCTCTTTTGTTGTGGTGTACGATGTGTATGACACACTTCTAAACTACCACCGACCTCTATTCGTACCAAAAGACTATTCATTATTCTAAATGAATGTATAAAAACACCTTTAGCTTTCAAGTATCCTATTGATATGATCATGGATCCCTCAGTCTATATATTCCCAAAAAGGTAAAGTTCATTTTATTATTTCTCCTAAAAATCTCCTTCAATAATTCTATTTCAAAGAGAAGAAAATGGGTATTTATATTATTAATTTATAGGTACCCTTTTTTTTGTGATATTTCATGAATTCAAATTCTTAAATATTGATATCCTATGTTTTTGGGTTGTTTAACACTATTAATGATCATTAGATCATCATAAAAACCCATCAGTATTATCATAGTGTGTTTTTAAAGAATCCAATGTGTTTTTATCATCGTTTTCAAGAAAATTGAAACTAAAATTGAGTTACCATATTTTTGAAAGTGAATTTGTTTTTGAGTACCCATATGTAGAAATAGGAAATTGAATAATGGTATCTATTGAGTTACCTTAATGTATGATTTAAAATCTATAGGTTACCTTAATTGAGTAGGATGCTTAATGGAAACTATCACCTACATATAAGTAGCCTAGAATATACCCTTACACAGAAATTTTGTGTTAGGGTAACCACTTTGTTAACTTTATGCAAATGGTTTATGTAAAGGTAGAACCCTTATGCAAGGGGTTTACATAAAGGTTATTGGAACTTTACACTTACATTTATAGTTATCATAGCCACTGCTTAAAGGTCCTTGATGTTTAATTTTACACAATGTAAGAAAAATTGAGATTACCTATATGCAAGGGGCATGTGTAAAGGTATTACCTATATGCGATGCACTGAGTAAGGGATGTTTCCTACCAACCGTTAATAATTAAATTATGAAATTTTTATAATTCATCAAATATCATATAAATATCATATAATATTAAATATAAATGATTTCATATTGAAATTAATATAAAATGTTTATATTCTTGCTAAGTTATAAAATGTCTATAGTTAGCATTTATTTATGAATAGTTCATAAATGTCTCATGTTTTGGAAAATAAATAAATAATTTGTTTGTTTGTTAATTTTATTTGGTATTCATGTTTAGTAATTTTTTTTATGAAATATGAATATTTTCTATTCCAATTTATATGATAAATTTCTTTTAAGATAGAGTCTCACATGTCATTCTAGGTTTCATATCATAAAATTTTGTTTTCATCAACAATGGCCTTAATTTGTAACTATATTTATGAGATTGATAATAGTTGTTGAACATAATTTGTACATATTAGGTGTTAGAGTTTCTAGGAATTGAATTCTCTCCCGAGTAAAGTCCCCCTAGGTAGAGGTACTTGGGGTCAAACCGCCTACCAGATCAGAGGCCATTCCTTATTTAGAAAGGTGAATGGGTTTGGCTATCTGTCACTCTGAGATTACTCATGTCGAGATTTTCAATGTCATAAAAATCTATGAATTTACTTGTAGAGTTCATGTACCTTATGTAAACTATTCATTTGAATATGTATGAATATACTTGGCTTCTTTTTTGGGGTGAATAATACATAATTATGGGTTTCATGAAGAGTTACACATTAATTAGATAGTTGGAATAAGGATTTACAAAAATATATTATTAGAATCATTCATACAAAAAAAGAAATAAAACCTGAAAAAATAAATATTATTATGATGTAATAGTTATGAATTTAATATGAATATGATGTATATTAAATTAGTTATACCTAAAAATAAAACCATTTTAATTAATAAGTTTGAGATTCATACCAAAGAGAACTTTTAAAGACTTTGATAATCCAAACAGGTAGTTTAATTCTATAGATGGGTTCCCCGGGACTATCTTGTGTAAGGAAAGAAAGTAATAATCGACACTGGATTTTCTTTCCGGGTAGTTTCATTCCTTAGTTGAGTTCCCCTGAATTTTATAATGTTAGATTTTTTGTGTGTTAACTTTAGGAGACACTTATCTAGGAAGACCTGTTAGTTGGGATACCAGAAGAATATAGTTGAGTGAATCCATTTGATGGATTAGGATATAGAGGTTATCCACTCAACTATAAAAGAGTCACAACTACTATGATTGGGATTATTCCCTACCTAAATGACTAATTGGTTAGAGGAATGCTAAATAGGAATCATTTCTTATAGAAATGTTAATCTTGGATCACTAAATTGATATGATGTAAAAGGCCAACAATTTTAGTGGGATAAATTTCATTTAAATCACTTAATGAAAAGATATAATACATGATACTAACCTAATGATAAGTCTTTGTTATAAATTATGAAATATTTCACACTAATCACATTGAGATCATTAATAGGTTTAACCTTTAATATAGTTAAAAATTGGTATCTAGGATTGATAATATTTCTTAAGGAGAAACATTTTGAGTACCAAGATGTGAATTTTATAGAAATAAATTTCTAAAACTATGACTCATGGGTATTATATGCAAAATGAGCATCACAAATTTGTGTTGACAGAAATAGACTCAAAGATAGGAGGGAATTAATAAAGGGTGAAGTAGATTTTTCATTTCGATAATGGAGTAAGAGTTGCTAAATTAAAATTTGGCATGTATGATCTTATTTTATCAAGTGGATTGATCCTGGAATTGAAAAGGAATTATTATGTTCCTACCATAAACATATTTTTTATTTCTTTTTCTTGTTTGGAAAAGATGATATTTTTATTCATTACTAAGAACAAGAGTTGTTATATATATATATAAAAATGAAATGTTTTTTGGAATTGGGAACCTTTGGAATTGTTTCCTTGGACATATAAACAAGAAACACATTAAAAGACTCAATATAGATGGATTGTTGGAGTCATTTGATACATAAAAATATTATTTATTAGGGAAAAATTAAGAAGTCACCATTTGTGGGAAAAGTGAGAGGGTTAGTGGACAATTGGATCAAATAAATAGTGATGTATATCGACCAATGAGTACACAAAAAATGGTGGTTTTAGGTACTTTTTTACTTTTATCAATAATTTTAGTCGATATGGGTATGTATTTTTGATTAAACACATGATTTTTTTTGAAAATTTCTAACTGGTTTAGAAAAAAGTATAGAACCAACTGGGTAAAAGTATTAAAGTCCTCCGATCGGACCAAGGAAGTGAATACTTGATCCAGAAATTCATAGCTCATCAGAGAGATTGTGAAATTATTTCACCACTCAATCCTTATGAAATTCCACAATGAAATATTCTATCTAAAAAAGTAATAATACCTTATTAGTCATGGCTTTATTGATGATGATTAAATGTGACTTCCTATTTAATTTTGGGGCTATGCTCTGGAGACTGATTCATTCTTACTAAATCAAATTCCATTTAAAGTAGATATAAAGAAACCATATGATATATGGTATGGGAAATTTCCCAGTTTTTCTTTCATGATGATTTAGGATTGTGAAAAATTTATATGATTATTATATTTATAAAAACTTGATCGAAAATTTGATACATGCTTATTTTTTGGTTATCCCAAAAAACTTGGGGATATTATTTCTATAATCCCATAGAGAAAAAAGTGTTTGGGTCCCAAAATACTATTTTCCTTGAGAAGAAACACATGAGTTGAGGTGTTTTTGGGAGGAAAATTGAACATATAAAATTTCAAGACCAATAAATAAGAAGTGTTCCTAAGATAGTGGTTAATCCGATTCTGTAAAGTGTTGTGGAAGAAGAACTGACTTATGTTACATTAGAACCTAGAAGGCTTGGTAAGATTCATTAAGAAATAGAGAGATATATATTTCACATGGAAAATGATGGTTAAGAAATGTTCATAGAATATAAACTTATATCCTACCAATATTACATTGAGAGTTTTGATTTTGAGAAATTGTTAAAATACATGGAATCTAATATTGACTCTTTGTACACTAACCAAGTTTGGAACATAGTGGATGCACTTGAAGGGGTGAGAACCATAAGGTAATAGTGGTTTTTCCACAATAAAACTAAAATTTATGTTAGAGTGTCTACTTATAAATCACTTATAATGGAAAAGTGTTACAAATAAGTTCATGGTATTGAAAATGAAGAGACCTTTTCACCTATTGTGATGATAAAGACCATTCATATTTTTATAGCCATAAAAACTCATTATGATTATGAGATATATCAGATAGATGCCAAAACCACATTCCTTAATGGTAATTTAACTAAATATGTGTTTATGATATAACCCAAGGGTTTTGAAGTTAATAATTATAATGTTATGGTCTTCAAGTTGCGAAGGTCTATTTATAGTCTAAAGAAAGCTTCTTGGAGTTGGAATATCTAGTTTGATGATGCAATCAAAGAGTTTGGTTTAATCAAGAATGTGGATGATACCTATGTATACAAGTGTCTTAGTGTGAATATAGTAGTGTTTATAATACTCTATGTAGATAATATACTCCTTATTGGAAATGATTTCCTCACACGTAACTCTATAAATTTGTGGCTGGGTAAATGTTTCTCAATGAAAAACATGGGTGAAATAGTTTAAATACTTGGTATGAGGATCTATAGGGATATATCTAATAAGTTTCTTAGACTAAATTAGAATATATATATTGGTAAGTTTTTTATGGAACAAATCTTATAAAGATTCAGATCCTTATAAAGAGTTAAAAAGGATGAATAATATTCCTTATGCATCCACCATATGATCTATCATGTATAAATTGATGTGCAATCGACCTGATTTCTCATATGATTTGAGTATAATAAGTTGATAACAATCAAATCCTGGTGAGATTAAATGCATTTATATGAAGAACATAATTAAGTACTAAAAAGTAATACATATATGTTCTTGGTTTTTAGAGGAGAGGACAAGATCTATGTAAAGTGTTATAAAGATGCTAGTTTCTAATCTGTCAATGATGATATGGAATCTCAATCCAAATTAATGTTTTTCCCAAATAGTGGAAAAATTAATGGAAGAGTTACAAAAAAGACACTATAATGGAATAAATAATAGGGGAAGAATACATCACTGTATCAGATGCTATAAAGGACGCAGTTTGGATCAAAAAGTCCATTTCTAAAGTTGGAGTGGTTCTTAACATTGAGGGAATAAATGAGTTATATTGCGATAAAAAATGGTGATGTTTCTCAGGATAAGTAACCTTATTTTTATCAAATTACAAAACAAATTATTCTTAAATACCAACTATATCATTTATAGAGGTGATATAAATATTAGTTGGGTGGCTACTCAAGAGAATATAAGAAATTTGTTGAAAAATTCATTTCTGTAGTAACAACATCAGGATCATGTAGAATATTTGGGTATAAAAAGCATTAGGAATTGTTTATAGTGGTTGTAAATATATCAAATTATTATAATAAAGTAAATATACAATTATCATTCATTCACATGTTCTGTATTTTATTTTATATGAATGGTCAATTGATAATATCCCCTAAAATCATGACTTTGAGTTGTCCCTAACCGATAATCATTACATAATATTATGGGTTGAAATGATATGATATGGTTATAATGAATACAATTGTACATTAATTATTAATATTTATATATGATATATGAATAATATATTCATGAGGTACAAAGTAAAGTCTTGTTACTTGCATTTATATGCTAAAGTATATCTCATGGAATATCATACAATCATCAATATACTTAGGGGTGTATAATTATTATTAGTACTTATTACATGAGTTTGGTGAGATAACTTTTAAAATACCATTTAATGATATAATAAATTATTTACATGAATATCAATATGAATTAGATAGTTATATTCATTATAAAATATTTTGTATTTTTTTAAATACAATAGGAAATAGCTTTAATAAAAATATTTTATCATAAATTTTATTGAAAAGTTTATTTTATAAATTTTAGTATTTTAGTTTTAAAAAATTAATATCATTTTTTAAATAATAATATCAAAATAGAGTTATTGTAAAGTTTTTCAATTTTTTGTAAAATATTGATTTTTCACTAAATAGTGAAAAATTCCGTTTTTTTTTCTAAAAGTAATTTTTTTCAATAAATTAAGTAATTTAAAAGTCCCATTATGTTTTGAATATGATTTTAAGTAACCTAATTATTTTTTTTCATATTTATTCTACTTATTTTTTAATCAACTCTATGTTGTATTTTATAATAAGTTTATTTTTGGGTTAAAAAAAAGAATTTTTTTGAAAACTGTTTTAAAGTGCATAATGTTTATCCTTTTTAATTAATTTAAAAACAAATAATAAAGAATTATTTAAATTAAATTTATATATTAGATATAATTTAATATTAATTTAAATTAATTGAATTATTATTAGTAGTCATAGAGTTAATATAAAATTATCTTTTGAATGAAAAATACACTATTTGAAAACCAGTTTTTTCATCGCATTTGCGGGTTTAATTTTAAATAAAAATTTTCCAATTATGTGAATTGAATTTATTAAAATTTATTCCATATTTTTAATAATCATAATTTTTATTAACTAATAATTTAAACTTAATCTTTTATGATAATGAATAGTGAAAACATTAAAAATATTTTATCATAGTTAAGGTAAAAATAGATTTACCGAGGGGTTAAACTAAAAATAAAACGGTTAAAATAAGCTAAAAAATGTATAAAATCTATTTGATGGATATATTTAGACCCTATCATGTATAATTATCAATAAATTCTCATTTTCGATCCCTATGGAATGGGAAAAATGTGGGTATAACGTTTTCTTTTCAAAAATTATAAGTGTGCCCCTCAATTCACTTATAAAAGGCCACCCCATATCCTCTCCTATTAAAAAATTAAAATACATTTGGATTGTAAAATAACTACCCAAATAACTTCATAAATTATCTAAACATTACCTATATCACTTATTTTGATCCAAAATCCATACTATGAAGGATTTTGGTGCTTACATAAGGTGGTTGTCTAAAGAAGAGGTATCGTGCTTAACTGAGCGTTTTATATAATGATAGATTTAAAGTATATATTTTAAATTTTAAAAATATTTATTCTTTTTTATTTATTATATAACATATATATTCTTACTTTCTTTTCCTTTGGGGATATGACAACGTCACTCATGTATACGAAAGACTATCACCTCGTGAAGCGATGTGAATCATTTTTCACTAACACTTTACATGGAAGGTAATAAGGATAAATTTAATGAATATATATTATATAAATGAAATAATTATTATTTTTAAATACATATTTATAATTCTTATAGGATAATATATAATTTTCTTTCTTATACTAAAAAATGACAATGTTGTTCATGAGTACGCATGGACTACCGCCACCATGAAGCGACATGACTCTTTTTTCATCACTAAATTAGATGGATGATATAAATATGTATATTTAATAAAATAATATATTATTTATGATATTATGATAATTATTTAAAATTAATATAATACATACCTTCTTTCCATAACGATCATTGGAAAATGGAAACGTTACTCACGCGTACGTACAACCTACCGTCTCTATGATTGTAACATAGTTCATTTTTCATAATCATATTTGAATATTAGTTTTAAAAGTTTAATTTATGTATAAATATGATAATTATGTGATAATTACTATTCTATACACGTTAAAATAATGACCACTTTGACCAATAGTTAACCTATCAAAGTCATTTTTGGCACATAAGCCAAATATAGTCGAAACACCCAACTTAAAATTAATTGATTATGTAATTTTATATAACATGGTAATAATTGAAATAAAATGAATAATAAATTTTAAAAAATATCTTAAGAAAGTAAATAATTAACATAAGTTTATTATTCAGGAATATAAAGACACATGTGACATGTTGGACTCAAGGTAAGGGACTACATCTCAAATTCCTTTCATTGAAGAATATTTGGATGTTATTCACCTATATTATTTTATGAGGGGTATATAAAAACCACTTTGTCATTTTATACAATTAATTTATCTATTATAATGATATTTAAAGTTTTCTTTAATGTTATCATTTCACGGGGCTTATGATTCAAATGTTTCCCAAGTGATAAGGGACTTTTTAAAAAAACACTCTTTTAATGTTTTCCTTCTAACTCTCTATTTTTCCATGTCCATGTTTTAAAAATTAATTTATAAATGTAATTATATATAAATGAATGTTTTATAAAGGATTTTTTTGTATTTATTTCAAAGGTTTTTAAAATAAAATGGTATTTTTTTTGTATTGAAAATGAGTTTTTAAAAGAAAAGGGTATTTTGATATTCTAAAGAGTTTTTCATATGGGTTGAAAAGAGTTATTCAAATGTTTTATGATGAAAAAGTGTAATAATAATTTTTTTTTATTTTTTAAATGGTAATTAAGCATTTTATATGAGAAACGAGCGATCCCTATATAGCTTATATGAATGGTTTATCCCCATTGTATCTCACAAGTGATATCGATATATCATATATGAAGGGTTGAGTCTCATTATAGATCATGTAAAATGTATGATCCCAATATAGATTATATGAAGGGTTGATCCCAATTATAGATTAGGGCTGATATTAATATATCTTATACAAAGGGTGAACCCCATTATAGCTCTCTAATGAATTGGGAAATGTTCCTTGTCTTAACAGGAAATAAGGAGGGAATTACTAGAGGGTTTCTCCTATGGATTTAACTAGGCTCTAGTTACTTTTGAAACATGCTTAAAACAAGTTATGAATATGATGATCTAATTTGCCAATTTTGTTTTTCATTTTCTTTCTATTTGTTTTAATGACTGTATTTGAGAAAAAAGTGTGTGTATTTTTATTGTGAAAATTATATAATTCGTTTTCTCAAAGAACATTGAGATAAAGGTAAAATGTTTCATGGTTTTTCATGTTTTTAATGTACTAATGGTTTTTATTTCTTTTTATGTTCCTTATTGAGCATTTTTTTCTCATCCCACTTTTTAAAATGTTTTTTCATAGGGTTTAAGGATGGTTAAGGGAAAGAAATAGGTCGAGTTGGAATTCATAAAGATTTGTATTGAAAATAAATCATATTTTATTTCAAAAGTTTTATATTATAGTAAAAGTGGATACTAATCGAAAGTGTATAGTTTGTATATATATAGGGTTTTAATGTATTATTTATGACCAAATTCTCTAAAACTCTAAACCATAAAAGATCTAAAATGTAAGAAAATAATTTTTTGACTTAAAACTCAAGATTATATAATTTTAAAGGCCAAATACTTATAGTTAGTATCAAAGGAAAGGTTTAGATAACTTTAGAGATTATGATAATATTAATAAAATACCCTTGAAAGATTATACTTTATGGTTAATTTTAAATGATATTGCATTTATATATTACCATGTTTATTTTTATAAACTATGTGTGTTCAAAATGTTTTTCTTTAGATGAAATAGGGAAGATGTAGTTGGAAGGAGTTGAGAGGAAAATATCCTTCCAAATAATCATATTTAAATGGTTGGAATTAGAACAAATCAGTTTTTAGCAGCGATGGATCAGTTTACACAAGATATAAATGGCAGTGGTATTTATCCTAGGGAGAAGCCAGATCTACAATATAGGAAAATGTCAGCAAAAGATCATTTGATGAGACAAAATCCCTCACAT
The DNA here is from genome assembly GCA_963277665.1 of Viscum album. Lineage (NCBI taxonomy): Eukaryota > Viridiplantae > Streptophyta > Magnoliopsida > Santalales > Viscaceae > Viscum > Viscum album. The sequence continues at coordinate 675,983,134 of OY728123.1, forward strand.
TTTAGTGGATCATCTGACTCTGTGGTAGCCTAAGGATGGATTAATTCACTAGGGAATATATTTAAAGTCATGGGATGTTTTGAACGTCAAAAGGTAACCCTTACCATTTGTCATTTTGAAGGTAAATCTAATCAATGGCGGTATCTGGTTAAGAATACCGAAGAGAAAGATGATATTGATTCCATGGAATGGGAAAGATTTTAAGATATTTTCCATGATAAATATTTCACTAAGATTTTCCAACTTAGAATGGAAAAAAATTATTGTAATTGAGGAAAAAAGATGAATATTTTGTAGCTGTATATGAAGAAAACTTTACAAGATTGGCTAGGTATATTCCAAATTTTATTTGGGACATAGAATGTAAAATTAATAGATTTTAATAAAGGTTGAAACAATGTTTATGAATAAATTTTGTTTCATGATAATTTCAAATTTATAAGAAAGTGGTTCATTGTGTTGAGAAAGTTGATATGGATTTTGCTAAAATGTGTGTTCATCAAGATGAAAATATTAAGAAAAGGCCAAGGTGGTAGGAAATGGAGAAGAAACCAGCTAATAAGTCCATAGGTAAGCCCTGAATATTTTTGAAGTTTGGCAAAATACATTTCAAGTAATTGTTTTAGGATTTGGAAACTATTTATGGTGTGTTCATTTTGGTCATGGGGATCAGGGATTTAAAGAAAATAGTATTAACAACCAAAGAATGGGGTAACCGATATCCACCCAATGGTGAGGTGTTTCAGTTGTAACGAGTTGGATCATTATGCTAACATGGGTATCAATTTAGTTTCATTGGATGGAAATCATCATTATTGGAGGCATAAAGGTGTTGAAAAATCATTTTCTACTACAATAGTTGATGTTGGACCATTGAATAAAGTGGTGAAAGGAAAAATACCTGTTTATTCAAAATATTCCAATACCCTGTTTGACTCCAAATATTTACATTCATTAATTTTTGATAAATTTTTAGGTAAAATGGGAATATAACCACATGAAAATAAGATAAAACTTTTGGTGAAATATCCAGGTGGAAATATTAAAGAATCCAAGATTTATAGTAATCTTGTTTTTGTTATCAGTGGGATAGAATTTCCTATATTCTTATAGAATTGGACATAGTACAGTTTGATATCATTCTAAGTATGGATTGTATATCCATTTATTATGATAATATATATTGTAGATCCAAGAAATGTATGTTTAATGATTTCATGAATTTGATAACTTACCAAGAAGATGAGAAATTTATTAGAGATGAAAGTGAATGTTACCTTGCTCATATTTCTGAAAAGAGAGAAACTATTTAAATTATTGATGTTCTAGTAGTTAAAGAATACATGAACATATTTCCTTATTATTTTCCTAATGTTTTCCTTGATCAGGTAGTTGAGTTTACTATTGACTTAGTGCCTGATGCTAAGAATATTTATAAATCCCCTTATATTATTGATTAAGTATAACTTTTAGAATTGAAATAATTGAAGGATTTTCTTGAAATTTTTTTAATTCAACCTATAACTTCACCATGGGGTGTTTATGTTTTTTTTAAAATAAATATGGTTTTGTGACAATTTATATTTATTATCAATCCCTGAATAACATCAATATTATGAAAAAAACATCCTTTCCTCACATCAATGATTTGATTGATCATTTTCATGGAGCTTAATATTTTTTGAAGGTTAATATAAGGTCTTGGTACCATTAGCTAAAGGTGAAGGAGTATGAAATTTTGAAGAATGAATTTCAGACCAGATACAAGCATTATGAGTTTTTAGTTATGCACTTTTTGTTCTCTAATGCACTTGATTTATTTATGGAACATATTAATAGATTTTCCATGAATTCTTGGATAGGTTTGTGGTTATGATTATTGATGAAATTTTGATATATCATAAAATTTAAGAGGAACATGAAAAATAAATATGTATTTTTTTCTAACTTTAAAAGAAAATAAACTGTATGGGAAATTTAGTAAGTGCAAATTTTGGTTTCAAAAAATTATTTCCTTTGAAATATTGTTTCTATAGATAGAATAACTATTGACCATGGAAAAAAAAGTTGTTAAAGAATGGTCAAGACCCACACATATCCTAGATATTTATAGTTTTCTTGGATTAGCGGGTTACTCCCAGTGATTTGTTGAAATTTTTCCTGGTTATCTAAACCATTAACTAAGTTAACTAAAAAGGAGTTAAATTTATCTAGACAAAAGAATGTGATGATTATTTTCAGGAACTGAACAGAAGATTGGTGAATGATCCAATTTTGGCCCCGCCTTTCAGAAATGGATTTTTTTTTCATTTAAAGTGATTATTCATTTAAGGGGCTTGGTTTTATCCTAATGAATAATGATCAAGTAATTGCCTATCCATCACATAAACTAAATAATCATCAGTAAAAATATTCAAAACATGATCTGAAATTAACTTATTTTGTTTTTGATTTGAAAATTTGGAGGCATCATTTATATTGAGTGAGGTATCAGATATATACTAAGAATTGTTTTTGAAGTATATATTAATTTATAAAGAGTTAAACACGATTCAGAGAAGATGGATGGAACTAATCAAGGATTATGATTTCATGATTCATTACCATCCTAGAAAATCAAAGTATATGATTCTTTGAGTCATAAAAATAATGATACATTAACCATGTTACACTTGAAACATGACACTTTGGTAATTAATTTGATGAATTATGGCCTAGAAGTTGTGGATACATATATATACCACATTTTGTTTTAGGTTTTATTACTGTCAAATTTATTAGAAAGAATTAAGAAAGATCCGAAGGAGGATCATGCCTTGTAGGAAAAGTTATAATCTGTTAATAAGGGTAAGTTGACTGATTTTAATATTGATAAATAAGGTGTTTTAAAATTTGGAAAAGATTATGTGTACCTTGTTATTTCTAGTTGAAGAAAGAGTTGTTGATTGAATCTCATAGTTCTCTAATTTATGTTCATCCAAGAAGAATTAAGATATGCTAATAACTTTAGGAGTATTATTGGTGGGATGGAATGAAAAAAGATATTATTGACCTCACCATCAGATGTTTGACATGTTATTAGGCTAATGTAGAATGAAAATTACTGAAGGGAATGCTTCAACCTTTACCAATTCTAGAGTGGAAAAGGGAAAATATATCCATGTATTTCATGGTGGGATTACTAAATAATTATCGAGGTAATAATATGATTAGGGTTATTGTTTATTGATTAACTAAATCAACACATTTCCTTTCAATATTAGATATAGTGTCTTTAGATAATATTTATTGACTATATCTATATGAGATCATCAGGTTACATGGACTGCCTCAATGAATTGTATTAGACTGTAATCCCAGGTTCACATCTTAAATTAAATTATAATTCATTTTCTATTGAATTAAATTTCAGTACAGTTTTTCATTCTCAATATAATGGATAGTCTGAGAAAAAAAATTATACCTTGGATGTTATGATTCATTATAGTTTAATGGATTACTGGGGAATTTATTATCAATAAATTTATTTGGTTTAGTTTTATTATAACAATTTACTCATTCCAGTATACAGATGAAACCATTTGAGGAATTATATGGAAAGTAGTGTCGAACACTATATTTTTTGGATGATGTAGGAGAAAGGAAGTTGGTGGTAATTGAATTGGTAGAAGAAATGTCTGAGAAGTTGTGGTTGATTCATCAATATATGAGGATAGCTCAGAGTAGTCAGAAAATTTATGTAGATAACTAGAGTAAAGATCATTCTTTTGAGGCAGGTGATCATTTATTTCTCAAAGAATAAACATGGAAAAATGTTATGTGTTTTGGTAAAAATGGAAATCTAAGTCGATAGTTCATTGGACCATATGAAATCATGGGGAAAGTTGGAACAATTTCCTACTGAGTGTCCTTGCCTATGAGTTCATCCTAGGTACATAAGGCGTTTCATGTCTCGATGTTAAGAAAATATGTGATGGATTCATCTCATGTTTTTAGACGTGAAGTAGTTTAGTTAGAAGAGACCCTTTATTATGAGGAACGACCTGTCCAAATTCTTGACCTTAGAGATAATGTTTTATGGAATAAGGAGATTCTCTAGGTTAAGGTTTTATAGAAAAAGCATATGGTTGAAGAGGCAACATAGGAATATGAAAATGCTTTGAGGGAAAGATATCACTACTCATTTAATAAGTGAATAAAATTGTGAGGATTCAATTTAAAAAAGGGGGGAAGAATGTAAAAAACTTGAAAAATATAGAATAAATGATTTACATGATTATTAATATGAATTATATAGTTATATTCATTATAAAAATATTGAGTTATTTTTTATATAAAAAAGGAAACAGTTTTAATTAAAATATTTTATCATAAATCTTTATTTAAAAGTGTAACTATTAAATATTAGGATTTTAATTTTAAAAAATGAATATAATTTTTTAAATCAGCATATCAAAGTTGACTTAGTGTAAAAGTTTGGGTCTTTTTTGGAAAATATTGATTTTTCAGTGAATAGTAAAAAATACAGATTGTTTTTATAAATGTCATTTCTTTTCAATAAAATAAGCAACTTAAAGGTACTATTATATTTTTAATATTATATTAAGTAATATAAGTTTTATTTTTTTTATATTTAATCTACTTAAAATTGTTTTTAATTAACTCTATATTGTATTTTAGAATAAGTTTATTTTTGGGTTAAAAAGGGGAATCTTCCGAAAACTTTTTTAAAGTTAATAATGTTTATCATTTTTAATTAATTTTCAAAACACATAAATATGAATTTTTTTAAATTATATTTATATATTATATATCAATAAATATCATTTTAAATCCATATAATTATTATTACTAGTCATATAGTTAATATTAAATCATTTTCTTCTTAAAAAATACATTCTTTGAAAACCTGTTTTTCTCAAAGTGTCTGTGAGTTTAATTTTAAATTAAAATTTTCCAGTTATTTTAATTGAATATTGAAAAATGGATTCAATATTTGTAATCATAATAATTTATATTATGTTATAAGGTAAATTATTTTTTTAACTCGATGAACAGTGAAAACCGTAAAAATATTTTACCGTAGTTAAGGTAAAAACAGATTTACCGGGGGTTAAATTAAAAGAATAAGAGATAAATTACCTAAAAACATGTCTATAATATATTATATGACTATATTTATAACTTATAATGTATAATTATCTATAATGGTCAATTTTGGTTCCTTTTGGCATGCAAAAAACATGTGTACAGATTTTTTATTTTCAAAAATTACAAGTGTTCTACTCAACTCACTTATAAAAGACCACCCCCTATCCTCTACTCTTTATACATTAAAATCTATTTTGATATGAAAATAACTTCCCAAATACCTTCCTCACTTCCATATACATTATTTATAACACTTATTTTTATCATAAATCCATCATAATAAGGATTTTGGTTCTTATATAAGGAGGTTGTTCGAAGAAGAGGTATCATGCTTAACCGAGTATTTTATTTTATTTATTATTCCAAATCATTAGAATATTATTAATATATTATTATATAATAAAACTGGTATATAAAATTTAATTATATGTCATTGTGTTATTGTAATTACCTAAATCAATCTCCTCTTAAATCAAATGAGATACAAAATCACCATTCGTGTGTACGGCAGACTATTGGCTTGTGAACCGATGTGATTCATTTTCCATAATTTCATCTCACAGATTGTTATAATGATGAATTTAAAGTATATATATGATATTTATAACATATTTAAGCCTTTTTAGTCATTATATCACATATAACTTCTTAATTTCCATTTTTTGGGTGATACAATAACACCGCTTGTGTGTACGACAAACTACCACCTCGCGAAGCATTGTGATTCATTTTTCACTAAAATTTTACATGGAAGGTAATAAGGATAAAGATAATTAATATATGTGATATTCATGAAATAATTATTATATTCATGAAATATTTATCATTATGAAAATATAATATTTCATTTTCTTTCTTACACGGAAAAATGATAACGTCGTTCGTGCGTATGTGTGGTCTACCACCTCCACAAAGTGACATGACTCTTATTTCATCACTAAATCACATGGATGATATAAATATTTTTATTTAAAGAAATAATCTGGTATTTATGATATTATTGTAATTATAGGAAATTAATATAATACAAACCTTCTTTCCACAATGATCATATAAAAATGGAAACATTACTCATGCTTACGTACGATCAACCGTCTCTATGATTATAACATAGTTCATTTTTCATAACCATATTTCATGATTCGTCTTAAAAGTATAATTGATGTATAAATATGATAATTATTTAATTATTATTATTTTATATATTTTGAAATAGCATCTTTGACCAATAATCAACCTACTGAAGTTATTGTTGACACATAATCCAAGTATCATCAGAACACCCGACATAAAATTAATTGATTATGTAATTGTATATAACATGGTAATAATTGAAATAAAAGGAATAATAAACTTAAAAAAGGTTATTAATAAATTAAATAATTAACATAATTTTATTATTCCGGAAGATAAACACACACGTGAGAATTCAGATTCAAGTTAAGGCACTTTGTCTCAATTTCCTTTCATTGAGGCATGTTTTTATGTTGTGACCTATATTATTTTATGAGGTGTATATACCACCCACTTTGAAATTTTATATCACGAATTTATATATTCTAATTATATTTAATGTTTTATTTAATTTTATCCTTTCATGGGACTTATGATTCAAATGTTTCCAAAGTGATAAAGGGTTTTTCTTTAAAAAAAATCCTCTTTTAATGTTTTATTTCTAAATCTAATCTTCTAACATGTACATGTTTTTAAAATTATTTTATAAATAAACTTCTATGGACATGAAAGTTTTATAAAGGAAAATTTAGACTTTATTTCAATTTTTTTAATATAAAATGGTATTTTTATATTTAAAATGGGGTTTTAAAATAAAAGGTTATTTTGATATTATAAAGTGTTTTTCATACGGGTTTAGAAGAGTTTTTAAAATGTTTGATGTTGAAAATGTGCTAGCATAAAATGTCTTATTTTTGAAATGGTACTTGAGCATCATATTTGAGAAACAAATGATCCTGATATAGCTTATACAAAGGTTTGAGCCCCATTATAGCTCATGGGTGAGCCTGATATAGCTTATACAAAGGGTTAATCCCCATTATAGATCATGGAAAATGGGTGAGCCCGATATAGATTATATGAAGGGTTAAGCCTCATTGTAGCTCATAAGTGAGACCGATATAGCTTATATGAAGGCTGATCCCCATTAAAGATCTCCAATGAAATGGGTAATGTTCCTTATCTTAATAAGAAAGGAGAAAGTTATCAAATGGTTTCTACTATGGATTTAATTGGGATCTAGTTACTTACTACATGAAAAATAGATTTAACAACAGTTTTTTAGCGATGTTTCAAAAAATGCTACTAAATATTTTTCAGGAAAAATTTTATTCGAGGTTTTGAAAACTTCCGCTAAATTTGTTTTAATTTTTTTTTATAATTTTAATTTTTTTTAATTTTTTTAAATTCGTTTTTAGCATCATTTTTTTAGAAACCAACAAGAAATAGTTGTAGTTTTTAAAAAACCATTGCTAAATTATAGGAAAAAATATAAAATATAAAATATTTAATTATGATTTATGATTAATGTTTTATTATTTAATATCATATATTATTTATAATTTTTAATTTTTACCATTTATAAATTGTTAATTAATAGATATTTTTAATTATTATTTAATAGTAATTTGAAAGATAAAATAATTCTTGAATATGTTGAAAAATATACTTTACTATTAGATGACTATAAATTTTGATTTGGGAGTCCATTTTAGCATTGAAACCACTCAAAATAGGCCTGTAAGGCCTCTAAAACCATGTTTTTTGTTCGAATATCCTAATTTTTGAATATTCAATGAGATTTCATCTTTGTTTAAGAGTGTATTCATATGATGTTTATATCATTTATGATTTTATTCAATTGGTTTTTATTCCTATTGATTTGATGGTGTATCCATTATTATGGTTTCCCCTCTTTTGTTGATTTATTGTCTATTATATGTACCTGCTTATATGTATTTATGAATATTTGCATATATTTTTATACATTTGTAAATATTTATACATATTTATGTTTATATATTTTTATATATTATATTTTTAAATACATATAAGGATATTTATATTTACTTGGGTTTATATATAAATATATGTTAATATATAATTATATATTTGTGTGTGTTTATATATATATATATTATTTATTAAAGATTATTATATTTTTTTCATGTATTATTAATTTATTATTTATTATTAATTTATCATTTAATTATTAATTATTATTAAATTATAATTGACATTTTTTTTATTTTTTATTTTTTAGTTATTTATTATTTATTATTTATTATTTATTATTTATTAAATATTTATTATTTATTTATTTATTATTTATAATTTATTTATATATAATTTATAATTTATTTATTTTAGTTATAATTTTGTTATTTATTTATTATTTACTTGTTTATTATTTTTATTTTTAAGTTTGAGCCGAGGCCCTTTTTATTGAATAAAAAGCAAGAGTACAACGATATAGAGGAAAAGTTCTTACAAGACATCGTCGAGGTGTCCCAAGCTTCTTCCTGATCTTATCAATGATTTTGTATTCTTCTTCTTGGAAAGATCTCCATTCTTCTCCTCACCAACACCCATGACAACCCCTAGGATAGCACGCACTCAGTTTTTCTAGTTTTTTTCATAAATTTTCTATGTCAGATTCCTCTGAACCAAAATCTTCAAACTGAGTGTCCTCCCTCATAGCATTCCATTTACCTTTCCCCGTCTCCATCCACGACTTCTAGGGTGACATCCCCATTTCCACAACTTGGTTTGATGCCATGATCCCTCTTCCTCCTCTCCATATTCCTTGAATGTCCCCATTGGGGTCATCTCCCTACTATCTATCATCTCTTTATTTCCCATTGACGTTTGGGACATGCCTTCATAATGCTCCTGAGACTCTTCAATGGGCACCTCAAGTGATCCAAATGGATTATAAGAAATGACAATATTATTTGAATGGTCTGATTCTTTGGTAACATTAATATCTCCAACATGAGACTTGGACTTTTTTTAGAGCACATTTTGGAACCCCTTATCATCTGCACCCTTGGAAACTTGCTTTTATTCATCCAAGCCATCCTTTGTTCCTGGTTCTTTAGGCTCATCAGAAACTCATGTACTGGATTCATGATCCACAACTTCCATCAAAGGCACAAGCACCTAAGCCTTGAAAAGGTTTCCAGGGGATTCTAAATCAATCTTCTTCTTGCCTTTACACTGTCTATCATCCACTCTCCGTTCCAGCATTAGCATTTAGTCAACTGATTTTTGAATTTCTTTTTCCACCACTGATTAATAGTCTGCATGAACATCAATACTTGCAGGATTAATTTTAGGTACAACATTACAAAGTACATTAGCTATGATTACAGTGTCCTCAACTTCTATTGAAGACTTATGCACTATTAAGACCTTATCCTTGTAAGAGGGTACACCCCTTTCACCCACACCATTACTTTTAGGTAGTCAAGTTTATTCATCATCTTGGATAGTAGAATCTTCAACAAGGTCTGCCCATGTTTTACTATGAACCTGTACATCTTCAATCCCACTTTTATTGTGGGTATTATTTTCATTATAAATCTTTTTATTAGTATAATTGGGGCGGTCCCTTCGAATTTTCATAGAGCTCCTAGCCTTATCTCCCTCCTTACGATTACTGTCTGCAGATGCATGGCCTTTATCAAATTTTCAATTCTCTTTCTTGTGCCCAGTATTTTTGAAACTACTATAGAAGATAGGTAGGCTCTCATATCAGATGCACAACTCAAAGTTGTAGTCCACCATGGATAGGGACACTTGCTCCACGGGGGTTGAATTAAGGTCGATTTCAACTAGAAATCTGGCAAAGAAGATGAAGTGAGCTTCCTCTGTTTCCCTGTCTAACTTAATTGGTGTGTTGATTACTGAAGCAACATCAAAAAGGATTTGGGTATGCCACCAGATCCAACTAAGACCATATACCCAAACCCAGACATGGGATTTTTAACAATGATATGAAAAAGGATTGAAAATCGGATACCAGTTCTACAGGGAGATCATAGCTGGTTTAAGATAGATTGGTCTGAGCCCCCACACTTTTCGCTCCATCTCTTCTGAGTGGAATAAGATATGAAATAATCCATGACCAACATGGATACATTTCCAGTCATGGAAACCCCAATCATCAGACAACCTACCAATTACCTCATCTATTTTCCATGGCTTGTGCCTCTATGGAAGAAGCATCCTTGGTACAATCAAGAATTCACAGCTCTCTATCCTTTTAAGAATAAGGTCTTCATTAGAATTAATTAGAGTAGAGTTACCTCATACGAAGATCCTCTCATAAATTCCATCACCACAGGAGGTAAAAGATCGATATAGTTGCTCAATATTCCCCACTTTTTTTTCTATCCAGATGACTAAGAGAGGTTGTCAAGGAATGTTCCCTTTTAGCCATAGCTATGTGAAAGTGGAATCTACCATGCACAAGAAAGGATTTCACCATTAGGGCACTGTTGATAGCTTCGCTAATGAAAAACCCTAATTTCCATTTCGAACCTGCAAACGGAGCTCCCAAAACCTCCCCATCTCCGTAGAAATCCCCTTGGTATTCATATTATTTATTAATTAATTAGTTATTGTTTATACATTAATTATCAATTTTAATTTTAATTTATTAGTATTTTATTATTAATTTATTATTAACTTCTTATTTATTATTTATTTATTTTCCATTATTATTTAATTATATATTTCTTATTTATTTGTTTGTTATTTATTTGTTTATTTTTTATACATTATTTGTTAATTTATTTTTAATTGACTATTATTTTATTATTAATTTATTATTAACATATTTTTTATTAATTATTTATTATATATTCAATATATATTCATTATTTACTTTCTCATAATTTATAATTTATTATCTGTTATTTATTAATTTTTTATTTATTTATCATATTTTAATTTATTTCTTAATTAATTTATTATTTATTCATAACTTATATATTATTTATTTATTACTTACTAATTATTAATTAATAATGAATATTTATTATTTAATTTTTACTATTTACTGTTTTTTATTTATTATCATATTATTTATTTATTATTCATTTATTTGTTATTTATTAACTATTAACTACTAACTATTAACTATTAACTATTAACAATTAATTATTAACTATTAAATATTAACTATTAGCCATTATCTATTAACTATCAACTATTAACTATTAACTATTAATTATTAATTATTTAGTTCACATATATTTTTTATGTATTATTTTGTTTTTCTATCAATATATATATATATATATATATGCATATATATATATATATAATTTATATTAAATTCTATTTACTCACCACATGAAATGCCTATTGGATTGGTAAAGTCTTTACAGAATAACCAAGAGGTAAGAGATTCAAATCTCACCCAATATAGAATTTCTTCATGGAACTTTTGGAATATCCATGCATGAAATGTGCATGTTCATGGTAATAAATAATAATAAATAATAATAAATAATAATAAAATGATAAAAAAATAAAAATTACTAAAATTTTAAAAAATAAAAAAAAACCACTATAAAAACGATTTAGCGATGGTTTAAACTACTGCTAAAGGATTCTTCTAATTTTAAAAAACTACCGCTAAATCTTTTCGCATCGGTTTGGAAAAACCGTAACCAAATGATTTCCAGCACATGATTTAGCAGTAATTTTTCACAACCATTATGAAATGATTTAGGGATGGTTTAAACCGCTCCTAAATACAAAAAAATAACCACCAATAAATGCTTACTTTGGCGTAGTGACTTTTAACATGGGTTTAAAATGGGTTATGAACATGATGCTCTATGTTTAAAAGAGGGGTTTGATTTTATTTATATGAGTTTTAAATATTTTATTTGATCAAAAAATGTGTGTATTTTTCAGGTGAAAATGATTTATTTCTTTCTCTCACAGATATTTAAGATAAAGGTAAATCATTTTATGTTTTTTCAGGTTTTTCACTAGACAAGTGGATTTTCTTTCTTTTTTATGTCCCTTGTTGTGGTTTGTGTGCTCATCCCACTTTTTAAAATGTTTTTAATAGGGATTAAGTATGTGTAATTGAAAATAAGAGGTTAATTTGAAATTCTTGGAGATTTTTCATGAAAGGAAATCATGTTTTATTTCAAAAAATTTATATTATATAAAAAATGAATACTGATACAAAGTTTCCACTTTCAATATATATGGTTTTTAATGTATGAGTTATGACATAATTCTCTAAAAATATAAACCTGAAAGGATCATCAAATGTAAGGGAATTAATTTTTTACTTAAATTTCAAGATTATATAATGCTTATGGAGGGGTCCTTATATAACTTGTATGGACAATTTCTTACTTTGACTCCCAAATTACATAAATATACATGTTAACTTTGCTAATACATGAGTGATTGGGTATGATTTTGATCATGTCATTAGTTAGAGCATAACCAAGATGTGATTTTAAACTTGTATAAAATGTAAATAAACCTTACCTTTGATTGAATTAAACTGAAGAAAATTCTTGTACATACTTAGTTGTTTTATATATGATGCGTTCAACTATTTGGATAAGTGACATGTGATGTAATTATTAGATAAATGAATGATATGTAATTTATCGATTGACTTGGTCATTATTTTTTAGAGAATCAATAAATGAATAGAGGCCAATAATATATTGATATGTTCCATATCTAGTGGTCACTCAATGTCAGGGAAAAACAGATTATTTGGGTATAAATTCAATGTATAGGATATATATTATGGTGAAAATATTTGTATAAAGATATGAGTATGTTTAATGGATATCACACCAGGTCCCTTCATAGATCGAGTAATACTGACGCTCTATTGGATAAGGATAAAATTTTGGACAAAGTGTTTTTAAAAAAATGAAGAGAGTTTGATGAAACCATATCAAGAAGAGTTTGTATGGATTTAAAAAGAGATGTGAAGTTTTTTTATCAAGTCCTTATCAAGTTTTAGTGTAAGTGGGATATTGTTTCTTTTTCATTAAAATTTACATGAATGAGATTAATGCACACATGCATATGATTCATGATATATATATATATATTATACATTTAATTATCATGAATATGATTCATGAATTTAATATATATATATATATATGTGATATTTTTTATTTATATATATTAATATGTCGTATTTGAATATGTGACTTGCATGCGATGCAATTTCTTGTACAACGTCTCATGAACAGTTTCAATCAGTTATGAACTAAAGGGTGGTACATTCCTAACTTTGTATTTATTTATTAAAATGAGTTCAATGAATAAATATCCACTAGATAGAAACTTATTAGATTCCTTATGTAGTGGGTGCCTCAAGTTTAAACTATAAAAGAGAATGAATTTTCTTTTGTTGTGGAGTGAGATGTGTGTGAGGCACTATTAAACTACTACTAATATATCTTTTTCTCAAAAGTTTGTTAATTATTCTCAAAAGATGTGCTAGTATACCTTCAGATTTCCAGTATCCTCTTGATATGACAACATATCTCTCAGTCGGTGTATTCCCATGGAGGAAGAGTTCTTTTGTTCATTGATCCTCATGATCTCCTTTAAACACTCTCTTTCAAAGAGAAATAGATGGTTGTTGCTATTGCTAATTTTTAGGTACTCTATTTTTGTAATATTTCAAGTGTTTGTATTATTGATGATATGTCTCCTATGTTTTTGGGATATTTTCCACTACGAATGGCCCTCAAATGATTATAAGAAACCCATCAATATCTCATTCAATATCGCAAGTTCACTAAAGCCTCATAAGATTATGTTCCATTTCATCATATATCAAATCATATTGGATAAATTATGAAATTATATTCAAAATTTTTATGGATATCTTCTAAAAAACTTTTTTTAATGATATCATTAATTTCACCTTATATAACTTTGTATATAATACCTCATGAATACCCATCCAAAACTCTTTTAGAGTAACTCTAAAACACTTTTATCAAAGATATCTGAGTCAAACTCATTCCCTATTAAGTCAACTATAAAGTGAAACCCCATGGGACTTTTTAGAATTAAAAATAAAAATGAATAACTATATCCATAGATGCATGAAAAGAGATGTATTCAGTAAAACATCAATGCTACTCAATCTATAACGTGATCTTGTGTGATCTCCATCAAGAACATTTATCTCAACACTTATGTCTAAAAGCTGCATTTCATGATATCATGCATTCTTACATATCCCCTTTGTCTAATACATTGAGTGACCATGGGAAACATAGTATTTCAACCCCATATATCAAACTCATATGTTCTCAATTTATCAAGTATAGACTAACTAAGTTGATGAATACATCACATGTCATTATCCTTTATGGAATAGGATATCATATCCCCCTCATATGAATTGATAAGAAAATCATATGTAAAATCAAAGTGTGGATGAAAAATCTCTAATATATCTTAGTCGAGGGCCCAAATTTCATAGTTATCATATGAGAGGACAAATCCCATATTGGTTGAGCTCGAATCAAGGACATGATCAACACAATACATAACAACCCCTTGATTAGATACGTCAAAATAGTTTTTATAAGAAAGTATTCAAAGTATGAAGGTTATCATGCTTGCTATCCCACCAATCTAAGGTAACAGGGACTCATATATGATCCTTTCACCCTATTATACTAGATACATTCTGTATGACACTCCATGAGGTACACCTAGTAGGTTATCCAATGCATACAAACACTTTTTTGTGCCTTATGAGCTTATTCCATATCTCATACAAGAATACCACTCACACTAACCTTGGTTTTTAATCATATCCTATTATACTTCATAAGGAAAATCAGTTAGCGATAACTTGTAGTCATAATTTGAGAGGTCAATTATTATTACATTTCATGAAATTTATATCAATATATACATATATGAAGCAAACATGAATGAATGATAAAATGGAGATTTACTTTTATATGAAACATTTTACATTATTCAAACTAATTTTATGAATATATAATAGAATCTAACATAAGAACTTTCCCATCATATCATATATGATATAATTCAAAATCAGATTTATGTTTTTAACACCTTTTGTGTTTTTTTGAACTTATTACATCAATATATAATTCCCAGCGCACCATTGTGTGACCATATGATAAAATTGTCCCATTAAACACTTTAGTGAGTAACACCCATGAAGAAATAAAGTTTGAATAATGTTGGGATTTAGGAATCATATCCATAATATTCAACTACTTGGACATATTCAAGACACTTAACTCCGTAACATCAAATTTTATGATATCGACTTATGTTGCATACCTAAAACTCTTAATAAGACTAGTATCATCATCCTTGAAATGATTTTCATCAAACGTTTCCATTATTTTTTTGGTATATATTGTTCCTATTTACATTATTACTTACCAACACATTATAAAATCTTTAGGATAAAGTGACATTCACTTTGTAATTTAACTAGAATAATCCTTTTAGGAAATAATGAAATTCACTTTTTACAGTAACTAAATGAAACCTTTACATTTTTCCTTTACCATCACATATCCTAAACATTTAGGATATTAAGTGGGAATCACTTTAATTTTAGATATGTATAATATTTTTTTCTTTTAAATTTTAACTTCTCAAAGTTCAAAAAAACTCCCACTAGATTCTTAGACACTATATTCAATTCCTAATATCATTCTAAGACAAAAAAATCTTTTGTTTAGTAAATAACTCTTATTTACTTTTTTTGGAATATTTAAAAAATAAACTATTGTTTTTATATCATATATGGTATTCTAGGTGCATGGATAATTTTCTTCAAAAAATAAGATTACTCATCAAAATATCCCACTGATGGATGGAAAGAACATCTTCCCCTAATTTTGTAACAAATATTTAGATAATTTTTTTCCATGATATTTTTTTATCCTTTTATCCTTTTCAAAATATATTATAGAATCTAATGAATAATAAACCATGTGAATAACATTAATCATCTCATTTAAAAAAAAATAATTTGTTAAAGAATGACTCCTATTATCTTATAAAAGAAATGAGACAAAGATATACATCCTTTTATTAAATCCATCACAGCTTGTTAAATTTCTTTATATTAAAATATTTGATATAACAACTCTTTTATTCATCACTTTGAATGAAAAATACAAGATCTATCAATTATTTCAATGTTTTTAACTCTTTTATATTTATAACACTTATAAAGTATACATTGGTATCAAATACCCTTTAAAATTGAGGAATTTATATTCATAAAACTAATACATATCATGTATATTCCATGGAGTTTAAAAACTTTTTCAGGTATCCTGAAAAATTACATCTCATGGAATCATAAATACTTCTTAATAATAACCTTTGGTTTGAATGAACTTATCTGGATACTTGAATAAATATTTTTAGACTCTCAAACCAACCTTTCTTCTTCCAATTTTAACTCTTACCCACTTATACTATCTATACAGTACTAGAACATAGACATCACATGCCCAGTTCATCTATTATAAATAATTTAAAATATCATGTAAACTTTTCTTTAATTCATTTATATTGTTGTAAAATTTACATCAATAATAATAGAATTAATTCCTTAACCAGAATAGGATTAAAGGAAACTGTTAGTCTCATCAAGTCATTGATATACCTAATCATATATAATATCTTTGAAACAAACAATCATATTTATTATGTGAGACTAAAATTCCTTAGGTAATTATGAATGAAAACATAAGTGAATAATTATATTATTCTCATAAGTATCTAGACTCACTTATTGAACAAATTCCACTCTTGGTTACTCAAGTAGATGTACCTATAACACATAATTTATTTCCTTAAAAACCTTTCTTAGGTTAACAGTCTTAGGTGTTTCTTACATTAATCTTATTCTTTCATAGATTAATCTAAAATATAGGATAGATTATGATGATTCTATTTATCTAAAATAGAATATTTTGTCTTGTGATTATCATGTATTAATACTAATTAATAAGGCATTTTATTAATTGAGATCCCACTAAAATAATGACCCCTTTTGAATTCATCATATCTATTAGTGGGTTGAGATCTATATTTCACTATTCTTTAGGTTGATTTATCATTTATCCCATCACTTATAAATTTAGTTAGGGAATCATCCAAATTATATCATTTATGAATCTTGTATAGCTAAGAAGATAACTCATTTTCTAATCCATCATGTGGATAAACTCAACTCTATTCCTATGGCAGCCTAATCCAATCAGGGTCTCCCATCTAAGTGTAACCCAAATTAAATGAAAATAATAGGAACCTAATCATATAAGGATCACTTATTACTTTATTTCCTTGCACAAGATAATCTAAGGGAACCTAAATTTAGCATTACCAACCTAGTTGTATGATTGAGGTATTGAAGAGTACCTCTTTAGAAGGAATCTTACACATAATATTTTGAAGGGGTTTTAATCTAACCATCTTATCTCATGTTATTAATTTTGTGTATAAATTATTCTAATGAATTAATTTTGGAATCCAATTCTATTCACTAAACTAATATTTCCAAACCAAATTGATGTGTAATTCTTTACACAACACACAATTTGTGTTAGTCATCCAAAATAGAATCCAAACATATTTATACATATCTAAATGAATATTATGTATAAAGTAAATGGAAATTTCATGTCAATATTTAAAATTATATGATATTTAAAATCTCCACATGAGTAAGTCTGGAGCCACAAATAGTCAACCCACACCTTTATATAATAAGACATAAGCCTCCAAGCCAGTGGGAAATATGACCCAAAGTCTCTCTACCCAGGGATACATTACTCAATAGAGAATCCAATTCATTATAACTCTAACAATTAATATTTATAAACTATATTCAATAACTAAATTTAAGCTAATAACTTCAACTATATACTGAGGCCAAGGTAGATGAAAACTAAATATTATATTTTCATGCTTAGTATGGTATGGCAATTAATAAGAAGAAATTTATCACATAAAAAATCATACACATATTCATAATATAAAAAAATTATAACTATTAATAAAGTTGAAAATAACCTTTGAATAAATGGATTATTCAAGTATCTAAAAAAGATATAACCATATATGAATAATTCATAAATAAAAGATAACTATAAATATATTATAAATTAACTAATCATTATGGACATTTAATAATTATGAATTTAAACTCCTTATATTCATTTTATTATATGAATTTTTCATATTTTCATTATATGGAATTTTACTTTAATATATGAAATTTCATGAAATACAAACATTTTGTATTTTTTTTTCTATTAAGTTAACATTTTACATAATCTAAATACCATATATTATTATTATTTAAACCTTTAATTATTTCAATTTATCAAAACTCTTTTTATAATGTTAAAATAAATTTTAAATAAGGGTCTTTTAATTTGAACATTCCAAACAAATCATTATGAACATTTCCTAATTTTCTCAAATATAAACACTTTATATTATGGATTATTTGGTAATTTATAAACTTTTTATAAATTAATTTTATAAATTTTTATATAAAAACTTTATATTTAAATTATATGAAATTACATATAAATTTGAAAAAAATTATTTTAATATTAACATATGATATCAATAGAATATTTATAATAAATGTATCAAGACATTTAATTAATAAATTATAATAATTTTATAATTAATTAATTTATAAAACCATTTTATAAATTTTTAAATATTATGAAATATATTTTTTATTATTTATAAACAATTTATATGTAATAAAATCCAATTTATAATTGATTTTTAATATTTTCCCTTTTCAATCACATTTTACAATCCAAACCAAAAGTGGGGTATAACTGATAAGGATACATCTTATATATGTTATCAATCATATTTTATGGCTGGTAGTTGAATCATAAACAATGATATAACATCACCGTGTTATCATTCAAATTTTATGATTGATATTTTCATCACTTTATATGATATCAGTTTCCATATTTTACATTATACATATATATATATATATATCATATTAATGATTTAATTCCCATTTTTTCATACTCAGTGATGGAAGTAACATTTTATGATTAGTTGGAGTCGTATTCTATGAATAGTGTAAAACAATGGGTTTAAATTATGTCATAGATTGTGATATCCTATATTGTATTCTGTGATATAAAACCCATAGAATAAATTTGGATATCATGTATAATGACTGCCTAGTGATATGTAATATGATTTCGATAAACATAATTTCTTGCATAATTACAAAAATTTAAATTCATTGGAATATTTGATACCAATGATAGGTTTCACATATAATAAAAAATTGTTTAATAAGATAAATCAAATGAAAAAGCTCAACCCATAATCGCCATCCAAAGAAACGTGAAAATGTGTGAAACTACAAATGTAGAAAACCATAAACCAATGTGTACCATACACTGAATATCCACTAAATCATCCTGAACATATTCAAATGTGTTTAATGGTGATGAAAACGTGGTAGAAATAAGACTCCAGCTTCTGGTGGTATCCATGGGATAATGAATTTCTCATTTCACGAGCGAGATTCATCTTTATGGTGTGCTAGAACCTCACTATTCTAAAGAGGAGGAAGAAAGATATTTAAGTGTAGGGATTTCTATCCAAGTATTATGCAAGGATATATGCCACTATAATTACATGGAATTGGTTTATATATCCTTGAGGATTCTCCTCATCTAATGCATGCATTAATTCTTGTATTATAACACATGAGTTAATGAACTGACCATAACATGCATTATTGCATGTATTAATGAACTTCATCACATTACATCAGATAAAACGACACTAAAATGATATACATTATGAAATATCATTATTGAACATTAAATCTTAATGTAAAAATAAAAAATATATATATCTAACCTTTTATAAATGAATCATTGCATATGATTTAGGGAAATGATAGTAGCTGCCCATTAAAAACAATGGTAATAGCATGTATTCCATGCATTATGCTTTCCTAGTCATATATTATGACTAAATTTAGAAGTGGCATAAAATTACATTTCATTTTATATGATACAACCTTAATGTAGGATATTATTTTATAGGGTTATAGATGGTAGTGGCATGGTCTCTAAACCATGTAATACGATACCCTCCAACCATATAGTATGACACATATAAAACAATAAAATGAAATATCATTTCATTCTTTACAAATTTCCCAATAGTATCCAATAATATACCCATAATGAATTATAATTATATTAGATTTTAGGGTAAATCTCCTTTAGAAGATAAAAAATTACATGTTATCAGGACTAACCAAGATTTGGTAAGATATTTTGGTCTAAGAGGATCAATATGATAGGTTATCCTAGAGGGACTTTCGGGCCTAGTTATATGACATCTTATTTTTGGAAACCTTTATGGAGGATGAGGGCTATGAGTTTACACATAATACTTAGGAATGGATTATATTCATATACTATGTGGTATTTTTTACATAGCTCCAATATTTTTCCATGATGTTGCCCGAGGATAAGGTTGTTAGGGTGAGACATTTTGAGAATGGATAGAGGTATGGGATTTTTGTATTAGTGAATGTATTCTTACTATAATAATTTTCAAAGTCCATGAATTAGGCCCTCATATCTAAGAGGAAACTGATTGAGGGGAGTCATTTAGGGAAGATAGATTTTTCTATTAGGATTGGTAATGAATCCTTGGGTAGTAAAAAGCATCGATTTGATGGTTTACATAAGAGAAGTGGTGGACAACATAGCCAGAGTGGTGGCCCATATATTTCTCCTTAGGGTAGTGGTAATATAGAGTGCTACCAATGAGGTAGGACTGATTATGTGTGTAATCAGTGTCACTGAGAACTAGTTGAGTGTAGATTATATGGAAATATGGAGCACCGACAGAGGTAGTTCTTAGCAGTTACCCAGCGAAAGAGGATCTAGGTAGGTGAAAGGTTTAGGATTGGGTGAATTAATTCCATATTAGAGTTATAATTAGAGTTACATAGTATTTTCAGGTCATGTTGGATAACATGGTTCCAAGGGATAGGGTTCTTAATGCGATTAGGGTGGTTCATTCCAAGGGATTTAGGAAAGAGAACAAGGTTGAGGTTCAGAATAATTACATGCCATTAAGTGTACTCCTATTAATTAGGATTCCATCCATTTACCATTATTTCTATGGTTTTATTAGAATATTCTTTGGAAACCAATTTATTTGATATGGGTGTATTGCAATCCTTCATATCAGTTCATCTTGTTAATGGTATGGGGATATTCATGGAGCACCTGTGTGGGGTGATTTTGATCGATACCCCTTTAGGAGAACAATCTAAGGTTATTCAAAGATACTAGTAGTGTGACATAATTATTGGAAGTTATATATTTCATTAGTATTTATTCATGCTATATATGACCAATTTTGATGATATTTGGGATGGATTGGATGGTTCAATATCAATTCTAATTCTACTAATACCATCAAAAAGTATCATTTATTTCTATTGAGGGTGACATTTATGTTTATATTAGAGAGTGGGATATGAAGGAAAGTAATGTGGGACCTGACCATCACCAGTTGGGTGGGATCACAACCCTACTTTATAGTCTCATTTTGAATTATGAGGAGGCCTATAAGGATGTATTTTCTCTCATTTTCAATTAGTTTTTGGAATTAATTATTATAGATTTCACAATATTGACACCCAATCATGATTTATAGTTTATGATCAATATTTTTACCAATATAGAGCCTATATCTATTCCACCATTGGACAATTATTATATAGCCTATGAAGGGTTTAAGTGGAGTCTAATAAAATTTATCCAATCAAATAGAAGTGATTAAAAACTCTTTTCTAAGGATCCCCAAATAAGATGATATGAAAATTGTATAAAATATTACAATGAAGAACAAGTTATAAATCTGGAATACCTTAAATTAATGAGACACTAAATCAAATCTTGATATTATTTGTTTGATGAGTTTGGGAGAGATCAGAATAGTAGCAAACATAATCATCCCACCTCTATAGGTATCCATGTGATAAATTTAATCATCCAATGATCAAATGAGATTATCCTTTCTCACATGATGTGCTAGTATCTCATCCTGAAAAGGAAGAAGAAAAATTAGAGATTTTGGGAATAGGGAGGTTTGACCAAGCATGAAACAATCACCTATATGCAACCATTATATGGATATATAATTTATAATCCTAGAGGATGCTCCTTGGTCTATCTCATTTATTCATGTGTTAAAACACATGAATAAATACCATGGTTGATATAAATTCATTGTATGTATTAACTCGCAAATGTTTTATCTAAATATGGAATGATTATATTTAATGATATCTCTAAATGAGTTGAAATATTAAAATATTAACAACTTAATATTCAACTGTTTATTTGATCAATGGTGGTAGAATGCATGAAATCTTATTTCATGAATACATCTTGATATCCCATGAACATGATATAGCCATGCATCACATATAGGCTATAACTTTAGGTAATTTCTCATTCAACATACCACTTACACCAAAGCCTAATATACTTTGTGAAATTTCACCTTATATTGTATTATATACAATAACTTATGAAACAAATTCCAAAACTCATTTTAGATATATTCCAAAAATAGTTTTGGAAATCTATCATTAAATCCACCTTGTATCACATTAGATGTAATACCTTGTGATTACCCATCAAAAATACTTTTTGATTAACTATAAACACTTTTATATCATATCTCTGAGTCAAACTCAATCCTCATTTTAGTAAACCATAAATCAGGACCCCACGATCCTGTGTAGCATTGAAAAAAATATGAATCTTTAGATCCATATATGTAAGAAAAGAGAGGCCTCTAAAAAAGCATCAATTCTACTCAAGCTATAAAGGGATTTGGAATGATCACCATAAAATATATATATCATGATACCTATGTACCCTAGTCAACATCATATGAAAACATAAATTCTTATATTTTCCCTTTATCCAAGACATTAAGTGACCATGTGATATGGGGCATGTCAATCCCATATAGCCAACTCATTTATTCTTGATTCTCAAAGTGTAGACTGATATAATCTATTAATATATCACATATCATTCATAATTATAGATAAACACATCACATATCCCTTATTTAGATAGATATATAATATCTAGGTGTGGTTTGACACTTCCACAGTCTATCTCAATCGAGGGACCGGATGTTATACTCATCATACGAGATGAAAAATACCATTTTGGTTAATATATGACTGATGACATGATAAAAAACATACCCAACCACCCACATATTAGATTAGTCAATATATATACTTACACAATTAAGGTATAAAATTATGAAGGTTATCATACTAGGTATGACACTAAACTCATGTATTGGGGACTCAAATAAGATCCAGGCATGTCACGAACCAGATCCGGTATCCATTAAAACCAGCACCTTACCCAGTCCATAGCAAGGATTGAAGGATGTTCTCTATCCCCACATGCTATCACAAGTTCCTGGGTATGATAAAAAATGGTTTCGGAATGGTTTACCTGAGTTTAGAAGAATTAAACAAACAAAAACAATGAATAAATTGAATTTAAAAATTTAGTCCAAACAAGCCTTTAAAAAAAATTTAGAACTAAAATACCTGGTTTTAAAACACAACCAAAAGGTCTAAAACAAAATATATTAGAAATACTAACCCAAGATACCACCACACAACAAGGGGACATCACCCATGAGCCTTCTCCTTAACACCACACCAAAAAGGAAGATAACAACCCAAACCACCATCGCCAAAGACCACGCCCTTACTTGTGTCAAACATGATAAAGTCTACATACACCCAAAGGTGTATATAGGGTGTTAGCCTAAGACCAATATGATACCACCCAAAGATTTCATGTGACAAACATTATAAGATAATAAGATTTCAAGTTTTTATAACAAGAAATGGTAGCAACATTTTTTAAAGATGCAAATTTAAAATGAAAATAGTTTTGAAGGGTTAACATTAAAGAAAGAAAATATTTAAGTAAAAAATGCATGATACTAAATTTTCCAGATAAACCCACCATATTCCAATGGTAAATACCAAAATAGTCCATGATCACTATTCGCGGGAACACCCCTAGGCACTACTTCATTATGGGGCCCTAGGTACATCGTATCTTGGTGTAAAAGTAACCATAAAAAACATCAATCTCATAAATGAGACACTAGTAGGTAACATACCCACAACCTAGTGGTCCCCAACATCATACTCATAGTTTAGTTAGTGTTTTCATGATCATACTTGATCTGTGAAATAAGGTTAAAACCACACGGATCACAAGCGTATTAGTCCTAGTCCTCCCCCTAGATACCTGGGTTTCTCTCTTTGTGATCATACAAGTTCCATAGGCAATAAAATTCCATTTAAATATAAAAACACTAGTTCTGGTCACACAAACTCAAAATAGTAGGTAGACATGATATTCACCCATTGTATACCTTAATAAACCATTTAGAATTTTCATAAAACAATTTCAAGAAGCATAACCAAGATTTTCACATAAAATCCATCTAAAACCCCTATTTTAAAACCAAAAGCACACCAATATCACAAAAAAACATAATTTTCATCCATAAAACCATTTAATAAAACTATTCCATGAATCATAAAACAAACCCAATTGACACAACATGAAATACACTTGAAAAACACCCATTTTCACACAAAAATGACACATAAAAATCATACTAAAAAAATGTCACCAAAAATAGTTTTCTCAAAACATTCAATGGAATAGAAACATTATAAAAATTTAAATCCTTCAAGTTAACTCATAAAATAATGCTTACACATGGAATCACCTACCATATATGTCAAAAACCTTGAATCTTTGTGCGACACTTCAACCGCACCACCACTGCACCCCAAGAGAGTGAAACCGAACCTGAATCCACAATATTGGACTAAGAAACCCAAAATAAAACCCTAGGTATGAAGATAGAGCTACTGGAAATTTGGAACTCTATTTATAAGGGAATAAACCCTAAGGAAAAGGAAGAAACAAGGAGTGGAAATCACTTACTTGAGAATCCTTGAAGTTTCTCCACCAAAAAATCCTTTAAAATAGGGTTCTTAAGGATTTTGAGAGATCTTGGGAGCCTTGAATGGATGTAAGGGAAAAAATGGGGAATAAATAGTCACACTAGGGTTAAACCCGGAAGGGAAAACATTGAATTATAAAACTTTTTTTGATGACCTGGAGGCTGTACATGGTTTGTCTACACGGTTTAGTAAACCGTGCACACAAAATGTGTGGCCTGTTATATCCACCCAAATTCATGCCCTTTTTTTCCAATATCTAGGGGAACCATGGGAAAACCTAGGGGGAAATATGGGCCATGTATAGAGGAGAAAAATACCTAAAAGTAGAGACATGGATGTGAAAATTATCCCCATCATGAAAGACTTTTCACCCCATAAATTGAACCCGAAGATTGATCAGAAAACAAGAATGGGTAATCTTTATAAACCCATGACTTCCACTACCATGTATCATGCACATAATTACCATACTTCAGAAGGATCTAGAATAGTGTACTAGACTTTTCCTGAAACACCTTCTCTTGGAGATCCACTATTCATACTAGCTGCTCAAACACTAATAAATCAGGATCTATCTCCAACTCTTCCCAATTCAACACATGGGAAGGATCAAGATTGTACTTCTTAAGTTGGGAGACATGGAATATTTCATGAATATATTTCAACTAAGATGGAAAAGATAACATGTATTCCACCTTTCCAATGCACTCTGTGATCTCAAAAGGTCCGACATACCTTGACATTAGCTTTCCCTACTTTCCCAAACATCGATGACCCAAACGAGGGACCACCTTCAAGAATACCTAATAAAACACAAAAAAACTCTAAGTATCAATGCCTCTGATCAGAATAGTATTTTTGGTGACTCTGAGATATCAATAAACACTACCTGATCAACTTGAATTTCTCAGATGTCTCCAACATAAGGCTCGACCCCAAGAGTGAGGTCTCACCCACCTTAGCCCAACACAGGGGGGGGACAAATATAACACTAGAGAACCTCAAAAGGAGTAATTAAAATTGAGGATTTTTAACTATTATTATATGAAAATGTGAAAAATCCCAAATGGCTATCCCAAGAACCACTAAAGTCCAAGATACATGCATAGAGCTTGTCTTCCGGAATCTGATTTGCCCTTTTTATATGACCTTCCGTTTGAGGATGGTATGTTGTTATGATCTTAATCTATGACCCCAAAGCTTTATAAAGGCCTTCCCAAAACTGAGAGGTGAATAAGGGGTCTCAATGTAACATAACTACTGATGGAACACCATGAAGCCTTACCACCTCCTAAATATACAATCGGCCCAACTCATCCACTTTAGCTATATCATTGACCAGAATGAAGTGGGATGATTTGTTCAGTTGATCAATCACCATCCAAATAGTGTTCTTAACCCAAGGTGTATGAGGTAATCCAAAAATAAAGTCCATGGAGACCTCATCCCACTTCTAGGTAGGAATGGGTAATGGATGAAGCAAACTAGAGGGACTATTATGCTATACTTTCACCTATTGACAAGTATGACACATCGATACAAAATCAGTGATATCCTACCTCATACCTGCCCCCCAGAACTATCGATGAACATCATAAAACATTTTTGTGGCTCTAGGATTAATGGAACAATGATATTGGTGGCTATCATACATTAACACATTTGTCAGAGATAAAGAAACCATTTAACGGACCTTGAAGCATAAGATTCCTTCGGGAGATGAAGACCAATTAGAATAAATATCCCCACCATGAAGAAACTACATCGACCAATGATATAGCTCATCACTGGGCTGATCTTGCCGAATCAACTCTAAAAGAGTGGGATTAAACTGAATGATTTCTAAGAATGCAACACCACTGTGCACCTTCGTCTCCATGTGCATCTGAGCAAAGATCCCCATCAGAGTCCACTCATCGCTGGACTTCCTCCAAGAATTCACTGGTACTCTTCTACTCAAGGCATCGTCCACCACATTACCCTTTCTTAGGGTATAGATGATATCAAAGTTGAACCACTACAGATATTCGATCCAACAGTGCTGCCTCAGATTAAGATTCTTCTGAGAGAAAATGTAGGCTAAACTCTTTTGATTAGAGTAGACAAAAAAATTCTCCCCAAAGAGGTAGTAACGCCAGGTCTTCAAATCATGCATCACCACTACTAACTCCAATTAATGTTTTGGGTAGTTCTTTTCATGTTTTTGGGGTTGGAGAGAGCCATACGCCACCACGTGATCACCCTGCATAAGCACACACCCGAGACCCATACTTGAAGTGTCGTAATACACCACATATCCCTTTCCAAATTATGGCAAGATCAAGAATGGGTTGGTGGTCAACCACTACATCAGCTCCTCAAAGGATTCCTGACATTCTGGGCCCCATAAAAACTTCATCCCTTTATGGGTGAGTGTGGTCATGAGGGAATCAAGGTGATAGAAATCCGGAAAAAACAACATATATTAACCTTCCAGGATGAGGAAACTCCTGATCT
Organism: Viscum album; assembly: GCA_963277665.1. Lineage (NCBI taxonomy): Eukaryota > Viridiplantae > Streptophyta > Magnoliopsida > Santalales > Viscaceae > Viscum > Viscum album. The sequence goes on from OY728123.1 coordinate 676,010,957, forward strand.
CGAACACATTCTCCGACTTCTCCCATGACATAAATACACTGATCTTCTCGGGGTCCACTAAAACACCATGTTCCAAGATCACATGGCCCAGAAACTTCACTTCCCTGATCTAGAAGGCGCACTTGGACGACTTTATATAAAGATTATGATCCTGAAAAGTGATCAACATGATCTAAAAATGATTCTCATGCTATTCCTTGGATCTAGAGTAAACCAAGATTTCTTCCATGAATACCATGATTAAGGAGTCAAGATACTGGTAGAACACCTTATTCATGAGTTCCATAAATACTTCTGGAGCATTGGTCAGCCCGAATGGCACAACCAAGAACTCAAAATGGCCTTACCTACTTCGAAAGGCTGTCTTTAGGATATCTGTCTCTATCACTCTAACTTGGTGGTAACCTAAACACAATTCTATCTTGGAAAACCACGTTTCCCACTTAAACTGATCAAACAAGTCATCTATTCAGGGAAAATGATACTTGTTCTTGATGGTTACCTTATCCAGCTTCTGGTAATCAATGCACAACCGGAGGGATCCATCATCCTTCTTTGAAAAAGGTATAGGAGTGGCCAAAGGAGAGATGCTTGGGAGAATGAATCCTTAGGATTCTAAATCATCCAGCTATATCATTAATTCCCCTAACTCAGTGGTGTCTATATGATGTGAGGGAAGAGATATCGGCAGTGTTCCCAATTTAAAATCAATTTAAAACTCCACATCCCGATCCAGGGGAAATCTTGAAAAGTTATATAGAAATACCTCCAAGAACTCATCCACTACATGAGGTAATCCACCCTCTTGAGAATGACCATCATCCTCTAGTGTGAGCAATGATAACTGGAAGACAAGATTTCTCAACTCTGGGAGTGGAGGTCCCACACAACCCGACCAAAGATCCCATTCCCCATGAAAAACATGACGACTCCCATTAGGTGACATGAAACTCACCCATCACCTATAGAAATCAATGTGACATTGAAACATCACCATCCAATCCTTACCGTGGATTATGTCAAAAAGGTCCATACTCCATCTAATCCCCTGACATGAAAATCACACAAGATGGGAAACTAATGCCATTCTCTTTCTTCTTACCCAATGGTGTCACCAAATCTATCCCAAAAGACAAAAACCCAGTTAGAAAATTAAAAAATTTCACAATACGGGTAGAGATTATTGAAATAGAAGAACCAATATAAAAAAGAACAGTAGCTATAGAAGATGCAATCAAAATGGTACCTCGAAAAATCAAAGTCCCTACATCTAATCCCACTGGTTCTTGCTCCACGACATGAAGATTACAAGTCTCTACCTGATAATGACCTTTCACCTGTGGCTCTTCCCTAGACTGGTTCTTCCTAGAAGATGATCTGGTCCTATTTCCATGACCACTAAACTGAGATCCCCCCATCCTCAATGGATCTAACTATGATGGAACTCTTCTGGAAGCCAGAGATCCTATCCCACTCTAGAGTGGATGTGCCACCCTTCAAAAGCACTGAACATGACTCATAGATACACACTGATAACAAGGATTCAAAGGAGATGTACATGCAGTTCGGGTGTGCCCTGGCATCCTAAAATGGTGGCACACAATGAACCTAGCGTCAGAATCCTTAGATAAAAACTGCCTAGAAATTTGGAATGAACTACCACCTCCCTTCTTTACCAACTCCTATCGCTTCCTTTTCTTCTCAGAAGAACTGCCACTACCCACTACTGATACTATCCCAGAGAAACTATCCCTCCCTTATGGTCAATATCCACCATTCTGGCTCAATCAACCACATCAGCATATGTTTTCAGCTCAAACAAGAAAACCTGGAAGTATATCTCTGGACCTAAGCCTTTCTCAAACCTTTGATCCTTCATATATTCATTAGAGATGATTTAAAGATCACACTGAACTAGATTAGTGAAACTTTTGGCATAATCCATCACTGACTGGTCCCTCTGGACAAGATCCATGAACTCCTGGGACCATGTATATAACAAGACCTCAGGGAAATATTGATCATTGAAAACAACCTTGATGTCTTTCCAGCTCATCTTATCATTCTTCCCAATTTGAAGCACTGATTCCCACCACCTGTGGCTAGGAACCTCTCATAGAAAAGAGGTACATTTCACCCTTACCTCTTCAAGCATGTCCAAGAACTCAAACATGCACTCAATATTTTTTAGCCACTCCTCTACTTCATGGGGTTCCATGCTACATCATAAAGAAGGGGGTTTATTCTTTAGGAACTCCTAGGATTTTCCTCACTAGGAGTAGTCTCATATTCTCTAGCTAGAGTTTCAGCAATATCTGGTCCCTTTCCTATGGATTGGATAGCCCAAACCACATCTTCTACTATCCTCTAATCAAGCAGTGAGGGAGAACACTCTCCGGCTTCCTCCTGTGGGTGCATGATAGCTTTCCTGGGATGCATGTTGCTATAAAAGGCAACAATCACAAGAGGAAACATTAATAAAACAATTTTGAAAAATTTCAGCATTAACATCAAATATAAATAACTCAAACTCATCACATAAATTAAATAAACAACTACTTCACCCCTATCCAGTTTCCATGTGTAGTTTGCAGCCTGCACATCTCACTTGGAAGAGAAGCCAAACAAACAACCCCAACATCCCCTTGTGAATTGAGGCCTGTTACAATAGGTATGATCCAGGTAACCTACTTGCAACTAGAACTCCTAGACTCAACATTTCGAGCTCCTATCTAACTAGAATCATCCCAAAATAATGATATGACCCAAAGAATACTACCTCTCCTTTGATACCACCTTATCACAAACCAAATATAGTTTCCATTAAAACCATCACCTGAATTGGTCCATAGCAAGGCCTGAAGGGCATTCCCTTTCCCCATGTGCTAAAACAAGTGCCTGAGTATGATGAACAATGGTTTAGGAATGGTTTACCCGAGTTTAGATGAATTAAAAAAATGAATCTGAAAATTTAGTCCAAACAATCATTTAATAAAAATTCATAACTAAAATATAAGGTTTTAAACCACAACCACAAGGTATAAAAAAATAGATTAGCATGCCCAACACAAGAAACCACCACATAGTAAGGAGACATCACCCCTGAGCCTTATCCTCAACACTGCACCAATAAGGGAGCTAACAACCCAAACCTCCATCACCAAAGAGCTTGCCCTTACCTATTTCAAACATGATCAAGTCTAATTACACCCAAATGTGTAAGTAGGGTGTAATCCTAAGCCCAACAGGATACCACCCAAATATTCCATGTGAAAAACCTTATAAGATAAAAATATTTCAAATTTTTATAACAAGAAATGGTAGCAATAATTTCTAAAGATGAAACTCTTAAATGAAAATAGTTTTCAAGGGTTAACATTAAAGAATTAACACCTTTAAGTAAAACATGAATTATATAGAATTGTCCAGCCAAATACACCATATTCTAATGGTAAATACCAAAAATAGTCCATGATCACTTGTCACGGGAACACCCCTAGGCACTAGTTCATTGTGGGGGCCTAGGTACATCGTGTCTCTGTGTAAAAGTAACCATTACAAACATATGTCTCATGCATGTGCCATTAGTAGGGATGATAACCATAACCTAGTGGTCCCCAACATCATAATCATAGTTTAGTTAGTGTTTTCATCATTATACTTTCTATGTGAAACAGGGACGAAACCACTCTGGATCACTGGCATACTAGTCCTAGTCCGCCCCTCCTAGATACCCGAGTTTCCCTCTTTTTGATAACACAATTTACACATTCTATAAAATGCCATTTACACATAAAACAATATTTCTATTCATACACACTCCAAATAGTATCTAAACATGATTTTCACCCTTTTTATAACTCAATAAACCATAATGAATCTTCATAAAACAATTTCAAGAATCATAACCAAGTTTTGCAGAAAACATCCATGTAAAAAATCTTTTTGAAAACAAAAAGCTCACCAATATCACACCAAACTAGAATTATAATCCATAACACCATTTAATAAAACTATTCGATGAATCATAAAACAACCCCAATTGACACAACATGAAATACACTTGAAAAACACCTATTTTCACACAAAAAATGCCACTTAAAATTCAAACACTCAAAAAATATTTCCAAAAATAGTTTTTGCACAAAATAAAATGGAAGAGGAACATGATAAAAAATTAAATCTAGAAATTTTACTCATCAAAGAATTCTTACACATGGAATCACCTACCATATATGTCAAAAACCTTGAATCTTTGTGTGACACTTCAACCACACCACCGCCGCACCCCAAGGGTGTGAAAACAAACATAAATCCACAAGATTGTACCAAGAAACACAAAATCAAACCCTTGGTACAAATCCCTAGATGTTGGAAATTTTGAACTCCATGGATAAGGGAAGAAACCTTAAGGAAAAGGAAGAAACAAGGAAGAAAAATCACTTACTTGATAATCCGTGAAGATTCTCCACAAAAACCCTTTCAAAATTGGGTTCATAAGAATATTGACAGAGCTTGGGAGCCTTAGATGGATATATGGCACGAAATGGGGAAGAAATGGGTGTAATAGGGTTAATCCTAGAATGGAAAACTTGGAATTATGAAACATTCTTTGATGACCTAGAGGTTGTGCACAATTTAGTAAACCGTGAACAAAAACCGTGTGACCTGTTCTGTCCACTAAAAATCATTCCCTTTTGTTCCAATTTCAAGGGAAACTATGGGGGAAACCTAGGGGGAAATATGGTCCAAGTATCTAAGATATGAATACCTAAAAGGAGAGACATGTATGTGACAATACACCCCTACTAAACCAAAGAAATCTATATGACACTCTATGTGGTATAGTTAGTGGGTCATCCAACGTACAAAAAGAATCATATTCATTTTTTTGTGTCTCATGAAAATATTCTATATCTCTATAGAATAATCTTATTCATGGCGACCTTTAAATTTATTCAAAACCTATAATACTCCATGATGAACATCAATTAGGGATAAACTCAAAGTCATACTTCTATAGATCAATTGTCATTACAATTCATGAAATGTATATCTATATATACATTTATGTTTCCAACATGAATGAATAATAAAATGGAGTTTGCCTTTGATATGATGAATTTTAATATTCTTAATCTCTTTAATAATATTTAACAAAATCAACATAATCATTGATTTATCATATCATATAAGATAAATTTCCACATTATCCTTGTATTTATTACACTTTCTAGGTTTTGTTAACACATTACATCATATGTAATCCATGACACATCTCAATGTAACCATCTGATGAAATTATCCCAATAAAATATTTAGTGAGAAACATCTATGAAGTATTCCAGTTTGAATATTGATGAGATTTAGGAATCATATTTCTAGCTATTCAACTTTTGAACATATTAAAACTTCTTAACTTCACAACATCAAATGTCACGATGTTAAATTTTGTTTTCTACTTATAATTTTTTCTAAATTCATCATCATTATTCTTGGATCCCTATTCCATCAAAAATGTTCCTTTAAATAATATAACTACACACATTATTGTTTACTAATACATCCTAATTATATTAGGATATTAAGTAAAATTAACTTTAAACTTAGTTTGGTTTAATTATTTATTTGTTGAAATTGAACTTATTTATGTATAAATATACTCCGATTATCCTCTTTAACACTGTATTATTTTTATAATATCTTACTAATATACAAAAACCCTTTTATATTAGGACATAACATTTATTTCCTTTCAGTATGAATAAAAAACAAATAAATTATATCATATATGGTATTCTATGTGTTTGTAACATATTTAATAAATAATAATTTATTAAAATATACCACCGATGGGTGGTGGAAACACATTCCTAGATATTTTTAACAAATACCCTGATAATTTTTTTATTTTGGATAATTTTTTTATACATATCTTCTTATTAAAAAACGTAATAGAAATTGATAAATCATTAAACCATGTGTATAAAATTAATTATCTCATACTTGTAAATAACTACTATTTGTAATCAAATAAATTCTATTATAACTAACTAGAAATTAAGTTTTTATTTTGAAAACACTTTTAAGGAAAAGTGAGAACCCATGAGTACATGATACAAGTATCAAGTACCATACAAGATGGTCTCATCATTAGAATTTAATTTCAGCCTATTTGACCCATTATCCTTAAATAATTTCCAATGGAGACTACTTACCTCAGTCGCTGGATCATCTTTGATAAGATCTTTGAACCAGTACACCATCTTGTCCCATGTTTGGATATACTCCTCCATTTTTATTTTCCATTCATTTTTACCAGAATGCAATCTTTCTTGTTGATCCACTCTATATTCTCTTTATTAGTTTCCCCAAGTAGAAGTTTCTTATCCATCCTATCATTATCATCTTATAAGGCATTAATATAGATTTTGTCTTCGAACATATCTTCCTTAGAGTGTATGATGAGGTACCGGGTTTTGACATTAGTTGGAACCCCCTCAAAAGACTCCTACTACTGATCAGTGGACTATCCCATATCAGGATAAACCAAAAAATGGTGTTCTCCTTGTGTTTAACCACCATAGAGGTATCCTGTAACCTATTTGTTTCTCCCATCACACCATCCATCTTATCTACACTGACTATCATTTGGCTTCCAAACTGGACCTTCACCCAATCCTTCTCATATTTAGGATCAAGTTCCATCTCCTTAGGCCTCGTTTTCTTGGAATATCTTGTCTCCATTGATTTTGGTAGGTATTAATAGTCCTTATGACCCTTGGGTTTTTATTTTTTTAGAAGAATGCATCTTATTAGATCCTTATTTTCTTTATGCCCCATCTGTTGGATCTGAATATACAGATTATACACAAGAGGGGGGTGAATTGTGTATTTTACAATTTATAACAACTCTTTTCTTGAATGAGTTCTGTCCTTTATACTTTATCAGATTTTATCGTGCAGCGGAAAAAGTAAAATCAAGAACACAGAGATGTATAGTGGTTCGGGGAACAGAAATCCCCTAGTCCACTTCACCAACACTCTACTCCATGAGCTTGGTGATTTTCACTATCTGGTCCTCTTTTCCACAGATCGATTCACAACTGAGTACAGACAGTTGATACCTTTACAATCCAAGGTGAAACAAAGCCTTCTGGTTCAAACACGAACCTACACAGCTTAGAACGAGAAGCTGGTTACTCAAGAATAAAAATAATTTCAGAAAGAAATTTCCAGTTTATCTTCACAATTGCAACAAAATGAAATTGACCGTAGGTGGATCGATGTCTCTAGAAATATTGATCTTCAAGATGAATCAGTTCTGAGTTGATCCAGTTGTAGTAGATATTAAGATATAGTTCACAACCTCAGCAGTAGTAGATCGACAGTAGATATTCGATGTAGAACATGTGAATCTTCTATCGAGTTCCTTCTTCTTGAACAAACAGAGCTTTTACGCTCCTTTTGAATCAACAGATCAATCGTGAAGAGTTGGAATATCTGTTTCCCACCTTTTTCAACAATATATCGATCACATCCTCATGTACCTGGGGTTTCAGAGAGAACATATATAATAAAAAATATCTCCTGCATATTTAGATCCATAAAAGTCGCCTTCTGATTTGCGATATTCAATATTTGAATTTTCAGAGAAGTCGTAACTTCCCTTAAGACTCGGCATAAAAATCTCCTTTTAATTTGATCTTAAATCCATTAATAAAATGTATTTGAATTAGTCAAATTCGTACTTTAAAAATGACTTTAAATCTGGCTTGAAATCCGCCTAGAAATCAACTTACTGATCATTGCACATAAATATCGTCTGTCAAAATTTTCGACGCCAAACATTAGGTTGATGAAGTGGCCTCCAAACGTAGGGTTAATAACATAGTCTTCAAACGTAGGGTTGACAACGTAAGGTTAAACACAAACATAGGGTTGACAACGTAAGGTTGAACACAAACGTAGGGTTGATCATCCATACTTTTTCTTCAACACTCAAACGTACAGTAAAAGATCCATACTTTTACTTGATCCATACTTTTCCAAGAATGTATGATTGTTTACAAAAGTAAGTTTGATGAACCATACTTTTGAGAAACAAATGAATCACATAGAATTTACGTACGTTTCTCCTTCCATACTTTGCTGATAACGAAAACGTAAGGTTCCTTCCTAACGTAAGGTTCTCCTTCCATACTTTGCTGATAACCAAAACGTAAGGTTCCTTCCTAACATAAGGTTCTCCTTCCATAATTTTTTGAAAACATATGGTTGTTTAACCATAATTTTCTCTTATATAAAAAAGTATACACTCTTTTCATCCTTACGCTACGTTTATCCACGTAGGGTATGAACAGTGATTCCAGAATGTGCTAAAGCATATTCCGCGCTATATTTATCTACGTAAGGTGTGAACAGTGATTCTATAACGTACTAAAGCAGATTATGAATAAGTAATAAATTATCAATTTTTCAAGATTAAAATAAATTAATAAATTCCTAAAAAATACTAAATAAAATCATTAGAAAATAACTAAGGGTATTTGTGAGCATTAAAATTATCATAAATAAATAGAGTATTATTTTCAATAATCTCCCCTTTAAATAATGTTAACATGTATTGTTGAAAACAAAAATTTTCTCAACAATCTACCCCTTTTTTATGATCACAAAACCCATAAAATAATTAAAATTATTTTAACAAAAATTAACTATCAAAATTAGTTAGAAAGTTTTAAATAAAAACCTCCACTAAAAAGATAATTATAAATCAAAATTTCTCATTTAATTTTCTCCCTCAATAAAATGAATTCTACCCCTAAATAAAATTTAGGTTTTGATGTTGTGTTGTTGTGTTTATCCAAATTCTCCCCCTTTTTGTGATATAAAAAATAATGAAAAATCATGGATTTTAACACGTTGAATATTTCACATAACTATTAGTAAATGATATTATGAACTGTTTATCAATAATTAAATATGGAGTACTGGCATATTAAAAATAAAGTTAGTAAAACAAATAAGGAAAGAGAAAAATAAAAAATGAAGGAAATTTTCATTCAAAAACAGTAGTATATACATGACAATGATATACATAGGAATCAAGGTTTAGGTAAGATAGGAAACAGGGTCTATCTCATCTGGATTGCAGACTTGATTACTGTAAACTGCTCCTGAAGTCTCTTCATCATCCCATCTCCAAGCTTGATAATGAGCTCTTTGTTCTCTTGAGTCATATGAATGTCCTCAATTAATTTGACTCTGAAAAAATCATTCATCCTTTCCTCTTTTTCAACAAATACCGACAGCTTCTCTGATAACTGATTTAACAGAATTCGGATTGATGGATCACTAGATGTCAGTTGATCCACTAAGAACTTCTGATTATCCAGCAACACTGACAAAGGAGCACTGTTACATTGAAGATCTTGTATCCTATCATTCATGTTGCTCAACGGAGTTGTGATAGCCTAAAACCTTCTGATTAAATCAGGTGAAGTACCTGATCCACTAACAACATTATTTGCAACTGATGCAAATTGGTTCTCCATAAATAGCTCCAGATCTGATAAATCTGACTTCATAACCATTTCATATTTTAATTGTGCAACAACAGTCATCATATCCTCTTTAAAAATTTCAACTTCTTTCCTTGAAACTGTACACTCCTTCAGCTTTTGAAACTTCAAATGTTCTATGTCTAAAGAATTTCTCAGAGAAACATTCTCATATTCCAACTGAGATACTTTTCTATATAGTTCTTCAACTTCTTCTTTTCTAGAATCAGATGCACCTTGTGCTTGATTCACAGTCTCAGGTTGATGTAGCAGTACCAAAGGCAATGATTCAGCATCAGATTTTTCTTTTTCTCTATCCTGAGAAGGTTTGTCCACATATTTGTCCTTAGAGTTTTCAAACTCCTCTATAGAAAAATCCTCTTGAAGTAACTCTGTGTGAGCTTCAAAAGCATTCTCACCAAAAACATCAGTATCTATGCCTTCCATTGGGTTTTACAGAACAATATTTTTAGAAGTTTCCCGATTTTCCCATTGAGTTTCTTCTTGAGCTCCTGATTTATCTATTGGAGCCATTCTCTCAGTAACATCTTCCATGGTTTTATAAACAACAACTTATCTCACGAAAGAATAAGAAAATAAAGCTTCTTTTGTAGTTTCCAAACAGTGGAAGTGAATTCTTTATTTACTGGTCTTTTTATTCTTGATTGAAGTCCCACTGGTCTTCTGTCTTCCTCAACATCTGCCACTTTAAAGTGAATCCTTCTTGCTACATTGCTGACTCTGGATTCAGCTCGTCCCTCCTTGGACATAGCAGGTTGATCTTGAGAACTCTCTGAGTCTTCTTCATCTCCTACTAGCAAAATTTTTCCTTTAATTGTGCTCTAGAAATATCCAACTTTCATCAATGTCCTAGAATTAAATGTATTACTGTGATGACAGTTAACTCTAGCATCCACTAATCTCACCATGTCTTTCTTAAACAGAAGTTTAGAAATAAATCTACCAAAGGGGTAGAAATTCATCCTGGACTTGCTTTGACAGTAGTAACTAAGATACCTTATCATGTATATTGGAAAGTTTAACTTAATATCACTTAACATAAGAAACATTATATACATATCAGGGTACAAAATATTCTCCATTTCTGCCATCCGTGGATCTATTCCAGTCTGAATAAATTTGACCAAAATCTTCTGATCATGCTCCAAATCTTTGACAAACATTTTCTTTTTTGTCTTGGTACCAAAAAGAAAAGACATGATGTCTTCAGATTTATGCACAGAATCTCCTATATTCTTCAAGTCGAAATGAAAAACTCCCCCATGAGGGCAGTTGAGAATCTGACTAATCTCTACTGAAGAGATTGAGAAATCCCTATCCTCTATCATAGCCATCATACTGTCCTCTGTATCTCCCAGACTAAATTGTAAAGATTTGAAGAAGTATCTAAGTTCTACTTCATATAGAAATTCCATATTTTCACTGTTGAACATCTGTTCAAGATTCTAGAACAACAACACTTGCTTCAACAACAGATTTGTCTGAAATAACCAGTCGAGATCGATTACCTTACCCTGTAAGATTTTTATTCCCTTAGTGCGTTGTCTCTTGGCATTGCTTGTATCGGCCTCACTGGCTCTTTTAGTCCTTACCATTTCCGCAGGAGTCTCTGAAGGTTTGAAGGTTAGGGTTTCAGAAGTTCGAAGGTTAGGGTTTCAGAAGAGGAAGTGCGATTTTCAGATTTCGAAAGGGTTTAGAAGTCGAAAAGGCTCTAACAGCCTTGATTCCCATGTAATCACTAATCATTACATATATTTAAAAAACAAATATATTTTTCATATGACGAAAGAAAGAAAATCTTAAACAGTATTCAATAAACAAAATAAAATTTACATAAACAAATAAAAGTAAATAAAAATAAAAAATTATTTAAAATTAAATAAACCCAGCTCCCCCTTAATAAAATCAAACCTTGCAGTGGTAAGTGGTTTAGTAAAAATATCTCCTAATTGAATTTCAGTATTTATAAATTCTAAAAATATATCTTTTTTAATAACATGATCTCTTAAAAACTGATGCCTTATATCAATGTGCTTAGTTCTAGAATGACTAATAGGATTTATGAAATATTACTTGCACTAGTATTATCACATAAAATAGGTATATTATTAAAATTCAATCCAAAGTCCATAAGAGTGTTTTTCATCCACAACACTTGTGCATAGCAACTGCCAGCAGAAACATATTCCACCTCAGCTGTTGATAGGGAAACTGAATGTTGTTTCTTACTAGACCATTATACTAAAGATTTTCCTAAAAAGTGACATGTACCTGATGTACTTTTTCTATCTAATCTAAAACATCCAAAGTTAGCATCTGAATATGAAATCAAATTAAAATCAGAAGTTTTAGGATAAAGATGATATTGAAAAACAGTTCCTTTTAAATATCTAAAAATTCTCTTAGCAGCAGTTAGATGAGATTCTTTAGGATTTGATTGAAATCTTGCACAAAGACATACTAAATACATTATATCTGGCCTGCTAACATAAATATATAAAAAACTACCAATCATACCTCTATATAACTTGTTGTCAACTGAATTTCCAGTTTCATCCAAATCAAGTTTTATATTAGTACACATAGGAGTTGTAAATGACTTGCTGTTCTCATGTCCAAATTTCTTAAGTAAATCAGTAATGTATTTTCTTTGATTTAAAACATTTCCAAAATCTTTTTGAAATATTTGAAGACCCAAAAAAAATTTAATTCTCCCATCATACTCATTTCAAATTCTTCTTGCATTAATTTTGAAAATTCATGACAAAGAGTTTTATTTGTTGATCCACAGATTACATCATCAACATAAATTTGAACTAATAAAACATTATTTTTCACAGTTTTCTTAAATAGTGTTGGGTCTGCCATACCAACAGTAAAACAATTTTTCAAAATAAAAGAACTTAATCTTTCATACCAAGCTCTAGGTGCTTGTTTAAGGCCATAAAGAGTTTTAATAAGTTTAAAAATAGAATCAAGTTTTTGAGAGTTTTCAAAACCAGGAGGTTGCTGAACATAAAATTCCTCTATTAAATAGCCATTTAAAAAGGAAGATTTAACATCCATTTGAAATAATTTAAAATTCATATAAGATGAATGGGCTAAAAGTATTTTAATGGCTTCTAACCTTTCTATAGGTGCAAAAGTGTCATCATAATCTATTCCATCTTCTTGTTTATACAAGGAATTTAAACAGTTTATCTTCAAGTTCATATCTTACTCTGCCTCTATAGAAGCACTCCATGTCTCAGGATTTTCAGGAATTTCATAAGGAGTCAGAATATTTGAATAGACTCTATATCTGAGGTTTTTCAGATATATTATCTTGCACGATTTCCAGCAACAATAGTTGTCTCCATTAAAATAAGGTGCTCTGACCATCAACATCCCTTCTCTTGTATCAGTCATGATGCTCTGTTATATAATCCTTAAATGGTTCTAGCTTTCTAAGGCTCTATCAAAAGCTCCTCCTTTGTTACCAATTGATGGATCTGAATCTACAGATTATACACAAGAGGGGGGGGGGGGTGAATTGTGTATTTTGCAATTTTTTGATAACTCTTTTCTTGAAAAAGTTCTGTCCTTTATACTTTATCAGATTTTATCGTGCATCGGAAAAAGTAAAATCAAGAACACAAAGATGTATAGTGGTTCGGGGAACAAAAATCCCCTAGTCCACTCCACCAACGCTCTACTCCATGAGTTTGGTGATTTTCATTATATGGTCCTCTTTTCCACAGACTGATTCACAACTGAGTACAAGCAGTTGATACCTTTACAATCCAAGGTGAAACAAATCCTTCTAGTTCAAACACGAACCTACACAGCTTATAACGAGAAGCTGGTTACTCAAGAATAAAAATAATTTCAGAAATAAATTTCCATTTGACCTTCACAATTGCAACAGAATGCAATTGACAACAGATGGATCGACGTCTCTAGAAATATTGATCTTCAAGACGAAGCAGTTCTGAGTTGATCCAGTTGTAGTAGATATAGAGATATAGTTCACAACCTCAGCAGTAGTAGATCCACAGTAGATATTCAATGTAGAACAGGTGAATCTTATATCGAGTTCATTCTTCTTAAACAAACAGAGATTTTACGCTCCTTTTGAATCAGCAAATCAATCGTGGATAGTTTCAATCTCTGTTTTCCACCTATTTCAACAATAGATCGATCACATCCTCATGTACCTGGTGTTTCAGAGAGAACATATATAATAAAACATATCTTCTTCAAATTTAGATCCATAAAATTTTCATTCTGATTCGCGATATTCAAAAATTTGAATTTACAGAGAAGTCGTAGCTTCCCTTAAGACTCGGCATAAAAAGATCATTTTGATTCGATCATAAATCCATTAATAAAACGGCTTTGAATCAGTCAAAGTCGTACTTTAAAAATGACTTTAAATCTAGATTGAAATCCGCCCAGAAAACAGCTTACTGATCGTTGCACCTAAATATCGTCTGTCAAAATTTCTGACGCCAAACGTAAGGTTGATGACGGGGTTGACAACATAAGGTTGAACACAAACATAGGGTTGACAACGTAAGGTTGAGCACAAACGTAGGGTCGACAATGTAAGGTTGAACACAAACGTAGGGTTGATCATCCATACTTTTTCTTCAACACTCAAACGTACGGTAAAAGATCCATACTTTTACTTGATCCATACTTTTCCAAGAATGTATGATTGTTTACAAAAGTAAGGTTGATGAACCGTACTTTTGAGAAACAAATGAATCACATAGAATTTATGTACGGTTCTCCTTCCATACATTTCTGATAACCAAAACATAAGGTTCTTTCCTAACGTAAGGTTGTCCTTTCATACTTTGCTGATAACCAAAACGTAAGGTTCCTTCCAAACGTAAAGATCTCCTTCCATACTTTGCTGAAAATGTATGGTTGTTTAACCACACTTTTCTCTTATATCAAAAATTATACACTCTTTTCATCCTTACACTAAGTTTATCCACGTAGGGTATGAATAGTGATTCCAAAATGCGCTAAAGTAGATTCCATGCTATATTTATCTACGTAAGGTGTGAACAGTGATTCCAGAACACACTAAAGCAGATTGCGAATAAGTAATAAATTATCTTTTTTTCAAGAGTAAAATAAATTAATAAATTCCTACAAAATACTAAATAAAATCATTAGAAAATAACTAAGGGTATTTGTGGGCATCAAAATTATCATAAAGAGACAGAGTATTATTTTCAATAATATCCCCCTTTAAATAATGTTAACATGTATTATTGAAAACAACACTTTTCTCAACAATATCTACCTTCTTAGATTGTGAGGTTCTCTACCAAGACACCCCTCTACACTAGCATCTAAAAATATTCTATAAATCTCATAACATTCCTTTGACCTAGAAAAACCTTTCCCTTCATAAGAAACCCCATATTGGATTAGTTATGGTTGGTCCTCAACTGATTCTTCAATGGACAGACCTTCAAACTGATTTCCTAGATTAATTCTTGGCCTCACCTCCCTAGAGATGATCCAATTGGTTGTACCCTCTACACCCCCTGTGGCCTTCATTACATGAGAAAAAACTTCCACTAAACCTTATTCAAAAGGTATCTAGAGAGACACATTAAGAGAAAATCCAAATCTAGATCACATTGCCCTTATCCCTTAGAACCCCTCTTTATCGAGGGATCAAATTCCTAAACTCACATCCTATGCATAAGAAGATGCCTTGGATGAAAAAGGATGACTTGAAGCTCCCATACCTTCAAACCCCCTAACCCGAGCATGCTCTGCACTAATAAAAACACCAAGCATTTTTTCAATCTTCTAAAAACATCCACTAGTTTTGGGTCAACCTTCCTCGAATGAACCACTTTTTGAGTGGTAACCACTGGCTCCATGTAGCCATCAGATTTCACCTCCTTCTGAATTTCAAAAACCACAAACTCCCAAACATTGCTAGCATGGCCTGACCCCTCCATATTCGTTTTATGAAAATTATTTAAGATACCATGCCTATATACAATCATCAGATGACCAAGATTCTTGTAGGTAGAGAAATAATTGAACCAATTCTCAAAAAACTGGTTTCTTGTATCAAAATTCCTCTATGACTGAAATACAGAAAAAATCAACAGGATTTTGAGATACATATACTTCAACGTAGATTGTCAGATAAATCAGGTGACAGAACAAATGATTTATACTATTATATAATAGTTACCGACCCACTAAATTATCAAGAATTAGAATGATTGAAAGGTTTTGAAATAGGAGGGGAAGTTATAGAAAACTTACCCAAATCATCATTATAGTTGGGTCTCGGTTCATGTGGGAATATTTGGAGAAAGTAAAAAGGAAGAAATAGAATCCATTTTAGACCATGGGGTACTAGACTAAGATAATTTCATATCCTCTTCGGAGAAAATAGAACCATTATTTGTCAATTGTAAAGAATCCTGACCGTTTCATGATCTTGTAAACCCAACGCTTCAAATAACACTCTATCAAATAGGTACACTGATGGATGAAGATGTTTAAATTGTGAAAACAATGTCAGATTTAGAAGATCCAATGCATTCGTGAACTCTGATGCTGAGAGTGTAATCTGCAGAAGTTCATCAAACAGATCAGGAACATTAGGGTATAGAGAGATTTAAGGGAAAGGAGGAAGAAACTCAGGGTTAGAAAAGGGGGATAAGGATTGGGGTCAGACCCCCGTGGAGGGTGACTAAGGTCCCTCCCCCTCTGGTGGAGGAGGAATTGGTACAACGCTCATCATCCTAGGGCATGGAATCATCATCCGACAAAAATTATATTATCATATAAGAGAAATGAAATGAATATACACATCCTTTTCTTAGATTCATTTGAGATTGATAAAATACATTACATTCAATTCTCAATGTATTAACTATTTACTTCATCTTATGAAAATAAAATATATGCTCAATCAATTATTCCTTTGATTTTGAACTCCTGTATATTTACAACACCTTTTAAAATTTACATTCAGTATCATGTACCTCTCAAAACTGAAGAATTAATTTCTATAACATCCATACCTGACAAGCATATTCCATAAAGTTTCATCAAATACTTTAGGTATTTCGGATAATCCCATCATATGGAATATTTATTTCTCCATCCTAAAATCCCTAGGTTTCAATGACCTTTTTTGTATTCATGAAGATACATTATTGAATTTTCAATAAACCTTTCTTATTTTGGTTTTAACTTTTACCCACATGTACTATCCATATATTACTATAATCCAAATATCATTTTCCTAGTTCATCTATTATCAACAATTTGAGAATATCGAGTAGGATTTTCTTGAATTAAATCGTATTCTTAAAACATTTCCATTAATGAAAATCGGATAAATTCCCAAACCAAAATATTTTTTTTCATCTAATTCCTTTGAGACCTTGAATAAATCACTATATTCTTCTATAATAATTTAGATTCAATTGTTGAAAACTTTTAACACTTGGTTACTGAGGAAGGAATTATTTGGCACATTGAATTTTTATTAAGAACATTTCTTTGATAAAAAATATTTCTTAAGAACTTTTCTTATGTTACCAATTTAAGGAGTGGATTACACTAAAATTCTCCTTACAAGGATAAATTACAATGTTTAGCTTAACGAAGATGATGATATTATCTACAATAGAATATTTTATCATCTAAATATCATGTTTTATTATCTATTTAATAAGGAATTTTATTAAATGGGATCCCACTAAAATGATGACACCTTTTTGAAAATTCATCATACTTGTTAATGGGCCAAGATCCATATTTCTCTATGAAAATGACCCCGCTAGTGTGAAACTCACCGCTTAGTTATTTATGTAGGGAATCATCTTAATTATATCATATATTAATATAAAATTGTTGAGCAGACAACCCTTTGTATAATCCATCATATGGGTATAACCAAATCTATTCCTCTAGTATCACAACCCATAGGGATTACCAGCTAAGTGTAAACCAAAGAAAACATAAAAAATGATCTATTCACAAGATAATCTAGGGGTACCCCTATTTGGAATGAAAATACCCAAGGATGATCCAACATAACTCATTACTGAATTTCCTATCACAAGAAAATCTAGTGGCACCCCACTTTGCTGTGAAACTACTCAGTTGGATGATCGAGTTCTTGAAAAGTGTCACTTTCGAAGGAATATCACACTTAGTATTTGAAGGGGTTGTAATCTCATAAGTTTATCTCATGATATTCCCTTTATATTTAAATTCTTCTAGTTATTTAGATTTGAATCATATTCTATCCACAAAACCACTAAGTTCAACCTATATTGATGTGAAACTATTTACACAACCCAAAATTTTGTATTACTCACCCAAAAAATAAAAGCCAAACATATTAATGAATATCAAGATGCATAATATGCATAAGGTACATGAACACTTCATTTAAAGGTTTAGAATTATAAGATATTGAATTTATCTTTATGAGTAAGGCTAGAGTGATAGATAAATAACCCTATCCAGTTTCCAAGACATGGAACATACCTCTGGGAAAGTAGGCACATGAGCCTCAACCTAGATGGTGAGGACTCAGTAAGTGCATCCAAGAGACCTGAGATCAAATCCAGGTGGAAGAATATTTTTTGGTTACTATATTAGGCACTATAGCAGGCACTGTAGCAGCTGGAACTATTCATCTATATAGGCCTTTGGGCCACTGGTTTGGTCCTCGGCTCCTGTAAGGCTTTCGGGCCACCCAAGGCCTTCGAGCCAGTTGTTTCTAAAGGACTTCAGGAAACCTTAAGGCCTTAGGGCCACCCCAAGGCCTTCGGGCCACATGAATGCAGATGTACCAGTCAGACTACAAAGGAAAAGGCTTCAGATGAGGATTCAGGGCAGGCACATTCACTAGAGTAGATCTAACCAAAATTGGAAGAATGGGAGGGTATGGCATTGCCATCGGTACCGGGCCTATGCAAATTTTCATAGGATAGCTAGCCAACCTGCCCTGTGAAGGTTTCATGCTAATATCATGATATATGTTGGGGAGGAGCAGTTCCAAGTTGTCTTGTCTCAGTGATTCCCTCTAAGACCTAAGCGTCATGTAATTGTCTCTAATCCTTCAGGCCTTGTAAGGGTTCTACCTCACCCCTTGAAATGTGGATTATCAAAAATAATAAAAAATGAAGGCCTTTAGGCCATTACAACCTCTAAGAAAGTAGGTTTTCTGACCCCATGTTTCTATGCTTGGGGATACATTACTTAAGAGAGAATATAATTAATCAGAACTCTAATAACCTAATATGCAAAAACTATATTCAACAACCAACTTCAAACTAATAACTTCAATCAAAAAATAAGGTCAAGGTAGATGAAAAACTAAATTAATTATGGAGTCATTCCTAGCATGAAAATGAAGGTATCTATCCTAAAAGAAAATTTATCATATAAATTGTTGGTCTATAAACATTCATAATATAAATAATTTATAACTATAAATAAAATAAGGTATAACCTTTAAATAAATGAACAATTCATATATTTAAACATGAGATAAATATTTATAAAAAATTAATAAATAAAACCTAATTATAAACCATTTTAATTTTTTTATATTTAATATTATGACCATTCCATATTATTGAAGATAAAAATTTTATATTAATTTCAATATGAACACTTTCATATTATTCAATATATAGAATTTTAATTTTAAATATATAATATTATATGAATTGTAAATTATTTATAATCTAACTTATATTAAGTAAAAATTTTATATATTATAAATATTATATATTTAATCATTATTTAAACCTTGATCATTTTAATCATTATTTTTTTAATGTGGATTTAATAATATTCTAATAAATCCACTTTAATTAAAAACAATCAAATTAATTAATTTTGAAAAAATCATAATTAAAATATATACATTTTATATTTTTGTTCTTATTTCATAATTTATAACCCTTTATAAATTATTTCTTATGATTTCAAAATAAACACCTTTATTTCTAAATCATAATAATTCCCATATAATTTTGTTAAATTGTATTTAATTATTAACATTTAATATTTGGGAATAAAATGCTCCATAAAAATTTAATTAATTAAAAATAATTTATAATTAATTAATTTATATACACTTTATAAATTAAAATATCCCAATAAACGTTTATAATGATATATAAACCATATTAATCATTTTAAATGTTAAATTTTTTTTCAACAACTTTAAAATAATTATGTTTACCCTTACGCATAAAGGTATTTCTACATAAGGGAAAATCCTTATACCCTTACGCAGGGCATCTGGAAGCCCTTGCGTAAAGGTAAGTAACTACTTACCTTAACACGACTTAAAATAGTGCACCATATAAAGGTGAATATTACATTTTAAAAAATAATTTTATGCACAATACATAGGATATTACCTTTATATAGCCATCTGGAATCGCTGCGTAAGGGTACTACCATCACGTAGTTGGCTCACGTAAGGGAAATACCTTTACATAGCCTTGTTTTGTGTAAGAGTAAGAATCTAGTTACCTTTATGTGACATTAGAAACAAATTATTACCATTTTGTAACAAAGTTTCACAAAACATTTACATAAGGGTTACAAGCCAAAATACCTTTACATGAACCCTTAACCTAAAGGTAAGGCTTAAGTTTCCATACTTGCAAAATGGTAAATTCAGATAACCCTTACATAAACCAATAGACACAAGGGTAAGACGAGATGGACCTTATGTAGACCACTCTTTATAAGGTTAAAACCTTGGTTACCCTTATGCATCTTATTTGTGTAAGGGTTAGTTGTTGGTTACCTTTATGTATCCTAGGTATGTTAGGGTAAAACATTTTGTGAAATAAAACTTATAGAAACACGAAACAAATCTATTTTTTGATTTCTTCTTCATTTCCACACATGATTTCATAAAAATAAACATATATCCCCCTATTATAACTAAAGTGTTTATTTAGAGTCTAATAACATTTATAAGATCAAGTGGAATTGATTAAAAACCCTTATCCAAGGATCTCCAATAAGACAAAAAAAAGTTGTGTAAAATATTGAAATGAAGAATATGCTATAAATATGGAATACCTTACACGGACGATCCACTAAATTAAATCTTTATCTACTTCATTGTATCATTTTTAAAGAGATCAACATAGTGGAAAAAATAAATATCCCACCTCCATAGGTATCCATAGGCTAAAATGAATCATCCCATGTTTAGATGATACTCACCTTTCTCTGATGACATACTTGAATCTCAGCATGCAAAGAAATAAGAAGAAAGAGAGATTTTGGGTATAAGGAGGTTTGGAAAACCATGAGGAAGTCACCCATATATATCCATCATATGGAAATATAATTTATAATCCTGAAAGATGCTCATTGGGATGTCGCATTTATTGATGCGTTAAAATGCATGAATAAATACCCTGGCTGATATGAGGGCATCATGTGAATTAACTCAAACAAATTTCATCTAAATATGAAATAATTTTATTTAATTATATATGTAAATTATTTGAACTATTAAAATTTGAATTCACCTAATATTTAAAACCTAATTTGATCAAAGGTGGTAGTATGTATAAAATTTTATTTCATTCAAGAATCTTGATATCACATGAACATGATATATCTAAGAATCACATATAGGATTTATATTTAGGAAATACCTCATTTAACATTGAGAGATGAAATCTCATATAAATGTTTTTAGTTTAAGGGGTTCATATGGCCGCATACATCCCCTTGGGGGTTCTCTGGTCTTGTTTGTCAAGATAGCATATGATTTTTGAGATTATGTGGGGATTATTAGAAGTTGAACGAAGTGATGGATAAGAACCAGTATACAATTACTTGTATTGGTGAAATTTCTAACCAACTAATATTTTCTAGGGTATTATAAAAGATTCATTTGAGATCATACTATCATTAGTTGAGGGTGAGTCCTTTAGACATATCTTGTACTACATTTAAGAATAAATATGGTTTATATTGGTACCTTGTGATACTGTTTGGTTCTAAAAACATGTCAACAATGTTTATATAATTGATGATTCATGCCTTCAATATTTATTAGGATACTTTTGTGGTTGTATTTATCGATGATATCCTCATATACTCCTAGTTTGTAGGAGGATCACACTCAACATCTGGAGTCTGTTTTGACTAAAATTAGAGTGTATAGGTTGTATCCCAAGTTTTCAAAGTGTAATTTTTTGTATTGATCAGGTGTTATTATTAGGGAATGTGATAATGAAGGTTGGTGTATCAATAAAACCTAATAAGGTCTAGGTTTTGGTTTCTTATAAATTCCCCAAGAACATCATTGAGATCTAAAGTTTCATAGGAATGTTTGGTTACTACCCGAGGTTTAATCATGAATTTTACTGATTAGTAGCACTATTGTATACCATAAACAAGAAAGGAGTGGATTTAATCAAGTTATATACTTATTAAAGATCCTTTTATGAGGTAAAATATTGGTTTATGACTATGCTAATCTTGATCTTACATGAGTTGTGTAATAATTAGGTCTTGTATTATGATGCATCAGGAGTCATTCTTGGAGAAGTTCTGATACCAGATGGTCTTTTTGTTGCTTATGGGTATAGGTATTTGAGAATACAAGTGAATAACCACCCAAACCATGATATTGAGTGGGAATCAGTGGTTCACACCCTGATATTTTAGAGAAACTATATTTTTGGTGAGAGGTTTGTGGTATATACTAACCACAAGATTCTGAGGTACATTTTCTCACAGCATGACCTGAACCTTTATTAGTGAAGGTGGGTCGAGTATCTACAATCCTTAAATTTTGAGTTTTTGTATACCCTTAGGAATGGAACATAGTTTTTCATGATTTGCATTTATTCATACATTTTATCACCTGTACTATCAAATTTTTAGTCACCGAATAAATAAGTTTAGATTATTAAGTGGGTTTGAAAAAAAATCATAGAATTGGATGTTTTCTCATAATATCAAAATTTGATAGTAGTTTGGTTTTTCTATCATAACATTCATTACATTGATCTAAAAATTAAAAAAATCATTTTTTTTAGGATTCTATGGTCATGGGGATTCAATTCATACAACTGGAATAAAGGCTATATCTAATTCTGAGAGGCTTAATGGAGGTCCATAATGTGAAAATATTTAAGTAAGATAGATTGGACACTCCTATAGTCTTCGGGTCAAAACCTGGGATGATTATAAAGGATGTGGAAAGATAAATTGAAGCCCAAAACATTCAAAAAATTTCAATTCAAATTTCCATGTATAAATTGGTGGTCCATTCAAATTAATGGGATGAAAGAATCTATTATGAACAACTCACCTACACTCATATAATTTTGACTTTTCATGGAACTAACTTGAAACATTTCTCATTAAAAGAACTAATATGACTATTTTAAAAGTTTTTACATCTAAAGATAAATATTTTTTTAGATTAATATCTTTATTTATCCATTTCATTCTTATTTCATATCAAGTACCTCTGAACCCCTTAGTGATTAATCTAGAGTGCGATATTTGATATAATCATGAGATCTTTATTTTTAATCTTTTAAAGGTAATATAATATAATTTTTTTGTTTATTATTAATAATTTATAAGTTTATTTTTTTTAATCTAGTATGATAATTTAAAAATCAAAGGAATAAAAATCATCTTGATTTCATGCATAACTTGGATCATGTGGTGATTTGAGAATGTTGGATTATTCTACCATCTTATCTCTTTCTTGAGCTTTGTTTCCTGAAATGAAAAATTTATTTCAAAACTTGATTCATGATGCCTAATTTGACTCAAAAATTTATAGTTAATGGAATTTCAAATCAGGTTAAATATTCTATTTCTAAAGCATCATTATGCTTGTAGATATTTTTAGTCCATAAGAACTTTCTTTCCCAAGGTAGGTAGTCACTGGGAGTTTACCTGCAATGTTTGGGTTGTATATTGGTCAAGAGGATGGGAGTTCAGGATCATATTAAATTTTAGAGGGGAATTATTTCCTATATTATTTATCTCTTAATGATCTTATACATGTTCATGAATATTTCCCAGTGATAACACAACTACTGGTTAACACTTAACTGCTGAATGTTTGAGGCCATGCCTTAATGGGATCATTAATATATATTATAGGATCTCCATATTTCTTTAACATGGTCATTATACTATGGTTTAAATCCACATATCTAGGAATCTAAAATTTATCTCTATTCAAGGATATGGTAACTATTGTGGAGTTAGGATTATTCCCATGAAAGGGAATTCCTATATATCCTTATTAAGGTAATCAAAACCCACATAGTTTGATGCTACTTAAGGTGTAACATTATACGTTTTATGGTCATGTGATAAGGGAAAATATGATTCCTTTTAAGATAGTGTGACCATAACCTATGGATTGTTGGAAATTAACTCTATAGAATATGTATCTTGGTTAACATGAATCAGAGCCCATATATTTCAGGTTTTTGCTATTTAAGGTTGTGTGATAGGAATTATATATGTAGTTTACTATCATGTTGTATGGACATATACTATGAATTTTAAAGTCATATATATAGGACTAATATGAGAAGGGTTCCCGACAATGATTAGATTGGAACTCACATAATGTGACTCTTTTTGGTCGATCAAGGTTATTTCTAACTAAACAAGAGAGAGTTCACTATGACTCATAGGGAATGGGACCCATTGAGGAATAATAGTTCACAAGGAATATTACCGTTTGTGGATTAGCCACTCTATGGGAATGTGGACCTTTTTGAATAGTATCTAATGAGGAATATTTTACTTTGAGAAAAAATATCTTGTAGGAAATATAGCCCTTTTAGGAAGGATTAATAATTAAGAATGTGGCCCTTTAAAGAAGGTTTCATGGGGGATATGACCTCATGAGGATAAGTTATGGATTATGAATGGGATTCCCTTTTATGTGTATAGATCATTAATAGATCATAAAAATGATACCATTAATGGTTTCATGATTGGGGCTTACACCTAAAGAGAGACACATGTCATTGGGAATCAACAAGGATATATGTGGTTTATACACATATGATGCTTAGAGCTTCCAAACCTAGTAAATGAATCAGGTGAAGTCAGTTTTCAGAGATTCCACCTAATACAAGCTCGACCATGGTATAACCTTGTCTCATTGAGTATAACAAAGGGATGATATAATTAACGGGTAATTGGATATGGCTTACCCATATAAATGAGGAACATATATTCATGGATCATTGAGTAGACTAGGTATTCCAAATGGAATCTTGGGAAATTAAGATGAGAATATTGATACAGGAGGAGTTTCATTGATATCCTCATGATATGGACCCTAATTATCAAGGTAATAAACGTTTATGATTACTTTGAGGGTCCTATCAGTTAAAGAGGATTTCCTAAGGGAGGTATTTTATTAAGGAGAATTATTACCCTAGATGGAGGCTAAGGAGAAGTATCTCTCTGGTTGGAGGTGAGGGAAAAGTGTCACCCTGGCTAGAGTCCAGGGTGAATTTTCACCCTATATAGGGACTTGGGAAAAGTTTTTCCCTAGTATACTGGCTAGGACAAGGTTTCATGCTAGTATGGACCTCCTAGGGTGACTTAAGGGAGTGTGTTACCTTAGAGCTGCACTCTCAAGGTGATCTGGGTGAATGGTGCCTTGGTTCCCTAGTTTAGTTCATTTGGTAGGGAGTCCTTCAGCCTATATTAGTATAGAATATTTTTTTTATGATTATGTTATAAGTTCAATTTCTAAAAACTAACATTATAAATGATTTTTTATGTTGGTTAATTTTTAACCAACATAAAAAATAATTTGCGTTTATCTTTCATGTTAGTTATTATATAACTGATGTGAAAGATATATTTTTTACATAGATTGAAAAAGTAACCGATGTAAAAAACTATGTTATAACATTGTTTTTTTAAAATATATGTACACAACGTTTTAAAAACCATCATATTATTATTTGTTGAGCATTCAATTACACCTTTTTAGACCCGTATTATTTCTCCCAAAATCAAGGAATTGATCTTTTCTACCATTATTACTCATCATTCCAACCCTTATTAATTCCACTTGCATCACCATTATCGCCACATTATCATTATTTACTATCCAATGATTCCACTTCTCTCTGATATCTCTTTCTTGTTTGTATTTATTATTCTGATTTTCCTGGAATTTTTGTTATGTTTAATTTTTTGAATGTTGTTTAGGGACTGTTTTTTACTTGAATGATATCTTTAACCACATCTATTTGACATCACTTTGTGGTTTTCATTTTAAGTTTAAATTATTCACACATTTAAGGTTTTTTATATTGATGAATGCATGTTTTGAGATTATAGTTTGATTAAATGATTATTGAATGAATTAGTGTTATAAATAATATTAATTTAATAATTAATGGGTTTCTAAGGTATGTTGTTTTTCTATAATAAGAACGTGTTTTTTGAATTTATAGTGAATTATAGAGTTTGAATATTGAATATTGATAATATATATTTAGATGATCATGCCGATTACATGATCGTATTATGATGAAAAACATTCTAAATTCTACACAATCATGTATTAGATGCAAGATAGATTGCATGATGATATTTCTAATAGGGATATAATTTTATTTTATTTTATTATTTATTAAAACCCCTTATACTGAATTGTGAAAAAATTAGTATTACATTGTATTGATTTTAATATGTTATTCGTGTATATTTTAAATGCCATGAATACTTATTAATTTCTAACTTGAATCATTTTAATTATTTTATTTATTATATAATATGAAACATTTTTAAATATTATAATTATTCTAATAATTTTAAATTAAAATGATTGGGATACCATTTAAATGTTTTTTGTTTGGAATCTGTTTTTAGTGATCCTAATGAGTAGGTTTTCTCATTCACCCTTACATGTAAATTTTTTTAAATGTGTAGGCATGTATTTTGATTCTTTATCATGTTTTTTAATCTCATTTTCCCACTGTCTAATATTTGTCCCTTTATATAATAATATTTCTTTATTTAATTTGAAAAAAATAAATATATAATTGTGAAATTAAATAATAAAAACAAGGGATAACTGTGTTTTTTTATGGCAACCTTTTAAAATTAATGTCAATGTTTCCTTACCATTCATTTTGTTGATTTTTTAGGAAAGGATTATAATCAAATATATTCAATGTGATAATTTTTTATGAAATATGTTGTCTTTCTTTTATTTTTACAATATATTATGTTTTTTTTATTTATAAAAGAAAATTTGAAATTAAATTTTAAAATATAATAAATTATTTTCAATTCTTGAATTTTGTTGTAGATACTAATGATTCCTAGTTGGATTACTACTCTATGAACAAGTTACAATCTTGAGGAAGGCATTGATGTTTTTTGGAATTTTCAAAATGAAAGGTTCAAAAAAAGACCTATTTTTCAGTCCTTGTTTAAAATGTTTAAATATGAAAAAGTTGAAAATAATAGAAATCAAATATCATTTAATTTTTCATGGTTTTATTAAAAGTTACATTCCTAATATTTTTCATGGTTAAATTGGGAATAATTCAAGATCTAATTATAATGATGATTTTCATGATGATAATTCTGATAAAATTGATGAAATGATTCATGATATTAAAGAAGAGGTAATTGGGAAATCCATGATAATTGAGAATATATATATATTGATGTTGAAAAACCAATGTATCCATGTTGTATAAAATATATGGTTTTATAAATGGTTTTAATATTGATTAATTTGAAGGAAAAAATGGATTGAGTGATAAGAGTTTTATAAAGTTTATACATCTATATAAATACATACTTCCTAATGACAATGATCCTCCAGATTCACATTACAATGAAAAAGAAATATTATACCTGATGAGTTTAGGGTATAAGAAGATACATTCCTACCCGAATGACTACATTCTTTATAGGAATTAATATGAATGTCTTTCATAGTGTTTTAAATGTGGGACATCATGGTATAATTTGAATAAAAAATCATAGGTTGATAGCAGTTAAAAAGACTCATACTAAGAAAATTTTTTATCTTCTTATAACTCATCATTCAAATCATTTATTTATAAATTCAAATGATCCCAAAATGTTAAGACGACATGTAGATGAGTGAATATATGATGGAAAGTTACATCATTGCGCTAATTTTCTATAGTGTAAGAAAATTGATCAATAGTTTTTTATATCCATAAATAATGTTAGAAATATCATATTTGGGATTTCCATATATTAAATTAATCTACATAGAAGACATTGTAGAAAAAATAATTCCTAGCCTATTTTGTTGATAATTTACAACATATATCTTGAAATTTTTTTGAATAAAAACTATATCATATTAAGTTTAATGATTTTTGGACCAATACATCCTAAAATTGATATTGATGTTTTCTTATCACCATTAATTGAGGATTTCAAAATTTTACAAGAGAAAATAATTTGAGTTTATGTTTCTTATATAATTGAACATTCTCAACTAAATTAATTGATTATATTCATTATAAATGACTTCCCAACCTATGGAAGTTTGTTTGGATGTAGTGTTCAGGGGAATAAAGCTTATCCAATTTTTGAAGAGTAAACATCATATTATCAACTACACCATGGGAAAAACATTATACACGAGTCATATAATATTTTTGTCTATAGTTTACTCTTATAAAATTTTATAAAAGTTATTATATGGATTATATAAATTTGAAATTTCTATAAAACCCTTTTCAATTGATTAATATTTTGAGAGGGTGAAAACATTGATGTCACATTTAAAAAGACAAAAAAATATGGTAATGATAGAAATTTTTGGAAGAAATGATCAGTATTTCTTGAGATTACATATTGAAGATATCATGAGGTTAAAATAAAATTTATGTCATGCATGTGGTGAAGAATATATATGAATTTTTTATTGGAACATTGTTAGATATTAAATGAAATACTAAGGATTGTTAGAATAAAAGATTGAACTTAATCTAAATGGAAATAAGTTTAGACTTATCTCCCACTCCTAATGGAAGATGAACATACCTGAATGAAAATTTTTATAAATTATCCAAAAGGAAGAAAATTAGTTTTTGTTATTTTCTCCATGGTATCAAAGTGCCATAGGGTTATTCTTCAAATATTTTTTTTAACTAAGATATTTGAGGTTGATAGGCATGATAAATCATGATTGTCACATTATGATACAATGAATCCTACCAGTTTCACTACTTGTAATACTACCCATCCAAGTTCTAATAATATTCAAAAAGGTTTATTATTATTTTTAATTAAATTATAATAAAATTTTTGATCTGAATTCATTGAAAAATTTATAGAATGATGTTGTTTTTATACCTTTTCAACTAGAAATGTACATTCCTCCATCTTTTTTTGATATCATGGTGCATTTAATGGTTCATTTTACATGAGAAAAAAATATTTTTAGAACTATATATCTATGTTTCATGTATCCATTTGAAAGTTATATGAAGATATTGAAGGGATACATTAATAATCTGTATCAAACTATGGCCTCTATTATTGATAAGTATATTTCTAAGGAGGTTTTAAAGTTTTGTACAAACTATGTGTGTGTAGTGGAGAATATCATCTTTTCTACATATCTCCATGAATGAGTCAGTTTTGGGGGAAATGGGACCTATGGATTAAATGTAAAATCATTGAAAAGTGAAAAAAATAAATAAGGTACATTTATACATCTTGAATAACATAGATCATACTAAAATATATATAACATTTCATATTAATGTGTTAAAACGATGTTATCCAAATAAGAAAAATATGTAGATATTTAATGAGCACATTGTTTTACCATGGTTTAAAGAGACTATGAATGATAGATCAGATGCATTAAAAACATTGATATGGTCTGTGGTTGACCCTAGTTTAAATTTGATAACATGATTTGAGTATGATATTAATGGTTATACATTCTATACCAAATAACTGGATAAAAAAAGAACCATTAAGAATAGTACTGTATTGGCATTTGAATAAAAATGTATTTTTAAGTGATAAAGATAAAAACCCCATCTTTGTGTAAAGTGACTATTGAGAAATTATTAAAAAAATATAAGAGATTGATTACATCAACTTTCAAGTTCTAGTGTTGCAAAAGGGTTATTGATTACAAAAGTGTTATACATGATGAATTTAGTATGACACTAGTTAATCTGAATATATTGGAATACAAAACCGATCCTTTTATCATGGAAACACATGAAATACAAATTTTCTTTGTTATTGATCCATAAAAAGTAATGTGGTCTTCCATTTTAAAAAGAAAAAATATTTTGGGGATAAAAAAATTGACGATGATGCTGATTTATATGAGATCCCTTTTTCCATGAAAATATTATCATAGAATGTTGATGAGCATATTATATTCAAGGATTATGCCATATGGAATGATAATGAGGAAGGAATATGTGGAACAAACCCTTTAGTAATTTTTGAATATTACAGGTAACATATATTTATTTCTTGTTTACCTTTTTAAATTTCATAAAATGTTTGATATATTAGTTTTCTTTTTTACTTGAAATACATATTTTAACAAATATGATAAATTATTTTTTTATATTAGTTTATTTTTATTTATATCATTTTTTAATTATTAAAATTTATTTGTAATTGTAGGATTTGTATAATTTATTTAATTAATATTTGTTCCATTTTTTATATTATTTTATAATTCATAAATATTTTCAGTATTCGTTTGACATTGTTAACATTTAATGAATAAGATAAAGAATATTATTATTATTATTATTATTTTTAACATTATTTTTAACTACTCTAACGAATATGATGAAGAGTGTTTTTTTGTATTTTTTTTGTGTTTATAATATTTTAAAATTTTTATACACCAGTTTGATTTGTATAGTATTTTTCTTAATTTTTGTTTTTTTTCTATCATTTCAACTCTCCTTAATTTTTTCGAAATTTTAGTTAACTAATTTAAAAAATATGAATAAAAAAGCGTTTACTTTAGTTTAATTTATGTTGGATCATTTTTCATTTTTCATTTAATTTTATATGTAATATTTGGATTTGTATATTTTTATACTAATTATTTGTTAATTTTATTTTTATGTTAATATCATATCAAATAACTGAGTCACCTCGAGCACCTGAGGATGGCAATACACATACTTCTATTGAAGAGCCTCCTCATCATTCTATATATGATTTATCCACTTCCATAGTGGTAGAGAAGGATTATAGGGGTGATAAACATTGTTATGCACATTTAATGAAATTTTCAGTTTCCCATACCTAGGACCAGTGGATATATGTTGAGTTTGATGATAATGATAGTACTAGGGGTGTAAATTAAAAATAATTTAGTTTTTTTTTTGAAATCCATGATTTGTCTAAAGTTATCATCATGATTTGTGATTGGAAAAGTGTTAACAAAGAGAAAATATCTCAGTTATGGGAGATAAATTTGGTAATATCATTTATTATTATTTTAATTATCATGAAAAGTTTGTAATAGTATAGGTTTTCCCCTTATTATTAGTTGGAATATGATATACCTTACAGTATAGAAGTTAGTTAGAAAATTTATCTTTGGATACTAGTATATAGAGGGATTTTAAATCAACCCTCACATTAGTTTTCATTTTTGGGGAAAAATAGAATAAAAATCCATGTGATATATATCATTTTCTAGATGAAGATACATATAAGTTGTTTGTTAAAAGTTTATGGTAAGTGAAATGTTATATTTTGAAGCTTTTACTATATTAATTATAATATGAATTGTTTTTTATCCTTAATTTATAGAAATTGAGGATATCTCATTAGTATATACAATAAAAATATATATACACTCATAATTTATCTTTTGGAGGGTATATGTTATTGGAAGAACAAATTATTGTCTAAAATTTAAAAAAAATGAGAAATAGGTATTTAGGAAATATAGAGATCAACCCTTCTCTCCCAGCAAGACATGGAAAGTGGAAGAGGGACCGAATGAAAAAATTGAAGATATCTTATTGAAGAGTTGAGGAATATAGCTGAGAGGATTATAAAGAGTTATTTAAGTAATTCAATTCATTTCAAATCTTTATATATTGCGATTCACTAATGAATTATTCAATTTTTCTAGATAGGAATCCATTGAGGAGTAAAGAACACAGGGGCCTTTAAAATTGAGGGTAGTAATGATATTATTGCTACTACATTGGGAATTACCAACCACCAAAGTATCTTATAAGGGTATGAGGTGAGTCTATCGGTCAAAAAAGAATTTGGTTGATCTGGAGCTTCTTCAAAGGAGAATTTATATAAAGGAAAAATATAATATTTAAAATCTGAAGTTTATGATATGGGTTAGATGATGAAGGATATGATTAGAGCATCCATATATTTTATGTTTTTAAACATGAAAAGATAGTTTCAGGTTGTAGATCCCACTCCACCTTCATCTTCATATCCCACTCTTTCACCTCCACCTTCATATTTAACTCCTACACCACATCCACAACTTCTCATATATTGTGAGTGTAATGTACCGGACCTCTCCGGCCCATTCCTTTGTCAAAAATAAGGTCATGAAGTGTTATGGAGGGTAAAATGGACTTTTCCCACACTTTCCAGAATTTTGAAACTACACGCGTGTAATTTGAGTACACCCCGTGTACCCCCATGCTGAGTATACCCCGTGTTGAAGGCCGTGTCCTTGCCGTGTGAAATAAATGGGTACACGCCGTGTATCCAATACTACATGCCGTGTAGTCTCTCCCCTCGTACACGTTACCGTGTATTGACTGGTCAACGACCATGTTCTGTGTTGGAGTCGTGTGAAATAAATGGGTACACGCCGTGTGTCCAAACTACACACCGTGTAGTCCTTCCCCGGGTATGCATTACCCTCAAATCGTGTGTTGACCAGTCAATGGCCGCAGAGCCATGTTGGAAGCCGCGTGGAGACCGTGTGAAATAACCGAGTACACACCGTGTACCATAAAGTAGACGCCGTGTACTTTTTCTTTTCTCGCCTATAAAAGGAGGGGTCCCCTCCTCCTTTTCAACACACCCCTCTCCTCCCCTCTCCTCTGAGCAGAGCTCTCCCAAAAGACTCGAAGGCTCCTTTTTTCTTCCATATCTTCTTAGTCCGAGATCCGATTTACGATCCATCAGCGGCCACGGGATCGTAACGACGAGGTGGAACTTCTATGCTTAGATCCATTGTCTTTCTTTCAGCCTTTCCTTTCCAACTTCCACACGAGGAGGTTTTGTCGGGTTTCTACAGAAATGACGGATGCCGATGAACGTCTTCTAAAGTTGATCCGAGGAAGCGTTGTGATTAGAAGCTATTGAGGTAGGGATCTTACCTTTGTCTCTCTAATTTGTGCATCATGCGGGGTGGGTTTCCTCTTGTTTTATGAAACACAGTCAAACCGGTTTAATGAAGACATTAACTGGCTTATATAACGAGGATGGGAAGATTGTGATTACTGTTACTTTACTTTTTATATCCTGTGATATTATGTTGTGAATTTAATAGGCTTATGCCTACTGAAAATCACGGTTGTTGGGGGCCTTTTCTTGCACAATTAAATGTTGCATTATCTTCTAGACCGTTTTTGTGAATGGAACCTTGTTGAATGTGGAATTTGGTTAATCAAGTAATGTTGGCTGATTAAATGAAAATATGGAACCCTTGTGTGATCATCCCGGTTAAACAAAAATGGAATAATGAACATGTGGGTGTTGGATTTGATACATAGCATGTGATGGGGGTGTTTTTTGGGTTGTTGTGGATCGGGTGAGCAGCAGGGCTACGATTGACTTGGTTTTGGGTTGGTGTGAATGTTATGTTAGTGATGGGAAGTAGAGCTGTGATAAATTATATTAAAGGGGAAATGATGTACGATATGTTTGTGGTTATGGTAGTTGGAAGCGGGGCTGCAGGGATGGGTTTGAGTGTGAACGAACTATGGGTTGTGAATAATAAATAAAAAGTGGAAGAGTTAATGAACGGTGGGGCATGGTAATGGAACGAGATTAATAATCAATGGGTTGGTTGGTTGATAAGAAGGACTTGGTTGTGTTCCTTGTGTTTTCCTAACTTGATTTGTGGATGGCAGGGATATGTTTTACGAACGATCGATGTGGTTGGTTGTGTATAGTTTCCCAGTAGTTAAGGAACTAAATAAACTAATTCTGCTGAAACGTGAAAACCTAAATGGGGTTGGGGTTGTTTGTTGTATGCATGCTTCGTGGTAGCAATGCCGAGGCACATGCTCAATTTCTCTGTTTAGAAGCCATAGGTTGGGCTGAGTGTTTGGTATATATATATATATATATCTATATCCTTGTGTTTTGACGCAACCTACCCAAGTTGAGCACTTAGTGTCGAACACTCCCATTTCATGGGAGAGGGTGTTTTCCCACAGTTACTAGCTCATTCCTACTCCTTCTTCCCTAGGCTGTGATGGCTTGATGAGACCTTAAAACTAAGACCCTTCAGGTAGGTTTCGATTGGGGTGGTTTTAGCCCAAGACTCTTCGGGCAGGTTTTACTATTTCCCAAGAATCTTCAAGATGAGGCCCAGGTGTGTACGGGCGGGATAGGTGGTTGTGAGGCCCAGGTGTGTGCTGGAAGTATACCTGGTTGTAAGGCCCAGGTGTGTGTGGGCGGGATATGTGGTGGTGAGGCCTAGGTGGGTGTGGGCGGGATGTGTGGTTTGTGAGGCCCAGGTGTGTGCGGGCGGGGAGAGTGTGGCAGCATCAGGACGTTCGCCGTTAGGAAGAGTAGCTAACTAATGGGAAATGGTGCGGGGTACCCAATACTTTTTTTCTTATATACTACTACCTGTTGTGACTGTGTTTTGGTGAGTGTGGCTGGTGAGGTTGGGTGGATAGAATTCCTTGTTAGGTTTTGGTTTCTTCTGCTGTTCTCACGGGACATTAGGATGTCTCCCCACTTGTGCATGAGAGCTTTAGGTTTCTTTGCTGAGTATAATCGTATGCTCACACTACGTTTACTTTCAGGTTTACAGGAGGACTACCAGGGCCGTGTGGGACCCTACTAGTTGGATAGTTGGAGTTTTTGTAGTTTTTGTACTCTTGTTTTCTTTTGGTATTGTACTTTTGAGATTTCTTGTACTTGGACCTTGTTATAAAATTGTTTAAACATGCATGTGGGATTGGTTTGGGTTTATTTCTATACACTTTTTCTTTTCCTTTTTGGTGGTTGACTTGTCCTATTTTCCTGATCTTAAATAATAAAAGGGTAATGCCTACCATATTTGTGAAAACTCAAACCCTTGGTGCTAGTCGCCAACCCGGGGCCTACTGGAGGCGGGACTCGATGGTCATTATCTCCCTTTCACCATTTCCATCTCAGGAGGGGCATCTTTGGTGGGAAGGGGTCATGAAAGAATGGTATTAGTGGTGATTGTTGAGAGATAGGATGGAGTCTAGAGTTAGGCACAGTAAGGATTACATGGGATGGTAGGGCAACAGTGTTGGTTAATCTTGGTGCGTGACATAGGCCAGGGAATACTGGCTAGGACATGGGATTTTAGGGCCCCCCGTGATCCGATGCAAGGACTCTGAGCCTACCGAATGACCAAGTGAGACCACATTGATTGCAGGGTAGAGACCCTAGGGAAGGTACATGCATCATCATGATTGTGTTTTACTTGATTTGGGTGTTCTGGGAAAGAAATTGAAATAAAATGATAAAATAAAACATTGAGTTTTTCCTTACTACTTGGGCTTAGGTGATCTCTGTTTACCGTATAGTTATGGCACCTGGACTTCATCCCCGGGTGGCTCAGACGGCCGAGGCCCAGTAGATTCAGGTGGTCGATCAGTTGAGGATTGACTGAGAGGAGGAAGATATCCAGTGGAAGAAGACTCTCCGTTCTTTTCAGCGGCAGACCCTCAAGAAGTACGAGGGTAGTACTTTAGATACGGAGACGGAGGGGTGGCTTGAGGAGCTAGGGATCTCTTTTACCTTGATCCGTGCTCTGAGGGAGTACAGGTTTCACCTAGTAGTCAGTCAGCTGAGAGGTGCGGTGAGTTAGTGGTGGATTCTCTACCTTGGAGAGAGGATAGAGGCAGATGTTCCATGGGCTGACTTTGAGAAGGAATTCTGAGGGAATTCCTTTCTTCCATGATCAAGGAGGAGAAGCGGCAGGAGTTACTCTCCCTTCAACAGGGGAGTATGTCAGTACGAGAGTTGGGGATCAAGTTCAAGGATCTCTTATTCTTTTCTCCGGATCTCTTTCCGGATGAGGAGTCTCAGGTGAGAAGTTTGGAGAAGGTGCTTCGTCCATCGCTCCAGTATGTTGTCACCCCGTTCACCCTTCTGACGTACTTGGCAGTACAGAAGAAGGCATAGGTTGTAGAGAGGATGCACTCACAGGGAGGTTCACCACGTGACGGGATCCAGCTAGGTTCATCGAAGGGGAATGCAGTCAGCAGCAGGTCTCCTGTGAAGGGACCTTCAAGGTTCCGGATAGTGGGGAGCAGGCCCCAGCAGTTCCAGTTCAGATCTTCAGGTCCTTGTCCCTTTTTCACAAGCCCAGGACCGAAGTATTTTTCCTGTGGAGGTTTCGGGCACATTCAGAGTCGGTGCCCGACCCGAGCTTAGTACGGTGGAGGTGGGCAGGTTCAGCGCCCACCTCAGCAACACCAGTTTCCGGCGAGGCCCTTCCAACAGCAGCAGAAACATGCTCCTCCGAGGACAGACTTTGCGGGAGGAGGCCGACCTCAGGGTGCTCCTCAGGGACCTCGACCAGGGCGTGTTCGGGGAGGTGGACGACATCAGAGAGGCAGAAGAGCTGGGTGTGGACATTTTCACGAAGCAGAGTTGGCAGCTCCAGCAGGACTAGAGGTGGTGCGAGGTATGATTTGTTTGTTCAGCACTCTCGTTTCTACTTTGTTCGATCCAGGAGCTTCGCACTCCTTTGATGCACCTGGTCTAACCCATGCTCTGGGACTAGATATAGAGAGACTTTCCATACCACTGGTGCTAAGTACACCAGTTTGAGGCCAGACCAGCATATCTTGTGTTTTCCTGGGATGTGGGCTGACGTTGGGACCACATCCATCTAGTGGGGACCTTCTTCTGTTACAGATGCAGCCATACGATGTCATCCTAGGCATCAACTGGTTGTTTTCTGTTAGTGCTGTTATCGGCTGCTTCCGGAGAAGAGTCGTGTTCTCTGACGTGGACGGGCAGCGTGTAGCTTTTGTTGTTGAGAGGATCTATCAGGTAGGAAGTCGGCATGTGGAGCCTCTCATTTCTTTGTTAGGAGGGTTATCAGGGTTTCCAGCTGATACATAGATGATGGATATCCCAGAGGTTGTTGGGGAGTTCCTCGATGTCTTTCCCAAGGAGGTTGTGACTCTACCCCCCCCCCCCCCCCCCGACGTGATGTTGAGTTTGGGATAGAATTACAGCCTGGTGCCCGTCTGATTTCGATGGCCCCGTATCGGATGGCACCTTCAGAGCTGTGGGAGTTGTGGATTCAGATTGATGATCTGATGGAGAAGTGTTTTGTTCAACCCAGCGTGTCGCCATGGGGTGCTCTAGTTTTGTTCAGGAAGAAGGCAGATGGTGGTCTCAGGCTATGCATAGACTACCGAAGGTTAAACCAGGTAACAGTCAAGAACCATTACCCCCTCCCAAGGATATACGATATCTTCGACCAGTTGAGGGGAGTAGGTTGGTTTTATAAGATTGATCTACGGTCGGGATATCATCAGCTGAGGGTGAAGGACCTTGACATCTCGAAGACAGATTTCAGGTGCAGGTATGGGCACTTCGATTTTGTAGTGATGCCGTTTGGAGTTACGAATGCACCGGCTGTGTTCATAGGACTTATAAACTTTGTCTTCCGAGAGTTTCTGGACCGGTTCGCAATTGTGTTTATCGATGACATCCTGATCTACTCAAGATCAGAGGAGGAGCACGTTGATCATCTTAGGGCAGTCTTGGAAGTCCTTCGACACCACCATATTTACGGGAAATTGTTGAAGTGTAAGTTCTTGACATAAGAAGTAAACATCCTTAGGCACGTAGTGTCTCAGCATGGAGTGTTAGAGGACCCGTCGAAGGTGGAGGCAGTTGTTTCTTGGGCGGCACCCAAGAGCGTGGGGGAAGTTCGTAGTTTCCTAAGGTTGGCAGGTCACTATCGGAGGTTCGTTTCAGACTTCTCTAGAGTTTCTGCTCCATTGACATATTTTACTAGGAAGAACCAGGTCTTATTATAGAGCGAGCAGTGCCATAAGGCTTTCAACTACCTGAAGGAGAAGTTGGTCAGTGCTCCCGTACTCAGGTTTCCAGAGGAAGGGTTGTTGTATGAGGTGTTTTGTGATGCTTCTGGCCTTGGTCTAGGGTTCGTGCTGATGCAGAAGAAAGGAGTGATCTGTTATGGGTCTAGCAAGTTACGCCCTCACGAGCGTAACTATGCCACCCATGTCCTAGAGCTTGCAGTAGTAGTGTTCGCACTGATGTTGTGGCGACATTACCTCTTTGGGGAGCGATTTGTGGTCTTCTCAGATCACAAGAGCTTGCTTTATATCTTCTCCCAGCATGACCTGAACTTACGGAAGAGAAGATGGGTTGAGTTTCTCCAAGAATATGACTTCGAGATCTCTTACAATGATGGTAATGGAAACATTGTGGATGATGCCATGAGCAGGAAGTCGCATAAGGAATTGGTTCAGGAATATGATGATGCTTGGAAGGTAATGGGAGAGTTGGATGCCATGCACTTGGATGCAAGGGTAGAAGGTGTGAGAGGCTGTTTGTTTCAGATGAAGGTGTAGTCGTCCTTGTTGCAGCAGGTGGAGGAGTCTCATTTGGGGGACTCCGAGGCGGAAGTGATGCGGGATCGTGTCGATTAGGGGAATGCTCCAGAAGGATGGTTAGAGGACAGCCGTCATCAGATGCTTTTCCATGGAAGTTTTTTTGTCCTGAAGGCAATGCATTAGGGAGTACTCCATGAGTTCCATAGCTCAGCCTTGGTGGTATATCCAGGAGTTTCAAAAATGTACCAAGGCCCGAGGGAACAGTTTTGGTGGCCCGGGGTGAAATGGGCAGTGGCAGAGTTTGTGGCTAAATGCCTAGTGTGTCAGCAAGTGAAGGCTGAACACTGTGTTCCCAGTGGTTTGTTGCATCCTTTAGATGTCCCCGAGTGGAAGTGGTATGACATCTCAATGGACTTCGTCCCAGGACTACCTAGAGCTTAGGGTGGATATGACGCTATCTGGGTTGTGGTGGATCGACTGACGAAATCAGCTCACTTCTTAGCAATTAAGGAGTCAGGCCCGGTGAGTACCTTAGCACAAAGGTATGTAGACTAGGTGGTGCGTTTTCATGGAATTCCGAATACCATCGTCTTAGACCGGGATACTCGGTTTACCTCACGAGTCTGGAGGGGGTTACAACATGCTTTTGGAACCCAGCTACGCCTTAGCACTGCTTTCCACCCCCAGACCGGTGGGCAGACATAGCGGACTATCCAGACATTAGAGGACATTCTATGAGCTTGCGTTCTGGATTTCAAAGGATCATGGGTACGACACTTCCCTTAGCAGAGTTTTCCTAAAACAACAGCTTCCACTCTACTATTGGCATGGAACCATTTGAGGACTTGTATGGAATACCATGTCGTTCACCCATTTGCTGAGCAGAGGTTGGTGAGATAGGTGATCTTGGGGCAGAGGTAGTGCAGAGCACCACAGAGAAGGTCCAGCTTATTCGTGAGAGGATGAAAGAGGCTCAGGACCGACAGAAGTCTTATACATATTGTCGGAGGAGGCCCTTGGAGTTTGAGGTGGGAGATCATGTTTTCTTGAAGGTTTCCCCTTGACGGGGGCAACAAAGGTTCGGGAAGGGGAGTAAGCTCTCCCCTAGGTTCATCGGACCTTTTGAGGTGCTGAGGTGAGTCAGCGAGGTGGCATATCAGCTAGCCCTGCCACCTCAGTTGGAGAAGGTTCATGACGTCTTCCACGTCTCCCATCTTCGTCAGTACTTACACGACGACTCTCACGTTATCGACTGGAGAGAGTTAGATATGGGAGACGACGCAACCTTCGAGGAATGACCAGTCAGAATTGAAGATCGTAAAGAGAAGGTGCTCCGAGGACGATCCATTCCATTGGTTCGTGTGTTATGGAGGCATGGCGGCCTTGAGGAGAGAACTTGGGAGTGGGAGACCTAGATGCACGCTCAGTACCCGGAGTTGTTTTGACTTGTGTTTTCCCCTTGTTCTTCTAAGCTTTGTGTTGATGTTATACTCTGTACCTTTGATGTATCGAATTCTTGTCTTGTCGGTTATGAGACCTTTTGTTTCATTGTTCTCTGGGAGTGTGTAACATGTCTGGGCATGTGGGGAAGGGAAAACCTGATCCTTAATCGAGACACATTAATCCGGATGCGATTGAACCCATGCAGGCGAGTCAGTGCCGCCTAAAGCGGATAATATCTCGACATAGGAAAAGTAATTTTCCCAAACCACATGTTCGGGTAGTGTGTGGGTTGTGCGGTGTTGTGGGCAGTGTGAGTTGAAAAATCCTAATGTATGGAAGTGGGAAGACCTGATCCTTAATCGAGATGCATTAATGAGGATGCGATTAAACCCGTGCAGGCGAGTCAGTGCTGCCTAAAGAGGATAATATCTCGACATAGGAGAAGGAATTCCTAACACCTATATTTAGGGTTGGTGGTTGGGTTCCTATTATAACAATATCCCTAAGAGGTATCTTGTTGGGTTCGTCTGGGATGGTTTTAAATTCTCAGGGACGGGATTGTTTTAAGAGGTATCTGATGTAATGGCCCAGACCTCTCCGGCCCATTCCTTTGTCCAAAAGAAGGTCACGAAGTGTTCTGGAGGGTAAAATGGACTTTTCCCACACTTTCCAGAATTTTGAAACTACACGCCATGTAATTTGAGTACACGCCATGTACCCCCTTTCCGGGTATACCCTGTGTTGAAGGCTGTGTCCTTGCTGTGTGAAATAAATGGGTACATGCCGTGTATCCAAAACTACACGCTGTGTAGTCACTCCCCGCGTATGCATTACCATGTGTTGACCGGTCAATGGATGTGTGCCGTGTTGGAGCCGTGTGAAATAAATGGGTACACACCGTGTGTCCAAACTACACGCTGTGTAGTCCTTCCCCGTGTATGCGTTACCCTGAAACCGTGTGTTGACCATTCAACAGTCACAGAGCCATGTTGGAAGCCGCGTGGAGACCGTGTGAAATAACCGAGTACACGCCGTGTACCATAAATTACACACCATGTACTTTTTATTTTCTCGCCTATAAAAGCAAGTATCCCCTCCTCCTTTTCAACACACCCCTCTCCTCCCCTCTCCTCTAAGCAGAGCTCTCCCAAGAGACTCGAAGGCTCCTTTTTTCTTCCATAACTTCTTCGTCCGAGCTCCGATTTACGATCCATCAGTGGCCACGGGATCGTAATGATGAGGCGGAACTTCTGAGCTCGATCTGTTGTCTTTCCTTCAGCCTTTCCTTTCCAACTTCCACCAGAGGATGTTTTTCCGGGTTTCAACAGTAGTGAAGGACACCGACGAATGTCTTCTAAAGTT
Organism: Viscum album; assembly: GCA_963277665.1. NCBI lineage: Eukaryota > Viridiplantae > Streptophyta > Magnoliopsida > Santalales > Viscaceae > Viscum > Viscum album. The sequence continues at coordinate 676,052,202 of OY728123.1, forward strand.
GATCCAGGGAAGCATTGTGATCAGAAGCTTTTCAGGTACGAATCTTACCTTCATCTCTCTAATTTGTGCATCATGCGGGGTGGGTTTCCTCTTGTTTTATGAAACACAGTCGAACCGGTTTAATGAAGATATTAACTGGCATATATAATGGGGATGGGAAGTTTGTGATTACTATTACTTTAATTTTTATATCATGTGATATTATGTTGTGAATTGAATAGGCTTATGCCTACTTAATATCACGGTCGTTGGGGGACTTTGCTTGCGCAATTAAATTTTGCCTTATCTTCTAGATTGTTTTTGTGAATAGAACCATGTTGAATGTGGAATTTGGTTAATCAAGTAAAATTGGCTGATTAAATGAAAATATGGAACACTTGTGTGATCACCCTAGTTAAACAAAAATGGAATAATGAATATCTGGGTGTTGGATTTGATACGTAGCATGTGATGGGGGTGTTTTGTGAATTGTTGTGGATCGGGTGAGCAGCAGGGCTGCGGTTGACTTGGTTGTGGGTTGGTGTGAATGTTATGTTAGTGATGGGCAGCGGGGCTATGATAAATGGTATTAAAGGGGAAATGATGTACGATATGTTTGTGGTTATGGTGGTTGGTAGCAGGGCTGCAGGGATGGGTTTGAGTGTGAACAGACTATGGGTTGTGAATAATAAATAAATAGTGGAAGAGTTAATGAACGGTGGGGCATGGTAATGGAACGAGATTAATAATCAATGGGTTGGTTGGTTGATAATAAGGACTTGGTTGTATTGTTTGTGTTTTCCTAACTTGATTTGTGGATGGCAGGGATATGTTTTATGAAAAATCGATGTGGTTGGTTGTGGATAGTTTCCCAGTTGTTAAAGAACTAAAAAAAACTAATTCTGCTAAAACATGAAAACCTAAATGGGGTTGGGGTTGTTTGTTGTATGCATGCTTCGTGGTAGCAGTGCTGAGGAACGTGCTCAGTTTCTCTGTTTAGAAGCCATAGGTTGGGCTGAGTGTTTGGTATATATATATCTGTATCCTTGTGTTTTGACGCACCCCACCCATGTTGAGCACTTAGTGTCGAACACTCCCATTTCATGGGAGAGGGTGTTTTCCCATAGTTATTAGCTCCTTCCTGCTCCTTCTTCCCTAGGTTGTGATGGATTGAGGCGAACTTACACCTAAGACCCTTCAGGTAGGTTTCGATTGGGGTGGTTTTAGCCCAAGACTCTTCGGGCAGGTTTTACTGTTTCCCAAGAATCTTCGGGATGAGGCCCGGGTGTGTGCGGGCGGGATACGTGGTTGTGAGGCCCAGGTGTGTGCGGGCGGGATACGTGGTTGTGAGGCCCAGGTGTGTGCGGGCGAGATACGTGTTTGTGAGGCCTAGGTGTGTGAGGGTGGGATACATGGTTGTGAGGCCCAGGTGTGTGGGGGTGGGATACGTGGTTGTGAGGCCCAGGTGTGTGCGGGTGGGATACGTGGTTGTGAGGCCCAGGTGTGTGCAGGAGACATACGTGGTTGTGAGGCCCAGGTGTGTGTGGGCGGGATACATGGTGGTGAGGCCCAGGTGGGTGCGGGTGGGATGTGTGGTTTTTGAGGACTAGGTGTGTGCGTGCGGGGAGAGTGTGGCAGCATCAGGACGTTCTCCATTAGGAAGAGTAGATAACTAATGGGAAATGGTGTGGGGTACACAATACTTTTGTTCTTATATAATACTACCTGTTGTGACTGTGTTTTGGTGAGTGTGGTTGGTGAGGTTGGGTGGATATAATTCGTTGTTAGGTTTTGGTTTCTTCTATTGTTCTCACGGGACATTAGGATGTCTCCCCACTTGTGCACGAGAGCTTTAGGTTTCCCCATTGAGTATACTTGTATGATCACCCTACGTTTACTTTCAGGTTTCCAGGAGGACTACTAGGGCCGTGCGGGACTCTACTAGTCGGACAGTTGGAGTTGTTTCAGTTGCTGTACTCTTGTTTTCTTTTGGTATTGTACTTTTGAGCTTTCTTGTACTTGCACCATGTTATAAAATTGCTTAAACATGCATGTGGGCTTGGTTTGGGTTTATTTCTATACACTTGTTCTTTTCCTTTTTGGTGGTTGACTTGTCCTATTTTCCCGATCTTAAATAATAAAAGGGAAATGCCTCCCATATTTGTGAATACTCATACCCTTGGTGCTAGTCACCAACCCGGGGCCTACTGGAGGTGGGACTCGGGGGTAATTATCTCCCTTTCACCATTTCCAACTCAGGAGGGGCATCTTTGGTGGGAGGGGGTTGTGAAAGTGAGTCATATATTAATGATCCTTGAAATCATATTACTACATATGTGATTATATATTATATTAGTGATATTTTTCATCATTAATAGATAGATATGGATAAAATTATGGTGGCTCGAGGATACCATATATAGATCAACAGGAGTACCATTTCCTACAGATGAGGTCACTACTGTTGGAAAAAAATATTTTCCATTTTTTAGTTTGGCCATCTTTGATTTTCCAAAAATTTACCACTAAGGTATATATAAATTACATCCTTTATTTAATATTTGTGTTAATTTTTTTTAACATTTTAAAATTTATATATTTATCTATACTTTTTTTACATGAATACTTTAAAGGTAAAATAAACTATATAGAAAACAACAAGTATATGCTGTTATGAATTTAGATACTACTACTTATGTACTTGATAGATTATAAACATATGTATCTTTATTTCTGGAAGTTTATATGATTCTAATGGATGATTAAATTTGTTGGTGTGAAATGATTATGATGATTTTAAAGAGAGGTATCACAAATCGTGTAACAACATTTTTACCGGGAATCAATGTGATACAAGTGTTTTCCATGTAAGTTGATTATCATATTTCTATTAGTTATTTTAATTTAATTAAACTTAATAATTACATTTGATTTGTATTAGGAATCTCTACACATTTTTTTATTTAGTATTGAACGCCATCAATATATATATATATATATATATATATATATATATATTGGCCCACAATGTATTTTACAAAAAATAATGACAATGAAAGATAAAAAATATATATTGATAAAATATTTAAAAACAATGAAATTTAGTGTTGGATACTTTTTTATCTTGAATGGTATGGAAAATATATTTCTTAATGTGTTATTTCTATTAATCTAATAGCCACACACATTATATATTTTATATTAGTGGCCATCATATGTTGTTTGTTTTTTTCCAAAAGAGAAGATAACATAATGGTTATACTCTATACAAGGAAAAGTGTGAGAAAATACCAGAATTTTATTGTATATGTATGTTTGATTATTTGAATACTTCTTTATTATAATTAATTTTATTTTAATTTCATACATACCCTTTTAAAATAGGGCGTAGAATTGATTTAGATATACAGTCGTAAATAAAACATCAAAGAACAAATATGTGTGCACAAAGGTGAATTATTATCTATAATTACTGAATTTTGGCTACAAGTAATTAAAATTTTAATTCAAATTGAAAAATTCCTTCAAAACATAAATTTATTCAAAAGGAGTAAAGGAATATGAATGTTATTTTTTAATATTTATGTTAGAAATAATTTAAAATGTGATATTTTCCAAATTCCACTAGGTTTAATTTTATCATAATATTTCCTTTAATTCAAATTATAATTATATTGAGAATAAATTTTAAATTCTTTCCTTTTAATTTGTTTCTTATTGATGACCCTCAACCTTATTTTGAAAAAGTGCTAAATCACTTACAAAGAGTATAAGAATATTATTTTATAGTTTATATTGGGTTATTATTTATTTATAATATGGATTTTAAAGTTTAAATTTCAAATTTTAAAGTTTAAATAATTTGAATTTGTATTTATTTTTTCTAGTTTTTTTTTTCTATTGTTTTCTGGTTTTGGTTTTGTTATAAAATTGTTGGGATATTTTATTGTAATTTAATTTAAAAAAATTATATTTTCACATCGATTATTGTATAAATAAAATTAGATATTGATTTGTTTTAAATTAGATATTATATAACCAATATTAAATATAGTATACCATATTGTATATTTTAAATAACTATCATGAAAAATGGTTTTTTTACATTATTTGTACAATCACTGATGTAAAAAACCCCTTCCTATTATATATATTTTGACTGATTTCTAGAATGGACTTTCAAAAAAAATCTAAAATATAGTTTCCATCTTAAATAATAATAAACGACATGAAAAAAATATTTACAACATCTCTTGTAATGAAATTTCTTTGTAACCAATGTTAAAACCCCAAAAAAACTAACATGGAAACACCTATTTACACTAGTTTTAGTCTTTATGAACCATAAGATGAGTAGTATTTTTTAAATGTTTTTTAATTAAACACATAAAATGAGGAAATTAACCTTAACTCACATTAATTACACTAGGTGTTGAATTAATCAGTCACTTAGAGTAAGCTAAGAGACCCGGGCATGTGGAGCTGAGATACCTCGGTGCGTGGAGATCACACATTATCTCCTCCTTCCAAAATTTCTCAAAATAGATGTCATTAAGGTATATTTATAGACCAAGGGAGACTGGGGAATGGAGCTTCATTCAAGGTAACCTGTGTGTAGTGGTCAAACATTCACGTGTCTCACATGAAGGAGGGTTGCACATGTGAACCAATAATGGAGGCTTTACATCAAGGAAACATAGGTGTGCTATGCCAAACACTATAGAACAGTTTCATGGAGTAGGTGAACAAAAAAATAACTTAGTGAACATGATGTTACCTAAGTATATGAGTGATTATTATCCACCATTGATAGTTCCTTTCATCGGTAATTTTTTCATTTGACCAATGTATCCACCCTTTTTAAAAGAGAGAACCAACAAATGCACCCCCTAATAGTTATATTCAATTAACACGAGGAGGAAAAAATTATATGGTAAATTTAAATCTAGTATGAACATTAAATTTAAATAGGGATCATGTTCTTAGGTCAAGGGGTCATCAAACCATGTATGCTGGTATCTAGTAATGTGATGTGCATGACTGAACCTAGTAGCAGAACATGAATCCTTGATAAATAGTTGGGGAGCAACCCAATTGAGTAAGCCATATAAATTGAGAGAGTCTTGAAGTTTAACACTCTAAGTTCACCCAAATAATTTATACTACTCAAGGTAAGCACTCAAATATTCCATTAAATCTAACCTTAACACGTAAACCTAGGTGTTCTAATCTTAGCATAACACTATCACCAGGGAGGAAGCACTTCGTTAAAGGGGTTGAGCGATGATAGCTAAGCAAAGGTGTCCAAGTGATTTTAGATGTGTGAAGTGATAGAGATAAAATTTTCATAAATAATTATATGTTTTTAAATGATTTAATCCCTTCACATTAATCAATTTGAGCTTATTTTAATCATTTCATGATTTTTGGTGAGTTTTGAGCTTAAGTGTGAAAATTGGTTAATTCTAGACATTTAACAGTTTTATGTTTCCTCTGTATTTCGAGCATAAATCCAACATTTTTAATCCAATTCACCTGATTACTTTTTTTATAATTTCATGATTCATGGACTATATATAAGTCTTCAGGAAAAAAATCCAATTATAAATCCAACAAGCCAAAAGAATTCGGTCAATGTGAACATTTATTCTGGCCAGAAGAATGGACCATGACTAATTCAATGAATCATATCTCGGCCAACCTACCTCCAAATTAAGTACTTCTATCTAGGTTCAAAATCTTACTATAAGGGTTAGAGTTTAACAAAATATCATGAATAAATTAATTCATTAAGGCTGCCAATGAAATAGTCAAAGAAGGGTTGGAGGAATAGTGTTTGGTGGCCAGGAGAAGTCTCTTCCATTTAGGTAGCCATACCTTACTTGAAACGGCTCAAATAGATCTTATATTTTTAGGGTATATGGAAAACTCCATTCCCAGCATTCTATAAGAAGGTACCTCGACCACATTCGGCCAGGGGAGGGCAGAACTGAAGCTATCATTTTGGAGGACAGATTCTGGAGGGGAAAATTCTATTCATTCTTTTCACTCATTTTTTATTCTTTTTTTGGTAATGCCTTCATCTTCCTTATCATTCTCAAATACCCTTACCATGTTGGGGTAAACATATTAGGAGATTTGGGGAGGGAAGGTTTTATCTTTTGTAATGTTTTAGTTATTTTATTTGATTGAATAAAAACTCTCTCTCTTTTATGGTGTTGGTTTCAAATTCTAATAAACAGTTTTATTATCTTATGCGATTGTATTTGATTTTATATTCTGTTGTTATTATTTCTTTGGTAAATTTTCATAATATACCTCCACTAGGTTCTGGTCTATATACGATGGAATAGATTTGGGCTTAGTGGTGAAGTACTCGGTGATCATCAGTACGTGTGGCAGGGGTATTGAATATTCTTAATCGATTGGGATAAACAAGACCCGATCAAGAATTACCTAACTCAATTGAGGGTATTCAATACACCTATTTAACACATAGGAAGGATATTATGTCGAGCTAAGATATTGGTAAGATTTACTCTCACCATCACCATTTACCAAGGGAGTGATAGGAAGCAATCGTGAAATACCACTTAAACCAACTTAGCAGAACATGATTGAATAAAATTGGAACTATGATAACATTAAAATTGAAAAAACAACCCCAACCTGATCACTCAATTCATTTAAATATTATTAATCACATGTTTTGTTAATTTATTTTGAATATTTAAATTGTTTCTATCTTTACTTTCGTTTCTTTGTTTTCAAAACAAAACAATATAAAAAACCACCAAACATCATTATCTAATATTAAAGTGAAAAACTTGATTTTTGAGGAATCCTCTCTGGAGACAACCTAGGTTAACCTCTATACTATATTTTAACATAATAAATAATTGTTTTTGCCACACCACATGATAGGAACGTGTCAAAACTTGGCGCCGCTGCCGGGGAGGCAGTGCCGCAATCTAATTATTAATATTTATCATTTTTCAAAAAAAATTAAAAAAATATTTTTCCCATGATGTTTTAAAATGATTATTTCTTTAATTCATATAACAACTACCCACATTTGGAACAATTTGATGAGGCTAGTTATGATATTGTTCAGATACAAGAACTTAGAAATGACATAGAAAAACTATAGAACAAAGTAGAAATTGCATTTGAATATGTTCGTACATTAATGGAAAAACCATAACCTATGAATGAACCTGAGGAGGACAATAAGGAAGAATTACCTACTAAGCTACATGTGGGAGATCAAAAAGATCTAGATGGATTTTGGAATAAGTGCGAATAACTACTTGATCCACATATTCGTTATAAAGTAGAAGAACCAAAACCATTGAAGGAAGACACCACCAAAGCGGTAGAATTTGAAGAAAAGATGGAGGAACCTAACTACCTACCTCTATCTTGTGAAATTCAACTTCAAGAGAAACCTCATACTGAAGAATCAATTGATGCTGAAAAAACATGGGGAGATAATCTTTTCTTAGAGTCTTTTCATTCTGATTTTATTAAATCTGAATTGAGTAATACTTCCCCTTGTTATAAATTTTCAGATTTGGCCCACAATTGTATTGCCTTGGTGGATGAAGAAAAAGAAGAAGATACACCGGAAGAGGAACACCTGGAGCTCCCCAAACATGTTGATCATTTATTGAAAGGAGTTGAAGACGAGTTCCAAGTGGATTTACATGAGGAAAAAGAGACACCAGATGCTTACATTGAAAGGTAAGAGCTTGATATTGATTCATCATGATTTAATTTTATTCAAATTGAATTACTCTCTGATTTTCCCTTTGACTATTCTTTTAATGCAGCATGCCTTGAGGAACCACTGGAGAATGAAGAAGAAGTTGTGAAAGTGGAAACCATGAAAGAGGAGGACTCATTCTTTATCCTAACCCCACCATACAAGATTCATATCATTTTCATTAAAGTGGAATTGGTGTACTGTATCCATATAGTCCTCAACAAAAAGGAAGAAGTTCTAACTGGAAGGAAAATTTATTGGTGGTTCATCTCAAAAAAACTCAACCCACCGTCAGATTGGGGATAACCAACTGAAACTTCCCATCTAGAGTAAGTCAAAACTCAGGGCCTGCTTGGGGGATAAAACCAAGATCTATCATTCTACTCCCATTCTATTTCCATTTTCTTTACATTAAATAAATTTATTATGTTTTTATTATCTACCTTTGTTTGTAGGTTTTTATATGCATAGCACTTAGAAGCTTAACTCAACATTGCACTACCAGTAAGTCAGGTTATACATTTCCTTTACACTTTATTGATTGCTATGATTCAATTAAAAATATTCATACATGTTAAATCAATTTGAATGTATTGTGCACACTGTATCATTTATGTGTGGGGGAGGGAACCTTTGTAGATTAGTATTTTCAATTATTTGTTTCAAAAAACAATTTGTACGTTTATCAAATTTTTGTGTTTTTTTGAAACTTTTGAGCTAAAATGATTATCATCACAAATTTTTAAAACCCATTTCAATGATTGAAACAATTTATCCCATGATACTAAGCTTAAATGAATGCTGAAAATGACTTTGTTTCAAGTTCAAATATTTGGAATTTCATGAAAAGTACTCTGATTATTGAATCTCATGCCACAATTCATTGTCTTTATATTTGAAATCACTTTCCTATGAGGCTTATAAACCTTATTTTCATATTCTTATCTTTTACCTCCCTTCTTGAGAGAACCATACCATGCTTGATTTAACCAGAATTTAATTTATTCCTATCAAAACTTTAGGGTTTGAAGTACATGTGTTTTAAATGATTGAGGCATTTCTTTGGTATTAAATCCCCATTTCTGAAATAATTCTTTTTTATAATGGCCCACCATGTACATTTAATCCTTGTCGCCCATAGAATCCATGAAGAACCTATTATGTTAGCCACATTACAAGCCAATTTTCCATATCCAACCGGCTCTTGAAGTGAAATTGCAGAATCTAGTTGAACTTAAGTGTGAGGGGAGGTTGACTTGTGTTGTGCTACCTCATTTGTAGAGAATTTGGTTGGAAAATCAAATTTTGAAGATATTTTCTAGCTATTGTACCTTATCTAGAGCTTTCATGTAAAAGAAGTTATGTCTTTCTGGAGCTTCTAATGAAAGAAAGTTGTGCCTATCTGGAACTTCCAAGAAAAATATTGGTTGAGATGATTGAAAATTTTTCTTCTAAAATTATGAATGGTGTAAAATTTCACTGATTTTTTATGCGGATGGATCTGATTTACTACTAAGGGGAGAGAGGAGGTGACTACACTTGAGTAAAAATTAATGTAATGCAATTTTTCTTCAAAAAGAGCCAAACCCTCCTTTATCAGCCTCAGAAATTTTCACATCTTATTCCTACCAAACTAAAGACACAGAACAAACTTTAAAATTATTCATGATAAACATATGTTCTTGACTGATATTGGGTGGATATGTAGAAATTTATCAAGCCTATGGTGACCCTTGCATGAGTATTGGATGAGAAATACATTAATAAAAAATTAAAATTTGTGTGATGAGAGAAAATGAAAGTGAGGTAAGTGTTTTGTGTGCATGGGAGAAGAAATGAAGAGGAAATATATTTAATGAACTGAATTTAGAATTTGAAATAATTATTTTTTATGAGTCATGATATATTTTGTTTCCTTGTATGAAATTGTTAGATCTCATGATTATGTGTTTTAAATTTGCTTTGATTTAATATCAATGTTTACTTGTCCAGGAGTCTAAGTGCTAAGTGTGGGAGAATTGACAGAGATAATATTTTCATAATTAATTATATGTTTTTAAATTATTTAATCCTTTCACATTAATCAATTTGAGCTTATTTGCATCATTTCATAATTTTTGGTGAGTTTTGAGCTTAAGTGTGAATATTGGTTAATTCTGTACATTTAACAGTTTTATGTTTCCTCTGTATTTCAAGCATAACTTCTACATTTTTAATCCAATTCACCTAATTCCTTTTTTAGGATTTCATGATTCTTGTGATAAATATAAGTCTTCAGGAACAAAATCCAATTATAAATCCAGCAGGACAAAAGAATTCGGTCAATGTGAACATTTATTCTGGCCAGCAGAATGGACCATGACTAATTCAATGAATAATATCTTGGCCAAGTGATCTCCAAATGCAGTGCTTCAAGATGGGTTATAAAGCTTACTAGAAGGGGAAGCGTTTAACAAAATATAAGAAATAAATTCATTCATTAATACCTCCAATTAAGTGGTCAAATAAGGTTTGGTGGAATAATGTTTGGTGGTGAGGAAGATTCTCTTCCATTTAGGTGGCAATAACATCCTTTACACGGTTCCAATAGCTCTTATATTTTTAAGGTAGATGAAAAACTCCATTAAAAACATTCTATAAGAAGGGACCTCGACCTAATTCGGCCAGTGGAGGGCAAAACTGAAGCTATCATTATGTAGGACAGATTCTGGAGGGGAAAATTATGTTCTTTCTTTTCACTCATTTATTCTTCTTATTTTTTTAATGCCTTCATCTTCCTTATAATTCTCAAATACCCTTACCATGGTGGGGTAAAATTATGAGGTTATTGGGGGAGGTAAGGTTTTATCATTTGTAATGTTTGAGTTCTTGCATTTGATTGAATAAAAACTCTCTCTCTTCTGCGGTGTTGGTTTCAAATTCTAATAAATAGTTTTATTATCTTATGCGATTGTATTTGATTTAATATTCTGTTGATATTATTGTATTGGTAAATTTTCATAATATCCCTCCACTAGGTTATGGTCTATATACTATGGAATAGATTTGGGTTTAGTGGTGAAGTACTCGGCGATCGTCAGTACGTGTGGCAGGGGTATTGAATATTCTTAATCGTTTGGGATAAAGCAGACCCGATCAGGAATTGACTAACTCAATTGAGGGTATTCGATACATCTGTTTAACACATAGTAAGGATATTAGACCGAGCTATGATATTGGTTAGTTTTACTCTCACCGTCACCATTTACCAAGGGAGTGATAGGAAGCGATCTTGAAATATCACTTAAATCGACTTAGCAGAAGATGATTAAATAAAATTGGAACTATGACAACATTGCAATTGAAAAACCATCCCCAACCTGATCACTCAATTCCTTTCAATATTTTTAATCACATGTTGTGTTAATTTATTTTGAATATTTTACTTTATTTCTATCTTTACTTTTGTTTCTTTGTTTTCAAAACGAAACAATATCAAAAACCACACAACTTCATTGTCTAATATTAAAGTTACAAACTTGATTGTTGAGCACTCCTCTCTAGATACAACCTAGGTTAACCTCTATACTATATTTTAACATAGTAAATAATTTTTTTCCACACCCCTTGACAGGACCATGTCAAAACATGGCGCCGTTTTCCGGGAGGTATTTCCATAATCTAATTATTAATATTTAACATTTTTCAAAAAAATATTTTAAAAAATATTTTTTCCATGATGTTTTAAAATGATTATTTCTTTAATTCATATAACAACTACCCACATTTGGAACAAGTAGATAGGGATAGTTATGATATAGTTCAGATGTAATAAATTAGAAATGACATAGCAAAACAAGAAAACAAAGTTGAACATGCATTTGAATATGTTCGTGAATTGTTGGAAAAACCAGAACCTATGAATGAACTTGAGGAGGACAAGAAGGAAGAATTACCTAAAAATCAACATGTGGGAGATAGAAAAGATCTAGATGGATTCTGGAATAAGTGATAATAATTACTTGATCCACATATTCTTTATAAAGTAGAAGAACTAAAACCATTGAAGGAAGACACCACCAAAGCGGTAGAATTTGAATAAAATATGGAGGAGCCTGACTACCTACCTCTATCTTGTGAAATTCAACTACAAGAGAAACCTCATACTAAAGAATCAATTGAAGCTGAACAAACTCAGGGAGATAATATTTTCTTAGAATCTTTTCATTCTGATTTTATTAAATCTGAATTGAGTATTACCTCCCATTATTATAAATTTTCAGATTTGGCCCACAATTGTATTGCCTTGGTGGATGAGGAAAAAGAAGAAGACACACAGGAAGACGAACACATAGAAATCCCCAAACATGTTGATTATTTATTGAAAGGAGTTCAATATGAGTTCCAAGTGGATTTACATGAGGAAAAGGAGACACAATATGCTTACTTTGAAAGGTAATATCTTGATATTGATTCATTATGCTTTAATTTTATTCAAATTGAATTACTCTATAATTTTCCCTTTTACTATTCTTTTTATGCAGCATGCCCTAAGGAACCACTGGAGAATGAAGAAGAAGTTGTGAAAGTGGAAACCGAGAAAGAGAAGGACTCATTCTTTATCCTAACCCCACCATAAAAGATGCATATCATTTTTATTACAGTGGAATTGGTGTACCGTATCCATATAGTCCTAAAAAAAAATGAAGAAGTTTTAACTGGAAGGAAAATGTGTTGGTGGTTCATCTCAAAAAAACTCAACCCACCGTCGGATTGGGGATAACCAACTGAAACTGGCCATCTGGAGGCAGTCAAAACCCATGGCCCACTTGGGGGATAAAACCAAGATCTATCATTCTACTCCCATTCTATTTATATTTTCTTTACTTTAAATAAATTTATTATGTTTTTATTATCTACCTTTGTTTTTAGGTTTTTATATGCATAGAACTTAGGATCTTAAATCAACATTGAACTACCGATAAGTTAGGTTGTACATTTCCTTTACACTTTATTGACTACTATTATTCAATTAAAAATATACGTACATGTTAAATCAATTTGAATGCATTGTGGACACTGTATCATTTAAGAGTGGGGGAGGGAACCTTTGTAGTTTACTATTTTCAATTATTTTTTTCAAAAAAAAAATTGTGCGTTTTTCAAATTTTGGTGTGTTTTTGAAACTTTTGAACTAAAATTATTATCATCACAAATTTTTAAAAACCATTTCAATGAGTGAAACAATTTATCCCATGAAACTAAGCTTAAATGAATGCTGAAAATGACTTTGTTTCAAGTTCAAATATTTGGAATTTCATAAAAAGTACTCTGATTTTTGAATCTCATACCACAATTCATTGTCTTTATATTTGAAATCACTTTCTCGTGAGGCTTCTAAACCTAATTTTCATATTCTTATCTTTTACCCCCCTTCTTCGGAGAACCATACCTTGCTTGATTTAACCATAATTTGATTTATTCCTATCAAAACTTGAGGGTTTGAGGTACATGTGTTTTAAATGATTGAGGCATTTCTTTGGTATTAAATCCCCCTTTTCGAAATAATCCTTTATATAATAGCCCACATTGTACATTTAATCCTGGTATCCCATAAAATCCATGAACATCCTGTTAGGTTAACCACCTCCAATGACCCGAAGGCCTTCATTTTTTATTGATTTTTGATAATCCACCTTTCAAGGGGTGAGGTGGAACCCTTACAAGTCCCGTAGGCGTAAGTATTACATGGCCCATAGGCCTAGAGGAATTCATTGCCCGTAGGCTTCAAACATACATACAACCCAGACTAACTACTTGGAACTGCTCCTCCCCTGCATCTTCATCATGTAATCAGCTCTCCACCTTCACATGCCTGTTCAGCTAGGCTTTCCCGTGAATGCACAGGCTTGTCCCTATGGCATGTGCCATACCCTCTCATTCTTCCAATCCGTTTAGCTTCTGCTATGGAGAAATCTCCTTGCTCCTCCTCCTTCTGAATCATGTTCCTTGTAGGTTGTTTGGTTTATAACTGCACTTAAGGTGGCTCGAAGGCCTTGCGGTGGCCCGAAGGCCTTACTGACCCGAAGGCCTGGGTGGCTCGAAGGCCTTAATGGACTGAAGGACTAAACCGGCGACCCAAAGGCCCAAACATGGGAATATTCTAGGCTACAACAGTGCCAAACAGTGCCTGCTACAGTTCCCGCTACAATAGATGCTACAGTTCTGCACAGTACCTGCTATATTACTACTACAATACCTACTATAGTACCTGCTACAATACTACTACAGTACCCCAGGAAATTATCCCCCACTTCGATTTGATCCCGGGTCTCTTGGATACACTTAAGGAGTTCTCACCAACTGGGCTAAGGCACATGTGCTTAGGTTAACCACATTACTAGCCAATTTTCCTTATCCAACCTGCTCTTGAAGTGAAATTGTATGATCTAGTTGAACTTAAGTGTGAGGGGAGGTTGAATTGTGTTGTGCTAACTCATTTGGAGAGACTTTGGTAGGAAAATCGAATGTTGAAGATATGTTCTTGCTATTGTGCCTTATCTGGATCTTTCATGTAAAAGAAGTTGTTCCTTTCTAGAGCTTCTAAAGAAAGAAAGTTGTGCCTATCTGGAACTTTCAAGAAAAATATTGGTTGAGATGATTGAAACTTTTTCTTCTAAAATGATGAATGGTGTAAAATTTCACTGATTTTTCCTGTGGATGGAGCTGATTTACTACTAAGTGGAGAGAGGAGGAGACTACACTTGAGTAAAAATTAGATTAATGCAATTTTGCTTCAAAAAGAGCCAAACCCTCCTTTATCAGCCTCAGAATTTTTCACATCTTAATCCTAACCACCTGAATCCACAGAACAACCTTTAAAATTACTCATGATAAACATATGTCCTTGACTCACATCGGGTGGAGATGTAGTAATTTATCAAGCCTATGGTGACCCTTGTATGAGTATTGGATGCGAAAGACATTGCTAAAAAATTGAAATTTGTGTGATGAGAGAACATGAAAGCGAGGTAAGTGTTTTGTGTGCATGGGAGAAAAAATGAAGAGGAAATATATTTAATTAAATTAATTTATAACTTGAAATAATGTTTTTTTATGAGGCATGATATATTTTGTTTCCCGGTATTAAATTGTTAGATCTCATGATTATGTGTTTTAAATTTTCTTTGATTTAATATCGATGTTTACTTGTCCAAGAGTCCAAGTGCTATGTGTTGAGGAATTGATAGAGATAGTATTTTAATAATTAATTATATGTTTTTAAATGATTTAATCCCTTCCCATTGATCAATTTGAGCTTATTTTCATCATTTCATGATTTTTGGTTAGTTTTGAGCTTAAGTGTGAAAATTGGTTAATTATGGACATTTAACAGATTTATGTTTCCTCTGTATTTCGAGCATAACTCCAACATTTTTAATCCAATTCACCAGATTCATTTTTTTAGGATTTCATGATTATTGGGATACATATAAATCTTCAGGAACAAAATCCAATTAGAAATCAAACAAGCCAAAATAATTCGGTCAATGTGAACATTTATTCTGGCCGGCAGAATGGACCATGACTAATTCAAAGAATCATATCTTGGCCAACCTACCTCCAAATTCAGTTCTTCAAGCTGGGTTAGAAATATTAAAAGAAGGGTCATAGGTTAACAAAATATCATGAATAAATTCATTCATTAAGGCCGCTAATGAAATGGTCAAAGAAGGGTTGGTGGAATAGTGTTTGGAGGTCAGGAAAAGTATCTTCCATTTAGGCGGCCATAACTTCATTTACACGGCTCCAATAGATATGATATTTTTAGGGTAGATTACCAACGCCATTTCCAACAATCTATAAGAAGGAACCTCGACCTAATTCGTCCAGGGGAGGGAATAACAGAAGCAATCATTATGGAAGACAGATTCTGGCGGGGAAAATTCTGTTCTTTCTTTTCACTCATTTCTTCTTCTTATTTTTGTAATGCCTTCATCTTCATCATCTTTCTAAAATAACCTTAACATGGTGGGGTAAACTTTTGAGGTTATTGGGGGAGGGAAGTTTTTATCTTTTGTAAAGTTTTATTTCTTGCATTTGATTGGATAAAACCTCTCTCTCTTCTGCAGTGTTGGTTTCAAATTCTTTTAAATAGTCTTATTATCTTATGCGATTGTCTTTGATTTAATATTCTGTTGTTATTTTTGCTTTGGTAAATGTTCATAATATCCCTCCACTAGGTTCTGGTCT
Organism: Viscum album; assembly: GCA_963277665.1. Taxonomy (NCBI): domain Eukaryota; kingdom Viridiplantae; phylum Streptophyta; class Magnoliopsida; order Santalales; family Viscaceae; genus Viscum; species Viscum album. The sequence goes on from OY728123.1 coordinate 676,068,178, forward strand.
ATATACTATGGAATATATTTGGGCTTAGTGGTGAAGTACTCAGCGATCATCAGTACGTGTGGCAGGGGTATTGAATATTCATAATCGTTTGGGATAACCAAGACCCGATCGGGAATTTCCTAACTCAATTGAGGGTATTCGATACATCTGTTTAACACATAATAAGAAGATTAGAACGGGCTAAGATATTGGTAAGGTTTACTCTCACCATCAACATTTACAAAGGGAGTGATAGGAAGCGATCGTGAAATATCACTTAAACTGACTTAGCAGAAGATGATTGAATAAAATTGGAACTATGATAATATTACAATTGAAAAACCAACCCGTACATGGTCACTCAATTCCTTTCAATATTTTTAATCACATTTTTTGTTAATTTATTTTTAATATTTTATTTTATTTCTATCTTTACTTTCGTTGCTTTGTTTTCAAAAACAAAAATTATCAAAAACCACCCAACTTCATTATCTAATATTAAAGTGACAAACTTGATTGTTGGGCACTACTCTCTGGAGACAACCTAGGCTTACCTCTATACTATATTTTAACATAGTAAAAAATTGTTTTTTCCACACCCCATGATAGGAACGTTTGAAAACTTGGTGCCTTTTTCAGGGAGGCGGTGCCGCAATCTAATTATTAATATTTAACATTTTTAAAAAAAAATTAATTTTTTTTCCATGATGTTTTAAAATGATTATTTCTTTAATTAATATAACAAATACCCCCATTTTGAATAATTAGATGAGGCTGGTTATGATATATTTCAGATGTAAGAACTTATAAATGACATAGAAAAACTAGAGAACAAAGTAGAACTTTCATTTGAATATGTTCCTGCATTGATGGAAAAACCAGAACCTATGAATGAACTAGAGGAGGACAAGAAGGAAGAATTACCTACTAAGCTACATGTGGGAGATCAAAAAGATCTAGATAGATTCAAGAATAAGTGCTAATAACTACTTGATCCACATATTCCTTATAAATTAGAAGAACCAAAACCATTGAAGGAAGACACCACCAAAGCGGTAGAATTTGAAGAAAAGATGGAGGAGCCTGACTACCTACCTCTATCTTGTGAAATTCAACTACAAGAGAAACCTCATACTAAAGAATCAATTGAAGATGAACAAACTCAGGGAGATAATCTTTTCTTAGAATCTTTTCATTCTGATTTTATTAAATCTGTATTGAGTATTACCTCGCCTTGTTATAAATTTTCAGATTTGCTCCACAATTGTATTGCCATGGTGGATGAGAAAAAAGAAGAAGATACTCCGGAAGAGGAACACCTAGAGCTCCCCAAACGTGTTGATAATTTATTTAAAGGAGTTCAAGATGAGTTCCAAGTGAATTTACATGAGGAAAAAGAGACACAAGATGCTTACTTTAAAAGGGAAGAGATTGATATTGATTCATCATGCTTTAATTTTATTAAATTGAATTACTCTCTAATTTTCCCTTTTATTATTATTTTGATGCCGCATTCCTTGAGGAACCACTAGAGAATGAAGAAGAAGTTGTGAAAGTGGAAACCAAGAAAGAGGAGGACTCATTCTTTATCCTATCCCCACCATACAAGATGCATATTATTTTCATTACCGAGGACTTGGTGTACCGTATCCATATAGTCCTCAACAAAAAGGAAGAAGTTCTAACAGGAAGGAAAATGTGTTGGTGGTTCATCTCAAAAAAACTCAACCCACCATCGGATTGGGGATAACCAACTGAAACTGCCCATCTGGAGGCAGTCAAAATCCAGGGCCCACTTGGGGGATAAAACAAAGATCTATCATTCTACTCCCATTCTATTTCTATTTTCTTTACTTTTAATAAATTTATTATATTTTTATTATCTACCTTTGTTTGTAGGTTTTTATATGCATAGAACTTAGGAGATTAACTCCACATTACACTACCAATAAGTCAGGTTGTACATTTCCTTTACACATTATTGATTGTTATTATTCAATTAAAAATATTCCTACAAGTTAAATCAATTTGAATGCATTGTGGACACTGTATCATTTAAGTGTGGGGGAGGGAACCTTTGTAGTTTAGTATTTTCAATTAATTTTTTCAAAAACAAATATGTGTGTTTTTCAAATTTTTGTGTGTTTTTGAAACTTTTGAGCTAAAATTATTATCATCAAAAAAATTTAAAAACCATTTCAATGAGTGAAACAATTTATCCCATAAAACTAAGCTTAAATGAATGCTGAAAATGACTTTGTTTCAAGTTCAAATATTTGTAATTTCATGAAAAGTACTCTGATTTTTGAATCTCATGCCACAATTCACTGCCTTTATATTTGAAATAACTTTCTCGTGAGGCTTCTAAACCTAATTTTCATATTCTTATCTTTTACCTTCTTGAGAGAACCATACCATGCTTGATTTAAGCAGAATTTGATTTATTCTTATCAAAACATGAGGGTTTGAGGTACATGTGTTTTAAATGATTGAGGAATTTCTTTGGTATTAAAGCCCCCTTTTCAAAATAATCCTTTTTATAATGGCCCACCTTGTACATTTAATCCTTGTATCCCATATAAGCCATGAACACCATGTTAGGTTAGCCACATTACAAGCCAATTTTCCCTATCCAACCTGCTCTTAAAGTGAAATTGCCTGATCTAGTTGAACTTAAGTGTGAGGGGAGGTTGAATTGTGTTGTTCTACCTCATTTGGAGAGACTTTGGTTGGAAAATAAAATGTTGAAGATATGTTCTTGCTATTGTTCCTTATCTGGAGCTTTCATGTAAAAGAAGTTGTGCCTTTCTTGAGATTCTAATGAAAGAAAGTTGTGCCTATCTGGAACTTTCAAGAAAAATCATAGTTGAGATGATTGAAATGTTTTCTTATAAAATTATGAATGGTGTAAAATTTCACTGATTTTTCATGAGGATGGAGCTGATTTACTACTAAGGGGAGAGAGGAGGAGACTGCACTTGAGTAAAAATTAGTGTAATGCAATTTTGCTTCAAAAAGAGCCAAACCCTCCTTTATCAGCCTCATAATTTTTCACATCTTAATCCTAACAACCTGAATCCACAGAACAACCTTTAAAATTACTAATGATAAACATATGTCCTTGACTAACATTGGGTGGGTATGTAGAAATTTATCAAGCCTATGGTGACCCTTGCATGAGTATTGGATGAGAAAGACATTGCTAAAAAATTGAAATTTGTGTGATGAGAGAAAATGAAAGTGATGTAAGTGTTTTGAGTGCATGGGAGAAGAAATGAAGAGGAAATATATTTAATGAAATGAATTGAGAACTTTAAATAATGATTTTTTTATGAGGCATGATATATTTTGTTTCCTGGTGTTAAATTGTTAGATCTCATGATTATGTGTTTTAAATTTCCTTTGATTTAATATCGATGTTTACTTGTCCAGGAGTCCAACTGATAAGCGTGGGAGAATTTATAGAGATAATATTTTCATAATTAATTACACATTTTTAAATGATTAAATTCCTTCCCATTGATCAATTTGACTTTATTTGCATCATTTCGCGATTTTTAGTGAGTTTTGAGCTTAAGTGTGAAAATTGGATAATTCTGGACATTTAACAGTTTTATGTTTCCTCTTTATTTCGAGCATAACTCCTACATTTTTAATAAAATTCACCTGATTCCTTTTTTTAGGATGTCATGATTCTTGGGATACATATAAGTCTTCAGAAACAAAATCCAATTAGAAATCCAATAGGCCAAAAGAATTCGGTCAATGTGAACATTTATTCTGACCGGCAGAATAGACCATGACTAATTTAAAGAATCATATCTCGACCAAAAGAACTCCAAATTCAGTTCATCCAGCTGGGTTCGAAATATTACTAGAAGGTTTTGAGGTTAACAAAATATCAAGAATAAATTCATTCATTAAGGCCGCAAATGAAATGGTCAAAGAAGGGTTGGTGGAATAGTGTTTGGCAGTCAGGAAAAGTATATTCCATTTAGGCACCCATAAAATCTTTGACACGACTCCAATAGCTCTGAAATTTTTAGGGTATATGGACAACTACATTACCAACATTCTATAATAAGGGACCTCGACTTCATTCTGCCAGGGGAGGGCAGAACTAAAGCTATCATTATGGAGGACAGATTCTAGAGAGGAAAATTCTGTTCTTTCTTTTCACTCATTTCTTCTTCTTATTTTTGTAATGCCTTAATCTTTCTCACCATTATCAAATACCCTTACAATGGTGGGGTAAACTTATGAGGTGATTTTGGGAGGGAAGGTTTTATCTTTTGTAATGTTTGAGTTATTTCATTTTATTGAATAAAAACTCTCTCTCTTCTGTGGTGTTGGTTTCAAATTCTAATAAACAGTTTTATTATCTTATGCGATTGTATTTGATTTGATATTCTATTGTTATTATTGCTTTGGTAAATGTTCATAATATCCCTCCACTAGGTTCTGGTCTATATACGATGGAATATATTTGGGCTTAGTGGTGATGTACTTGGCGATCGTCAATACGTGTGGCAGGGGTATTGAATATTCTTAATCGTTTGGGATAAACAAGACCCGATCGGGAATTGCCTAACTCAATTGAGGGTATTCGATACATCTGTTTAACACATAGGAAGAAGATTAGACCGATCTAAGATATTGGTATGTTTTACTCTCACCATCATGATTTACCAAGGGAGTGATAGGAAGCGATCGTGAAATATCACTTAAACCGACTTAACAGAAGATGGTTGAATAAAATTGGAACTATGATAACATTACAATTGAAAAACCAACCCCAACCTGATCACTCAATTACTTTAAATATTTTTAATCACATGTTTTGTTAATTGATTTTTAATATTTTACTTTATTTCTATCTTTACATTCATTGGTTTGTTTTGAAAACCAAACAATATCAAAAACCACCCAACTTCATTATCTAATATTAAAGTGACAAACTTGATTGTTGATCACTCCTCTCTGGATACAACCTAGGTTAACCTCTATACTATATTTTAACATAGTAAATAACTGTTTTTCCATACCCCATGATAGGCACGTGTCAAAACGTGGTGACATTTCTTGGGAGGCAGTGCCGCAATATAATTATTAATATTCAACATTTAAAAAACAATTAAAAAAATATTTTTTCTATGATGTTTTAAAATGATTATTTCTTTAATTAATATAACAACTACCCACATTTGGAACAAGTAGATGAGGCTGGTTATGATATATTTCTGATGCAATAACTTATAAATGACATAGAAAAACTAGAGAACAAAGTAGAACTTACATTTGAATATGTTCGTGCATTGATGGAAAAACCAGAACCTATGAATGAACCTGAGGAGGAAAAGAATGAATAATTACCTACTAAGCTACATGTGGGAGATCAAAAAGATCTAGATGGATTCTGGAATAAGTGCTAATAACTACTTGATCCACATATTCCTTATAAAGTATAAGAACCAAAACCATTAAAGGAAGACACCACCAAAGTGGTAGAATTTGAAGAAAATATGGAGGAGCCTGACTACCTACCTCTATCTTGTGAAATTCAACTACAAGAGAAATCTCATACTAAAGAATAAATTGAAGCTGAAGAAACTCAGGGAGATAATCTTTTCTTAGAATCTTTTCATTCTGATTTTATTAAATCTGAATTGAGTATTACCTCCCCTTGTTATAAAATTTTAGATTTGGGCCACAATTTTATAGCCTTGGTGGATGAGGAAAAAGAAGAAGATACACCGGAAGAGGAACACCTAGAGCTCCCCAAACATGTTGATCATTTATTGAAAGGAGTTCAAGATGATTTCCAAGTGGATTTACATGAGAAAAAAGAGACACAAGATTCTTACTTTGAAAGGGAAGAGCTTGATATTGATTCATCATGCTTTAATTTTATTCAAATTGATTTACTCTCTCATTTTCCCTTTGACTATTCTTTTGATGCAGCATGCCTTGAGGAACCACTGGAGAATGAAGAAGAAAATGTGAAAGTGGAAACCAAGAAAGAGGAGGACTCATTCTTTATCCAAACCCCACCATACAAGATTCATATCATTTTTATTACAGTGGACTTGGTGTACCATATCCACATTGTCCTCAGTAAAAAGGAAGAAGTTCTAACTGGAAGGAAAATGTGTTGGTGGTTCATCTAAGAAAAATCAACACACCGTCGGATTGGGGATAACCAACTGAAACTGCCCATCTGAAGGAAGTCAAAACCCAGGGCCCACTTGGGGGATAAAACCAAGATCTATCATTCTACTCCCATTCTATTTCTATTTTCTTTACTTTCAATAAATTTATTATGTTTTTGTTATCTACCTTTGTTTGTAGGTTTTTATATGCATAGCACTTAGGAGCATAACTCAACATTGCACTACCAATAAGTCAGGTTGTACATTTCCTTTACACTATTGATTTCTATGATTCAATTAAAAAAATTTGTACATGTTAAATCAATTTTAATGCATTGTGGACACTGTATCATTTAAGTGTGGGGGAGGGAACCTTTGTAGTTTAGTATTTTCAATTATTGGTTTCAAAAAAACATTTTTGCATTTTTCAAATTTTTGAGTGTTTTTGAAATATTTAGCTAAAATTATTATCATCACAAAATTTTAAAACCCATTTCAATGAGTGAAACAATCTATCCCATGAAAGTAAGCTTAGCTGAATGATGAAAATGACTTTGTTTCATGTTCAAATATTTGTAATTTCATGAAAATTACTCTGATTCTTGAATCTCATGCCACAATTCACTATCTTTATATTTGAAATCACTTTCCTGTGAGGCTTATAAACCTAATTTACATATTCTTATATTTTACCTCCCTTCGTGAGAGAACCATACCATGATTGATTTAACCAAAATTTTATTTATTCCTATAAAAACTTGAGGGTTTGAGCTACATGTGTTTTAAATGATTGAGGCATTTATTTGGAATTAAATCCCCCTTTTCGAAATAATCCTTTTTATAATGGCCCACCTTGTAAATTTAATCCTTATATCCCATAGAATCCATGAACATCCTATTAGATTAGCCACATTACGTGCCAATTTTCCCTATCCAACCTGCCCTTGAAGTGAAATTGCCTGATCTAGTTGAACTTAAGTGGGAGGGGAGGTTGACTTGTGTTGTGCTACCTCATTTGGAGAGACTTTGGTTGGAAAATAAAAATTTTAAGATATGTTCTTGCTATTTTAACTTATCTGTATCTTTCATGTAAAAGAAGTTGTGCCTTTCTGGAGCATCTAATGAAAGAAAGTTGTGCCTATCTGGAACTTTCATGAAAAATCTTGGTTGATATGAATGAAAATTTTTCTTCTAAAATGATTAATTGTGTAAAATTTCACTTCTTGTTCATGCAGATGGATCTGATTTACTACTAAGGGGAGAGATTAAGAGACTACACTTGAGTAAAAATTTTAGTAATGCAATTTTTCTTCAAAAAGAGCCCAACCCTCCTTTATAAGCCTCAGAATTTTTCACATCATAATCCTAAAAACCTGAAGCCACAAAACATACTTTAAAATTACTCATGATAAACATATTCCCTTTACTCAAATATGGTGGATATGTAGAAATTTATCAATCCTATGGTGACCCTTGCATGAGTATTGGATGAGAAAGGCATTGCTAAAAAATTGAAATTTGTGTGATGAGAGAAAATGAAAGTGAGGTAAGTGTTTTGTGTGCATGGGAGAAGAAATGAAGAGGAAATATATTTAATGAACTGAATTGAGAACTTGAAATAATGATTTTTATGATTCATGATATATTTTGTTTCCTGGTATTAAATTGTTAGATCTCATGATTATGTGTTTTAAATTTGCTTTGATTTAATATCGATGTTTACTTGTCCAGGAGTCCAAGTGCTAAGTGTGGGGGAATTGATAGAGATAATATTTTCATAATTAATTATATGTTTTTAAATTATTTAATCCCTTCCCATTGATCACTTTGAGCTTATTTTCATCATTTCATGATTTTTGGTTAGTTTTGACCTTAAGTGTGAAAATTGGTTAATTCTGGACATTTAATAGTTTTATGTTTCCTTTGTATTTCGAGCATAAATCCTACATTTTTAATCCAATTCACTTGATTCCTTTTTTAGGATGTCATGATTCTTGGGATACATATAATTATTTAGGAACAAAATCCAATTATAAATCCAACAAGCCAAAAGAATTCAGTCAATGTAAACATTTATTCTGGCCGTTTGAATGGACCATGACTAATTAAAACAATCATATCTCGGACAACCAACCTCCAAATTCCGTTATTCTAGATAGGTTAGAAATATTTCTAGAATATTTAGAGTTTAAAAAAATATCATAAATAAATTCATTCGTTAAGACTACCAATTAAATGGTCAAATAAGGGTTGGTGGAATAGTGTTTGGCGTCCAGAAAACGTCTCTTCCATTTATGTGGCCATAACTTCCTTGAAACCACTCCAATAGCTCTGATATTTTTAGATTAGATGGCCAAATCCATTAAAAACATTCTATAAGAAGGGACCTAGACATCATTAGGCCAGGGGAGGGAAGAACTGAAGCTGTCACTATGGAGGACAGATTCTGGAGGGGAAAATTCTGTTCTTTCTTTTCACTAATTTCTTCTTCTTATTTTTGTAATGCCTTAATTTTCCTCATAATTCTCAAATACCATTACCATGGTGGGGTAAAATTATGAGGTGACTGTGGGAGGGAAGGTTTTATCTTTTATAATGTTTGAGTTCTTTCATTTGATTGAATAAAAACTCTCTCTCTTCTGCGGTGTTAGTTTCAAATTCTAATAAACAGTTTTATTATCTTATGCGATTGTATTTGATTTAATATTATATTGTTATTATTGGTTTGGTAAATGTTCATAATATCCATCCACTAGGTTCTGATCTATATAGGATGGAATAGATTTGGGATTAGTGGTGAAGTACTCGGCGATCGTCAGTACGTGTGTCAGGGGTATTGAATATTCTTAATCATTTTGGATAAACAAGACCCGATCAGGAATTGCCTAACTCAATTGAGGGTATTCGATAAATTTGTTTAACAAATAGGAAGGAGATTATACTGAGCTACTATATTGGCAAGGTATACTCTCACTGTCACCATTTACCAAGGGAGTGATAGGAAGGGATCATGAAATATCACTTAAACCGACTTAGCATAAGATGATTGAATAAAATTGGAACTATGATAACATTACAATTGAAAAACTAACCCCAAACTGATCACTCTATTCCTTTCAATATTTTTAATCACATGTTTTGTTAATTTATTTTGAATATTTTACTTTATTTCTATCTTTACTTTCGTTGCTTTGTTTTCAAAACCAAAAAATATCAAAAACCACCCAACTTCATTATCTAATATTAAAGTGACAAACTTGATTGTCGAGCACTCCTCTCTAGAGACAACCTAGGTTAACCTCTATACTATATTTTAACATAGTAAATAATTTCTTTTTCCACACCCCATGACATTCACGTGTCAAAACTTGGCGCAGTTTTCGGGGAGGCAGTTCCGAAATCTAATTATTAATATTTAACATTGTTCAAAAAAAAATTAAAAAAATATTATTTCCATGATGTTTTAAAATGATTATTTCTTTAATTCATATAACAACTACCCAAATTTGGAACAAGTAGATGAGGTTTGTTATGATATAGTTCAGATGCGAGAACTTAGAAATGACATAGAAAAACTAGAGAACAATGTAGAACTTGCATTTGAATATGTTCGTGCATTGATGGAAAAACTAGAACCTATGAATGAACCAGAGGAGGACAAGAAGAAAGAATTACCTACTAAGGTACATGTGGGAGATCAAAAAGATCTAGATGGATTCTGGAATAAGTTCTAATAACCACTTTATCCAAATATTCCTTATAATTTAGAAGAACCAAAACCATTAAAGGAAGACACCACCAAAGCGGTATAATTTGAAGAAAAGATGGAGGAGCCTGACTACCTACCCCTATCTTGTGAAATTCAACTACAAGAGAAACCTCATACTAAAGAATCAATTGAAGCTGAACAAACTCAGGGGGATAATATTTTCTTAGAATCTTTTCATTCTGATTTTATTAAATCGAGTATTACCTCCCCTTGTTATAAATTTTCAGATTTGGCCCACAATTGTATTGACTTTGTGGATGAGGAAAAAGAATAAGATACAGGGGAAGAGGAAAACCTAGAGCTCCCCAAACATGTTGATCATTTATTTAAAGGAGTTCAAGATGAGTTCCAAGTGGATTTACATGATGAAAAATAGACACAAGATGCTTACTTTGAAAGGGAAGAGCTTGATATTGATTGATCATGCTTTAATTTTATTCAAATTGAATTACTCTCTAATTTTCCCTTTGACTATTCTTTTGATGCAACATGCCTTGAGGAACCACTGGAGAATGAAGAAGAAGTTGTGAAAGTGGAAACCAAGAAAGAGGAGGGCTCATTCTTTATCCTGACCTCACCATACAAGATGCATATCATTTTCATTACAGTCACTACAACAAAAACTGTGTTTAGCGGCGGTTTTGTGGCGGCGGTTCACAAAACCGCCACTAAACGTTTTAACTGAAAGGTTTCGCGGTGGTTTTTAATAAACCGCCGCGAAACCCAAAATTCATTTTCACAATCCCGACCCTTCTTCCCCCACCCCGATCGTTCCCCAAACCCTCGCACCATCCCTTATTCCTCTAACCCCCCCGACGACCCTCAATCCTTGACCCTCGACCTCCGGCGACCCGCGACCTCCGGCGTCCTGCGACCTCCGGCGACCCACGACCTCCGGCGACCCGCGACCTCCGGCGACCCCGCGACCTCCGTCTCCGGTGACCCCGCGACCTCCATCTCCGGTGACCTAATTAATAGGTGATTACTAGTTATGTTGTTTGTTTAATCCCTACTAATTGGAAACCGTGTTGTCCCCCTCATTGGGGTTTACCTATACTAATCCACCCACACTGGTTTCAAGACCAGTCTTTATGGTGTAAATTAACCCAACATGAACACTTATCTACAATATATTATTATTAAAACTTGATAAATCAGTAGATTAGTATGCCATCAAATCCATATTTCTGACACTAGTTCATGCAAAGAAAATAGTGGTCTTGGTGTGAAACTCACCAGAATTTTGTTAGTTAATCATTCATAATTCTGAACTGTGAAATCAGTGGTGGAGATATCTCTGTAATGTCATAAATGATTAGACTGCATTGTGTAATTGAGAATTTCTTACCATGTATCCATATTAATAGCTAAATCTTCCTTCATTGAAGGATCCTAGCTATAGGAATCCAATCACCCCTACTCAAGAAGCTGGGTAAGAAGGAATAGCAATGTGGAAATACGACATGACTCCGCCACATCAACAAATTCATCCCTAACAATCTCTATCAGGTTCCCACCCCCATAACACCATCTATAATAATCTAGATAAGGTTTATAGACACCCATGTTTTTCGATAAGATAAATAGGGTTCATTCCTATGAGGTACAAGTCACACAAGGATTTGAAGGATTTAGTGAATCTTAATCCATGTCTCCCTAAGGGCTGCAATGGGAGTTTCGACTCCCAGTCCAATGTTCAACTACTTCTGGAGTCTTTCAATGGAGTGATATTATGACTCACACCCCTATATCGATCATGTAAGGGATATCCGATTCATCCCAGCTATAACAACCACTCGGGATCCTCCAAGGAGGGATCCCACCAGTCGTTGTAAGCACTACCCCACCCACCCCTTATACTGAATAACAAGTGGTATACACCAATTTCATGTTGTCCCTGGTCTATATAATTTGACAATAGCATCAAATCCCATGTTTAATGAGATTTATAATAGGGTTAATGATCTTATACAGCTCCAGCGGCCCGTTCCACCGCCAACATATACTACCAGTTCCCTACTACTATATAGTAGGGGATCTACAACACCCGAAATGGATCGAGAACTCATCCACCACACCAGTAGTCTTGGATGAATCTTTCAGTCATCAGCACAATTATTAGCCATCATGGGAAAACTAATGATTATGATATATATTATGGATGTCCTCCCCTTATCATCATCAGACAGAGTGGAGGTCCTCCCCTCAATTTCACACATCACAGATGTCGTCCTCAAGTCACATGAATCAATCCAAGTGGAGGTACACCCCATATAGTTGATATCCTTAATTTATGTCATCCCCATGATTATAATTCAAGATATAGAGTTACTCCCAGTGTCTCAAATCATCATCAAAGATCTCCTCCTCGCGTCATTCCCAGCTCAAGTAGATGTCCTCCCCAAAACAACATTGACTAGAGTGAAGGTCCTCCTTGCTCCAGCCCCCGTCAGCATGGTGGTCCTCCCCATGTTTTCACTAGCTTTAGGGGATGCCTCCCCACTCCATGTACAATTATAAAGGAGTACATCCACACTTTATTGACATACATTGATGTCCTCCTCATGTCCAGTTCGACTAGTATTAATTCCCTCCTCATTCTACAACTTTCAATAGACATGGAGTTCATCCAAATTTTCTCGCAAAATCCAACAAAGGTCTTATGAACTCCAACACTCCCAAACCTTGAAGGTCCTCCCAATGAATTTATTAGAATACACAATTATCTTCCTCATGTTCCATTAGATAGACACACAGGTGGTCCTCATACCCTGGATCACCAAAGAGGAGGCCATCCCCACTCCCATGACAACTGATACGAAGGCCCTCTATTTTAATGGCTAGCTCCCTAGGGTGTACTCCCCACTCTAGTTCCAAACTAAAAAATGGTCCTCCCCATGATAAAGATTTTTCCTATTTCAATGAACCACCACGGAGAATATGCAAGAATCATCGCCACCAAAGGAATAATTATGAGAATTGTTAAATTATTGTAAATCATGTCCACTTATCTGATTCTGAAGATAAGTGTGTGACGCCCCAGGATTTATGAACTGGATTATGTAAGAAGTGTTATGCCTTTAATAATGCCTCTTGTTTTATTTTTTTGCTAATAAGGAATTCGAAATGAAATAAAACATAGAGAATAAGGTAAACTGAAATTTATTAAAACATTACTTTACTACGAGACCCAACTAGTTGAGTGTACCATGCACAAGACCTAACACGGCCACTGCAAGACTACAAAGAACCACAACGCGGGCAATCAGATAGTCGTCATCTTCAGGGTCCATCAGCGTGAAAAGTATAATCGCCAGGGCCACAACACACATGCTCATCGCCAATGGTATGAGGAGAGCCATCCTTCCTATTCAAGTGTTCTATTTTAAGGGGTACCCCACATCCCTGTATTTATATTAGTTCTTTGAGTTATGACCGTTATGTTTATATATCCGTTGGGTTTTCAAAACGACCGTTGAGTTCCCATTAATAAAATTTACTTTAAAAGAGAACTCGGTTTTATTCCCTCATAACATTATTCTTAAAAACATTCATTCATAGAAGATTCTTCGTTTTTATTCTTAAAAGTAAATTTCCTCATTTTTACAAAATCCCGATGAATACCTAGGTAGTTGGAAACTTGGTGTTGTTTTCTATGTTTAGAGGGAATTCGTAATAATTATATCTTTTTATCTCTTAAATTATGAAAAAAAAATTTGTGAAAACTTTTGGTCTTTAAAATAATTTTATAAAACAAATAGTAGAGTATTTTAAAAATACTAATGATTTTAATAGTATTGTACAAAAAGGTATATCTTTTAAAAATTTAGCTCAAGAGCTAAAATATTTTATCTAAACTTGAAATTGGTTCTAACATTTAGAGTTAAAACTAATTGTTTTACTAAATTCCTACAAATATTTATATTTCACTCAATTTGGAGCTAAGTATATAATAAATCTTTTTTTTATATAAAAAAATTGAGTGAGTCCCGGCCAGCCAAGGGCATCCTCAAGGGACAAGCCCTCAGGCCAAGGCTGAGACCCCCTAGGGACCCGAGGTACCGCCATCAGGCTCCCCAGGTATGCATGCGCGTTTCGGGAGCCAGCCAGGCTGGAGGCTCATGCAGGGCCGTGCATAGGTTACCCAGGTCGCGTGCGGGCCCGTGTATAAGGCCGCGGCTCGCGCTGCGTGAGGGTGGGCCAAGGCCCAAGGAGGTGGGGAGGGACCCGTGTATAAGGACCCGTGTGCGTGTGTGTTGTGCTATTGCACCGCTACCCGAGCGGCTTGATATTTATACCGTCCCTCAAAACTATTTCGTTTCGATGTGGGACGAGATCCCTGTGACCGGGACCGTCCGATCAACTCCCGTGCCGATCTCAGCCATCCATCCCGTTTTAAAACGCGTGACCCTCCCCCGCGTCTCCGAAGCCGCCCGATCTCTTCCGAGATTTGATCTCGACCCTCCGATTCCTCTAAAGCGATCATCACATCTGCACGCCCCAACCGTTCGATCGCACCAAGGACGAATCGGTGCCGTCCGTTTCTTTTCACGCCAAGCAGACCGTGTCGCCCCCCGTCTTCTTCCTAGCACCGCGGCCCTGCACTTGTAGACCTACACCAAGGACGCCAGGCCCCTCCCTCCCTCGCACTGCTCCTTGACTTCCGAGCACACCCCCCTCCTAGGTCCCTGTTCTCCCGTCTTCACCACGTCGGTCTACGCCTGGGTCGGGTCACCAACGAGGCACCGAGGCCATTTTAAACCCCCTGCTTCGTTGAAGCCCGAGGCAGCCCCTTCCTCTCATCCTCCTTCTTTTCCACGGACACCCAGCAGCTGGCTCCGAGCTTCCTCCTCAAGCACGGTAAGGGTTTTTTCTTGCATTCTTACCTTGTTTCGAAATAACCTCCATTTATATACTCACAGTGTATATATATATACAATTTATACATATATATATATATACTTAAACAACACCCCCTCGGGTTGCTTTTTCTTCAAAGACTTTTGCCTTCATGATTTTAATGGGTTGTATATGTAAGGGTTCCTACATGCTTGTCTTCCTTTAAAGAAACATTCGGTTTATAAACAACTTATATTTACATATATACACTTGATATATATGCCCCTCGGTTCTGCCTTCAAGGGTTGGCCTTCGTGTTTCCAGTGGTTGCACATGTGAGGGTGCGTATATACCTTGTTTCCAGTTTTTTTTGAAACCTGTATATACTGCTCACATGTGTATATACAAGTCCATCGGTCATTATATATTGTGTATATATGGTTTCATATATATGTGAACGGTATATACACTTTGTATAAGCACGTTAACAAATTCCCAGGTTGTTTATTTTACGATTTTATATTTCGGTTTTCAAAAGAAAAAAAAAATCTCAACCTCGTATTTAATGTATATGGTATGTATATATATATATAGTTCGTGAATATTTTCTCCTAACTTAACCCGACCTATTTTGGGCATCAATATTTAAATGAAATTTTTAGATATATATTTGCAAACTATGCTCTTTTGGTTTAAGTGAAGTTATGTTTGTAAAACCTTAATTTTTATACATGGTTACATTTATAACAAATCTTATATGGATTTATTTTCAACCATGTAATTGAATTATGGTTGGAAACTTTGATTTACCTAAGGAATTTAATAAACTTTGTTTTGAATTGTGTAAAACCCATATATATACACTTCGGGGATATGTGCACGTGTGTATATATTTATAAGGATATTTTCTTTTATAAATAGCAGGACTTAAACTATTCTTGGATGCTGGGATGATTTTATTAAGCTATGAATTGTGTGATTTCTAAACCAACATGTTTTTTTACACACAAATGGGCATGTTTTATTAAAAAGGCTTATCTAACATTGCCCTGTTGAGTTTTATGATAAAATATGTATTTTGGGTTCAAGGGCCGTTTACCACTGTAAGTGATTTCATGTGTTTTTCTTAATATTTCTTCTTTTCCAAAGATTTATAATGACAAAGATTCATCATTTATTATATCGCTGTTTTATATGCCTTAGTGAAAAGGATGTTGTACTGTACTATGTATGTCATTGATTTGTCCTTGCCCCCTTTTTTCTTTACAGTGTGAACTGTCACATCATGTATTAGTGAAGTGTGTAATGATTCATTAATTATGTTAGTTATTATTTACATAATGCATTTTTATGACATATCACTAAATGAACTAAGAAATTGGATTACCCAAAGTGGTATGGGACACCTTGGGTAAAATTAAAATGAATGAGATATTCATGGTGGTATGGGACATCTCGAATATACATAACCATTTCAGTAAAGCATGAACGATGTGGCTCACATGATAATAAAGGCAAATTTAAGGGTGCGCCCTGATAGCGCTCCAATGCATTGGGTAAAGACTTAATCTCTAGAGATGACTTTTAGACTGATAGCTCGGTGAATAACCTTGGTAATTTTTACGACACCTTGGGGATGGACCTTGGTGAAACAAAACGATTGTCAATATTAAATGTTGATGCCACATAATTAAAGTCATATAACAGGTTCTTTCCAAGGTAAATTTCATTCACGACTAATGCCTTTAATGTTTTTATAATGTTCATAATTCCCTAGCTTTAAGCTTGAAGCATGCCTAGTGTTATCACTTAATAGAATAGTAACCAGCATATGAACATTTAGTTGTTTCCTTGTGCGCAACTCTGATTATGCATTACTTTTAACTGTTTAAATTTATGCTCAAGTAAATCACATGTAGTACTTGTTTATAACAACCATTATCACTCCTTCAAGAATTAACGTATTCGTTTCATGTTTTTCTTGAAAACTTTGATTAAAGCATTGTTATGTTTTGTGTGTTAAAATATTTCTTAGTGGATGTTCAAATTATTTTAAAAGAATGTTTTCAAATGTTACAGTATTTTAAATTCTTTGTAAAACCCCCTTACTGAGTATTTCAATGCTCACCCTATGTTTTGATTTAAAATTTTCAGGTGTCAGCTTTTGAAAGATGAATTGTTTCAGAAGTTTCTAGTTCCCCAGAACCCGAACCGCACACGATCCTCTGTATGGAACATGATGTGTTGTTAACAAAGTGTATTTATTTTAAAGATAACACATCATGTTCAGAAGGCACCGACTCCTAGGGTTATCTGGGGTCGGGGTCTCTACAGTTGGTATCAGAGGGAGGTTTGGAAAACTCTGGAAAGCCAGAAACTGAAACAAAAATATATATGTATATGTATTTCAATTTTATTAAAAACTGGGTTTTCTTAATTTTCAAATGGAAAATGAAGGCACAAATCTCTTATCTCTCCCCACCGAGGCCCTAGAGACCATTGTGTCCTTTGCAAGCCGTGAGGACTTTCTAAACTATGCCCATATCCGCATGACATGCAAATACCTTTACGATGTATCCAACTCACCTCGAGTTCTTAGTCTGCACCAAGGGTTGGGATTGTATTACCTCCTTATGATAATAACCCAATTTCCCTCCTATGTACGTCGAGGAAGGTACTACGAGGGACTTTTCCGGATTTTCACGGCGGGTGAGAACTTTGGCACTATGCTTGATAACCCCTTTCAAGAAGCTGCTGCTGACGGAGACCTCCGAGCGGGCTACCTTTGTCAGATTTTAAACTATGGCTTCTAGGGTCAGTTGTTGGACTTCGGAAGGTTAGTAGACGAGTCCACCTGTTTGTCTTACAGACGAAAAGTGTATGAAGATGTCTCTCAACTTCACGACCCCCATGCTAGAATCATAAGACGTCATAGGCGTCCTCATGAGTTTTTCCCTGAATGCTCGGCCTGTGTTTGGTTCGAGGAGTTAGGGAGTTTTGCTTCTCTGTGTGGAGTTTGTTTAGTCAATGAGTAAGGGAAACTCAAGCACTAATAATAATGAACGTATGTTTATTGAAATTTTATCTTTCTCCTTTCCTTGTCCTTACTTTGTTTTTTTCCTTGTATGATTTTCAAGTAATGGAACTCCTGTCTTAAAACTTTCAGATGGAAGGACAAACCCACCTGTTATCTCTTCCCACCGAGATTTTGGAAATCATTGCGATCAAAACGTGTGAGGACGATTATGACCCCTTCGTAAATTTGCGAAGAACGTGCAAGCAATGGTTTGAGATAACAAACGGTCCAGAGATTCTCCGCACCTGCCAGGGGAATGCCTCCAACTATTACTGCATTGGCTCTTCTCAGCTAGCTGGACGTGAACGAAGAGGAAGTTACCACGAAGGGCTCTTTCTTTGTTTCACCCTAGGCCGAAACTTCACGGCCAGAGTGAAATTCCAGGAGGCTGCGTTAGAGGGAAATCTTTATGCAGCTTATATGCTCCAACTTCTCAGCTTTAGCCTGTTTGACCACATCTATGGCTTCGATATCCTCGACCGAGACATAATTCGGAAATTTCTTCGTACATTGGTCTGCAAAGACATTTCAGAACTTTGTACGGTTCGAGCTTCCCTTTGGAAGCCTGAAAGCCCGGAACATAAGTGCTACCCCTCCTGTCTTAGGTGTGTGTGGATTAGGGAGCTGGAAGAAGTGAGCATCGCTACGGGGATCCCTCTAAATGCACCTGTTGACCCTATTCGTTGGTGGAGGTGGTAGGAACGTTTCTGAACCTTGTAGTGTCGTGAAATAAATTGCGGGGACGCAATTTTTTAAAGGGGGGATAATGTGACGCCCCAGGATTTATGAACTGGTTTATGTAAGAAGTGTTATGCCTTTAATAATGCCTCTTGTTTTATTTGTTTTGCTAATAAGGAATTAGAAATGAAATAAAACATAGAGAATAAGGTAAACTGACATTTATTAAAACATTACTTTACTACGAGACCCAACTAGTTGAGTGTACCATGCACAAGACCTAACACGGCCACCGCAAGACTACAAAGAACCACAACGCGGGCAATCGGATAGTCGTCATCTTCAGGGTCCATCAGCGTGAAAAGTATAATCGCCAGGGCCACGACACACATGCTCAACGCCAATGGTATGAGGAGAGCCATCCTTCCTGTTCAAGTGTTCTGTTTTAAGGGGTACCCCACATCCCTGTATTTATATTAGTTCTTTGAGTTATGACCATTATGTTTATATATCCGTTGGGTTTTCAAAACGACCGTTGAGTTCCCATTAATAAAATTTACTTTAAAAGAGAACTCGGTTTTATTCGCTCATAACCTTATTCTTAAAAACATTCTTTCATAGAGGATTCTTCTATTTTATTCTTAAAAGTAAATTTCCTCGTTTTTACAAAATCCCGATGAATACCTAGGTAGTTGGAAACTTGGTGTTGTTTTATATGTTTAGAGGGAATTTGTAATAATTATATCTTTTTATCTCTTAAATTATGAAAAAAAAATTTGGGAAAACTTTTGGTCTTTAAAAGAATTTTATAAAACAAATAGTAGAGTATTTTAAAAATACTAATGATTTTAATAGTATTGTACAAAAAGGTATATCTTTTAAAAATTTAGCTCAAGAGCTAAAATATTTTATCTAAACTTGAAATTGGTTCTAACATTTTGAGTTAAAACTAATTGTTTTACTAAATCCCTAAAAATATTTATATTTCACTCAATTTTGAGCTAAGTATATAATAAAACTTTTTTTTTATATAAAAAAATTGAGTGAGTCCCAGCCAGCCAAGGGAATCCTCAAGGGACAAGCCCTCAGGCCAAGGCCGAGACCTCCTAGGGACCCGAGGTACCGCCATCGGGCTCCCCAGGTATGCGTGCGCGTTTCGGGAGCCAGCCAGGCTGGAGGCTCGGGCAGGGCCGTGCATAGGTTACCCAGGTCGCGTGCGGGCCCGTGTATAAGGCCGCGGCTCGCGCTGCGTGAGGGTGGGCCAAGGCCAGAGGAGGTGGGGAGGGACCCGTGTATAAGGCCCCGTGTGCGCGTGTGTTGTGCTATTGCACCACTACCCTAGCGGCTTGATATTTATACCGCGCCTCAAAACTCTTTCGTTTTGATGTAGGACGAGCTCCCTGCGACCGGGACCGTCCGATCAACTCCCGCGTCGATCTCAGCCGTCCAGCCCATTTTAAAACGCGCGACCCTCCCCCGCGTCTCCGAAGCCGCACGATCTCTTCCGAGATTTGATCTCGACCCTCCGATTCCTCTAAAGCAATTATCACATCTCCACGCCCCAACCGTTCGATTGCACCAAGGATGAATCAGCGTCGTCCGTTTCTTTTCGCGCCAAGCAGACCGTGTCGCCCCCCGTCTTCTTCCTAGCACCACGGCCCTGCACCTGTAGACCTGCACCAAGGACGCCAGGCCCCTCCCTCCCTCGCACTGCTCCTTGACTTCCGAGCACACCCCCTCCTAGGTCCCTATTCTCCCATCTTCCCCACATCGGTCTACGCCTAGGTCGGGTCACCAACGAGGCATCGAGGCCATTTTAAACCCCCTGCTTCGTTGAAGCCCGAGGCATCCCCTTCCTCTCATCCTCCTTCTTTTCCACGGACACCCAGCAGCCAGCTCCGAGCTTCCTCCTCAAGCACGGTAAGGGTTTTTTCTTGCATTCTTACCTTGTTTCGAAATAACTTCCATTTATATACTCACGGTGTATATATATATACAGTTTATACATATATATATATACTTAAACAACACCCCCTCGGGTTGCTTTTTCTTCAAAGACTTTTTCCTTCGTGATTTTAATGGGTTGTATATGTAAGGGTTCCTGCATGCTTGTCTTCCTTTAAAGAAACATTCGGTTTATACACAACTTATATTTACATATATACACTTGATATATATGCCCCTCGGTTCTGCCTTCAAGGGTTGGCCTTCGTGTTTCCAGTGGTTGCACATGTGAGGGTGCGTATATACCTTGTTTCCAGTTTTTTTTTTGAAACCTGTAAATACTGCTCACATGTGTATATACAAGTCCATCGGTCATTATATATCGTGTATATATGGTTTCATATATATGTGAACGGTATATACACTTTGTATAAGCACGTTTACAAATTCCCAGGTTGTTTATTTTACGATTTTATATTTCGGTTTTCAAAAGAAAAAAAATATATCTCAACCTCGTATTTAATGTATATGGTATGTATATATATATATTGTTCGTGAATGTTTTCTCCTAACATAACCCGACCTGTTTTGGGCATCAATATTTAAATGAAATTTTTAGATATATATTTTCCAACTATGCTCTTTTGGTTTAAGTGAAGTTATGTTTGTAAAACCTTAATTTTTATACATGGTTACATTTATAACAAACCTTATATGGATTTAGTTTCAACCATGTAATTGAATTATGGTTGGAAACTTTGAGTTACCTAAGGAATTTAATAAACTTTGTTTTGAATTGTGTAAAACCCATATATATACACTTCGGGTATATGTGCACATGTGTATATATTTATAAGGATATTTTCTTTTATAAATAGCAGGACTTAAACTATTCTTGGATGCTGGGATGATTTTATTAAGCTATGAATTGTGTGATTTCTAAACCAACATGTTTTTTTTACACACAAATGGGCATGTTTTATTAAAAAGGATTATCTAACATTGCCCTGTTGAGTTTTATGATAAAATATGTATTTTGGGTCCAAGGGCCATTTACCACCGTAAGTGATTTCATGTGTTTTTCTTAAGATTTCTCATTTTCCAAATATTTATAATGACAAAGATTCATCATTTAGTATATCGCTGTTTTATATGCCTTAGTGAAAAGGATGTTGTACTGTACTATGTATGTCATTGATTTGTCCTTGCCCCCTTTTTTCTTTACAGTGTGAACTGTCACATCATGTATTAGTGAAGTGTGTAATGTTTCATTAATTATGTTAGTTATTATTTACATAATGCATTTTTATGACATATCACTAAATGAACTAAGAAATTGGATTACCCAAAGTGGTATGGGACACCTTGGGTAAAATTAAAATGAATGAGATATTCAAGGTGGTATGGGACATCTCGAATATACATAACCATTTCAGTAAAGCATGAACGATGTTGCTCACATGATAATAAAGGCAAATTTAAGGGTGCGCCCTGATAGTGCTCCAATGCATTGGGTAAAGACTTAATCTCTAGAGATGACTTTTAGACTGATACCTCGGTGAATAACCTTGGTAATTTTTACGACACCTTGGGGATGGACCTTGGTGAAACGAAATGATTGTCAATATTAAATGTTGATGCCACATAATTCAAGTCATATAACAGGTTCTTTCCAAGGTAAAGTTCATTCACGACTGATGCCTTTAATGTTTTTATAATGTTCATAATTCCCTATCTTTATGCTGGAAGCATGCCTAGTGTTATCACTTAATAGAATAGTAACCAGCATATGAACATTTAGTTGTTTCCTTGTGCGCAACTCTGATTATGAATTAATTTTAACTGTTTAAATTTATGCTCAAGTAAATCACATGTAGTACTTGTTTATAACAACCATTATCACTCCTTCAAGAATTAACGTATTCGTTTCATGTTTTTCTTGAAAACTTTGATTAAAGCATTGTTATGTTTTGTGTGTTAAAATATTTCTTAGTGGATGTTCAAATTCTTTTAAAAGAATGTTTTCAAATGTTACAGTATTTTAAATTCTTTGTAAAACCCCCTTACTGAGTATTTCAATGCTCACCCTATGTTTTGATTTAAAATTTTCAGGTGTCAGCTTTTGAAAGATGAATTGTTTCAGAAGTTTCCGGTTCCCCAGAACCCGAACAGCACACGATCCACTGTATGGAACATGATGTGTTGTTAACAAAGTGTATTTATTTTAAAGATAACACATCATGTTCAGAAGGCAACGACTCCTATGGTTATCTGGGGCCGGGGTCTCTACAAAGTGGGTCCCACTAATGGTGTCCTCACCTCGACCCTCTACATTAGAGTTTGGGGAATGAACCTAGTCTGTGAGTTTATTCTTTTCATAAGATGAGATGTACTAGATCCTTAAATCCATTCATACATACAACAAAGGAGAAGAGGATTTGGATCCCTTCCAGAATAACACATTGCAATATTTTATTTAGTTTACATACTCATTATACTCCTCAACATGATATCAGAGAGAGTTGATTTGGGTATGATTGGTGGATATCACTCACATGATTCTCAACTGAAAGCCTCTTACCTTTCACATGAATATGTGGAATATACTCTATCCTATAAGAAAATGGTGAAGTAGTATGTACCATCTTTGAGATACAATCTAGTAGGTTGTGGACTATCATCTCATGCAACATTATCCCCACCAGATAGTACACTACCACAATGGTATACAGAACCATTTTTTCATGTTCCTGAGCCACCCAAAGTATAAGAATGTGGAAATGAAGAGTTAAACTGCACTTCTGAGTAGAGAATAGGATATGAAAGTATAACAATTGATCAGTTTTCTGATATATTAATGATGATCACTACTTCCAACATCATAATTCTGGGGTCACTCAATCATGATAGGGTTTTTTTTTCAAACCATTTGGGAGACACATTTCTGCCTCTTGATCCTTATTTTGAATTATATAATATCCAAGAGCATTGGGATGAAATTTTCCATTAACGTTACATGGTTTATTTAGCAGGGCTTCTCGTGTCATATCCACCCACATCAACAAGATACCACCAGTACCATCTACAATGATGTCTTCAAAACATTTTTCTAATCCATATAATTATTAAGGAAGTGTCCCCACTAGTACAGATTTACATCGTAGGGAATTATGTTTCTCTACACTTCAATCCCATCCTATGATAGCCAAATCTGCCCAATGACGTCAATAATGTGCCTATGTGCATAGTCACCTTGAATATAGAAGATATTTTTACAGTTAGGGAGTGATAAACTAAATTAAATTCTGGGTAAGAGGACCCACCCTTTGCGGTAGCACAACATCTACTGGACACCCCATGTGTTGACACCCACCATCAAAGAAAGACACATGGCCTTTCAGATTCCTCTAAGTAATTACCATTACACCAAGACCCCAACCAGGGTAAAGGACCAACCAGGACTGCTAATCCCTATGACCCGTCTAGTTCAATGTAGAATATAGTTGATCCTGGTATGACTTCTATGTTTCAGCATCTTTCTGAATAGAAGATTCCCATTAATGAGCTCCATGCTAATTAGTTTCTACAATATGGATATATATGATATAATCTTGTCCTCTATGCACTAGAAAATTAGGGGAATCCAAAATTCATTAAGAAAATAATTCCCTTTAATCTGGAAACTCACTTTCCTCTCAATTCGGTAAATTTAGGAGCCTATGACAAGTGATCACACTATTTATTTCCTAATCCACCAAAATTGAATGAGAATATTCCTCGAGACCCGGATCTAGTAATTCCCCCAGTATTATCTTATGGAATTCGCCCAGTTGTTATACCTATCACTTCCTGGGTGGTTTAGCCTACCTACCATGTTGATGATATTAGAAATTCATTAGTTGTCATTGATCCTGGCCTAGAATGGAATCCTTTCCTAGAGGACACAATGGACAACCTCATTGTATCCTTTGAGGCCCTGGAGAAGTGATAGGTGGAAATACCACTTGATGAAATGTCATAACATGCATCGGTTTATGATATGTCAGCACCAATAGAATTTTAGAATCCAACAATTCCCCGCTTCAATGGGATGTGTAATCTGCTACAACACCTAGCCCATTTTATTTCAACATGTGGCCCTATGTTGTAAACTCTATCATAGTAGGAAGACACAAAGCACTATGTTTTGTGCTGACATTAGAAGGGCCAGAGTTTTTCTGGTACATCTAGTTATCCATTGGGTCTATAGCTTGTTCGGAAGACCATCATAATCAATTTATTTTTCAGTTTAGCACCACCATGGGAAATTCCAGAACATCTGACTACTTTATTTGAAAACAACGACCAGTTGAGTGAGTCATAGACATTTTCTCTAGGTGGAAGGGCCTCATGAATTCACTTGACAAGTCATTAACTCACAAATATCTACTGATGATGTGCATGGTGAATGGTAAGGCTAAACTGGTTCCCTCCCCCATCACTCCCAACATTATAGGTGGATTCAAAAAATTCTCTAATAGGACTCATCACCAGGAGAAATCCATCTAACATGCTAAGAAGGTGTTAATTTTTTCACTCAGGTATCCTATGAAAAGCGACTCTATGTTCTTGATTGATATTGTTTCATAGGTTGAGTCCCCTAGTCTACTAGAATTTTTACCAGTAGATCAACCTTTATAGCCTCACTAAGGAATCAACATCTTACTCAACCTCAGGCTATACATCAACCACTGTAGAATGAGTCAACACCACCCCCTCAAGAACTACTACCTATTCTAGTTAATCAGGCTTTATCCCCATATCAGCCTCCATACCCTCATCAGAGTTAGACTCCTATAGATCCCTTTAAATATAAGAGATATCGGACCTACAAATTTTATGAGTATTAGTCAAATTCATATTGTATATGGCATAGAATCATTGGGTGTCAGTTGATCCAATGGAAATTAGGGTAGTGAATTTATGGTAATATTTGAGTCATGAATTTGATATCATGATCTTATTAAAACACAATAGATATTATATGGATTTTTTATAAATTTATCTCTATTTACATAACTAATAAAATAGATTTACCAAAAATGGGAAAGGTTAAAAAAAGAATACATAATTTTATTCTTACATTTATGATCACAATCAGTGGTTGAACACTAACCCATATTTATGTTAACGTACCCATTTCATTTTCATTTATCAAAAATCATGGAAAAACATTTCTCTCAAAAACCTCTTCTTAAACAAATGAAACTAGTCATTCCAATTTGATATATCAACTTATAAATTAAGAGAAATTAGGCTAATTATCATAGCCTAGAGATGGAACCACCTACCTCAAAGCTCAAGTCACACATTCCCGTAATGGGATCCACCATCAATGAAAACCCAATGATGAAAACGAAGGCCCTAGAATATAATAAAAACATTAATATTGATATAAATTAGAAAAGGAGGGGTTGGTGGAAATGGAAAACACCAAATACCTCAAGAAAAGTCATTCGCCGCACCAAAACAAACCAAGGAATGGCCTCCATAATGAGATCTCCCAAAGGATCTAGAAGAATACACAAAGATTTAAAAACTTAGGCCACCAGATCTGATAATGTTACCCTAGGGTGACACCATTATCAAGAGAAATGAAGAATCAGAAATATTTCTTACCCAGAGAGATGCGCCACAACTATAATAAAAGATCCAATGTTGAATGGATCAATCTAGATGGAGCATAGTCTCCCAAAAAAACCCGAGAAGATCTCTAGGTAGGGATCCAAGGGCCTGGAGAAAAGAATTGAAACTAAAATAGCCACTCGCCTATTTTAAATGTGATCAATGAATCATCTTTATTATATTATGCATACTTTATGATCAATGGGTCATCTTTATTATATTATGCATACTTTATGATCAATGGGTCATCTTTATTATATTATGATCAATGAATCATCTTTTTTATATTATGCATACTTTATGATCAATGGGTCATCTTTATTATATTATGATTCTGCAATATTACACTATCGTATATTTTGTGTAGGCACATTGTGATATACATGGATAAAAGCTGGATCACATTACCGAGGAACACACCTCAGTATGTTAAGGGTTTGAATGAGTTTTTAGATTTTGCGATTTTCTAATAGATCTGTTGAAGGGATAATAAGATGTCCATGTACTAATTGTAAATTTAGAACATGGTTAAAGAGAGATGAAGTTTATGAACATTTAATACTGAAGCAATTCCCTGGTCAATATTTGTGTTGGAATTGGCATGGAGAATCGGACAATACATAAATATTGAGCACTGATGTTAATCCATAGAATGATGTCCCAAGTTCATCGACAATGGAAAATGAAATTCAAAACCTCATAAATGATGCATTCGGCACTGCAAGACACCACTATCAGCATCAAAACATATCAGAACAACCAGAAGAGGGTGCTACAAATTGCAACGTGACAAGTGATGTTTTTGAGACTGTAACACAAGTAGATCAAGATTGGAACATATCATTGGATCCTCCTCTTGATTCTGTAGAGCCAAATGTAATGGAAAACTTTACTGAGAAAAATGCGTTTCCTGATTTAGTTGACGATGGAAATCAAGAGTTGTATAGTGGGTGTTTGAAATATTCAAAGATTTCATTTCTGCTGAAGTTGTACCATATCAAATGTCTATGTGGAATTAAAAATAAGGCAATGTCCATGATATTGGAATTGATTCGTGATGCATTTCTTGAAGAAAAAATCCCAGAATCTTTTTATGATATGAAAAAAGTGGTTAACAAGCTTGGTCTGAATTATATAAAAATACATGTGTGTCCCAATGATTATATGCTTTATTGGGGAGAGGGTTCAAGTAGATAGAATTTCAAGAAATGTTCTTCTTCTAGATGGCAGTCAAAGGGTGATGTTGGAAGTCTGACTGAACATAATTTCACGAAGAAGATGAAAATGAACACACCTGTAATGGTTTTGCGTTACTTTCCTTTGAAGCCACGATTGCAAAGATTATTCATGTCATCAAAAACCACCGAACACATGAAGTGACATTCTGTAGATAATAACAATGATGGGTTAATGAGACATCCACGAGATTCCCAATCATGGAAGACATTTGATTCATTACATCCATATTTCTCAGCTGATCTTAGGAATGTTAGATTGGGATTGGCTGCCGATGGATTCAACCCATTTGGGACTTCGAGTACAAGTTATAGAATTTGTCCAGTTGTTTTGATCCCTTATAATCTGCCTCCGTGGATGTGTATTAAACAATCATATTTTATCATATCAATGATTATTCCTGGAAAAAAAATTCTTGGAAATGATATTGATGTATACTTGCTGCCTTTGATTGAAGAATTGCAGGAGTTATGGAGTAACAGTGTTGAGACATTTGATGTTTCTTCTAAAACAATGTTCAAAATGCATTCTACTTTACTGTGGACCATTAGTGACTTCCCTGGGCTTGTGAATTTATCTGGTTGGAACACTTATATGGGTTTGGCTTGTCCCGTTTGTAACTTTGATTTTGAGCCCAAACGACTACCTCACAGTAGAAAATGGTGCTTCTTATGCCATCAAATATTTCTCGATGCATCTCATAGATTTTGGCTGAACAAATCAAAATTTAATGGTTTCATTGATCTTAGACCACCTCCAAAGTTATTAACTAGTTCTGAAATTTTGACAAAGCTTGAAAATGTTGAAACATAATTTGGGAAGGTTCATCATTTGAATGACAGCGGAAAACGGGTCCGAAGTGCATCGTCAAGTGAAATCAGAACGCAACAACGGAAGAAAAAAAGTATATTCTTAAACTTTCGTATTGGGAATTTAATTTGTTGCGCCACAATCTTGATGTGATGCATATTGAGAATAATGTATGTGATAATTTGATTTTCACATTACTTAATTAGCATGGAAAGTCGAAGGATCATCTTAATGCTCGCAAAGACTTACAAGTAATGAACATAAAACACGATCTCTGGCCAGATGAGAATGAAAAGTATGCTCCGGCCGTTTTCGCAATGAAAAATAGGGATAAAGATACGTTCCTTCGAATTTAAAATAATTTGAAGGTATTTTATGGGTATTCAAGTAACATATCGAGGTGTGTTGACTTGAAGAATCGTAAGTTACATGGATTGAAAAGTCACGATTCACATATTTCGTTACAGCAGTTACTACCATTGGCATTGCGTACATTATTACCTAAAAAAGTTACTGCTATTGTACTCCAATTTTGCACATTTTTCAGGAAATTATGTGAGAAAGTTGTACATCCATTTCAGATTGACAACCTCCAGGAGAGGTTTGTATTGACTCCTTGTGCAATGGAGATGATCTTTCCTCCATCGTTTTTTACTATCATGATGCATTTAACTGTGCATTTGGTTGAAGAAGCAAAATTAGGAGGCCCCGTTCATTATCGATGGATGTATCCAATTGAGAGGTATTTTATTTATATGTTTTCCAGTTAAGTAAACAATGTTTGACATTTAAATAAATGCCTAATATTATTATTTTATTTCACAGATATATTGGGCATTTGAAATCATACGTGAGAAATAAAGCCCAACCAGAAGGCTCTATTGCTGAAGGCTATTTGGCCGAGGAATGTCTTACCTTTTGTTGCAGGTATTTAGATGATATTGAGACAAGATTTAATCGAGTTGGACATGTTGAAGACACATCAACTCAATCTCAAATGCATCAGAAATCAAAAATATTTCCTGCTATTGGCCGATCAGTTGGGAGGACCTCAAATGTGACACTGACAGAATTAGAATTGTTAAAGGCACATAGATATGTGCTGCTGAATAGTTAAATTGTAGATCCATTTATTGTAGAGTTGAGGATACAAACAAAGAGACGAATGAGAGTCTGAACATGAAATGAGAAAGATATCACGAAAGCTGTGAATAAAGAGCTTTTAGAATGGTTTGCACGACGTGTAAGTTCATAAATATTGCAATAAATAAGAATATTAGTTTGACACATACAATTTTTAAATATATTAAATTATATTTCTTTTTTCAGATCATGAATATTGATACTCGAGCAGACTTGTCAGAAGATTTGAAGTTTCTTGCTAGAGGTCCTATAAAGAAAGTTATAAAGTTCGACGCTTATAATGTGAATGGCTTTAGATTTCATACAGTTGATCGAGAAGTGGGTTTGAAAACAAAAAATAGTGGTATATTTACATTTACTGAAGTGGGATACTATGTAAAGATGCATGATATTATTGAATTAAACTACCATGGACATTTTTATGTTGTTTTATTCAAATGCAAATGGGTCGATATTATCAGAGGTGTTAAAAGAGATTCATTACAATTTACTTCTGTGAACTTCTCTTGCTTGATGGATGTTGGTGATCGTGAAATGCATGATCCATATATCTTAGCATCGCAAGCAAAAATGGTATATTTTGTGAATGATGTTGTGGATGAAGGGTGGAGTGTA
This sequence comes from Viscum album, assembly GCA_963277665.1. NCBI lineage: Eukaryota > Viridiplantae > Streptophyta > Magnoliopsida > Santalales > Viscaceae > Viscum > Viscum album. Next base: position 676,098,080 of record OY728123.1, read on the forward strand.
GTTACTCACTTAATACAAAGAGATTTGTATGATATGGGTGATGAAGTGGAAGATTTGACCTCTGAAGTTGAATGTCATCAACAACAGGAAGCAGAATTATTTTTCCATCATGATATTGAAAAAATTAGTCTTGCAAGGTTGAATGGAGTGGATGAAGAAATGGAGCAGGAAAGTGACATTATTGAAGGGGAAAATGATTGTATGTACAATTATTCATTCATGCAGCAACCACTTGTTTCATTTCTGCAGTCATTCATTATCATTGTTATATATATTTTGTTTGTTAGTACTGGGCATCTATTATCATTTTTAATTTTTTTTTCTGCATAATTTTTTTGAAATATATATTCTGAACATAATGTTATTTGATTAAATGACAGGAATTCCAAGGAGGAAGCAGTATACTATTTCTTCTAGTTCTGCGACGGATGTCGATCCATCTGGGTCACTCCCCACGACATCTGAGGCACCAGCTGCCTACACCCCCGCACCATTTCCCCCTGCACCATCTCTCACACCATTAGATAGCCTCCCATTAGAGGCCGAGTCGTCGAATCCCCCTACAGGTTCCTCATCAGTTGGGTGGAGACATACCCCTTCCAGTTCATCCCGGACACACTGGAGGGTCACAGTCATAGGTATAAATTTTAATTAAATAAATTTATTGCATTTTGTTTATACTAATTGTTTGCTCATTGAAGATGACAAAAATAAAACCGTGTAGAAACACTTAAAAAGCTCAGATGTTTGGAACTTGAATGGCGAAAAGATATCCGTGCCATTTGATTCTTATGGGGTCCCTACGGATGATGTCGCAGGGTTACTTGGCCAGATTATAGGTCAGTTGGCAGCAGATCCCATTTCCATTCCCATTTCATATGATGATTGGAGACATATGCCTCCAAACTGGAAAAATGAAGTTTTCTATTCTCAAATAAAGGTAATTTTATTAAATTATGGTTTAATTGAATGTCATGTTACTAATATGTTCAAAATTAATTTCTGTATACAGATGTTCTTCCACTTCACAGTTGCTGATGTGATAGCACGGAAGTGGACTTTGAAAAATCTTGGTAAAAAATGGAAAGATTTCAAATAGAGATTGTGGTGTGATGTAAATGATACTTCATTGACCATGGAACAAATGTATGACAAGCTACCCAGTGGGGTACCGAAAGAGCAGTGGAAAGTTTTTGTTGACGGACATCGTGATGAGAAGCGGATGGTATTGAAATATATATTATTATATTATCCTCATTTTACATTCATACATGTATATGAAGAGGAGATGACATTGGATACATTACTGTTAAATTTAATTTTATTTATTTCAAGATCTCTCATGACAGAATGCATCAAACAGGGCGAAGCAAGTCATCCCTCCCATGACGGGCTCAAAAAGATTTTCTAGAAGCCGAATGTCATTGGTAATATTTTAAATAGTTTAAATATTTATAATAAAATATTATCTATTTAATATAATAAATTTTTTATTTATCTTTGCTTAATGAAGTCACAGAATTTAGGGCACGAAGCCTCCTGGAATGAACTGTGGTTGGATGTTCATAGAAAATCAGATGACTCTTTTGTTAATGAGCCTACCAAAGAAGTTGGGGTATGAAGTCAAATTTTTATTATAATAACTTATTATCAGTTTTTACAATGTTAAATATGTATTGATATTTGATTTATAGGTAAAAATTAAATAACTATGGGATGCCAGTCCTGGGCTGTCCTACTCAGTCTCCAAGGATGACCTGGTTGCTCAAGTCCTTGGGAAGGAGCATCCTGGTAGAGTGTGTGGGATGGGTTTGGGACCCGTACCATCTGAGGTCTTTAGCAGGCCATCAGGGATTCTAGCCGCATCTACTCCTGGTTATGGTCAGCCCATACCTGAAGATGCTCAGAGGGAGATTTCTTCTCTACGAGCCACAATTCAAGACCAAGGGGCTCTGATATCCGCTATGCAGAAATCGTTGACTGATTTATATCAGCATATGAGCAGATATGCCCCCAGTGGTAGTGCACCGAGTGGTGGTGAGCAGGTAAATCACAAAAAATCACAATCATTTAGTTTTCAAACTTTTATTAAGTTTAAGTTTAATTATAAATATGCAACAATATTTAATTTTCAATATAATGTTCTTACAGGTGGCAGCAGGAGATGGAGGTGGAGAGGGTGACGATGCATCATCGGACCATGAGTAGTATTGTTGATGTGTTGAACAAATATGGGAAAGTTTGGTTTGTATATATAACATGTGTGGTGTATGGAACCTTTAAAAAACCATTGGTCTTGGAGTAGCTTCAGTGGGTAACCTTGAATGATCACAATAACCTTAGGTGTTAAAGAGAATGATGTGTTTGTTTCATTGGTTAGATGATCTATGGTAATAGGCTCTTTGATTTTTCTGTTGTAAATTCAGAATTGGGAATTTGACTCATTAGGGTGTTACATGTCCAAACAGCCATGTTGAATGGATATCACTAGATCAAGATGGTTTTCTGAGGTGATTTTCATGATCATTAATAGTTTTTATGAGGAATGTAACCACATAACATGAAAACCAATGCAACTCCCTTCCCATGAAGCTTCCCTCTTTTCTAACTTTTATTTTATGAACATATTGGGAGATTGTTAGATGACATGTCATATGATAAAAAAGAATAATCATAGGGGTTTTAAATGATTAATTGGGCTATTTGATGGGGCTTCACATGATTAGGAACATATCACATGAATTGCATAACCCCTTTGCATGATGTTCCTAGGGTCATGTGATCATGAGCCTCATTGAAGTTCACATGGTCCTTGTGACCTAGGTGATTAATCTATATGTATACATGCTAGAATTTTCATTCCTTTGGGTATATATTAATACCTAGGCTTTGGGTATTTCTTTTTTCCTAAAATATACAATTCTCATTTGGATAGCATCAAAAAATGCCCCCCCACAAAAGTGATGTTCGAAGGAACAAGGACTCAGTTATGAGGTAGGAAATGACTTCATGAGTCTCTTATGCTTTCTCTGGTTGGAATTCAAAACACCATTTTGTCTTCTATATGTCCATTCATATTCCTTGAGGTTCCCTATAAATAGGGGGTGAGAGGCTGGTCATTTGACCGGTGACATGAAGCTCCATAGCTCTCAAAACCCTATCTCTCATGCGTTGGTTTTGAAAGACAACTTTGCATGACCACATCACAAGAACCATACAAGAGACCTAATCATGTGATCATGTCACTTAAACTCTTTGTGTGATCACCTTGTCTAAATATCTCACTTAATAAATCCATGAACTAATCAATGGTAATTTATTAGAACTTTGATGCACACCCTTGGCCATTAGTCAATCTTATGTGATTCGGTTGTCTCTTGAAGATTTTTTCATGATCTACTAATCTTTATGTGATTCATGGGACCTTCACATGGTAACGTGATTATATGTATTAAGAAAAATCATGTAATCAAAAGATGTTTTATGGGTTATGTGATTTTCGTGACCTAGAATGGATCATGTGGTCCACGTAATGTTTTCCATGTTATGCACTTATTTTGTTTGATTAGCACAACTGATTCTCTCTTAATGGTTACATATCTTCTAATATATTCTCTATTCTCTTTAAATATGCCCTCTATTTCTCAAATTTCTTCTTATGTGGTAGACTGGAGAGACCTTATTTCCTGGAACAATAATGTCAATCATCGATATAAAGTATTTTATAACAATAATGTTTTAAAGGTTCTTATTCTGACTGAACATCAACCCATTTAATCCTCGTTCCTCATCCTTATAGGACAAATGACTAGTAGTGATCCCTCCCCTCGCTTATTTGGCACATTTTGATCCATACACTTTAATCATTTATGGAATCAAATATTTTCAATTTTGATCATCTGTAAACAATAAGTATAAATCCATGTGACCCCCAATCTCTTGTTTCATTTGATGTTATCTTTTGTTTCATTCTAAATCCATAATTTTAGGTATTTTTTATGCTTTAGGTATTCTTATTGAATTGGATCAAATTTTTCATCAAAATTAAATGAAAGGGTGTTTATGGATATTGCGTAGGTTGTGCATAAATTTTCTCCTTATTATAAATATGTTGTATGTGTTGTTTGGTTTGTTTTCCAGGGCAGTGGTGGAGTATAAACAGAAATTCTATTTTTTTCTCCGGGTCAACATTTCGCGGCAATTTTAACCGCCGCTAATGTTTTACAACTTATATATTTAGCGGTGGTTTAAACTGCCGCGAAATATATTCGGCAGACTGCTTAGCGGTGGTTAAAACCTCCGCGAAATCACGTCGGAATTAGCTGCGGTTTTAACCGCCGCTAAGTAGGCTCCTAGCACGCCTGAATTTCGCAGCGATTATAGCCGCCGCTAATTAAATATCCCTTAAAACTGCCGCTAAATTTACCAAAAACCGCAATGAAATAAGGTACTACGATGCTTTTCTTTGACTGCCGCGAAATGCATAAAACCGCCGCTAATAGATTGTCGACGCCAAGTTTAGCGGAAGTTTCTATAAACCGCCGCCAAACTATATAGCGGCAGTTTAAACCGCCGCTATATGAAAAATAAACCGTCACTAATAGGCAGTTTTCCTGTAGTGAGTGAACTTGGTGTACCGTATCCATATAGTCCTCAAATAAAAAGGAATAAGTTCTAACTCTAAGGAAAATTTGTTGGTGGTTTATCTCAAAAAAACTCAACCCACCATCAGATTTGGGATAACCAACTGAAACTAACCATCTGGAGGCAGTCAAAACCCAGGGCGCACTTGGGGGATAAAACCAATATCTATCATTCTACTCCCATTCTATTTCCATTTTCTTTACTTTCAATAAATTTATTATATTTTTATTATCTACCTTTGTTTGTAGGTTTTTATATGCATAGCACTTAGGAGCTTAACTCAACATTGCACTACCAATATGTCAGGTTGTACATTTTATTTTTACTTTATTGATTTCTATGATTCAATTAAAAATATTTGTACATGTTAAATCAATTTGAATGAATTGTGGACACTGTATCATTTATGTGTGGGGGAGGGAACCTTTTTAGTTTAGTATTTTCAATTATTTTTTTCAAAAACAAATTTGTGTGTTTTTAAAATTTTTGTGTGTTTTTGAAACTTTTGAGCTAAAATGATTATCATAAAAAAAATTTAAAACCCATTTCAATGAGTGGAACAATTTATCCCATGAAACTAAGCTTAAATGAATTCTGAAAATGACTTTGTTTCAAGTTTAAATATTTGGAATTTCATGAAAATTACTCTGATTTTTGAATCTCTTTCCACAATTAACTTCTTTTATTTTTGAGATCACTTTCCCGTGAGGCTTCTAAACCTAATTTTCATATTCTTATCTTTTACCTACCTTCTTGAGAGAACCATACCATGCTGTATTTAACCAAAATTTGATTTATTCCTATCAAAACTTGAGGGTTTGAGGTACATGTGTTTAAAATTATTGAGGCATTTCTTTAGTATTAAAGCCCCCTTTTCGAAATAATCCTTTTTATAATGGCCCACCTTGTACATTTAATCCTTGTAGCCCATAGAAGCCACGAACATCCTGTTAGGTTAGCCACATTACAAGAAAATTTTCTCTATCCAACCTTCTCTTGAAGTGAAATTGCACGATCTAGTTGAACTTAAGTGTGAGGGGAGGTTGACTTATGTTTTTCTACCTAATTTGGAGATACTTTGGTTGGAAAATCAAATGTTGAAGATATATTCTTGCTATTTTGCCTTATCTGGTGCTTTCATGTAAAAGAAGTTGTGCCTTTCTGGATCTTCTAATGAAAGAAAGTTGTGGCTGTCTGGAACTTTCAAGAAAAATCTTGGTTGAGATGATTGAAACTTTTTCTTCTAAAATGATTAATGGTGTAAACTTTCACTGATTTTTCATGCGGATGGAGATTATTTACTACTAAGGGGAGAGAGGAGGATACTACAGTTGAGTAAAAATTAGAGTAATGCAATTTTGCTTCAAAAAGAGGCAAACCCTCCTTTATCAGCCTCAAGAATTTTTCACATCTTAATCCTAACAACCTGAAGCCACAAAACAAAATTTAAAATTAATCATGATAAACATATGTCTTTGACTCACATTTGGTGGAGATTTAGAAATTTATCAAGCTTATGGTGACCCTTTCATGAGTATTGGATGAAAAAGAGATTGCTAAAAAATTAAAAATTGTGTGATGAGAGAAAATGCAAGTGAGGTAAGTGTTTTGTGTGCATGGGAGAAGAAATGAAGAGGAAATATATTTAATTAACTGAATTGAGAACTTGAAATAATTATTTTTTATGAGGCATGATATATTTTGTTTCCTGGTATTAAATTGTTAGATCTCATGATTATGTGTTTTAAATTTTCTTTGATTTAATATTGATGTTTATTTATCCAGGAGTCCAAGTGATAAGTGTGGGGGAATTAATAGAGATAATAGTTTCATAATTAATTATATGTTTTTAAATGATTTAATATTTTCCCATTAATCAATTTGAGCTTATTTTCATCATTTCATGATTTTTGGTGAGTTTTGAGCTTAAGTGTGAAAATTGGTTAATTATGGACATTTAATAGTTTTATGTTTCCTCTGTATTTCGAGCATAACTCCTGAATTTTTAATCCAATTCAACTGATTACTTTTTTAGGATGTCATGATTCGTGGGATATATATAATTTTTAGGAACAAAATCCAATTAGAAATCCAACAAGCCAAAATAATTCGGTCAATGTGAACATTTATTCTGGCTGGTAGAATGGACCATTTCTAATTCAAAGAATCATATCTCGGACAACCGACCTCCAAATGAAGTGCTTCCAACTGGGTTCAAAATATTACTAGAAGGGTAAGAGGTTAACAAAATATCAGGAATAAATTCATTCATTAAGGCTGCCAATGTAATGGTCAAAGAAGGGTTGGTGGAATAGTGTTTGGCATCCTGGAAAAGTCTCTTCAATTTAGGTGGCCATAACTTCCTTGACAAGGCTCCCATAGCTCTGATATATTTAGGATAGATGGAAAAAATCCATTTCCAACATTCTATAAGAAAAGACCTCGACCTCATTCGGCCAGGGGAGTGTAGAACCGAAGAAATCATTATGGAGGACAGATTCTGGAGGGGAAAATTCTATTATTTCTTTTCACTCATTTATTCATCTTATTTTTGTAATGCCTTCATCTTCCTCATCATTATCAAATACCCTTACCATGGTGGGGTAAATTTATGAGGTGATTGGTGGAGGGAATGTTTTATCTTTTTTAATGTTTGAGTTCTGGAATTTGATTCAATAAAAACAATCTCTCTTCTGCGGTGTTGGTTTCAAATTCTAATAAACAGTTTTATTATCTTCTACGATTGTATTTGATTTAATATTCAATTTTTATTATTGCTTTGGTAAGTGTTCATAATATCCCTCCACTAGGTTCTGGTCTATATACAATGGAATAGATTTGGGTTTAGTGGTGAAGTACTCGGCGATCGTCTGAACATGTGGAAAGGGTATTGAATATTCTTAATGGTTTGGGATAAACAAGACCCGATCAGGAATTTCCTAACTCAATTGAGGGTATTCGATTCATCTGTTTAACACATAGGAATGAGATTAGACCGAGCAAAGATATTGGTAAGGTTTACTCTCACCATTACCATTTACCAAGGGAGTGATAGGAAGTGATTGTGAAATATCACCTAAACCGACTTAGCAGAAGATGATTGAATAAAATTGGAACTATGAAAACATTACAATTGAAAAAGCAACCCCAACCTGAGCACTCAATTCCTTTCAATATTTTTAATCACATGTTTTTTTAATTTATTTTGAATATTTTACTTTATTACTATCTTTACTTTCATTGCTTTGTTTTCAAAACCAAACAATATCAAAAACCACCCAACTTCATTATCTAATATTAAAGTGACAAACTTGATTGTTGAGCACTCTTCTCTGGAGATAGTCTAGGTTAACCTCTATACTATATTTTAACATAGTAAATAATTGTTTTTTTCCTCACCCCACGATAGGCACGTGTCATGAAGGTACCTGAGTGAAGATAGTTATTAAAAGACACCTGATCGAAGATTTGTTCCCAACTTATATTCTATTTCGAATTCACTTCCATTATCCCCTATTTTAATTTGACTAGAATTATTTCATTCTATTTATTTTAGAAAAATAATTTCCCACACTTCCATTATTATTTCAGACATTGTGGCTACCACCTTCATTGACTATCTGAACTAGGATGTTGAGTATAGATATACTAATGAGTGTAGAATATACATTCTGGTCCTTGAACAAATCATGAAGAAGCATCACCAGGAATACATGGAAATATACCTCATTCTACTATAAAAACAAGACATTCTAATAGATATGGACATGTTGATGCATGATGATAATTTTCCCAGATCCTGTATTGTAGAGTTTACTCACATGGGGAGTTCCAATATATTGTATAATGGGGAATTCATCTGTTAGGGGGGATCAAGCCTCCATGTATAATACACTACTCTAATTCTACTCCAAATAATCATTCATACATATTAGATCCATATATACACTATTACTCTGAAATCTTCCACCTAACAACCACAAACCAACTTAGAGGCTGGGTCAAGGATTAGGACCTGCATCCCAAAGGTAGCTCTAATCCAAAACATATATGGGAATATAGGGTTCAACATATATGCATTGATTCAATAATCATCCTAAGTTAGCCCCAATTTATTAATCCATTTGGGTTTCACAAAACTATCTATATAAGAACACCGACCTTCTTCTTGAGTAGCTTTGCTATTGGAGCCCAATGATAAATATGTTCCACCTAGTCTATGGAGAGGTGGGGGTTAGCTTATGGGATGTATACATGGCCTTTGGGGATCCCATATTTAGATACATATATGACGAGTTCATCCCACCAATGACTACCAAGGGATATATTAAGAGAACACCCTAACCAGTCTAAGCATTGCCGAGGGAAGTCACTAACTTCATGGGAAATGATCCTTGCCAATGGATATACACAAGAGTAAAGGCTTGGATGAATATATTCCTAGTTTCTTATGGGGATGGTTCAACTTGAAAATGAACAATGGGATTTTATTTAGTATAAAAAGGGGATCCTTGAGCATGTACTAGCTAGAGTTAAAGAGAGGCTATTATGAAGAGCATTGATATTACATTAACCATAATAAACCTCCTCAGACTCAGCTATATGGATTTATTATGATGTGGCTAAGTGGATACTTTTTATCAGTCCATGATTTTCATAATGGAGTATGGTTGAGCACCTTCAAGGTAGTATATTATCTAGAAAAAGGAATCCCCATGGCAATAATAGTATTAGTGTTAGCTAATATCCACAAGTGGTTGCTGCACATCCATGAGGGGAAGGATTTATTCCCTATATTGGATCTACTCTAAGTATTATGTGGTTGAATAACACCACACTTCAATGAATATGGGCTCACTGAAAATGTAAAGATCCCAAGGTACTGGTTCTATCAATTTATCCAAGATATATTCAATATCAAGCCATTATCATTAAAGGTTGATAAAACTATCTTACACTCAAAATTAAAATTTATTCCACATAGATAATCTTCTAATGATATAATTAAAAATCATGGAAATAATGAATAAGATCCATTGTTGTATAAAATGGTTACGAGGGACTATATTCCGGTGCCTCGAATTGATTGTGATATCATCTATGAAGCCTACACACCATAATAATTTTTCAAAAAATTATGGTGCATCTAGAATAAATTAGTGGCATCATTAATAGATGTTAGCATAGAGAAACATCCCACAATGGCAAGGAATCCATGGTAAATGATAGAATATGATAACACTTAGGATAATATCAAGCTACCATCATTGGATGAATACATCAAACTAACATCTAGATACACCAATGCTTTGATATCATCTTACCCCAATGGGATAAATACGATTAATGTTTCATGGGTTACAACATCATTAACCTTAGAGAGAGGGAAAAAGACCACAAGGACATCCCATAAGAAATAGAAAACTAGTGAAGAATTTTGGGCCTCTGATTAATCTCAACTGTAGGCCATTAGGAAGATATAAATCGTAGATCAAACACATCATGAATCTAACTCAAGATTATCAAGTCAAAAACAATGAAGTAGCATCCTGATAAAGGATATGAGGTCGAGAAAATAGATAAAGTTGAAGAATATTGTATCTTATTTAATACATATTGAGAGACTAGTTAAAAATATTTTTTATTATTTATTCCTTAATTCTATTTTCTTCTAGATTCGATAGCCTCTAATTTTCAACATTGTGTGTCTATAAACTAAATTTCAATGTGGTGTACGTATTACCCAACCTAGTATCCTAAAGGTACTTGAGTATTTTTTCCATTGATACTAATCCTAAAGAGTCCATCAAGTGACTATGAGAGATTGAAATTTAGGAGCATGATATAGAAAACAGGTTCCCCATCATAAGATAATTATTTGACATGATAGATCAAAGTATTTTTGAAGTGGTCATTTCTCATTCCCTTGAAAATGAATGGGATGATATCTTCAACTTGAAAGATGTATGTTGATAGTTTCACTTAAAAAATACTATCTTTAACTTCTAATATACTCTTGATAATCTATAATTTTCCCTTATTATTTAGAATTGAGATGTCATATGCTTTTTTATAGTTTCTATAGTACACTGTGGGTGTCACCCTAATAGGTGATACATGATTAACTACTTTGGAAGAGTAGGAGATATTATCTAGCTAAAGGGAAATGAAAAATGCGGAGGGATTGAATCCACTTTCAACCTTTCCACCTCTGGTAACCTTCCCCTATATACGATGTTAGATACCCCTATATATGAATTCATATGTCTATGGAATTCTAATATACTACAAAATCACATCCTTACTAGAGAAATGGGAAAATATTCGAGATCATTCTCTATTTCCTTTTTGCAAACACACTCACATTTCACTATTTATGTAATGATTCTTTGATCAAAATATTGTTTTTATAAGAGCCTACCTTTGAGAAAAACCCAAAGGAAATTATATGATAATCCCATGATGAACACCCACCTCATGTTCTATAGAAGTGGAAACAACCAGGGTGGAGGGAATTTTGGTAGTACCTTCAAAAAATATCCCAGCCAGTGGAGGGGAGGATGGCTCAAGTATGACCACTGATTGTGATGGTTTCATTTTAAATAACCCTACTGAGTTTTAATTTCATTATAGGGGTAATCTTGTTCATTGAAGTAGTTCAAACTATATAATACCTACTATAAATAATAGACATATCTACTTGTTAGGGAAAATTTAGATATTTTAACAAAGTTAGATAGGTTTAAGTCTTACTTTCTCATATTTGTTTAATTAATTCCGGTCATGTTGTGTTAATTTTAACCCCTAGATTATATATCTTTTTTCATAGGAAACACATCTGGGTTACTTCATTAGTGAGAGTCTAGGACCATCTTTCCTCTTTTGGTGGAGGTATCCCTAACCCAAGAGTTGACTGGGGTGAACCCAATCAGCTGAGCTAAAGTGGGCTATAAGAAAACCTATAAAGGTTTTCCTCGTCATGATATTTTGACCCTTAAAATTAATGAGGCATCCATCATAAGAGAGGTTCAATATATACTACCTAATTAGGTCATGGTCATAGGAGATGATGTGTACACAATGCTGGATGATGGAATAGTGATGACAGATGAAGTCCCAACCATGTCTTTCAAAGAATAAATAACCATTGAAGATGTGTTGATTTCACTACCAAATGAGTGGTTCATATTGAATTTGATTGAAATCTAAATAGAATATATAAACATATAGATTTCTTTTAACTCATCTTGATACAGATAGGTTGAAGATTCTATGTTTATATATCCCTATATTAGTACCATTATTAGTGGAAAGATGGGTCAAGAAGACTATCATCCCAATAGTCTAAGCCCCAGAATTATTGAATATTGGGAATACTTTGGTATAGATGAGTGAAATGAGTGATTGGAACATGATTCATCCAAGTGATTTGGTTCCAAAATATATATCATTTTTTGAGAGTGACTTTAAGTCAAACCAGGAGTCCCTTTACTTCCAACTCATCTCATTATAACATGTATGAAAGGATATATGGAAAATAATTCAAAATACCCCCTTAGTGAATCCGCTTAAGAAATTTCATCAGACGTTCCATTTTTTCAAGATTCTAGGATACACGATAGTGGGGGGGGGGGTTGATTACTAAACTATCCAAATTTAAATGAATTAAATCACCAGGGAATGAAAATATGAGTAAGAATCAAAATTTATCCTCTATATGGAGTAAATTTAGTGATTTTTTAGTCTTAGGATTTTTATTCTTTATAAATATTATCAATATGTGGTGGTATCCATGAATTAGTAGTAAGAAGTTAGATAAGGAAGGGCCTTTTTCGTCTGACTTCACAAAGATATTGAATGAATTCATTATGAGTTAGAACAAATTTTCTAGGAGCTATCCCCCATTTAGAAGGTTATGTATGATTAATAGACGCTAATTAAGGAAGCTAAAAGGCCATAATATATGTTTATGCAAGGGAAGAAATGCTATACCTTATTAAAGAGGCCAAATCTATGACACTAAATGAACTATTCCAAGTCATAACATCATAGGGTAAACAATGGTACAAAATTTTGAGTCTGTTGTGAATTCCTTATAGTAAAATTTCAATTAAGTTACTTTTATATGAAATTAAGAGAGAAAAACTATAACGACCCATACTTTACATACATGGTTAATACTTCAAAATTTTAGCATACTTATTACAACATATAACAAAACCATGAAACGACCGTATAGGTATAATGTCTTTTGAAAATGGGAAACATAAACAACTGGTTCATAAAACATCTACACTGTCTCCCATTTATTTCATCATATCTATAGTCCCTTTTTGGAATATCTTACTTAATAACCATCTTCCTGACCTGGGGAAAGAAAACATACAAAAGGGTGAGCTCAAATGCTCAGTAAGGGTAAACAAAAGAAATATCAATCACATCAAATTCATAAGAAGATAACATTTTGGAAATCATACCCTGCAAAAGAGATCATAATTTCACAACATGGGATAAATCATGGTAGTGAAATGTAATCCCAATAATCATAACATAAAACATGAAACTTTGTTTCATACACACATAAACATAGAGAATCATTTCTTAGTAGTCAAGACTCATAGCCAAGACTATCTTAGCGGACAAAGTCCATTTCTGAACCGAGTTCACTCCTCGTTTCAGTCGTGTTTCACTGAACCGGTTTAACCTGCCGTTCCAGCCATGTCTATCTAATGAGATATAAATCTTTAACCAATGCATTGGAGGGAGATACAGGTCCCACCCATCTCATAATGATACCATTCTTATGTGTGCCACAAAATCATAAATCATATATCATAGCTTAACCCATGTAATAAAAATGGGATTCTTAAACATTGTGGCACATAAAACAATTCATATAAGATAATGGAATTCATAAAAATAATTCTATCACAACATAATCAAATCAATTTAATAATAGGGATAGAAACAGAACCCTATATTATCTTAGATGGAAAATAATTTTGATAAAACACTTGAACTCCATTCTTGAGGAAAATATCTTTTCTTCTTCAAAAACATTTTCCTTTATTAACATGTCATATAATTTTGAACTAAAATATGTTGATTAAAAATAAACTTGAAAACTTTTAAAGGAAGCTTCATGGAAATAATGTTCTAAAAATTCATTCATGCCGTATAAGTAAAGAAAAACATTCTTCCCGTACTTTGGCTGGAAAAGTCAAAAAGTACCTCGTACAAAAAACGACAAAGGATTCCTTTCATATCTTTTACTAAAAACTCACCGAAGGGTAAAATTGGATTTTAAAAATTATATGTGGATGGAAATAATATTACATATTGAGGAAACATGGATGTGGATGATAAATATTCCCCAGGAAATTCTGAAGTATAAACAATCTTGGATAAAAATGAGATTGTGATATTTTCCCTTACCTTAGGTCCGATTTGCTTCATAAGTGTCCGAACCTCCTGTATAATGATTTAAAAAATGTCATTGACTTATTCCAGAATCACACTTATTTTGATGATATCATATATGGTCATATTCTTAGCTTCTTATTAGTAATATTTCATTGCTACTTGTTATTCAGGTGTTTATTGCTTTATGTTCTTATGCGTGTTTTGTTGAATAAATTCTTATTCCTCTTTATAGGATATAAATACATCATTTACAGAATGTTATTAGTGTAATATATATCATATTAATTCATTCAATTCAATTATATAATCATTATTCAATTAAGATCATATAGAACGAGTCACATCACATCGTGGAGACAGTAGGCCGTACGTACGCACGAGCGATGAGATCGTTCCCATGATCGTGGAATTATATTGGAGTGTATGTATACTATTTTAGAATCAATAACACTTTACAATAATCATATATAGTTATTTATTGCACCATTATACCCATCCAAGTAAGGTGGTGGTGGAAAACAGATTACACCACGGTGTGGAGATGGTATTCCGTACGTATGTACATGCGGTGATTTCTTTTTCCGTAGGATGGATAAGAGGTGAAATAGGGTTGTTTCATATTTATAATAACATATCAGTATATTAGGGATACTGATGTTATTACCTCATAATGAAACAACTAAAGAAGAGGGAGTAGAAGAAGAATGGAACTTGAAGAAAACGGAAGAAGGTATTACCACTTTCTCGAAGTGCCTCCATTAAACTTTTTTTTAAGGCACTAGAGTTGGTCTTTTGAGAAGACAAGAACCTCTAGTGGGTTTATAAGGAAGTGGGGAAGTGAAATGGGAAGGGGTTGGCCGAGCCTGAAGGATCAAATTGGGGTGAGGAAGAGAGGGAGGAGGTGCCCTTTTATAAGGGAGGAGAGGGGCACCTTTGGAAAGTGTGGAAATATTATTTTATTATAAACTTATCTTCAGTTTCATAAGGTTCAAAAATCATTAAAGATGAAGATACAATTACTCATGGTCGAAATAAAATCATCCAATCAGAATTGGACATGTTTTGGAAAATATTTTAATCATTATAATCTTATTTATTTAAATCATTTATTAATGAGGTAAATACTTCATCATTATTGTGTCATAAATAATTTAATTTATTTGGTGTCTCAAAATTATAAAAAAATATCATTATGTAGGAAATAGTTTTATCATTCTAATGAATGTTTATAGTCTAAAATATAATTTGTATAACCCCTAATAAAAATTAATTACTAAAATATTTTTGTTAATGTCAATTTTGTCTTTACATTAAATTAATTAATCCAAATTGACATTGTCACTACCAAGTGGCTCAATGGGGTCCTAAAATCGACCCAAGGATGGCCATGGTCGACCACTACTCATCCAATAAGGTTAGGACAAGTTTCAAGGTAATTTTGAATTATTATAATATTCTTTTAACCTTGAATTACCCTATTTACCTTTAACCGTAGTAAATACAAATTACCATAGTTACTATTCATAATATCAAAAAAAAGCCACCTATTAAAATAATTTGGACCTACTGATTCCAAATATGGAATCCATTTTTCAAAATTCGAAACACAGAAGTTGCAGTAATTAATTTAAAATTAATCCCATTGTTAAGCAAACGGGTTTTAAAACTTAAAACATTGCCAAAGATTGAAATGTTTTTACCTATGAATTCAACGTAAAATTAATGCTAATGACATAAATTATATTAAATGGTAAAAATATATTCTATTTATACTTTAAAAACATTCAATATTATAATTTAACCATATAAAGTATTGTGATGAAAAAAGTTGTTTTTAATTAAAATATAGCGTTTTTTTTACTATTCATTAAAATATGAAAGTTATCAGAATAATATGAAAAATTTATACAGAGTAAATTTTTATATCCTGATTCTAAAGAAGAATTTTATTTTGTCAAACTGAACTTATAAACTTTTCAAAAACTAGATTTAATGTGGGTGTGCCATCAAAGGGTGGTAAAACTGTATTTTTTGAAAAATACTTCTTTTATCTAGAAAACTGATTTTGTTTTTATACCTCATTCTATAAAATGTATAATATGAATTATAATGTTATAAAATTCAAAATTCAGTTAATACTATTCGTAACGGCTAGTTTATAATATTATAATATATCGTTGTTTAGTGAAACTCGATATTTCATACTACACACGCTATCGAGGATGGTCACAATTGCATGTAACGCAAGCCAAGCTAGTGTTGTTTGTAGTGGAAGATTCCTTTCCGTATAACATATTACATAAAAAAATGTAATTCTCATAAAATATCAGGGTGTTACATTCTACCCCCCTTAAAATGAATTTCGGCCTCGAAATTCGTTACTTCGTAACAAACAGATGAGGATACCTCTCCCTCATCATATCCTCAAGTTCCCATGTAGCTTCTTATAATTGGTGGTTCCTCCATAAAACTTCCACCAAGCGAGTGGTCTTGTTCTCTAGGAATTTTTCGCTATGATCCAGAATCTCTATCGGGTGTTCTTCATAAGAAAGATCTTGTTCTAGCGGTACAACTTCTGAGCTGAGTACATGTGAAAGATCAAGTATGTACTTTCTCAGGAGAGATACATGGAACACATCGTGAACTTGAGAGAGATTCGGTGGAAGTTCCAATCGGTAAGCTACCTTCCCAACACGATCCAGAATTTCAAAAGGACCGATATATCTAGGGCTCAACATTCCCTTCTTTCCAAATCTCATTACTCTCTTCCAAAGAGATATTCGTAAGAACACTTTATCACCCAATTAAAACTCCTGGTCTTTTCTTCGGTTGCCGGCATAACTTTTTTGTTGACTCTCAGCTGCTCTTATGTGTTTTTGAATAGATCTGACCTTTTATCCCATATCATAAAAAATATCAGGTCCTAATAGATTTCTTTCCCCAACTTCATCCCAACAAGTGGGAGTCATGCATTTCATTCCATAGAGAGCTTCATAAGGAGCCATCTGAATACTGGAGTGAAAGCTATTATTATAAGAAAATTCCACCAAAGGTAGGTGTTGATCCAAACCACATTTGAAATCCATAGATCAAGCTCTCAACATATCTTCTAGAGTTTGAATTGTCCTCTCAGAATGACCGTCTGTCTGAGGATGATAAGTAGTGCTGAAACTCAACTCGGTATCCAGAGTATGCTAAAGACTTCACCAAAACTTTGAGGTAAACCTCAGATCCCGATTAGATATAATAGAAAGTGGTACTCCATGAAATCTTACCACTTCCTTTACATATATCCTGGAAAGCTGATCTAGAGAGAAATCATCTCTAATAGCAATGAAGTGTGCAGACTTTGTAAGACAATCAACTATGACCGAGATAACATTATTGCCTTTGGATGTTTTAGGAAGTCCAGTGACAAAGTCCATAGTGATGTTTTCCCATTTCCATTTAGGTATGGGTAATGGTTGTAACATCTCCTTAGACTTCTGTCTCTCAGCTTTAACTTGCTGACAAACCAAGCATCGAGAGAAATATTCATCAACATCTCTTTTCGTGCCATCCCACCAGAAGTACTCTTTCAGTTCCCTATACATCTTCATGCTTCTAGGATGAATAGAGAATGAAGAACTATGAGCCTCATCTAGCAGCTCCTTCTTTAATTCTGGGATGGGAGGAACACAAACCCGATTCCTGAACTTTATTATCCCATCACAATCAAGGTTGAATTCAGGAACATTTCTCACCTTCTTTTGTAACTCGACATCTTCTTTCTGCGCCTCTTTAATCTTCACATGTAGAGATGGTTGAACACTCATTTGAGAAAGATATGATTTTTCCCCTTTCATTATAATTCCAAGATCCATCCTTTGTAAATCCATAAATATTGGATCTTTTGTGATCCTCATCATGGATAAGCTTGCATGGTCTTGTCGACTTAATGCATCTGCCACCTTGTTTGCTTTCCCAGGGTGGTAATGAATTGAGCAGTCGTAATCCATAATCAGCTCCAACCATCTTCTTTGGTGCATATTCAGCTTCTTTTGTGTGAAAATATACTTTAAACTTTTATGATCAGTATAAATGTCACACTTTTCCCCATAATGATAATTCCTCCAAATCTTTAATGCAAAGATTACCGCAGCTAACTCCAAATCATGAGTTGGGTAATTTTGCTCATGGATTTTCAACTGTCGTGAGGCATAAGCTATCACCATATCGTTTCGCATAAGAACACACCCCAGACTCTTCTTGGATGCATCACTGAAGATCACAAACCTTTCTCCACTACAAGGAAGTGTGAGCACAGGTGCAATGGATAACCTTCTTTTCAACTCCTTGAAATTCTATTCACATTCCTCCGTCCACATGAACTTAACTCCTTTTCGAGTCAACCTAGTGAGTGGATTGGATAATCATGAAAAATCTTTCACAAAACGTCGATAATATACAGCCAAACCAAGAAAACTTTGGATCTCAGTTACTGTTGTTGGTCTCGACCATCTTTTGATAACCTCTGTTTTTGCTGGATCCACAGATATCCTCTCTTTTGAGATTATGTGACCAAAAAATGCAACTTTTTGAAGCCAAAATTCACACTTGGTAAATTTGGCATAAAGCCTCTAATTTCTTAGGGTCTTTAATACAATTCTGAAATGATCTTCCTGTTCTTCCTTGATCTTTGAATAGACAAGAATATCATCTATAAAGACTACCAAAAACTGATCAAGATAGTCTCTAAAGACTCTATTCATCAGATCCATAAAGATAGCAGGGGCATTAGTAAGACCAAATGGCATCACTATAAATTCATAGTGTCCATACCTTGTACGGAAAGCCGTGTTTGGTATATCCTCCCTTTTGACCCTTAATTGATGATACCCTAAACAAAGATCAATCTTGGAAAAGTATTGAGCTCCACGTAGTTGGTCAAATAGTTTATCAATGCATGGGAGAAGAAATTTGTTCTTGATAGTGATCTTGTTATGTTCTCGATAATCAATGCAGAGTCTCATTGATCCATCTTTCTTCTTAAAAAATAGAACAGGTGCTCCCCAAGGTGACGCACTAGGGCATATGAATCATTTATCAAGATTCTAATGGAGTTGCTTCTTCAATTCCTGCAACTCAATTGAGGCCATTCAATAAGGTGTCTTTGAAATAGGCAAAACACCCGGTACGAGTTCTATTGAAAACTCAACTTCACGATTTGGTGGAAGACCTGGAAATTCCTCTGAAAAGACATCATAAAATTCCCGTACAATGGGAATATTATTAATCATGAGTTTCTCTCCAAAATTTTGAGATAAATAACCTTCATTTAGTGGAATCAAGACCCATAAGATAGAAGAAATTTCCACTGGAAGGTTATGTTCATCCTTGCATCGATAGATGATCATAGATTGATCTGGAATATGAAATGTGACTTCCCTTATTTGGAAATTGATATGAGCTCCATGTAAAGAAAGCCAATCCATGCCAAGAATCACATCAAATTCCACTATAGGAAGGATCACAAGATTTACAGTAATCACTTTACTACAATCTTCAGTCGGAGAAGAATTGTAAACTTTTGATGCGATTGTTGTGCCATTAGAAGTTGTCACAACCAACTCAACATCTAATTGTTGAGGTAATACAGCGATACCTTTAGAAAATTCTTCAGAAATAAAAGAGTGGGTGGATCCAGAATCAAATAAAACATTTTCTACTTTAGAGTGGATGGTAAGTGTACCTCTCACCACTTCGTTGTCGTACTCCACATCGCCGATAGTAATTGCATGTGACTTTCCTTTGTCTTTGGCCTTAAGAGTTTGTTGATGTCGATCATCATCATCATCCCTTGGATTTGGGCATTGATTGGAATAATGCCCCATCTCCTTGCACTTGAAACATTGAAGTGTAGTAGGTTCATTCTGTGTATCCCTTCCTTTGTTTGCATCATTAGACATCTTCTTCCCATTATTTTGACATTCAATTGCCCGATGACCTTATTTTCCACACATATAACATTTTCTTGTCCCCTTAAGACAATTTCCTCCATGTTTCATTCCACACTTTGAGCATAAGGAAAAACTCATCTTCTTTTCAGTGTGGTCTATAGATTTTCCTTTGAATTACATTTTCCTCTTCTTATCAAACCCATGTGACTGATGGGTTACACCAATCTCCATCTCAACCTTGAGAGCACATCGAACAATTTCCTCATAGCTATTGAAGTCCCTTATGGCTAATGGCATTTGAAGACTTGGTTTTAATCCACTAAAGAATCAATCGATCTTAATCTCAGGTTGGATAATAATTCCGGAAGCCTAACTTGCAAGTCTTGTAACATTTTCTTCGTAGGTACCAACAGATTCATCATCCTTCTGCTTTAGTTCAAGAAACTCCTTCTCTATCTTTGTTCGAAGAATACGAGGGAAATAATTATTGAAAAATAAGTTCTTTAACTCGTCCCATTCCATGGACTCAATTTCATCCCTTTGCCTCGTATTCTTAATAAGATTCCACCATTGATCAGCATCACCTTCCAAACGATACACTACTAAAATGACTTTATCATGTTCAGAACATTGAAGAACTGAAAATATCTTTTTAGTGGTACAAATCCATTGTTCAGCCACTAATGGATCAGAAGACCCGCTGAATGAAGGTGGATGCTGCCTCATGAAGGATTCAACAAAATGATGCTTCTTCCTTTGCTCATTTAGAAGTCCTGCATGATTTATTGCTTGAGAAAGTTGTGTGAGCATGGATAGAATATTTTTCATTCCAGATCCCATAACGTTTGGTTGCTTAGGGGGACAATCATTGTGACATCATAAAATAATTCATATAAGATAAAGGAATTCATAAAAATAATTCCATCACAACATAATCAAATCAATTTAATAAAAGGGATAGAAACAGAACCCTATATTATCTTAGATGGAAAATAATTTTGATAAAACACTTGAACTCCATAGGTATAGTGTCTTTAGAAACTGGGAAACATAAACAACTGGTTCATAAAACATCTACATTGTCTCCCATTTATTTCATTATATCTATAGTCCCATTTTGGCATATCTTACTTAATAACCTTATTCCTGACATGGGGAAAGAAAACATACAAAAGGGTGAGCTCAAATGCTCAGTAAGGGTAAACAAAAGAAATATCAATCACATCAAATTCATAGGAACATAACATTTTGGAAATCTTACCATGTAAAAGAGATCATAATTTCATAACATGGGATAAATCATTGTAGTGAAATGTAATCCCAATAATAATAACATAAAACATGAAACTTTGTGTCATACACACATAATCATAGAGAATCATTTCTTATTAGTCATAACTCATATCCAAGACTATCTTAGCGGACAAAGTCCATTTCTGAACCGAGTTCACTCCTCGTTTCAGTCCTGTTTCACTGAACCGGTTTAACCTGCCATTCCAGCCATGTCTATCTCATGAGATATAAATCTTTACCCAATGCATTGGAGGGAGATATAAGTCCCACCCATCTCATAATGATACCATTCTTATGTGTTCCACAAAATCATAAATCATACATCATAGATTAACCCATGTAATAAAAATGGGATTCTTAAACATTGTGACATCATAAAACAATTCATATAAGATAAAGGAATTCATAAAAATAATTACATCACAACATAATAAAATAAATTTAATAATAGGGATAGAAAAAGAACCCTATATTATCTTACATGTAAAATAATTTTGATAAAACACTTGAACTCCATTCTTGAGGAAAATATCTTTTCTACTTAAAAAACATTTTCCTTTATTAACATGTCATATAATTTTGAACTAAAAGAAGTTGATTAAAAATAAAATTGAAAACTTGTAAAGGAAGCTTCATGAAATAATGTTCTAAAAATCCATTCATGCTGAATAAGTTAAGAAAAACATTCTTCCCATACTTTGGCCGGAAAAGTCAAAAAGTACCTCGTACGAAAAATGAAAAAATATTCCTTTCATATCTTTTACTAAAAACTCACCGAAGGGTAAAATTGGATTTAAAAAATTGTAGGTGGATGGAAATAATATTAAATATTGGGGAAACATATATGTGGATGATAAATATTCCCCTGTAAATTCTGAAGTATATACAATCTCGGATAAAAATAAGATTGTGAGATTTTCCCTTACCTTCAGTCCGATTTGCTTCGTAAGTTTCCAAACCTCCTTTATAATGATTTAAATAATGTCATTGACTTATTACAGAATCATACTTATTTTTATGATATCATATATGGTCATATTTTTAGCTTCTTATTAGTAATATTTCATTGCTACTTGTTATTTGCATGTTTATTGCTTTATGTTCTTATGCATGTTTTGTCGAATAAATTATTATTCCACTTTATAGGATATAGATACATCATTTATAGAATGGTATTAGTGTAATATATATCATATTAATTCATTCAATTCATTTATATAATCATTATTCAATGAAGATTATATAGAACGAGTTGCATCACATCGTGGAGACGGTAGGCCGTACATACGCACGAGCGATGATATCGTTCCCATGATCGTAGAATTGTATTGGAGTGTATGTATACTATTTCAGAATCAATACCACTTTACAATAATTATATATAGTTATTTATTTTCACCACTATACCCATCCAAGTAACGTGGTGGTGGAAATCAGATTACACCACGGCGTGGAGACGGTATTCCTTACGTATGCGCGCGCGGTGATTTCATTTTCCGTAGCATGGATAAGAGGTGAAATAGGGTTGTTTAATATTTATAATAACATATAAGTATATGAGGGATACTTATGTTATTACCTCATAATGAAACAACTAAATAATAGGGAGTAGAAGAAGAATGGAACTTGAAGAAAACGGTAGAAGGTATTACCTCTTTCTCGAAGTGCCTCTTTTAAACTTTCTTTTAAGGCACTAGAGTTGGTATTTTGAGAATACCAGTACCTCTAATAGGTTTCTAAGGAAGTGGGGAAGTGAAATAGGCAGGGGTTGGCCGAGATGGAAGGCTCAAATTGGTGTGAAGAAGAGAGGGAGGAGGTGCCCTTTTATAAGGGAGGAGAGGGGCACCTTTGGAAAGTGTGGAAATATTATTTTATTATAAACTTATCTTCGGTTTCAAAAGGTCCAAAAATCATTAAAGATGAAGATATGATGACTCATGGTCGAAATAAAATCATCCAATCATAATTGGACATGTTTTGGAAAATATATTAATCATTATAATCTTATTTATTTAAATCATTTATTAATGAGGTAAATACTTCATCATTATTGTGTCATAAATAATTTAATTTATTTGGTGTCTAAAAATTATAAAAAAACTATCATTATCTATGAAATCTTTTTATCTTTCCAATGAATATTTATATTTGAAAATATAATTTGTATAACCCCTAATAAAAATTAATTAGTAATAGATTTTTGTTAATGTCAATTTTGTCTTTACATTAAATTAATTAATCCAAATTGTCATTGTCACTACCAAGTGGCTCAATGGGGTCCTAAAATCGACCCAAGGATGCCCATGGTCGGTCACGACTCATCCAATAAGGTTAGGATAAGTGTCACGGTAATTTTGAATTATTATAATATTCTTTTAACCTTGAATTACCCTTTTTACCTTTAACCGTAGTAAATAAAAATTACCGTAGTTACTATTCATAAAAAAAATAAAAGTAACCTATTAAAATAATTTGGACCCAATGATTCTAAATATGGAATCAAATTTTCAAAATTCAAAACACAGAAGTTGCTGTAATTAATTTAAAATTAATCTCATTGTTAAGCAAACAGGTTTTAAAAGTTAAAACATTGCCAAAGATTGAAATGTTTTTACCTATGAATTCATTGTAAAATTAATGCTAATGACATACATTATATTAAATGGTAAAAATATATTATATTTATACTTTAAAAACATTCAATCTTATAATTTAACCATATAAAGTATTGTGATGAAAATAGTTGTTTTTAATTAAAATATAGCGTGTTTTTACTATTCATTAAAATATGAAAGTTATCAGAATAATATGAAAAATATATCCAAAGTAAATTTTTATATCCTGATTCTAAAGAAGAATTTTATTTTGTCAAATTGAACTTATAAACTTGTCAAAAACTAGATTTAATGTGGGTGCGCCATCAAAAGGCGGTAAAACTGCATTTTTTGAAAAATACTTATTTTATCCAAAAAACTGATTTTGTTTTCATACCTCATTATAGAAAATATATAAGATGAATTATAATGTTATAAAATTCAAAATTCAGTTAATACTATTCATAACAGCTCGTTTATAATATTATAATATATCGTTGTTTAGTGAAACTCGGTATTGCGTACTACACACGCTATCGAGGAAGGTCACGATTGCGTGTAACGCAAGACAAGCTAGTGTTGTATGTAGTGGAAGATTCCTTTCCATATAACATATTACATAAAAAATGTACTTCTCATAAAATATCAGGGTGTTACAGAAACTCAAAATTGTGGATGATCTTATCCCTAATCAATGAAAAAAATTATTTTTGACTTTATCTATTTTCAATAATCTATATCATTTTGATTATTGGTCCATTATAATCTATGAAACATGATAATTGTAATATCAAGATAACCAAATATGGACATTGGCAAGCTAGATATAGTGGGATATAAACCATCACCATATGTTAAGGAGATTTCTTGAGATAAAGGATCCTGAGAATTAGTCTCCTCCTAAGAATATACACTTATAAGGATATTGGAATAATGAATATAGTGTCATATACACCATCACCATAATTAAAAGTTATCTCACTAATATATGAGATATGGTTTACTCTGAAACATGTACTCATGGATAGATATAATATGGTCGAATATTGGGATATATGTACCATCAGTATATACTAAAGTTTTTCCTTTTAGATATTGTAGATGAGTGACCCGTTATGATGAAAATCAGAAATGGAATTTTTGGAATAATGATTTGAATGTTCAAGAGATCTTGAGTACACTAAGGTTACACCATCATGAATTTAACATAGAGTATATGAACTGATATATAAGAGGAAAAAAGGGTGCTATAATTTTTTTCCTATGTCGAGGGACCTATCCATCAAGATTTACATTTACTTTGGCTATATGGTTGACCATATAAACTTTACATATTTTTTTATTTTTTTATAAACTATTTACTAAGACTTAGATAGGAGATTCTTAGTGGGTAAGAACATAAATTTTTCTTAGGTTACTATTTCTAGAATTTCAAATTGAGAAGTTTTATGACTTTTACTTTTTAAATGTTTAATTTTTTCTAGTTTATGCTAGGCGAATTCCCAATGAGAAAAGATTCAACTTTTTCCCAGGAATCCCTTCACCAGATTTTAATTTAGAGGGTTTTATTTCTCTTTCCTTAGTAAGTTAAGGTTATAGAATCTATATTGATGATTGTTAGGATTTAATGTTGAACTACTTTGGCCAAAATATTAGGTAGTATACCGAGTAGAAAGGGTTAGATAAACATGATGTGAATAGAGATCCCAATGTTACTATAGACCATATCAAAGATGGGTGTACATAGTTAAAGGTTATAGTACCAGGTCTATTTGGTCATGTGGTTTAGGGTAATGTGATATGGATCAATGAAAGTTCAGGTATATGATATCATATTCTCGAATTGAAAATGTGTATGATTCAGAAATTTGTAACAATAATGGTACTTGAATCCACTTGAATAGTTAGATTATGGAATGTGTAAATCAATACTTGAAATACTTGAATTAGGAAATAATGGGATAAAACAAGTATGCATGGGATAACCTTTGAAAACATTCGAATGAAATGTTCTATTATGATGTTGTCAGGGTGTAAGGATATTATAGTAACTTCTACTCTAGATTAAATATTCCTTTGGTTGGTAGTGCCATATATTGAAGCACAAATTTCTCAATCTAATAAATCGGCTAACAAGGTCGATTCTGGGTAGGCTGACATGGGAACTGCAACTCGGGACCTCCTGAATGAAAATGTAGGTTTGGTTACTCAAACCGATTTAAGTTTTCTTAATGAGAACCCTATAGAAGAGTGATCACACCCTACACAAGTTCCATGCATTATCATTGGTAAAACCCCTAAGCAATCTTGCTAGTAAGTAAAATGAATTGAATTTACCCATTGAATCTGAAGTTTCAGTTGGCATGCAGCCTACCCTAGTGTTTTCTACTACAAATTTACCAATGTATTCAAATGATGGTAACTTAAACCCCCATGAATTCTAGAACACCTGAAATAAATAAATCCATTGAAAATAAAAGTGCTATTAACAATTTTTATGCTTCTCCTATGAGTAAACATGACAATAATTCTAGTCGTACCTCTTCTAAAAATCTGAGGTGATCAAAGAGGAAGAAAGGTTTGGGCGGTTCAAAAACAAAAATGGGGGATCTTCCTCCAAATCCAGGTTTTAATGGATGTTTTATTTTGGAATTTTCAAGGAATTGCGAACCCTGACACACTTACTATTCTTAAAAGACTAATTTTGACTCTTAAACCTAAACTATTTCCTATTTCCGAACCCAAAATTATCTTCTCTCTGAAATTTATGCATCTTTGTACTTATGGGCATAACTTTCTAGGTGCTTGACAAAATGTTGTTGATACTGATTCTCATTGGATATTTTATCATGCCTCACAAAATGTGAATTCTTTCAAATATACTGATCAAATGTTTACTTGTGATTTTTCTCTTTATAGCATACATATTTTTTGTACTATGGTTTATGCAAAAAATAGATATCAAGATCGAAGGTCTATTTGGCCTGATATTTTAGATTTAGATAATAACATTCATGATCCCTGGTTTGTGATTGGTTATTTTAATGCTATTCTTACTCCCAGTGAGAAAATTGGTCCTTCACACTCCCACACTTCCTCAAGAGAATTTATAACTACTCTAGAAGATTGTAATCTTATTGAAATTAACCTTACGTGGGCTAAATTCACTTGGTATAGAAGACACTACAATATGGTCATTGCTAGAAAACTGGATAGGGATTTCACAAATCTTCTGGCTCTAGATAACTGTGACACCATATCAAGCATTACCATTCCCAAACTAAATTTTGGCCACCACCCTATCATTATTAGTATTTTTTCTAAAAGGCTTAAACCCATTCTTCCTTTCAGACTCAATAACTCTTGGTCTACTGATGTGGAATTCTCAAATATTATAATTTTTTTTGGATTCTATGAAACATCACTATGATGCTTTTTCCTGTATCATTAAATTAAAGTACCTCAAACAATTTCTCAAAGGTTGGTGTAGGGATAAATCTATTTAAATGTACAAGGACATTTCCACCTTTGATAATGAGCTTAATCAAATTCAAAATATCTCCACTAGCTTTGATTTCTCTTTAGACCCCCAAAATGATATCAAAATCTCTCTGAAACTTCATTCTCTTCGGATGCTTAAAGACAAGATGCACAAGAAAATTTTCAAAACTAAATGGCTTTCATATGGTGATAAAAACACTAAGATCTAAAATTCCCTCCAAAGAGTAAGAAAAGTCTGTAGGCATCTCTCTCTCCTCAGGGACAAGGACACCATCTTGGATTCTGAGGTGTCCATTTCTAGTCATGTGGTATCCTACTTTTACAATATCTTCAATGGCCCAAATGTTAACAAGGAACTTCTTCTTGGGGTCATTCCGGCTACGGTGAATGAATAAGAAAATAATAATCTTTGGAGAATACCTCTTGATCATGAAATAAAATACATTATCTTTAGCCTCAACCTTGATAGTTCCCTGGGTCCCGATGGATTCAATAATGGTTTCTTTCAACAATTCTGGGAGTTCATCCACATAGATGTTTGTAAACTTGTTAGATCCTTTTTTTTCTAATGGTGTCCTGCCTTATAGCTCGAATTCCCGATTTCTTACCTTAATTCCTAAAGTGGCCAATGCTTCTGAAATACATCTCTTCCACACCATTTATCTCATTAATTCTATTTAAAAAATTATTACTAAGCTTCTTGCCAACTGATTTTATTCTATATGTGCTAAAATTATCTCTTGGAATCAGTTTGGTTATATCAAGGATAGGTCAATTCAAGACTTCTTTTGACTTGCCTCAGAATGTACCAACTCTTTAAAGAAATTTAATAGAGGAGGAAACATTGCAATAAAAATTGATATTAGTAAATCATTTGATACCATTTATTGATGCTTCATTTTTAAATTTATTTAGGATTTTGGTTTTAATAACACTTTATTTGTATAATAAATACCGTATTTACCTCAGCCACTATTTCCATTCTTGTTAAAAGCCTTGCCTAAAGGATATATTAAATACACCAAGGGTGTCAGGAAAGGAGATCCCTTATCTACCATTCTTTTGGCAATTGCATAAGACTATCTTAGCAGATTTCTCACTCACCTTATAGATCAAAACAAACTGAAACCCATATAGGTGGCCAAAAACCTTAATGTACCTACACATCTCTTATACGCCGATGATATTATCTTGTTCTTTCAAGGTGACAAAAGAAACATTCAAATCTTAAAAAATGCCTTATCCCATTATGAAGAGATCTCTGATCAATCTATTAGATGGAATAAATCATTTGTTTTCATTGGAAAGAGATTTTCTCCTATTAGGAAAATAGCATCATCAATAGTTTAGGTATCAAAGAAGTATATTTTTCTTTTCACCTACTTGGGAGATCCAATTTTTGAGGGAAGGCCTAAATCCATGTATTTCACCACGATTGTTGACCAGGTTACCAATCAACTGTCCTCCTGGATAAGAAAATCTCTTTCCATGGCTGGTAGGATTTGTGTTGTGAAATATTCTATTATCTCAAAAATGGTCTAATTTTTGATGGTTTATAAATGTCCTACCAGTCTCCTTAATAAAATTAATGTTTCCATAAAAAATTTTGTTTGGAATCACAGTATTCTTGAAAGGAAGATTGTAACCATCCACTGGTCCACCTGTTGTAAACCTCTTGACAAGGGTGGTCTTGGAATAAAAAATCTCAAACTCTTTAATGCGGCCCTTAAAGCCAAAATCACCTAGAGATTGATAAATAACAACTTTGACACCATCACTTTTCTTAAAAATAGGTTCCTCACAATGTTAAAGAAGGGAAACTTGAACTATGTTAACTCTTCGATCTGGCCATCTATTAGGCTTTCCTTCACCAATATCATGAATAATTCTAGATGGATGGTTACCGTATATTCTTCCATGAATTTTGGTTGGATAACTGGACTAACTCCCCTATTATAACCATGTTACCTCCTAATTATCCTCTTGATAAAACTGTCTGCACTATTAAGGAGATGATGCAATATCGTAATATCAATTTTCTAGATAATATCATGCATGTGGTTGATAATTATAATTACTCTAACATTGATGATTTCCTTATCTGGTAGCCTCCCATAATGGTGTGCTTGACTCTAAAAATTTCTACAACCAAAATTTCACAAATTCTGACCAATTTTTTTTGGTTGAAATTTTTAAAAAACCCAGTATTAAACCCTCCAGACTCACTATTGTTTGGTGTATTGCTCACAAACATATTCCTACTGAGGTTTGTCTGCAGGATTTTGGTATCCAACTTTTCTCTAAGTGTCACTTATATCACCAACATAGATAGGATACCAATCATTTATTTTTTTCTTGTGCTACGACTTTGTCCCTTTGAAATTATATTACTGATATTTTGACTGTAGATAGTTATTCCTTGACTCGTTATGTTCCCAAATAAAATGATGTGTGGAGCTTGAATTTTCATAGAAAATCAAGATTATATTCTTAACCACTATTTCTAATCTCCTCCACGTGATCTAGTACGATAGAAATGCTATTATTCACAATAACTACTCATTTAATCTTAATGCAGGTCGGACGTAGATTCTCATTGAAATTAGGGATGTGGCCTCGATTCAGAAAGCTTATTATTACAACACTATTAGAGAATTTGCGATTCTTCACCAACTCTGAATTTAATGTCTTTATAGGCATCTTAGGCACACCTTTGAGGTGTTTTGGAAGGCTCCGCTCTCAGGATGGATCAAATTAAATGTTGATGGAGCCTCTAAAGGTAATCCGGGACCCATGGGATGAGACACTATTTTCAGAGACTTTCTTAGTCATTGTCTTGGATATTTCTTTGGCAGTTGTGGTTCAGCCTCCTCTTTGGAAGCATAAATGTTGGTTGTGATTCATGTAGTTGAATTTGTCAAGAAAAAGGGCTGGAATAACATATGTATTGAAAGTGACTAAATCAATATTGTCTAAGCCAGTTGTAATGGTGTGGTGCACCTTCCCTGGCCACTTACCACCCATTACATGAGCTACCTTTCTTCTCTTCTGAAGATCATACACATTTTCACTCATAATTTTCATGAAGAAAACATGATTGCAGATGGTATTTCCAAAAAGGGTATCAACGAGATCATTTCTTGGATTCATGATCTTCCGGTTTCTTTTCTCCCTCTCTATGAAAAATATTGTTATAAGATCCCCTACTTCAGAATCTTGGTGTACCTTTCTTTCTTTATAATAAATTTTGTCACTTCTAAAAAAATATTTATTGCAGCACCAATATCATTATGAAAAAAGGTGTACCTTGGAGTCGAATTCACTTGTTATTGATAGCTTGGAAAGGGTTTTGTGGATTAAAACACTTGAGGAATGAATGAAGACTTTGGATAAAAGGATATTCAAGAAAAAATTGATCACCCTAAAGGTTATTCCACAATGTACCAAACAAATTTCCAGGGTAAAAGAATATGATATGAAATATCTTGAACACACATTCAGGAGATGGAGGATGAGGGTTTTTTATAAATTTTTCCAAGACTTGTGAGTCTATTAAGAATAGATTGATTCTTTATATGGCCATATGATGTCGCCATGATCTTTGTGAATTATTTTTTTGTGCTATAATGTTTCCCTAATCCATTGATAAAAATTATTAGCATGTGGAGACTTGAATTATACATAGGTTTCCATTTATGTGTATTCATCCTAAAAAGATTTTATGACTGTTTAATTTGTAGTTTAAGGTATTTCAAGGTGGACCAATGATTATTGGGGTTTAAGGTCATGCATCTTTGACCGAATATTATTGGTGTTTATGGTCATACAACTTAGACAAAAATATGAGATACTCTATATAGAATGGGAAATGTGATAATATGATTTGAATTGAAGGCGCAATGCTGATATAGATCATCTATAAAATGGGTGAAAATAGTTTATGGTCATAGTGATTGAACCATTAGGTGAGATAGTTTATGTGGAATGGGAAAAGTAAACCTGATGTGAATGAAGAGCCTGATGCTAGTATAGTCTTCCTATTAATAAGGTGTACATAGTTTATGGCCATGATTCTTGGAATAATGATGGGGTTGGTGGTGGGGGGGGGGGGGGGGGTTGTGATTTGACAACCCATATGGGGCTCAAAATATAAGATCACCTAATTTTTTAAAATAATAAATGATGATGATGTAAATCCTTACTTAAGGTGTCTCAATCAGAATAATGATATGCCAAAAGTATAGTTAGGATGGACTCTAATGAATATTAAAATTATGGGTTCCATGAAAATATAGTTAGGGTATATGGGGATTAGATGACCTTATCCTTAAGATAAAATATGCCTCTATTTGGAAGTTCCAAATATAAAAACATGAATTTCATTACCAAGAAATGGTGTCCATTGGAGTTGGATATGATCGTTACTGATATCCATGTAAGGTTCCTGGAAATTCAAGACACTTGAGTAATAATGTGTATTTTTAGAATGGGATATTCAAAGAGTGATGGGGACACTTCTATCCCAAACTAACCATGTTTGGATATCATGGTTATTTGAAAAGGAGTGAATCTAGATGGTGATTTTTAGCCAACAGTTTCAGGAACTAGGCGAACCCACTCCTACCAAAATTTGTTAATCAAAATGAAAGTCATGATATCACAAAAGGGGTTTAAAAATATGGATAAAAAGGGTTCCATGTGCATCTAATTCAAAAAATTTCAAATAGGAATCGAGGGCTAGAAAGTAACATCTTGAGCTTGAATCTATAATGGCCTTCTTTAAAAAAGCATCAGGAATATGACTATCTCCATGTAGACATGTGTCACATAAAGATAGATACCACTAGTAATATGATGGAATTCAATCCAAGGTGAAAACATTTTCTATGGGATGTTTCTGGATCTGTTTTTAAGGATGTCAACTGCCCCCATTGAGTCAGAATCTATCTAGAGAAAAATCCAACCATAGTGGAAAACATAAATGATGGCCTTGATCATGTCCCATGACTTAGCTTCAATGGAGAATACCTATATAATGTAGTTATATAAACAACCTTTAACGAAGCCTTGATGGGTGTGGAAGACACCACAAAAACCTAAAGGTCTAGGTTCACATGAAGCCTCCCCATCAACTTTGACTTTTAGACAAGAAGGAATTGGGGGGGATCCACCTAATTTACTTCAACACCAATGGATTTTTGGTCTCTCCAGGGACACCAAATATCCTCAAAATAATGTGATCCTTAAATTCAATATTCATACATCCTATCTGTATTTTTGATTTAGTGAGAAAAGCCCTGTGTATCACCCTTAAAACTTCCTAAAAGGTTGGTTATTTATTTTCAAAGCTAATACTTATTGTGATTTCCAAACATACTCAAAGATATCTGTCATAGTAACCAAAATCTTTCATTTAATTAGATCATTTCATGTCACAATAGAGATAGATTCCAACGAGTCTTCAATACTGTGCATTTAAACCCAACGCCCAAGAAAGGTCTTCATGTAATTACATAACATGAGAGTGAAAATACATGAGACAAAAACATGTTCAACACTTTCCTCAGCTGAAAGATAGAGGTGGAATGCTGAAATGAGTTGAAGTCTAGTTCTTTTTAGGAGGCTGTGCATAGGTAGAATCCTCTTCCAGATCCACCATATAATTAGAAAAATTTATGGGTGGATGTAAAACTTCAAGAATGCCATTAGCCACCAGGGAGTCATAGTGTGACCATCACAAATGCGATGATACCAATCTATGTTGTTGAGATGGGAAATGTAATGAAGATACCAGATGAGGGTATCCTGGTCAATAAAATCCTACCTTTGTATTTCAGTTTGAAAATGTATAGGAATGAATCCATAGGTATTCATTTCATCGGCATCCAGATTAGCAATGAAGGATTGTATCAAATATGGGGAGATATCCATATCCTTAAGAAGAGGACTGGTTAACTGGGGAGTGATCCAGGCATTCATACCATATTGTCTATAAACAATACATCTTGAGTAGTACATGATACTATTGTAGGTAGATTTCAAGGCTATCTAGATTGAGGAGGAAAAGTAGATTGAATATCCAGCCTAAACTTTTGGTGTGAAATGAGCTGAAATAAACTCCATTGATTTTTCATTGGATGTGAGAAGAATAGGGGTGAATTTCTTCATCAAATATTCATTGAAAAGACTCAAATATTTTATACATAGGCCACCCATATCAGTGGGATTAATGCACTCCTTCCAAGCCATAATGATTAGATTTTTCTCATGAATAGATCTGGTCTATATGAAATTTCTAATCAGCCCCTATAGATACTTTATAATATCTTTGGGCCATATATAGATAGATAACACATAAAAAAATTGTGGTGATCACCGGGTTAACATGGAGAATTATCCCAGCTTGAGACATAACTTTCCTCTTCCATGTCGACCTTTTAGAAATAATTTTTGAGAAAGTATTTTCAAGGAAACCCTTTTTAACTTAACCCCAAAATAGTGGAACCCCAAGATAGTTAAATAGAAAATATCCTCTATTTACCCCAAGATACCACGAAACTCTTGGAGGA
The DNA here is from genome assembly GCA_963277665.1 of Viscum album. Lineage (NCBI taxonomy): Eukaryota > Viridiplantae > Streptophyta > Magnoliopsida > Santalales > Viscaceae > Viscum > Viscum album. The sequence continues at coordinate 676,132,043 of OY728123.1, forward strand.
CCATAGACCACCCTGAGGGGGGGGGGGGTGAATTAGGGTGTCAACTTTTTATCTTTTTTCTAGATCTTATTCCCACTTTGGTAGGAACTTATTAAAACTTGTATGATAGATATGTGTGGTAACTAAAAAACACACATGAAAAAGAAAAGAACAGTACTTTTACATGGTTTACCACTAAGGGATACATCCAAGGAGCATGCACTGACAGGTTGTTGGTCATTCTTAATTCCACTGATCTTCACTATCTATGGATTACAAAGGTTCGGGCACAATCACTCTGTCCAAGGAACACTACCTTTACAAAGGTTTAGGTATAGATCACTGCTTCCCTCAGATCAATTCCATTAACTCCCCCTAACTACCTACATTGGGTGAAATCTCACTCAGTTTATCGACTTGAAGGTCTCTTCAAAAGATAGGAATGGAAGTCTTTGTCTCTCTAAAGCATGAGACACTTCTTTCATCTAAGTCCTTTATTGATGCTTTTTTATATTCAATCTTTTTCTTTAGTAGAACTAATAAATTAACACTTCTTATTCTTGTTCTTTCTTTTTATTTAGTGAAACAAGAAAATTCACTAACTCTTATTCTCTTATTCTTGGCTAGAATCACAAAGACCATTGTGATTATTAAAACACTGAAGATCAGCTTACTTGGAATCATCAGAATAAAATTCTTCTCTCTTTTTCATATGAATGAGATCATACATGTAGCTTCTCTTCTTCTTTATATCCTCTTCATCATCTTCCTAGTGTAGTTAATCATTTCTCAACTCAATTTCACCCTTTTTACGTATGCATGCTAGCATGCATAACCTCTTTACTTTCACTCATTCCTTCTTCCTTATTCAAAATCACACACAATCTTGGTCTACTTTTATTTTTCTATTTATATGAAAGTGATATGGTGTGTTCTAAAACAACAAAACACAATCTATCCACTTCTTCTCTTCTTCTGCACAAACCCTAATGGGTATGAGCTTTTAGACACAAACTTCCTTAACTTCTTTTCACATATGAGTGAATGTGTGCATGAACTACCCCTTTCCTCATGAGTATTATTATTCTCACAACCAAGCCATGTCTCAAGTTTCTTCATGTCATTTACATGGGTGCATACATGTATGCACTATCCTCCTCCATACTAGTCCCTTCTTATTCAATCAAATCTCCTACAAATAGTAGGGTTCTTCAACGTAAAGAGGGGAGTCTTTACCTTTGTGAAGATCGTGGGGTTCATGGTTGTTCTTCCTCATGCAAGGGATGCACGAGTATTTTTCTTCCCCGAACTATAATGGTTCATGGATCTTTCTTCTCAAGGGACAACACAGGTGTGTTAGCACCGACAGCTTGTCTACGAGATCAACTTTATGAAGAACAATGAGGTTTGGGTGACCTATCATGCATTAGTGGTTCTTCTTCACACAGATGGTGTGGGTATTCCTCTTTAGTAGGTCAATTAAAGAGTGCATAGAACTTGTTTAAGGCCCATGGGAACTGGTTTTCTCCTTCATGTAGAACATTGAACCAGGGAGTGCTTTGTTTTGGAACAAGAGCACTTGAATGTGCGGGAGGAAGCTACACCTTCTCAACTTAGTGAAAATCCTTTTATAGATGAGGGTCGCTTCTCTCTCCACATTCAAAATCATTTGATAAAATTCATGAATTTTTTCTTTGATTTCAAAGATCTTCTCCACTTTAAAATCTTCAAAACCCACATATGAGATATGTTGAGAATTTCATTTTTTTTCTTTTCATGCACGCGAGATCCTCATTTATCTTGATAAAATCTTGTTTATGTGATAAAGACCACATGTATCTTATTTGGAATCCTTTCTCAAATCCATGTGGCCTTCGAAAAATTTGTTTTCCTCGTCCAAACCTCTTCTTTGAGTTTTACACATGCATGCAAGACAAAGATTGCACACATGTTCTTGGTATGATCCAGTAGCCTTCATGATTATGAAATGGCCATCCATGGTGGTCGGGGCATGGTTCTTCATCAACTCATAGAGAAGGCAATAACAGTGATTGAGAAGTGGTAGAGGAGGATGAAGATGCGGCTAATTCAGAGTCTGTGGGAGATCAGATGGTCGTCATTTAATTTTGCATGACGTGAGATGATGGATAACCGCAATTAGATACTGAGCATGGTTGAGATGGACAGCTTGGATTGCTTTCTCGTTTTTAAATGATAAACAGTAACTGCATTCTCTGTCCCATATCAAAACTAAGAAGTAGCTTTCACGTGGTATAATAATCAGAGCGCTCTTCCACATTGCCAGATTACTCCTCCTCCCTCCACGGTATCTCCCCGTACCATGTTCTCTGAGAGTGCACTTTGCACCCACCCTCTACGCAGGCTTTATCCCAATATCTACATGGGCCTATACATGGCCCTTCCCTACCACTTGTGGGCTGGCCTAGATGGTTTTCCCTTGGGCAAGATCCACTCTGTCCTGCATGTGCCTCGAGTTGAGGCTGGCTGGTCAGCTCATGGGTTGAACCAATTTTTAAATAACCCTATAAAAAATACTTCTAAGTATAAATATCATGTCCACTTAGTAGTTAAATCATTCATGGCCACCTTCGAATTCCAAGCCTCTTCCACATCCTCTTTCTCTCTTCTTTATTTTCTTTTTGGACTACAGAATCCAAATAGATTCTTCACCCTCAATTCATCATATTTATTATTATAGACAATTTATCACCGTTGATACATGCATTTAGAACTAAAAAATAGTTAACCAATCATATGAATTATCCATTCTCTATTAACTCTAACTTAGGATAGCTCCTTCTTTATCTTGATCATCATTCACAGCCTTATTGACATCCATTGACAATAAATACAACTTACACTCCTAAGTAGTCCCGAAAACTCTGTTCTACTTGAATATGGGCACAACATCCCCAAAGAGCACAAAATATTTCATACATATGATGGCATGGAAAACCACATCCTCATAATTCTCAAATAATAAGAATTAATCCACAGATAATTCTTATATTGGTAAATCCTGCACAAATCTATATCATATGTAGGGAAGAGAAATTTTGGCATATCTTTTTTTGGAATTGGAACCAAAGGAATCATTATGACATGAACCCAGTATAGGAGATCTGATTAGGATGAATCAATTTATCATAGTATAGGTTTACAAATAAGAATCACATGCCAGACACCCTAACATAAATTTGTATCTCATGTAGGGTAGTTGGGTCATATAATTCAGACCACTCTAAGTAGATTAAAGGGAATATAGGGTGGACCATATGTCATAAAATTTATTATCTTGAGATAAGGACTCAAATTCCTTTCATTTTAGGTTCATATTATGGGGTCCTATATATAAGGGGAATTATACAAATTTGGATTGTGTGAAAAAATGAGATAATAATGTCCCAATGACAAGTGAATGAATGAAGGTTTAGACCCCAATATTAAGTGGGGTCTTGATTGTAATTTTTTGATGGGACTAAGATATATTATCAGAGTGACACTATATATCTTACGGTAATAAAAACATAGCCACCCATAGTTATTATTAAGTCCTAGTGTAAGGGCTATTGGAGGAAACTTGATGTGTATAGAGAGACCCATACAAGAATAAAAAGGGGTTTAAATTAATGGGACTTATGGTTAGGCCATGATAGGAAATATATACATCACTATATTTATATAGTTATTATGAATCAATCTATATAGATTTCATATAAAATATATGTTATCCAATTGTAGGGTTTTCTATTGAAAGCTCCGACATGAATTGAGAGACCATGCACTGAGAGGTGGTTGGATATTGGTATAATTTATGTCTGGAACAAGGATATAATATTCTAATATTATTAAATATATTTAATTAAAAAAATTTAAACAAGGGATAGTTCTTAAAATTTATTGATTTTTGTCATATGTTAGGTGAACCATGACATTAGGGTTGGCTAGTATAGCCATAACCATTGAATCTTCGAGGAAATAAATGGTACCCTTTGTATATTGAGCTCTTCATGGACAAGGGGGACTTTTGATCTAGACTATATGTAAAAAATATCCTCATATAGTTCTAGTTTATGCTATTTGGTCCACTAAAAATAGTTTAAAGTCATGTGGGGTGGATTATAAGTCACAAAGTTTAAACCGATTCCCTAAGAACTAAATGGGGTATATTTTGTTTCTTTATAGGTTTATGAATAAAGAAACATATTCCATGGGTTATTACATAGATATATATTGTATGAAAGGGAGCTAGGTTATGTAGGATTGACCACTCTAAGCAGTTTAGGGTTATGTAGGATGAACCATATATTGTGGAGTATAATGTCATATGTCAAGGATATCAGAACCCAATGTGAAATTATACAAAGTATTTATTGAGAAACCTTACATTGGTGGAAAGCATGATACACTCACCATCCATTTTAATTAGGGAGTAATCTACACTAGAGTATACCTTATGCATGGTGTAAGGTCCTGGCCATTTTGGCTCCATCTTTTGAGATTTATATCTAGATATCGTCAGATTTATAAAATCTTGCACAAATTATCCTCAGGGAAATGATAAGAAGAAATACTTATTATTTAATCTTAATGATTCTTATTTTTTTGGATCTCAAGGTTATGCGGTGGACACAAAATTTTCTCATCAAGTCATTATAACATGTCTAAACAGATCTAATACTACTCATATTTAGATAGCTATTTATAGATTATAATATGAAGTGATGGAAGTTAAACCTAAATATGTATGATTAACTCTGTCCCATATATAATTGAATATGGGGTCTCCAATTTATTAATATTGGTTGTGGGGTAATAATCCCATAGAGAATATAGAATATTTTCTAACCAAGACTTTTTTTCTACCATCTTCTAAAGGATGTTCGATAGAGACTTTTTGAAAACCTATATTTGTCTATTCATAGCAACATGATAGTGGGATGGATGGTTTGAATAGATATTATACGCTTGATATAGCCACTCCAATTTAAAATCACATATATTATCACCCTTTTCCATAATTATTGTGTGAGGGACACCAAATCTAGTGACAATATTGGTCTTCATGAAGTTAATGATAGCCTTTGTTCCAACTTCCTTGAGGGATATATCCAAAACCCACTTAGAGAAGAAGTTAGTGGTATTAAGGATATACTTAAACTATCTAGATATAGTTGGTGGATATAGCCCCATGGTATCTACTCCCTATATAGAAAATTACCAAGAGTATATGGTGGTGTGCCACAATTTTAGGGGTTGATGAATGAAATTGGAATGTACCTGATAACCATGATACCTCTTTTATAAAATCTATATAATGTTGCATCATTGATGGATAAAAGTATCTAAGTATCTTTATTTGATGGAAGAACTTATACCATGACTAATGAGTTTCATAGGTGCCAATATTGACTTCTTGAATAATAGTAAGAGCATATCCCCCTTCAATTCATCTTAAGATAACCCAATTAAATCCCATATTTTAACAAACTTTCTAATAAACCAGGTCATCATAATGGATACAATTTACTGATCTCAACTAGTTATATTCTTTCTTAGCCCAATCAAGTGGTAAAATTCCATTTTGGATTTATCCTATTATTGGGGACATCCATCCAACTATGTTATTAATTGGAGGGTTTGAATGTTTTCCTTGATCAGGAGCGGCGTTAACATCATTTATCTCTTCCATGTCATTATTGCTAAATAATGAGACCAAACCATGATGTACTATGTGATTTTTTTTCTTATCCTAGTCTGGATCAACAAGGTTCATAGATAAATTATACAATGAATTAGATTGAGTGTTCTATGAGAATGATATGTGAGATAGAGTTGTCTTTCAAAGATAATTCAGCTGTCAACCCTAGAACGTAATCAAGAAAGGGGTTGAATTCTTTCTTCTTAATGGCGTATTCACCAATGATCTATTTGATTACCAACATTGAGACACCCTTAATGTTTAAGTGGGATTCTAGTATCTACAGAGCTATATCCAAGATAATAATAATGGCATGGTATTTTACATCATTATTGGTGCATCCTTCTAACAATTGAAAATAATACATCATGACTGCTTTTACTAGAGAGATGAATATAATCACTAATAAAACCTAATTTTTCTTCATGTTTTCCATCTTCCTCCCCATTGGACTCCTAGAAAAACCATAAAATTACATATCCTATGTTTGAGGAGTGTCATAGATGGAAAATAATTCTTCACTAGATAGTTCTATGTTCAAAAATGAATTATATGGGACATGTGTGCTATAAGGAAATCATACAACACTTGTCCTTTGATCTCATTTTGAGACATTAAATAAATGTTAAATTACTAGAGAATGAAGAACTACTATGGAAGAATCCTAGTTAACATTGGGAGACTGAGTATGTACTTGAGTGGGTCAGCATGAGAGACAAGATGTATCTAATGATGTTTTAAGTAATGTATCACTTTCAAGATCAATAAAAGTTAGTTATTTTCAATATTACAAGATCAGGTCTCAATATCCTTCATTATTTTAATAAGACTATAGAGACTATTCTACTAGTGCACAACATTATTCTAAGTGATGAGGGAACCATATGATCACTCCAGGGTTTCTATATAGAGGATAAAATGTCTTCCTTTTATGTGAAACATCAAAACCTATGGGAATATAAGATACTATTCAAGACCATCAAAATCTATTAGAAAATATTTATCCCATTAACAAGTGGCTCTCTTCTTCCTCAATTTTTGATGGTTATGAATTTTCTAATGAGGTTGGCTATGGAGCGTTAGATATAAGTAAGACAACCCTAGAGTCCTCTTAACTATTTGAGGTTTTGAGGAGGTGGAATATACAATATTTCCTCAAAATTTTTTAATGTTGAATTCAATAATAAAATGTCGCACCACCAAGTTGAGGAAATTATTTGATGTTACCCTTAAACAATATTTCATGGGATTTTTCATGAAGTTATATATCTATAGCTTGTTAAAAACAATATCAAAATTAGATAGATGATCACAAAACTATTGATATTTTCCCAAAATATCATCAATGTAACATTATATGATTTTCCATAAAAGTGATGTGAAGATATGGTTAATAACTCATTGATTTTTGGTTTCATAATTCCTTAATCCAAAGAGAATAACTTGCTAAAAATATATCCCTTGGTGTGCCTTGAAGGCAGTGTACCCCTTGCCATCCGGAGCCATTCAGATTTTGTTATATCATGAATATATATTTATGAAGGAGAGTGGTTGAAAGTTATGAATTGAATCAATCAATAATTCTATGATCCATTTTGGGAAATCACCTTTTAGGAAGGGATGATTGAGATCCTTGAAGTCAATATAGAATCAAATTTTATCCTTCTTCTTCTTAACAAGGATAATATTGGAAAGCTAATTTGGGTATTGATTTTCTTGGATGAATTTTTCCTTGATGATATTTCCAAATTTAAATTATTCCTTGGTTTCATATGATGGATGTATTATACTAGTCACATGATTATAGCCACTATGGTCATCTAGAAAACCGAAGTGATGGGTTTCTATGTTGTGATCCAACCCAGGTTTTTCTGTATAGTTTCACACAAATACATCTCAATTCTCTTTGAGGAAGGAAAAATAATTTTCTTTACTTCAGGATCTATATCTGTATTGATCAATGTAAGTATTATATCTTCCTTTATACCTAGATTATCTTTTTTTGAGATTATCAATAGTGGTGTAAACACATTTATCAAATGATGTAGGGGAATCCCTGATATCTTCCTCTTTATCTTCATTTGGATCTCTATATATGGAAGTGGACGATAGATGGACATCACGAGAAATAGAAGATGATATGGGGGAATTTTTAGCTATATTATAATGGAATTATTTGTTTGAATAGATGGGTTCATTCGGTGTAACTGATATAACAATGATGAGGCCAAATGTTCCTAAACCCCATGCATTTTTTATTCATTCGAGATTCATTTCTAAATGTTTTAAGATCCTTAGATTCAATGAATATTATTAAAGGTCAGTTTGAATTGGCTAATGATAAATAATCTTAACAACATGGTTGATATTCATAAATTGTGTAGTCATCCTTTTTTCATTGGCAACAATTTTTCTCTAGAGACATTCACCTAACTAGAATATGATAAGAAAGTGATTGGGTTCTTTGTCATATTTTCCAATAGAACTTTCAGAACCCGATGAATATACAGATTATAATTTTTTTCCTTAATTTTATTTATGGGAAATACATAGTCTTTACTGAGTTAGATCCATTCACTAAACGAGTGAACTTACAAGAAATTGTACTCATTTATATAGATGGTGTTTTATATGATAAGATGCTTACCCACCTTTTGTAAAACCCAATGCTTATGTATTGTGATTTATAGGACTCAAATGGGGAATTATAACCATACAATACCCCGATTTTTAGTTAACTAAGAATTATATTCATTGATGGTATGGTGAAGGCATTGTTTATACATATAGATCCACAACCTTCCTAGAAGGATATAGAAGGACTTGTCTTTGTGGTACACCATGAATTCAAATTTATAAATTAGATATTCAAACTAGGCTATGAGTTTGATCCTTCTCAATTGATTCTACATACAATTATCATACCCTTGGATTGTTAGGTTAGAAGGGGAAAATTCATCTTCATCATAGTCCAAACATCAGAGGGTTTGAATTAGTATGTTATTGGTCCCTTAAAAATTATCAGCTAAGGACCGATGAATATTGAAATCCTTTAACTTTATAGAGATATGAAAGTGTATAGTGTGCCCATATATGGTATCTTCCTGGTTTTATTCGATAATGGAATTTATTTTATTACACTCAATGGAAATGATTTCTGTGCGATATGTCTCGGATATAATGAATTCATCTTTTAACTAAATAGGGATTAAAATATCGAAAATGAGGGCTTCTATGAGTTTTATAGAAAGGTGATTGACATCTATGATGCAAATATTGGCCGTAATGATAGAAATATTCTTTAATATGTTATATTTCAAGACCAAGGGTCTATACATACTATATTAACACTATTACATGGATTGGGTTTTAGGGGTCAATGTTAACTACACTGGAGATTCCTTCCCTTGACTAGAATTAGAGGGAATATTTATAGTATATGGGTTAGGCAGAATAGGCCTTCCCGCACTTCAACATCAACTAGAAAAATGTATATCTACCAGTTTTTCTTCTAGTATGATTGGATTTGATGGGGCACTAGAGGATTCTAAATTAGATCAAAGTTCCTATTGAGCTTGTTGGAGTTCCTATCCTCAAGTTTCCGAGGAATATATATCCATATAAGGAATAGTGCATGAGTGTTAGGGTGTCCACTCTAACCATATATTCCTTAACTTCATTAGAATATTCAACCTCATCCTATATTATGATTTGGGAGTTTAGGTTCATATATATTTTTTTCAATAGAAAAAGATTCTATTAAATGGATTACATTATTGAAATTTTAATAAAATTCTTCATCAAATGAGGATCAATTTGATGGGGTGGTTACCATTTTTTCACTTAGTGGGATAGTTCCCATTCTCCTAGTGACAAAGGTAGGAAGTCTAAGGGGTCCCGATCAATTGCGGAACTTGAAAGGGATCTTCCTCTTGTACCATTTTCACTAATAATTATTTTGTTATCTCTTGTAAAGTTGTGACGTTGAAGATACTATCATTGACATAATAGGGGGAGTTGATTCCAAAAATGATTGATTCACTTGTACTCTGAGTATAACATGTTCATGAAAACTTCATTTATTTTTCATCCAGTAATTGAATTTCTATAAATGTTTTTTGATATTTATTAATATCCCCATTCTTATTCTTATGAAGTGGTAGAAATATGAGTCACTTTCACTATTTATTTTACAACTCAGCTTATCTAGTGTCAACCATATTCTAGAGTATATCCTTAAAGATGGGTCAATATTGGATATTGTGTCCCTGAATTTGAAGAAATGCATAATAATCATGGTATGTTATTAGATTAAATTCATTGGGTTTCCCAATCATAGATAGTTGAATAGGTAATTTTCCCTAGTAGTAATGCAATACATCCAAACCTACTCTCTTTGAAAATAATTGGTATTATTCTTCCAATCCTCATATCATGGAGGATTTTACCCCATTCCTCATGATAAGGGAATTAATACTACTGATTTCATTTAGGGGGAGACACTACACAATATTTTGAAGACTTGGGAGATTGAACTGGCATCAGAGCTAGATTGAGTGTAATGGATACAGTCTCTAATATACTATATTTCATCGCTTGAGATACCTGTGTCAAATGAGACTTGTCCATGGAACACTGTATGAAATCCTAATATCCCTATGTGTCTTATATAAAATACCATAATACAAATAGGTAATTTAAAGTAATTAGTGGTGTTTACCATTCATTCAGATGATTTTCTATATGAATATCAAGCATCTATTCTCGCGGAAGTTTCATATTCAGATGATAATTCCATCCATTCCACCTAGTGATAAATTTCTTGACCCACTCAATTTTACATTATTTGTAGTTTGAGAGGTAAATGATAGTTTTATTCCTTTATATTAAGCTGAATTTATAAAGGATCTTCCTTCAAATATATTCCTAATTGGTAATAGATCATATGAATAGATTATTATACCAGATTAATGTCAGTCCTTCCAGATTTTGGAAAAAGCACTAAGTTTCATCACCTCAAACATTTTGAATGTTCCTCTCATAGGGATACACTAAAATATAAAGTGTGTGAGATGTTTATTCTGGTACTATATGTCATTGGAGATTGGGAAGGTGAGATTTCCCAATTTGAGTGAGAGAGGTGTAGTATCCAACATCTTGTGATATAGCTTTCCCTCCAGCTGCACTAGTGTGTGTCATCCCTCCATGGTTTACATTCAAGTGATGAGGGACATGTTGTATTCATAGAGTTTTGAGATCAATGTCAGTTTGGAAGATGCTATAATAAAGGTAGTGGGTAGAGCTTGATATGTTCGTTTCACCTTCGTCACCTATCGATATATAGTCTAATCTAACCTGGGGTATCTCACATGTAATTTTTGTATCTACTTACAAAGTGGAGGAAGGTTTTGACACTCTTTTTCCACTAGATTTAGATGAACTAATGTTCTAGAGCTAAATCTAGTTAGATATTTAGACTCATATTTTATTTGATAAGAAACTCATTCATGTTGAAATCAATTCACTATAGGTGAAATATTATCTTTTTTATAGGAATTGTACATATTCATATGGTTTCTTTTTAGTAACTTATCGCTGGAATTCCTAAATATTTATGTATCAAAAACACATTGAATAAAATTATCTTTAGAAAATAGAGGTTTAATTTATCTAGGTTGTGGGTAGGATATATACCTGACTTTCCCTTTGTCTTTAGCTGAGGTTCATTGAGTAAGAAGCAGCTAAATATTTATAATAGATCCTAATCATATATTTTTTTTGATTTTGGATAAACACACCCTATTCATGAAATTTACTAAAAATGATATTTTGAGTGGATTCCTGTTTACTGTGTTCTTCCATACCAGGGTTATACTCTAGACTATCTGCAATTATAATGATAATGACATTTATTGAAATTATTCACAAATTGAGAATCATATCCTCATTTACCACTGAATTGTAAGGGAAGTTTTTTTTCTCTTTGAACATCTATTAAGAGAAAAATAATGATCCTCTTTGTTATTCAACTTTTGGTAGACCATTTTGGATTATAAACCCTATAAGGTTTTATCTTCCCTCATTGATGATAGTAACATTGAGAGCGTCTCCAATATATTTAATCAAGAACCACCCTAAGTAAGAATATAGATCACACTGCATGAGGAACTATGAGATATATTCCTATAAATACTGCCCTAATTTTTAGAACACTGAGGATGGGTTATAATTCCCCAATCCCTACAATTTGGGGATGAATTGGTCTCAACACCATCAAATCTTTGAGACACTGTGATGTTTATGATTCAAGGAGTGGTGGTGGGGGTAAAATTTCCCCAACCCTATGTGACGTGATTGCTTCTATAATTTTATTGAAGCAACTAAAAAAATGGACTTCCTAGTTTTTTGAGAATTTTGTTGGGAACTATCATGATGTAGTTCCTCTGTAGGGTGATAGATTCTTGTTGTTGAGTGATACTTTGTGGTTATAGACTTTTTTTTACCTAAAATGAGAGGTTGGCTTGACTTTCTTAATAGCTTAATGTGGGAGTTTTTCAATATCTTGATCCTGTCATGTATACAGTTTTTGGGCTTTATGGATGATAATCATTCTCTCAAAATACCAACTGGTTTATATGGATATTGAGCCGAAAACCTATCATGGATAAATAAAACAACATGATGCTTCCCTCGATGGGCCTGGTTTGATATTGAGTGGCATGAAGTGTAGATATCCATATTCACCCAACCCACTTATGCACACATTAGGTGATGTAAAGCCTTCATATTTAATTAAATATATTATTCAAATAAATTTAATTTCTTCTCTAGCTTGTGTTACAAGCAACACTGAGTTTTAATGAACCATGATATACTATTAAAATATTATTATTTAATGTGACAATTATTTCCTAGCAGTTAAATTGGAGGGTATGAATAAGAATAAATAAATTATGATAAGTATAAGTTTTACACATGAATAAATAAATTCATTTTTATCAATTTATTATAAATGAAAATATAAATCATTTGAAAGTAAAAGAAATGTTTTTCCCAAAAAACTGTTTTTATGTGAGAAATATGATTTTATATAAATAAATTAAAGTAATAAATATTGTTAAATGATTTATTGAAATTTATATATTATATATTCAATAAAATGTTTTATCATTCATCTAATATTTTTTCTGATAATGGGATAATAATAAATATATTTTTATACTTTAAAATTGTATTTTTCTAAAAAGTGGTTCTGCCACATACTTATTTTAAAATTAATTTTTATACTATTGTAAAATTTATTTTACAAAATATAATTCAATTTTTTAATCAAAATTTAAAAATTATCTTATAATTATTTTTTTGATAATATTTGGAAAATATTAATTCTTCGATGAATAGTGAAAAATACCGATTTTTATTAAAAAAGGCCTTTTCATTTAAAGTATTTAAAAAGTTAAATATTTATTTATAATGGTATAAAAGTAAAATTTGTGAAATTATATTATTATTAATCCAATTTAGGCTATTAGAATTAATTTCAAGTTATATTTTGATATAAAAACATTTTATACTTTTGAATGTTTTTTCATTGGAAAACCATTTTTTTCATCATGTCAGTGTGTTTAATTTTAAATGAATTTCTAAAAATTATATAAATTGAATTTTAAAAAAATTATTCCATAATTGAAATAAAAATAATTAATATTATATAATAATTTCAACTTAATTTTTTTTCATAATGAATAGTAAAAACTGTAAAAATTAATTACCACAGTTAAAGTTAAAATTTATTTATTCAGGGTTAAACTAAAAAGATAAGGGATAAAATGACCTAAAAACATTCTAAATTTATATTTTATATACATATTTATACATTTTAGAATCTAATGTTATATAATTATCTTTTTTTTCCTTTTTTATTTGTAAATTGTGGATATATTTTTTTAGTTTTAAAAATTCCAAGTATGTCCTCTCCCCAAATTATTAAATGTCTCCCACTCTCATATCCTCTTCACACTTACAATGAATTTATTCTCCAATACCTAACAAAATATGTTAATTAATTCCCTAATCACATACTCTAGTTCTTATTTTTAATAGGGAACCCTCATAAAAAGGTTTTTGGGGAAAATCTAAAGAGGTTATCCGATGAAGAGGTATTGTTTTTAACAGTGAATTTTTGTTTTATTTCTTTTTTCCATATCCTAAAAATATAATTAAAATATAATGATACAATAAAATCATTATCTTTAATATACTAATATTTTAGTCTATTAACTTAATAACTATTATCCATCTCCTCTTCTATCAAATGGGAAATGAAACTTTCAATCATGTGTATGATAGACTACTGCCTCACGAACCAATGAAAATCATTTTCCATCACCTCCACTCATGGGTTGATATAATAAAAGATTTAAAAAATATAAATTATATTTATGACAATATTATACTAATTTAATTATAATATCCCATATACATTCTTACCTTTTAATCCTTTGGAAAACGATAATGTCGCTTGTGCACACGTGTGGACTACCGCCTCCATGAAGCGATGTGATAGGTTTTTTATTTTATTTTTACATTGATTTCAATAAGGATAGATTTAATTAATATATATGATATAAATTATATAATTATGATTATTTAAATTTGAATTCATATTTATATTTCTTTATTTCCATCTGTCGAAAAAATGGAAACATCGTTCATGTATATGTACGATCTACCGTCTCCATGAATGGTGTATTTAATTTTTCAATATTTATATTTTATGAATGAATATAAATATTTATATAAATAATTTATATAATATTATATCCTAACTAAATTTATAGAAATTATTAAAACCTAATAAATTTATAAGGACCAAAACTACCGCACCAAAATATACATGAAAAACGAAGTAGTTATCACCTAGAAAAGTTATTTCAAAAAAGAATTAAAGGTTATAAATAAATAATATATTGTTTGATATATATGATTATATTTTTTTAATTTATTCTAAATAAATCTATATTTATTTTTCTGGAGGTAAGCACATGTACGAATAAAGTCAAGACTTTAGGTAATGGATTTTATTCTCACTTTTATTTTCATGGGACACAAGCCATATTCACCACTTGTTTCTTTTGTATCAGTTATATACTACCCATAAATGTATATTATGATTTTTATTATAAAATTTATGGGAATTTAAATATGAATCTAATGTTTTTTCTTTTATGTAGATTATTATCAAAAATTAACCAATGTGGTTGGGGTTTTATGTTACAATCTCATTGTTTATGAGGATAGTTTCTGATTATGCTTCTGATGATAAAATATTATGATTTACCTTCGAATAATCTCTTTATTTTTCTTATCTAATATTTATTTATGTATAATAAATGTTTTAATTTTATTTTACTATATTTAATATCTAAATATACCAAAATAATGATGTTCAGGAAAACCGAATTTTTATTCCTCATGAGTTGAAAATCATTTCTCTTCCATGCACATGTTTAAAAAAAAGTTTTCAAAAAAGGTTTTACCATTATCCTATAACTTTTAAAAATATATTTTCCTTTTTTTTAAAATATGGAGAAAAATTAATTTTCTTTTCACTTTTCAAGATGTGGTGCTTTTTTACTTTTTACTAAAAATGTGAAATGAATATTTATTTAAACATGTACTATATAAATTATATTTCTCACCGCCATGATTGTTCAATGATTTAATGAATACCTTAAAATATTACAAGGTTATTTTAACTAAATTTTTTTATTTATTATTTTTGAAAGTTTTAGATTTTGAATAATTGATTTCAAAATGTAAATGATATTTTCCTTATGAATGTTTTTATTGAATTTGTATTCATCAATGAAAAAAACCTTTAGTGTTTCTAATGTTTTACTAGGGATATAATCTAATGGTACCATCCTTTTTCTTTATTTTTATGGTATGTGATTATGAATTCTAGATTTTTATGAACCCTATTTTCTTTCCATGGGTTATAATATATTGAAATGATGAAATTATTATGAAACCCATTTCTTTTCCATAAGTTATGATATGATGAAATGATCATGAAACCCATTTACCTGTGGTGGGTTATGATATGATGAATGTTTTATGATATTTTGGCACACATATATATGATTTTAATTGTGTTATAGGTTGTTATGAAATTATATATTCCTCCAATGCATTGGGTAAAGATGGATAACTAATGAGTTAATTATATTATGATTGAACATGATTTAATGTTCAAAATGTTATGTGTAGACCTAGTTTCATGTATATAAGGTTATATTTAGACGTAGTTTCATTTCCATAAGGTTATGTATGAACCTAGTTTCACATCCATAAGGTTAATTTTGGACTTTATTTAATGTCTAAGAGGTTATGCATGGATCTAGTTTCATGTCTATATGTTTAGGAAAGAGCCTGATTATATTTCATTAACTTAATGAGGGAAGCTGTTTCCATTTATACATGTTTAAAATGTTATAATATTATGGGTTTTAACTTTAATATGTCTATGTTATACTATCTTGGCCCATGTTAAAATATTTCCTTTATGATTCATGTCTTATGAACTACCAAGCTTTTTTCCATGAATTAGGATTATGATCTATGTTTTGCAGTGTATGGTTATCAAATGTTAAGATCATATTATCATACCATTATAATCATGTTATGACTAAATGATCATTGATATCATCATTGTTTACAATTACCTTGGGTCTGAGCTCACCATTTATTATGCCTCCTTTCCCTAGGATCTGAGCTCACCATTCATTATGTTTCTTTTACCAAGTATGGTATGTCTATAAAGAGTAACAAATAGGTAGATCTTTGTTGGGAATGTTGAAGATATTTCATGAAATTATAATATTATGTATCATGTCTCCAATTAGACTAATCATATATGATCATAATTCATAAATTTGAGATATTAATTTATTATTCATCTAAAAATATGTAATATTTATGTATTTAAATCCAAGGATTTTATAGGTGGTATCATAGGATAGGTTTATCCAACCTTTATTTATTAGGGTTATAAAAATTTAGTGAAAATCAGGGGATAATTTTAAGTATAGGAAATCATCCAAAAGTTTTGTTAAGGAATAAATTATGTAATTTTCCTATAAAAATATCCATGTATGGATAAAAATAGTGGATGTGGCTTTACACAATTATACCTAGGGGTAATAACACTAAAAAGGGCGTATTGGGATTTGACTCAATCATCACCTAGTGTATTACAATGAGCCTTGATTTATACCTAGTTTGACACCCCATGGTATATTATTAGGTTATTTCATATTTTCTTTATGAACAATCATAAAGGATAAGAGTAGATGATGATCATGAATGACATAGATAAATCCTAAGGTTTCATAGATTGAAAATAAGGTTTCATGATTTAGACATTTTATAAATGGTTTTTTATGATTAAGTGGGTTCCCACTATGATTATTATTTCTCACACCATGTTTTTTAGTTTTATTCAGTGGATATAAACCAAAGTAATCATGTGAATAGTGAATGTACTGAACAATCAAATGACTATCATCACATAAAACCAATTAGATTAGAAGACAGGATGGAATATTTTGTGACAATGGTCACTCAAATATTTCAAGCTAAAAGTGGTAACACGAGCCTTGTTGAACTTGAAAATTAATAAATGAGGGAGAAACATGACATTGAATCTTTTATATGACAATATTTACTATATCTCTATGTGAAATTCAATCCACTAGTTTTTTAGTAGTGGATCAATGTGATGGAAATTGTATTTTCCAATCTTTAATGCTCGAACCATGAAAAAGTTTTTCTACCCATTTATCATTTGGAAGGAGAAGCATATCGATGGTGGAATCTTATTAAGAGTATGAGAAAAGAGGATGGAATTGATTCTATGGAATGTGATGAGTTTAAGGGGTGTCTTTTGGAATGTACTTCACTCATATTTTACGTACAAAAATGGAGAAGGATTTCCTCGAGATTATTTTTAAGGATTATGAATCCATTGGTACCTATGAGGAAAATTTTACAAGACCAGCATGGTATTATTCTAGTTTAACCATCAACTCTTAAATAAAAATTGATCAATTATTTAGTGGTTTTAAACTGTGTTTATGAAAGGCACTTACTATATGGAATTTGGGAGTTATGAATAAATCATTTGATGCATAGAAATGGATGTTGGAAACCCTCATAGTTTTGGTGATAAGAAAAGGAAGATGTTGTTTCATAGAAGCTCCAGTGGAATACCACAAGGAGGGAGAAATTTTTTTAAAACCATAACTTGATAAAAATGCTGGGAGAAATACTTAGTTAGATACTGTAAAGGAATACAAATATGTTTCAAGTGTGGGGAAACTATTCATTAAGAAAAAAACCTTCGAAGTAATGTAAAGAATTCATCTAATGAAAGGAATAAATAGGGGGTTCAACAGAACACAATACACACACTTCTATTATATTGATTCAATGAGTTTTTTCATTGTGGGAATAAATTCCCTAATCCAAGGGCTAATGATGATAGTAATCCACGACAATATATAAAGATAAATGAAAAAGAAAAATTTTATGAAATCACAATAGCTAATGTGAGTTATGATAACTAGGTAACACATATTCTCAACTCTAGTGTTGGGAATTTTATGTTAGTGTTTGTACAAAGGATCCCTATGAAAATATTATTATTTATAATTTAGGGGAATGTTATGGGATTATGAGCATTGATTATCTATATCTATTTATATTTGGGAATAATGAAATCACATTTGATATTTTTAATCAACCAATGATCATATATTTGTGTAAGGATGAACCCGAGCTTATAATAGAAATGTTTTTATGTCTATGATATGATGTTATTAAATGAATAAGATAAAATTATCCTTTGAGAGAATATCTGATTTTATTTTGGAAAAATATTATGGTATATACATTATTTATGAGACTTTATGAGTGATTAAAATGATTTCAAGATAACTGTTAAGTTTATTATGAAAGGATGCGAGATAAAATCATTCTAATATTTGGGATTAAATTTTGGTTAGAAATATTTTTGAGGATCCTTAAGGTTAACTATTTATAGAATTTTTTATATTGATCTTTGGTTGTTATTGTTGGTGTTTTAGAACTTAATTCTTTGAATTTATCAATATTGGTTAACTTGTGATAACTGTTTTGGTTTTTCTAAATTTTTAGAAATAAACAAAAGATGTGTCACTATTTTATGGATCTCATGATCCATTAGAATCTAATTTTAGTTCTTTAGGATTAAAAAAATTCACTATGTAAATCTATTTTTCGGAGTAAGAAATGAAGTGGAAATTGATCGAAGCACAACCAAAGGATGAAATTGTTCTTTTGAAATAAAAATATATCAGGTAATTATATTCTATGGTGTTCTATATATTGATATTTAAATAATACCTAAATTATATTAAAATGATAATTAAATAAAAAGGTTATATATTTACATTAATTTCTACTGAATCAATGGTATTTTCACCCATCATAGATTTATGGCTTCGTGGTGGTTAAATTTCCCCTGAATAGATTATCTACAACTATTAGTCATTGGATAGTAGTTTTATAGACCATGTACATATTTTCACTTCCCATTCATGTTACCCTATTTTTAAAAACTTTGTTTTGTTTTATATAACCTTTATATTTTCTTTTCCCTCTTTCTAGGAGGAAGTTTTATTTACCCCTTTTATGATATGGGTTTTACACAAAGGAATTTTTAAATGTAAAACCCTTTATTTCCGAGAGAAATTTAAAATTTTGAAATGAAATTTATTTGGGGGGGGGAATGTAATACCCTAATATTTTATTAAATATATTTTTTCAAATAAATTTAAGGCCTTTGATACCTTGTGTTACATTAAACATCAAGTTTAAAAGAACCATGATATACTAATAAAAATATTATTATTTAATGTAATAATTATAACCAATCCATTAAATTGGTGGGTATGAATAAGACTAAATAAATTATGAATGTTATATATTTGAAAAATGAATAAAATAAATTCATTTTTTATTAATTTATTATATATGAAAATAGAAATCATATGAAAGTAAAAGGAATATTTTTTTCCTAAAATACGTTTTTTATGCAAGAAATGTATTTTTATCTTAATAAATTAATATAATAACTATTAGTAATGATTTAAATTAAATTTATGTATTACATATTAACTCAAATATTTTATCATTTATCTTAATTTTTTTATAAGCATGAGATCGAAATAAATATAGTTTTACGTGTAAAAAATATTTATTTGAAAAGTGGTTCTATCATGCACTTATTTTGATTTTTTTTGAAACTTTTAGAAAATTTATTATAAAAAAATAATTAATTTTATAAATAAACATGTAAAAATTATCTTAGATTATATTTTTTACAATTTTATATAATGATTAATTTTTTGATGAATAGTTAAAAATGCCAATTTTTATTAAAAACTACATTTTCATTTAAAGTATCTGAAAAGTTACATATCATTTTAAAATGGTTTAAAAGTAAATTTAGTAAAATTTTATTATTATTAATCAAATTTAGGAAATTTTAATCAATTTTATATTTAATTTGGATATAAAAACTTTTCATACTTTTGAAGGAATTTTCTGTGGAAAACTATTTCTTTTATCACGACTGGTGGTTTGATTTTAAAATAAATTCCACCACTTATGTTAATTGAGTTTTGAAAACTATATTACATATTTTTAATTAGAATAACTAATTATATATAATTAATTCAAATTAGTATTTGGACATAATAAATAGTAGAAATAGTAAAAAGTAATTATTTTGGTTAAGGTTAAAACAAGTTTACTAGGGGTTTAAACTAAAACAGTAAGGGTTAAAAAGACTTAAAAACTTATAAAATACATATTTTATGGCCATATTTTGACATTATATCATTATTGTTATATAATGATCCATTTGTGAGCCTTTTGTATTGCGTAAAATGTATGTATATCTTTCTCTTTTCAAAAATTCCAAGTATATCCTCTCCCCTTCTTATAAAAGGGAACTCCCTCTCTTCTCATCTTCACAATTCCAAATAAATTTGGTAGAGAAAATACCTGAAAAAATATATTCACTAATTCCAACCTTACATCCAATATTCCTTAGTTTTATTATGAAACCCTCTTAGGAAGACCTTTTATGCAAACCCAAAGAGGTTTTCTGAAAAAGTGGTATCATTCTTAATCGAGCTTTTTTTGTTTTTTTATTATTACACATTCAAATATGATGTTATAATAAAATAATTATCTTCAATATACTAATATGTTATTATTTTAATGTAACAACCCATATCTATCTCCAATTCCATCAAATGGGATACAGAATCGTTGATCGTGTGTACGACGGACTGCCGCCTCACGAACAAATGTAATTCATTTTCCCTCACCACCTCTCATGAGTGGATATAATGATGGATTTTAATTATACATTTTAAAATTATTCCATAATTATATTTCATTAATTATATTATCACATATACCTTCTTACCTTCCAATCCGTTGAAAAATAATGATGTCACTCATCCGTATGTATGGATACCACCTCCATGATGTGATGTGATACATTTTTAATTTTATTTTGAAATAAATGGTAATAAGGATATATTTAAGGAATATATTTTATATATTTTATATAAAAATTATTCTTAATGGTTAATTAATATTTATAATTCTTTTATTATATCCATGGAAAAAATGGAAACAACGTTCAACGTACATACAACCAAGCATCTCCATGAATGATGTAATTTATTTTTTTATCTCTAACTTTTATGAATGAATATAAATATGTATATAATTATTATTTATTATATTATATCATGATTTAAATTCTATAAATTAGGGAATCAAAATCAAAGTAAAATGACCAAAACTATTGAACAAGAATATATATGAAAAGCAAAGCAATTATCACCTAAAACAATGATTTCAATAAAGAATTGTTAATTTATGGGTGGTAAAAGGCTATAAATAAATCATATATTTTAAGATATATATAATTATGGATATATAATATATTTTTAATAAATCAATATTTATTATACATGAGTTTTAAATGTGTATGAATAAATTCAAGACTTGAGGTAAGGGATTTTCATCTCACTTTTATTTCCATGGGACACATAACGTATTCACCACTTTTTTCTTTTGTGTGATTTATATACTAACCATGAATGTATTTTTTTATGGTTATTGTGAAATTTATGGGGATTTATATATTTATATATTTTTCTTTATTTCATTGGTATTATGATTCAAGAGTTACTAAAGAGGAAATGATTTTATTTTATAATCTCATTATTTATTGGGATTGTTTATAATTATGCTTCCAATGATGAATAATTATGATATAACTTTAAATAAACTCATGAATTTTATTTTAATATTGTTATTTTTATAGAATTCACATTTTACTTTCTTTTTACTCTCTTTAATAACAAAAGATTCCAAAAGAATGTTATTAAGGAAAATCAACTTTATATCCCTCTTTGGTGAAAAATTATTTCTATTACACATGCATGTTTTCAATTTTTTTTAATATTCCACTATGACTTTTAAAATTATTTTTTACCCATGTATTATGAAAAGGTTTAATATTAATATTCTTTTTGGTTTCTGAAATGAGTTACTTTTTACTATTTTTCCAAAAATGTGAAAGGAATATTTGTTTTAACATGTATGACATGAATGGTATTTCTCCCCATCATGACTGATCAATGATTTAAAGAATACCTTACAAATTTACATGATTATTTTCAAAGAAATTTTTTTATTTAATATATAGGAAGGTATTATATTTTAAATATGTGATTTCAAAATGGAAATGATATTTTCCTCAAGAATGTTTTTATGATCTTTTTATGGAATTTATATTCATAAATGACAAAAACCTTTGATGTTTCTTATGTTTTAATGGGTATATAATCCAATGGTACCATCCATATTATTTCTCTAGATGATATAAGATTATGATGAAAATCTTTTGGTGAAAAACATTTCTTTTCCTCAGGTTATGCAAGTATTAAATGATGAAATGTTTATGAAACCCATTTCTTTCCCATGGGTTATGCTACGATGAAATGATTATGAAATCCATTTCCTTTTTATGGGTTATGATATGATGAAAGTTTTATAATCTTGAGGCACACATATGTATGACATGGAAAATAATTGTATCACATTGATTCCCTAAAACTTAATGAGTGAACCTATTTCTATTTATAAATGTTCAAAATGTTATAATCTTTTGTTTTTTCCACATTCCTATGTCTATGCTATGCTCTAACATATCATGATCATATATTTACTTTTTGAATATGTATTTTTAACTACCTAGGATTATTTCATGACTTATCATTATAATATTTGTTATGTAGGGTATGGTTTTAAAATTTTAAACTTATGTTCTCAGACACTTATACTCATGTAATGACTAAGTGATCATTGATATCACCATTGTCTAACATTACTAGTCTTATAAGATCACACTTTCTTATGTTTCCTTTATTAGGTTTTGAATAAAGGTTTTAATTAAGGAGATTTTTTTTAAAAACATTGAAGTTATTTCATGAAATAAGAAGAGTGTGTATATAGTATCCAAAGACAGTAAACCTATACAGTCCTCGAATGTGTATTTGTGAGATGTATTGAATATTCATCTAAAAATATGTAATATATATGTATTTAAATAATAGGTTGTTATATTCAAGTTATTAATTATTTTTTATGGATCAACTTCTTGAAATTGAGTTAGGCCTATTATAGGTACTTGCACTTCTTCCCTATATTAAGGTTATGAGAAACTGAGAAAGGGACCAGGTCAACTCAACGATATAAGTCACTCAACATTTCAAGATCATCGTCTTGATTATCATATGGTAGTGTCTTGGACTTGATATATCAAAGATTCAACCATGAATTATGTCATAGTTAAGGCCTGGATTCCAATTTCTGCATCTTTGAAATATTAAACTCAGATTTTTCGTGGGCCAGAACATGAACAAAATTCTTTATTTATGGAACACCTTCCACATTTCCATGGATAATTAGTGGATCCTGGCCACTTTATCTATTTTTTTATAGTTAAAAAATCCTCATTTTATTCCCTATAATAAGAGTAAATTAAAATGTTTTAATCATTCACATATTAGAATAAAATAAGGATGATTTATCTTTATTTATTCATAATTATGTTTTTATTATATTATGGAAACATTGTAATCCTTGAACCTTATGAAGATATGTTTGTGTACCCAAAGAATTCTTAATTGTAGTAAATTATTTTAACTTATAATAATTATCTTATACCCTATTATTCTTGATTTTTATAAAACTATTATACCTTATAAATCCTTAATAATATACCTTATAATGCTTAAAATGTACTTTACATAGTAAATTTTTGACAAAGGGACGAACCCTATGAAGAACTGATACCCTATGAACTCTTTAACCTGTATACCCTACCAAAAGTTTTACTCTATGATGTATGTACCCCATGTTGAGAATATTATATATGAAGGATGTAACATATGTTGATAATTTACCATATAAAGAACTTGTACCCTATAAACATATTAAACCTTTAAAAAACATTACACTATAAAAAACGTTTCTATTATTTAGTCAAAATATACCATACATTTATTATCTTTTATATTTTTATTTACTATATATTGATGTTAATTTTATTAATGGATTTATTTATACTAAAATTACTTGTTAATTATTTTTATACATTTTGAAATAGATAATAACTATTTTTTTATAATTAAAATAAGATCATGAATGTTGAAATGTGTTAAATAATTATTCTTTATATACACTATAAATTAAAATTTAAAATTAACTTTTTACTTTTAACAATATTTTGATAATGATTATCTTTGAAGGAATACAATGTTCTTAAGTCTGATAAATTTTTTTTAATCGATATTTAAAGGTATTATTCATTTTTTGTTAATTTTTTATTTTAACTATTTTATCTTTACAAATATTTTATTTATATAGAGTATCAAATTTTCATTAAACTTTGAAGTAGTTCTTTATTATTGGGATAAATAATTTTGGATGATTCATGGTAAAATAAAAACAATAATGGTTATGTGTGAAACCAATTTTTGAAAATTTTTATGCATGAAGAAATTCTCTATAAATAGATTTTGATAGAACCAGTGCAATATGTTGATTGACTATATGAACATCAAGTTCTGTACATGTAAACTTTTTTTCTCTTATAGTGTGTCCCTTTTGGATGAAATCAATCATGAATGTCCACACTACTAAGGAGATCAAAGCTATATATTCCTCAACATTCATAGATTTTACTATTTAAACAAGTTTATATAGTGCTCCATTCTTCCCATCAATTTTATATGGGGGTTATATTTGGTTTATTATTTTCATTCAAAATAAGGAAAAGTGGGTTATACTATCTATGAAAAAGTTACATTGGGTTGTACCACTAGGTATAAAAAGGAAGCTCTATGGTTATTCCTTGGTCCGGTAAAAGGAAATGGTTTTAGGATGTTCCTTTGTCCAAACAAAGGCAATTTTGGTTATTAATTCACCTCAAAATGATGATTTTTGGTTGTATTTGTTTGTGTGTAAAAGGTAGGATAGGGGTTTTACCTCCTGCTGTAAGAAATACAACTTGTGAAGGGTTGTAATCCCCCCTCAAAATACAAGTCACTTTATAGTAGGATCCATACTCTAACATTAAGGTTATCAATAGTAGATGCATAATCACATTTATCTAAACAACTATAAAAATTCTTGTGTTAAATATTTTATTTTCCAGTACTTATATAATTTACTATGATATAATATTTAAATTTCTATAAACAAATGAATTAAACACCATATTAACCATTTTACTACCTCACTATATGTGATAAACAATTGGTATCATAGATTTGCCTTTGGAGATCTTGATTTTTTATCCCTTGATAGTATTACTGTGTATATTTACTTTGTGCATGTAAAGTTTTCCTAGACTACAAACAATCTTGGGAACATTTCATTTGCTATGGAAGGCTAATGTTCTAATGATGGTTGGGTTCCTTAGTAGCCACCTTACTTTTATGGAAATGATTATGGATATTAGAAATCTCAAAAGGAATTTTATCTTAAAAAACTAAGTATTTATTACTAGAATAAAATGATAAAACCCTACAAAATTCCTAGAACTGATTCCGATTCTCTTACTGGTATTAATTCGATAAAATATGTTCTTAACTATAAAATAATTAATATTCAAAATTGTTCTATAATCCAAAATTTTTTAAGTCATATTAATGATTATGAAATTTCTCATGATATGTGGAGAATATTTCAAAAAACTAATTATATATCTAACATTTTGATTATAACTAAACATGGAATGTTTAGGGATGAATATCATGATTTCTAAATGAGTGAAAATGAAACTATTAACCAAATATTTCATTAGTTCACTAGTATTGTAAATGGAATGAGTACTTTAGGAGAATCCAGGGATAATAATGTTCTTGTGGAAATATTTATTAAATATTTAGAAAATTAATTTCATGATAAAAAGATTTCTATTGAATAAAATATTATTATTTCTCCAAAGAACAAGAAACTTCAAGGATAAGGTGATAAGTATAATGAGGTTTATTCTAAAAAATGGAGATAAGAAAATAAGTTTCAAAGTATTATGTGATGTATTTTAAATTGATCAAAATGAAAATGAGTGGCTCAAAAAGGGAATTGAATGTTTAAATAACGTTCTATCCACCATTTTCCATGGTATAGAAAGCTATAATTAAATTATTACCATGTAAAAAATGAATAAAAATAAAACCATAATTTTATATGATAATCAATTACTAAAATTTTTAATAAATTTATTTATCAAAAGTGTTAAAGTAATTATATCAAATGTTACATGATTTAGATATAGGATGAAAGGTAATTTTTCAATTAAATGATTATTAATATTTCCACAATATTTTGGATACAAAAAATATTTTATTTCTATGTATTTATCTTCTAAATTAACTAGGAATACATGTTTAAAATATGTTTGGATTCATTAAAATTATTTTTCTAACCCGATTGGACCCAAATATTCATGGGTACTAATTTTTTTATTAAATGTGTTTTTGTAGGAAATATAACATGGAATTCACTATAAGGAGACTTTGTATATGAATTATGGATGCACTAGGCATATGAAAAGAGATTCTTGATTTTTTTTATATTTCAATATATGCGAAGGAGGTAATGTGATTTTTGGAGACAACTCAAAATATAAGCTAACAGGATTTGAAGAAGTTTCTATTTATAAATCTATTATAATTTCCAAATATTTATATTTTTATGTTTTAAAACAGAATATGATAAGTATTTACTTATAATGTGATGATGAAATGATTTTTAAATTTTATAATGACAGGTTTTTTATTTTTAAAGATGAATCTATTTTTTTTATGCTAGACTAAAAGAAAATATTCATCCAATTAATTTTTTTAAACTAACAAATAAAAAGGTTAAGTGTATAAATGTTTTATATTCAAACAATATTCTATGGAATAGGAGTCGCAATCATTCAAATTTTTGGATGCTACACAAGCTGTTAAAGAACCAAGATATTCTACAGCTTCGACAGTTAAAAACATACAATAATCATATTTGTGGGTCTGGTATGAAAGGAAAACAACATATTGAATGTTTTAGACCAGTTTGAGTAGTTAGAACTTTGAAACCACTTGAACGTATTCATCTTTACTTATTATGAACTATAAGAATAGTAATTATTTATGGTAGAAGGTATTTTTTTGTTATTATAGATTTTTTAGTAGATTTACCTGAGTCTATTTTGTTACACATAAAAATGAAACTTTATTTAAGTTTATTAATTATTTAAAATTAGTTCAAAATGAGAAAGGTTATCTAATTTTATCAATTATAAGTGATATAAGGGATTAATTTCCAAATGTATATTTTTTTAGAGAAAATAGTTATCTTCAAAACTTTTCAACACCCATAAAACCCCAAAGAATTGGTGGATTTAGAAGAAAAAAATAGAAGTATTTAAGAAATGGATGGAATCATCTTAAATTAATTCAAAACACTTAAATAATTTTGGGAATAAGATATAAAAACAACATGTTACATTTCAAAAATATTCTTTTAGACAAATTTTAAATAAAAATCCCTATGAACTATAGAAGGAAAGGAAGCCAAAATTTAGATATTTTAGAGTGTTTGGTTGTATTTTTTTTATTATTAATAGTAAATATTATTTAAATAAATTAAATTCCAAATATGATGACAAAATAATTTTAGGGTACTTTAATACAGGTAAAACTTATATATTCTATAAAAAATAACTATCGTTATTTAAAAATTAATTCACGGTATGTTTGATGAGAAATATTTAAAAGAATAGAATGGCAATTTTAGATGATATTGAAAAAATATTAGAGATTCTAATTTTAGAGAAGATGAAAACCTAGAATTGGATGCACCTAATGAGTTGGAGAATCACCGTCATAAAAAATATTATAAAAAAATAAATACCATATTATAGATAGATTTATTAGTAATTTTGAATCTATATTTCAAACCATAAATTATTTGAGAGGTTTTTTTTGTGATCACAATGTTTTTATTTTTTATTTTATTCCAAAAGATATTTTTGAATGTTTATCTGATTATCATTTGATTTTAGCTATAGAATAAGAGGTAAATATTTTTCATATAAATAATTTTTGGACTTTTGTTGAACAAATTAAAGATCAAGACATTATCATCACTAAATGGATATTTATAAATAAACATGTTGAATATGGAAAAATTATTAGAAATAAGGACAAATTATTTTCTCAATGTTATTAGTCAAGAAGAAATCATTGATTATGATGACAATTTTTTATCTATTAATATATTACATGATATTATAATATTATTATCTTTTGATTCTCATTATGGTTTTAAACCTTTTCAAATAGATATTAAAATTTATTTTATAAATGGTTATATTTTTGAAGAAGTTTATGTAAAAAACCACAGTTTTAAAATAAAAGGAATCTTTAACACGTTTAAAAATTTTAAAGGTTATATATGGTCTTAATAATGCCCCTAGATCAGGGTATGAATGGTTATATCTTTTTATTTTGAA
Source organism: Viscum album (assembly GCA_963277665.1). Classification (NCBI taxonomy): domain Eukaryota; kingdom Viridiplantae; phylum Streptophyta; class Magnoliopsida; order Santalales; family Viscaceae; genus Viscum; species Viscum album. The sequence continues at coordinate 676,160,944 of OY728123.1, forward strand.
AAATGGTTTTATAAAAGGAAAATTAGATCCTGATATATTTATTAATAAAAAATCAAAATATATTTTGATTGTTAAATTTTTTTTAACGATATTTTTTGGTTCCTCAAGTGAATGGATTTGTAATTTTTTTCCAGATTTATTTACGGATGAATTTAACTTGGGTCTTTTTAGTGAATTGATATTGTTTTTTGGAGTTCAAATATTTCAAATTAATGATGGAATTTTTCGTAATCAATTTAAACACAATAAGGAATTTCATAAGATATTTGAAATTTATTCTTATGAATGTTTGAAAACCCTGATGAGTACATATTTTAAATTGAATTATGATAAATCTAGAAAATTAGTGGATACTATTATTTTCATAGGCATGATAGGTAGTTTATTGAATTTAACAACTTATTGACCAGATTTTATCTTTAGTCTATGCTTATGTACTAAATTTCATGATGAACAAAAATTGATTCATTTGAATGATGTTAAAAGGATAATTAAATATATTAAAGTTTCAATAAACTTAGCATATTTTATGCTAGTAGAACTGATTTTGATTTGAAGAGTCATTTTAATTTGGATTTTGGAGGATGGAAAATTGATATAAAAAAGTACCAGTGACATTTTTCACTTTTTAGGAAAATGTTTAGTTTCATTGAGTTTAAACAAACGACTTTAGATTTATTTATCTACTATTGAGGTAGAATATGTTGACGATTCATGTTTTTGTTCACAATATTTATGAATTAATAAAAATTTAATATATTTTTTGTCCTTATTGATAAGTTATCTATATTATATGATAATTCATATTCTCTTTATGTCTATTAGAAACATTTTCAACACTTTATAACTAAATATGTTGAAGTTAGATATCATTTTTTGGTTGGTTTCTTAAGGGAATTATTTTAGGGAACTAGAAACACCCATAGAATACTATATCCATGCCAGGGGATTCCATTTCAAACATACTTTTTAAAGGAAGGTGATCATTGGGGTTTCCAACCAATGAAACTTTGGGATGCACATTAGTTTAGAGGGTGGGAGATCATGCTTATCACACATTTTGAGAGGATTATTTCCCACTCTTGGACCATCTTATAGATTTAATTCATGTTCATGAATACTTCTCATATTTCAATACAGAATAGGTTACCCCTATGCTATAAATTGGATATCTACATGCATTTATGGGAACAATTATGACTTTTATGTACGTATTAATTTTTTTCCATCATTTGTCTTTTACTTTTTAGTGATTTTTAGTTTTGGGATGGTATATATTAAATACACATAGTTGGGTCCTCTAGAGTTTATTTCCATACTGGGAGGCCAGGAGTGTTGTAGATTCAGGATATATCCTATAAAAGGGCTTCTTATTTATCCTTTTATGGGTTTCATATGTTCTTATAATGACCATTTTCAGTGTATGAAAACACAAAAAATAGGTAGATATATCTTCAAGAAATAAATGTGTAAATATTATCATAAATTGTTGTACCTGTTATTCCCAAGTTACATCTTACATCTTCTTCGACATCAAGAGAATATTTGAGGATAATCACAAAGATAAGTGAATGAAAGAACCCTAACATCAAGGTGTTACAGTAGACAATTCGCCCTTGATCATATCCTGAAGATTCTCATATTCCCGAAGAGATTTTAGTGTCTTCACTAATGGCGATAAAGATGATTTGGGAAGGAAGATAGTTTCTTCTAGGGATTAATAATATTACACACACCACATGAGAGGATCTCATCATCTTATATAGCCTTTCTCGATGTTCTTTATAGAAAAAATAGCATTGGATATAGTTATAACATATTGGGTTCCATATCATGGAACCCAAATGTTAAAAACTGTTGATTTTATTTAATTAAAATCCTTTTAGGGAATTTATATAGCATAATGAATCAAACACTTTGATTTATAACTAATAAAACCATTTGGAGTGGATGTGGAAGCCAAATTCATCACATGAATTTATTAACCATTCATCACATGCATGGATTTTATGTGAACTTCCAACAACCTTACACTTTCATAGAAATACCATAAGGAATTTATATAAATCTTTAGAGATTTTTGTGAATCCATCCTGGAACTTTTGAATATAATTTTATTAAACTATCTTCATTTTGAAAAAAAATTATCCAAAAAATTATCCTTATCCAAGGGTCAAACTATGTGACTCTATATGCCTTAGTACTGTTGAAAACAACTATGAAATACATATTTCATAGATTTAAGAAATGAGAGGCCTCTAGAAAATAATGATTTCCACTCAAGATACTAATGGGTTTAGTGTTATCTCCAAAAAACATACTTATACCTCTATATGAACACTTACACCACAATATATATCATATACATCATCTGTATACCAAAATAAACACTTTTTTATGATGTTTACTGACCAATAGACATGGAAGATATCAATATAGTATTGGAATCTAATAATTTACTAATTCTATGAAAAAGACTTACCAAGTTGATGAATACATCACATTCCATTCATTTATCTGAAAAGTACATAAATTTTTTCTTATAAAAGTAGTTCAACACATCATATGTGAGACAATTAAGCATGGCTATGAATTTACTCAGTCTAATTCAATCATGCTCTAGACATAATTATTCATCATACAAGTGGAAGAATCCTATATTGGTTTCACTCCAACTTATGACATGATAAAAAACATACCCTACCACACCTATATTAGGTATATCAATTTGTAGACTTATGTGACTAGGCTATCAAAGTATGAAGGTTATCATTCCAGAAATCTCACCAACATTAGGTAAAAAGTATTGATAATAAGCATACACCACTAAGTATGTTGATGACTGTATGACATTCCATGAGATATAATTTAGAGAACCATCAAAGTAATAAGTCTTTATTTACTACCTAATAAATATATTCATCATAACTAAAATAAAAATAATTGTTATGAAAATAAAAATCTATTCGAGGTAACCTTATCATATCATTAAAACCCATAATACTCTATAATTATCATTAGTCGGGGACAACATAAAGTCATACTTTGAGGGGATATTTTCATTCGACCATTCATGTAAAATTAATTGTAGCACACATGAATGAATGATAATCAGATAATTCATTTATTTTAACAACATGATACATTTCCAACTATTATAACAAATATCTCCTATGTATTACATGAAAATATTTTGCATGACCCTCATGTTTCTACTATATTAATGGTTTTTTCAATGGATATACTACATTCTCCAGAGTAGCCACCAAACTGATCTTTACATTGTACCTTACTATGATATCTTGTATGAGATGGTATTTTTAAAAGATGTTTTTAGTCTGTTGATGAGGCTAGGTTTACTTATCTTAAGAAATGACACCATTGTTTTCATAATATTGCCCAATTTCTCCCTCTATTCTAGGAATCATCCCATGTATAGAAACAAACTTCTCGATCTAAAAAAATTCCTTCACAACAACTAACAAAAATTTGTATTAGGCATTTGTTGTTGAGTCTACTATGGTTTCTTGTTTGGAAATATTCTAACTAATTACTCCACCATTTAGGAAAAACAAAAATCTATATTGGTATTTCATATAATATTTTTTGTATTGGAAACTAGTATCCATGTAACCCTTTAAAAAAATTTACTATCTCCTCTAAAGACTACAAACATATCCTTAATCCTTTTTATGTACTTAAGGATTCTATTCATAGTAATCTAGTGACTCTCACTAGAATGATATTGGTATCTACTTATTATGTTCAATGTATATGATACATGAGGTTGAGTATATAATATGGAATATAAAATAGATCATATGAAGGATAAATATAAAATACTTTCCATCCTTTTCTATCTATTTAAAAGGACCCTAAATCTTCCCAAGATTTATTCCATGCAACATTGGTAATAACCCCTTCTTTTAGTTCTACATGATAATCCACTTTAGACCTTTATTAATAATTTCATTTAGACCTCATCTAATAAACCTATTATATTTATATCTATAGATCCTCATACCAAGTAAGAAAGCTAATTCAACCATGTTTTCATTGAAAAAAATTTACCTAGACAAAAGTTCATATAGTGACGTGTTAGGATGTAATTTACAGTAAGCATCAAGTCATTTAAATGCCACATCTAAGAAATAATATACTCCCACTAAGCCACTTGTATTCACTTGAATGATTCAGGTTCTTGAATGAACCAAAAATATTTTATTACATCATTAAACCTGATATTCAAACGCTGATATTTAGTCTATAAATGGCCCATTTCAATTTATAAACCTCAATATTCTCATTTAGAAATTGAAAACCCATTAGGATATGTCATATACACATCCATGATTAAGATCCCAGTAAGGAATGTGATTTTGATATCCATTTGAAATATCTCATTATCATAATGAGATACTATGGCCAAACAAATAAAAAATGGACCTCATCATAAAAATAGTCAAAGATGTAACTTTATACTCAATACCATGAACATTTTTATAAGATTTTCCACTAGAAGTACTTTATAGGTAGACAATATACCATCCACATCAGTTTTATTACAGAAAACCCAGTTGAACCATATGGGTATCACCAATTCTGGTGCATCTACTATGTTCCAAACTTATTTACTGTATATGGAGTCTATATTAGATTCCATGGATTTTAAAAATTTCTTAGAATTAGAAATCTCAATGGACTCTTGGTAGGAATTAGATTTATCTCTAATTAAAGTTACTTTATCATCATTAACCATGGAAAATCCATATCTCTAGGGTTCTTAGAGAATCCTACCAAACCTTTGAGGTTATTGTGTAACTTGGGTCGGTTCTTCTTCCATAACCCTTTTCATAACCAAATCAACATCAATATCAAGATTACTTCATGTTGGTTGGTTCTGAACTTATCTACGTTATATTTTCCTCCCATCAAATTCATGACTTATGTATTCCCTTTTAAGTAATATATAAGTTTGAGCTAAAAATTCTTTGTGTTTAGTAGGGTGGTAGAAACAATATCCCTTGGTTTCCTTGGGATAACCAACACATAATCATTTTACAGACATAGGTTAAATGTTATCAGAATATAAATGTCATATGTAATCTTCATAAACTAAAATCATCATGAAAGACATATTTGGATATTTCCCATTCTATATATCATATGGTATCTTCATGAAATATTTTTATGGGAATTAGTTTAGTATTAATATAGAAGTATCTTAAATATAACCCAAAAATGATATAGAAAAGTCACAAAGAATCATCATTGATTAAACCACATATACAAATATATTATTCCTTATTTTAGATGAACCATTCCATGATGGTGTTTCAAGAGGAGTAATTTGTGAAATAATTCCATAGTCCCTTAGATGAGCTCTGAATTCCTAGCCTAGTTTTTCATTACCCCGATCTAATCAGAAGACTTTAATAAATTTTCACAGTTGTTTATATAATTTTTTCTGAAACTATTATAACTTTTCAAATGTTTCATAATTTTCTTCAATCCAAAACATATTCCCATGCCGACTAAATTCATCCGTAAAATTAATGATTTACCCAAAATCACTATTTTCTAATGAAGTAACTATAATAACAACATCACTATGTATGAGATTCAATAATGCACTATTACTTTCAAATTTTCTCCCAAATGGAGAATTTTTCATTTTTCTTAATAAAAAATATTCACATGTATCAAATTATTCATAATATAATGAGTTCAATAGTCCATATCTATGGAGTCTTTAAACATGTTTCCCATTTATTTTTACAAAGAGATAATGCCAATGGTAGATGGGATTAACATCAACTTTTAACTTTTTATTTTGAGTGTTATAAACATGATTATCCATATAAAGAATATAGAAACCATTAATTATATTCCTAATTCCATAATTATTTTCATTATTACATATAAAACAACTATTTTTCTTAATAATGAACGAAAATATTATATTGTCCAAACAAGATACAAAAAATAAAATTCTTATTTATCGAAGGAACATAATAACAATTTTTAATTATAAGATCAATCCACTTGGTAAAATTAGATTACAGGTTCCAAATTCTAAATAAGAAACACTTTATCCATTACTAATAAAAAGATATACTTCAACCTTTATAAATTCCATCCTATCTCCATGTCAGTGTTTTTTAGTATAAATGTGTGTACACCTAGTATCTCGTACCCATGAGTTATAGTTGAAAAAATTTATATCTATAACATTAATATTTGGGAAATCAAAATGTTTCTCCTTGAGAACACTTATCAACCCTAGATACCAATATTTAATTTTTTTATACGCCATACCTATTAATGATCTCAATATGATTGATACGAATTATTCCATATTATAAAAAAAAGACATATCAATAGGTGAGTACCATGTATTATATCTTTTCAATAAGTGATTTAAATGAGAGTTCTCCCATTATAGATGTTGACCCCATTCATCAATTCTATTTAGTGATCCAAGATCCATATTTTACTATGTATTTAGTCTTTATTGGAATTATTCTCACTACCTAGTTATATAGGTTGCGAATCATTCAAATTAAAATAGTTTTAACTCTTATATAGTTTAGTGGATTTCCACTTATCTAAATCCATCATATTGATTCACTCAAATCTATTTATCTAGTAACCTAATCCTATTAGGGTCTCTTGTATAGTATAACGCAAAGTAAACACCAAAAAATAGATTAAAAATATAAAATCAAGGGGGAAACATATTTAGAATGTCCTATACAAGGATGTTCCTTAGTCACCAATTACTTAATTTTCGTACACAAGATAATCCACAACCACCCTACTTTGGCATGACCGACCTGATTGGATTATAGAAGTCTTGATAAGTGTTTCTTTGGAAGGAATCTCACACCTAGAATTTAAAAGAGTTTTATTTTAAGGTATCACCAATTTATTATACATAATATTCATATTAAATTCTCAACTATTAAATCATGTTTACTATTTATCTTTTCATTTTTTATTTATTTTTTGTGTATGCATTATTTTAATGATTTAGTTTTGGAAATACCTATTCTAACCACCAAATTATGTGTTCACAAAAAATTAATTTTAAAATATTTACATAACCCACAAGTTTTTGTTGCCCACCCTAAAATAGAATTGATGTATATTCATTAATATCCAAAAGAATCATATTCATAAGTTACATGAACAATTTATGTAAAAATATAATATTAGATTGGATTTAAAAATATCACATGAGTAAGCTCAAAGTGATAGATAGACAACCCCATTCACTTTCTTATCCAAGTCATAAGCCACTAGGAAAGTAGGTGGTACATTCCCAAGTCCCTATACCTAGTGAGACTTTACTCAAGAGAAAATTAAATTCATGAAAACTCTAAAACCTAATTTTCAAAAACTATTCATGATAAATATTCCCAAGCTTATAAATATAATTAAAAATAGATGTCAAGATAGATAATAACTAAATTTTATAATATTAAACCAATAATTACAAGCAATGCTTTATTCTAGAAGAAATTTATCATATAAATGAGAACACACAATATTCATATTTCATAAATAATTATCAAAATATGAATATTAATGAAATTTAAAAAATAAATAAGCATTTTATTTATTTTCTAAAACCGGATACATTTATGAACTACACATAAATAAATTCTAATTATAAATTTTTAAGAATTTAAAAAGAAAATATTTTAAATTCATTTCAATATGAACTTTTCCATATTTTATATTATTTTGAATTTATATGATATGTCATAAATTATAAATATTTTATAATTAAATTTTCATTATATAATGGTTTTATATAATCTAAATATTATATGTTTTGTAACTTATAAAAACTTTATAAATCACCTCTATGATTTCTAAATAAACCATTTATTTATAGATTATAAGGCATGCAATTTAATTTATCAAAAATAATTTTAAAATGTTAACCTTTAATACTTTTGGAATTTTGTTTTCATAAAAATTTGTTTAATAAATTATAAATAATTAATAATTAATTTGTAAATTTACAAAAAACATAGAAATTAAACATTCCCAAAATACCTTTTAACATGATTTATAAAGAATTTATAAACCCTTAAAAACCTTTTAAAAAATAAAAAATAATTTTGTTAATAAAAAAAGTTTATACTTCGGTAGAATCATTATTCTACATAGGGGTATGTCCCCTATAACCTTATTTAGAATCTATGTGTAAGGGAATACACACTTTACTTTCATGATGATGCTTTACAGAAGGGTAGATGATTAAGACCCTTATGCAGTGCTAATTGTGTAATGGTTTAGAGGAAGAAACCTATACATAACGACTTGAATATAGGTAATACCTTTAAAAATATCCCTTTAATATAGTTAATATCTTGAATAACTTTAAACAAGCTGGGAAAATAGTGGACTACCGTTTCATAAACCTTTAACGTAAAGTTATGTCTTCTTGATACTTTTACATATGAAGGTAAAGTCTGGTTTTCTTTACATATACACTTATAATCAATGTTTAACTTTATGAAAACCTTTTATGTAATGGTATTATATTTACACCGACCTCTTGTGTAAGGGTATGGAATTTACGTAGCCTTATAAAATAAGGGTAAATCATATTTTCCATTACACATCTCACATAAAGGTTTGTAACCTGCATCAGTTTTATGAAAACGATGTTTTATCATTTTTCATTGAAAACTAGTAACCAAAATACATTTGTTTCTTAATGAAAATACCTCTGATACCACTTGTGGGATTTTTATGATAATCCAATGATTATTTTTATTAGTCAAACCAAAAAACAATCATGTTTATCTTTATGAAATCAATGTCTAAATATTATCATAAAACATAGTACTTGGTATTCACAAGTTTCAAGGACCATTTTTATTGATCTTAGAATAATTTTTTATGAAGATCACAAAGAGTAGTGAATGAAATCACACCACCTTATAGGTGATACATTGACCAATGGATGCATGATTTTATCACAAGGATTCTCATATACCTAAAGGTATGCTAGTGACTTTATTGATAGTGATAAACAAATTATGGGAAAGAATAGAGTTTATACTATGGATCAACTGTATTACACATACCACTAGAGAGGATATCATTTTATTATATAGATTTTTTGATTCTCTTAAAGGGATGAAAAGTGTTGGATATAATTTTAATGTATTGGGTTCTATCTTAGGCGACCAAAATGTTACAACTTGTTGATGTTCATCTATTAACCTCCTTAAATGAATAAATATTCCATAATGAATCAAACCCTTTGATTCATAATTGATAAAATCATTAAATAGCTTCTATGGTATCCACATGAATCACATGCATGTATTCACAATGCATCGCATGCATAGATTTTATGTACACTTCTAATATCCTTATGAATGGAATTAGAACCCATGTAGATCACTACCACTTAACCGGACACATTGTACATTTTATGGTCATGTGAAAAGAATTGATTCCAAGAAGGTTAAAGTAATATATAATGTATTTTATATGCGATGGGTTCCTAGTAATGTTTGGCATGTGTCTTATGAATGAGGGACCCTTTTTAGTTATCTTAGAAGAGAATATGGCCCATTTAGGGTAGTTTGGTTTGGAAAGGAATATAGACCTACCTTGATAGGTATTATCTCATTGGGAATTTGGTTTAAATGAGACAAAAATGATTAATAACTAGAGTTAATATAGCCTTTTATATGGGGCATGATTTCAAAAGGAAGATGGACCGATGTGGATAAATCATGGGGAATATAATCCTAGCGAATGGTGACATCTGGGTTTAAAGGGAATATAGCCCGGTGAGAGGAAATACGTGCATCAATGAAGAATATGGACCCATGAGGATGGATATAGAAGATTATTCTATTTTTAACCTCAAAGATCCATCCTATATATCTTAGTTTATAAGAATAAAATCTTATATTGTTCGTAATGTTCATTTTGAGGTCATGTGGTAGGACCATACCATATAGTACAATATCACGCAATAAGGAAAAATATGTCCTGAAAGGTATGGAAATTGTGGATTGAGTGGGGATTATATATATAGGGATGCCCCTAAATGGATAATTGGGTCTTAAACCTAATCAGGAGGCCTATGTTAGTTGTTCTTGGGGTTTAAAACTAAAGAGGAGGCCCATGTTGGATGTGATTGGGGCTTACACCTAAGGAAGATTCCCATGATAGATATTTTAAATTTACTAATAGAATGATCAACCTAGATCTCTATGCTCAAATATGTCATTCTTAGTGTGTTAAATAAGGGATAATATGAGATCAATAACATCACACAATTATATTTGGATATGTCTTATACCTAAAGAGGAATCCCTATGTTAGTATCCTATTCTTATTAATGGTACTTACAATAGGAAATATCTTGGGTCTTACACTCAAAGAGGAATATTATCCTTCTATATTCATATATATTAGTAGGCATGGGTGGGTTGTAGAGGTAGGAGTATGGTATCATTTAAGAAATAGTAGGGTCTTACTCCTGAAGGTATTCCCTATCTAGCTCAAATCATCGAATATAGAAGAAATACATCATTGAGCCAGGTGATAATTCTCTAGTTTCTTCTTGATAGGGACCCTCATTACCATGGTAATTCATGATATTGATCCCCTTGAGGTTTCAACCTATATGGTATATCAATTCTCAATCCTCCTTTTATCAAGGGGATATATGATCGAAGGGGAGTACCCTAATTCACATGCCCTGATCATTTAGGTCTGGTGGTTTCAATGGAGGATTTAAGCTATTCTTTTTGTGGTTTTGACCTTAGTGAAAGGAATCCATATAGGATATCTAGAATAGAATGGAGTTATATTGAATTACCCTTAGTTTTGAGGAAAATTTACCATTCCAAAGTCCCAGACCAGGTAAATTAACCATTGAATATGATTGTGTAATGTATATATGCATGAGAAAATGTTATTATGTGATGATAAAAAATGTGATAAAGAGTGACCACATGATGTGGGAACACATGAGAATGAAAAACCACATTATGGGATCATGGAAGAGAATCAATTTGATATTGTTATCATATGAACATATAATATGTCCATATTCTATCCCTGAACAACACTAATAACATGAGATTCCATGATGATCAAATGGGTATAATCACATGGACGCATCACACAAATAGGATTAGGTGGGTGTCTCTCATAGAAAAATATCACATAGATGTATCTTGTGGGATATTGAGTTCTTATGATTTATTTTTGGATTTGGATTTAACTAGGAATCTTATTCATGTTTCCCAATATAGAAGCTAAATTGATCATTCCTTCTCCTTCTACACTTTTCCATATATATCTAGGGTTGTGTTTCCCAAAATAAAAATTGGGTTATTTATTAGAAACACTCATGATGAGGAATGAGTAACTAATAATTAACCACTATAAGTTATGTTTCCCATGTGAGAGAGTCATGTATGAGGACTGAATCACGTGACATATGATCATGTGACAATGTGATATTTAAATCAACAATCCATTTAAGAGGGCTCCATTAGGATAAACATGATCATGTAGTCATGTAATCGTTACTGCACCTAGTTAATAATAATATGGGGTTTTTTTTCTACATGAAAGTTTCGTATTTAGTTGACTAACTACTTTGACATCTTGTAGCTACATGATTATTAATTAGTCAACAAGAACATAATGTGGGAATTTTCGATTTCCAAAATTCATTTTTGATTAGATGAACCTTGACTTAAAGTGGTTATAAATTTGGATACCTAAGTCTATTTTGGATCCATGAACAATCAAATCAAATCCTACTAAGTGAACTACACCCTAAAATACAGTTTACAAACCATAACAAGATGTTATATGAGGTCAAAAAGTTCACTTAAACCGTTAAAAATGGGGTTTAAGGTCTTGAAACCATTTTCATTAGTGATTTATGAAATCCATAGCCTAGTCTCAATGGGTGTTTTTGATAACCACATCACTGATCTAGCTATAATTTTTTAAGTATCTCTATCACTCAGTGTGTGTGTATTAATGCAACACATAGAAATTTAATTGGATTCTTCTCTGGGAGTGGAAATATTTTTCCACTCAAACTTGACTTGTATTCACCCGAGTGAGAACCTTATTATGGATTATGTGGAAATGTGTGTGGAATGAATTTCCTAGTTCCAACAATTTTATTAGATATATTGTAAAAATATATTAAATATACTTTGAATATGTTTCTACTGATGATCATTTAGAAAATATTTTTACTAAACCTTTAGATATAGCTAATTTTAATAAAATTAAGTTTTAAATTGATATGATGAAACTATAATTCTATTATATTCCAGGGGAGTATGAATTTTTATCGTTTTTTCAAATTGTTTTCATAAATCATTTAATGAATATATTTGTGGCCATTACTTGCCTATACCATGTTTAAGGTCCTTCTTGAAGGATATACTTATTTTATTTTATAACCCCACTTCATTTCAAATCTATTATTTTGTAATTCATAATTTCTATGAAATAATGCTATATTTTTTTGACATTATTTTTGATTTGTAATAATTTTTAACCTTTTTGTATTTTATGTATTACTGATATGAACTTAAATATTTTTTGGCCTTGTCCAGTGAGCATGAGAAATTTTTTTATCATTTGGTTTACTGGAATATATTCGATTTATATTTAATTAATTTCAAACCATTATAGAAATACTTGAATATATTAACTTATTTTAATGGCTCCTTGAAGCTTTTAAATTCATACAGAATATGGATTTTTAAAGGTGGAATTAAAAATATATGTATATTATTATATTTATTCATGTTTAAGAAGATAAAATTATGAGGTAGTTTACAATTTAAGAGGTACTTTCATTTTACTTGGTATTTTTGTATAGAATGATTTTAAGGGGAGATATATTATTTAAATTTATTTAAGGGTTGCTGAAATATTATTTTAACTTTTTCTTGACCATGATGCAACTAAAATGTTTATAAACCTGTTACGATGGTCCATACATAACCAACCCCTATTTACATGGTTTATAGAAATGATTTAATTTTTTAAAATTCACATGATATTTTAAGTGTATAGTTTTAGATAATTAGGCAAAGTGTTACAATAAAAATTGTACATTTCCATACAATATACGTATTTTTACAAAAATAGGCTCTTAATTTAACACTCTTATTTCATTCATGGCACACTTACTTGGTTCAAGGTGAGTCTTCATAACTGAAATATTGAAATTTATATAGTTACTACACATACTTAAATTATATAAAAACATTTAAAATGTAGGATGAGAATATAAAGCTTAGAAATAGATATATAAATAAAGGAAACTGTTATTCCATTGAAAACATGAAAACCCATGTGAAAGTTTTAATTTTATCATAATAAAATTTAAGATACAATAATCACATGCTTACTAATAAAATCAACCTAATTTCCCAAATATTTTTAATTTTTTTTATAAGCTAGAAGAAAGGAAAAATAACAATAATGAAGGTTACTTGGAACATAATATTCATATCCATTTTGTAGTCAACCTCATAATTGAATAACCTACCTTCTTAATTCCAACATATTTTCTTTGGATAATAAATCATTACACAATGCATTGGAGGGATATATTAGACACAAAAATCATCATATAAAATATACGTGAACCATAAAATGAATAAAAAATGGGTTTTATACATTCATCATAATATTGATAAAACAATTCATTTGAATCCATAAGCATAAGAAATTATAGTTATCAAATGAAGATAATAAAAAATATCCTTTCTTTATAACTATTTGAAACAGAAAATTAAAAATACAAGAGGAATTAAATTTACTATATAGAACCATTAAAACCTGAAAAATGATCATAATAATGAATAAAAGACATTATAATTGGAAAAATAGATCATACGGCAAATGTTAAAAAAATATTATTTTTACACATTTGTAAATAAAGTCAAAAGTGACCCATGTGAAGAATGTTAAAAATATTCCTTTAATTTTTTAAGTAATGTAAAGGTTAATATAGAATAACCTTAAGATATTATATAAGTTTAGTGAATGAAATTTATAATTGAAAATAAATAATATGAATTTTGAGGAAAAAGATTTGAAAGGAAAACTTTAACACATTTAAAATAAGGCTTAAAAGAAAAATCCATTACCTCGAGTCCCAACATGCTTTGTGCATTTTCTATCATCATGAATAATGAAATAATATCAATTATTTAAATTATCTATAAAAATTTTAATATCTATTTATTTATTATCATTACTTTTATTACATTTATTAACATGTTTTACTTAGTTACTAAATCAGTATAGTTCACGATAGTCGTTTTGGGGCCATTCAGTTCATAATCACTAAAAAATAATTTGGTATATTTGTAATTATAAATATTACCTATCCAATGGTTTTATAATATATATATTTTTAAAATTATAGAGTCCATATTATCCTAGAAACAAAATAATTAATTAGGTCAAGTAATAGTTACTTTTCCAGGAATATTATTTAATAAGCTTGTTTTTGACAATTAAAATAACCACGATTGTTCAATTTTAATTTAATTGTTTTGATGGTTATTTAATAATTAAAAAACACTCATGATGATTTTAAAAATGTTTCCAATATAGGTTTTGTGTCCCATGGTCATATTATGGAACTTATGGTGATGGTTTTCATAGAATACTTAAAATTCAGTTTTTAATAAATTCTGATTTTATAAAAAGAATTGATTTTCATTGAAAATATACATAGATATATTACCATTATATGATTATGAAAAAAATATTAAATTCATTATTATTAATGAATACTACCAAATTTCATGTTTTATTATTCCTTCATGTTATAAATTTTATAACATCATTCATGTAGGTAGTAAAACCTATAACACCCTGACCCGGATCACCAAGTCCGAGATGGAGTTCCACATGTCCTCACACATGCCTCCACATATACTAGAGGATATTGAATAGAAGTAAGGGTCTAATGTAGATTATGGGGATACTATACCCTCAATCATAGTTTAAAATAAAAGATTAATAAC
This sequence comes from Viscum album, assembly GCA_963277665.1. Lineage (NCBI taxonomy): Eukaryota > Viridiplantae > Streptophyta > Magnoliopsida > Santalales > Viscaceae > Viscum > Viscum album. The sequence continues at coordinate 676,176,015 of OY728123.1, forward strand.
CAAACATATAGTAATAAACAATCATAGTATGCATAAACCAATTACCCTACAATTTTTAATGAATGAACATGAAAAAAATAGACTTGAGTGGTTATAACTTAATACAATACACTGATCATCCACCAGGATGATCACATACAAAAGATAGAAAAGTAAATAAAAGTAAAATAGGAAATACACCCAACTCCAACCCTCACTTCTTCTTGGTCTATAGACTTATAACGAGCCATCACACTCAATGATAAAACCTAAGGCTCATACTAACCTACACCTACAATAAGTGAGGGATACACAGGTACCCAAATTCCATGGCCACTTGAGAAATGTGTGAATAAAAATTAGTAGGGAACCACCAATACAGTGCTACTCTAAATCAATACATACAGTGTACAAGCATGTGATAAGATCAACATAAAGTAAATAGGTAAGCACAAACTGTGCAAGAATAATATATAATAAGTAATTCACATGTAAGAAAAAAACACCCATATGCCAAGCGGTCGTGCACTTAGAAAGATAAACTAAACCTGAGCTATACCTACTTTGGTTACATGCCAGAAGGAATGTCTACCAGCCGCTTGAAACATCCCCTTTGATGGGATAATCAAAAAACAAGTCTGACATATCCCCCTTGAAGTGATAGACCATGCACATGACAAAAAAATGTCTGATACACCCTCTCAAGGGATAGTCAATATAGAAAAACCTGCATACTAAACTATATAAGATAAAGGAAAAACGCATGAAATATAAGATATAGGATGATTGATAAAATATAAACTCATGATTATAAATTGTCACAGTCATCAAAAATCCACATGTGGGAAAACACCATGAAAAGGTCTCCTGGGGCTACACATGTACACTACATGTGATCAATATCAATCTTGGTATCATTGGATGCACATGCACACACATGTGATCAATCCTCAAACATGGTATCATAGGACACACACACACACACACACACATGTTTTTAGAACCTCAAACATGGTCTCATGGGAAACACATGAACACACATGTGATCAAACATCAAACATGGTCACAAGGGATACATATGAACACATTTAATCAAACATCAAACATGGTTTCATGGGATACACATGTACACCCATGTGATCAAACACCAAACATTGTGTCATGGGCACAAGGTCTCATGTAGAACAAGAACACACCCAAATGGGCCCATTTAATCTAAGGCACTCATTAGTGATTGACCCTAAAACATCAATGAATAGCATCAAGCCAATGCATAAGGTTACATCATGGACCTTGGAAAATTTTTTAAGTTACATTAGGTATGGTTCCTTTATTCAGTCAAGAATTAAGGATCATTATATAATTAAGAACTACATATTATTCACAAAAAATTTATGAATTAAGGTTATTATTCCAAGGTGAAGAACATAATATAAAATGCCAAAAATAAATGAATAATACTATATGATAGAGTACCGGGGAACACCTTCCTCAATATAGATCCAAATCCCATCTAAGAAATTCCTAGCTCCCTTGTCCGAGTCTTCTCAATCCATTAAACCTCTATCAAATTACAAAAGGTCATAAATCATGCCTGATCATTCCAAATTAATTAGTTATAAAGAAATTATAATTAATTAAATGATCACAATAAAACTTATAATCAATGGCGAAAGGAATTCTTGTTGATGTACTTACTTGATATCACTACCTAGCTAAAACCATGACCAACCACCCATATAAGGTCCATAACACTCTCCTGAAATCTTTCTAGAAAAAATACCTATCTTTCAACAATAAGAAAAATAAAAATTTGATATAATTAAATTATAACATCTATAATAATTAATCCATGTGATGTACCTTACCCACAAAATCATCGAACAGAGTTCAACTACTCATGACACACTCTTGATCCCAAGGCATGAAAAATACATAATTCTATTCTATGATAAAATGTTCCATCCAACTAAATTCAGAACAAACCCGTAAAAGAAACCTAAAAGGTAAATACCTTCAATTAAACACTCAATAATGACATGAATTATTCATCACAAGACATCCTATAGACAGAGCGATCCGAATCCCCATTATTCCCAAAAAAGTCCATCAAGGATTGGTGGAACCACCATCCAATTATCTAATCAATATATTGCCAAAGACAAAATAATGAACACATTGATCACAGAGAAGCATATTTGAATAAAATTGAGACATAAAATGATCTCAAGGGATAATACTTACCATGGGTAACAATCCATGATTAACAAAAAAGGATCAACCACCAGACATGGAAGAAGGGGAACAAGATCAGTGAATAATAGTGGTTCTCATGTATATTATCTAATGGATTTCACCTTGATTCACCTGAGATCAATGGTAACTCAAGGAGGTATGAGGATAGGATGGTAAAAAAAATTTCCCTAAAAAAATCCATGTAGAGGAGGTTAACCCTATGGGGGATCGAAATCCAAAATGACCAAAAAGACACCTATATAAAATAACCCATCATGCCCCACCAACTAGTCAGTGGTCCACTGACCACCTGTTGTTGGATAATTAGCTGGAATGTGAGTCATTTTGGGTAGTAGGATTACTTCCCACCCTTCTTGATAGTTGGTGGTAGCAGTAGATACCTCAATTTCTCCAAGCCACCTATAATGAAAGCCTGAGCTCCGTGTCACCCACCGAGATTCCTTTCAAGTATAAAAACACATATTAATGATGTTTAGACTTGAATAATATCAGTTCCATAACTAGTTACCAGAATGAAAAATACACTATATGAATATTTCATGTTCCTTATAAAATTCATAACCCATAATTATGTAGGTCTTTACAATCTCCCAACCACAGAACTTCACATCCATGAGAAGTTTTGGCAGCATGTGAATCAGACCTCAAAATATACATTGATCACTAACTATAAGGAGTAATATATATTCCAACCTCAAATTCCAAATCACCAACCCCAATACATTCTCATTCTCAAATTCCCATCATGATCTTCAAACAAGACTCTATGTGTGAACACCATAAACAGATCCAAAGGTTTTCTATCTTCCAACATTGAGACTATGATCACCAAATCTATTGATCTCAACACCTCACAATGTCTTAAAATGATTTTCTTGATGTATCAAGGTACTCCATGACATTTTAATCAACACATGGAATAATTTTCCAATAGCCTAATGACATTCCTAATGAGTTTTAGTTCCATCGTTATTGATAAATTGTTAAACATGGGTTAAAAGTCGATTCCGAAACCTTGTTCCTAGTTCCTTACCAAACCAATGAGTCTCTATTGACCAAATGAAACCTAAAAATGAAAATATTAATATAAAGGTAACTAATGATCCATAAAAATCTCAAAAAACGCAGTATTTTATGCTTTTTTTGGTTCTAACCCACCACATTTGAATTCATGTGTAAACACCAATCAATTTTATTCAAGTTGATTTCATATGAAGGTACCCTGACCTCAAAAACCAATACTCCACAAAGACAAAAATCAGGATTAATTAAGCCTATGAGGAACCACTTAATTAATAATACATCCTTACCAATGTTTGAATCGAATTAAATTGAAATTACTCTATTGGTTCACCAACCACCCACACCATCTATAAGGTGCTCAACCATGAACCAACACCCCACCGATCCAAATAACTCTAATATTTCACCAATAAAAATCCAATCCTGATTCCCAGATCTGGTATCCATCAAGGTACACATGTAAACAACCATTAGGCATTCAAAATAGAACTAGATACTCTCAAGTCCACCACAAATTGATCTTTTAGAGTCACCATGATTGTCTGATGATATGTGTTATGCAAGATCATGACCCTTTCCACTAGTGATCCATTACACTTATGACCTGATCATTTCTTCTCACCATCAGAGTATTCTTATCATCACATTTCATTTTGTAAATCAGTATACCAACCCCTACTAGTTTATTACTGAACATAATGAATAAATGCGACATCTATTCATACCCAACTTCCATGAAAAGTACTAATCACCACACAAATGTATTTCATAGAATATAGTTAACTATATTTAATAATCCATTATTGACATGATTTATGTCTTCTAGTATCATATAAATGGGATACATCCCTTGAACCAAGGGTTATTTTTCCCTCAATCAAGGCACTACACAAAACAATACATATCCAATAAAGATAAACTCATGTTATCTTCCCAATGGCACCCAGATCCATTTCCAATATTGTCTTCCACCATAGAGATATCTCTACAAACAACAACATTTTGGACACTATGACCTATGATATTCACTCAAAACACACTAGTTTCTAAATAAAAGGGTGGAACTGAATTTATTTCATAAGTTAAATACCACCACTAGATCTTCTAGGTTCATCAATAGAACCTGAAACATTCTCAACGGTCCACTCACCACCTCATTTTTACAGATTCAACCAACCTCATGCATAACCATATCCTGAATGCTCATAGTTTAAGGATTTACCTATGATTAATGATAACACCACTATTTTATCAAAAAAAGTGATTTCCTATGAGTCAAAAACCTCTAATATTGACTCAAATACCTCTTTAGTTTCCCATACTCTATAAGCCACAAACTCCACCACAACAAGCACCCTCAACTCTCCCTTTTAACACAAAGAATATCATTCATTCCATGATCTACCATGTGTTCAAAAAAAAACTCGAGAATCACTCTGGGACCATATACAAAAAATTTTATTCTCATGCACCTTTTAAGGAACACTCAGAACTAATAGGGCCAGGTGCTTGAAAGATCCTTCCTTTCAACCCAAACCTCAAATCATGGGTACTGTAAATCAAGGTTATCTATACTCTAAGGCTATAAGTAAACTCTCAATATATTTTTATGATTCTTTCCAAGTTTATTTACAGGAACAACTGATTTCTATCAACAAAATACACCCCTCAGTCACTAACCTTGACTATCCCTTTACATAGAGACATTCTCATATGAGTTACCGCTAAGAAGAATGAGGAACTGGCTCACTAGTAACCAGAGTCTCATCTCCAAATCTAGATAAGTTTTTTAAATAACCTGTAACTTGGTATCACTAAGGTTCATAACTCAAAAACATTATATAGGAATATATCCACTAATATTCCATAATGGATTTTCCCTTAGACTATCCACTCCAAAGAAAACTATTCTAGGTCATGCTAAATAGAATTTCACTAGGTTCAACCAGGAAAACTATACATTGGCTATAATTAGCACATTAATTTAACCAAACCTGTCTAATAGATACTTGGATTGATTCTTAATATGGTAATTAATTCATGAAAACAATCTAATAAGGTATTCAGCATCGTTCATTCAAAGAGGGATTATATCTTCATCACCATTGTCATTGTCACCATTTTTATCATTTAAGTGCACCACACCATTGTCTTACATGAATTGGTATCATACGTAGACATTTATAGGGGGTTCAACCAACTATATTTTCATTGATAACTCATATGTGAAAACATAGATCAAGTTTTTGACCCTAATGTAGCTGAGTCCTCCATCATCGATACAATCACACATTAGCAGCGTATATGCCAAGTGAAACTTACATGTCAGATATGATCCATGGGATTCCTCTTTTTGATATGGATAATATCCCAATCCATATGATATCACAAACCCCAAAATTCATGTACATTATGTGAGGTAAAATCATATAACCATAACAACATAAAACAACAACATCAATCCCATGCCCTAGAAACTTAGACTTCCATCAAGGAAGGTGTTCGTAATGCACCAAACTGAGTTTCATCAAAATATCCAATACATTCCTCTATCACTTGTCAAATAAACCCCAAAATCATGAAAAAGACTCCTCTGATAACATTTTGTAATACCCAATCCTGGATCACTGAGTCCATGCTGGAGTTCCAGATAACCTCAAGCACACCTTTCCTATTTCTAGAGGTTGACTAATAGATGTGAGGGTATAAAGTGCATCATATGGAGACTACACCCTCAATAAGAGTAAAAAATAATATATAAATATCCAAACATTTATCAATAAATAATCAGAGTATATAGAAACTGATAACTATACCATCTTTAATGAATAAATATTGGGAAAAAAATTCTTGAATAGTCATACCTAAATACAAGACCCTGATCACCAACCAAGATAATCACATAAATAATATAGAGAAAGAAATAAAAGTATAATAGGATCTGAACCCAACTATAATACTCACCTCCTCCAAGTATCCATACTCATAGTGAGCTATCCTACTCAACAATCAAACCAAGGCCTCAACCCAACTTGTACCTACAACAAGTGAGGGGTGATTGGGTAACCATGTTCCATGAATTCCTAAATAGGGTGAGAGTATAAATTTGTATGGAACCACCAATGAACATGTTATAAGCTCAGTAGAAAGTAAATAGGAAAATGAAAACTACACGAGCATAACATATAATCACCAAGTAACATGTAAGAAACAAACACCAATATGATGAGTGGTTGTGTGCATACCATGTTTCTACAATCCTCGATCCTACCTACATTGGATCCATGTTAGATGGAATTTCTACCAAACACCTAACACATCCCCCTCTTGGAGATAGACCAAAAAAATGTCTAACACACCCCCTTAAAGGTAAAGCCCTTGGACATGCCAACTAAATATCTTACACATCCCCCATGGTGATAGCCCATATGGATCAACCTATATGATCAACTAGATAAGACAAAGGAACAACATATACAATGTAATATATAATAGGATATATCCAATATCACATCATGCTAAGAAACATTCATAATCATCACAAATATACATGTGAGTAAACTTTGAGCATAGGTCTCATGGGTACACACACACACACCACATGTGATAAATATCAAGCATGGTCTCATGGGTTGCACATGCACACACATGTGATCAAACAAAAAACATGGTCTCATGGGATATACATGCACACACATGTGATCAAACATTAAACTTGGTCTCATAAGATACGCATGCTCACACATATGATCAAACATCAAACAATGTCACAGATTGTACACACATACACACATATGATCAAATATCAAACTTTGTCTCATGGGATACATATGAATGAACATGTTATCAAACAAAAAATATGGTCTTATGGGCATTAGGTATCATATAAAAAACCAAAAACCCAATAGGGTCCTTGTAATATAAGGAAATCAGTAGTGATTGAGCCTCAACCATTGACAACCAACATCAAAATAGTGCACAAGGGTACGTTGTGGCTGTTGAAACATTCTTAAAATATATTAATCATGGTTACTTTAATCAGTTGATACTTAAGGATAATTAACTAATAAAGAATTACATGTAATTTATAACACATTTAGTAATAAAGTTTCATTTACCCAATTTGTAGAACGACATATCCCATGAAAAAAATCCATGCATAATATTATAGGGTTGAGTAAACGTGACCACCTACCTCAAAAAGAGCCAACTACCATCTATGAAAAGACCAACTACCTTATTTGAGTCATCAAAATCCATTCAACCTCTATCAAATTCCACATGGTACTAAATCATGAATTATGATTCTAAATTAAATAATTATAAAAAATTTATAATTAATTAAAAGATTACAAGAAAATTTATAACCAAAGTTGAAATAAACTCATACCGAAGGAGTTATCGAGTATCGCCGCCTAGCCAGAACCACGACCAACCACCCATGGAAGGTCCATAACAGTATTATGAAATAATTATAGAAAAAAATCCTTATAAAATGAAAGTAATACAAATGAAAATTTAATACAATTAAATTATAAACACTAGAATAATCAATCCAAGTTATGCACCTTGGTTGTAATGTTGTCTAATTGATTTTGGATACTCTCGGAACACTCCTGATCTTATGGCATAAAAAGATCCAATTTAGTTCCATGTATGGAGGTTGATACAAATTAATTCAGATAAAAACTATATATATAAAACCAAATGTATATACCTTCAATTAATTTCCCAATAAAGTCACATGTTCACCATCATATCACATCATCTAGCAATGGAAATCCAAAGTACCATCGTTCTAAGAAACTTTCATCAAGGTCCAGTGGAATTTTCATCAAATTCTCCAACAAAAATATAGTTAATGATTACAAAATGACTAATATGATGAAGGATAAGATGATTTTAAGATAATTGACACATATAAGGATCTCAAGGGTTAATACTTACAAAGGTGAATCATCCACATTGAATGAAAAAATGATCCCCCACCACATGGGAAAGAATGGGGATAGAATTGATGATGAATGGAGGATCTCACATAGATTAGACAAAATATATCAGCTATATCCACCTTAGATAAAGGGTAACTCGTGGATCAAGGAGTAGAAGAGGGTATAGCCAAATGTACCTTAAATAATCTGAGTATGGGAGGTTAAACCAGAGGGGGCTCAGTGGCTAAAATGACAGAAAATACCCCCACATAAAACATCCCAGCACACCCCATTGACTATATGGTGGACCACCAACTACTAAATTTAGGCTCACAGATTAGATGGTGAGTCCTTCTGGGTAGTATTTCTAATTCCCACTCTTCCAGCTACCTGGTTTCTATAACAGCTTCCCCGACTACTTCGGGCCTCCTCTATTGAAATATCAAGCGTTGGGATTCCCACCAATCTTCCTTTAATGTTTAAAAACACCTCTTAAATATTTTTTACTTGATTAATATTATTTCATCACCTGATTCAATGAATGAACCATCCACTAGACAAAAATTTCAAGTTCCCACCAAAATTTATAGCTCGTAATGACATGGTTCTTTACAAAACCAACCCAAACAGAAGAACATTATAATGAAAGAATGAATAAGAATATATTATTATATAGTGATATTATCACTTTTAAAGAAGCATAATGATTTAAAAATTAATTTATTAAATCTATAAATTAGACTCAAGAAGCGTTAGATAAATAAGGTAAACAAAAGATCATGATAAGAAGTTATTACAAACAATGTGTCTTGGTATGTCCGTTTTAGGTGGTTGAATTTTTATATAACTATTTATTGTTAATATTATTAATAAAATGATTTTTTATATAACCTTAATAATTTTATGAATATCATATTATTCATTAAATTAATTTGTAAATCTATTCATTTAAGGCAGTGATGAAAAATAAAATACATCATTCATAGAGGCGATGGTCTTCACGTAACACGAGACATTTTCATTTTTCAAAGGATGAAAGGGAGGTTAATAATGGTTGTTCCATAATTATAATAACATTTTAGTACAATAATTATTTTATTTAAATTATATTATTTTGGTTATAATATATTTTTCTAATATGGAAGAAGAAAGAAACTTTAAAGAACTAAGTTAAAACAATTACCTCTTCCTTGGGTATCCTCCTTTATATATCTCCTTAAGCCTTTATAGATGGGTATTTTGGTTAGATCATATCCTATAGGAAATGGTAAAGAGAGTGGGATCAGATAATTTTCAGGGAATTTGTGATCCAAGGTACTCAAGGTGTATGAAAAGGTGATGTGGTGAAAGGCTCCTTTTATAAGATAAAGGAGTGACACACTTACAAATACTTGTTTTCTTAATATATAATAAATATCATACTCAAGGAATGTAGCAAAAAATTATACCAATTTTTAATATAGTATATTGTAGGTTGACAATACACTCATAAAATAATAGTTTTATAAGTTTTTTTCTGATATTTTTCGCCTTATCTCTTTGTTTAACAATTTAACACATTTAACCTTAACCGTAGAGACTAAATTTTTTACCCAAGTAACTTATTTTTATGAATAAAAATATAATTTATTTTATTATTAAATTTGAAAATTATGATTCCAAATATAGAAAATAGTTTAATTGATTATATTTCTGGAGGAGGAAAAAAGTAATTTTAATGTAAGTACACATAACACAACAAGAACAATTTTTAGAAAAATGTCTTTTAAGGTATAAAATTGAGTTTATAAACTTTTATTACCACATAATAATAAATGAAGGATATGTTATTTGTTTTAATATAAATAAAAATTATTCAATTAATTAAACCAATATTTAGGATATGAGAATTGTAAATTTTAAATAAAGAATAAAATATACAAACAAAAATAATGTTTAAAAAAACTTTTTTGTTTAAACACAAACAATGAATGTCATAATATTTATAATTAATTAATTATATATTGTATGTTACTAATTTATTTTTGTTAAAAATATAATTAATTTTATCAATTCATTATATTGATATTATTCCATAAAATATTAAATTCATAAAAACAACTTTAAAATCGATCTTTTTTTTACTATTCACATATAAATCAACATTTTTAGAAAAATATCATAAATTCATACTTATATAATTTTTACATGATGATGTAAAAAATTAATTCCATTTTATAAAATTTAAATTCTAAAATTTATAAATTTAACTTTTAAATTAATTTATATAAAATATAGAAAATAATTTAGTTAGAATAAAAATTACCAGTTTTCAATAGAAAAACCATATCCTTGATTCATTACATGATAAAATAATAGTAAATAGTAATATTAATTTATATAATTAACATAAATATCCATTTGTAAATAATTTAATAATTACATAATTCATTTAATATCTCAAAGTAATAAATTGGGTTATGGAAATTTACTCAACCTTAATAAAACATCCCTTTTGAGATGAAGTAAACATAATAATCTTAAATGTATCATGAATATCTAATTTATAGTATAATATATTTTGAGAGATGATATAAAAATATATAATTGTTTATAGAATATATATAAATTATAAATCATTAATAAACTATAAAAGTTATACCTTACAAAAAATATACGGGCTATCACACCCCCTAATGTAATTGTATCCTTATAATTTTATCATGAGTAAAAAGATTAGGGGTTTATAAAGTTTATAAATAAATTAAGGAATTTTCAAAATCAATTTCAAATGGTAAAATGGGTCTTAAAAAAGTCTAATTTTCATATATATCCCTAATAAAAACAATTTGATAGAATATAAATGAAACTTTGATAAATGTGGAGTGTAAGATAAAAGAAATATAAAAATGTGGAAGGAAATAACTTTTAGTTTTTTTGAATGGTTGTTAAGGAAAAAAACATAGAAAATAGAATATAAAATTTTATTTTGAATAGTGATGACGAAAAATAAGTTTTATTCCTAATCTAATACATATATATTTTCCAAAATAATAAAACTTATTTGGTAAGAAAGAACTTTTACAAAGAGGATAAAAATTTTCAACATAGAGGAGGGAAATTATTCCTAACAACATCATAAAAATTAATCAAAGAAGAACAACATGACATGAAAAAGTAATTTTTCTTAAGAGAAAAATAAAATACCATTTGATAAAGATAATGGTATAATATATCATTTTATAGAAGAACATGGTCAAAGAATAAAAATTACAACTCATGAAATAGAGACTGAGTCAATAAAATTCCTTTCAAATAATGTGGTTTGTTAATTATAAATATATAAGTGAGAAAAAGATACCACCAATTTATTACAAATTGAACTAATGTATTCCATTCAAGATCTTTTATTTGAGGTAAATAATAGAGATATGGAAAATTGATCATAAATTCCAATCAATTTATTTTTTAAGTGTTTACTGGGATACTTTTAATATATATATATATATTAAACTATCATTGTATGTTTATTAATATCATACTTGTGAATGAGTTTCTAAGGAATACCTTTATAATCAAATGAAATTTTTCATATAATATTTGATATATTTATAATCCTTTTTATTTAGTTTTAGGACTTATTTTAACATAAATATAGGGAATTTGAGGAAATATTCTTTCTTTATTTCAGTACATTTTCATACTCAGAATATCACCCCTCAGATATGCGTGTCGATCAGTTTCCACCTCTATTTAATTTCACATTCCAAGTGATCAATATCCAAGAAGATTTTTTCATGCACAAATCATAAAAATCAACTCTAAAAATATCAGGATATCCAATGAAGTATAATGTTCCTCATTGTATTAAGGATTTATTTATAACAAGTTATTCCTCCTATTTCCAGGCAATTATAAAAAACAAAATTCTTAGCATGACTTAAGATAACACATAATGTAATATGAATGAAACATTATATGAAGTATTTATAATATAATATCAAAAACCTCAATATAATAATAAAAAACCAAATTTAACTTATGTCAATCAATAAATAACTAAATTTGAAATCTCTTCAACACATGTTTGATTGAATTAAAATAGAAATTTTTTAAAAACCTAATCATATATTCTTCCAAAATCAACTTAAGTTTTGTACCAAAAATATATAATCTAATTCATAATGTCACACACCAAACATATATATACCCTAATCATGATTTCTCAAAAAATATATTAATATTTTCTAAAACTAACTTGATCTCTATGATAGAAAAACATAACAAAATAATATATACAGAAAAACAATAACTCAATATTTATCCCTCAAATAATATAAACCACATTGATATGAAATCAAATACTATAAAAATATATACTATAATTATTTAATGTTCTAAAAATACACCAAACATTTCCCAAAAATAACTTTAGTCACCTTGTCCCCAAATCACTATTCAATCCCAAAGGTTTTCAGTACTAGTAAACTTATATTCCCAAAATTAATTAACCCATTTTACTAATTAACCACATTTACCTCAACATCAAATAACATACAAACCCAAACGTTTATCTAAATATCAATCATGTATTCTTACTATCACCAAATAAAATATCTAAAAATATCATTAATCACATGAAAATAATACCTCAAAAGGGGTATCCATGAATTTAAACTTATTATCAACCTCAAACTTGTTAACCCATAGTGGTACCCATAACTCTTAAAATATCCTCATATGATAGCATCCATACCTCTAAAGTAATCAAATCCCATACTAATACCAACTATGATGGATAATACATAAGCAACCCTTAATCACATGATTTATAGAAAGGATGATTGTCACAAAATTCCGACGATATTTTTTGTTTAGATTTTTATTGAATCAAGAAAACCACGATATTACCAAGAGGATACTTCCATAGAGTGTGAATTTTTCCAAAAAAATATTTTCTTAAGTTAATACTACTATTTCATTTATGAAAATATTTCTTGATTCAAAACGGGTCTTCATAAATAAAATATTGACCATACTATATTTCCTTCACATCCTTAAATCATATAATATCATTTTAAATCATTGTTTGAACACATAAATCTAATTAAGGTATATAAAAATAAATTAAAATTTTTACTGTGTTAAAAAACATGAAAACTCATGTTTTTTTAACTTTATGATAAAAAACATTCAGATAAAACAACCACATACTTACTCATGAAATAGAAATGATTGCTCAAATATTTTCATAAAACATTATTTTAAGAAATAATATAGAAAAAATCATAATCCTAAATTTTACTTGGTGCTTCATTTTTGTAATATACTTATAATCAACTATATTATAGAATAACATACCAGGTTAACTCCAAAATATTTTATCAATAGAATAAATCATTACCCAATACATTGGATGGATATATTAGAACCAAACATCATAATATAAACTGTTCAAAAACTATAAAATGAATAAAACATATATGTTCTTACAATTTCATCATAAAATACTTAAAACACACATTTAAATCCATAAGAATAAGAACTTATAATAATGAAATGAAGAAAATAAAAAATATAAATTTCATTGATAACTCATTAAAATGAAAAATTCAAAAAAGGGGAATTGAAGTTACTTTTTAAAACCATAAAATTGAAAATTATGCTAAATAATAAAAAAATGCCATGAAAATAGGAAAAAGGTGGTTGATTAGTCACTAAAAGTGGCTAATATTAATTGTTAATAACTTTATATTTATTTTTCCAAAGTCTATAAACATTGTTTTTAGTGCATTACATAAATAGAACAGCGTTTCTCATCTTAAATGCAATTAATGTTTAAAATGAAAATTTAGGCCAAATCATTCATCTATTTGTGGATAACATTATATTCATTTTATTAATTTGATATTTTGGGATATGATTGAAAATTTTATTTGGAAGATTTTATCATTTCGGTCCTATGGATGAATCCCAAGGGAAGATGGATATGTTTTCACCTGAATGAAGAAATTTACTGGAAAATCATAATGGGCCTAAGGCCCATCAAACAAATGTGGGGCACACAAACCAAGCCCAATGAAGATAAAATTTTTACAGTAGAAATAAAAGAATATGAGGATCATTTTATTTAACTGTGGATAGAGCTAATTCATAAGTTTTCATTGAGATATATGGATCCAAAATTTACATTTAAATGGTGGGACTGATATGAATGCCTATAAATTATTCTCACCATTTCGGGAATAAATTTCAAACGATTGCACCAAATGACCTCAAATTTGGACAGATGATAGAGGAAACATGAAGAAGATATGTTTCTTCTATGAACACTGATAATTCAGCCATATTTAATGTCAAATTCAAATGTCCAAATGGAGGATGAATCTTTACAGTTTTCTGGGTCAACTTCAAAACATCAATTTGTTTTTATTCTTCACCCTCCTTTTGACTCTCTTAATTGTTAGGGGGTGAATTGATTGTTCGGCGTAAAACTAAGGCTTCTAATATGCCTATATAAGGAGCTGGTGGTTAAGGGAATAAGCATATTATATTTTCCTTTCAATTGTAATTTTCTGCTTTCATTTTGTAATCGTATCGTCAATTTTCCCATGTAAGTTTTTCTTTCACGTTTTGTATCTTAATAAAAGTTTTTCTTATTCTTTACTATTTCCTTTAATTTTGTTCACACGTTGATACCATTGAATCTAGGTGTGAATTTATTGACACCAACACTTGTGAATTTTTCACACAACGGTGGAGTGTACATTTTTCTTAATGTTTTTCTTCATCAATCCCGCTTCTTTTAGTCGAATTTCCACTTACATTAACAGAATAACGTCAATTAAGGTGTAAGAATTTATGGGTTGATCCTAGGGAGTCACGTGGGGTGTACTGAATAATATTTTATGTTCTTAAATTCTTAAATTGTTTTCTTTATTTTAAGAGTTTTTTTCTTTGATTTATCTTCTTCTTTGTCTTCAACGACTTTAACGATGACAAATTTTGAGTTCTAGTATGATCTAATTCTATAGAGTGATCATCAAAGTTATCCACTAAGTGAATTGGTGATTAGCCTTGAAATTGTATATGGATTAAATCGGAGAATGATGTTGAGGAATTATTTCATTTAATGGATACCTCTTGAACTGATGAACAAAAAATCCAAAGAAAAACAAATACATCCAATCAATCCCAAGAGATAACCTAGGATCGAATCATCTAAATTAATTGTTTTAATTCAATTCATTTTGTTTGTTTTGTTCTTTAAATCAAATCCCTATTTCGTCAAATCAATCAACACCATAGTTGGCCACTTCATAGCTAATCCCGTATCCAATCTTAGTGTCTTAAGGTTTCTTCTTTGGTCCCTGTGGATTAGATAACCCAAGAAGTACTACAAATGACTGCTTAAACCATACAACTTGGGTAAATTTGAGCGTGAATCAAATTTTGGCACCGTTGTCGGGGACCCAAGTAAGTACCTTAGACCCACGTCTTCTTTTCTCACACCAAATTATCTATTCTCACCCTAATTTCTTTTCTCTATTCCCCTTTTTGTTTCTGTGTGTCCAATGAATCTCAAAACCAATTTTTAATCAACTCAAATGGACTATCTTCCAAAATAAAAATTGATAGACCAAGGCTATAATTAACTAGAAAATAAATTTTTGGAATCACCTCACTTATAGAATTTCATTTACAAAAA
Organism: Viscum album; assembly: GCA_963277665.1. Lineage (NCBI taxonomy): Eukaryota > Viridiplantae > Streptophyta > Magnoliopsida > Santalales > Viscaceae > Viscum > Viscum album. Next base: position 676,191,891 of record OY728123.1, read on the forward strand.
CCTTAATTGAATACACCACACCAGATGAGATGTACAATCAATGGGATGCTGATTATTTAAAGGATAAATTTACATACCTCTCGAATATGATTGAAGAGATCAATGTTAATGAAGTTCATGATGTCCAAACATCTATCAATCCTAATTCTGAAAAAATTCTTGAACATTTGGGTGAAAAAATGGTTAAAATGAATTCATAAGTTTCATCATTGAGATTAGAAATACAATGTATTGAGACTTATGAAGAACCCATTCCCACTCAAGATGTCCTTTCCTCATCACTGATAGAAGAATATTTTATCCCAATAACCACTCAGGAATTCAAAAAAGAACTAACCTTTGAATATGGGAAAACTGAAGAAGATCAATAAAATGTTGAAGGGTCTTTAAATGAGGAGGAAATTGATTTTTTGGACTCAAAGGAGGAAAATTTTACATCATGGATTGAGTTTCTTGAATATAACTCCATTGATAAATTTTTAGAAGTACCAGTAATTAAACCATTAAGAGAGATCACAAAGAGTGAGTCCATACACATTCTTGATATTCAACTGGACAATTTTCCGGATGAATCTTATTTTCAAAATGAACCAATTCTTTATAAATGTTTTGGAGAAGAAACTGATTTTGATTTAATTTCTCAATATCCTTTAGAAAATTTCAATGAACCCGAGCTCAAAATTATTTTACTTTCTTCCCAACTAAAGAATCCCACCATACGAGATAAGAAAGACCTTGTAGTTGTTGTTCATTCTTATCAAGAAACTAATAATGTTGGAATGGTCATTGATGTCTTAGGAAAGACTAGAGATTCAACCGAATCAACCATTACCAAAATTCCTTGGACTTTCACACTCATTGTTAACCATGAGATTTCACATGGAAAAAATTCTAAAAAAATAATTAATCAAAATATTGTTGAGGTGGATAAAAATGGGGTCCGTAAAATGTTTGAAGTTGGTATTGGATAAGTTGGGGGTTCAAGTCAAGCTAAAGACTTTAAATTAAGTGCTTTTTGGGAGGCAACTCGGATTTTGCCTTTTTTATTTCATTTTGTGTGTTTTTGTGTGTTTTCATCTTTCCAATAATTTTGTTTTTTTAATCAACTTTATATTTCAAATAGGATTAGTGGATAATTTTGATATAATTTTATTCTTTCATAGACTGTTGACCAGTTCTTTTTTTATGAATAAGGATGGGTATGAAAGGGGAGCACCGTATTCATCCGTGTTACGCTGTGTGATCCCTGGATAATAACTTACCAATAAATTTAAAAGGAAGACAATATATCATCAGTTTATTTTATTTTATTTTATATTTTTGTAGGTATTTTAAAAAAATAGATCGTTGACCTATTATTCTTTTATGAGTAATGATGGGTATTAAAGGGGAGCACCGTATTCATCCGTGTCACACTGTGTTATCCCTGAGTAATACCTTACCCAGAAAATATAAAGAAGAAAATGTATCATCAGTTTGATTTTTAAAATTAAAAAAAAACAAGGAAAACCATAAAAATGCATATACATGGTTTTAAATAAATTATTGTGTTGTTTGTTTTGTCTGGTTTGTTCTTCTATGTAAGGTTGATGGACTATTTTGGGTGATACATATTCGATCAAGGAGGCTCCTACATCTCCCAAGAGTTCAAAGGAGTAATCTAGAGCATCATGAACTTTAACTTTAAAACCCAGGTGAATTTGTTCCATTTTATTGTTTCAATTTTCTTTTAGAACACCGCTCATCCTCTTCTATCCCCTTTTAAGTTTTATTTAAACACTGGGGACAATGTTATTCTATGTTGGGGGGAGATGAAAAAAAATGATTTTTTTAATAAGAACATGCATGGAAAGAAAAATTCCATTAACCTTGAACATGATAACACTCATTGAAAACTCTAAAATTGGATATCAAATTTTTTTTCATGCCTTGATTCTGATTTTAATGCAAGTTTAAGTTCATGAGCATAGTTTTTGGAAAGTGCAGTTGTTGGATGTGATTTTTCAAAGTTTACATTTTCATGCTCTTAATAAAAATTCCACAATGCACGTCTACTTGATCTTGGGTGTAAATTATAGTTCTTAGGTCCCTTTTATTATAGAATATGGTTTTGGGGTCACTTTTAGTTTAATTTGAGTATCCAAAAAAAATTTAAAAAAATAAAAAAAATTGAAAAAAATTGAAAAATAATAATGACCACATAGAGCATTGTTTTTTCCAAATGTCTGGTGTCCGACACTTGGGGATCGTGAATCCATAGTTGTCTTGCCCGATGTTAGGCTTTATATCTCTATTGTAGAGCACGGAATTGACAATATGTGTGGCGTCCGACACTTGGGGATCATGACTCTATAGTTGTCTTGCCCAGAGTTAGTCTTTTCATGTCTATTGTGGTTAAAATGAATAAAAAAACAAACAAAAAAAATCAAAAAAAATTTGGATACTCATCTTAAGGTTTAATGTGATTCCCACCTAGCGCTTCCATTTTTCCCCTTGAACAATAAACCCTATATCTTTTGTGATGCACAATACTTTATCATGCTTAATTGAAATTGGATGGAATATGGATATGAATTTGAACAAAGGAATGAGCTTGGGCTTGGGATATGCTTATGGAACTAGCTTTTTTTAGATTATTTTTATGGGTTTCATAATTGTTTTTGATATGAGTTCTTTGTGTGAGCAATGTGTGTTAAAATGTTTTTGGAAAAGGGGATTCGAATTTCATATTTATAATATACTTTTCTCAGGACTAGCAAAACTCAAGTTGGGGGGGGGGGGGTGTGATTAGTCACTAAAAGTGGATAATATTCATTGTTAATATATTTATATTTGTTGTTCCAAATTCCATAAATATTGTTTTTAGTGAATTATATAAAAAGAACATCATTTCTCATCTTAAATGTAATTATTGTTTAAAATGAAAATTTACTCCCAATCATTCATCTATTTGTTGATAGAATTATATTCATTTTATGAATTTGATATTTTGGGATATTATTTATCACTTTATTTGGAACATTTTATCTTTTAGCTCCGATGGATAAATCCCAAGGGAAGATGGATATTTTTGCACCAGAATGCATAAATTTACTGGAAAAAAGCATAATGGGCCTAAGGCCAATCAAACAAATGTGGGGCCCAAAAACCAAGCCCAATGAAGCTCAAAGTTTTACAGTAGAAATATAAAAATATGAAGATCATTTTATTTAACTGTGTCCAGAGATAATTATGATGTTTTCATAGAGATATATGGATCCGAAGTTTACATTTAAATGGTGGGACCGATATGAATGCCCATAAATTATTCTCACCATTTCGGGAATAACATTCAAAACGTTGCACCATATGACCTGAAATTTGTACAGCTGATATAGGACACATGGAAGAAGATATTTTTCTTCTACGACTGCTGATGATGCATCCATATTTAATGTCAAAATTGAACGTCCACATGGAGGATGAATCGGGGCAGTTTTTCGGGTCAACTTCAAAACGTCAATTTCCTTTTGATTCCTCACCCTTCTTTTTACTCTCGTAATTGTTGGGGGGTGAATTGATTGTTGGGGGGTGGACCTAAGGCTCATAATATTCCTATATAAGGAGCTGTTGGTGAAGGTAATAAGCATCTTATATTTTCCTTTCAATTGTAATTTTTTTGCTTTCATTTTGTAATCGTATCGTCAATTTTTCCCATGTAAGTTTTTCTTTCACATTTAGTATCTTAATAACAGTTTTTCTTATTATTTACTATTTCTTTTCATTTTTTTCACACGTTTATACCATTGAATCTGGGTGTGAATTTATTCACACCAACACTTGTGAATTTTTCACACAACGGTGGAGTTTGCATTTTTCTTAATGTTTTTCTTCCTCAATCCCATTTCATTAAGTTGAATTCCCACTTACATTAATAGAATAATGTCAATTAAGAGGTAAACTTTTGTGCTTTGATCCTAGGGAGTCACATGGGGTGTATTGAATATTATTTTATGTTCTTAAATTCTTAAATTTTTTCTTTATTTTAAGAGTTCTTTTCTTTGATTTATCTTCTTCTTTGTCTTCACCGACTTTAACAACGACACATTTTGAGTCCTAGTACGATCCAATTATATATAGTGATCATCAAATTTATTCTCTAAGTGTATTGTTTATTATCGTTGAAAATTTGTATGGATTAAATCGGAGAATTATGTTGAGGAATTATTTCAATTAATGGATACCTCTTGAACTGATGAACATAAAATCCAAAGAAAAACAAATATATCCAATCAATCACTAGAGATAACCTAGGATCGACTCATCTTAATTAACTGTTTTAATTCAATTCATTTTTTTTGTTTTTTTCTTTAAATCAAATCACTATTACTTCAAATCAATCAACATCATAGTTGGCCACTTCATAACCAATCCCGTATCCAATCTTAGTGTCTCAAGGATTCTTCTTCGGTCCCCGTGGATTTGATAACCCAAGATGTACTACAAATGACCACTTACACCATAGAACTTGGGTAAATTTTAGCGTGAATGAGTAGTTATTTGGTAAAGGTCAATTTTTTTTCATATATTTGTAGAGAAAGTCAAAATTGACCAATGTGAATATTGTTAAGAAGATTCCATTAAAAATTCTGTAAATAAATTCAAGGTCAATAGATAATGAAATTAATAAATCATAGATTTTTATATAATTAATTTTATAAATTATAATAAATAATATTGATATGGAGTAAAAAATTTTAATAGAAAACATCAAAACATTTAAAGTTAGGTTTAAAAGAAAAATCCCTTGCCTCGAGTTCTGAATAACTTCATAAATTTTATAAACTCTTGAATAATGAAATTATATTAATTATTTTATTTCTTTGAAACACTTTAAAGTTTTTTCTTTATTACTAAAATTTTATTTCATTTATTACCATGTTTCACTTAGTTACTAAATCAATATAATTTATTTTGGTCATTTTAGGGTCGTTTAGTTTATAATATAAAAAAAACTTCGATATCTTTATAATGGTATAAATTCCTTGAAAATGGTTATATAAGAACTATATAGGTCAAGTTATAGGGTACATGTTATTTTAGAAATAAAATTATTCAACTGGCCAAGTAATAGTTACTTTTTTATGAATATCCCTTAATAACTTGTCTCTGATGACTAAAATAACCCCAACTGCACCATTTTAATTAAATTATTATTATTATTGTTTAATAATTAAAAAATATTCATAAATATGTAAAAATGTGATTGATATAGTTCTAGAGTCCCATGGTCATATTATGAAACTTATGGTGATGGTTTGCATGGAAAGATTAAAATCACTTTTTTTTTGTAAATTTGGATTTTATAACGAGAATTGAATTTAATAGAAAACATAAATAAATATATTACCATTATATGAGTATTTAAATATATTAAATTCATATTTATTAAAAAATATTACTAGTATTTAATTTTTCTTAATAATTCTTTACATAATTCTTATAACATCATTCATATAGGTAGTAAAACTGAACCAAACAAGAACACATTATATTGATAAAATGAGTAAGAATATATTATTATATAGTTATATTAAAAGTTTTAAATAAGTTTAGTAGTTTTAATAATATTTTATTAAAGTGATAAATAATATTCAATAAAATTTATTTTAATAAGATAAATAAAATAGAATGATAAGAAATTTTTACTTACAAAGTGTCTTGGTATGCTCGTTTTAGGTGGTTAAATATTACGATGGCCATTTATCATTAACATTATTAAAAGAATAGAAAAAATATCTTTCAAGAAACTTAATAATGTTATAAATATCATATTTATTCATTAAATCCATTTTTATAACCATCCATACAATTAGATGATGAAAAATGAAATACGTTGTTCATGGAAGTAGTAGTTTGCATGTAACACATGCGATGTTTTCCTTTTACAATATATGAAAGGGGTTAGATAATGATTTTTCATCAATATAATATAATTTTTGTAAAAAATTTATACATATTTAATTATATTAGTATGGTTATAATATATATTTTTAGGTTTAAGAAGAAATAAAATTTAAAAAACTCAGTTAAAACTACTAGCTCTTCCTTGAGTATTGTCCTTTATGTCTCTCCAGAAGCCATCTTAGATTATTTTTTTAATGAGAAATAAACCTACAAGATGTGGGAAAGATATTTTAAGAGGAAAAATTTCAATTACCAATATATATAAGGTTCTCAAGGTGGGTGGATAAGTGAGGAAATGAAAGGATCCTTTTATAAGTGAGAGGAGTAACACTCTTCTAAATACTCATTTTTAACATATAATAACTTCCATACTCAAAAAAGTGGAACCCAATTATCATAATTTATAATATATGATAATTTAAGAATATAATAAACATATAAAATCAAATTGAAAAAAGTTTTTGTTTTATTGTTTTGGCTTTATCTCTTAGTTTGATCATTTACCACATTTAACCTTAACCATAGTGACTGAATTTTTACCTAGGTAGCTTATTTTTATGAATAAAATTGAAATTTAAATTATTAATAAATTTTAATATGATGATTAAAAATATTAAAACCATTTTACTGGATTATATTTAAATATTTTTCGTGAGGTAAATGTAATTAATGTACGTATATTACAATAAAAAATGTTTTTAGAAAAATGCCTTTAAAAGAATTAATATGAGTTTATACACATTTATGACCACATAAAAATCATTGAATGATAGGTAATTTTTCTAAATATAAATATAAATATAAATTATTAATTTCATTAAAATAATACTTAAAGTATGAGAAATTTTAATTTTAAATGAAGTATAAATTATTCAGTGAAAATAATATTTTATTTAAACAAAACATTCTTATTTAACCATGAAAAATGTATATAATAATGATTAAAATTAATTAGTTATGTGTTTTATGGTATTAATTTATTTCTACTCATAATTTAATTAAATTTATCCATTCATTAAATTGATATTATTCTCTAAAATACAATATTCATAAAAACAACTTTTTAAAAATGAATCATATTTTTACTATTCACCCATAAATAAATTTTTTAGAATAATATCCTAAATTCATCCTTATATAATTTTTAAATTTTAAATTAAAAATTAAATCCAATTTATCAATTTAATATTATAAAATATATAGATACAACTTTTAAATAAAACGATATAAAAAATAGAAAACAATATAGTTAGAATAAAATCGATTAGTTTTCAAATGAAAACCCATATCACTATTTCATACCATGAAAAATATTAATAGAAAAAAATATTAATTTATATAATTAACATGAAGTACATCTATAACATATTTAATAATTAAATAATTCTTTTAATAATTCCAAATAATAAATTATATTAATGAAATTTACTTAACCTTTAAATAAAAATTCCCTTATGGTATGAATTAAACATAATAATCTTAAATGTATTTTGAGTATATATTTGATTATATAAAATCTTTTGAGTCATAATATAAAAATCTATAATTTTTTAAAACATATATATAAATTCATAATCATTAATAAACAATAAAAGTGATATCATATTACAACTTCCTAGATTTTCACACCTACTTTCAGCATCACATACTATAGTTAATGCTAAATAAATGGAAAAAATGTTTTTTTGAAAATAAAATTGTTTATTCTTTTTATTTTTTGATCATAAAAGGGTGAAAATTAAATTATATTTTTAGTCTTTTTGATTAATTATAAAAATAGGTGGATTTTTGTAATTATATTATGTTTCGTTTTATAATTACCAAAAGGGGGAGATTGTTTAGTGTGTCATTATCAATTTAATAATTTTTTAATAATTAAAAAACAATCATTTTATTCCCTCAAATAAAAGTAATTTTTTTAATCATTTACTAAGAATAAAATAATTATAATTATACTTTATTTATTATTATTTTTTTGTTTTGTCCTATTTTAAAATTTTTCTATGTCTTGAACCTCACGAAGATCTATTTTTATACCCAACAATGTCAGAATTTTTGTAATATATTGAACCATATGAATATTATCTTGTACAATTTTTTTTTGATTTTTAGAAAACAATTCACCTTATGAATCCTTAGTAATTTAAATTATGATTCTTATAACCTGTCTTACAAATTATAATTTTTACAAAGGAATTGACCAACGATGAACTTATACCCTATGAACTCTGTACCCTATAAACATTATAACCTATGACCATTATAACCAATATTGAGAATATACCCTATGAAATATGATCTCTATAATGATAATGAACCTAATAAAGATATTTTACCCTACATAAATTTCAAACCATAAGAAATAATTATACACTATGAAACATTTAAATAGTTTACTCAAAATATGCTTTTTTTCTTATCTGTTATATTTCGATCTACTATATATTTATGTTACTTGTTTTTTATTTATTTGATTTATAATTACTTTTTAATTATTTTGATACTTTTCGAAATAGATTTAAACTGTTTTATGATTATTTAAATGAATATCTTGAGGGTTGAAATGAGCTTAATATATATGCTTCATATTTATCGTATAAAGTAAAAAATTCAAATTTACTTTGTATTTATACCAAAGTTTTGTATATGATTATCTTGTAACTGTATAAATTTATCAAGACCAATCAAAATTTATTAATCCATATTTTAAAGAAGTATTTTTGGTTTATTAATTTATTATTCTAATTATTTTATTTATATAGCTATTTTTTTAAAATATCAATTGTACTTCCAACTATGAATTAGTTCGTTATCATTGAGAGAGAGAATTGTGGAGGATTTTTTAGTAAATAAAAACTATAGTGGCTATACATGCAACCAATTTTTGAAGGTTTTCCCGCAAGGGGAAAAAAATCTATAAATTGATTTTGAAAAAAATAGCGTTGTATGGGGATGACATGTATGATCATTATGTTTTGTACAGATAAACTTTTTTCTCTTTATGTGTGATATTTTTGGCTGAAATTAATCATGAAATTTCACTCTAAAAATGATATCAAATATTCCTATTCCTCAAAATTTAAATATTTTACTGTTTGAATTGGTTTATGTGGTGTTTTATTCCTCCCATATATTTGGAATTATAGTCATTTTATGATTTTGTATTCAAAAGAAGGACGGTTAGTTTATATAACACTTTCAAAAGATACATTGGGTTGTGAGTAAAAGTTAAAATGGAAATTCTATAGCTATGAATTGGTCTAGTAAATGGTAGGGGTTTTTCATTTTTCATTTGTCTAAACAAAGGTATTGTTGGTTCTTTCTACACATCAAAAATAAGCATATAGAGTGTTCCTCTAAGTGTGAAAAAGTAAAGATAAGGGTAGTGCCTACTTACATTGAATATGAAGGTTTTAAAGGGCTGCGACACCTCTTTAAAAGCAAGGCACTTTATAGTGGGTTCCATAATCAAAAGTTGAGACTATAAAGAGTTTATATATGGTCAGGTTGATCCAGACTACTATAAACATTATCATGTTCATATTTATTATTTTCCACTAAATATATAATTAAATCTAATATAAGATTTATATTTTTATAAAATATTCAATTAACCACCCTATTAACTATTAAACCATTAAATTATTTGGGAAAAATAATGGAATCCTTCTTATCCTCTTTGAAGGATTCATCAATTTGATCTGGCCATAGATGTTGTTTCCCAACTTATTTTTCAAGCGTAGTGATTTTTTTTGAGATCCCCTCAGTTACATCATAGGGTAAGTGATCCAAGGGATGCATGGGTTATTATCTTCATCTTAGGATATCCTTCGATTAGGATGATATTTATAAAGTTTATGATGAGTCTCTTGGTATATATGGTGACAAACTATAGAGTTCCTCTCAATATAAAGACATTCTAGGAGTAGTTTCAACATAGGGAGGGCCTTTATGTTGAGAATAAAGGTCACTATGGGGAGTTCCTTTGTAATGAGCACCATTGGAAGAACCTACATGTTTAGTGCCTTATCTCCCATGAGGAGGACCTCCATGGTTTCCAACTATCCATGTCTTATAAAGTGGAGGACCTTCTTGCCTATCAATATTCCTACTGTGGAGAGGAACCTCATATCCTGCACCATGGGGAGTACCTCTATAGTTCATTTCTATATTAATATAGGGAGGACCTCTATAGAGGGTACCCTTTAGAGGAACTATAGTGGAACTGATCATGGCATATCAAGGAGTTCCATCATGTATATAGTTGATTTCTATTATTTATGAGGATCTAAAAATTTATTAGGTATCTATTGAAATGTTCTAAAGGGACATAAGAATCTTAACATTTATTAGGTTTTAAATATGAGTTAGCTATTAGGTTACATTTATTCCTTGATAAAACCTTATAAACTAGGTAAGGGATTGGAAACTCGATTATGATTGGATTCACACAATACAGGAAACAACCTTCATGGGTATGAACCCTCCTAAGTGACACTCTACTTGTTGTCGAAATTTTCTGATGATTACTTTGGATGACATCTATAATATTCCATCCTAATTGATAAGTATTAGAATGGGTGGGTATATGGGTTTGATTTTAGTCATTAATCATTATCAGAATACACAATCATACTTCCTCGATGAGGATATGATTATTGGCATGCACCTCAATAGGTGACACTAGGATATGAAAATGGTGTTCACATGCATGGGTAGAGATATAATCCTAACCATGTGTTATAACTAATAAATATTATTAATATTATTTGGTGGGTTCATGGATATGAGTCTATCCCTGAGTAATTTTCTCAATATGTTGGGAAACTCCTATGGTGGGGGTGGGGATATGAGTATTTACCTGAGTGACTGATACAATTTGATTATGAAATCCTATAGTGGGTATAGCGACATGAGCCTATACTCGAGTGACTATAAAGATTTTCAGTGAACTACTATGGTGGGATTAGGGATATTAACCTATCCTTTAGTGACTTTAGGGACATGTCGGAAAACTCTTATAGAAATAGGTATATAACATTTCCCCTATTCTTTATTCCTTTTTGGGATATATTGAGAAGTTTTATGAATGGTTGGAGGAATATAAGCCTACTCCCAAGTATTCATCGAGATATGTAGATGAGAAATAGTGATGTTGGAGGGAATATGAATATTATACTACCCCCTTGTGGATATCGAGATACACTAAAGGTTATCTTCTATTTCCACCCAGGCATGTTAGTCGTCTTGGAAGTTCTATGTAAAGATATGATCCTTCTCTTCATTCACTACTATGATATGCTAACATACTTCCCCATTATTAATAGTAATGTAAGTCTTTATTATTATTTTTAATTGTCTTTCAACCTCAATGGGACCTCCTTCTATGTTCCTTAGTCTGGATAATCATGGTTGGGGTCTCTTGGGTGGCCTCCTTAGTATATTCCTATGGGGTTGGGAATATGTAGTGTTGTTGGTGGTGACAGGTAATAGGAGTCATCCTAGGAAGCTCCTAAAAATTAGTGGGGATTTCAATTACATCCTCCTATATATCCTTAAGATAAGGGATGTATGTATTATTGTGCTCTAGATATAGTCTCTAAAAGTAGTTGAATGTGGTAGTAGGGGTAACCTGATTATCTGTGGCCCATAATTTATCGTATCAATTTAGATGATTTTCTCCCTAGAGAATTTTGAAAGCTTCCACCAATGTTAGGATGTGTACATTAAGATAATACACCAATATTATTGCATCCATAAATTGATTTTAGAGGTGTTCAGTTGGATATAGAACCATCCTAGGTTGAGGGGTCACAAACATTTATATGGATAATAATATTTTTGGTACCTCTGATAATAATGGATGATATAACTAGGAGCTCCACGGTGGATACCATTTTCATATAGACAAATTAATGTGATATAATTCATGGATTGATGTTTCCATTTGTATTGAAGTGGGACCTATGATGGTTCATATAATTCATGGATGGATCAAAAACCAAAAACAAGAGGACATTTATTACAACATCACATGTAGGAGCATGGTGAATCTATCACTTTAAGGGGTAAAGGATTTGTATAGGGTTATCCATTTTGTTTCCCAACATTAAATGTGTGTGTTAGAATGTGATTCTTGATGCCTAGTGTAACTCAACAATTTTTGGTTAAAGGCATTTCATATTTGGTTCAGTATTCTTTTTCCAATGTATCTAGACACTCATGGATATTTTGAGTCAATACCAACATTATTTACAAAATTATATGATCATTAGGACTTTACTGGCCCTATTTGGGTTTTGCATTAGTCGATAAGATGGGAGGTCGAGTTCATCTCCTCATTTATGTGAATTTGTTTTATAATACAGGTCTATCTTAAATATCTAATTCATGTATTTGAATCATTCCTAGCGATAATAATACTATTGGTTACCGACCACTATTCTAATGACTATTTGAGAGCATGCATAGAGGGGATCATCTATATATATTAGTGATTTTATATCTTTCTTTTACCTGCTTTGGAATAAATCCACAATGTTATTTAATCTAGATTTTTTTACCATCCACATCGGTAGTTGGTGTTGTGGATTTGGGATCAAGAACATGAAAAGGGAGTCCTGCATATCCATATTAATTTAATAAAAATGAACATATTTTAGTGTTGTTTAAGAGGACACATTGTAGCATTTAAGGCTGTAGGAAAAAGAAAAATGTGGTTCCTTTTAATGTCATGTATCCATGACCTATAGGGTATTGGGATTAAAACTAAGAGATACTTTCTATGTATCTAGGTCAATAAGAATCAAAGTACAAATATTTTGGATTTTCACAATTTTAGTTCATGTGACAGGACTAGTCTATGTAGTTTAATGTCTTGTTTTATGGGAATATGTCACATAGAAGCTACGAATTTATAACTAATTGGAGAAGGGTACCTATCAATGGTTAGTATGATACTTATGTATAGAAGAATCTTTCTGGTTTATCTTGTTTATTAGTAACTAAAAAAATATTGGTTGAGGTAGTGCTCATGGGGAATTTTGTGCATTGAGGAATAGTGGCTCACAAGGAATATGGATCTTTAAGGAATAATGGATCATATAGAATTTAGACCTTTGAAGGTTAGTGGTTCCTTGGTAATATAAAACATTGAAAAAAAGTGGACCACAAGGAATATAACCCTTTGAGGAATAAAGACTCAACAAGAATATGGACCTTTAAGGATGGTTTCCTGAGGGATGTGTCCCCATGAGGAAGAGTTTGGGATTGTAAATGGTCCACCGTTATACATGTATTTTTCATTAATAGATTATATGGATGAGAAAATTTATAGGGGAATGATTGGGTATTACACCTAAAGAGTCCCCCATGCCATTAGAAAGCAATAAATATATGTGTGAGGCTTACACATATTCTATCCGGAGATGCCTTAACCGGTAAATAAATCAGGATAATCTAGGTTTTGGGGATTAAACCTTGCAATCAGCCCTAGTTATGACTATGGATAATTGATAAGAACAATGGGATGGGATGATTAATGGGGACCTAGATAAGGTTTACACTTAATAAGGAGTCCCATATATACACGGCTCATTGAGTGGACCATGGAGGCCAAATAAATTAATGGGAAGTCAAGATGATTATATTGATATAGAAGGGGTCCCACTAGTATCCACACCAAATAGATCCTCACTATCAAGGGATACATGATCATGATTACCCTATGGGTCCTACTGTTTAGGGAGGATTTTCTGAGAGATGCCTTTTATTAGTGGAATAAATTATATAAGGGTCAAATGGTAGTGTTCATAGAGACCCTATCATATAAGTCTATTGGATTTAGATAATACATAAGTAGTTAAGAACATGGGAAAAGAATAATTCCCACATAAGAGATCTAGGTGAATGCATGATCATAAAATGTATCTAAGGGGAATAATACACCCTAAAATAGGTACTAGAGAGAATAGGATCCCTATTTGGGGATTAATAAAATATATAACCCTAGTGTGAGGGATGGGAAAAGTTTCTCCCTAGCTTAGGGTAGGGAGATGTTCCACCATATTTGTAGGGTAGAATAAAGCATCACTTTGGTTTTAATGTAGGGGAAGTGTCATATTTTTTGGAGGTGAGGGATAAGTTTAACCCATAATTAAGGTTAAGGGTGAAGTTTCACCTTAGCTAGAGTCTATAGAAAATTGTCACTTTGGCTAGAGACTAGTAAAAAGTGTTTCCTTGGATGTAGGTGAGAGAGAAGTGTCATCGGACTAGAGTCTTGGGTGAATTTTCACCCTGGTTGGAGGATAGAAAAAAGTGTCACTCTAGTATAGAGTCTTGGGAGAAGTATCACCCTAGAATGGACCTATTAAGGTGGCATGGACATGTGGAACTTTTTGAAAACACTCCAATGGTGAGTTGGGTGAATGGTTCCTTCACTCCCTAGTATAGTTCCTTCAGGATGAGGTCCTTCACACCAATCATTAAAGAACCTAAGAGAAATGGTATTTCACAATATATATTTTTGTATTAAAACTCTTTAATTGATGAAATTAACCATAAATCCCATTAATTATCCTAGTTTTTGAATTAATTAATCACCTGGATAGAACTTGGAGATTTGGGTATACAGAGCTAGAAGAACCAGAACAGAAATATTGTGAATTATCTACACCTTTCTAAGGTTATCAAAATGATGTAAATTGGGGTCTATTTTTAGAATTAGGTGACTAGGGAATTATGTTTCATGCAAGGTAACCAAGGAATAGAGGATAGGTACATAAGAGACTCACATGAAGGAGGGTTTTACATGTAAAGTGAGGTAAAAAAATCCACTTGAGGGAAGCACGAGAATGATATTCCAAGTGTGTGATAATAATTTCAGGAAGTAATAATTTATTTAAAAAACCTTATTGTGTGTGAGGGGACCTGAGTATGGGAGTAAGACCTAGGTTTCATTGATATTTACATACATTAGGAATTTCCTCATCTAACCCAAGTCTCTAAACTTTAGAAAAGGGAGTGCCAAAAACTGTTGTTATGGATTTAACCAGTTAATGAAATCCAAAAATCAATAACTCTTGAAAATGCATGTTATTTTAATTTGAACAATTTAAACATAGAGCCACATATGGAAATAAAATCACCAAATTTATGTGATACCTTGATTGAGTTCAGATATTAAATTTGATATGATTATTTTTTATTTTGAGTAGTCATGAATAACTAGTATCATTGATCTATTAAATCCAAGGTGATAAACTAGTAAGAACTCATATGACATACAGGTTTCCAGAAATATAAATCAAGGAATCAATGATATATCTCACATACCTTGACAATTATGAAATATGAGTATCAAGGTACACTTATCTGGGGTTGATCATGATAAATCAAACAAGTTTCTCTTATTTATTAACATAGTTTCATTTATTATTTAAAAATCATAAAATTCTTAACATCTTCACCCTTTTTTTTATTTAATAAGTAACAATTATATATAATTAAGTGATACAATAATTCATTGGTAAATGAACTAGTTTACATTATATAGTAAAACCTTGAAAAACATAAATTATGTTTTTTTGTTCAATAACATGATCAAAATATTTGGTTTTGTTACCGAGGAAGTAAAGGTCAGTTTATTTTGTGCTGATACCTTCTAAAATTATATTACTCTTTTTTATTATTCTTTCACTTATTCTTTATCCAATAATATGGATTTTACCAAGGTAACATATAATAATCTTATTTGAGTTGAATATTTGTATACATGGTTTAAAATACCTTCTAAATAAGAATCACTTTATATTATTGACCCCATTATTATTATTATAAAATACTATTTTTTTACCTTTGTGGTAATTTTTTCTATATTTTATATTTTTCCTTTATTATTTTAATATTTATTATTTGAGTTTTTTATAATTTATTACTCAAGTGTTTTAAAATAATAATATTTATTTTTTGGTTTTCATCGTTCTTTTCATGCCTAGTTTATCTAAAGGAATGTTATTTGAAATAGGCCTCAAACTATAAAAATAATTCACATAGAAAATCTGGCTTCTAGAGTAGAGTAATCAAACCCAACTAAAGAATGAAATTAAAAATAACCTCAAGATGTTCATAATCAAACTAAGAGTAAACCAAATCAATTAATTGATATAATGGTAGGAAATAATAATCCTTAAAATAATTGACTACCTTTAACATGGAATACCAACTTTCATACATCTAATATCCACAAGAGGATGCCAAATTTGGGCTTAGGTCTGAAATTATTCCTCTCCCCATAAATATTTCATTGTATTGTTAGTGAGGATCCTCATAAACACATAAAGGAGTTCCACATTTCTTTCTCTCCTATAAAACTCTATCATGTCTCTAAGGACATCATTAAACTTAGGCACTTCCCATTCTCCTTTGGTGGTGTAGGAAAAAAAAGTAATACTACCTGTATACTATTAAAGGAGCATATAATAACTATAAATAACTCTTCCTAGAGATTTTTTCCCAGCCTTCCATATTGTTTCCATTTGGAAAGAAATATGTGGAATTAGGAAAGCACTAATAAAGAAACTGCATTAATATTGGGAGAGATTTAAAGTATTGTGTTCTATATTCCCTTAGGAAAATTTTAGTGACCAAATAATAATTAATTATTTCTATGAGGGACTTATCCCATTGATTTTGGAAAGATTGATGCTACAAATAGTGATTATATTGTAGATAATCCTATACTTTATCTATTGATCTGATAGAAAACATGACTCAAAATGAATAATAATCTAACAAATGAGTGTTATTACCCAATAAAGGTATTCATGAGGTAAACATTTTTGAACTATAATAAAATGTAGAAAATGAATTTTTTAACGTCATATTATTTTAAGAAAAATTTATCAATATCAAGGTAATTCTAAATCTTCACATATACCTTTAATTTTTTGTATTTGTATTGACAATAATCATTTCTTTGATCAATTCCTCTAGCTTTAGGATTCATCAAAGTCTTGTGAAACATTTTTCTAGGGTGATAATTTCAACACAAAATCCTATTCATGTAAGAAAACTATAGGATAAAGCCTAACCCTGGGTGGTAAGGATGATAATAATTCCAATAAGGGGGAAACTAAAGAAACATTAGCAGTCTTGGTAACATTAAAAGAAAAGTAAACATTCCCACCCACCAACTCATATAAATGAACATCTACCATCTCTAAATAAAAAAACCAAGTCTTGAGAATTAGGAAAAGAAAATAGAATCCCAAAACCTCCAGTTCTAATAGACCATTAAAATAAAAATCCAAAAATTTCATTTTAAAGTGGGACAATTATCCAAATCTATTGGTGAGATAAAGATGAAAGGTTCTAGAAAACTTTCTTCCAAACTAATTTTCAATCCCCAATATAAAGTTAATGTATGTTTCATTAAACTTTATAGAGATAAATCCCTATATCATCAAAAAAAATTATTTTGATAAGAAATCCACCCCTGAGGTAAGTCCCATTTTTAAACCTCTTATTCTTAACATTCAAAAGTTTTGAATGAAAATTAACAAAATAAAAAGGGTAAGAAAGAGGTTAATAATCCCACCATGAATTCAAATGTAGATCTTCTACTTCCCTAAATAATCCGACTCTCCAATAAATATAATGAAAATGAACTTTATGAATAAATTATTGATAAATTTTTAAAGGTTCATGTTAACATTCCACTTCTTGATGTAGTGAACCAAATTCCTTAAAACGTGATGTTTTTGAAAGGAATTTGTACCCACCATTGATGAATTTGAGGGTATGAGAGAGTAAGCATAAAGATAACGATACTAATGATGATTAAAACAAAATTACTAAAAAGAGAAAGGATATAGGAACCTTCTCAATTTTTTCCATCACAATGGAGTGTTATTTTTCTAAGGTTATTCCGGATCATAGTTCTTTACTTAATGTGACACCACACTTGATTTTCTACAAATAGAGGTTTGACAATTGAAGCCCATATGAATTTTATTTTAATTGGTGAACTGAATTATGATTCAACCAACCAACATAGTAGTGGACGTGTTATTAAAGGTGAAGGATTTGGTGTTCTTCATGGATTTTCTGCACTTTAAATGAAGAATGATTAAATATAGGGAAACACACCACTAAATCTTGGTATTCCATTTCTAAAAAATGGAAAAAATAATTAATGTAAATAATTATACCCTATACATGGAATTTAAAAGTTATTTTGTTAATTTTATTTTTCTATATGAAATTACACATACCCTAAAAGAGTACTCCCCCATCTTAGTTAACAGTATTAATGTTTTCCCCATGGATTGTGGCATTCCAGATTCATCTTATGACCCTTACACTCTTTTTTATTATCTTTTTAATATTTTGTGTGAGGGTTAATTAATGAATTTCTATTTTTTTAAAAAAAATTTCTATATATATATATCTATATCTATATATATTAAAGATTTCATACAACTTGGGAGTTTTTAAACTATTGATGACTCCAAAATGACCATTGTTATTGGATTTTCCATCGAGGAGTTAAACATCGTGCATATAAATAATATACATGATATTATTTCCACTAAATAATTACCTTCTATTCTCAACCCACATTTACTTTATTTAAAATCACTTCCAAGTAACTTAAAATATGAATTCCTTGAGGGTGTTAACCAATAACCTGTCATTATTTGCAATAACTTCTCTCCATGTCATGAAATAATATTGTTAACCTTTTGAGAGAGTATAAAAAGGAAATTGGATGGAAATATTATGATATTACATGTATTAGAACTTCAACTAACATTCATAGAATTCTCCTTGAGGATGAGGCTAAACATTTCAAGCAACCACAATGTTTACTAAACCCTACCCTCTAGGACATTATCAAAAAGGAGGTAATAAAACTATTAGTAGTTGGGATCACATGTCTTATCTTTGATAATAAATGGTTTATTATAAAATAAATTGTGCCTAAAAAGACCAGTGTTATAGTTTTTCATAATGATCATAATTAACTAGTTCAAAATGGAGTAAAAAATAGCTATTAAGAAAGTATAGACTAACATAAGATTAAGCATTTCACTATTAAGTACCATTTTCTATTACCATTTATTAACTATATTTTGTAAAGGTATATGGGTATGTCTCATTATTATTTCCATGATGGATTCTATGGATACATATAAATTCATATAGCCCCAGAGGACTAAGAAAATAAAAAAATTTCATGCCCAGTTGGTAAATATTTCTATAAGAAGATTTTATTTGGACTATAATATACTTCGGGTAATTTACAATTTTGAATGATTATTATTTTCTAATATTACCTTGATCATTTAATGGAAGTATTTTGTAACACCCCGACCCGAGTTACCCAGAGTGGGTGCATTATTTTAATAAATTGGCATGATTATAAGGAATCAAGTCCTGATGGACCGATCAGTTTACTAGTATTGGAAAATAGATTACATACATGAATGTTACATTACACTTTATAACATAAAAATAACATAAAGAATCCTTTATGAACCCCATTATTACCTTGGCTTAACCATGCATATCAATCACAATACACTTCTTGGTATCCTGGTAAAAATGAAACATAGTAAGGGGTGAGCTCAGATGCTCAGTAAGGATAACAATACTGTAGAAACATTCATAAAAAAGCATAAACATTTAAGGAAATGTATAACTAAAACAAAAGCCTTTTAAACATGAAATTCAGCATAATATGGAAAAAATAAAATGAATTAATTACATTTACTTATTCACATGGATATTCTACTAGTCTAATAATCACATGAAATATCACTAACCACTTTCAAAATGATGGAATGCATAATTCTAGACTATCATAACCACATCGTCAAGGCCTTGTGCCAAGACAACAAATAAGATTTTGTCAAGGCCTTGTTCCAATACACTAGTTTGTCTCATGAGACCTACCGATGCATCGATGAGCTATAGCGGGATCCACCAGTCATTTACTAAGTCCAATGAATTCCACATATGAACAGGTTTAAACATAACATAAACATTCATATTAAAAATAGCATACAAAATGTAAATACTTTATCCCTAAACCATGAATGGTATAAAATAACACATCTATAGCCAAACATATCACAAAAACTTAAATACAATATGGATGATTTGTATGATAAGAAATCATCTTCAAACAAGTTTAAAATCCATCAAAGGATGTTGACATAGATGAAAATGATTTTTATAACTCTTTGAGAGAAATATCCCCTTTTCCTGAAAACATTTAAAAGTCACACAATTTAGAAAAGAAGAAATTTAAATACATTTTTGAATCAATGTATCCCATACAAATTTGAAACTTTGGAAAGGTATTAACATTTTAAAAACATTCATGTCCATAAAAATAAATCCTTAAAACCCATTTTGATGACATGGACATTAATGAGAAATATTTAGAAGAATAAATATTTAAAACATTTGAAATGATGCTTTTGAAAAAAGTGCCTTAAAATAATCCCTTTGAATACTCTTTCATGAAACATGGACATGGATAATAAACATATCCCATTAGATACTTACGTAAAAACAACCACAGATAATAAAGAAATTGTGAAATTAACCCTTACCAATTTGGTAACTTACGAAACAGACACCCCATGAAAGAGGTATCATACAATGAATATGTAAATGCACATAAATTAAAATGTATTACACATAGAATACAATTATGGGGAGTATATACACCACACAAAAGGTAATAGTGGCAAAATGGAACGAATCTCACGGGAATAAGGAGTGAGATGAAAACCCCTTACATTGCACTTTCCTTTAGTCGAGGGTACGTTTAACCTCCTGTATAAAGACCGTAGTATGTTATTAAATTATACCAGAACCATATTAATATTTATTATATCATACATTATTAATTTATGACTTTATACTACTCAATTAATAATAATTTCCATTTTAAATTAATATTTCGGGAAATAATCACTTTTTTTATCGTACGTGTTTTAACTTGTCACTTTTGATTGTATCAATTAGATCATGATTTAAATACATCCAGAATATAAAACATGATTTAAATATCATATATATTTAGAATATAAATATTTATAATAAAAATATATATGAAATGGAAAACACTGTTTATGGAGACGATAGTCCGTACGTACGCATAAACGCTGTTTCTGTTTTCATAACGTATTGAACAGAACTAAGTGAATAAAATACATGTAAGTACACACACACACACCCAAACACACACACACACACACACACACACACATATATATATCCAGTATAATTATTATGTCATATATTAAAAACATATTAGTAATATATATTTTTATAATGGTCGAAGAATTGTGAATGTGGAAATGAATCTCATCGCGTCTTGGAGACGGTAATCTGTACGTACGCACGAGCGCCAATATCATTTCCTTAAAGGTGTGGAATTTGATGGTATATTAATTTTACAGATTCATTATCATGATATTTTCATTATTTATATTCATATTACTCATCATTATATCCATCCAAATAACATAGTGTTGAATAACAAATTACACCACGACGTAGAGACGATAAGTCGTACGTACGCACTCATGATGACATTATCATTCATAAGATGGATAGAATAATTAATATAGTTGTGAAATATTTATAATAATATCAAAATATATAGAAGATACAGGATTTATTATTTTAGAATGAAAATAACAAAGAAAGCAGAAGTGGAAGAAGAAAGGAAATTGAAAGAGGGTGGTGAAATCATTACCTCTTCTTTGGGTTCTTCCTTTTGATTTGATCAAAAAGGATTCATAGGTTGGCTTTCTGATCAAAATAAGTACTCTAGGTTGAAGTGATAGAAGTTGGGAGGATATTTTGTTAGGGGTTGGACGATCCAAATGGCTTTGGGGGTGTGATTTTGAGAGAAGGGGAAGTGACCTTTTATAAGAGGGGTGAGGGTCACTTTAGGAAAAGATTAAAGTATTAATTTATTATAAAATATAATTCGGTTAATAATTTTTCGAAATTTATTTATTTAGATACTTAGGTGGTTATGGGTCGAAATAATTTCAACCAATAGGTTTTAGACAAGTTTAGGTTACCATTGTAACCATATCTTTTAGATTTAACTCTTAGTTAAATAGTTTAACTTTTACCGTGTCTTCTTGTATTCTTACTCTATATGGTTAATAAAATTACTATAAACTTCCAAGAGAACCTCAAGTGGATCATTAATTAAATATATAATATTTTTTAATCCCTTTGGAAGAACCTTAGATTTTTAGAAATATTATATCAACCAATAATATAGTATTTGTTTTAAATATTAATTTTAATCAATTTTGACACTCTTTGGTATTTTGTTTTTGTGAAAGTCATCACAAATTGATTACTTCGAACAAGATACATTGAATCAACACTAAAACTTCATAGTCACCTAGATAATTCATTTATTTTATAAAAACGTTGAAATTATATTTATTTTAATATTTATAATACCATTTATTTGATTCTTTCATTAATTCAGTAATTACTGCATCATCATTGTGTCATAAATAAATTTAATTATTTAATATATAAAAATTATAAATAAAATACCATGATGTAGGAAATCTTTTTATCTTTATAATTAATATTAATAGTCTAATTTGTATTATGTATAACCCTATGTTAAAAATGGTTTAGGTAACAAACTTTGAATTTAACACTTTTAACTCTTCTTTAAATTAATTAATAATAAATGTCATAATCTAATTCAAGTGGACCTAAAGGATCATATTTTATTCCTAAGGTTGTTTTTTTGAATTAAAGTTATCCAATATAATTAGGACACGTGTTAGGTTAATAATAATATCATTTTTACCCTTAATTACCCTATTTACTTTTAACCGTGGTAAATAAAAGTAAAACCTTACTATTCACCAAAAATTATTTTTATCTTATTGAACCACATTTTACTTCTTGATATTAATTGTGTCTCTCAAATTTTCGAAATTCAACTCACAGAAGGGGTAAAATTAAGTTTTATGTAAATTTGCAAATGCTCCTAGGAGGTGGGTAAAAGACGGTAAAAAGTTTGATAAATTTTTTATATATCTAAAATTATTATAAACTGACTCCAATAAATTACATTGAATTTATATAAGTATTATGTATCTATTTTGACATAAAATAAATTAAAATAAAATAAATAATTATTTAAATAAAAATTCAGTTTTAACTATAACTTAGTGTTTTTCACTATTCATCAAAAATTAAAATTTCTCAGAAAAATACCAAAAATTCACCCTAAGCTAATTTTGATATTCTGAATTCAATAATGAAGTCTATTTTAGGAAATTAAAAACATATTCATTGCATTTATTAATTTAAAATTAATTCCTGCTGTCAAAACCAAAAGGCGTATTTTTAAGAAATAATAACTATCAAAAGTTTGACACTTGTTTATGTCCAATTTCAAAGTGAATTACTTAAAATGACCATCATTGGATTAAATGATGAAAATATAATCTATTTATCCTTCCAAACCATTAAAATGTATAATTTAACACTATAACTTATTTTTATTAAAAAAGTAGTTTTCAGTTAAAATATAGTATTTTTTACTATTCACCCAAATATGAAAGTTATCATAAAAACACCAAAACTTTATTGAAACTAAATTCTTATGTCTCTATTCTAAATAAGAAGTTTATTTTGTCCAATTTAATATATAAATGTTTCAAATATTGGATTTAAGTAGGCTTCGCCATTAAAAGGCGGTAAAATTGCATTTTTTGAAAAATACTTCTTTTATCTGAAAAAATGTATATGTTCTTAAATTATGTCTAAAAAACACATAATATGGATTCTAAACTTATAAGGATTATATAAAGATCAAAATTCAGTTTATACTATTAATAACTGCTTTTGAACTGCTAATTTGGTAGGTCATGGTGCGCTAGAACTCAGTGTTTCGTGTAGTGCATGTTATTGATTTACATTGAAGAAATAACATAGAGTGAAATATTGGGGTTCTACATTATTCCCTCCTTTAATAAATTGCATCCTCGCAATTTGAAATTATTTTTCGAAAATAAATGGTTGAAAATAGAAAATACCTTTTGGAAAACCCACATCAGAAATTAGGTTAATAAAATTTAGTCTTAATAAAAGGAAAAGGGAAATGAAAGGGTCCCCAGCAAATTATGATCTCGATTAGGAGAACATTGGTGGAAATTAGAGACATATAATTGGAGGAAAAACGTAAATATTTATAGGTATTGAATGAGGTCATCAATCACAAACAAGTGTAAAATTGAGGGCCTTAAATTCATCAATCTATAATGATTTAAAATACCATCTGTTCAACAAAACATGTGGTATTAGGATAATAAATTTTTTATTTGAAGATCCCTTCAATAAAGTATAAGAATTAATTTCTTCATAGAATAAGAGAAGAAGAAAAATATATACTTGACAAGGAGAGTCCCATCATTTAACTAATTTATACCACAAACTCATCTTTCATTCTAAAAGATAATAGAACGTAAAAATAATATTCTATTTATCCGATTCGTATGGACTTAAAAAAATAAATTTATAATTCATCTACCAGAATTTTATTAAAAAGAATACATTATTCAATCTAGGACATCACGTGGGCCAGTGGTAGGTGATACACCCATGTCGCCCTTCTGTTACGGGTTCATGTCTCGCGGCCTTGCCGGACCTGACGGGTTGCCGCCCGACCTCCGGGTTTTCCTTTTATGGAAATCCAAAAATAATCTCAAACTAGAATTATCCAAAATACTTCTATCCAAACTCACAATCCAAAATTTATAAGGAAGGTAAACACAATTAAGATCCTTTTTGCTACGTAATAACATCTGAACACCTTCATCATGTATTCTTTTAAACCACTGCAATATCCTGAATTACCATAAAACCTTATTGATTGCATTCATGATCCCTTATTACTTATAGAATACTGGATATACTCCTTCTATCAAAAAATGTTGTAAACTCCAAAAATGATGTAATATACAAATCATTAATCAGTTTCGAGGTAGTCAAGAATATCCAATATAATTTATCGAAATCAATCATGTATTGTTCCAAAATTAATACCTCGGTATCAGAACCATATTATGGTTTATCTTTCTCTCAACCATATATTTTTCAAAAAAATTAACCTGTTATTGAGTCAGTTTTCTTGGATCCACATAATCTCATGTCCTCAATGAAATAGTACTTCATTATAATCCTTATATACTCCATAATTATTATAACCAGTACACTGTTGATACAACACTCAAATGACATAATTATCTAATAACAACACAAGAACTCTAATCATTCCTCCTCATCTGTGGTAGTATCATAACTTGATTATTATCCAATAGCATCATTTGGGGCATACTCTGATGACTCATACATTGGTTCGCATAGTGTCTCAACTCTTTGCAGATGAAGCGTTGTACATTTTAAAACTTTTTCTTACCCTTGCAGTCACGAATATGGTGTCCTTTTTCTCCACACCTATAACAAAATCACATTACCTTCAGGAAAGTTCTAGGGTGTTTCTTCCCACAATAATCACATATTTGAAAATTATTCTTTTCCCTCTTCCCTTTATCCATCATTCTCTCTTCCATCCTTTTCTTCTCTTGCTTCCCTTCAAATCCATAAGACTCAGAGAATTCTTTACTTATATTATTAACACATGATATTATTTCTTCATATGTTGAGAATACACGGGAGACTATTTCCCTTCTAAATGTTTGCTTAATACCGTGAAAGATATGTTCCTTATTACTCTTTGGATCATACATATTTCTAGAGTTCACATTCCTTCTACTAGGTGCCAATTATATACAATAGCATAAACTAGGCCAGTTTATGAATTGGAATTAATAATTCCAAACTTATAAAATACCAAATGTAAATTGAACGATTTATGGATATAATCCATAATCATAAAGATTTTTTCATTGAGGAAGTATATAATTATAAACCCTTCATAATGATTTGTAAAGAAAATGAGAAATATCCTAAGAATATCCCCCATAAGTGTCGTAACCAAGAGTGCAACAAGGCCCGTTGTCGTGCACCAGTTCACATTCGAGTCTAGCTCAAAGCGGTGTTTTCGGGTTTTACCCCTAGGTACATCTGTGTCAGAGCCACTTCTACCTTCTTGTATCCAGAAAGGGACGCATTTGCTTGGAAAACTCACAAAATCTCTATGTTACCAAAATTCTAGGAATTTCTTCTATACTAATCCTCAAAGTCTATCATAGTTCTATCTTCTCTAATCAGATTTTATTTAAATCTAGCTTCCAAGGTTATTTCTAAACATCCTCTGATACCAACTGTAACGCCCTAACCCTAGTTACCCAGAGTTGGTGCATTATTTTAATACATTGGCATGATTACAAGGAAACATGTCCCGAAGGACCGATCAGTTTAGAAGTATTGGAAAATAGATTATATACATGAATGTTATATTACACTTTATAACATACAAAACAACATAAATAATCCTTTATGAATGCCAATATTCCCTTGGCTTAACCCTGCATATCAATCATAATACACTTCTTGGAATCCTGGGAAAAATAAAACATAGAAATAGGTGAGCTCAGATGCTCCGTAAGGATAACAATACAACGAAAACTTTCATAGATAAGCAAAAACATTTAAGGCAATGTAAAACTAAAACAAAATCCTTTTAAACATGAAATTCAGTATAATATGGCAAGAATAAAATGAAGTAATTCCATTTACTTATTCATTAGGATATTCTACTAGTCGAATAATCACATGCAATATCACTAACCACTTTCATAAGGATGGAATTCATAATGACAGACTATCATAACCACATAGTCAAGGCCTTGTGCAAAGACTACAAATAAGATTTTGTCAAGGCCTTGTTCCAAGACACTAGTTTGTCTCATAAGACCTACCGATTCATCGAGGAGCTATAGCGGGCTCCACCCGTCACTTACTAAGTCCAATGCATTTCTCATATGAAAAGGTTTGAACATAACATAAACATTCGTATTAAAATTGTCATATGAAATGTCAATACTTTATCCCTAAACCATGAATTGTATAAAAATAACACATCCATAGTCAAACATATCACAAAACCATCAATACAATATAGAAGATTTGTATCATAATAAATCATCTTCAAACAAGTTTAAAATTCATCAAAGGATGTTGACATAGATGAAAAGGACTTGTAAAACTCTTTGAGAGAAATATCCATTTTTCATGAAAACATTTAAAAGTCACAAAATTTAGAAAGGAATAAATTTAAAGACATTTTTGAATCAAGGTTTCCCAAACCACTTTGAAACTTTTTAAAGGAATTGACATTTTAAAAACAATCATGTCTATATAAATAAATCTTTAAAAACCATTTTGAAGACATGGACATTAATGAGAAAGATTTAGAAGAATAAATATTTAAAACATTTGAAATGATGTTTTTGAAAAAAAGTTCCTTAATTGAATCCCTTTGAAAAATCATTAATGAAACATGGACATGGATAATAAATATATCCCATTAAATACTTACGTAAAAACAACCTCGCATAATAAAGAGATTGTGAAATTAACCCTTACCAATTTGGTAACTTACGAAACATACACCCCATTAAAGAGGTATCATACAATGAATATGTAAATACACATAAATAAAAATTTATTACACATAGAATACAATTATGGGAAGTAGATACACCACACAAAAGGAAATAGTGACAATATGGCACGAATCTCACGAGAATAAGGAGTGAGATGAAAACCCCTTACCTTGCACTTTCCTTTAGTTGAGGGTACGTTTAACCTCCTATATAAAGACTGAATTATGTTATTAAATTATAAAAAATCCATATTAATATTTATGATATCATACATTATTCATTTATGACTTTATACTACCCATTTAATGATAATTTCCATGTTAAATTAAAATTTCGGGAAATAATTGCTTTCTTTATCGTACGTGTTTTAACTTGTTACTCCTGATTGCATCACATAGATAATGATTTAAATAAATCCATAATATAAAACATGATTTATATATCTTATATATTTATAATATAAATATGTATAACAGACCTATATATGAAAAGGAAAACACCGTTTATGGAGACGGTAGTCCGTACGTATGCATAAACGTTGTTTATGTTTTCTTAACGTATTGAACGGAACTAAGTGAATAAAATATATGTAAGTACATAAATACATACATACATATATATATATATATATCTCTAGTATAATTATTATTTCATGTATTAAAAATATTAGTAATATATATTTTTATAATCATCGATGAATGGTGAATGTGGAAATGAATCTCATCGCGTCGTGGAGACGGTAATCTGTACGTACGCACAAGCGCCAATATCATTTCCTTAAAGGTCTGGAATTGGATGGTATATTAATTTTACAGAGAAATTATCATGTTATTTTAATTATTTCTATACATATTAATCATCATTATATCTATCCAAATAACATAGTGTTGAATAACAAATTACACCACGGCGTGAAGACGGTAAGCCGTACGTACGCACGCATGGTGACATCATCATTCATAAGATGGATAGAATACTGAATATAGTTGTGAAATATTTATAATAACATCATAGTATATAGAATATATTGGAGTTATTATTTTAGAATTGAAATAACAAAGAAAGAAGAAGTGGAAGAATAAAGGAACTTGAAAGAGGGTGGTGAAATCATTACCTCTTCTTCAGGTTCTTCCTTTTGATTTGATCTAAAGGGATTCTTAGGTTCGATTTATGATCAAAATAAGGCATCTAGGTTTAATTTAGGGATGTTGGAATTTTATGTGGGTAAGGTTTGGCCGATCCAAATGGCTTTGGTGGTGTGATTTTGAGAGAAGGGGAAGTTCCATTTTATAAGAGGGGTGAGGGTCACTTTAGGAAAAGATTAAAGTATTAATTTATTATACAATCATATTTTGTTTATAATGGTTCCAAATGAATTTATTTCGAGACTTAGGTGGTTATGGGTCTAAATAATTTCAACCAATAGGTTTTAGACAAGTTTAGGTTACCATTGTAACCTTATCTTTTATATTCGACTCTTAGTTAAATAGTTTAACTTTTAACGTGTCTTCTTGTATTCTTACTCTATATGGTTAATAAACTTACTCTAAACATCCAAGATAACCTCAAGTGGATAATTAATGAAATATATAATATTATTTAATTCCTTTGGCCAAACCTTACATTTTTATAAATATTATATCAACCAATAATATTGTATTTGTTTTAAATATTAATTTATGTCAATTTTGACACTATTTGGTATTTTGTTTTTGTGAAAGTCATAAGAACTTGATTACTTCGAACAAGATACATTGAATCAGACCTAACATGTCATAGTCACCTATTAAATTCGTGTATTTTATAAAAAACATGAAATTACATTTATTTTAATATTTATAATACCATTTATTAGATTCTTTCATTAATTAGGTAATTACTGCATCAACATTGTGTGATAAATAAGTTTAATTATTTAATATCTAAAAATTATAAATAAAATACCATGATGTAGGAAATATTTTTATATTTCTAGTGAATATTTATAGTCAAATTTATCTTATGTATAAACCTATATTAAAAATGGTTTAGTTAATAAACTTTGAATTTAACACTTTAAACTCTTCTTTAAATTAATTAATAATAAATGTCCTAATATAATCCAAGTGGACCTAAATGATCATATTTTATTAATAAGGTTGTTTTGGGTCGAATTAAAGTTATCCATTAGAATTAGTACATGCTTTAAGTTAATAATAATATCATTTTTACCCTAAATTACCCTATTTACTTTTAACCATGGTAAATAAAAGTAAAGAGTTACTATTCACCAAAAATTATTTTTATTTTATTGAACCACATATTACTCCTTGCTATTAACCGTGTCTCTTGAATTTTAGAAATTCAACTCACAGAAGCGGTAAAATTATGTTTTATGTAAATTTGCAAATGCTCCTAGGAGGTGTGTAAAAGACGGTAAAAAGTTTGATAAAATTTTTATATATCTAAAATTATTATAAACTAACTCCAATAAATTACATTGAATTTATATAAGTATTATGTATCTATTTTGACCTAAAATAAATTAAAATAAAATAAATAATTATTTAAATAAAAATTCCGTTTTAACTATAACTCAGTGTTTTTTCACTATTCATAAAAAATTAAACGTTTTTAGAAAAATACAAAAAATTCACCCTAAGATAATTTTGATATTCCAAATTCAATAATGAATTCTATTTTACCAAATTAAAAACATATAAGTTTCATTTATTAATTTAAAATTAATTCCCACTGTCAAAACCAAAACGAGTATTTTTAAGAAATAATAACTATCAAAAGTTTGACACTTGTTTATGTGCAATTTCAAAGTGAAATTTCATGAAATGACCATCATTGGATTAAATGGTAAAAATATAATCTATTTATACTTCCAAACCATTAAAATTTATAATTTAACACTATAAATGTTTTTTATTAAAAAAGTATTTTTCAGTTTAAATATAGTATTTTTCACTATTCACCCAAATATGAAAGTCATCAGAAAAACACCAAAAATTTATTGAAACTAAATTCTTATGTCGTGATTCTAAATAAAAAGTTTATTTTTTCAAAATAAATATATAAAAGTTTCAAATATTGGATTTAAGAAGGCTTCGCCATTAAAAGGCGGAAAAATTTCATTTTTTGAAAAATACTTCTTTTATCTGAAAAAATGTATTTGTTCTTACATCATGTCTAAGAAACTCATAATATGTATTATAAAATTATAAAGATTATATAAAGTTCATAATTCAGTCACAAACAAGTGATATATAATTGGAGGAAAAACGTAAATATTTATAGGTAGTGATTGAGATCATCAGTAACAAACAAGTGTAAAATTGAGGGCCTTAAATTCATCAATCTAT
This sequence comes from Viscum album, assembly GCA_963277665.1. Lineage (NCBI taxonomy): Eukaryota > Viridiplantae > Streptophyta > Magnoliopsida > Santalales > Viscaceae > Viscum > Viscum album. The sequence goes on from OY728123.1 coordinate 676,222,828, forward strand.
GATGATTTAAAATACCATCAGTTCAATAAAACATATGGTATTAGGATAGAAAATTTTTTGTTTTAAGATCCCTTCACTAAATTATAACAACTAATTTCTTCATAGAATAAGAGAAGAAGAAAAATATATACTTGACAAGTAGAGTCCCATCCTTTAACTAATTTCTAGCACAAACTCTTCTTTCACTCTAAAAGATAATAAAACATAAAAATAATATTCTATTTATCTTATTCGTATGGGGTTAAAAATGAATTTATAATTCATATACCAATTTTTTTTAAAAAGAATACATTATTCAATCCAAGACATCACGTGGGCCAGTGGTAGGTAATCCACCCTTGTCGCCCTTTGGTTACAGGTTCAAGTCTCACAGCCTTGACGGATGTGATGGGTTGCCGCCCAACCTCCAGGTTGTCCTTTTATGGAAATCCAAAAATAATCTAAAACTAGAATTATCCAAAATACTTCTATCCAAACTCACAATCCAAAATTTATAAGGAAGGTAAACACAATGAAGATCATTTTTTCCACGTAATAACATGTGAACACCTTCATCACGTATTCTTTTAAACCACAAAAACATCCTAAATTAATATAAAACCTTATTGATTACATACATGATCCCTTATTACTAAAAGAATATTGGATATACTCCTTCTATCAAATTTTTTTGTAAACTCCAACAATGATGGAATATACAAATCATTAATCAATTTCAAGGTAGTCAAGAATATCCAATATAATTTATCCAAATCAATCATGTATTATTCCAAAATCACTACCTCAGTATCAGAACCATATTATGGTTTATATTTCTCTCAACCATATATTTTCCAAAAAATTTAACCTGTTATTGAGTCACTTTTCTTGGTTCCACACAATCTCAAGTCCTTAATGAAATAGTATTGTAATACAATCCTTATATACTCCATAATTATTATAACAAGAACATTGTTTATACAACACTCAAATGACATAATTCTCTAATAACAACATAAGAACTCTAATCATTCAACCTCATTTGTGGTAGTATCATAACTTGATTATTATCCAATAACATCATTTGGGGCATACTCTGATTATTCGGACATTGGTTCGCGTAGTGTACCAACTCCTTGCAGATGAAGTGTTGTTCATTTTAAACCTTTTTCTTACCATTGTAGTCGCATACATGGTGTACTTTTTCTCTACACTTATAAAAACCTCACATTCCTCTAAGGAAAGTTCCAGGGTGTTTCTTCCCACAATTATCACATATGGGAAAATTCTTCTTTTCCCTCTTCCCTTTATCCATCTTTCCCTCTTCCATCCTTTTCTTCTCTTGCTTCCCTTAAAAGCCATAGGAATCAGAGAATTCATTAATTATCTTATAAACACATGATATTATTTCTTCATATGTTGACAATACATTGGAGACTATTTCCCTTATAAATAGTTGCTTAATACCGTGAAAGATATGATCCTTCTTACTCTTTGGATCATACGTATTGCTGGAGTTCACATTCCTCCTACTGGGTGCCATTTCTATACAATAACATAAACTAGGTTAGTTTATGAATCTCAATGAATAATTTTAAACTTATAAAATACCTATTGTAAATTTAACGGTTTATAGATATAATCCATAATCCTAAAGATGTTTTCATTGAGGAAGTATATTATTATAAAACCTTCATAATGATTTGTAACGAAAATGAGAATTATCCTAAGAATATCCCCCGGGAGTATCGTAACCAAGAGTGTAGCATGGCCCGTTTTTGTGCACCAGTTCTCATTCGACTCTAGCTCAAAGTGGTGTTTTTGGGTTTTACCCCTAGGTACATTTGTGGGAGAGCTGCCTCTACCTTCTTGTATCCATATAGGGACGTATTTGTTTGTAAAACTCACAAAATCTCTACATTACCAAAATTCTATGAATTTCTTCTATACTAATCTTAAAAGTCTATCTTAGGTCTATGTGCTCTAATAAGAGTTTATTTAAATATAGTTTCCAAGGTTATTGCTAAACTTCCTCTGATACCAACTGTAATTCCCCAACCCTAGTTACCCAGTGTCGGTGCATTATTTTAATACATTGGCATGATTACAAGGAATCAATTCCCAAAGAACCGATCGGTTTGGCAGTCTTGGAAAATAGATTACATACATGAATGTTACATTACACTTTATAAAATACAGAACAACATAAATAATACTTTATGAACGCCATTATTACCTTGGCTTAACCCTGCATATCAATCACAATACACTTCTTGGAATCCTGGGTAAAATAAAACATAGAAAGGGGTGAGCTCAAATGCTCTATAAGGATAACAATACAACAGAAACGTTCATAAATAAGCATAAACATTTAAGGCAATGTATAACTAAAACAAAATCCTTTTAAACATTAAATTCAGCATAATATGGAAAAAATAAAATGAAGTAATTCCATTTACTTATTCACTTGGATATTCTACTAGTCGAATAATCACATGCAATATCACTAACCACTTTCATAATGATGGAATGCATAATGCCAGACTATCAAAACAACATAGTCAAGGCATTATGCCATGACTAAAAATAATATTTTTTCAAGGCCTTGTGCCAAGAAACTAGTTTTTCTCATGATACCTACCGATTCATCGAGGATCTATAGTGGGATCCACCCATCACTTACTAAGTCCAATTCATTCCTCATATGAAAAGGTTTAAACATAACATAAACATTCGTATTAAAACTAGCATTTGAAATGTCAATACTTTATCCCTAAACCATGAATGGTATAAAAATAACACATCCATAGTCAAACATATCACAAAATCTTCAATACAATATGGAAGATTTGTATCATAATAAATCATCTTCAAACAAGTTTAAAATCCATCAAAGGATGTTGACATAAATTTAAATGATTTGTAAAACTATTTGATAGAAGTATCCCTTTTTCATGAAAACATTTAAAAGTAACACAATTTAGAAAGAAATAAATTTAATGACATTTTTGAATCAAAGTGTACCAAACCACTTTAAAAATTTTGAATGGAATTAACATTTTAAAAACATTCATGTCCATATAAATAAATCCTTAAAAACCATTTTGAAGACATGTACATTAATGAGAATGATTTAGAAGAATAAATATTTAAAAGATTTGAAATGATGTTTTTGAAAAAAAAGTGGCGTAAAATAATCCCTTTGAAAACTCTTTCATGAAACATGGACATGGATAATAAATATATCCCATTAGATACTTACATAAAAACAACATCGGATAATAATGAGATTGTGAAATTAACCCTTACCAATTTGGTAACTTACGAAACATACACCCCATGAAAAAGGCATCACACAATGAATATATAAATACATATAAATTAAAATGTATTACAAAAATAATAAAATTATGGGCAGTACATACACCACACAAAAGGTAATAGTGGAAATATGGAATGAATCTCACGGGAATAAGGATTAAGATGAAAACCCCTTACCTAGCACTTTCCTTTAGTCGAAGGTACGTTTAACCTCTTGTATGAAGACAGTAGTATGTTATTAAATTCTACCAGAACCATATTAATATTTCTGATATCATACATTACTCATTTATGACTTTATACTACCCATTTAATAATAATTTCAATGTTAAATTAACATTTTGGGTAATAATCCATTTCTTTATCGTACGTGTTTTAACTTGTTACTCTTGATTGTATCACTTAGATCATGATTTAAATACATCCAGAATATAAACATGATTTATATATCATATATATTTATGATATAATTATGTATAATAGACATATATATGAAATGGAAAACACCATTTATGGAGATGGTAGTCCGTACGTATCCATAAACACTGTTTTTGTTTTTATAACGTATTGAACGGAACTAAGTGAATAAAATATATTTTAAGTACATATATATATATATATAAATATTTATATATATATATATCCAATATAATTATTATGTAATATATTAAATAAATATTAGTAATATATATTTTTATAATCGTCGATGAATGGTGAATGTGGAAATGAATCTCATCGCATCGTGTAGACGGTAATATGTACGTACGCACGAGTGCTAATATCATTTCCTTAAAGGTGTGGAATTAGATGGTATATTAATTTTAAAGAGACATTATCATGTTATTTTCATTATTTATATTCATATTACTCATCATTATATCCATCCAAATAACATAGTGTTGAATAACAAATTAAACCATGGAGTGGAGACGGTAAGCCGTACCTATGCACGCATGGTGACATTATCATTCATAATATGGATAGAATAGTGAGTATAGATGTGAAATATTTATAACAACATCAAAGTATGTAGAAGATAATGGAGTTATTATTTTATAATGGAAATAACAAAGAAAGAAGAAGTGGAAGAAGAAAGAAACTTGAAAGAGGGTGGTGGAATCATTACCTCTTCTTCGGGTTCTTCCTTTAGATTTGATCAAAAGGGCTTCTTAGGTTGGATTTATGAACAAAATAAGGACTCTAGTTTGAATTTAGAGAATTTGGGAGGATATTTGGGTAGGGGTTGGCTGATCTAAATGGATTTGGAGGTGTGATTTTGAGAGAAGGGGAAGTTCCCTTTTATAAGAGTGGTGATGGTTACTTTAGGAAAAGACTAAAGTATTAATTTATTATACAATAATATTCGGTTTATAATGGTTAAAAATGGATTTATTTCGAGCCTTAGGTGGTTATGGGCAAAATACTTTCAACCAATAGGTTTTAGATAGGTTTAGGTTACCATTGTAACCTTATATATTAGATTTAACTCTTAGTTAAATAGTTAAACTTTTTCCATGTCTTCTTGTATTCTTACTCTATATGGTTAATAGACATACTATAAACTTCCAAGAGAACCTCAAGTGGCTCATTAATAAAATATATAATATTATTTAATCACTTTGTCCTAACCTTGTATTTTTAGAAATATTTTATCAACCAATCATATAGTATTTGTTTTAAATATTAATTTATGTCAATTTTGACACTATTTGGTATTTTGTTTTTGTGAAAGTAATAAAAACTTGATTATTTTAAACAAGATACATTGAATCATCCCTAAAATTTCATAGTAACCTATAAAATTCTTTTATTTTATAAAAACATTGAAATTATATTTATTTTAATATTTGTTTTATCATTTATTTGATTCTTTCATTAATTAGGTAATTACTGCATCATCATTCTGTCATAAATAAATTTACTTATTTAATATATAAAAACTATAAATAAAAAACCATTATGTAGGAAATATTTTTATCTTTCAAAATGAATATTTATAGTCGAATTTATCTTCTGTATAACCCTATATTAATAATGGTTTAGTTAATAAACATTGAATTTAACACTTTTAACTCTTCTTTAAATTAATTAATAACAAATGTCCTAATCTAATACAAGTGAACCTAAAGGAACATATTTTATTCCTAAGGTTGTTTTGGGTTGAATTAAAGTTATCCAATAGAATTAGTACATGTGTTAGGTTAATAATAATATCATTTTTACCCTTAATTACCATATTTACTTTTAACCGTGGTAAATAAAAGTAAAAAGCTACTATTCACCAAAAATTATTTTTATCTTATTGAACCAAATTTTACTTCTTGATATTAACCGTGTCACTCAAATTTTCGATATTAAACTCACAGAAGTGGTAAAATTAAGTTTTATGTAAAATTGCAAATGCTCCTAGGAGGTGGCTAAAAGACGGTAAAAAGTTTGATAAACTTTTTATATATCTAAAATTATTATAAACATACTCCAATAAATTACATTTAATTTATATAAGTATTATGTATCTATTTTGACCTAAAATAAATTAAAATAAAATAAATAATTATTTAAATAAAAATTCGGTTTTAACTATAACTCAGTGTTTTTCACTATTCATCAAAAATTAAAAGTTTTCAGAAAAATACCAAAAAATCAACCTAAGCTAATTTTGATATACCGAATTTAATAATTAAGAATATTTTACCAAATTAAAAACATATAAGTTGCATTTATTAATTGAAAATTAATTCCCGCTGTCAAAACCAAAAGGTGTATTTTTAAGAAATAATAACTATCAAAAGATTGACACTTGTTTATGTCCAATTTCAATGTGAAATTACTTACAATGACCATAATTGGATTTAATGGTGAAAATATATTGTATTTGTACTTCCAAACCATTAAAATGTTTAATTTAACACTATAAATAATTTTGATTAAAAAAGTAGTTTTCAGTTAAAATATAGTATTTTTCACTATTCACCCAAATATGAAAGTTATCAGAAAAACACCAAAAAATTATTTAAACTAAATTATTTTGTCCCAATTATAAATAATAAGTTTATTTTTTTCAAATTGAATATATAAAAGTTTCAAATATTGGATTTAAAAAGGCTTCTCCATTAAAAGGCGGTAAAATTTCATTTTTTAAAAAATACTCCTTTTATCTGAAAAAATATATTTGTTCTTACATTATGTCTAAGAAACACATAATATGGATTCTAAAATTATAAGGATTATATAAAGTTCAAAATTCAGTTAATACTATTCATAACCGCTTTTGAACGGCTAGTTTGGTATGTCATGGTTCGCTAGAACTCGGCGTTGCGTGTAGTGAAAGTTATTGAATTACTTTGAAGAAATAACGTATTGTGAAATCTTGGGGTGTTACATCTTTATTGATAATTTCACTATTTTTGGATCCTTTTATAATGAATTTTTATTAAATATTCTCTCTATGCTTTATCAATGTATTGAAAATTGATTTTTTTAAACTACGAAAAATGTCATTTTACAATGGAATGGGGAATTATTTCTATTCATGTTACTTATTAGGAGGGTATCTAGGTTTATAAGTTAAAAAATTATATTATTTATTCATTACCCTACCCTAATTATATTTGATAATTTCATTTATTTTAGTAAATTCTTCCTTTTACCTCAATTTTAATAAATATTTTATTAAAATTGAATTCTTTTTATCCAATATTTTTCAATATATGTGAACAATAATTTTTTATAAAAATAGAAAAGTGGAATTTTATGGATTGAAAAATAGTCTCACTTAACCACCAATCATTCAACCACCAAGGTGGTATCACCCATTTTAAATAATGTGTGGTTCCTAAAACTATATAGTTGGGGATATTCTTTAAAAATAATAAGATCATACCTATTATGACATTAAATACAACCCACACACTCTAGGACCAACATAGTAAAACTAATAGAAATTTGAAAAAGAACTCTTTTACATAGTGTTTAATTTGGATAAATTTCATTTACACCTCCTTGGGTCTAATGTAGGGGTGTTTTCTGAACCTTCTTCCATTAAATATTTGTTTAGGAATCCTGATATTAAATCAAGGGTTTTATTTTAGAATTCTGGATAAATGGGGATTATAAAATTTATTTCTCAACCATATTATCCACATACCAATTTTTAATAGCCTACAAAAGTTTCATAATCATTTCAACAAGAATCTATATTCCATCTCTTAGAAAATTCATTTAATCAGGAGTTCAATCATTTCATTATCATCACATTCAGTGTTAATATGATTCCTCCACATTCCATCCACTGACTAAAACAAAAATTTGTAGATTTTTAAATAATAATCATAGTTAGAAATCATATAATCCTGAAAAATCACCCATATGATGTCTTAATCATGTCACCTTATTTTCAATCTATGACACCTTAGGTTTAACCTAGTCCATCCATAGTCATTATCTATTTAAATAATTTATAATGGTTTGTAATGAAATAGTGAATTAATCATAGAATATCCCATGAGAGTGTCTATCTAGCTGTGAAATCTTAGTCATACTCATCATACACTAATGAAAATTGAGTTAACACCCAATTGACTCCTTTCATAGTTGTTACCCCTAAATACATTTGTGCCACAACCTCATCCACTTTTCTGTATCTAGATAGGGTTGTATTTTCTAGGAAAACCAAACAATATATACTGTACTATAACAAAGGATATTATCCTATTCATAGCATTATAAAAATAGATATCACTAAATCTTTATCATCATAGATTTCCAAAATAACTAAACTTTACTCTGATACCAACTGAGGAGACCCAAAAATTACATAAATAAAAAATAAATCTTATTAGATGAATATTCATTATATATCATTACAATCCATTCCATAAGGTTTAGTGTCCTTAAAAACATGTATACATAAGCAAATATTATAGGAAATATCTACATCATATCTCACTAATTTCTTCACTACTAACACCATTCTTAGACTTATTATACTTAAAAAATTTCTTCATATCCTGTGGAAAAAATAACATATTAAAGAGTGATATCATATTAAAAATAATGTTAAATAAGGTAGATGTAAATAAATGATAATTTTTAGGGATAACATGAACATAAGGGTATGAAAACATGAGGTTAACATTTAAAAATCACACCCATCAATTAATAGTTCATAATAATGAGTTACGGCATAAATCTTGGCTATTTATAAGACATGAATCAAAAAGGAATCAAAGAAAATTATCCATGAGGGAGTAAAATTTGTATAATATCATGTTATAAAAGAGTGGAATAACTATAATCATAGAAATATTATTTCAAGGATTCACACCAATACATTCATCACATGTTAGGTTTGGGATAACCACTTCTGTACCTACTTTGGGCTTGGGATAACCTCTGGTGTACCCATATTCGGATTGGGATAACCCCTAGTGTACCCTATATTGGACATGGAATAACCTCATATTTACACTTTAATCTCACAAAACATTAATCTTTACCCAATTAATTAGAGGATTATAACCGACCCACCAGTCACATAATCATAATCCATTCGTATGTATGCCACAAGATCATGAAAAAATTTATCATTTAGTCATAGCAAAACCATATAAATGAAAAACATAGTTCATAAATATTTCATCATTATAATCATAAACCACCTAGATAAAGAAAAAGGATGGTATCATAGGATCATATCATCAATTAATCATAAGTAATAACAACAGATGTAATCATAGATGAAACATTCCTTTAAAATATCACTGAAATATTCCTTAAGGAAATAACCCATTTCATTTTGAAATCACCTATATAAAATATAAAAATTTCCAAAATATCAATGAAAATTTTTAATTTGAAAATAAATATGGAAAATTCTTAGTGAATCTTCAAATAAATTATTGGTCATGATAGTGGGAAAAAACATTTGTGTAGTATACGTTAAAACTAATATTTTATTCAAGAATTTGATAAAAATTTAATGTTACCTCATTATGAAAACAAAACAAAGGCTCAATTTTAAATTTTTTATAAAAATTAAAAAATGGGTAAAAATGACATTAACAAATCAGTTTTTAATATAAAAATATTGTTGACAATGTTTTATAAAACATGGATATAGAAGGGAAAATATTCCTGGCCAAAGGGAGAAATCAAGTCTTATTTAAAAAAATTATTTCAGAATTTTGAGTACATAGAGAGAGAAAATAAATGGAAAACATGTTATCTATTGAAATAACCATAGTATAAGAAAATTCATGTGAATATTCTAAATTTAACAAAAAAAATTTGATCAAAAATGAGATTGCAACATAAAACATTTACCTCAAGTCTAACTTGCTTCCAAATCACTCAAACCTCTATTATAATAAATATAAATTCATTATAATTATATAAAAAACTATATTTAGAATTATAATACTTTAATTATTTACTAATAACATCTTATTACACATTTATTAATAATTCGTTATTAAAATCCATGTTCTAGGTGATAACCTTTTCATTTTTCATCCATGTTTTTGTTTGGCTGTTCTGGTCCTTATACGTTGATCATGGTTCCATCATATCCATACTGTTAATCATAATATAAATTTCACACACAAACACACACACACAGATATATATATATATATATTCATTTCATACATATTTTGAACTATTTATAAAAGGTAGAGGTAAAAAATAATTACACTTTTCATGGAGATGATAGTCTGTACGTACGCATGAATAATGTATTCATTTCCTAATAAAAAAAGGAAAGAAAGATAAATAATATTGTATCACAATATCTTATAAAAATACACACACAAAATATATATATATATATATATATATATTAATTCCATCATTATATCCATAAATGTGTGGGAGTTATGGAAAATGAGTCACATCGCCATGATGAGGTGGCAGTTCACATGTACACATGAGCTATACTTTCATTCCCATTTGATGGAAAGAAGGTGGAAAATGGTTTTACCAGAATAATAATAACATATCAGTATATTTATGATGATAGATTTATTTTTTTAGGATGGATATAATATATTTATAGATAGTTTAATAATAAATAAACCTTGAAAGAGTCGGGTATGATGATTACCTCTTCTTTGAGAGACCACATTTGGAATACACCTTAAGCCTTCTTAGGATGGTTTTTGGGAAAGAAAAGAAGATCAAGAATAAATTGAATGAATCTATAAAGGTTTTTAGGTAGGTAATTTCCGATTTATAGTGATCAAATATTGTGAATAAGGGAGGATAGGGGGTGTTGTTTTATTTGTGAGTAGAGGGACACACATGGAATTACATAAATGAAATAAATAATTTCGAGTTACATTCTTGTGAAAGTAGAACCAAATGAAAATAATTATAATTTAAGATAATATAAGGTATAAATATATTTAACCAATAACATTTATAAAAGTTTTAGAAAAAATTTTACCCTTATCTGTTAGTTTAACACCCCTGGTAAACCCATTTTAACCCTAACCATGGTAAGCAAGTTTTTTCGATTATTTTATTTATTCTGACCAAAAATGTAATTGGAGTCATTAAAAAATATTAAAATTATGATTTAAAATATTGAAACCTTTTTTATAATTCAATTTCAATATGTGTAAAAAATTAATTTTAAAATCAACATGAAAAATGAAATAGAAACCATTTTTTGGAAAACACATTTTTAAGCATAAAATTGAATTTACTTTCATACCCTTACTTATAAAAACTATTAGATGAATGTAAAAATATTTTATTGAATATATATTCTCTAAATTTACTTAACACCATTAATCATTGGTTATTTATTTAATTTAGTAAGATAAAAACACATTGCACACATGAAATAATAACTTATTGAAAAATCAATTCATTTTACCTTTATATGGTTTTATCTAAATTAATAACAATTATATAAAGAATTTATGAATGGTAATTCATAAATTATAAATTTATTTCATTGAAATATATTTTTAATAGTGATAAATATATTTTTTTCATAAAAATACACAACACCTAGAAAAATGAATTTATTCAGAAAGTTGGGTCTTTTAATCATAAAATGATTTATTAGAAAATTTAATGATTATTTCTTAGGTATTAATCAACACTTTTGAATTAAAGAAAAAAAATCATATATATATATATATTATAATGTGGTTAATCATAATCTTAACAACCAATCCAACCATTAGGTTACAAAGGATAATATATTATGAGTTTATATAGACTCGGGGATGTGGGTAAAGAAATATATTAAATACCTCATGTTTATTAAAAAGGAAACACATTTAAAATATTGAGGTTTTACACACACCTTGAATGGTCTAAAAAATTGGGGATAAAGATTACCCCTATGACCAAACCCCCCACTACCAATAATGAGGAGATACATTTAAGAACACATGATCCCCAACATCTAACTTTAGAGGCCTCCTCAAATGATAAGTATTAGAAAATTATCAATCCTATACCACCTTCATCCACTCGAGAATCACTTAAACCATTTCTATCAAGCTCTACACCAAATATAATTCAAGAATCATAGATTTTATGAAATTAGTCCAGCATAACATATATAACGACTCGAACTTTTGAATAAATCTTGTTTCCTAATTTTGTGTGTTATTTTATTTTTCATACTCAACAAAACTGTTTGATTTGATAACATGAGTATAATTAAAATGATACTGTTGGTTTTTGACTATTATATTACCGTTATTCAGTATGACCATTGGAAACTAAATGTTGCGACTATTGTCTCTAAATACAAGTGATCTTGGTTAATTAATATAGAAAGAAGATTCGATGGCCTCATCTAGTAGTCTTGGACCGATCGAAGCCCATCTAACAGAACTTGGGACGGAGGTAGCACCACTGAGATTTTCTCTGGACCAAATCCAAGACAAAATTCATCGTGTGAAGCTAGAACAAAATCCCCTTCACGAGAAGTTTAAACTGATAGAAATTACTACTCATGCGATGTTGGCCGAGCCACCCTCAGATTCTCTCACCTTAGCACACTTTACACTTAGGTTCTATGCTAGGGTTATAAGGGGCTATAAGGAGACCATAATCCTTTGTTATAAATAAAATTGTGTTTTCTTCTTATGGTGAAGTTTGGGAGTTTTCAAATGTTTGAATGAATATATGACGTATTTTATTGATGTATTTTGAAAAAAGGATCTTTTAAAATATTTATGTAAACCTTAAATAATTAATGATGTGTAATGATTTTCGAAAAATGGTCTTCTGCAAATGTGTTCAGTAAGAAATTTAGAGTCTAATAAGATCAACTCGATTTTTGATGAATAGTAAATTATGAATAGTGATTTTACGCTCAGGATTAGTAATGTGACCAAATGGATTAGTAATATCACTTAAAGAAAGTATTAATATAATTTAGGCACCTCGATTAAGTAGTGTGATTCAATAAAATAGATAAATAACTGTTTCATTAATTATTAGTCAAGTAATATTTTTTTCGGTTGAATAGTGTTTTTTAATTAAAAATTAAATTAAAAATATTTAGAAAATTATTTTTTTAAAATGGACATTATATTTTAAATTATAGCTTCAATATTATGTTAAGGAAATTTTTGGGGTTTTTTCTAAAAAATGAATTTTCAGTGAATAGTGTTTTTATTTAAAAATTGAATTAAAAATATTTAGAAAATTATTTTTATAAAATGGAGTATATTTTTGAATTCAGAGCATCGATATTATGTTAAGGTAAATTTATTGGAGTTTTCTAAAAAAGTTGAATTTTCAGTGAATAGTAGAAATACAGTTTTAGGGTTTCGGTATGTTTAATGACATCAGAACTGCATCATGATGATGTAATGATATATTTTAAGGGATGGTCGACTAAAGGGGATGAATTATTGTATTATGTGTCCCATGTGGCCAAAACCATGGGAAAAGACCATGGGCAAGCCCATGGTTTTTCCAAAACCACTACTGAGGTGTCCCTTGAAATTATTAAAGTATCACCTCCCTTTCCCTATAAATACCCACCCTTTACTCCTTTAGTTTTCACTCCCAAATCTCCCCCAATGAAACTATGGTCTCATTACCTCAAAAGGAGTCCTCCCAAGGTTCCCCCAAGAACTCAAGGTCCCAACCTTTGAGTTTTAAGAGTTACGTTTTAAGTTAAGGGATCCAACCTCTCTCTTTATTTTCAAATACTCTCTTTTAAGTCATTTCTTTTATGCTCCATTTTCTTATGTTGGAGTATGTTCTTTTATATTCCTATTACTTCCATTTTCATGTTTATATGATGATAGATCCCCTCTTACTCTCATCATTTCGTTTTATGAATGTTTAAGTGGCACCGTTAGGCTGCCGAAATTTTTGTAACGGATTCTTTCACCCTTCTCATTTTCAAGTTCTATTTTCTTGTCAAGTATTTCATGTTCCTTTTTATTATGTTGGTGTATGATATCTATATCTATGATATTTATCTTTTATGTTCATATTATGAGAGACCCTATTTGACCTCGTCAATTCATTTTTTTGAAGTTTAAGTGACGCTGTTAGGCTACCGAATTTTTAAGGGATTTTTCACCCTTCTCATTTTCAAGTTCTATTTTCTTGTCAAGCCTTTCACGTTACTTTTTATTATGTTGGGGTATTATCTCTATATCTATCATACTGATCTTTTATTTTCATATGATGAGAGACCCTATTGGATCTCATCAATTCTTTTTTTAATGTTTAAGTGATACCGTTAGGCTGCCGAATTTTTAAGGGATTATTTCACCCTTCTCATTTTCAAGTTCTATTTTCTTGTCAAGTATTTCAAGTTCCTTTTTATTATATTGGGGTATTATATCTATATCTATCATACTGATCTTTTATGTTCATATGATGAGAGACCCTATTTGATCTCATCAATTCATTTTTTTGAAGTTCAAGTGACGCCGTTAGGCTGCCGAATTTTCATAAGAGAAATCTTATTTTTGTCTTCCTTTCATGTTCTTAATTTCATATGGCATATCTTTCAAATTTCATTACCATATTCTTAAATCCTTTATATTATGTCCCCCTACTGTTTTATGGATCATTTATGAGTGGGTTACCCATGTACCCTCTCTTTTGAATGTTTTCTAAAACCGTACAACATAGCCGGTATGCTGCAGAATTTCCGTCTCAAAATGTCTCTCTCTTTTTATCAAATTATTTTATTTTATTAAGTTAATACTAAAATATATTTATTCTAAATGGGTATTTACATATATAACAAAATTTTCTATTTTAAATTCTGGGATTTACATACATGAGACCTGCATTCCTTTTCTGTGGGTTTAAAGTGACATAAAGATCATGTCTTTAAAGCAGTTTTTAAACTGTTGTGATTATGAAATGAAACCCATTTCTTTTATTATATATGTGTTATTTATGAAATGTTTGATGATGATATATGTATCTCACATGATAACAAAGGCAAATTTAACGGTGCGACCTGATAGCGCTCCAATGCATTGGGTAAAGACTTAATCTCTAGAGATGACCATTTTTAACGATATCTTGGTGAATAAGCTTGGTAATTTTTAATGACACCTTGGGGATGGACCTTGGTGAAACGAAAATGATTGTCTAAGTTAAATGTTGTAGCCACATATTCAAGTTATGAAATACGTTTTTTTTATCATGATATGACTCATGATTTATTTCTCATGCCTTAAAGTTCTTTTTCATGACATTATTGATGTATCTCAAGTTTACATGTTAAATGTTTCCCTTATTTGCCTTACTGGGCCTTATACTAACCCTTTATTTTGTTATATGTTCCTAGGTTATGAGATACAATAATTAACCTAGGATGAACATAAGGAAAAGCCTTTCAAGTGTTTAAGAATAATGTTTTATGTTTTCATGTTTTGAGTTCTTGGTTTCCAAGAAACTAAACCTTAAAGATCCTCAGTTTTGTATAATGTAATGAAAGTTTATATGATAAAAAGATGGGATGTTATAGTTGGTGTCAAAGTATGGTTTAGTTATTTGTGGAAATTATGATATGAAAACCTTAGGAAGAACCATATAGAAAAGTTTAAATATATGAAATCTTCCTAGTATTTTGGTGAGTATTGAGTAAGTGGTTTATCAAGCAAATACATCCCTGTCTGTATGCGAGCAGGTAGAGGTGGCTTCGGCATAGATGTACATAGGGGTAAAACCTGAAAACACCACTTTGAGCTAGACTCGAATGAGAACTGGTACATGACAATGGGTCTTGCTGCACTCTTGGTTACTACACTCCTGGGGGATATGCTTTGGTAAATTCATAAGCTTAGTATGAACCATTATTAAAGGAACAATGATAAAATAAAATATAGATTCACATAAGAATATATGATCATGGATAACCTAGATTGGAACCTAGGGGATCACAAGTTAGGGTATAATTTTCTTCTACATGTTTATCCTTCTATGCTTTAAGTTTCCTTTCTATGATTATTGTCTAAGTATTTACGCCCCCTAATTAAACTTTCTTTTCTTAGTTAATGGCGTGAAATGGAAGAACATTCCCCAACAACCAATGTGATAGGAAATGTGATGATTGCCCTATTAATGTGATAGAGATGATGAGAGATCAAGTTGAACATTTTGCGATTATGCCAAACCCGCTATCAAAAATCACAATTATTAATTGGTACATAGTTTAATGCCAAAATTCATCAAGAAAGAAGAAGGTGAAGTCTCAAAGAGGTTCATATGATAAAGTTGATAAGGGAAAGAAGACCCAATTTCCTTTGTGCAAAAAAAAGTGTGGAAAGAGGCACCAAGGAGAATGTCACAAAGTAACCAGGAGATGTTTTAAGTGTGGGGTGATAGGGCATAAAGTAGCCTATTTCTTTAAAAAATGGATAATGCGATGAATAGAGATAAGGTTCGATCTAATATACCTTATACTTTTCAATGTCATAAATGTGGAGAAGCTGGACATTATCCAAGGAAATGCTCTCTTGGAAGGAATGAGAATCATGATGAGCATCAACAATCTTCAAGGACAAGGGAACAATGCATGTCCTATGCTGAGATGGATCATGATGATTGAAGTACATGTAACTTCTTCACAATAATTGTCTATGTCATATTGTATTTTAGTTCATGCTCTATGAGCATATCTTTAATGGTTCCTAAGAACATCGAGTCACTACCTAAGATGATTTTATATCATTAAGGAAAACATATATTGTTATGTATCACATGTTGATGTTATGAAGCTGTTCTTCTTGAAAAAAAGAGTTGATTAGGGGATAAAAAGATGATTATTATTTTGGAAGATGTTCACTCTATTGGGAACCCAATATGATCGAGGTAAATAGATTACTACAGTATTTTCTTTGAGGAGTAAAGGTTGACTTATATTTTTAATAATCGATGAATTTAAGGTGAACTTATAGTAATATAGGTTACTTATTGAAATGATTGACCTATCTTGGGGAAAATATGTTTAGGTTAGTTACTTTTGTTATAAGATGTTAGGAGTGGTTGATGTTGTTTAGAGATGAATGATAAAGTTTATCTTGGAAGACTATCTTATCAAATCCTTCCTATATTTTGGTTTCTATCTTAGTTTGGTTTATTTTGAGGAATTTTAAGGAGAGTTATTTATGGAATGTTCTATGATGAACTTTGGGTAGTATCGT
This sequence comes from Viscum album, assembly GCA_963277665.1. Taxonomy (NCBI): domain Eukaryota; kingdom Viridiplantae; phylum Streptophyta; class Magnoliopsida; order Santalales; family Viscaceae; genus Viscum; species Viscum album. Next base: position 676,239,783 of record OY728123.1, read on the forward strand.
GGAATTTTGAATATTTAAAAGTAGTTTCCCTACCTATGGGGTTATTTATTTTGGAAGAGTTGTTTTATCTTACCCTTTCTATTTTTGGGATAATGTTTAAAGATAGAATAAATAGATAGTTAATCTTTGGTGGATTATGTGATTCTCTAGAAGATGATTCTTGTTCTATTGGTGAGACCAAGTGTTTTTTAATGCTAATAATTTGGAGAAAATATTATTTTTGGTTGAAACATATTAAAGGATGAAACTCTAATTGAAGGTAGGTATATTTCCTTGTGTTTTTATTCTATGTAGTAAATGAATTCCTCAAAACTATGAAAAGGAACGTAAAACAAAAATGTTGTCTGTTAACGTTTCCTACTAGGAAATCAAATACCATTTAACCCATCATATGTTTTTTATTTTCTTGTTGTTAACTTTCTCATAATCATGTTTTCTATCACTCTCCATCAGAATGTGACCCTTTGTTTTCTCTTCCATGTCCATGTTTTCTTACATGGAATCCTAGTATGGGTTAACTCGGGTGGCCTTTATACTTCCTTCTCTTTCTTTTAAAGTAATAGTGTTACTGACTCTTTTTCCGATGTGGGACTTTCAATGAAATTTACAAGCCCAATTTTAGAAATTGCAAGGATGCAATTTCTTAATGGGGGAAGAATGTAACGACCCGAAATTTTGAATAAATCTTGTTTCCTAATTTTGTGTGCTATTTTTTTTTCATACTCAAAAAAACTGTTTCATTTGATAACATGAGTATAATTAAAATGAGACTGTTGGGTTTTGACTATTAGATGACCGTTAGTCAGTATGACCATTGGAAACTGAATGTTGTGCCTATTGTCTCTAAATACAAGTGATCTTGGTTAATTAATATAGAAAGAAGATTTGATTGCCTAATCCAGTAGTCTTGGACCGATCGAATCCCATCTAACAGAACTTGGGAAGGAGGTAGCACCACAGGACTTTTCTCTGTACCAAACCCAAGCCGAACTTCATTGTGTGAAGCTATAAAGGAATCACCTTCGCGAGAAGGTCAAACTGATAGAAATTACTACTCGTGCAATGTTAGCCGAGCCGCCCTCAGATTCTCTCACCTTAGCACACCTTACACATAGGTCCTATGCTGGGGTTATAAGGGGCTATGTAAGGAGACCATAATCCTTTGTTGTAAATAGAATTGTGTTTTCTTATTATGGTGAAGTTTGGGAGTTTTCAAATGTTCGAATGAATATATGATGCATTTTATTGATGTATTTTGAAAAAACGACATTTTAAAAATATTTATGTAAACCTTAAATAATTAATGATGTGTAATGATTTTCAAAAAATGGTCTTCTGCAAATGTGTTCAGTAAGAAATTTAGAGTCTAATAAGATCAAATTTATTTTTGATGAATAGTAAATTATGAATAGTGATTTTACGCTTAGGATTAGTAATGTGACTAAATGGATTAGTAATCTCACATAAAGAAAGTATTAATATAATTTAAGCACCTTGATTAAGTAGTTTGATTTAATAAAATAGGTAAATAATCGTTTCATTAATTATTAGTAAAGTATTAGTTTTTTCGGGTGAATAGTGTTTTTTAATTAAAAATTAAATTAAAATTATTAAGAAAATTATTTTTATAAAATGGATTTTTTTTGAACTTATAGCATCGATATTATGTTAAGGTAATTTTTCAGGTTTTTCAAAAAAAATAAATTTTCAGTGAATAGTGTTTTTATTTAAAAATTGAATTAATAATATTTAAAAAATTATTTTTATAAAATGAAGTTTATTTTGGAATTCAGAGCATTTATATTATGTTAAGGTAAATTTCTGGGTGTTTTCTGAAAAAGTTGAATTTTCAGTGAATAGTAAAAATACAGTTTTAGGATTTTGGTATGTATAATGACATCATAACTTCATCATGATGCTATGATGAGATATTTTAAGGGATGGTCGACTAAAGGGGATTAATTATTGCATGAGGGGTCCCATGTGGCCAAAACCATGGGAAAATACCATGGGCAGGCCCATGGTTTTTCCAAAACCACTAGTGAGGTGTCCCTTGAAATTATTAAAGTATCACCTCCCTTTCCCTATAAATACCCACCCTTTCCTCCTTTAGTTTTCACTCCCAACTATCCCCCAATGAAGCTCTGGTATCATTACCTCTCAAGGAGTCCTCCCAAGGTTCCCCAAGCCTCAAGGTCCAAACCATTGATTTTTAAGAGTTACATTTTAAGGTTAGGGATCCAACCTCTCTCTTTCTTTTCAAGTACTCTCTTTTAAGTCATTTTTTTATGATCCATTTTCTTATGTTGGAGGATGTTCTTTTATATTACTCTTACTGATATTTTCATGTTCATATGATGATATATCCCCTCTTACTCTCATCATTTCGTTTTATGAATTTTTAAGTGGCGCCGTTAGGCTGGCAAAATATTTGTAACAGATTCTTTCACCCATCTTATTTTCAAGTTCTATTTTCTTGTCAAGTCTTTCAAGTTCCTTTTTATTATGTTGGGGTATGATCTCTATATCTATCATACTTATCTTATATGTTCATATGATGAGAGACCTATTTGATCTCATCAATTCATTTTTTTTAAGTTTAAGTGACGCCGTTAGGCTGTCAAATTTTTAAGGGATTCTTTCACCCTTCTCATTTTCAAGTTCTATTTTCTTGTCAAGTCTTTCAAGTTCCTTTTTATTATGTTGGGGTACGATCTCTATATCTATAATACTGATCTTTTATGTTCATATGATGAGAGACCCTATTTGATCTTGTCAATTCATTTTTTTAAGTTTAAGTGACGCCGTTAGGCTCCCGAATTTTTAAGGGATTCTTTCACCCTTCTCATTTTCAAGTTCTATTTTCTTGTCAAGTATTTCAAGTTCCTTTTTATTATTTTGTGGTATTATCTCTATATCTATCATACTTATCTTTTATGTTCATATGATTAGAGACCCTATTTGATCTCGTCAATTCATTTTTTTGAAGTTTAAGTGACGCCGTTAGGCTGCCGAATTTTTATAAGAGAAATCTTATTTTTGTCTTCTTTTCATGTTCTTCATTTCATATTGTATATCATTCAAATTTCATTTCCATGTTCTTAAATAATTTATATTCTGCCCCACGTTTCTTTTATGGATCATTTATGAGTGGGTAACCCATGTCCCCTCTCTTTTGAATGTTTTCTAAAACAGTACAACATAGTTGTTATGCTGCCGAATTTCCGTCTGAAAATGTCTCTCTCTTTTTGTCAAATTATTTTATTTTATTAAGTTAACACTAAAAGATCTTTATTCTAAATGGGTATTCACATATATACCAAAATTTTCAATTTTAAATTCTGGTATTTACATACATGAGACCCGCATCCCTTTTTCGTGGTTTTAAAGTGACATAAAGATCATGTCTTTAAAGCAGTTTTTAAAATGTTGTGATTATGAAATGAAACCCATTTATTTTATGATATATGGGTTATTTATGAAATTTTTGATGATGATATATGTTGCTCACATGATAAAAAAGGCAAATTTAAGGGTGCAACCTGATAGCTCTCCAATGCATTGGGTAAAGACTTAATCTCTAGAGATGACCATTTTTAACGATATCTTGGTGAATAAGCTTGGTAATTTTTAATGACACCTTGGGGATGGACCTTAGTGAAACGAAAATTATTGTCTAAGTTAAATGTTGTAGACACATATTCATGTTATGAAATACGTTATTTTTATCATGATATGACTCATGATTTCTTTCTCATGCCTTAAAGTTCTTTTTCATGACATTATTGATGTATCTCAAGTTCACATGTTAAATGTTTCCCTTGTTTCCCTTACTAGGCCTTATTCTCACCCTTTATTTTGATATATGTCCCTAGGTTATGAGATGCATTAATGAACATAGGATGAACATAAGGAGAATCCTTTCAAGTGTTTAAAAATAATGTTTTATGTTTTCATGTTTTGAGTTCCTGGTTTCCAAGACACTAAATCTTAATGATCCCCGGTTTTGTATAATGTAATGAATGTTTATATGATAAAAAGGTGGGATGCTATAAGATAGATCAGTAATGTTATCCATAAAACACTTCGAATTGATCTATACTGATGGTAGAGTGATAACTATTTTTGTAATAGAACTCCACTATGGGTAGGTGCCCCACCCATAAACCTCTAAAATTCAAAATTTATGCTCGAAACATATCCTATAAAGTATGGAGAGTATGGTATATCTAACCATTAATCCACAGATGGAAAATAGTGATAAGGCATAACCGATGACTAAAAGAACACTGAAGACCTCTGTACATTATATATGTGAAATATGTATCATGATTACTGATTATCTCCTTTGTAACCCCCTTAAATCCTCACCACCACCTCTAAATACTACCTCAAAAAACATCCACTATGCTTGAATCCATGATCACTAAGAAGTGGGTTGACATCCCCATGTGGTCCATGGTAACCCATATAACATCACATCTTCCCTAATACTGTGGGAAAAAAATGAAAATGTCTATATAGATTTCCTCCAACATGCTCAACATTCACCTTACAAATGACTAATCATCAAAAAACAATCTTCAGAGAAATATCTTTATCCCAAGGCAGAAAAATTGAACTCTCAGAGCGTGATTCATCTTTTCCACACTATGATAAACTACTAAAGGAAAACAGTGGAACTCATGGAGAACAATCAATGAGCCAGTAGGATAAGGGTGTCATTGACAACATGTCACTGTTGTGTCACCTATCAGTGACACTGATCAGTCTCACCAAAACGTTCCACCCATCGGTCTCAAAAATTAATTTCACCAAATAAGTTTCACCCATCGGTTTCACCCATTGGTTTCACTGATCGGTTTCACCCACAGGTTTCACCCATCAGTTTTACCCATCGGTTTCACCCACTGGTTTCACCCATCAGTTTCACCTATTGATTTCACTAATCAGTTTCATCCAATCAACTTCACCCAATTAGCTCCACCAATCGATTTCACCGATCAGTCTCACCAATTGGCCATAGAGGGGTAATGAAGTTTCCTTTCCCAATTTTCCTGTAATGCCACATTTAAGTCTTTTAACATTTTTAAAGTGGTTCAAGGCTATTTTTTTCCCCATAAACAATGTTATAAATCCCCTAGGAGTGGGGAGACCCTCAACAGACCCATTCTCCTCTCTTTAAATGAAATCATTTATTGCAAAACTGTTATGGACACCCTTTCGATGAGAATTATTAAATAAAAATTAATTCCATCATGTGTAACCATCTAACTACGTGGTGAAATCACCATCCACCTTTAAAGCCGTTAAAAATTCATATACCGTAATTCTAGAATCTCAGTTTTTTATCGCACGATAATTCCTTCTTTCTTCTTCTTAGTTGGTCTCTTTCCTTTCCCTAGTGCGTTTGAAGTCCCCCCTTCCTGAGTTTAGAGGTGTGCATGTGCTGGAGACTTTCCTACTCACTCTTGGAGTCCCCATAGTTCCTCCCCTGCAAGTTGCGCATCCATGTTATTGGCGTGAAGAGAAAAACTTCGACCGTTGATCATTTCAAATAGGGTTTTTCCTTCATCTATCTTTACTGTGTATCATGAAGGGTGGGTATGATAATGTTCCTATAGGGATGGATGAAACAATACCTTAATGAATATAATAAATGGTTTTAAAGGATCAAGGGGTGTGTTTTATAATGTTTTTGTACTCTTTTACCCATTCTTATATGTTATGAATTGTATGGGCTTATCTCCACTGAAAATTGTGGTTGTTGGGGGTCCTTTCTTGCACACTAATGAACCTATGTTCTCTGAATATTTCTGTGATTGAATGGTTGTAACATCGAAACTGGTTAATCACATAAAATCAGCTGATTAAATGGATGTCCAATAAATAATAATCCTTGTGTGGTCACCCCGAAAAAACAAATGGAAAGATGGAACTAAAGAAATGGTGTATTTAAATATGAAAAACCCCTTTCTCTTTTATGATGATGTGTATGGTTGATTCTTCTTGATGCTTGTGAGGTGATGTGGATGGGGATGGGATCCCCTATTGTGGTGTTGTTGTTGGTTTGTGGATCTGAGGCTGTGTGGGGCCGTATGTTGAGGATCGGTTTGGTTCTAGTACATAGAGGGATCTCAAAAATCCCTTTTTTTATTGTTACTTTATGAGAGAACCAGTTTTGAATTCTTAAATTGGTGCTTGGCTGCGTTTTTCCTTCCTTAGATTATTGTTATACCTGTTAGTTTCCTAGTAGTGAAGAATTATTTAAATGGAACCATTGGAATATGATAACAAGAATGTGCTCAAAGGGGATTTGATTTCAAGGAATGAGTTGTGACTTAGTTGTGGCCATTGTGATTTTTATGAATGAATAGTAAATAAGGTGTTTATGTGTGGGTTGGTTTTGGAACCCCTAGGTTGGGATGAGTTCTTGTTTACCTATAAGTATTATTTAGTTCTTATGTTTCTTATTCTCACCCCACCCAAGTTGATAAGTTCGCGCCAAATACCCCCATTTCATGGGGTAGGGTGTTTTTCACAACACTCCTAAGAGTGGCTGGTTATTAGCTCATTTTCTGCTCCTTTCCTCGAGCAGCCCAAGACTCTTTCGGTAGCTTGTGATGGCTTGAGGTCCATTTTAGCCTAAGATTCTTTGGGTAGGGTACATTGTGGTGGTTGGCCTAGGTGTGTGTGGTCATGTTTTTTCCCAAGTGTCTTCGGGAGGAGGATCAGGTGTCTTTGGTCGTGGTAGTAGTTATTCTAGCCTAGGTGTCTATATTCATGGTTACATGTGGTTATTGTGTCCCAGGTGTTTGCGGGCGGGATGTGTGGTTTTGGTAGCCTAGGTGTGTGCGTGCGGTGTATGGCAGTGGGACATTGGTGAGAATGGCATGCGAGGTATAACGCGTAGGATTTCTTAAATAACCAGTGGGAAAGTGGTGTGGGGTACCCAAATATCAATGTTCTAATACTATTAGTTTACCTGACTTGCGTTATTTGCAGAGTGTGCCTTGGTGAGTTTGGGTGGATAGTTTCCTTACTAGGTGATTTGATTATATCTTTTTTCTCACAGGGCATTAGAAAGCCTCCCCACTTGTGCATGAGAGATTTTGGTTTTTCCTACTAAGTATACCTGTTTTCTCACCCTATGTATATGAAACTGCTTTCAGGTTTCTAGGAGGACTTTGAGGAATGAACATGACTCTATTTTCTTGGACGTCGGAACTGTTAACATTATTGGTTTTCTTTTCTTTTGGAAGTTCCATTTGGATTTTTCTGTATTTTTTTGTAGCACTTATTATTGGAACATATATATCTGAATTGTTTGGGCTTTACTTTTAGTTCCACTTTTGGTGTTGTTGGGATTTACTATCTTATCTCCTGATCCTAATAAATAAAAATGGTAATACCTTACATTTTACATGTTATTCTATACCCTTGGTGCTAGTCGTCACTCTAGGGCCTATTGAAGTCAGGTCTTGAGGGTTATTATCTCTCCTTCAACTTGAGGATGGAAGCGTTTGGAAATCTATTGTCCCTTCCTTCATCTTTGTGTAGGTGGGTCATGGAAGAATGGTATCAAAGTTGATGGGTGATAGATAGGATGGAGTTTGGGGTTTGACACAATTAGGAATGCATGGAATGGTAGGGAAATTTTGTTAGGCAATCATGGTGCCTGAAATAGGCCGGGGAAGACCAGCTAGGACATAGGATTTTAGGCCCCCTGATGATCTAATGGAAGAACTCGAGACCTACCGAACAACCAAGTGAGGTTACACTGATTGCAAGGTAGAGACCCTAGGAAAGGTACATGCATCATAATGACTTGTGTTCTGGTGTGTTTTGGGTGTTATGGGAATTTAAATAAAAAAACATTTAAGAAAAATTTAAAAGAAATATTCTACACTACTCAAGCATAGGATTTCCTTGTTTACCATTTAGATATGGCACACAGACGGTGACCACAGGTAGTGCAGGTGATTGAGGCCCAAGAGGCTGATCTGGATGATCAGCGGAGGACTGATCAAGAGTATGAGGAGGACCAGTGGTAGAGGATGCTTCATGCCTTTCAGCGGAAGAACCTCAGAAAGTACATGGGAAGCGTCTTAGATATGGAGATAGAGAGCTGGCTCAAGGAGCTGGTAATAGTTTTCAGATTTATCCAGGCTTCGACGGAGTACGGGGTTCCTCTAGATGTAAGACAGATGCGGGGAGTGATACGTCAGTGGTGGACTCTCTATCTTGGGGAGCAAAGGGAGGCTGAAGTTTCGTGGACTGACTTCAAGAGGGTATTCCAGGCGTAATTTCTCTCTTCCACGATGATGTCTGAAAAGGGACATGATATACTATCCCTTCACCTGGGGAGCATGTTAGTGAGGGAGTTGGGGATCAAATTCAAGGATCTCCTTCATTTTTCTCTAGAAAATTTTCCAGATGAGGAGTCTATAGCGAGACATTTAGAGGAGGTACTCCGACCTTCTCTTCAGTATGATGTTACTCCCTTTACCCTACTGACGTACTTGGATGTCAAAAAGAAGGCTAAAGTGGTGGGGAGGATGCACACATTGGGAGGTATGCCATGAGAGAAGATTCAGTTGGGATCATCAAAGGGGAAGGTCGTTAGTAGTAGGCCTCCCGCATCAGGGCCTTCTAGGTTTCGGCCAGTGGGGAGCAGGCCCCAGTAGTTCCAATTTCGATCTCCCAGTCCTCACACTTTCCTTGCGGGCCTACTACAGAGGTTCTTCATCGTTGGCAGTTGTGGGCACCTTCAGAATCAGTTCCTAGATAGAGTGCAATACAGTGGGGGTGGGCAGGTTCAGTGCCCACATTAGTAGCAATAGTTTCCAACTATGCCCTTTTAGTAGTAGAAGTAGGGACAACGATCTCCTGATCATTCGAGAGTAGACATGGAAGGAGGAGACTGACCCTAGGGAGCTCCTCAAGGGCCTCGACCATAGAATGTTTGGGGAGGCGACCAACATTCGAGATTCATAGGATCATGGCATGGGTAGTTTCACGCCACATAGGCAGCAGTTCTAGCAGGTCCGGAAGTCGTTTGAGGTATGATCAACTTATTTAGCACTCTTTCTTGCGCCTTATTTGATTTAGGAGCTTCACACTCCTTTGTTACACCCAGTCTAGCCCATTCCATGGGCCTAGAAATATAATGAATCTCCATGCTCCTGGTGCTTAGTATGATAGTTGGGGGTCATACCAGCCTATTTGATGTTAGTCGAGGATGCAAACTGATGTTGATGCTGCATCAGTCTAGTTCGGTTCTCCTTCTGCTACAAATGCAGCCACATGATTTCATCCTAGGAATATACTAGCTGCTTTCTCTGCATGATGTTATCGACTGCTTCTAGAGAAGAGTCATGTTCTCCAATGAGGATGGCCAACATGTGGATTTTTTTGGCAAACATAGTTTTCAGGTGGGGATATGTCATATGAAGCCTATTTCTTCTAAGTTGGCCAAGATTTCAGTAGAATTAGTGGATTCTGAGATGATGTATGTTACGAGAGTTGTCAGAGAGTTCCGAGACATTTTTCCTGAGGAGGTTGTGACTCTAACCCCTCGAAGTGACATTGAGTTTGAGATAGACTTACAGCCTGGTGCCAGTATGATTTCTATGGATCCTTATTAGATGGCGCCTTCTACGTTGTAGGAGTTGAAAATTCAGATTAATGAGGTGACAAATAAGGGTTTTGTCTGACCCAACGTGTCACCATGTGGTGCTCCGGTCTTGTTCGCGAAGAAGTAATATGGTGGTCTCAGGCTATGCAAAGACTACAGGAGACTGAATCAGGTAGCAGTCAAGAACAGTTACCCTCTCCTGACGATAGATGATCTCTTTGAACAGCAGAGGGGAGTAGGTTGGTTCTCTAAGATCGATCTATGGTCTAGGTATCACTTTTTAAGGTTGAAGGATAATAATATCACAAATACTGCTTTTAGGTGTAGGTATGGGCACTTTGAGTTCATAGTCATGTCGTTCGGTGTTAGGAATTCACCTACTATGTTCATGGGGCTCATGAACTCTATTTTCCACGAGTTTCTGGATAGGTTCATCGTTGTGTTCATCAATGAAATTTTGATATAATCAATATCAGAGGAGGAACATACTAAGCACCTCGGGATGGTCTTAGAGATCCTTCAACATCACTAGATCTATGGGAAATTGTCCAAGTGAAAGTTCATGACACGAGAAGTGCATTTCTTTGGACACATGGTGTCTTAGCAAGGGGTATCAGTTGATCCATAAAAGGGTTAAGAAGTTGTTTCTTGGGAAGTAACCAAAAATGTGAAGGAGGTTTTTAGTTTTCATGGTCTGGAAGGCTATTATCGGAGGTTCATACCTGACTTCTCTTGATTTTTATCTTTTTTGAAAGCTTCGACAAAAAAGGACTAGGCCTTCCTTTTGATGGTGGTGTGTCAGAAAGCTTTCAGCTATCTGAAGGAATGGTTGGTTAGCACTCTAGTGATTAGGTTTCCAGAGGAAGGGGTGTTGTATAAGGTGTTTTGTGATGCTTCTAGGCTTAGCCTGGGGTGTGTGCTAATGCAGCAGAAGAGAGTGATCTCTTATGGGTCTAGGAAGTTACATCCTCATGAGCGTAACTATGCCACCCATGACCTAGAGCTTGATCTATTAGTTTTCGCATTGATGTTGTGGTCGAATTACCTCATTGGGGAGCACATTGTGGTCTTCACAGATCACAAGAGTTTGAGACATATATTTACCCAGTGGGACCTCAAATTGTGAAAATGAAGGTGGGTGGAGTTTCTTCAAGACTACAACTTTGAGATCTATTAAACTAAAGTTAATGGGAAAGTTGTGGTTGATTCCATGAGATGAAAGTCATAGAGGGAAGCTGTTCAGGAATCTGTAGATGCTTCAAAGTTAATAGAGGAGTTGGATACCCTACACCTAGATGAATGGTTGGATGGTGGTAGAGGTTGTCTGTTTCCAATGACAGTGCACTCCTATCTGTTGCGGCAGGTGGAGGAGTCTTAGTGGGGAGAATTAGAGAGTGAAGTGATGCACGATTGGGTTAACCAAGGTAATGCTTCAGAAGGGTGGTCAGAGGATGGTTATAATCAGATGCTTTTCTGAGGGTAGTTGTTTGTCCCATAGATGATGTGGGAGGGAGTTCTCCACGAGTTCCATAACTCACTCGTAGCAGTACACCAAGGATTTTACAAGATGTACCAAGGCCTGAGAGGATAGTTTTGGTGGCCTGGGGTGAAATGGGCAGCGGTGGAGTCTATGGCAAGGTTCCTGGTGTGTCAGTAGAATAAGGATGAACACTGCATCCCAGGATGTTTTTTGCAACCCTTAGATGTCCCCGAGTGGAAGTGGGAGGAAAAAATGTGGATTTCTTCATAGGACTACCCATGGTTCAAGGAGGCTGTGATGTTATCTGGGTAGTGGAGGACCAGATGATGAAATCAACCCACTTCTTGGCAATCAAGGAGTTGAGTGTGGTGGATACCTTAACACAGAGATACGTGGAGGAGGTGATGTGGTTTCATGGAGTTCCAAGGTCCATAGTCTCAGATAGGGATTCATGGTTTACCTCATGAGTCAGGAGGGTATTGTAGCATGACTTTGGAACCTAGCTAAGCCTTAGTACTACTTTCTACCCCCGACAGATGGCCAAACAGAGAAGACCATACAGACATAGGAGGATATGATACAGGCTTGTGTTTTGGACTTTAGGGAATCATGGGAATGAAATTTTCCCTTAGTAGAGTTTTCTTATAATAATACTGTCACTCTACTATTGGTGTGGCATCATTTGAAGCCTTGTATGGGAGGCCATGTAGTTCTCCCTTGTGCTGGACCGAGTTTGGGGAGGTGGGTGTTCTTGGCCTAGATGTAGTCAAGAGCACACCAGAGAATGTTCAGCTTGTTCATGAAAGGGTAAAGGAAGCCCAAGACTGGAATAAGTCATATGCTGATCGTAGGAGGAGGCCCTTGGATTTCAAGGTTGGAGACCATTTGTTCTTGAAGGTTTCACCTCAATGTGGGAAGTGAAGGTTCGGCAAGAGGAGAAATCCCTCTTCTAGGTTCATCGGGCTTTTTGAAGTGTTGGGGCAAGTAAGTGAGGAGTCATATCATCTAGAGTTTCCACCTTAGATGGAAAGAATCCATGACATTTTCCATGTCTCATAGCTTCGTCGATATCCACATGATGGTTCCCATGTCATTTACTAGGGAGAGTTGGATAGAGGGGAAGATGCTACTTTCGTGGAGATACCAGTGAGGATCGAGGATCGAAAGGAGAAAGTGCTTCGTGGATGAACCATCCCTTTAGTTCGTGTGTTGTGGAGGAACGGTGGCCTCAAGGAGTGCCCGGTACCCAAATCTGTTTTGAGTTGCTATTCCGAGCCTTCCTTGATGTTCTTGTTTTTGTGACCTGCTGTGATGTAATGCTGACCTTGTTGGTTTATGATATTATTTTTTTTATTACCATTTGAATTTTTATGAAAAGTCCTGATATATGGGAAAGGGAGAACCTATTTCCTAATAAATATGAATCATCACAAATGCGATTAAATCCATGTGGGCGAGATAGTGCTGCCTGAAGCAGATAATATCTTAACATGGAGGAAATAACTCCCTGATCTGTGTGTCGGGACAATGTGATCCTTGGGATTCATATGGCTATTTGGGGTGGTTTTCCCCAGAGTTGTATCTTATGGAGTTGTTGTTCTGGCTAATCAAGTATTCTCGAGGATGATAATAATTTGAGAGGTATTTTATGTAATGGAACAGACCCTCCTGGTCTATTACTTTTCCAAATTCTAAGTGTTGGGGTGTCCTGGAAACCATCGGTGAGTCAGGAGGATGTGGGTGTTAGTGGAAACATGTCACGGTGGTGTCACCTATCGGTGCCACTGATGGGTCTCACCGATGGGTTCCACTCATCGATCTCACAGATCAGTTTCACCCAATCAGTTTCACCCATCGATTTTACCCATCGGTTTCACTGATCAGTTTCAACTATCGATTTCACCCATTGGTTTCACCGATTGGTTTCACCCATCGGTTTCACCCATTGATTTTTCCCATCAGTTTCACCCATCCATTTCACCCATCATTTTCACTGATTAGTTCACCCAATCAACTCAACTAATTAGTTTCACTGATCAATCTCACCAATCATCCACAGAGGGGTGTTGGGGTTTTCTTCCCCACTTTTCCCCATAATGCCACTTTTAAGTCTTTTAACCTTTTTTAAAGTGGTTCAAGGCCATTTGTAGCACCATAAACAATGTTTTAAATCCCCTAGGAGTGGGGAAACCCTCAATGGACTTGTTTTCCTCTATTCAAATTAAATCATTTAACAAATAGCTATTATGACCACCCCTCTAATGATAATTATTAAATAACAATTAATTCCATCATGTGTAACCGTCCAACCGCATGGTGAAACCATGATCCACCTTTAAATCCATTCAAAATTCATGTCCTATAACTTCAGGATCTCTCCTTTTTATTTCATCGTAATTCCTTATTTCTTTTTTTAATCTAGTCTCTTTCCTTTCCATAGTGAGTTTGGAGTCCCCCCTTCTTGAGGCTAGTGGTGTGCCTATGCTGGAGCCTTTCTTGCTCACTCTTGGAGTCCCTGAATTTCCTCCCCTACAATTCGCGCATCCTAGTTATTAGAATGAGTACAAAAACAACAATCATTGATCATTTAAGTAGGGTTTTCCCATAATCTCTCTTTACTGTGTATTATGCAGGGTGGGTATGATAATGTTCCTATGGGGATGGATGAAACAAAACCTTAATGAAGATATTAAATGGTTTTAAAGAATTAAGGGGTGTGTTTGATAATGTTGCTGTACTCTTTTACCTCTTCTTATATGTTGGGAATTGTATGGTCTTATTTCCACTGAAAATCATGGCTATTGGTGGTCCTTTCTTGCGCAATAATGAACCTATATTTTCTAGATATTTCCGTGATTGAATGGCGGTAACATGGAAACTAGTTAATCATGTAAACTTGGCTGATTAAATGGATTCCCAATGAATAATAATATGTGTGGTCACCCCTGTTAACCAAATAGAAAGATATAACTAAATAAATTGTGTGTTAAAATATGAAAAATTCCCTTTCTCTATTCTGATTATGTGTATGGTTAGTTCTTCTTAATTCTTGTGAGGTGAAAGGGATGGGGATGGGATCCCTTGTTGTGGTGTAGTTGTTGGTTTGTGGATCTAAGGTCGTGGGGGGTTGTATATTGGGGCTTGGTTTAGTTCCAGTACTTCGTGGGATCTCACATATCCCTTTTGTTATTGTGACATTACAAGAGAACCAGATGTGAATGCTTAAATTGGTGCTTGGATGTGTTTTTTTCCGTGGCTTGTGGCTATGCTTGTTAGCTTCCTGTTAGTGAAGAATTATTTAAATGGAACCACTAGAATGTGATAACAATAATGGGCTCAAAGGGGATTTGTTTTTGAGGAATGAGTTGTGACTTAGTTTTGGCCATTATTATTTTTATGAATGAATAGTAATGAAGGTGTTTGAGTGTGGGATGGTATTGGAAACCCTAGGTTGGGATGAATGTTTGTCTAAATATATGTATAATTTAGTTCTTATGTTTCTTATTCACACCCCACCCAAGTTGAGAACGTCGTGCCGAACAACCCCATTTCAGGAGGGAGAGTGTTTTTCACAACACTCCTATGAGTGGATGGTTATTAGCTCCGTCTCTGATCCCTTCCCTAAGTAGCCCAAGTCTCTTCGGGTAGGTTGTGATGGCCTAAGGTCCATTTTAGCCCACGATTCTTCTGGCATGGTATATTATGGTGGTTGGCCCAGGTGTGTGCAGGCATGTTGTTTTCCAAGTGTCTTCGGGATGAGGCCTAGGTGTCGTCAGGCGTGGCAGTAGTTGTTTGGGCCCAGGTGTTTATAGGCGTGGTTACATGTGGTTGTTGTGGCCCAAGTGCTTGCAGGTGGGATGTGTGGTTGTGGTAGCCTAGGTGTGTGTGGTTTGGGTATGGTAGTGGAACTGCAGTGAGAAAGGAAAGGGAGGTCTGACATATATGATGTCTTCAATAACCTGTGTGAAAGTGGTGAGGGGTACCCAACCATCGATGTGTTATTACTAATAATTTAATTGACTTGTGTTATTTTGGGAGTGTGCCTTGGTGAGGTTTTGGTGGATAGTTTCTTTTCTAGGTTCTTTGGTTATCTCCTTTTTCTCATAGGGAATTAGAATGCCTCCCCACTTATGCATGAGAGCTTTTTGTTTTCCCTACAGAGTATACTTGTATGCTGACTCTACGTATATAAAACTGCTTTCAGGTTTTCTAGAGTACTTAGAGGACGGTGCCAAACTTTATTAGCTCAGATGCTAGGACCATTGATGTCATTGGTTTTCTTTTCTTTTGGTACATGCCTTTGGAGTTTTCTATATTTTTTTGTAGTGCTTATTATTGGAACATGCATATGGGAATTGTTTTGGATTTACTTTTACTTCCGCTTTTGGTGTTGTTGAGTTTTACTATCTTATCTCCTGATCCTACTAAATAAAAAGGGTAATTCCTTCCATTTTACATTTGATTCTATACCCTTGGTGCTAATTTCCACTCCAGGGCCTATTCAAGGCTGGTCTTGAGGGTCATTATCTCTCCTTCAACATGAGGAAGGAAGGGTTTGGAAATCTTATGTCCCTTCCATAATCTTGGAAAAGGAGGTTCGTGACAATCATCCCCTAAAAAATAAATGATATTGATCATCCTCAAAACACCCATCAGGGAATTGCTACAAACAACAAAGTCTCACGAAACCTCTACCTCAGAATCCCCAAGATGGGAATAGTACACATATTACACCAAAGATTACTCAATTATTATATGATAATGAAATCCACTACTATAAACTTCTCTTATGTTAAGTTTCAATGTTTCATTCTCTTCTATCAGCCTCCAGGAATCTCTA
This sequence comes from Viscum album, assembly GCA_963277665.1. Classification (NCBI taxonomy): domain Eukaryota; kingdom Viridiplantae; phylum Streptophyta; class Magnoliopsida; order Santalales; family Viscaceae; genus Viscum; species Viscum album. Next base: position 676,255,740 of record OY728123.1, read on the forward strand.
GATCCTCAAATATTATCCCCCAAAAAATTCCTACTTAACATTTAAGCCACAACATTCTTCTTCTCTATCATATAGAAAATATTGTAGTGATTATCCTATAAGAATTACATCCAATTTCTCTACCATAAATTCATATCCAATAAGGATAGTATATAATTTATGATATTATGATAATTGAAAACCACTACACACTCACATATTAGGTAGTTCTTCCACAATATAAGAGAAAACACCACTGTAGAAATATTGAAATCAGGTGTGGCATAGTTACATTCATGAGGGTGTAACTATCAAGGTTCATAGGAGATGAATACCCTATAAAACATAAAAATGCAACCCAAATCAATACATGATGTGTCATAATACACCTTAAACATAGAACCTTCCTCTATAGAATTTATAACATGATCGCTAGCCAAATTCTCCTTCAAATACTCAAAAACCTCATGTAACTAGTCTATCCAAATGAATGGTTAATCCTTTATAGTAAATGTTTTCAATTGAGACTCAATATAAAATAAATCTGGTATGAAACTCCTATAATAGTTTTCAATACCACGATAACTCTAAACCTCTACAATATTTTTTGTACTACAAAAGAAATAACCACCTCAATATTTAAAGGATCTAAAACTCAAGGTTGGTACATGACATGTCAGATGAAATGAACCTCAGAGGCCTAAAAAATACACTTAGAATACTTACCATGAAATTTATGATATCAAAGAACTCTAAATATATCTCATATATTCTCTATCATCTCCTGGTACAACACATAATTCACCAAGAAATAATCAATAAATACCACCATAAAATGATTTAGAAACTCATATAACACTGAATTCATTACTCCCATGAACATGGATAGATAATTCATAACACTGAACAACATCACAATAAACTCAAAATTCCCATAAAAATATATAAAAGTAATCTTCAGAATATCATTATCCTTTACCCATATATTATGATACATCGACCAAAAATTTATCTTCTAGAACTAGCTTGTTCCCCTTTAACTAATCAAATAAATCATAAATCCATGGGAGGGGATAGTGGTTGTTCACTATAAATAAGACCAATTGATGATAATCAATGAATAAAATCAGGAATCCATATACCTTCTTTGCAAACAAGACTAGAGAACCCCGTGGTTATAAACTAGCCAAATGTGAACTCACTATAGAATATTTTCAATCGGAATCCATAGCTCTCGCAACTCATGTAGTTCAATCCTATATAGTGAAAGTTATATTTGAGTGATTCTAGGATTCAACTATATCCCAAACTAAATCCTACATTAAGGGGGTAGAATCCCAACCACTTCTAGAATAACATCAAGGTATCATTCAACAATCCTTGGAAACACCATCATCTAATCCTCTACTTAACTCAACATCATCTAGGATATCAAATAATACTGGGAATTAATTATCATTTGACTCATTTGAGGGTCATGATTGCGAAGAACATAGAATACTCCCTATTAGAATAATATAATAGAACTCACCTACCAAATTAATCTTATAATATATCTCATAGAGTATATTCAGTATATAATGATGATTATTTTGTTTGTCTGTATCCAAAAATATAATAAATCTCCCCATGAGTGATGTTATGCTAACATCATATCACAATATCTACACACATCAAAAAAGATAGGTTAACCTCTAATTGGAATATATAACACCAAGGGGACTGGATGTGTCTCCACCTAATTCCAAATAATGGATTAGGGTAGGTTGAAATAATGGAGTGTGTACCACCCAAATAAAACAAGACATACAGCAAGGTTGAAAATAAATAAGTGATACCTCATATGATGTCATTCTCACCTGAATTTGGAAAATCCAATGCATGTATCTACCATACCCTCCAACATGACCTCTTTGTCCCAAATGGTGTTCACATCCATGGATATACTCTTCCATTTAAGGGTGAGGAGCATCATAGGGCTATCATCTACCTTCCCCATATCCTATCTACTAATCAAAATCCATAACACCCTCCTTTTGCTACTATGTGAAAAATTAATTTTGAAATGTCTATGATTGAAGTGGACCAATTCCTCCATGATAACTATTGAGAGAAGTTAGAAACTATATTTTATAATGTCTATGACCTCCATAAAAAATTAAACTATTATCGATCCTCTAATAGGGTACTGAGAGCTTCTAGACTAGTTGAAATGAGATTAAGATGGTATGAGATGACTCCCTCCTATATGAAAATTTATTTTCTCACCACGAAATTGATAAATTTTGTTCCTAGATTTACATTATAGTGAGACTTAATGAGCCCCCTCAACCTATTTCATGGTTCTACCCAGTATCCTCTCAATAACCTCTACCTAAACTACTACCTTGAGTTATGTTATAAATATAAATGGGGTGACATGGAACTAGATATATTGACACAAATCCATAGTTAAATTTTTTCCCTAACTTTATTATCTAATATGAGTTCCAAATAATAATGAAAGGGGTGTCTGAAATTAATTCCAAACTCACGCATATTGGAACTCCCTTGATGATGGGTAATAATATATTGTTTATAATCTTACATCATGTTTGATGGAAGAAAATCAACCTGAAACTGATCACATAACTTCTCCCCTGAGATGAATGACACATCTTGATCACCCAAAAATTGAAACAGTCACTACCTAGTAACCCCAAGCTACATACTAACTACCAACATAACCCATTTCTCCCTCCAAGCATGAATTATAATAAAATAAATCTCAATATCCTTAAACTAAGCCGCAATATATTTACTAGAAATGGATCAATCATACATCCATAGGATTTACAACTGAAACTCTTGAAGTGTATTCCTATAAGAGTAATTGTTGATCACCAATCTATGGTGATATTTAGGAAAATATTTCTGAACATCTTCCATATAGACATAACAAGGGAATTGAAATAAAGACACACCTTTAAAATAATAAATGTTTATGTCCTACTAAACTCATATTATGAATTAAATAATATTAATTAATTAAGATTCATCCCAAATACCATTATAAACATCAATTCAAACACAGATAAAGAAAATCATGATTCATTTTCCTCACATAGGGTCTCTACCTTAATTGTAGAATCACATCTATTCGTACATTTTGTAAACTTATGGTCCTTATATTAGATCACAAGGGGACCTAAAATCCCATGTCTTAGTTGGTCTCCCTTGTGTATTTCATATAATAAGTACAATCATTATCCCCACCCCACGAACCAATGAAATCCTCAATGATTCCAATCTCCAATATCCATCCCATCACATTTTCAAAAGATATGATACCACTATGTTATGGCCCCCTCTACTAGTTCCCCTATAAGGCTATATGTAAAGAGAGGAGTGAACCATGATTCCCACCTACAATTAAACTTGAATGGGTGATTATAAGTCAGAGTATAAAATGTCACTACACTAAATTTAGTGTTTAGTGGTAGTTTTTTAGTGGTGTTTTAGTAAACCATTTAAAAAAATGATTTTATTTATAGTTTTTTAAAAACTACCACAAAATATTTAGAAATTATTAAAAAATTAATCTTTCTCCTAAACCTCTACCTCTCTTCTCCCCCGAGCAACCCCTTATCATCTGAGAACCCATACCCCAAACCCTAGCCACAATCCCCTCACCGGAGGTCCGATGTTCAACCCCTCACCAATGCACCTCTTTCCCCTGATTCCCTCCCACACTCTCATGACCTGGGGGCCCTAACCTTTTCTAGTGATCATGACCTCCTCCCTTGCTAGTGTTCGATCCCCCACACACTCACCCTCACCAATACTCGATCCCCTCCATCATCTGGATATATTTTTTCCCCTTCTCCCAATCCACCTCAGCCTCTCCTTCTTTGGATGTAGGTATTTTTGTTTCTGTAGTGTAATGTTTTCTATTTTTTCCACTATACATTTCAACAATTACTACATGATGATGTGTAGGTTGGATTTTGTTGCTGTAGACCATGATGTCTTGGTGATTTCCACATGTTTCTTTTTAATTTTTTGTTTCCATTATCATTATCATGTTCTTCATTTCAATTAATGTCAGTTTCATTCTATTCTATTGGGTTAATTTTTTTTAAACGTGGTTAACTTTTATTTGTGTCAAATAAGTTTAGTTTTGTTCATTTAAGTTAAATTTTATTTTTTTATATGGTTCTTGTTAGTAGGGTTTGGTGGGTTTTAATTCATTTTCATTTAACTGATATTGATTTAATTTGGTATAATTTGATCATTTTTATTTAGATAGGTTTTGATTGGTGAAATTACATTTATTTTGTTTGGTGTAATTCAAGTGCAGTAGTGGTGGCTTGGGTCCTGTCAAATTTGGTTGAATTTTTTTGAATAAATTAAATTTAGTTAGCTTTTGATATATATAGTACATGGTAGTGTGGTTGGGTTTTTTTGTTTGGTTTTATTATATATAGTCTCTATACATTTAATTTATTATTTTCTTTATTTCATCCTTCTTGATTTATTATAATTCTATTAGGGTTGTGTTGCTTCATCTCACATCGTACTACATCTATGAGTATAATTTATTTTAATGGGGTTTAGTGAATTTTATATTTGTCTAGATGAGTTGAATTCAGTCAAATTCAGTCATGTTTTTTAATTATATTGGTTTTTAAAAAGAAAAAATAAGTGTTTGACCCATATATAGGGGTCTAGAACATTTGATAACATTGATTTTATATCTTGAAGAGTTTAAATGGGTACCTAAAAATAAAGGCATGTAAATTTGAAGTTCAGTTTATATTTTGAAATTATTTCTAGGGTTCTTCACTTAATTTGGCTTCCAATCAGTCTTTATGAGATATTTTTTATATAAATTATTTTATAATATAAATAAATAAGGTAATGTATTAGAAAAACACACACCCAACCATGAAAAGTTATTACCCCATTATTCAAAAGAAATAGTTACTTTAGTTGGCTTTACTACCCCGTTCTATTTAGTTATGTTCATGAAATTTAATACAAGATTACTAGATATATAAAAGTTAATATAATTTATATATGATTATTCTATCAACATAATTAAATATTTTCAAGTATTTTACATTTTTACTTAAAAGGGAAATTTCATAATTTAATTACATACGTACTTGAAAAATAAAATAGCACACACAATATGTTTTATAAAATGTCTAAAGGGGTTTTATCTAATTGAAATGACATTTAAATTTTTTTTTGACTAAACATGATTTAGATTTTATATTTTTTTAAATATTTATTTTAGTGATGTTACTATTATATACATATCTAGAAAATAATTGTTTATGAATTAAACCCATTTTATAAATCCAAAATCTCATTTTATAGACAAGTAAAAAATTTTCATCATGTAAATCAATAACCTTGAGGTGGTTTCCCATTTGGTTTTGAATTTTTAATTTTTGATGTCAGGTTATACAAATGATTTATTATTGAATATAATTAATTAAAAGGTATTTATTATAATAGGTGAATAGATGTGAGATGTGTGATTTACAAGGTGTGTTTATTAAACACCATATCATGAATTTGTGATTTTTTCCTACAGTTTCTTTAGAAATTATTATTTTAACTCTAGGGTAACTTAGTGAGAAATTAAGAGATTAATGTGATACTTGTTAAAATTATGCATTGGATACTATCTCCTAATTTCCCATGGATAAATGAAGTTCATACAAAAAGTGGGGGATGAATTGTTATGAGGTTAATTTAATTTGATTAAGTGATAGGGATTTGAAGGAGAAAGTGTTTCACTACTCCTAGTCGACTCTCAGTCAACATTCCCTCAACCAAACTGATAAATGATGATCCATCGGTCTCCCTCCCTACAGTATTTGAGATACCCTCCATATTTTCCCTTTACTTTCTCTCACAGCCTCCATTCGTCATTGTCTGGCACACCCTCTTCCAGCATCACATCAACATCTGAGATAATGGCTCCCCATTCAGTTACTTCAAAAGTGATAGAATAGGACATCTCATGAGGATATTAGAGGCAGATAGTTATAAGTACAAATTTTAATGTGAATAAATTTATTTCACTCTTTTATAATACTAACTATTTTTTCATAAAAGATGCAAAAAATGTTACAATAAAGAGAAATATTAACAGTTCAGAGGTCTACAATTTCAACAGAATAAAGATATTTGTCCCATTTTACTGTTATGGGTCCCCATTGATGATGCCATAGGATTACACTGCCATATTATAGGCTAGCTGGTGGTGGATCCAGTTACCCTTTAGATTAACTATATAGATTAGAGGCATGTTCCTTAGACCTAAAAAAATGAAGTTTTTATTCATATATAATGGTATTTTTAATACATTATGGTGTAATTTAATGTCATTATGTTATTAAATTATAATATTTTAAAAATGAATCTTTTTATACATATTTTTTTTCTACTTTACTATTTCTGATCTAATCGCACAAAAGTGGACATTGAAAAATTTCGGTAAGAAATTGAAGTATTAAAAATGAGTACTAAGGAAGGAATTCAATGGTACTTCGTTGAGCGGTCAATAGTTATAAGATAAGTTATTTAAAGGGATACCTAGAGAGAAATGGAAGGTTTTTGTTGATAACCTTCATCATGTGAAGCACATGATATTGAAATAAATATTATCATATTAATATAATTTTACATATATACATTCATATGACAAGTATATGACATTTTATACATTAAAATTAAATTACATGTTATTTATTTCAGGATGTTTCAAGGAAAAAATCATCAAGATAAGCTAGGAAAATCATCCCTCACAATACTGGGTTGAAGAGTTTTTATAGAAACAAATTGACCCTAGTAATATTTTCATTAGTTTAAATGTTTAAAAGACAATATTATCTATATCATATATTAAATTTCTAATTTATCTTTGTTTAATGCAGTCAATTAATTTAGGTCACCAGGTCTCCAAAACAGAATTGTAGATGGATATTCATACAAAATATAATGAGATTTATGTTAATGAGATTTCCAAAAAAGTTGGGGAATGAATTCATTTCTCATTAAATATAAATTATTTTCAGTTTTAAAAATGTTAATATTTATTGATTCAAATATGAATAATATATTATTTATAGGTTGAAATAAAATAACTAGGAGATGATAATCCCATGCGATATTTCTCAGTCTCCTAGGATGACTCAGTTGGTCAAGTCCTTGGGAAGGAGCATCCTAGTCGAGTATGCATGATGGGTTTGGGACCCTTACTAAATGAGGTCTTTGGGAATACATATGGGATTTCAGTAGAATCTACTATTGGTTTTATTGACTCCCTAATTTGAGATGGATAGATGGATTTTTTTTGCAATGAAAAACACAATCCTGGAGTAGGGGGGTCATATAATGATGCAATATGTAATGATTTATGCTCTATAGGAATAATTGATTGATTTATATTAGAAGATGAATAGATCTATCCCAATTGATATTACATCTATGACTAGTAGTGCAGAGGTAAATCACACAACTTCAAAATCATTTTGTACAAAAACATTTATTTTTTTGAAGTTTAAATATAAATATACAACATTTATTTAATTTTCAACATAATTTTCATATAGGTTCCAGTAGTAGGAAGTGGAGATATGGATGGGGAGAATGTTGACGAAAGTTAATATGGTAGTGATTAGGGTTCAATCTGGATTTGGAGATAAGGTTTAACAAAAAATATTATGGTTTCTTGACAAATTTCCCTAATATGTGTGATTTTTTATCTTAAACACTTGATGGTTAAAAAATCAATATTCTCAATAGCCTTTTAGTAACCCATAAGTAACATTTATATGATTATGAATGTCTAGTTCTTAATAAGGTAAAACAAATATTCCTTCATGAATGAAGTAGTTTCTTCGACAAGATATCCATTTAATGTTGAATGGATTTACACCACATGAAAAATCTTGAAATTATTCCTAGAAAATGGATGGATACTATTGGAATATATCAAAATTTTCATTATGGCATATTACACTCCCAAGTAGGCTTCATAAAATATGGGAATTTAATCTTATAATTTCCATCCATTTTTTTCTACAATATTTTTATCCAAAATATAACATATTCCAATAATATCATACCATGTTAATTTTTTTATTGGTTGATATATGGTAACATTATGCCATTATTATTTTGTTGAAACATTTATATTCCATAAAAACAATCATAATGTGTTCAACCCTACCACAAAATTATCACTATAACACTCTCTTTGAGAACCATGTACATCTTTGTAAGAAAGTCTGTAAAACATTTTACTTGACTCTAGATTAATTTATTTATTACTACCACCCAAAGTCCCCCCTGAGAATCCTTAGTATTTCAAATCTTCTATATATCCCAATGCTCACCCTCAAGCATCTTAATACTTGAGTTATTATCCTTTATTTGGTATTCTAAATTCCCAAACTGAGAATTCTTTTCACTATATAAATTCTCCACCCATTATTTGCATCATTCTCTAAGGGTAGTCATGGATACATAATTTATTTTATCCTTTTCCATTCCTAACTTAATTTCAAGAATAAGTTCATTTATTATATCACTTTGTCCATTAATTTTTTGTTCATTTTTGTGATGGTTTCCACTAAATCAATAAAGATATCACAACTTATTCCACCTTTGAACATTGAGAAATGAACTTAATTTTTCATAATTTGAATCTTGTCTTTTAAATTTCACAAAAAATTTCCATATTTACCACATGAAATGGAACCTATTGGCTCTAATACCACTTGTTTGAACCAAATACACATTTAGTTTTAATTTTTTTAGTTTTTAGTAGTTTTGAATGATTTTATACAGACATGGATAAAAGATATTATTTTATAAATTAGTTTCAAAGGATATAAGATTATTCCATATGTTTGATAAAATAAAAAATGGGGTTTTATTTGGATTCTGATTGTTTAATCGGTGTTTTGGTTTTCAAATTCTCTCATATGATTGTGTTAAGGTCTCGATTTGTTGATTGATTTGGTTTTCTATTTCATGTGGAATTTTTGTGATATTTTTTATTAAATCCCTGGGTTTTAATGAGTGGATTAATACTTATTATATATTAATCTCTTTGGAACGTACAATGAATGTTGATATATATATACATCTAAATTCTATTTAATCTGGTTTGGTTTTGAGATTTCTAACATTTTTTAGTTGTTTTGGAGAAATAGATTCTGCATTTCTATTATTTCTAAAAAGTGATATATATTCATGGTTTAAACCCCTACTATGTATGTCAAATTAATTTTTATAGGTAGTTTAAACCACCACTATACTCTTGAAATTTCTTGGGAGTAGAAACCGTTGATAAAACTCTAAAAACCACCGCTAAACAATGTTTATGCGATTGTTTCTCAAAATCTTCACTAAATGTATGGGAACGATGCGATTTTGATTCCAATTCCAAATTTAGTGATAGTTTTTGGAAATCATTACAGAAACATATACCCATAGTTTAAACCACCTCCATATAAAAAACTATCACTATCAGTTGATTTGTTTCATTGTGTGTAAATAGGAGGCATTACCCTTAATATGAAAAATTACATTATAGATAATATCCAATAATTAAGTCCATATTATAAATAAATAAACAAATATTATACAATAATGTACTTTTATAATATTTAGAATCAATAAAATAAAACTAGTTACAAATCAAAAACCACTCCTATGCTAGTGAACATGATCATGAGAATCTCCTAAACAACCATCAGAAGATAGTAACACTAAACTTGATCCCCAACCATATCATGAATACCAAAAGCATAGTTTATATATATAAGGGTGAGAATAACATGTACACTCATTAGGGTCATCCTCGAAACCTGTTGTGATATGTGAAAAAATCATACTAAATATTAGTGAATAAAGAAATGAAACTGACTCATTACCAAATTAGGTGAACTAAATTCCATCCTAACTAAGGCTCACTCACTAAGTAGCACATACAAGTAAGTAATCATAATATTGAAAACTCATTTACAAAAAGGTACCCCACAACCACTACCCCAAGGGTTGTTTCACTCTCACACCCCAATGGAACATGTCCTTTGGTCATCCCTTCCATGAATCATCCATAACTAACCTTGGATACCATATCAAAACCTTCACCCCATACAATATACCACAATCACATCAAAATCACCACAACCTATGACCAGATTGAAAGTAAAATAGTCACCAATACCAATGTATCATGTGTTATACCTGAAGCTATTACAGCCATCACATGATAACATTGTAATGTATATGGTCATTATAGTTATAATACATGTAAATTATATATCCTCAAAACATTATATACCACACATAAATTTGTTGGAAATATGAGATCCATCATAGATTGTGTTAGGAAACACATTATACCCCAATCCATAACAATACGAGCATGCCCAGATATTATACTATGTCTGAAGAGAGGGAGTGGAAGAGGGAAACTTCAACCATACATTCAGTCAAAAAACTAGATATTAGGAAGAAAACCATCCTAAAAAATCTAAGCATCGGTTTCCCTATATTCTCTAGTGATGTGCATAATAAAATATAGAACATAAAGATATATATTACACATAGGAAAACATTGGGCGACTGCCTACCTTATACTTGAATAATAAAAAATTCCTCATGAAAACACAACAACCATCATTGGGAATAGAAGATAAAAATATTCTATGAGAAAAATCAATCCTAATTAATCCTTACTCATCATCCAATGATTAATCATTTATAAATCTTAATAATTGTTTGCATTAATTATGATTTAACAATCCTAATTAATTCATCAATCCGAACAGATTTTTAATTATTATTATAATTGTAGAATCTCATTTATTAATATTTAGAGCATAATAAACATCAACATCCAAACCATGAGTTCATTATAATCCATTTATCTTTTCTAAAATTAGTATTATAGAATAAAATTAAAACAACTTCAATATGGAAACACTGGTGTTCATAAAACAAAATTAACAAGTAGAAAAAGGATCACAAGATCCATTCAATCATAAAATTATCCACAAAACAATAAAACATCAGTCAAGCCCCACTTTTGACCATATCCAATCAACTTAGTGTCCTCCCCAACACCTATCCACATCATCTGTGTTGTCCTAGTACCATCTACATCAATCCTCTACCACAATTGGCCAAAACATACCCAATCATCACTAAAAATCTAAACCATACTAGGTCTTATAACAAAAAGAAGAAAATAAACTACTATCCAATGGAATATAAAAGAAAATGAGTCATAATACATGAAAAAAAATTCAAGGTGTAACTCAAGGTTGCCACTATAAGCACATGATAATATCACATAAGACTGGGATATGAATAACACAAAGTATTAAATTTCAATATAAAATGTCATTACTCATTACTATCTAGAATTATTCAACTTATTACAAAACAATTTTAAAAATGATAACCGTATTTTTTTTTGACACTTTCACCAGGGCTTGCCCACGTGTCCCTGTGCACTGAATTATATTTCCCCAAATTCCCACTTTCTAAAGGGGGTGGATTGCTTCACTTTTATAGGTGATGTGTGATCCTTTATCAAAATAGGATGATGGGATATTGGTTCCTCCTTCCATGGATTACTCCTTAATACTTTTATTCTAGTCTGAGTCTCCATCATTAATAAATTTTTTCTTGTGTAACCCATTCCAGGTTCCATCTCTATTTGGAAACTAGTTAATTATGTTGTTTCTATCTTGATGTGGAAAAAATTTCATTCATGAGAGTAGTCACGTTGGGCATCACTAAGCTTGTATGGATGTTGGGTTCATTGTTCACATATGAATCTCCCTCATGAGATGGTATCTCATATGAGGTATCTAAGGTGAAGAACCTGTGGAATCTTGTGTCAATCAAGAGGTAATGATGCAAGGGTTATATGTTTTATATGGATTTTTACCTTAGGATTCCCATGTTTATTTCATGGGGTAGGTATTATGGACCAGGTCATGAGTTTAATTTCTTGACGAGACTGGTTTGAATATCTTAACGCCCTATGGAGGAGGGTCAAGGTGGTGTGTCCCTAGGAGGGAATATGTCACACATGAGTTTACTGATTTCCAAATCAGAACACCTTATGGAGATGGATCTCGAGTGAATGGATCACAATGCTGTATAGAGGAAGATCTTGGAGGTGTGTCCCTAGGATAATATACCACACCTGGGTTTACCAATTTTCAGGATTGAACCTTAGAGTGGTTTCATATGTACCTTATTTAAGAGACAAGGACCAAAACCCATGTAATTTAGTTCCATATTTTATGGTTATGTGATTGGACTGATTCATGTAGTTTAACATCGTGTAAAAATGACTCTTTTGTTGTATAAGTAGATTCTACGAGGGATGGTGTGTGGATTATGCATGGAATATTCCAAAGTGCTACTAGGAGGAGCGATGATGTGGTTTGGGCATATTGGTGGTAGTATCCCACTGCAAGAGGATCACACTATAGGAGATTGTATAGGGATTATGCATGGAAGATTCCTGTGGTCGAAATTTATACCGTGAGGGTTATACATAGGGTATCCTATGTTTATTTAATTGGGTAGGAGGTGTGGGGGTAATCCCATGTCACTCATACACTAACCATCCTATGTTTATCACATAGAGAAAGGCCATAGTTTTACATCACGTGATAAGTATGTTGTCATGAAGTTTAATGTCATATGACTTGGATTTAGAGATATATAGTTTTATTTAATTTTTCTCAGATGTGGGGGGAACAATCCTCACCCGTAGGGCTTACATGACCATTGTTGATGCGCCTTTGGGCAGGGAATTGGATTGGAATTCCTATAGAGGATTGGTCAATAAGGAGGCTGATGTTAGGGTCCCTATACATAGATGCAACTGGAATTTGGGTACTTATTCATAGAAGAAACAAGTAGGATGTGGACTTGGGATGCAATTGGAGTGAAGTGGGTAAACACAAGATTAGGTGGAATTGGTCATGTAGGGACAAGGGGTGCTGATAAATCAGTCCTGATTTGGTATGGGGGCCTTGGGAAATCAAACTTCATGAAAGGGTGTCACTAGAAGGGAGGCACCATGGGGAGGCCTAGGAGAGGTGTTTCATGAAGCTTGGGGCCTCACAAAGTTGTTTTTTTTATGATTAGGTTCCTCATGGAGGCTTGGGGAATACAAAATGAGTATGATTCATGAAATAGGGTGACCCTACCTCAGAGTGAAGTCCTGGTTCCCATAGGGTTTTGTTCTTGAAGGATAAATGCCTCATAAATCATGAAGTCCCAAATTGGATTTCTTCTTCCATTAAGGGAATAATACTTATTGAAAGGAATATCAACATTATGTGGAGGGTCTCAATAACACAAGTGATGAGGTTTCATGAAGCTTTGATACCTTAGGGATCCATTTTATCTATCACTCATAATGGTCAGGTGGTTCGTAAATAGGGAGCGATCTTAGGAAGTCGATAGGTCATGCATCCCCCCTAAAAGATGGATTAAAGGGGGTTATTTATAGAATTTTATTTAAATACTGGATTCCTTCCCAATGATTTATTTCCTCTACGAATGGGCATGGATCCACAAGTCTAAATGTCGCTATGTAGAGATTACCATCAACTCTTAATGTAGTTGTGAAGCGCTCTATGACCTTTCCTTGACGTTTCACAGAGGTTACTATAAAAACATTCCACACTCATGAAGGTTATCTACATATTGAGGTCTCCATGAGACTCAACCATTCAAAAAAGGAGGTGAGATCCATGAAACATAACATTTGAAAGATTTTTGAGTAGTTTTGGATCAGATTCACTTTGAGCTGGCTATTATATCCTAAAATTCTCCCAGGGTACACGTATTTTAGTGACAATAAATTCCCCCATTATAATTGAATATGATGGGGAAAATGAGGGTTGGATTTCATGAGATAATAATAAAATATTTTATATTAACATCCTTTTCCAATTCTCACTCCCAGATCCATTTTGCGATGCCCATTGCACAAATCCCTTCATTAACCGTGGGCTACTGTACACCTATAAATAGTGGAGGGGATGGTTAGATGGACCAATGATTTTTTTAAGAGAAAATACTATGCTCTCTTTTCATTAATATTACTCCCTTCATGAGTGATATTTTATTTCAATCCTCATCAATCGCAAATATCACCTTCTCCATGGACTTAGCTCCATAAATCATGCTTCATGAACCCTATTTTGAAAACTCGACCTTCACAAAATGGCCTCCTGAAACTCAATATTCACAAACCAATCTTAAAAAAAGTTATTCACAAACCAAACCCATAATAAAATAATAATTATTGAATAAAATGGAAACTCAAGGATCCAACACTACTGCCACTCATCAAGAATAAATGGTTTGGAGTTTAATGATTGTGGAGAGTATTCAGAGTGACTCGAACTATGAATCACACACTACGCTGCTAAAAGAATCTCGAAAGGAAAGTACACTATGAAAAATTCTGCCACTCTATAGATTAGGGATGAGGGAAGATTTTTTCATCCACTTGGAGAGAAGATAAGAGACCCCATATTGGTTGAATTATACACCTGGCTACTAATAGTGATGTTGGGATGTCAAGGGTCACATCTAGAAGGACCACACATCACTCACAGAATATAATCTCTAGAGCCACATAAAAAAATTGATGTGGGGGAAGATAGAGGAAGAAAATTACACCCTACAATATGAGATGATTCTTAAGGATTTTTTGGTGGATCTTCTCAAGGGATAGACCAAAAACTAGGATATGTGCATGGTAAATAATTTCACATACGAATTTGTATGAGATTATTGGGAGTGAATTTCATGTCATGGATTCGAGGATGAGATTAAGAAACTGGGAGTCTACAAGGTAAAATGGGCAATGAATTATGATGTCTACTACCATCTAGACATCATATTAGAGCTACTGATGAGGTGGTCACTAGGGGCTAACACTTTCCATTTTCATCATGGGGAGGTTGGAATCATCCTATCGGATATTTACCAAATAACTGGGATCCCAATCAAAGGAAAAATTAAAGACGAGTTCCTCCATGTAGATAATATGTGGGATAACAATAAGTAGATGTTGGATCCTGTGAGGGTATTGAAGAATTTGGCACAAGGGATGAATGATGAAAATCTGAGGATGAGAGACATCCCATTCAAATAATGGTTCAACTATTTCCCTAATGATCTAGAGTATAGGAATTTGGGAAGTCCACACACATGACTTGTGGAGTTCCAATGGGGAAAGTATCACACCAACTGATTTATCTTGGAGGCGATACAGGGGAAGATGTGGGGCTACAACATAAATTGTGAAGATCCCATGGTGAGAGTGGTAGGATTTATCACTGTGTTGATCTGTGGCTGGATGCTCCTTGTGAGGAATGCACACATGGGGGTGTGGACAAGTACTATCATTATGGAAACCATGCTGGTGATGGGGTAGCATGTCAATTTGCATGTCCCGGTGTTGGAAAAGCTATATAAGGTGTTCTACCACATCATCTAGGGGAAGAATCCACTTCACATTTGTAGGGCCCTACATTTATTGTACCACTAGAATTCTATGCACATGAGGGTATATAAATACAGAAACCCAGTTTCCCCTCCCACAATAAACTTTTATCCAATGATTTTGAATATCGTGTGGAGTTACCTTCTCAAGTTGGGTCTTATAGATGTGCTGAAAAGAGTTCATCTAGTAGAGTGCTTCATGTTTCACCTGTTCTCCCTGCTAATGGGGATGGTGAATGATGATGGTATAGGGACAATCGATTAGAGATCATACCTCATGGACTTCCGAGCAGGGGTTTTGGTGAAAATTGATGATTGTAACATAATCTATCAGCCGCATAACCTTCACTAGATAGTTAATATGTTTACAGTGGATGACTCCATAGGTTTCATAATTAGAACCATCCTTTGGTATTGAAGTAGATATGGTGAATGTTTACATGTGAGGATGGGAAATATAGGTACAAGATTCCACCACTTACCACTGCATATGGACTCACCCATCATTACACTTTGGGATGGGAGAGCGCATATATTTAGGATATGCCGAGGCACTGAACCCCCCAGGTTGATGAAGGAGATGCTACACAACTGTATGAATGAGGGAGAGTGGTGTTCAAAGTGCTTCATAGAGGCAGGATCAGCCATGTAAAAAAAATAAATGGTGGTTACAGAGCTGAATGCCCCTATAAAAACATAGGTGGAGGCTAGAGGAAGAGGATCATCATCAAAAAGTTTGAAACTTGTAATAAAGCGATCATGGGAGGAGGGATAACCCTCTAGGGAGATCCTGAGTGTGCATGTCAAAAGGCCTAGGGAAGAAAATATGTCACTGATACATTCTTTGTGATGTCGTTTTTCCCAACTTCCAAGGAGAGTTGGGATTTCACAAGTAGATCACTACCCCTTAGGGGGTGTGGTTGTAACTCATCACCGATGGGATATTACTTACTAACTTGGGTCATGCAAGTTCATTCCTCCACATATCCCATGTTAAGGAAATGTAATATATGGAAAACATAGAGGATGTAGTTTACTCTTGCAACACCTTGAATCCCTTAACCAACTGATTAAGGGTGATGTTGGAAATTTCTTCCCATTAGGTTATTTAGGCGGTCACACAGTTTCTGGTACAGTTGAAGGTGAAGGATTTGGAGAGTCTTAGGTAAGTGATGCCTACCAGGACCCAGCCATATATGGAAATCCTACTTCTAATCAGGTAAATCTTATAATATTTTTCCAATAATTGGATATCACCCATTCCTTAAACCTATTTCCTAATTCCTTCTTCTACTTATGTAGGAATTGGAAAGTATAGAATAGGGGGTGGTCCATGATTATACTTAGGAGGAAGGTGAGGGAGGCTCAAACCATGAAGGGGGGAGTGTGGTGTGGACTCCACAAATATTTACGCAATGACTCATGACTTTCTCATCAAGAGGGTGTGTTTTGAATGGTATGTGCTTTACATTTCATGGAACAATCATTAGGATGAGGGATCTAAATAAATTGAGGTAGATGAAGGGGAGATTACTCTCCTAAAAGTGATGTCATATGATCACTAGGAAAAAATTTCTTCTCAAACTAATATCAAAAATTATTTTAAGGCTATGTTGGTAGAGATTGAGTCCAAGTTGGTGGAGGAAACCTCCTTGGTGGCTAAGTGATAGGTCAAGAAAAACTACATGTGGATAAGGGACAAGAATTTCACCCTAAATACAATGAAGAATTGGTTGACTGAGAAGAGTGGTATTAGACTCTATAGGCCACTTAATAGAGTCTAGATAAGCTAGAAACCTCAATCACTAAGGTTTATCTTTATGGGAATTTTGTAATGGAGAGGCACCAATATGTGGATAACCCTCTGAAACTAGAGTTAGCTTTCTCGGTATGCTCGAAAATATTTCTAATATGACATGTATTATCAAACTTCAATCATATTCATGAGATGACCAATGAAAAATACCTAATATCACATTACTTGTGCTCAGTGTGAGAATGCAGGGAATACCATGTAACTAATCATTCATAAGAGAGTACCAGACAATCATTAGACACTTAGGGTCTATATTTTTTGACTGACCACAAGAAGTGTTTGGGACAAGAGGGGATGTAGTTGGAGAATGGGTCTCTCTAAACATTTGAAATTATTTTTTGATGTGATCTAGTGAATTAATGGGGTAATTCTAGGGGAATTGAATTCTACACGAATCATGGATAATGGAGAGAGAAAATCATGATGAAAAAAAATCTTTAACATAATGAGGATGGTGTAAAAATGGAAAATAATTGATGTCTATGTTCAAAAAACTACATCCATACTAATTAACCATGAATGGGAAAAAATGAGGGTTGTCCACTGAACATGTTTTAATCATGGATTTATCTCAAAATTCCATCTAAAGTCCTTTTAGATGTTTGCAAAGGATGGTAGGTGATCTATGTTTTCCTGCCACCATTGTCGTTAGCGGGACCATTCAAAACAAAGATGAGGATGTTGATCTAAATAAAGGGGAACATGAGGCATGGGGATGAAGTGATGGAATGTTTGAATGGATTTGAACACTCTCAAAATTACACCACCATAACATTGAGTTCATTTTATAGGTGTATCAGTTGGAAAAATGGTAAAATGCATATTCCAAGGGGAGCGTCGTCTCTAATGTTTAGTGATAGTTTAGGGATATGAATGATGCATTAGGTGACTCACATTAGATGAAATGGTTTATTGGGAAAGGTCATAATATTCCATGTAGTTTTATGTCATGTAATTGAATACAAACATGCTAATTAACATCATACAATATGGATAATGTATACTCATTTTAATGTCATATAGTGTGGATGATGTATCACATAGTTTAACTTTGGGCGACTGAGATATGGATCTGGGAAATTTTATGTTTTTCAACCTGGACGTGTGAATTGCCAAGGAGGCCAGAGTTATAAGAGGGTTGCATGAAGGGTGTACTCTCTAGAGGGTCCTATAAGATAAGGGGGATCTTAGAAAACCCTATTCTAGGGAAACTAATCTTGGGTGGGTCACACACAGTTTAATATCATGATGCTTGGACCATGACTCTTAGTTTTATGGTCATAGAGCTTGGACCATAAAGTGAGCATACTAAAAGGATATGTGTAGCATGTAGGATTATCAACCCAATGTTAATGGAGGTTCAAAGGGACCAAACACCATATAAAACCTTCCCAAGAGGACTAAAACAAAATTTAAAGTCATTATTATTGGACTTGGACTCATAGTTTTAGGTCACAGGGTTTGGACTATAGGGGAAGGTTACAAAACGTTTTAATTCATGATGTTTGAACCATTGATTTTAGTTTAAGGTCATAAATATATGACTGAAGGGAGTCGTGTCTCGAAGGATCATGAACAACATCGAAGGAAGGTTACCTGATGTGAATAGAGGGGCCTAGGAGGCCACTTGATTCTCTACAAAATGTCCCAGATAAAACTCACATACAATTTAAGGTCATGTTTCCTGTACAATGAATATTTGTTTAAAGTCATAGAGGTTATTCCAATGTTTAGTGTGTCATTAAATTGGAAGAGCCCAATGTTAAAGGAGGGAAAATGAGCCTTATTCCAAGTAAAAAATAAGGGACACTCATGCGTCTCAACCCTAAACATAGATACTTTTCTCCCAACCCTAAGTCCACATGATCTATTCTCGGTATGAGAAATATGGAAATGTATAGAGTTTCCATTATTTAGAAGGGAGAAAACTATGAGGGGAATAAGTGAACAGGAAAAATCTTACATGGTTGATTGTGGATTCATAAATATGGATAACAATATAAGATACTAACCAATGGATGGGGAACAACTATTGACCATATTTGGAACACATGTTCAATACCCATGTTAGTTAGACACATGGTGAAAAAATTTAGTATTGACCATTGACTAAATTTTAAACATTGGGTCTACTATTTTCTTTATGGACCCTTTGAGGAATGGGCCAGAGAAAATAGGGGAGCTAGTGCGGTCAGACACCATTTCTATTAGGGATACTATTCAGATTAGGAGGATGGAGATTATCCAAATCAGAGATAGTGAAAATCATAGAGGTGGGAATTTGACGTGTCCTGAAAATAATTTGAGGAAAATGATGGGATAAAGAAAAACTATTATTTCCTTACTATGTATCCCATAATGATGAGAATCAAGTCACGCATAGTTCTAAGACACAGTATGGTAGAAGACCGACACTAAAAGCGGATACCCTCACAAAAGAGGATACTGAATATTCCCATACTAGGATACGAGGTATCCCAAATTTATATGGGGTAATTTTTTTGGTCATCCCATACTAATAAAATTGGGAATCTCAATTCAATGCATGGAATGGTCATAGTTTAATGTTGTCTATTGAGAACATCATATGTTTAGTATAAATACATACAACATGGACATGGTTTGATACATTTTTAAATTTATAGATCTTGGAATATAGGGGGAATAGGATTCCCAAGTGGGGCTTGTTTGGAATAAAAGGGTGAAAACTGATGTGAATGGAGGGCTGAAGGGACCCTCTTCCACAAAAAACTCAAAAAACAGCACCCCAGTTCAACATCATGTCATTGGGGGAGAGGAAACCCATAAGGAGTTGATAATGGGGCTGGAACCAAGATGAAATATATGGGTGACACTATATATCCCATAAGGATGGGAATTAATACATACATAGTACCAAAACATGGAATGGTATAAGTATGATTCTAGTGTGGTTTTCCCCCTGAGAAAAAAAATTAATCACCCCATAATTGAATATGGGGTATCATAAATCTATATAGGGGTAAGGATATAGTTTACTGTCATGTAATGAGGATTTGGGTGTTTGTTTATTCCATAATTTCCACATGAGGCATCCCATTTTGAGATGGGGTAAATCTTTTCACAATAAGGGGAATCTCAATTTTATATGGAGTAAGATTGTAGTTTAATATCAGGTGCTAAGGATGATGGTGGGGTTTACACATTGAGCTCCCTCTCTTTCCTTCCTCATATTGGGCTATGAGGGAATCAAAACCCACTAATGGGTCCATGTAAATGGATGGTGATTATACCTAAATGTAGTCCCATGGGATCATTTTGGGGTGATATAACCATCGTTAATAGAGGGTTTTTCTTTGAATCTGTAGCTGGGTCCAGAGACAAAAAATCTTGGAATCACTATGTATCACATGAGGATGGGAATAAAGAAACATGTAGTTCTATAAAAGGATGGAGGCATAGGATTTCAAAAAAACTCGGGATAAGGAAAACCATGTGAATGATGGGTGAATGTACATAGTTTATGACCATAATGATTGGGAAAAGTCTCCTAGTTTAATGTTGTAGAGCTTGGAATGAGGGTGGGGGATTCAAGGGTGTATGTGTGGCATGAAATAGTTAAAGCTCGATGTGAATGGATACAAGGAGGGCCTACCCCACATAAAACAATCCCAAATCAAGTTGCACATAGTTTAATTCCATGATGCTGGCACCATGGAATATAGTTTAATGTTATGATGCTTGGACTCCGGGGAGTGATTATTTTAAGGGTATTTTCATGTAACTAAAGAGATATAACCCAATATTAATGGAGAAAACGAGGACCATGTACCACGAAAGTAATATAAAACAAATGGAACATTGTTTGAAGTCCTAATTTCGGGATCAGGATATTGGTATGCTGGAAAATAGTTTAATTTCACAATTCTTATATTGGAACAATGTCAGTCTCAATGCTATGCGTGTGACATAAAAGAGGTAAAACCTGATATGAAATAAGAAAAGAGGCTTGTGTACCAGATGCACACCTTAAGATGAACAAAACAGAGTTTAAAATTGTGATACTGGGACCACAAACAGGCAAGGGGGTGAAGGGTTGATAAAGTTGTGGCTGGTCCTAGAGACAAAAAGTTTGGTTGTCACTACGTATCCCATGAAGATGGGAATCAAGAAACACATAGTTCTAAAACACATCATGGTAGAATACCAACACTAGTGGGGTGAATCATCTATGGTGAGGGAATTGAGGCATCCCACATTTTTGTGTGTGGAATTCCATGTTCATATATTGGGGTAAGGCTACATTTTAATGTCGTGTACTAAGGATTCTTATTTTTGTTTATTTCATATAACACGAGGCATCCCGATTTCACATGGGTTATGACTTCTTGATTCGTCCCATATGTATTTTATGAGACATGCTGATTTTATATGGGGTAAATTCAGAGTTTAAAATCATTCAATGAATATGTTGGTATTTTTAGTTTAAAGTCATATAACTCGAACTATAGGGGCTTCAAATAGTTTAAGGTCATAATGCTTGGACAAATTAAAAATAGTTTAAGGTCATTTTTTATACACCATGGCTCTTAGTTTAAGGTCATTGATTTTGGACAAAGGGATTTATTATCCCAAACAGATACATGTAGTTTAGTAGAGTGATAAACCCAACATGAATCAGGGGTCAAAGAATCCCAAAGACACACAACACATTCCTTGGGGGAACCTTCACACATTTTAACATCATGATTCTTTAAACATTCTCCCCACACAAACATCTACTTGAGAAAATTGGAATTGGTGGGAGGTGTGATATTATCTCCATACATAGTCATAAAATAGTATTCTCTATTGGAATAGAACTTATGAATGATGCAGGGATCATCCCACTTGGGATCCAACTTAAGTGTATTTTTTTTCTGGGTATAATTTGCATTCTGAGATATAGTACCGTGTCACCCAAGAGGAAGGAGTGGAGGAAAAACTTATTATTGAATGCTATCACTATCCTATTTGGGTGACTATATATATTGTGAATTAAATGGATCCTATTATCATCAAGGGATTATAAATTATCTAGATAAAATTATATATTCTTTCTGGTTCGTGCTCATCGTAAATAGTTGTTCGCAATGATGCAAACTGAACCTACATAGATAAAACTACCTATCTCCCATAAAATAGAAAATATGATTCACCTTGGTAGAATTTAAAGTCATCTTACGATTGGACCAGAGGTAATTGGAGGCATTTTCAAGCCAAATTTTCATGTTCTATCCCACCATCTTCTATAGAATGTTAGACATGGTCTTGTTTATCCCCACTATCTTCCAATTTGCCTATGCGTGATAGCGAGATGTATGGTTGGGGAAGATATTGTACTTATAATATAATTTCTTCAAAACAAAATCCTAGATGTTGGTATTTCTATTAATGAGAATAGTACGAGGAACTCCAAAGTGACAGATGATGTGGGAGCTCAAGAACTCAATCACGAATTAGGAATTGACTTTCTTAAGATGAATCATTTCTTAGCACTTAGAGAAGAAGTCTGATGTGGTCAAAATGAACATGCATGAAAGATATATTGCTAGTGGGTATGATACCATGATGTTGAGTCCCCATAATACAAAGGGAAAATAGTACTCAGTGTTCTGGAGATGCTCTAAAAGTTTATGCAAAAAGTTGGCATGAATCTGAAACACATGATACCTCTTGGAAAACTCAATACCGTCATGGTCTATGGTGGGCTTGAAGTAGAAAAATCTTTCATACTTTGTGGGAGATCTTAAGGCCCACCCAATTAGTTCTATAAGAAACAACATGGATTTCTTACATGACCTGAGGGATATAGTCTCCTTGGGTGCAATGGGGGAGGATTCCATCAAACCCAAATCAGTATAAAATCTTGTTAATGTTAGGTCCATCTAGAGGGTAAACCGCACTATACACCATAGAATTTTCTCATGCTCAACTCGGTATTATATAATAATGATGTGTTAGAGATACTAAATTAAGGGAGTCATCAAGTTGGCACTCCCTCTATTGTGGGTGGACCTAAGGGTCTTAGCATAAAAGCACTGATAACTAGTTGGTTTATCTATTTCTTATAACCATCATCTGAAATAGTAGTGGAGATGACCCTTCGGTATGACACATGGATGATCAGGTTATCCTAGCTAGGATTTATAAGGGACTCAACAAGCCTTTTCCAAGTCATCAGATCAATCATTTTGTGACTGGGGAACATGAGTTACTTCTGTCCAACTGGGAAATTGGGCCATTAATAGAAGGTGCACTCCAATAGGGGCACAAAATATTTATTTATGATAATGTATTCAACATTGATCTACATGATTACTAACTCGGAATATCCATTAATGTGTAGGTGGGGGCATAAATATTGAGGGCCATCTCAAAACTAGTGATGAGAGCTTGATAATATCCCTCATTGCTGGTGCATCATTCTCATTACAAGAATTATTATGGAAGGATAGCCTATACAAGACTGATTAAGATGATCCCTAGACCAACTCTCTTAAACTTGAGATTGTTGAGACTTTTACTGGTCGGACTCTGGGAGGCACCATCAAAATGAATCTTTTAATAGGGTTTGTCTTGATCACATGATAAGATGGACTCATCTGAGAAATATACATCTAGGGGAAATTCTTCAAGGGCTAGTTGGGTAATTAAAAATTCTTCTTTTGCCTTCCATTTTGACAGATTTCTGTGAAAGAAACCAGATGTCAAACCGTTAGAGGATTATTTCCCATAACGCCAACCATCCCATTAGCATGGGGAAATTGAATATATAATTATGTGGAACTAATAAGAACACCAGATGTATCCCATTATGCTATAGGTAATGTTGTAACATCTACACTATAAAAACTATTACGGGAAAACACTTCTCTATATGGGAGTATCAGGTCTTCATGTTGAGAAGCATGTAACTGAGATAATATAATTTTTTTCTCTACCCTTATAATTTTTTGGGTGATAAGGGAACTAAGGGACTATTCTAGTGTGGTCAAATTGAGGATGAGAGGCCTCCCAGATATGGGTATCATCATAAAAAAGGCTATTGTAGATACTACTTGATATCCTCAAACACAGTCTAACACTCCTCATCCCTCTAGTAGAGGTTTCCTTTCTTCATGAGCCTCAAAAGTGATTAGAATTACTGGATATATTTATAATGAATAAGTGTATGTAGGATAAGTGTCTTTAGAGGTCTCACAAATCCCAAATGTTTCTTGGGGGATGAATTCAGGTGATGAACATGATCTTATATAAGTTAATCTTAATGCCTCTATATCTAATGATGCAGCTGTGGAATTTTATAGATTAAAACCTAAATGAACACTTCATGGGGATCATATTAAAGTATGAGGAATGAAGGAATCCAAACACTTTATCAAGATCTTAGATATGGCCCTAAAATTGGAAGGATTTTAACACCAAGTCATCAACTTAGACTTCCACCAACTTCCTGAGGATCATATTAAAGATGTGATGAATGCCCTATGGATAGGTGGATCCTAAATTATTTAGGACAAAGGGAATCACCTGATAATAAAATTCCGTGTGGTTACCTAAAGGGGGTGGAAAGAAAATACTCATGGACCATCCAGATCTGGTTATACCCAATATATTCATCCATGATGAAGTAGTCTTGGAACCCTACTGTAAAATAAATCATTATCTCTATCACATAAAGTGGAAAATAATCCTTTGTTCAATGGTGGTTTAGGTCCCAAATGTTAGTTTAGACCATGTTAGTCTCGTTATTCTTCCATAATGGGATGATATTGGCTAGCCACATAGGGTCCTACATATAACGACCCATACTTTACATACATTGTTAATACTTAAAAATTGAAGTACACTTATTACAACATATAACAAGACCATGAAAGGACCGTATAGGTATAGTGTCTTTAGAAACTGGGAAACATAAACAACTGGTTCATAAATCATCTACATTGTCTCCCATTTATTTCATCATATATAGAGTCACTTTTTGGAATATCCTACTTAATAACCTTCTTCCTGACCTCGGGAAAGAAAAAATACAAAAGGGTGAGCTCAAATTCTCAGTAAGGGTAAACAAAAGAAATATCAATCACTTCATATTCATAAGAACATAACATTTTGGAAATCTTAACCTGCAAAAGAGATCATAATTTCATAACATGGGATAAATCATAGTAGTGAAATGCAATCCCAATAATCATAACTTAAAACATGGAGCTTTGTGGAATACACACATAATCATATAGAATCATTTATTAGTAGTCAAGACTCATTTCCAAGACTATCTTAGCGGACAAAGTCCATTTCTAAACCGAGTTCACTCCTCATTTCAGTCCTGTTTCACTGAACTGGATTAACCTGTCGTTCCAGCCATGTCTATCTCATGAGATATAAATCATTACCCAATGCATTGGAGGGAGATATATGTCCCATCCATCTCATAATTATACCATTATTATGTGTTCCACAAAATCATAATCCATACATCATAGCATAACCCATGTAATAAAAATGGGATTCTTAAACTTCACGTCATCATAGCATAATCCATAAAAGGATATTGTAAAAATAATTCCATAATAACATAATCAAATCAATGTAAAAATAGGGATTTAAATATAACCCTATATTATCTTAGGTGGAAAATAATTTTGATAAAACACTTGAACTCCATTCTTGAAGAAAATATACTTTCTACCTCAAGAACAATTTCCTTTCTTAACGTGTCATATAATTTTGAACTAAAAGAAGTTGATTAAAAATAAAACTAAAAACTTGTAAAGGAAGCTTCATGGAAATAATGTTCTAAATATCCATTCATGTCGTATAAGTTAAAAAAAACATTCTTCCCGTACTTTGGCTGGAAAAGTCAAAAAGTACCTCGTACGAAAAACGAAAAAAGATTCCTTTTATATCTTATAATAAAAACTCACCAAAAGGTAAAATTGGATTTAAACAATTTTACTTGGATGGAAATAATATTACATATTTGAGGAAACATGGATGTGGATGACAAATATTCCCTAGTAAATTCTGAAGTATAAACAATCTCGGATAAAAATTGAGATTGCAATATTGTTCCTTAACTTAGGTCTGATTTGCTTCATAAGTGTCCGAACCTCCTGTATAATGATTTAAATAATGTCATTGACTTATTCCAGAATCATACTCATTGTTATGATATCATATACCGTCATATTCTTAGCTTCTTATTAGTAATATTTCATTACTACTTGTTATTCGGGTGTTTATTACTTATTGTTCTTATGCGTGTTTTGTCGAATAAATTCTTATTCTTCTTTTTTAGGTTATAGATACCTCATTTATAGAATGTTATTAGGGTAATATATATCATATTAATTCATTCAATTCATTTATATAATCATTATTCTATGAAGATCATGTAGAATGAGTCGCATCACATCATGGAGATGGTATTATGTACGTACGCACGAGCGATGATATCGTTCCCATGATCGTGGAATTGTATTGGAGTGTATGTATACTATTTAAGAATCAATATCACTTTAAAATAATCATATATAGTTATTCTTTACACCATTATACCCATTCAAGTAAGGTGGTGGTGGAAAATAGATTACACCATGGCGTGGAGACGATATTCCGTACGTACGAATGCGCGGTGATTTTGTTTTCCGTAGGATGGGTAGATGGTGAAATAGGGTTGTTCCATACTTATAATAACATATCAGTATATGAGTGATACTTATGTTATTACATAATAATTAAACAACTAAATAAGAAGAAGTGGAAGAAGAAATAAAGTTGAAAGAATCGGTAACAGACATTACCTCTTCTTTGAAGCTCCTCTTTGAGACCTCCTTTTAGGGCACTAAAATTGGTCTTTGAAGAATACCAGGACCTCTAGGATGTTTATATGGAAGTGGAGAAGAGAATTTTGCAGGGGTTGGACGAGCTTGAAGGCTCAAAGTGGTGTGATGAAGAGTGGGAGGAGGTTCCCTTTTATAAGGGAGGAGAGTGACACCTTAGGAAAAACTAAAAATATTATTTTATTATAAAGTAATATTCGATTTTTAATAGCTCCAAATTGATTTATTTCAAAGCTAAGGTGGGGATGGGTGGAAATACTCTCATCAAATATAATTTAGACAAGTTTAGGGTTCTATTTTAACCTTATCATTTAGATTTAACTTTCAGTTAAAATTTTTTACTTTTACCATGTCTTTTTGTTTTCTTACACTATAAGGTTAATAGACTTACTATAACAAGACAAACGAACCCAAGTTGTTTATTATTAATATATATAACCTTATCTAAGTAATTTGGCTGATCCTTAGATTTTTAGGAATAAAATAACAATTAATAATATAATATTTGTTTTAAAAACTATTTTATGTCAATTTTGACACTATTTGGTAATTGATTTTTTTGAAAATCATTGCAAAAATATTAGTTCGACAAAAATTAGTTAAATCCGTAATAATATGTAATATTAACATATAAAATTATTGTAATTCATAAAAAAGTCTCAAATTACATTTATTTGGGTATTTATAACATCAATTATGTCAATATTTCATTAATAAGATAATTATTGCATCATCATTGTGTCATAAATAAATTAATATATATAATTTCTAAAAATTAAAAATAAAATACAATTATGTTGGAAATATGTTTATCTTTATAATGAATATTTATAGTCGAATTTATCTTATGTATAACCCTATATTAAAAATGATTTACTTATTAAACTTTGATTTTAACTATTTTAACCCTTCTTTAAATAAATTAATATTAAATGTCCTAATCTAATACAAGTGGGCCTAAATGGTCATATTTTATTCCTAAGGTTGTTTTTGGTCGAATTAAACTTATCCAATAGAATTAGGACAAGTTTTAGGGTAATAATAATATCATATTTACCCTTATTACCCTATTTACTTTTACTCGTGGTAAAAAAGTAAAAAGTTACTATTCACCAAAAATTATTTTCATCTCATAGAACCACATTTTAGTCCTTGTTATTAACCGTGTCTCTCTGATTTTCAAAATTCCACTCACAGAAGCGGTAAAATTAAGTTTTATGTGAATTTTGAAGTTCTCCTAGGAGGTGGGTAAAAGACAGTGAAAAGTTCAATAAAATTTTTATATATCTAAAATTATTATAAAATGACTCCAATGAATTGAATTGAACTTATATAGGTATTATGTATCAATTTTGACCTAAAATAAATTTAAATAAATAATTATTTAAATAAAAAGTCAGTTTTTAAATAGTAACCCAGTGTTTTCACCATTCATCAAAAATTGAAAGTTTCAGAAAAATACGAAAATTTTACCCTAGGATAATTTCAATATTCTGAATCCAAAAATGAAGTCCATTTTGAAAAATAAAAATTAAAAAATTTTAAAAAGTTATTTTTGAATATTCATAACAGCTAGTTTTAATAATATTTTAATAGCATATCGTTGTTTAGTGAAACTCGGTATTGCGTACAGCGCAAGCTATCGAGGAAGGTCGCGGTTGCGTGTAAAACAAGCCAAGATAATGTTGTGTGTAGTGAAATATTCCTTTGTTGATGTATATAACATAAAAAAATATTTCTCATAAAAGTCTCGGGTTTTACATTCTACCCCACTTAAAATGAATTTCGCTCTCAAAATTCGTCACTTTGTAACAAACAGATGAGGATACCTATCCCTCATCATATCCTAAAGCTCCCATGTAGCTTCTTCTAATTGGTGGTTCCTCCATAAAACTTTCACCAAGTGAGTGGTCTTGTTCCGTAGGAATTTTTTGCTACGATCGAGAATCTCTATCGACTGTTCTTCATAAGAAATATCTTGTTCCAGCGGTACAACTTCTGAGATGAGTACATGTGAAGGATCAGGTATGTACTTTCTCAGGAGAGATACATGGAACACATCATGAACTTTAGAGAGATTCGGTGGAAGCGCAAATCAGTAAGCTACCTTCCCAACACGATCCATAATTTCAAAAGGACCGATATACCTAGGGCTCAACTTTCCCTTCTTTCCAAATGTCATTACTCTCTTCCAAGGAGATATTCTTAAGAACGCTTTATCACCCACTTCAAACTCTAAGTTTTTCTTCGATTGTCGGCATAAATTTTTTGTCCACTCTGAGCTGCTCTTATGTGTTGTTGAATAGATCTGACCTTTTCTGCCATCTCACCAACAAGATCAGGTCCAAATAGCTTTCTTTCCCCAACTTCATCCCAACAAGTTGGAGTCCTGCATTTCATTCCATATAGAGCTTCATAAGGAGCCATCTGAATACTGGAGTGAAAGCTATTATTATAAGAAACTCCCACCAAAGGTAGGTGTTGATCCCAACCACCTTTGAAATCCATAGAGAAAGCTCTCAACATATCTTCTGGAGTTTGAATTGTCCTCTCAGACTGACCATCTGTCTGAGGATGATAAGCAGTGTTGAAACTCAACTCTGTATCCAGAGTATGCTGAAGACTTCGCTAGAACTTCAAGGTAAATCTTTGATCCTGATCAGATATAATAGAAAGTGGTACTCCATGCAATCTTACCACTTCCTTTACATATATCCTGGAAAGCTGATCCAGAGAGAAATCCTCTCAAATAGCAATGAATTGTGCAGACTTTGTAAAGAGATCAACTATGACCCAGATAGCATTATTGCCTTTGGATGTTTTAGGAAGTCCAGTGACAAAGTCCATAGTGATGTTTTCCCATTTCCATTCGGGTATGGGTAATGGTTGTAACATCACCTTAGACTTCTGTCTCTCAGCTTTAACTTGTTGACAAACCAAGCATCGAGAGACATATTCAACAACATCTCTTTTCATTCCATCCCACCAGAAGTACTCTTTCAGGTCCCTATACATTTCGTGCTTCCAGGATGAATAGAGAATGAAGAACTATGAGCCTCATCCAGTAGCTCCTTCTTTAATTCGGGGATGGGAGGAACAGAAACCCGATTCCTGAACTTTATTATCCCATCACAATAAAGGTTGAATTCAGGAACATTTTCCACCTTCTTTTGTAACTCTACATCTTCTTTATATGCCTCTTTAATCTTCACATGTATAGATGGTTGAACATTCATTTGAGAAAGATACAATTTTTCCCCTTCCATTATAATTCCAAGATCAATCCTTTGTAAATCCATAAATATTGGATCTTTTGTGATCCTCATCATGGATAAGCTAGCATGGTATTGTCGACTTAATGCATCTGCCACCTTGTTTGCTTTCCCAGGGTGGTAATGAATTGAGCAGTCGTAATCCTTAATCAGCTCCAACCATCTTCTTTGGTGCATATTCAGATCCTTTTGTGTGAAAATATACTTTAAACTTTTATGATCTGTATAAATATCACACCTTTCTCCATAAATATAATGCCTCTAAATCTTAAATGCAAAGATTACCGTAGCTAACTCCAAATCATGAGTTGGGTAATTTTGCTCATGGATTTTCAACTGTCGTGAGGCATAAGCTATCACCAAATCGTTTTGCATGAGAACACACCCCAACCCCTTCTTGGACGCATCAATGTAGATCACAATCCTTTCTCCACTAAAAGGAAGTCTGAGTACAGGTGCACTGTATAACCTTCTTTTCAACTCCTTGAAATTCTCTTCACATTCCTATGTCAAAACAAACATAACTCCTTTCCGAGTCAACCTGGAGAGTGGATTAGATAATCATGAAAAATCTTTCAAAAAATGTCGATAATATCCAGCCAAACCAAGAAAACATTGGATCTCAGTTACTGTTGTTGGTCTTGAACATCTTTTGATAACCTCTGTCTTTGCAAGATCTAAAGATATCCACTCTTTTGAGATTAAGTGACCCAAAAATGCAACTTTTTTAAGCCAAAATTCACACTTGGTAAATTTGGCATAAAGCTTATCCTTTCTCAGGGTCTTCAATATATTACTCAAGTGATATTCATGTTCTTACTTTATCTTTGAATAGACAAGAATATCATCAATAAAGACTACCGAAAACTGATCAAGATAGTCTCTAAAGACTCTATTCATCAGATCCATGAAAATAGCAGGGGCATTAGTAAGACTAAATGATATCACTATAAATTCATAGTGTCCATACCTTGTACAGAAAGCCGTCTCTGGTATATCCTCCCTTTTGACCCTTAATTGGTGATACCCTGAACGAAGATCAATCTTAGAAAAGTATTGATCTCCGCGTAGTTGGTCAAATAAGTCATCAATGCACGGGAGAGGATATTTTTTTCTTGATAGTGATCTTGTTAAGTTCTCGATAATCAATGTAGAGTCTCATTGATCCATCTTTCTTCTTAAAAAACAGAATAGGTGCTCCCCAAGGTGGCACACTAGGGAGTATAAATCCCTTATCAAAATTCTCTTGGAGTTTCTTCTTCAATTCCTGCAACTCAATTGGGGCCACTCTATAAGGTGTCTTTGAAATAGGCAAAGCACCTTGTATGAGTTCTATTGAAAACTCAACTTCACGATTTGGTGGAAGACCCAGCAATTCCTCCAGAAAGACATCATCAAAATCCTGTACAATGGTCATATTCTTAATCGTGAGTTTCTCACCAACAATTTGAGATAAATAACCTTCATTTAGTGGAATCAAGACCCATAAAATGGAGGAAATTTCCACTGGAAGGTTATGTTCATCCTTTCATCGATAGACGATCATATATTGATATGGAATATGAAATGTGACTTTATCTTCTTTGGATGTTGATTCGAGGTCGATATAGAGAAAGACAATAAATTCCAAGAATCACATCAAATTCCACTATACGAAGGATCACAAGATTTTCATGAAGCACTTTCCCAAAAATTTCAATCGGAGAAGAATTATAAACTTTTGATGCGACTGTTGTGCCATTAGGGGTTGTCACAGCTAACTCAACATCTAATTGTTGAGGTAATACGGCGATACCGTTAGAAAATTCTTCAGAAATAAAAGAGTGGGTGGATCCAGAATCAAATAAAACATTTTCTACTTTTGACTGGATGGTAAGTGTACCTTTCAACACGGTGTTATTGTACTCCAAATCGCTGATAGAAATTGCATGTGACTTCCCTTTGTCTTTAGCCTTAATAGTTTGTTGGCATCGATCATCATCAAAAACCCTTGGATTAGGGCATTGATTAGCATAATGCCCCATTTCCTTACACTTGTAACATTGAAGTGTAGGAGGTGAACTCTGTGTAGCCTTTTCTTTGTTCGCATCACTAGAAATCTTCTTCCCATCATTGTAGCATTCAAATTCCCGATGACCTTCCTTTACACATTTGAAACATTTACTTGTCCCTTTAAGACAAATCCCTCCATGTTTCTTTCCACACATTGAGAATAATGGAAAACTCATCTTCTTTTCATTGTGGTCTTTAGATTTTCCTTTGAATTCCATTTTCCTCTTCTTATCAAACCCATATGACTGATGGGTTACTCCAATCTCCATCTCAAATTTGAGAGCACATCGAACGATTTCCTCGTAGCTATTGAAGTCCCTTATGTATAACTCTCTTCGAAGACTTGGTTTTAAGCCACTAAAGAATCGATCTATCTTACACACAGGTTGGATAATAATACCAGAAGCGTACCTTGCAAGTCTTGTAAAATTTTCTTCATAGGTACCAACAGATGCATCATCCTTTTTCTTTAGTTCAAGAAACTCCTTCTCCATATTTTTTCTAAGAATACGAGGGAAGTACTTATTGAAAAATAAGTTCTTGAACCCGTCCCATTCCATGGACTCAATTTCATCTCTTTGCCTCGTATTCTTGATAAGATTCCACCATTGATCAGCATCACCTTCCAAACGACATACTGCTAAGATGACTTTATCATGTTCATAACATTGAAGAACTGAAAATATCTTTTCAGTGGTACTGATCCATTATTCAGTCACTAATGGATCAGGAGACCCGCTGAATGAAGGTGGATGCTGCCTCATGAAAGATTCAACAGAATATTTCTCCTTCCTTTGCTCGTTTGGAAGTCCTGCATGATTTATAGATTGAGAATGTTTTGTGATCATGGCTACAAGATTTTTCATTCGAGCTCCCATAACGTTTGGTTGCTCAGGGGGACAATCATTGCATTGCCCGTCGCATTCCGCATTAACATGGTTCCTTCGGGTTCCAACCATTGACTAAAACCAAGAAGAATAGTGTGAGCAACACTAATTATAATAGGAAAACCACATAATCAAGAATAAAATTTTAAATTTATGGTCTTATAATAGGTTATTCATGGCCATTTCTAAAACACTAATATTGTGTTCTATGCTTAGACATATCCTTAGGGTTCTTACTAAGGATTTCACATCCTAGTTTCCAAAGGTTGACTATACGTTTCCTCTGATACCAACTATAATGACCCATACATTACATACATTGTTAATACTTAAAAATCTAAGTACACTTATTACAACATATAACAAGACCATGAAAGGACCGTATAGGTATAGTGTCTTTAGAAACTGGGAATCATAAACAACTGGTTCATAAATCATCTACGTTGTCTCCCATTTATTTCATCATATCTAGAGTCCCTTTTTGGAATATCCTAATTAATAACCTTCTTCCTGACCTAGGGAAAGAAAACATACAAAAGGGTGAGCTCAAATGCTCAGTAAGGGTAAACAAAAGAAATATCAATCACATCATATTCATAAGAACATAACATTTTAGAAATCTTAACCTGCAAAAGAGATCATAATTTTATAACATGGGATAAATCATAGTAGTGAAATGTAATCCAAATAATCATAACATAAAACATGAAGCTTTGTGTAATACACACATAATCATAGAGAATCATTTCTTATTAGTCAAGACTCATTTCCAAGACTATTTTAGCAGACAAAGTCCATTTCTAAACCGAGTTCACTCCTCATTTCAGTCCTGTTTCACTGAACCAGATTAACCTGCCGTTCCAACCATGTATATCTCATGAGTTATAAACCATTACCCAATTCATTGGAGGTATATATAGGTCCCACCCATCTCATAATGATACCATTATAATGTGTGCCACAAAATCATAAACCATACATCAAAGCATAACCGATGTAATAAAAATGGGATTCTTAAACATCACATCATCATAACATAATCCATAAAAGCATATTTTAAAAATAATTCCATCATAACATAATCAAATCAATGTAAAAATAGGGATATAAACATAACCCTATATTATCTTAGATGGAAAATAATTTTGATAAAACACTTAAACTCCATTCTTGAGGAAAATATCGTTTTTACTTCAAAAACATTTTCCTTTCTTAACATGTCGTATAATTTTGAACTAAAAGAAGTTGATTAAAAATAAACCTGAAAACAAATAAAGGAAGATTCATGGAAATAATGTTCTAAAAATCCATTCATTCCGTATAAGTTTAAAAAAACATTCTTCCCGTACTTTGGCCGGAAAAGTCAAAAAGTACCTCGTACGAAAAACGACAAAAGATTCCTTTCATATATTTTACTAAATAATCAATGAAGGGTAAAATAGGATTTAAACAATTGTAGGTGGATGGAAATAATATTACATATTGAGGAAACATGTATGTGGATGATAAATATTCCCCAGTAAATTCTGAAGTATAAACAATCTCGGATAAAAATTGAGATTGCGAGATTGTTCCTTATCTTAGGTCCGATTTGATTCGTAAGTTTCCAAACCTCCTGTATAATGATTTAAATAATGTCATTGACTTATTCCATAATCATACTAATTGTTATGATATCATATATGGTCATATTCTTAGCTTCTTATTAGTAATTTTTCATTACTACTTGTTATTCGGGTGTTTATTACTTTTTGTTCTTATGCGTTTTTTGTCGAATAAATTCTTATTCTTATTTTTAGGTTATAGATAGATCATTTCCAGAATGGTATTAGTGTAATATATATCATATTCATTCATTCAATTCATTTATATAATCATTATTCAATGAAGATCATGTAGAACGAGTCGCATCACATCGTGGAGACGGTATTTCGTACGTACGCACGAGCGATGATATCATTCCCATGATCGTGGAATTGTATTGGAGTGTATGTATACTATTTAAGAATCAATATCACTTTAAAATAATCATATATAGTTATTATTTACACCATTATACCCATCCAAGTAAGGTGGTTGTGGAAAATAGATTACACCACGGCGTGGAGACGATATTCCGTACGTACGCACGCGCGGTGATTTCATTTTCTGTAGGATGGATAGATGGTGAAATAGGGTTGTTTTATACTTATAATAACATATCAGTATATTAGTGATACTTATGTTATTACTTCATAATGAAACAATCAAATAAGATGAATTTTAAGAAGAAATAAAGTTGAAAGAATCGGTAATGGACATTACCTCTTCTTTGAAGCGCCTCTTTGAAACCTCCTTTTAGGGCACTAAAATTGGTCTTTGAAGAAGACCAGGACCTCTAGGATGTTTCTAGGAAAGTGGTGAAGATAATATTTCAGGGGTTGACCGAGCTTGAAGGCTAAAAGTGGTGTGAGGAAGAGAGGGAGGAGGTTCCCTTTTATAAGGGAGGAGAGGGGCACCTTAGGAAAAACTAAAACTATTATTTTATTATAAAGTCATATTCGATTTTTAATAGCTAAAAATTGATTTATTTCGAAGCTAAGGTGGGTATGGGTCGAAATACGCTCATCCAATAGAATTTAGACAAGTTTAGGGTTCTATTTTAACCTCATCATTTAGATTTAACTTTAAGTTAAATAATTTTACTTTTACCGTGTCTTTTTGTTTTCTTACACTATAAGGTTAATAAACTTACTATAAAAAGGAAAACGAACCAAAAGTTGTTTATTATTAATATATATAACTTTATCTATGTCATTTGGACGAACCATAGATTTTTAGTAATAAAATAATAATTAATAATATAATATTTGTTTTAAAAACTATTTTATGTCAATTTTGACACTATTTGGTAATTGATTTTTGTGAAAATCATAACAGAATTATTAGTTCTAAAAAAGTTAATTAAATCAGTAATAATATGTATTATTAACCTTGAAAATTATTTTAATTCATAAAAAGTCTCAAAATTCATTTATTTGGGTATTTATAACATCAATTATGTCAATATTTCATTAATAAGATAATTACTTTATCATCATTGTGTCATAAATAAATTAAATTATTTAATGTCTAAAAATTAGAAATAAAATACCATTATGTAGGAAATAGTTTTATATTTCTAATGAATATTTATAGTTTAATTTATCTCATGTATAACCCTATAATAAAAATGATTTACTTATTAAACTTTGATTTTAACTATTTTAACCCTTCTTTGAATAAATTAATATTAAATATCCTAATCTAAACCAAGTGGGCCTAAATGGTCATATTTTATTCCTAAGGTTGTTTTTGATCGAATTAAACTTATCCAATAGAACTAGTACATGTTTTAGGGTAATAATAATATCATTTTTACCCTTAATTACCCTATTTACTTTTAACCGTGGTAAAAAAAGTAAAAAAGTTACTATTCACCAAAAATTATTTTCATCTCATTGAACCACATTTTACTCCTCGATATTAACCATGTCTCTTGGATTTTCAAAATTCCACTCACAGAAGTGGTAAAATTATGTTTTTTGTGAATTTGGAAATTCTCCTAGGAGGTGGGTAAAAGACGGTGAAAAGTTCAATAAAATTTTTATATATCTAAAATTATTATAAAATGACTCCAATGAATTGAATTTAACTTATATAGGTATTATTTATCAATTTTGACCTAAAATAAATTTAAATAAATAATTATTTAAATAAAAAGTCGGTTTTTAAATAGTAACCCAGTGTTTTCACTATTCATCAAAAATCAAATGTTTTCAGAAAAATACCAAAATTTCACCCTAGGCTAATTTCGATATTCCGAATCCAAAAATCAAGTCCATTTTGAAAAATAAAAATTACAAAATTACAAAAAGTGGGTATTACTATTCATAACGGATAGTTTTAATAATATTTTAATAGCATATCGTTGTTTAGTGAAACTCGGTATTGCGTACAACGCAAGCTATCGAGGAAGGCCGCAGTTGCGTGTAAAGAAAGCCAAGCTAGTGTTGTGTGTAGTGAAATATTACTTTGATGATGTATATAACATAAAAACAAAATATTTCTCATAAAAGTCTCTGGTGTTACATTGCACTTCCATGATGAAGTTGGATTTGATAATATTGTTAACCTTAGCCTCGACCATAACACTGTGAGAGGGGTGAATCATTCTGAGAGGCTGGTAAAACCTTTGATGACTCAATAAGAGTCTGAGATGGTGAATGGAAACCAAGGGGTCTAGTACTAGTATCTCATCATAGCTCTAGGTGAATATATAACGGTTCTGTTTTAGGATGGTCACATACTCCCATTGCTCCTCTGGAGACATGGCTGAACTGATCGATGTTGGCCTCAGATCTTCCTTGTTTTTAAGGTTCACCTGAGTTAACTCATTGACCATAGTGGATGCAACCAATTTTAATGTATTATGAGTGTATTATAAATCTTATTTTCATCTGAGATAGGATAATCATAGGGATGAGGTGTCTCTTCTAGACCACTAGGTCTTGGGGGAGCACTAACACTTTCTTGGGAAGACATAAAATCATAACTAAGGGGTTCCTTCTCTACTGAAACTATAGAGATAATTTCAATTTATCCAATTAGAACCAGTCTCTAACCACAGGGGCCATGATTGATTTTAAATAAGTGGTGGTGAGTCAAATTTCTCCAAGTCATCCCAAATATGTTGTACATTCAGTCATTTAATGATTTGGTGTCCATAGGGAAATATTCTTGGTACTTTACAGGAGTAGGGGATTTGGGTATTACACTTGCCTATCCAGTGTAGAAGTAAGAGGTCATCCAACATCACTCCTTTGGGATTCCAAAACCATTTTTCCCAGAGAAAAAAAAATAATTCCCCTAGGTCTAGAATTGTGTATTCTAACTATTAAATTAGGAGAATGAAGGCATTGTCCAAGTCTACCCAAATATTAACTACTGTGGTTTTCAGGTCATTGTGATAGTTTATGCACTCAACCCCATTGGTATAAACCTTATTCACCTATAACTTGTAGTATCTAACATCCAGATAATAGTATTAATAAGAGTCAAAGGAAGACACAACATCGTGGATTACCCCCACTTGACCATTGAGGGAGTACTTAAGGAACTGGTGATACGAGGAGGGGACTCTTGTTTGAAAATGAAGTAAGGGCACACAATGTAGTGTGTTTTAAGTAGTATATTGTGAGATTACCATGAAACTAGTTCATGAAATCGAGCCAACACACATGGCCTTTTTTCAAACCTTTTCATGTTGGGTTTTCTCACTCTGGTCATAACCCTAAATCTTCAGGTTGGAAGGAGTCAGAGTTTCCACTGTCAGTACCAACATGTGGAGTGTTTGGGATGTGGTGAGTTGATACTAAAATAATTTTCAAATATGAAGTGGTGAATTTCCACACTGTTAAAATAACATGGGATGTATAGTTGGCATATGTGAACTGATATGAATATTCCCTAGTCTTCCCTAAAGAATCATATAATGGCTTGGAATTCTTTTTGCTCGACCTCCTCTACAAAGTAGGTATCTACAGTGGATAACTCTGTTTCTATCTGGAGGGTAATTTTCCTGGAATCTATGATGGCCTCATTCATATCTTTGGATAATAGTAGCTCATGGAGGATCAAAATCATTTTGGGTATTCCGATAGTAATCTTAAACATGTCATACTTCTATGCCAAGGGTATATTTTTCCGAAAAGGGGCCAGTCCATGGAAGGGAGCATGCTTAATGATGTTGGATGAACTTCTAGGCTCTTAATAGTGATAAAAATATTCTATTAATAAATATATGACCTTGTTTTAACCATTGGATGAATTTTTTCTGGCTAAATTTTGGCTCTGACTAGATGTGGGTGATCATAGGATGGTCATGACTGAGTTTCTTGATCAAATAAAACTATAGGTTGCATAAGCATACATGAAGTCTCATGCTGGGAGGATTGTTCTAGCTGAGATCTATGAAAAAAGATACTTTCTATTATTGGAAGCATGGATGGATGTATTTGAGACACTATCCTGAGCATCTTGGAAGCTTGCATTCCCTCGACATTTCCTTCGATGACATTGGCTAGAGGAAACTGAGGGTTTTACCTGGCATTACTCATTGTCGGGTGTTGTGAGGTGGTCCACCTATTAAATTTAATTCATGTAGGCATACTTAGAATCATCATCATAGGGGTATTCCAATTTTTTATAGACCTTGGGAATATTGATCAACTCAGGGGAATGGAATTTACAAGTGTTTGGGATGGATTTAGCACTAGTGGGGGACTCTAGTTACCCTACAATTATTGACTCATTCTCTTTTGAAGCATAGTAGAATGCGAGTAGGATTCATAACTGACAATTAGAGGAAGAATGAAGACTACAAGAGGTTCATGCCTTCTCAAATGGGAATGAGTGATACCATGAGCATGATCAACTCTCTTACAGAAAACCAATCATCTTACTTATATGTCCCCCAGTTAGAGGCCTCCTTCCATTATCTAGATCCTTCATTATCACTATTAAGGTTAGTGGAGACATGTGTCACTTACATCAAAACTTCAACCAATTTGACCAATCCATGATTCACTTGTTCGTAGAGCCAATCTTTGAACAAATAATATTCCTTGATGGTGTTTTCAAGGATCACGTGGTATGGTTAATGATTGGGTTGGCCAGTATGTCCGAACTCCTAGGTTTTCTTTATCACTGGTAACTGTAGGATTCCTTTCTCTAGGTAACATATGAAGTATCCCAAGAACTTTGAATCCCTGAATGAATTGGTCTGGATCCATTTTTCTAGAAAGGGAACTCTAGGAGCCTGAACCTAATGAAGGGTGAGAGAAAAGTTATGTAATTTTGTAAAATGAATTTGGAGAGGCAATTCATTATGGTTCTATGCTAGGAAAGTTTATTATTTATAGGGATACTGTGCTCGGAAAGGCTATACTAGAAAAGGGGAAAATAAATCTATAGGTTCGGGGACCTTGCATGCACAAAGATGATAGTATCTACTTTTTCAGGTCTTCTTGAAGGAGATAGAGGAGGAAATTTATTCCAATATAGATGAGTCTACTGCAAGGGTTCCTTAAATGCAGAGATTTTTTATAAAATACCAAAAATCCACTAGGCAATTTTAAGTGATAATGGGAGGGACCGGTTCACTCTTTACATTCCCTATGCCCATCATAAGTTTCTAATATTGAGACAACAACATGTTGAGTGAATATGTGAGTCCCTTATACTGGGATACAAAGCCTTCAAATCGCTCATAAGGCCTATTATTTCACTTGACGAGTTCAAAAATACTTTTATTGTGCATGGTAGAGTTGAATGATCATGTAACTATCTACAA
The DNA here is from genome assembly GCA_963277665.1 of Viscum album. NCBI lineage: Eukaryota > Viridiplantae > Streptophyta > Magnoliopsida > Santalales > Viscaceae > Viscum > Viscum album. The sequence continues at coordinate 676,296,551 of OY728123.1, forward strand.
AGGTCCTCCCAACTGGAAATAGACCTTATGGGTAGCTGGATATACTAAACAAATGTGGGTCCTTCTAGTGTCTAAATAAAAAATTAGATTTTAGAGGCCTCCTACTATTTGAGGGTTTCCAATATAGGTCCACACTTTGAGATAAATCGGGCCATGTGTTGTATGGCTCACCCATTCCATTGAATTGGGTGAAGCTAGGATTTCCAAATTCCATGTGTGCTTGGATGTTGTCTACCCATACTGGGTATGGTTTTCCATCAAGTTGGATCTCTACTTGATGTGTTTCTAATTCCTCATGGAGAGTAGTGAGAGTAGCTATCAATTCATCTTATAAAGTATATCTAGACACAAATTCATTGTTAGACTCATAAAATTAAAGAATGGTATCATAAAATGAGAGTGCATGATGACGTAGATCATGAGGAGGATGATCATGTTGCTCAAATGGATTTGGCAACTCATATTAAGCCACATTCTATATACTCCAACTTATTCCCTGACCGACTGTGTGGGACCACCAAGATCAATCCAGGTCATTTGGACAAGGAGTACTCATTTATATTTCCCTACTAGAGGAGAAATGTGATCTCTTATGGAATTAAAACACCAATAAACAATGAGATCAACGATGAACCTTATATGTTCTTATATATGTAGGAGAAAGGAAACTACCATAAGTTCCTTATCTACTTTTAGAAAAACCTCAAATGGATAAAGGGGATTGAGGTGTCCATTTCCCTTGTAAATATGCCAACAGGTAGGCAGAAATGCATCATTATAGTGGTCCCTAAAACCATATTCCTTCCTCTTCTGATGAGTGAGGACACATGTTGGAGTGTTTTCATAGTGTTTCATCATACCTTGAGGTAGATACTCCCTATCATTCCCTTTAATAGCTCTCTATCCCTCTAGTCCTCTGGAATGTTGGGGATTACCATGTTCATGGAAATAGTACCTAGAGGGGAACTATCATCTTCGATTGAGAGAACATACAGTCTCAAGATAAGACAGAAATGGAGAGAATATTACAATCCCCAACCACTGATATTCATGTGCATATATTCCTCTTCCATTACTTGGTGGGGCATTGTGAGGCTCTTGATGTATGTCTATGGAAGGTTCGAACGACAATTTTATGAAATAGGGAAATGATCCACCAAGAGTGCTATGATCTAAACCTTTTTTAGTTACTTCTCGATGGTGTCTTGGTGTTCTTGAATCCCTGGATAGATAAATTAATGATCATGGGGTAGTGAAATATCTCTCAAATAATTTAGTTGAAACACACATCCTAGTTCCCCTATGAGGGACTTTGGGATGTCAGAGTTCAACATTGTCGGTGGTTAAAATACTACTAATAGTTAGTTAGTGGAAAAGGCCTACCACATACTATCTTACATAGTGTAAGTGCATTATTTTGGTCATTCCAACCCCCTCCTCTTTCAAGTACCTACAGTGGGATCTAGTGATCTTATGGACCTCAACAACTGGTATTGAAAATCTCACTTTTTGTCTCCTTCTCTGAACCCTATAAACTGGGTAGAAGCCTCAATTATCGAGTTTTCTATGACCTCAAAATCTGAGATGCTAATGAGATTAATGAATATTTTTTCACTTTCTAGGGTTTGTCCTTGGATGAAACGTTTTCAAAATCCTTCCCAAAGATAGTTATTCAGAGAAGGGTACATCTTCTATATATGTAGGACCTCCATACTAGTTAGTGGGAGTATGAGGAGGATCTCCATACTTTCTATCGAAAGATTTGGGAGGACCACCACTCTGGTTTTTGAAAGAGAACTGAGGAACTATACTCTTGTTGTTGATGGAATGGGGATGAACTTTGTGTTTGTTTGTAGAAACATGATTAGGAACTCTTTTTTTATTGGTATAGAATCATGGAGGAACTCTACTATGATCAGTATGAACACATTGAGGCCCTCTATACTCTTTTTTCACAAAGCGACGATGGTCTTATCTTTGGATTGTGTTGGAGCGGGGAGGACCTCTGCTTTGGATGATGTTGGAGTGGGGAGGACCTCCACTTATAGTGGTAGTGGCATGGGGAGGACCTTCATGCACTGTTTTTAAAGAGTAGGGGGGACCCCCACTTTTGTCAGTGACGGCATGGGGGGGACCTCCACACCAATTTTCCTCATCACATGATAGACTGTAACTGCTTTCAGTGGTTCTTGTGATTAAAAAAGTAAACCTGACTTCCCTATGAGGTGGTTGTGGTCTCTATCCCAATAATGAAAATAAGTTACCCTTTTCACTTATTTCATGGATCTGGAAGGATTCACATATGGTGGAAGGGGCCACTAGAACAATAGAAGACACCTCTTGTTGGGAAGTGTTCTGGGCCTTGCCATGACGTTGGCGTCAGGTGATTTGGATTTCATCCATTAGAGCAGTGGTGAAGTCTACCTACTCTTCATCATGAGGTATTGGTCATTTTTGGCATTGATGATCATGAGTGGGAGCCCTCTTGGGTAGCTCCTGATTAGTAGTCATGGTCGGCATGACTCAAACACCTCTGACCTCCTTGGTGTATGGGATTGAGTCATCCTAGTGCTCCATAGAGAGACTATAAAAGTAGTTTGTTGGTTGAAGCAGTGGTGGTTTCTGCCTAGGCGGCTCCTGGGGGTGACAGTGTTGTTTAGGTGATAATGAATCTAGGTCCTAGTGTGACATATCCCTTGTGGGGATGACCAACCTTTTATTTTTACTAGAGTACAAGGTTTTCGATAACCCTAATATGAATGATTTCAAATGGTGAAATGGTGCATGGACACCTAGTATTTTAACTCATGGTTTAAATTGGGGTGGGGGGGTAGTCATTCAGGGTTTCCTCCTTAACGTTTCTCCTACCCCAACTTCTACTGGCGCAGGTTTGTTTGTTTCCCATGGACCGAGTCTTGTATGGAATGTGGATTCATCCATAAATTATGTTATAATAAAAGTGATTCTGAATTCCCCAACATCATCCAATATTCTAATGTTGATAAGGATCCATGATGAAAATTTTGTAGATCAAGGATGCCCATTGCTAACGACACCAATTCATATGATATTTTTTTTGTCTAGGCCCATTTATTTCTTAGTGGGGCCTGGAACTAGATGATTGAATCTGATGAAATGAAAATCAGTTGGTGTTTTAGATGCTACAAGTCCCTATAGTCAAGGAGAAGAGATTTACATTGGGTTCAATATTTCTATTTCAATTGCTTTTTCCAAGTCCATCCTGTAAGTCCTTACATGTTGGATTCTGTTTCACCACATTCACACTTTCCAATGGTTGGTGGATTTCATCACTTTCATTGATAATGTTTTCTCCTTGATCAAAATTTGATGATGGGAATTTGGTTCTTCCTTCCATGGATTCCTCCTTAGAACCTGTAACCTAGTCTGAGTCTCCCTCATAGATTAAGTCATGCTCATGGAACACATTCCCAGTTCCATATCTATATGGGCGTTAGTTAATTATGATACTTTTTTATTGATAGGGCAGTAACCTTTTCTCAAGAGAGTAGTAATGATGGACATCTTTGGGCATGTAAGGACATTAGGTACATTGGTCACATGTGAATATTCCCATTTAGAGGGAATATCATATGAGGAATCTTAGGCATGAAACCTAAGGCATCCCATGTTGATTATAATTTTATGAATATAGGGGCCTAAGTCTTCTAAGTATTTTTACCTCAGGAATCCCATGTCTATTAAATGTGGTCGGTATTATAGACCAGGGTTCAAGTTTAATGTTTTTAGGATAAATGTTGGGAGATCAGAATGCCCTATAGATGCAGATCAAGGAGGTGTGCCACTAGGAGGGATGAAGTAACACCTGGGTTTACTGATGTTGGGATCAGAATGCCTCATAGAGGTGGATTTGGGGTGATTGGATCACAACGTTCCATGGATCCAGATATGGGAGGTTTTTCCCTAGTAGGGAGGATTTTCCACTTGGGTTTACCTATTTTTATGATTTAACTTAAAGGAGGTGTTCTATATACCTTGTTTGAGATACATGGATCAAAAACCATGTAGTTTGATGCCCCAATTTAAGGACGTTTGATAAGACTTATACACATAGTTTTAAATCAGGCAGTAAGGAAATTCATGTCGAAAAAGGAGTGTCTACAAGGGATGGTGTTGGTCTTATTCAAGGAAGCTTCCCGATTTCTACTAGGATGAGGGATGATGTGATTGGGGATTACATAAGAAAGTGGACCACATCAAGAGGATCGCTCTATAGGATATGCTATGGGGAATACACATGGTATCTTTCCATAGTATAATTTCATCCCATGTGTGTTATATATAAGTAATCCTGGGTTTATTTCATAGGGTATGATTTGTGGGGGTCATCCCATATCACTCATACATGGGAAGGTGTTGGGATTATGCATGGAAGTTTCTCGAGTGCCACTAGGAGGAGCGATGATGTTGTTGGGGATTACTCATGGAAGTGGACTATTGCAAGAGGATTTCACTATAGGATATGGTATGGGGAATACACATGGGAGATTTAAATTGTAGAAGTTCATCCCATGTGAGTCATACATAAGTAATCTTGTGTTTATTTCACATAGTATGATGTGTGGGGGTCATCCCATGTCACTCATACATGGTGAATCCTATGTTTATAATATAAGTTAAGGCTAAATTTTTATTTCATGTGATGGGGATGTTTTCGTGTAGTTTAATATTGTATGAATATAAACAAGATCTATAAAATTTTACATCATGCATCTTCAATGTGGGGGGACTTACTCCTCACCCTTAGGGATATGTAAACACTACTAATGTGCCTTTGGGTGGGGCCTAACATTGCTACTGCCATTGGGGAGTAGTGAATATGGTTGCTAATGTTAGGGTCGCTATGATTAGAATCCATAGGAATTTGGGTACCTATTCTTTGAAGTAACTGGTAGGATGGGGGACTAAGATGAACTTGGAGTGAAGTGGGTAGACACATGATTAGATGACATTGGTTATGTAGGGATTTGGGGTGTAGCTGAATAGGTCTTGGTTTGGTATGAGGGCCCAAGGAACTTGACCTTCAAAAAAGGGTGTCAAAAGAAGGGCGTCACCTTAGGATGGAAAAGGAGAGGTGTTTCTTGAGGCTCAAGGCCTCAAAGAGAGGTTTCTCACAAAGTTCAGGCGCCTCTCTGAGGTTAGGGGCATCGTAAAGGAGTATGTTTTGTGAAATTGGGTGACCCTACCTCAGAGTGATTCCCTAGTTCCCAGGGGGTTAGATTCATGAAGGATAGATGCCTCACGAATCTTCAGGTTCCACAATGGGATTTCTTATTTCATTAAGGGGATATTCTTTCTTGAAAGGAATCTCAACATTATGTTGATTCTATCAAGAATACATGGGAGGAGTTTTTTCCAAACTTGTTTACCTTGGGGGATATATTTTATCTCTCACATGTGTAGGTTAGGTGGTTCATGAACATGGAGTGATCTTCTAATGTTTAGAGGTCACATGTCCCCCCTAAAATTAAGACCAAAGGGGTTATTTTTAGAAACATGAATTTTGTAATGATCGAAGGCCTTCACGAAGTTTTATGAGCGCCGAGAATGGCTGGGGCTTCAAGATTCCAAATGTTACTACGTGAAGATTAGTACCTACCCTCTGCGTAGTCATAAAGTGCTCTGTGGCTCTACCTTGATGTTTCATGGAGGTTTCCATTAGGCCTTTGCACTCTCCTGAAGGTACTCTATGGATTGGGGATCTTCGTGAGCTTGAACTATTCTTGATGGAGATGATCGCCGTGAAACATACCCTTTAAGGGATTTTTGGGATTTTTTGGCTCTAATTCACTTTGAACTAGACATTATTTCCTCAACATCTACCATGTAACGTTTATTACAATAATAAAATAATTAAATCAGTTGAATAATAATTTAATAAAATTAAATAAAAACGTGAACTAAAATTCCAATTGTAGTAGTTTGAGGAATAATTATTCAAAAGTAGGCTCGTATTGTCTTTATCAACCTAGATATATTAGATATACATTATTAATTCCAATTTTATCATGACCACAGGGAAAAGATCATAGTATTTATGAAAACCTTAGTAAACTAGCTTGTAAATCACATCACATCAAATAAATTTATCAAAGCCCCATGCAATCCATCACTCCCATTATGAATTATTAAATTCTATATTATTATATTTATTTAGGTCAATTTCTACTAGTTACCAAATTAATCCAAAGCACAATCATTTGATATTAAAAAATTAAAAATAAATGAGAATTTATGATTCCCCCCATTTTATTCAATGTTTCGAGGAACAACTACTCATGAATAATAGAATCAAGGATTAATCATCAACAAACTCAAAGTAAACTGCCCCATAACCTAACTATAGAAATCCACTATCAAGACATGCATGGAACTCATATATAAATTAGTGAAAACTCAAAAAAATAATCCTACAAAATAAAATATAATAAAGGTAATGAAGAGAATAGAAGAAGAGAGTACATTTAATTAAAAGAGTTTGATCCTAATAAACCGAGAGAATAAAACACCGAAAAGAAATTTATGGAGGGTGTTAAGAGAGCATGTGGCCAACTATGGTTTAATGGAAGAGAATAAAATTCAAATAAATGATAATAATTACCCATATTTATAGATAAGTCTCAACTAGTATCCACCATAACACAATGAACCCACTATGCCTGAGGTGCTCTTGGTGAAAGGGAGACTCGAGTTACATATTATTTGAAATGAAATACCCCTATGTAAATTATGTTTATTTTAAAAAACACATTAAAAGATATAACTAACACTATTTTGTTAACCAAAGAATGGAGAACAACATTTCGCTACCCAAATGAACACCATGGCTACCCTTTATGGCATAGAGGATACTCCTCAACCTTTTTAGGTCAACATGCTTAATGTTATGCCATGGAGAGCTCTAACTAACCATTTTATTTACACCTCATGTGACTCATATGAAAACTCAATTCACCACCATGATCATCATCCTAAAAATTTTATAGGTCCCCATTTTATATAGGGAATCCCCAAGACATATAGAGGCACCAAAACCTCCACTATAGGAATAGAGTTATCCCTGTTTTCCATAAGGAAATGATTTAGAAAAACACCTTACACTAAGGGTATTATAGACCCCCTAGTGCCCCAAGAACTAAAACAGTTGGTATACATGGGGATAGCCCCAAAACACTCACACACCATGCCATAAAACTCCAAAACGAGATCACTATGACCAACACCATGACATGATGAACATTCTAATGGATAAAAAATAAACTATCACCTATAAATCTTACAAAATCCATCTCCATGAATCTATTCCCTAAGAAAATGAAAATGGAGTGATTGATAAAACTAGGTCCTTACAAATACAAAGTCTTCATGAGTAATACAAGTGGTACAAGACCAGATATGAATATAATAAAATGCATTTCTAAATCCATATGATAGACAAGAACCCTCACAATACATGAAAACTATTAACCCATAATTGAGATAATATAGAATTCTATAAAAATAAAATACTAACTACCCTTATATGTAAAATAGATCCATGTAAAATAATCTAGTAATAACCAAGGGTGTATGTAGGGTGTGATATAAAATTCATAGTAAGACTACACAAAATTATTTATATATAACCTTTATAGAAATGAAATATAACCCAATAGTTTGAAATATATAAATGAAATTACACATTTTCAATTTTGAGTAAATTATGTTATAAGGGGGAATCACATTTAACATATTTTACCAAAAGAAAATAGATCATACAATTATAATGAAAGTTATATTAGTGCACTGAGATATAATTTAATGAAAATGGTTGTTTATATCAAAATCCATAGAAACGTCATGGAAGGGAACCAATAGGCCTATGGAATGGGAAACTTAGGATCCTTTAAGGTGTGTTATAGTTTAGTTTATGCTTATTTTTTTGTATCTTGTTAAGATTTATCCTTTAAAGGTCATGTTTTGAGGCAATAAGCTAGGTATGAAGCAACTAATTGCTGTTGGTGGGTGTTCATGATGTGACACCTTGTGTCACACTATTAAACGTTTGAGATAGGGATGCCTAGGGACTCCCCCATGATTTATTTCATGAATGTAAGGGTCTCACTATGAACGGGCTTTGGACAAATTAGCATAACCTGCGATAGAAGGGAATTACACCTTGAGCATTAGGTTCACACTATGAAATGACCTAACATAGAATATTAGGTACAAATTAATTCATAACATCCCCTACAACCGTATTTGACTTTCCCTTTCATTATCTTTGGACCGAACATGAACTAGGAGACATGAGTGGCCTCTATTTGTAATTTTTTTCCCTCTTCTTCCTATATCTTATCTGATTCAAGTTCCATTCATCGTAGTGGTTCTCTTTTGGAGAGTCTAAGATAATTCTAAATGTAAATATCTTTTTATGTTTGGTTTCTCATACTAGAATAATGGTTTGATGAATTCAGGTATGACCTGAGGGTTTTGATGTATAGGTATTGATATATGTGATGATTCTTGGAAATTGGACTCCATTACATTTGAGGTAGAAATTAATTACCATGTTCCAACTTTTATGTAAATATGTGTGAATTTATTGGCATGTGGATGAGTGTGTAGATCTATTAAAACTCTATTGTATGATTGGATTGGTATGTGGTTGTGTGTGTATCCTTGTGAAAAATCTTCTATATGATTTCATTGGAATTTACCAATGGGAACTTTGTTGTATGAATTGAAAGTTATTGTTGACATTTTATGTGGTAATCCATCATGAGATGGTTCATTCATTGAACAAATGGGGAATTATTTATAGGATTACATGGTGGCTATCCATTGGTGAGATGATTGAGTCATGGGATGATATGTATAACCAAGTTTTGATATTATTGCGGCTATCCACCAAGACATGTTTGAGTCATAATTTGAGTTTAGTGAACTTTTTTAGATTATGTGACTAGATTTATATGACATATCTTTCTTCATGATGTTAAATCAGGTAAGACTATGTTTCATGGAAGCCTGGTTAGCATAATATTACTGAACCAATTGTATGTTAATTAATTTTTTTTATAATAAATGCATACACCTTATATACATGTTCAAAACTTATGTTAATTATGTGTTAGTGGTGTCCTATTGGTTTTATACTCACACTCTTCATGGCTATATTGATGTAAATGGAGAGTTCTAGATTATGGATCCAGTGAAGGGAAAGGGCACTATGTTAGGTGGTGGACCAAAAGAAGCAGGGATGACTGAGGTGTTGTAGGGATAGGCTCTAGAACATTTTTCTTCCATTCCTTATTTATTTTCCATATCCTTTGTTTCCTTTTTTATATTGATCCACCGCATGTGGGGATCCAATTGAATTGATTTATGACTATAGAATTCTATCTTTTTATTTCATGTATTATATTATCCCTTGTTTATTACATTGTATTATTGATGATATTATTTTATTTTAGTTATTCATTATTTCTTCCATTGTAATTTCGATTGTTTTTTTCTTTTACCATGTAAATGTTATCCCCATGTTTCCACATAGAACCTTTGAAGTTCCCTCACATGTCATTTAATTTTTATGGATTATGGACATATTATAATTTCTTTTTATCCCAATACTACACTTCAAACAATGATGTATTTGAGTGGTAGTGCAGAGGTGAACCCATGAAGAGAGATTGGCCGACAAGGAACTAGTTAATTTGAAACCTTTATGTTGGAGTACTCATGAATTGGTTTGAGTTTTCGATTTAACTAATTATTTGGAATTTTATTTAGGGTTCATAAAGAGAATTGGGAAGATGGTAAATTTTAGGGTTTAGGGAAAACCATGATCTTAGTCTAAAATTGGCATAGTCTTAGGTCTTAGGATGTAAAGCGGTGCATAGAGCACTAGTTGATTATTGTCAAACTAACGATATCTACCTAATATGAAACTATTACTTGGTCTAGATATAGATAACATTCTAGATTCATTAATACTAGCTTCAATGAAATAATTTTTTATAGGCTAAATGTTATAGCCTGCTCAACTTAAATCTGGTCAAGTTCATTCAATTAAACTTCTAATGGTTAGGTTTGCCTAAAATAATTGAATAAGAACTTGTTTTGTATCCTAGTTACTAGACTTAGGGTTACCAAGTTTCAATTTAGAGATTAATTATATTCTTAACACCCCTACTCTCAAACCTTACCCTAAGTAGTTTATCCACTCATGACGGTAATAATAAAGATCAAACAAAGTTTTTTAGAATTTCTCAAAAAAATTGATAAAATTATTGACCTACAATAGTTTGAAATCATATATTCAATAATCAATTATTTTAAAATCATAGAAACTAATAAAAAAATCCAACACTTACTTGAAACCATAAACAAGTAATAATTTATGGGGAATCCACTATTGAACAGAAAAAAAAATGGAAGAAGGATATCAGAATAATAAAAGATGATGAAAAATATGACAGAAACTTTTAAATCAACAATTTTTTTTAATAAAAAATGGTAAATGGAATTTTCTTGAGTTGAGGTGAGGGAAAAATAAGAGATAAAACCAATGGAATACCAGAGAAAAAATGAAGTTCCATAATGTTATGCACTACTGTGCACACTCTGGAAAATAAATAGTAGGAAAATTACACAAGGTTTAAACTTCTCAAATAATTTAATCTAAATCCATGATTTTCTTCACATATTTTTGATCTAACAGAAATTTAATCCCAAATATTCAGGATTCATAGATGTGACTCATCTCACGACGTGTAATGGGAGATGAGGACATGTTTCTTATCATGAATTAAACATTATGTGGGAAGTGTCCTTTAAATATTACATGACGTGTATTGGAGGTTCAAATAATTTAATCATTTTATGAGTTTTAATTTCCTCATTACTTAATTCATGACTTCATGCATGTTTTGAATGTTTTCTACATGTCGTGTAAGTGATTCACAATGTGTAATGTCCACATTTGACTAGTTTTGAAAACCTTTCCTTAGGAATCTTAAAAAACTATTCTATTTAGAATTCAACTTATACACAGTGAATTATTATATAAAACATGAATAATAATTAATTAAATGACTCCAAAATGTATATAAAAATTCATATTTTCAAATTCCCCCACATGAACTATTTATTGTCCTCGAGAAAAAAGAATTTCAATATGGATTTCAAAATAATTTTTTAAAACAAGAAACATGAATTATAACTAGGAAAATTAAACTATGTGTAAGAAGAAAAACATAGTCCTCTAGAATCAATCCTACATAGAAAATAAATCATACCTCATAGTACAGTTATTTATTCAAATTATTAATCTTTTTATTACAAATTTAAAACAATTTCTTAAATTCTATTCCCATTTTACTATTTACCTCACAATAAATTTTCTCTCATCACTTAGGGTAAAATGTAACTGGAGTTATTCTCATACCATGAATACGTGTTCCTTACCACGATGATGGATTGGTTCTATCATAACCACTTTTTAAATAAAAACAAAAAATTAATCATGTGGGATTAAACAAAAAGATACAAACGACTCTGAGGTTGAGGGTAGGTGGGTAGAAAGTGAAAATCAGGATCAAAAGGAGGGTACACTCAAAAGTATAATGCATGAAAAAGTGGAATAGTTCAATATAATGGATCCTCCAAGATCAAATAGTGTCCATGCTCCAAGTATCTCGAAAATATATCTAAGAGTGTATCAAGTATGTATAAAAAATGTACTCTATTTCATTATTTTTCTTTTATTTTTATTTATTTTTTGAATGATATGTTTAGGTCAGATCTCACATCCATCCCCTGATCAAATACGATCCTTCAAGGGATTTATCAGTTCAAAAAGTGTGATTTTTTACCTTTTTAATACACAACCGAAAATCATTTTCTTTAAGTTTTAAAATTTTTCAAAGGAACACGGTAAGCCTAAAATTATGAAAATAAAACATGGATCAAAAATTATTTTGGAAAAGTAACACAATACATCTTCTCAATCAATACATCATGTGTCCATTAGTTGAATATTCCCCCACACATGTTCAAATAATAATCATGCATAACACTTAGAGTAGGGAAGGATGAGATAATTATCTTGAAATAGTCGTATCCTAAACAAAGTTATTTATTAAAGCTATGGGATAAATGAAGGTAAAATTCAAGGCGAGTTTTAGGAAACATTTTCTCAACAAAGATTACCTCAATAATATTAAATTTGTATTTTTTTTATTCATATCTACAATAAGATATCAATGAAAGATATTATATGTTTACATTCCCCATGTGTCACTGAAGAAATATTCTCAAAAAAGAATATGAAATTGTAGGCTCAGAATCCTCTCCAGAATGAGAGTATAAAAAGTTTCTATCAATCACCCATCATATAAAAAAGCATGTATTAAGATAATAAAAAGAATTTTTTTTAATTCTAATTAAATTATTAAACTGTGAAATCATTCTAAAAATTTAAATATGAGTAAAACATTGATTTCAAGAATTTACTACTTGATGTTTCCTTTTATTTAAATGGTTGTAATGGGTTTTCAGGTTTAAAGCCCGATTCTAATAAAATATATCTCTAAGATAAATGAAATTAAGTAATAATCTAAGTGTATTGAAAGTATAGCTCAAGAAAAAATCCCCCACACATAAAATGTGATAGTGTACAGACTATCATGAAAATCCTCAAGGGATAGATGTGATAGATATAGAATAGATAGAACGAAAGTGATATTTTGAAGATGAGTTTTGGGAATCAAGTGCTCCCTATATGAGGGTTATGAATTAGGGAAACTTAGTGAATATTGATTTAAAATTAGGCTACCTATATAATGTGTTATAAAGATAAATCCCACACAAATAAAAAATTAGACCACAATTTTGAAACTTGATAAGAGAATTATAATGGGAAGGTGAACACAATGGATAAGAGTGAAAGATAGCATATATTTTTGTTTCAGATATGGGGGACAATGAAGCTCAAGAATAATATATATGAAATTATAATGAAATGAAAACATAAATACAAGGTAAATGACTAAAAGTAATGGAAATAAATGAAATATGGGTTTCCCCCATAAAGTTATAACAAATACTTCATCAGCCAGATGGATGGACAAAAAATCAATCAAGTGTCGTCCATATTATTAGAATTTTGCATCCTCCTACATGAAATGGATGTTGTGACATTAATATCATGTGGATTCTTGGTGGTATTAACCAACTCCAAACTGTAATGGGCATGAATCTGGTGTGGCAGTAAAAGCACCAGTGCTCATCTTGGTGGTGACCGTTGCTGAGTATGGATCTCCAGTGAAAGCTCCTCAAGATAGTGCTTGACATCAGCTACATACTAAGTAATACATAGTATAAGGGATGATGACGATGTAATATGTGCATCAATAACCATAGAAATGGTAGAATATCTTGACATGACTTATATATTATAGTAATGAAATAAAAAATACACCAAGAAACAATTAGGAAAAATAAATATCCCATGTATATAATAAGTGAAATGATACATCAGTGAGATAGAATACAAAATGTTCAAAATTTGATCATCCATAAAGAGTAAAAAAATTTGAGGGGACTGGGATAAAGTAAGATTAATTAAAATAATTGATCTTCTCATTTGTATTCCTCTCCTGAAAAGAGGGTTCCTACAATTGGCCTGCCCGATCAACATCAAAAATAGAGGAAGGAGATGGATAATCAACCACTATAGAGGGTTTCGTGGTGCTAGAACCTATCTCTGTGGATAAAGTGGTGAGGTACCAATATAGAGTATGGACATGGATCTGGGAGTAGGAGTGATGAAAGGTTCCTCAAAAGATGATGGAGAAGCAGTGCCCATACCCAACCGGGCCCGCTCTACTAGAAACTCCTATTGGGAAGCAAGGCTTGAAGCTTAGATGAAAGGTTGAAATAGGTGGTGGCTAGTGCAGGAATGATGTGAGAGGATGGTCCTACTGGAGGTGCAAGCTAAGTGGATTTAGGCGATGAAGGGATGGTAAATGAGGGTCATGCAATGAATTGGGTTCATAGGTAATTACATATCTATTGAAGGTTTACCAAAATGTATTAGTGATAAATATAGAGGAAAAAATGGTTGGGTTGGGTGGTATATTGGGTGACTATGGTAGTGGTGGATGAGGAAGTGAAATGGGTGTGAGTAGGGGTAGGTATGGGAGCAGGAATGGTGATAGTGGAGGGATGGACAAGGATAGAGGTAGTAGTGGGGTGGGATCAGATGTGGAAGAAGCAGGTACTAGGTTGAAAACATAGTCTCCAAGTTCCTCGTTAATACCCTCAATGAATATAGGTTCCCTAACATAGATTTCATCATCCTTCTTCAGTAGCTTCGTCTTAAAAATAAGAATAAATTTGATTGACTCTATCAGACTAAGAGAGGTGAAGGGAATGGTGGGGTCAAAAATTATAAGATGCCAATCCCGATATGTGATGAAGGAACCACCCATAAACATACCTCATGTACAATATGAATTTTCCCTAATGTATAATGTGAAATGAGATTCCATGTTTATTGTAGGACCACTTATGGCACTGTTGAGGATGAGGAAATCTGATAGGTTGATGCTATTTCTAAGGATGACGCAGAACTAGAGGAAGTCATAACGATGGGTGATGATGGCATGAAAACCCTTTAGCGTTTGGCCGGTGGAAGATCCTAAAATTTAGGTGCTGGATCTGTAGGAGGGGTGAACATAGTCTCTGTATGTTCCATTGCAGGTGAAATAAACATGAGATAATGAGGAGGATGGGATGGTTTCAAGAGAGGGGTTCAGAGGTGGTTATGGTCAGGGTGAGGCGATGGAGAGGGATCATTCGAAGGGGAGGGGGTGGGTTGTGCATGGTGGGAGAGAGGATAAAAATAGGGTTAGTTTAGGAGTCATTAAAATTGGGTTTACAACATTAATAAGTAATGAAATTACATGATGTGTGATATTACACAAAATGTAGTTTTGGTTTTTTCACATTAGTGAACCAAATCCTCATCCTTTTCTTTTAGCATTCCCCAAGTTGTTCTGAGCCGTATTCTATCCCAATTTAGCCTATTTTGACCTATTTTGGGTTTCCTCTTAGTATCTCTTTGTTTAATGTTGAGATTTTGACTCATCAATTCTCAAATGAATTTTAATGTGATGAAACACCCCACATGAAATGGTTCCTGATATATCTTCAATCTTTGACCATTAACTTTTAAGGGAGGATTACATCTTTTCTAAAATTATATGGTCCCATAGGGTAATACATGTATAAACAAAAAGGGTTCTGACCATCTGGATTTTATCTTCCAAGGGAAGATATTTAATCAAGATTCTAATAATAATACCTTATTCCCTAGTGTAAATATTCATCATGTGATGCAATGATCATGGCATTTCTGGATTTTCTCTTTATAAATCAGGGAATTCTCATATGATCTATTCCTTATCTCTTTCATTTCATCTAACTACATCATTGTAACTTCCCCATATTTTTGTGAATCCAAATTCATCTTCTTAATTTCCAAAAACAAGTGATTCTCTAGTTCTACTAGAAAATGGAAAGGATTTCCTTTCACTATTAGGAAGGGGGCGATGCTGATGGGTGTTTTGTGTGCAGTGTGTATGCCCAGAGTGCATAATCTAACTTGAGGCTCTAATCCTTTTTATTTTTGTTCATGGTATTCTCAAGTATTTTTAATTTCCCTTTTTAATAATTCTACTTTCCCACTTTTTTGTAGGTGTTATGGAGTTCCTATGTTATATCAAATTCTGTACTTCCCCAGTAGTCATTTAAAAACATTATTTGTAAAACATTTTCTATGATCACTAATAATATGTCTATGAAATATGAATCTTGAAAACACATATTTCTCTATGAATTTCATGAAAATATCTTCTATTTAATGACTGGTAGATTCAGCTTCTATCCATTTTGAAACACAGTCAATGCCAAAAATGATATAGAACATTCCATGTGAATTAGGGAATGGCCCCATAAAATCTATTACCAAAAAGTATAATATTTTGACTTCCATCATCAGTTTTTTTTGGAATTTAATTTCTTTTCAAAATGGTTCTAGTTTGTTGGCATCAATCATAACTCGAACAAAAATTTATTGCATATTGATGGAGTGTGTACTAAAAGGGTCCACTTTGTAGTATTTTTTATATTGTGCATTCTGGTCCATGATTCCCTCTAGTTGGTGATGTGTGGCACATGTCTAAAAAACTTTGGATATCATCCTCTAGGATTCAATTCCACATTAATCAATCAACATAGTTCTCGAAAAGTAACATATCATACTAGTGGTAGTTTGAAGTTTTGACAAAAAATCTCCTCCGTTGATGGTAAGAGGGGTCTAAGTAGTGGTATCCCATATAGAGATAGTTTGAAATGTAAAAAAACCATGAGCATACCTTCATGTTTATGTTGAAAGGAGTTTCATAGGGAAATTTGACCTCAATGTCCAGATTGTCATTGTCCTTAATGGGGGGTAGTGGGAGTCTGAATAGATGACCAATGAAACCATTCTCCATCCTTATAATGTCTTTGAAAATGATTTAAAATTATTTCCATAATTGGATACACCGTATTAGTCTTGGATTTTCATCCTTTTTACTCATAAAATATTTCAAGGCAACATGATTAGTATAAAAAATAACTGTTGACAAAACTAATTAGGAGTGAAATTTTTTGAAAGAAAAGATTACTGAAAGGAGTTTATTTTTTTGGGTTCCATAGTTTACCTATAAATCATTTAATATGGGAATAACGTAGTAGGTAGGATAGAAAATGTTTCCAAATTTGTTTCCTAAGACAATGTCTACAATGAAGTTTCTTATGTCATATATTAACTTGAAGTCTTTTTCCTAGGTGGAATGATAATGTGAGTGGTCACAGGGATTTCATTAGAATGTTTTATGCCTGCTAACACTCTTCCTTGAACTAAAATGGAGTATCCTTGACTAATAAGTGAATCATAGGGTGGAAAACTCTCAAAAAGTATTTTATGAAGTGATGGTATATTCCTTCATGGCCTAGAGATATCATTATGACTTTAAGAGATGGTGGATCAGGTAAATCATTGATCACCTTGATATTTGTAGGATTAACTTCCATGTCATCCTTAGAGATTTTATTTCTAAAGACTATGCCTCCTAGAACTATAAAGTTTCATTTTTCTAAGTTTAAAACAAAACACTTATCTTCACATCATTTCAATACTAGTTCAATATTGCTTAATCATATGTTGAAGGATATTCCATAAAATGAAAAATCTTACATAAATATTTCCAAGAATTACTCCACTA
Source organism: Viscum album (assembly GCA_963277665.1). NCBI lineage: Eukaryota > Viridiplantae > Streptophyta > Magnoliopsida > Santalales > Viscaceae > Viscum > Viscum album. Next base: position 676,313,905 of record OY728123.1, read on the forward strand.
TATCATGGAATATTTGTGTCATACACCTTTGCAAGGTCAGTAAGTCATTTCACATACTGAATAAAATGTGTCAATAGTAGAATCTACCAAATAGACATTTGAATATTGTATTGGAGTAATAATATTGGTCAATTGTAATATGATTTTATCCCAAATATCCAATAAGGAAATAGTAGAATTCATTTTCTACATGACTCTATAGAATTTGATACATAAAGGGAAAGGAGAAATGATATTTTTGAGATATTGTATTTAAGATTCTTTAGTCCATGAAGACTCTCTATCACAATATGGAATAAGTTGAGATGAATTCATCTTTATCATTCTTTAAAATTACAAGGTAACATTTCTTTATGACTACATGGAGAGGAATCACACCCTCGCTATCCGAGATTGAAAAAATTATTCCATCATCTAGAAGTTTTAGTTGTTCTTTTTTAACTAACTCCTTTATTAGTGGGGTGAGTCACCTCTGGGGTTGGTGTTCGGGTTTTACACCTTCTTCTAAAAAAATATTGTGAGTGAATAATATAGGGATGATCCCTTTGATGTTAGGCACCCCTAGGAAATTAACTTCTTTTATTATTGTAAGAATTAAATCAACTCGTACTATTGTGTTTGTTTCAGTTCTGAGTTATTGATGACTAGTATTACAAATGTAGTCTCTAGAAAAGAATAGTTGAGTGTACTTAGGAGAGGTGTCAACTCCAGTGTTGGTGGCTGAATGACCGAGGGTATAAAAGGTGGGACAGTGTCCCTTAAAGGAGGTTTTATATAGTTTGTTTCTTCTAGGATATACTCATCCATTTCAAAAGGATACAGTTCATCACTATCATCCTTGATGGTCATGTAGTCATTCTTATCTTCAGTGGTAAAGATAGCTTGACAGTCAAAAGAATCAAATTTTTATTTTGTAGCTTTCAGTAGGTCGAAAAAAACATGTTCATCACCTACTCTGAATATAAGTATCCCTTGATTCACATCAACCAGTTCCTTCCCTATGGATATAAATGGTCATCCTAGGATAATGATAATGTATCCTTTTTCATACATGTCCAAAATGAGAAAGTCTACTGGGAAAATGAATTTTCAGATTTTGTCCAGAACATCTTTGAGAATCCCTCAATGATACATAATTGATTATTAAGCTAATTAAATTGCTGCTCTAGTTGACTTGAGTTCCTTGAGTCCCAGATTGTGAAATACACTCATTGAAATGCAGTTAATGTTATCTTTTAAGTCACATGAGGCTCTTCTAAGGTTTTTTATCATATAGTGCATGGAATTGAGAAACTCCCAGGATCTCTCATATTTGGTGGAATTTTCTACTGAAAAATACTAGGGAAATATTCATTTAGGTAAATTACTGCTAGGTCTTCCACCTTCCTCTTGTTGGATATATGTTTCTTGAGAAATTAACCATAGGCAGACATTTGAGAAATAACTTCATTAAATGGGATGTTGATGTGAAATTGCTTGAACATATCCAAAAATTTATTATATTTTCCTTAGATCCTTACTTGTCTCATTATTTTTGAAAAGGGGAGATGTGGTTTATAAGATAGTGGTGTAATATAAATATCCTCTTTGGGTTGATCTTTTGTTGGGGATTTTTAGGAGGATTTAATTCTAGAGGTTTCTCTTGATTAGTTTTATTCCCTCTCACATTATCTTCTTCTTCAATGACTATTTTAGGTTTCTTGGAATCCTATGATTTTTTCTCTTCTACTCTATATGTTTACTAAAAATCCAAAACTTTTATGCTCCTCTACACTACTGATTTTATCTCTTTCACTGGGTATGTCTTAGTATTACAATGTTGTGTACCTAGAAACCTATCAGACAAGTAATGTGATATTTTACCAATTTGATGTTTGAGATTTTGAAGGTAAGTCCTTTGATTTTTTATTTTTGTTTCATGGGCAGTCATCCTAGGATCGACCTTTTGAAGGAAGGCTATGTTATGATTCTCTAAAATTGATTGAACAGGAGTGTCTGGATATGGTGGTATTTGTAGATCCAATTGAAATTTTTGTTATCCTCTTGGAGGAAAATGTTGTTGGGGTACTTGTTAAGGTGTCCTCGGAATAGAATTAATATATGGATAGCTTGGTGGTCCTTTATTCCTAAGTGGTGCTTGACCACTTCTCTACTGTAAATACCCATGATTGTTTTGTGGTGACTATTGAGTCAGGTTCAATTTGTTGTAGTACATTGGTTGCAAGTATTGTTGATTTTTTTATTTTAAATAATGTAATTTCAATATTGAATTTGATTTCATCTACTAATACCCAAAAGTATTGATATAAAAGTAGTAAACTTCACACTTCATGGGATTTAATCACCATTACACAAGAAGGAGGGGGAGGTGGTGAAACATGTTGCTGAAAGGATTCCATATTCTTAGTCAAGCCTCCACTTATACAGTCAGATAAGTGTTTTACTCAACTTGGTGGATTCTGATCTAAGGTGGTCCATGATCACTTTGGAACAGAATAACATTGTGTGACACCCCAATTAGAAGTGATCTAACTACTCCAGCTGTTTTCAACATTAATCTTCCATCGACATAAACATCTAGTACTATGCGGGCCACAGATTGGAGACCTTGGTAGAAGGTTTATAGCTGAAGCCACACATCTATTCAAAGGTGTGGGAATTTATGAGTGAGTACCTTAATGATATCCTAGGACTCCTATGATTTCTATCCATCTTATTGATTGGAATTCCAAATTTCATTGTGTAGTATCTAGCTTCATCCTGGGGGAAAGTATTTTTACAAGAAAGTTTTGGCTAGATCATCCCAAGTCATGATGGAATCAGGAGATTGAATCTTCAAAAAATCCTTGAAATATCTCATAAGGAGAATGGGAATACCCACAATTAGATTTCATCATAGGATACTCCTTAGTTTCAAAAGGTATCATAGACTTCCAAGAAGTTTGATATGTTCTCATGGTGATCATCTCTTTGAAGTCCATTGAACCGATACATGTTTTGGATCATACTGATGAGTCCTGTTTTGATTGTAAATTTATTTTCCTGGATAGGAGGGCACAAAATAATGGGTGTGGTAACATTGATATATGACAATACATAATCCATAATGGTGTTCTCCAGTTACAATGGTTGATCTTTGTGAAGTGTTGGTGGAACATATTGCTTGTTGGGTGGGTTAAGACCTGTAGGATTGCTACAGCCTTCCATACTTGAACAACAGCCTACAGAAAAGGACCTTTAAATTTTAGGAATTAAGTTAATAATTTCGTAGGTTTCGAGGCTCCTTGAATGAGTAAGGGGGGCATGATTCATGCACTAGGCCAAAAGGAATAAGGATGCTGTGGAATCAAAAATAAATAAGAAATAATGAAAAGAGAAAAGGGGGAAATGTGAGGTAATCTCAGGTTCATGACAAAGGTTCCTATGCCAAAACACAATCAAAATTCCCCAAAAATGGTGCCAAAATTTAATTCCCACACATGAATTGTTTAATTTATGTGGGCTGTGGTCATATAAGAATTTATTTTTATCCCAAACTACACTTGCTACAATGATGTAGTAGAGTGGTCGTATGGGGTCGAACACATGATGTGAGATTGGAAGAAAAGGAACCAATGACTTTGAACACTTTATGCAGGATTCCTCATCAATTAGGTTGAGTTTGGGATTAAAAAAAATGCTATGTATTTATTTTTTGTTCAGAAAGAAAATAGGGATCAAGTTCCATTTACGTTTTAGCTAAAAAGGACAATCTAGGTCCTAACTTGAAATAGTCTAAGGGATTAGGTTGAGAAGTGGTGCATTGAGAACTAGTTGATTACTGTAAAAAAAACATATCTTCCTATGATGAAACTATTCTTGGGTATATATATAAATATTAACCTAGTTTCATAAAGCCTAGATTCTATAATTGAATGTTTCATGGGTAAATGGTTATAGTATCCTCTACTTAAATTAGGCTAGGTTCAGTCATCTAAACTTCCTATGGTTAGGTTTGTCTAAAAGAATTTATTAAAAATTAGTTATGTAACCTAATAACTAGACTTAGGTTTACCAATATATGATTTAGAGATTAATTATTTTTAGAACACCCATACTCTCAACCCTTACCCAAAGTGGTTTAGGAGATCAGGATGGTAATAATTAAGTCCAAATAAAAAATTTCACACATGATTGAAAAATTGATAAAACCATTTAAATGTGACAGTTTTCAATTGAATATTCAAGAAATAAGATGTTTTAAATTATAACAAGAAATAAACCAATCACTTACTTGAAATAGTAAAATCAAGAATGTAGGGAGAAACCGCTGTCGAACAAAAATGGATATGGAAGACAGATGTCAGAATGGTAAAAAACGATGAAAAATATGAATAATTCTTGTAGATCAATCAAAATCACATGAATTTATTAAAAACTGTAAATGGAATTGTCTATAGTTGAGTTAAGAGAGAGATAATAAAGAAAAACAAGAGATTACTAGAGAAAAAATTAAGTTCCAAAATGTTATCCGCTGTTGTGCACACTCTGGAAAATAAATACATAGGAAATTACATGACATGTGAACTTCCCACACCTTGAAATCTTGATCCATGATTATTTCTGCATATTTTTGATCTGGTGTGAATCATAGCCTAAATCTTTAAGATACATAGATTTGACTCATATCACGACTTTTAATGGGAACTCATTACATGTTTCTTCTTACAACATGAAATTTAAGTGGGAAGTGGCCTCTAGATATTGAAAGACATGTATTGGTGGTTCACATCATGTAATATATTCATGATATGTAATTTCGTCATGAATTACTTTACAAACTCATACATTCTTTGAATGATTTCTACATGTCATGTAAGTGATTCCCAATGTGTAATGTCCACTTATGGAATGTTTGGATAGATTTTCCTTAGGAATCTTGGAAACATATTCTCTAAAAAATTAAATATATACCTAGTTCATTATCAAATAAAACATGAATAATAATTAATTAAATGACTCCAGAATGTATACACAAATTCATCTTGTCACCTTCACTATTACACAACAATCTCTTATATATGGGGATGCATGCATGAGGTCATGTTACCCTTTATCCTGGACATGGTGATTCAATTAATGGTGTCACAAAATGTACTAGAGCCCCTATTTTTACTTTTTCTTTCTATGTGGTGTAGTATAATAGAGATTGGATGATTTTAAATCAGGTAGGGAAATTATTCTATTTCATTTCTAGAAATCATAATGTGGACCTCTGTGTTAGTAAGAAAGTGAGATTTCTTTTATCATTATGTGATTACTTTTTTTGTTCTATGGTTATTATTTTGTTGTTATATTTTATGGGATTCTTATCTTGGATGAATATAAAGAGTGGGAAAGTTCATCCATCATGGAAAGTCTTGTAGGTTCATATGTCATGTGATTTCTTAACTATAATTTTTATAAAATTTTATGTATGTAAATATGACTAAATGTAGGTTCCATAATAGGCTTGAGCCTTAGGTAGTAAAGGACTAGTATTCATAGTGACCATAGGTAGTCCCGTAGATTCTATTTAATAGTGTTGGAATATGCCTTCATGTTACTAAAATATTGGTTGGTTTATGATATTAAAATCATTAATGATTATTCATTGGTAATTTTAGAGATGCTTCCAAGATGATGTTCTATTATGCCGCTTAGGGACCCATGTAAGGAGGCTCTAAAGGTGGAAGACACACCTGTTTCACCAATAGATATACATGAGGGTGTGTCCATTAGTAATCATATAGTTTCACCAATAGTCTAAGTAGTGAACCCAATTCATCCTAGAGTTTTTCTCTTAGTGATTATTTAGGGAATAGGAGAACACACGATTAGTCCAATGATGGGGTATTTTTATCAAGACTTCCAGTTAAAACATCATCTAATATTTTAGGGTAAGGGAAGTCCTCAATATGAATAGGATTGGATAGATCTCATCAAAGGGATCATTGATCTGGTCATGATTCTGAATAATTAAAGGGCAAAGTTATCGACCTATACGATTATGGTACACACTAAGATGTTGTGGGTTATAATGATCTTATTAAAAAGAAAAAGGTTCTGAAAGATAAGATATAGAGAACCATACTATAGATACATTTATATCACATAAAATTTGAAGAATATTCCTTAAAAAATAGAAACAATACATGATAGGACCATATAAGTATAATTTATTTAGAAACTAAGAAACCTAAAAAACTGGTTCATAAGATATATTCATTGTCTCCCACATATTTTGTCATAACTAGACCCATTTTGGACATATCTTACTTAGTAACCTTTTTCATGACCCGGGGAAAAGAAACATACAAAAGGGTGATATTAGATGCTCAGTAAGGGTAAACAAGGGATATATCAATCATATCTTAATCATAAGACATTATAACATAACATTTGAAAATATTATCCTGTATATGGAAGATCGTGATATTATGCCATTAGACAAATCAAAAATATTCAAAAGAATCATTGAACATAATCTCAAAAGTCATAACATAAGAGATGAAATTTTTTTTCATACACATAAGCATATAAAATCATTTCATATTATTAATGTCTCATTTCCAAGACCGTCATAGCGGACAATGTCTATTACTAAACCGAGTTCACTCCTCATTCCAGCCATGTACTACTGAACTGAGACCATTTCCCATTCCATCCATATCTATATCATGAGATATAAATATATACCCAATCCATTGGAGGGATATATAGGTCCCAACCATATCATAATTAAATCATTCTTCTATGTTCCACAATATCATAAATCATTCATCACAACCCAAGGAATAAAATGGGTTTCTTTAAATATCATCCCACCATAAAATATCCATGAAAAAAATAGATTATATAAATAAAATTGCATCATAAACACAATAAATCCATATAATAAATATTTATGTCATACTTGAAACATAAACCTATTATATAATTCCATCTTATATGGAAAATAGTTTTGATATAACACTAGAAATTAATTCTTGATAAAATATCATTTCTTTTTAATAAACATTTCATTTTCTCAAAATGCCATGTCCTTTTAAAATAAATAGATTTATTTGAAAATAAACATGAAATAGTTTAAATTAATATTAATTTAAGTAAGGAGTAATTAAAACATAATAATACGCTCATGTCATATAAGTTAAAAAAACATTCTCCCCATACTTTTACTCAAAAAGTCAAAAAGTACCTTTTATCGAAAACAACAAAGGATTTATTTCATGTAGTTTAATAAAAATTCACCAATGGGTAAGATTGAATATACATAACTTTAGAATAATATATAGAAAAATTTTTAATAGAAAATTATGAAACATGGAAATGGATGGTAAATATACCCCTGTAAATACTTACGTATAAATGATCTCAGATAATTATGAGATTGCGATATTATATCTTACCTTATGTCTGATTTCCTTTTTATGTATCAAAACCTACTATATAATGATTTAAAAAATATCATTTATTTATTTTTGAATCATTTTTATTTTTATGATATCATATATGATCATATTATCATCCTTTTGTTAGTAACATTATTACTCATCCATCGGCTGTTAACTACTTTATTTTCGTAGTCAAGTTTTATCAGATAAGTTCTTGTTCCTATTCTTAAATTATAGTTATACCATTTAAATAATTATATAATATAATATATATCATATTTATTTATTCCATTAATTTATATAATCATACTTTCATGAAGATCATGTATAATGAATCACTTCGCATCGTGGAGACGGTAGGACGTACTAACACGCAAGGGAGGATATCATTCTAATAATTGTTGAATGGAATTGAAGTGGATAGTGTATAATATTTAATAATAAATACCCTTTTATAATAATAATATATAGTTATTATTTACATCATTATACCCATCCAAGTAATATGGTGGTGAAAAACATATTACACTATGACATGGAGATGGTAAGTCATACCTACACACATGTGGTGATTTCATTTTTCATAGGATGGATAAAAGATGGAATATGGTTTCTTCATAAACATAATAACATATAATTATATAAGTGATACTTGGGTTATAAATTTATAATGAAACAACTGAGGAATAATAGATAGAATAATAAATATGTTTGAAATAATCAGTAGTGGAGATTACATCTTCTTTAATGTGCTCCCTTCAAATCTCCTCTTAAAGCACTATATTTTGTCTTTGAAGAAGACCAGAACCTCTAAAATGTAACTAGGGAAGTTGATAATGGAAATGGGAAGGGTATGACCAATATTTAAGGCTCAAAGTGAAGTGAAGAGGTGTGGGAGGAGGTCCCCTTTTATAATTGAGATTAGGGACACTTTTGGGCTCTCAAAAATATTAATTTATAATAAAATCAAACCCCAATCCAAAAAGCCACAAAAAATGATCCAATTTCTAAGATTAGATAATATATGGTTTTAAAATCATCAGAAAATAAATTTTAGACATGTTTTGTTTGTCAATTTAAACCTTATCATTTTAATTAACACTTAGATATTCTATTTAATTTATTACTAGGGTAACAAATATCACAATATTAAAATGGTGAAATAATTATTTATTTGATGTCAATTAGACCATAACTGAATACCTTAGAACATTATAGACTATATAATAAATATTATGAATTTTTTTAAAAAAAATTGTGATATGTAAATAATTTAATAAAATGTTATTTTGATTAAAAATCAATAGTTTCAAATTTGACACTATTCAATTAATTGATTTATAAAAATATTAATATATCAAGTTAACTTTGAAAAAAATTATTTTAATATATTTAAAAGAAGTCATGTTCATTTATTAAGTTAATTTTACATATTAATTTTCCAAAATTATATTTATTTTAATATTTTTATTAATATTTATTTTATATTTTTTTTAATAAAATAATTACAAAAAATAGTTGTGTCTAATTATTTAATATTATTATTTTTTGAATAAAAAATAAAAATAAAATAGCATGAAAAAGATAAATACTCTATATTACCTAATAACACTTATAATTTAATACATCTTCCATAGAATTCTTCATTAAAAATGTTATACTTATTAAAATAGGAATTTGACAAGTTTATCATCACTTTAAATAAAATAATATAAGTGTAATAATATCTTCTATAAGGATCCAAATGGACAATAACTAGACCCTTATATGGTCATGGTAGATATATACTCTACCAATAATATTTGGTCAAGTGTTTAGGTCTTTTAATGGTTATTATAATAATTATTTTTTTATTTCTCATCAATCAAAAAATTTCTGCACCATTAAAGTATAAGTCATTAAGGTAATTATTTATTTCCTAAAAATTACTTATAAATTATAATGATAAATAAAATTATTTTATATTTGAAATGATTATTTCTAATCAAATCTATCGTTTGTATATCCTTATATTAAAAATGATATAGTCATTAAAATTTGAGTAATACATATTTAACTTTTCTTTAAATAAAATAAGTTAAATGGACTAATCTCATCCATGTGGCTTACAATGGACACAATTTGGACCCAAAGATGAATTAGGAAAAAAACTCATCGAATGATATTATTAAAAATGTTAGGAAAATTTCAGAATAATAATTTTACCCTTAATTACCGGATTTACCCTTTCACCGTATTAATAAAATTACCAAAGTTATTATTCATAATGCCCCAAAATAGAAGTAATCTATTTACATAATTTGGAATTTCTGATTCCAAATATGGAATCCATTTTTTCATAATTGAAATACCAAAATTTTTTGTAATTAATTTAAAATTAATATCATTTTTAGAAAGGGATAAATAGTTTAAAAAGTTAAAAAATTACAAAAGATAGAAATGTTTTTACATCTGAATTCAATGAAAAATTAATGATAATGACATAAATAATATTTAATTATAAAAATATAATATATTTATACTTTAAACTGGTCAATATTATAATTTTATTATATAAATTATTTCGATCAAAAAAAGTTTTTTCAATTAACATTTAGTGTATTTTTTCTATTCATCAAAACCTAAAAGTTATCATAAAAATATCAAAAATTCATACAAAGTAAATTTTTATGTCCTTATTCAAATGAAATTTTTTATGATTTCGTATAAAAAATATTAATGTGTTATAATCATAATTTAAAAGGGTTTTCCATTTAAAGGTGGAAAATTACACTTTTGAAAAATATCGGTTTTTATGCAATGAATAGTGTTTATTCCTATCTTAGGAAAAAACGCCTGCTAGATGAATATAAATAATGTTTTATTAAGTATATAACATATATATTTCATTAATTTAATTTAATATTAGTAATTCAATCAATTTATTAATACAAAAAAATTCAAATATATAATTGATATATATTTTTTCATAAATAATTCCTAGAAAAAGATTTCAACAAAAATTTTCATAAGTTAGTTATAGTTATCCCCGCTAACATAATGGGGAGGCTAAAATTTTCATTTTATACTAATGGAATATCGTTGTTCGTTTAAACTCACGGTTGCATGTAATTCAAGCTGTCGAAGAATTAAAAATATTTAAACAATTTCTTAAAAACATCCAAGTGTTACATTATACCCCCCATAAAGCTAAATTTCACTCTCGAAATTCTTCATTTGGAAAAAAAAGATGAGGATAATTTTGGCTTATCACATCCTCAAGTTCCCACATAGCTTTCTCAAATTGGTGGTTCCTCCATAAAACTTTAACCAAGCGAGTGGTATTGTTTCATAGAAATATTTCGCTATGATCTAGAATCTCTATTGGTTGTTCTTTATAAGAAGGATATTTCTCCAGCGGTGAAACTTCTAGGTTTATTACATGTGAAGGATCATGTATGTACTTTATTAGGAGAGATACATGTAACACATAATGAACTTGAGAGAGATTTAGTGGAAGCACTAATCGATAAGATACCTTCCCAACCCGATCCCAAATTTCAAAAGGACCGATATATCCAGGTCTTAGTTTCCCTTATTTACAAATCTCATTACTCTCTTCCAACGAGATATTCACAAAAACACATTATCACCCAATTCAAACTCTTGGTTTTTTCTTCAGTTTCCAACATAAAATTTTCTTCGACTCTAAGTTTCGCTTATGTGTGGTTGAATAGATCTAAAATTTTATGTCATTTCATCAACAAGATTAGGCCCTAAATGATTTGTTTCCCCAACATCATCCCTGTATGTTGGAGTTCTATACTTCTTTCCATAGAGGGCTTTATAAGGAGTGATCTGAATACTGGAGTGAAAGATATTTTTTAATGAAAATTCCACCAAAGGTAGGTGTTGATCCCAACCACATTTCAAATCCATAGATAAAGATCTCAAGACATATTCTAGATTTTTAATTGTCCTATCAGACTAAAATTATATCTAAGGATAATAAAATGTACTAAAAATCAACTCTGTATCCAGATACTATTGAAGACATTGCCAAAACATTGAGCTAAACCTCATATCCTGATTACATATAATGGAAGGTGGAACTCCATAAAATCTTTCCACTTCCTCTATATATATTCAAGAAAGCTGATCAAGAAAGAAATACTCTCTAATGGAAAGTAAGTGTGTCTAATTTATAATGTGATCAACTATAACGCATATAGTATTATATATTTAATATGTTTTTTAAAGACCAGACAAAAATCCATATTAATATTTTCCTATTTCCATTATGGTATGGGTAATGGTTGTAACATCTGATTAGATTTATTTAACTCATCCTTAACTAGCTATGAAACCAAGCACCAAGAGACATATTCAGAAACATCTATTTTCATGCCATCCCACCAGAAATACCATTTCAGGTCCCTATACATCATTGTACTTCTTAGATGAATTGATAATTAAGAACTATGATCCTCATCCAATAACTCCTTATTTAATTTTAGTATGCAAGGAATACAAATCTGGTTCTTGAACCTTATTATTCCATCACAATCAAGGTTTAATTCAGGAACATTTCTCACCATCTTTTGTAGCTCTACATATTACTTATACACCTACTTAATCATCACTTGTATAGATGGTTGAACTTTCATTTTAGAAAGATAATATTTTTACCATTCCATTAAAATTTTAGATCTATCCTTTGAAAATCCATAAATATTGGATCTTTTGTGATCTTCATCATGGATAGGCTAGAATGGTCCTTTTGACTCAAAGAATCTTCCTCCTTGTTCTCTTTCCCAGGGTGGAAATGTATTGAGCAGTTGTAATCATTAATCAAATCCAACCATCTTCATTGATTCATATTTAGCTCATTTTTTGTTATAATATACTTTAAAATTTTATGATCATTATAAATATAAAACCATTTACCATAAGGATAATTCCTCCATATCTTTAGTACAAATATTTCTGCAAGTAACTCCAAATCCCGAGTTGGATAATTTTGCTCATGGATTTTCAATTATAGTGAGGAATAAGCTATCACCATATTATTTTTCATGAGAACACAACCCATCCCATTCTCGGATTCATCAATGTAGATTGCAAACCTTTCTCAACTGTAAGTAAGTGTGAGTAAAGATGCATTTGTTTACCTTTTTTTAGCACTTTGAAATTCTCTTCACATTCCTTCTTCCACAGGAACTTAACTCCGTTCTGAGACAACATGGTGAGTGGATTAGATAATCATGAAAAATATTTCACTAAAAATCGATAATATCCAGAAAAACCAAGAAAACTTCATATCTCAATTACCCTTGTTGGTCTTGGCCAACATTCAATAACATCTATTTTTGCTGGATCTAAAGATATCCCCTTTCTTGAGATTATGTGACCAAAAAACGATACATTCTAAAGACAAAATTCACACTTGGTAAATTTTAGATAAATATTATCCTTTATTTGGGTATTTAGTACAATTATTAAGTGATAATAATGCTCTTACATACTCTTATAATTGATAAGAACATCATCTATAAATACTACCACGAACTGATCAAGATAGTCTCTAAAGACTCTATTCATTAGATCCATGAATATTTCAGGGGTATTAGTTACAACAGAAGGCGTAAATATAAATTCATAGTGTCTATAACTTGTACGGAATTCCATATTTGGTATATCCTCCTTCTTAACCATTAGTTGATGATATAATGAATGAATATCTATCTAGGAAAGGTATGGAGCTCCACATAGTTGGTCAAATAATTCATCAATGTGGGGAAGATGATATGTTTTCTTGGTAATGATCTTGTTAAGTTCTCGATAATCAATACAGAGTATCATTGATCCATATTTCTTCCTAAGAAATAGAATAGGTGTAACCAAAGGTGACACAATAGGGCATATGAATCCCTTTCCAATATTCTCTTGATGTTTATAATTCAATTGCTTCAACTTAATTGGGTCTATTATATAAGGTTTCTTTGAAATATGAATAGAAACAAATAAGAGTTCTATTGAAAACTCAACCTCAAAATTCAGTGGAAAATCATACAGTTCTTCGAGAAAGATGTCATCAAACTCTCATACAATGGGTTTATTAATAATTGGGAGTTTCTCCCCAACCATTTGATATAGATAACCATTATTTATAGGAATCAAGAATCATAAGATGGAATAAATTTCTACTAGAATTTCATATTCATCCTTGCATTAATAGATGATCATAGATTGATCTGGAATATGAAATGTGACTTACCTTGAAAATTTATGTGATCTCCATACAGAGAATGACAATCCATGCCAATAATCACATCAAATTCAATTATAGAAAGGATAACACGTTTTTTAGGAAGCAATTTCCCACAAATGTCACCTAGAGAAGAATTATAAACATTTGATGTGATCATTTTTACATTACTAGTTTTCATAGATAACTCAATATATAATTGTTGAGTTAACATTGAAATACACTTAGAAAATTATTTAGAAATAAAATAGTTTGTGGATCCCGAATCCAATAAAACATTTTCTACTTCAAAGTGGATGGTAAGTGTACCTTTGACCACTAAATTATCATACTCAACATCACCAATAGTGATTTCATGTGACTTTACTTTTCTATTTGGCCTTAATAGTTTGCGAACATCTATCGTCATCAATAACCCTTGAATTAGGGCATTGATTGATATAATTCCCAATTTCCATGCACTTGTAACATTGAAGTGCATGTGGTTTATTCTATGTAGGCTTTTATTTATTCATGTCATTAGATATTTTTTCCCATCACATTAGTATTCAAATACCCAATGACCTTATCTCACAAAATTAAAACATTTTTTAGTCCCTTTAATAAAATTTACTCCATGTTTCTTTCCACACTTTGAACATACGGAAAACTCATCTTCTTTTTACTGTGGTGTTTATATTTTTCCTTGAATACCATTTTTATCTTCTTATCAAACCCATAGGAAAGATGGGTTACTCCATTATTCATCTCGACCTTTTGATCACATATAACAGTTTCCTCATAGATATTGAATTCTCTTAAGGATAATTACCTTCGAAGACTTGGTTTTAAGCATCTAAAGAATCAATCAATTTTAGTCTTATGTTGGATAATAATTATAAAATCTTACCTTGAAAGTCTTGTAAAAGTTTCCTCATAGGTACAAATGGATTCATCATCCTTTTTCTTAAGCTCAAGTATCTCCTTATAAATCTATGTTAGAAGAATGTGAGTGAAGTTCTTAATGAAAATTATGTTCTTGAAGTCAACCCATTCCATGTATTCCATTTCATCTATTTTCCTTGTATTCTGGGTAAGGTTCCACTATTGATCATATTCACCTTCCAAATGATATAATTGTAAGATGAATTTAACATGTTATGAACATTAGTGAATTTATAATATCCTTTTAGTGGTACTAATAAATTTTCAGCCACTAATGGATCAAAAGACCGGCTGAAAGGACTATACCTCATGAAGGACTCAACATAATTTTTTCCCTTATTTTCTCATTAGTATATCCTTCATGATTCCTAGATTTAGAAAGTTTTGTGAGAAAATATACAATATTTTTAATTCCATATCCAATAAAAATTGGTTGCTGATGATGATAATCATTTCATTTCCCATCGCATTCAGCATTAACATGGTTCGTCCTGGTTCCATCCATTGACTAAAACCAAGAAACATAGTGTGAGCAACACTAGACATAATGTTAAAGCCGCATAATCCATAATAAAATTTAAATTTAAGACACCTAAGGTATTATCCTAGGTTATTCATGATCATTTATAAAACACTATGATTGTAAACTACACTCTAAAATATCCTTTGTGTTCATAATAATGTTTTATCATCCATGTATCCAAAGGTTAGCTATACCTTTCCTCGGATACCAACTATAAAATACAATAATTTAGATACATTAATATTTATTAAATTCTGAATAATATTCATTACAAAATATAACAAATCCATGATAGGAACATAGAGGTATTGTGTCTTTATAAACTGGGAAACATAAACAACTAGTTCATAAGAAATATTCTTTGTCTTCCACTTATTTCATAATACTTAAACCCCCTTTTGACATATCTTACTTAATACCCATCTTCAAAACATGGCGAAAAGAAACATATTAAAGGGTCAGATTAGATTCTCAATAAGGGTAAATAAGGGAGATATTAATCATATCATAATCATAAGAAATAAGAACATAACATTTGAAAATATTATCCAGTATATGAAAGATCTTGATATCATGCCACTGGATAAATCAAAAAAGTTCCCAAGAATCAATGAACGTAATCCCAATAGTTATTAAATAAGGCATGTAATTTCATGGTATACACATAAGAATATAATATCATTTATTATTAATCAAGGATCATTTCCAAGACCATCATAGTGGATAGTGTCCATTACTGAACCAAGTTCACTCCTCATTCCATCCCTGTACTACTGAACCGAGATCATTTCATATTCCAAACATGTCAATATACTGAGATATGAATATTAACCTAATGCATGGGAGGTAGATATAGTTCCCACCCATCTCATAATGAAATCATTATTACATGTGCCACAATAAACTAAATCATTCATCAAATCCCAAGGAATAAAATGGGTTTCTTTAAACATCATTCCACGATAACATAATCCATGTAAAACAAATGGAATTAATAAATAGAATTCCATCATAAAAAAAATCAACCCATAGAAACAATAAGGATATTATACTTTAAACATAATACTATTAGATAATTCCATCTTACATTTAAAATAATTTTTGATATAACACCTGAAATTAATTCTTGAGGAAAATATCCTTTCTTCTTAAAAAACGCTTTATTTTATCAAAACTCCATAAATTTTTTTAAAATAATTTATTTGAAAGTAAAATTGAATAATATAATGTAATATTCATGGAAATAAGACATCATGAAAACATAAAATTACGTTCATTCCCTATAAGTTAAAAAAACATACTCCTCATACTTTTTCCGAAAAAGTCAAAAGTACCTCGTATTGAAAATGATAAAAGATTCATTTCATACCGTTTAATAAAAATTCACTGATAGGTAAAATTGAATGTCTATAATTGTATACAAATATAAATAATATTTATGAATACAAAATTAGGAAACATGGACATGGATGATAAATATACCCCATTAAATACTTTCTTATAAACAATCTCATATAATAATGAGATTGAAAAATTATCCCTTACCTTAGGTCTGATTTTCTTTATATGTTTCTGAAAATTAAATATGATGATTTAAATAATTTCATTGAATAATTTCATAATCATAAAAACATTTATGACATAATATATTATCACATTATCTTCCGTTTGTTAGTAACATTATAACTCATGCATCGGGACTCAAATTAGTTATTTTCTTACGCATGTTTTTTTGGTAAAGTTATTGTTCCTATTATTAAGTTATATTTATATAATTTAAAGAAAGATATAACATAATATATATAATATTGATTCATTATACTCATTTATATAATCATTCTTTAATTAATATCATTTATAATGAATTGCATCACATCATAGAGACGGTAGACCGTACCTACGCACGAGCGACGACATCATTCCCATAATTGTTGAACGTTATTGAAGTGGATGTTGTATAATATTTTAAAATCAATATAATGTTATAATAATCATATATAGTTATTATTCTCATAATTATAACCATCCATGTAATATGGTGGTGAAAAACAGATTACCCCACATCATGGAGATGGTAAGCCGTACATACAAACATGTGGTGATTTCATTTTTCATTGGGTGGATAGAAGATAGAATATGGTTGTTTCATAATAATAATAAAACATGAGAATATAAGTGATAATGGAGTTATTACTTTATAATGAAAAAACTGATGGAGAGGAAGTATAAGAAGAAATAATTTTGAAAGAATTTCTAGAGGAGATTACATCTTCTTTGATGTGCTCCCACTAAATCTCCTCTTAAAGCATCAGAGATGGTCTTTGAAGAAGACCTGAATCTCTAGAATATAACTATGGAAGTTTATATAGGAAATGGGTAGGGTATGGTGGATATTTAAGTATAATATTGAAGTGAATAGGTGAGGTAGGACGTTCCCTTTTATAATTGAGGTGAGGGGCACTTTTGGGATCTCAAAAATATTAATTTATAATAAAATAAAACCCTA
Source organism: Viscum album (assembly GCA_963277665.1). Lineage (NCBI taxonomy): Eukaryota > Viridiplantae > Streptophyta > Magnoliopsida > Santalales > Viscaceae > Viscum > Viscum album. The sequence goes on from OY728123.1 coordinate 676,331,520, forward strand.
TATAAAAAACTCTTAAATGTACCAATTTTAAATATGAGATGAGATAGGGCGGTGATATCATGCTCCAATAAAATTTAGAAAAGTTTTTCGCTCAATTTAAACCTTATCATTTTAATTAACCATTATTTATTCTATATAATTTTTTACATGGGTTACAAATACTTCAATATTAAACAGGTAAAATATTTACTTATTTGATGTCAATTAAATCATAAATAAATACCTTAGAACATTTTAGACCATATCATAATTATTATATATTTTTTAAAAATGATTTATGATATTTAAATAATTTAATAAAACATTATTTTGATAAACAATCAATAGTGCTAATTTTGACACTATTCAATTTATTGATTTATAAAAGTATTAAGATAACAAGTTAACTACAAAAAAATTATTTATTATATTCCTAATACGTCATGGTCGTCTATAAAATTCATTTTATATATTAATATCCCAAATTATATTTATTTTAATATTTCTAATAATATTTATTTTATATTTCCTTAATAAACTAATTACTACAATAGTTTTCTATAATTATTTAATATTTGTATCCGTTGAATAAAATTTAAAATAAAATAATATGAAAAATATAAATCCACTATATTTCATAATAATACTTATAATAGAATATATATTGTGTATAATCTATCATTAAAGATGTTATACTTAATAAAACATGAAGGTGAAAAGCTTATCATCACTTTAAATAAAATAATATAAATGTAATAATCTCTTCTATAAGGATCCAAATGGTCAATAACATGACCCAAGAATGGTTATTGTTGATATATAATTGATGATTCAAGTGTTTAGGTATTTTAAGGGTTATTATAACTTTAATAATAATCATTTTATTGATTTCTCATCAATTAAATAATTTATGCATCATTAAAGTATAAGTCTTTAAGGTAATTATTCATTTACTAAAAATTAAAAATAAAATATCATGATACATAAAAACATTTTATATTTAAAATTAGTATTTATAATAAAATTTACCTTTTGTATAACCTTATATTTAAAATTATATAGTCATAAAAATTTGACTAACACATATTTAACTTCTCATTAAATAAAATAAATTAAATGTTCTAATCTCATACATGTGGCTAAAAAAGCACACCATTTCTATCCAATGATGATTTAGGTCAAAATAAACTCATAACATATTGTTAGGACAAGTGTTAAGGTAATTTTATATTATTATGTTTACCCTTAATTAACCGATTTACCCTTTTACCGTATTAAGAAACATTACTGAAGTTACTATTAATAATGGCCAGAAAATAAAAGTAAGATATTTACATAATTTGGAATTACTAATTCCAAAAATTAAGTCCATTTTTCATAATTCTAAGAATATAAGTTTCAGTAATTAATTTAAAATTAATATCTTTGTTGGAAAGAGAGAACAAGTTTTAAAAGTTAAAACATTACAAAATATTGAAATGTTTTTACATCTGAATTCAATGTAAAGTTAACGCCATTGACATAAAACATATTGAATAATAAAAATATATTATATTTATAATTTTAAACCATTGAATAATATAATTTTATCCTATAAATTATATCATTGAAAACAGTTGTTTTCAATTAAAATTAACTGGATTTTAACTATTCGTCAAAACGTGAATGTTTTTATAAAAATATAAAAAAAATCATTAAAAGTAAATTTATATATCCCTCTTAAAAATAAAAATTTTATGTTGTCATATAAAAATTATTATTGTGTAAAAATATTAATTTATAAGGGATTCACTATTAAAATGTGGAAAATTACCTTTATGAAAAATATAGGTTTTATACATTGAATATGCTTTATTCATACCATATGAAAAAGATATCTATTGGATGAATGTAAAAAATATTTTATTAATTATATGACATATATATTTCATCAATTTAAATTACTAATAGTAATTCAATCAATTTATTAATACAAAAACACAAATATATAATTGATTTATATTTTTTTCATAAATAATTTGTATCCAATGAATTCACCATACATTTTCATAAGTTAGTTATATTTATTCCCGCTAATGTAACGTCTATGTTAAAATGGTAATTTTATACTAATGGAATATCACGCTTCATTTAAACTCACGGTTGCGTGTAATTCAAGCTATTGAAGAATTAAAATTATTTAAAATATTTCATGAAAAACATCTGGGTGTTTTAGAATACCTTGAAGGACCTTTGTTTTGAGGAGTTATTTCCTAAGATGTTGAGGTTTTATTTAGAATAGAGTTACATGTAGCTTTAGTCAAGAGTGATATTGGTATTCATTTATTTTTCTCATTATATGGATTTTCTATATTTTTTACCCTTGTTAGTTGGGAATGGGGACTAAACGGATTAGAAGTTCAAAATTGGAATATGACCTGCAGTGATGCTTAAAATAAGGAATTATGACTTGACATCATATCCACAAGTTCTTCATAAGGTTCTAATGATTGATAAGGTTCTAGAAGAATATAATGTCATAGGAATCCTCATTTTTATTAGAATAACGAGTGGCCTATATAGTGGTATTGTGGGTACTTTTTCTAGTAGTAAGAAAAAGTGATTTGAGGAGATGTACTAGGGTGATGAGTGGGAGACAGAGCTCAGAAGGCATTTTTCATCTCCTTCCAAGAGAGGAGGTCTACCTCAATGATTCCAGTGCATGAAGAGGGGTAATCACTAAATGTTCTATACTACTCCACCTATAGATATCCATTTGGGTGGTAATATGGGGAACCTACATTGATTTTTATCAAGGATGTTATAGAGAGATTTGGGAAGAGATTCTCAGAACACACATGCCTCAAGGGAATGGTTAGTGGACCTTAGACTAATAGACGTGATACCATGGGATGGTTGGGCCATGAAGTGGGTCAAGAATCTGAAAAACTGTTAAAAACTACAAAGCAATTGGTGGTCTAGGTGAGCCATAGACCGCATGAGAAAGGTAGTGGGTCTGATGTTGGTAGATTTTATGCACTAGGTCAGGTTTTGACTAACACAAATGTGGGACCTTTAACAGTAAGGTGGACTGGTCTGATTAAGTATATGATTTTTACTACATTGTTTGATATATTATATTCTCACTTGTTTATTTTTTTCCCAATTTATTAATGGCTTTGTTTTTTCCTTAATGTTCTCCCCAAGATTGTTATCCCTTAACACCCCTCATGGAAAAGGATAGATTGAATCTATAACTACTTGGAATTTCCCATATAGGTTATAATATATTAACATCAATGTGATTTCATGATTTTGAAGATGAAATGTTTTTATGAATTATTTGGAATGGGAAGGAGGATAGGCTTTCAATATCACATTGACTACTATCATAAGTGTTCTTCCTTTACCTCCCTTAAAGAGAATGTGCATTTTTAACATGAGAGTGGGGATTAGTGGAATATAGATGGGACTAAACCATAGAAAGACCAGGACCAGTACAACTCTAGTAGTAGGCATAAATCTCATAATGTACTGGTTAACCATTCCATCCAATCATTCTTCTATGTTGAATCATTTTCTAAAAATATTCATAAAGGATTTATCGATACTTACTCCCAATAGAGGAATTGAATTTGAGAATGTGTAACTACTCAATATTTTATGATAAGTATTCTTTTTAATTTATTTTATTTCATTTGTTTTATGCTACAACAAGACTATATTTTTCTATACGCAACATTGTATTAGCTTGCAGTATACGCAACACTATTCTTAGATTGTGTTACACACAATTTCAAGTTCGTTGGATAATAGTCATTCTACGCAACGTTGAGTGTATATATATATATATATTCAATGTATAAATGAAAAAATGGTTGGATTCTGTTATAAATAAATAAAAAATAAGTCTTGCACAACACGCAACCCAAACATGGCTTGCATTACACGCAATACCAAGTTTCACTAAACAATGATATATTGTTATAATATTATTATGGACTAGCCGTTATGAATAGTATTAAATACATTTTTAATTTTATAACATTATTATTCATCTTATAAATTTTCTAAAACATTTTATACGAACAAAAAAAAATTGGGTAAAATAAGTATTTTTCCAAAAATGCGGTTTTACCGCCTTTTGATGTTGCACCCACATTAAATATAGTTTTTAACATGTTTATAAGTTCAATTTTACAAAATAAACTTTTTATTTTGAATCAGGATATAAAAATTTACATTGGATAATGTTTTGATATTTTTCTAATAACTTTCATATTTTAATGAATAGTAAAAACACGCTATATTTTAATTAAAAACAACTTTTTTCATCGTAATAATTAATATGGATAAATTATAATATTGAATGGTTTTAAAGTATAAATAGAATATATTTTTACCATTTAATATAATTTATGTCATTAGCATTGATTTTACCTTGAATTCGTAGGTTAAATCAATTTAATCTTTTGCAATGTTTTAAACAAAAACCCGTTTTCTTTCGACAACGAGATTACTTTTAATTTAATTTCTGAAAATTTTTTGTATTGAATTTGGAAAAATGGATTCCATATTTGGAATCAGTGGTTCCAAATTATGTTAATAATCTACTTTTTATTTTTTGGGCATTATGAATAGTAACTACGTTAAATTTTATTTACCATAGTTGAAGGTAAATCGGGTAATTAAGGATAATATAAGATTATAAAATTAATCTAACACCTGCCAAAATTCTATTGGATGAATAAAAGTTGACTAAAATCACCTAAGGGTTGGAATAGATTCATTCTATGGACTTTTTTCCTTGAAAATAATTTAATTATTATTAAAACCAAAGAAAGTGACAACATGTCACTCTCTTAAATCTTATAAGTATATTAATTTTAATGCAGTGATAAAATTAATGAAACTACGAACATGAATATTATACAGAAAGATAATAAAATTATCTACATCATATGAATTTATTTATAATTTTTAGGGATTAAATAATTATCATTAAAGGTGACATAATAGTTATGTTGAAATTATTTTATTAAGAGAAATATCAAATAAATGGTTTTAAAAATATTAAAATAAATATTATATGAACTATTTAATGTGATCCACTAATTTTCTAGATATATATTACATGTTACGAATCTTTTAAATATTTTAGGTCGAACATATCTTCTGTATATTGTTTATTTAAATTCAAATAAATGAATAGTGTCAAAATTGACACTATTGTTATTTTATAAAAATAACATATTATAAAATTGTTTAAAAATAAAATAAAAATTTAAAAATTATAAATTTAAATTTATATGGTCCCAAATGTTATAAAGTATCCAATTATTGAAAATTCACAACAAATAAGTAATTATGTTTAATAATATAAAATTTAGAATGTTATTACCACAAATAAAATTAAATTGATTAAATAAGGATAAATCAAGATGATAATGATTAAAATAAATTCTTAATATGTCTAAATTTTATTGGTGGATGATATTACAACCCTATATCATCTAATATTCTGATTTTATTAATTTTTGAAGTTTTTAAGTGGGGTTAGGATTTAATATAAATTAATATTTTCTTATATTTCCAAAGGTGCCCCACTCCTCCCTTATAAAAGGTCACCTCCTCCCTCTCCTTCTTACACCACTTTGAGCGTTCAAGCTTGGCCAAACCCTGCCAATATCTTCTCCACTTCCCTAGAAATATCTTAGAGGTTATGGTCTTCTTCAAAGACCAATCGTAGTGCCCTAAGAGGAGGTTTCAAAGAGACGTGTCGAAAGAAGAGGTAATATCTGTTACCAATTCATTCAACTTTATTTCTTCTTCTACTTATTCTTCATTAGTTATTTCATTATGAATTAATAAAATCAGTATCACTAATATAATGATATTTTATTATAAGTATGAAACAACCCTATTTCATTATCTATCCATCCTATGGAAAATGAAATCACCGCGCGTGCGTACGTACGAAATACCGTCTCCACGCCGTGGTGTAATCTGTTTTTCACCAACACCATAAATGGATGGGTATAATTGTGTAATTAATAACTATATATGGTTATTATAACATCATTATTATTCTGATATGTTATATCATCCACTCTAATTCTATTCAATAATTATGGGAACGATATCATCGCTCGTGCGTATGTACGGATTACTGTATCCACGACGCGATGAGATTCATTCTCCATGTTAACCATACATGAATGATTATAAAGTTTATATAATGAATGATAATTAAATATATGACACAATAATTCTTCTATATTTATGTACATATATATGTATTTCATCTATTTAGTTTCATTCAATTCAATAAGGAAATGAAAATAGCATTCATGCATACGTATGACCTACCTTCTCCATGAACGGTGTATTTCTTTCCATTTATCGATCTATTATATATAGGTATATTATTAATATATATTATATATAAATCATTTTTTATATTCTGCAATAAAGTAATCATGATCTAAGTAATCAAATGAATAATTACAAGTCAAAACACGGACGTCAAATGAAACGATTTTACCAAAACGCTCTTTAACATGGAATTTACAAAAGAGTGGGTAATATAAAGTCATAAGTGAACCATATATGATATCATAACAATGAATATGATTCTGTAATAAGTCAATGACTTTATTTAAATCATTATACAGAAGGTTCGGATACATATGAATCATATCATACATAAGGTAGTGGATAATTATTCTAATCTCATTCGTATCTGAGATTGTTATTCGTAAGTATTTACTGGGGTTATGTTTATTATCCACGTCCATATGTTCTAAAAATGTTTTCATAAAATTATTACTTTTATTTAATGTATGTTTAAATTCCTTTTTACCCATTTTTGACTTTCACTACATGGTGTGTAAGGAATCTTTCTTTTATGAGGTACTTTTTGACTTTTCCGGAAAAAGTACGAGAAGAATGTTTTTTTAACTTATACGACATGAAAGGATTTTTATTGTTTTATAAAGCCTTATGTTCATGAAGATTCCTCCAATAGATTTCATGACTATTTTCAACAAAATCCTTTTCTTTTAAAATTGCATGACATTTTGTGAAAAGAGAATGATTTTGAAGAAGAAAGGATATTTTCCTCAAGAATTCATTTCAAATGTTTTATCAAAACCATTTTTCATCTAAGATGACATTATTTCATATGTGTATGTTTCAAGTATAATGTCTCTATGATTTACATGGTTTCAATTTTCTTATTATGAAATGATATCCATTTCTTTTATGTGGATTATGTGATGATGGGATGATGTTTATGAAACCCATTTTATTTGTTGGGTTATTATTAACGATGTATGTTTATTTTGTGGCACAAGTAAGAATGATTTCATTATGAGATGGGTGGGACCTATATCTCCATCCAATGCATTGGGTAAAGATTTATATCTCATGAGATAGACATGGCTGGAATGGTAAGTTAATCTGGTTCAGTGTTATAGGACTGGAACGAGGAGTGAACTCGATTTAGAAAGGGACATTGTCCACTAAGATGGTCTTGGAAGCAATGCCTTGGGTACTATGAAAATCATATCATGTGCTTAATGGTTGACACAATTACATGTTTTATTCCCGTTCTATTTTATCATGATTTATGTTCCTTTATGCTATATCTCTTACGTACTTCCATGATTTATGTCTTTGCTCAAGGTTTTGATGTTTAGATTTTATGTTCAAGTTTTTGTATTCAAATGTGTATGGATTGTTTTATGTTCTCTATGCTTACCCTTACTGATCATTTGAGCTCACCCTTTATATGTTTTCTATTCCCCTGGATATAAATAAAGGTTTTAGGTAAGAAAACAAAAGGGGGAGATTTTTATGTAGATGTTGAAGATATTTCACCACGATTATAAGATTATGTTCCGAGTTTCCAAAGACACTAAACTATTACAGTCCTTGTGTGTCTGTTTTTGTTATGTACTAAGTATTCCACAAAAGTAATGCAATGTCCATGTACGTTAAGCTTTGGGTCTCTATAGTTGGTATTAGAGGAAAGTTTTAGTCAACCTTTGGAAACTAGGATGTGAGAACTTTAGTGAAATCCCTAGTGATATTTCTAAGGTATGTCTAGGGATGTCCCTAAGGTTAAGTATAAGTATAGGTTATATTACTAGAATTATGGTAACGATCTAAGAATTAAACCTAATATGTTAGATATTTAAGGTACTCCCCCTTTATTATATTGTTTTCCCTAGCATGATTTTTGCCTCTCACACTATTCTTTTTGGGTTTTAGACGATGGCTGGAACCCGAACGAACCGTGTTGATCAATGTAATGGAAAATGCAATGATTGTACTCCTGAACAAACAAATGTTATGGGAGATAGAGTGAAAAATATTATTTCTATAATTACACAAGCTATGAATCATTCTGGACATCCAAATGAGCAGAGAAGGGAACAATATTCTATTGAGTCCTTCATGAGGCAACGCCCACATTATTTCAGTGGGTCTTATGATCCACTTGTTGCTAAACAATGGATCATTACCACTGAAAAGATATTTTCAGTTTTCAAGGTTCTGAACATGATAAATTCATCTTAGCAGTATATCGTTTGGAAGGTGAAGCTGATCAATGGTGGAATCTTATCAATAATACGAGGCCAAGAGATGAAATTGAGTCCATGGAATGGGACGAGTTCAAGAACTTATTTTTCAATAAGTACATCCCTCATATTCTTCGATCAATGATGGAGAAGGAGTTTCTTGAACTAAAGCAAAAGGATGATGAATCTGTTAGTATATATGAAGCGAATTTTACAAGCCTTGCAAAGTATGCATCTCGCTTTATCATCCAACCTGAAAGTAAAGTTGATTGATTATTTAGTGGCTTAAAACCAAATCATCGAAGGGAATTATCTATAAGAGACTTTAGTTTCTATGAAGAAATTGTGCGTTGTGCTATCAAGGTAGAAATGGAAGTTGGTTTTACATATCCATCTCATGGTTTTGACAAGAAAAAAAGATGGAGTTCAAGGAGAAATCTCATAATAATGGTGAAAAGAAGATGAATGTTTCCTTATGCTCAGAGTGTGGAAAGAAGCATGGTGGAAATTGTCTTAATGGGACTAGAAAATATTTTAAGTGTGGAAAAGAAGGTCATCGAGCAGTTGAGTGTCGATGTAATGGAAAAAGGGTTACTAATGATAAAGAAAATACTACAGAGAACGTTCCACCAACACTTCAATGCTTCAAGTGCAATGAAATGGGGAATTTTTATAATCAATGCCCTAATCCAAGGGTTAATGATGATCAACATGATAAACCACTTAAGGAAAAGGACAAAGGGAAGTCACATGCGATCACTATTGGCGATGTTGAATATGACAATGATGTGGTGAAATGATTAAGTGTTTATGTAATGGGATTCCAAAATAATGTTTTATATAGTATCGTGGAATATTAGAATATTTATGTATTGGTCTATTGTGGTTTTCAATAATTTTATGGTACCGGTGACCATGGAAAGTGATTGAGATATTTTTGGAAAGAAGATGATATGCGCATAAAGAAGGGATAAGGAGAAAATGAAATGTTTGACAGTATTTATGATCACATGACTGATATAAGGAAATTGTTATATCATGGTTTCAGTATATAGAATTTTGGGGTTTTGGTATGTGGAAAGAGTTAACTTTTGACAACACTCATGTTTTCACTAAGGTTCAATGGGTATTCATTTTTCAAGAGAATAAATGATTAAGTTATTTAAATGTTTTTAATTTCACCAACAAGATATATCGTATGATATATGGGGGATAAATGATGGTATTTACATGCTCGACAGATGAAATTTCTAGTAATTGTTTTATTTATACTATGAGCTTGGACAGAAGTATTTTAGATAAGCCTAAAGATTGGAATGAATTATGTTGGACATATGTTAGTATTGTTTAAGGCTAGAACTTTTTTTCGATATTATTTCAATAATGTTATAATAGTGTAGTTTTAGAAAAAGCACAACCTACATGACGAGAGACAACCATTGCGTCGGACAACGATGTGGGAATCAAACGCACAACTGAAGTGTGATAGGACTTTATCGCCATCTACATACCTACAGGAAGTCCCTGGTTAGTAGAAACTAGTTTTATTTTATTAAGTGGTATGATATATGAAGTATAAGTACATTTTTGGAACCATATACGATTAATCTCACCATAAGATGGACTTATAACTTTTTCTAACCTTTTGTTTGAAACAGATGGAATGACCCATCATTCTATGACATGATCTTCTAACACTTCACGAATAACAAATTCAATTTCATTTCCTTAAGATATGAAGTGGAAATTGTTAAATTCATGAACAACAGAGATATTGTACCAAAATCATGTATGTATTTCTTTTAATTCATCAACTTTAGGGACAAGATCTTGAAAACCAAAAATGTTATCCTAGTACCCTTATACCCGATGAATCAGATGGTACCTTAGATCTTCACAAATATATGGCTTTGTGATTGTTGGATTTTTCATAGTCAAGTTCTCTACCACTCTCCATCAGAACATGATGGTTAGATTTCTCTTCCATATCCATATTTTCAACTATGTTCTCATATGTGGAAACCCAGTGATTAGTTAATTTGTGTAACCGTTACGTTTCATACACTAGTTTTTAAAGTTATGTTTTGGTATTTCATTTTACGATGTGGGTTTCAATTAAAGAAACTTTCAAGTCGAAGACCATGTATAACCCCAATGAATTGTGAGGGAGAAATTCATTTTAAGGGGGGTAGAATGTAACAACTTGATATTTTATGATAAGTATTCTTTTTAATTAATTTGATGTCATGTGTTTTATGCTAAAAAAAGACTATCTTGTGCTATACGCAACACTGTATTACCTTGCAGTATACACAACACTATTCTTAGAATGTGTTACACACAATTTCAAGTTCGTTGGATAATAGTCATTATAATAAACATTGAGTGTATATATATATATATATTCAATTTATAAATGAAAAATGGTTGGATTCTGTTATAACGAAACAACAAAGGAGTCTTGCACAACACGCAACCCTAACTTGTCTTGCATTACATGCAATCACGACCTTCCTCGATAGCGTGTGTCGTACGCAATACCAAGTTTCACTAAACGATGATATATTGTTCTAATATTATTATAGACTAGCCGTTATGAATAGTATTAACTAAATTTTTAATTTTATAACATTATTATTCATATTATAAATTTTCTAAAACATTTTATGTGAATAGAATAAATTTTTTGGGTAAAATAAGTATTTTTAAAAAAATGCAGTTTTGCTGCCTTTTGATGGTGAACCCACATTAAATCTAGTTTTTGACATGTTTATAAGTTAAATTTTAAAAAATAAACTTCTTCCTTTGAATCAGGATATAAAAATTTACATTGGAGAATGTTTTGATATTTTCCTGATAACTTTCATATTTTAATGAATAGTAAAAACACGCTATATTCTAATTAAAAACAACTTTTTTCATCGTAATAATTTATATGGTTAAATTATAATATTGAATGTTTTTAAAGTATAAATAGAATATATTTTTACAATTTAATATAATTTATGTCATTAGAATTGATTTTACCTTGAATTCGTAGGTTAAATCAATTCAATCTTTTGCAATGTTTTAAACAAAAACCCGTTTTCTTTCGACAACGGGATTAATTTTAATTTAATTTATGCAAATTTTGTGTATTTAATTTGGAAAAATGGATTCCATATTTGGAATCAGTGGTTCCAAATTATGTTAATAAGCTACAATTTATTTTTGGGAATTATGAATAGTAACTACGGTAAATTTTATTTACCATAGTTAAAGGTAAATCGGGTAATTAAGGGTAAATATAAGATTATAAAATTACCCTAACACCTGCCAAAATTCTATTAGATGACTAAAAGGTGACCCATATCACTTATGGGTTGTAATAGATTCATTTTATGGACTTGGTACCTTGAAAATAATTTAATTATTATTAAAACCAAAGAAAGTGACAACATGTCACTATCTTAAATATTGTAAGTATATTAATTTTAATTTAGTGATAAACTTCATGAAACCTAGAACCTGAATAGTCTCCAGAAAGATAATAATATTCTCTACATCTTATGAATTTTTTTATAATTTTTAGGGATTAAATAATTACCATTAAATGTGACATAATAGTGATGTTGAAATTATTTTATTAATAGAAATATCAAATAAATAGTTTTAAAAAAATTAAAATAAATATTATATGAACTATTTAATGTTATAAAATAATTTTATAGATATATATGAAATGTTATAAATCTATTAAATTTTTTATTTCGAACATATCTTCTGTATATTGTTTATTTAAATTCAAATAAAATAATAGTGTCAAAATTGACACTATTGTTATTTTATAAAAATAACATATTATAAAATTGTTTAAAAATCACAACAATATTTAAAAATTATAAATTTAAATTTATATGGTCGAAAATGTTATAAATTATCCAATTATGGACAATTCACAACAAAGTTTGTAATTATTTTTAATAATTTAAAATTTAGAATGTTATTACCACAAATAAAATTAAATAGATTAAAGAAGGATAAATCAAGTTGATAATGATTAAAATAAATTCCTAACATGTCTAAATTTTATTGGTTTATGAGATTAGAAACCTATCTCATCTAATATTCGGATTTGAGTCATTTTCGAAGTTTTTATGTGGGGTTGGGATTTAATATAAATTAATATTTTCTTATATTTCCAAAGGTGCCCCTCTCCTCCCTTATAAAAGGGCACCTCCTCCCTCTCCTCCTTACAGCACTTTGAGCCTTTAAAGCTCGGACAACCCCTGAAAATTTCTCTTCTCCACTTCCCTATAAACATCCTAGAGGTTATGGTCTTCTTCAAAGATCAATCCTAGTGCCATAAGAGGAGGTTTCAAAGAGGCGTGTCGAAAGAAGAGGTAATATCTGTTACCGATTCTTTCAACTTTATTTATTCTTCTACTTCTTCTTTAGTTGTTTCATTATGAAGTAATAACATCAGTATAAATCATATACTGATATGTTATTATAAGTATTAAACAACCCTATTTCACCATCTATCCATCCTACAGAAAATGAAATCACCGCACGTGCGTACGTACGAAATACCGTCTCCACGCCGTGGTGTAATCTGTTTTTCCACCAACCGCTTACATGGATGGGTATAATGGAGTAAAGAATAACTATTTATGGTTATTATAAAATAATAATGATTCAGATATATTATACCATCCACTCCAATTCTATTCAATAATTATGTGAACGATATCATCGCTCGTGCGTACGTACGGATTACCTTCTCCACGATGCGATGAGATTCATTATCCATGTTAACCATACATGAATGATTATAAAGTTTATATAATGAATGATAATTAAATATATGACATAATAATGCTACTGGATTTATGTACATATATATATGTATGTCATCTATTGAGTTTCATTCAATTCAACAAGGAAACAAAAACAACGTTTATGCGTACGTACGACCTACCTTCTCCATGAACGGTGTATTTATTTCCATTTTTCGATCTATTATATATATGTATATTCTGAATATATATTATATATAAATCATGTTTTATATTCTGGAATTAATTAATCCTAATCTATGTAATCATATGAATAATTACAAGTCAAAACACGGACGACAAATGAAACGATTTTACCAAAATGCTCTTTAACATGGAATTTATAAAAGAACGGGTAATATAAAGTCATAAGTGAACGATATATGATATCATAACAATGAATATTATTTTGTAATAAGTCGATGAAATTATTTAAGTCATTATACAGGAGGTTTGGATACATACGAAGCTTATCAGACATAAGGTAAGGGATAATTATTCCAATCTCATTCTTATCCGAGATTGTTATTCGTAAGTATTTACTGGGGTTATGTTTATTATCCACATCCATATGTTCTAAAAATGTTTTCATAAAATGATTACTTTTATTTCATATGTGTTTAATGTACTTTTTACCCATTATTGACTTTCACTACATGGTGTGTAAGGAATCATTCTTTTACAAGGTACTTTTTGACTTTTCAGGCTATAGTACGAGAAGAATGTTTTTTTAACTTATACGAAATGAAATGATTTTTACAGTTTCATAAATCCTTATTTTCATGAAGAATCCTCCAAAATATTTCATGACTATTTTCAACAAAATCATTTTATTTTAAAATTTCATGACATTTTTTGAAAAGAGAATGATTTTGAAGAAGAAAGGATATTTTCCTCAAGAATTCATTTCAAATGTTTTATCAAAACCATTTTTCATCTAAGATGACATTATTTCATATGTGTATGTTTCAAGTATCATGTCTCTATGATTTACATGGTTTCACTTTTCTTATTATGAAATGATATCCATTTCTTTTATATGGATTATGTGATGATGGGATGATGTTTATGAAACCCATTTTATTCGTTGGGTTATTATGAATGATGTATGTTTATGTTGTGGCATAAGTAAGAATGTTTTCATTATGATATGGGTGGGACCTATATCTCCCTCAAATGCATTGGGTAAAGATTTATATCTCATGATATAGACATGGATGGAACGGTAAGTAAATCTGGTTTAATGTTACAGGACTAGAATGAGGAGTGAACTCGATTCAGAAAGTGACTTTGTCCACTAAGATTGTCTTGGCAGCAATGCCTTGGCTACTATGGAAATCATATCATGTGCTTAATGGTTTCCACAATTACATGTTTTATTCCCATGCTATTTTATCATTATTGATGTTCTTTTATGATATATGCCTTACGTACATCCAAGATTTATGTCTTTGCTCAAGGTTTTGATGTTTAGATTTTATGTTCAAGTTTTTGCATTCAAATATTTATGGATTGTTTTATGTTCTCTATGTTTACCCTTACTGAACGTTTGAGCTCACCCTTTATATGTTTTCTTTTCCCCGGTATATAAATAAAGGTTTTAGGTAAGAAAACAAAAGGGGAAGATTTTTATGGATATGTTGAAGATCTTTCACCACGATTAGAAGATTATGTTCAATGTTTCGAAAGACACTAAATTATTACGGTCCTTGTGTATCTGTTTTTTGTTATGTACTAAGTATTCCGAAAAAGTAATGTAATGTCCATGTACGTGAAGCTTTGGGTCTCTACAGAATGAACTCTGGATAGGTGCCCAACTGATATTGATACCTTCCTATTGAATGGAACCAGCTGAGTTGAAGGAGTTAAAAGTTAATCTTGAGGATCTAAAGGTGAAGGGGATTATTTGACCGATCACTTATCCTTGATGTGATACGATCCTATTCACTAAAAAAGTGGATGGTAATATTCAGTTTTGTGTGGAATACTAGAAGAAAAATTAGGTCATAATGAAAATCAAGTGTCTATTATTGATGATAGATGATTTTTTTGATCAGTTTAGGGGATCCAGATGGTTCCTTAAAATTGACATACAATATGGCTTCCACTATATTTGGGTTAGAGTTGAGTACATTTTTAAAATAGATTTCATAAGAAGGTAAGGGTTGTATGAATATATAATGATGTTGTTTATTTTAAAAAGTATACCATTGTTATACTCACAAACCCAAGAATTACGTGAAATTAATTTAGAGATCATGATTAGTACAATTCTATCACATCAGATATATGAAAAGCCCTAAATCTTTCATTTATATGTGTAAGAGATATTTTTTATTGGTAATGTGATCACTGAAGTAGGGATAAAAATCGATATATAGAAGGTGGAAAGAGTGACGTCATGGTAAAGCCCTTATAATGTGTTTTATATTAGGAGTTTTCTAGGGTTGGATGAGTATTATAGGAGGTTCATTCAGTAATTATCTTGTTTATTAGTGATTATGACTAATCTGACAAAAAATGATGTAATGTTTGAATGGATTGATTAGTGTGAAGAATCATAAGAGGAACTTAATAATAGGTTAATATTCACTTCTATTTTTTTCTTTCAAAAAAAGGGATTGGTTATATATTATAATACAATGATTCATGAGTTATTTTTAGGGATGTCTTAATATAGGATGATTGAGTAGTAACTTATGGGTCTCATAAGCTATGATACCATGAATGCAACTATCCTACTCATGACATTGACTTAACTACTATGGCCTACCCTTTGACATGCTCGTTTCATTATCTCTTTAGTAAGAGATTTACAGTTAATAAAAAATATAATAGATTGAAATATATTTAATCATCATGATACTTGAACCTAATTAAAATAATTTAGTAGATAATTTTCATATATTTGAATTTATTATGGATTATTCCCCTAGAAATGGAAACATTATTTCAAATGATCTCAGTGGAAAGAAACATGGACTGGGATCATGAACATCAAAAGAGCAGTGGAAGAAGATAAGTTTTTTTAGAAGATTAAAATATGGTTGTATATGAGAATTAAGTTATAAAAACCTATCCACCCTAGGTTATCACTTTCTCATTATTGTATTAGGTAAAATCCATCCATGAATTTTATTCTGACTATTAGGTGATGCGATAAGTGTTGATAAGAGATGAACCTATTCCTAGAAGGTCCTTGGATGAGAATAACATGACTCTTGTCCATAGTACGGTGGTAGTCCCCCCATTTATGAGGGAGGAATTGATGAGAGACTTATATGCATCATAATTGATGGTGAATCTAGTATTTTTCAAGATGTATCCCAACATCAAGCATCACTTTGGGTATCTAGGTAGGAAAAGCGATATTGAGTGTTTCATTACTTAATTACATAACTATTAGAGGATAAAGGCGGAGAATCCATGACCAATTTTTGAAATTAAACCTCATAAAATTATAGTATAAAGTTGGATTATATAAATATATAATTTATTATGTGGTTACCTATGGACCCTAGGGTTCTATATGTAGTGTAAGTTTTGGTTGATCTATTGAAAAGGGTTCTCACTTCTTACCTATTTAAGAGACCCAATCAATGGATTAATTGAGTAGAATGTACATTTGAGTGATTGTTCCATTGCACAGTATTCCTAAGAGTACCATGTTATATTGGAATGCACACATCACATCCTGATTTTGGAAATCCCTATAGAAGGTGATGTGATCTCAGCTAAAGATGAGCATAATGTATCATCTTCAGACTGATAAGTAGTCTGAGAGGATGTTCTAGATATAGAAAAATATTCTTATAAAATGTGTGATTGATTTTTGGGAAGAATGGGATGACCATATAGCCTTGGTAGAGTTTTCTTATAATAAAAAATTTCAGAAAAACAATTATATGGATCCTTTGGAAGCCCTTTATCATCGACCATGTCATTCACCACTATATTGGATGGAAGCAAGTGAGTTAATAGTGATTGGATCCAGTTTAGTGCAGGAAACAACTAAGAAGGTGATATTAATTCAATATTGGTTTATTAAAAACCTAATAAGTTAGCAGTCATATTCTAACTAAAGTGGATGACCCTTGAAGTTCATAGTGGTTGACCATGTGTTCTTATGTACGTCCCCCCAATTGGGACATCAGTGGTTAAGAAGATATGAAAAGTTAGTTTCATGATTTTTTAACCAATTTGAGATCATGGAACAGACTGGTGAAATTGATTATTAGTAATATCTCTATTCATGAAATCGAGGTATACATAATGAGTTTCTTCTATTATAACTTTAAAATTATGATCTAGAATTGAGAAATGTAATCAAAATTGAGGATGTTGAGTTAGAGTCATATGATTCAATTGAGGAACATTCACTAAATATTATTGAATGAAGTGTGAAATTAATTCATGGAAAGATGTACCTCTCATTTGTGTTTTGTTGAAACATGTCCATATCCCAGAAGATACTTGAGAGATGTATTCAAAATATTGTCATAGTGGTTGATGTTTTTCGAGTGGGACCCATTGAGTCACTTCTTAGGGATGATAATTCCTAAGAGGGTGAGTTTGTAATACCATGTAGATTCTTCTTAGTAATGGGAATGCCGAATAGGGGGAGTCTTTTATTCCCCTAAAATAATATAAGGTGTGTTTAATTTTGGGTTCTATGTATTTATATGTATCTTTTTGGGATTCAGTCTTTATGGGTTTTGTTCCATGGAAAGATGGTTGATATACAACAACCTACTGCTGATGATGGTTTTTCATGGTGTGACACCTTAAGACACATTGGAGAACTTTAAAGAGAGGTTTTCTTGGGGACTTATTGAAGATTAAATCTATGAATGAAATTTTTTCCTCATGAATTGACTCTAGATAGAAGAAAATAACCTCTGATTGAAGAGAATCAGACCATGAACACTAGGCTCATTCCCTGAAAATCCTGAATATTGAAAATTAATTATGAATTAATTCTGAAGTTCCTAAAAAAATACAATTTTACTATCATTCATATCCTTCAACCCATACATTACCATTGAAATGGGAGAGGATATTATTTAGTGATTGTGGCTATTTTCACCCCATATATTTGTCGATTCATGATTTTTAGGTTGTTCTCTGTCGATGATTTTAAGCCAATTCAATTCCTAAATGGCTTCTTCAACTTTTTGTATCAATCTAGAATTATGGTGAGAAGAATTTGGGGATGATCATAGGGTTTTGTATTATAGTAACACTACTTTTATTACAATAATTTTACATAATTTTAATGATACAAAACATAAAAACATTACAGATCAAGGATTTAAAGGTTTAGTGTCTTGGGAAAACTGAGACCATATATAACATTCACAACACAAAACATTTATTTAATTACTTCTTTTCTAGCTTCTTATTAGATCTTGACTTCTTATTAGTACAAGTAGTCACCTGAGGATATAAATTAAAATGGACAATCTAAAATCCCAGTATGAGGATAAATAAGAACAAGAAATAATGTAACATGGGGTGAGAAAAATCATAACATCATCATTATAATCATGAGAAAAATCATTAGATAATATCATGGAATGTGGAAATGCATAAAAATGAAACATCATGTCTTAGTGGTAATATACCACACATAGTTTTGAACAAGGCTATAATAATGTTCATGTATAATTAACTTTACACATGAGGCTCTTCACATTACCCAGTGCATTAGAGCTCTATATAATTCTGAGTGCACCTACCACATCATAACATTTTCATTGCGCTATATAATTCCATTGGCACCCGTAACATCATAACATTTAAATTATCATGAATTCCACATAGAACATATATCAATATTTAACCTAAATAAATCCATGTAAAGGAATGGGTTTTACTTCATAAATAATACATTCATAAACATTGGGTTCCCAAATGAAAGTGGGAATAACATACTTGATACCGGGACCATCAACAGTGAGTGAGAAGTAAAAGGTGTGTTTTTGAAATAAGAGTCCTTTTGGAAAACATTATGTTTGAAATAAACTCTAGTGGAAAACATTTATATCCGAAAAAGGTAAGATAATGATGATGAAATTATTTTTAAAGAACAACCATACTTAAAATGGTGTGAAAAATGGAAAACTTGAAGAAAGAATGTTGGGTTTGAGAATTCCCCATACCATGTATCTAAATGATTTATTCACATTAATTTCCTGTATTATATTAATTAATTAACAACTCAAGAAAATTTTATATATGATTATGATTCATTATGGTTTTATTATGTTCTTTTATAGGCCTTTGGATGAATTATAGAGTTAAATTCATTGTTCTGTAATGTTTTTCCTTAAATTTCATGAATAGTTCACTTGTACAAATGAATGGAATTTAATGTAGAACATTGAAAAAATATAAAATTGAAATTACATGATATTAGTGATATTAAAGGAGTTTAAATGATATTATAATTAACTTGGTTATGGGGATTAATCCCTATTTAAAATTTAATGGTGATTGTTTTGGGTTAATTTGGGCAGTTTTTTTGGATTACAATGAACACGTTTTTTATCAATTAGTATTATGTATAAAACATGATTCCAGAATAGAAAAGGGGTTAAAGATACATATTAAAATATTTTTTAACCATTTAATTGTTTTACTGATATCCTTGAAGTATTTGATGTAAAATGGAAGTGCATCAGAAACGATGTAGGTAAATGAACACATCACGTGCAATGATTTCCCTTTTATAAAGAAAGAGAGAGTGAGTGTGAAGCTTTTAATGAATAGTATTTAATTAAAATGATATAATAACAGTATATAAATCATAATATAGTTATCATGACATTTGTGTAATAGAATTGGAGGATAAGAGAGGAAAATAAATGAAATTTGAATGGAAATAGAAATAAAGGAGAGGGAAATTACCTCTGGAATATATCTTCTTTGAGAGCCTCTTTAGGAGAGAGGTTTTGGTATTTTTAGGGGACCAAGGTATTATAGATATGTGGGATGATCATGGGAAGATATTTTAGTAGAATTTGGAGTAACCATAAGGCTTGATAGATGTAAGGAAATGAGGCTGTGATGGGTGGTATTTATAGTGGAGAGGAGGGATGTTTTCCCAGTATTTAATTCATTAGTTTATTAATTTCCCTCAAGAAAAGAAATATTGATGATTACATGGCCAAATGTAGTAAATATGACATGGGAGTGGGTAAAAATGTTCATTTACGTCATCCATGACTCAAGCATGATGCAAAAATTCATTTATCTGGAATATTAAGTAAATTATCAAATTTCACTATTCACCAAAAATTAAAGTATTTTAGAAAAATCTAAACAATTCCCCATAATTTTTTTTAAAACAGTATAATTAAGGAATTAAATCCATTTTATTAAAATAATTTTATAAATATGGGTAATTTAATTTTTAATTAAAATCACAAATTACTTGAAAAATTCAAATTTTAAAATTAAAACTATTTTTCTAACACATTGAAAAATTAATTAAGGCCTCATAAAATTACCACATATTCATAAGGAAAAAAATAATAGTTTTGGAATAAATTTTATGAAGATATTTTTTCTTAATTATTGAATTAATCATTAAATATTTAAGACTTACAAAAATAGAAACACTATAATATAATTATACCATATTGCCACTTATAGGATAGATAAATTTTATTTATACTACCATTGGTGAGGTTACTATTCACTTGGCCAGTTTAATATTCATTGGGGTCATATTACTATTCTTTAGGGAAACGTTACTATTCATAAGGGTATGTTACTATTCACCAAAATTTAAATTTGTACTATGGGACACCAAATACCTTACTAATCGCAACAGTGTATGTTAGATTTTTGAAATTCAAATCACAGAAGTGGAAATATTATGTTTAAAGGACACATAGAATTTAGTAGTTCATTTAACCATGACGTGGCATTGTTTTTTTCCTAATTTGATTTTATGTGATTATACTATATGAAATAACAATTAGAAGAGGGAAATTGTATTGATAAACGTTTGGGTCATTACATGGATTATTAGTGTTGATATGTGCAGTGATTCTTAGAAGGAATTCATTACTCTTAAGGTAGTAAGTATTTACCATGTCATGAATTTTAAATGAATATTTGTGATTTTATAATCATGTGGGTGCATGTGTCTCCCTATAAGAACTCTGTTATGTGACATGATTGGTATGGAGGTGCTTGTGTAGCCCTATGAGAACTCTGGTGCATGATTTTATTGAAACATGGGATCATGTGTTTCCCTATGGGAACGTTTCTATATGAATTGAAAGTGATTGTTGAATTGAAATGTGTATATCCAATGTGAGATGGTCAATTAATAGAATTAATGGAGAAACATTAATTGAATTACAAGGTGTCTATCAATCAGTGAGATAGTTGGGTCATGGGATGATATTTGTAACATGGTTATGATATTACTATGGCTATCTATAATGAGATGGTCAAATTTTGGTTTGAGTTCAGTAAGAGTTTTTAGATTATGTGATTGGATTTATATGACATATCTTCAGGCATGGTGCCGAAGTAGGTAAGAACATGATTCATGGAATCCTAGATAGTGCATGATGACCTGACTAGTTGCATGTTTTTTTACTCTTTTATTCTATTAAATGCATACACATTTATATAAACATTTTAACTTATGTTAAGGATTCATTGTTGGTATCTTATTGGGTTTATAACTACATGAATCATGGTTTTCATGGTGTGCATGAAAACTTTTTGATTAGGGATCCAGTGAAGGTAATGTTCCCTATATCAATTTGCTGACCAGGAGGAGAAGAGTGGACCCAAGATATGCCAGGATAAAATACAAAATATTTTGTTTTCATTAATAATTTATTTTTCTTATCATTTATTTTACTTGTTACATTGATCCACCACTTATGGGGATCCGTTTCACTTGATTTATGACTCTAGTATGACATTATTTATAACATGGATATTATTATCCTTTGTTACATCCATTATATTATTGATGATATTCTATTCTATTATTTATTTATTTATTTATTTCATTGTACTTATGATTTTTGTTTTCTTTTTCTGAGATAATAGTCTCTATATATTTCCTCTCATACCCTCACTACTAGTCAATATCCAATTGCATATGGGGAGGCATGCATGTGGTCATGTGGCCCTTCAGCCCCAACCGTATGATTTGGGTTCTAGTATTACACCTCATACCACAAATCAAATAAATATTAAAATCCATAACCACATATAACTACACATAGGCTACTGGCCACTATGGAATCCTAAACTAACAGTACTAGCCGTAGTGGATCTTGAAAGAGAAGAATATGAAACTAGTTCACACTTGCTAGAGTGGAATACTATACTCATGTGGATTAAACTAGATAGAGTAGAATAATTATTCTAAAATTTACTTATCGTATAATCCATACAAATTACCTCAAGTTTCCCCTAAAACATTACCAAAATTTAGGGAGATAATTAGTTCAAAACATCAATTATGAAATCATTATTTTATACAATTCACCATGCTATATCATATCAAAATAATATAAGTAAATTCAATATATTAAAGAGGAATAAGACACCAATAGAATAAATTTCATGATAATCACATTAATAATATAAACTGCCCATAATTCGTAAAATTATTCTTAAAAACACTTGGTAAAATAATTATAAATGAAAATACAACATTTCAGTAAAACACATTAATTTTTTTTACAAAACCTCATTTAAATTTCAATAAGAACCTTGAGTGAACCATTTTATATAAAGAAGAAATTAATCTTTTCAATTATTTATTTATCTTTTTAAGTCACAAAATAGATAGCATTTTCAAATTTTTTCCCCATCATGATCAAAATAATCATACATAGATTTTTTAACAATAAAAACATTCCTTAAAATAAGAAATAAAACCATGATTCTATAAATAAGGATACATAGTGAAAACTACCTTTAGATCAATTTAATAATTTTAATGGGTATTATCTAAAGGGTTTTAGAGGGATGAATATTATCTTAATATAGTGGGATAACAATACCAAAATTCAAAAACATTCAATATATACCTATACATTTAAAATAAATAATAAAATTAAGAATAGAAACATACCTTACACTAGTCGATCTAGGATTCAATTATGTGTTTTATATTGATCACCAAGAAGTAGTCGATATATTCATCAATCATAGGGTGTCAAAAAATAACACAAATAAAAAAATTATTTTGAGGTATCTCCCACTTGTCCATGATTTTTAGAACCTTTGGTTAAAGGATAGAGAGAACAAGAGATAAGAAATTAACATTGTCTGAGTTATTCTAAAAGGATCCTTGGCACATCAAAATTAACACACACTATATGTGGATCCAACCAATTAATATAGTAATTCAATAATGAAAGGTTTGATTATACATTAATTTAAATTTTATAATTTTATGAAAATTTTATCAGAAACAACAATATATGATTATAGAAATATATATAAAAGGGTTAAAAGAATGAAGATAAAGATATAAAATTTCATGAAATCAAATATTTACATGGTTTGAGAATAATACTTATGTTCATAGAGATGTTGAAAAAAATACTAATAATAGTAGAAAATTATATGGAATACAAACTAAAACTCTAGATCAAAATGATATAAAAATGTAAGATCCTGTTTTTTCATATCTGGTATGGATCCTTTTTTTATTAAACCCTAATTGAGGTTTCTTTTTGGATTACCCCAAGAACCATGACTTTAGTTCAGTTAGTTCATTTGAGGGAAGGAGGGAGTATAATGTTGCAGACTAGACGTAGAAAAAATACATGATGGGAATTAAATTTATGATGTGAATTTAATACCTAACATGACCTGGTCTGGACAGACCAAGTTCATGATGTGAATTGTTTTCCCCCCAGGGGGGGACCTAAGCTTTACATGACATGTAAAATATACAAATTATGAATAATGAGATTTTTTTAAAAAGGGGAGGAAACCTTTTTTTAATCTCTCCATATTCCACACAAATGGAATCCTCCCATTGAATCTTCTTCCATTCATAATATAGGATCCTCTATTTCTTCTTCACACGGACTCCAATTAGACGACCATTTATAACATAAAAAGTGAATTGGTAATCTATTTTATTCCATTCCTTCTTTTCAATGTTTAACTCATCTTCTTTTACGCTATTTTGTTGTGAGATCAAATTCCCTTTTTTTCAAGGTGATTATCTAGTTTGTCAATTTATTTTATTCTAGGAAGAATTGGAAGCTGATATAGGATGAGTACTCCATTACTACCCTAAGGTAGTTGGTCTACTAATTATTCTTCAAGTATTTTTTCCTAATATTATGCATTTTTATGTCACATATTATATTTTCTAGGAACCAATTTAAAAATACACATAATGTTTTTTTAGTTTGTAATATTTGATAGAAATGACCCACTATCTCCTTATTCTTGTTGGAATAGGTCACCATTATCTATTTCCACCCCTTGAGGCGTCCCTATGGAATTTGACCTTGGTATTACAAATTCTTATATGAACAAACCAAATAATATATTCTTTTGGATTGACTTCATAATGTAATTACTATAATGAATCAAATGGAACATGAGTGGTACTAACACTTCACGAGATTTACATAAAAAATGGTTATGCCCATGATAAAGATGAATGTTAATAAATTATAGTTTATTTGACTACATATACTTTTGAAACATGAGAATTTCATCCCTTATACGTGTGATACTTGGGTATGGTATTACTTATACTTTCAATACTCGGGCATAGAGTCCCTTATACTTTTGATACTCGGGCATGGTGTCCCATATACTTGGGATAATTGGCCATTAACTCTCATATTCATATGATTATTGGGAATAGAGAATATTTTGATTCATGATACCTGAACATGGTGTCCCCTACTACTTTATAAGACTCTAGTGATAATACATGGACACCTAATTTACACCTTGGGTTTGGCTAGAATGACGTATGTAAGTATATAGATATTATCATCATTGCATATGTAGTTAATATATTTACATACACACATATAAACATATATGTATAGGTTTATGATGACATCTATTCAGAGGTTTTCCCATCATGGACTAAAGCAGGTAGTGTTTTCCTGGTGTCCTTTAGAAACTAGAGTCGACCCTTTATAGTTTCTTTATTGTTTACCATTATTATATCTACATAATGGTCATATTATATAAACTGGATGGATAGTTCTAGAAACCATTGGTGGTGGCCTACTGAGTATATCTCACACCCTGTTTGGGCTGTCGATTAGTACCCGGACAGACGTCATGGATGCAGGTAGGAACAAGGGAAAGTTCCCTGTTGTTGAGGATTGATTTGATTGTAGTATGTGGGAAGGGGAGCACATGACCGAGCTATGGATCATGAATATATTTGGAGATAATATTATTGTGTTTTTTTATTTTGATATACCTATCTGTATGTGTTTATGATACAATGTTTTCCTATTTCTTTTTTAGCGACATGACATTACCTCGTTTTTTATATGGTACTTGATATTTCTTTTGATGGATATTTATTATATCTGAATGATTTATCATATAATTTTAGTTTATATTCGACCTCTTATATTTATTTATTTTATTACACTACTATGCTACTCTGATCATGTGGGCAAAGTCTCCCTACTGTATCGTCTTGGACCCTCATTGCTAGTTGGTTGCCTCTAGTGTATTTGAAGGTACGCTTGAGGCAATGTGACTGACCAGGTTTGGTTAATTATGAGTGAACCAGGTATGAGGCATTATGAACTGGTATAATATGATTATTTTCTTCGAATAAATAATTTTTTATGGTAGAAAACATACTTTGATGTGTCAGAATTTGGTAATGAGACTATTCTTGGGAGTAGCTAACCCATGTATGGAGAAAATCCAATTTACTAGTGTTGGGAATATCTTTTTTGGATTCCTCTTATTTTAGTTAATTTGATTCAACAATTGGGTGACCCACAAGATATGTTATTTTTTTTACTATTAATATTGAGGATTCCATTATACCAGTATATAGGTATAAAAAATATGTGTTGGATTATGCATCATTTTTGGCATGTAGATATTCACATTTTGTGCATTATGATGGGCCATAAGGGTGAATCTCATTGCTTTTATTTGTTGTGATTTCTATGTGTTCCTTGACTGCTATAAATATAATTTTGATAATGATTATTTCAGTGGGATACGAAACATAATTTTGTACTTAAAGTTCCTATATCAGCCTAATAGTGTTTTCAAGCAATCTTGATACTGAATCCTTAAGTAGTCAATAATGGAATGTTGAGTCATGGACTGTTGGTCGCTTGGGATGGAACATGTATATGGTTAGGATTAAATGAATTTAATATTTCAATTTATAAAGTGTATAATACTTTAAAATCTGAAGTGGTGATCTATATAATTAAAACATTGAAAAATATTTCTATATAAATAAATAAATTTTTAAATAAATTTTTATTTTGAAATGAAATATCCATCTTTAAATGGATATTCCTATTGAAACGTAAATGGGGATTCCCCTATAACTTGAAATTGACACTCTATATAGTAAAGATATTGACCCCAACATGAACTTAGTTATGGTAAGTTGGTAGTGTCTCTTACATTTATTATGATCTGTAAGTTTCCCATACCTAGTTTTAGTAGAAGGCAGAGGGGTGTGGCTTTATATTGAAAGTATTTGTACCTCTTATAATCTTATACTTATGGCTTATTACAATATCAAATCCTATCTGATATGTGTTCTTAAAATTCTTATAGATAATATACTATGATTTCCTCAAATTGTGTAGCGAGAGGGTGGTGAAGACCATGAATTATAAATGGTGGGACCTAACATGCTGGTTTTTCTAGAGGGGGAACCTCTTATTATACATGACATGGGAACTAATACATATTTTCAAGGTGGATTCATAAAAATAATACAAACTATGTAGAGAAAATGATGGAATACCCCTACTATGGTAGTGTTTATGCAATAATTACAAAAGAAGCATCCACACATGTTTGTGGGGAATGGAAGTCTTCAGGTTCTAGAGTCATGGATGGATTCCCTGATTACTATCTCAAAAACATGCAAACACCTTCTGAGAGGAGATAAAAGCTCACTATCTATATGCTTTTGGATTATTCAAAGAGATGGTGGGATATTATTACCATGGAAGATTGCTATTAAGGTTTCTCCTGAACTATTAGTTAGACAGTCTTCAATGAAAAATTATTTCCTCAATGACTGAGAGTGGACTGGGCTAGATAGTTCATACATCTCCATTAGGGTAACATGTCCATGATGAACTAGTATACTCAGTTCACATGGTTCCAAGGATTTAAAAACACTCTTACTGGTGACTCATTGTCAACAATGAGGCATTTTGATGATGGGATATTATATTCCATATGATCCTAGGTAAATGTATTTTGGTTGACCACCATTTTAGAGATAGTAAAACAAGCCCTCATTACCGAGAATAACCCGAGAGAAGTTGGCAGTGTGGGATAAGGTGGTTCAGAACTAAGAGAGGGAGGTGGTTTGACTTGTGGAAAAAACATCACTTTGAGGCTACCCATGGGGGAATCCTTCCAAATTACACCCACTAATAGTTACATGGTTTTTCACTAGTTTTGGAAGCTAAGGAATAAGAACCACCAGTGTCCTAAGGACCCCATAGAGTGATAAGGATATAGAAGGTTGGGGCATATTCATCATATTTGAAGTACCTTCCAATCCGTGAATAGTGAGAGATTATCCATATTCACTCATACTTAAATAGAAATATTAGTAACAACTCTCCATGTAGTTATTTGGAGGTCAATTAGTTGTTCCGGAAGAGGAGAAGTTCATGTTCGAGATATCCAAGCTTCATATGCACATCGCCAGCTAGATGGACCTGCTCTGGGCAGTAATGTTTTATCTCAGGGCTGCAAAAATGTCATATCTATGCAGTGCATCCTTTTCTATAGGATTATTGTATCAAGATATATATAGTTCATGGAACTATGTCAGTATTTTATACTTTAGTTTCTTCCATATTCAACATTGGAACTTCACATTCATTAATATTTTTGGAAAAAGGGGAAAGTATCAAACAAGAAATTTGGTACTTTAGTGGGGTGATGGCCCTTGATACTCCATTGGGTATATTTCATGAGAGTGTACACTAGTGTAAGGAGTTACCCCTTGAGGTACATAGTTATATTTTCTTATGGGATTTATTCATTCTTGAGATGACATGCTTTGATGTCATTCTTGGGATGGACTGGTTGGTCCCCTATCATGGCTATATGGATTTCTATCACTGAAGTGTTTCCTTTACATCCCCAAAGGGATGTATTTATATACTCAAGGGTGAATGGGATTCCAAGGAGATTCAAGATGAAGCATATAATTGTGGATTGAGTGGAGTTACATTCTTGATTACTATAATGTTTCTAGATGATCAGGGATTATTTCAAGATGATTTTCCTCTAGTAGTTCATCAATTCAGAGATATATTTCTTGAAAAAAATTTCAATAATACCTTTGGAAAGAGAGGTAGAGTTTTTATAAATCTATATATAGGATATATACCATTATCCAGTCCTCCTTAAAGAATATCTACTACTAAGTAATATAATTTCCAAAGGAAACTAGTGGTTTCTCAAGAATAAGGGTTTTACATAATTCAAAACTCGACCATGGGTTTCACCTATCAATTTTTCTAAGAAGGTAGATGGTAGAATTATAATTTTTGTTGATTATCATTGATTGAAACATATTATTGTTAAGAACTAATATCCACTTCCTTGTATCAATGATCTCTTTGACCATCCCCGGGGAGTAAGGGTTTTCTCTAAGACCTATCTATGTTCGGGATACTATTATGTTGGAAAAAGACCTTTAGATATACCATATACGACATTAAAATGTTAGTAGAGTTTATACGAGTACTAAATTATTCCATTTATTCTTATGAACAAGCCAGCTATTTTCATGGCATTGATGAATCAGGGGTTTCACCAATATCTGGATTCATTTATGGTAGTCTTCATAGATTATATCTTGGTGTATTTTCATACTCGACAAAACCATTTGAAACTTCATGATATTGAATTGAATACACTAAGAGATCATAAAATATAAACTAAGATCACAAAATTCCATTTCAAGAACAATAAGGTTCACTGTTTGGGTCACAATATGTTAGATATAGGGGTATAAATTGACCTAGATAATGTGAGCATTGCTGTGTCGTGATAGCATACCAAGAACATCTTTGATATACATAGTTTCTTGGGGATGGTTAGCTATTAAATATATTTTATATAGTATTTATCACACATTGAACCACTTATTACATGATTGAATAAAATTGGTGTGAAGTTCTAGTTTAAGTGAGAAGAACTTTTAGGAGCAAAAGGGGAGACTGACATCAACATTGATCATGATTCTACAAGAGATAGACAAAGGCAATATGATTTTTTGTGATGCATCGGGTATTGGTATAGGAATAGTTATAATGTAGTATAATCAATTAATCATGTACATGTCTTGTCATTTAAGGCATCATGTGAGGAATTTCTCGACACATGATCTCAATCCAATAGATGTCATTCCTGCCTTGTGTTGTTGGAGGAATTACTTGCTGGGAGATAATTTTTTAGTAGTCATGGGCCAAAAAAGCTTCGAATATATCTTTAAATTATATAAATTAAACATCGTATAGAGAATATGGGATGAATACCTTCATTTTTTTGACTTTGATCTTACCTATATGTTTGCAAAGGGAAATGTAGTTGTTGATGCTATAAGCCAAAAGACTAAAACAAAAGTTTTTCTAAAATCCAATAATGAATGGAGGTTGGTGAATCTTTTTTCTAATATGAATTTAGTTATTCAAGAGATTCTTGGGAGGCCTTTATTTATGGCCTTACTAGTGACCTCATAACTTCTAGATAGATTAAATAAGAGACATTTTTTTATCCTAAAGCCTTTGTCCTAAGATAGGGCGTTTTGTGTGGGGATCCATGACTATGTTTGTTTGTCGATAGAGATGACATTATTCTTGTTTAAGGACATGTCTAAGTCCTTAAAGAAATGGGATAGATAATGATATGAGAAACCCCTAATTCATAGTGGGAACCACACATAGGAATTTCTAAGAGGTGCCAAGACATACGCCTGCAGTATTGGTGTATTGGGAGGAAACATCAGATCATAGGTTTTATCACTTGGTGTTCCACCTGTGAATAGGTGAAAGTGGAGCATGAGAAACTTTCTATATTGTTACATCCATTAATAGTCCCAAAATTGAAATGTGATGATGTCACTATGGATTTTTGTGTTCAGTTTTCTAAGGTTACCTCAAGGGAGTGATGTGTTTTGGGTAGTTGTGGACAAGATGTTGATGGTTTCCCACTTTATTCCTATCAAGGAGACCTTTTCAGGGGATGAGATTGGGATATTTTATGTCCCTAAGATTATAAAACTACATGGGGTTCTTTGTTTCATAGTTTCAAATTGGGATTCTTGATTTATGATGAGGTTATATAATGGGTTATAGAAGGCTCTTAGGAGGAGTTTCTTAGCACAACCTTTCCACCACATACCGAGGACTAGTCAAAACAGACTATACATGTTCTAGAGGACATGATTGAAGAATTTGTACTTGATTTCCAAGGTTATTGAAAAAAATGTATCTCCCATTAATTTTCCCTATAATAATAGCTTCCAGAGTACTATACAGATGGCACCTTATGAGGCTCTATATGGTAGGATGTTCCATTACCCCCTATACTAGTTAGTGGTTGGAGGGGAAACACTACTGGGACCTTGTATCATTCAGAAGACTTCAAAGTAGGTAAATATTATTAAGAATCCAAGTGTTACTAACCAATATAGAAAGAAATATTATGACAATTTTCATTGTCGACCTCTAGAGTTTAAGGTCAAGGACCACGTTTTCTTGCATATCTCACTTGTAATGAAGCATAAATAGATTCAAATGTTTGGAAATATATTACTCATTATGTTGGGACATTTGATATATTGGAGAGGGTAAAGATGGTAGCCTATCAGATAGCTCTTTCCTAAATGTACAGAGCCATACATGAAATCTTCTATATATCAAAGCTTCGTTGATATCATGCTAAACCGTATCATGCTTTTGATCATGAAGATATTGAATTAGAGGCTCATTATTCTTTGATGAGTATCCTATTAATATTATTGATCAAAGCATGAAGGGTCCTAAAGGCAGTTCAATCCCTTTAGTATAGATGCTATGGAATCATGACCTTGTATAGGTCAATACTTGGGGGAGAGAGGCTAACATACCAGCTCAGTGGATGGATTTTGTTCTTATATGAACCTTTTCCTCCCTTAGAACGACAACTCAAGGATGAGTTATTTTTAGGGGGAAATACTGTAAGATCCTAGTTTTTCGTATTAGGTATAGATATATGGAATTTTTATTAACACCTCATTGAGGTTGTCTTTTGTCTTAGATTTGGGAAGAGTGCCTTTAGGTTGGTTCATTCATTTCTGGGAATAAGGGAGCAGTAGGATGAAAATTAAATACACGATGTGAATTATTCTAGGGAGAAAAATTTACAAATGTACATTAGTTTTTCTTGGGTGATGGGGGGGTTCTTTACATGATTTGTAAAACATAAATTTCATGAATATTTCATGTTTAATTAAAAGGGCCCAAAACACTTATTTTTTTTACATCTATCCTTATTCTACAAAGAATATATCCTCCTATTAAAGCTTCTTCTCTGCTTGATCTATGTACCTCTACTCCTTCTTTATCTGGACTTGAATCAGACCACAATTCATCACCTTGGAAACACATCAGTTTGCTATTTGATTCAATTTCTTATTTTCTTAGTTTATCATGTTGTCATTTCCACTATTTTAGTGTGATATAATATGCCCTATTTTTAGGGTGATTGTATGGTTTACCTTTTTATTCCATTCTAGGCTGAATCATAAGTCGATATTGGATGAGTAATCCTCTATTAACCTAAATTAGTTGCTCTAGTAATTATCCATCAAGTATTGTTTCTTAATATAATGTGTCATGATGCCTCATGCTATGTTTTTCATGCATTTTTAAGAAAAACATAACCCATTCTTAGTTTATTCTCCTTGATTGAAATGTCCTAGGGTAACCTTATTCTTATTGGGATAGGTCCCCATCATCTATTTCTATCCCTTAAGTTGGGGCTATAGAATTTACCAATGGTATTATAAATGATCAAGTGAACAAACCATATTTTATATGGTGTTGGATTTAATTTTAAATGTTATGATTATTATGTATCAAGTGGGGAGTGATTGGTATGACCAAGTCACATGTTTTTAAATAAAAAATTGTTACACCCTTATTGAAAATAAACATTAATAATTTATAAATCATATTTTACTACTTTTAACTATGATACATGGGAACAGAGTTCCTTATACTTGTTATTTATAATCTTTATAAACTGGAATGAAATCCCTTATACATGTGATAATCAGTCATGAAGTCCCTTATAATTATGATACTCTGGCATGGAGTCCCGTATAATTGTGATACTTTGGAATGGCGTCCAATATACCTGGGATGCCTGGGTATAGTGACCCTTATGATTCATGATACTCAGGCATGAATTCCCCTACTGCTTTATAAGACTCTAGTGACGAGACATGGATTCCTAAGTTATGCCTTTGGTCTTGGATAACATGATGTATGTAAGTATATGAAAATAAATTTCATTATGATTATAGTGCATATATTTATACACATACATATACACTTTTATTTATATGATTATGGTGACATCTGTTAAGAGGTTTTCCTAGCATGGGATGAATAAGGTAGTGTCATCGTAGTGTTCTTTAGGATCCATATATGACCCTTTACAATTTTATTATTAAATAAAATTATTATATCTTCACACTGATCACATTATATGCATAGGTGAGATAGTTCTAGACACCTTTGGTGGTGGCCTACTTAGTATATCTCACTCCCTATTTAGGTTAATGTTTGGTACCCAAACATACTTCATGGATGCTAGTAGGGACATGATAAAGAGCCCAATTGTTGGTTCTTGGTTTGATTTTTGCATGGGAGAGGGGGAGCACATGACTGATATATTGATCATGATGCTATCTAGAGATTCCCATTTGGTCTTTTTGGTTCTTTTGATATACCTACATGCATGCATGATTGTTTCCATATTGGATTGTTACTTTTTTTAGAGATATGACATTAAATAATTTTTTATATGGTAATAGATGTTATTATTAATGACTATTTATTATATCTAGATGATTTATCTTATACCATTAGCTGATATTCTGCTTCCAACATTTATCCATTTTATTACACCATTGTGATAATATGATCACGAGGGTATAGTCTCCCGATTTCACTACATTAGAACCTCACTGCTTGTAGGAAGCATCTAGAATATGGGGAGGTGCAATTGAGGCCATGTGCCTGGATGAGTTTAGTTACTTATGAGTGAACCGGGTCCACAACATTACAAGAAAGCTAGTGTTGCTATAGTAAACCACAATGATATAGTGTGCATATCACCAATGATAATTCGCTAAGTTATATTACCCATGATAGTAAAGTCTACATAACTAAAGAACCACTATTAATAAAGTATATTCTATTATAATAACATGTTAACAAATTCTACAATGCTATAGTTTGCACTATCGGTATCTCCACTCACCTCAGTTATAATTTTTCATCTACACTACAACGCCTCCAAAATTTTGGTCAGTAGAATTCATAATTCGGTCCCTAGGATAGGGGTAACTTCCCATGGAACCCCAAGTGTCCTAACCATAGAGTTTGAAATATGATAATATTTTATTATTTTATAGTACACACCCCCAAAATTTAGATCAACTTCACCCAATGGATTATGCTCCACTATTCCAGCATACAAAACCCCTATAAACATTTCAAATCCTAAATTTTTTTGTGTATATTTCTCATAATGATTGAATAAAATATAAAAAATCACAAAAAGAATTTATCTCCTCATAATCATCATCATATAAATTTTTTAATGAATAATGATATATTGTTTGGAAGATGGTGGTTGAATCGATAATTATCATACAATATGAAAATCCAATGTGCAACCACCACAACATTGTGTCTTACACTATGTCATGACACACATAAATATGAACCATGACATAGTTTAAAAAACCTCAATATGGTTATCCTTTTACTGTAAATATCTTATAATGTATCATTTTTTCAAAAAATCTTATATACATGGATCAATTTTACCATTTTTCAAATCATATATAACAACTTGTGTAACCATATCCAAAAATCATTTTAGATATATTCCAAAACTTATTTTAAAAAATTTATCATCTATTTTTCCCCAAATTTTACATAATATATAACAACTTGTAAAAATATATCCGATTATTTTTGAATATCCTCCCAAATAATTCTGGGATAGATCTACATGTTTTATAAACATGATCTATATTCATTCAACCACAAAGTGTGACCTCAAAGGACTTTATAGTATTGAAAATGATTATGAATTCTTTAATACATAAGTGTAAGAAAAGAGAATCCTTTAGTAAAGAATAAATACTACTAATGCTACAAAGGGATCTAACATGATATCTATAAAACACATGTATCTATATACCTATGTTCTCTAGCTGTTTCATATAAAATTATATACCTTTATCAAAGACATAGAGTAACCACAAAATTTATATTATGTCAATATTTTATATCCCATACATAGATTATGTAATAATTATGCCTACGAGCCTTGTAAGGGTTCGACCTCACCCCTTGAAAGGTGGATTATCAAAAATCAATAAAAAATGAAGGCCTTCGGGCAATTGGATGGATAATCTTCAAATATAGACTGGCCAATTCAATGAATATATCAAATGACATCCATTTAAGGAGAATAATACATCATATTCCCCTAATCCAAATTGATAAAAACATCTCGTGAACCTTTTTTAGGTACGGATATACACTTATTTGGGCTATCTCCGTTGAGGGACTATATGAAATACTCATCATATAAGAGGATAAATACCATCTTAGTAGAGTCTAAATTGATTTCATGATTAGTGATATACCCATCCACCATTGATTAGATCAGCCTTAGGGATAATGTAAGAAAGGTATCAATGTATAAGGTTTCTCATGCTAGGTATTTTTCCAACATCAAGTATAGGGATTAAATATGAATCATGAAAATATATTATACCAATTACATAGTGTATGATACTTCATGTGGTCTATTTGGGGGGTTATTCTGTGCCTCAAACTTTTTTGTGCCTCATGAGAATATTCAATACCCCTTTATGAAATATTACATATGTTAACCATAACATTCCATCACATCCTATAATACTCCATAATGATCATCAATTAAGGATAACTCAAAGCCTCACTTTGAGAGGTCAATTTTCATTACACTTTACATAATATATTTATGTGACATGAATGAATAATAAAATAACGACTTCATTTTTAAAACATGACACATTTTATATTCTAGAAACCATTTAATCATACTAAAAAAACCATATATGAGAACTGGTTTAATCATATCATATATAATAGACAACTAAAAGTTACTTTTGTTAACTACAATTTTAGTGTTTTATTAAACTCATTACAAATATATATAATTTACTCTACAGATCTAAGTTCCTATTCGATAAAACCATCCACTAAATTCTTTAGTGTGTAACATCTATGAAGATTGGTTGTTAAAATAATGTTGAGATATAGAAATAAAATTTATATTGTTCAACTATTTGAACAAAGTATTAAATCAATTTTACATAAAAATATAAAATTTTATAATGTCAATAACTTATATACTTAAAACTATTTCTATGTTCATCATTATCATCTTGGCACATTTCCATTCAAACTTTTATTTGTGAGACCATTTGGTGAAAAAGATAATAGTTGACATTAATAAATTTCTTTACTAATACATATTAAACACCTTTAGGATATAAACCGACTTTCACTTTATTATGGTAACTAAATATAACATTTTAATTTCTATTTATTGATATACCTAGAACTCATTAGAATATTAAGTGACATTCAGTTTGAATTTTGAATAGAATAATATTTTATTTATTGTAAGTAAACTTTTTTTAGTCCAAATTTACTCCCAATAACCTCTTAGAAACTATATTATTTATATAATATCATGTTAATATACACAAACTCATTTAAAAAATAATAATTTTTATTTAATCATAGTGGTAACTTTTAATAAAAAAATATTACCAAACATATCTAATATGTTATTCTATGTGTTTATAAAATTTTTATAAAAAGAATATTTTATTCATTAAAATTTTCAACTATTGGTTGGTGGGAACCGTTACCACATATTTTAATATATATTTTGGGGAAACTCTTTTATCATGAATAGAAATCCTTTTATCCTCCTCTTTGGTTCAAGAATCTTATATTATTTGATGAATCATAAACCATTCATATCAAAATCATTAACTCATATTATTCATAACAATTATCTATTAACAAACCATTTATCTTATCATATAATCCATATAAGTTAAAAAATAAACATATTTTTTTCAAAACTATTTAATATTTTAATATTTTTTTTCTTTCCAAATATCTATAATAACAACCTTTTCTAATATATTTAAACGAAAAGTCTAAGCACTGTAAATTATTACCTTGATTTTGAACTCATGTATACGTAAAACATTATTAATGAATATATTTGGTATTATATACCATATTAAATAAAATAATTGATTTTATAACATGAATATCTGATGTGGAATTTCCATATAGTTTATCACACCCCTTAAATTTTTTGGACAATTCTATCCTATGGTAATACCACCCCCTTTCCTAAAACATCATTTTTATTTCAAAAAACAATATTGAAATTTATACAACCAAAAATTATTCATTTTGATTGAAATTTTAACCTTTAACACTTTCAACAAAACACTATGGAATAGACATCCAATTTCATACTCATTTATCCTCAACACTTTGATTAAATATGGTAAAAATTTATAAAAATTATTCATTATTTATAAAATTTTAATAAAAATAATTATATTATCAATTAAATGATTAGATAATGCCTTATATTATTCTAATGGTCACTCCAAGTTATTAATATATCCAATCATAATAAATATATGATAAATAATTTAAATCCATTTGATCACGTTGTATATAAACAAGGCCTTTGAAATTATAATTTAATTCATCTATGCATCTCATAAGAATATAGATCCACTTGTTGAACTAATTAAACTTTTTGTTTTTTAGGAAGTGGTTTCCTTAACACATAGAATCATCCCTCTCATTTTACAAAAATTATTATGTTTCTATAATAGTTTATGAAATTTCTTTCATTAAGATTTTCCTTCCTTAATATTGAACTCAATTTCAAATTAATGATGATGATTCCATTTATCTTCTATATAATGATTTTATTAGATTTGTATCATATTTTACCTTAATTTAATAAGGATTTTTTAAATGTAATCCCTTAAAAATAATAACCCCATTTAAATCAAATCCTATCCATTGGTGGGAAAAGATCCATATTTCAGAAATTAGTGACCCTAATTTAACATGAAACTCATTACATTATATATATTGGTAGGGAATAATTTCAATCATATCAGATATAAATCTTAGATATTTTATAGAATAACTGTTTACCCTAATCCATCATATGGATTATTCAACATTATTCTTCTAGTATCCTTCCCTAGGGTTTCCCAACTGTGTGAAACCCAAATAAAATGATAGAAAATGAGGCACCCAACTCTTATGCTCTCCTCATTACTTTCCTTCCTTATATAAGATAATATGTGGGCACCTTATTTCGCTATGAAGCTACTTGGTTGGATGATAGAGGTATTAATAAGTGTTTTATTTAGAAGGAATATATAAATATGAAATATTATAGCGGATTTAATATCAAAATCTTATTTCATGTATTTCTTTTTCATGTATGGATACTACCAATGATTTATTTTTAAATTTATATTCCTTCCACAAAATAAATTTGTTCAAACCATATTGATATGTAACTCTTTAAACAACTCATATGTAGTGTTACTAACTAGAATTAAAATACCACTATAGTCACATATATCCAATTTCATCCCATGTATAAGGTACATTAAATCTATTTTTAAAGGATTAGAATCATTTGAAATAAATAATACCCATAGAAGTAAGTATGGGGCGATTGGTAGCCAGCCCCCATTTTCTATACAAGGTATAATACTCTAGGTAAATGAGTATTCTACCCCATAGTCCTTATACTCATGGTTAATTACTAAAAATATACCTCAATTCCATCATAATTTCAACACCTAGTATGTCTAAATTTTAGTTAACAACTTTATTCAAGCACATAAACCAGTACAAGCCAAATTCATGGTATAGAAAAACTAAATAAATTATTATACCTAGAATAAAACTCCATAAATGAATTTATGAGATTTCAAAGAATAAATTTAACACATTTAAAATAAATCACACATCATAATTAATAATATAACAGTTATATTCTGGAATAAAAAATTATAAAATAATATTAAATAAGTGAACATTTTATAAATTTTAAAATGAGATAATGATTATTGCCAAAAACCGTCCAAGGAAACCTACAATGTCACCCGGTTTAGTCTAAAATAAGGCAAGAAGGGCATTCCAGATCCCCATTGGATGAAGTTCCAAGGAATTATAGATAAAATACATGAGATTAATTTCTCCCAAAAATCACAATTAATAAGAATTAGATCCTTTTCTAGAAAATCAATCACGGAGAATTCCTATATTGGATGCAGATGCAAAAATGAAATTATTATAATCATAATAAATAAAGTAACCAAATGAGTATTAATCAATAAATAAGTTTCAACAAATTTTGTATAAACATGCATAACAAATAAAAAATATATCTCAAAATGAATACATTAACTTTCCTAGTTTTTTGAGACATCGTTAAATTAAATTAAATAAAAAATCCAATTTTTTCATTTCAATCCATTTTTAAAATCCCAAAACATAAGTCTAACCACTTCTATTTTCATTTGAAAATATTTTCCAAATATCCCCTAAAAACAATTTAAGAAAACAAACACAAAAATATAAGGATATGAAGATGATATGATTATAAACCTCCATAACAAGTTAATATAAAAAATTAAAAAAATGATTGTATAGAAGGTTCCACAAGAAAATAATTATAAGGATATACAAAAACACATGAAATGGGAATTTCCTACATAAAACCACAAATAAATGGATAAGTTTAATGGGATATATCCTTGTTTATAATGTTATGTGATCAAAAAAACACTATAACAACACAGAATAACTTACGACCTTTGTTTAATTCAAACCAAAACACAAGTTGGTTGACTTGACTACCCTAGCATCACTAGGGGAACCCCAAATCTATCCCAATATCACTCCAGAGGAGATACTAGCCTATGTGTTCCTTGGACTAGTGTACGATGCTTCAAGAATTTCCACCTTGTTACTCAGGTTTCCATGACCAAATAAAAGTTGTGGTGAGCAAACAAGAAAGAAAAAATCAATAAATACATAAAATATGCATACACAATAAATCCTAACTCACCTCCGACACCCTTTCCTGAAAAAACAACTTATCATAATACATCCATCACATAATAAATATCCCCCAATGAAGGGAAAAAATAAAAGGTGGACAAGTGAGGATATCAAAATAATCACATATTCATTTTACGAAAGGCCAAATGGTCTTTCTCAAAATTTTTAATCAAAATGTCATGTCAGTTTCCACATATTTGAAATCTCACATATAAAATAACCCCTAAAATCAATAATAAAACAAAACCATTCCTACTCCAAAATATTTATTAAAAAAATGATTTAATTCATTCAAAAATATTTAATAGGGATAAGGCCCTAAATTTTCCATCAAAATCATTTAAAATATCCTTTTAGGCATATTCATAAATGATTTAAATGAGAAAACATTTAATTCCCACGAAATACTTGAAATCAAAAATAAAACCCTTTTTAAAGGATATGTTAATATTGAATGTAATTTATAATAAATATTAGATATCATTAACAAGACAATTTAATAAAAAGATTATTTTCTTGAACCCAAGCAATCCAAGAATTAAAAAAATAATGGAATGCAATAGAAACACCAATCTTAATCAAAGAGGAAATCAATTACCTTCAATGGTAAAAGAAAAACCGATTAAGGATTCAACCTATACAATACTTAAACAAATTAAACCCAAAATTTTAAACAACCTAAAAACCTAAATCCTCATTCATAGTAGTTTGTGTTATATGGAGAAAGGAAAACTTAGTAGAAATGATAGAGGAAATAGAGGATATGATAAGTGATGAAAAAAGGAATGAGAGAAGAACAAGAAGGAAAGAGGAGGTTACCTTGAGAATCCACTTGAAGTATTTGGAGATTAATATCAAATCTAAGAGAAAGTAAGGGATAAGATCCCTACATCATGCCTCACA
Organism: Viscum album; assembly: GCA_963277665.1. Classification (NCBI taxonomy): domain Eukaryota; kingdom Viridiplantae; phylum Streptophyta; class Magnoliopsida; order Santalales; family Viscaceae; genus Viscum; species Viscum album. The sequence goes on from OY728123.1 coordinate 676,372,476, forward strand.
ATCATCCAAACAAAATGAGGTATGGGGGAAAATGAAGATAAAAAAGAGATTGTTTAAATGGAATTTCAACAGTTAAAAAAACTAGACACTAACCTACCACCATGTGGACACCCTCACCATGGTGTGGTTCACTCCCAGGTAGTCCAAAATTATTATCCACCACATCATAAGTATCCTATTATTATTATTTTATACAAGAATATACTATCATAAACCAAGAAATTAGTACGACATGGATCACCCTGTGGTCCTTTCAAAATGTTCACCTTATCTCCACCATGATTTTTTAGCCCCACCATTTCTTATATGGAAACACCTTGGCCAAAATTAGGATTGAAACACCCAAATCATGGGGTAAACTTCCACATTTCTAAATAAAGATCTACACCACACCCATTTTGGTCCACGAGAAAGTTGTGGGGAGGCTTACAACCTCTAGAAATCTAATAAATAAAATAAACAAGGAATAAAAAATCCAAAATTTAAAAAATAAAAAATTTCTATTAAATTAGATTCAAAGATTACATTTTTATTTTAATTTTAAGAAAAATTCATAAATAAAGTTTAAACACCTTATAATTGTGGAATTTATAAACATAAAAAATTCTCTTTTTTCCCATTTAATCATTTTAAATTATAATTTACATGATTTCAACATTAAATATTTTATATTCTAAAATATGTGAATTTTATGATCAATTTTATTATTGAATTATAAATATTTCATTATAAAATCAATTTTCACAAATCAAAAATCGAATATTTTTCCAAATAAAGTTACTAATATAACCATTTTACATTTACATTTATGATCTAATCATAAATAAATATAAAAAAATTATATTTTACCTTATTTTATCCATGTAAATCCAATTTAAACCTATATCAAGTCTATGAGGGGTTTTTATAATTTTTTTAAAAAAATTACCTTTCATTAAAATTCCACTCAAAATGACTTATAACATAGTGTGGTGTTCTCCATGCATAAATTTTGAAATAGGAAGCACCATTCCTATTACATATATTCCAAATATATTTTGGTTCTCTAATAATTATATAAACCATGAATATTTTAGAATACCTTTTGATTTTAAGTAGTTTTTGAATATTAAACAATTAACTTTATCATTTTGATATTCTACATCCATTTTGAGGAGAAACTATTTCATCTAGTCTAGCTGTTTCACCCACCTTGAGGAAGACATTTCAGTCTTTTGGTCTCACCAAAGACCATGTCATAATCTAAAAAAATTTGGATTTCATTTTAGTTATTTTATATTTACAAGAAATATGAAAAGTCTAAATAATTATGAGCATCATGGTGGGTGGAACTGTAAGATCCCGGATCTTCGTTTCAGGTATGTTTTTCCTTTTCCTGGGGTTTTTGGGAAAAATAACGTCTCTTGAAATTTTTGAAGTACACGCCGTGTACTCTCTTTCCGCTCGAAGCCGTGTGCTGGCCGTGTCCGGGCCACACACATGGTGTGTGGGGGTGATGTGGAGGCCGATTTTGGCAGAGTACGAAAAACACACTACACGCTGTGTACTATTCTTTTTTTCATTAAACGGACCGGGGTCGTGCCTAATCTCCATAATCGTATTCTTCTAGGTCCGGTTTGACTGAGAGATGCCGTACAGACATGAAACATCTCTGGATTCCCGAGCCTCCATCCGTTCTCCGATTCGAGCTCTGTCGATTGCGTTGGAGGCGCAGTAGTGCGTTCTACCTTCTACTTGAGCATAGTTTTCCAATTCATCCCCCTCTCATGTTATCTAAGGTTGAACATTTTGTGCGTTTTCTCAGATATACAACATTATAGGGATAATCAGTCATCGTGGTTCAAGTCTATCGATCTCCTAGGATCGAGGTAGGTGGTTTGTGCCTTACCGTTAAAAGTATCTGAGTTTTATGTGAGAATTTCTTCTGATACCCGTGAACGGGGTATTGCATGTTTACCTTTTTTCCCTTGTTGTTTTTCTGCCTTGCTTGCATTCTTGTGTAGAGGTAAATTGACCATGTTAGAGGATAAATTGTTGTTCTTGTATGTGATTTCCATTTCTTTGTTCTGTTTACGACCTTTGGGTTTCGTTTCCCTTTGGCTGTTACATCTGTTTCCATGCCTTGCGGTTATAGGTTCAAGTGAAAATCATGACACGCAAGTTGGCTTGTAGACTTTTTAGATAAGTAGATTTATAGGTGTACTTTGGTAATCCAAGTAGCTCTATAGGTGTACTTTGTCCTTATAGCATTACTATGCACTGACTAGAATGGGGCTGAGAGAACCTGGTGCTATAGACTATAAGGGATAGATCGAGTGGGCTTCCCAGAGAGTCTTAGACATTATAGACTATAGAGGATGGACTGAGTTAGCTTCCAGAGTGTCTTGGAAATTGTAGACTACATGAGGGTAGACCAAGTGAGCTTCCTCAGAGAGTATTAACGTGTTTGAATCTCTTTAAGAACCTTCCCAGGCTAGAGGAGGAATTGACCGAGTGAGCTTCCTCAGAGAGTCTGTGGTATACCTAAGGCTATAGGAGGAATTGACCAAGATAGGTTCCTCAAAGAGTCTCTAGACCTTGGGGATAATAGGGTTAGACCGCGTGATCTTCCTCAGAGAGTCCCTAACTACCCTATACTATAAGGGGAATTGACTGAGTGAGCTTCCCCAGAGAGTCTCATAAATTCATATGACAAAGCCAGAGGGGTTAGGCTGAGTGCACTACCCAGTGGGTTGTGGTACTTCATGGATAGGACCAGAGGGGATGGCTGCGAGTACTTCCCAGAGGGTTTCTGGCATGTTATCTGTTTGTTTCATTGCTGTTGACTGGTTTTGGATTGATTTCTGCTACGTATCATCCTGTTTTACTGCTTACTATTTACTGCCTACTGCTTTGTTGTTGTTGTTTACTGCTTATTGTAATTTTACTTTCCATATACTCACTGACTATTAGTCACAGATCTTCGGGTGAATGCCTACTGGGATTTATTCTCACACACTGTTTGGGTCATGCTTTTGGGCCCAAACAGATTATGTTGCAGGTATAGACAAGGTCAAGCTCCCTTCAACTTCCGGTATATGATTTCTTGGAGTAGGAGAGCATGGGACCAAGAATTGGCTTGAGATGCTGAGGATATGTTTTTATTTTCTTTTATACTTGTTTTGGTACTGTAGTATTTTCTAGAATTGTGACTTTTTTAGCTGCTTTCCTAGATATGTATCATGCATCATTTCATATATACATATGTTCTCCAGTTTTTTTGATTTAGTCTACCGCTGTTTATGTTGTTGGTTATTACTACTTCCGCTATTGCATGTTTATTTTTCTTCAGGTGTGTACTCTGCCAATGAAGGCATAGTTTCCCCATTATCACACCCAAGGAACTTGCAGCAAGTCGGCAGCCTCTGGCAGTTTGGGAAATTCGCTTGAGGCTGTGGGACCAACCGGGTACGGGGCGCCTTTGGGAGGATTTCAGAACCGGGACGTTACATAGTGGTATCAGAGGAATTCCTTTCTCTTGCACTACTGTTTGGAGAATTTATCCAGGGATAGGACGGATTCAGAACTTGTTAATAAGGTGTGCCCGGGAGTAGCTAACCCATGTATAGGGAAAATCCATACTACCCCGTTTATTGCAGTTTTTTGTTTTTGAGATTTTACGGTTGATATGATTTCACATAGAGTGATTCACATGCATTTTTCTGTTATTGTTTTGGATATTACGGTTCTATTTCTGTCGCAACCCGATGAGATGAGGGTAATCCATCTCATGCATCATATAGGCACTTATAGAAATCACATGCCATGCATTATTTTCATTCCATCTAGGGTGAATTAGCGATTGCATGCTGTTGTGATAGACTTTGTGTAGATTATGCATGCTGTTATGATAGATGCTTGATAGAATATCTACTGCTTTGTTAGAGGATTTTTGTGTTGTACTTTGCTTAAATGAACTCCAAATTTTGATTCTTGAGGTGTTATGGGCCCTCTTGAATCGGAAGTTGGTGGTTCATGATCCTGTTTTCTCTTGTACATGATTGCAGGAGATGCCAAGCTTTGATTCACGGGGAGTATGTTCCCTCACAGATCGGAATTTGGCACCTCTTTTCCTTGTTTTCCGTATTTCTGGGCTTCTGTGCAGTTTCTGAGCTACTGCCCAGAAAAAACCAAAATATATGGCGTGTAATTTCGGGATACACGCTGTGTAGTTTTCAGGTCGTGTCTTTGACCGTGTGGGCAGAAACACGGTGTTGTGAAAATGACTTCAGGAACATGCCGTGTACGGCAGGTACATGCCATGTAGTTTAGAGCCGTGTACTCGGTCGTGTCCCTAACAACACGGGTCAGGGAAGATCGAGTAGAACACCCCATGTTGTTTGTGGAACATTCTATATAGTCTTGTTCAAGTACTCGGTCGTGTCACGAACAACACGGGTCGGTGTTACCTTCTCTTAGACACGCTGTGTTTTTCCGGAACACGCTGTGTAGCCTTGTTCAGGTACCCGGCCGTGTCACAAACAACATGGGATGGTGTCACCTTATCCTATACATGCCGTGTTTGTTTAGAACATGCTGTGTGTGGGCCAACCATGTAGACAGCCATGTAACTGACAACACGGGCCGCCGAGACCGCGTCTAGTACACGCCATGTCCCTATGGAACACGCCCTATAGTCTGGGGTTAGTTGGACCGTGTTGGTTAGCTGTGAAAGGAGAATTAGGCAGGGGTTTAGAGTTCATGTACACAACGTGTGTGGGAACAACACGTCGTGTAGTTTAGGGTGTTACATGACCAGTATTGGCAGGAGTACATGCCCATGTTAATGGCTTAAGAAGACACGCGGTGTATTTTTTATACACGCCGTGTAGTCATGTTTTGTAAAGCCTGATAGTTTCTTTTCCATATTCCCGTTTTGTACTCCTGTGTTTTCAGTCTTAGTTAATCCTGATCTAAGGTGTTCTTTTGATCTTTCCAAGCTATGCCTCTGAGACGTCTTCCGGTCGAACGTTAGTGGGAAGACGGTGACTAGACACCGGATATGGCCAATTAGGGACCTCCTGCAGATCATCCTACTGTTCCGGCCTTGGCACCAGCAGTCATACCCATCGCAGGCACCGAGGCGCAGTTCAGGGAGGATTTCCTGAGGATGATGTAGACCTTCCAGGGAGCGCTGCCTCCTGCCCCGTCGATGGATGAGTTGATGCGGGTTTTCCATTAGCAGCATCCTCCTACTTTTATAGGGGATGGAGGACCCCAGGCAGCAGATTCGTGGATAGAGGACACACTGACCATCTTTGAGAACCTAGAAATCCCTCCAGAGAAAAGGGTAAAGCTGGATACTTATATGCTCCGGGACACTGCCAAGAGGTGGTGGGAGGTGATCTCAGGGTTAGGGTGTCAGCAGGATATGTCTTGGGAGGAGTTTCTACGCACCTTCTATGAATACTTCTATCCGGAGACCCTGAGGGCCGATCAAGCCCGAGAGTTTATGAGTCTGCAGCAAGGTACTCTTTCTATTATGAAGTACTCATCTCGTTTCACTGAGCTGCAGCGTTTCACATCGATCCCAATAGGTGATGAGTTGTTCCTTGTTAGGAAGTTTGAGGATGGTCTAATGCAGGAGATCTGTTCCCAGGTGAATATCTTCCAGTTGACTCTGATATCCTCTATCATCAACCATACACTGATTACTGAGCGCTATCTGAGGGATTATGAAGTAGTTAGCCATGGCAGTTCAATATCCAGGGCTCGTGTTCCTCCTACAGACAGTAGGAAGCGTCACAGAGAGTCTTCTCGAAGAGACCGAGGTTCACGGGATGCGTCTTCTGGTAGCCCAGTTGTATGCTACCAGTGCAGTAGGAGTGGGAATACTAGGACTCAGTGCCAGAGAGATCCGATGGTGTGCTGATCTTGCTGCAAGAAGGGCCACCTCTAGCGCTTCTGTCGTATATTCTCACCTTCAGCTGGTGGTAGGGGTTCCTCTATAGCCCCACGTTCTGGAGATGCTTCACCAGTTTCCCAACAGTCTGGGAACAGGATTTATTCTATCCATTCGGACTGAGGTGGAGGTCGCGGACATGGTGGTCTGTCACCAGGTCATCAGTGAAAGTATAGTGGGTTAGCTCAGAATTCTCAGCAAGGGGCGCAGGGCCGCGGTGTAGGCTAGTCTTTCGCCATGGAGAAGACCTATCAGAAGCAGGATCTAAACCCTTCTACAGTTCGAGGTACGATCTTAGTAGCCTTAGTTTTATATTCATCTCTTTTCGATACTAGGGATTATCATAGCTTTATCTCTGTTTTAGTTGTGGAGAGCCTTGGGCTATGTATCTTTTCATTTGCCGACTTGTTGACACTTGACACGCCGTTGGGAATGAGGACATCTAGCGTACGTCAGTGAAGAGAGTTCCCTCTTGAGGTTGTGGGGTGTAATTTCTTATGGGACCTCTATGTCCTAGAGATGACGGGATATGACGTCATTCTAGGGATGGACTGGTTGGTTCCCTTCCAGGCATTCGTTGATTGCTATCGCCACAGGGTGAGTTTCATATCACCAGAGGGCAGATCTTTCCTTCATAGAGGCGAGTTGGATGTCCAGCCATGTAGAGCTGGACCAGAGAATCATGGGCTATGGGAAGTTACAGCCCAGAAATCCAGTCTTTATCTGGATGACCAGGGGACTTCATAGTTAGAATTTCCCCCAGTGGTGGATCATTTCAGGGATGTCTTTCTAGAGGACTTTTCAGGTTTGCCTCCAGAGTGTGAGGTAGATTTCTCAATTAAGCTCATTCCAGGAGCGACACTGGTGTCAATTCCTCCTTATAGGATGGCTACACCTGAGTTTTAGGAGCTCAAGAAGTAGTTGGAGGAGTTGTAGGCAAAGGGGTTCATCCAACCGAGTACTTCTCCTTGGGGTTCGCATGTCCTATTCACGAAAAAGGTAGACGGTACCCTTCGGATTTGTGTGGATTATCAGAAGCTGAACAAGTTGACGATCAAGAACTGATATTTCTTGTCGAGGATCGATGACCTCTTTGATCAGTTTTGAGGAGACCGAGTGTTCTCAAAGATCTAATTGAGGTCCGGTAATCATCAGTTGCGCATTAGACCATCAGATATACCTCTTACAACTTTCAGGAGAAGGTATGGTATTTTTGAGTATACAGTCATGTCATTCGGTCTCACGAATGCACCTGTGGTTTTAATGTCATTGATGAACTGATTGTTCCATCCGTACTTAGAATCCTTCATCTTGGTCTTCGTGGACGACATCTTGGTGTACTATCTCACTCGACAAGACCATGCCACACATCTTGATATTGTTCTGAATACACTAAGAGAGCATCATCAATATGCTAAACTCTTGAAGTGCCACTTTTGGATGGATCAGATTCACTTCTTGGGCCATGTCATCTCAGAGACAGGAGTTTCAGTGGACCTAGAGAAAGTGAGAGCTGTAGTTTCCTGGGAGCATCCGAAGAATGTTTTTGAGGTATGGAGTTTTATAGGGCTGGATGGGTACTACAGATGCTTCATTCAGGACTTCTTGTGCCTAGCAGCACCATTGACAGGTCTGACTAAGATGTGGGTGATGTTTTTATGGTCAGATTCTTGTGAGTCCGCCTTTCAGAAGCTGAAATGGAGGCTGACATTAGCACCGATACTAGTCTTGTCGGAGCTGGGAAAGGGATATAGTGTTTACTATGATGCTTCAGGTATCGGGCTAGGAGATGTACTTATGCAGGGAGATGGAGTCGTTGTGTACATGTCTCAGAAGTTGAGGCCACACAAGAGGAACAATCTGACGCACGATCTAGAGTTGGCAGCAGTTGTTCATGCCTAACGCTGTTAGAGACACTATCTTCTGGGAGATAACTTTGTGGTTTTCACCGACCACAAGAGTCTCAAGTATATCTTCACTCAGCGTGATCTGAATCTAAGACAGCGCAGGTGGGTTGAGTATCTTCAGTCCTTTAATTTTGAGCTCACCTATACGCCGGGAAAGGGCAGTGTAGTGGCGGATGAGTTGAGCAGAAGAACTCAGATTTAGGTAGTTCAAGAGGCCAGTAGTGAGTGGAAGCTTATGGCGTTGTTCTCTGAGATGCACTTAGAAGTGCACGACAGGAAGGGACAGATTGTCCTATCTTCTATAGCTGTTACCTCTACACTTCTTGATCGGGTGCGGATGAGACAACTATCAGATTTAGAGGCCTTGGTCCTGCCGGAGAGTGTGTCAGGAGGGAACACTCTTCCTGGATGGACAATGGGAGAGGATGAGATCTTGTGCTTCTAGGGAAGCGTATGGGTGCCAGTAGACATACGTGAGGAGATGATACAGGATTTTCATTCCTCGGTTTGGGCAGTTCATCCTGGCGTCACCAAGATGTATCAGGATCCTTATCGCCAGTACTGGTGGCCAGGTATGAAGAGGGATATTGCTAGTTTTGTCATGAGATGATCTACTTGTCAACAAGTGAAGGCATAGCATTAGCGACCAGCAGGCCTTTTATAACAGTTACCCATTCCAGAGTGGAAGTGGAATGATGTCGTGATGGACTTCATGACCGGGTTGCTGAGGTCACATCGGGGGAGTGATGCTGTTTGGGTTTTCATCGACAGGCTTACAAAGGTTGCACACTTCTTGACAATCAAGGAAACCTTCAGTGTTGATAATCTGGGACGACTGTACATCTGAGAGATTGTATGTCTACATGGAGTTCCACACTCCATTGTTTCAGACAGGGATGCACACTTTACCTTTCGGTTCTTGCAGGGATTTGAGAAGGCTTTGGGTACACATGTACTTTTGAGTACAACATACCATCCCCAGACTGATGACTAGTATGAGCGCACGATCCAGGTGCTTGAGTATATGCTCCGAGCTTGCATTTTAGACTTCGACGGTTCTTGGGAGAAGCATATACCTCTTGTGTAGTTCTCCAACAACAATAGTTTTCAAGAGACCATTTAGATGGCACCTTACGAGGCTTTGTACGGTAGGCAATGCCGATCACCCTAATGCTGGCTGGAGGTAGGAGAGGCCGCTATAATGGGACCTCTTCTTGTTCAGAAGAGCTCAGAGTAGATAGAGTTGATTCGAAAGATGATGGATACAACACAGTCTCGATAGAAGTCTTATGCTGATCAGCCGAGCTGACCTCTGGAGTTTGGGGTCGGAGATCAGGTTTTCCTGCGTGTCTCACCGAGGTTGGAAACAAGAGTATTCGAAGACAGGGTAAGCTTTCACCATAGTACATCGGGCCATTTGAGGTGTTGGAGAGAGTGGGACCAGTTGCCTATTGGTTGCAACTACCCTAGAGGTACCGGGCTATGCATGATGTCTTCCACGTCTCCCAACTCCAACGTTACTTTTCAGACCCTTCTCATGTCTTCCAACCCGAGGAGGTTGAGCTTGAGGAGGATGCATCATTTGAGGAGCATCCTATCCGGATTGTCAATCGCAGTACGATGGTTCTCCGAGGCTGGTCTGTTCCTCTGGTACGAGTGCTATGGAAGCACGGGCGAGTATAGGACGAGACTTGGGAGAGGGAGGCCGAGGTTCGATCGTCGTGGCCAGAGTTGTTCGAGGTTTCTGCTTCTATGCCCCTCTTGGGAAATTTAGGGACGAATTTCTTTAAGGGGGGAAGTTATTAAGAATCTGAATCTTCGTTTTAGGTATGTTTTTCCTTTTCCTGGGGTTTTTGGGAAAAATAAGGTTTCTGGAAATTTTTGAAGTACACGTCGTGTACTTTCTGAGTACACGCCGTGTACTCTTTTTCTACTGGAAGCCATGTGCTGGCCGTGTCCAGGCCACACACACAATGTGAGGGGGTGACCTGGAGGTCGATTTTGGCAGAGTACGGAAAAACCCAATACACGCCGTGTACTCTAAAAGTACGCATCATGTACTTTTCTTTTTTTTTTCATTAAACGGACCGGGGTCACACCTAATCGCCATAATCGTCTTCTTCTAGGCCTGGTTCGACCGAGAGACAGCATAAGGCCATGAAACTTCTCTGGATTTCCAAGCCTCAGTCCGTTCTCTAATTCGAGCTCTGTTGATTGTGTTGGAAGCGCAGCGTAGAGTTCTCTCTTCTTCATGAGCCTTGTTTTCCAATTCTTCCTCCCTCTCAAGTTATCTAATGTTGAACGATTTGTGTGTTTTCTCATATCTACGATGTTCTAGGGTAAATCAGTCATCGTGGTTCAAGTCTATCGATATCCTAGGATCAAGGTAGGTGGTTTTCACCTTACCGTTCAAAGTCTCTGAGTTTTATTTGTGAATTTCCACCGATACCCATGAACAGGGTATTGTGTGTTTACCTTTTTGCCCTTGTTGTTTTCCTGCCTTGCTTGTATGCTTGTGTAGAGGTTAATTGACCATGTTAGAGGATAATTTGTTGTTCTTCGATGTGATTGTCCTTTCTTTGTTCTGTTTACGACCATTGGGTCTCGTTTGCCTTTGGCTATTACACCTTTTTCCATGCCTTGCAGTTATTGGTTGAAGTAAAAATCATGACATTCGAGTTGCCTTGTAGACTTTTTAGCTAAGTAGGTCTATAGGTGTACTTTGGTTATACAAGTAGCTCTATAGGTGTAATTTGGCCTTATAGCATTATTATTCACTAACTGGCACAGGGATGAGAGAACCTGGTGTTATAGACTATAAGGGATAGACCGAGTGGGCTTCCCAGAGAGTCTTAGACATTATAGACTACAGAGGATGGACTGAGTGAGCTCCCAGAGAGTCTTGGAAATTGTAGAATACATGAGGGTTGTAAAGACCCTAAAAATTCGAGGGAAATTTTTTCTAAATTTTCTTTGGGATTTTATAAGAACGCAGTTTCTGACGACACCTGATTCCGAGGCCCGGTGTGCCCAGAATCAATTTCCGATGTTTGGATCGGGTACGTTCAGTGAACGAACGAGCGGGTTTTTCTAACTTTTGAACTGGTGCCCGGAATCGAATTCCAAGGGCACCGATGAACTCGCAGCGCCGATATTCGCTTAAGGTGACCTTTTCCGAGGTTGCGTTTTATGCAGGTTGAGAGTTAGTTTTGGGGAATTTGAAAATGAAGTTAAATAAAATGTGGAAACACAATTTATTTTTATCCAAGTTGGTTTTATTCTCCCAAAGGGAGTTAGGGGTGGGAACCACATCCACTTAACCTCCCATGAGAGGATTAAGTGTGGTGGGGCCCACACGAACCCTAACACTTCATCTCCTCTCTAAACTCCCAATAACTCCTCTCTAATTAATCTTGACAACTTGGGTTATTAATTGAGAAGAGTTATCTTAATTTCAAACTTTTGAAATTCAAGTGGTTTAGTTGTGTAAATAAAATAAGCTTTAGGCTTATTTTATTTTGTTAGAATTTTGTCTCCTTGAGAGAGTAGAGAAGTCTTCTTCATCTTCTTCAAACTCAACGAAGAACGCGAAGAACGCCGTTCTTCAACGAAGAACTTCTCTGCCGAAGAACACGGTCCTTCCGCGACGCCGTATCCGCGACGCGATGTACTTCTTCCGCAACGTCTCTTCTGCGACGGTTTTCCGCGACGAAATTGCTGTCAAAGATCTTCGAATCCTCGCTTCACGACGTCGACGTCCTTTCTCCGCGACGCTCGTCTTCCGCGGTTTGTTGACGTGCTCTTCACTTGAAACCGAGGTAGGGGTTTATTTTATTATTCTTTTGTTCATGATTATACCCGTGATTATTTCTTCGTGAAATTTGTCCAATTGTTAGTGAATAACGGGAGGGGGCCGGACCGCAAGAACACGGCCGACCCTCCTCCTTTTTCATGTTGATCCTATTGTGGATTGAAACGGGTGTGGCGTGGTGCCGTCGCACCGCGCAGGATCATACGGCAAGAAACGCGTGGCGTCGTCGCGCCGCGTCGTAAATAATGCAAGGACGCGACGTCGTCGCGCCGCGTCGAAGAAAGTTGAAGACACCGCGGCCGGAGCGGGGCCGCGACGGAAGGGTGCGATGCCGTCGCGCTGTGCCGAATGACAAGGGTCGCGGCCGGTTATGGGCCACCGTGGAGCAAGATGACCGGCGGCCGACACCGGGCCGCCGGTGTCAGTGAAGGAAGGACCGGCCGACGCCGGTCCTTTCTGGCGGAACCGGCCGGCAAGTGCGGGCCGGCAGGGCAGTGGAGACCGGGGGAATTAATTCCCCCGGCCGGGTCTTCATGTGGCACCAATTAAGGGGCCGTGGTTACGGGAGTCGGGAGGGGCAGCGCCCCCCCCCCCCCCCGGCGAGCCAACGGCTCGGCCAAACGGTCCAGCGAGCTGGCGCCGGGCGCCGGCGCACCGGACCGCCAGCGCGAGGGTTGCCGGGCAGCCGCGCCGCCGAGCCGTGATGGGCCGGGCCGACCCTGTCCGGGGCGGGTCGATCCAGTTCGGGCCAACCGGGGGGTCTCGGGCCGGGACGGCCCGGGCCCGAAACCCCCGTTACCGAGCAGTTTGGATTCAAATGCCCATAACTCGGGCTGCAGACCTCCAAACGATGTGCCATCAGCGGAAATGTGATCCTTGGATCGAGACGGTCATTTCAGTATATCGCACTCAAGGTTTCGGATTACTTTGAGTTTGGCCGGGTTGGTTCGTACACGAAACCAACCGGGCCCTCGGAGCGGAAACACTCATATCCTAAGCTACGAACGTCCGATTGACGTACCATCAGCTTTTTTGAGTTCCTCTTAGTGAGACGGATCTTTTGGCATACTCCGCCCAAGGTTTGGACGTAGGTGGAGTACGGTCGGGTTGGTTATGCCTTAAAAACCAACCGGGCCCCTGGGACGAAAAATCCAATAACTCTCAGACCGGGCGTCCGATCGACGCGCCGTCTACGATGATGAGTTCCTGTTGACGATACAGAACTTTTGGATACATCAACTTCGGACTTTGTGATAGTTGATGTATCGGCCTCTCGGCTCGTGGAGCGGACCCCCCCGAATGAGCTTGCTGTGTGCGGAACCCTAGTGTAAGCTGCGACTGCTACTGTGACAACGACGATTGTGCAGGGATCCTTAGTGGAATGCGACGATGAAGACAGCTGGTCTTGTATCCTATGTGGGTCCTAGCTGTGCTGGTCTTGTATCCTATGTGGGTCCCAGATTAGATGATTTAATACTGGTCTTGTATCCTATGTGGGTCCCAGTATAGATGAACCAATGAAGACAGCTGGTCTTGTATCCTATATGGGTCCTAGTTGTGCTGGTCTTGTATCCTATGTGGGTCCCAGCTTAGATGATTCAATACTGGTCTTGTATCCTATGTGGGTCCCAGTATAGATGAATCAATGAAGACAGCTGGTCTTGTATCCTATGTGGGTCCTAGCTGTGCTGGTCTTGTATCCTATGTGGGTCCCAACTTAGATGATTCAATAATGGTCTTGTATCCTATGTGAGTCCCAGTATCGATGAATCAATGAAGACAACTGGTCTTGTATCCTTTGTGGGTCCCAGCTTAGATGATTCAGTATCTATGTCTGATCATCTCTTTCACCTTATCGATGATGTATACCTGTGTGAGCTGAATCCTGTTGCTTTCCTGTGTGGATTGTGTTGTGCTATCCTATGTGGATTACGTTTTTCATTCCTGTGTGGAATACGTATACTTTCCTGTGTGGACTGAGTTGTGCTTGGGCTCAAAGGTTGGAGCGTATTGGAATTGATGACTTAGGTATATGTATGGGAATATACCTAAGCAGTGTTGATTGTTACTTCGTGATTGTATCTTTATTTTGTGGTTTATCCTTTGTGGATTTTGGGAGACCTTCAGGGTCTCAGGGTCCCTACTGAGTAGATTATACTCACCCCTGCACGGGCTATGCCCGCACTACGTTGTGTTGGTTGAAGACGACGGACATCATTGATCGTGGTTGAGGCTTGCAGAGTAGGACGATACCTGGAGGTGGACCACTGGGCGGGACGTGCTCGGAGCGGACGACAGGACCCGAGAAGCAGTGGAGCTATCTGTACCCACCCTTCATGTCGGCTTTCCAGTGGACAGCTCGGTGTAGCAGCTTTACTTAACTGTTGTTGTTTTCCCTTTCGAGTTTTACTTTACAGTTGGGCTTGTATTTCCGGCCCCTTTTACTTTCCGTACTTACTATTGTACTCTATTTTTACTTAGTGTTTACTTTTCCGCTTGCTTACTCTGTGGTGCTTGTTTACTTTACAAAGGAAATTCCTTCCCTTATACCGGGATTTACGCCTTGGTTCTAGTCGCCATCCCCTGGCCTATGGAAGGCGGGCTTGGGGTAGTCACGGCACAGGCCCCAAGGGCGGGTCGTGACAAATTGGTATCAGAGGAGTTCGTTTCTACCGTGAACTCTGATCTTTTCTATGTGAAGCAATAGTGTTTAGCGTATTGGGTGTGGTTATCAGTCCAGGGAGTCTAGTGTTGGTGCGGCGGCCGACGTATCCGTACACTAGGACCCTGACTTCTGATTTCCGACTTAATGCATGAAAACATTGATTGCATGTGTGTTCAAGTTTTCTTTATGATTACTTGTGTCAGCTCACCAGGTATATTGTTCTGACCGTGGCACACCTGTTTCTTTTCAGGATGGCCCCATGATGGCAGCCAGCTAGGGTTCTGAGAGTCGAGTGTGACGACAGCCCACCAAGCGTTGAGGTCTCGGTGCATGGCTCCTTTTCAGCAGAGGCACCGACGATACCTTTACCCGCCAAGCCACCAATGCTACCAGCCCCAGCCGCTGACGATGCATGTCACCTTAGCGCGCTGCATGAGTTTCAAAGCCAGCAACCGCCCAGGATTCATGGGGAGACGGACCCCCGGGCAGCAGAGGACTGGCTGGAGGCGGTCATACGAGTTTTCAGGCTAGTGAGGACACCAGCAGACCTCATGGTGATCCTCGCTGCGAGCCTACTGCACGCAGTAGTGGGCCGATGGTGGAGCTTGATGCTCCAGGTGCACGATGAGGCATCTCTACTTTGGACAGACTTTGAGAGCCTCTTTCGATCGGAGGTCGTCCCTGCCACCCTCCGAGTGGTGCGCATCCAAGAGCTACTACAGCTGTGGCAGGGCAGCATGACAGTAGCCCAGTACTCGGCGAGATTTACTGATCTCTCGTGCTACTCCACAGATATGGTACGGGACCCGTTCTTCCGGGCCCGGACCTTCGAGCAGGGACTGAGGCATGATATCAGGGCTTCGATGATCTCCCTCAACATTCCGATGCAGGCAGAGGTGTTGGAGAGAGCCCTTCTAGTGGAGAGTTTTCTCACCGAGCAGGCTCCAGTGACAGGGCCCTCCGCAGGACGGCCCGTAGCAGGGTCTTCTGCAGTTGGTAGTAGACAGGTGACGCAGAGGTCCAAATGGGCCAGACCATCAGATGGGCAGTCACTGGATGAAGATTTGGTTGTGCGGGGCACACGAAGGAGAGCCAGCTACACGAGGGGAAGGCATTGCTATTCATGCGGCGGGCAAGGTCACATGGCTTGAGATTGCCCGACTCGTCCTACAGATGAGCAACAGGTTGTAGAGAGACCTCCCAGACAGAGGTTCGGCCATGGAGGTCCGCAGAGTGCAGGCGGACGAGGCAGAGGAGCCGGCCGAGCAGCAGATGGTGGGCGACACTTCGAGGTGTTGCCACCACCACCACCAGGAGGTCCGCCCCGACCACAGGGAGTTGGTGGATATGGGAGAGCTCAGCTTCAGGCAGATGGGGCCTTCGATCATGGAGCTTTGGGAGCAAATGGATAGGAGCAGAACTAGTAGATACATCCTTGTACTTCTAGATCCTTGTTGCTATTGTGTAGCGTCTTTGTATTATGAGCTGCAACAATAAAAGATGCATACCCTTGTGATGTTTTCAATTCCTGTCCTCTTTTTTGTTGTTACTAAGAGGTTCCAGTTTTGACTGTTGACATGACCCTCACTTGTGAGACATCTACTGGAGGAGACCCAATTACCACACACTGATACCGATAGTGTGACTCAACCCTTGGAGGCGAGAGTAACGGTTGGATCTCTTGGTAGTAGCGTCGAGGCCTTACAACGTCATCCTTGGTATGGATTAGTATCATCCATGTCGGGATTGACGGTATTAGGCAAAGAATGTGGTTCATCCAAGGGATGAGACCAGATTTCTTTTCTCGGAAAAGAAGAAATCATAGCAGCTCTTGTGGGGCCAGAGGTGGTCTAGGCCACGACATAGAAGGTCCAGGTCTTCCAGGAGCGGATGAGGACAGCTCAGAGCCGGCAGAAGTCATACGCTGACAGGAGGCGGAGGCCACTAGAGTTCGAGGATGGAGACCACGTCTTCTTGTGGGTCTCACCTCGATGTGGTATACGGAGATTTGGCCGAGGTGGCAAGTTATCTTCGCGCTTCATCGGACCCTTCTAGGTCCTCAGCAGGATTGGCGAGGTGGCTTATCACCTGGCTCTACCACCTCAGTTGCACCAGGTGCACGATGTTTTCCATGTGTCTCAACTGAGGAGATACGTGCACAATCCGACACACATCATTGACCATGGGGAGCTTGACATTGACGATGGGGTGACTTTTACGGAGGTCCCAGTGGAGATTGAGGATCGGAAAGAGCGGGTCCTACGTGGACGGTCCATTCCTCTAGTGCGCATCAGATGGAAGCACGGGAATCTCCAGGAGAGCACTTGGGAGCGGGAGGCTCAGATGCGTGCTCAATACCCTCATTTGTTTCCCTAGTTTTGATGTTTCTTTACGGGGATGTAAAGACCTGAGGTGGGAGTAATGTAAAGACCCGAAGAATTCAAGGGAAATTTTTTCTATATTTTCTTTGGGATTTTACAAGAACGCAGTTTCTGACATCACCTGATTCCGAGGCCCGGTGTGCCCAGAATAAATTTCCGAAGTTTGGCACGGGTACGTTCAGTGAACGAATGAGCGGGTTTTTATAACTTTTGAACCGGTACCCCGGAATCGAATTCCAAGGGCACTGATGAACTCGCATCACTGATATTCGCTTAAGGAGACCTTTTCCGAGGTTGCATTTTATGCGGGTTGAGAGTTAGTTTTGGGAAATTTTAAAATGAAGTTAAATAAAATGTGGAAACACATTTTATATTTATCCAAGTTGGTTTTATTCTCCCAAAGGGAGTTAGGGGTGGGACCCACATCCACTTAACCTCCCTTGAGAGGATTAAGTGTGGTGGGGCCCACACGAACCCTAACACTTCATCTCCTCTCTAAACTCCCAATAACTCCTCTCTAATTAATCTTGACAAATTGGGTTATTAATTGAGAAGAGTTATCTTAATTTCAAACTTTTGAAATTCAAGTGGTTTAGTTGTGTAAATAAAATAAGCTTTAGACTTATTTTATTTTGTTAGAATTTTGTCTCCTTGAGAGAGTAGAAAAGTCTTCTTCATCTTCTTCAAACTCAACGAAGAACGCGAAGAATGCCGTTCTTCAATGAAGAACTTCTCCGCCGAAGAACACGGTCCCTCCGCGACGCCGTATCCGCGACGCGATGTACTTCTTCCACGACATCTCTTCCATGACGGTTTTCCGCGACGAAATTGCCATCAAAGAACTTTGAATCCTCGCTTCACGACGTCGACGTCCTTTCTCCGCGACGCTCATCTTCGGCGGTTTGTTGACGTGCTCCGCACTTGAAACTGAGGTGGGGTTTATTTTATTATTCTTTTGTTCATGATTATACCCTTGATTATTTCTTCGTGAAATTTGTCCAATTGTTAGTGAATAACGCGATGGGGCCGAACCACACCAACACGGCCGACCCTCCTCCTTTTTCATGTTGATCCTGTTGTGGATTGAAACGGGTGTGGCGCGGTGCCGTCGCACCGCGCAGGATCATACAGCAAGAAACGCGCGGCGCCGTCGCACAACATCGTAAAATAATGCAGGGACGCGACGTCGTCGCGCCACGTCGAAGAAAGTTGAAGACACTGCAGCCGGAGCGGGGCCGCGGAGGAAGGGCGCGACGCCGTCGCGCCGCGCTGAATGACAAGGGCCGCGGCTGGTTCCAGGCCGCGGCGGAGCAAGATGACCAGCGACCGACACTGGGCCGCCGGTGTCGGCGAAGGAACGACCGGCCAACGCCGGTCATGCTGGCGGAACCGGCCGGCCAGTGCGGGCCGGCCGGGCAGTGGAGACCGGGGGAATTAATTCCCCCGGCCGGGTCTTCAAGCGGCCCCAATTAAGGGGCCATGGTTATGGGAGTCGGGAGGGGCAGCGCCCCCCATGCGAGCCAACGGCTCGGCCAAACGGTCGAGCCAGCTGGCGCCGGGTGCCGACGCACCGGACAGCCAGCGTGCGGGTCGCCACGCCACCACGCCGCCGCGCCGCCGGGCCGGGCCGGGCCGACCCTGTCCGGGGCGGGTCGACCCGGTTCGGGCCAACCGGGGTGTCTCGGGCCGGGACGACCCGGGCCCGAAACCCCCGTTACTGAGCATTTTGGATTCAAATGCCCATAACTCGGGCTACGGACCTCCAAACAATGCCCCGTCAGCGGAAATGCAATCCTTGGATTGAGACGGTCGTTTCAGTATATCGCACTCAAGGTTTCAGATTACTTTGAGTTTGACGGGTTGGTTCGTACACAAAACCAACCGGGCCCTTGGAGCGGAAACGCTCATATCTTAAGCTACGGACGTCCGATTGACGTACCGTCAGCTTTGTTGAGTTCCTCTTAGTGAGACGGATATTTCGGCATACTCCGCCCGAGGTTTGGACGCAGGTGGAGTACGGTCGGGTTGGTTTTGCCTTAAAAACCAACCGGGCCCCTGAGATGAAAAATCTAATAACTCCCAGACCGGGCATCCGATCGACGCGCCGTCTGCGACATTGAGTTCCTATTGACGATACGGAACTTTTGGATACATCAACTAAGGACTTTGTGATAGTTGATGTATCGGCCTCTCGACTCGTGGAGCGGACCCTCCCGAACGAGCTTGCTGTGTGCAGAACCCTAGTGCTGGCTGCGACTGCTACTGTGACGACGACGATTGTGCAGGGATCCTCAGTGGACTGCGACGATGAAGACAGCTGGTCTTGTATCCTATGTGGGTCCTAGCTGTGCTGGTCTTGTATCCTATGTGGGTCCCAGCTTAGATGATTCATTACTGGTCTTGTATCCTATGTGGGTCCCAGTACAGATGAACCAATGAAGACAGCTGGTCTTGTATCCTATGTGGGTCCTAGCTGTGATGGTCTTGTATCCTATGTGGGTCCCAGCTTAGATGATTCAATACTGGTCTTGTATCCTATGTGGGTCCCAGTATAGATGAATCAATGAAGACAGCTGGTCTTGTATCCTATGTGGGTCCCAGCTTAGATGATTCAATACTGGTCTTGTATCCTATGTGGGTCCCAGTATAGATGAATCAATGAAGACAACTTGTCTTGTATCCTATGTGGGTCCCAGCTTAGATGATTCAGTATCTATGTCTGATCATCTCTTTCACCTTATCGATGACGTATACCTGTGTGAGCTGAATCCTGTTGCTTTCCTGTGTGGATTCTGTTGTGCTATCCTGTGTGGATTACGTTTTGCATTCCTGTGTGGAATACGTATACTTCCCTGTGTGGACTGAGTTGTGCTTGGGCTCGGAGGTTAGAGCGTATTAGAATTGATGACTTAGGTATATGTATGGGCATATAACTAAGCAGTGTTGATTGTTACTTCGTGATTGTATCTATCTTTTGTGGTTTATCCTTTGTGGATTTTGGGAGACCTTCAGGGTCTCGGGGTCCCTACTGAGTAGCTTATACTCACCCCTTCATGGGCTATGCCCGCACTACGTTGTGTTGGTTGCAGACGACAGACAGCGTTGATCGTGGTTGAGACTTTCAGAGTTGGACGGTACCTGGAGGTGGACCACTGGGCGGGACGTGCTCGGAGCGGACGGAAGGACACGAGAAGCAGTGGATCTATCTGTACCCACCCTTCAAGTGGGCTTTCCCGTGGACAACTCGGTGTAGCAGCTTTACTTTACTGTTGTTGTTTTCCCTTTCGAGTTGTACTTTACAGTTGGGATTGTATTTCCGGCCCCTTTTACTTTCCGTACTTACTATTGTACTCTATTTTTACTTAGTGTTTACTTTTTCGCTTGCTTACTCTGTGGTGCTTGTTTACTTTACAAAGGCAATGCCTTCCCTTATACCGGGATTTACGCCTTGGTGCTAGTCTAAAGCCCCTGGCCTATGGAAGGCGGGCTTGGGGTAGTCATGGCACGGGCCCTGAGGCGGGTCGTGACAAGGGTAGACCGAGTGAGCTTCCTCAGAGAGTATTAACTTGTTTGAATCTCTTTAAGAACCTTCCCAGGCTAGAGGGGGAATTGACCGAGTGAGCTTCCTCAGAGAGTCTGTGGTATACCTGAGGCTATATGAGGAATTGACTGAGATAGCTTCCTCAGAGAGTCTCTAGACCTTGGGGCTAAGAGGGTTAGACCACATGATCTTCCTCAGAGAGTCTTGGACTACCCTATACTATAAAGGGAATTGACTAAGTGAGCTTCTCCAGAGAGTCTCATAAATTCGTATGACCAAGCCAGAGGGGTTAGGCTGAGTGCACCGCCCATAGGGTTGTCATACTTCTTGGATAGGACCATAGGGGATGGCTGCGAGTACTTCCCAGAGGGTTTTCGGCTTGTTAGCTGTTTGTTTCACTGATGTTGACTGGTTGTGGATTGATTTCTTCTATATATCATTCTGTTTTATTGCTTATTATTTTCGGTCTACTGCTTTCCTGTTGCTGTTTTCTGCTTATTGTACTTTTACCGGCCATATACTCACTGACTGTTAGGAATAGATCTTCAGGTGAATGCCTACTGGGATTTAGTCTCACACCCTATTTGGGTCATGCTTTTGGGCCAAAAAATATTATGTTGTTTTAGGTATAGTCAAGGGAAAGAGCCCTTTGACATCCAGTACTTGATTGCATGGGGCAGGAGAGCATGGGACCAAGCTTTGGCTTGCGATGCTGAGGAGTTGTTTTTATTTTCTTTTGTACTTGTTTTGGTACTGTAGTGTTTTCCAGAATTGTGACTTGTTTTGCAGCTTTCCTAGATATGTATCATGCATCACATCATATATACATTTGTGCTCCAGTTTGTTGATTTAGTCTACCACAATTTATGTTGTTGGTTATTACTGCTTCTGCTATTGCATGTTTATTTTTCTTCCACTGTGTACTCTACCAATGAGGGCATAGTTTCCCCACTATCACACCCAATGACCTCGCTGCTAGTCGCCAGCCTTTGGAATTTGGGAAAATGCGCTTGAGGCCTTGTGACCAACCGGGTATGGGGTACCTTTGGGTGGCTTCCAGATCCGGGACGTTACAGGAACCATGACATAGTGATCGATAGATCACAATATAGAGTAACAAAATACGATGCTATATTTTTCATTATTTTCTTACGATGCCTAATATGACCATTTTTATTAGACTATGGAATGGACTCATTAACTTAAGAATAGAAAAAACCATTTCATATAATGCATATACCATGACCCTTCAAGATTAAAAACTAAAGTAGTTATTTTACTTTGAGATATATTATGCTGCCAGGAATTATTTTAGTTTTTTTTCATCCATTAAATTGTCAAACCAATCATCGAAAGATTATATTTGATGCTAATAAAGGGTTTTTATGGATGAATACCATCCTAAAATAGAGTAAGAATAAAAAAAACAACTAGGATCTATCTATACATTTTTAATAAATAATAAAAAAAGAAGAATAGAGTACCTTACGCCAATCAACTTTGGATTTAAACAAGTGTTTTATAATGACCACTAATAAAAAAATGATGGGTTATTCGATCCTAGGTCTTATATAGATAATACCAATATCCCTATTATTAGGAATTATCTCTCACATATCCATGACTTTTTAGATATTTTGGTTAAAGGATAGATAGATGAGAGTTAGGGAATCATGTTAGTCTGATAAGTTTTAATAGGAGTCCCAACACATCATAATGCGTACATACTACATGAGGATCAATACAATTAAAATTAGAATCTAATAATCCAATGTTAAACTATAATTAATTTATCATTTCACAAAAAATAAAAACATTTCAAATCCTCAAAACAATAAATCCATTCCTCATAATGATATTCTAACATTTAAATGGTCAAAATAGTCACTCAAACCTTTTATAATCATCATCATATGATGGTTATAGTTGATAGTAATAACTGGTGTGGAATTTGGTGGACACATAAAAAATTATTTTAAAATATGATAATTTTATGCACAATCACCATGACATAGTGGTGTCTTATACTATGTTTTATTGCACATTAATATGGACTATGACACAGTCTAAACCACTAAAATGTAGCATTCCTTTTAGTTAAAATATACATTATTATCCCCATTAAAAAATCATTAAAAACCATATAAAATATTATTAATAAAATTATAATACCAAAAAATGAATATTTAGACAATCCACCGAAGCCCTGAATGTGAGAACACTCATCCAAGATCTATAGGTTGAAATCAGAACCTATAACTAGGTGTGGATGATAATAAAAGGGTTAAATTAACCCTCAGAATTAGAATAACAACGGTTTTTAGGTTTCACAACTTAAAATATTAAAAAATCTAAAATACAAAATCCATAGATGATGGGAGAACATAAGAATTAAAAGAGAGAGAAACAAAGGAAGGAGAGGAGGATAAAAAGATAAAGAGTTAAAAGTGGATAGCATACCTTGAATCCTTTCATGGAAGCATTGGGGATAAGAGTGTAAAAGATCTGGTAAGAGAGACCCCCCCTCATGCATGACATACCCAAATGAGTAAAATATGGAGGGTCCACCCTCTTAGACAAATTTTGATTTTAATAATAATATAATAAAATATAAATAAAAATAAAATTATAAAAAATATCATAATGTTAAATACATATCATATATTTATAATAAACCAAAGATAATTTCACATATCTTATTTTAAATACACAATGACCTAATTGAAAATTCAAAAATATTAATAACCCAAATATTCAAAGTATAAACTACATGTATATTTGTTAAATGCAAGAACCAAAATATATTTCATGGGAATTAATTATTTTAGAAACCATGATAATTATATAAAAAATACCATTATAGATCCCCATAAGTTAATTATGGAAGGTATCAATAATTTAAGATACTAAATTAATTGTTTCATGTAAATTTTCAAGGAAGGAACGGTCAGAAAAACTATGGGCCTAACCATATGAAGCTACTACCTATAAAAACACCACAAACAATTAGTTCTGATGGTCTTAGAGACTATGGATCTTATAAAATTTTAAAATTCCTTGATTTATCATCAAAATAAATATAATTATTTAAGATATTTAAAATATTAAAATAAGGAGTGTTATAATTCTCCCCACTATAACAGTTTTCTCCCTTAGAATATCCCCTTAACTGTGATTTTCAAAACTTATCGAAGAACCCAAATGTTTTTGGGTTGAAGAATTTAATTTTTTACTAATGTGCTAATGTGAATTAAATACAATATATTTTGAATTTGGGTTATAAAGGAAGATAAAAATTATTCAAGAGGATGAAGAAATCCATGGGTGATGAAGTATTTCATGAAATAGGGGATTAAAGAGTTCATTGAGAGTATGATTTAACTTTGAGTTTTTGTGGATCATATGCATTTATGTTGTCAACCACTCTTTAGTAAATATTCATTCACATGTTGGAAAATTATTTTTATTGATATTATAAATATATGTAAATGGGCAATGAAAATTGAACTACATCTAAAGAACATTCATACTCAGATTCAAGGAGGAAACATAGTTATATAAAGATTATTTAGTTGTAAAAAGTGTGAATAGAAAGTGTTGTTGGATAAAGATATCACTACCTATATAATATTCTTGAATATTTACAAATATGTATGTATTTTATATCTTGAATAAGAGTTATGGTTGAAGAAAAGTGATGGCGGAAATATTAAGAATCCATCAATGGGTTATCAAGAAATACAGTTTCTATAATTATTGAGGAATATCCTTTGGATAATGGATTAGAGGGATATTTTTAATGATGTAATCACTATGGATGATTGGATATTTAATTAAAGTGATTAATATTTATTTTTCATAAATAACCCCAATTTTTGTGTACATGACTACTACATCATTTTTACGATAAATAACATAATACTAATACATTCTAGGGTCAAAAGGGTTAATATCATGGAAAAATTAGGTTCATACATAACTTATATATAATTATGCATAAACATTATAAATTTATTTATTCACAAACATCCTAAAATTATCATTTTCTCCATATTACATGTATTCTCTTGAGGATATACATTAATGAAAGGTGTGAGCAAAAATCCTAGTAAGGGGAGGGTTAACATAGAAAGAATAATAGACATGAAACAATAGTACATGGGTGGGTATTATCATTATCAACATATCATATGCATTGGACCATCATCATAATAATGAGGTAATTTGTTTAAAAAAGGCATGTAATGTGGCATATAAATAATAATGAAACATAATAAGATAGTGTTCAAATACCGCACATAGTTGTGAATGAAGCTAGCATCATTGTCTTGTAAAACATATGTACATAAATCATAAAATAATAATTATAAACATTTGTATCATAATTTTAATTCATAATAAATATAATATAATGATATTTAACAAATTACCTAATTAATTATGCTACTATATAATTTTGGGTCCATCTATCATAATATAAAATGCCAAATAATTATGCATTCCACAATCGAAGAGATCATATAACAAGCATAGTCATGAAATAAACTCGTGGAAAGGAATGGGTTTAATAATGAATAGTTTCAGGAATATCCTTTGAGGTTCCCAAATGGACAAGAGAAATTATATTTTATCATAAAATTTCATCATTTCTAAGGAGAGAAGAGACAAACCAATAGGTTCCAATGTTCTGTTTTGGAAAATATAGTCTCTTTGAAAAATAGTTGTATTTGGATTAGGAATAATTTTGACAAGGTAGAAAAATTTATATACTTATAAATATGAGGTTAATAATAGTTAAAAGAAAATTTTAAGTAATATAGAGGATCATACATAATGAGAATAATTTTAAAGAGGAGATAATCCAAAAAGAATGAGTTGGGTTTGAGATTCTCCTCACCACAAATCCCAATTTATTTCATCACCTTCTCAAATACTATATAATAAAACTAAATTTATTAAAACATGAAATTTTAAGTTAATTATTTCCATGGTTTCACTATAGATCAATTATAATAAATGTATTATATTTCCTAATTCCCATTGTTAAAAATTAAACGTCTTGATATCATTTTTTCCTTAAAATAACCCATTTTACTTTGATTTATTGATTTTTCTTTATTGCTACTTATACATTATCACAATTAAGTATAGAATTTTATAAATAATTATATTTATAAATATATATATTATAAATAATTTATTATAATAATCCATAAATTTTGTGATAATTAAAGACTTAGAAACATCCCTGTGGGTGGTTAACTGACGTTGATGAGATATTGTCCAAGAGGAGGAAAGAGAAACATGAAATATAAATACTTCATAAATACAATGATTAAATTAGGATAAAAAAATTAATATTATTTTGACATTATAGTTAAATAATCTTTGAAGATTTTTTTTGAACGTAATAGAGAAGAAGATGGATAGAAGAGGAATATGAGAGAAAATTTGTTTAAAACATACCCACTTCTTAGAGTTTTTGCTATTCTATATAACTAAAATCATTGAATTATTGGAGTCAAGTGACTCTAGAATATACCTATGTATTATTAGGGGCTTAATAGAGGTAATTCTGGTAGATTTTGTTTTGTGAGGGAGAAGTGGTCATCCAAGGGGAGGGAGAGGGGGGGGGGTTTATAGTCATAGAGGGGGTATTCTTAAGTTATAATATTGAATAAATTATTATATAAAATGTGAATTTTAAATAGTAATATTTTTGAAATGAAGAAATATATTTTAATAAAATAAAATTATTTTATGACTTCAAAAAACTTTATAATTTTAATTTTTTTAAGGTTAAGAAATTGAGAAAATAGAAAAATGTTTATTTTGAGGTATGCTTTAGAATTTTAGTATTTAGAAATTAATATTTTAGGTTTTGAAAATAAGTTTATTATTTTTAAATAAACCATTAATCTAAAAAAATTAATTTTTGATCAAAGATAAAAAATTTAATATTTATTAAGTCATTATTAAGTCATTATTATTCCATAAAACATGTGGTGTTTGAAAAATAATATTATTTACTATTCACATAAAAATTGATGTTTCCCAAGAAATTATGAAAATTTAAACATTGGGAATTTTAGATGTTTTGATTATAAAAAAAATATTAATTTTATAAAAATATATTTTTTTAAATGGTTAATTTTAATTTTTAATTAAAAAAATATTGTTTTTAAAAAATATATTAAAAAACAATTTATTAAAAAAATTGCATATAATTTCTTTGAGTATTTTAATATTAGTGTTTATTTTATGGAATTAAAATATTTATATATTCTTAAATTACATATGATAAATATTATTTATATTTCATTTTACTATTTTAGTCAATTTACTAATCTTAACGGTCAGGTTACTACTCACAACTGAAAATTTACTAATCCAATGGATATATAATTATTCAAAGGGTCATATTACCATTCCAACAATCATATTAAATGTTTTAAAAATTTATTCACTCATTCACATATAATTAAATAATCTTCTCTCAAGGGTTCACATTTTTCATTTTTGAAATGTTAATTTGTTTACTAATATTTTATTTATTTTCTATAGTGTTGTTCGTGGGGGAGAGAATTCTAGTAGATAATGATAATCCAAAGTTTACCACTATACTTTTTCTATTTTATTTTATATCCCATTTTTATATTGTAAATTTTTTTGGGGTTAATGTTCGACTAATGTATTGATCTCAATTAATGAAATAATGTTGTTTTTGGTTTTTCTATGTTTTGTTCATGTATTATACTATATACTAATATAACAAACATTTATTTTATAAAACATATCATTTATAATGTCTGGGATGTTACATTCTTACTCCTTTAGAATTTTTTTTTCAAAAATTTCATATCATATTCTTTTTTGAGAATAGATTAGGGTGATTATATTTTCTTGTTTCCTTAGGGTCCCAGGTCATCTATTCATATTTATGGTTTCACCATAACACTTATATAAGTTGTGTTGTCTTGTTTCATAGAACTATGCTTTTATTGTTCAAGATCTTCACTAGATAGTACTCATTAGAGAGGTCATGTTTCAGTTTTACTTCCATGTGATTCAATACATGTGAGGGATTAGGTATTGACATCCTTTTGAGAGATACATGGTACACATCATGAATTAGGGTTAAGTTTGGTGGTAGTTTTAGAAAATAGTCCACTTATCCTATATGATCAAGTATTTAAAAGGGAATAATGTACATATGACTAAGAATTATCTTTTTTCAAAAACATAGGAATCTTTTCCATGGTGATATTCAAAGGAACAATTTTTCTCCAAGATCAAACTCCAGGAGCCATTGATAGTTGTTAGAATTAGTCTTCTTCCGAACCTGTGCTTATTTTATAAATTGTTTGATGGTTTGAAATATATATGTCATTTATGGCACAAGATCACATCTAAGTAGCTTACATTCACCAAATTTATCCCAATATATAGGATTTTAACATTTATTCCTATATAGATCATCATATGGACCCATTTGAATACTATTGTGCAAGCTTTTATTTTATAAAAACTCAATTAATGGGATATGTTGATCCCATACTTCTTTTGATTCCCTTGAGTAGGATCTCAGCAATTTATAGATAATATGAATATTTCATTCCAATTATAAATTAGTTTGGGGGTGATAGTTCATACTAAAATTCAATTTAGTATTCAAGGAATTATGTAGACTTATTTAGACATTTGAGGTGTACCTTAGATCGTGATAAGAAACAATTAAAAGTGGTGACCCATGAAGCCTCTCCACTTCCTTTAAATATATCATTTAAATTTCATCAAGATAGAAATATTCTAAAATTGATATGAATTTTGTAGTACTGGTGATTCAATCCACCACCACCCATATCATATTACTTAATTTTGATATCGTCAATAGACCATTGAAAAATTCCATAGTGATGTTCTCTTATCTACATGTGGGTATGGGAAATGGTTAAATCACCATCATGGAATTTTGCCTCTCTACCTTAACTTTCTGACATACCAATCACTTTTAGGTGTATTCAATAATCTCCATATGCATGATGTACAACCCGAAGTGGTCTCAAATATCATGGTACATCTTGGTACTTCCATGATTAATATAGTAAGATGATATATGTAAATTATCCAATAGACCATTCATTATCTTAGGTGATGGAGGTAGATAAATCCCTTTTCGAAACAGAATTACACCATCTTAATTGATGTGAAATTCATGAAACTTCCATTCATTTTCTTCCATCATATTCTTTTAATCCTACAAATCATCCCTTTGTGCCTAATTGATCTTCTCTGGGATATATAATTGATAAATAATTTGGGTAAGGTACAATGTATTTCATAATATTATTATTTCTAGATCAATCATTTACATATCCATGAAGATAGGTTCTTTCTCAATCCATATCAGGGATATTTTATCAATTTTTTTCTAGTTAAGAGAATTAGATTCCTTATTTGCACATCTAGGATCGTAGTGAATTGAAAAATCATAGTACATGATTAGCTCTAACCATATTCACTGATTCATTTTGATCTATTCCTATTAGAATATATACTTTAGACTCTTATGATTTTCATATATGTCACAATTATCACCATAAAGGCAGTGCTTCCAAATAATTAGAGTGAATATAACAAATGCTAACTCCAAATCATGCATCAAGTCGTTCTACTCATGCATATTCAACTATCAAGAGGAATATTCTATCACGTTTTCATTCTAAATTAGCACACAACCCATGAGTCTCATTGAAGATTCACTACTTATCCCAAACCCTTATCCACTTGATGGTAGTGTGAGTGCAAGCGCAATGATTAGTCTCTTCTTAATCTCCTTAAATAAATCCTCACATTTTTCTATCCCAACATAGTTTCCCCATTTCCATGTTAACTTAGTTATTGGGCTAGGTAATCATAAGAAATTACTTATAAATCATATATAGTACCTAGTTAATCTAATAAAGCTATGAATTTCTAAAACAATTGAGGTTCTAGGCCATTCCTAAATTGTATTTTTCTTTGAAGGGTCCATAAATTTCCCCCACTTGTGATTACATTCCCAAATAATGTGTCTTTGTATTTCCAAAATTTAAACTTGATGAAATAAATAGAAATTTTCCCCCGTTTTAATATATGTAGAACAACCCTTAGATACTCTCTGTGTTCCTCCCTACACTTGGAGTAAATGAGAATATCATCAATAAATACTTCCACAATTTTTTCAAGGTATTATGTAAATAATCTATTCATCAAATCCATGTATATTGTAAGGGAATTAGTATGACTGAATGACATCACTATGAACTCATAGTTCACATACCTTTAAAAGAAGGCCATATTCTAAATATCTTCCTTCCCCACCGACATCTTATGATATCAGTAATTAATATCCACCTTTGAGAAGTATTGACCTCCTAGAAGAGGATTGAATACTTCCTCAATATTTAGAAGGGGATACTTCTTCTTTATGGTTATCTTGTTAAGGTATCATCAATCAATTCATAGTCACATAAATCAATAATTTTTCTTCAGAAATATCTTCAATGAACCTCAAGATAATGAACTAGGTCATATTAACCCTTTATCCAAATTATCTTATAGATAATTATTTAACTCTTCCAATTCAATTATGGCTATCCTATAAGGTATCATGGAGATATTAGTGGCTCTATTTATAATGTATATTTAAGCTAAACTCTTTGGGAAATACATCATTATATTCCCTAATAATCGATATTTTCCCAAATTTTATGCTTTCCTTTAATACATCCATTTTGGGAAAGATATTCTTCTTCACTAAGTATCAATACCCACACTGTTGAGGGATTTTACAAAGGATATTCACAACCTTACTTGAATTTTTCATTTCTAGAAAGCATATAAGATATAAAGGAATGTGTAGAATGAGAATAAAAAATACTTTCTCACTTTTTAAGTGAATAAGAAGTGTAACTTGTCTGAATTCATTTTCATGTTCAAAATTAGTAGTGGTAATGTAATAATATTTCTATTGGTCACTTGGATTTGGTGGTTTCTAGAATTGATTACCCTTAGAGACCCCTATTTTAGTACATTGTCTTGAAATGATCCCTTTCTCCTTAGAGTTTATGTATTGAACCATTAGAGGCACATTCGAAGGTTCCTTCCTTTTTTCCACCATGTTGGATGGATTCTTTATGTCTCTTTCACATTCATGAGATTGGAAGCCTTCTATCCCATATAGAAATTATTTTCTTGTCCCTTTAAGGTAATTTACATGATCCTTCTTTTAACAACATTTACATGTCTGTGGTTGGATCTTCTTTCCTCCCTTTTCATTTGATCACCCATATTGAAACTCCATTCTTATATTCTTATTTCCATATACATGTGACCATTATCCAAACTCCATTTATTATTTGATATCACATAGAAATACTTAATTCTAATTCCCAAATTCTCAGATATCTATATACTTTCAAACATGTGGTTTAAAACCTCAATAGAATCAATCTATTTTCAATCATTTTTGTAATGAACCGACCTGGGTTTACTTAACCCATCACCCAAGACACTCAGCCATAAGGCCCTAGGTGCACTCTTGATTACCAAAATCTGAAAAAAAGAACCATGTTATCATAATAAACCTTATGGGAATGATCAATCCATTATTAAACTGGAATGACATATTCATGAACTTGGATGACCACACCAACATACCATTAGATTCAACAAAATTAAACAAAAACAATGGAATAATGTAATAATGACAAAATGATGTTATCATAAACAACATCATAAGTCATACGTAGTACATAATACGTAGACATGAAATCAATAGTTATAAAATAAAAAATTTAAAAATAGGGGAAGAGACCAGAAGGGGTTAATATATAAAATACCAACTAAGAAAAGCAAAAAAATGTCTCCTCAAGAGCTGAAATGCATGAAACCAAATCTTATATAACATAAAAACCCTAAATAATGGTAATAAATAATTGATACCAAAATTATGTTCCCTTTACTTTACAAATTTCCTATAAAATATAGTTTTCATATTCGCTAAGGCATATGAAGGGTTTTTGGACAAAACCTAGTAGTATACCTCAATGAATATATATAAGGAATTTATCTATGAAAACCAATAAGAATTGTTTAAAAACTCATTTTTCCAAACCACATTTACTTTTTTAAATAATATCACTTGAAAATAATCCTTTATAATTCTATTTCATTCATTAAAAAAAACTATATTTTAAAAGAACAGTAAATAAAATGTGTTTCCAAAATATTTCTCAACATTGATCAAATAAAAAAATAATTCCATACAACATAGCATGATCAATTCACCCAGAAATAGAATATTCATGACAATTATGAAAAAAATCATTACATAATTAATTAATTTAAATGTGTATAATCATAAGTGAAATAATTCATAACAAAGTGGTTTTAGACACCAATTCATGGGAATAACATCATTTCATTACCAAATTATGATAAATAGGAGAATATTACAAGGCATAACATAATCAAACATGAAACTAAAAATACGAGATAAGAATATAAAATCAACTGGGAATAATTAACGTCCACTATCTGATCTATCTATATTAGTCTAGTGTGACTTAGTCTAAATTTGATTTCCTAACCAGCTATACTTATATAATAAGTTTGGAAGCTCTCATGACCTTCCCCTATCGCAACTCTGAAGAGCTCTATTAGTCTCCCAAACAACATTTTTAAGATCAATCAATATTCCTCCTCAAAGGATCACATGGTCCCTTGAACACCATTTGGAAGCTTGCTCGGTCTTCCTCCCCAAAAGCTCTCATGGACCCCTATACAACATACCCAAGACAATCCCCAATTTAGGCTAATTTCTAAATTCCTAAGTCACCACACACATACCCAAGGTATCCCATGTGCTACTTAATTCCAAACATAAGAAAAATCATAAATTTGAACAGACAAAATCAATTTGAAAATTTAATTTAATAATAAAACTTTCCCATATTAAAACAAAACTTTTACCCAAGGTTAAAACAAACCCATTTAAAATAAAATTCCTTTCCCAAGTAAAAAAACCATTATGAAAACATCCTCTTTAAAATAATTTTAATATTATAACAAACTCCTCTCACAAGAGCCAATTTAAAACCAATTTATAAATTATTTCTCCCTAAAACATGTCAAGGATTTAAATCATAAATGGCTTGTCTAAAACCCCATTAAAATATCATTTAAAGTCATAAAAACCCTCTGATACATTTGATCAAATAATTACGATGCCTTGAAACAAAACCAATTTGGAAAACCCACTTTAAACTTCAAATTTATAATAAAAACCATAAATCACATAAAAAATAGATAAATCATAAATCATAAGTAATTTAAATGTAAATATAATATTTAAAAAACAAGGGAAACAAAGAATCAAATTCTATCCATGGAAAAATACATTAAATGGAGACATATACCTCAAAACATAATCAACACATGTCACCTTTTAATAAAACCACATGAATCAAGAAATAGTTATCCTTAAACATCTATTCTATAAAGAAATAAACCAAAACCCCCATTATTAAACCTAGGTTCATCCAAAAATCAAGATGATTTTTCCAAATTCCAAAGCAATTAAGAAAAAAGGGTTAAAGAGGGGAATATTAAAAGAAATCATGAATAGATAATGATTTCCTTGAAATAATTCACCAATAGAGGTAAGATATCCCCTATAATCTTAAGGGGGAATCTATTAATCCAAGGTGAGAGGGTTGTGCATGATAAGGAGAATAAATAACGCCAATGTGAGTTAAATATATCAAGGGAAAAAGGTCAATTTGTTACATTTTTAATGACTTGTAAATCCCACATCGGTTTCCCCCATGCTTAGGAAAACTATAAACCTACAATGAATAGGATATAATCAACCCAAAAACTGATCTTCATGGTGGATCATAGAGTGTACATAGTTTGAGAAACCATGATCATGCTATTAAAAAATGAATTGTCCTCAAATCATCACCCTGTACGGTTAGCTACATGGTTAGAAAGACTGTGCACCAACCTTGCTATAAGATCTGTTTTCCCAAAAACCTTGTTTTAAACCCTAGAAACCCATGAAATCCAAAACATTTAATCATGGGTAAATAAAAACCCAACCAAGGAAATCTAGTGGCCTGGAAGGTGTTACAAACCACCCCACTATGCTACGTTATACCTTGAAAAAGTTCTGGTCAAGAAAAAACCCAAAAAGAACAATTCACAACCCAAAATCTATGAAGAGAGGTGAGTTGTACAATAAAATGTTAGAGTGGTCCCTAAGAAGAAACTCCCACACATAAAAAATTTATCTAAACTGAACCATAAATCCCACACAACTACTAAACATATCTAAGTAAAATGCAACCATGCTCACAAATACAGGACCCAAAGGGAACAGAGGCTAAGAATAGTTATCCCCACCATTTAGAAATATCCCAAATGAATTATAAAAATATAATACTTGCAATGAATAACTCTACTATATGAAATAATATATAAGAAGTTATAACAAGCTCTTTGGAAATGCTTATCACTTCCTCAATGGAAAAAATAGACTCACGAAACTCAACAACCACATGGTTGATCCATCAATAAGAATAATACAGACATGATGATAAGAGATGAATTAAGACCATGACACAAAAATAAAAACATGGGATCTTGACCTGGGTCACATTGATCTATGGGTAAACTAGGATCTCGACTTAGAACACAGTCTCATGATAAACTCTTTAAAGACATCACTATGGAGTGCTCAATAGACCATATGAAATATCCATCCTAATTTACTAAGAACCAACCCAAAGTTCACTCATCCCTGCATCAATAAGAAACTAACATAAAAATTGACACAAAAATAATTAAATACTTGAAGATCTAAAAGAAGAAAAATAAAACAACGACACATGAACCCAAGGTCAACAAGCCAATGAAATCACACAAGCTATAAAGAAATAACACAACCCACAAGAATTAAAAAAAAATCCACATCAACATATCAAAAAATTATTATTTTTTTCTTAAATAAAAAAAGTATAAAAAAATAAAAGTGGTATCTTTTTTTCTAAAAATACATAAAAAACCCAACCCAATTTTACAGCTTTCAGAATGTTTTATCAAAACTTATCTCAATGAACCAAATTTTTCTTTTCAAAAACACTTTATAAATATTTCTCACAAACCAAATTGGAAGTGAATAAAACACTACTTTATTAGGATTAAACAATATAGAATCTAAAATAAAATAGTCATTCTGAAAAAGGAATAAGAAAAACAAAGGTTCCGTAAACAAATAGTATCATGGGACAAAAACAATGCACAACCAGTAGAATCCCCTAAAACATCCTATAACGGACATTAAACTATAATAGGAAACCTCTATAACCAAACAGGTTTTCATAGTCACTGATTATATTTAGGAAATCATCAAAATCTCCCAATGGGCCTTTAACAAAAGACATGGAAAACTATGCTTCTCCTCAATGGTTGAAGTCACACACCTGACTATTCTTAAAATCGAGGTCAAAAAATCCATTCATAAAACATCTTCCAAATAATTTTTTTAACAAAACAATCTGAAGAAAAATTTCATTAACCAACAAATTTCCATTTAAAACTACCAATAGGATTAAAACACTCCTTTTTAAATCACATCACAACTCAACTGGGGTCGAATAATTTTTAAACATCACACTTTATTTAAAATTATTTTTTCAAGAATTCCAAAACACTACATTTTAAAACACATTTTTAAACACCTAGAAAATCCTAAAAGAGATTGAAAACCACATTTACAACTTTATTTAATAACCCAAATGGGAAAAAATCCATTTAAAATTCCACATCTAACTTTTAAATAAACATTTAAAAATTTACCAACACTTGTAATTTTAGGTTCCACTTGACATTCCGAGGGAAAAATATTTTACAAGAGGACATGAATTCACCTTGAATACGTTTAAAAACAAAAAAACCCACCATACAATGGTTATATTTTAATATTCTAGAATTGTAAAATGATCGATCACTCAAAGGCATGAAAACACAAGAAAGGGAAATCAAATCAACTTCCCCTTGTTTAATAACAACGTAATACGAATTTTTTCACCTAAAAATGATGAGTGCCCCAAAAATTCTCAAGGGATACTCTGAATCCCTTTGAGTTTGGGTGGTGTTGAGAATGGAAATGGTCAATTCTATAGGAAGGATGAATCCCATAAAGGATAATTGCTAGGAAAAACACCCTAATTTCTTTCAAAATCATTAAGGGAGGTACTGAGAAACTACCTTAAGACATGATCCAAACCTCCCATGCTCCTAAAAACACATGTGGTCCCATAACTAAGTGTACAAATCAATCACTATTTCAAAAAATTATTTGAAAACATATTTTCAAAATGATTTGAAAATATAATTTGGAAACACAACCATTTTCCACACACCCAATACCATGAATTCCAAACCATCATTGAGACCCACTAGTCTCGAAATTATTTAATCCAAGGGACAATCACTTATTTTCAAAACAATCCTCATATTTTAAAAAAAGGAACATCACACACTTTTCCAAAAAAATTATAATTCATTCCATAAACATAAAATTTTAAATCATTCCATTCCCCTTACATTACACCACATAATCCCTTGAGCATTAATCCACTTTTCCTTCCTAAAATAATTTTAAAACACTTTTTTCAAATAAACCAACTCAAGGAAAACACTTTCATAAACCAATTATTAAGACACACCACATTAATAATTTAAAACCCTATAGAAAAATTGAACCAGATAACTCAAACACATTTCAACAAAATGTTTTCCTTACTTTTAAGTTTTTAAAAAAAATCTTGGTATTTAATAACAATAACAAACCTATTTTCCAAAACACAATGAAACATTTTCAAAAACAAAAAACTTCATGGAATTACCTTATTAAATTATAAAAACAATTTTCCATTTCATAACGTAGGGTCCCCAAGGGAGAAGAGAAAGAATACATCTCAAACCAACCATATTCAACCACATCACTTACTATAAAATCGTAATAAAACTCCACTATATGATAACAATCAAATGGAACACTCAATTAGAATCATTACAAGATGAATGCGAGGGAACACTAATTCTCGATGAGAAATTTCACTGTGCATGGTTGGGATGCATAGGCTGGTTGACCATGCACCAAACATGAAATAGTTATGGTCATGGTTTCTAGGCCAAGCCACATGGGAACGACATGGTTTTACAAACAATGCGTTCTAACCAGGAAACCCTTGGTCATTAACCAGTTTTCCACTGAAATATAGAATGACTCATGAAATCACTTATACACTCAATAAAGGTAAAAATATCATCAAAAAATGTTAAAAAAAATCAAAAACATCCAAATACAAAATAAATATCAATATTCAAGTCTGATACACCCATGGAAACTCAAGGTTCTGTGTTATGAAGAGATAGAAGGGACCTAACCTACATACTCCACCCGAGTCCTGATGGAAATCTTAGTCCACAGGATACCCAAATACACTCAAAATAACAATATAACCTTCCATGGTACCATTTGATGAAGAACTGAACCAAAACTACCAAAACTGTCACCCAATCCACTTCACCACTGGTCCCGAGGAGTGTTCTTGATCACTACGGGTCGGAAAGAGACATCAATAAATCATAATAAACATTATAGTAATGGTTTGACTCTTATTAATCAATCATGACCTATCCATAAACTCTATTGACCACACAAAAATACCATCAGAGTAAAACAATATAAATAAATATTGTGGAATAAAGTAGTAGTGACCAAATTTGGATATCATAAACCACATCCCATGTTATACATGAGACATAAAAATGACATCCATAGTCATCAAATAAAAAATCTAAATAAAGGTAAGTGACCACAAGGGGTTGATTTAAAAAATACAAACCATACAAAGCTCAAAAATTGATCCATAAGAGATAATCCTCTCGATACCACATCTCCTCTAACATAACAAATCTGGATGGTGATAATCATGAAGAGATTCAAAAAATTGGTTCCCTTTATTTTACCTATGTCCTACCAAATTGTGTCTACATACACCCAAAGGAACATGTAGGTTTTGGGGAATAATGCCCCATGTGATATAACCATGAATATATTTAATAATTTTACCCATTGAAAACAACAAGTCTCACTAGAAAACTCATTTTTCAAAACCAATTTCACTTTTAAAAATAAGTTCACTTGAATATTATCCTTTAGAAATATCTTCATTTTTTCACAAAATCGGACCATATTATAATAGAATGGTAAACAATTGGTCTCTAAAACATTTCAAAAAATGTATGAAATAAAGAAATAGGGACATACATAAAATAATTCTCAAGTAACCTAGACATGGTATAAACTTGAGTACTAAGAAAAACATCATTACATAAATAGGTAATTGAAAATAAGAATAATCATAAGCAATATCATTTATAACAAAGAGGTTTTTAAATAAAGACACATGGTCATAACATAATTTCATAATAAAATTCTGATAAATAGGGATAAAGTATAAGTCATAATATAATCACATATAGTACTAACCAAATTGGATAAGAATATAAAATCATCTGAGCATAAGTAATGTGAACCTTAGAATCTAATTATATGAGTCTAGTGTGACTTTTCTAAAAACATTTTGTAACCGAAAAGACTTATATAAGAAATTTGTAAAATCTCACCGTCTTCCGTAGGACCAACTCTGAATATCACTCTCAGTATCTCAAGAAACATTTCAAAGATTTCTTGGTCTCCCCCTTCAAAGGCTCCCATGGGCCCCTGAACAACATTTCGAGGCTCACTCGACCTTTCTCCCTAAAGGTTCCCTTGTTCCCTTAGAAAAAATTCTATAGATAGTCCTATTCATAAGGTAAGGTCTATGTTATTAAGTCATCATACAGACACCCAAGGTCTCATATTTTCTACTTAATTCCAAAAATATAAACAATCATAAGTTCCAACACCCAAAATACATTTCAAAATCCTCTTTAATAAGACAGATTTTCTATTTTAGAACAAAATTTTCCCCCTTGGGTAAAACACGGCCATTTATAATACAATTCATTCCCCATTGAAAATACCCCTATTCAAAATCTACACTTTAAAATAAGTTTAAATTTATAAGAAACACTTCTCGCATGAGCTATTTTAAAACCAATTTATAAACCATTTATGCCCAAAACATGTCAATCATTCAACACCTTGCAAGAAATATACCTAAGCCCTTTTAAAATCCCTTTTGAAAATATAAATACTCTTTAATCTATTTTATCAAACACTAGTGGTTCATTAAAACAAACCCCCTTTTAAAAACCCACTTTAACCATCAAATTACAAATAATAACCATTAATCACATCAAAGAAGGATAAAGCACAATTAATATATTTTTTCAATGGAAATTTAATAAAAATATAATGGAATATAAGAATAAAGGGTTATTCATGAAAAAATACCTCTTATAGAGATGCCTACATGAAAAATTAACCAAAACTTGTGACCTTCAACTTCAACCACTCAAATTAAGAAATAAAGATCCCCACACAACATAGACATGAAGAAAATAACTAAAAAACAAATTAATAACCCTAGTTTCATCCAAAAATAAATATAGGGATTCCCCCTTCCATATAAATGGAATAATAAGGGATGTAGATGGAATTTGATGGGGAACCATGGAGAAATCAAGAACACCTTTAAAGAAATCACCAAGGGAGGCACAAGATAAACCATTAACCAAATGAGGAAGATATAATGATAAAGGTAAATGGTTGTACAAAATGGAGAGAAGAAACGTGGCCATGTAAAGTTAAATACATCAAGGGAAAAAATGATCCTTTATCAAATTTTTAAATGACATATATAGGCCACTTGGCTTGGACACATAGTTAGAGAAACCATGTGCTAATCATGAGAGGCCATTATCTCCCAAAAAACCAAGAAATATAACAACTTATATAGTTTTCAAAATTTTAAAAACCATTATCAATCCATGAAAAAAAAAACTATCCCCAAATCATCACCACCTCATGGTTATATTTATAATTAGACGGACCATGTGTCCATCGTGTGCTATGGTCTATTTTCCCAAAAACATAGTTTCCAACCGAAAAAACCCGCAAACTCAAAGAACAAAATGATGGTTAAATAAAAAAAACCAAGGCAAACCAGTTACCCAATAGGTGTCATAATTTTGGATAATAAATTCAAATTTTTATCTTACAGGACTTGTGAAATTTTCCTCACAATCCATGATGTATTCAACCTTCTTTTATTTAACCTCTATAAAGTAACTCTCCATATTTTTTCTAAGAGTTGGAGGGAAATACATGTTAAGAAATATTTTATTAATGATTGACCAATCCATTTATTCCATTTTATCTTTCAGTTTTTATTCTTTATCAACGCCCACCATTGATCAACATCTCCATATAAATGATAGATAGCGAGTGTAATATTCTCCATCTCAGAATAGTAGAGAATTGAAAAGTTATTCTCCATTGAGGCAACACACTATTCCATTATTTGTGGATTTGAATATCTATAAAATGCCAGTGGTCATTTCCACATAAAGGAATTAATTAATAGTTACTCAATATTGGGTGAATGAATTTTTCCCAAATGGTTAAAGTTATTTTTTATATTATAGGATATTCGGGTAAGCATCCTTATGATGTTTTTGAATCTGAATATCATTGAATTAGTAATGGTATTAGATAAATCATCACATTTTCCACTGTATGAGTTGTTGGATTAGATTCTCCTAGTTCACACCATTTTCTATGATAAAATAGTTTTGAAGACAATATAATTCAATTAAGAATAAATAATTAATTTTTATGTGGAAATAAATTCTAAATTCATATATTATGGGATCCCTATGTGTAGAGTTTTTCTCAAATGATTATTCTAGTATCATGTACTTTAACATTTATCTATCTTTAAGTGGAATTATCACTTTAGTTATTTATAATTCATAATAGGTTTTATAGAGCTTATTATTAACTAAATCATATCCCCAGGGAGTACTAAAATAGTTGTGTATAAAGGCCTATTTGTTGTGCACCAGGTATAAGTCATGTTAATACCCATAGAGCCCTTCCAGGTTAATTACCCCTTGGTATATCTCTACCAGATCCACATATACTTGTAGTATCCAGACATGGATTTCATTTCTCAGAAATCATATGCTTTTATACATTACTAAAAATTATGATGTTTAACAATATATATACTTATGGTTATTCTTTTCCACTAATGTTTCCTATTACTAATTAAAAATTTTAATAAATAATTCTTTGATACCAACTATAGTGAGCCAAATTTTTCTTAAATTTATATTATAACATTTTTAAGATAAATATCTGAATTGGAATGTATTTCAGGAACAATATGTTTATCATATTGGGGAAATTAGGTTAATACATCACTTAAAAAATATTAAACAAAAATATTATATAATTACTTCTTTATATCCCTCATAAATATATAATTTCTTTCTTAGTACATTTATTATCTAGAAGATATACATCAATGAATGGGGTGAGCTAAAATCAATTTAGGGGGAGGGATAATAAAGAAATAATAAGATTATTGAATAAAAAGTACATGGGTGATCATAATCATCATATTCATATTATAATAATTTGATCATAATCATAAGTACGAGAGACACATTTGAAAAAGGCAAGGAGTATGACATATTAATAATAATGAAACATCATATCATAGTAGAAAAATATTACACATAATTGTGAACAAAGATAGCATCATGTTCATGAATAACATATGTGAAAAATAATCACATCATAATTTTGAGAAAATATTTAAATATATTCATGAATAATAAAAATAATATCATGAGATATATCATATTACCAGATTCATTTGAGGGATATATAATTCGGTTCCCACCCGTCACATCATAAAATTGTTCTAATTATGCATGAAATATAGAAATATATCACACAAAAATAATAATATTGAAATAAATACATTGAAATGATCGAGTTTTATAAATTATTCATAGAAAATAATTTGATGAATTAATGTTGGGGTTCAAAAATGAATAATGGAATTCATATTTTGGTATAAAAACCACCACTCTTTAGTGGAGAAGAAAGGAAAATAAATTCTCTTTGATTTTTTTTATTTTGATTAAAAATCATTTTGTCAATAAATAAATATTTATATACATATAAATAAATATTTAATAATTTTTTAATGACATTTTATTATAATTAAGGATTATCTATACAATTTGAAAGAGGAGATAACCCAAAACTAAGAGTAGGGTTTGAGATTCCAGTTTCTATATATCTAGATTTATTTTCACTGCCTATTCACCTATAATATAATAAAATTGGGTTTATTAAAACATATAAATAGAAGTGAATTATGTTCATTTTTTTTCATAATTTATCAATTATAATAAGTGTATTTTATTTCTTATTCATATTATTAAAGGTGAAATGATTTGATTCCTTAAAATATCCCATATTACTTTGATTTAATGATATTAGTTTATTTCCATTTATAAATAGTCAATATTAAACACATAAGATTATAAATACGTATATTTATAAATTCATATATTATAAATATTTTATTATAATCATCCACATTGCTTGTGATAATTAGAGAGTTAACATCATCCTCGTGGGTGGTTAACTAACATTGCTAGGATAATGTCAAAAGAAGAGGAAAGACAAAAACAAAATAGAAATATTACATAAATATAATCATTAAATTAGTTTAACATCATTAATTCCATTTTAACATACTAATCAATTAATCATAGAAGATTTATGTTTGAAATGAATTTATAAAAAGATGAATATAAGAAGAAAATGAGAGAAAAGATGACGAAAACATACCCCCTCTTAGTATTGCTTCTATTATATGACATTAAAATTATTCAATTCTTGGAGTTTAGTGACTCTATACCATCCCTAAATATTATAATGGTATTAAGAGAGGGAACTTGGGCAGATGATTTCCTTTTTTAAGTGGGGGATAAGTGGTTTTCCATGGAGAGGGATATATATTTTTTATAGTTGTGGAGAGGGGTATTTTTAAGTTATAATAATGAATAAATAATTATATCCAAGATAAACCATTAAATAGTAATATTTTTAAAATAATAAAATATATTTTACTAAAATAACATGATTTTATTTCTTTCAAACACTTTAAAATTCAAATTTATTAGTTTAATCAAAAGTAAAGGAGAAAAATAAAAAAATCTTTATTTAAAGGGATGATTTAGACTTTTAGGATTTGGAAATTACTTTTTTGGTTTTTAAATTAATTTTATTACTTCTAAACGACCAATTTGTCTTATTAAATATATTTTGGGATGATATAACTAGTTTAATATTTATTGAGTCATTATTACGTCATTAGTATGTTGTAAAACATGTGGTATTTGAGAAGATGTATATTTACTAATCATATAAAAATTGATGTTTCTTAGAAAATTATCAAAATCTATCCCTTGTTATATTTTTTTATTTGATTATAAAAATGAAATTAATTTTATTAAAATAATTTTATAATATAGTTAATTTAAAATTTTAATATAAAAACTATTTTTTCTTGAAATTTATTAAAATATAATTTATTAAAGACGGGATTATAATTTATTTGAGTTTTTAATCTTGGTATTTATTTTATGGAGTTAAAATATTTATATTTTCTTAAATTTCTCATGATAAATTTTATTTATATGACATTTTTCTATTTTGAAGAAAATTTACTATTCATTATGGCCAGATTGCTATTCTAATTGTCATATTTTAATGATCATATAACTATTCCAATGGTCAAATTACTTCCAACAAGTGAATCTTAATTACATCATACATAATTCCCTAAAATTCCTCTCAATGTTTTACATTTTTCACTTTCAAAATGTTGATCAGTTTATTAATATTTCTTTATTTTCCATTATGTTGTTCATGGGGGCGATAATTCTAGCGATGGGGATGATTCAAATTTTTCCATTCTACATTTTCTATATTATTTTATCTAATTATTATATTTGAAAA
Organism: Viscum album; assembly: GCA_963277665.1. Taxonomy (NCBI): domain Eukaryota; kingdom Viridiplantae; phylum Streptophyta; class Magnoliopsida; order Santalales; family Viscaceae; genus Viscum; species Viscum album. The sequence goes on from OY728123.1 coordinate 676,415,832, forward strand.
TTTTATGGTTTTAATTTTTAATTTATTTAATGATCTACATTTTTTAAATAAAGTATTTGTTTTTGTTTTTTAATGTGTTGTGTGTGTATTATAACAAACAATAATATAACACACATTTATATCATATATAAATCTTTTTCATTACATGTCGTATACTATAAATGATTTGGAATTATATTGAAAATATTTATAAATATCATTAATAATTTTATAAAGTAATTTAAAATGTATAGATATGATTGGGAGTCGTTGGAGATGCCATGATGATATTTGGAGAAGATTTTAGCTAATTTTCATAAGTTTTGTAATTTTTAGTGAAAAAATGAATATTGAAAAATTCACTAGATTCATATGTTCTTCCTGAGAATTGAAGAAAATTGGATAATTATTTAATATATTGTGTAGTTATGATATTTTCTTGAGATTATTGAAAATCATTTAAGTGGTTAGCTTCCTTATATATGTAAGATACATTTGATGATATGTAAGAAATATGGTAAAATAATGATAATATTGAAGAAAGGAAAGATCATAGTTGATATGTAATATATTATTCGGTGTAATTAAGATATTTGAATGTAAATAATAAATATTTATATACATTTAATATCTTCTAAAGATGAAAATACTTTGGAAGGTGGAAGAAATAATTTCAATACATAATATAAGTTAATGAATACAAAATATATTTTCCAAAGAAAAACTAAAAATGAAAAAAGGAGGAAGTAGCCCGAGATATGTAATATATTCCCCAGATGAAGGACTTAGAAAAGTACTTTATGTCTACAATTAAATTAAACATATTCAGTATATTATAAAAGATATTATACTCCTAAAGAAGTATCATGTGGAAAAAGAAGAAATATCATACAATGAATAATATATTTCTATGAAAATTTAATATATTTTGAACTCAAAATAGTGATATGTAAGAAAATAGAATTATATTGTATATATTTTTTTGCATTGTAAAAAATTATAAGATCTTAAAAAATTTGGGAAGATACTTATAGATGTTAACACCTATTATGATGAAGCTATTCATCAAATATTTAAAAATCATTTTTTTAATTACATAGTGATTCAAGATAAAAATAAAATCTCACTATGAAGATGATTTGAGAATGAAGAATGAAATCAAATCATATTCTTCAAATTGATAGGAACCCATGTCGTGAAGAGAATACCACACTTTATCATGATGTGTAATGAGAATAATGGGATATTTTTACACCATAATATGAGATTCCATTCCAATACCATCATGATTTGGGGAAAAGTAATATTTTACTGATGCCATAAAGGGTGTGTTTCACCCAAAATATTCATTTCATGTGGATATTTATATATAGATATTTATAATTGATTTTGTGGGGAAGAAGATAAAAAATAATTTTAATTATATTATAGTGTTTAAAGACTAAGTTTTATGAATTATTTTATGAGAAATTTTAATGATAATTATGGGATAAGAAAGCATTTTCATTAATCAAGGGAGATTTACATATTCAAATATAGAAAATATGTTCACACTATATGGGATTTTAATAAAAGTAAAAAGAATAAAAAAGATTAGGTAATTGAGAATTATAGCAAGTTTGAGAAGAAAGTAACAAAGTATTGAAGAGGAATGAAGAATACAACTCAATATAGTATTCCAAAAGAAAAAAATTATCTGAGTATTAAAGAAAAAGAAATTGATAATATTTTTAAGAACCAATTGTTTTTATTGAATAAAAAAATAGGGAAGATAAGGAATGGAAATTAGTAAGAAGCTAATTCACTAATATATCCATATCATATATGATAAAAGTGGGAGTTTAATGATAATATTTGTGAGATATTGAAATGTACTACAATAATCTATCCACTATGCCAAGTCTCAAATAAGTCTAAGTAGGATAAAATCCAGATTCTCTACAAGTTATGAAAGATTAGTAAGTTGAAGAGACTGATGATCATGTACTAAAATATACTATCCATTGGCTATTGATTACTCTCATTGAGGAAGAAGATCTAATTATTTAATATAGTGAAATCTTTAATCAGATTGGTGATGTTGTTCAGTAGTTATTGGCGGAACATTAGTAAACAATATGGATCCAGTATAAAGATCATTATTGGGAGACTATAATACCTATCAAAATAGGGAATATTATTTCTAATAGATAACATATTATATTCAAAAGTGTCATATAATAGATATATGGGTCTTGTAATTGACCTGAATACAATAATGAGTGGTTTTCCCACATTAGCGTAAAAATTTTAAGAATTCCTTATATGTCTCTCTTGGATTATCTTCTGCATTGTATGTGGTGGCATGTGTGATGGGAAATCATAACAACATCTATTTATATCATAAACAATTATAGGGGTTTTTTTATTGATAGGGGTGCTAAAAGATGTAATAAATGGATTTAGTAAAAGGGGTAAAATTAATTTACCCCCTTTAGTTGACTACATATTCTAACTAGGGATATCAATATGAATTAGTGCTAATCTAGGATCAGTATGATTGGATATATTTTCTTTCCCATTTTTTTATAAGACATATATTAAATTCATATTAAAAAAATGTTCAGAAAAACCTCATATATAAAATTTAGTTACCATCCCTATTGATATAAAAATGGTGGTTTTAAGGGAGGCTAAGATGTTGGGAAATATCATAAAGGAAAAAGAGGATTTACCACTTACTAAAGGTAATAAGAGTGGTAATTAATTTGAGAAATCTATTATAGAAAATTCTTTATAAGAATCCTCATAAACCTGTGAATCAGATGAGGATGATTGACCTATAAATGAAGACCTTTACTTTGTGGCTATGGATCACATGAAGAAAGTTCATGATAAAGTTTTCACTCATATATTGGAGTTAATACTAGGTTTACATGATGAAAATCAAAATTATCAATGAATTCGATAAAAATGAAAAAGATCATTGATATGTAAGGTTTAAGAGAACCAAACTCTCATAAAAAAGGAGGAAGAAAATGAAAAACTTGGGTTATTTTTTAAGAAAAATAACTGTAATTTTAGAAGGTATTTGATGATCATTTTTTTATAAAATCTTATGGAGAAAATATTCGGGAATAAATTGATCTTATTGATATCCAGAATGATAAATTAAAGATTAAATATAAAAGGGTGAAGGATTTCAAAAACTATTTTTGAGAGATGAGTAAGGTTAATGGAGATAAAATTGTAAAAATGAAGAGATATTAGGAAGAAAAGTTATGACCGAATGAGGAGGATAGGAATATACTAAACCTGAAGTGTCTTAAACTTGATGTAAAATTATGAAATATGTATGATACACATTTTTAGTGTTTCGAATCTATAGAGAATAGAAAAGATACCATGAATATTTGTGATAAGAGAATTGTTTCCAAAAGGACTCAAATTAGTGAAAAACAAGATAGAGATCATTCAAATAAATATCCACTATAAGATCATAGAAAAAGGTAAACCATGTTATAATTAATTCTTTTTATACCAATTCAATTTTTTTCAATAAATGTTTCAATTTAAATTCATTACATATATACGTAGAAAAAGTGATGAAAAATCCATAATATCATAATATTTAAATATAAGGAAGAGAATACATTTTGTCTCCTCATGGGCAGCTTAAAAAGTTTTGTACTTTCTAAATATAATATTCTATATTAAAAGGATATATTAAAACTAACGGGAAGAGAATAATTTTCATTTTCTATTTTTTGTGTTGTTGGATGTTTAGATATAGAGCTATTTAATGTTGGCGTAATATGTCAATTCATGGTGGTTATAGAAGGCCCTGATTATGGGTGAGTATATGTAGAGAAAAAAATAATTATACTAAGATAATATAATGTTAATAAAATAAGATAAATCCATACATAAATAATAAATTATATTGTCTAGAGATTTTCTATGGGAACTACAATAAATGTGGTAATAGTAGAGAAAAATGATTTTATAGCTCAACTAAGCATGTACTGCAAGATTTCTATAGAAGAAGGCGACAATGAATAAAAAATAAAGAAGGAAGAGATACGATTCTATATTGGGTTACGTGTAAAATAAATCTATTAAAAAAACTATTCCCAAGAAGACCATGAATGATGAGAAGGTTGTTATACTAATTAGGAGAAGATGCTTCTACTATGGCAGAAAAACCCACACCAAGAATTATTGAAAAAATGTCCTGAAAATCATCTTTAAAGGAAGAAAGATGGAATCAAAGAGATTATTAATCTAGGATATAAATAATAGGATTGGTTTAGTGGATTACATTAAAGATAACGATCAAAGGAAGTAACTGGAATTTGGTAACTCAATGGTAGTTAAAAAAACTCTATGTAACATCCTAGAAATTTGAGCTTGTTATAAAATAATTTTAGACCATTTGGACTACTCAATAAAAAATTTCTAAAAAGATGTAGAAATCATAAGGGTCTACAAGTGCCAAATGAAAAAAAGTGATACCACATGGCGAAGAACTAAAATTTCATGAGTTATTATTATGAAATAATAAACAAAGTGTTCTTGGGAATTTATATAGAATATGAAAAGAGACTGGACACAATAATAAAAATTGAATGAAATTTATACCTAGACTGAAGGAGTTGTTGAAAAATGAAGACAAAACCCCCTTGAATGTATATATTATATTTTCTAAGGTTTAAAAAACTTGTATATATTAAGAGAGAAAAATAAGGAAATATTTTCTTAATTCCTATGATGGTTTAAATATATAAAGAAAAAGTATGAGAGAAAATAAATATTTATCTTATGTTTACAGAACAATAAAGAAGTGTTTTAAGGTTGAGAAGAAAATATTAGCCTTGTTTCCCTCACTAATAAGGTATGAAGCTCCAACTTATTTCCATAATTTTTATTTGGGATTATTTATACAGGGAATTTAAGGTGTTGTATAAATGGAAGAACCTAATTTATGCTATGGTAACTATATAAAATGAAGAATAAGACATAATGGGTTATATTTACTACTGTTTCCTTACAAATTTTCATTGAGGTATCTCAATGGATATGTTTAGGGTTCACTTCAAAGGAGATCAACCATATTGGAGAGCTAATATAGAGTATTAATTAAGGGGGATTTAGAAAGATGAATAATCTGTTAGATTAGTTTATATCATGTGAATTTAGAATATATAAGAAAAAATAATGTTGAGGTATAATAATCATAGGTTTTTATTTCTGTTTTGATATGAATAAAATATAATTATTAGGAGGGAGTGTATGTCAAACTGAAAGATAACTGGAAAGGTGGGTAATCTATCTTGCACATTATTAAATTTTATGTGTTTTTTGGGATAAATATAGTGATAAAATTTATTATGAAATTAGTTTTAAAATACCATGAAATAAAAATTTTAGTTGGTATCACTTATTGAATAGTTTATAGAGAACTTTTTTTCTAGATTAATCAGTCATTCTTTAACATCAATCAAGATTAAATAGACATTGAGTTGATTTCTTTATGGAAAATTTATATGTGAAATGTGATGCCACCCTTCTTTCATGTGAATAAATTAATAACATTCATTAAGGGGAGAGGATAATATTTCCAATTAGGGAGAAGCATGAAATGAGGAAGACTTTCCCCGACTTCTATATCTTTTAATTAATTGTTAATAAGTTGGAGATATTGAATTTAAAATAAAAACAGGTATTGATAAAAAAATATATATGGGAAATTGAAGATACCAAATAGATCATGATAAAGAGTTATATTATTTTTTTCAATGTTACAATGTGGAGAAATTCAATATGCGGTGAATTTGGGTGATGAATAAAGATCCAAATCATTAAATAGATTAAATAATCCCTTGATTGAAGAAGTGTGACATGAAAATGGTAGATGAAGAGTTTATTGGTATTGAGATGCAACTTATATTATCAATAGATCATATATGATGAATCCATCTACCATTGTTGTATAAATATTCCTCCATATTTTGGAAAATTAGTTTTATTAATATTCTACATATTCAAAAATGGGAAAATAAAACTAAAATATTCATGGAGAACTTATATATTAATATTTAAGGAATCAACATAGTTAAATAATGATTATTTATTTGAACTAAAGTTTAATAAAAAATGTTTTTGGTTGTTGGTATCACTATCTAAAATAGATTCATGGTGATTGATAAATTTATCTATATTAGATATATTTAAGAAGATTTATGGTTTAATATCATGGATAACAAAAATATTGAGAATCCATCCATGTATTATCATTAATTGTGGACTCTGTAGTGAATGAACAATATTCTTTGGATAGTTGAATGAAGGGATGATTTCAAAAATATATATTTTGAGGTAATTGGAAGATTTAATTAAAATAATAAATAATTAATTTTTATATCTATAAATGATTTGGAATTATGTTGAAAATATTCAAAAAAAAATCTTATGAATTATCTAAAGTCATTTAAAGTGTTTAGAGTTGATTTAAAGGGGTTATAGATTCGCTAATGTGATTTAAATAAGTTCTAAGATAAGTTTCACAAGTTTGGGGATTTTGAGTGAAAGATGGAATATTGAAAAAGGAACTATATATATATGGTTTTCCTAAGAGCAGAAGAAAATTGGATAAGTTTTGAACTCACTATGAATATATGATATTCTACACATTTCAAAAAAAACTAGTTATGTTTTGAGATTACTTGTATGTGTAAGATATATTTTGGATACATAGGAAATATATTGAAGTGGATTCTATAATTAAAAATGGAAAGATATAACATTAGTAATAAGATATTTTTTAACAAATAGAAGATATTTTTTAATATATAAGAAATATTTAGAGGTATTTATATCTTATAGAGAGGTGGAGAATTATGAAAATTGAACCAGTTACTGTGATATGAAATACTTATAGAGGAATACATTATTTATTTTCCAAAGAGTAACTAGAAATGTATAAAATAGAGTAACAACCCTAAGATATAAAACATATTCTCCAGATGAAGAATTTGGAAAATTCATTAAAATCCACTATTATGTGTAAAATATTGAATATGTCACATAAAATATTTTTCTTCTAGTTATGTTTAAGATTAAAAAAGTAAAATATATTATGATATGATTAATATATCTATGAGGATGTATAATATATTTAAACTCATAGAAGTGATATATAAGAAAAACCATTTCTTATGTAATGTTTTTGAGTTAGAAACAAAAGTGAGGATCATAAAGAAGTCTAGATGGAAAAACTATAAGTTAAGACTAAATATATAAATTTGTTCATGAATGTTTAAAATATAATAATTTTTCAATATTTATTTGATTCTAGATGACACAATGGATATAATTTTAGGAATAAAAATCAAACTGAAGATGATTTTGTGAATTGAGAGGAACCCACACCATATCGAGAAAGACATGCTATAGTGTGATGTGCAATGAGACTCATGGGTTAGTGTTACTCCAGGATACGAGATTCAATGTCACAACTATCTTGATCATGTGAAAAGTAAGAATATAATCATGTTGTGATTGATATGTTTCAACGTGATTATTTGATGCATATAGGCATGAATACACATGGATTTATTATGAATTTTGGGGAGAATAAGAGTTAATATAATTCTAGTAATCATATGGAAATTAATAGATGAGATTTATTGATTATTTTAAATGATATTTGAATTAGTATTATGGGAGAAGATAATTTAGTTGAAAATCAAGGGAGATTTACATATTAAAATATGGAAAAAATATACATGCTATGTGGGATATAAAAAAATGGAAAAATAAGAAAAAAATAGTGGAAGTGAAACTGATATTGAGTTAGAGAATAAAATTATAGAGTACCGAAGAGGAATAAAAAATAGAACTTGATATAGAAATTAAAAAGAATAAAAATATCTTAGCTTCTAATAAAAATAATCCAATAGTATTTTGTAGAATAGATCTTGTTCATCCAAGAAGAAGAAGAATAGAATTAGTGGAAGTATAATTAGAAACAAGTTACATCCCTATAATATCTATTTTGTATAAGTTATAAGTTAGAGAAAGAAATATTTTAGAGATATAAAAATCTATAATTATTATCTATCTAATATATTGTGATTCAAATAATTATGAGTAAGGTTACCATACATATTATATATATGATATGAAATATTGGAAAATTGAATAGACCATCATGCATGGACTCTAGTAGAGTAACCACTCATTGTAGAAGACTCTCAGTAGGGAATAAGATCTGATCATTTGATTCGGTGATATCTCTATGAAGATTATTGATCATGTTCTGTAGATATTTGGAGAACTTTTGTAAACTAGAGAGATCGAGTATAAAAAACATAATTGGGGAATTTTAATACTTTTTCTATAGATATAATAGGATTCTTATGTGATAAAATATAATATTCACCTTTTTAATATAGTGGATATCTCTATCTTAGAATTGATCTGAGCACAATAAGGAGACAATTTTCTCATCAGGTCCTAACCATATAAGAATACCCTATACTACTATCTTACTATTTCTCCAATACAACTTTCTGTGTGTGTGTTGGGAAATCAAAAATCAAATCCTTTTATATCTTAATTGAGAAACATGGTTCATTCTAAAAAGCAAAAAGGGATTTTGTAAAAGGTGTCACATTGATTCACCTCTTATTGGAATGAATGATCCTTCAGGGCATATACCTTATTTTAGTTGAAAATGAAAATACTAAATCTATTTACAATGGAAAAGATTCGAAATATAAAATTTTTAATTTTGATATAAGTTACATACTCTTCATGAAAAAACACCATATTTTTAAAATTTTCAACTCAGATATTTTATATTCCTGACCTTGTTGGACTCCCCACTATAATGAATCTTCATATAAATGTAGATTAAATATCATGAATCTACTATTCATATTATTTTGAACCAATTAGTCATTATACTATTGAGATTAAATTTATTATACATAAGTTTTAAATATTGTATCCTTGTAATGACACACCATAACTAAAGTGGATACTCCACACCATAATGAAATATTATATGATCAGTAATGATATAGCATGTATAGATTAATGATTTTCTATATCATCTCAAAATTTACTAATTAATAAAATTTGAAATCATATTTCTTAAGGAATACATATGTGATTTGATGATAAAATTATTATTTTTAAAACATAATCCCTAAAAAAACATTCAACAAATTATAAATACAAAATATTTTATAGAAAACTAAGTTTTAGATAAACGTTGTTAATATAAATTGAATTTAATATCCCATTTTAACGACATAAATTTTTAATAAAAAATGGAAAATTATATATCCCAACTAAATAGAAATTTTTATATCTTTTGGACTCTTATAGATTATAAAAAACAAGTTATAAGAAACCATTAGTAGAAGACATTGTAGATCATGTCACAATATTTAAATTGAAAGCTTATAGAGAACAAGAAGATACCTTGATCAAAAGTTATACCATTAAGTGATAAAATAGTATGAATTTCCTTACATTTTAAAAGTTTCTATTCCCAATATCCTTGAGAGAATCCAAAGACTAAAATATACCATTTAGTGTTAACAATTCTAATTCCATAAATCAATTTGAATGAAAGTTTACCCTTATTCACTTGTTTCCATTAAAATTAATTATAACAGCCATGTAATTTCATTTACGGAATATACAATTTATATAATTAATGAGAAATATCAATGTGAATTATATTATAAATACTTAAGTATATTACAAATGTTTAAAAAATAAATTATAATTATTTGAATCTATTCAAATATCAAGCTAACTTACATAACCCAAATATCATTAAAAAAATTTGAAATAAGAAATTTTCAAACATACATACAAGACAAACATTCCTTAACTTGAGGTTTTAGCATCCAATATAAACATTCAACCAGAAAAATTTGAAACTCAACCACCATATGAAAGTAAAAATGGAATACTCTTCTAAAAATGTATTTAGAAACAGAAAAACATTAATAAACCATAACATTTAGACAACATTTATGAGTAAAAAACCTTTAAATAAAATCAAAATTCACCCCTATCCATTTTCCATTTTCCAAACCATCTCATAACCAACGAGTGTGTCAAAATTTAACATCACATTTTCTAAAAATATTATAAACCATAATCAACTATAAAATATAAGAAGTTGGTGTCTATACATTAAATGAAATTCATTTTTAGAGAAAATAAATCCAACCCAAACAAGCCCATATGTCATAAAATCTAATTCCCCTTTAAACACTTTTCAAACAACCTACATAAAACCAACCTCTGTTTTTAAAACCATCCCAATGAAACCATATATTTCAATTTGAAAAAAGATTTTATACAATTTAATTCTAAACCTAACCACCCAAACTGTAACATCCCAGGTAAATAAAGAATAAAACATTTTCATATTTATTAAAATTTACAAATTAAATATTAATTTTACTTTATAGGGGTTTCTATGTTCGATAGCGTACCCAATACGCAACAAAGAGTTTTTTTGAAATCTTACTTTGCACAGTAGTAATAAAATAATATTATTTTAAATGGTAGTTAACACGTAGCCATTATAGTAGCAGTAATGAATAGAAACAACTAAAATATGATTATAAGTGTTTGTTAAATGTTTTTACATTTATCCAATAAATGATAAAGTCTTAAAATACGAAAAGAATTCAATTTTAGGCATATAGACTCTAATTTTGACTAAAGGTCCACTTATCATCTTTTGATGGTGAATCGTCAATAAATATAGTTTTGGTCACTCTTATACATTCTATTGGACAAAATAAAATTCTTCTTTATAATCGGGACATCAAAATTTACTTTGTGTAAATTTTTGGTATTATTCCGATAAAGATCATTTTTTAATGAATAGTGAAAAATGTTGTATTTCCATTCAAAACCTATTTTTAATATAGTTTATTAATATGATTAGAAAATCTTTTTAATTGTTTTTAAAGTGAAATTAGAATATTTTTTTACCATTTAATCCAATAGTGGTCATTGGGATTAATTTCACTTTGAAATTGGACTTAAACTAGTGTCAATATTTTGATATATATTGTTTCATAAAAACACACTATTTGTCATGACATTGGGAATTAATTATTAAATTAATTAATACAACTTATATGTTTTGAATTTTTTAAAATAGATATCATATTTGAATTCGGAATATCAAATATATCTTAGGGTAAATTTTTGGTATTTTTTTGAAAAACTTCAATTTTTGATGAATAGTGAAACCACTAAGTGGTACTTAAAAAACTAATTTTTCATTTAAATGAAACTTTATGACTTCTGTATTTTGAATTTCAAAAATCCGACATACATGGGTGTCATTAAAAAATAAAATGTGGTTCAATGGGATTAAAATATTTTTTTCGGTGAATAGAAACTTTTAAGTTTTAATCGTGATTAGAGGTAATTAGTGGAATTTAAGGCAAAAATGATATTATAATAAAATGAAAATACCTAGACACATGTCCTAACCTTATTTTATGTGTCATTGACGACCAATACAACCCATGAGTCTATTTTTGGGACTCCATGGAGCCACTTGGTTAAGATAAAGACATTAATGCTTTTTATTTAATGTAAAAGTAAAAATGACACAAACATGAGTTGTTTTACTAAAACAATTTTGACATGGGGTTATACAAGTCATAGATTTGACTATAAACATTAATTAGAAAGATAAAACGATTTCCTACATCATGATATATTTTTTATAATTTTTAGACATTAAATAACGTAAATTATTTATGACATAATGATGATGCATCGATTACCTCATTATTTAATGATTTAAAAAAAATTAAAAGATAATGTAAACTCTAAGACCTAAACAAGTAAAAAACTTATTGGATGGGTGGATTTAGAACTATTATCACCTTATCCTCTAAATATATAATTTTTTTTCCTTTTAAATCCGAAAATCATTTTATTATAATGTATCCTTTTATACCTTTCCAAGAGTGCCCCTCCTCCCCTCTTATAAAAGGCCCCCACCTCTACCACCTTTCCCACACTTACAAAGCCTTTTTCTCGGCCAAACCCTGACCATTTTGTCTCTGAAAATACCTCTCTAACTCATATAAGCCTCACTTTGGTCAGAAGTCTTCCCAAGGAAGCCTTTGAGCTCAAATCAAAAAGAGTTACCCGATTTAAGGGCAGTGTCTTCTATTGTGTTCTTATGTTTTATTTTGCTTCTCCAACCCCCTAAAATCTTTTTATTCATTTATTTTGTAACAAACCAGTATCTTCTATATACTAGGATGTTTTTATAATAAGTATTCGAGCTATACTTACACACACCTTCATCTAATGGTCAAAGAGCATACTGTTTCCGTGGATGGAGAATTTCTCCCTCACGAAACGATGATTATTCAATATTCTTCTAACACCTTCAAAGGTGGACATTAAGATGACACTATATTTATATATGATATATAATATGTTTATGTTTTACTTAAGCTTCTGTATTTCTCATTTATGGCATACCTTTATGGTTTCCATTATGGGCAAACGCGATATCTTTATTTTAGGAAGTGCGGACTAGCGCCCCCTTAAAATTATTTGATTCGTTAACACCATACGTGGTATGTATAAAGGATAAATTTAATGATATTATATATTATATTATACTGTAATTATTATATACCTTTATATAATTATTATTTCACTCCATTAAGTAAGAAATAGAAATGAATGTAGCGTTCATGCGTACGTACGGCTTACCGTCTCCATGAATGGTGCATTTCATTTCTTACCTCTAAATGATTATGTAATATTATAAATGCAGGTATATACTTGATATATATGATATATATGATATCTAAATCATGAATATAATTCTTGATATAATTGATATTTTACCACATGAATAACTTGTAATTATAAATAGTTTATTTTTGACTCAAGTACCAGTGATCCAAAAAACGACCATTATTAACTTAAATAATTACATAGTGTTCATAACATGGTAATAAGTGATATAAAAGGAATAATGACTTGAAAAAGGTTCTTAATCAAGTAGAAATTAACTCAAGTTTATTATTTAGGACGTTAATGAACGATCGAGTCAAGTCGGACCCGAGGTAAGGGACTTCGTCTCAATCTCCATTCATTGAGGCATATTTTGTTTTATACACAACCTTCTTTTATATGGTGTATAAACCCCTTTGAATTTTATGTTTATCCCAAATGAATCTTGTTTATACGAATTGTTTTTACTAAATGACAAAAGGGAATTTTTTTGTCGCACGTATGCGGCGACAATGACTTCTCCGCCATCGTGACCATTATTTGAGTTTCGGCTTCCTCTACAAGCCATACCTTTTTTTAAAAAAGAAAAATAAATACCATGTTTTACTTTTACTTTATTTTGGTATTGGAAATGGTTTTCATAATGTTTTTATATCAATGTGTTGTATTGATATCTTGTGATTGAAAAGTTGAAATGTTATGTTTCCTTTATGCATGTTTTATGTGATACGATTATGTTATGGTTCTTGGGAATTATTATGAAGACGGGTGGTTCCGTGATAAAGTAAGGGTGGGTGAGCCCAATATAGCTCTCCAATGCAATGGGTAATGTGAAGGAGTTAAACATTGAGGTTTCTCTGAAGAGATTTAGGGAATATATTGTGATGGGTATTCCAAACGTAACCAAGAGGGTTACTCCATACGTAAGAATGTTATGAATGCCTCAAGTTACCTTTATGTCTTATGATTTCTATGATTTACTCATAATTTGGATGAGGTATGTTAAAGTGCTTATGTTTTATGGGTAAAGTATGATTTAATTCTTATGTATATATGTACTCATGTTTCCTTTCCATATTTTTATATCCCTTACTGAGCTTTTTATGCTCATCCCTAGTTTTTTTGAAATTGTTTTCACAGGTCAAGGGAAAGGTACATGATAAGATGATAGTGTCAAAAAAGAATCCATTTTTTATTTTAAATATTTTTCTATTGATGGGAAAAATGAATATTATCTTTATGTAACCACTTTGTTTAAGTGTGGAATGTAATGAAAGTTTTATGAGCTAATTCTCTAAAATTCTAAACCTGAAAATATCCTCAATGTGTTATCTTGTAATAACTCAAGATTAAGTAAGGTTTAAGGCTAGGGCCTTATAGTTGGTATCAGAGGTCAGTTTAGATAACTTTAGGAGTTAGAATTTTATTAAATGATTATCCAAAAATATTTGTTTTTATGGTATGATTAAAATGATAGAGCATTTGAATATTACCATGTGGCTTCATCTAAGACATGTTTGTTCAGAATGGTTTTCTGCAAAGGAAACAGGGAAGCAGTGCTTGGAAGGCATACAGAAGGAAATGACCTTCCGAATCAGCATCCTGAGATGGTCGGAATTGGAACTGAACAGTTTTTTGTAGTAATGGCGCAGTTGACTCAAGCGATAAATGGTGGATATATCCATGCACGAGATCAGCCAGATCAACCGCAGAGTAACATGTCAGTGGTGGAACATTTCATGAGGCAACATCCCCCATAATTCAGAGGATCATCTAACCCTCTGCTGGCTGAAGGGTGGATTAAAGCACTGGAGAAGATTTTCGATGTCATGGGATGTTCAGAAAATAAAAAGGTTAGTCTTGCTATTTACCGTTTGGAGGGTGAGGCAGATCAGTGGTGGTCGATGGTTAAAAACATCAGGGATGCTGATGAGATCGATGCTCTCGACTGGGATGAATTCAAAGGTATGTTTCTTGAGAAGTATTTTCCTAAGGCAGTTTGACTTATGATGGAAAAAGAATTCTTGGAATTGAGGCAAGAGGAAGACTCAGTGGCTACCTATGAATAAAGGTTCACTCTATTGGCAAGGTATGCTCCAAATTTTATCCGAGACCTTGATTGTAAAATCAATCGTTTTTACTCAGGATTAAAGCCAAAATATCGAAGGGATTTAGCTTCTTGTGAGTTCAAGAGTTATGAAAATCTTGTTCAATGTGCTGAGAAGGTGGAAATGGAGTTTGCCGATGATCACGTGTTCTATAACAACCAACAGAAGAAGAGACCGAGGTGGGAGGAGAAAGGAAAGAATTATTGAAAAAGGTCTGATGGTAAGAAAACTAAGTTTCCTGTTTGTGATAAATGTGGGAAAAGGCATCCTAGGGAATGTCTTCTGAATTCCGAAAAGTTCTACCGATGCGGTAAGATGGGACATAAGGCTCGTGATTGCACTGAAAAAGATCAAGGTGATGGTAAGACCAAATTTTATTTACAGTTAGTGAAATTTTTTAAGTGCAATGAGATGGGTCACTATGCAAATGAGTGTCCGACAAAGAGCTTGAGTGATGGGAAGCAGTTAGACTACAAGCAGAAAGGGGTGGTGAAATCCTTTGCAACTACTTCAGGAGATGTCGGGCAATCAAATGAAGTTGTATCTGGTACTTTTCTTATTTTTTCAGATTATGCCAGTGTGTTGTTTGATTCGGGGTCTACACATTCTTTCATCTCTGAAAACGTGTCTAGTTAAATGGGAATACCATCTCAAGAAATGACTCCTAAACTTGTGGTAAAAACACCTAGGGGAAATGTTGAGGGAAAAAGAATTTATAAGAATCTTCCTATCCTTATCCGTGGAAAGAACCTACTTGAAAACCTTATTGTTTGACCTCAAGTAGAGTTTGATGTTATCCTAGGTATGGATTGGCTCTCTATTTACCATGAAAAGATTGACTGTAGAGCTAAAGAAGTTTCATTTCAGAAAGACTTTCAGTTTTTGTACAAGAATGAACCCTTATTGATGATAACATATCAAGTGTCCGAGAAACTTGTAAACGATGGAAATGAATGTTACATTACACATATTGTTGAAAATAAAGGAACTGTTCAGATTAATGTTGTGCCAGTGGTAAATGAGTATCCTGATGTTTTTCGTGATGAGTTGCCTGGAATAATACCATATCGAGAAGTCGAGTTTACTATAGACTTAATTCCTGATGCTAAGACAATTTCAAAACCCCCATATCGAATGGCTCAAATTGATCTTTTAGAGTTGATGGATAAATTGCATGATTTATTAGAGAATGGTTTCATTCAACCTAGCACATCACCATGGGGTGCTCTTGTTTTATTTGTTAAAACGAAAGATGGTTCTATGAGACTTTTCATTGATTATAGAGCCTTGAATAACATCACTATTAAGAAAAAAAATATTATTTTCCTCATATTGATGATTTGTTTGATCAGCTCCAGGGAGCTCAGTATTTTTCAAAGATTGACCTGAGATCGGGATACCATCAGTTAAAGGTAAAGGAAGAAGATATTCCGAAGACCATGTTTCGTACAAGATATGGCCATTATGAATTTGTAGTAATTCCTTTTAGGCTAACCAATTGACATACTTTATTCATGGACTTAATGAATATAATTTTCCATGGGTTCTTGGATAAGTTTTTGGTGGTTTTCATTGATGATATTTTGGTGTTTTCTAAAAGTAAAGAGGAGCCTGAAAGACATTTAAGGGTTATTTTTCAAACCTTAAAAGAAAATAAATTGTATGGGAAATTCAGCAGGTGTGAGTTTTGGTTGCAACAAATTTCTTTCCTTGGTCACATTGTTTCTAAATATGGGATAACTGTTGATCCGGAAAAAAAAGGTTGTTGAAGAATGGACAAGACCCACAAATGTAACTGAGATTCGTAGTGTCCTTGGTTTGGCAGGCTATTACCGAAGGTTTGTTAGAAAATTTTCACGGTTATCTAGCCCAATGACGAAGCTAACTCATAAGGGTGTTAAGTTTATCTGGACAAAAGAATGTGATGATTGTTTTAAGGAACTGAAAAGAAGATTAGTGAATGATCCAGTTTTGGCACTACCTTCCAGGAATGGTGAGTTTGTTATCTACTGTGATGCTTCATTGAAAGGATTTGGTTGTGTCCTAATGCAGAATGATCAGGTAATTGCTTATGCTTCACGCCAGTTGAAAAATCATGAGGAAAATTATCCTACACATGATTTGGAATTAGATTTTGTTTTTTTCGCTTTAAAAATTTGGAGGCATCATTTTAATGGAGTAAAGTGTGAAATATATACTGATCACAAAAGTTTAATGTATATATTCACTCAGAATAAATTGAACATGAGACAGAGGAGATGGATGGAATTAATCAAGGATTATGATTGTACAATTCATTACCATCTGGGAAAATCAAATAAAGTGAATGATTCTTTGAGTCGAAAAAGTAATGCTTCATTAACAATGTTGTGTTTGGAACGTGATCCTTTGGTTAAGGATTTGATGAACTTTGGCATAGATGTTTTTAGTGCAGGATGTTCTTCTGTTTTGTTTCAGGTATCAGTGAAATCTTCTCTATCAGATAGAATCAAGCAAGCACAGAAGAGAGATAGTGAGTTGTAGAAAAATCTAGAGCTAGTTCAAACGGGTAAGTTTCTTGAATTAATCATTGATAATGATTGTGTTTTGAGATTTGGGAAGATATTGTGTGTTACTTGTGACTCAAAGTTGAAATGAGAGTTGTTATGTGAAGCTCATAGTACTCCGTTTTCAGTTCATCAAGGCTGTACTAAGATGTATAGACATCTTCAGGAGTATTACTGGTGGGACGGAATGAAAAGGGATATTGCTGATTTTACAGTGAAGTGTTTGACTTGTCAACAGGTTAAATCAGAGCGACAGTTACCGAAAGGTATTTTTCAGCTTTTACCAGTGCCAGAGTGGAAATGGGAAAATATATCCATGGACTTCGTTGTGGTATTGCCTCAAACACCCCGAGGTAATAATGCAATCTGGGTTATTGTTGATCGCTTGACTAAATCTGCTCATTTCCTTGATATACGAGATAATTTTTCCCTAGATCAGTTTTCCCGTTTGTATATTAAAGAGATAGTCAGGTTACATGGAGGTCCTCTCTCTATTGTATATGAAAGTGATCCAAGGTTCACTTATAACTTTTGGAAAGTCCTTTATAAGTCCTTGGGTACTGAATTAAATTTTAGTACATCTTTTCATCCTCAATCAGATGGGTAGTCAGAACGAAAAATTTAGACTTTGGAAGACATGCTACATGCTTGTTCGATGGATTATCAGGGAAGTTGGGACCGACATCTTTCTTTGGTTGAGTTTTTTTATAATAACAGTTTTCATTCCAGTATACAGATGGCTCCGTTTGAATCATTATATGAGAAGCGGTGTCAAACTCCAGGTTTGTGGGATGAAGTTGGTGAAAGGAAGCTGATGGGACCAGAATTGGTGGAAGAGTTGGCAGAAAAAGTTCAGTTGATACAGAAACACATGAGAACAGCTCAGAGCAGG
Source organism: Viscum album (assembly GCA_963277665.1). NCBI lineage: Eukaryota > Viridiplantae > Streptophyta > Magnoliopsida > Santalales > Viscaceae > Viscum > Viscum album. The sequence goes on from OY728123.1 coordinate 676,434,152, forward strand.
CAAAAGATTTATGCAGAAGACAGGAGAAAGGATCTATCTATCGAGGTAGGTGATCATGTTTTTCTCAAAGTCTCACCATGGAAAAGTGTGATGCGATTTGGTAAGAAAGGAAAGCTGAGTCCAAGGTTAATTAGACCATATGAAATTATGGAGAGAGTTGGATCAGTTGCTTACCGAGTGGATTTACCTCCGAGTTTATCTCAGGTACACAATGTTTTTCATGTTTCAATGTTAAGGAAGTACATGCCAGATCCATCTCATGTTTTCAGTCCAGAGGTAGTTCAGCTAGAAGAGAACCTATCTTATGAAGAAAAAACGGTCCATATTCATGACCACAAGGAGCAAGTGTTGCAGAATATGGTGAATCACCAGGTAAATGTTTTGTGGAAAAACCATATGGTTGAAGAGGCAACATGGGAATCTGAAAATGCTATGAGGGATAAATACCCCCACTTATTTTGATAAGTGAATAAAATTTTGAGGACGTAATTCCCAAAAGGGGGGAAGGATGTAACATCCCAGGTAAATAAATAATAAAACATTTTCATATTTATTAATATTTACGAATTAAATATTAATTTTACTTTAAAGGGGTTGCTGTGTTCCATAGCGTACCTGATACACAACAAAGAGTTTTTTTTGAAATCTAACGTTGCACACTAGTAATAAAATAATATTATTTTAAATGGTAGTTAACACGTAGCCGTTGTAGTGGCGATAATGAATAGAAACAACTAAAATATGATTATATATGTTTTTTAAATGTTTTTACATTTATCCAATAAAGGATAAAGGCTTAAAATATGAAAAAAATTCAATTTTAGGCATATATACTATAATTTTGACTAAAGGTCCACTTATCGCCTTTTGACGGTGAACCTTCATTAAATATAGTTTTGTTCACTCTTATACATTATATTGGACCAAATAAAATTCTTCTTTATAACCGGGACATCAAAATTTACTTCGTGTAAATTTTTGGTATTTTTCCGATAAAGATCATTTTTTAATGAATAGTGAATAATGTTGTATTTCCATTAAAAACCTCTTTTTAATCTAATTTATTAATATGATTATATTATCTTTTGAATTGGTTTTAAAGTAAAATTATTATATATTTTTACCATTTAATCTAATAGTGGTCATTGAGATTAATTTCACTTTGAAATTGGACTTAAACTAGTGTCAATCTTTTGATATATATTGTTTCATAAAAACACGCTATTTGTCATGACAGTGGGAATTAATTATTAAATTAATTAATAAAACTTATATGTTTTGAATTTTGTAAAATATACATCATTTTTGAATTTGGAATATGAAATATATCTTAGGGTGAATTTTTGGTATTTTTCTGAAAAACTTCAATTTTTTATGAATAGTGAAACCACTAAGTGGTACTTAAAAAACTGATTTTTCGTTTAAATGAAACTTTACCACTTCTGTGTTTTGAATTTCAAAAATCCGACATACATGGTTGTCATTAATAAGTAAAATGTTATTCAATGGGATTAAAATATTTTTTTGGTGAATATTAACTTTTAAGTTTTAATCGCGATTAGAGGTAATTAGTGCAATTTAAGGAAAAAATGATATTATAATAAAATGAAAATACCAAGACACATGTCCTACCCTTATTGGATGTGTCATATCCGACCAAGAAATCCCATGGGTCAATTTTTGGGACCCCATGGAGCCACTTGGGTAAGATAAAGACATTAATGCTTTTTATTTAATGTAAAAGTAGAAATGACACAAACATGAGTAGTTTTACTAAAACAATTTTTACATGTGGTTATAGAAGTCAGTTTTTGACTATAAATATTTATTAGAAAGATAAAAGGATTTCTTACATCATGATATATTTTTTATAATTTTTAGACATTAAATAAATTAAATTATTTATGACATAATGATGATGCAGCGATTACCTCATTATTTAACGATTTAAAAAAAATGAAAAGATAATGTAAAATCTAAGGCCTACACATGTCAAAAACTTATTGGATGGGTGTATTTCGAACTATAATCACTTTATCCTAGAAATATATAATTTTTGGGCCTTTTAAATCCTAAAATCATTTTATAATAAAGTATCCTTTATTCCTTTCCAAGAGTCCCCTCCTCTCCTCTAATAAAAGGCCCCCTCCTCTACCACCTTACCCACACTTCCAAAGACCTTTTCTCGGCCAAACTATGACAATTTTGTCTCTAAAAATCCCTATATAACTCCTAGAAGCCTCACTTTGGGAAGAAGGCTTCCCAAGGAAGACTTTGAACTCAAATAAAAAAGAGTTACCCGATTTAAAGGTATTGTCTTCTATTGTGTTCTTATGTTTTATTTTCCTTCTCCAACACCCTAAACTATTTTTATTCATTTATTTTGAACAAAACAAGTATCTTCCATATACTAGGACGTTTTTATAAGAAGTATTAGAGCTAAAATTACACACACCATCATCTAATGGTTAAAGAGCATACTGTTTCTGTGGATGGAGAATTTCTGCCTCACGAAACGATGATTGTTCAATATTCTTATAACACCTTCAAATGTGGCCATTAAGATGAAAATATATTTATATATTATATATAATATGTTTATGTTTTACTTAAGCTTCTGTATTTTCCATTTATGGCATAACTTTATGGTTTCCATTATTGGTAAACGCGATATCTTGATTTTAGGAAGTGCGGACTACCGCACCCTTAAAGTGATTTGATTCGTTAAACCATATGTGGTATGTATAAAGGATAAATTTAATGATATTATATATTATATTATACTGGAATTATGATATACCTTTATATCGTTTTTATTTCACTCCATTAAGTAAGATATAGAAATGAAAGTAGCATTTATGCGTACGTACGACTTACCGTCTCCATGAACGGTGCATTTAATTTCATACCTCTAAATGATTATGTAATATTACAAATGCATGTATATACTTGATATATATGATATATATGATATCTAAATCATGAATATAATTCTTTATATAATGGATATTTTACCACATGAACAAGTTGTAATTATAAAGAGTTTATTTTTGACTCAAGTACCAATGATCGACAAAACGACCATTATTAACTTAAATAATTACATTGTGTTAATAACATGTTAATAAGTGATATAAAAGGAAAAATGAACTTGAAAAAGGTTCTTAATCAAGTATAAATTAACTCAAGTTTATTATTCAGGACGTTAAAGAATGATCGAGTCAAGTCGGACCCGAGGTAAGGGACTTCATCTCAATCTCCATTCATTGAGGCATATTTTGTTTTATACACAACCTTCTTTTATACGGTGTATAAACCCCTTTGACTTTTATGTTTATCCCAAAGGAATATTTTTTATATGAATCATTTTTACTAAATGACAAAAGGGAATTTTTTTTTCATACGTAGGCGGCGACAACGAATTCTCCACCAACATGACCTTTATTTGAGTTTCGACTTCCTCTACAAGCCATACCTTTTTTAAAAAAGAAAAATAAATAACATTTTTTACTTTTACTTTATTTTGGTATTGGAAATGGTTTTCATAATGTTTTTATATCAATGTGTTGTATTGATATCTTGTGATTGAAAAGTGGAAATGTTATGTTTCCTTTATGAATGTTTTATGTGATACGATTATGTTATGGTTCTTGGGAATTATTATGAAGAGGGGTGGTTCCGTGATAAACTAAGGTAAGGTGAGCCTGATATAGCTCTCCAATGCATTGGGTAATGCGAAGGAGTTAAACGTTGAGGTTTCTCCGAAGAGATTTAGGGAATATACTGTGATGGGTATTCCGAACGTAACCAAGAGGGTTACTCCCTAAGTAAGAATGTTATGAATGCCTCAAGTTACCTTTATGTCTTATGATTTCTATGATTTATTGATAATTTGGATGAGGTATATTAAAGGGATTATGTTTTATGGGTAAAGTATGATTTCATTCTTATGTATATATGTACTCATGTTTCCTTTCCATATTTTTATATCCCTTATTGAGCTTTTTATGCCCATCCCAAGTTTTTTTGAAATTTTTTTCACAGGTCAAGGGAAAGGTACATGATATGATGATAGTGTCAAGGAAGTGTCAAGAAAGAATCCATGTTTTATTTTAAATATGTTTCTGTTGATGGGAGAAAGGAATACTATATTTATGTAACCACTTTGTTTAAATGTGGAATGTAATGAAAGTTTTATGATTTAATTCTCTAAAACTCTAAACCTGAAAAGACCCTCAATGTGTAATCTTGTAATAATTTAAGGTTAAGTAAGGTTTAAGGCCGGGGCCTTATAGTTGGTATCAAATGTCAGTTTAGAAAACTTTAGGAGTTAGAATTTTATTAAATTATTATCAAAAATATTTTTTTTATGGTATGATTGAAATGATAGAGCATTTTAAGATTACCATGTTTTCTCATCTAAGACATGTTTGTTCAGAATGGTTTTCCGCAGAGGAAACAGGGAAGCAGTGCTTGGAAGGCATACAGAAGTATATGACTTTCCGAATCAGCATCATGAGATGGCCGGAATTGGAACTGAACAGTTTTTGCAGTAATGGCACAGTTGACTCAAGCGATAAATGGTGGCGGTATCCATGTACGAGATCATCCAGATCAACCACAAAGGAACATGTCAGTGGTGGAACATTTCATGAGGCAACATCCCCCATCATCTAGAGGATCATCTGACCATGTTCTAGCTGAAGGGTGGATTAAAGCACTGGAGAATATTTTCAATGTCATGGGATGTTCAGATAATCAAAAGGCTAGTCTTGCTATTTACCATTTAAAGGGTGAGGCAGATCAGTGGTGGTTGATGGTTAAAAATATCAGGGACGCTGATGGGATTGATGTTCTCGACTGGGATGAATTCAAAGGTATGTTTCATGAGAAGTATTTTCCTAAGTCTGTTCGACTTAGGATGGAAAATCAATTCTTGGAATTGAGGCAAGAGGAAGGCTCAGTGGCTGTCTATGAAGAAAGGTTCACTCAATTGGCTAGGTATGCTCAAAATTTTATCCTAGACATTGATTGTAAAATCAATCATTTTTACTCAGGATTAAAGCCAAAATATAGAAGGGCTTTAGCTTCTCATGAGTTCAAGAGTTATGAAAATCTTGTTCAATGTGCTGAGAAGGTGGAAATGGAGTTTGTCGATGATCAAGTGTTCTATAACAACCAATAGAAGAAGAGAACGAGGTGGCAGGAGAAAGGAAAGAATTCTTCAAAAAGGTCTGATGGTAAGAAAACAAAGATTCCAGTTTCTGATAAATGTGGGAAAAGGCATCATAGGAAATGTCTTCTGAATTCTGTAAAGTGCTACCGATGCGGTAAGATGGGACATAACGCTCATGATTGCACTGAAAAAGATCAAGGTGATGGTAAGACAAAATTTGATTTACAGTTAGTTAAATGTTTTAAGTGAAATGAGAAGGTTCACTATGCAAATGAGTGTCCAACAAAGAGCTCGAGTGATGGGAAGCAGTTAGACTCCAATCAGAAAGTGGTGGTGAAATCCTTTGAAACTACTTCAGGAGATGTCGGGCCATCAAATGAAGTTTTATTAGGTACTTTGTTTGTTTTTTCAGATTATGCTAGTGTGTTGTTTGATTTGGGGTCTACACATTCTTTCATATCTGAAAACTTTTCTAGTAAAATGGGAATACCATCTCAAGAAATGACTCCTGAACTTGTGGTAAAAACACCTGGGGGAAATATTGAGGCAAAAATAATTTATAAGAATCTTCCTATAATTATCCGTGGAAAGAACCTACTTTCAAACCTTATTGTTTTACCACTAGTAGAGTTTGATGTTATCCTGGGTATGGATTGGATCTCTATTTACCATGCTAAGATTGACTGTAGAGATAAATAAGTTTCTTTTCAGAAAGACATTCAGTTTGTGTACAAGAATGAACCCTTACTATTGATAACATATCAAGAGGCCGAGAAACTTGTAAAAGATGGAAATGAATGTTACCTTGCACATATTGTTGAAAAAAAAGGAACTATTCAGATTAGTGATGTGCCGGTGGTAAATGAGTGTCCTTATGTTTTTCCTGATGATTTTCCTGGAATAATACCAGATCAGGAAGTTGAGTTTACTGTATACTTAGTTCCTGATTCTAATCCAATTTCAAAACCCCCTTATCAAATCGCTCAAATTGATCTTTTAGAGTTGAAGGAGAAATTGCAAGATTTATTAGATAAAGGTTTCATTCGACCTAGAACATCACTATGGGGTGTTCCAGTTTTATTTGTTTAAAAGAAAGATGATTCTATGAGACTTTTCATTGATTATGGAGCCTTGAATAACATCACTATTACGAACAAATATCCGTTGCCTCATATCGATGATTTGTTTGATCAGCTCTAGGGAGCTCATTATTTTTCAAAGATTGACCTGAGATCGGGATACCATCAGTTGAAGGTAAAGGAAGCAGATATTCTGAAGACCGCGTTTCGTACAAGATATGGCCATTATGAATTTGTAGTAATGCCTTTTGGGCTAACCAATGCACCTACTGTATTCATGGACTTAATGAATAGAATTTTCTATGAGTTCTTGGATAAGTTTGTGGTGGTTTTCATTGATGATATTTTGGTGTTTTCTAAATGTAAATAGGAGCATGAAAGACATTTAAGGGTTATTTTTCAAACCATAAAATAAAAAAAAATTATGGGAAATTCAGCAAGTGTGAGTTTTGGTTGCAACAAATTTCTTTCCTTGGTCACATTGTTTCTAAATATGGGATAACTGTTGATCCAGAAAAAACAAAGGTTGTTGAAGAATGGCCAAGACCCACAAATGTAACTAAGATTCGTAGCTTTCTTGGTTTGGCAGGCTATTACTGATGGTTTTTTAGAAATTTTTCACGGTTATCTAGCCCAATGACGAAGCTAACTCGGAAGGGTGTTATGTTTATCTGGATAAAAGAATGTGAAGATTGTTTTAAGGAACTAAAAAGAAGATCGGTGAATGATCCATTTTTGGCACTACCTTCCAGTAATGGTGAGTTTGTTATCTACAGTGATGCTTCATTGAAAGGACTTGGTTGTGTCCTAATGCATAATGATCAGGTAATTGCTTATGCTTCACGTCAGTTGAAAAATCATGAGACAAATTATCCTACACATGATTTGGAATTAGCTGCTGTTGTTTTCGATTTAAAAATTTGGAGGCATCATTTGTATGGAGTAAAGTTTGAAATATATACTGATCAGAAAGATTAAAGTATATTTTCAATCAGAAATAATTGAACATGAGATAGAGGAGATGGCTGGAATTAATCAAGGATTATGATTGTACAATTCATTACCATCCGGGAAAAGAAAATAAAGTGGCTGATGCTTTGAGTCGAGAAAGTAATGCTTTATTAACAATGTTGTGTTTGGAACATGATCCTTGGGTTAAGGATTTTATGACATTTGGCATATAAGTTTTTGGTTCAGGATGTTCTTATGTTTTGTTTCAGGTATTAGTGAAATCTTCTCTATCAGACAGAATCAAGCAAGCACAGAAGCAAGACAGTGAGTTGCAGGAAAAGGTAGAGGTGGTTCAGAAGGGTAAGTTACCTGAATTCAACATTGATAATGATTGTGTTTTGAGATTTGGTAAGAGATTGTGTGTTCCTTGTGACTCACAATTGAAGTGAGAGTTGTTATGTGAATCTCATAGTTCTCCGTTTTCAGTTCATCCAGGCAGTACTATGATGTATAGAGATCATCGGGAGTATTACTGGTGGGATGAAATGAATAGTGATATTGTTGATTTCATAATGAAGTGTTTGACTTGTCAGTAGGTTAAAGCAGAGTGGAAGTTACTGAAAGGGATGATTCAGGCTTTACTAGTGCCAGAGTCTAAATGGGAAAATATATCCATGGATTTGCTTGTGGGATTGCCGAAGACACCCTGAGGTAATAAGATAATCTGGGTTATTGTTGATCGCTTGACTAAATCTGCTCATTTCCTTGCTATACGAGATACTTTTTCCCTAGATCAACTTTCCCGTTTATATATTAAATATATAGTCAGGTTACATGTAGTTCCTCTCTCCATTGTATCTGATCTTGATCCCAGGTTCACTTCTAACTTTTGTAAAGGCCTTCAAAAGTCGTTGGGTATTGAATTAAATTTTAGTACATCTTTTCATCCTCAATAAGATGGGCAGTCAGAACAAAAAATTCAGACTTTGGAAGACATGCTACGTGCTTGTTCGATGGATTATCAGGGAAGTTGGGACCGACATCTTTCTTTGGTTGAGTTTTCTTATAATAACAGTTTTCATTCTATTATACAGATGGCTCCGTTTGAAGCATTATATGGGAAGCGGTGTCAAACTCCAGCTTTTTGGGATGAAGTGGGTGAAAGGAAGCTGATGGGACCAGAATTGGTTGAAGAGTTGGCAGAAAAAGTTTAGTTGATACAAAAACACATGAGAACATCTCAGAGCAGGCAGAAGAGTTAAGCGGAGAACAGGAGGAAGGATTTATCTTTCGAGGTAGGTGATCATGTTTTTCTCAAAGTCTCACCATGGAAAAGTGTGATGCGATTTGGTAAGAAAGGAAAGTTGAGTCCAAGGTTCATTGGACTATATGAAATTATGGAGAGAGTCAGATCAGTTGTTTACTGAGTGGATTTACCTCTGAGTTTATCTCAGCTACACAATGTTTTTCATGATTCAATGTTAAGGAAGTACATTCCATATCCATCTCATGTTTTGAGTCCAGAGGTAGTTCAGCTGGAAGAGAACCTGTCTTATGAGGAACAACCGGTCCAGATTCCTAAACCCAGGGAGCAAGTGTTGCGGAATATGGTGATTCACCAGGTAAAGGTTTTGTGGAAAAACCATATGGTTGAAGAGAAAACATGGGAATCTGAAAATGCTATGGGGGATAAATACCCCCACTTATTTTGATAAGTGAATAAAATTGCGAGGACGCAATTCCCAAAAGGGGGGAAGGATGTAACATCCCAGGTAAATAAAGAATAATACATTTTCATATTTATTAATATTTATGAATTAAATATTAATTTTACTTTAAAGGGGTTGCTATGTTCGATAGCATACCTAATACACAACAAGTAGTTTTTTTTGAAATCTTACGTTGTACACTACTAATAAAATAATATTATTTTAAATGGTAGTTAACACGTAGCCGTTTTAGTGGCGGGAATGAATAGAAACAACTAATATATGATTATATATGTTTGTTAAATGTTTTTACATTTATCCAATAAAGGATAAAGGCTTAAAATACGAAAAGAATTCAATTTTAGGCATATATACTCTAATTTTGACTAAAGGTCCACTTATCACCTTTTGATGGTGAACCGTCATTAAATATAGTTTTGGTCACTCTTATACATTCTATTGGACCAAATAAAATTCTTCTTTATAATAGGGACATCAAAATTTACATTGTGTAAATTTTGGGTATTTTTCCGATAAAGATCATTTTTTAATGAATAGTGAAAAATGTTGTATTTCCATTCAAAACTTATTTTTAATCTAATTTATTAATATGATTGGATTATATTTTGAATTGGTTTTAAAGTGAAATTATAATATATTTTTACCATTTAATCCAATAGTGGTTATTGGGATTAATTTCACTTTGAAATTGGACTTAAACTAGTGTCAATCTTTTGATATATATTGTTTCATAAAAACACGCTATTTGTCATGACAGTGGGAATTAATTATTAAATTAACTAATACAACATATATGTTTTTAATTTTTTAAAATAGAAATCATTTTTTAATTCGGAATATCAAATATATGTTAGGGTTAATTTTTGGTATTTTTCTGAAAAACTTCAATTTTTGATGAATAGTGAAACCACTAAGTGGTACTTAAAAAACTGATTTTTCATTTAAATGAAACTTTACCACTTCTGTGTTTTGAATTTCAAAAATCCAACATACATGTTTTTCATTAAGAAGTAAAATGCGATTCAATGGGATTAAATTATTTTTTTGGTGAATAGTAAGTTTTAAGTTTTAATCGTGATTAGAGGTAATTAGTGCAATTTAAGGCAAAAATGATATTATAATAAAATGAAAATACCTAGAAACATGTGCTACCCTTATTGGATGTGTCATGGCTGACCAAGAAAACCCATGGGTCGATTTTTGGGACCCCATGGAGCCACTTGGGTAAGATAAAGACATTAATGCTTTTTATTTAATGTAAAAGTAAAAATGACACAAACATGAGTTGTTTTACTAATAAAACATTACATGGGGCTATACAAGTCAGATTTTTTACTATAAATATTCATTAGAAAGATAAAAATATTTCCTACATCAGGATATATTTTTTATAATTTTTATACATTAAATAAATTAAATTATTTATGACATAATGATGACGCAATGATTACCTCATTATTTAACGATTTAAAAAAATGGAAAGATAATGTAAAATATAAGACCTACACTTGTCAAAAACTTATTAGATGGGTGTATTTAGAACTATTATCACCTTATCCTAGAAATATATAATTTTTGGACCTTTTAATTCCGAAAATCATTTTATAATAAAGTATCCTTTTAAACCTTTCCAAGAGTGCCCCTCCTCTCCTCTTATAAAAGGCCCCCACCTCTACCACCATACCCAAACTTCCAAAGCCTTTTTCTCGGCCAACCCCTGACCCTTTTGTCTCTAAACATCCCTCTATAACTCCTAGAAGCCTCACTTTGGGCAGAAGGCTTCCCAAGTAAGCCTTTGAGCTCAAATCAAAAAGAGTTACCCGATTTAAAGGTAGTGTCTTCTATTGTGTTCTTATGTTTTATTTTGCTTCTCCAACCCCCTAAACTCTTTTTATTAATTTATTTTGTAACAAAACCAGTATCATCCATATACTAGGATGTTGTTATAAGAATGATTAGAGCTAAACGTACACACACCTTCATCTAATGGTTAAAGAGCATACTATTTCTGTGGATGGAAAATTTCTGCCTCACGAAACGATGATTGTTCAATATTTTTCTAACACCTTAAAAGGTATCCATTAAGATGACACTATATTTATATATGATATAAAATATGGTTATGTTTTACTTAAGCTTATTTATTTTTCATTTATGGAATAACTTTATGTTTTCCATTATGGGTAAACAGATATCTTCATTTTAGGAAGTGCGGACTACCACCCCCTTAAAGTGATTTGATTCGTTAACACCATATGTGGTTTGTATAAAGGATAAATTTAATTATATTATATATTATATTATACTGTAATTATGATATACCTTTATATCATTATGATTTAACTCCATTAAGTAAGAAATAGAAATGAAACTGGCGTTCATGCGTACGTATGGCTTACCGTCTCCATGAACGGTGCATTTCATTTCTTACCTCTAAATGATTATGTAATATTATAAATGCATGTATATACTTGATATATATGATATATATGATATCTAAATCGTGAATATAATTCTTGATATATTGGATATTTTACCACATGAACAACTTGTAATTATAAAGAGTTTATTTTTGACTCAAGTACCAATGATTGACAAAATGACCATTATTAACTTAAATAATTACATAGTGTTCATAACATGGTAATAAGTGATATAAAAGGAATAATGAACTTGAAAAAGGTTCTTAAGCATGTAGAAATTAACTCATGTTTATTATTCAGGACGTTAAAGAATTATCGAGTCAAGTCGGACCCGAGGTAAGGGACTTCGTCTCAATCTCCATTCATTGAGGCATATTTTGTTTTTATACATAACCTTCTTTTATACGGTGTATAAACCCCATTGAATTTTATGTTTATCCGAAAGGAATATTTTTTATATGAAGCATTTTTACTAAATGACAAAAGGGAATGTTTTTGTCGTACGTATGCGGTGACAATGACTTCTCCACCGCCGTGACCATTATTTGAGTTTCAGATTCCTCTACAAGCCATACCTTTTTTTAAAAAAGAAAAATAAATTCCATGTTTTACATTTACTTTATTTTGGTATTGGAAATGGTTTTCATAATTTTTTTATATCAATGTGTTGTATTGATATCTTGTGATTGAAAAGTGGAAATGTTATGTTTCCTTTATGCATGTTTTATGTGATACGATTATGTTATGGTTCTTGGGCATTATTATGAAGACGGGTGGTTCCGTGATAAACTAAGGGTGGGTGAGCCCGATATATCTCTCCAATGCATTGGGTAACACGAAGGAGTTAAACGTTGAGGTTTCTCTGAAGTGATTTAGGGAATATACTGTGATGGGTATTCCGAACGTAACCAAGAGGGTTACTCCCTACGTATGAATGTTATGAATGGCTCAAGTTACCTTTATGTCTTATGATATCTATGATTTATTCATAATTTGGATGAGGTATGTTAAGGTGATTATGTTTTATGGGTAAAATATGATTTCATTCTTATGTATATATGTACTCATGTTTACTTTCCATATTTTTATATCCCTTACTGAGATTTTTATTCTCATCCCAAGTTTTTTTGAAATGTTTTTCACATGTCAAGGGAAAGGTACATGATATGATGATAGTGTCAAGAAAGAATCCATGTTTTATTTTAAATATGTTTCCGTTGATGGGAAAATGAATACTATCTTTATGTATCCACTTTGTTTAAATGTGGTATATAATGCAAGTTTTATGATCTAATTCTCTAAAACTCTAAACCTGAAAAGATCCTCAATGTGTAATCATGTAATAACTCACGATTAAGTAAGGTTTAAGGCTGGAGACTTATAAAAACTCCATTTAAAAATGGATTTTAACTGTAAGTTTCTATCAAGAAAATTAAAAGGATCTCTTTAATATAGTGTATAATAAAATTCTGCATATACATACAATAATGCTAATTTAATAATTCCAATCAAGAATATAAATCATAAAAAATTAGTTGTTTAACTTTTAGAGTTATTTATGATAAATTAACTACATATACAATTATCTTGAACCCACTATTAAAACATTATACTACACATTAGAATGAATTTAATTAAGGAATTTAATACACGACTATAATTCAAAGTAGCAGTTTTCAACAAATAATTCATGAAAACAAAAGATTAAAAATATAATTTTAAAATATAATTACAAAATTAATTATAAACAATCTAGGAATTTTAAAAAAAATATTAAAAAAATTATGACTATTTTGAACCTTACATATGATAGCTTGTTTTAAATCATATAAATCAAGATCTATTTGTATATAATAAAACCATTTTATGAAAACCTAATAGAGATATAACTTATGAAACCACTTCATAAATTATATAGAATTTAAACTCTAAAATAAATAAAATTTAAACCATCATAATTTAAATAAAATTTCTATTTTTGAAATAATATTTTCCATTTAAAAACTTATAGATTTGAGTAACTAAAACAAGAAAAATTTCATTTTTTATTATGAAATTATCCATTCAATCGCCATAAATATCCCAAAATATTTATAGTTTCAAAACCCCCTATATTAAATTATAATTGTTCAACATCTTAGAAAAAATTCCACTGAAAATAATATTTAAAGGTCATTTATTCATATTTCATAAAAGGTTTTAATATTGATTTCATATTTCAATAAAAAGAACTAAAAAATTAACATCAATTAAAAATATAATTATTTATCAGATATGTTAAATTTAAAACAACTGGTTTCATTAAAAAATTGAAATAAAACCACTCATCATCCAAGCAGACATTAAATTTATTACTATATAATAAAAGTATATCAAAATCATTATATATATGACAAACTAATTTTTAAAATACTTACTTTAAAACATGTTAAAACACGTTATTTTATCTTTTTAAAACAAATTTAATATAAATACAACCTTAACATGAAACCCATAAATAATATAAAGTAACCATGAATACTTTACTAACTAACTATCAAGAATATTATCATTCAAATTTATAGCATTCAATATGATTATACATACAACACACTAACACATAAAATGGAAATTTAACCTCATTCCAGTTAGTTTATCAAAGAAACGAGCCTTTAAATAATGTTATAAATTTTTTCCATGTATTTAAAATTGAATTAGGATCCACTCTATTTTATGGTTACCTAAATTCACAAGTATTTTTTACTAAATTAAATATATTTTACAACAACATGAGTACTAGTAACAACAAATAATGTAATGTCTTTGAAGAAAGACATATACTAAATGAAATACATTAATTAAGGTCACATCATATAACATATTTATTTGGATACTCATGAAATGTTATCATTAAAATATGTTCCATTTATTTTGTTTAAAACATCTTATTTACAAACTACTTTTAAAAATAAAAACTCAAACTAGTTTGATTTATCATTGAGAAAGTATAATGACATAAACCTATCTATTTACCAATCAATATATTTCCAAATTTTATGTTTATCATAAAATGATTATAACAAAAGAGAATATAGTTAATATAACCACAAAACATAAAAGACGATATCTAAAATCCTTATTCCATGTTTAAGTTATGAAAATTATTTCTTTATTAAATCATTAGAAAACTTTTTTAGGTTAATGTTCACATTCAAAATTATTTAATTACCAATAATTTTTTTTTAAAATAAGCTCATAATAAGAAAACATAAAATTAAATCATTATATTTTTTATATAAATCAAAAAAACAATAGATATACGTCACTAAAAAATCAGGAAAATATGTCAAAAACATATCAATACTCGTTAATAATAGAATGACCAATTAGATTACCTCAAATAATTACTCCAAATGTAATGAATTTTTATTAGACACATAAAATCCATAAAATAATTATATGATATATTTAATGATATGGGAATTAAAATTTCTTTCTTTGAACATAGATATTCGTGACACCTCCCTATAGAAACATTTTAGATGCAGTTTCACAATAAAGGGTTGAATAACACTACTAAATTTTGGACTTCCCTGGTAACTTTAGTTTCCTCTATAAATTGGGTTATGAAGTTTTTTTATAGATTAATTACCATGTTTTGATGATCTTATAACCACCTAACACTTACCTAACTACCCACTCATGTAATGATACTATTTTATAATTAAGAAACCCTAAATATACTACATCAATACCAATCATGTCCATCATAATGCCTGAGTTACATTCCTAATCAGGGTGAGAAGGAAATAATTGCCTTTAGTGTCAACTATACAGGTTAGGTAATATTTCATCCATGAAAACTATAAAAAGTAAATGAGTCCAGGTAATAAAACAAATAATCACATCAATAATAAAATATTCAAGGAATAATATATATCTCAAAACAAGGACGCAGAGTTTACATGACTAATGAGATCCAAACATTTCCAAATTTTAATGCATATTTGAATAGAAATTATCCCCACAATTTGGTTAATACCTATGAAATTTACAAATTTTCTGTACTATTTAATATTTTCAATGAAATAACTACACAGATTAAATTTTGATTTATATTTTCATTATTCATTTTTGGAATTAAATAAAAATAGATGTATTTATTTTTTGAATTCCAAAATTAAATTTATAACATGAATTTAATTCAATATTTATTTTTTAATTTGTTTGGATATTAATTTTAACATTTCCTACACTGATTTGGTGATTTATATTGTTTTTAGATGATTTTTGAGAGTTATAGACTTTTGAATATTCAATAAGGTATGACTTCTCATGATATGTTACATTTTATCTACTATTGGAGTGATACATAGAATTCTATTCTCATGAAAAGTGGGAAATTAGATATAAAAGTGATGTGTAACATATTATCTCATTTATATAAGATATATATTATATTTTAAGCTTAGATGAAAATATATATGAGTTTTTCAACTTCTATTTGAATATGTAATTAATTTTATGGTATTTTTCTTTGGTAAGACCATGAATGAAATATTTTTTGGGAGTAGAAACACATGAGGTTTTTGAAATGGAATTCTCCATAAATAGAATATTTTTATTTTATCTATTGATACCTAATACAATTTGTGGTGAATTAGCACATGTAACACAATTTTGAATAAGGTAGATCATATAGAACATAGTTTTAAAGAGAATAAGTGATATAAAATATATTTTATCACCAATAAGTTGATATGTAACATTTTATGAAAGATAATAATGATACATAATATATTTTTAGATATAGATGAATTTTAATTGGATAATTAGACTTTTAAAATTCAATGAAGTTCGATTCATGAGATAATCCATCCCAGTGAAGACAGGGAAATGAGATAAAATATTTTTTGAAATATTAGTAAAGTTCATATATAATATTCCACCCCCTGATGCTATCCGTGAATAAATTGTTTTTCTTTGTAATGTTTTAATATTTAGAGGATATATGTAAATTGAAAAATAAAATTCACAAATTAGGAATGGATTGAAATAAAATAAAAATTTAATTTCATTGGTTTATCAAAATCAGGAATAACTATTTTATTTATTCTATTTAATTTTTATTCAATAAATTGAGGGTGTTGAAGATATTATGAATGGATTAAAAATATATAAGATTTGATAATTTTTTTTCTAATGAATCTATACCCCTGAGTTGTATAGATGGAAACCATCCAGGAAGGAGGAAATTAATTCTCACTATATTGAAATTCTAGGATGATAGTGAAGGATAACTCAATTCCTAAATGTAATTTCCCCTCCTCATTTTTAAAATAATTAATGTCCTTATAAGTTATATTTATATTTATTTAACTATAATTTTATAATTTTTACCTTCGAATTTTAATTTTGTTTTGTTCATATATGATGTGTTTTTCTCTTCTCACCTATTCTTTGTGTTTTTGGACCCCTATGATGTATTTTTGATCTGTTGATTCATGACCATATAGAACTAACCCATTTTGGGTGGTCCAAGGGAAATATCAATACGTATTCTTTAATTTCAATGCTTAATTACATAAACTACTTCATTGTTTCTATGTTGTAATGACTATGAGTAGTGGAGGAGGAAATTTTCACCTTATTTTCTATCAAAATTAATACATACTCCCAATTAGTTGAAATTAAATTCTTACCTATATTTTAATTAAAATATATTCAATTAGTGTTGTGTGATTCAAGATGATGAATAGTATATGGTTTCATCTTGTTATGTGAGTATCCTCATTATATTAGTTGAGAATTGTTATTTCCCACTCAAAAATTAGAAAAACATTATTCGATGATCTATTAGAGGGTCATTGGGAAGATTTTTTATTTTCATACATGAGAAAATAGAGGTGGATGAGTAGATTAATGGTATTTAGTCTATTTGTTGGATTATGTGATTAAAAACAAAAGAAAATAATGATTATACACTTTGGAATTAACCTCCAAAATATCAGCCTTTCTTTCTATCTTCTTATGTAGGTATTTTTTTTCTGAATATCATAAAATAAAAAACCCAAATAGATCCATTTCTATTCTATTCTAAAACTATAAAAAGAAACAAAAGAAACATGAGTGTGAGTATAGTGATACTCTAGGCCTAGCTTCTTAAGAGAAAAACTTGTGAGGATCTTTTCACTTTATACAAGGGATTTATAATTTCCATTTTAATATCCCTAAATAATGGAATATGTTAAAATTGGAACCATTTTTTGAGAGATAATATGTTCACACATTGTTTTTACCCATTTGTAATTATTTATTACTTTCCTTTTCTATTTTTCTTTGTTTTATTTTCTAGTTTCTATAATACATTCTTAAATTGAGAAAAGCATAAAGTTTAGGTCTATTTATTGATAATGGTACCTAATTTAAATTCCTAATTACAATTATTGGATGATATTACATTAATTTCTAGGGATATCACCCGAAATTTTTTTAACCATTTTATTTTCTCAAATGAGCCGATGGAGGAACAATAAGGTCATAGTTCATGTATAATTTGGTACAAACTAATGGGTGGGGGGATATACACTACTTCCCCAATGAAAAAAATCTACATAAAATATATATATACCACCACACCATCCGACCAGATATGAAATAACACCATTAAAGATCCAAAAAACATCAATAATTATTTTTTGATTGACCAACAAATTAGATAAAAAAGGGTGAGAAGGAGATATGAAGGAAATGATACCCATTATTTACACTAACCTCTAAATACACATTGTTCAAAGTAGAAAAAAGTTTAAAAAGTTGAATATACTTTTTTCCCCAAGAATACATCTAAAATATGAAATAACCACATTAAAAACCTTTAATCCCATTATTTTTTTGTTATTTTACATAAGTCACTCAAGGATGAAAAAATACTTATAACTAAAACATTATTTGGGGATGGACAATCCTTTGAAATACTTATTTTTACATTTTTTGATATTTATTTGAAAACTAATCCCCTCAAATTTACTGTTATAAATTCAAAACTATTGAAAATTTTCTTAGAAGAAGATGATGAAGAAGAAAAGGATATATTCATATTTGAAGAATGAATGATAGACCTGTTGTCCTCTCCTATTAAAATCATTCTAGAATCATAACTTTTGGAGTAAGTGATCATGGAAGAACCTCTTAAAGGAGTTGAAATTTTTCGAGATTAATTTCCTTTTGATTATTTAATACTTTAAATGCATTCAATACCCTTTATACTAAAAATTCTTTTTTTAGAGTATAAAATTTACATAGAATGTTATGGGTAATCTATGGTAGCCACCATTAGAGGGAAAATATTACTTGAATTTGAATATGTGGATGCACATCATGAAGAACATGTATCTTCACAACCTATAGAGAATCATTTACCTCCACAACATCACACTAAACATACACCCAAGGAGGACATAACATTAAATAGGGAAGCCCATTTCTTTCCCTTCTAATGCATTTTCATTTCAATTTTTACATTTTTTGGTTGGGATTGGTATACACTTTTCATAGTGTTCTCCAAATCCAATTTCCAATCACAGAAATTAAACAAAATAATATGTTTTGGTTTATATTGATGAAACTAAACCCACTATATAATTATGGTAAATAACTAGATCATCCCTATAGGTGATGTAAAATACTAGTACCCAATTGGGTGCTAAACAATGTTTTATTTATTTTTACAAAATTTTATTCAAATTTATTATGTTAAATAATGTTTTTATAGGTTTTCAATTTGAAAATATCATATTATTCTAGTTCAAGTCTATTGATAGAGAACCATGGAGAAGATCACAACTCAAATTCAAAGGGAATAATAATCATGTTGTTTTCATCTTTTTACACTTGTTTTATCACTACTATTTTCACATTCTATGGAGCTTTCCTTAATAGTTATAGATAAGTATGGGGGATAGAAATTTAGCCCATTAAGAAATTATTAGTGTGTTTCTATGTTTCATTTTAAGGATTATATTTAATAAATTATTCCCCTATTTTTTCTATTTTATAATTTTGGTGTGTTTATATGCTTAGAAATTTGAGTTTAAATGATGTACTAAAATGAGAAAGAATAATTGATATTTTTGATGATTTTATAGATTTTTAAACTGATGAATTTTAATTACTTATGAGTTATTTTCTCCTTCTTTCCATTAACTGATATAGGATTTGTAAACTAGTAATGACTGACTACTTAATGACTCACTAGGTCATGATTTGACAATCGATATTTCTAAATCACATACACAAGACACATTATGTAACGTCCCCAAACTGGAAGCCACTAAACCGGTGGTCCGAGCTGGGTGGTTACATGACCTTAAGCGTTTGTCCCCGTACGCCAAAGGCTGCCGACAAGAAGTAGGGGTCTATGGGGTCAAGTGGGGAGACTATACCCCCTTTTTATCAGAGTAAGAGCAACTGAAATAAACCAAATTGCGGAAATAATAAAGAATAAAAAAGGAACATGTATAATAACCATTTCCAACAATTAATATGCCATTTCATACTACAAGTGAAATAGTGAACAAAAACCCAAAATAAGGACAATGACCAGAATTCCCAAAATGATCCCGACTCCAAGTCCAGATCCTCCACCAAGTGCTACCCATGTCCACTCAACTATATATCAAGGACCCTTGACCTTATCCTGACCAAAAAACATGAAGTTTACTCAGGTACCCAATGGCGGCCTGAGCAGGGTGTGAGTACAACTCAGTAGGCCACCACCAATGGTGTCTACAAAAATATCCAGTGTGAATAGGTAGTGCATGCAAATGGAATATGAATGATAATTACAATGTAATTAATTAAGGTTCCATTAACAAGATTAGATTTAAGCCATTTCCACTTCTATTACCATTCATTCACACCATTTATCATCACTTACCATTTCATCACATTTCCATGGGTTAATCACACACATTATGTTACATGGGTCTAAGGCCAACAATCACATGCAATAGGGTAAACACATTGTTATCCTATATCACTAGGACTAACCCCATCATAAAAACAATAACCTCACCTCGAAGCCTCAGTCCAGGTCGATGCAACCATTAGAATAATAGACCCTCAGTCCCATTTCCTAACCCGTGCATTTAGGGTGGAGTTTAGAACCTCAGTCTTAGCACAACCAGTGGGCGTAGATCCTCAAGTCATACCCCACTCTACCAATCCATGTGCACATGCTTATATATATAAGTAACCATCAACCATCCAAACCATTTCCCTTCGGCAACACTATTCACCACAACCAACTTGGGAATTCACATTATGCCTTAACCCATTAACACATTACTTTTTCACATCATTTAACCATTCACCCAATTCTAATGTGTTATTCCTATCTCACTAAGTGTTCAACATTAAACCTATAAGCTATCTCGTTATGTCCTTAAATTAATTTACACATTAACCAACTTAACTCATTCATCATCCCATGAATAACCCATTCATTCCAACATATTTATCAAGGCTCTACAATTCATTACAACAAGGTCCCTTGTTTAGTATCAAACCCTATGTCCGGGAAAAGATAGCACATCCCATGGATGGCCCTAGATTAGGTCAAGTCAATCCCGACACATCCCATGGGGATCATGAGGGTTCCAATTTTCCATTTTAAACATAATTATTACCAAACATGCCATGGTTATTCAAAACATAACCTAGGAGAAACAAGAACATAACTAAACATGCACAAATACCCAAATAAATATGGTAGTCACTTTTAGACCACTTACCTCGAAACCGCAGTTGAAAGCACTCTCAATCGAGTCCTTAAACCTTGATCCGACCAACCATTGAAGATTCGACCTAAAACTCACCCAAAAGATAGGGTTTTAGAGCTTCAGAACAAGAGGGAGAGAATATACAAACCCTAAACCAAAAAGATAATCAAGTATGCGATTAGCCTTACTCGGAGCTTCAATTTTTCAACCAACGACACCAAGAATGCCTTAGAAATGATGGAGATCGATCTCTTGGAGCTCTTGGGTGATTTGGTTTATTCCAAGGGAGAAGAAGGAGGAATGGAGAGGAAATCCCGAGTTGGGGTTTAAAAGATCAGAGTTGAAAACTTGTAATTTTCCCCAAAATTAAGTGGCCGCACATTTTAGCCGCACGGTTTGATAAACCGTGCGCAAAACGTGTTCAAACCGTGTGCATGCTACTTCCTAGAGGAGAAGGGTCGCACGGTTTTTCCTGGGCAGGTTGCACGGTTTTCCCAAGCCGTGCGTAGGTTGTGCACCCTGGATTCTCTTGCCCATATTTCCTTTCTTTCATGCCCTGAGCCCCTGAAACACCCCCAAGGCCTCTTACACCCTCATAAGACATTCCTTGAATCCAGAAACAAGGGATTCAACCAATACATAATACAAAAAGTTCCTTTCCAAAAACCGGGATCTTACACATTAGAATCCAAATTTGATATATTATTTCTTATAATAAATTTATTTAGAGTATCAAGTCATGTATAGAAACTATAACATTCATTTATTCTGTTTGAATCAATGAGATTTATGGTTTTATATTTATGATAGAGGTCATTATTAAATTGAAAATATATATTTTTTAATCAACCTATATATTGTCCCACAGAAATTTTTTACCTCACTTAATATTTTAAAAACATTAAATACATACAAAGAAATCCACCTTACTTGCTATAATTATCCTCAAGCACCCTTTTCTAGTGTGCATTTATTATTATTTTTTAGTAAGTATAGGGCTAAGGGTGTTCTTAAGTGAATTTTCGTGTAGGAATCTACTATTTTTGGTAGACGAATTCACATGATAAAATCCATTATTTTTTACATATGATACCATATTAATATCTAAAGAAAAATATATTTAAAAAAATTGTTCTATACATGTACAAAAAAATTGAACAGAAATAAAAAAATAAAAAACAAAGAATTAGATTTTTTTTCATTATTGCTTTTATTATCTTAGTTGTGACCAAAAAAATGCATAACTGGAATAAATAGTTTGTATATATACACTTTTTTTGGGTTGAGTGAGTAATTTTAATTGTAATATTTTTTAAATATTTATATGTAATGTCATTAATAGATTTAACACTCTTTTATTCCTTCAATCATCAAATCCTACCAACCTCAAAGGACATTAAAACATGGTAGAAGTCATTTTTATTAGAACAATATTTTTTATGATATAGTACATATGTTCCTGGAGTGAATATGGTAAGATCAACTAAACTATAAGAATGAGAATAACTATATTATAATGTTCATTGAGTAAAGAGTTGAAATTACTAAGTGAGTTTGGTCATGAATTGACTTTGGTAGGATTTAAGATTTTAAAAGCTCAGTGAAATGAGATAGAAAGTGGGTCATACTCATAGAGGAGGCTTGAATTTTTCAATGATGGACGAGCCTTTATTTATTTATTTTCCATTGATAGAATTTGTAATTATGCCGAATAACTATTTTTTTTTTGAATTCATTATATTGGATGAGAGTGAAATAATTTAAGCATGAGGGGTTGATGACAGAAAAATATTTCTATATTTTAATCTCCCTTCAGTGGAAATTTCCCCCACAATTAATTAATAAATTTTAAATATATTTATTTTTATACTTTTTTAAATATTGAATAGATTATATAAATTCCTTCAATTTTATTTTTTTGAATAATTTCTTTAATTAACTAAAAATCCATATATTAATTTTTTGAATTATAGAATTAAATTAATCATATAATTTTAATTAATATTTTAAATGTTTAATTTTTTTGTCGATTTAAACATGAACTACTCAAATTTGGATGTTTCCATGGTTTTCAGGTGATTTTCAAGTGTTTGAGACTATTGGAGAATGAAAATTAATGAAGTCTCTGGATATATAAAATTTTATCTATTTTTGGAGTGGTACATAGCACACAGATCCCATGAAAAGTTGAAAATCAGCTAAGTAAGTGATGTGTAATAAATTTTACAAAGAGTTAATAAATGGATTTAATAAAAAGGGTAACCGTAATTCACCCCCATTTAGGTGAATACATAATCTGATTGGGGATATCAATATGAATTAGTGCTAATATTGGATCAGTCTGATTGGATATGTTTTCTTTCCCATTTTTTATAAGACATATATTAAGTTCATATCTAAAAAATGTTCAGTAAAAACCTCATATATAAAATTTAGTCCCCATACCTATTTATAAAAACATGGAGGTTTTAAGTGAGGATAAGATGTTGAGAAATATCTTAAAGGAAAAAAGAGGATTTATCCCTTAATCAAGGTAATAAGAGTGGTAATTAATTTGATAAATCTATTAGAGAAAATTCATTATAATAATCATTATAAACCTATGAAGTGGATGAGGATGATGGAACTACAAATGAAGACCTTTACTTTGAGGCTAAGGATCACATGAAGAAAGTTCATGCTAACGTTTTCACTCATATATTGGAGTTAATACTAGATTTAGAAGATGAACTTTAGAACTAGTAATGAATTCTATAAAACTGAAAAAATCATAGATATGTATGGTGTAAGAGCACAAAACTCTCATAAAAAGTATGAAGTAAGTGAACAACTTGGGTTATTTTTTAAGAAAAATATCTGTAATTTTTAGAAGGTATTTGATGATAAATTTTAGGTTATAAATTCTGGTGGAGAAAATATTCTTGCATCAATTGATCTTATTTATATCAAGAAAGACAAATTAGAGATTAAATATAAAATGGTGAAGGATTTCAAAAACTATTTTTGAAAGATGAGTAAGGTGAATGAAGATAAAATTGTAACGATGAAGTGGTATTATGTGGAAACGGTATGACCAAATGAGGAGGAGAGGAATATACTCAACCAAAAATGTCTTAAACATGACATCCAATTAAGAAATATGGATGATACACATGTTGAGTTTTCCGAATCTATAGAGAAAAGATAATATGCCATGAATTTTTATGATGAGAGTATTGTTTCCAAAAAGACTAATATTAGTGAAAAACAATATTGAGATCATTAAAAGATATATCCACTATAAGATCATAGAAAATGGTAACCCATGTTATAATTAATTCTATTTATTCTAATTCAATTTTATTTCCAATACATGTTCCAATTTAAATTTTTTACATATATAAGTACAAAAAAGTGATGAAAAATCCATAATATCATAAAATTTAAATATAAGTAAGAGCATAAATTTTTCCTCTTCATGTATAACTTAAAAGGGTTTGTATTTTATAAAAATAATATGCTATATAGAAAGTATAGATTAAAACTAATTGTAAGAGAATAATTTTGGTTGGAATTTTTTTTGTGTCGTTCTATGTTTAGACACAGGGCCACTGAATGTTGGTATAATGTGTAAATTCATGAGGGTTAATGAAGGCCTTGACTAAGGGTGAGTATATGTAGAGAGAAAAATAATTATACAAAGCTTAGGTAATGTTAATAAAATAAGATAAATCCATAGATAAATACCAAATTTTATTGTCTAGATATTTTCTTTGAGAACTATAATAAAGGTGGTAATAGTTGAGAAAAATTATTTTATAGGTCAAGTAAGAATGTAATGAAAGATTTCAATATAAGATTACCACAATGAAAAAAATAAGGATGAATAGAAATGATTCTATATTGGGTTTTGTGTAAAATAAATATATTAAACAAACCATTCCCAAGAAGTCCAGGAATGTCGATAAGGTTTTTAGACTAATAAGGAGAATCTGCTTCTACTATGGGAGAAAAAACCACATCAATAACGATTGAAAATAGGTCATGAAAATCATAGTTAAAGGAAGAAATATGGAATCGAAGAGATTATTAATCTAGGAAATAAATAAGAGGATTGGTTTAGTGGAAAACATCAAAGATAAAGAGCATGGGATGTAACTGGAAAGTGGTAACTCAATAGTAGTTAAAAAAACTCTATGTAATATCCTATAAATTTGAGCTTGATATAAAATAATTTTAAATCATTTAGACCACTCAATAAGAAATTTCGAAAAAGATGTAGAAATCACAAGGGTCTACAAGTTCTAAAGGAAAACTTTTGATTCCACATGGTGAAGAACTAAAATTTCATGAGTTATTATTATGAAATGATCACCAAAGTGTTCTTGGGAATTTATATAGAATATGAAAAGAGACTGGACACAATAATAATAATTGAATGAAATTTATACCTAGACTGAAGGAGTTTTTGAAAAATAAAGATAAAAACCCCTTGATTGTATATATTATATTATTTAAGGTTTTAAAAAAACTTATATATATTAAGAGAGACAAATAAAGAAATAATTTCTTGATTCTTATAATGGTTTAAATATGTAAACACAAGTTATTAGAGAAATGAAAGATTTATCTTATTTTTACAGAACAATTGAGAAGTATTTTTAGGTTGAGAGGAAAATATTAGCCATGTTTCTCTCACTAAGAAGGTATGAAGCTCCAACTTATTTCTATATGTTTTATTTGTGATTATTTATACAGGGAATTTTAGGAGATGTATAAAAGCAATAACATAATAAATGTTATGGTAGCTATATAAAATTAATAATAATACATCATGGATTATTTTTATTACTATTTCATTACAAAATTTCAATGTGGTATCTCAATGGATATGTTTGGGGTTTACTTCAAAGGAGATCAACTATATTAAAGAGATGATATAGAGTATTAATTAAGGGGGAGTCGAAAAGATGAATAACATGTTAGATTAGTTTATATCATGTGAATTTATAATATATGAGAAAAACTAATGTTGATGTATAGTAATCATAGGTTTATATTTTTATTTTTATTTTAATAAAATTTTATTATTAAGGAGTGTATGTCAAACTGAAATATAACTGGAAAGGTAGGTAATCTATCTTTCACTTTATTATATTTTATGTGCTTTTTGGGATAAATATAGGTGATAAAATTTATTGGGAAATTAGTTTTAAAATACCATGAAATAAAAATCTATGATTGTATCACTTATTGAATAGTTTGTGGAGAATTTTTTTTCAATATTAATCACTATTTCATTAACATCAATCTAGATTAAGTAGACATAGAGTTGATTACTTTATGGAACATTTATATGTGAAATGTGATGCCACCATTCTTTCATGTGAATAAATTAATAACATTCATTAAGGGTTGACGATAATATATCCAATCATTGAGATGCATGAAATGAGGAAGACCTTCCACTAATTCTATATCTTTTAATTTATTGTAAATAAGTTGGAGATATTGAATTTAAAATTAAAACGGGTGTTGATATAAAATATATATGGGAGATTGAAGATCCCAAATAAATTATGACAAAGGGTTATATATATTTTTTCAATGTTACAATGTGGAGAAATTCAATATGTGGTGAAGTTAGGTGATGAAGAAAGGCCCACATCATTAAATAGATTAAATAATCTCATGATTGATGATGTATTTCATGAAAATGGTAGATGAAGAGTTTATTGGGATTGAGATGCAACTTATATTCTCCCTGGATCATATATGATGAAGCTATATACCATTATTTTATAAAACTTCATTCATATGTTTTAAAACCAATTTTATTAATATGCTACATATACATAAATGGGAAAATAAAACTAAAATTATTCATCAAGAACTTATATATTAATATTTATGGAATCAATATAGTTAAATAATGAATATTTAGTTGAAATAAATGTGCATAAAATTTTTTTTGTTTGTTGTTATCACTATCTAGAATATATTCATGGTGATTGATAAAGTTATCTATATTTGATATCTTGAAGAAGAGTTGTGGTTGAATATCATGGATAACTGAAATATTGAGAATCCATCCATGTATTATTATTAATTGTGATTTTTTTAGTTAATGAACAATATTATTTTGATGGGGGACTAAAGGGATGATTTTAATAATGTATGTATTGAGATAATTGGAAGATTTAATTAAAATAATAAATAATTAATTTTCATATTCTATAAATTATTTGGAATAAGGTTGAAAATATTCAAAAAATCTTATGAATTTTATAAATTCATTTGAAGTGTTTAGTGTTTATTTTAAGTGGTTATAGATTCACTAAAGTTATTTAAATAAGTTCTAAGATAGGTTTTACAATTTTTGGGATTCTTAGTGAAATCTGGAATATTGAAAAAGGAAATGAATATGTATGATTTTCCTTAGAATAGAAGAAAATTGGATATGTTTTCAACTCATTGTGAATATATGATATTCTACACATTTCACAAAAAACTAGTTATGTTTTTAGATTACTTGTATATGTAAGATATATTTTTTAATACATTACAAATATATTGAAGATGATTATAATCTTGAAAATAGAAAGACATTACATTAGTAATAAGATATTCTTTAACATATAGAAGATATTTTTTAATATATTAAAAATATTTATAGATATATAATATCTTCTAGAAACGTGAAGAATTATGAAAATGGAAGCAGTTACTATGACATCCAATACTTAAGGATGAATACATTATTTATTTTCCAAATCATAATAAGAGATGTATAAAATAGAGGACAAACCAAATATATACAACATATTCTCCAGATGAAGGATTTGGAAAATTCATTAAAGCCCATTATTATGTGTAAAATATTTAATACGTTACCTAAAATATTTTTCTTCTAGTTAATTATAAGATTAAAAAAGGAAAATATATTATGAAATGATTAATATACCTGTAAGGATGTATAGTAAATTCTAAAGTCATAGAAGCGATATATAAGAAACACCATTTCTTATGTAAGGTTTTTGAGTTAGAAAAAAATGTGAGGATCTTAAAGAAGTCTAGATGAAGAAACTATAAGTTAAGACTAAATATATAAATTTGTTCATTAGTGTATTAAATATAATAAATTTTCAATAGGTAT
Organism: Viscum album; assembly: GCA_963277665.1. NCBI lineage: Eukaryota > Viridiplantae > Streptophyta > Magnoliopsida > Santalales > Viscaceae > Viscum > Viscum album. The sequence goes on from OY728123.1 coordinate 676,462,407, forward strand.
TTGATTCTAGATGACAACATGAAGATAATTTTAGGAAAAAAATCAATCCGAAGATGATTTTGTGAATTGAGAGGACCCCAAACCATATCGAGAACGACATGCCATAGTTTTATGTGTAATGAGACTCATGGGTTAATTTAACTCCATGATATGAGATTAAATGTCATAACTATATTGATCATGTGAAAAGTAAGAATATAATCATGTTGTTATTAATATGTTTCACCGTAATGATTTGATACATGTAGACATTAAGGAAGATGGATTTCTTATGTATTTAGGGGAGAATAAGAGTTAATATAATTCTAGTTATCTTATGGAAATTAATAGATGAGTATTATTGATTATTTTAAATGATATTTGAATTAGTATTATGGGAGAATATAATTTAGTTTAAAATCAAGGGATATTTACATATTCAAATATGGAAATAATATACATGCTATGTGGGGTATAAAAAAGGAAAAATAAGAAAACAATAGTGGAAGTGAAACTGATATTGAGTTAGAGAATAAAATTATAGAGAATCAAAAAGGAATAAAAAATAGAACTTGATATAGAAATTAAAAAGAAGAAAAATATCTTATTTTTTAAGAGGAACAATCCAATAGATTTTTAAGAATAGATCTTGTTTATCCAAGAATAAAAATAATATAATATGTTGAAGTATAATTAGAAACAAGTTCCATCCCTATAATGTATTTTTTTTGTATAAGTCATAAGTTAGAGAAAAAAATATTTTAGAGATATCAAAAAGTATAACTGTTATCTATATACTATGTTGTGACTCAACAAATTATGAGTAAGGTTAACAAAAATATTCTATATATGAAATGAAATCTTGGAAAATTGAAGAGACTGTTATGAAAGGACTCTAGTAGAGTAACCACTCATTGTTGAAGACTCTCGGTGAGGAATAAGATCTGATCAATTGATTTAGTGATATCTCTAATAATATTGGTGATCATGTTTAGTAGATATTGGGAGAACATTGAAAAACTAGAGATATCTAGTATAGAGAACATAATTATGAAATTTTAATAATTTTCTATATATATAATAGGATTATCAAGTGATAAAATATAATATTCACCTTTTTAATATAGTGGTTATCTCTATCTTAGAATTGATATGAGAATAATTAGGAGAAAATTCCCTCCCTAGGTCCTAACCATATAAGAATACCCTATACTACTCTCTTACTATTTCTTCTATACAACTCATGGTGTTTGTGTTGGGATATCACAAAGCAAATCCTTTTATATCTAAATTGATAAATATGGTTCATTCTAAAAGGCAAAAATGGGATTATGTAAAAGGTGTCACATTGATTAACCTCCTCTTAGTGGACTGAATGATCCTTCTGGGTATATCACTTATTTAATATGAAAATGAAAATTCTAAATCTATTTATAATGGAAAATATTTGAAATATTAAAATTTTAAATTTGATATAAGATACATACTGTTCATAAAAAATACCATCTTTTTTAAATTTTCACCTCTAATATTTTATATTCCTGACCTTGTGGGTCTCCCCACCATAATGAATCTTCATATACTTTTAGATTCAATATGATGGATCTACTATACATATTAGATTGAACCAATTATTTTTTATAATATTCACATTAAATTTATTATACATCATTTTTAAATATTGTATCCATGTAATGACATGCCATAACTAAAGTGGATACTCCACACCATAATGAAATACTATATGATCAATAATGATATAACATGGACAAATTATTTATTTCCCATCTCATCACAAAATTTACAAGTTAATAAAATTCAAAATCTATTTCTTAAGGAATACACATGTGATTTGATGAAAAAAATTGTTATTTTTATAACATAATCCCTTAAAAACATTCTTTCAATTATAAATACAAAATATTAGGTAGAAAAATAAGTTTCAGATAAAAATAGTTAATATAAATTGAACCTGAGATCCCATTTGAACAATATAAATTTTCAATAAAACATATAAAATTTCATATCCCAACTTAATAGTAATTTTTAGATCTTTTGGACTCTTTTAGATTATAAAAAACAAGATATATGGAACCCTTAGTAATAGAAATCGTAGATCATGTCAAAATATTTAATTTTAAAGCTTATACAGACCAAGAAGATACCTTGATCAAAATTTATTATCAAAATATTCTATTCCCAAAATCCTTGAGAGATCTCGAAGACTACAATTTACCATTTTGTGATGAATATTTGACTTATAGAAATAAATTTGAATTAAATTTTACCCTTCTTCACTTTTTTGCTTTAGAAATAATTATAACTACCCTATAATTTCATTTACTAAATATACAATTTATATAATTCAAGAAAAAAATCAATTCGAATTATATTATACATAATTAAGTATATTACAAATGATTAAAAAATGATTTAATTTTTTTGAATCTATTCAAATACAAGCTAACTTACATTACCAAAATATCATAAAAAAATTTGAAATAAGAAATTTCCAAACATAAATACAAGCCAAACATTCCTTAACTTGAGTTTTCAATATCCAATATAAACATTCTACTAGAAAAGTTTAAAAATCAACCACCATATGAATGTAAAAATGGCACACTCATTTAAAATATTTTTAGAAACATAATAACATGAATAAACCATAATATTTTGACAAAATTTAAGAGTAAAAAACCTTTAAATAAAATCAAAATTCACTCCAATCCATTTTCCATTTCCAAACCATCCCATAACCAACAAGTCTGTCAAAATTAAACTTCACATTTTCAAAAAACATACAAACCATAATCCACTATAAAATATATGATGTTGGTGTCTATAAATTAAATGAAATTCATTTTTAGAAAAAATAAATCCTACCCAAACAAGCCCCTATGTCTTAAAATCTAATTCCCTTTTAAACACTTTTTAAACAACTAACTTAAAACCAACCTCTATTTTTAAAACCATCCCAATGAAACCATATATTTCAATTTTAATTTTTTTTAATACTATTTCATTCTATACATAACCACCCAAACTCCAATGAAAAATGTATTTTAACTATATGTTTCTATCATGTACATTCAATGGATCACTTTAAGAATGTGTAAAATAAAATTCTACATATAAATACAAGTATGCTAATTTAACAATTCCAAACAAGACTATAAATTAGAAACAATTACATGTTTAAATTTGAGAATTATTTCTGATAAATTAACTAAATCTAGAATAAAATTTTACCCACTGTTAAAACATTATACTACACATTAGAATGAAATTAATTAATTAATTTAATACTTGACTATAATTCAAAGTAGCAGTTTTCAATAAAAAAATTCATGAAAACATAATATTAAAAATATAATTTTAAAATTTAATTACATTATTAACTATTACTAATATATGAATTTTAAAAAAATATTAAATAAAATTCAGACTATTTTGAACCTTCCCTAGGATAGCATGTTTTAAATCATATAAATCAAGATCCATTTGTATATAATAAATCAAATTTTATGAAAACCCAATATGGCTATAACTGATGAAAAAAATCATAAATTATATTGAAGTTAAACTCTAACATAAATGAAAATTAAACCATCACCATTTCATTAAACTTCCCTTTTTTGAAATAATATTTTCCATTTTAAAACTCATAGATTTGAGTAACTAAAACAAGAAAAGTTTCATTTTTTATTATGAAAATATCCATTTAATCACATAAAATATCCCAAAATATTTATAGTTTCAAATCCCACCTTTCTTACATTTATAATATTTCAACATCCTAGAAAAAATTTCACTAAAAATAATATTTAAAGGTAATTTATTTATAAAATTTAATAAAAGGTTTTAAAATTGATTTCATATTTTGATACAATGAAATAAAAAATTCACATCAATTAAAAATATAATTATTTATCAAATATTTTAAATTTAAAACACCTAGTTTCATTAATAAAATTAAAAAAACCACTCATCAACCAAGAATACTTTAAATTGGTTAATATATAATAAAAGTATATCCAAATCCTTATATATGTGAAAATTTAATTTTTAAAAACATGCTTTAAAACATGTTAAAATACTTTATTTTATCTTTTTCAAACAAATTTAAGATAAATACAACTTTACCATGAAACCCATAAATCATATAAAGTAACCATAAATACATTACTAACTAACTATCAAGAACATTATCATTCAAATTTATAGCATTAAATATGATAATACATATAACATACTAACACATAAAATGGAAATTTAACCGCATTCCGGTTAGGTTATCAATGAAATGAGAATTTGAATAATGTTATCAAATTTTCCCATGCATTTAAAATTGAATTAGGATCCACTATATTTTATGGTTACTGAGAATTCACAAGTATTTCTTACAAAATTAAATATATTTTACAACAACATGAGTACTAGTAACAACACATAATGTAATGCATTTTAAAGAATAAAAATACTAAATGAAATACATTAATTAAGATCAAATCATGTTACATATTTATTTGGATACTATGAAAAGTTATCATTAAAATATTTTTCATTTATTTTGTTTAAAACATCTTATTTAGAGACCACTTTTAAAAATAAAAAACTCAAAATAGTTTGATTTATCACGATGAAAGTATAATGCCATAAACCTACCTAATTACCAATAAATATATTTCTAAAATATTAGGTTTATTATAAAATGATTATAACAAAAGATAATATAATAATTATAACCACAAAACATTTAATACATTTTCTAAAATTCTTATTACATGTTTAAGTCATGAAAATACATTCGTTATTAAATCATTAGAAAACTTCTTCAAGTTAATGTTCACATTCAAAATTACTACCATTTTTTTATTAAAATAAGGTCATAATAAGAACACATAAAATTAAATTATTATATTTTTTATATAAATCATAAAATAAACATATATACATCACTAAAAAATTATTAAAACATGTCAAAACATAACAAAATACTTTAATAATAGAATGATCAACTAGATTACCTCCAATAAGAACTCAAAATGTAATTAATTTTTATTATACACATCAAATCAGTCAAATTATTTTATGATATATGTAATGATATGGTAATTAAAATTTCTTTCCCTGAACATAGATATTCATGACACCTCACTGTAGAAACACAATAGAAGTTGTTTCATAATAAAGGGATGAATAACAGTACTCAATTTTGGACTTCCCTGGTAACTTGAGTTTCTTCTATAAATAGGGTTATCAGGTATTTTTATGGATTAATTATCATGTTTTGATGATAATAAAACCTCCTAACACTTACCCAACTACTCACTCATGTTATGATACTATTTTATAATTAAGGAACTCTAAATATATTACATCAACACCAATCCAGTCCATCATAATGCCTGAGTCACATTCCTGATCACTTTGAGTAGGAAATAATTGCCTTCAGTGTCAAATATACAATTTATGAAATATTTCACCCATGAAAACTATCAAAAGAAAATTATTCCAGGTAGTAAAACAAATAATCACATTAAAAATAAAATATTCAAGGAATAATATATATCTCAAAACAAGGACACACAGTCTACATGACTATTGAGAGCCCAACATTTCCAAATTTTAGTGCATATTTCTATGTAAATTATCCCCACAATTTTGTTAATACCTGAAAAATTTACACATTTTCTGTACTTTTTAATATTTATAATGGAATAACTATATAGATTAAAAATTGATTTTCATTTTCATTATTCATTTTTGGAATTAAAAAAAACACATGCATTTAATTTTAGAATTCCAAAATTAAATATATAACCTCAAAATAATTCTATATTTATTTTTTAATTTTTTTGGATATCAATTCGAACATTTCCTACACTGGTTTTTTTATTAACATAGTTTTTAGATGATTTTTGAGAGTTATGGACTTTTGAATATTGAATAAGGTTTGACGTCTCCTGATATGTAACATTTTCTCTACTATAAGCATGATACATATCATACTATTCTCAATAAAAGTGGTAAATCAGCTATAAATGTGATGTGTAACATATTTTCCCATGTATATAAGATATATAATATATTTGAGGCTAAGATAGAAATAAATATGATTTTTTCATTTTTTATTTGAATATGTAAATAATTTTACAGTATTTTCCTATGGGAAGACCATGCATAAAATATTTTCCAAGAGGAGGAGTAACACATGAGGTTTTTGAAATGGAGTTATCCATACATAAGATATTTTTATTGTACCTATTGATATATAATACAATTTATGGTGAAGTAGCACATGTAACAGAATTTTGAATAAGTTAGATCATATAGAACATATTTTAAAAGAGAATAATTGTTATATAATATATTTTATCACTGCTAAGTTGATATGTAACATTTTAGGAAGGATAAGGATGATACATAATATATTTTCATATGTAGAGGAATTTTCATAAGATAATTAGACTTTTAAAATTCAAAGAAGTTCGATGCACAAGATAACCTATCCAAATGAAGATAGGGACGTGAGATAAAATATTTTTTCAAATATTAGTAATGATCATATATAATATTCCACACCCCGATTCTACCCATGAATTAAAAATTTTACTTTGTAAAGTTTGAATATTTATGGGCTATGTGGAAATTAAAATATAAAATTAAAAAATTAGAAAAGGATTGAAATAAAATAAAAAATTCATTTCAATGGTTCATCAAAATCAGAAAGAACTATTTTATTTATTCCATGTAATTTTTATTCAATAAATTTAGGAAGTTAAAGATATTGGTAATAGATTTAAAATATAGAAGATTTGAGAAATTTTTATCTATAGAATCTATACCCTAGAGATGTGTAGATGGAAACCATCAAGGAAGGAGGACATTACCTCTCACTATATTGAAATTCTAGGATGATGGAGAAGGATAAGTCAATTCATAAAAGTAATTTCCCATCATCATTTTTAAAATAATTCTTGTTTTTATAAGTCATACTTGGATTGATTTAACTAAAATTTTATAATTTTTACATTCAAATATTAATTTTGTTTTGGTCATATATGATGTGTTTTTCTCTTCTCACCCATTCTTTGGGTTTATAGACCCCTATGATGAATTTTCTATCTATGGATTCGTGACCATATAGAACTAAACCATTTTGATTGTTCCAAGAGAAATCTTATTACGTATTCTTAAATTTAAATGCTTAATTACTTAAACTAATTCACTGCTTTTATGTTGTAATGAATTTGAGCATTGGAGGAGGAAATTTTCACCTTATTTTCTATCAAAATTATTACATGCTCCCAATTAGTTGAAATTAAATTCTTACCTCCATTTTAATTAAAATATATGCAATTGGGGTTTTGTGGTTCAAGAGGTTGAATAGTCTATGGTTTCATCCTGTTATGTGAGTAAGCTCATCATATCTGTTTAGAAGTGTTATTTCCCACTCAAAAAGTATAACAAAATGATGCGGTGATCTATTAGAGGGTCATTGGGAAGTTTTTTATTTTCATAAATGATAAAATATTGGTGGATGGGTAGATTAATGGTATTTAGTATACTTATTTAATTATGTTATTAAAAAAATGAAAATAATGATTATACACTTTGGAATTCACCTCCAGACTGTCTTCCTTTCTTGCTAACTTCTAGTGTTTTAATATTTTTTCAATATAATAAAATAAAAAACTAAAATTGAACCATTTATATTCTATTCTAAAAATAGTAAAAGAAACAAAAGAATCATGAGTGTGAGTATAGTGATACTCTAGGCCTAGCTTCTTGAGAGACAAACTTATGGAAATATTTTCACTTTATATAGGGGATTTATAAATTCCATTTTAATATCCCAAAATAATAGAAGATGTTAAAACTGGAACAATTTTTAGAGAGTTAATAATATCACATAGTATTTTTACACATTTTTAATAAGTTATTTCTTTCCTTTTCTATTTTTCTTTGATTTATTTTCAATTTTCTTTCTTACTTTCTTCAATTGAGAAAAAAATAATGTTTATATCAATTTATTTATAATGGTACCTAATTTACATTCCTTGTTACAATTATTGGATGATATTACATTAATTATTAGGGATATCACCCTAAAAAACAATTTAGCCATTCTATTTTCTCACATGATCACAAGGAGGAACAATAAGGTTAGTAGTTTTAATAGCCTTTGGTACAAACTAATGGGTGGTGGGATATATGCTACTAAACCAATGAAATAAATCTACATAAACTATACATATACCCCCACACCATCCTACCAGATATAAAATAACACCATTAAAGATCCAAAAATCATCAATACTTCTTTTCGGATAGACCAAAAAATTACATAGAAAAAGAGTAAGACGAAGAGTTGAGGGATATGACACCCATTATAGCCACTAACCTCTAAATAATAATTGTTCAAAGAAGAAAAAAATATAAGAAAAGTTGAATAAACTTTTTATTTTTCCCATGAATACACCCAAAATATGAATGAACCACATTAATAACCTTTAATCCCATTCATTTTTGATATTTTACATAAGGCACTCAAGGATTAATAAATACTTAAAACTAAAACATTATATGGGGAAGGAAAAACCGTTGAAACACTTATTTTTACATTTTTTTATATTTATTTGAAAAATAATCCCTTAATATTTAATGTTATAAATTCCAAATTAGTGGACATTTTCATGGAAGAAGACGAAGAAGAAGAAGAAAAGGATATACTGAGATTTCAAGAATGAATAATAGACCTATTATCCTCTCCAATAAAAATCATTCTAGAATCATACCTTTAGGAGTAAGTGATCATGGTAGAACCTCTTAAAGAAGTTGAAATTTCTTTAGATTCATTTCTTTTTGATTATTTAATACAATAAATGCATTATACTCCCTTTATACTAAAATTCCATGTTTTTTAGCTTACAAAATTTACTTATAATGTTATGAGGAATCTATGGTAGCCATCATCGAGGAGGAAATATTACTATAATTTGAAGATGTGGATGTACGTCATGAAGACAATATAGCTTCACAACCTATGGAGAATCATTTAACTCTATAGATTCTCTCTAAAAATCCACCCAAGGAGGACAAAACATTAAATTGGGAAGCCCCTTTCTTTCTCTCCCCATGCACTTTTCAATTCAATTTTAACATTTCTGGATTGGAATTAGTATACACTTTTTGTAGTTTTATCCAAATTCAATGCCCAATCACGGAAATTAAAAACATTAATATGTTTCAGTTTATATCGATGAAACTAAACCCTAATTATGGTTAATAACTAAAACATACTCATAGGTGAGGTAAAATCATAGTACCAATTTGCGGGTTAAACAAATTTTATTTATTTTTTCAAATTTGTATTAAAATTTATTATGGTAAATTATGTTTTTATAGGTTTTCAAGTAGAAAACATATTAGGATTCTAGTTCAAGTCTATTGATAGAGAACCATGGGGAAGAGAACAACTCAAATCCGAAGGGAATAATAACCAGATTTTTTTCTCTATTTACACTTGTTTTATCACTAATATTTTTCACTTTATATGGAACTTTCATTAATAGTTATAGATAAGTATGAGGGATATAAATTTATCCCATTAAGAAAATATTAGTGCCTTTTTATGTTTCATTTTAAGGATTATATTTAATAAATTATTCTCCTATTTTTTCAATTTTATAATTTTGGTGTGTTTTTAAGCGTATAAATTAGAGTTTAAATGATGTACTAAAATTAGAAAAAAGGCTTTATATTTTTTATGTTTTTATTGATTTTTAAACTAATTAATTTAAATTACATATTAGTTATTTCCCCATGTTTCCACTAACAGATATATGATTTGTAAACTAATATTGACTGACTAAGTAATGAATCACTAGGTCATGACTTGACAATCCATATTTTTAAATCACATAAACAAGACAAATTAGAATCAAAATTTGATATATTATTTCTTATAATAAATTTAGTTAGATTATCAAGGAATTTTTAGAAACTATAACTTTCATTTATTCTGTTTGAATCCATGATATTTAAGGTTTTATATTTTTAATAGAGATCATCATTCAATTGAAAATATATTTTTGTAATCAACCTATATATTGGCCCACATAGTTTTTACCTCACTTAAGATTTTACAAACATGAAATAACTAAAAAAAATCCAAATTACATGCCATAATTATCTTCGATCACCCGTATCTTGTGTGCATTTATTATTATTTTTTAGTAAGTATGGGGATGATTGTGTTCTCATGTAATGTTTCAAGTAGGAATTTACTATTTTTGGTAGCCTGATTCAAAAGATAAAATCCCTATTTTTTATATGATACCATATTAATATCTAAAGAAAAATTTATATAAAAAATCTGTTCTATACATGTACAGAAAAATTGAACAGAAATAAAAAAATAAAAAAATACATAAAATTATAATTTTTTTCATCATTGCTTTTACTATATAAGTTGTGACCCAAAAAATGCATAAATGTAATATATTATTGGTATATATAGACTTTTTGTTGATTTGAGTGAGTAATTGCATTTTTAATACTTTTTGAATATTTATATATAATGTATTTTATATATTAAACATTCCTTTTATGCCTTCAAACATCAACTCCAACCAACCTCAAACCCCATAAACATATGGTAGAAGTCATATTTATTATAAAACAATTTTTTATGATATATTACATAGGTTCTTGGAGAGAATATGGTAAGATAACCTAAACTATGGGTATGAGAATAACTACATTTTAAATTTTCATGGAGTAAAGAGTTGAAATTACTAAGTGAGGTTGGCCATGAATTGACTTTGGTAGGATTTAAGATTTGCAAACCAAAGTAAAATGAGATAGAACGTGGGTTATACTCATAGAGGAGGGATGAAGTTTTCAATAATGGGTGATCCATTATTTATTTATTTTCCAGTTTTAGTATTTTTAATTATGTAGGATAACTGTTTTTGTTTTCTTGAATTCATTATATTGGATGAGAGTTAAATAATTTAAGCATGAGGGGCTGATGATAGATAAAAATTTCAATATTTTAATCTCTCTTTAGTGAAAATTTCCCCCACAATTAATTAATAAATTTTAAATATATTAACTTTTATACCTTTTTAATTATTGAATGAAATATATAAATTTCATTAATTTTGTTTTTTATTTTTTAATACTTTTTTAATTAACTGTAAATCTATATATTAATTTTTTGAATTATTGAATTAAATTAATCAGAAAATTTCAATTAATATTTTAAATGTTTAATTCGTTTTTATGTTAATTTTAACATGGCATACACAAATTTGGTGATTTCCAGGGTTTTTAGGTGATTTAAAAGTGTTACAGACGGTTGGAGAATGAAAATTCATGATGCCTCCTGATATATAAAATTTTATCTATTTTTGGAGTGGTACATGACACATTGATCCCATGAAAAGTGGAAAATCAGTTAAGTAAGTGATGTGTAATAAATTTTCCAATGTAAAAAATATGTTAATGTATTTTAGGATGAGAGGGAAATACATATGATTTTTTTACTTTACCATTTGTGGATATAGGTGAAATATGAATTATTTTCCTAGGGGAAGACCATGTATAATATATTTCTAAGGGGAATGGGGATGAATGATATTTTTTTAAAGGTAATTATATATATATATATGATATATTGGTTGAAACTACTGACATGTTATTTTTTTGTGAAGCATCATACATAATATAGTTTTGAGAAATAAATCATTCATAACATATTTATAAAGATACTTAGTGAAATATAATATATATGTTTCACTAAAATATCATATATAAAATTTTTAGAAGGATAAGGATGATACACACTATATTATTAGAGGTATAGGAGGATACATAAGATAATTGTACTTTTACAAATTTGATGAAGTTTGAAACATAAGATAATTTCTCCCATTGAAGAATGATATGTGAAATAAAAGAGTTTGTAAAATTTGGGAGAAGTTCATACATAATGTTTACATTCCTATTTATTTCCATAAATAACATTTTTTACTTTTAAAACTTTTAAGATCTTGGGGCCTCATTGAAATTAAAACATGACATTCAGAAAGTGGAATAGGCTCAAAATAATATAATGAAATCCATTCTCAAGTTCATCTAAATTCAAAAGAACTGTTTAAAGGGTTTTATGGGTTATTTATAAAATATGTTGAGAAATATAAATATTATTGGAATGGATTTTAAAGTTTGATGATTTTGGGAACACTTATTTAGAAAAATCAAGAATCACGATATATACACATAGAAGTCATTATGGAAAGAGTAGATCACTGCTCGCTGCACTGAAATTCAAGGATGATAGAGAATCAGAAATAAATGATTATAAATATTCTTTTCACCCTATTTTGAAATTAATTATAGTCCTTGAACATTGACCATGGCTTGATTTAACTATCATTTTTTAATTTATATCATTTAATATTTATTATTTTTTTTCATTTATGATGTGTTCTTCTCTTCTCACACTTTCTTTATTTTTCTCAACCCCAGTGATATTCCCATGATATCTTTATTTATGGTCAATAAGAACTAAAATATTTTGGGTGGTCTGAGAGAAATAAAAGCAGTCATTATTTAGTTTTCTTTACTAAATTTATAAAAATATTTTACTAATTCTATACCATAGTGAATACGAGGAGGGGGGGAGGTAATTATCACTCAATATTTCCTAAAAAATACATAATTATCATAACTATTTTGACTTTAAATCCTCCCAATATTTTAATCAAAGTTACTATAGTTTTACTTGTGTGGTTTGAAAGGATGAATGGTTTATGATTGTGGCCATGTGTCTGACTATTTATATTCTCTCAGTTGAAGAGTGTTCTTATCCACTCACTAATTAGGAAAGATGGGTTGAAGATCTATTTGAGAGTCCATGAGTTGGTTGTTATTATCATACCTGAGTAAATAATGGGGGTGAGAAGTTTAATGGTTTTAATTTTTATTAATATATTAATTGATTTAGAACAAATTTAAATAACGATTGAACACATTCAAATTCACCACTAGACCATATTCTTTTATTACTAACCTATTATGTTTGATACTTTCATTTTTTTCATTCTCATAAAACAAAAACCCAAATTAACCTATTTATGCTCAATTTTAAATATAGTAATATCAAATAAAAAGAAAATAAATTTTTGATTATAGTGATACTCTAGGCCTTGTTCTTTGAGTGAAAAAACTTGTGGTCATATTTCTAATATATAAAGGGGATTTATAAATTATATTTTCATAGAAATAAATGATGGGAACTATGAATGAGTAATATAAATAAATTATGAATAAAATGAATGAAAATGCTCTCTCTATGTGCTCATGAAAACCATTTCATGCCACCACCTCTTTTTATGTATAACCAAGATTATGTTTAAATTCTTAAAAATAAAAGATAAATTATATCCACAAGAAAAATATATCCAGACGAAGAAATCTAGTTACAACCAATGGTGTATGTAGGGTGTGAGTGAAAATTTAGAATTATATTCCACTATATTTTATTTATATTGACAATATAAAAAGAACTATAACTAACTCATTTTAATAATAGATATTAAAGTACGAATTTTCATTTTTGAGAAAATAAAATAAAAATGTGGTATCATAATTAAATCATTTAACCAAAAGAAACTATCTCATAAAATAATACAAAAATTTATACTCGTTCACCAACATAAAATAAAATAAATTTTTTTCATTATATCAAAAATGAAAAATACCAAACTATGATCAACGTATCAATGAGAGGGTGTGGGGTTCAATTAATTAATTATTTTTTTATGTCATCTTTCTCTTAAAATAAATGTCACCTCTTTCTAATGATATATTACTTTGATAAAAAACATATACACATGTATAAGAACATAAGTATTTCGAGGATAACTATTTGACAAGACTATCTAATCTTTAGAATGGTTTTTAAATAATCCAATACCAAATAATCCATAAAAAAACAACCCTTTTGTGTGGATACAACAAGTAGGAAATATCAATATACTTTTTTATCACTACATCCAATACAACAGTGCATGTTCTTCTTATAGATAGAATGATGTAAGAAATGTTTGTTTAATAAGTTAAGAATCCATCACAAGTTGATTAAAAAAAGTTTCACTATTCTTCTTAAATAACTTCATCTTTTTTGATTCTTCAAAACACAATTATTCACTTTTCTACCTAGAAGAAAGTAGAAAAAACACTTTTAAACATTTTATAAAAACCCAGTTTGATGGATAAATATGATTTGTGTAGTCTGATTCCACATTATGAAAAAGATAATATATGAAAGGATACTCTAAAAACACTTCTAATCCACTTCTATATTTTTTGGAATTCTCAGTCATATTTATCAGTCTGATCTGGAATCCTCCTCTTTACAATCCTTCTATTCTGAAATCCTCCTTAAGAAAATTTAGTCTCAAAACTTCCTTATCCAAAAAATTTTCAATGATCTCACTCTCTCTCACAGACATGAATAGTGATTCATCATTAAAAATTGAAATGTACTTCCTTCTATTTATAGGCGAGCCAAAATTTTAATTTTTATGAATTGGAATTTTTCCCCACTCAACCAAATTTCTATTAACTCAAATATTACTTTCATTTCTACTTTATCATTGTATATTTCAATGCTTCTCAACTCTTCTTAATACTAATGAAAGCTTATCGAATCTTCTCACACCTATAGGATACTTTGATATTTGAAACATTAATCAATCCAAAAATTATTTCATTATGGTATTGTTCTTAATTATGATGAAACTTTGTTAATACTGAAAAAAATTATCCTATTGTTCCAAAACATTTGAAAGAGTAACAATTTATCATTTCAGTGTTCCTTTAAAACTGATACAAATCATCCCTAAAAAATTTTGAATATTTTTTAGGATTACAATGATTCTCATAAATATTTTCACAACTTTTATGATTTCATCACCCCATTGAAAAAAACTTCTTATTATTCAATTTTTCAAAAAAACTCAAATTGAGGATCATACATCCGATGATGTTAATAAGTTGATGACTTATTGGTGTAATCCTTCTTATGATGAATCAATCTCTTCACCCCTCTAGTGGATCAGTGATACTACTTGTATAATGAATCATGAACCATTTTTTTAAAATAATCATGAATTCATTTTCCCTTGATCCATTAAAAGAAACATTTCTTTTGTTCTCTGAATATGGTTTACTAAATTGTCAATATTTTATAAGTTGACTAGTCTCAGATCCCATAATGTTGATCAATCTCCTTTTCTCTACTCATCCATTGGAACCAAAAATTCTCACATACTGATATTTCTCAAAAAATAAGTCCCAATCAGCCTCTAATATAAATTTACATATGATTCCCTTTTGTTAAGAACACTATGTTTGATGGATCAGTTTCAGAACTCCTCTAATGAATCGGTGGCACACCATGTCCGGTGGACTGGTGTCATCAGTGAATTATTTTCTTCTAGACTAATTGATACTATTAAATGAATCATATAATGGATTAGATAGTCTGATAGATAAGCTAATATGATGGATCAGTTAATCATCACCTCAGTAGAGATGAACTTCAGCAACTTCAAACTTCTGAACCATTAGACATAAACTACATCTTGTGATTCTAACATCGATGAACTACGACCAAAATAATTTACATTCATAAAATAGATTCCTCTAAAAAATAATTATATTATCAGGAATTATTCATAATCTTAGGATCATTAGGATCATTATAACTTTATATGACATAAATTTGAAATTTCTACGACTTTCCATCTCCCCAACACCTTCAATCATTCCAACCGAACCTCAATCTGATTGGAAAAACATTGAAAAAACTCATAAAAATTTTCTCCCTCTATTTCACAATAATTTTATCATAGGTTTATAGAACACTTAAAAATTGGAAATACTTGTCAAATTTAGTATCGATATATTCATACTTTTATATAGATTCTCACTCTGATCATAAAATTCATTCCAGACACAATCTGAGTCTAGAAAACAACTTTACTCCGAAAAAATGTACAGAACATAAAACCAATACCAATGGTATTTATTAATAATTCTTATCTAATATTATGAGTCTATTACCCCTTTTATCTAATCACCAGTATATAAAAAGTTTATTTATTTATTTTAATAAAAACAAAATACAAAACAATCCGTACAAACTTCTTCCAGTATTAGAAAACAACCCACAACCCTATTTGTTTCAACTATATCCCCCTTTGTATTTTGTTATCAAACAAGGTTCATAAATAACTAAAACTTTTTAAACTCAAATAATTGATTAATTATCAATAATTTTAAGCCTACATGACTGAACTCATTGTAGTAAACAAGAATCATTGACAACAAAACCATGTTGTCCAAAACCAGTGACTTAAAAAACATCTTCAACCTTTGAAACATTAAAACTCTTCAAAATTTATTTAATCCTTTAAAATGATTCCTAAATACACCTCAATAATCTATTAGAATAGTTCAAACACTTAGATTTTGAGTTCACAGATAACCCACAACTCTCCATACATACATTCTTCCATAAAAAGGTTTAGCAGATATAAATGGATATATTTATCAAAAATAATTTTTCTCCACCTTTGAAAACACTATCCAAATACTAGATTACAGATGTGACATAAAAAATACCTCAACATTAGAGTGAAAGAGTTCAGATACCCATGTTCAACCTCAATTTAAAAAATTCATCATTTGGTAAAGGTTTTGTGAATAAGTCAGATACTGTTTCTGATATAGGAACATATATCAGCTTACGTTCATTCTACTCCCCATGATATTTGATGATGTGATATTTGATTTAAATAATTTTTGAACAATAATGTTTCACTAAAATTATTAAAATGTTTCTAGCACTCTGATTATAACAACTCAAGAGAAGAGGTCACTTCACTTCAATAAGTAAGTCTTCCAACTATGTTTTCACCCATTTAAGTTGTGTTTCAACTTTATTGGAGGCAACATACTCCTATTCAAATTTTCTAAGAGCTAATAAAATAATTTTATTTGTATTAAAACATAAAATAATTTTCCCCAATAGAACACTCAACCCAATTTGGATATTCTATCACCTATACGTTCTTCCAAATTAATAACTATATAGCCAAACAAATAAATTCTTTCTGAGTTCTCATACTTGATTCTGAAATCTATTTTTTTCCTTTGATATATATAAGAATTATTTTTATAGAAAATATAATTGATTATTTTGGATCCCCTTGTAATCTTTCACATAAGGTAACAATATAAAATTTAGTTTGTATTGAGGAATCCATATATAAAAAACTTCCTATCATCTTATAAAATTCATTAGATTCAACTTCCATACCTTCTTCATCATTAGTCAATTTGGTTCCCACTAAAATTGGTGTGGAAACAAGTTTCAAATTTTCCATACAAAAATTCTAAATAATATCCTTAGCATACTTTTCTTGAGAAATAAAACTATATTTCTTCTTTTGTGAGATTTGTAACATAAGAAAGTATTTATTTCACCAAGAATTGACATTTCAAATAGTTTATTCATTTCTTCAGAAAACTATTCAGAAGTTATTTCATTATTCCCAAAAAAGATAATATCATCAACATACTCAATAAAAATAATAGAAATATCTTGACATTTATTGATTCATAGATTAATATCAACCATTCCTTTCTAAAAGTTAAAATTTATTAAGCAGGTATCCAATTTGGAGTACCAAACCCTTGGAGATCACTTTATCCAATAAAATTATTTCTTAAACATTAACACATAACATCCATCCTTCATAAAAAAATCAGATGATTTTTCAATATAAACTTCTCCATCAATTTATCCATTCATAAATTCCAACATCACATCGATCAGAAATATTTTGTAACTACATTGTTCAGGAATAGAAAGAAAGATTCGAATTATTTCTAACCTTTCAAGGGGAGAAAAATTATTATCAAAATAAATTCCATCAATCTCCATGTAACCTTTGAAATCCTATCATTATTCTTTTCTTATCACATCACCATATTCATTCACCTTATTCCATAACACCCACTTTTCATCAATAACATTTTTTTATTTGTTTTAGGTATGAGTTCCAAATTATCATTCATATCAATATGATCTAACTCTTCATTCATAGCTAGAATCCATTTTGGATGCTCAAAAGATTTATTAACATATTTTGGATAAACATTTGAATTCAATGATGTATGTGTAATTAATTTTTATGTTCTTCTTGTTTGAACTTTTTGATATCGATCACCAATAAATTTTTGATCTTCCACTTGTTTCCTTACCCTATGATGATATGTAATTTTTCCCTCATCAATTGAAATAGGTGAGTCCAATTATTCCACCTGTGCATAATCACAATTTTTGGAATCCTTTTTTACTTTTATAATCAACAATTCTCTCACTGTATTCTTCTTCCACATTTGCATGTGTTTTTGAAACATCGTCCTTTAAATTTTTCAAGAATTTTTTCATCAACATAATCAACTAATCTTAATACCTATTTATTGAATCAAATCATATCCAATAAATATTCCATCTTCACATCTCTAGTAAAAATTTCTACCTTTATTATTTGTGATGAAGGGAATCCCAAAAAATCTTATGTTTTTGAAACATGGATTCTTATCATAGAATATTTCATAAGGAGTCATATCAGAAATTGGACTATTGAAACACTAGTTCCAAATATAAATATTTTTGATCATATACTTCCACCATAAGTAATGAGAAAGACCTTGTTCATGTAATATAATACATCCAATTTCAACCAAACATCTTATCTTCCTTTTAGAAACACCATTTTTTGCGGTGTATATTGTGTACTAAACTAATTATGAATTCCATGTTTTTCAAGATTTCTATTTAATTATTAATTCTTGTATTCACCACCATTATTAGTTGATAACTTCTTTAAAAAATACCCACATTCCTTCTCAGATCTTATCCTAGAACATTTATACATATTTAGAGATTCTAGATTATGTTTCAAATACCTAACAAAAGAAATATAGGTAAAATCATCAATGAAATAAATTAATCACTTATCTTCAGAAGTTTATTTTTTTCTCATTGGCCCACATATATCATAATGAATAAGATTCAGCCATCATGTTGAATGAATATCTAATTTTTTATGCATAGAGTTTGTAATTTTCATTTTTTGAAACATTTTGCAACCCCAATATCTTATTATTAACATATCAAGAATACCACATACACATACTCACTTTGATAAATTTCTTATGCTTCTCTCACATACATTTCCCACCATTATATTGCACAACTAATTTTCTTCCATCATGATTAAGTAATATGAGTTTTTAACTTCACTAAATTGAAACAAGTTTCATTTTGTATGTTGTCCTCTGGTAACAAATTTGCCATATTCCAATCTTTTCACAAAAGAAACATCTATTCTAAAAATAACATTATTTCCTTTGTCAAAAATTGTGAAACAATCAATATAATTTTTTTTTCAATCCATCATAAAATAAGGATTTATTGGATTTAAACACTTCTTCCCCAATAATATTGGATCCAATGCCATTGATTCTTAGGGATTTATCATTACCAAATGTCGTTGTTCCTTCTTTGAAATCATTCACATTCTTAAAAAAATTCAAATTTCCTGTCATATGAGAAAAAAACTATCCAAGAACTAGGGTCACTATCCTTTATTATATTTGAGATTAGTTTCTAAAAAAATATCCTTTTATTTCCCTTTAACTTTGTTCTCATCTAAATTTTGAGAATTGTAAAATACAAGCTGTTATACTAGTAATAAAACAAGACACCCATTTATAACATTCCCAAGTTGTTAAAATCTTTCACAAATAGTTTCTAAATGCTAGAGCGTATTTTAAAATTTCAAAATATATTTTTAAGATTTATTCTTTCAAGATGATTAACCCTGATTGATCTTTTCTGTATATTACTTATGGAATGGTTGTAATGCTATTTATTAAACAAACACATATATTCCATATTAAAAATCCCCCACAATGCTAGAAGTAACCATAGAAAGAATATTTACCTCTGTAACTTCCATACTGTCTGAAATTATGAACATGTTTCTGGGAAACTTTATTATATTTCACATTAAAACACTATTGATCCCCAAAATTCATGTTATCACATAGAATATTATTCATCAATTCTAATTGCTTTGCAACATTAATGAAATGATAAGTATTAAAAAAATTTATGACTCATAATTTTTAGAAATTAATGAATTCTCAAATTATTGGGTTTTGAACACATACACACACACTAACAAGCTATCTTATTCTTAGAAAAAAATTCACCTTTCCTTTCAAACTTTGAAGGTAACTTTTTTATATCCTTCTCAACTTCACTATTCCTAGAACATTCACCAACTTCTTATAAAAAAGTTCTCGAAACCTGTAACTCCCTACTAAAATTTATAATTTTTTTTGTTAAATATGTTCCAAATCTTCCTCCTTTTAATTAAACATTAATTCAATATGTTCATTCTTATTATTTGAATTATCAAGATACTTCATTATACAATCAAACTCTTCTAGTAACTAATATTTCTCTTTAGGAAGAAATTATCAGTTTTTTTCTATCGGGATTTCCTTATTCAACATTTTAATTTATCTTTCATATCTTATTATCTTTCAAAGTCATTATTTCAATTATATCTTTAGGTGAAAATATAAATCATACTCTTCAGCATCAAGGCTACTACTTACAAACACTTCATCTTTAATTAATTCAATTAAAGTATTTTTTATAGAAACTTTAGAAAAAAATTTATCTTTTTCTTCACTGTATTCATCTTCATCCTCATTAGAAAAAAACTTATGCTTTTGGATTTGGATAACTATCTATATTTTCAATTTGAATAAGATATTGACTTATCTAACTATTTATTCAAATATCTTCTTGTCCTTCTATCATCTTCATTAATATCTTCTTAATTTATCCTTAAAAGGGAATTCATAGTAAATCTCCCAACAACACCACATTCAAAAAAATTTCTGTGTAGTTTCCCTTTATAATTTCAAATACAACTTTTCAAATTTTTAGAAAATAAGGAAATAATTCATAAAGATCTTTATTAACCACATTTATATATTCAAAATCATCACCCTCTTCTTCTTCTTTAGTAATATTATTATACATTCCATTCTTGGTATCCTTGATGGTAATATCTTGATCAAATTTTTATTTTCCTACCCTAACTTTATCTCTTATCATTTCATAAGTATTGAATTCACTATGAAGGTCGTCAAAGGATAGAGTTTCAAGATCTCTATGCTTTAAAAATTAAATTTTGGCTTCAAACTTGTCATTTAGAATTATCAGGATCTTTATTCAAATTTTCACCCAGATATCTAATGGTGCTGACAATATCATTCACCCTTGTAAATAATTCACAAATATATTCATACTCACACATTTTAAGTTCTTAATACTTTAACCTCCATATTTGTAACTTTTACTTATTCACCTTCGTATTTCCTTTATAAATGTGTTTCAAAATTTCATATATTACTTTAGTAATAGAAATTCACTTCACTCTTAGGAATTCACTTTTATAAAGTGAAGAGAATAATTCATTATTAGTTATTCCATCATTATCCATGTTCTTCTAACAACCGATGTAAGATGATCATTTTCAACATGAGGAGGAAATCCATTTTAGTAGCTTCCAGAAAATCATACCCATGTTACATATGATATAGAATCATTATATATTTCTAGATATGATAATTATTCCCATAGAAGACAAAAATTACCTTACTGTTCTCAAAATTTAGATCCTACAAACCAACTTCTCTTGAAAAAATTAAGGAAAGAGTAAATGCAGGGAACCTTCACATTGATACCACTTGAAGTGGCTTGACCAAGAATAATGTATCACTAAATGGGGGAGAGGGTGAATCAGTGATATCTTTTTTCCATTATGTTTTATTTCTTTTAAAACAACCCTTTACATCTGTTAAAGATCTATTACCTTGATGAAAATATAACATTCATACATCCATAAGAACAAAGGTATTTACAAGGTTCACTACTAAATAATACGATATAGTCCTTGGCATGGTTTTAATCAATACAATAACACAAAATCCCCTATAAAAAAACATATTTATAGATACAACAAGTAGGAAATACCCCTAAACTTATGTACCACTAAGATGAATTGAACAATGAGTGTGATTCTTCTAGCATGAATTATATAAAACACATTTGTTTACCAAGTTACGGAACATTGAAAAGTTGGTTATAAACATGACACTATAGTGTTTAAAAAATTACACTTTTTGTTTCTTTAAAAGATAATTTTTCACCATCCTACCAAGTAGAAGCTAGAAAAAAATCTTCTAGACTTTGTATGAAAACTCAGTCTAATGGCTTGGTCTGATTTCATTACTTTGATTCCTTAGTATGGAAAAAATATATTTGTAATGAAATTATGAAAAAATTTATAAACCACTTATATGTTTCCACATAAATATCAGTATAATTTCTCAGTCAAATTCAATAACCTATTCCTTACACTTCTTCATTCTAGAGATATTATTCAAGAAAACCCAATCTGTAAACATCCTTAGGCACAAAATGTTCAGCGTTGTCTCTCTCTCCCACACATGTGAACAATGATTCATTGTTATAAAGTAAAATTTAATTGCTTTATTTATAGTTTATGAAAAAGTGGAATGGTTGATAATCTAAATTTTTTTCCCACTCAACCAAATTTCCATTGACTCAAATTTTATTTTCATTTTGAATTCATGTTTAAATATTTCATCTCTTCTTATATCTTATTGATTCTTCTTGAATCTTATTGAATTTTATCCCACATTTATTCCTGTTTTAACATTCAAACCATTATTCTATATAATATTATGTCATTATAATACTATTATTCATTATGATGAGAAATATATATGACTGAAAATACCATTCTGTTGTTCCAAACCATTTAAAAAAAATGACTTCTCATTACAGAGCTCCATACCAACTAAAAAAATATCATGAACATTATTTCAAAAAATTTAGGATCCTAATGCTTCTCATAAACATCTTCAAAACTTCTAAATATTTTAGTATCCCATTGAAATAATTCTTATTATTAAAATTTCCAACAAACACCCAAACCGATGATCCTACATCCGATGAAGTTCAGCATCCGATAACTTTTCGGTGTTAGCCTATGTTTGATGAACTAGCCTCTGCTTCCCTCCAGTGCATCAGTGTCACTCCTTTTTTAATGAAACATGACCCAATTTAAAATAAATAATAATAATTTCATTATTTTTAATTGATCCAATTATATTAACATTTATTTTGTTTTACGAAAATTTCTGTCTATATTTTTTATCTTCATTCGGTTGATCGGTCTATAATCCCATCAAATAGATCATTTTCTTTTTCTATTATAATTTATTTGTCCCCAAATTTCACACTTATTTATCTATGTAAACAAATCAATACTAATCTTCCCATGATATTAATTTTCATATAATTCCCTTTAGTTAATAACACTATGTTTGTTGGATTTGTGTGAGAACTACTCTAATTAATTGGTGGAACATCGTGTCTGGTGGACCGACTTTATGTACGACTTCATTTCACCCAGATTAATCGATCTTATAAAAAACTCATAGAGTGTATCAAAGAGACTGATAGATTATCCATTAATATGGATTAGTCAATCACCACCTCAGTAGAGAATTGAATTATGCAACACCAAACTTCTCGTCCCTTATATAAAAACTACATCTGATGATTTTCACATCAGTCAAATGTGATCAGAAGACATTACCTTCATGACACTGCATACTATAAAAAATCCTTTTATCATGAATTCTTCTCGATTTAATGAGAATTAAGATTTTATAACAATGTATATTTTACATTAGAATGTTCTTTGCCTTCCCATACTACCAGAACCTCCTACCTTTCCAAGAAAATCTTAATCCAATTGGAAAACCTTTGACTAAACAGAAAAAAAATCTCAATTTGTTTCAAAATACATGGATCAAATGTTTATAGATAATTAATGACGTTGAAAACATAAAAAATAGTAATTTATTGTTACATTTAGTATTTATATATTCAGACTTAAATATAAATTCTCACTCCAATCCTAAAATCCATTATAGACACAATGTGAGTCTGGAAAACAACTTCATTTAGAAAACATCTCCAGAAAAGAAAACAAAAACTCAGGGTCTTTATTAAGAATTTTTCATCAGATCTACTGAGTTTGGTATCCTTTTTATTTGATTAACTATACTTATAAATCTAATTTATTTTTTGAAATGTCAAAAAATATAATACAATCAGCACAAACTTCTTTTAGAATCTAAAAACTACATTCAACCAACTTGGTCCCAACAAAACATCGATACAAGAAACATGGGAATGAAATAATGGGACTATGGAAAGGGAAAATTAGTATCCTCATTATAAAATCACATCAATATAAATATACATAAATACATCCATCTACACATAAACCACTAGAAAATATGACATACAAAACTTGTGGTAGTAAATATAGTCAAAGTATCTAAAGAATAATATAAAATTAGTCTATTCTAACAAGAGAGGAATAATATGATATATTTGGTGAATCTATATAGAGAAAAATAATTCCTTAAAAATGTAAATATCCTATGATCCCTACTATAAACCGTAGGTATTCTCTTAAATAATTACCATTTTTTTTGTGAATTTATTAGTTTATAAGACAAATCCTGAAACCATTATTTTATACAGTTCACTATGCCTTATTATATAAAAATCAAATAGGAAAATTCAATATATAAAATGGACAAAGTAAACCAAGATACAAAATCACAAAATAAACATGTTAAAACACTAAACACACCTTTATTCATAAAATCCATTTTTTAAAAACACTTTGAAAAATCATTATGAATCCTAACATACCATTTTATAAAAAAGTTGGATTATTTATTTATAAAAACCTAATAAAATTTCAAAGAACACTTTGAGTATTCCATTTTATATAATGTAAAAATTTTATTTCAAACAAATTATTTACCATATTAAGTAATAAAAAGGTGACCAAAACCATATATTTTCAGTAATATGATCATACGAATTTTACAGTGAGTTTATATTAGTAAAACATGGATTAATGTAATTAAGAAAATCATATATTCATAAATAAATAATGATACATAGATCCTTTTACCTTTAAGTATTATTTAATAATTTCAATGGGTTTTATACACATAATACTCTCTTTAAAAAACTAAAGGATCTCTGTTAATAAATTATAATCATAAAAGTAAAAGATTTAGAAAATATTCCAAATCTTTGGAAGTTTTAACACTTACCAATGATCCATATTTTGAATGTGGAACCTCTAACCAGCTGAGAATGATAAGAAAAGGGATAATCTAACCCTTATAATGAGAATACCTATAGTTTCTAAGTGTTTTACCCTAACATGGTAAAAACCCTAAATTATAAGAACCCTAATGAAAGGACGAACATGAGGAGAGAGAGAGAGAGAGAGGAAATAAAGAAGAAGAGGAGGATGTGGATATGAAAAGGGAGAGTAAGATATATAATACATAAATTAAATCCTTCCATATAAGTATTGGGTAAAAGAGTCTAGAAGAGTTGGGATAATATCTCCCCCTCCTATAACAAATAAGGGCTCCAAATGGGGAGGAAAACCCCAAAGAAATTATTTTTTAATAATAATATAATAAAATATCAATAAATATAAAATAAGAAAATAACATAAGTATTATGATAATGATAAATGAAAACATATATTTATAATAAACCAAAATTAATTCCACCTATGTTCATTACATATACATATTTGTATAATTAAAAATATAAATATATTAATAACCTAAAAATAAATAGTAAGAATCACACATATATTTTATAAACACAGACATCAAAATACATTATAATAGAATTCATATGTTTATAAAACCAAAATTTGTATGAAAAAATATCATTATACCCTTCTAAAACTCAATTATACAAGGTATCAAGATGTTTAGATATGAAATTTTATCTGTCAAGTAGTTATATAAGAAGTCAATAGTTAGAAAACAAAATTACAAAAATTTAAAAACTAACCATATGATGTTACTGCCTCTAAAAACTCTACACATTGTTAGTTTACATGATCCGAGAGACGATGCATCAAATCACATTCCTTACAATAATTTAATTTTTTTTAATATTTTCCACCAAAATTATATTATATTGTATTTTATTTAAAAACGTAAATGGAGGGGTGTTACAATAATACATTGGGAGACATCCCCTATGATGAATTATGATATTTGAGGAAGAGTTGGAGTTAATCTATGGGTATTCTGGTAGATAGATCAGGCAAAGACTAGTGAGATGATATTGGGATGTTATGAGAATACTGATTTCTATTTCATATAGTTAGGCCCCATTATTTGTCTTTTTATTTATTTTATCATGAAAATGTTGTTTATTTAAAATATATTTTTTCTTGTATTGTCTCAAATTTTACATGTATTGTTTTAAAATATTCAATAGAATTAATATGAGACCAGGCTTTTTGACGTCATGTGATTTTGAGGCCCGGAGTGCTCGGAATAAATGTTTGAAATAAATTTAAGCTTTTAAATAGAGCACATGAGAGATTTTCCTAGAAATGTTGAATAACATTTAAATGGGTTCTCGAGTGATAAATCTGAGGGCACCTTTGCGTTCAGAGAAATGTCTTTACCTAAGGCGGGACCAACATCGAATGGAGCGGGTCGAATGAAAAACTTTGTTTTTGGACATTTTTTAAAGAAAATAAAATAAAATAATAATTTATTTTATTTTAAATGTTTCCATAACACAATGACCATTATTTCCTTTAAAATAAGAAAGAGACCAGGGCTAGAATCATAACCCTGGAAAACTCCCTAGGAACATTTGGAGCCTTGGAGAGGAGCCAAACATGGAGGATTCTTAACAAACACTGACGAACGACGACACATGGATCGTTGCACAATGAGATCAAATCTCAAACTACAACCTCTATTACTATTCACTAATGATTGAGTTAGGAGTTTGTTATTTTTATTTAGTTATTCCACATTCTTTGATTAAACGAAGAGGATATATCAACCCATGAATTGGTTGATCCGTGGATTGTGAATTCTTGTGGGAGGGCATTATTTTTTGTTTCTTTTGGGGTTCAATTTAAGAAATTGATTTGGGATAATTGTTGGTTTATCATTTGATTCATCCTTTTTAATACTTCTAATGAGAGAAAATCGATGTCATGATGAACGATATTGGAGGTGCGTTTCTCTTTTATTTATTTATTTCTTCCTCCTTTTAACCTTGCGTTCTTTGTGTTCTTCGTGGGGTTAAAAAAAGATCACTACACATCAGTTTCTCAATGAAACGTTATGAAATTGGAGATCAGACGTCATGACTACTCAACAGAGGTGCGACAACAATGGAAGCAGATGAATCTTCGTGGTTTAGAAGAAATGGTCCTTTGACCATTCTTCGTGTGGATGATCGAATCGTGTTTTTAGGGCTGATCGAACCCCTAAAACCTCCCGAAACATAGATGTTATCATAGGGAGAACTTGAATCTTGAGTATTGAGGATGATCAGATGGACGAATTGAGGATCAGAGGAGCCCCGAGGTGCGGTGATGAAGAATGCCGTTTTTGGACAATTCTGATCAACACAACATGTATCTCGAAGAACACACCGTGTAGGGTTGGCTTGATGGAGACTAGGGATTCTGAACTACACAGGATGAAGATCATGACATGCTCCCAGGAGAACACATCATGAGGGCCCCACCCAGTGGTGGCTAAAGTTCTGGGCGCCAAGAAGCAGAGACACAATATGTGACCACTGTCACATAGTGTGTGGGTCCCTATGTAGACACAGTATGTATCTTGGAAGATACACAGACATAGGGTAGAGTACACGTCATCTACTCCACCACACGACCAGATGAGGATAGTTTCATGGGTTACCACATGTACCAGTTTCAAGGGATGGCCTACACAGGTTGACGCTGTGTACGAGCACACGACCGAATACACGGAGGGAACCTCGATTACCTGGACATGGCATGTGGTCCGTCCTACATGATGTGTACTTACCCCCCTTCAACCCAACATGTTATTCTGACTCGGGCCATTTTACATAGGTTGAACCCAGAGTCAAGAGACACAACGTGTGACCCTTCTACATGCTGTGTATATCCGAAAACACGGCTTGATCACCTTGTCCACTGTTCCTTGGACAGGTTTCGTTCGGGTTAGTTCCAGTTTTTTTCATCCCCCTAAAGGTTAGGTATCATTTCTATCCACATGAGTATGATCCCATCAGTAGGACGTTCTGAGATAGAGTTTGGTATCCCATTGAGAGGTCTGAAGAGAGATCCTCTATCCATTTCTGACCCTAGGTAATGTTAGACATCGACATGACTAATCCTACAGGTCTCTTATCCTCTACTTAGCATGTGAATCTGGTTGAGTCGTAGTATCCACCAAGGCCCTAGCAGCGATCCTCATCTTTGTATCATGATATTTTTCCACCTTAAGAATGTGTTCTCTTAGAATGAGTGTATCTGTATCTCATGGATTTTCCCAACTAATAGTGTTTCTCATAAGGATGTCATCAGAGCTATCAGACTTGTGGAGTGAGTTCTCCTGGACGAGCGCTTCATGGAACCTTTGAACGAAATCCCAAGCATGGGTATGCGACTGTACAAAATTTCTATAGACTACAGGTATGTGTTTTCAATATATCTAGATTTTGTTTCTCTTACTATATGTTCAGTAGACATATACTGTGTAGAGATGACTATACCATTACCTTGTGTATTACTTTTTAGTTTTCAGGGTCCCCTTCTGAGTATATTTATACTCACCCCTACACGTGATTTTTCCGCACGTGTCATGTATCCTGAAGGAAAGCGGCCTTTGGATGGAGTCTAGGGTGTACCATGACCAGACTGATCTATTGATATCCTTATAGGCCGAGGTGTTCCTATAGATACAAGTAGAAATTCCAATACATCTTTGTGCTTACAGGTTGGAATTTGTAGTTGTAGACTCTTGTTATTGGTGGCCCTGTATTCTAGACCAGTTTACTTTCTGTACTTTACTTTCCACCGTACTCTGTCATTTGGGTTTAGTTATATTAATGCATTTTTCCTTAATGGTTTTTACATTTCTGCATTTGTGGGATTGGAGATGTGTGCATGTGTACAGGTACTGAGGCAATGCCTCTCAATTTAGTGATATTCCTACTCGGTGCTAGCCACTATCCCCTTGCCTATTGGAGGCAGTATTGGGGAGTCATGGTGCAGTCCCCACTAGGATGGTTCTAGACAGAGTGGTATCGGATGTGGTTAATTCTACCTTATGAACAAGAGTCCATGATATTTGTTTATGGTAACAGTGTTAAGTGATTCGAGTTCGACTTTTAGGCTAGGGAATCTAGTGTTTGTGTGGGAAGCCGACGTATCAATACACCAAGACTCTAATAACCTGATTTTAGACTCAGTACATTAATACTCTAGTTGCGGGGAAATAAAATAATTGTACAAGAATCATATAAGAAGGGTTTGTGTTTTTAATGTCCTTTGTGTCATCTATCAATATATAATATTTGACCATGGTACATCTTGTTTCCTTATAGGATGCCTCTGCGATGCATACCCATTAGGATTCAGTAGCTAGATCATGAGGATGACCCCCAATGACGAGGATTTGATATAGGGACAAGTTCCCAAGGAATTACCTCAAGGTGGTGCACCTACTATACAACCACCAGCGGAGCAGCCCGTAGTACCTGCAATACTGAAAAAGGAGGGGTGTAGCTGGTGGATGAGGAATGGCTTGAGGCGAATGAGGAATGGCTTGAGGAAGTGACTAGAGTTTTCATTCTAATGAGGACACCGGTGGACTAGATGGTAATCCTTGGAGTGATCCTTCATTAGGGTTCATCAGGATGATGGTTGAGTACGACCACATAGACTCATGATGAGGAGAATCTTTTATGGACAAAGTTTGAGAAACTCTTAAGGGAGGAGTTATCACAGGTTATGATGAGGGAAGTGTGTATCCAAGAGATTATTTAGCTACAGTAGGGAAGTTTTAGGCTGGTTGACTATTCTTCAAGGTTCACCAACCTTTCCAGGTAGTCGATGGATATGGTTATGGATTAGTACTTCAGAGCTCAGACCATCGAACGAGGCCTACGATAGGACATCTGAGCTAGTTTCATACCTCTATTCGTACTTACTTATTCGAGAGTGCTCGAGTGGGCCTTGGTGATCGAGAGCTTCTTTGCGGAGTAGAGAAAGAAAATGGCAGTCAATAGTAGGCATTAAGGTGTGAAGACCTCAGCAGTAGTGAGCCAACATCAGGAACATGGATCATGATGAGGGAGAAATCACATGAGGACCCAATATAGGGGATTAGAAGTGTATGGATCTCAGAATGGATCCAGTCATCTTGGGGAGAGGCAATGAAACTCGTGCAATGCTAGGGGACGTCTCACTACACTTTCTGACCCATTTAGGTGTAGACAGAGAGGCGGTGGATGGACCACCAAGGTAGAGGAAGATAGTGGATCAGACATACCCACTAAAATGTGGATGTGGCAGAGGAATATATGGACCTGTAGGTGGTGGATGATTCATTGATATACTTCCACCACCACCACTAGTAGGTCTGCACTAGGCTTAGGAAGTTGGGGGACTTGGGTAGGGAAAACTTCATGTTGTAGAGTCGTATGACCTAGGGACTCTAGGGATTATCTGAGGTACAATTTGCGTCTTTTCAACCTTAGCTTCCTTACTTATAGACACACGTTCTAGTCATTCCTTCCTTACCACATGTCTTGTGAAAAACCCTGAGATTCTAGTAGAGCCTTTGACTCGAACACTACGCTTGGACACAACTACGAGAGGGGACTTGATGATCAAACTACTTTAAAGACAGTGTAATCTTACCCTTGGAGGTGAGATTTTTGGTTGGAACATATTGGTGGCAGAGTCAAGGCCTTACGATGACATTCTAAGGATGGATTGGTTATCTTTCTTCCATTCCCAGATTGACTATTTTAGGTGAAGAGTGTGGTGTGTCCGCAGTGATGGGACAGAGTTTTCCTTTGCCGGTGAAAATGAAACACAGGAAGCACAGAATGGGTTCATTCATAGGAGGGTGAATCCGATCACTCATGAGTTTTCATGCCTTAACCTAAGAGCAGTAGATGTTATGAGATTCCAGTTCCTAGTATTTGTGGAGGAGTATGAGGATGTCTTTCCCAAAGATTTTCGAGGACTACCTCCCCTTTGGGAGATCGACTTCTTCATCGACATAAACCTTGGGATGACATCGATATCCTCACCAATGTATCAGATGGATCCCATAATTATTTTTGAGATGAGGGTGTTTTTGGATGATTTGATGAGAAAATGCTTCATAAGACCAAGTGTTTCACCCTAGACGCCCACAGTTTTGTTTTCCAAGAAGGCATACAGAAGATTTAGGTTGTGTTTTTTTTACAGGAACCTGAATCAAGTAACGATGAAGAACAAGTATCCTCTATGGATGATCGATGACTTATTCGATCTGATAAGTTGGGAACATTGTTTCTTGAAGGTTGACCTTTGATTAGGTTACCACCGATTATGAGTATCAGACGAGTATATACCGAAGACAGCTTTCAGATACCACTACTATCACTATGAGTACATAGTGATGCATTTCGGCATGGTGAATTGCCCCATAATGTTCATGGGACTTATGAACTAGATCTTCCATATGTACTTATACCAGTTCGTTGTGGTCTTTATCGATGAAATCCTTGTTAACTTGGTGTTAGAGGAGGAGAACATGATATAGCTGAAGATGGTTCTAGAAGTACTCTATGAGCAATAACTTTATGAGAAGCTATCTATGTGCTAGTTCTAGATTTAGGAGGTCCACATTATAGGGCATGTCATCTCAGCAAATGCTGTAGCTATGGACCCAACCAAGGTGGAGGCAGTGTTAGCATTGTTGCAACCTTGGAGTGTGATGGAGGTGCAGAGCTTCCTTGGGTTGGCAGGATATTATCGGAGGTTCATTAATGATTTCTCTAGGATATTAGCACTGATGAAATCCTTGAACAGGAAGGGGAAACCTTTCATGTGGATGGAGAAGTGCTAGAAGGCTTTTGAGCAGTTGAGATAGAGATCGACGAGTGTCCCGATCTTGAGATTGTCGAAGGAGGGTGTTGAATACATAGTTTTCTGCAAAGCATCAGGGACCAGACATGGTTGTGTCCTGATGTAGAGATAATAAATGACTTCTAATGGTTCATGCTAGCTTAGGCCACAGTAGAAGAACTATGTGACCCATGATCACGAGTTTGTAGCGGTAGTATTTGCATTGAAGATGTGGTGAAACTACCTTATGAGTGAGAAGTTTATAATCTACTCCAACAACAAGAGCCTAAAATACATTTTCTCATAGAAGGATCTAAATTTGAGGCAGAGGCGATGGCTAGTGTTCCTATAAAATTATGAATGTAAGATCATCTATATTCCTAGGAAGGGGAACAAGGTGGAAGATGCTCTTAGCAGGAGATCAAGCTCTCATTCGTTGAGTGAGGTGATAGAGTAGTTGGCCTTGTTACAGTTATCCTTCCTAGACAGAGAGGATTCAACCTAACTTTAATATATGGTTTATACCCCTCCACACTTACAATGAGTTATGGATGCATAACTTGGGGATGTCAACTATGAGACTTTATATGCTCAGTTATCCATAGGATCTGCTTTTGATGGATACTTTCAAGGTGGGGATCACATTGGTATCTTGGAAGGATGTACTATTGTACTAGTGGCATTGTGGGAGGAGGTCCTGAGGGAGTTTCATACACCCCCCTTGGTGGTACATCCTGATGTGGAGAAGATGTACCAGGATCTCAAATTTTTTTTCTTGTGGATAGTCATGAAGAAGGCAGTAGTGGAGTACATTTATCGATTCCTTACATGCTAGAATGTAAAGGTTGAGCAATAGGTTCCAGTAGGATTAGATCACCCCTTGGAGGTGACTGAGTGGAAGTGGGATTTGATATCGATGGACTTAGTGATGGGATTACCATGAATTTACAAGGGGCACGATTCTATTTGGGTGATCATTGACTGACTCGCCAATTCAACCCACATCCTAGCCATTAGGGAGTAGAGATCAGTATAAATCTTTAGATGCCTCTATGTGCATGAGATCATTCAGATTCATAGAGTCCAATCGAATCTATTCTCAGATCATGATGCTTGTTTCACATCCTTGTTATGGAAGAGATTACATGAAGCATTTGGGACCCAGTTATGCTTGAACACAATGTTTCATACCCAGAGGGATGGCCACACTGAGAGGAACAATAATGTTTTAGAGGATATGTTGAGAGCCTATATCGAATACATTGGTTATAGTTGGGAGGACCACCTACGACTAGTGGAGTTTGCGTACAACAACAGCTACCACTCCACCATTGGTATGGCATCATTCGAGGCTGTATATTTGAGACCCTACCAGTCACCGCTTTGCTAGAGAGACCCCAGAGAGTCAGCACTCATAGGTCCAGAGTTGGTGTGAGATACCACTGAGAATGTTTAGATCATCCAGGAGTGGATGAATATTGCACAGAGATGACCGAAGTCTAATGTTGATTGGCGATGGAGTCCTCTAGAGTTTGAGGAGGGAGACTATGTCTTCCTTAGTGTCTCACCTCGACGAGGGTTGCTGAGATTTTTCAAGGGAATCAAGATATCTCCGAGGTTTATTAGTCCTTTTTAGATATTATACAGAGTTGGAGAGCTAGCACACAACTTAGTCCTACTGCCGTAGTTCCACCAGGTACATAATGTCTTCCATGTGTTGCAGCTGAGGAGGTACATGCATGATCCATCACACATCATCGACTAGGGTGAGATGAACATCAAGGATGGAGCAACATTTTCTGAGTACCTAGCGGAGATCGTGGATCTGCATGAGATGATCCTTTCGGGGTGATCGATTCCCATTGTACGCATCCGGTGGTAGCACGAGAACCTTTAGGAGAGCACGTGGGAGAGGGAGGGCCAGATCTATGTGTAGTACCCACATCTTTTTTAGTAGAATTTTGTTTTGGATTTCTGAGATGTAAAGTCCTAATGTAGAGAGAATTTAATTTCCTGGATTTTCCATGTATTATTATTAAATATTATATGGAATTAATATGTGACTATAATTTTCGAAGGCATGCGATTCTGAGGCTCAGAGTGCTCGGAATAAATGTTCGACATAAATTTAAGCTTTTAAATAGCGCATGAGAGTGGTTTCCCCAAAAAAGTTGAATAACTTTTAAACATGTTTCCATGTAAGAAATCCAATGGAACTATTGCATTCAGAGTAGAAACTTTAACATAGGAGGGTCCTAACATCGATCAGTGAGGGTTGACTATAAAAGTTTGTTTATGGATATTTTTTAAAGAAAATAAAATAAATTAATAATTTATTTTATTTTAAATTTCTCCATTATGCATTGATGCTTATTTATTTTTAAATAAGCAGGATCCCTGGGCTAGAATCCTAAATCTAGAAATATCCCTAGAAACCACTAGAGCTTTGGAGCGGAGCCAACCTTGGAGGATTCTTTATGAAAATTGATAAACGACGACGCATGGATCATTGCACAGTGAGATCGATTCCCGAAAAATGACCGCTCTTCCTCTTCATCAACGATTGAGGTACGAGTTTGTTATTTTTATTTGGTTCTTCCCCATTCTTTGATTAAATGATAAACACAGATCAACCGACGAATAGGTTGATCAACAGATTGTTCGTTCTTACGAGAGGGTGTCATTTTCCATTTATTTTGGGGTTTGATTCAAGAAGTTGATTTGTGATAATTGTTGGTATATCTTTTTTTTCATCCTATTTAATCCTTCTGACGTGATTGAATCAACAATAGGATGAACAATGGTGGAGGTGTGTTCCTATTTTGTTTATATATTTTTTTCTCCATTTGAACCCTCATTCTTCACGTTATTCATGGGGTTATGAACAACAAATTGTTGCACATCCGTTTCATAGAAAAATAATCCCAAATTGGAGATCTGACATCGTAAACACCCAACATAGGTACAACAATGATGTCGGCAGATGAATCGTCACAGTTACGAAGAAATATTCATTTGGCCATTCTTCTCATGGATGATCGAATCAAGTTTTTAGGCCCTATCAAACCACCGAAACTTCATGAAAGGTTGATGGTATAGAATGGTGACCTTAGATCTTGACTATCGTGATGATCAGATGGCTAGATTGAGGATCAGAGGATCCCCAAGGTGCGATGATGTAGAAAAACATTTATAGAAACATCCGATCAACACAACATGTATTCTGAAGAACATGCCATGTAGGGTTGGACTAGAAGCGGTTAGGGATTTTTCACTACACAAGGGGAAGAACAGGACATGCTATCGGGAGTACACAATGTATAGACCCCACCCAGTGGTGGCTGATGTTTTGGGCGATAGGAAATAGAGACACAACGTGTGACCACTATCACATGGCGTGTGTGCCCCTACGTGGACTCTGCGTGTATCCTAGAAGATACACATACACTGGGTGGAGTACACGCCATGTTCTCCACCACACGGCTAGACATGGATGGTTACGTGGGTTACCCCATGTACTGGTTACATAGGATGTCCCACACTGGTTGAAGTCATGTATGGGAACATGGTCGCATACATGAAGGGAACCCCGATTAAAAAAAATGGTTTGTGGTCTATCTTACACATCATGTACTTACCCCCTTCAACACGACATGGTCTTCTTACTTAGGCCGTTTTACATGGGAAAAACCCCAAATAGAGAGACATGGACTATGAACCTTCTGCAAGCTGGGTATATCCTAGAACATGGATTCATCACCTTTTCCGTCGTTCCTTGGATAGGTTTCATTCGGGTTTGTGACCCTTTTTTCTCGTTCCCCTAAAGGTCAGGTATCTTTTCCATCCACATGAGTATTATCCCTTTAATAGGACATTCTGAGATAGAGTTAGGTATACCTCTGAGAGGCCTAGACAGAAATCCTATATCAATTATTGACCCTAGTTAGAGTCATCTATTAACTTGAATAATTATATATGATGTCAATCCTCTACATAGAAGTTGAATCCGAATGAGTCGTTGTTTCTGCCAAGGCCCCGACAGTGATCCTCATCTGTGTATCGTGATCTTTTTCCCACACAGGAGTGTGTTCTCCCGAAATGAGTGTATCTATCTCTCATGGATTTTTACGAAAAATAGTACTTATTAGACAAACATCAACAGAGATATCAATTAAGTGGAGTAAGTTCTCCTGGACGAGCGCTTCATGGAACCTTCGAATAGAATCCCTAGAATCATTATGTAGCTGTGCGACTTGTCTCTAGACTACAATTCTAGGTTTTGAGTATATTTGGATTGTGTTTCTCTTACTATATGTTATGTAGACATATACTATATAGAGATGACAATACCTTTACCTCGTGTATTGCTTTGTGGTTTTTGGGGTCCCCTACTAAGTATTGTTATACTCACCCCTGCACAGGATTTTCCCACACATGTCGTGTCTTGTGCAGACGAGCGGCCTTTTGATAGAGTCCAGGGTGGACCAGGACCAGATGGAGCTTTCTGAGTTCCTTATAGGCTGAGGTGTTCCTACAACTACAAGCAGCAGTTCCAATTCCTCTTGGTGCTTATAGTTTGGACTTTTTAGTTGCAGACTCTTGTTTTTGGTGGGCATGTATTCTAGCCTAGATTAATTTACGTACTTTACTTTCCATTGTACTATATTTGCAGGGTTTAGTTGTACACATTCATTTTTTCTATAGTTGTATTTACATTTCCACATTTGTTGGATTGGAGGTGTGTGTTTGTGTACAAGTACTTAGGTAATGCCTCCCATGTTAGTGATATTCCTACTCAGTGCTAGTCACCATCCCCTAGCCGATTGGAGGTGGTCATGGGGATTCATAGCGCAGACCCCAATGGGATGGGTCCAGAAATTTCCCTTCTTTGATTTCCCTCTATGTTATTATAGTCATTTAATGATTTATAATGATATTTTGTCCTTATTCGACCACTTTTTGTTTTATTTATTAATACAATCATTATTTTACATGATATTTTAG
This sequence comes from Viscum album, assembly GCA_963277665.1. NCBI lineage: Eukaryota > Viridiplantae > Streptophyta > Magnoliopsida > Santalales > Viscaceae > Viscum > Viscum album. The sequence goes on from OY728123.1 coordinate 676,499,654, forward strand.
TTTTGGACTATTTACTACTATTGAGATGATCGATGGTTCATACAGGGATCTGAAGAGTGAGTATTTTTGGTGTTCACTGAGATATCTTGATGAAAGAATCTATTGGGATAAGAAAACTACATGGTATACATCATTAGAATGGGAGGGTATATGATTCATTGATTATGAGGAGGGAGATATCCTAATTTGGTTAAACTAGTATGAGTCTTTGAGATATGTGTGTGTTCTTTCCATGATGGGATGTAGGTATGGATTTGAATATACATTTAAAGTTCATTTTTTTTGGTGGGATAAGTGGAACTAATCATTGAATTTTATTCACCACCGACTGGTAAAAGCATCTACTTGATAACTATCAGTTAATGGGTCAAGGAAAATAGGTGTATTCTACTGGGGTGTTGGAATCACCCATACCTATGAAAAATGGTATAGATTTTAATGTGAATGGATATAGATGTAGGTGTATTAATATTTATGATTATAAAACTAATACTAATGTACTAATAAATTTTATATTTGATGCTCTTATGATGTCATCATGACTACCTTCACCTTTGATGGCCTGATGAAGACAAATACTGGTTAAATGAGTTGATACATTCCAATCAAATCCAACTTCCCACAAGTGAATAATTTCTCCAAATGACATCTTAATTATATAAAATCGAGAAAAATAATTATACTTATTATGCTTTTTTATTATCCAATAAACCAATTAAATTAATTAAATTCCATAAATCATAATCCTCTCTCACATTGAGCTAAATATATCATGTCTAATTTTTGTTATTATCTTTATTCTCTTCTAAATAGATCTTTTAATAAATCGCTCTTCTTATTTTTTTAGTATTTTTTTATAAAAAATAAAAGGAACTTCCAATATCTAATATCAAAACTAATAGTAAGGATTGGTTTGAGTTATCACTATCATCTAAAATCATTCCACATGAATTACATGTAAATGTGGGGTCAGAACCATCCAAATATTCCTTGATAAGTCATTAAACTAGAGATAATACCTTCATAATACTAGGTATACTTACATTTTAATGTTAACTAGAATCCAAAAGGATTATGATGTAATTAATATCATTATAGTGTCATGGATTTGAATATCATATCTGATAGAAAGTTATGGATTATTAACTTCTCTATGGTCCAAATATTATGGTTTAACTACTCTCATATTAATTTTATATCTCTTTATATATATGTTATAGTGAAATATAAATTTTACAATGTAATATATTCTTTTATATCAAATTATGTCCTTCTGTTTCAACATGATTGATAATCCATAATATCTTTCCCTATATTCTTTCTTCTAGAAGATATTCCTTTACTACCCATCATAGGGAAACATTGTGACGTGATATATAATCTACGAAATCATTTAAAAAATTAAATAACCATAGCCAACAACACAAAAAAATTCATCAGTTTTTTATCATAAATGCTAGGAATTATGGTGCAATATATGATCATTTTGGTGTGATTAATGTTCATCTTGAACTTCCTCATCCTATTTTTTTCTAGTATAACATGGGAAAAATGAGCAGCATTGCAAATTTTCCTCGACCTCTAAGCCAGCTGTGATGAAATATCCACTAATAATTAAAAAATATGTCTTTATTCAACCAAAATTCAATCTTATTTTCAACCATACATTACAGGATTCACAACAAAAAAATTTCTTCACAGCATACTATTTACCCCTTCTTCGAACCAAATTCCAAGATAAAAAATCACAGCATATTAATATTAGTCGTTATGTGATTTTTTTTATTTCTCATGAAATTGACTCCATAAATTACCAAAATTCTCTATTCACCATGAATATTCGACAAATACTTAAATAATATTGAATAAACTCTTTAAATAATTTATCTCATTCATCCAATCAAAATTTAGAATCTTTATAATTCATGCCATCTTTAATTTCTCAATGCTTTCATTAGTATTTAATATCATTTTCTATAGACTCCATAGTCACTATGGCCTCAATCCATGTTAATACAATATTCCATATATCATTATACATAACTCTATATGTCGACTCTATATCGTTAAAAACTATCTTTCCTAAATGATTCTCTTAGACTATGTTATTCCATATACATCTAATATAATCCATCATGAGAAGAGATTTATACTTCTCTATGAATATATGACTATCTTCAGTGTTTATCATTATTCTCTAATCATGGTCTTCTAATATACACCCCAGTATCATCAATGATGATTCAATGTCTTATCTTGATTTATGGTATATCTAATATCCAACCATGAAAATAAAATTAAAAGGATATCATCACAATATCATTACCATTACTATGTATCCAAAATAGTGTTAGGTAGGAATATAAAAATATACACAAGTGGGGGGGGGGGGGAATTGTGTATTTTTAAAATCATTAAAAATTATTCCTTTTGATGTTGACTGATGATTATGTGGATAAGAAGTGATTATATTCTATATGAAAGTATGAGAATCAGATAAAATAGAAAAATAGAACATGATTATTTATAGTGGTTCAGAGCATAAAGATCCCCTAGTCCACTCAACCAATTAATCTCTCTATGAGTTTGGTGCATTTCACTAGTCAAGTTCTCATATCAAAAGACCAATCCACAAATGAGTGAAGGTAGATGACATCATTAAAAATAAGTCTAAAAACAAAGCCTTCTAGTTCTTTAATAGAGAACCAAATAACCACAACTTGGAACAAGAAGATGATAAACCACCAAAACTGAGTACAAGAAGTCGAAACTCTCAATAAAAATATATTGATTATAAAGGCTCTGGTTAAACTTCACAGTTATAAAAGAAATTGATAGTAGATGCATCTTCTTCTTCAGAAAATAGTTTCATAAAGAAAGAGTAGTTTTGAAGTGATCTGGTTGAGATAGTTCTCTCAATAAAAACACAAACTAATAGTAGTAGTATACATATAGAAAATACTATATTTAGAACAATAATATCTCTATTGTAGCCTCTTCTGTAGAAAACATAGTCTGATTGATTGATGTAGTTGATCTGTAAAATATCATCACAAGAATATAGTTTGATTAGTGAATATGTGTCTCAATATATGGCTCAATATATATCTCAATATATATATATATTGTTAGTCTTATTTTTATTGTACACACATATATAGAACAAATACACTAACAGAATAAATAATACATAGACCCTATTTTTCAATTCCATATCCTTTAAAATCACGTGATAAATTATAAGAATTCAAATTCCGGAGACAACTTAGAGTAGTCATAACTTCCCTTAATAATATGAGAGAATTTATCTATTTAATTATATTTTTTGAATCAATCCTAACAAGCTTTGAATCATTCGAAAACGATATTTAAATCATCCAGATATTCTGCAATGAAAATTGCAAGAAACTATGATGAAATTGTAAATTTGAGTCCACGATATTGAAAAGTCAAACATATGGTTCCTTCAAAAAATGACAAAATAAAAAACGTAGGGTTAAAATACATAGAGTTCATTATCAAAATGCATGGTTTCTCATAAATGTACGATTAATGATCCAAACATTTTCATCTCAAATATACGGTTCCATATTTCCGTAGGGTTCTTTGACCATACCATTTCTCTTCGTAAAGATTATGGTTTCAACCAAACGTAGGGTTCTTTATCTATATGTTTCTATCAATGTAGGTTTTATTGACCATAAGTTCTGATCATTCATCATAAGGTTATTAAAAATGTATGGTTTGTTCCTTACGTTACTTTCTTCAACGTACGATATGAACAATGTTTCCAGAACATCGTTAAGAGAATTTCTAACACTTTGATGAATATTCGACATGAATAATAACCATGGATATAATTCAAAAATAAGTATTATAAAGAATATTAATTTTCTAAAATACACACAAATTAATACAATTAGTAAAACAAACATGGGTATTTGTGAGCATCAAAATCAATATGATTTATAGAGTATTGTTGAGACAATACATACCCAACTATCTCCCTTTTTGATGGTCACAAAACCCATAAAATCAATAACCGAATTGAGAATTTTTCAATCAATTAAAAGAATATAATTATAAAATATATTTGATGTAATTATTTTGATAAAAATAAATTCTGTTTTTAGCTAAATTTCTCCCCCTTTTTATGCGACCAAAAGGAATGTATAAGAAAAGGATTAAAAAATATTTTATTTTGCACAGATCAGTAAGTGAATGTTATAATAATCTATTTAAATAAATAAGACTATATTTTTGGTTTGAGGATAAAACATAGTATAATATGAAATAAAGTATGCCAAAATAAAAATAATAAAATTTTACTGATTAAAAATTGTATAGGTACCAGTATGACTGGGAAATGAGTTTAGTCAACCAAAATGATTAGGCCACAAAATATTGGGTAGGATTTGGATCGATTAATGTTTTAAGGGTTTTGAACAGCTTAAAACATATCTTTCCACTCTACCATCTATAACTTTAACTTATTCATAAGACTGTCCCCCAACTGAATAATCAAAACTCTGGAATCTTGACTGATATGAAAATTCTAAAAAAGATTGGCTTCCAAAAAGTCATGGAAGCTTTCATTTTCCTACACATTCTGATCTAACTTATCTTTAAACTTGTTCAATAGAAATATGATTCCTAGTTAATTCTGAGTTAGTTGGTCAAAAAGAAACATCTTATTTTCCAATGGAACTAACATAGGAAAAATATTGCACTGGAGATTTTGAAGACGATCGTTCATATCTTCCGTAAAAGTGGCATCTTCCGGTAATCATCAAATTAGATCGGGACTGGTTGTCAAAGAAGAGGTAGATTTACTGGTCTGACCAAAACTACTCATGATTAATTCAAACTAACTCCCCAAATACCACTTAAGGTCTAAAAATTATAACTTAGAAACAACATCTAACTTTATCTTTCCAACTTCATCCTACATCTCTCTCATGAAATCATCAAATAACATTTTGGAAATAGAATTTTCTCTATGATCCTATAACTATTTCCTTACAGCTTCTAGCTCTTAATAAAGATTTACATTCTCTTTGTGAGACTTATTAAATGTAATTACATTCTATTCAACTTGATTTTTCAGGGAATCATATGTCCCTTTTATCTAGATGTTGTGACTGAACAACTTTTAAAATTGCTAAAGATCTTTAAAGATACTTCTCCGCAAACTTATCCACTATAGTTTCAATTTATTTTTCAATTGAATAAGAAAAAATATCAACAACATCTATCTTGTCTTCAGTTTTAGATTCTGGTCTCTAATATAGATGAAAAAAATAGATAAAATTATATTCTCAGTAATTTCAATAGACACATTTTCAGATCTGACCAAATGTTTCTCTTCTTGAAGAAAAGTTTCTTCCAAATTTACTAACCTGGTAGCCTCATAGAAACCCAACACAAGTTCTTCAGCAGGTGGATTTAGTCTTCTAAATTGTTTTATAACAAATTCCTCTTTAACAACCTCTTCTTACTCTTCTTATTCATCTTTAACCAATCTAAATTTTCTTTGGGATGGTTTGGTAATTCCTTTACATCAGGTTTCACCAATACCTTCATTCCCAATTGCAATTTTCCCCCAGTGAGGAAAAGATCTCGATCTTTGTTGGTCATCTGCACCAACTGGAAAGAGTTTTCAATTAACTAAACTATAGTAAAAACCTAGCTTCCTCAATGTCCTAGTATTGAGTATGTTTCTATGAGTCCATTTGATTCTAGAATCTATTAAACGAATCATTCCTTTATTAAACAAAATTTGTGAGATTATCCTTCAATAAGGATAAAATCTCATCATAGTATATTTATGATAACAGTAGTGAAAATATTTGAACATATACCTTGGAAAATTAATATTTATTTCACATAAAAATAAAAACATGATATTCATGTCTAGAAATATAATCTTCCCCATCTCAGTCATCTTTGGAGAAATTCCTGTTTGAATAATCTTAACCATGACTTTCAGGTCTGCTTCGAGACCCTTGAAAAAAAATTCCTAATATTTTTTGAACCAAAAAGAAAATATATAATGTATTTAGACTTATTATCCTTATCTATGATAGAACATATATTGAAATGAAAGACCCCCTCATGAGGACAGTTCAAAATTTGAGAAATTTCAACGGAAGGAATAGAAAATTTGTTATCTTCTATTCTTGTGAAAACTGTATATGTAAAATCACTGAAACTAAACCAAACACCGTTATAATAAAAAATTATTTCTAAATCATAAAGAAACTTTGAGTTCACCTCATTTAACATAGATTTCAGTCCTAAAAAATCTAGTTCTTGGTTCAGGAGAAAATTTTTCTGATAGATCCATTGGAAATCAACTACTTCTTCTTCCAGAATCTTTCTTATAGAAACTCTCTAATGCTTCAGGTCACTGGATTCACCTTCTTCGGTTATCTTAGTTTTTATAATTTCCTAGAAATGGATGCTCTGAGGCATTTAGGTTCTATGGTTTCAGAAGAAAATAGAGGTACAAAGGTTAAAAAAGGTTTCAGTATTCAAAAATGCTTTGGGAAACGAAAAGGCATGGTTTTCGAAAAGTTTCTGACAATACCTTCTTTCTGATGTCATTACGTAAGATAATTATGATTTTTTTTAAAACACATGACACAATTAAATTTAAGATAAAATAAATTAACTATAATATATATAAAAATTAAAACAAGTAATATTTAAATTAATCATAAACGAAATTTAACATAAATAAACAAGAATAAATAAATAAATAAATATAAAATAAAATTGAATAAAATAATAATTAAAAATTAAAAAGATTAAAAATATTAGGATTTACTTTATAAATAAATAAACCTAACCCTCTTAATAAAATCAAAACTTATAGTGGAATGTGGTTTAGTAAAAATATCAGCTAGTTGATATTTATTATTCACAAATAATAATTTTATATCCTTTTTAAGAACATTATATCAAAGAAAATGATGCGTAATATCAATATTCATAGTTCCTTAATGAATTATTGTATTTTTTAAAATATTTATATCACTTTTATTATCATATAATGTATTTGTACAATTGTAATTTAATCCAAAGTCCATTAGTGTGTTTTTCATCCACAATACCTATGCAAAAGAACTGACTGCAGATATATATTATACCTTAGCTATTAATAGATAAAGTGAGTGTTATTTCATACTTGACCATGATAGTAAATATTTCCCAAAAAAGTGACAGGTTCCTAAGGAACTTTTTCTATATAATCTACAACCTCCCAAATCAGCATCTGAATATCATATTAAATTAAAATCATAAGTTTTTGGATAAAGAAGATATTGAAAAATGGTTACTTTTAAATATCTAAAAATCAATTTGATAAGAATAAGATGATATTATTTAGTATTTAATTGCAATATAGCACATAAAAATATTGAAAATATATTATTCGGTCTACTAGTAGTAAGATATAATAAACTTACCAATCATAACTCTATACAACATGTTGTCCACTTGTTTTCTAGTTTCATCCAAATCATGTTTTATTTTGGTACACATGGAAGTTGTAAATGTCTTGTTGTTCTCAACGCCAAACATTTTCAATAAATCAGTAATATATTTAATTTGGATTAATGTATTTCAATAATCCTTTTGATAAATCTAAGTTCCAAAAAAGAATTTCAATTCCCCCATCATATTCATTTCAAATTCTTTTTTCATAAGTTTTGAAAAATCATTACAGTGTTTTTTATTGGTTGAACCAAAAATGATATCAACTACATAGATTTTAACTAGTAAAATATATGAAAAAAAATTATTTTCATAAAAAGAGTTGGTTCTTCCAATAGAATAGTAAATAAAATTTTCAAAATAAAATAACTTAATCTTTCATACCATGCTTGAGGTGCTTGTTTAAGGCTACAAAGATATTTAGTAATTTTAAAAATAGAATCAGTTTTTTGAGTATTTTAAAAACTAGGAGGTTGTTCAACATAAACTTCCCCCATTAAATAACCATTTAAAAAGGAAGATTTGACATCCATATGATATAATTTAAATTTCATATGAGATGCACAAGCTAAAAGAATCATAATTTATTCTAATACAGCTATATGGGAAAATGTTTCATCATAATATATACCTTCTTCAAGATTGTATCCTTTAGCTAATAATCTCTCTTGGTTTCTAGTTATAATCTCTTGATCATGTTGTTTATTTCTAAAGACCCACTTAGTTCCAATAACTGGATAATTTCCTAGTCTCTCGACTAATTCCAAAAATTCATTCCTTTTGAATTGGTTTAACTCATCTAGAATAACTAACATACAAATCTCATATTATAAGGATTATTTTAAATATTTAGGTTCTATTTGAGATAGAAATGCAGATAATTCAACTAGGTTTCCTATATTTCTTATAGTTCTTATTCCCATGTCAAGGTTTCCTATAATAGTTTATAACAGATTATTCTTTAGGGCTCTTGATTGTCTAGGTAAAAAACTTTTAAGTTCATCAGTATCATTTTCTTTTGAATTGGACAAAATTTTATTTATATTAGTTTCAAAATCATTTTTTTTGTTTTCAAGTCTCATATTTTCAAAGAGGCAGTAATTTCATTCGTTTGATCTTTTTATTTAATTAAATGGTCAGTTTCATCAAACATCACATGAACTGTTTCTTCAACAATACATGAGTTTTTATTAAACACTATATAGGATTTATAGGTAGTATAATATTTTAATAATATTCCTTCATCATCTTTTGGATCAAACTTAACAAGATTATCCTTATTGTTCCGGATGTACACATTGCATCCAAAAACATTAAAGTACATTATTTTAGGATTTCTATTATTCCAAAGTTCATAAGGTGTGTTTTTGAAAATAGGATGAATTAAAACTGTATTCATGATATATCAATATGTGCTTACTAATTCTACCCATAAGTTGGTAGGAAGACTCTATTCATTCTGCATAGTCCTAAACAATTGTTGAATAGTTTTGTTTCTTCTTCCAACGATTCCATTTGCTTGATGTGTTCTCAGTGCAGATAAGGTGTGTCTAATACATAGATTTGAAGAAAATGAATTTAATACCTAATTCTCAAATTCTTCACCATGATCAATACTAAATGAAATTATATTAAAACCTTTTTCATTGGGAATAATTTTACAGAAACATTCAAAAACAAAAAATGCTTCACTTTTATGTTTTAGAAAATAAATCCATGTGAATCTAGAATAGTCATCTAATAAAACATATACATATAATTTTAAATACAAAATTTATACTCTTGATGGTCCAAATAGATCCATGTGGATATGTTCTAGAGGTTTTGATGTAGAAATTTTGTTAATAGATTTGATGGAAGATTTGTGTTACTTGCTAATTTGGAATGCATCACAAAATCCTTCTCTATCAGAATCAAGACTAGGTAAATAGGAAACTAACTTCTTATTAAAAAATTAATGTAATACATAAATATTACAATGACCAAGCCTCCTATGCCACGTCCATGACTCATTTATCATAACAGTTAAACAATTAACTTTTTTATTACATGAGAAATTTAAATTCATGGTATAAACATTATCAGTTCTTGGTGCTCTAAACATAAGCAGTTTAGATTTAAATATAGAGAAAGAATTTTTAGAAAAATCAACATAATATCCATCATCCTAGAGATAAGAGATACTTATCTGGTTAGGCTTCATCCCTTGTATATATAGTAATTTTTTCATTGAGACTTTTTTCAGATCTTCAGTAGCTCCAAGTCTAATTATATATCCTTTGGAATTATCACCAAAGGTTACTAGAACTCCATCTATTTGCGTCCCTATGTTGAAGTTTGATGAGTTTCAACTCATATTCTTGGATCAACCACTATCCATATACCATATATATTTTCTTTTCCTATGACCTACTTCCTATAGAGGAAATTTAAACAAGAGTTTGTTTTGGTACCCAATTTCTATTTGGTCCAAAAGTGTTAAATAATCGGGATTTGGGAATCTAGATCTCATTTTTTTCCATAACTCATATAATTTAAATTAGATAAAAGTTTTTAAATAAATGAGTTTTTTAATTCCACTTGTTTGAGGATTTATTAAATAATAATTTTTTGCTTATATTTTTCTATTCTAGAAAAATAAAGAGTAATAGTTTTTGAGTTGGGGACAAAATAATTATTATATATTTCATATTTTTCACCATTAATTCATATACAAAATATTTTCTTTCTAATGATTTTTTTACCAAAAATTTCATTCAAAATATTTTATCCTTTCGTAAAGAATAGAGAAAAACTTTTATAAGTTTCTACTTCATTTCGTAATGAATTAATCTTATATTCATGATCAGCACCGTTTTGGGGAGATGTGTTAAATTTTCCAATTAACTCTTGATGTTATTTAATTAAGGAATCTCTTTCTCCTAAAATAGAATTGTGAATATTCATAAATGATTGGTTTTTCTTTATCAGGGAGTTATATTTTACTTCTATCATTTTGTAGTTGGTAGCCAATTTATTATTTGAATAATTTGAATTAGATTAAGAATTATAATTAGATTAATAATAGTTTGAACCTTATCTTATTCTTCTATAAAGCACATATTTTCTTTCAGATTTGATTCTTCCTTTTCTGAATCATATTTTGATGAGCTTCTATGGTCTTCAAAAATAATCCCAATATCATTCATTACTCTTTTTCCTTTATGTTCATAATCAATATTTTTCTGATATGCATTTTCTATCTTTCTCTTTTCATCTTTTAGCTGAGGACAATTAGGTCTTATATGACCTAATTTCTTGAATTCATAGAATCTGAATTCTCTTGAGTCTTTCTCATCCCTCTGGAAGTGTTTTTTGAATATTTCTTTTCTTCTTATAAAACTTGATTAACATTCAGGATAATTGAGCTAGTTCCATTTTAGAATTAGATGTATCAAAATTCTTTTCTTCTCTGACATCTTGATTTTTTCTTTCTCTTTGCTTCTGTGATGTTACTTTTAGAGTAGTATTATCCTTTTTTTTCGCTAATAAATTTTTATATTCAACATTATATTTCATTTTAGCATCATATATCATTAGTGTCCTAATTAATTATCTCATTTTCATATTTTTAACAGGTTATGATTGTCGAATTGTAGCTGATATACCATTCCATTTGGTAGGAAGTACTATGAGTACTTTTAAATCATGATCTGCTTGTTTGATAGGATCACATATGGTAGTAATATTATTGATAACATCTGTGAGCATTCCATTCATCTGAGTGATACTCTCTCCATCAAAAATTCTGAAAGTATCAAATTCTACCTTTTCTATTGCATACCTCAGTTGTCGTACATTTTCTGTTCCTTTATAGGAAAATGTAATGGATTACCACATTTTATAGATAGTAGGACATTGTGAGGCACGATTGAATTCTTCTATTCAATGAACACAAATAATAGCATTCATATCTTTAGAAGTCATTTCATACTATACATCTATATTAATAGTCAAAGTTGTAGGATGTTCTAGAATTATATGAGTAATGATCTTACTGTAGAATTTGATTCCAAAATTCCTCAAATAGATAATCATTCATGATTTCTTACATCCACAATTTTCCCCATTGATATAAGGAGCATGAACCATTGACATTCCTTCTCTCTAACCATTCATTTATATCTCTGTATAGGCCTTATACCTTTATCTTGTTATACATTTTTCCAAAATAACTCCTATAATACCAATTTTTAGGCCAGAATATACAAATATACACAATATGGGGCTGAATTGTGTCTTTTCAAAATCATTCACAATTCTATCTTTTGATGTTGACTGATGATTATGCGGATAACCAGTGTTTATCTTCGGTATGAAATTATGACCCATGGATAAAACAAAAATATAGAACACTACTATGTATAGTGGTTTATGGAAAAAATATCCTCTAGTACACTCTACTGATTACTCTCTCTGTGATTTTGGTGAATTTCACTAGTCATGTCCTCATATCATAAGACCAACCCACAACTGAGTGTAGGCAGTTGACACATTTACAAATAAAGCTAAAAACAGAGCCATCATGTTCTTTAATAGAGAACCAAATAACCACTAATTAGATCAAGAAGCTGATACTCCACCACAACTGAGTATGAGCATTAGAAACAGTCAATAAAAAGATATTGATTAAAAAGGATCTGGTTGAACTTCATAGTTGTAACAATATCTGATTGTTAATATATCATCTTCTTCAGAAAATTGTTTCATTAATAAATAACAATTCTGAAGAGATCTAGTTGCAATAAATATTTCAATAAAAATGAAACTAATAGAATCAGTAGACTTACATCAAATACTAGATCCAGAACCCTTATATCTCCTCTATATCCTCTTCTGTAGAAAATAGAGTCTGATCGATTAATGAAGTAGATCTATAAAATATATTCACAAGAATATAGTTTCAATAGTGAATATGTGTCATAATATATGGATCATTATATGTCTCCATATATATATATATATTATTCTTTGAATCACACAAACATATATAAAACAAATACATCAATATGATAAATAAAGTATAGATCCTTCTTTCTAATTACAGATATATGAAAATCGCCTGATAAATCGTAAGAATTAAAATTCCTTTTATAGCTCAGAGTAGTCATAACATCCCTTAGTAATATTATATATTTTCTCTATTAAATATGAATTTTTGAATCAATCATAATGATATTTTAATCCTTTGAAAATGATCTTTAAATTGTCCTGATATTCTGCAAAGTCCGTTTCATGAAACTCTGATAAAATCGTAAATTCAAATATATGATATTGAAAAGTCAAATGTTAGGTTCCTTCAAAAAATGATAAAATAATAAACATAGGGTTCTGATACGTAGTGTTCATTTTATGAGTGTAAGGTTGATCACAAAAGTATGGTTAATGATCCATACGTTTTCTTCTCAAACATGAGGTTCCATACTTACGTAGGGTTCGATAACTATACCTTTTCTCTTTGTAAAATGTAAGGATTCATCCAAACTTATGGTTCTTTATCCATATATTTCTTTCAATGTAGGGTTGATTAACCATAAATTCTGATATTTCAACAAAAGGTTTAATACAAACATAGGTTTTGTTCTTTACATTAATTTCTTTATTTTACGATATGAACATTGTTTCTAGAACACACTTAAGATCATTTTGAACACTTTGAAAAATATTACACATGAATAATAAGATTGAATATAATTCCAAAATAAGGATTATAAAGAATATTAATTTCTAAAAATACACTTTAAGTAATATAATTAGTAAAAAAACATTTTTATTTGTGAGAATGAAAATCAATAAGATTTATAGGTTATATTTTAGAGAATACATTCCTAATAAATAGTATTAACTAAACTCCATATTTGACATACAAATACAAATATGCCACATGTAACTGAACTAAATTTCCTTATGAGTGATTTAATGTTATTTTTATGAAAACAGATTCTCCTCGTTTGAAAAGGAATCTGTTCTCAAGAGCATACTTTGAATCTTTATCCCTATCATCCAATTATTAGTGTAAATATTCTACATTATTACCTTTTTTTCAAGTGTCTCTACCACCATTTTTTATTATCATTTAAAATTTGACACCAATTTCTTAATAATAAATTTTTGAATTACTATTTTTAATAATTATCATCATTTATATGACACCAATTGTTGAAAAAACTGAGAGCCTTTTATAGCACATTCTTTGACAAATCAAATTTGACTGTGTAGCTCACCAACCTCAAATTAGTTTACTATTATCAAATATTTATTAATTGAAATAATAGATTTGAAATGATTTATTAATAAATTCAATATGACTAATTGAGTAAAATTTTTGTGTAAGAAACAAGAGGAAACAATAATCACATTAATGTTATCCATCAAACTCACTTACGTCTAAAATATTTATCAAAATTAGTATTTACATCCTCAACAATTATGACTATGATATTAGTAAATTTTTTATAATAATATAAAAAAATAAATATTAAATAATTTTTTTTGAATTATGCCACTTGTTAAGTTAAATAAAAAAGGATAAGATTATATAAAAAAAGTTAAATAAACAAGGATAAGTTTCATGAAACATAACCAGGCATGTTTGTAAAGTTTATGCATAGGGGTAATGTGTAGATTTTGATGAAATATTTCCCCTAATTGTAAAGTTAGAAACTATATGAATTTTCTAGTAGTGGTTTCTTATTAGAATTATATGGTTTATAAAACTGATGTAAACACATCATTCTTAAATGGATAAATTAAAGAAGTAGTTTACATTAAACAAGATTTTGGGTTTTTACTTGATGAGAATGAAAAAAATTACTGTAAACTAATGAAATCTTTTATTGGGATAAAGAAATATCCCCATTCTTGTAATTCAAAACATGAAAATTATTTAACAATGTTGATGTTTTCTAGAGGAAAAGTAGATAACAAATTATATGATAAATATAATGACTCTAGAACTCTAATTGTAATTGGTTATGTGGATGACATAATTTATTATTGGGATACATAATGTTTGTGAGAATTTTCTATGGAAATGAAGAATAATTTTGAAATATCAATGTTGAGAGAATTAACTTTATTCATTTTCTTACATGTTCAACAAAAATAAAAATACATTTTCCTATCTCAAGAAAATTATGCCAAGTAATTTTTAATGAGGTTAGGTTTGGAAGAATCCAAAAAAAAATTCTACTTCAATGTTTGGGACCACAAATTTTAGTAAAGATGATTTCGGGAAAAGTGTTAATCATATTAAATTTGGAAGATGATAAGAAGTCTAATTTACCTTAGATCCCCAAGGTTTGATATTATTTATGTTGTGAATTGGTGTGCTAGGTATCAAAGTAATTTGAAATAATCACATATGTTGGTAGAAAATAGGATTTTGAGATATTTCAAAGTAACAAAATCACATGGGTTGTTATACAAAAGAAATTATGAGACGACCTTTCATAGTTATACTGATGCTAATTAGGCTAGTGATTGTAATGACTGAAAATCAACCTCAGGAGGAACATTGTTTGGGTAAATTTTGTGTGAATATGTATAGTATGAAAAAAAGTCAAATAAATAAGACAAAAATAGAATCGAAATATGTTGCAGCTACTGAGGCTTGTACACAGATCTTTTTGTTGAAGTTCAGCTGAAATATTTGAGTGTAAATGTTTCTAAACCAATGATGATACTTTGTGATAATTAGAGTTAGATTAGTGTTTCTAAAAATAATTTTCAAAATTCACGATCAAAAAAATTTATATAATGTTTCACTTTATAAAATAGAAATTTTATAATGGATATTTTTTTCTGGAATATATCTCAATGAAGAATCAAATTGTTGATATCATCACAAAGGCCATGCCAAAGGAATGATTTATTGAGTTGAGGCTGAAACTTCATGGTCATCCACCTCTAATGACATCCTAAATCTTAAAATAAAGACCCCCATTATGCTTTTGATTATTTTGAAAAAGGATATGATAAAGTAAAAACTTTTTTACTTTTTAATTGGTTTTTACTTTTCTATATTTTATGAATCTGATGTTGTGGTCATCAAAAAATTGGGGAGAGAAAAAAAAGTGAGAGAAAAAGAAAACTAAGGAAGGTTTTTCTTAAAATTTCCACAAATTATTCTTATCACCGAGTGATGTATTCCCATCAAAATTATTACTTTATATTGTTGTGTGGAGCCATAAAACTCTCTATTGAGAAAGGATACATTTTGATAAATGTTAAAAAAGAATGATTATTTTTTAAAAAGATGATTTTATGGAAAATATTCTGAGTTTTGGAATGTTCTTAATGAGTTTTGTCAATGAATCAAAAGGGGGGAGACTGAAGAACCATTTTGATGTTTCTGTTTTTAACAAAGTTTTTGTATTTTTTGATAACTATCCTTTTTTGTAAAAGAATGTTTTGGTTATTTTGAATTAGACCCAATCCATCATAATGAGATTTCATAATAATGTTTAATGTTTGTAAATTAAAACCCAAAGGGAAAGAGAAGTTTTATCTTTATGATTTTATTTATTGACATAGGTATTCAGTTACAGGTTTTTGGACTAAGAAACACCAGACATAGAAGTTTTAAGGAAGATGGAAGATGGAAGTTCAGTAGAGTTTTTGATCAGATTCAGATCTATCAACATGAAGTTAATGTTTCATTAGACTCAGTGTTGGTTAAAATTTTTATGATCTTGATAAGGAAATTATTAATTTTGATGAAGAGGTTGAATAAAGATTAGTAAAGTAAGGACTTAGAAATGTTTCAAGCATTCTAACCAAAAGGAAGATGATTTTTTTCTTGTCTTAAAGTTCTAAAAAATATTTAAAACTATCATTATAAAATAATTTGTTGAAATAGAGGAATTGTAAAGAGTTTATCATTTCTAGAAACCTAGAAACATAATATAAGATCCAGATGTACCGTACAAAGAAGTTTATCTAGAGTCTGAATGTGTAAAGATGATGAAGATTAGAGTTTTTCAAAGTTACTATGAGGATTCATCATCAGATTTATAAAATCATAATTATAATTACATCATAATGTTAAATCCATCATAATTATAATTCCATCATTATGATGTTTTTAACTTGATTGACTCTGAAGTGGATGATCAATAAAATCAGGAATAGAAACTGATTAGTCAAATGAATGCCTCACATCGATAACACCTCAGATGCGAAACATCAAAGTAAACAGAGTAGTGTATGTTGATCCATCAAATGGATATAAGTTATGAAAAGATGTAAAGATTCTAAAATAGTTTAATTTTTTTGAGAAGAAATAGAGGAATATTTCAAGTTTATAATAGAATAATATTGTGACACCAATAAGTCATCTACTAAGGAAGTTCATCGTAACATGTCAAGAAATAAAGGTAGATCTAAATGAGATGAGAAAAAAAATGTAGATCCAAATGAGATGAGAAATAAAGACAAATCATAATGGGAAGAGGAAGCTGAAGAAAAGGAAGTAATATCAGAGTAAAGAAAATTTAGTTTTTTCAACAAGACTGATCTTGAAGAAATCTTGAGAAGGTTTGAAGAAGTCAAAGTTAATGTTTAATAGTGTGTGATTTTTGGATTTCTGATTTTTGAGTGAGTGGGAAATTTTATCAATTTCCCACCTTTGATTTTTTAATATCCTATAAATAGAAGCACACTTCAATCACATTTTCCATCTTTTACAAGTTAGGAAAAGGCATAACACTACATATTTATTTCCATGTTTTTCATTCCATACAAATATCTCATAAGGAGGACAAACTATTGAATGTTTTTTTAATAGGATGAGGAATATGATATTGAGAATTGGAGTAGAGTTTCATTTCTAAATATTGAGACCCGGTTCATTATAATAAGTCCATCAGACTGAATCCATTGGGTTGAGGATGTTCTGATTTGAGTTTTGAGCAGTTTCTAAGAAAACAAATTTTAATTATCTAGACAGAAATAATGTTTCTTTAGGCACAAAACCAAAAATATATTATCATATATATTCGATCAGACTGAGTTAATCAGATGAGGTTCATCAAATTGAAGGCCATCCGACTCACGGTCATCGGACCTAATAACGTTTGTGGTGAAAGTTTAACAAAGTATTTATTATTATTTATTGGACTAATTATTTTCTAAGAAACATTTTAATTTAATTTGAGTCAGTATAATCATTCCTATTGAGAGACATAAGGTGTATAATGGGAGTTGGTATAAGTTTTATTTACAACTTCTTAATAGTGAACTACCATAGTCCCAAAAGAGTTTATATGGAAAGGATATATGTTCTCACATGGAGGTTGTAACTTCTAAATCTTATTTTATTTACATAATTTCCCAATTTTTCATGTATAACTATTTAGTAAACTATAACAAGGAATTGAATCATAGAAGGTTGTAGAGGCTATATTTCTAAAAGTATTGAAACTCATAAAAAGTGAACAACTGAGTCACCCCCCACTAAATTTTTTTCTATCCCTTTGAACATCAGAAATGAATTTAACATATGCTTTATCTTCTAATCCCTAAATCATATAATACTTTCCCTCAATACTATGAGAAAGAGAAGATCATGCTAGCAGTCTATCACATTGAGGCTGATATTGACCAGTGTTGGATGATGATCAAGAATACATAGTTTGAGAAAGAGATCTAAGAGATGGAGTTGAAATAATTAAGGATTTTTTTCTGGTAAATAATTTCCTCATACTCTCTAACATAAAATAGATATGGATTTCCTTAGCCACATGAAAAAGGAGGACGAATCCATTAAGGCGCACAAGGAAAACATCACAAGACATAAATGATATGAATCTAGATTTTTTTGACCCTAAAAGTAAATTTAGAATCTTATTTAGTGATATAATGAAACATATATGAAAATTTTTACAGATTTGAGACTTTTTATGTTTTGATGAAATTGTATGATGTGCCTGCAAAGTCAAAATTAAGATTGGAGAATATCATCGATCATATGGGTCTAAAGATAGGAAGTGGAGGATGTTATTTAATTATTAAAAAGATATGGAAATATATCATGGTGGTAAGAAATTCAAATATCCCACATGTGAAAAGTGTGGGAAGAATCATCCCAGAAATTTCATGATGGGGACAAGGAGATGCTTTTGGTGTGGCAAGGAGGGGTACCTAGCTAAAGAATATTGATGGGAAAACCCCATTTATGTGATGGAATAAATGAAATTTCTATTAAACACTTAAAATATTTTACAACATTTCAAATGAAATGAACAATCTCACTATGTGAACCAATGCACTTGGACAAAGGTTGTCGAAGATAATCAGTGAAAACAAATTTCAAGGCCTAAAGAGAAAGAGAGAGAATATCTCATCACAACTACTGAGGTGGATCCTGAAAATGATGTGGTGATTTTAATTCTAGTTATTAATTCAAGGATAATGAACATACTATTTTATTATGATATATGAATTATTTATATCATTAATTTTTAGTAAAACTCTTCAACATCCACATCAAAATATTGACATCTGGTTAGTGGTGAATATAAATAATGATTTAATTATTGTATCCCAAGCATATAACTTCTCCATTAGGAATTTTATCAGGGTAGATTTCCCAGAAACCATTATGATACAACATTTATAAGAATTAAATTCTATTTTGGGTATGAATTCGGTTTCCTTGTATAATGAAAACATAATTTTTGAAGAGAATTAAATCATACTCCATATCATAAGTCACCCTATAGTTCTATAAAAGTTTATGGAGATGGATGAATCTCATTTAGAATCATCATCTCATGAATTTATATTATTTCCGTTTGAGAAATATAATCTAGCTCATATTATTAATACTAAGAAAATAACACCCTTTATTAGAATCGCATTGTATTAGAATACATGGATGTGTTATATGAGGAATTTCATAGTCTTCTTCATCACCAGTAGGTTCAATATTCAATCAAAATTAATGCCATATTATTGAAAATATAAAATACTCCAAAGATAATAGAAACTATTGAACATTAAAATCTATAGAATAAACTACAAGAGAATCTTGATAAATGGTTTATATACCCATGTGCTTCACCATAGGGTAGCCGGGTCCTTTTTGTTATGATGAAGGATGGTTCAATACTTCTCTATATTATTTATCATGATCTCAAAAAGATCATGATGAAGAAAATGTATCTTTCTCCATGTATTAGTGAGTTATTCAGTGAACTATGTGGCACCTAGTATTTCTCTATCGTGGATATTCCATTAGTATATTTTCATGTAAAATTTAAGAAAGAAGATATCCCCAAGACTGATTTTCAAACAAGATACAACACTGTGATTTCATATTGATGCCACTGGGAATCAATAATGACCCAACTATCTTCATAGACATAATGAATAAAGTATGAAGTGATTATATTTTAAATTAAGTGTAAGTATTTAAAAACGATATTCCTATCTACTATAAAATTAAGGAAGAATATCAGGATAATTTTGAATTATTTGACAAAGAACATACGAAAGGAAAAGTTATATGGGATGTATTGGAAATTTGATTTTTTTATGGAGAATGAAATATTAATGGGGAATGTTTTCACCATTAAAGGGATATCATTGGATCCTTTAATGAAAAAGGAAAATCAACGATGACCTAGAATGACCTCAATAACAGAGATATATAGTTTTGATGGATCAGATGTGTATTTTCTTGATTTTTTTTTGAAAAAACTCATCTTTTTAAACCCATTAACCAAGATAAATTATAAGGGAGTAATTTGTTTTTGAATTATTAATGTGAGGAGAGATTTAAAAAGTTAAATAAGGGGCCAATATGTACACCTGTACTAAAATTAACCACTAGTTGGGAAGGATTTGTTATCTAATGTGATGTGATAAAAAATCATTGGGCTGTGTCAATAAAAATGACAAAGTGATAACCTATTCCTCCCTCTAACTAATGATCCATGAGAAGATATACCCAAATCATGATCTAGAATTAGCTAAAATGATCTTCATATTGATTATTTTATGACATTATCTATATTGGGAGAATTGTGAAATGTATATTGATTATAAAATCATTAAGTATATATTCACACAAAATATGATAAATATCGTCCAATGGAGGTGGTCAGAGATGATAAAGGATTATTAATATTCAATACATTAACTTCATAGAGGTAATATAATGTGGAAGATACTATGAGTAGAAAGGATTCCACAACCTTATCCATGATGATGATAGAAAGATATCCAATATTCTTGGACATTAAACGGATGGAAATGTGGATCATAATGCAAAACATGTGGTGGGATAACATAAAAATAGATATTTTAGAATTTGTATCTTGATTCTTGGTATGAAAATAAGTTAAGGTATAATGAAATAATTCTAAGGGTTTTTGAAACCATTTCCCATACAAATATGTAAAGGAAAAAACATAACCATTTATTTCCTTATAGAAATCCCCATAAAATCTAAAGGTAATAATTCCATTTGTGTGGTAGTTGAAAACCTAAAAAATTCAAAAAAAATCATTTATATAAAGTAAGATCACTTTTTACCAAATCACTAAGATATATATAAGATAAGTTATAAGGCTTCGTGAATTACCACTATACATATATCTTCTTGAGATTTGAAGTTTACCTGGAGGTTCTGGAGAAGAATTCTATAAGAATTGGATATAAAACATGATTTTAGAACTTCTTGTCACCCAAATCAGGATGGTCCATCCATGATAATCATTCAAACTCTAGAGAGTATTGAAACATCATGTTAAATGGATTTCAATGTATGTTGGGATCATCAACTCCCATTATTAGAGTTCTCATATAGCAATAGTTTCCATTATTGAATTCAAATAGAACCTTATGAGGCATATTATGGAAAGAGGTATGAGGCTCTAACATGTCGGGATGATGTTTGGGAGATAAAGCTAAAAAAACTTGATCTTATCCAAGTCATGTTAGATATTTTTAAAACTATTTATAATCATAATAAATATATATAATCATGAAATCGATATGAACAAAAAATCATTGATGAGACATAAAATTTGAGGTTAGAGATATTATTTCCTTCATATATCACCTTAGGAGAATGTCAAGAGGTTTAGAGGAAAATGAAATCTTAGTCCAAGATATATCATCCCACTAGAGATCCTTGATCACATTAATGTTGTGGGGTATCAAATATAACTCCAACCTAACCTATCTGAAGTATATGATGTGTTCTATGTATCCCTATTAATAAAGTGCATACTAGACCCTCACATGTATTGAATCCAAAGGTGGAACATTTATAGAATGTTCATTCATATAAAAAGAAGACAATATCGATCATAGATTATAGAGGAAAAGTTATAATAATTAGGAAAACTCACCTGGTCAAATTAATATTCAATAATAACAAGTTTCAAAATGGAATACAGGAACAAGAATAGGTAATGAAATAGAAGTACCCTCAACTATTTTAGTGTATGAAAACAAATTTCAAGGTAGAAATTTTTGAAGGAATGGGGGATTCAATGATAAAAATTTTTATAAATGAAATTACCTTCTAAATGAATATCCTTATTATGAAATGTAGGGATATAAAACACATGCACTATATATCATTTTTGATTTTAGAAAATTATAAAATATAACCATAATTGTTTGATTTTATTAAAATAATGTTAATAATCATAACCATTGATAATATTTCCATTCAATAATGACATATAATATTATAATAACTTAATGGGTTTGATGAGATTTTATTGATATAGAATGATGAAGTGATGACATCGACGCATAAGATCATACCCAATGAATCCAATTTATTAGATCTTCCAAGGGATATGGAACCACTAGTAATTTCCCCAAACTAAGACCAAGCCAATATTTAACAACTAAAACACGATTTAAAACTTTTATGGGATATGTTAAATCTCATAGAGATCACCACCCAAACCATGTTTTCCAAACCACCCAAAGAAAGTACTAACATCACACACCTTACCGTTAGGGATTATGCCAGTGTAATTAGGGGTTATTTATATGGAACCAAGTAGTAAGAAATGTCATACACCATTTTTCATAAAATAATGTTTATATTTAACCATTTTATGTATTACTTTATATATATATATATATATATATATTATATGTTGGGTTTGATAAATATTATCTTTTGAAACAAAGAAACACAATTTATATTTTTGGGAAGTATATAGTTTCAATCAAAATAATCATTTTGATAAATTAAATAATTTTGATATAAATATTAATTTCATGAAATAATATTATTAAATAATATTTATTTAACTAAAAAATTTAATATAATTTAATGATGTCCCATGTAATTTTAATAAGTATTAGATTAACGCTTCAGTCATGAAAACTAGTATTTTTAATAAATTATATATATTTATTTAAAAGTGGAAATTACCATAATTAAAAATTATTAGGAAAAATAAATATCATTTTTGAAATGAGAACATAAAAATTATATAATGGTATGTTGATCATAATTTTCTAAGCTTATTTAATTTTTTTGTTAAAATTTAATACGATATAAATAAAAGATATGTATTATGAAATCATAATAGCCAAAAAAAGTTAATAAATACTATTAAAGTCATAAAATACCTGAAATTAATTTACCAATAAAAATAATTTATTTTTGATGTTATATTAATAATTTAAAAACCTATAATGAATATATTAGGTCGGATTAACTATGACAATAACACAAGAGGGGGGTGAGTTGTGTCTTTTAAAATTATTCCTTGATTCTGTCTTAGGAAAAAAGTACACATAGCATGATATGTTTCTTTAATAGTTAATATATAGTGGAGAGAATAGGAAATATGACAATGCAATTTATAGTGGTTCGGGGCACGAATATCCCATAGTCCACTTCACCAATCACCCTCTCTACGGGCTTGGTGAATTTCACTAGTAAGGTCCTCTTATCATAAGACCATTCCACAAATGAGTAGAGGAATTTTTCACCCTTACAACAAAGGATTTATGAAATAGATCCTTCCGGTTCATTAAAATAGAGAACCAAAATCCATGGCTTAGTGTGAGAAGCTGATACTCCACCACGACAGAATAAAAGCAGCCAATACTCACGATAAAAGATGTTTGTTTATAGAAAAACAAATTCAGCTCACATTTGGAGCAGCATACAACTGATAAAAGATGGATCTTTGCCTTTAGAAAAGAATAAACCTTGAAGGATGTTTGAATACATCCGTATGCACAGAAGATCTTTGAATCTTTATGAACAAAAACAAAAAGAGAGCGTAGTATTCACAGAAATCAAAAGATAGATTTTTTATGAAGTTCACTTTCCTGTGATGCTTGATCTCTGTAGAATTGAAAAAAAATTCACAAGATGATTGATTGATTTCATAAACTAGAAATTCATCTATCTCATTAGAAAAAACTTAGAAGGATTTATAACGAGCAGAAATTTCAGCATGGTTTTTCAAATCCTCAAAAGATGCCTAAGTAAAAGAAAAGATCAGATCAGAGACGTCATAACTCCCCTTAATAAGAGGAATGAAAATATCCACTGTAATTAGTTCCTTGAATCGATCATAAAGTCATGCTGAAATATCCAGTAATGGGATTTAAATTGTCCTGATATTCCATAGAGACCATTGCATGAATCTCGGATAAAGATGGAAATTTCAATTTCTCGATGTTGAAAAGGCAAACGTAAGGTTCCTTCACTAGAAGACAATAAAACAAACGTATGGTAGATTATGAACGTAAGATTGATGATCCATACATGTTTCTTCAAAAATTTATGGTTGATCATCCATACGTTTCTATAAAAACATAGGGTTCGATACAAAAGTAAGGTTCATGATCCATACGTTTTGTGATACAAATGTAAGGTTCATTATGAACGTAAGGTTCCTCAACAATACTTTTCTGATTTTTTTACACATAGGGTTCCATCCAAACATAAGGTACATTAACCATAATTTTTTTGATAATGTAAGGTTTCTTCCATATGTTACTTTTGTTGATGAATAAAATCAACAGTATTTTCAACAAAATGACAAATGATGAACAGTGTTTCCAAAATACACTTAAGACCATTCTGCACACTTTAACAAATTACTTGTGAATAAATATGAATTATAAATAATATAAATTACCTGAAATATACTCAAAATAAAATCATTAGAATAATAAACAAGGGTATTTGTGAACATCAAAATCATCATAAAATACAGATTATTTTTGAGACAACATATGCCCAACAATCTCCCCATTTTTGATGATCACAAAACCCATAAACTAAAACTATAATCATAGTCACATAATTTAGAAATTTGGTAAACCTAGATAGGTGTAAACTTATGTAGTTTCTAAATTTCTCCCCATTTTTGTGATATCAAAAAGATAGTATAGAAATAAATTAGAACACATGAAATATTTTAACAGATTAGAAGTGAATATTACAGTTAACAGTAATTAAATAAACATAAATGGATTTGGAACTATAGAAAAACAACAGAAAACATGTAAAATAGATATAAATAGAGAACTTTCATTGATCAATAAATGAATTTTTTACAAAACATTATGTGATAAAGATATAAGAATATTCATTTTCAGATAGGTTAAACGATTGAAGGGATTAAGTTTTGGATGGGCTGGAATACTGTATGACTTCAAACATATCTTTCATCTCTACCAACTGTAATATCAGATTCTGTATCAAATTGCCTCCAAGTTTAATGATCAACATTGTGGAGTCCTTGTTAACATGTAAATTCTCCATGATATTCACTTTCAAAAACTCATGAAGACTGGTCTCTTGCTTCATGAACTACTCTAGCTTCTCTGAAAAGGTGTCCAACAAGGATCGAATACCAAGCTCTGATTGAGTTAGCTGGTCAACCAAATTTTTTTGTTCCCTATAAGAACTGACAGGAGCATGTGGTTTCATTGCAGATCTTTATGTCTGATATTTATATTTTCTAGTACTGTTGTAATGGCTTGAAATCTGGGAATGAGATCTATAGAGGTAGGTGGAGCCGATGTAGATGCAGTAGGCTGACTGACACTACTTCTCACTAAGGTGATTTGGATTCCCAAATATCATTTGAGATCATCAAAGTTTGTCTTAGACACAGATTCAGACTTGATCTTGCCAATCTCGTCCATCATTTCCCTCTTAAAGGCATTGAATTATCTCTTGGAGACTGAGTTCCCCTCAAGATCTTGTAAGCTATTCCCTGCAGCTTCCAGCTCTTGCTTTAGAGATGCATTCTCTTCATGAATTTTATTATACTTCATCACTAATTCCTCCACAAGTTTTGATAGAGAGTCAGATGTATCATCATCTACAATCACAGGCTGATTAACAATAATGAAGGGCATGTCATTATCCACTAATTTGCCTACTAAAATTTCATCTCAAAAAGACGGATTTTCTAAAACTTCGGTATGTACTCCCGAAATTTGATTTGACTATCCCACAGTCTGATCTACTATCCTCATTGTTTGTTCTCTCACTACTTATGTGTGAAAAATTATTGTTTGAGCTTCTGTTCCATGAACCTTCTCAACCGGAGCGATTTCTTGTGCTCTATCACCAATCACAGGCTCAATTTCAAGCTCTCTAGCTTGACTTTTAACTTGTTGCTCTTCCTCCATAAGTGATTCATCAAGATGAACAAAGCATTATGATTCTCCTAAAGCCAACTCTTGCTCTATAGATTACAGTAGTGTCCTTATCCTGGGCTTTTGAACAAGTCCTTGAGCTTCATACTCTTATTCTTCTACTTCTTCTTCTTGGGTAGCATAACTGAGTCTTCTACTTGAGGGTTGAGAAACCCCATCAGTTCTAGAAACACTATTGATTCTTTTCTAGCATCTATTCTCTATCCTTGAGGTCCTGAGCTCTGGTCTTCCTCAACTCCTACAGGTCGAATCATTCCTTTTATGGGGCTCCAGAAAAATCCGAGTTTTCTTAGGGAGCCTACATTCAGCACATTTCTGCGATGGCACTTGACACATGCCTTTACTAACCTAATCATCCACTTTTTCCACAGGATCCTTGAAATTATCCATCCATATGGATAAAAGGTCGTATTCGCATTAGGTTGATAGTAGTAGTACGTATATCAAAATAAGTACCTAGGGAAATTTAGCTTAATATCACTCAGAAACAGAAATATGATGTACATGTCTAGGTATAGGATCTTCTCCATCTCTACTACTCTGGGAGAAATTTCTATTTGAATGAACTTTACCAAGATCTTGTGGTCAACTTCAAGATCTTTTACAAACATTTTCCAAAAGTTTATTGAGTTGAATAGGAAAGACCTAATGTCTCTTGAGGTGTGGGTCTAATCTTCAATCGCTTTAAGGTCAAAATGAAATACCCCCTCATGCGAACAACATAAAATTTTCAATACTTTAGTTGATGAGATTGAAAAGTCCTTATTGTCAATATTATCATACATCATATCTTCCTCTTACCTGAAAATAAACTGCACACTACCATAAAAATACCTCAACTCTACCTCATACAAGAATTCTAAAATTGCTTTGTCGCTGAAGATGGTTTCCAGTCCTTGAAAGTCTAGGGATTGTTTGAGAAGTAGGTTTGTCTGAACCAGCCACTTGAAATCAATTACCATCCCCTGTATAATCTTTCTTAGCATAATTTTTTATCACTTCAGATTGCTTGGTTCTCCTTCTTCAATGCGCTTAGTCTTCATCATTTCTGAAGGTTTGAAAATCTCTAGGTCTGAAAGTTTGATTATTTAAGTGTTTAGGGTTTGGAACGGTAGACGAAACTCTCTGGTTAGTCGAATGGTTTTGGGAAAATGGTGGGTAAGGTAGACAAAAGGTTTCTCTAACAGACGACATGTGTTCTTGTTTCTTGTGTCACAACGCAATAATTACAAAAATATTTAAATGAATATGTGGTTTGAAACACACATTTAACCTCTAAAATTAATTATAAAACAGTATAAAAAAAGAAATATGTAGAATAGAATAAAATAAACTTAAAATCACAATAAAATTGAAACATATTTATTTTATAAATTAAATAAAACTAACGCCCCATTTATAAAATTAAAACTTGCAGTGGGTAGTGGTTTACTTAAAATATCAGCTAATTGATTTTTAGTGATAACAAAATTTTAAGGTATAACCTTTTTAAGAACATGATCTCTTAGAAAATGATGTCTAATATCAATATGCTTGGTTCTTGAATGACTTATTGTATTTTTTGAAATATTTATTTCACTAGTATTATCACATAAAATAGGTATATTAACAAAATTAAGTCCAAAGTCCATCAGTGTGTTTTTCATCCACTATTCTTGTGCACAACAACTTCCTGTAGACACATATTCTACCTTGGCAGTTGAGAGTGAAACTAAGTGTTGCTTATTACTTAACCATGACACTAATGATTTTCCTATGAAGCGTCAAATTCTTGAAGTACTCTTTCTATCGAATCTAAATCCTCCAAAATCTACATCTGAGTATGATGTTAAATTAAAATCAGAAGTTTTTGCGTAGAGAAGGGATTGAAAAACAATTCCTTTCAAATATATAAAAATTCTTTTGACAGAAATAAGATGAGATTATTTATGATTTGATTCAAATCTGGCACATAAACATACACAGAACATAATATCAGGTATTCTTGTAGTAAGATATAGTAAACTACCAATCAAACCTCTATATAACTTTTTATCCACTGGTTTTCCAGTTTCATCAAAATCAATCTTAATATTGGTACACATGGGACTTGAATATGTCTTGGTGTTTTCAAGTCCAAACTTTTTCAGTAGATCTATAATATATTAACTTTAATTTAAAACATTTCCATAGTCCTTTTGATAAATCGGAATTCCGAAAAATAAATTTAATTCTCCCATCATGCTCATTTAGAATTATTTTTTGCATAAGTTCGGAAAAATCATTACAAATATTTTAGTTTGTTGATCCAAAAATGACATCATCAACATAAATTTTAACTAATAGAAAATTAGAACATACTATCTTCGTAAAAGGATTTGGGTCTTCCAGACCAATAGTAAAACTATTTTTCAAAATAGAAGAATTTAATCTTTCATACCAGGCTCTAGGTGCTTGTTTAAGTCCATATGGAGCATTAGTAAGTTTAAAAACTGAATCTTGTTTTTGAGGATTTTCAAAACTATGAGGTTTCTCAACATAAAATTCTTCCTTTAAATTACCATTTAAAAAGTCAGATTTAACATCCATCTGATATAATTTAAAATTCATATGAGATGAATAAGCTAATAGAATCCTAATGGCTTCTTATCTAACTATGGGAGAAAAGGAATCATCATAATCAATACCTTATTCTTCACTATAACATTTTTGTACTAGTCTATCTTTGTTTCTAGTTATGATACTTTGATCATCTTTCTTATTCCTAAAGACCCATTTAGTTCCTATTACAGGAAAACATGATGATACTTCCACCAATTTCCAAAATTTATTTCTTTAAATTGATTTATCTCCTCTTGCATATCTACCATCCAACTTTCATCTTCTATAGATTCTTCAAAGGTTTTAGGCTCTAATTGAGATAGAAAAGTAGAGAATTCTACTAGGTTTCCGAAATTTCCTCTGGTTTTAATGCCTGAGTCTAGGTTTCCTGTTACTGTTTCTAAAGGATGATCCTTTAAGGTTCTGGGATTTCTAGGTAGAACACTCTCAGGTTAATCAGTGTCATGTACTTCTGAACTGGACTGAATTTCATTCATATTGTTTTCAACGTATTTTTTTAGATTTTTCTAGTCTCATGTTGTTACTAGGATCAGCAAACTCATCGGCATGATCTTTCTATTTATTAAAAGGGCCAGTTTCATCAAACTTCACATGAACTAATTCTTCAACAATCCTTGAATTTTTATTTAGAGTTCTACAAGCTTTTGAAGTAGCATAATATCCAAAAAATATTCCTTTATCTTCTTTTGGATCAAACTTACCAAGATTATCCTTGGTGTTCAGGATATACACTTTGCAACCAAAAACGTTAAAGTACTTTACTTTAGGTTTTCTGTTATTCAAATGTTCATAAGGATTCTTTTTTAAAATAGGCCGAATTAAAACTCTATTCATATTATAGCATGCTTTAATTATAGATTCTTCCCATAAATAGGTAGGTAGGCTATTTTCATTTAGCATGGTCCTAGCCATTTCTTCTAAAGATCAGTTTCTTCTTTCAACAATTCCATTTTGTTGAGGTGTTCTTGGTGGAGAGAAGGTGTGTTTAGTACCCATGTTCGGGAAAAAGAGTTGAAGTCTTGATTCTCAAATTCCCCACCATGGTCACTTCTTAATGAAACTATATTAAATCCTTTTTCATTTTTAACACTCTTAAAAAAACATTCAGAAACAGAAAAATCTTCATTCTTATGTTTTATAAAATACACCCAAGTAAATCTAGAGTAATCATCAACTAGAACATATATATATAGTTTACCAGCCAAACTTTCTACTCTCTAAGGTCCAAATAAATCCATATGGATGAGTTTTAAGGGTTTTTATGTAGTAATTTTGTTAACAGATTTGAAGGTAGATTTGTGTTGCTTACCAATTTGGCATGCATCACAGAATCTATTAACATCAAATTTAAGAAAAGGTAAATATGAAACTAATTGCTTCTTGGATAATTTATTTAAATCATATATATTACAATGTTCAAGTCATCTATTCCTAATCCATGAATAATTTATTTTAGTAGTTAAACAGTTCAATTTTTTTAAAAAGGAAGTTTAAATCCATAATGTAGACTTTGTCTATTCTGGGGGATTTGAATTTATGTATTTTATCCTTAAATACAGAGTAGGAGTTATTTGAAAAATCAACATAGTATCCTTCATCACAGAGTTAAGAGATACTTATCAGATTTTGCTTTAAGCCTTGTACATATATTAATTTATTAATTGAGACAGAATCTAGATCTCCCACTGTCCCAAGTCCAATAAATTTTCCTTTAGAACTTTCACCAAAGGTGACTAGGCCTCCATATATATTTGTCAGGGTGTAGAAATTTGATGAGTTTCTACTCATATGTCTTGAACATCCACTGTCCATATACCATATGTATATTCCTATTTTCTGACATGTTACCTAAAAGGACAAATTAAACAAGAGTTTGTTTTGGTACCCATATTTCTTTGGGTCCAATAGTGTTAGCTTTCAATGACTTTGGAATCCAAACATATTTTCTTTTTTAAAAGATATTATAATTAAAGCTAGATAAATCCATTGAGTAATGAACATGATTGAAACCACATAATTGTGGATTTTTGAAATAAAATACATTAGCATATTGTCCATTAATACCAAAGTAGAAACATTTAACATTATATATACTTTTGCTTTTGGTTCCAGGAACAAAGTAATTCTTGTATAGTTTGGGTTTTTCTCCCTTACTACCAATGCCAAATCATTCCTTTTTAACAATATTTTTTCCAAGTATTTCATTCTTTTTATGTTCTCCGTTTGTAAACACAAGAGCAACATATTTATAAGTTTCTGCTTCTTTTTGTTTAACATTAATCTTATTTTCATGAACAACATAGTTTTTAGATTTTGAATTGAATTTTTGAACAATCTCTTGATGTTGATTAACTAAAGTATCTCTTTCATTTATAATAGTGCTATGAATATGATTTAAGGATTTATGATTCTTTTACAAGGAATCATATATCTGTTCAGGAATTTTACAGTAGGCAATCATTTTATCATTTGAGTAACTGGTGTCAGCATCTGATGAATAATAAGTTTGTACCTCATCTTCTTTATCCAGGAAGCACATATTAGCCTTTATATTTTACTTCCTTTGTGTATCGAAATAAGATGAGTTGTTGGAGTATTTTAAGAAACTCCATGTATCCTTCATTTCTCTCTTATCTCTATTCTCATAGTCAGCATTCTTCTGATATCTATTTTCTGCCTTTCTCTTCTCCCCTTTCAATTGAGGACAATCAGGACTTATATGACCCATTTTTTTACATTCATAGAATCTTACTTCCTTTACATATTTCTCATGCCTTTTAAAGGTCTTTTTGAATCCTTTATTCATTCTGTAGAACTTGCTGAATTTTTTTTCTAGTTGAGCCAGTTCAATTTCAGAGTCAAATGAGTCTGTATCTTTTTCATTCTTCACTTGTTTCATTTTCCTTTTATAGTTCTGAGAAGTTACCTTTAAAGCAGTTTTTCCATTTTCACTAGAACCTTGTGATCTTCATCTTCATCTTGAATTTCAGCTTCATACATCATTAAAGTACCAATCAGTTCTCTCATGGTCAGATCCTTGATAGATGCTAATTGTCAAATTGCTGCTAATATGTCATTCCACTATGTAGGTAGAACTCTTAGAACTTTTAAGGCTTGATCAGATTGGTTGATAGGTTCACCTAAGGATGTCACATTGTTTAAAATTTATGTCAATATTCCATTCATCTGAGTGATTCTCTCTCAATCAAACATTCTAAAAGTATCAAACAATAATTTCACTATTGCATATCTCATTTTCCCGACATTGTCAGTACCTTCATAGGCTACTGCAATTGTTTGCCACATTTCATAGGATTTTTGGCACTATGATACCCGATTGAATT
Source organism: Viscum album (assembly GCA_963277665.1). Taxonomy (NCBI): domain Eukaryota; kingdom Viridiplantae; phylum Streptophyta; class Magnoliopsida; order Santalales; family Viscaceae; genus Viscum; species Viscum album. The sequence goes on from OY728123.1 coordinate 676,531,807, forward strand.
CATGTGGTCCAAGACTGCAAATGATAGCATTCATTTCCGTTGAGTTTTTATAATATTTATCTTCTGTAGTAGTATCCCATGTTTCTGGTTTCTCAAAAATCATATAGGGAGATAGAATTTTTGAGTAGACTTTGTATCCAAGATTCTTCAAATATATAATCATCCTTGATTTCTAGCAGCCATAATTCCCTCCATTAAAGTATGGAGAATGAACCATTGACATACCTTCCCTTGGGTTAGTCATTTCCATCTTAATGTAGATCTTATGATTTTAGTTTATTAAGGATCTGATGAAAAGATCAACCTTTGATACCAAATGTTAGGTCAGATTGACTATGACAATAACACAAGAGGGGGGGGGGTGAATTGTGTCTTTAAATTATTCCTTGATTCTGTCTTAAAATAATAGTAGACACAGCATGAGATGTTTCTATAATAGATAATATGCAGTGGATAGAACAGAAAATAGGTCAAAGCAATTTATAGTGGTTCGAGGCATGAATATCTCCTAGTCCACTCCACTAATCAACCTCTCTACGAGCTTGGTGAATTTTACTAGTAAGGTCCTCTTATCATAAGGCCATTCCACAACTGAGTAGATGCAGTTTTCATCCTTACAACAATGGATTTATGAAATAGATCTTTCTGGTTCTTCACAAAAGAGAACTAAAATCCACAACTTACAGTGAGAAGCTGATACTCCACTACGACTGAATACGAGCAGATGATATGGACAATAAAATATGTTTGTTTTTAGAAAAACAAATTCAACTCACATTTGTAGCAGCACACAACTGATAAAAGATGGATCATTGTATTTAGAAAATAATAAACCATGAAGGATGTCTGCAGAGATCCAGTTTCACATAAGATCATTGAATCTTTAAGAACAACAACAAAAACAGAGTGTCATATTCACAGAAATCAAAAGATAGCTTTTTGATGAAGTTCGCGTTCCTGTGATGCTTGATCGCTGTAGAATTGAAAAACAAATTCACAAATAATTCATTGATTTTATAAACCAGAGATTTATCTCTATCTTTAGATCAAAACTCATAAGGATTTATAACAAGAAGAAACTTCAGCATGGTTTTTGAAATCCGCAAAAGATTCATAAGAAAAAGAATAGATCAGATCTAAGATGTCGTAACTCCCCTTAAGAATAGGAAAGAAAATCTCCACTGTAATTGGTTCTTTGAATCGATCATAAATTCATGCTAAAAAATTCATTAACGGGCCTTAAATTGTCCTGATATTTTGTAGATACCATTGCATGAATCTCCGATAAAGATGTAAATTTCAATTTCTCGGCATTGAAAAGTCAAATGTAAGGTTCCTTCACTAGAAGACAAAACAAAAAATGTACGGTATATTATGAATGTATGGTTGTTGATCGATACATGATTCTTCTAAAATGTAAGGTTGATCATCCATACGTTTCTATCAAAACTTAGGGTTCAAAACAATAGTAATGTTCATGATCCATACGTTTTTTGATACAAACGTAAGGTTCATTATGAATGTACGTTTCTTCAACTATAATTTTCTGATTTTTTCACTTGTAGGGTTCCATACAGATGTAAGGAACATTAACCATAATTTTCTGATAACGTAAGGTTTCTTCCATAAGTTACTGTTTCTGATGAATAAAAAGAACATTATTTTCAGAAAAATGAAAAACGATGAACAGTGTTTCTAGAATACACTTAAGAGCATTCTGCAAAATTTAATGAATTACTTACTAATAAATATGAATTATAAATAATATAAATTCCCTAAATTATACTGGAAATTAAATCATTAGAATAACAAACAAGGGTATTTGTAAACATGAAAATCTTCATAAAATACAGAGTATTGTTGAGACAACATATGCCCAATAGAATCCTCTAAAACAAATAATATATATTAATGTTCAAAAAAATTAGTATGAACATGATTCACTTCCACATCATGAATGGAATTATTTTAATGATATTGGTTCATAACTTAATTAAATATTATAAAACAATATTATTTGTAAAAAACTATAGGAAAAAACCATGGTAAAGTTTTTGGTTTTGACTATTTTACCATTTAGTGTCCCAAATTTAACTTTTGAAATCAATAAAGAATCCCTCTATCTTTTTATATAAATACCCACCCAACCTATCATTCATATTCACTAAAATTCCATTGATCATGAACATAATCTCCCTAAATTTCTATAAATTCATTTTAATATATTCAAATTCTTTTAATGTACTCCTCAAAATCTCTTAGATGCAATATCCCATGTAAGGGATACTCTTCTTCTTCCTTTTTAATTCATGAACATTATTTATATTAAGACTTTTAACATCCAATTATTGACATTTTAATATTTTATTACCCATATCATGACTATAAATAGGATGAAAGAGTAATGATATACCACCTTTTACTCTCATTTAATCCTTCCAAGATCCTTTATGTACACCTATTATGCAGCTAAAATTCTTCCTTTAATTTTCATGCCCATCTATTTTATTGGGAACAACCATCCATATTTCCACTCAGGTGTATTAAAATAGGTGTGAAAATAATTCATTTATTGGGGAATTCAATTTAGGTAACCCCTTTTCCTTAATCATGATATTAAAAGATATGAAAGATGTTCTTATGTTATATGATAAATGTGGAACACAAATGGATGTACATATTAATGTGATGGGTGACCTTAGAATTATATAGACCGCCAATTTATTGGGTAATGTTTTTATCTCAGGGGATACCATATTTGGTGCAATATTGGTTATCCTAAAAACAATATGTTAGGATTCATTTTCCTTTATCCTTAACTTATTCTTTAGATTCCATGTTTCATATTGTTTCCACATTCCTATGATTCCTTGATGTTATTATATTTTATCATATTTTGATGTTTACGATTATGATTATCACCCTCCAATGTCAAAATTCTATTCACATTCAATCGCATTTAATGATTTAATTTATCATATGGTTTTACTATTCCCTTACTAGGATTTAAAGCTCACATGTTTCTAAAGTGTGCCCCATGATTATCCTGTGTAGCATTAATATATCATTAAAATATATGGGCATGTAATAATGTTTTTTAAAATAATATAGTTGTAAACCTATTCTAATTTATTGTGATATGTACCCAATAATTCAAAGACTCAATGCCTCTTGATATTTTGGGATTGTAATATGTGTACCTTCATGTAATAATGTATGAAATAAAGTTTATAAATGATATTTTTTTTCTATACACATTCTATCCATTTCATCCAAAACATTTTATGAAATATGATGTAATCATCATGCACTATAGTGTGGTATTTCTATTCCCTGAAATACTCAATAGAAGTCACTTAAAAAGTCCTCCAATATTTCTTTCACTCCATATTGTTATTCGTCAATGACAAATTGAGTCTTTTAGATAATTATAATTTGTATTTATTAGTAAAAACAAAAAGAAATTATAATTCTTTTTTCTATAAGTTAGTATTTGGGAACCGACCCTTTACATACAATTTTTTTAAAATTATAATTTATGATTATACTTTTATTGATATTAATTATACAATGTTTTAATGAATATTTTATTTTTTACCCTCTAACTTATTTAACTTAGATTCCAACTCCAATATGAGACCGATCTATGTAACAAGGGTTTCCTCCATCGATGCCTCACTGATAAATCATTCCCCATTATTCTTTATATATTTTTGATTAATTATAATTGTTTTATTATCCTCCAATATATTCTAATATTTTAGTCTGATTAAGAATACTTCATAATTTTCAATTTTCAAATCCATTGATACCACCTTTTATTTCTTTTCTCTCAGCAATTATTTGTTCAGGAATTCATTTTTCTTTCTCATAACATGGGTACTTTCTACTTCCTCATTCATATTTTATTAATTTTTTATATTATGGAGGCTTTAAATAGGTATCCTTTTGTTATTAATTATCACTTTATTTCCTTTTGATCCCCACATTATTCTAATAGTATAAATCTATTTTTCAATTAAAAAGTTTTTTCCCTTTTTTGTACTTTCTTCCCACTTGGTCTGGGAATGATTGATTACCTTTTAAAACCATTATCACATTTCCTAATACAATACCATGACATATGCCAATGATTAATAAAAATAAAAAATCTTTTAAAAAATAATACCTTATGAAATATTTCTAGGTTGATATGGTGTAGTGAGTCTTCTCTCATTGATGAACACCTTGGTCTCAAAAAAATCCAGGTTGTGTCCCATACCAGCATATTATTAAAATATTCTTTATACTTTTATTTATTGTTTTAATCTCCCAATTTAGAAAATACTTTCCATTTAGTTACTAATTCTAGGTTTTAATCTTTATCAACTACACTTGATGAGGACATCATATGAGGGATCACAAACTTCTTATTCTCTTTTAGGAATTCAGGTTTCTTTTCAAGATCCTTGATGTTCAAATCCTTTTTAATAAAATGGTTAGTCATATCAATCATTATAAAATAATACTATTAACCAAATTTCATCCTTTATTTGTATTTTTACTTAATATGGATCATCTTAACTTTGATTTTATGTCATTATCCATTTTTTATTTCAACTTAATGTGCATGATTTGTGAGAAAATCACTTTTCTCATTCATATTTTTACTCATTCTTTAAAAAGATCCTATTAAGGAACTATCCTACCATTTTAGACATTTGTTTTTCAAAACGAATTCTATAATAATTATATACTCTATTCCTTGTTTGATTTATATATATTTAATATTCTTCCCCAAATCTTGAACCTCATTTTGATTATTGAAAAATAATTCTTTAGACTATTTATATGACACGACCACTTCTTTTCCATTGGAATCACCCATTTTTTCAATACATAATGAATAATATGAATTTTAAAATATATATGAAATATATAAAGTTATTTTATACTAACATAATCTAATGCAATCAATTTCATTCATCTTATGGGAGTATATTTCTTCTCTGATACATTCTTATTCTTCATCTTATTTTTCTTCTTTCCTTTTAACATAAATCATTTTTCTTTAATTATCAACACAATTTTCTCAACATATTAATATTTTATGAACATAATATTAGTGGGAATAAATATAACTTCTTATTTCATGGGTTTTCAATATTGTAAATTCAATAATTCCCATATTTCAAAAGAAATTACATAATAAAGCGCCTTTTTGAACATCTTTCATGTTATTACAAAATTCAAAATATTTTTTGATTCTCCATCACAATCAATTTTAATTTTCATCGGAAAATGATCATATTAATATATAAATTTATTTAAATCATCACTATAAGCTCATAAAAATATTATCAAATTATATTTTCATCCTATATTGTTAACTCTATAAAAAACATAGTCCTTCATAAATGATTCTCTGTGTGGTGAAAATATTCCAAACCAAATGATAGATTAGTCTTCATATAAGAACCTTTATGTTAGGATACCAAAAGTTTGGCTCATTTGGTTAATACATGAGACATAAGAAATCCCAAGGGGGATGTTTATTCAATATGTTGACCAATTTATTTTTTTGCAAACTTTTACCCTATTCCAAGATTAGGTATTTTTTCTATGTTGGTCGTGTAAAGATCCTAACCCTAGTATCCTAGAGCTTGTGGTTAATTTATTAAATTTTCATAAGAAACGGGGAATCAAATTTGGAAGCACCAAATATTTTATTAGTCTTAGTAAACTAGATACATACTTTAAATTTACATTAAAATTGATAACATGTAATACAAAAAATTTTACACCACATTTCTCCTTAGAATATCCCTACATATAACCAATAAACCATCCTTGTCTCCTAGGGAAATAAAACATAAGAATGGGGTGATATTAAATGCTTCGTAAGGGTATCTTTATAGTGGAAGAAATCCTTAATAAATAATAATAAGAAATATGTCATGGTAAATAAATGAAACACATGACAATTAAACAATAACTTTACCAAAATATTAAAGTAATAATTTATGATCAAATAAAGAAATATACATAATCAAATAATCTTGAAAAATATACATGGATATTATAACCAATAAATTAATCACATGGACATAACAAATTGATATTTTATGTTGGTAATGCATAATTACAGACATATTAAATATAATATTAAGACCTCTCACAATAAAGTTTAAATTTATATGTAAAACCCTTTTAATTTGGGCAATTGATTTGTCTCGTGAGACCTACCAATGCATTAAGGTAGTTTTTAATTCTAGACTCCAACCATAACATAAAAGTCCAATGTATTCCTCACATAATTGTGTTGAATTATAATCAACAGAAACATTCATATTGAAAAACTAACATATGAAATGTTAATACTTACCCAAATTAATAAACATAATCATAATCCTTCTAGAGTAAAATGGGGAATGGTAATAAAATCATATACCCCCAGTCAAATAGATCATGAAACATCCAAATAAATAATAAGGATTTAATAAATATAATATATCCCCAGTGAATCATTTTTATAATTAAGGGATTATGTCATTGACGAATATAAATACCATTAAAATGTCAATAATTTTTTGAGGAAAATAACATTTTGGCATTGAAAATATTTTTAACATAAAATGTTGAAAAAATATTTTCAAAATACATTTCTTTGAAAATATAATTTGAAACTTATAAAAGAATATTTAAAATATTTATGGTTCATGACAACAAGAAATTACATTTAGGCTGTAAACGTTAAAAATGACTCCTCTCACATATTTCTTAAAAGCCAAATGAGATATCTTTTGAAAAGAAAATAAAAATTTATTAAAATAATGTTTTTATAAATTAAAAATGGGTAAAAGTTTCATTAGTTTTACATTTTTAAATGTTTAAACAAAATTAAATTCATTTTTAGGAAACATTAATTTTGAGGAAAAATGATTTTTGACCAATGAGAAAAATTAAGTCATATTTTTTAGATTTTTTTTTCAATAATTATAATTACCAAAAATAGTAAAAATTGAACTAATAATAAAAATAGTTCACTATTTTACATATAAAGAGGATATGTATTAATTTTAATATAAAAATATCAAATAATTCCCCTAAGAGATACTTGAAAAAAAAATCATGAATAATAATGCGACTATGAAATAAACCCTTTCCACTTTGGTAAGTATTGAATTATAAGACTAATGAAGAAAACATTAAATGAAACATTAAATTAAATTATTATAAATATATTCATGATATGAAATATTTATATGTTAATTATATGCACTAGAAAAAGGAATAAGTGGTGAATAAGGTGTATGTCTCATGGAAGAAAAAGAGAATGACACCTCAAGTCTGATTTCCTTTATACATGTTTGAACCTATTATATAATAAAAATTGGTTTATTATAAATATATTAATTAACCATAATCAAATATTTAATTCCATATATATTATATTTATAGTCTTTTTTCACCTATTTATTAACATTTATTTGTTAACATCACTGTTTCAGGTGATAATTGCTCCATTTATCAGGTATGTTTTGTTCGATAATTTTAGTCATTTTACTTTTATTGTAGTTATATAATATATATAATGTAATAAAATATTTATATATTTTATATATTCATTATATATGAAATTAGTGTAATAAGTAAATTTTAGAGATATAAAATGGATTACACCATTCAAGGAAATAGTAAGTTGTACGTATAGATGAACAATGTTTCTGTTTTTCATGATGGGTAGAATAAAAGGAAAATAAATGTTAAATCACATTAAAAAATAATTATTATGTTATATATGGAATATATATTTATGAAATACATAATTATTACCATCCATTTAAAAATAAAATGAAAAACATTTCTCATCGCAACATGGAAATGGTAGTCCACTTGTTCGCACAACAGAAATTATTGTTCTCCAATGGATTTAAAGGTAAAAAGTTATATGTGATATTATATCTACATAATTATTTTTTCATAAATATCACATTAATTCATTAATTTTAACCATAATACCTTCAATTTAAAGTGTAATAAAAAATCACATTGCTTCGCAAGGATGCAGTCTGTCCTACACAAATGAAACATCATCGTATCCCCCATGTAATAGAAAGTTATAAGTTATATGTGATATGATAATTATATTAGTAAAATAATTTATCAAATAATATATAAATAAGATTAATCCATCATTATATCCAACCTTTAAATGTGGTTGTGTAAAATGAATTACATCAGTTCGTGAGACGGTTGTCTGTCGTACGTACGATCGACAGTTTTGTTTCCCATTTTATGGAAGTGGAAATGTATTTTGTTTATTGAATTTTAAAAAATAATATTATTATATATAGGATATTGTTTTATTATATTATCATAATTGAAGATTATTTTAAGGATTTTGAAGAATAAATAAAACAAATTAACATATTTATGAATTTTAACTCTTCTTTAGAGAGCCTCTTTATGTTTATAAATAAATATTTCATAGGAAGTAATAATATTTAAAATGAGAACTCTAATATATAGTTATGAAATTATTTGATATATTTATGATGTAATTGGAATAAATAAAATGTTTTTAATTTCTTAATATTGGAGGAGAGTGTATGGAATTTTATAAGAGGGGGAGGGCACACATGATAACATTAAAATATAATGTGATACCCATGTTTTTTCTTGAAAAAATCCTTTAAAATAGAAAATATTGGAAACTTATAGTGGGTACGTTTTATATATTTTCACAAAATGGGTTTTGGATATGTTTTAGGTAATATTTCACCCTTATCTTCTATGATTAACCCCTCGTAAATCCATTTTTACCTTAACTGCAGTAATAGATTTTTATAATATCTTAATTAATTATGATAAAATAATATTTTGAAATTATTGGGTAATATAAATAATTTTTATTCCAAATATTTAGTATATTTTTTAATATTCAATTCATAGAAGTGGCATAATTTATTTTAAAATGAAACCTATAAACACATCCAAAAAACAGTTTTTCTAAAGAAAATATTTTAAACGATTAAAAATTTATTATACCAGAATTCAACATGAGATTGATTCAAAAAAAGTTAATTATTTTAATTGAAATATAATTTAACTAGTTTTAATTTAAATCCAAATTATAATTTATTTTAACCATTCAGATAATTTTTTTAAAAGGATGTTTTCAGAAAAAAAATGTTACTATTCTTAAAAATAGTAATTCTGTTTAGAAAATTTTTTAAAAAAAATTCCAAATATAATTTTGACGTGTATATTTAAAATAAAAATTTTAAATTTCAAATAAATTTTCTAAAAGTGGTAGATTTAACTTTAAATAATTTTTGAAAATCATGACTAAACCTCTTGTTATAGAAATATCATTTTTTAGAAAAAATTTCTATTTCCTACAAACGATTCTTATTTTATTTATAGAAAATAAATACCCATTGAATTTTTTTTATACATGTGTAAACCATATAATTATATAATTTTATTTAGTCATATTCATAATCTCTAACTTAACAGATAGGTTATTATAGTCATGTTTAAATAATAATATTTTAATAGAGTATCCATTTCATTTAAACCAAGTGTTTCCTGAATCACAAGATATCAATGATATTTAATTTATTTTAAAATAAAAATATTTTAAAGTCTCAGGGTGTTAACTTATCTCAAAATCATTAAAAATTATATCAAATATGACATTTAACATGCTGTCCCTCTTTAGAAATCTTGGGTGTTACATTCTACCCCCCTTAAATAAATTGTGTCCTTATAATTTATCATGATCTCGGTAATCAAGGGTTTTAAATTTGGAAATATATTTTCTAGAAACCTAAACTAGAAAATGGTTTAATAAAACAAAATCTTTATAAGGGATAAATGTAACTATAGAGGTCATCTATAATTACACATAACTTGGATTCCAAGTAGGATAACATTAATGGGAAGTGAAGATATTTAATGGAAGAGAAGTATAATTAATATTAGAGATTTATATAGATAATTTATCAAAATAAAGTGGTAGTTATATAAAAGTTTAATGAACACAATATCAATATGCTACGAAGGGTGAAAATACCATTGATTCATCAACAATTAAGACATTAGGATACCATTTTTGGTTTAAGATTATTATCCTAGAGTTGAGGAATTATTTTATAATCTAAATATATATGGAAATATAATTAATTGATATATTTCTATTTCACAAGAACATTTTCATCCAATGGTTTTATTTATATCAATTTTAACATTATCTTTTAATCCAGGAAATGAATATACAAAAATTAATTTTTTATTCCCAATGAAAGAAAATAAATATTAATAGATCATAAGATCTATAAAATATTAATTATCTATTCCTATCATATTTAATAAAACTAGAATAGTTTTAAAAAGTTTTACAATATAATAAATTAATCTATAACAGCTCAATATTATCTCACCAAATTAATTTTAATCCATTTCATAAATGATTATCATTAATTCTAGTCAAAAATGTGTCTGGCCAAATTCAAAGTCCAAAAATTTATATGGAAGTTTACTAAATTTCAAAAATCAAATTAACATTATATTTAAAAAAAATAAAGTATCTCATAATTTCACATATCTAATATGTTAATAACTTTATCCTAATAAAACATACATGCTTCTAATAATAAAAATCTTAGGTTAATATTTTAAAAAAATCCAAACACATAGTAAACTACATTGAAGATAACAAAAACCATAAAATCACTCATCAATTTCATGCAACCCAATACTATCCAATAATAATAGATTTATAATTATTATATCATCATTGAGCACATATTAATGGTTTATTTACTTCAATTATGTGTTTTTAAAAATATTATCTTGAAACTGAAACACTTTTTCTGGTCATTGGTATCATTCAACATATGCCCTCAAATCCTTAATGAAAACATAATATAGAAAACTAATTATACATTGTATGACTATGTTAATGATAAAAAAGTTCATACAATACTTATTCAACCTAATTCATTAATCAAAAAAGATAATTATATTATTCCACTTCATATTTTGTAAAAGTATAAGATTTCCTTGATCCCTTAACTTATTTTTGGGTATATTACCTTGATGTTAGTATAAGTTTTAGAATAGTTACCCATATCATTTTATAAAAATAATTTCACATTAGTATATTATTTTTCCCCTTGAAATCATGATCATGGTGTCATTTCTCTCCGTACATGTTGAAAACTCCATTTCAATTCATCTGGGTACTAGGGTATTTCTTTCCATAATAATCACATGGGGGAGAATCATTATTTTACTTATTCAGTTTCACCATATTTGTTTTCTTCCATCATCTTATTATCTTACTTCCCTTAAAATATATAATACTTGTAGAATTCCTTATTATCTTGAAACTATATAATATTAGGTCCTTATATGATGACAAAGTTTGGGAGATATGTTCCCTAAAAAGAATTCAATTAATCCCATAAAATAAATTGTCTATCTTTATCTTTGTATTGTGCATCAAGTACATAGAATGACTTTATAACCTTGTAAACTTGGGTTCATAATTATAAAAATTTTCATCTACCGTTTATTTTAGACTCAATAATTTTCTCTTTATGTCTGGTCATTTTTCGTGAGTAAAATACATTTCCCTAATGAGTACCTCAAAATCCTTCCATTACATGTTTATTATTTCTTCTTTATATATAGTATTTTGAATCAACAACCACCATTTTTCTACATCTATTGAGATACGATAAACTACCATGAATACCTTCTCTATTTCATTACATTCCAAAGATATAAATATCATCTATAAGGATATTATCCATTTATTATCTACAAAAGGATTTTTAGTCCCATTAAATTAAGAAGGTTGATTAAAAATAAATTAATCTAACATTGTAATACCACATCTGGGATCAAGTTTTTTCTCCATAAGGTCATGGTTATTTCTCATAACCTGTGTTAGCTTCCACAATATGGTTATAATTTGATCAGTTTTAGTTATAGCTCTGGATTCATCTTCATTATCATTTTTTAGAGATAAATTCCTATATAGTGTAAATTAATTGATATGGTTTCCATTACTAGTTCTTGTTTCCATTTCTAAATAATGTTATACACTAGATTAGATGATAATATTTTGAAACATAATGTACAATACCCAAAATGGAGAAATACTTATCATAAATTAAAAACTTTATTCATGTCTAATATGATAATCATAAACACATTTTCTATGGGAAAATTTTTGTATCATATTTTTTTTCAAACCCTTGATAATGGTTTGTAAATAAAATCTGAATTAACCTAATAAATATCCCCTATGATTTTTAAACTAGGTGAATATTAAGATCCATTGTCGTGTACCAGGTAACAATCGAGTCAAGCCCAACATGCATTTTTATAATAATTAACCCTAGTTACATTTGTTTCTAAACCATGTCCACTTGTAGTATCTATACATGTATATATTTCTAGGTAAACCACAATATCAATACCTTACTAAAAAATTATTATGTTATTCCATTTTTATAATTAATAAACATCATAGGGTTTTGTTACCTAGTATATATTTTCCTAAATCTAGTTCATATGGACTCTACTAAAACTCCACTAATACCAACTGTAATGACACTAACCCCAGTAGCACACATTTAGTTGTTACTTTATTACATTTTAATATGATTCAAGGAACTAAATTTTTAAGGACCAAATAGTTTTGTAGTTTTGATAAACAAGATACATACTAGAAATTCAAATTATAATTGATAATATAAAATTAAAATGATTTATTTGAGAACTCTAGGTTTACCCTCAGTATATCACTTCATATTAATCAAACAAAACTTCATAGTGCCCCAGTTAAATAAAACTTATGATATAGGTGATCATAGATTCTTAATAAGGTTTGGAGTATAATAGAAGTTGTAACAAAATCAACCCCAATTTCATAGATTCAGTTTCTTACTGTATTATATTGGTACGTTATACAAGAAAACACAACCCAAAGGACCAATCAGTTTAGTTGTATTAAAAAAACTACATACAAACATAAGCTTTATATTATATCATGAAATGAAAACCAACTTAGTATCACTTTGTAAAAATAAATATCCATTATATTTTCCCTAAAAATCATCAATAATATACTTCTTTTCATCCAAGGGAAAAATGAAACGTAAGAAATGGTGAGATTAGATGCTTAGTACGAGTAACTAATACAATGACAAATATCATAGATAAAAGTTTAATGTAGAGTATAAAATTAAAACAGTAGCCTTTGAAACGTAACCTTTAGATTAATATTGAAAGAATAAATCAAATAATACCATATAAACATTCACATGAATATTATAATACTCAAATAATCACATGTAATATCAATAACTGATCTTATAATGAGGGAATCCATAATGTCGAACAGAATAACCCTACCATCAAGGCCTCGTTCCAAGACCATACATAAATGTGTAAGACATTAGTCAAAACCAAAATTGGTTTCTCTCATGAGAACTGCAGATGCATCAAGAGGATTTAATTAAGTAGTCCCCAAACCAGAAGGATTTCATTAAATGGTCCCTTACACACAACTTACTAATTCTAATTAATTCCTCATATGAAAATTTCAACACCTAAACAACATAAAAAATTGTATTAAAACTAGCATACTAAATGTTAATAAATTAACCATAAACCATGGATGATATATAAAAAGCACATCTACAGTCCAAATATAATAAACCGTTCCATAAAATATGGTCTATTTTATCATAATAAATCAACCATAATTATACATACAATCCAAAAAAGGATGTTTACAAAGATGAAAATAATCTAATAAAATCATTAAAAACTTCTTAAGAGAAATATCCAATTTTTGAAATTATTTTATAAGGGGGCCTAAAATTTTAAAAGAATTTTTTTAGTGGAAACAATATTTTAATATTTTAAAGGATTCTTCACTCATTCCATATATTTTAAAAACATTATTTCCTTATTTAGTAAAAAATGTCATGATGTACCTCAGTTGGAAAACAATAGAAATATTCCCTTCAAAACTAATTATAAAATGTAAAACAACGGTAAAAATGACATTAATTTTTTTTCAAAATTATTAATAATATTTTGAATTAATTTTTTAGAAACATGGACATGGATGATAAATATTCTACTATATATACTTATGTATAAACAATTTCAAATAACAAGGAGATTACGAAATTTACTTTTACCTTGTACTTTCCTTTAGTATAGGGTGAATTAACACATTTTATAATGGTTAAATAATGTAATTATATTATAAAAAACCAAAACCTTATTTATGGTATCATATATGATCCTCTTATATCATTTTGTTAATCACATTTCATTATTACCATTGTTTCAGGTGTTTACTGCTTTATTTTCCTATGCTTGTTCAGTTGTTTAAGTAATGTTTCTTAAGAATAGGATATATTTTATTCATATATAGAATGATATTATATTCATAAATTTTATATCTACTCATCTTATACATTTTTATAATCCTTATTTAATCGTTAACATGCAGAATGAATCTCATCGCGTCGTGGAGGCGGCATGTCGTACACATGCACGAGTGATAATATCTTTCCATTAATAGTTAAACAACATGGAATTGGATAGTTTATTAGTTATTCAGAATAATCATAAAGTAATATTCCTTATTTATATAATTTATACATGTCATAATTCCCATCCAAATAAAGTAGACATGAAAAACAATTACATCGTGGCATAGAGACGGTAAATTGTACATACACACGCATGGTGTTATTGTTTTTCATAAGATGGATAAAAAGAATAATATGGTTTTCCCATAATAATAACAAATTCTTAGTATATATATGATACCAATTTACTTCATTATAAAGTAAATAATAGATTAAGTGAATGTATAAGAAGGAAATATGTTGAATTGAATTGGTAAAATGATTACCTCTTCTTTGGTGGACTTCCTTTGGAACTCAGCTTAGGGACACTAGGAATGGTAATTTTGGAATATCAAGACCTCCATAAATTGTCTAAGAACGTTACAGGATAATTGGGTCAGTTTTTTTGGATCTAGGTGGCTCAAGGTGATGTAAGGAATTAAGGAAAGACTTTTATTTTTATAGGAGAGGGAAGGGGTACTCTTGGAATCCTTTAAAAAATTAAATTAATAGAAATTGATTTTCGATTTCAAATAGCCCTAAATTTAATTAATTATAATCTAAGATAAGTATGGTCTAAATACTCCAAGGCAATAATTTTTATAAAAGTTTATGTCACTAAATCAACATTATCTTTGGGATTTAACCCTTAGTTAATCTCTTTAACTCTTACCATGTCAACTAGGATTTTTTACTCTTTAGGGTAAATATGGTTATTGTAAAAGGAAAAACGAACCCAAAGTGGATCAGGGATAAAATATTTAACCTTATTATAATTATTTGTATGAAATATAGATTTTTATGACTTTTATGTCATATAATAATTTTTTTAAAGTTTCATTTATGTCAATTATGATACTATTTATTATTTTTATTTTTAACAATATCATTAAAACATGATAAATTCCAACTAAAATGTATAATATATTTATAAAAGGCTAATCTATACAAAAAATTATTTTATGTCATTAATTATGTCAAATTATTTTTTGTTTTAATATTTTCAATATCATTTATTCTATATTTTCATTAATTAAACAATTACTACATCATTATTATACAAGCCATTTATTAACTTATATATTCTCACAAAATAAAAAATAAAGTATAATGATTAAGATATTTTTATTATCTTTTAAATGAATAATTATACTTAAATTTAACATATGTATAACCCTATATTAAAAATTATTTAGTTATTAACATTATGAGTTTGCCAGTTTTAATTTATCATAAAATAAAATATAATTAAACTCTTATTCATACCCAAGTGGATTAAAAGATCATAATTTCTATGTAAGGTTTATTTTGGTCTAAACCAACTTATAAAATGAAACAAGGAAAAACATTAGGGTAAATTTTAAATATTATAATTTTTTTACCATTAATTATTCGATTTACCCTTAACTGTGGTAACTAAATAAAAATACACTAAAGTCAATATTTTAAAAAATAAGTTGTAAAAGTTGGACTCTAAATATGATACAAATTAAAACCATGTATGTTTGTTTGTCAAGATTCTACACATTGGAGTTGCAAAATTTAGTTTAACGCTAAGGTGGTGAGAATGTGGGTAAAATAGACGTTTAAATATTCATTATGTTTTTTTATCAAATTTTAATATATATTTTTTCCTATAAACCAAATTGGATTAATTTATTTATTATTGATATATTATTACTGTAAAACTCAATTTAAAATACATTAATTATTTTAAAGTGAAAGGTTGTTTTTAACTATAGTGCATTATTTTTCTCTATTCATTGAAAAATGAAACTTTTCAGAAAAATACCAAAATGTAAAACTAAGATAATATTGATATAATGATTCAAAAAATGAAGGCTATTTTGAAAAATAATGTTTATAAATTTCATACTGTGTTTAATATTATTCATAAATTCTTTTTAAATGGCTAGTTTGATAGATCACGGTGCACTTGAACTTAGTATTGCAAGCAATGAAAGCTATTGAATTTATTTAAAAATAAAAATAACATTGAATCTTGGAGTGTTAAAATATGAACTAATTCAAAAATTATTTCCTTATAATTTCCATAATATAACATCATAAAATTATTTGTGTGGTTCTTTATCATAAATTCATCAGGTTCCCATGTTGCCTCTTCCATTATATGGTTTCTCCAAAAGAACCATTACCAGTCGCTTCATCTAATTCCTCAACAGTTGTTCTCTAGTATCAATAATTTTATGGTGTATTCAAAATAATACAAATCAGGTTCCATTTCTATTTTAATATTTGTGAGTACATGTGTTGGTTTTGGCATATATTTTTATAATAGTGATATGTGCAACACATCATGAACTTTGGAAAGACTTTGCAGAATTGCTAAATGGTAAGCTACATCTCAAATTAATTCTATAATTTCAAATGTTTTAGTGTACATGGGACGTAATTTACATTTCTTATTGAATATTATAACACCCTTCCATGGAGATACCTTCAAGAAAACATGATCTCCCATTTGTAATTAAAAATCCTTCATTAGGTTATCTACAAAGATGGTTTACATATGTTGAGCTACTTTGATATGGGTTTGAATAATCATTACCTTTTCTATTGTTTCCTCAACATGTTCTGGGCCTATGAGTTTTCTTTTATGAACATCATCCAAACAAGTTGGTGTACGACATATCATCCCATATAGTACTTCACAAGGTGTCATTTGAATACTTGAATGGAAGTTATTATTATAGGAAAATTATACCATAGGTAAATATTGATCAAACATACCTTGAAAGTCATGTTAGAAAGACCTCAACATAATATCTAATGTTTGAATAGTCCGTTCTAATTTTCCATCTGTTTGATGTTGTAGGCGGTTCTCAAATGAAGCTCAGTATCTTGGGCCTTCTGAAAACCTTTCCAGATATTTGTTGTTAAACAGGGATCACGAATAGACACAATCGATAGAGGTACACTAAGAATTTTCATAACCTCATTCATATAAAATATTTTTAAGGGTTCAATAGGTAAATCTTCTCTTATAGTAATAAAATATGCTTATTTGGTAAGACGACCTACAAAAACCCATTTCACACCATTTTTTCATGTAGACATTGGTATCCCCATGATAATGTACATCATAATACCATCCCATTTCCACATAGGTATATAATAAGGTTTCCTAAATCCTCTATGATATTGTATTTCAACCTTAAAGTATTGAAAAACCAAACATCTCGGCACATAATCAATAATCTACCTCTTCATGTTGTCCCACCAGAAATGTTCCTTCAAATCTATATACAAATTAGTTCTTCCAGGGTGTATAGAGAAATTATATCTATGAGAATCATCCAATAATTCCCTTTTTAGCTCAGTTATAGAGGGAAGAAAAATCCACTTCCCATATTTCAAAATTCCATATTTATATATGATATCAATCAATCTCCCATCAACCACATATTTTTTTGGAAATTACTCATCATCAAATTGAGAAATTTTTATCATTTTTTTTAAAATGTTTTGGAAACCATTATAAAAAGTAGTGACATTTCACAATTGTTAATAATTACAAGATCTATTTTTACTAGATCCATGAAAAAAATGATCCCTTTTAATTATTATTTTATTCATAACTCCATGGTCCTTCCAACTAAAATCGTTATTCACCTTATTTTCCATCCATAGGTAGTATTGTATTGTGCCACCATAATCCTTGAGTAGATCAAGATATCCCCTTTTCCTCATATTGAGTTGATCCTCTGAGAAAAAAATTTTCAAACTCTTCTAATATATGTATATCTCATATCTTTCACCATAGAGATACTATCACCATATTTTTTGAGAAAATATTACCACAACTAACTCTAGATATTGACATAGATAGTTCTATTCATGAATTTTTAACTACCTATATGCATATGTAGTAAGTCTATCATTATTCATAAGGACACAACCAAGTCATTTCCTTTATGAATCACTATAATTAAAAATACATATTTCAAGATGGTAAAGTCAGTATATGAGAATTGACCAATATTCTCATGAATTCTTTAAAACATTATTCACACTCTTTTTTCCAAATGAATTTATCCCCTTTACATGTGATATTGGTTAATGGGTTATCCAATCAGGAAACATTATGGACAAAACACCGATAGTAACCTTCTAAACCAATAAAATTCCATACCTCAGTTATGCTCATCAGTATATTCCATTCTTATTTTCCTTTGGCTTTTAAGGATCAAAATATATTCCATCCTTGGAGACAATATAGATATGAAATGATATTTCATAAAACCAGAGTTCACACTTACTAAATTTACCATATAATTCTTCCCTTATGAGAGTCTCAAGAATGTACTTCAAGTGATTATCATGGTTTTAATAGATTTTATAATACACTATAATATAACAATGAATACAACTAAAAAATAAATATGATATTACTTGAACACTATATTCATGATATCTATAAAAACTAAGGGTTCATTAGTAAATCCAAATGGAATTACCATAAAATGATAAAGCATATACCTCACCCAAAAAATCTTTCTTCAAATGTCTTCATTCTTCAATCACAATTGATGATATATAGAATAATATTCAATCTTTGAAAATAATTTAACAGCATGAATTTTAAAAAGTATATCATTAATGCAAGATATAGGATAATTGTTCTTTATTTTACTTTAATTCATTTCCCTATAATCAATACATAACCACATAGATACATCATTTTTCTTAAAAAATAGAATATGGGATCTTCATAGGGAAACACTAGGGTGAATAAATCCCTTATTACCCAACTCTTCTTGTTGTTTATTCAACTCCAGTAATTCCACTTCATCCATTCTATAGGGAGTCTTTGAAATTGATCTTGCGATAGGGATAAAATAAATTGAAACTCAACTTCATGCTCTATGGGGTGTTCAGGTAAATATTTTGTAAAAAATCAATGTATTCCTTTACAATAGGTACATCATTTTTTTTATTATTACCTTCTTCATCCCTATATGTAATATTCTCTTTCTATCAAATATTTTCATTTAGTAAAGATACTCGGGGTGGATCTAGATAAGAATTAGGTGATGATGTTTCTTCTTTAAAGATAATAGATTCTTCTTCTTCCTCACAAATTGTAATTTTCTTATTCATTCAATAAAAATTCCAACTATACTTTTAAATCCAATCCACACCAAGGATTACACCAAATTCAATCGTAGGTATGATTATAAGATCATCAAATAAAGTATGTTTATTTGTATTAAAGGGGATTCATAGATATATATTTGTTGCAATGAGATTTCTATTAAGAGTTTTGACTGAAAAATACTTTGGAAAATCAAAATGGAAATGTTTAATTTTCTTATAAAACTAGGATGATATAAAATAATGTGATGGTCTAGAATCAAATAAAGCTGAATGTAAATTTAATTTTATATAAATGAAAAACGTTTGAGGCCAAGAAACTTACATCCAAAACACTCAAGGAGGTAAAAATTAATGTAACCCCAATGAATCCCTAATCACAAAAGACCTACACTCAATTGGAAGAGTGCCCAAGCTTCCATAAATAACTACCTTGTCCCAGGGATTTCCAATATTCTCTAGTGCATCTGTAAAACAATTTCCCTCCCTCCAACTATGATGCAAGAGTTGTCCTTGGTTGGTCTTCAAGGAACACCTCCTGATGATGTAAGCCAGCTCCCAAGGCACATCCAACCATCACTGAACATATTAAACTAAGACATCCGAGTTAGACTCCACCTCCAACAACAGAAATCCCCAACTCATACATAACCTCATCCCCGTGAGGAGGGCCTGAGCCTTCACCCCCAGCGAATTACCCATACCATAGGTAGCACTAAAGTCTCGGTAAAACGAGCCTCCATAGTCACATAAAACCCCACATCCTCTCATAGTGCCATGCATGCAGGAGACATCCACATTTAACTTGAGCCTGCTGGAAGGAGGATGCCATCTTACCCACCTCCCTTCAAAATAGTCTGCAGCACAAGGCCTTCCCCGAAAATTTCATGCCACAAACGAGTGCTGGTCCATCCTCAACAGCGAGACCAACTCATAGACCAATGATCTAACTCTCAACTGAAGAAAGAAGATCAAGCTTCGGGAACCCAAGATTCCATTTTTCCTGGACTCCCAAATAACCCAGGAAACGACAACGAGAATACATGCACGCACCTTGACTTATGATTCGTTGTTTGTCACTCTGAGAAATCATGAGGATTGAAGCTCCAAAAAGAAGAAATGCTCGAAAATAAAGCAAACCAAAGGGGTGAACATGCTCCAGATATTCATCGCCCAATCACTCTAGAAAAAGAGGTGAGTTTTTGATTCTCTCTTTTCTACCTTGCAATAGAAGTAGCGGGAAACCAAAGAGATTCCCCTTATTTGGACTGTCTCATCCATTGGAAGAGCTCTGTTTTTGACAGGTCAGACCAGAAAGTTCATTTTTGTTGGAATCTCCTTACACCAGATTTTATCGAACCCAACACCAAGGCAGATTTCCACACTCTTCCACTCCCTGAATCCCTGAATGGAGAAGCTATCCAAACTTCAACCAGTGAAATAACATCTATCCTCTTCCTCATTCATGCATATACTATCAAACACCTTCTTCTGTTCAAGACTCTGAACCGAATTGGTGAATAATGGGTACTTTTAGGCTTCCCTAATGGTGATATCTGATGTAGGGCAACATACAGGAAAAAATAAGGTCCCCCAGACCCAGTTGTCTTTCCAAAAGATGACATCCCCTCATACAATGATCCACTTGTTCGAGCCACGTAACTCTTCAAGGAACCCAATCATGCACCGACCCAGTCGAGATGTCTACGCCCTATGCTTTCTATTCTTCAGATCTAGAACCCCATATCACTCTTTGAAGAATGCTGCCCGTAGGGAATTCCCTACCACAATATTCCAATCCCAATGTGCCTGTATGCCCTACATGGTAACCGTGATATCATGTAGCCCCACTCCCCCTCCTTAGATGGTTTGGCAAGCTGTGCCCAAGGTGACCAATATCACCAGCCTGATTGATTGGCATCCCAATGAAAGGCTGTGAGAGTCTTTTCCATCTTATCCACTGTTCCCTTTAGAGGATGGATGATAGAAAAAACAAGCATCATAATTGAATATAGGACTATTTTGATCAGTTTTACCCTCCCATCGAAGGATAGGAATCTGGTTTTCTAGTTGTAAATCCTTCCCAACATATGGTCCATAACCCCCTCGAAGAGAGCCCTCTTGATCCGCCCATAGGAAAGAAGAACACCGAGATAAATCATGGGAACAGTCTTCTGTTGGCATCCCAAAATGCTTTGTATATTCATGCATCTTCAGGTAGATCACCTAGCCAAGATATACACTTGGCTCTTACATGTATTTATTATCTACCCGCTAACCATGCCATAACTGAAAAAAACCTCCATAAGAGAAAGAAGGGAACTTTGACTACCCTTAGTGAAGACCAAAACTTCATCTGCAAACATGAAATGAGAAATGGAATCCCTGCCCCACCGCCCGACATACGACCTCAGGCTTCCATCCACCATTTTCCTCTAAAGGTTCTTAGTAAGAGCTTCCTGCGCCAAAAAGAAATGGCTAGGAGATAGGGGGTCTCCCTGTCTCACTCCCCGAACTATCTTAAGGAAGACAGAGCACTTCCCTATGAGAGAAATGTACATCCAGGGAATGGAGTAGCACTGGAAACAGAGATCATAGGCCCATTCATGGAAGGAAAACCTGCACATCCACCTATGAATAAAAGACCACTATAGTTTCTCGTAGGCCTTATCCATATCATATTTTAAAATAACATTGGATCTAAATAAGCACTGGTTGATATCATTAACCAGCTTTCTCGCAATGCCCACCGCTCCTTGAATGCTGCATCCCTTAATAAACCTATGTTATTCCCTGGAAACCAGATTCAGAATCACTCTACCCATTCTCCTTGCAATGAGACTTGCTAGGATCTTGTAAGACACATTACAACAACATATTGGTCTGAATTGGGCAATGCGTGTGGGGTCTTTGATATTTGAGATGAGTTCAACCCTTGAAGTACTCACGCCCTTGCCAAAAGCTCCCTCGGAAGAAGTCCGAGATAGCCACCACAACCTTGTGTCCAACAATATCCCATGAATGTACATAAAATCTTGTTGCAAATCCGTTTGGGCTATGGGCACTATCCCTTGGAATTTCAATCAAATTATTTTTGATCTCTTCTTCCTTTAGAATCATCATTAGTAACTCATTTTTAGATTCCCTCACTAGCCTTGGAACATACTCCAAAAAGTCATCAGCTCCCTCACTACTTCCATAACTCCCAGTGCCTACTTGGGCTACTCAGGCCAACATCCTTTCAAAATGATCCTGCGCCATATGCCCATAATCATCCACATCCTTTGTATAATCACCATTGTCCAGACGAATGTTGACCCTCATGGTTCATTTCTTCTTTCAGACAAGCGTGAAAAAAGTTTCTATTGTGGCCACCCTCCTTAATCCACTTAACCTGAGATCTTGGCATGAGGTCCATCTCAATATCCCCCAATTTTTCTGCTAGGAAGACATGTTTGTCACAAAGTGAAGTAAACATATCCTTATTCCAAACCAATATCAGATCCTCCTCCATCATATAAATGTCCCTCTGTATAGAGTCCACCCTGTGCTATTGTTTGGTCTATTTCCGAGGAAAATTAGAATATCCTGCTTGAGATGCATGAGGTGGTTGGATAGCCATTACCAAGGGCCACCATCCTCTCTACCCTCCCTCGAGCTACTCCCCATTGACCAAAATTCTGGTGACTAGTTTCCGCTGCTTGAGTAAAGAAAAAACTACTTCCCATGTTGTATCCCACACACACACAGCTCCACGAACAAGGGAGTGTCGCTTGAGAGTGATCATGGAAGATGAGTAACTAATGAGAGACCAAAATAATTGAGGGCTTGTAGGTTTGGAAGGCACCTATCCAACCTACTCCAAATGCGACTAGCGCCCCTCCGATTATTGCACCAAGTGAAGCGACTCCCCTTGACCCCCAAATCAAAGAGGCCCACAGTGGAAATTAAGTACATAAAGTCCGGAATCACACTGATAGGCACAGGGGATCCGCCCTTCTTCTTAGATGGATCACTGATGGTATTGAAGTCACCCCCTTGAACCAAGGTAGGTAACCGGGCTGGAACACGTTAAGAAAGCTCTAGAGGTCCAGTCATACACGTACCTCAGTGCCTGAAAAGACGAATGACCACAACACCTCTCCCTTTGAACATGATATTTTTATGTGTATACAATCTGATGACAAGTTGATTACCTCGAACTTAACAGACTTCTCCCAACAGATCCATATATGGAAGTTCTCTGAGCACCCATGCACGTATGACAGGAAACCGAGCTTCATCAACATGAGAGGGAATTTGATGTTATCTTGCTTGATCTCGAGAATAACAAAAATGGATGCATGATAATTCTTCGCTCTAAAGAAAAAATTGAAAGTTTCTCCCGCACCCCCATCCCTCTCGAATTCCAATTAACCCGAGACAACATTACACCTTAGAATTCTTGACCTTGAAACTAGGGACACCAGGGTAGGAAACAAGGTTCGAGCAATGGCTTCCATCACCTTAGACAACGTTAAAGGGACCACAATACCTTCTGGTACATCACATGACTTTGGAAGGAGGATCTTCTTCTTGAAGGCCCCCTCCTCATCTTCGAGAAGTGACAGTAGCACTGAAGAAGACGGCCCATTTAATCATGCCTCCGTATCCACTTAGAGCATGGAGACCAGGAATTCCCACTGAGGAGAAACATACCGAGACTCCACTTCCTTTGAAATACCCTCCAAGACCAAAGATGATTTTGGCACCACGGTGGTAGTCGATGCCAGTTTGGAATGAATGGAATTCTTTAGAATCATCCGAGACAAGCGAGAAGAAATGTGAAACTGTGGTGGAGACGGAGGTAAGGCTCTACTTAGGGAAGACAAGGAGATGGAGAAAAGATCATGCTTTCACTAGGGACAGATATGAGTACATTGCTCGAAGGCCACCTTACTGGGAACAGGAGGGGACATAGGGGTAGAAGGGGACCATGGGATCAGGTCTGAAATAGAATGGTCAAAGACCGATGCCAACATCTCCTTACCATGACCTTCTTCAGATAGAACCGTAGGCCTGTGGGTCCATTTATTTGAATATAGAAACATGTGGTCAACGGTAACATTACCCCCCGTCTACACCACCATGGTTGGAGAATCAACATCCAGACCCACCCAGGGTTCCGAGAAAGATGGTCCCAGCGCCAGTGTCCTCTTACCAGACCCTCCTCCAGATGACGCCACAGGACCATAAAACCCAAGAATCGGAGAAGAAGTATCACAACGAATAGAAACGTTCCCCTTCGACTGTGCCTTTGATTCATGGGAACCAGCCAATTGACCACTCAGAAGGCCCATTCCTGAGGGTCTTGGAGCCGATCAAAACTTCCTATAAGAGTTTACTGAATTCCCTTGAAGCCTGCATGCTGTGTATAATCTCATAGGAGATTTGTAGAGGATCCTCTGCCACCACTGAAGGCCACTCCCCACAAAAACCAACACCCAAGGAGGAAAATTAGTAGTAAGATACATCTCCACAAAGATGTGAGGGATGACCGTGCTTGGAAGATAGTAGGTTCATACATCCGAACAAAGAAATGAGCCCAAAGAGTCACAAATAGCTTTAATGATCAATACATTTTTAGGGGGATATGAAGGTCTGGAAGACCCACCCAGACCACCATGGAAGAAGACTTCATGCCATAATGATGATTGCAAGACCATAGAGATAATGAAAACCACCAGGAGCCACCCTAACATTCCTCCCTGGCCCTGGCTAGCGCAAAATCTTCACTGGAAGAGAAATGGATGCAGAAGTCCATTCTAGAGAGCTCAGAAACCATCACTGTAAGAGGCATACCCCATGAATAAATTAAATCCTGAAATAGATCCAGTGGTGGTTTGTTGAAACTGAAGCGGGAAACCAGCGTGAAATCATAGACGGAGGCCGCACCCAGAATCTCCTCCTACATCAAGTCAACCAAAGGAAAACCATCCACAATGATCGGAGTGTTGGGTCCAACCATGATAGGAGGGATGGTAACCCTCCCCACCGGTGCTTTACGACCAGAAGATACTACAGATGATGACGCATAGAAAAATACATCCTTAAAGGAGGGTCCCATGAAGCCCTCGTCCAGATATCCGCCTACCGCCAGACTTGAGGGTCGGTGACCCACACCAACATTGGCCAAACTAGAAGTAGGCAAAGGGAGAGAAATAGGCTTTGGGTTAAGGGACATACCACCTATTTAGGGTAATTTCAAGAATCAAATAAAGAATTGGCTAATTTTGAGGATAAAATTAATGTTCCTTCCACCACATCATTATAAACATCAACCTCAGTAGTCGTGATTGCATAATCTTAGGCTTTCCCCCTTAGACTTTTATGGAGAAAATTTACTAAAATATTAGGATAATAATTTTAACAATTTTCCATTTCATTATAATTTTATCATTGAACTTTGATATCTTATTTCTTCCCCTTATAATCATGGGAACGGTGGTATTTTTATACACATTTGTAATAAAATCCCATTTACATTAGGAAGGTACCATGGGGTTTCTTCCCACAATTACTACATGGTGGAGCATCAGCCTTTACCTTCTTACCCTTATTTAATTTCATAGAGTGTTCAACAACCCTCTTGTTCTATTTAATTAAATTAAATTAATAATATTTAGATAATTCATTTTCCACATTAATAGCACATGAGACTATGCAGAGACCCGAAGCTTGACGTACATTGACATTACATTACATTTGCGGAATACTTAGTACATAACAAAAACACACACACAAGGATCGTAATAGTTTAGTGTCTTTGGAAACTCGGAATATAATCTTCTAATCCTAGTGAATGATCTTCAACATCTCCCATAAAGATCTTCCTTTTTTTAATACCTAAAACCTTTTTTTATATCCTGGGGAAAAGACAACATAAAAGGGTGAGCTCAAATGCTCAGTAAGGGTAAACAAAAGAAATATCAATCACATCATATACATAAGCACATAACTTTTGGAAATCATAACCTGTAAAAGAGATCATAATTTCATAACCTGGGATAACTCATGGAAGTGAAATATAATCACAATAATAATAACCTAAAACATTAAACTTTGTGGAATACACACATAATCATAGAGAATCATTTCTTATTAGTCAAGACTCATTGCCAAGACTATCTTAGTGGACAAAGTCCCTTTCTGAACCGAGTCACCTTCGTTTCAGTCCTGTTTCACTGAACCGGTATAAACTACCATTCCAGCCATGTCTATCTCATGAGATATAAAATCTTTACCCAATACATTGGAGGTAGATATAGGTCCCACCCATCTCATAATGATACCATTCTTATGTGTGCCACAAAATCATAAACCATACATCATATAATAACCCATGTAATAAAAATAGAATTCTTAAACATCATAAAACAATTCATATATGATAAAGGAATTCATAAAAATATAATTCCACGACAACATAATCAAATCAATGTAATAATAGGGATAAAAACAAAACCCTTTATTATCTTAGATGGAAAATAATTTTGATAAAACACTTGAACTCCATTCTTGAGGAAAATATCCTTTCTGCTTCAAAAACACTTTTCCTTTCTTAACATGTCGTACAATTCTAAAATAAAAGAAGTTGATTAAAAATAAACTTGAAAACTTGTAAAGGAAGCTTCTTGGAAATTATTTTTTTTTTTAAAAATCCATTCATGCTGTATAAGATTAAAAAAACATTCTTCGTACTTTTGTCAGAAAAGTCAAAAAGTACCT
This sequence comes from Viscum album, assembly GCA_963277665.1. Classification (NCBI taxonomy): domain Eukaryota; kingdom Viridiplantae; phylum Streptophyta; class Magnoliopsida; order Santalales; family Viscaceae; genus Viscum; species Viscum album. Next base: position 676,559,337 of record OY728123.1, read on the forward strand.
CGTACGAAAAATGACAAAAGATTCCTTTAATATCTTTTACTAAAAACTCACCGAAGGGTAAAATTGGATATAAAATATTGTATAAGGATATAAATATTACATATTGAAGAAACATGGATGTTGATGATAAAATACACCCCAGTAAATACCAAAGTATAAACAATCTCGGATAAAAATAAGATTGTGATATTTCCCTTACCTTAGGTCTGATTTACTTCATAAGTGTCCATACCTCCTGTATAATGATTTAAATGATGTCATTGACTTATTAAATAATAATATTAATTTTTATGATATCATATATGGTTCACTTATGACTTTATATTACCTGTTCTTTTGTAAATTCCATGTTTAAGAGTGTTTTGGGTAAAATTGTTTCATTTGTCGTCCGTGTTTTGACTTGTAATTATTCATATGATTACTTAGATCATGATTACTTAATTCCAGAATATAAAACATGATTTATATATATATATATATTCAGAATATACATATATATAATAAATCAGTAAATGGAAAGAAATACACCGTTCATGGAGACGGTAGGCCGTATGTACGCATGAACGCTGTTTTCGTATCCTTATTGAGTTGAACGGAATTAAGTAGATGACATACATATATATACACATAAATACAGTATCATTATTATGTAATATATTTCATGATTACTTATTATGTATAATTTATAATCATTCATGAATGGTTAAAGTGAAGAATGAATGTCATCGCGTCGTGGAGATAGTAGTCTGTACGTACGCACGAGCGATGATATCGTTCTCTTGATCGTGGGACTGTATTGGAGTGTATGTATACTATTTCAGAATCAATATAACTTTAAAATAACAATATATAGTCATTATTTACACCATTATACCCATCCAAGTAAGGTGGTGGTGGAAAATAGATTTCACCACGGCGTGGAGACGGTATTCCGTACGTACGCACGCGCGGTGATTTCATTTTCCGTAGGATGGATAAATGGTGAAAGAGGATTGTTTCATACTTATAATAAAATATCAGTATATTAGTGATACTGATGTTATTACTTCATAATGAAACAACCTAAGAAGAATAAGTGGAAGAAGAAATAAAGGTGAAAGAATCGGTAACAGAAATTACCTCTTCTTTGAAGCGCCTCTTTGAGACCTCCTCTTAGGGCACTAAAATTGGTCATTGAGGAAGACCAGAACCTCTAGGATGTTTCTATGGAAGTGTAGATGAGAATTTGTCATGGTTTGGCCGAGAGTGAAGGCTCAAAGTTGTGTGAGGAAGAGAGGGAGGAGGTGCCCTTTTATAAGGGAGGAGAGGGGCACCTTTGGAATAACTAAAAATATTATTTTATTATAAAGTCAAGATCGGTTTCAAATAGCTCCAAATTGATTCATTTCGAGGATAAGGTGGGGATGGGTAGAAATACTCTCATGAAATAGGATTTAGACAAGTTTAGGTTATTATTTTAACCTTATCAATTAGATTTAACTCTAAGTTAAATAATTTAAATTTTACCGTGTCTTTTTGTTTTCTTACACTATATGGTTAATAAACTTACTATATCAAGAAAAAAGAACCCCAAGTTGTTTATTATTTATATATATAATCTTATCTAAGTTATTTGTCCGAACCGTGATTTTTAGGAATAAAATAACAATAAATAATATAATATTTGTTTTAAAAACTAATTTATGTCAATTTTGAAGCTATTTGGTACATGATTTTTATGAAACTCATAAAAGAATGATAAGTTCGAAACAAGTTACTTAAATCAACAATAACATGTCATATTAACCTAGAAAATTAGTGTAAGTCATAAAAAGTCTCAAATTACATTTATTTGGGCATTTATAACATCAATTATCTCAATATTTCATTAATAAGACAATTACTGCATCATCATTGTGTCATAATAAATGATAATTATTTAATCCCTAAAAATTATAAATAAATTCCTATGATGTAGAAAATTGTATTATCTTTCTAGATACTATTCATTTTCGAAGTTTCATGAAGTTTATCACTAGATTAAAATTATTATACTTATAAGATTTAAGAAAGTGACATGTTGTCACATTATTTGGTTTTAATAATAATTAAATTATTTTCAATGAAAAAATTTAATTAAATGAATCTAATCCGACCCTTAGGTGATATGGGTCGACTTTTAGTCATAAAATAGGATTTTGACATTTTTTAGGGTAATTTTAAAATATTATATTTACCCTTAATTACCCAATTTACCTTTAACTATGGTAAATAAAATTTACCGTAGTTACTATTCATATTTCCCAAAAATAAAAAGTAGCTTATTAACATAATTTGGATCCACTGATTCCAAATATGGAGTCCATTTTTCCAAATTCAATACATAAAATTTGCAGAAATTAAATTAAAATTAATCCCGTTGTCGAAAGAAAACGGGTTTTCTTTAAAACATTGCAAAAGATTGAGTTGATTTAACCTACGAATTCAGGGTAAAATCAAAGCTAATGTCATACATTATATTAAATGGTAAAAATATATTATATTTATACTTTAAAACTATTCAATATTATAATTTAACCGCATAAGATATTACGATGAAAAAAGTTGTTTTTAATTAAAATATAGCGTGTTTTTACTATTCATTAAAATATGAAAGTTATCTGAAAAATATGAAAACTTTATCTAATGTAAATTTTTATATCCTGATTCAAAAGAAGAATTTTATTTTGTCAAATTAAACTTATAAACTTGTAAAAAACTATATTTAATGTGAGTGCGCCATCAAAAGGCGGCAAAACTGCATTTTTTGAAAAATACTTATTTTACCCGAAAAATTTATTTTGTTCTTATACCATGTTCTAGAAATGTGTAAGATGAATAATATTGTTATAAAATCCAAAATTTAGTTAACACTATTCATAATGGCTAGTTCATGACAATATTATAATAATATATCGTTGTTTATTAAAACCCAGTATTGCGTACAACACACGCTATCGAGGAAGGTCGCGATTGCGTGTAATGCAAGCCAAGTCAGGGTTGCGTGTTATGAAAGAATCCTTCGTTGTTTCGTATAACATAATCCAACCATATTTCATTTATAAATTTAATATATATATATATATACTCAATGTTGTGTAGAATAACTATTATCAAAATTGTGTGTAACACGATCCAAGAATAGTGTTGCGTATACTGCAAGCTAATACGGTGTTGCGTATAGCGCAAGGTAGTCTTGGTGTAGAATACAACACAAGACATTAATGAAATTAAAATAATATTTTTCATAAAATCTCGGGGTGTTACATTCTACCCCCCTTAAAATGAATTTCCCCCTCGAAATTCGTTGGGGTTATAAATGGTTTACTATTCAAAAGTTTCATTAATAGAAACCCACATCGTAAAAAGGAATACCAAAACCAATCTTTAAAAACAAAAGTATGAAATGTAACGGTTACCCAAATAAACTAATCAATGGGTTTCCACATAGGTTAAAATATGGATATGGAAGAGAAATCTAACCATCATGTTCTGATGGAGAGTGGTAGAGAACTTGTCTATGGAAAAGCCAGCAATCACAAAGCCATAAATTTGTGATGATCTAAGGTACCATCTGATTCATCAGATATAAGAGCACCAGGACAACATTTTTGGTTTTCAAGATCATTTCCTTAAAGTTAATGAAATTGGAATTAGAAGAAATACTTTTGTGATTTTGGTATAGTCTCACCGTTTGTTGTTCTTTAGACAATTTCCACTTCATCTCTTAAAGAAATGAAGTTGAATTTGTCATTCGTGATGTGTTAGCAGATCATGTGATAGAATGATGGGTCATTCCATCTATCTCAAACAAAAGGTTAGAAAAGTTATCAAAAAATATATAAGTCCATTTATATGAGATTCATCAAATAGGGTTCCTAAAATGGACTTATAATTCATATATCATACTGTGTAATATAATAAAACTAGTTTCTACTAAACAGGGACTTCCTGTAAGTCAGTGGTAGGCGATAAAGGCCAGTCGCACTTTGGTTGTGGGTTCGATTCCCACAGCCTTGTCCGACGCGAGGGGCTGTCACCCGTCCTGCAGGTTGTCCTTTTTCTAAACCTATATTACTATAACATCCCATCAATAATATCGAAAAACAAACAATAATAACTTATGTCCAACATAATCCATTCCAATCTTTAGGCTTATCCATAATACTGCAGTCCACTCTCAGAGATTTAATACCATCGTTGATCCCCATATATCATAAGATATATCTTGTTGGTCACATTCCAAACATTCAAAGGCCTTAATCATGTACTCTCTTGAATACCCATTGAACCTTAGTGAAAACATGAATGTAGTTAAAAGTTAACACTTTCCACATACCAAAATCCTCAAAATTCTATATACTCAAACCATGATATCACTTAGTCCTTATATCAATCATGAGCTCATGAATACTGTTAAACATTTTGTTTTCTCGTTTTTCCTTCATTATGCGCATATCATCTTATTTCCAAAAATAACTCAATCACATTGAATACCACATTAGACCAATACATAAATATTCCAATACTTTATGATACAACATTATTTTGGAATCCCATTACATAAACACTTAATCATTCCACCACATCGTTATCATATTCAACATCGCCAATGGTGATCGCATGTGACTTCCCTTTGTCCTTTTCCATAATTGGTTCTCATGTCGATCATCACTAACCCTTGTATTAGGGAATTTATTAGCATAATGCCCCATTTCCTTGCACTTGAAGCATTTAAGTGTTGGTGGTGCGTTCTCTGCAGTGTTTTCTTTATTCACATCATTAGAAACCCTTTTTCTATTACATCGACACTCAGCTGCTCGATGACCTTCTTTTCCACACTTAAAAAAATTTTCTAGTCCCTTTAAGACAATCTCCACCATGCTTCTTTCCACACATTGTGCATAAGGAAAAATTCATCTTCTTTTCACCATTATTTTGAGATTTCTCCTTGAACTCCATCTTTCGTTTCTTGTCAAAACTATGAGATGGATAAGTAACACCAACTTCCATTTCTACCTTGATAGCACAACGCACAATTTCTTCATAGCTACTAAATTCTCTTATAGCTAATGCCCTTTGAAGATTTGGTTTTAAGCCACTGAAAAATAGATCAACTTTACTTTCAGGTTGCATGATAAATCCAGATGCATACCATGCAAGCCATGTAAAATTTGCTTCGTATATACCTACAGATTCATCATCCTTTTGCTTTAGTTCAAGAAACTCTTTCTCTATCTTTGTTCGAAGAATACGAGAGAAGTACTTATTGAAAAATAAGTTTTTTAACTCGTCCCATTCCATAGACTCAATTTCATATCTTTTCCTCGTATTCTTGATAAGATTCCACCATTGATCAGCTTCACCTTCCAAACGATATACTGCTAAGATGACTTTATCATGTTCAGAACATTGAAGAACTGAAAATATCTTTTTAGTAGTACTGATCCATTTTTCAGCAACAAGTGGATCATAAGACCCACTGAAAGAATGTGGACGTTGCCTCATGAAGGACTCAATAGAATATTGTACCCTTCTATGCTCATTTGGAAGTCCAGAATGATTCATAGCTTGTGTAAGTATAGCAATAAGATTTTGCACTCCATCTCCCATAACATTTGTTTGTTCAGGAGGAAAATCATTGCATTGTCCATTGCATTGATCAACACGGTTCCTTCGGGTTCCAGCCATCGTCTAAAACCCAAAAAGAATAGTGTGAGATAAAAAATCATGCTAGGGAAAATATAAGGCCCCAGCCTTAAACCTTACTTAATCTTGAGTTATTACAAGATTACACATTGAGGATCTTTTCGGGTTTAGAGTTTTAGAGAATTAGATCATAAAACTTGCATTACATTCCAGATATAAACAAAGTGGTTACATAAAGATAGTATTCTTCATTCCCATCAATGGAAACACATTTAAAATAAAACATGGATTATTTCTTGACACATCCTTGACTCTATCATCTTATCATGTACCTTTCCCTTGACCTGTGAAAAACATTTCAAAAACTTGGGATGAGCATAAAAACTCAGTATGGGTTATAAAAAAAACATGGAAAGGAAACATGAGCTCATATATACATAAGAATGAAATCATACTTTACGCATAAAACATAGGCACTTTAACATACCTCATAAAATCATGAATAAATCATAGAAATCATAAGACATAAAGGTAACTTGAGGCATTCATAACATTCTTACGCAGGGAGTAACCCTCTTGGTTACATTTGGAATACCCATCACAGTATATTCCCTAAAATCTCTTCGGAGAAACCTTAACATTTCACTCCTTCGTGTTACCCAATGCATTGGAGAGCTATAACGGGCTCACCCGCCCTGAGATTTTCACGGAACCACCCGTCTTCATAATAATGCCCAAGAACCATAACATAATCATACCACATAAAACATGCATAAAGGAAACATAAAATTTCCACATTTCAATCACGGGATATCAATACAACACATTGATATAAAAACATTATGAAAACCATTTTCAATACTAAAATAAAAGAAAAGTAAAACATGGTATTTATTTTTCTTTTAAAAAGAAGGTATGGCTTGTAGAGGAAGCCGAAACTCAAATAACGGTCACGACGGCGGAGAAGTCGTTGTCGCCGCATACGTACGACAAAAACATTCCCTTTTGTCGTTTAGTAAACGCTTCGTATAAGAAAAGATTCCTTTTGAATAAACATAAAAGTCAAAGGGGTTTATACACCGTATAAAAGAAAGTTGTGTATAAAATAAAATATGCCTCAACGAAAGGAGATTGAGACGAAGTCCCATACCTCGTATCCGACTTGACACGACCGTTCTTTAATCTCCTGAATAATAAACTTGAGTTAATCTCAAATTTCTTATGAATCTTTTTCAAGTTCATTATTCCCTTTATACCATGTTATGAACATCATGTAATCAGTTAAGCTTATAATGTTTATTTTGTCGGTATTTGGTTCTTATGTCAAAAATAGACTTCTTACACTTACATGTTGTTAATTTGGTCAAAGGTTCATTATATCCAGAATGGTATTCATGATGTATATATCATATATGTCATATATATCCAGTACCTACATGCATTTATAATATTACATCATATTTAGAGGTAAGAAATGAAATGCACCGTTCATGGAGACGGTAAGCCGTACGTACGCATGAACGCTACTTCCATTTCTATTTCATATTTTCTGGAATGGAATCATAATGATATAAGAGTATATTATAATTCCAGTATAATAACATATATAATATCATTAACTTTATCCTTTACATATACCACATATGGTATTAACGAATCAAATCACTTTTAGGGGGCGGTAGTCCGCACTTCCTAAAATTAAGATATCGTGTTTTACCCATAATGGAAACCATAAAGGTATGCCCAAAATGAAAAAAACAGAAGCTTAAGGAAAACATAAACATATTATATATCATATATAAAAATAGTTACCTCATAATGGCCACCTTTGAAGGTGTTAAATGAGTGTTGAACAATCATCGTTTCGGGAGGCAGAATTTCGCCATCCACGGAAACCGTATGTTCTTTAACCATTTGATGTAGTTGTGTGAGAGTGTAGCTCAAATAAATCTTATAAAAAAATCCTAGTATATTTAAGATACTGGTGTTGTTAAAAAGGAAGTAAATAAAAACAGTTTAGGGGGTTGGAGAAGCAAAATAAAACAAATGAACATGAGAGAATGAATTACCTTTAAAAGTGTAACTTTTTTTAGTTGAGCCTAAAGGATTCCTTTGAAAGGATTCTGCCCAAAGGGAATCCTATAGGATGAGGAGAGGGATGTGGATAGAGCAAATGGGCAGGGGTTGGCCGAGCCAAAGTCTTGAAGAGTGTGTGAAATGAGGTAGAGGTGGGGGCCTTTTATAAGAGGAGAGGAGGGGCACTTTTGGAAAGTAAAGAAATATTACTTTATTTGAAAATGTGTTTCGGTTTCAAAAGGTCCCACATTGATATAATTCGTGGATAAGGTGATAAGGGTTCGAAATCCACTCATCCAATTGGTTTTGGCCATGTTTAGTTCATATATTTTACATTATCTTTCCATTTTATTTAAATCGTCAAATAATGATGTCAGCGCTGCATCATTATTATGTCATAAATAATTTAATTTATTTAATGTCGAAAAATCATAAAAAAATTACTATGATATAGGAAATATTTTTATCTTTCCAATTACTATTTATAATCAAAATTTGGACTTGTATAACCCCACTAAAAAATTGTTTTCGTAAAACATATTTTGTTTGTGTCATTTTCACTTTAACATTTAATAAAAAGTTATTTATGTCATTTCCAAACCAAAGTGTCTCCATGGGGTCCCCAAGTTGACCCATGGCTTGTCTTGGTCGTCCATGACACAACCAATAAGGTTGGTACATGTTTCTAGTTCATTTCCTATTATTAAAGCATTATTTATACCTTAAACTACCCTAATTACCACTAATCGCGATTAAAAACTTAATAAGTTACTATTCACCAAAAAATATTTTAATCCCATTGAACCAAATTTTACTTATTAATGACAACCATGTATGTCGGATTTTCAAAATTCAATACACATTAGTGGTAAACTTTCATTTAACTGAAAAATCAGTTTGCTTGATTACCACTTAGTGGTTTCACTATTCATCAAAAATTGAAGTTTTTCAGAAAATTACCAAAAATTCACCCTAAGCTATATTTGATATTCTGAATTCAAAAATGAAGTCTTTTTTACAAAATTCAAATCATATAAGTCACATTAATTAATTTAATAATTAATTCCCGCTGATAGAGCAAATAGCGTGTTTTTACAAAACAATAAGTATCAAAAGATTGACACCAGTTTAAGTCTAATTTCAAAGTGAAATTGATTCCAATGACCACCATTGGATAAAATGGTAAAAATATATTATAATTTCACTTCAAAACCAATTCAAAACGTAATCTAATCATATAAATAAGTTATATTAAAAAACAGTTTTGATGTAAAATGCAGTATTTTTCACTATTCATTAAAAAATGAACATTGTCAGAAAAATACCAAAAATTCACACAAGGTAAATTTTGATGTCCCAATCATAAAGGATACGTTTATTTTGACAAACATAGTTTATAAAATTGTCAAAATATAGATTCAAAAATGGTTTGCCATCAAAATGCAGTAAAACAATCTTTTAAGAATATTAGTGTATTCTATGCATAAGATTGTATTTATTTTCATTTTAAGCCTCTTTAACACTATATTAATCATTAATATACATAGATAAAAATATCTATTATTCATTACTTACTTGGGATGTTACATCCTTCCCCGCTTTAGAAAATTGTGTCCCCGCAATTTATTTACTTATCGAATAAATGGGGGTACTTATCCCTCATTGCATTTTCAGATTCCCATGTTGCCTCTTCAATCATGTGGTTTTTCCACAAAACCTTTACCTGCTTAATCACCTTATTCTGTAACACTTGCTCCCTGTGGTCAAGAATCTGGACCGGTTGTTCCTCATAAGATAGGTTCTCTTCTAGCTGAACTACCTCTGGGCTCAAAACATGAGATGGATCTGGCATATACATTCTCAACATCGAAACGTGAAAAACATTGTGTACCTGAGATAAACTCGGAGGTAAAGCCACTCGGTATGCAACTGATCCAACTCTTTCCAGAATTTCGTATGGTCCAATGAACCTTGGACTCAACTTTCCTTTCTTACCAAATCTCATCACACTTTTCCAAGGAGAAACCTTGAGAAAAACATGATCACCTACCTTGAAAGATAGATCCTTCCTCCGGTTATCCGCATAACTCTTCTGCCTGCTCAGAGCTGTTCTCATGTGTTTCTGAATCAGCTGAACTTTTTCTGCCATCTCTTCTACCAATTCTGGTCCCATCAACTTTCTTTCACCCACTTCATCCCAGAAAGCTGGAGTTCGACACCGATTCCCATATAGTGCCTGAAATGGTGCCATCTATATACTGGAATGAAAACTGTTATTATATGAAAACTCAACCAAAGAAAGATGTTGGTCCCAACTTCCCTGATAATCCATAGAACAAGCTCGTAGCATATCCTCCAATGTCTGAATTGTTCGTTCTGACTGCCCATCTGATTGAGGATGAAAAGCTATACTAAAATTTAATTCAATACCCAACGACTTCTGAAGGCCTTTCCAAAAGTTAGAAGTAAACCTGGGATCACGATCCGATACAATGGAGAGAGGAACTCCATGTAACCTGACTATCTCTTTAAGATACAAACGGGAAAGTTGATCAAGAGAGAAGGTATCTCGTATAGCAAGGAAATGAGCAGATTTGGTCAAGCGATCAACAATAACCCAGATTACATTATTACCTCGAGATGTCTTCGGTAATCCAACAACAAAGTCCATGGATATATTCTCCCATTTCCACTCTGGCACTGGTAAAGGCTGAAGCATCCCATTCGGTAACTGCCGCTCTGCTTTAACCTACTGACAAGTCAAACACTTCACAGTAAAATCAGCAATATCTCTTTTCATTCCATCCCGCCAGTAATACTCCCACAGATCTCTATACATCTTAGTACTACCCGGATGAACTGAAAACGGAGAACTATGAGCTTCACATAACAAATATCTCTTCAACTGTGAATCACAAGGCACACACAGTCTCTTCCCAAATCTCAAAACACAATCACTATCAATGTTGAATTCAGGAAACTTACCTTTCTAAACCAGCTCTACCTTTTTCTGCAACTCACTGTCTTGCTTCTGTGCTTGCTTGATTCTATCTGATAGAGAAGATCTCACTGATACCTGAAACAAAACAGAAGGAATTCCTGCACCAACAACTTCTATGACAAAGTTCATTAAATCCTTGACCAAAGGATCACGTTCCAAACGCAACATTTCTAATGAAGCATTACTTTTTTGACTCAAAGCATCAGCCACTTTATTTTCTTTTCCCGGATGTTAATGAATTGTACAATCATAATCCTTGATTAATTCTAGCCATCTCCATTGTCTCATGTTTAACTCTTTCTGAGTGAATATATAATTTAAACTTTTGTGATCGATATATATTTCACACTTTACTCCATACAAATGATGCCTCCAATTTTTTAAAGCAAAAACAACAGCAGCTAATTCCAAATCATGTGTAGGGTAATTTACCTCATGAGTTTTCAACTGTCGTGAAGCATAAGAAATTACCTGATCATTCTGCATTAGGATGCAACCAAGTTCTTTCAATGAAGCATCACTGTATATAACAAACTCACCATTCCTGGAAGGTAGTGCCAAAACTGGAGCATTCACCAATCTTCTTTTCAATTCCTGAAAACAATCATCACATTCTTTTGTCCAGATAAACTTAACACCCTTCCGAGTTAGCTTAGTCATTGGACTAGATAACCGTGAAAAATTTCTAACAAACCTTCGGTAATAGCCCACCAAAACAAGGAAGCTACAAATCTCGGTTACATTTGTTGGTCTTGGCCATTCTTCCACAACTTTTGTTTTTGCAGGATCAACAGTTATTCCATCTTTAGAAACAACGTGACCAAGGAAAGAAATTTGTTGCAACCAAAACTCACACTTTCTGAATTTCCCATACAATTTCTTTTCTTTTAAGGTTTGCAAGATAACCCTTAAATGTTTTTCATGCTCCTCTTTACTTTTAGAAAACACCAAAATATCATCAATGAAAACCACCACAAACTTATCCAAGAACTCGTGGAAAATTCTATTCATTAAGTCCATGAATACAGCAGGTGCATGGGTTAGCCCAAAAGGCATTACTACAAATTCATAATGGCCATATCTCGTACGGAATGCGGTCTTCGGAATATCTGCCTCCTTTACCTTCAGCTGATGGTACCCCGATCTCAAGTCAATCTTTGAAAAAAACTGAGCACCCAGGAGCTGATCAAACAAATCATCGATATGAGGCAAAGGATATTTGTTCTTAACAGTGATATTATTCAAGTCTCTATAATCAATGCAAATTCTCATAGAACCATCTTTCTTTTTAACAAATAAAACAGGAGCACCCCATGGTGATGTGCTAGGTCTAATGAAACCTTTCTCTAATAAATCTTGCAATTTCTCCTTCAACTCTAAAAGTTCAATTTGTGCCATTCGATAAGGGGGTTTTGAAATTGGCTTAGAGTCAGGAACTAAGTCAACAGTAAACTCAACTTCCCGATCTGGTATTATTCCAGGCAACTCATCAGGAAAAACATCAGGATACTCATTTACCACTGGCACGTCATTAATCTGAACAGTTCCTTTATTTTCAACGACGTGTGCAAGGTAACATTCATTTCCATCTTTTACAAGTTTCTCGGCCTCTTGATATGTTATCAAAAGTAAGGGTTCATTCTTGAAAACAAACTGAAAGTCTTTCTGAAAAGAAACTTCTTTAGCTCTATAGTTAATCTTAGCATGGCAAATAGAGAGACAATCCATACCCAAGATAACATCAAACACTACTAGAGGTAGAACAATAAGGTTTACAAGTAGGTTCTTTCCACAGATAAGGATAGGAAGATTCTTATAAATTCTTTTTTCCTCGACATTTCCCCCAGGTGTTTCTACCAAAAGTTCAGGAGTCATTTCTTGAGATGGTATTCCCATTTTAACAGAAAAGGTTTCAGAGATGAAAGAATGTGTAGACCCTGAATCAAACAACACACTGGCATAATCTGAAAAAACAAAAAAAGTACCTGATACCACCTCATTTGATGGCCCGACATCTGCTAAAGTAGTTTCAAAGGATTTCACCACCCCTTTCTGCTTGTAGTCTAACTGCTTCCCATCACTCAAGCTCCTTGTCGGACACTCATTTGCATAGTGACCCATCTCATTGCACTTATAACATTTCACTAACTGTAAATCAAATTTGTTCTTACCTTCACCTTGATCCTTTTCAGTGCAATCACGAGCCTTATGTCCCATCTTACCACATCGGTAGCACTTCCCAGAATTCAGAAGACATTCCCCAGCATGCCTTTTGCCACATTTATCACAAACTGGAAACTTAGTTCTCTTACCATCAGACTTTTTTGAAGAATTCTTGCCTTTCTCCTGCCACCTCGGTCTCTTCTTTTGCTGGTTGTTATAGAAAACTTGATCATCGGAAAACTCCATTTCCACCTTCTCGGCACATCGAACAAGCTTTTCATAACTTTTAAACTCACGAGAAGCTAATGCCCTTCGATACTTTGGCTTTAATCCTGAGTAAAAATGATTGATTTTACTATCAAGGTCCCGGATAAAATTTGGAGCATACCTTGTCAATCGAGTGAACCTTTTTTCATAAGCAGCCACTGAGTCTTCCTCTTGCCTCAATTCCAAGAATTGATTTTCCATCCTAAGTCGAACAACCTTAGGAAAATACTTCTCAAGAAACATACCATTGAATTCATCCCAGTCAAGAGCATCAATCTCCTCGGCGTCCCTGATATTTTTAACCATAGACCACCACTGATCTGCTTCACCCTCCAAACGGTAAATAGCAAGACTAACCTTTTGATTTTCTGAACAACCCATGACATAAAAAATCTTCTCCAGTGCTTTAATCCACCCTTCAGCTAGCACATGGTCAGATGATCCTCTGAATGATGGTGGATGTTTCCTCATGAAATGTTCCACCACTGACATGTTCCTCTGCGGTTGATCTGGCTGATCTCGTGCGTGGATACCACCGCCATTTATCGCTTGAGTCAACTGCACCATTACTGCAACAAACTGTTCAGTTCCAATTTCGACCAGTTCTGGATGCTGATTCGGAAGGTTATTTCCTTCTGTATGCCTTCCTAGCACTGCTTCCCTGTTTCCTCTGCGGAAAACCATTTTGAACAAACATGTCTTAGAGGAAGCAACATGGTAATCTTTAAATGCTATATCATTTCAAAAAAAAATATATATTTGGATAATCATTTAATAGAATTCTAACTCCTAAAGTTATCTAAACCGACCTCTGATACCAACTATAAGGCCCCAGCCTTAAACCTTACTTAATCTTGAGTTATTACAATATTACACATTGAGGATCTTTTCGGGTTTAGAGTTTTAGAGAATTAGATCATAAAACATGCATTACATTCCATATATAAACAAAGTGGTTACATAAAGATAGTATTCTTCATTCCCATCAATGGAAACACATTTAAAATAAAACATGGATTATTTCTTGACACATCCTTGACTCTATCATCTTATCATGTACCTTTCCCTTGACTTGTGAAAAACATTTCAAAAACTTGGGATGAGCATAAAAACTCAGTATGGGTTATAAAAAAAACATGGAAAGGAAACATGAGCTCATATATAGATAATAATGAAATCACACTTTACCCATAAAACATAGGCACTTTAACATACCTCATAAAATCATGAATAAATCATAAAATCATAATACATAAAGGTAACTTGAGGCATTCATAACATTCTTACGTAGGGAGTAACCCTCTTGGTTACATTTGGAATACCCATCACAGTATATTCCCTAAAATCTCTTCAGAGAAACCTTAAAGTTTCACTCCTTTGCGTTACCCAATGCATTGGAGAGCTATAACGGGCTCACCCGCCCTGAGTTTATCACAGAACCACCCGTCTTCATAATAATGCCCAAGAACCATAACATAATCATACCACATAAAACATGCATAAAGGAATCATAAAATTTCCACATTTCAATCACGGGATATCAATACAACACATTGATATAAAAACATTATGAAAACCATTTTCAATACTAAAAGAAAAGAAAAGTAAAACATGGTATTTATTTTTCTTTTAAAAAGAAGGTATGGCTTGTAGAGGAAGCCGAAACTCAAATAACGGTCACGAAGGCGGAGAAGTCGTTGTCGCCGCATACGTACGACTAAAACATTCCCTTTTGTCGTTTAGTAAACGCTTCGTATAAAAAAGATTCCTTTTGAATAAACGTAAAAGTCAAAGGGGTTTATACACCGTATAAAAGAAAGTTGTGTATAAAATAAAATATGCCTCAACGAAAGGAGATTGAGACGAAGTCCCATACCTCGTATCCGACTTGACCCGACCGTTCTTTAATCTCCTGAATAATAAACTTGAGTTAATCTCTACTTTCTTATGAATCTTTTTCAAGTTCATTATTCCCTTTATACCATGTTATGAACATCATGTAATCAGTTAAGCTTATAATGTTTATTTTGTCGGTATTTGGTTCTTAAGTCAAAAATAGACTTCTTACACTTACATGTTGTTAATTTGGTCAAAGGTTACTTATATCCAGAATGGTATTCATGATGTAGATATCATATATGTCATATATATCCAGTACATACATGCATTTATAATATTACATCACATTTAGAGGTAAGAAATGAAATGCACCGTTCATGGAGACGGTAAGCCGTACGTACGCATGAACGCTACTTCCATTTCTATTTCATATTTTCTGGAATGGAATCATAATGATATAAGAGTATATTATAATTCTAGTATAATAACATATATAATATCATTAACTTTATCCTTTACATATCCCACATATGGTATTAACGAATCAAATCACTTTTAGGGGGCGGTAGTCCGCACTTCCTAAAATTAAGATATCATGTTTTACCCATAATGGAAACCATAAAGGTATTCCCAAAATGAAAAAAACAGAAGCTTAAGGAAAACATAAACATATTATATATCATATATAAAAATAGTGACATCATAATGTCCACCTTTGAAGGTGTTAAATGAGTGTTGAACAATCATCGTTTCGGGAGGCAGAATTTCGCCATCCACGGAAACCATATGTTCTTTAACCATTTGATGTAGTTGTGTGAGAGTGTAGCTAAAATAATTCTTATAACAACATCCTAGTATATTTAAGATACTGGTGTTGTTACAAAGGAACTAAATAAAAAGAGTTTAGGGGGTTGGAGAAGCATAATAAAACAAATGAACATGAGAGAATAAATTACCTTTAAAAGTGTAACTCCTTTTTAGTTGAGCCTAAAGGATTCCTTTGAAAGGATTCTGCCAAAAGGGAATCCTCTATGATGAGGAGAGGGATGTGGAGAGAGCAAATGGGCAGGGGTTGGCCGAGCCAAAGGCTTGAAGAGTGTGTGAAATGAGGTAGAGGTGGGGGTCTTTTATAAGAGGAGAGGAGGGGCACTTTTGGAAAGTAAAGAAATATTACTTTATCTGAAAATGTGTTTCGGTTTCAAAAGGTCCCATATTGATATAATTCGTGGATACGGTGATAAGGGTTCTAAATACACTCATCCAATTGGTTTTTGCCATGTGTAGTTCATATATTTTACATTATCTTTCCATTTTATTTAAATCGTCAAATAATGATGTCATCGTTGTATCATTATTATGTCATAAATAATTTAAATTACTTAATGTCTAAAAATCATAAAAAAAATACTATGATATAGGAAATATTTTTAGCTTTCCAATGACTATTTATATTCAAAATTTGGACTTTTATAACCCCACTTAAATTTTTTTTTCGTAAAACATATTATGTTTGTGTCATTTTCACTTTAACATTTAATAAAAAGTTATTTATGTCATTTCCAAACCAAAGTGTCTCCATGGGGTCCCCAAGTTGACCCATGGCTTTTCATGGCCGGCCATGACATAACCAATAAGGTTGGTACATGTTTCTAGGTCATTTCCTATTATTAAAGCATTATTTATACCTTAAACTACCCTAATTACCACTAATCGCGATTAAAAACTTAATAAGTTACTATTCAGCAAAAAATATTTTAATCCCATTGAACCACATTTTACTTATTAATGACAACCATTTATGTCGGATTTTCAAAATTCAATACACATTAGTTGTAAACTTTCATTTAACTGAAAAATCAGTTTGCCTGATTACCACTTAGTGGTTTCACTATTCATCAAAAATTGAAGTTTTTCAGAAAATTACCAAAAATTCACCCTAAGATATATTTGATATTATGAATTCAAAAATGAAGTCTTTTTTAAAAAATTCAAATCATATAAGTCACATTAATTAATTTAATAATTAATTCCCACTGATAGAGAAAATAGCGTGTTTTTACAAAACAATAAGTATCAAAAGATTGACACCAGTTTAAGTCTAATTTCAAAGTGAAATTGATTCCAATGACCACCATTGGATAAAATGGTAAAAATATATTCTAATTTCACTTCAAAACAAATTCAAAACATAATCTAATCATATAAATAAGTTAGATTAAAAAACATTTTTGATGTAAAATGCAGTATTTTTCACTATTCATTAAAAAATGAACATTGTCAGAAAAATACCAAAAATTCACACAAGGTAAATTTTGATGTCCCAATCATAAAGGATAAGTTTATTTTGACAAACATAGTTTATAAAATTGTCAAAATATAGATTCAAAAATGGTTTGCCATCAAAAGGCAGTAAAACAATCTTTTAAGAATATTAGTGTATTCCATGCATAAGATTGTATTTATTTTCATTTTAAGCCTCTATAACACTATCTTAATCATTAATAGACATAGATAAAAATATCTATTATTCATTACTTACTTGGGATGTTACAGAAAAAAATAATAAAGGGGGAGTACCTTCAATATCTAACATCTTAGGTTTAATTCTATGATCGTTAGCGTAATTCTAGTACTATAACTTATACGTATACTTAACCTTAGGGACATCCCTAGACATACCTTAGAAACATCTCTAGGGATCTCACTAACGTTTTCGCATCCTAGTTTCCAAAGGTTGACTAAACCTTTCCTCTGATACCAACTGCAGAGACCCAAAGCTTGACGTACATTGACATTACATTACATTTTCGGAATACTTAGTACATAACGAAAACACACACACAAGGATCATAATAGTTTAGTGTCTTTGGAAACTCGGAATATAATCTTCTAATCCTGGTGAAAGATCTTCAACATCTCCCATAAATATCTTCCTTTTTTTAAATACCTAAAACCTTTCTTTATATCCTTGGGAAAAGACAACATAAAAGGGTGAGCTCAAATGCTCAGTAAGGGTAAACAAAAGAAATATCAATCACATCATATACATAAGCACATAACTTTTGGAAATCATAACCTGTAAAAGAGATCATAATTTCATAACCTGGGATAACTCATGGCAGTGAAATGTAATCACAATAATCATAACCTAAAACATTAAACTTTGTGGCATACATACATAATCATAGATAATCATTTCTTATTAGTCAAGACTCATTGCCAAGACTATCTTAGTGGACAAAGTCCCTTTCTGAACCGAGTCACCTTCGTTTCAGTCCTGTTTCACTGAACCGGTATAACCTACCATTCTAGCCATTTCTATCTCATGAGATATAAAATCTTTACCCAATGCATTGGAGGGAGATATAGGTCCCACCCATCTCATAATGACACCATTCTTATGTGTGCCCCAAAATCATAAACCATACATCATATAATAACCCATATAATAAAAATGGAATTCTTAAACATCATAAACCAATTCATATATGATAAAGGAATTCATAAAAATATAATTCCATCACAACATAATCAAATCAATGTAATAATAGGGTTAAAAACAGAACCCTTTATTATCTTATATGGAAAATAATTTTGATAAAACACTTGAACTCCGTTCTTGAGGAAAATATCCTTTCTGCTTAAAAAACACTTTTCCTTTCTTAACATGTCGCACAATTCTAAACTAAAAGAAGTTGATTAAAAATAAACTTGAAAACTTGTAAAGGAAGCTTCATGGAAATAATTTTTTTTAAAAAAATCCATTCATGCCGTAAAAGATAAAAAAACATTCTTCGTAATTTTGTCAGAAAAGTCAAAAAGTACCTCGTACGAAAAATGACAAAAGATTCCTTTCATATCTTTTACTAAAAACTCATCTAAGGGTAAAATTAAATATAATCTATTTTATAAGGATATAAATATTACATATTGAGGAAACATGGATGTGGATGATAAAATACACCCCAGTAAATACCAAAGTATAAACAATCTCGGATAAAAATGAGATTGTGATATTTCCCTTACCTTAGGTCTGATTTGCTTCGTAAGTGTCCAAACCTCCTGTATAATGATTTAAATATTGTCATTGACTTATTAAAGAATCATATTCATTGTTATGATATCATATATGGTTCACTTATGACTTTATATTACCCAATCTTTTGTAAATTCCATGTTAAAGAGTGTTTTGGGTAAAATTGTTTCATTTGTCGTCCGTGTTTTGACTTGTAATTATTCATATGATTAATTACATCATGATTACTTAATTCCAGAATATAAAACATGATTTATATATATATATATATATATATTCATAATATACATATATATAATAAATCAGTAAATGGAAAGAAATACACCGTTCATGGAGACGGTAGGCCGTATGTACGCATGAACGCTGTTTTCGTTTCCTAATTGAGTTGAACGGAATTAAGTAGATGACATAAATATATATACAAATAAATAAAGTATCATTATTATGTAATATATTTCATGATTACTTATTATGTATACTTTATAATCATTCATGAATGGTTAAAGTGGAGAATGAATCTCATCGCGTCGTGGAGACAATAGTCTGTACGTACGCACGAGCGATGATATCGTTCTCATGATCGTGGGACTGTATTGGAGTGTATGTATACTATTTAAGAATCAATATCACTTTAAAATAACAATATATAGTTATTATTTACACCATTATACCCATCCAAGTAAGGTGGTGGTGGAAAATAGATTTCACCACGGTATGGAGATGGTATTCCGTACGTACGCACGCGCGGTGATTTCGTTTTCCGTAGGATGGATAGATGGTGAAATAGGATTGTTTCATACTTATAATAACATATCAGTATATGAGTGATACTGATGTTATTACTTCATAATGAAACAACCTAAGAAGAATATGTGGAAGAAAAAATAAAGGTGAAAGAATCGGTAACGGAAATTACCTCTTCTTTGAAGCGCCTCTTTGAGACCTCCTCTTAGGGCACTAAAATTGGTCTTTGAGGAAGACCAGAACCTCTAGGATGTTTCTAGGGAAGTTTGGAAGAGAATTTAGCAGGTTTTGGATGAGCGTGAAGGCTCAATGTTGTGTGAGGAAGAGAGGGAGGAGGTGCCCTTTTATAAGGGAGGAGAGGGGCACCTTTGGAATAACTAAAAATATTATTTTATTATAAAGGCAAGCTCGGTTTTAAATAGCTCCAAATTGATTTATTTCGAGGCTAAGGTGGGGATGGGTCGAAATCCTCTCTTCCAATAGTATTTAGACAAGTTTAGGTTATTATTGTAACCTTATCAATTAGATTTAACTCTAAGATAAATAATTTAACTTTTACCGTGTCTTTTTGTTTTCTTACACTATATGGTTAATAAACTTACTATATCAAGCCAAAAGAACCCCAAGTTGTTTATTATTTATATATATAGTCTTATCTAAGTCATTTGTCCGAAACATGATTTTTAGGAATAAAATAACAATAAATAATATAATATTTGTTTTAAAAACTAATTTATGTCAATTTTGACACTATTTGGTACATGATTTTTATGAAACTCATAACAGAATGATAAGTTCGAACCAAGTTACCTAAATAAACAATAACATGTCATATTAACCTAGAAAATTATTTTTAAGTCATAAAAAGTCTCAAATTACATTTATTTGGGCATTTATAACATCAATTATGTCAATATTTCATTAATAAGACAATTACTGCATCATCTTTGTGTCATAATAAATGAGAATTATTTAATCCCTAAAAATTCTAAATAAATTACTATGATGTAGATAATTGTATTAGCTCTCTGTAGACTAATCATGTTCTAAGTTTCATGAAGTTTATCACTAGATTAAAATTATTATACTTATAAGATTTAAGAAAGTGACATGTTGTCACATTCTTTGATTTTAATAATAATTAAATTATTTTCATTGAACAAATTTAATTAAATGAATCTAATACGACCCTTAGGTGATATGGGTCGACCTTTAGTCATAAAATAGGATTTTTACATTTGTTAGGGTAATTTTAAAATATTATATTTACCCTTAATTACCAGATTTACCTTTAACTATGGTAAATAAAATTTACCGTAGTTACTATTCATATTTCCCAAAAATAAAAAGTATCTTATTAAAATAAATTGGATACACTGATTCCAAATATGGAGTCCATTTTTCCAAATTCAATACACAAAATTTGCAGAAATTAAATTAAAATTAATCATGTTGTCGAAAGAAAACGGGTTTTCTTTAAAACATTGCAAAAGATTGAATTGATTTAACCTACGAATTCAAGGTAAAATCAAAGCTAATGTCATACATTATATTAAATGGTAAAAATATATTCTATTTATACTTTAAAACTATTCAATATTATAATTTAACCACATAATATATTATGATGAAAAAAGTTGTTTTTAATTAAAATATAGCGCATTTTTACTATTCATTAAAATATAAAAGTTATCAGAAAAATATGAAAACTTTATCTAATGTAAATTTTTATATCCTGATTCAAAAGAAGAATTTTATTTTGTCAAATTGAACTTATAAACATTTCAAAAACTATATTTAATGTGTGTGTGCCATCAAAAGGCGGCAAAACTGCATTTTTTTTAAAAATACTTATTTTACCAGAAAAATTTATTTTGTTCTTATACCATGTTCTAGAAATGTGTAAGATGAATAATAATGTTATTAAATTCAAAATTTATTTAACACTATTCATAACGGCTAGTTCATGAAAATATTATAATAATATATCGTTGTTTATTAAAACCCAGTTTTGCGTACAACACACGCTATTGAGGAAGGTCGCGATTGCGTGTAATGCAAGCCAAGTCAGGGTTGCGTGTTGTGAAAGAATCCTTCGTTGTTTCGTATAACAGAATACAACTATATTTCATTTATACATTGAATATATATATATATATATATACTAAATGTTGTGTAGAATAACTATTATCAAAATTTTGTGTAACACGATCCAAGAATAGTGTTGCGTATACTGCAAGCTAATACGGTGTTGCGTATAGCGCAAGGTAATCTTGGTGTAGAATACAACACAAGACATTAATGAAATTAAAAGAATATTTTTCATAAAATCTCGGGGTGTTACAGAATATATCTTATTATGATGAGATATATAGTGATACAAGTTCGCGTTTAATGAATTGTTTTAACCCATCAAGTAATCAGTTAATATTACTTCTTATGTTATGTGTGTAGTCTGTGGCATGCCTTGATAACCATGAGAATTAATCTTTATTCTTTGAAACATTATCATGTTCCCTTTTCTTCATAATTTAATATTTTCATTTCCATATTATCTCATTGTTAAGGGGGAATTTATTTTTATAAGAAAAATTATTTAAGTTCCCTTCGTTCAATGTTTCAAATTTATTTATCCTCCTTTGTGTTTTGAATCAATGACCAAAATTGAATTTTATATCCTAAGATGTGATAAATATCCCTAACAAACTCCTCCCTTTTGTTACTTCCCAAAGAAATAAATATGTTATCTAAGGAACTTTTCTATTTCTCATATATAAATGAATCTATAGTCACATTAATTGATTGAGTTTTTTTATCTCGTGATCAAGTCTAACAGTGTTCGTCGACATTTTGGATTTGGTTGATCCATATGAGCAAGGTTATTTTTCCCAACCTGAGTTAGCTGTTCCAGTATATTTAAAATATTTTCATCACCAGTTGTATCCCCATCACCACTATCATTATCTTGAATTGGAGATAAATATATACATGATTTATGTAAATTGATACAGTTTCCATTACTTCTTATAAGAACTATTTTTAAACAATATCATACACAATATTCTGTTACGAATCATAATACATAATTACAAACTAGTAAAAATTTAACATAAATTGAAATTTTTTATACATATCTAATATTATAATTATAAAAATGGATTTTTTGGTGACATATTTAATCACAAATCCTCCAGAATGGTGTGTAAAGAAAATATGAATTGTCCTTAGCATATCCCTGGGGAGTGTTGAACCAGGTGCACAGTAAGGCATGTTGTCATGTACCAGGTTACTCTGAGTCACCTCCAAAACACCTTGTTGGATTTATTACTCATAGGTACATCCCTTCTAGAACCACCTCCACTTGTAATATCCATACATATATTTATTATCTAGGAATAAACATATAATATCTATATTACCAAAATTCTAGGATGTTATTCTACACTTATCATCAAATTTTATCTCTGGGTTATGTTCCCTAGTCCATTTTTTATAAATCCAGTTTCCAATGTTAATAAAAAACAAAATGATATCAACTGTAATGTCCTCGACTCCAGTCACCCAAAGTCAATACCTTATAATATTATATTGGTACATTATACAGGGAAACACATCCTAAAGGAGCAAATAGTTTATTAGTTTTGAAAAAATTAGATACAAAAATATGTTTTACCTTACATCATGAAATGAAAAAAAAACATAGTATCTCCATTAGTAACATTCATATCCTTTAGATTATCCCTACAAATAATCCATAATATATATCTTCGCATCCTAGAAAAAAATGAAACATAAAAAAGGGTAGAGCTTAGATACTCATTAAGGGTATATAATATAGAATAATTGTTTATAAATATACTTATAAGTAAGGGTATAAAATTGAGACACGAGAATTTTAAACATAACCTTGAGAATAATATGGAATCAATAAAAAAAATAATTACATATAAAAATTTGAATGGATATTCTACTAGTTGAATAATCTCATGTAATATTAATAAAAAATCTCATAATGAGGTAATTTATAATGTCGGACATCATAACCACATTTCCAAGGCCTCATTACAAGACCATACATGAATGGGTAAGATATTTGTCAAAACCCAAACTATTTTGTCTCATGATAATTACCGATGAATCAACGAGCTTTCATTAATCGGTCCCCAACCCGTATGGATTTCATTAAATGGTCCCCAAACCATAACTTACTATGTCCAATGTATTTCTCATATAAAAAGGGTGAAACATAACCAATAAAAACATTCATATTAAAACTGAAATACAAATTTTAATTCATTTACCATAAAACATGAATGGTATAAAATTAGAACATACACCATCAAATATATAATAAATCTTTAAATACAATATTTAATATTTTATCATAATTAAACAGCCTCAGTTAAACATACAATCCCACAAAGGATTTTGACATATATTAAAATAATATATTAAAAGAAATAAAATCTTCTAGAGAGAAATATCCTTTTTTGTTTAAATTATTTTAGAAAGGGGCCTGTAATTTTAAAAGAAAACATTTTTAGTGAAAATAATCTTATAATATTGTAAAGGAATATTCAATCATGTCGTAAAAGTTAAAAAAATTATTTCCTTATTTTGTCTAAAAGGTCATAAAGTACCTCATTCGGAAAATGATAGAATGATTTCCTTCAAAATATTTTATTAAAATGAAAACATGGTTAAAAATGAATTTTTACAATTTTATAAAATTAATAAGAATATTTTGAATACATTTTTAAGAAACATGGACTTGGATTATAAATATTCACACATAGATACTTATGTTTAAACAATCTTTGGTAGTAAGGAGATTGAAAAATTAACCTATACCTTGTACATTCTTTAATTGAGGGTGTGTTGACTTCCTATATAATGGTTAAACAATTTTATTATATCATAAAAGAACCATATCTGTATATATTATATCATATATTATCCTCTTATATTTTTTTGTACATAACAATTCATTATTACCATTTTTTCGGGTGTTAACTACTTTGTTTTCCTATCCATGTTTTGTTGTGTAAGTCATGTTTCTTAGGCATAGGATGTATTTTATTCATATCAAGAATGATATTTTGTTCATAAATATTATAAATATTATAAATTTTTATAATAATTATTTAATGGTTAATGTGAAAAATTATTCTCTTTGTGTCATGTAAATGGTAGGTCGTACATACGCACGAGCGATGATATCATTCACTTAATGGTTAAACGGTGGGGAATTAGATGGTATATTAATTATAAATAATCATTATAATTATCATGTCATTTTCATTATTTATATCTATTATACTCATCATTATTCCCATCCAAGTAATGTAGTGGGGGAAAATAAATTATACCATGGCGTGGAGACGGTAAGTCGTATGTACGCTTGAATGATGACATTGCTTTTTTTTCGTAAGATGGATAAAAAGAAGAACATGTTTGTCCCATAATCATAATAACATATAATTATATATATGATACTATAGTTATTAGTTTATTACAGAATATCATAGAAATAGGAAGTTGAAGAAAAAAATAATTTAATTGACTTTGTAAAACAATTACCTCTTCTTTTGTGGACTTCCATTGGATCTCCGCTTTGGGACACTAGGTATGGAATTTTTGGAATACCTAGATCTCTAGAAGTTAAAAAATAATTTAATAGGAGAATGGGGTAGGGTTTGGCTATAACAACCCAAAAATTCATTAATGAAAATTCCTCTTGGTCTATTTTAATGTCTTCTTATAGTTCTGTAAAATATATGCACTTATTTGGTTCTATGTTTTAGATTTTAAAATACCTCTATGAATTGTGACCATTGCTAATGTAGTCATCTAATAGTGATGACATGATTAGTTTAAATATAAGTCTTTAAGAAATCCAATTTACTCAGAAAAAGTATGTTATGGCCTCATCCAATAGGCTTGCCCCATATGAATCCCATTGGTCGGAGCTCAGAAAGAAGGTGCAGTCATTGGAATTCACCTTTGACCAATACTATGCCGAGATTGGAAACATTAAGCTCGAGCGGTATCGCCTACGAGAGAAGTGGAAGTTGATAGAGATTACCACTTGAGCAATGTTATCCATGCCACCCCAAGGGTCTATCACCATCGTGCACCTTAACCTAAGGACATATGTAGGTGTTTTTAGGGGTTATGTAACAATACCATAATAATACAATTATGTACATTATTACTGTATAGAGATATACATTATTTTTATTATTGTTACTTTGTAAATAGTTTTAAAGCAGAAATAGTATTTTTAGTTAATATTCAACTAAGAAATCTATTTTTATAAGTTAATGAATTTTTGAATTAAAAAATATTTTAATAATTTATTATTATTATTAAATTAATTTTTATTAAATATAAATTACAGTATTATTTTATGAATGCAATTGTTATTTTTATGAAGGATTGAAAGCTGTTTTTGTCGAAACCCATGAATTTTTTATAAATGTCGGTTTTTATTTGAAAAGTTCAAATTCACATATTTAGAAAATTATTTAGATAAAAGGAATATTATTTTTGGAATCAAGATGTCGAAATTATCCAATGGTGAATTTTTCATAATTTTCAATGACATTCAAATTTCTGGGTAAAAATTAAATACCGTTTAAATATATAATATGTTTTTTGACATCATAATGACCCAATGGTGATGTAATAAAATACAATAAAAGTTTGTTTCCTCCAATATATGTTTTACCATTAAAATAATGTGATTTTGTGTTTTTATTTATTTATTTTACATAGATGTAGTGGACCCGTCAAGGCTTATAAAATATTTTGTCCTTTTAAATTGTTTTCCTTGAGAGTGTGACTCGCCTCCACATAAGAAACCCTATTATTTTAAGAATTTAGGTCACTGGACATATAAAATATTTTTTTCCACCCCCATTGGAAAAACCCATTGGCAAAAACTAGGGTTTGGACTGTGGTTTTGATTAGTTTGATGTGTGGTGTCCCAAACCTAAATAATGAAGAATTCCCTCTCATTTCCTATATAAACCCACCAAATCTCCCACTTACTCTTCACTCGAAGCATTTTGTGTTCATAAAACCTCTTCACTACTCTCTCTATAATCCTACCAAGGTTCCACTAGCTCCCAAAAGGCTCTCTCAAGCCTCTCCCAAGACTTTGGGATCACACTTCCATGCAAGGGATTTCTTCCTTTCTAAATTTTGTCCAGGTTTCTTTATATTGTTATATCCTATTACATTAAATTAAAAATGTTGTGGTATGATTTTCACCTCCCCCATAATTCCATCATTAGGTTTTAATAATGATATATTCCCTTTCTAACTCATTAAATCCTCCCATGTACACCCGTTACCATGCCGAAATTCCGTAAGAATTTCACTCTCTTCATTTACATTCAAGATTTTTTTTATTACATATCTATATTCCATTAAATTTGTTGGGAAATGTATCTATATGACCCCCCTTACTGTACATTTCATTCACATATTATGAGACACCCATTTCTCTCTCATCGACAATTTTTATGAATTCTTATGTCACGCCGTTATGCTGCTGAAATTGCACCGTGTTTTTCCAAGCTAAGATGCTTGTGTAGTTAAGACCATACCCATGTCTCTATCAAGGGTATTAAACTTATCCACATATACATATTGAATGGTAAATTCATTTATTTATTCCATATTCCTTAATTTTTGAATAACTTATGATTTTGACTGATTCCATGTTGTATGATCCATATGGCACACTTATGCATGAAATGAAATGTTTAAGAAGGGTGCGCCCTAATAGAACTCCAATGCATTGGGTAAAGTATATTATCATGATACTTCATGTGCAATGAGTGTTCCCTCATGATAATTCAAGTAATACCAGGGTTTACTTGTGCTTTATGTACATTGAGGATTTACTCATGTTCCATGTGCAATGAGCCTTGGCTCATGCTAATTCCATGTTATGTTTTTTTGAAAAGGTCCCTTGACAAAAAGGCCAAGGCTAATATTCATAAAAGAAAAATGTTACAAGAGAAGAATAAGTGGGGAGTTATTACAATCAGCCTCATAATGATGGATCAGGACCACATGAAGCGAATCTAACCAGGTAAGAGGCTTACCAACTGCTATATTAGTGAGGCCATCCGCAACCATATTCACCTCCCAATAAACATGAGTGATGATAAAGTTAAGACTCATAAGGTTCATCATACATTACATACACTTTACAGCAATCCCCCAAGAGATATGAATCTCACCATTTCTGATGTCCTACACAAGAGTTCAAGAGTCAATTTCCAGCCATATATTATTCCAACATTTAATTTTAGAAAATGAGATAGCATGAATTATTCCAAGAATCTCCACCTCAAGTGGGATAGTCACACCACTATTTCCATAAAAACATCCCTTAATAGAGTCTTCATGCATCCTAAATATTGCACCACACCCTTCTGGTCCCAGATTTCCCTTTGCTGCACCATCTGTATTCACCTTAATCCTATGTAGAACAGGAGGCAACCAAAACACTTCGAAATTCCCCAAAGAAGGTCGGAAATTTCCCTGAACACCCAGGTTTTTCATCACAATAAAATCGTGAATACTATTGCCACATCTCCATGTTATAATTTCCACGCCTTATCATTCCTTTATTTTCATTTTTCAATTGTGATCCATTGATATGACTATTGTCTAACATGTACTGTATTACCCATGTTATTCAATATTTATTCCCTTACTGGGCTTTAAGATCACACTTTTCTTATGCATGTCCTCATGTTATCCCATGCAATGCTAATTACGAGGGAATTTAGTGGTCATTTAAAGTGAGTTTTCAATAAAGATGTTATGTTTCATGTTTTAAGTTGTTATGTAATGTTCCTTAGCCCCAAAGACACTAGACCTCTCGATCTTCCATGTTATATCAAGTAAAGAGTTTATGTAATAAATCATGCTTATGTGTGTAATAAAAGTAGGGTTGTTATAGTTTGTATGAGAGGAAAGGTTTAGTTATTTTTAGGATTAAGATTATAAATCCCTTGTAAATCCTTAGAGACAAGACTATGTATAAAAACACCACTATGTTTTGGTGAATATAGTGTAAGTGGTTTATCAAGAAAATACATCCCTGTATAGATACGAGCAGGTAGAGGCGGCTCTGGCACAGTTTTACCTAAGAGTTAAAACACCGACAAGGAGTTTCGGGCTTGACCCAGGATATCCTGGTACATGACAATAGGCCTTACTGCACTCTTGGTTATGACCCACCTGGGGGATATGAATTGGTAAATTCACAATCTTAGTATGAAATATTATTAAGGGAATTAAAAAAAATTCTCCTAAGAGTATATGTTAGTATGAAGATCATGGATAACATAGATTCAAGCCTATAGATTCAAAAGTTAAGGAAATAAAACCTATTTATAAGCCATATATTTTTTCCATGGATTACCCTTTATGTGTTACCCCTAAAATTCCTTTTATTCCAGGTAATGTCCGATAATAGAAGTACTCGGGCTAAAAACCGATGTGAAGATCAATGTGATGAATCTACTAATTAGATGCCCAATCCGATGGGAGCGGGAATCGCAAACTTTGTCACGATTCTCTCTTAATTAACTAAAAATTTTAATAGAAACATAGGTTAAGAGGAATGTTCAACCCCCCCCCCCCCAAGAAAGAAAAAGTCACTATAGAGAGCTTCATGAGACAAAGGCCTCCTACATTTAATTGATCATTAGATCCCTCAATTATCGAACAATAGATCAACTCCATTGAAAATATCTTCTCTATATTTCAATGATCCAAACAAGAGAAATTTCTGCTGGATGCTTATCGTATGGAGGGTGAAGCTGATCAATAGTGGACGTTGATAAAAAAAATGAAGCCTGAGGAGGAGATCGAGGGGTTGGAATTGAAGGATTTCCTAAAGATTTTTTTGATAATTATTTTCCACGCACCCTCTAGCTTAATATGGAAACGTACTTCCTTCCCATCAAGAAAAAAGATAATGAATCCATAGAAGCATATGGGGAAAACTTCACAAGTCTTGCACAATACACCTTCGGCTTTGTTGTTACCCCTGAATGCAAGGTTGACTGATTCGTTGTTGTGCTGAAACCTTGACTGTGGAAAGACCTCGTGATCCATGACTTCGACAACTATGAGAAAATTTTATGATATTCCATCAAGGTCAAAATAGAGATTGGAAAATCTAAGGGGTATAACGGGGATAAGAATCCTAAGGTGGATTTCAATTTTGAAAGTCTGATGGATAAATCAAACGGTGCTAAGAAGATCCAGCACCCCACCTACCAAGGGTGTGGAATGAAGCACCCTAGAAATTGCTTGAAGGGGACGAGGAAATTCTTTAGGTGTGGAAGAGAAGGAAACCTAGCTATTAACTACTGACATGAGAAAGCCACGACTATGATAGAGGAGATGAACACTATTTTCAAGTCTCTATGCATTGTTCATTTCTTCAACTGCAATGAACTAGGGCATCTTGCAAAGCAGTTCCCTTATCCAAGGGTTTTCAAAGGTAACCAATAACCACCAAGGCATCAAGGGAGTGCTTTTACATCACTACCACCGAAGTAAACCCTTAAAATTAAGTGGTTATAGGTAATATAGTTACTCATTCAAGAATAGTGTACATACTATTTGATTCAAGTTCTAGGCATTATTTCATATCCTGAAAGATTAGTATAATAATCCCAACACCACCACAAATCATGGAAGTAAAGATATCGGTGAGTATGAGAAATGAGGTAATCATTGCATCCCATGAATATAACTCTCCCACTATCATAATCGGTGGATTGAACTTCCTAGCGAACATCATCATACTCCCTTTGGGGGAAGTTTATGTAATTATTGGTAGGGATTGACTTTCCCTATATTGAGCCAACATAAATTTCCATGAGAGGGAAATCACTCTCTATGTGAATAATCGACCCCCGATTCTATACAAGTGCAAGGAAGAAGATGAATCTTCTTTAGCTCCATCATCTCAAGTTTGGATATTAATGCCTTATGAGCATGAATATCTAGCTCATATGACTGAGTCAAAGTTGGCAACCATCCTTTATGACATGCCTATTATGGGGGAATTCGTAAAAGTTTTTCCTAAGGAATTGTGTCTTCCTCCCAGAAGAGATGTTGATTTCTCAATTGATCTTTTACCTCGGGCATTTCCATTATCCAAGAATCCATATATAATGGATGTTTTGGAGATTGAGGAGCTGAAGAAACAAGTAAAGGAGAATCTAGATAAAGGGATTATATGCCAAAGTGCTTCACCATAGGGTGGACCAGTCCTCTGTATCAAGAATAAGGATGTGTCAATGCCCCTCTACATCGATTATCATGAGCTTAAAAAAATCAGGATAAAGAACAAGTATCCTCTCCCATGAATTGATTACTTGTTCGATCAGCTGCATGGAACACACTACTACTCCAAGGTAGATTTGTGGTCAGGATATTATCAACTAAGGGTGGAGAAGGAATATATCCCCAAGATTTCTTTTCGTAAAAGGTATGAACACTATGAATTCATAGTAATACCATTTGGACTCACGAATTATCCAAAAAACATAATGGACTTGAAGAATAGAGTCTTTAGAGATTACCTCGAAAACTTTGTGGTAGCCTTTATAGAATATTTTATAATATACTCCAAAAACATGGAGGATCATGAGGAGCATCTAAGATCAATACTAGAGACCTTGTGAAAGGAGAATCACTATGAAAAGTACAGTAAGTGTGAGTTCTGGTTGAAGGAGGTCTCATTATTGGGCCATATCATCACAAGAAATGGAATATCTATGGATGCCTCAAAGATAGCTGCAATAGAGGGATGGCTGAGCCCATCATCATTAACAGATATCTGTAGCTTCTTGGGGTTATCTAGATATTATCGACAATTTGTGAGAAAATTTTCATGATATTCCAACCATCTTACCCAGTTAACATGGAAGGGAGTAATGATTTCTTAGAGTGATGAATGTGAAGAAAGATTAAATGTGTTGAAAAGGAGGCTTATCACTATGCATGTTCTCACTTTACCCATAAGTGGATAACTTTTTGTGGTATCTAGTGATGCATCGAAGAAGGGCTTGGGATATGTGTTGATGAAAAATGACAAATTCATTTCTTATGCATCAAGTCAATTGAATGTTCATGAGAAAAATTATCCAACACATGATCTTGATTTGGATGAAATGATCTTCCCTTTAAAATTTTGTAGCATTATCTCTTTGGGGAGAAGTGTGAAATATATACAGAACACAAAATCCTCAAGTATATATTCACATAGAAAGAGTTGAACATGAACCAACGAAGATGGTTAGAGGTGATCAAAGACTATGACTGCTAAATCCATTACCACCCTAGGAAAGTGAAAAAGGTGGAAAATGCTCTATGTAGAAAGGACCCAATGATTCTATCATTTATGAGAATTGAGAAGGATCTAATCTACTTAGATTTAATGAATATTGACATGGGATTCATAATAAAGGTAACATCATCAAGACATAAACAAATGATTTCTCAACCATATCTTTTGGAAATGTTAATGGATGCTCAAAAGGAGGATGTGGGAATTCAGAAGAAAGAGGAAGCAATCAGAATAGGGAAATACTTGGAGTTGAACATTAATGAAGAATGAATTGTGAGATTTGGGAAAATACTATGTGTTCCATCAAGTCTGGAGATAAATAAGTAACTTTTCGATGATGCAAATGGTTCAAATTTATTTATTCACCAAGGAAACACAAAGATGTATCAAGTTATATTAGTGTATTATTGGTGGGCTAATATGTAGAAGGAGATCACTGAGTATACATCAAAGTGCCTGTTTTTTCAGCAAATGAAGGCAGAGAGGCATAAGTCTAAAGGGATGATGCAACCATTTCCCATACGAGCATAGAAATGGGATAAAATCCCTATGGAAATGTCACTGGACATCTGAAGACATCCAAACTAAACAATGAAATCAGGATTGTTGTGGAATTCCTTACAAAGTCTACACACTTTATTGCAATTCGGGAGGATTTCTCATGAGATCAACTGACACAGATATATATCAGGGAAGTGGTAAGGTTGCATGGAGTACCACTATCTATTATATGCGATCGAGATCCAATATTCACCTCTATGTTTTGGAATTGTCTTCAACATTCTCTAGATACTGAAATGAACTTTAGTACGACCTATCATCCTCAAAATGATGGCCAATCTAAGTGAACTATTCAGACACTAGAAGATATGTTAAGATCATGTTAAATTCACTTTAAAGGAGGCTCTGATCAACATCTTCCTCTAGTTGAATTCTCTTATAATAACAGTTTCCACTCAACCATCCAAATGGCACCTTATAAAGCGCTATATGAGAAGAGGTGCAGAACACCAACATGTTAGGATGAAGTCGGTGAGCAGAAGCTATTAGGACCAAAAATGGTTGAAGAAATGGTGGAGAAGGTGAAAACCATTTTGCAGCATATTAAGGAAGGCCAAAGTTGACAAAAAAGTTATGTAGATAACCATCAATGGGACGTTGAGTTTACAGTTGAAGACATGGTATTTCTATGCATATCTCCATGGAAGCAGGTCAGGAGGTTTGGAAAGAAGGGGAAGTTAAGTCCTAGGTACATAGACCCCAACAAGGTTCTTGATCGTGTCAGGGTTGTAAAGGAGGTGGCGTCATTGGACTTCACTCTTGACCAAGACCAAGTTGAGCTTGAATACGTTATGCTCGATTAGAACCGCCTATGAGAGAAGTGGAAGTTGATAGAGATTACCACTAGAGTAATGTTATCTGATCCACCCCAAGGGTATATCACCATCATTCACTTTACCCTAAGGTCTTATACGGGTGTTTTAAGGGGTTATGTTACAAGACCGTAGTACTACGATTGTGTACATTATTCTTTTATAGATAATATACATTCATTTTATTATTGTTACTTTGTAAATAGTTTTTAAATCACAAATAGTATTTTTAGTTAATATTCAGCTAAGAAATATATTTGGATGAATTAATGGATTATTTAATTGAATAATATTTTAATAAAATATTATTATAATTACTAAATTAATTTTTATTAAATATAAATTATCATATAATTTTATGAATGAAATTGTAATTTTTATTAACGTTTGAAAGCTAATTTTGATAAAACCCATGGATTTTCGATAAATATCAGTTTATATTTGAAAAGTAAAAATTAAAATAGTTATAAAAGTATTTATATAAAATGAATATTTTCTTTGGAATCAGGATGTAGAAATTATCAAATGGTGAATTTTTCATAATTTTCAGAGACTGTCGAATTTTTGTTTAAAAATTAAATACCATTTAAATGTATACTGTGTTTTATGACATCATAATGACCCAATAGCGATGTAATAAAATAATATCAACATTAAATTAGGCCAATATATGTTTTACCATTAAAATAATCAGATTTTGGTTTTCTTTGATTTATTTTACAAAGCATTAGTGGACCCTTCTGGGCTTATAAATCATTTTATCTTTTTAAATTGTTTTCCTTGAGAGTGTGACTCACATCCACATAAGAAACCATATTATTTTAAGAAGTTAGTCCATTGGAATGATAAAATATTTTTTTCCACTACCATTTGGAAAAAACCACGGGCAAACACCATGGGCTGGATTGGGGTTTTGATTTGTTTAATGTGTGGTGACCTAAACCTAAATAATAAAAAATTCCATCTCCTTTCCTATATAAACGCACCCAAGTTCCCACTTCTTCTTCACTCAAAGCCTTTGGAGTTCATCCAAAATCTTCCATCCTCTCTCTATAATCCTCCCAAAGCGTCACAAGCTCCCCATAAGCCTCTCTCAAGCCTCTCCCAAGCATTTGTGATCACACTTCCTAGTTAGGGATTTCTTCACTTCTAAATTTTGTCCAAGTTTCTTTATATTGTTATATACTTTTACTTTAAATTAAAATTGTAGGGGTATGATTTCACAAATCCCCCATACATAGATCTTCATTTTTTAATAATGATATATCACCTTTCTCTCTCATTAAGGCCTCCCATGTACACTCGTTACCATGCCAAAATATAGTAAACAATTTCTCTCTCCTCGTTTTACATTCAAGCAATTATTTTGTATTATGTATATAAACTACATTACAGTTGTTGGTACATGTATCTATATGACCCTCCATACTGTCCAATTCAAGGAAATATTATTTGACACCCATTTCTCTCTCATCAACCATTTTGATGATTTCTAATGTCACACCGTTATGCTGCTAAAATTACAGTGCGTTTTTCCAAGCCAAGATCATTGTGTAGTGAATACCATACCCATGTCTCTATCAAGGGTCTTCACATATATGAACATATACATATTGAATGATACTTTCCCGTATTTATTCCACATTATTTAATGGTGGAATAAATTATGATGTTGATTGATTCCATGTTATAGGATCCATGTGGTACACTTATGCATGAAATGAAATGTTTAAGAAGGGTGTGCCCTAATAGCGCTCCAAAGCATTGAGTAAAGTATAGTATCATGATACGTGATGTGAAGTGAGTATTGAATCATGATAATTCAAGTGCAATGAGGGTTAAATCGTGCTTCATGTGCAATGAGGATTTACTCATGTTCCATGTGCAATGAGCCTTGGCTCATGCTAATTCCATGTTAAGTGTTGTTGTCACATCTCCATGTTATGATTTTCAGGCTTTATCATGCCTTTATGTTCATGTTTCTCTTGTGCTCCATTGATTTTACTATTGTCTAACATGTATTGTATTCCTCATGTTATTCCATGTTTATTCACTTACTGGGCTTTATAGCTCACCCTTTTCTTAGGCATGTCCTCAGGTTATCTCATGTAATGCTAAGTACGAGGGAATGTAGTGGTCATGTAAATGAATTTTTCAATAATGATCTTGTGTTTCATGTTTTAAGTTGTTATGTAATGTTCCTAAAACCCAAATACAGTAGACCTAATGATCATATATGTTGTATCAACTGATGATTTTCTATAATAAATCATATTTATGTGTGTAATAAAAGCAGGGTTGTTATATTGGCCTAACAAGACGACTTAAGGTGGTGTGAGTAAGTGAGGAAGGAGGCAACTTTTATAGGAGAGGGAAGGGAAAATCATGCAATCATTTGAATACAAAATTAATATAAATTTATTTTTGATTTTAAAATAGATCCAAAGTTAGTTAGTTTTAAGCTAATATGAGGATGTTTTGAATCTAAACCAATGATTTTAGACAATTTTATGTCACAAAATTAACATTATCTTTTAGATTTAACCCTTTGTTAAAACCTTTAACTCTTATCTTGAAAACATTGATTTATACTCTTAAGGGTTAATATAGTTACTATAAAATTCAAAACAAACCCCAAGTCGATCATTGTGGGAATATTTAACCTTATTATAAATTTTTGGATGAAATATATTTTTTTTTAAATTTTATATCATTTAATAAAATATTATTTAATTTAAAGTACCATTTATGTAAATTCTTATACTATTTATTGTTTGTATTTTTACAAATATCCTAACAACATGATAAATTCTAAATAGCACTTATAATATATCTATAAGATGTCTAAGTTGTCTAATTTTTTTTATTACATTAATTATGTAAAATTATATTTGTTTTTTATATTTTTAATATCATTTATTTTACATTTCCCTAAATTAAACAATTACTACATCATTATTATACAT
The DNA here is from genome assembly GCA_963277665.1 of Viscum album. Classification (NCBI taxonomy): domain Eukaryota; kingdom Viridiplantae; phylum Streptophyta; class Magnoliopsida; order Santalales; family Viscaceae; genus Viscum; species Viscum album. The sequence goes on from OY728123.1 coordinate 676,595,863, forward strand.
TCCATTAATTAACTTATTTCTTCCCCAAATATTAAAAATAAAATATCATGATGAATACCAATTTATTAAATTATATATGTATATTTATAGTATAATTTTTTGTTATATGGAAACCTATATTAAAAATTAATTAGTTATAAACATTATGAGTATAAAATTTTTAACTTTTCTTTAAATAAAATATAATAAAATTCTTATTCATACCCAAGTGGCTTAAAAAGATCATAATTTAGGGCTAAATTTGATTTTTATTGAAACCCACTTATAAATTTAAATTAATAAAAGTGATATGGTGACTTTTAAATAGTATAATATTGTATTTACCTTTAATTACCTGATTTACCCTTAACCACAGTAAATATTCTTTTTTACTAAAGTTACGATTCACAAAAAAAACTTAATTTGATACTATTAGACTCTAAATATCATCCTAATTAAATCCATGTATGTTTATTTTTAAAAAATTTACTCAAAGGGGTGGCTAAATTATGTTTAACACTAATTTGGTGAGAAGGATGGAACAAGAGATGTTTAAATATTTAATAGGTTTTCATATCTAATTTTAATATAAAGTGTTTCCAATGTCCAAAACTGGATTAATATATTTATTTTTGATTTACTTTTACTTTTAAAAATCAATTTAATATACAATAATTATTTAAATGAAAAATTCTATTTTTAACTACAATGCAATATTTTTCACTATTCATCAGAAAATGAAACCTTTCTAAAAAATAACAAAAATTCACTATATGACAATTGTGATATTCTGAATTCTGTGATGAAGAATATTTTAAAAATTAACCTTTATATATTTCATAATTTTGTTAATACTATTCAGAACTTCCTTTTAAACGACTAGTTTGATAGATCATTGTGCGCTCGATTTTGGTGTTATGTGCAGTGCAAGATATTAACTTTACTTAAAAAGAAACATTACATGGAATCTTGGGGTGTTACAGAAGTTATCATGAATAAATATTAATAATATATTTTTAAAGGTAAATAACTGAAACAAATTCCATTTAAACAATAACATGATCATAATATGGATGGAATAGTTGATGATCAAATAAAGCCATATACATAATCAGATGATCTAGAAACATATCCATGGATATTATAACTAATAAAAAATCACATAGATATACATAAATGATATCATAATTAGGGAATGCATAATTCTGTACATTTGAAACATACTCTCAAGACCTTTCACAAGACTGTTTAAATATATTGGTAAAAACACATTTAACTTGGAAAATGATTTTTCTAATGAGACCCACTAATGAATTTATTGGTTTTGTAATTCTAGGACCCACCACACATATAATAATCCCAATTCATTATTTATATAAATGGGGTAAAACATAAAAAACATAAATATTTTTATTGAAAAACTAACTTACAAAATGTTAAAACTTACACCAATCGTTAAAAAAATCATAAACCATATAATGTAAAATGGTGAATGGTAATAAAACCAAATATCCCCAATCAAAATGATCATAAACCATCCAAAGTTATAATAATTATGGTATCATTACATCATATACCAATTATATCATATGTTTAATAAATCCATTCCATTAATGAAATGAATTACTGTAAAAATTTCATTAAAACATTTTTGAGGAAAATAACATTTTCAAGTATGGAATATTATTAAAAATAAAAGTTGAAAAAATATTTCAAAAACAAGTTTCTCCTAAAGTAAAATTTTATAATTTTAATCAAAAATTTAAAACATTGAGTTTTCATGAAGTTGGGAAATTCTTTTCATGTCGTAATTGTTAAAACAGAGATTCCTTTCACATTTTTGATAAAAGCCAAACAAGGCTTATTTTGAAAATGAAATTAAAATTACATTATAAAAAATTTATTAAAAATTAAAATTGGTAAATTAAAGTATTTAATAAATCATTTGGAAACTATAAAAAATAATTTTGAAAATAATTTTTTAAATCATGGATTTTAATGAAAAATGATTTTCAACCGAAAAGAGAAATAATGTCAAAGTTTCTTAGAAACATTTTCTCAATAATTTTTCGTCAAAAGTAAATAACAAATTGTATTATTACTTAATAAATTAAATAAATTAACATATTAGAATAAAATATTTCTATTTTAAGATAAAAATATCATATAATTCTACCATGTAACCCTTAAACAAAAACAATCCCGAATAACGATGAGATTCTGAAATCAACATTTACCACTTTGGTAACTTTTGAATCATAAGCCTCATGAAATAAATAAATGGAAGGAAACATTATATACCATTAATAAAAATATATTCACGATATAACATATCTAATATTGTAGTGTATGCACCTCAAAAAGGAATAAGTGGTGAATATGATGTATGCCTCACAAAAGTTAAAATAAGAAGAGAAGCCCTTATCTCGGGTCCTATTTCATTCATACATGTTTAAAAAAAACTATAATAAATATATGATTATTATAAATCAATTAAATAAACATAATAATATATATAATACCAAATATGATTTACCTATATTATTTTATAATGCATTTAATAATATTTATTTGTTGACATCACATTTTCATGTGATAATTTCATTTTTTAGGTTTGTTTGGTTCAATAATTTTGGTCCTTTTAATTTGATCATGGCCCAATATTATTCTTAGTGTTTAATATTATTTAAATATCATATAAATTAATTATATTTTTAATTATATTAACCATGAACGATAGAGATAGAAAATTGAAAACACCATTCAAGGATAAGGTAAGACGTACATATGCATGAATGTTGATTCAATTTTCTCAACAGATGGATTGAAATGAAAATAAATGTTAATTAAAATTTAAAAAATCATTATTATCTTATATATATAATTTATATAAATAAAATGAATCATTATTATTGTCCATGTAAAAATAAAATGAAAAACAATTCACATTGCTACATGGTGGCGGTAGTCCACACATACTCAAGATCAACATTATTATTTTCCCATTGACTGGAAGGAAAGAAGTTAGATGTGATATTATATTTATTTAAGTATTTATATGTCATAAATATCACATATATTCATTAATTTTAACCTTAATTCCTTCCATGTAATGAGTAAGTGAAAAATGAATCACATCACTTCAAGAGGTGGTAGTCCGCCGTACACACGAGTGATGTTGACGTTTACCAAAAAAATTGAAAGTGAAAATGTATATGTGATATAATAATTATAAAATAATAATACTTTTATAAATATTATATAAATAAATTAAATTGATCATTTTATCCATCCTTTAAAGGTAGTGGTGGAAAATGAATTATATAAATTTGTGTGGCGACAATCTTCCATAAACAAGATTGACGATTTCATTTCCCATTTTTTTAAAGTAGAGATGAATATGGGTTATTAAAAAAAATAATAAAATATACATTCATATAGGATAATTTTTTATTATATTATTATATTTTAATAATATTTCAATGAGATGGATGAAGAAATAAAACAAATACTCACATTTAAGAATTTTACCTCATCTTTAGAGATCATCTTTATGTTTATACCTAAAGCCTTCTTAGGAGAGATTAATAATAAATATATGGCCTATATTATATAGTTAGGGAAGTAATTAATATATTTTGGTAGTGTTTTTACAAACCAAATTATTTTTGAAGTGTGATGGTATGAGAGTTAGTTGCCTTCTGAAAGGGGGGACACATGGATTTGTTTGAAAAGATAAAGTGATAACCACACTTTTATCATGAAAAAGATAAACAAATGTGTATTAGATTAATAATATATGTGATAAGGTATATATATTTCCATAAAATTGGTTTGGACATGTTTTAGGAAAATTTTAACCCATATCTTCTTTGTTTAATCACTACTAAACCCATTTTACCTTTACCATGACTTTTAATTTTTATTGTTTTCATTATTAATTGTGGTCATAAATTATGTTTAAATTATTATATAATATAATTTATGATGATTCAAAATATTTTATCTATATTTTAAAATTCTATTCAAATATTTTCTAGAATTCAGTTTAATATAAAATCCACCGATGTGTCGAATAAAGATTTTTTTCAAAAGAAAAACATTAACAAGTTTAAAAATATTTTATATCAGAATTCAATATTACATTGATTTAAATTTAATAAATAAGTTATATTTTAATTTGAATTATTTAACTTTTAAAGAAATTTAAAATATAATTTAACCATTTAATTTTTTAAAATAAATGATTGTTTTCAATAAAAAATGTGTTTTTTCAATATTCATAATGTTTATTATTATTTTCAGAAAAATCCAAAATATTCACGAAAATATAATTTTAATATATAGAAATTAAAAAATAATTTCTTTCCAAATAATATGACTATATTTGGTAAAAATTAGTTTGAAATTATGTGAGTAAAGTGCAACTAAACATCCTTAAAAACATTTTTTAAGAAATAATTTCATTTTATTTTAAATGATTGTTATTTTATTTGTAATGAATAGATAACCATTGAAGTTATTTTATACACGTGTAAAGAATATAATTTACATAATTTATTTATTCCTATTAATACCTTCGAACATAATGGCTTGGTTATAATGGTCATGTTTAAATAATAATATTTTAATAGATTTTTGCATTTCATTTAAACTTGGTGTTGTGTACATCAGAAGCTACCAATGAGACTGAATTTATTTAAAAAGAAGTATATATTAACATGTCATGGTGTTACATTATATTATAATCTTGATTCCTTCTTTCATATATTCTATCAAACATGATTTTCCTCTTTTAAAATCAAAGGTTGTTACAAGTTGGACAACTTTTCAATCTGTCATTCCCTCAAATAAATTGATGGAAAAAAATATAAAAACAATATTAAAGGTAAAAAAAATACACATAAAATTTACTTGATTTTTCCACACTGGGAAACATCCAATGATTATAAAAATATCTCACTTCTAATGTACCAGAATACACCATTATACACCAATTGGTGCATATAATGTTTATGTACTGGTCACTCTATAAAAGGATAAACAACTCATACACAATATTTAGGGATCACTTACAGATTTACCAAGATCTAAATCTAATTCATTCTACTCAATTAAATAAGTAAAGGAATTACTGAATTGTTTTTTGATCATGCATGTCTCTTCATTATCAGTATTATAAAATAGAAATAAAGTATAACATCCTCATTTTAGTCTGCCCCAATGTCTCCATGCCAAAGGGTTTCATGTGACCATAGGTATGTCTAACCATATATTTGATAATATTAAATATAAGTAAAAATATGATGTATCATGTGGGAATACTAAAACCTCCAGTATTAGTCAATAAAATAACATTCAATAAAAAAACAATCCATAATAACTATGATATTTTTGTGAAAATGATGTAAATACACTAAGAATAAAACAATAAATTAATCATAAATCCATTCTATAAAAAATTTAACTCATATAAGTCACACAATAATATATCTATTAAAACATTTACTAATGTATAGATATAAATCGAAAATGATAAATTAAAAGTAAAATAATCAACCACTATCTTTTCCCTTTCCTCAAACATATATCCCTAACCACACTAAGCTATCAAAATTCATCAACATGTACTCAATCCACTTCCAAAATTTCTTTCTAAACATATGTTTTATATATGCACTAAATTTCCTGTACAGGGTGTGATCTTAAACATATTACTCCACCACTAATGGAGTCCCTAGTAAATACTAGTATATTTGTGAATGAATGAACTAAATAAAAAATGACACATAATTCCACTTGAAACTCTTGATACACTACTGGGTAATAAATAATTCACCCTAGCTATTTATTGACAACTAATTCATCCAATGATGGAATTGGAAAATAATACCATTTTCTGAACACACATAGGGAATGAATAATCTATCAAACATTATCTCATAAGATCAGTGAATGAGATACCATTATGTAATTATCAAGGATAAATGAGGCATTACTAACTCACTAAAAATTGTGAACAATTTATCACCAGACCCATTTATAAAGGTGAAAGATGCACCACCAAAACCTTAACAGATAATGAGGCATCACCTATTCAATGATATATCAGTACACTAATAAGGTAAATGATATATCACAAGTTCAATTATCTATCATCAAAAAATAACATTGTGAATGATGCATCACTAGGTGAATTATGCATCACAACACAATCATATGATGGATGATATGTCACCGGGTGAATGATTCATCACCATAAAAAAACATGGAGAATGATGTATCCTTAATGAATGATGGATAAGCAAACAATAATAGATTGGATGGTACACCACTAGGTGAACAATTCATCACGATTCAATATTAGGATAGATGAAGTATCTCAAGGAGAATGATTCACCCCCATACTATCAATAATGGGGGATGTTATTCCACTAAGAAAAACATCGATAAGTAAAAAAATTCACCATATAAATACACATTATGTGAATGAGAAATCCCTTCAAGAAATATAATGAAAAGTGAAAATAAATTATCAATGTAAACATAAGAATTAGAGAAGTTGATATATGTCCATTGTGAATGATATTTAACTTTAAGCATTTCTTTAACCAAACCTGAGTTATTCATTAGACAACCCATATAGATGATGCGATATTCCTTGGAGAGGATTTTGTCAATGCCTAACCTCCCTTAAAATGATTCAAGATCCCTCATAACTACCCATAACATTAATGTTCTACTATTATAGGAGCTTATGATAGTAATTATTAATCACAATGCTATCTCAACCCTTATCCTAACCAGTATGTGAGTGTCTATTATCATGGGATACCCATAGAATTAATGAAATACTTATAATTATTGTTAAGGACAATAACACCCCTCATTGTTCAATATTATTTGTTTTAGGATTCTTTATAAATTCAAGTGAAAATCCTCACCCAGGTGATCAACACATAAGGATTTGGGAAGAAATCAAGATTCGTATAGCTTATACTTATTTCTTATCAAATAGAAGAATACTATTTTTTCCATAATAGGTCACTCTTTAATATACATGAGTACCAATACACTATATGACTATACCCATTCCATCCAAATAATTACCCATAGACATCACTCTAGGTGAGCATTATATATATAATTATACCACCATAGGTTACACAAAGAAAAAGATATATGATTGACACTATCTTGGGGTTCCAATTACCCTTTTGTTAATTCACTCACATGGTATAAAGAGTAATATTATATTTATTAAATAATGATTAATTCTAGAGGACATGATAGGAACCCAACATAGATACCAGGCATTAATTCTAAGAAGGGAAACCATTAATTATTTACATTCAGGTCACACACCCACTTACCTAGGCTTACTACTCATACAATATATGCACAACTATATCATATTGTAATATTAGGCACCACATACATTAAGTGGGGATTTTTTCCCTAATAAAGCATGATTCTTGGACGACCAAGCTTTAATAATCCATCTTTAGGCATTGAATACATCCACAAGGACATATCACCATTAATGGTAAACTTAATTTAATTATCAATAAATTATAATTGATTATCACACATAATCAATATTTATTCAATTGGTCCTAAATGTGGTTAAACTCATTGGGTGACATATCATCATCGATACCTCATCCAATAGGGTGTGATCTATTCTCAGGGAATCTTTGGGCCCACATTCATCCAAATATCCAATAATCGACACTAAAAAACACCCATATAAATCAAAATATGGTTAACAATGAAAGGACATTGGGGATAATGAATTATCTCAATTGAAAGTGTATTAAAACATGTGTGTTCATCATTATAGAGCCACCTCCTCAATGAGGAAGGAAACCAGGTCCATTCCACGTGAATCCATGGACGAATAAGAGAGAAATAGGGGAAGAAAGGGATGTCAGATCTGTAACATCCTATAAATATTTTTTAATTAACAAATGAACTATAATTTATAAAAATAATGTTATGAAATATTTTTATAAAACAATGCAATTTATTTCAATTGAAATGAAATTTTTTTACTTTAATTTTTATTATTTATCAAAATTTCACATTTTAAATACAGTACAACATAATAAAATAATATAAATTAATTATTCTTTTATGAATTAAAGTATCATGAAATAATATTTTCTAATATATTTTTTAATAAAAAATAATAAAAGGAAATATATTATTATAAATTTTGTTTAAAAGAAACATAATATTATATATTATATATTTATGAATTTTTTTATAACAATAAATTATTTTTATAATTAACTATACTAGTTTTTTATTTTATAAAAAAATGAAATTAAATTAGTATGATATTTTTGAGAATTCATTTTTTGAAATACTTAAGTATAAATATTTAAATTATATAATAAAAATGAAATTATTTAAAAATCATTGTTACTTTTTATTTTTTATTTATTATATATACATATTAAAATTTATGATCATATTAGTATATATATATATATATATTTTTTATATTAAAAAAGTAAAATCAAAATGTATAATAAAATGAAATTGGTTAATGGAATTGGGAAATAGGTAGGTGATTTTTGGGATCAGATAAACTGAATGATCCAGGTAGGTTGAGTGCTGATCCTTCTTTTAGATTCAAGGATACACTTGAGGTTTGTATCAGATGATGTCTTTGACTGTGAGATAAACCTTGAGTACAGAATCGAGTTCAAAGTAAGATGGATTTTGAGGAGTCGTTGGCCATCACCATGTGAGAAGCATGGTCGAGCGAGGTTTAACCTTTCTCGAATGAACATAGGGTTTTATTTTGAGTCTAGATCGAATTTTTCCAAGTTTCATTGGCCAGATCATGACTACCAAGGTTCTTCTAATATGGTATTGAGGGAAATGGACTTTTATCTTTCATGTTCCCTTCAGTTTCCTATTTTCATAGGTAAGATTTTATCTAAACCTTCTTGTTTTGGTTCGTTAAGCCCATAGTTTTGTAACTATGTCATTACTCTATCATTGTCCAAACATCAATGATTTTTTGTTCATATTTGAAATATTTTATCGATTTTTTCAACATTCAATGACCCTATTATTGTTATACTATTTATTCTTCCTTTTTATGTCATCAATTATCTATTTTGTTGGTGTATAGATAACTGTCACATTTAATTTACGTTCAACTGATTTTTCGGTTCGGGTTTTCTTGATTCCATTTATTATTTAATGTCAACTATTTCTGGTTCCATATTACTTCATAATTTTTTCGGTAAATGGATGGGGAAGAGAATAATGAAATTTAAACATATTAACTTCCAAATGGAATCTTTAATTATATTTTCTACATTTATTTTTAGTGGGGCACTAAAACTTTTAGAACTAATATAAACGGTACTCCCTTCATTGTCTTAAAAAAATACCATGAAATCTAGACCAGAGTGTTCATGATTATGTTAGTATCCTACTGAGCTACATTGGTCCAATTGAGGTGTATGATAAAGTATTACTTTAAAAATTAATAAGAGCATGTATATGTCTTCTGAAATTATGTTTTATAAATTCCATGTAAGGTATTTTATTTATTTATTTCAAGTTAAATTTTTTATTTCATGGTTTTTGTAAAGGATTTATTTTCGTATTACATTCACATTTTTATATATAATTAAGTATAAATTATAATTTTTCAATGAATTATTTCTTTATCGAATCATTTTTAATTTTTTTAAGCGAACATTTATTTTTAGTTATCCATTACTTTATTATATATTTTATTTAAAAAATTATTTCAAATATTTATTTTGAAATTATGATTTTTGTTTTTGTGTAAGGGATCAAAAGTTTAATTTTTATCATATGGTTTCTCAAAATAGATTCTATCATTATTTCAATATGATTAATGTCAAGGGAAAACAATTGTGGTTTTGACAAACTGAAAATATTATCATTTTCAATATTATGAGATTATTATTTATTTATGAAAATAAGGATCTTATATAAGAAATTTTATTATTAATATTTCAAATTAATTTTAGTAAATTATGTAACAGTTAATCTTAATTAATTTTATATAATTAAAACTATAATATTATGTGTTAATGTTGGACAGAACATCATGGATATCAATTATAAGATATTTCCATCATCATAAATCATTCCATATCATACATACATTAACCAATTTTATTATTTGCGTTTGTATGAGTAATGAATAAATTATATCTCTATAGGAAGCTACTTATTAAGTGATGATTAAGAGTTTAATGAATCAAATTTAAATGTTGATTATTCAATCATAAAAAATCTTGTATTTATGCAATAATAATGATATTCACTTTCATAAAATATTGAAAATAAATTTACATTATAATATATTTGTATATATGTATATTTATAAGTAGTTATGTTTCCATGATTTATGAACCTGAAAACCCATTGAAAATGTAAATATATGTATAGTGATCTTAAATTATTTTCATAAAAATCCTTTACTGGAGAGTTGTAACTATGGTAGGGAACTAGAGGGTGAACCCATTCCCCAGTAAGTGGGTAGGCCCAAGATAGACTTCAATGTTTCGAGTGACCTTAGTTTTTTGTTTTCAATTGCTTGCATATAATTTTATGGAAATCACTAGATTAATTCTAAATAATATTCATGGATTAAATATTTTCATGGTATTAATGTACATTCAATGTGTATGTGTTTTCAGTAATATTTTCAGGGTGTTTTCAAAATAATTACAATGTTTTTTTTCTAAAAATTTATTTTCAATGGAAGATTTTTTAAAAAGTAATTAGATGATTTTAAAACCCCTTATTGGGAAATATAACGCTAAACCAATGTCTTAAATGTTTTTCACTGGTATATTTGATGATCTAACTTATATTTCCTTGTTTTGGAGTTAGCATGCACAAAATCATAGTAGGAGTTTTTTTATTTTATGTCAACTCTATTAAATTGTAATATGTTTTCTAATTTTCCAAAACGTAGACCAAAAAAGATACTATTTTGTATAATGAAAAAATTATTATGTTGTTATATATATATATATACATATATATTAAAATACCCATCATTTTTTTAGCACCGAATCTGGAATTGTTGGTTCTGGGCATTATAGTTGCTATTAGGGGAAGTTTAGCAACAACCAAGGAAATTATACCAAAAAAATATGGATTAGGGAACATAACCATAAGATAAATATTGTGGATAAGTATATGAGAACATCTAAAAGAAACCATGTTTATTGTTATGAGACTAGATACACATAATGATTTCAATTTATATTGTGAATTTCATTTATTGTGGGAATATATATAATGATACGATCTAATCTTGTGTATTCCATTGTTTAGAAATGAATCCCAGTATAAGGAATGGAACCCATATTAATACACGTAATCCATGTTGGGATTTACATTCTATACAAGATAATGATGGGGGAACTAGTGATATAATTGTTGTTGAACAACTTATAACAATAATGGGACATATGAATCAGATTACATATAACAACCTTACCCGTATAGAGCACCCAAATACACAACGCATGGGATCAATGTTATACCACTTCATGGGATAAAAAACTCCAAAATTCAATGGAAATACAAATCCATTTGTATATGATCAATTGATAAGCTCCTTAGAGAATATATTTCATGCTTTGAGAAGAAATTAAAGGAATAAGGTAGTCATGAAATTTTATCATATCTCTAGATATGTCGATCAATAATGGTCATTAATTCAAAACATAGAGGAAAAAAATAAAAAAAATGGAATGGATGGATTTTAAGGAACATTTCATTGAAAAAATTTCCATTAAAAATTGATATATGATATAGAGAGGCTATTTTTGAGTCTATGGTAAATGGAATATGAGAATGTTATGGAATATGAGGACAACATTACTAGGTTAGCATGGCATTCTAGGAACAATATATGTAACAAAAAGAGTAATATTAATAATTTATTTGATGGGTTAATGTTATTTATCCAAAAGGCCTTGGTCTCCCAATAATTATCATCAAACAAAGATATAGTCTCATGTGCTATAGATAAAGAAAAATAATTCTCTACGTCTTATGAATTAAATGGAAAGAAAGAGAAGAAGGGGATAGTATAAAAAGACATAGATAAAGGTATGATGGGAAATAAATATTTTACCACATATGATAATTGTGGAAATAATTACCCTAGGTAGTTCTTGAAAGGATTGGGTGTTTTTTATTAGTGTAGAGAAAAGGGGAACAAGGAAAATGAATTCAAAGGGAATAAAGAAGAGACTAATATTTAGTGTTTCAACTATAGTGAAATGGGGCGCTATGAAAATAAATGTCCCAAGCATCAAGCAAACATAGCTCATAAAAATAAGAGGTATCAAGGTTATATTTATAATGTTTCTATATTTGAAGTCAAATTATTAATGTATTTGTGTTTTGGAGATTTATGAAATATATAATTTGAAAATTTTATTAGCAATGTACTGTTTATATGAATTATGGAATATATGATGATTTTACTACAATAATTTATCTTACAGGATTATATAGCATGAATGTTTTCATTATGGTTTTAATGTGGTAAAAGAATTCTTATTATTGGTATGTCATAATAATAGAAACATTATTTTTGAGAAAAATATATTGTTAATGTTGATATTATAAATTTAAAAACCAATTTAGACATTTAATTTGGACAGAAGTATTTTGGAAAAGTCTTAAGGTTCAACCAAATTAAGTTAAACCTTAGATATTATTTTCTGTGTTTAAAGTATAATTTATTGAATACTTTGGGCTAAAATTTTAATTTTAATTAATCATTTAGGGGATTAATGGAATTATTCCCAGGCCTTATAATTTATCAAAAGTGTTTAAGATTTAAAAAAATATTCATTTTGACCTTTCTTTAACAAGTGTAAGGGACGAAGTGAAAATAAATCAAAGCACAACCAGAGGATGTTATTATACTTTTGACATGGAAATAAATAAATTATATTCTTATCAGAATAGTAAAATAATTCTTCAAAATCAAGGGAATGGATATTGAAACAAAAAATTCTATCCTAGTACTTTTTTTTGAAAAATCAAATGGTCCCTTAGATCATCATAGATTTTTAGCTTTATGATTTTTAAATTTATCCTAACCATGTTTTCTATCACTCTCCATCAGAACATGAGGGTTAGATTTTTCATTCTTATCAATTTTTTCCTTGATGGAACCCTTGTATGTGTTGTCTCTGGTAACTTTCATACTTTCCATTATTTTTAATTAGAAATTTTATCAACCCCTTTTTTGAGGTCAGATTTCAATATAGGTATTTTGAATAAAAAATCATTAGTTGCCGAACTCAAATTCAAAAATTGAAAGGACACAATTTATTGAAGGAGAGGAGAATGTAATACCCTAGAAATATTAAGTAATTAATAAATGAACTATAATTTAAATAAATAATCATATGAAATATTTTTATAAAACTATGAGATTTCATTTAATAGAAATGAAATTTTTTTAATTTTAATTTTATTATTTTTTAAAATTTGAATTTTTAAATACATGAGGGTGAGTTTAAATAATATAAATTAATTATAATTTTATGAATCCCACTTTCATGAAATGATATTTTCTAATATTTTTCTTTAATAAATTAAAATAATTAAAGGTGATACATTATTATAAATTTTGTTTAAAATAAAAATAATATTATAAAATATATATTTATGATTTTTTATTATTATACATTGCGTTTAGAATTATCTAAATTCAATTTTTATTATATAAAAAATTAAATTAAATAGGAATGATATATTTGAGAATTTATTGTTTTTAAATAATTTTTTATAATGTTTTAAATTATATAATAAATAAATGAAATTACTTTAAATTGATTATTAATTTTTTATTTTGAATTTAGTATATATACATATTACAATTTATGATGATATTAGTATATATATTATTTTTTTTGATTAAACTAAAAAAATGAAAATCAAAATGTTTAATAAAATGAAAATCGGATAAAGGAATTTGGAAATAGGTTTAGGTTTTTTTGTGTTCAGATGAACCGAAGGTTCTAGGGAGGTCGGCCACTGATCCTTCCATGGGAGTTAAGGCCAAAGTCCTGGTCGGTGTGGGATAAATGCTCCGACAACCAGATGAACCTCATATACAAAATATAATCCGAAGGAAGATGGATTTTGAGGAGTTGATGACCATCTCCAAATGAGGAGGATGGTCGATTGAGGTGAATCCTATCTCAGATGAAAATTGGGTTTTAGTTAGAGTCCATATTGAAAACGTTCAATCACCGCTAGCTAGATCTTGACCAAAAATCTCCTTAAAACTTGATTTTGGGAGGAAATGACTTTTGACTTTCAAGATCCCTTCATTTTTCATTTTTTTTGAGATACTAGTTTATCCAAATAATCTTTTTTTTGTTTCTTTAAGTCCATATTTTTGTATCAAAGTCATTCCGTAATCATTATATGACATCAATTATATTTTGTGCCTATTTCAAACATAGAACCAATTTTTTTAAATTTAACCACCCTATTATTGATTTTTTCTTTTTTCTTCCTTCATTCCTATCATTAGTGCTCTATTTTGTTGCTGAATAGATAACTAGCACATTGAATTTGTGTTCACCTGATTTTATAGTGCTATTTTTCCAAATTTAATCCCTTCATCATTTAATATCAATTGTTTCTGGATCTATATTACATAATAATTTTGGTTCTGTCAATGTTTCTGGAAAGATTAATCTATTTTCAACCTTTTACCTTCCAGAAAGAATCATTAATTATATTGTCAATTTTTATTTTTTGCACGACACATAAATCCTTAGAACCAATATAAATAGAACACCCTTTATTCTGTTAAATCACTACTCTATAATCTGAAATAGGTTTTTCATGATTTTGGTAGTAGTCTACTAAGCTACTTTGGTCCAATTAGGGTTTGGGATAATGTAATGCATTTAAAATTAATAGGTATATGTATATGTTTTTAGAAATTATGTTTCAAAAATTCCATGTAAGGGAAGCTGGTTTATTTATTTGTCATTAAAATTTATATTATATGGTTTTTGCAAGGAGTTTATTTTCATATTACATTCATATTTTAATATATGGTTATGTATAAATTATAATTGTGTAAATTATTTTTTTAATGAATCATATTCGATTATTTGTAAGGGTGTATTAATTTTTATTTATTTATTTACATTAGTTTATATTTTCTTCTGAGAAAATATTAGAAATATTTTTTAAAAAAATTATTATTTATGGTTTTTCCTAAGGGATTGTAATTTGAATTTTTATCTTATAGGTTTTCAAAAGGGATTATATCGTTATTTCTATATTATTAATTTCAAGGAAACCCATTTTGGTTTTTAAATATTTAAGATATTATCATTTTCAATACTATGAAATAATTATTTTTGGAAGAAAATAATGATCTTATATATATAAATTTCTTATTAATATTTCAAATAAAAATTATTAATTTATGAAATAGTTTTTTTATTAATTTTAAATAAATAAAACTATCATATCTTGAGTGAATAATGGATATGAAATCATGGATTTAATTTATAAGATATGGTCCTCATCTTAAATCACCAAATATTATGCATACATGTACCTGTTTTACAGTTTGTGTTTTTATGAGTAATGAATAAAGTATATCCTCATAGGAAATTACTTATGAAATGATGATGATGAGTTTAATGAAGGAAAATTAAATTCTTATTATTCAATTATAAAAAAATGTATTTATATAATAAAGATGATATTTAGTTTCATCAATTCTTGAAAATTATTTTATATGAGGAAATATTTTTATATATGTATATGTGTAAGTAGTTGTTTTCCATGATTTATGAAGCCCATAAACTAGTGAAAATATAAATATATGTAGATAGAGCATAATTATTTTCATAAAAATACGTCACGTGAGCATTGTAATTATGGTAGGGAATTGAGGAGTGAACCCATCCATCAGAAAGTGGGTAGGCCCAAGATAGCCTTCAATGTTTCACATGACCTATGTCTTTTGTTTTCAAAATCATGCTTAGTATTTTTTGAAAATCACTGGATTAATTATTAATCATTTTTAAAGTGTAAATATTTTCAAGGTATTAAAGTACATTCAAAGTGTAAATGTTTTTAGAAATATTTTATTGATATTTTCAAAAAAATAAAAATGTTTTTACCCAAAGTTATTTTCAATGGGAGATTTTTTAAAATTTAATTCTATGATTTTTAAACCCCTTACTAGGAAAAGTAATGCTTATACCATGTTTTAAAGGGTTTTCACAGGTATCATAGAAGTTCAAACTCAAATTTTTTCATTTTGGAGTTAGAAAATGAACATGCATAGTAGGATTTTGTTTATTTTATGTCAAATCTGATAAATTGAAAAATGTTGTCTAATTATCCAAATACTAGATTAGAAAAAGTCCTATATTGTATAATTAAATATTTATTTTTCAGTTATCTTTTATAAAATAGTTACCCATCTTGTTTTTAGCACCTAATACAAAATTATTGGTTCAAGGCATTATAAAATATTCATCCTTATAGAAATTCTAAGAACCACAAACCCAAGTGGACTTTTAAAAACAAAACACTACCCATAATTGAAAAATTAACCGTACTTAAAGTAGAGATTATGTATCTTTACAAGAACTCTGGTGGGTTTAAATTTTGGTTCCCGACAAGGGTCCCACAAACCACCCACTAGTCTTATGGTGGGGTTTCTAGTGACCACTACATTAGCCACTGAAACACTAGTTTCCTCCATAGAGGTTCTGGTGAAATGTTTTTGAAACCATCAAAGTCTAAATCAATATAAAATAATCAAAAACATTATTCAGGAATTTTTCCCTGAGACATACATTATAAAAAAAATCCCATTAAATATTTAAAACACATTTATGAGTGATAATACATGATTAGAATCAAAAGTAAAAATGACCCAGGTTCTAGTTTCCAAAAAACCCAACCTTATTAAATTTAACCTTCATTATCTAGTGTATATCATTAAAACCTACCCACCGTAAAAATTAAAATCCCCATGAAGTCTCTATGTATATATATCATTGTTCAATGTGTCAGCAATATCAGATACATGATATAATTACCATTAAGATCAATGGTTAAAACATTTATCATTTCACCTGAACCAGTGAAACTACCTAAACACATGACCCCGACAAATTTAGTATATTACACAAATCCATCACATCACAAATGATGTGGTTATATAAAGTTGTAATAAATCACACTCCACCATGAATGAAATTACCTAATTGATACCCCGTTTCACTAGCTATGTTTGGATGTGGGGTGGTCTGTACACCGTGGTGCTGAAGAATATTATCTACTCCAAGACAATACACCACAACTAAAGGCATTTATAAATTCATAATTCACCAACATCATTTTATAATAGTTGATGTCAATGGTAAAAACTATACCATAACCCACTTGAAGATATGTATGAATTCCTCTGAAGCATGAGGGATTTAAACCTGAAACCTCAATTTTTAGACTCAATCCAAATCATGAAGCCTTGATCCACGTTACATGTCCTCATACTTCCAATGATTATCAAATTTCCACACATCAAGTTACCCTATCGTTCTGTTTGCTAAAATTCATACATAATCACTCCACTAGATTGTAGCCCTAAAATTACACCAAACATTTTTTGAACATACTAACTTTACTTGATCTTCACCGATCCATACCCATATCTAGGTATTCTTTATTTATAATAAAAAATAATTCTATTTCTTCAAAGCATCGATGAAAAACAAAAACCAAACTTAGTGTTTGCAAAAACACTTTTGAATGATTTTTTTTGTTTAGACAACCTATGGTGTGATTCCCACTATAAGATTTCTCTTATTATTGTTAAATAATAATGATCTTACCCAAACCCTATAAAAACTGAATGCTAGCCTAAATGATCCATTCTTGTTATATCTCGATATTCATATCCAAGTAGACCTACTCTAAGGTTGACGAAATCTTGATACTCCATCCCTCAGTCACTAATTTCATTGATGAACCAATGTCGCAACAAATGGTATCATCCGACTCAATATCTTGTGACTCGCATGTTTTAACATTCAATAGATTCCAATCACCCCATAAAAAATTTCACTATATTTCCAGTTCTTGACCCTTTATATTTGATAGAATATTTAGTTCCACCAAAAAACACTAAGACTATCGACCCTCAACATATTATAAAACCTTGTGGTATTTAGTCCACCACACCACATATTCATAGATAAGTAACCACACATATAATCACATGAGTTGACCTTATTATTTTGACATGGTCATCATGTCTAATTGGAAATTACAGAAACATAAGACAGAGACCCCCACATCCATTTAGAGTCTAATATTCATCCACTAGTTATCACTGGAAAATCCACACATGACCATTCTTCATGTAGTATTTAATCTCACTCTCTCATAAAATAGGGGTGAAATAAAAAACTCCCTCAAATAGTTTTTACCAAAACAAGGTGTGTACTATAACAAGTAAATATTGTTACAATATATCTTTCATTTAAATAAATTTAATGTATTTGACAGATTTCCCTACGCACAACACCAAACTAAAAGGAGATGAAACATACTAGATAAATATTATCAAGAAAATTATATGAATAATAAAACCTCTAGTTAATAAAAATAATGTATATAATTAAATATGCTTTCATTTATGGGATATATAATTAATATTATTTAATATTTTATAGGATTGTTCATTCTCCAATAATATTTAAAGTATTATTAAATTAAATATACCACATTTAAATGATTAATATAATAAAATAAAATCTTTTAAATAAATTATATATTAAATTTTTTTAAATTAGAGGTGAAAATTAAATAGTATTAAGAACAGAAAACATTTAAAGACATTATACAAAAAAATAGTTTTATTTATATTTTTAGATTTCATTTAAAAGATAATTTTTTATATTTTAGAATTTTATTTTTGAAAAATTGAATGCATTTTTTAATTTCACATATCAATATTATCCTATGGTGAAATTTTGATATTTTAAGAAATAATTGGTTTTAAGAGAATGGTGATAATGCTGTTTTTACAAAAAGTTTAGAGTTTGTGATTATATCGAGAAGTGTAACTAAAAAAATATAAATTCTATTTCATACTAAAATATTTATTACTGTATAAAATTATATATTTATAAATTTTAATTTTAATTTATAAAACATATTTTGAATAGCTTAAGTAATATTTTCCCGTAAAATATTTTCTTTGTATTTTCTTTTATTTAAATATTATTTTTGTGATATTTTGTTTTGACCAGTTTGGAAATCCATATATCATTTATTTATTTTATAATAAACAAATTTATATCATTAAAATATAATAAATTTATAATTATATCCTATACATAAATTTTAATCTTAAAATTACACTTTCTAAAAACTAGTTGTTACACGTTACATATGTTAATTTTAAAATTGATTTTTCTTACCATATAAATTGTTTTTCTGATAATATAGATTTTATATTTAGAATAATTAGGTACAATTAATGTAATAAGTTCATATTTATTTTTTAATAATTATACATAAATTACTTTGATAAAAATAAGTTAGCACGGTAAAATAAAAAATGGTAAAAGAAAATAATTTGAATTATAAGGTGCATAAAACAGGTCTAAAACATGTGTGAAAATTAATGGTTAATTAATTTGATAACTTTTCTCTCCCATAGAAATTTATTATCAATTTTATAATATTTATTACATATGAAACATGTGTTCGATTTATATTGAATTGAAATATTTACTAAACTTCTATTTTCATCACTTTTAAAAGGGGCCTATGACCACCAATTAAAGGCATACATAAAAATTATATTTACTCTTGAAAATGTTACCATTTTACTTCCCCCCTTAACAATATTTTTTTCCTTGATACTGTTGTAAAAATAAATTATCCTAAGGCCATAATTTCCATGGAGTCCTCCAGTGGAAAGCATATGTCCTCAATGTGAGTAATTTTCATTTACCTAACTTATTTTATTTTTATTACCACTATAACAAATATAATTTTATCATTTCTATATAATGGAATCAGTATTATTTCTATACTAAATTTTATTTTTCTAATTTAATAAAAATTAACCACCATTCCCATCCTCCATTAAGAATAATGAAACTGTTATTCGTGATTTTTTCAGACTACTGTGACCATAAAGTGATAAATTTTGTTCCTCACCACCATCTATGTTCATTAGTTTTAAGGATAAAATATAATAATAAATATGATTTATATAATATAATTATTATTATGAAGAGGAAAATTATAATCTACTATATTTCCATTTCATTCATCGAGAAATGGAAATGATAACCAAGAATTGTGTGGACTACCACCTATACAAAGTTACATGTTTCATTTTTCATATACATTATTTATTATTTATTTAAATATATCAAAATATTATTCTCCATATTAATATTATGTAAATAATATCATAATTAATTTTAAAAATAATATTATTCAAAAATAAAAAACATTCATAATCATAATCATCAATTAATTATGGTATGCCCATGTTTGGGTTGGTCTAACCACCTACATGAGAAATGATATAAAATAATTTCATGAATGGATCTGAGAAGTTAATTAATAATAATATAAAAAATATATATGTAAATAATTATTTTATTTTTAATTGTAAAATTAATATTAAACTCATTATTCAATACACCAATATCTGTTTGTTAAAAATCAATGAGACATGTTCATCACTGATTTCATATTTAAGGATCATGACTAGTACTCCCATAGAATGAAATTATAAACTCATTAATAATTATTAAAAATAAATTCTAATAACCTATAAGATATTTTAATGATGTAATTTTTGGGAATAATGAATAATAACATCACCCTGAGAAAACAAGTTCAAAATGATCAAGATTACTCACAAGTAATATTGAAAATAGACAATAACTAACTAATATGAATGATGATAATAATAAAATATTATGTGTATAAAAGTTTATATATATGAATATAGTAATGAAATATGTGATTGAGATAGTTATTATTTTATAGAGGAGATTTAGAAACCTTAGTGGAAGTCAAGAATTAATGTAAGGGTTTCTTTGCCTCAAATTTAATTTATTGAGACAAATTTCATACTGTGCCTCATGATATAATTGATATTATATGATAACTATATAATGAATTTCGGTTACCATATTAATTAAATCAATGGGGTTTAATAGCCATATCATTTTAAAAACAATTATTTGAATTCAAAAGATAATAAAGTTGAAACGATTATTATTAACTCAACTCCTTTCATTGAGTAATGGCACTTTTTTCTTGAACCTATATCTACCAATATTGGTTTCCTCCACCATTATATTTTATTTAATGGTAAATTATATTTCTATATAGTGTAAATTTACCTTTTAATTCAAATATTTTACCTTGATACATTTATTTCTCAAAACTCTTATCATTGTTGAGAATGATTCTCATACTCTACAATGATGGTTTTACATCAATCTATATAATTTATTCTACCATCAATTATATCCTTTATAATTGTGAAAAAAATTATGTTTTATATCATGTAACCTTCATATTTCCCCTATCCAATTTTATAATGTAATTTTTGTTACTTTTTTGTATGATGTAGGTTTTCATCAAAGTTATTTCAAAATATTAAAATATTTTTTTACATATTTTAAAAATTAAGTGTTTTATCTTACACTCCTAATTTACTTTAATAAGCATTAGATAATTTGAATTATATATTACTAAATTTTCTTTCTAAAAATTTATATTTTCTAATGTTTTCACTTCACCTTTTGGAAACATTTTTGCCTTTTAAAGAACATTTAATAAATATTATTCATTAAACATGAAAGTGTTCCAAACGCTATCAATGAACCTTTTGAAAACATTATTAATTTTCATTGATTCATTATTGAGATTTATTTAAAAATATTTATTTTCAAAATGAATTATTGTAAATTTATCAAAACATTACTTTATGGAAATTAATTTTCAAAGTGACCATAAGTTTATATTTTTTAATAAAGGTAAAATCATTTTTTGAAATTTTTTTTTTCATTTCATTGACATTCATGATTTATCTAGAAATTATTTATCTACTGGGAAATTATTTTAAATGAATAAACTTCTAAATTTGTTTATAAAATAGAAATTTTTGGGAATTTTAATTTTGTTTATCAATTGTTTACATGCTTGTGGTCAATTTTTGTGATACCATATTGATGTGTTGTAAAACCAATTTCCCTTTCCCTAGGATCCTTATGAGTTGATGAATGAAATTATTTTTATTTCAATTTGATCCTTATGATATAATGAATGATTGATTTTAATTTTCACTCATATATATAGATAGTTGATGGGTGGGGACCAATATTCTCCTCCAATATATTGGTTAATATTTGAAAGGACTTGTGATAAGGTTTGTTGAGCATCTGCATTTTGTTTGTTCACAACATATTTTATGAGAATTTTGTTTATTCACAATTAGAATCTTGTGAATTAATTTTTTTCAAAATATATAGAGTGGGATTTTTCTGTTCGCAACAAGAATAATTTACATTTGGTTGTTTAAAAAATGAAGTGTGGTCCTTTTTGTTTTTTCAGAATTATAATTTCATTTAGCATATGTTTGTGAAAATGTACTTTTTTATGTTGGGTCTCGAATGTATGTTACATTTACATGATATAATAATATGATTATATATAATAGATCATGTTTATTACCTAATATATTGACACTATTTTATATGGTATATTTTTATTAATTTGGCATTGTAAGTCGTTTTTTCATGATTTATGGAATAATATTATTATTATATATTATTTTTAATAATATATTTTTCCCTTGCTCATGTTTTATCTTATGCTTATGATCAAACCCTTGATGACTAATGATATGTATTTTTTCTGAGTGTTTGAGCTCACACATTTCTTATGTTTTTTCCCATGTAATGATGATTATTATAACTTATGAGATGTATAAAAGGGAGTCTAGTATAGATAAATTAGGGATGAATGTTCAAAAGTGTTATAGAATAATTTACTTATGTAGCTAGTCCTCAAAGACAGCAAACCTTCTTGTTCTTGGGATTGTGAGATGATTATTGAGTTATAATGTTTATATTATGTAAATTTTATAAAATAAATGAATTTCTAGCCTAAGTCGCTACATCTACAACCTTTACAAGGGGTATCTCACTTTTTTTCACAAGATGAGTGTTATTATCTACAATGAAACACTATAATATCCTGACCTTTCTTGGGGAAGTCAGTGAACTAAGGAGTCCCAAACCCCATCACAACTTATAGGAACCTTTTAAGGTCCTAAATCCCATATGGGTCTGATGGAACTGAATGCATGCTATATATTTTCTGACTTCACATGTAAGGAAGGCTTCTTAAAAACTATTGTACATAAAAAATGTCATCAATACATATCCCTGGATGTTACAAGACCTTCCACATCTCTTTTGGATACTTTATAAATATTATTAATCATCATGTTACATATTATTTGATTGAAAATAATTCCTAACCAATCACTTATATCTTCTTCCATGGTCGATAGTAAATCATACTATTCCGACTACTATGTCACTATTTTCTACACAGTAAGATAGTATCCAATGAACTACTCTCACAATGGTTCATAATAACCACCATTGTCAATTTAATCCCATAATCGAGAAAGAGAAAAACCTATTGCTACTCCGTGATGTTTCTAAAAAAATGTTTCCATGAGTTACATATCTTCAATATTAAGCTCACTTGCCTAACTAGCTGACCATTCCTTAAACCATATCAACCTTTTAAAGCATGAAGCACCAACCAATCATGTTAATCCTAACTTATCCAAGTAATCCCTCTTTCCTAAATAGAACCTGATCACATATTACACATTTTTTGTTTTCATTATACAAATAATCCCACCATGATTACAATTTATAAGTAATTCAAATGACATTATAGACTCTCCCACTTAGAAACCAATAAATATCACAACCCATCTGGGGTATAAGAAGGAAAAAATTCTGCTACCAGGAAAATAATTGAATCACAACTATTAGAAGTCAAACTCATTGTTAATTGGATCTTAAACCTGCTATATGGACCACATATCACTTAGTTCATATCCCATGAAGTAGTTTACACAATATAAAAATAGAATTAGGGACATTTTTCACAATGTTTTTTAAAAATGTATGTAATTTTTAATTTTAGCAACGTTTTGAAGAAATGTCACTAATTTAGTGAAGTTTACATAAAATATACTAAATTAGTGATGTTACTTAAAAAACATCACTAAATTAGTGATATTTCCTCAAAATTTTACTATATTAGCCACATTGTTTATGAAATTCCACTAAATTAGATATGTTTTTAGGGAACATCACTAAATTAGAGATGTTTTTCAGAAAACATTACTAAAAATACCTATATTTAAATAAACCATTTCTTAGGATCGATGTATATATATATATATATTAATATATTAAAACACAGACACATATATATAAAAATATATATAAACACACACACACACATACAAATATATAAATATAAATATAAATTAATATATATTAAAATATGAATATATATAAGTATATTTAAATATAAAAACAAATATATATTTTAAATTTTTCCATGTTTTATGAAAACATGGATACTTTGATCACATTTTTACCATTGATTTAAAATTTGGCTAATTATATATATATATATATATATATATATTTATATTCATGCATACATACACACAAATATTAATACACACACAAACACACATGCACACACAAATATATATATAAATAATCATATATATACATACTAACATATATATATATATATATTATAAACATAAAAATAAACATAAAATATTAAAACATATATATAAAAACATATATTTATATATAAATTTATATGTATATATAAACATATATATATACATATAAGTAAGAACAGACACATATATATATATATATGATATAAAATATAAACACACAAATATACTTAAAATATAAAATATAAAATATATTTATATTTATATATATATATATATATATTATTTTTTTATTTATGAAATTTACTTATATATATAAATATTATATAATATAACTAAATAAAAAAACTCATTTTTTAGGGCGTGCCTTTATCATACATTGTGCGGGAAGAGACTTCGGGATTTATTGGAGAAATAAGGGTGTTGTGCCATTCTGTGAGGGGGGTGGGGGATTCTTGTCGACGTCGCTTTTTTATACATTTTGTGGGTATAGAGGTTATGATTTACTGAAGAAACAAGGGGGGGGGTGCATTCCATTGTGCCGGTGGTGGGGAGGATGGTATTT
Source organism: Viscum album (assembly GCA_963277665.1). Taxonomy (NCBI): domain Eukaryota; kingdom Viridiplantae; phylum Streptophyta; class Magnoliopsida; order Santalales; family Viscaceae; genus Viscum; species Viscum album. Next base: position 676,621,269 of record OY728123.1, read on the forward strand.
TTGAGGGCGTGACTTTTACGTATGTTTGGGGGGGGGGGGCTTTTGACGTACAATGTGTAGGTAGAGAGGTCAGGCTTTATCGGAGAAACATGGGGGTGTGCGCATTATTGTGTGTGTGGGGGGGGTGAGAAAGTACTTGAGGGGGAGTATGGGTAGAGTGAGATCGTACTGGAGGAGGGTACACACACTGTATGGTGGGGGGAGTGAGGTGGTACTGGTGGAACGTATGCTTACTGTATGGGTGGCGTGGGTGTGGGTTGAGTGACGGAATATTATAGGTGGTGGGGGTGAGTGAGGCCATTCTGGAGGGAGAATGGGGGGGGGGGTGGAAGAGAGGTAACAGATACTTTTTAATTGTAATAAAATTATCAATTTCAAAAATGAAATAAAATATTGAGAAATAAAATTTAGCGATGTTTTATTTGAAACATTGATAAATAAAACCTCATTTTCCGGTTTATTTAAAATACATTATTAATTTTGGTGTCATTTAGAAACATTTATTTAATGATATTTAATAAAAAGGTATCTAAATAAGGTATTGTTAAACAAGGCACATTTCCAAACATCTCTTATTTAGAAAAATTTATTTACAGATGATTCTAGAAAACCTTGGTAAATAATGTGCCATTCATTTAGTGATTTTTATAATCATCACCGTTTAGAGACATTTATAAACATCACTAATTTTGAGACACCTCATTTGGAGGGTTTTTTCAAAAACATTGTTATAATTATTATAGATATTTATAAATTTATCTAATGAAAAAAATATTTTATTGGCATTATTTTATAGTGAAAATTTTGTCATAATTATCCCATAGAAATTAATAAGACATTTTTCTATCCTGTAGCTCTCATCCGCATTAGTTATTTTTACTCCTATACTAATTACCCACTCTTAATTTATTATAAACTAATATTCTCTCATAATTTAGAAGTTAAATAATAGAAAGCATGCCTCGATACTCCATACACCCCCTACGAAACATAGATCACATATCAATTGGCCATGACTCCATCCCAACCTACCCATTTCGGGGCTTATAATACCCATCGATCCAAATAATTTGTCATCATATACAAAAAGTGAACTAGATAACATGGTATAGTTGACTATAATGTGGTAAAACGTGATTTTGTGTAATATTTTATTGATAATAGATGATTTAATTCTCTTATATTACATTTTAAGTGATGATTTAATCAGAAATTTCAATTAGTGGATGAATTAGAAAATTACATGGAAATTTTAGTTTTCCATTTCAAATGTACTCTAGTTTTTATAATAAAACGTAATATATGTGGAATTGTAATTTTATTTGTTTTGAATGAATTTAAAACCTTTTTAATAAATATTTTAATTTTATACATGGATCTAAATTACATATTTGAATAGATATTATATGCCTTGAATTCTATGCTATAATGCATTCATCAATATGGATATCACTTCAATTATTGACCCATAAAATATCCATACATCCCTATATTGGGATGAAATTTTTATAAAATTTAGAGAAACTGAAACCAAATATTTCATTCAATATAATCCACATCTATTCTAATCATTTTAAGGGACTAGACACAAAACAATAATAAGGATTTATTTTGACCTGATTTTCAAAATTCCATTTTATATATTATATAATTATATCCTTGAATCCACTATATAAAATTGTATTATCCACTACTGGATGGGATGGTATGTCTATTAGAGTGTGATTATTATGATACATAGGTTTTAATCAACTTTTCTATCCATTTTTTTGAGAAGGAAGGCTTTCACTCAAGTATCCATTCCAAGATGCTTTCACTTTCTTAGTCTACATTGTTTTTTTTGTTTTCAAAATTTTATTCAATATTTCTTGTGATTTTTAAATATTCTCTTTATCTATTAATTTTTTTTTAATTTATAGGCTTTTAATAAATGAGTCGAGATGATATTGGGTCTAACCCATCTAATACTTTTCTTATTCAAATCATCTCTACGATGACCCATCAACCTAGAGAAGCATAATCACTAAGTAATAAATCTAATTTAAAAATAATTCAATTGATTATTTACAATACATGAAATTAATTAAATTATTTAAAAATATTTTCTATTGTTTTATTTCTAAATATTAGGGTACTCAATTAATGAACACTCAACACTCGAGGTTATTTTTATGTAAATCATGGGAGTGAAGCAAAAATGGTCAAATATAATAAACTAGGGATTGAATTGTAATGAAAAATTATTCTCCCAAAACTCAAATAATTAGCATTTATATAGTTTAAATGATGTCCTTATAGTACACTAGTATTATGTATGCTTTTGATTGATAATAAAAGTAGGTTACCGTGATTTGATGTTTTAGAGTTAACCTAGGGACCAAACTATTCTATATTTTTTTGTTGTGTTGATTTTTAAATGGATCAGTGTTTTATAATATCAAGGGATCATAATTAATAGAATTGAAATATTTGGCATAATTATATATAATTAATTGTATAGTGGGTTATATTTTTTTATCATTTATTAGACATATTTTCTAAAAAATAACTCTAATTCTTCTCACAATTGTTTTTCTATTTTAAATCGTATAATAAATTACTCCCACAATTTGTTTTTTTCACATCACACCAATAAATACTATATGTCTTGTTTAATTAAAATCCACTTCATGGGAATGACCTATTCCATCCACTATAATAAACTTAGTAAATATTAAGAATTTTTTTTGAGAGTTCCTATGATAACACTCATCAATTGGAATGCTAACAGAGGAAGTAATTGTAATTTTCAACTCATTTTAGGTAATTTTTGTTTCCTATTATTTTTTATTTATTACTTCTAATTATTCCTACTATTGTTTTCTCCTTTTTTTCTTACAAACTTATTCTCCTTGGAACAATAATTGAAGCTTCTTTTGATGATATAATGGTCCACCTTTATGTTTATTTTTATTTTTATTTGATTGATGAAATTATCTCAACATGATGTTCTCCTTAAACTAGGCCATGAAGTTGAATATAGTTTTTGAGCATGAATCATAAAATATGAGTATATGTTAGGATTCAAAATTAATCAATATGGGGATTTCCTCCATTTCCTGATAAATAAAATGGGAGACCCCACATAATATTACTCATAATATGAAACAATAGAAATTAATAAAAATAATTAACTCAATATAACCATTTTATAATTTAATGAACTAGATATTGATAATCAAACATCATATATTTAATATAAAAATATTGAAAAATAATTGTCACTCAAATTTGGGCTAAAAAACCTTATACCCAAATTTCATGGATTCTCTGGTGGGGGGAAAAGAATTTAAAATAATTCACTGTCTATAGTTAAATAATAAAAGTAAGAAACATGCCAAAAGAATTAATGGAACCATGTGCACTCCAATTTTAACTTGATGGTGAAATGAAGGTTTGGATTAATTATTTACAATATTAATTTTTTCTAGTGCTTTCCACTAGGGACGCACATCATGGTGACGACACACATTCTTTTCCTTTCCTATGATGAACAAAATACATTGATTTCTTATAAATATCTTCAGGGTGTGATTCCTAGAATTAGCTCTTTATAATGGTAGGTAGCCTCCATCACCACAGATGATGACATCGGATCCTTGATCAGAACCAGATGATGGGATGTTATCTCTTTATTCCATATATTCCTCCCATGGTCTTCGTTCCATGTATGGGTTACCCTCTAAGATAATATGCATGTTCATGAATTTTTATCCACACGAAATCTCAAGGAATACCCTGATTAATTATCCTACTTGTAATTGCAATAGGGAAACTAAATTTGGTTTGGTGTTGATTATGGATAGGAATCTTAGGCATGTTGCACATTGGTAAAATTATTCCATATTCAATGTTTATGGAATCTCATATACGAGGAATCTTGGGTGGAGAACTCCAGTAATCTCAAAATAAATATAGGGAAGCTTATTTCATGAACACAATTCATCTAATGTTCAATGCCCCAGGTATCCCATGTATTCCACATGGGGTATAGAATCTTATGTATTTTTTGGGTTCGATCTGAGGATCAAAATATTGTAAGGAAATAGTGGTCATAGTTTTGACATCTTCTAGGGGTTTGTTGGTGGGGTTTTATTGTGTTCCAATAGGGAGAATGGTCACACTTCAGAGTTTATTCCTACTTGGGGAAGACATGGAAATTCGATGATGCATTTGGGAGAATAAAGATTGAACCTGAGGGAGGTATCCCATGGGTGTTGGGATTTAACCTCCAGGAGGCATCCTACATACCCTGTTAGGAGATAAGGATAAAAACTCACATAGTTTGGGTGCGTAGTATATGTTTGTGTGACATGACCAGTGGATTAATTTTAACATCATGTGGTAAGGATGTCTATGTCATGAAATGTGTAAAAACAAGGGATTATGTGGGGATTATGTGTCTAACTGCCTCTGTGTTTGGTGGCTTCATCTAATAGAGGTTTGAGGGTAACATATATGGGAAACTATGGTATTAATGTTCTTTCCTAGTATATATTGTGGTGATATATCATGTTATTCATATATGGGTAATCCTTTTTTCACCATATAGGGTAAGGATATAGTTTAAAATATTGTGTTAACGATATTTTCATGTAGTTGAATTTTGTAAGACTATCAAATTTCACTATACAGTTTAACATCTGGTATATAAGATGTGGGGGTTCTATACACCCTGGGAGAACATTTCCTAGTATGATAAAAGTATCTATCATTTTACCTCTATACTAGGTAAGGTGGGATATTTTCCTTGACTTTCCGACCTTATTGGATTTCATTTCTACTATACAGACACCTTTGGGTGGCCATGGTGTAAACACTAACATGGTGCAATCGAATATAGGGATCCCAGCATTAATGGGAATATGATAAAGATAAATAGGTGATACAACAATCTAGGACATGATTTATGAAATGTGGTTAGATATGAGGGTTGATGATACCATTCATGCAGAAGATCAGTGAACTTATAAACCAAGTTTAAGAAGGAATATTACCCATATGAACTTGGATTTCATGAAACTAGGTTTGTTGAAAGAAGGTATCATGTAGATGATTGAAGGTGGGTTTTGTGAAGGTCTAGGATATCAGGAATGATGTAGGATTAACATAGGTAAGTGATTCATAAAACAAGGTGTCCCAATCTCTTGGTAAATGATTGGTTTCACTGAGGAAGGTTTCATGAAGGATACGTATCTCAAAAAACATAAAAAACATGAATTGTTTTTATATATCGCGAAGGGAGTTGTATTTTGTAAAACCCCCCAACATTTTTATTTTTAACACTAAGGTTCTCATGGGTTGTTGTTCACAATGTATGGGTACCTTTAAAAAAACATTTCTCCATTTTTTCTTATGTAGGTCAAACTATCAAGAATTAATATCTTCTGGGGGAAGTCTAAAGATAACATCCTAACTAAGTGAGGGGTATACAGTGGTATTTATAGGAATTAAAATAATCAAAAATACCTTTTCATTGATGTTACCACATTGTAGGTATGTTTTATGGAAGGTGGATATCATTATGAATAGACATATATTTCCTAATGATTAATGTCATTCGCGTGAGTTCTATCATAGTTAATGGAAACCCTTCATGAAGAACCCACTATTCATGAAACATGGGTCCTTCACAAAGTGCATAAATTTGGTGTATTTGAGCCTATTTTGGCCTTGATTCTTCACAACATGTCCATTAATTCCTCTATGTCTCCTATAATAAGTGTTTTTATTATACACAAACAATTACCCCCTAGAATGCAAGCTCACACAGGAGATGAGGGCCTGATTCAGAGGTTAAATCACAAAAAAACTATGATTTTGGTATCTAGTTGATAAAATTAACCTCACACCATTTTCCTATAAATTGGGGGATATGGCCTAGGGGGTTCTATGATATTTCTATAATAGTTATTCCCATTCCCTGATTTCATAAAACACATTTTTTTTTACTATTCTGAGCTTTAAATACTTAATGATCTTAAAACATTATCATGAGGCCTTAAAGGGGGTGGATCTATATGAAGTATTGTGGAATTCCTAGTTCCATATCTACAACCACATTGATATAATAGATGAGTAGCTATGATAGTGGTCATAGATGACTAACACCTTTCATTTGTATCAGGGTGAGGTCAATGTCAACATATAGGACCTCTACAAGATCTTGGGGAATCATATTTTGGGGGAGAAGTATGATTAGTTCGTCTGTATTGATAATGTTTGGGAGGAACAGAAGTAGTTTTCAGAGATACAATGGGATTTACTCTGTTCAGTTAAATGGGAGGGAACATATAATATGGGGATGATGGGTTCCCATTTCAAGAATTGGTTGAACTTCAAATTGAATATGCAATTGGAATGTTTTATACGGATATATTGGAGACCAAAATAATCATAGCATGGAAATGATAACTCATATTAGAGATTCTAGAGGTGATATAGTGGCACAAGTGTGGGTAAAATGTGAATCTTGATTCCCCTATTGTTTAATTAGCGAGATTCATTATGGTGGTAATGTACTGATGGGTGTTTTGGTTCTGTGATGCAGACATGGGTGTACGACTGAGCACAATCATTATGGATGCAATGATAGTGGTGGGGTAGTGAATCAAATTGGTAATACTAGTATTGGTGAATTTATATATAGTTTTTCAGTGTAATATCCAGTGGAATAGACCTATCACACTACTACAAAAACCCCTTTTATCAGCGCTAAAAATGGCCTTTAACAGTGCTATAAAAGCACTGTTAAAGCCGATGAAGATAAAGCGAGGTGGGAGGGGGGGGCCCCTTTATCAATGCTCCAAAAAATGCTGAATAAAGGGTCCTTTATTAGTGATTTCGTTATAGTGCTGATAAAATACCCCTTTTATCAGCGCTTTTTTTAGCACTGACAAAAGTAACAAAATATAAAAAATATAAAAAAAGTTAAAAAAATACTTACAATCAGGGGGCTTTTATTCGCATGATCCCCCTTTTAACAGCGCTTTCCAGCCCCTCCAGCGTCTGCCCGCACCCCCCTCCACCCTATATCAGCACTACACCCACCCCCTTTATCAGTGCTAGCCCCCCAAATCCACCCCAATGTGTGCGCCCTTGCCTCCACCAAGATTTGATCTCGAGACCTCCCCCTTGCACACCTAAAGCCTTTACCACTCTGCCATATTGATTTTTTTTCAGTTAACGACATATATATATATATAATTATATTTATTCATCTAGAAATACATAGTTATATTAATATATATATATATATATAGTTATATTAATATATATATTTGTAGTGATATTAATATATATAATTATAGTTATATCAATATATATATGTAGTTATATTAATAAATATAGTTTGATTAATATATAGGTATATAAATATTTATATATTGGTATTTTAAATAAAATGGATATTATTTATTATTTAGATAATGTTAATATTTTTTATATGTAAATATATTTTATTATTTATATTTATAATTAAATTTTTATGTGTGAATATATATAAAATATGTATATATTGTGATATATTTGATTATAAATAGAAGTGCGTTATAAAAAATGATAAAATTTCCAGGCCATAATGTCAATATGAATGTAATATGTTGGAATAAATTCATTCCCCACAAAAAAATCCAATAATACCCCCTTAAACGAGGCTGAAAATTCACAAAATGATAAAACATCGAGGTACCCCGACTAAAAACTTAGTTTTGGAGGCATTCTAGGCCTTTTTGCCTCGAAAAAACCTTTACTGGGGTCCACCTTAATCATAAGGGTATAGAGCTCATCGTAGGTTTCAATTTGATATGTGGTAGAGCTCAAACGGACACCCGGATAAAATGTTATGGCCGTCTGAACTTTGAATTGCGTTTTCATCATGTTTTGGATCTTTTTTTAATTTTTTTTAAATTTTTTTACACTTAAAATTGTTATTAAATGACTATTAATCCATAATAATTAGAAAATTATTTATTAAAAATAATTTTTTAAATTTTTTTAGAAGCCATTTTCACTAAATATCTTATATATTAAGTGTAACTATATATTTATACTTAACTAAAATATATTTGAAATTTATATTTAAAAAATATATATTATATTTATATCAATATAACTATATCTATATATTTAAATATTAATATATGTTTTAATGATTTTTTTGGAAGTAGACCCTTTATCAGTTATTTTAAAAAAAGTACTAATAAAGACCACTCATTATCAGCACTACTCAAAAAAGCGCTGATAAAGGGGTACCCTTTAATAGTGCTAAAAAAAGCAATGTTAAAGGGGTACCTTTATCAGTGCTAAAAAAGCGCTGATAATGTGGTAATTTTTTCAGCACTGATAATGCTACCCTTTATCAGTGTTTTTAGTGCTAATAAAGGTACCCCCTTTATCTGCGCTTTTTCGTTAGCGCTGATAAAGGGTGGCGTTGGCCTGGCCCCGTTTTGTGGTAGTTTCAGTTTTTCTTTCCTTTTCACATTCTGTATGGCTTGGTGGCCACACATGTGGTGGGGGGTGTATGAGTTCCCAAATCCTACCAGACCACATGGAACCAAATTCCCACCATTAATGATTATCATTTTATGACATCATCCAGTTATACTGGATCCATTCAGGGTCCTTATGAGGATCAGGGTGTAAGACCATTTTATGTTCAACCCATTCTGTCATCCAAAGAGTATGGTAATGTATGAAAGGTCCAGGATAGTGGTCATAACTCTTATATTTATGAGTTTGTGTACTTGTGTTGATGGTATAATAAATGGTGATCTATGAATTGCACATCCTATACAAGTTAACCAAACAATTTTAGTACATAGAGAGGTTGGCCCCACTTGTTCAAACTAGGGTTTAATAAAATCCACTCAGTTCATTTCATAAAAAATATGGCACATATGCACCTACGAAGATGAATGGGGAAGGAATAAGATAAAACCAACTAATTATCCATATGGGCTCCTACATGAGCATGTTTTGAGCTAGGAGATAAAATATTATGTGGATTTGATTACAAAATAAGAAAATTTAGTGGGATCTATAGAAGGGGTCACAAGGTAGTGGGCTCAGGGGAATATTGTTTTCATTGGTTCATGTCAATGTTTAAGTACCTTCCCAGCTGGTGGGCAGTGAAAACCACTCCAAAGGGGTGGGGGGAGGGGAGTGGAGGGCCTGAGTCTCCTTAATAAGTTACCTCAAGAGGAAGGTGGACCCTATGTGGGTAGTTAGGAGGGTGAATGTTATGGACTCAAGGATGTGGATGCATGATGCAAATATCCTAAATGGTGTCATCCTACCTAATTCCTGGAGGAGTTGTCATTTATTATGGCTACTCAACTCACCCCAAGTAATATGGATGCAACTCTAGGATGAAGGGATTCACCTCCCATGGTTGATTCATTCCAAGGAAGGCCTCCATGCTCTCCATGTCACAGTGATTCAATAACATCAGGAGTTATAAGACATGGTCTAATATCATGCTGTGGAATTCCCTATGATTTACTTGTTGAGGATACTACAAGACATTCCACCCCCTCTTAACCTCATATGGGGTCAAGTGATGGTATGTATGGATAACCAAGAGAGGTCATCCAATGAGGAATCATGGGGGAGTTATTAATGTAATGGATCCCCTAAGGGAAGACAAGATGCTATAGTTAGGGTAAATTCCTATTCTTTATGAATTAAGGCCATCTTCTAATCTATTTAGAGTTTTTACCTCATCAACTTTTTGACTGTGGAGGGATCACCAAGCACATACGACGGAGAGATTCATAATGAATCATTATATAAGGATAAAAAGGACACTAACCTAAAAGGGGTGGGTGATACATCTTCCATTGACATTTTGGTAATAGGAATCATCCAATAGTTTATCATCAATGATGTTACTATAGATGGAGTGGTGGATAAATTGTACTAGGAACAATATAATACTCTCAAAAAAACTCTCTATTTATTTTTATAAAGTGCATTATAAAGCTTATGCTAACCTGTTTATTTATTTTGAATAGATGCAACATGTCTAGCTGAGGAGTATCCCCTAGCTATAGAGGCATCATTCTCTATGGAAATTGTGTCACTAGTTTGGCTTCCAGTGAAAATCATTGACCTCTTGGCCGGTGTTTAGGAATATTGTAAGCTATATCCTTTTCTACATTCCCTCTTATTATTTTTTATCTACATAGAACAAGTTTATCCCCACAAACCATGTGTCTTAATGGTAGTAAAAACCATGTTGGGGGCCCAACCACCATTTCCAATGCTTGGTATTTTGTCTCATGTAGCCAAGGTGGTGACATTAAAAGCAGTGGTCCCAATGATAGTGGTTGAGGAGGAAATCATGGATGAGCCTACAATTTTTTCAGAACATTCAGAGGAAGAGGATGCCGCCAAGACTAATTCGTTGTCCAAGCATGTCACTGCTGCTCTACATCAAGAGGAGGGTGTTGAGATGGTCTTGATGGACTAAGGAAATGGTGTAATATTACATCAGGTAGAGATTGTGGTGGATGAGGCTGATCTCCCTATGGATTTGGAGCACAAACCTTCTGAGTGGATACCTGATGTAGATTTATATGTGGATGTGACTCTTGAATTCCCCAAGTATGAGCATTTTCCCAAAATGTACTCAAGGATTCTATCTCTAACATGGTTGAGGAAAACTAGGTTTTTCGAGATAAAGAATATAGAAGAATCCAAGGATTCATTACAAACATCCCATTGGACAGTCTATTACACTGAATGAGGTCCCTCCAGTGCTGACTGTTTAATCTAAAGATCGATGGAGTGAAATCCCATGGTCTCCATGATATGTCTTGAGACTTCCCCACCGAGTGGGCTTGTTTGGTGTGATAAGAGTTCTAAAACACCTAGTATAAGGAGAAATATGAAGGTACCAAGGTGATCGAGGAAACTGAACATGATTTTGTTTGGATGGAAGGGGAGGCTCAGTAGTATGAGGCTATTATTTTTTATAGGGTAGAAATGATCAACCTTCATAGAGAATATCTAGTGATGAATGAGGCTAAAGTAGTTGAGGAGAAATCCTGAGTGACATAGTGTTACTTTGAGAAATATTGGGTAAATATTTGAGCTAAGTATGTTTTCTTTATGGATGTGCAGGAGGAGAAATGGCTTTATAAGCATCATTAGGATATAAAAATTCTCATTAGGGGCTATCCATGATAGATAACTTATTTTTTTTGGGCTGATATAACAATACTACTGTTTATTAAAAAAAAATATGATTTATTAAATAATATTACACTTAATACAAATTTTATAATAAATAATTCTAGTGTCTTTAGGAAATAGGCTCATTGCGAAACATCATGAACATGAGGTACAACGACATTATTTAAAACCATATTAACATGATTATAAAATTACATGGATTATAAAAATGTGAAGGATAACCTGGGGACACACATAGGAAATGGGTCAGCTATAAAGACAAGTAAGGGAATAAACATGACATAAGGTAAAACATGTTATAAAATAGGAATATAAATCCAGATTAAAAGTAATGTGAATATAAAACATGAATAATAAGGCATGATATAACATGATAATCATGACTTGGGAAATGTGGAAATAACTTAAAAAATTGCATAATAAATATATGTCAAGGCTAAATACTAGAAATCATGATGGAAAATGTCCCATAAAGGAATTAGTTTCACTTTATATCCCAACATGACATCTTAAGAGACTAAATATTACCCAATTTAATGGGGATCTATAAATTTATAGCCACACCCATCACTTTCATTTCATTCTCATGCTTAAGTGTGCCACACAGATTATACATCATGGATTCATTCATCATAATATTTTATTACATGGTCAAGGAGTGTTGAATAAGTACGTTTAAGTCCTAATTGAAAGAATTATATTTTTATAAAGGTAGACACCCATGATAGGAAATTTTCATGGTATTCCCTATATAATTGTTTGGGCTGGGAAAATCAAAGTGAAACTTCGATAGCTTAACAATGTCACATAAAAATTAACAAAAATGGGAAAATGAGATAGAAATAAGTATCTAATCATTTGAAAATAAAATGGAAAGTAGTAGGGACATGTAAATAAATATACGAACATTCGTAATTTGAAATATAAGGCAAAAGGAAATAAAAAACCTTTCATAAAGTGGAGAATGAGAGGATCCCTTGATTGTGTGACTCCAAAGGTTTGGAAGGAGCTTATTAAGAGCATGGGGGAGCATTGGGTTGATTATAGAGAGAGTAAGGAAGATTATTTAATTTATACATGGATTTACAGTGAAGTGAAATGTAATATTGGGAGGTTTTATATAGAAAATTGGTGGGAAACTCTATTATTTATCAAACTTATGTTTTAGACCTTATATAAGAAAATAACCAAAACACCAAACATCGCTTTTTTCCCATTATTTCATAAAAATTAGGATGGATATAATTATTTTATATGTAAAAGGTACAGAATTAATAAAATAATACCCCTTCTTATATGGAAGCGATTAATTCTCATAAGAAATGATTTTAAAACATTAAAATATATTAATGGTTTTGGAGGATTCATAAAGGATTCATATAATTAATATAATAAACATAAAGTCAAATTATCTTAAAAGGTAAACCATATATTTTTTCATGTATACCCTTTATATTATTTATTACATAACCTGTGGGTCCTTATGAGGTCATAATACACATTGTATATTTATATGGTATTTAATTTTTACCCAAAAATTCAACTGTCTTAGAAGATTATGAAAAATTACATATTTTATAATCTTGAAGTTATGATTCCCAAAATAATATTAATTTTATCTAAATAATTTTATAAACAATTTTATTTTATCTTTTAAATTAACAATCATTATTTATTGAGAAATGTTGGGTTTGTTTAACAATAATTGTTCTCGAACCATTATAAAAAGTACATTTGACTTCATAAAAATTATTGGATAGTTTATATATAATAAAAATTATTTAATAATAATAATTTTTTAAATTATTATTTCATTGAAAAATATATTAAATCATCAAAATAAATCCCTTTATTGAATTTGAATATTACCCTAAAAATCTATTTTGTTTTTATTGTATCAAATTAAAAATCACTTATACAGTAAAAATAATAGACATAAGAAAATATTAATTATTAAATATAAAATAATTTACATACTAATGTATTTCGGGTATTGATATGTATCCATTTAATACACAATAAAACACCCTAATATTAAGGTTCATGATGATTAGACATTCATGGTGTGGTTTGGCATAAATGCTTTGGGATGCGATCTCAATGTGTTTGAAATTATCCCATAAACGGTTTTACTCACACTTATATTTTTGGATACCAACATGGGATTGGTAAAGGGTAATTCCTAGTGATTCTATCTCCCCTTGAATCCTTGATAAATGGGATTTATAAGGCACAATCCTACTGGTTGAGGCCATCACTTCATTTTTCTATGTCAATTGGATTTTTTAAAAATATTTTTTTATACTAATAATGTGATCACAATTCAAAGACTATTTTATCATTGATAAAGATACAAAATGTTCATTTAAATCAGATAGGGTAAAACAAAACCAAATAATTTCAGGTTTTTTCTATAAACATATTACATAATTAGACATTTAATTAAAATATAAGGGATATTTTATTTATAACAGTTCATGTCATTATTATATTCTATCGGTAATAAAATTTTCCCATGAAATTTTAATTTTTCACCCTAAAATAGATGAGGGTAATTTTTTTCATCACTTACTCTGGTTCCCATGTTGATTATTCAAACATGTCGTTTCTCTATATCACTTTTACCAAGTCCATTATCTTATTCCGCTGAACTTTTTCTCCACAATCTAATATATTCACCAGATGCTCCTCATAGGAATGGTCATTATCCAATGGTACGACCTATGGATTGAGTACATGTGAGGGGTCTGGTATGTACTTCTTGATGATGTATACATTGAATACATATTGTAATTGAGATAGGTTAGATGGAAGTGCTTGTTGATAGGCCACCACTATAATGAGATCAATGGTATCAAAGGAGAAAATGTATCATGGAAAAAGATTTTCCTTCTTCCTAAATCAAATGAATTTCATCAATGGAGATTTATTGAGTAATTCAATTTATTAAACATAAAAATATAGGTCTCATCTAGATTGTCATTATAGCTCGTCTATTGAATTTTAGAATCCTTTATTTGCTTCTTAATGGTCTTAACTATTTCAACCATTTCTTGATGCATTTCCGGACATAACAGTTATCATTCCCCAAATTCATCCCAACAGGAAGGTGTTCTACATATATTCCTATAAATGTATTCATAGGGATCCATTTGGATGCTCGGGTGGATACTATTGTTCATTGAGAACTTGAAAAGATGAATAAATTACTCCCATCCTCCTTTGAAGTCAATTGAGCATGATCTCAACATCTCATAAAGTTCTAGATAGTCTACATAATTTGGCCATTACTTTAAGGGTGATAATCTGTATTTAATTTCATCCTAATATTCAGAGAATATTGGTGGAACTTCTAGAAAATGGTTTTGAATATTAGATCTCAATTAGATGAAATTGAGAGTGGTGTTCTAGGCAGCCTCACCACATTGAAAATGTATATCCTTGCATGTTGATCAAGTGATAAATCCTCTTGAATTGTAATTAAGTGTGAAATATTTGTTAGATGATCCACCAAAACCCATATATAATTATTACTTCTTTATGTATTTAGAAGACTATATGGGAATTACATGGTGATGTTTTCCCATTTCCATGTAGGTATGTGTAATGGTTGTATCATCCCATTGGATTTTACCCTTTATACATTAAATTACATACATACAATATATCTAGATGTATATTATTTGATCTACTTCTTCATATTTTCCCACCAATAGTATTCTTGGAGATATCGATACCTCTTTGTACTTCATGGGTGGATCGATAAGTTTGAGCTATGTGCACCATCAAACATCTCATTATTTAACATAGGATTTGATTTTACACATAATCTTGATCTAAATATCGAAACTTCTTTATTAACACTGAACATTGAGGATTTACCTTTTAATATAGTTTACACTTTCTTCTAAATAATCACATGATTTTTAATAATCCTTTATCTTTTCCATAAGGTCCATTAGAGCATAAATTTGTGAAATGATTGATGATTTTACAACCTTTATGATTCTCATGTACATCGTTTTCAATTATAAGAAGATCATATCCCTCTAAATTCCCATCAATGATTGAATTGATGGATCTTTTTTACTCAAAGAGTCTACCAATTTATTCACTTTACCAAGATGGTAGTTGATTGAGAAATCACAGTCTTCGATCAGATCTAACCATCCGAATTTTCTCATATTCATCTCTTTTTTGTGAATATATACTTGAGTATTTTATTATCCATATATATTTCATACTTCTCTCCAAATAAATAACGCTTCCATATTTTAAAAGAAAATATCACTGCATACAAATCTATATCATGCATTTTGTATTTCTATTTGTTAATATTCAACTACCTTGAAGCATTGGATACCATTTTTTCATTCTGTATTAACATATAACTCAATCCCTTCTTTGAAGCATCACTGAATACTATGAATATTTCTCCACTTGTGGGTAGTGTGCACACATGGTAAGTGATAATACTCCTTTTCATCTCTTTGAATCTCACTTCACATTTATCATTCCATGAAAACATGACTCCTTTATGAGTTAGCTTGGTTATAGGGTTAGAGAATAGGATAAATTTTTCACAAATTAATAATAGTACACATCTAATAAAATGAAACTATAGATATCTTTAACTGATGTTGGTCTTTTTTATTATTAAATTGATTATGTTTTATGGGTTGATTTATATCCCATTTATTGTGATAATACATCCCATGAATCGGACTTCCTTCAACTAGAACTCACATTTTCTGTAATTTTCATAATGCTTCTCCTTTCACAAGGTCTCCAACACAATAATAAGATCCTCCTCATGCTCCTCTTTGGTTTTGGAGTATACTAGAATACCATCTATAAATAGTACAACAAATTTTCCAAGGTAATGTATAATGACTCTCTTCATTCAGTCAAATAATATTTCAAGAGAATTAGTGAGCCCGAATGGAATTAGTATGAACACTGAGTGCTTGTACATTATATGGAAAGTAGTCTTATGGATATCCTACTTCATCACCCTTACATGGTAATATCATAACAATAGATACACCTTGGAAAAGTACTATTCTTCATATATCTAATTTAACAATTCATCAATATGAGGGAGATGATACTTTTTCTTTATCGTGATCTTATTTAGCTCATGATTATTAATGCATAGTTGTATTGAACCATAATTCTTTTTAACGAATAGGACTGGTGCACCATATGGTGAAGAACTAGGGTGTATGAACCCTTTATCTAGATTTTTATGTAGTTGTTTCATTGGATACTCATGTTCGACAGCAGCTATTCTATATGGTTTCTTGGATAATGGAAATTCCCCTAGTAAAATTTGATTGAATATTCCACCTCTCATCTTGGAGGAAGAGAAGGAAATTCCTTGGGAAACACATCAATTTATTCCATCACAATTTGAATGTCTCTAAGGATTATTGTATCATTATAATCAATCAATTGAGCTAGATACACTTTATTATGGTGAAACAATATACATTCTTGAGATATTGGTTCTAAAGAAGATTCATACACATCCTTGTACTTATACAAAATGGAGGGTCTATTAAAAATATAGAGAGTTATTTTCTTCTTATGATAGTTTATGTTGGCTTTATATAGGGAAATCCAATACATACTCATAATTGAATCAAATTATACCAACCAAAGTTTGATATGGTTCACTGGGGAGTTCAGGTAATAGATTTTTATTGGGGAGGAGTTATACACTCGAGATGAAATAGTTTACCCATTTTCTATTTTCACTGATAATACCACTTCCAGTATTTGTGGTGGTGTTTAAATAGTACTAGTATACATTCAACATATGATGGAATATATAGAACTAGAATCAAAAGGAGAATTTTATATCTTTGAATGAATAACTATCATACCTATCACCACTTCATTTTCGAGATCCACATTATCAATTATGATGGAAAAATATCACCCTTTCCTGTATAGTGGTTTTTGGTTGTCTTTGAAAACCCTTTTCTTAGTGCATTTTTTTCAAAGTTCTAAGGTTCTTTGTATTTTAACTAGTGAACAATGCACTGAGGGTTGACTGGGGCTTTCATCTCCTCAAATATATTAGTGGGTTTCTCCTATTAGAAATGAATATTGAGATTTCCTTATTTCCCACTCTTAATGAATTTCTTCATCCCCCTTAAGCAATTTCCTTAGATCTTTTTTCGTTCCCTTTGAAAAGTGGGATTATGAAATTTCTTGGTAACATTATATTTATATATCAGAACACCATAATTAAATTGAAAAATATTCTTCTTATTTTTGTGATACTCTTGAGTTTCACCGATATCCATTGCATCATTGATGACACATCAGACAATTTCCTCATAGCTATCAAAGTCAGGAATCACCAGGGCTTCTCATAGAGTAGCTTTAATCCCACCAAAGAAGTTGTCCATATTTCATTTGGGGGTAATGAAAAATCCATATGTGTATCATGAAATTATTTTAATGTTTTCCTTATATTCCTATATAGATTTATTGCCTTTCTTCTTCAATGAAAGGAAACCCCTTTCCATTTAGAGTCGGAGAGTGTGAGGAAAATATTTATCAAAAAACATTTTCTGGAATTCCTTCCACCCCATTACTTCAATATGTTCCTCAGGATTTTTATTTTAATCAATTTGCACAAATGATCAGATTATACCTCTATATGATAAGATATTAGTAAAACTCTCTCTTTTTTGGAATGTAATGGATGGATAAGATCTTCTCAACAGAGTTGAACCATTATTCTGTGATTAAGGGGTTACTTGATCCATTGAATATCAGAGGCCTTTTTCACATAAAAGAATCAATTACATCTTGTTCATTCCTAGGGGGATTGGTAACTCCTCATGATCTATGTTCCTATTCAAAACCTAATTAATCTGAGAGGCTATTGTAAAAAAATTTGTGATTCCCAATACCATGGGGTTGGGTATCTCATTAGTGGAAGATATCATGTTTCACATTGAATTGATTTTTACCCAATTCCTCCTATTTCATTCCATTGGAGAGAATAAACAAAAAATTAGGGATGATTATTTTTAAACAATTAAACAAATAAATTGAAATCCAATTACATTTATGATATAACAAATAAATTATATACATATCCTTAATCTAACAATTTCTAGGCTTCAAACTATGTCATCTATGACCTAATTTCTAACATTAACTCCAATGGGAATTTTGGTTACCTTAATAATGGTTCGTAACGTTCTTGTAAATTTACCATATAATATCCCCTTGTAGTGTCAAACCAAGTGTGAAAAAAGGCCCATTATCGTGCACCAATTCTTGATCAAGTCTATCTCAATGTAGTGTTTTCAGGTATTACCTATATGTACATATGTGACATATGTTCCATAGCCACATACACTGTAGTATCTATAGAGGTATGTATTTTCTATATAATCCACTTCCTGTATACATTCCAAAATTTAGGGATTATTTATTTTTCGTAGCCTTATCCTCAAGTACTTCTCTAGAGTTTTGTAATCCTAATCCAAAAAATAACTAAACTTTTCCTTTAATACCAACCAAAACAACCATACTATTTATTACACATTAATATATGACATAATAAATAATATTATAGTTAATAAAACTAAGAATATTGAGATGTTTCATGTATTTAGAAAATAGGTACATAACATACCATCTTGAACATGGGGGTAAAACAACATTATTGAATATTTTCTTAACATGATTCTAAAATTCCATGAAATTTAAATCAGTAGGAGATAACTAGGGGACATACATAAGAAAGGGGTGAACTATAAATCCTAATATGGGAATAAACATGAAATAAGGTAAAACATGATATTCAATATGAATATCAGTAGAGATTAAAATTAGTGAGAATCATATATATGAATAATAAGGCATGATATAGCATGATAACTATTACATGGAAAATGTGGCTTCAACTTAAGACACATCATCTCAAATATAGGTCAAGGATAAATACCAAGGTATAATGATGGAAAATTTCCCACAAAAGAGACTGGTTTATTACCTATACCAAAAATAAATCTCATGAGACTAAACATTACCCAATGTATTGGAGCACTATATAATTTTGGTACACCCAACATTTTTATTTTATTCTCATGCTTATGTGTACCACATAGATCATAAAAATGGATTCATGCATCATAATATATTTTTTCCACAATCAAGGTGTGTGGGATAAAAACATGTAATTAAATATTAAAAAAGTATTAGTGTATAATAGTGAATACCCTTGATAGGAAATGAGTGTGGTATTCACTAAATGATTGTTTTGGCATGGAAAATCGTCGTGAATTTTTTGCAGCATAACGACGTCACATAAAAATTAATAAAAATGGGTTAATGAGAGATAAATTTGTATATTATAATTTTTAAATAAAATGGGATGTAATGTTGATATGTAAATACATATCCAAACATTAGTAATTAGAAATATAATATATAAGATGATTAAGAAACTTCAATAAAGAGGTGAATGAGTGTATCCCATACTTGAATGTGTGACTCCAAATGCTTGGGGGATTATTAAGAGTTAGGGGAACATTTGTAGGAATATAGAGATGGGAGGTCATATAAATAAAGTTATAAATGGAATTTGAGTGAAGATAAATGGGGGATTTTGTGGGATTATATAGTAAATGAGTGGGGAATTATTTATCATTTCTCAAAATTAGGTTTGGACTCTCTCTAATAAAATAACCAAAACCACAAACCTTCAAATGGTTTCCCCATGGATTCTACAAAATTGTAGTGGGTTTAACTATTTTATAAGTATGAGGTCCAAAATAAATAAAATAAAACCTATTCATTTGTGGAAGAGAGTCATACTCTTAAAGAAATGATTTTGAAACCCTAAAATATATTAATGGTTTCGAGGATTCGTAAAAAATTTATAAAAATAAAAAAAATAAACTTTAAATCACATTATTTTAAAAGTTTAAACATATATTCGGTCTTGTATACAATTTATTGTATTTATTACATCACTTTTGGGTCATTGTGATGTCATAATAGACACCATATATTAATATGGTCTTCAATTTTTACCAAGAAATTCGACTATCTCAAAAAATTATGAAAAAATCACCATTGGATATTTTTGACATTATGATTCAAAAAATAATATTCATTTTATCTATATAATTTTTTAAATAAGTTTATTTTATCTTTTAATATTAGAATGTACATTTATTGTGAAATGATGCGTTTTTTGATAATAACAGTTTTCAAACCATTTAAAAAACTAAATTTAACTTCAAAAAAATTATAGGATAATTCATATTAAAAAAAACTATTTAATAAAAATATACTATTAAAAAAAATTTGTTTAAAAAAAACATTAATTCCTAAAAATATATTCTTTAATTGAATTTGAATGTTACAAAAAATAATATTTTTATTTTTCTATATCAAAATAAAAATAATTTGTAATGTAATAACAATTGGGTGAAAATATATTCATTATTATATAAAAAATAATTTACATAATCATATATATAGGGTCTTCATAAAAATCCCTTTAATACACCAAAAAACATCCCAATGGTAATGTGCGTGGTGGTGAGACATTTTTGGGGTGGTTGGACATACATAATTTGGGACAGGATATCAATGTGCTTAAAATTATCCCATTAGAAGTTTCACTCATTCTTAATTTCTTGGAAATAAATGCTCTATATGGTATGATCCTACTGGTATAGGCCATCACTTCCATTATCTAGGTCAATTTGGATATTCTAAAACTCTATATTCATAAAAATCATTTGATCACTATTCAACAACTATTTTATCATCTGTAGAGATGATTAAAAGTCATTTAAATATTAGAGAGTATAATAAAACCAATGAAGCACATCGTTTTTTATAACCATATTACATAATAAGGATTTTAATTAAAACCTATGGGAAATTTTATTTATAATAGTTCAGGTCATTATAGTTGAAAATTACGAGACCTTACCTGTTCATGTGTTGTAATAAAGGATAGGATAAAGTATATGGATGAACATCCATGATGTAACCACATATCTAAGAAATAAAAGTGTAATTTTCTTCACCATTTCTTAAATATATCAATCATATTAACGTGAAAATGATCACTAGTATCTATGTCCACATGAGTTATAATCAATGTGAGTAAGAAGCGAAAAATAGATGTCTACTCATTTATATGAGAGTTCCAGTAGTGTTGTGGAATTTTGGGGTGAGAATGTTACATCATTCCTCTATAAGAACTATGGTTCATGAAACTATGGTTTTATAATATCAGGGTTTGGATATGTATCATCGCTAAATAGGGTGCATCATAGTGCATAACAAAGGGTGTTAAAGTTACACTTGAATGAGAGAAAAGTGGAAAGGTTAAAGTAATTCCCTCAAGGGTCTAGATCTAATAATAGAGGAAGATAGAAAGAGGATAACCATTGACCATAATAAAAATAAGGGTTCCACAACTGTTTTTCAAAATGTGTCCCCTTCATGATATTTTCCCCTATGGGAGGTGAGCCTATTTTGTCCACATCCAGTCATGGAGGGGGGGGGGGT
The DNA here is from genome assembly GCA_963277665.1 of Viscum album. Lineage (NCBI taxonomy): Eukaryota > Viridiplantae > Streptophyta > Magnoliopsida > Santalales > Viscaceae > Viscum > Viscum album. The sequence goes on from OY728123.1 coordinate 676,643,067, forward strand.
CAGAGATGTTGTGATTTAATCCTTATATAAGTACCTAGGTGAGAGGTGATAATATTCTTTCCATGCACCACCACTAATGGGTGACTATTTGAAAATGTTAAGTTAATTTTATTCCATATTAATAGTACAAAAAATGGGCTGAAAGGGGGAGCAGGGTGCTCATGAGTAGATTGAACACTCATGAGGATATTCTATCACATTGTAAGAATATGGATTATATAATGTAAAAAACTTTAAAAAACAAATTACAAAGAGGTGAACATGAACCCTAGCCTAGTGAAAGTGAGAGAGAAGGACAAAATCAGGTCCCAGAAAGGAGAAGAAGGGATTCTTAGGTTTAACAGATTAAAGTTATATATCTTTGACCAAGGGATGGTTCCATTTATGATCATTAATTAGGGACCAATATCCACACATTAAGGTCATAAAAATAAGAACATAGTGTGATAAGGTATAAGGTCACACAGCTTAGAATAAATCTCCTAGTTTAAGGTCATATAGGTAGCAGCATAATGTGTTGAGGTCTAAGGCCACACATCTTGGGTTGAGAATCATGGTTTATGGTCATAGGGCTTGGACTGGGATGTTTTCATCTCGACCATGTGAGGTAATTCCTACTAAGGTTGTTAATTAGACATGATCCATACTTGACGTGGGAAATAAGAAGTGGTGCTGACCCATCCTAGTCATATGGGAGCAATCAAAAAAGAGATAAGAGGGGATTTTGAGAGAGTCGTGTTAATGTTGACCTACATAATGAATATGTATGAACAAATGATGGGTAAAATGAGGGGTGTCAAACATACACTAAAAAAGGAATATATAAGTAAAGTAAATCAAGGCTTCTCTAATTTTAAATCATGAGAGGGGTGACGAATGGGTGATGAATATTTTTGAATATATTTGAAACGTAGGCTCACCACCACAACAATAAAAAATTGGATGAAAAAGTATGGAATTGACTATTGAACATTATCAAAACAAAAAAGACCCTTTTGTTAATAAGAAATCCATCAAAGAATAGAACCCATGGAGATAGGTGTGACAGATTTTCTAGGAATCATTTCCATTAGCTGGGACCATCGGGATATATAGGATAATGATGATACTAATAAAGGTAGGGTTGAAGTATGACGATCAGTGGGTGAAATATTTGAGTATATGTTCAATACCCATGGGTTTACACCACCACACAATTGAGAAAACTAAGTGGGGGTACATTAATGAGGGAGATTTGAAGAGATTATTAGGGATGGAGGTTCTAATGTAGGTTAGTGACCATGCTAGGCTCGAGATATAGGATACGTTTGTATCTATGTATCCCATGAATTGAAATGGTAGTAAATCCTTATATAGGTCCTAAATATGGCATGGTATGTGACCAAATCATGGTGAAGGGATACCCATCAAGTGAAGTATAAATGTATTACAAAGTTATAAATCATGTAATGGGGATATTAATGATGCAGTTTAACATCATATGGAATGAAAATTGGACACATAGTATAACATATTTGGATTGGTATGATGTTACTTAATTTTAAGGTTGTATAGCTTTGACCATGGTGTTGGTATAGTTTAATGTAATGTGAAATATACATATAGAATTCCATTTAGTTTCATATAACTAGAACCTGTCACTACTATGAAAAATGGTCATGTGAAGTGCCACCTTTTATCAGCACTTTTTTAGGGATGATAAAACCACAGTTCAATTTTATAAAATGGGGTGCACAATGCCCTTTGTTTATCGCGCCCTCATGCTCTCGTGGGACTATACCCCTACGACAACTCCCCTACCTCCTGATCTTCTCTTTGTCAGACCTCCGCCGCTGCTGCCCTACTCCACCACCGTCGCTGCCCTACTTCGACGCCGCTAACCCTACTCTGTCGCCGCTAGCCCTACTACACCACCGCTAGCCCTACTCCACCACTATCCCTACTACGCATCAAACCCTACTACTTATCCTCCCCCTTGAAACCCTTCCATGGACACTCTTCCCCTCGAACCAAACTTCTCCTCCTCCCCATTGGACCCTACTCCCCGCAAACCCTACTTCAAGTGTTTGAGATTCCTTTTTATGAGTTTATATTCTCAACTTCCTATCTTTGATATTTGTGGATTTATCTATTAATGCTCATCTGTTTCCTTTTTTGTTATTCTAATATTCATTATGGTGGTTTAGTTTGGTTTGTTTTGGGTTGTGTTGCGTGTTTGGGCTATGTTTTTGGGTCACATTCTTTCAAAAATTCATAACGTGATTAAATTTTTACCGAGTGAATTGTTTATTACATATAGGGTTTTGTTAAGTTATTTTTAGGATTATGATTATTCTAAACACTCTATTGTAAATGTGAGTATTGAGAAGGATAAAATATGTTGTTAGATTTTTCGATGGATTTATGAATGGTGTAATGGGGTGATGATGTGGTTGTGTTTTTGGAGGGTCTGATGGTGATCATTTCATAGAAATATAATATTTTGTAATGGATTATGAATTGGTTTTGTAGTTTATTAGTTTTGTGGTTTATATTAATCTTTTAGTGTGGAAGAGTATCCCTTGGTGTTGGTAAGATATTTAATTTCTTGGATTAAATTTATTAATTTTGTTTCTTATAGATGTTGAAACATTATCATGGTATAGTGCACAAGAAGTAGAAAGAGACATGGGATAAAATGTTTTAAAATTTAAATTGTAGGAGGTGTTGATGTTTATTTTGAAGGTGATGGGTCCTAAGGTTAATAATTGGCTAAAAGAAATTTAGGAGGGTTTTGAATTGGAAAATATTCTAGATCATTTTTGGGTTTCCTTAGTAATGGGATTACTTTTAAGGGTGTCTTGATAATGATGGAAGGAAAATCATGTTCAGTCAAAAGTGGTTTTAGGCAGAGTTTTATTCTATAGATATAGAAGTATGAGTGTATACATAATATCATGGAATTCAATCAAGTTGGATACAATGTTCTTTCCCTTGGTATTCACATATATGAATTGATGGTCTAGTTTTTAGAACACATGGTTCTTGAATAAATAATATCCTCTAATTTTGAGTCATATTTGAGGTTAGTGATTCTATAGAAGGTTGTGAGTTTATGTTTGAGGTTATGGTTATAGATGAGGGATTGTGATGAAGTTATCAAGGGTGGTTTTCATCGAGTTTCTTAGAAGGCTAAAGTGGCGCCTTGAGTTGTGGTCCTAATGGAATGAGGAACAAGGGAGTGATGAGATTTTCTAGATGCTTGTTGGGGATTATTCCCTAGGGTTGACTATCTCAAGGTATACCATAACTGTATAGTTGATCTATTTAAAAAGTGATGTAGTGGGGCATCATTAGTATGAGTTCCCCTTTATTCATGGTGTTTCTTGGTTTTAGTAAGGTGTAGTATTATTTAGTCAGATGGTCGTGTTTTAGTTGATAAAATTTTGGGATGTGGTAATTTTGGTTTGACAGTCAAGGCATGATTAAGTCCTATGTTATTGACCTCATCCCTTTATTAACCAATACCCTATTTCAATTGATACTAAAATATTAAATTGAATTATTTTCAATGGAATTATTTATCTCTATTTACCTTAAAACTCCAGTGAGAATATGAATTTTATTGAGATGGTTAGTGTGTTTGTCCGAATTTAAAGATTCATAAGAAAAAAAAGGAATCATATTTCTATTTTACCAAAATGGATGGGAATTTTTCAAATCTAAAGGTCATACTTTTGGGAAATGATTTATATATAAAATTAATTACACATTTTTTTTAAATATTATGGAAGTAATTAATAGTTAGTGAGAGGAGGTTTGATAGAATTTAGGTTCACTAACCTGAATTTAATATTTTTTAAATTAATTTAGGTAACAAAAAATATGATATTCCCTAGTAATTTAAGATAAACCTAGGTTATTGGTCTCCCCTACGAACCCCTTTGTGTTTGTAAATATATCAATTATATTAGTTTCCTCATCAAAATTGCATCCTTTTTTTCATTTTATTTGAGTTTGGTCCCTAGTTTTGGGTTGTTTAATGTAATTATTTTATTTTGAATGAGGTGGCTGGTAGGGGTGGTTAAAAGGATGTTTAATGTATTTCTACTAGGGTGGTGGGTTCTATAACTATTTGTAAGGGGGATGGAATGTGTGTTGATTTTGATGGGGGTCTATCCTAGTTCTATTGATTTCTAAATCTTTATTGGAAATGGTTAGGCTCTTTTAATCTATATTTTTATAAGAAAGTTGTTCTCTTATACTGTATTTGGATGTCTTATTTTGTGTATTTGAATCATAAATAATAATATTTAATATTAAAAAAGGATAGAGATGAATAAATATTAGATGGATGTTAATCATTTGACAATAGAGTATGAGAATGGAGTGAAAGGGTTCATCATGTTTTCAGTGGATCACGTAAAGGATCCTTCTCAAATCCTTTGTACATGTTTATGTTGTTTTTATTCTAGAATAATTAATCCAATGGAGTTGGAAGAACATTTGATTTTTCACAGAATATATTGGATTAATAAATTTTGGAATAAACTTGAAGAAAAAGAGAATATAGCTACCGGTAGGGATAAAACCGCATTTTATGGATCATCCCATATGATTACTAATATGGACAATGAAGAAGACCGTATGGAAGATGTGATTACAAATTTAAATGATGATGAAGATCATATTGAGGAAATGACAAGGACAGTTGAAGATGAACTCCGTGATGACCCAAAATTGTTTGAGAAGTTTAGGAGTTGTGAAAATACACCATTTTATGTTGGTTGCAGTAAATATACAGCATTGTCAGCTGAACTGAAGTTTTATAAATTGCAATTAGGAAACATATGGAGTGATGTTAGTTTTATGAAACTACTTTCTCTCATGAATTACATGCTCCTGGAAGATAATGAGCTCCCAAACCAGACATATGAATCTAAACGAATGATACACTCATTGGGTATGATTTCCGAAAGAATACATACCTTCCCAAAAGACTGTATATTGTTTCTCAAGGAGAAAAAATCACATACATAATGCCCAAAGTGTGGTGCTTCTCAATAAAATAAAGATGAATCAAATAATGTGAAAGTTGTATGGTACTTTCCAATAATTCCAAGTTTTAGGCATCCACATGGATGTGAAGAAACTACAAAACAATTATCATGGCATATAGATAAAATAAATAAAGATGAGAAATTATGTCACTCGGACGACTCTCCTCGATGGAAGAGAATCGGTCATGAGTATCCTGAATTTGGAAATGATTCAAGAAAACTTCATCTTGCATTATCTATAGATGGATTGAATCCTTTTGGTTTTCAAACCATTACTCACTGTACATGGCATGTTATGTTGGTAAATTATAACTTTCCACCCTAGTTATGCATGAAATGGAATTTATCATGTTATCTATGCTTATATGAGGACCAGAACAACTAGGTAATGATATTGATGTTTATTTGGATCCTTTAATTAAGGATTTGATATTATTCTGGGATTCAAGTGTTATGTTGTACAATTCTTATAAAAGTGAATAATTCATGTTGAGAGCGATATTGTATGGGATGATAAATGATTTCCATGATAATAGAATTTTGTTAGGCTATAGAATTAAAGGAAATCAAGGGTGTCCCGTGTGAGAAAAAGATACAAAATCAATTAAGTTGAAACATTCTTTGAAATATGTGTTTCTAGGAAATCATATAATTATACCCCATTGGAATAAGTACCGATCGTGGATGACATCATTCAATTGAATTTTAGAACAATGCACAACATTGTCACCACTAACAGGTGATTAGCTATTTGAGAAAGTAAAATATGTGAACATAGTTTTTGGTAAACCATTTTTGAAAACCCTTATGAAAATCAGTTGGAAAAAGAGATTAGTTTTTTTGGAATTACCATACTGGAATTTTCTGTACGTCATACATTTTCTTGATGTGATGCATGTGGACAAAAATGCATGTGATAGTGTTATCAGAATGTTTCTAAATTCCCCCGTAAAAACAAAGGATGGAATTAAGGAAAGGGTGGACATGGTTGACATGGGAATACGAGAAGAGTTGGCTTCCGTGAAGTGTGGAAATCAAATTTTTATTCCTCCAGCTGCTTACACTCTTTCCAGGGAGGAGAGATATCAATTTTTCAACTTCTTCAATGATGTAATGGTTCCAAAGGGGTATTCCTCAAATATCATGAACATTGTGTCAATGAATGATTTGAATTTAAAAGGTTTGAAATCACCTGAATTCCATTTTATGATGTAAGATTTAATTCCTATAGCTTTAAGATGCATTTTTTCCAAGAATGTTCGTCAGATGTTAACCAAACATTGTTTCTTTTCCAAATCTATATGTAGAAATGTTTTATACCCAGCAAAAGTTCTAGCTATGGAATGCGAAATTGTCATCATATTATATGAATTAGAAATGTTCTTCCTTCCATCATTCTTTGATATGATGGTTAATTTTATGGTTCACTTGGTGAGAGAGATTCGACTTAGTGGTCCTATGCGCTATTGTTTGGTGTACCCTGTTGAGTGGTATATGAAGATTTGGAAAGGGTATATCAAAAACAAAAGTTAGAAAGAGGGTTTTATTGTGGAGAGATATACTATTGAGGAATTCATTGAATTCTGTACCTAATACCTATCTGATGTGGAAGGCATTGGTCTTTGAAATCTCATCACAATGGACACATTTAGGGTGAGGTAATTTCTGGAAGAGATGTTGTGACAATCAATATTACAGACCGGAAGTAGGCCCATATTTATGTTTTTCATAAAAGTTGGTAGGTTTCTCCATATATTGAAACCCTAAAAGAAATTCTTAGGTAGTTGAATCTATCAAAGGATGAAAAATGGATATCAAATACACATAATAATTCGTTTATAGGATGGTTTTGGGACCATATTTTTATGGAGTTAGATGAAAATCCGAATTCAATTTCAGAAAGACTTTAATGGCTAGCTGCCAGAACCAGTGTGTATGTATTATCTTACAATGGTTATGTAATTAATTTTTATACATTCTATACAGATGAACATAATGAAGATAGTACCATCCAAAATTGTTGAGTTACACTTGTGGCTGAAGCGATGCATATTTCTGGTAGTAAGGACATAAATATGATTTATGCGAATATGTCATACTTTGGCATTATCAAACATATATGGGAGTTGGATTATATGACATTATAACTACCGATTATTCAATGCAAATGGGTTGATAAAAATAGGGGTGTTAAAATAGATAAATTAGGATTTGTGAATGTTGATTTTAGTAAAGAAGGGTATAAAGACGAACAGTTTATAATGGTATCAGAAATAGTACAAGTATTTTATGTTTTATATCCCATAAACCGAATGTGGTTAGTTGTTCTGTTATTGTCCAAAACTACGGAAGGGTCTGATGAAAATTCATTAGAGGATGATCCTTTCTATGGTACGTCTCAATCACTTCGCAAAAGTTCCAATATAGATGACATTTTTTATGTTAGAGGAGAACACAATGAAGGGATTTGGATAATCGATAGAGGTGAAAAATACCTTCAACCTTTAAAAAAATTAAGATAGCTCAATAAATAGGTTATATTTTTTTGTAATATAGATCTTGTTATCTCATGTTATTATCTTATCATTACTGAATTTATGTAATCTAAATTAACTGTTCAAACACTTTCACAGATAATGATTTCGGCACATTCTGTTGCTCCTAACCTAGAGGCTGAACAAGTCTCTCAAGCTATTGCTACTGCTACTGATCACAGTGCAGAGCAACAACAAGTTTCTGAACCTGTTGCTACTTCTAGTGTTGAGGTCCAACAACCATCAACACATTCCATTGCTACCATTCCAGATGAACATATTTATGATGTTGATATCAATGAAATGATCAGGGATTAAGGACCGACGTCGCAGAAAACACAAGTGCGTCGTAGTTTGACGGTGGTAGCCAATGTTCTGAAGGCGTAAAGCTAAGGCATCAAATTTGATGTTCGATGGAATGCATGAGGCCAACATGTGAATTCAAAAAAAGGCTATGTCTATTAGTTACATTGGAATTGTCACTCAGTAACATGTGTCGATTTACATAGATTCATGGCACCATGTTGTGTTCGGGCTGAAGGATGTGATCTAGGAAGAAATTACGGTAACAATATGATATTATTTCATTAATTTAGTAGAAAATAAAATAATGAAATTGTGTCTTACTCTTCTCAATCCCTTACAGAGTACATTTTTATTCGATGATTCACACAAGAATTATGAACTAAGGCTTGTAGGAAGGATTCATCGAGGTTTTCGCACTATTTTAACAAAATGCACCTGAAATATCCCAATGGTAAAATTAACCCACACCCACCCCTTGTCTACGCTCACCTGATATCCGAAGAAGCATGGGATGAATTTATTGGTCGTTGTGGGGATAAGATGTTTCAGGTACATTGTGGCCAAAAATACATTGTTTTAGGATACATGTATTCATCACATTGATTGTCAATATTTCATTTATGAAATAATAACTCAATACTAAAAATAAGGAACGTTCATAAAAACCAGCATAGCCTTATCATAATGCAAGGATGGGGTATGATTCACTTGAAAAGAAAATGTTACTTCTTTTAAATTTATAGTAATATTGTTATGTACTGAGAAACAACATCATAATTATCTTTTTATATTTATATGTAGATTGATGAGTATAAAGCCAAATACGCTTTCATCCCAAGTCAGGTGCTATGGAAGGAGGCACATGTGAATAAATAAGGGAAGCTAGTAGATGAAAACACACAAAAATTGTGGGAAATATGTGTAAGTATGATAGGATAAAAAGTTTTGTTTTAAAATTATATTACATAATAATTACTTAGTTTCCTTTATCCGAAAGTCATAGGAATCAGCTACTCATATAGTGAATTTAGAACTATTATCAATGTATTTGAACCAACTAGAATATTACGGTCATGTCATAGGAGCAGGGATGGGGGTGACACCAAAAGTATATTTTGAGAAAAAAAACAAACAGATGATAAAAATGAAGAAACGAAACAAATGAGTGAAAGAATAGAAACTCTTGAAGAACTATTTCAGTGGCAAGGAGAGTTTCTAGGAACTTTTATGGGTAAGAAGATAGTAGAAGAAACAACTTAGGAACCACCAGCACGTGATGATACCTCCCCTCCAACCCACCAGCTTTGAGGTGAGCCACTCAACTCAAAGAGCTATCTTTTCCATGGTAATCAATATTCTAATAATTGTTCCCATGAAATTTGAATCAGACAAACACTGATACTTTTCCTGTACCGATCTTCTATAGGGTGATGATGACTGTGATTTATATCTGTCAACACCCATCGATCACCTTGTAGCATGGGCTACGATGTTCAACATCCCAGAGGACAAGCTTTATAATAGACCACTTCCAACATATCATCTGAAGGTGATGATTACTGTAGCTCATGAGACAAATGCAGAGATACTAATTCCACTTGATGACAAGTATATTCATATGGTCTAAAAGGCTATTCGTATATTCATTACATGTCTGTTACAACTTGTAAGAGTACATGTGGACAAAGAGGTATTAATTTCCATTTTTTTCAAGCTAAACCTTTAACAATTAATAAAAAAGGTTTGATCTAATGAATGTTATTATATACGGAGAAAGGGAAGGGGGTTACAAGAAACATTGGCTCAAAAGCATATAATAGATCAACCAACTGATCTAAAGGATCTACTAAAAGAACAATTATACCACCTGTTCTCTATCCACATTTACTAGCATTGAAGACTCATGTGGACATGAAGGTACAAAGTGGTAGTATTCATATAGATGTTTTTGAAGAGAATATATACAGAAAGGAAATTTCATATTACGCTGCTGCTGAAAATGTAAATGACATTTTGCAATACGGTTGGTTAGGCCTCACAGTTGTAAATGTATATATGAGGTATGATTTCATGAATTAATTTTTTGAAATCAGATATAATGTTCTAATTATGAAAATATGATTTTTATAATATTCGATAATGTATATTTAAAAAACAGTTGAAGGTATTTCTCCATGAGCCAAAATTTCGACTCGTTAGTCCTCATACAAAATCTACACAACTAACAAAATTAGAGCCATAAATAAGGGATGAAATTGTGAAAGGCTTGCTAAAAACATTTGAAAGTAAGATTACAGATGACAGACTTATCATAATACCAACCATGCAGGGGTAAAACTCTATGATTAAAGAATATAAATTTTATTTTAATGTTTTTCATTACTTATTCCTTTTTTTTTGTTTTTAGTCAGCATTGGCTACTAATTGCAGTAAACTTGGATACTCCAAATATTTATTTTATGGATTCAATGGAAGGATATACAACAAACCGACCACACATGATGGAGTTTTTTGAATCTATAAGACATTAAATCCTACAATTTTGGTCTAAACATCAAGTCATATAATTTATAATATCTTTTAATGAGGATTTTTTATGATATGGTGGTGTATAAATATCATCTAAAAAAGGAATGAGGACATGGACTAAGAATAAGGAGGTGAAAAGGTACTACGTATGGACAATTATCGGGGTATATATAATAAAGTTTCACTATCCAGACATATCAAAACAAGTTACTTATTATCCTACTGATCAGTGTTTTCACATTGTCCGAAACAAACAAACGATAAAGATTGTGGTTATTATGTTTGTAAATTTATGAGTGAGATCATTTTCCATCAACAAACTAGCATCCCTAAAGAGGTATTTTCAAAACCAACTACTATTTCATTTAAATTCTTTATTAATTATTTATTTATATATTTTTTAGTACTACTCTAACTATAAAAAATCCTCATACTGACAAGATGATATTGATTTTTCTAGAAATGAGTTGTTTTCATACATGATGGAAGATTGTAAACGAATAACATGATGATATGACTTAGGGGCGTGTACAATTAGAAGACATTTTTGAGAGGGGTTCATGGAGATCAAAAGATGAAACATTGTTATATGTAAATGTTTGTAGGAAAATTTTAATTGTTATTAAAGAAAACATCCTTTCTCCAATGATTCATTTTACATTTTTAACAGATGAAATAAACCAGAAACATTCAAGAATGTGTAACCACTTTTCTTTGGGCTCTGGATAAGAAAACAAGTAAAATATCCAAAATAATTTATATCACGCATGCCCACTCCCATTCAAAGAAATGATGAGTAAAGGTCTCCTCCCTAAATTTATTTCAGTATGAGCATCAATATGCCAAATGGATTCCCATACATTGTACATTTTCATTGGTAGAAATTTTATGTTTTCTGATTATCCATAATAATAAAAAATGAACATTGTTGGAACATCCTTCCTCTAAAGGGTCTCCCCCCCACATACATGTTTTCAATTTAGTATAACAATCTGTGGGTCAATTTTGTCATGTACGAGTCAACCCTGCCTCAATCCGAGGCATGGGGTGGCAGGTATCACTCAAAATGTCTCTATTTTGTTTAAAATTGACATAATTTTTAAATTAAACCAACTAATGATGTAGGGAAAACTGAAAAAACACATTCATATTTTTTTTGATACTTTAGAACAATGATCCCTGGGTCATGTGTGACGTTTACAAGTCAACCCCTACTCAATCAGAGGCATGGTGTGACCAATATCACTCATAGTGTCTCTCTCTTTTTTAAAATGGACAAAATATTAAGTGAAAACAACCACTGACATGCAGAAAACCAACCAAAAGAATTCATATTGTGTTGATAATTTAGTCCAATAATCCATGGCTAATTCGAGGCACGATGTGGCCAGTATCACTCATAGTGTCACTCTTTTGATTAAAATGGACATAATTTTTAAGTGAAAACCACAACTGACATTCGGAAAACCAATAGAAGGAATTAGGATTGTGTTGATACATAAGTAGAATGATCCATGTGTAATTTGTGACTTTTAAAAGTCAACTATTTGTCAACCCAAGGTAGGGTGTGGCCGGTATCACATGGAGTGTCTGTCTTTTGTTTAAAATGGACATAATTATTATGTGAAAACAAAAACTGACATACAGAAAACTATCCAAATGAATTAGGATTGAATTGATAATTTAGTATAATGATCCATGGGTCATTTGGGATGTGAAAAATTCAACCCTGACCCAATCTGAGGCACGGTGTGGCCGATATCACTGAAAGTGTCTCTATTTTGTTTAAAATGGACAAAATTTTATGTGAAAACGACCATTGACATACAGAAAACATACCAAATGAATTTTGATTGTGTTGATACATTAAGAAAACGATCCATGGGTCATTTTTGACATTTAAGAGTTAACCCCACCTCAATCCGAGGTAGGTTGTGGCTGGTATCACTCAAAGTGACTCTCTTTTGTTAAAAATGGACATAATTTTTAAGTGAAAACAACAACTGACGTACATGAAACTAAAAAAACCCAATTGGATTGTGTTAATACGTTAGGAGAACAATCCATGGGTCATTTGTAAAGGGTAAGAGTCAACCCCACCTCAATCGGAGGCGCGATGTGACAGGTATCACTCAAAGTGTATCTCTTTTGTTTAAAATGGACATCATTTTAAGGGAAACGACAACTGACATATAGAAAACTATCCAAATGCATTAATAATGTGTTGAAACATTATTTAAATGATCCATGGGTCATGTTTGATGTGTATTATTGAACCTAACCTCAATCTGAGGCACGTTGGGTCTGGTACCACTCAGAGTGCCTCTCTTTTGTTTAAAATGAACAAAATTTTCAGTGAAAACAACAACTGACATTCGAAAACAGACCAAACGCATTCCGACTGTGTTGATATTTTAGGATAATGATACATGGGTAATTTTTTATGTGTAAAAATCAACCTCAACTCAATCTGAGACATGGTGTGGCCGATATCACTCAATGTGTCTCTTTTTTGTTTAAAATGGACATAATTTTAAGTGAAAAAAACCAATAACGTACATAAAACTGACCAAATGCATTTAGATAGTGGTGATACATTAATAAAACGATCCATGGGTCATTTTGGATGTTTAAGAGTCATCCCATCCTCAATCAGATGCACGGTGTGGCCGGTATCACTTATAGTGTATCTCTTTTGTTTAAAATGGACACAATTTTTATGTGAAAACAATAACTGGCGTATGTAAAATCAACCAAAATCATTTGGATTGTGGTGTTTATAATTTAGGAGATTATACATTGGTAAGTTTTGACATGTACGAGTTAAACCCACCTCAATAAGAGGCACGGTGAGGCTGGTATCACTCAAAGTGTCTCTCTTTTGTTTAAAATGGACATAATTTTAAGGGAAAACATTAACGGATATACGGGAAACTAACCAAACTCATTTGTATTGTGTTGAAACATTAGAAAAACGATACATGGGTCATTTTTTATGTGTACGTGTCATCCCTACCTCAATCTGATGCATGGTGTGTCTGGTATCACTCAACGTGTCTCTTTTTGTTCAAAATGGATACAATTTTAAGTGAAAACAGCAACAGACATATGGAAAAATGGCCAAACGCATTAAGATAGTTTTGGTACATTAAGAGAATGGTACATTGGTCATTTTTTATGTTTACGATTCAACCCCACCTCAATCTGAGGCACATTGTGCCCAATATCACTCAAAGTGTCTCTCTTTTGTTTAAAATGGAAAAACATTAAGTGAAAACAACCACTGACATATGCAAAACACACCAAATTCATTTTTATTGTCATGATACTTTAGTAAAATTATACATGTGTCATGTGTGACGTGTATGAATCAGCCTTTTCTAAATACGAGGCACGGTGTGGCCGGTATCACTCAAAGTGTCTCTCTTTTGTTTAAAATGGACAGAATTTTAAGTGAAAACAACAGATGACATATGGAAAAGAGACCAAACGCATTTGTATTGTGTTTATACTTTAGGATAACGATCCATGGGTAATTTTTGACATGTAAGAGTAAATAAAACCTCAATCTGAGTCATGGTGTGACTAGTATAACTCAAAGTGTCTCTCTTTTGTTTAAAATGGAAAGAATTTTAAGTGAGAACAACCCCTGACATACGGAAAACTAACTAAACGCATTCAGATTGTGTTGATACTTTAGGAAAATGATCCATTGGTATTTTGTGATGTGTATGAATCCAATATGCCTCAATCTGATGCATGGTGTAGCCGGTATCACTCATAGTGTCTCTCATTTGTATAAAATGGACAAAATTTTAAGTGAAAAAAACAACTAACATATGAGAAAATGACAAAATGAATTTGGATTAAATTGGTACTTTCGTAGAATGACCCATAGGTAATTTTTGACATTTAAGAGTAAATCCCACATCAATATGGGGCACGGTGTGTCCGGTATCACTCAAATTAGTTGTCTTTTGTTTAAAATGGACATAATTTTTAAGTGAAAACAACCACTAACGTACTGAAAACAACCACTGACGTACGGAAAACTAACCAAACACTTTCGTACTGTGTTTATACATTAGTCCAAAAATATATGGGTCATGTGTGATGTGTACAAGTCAACCCCACTTCAATCTACGGCACGGTGTGGCCGGTATCACTCAAAGTGTCTTCCTTTTGTTTAAAATGGACAGAATTTCGGTGAAAACAACCACTGACATACGAAAAAGTGAAAAAACGCATTTGTATTGTGTTGATACTTTATGATAATTATCCATGGGTCATTTTTGATGTTTAAAAGTCAAACTTGACTCAATCCTAGGCATGGTGTGACTGGTATCACTAAAAATGTCTCTCTTTTGTTTAAAATGGACAGAATTTTAAGTGAAAACAACCACTAACGTACGAAAAAACTAGCCAAACGCTTTTGGATTGTGTTTATACATTATTCCAACGATCCATGGGTCAAGTTTGATGTGTAAAAATCAACCTCGCCTTAATATGAGGCACAGTTTGTCCGGTATCACTCGAAGTGTCTCTCTTTTGTTTAAAATGGACAAAATTTTAAGTGAAAACAACAACTGGCATACGGAAAAACAACCAAAACCATTCAGATTGTGTTTATAATTTATGATAACTATACATGGTTGCTTTTAGACGTGCATGAGTCAACCCAACCTCAATATGAGGAACGGTGTGGCCGGTATCACTCAAAGTGTCTCTCTTTTGTTTAAAATAGACAGAATTTTAAAAGAAAACAACCACTAACATACAGAAAACTGACAAAAAGCATTCTTATTGTGTTGATACTTTATACTAAAGATCTATGGGTCATCTTTGACATGTATGAGTCAAACCCACCTCAATCTGAGGCACGGTGTGGCCGGTATCACTCCAAGTGTCTCTCTTTTGTTTAAAATGTATAGATTTTTAAGTGAAAACAACAACAGACATACGGAAAAGAAACCAAATGCATTCAGATTGTGTTAATACTTTAGTAAAATGATACATGGGTCATTTTTTATTTTTAGGAGTCATCCCCACCTCAATCCAAAGCATGATGTGACCGGTATCACTCAAAGTGTCTCTCTTTGGTTTAAAATGGACATAATTTTAAGTGAAAACAACCACTGACATACGTAAAATTGACCAAATGCATTAATATTGTGTTAATACTTTAATAAAAATATACATGAGTCATATGTGACATGTAAGGGTCAACCCATCCTCAATATGAGGCACATTGTGGCCAGTATCACTCAAAGTGTCTCTCTTTTGTTTAAAATGGACATTATATTAAGTGAAAACAACAACTGACCTATAGAAAAATGACCAAACGAATTAGGATTGGGTTTATACTTTAGTAAAATGATCCATGAGTCATTTTTGACATTTATGATTCAATCCCTCCTCAATATGAGGCATGGTGTGGCCAGTATCACTCAATGTGTCTCTTTTAGTTTAAAATGGGCATATTTTTTAGTGAAAACAACCACTAACGTACGAAAAACTGACCAAAAACATTAAGACTATGGTGATACATTAGGCGAATGTTCCATGGGTCTTGTGTGACAAGTATGAGTCCACCTCACCTCAATATGAATCACGGTGTGGCCGGTATCACTCAAAGTGTCTCTCTTCTGTTTAAAATGGACAGAATTTTAAGTGAAAACAACAACTGACATGCGGAAAAGTGACCAAACGCATTCAGATTGTGTTGATAATTTAGTATAATGATCCATGAATGGGTCATTTGGGATGTTTAAAAGTAAACCTCGTCTCAATCTGAGGCACGCTGTGACCGGTATCACTCAATGTACCTCTCTTTTATTTAAAATGGACATAATTTTAAGAGAAAACAACCACTGACGTAAAAAAAACAATACAAAAGTCATTACCTATGAAATAAGTCAATTAGAAAAGCCTCATAGAGTCTTAAGTTGTCATTAGACATAAAACCCCCATTAATAATTCATCACACACCCTATATATAAAACAATATCCCTAGAGTTCATGGTGAGGGATGAAAACAAAGAGGAATGGGAGAGGGAGGAGAACCAAAGGGAGATAAAAAAGAATAGAGGATTTAAATTGGATAATTTTTCATCATAAAGGGCTCTTAGATTTTGTTTTGGGAAGGGGAGGGGAGGAAATAGGTTGAAATACCTTAAATTATGCAATATCATTAGCAAATTTCATTGTCTGGATGGGTAGTTTTCCAAACTGTTCACCAACTTTTTGGGAGCCATTGGATAAGAAACCCTCTTCTACAAAATTTGGAAAAACAATTAACTATAATTGTTCCAATCATTCAAAAAGACTTATTTAAACTATAAATACATTCCACAAGGATTATCCTAACTGGTAACAACTCATCTTACTAAGAACTCCCTCAAAATGGTAAGTTTCATGGTTTTTAATTTGATTCATACAGCCCATCATTTTCTTATGTATGTAAAACAATAAAAGTTAATAATTAATAGGAAACCTCCCCATGAAAGTGTATCCACATGGGTCTTCTAAAGTGTGTCCCCCAATAAAATAACTACATGGTTACTAATCAAGAGTCTTGGAAGTACAAAGAATAAGAATATATCTCCCCACCATTTATAAATTCAATAAATAGCGTGAAAAGAAGAGAACACACAAAAAGATAAAGGCATCAACCACAAGATCACATTTTCGTAAGTGTCCCAAGAATCACCCAAATTCATCTAGCAAGATGAATCTACTGGGAATCATTCTATGTCTTAAGGAAATATATCCCAAAATGAACTCAAAATCTATAAACAAATTCCATATCCAATCTTGACAAGAATATTAACAAAAAAACATGAAGAATAACTCGCATGCATTCCTTAATAAAAAATTTCATAAGGGTCTGACATTGAACTCTATATATATATTTTATCTGAGGTACTGTAAGATATCATTTGGATAAGATAGTATTTAAAGGCACCTATTTATTATCATAATGAATAATTATTACATCACATTAGGTATGGATATTTTCCCTTCCTTTGATCCCAAATTGACTAACACTGCATATTTTATCTGTGTGAACTACTTGTTTGGTATGCAGATTTTTTGGAGGTTTTGATAGGGTGTGCTGCTGTAGAATTTAATGTTGCAATAGGTAGGGAATTTATCAGCACTTTTCAGAGTTGATAAAGGGAGCCTTTATCAGCGCTAAACCAACTCTGATAAATGATCACTTTATCAGCACTCAAAAATCACTCATAAAAGGTCCCTTTATCAGTGTTTTTTAGCATTGATAAAGGATCCCTTTATTAGCATGTTTTTATCCCTGATAAAAGTGCCCTTTATCATTTCATTTTTAGTGCTGATAAAGGAGTCCTTTTTCAGCTCGTTTTCAGCACTAATAAAGGAACCCATTAGGAGCACTTTTTTAGCATTGATAAAGGAGCTATTTATCTTCACATTTTTAGCACTGATAAAAGGTACCCCCACCCCCTTTATCAGTGCTGAGCTTTACAATGAATTTTTAGCACTGTTAAAGCCCATTTTCAGTGCTGATAAAGCCGAATTTTATTGTAGTTTATTGTGAGGGCGTGGAGAATTTAGAAGCCTTGGAGGCCTAACAATATGTGAAATATGGGGTGAGGATGCACACATTTTAAGGAAATGATGCTTAGACCATAGGGGGTGTTTCCTAGAATTATTAGCAAGGTACAAAAGAGTAGTGACTCGAAGTGAAAAGGGATTATAGAGGCCTAAGACCATGTAAAACATATAGTACATGTTACACAAAATTTATAGTCATGATGCTTGTAATAAAGTGGGGAAACATCCTACGTTGGGATGTTTGGATGCCCAAACCATGTTAGGGGAGATCATTATAGGATTTATAAGTCCATGTGAACCATGCTCAGTGCGGGAAGAAACAGGTGAAAAATAATCTCCCTAATCCCATGGGAGTGCATAATATGGCTGAAAGAAGCTTTCTTAGGAGGGTATCAATGATTCAAAATTGTATACTCGACGTGATCAAATCCACAGATAGATAACAATTGTTTTATCAAAACCTCACCAAAAAATAGTAATGTGGAAATGAGGTAAGTAAAGACATACTAAATTTGGACTTTGAATGGGGGTGGGAAATATGTAGGGAATTAATATTGAACATATTATAACAATATGCCTCATGAAAATGTCAATCAATAATGAGGAAAGATGATACGAGATTGACTGTTGACCAAGTTTGAGATAAAAAACCATCATCTCTTGTCAGAGGACCTTCATAGAATGTACCCAACTAGGAGGATAGCCTATTTTATCCATGTTCTGTCACCATTCGAGGGGGTCCATCAATATTGGATGAATAGTGAGGATATATATAAGAATAACTAAAAGTTTAATGGTGGTAATGAGAAGTTATTAATGGGAGAGTTAAACACTCCAGATTCTATGTTACCATGTGGTTGAGTGTGCTAAATGGGTGCATCAGTTAGAGAGTGTTGAAAATGATCCCAACGAGTGAATATACATGAAATTGATTAATATATCAACTAGTACAAGTAAATGGTGTCCACGAGTCCCTAATTATCTAAGGAGATGGGGAATTAAACCACACATAGTACTTAAACACGGTGCTATAGGAGACCAAAAATAAGAGTGGAGTTCCCTATCATGTGCAGTATAAGGGAATAATGTTGTTTTATGTATTCCAATAGGGATATGAACTATACTGTTTGACATAAGGTGGTGAATATGTTGGACATGATTTTTAAGTATCTTACAATTAGGATGATGTTGTTGATGTTTAAGGTCATATTTCTTTGACAACGATGTCATGAATTTTCAAATCATGAAACTTGGACGTTGTCAAATTCTTTTCCATAATTATACTTGGACATTAGGATTCATAGTGTAAAATCATAAAACTAGGAATAAGGGGTTCATATGAAGTACCTCTTTAGGAACCTGGTATCGGTGGGAGTTGTGGTATTGTAATGACCTAAACTTTTATTAATGAAAATTCTTCAGGATCTAATAAAATGTCCTATTATGTAAAATGGGTTTATAAAACAAAAGAAATTATTGGGTTTTATTTTTTTGAATTTTAAAATACCGTTATGAATTGTTACCATTTATAATATAGTCATTCAATAGTTACCACATGATTAGTATAAATATACGGCTTTAACAAATCCCATTCACTCAGAAAAATGCAGCGATGGCCTCATCCAGTATAATTGCCCCAAATGAAGCCCATTTGTTGGAGCTCCAAAAGGAGGTGGCATCAATGTTCTTTTCTCTTGACCCAACCTAAGACGAGCTTCAACACATTATTTTTGAACGAAATCACCTACGGGAGAAGTGGATGTTAACAGAGACTACCACATTAGAGATGATATCAGAGCTGGCCCAAGAGTCTATTAACGTCACACACAAAACCCTTAGGTTTTATACGAGTGTTATAAGGGGTTATGTAACAAGACCATAGAACTATGATCATGTGAATTATTTTTTTATGAATAATATACATTCATTTTATTGTTTTTACATTTTAAATGGGTTTAAAGAACACAAATAGTATTTTTAGTTAATATTTAAATTCAATTAAGAAATATATTTTGATGAATTAATGGATTTTTGAATTAAATAATATTATAAAAAATTATTATTACAAAATTAATTTCTATTAAATATAAATTATCATATAATTTTTATGAATACAGTTGTAATTTTAATTAACGTTTGAAACCTGTTTTTGTCAAAACCCATGAATTTTCGATAAAAGTAGGTTTCTATTTTTAAAGTAAAAATTCAGATATTTCGATTTTTTAGATAGAATGAATTTTATTTTTCGATTCAGGATGTAAAAATTATCTAATTGTGATTTTTTTCATAATTTTCTGAGACAGTCTAATTTTTGGGTAAAACATAAGTACCATTTAAATATATAATTGGTTTTATGACATCATAATGACCCAATAGTGATGTAATAAAATACTATAAAAGGGATATTCATCCAAAATTTGGTTTGAAATTAATATAATTTGATTTTATATGTGTTTGATTAATTTTATGGGGCCTTAGTGGACCCTCCAAGACATGTAAAATATTTTAACTCTTTAAAATGATTTCCTTGAGAGTGTGACTCACCTACACATAGGAAAGCCTAATATTTTAATAAGTTAGGCCATAAGCCTTATAAAATATGGTTTCCCACTACCATTTTTCAAAATCCAAGGGATGAAACTATGGGTTGGTTTTGGTTTTAAATTTTTAATTATATAGATTCAAAAATCTATATTTTTTAAATAGTAATGAGTTCCCCTCTCTTTTCCTATATAAACCCACCCAAAACACCACTTATCTTCACTCAAAACCCATGGATCACGTCCCTAATATACCCTCGTATATCTGCAATCCATCCAAGACACCGCAAGCATCCAATAATCCTCTCTCAATCCTCTCACAAGCCTTTGGGATCAGACTTCCAAGTAAGGGATTCTCAATTCTTATCCTTATTTATGTACAAGTTTTCTTATATTGTTATACCATTTTATTTTAAATAAAAAATGTTGGGGTATGATTTATAACCTACCAAATACCTCCCTGCATATGTTTTAATGATGATATACCATTTTATCTCTTATTAATGCCTCCCATGTACAGTTGTTACCATGCCAAAATTCTGTAAGGAATTTCTCTCTTTTATCATTTACATTCAAGAAATTATTTTATATTATGCATCTAAATTCCATTACATATGTTGGGATATTACTTTACCTGGCCCCCTTATATTCCATTTCATTTATAAATGCTGTGATAACCCTTTATCACTCATCAAGCCATTTTATGATTTTTATTTAACGTCGTTATGCTTCCAAAATTTCCCAAGCCAAAATCATCTTGTAAGTGAATACCACACACATTTATTTATCAAAGGTATTAAAATTTATGAACATATACTTATTTATTATAGAGTTTCATGTATGTATTAAAAATTCCTTTATCGTGTAATAAATGACAATATAGAATGATTCCATGTTATTTGATCCAGGGAGAACATGTTTGCATTTATTGAAATGTTTATAAAGGGTGTGCCCTAATAGCTCTCCAATGCATTGGGTAAAGAGTGGTATCATGAAACATCATGGGCAATGATGGTTTTCTCATTATAATTCAAGTTAAATTATGGTTTACTCATGCTAATTCATGTACAATTATGGTTTACTCATGCTCCATGTGTAATGAGCCTTGGCTCATGGTAATATCTTGTTAAATGTTGTTACCACATCTCGAAGTTATGATAATCATGCTATATCATGACTTTATGTTCATGTTTCTCTTATGATCCATTGATATAACTATTCCCTAACATGTATTTATTCTTCATGTTATACCTTGTTTACTCTTTTAATGGGCTTTATAGATCCTCATTTTCTTATGTATGTCCGCAGGTTATCCCATGCAATTAAAAGTACGAAGGAATGTTGTGGTCATGTTAAATAAGTTTTCAATAAAGATGTTGTATTTTATGTCATAAGTTGTCATGTAATGTTCCTAATTTCCCAATACACTGGACCCCTCTATCCTCATAGTTGTCTTAACTGCATGTTTATGTAATAAATTATGTTTCAATATGAAATTAAGAGCATGGTTGTTATAGTTGGTATTAGAGGATATGTTTAGTTATTTTTGGGATTATGACTATAAAACCCAAGTGTATGCCTTAGGGATAATACTAAGTATAAAAAACATCCCTATATTTTGGTGAATATTGAGTAAGTGGTTTTTCAAGAAAATACATCTCTGTCTGGATACGAACATGTAGAGGTGGCTCTGGAATAAATGTTTCTATGGGTAAAACCCAAAAACAACACTTTGAGCTAGACTCAAACGGGAACTTGTGCATGAAAATGAGCCTTGATGAACTCTTGGTTTGACACTCATGGGGGATATGCTTTGTAAAATTCATAATCTTAGTAATAACCATTATTAAGTGAATAAAAATAGATTCCTCTACATGTATATGTTGGGAAATAGGTCATGGATAGCATAGACTGAAGCATATAAATACTTAAGTTAGGAAACGAAATGTAATTTATATGTTATCCCCTTTTTTCATTAGATTCCAATTTTATATGTTACACCAAATTTTCCTTTTATTTTAGAAAAAGGACGGTAATTAGAAGACTCAGTCTAACAACCAATGCGATGATCAATGTAATGACAGTTCTTATGAGATGCCCAATATAATGGAAGAGGGAATCACAAACTTTATCAGTATACTCTCTCAGTTAACTTATGTTTTTAATAGAAACATAGGTCAAGAAGAACGTCCAATCCCCCCCTAAGAAAGAACAAGCAAAAATCGGGAGCTTCATTAGACAAAGTCCTCCTACTTTCAATGGATCATCTAATCCATCAATCGTTGAAAAATGGATCAAATCTAGTGGGAAGATATTCTCCATCCATCAATGTTCTGAACAAGAGATGGTTCTTCTAGATTCTTGTCATATGGAGGGTGATGATGATCAATGGTGGTAATTGTTAAAAAATACAAATCACGAGGAAGAGATCGCGGTGTTTGAATGGAAGGATTTCAGGAAAATGTTTTTCGATAAATACTTTTCTCCCACCCTATGACTTAATATGGAAAGTGACTTACATGACCTAAACAAGACGAAAAATCCTTCGGAGCATATGAGGAAAACATCACAATGATTGAACGACATGTCATTGACTATATCATTACCGTTAAATATAAGGTTAACCACTTATTTGGTGGGATAATACCTGGCCTAATAAAATCCCTA
The DNA here is from genome assembly GCA_963277665.1 of Viscum album. Lineage (NCBI taxonomy): Eukaryota > Viridiplantae > Streptophyta > Magnoliopsida > Santalales > Viscaceae > Viscum > Viscum album. Next base: position 676,666,272 of record OY728123.1, read on the forward strand.
GCGATCTGTGACATCCATAGCTATGAGGAAATTTTCTGATGTGCCTTCAAAGTCACAATGGAGATCGGCGAATCTTAGAGGTATCATGGGGATAAGATCCAGAAGGTGGACTATTATTCTAGCGGTCCGATTGGTAAATCCAATGGTGCTTTGAAATTCCAGTACCCCACATTCCAAAGGTGTGGAAATAATCACCCCAAAAATTTCTTGAAGGGAATGAAGAAATGCTTAAGATGTGGAAGAGAAGGGAACCTATCCATTAATTGCTGACATGAAACACCAGCTGCTATGATAGAGGAGAGGAATTCTCTATTTGACTCATAATTAATTTTTAACTTCTTTAACTACAATGAACCGGGGAACTTTGAAAACTAGTTCACAAAGACAAGGGTTTTCAGAGGCAATGAACAACCTCTAAGGCATAAAGGGTGATATTTTTAAATCATTAACACCAATGTGAACCCTGGAAATGAAGTGGTTACAGGTATGCTAGTTATACATTCAAGAATAGTGAACTCACTTTTTTATTCTGGTTCTATGCATTCTTTTATATCCCAAAAGTTTAGTAGAACAATACTAACACAACCAAAAATCATGAAAGTAGGGATGTCGGTGAGAACGATAAATGGGGAAATCATTGCACCCCATGAGTATAACTCATCCCATGTCTCAATTTTTAGATTAAACTTCTCACTGAACCAAATTCTAATCCTTTTGGTGGAATTTTATTCAATTCGTGGCATGGATTTTATTTACCTATATAGCGCCAACATAAATTGCTGTGAGAGAGAAATCACTCTCTATATAGAAAATTCACCCTTGATTCTGTACAAGTGCTATGAGGAGTATGAATCTTCTTTAGAACCATCTTCTAAATAATTGATATTACTGCCCTATGAGTAGATATATCTTTCTCAGATGATTGAGTCTAAGGAAGCAACCATCCTTCAATAAATTCCTATTGTGAGGGAATTTGGAGAAGTGTTTCCTCAGGAATTACCTAGTCTTCCTCTTTGAAGAGATGTTGATTTCATGATTGATCTTATACCTGGGGATTTACCAATACCAATAAATCTATATAGATTGGATGTTGTGGAGCTTGAGGAGATGAAGAAACAACTACTTGATAATATGGATAAAGATTTTATACACCAAAGTGCTTCACCACGGGGTGCACCAATCCCTTTCATCCAGAAGAAGGATGGGTCAATTCACCTTTGAATTGATTATAATGAGATCAAAAAATCACGATAAAGAATAAGTATCTTCTGCCAGGAATTTATTACTTGTTCGATCAGCTACATAGAGAACAATACTTCTCCAAGGTGTATTTGTGGTTGGGATATTACCATGTAAGGGTGAAGAAAGAAGATATCCCCAAGACTTCTTTTTATACAAGGTATAGACATTATGAATTCATAGTAACTCCTTTTGGACTTACTAATTCACCCACATAATTCAGGGACATAATGAATAGAGACTTTAGAGATTAGCTTGGAAAATTTTTCGTTGTCTTTATAGATGATATTATAATATACTCCAAAACCAAGGAAGAGCATGAGAAACATTTAAGCATTGTACTAGAGACCTTGCGAAAGGAAAAGCCCTATGAAAATTATATCATGCGTGAGTTCCAGATGAAGGAATTATCATTATTTGGTCATATCATAAAAAACAATGAGATATCTATAGATCCCTCTAAGATATCTGAAATTTAGGGATGGATGAGGCCAACATTAGGGAGGGATATCTGTAGCTTCTTGGGGTTAACTGGATATTATTTTTGATTTGTGAAAGCTTTTCATGATTGTTAAACCCTATTACCACACTAACTTGGAAGAGAGTTAAGTTTTCTTAGAGTGATGAATGCAAAGATAGATTTAAGGAGTTTAAAAGGAGACTTATCACTTCACTTGTGCTCACACAACACACAAGTGGAGAACATTTTGTGTCATTCACTTATACTTTGAAGATGGGCATGAGCTATGTGTTGATGAAAAATGAAAAATTTATTTCCTATGCTTTAAGGAAATTGATAGTTAATGAGTAGAACTATCCAAAACATGATCTGGAGTTGGATGTAGTAATCATCACATTAAAAATTTGGCAACATTACCTCTTTGGGTAGAAGTGTGAAATATATACAGATCACAAAAATATCACATATATATTCACACAGAAAGAGTTGAATATGAACCAATGAAGATGGTTAGACCTGATCAAATACTATTATTGATAAATTCACTACCATCTAGGGAAATAGAACAAGGTGTCACCTATTTAAGTAGATATGATCCAACAACTCTTTCATTGATGAGAATTATGAAGGATCAAATCTTCTTATATTTGATGGATATGGACATGAGAATCATATAGAAGGGAACATAATCAATACTTTCACAAATTATTTCTCAAACGCCTCTTTTGGAAAGCTTAAAGGATGATTAAGAGGATGATAGGGGAATTCAGAAGAAATCAGTAACTATCAGAAAAGAGAAATCCTTAGAGATCAATGATAATGAAGATGTAATTGTTATATTTGGGACAAGAATATGTTTTCCATAAAATCCAGAGTTAAAGAATAAACTTTTGGATAAATCACATAGTTCAAATTTCTCCATTCACAAAGGAAAAAATAAATATGTATGAAGATATCCAAGAGAATTATTTGTGGGATAACATGAAGGATACCACTGAGTATACATCAAAGTTCTTAGTATGTCAGCAAGTGAAGGTTGAGAGGTATAATTCCAAGAGGATGATGTAACAATTATTCGTACCTATATAGAAGTGGGAGAACATCACCATTGAATTTGTCACCAAACATCCAAAGATATCCAATGAAACTCTACTATATGGGTTATTATGGATCATCTTACAAATACTGCACACTTTATTTCAATTCGAGAGGATTTCTCATTAGATTAATAGGCACAAATGTACATCTGAGAAGTTATAAGGCTGCATGGAGTACCACTATCGATTGTATCCGATTGAGATCCAAGATTCAGCACTACATTCTCGAAGAGTCTCCAACTTGCTCTGAATATTGAGATGAACTTCAGTACAACTTATCATTCTTAAACTGATGGCCAATCAGAGTGAACTATCAAAACACTTGAGGACATTTTTAGAGAATTCTCAATGTACTTCAAAGAAGGATGGGATCAACATCATCCTTTTGATTATTTCTCTTACAATAATAGTTTCCATTCAATCATACAAATGGCTATTTATGAAGGCCTTTATGGGAAGAGTTGTAGAGCACCGAAATGTTGGCATGAAGTTGGGGAGTGAAAACAACTTGAACTAGAAATGGTCGAAGAAATAATTGAATAGGTTAAGACCATCAGAAAAACATTAAAGCTGCTTAGATTTGACAAAAGAGAAATGTTGATAATCATTGATGAGACCAAGAGTTTGATGTTGGAGAAATGGTATTCCTCCAAATATCACCGTGGAAGAGAGTTTTGATATCTGGGAAGAAGGGAAATCTTAGTCCATAGAACATTAGCCATTTTGATATCCTGGATCACATTGGAGTAGTGGCCTATCAACTGACACTCCCACCGAACCGATATCAAGTACATAATGTATTAAATATATCACTCTTGAAGAAGTAGGTACCAGACTCATCACATGTTCTCAATCCAGAGGTGGAAACATTGGAGAATGACCTCTCCTATGCTGATAAGGTGGTTAATATCTTAAATCGTAGGTAAAAAGTTCTACAAAATAAGGAAATTCCCCTCATCAAGGTGTTGTGGAGAAACCACATGTTTGAAGAAGCAATGTGGGAACAGAAGGAAGTGATGAGGATCAGTTACCCACTTAGGTTTTATTATGGGAAAAATAAATTTTGAGAGAGAAATTTCTTAAGGGGGAATATTGTAACAACCCAAACATTTATTAATGAAAATTAATCGTGATCTATTTTAATGTATTATTATGTAAAATGGTTATATAAAACATATTCACTTCCATAGTTTTTTTAGATTTTAAAATATCGTAAATAATTATTACTGTCGATAATATAGTTGTTGAATAGTGATCACAAGATTAGTATAAATATAGTGCTTTAACAAATCCAATTTACTCATAAAAAGGAAGTGGTGACCTAATCCAACATAATTTCTCCATACGAAGAAAATTTGTCAGAGCTCAGAAAGGAGGTAGTGTCACTGGGCTTCACTCTTGACCAAGCCCAAGATGATCTTCAACACATTAATCTTGAATAGAACCACCTATGGGAGAATTTAAATTAAGTAGAGATTACCACCCGAGAGATGTTATCCATGCCACCCCAGGAGTCTGTCACCATCACACACCATACCCTTAGGTCTTATGTTGGTGTTATAAGTGTTTATTCAACAAGACCCTAGAACTATGATTATATGCATTATTTTTTTATAAATAATATGCATTTATTTTATAATTTTTACTTTGTAAATTTTTTTTAAATCACAAATAGTATTTTTAGTTAATATTAAAATTCAATTAAAAAATATATTTTGATGAATTAATGGATTTTTCAATTAAATAACATTTTAATAAAATATTATTACCAAATTAATTTTTATTAAATATTAATTATCGTATAACTTTAATATATACAATTGTATTTTTTATTATGGTTTGAAAGTAGTTTTTGTCAAAACCATGAATTTCTGATAAATATTAGTTTTTATTTCAAAAGTAAAAAATTCACATATTTAGAAAATTTTTAGGATAAAATTAATATTATTTTTGGATTCAGGATTTCAAAATTATCTAACGGGTAATTTTTCATATTTTTTGGTGACATTCAATTTTTTGGGTAAAAATTAAATACCATTTCAATATATAATGTATTGTATGACATAATAACGAACCAATAGTGATGTAATAAAATAATATAAAAGGAATATTAATACAATATAGGTTTTAACGTTATAAAATGTAATTTTATATTTATTTGATTAATTTTATGGTGCCACAGTGGACCCTCCAAGACATATAAAATATTTTAAAATTTTAAAATGATTTCCTTAAGAGTGTGACTCACCTCCAAATAAGAAGACCTAATATTTTAATAGGTTCATCCATAGGACTCATAAAATAAGGTTTCACACACCCTTTTGGAAAAAATATTGGAAAAAACCATTGGTTTGTTTGTGGATTTAAATATTTAATTATATTGATTAAAAATCTATGTTTGTGAAATATTAATGAATTCCCCTCTCTTTTCCTATATAAACCCTCCCTTTCTCCCACTTATCTTCACTCAAAACCCCTGTAGAAAATCCTACCCTTCCATACTCTCTCAATAACACCCAAGGAGTTCTAGGGTCTCATGAAGCCTCTCTCATGCTTATCTCAAGCCTTTGGGATCACACGTCCAAGTAAGGGATCCTCACTTTCCTTCCTTATACATGTCCAAGTTTCCTGATATTGTAATACACTTTTATTTTTGATTAAAAATGTTGGGGTATGATTTATCACCTCCCCCTATAATTCCCTCCTTATTTTTTAATGAAAATATACATTTTTTATCTTTCATTAATGCCTTCCATGTACACCCATCACCGTGCTGAAATTCCATAGGGAATTTCTCTCTTCTTATTTACACTCAAGAAATTATTTTATATTGTGAATATAAATTCCATTACATATTTTGGGATATTATTTTACCTAACCCCATTATTGTCCATTTCATGTATAAATTGTGAGATACCCATTTCACTCTCATGAACCCATTTTATGATTTCTATTTGACGTCGTTATGCTGCCAAAATTTCTAATGCAAAAATCATCCTATAATTGAATACCATACCAATTTATCTATAAAGGGTATTCACATTTATGCACATATACTTATTGAATATAGAGTTTTAATGTATTTATTAGACATTTTTTTACCATGTAATAAATGATGATATTGAATGATTCCATGTTATATGATCCATGTCGCACACTTTTGCATGAAATGAAATGTTCATAAAGGGTGCACCCTGATAGCACTCCAATTAATATGGTAAAGAGTAGTATCATGATATGTGATGTGAAATTAGGGTTTACTCATTCTAATTCAAGTAAAATTAGGGTTTAATAATGCTAATTCAAGTGAAATGAGGTTTTACTCATGCTCTATGTGCAATTAGCCTTGGATCATGATAATATCATTTTAAATGTTGTTGCAACATCTCCATGTTATGTTAATCATGATATATAGTGCATTTATGTTCATGTTTCTCTTATTCTCCATTGATATTCCTATTACCTAATATTTATTTTATTCTTCATTATATGCATTTTTTACTCCTTCATTGGGATTTATAGATCAACCTTTTCTTATATATGTCCTCTGGTTATCTCATGCAATGCTAAGTACAAAGAAATGTTTTTGTCAATTAAAAGAAGTTTTCAATAAAGATGTTTTATTTTATGTCTTATGTTTTCATGTAATGTTCCTAGTTTACCAAGACACTATACCTCTCGATCCTCAAATTTTCCATAAATGAATCTTTATGTAATAAATAATGTTTAAATATGTAATAAGGAGCAGATTTGTTATAGGTATGCTCGCAATCGATGGTGATCCTGAGTACACACTATTAGAGTAGACCTTAATAATGATGTAGGTTCCCTCTCATATGGGCCCTAGTTTTTATGGATTCTTCCTAGGTATCATTTATGATTTTTGATCCTACCTCATGTCACCCTAAATCAAAGAAAAAAGTGATATTCCTTGGCTGAGGGCCCATGCTACATGGTTTTTATTCCTCTACATCTTATGAAATTCTTGAATCCTACAGTCTTTTAGGGCTGCAAAGTCATCCAAACAAACCATGAATCTTTATATTGCATCTTTGGATGTTAAATTTCCATACATAATGATTTTATCTAAAATTATATCAGTATAATGAACTCTGTTATGTATACTAGGAAGTATGGGGTTGCTGAGGTGTAATTACATGTTGTTGTTCGGTAATCCCAAAGGGCATTAGTGATTTTATTAGTGAAGAAATTTTTGTTCTAACCTACCATATTTTACAATATTTTAAATAGGGTTTTGGTAAAAATGTCAATTTTCCCATTCTTTCTTGCGTGATAGCTAGATATGTGGTTGGACCAGATGTTTTACTTAGTGTAAAACTTATACATCTTAACAAATCAAAAGTTAGTTCCACTATCCACGAGAATAGTTTGAGGGACCCAAAATTGATGGATGATGTGGGGCATAAAAAATTCAACCATAGATTGGGTCCTTATCTCTTGAGTGGGATGGCTTCTGATTAATTTTAGAAAAAGTTGAAGTAGTCAAAACGAACCTGTATTATCGAGCAGGCATCGATGGGTAGTTTCCTACAACATTGAGGTACCATTATAACGACTTGATTTTTTTAAATGAAATTTGTTTCCACAAATGCGTGTTATATTATTTTTTACACAAAATAATTGTATCCCATTAATAATGAAGTGAGTTTAATTGAAATGTGACATTTGGGTTTTGATCATTATATGACGGTCAGTCAATTATGACCATTAGTCAATATTACCATTGAAAAGTATACTCTTAACGTAATGATTTTTATTTATAAATATAAATGAAAATGGTAAATCAATATAAAAACAAGATTCGATGGCCTCATCCAATAGAATACTGTCATACGAAGACCCTTTTTAGAGCTTGGGAAGGGTGTAGCATCCCTCATCTTTGCTATGGACCTAGCCCAAGCCGAGCTTTAACATGTTAAGCTTGAACTAAATCTCCTATGAGAGAAGTTCGTGTTAGTGTAGATTACCACTTAGGCGATTTTATCTAAGTCGTCCCAATAGTCGATCACCATTGCACACCTAAACCTTAGGTCATTTGAATGTGTTATAAGGGGTTATTTTTCAAGGCCTTAGTCACATAAATTGTAATCCAATTGTTTTAATAAAATTGGTATTTCATCATTTTAGTTTTAAGAATAGTTTTTCTTAAAAATTGAGATGGAATTTGATAAATTGATTTTAATTTTTCATAATGATATAAACTATTTTATAAAAATAATTTTTATTAAAAAAATTCATTATAATTAAATTGTGTTATAAAAAACTCCCTTTTAATTATAAAAGATAATTTATTTCAAGTGTAAAAACTTTTACTATGCATTTTCGGCCACTATTATATTTAATATTTATTTATTTATATAGTTAAAAGTTAAATTTATCATATTTAGAAAAAAAATCATAAAATTTTGTTCATTTTTGAATTTAAAACATAGATTTTAGGTTAGGGTAAATTTATGATAATTTCAAAAAATACGTTATTTTTTCGTTAATAGAAAAAATACAGTTTGAGTTTTTTCGGAACTTTTAATGACATTATATCTTTTTCATAATGATGTACAAATTAATTTAAAATAATTATTCACTCTTATGTGTTATTGTAACCCAATTTATTTACCAAGGGTCCAATACCATTGAAAAATATGATGGGAAAACCCAAGGTTTTACAAATACCAATACTGAGGTGTCCTAGGAAATTAATAAACAAACTCCCTCAATTTATCTATAAATACTCACTCATTACATCATATAATTTCATCAAAAAATCATTATACACGAATATATGATAGTATTACATCCCAAAGAGTCCCCCCAAGGTGTCCTAAATCCCCAAGGTCCCGATTGTTGAGTTTTAGGGGTCACTTTTCAAGGTAAGGGAACTCTCAACTTCTCTTTTCCTTTCACGTTTAATTTTTATGTGATATGAATTTAAAATGGGCAAACCATGTCCTTATATACATTTTATTACATCCCATTTCTGTATTAAGAATCATTTATGAGTGGGAGACCCTTTCCCCCTCTCTTTTTAATGTTTTCTAAAACTAGGTTTCATACCCGTTATGGTGATGGTATTTCATGTGGAAATTTCAATTTTTTTATCTGGAAATTCATTAATTTAATTTGTGATTACCAAAACCCATATATTTTATAAGGGTATTAATATATATTTCAAAATTATATATTTTAATTTTTTGATTAACATACATGAAACCCACCTTCCATTTCCTTTGTTTTAATATGGAAAAAGGATCTTGCTTTTATGCACATTCTAAAACACCCGTATTTTGAAATGAAACTAGTTTCTTTTATTATCCACAGGTTTTTATGAAATGTTTTATTTTGATATTTGTGAGTCACATTAATTAATAAATTTAAATATTTCACCATAATAGTACTCATATTCAATGGGTAAATAATTTAATATGTAGAGTTGAGAAGTTTTACCATAACTTGGTGAGTAAACCTGGAAATTTTTATGACACATCGGTGATAAAACATGGTGATATTCTTATGAATAAATCAATTAAATATTGTATCCAAATTTCCATTTTCTGATTCATATTTATTTATGATATGATTTATGTTCTATTTTTTAGTCCATATATATATTCGTCACGTTCTTATCAATATTTTTCAAGATCACATGTTAACTGTTTCACTTGTTTTCCCTTACTGGGCCTAATACTCACAATTTACATTGATGTATGTACCCATGTTATGAGACTAAATAAATTTAATTATAATGAACCTTACAATATCCTTTCAAGTGGAATAGAATAATGTTTTAAGTTTCATGTATTATGTTTCTTTTCTTAATACACTATACTTTAAAAGATCCTCTGTGTATAGAATGATATTAAAAGTTATATAATAAAATGGTGGAATGCCATAATTTCTATAAAAGGATGTTTTAGTTATTTTTGGAAATTATGACTTCAAAACATTATGAAGAACCATAGAGAAGAGTTTAAATATAGTAAAACAACCAAATATTTTAGTGAAGTATTAAGTGGTTTCCAAACAAATAAATCCCAATTTGGACACGAACAAGTGGGTGTGGCTCTCGCACAGATATATCTAGTGGTAAGACCCAAAACCACTACTTTGAGGAAGACTATAATTAGAATTGGTGCACAATAAAAGGCCTTGCAATACTACTGGTTTGATTGTCTTGGGGGATATGTGTAATGACTTGAACTTTTAAAAGTGAAATTTCCCATTTGATTTAATTAAATGTATTATTTTGTAAAATGTATATAGAAAACACATGAACTCGGTTTGTTTTATTCAATTAGATTTATATTACCATTAAGTATCATTACTTTTGATAATATACACATTAAATAGTGATCACATGACTTGTAAAAATAAAGGGTTTCAACAAATCCCTTCGACATAGACAAAGGAGGTGATGACCTCATTAAGTAGGATCATTCCCTATGAACCCATTTATCAGAGCTTCCAAGGGAGATAACATTTTTGTATTTTTCCTAGACCAAGCCCAAGCTGATATCCAACAACTTAATCATGAGAAAAACCATTTACAGGGTTAGTTTAAGCTCATCGAGATCATGAACCTAACCATATTCCCTGAACAACCCCATGAAATGCCCACTATCGCTCACCATACTCTTAAGGAAAATGTTGGTGTAATAAAGCGTTATGTATCAATAATGTATCATATTTATTATGTACATTGTTTTGTTATATAATAATGAATATAATTTCATTTTATTATTGTTTTTAATGCACAAATAGTATATTTGGTTAATCTTAAAATTTAGTTAAGAAATATATTGCGGTGAATTAATGGATTTTTGAAACAAATAATATTTTAATAACATATTATCATTAAATTTATTTTATTAAATTTAAATGATCATATAATTTTTATGATTTCAAATGTAATCTTCATTATTGTTTGAAAACTTTTTTTGTCGAAACTCGTCAATTTTAAATGAATGTCGGTTTTCATTTTAAAAGTGAAAAATCACATATTTATAAAAAAAATTAGATAAAATAAATATATTTTTTTGAATCAAGACATTGAAATTATCGAATCGGGTGTTTTTCATAATTTTAAAAGACAGTCGAATTTTGGCATAAAAATTAATTAACATATAGATAGAAAGTCTGTTTTATGATGTCATAATGGCCCAATAGTGATGTAATAAATACAATAAAAGGGATATTCAGACAAATATTAGTCTTAACTTTAAAATAATGTTTTTTGATCTTTTTACTTTTTTATAATGCTTTAGTGAATCCTCCAAAATGTATAAAATATATTATAATTTTAAATTCATTTCTTTTACAATGTGACACACTTCCACATAAGAAAGGATTATATTTTGATATCTTCTATATTTGGCCTCATAAAAATATATTTCCACTCCACTTTTTAAAAAAACATGGGCAAAAACAATGGGAAGGACTATGGTTTTGAATATTTACTTATATAGATTTCAAAACCTAGGTTTTTGAAATATTAAAGAATTCCCCTCTAATTTCCAATATAAACCCACCTAAGATCCCACATATATTCACTTATAAACAATTATAGAAAGTCCTTACTATTTAATAACCTCTAGATTATCCTCCCAAGGTGCTCCAATCTTTTGATAATCCCCTCTTCATGCTTTTGAAGTTACACACTCAAGTAAAGGTTTCCTTCCTATCTCGTTTTTATCCAAGTTTCTTTATTTTTTTACACCCTTTTATTTTCAATTAAAAATGATGAGGTACGTTTTCAAACCTCCCAAATACTTCCCTTATTATGTTTTAATTATGATAGACCCATTTAGGTCTCATAAATCCCTCCCATGTACACCCACTACCATGCCAAAATTTTGTAAGAGTTATTCCATTTCTTCTATTTCTTCAAGTTTATTTATTATGTTACACCTTCTATTTCAAAATTCATTACGTTTGGACATGTATTTCTAGGACTATATTATATTCAATTTCATTCATATGTAATTAGATACCCCTTAATCTCTCATCAACCATTTTTTATGATTTTTTATGCCACACCGTTGTGTTGAGGAAATTACACCGTGATTTTCCATGCCAAAATCATCATGTAGTGAATACCATACCCATTCCTATATCAAGGGTGTTCAATTTCAAAAAAATATAAATTTTTATTGGGGACGTGCATGTTTATATTCCACACCCCTTGATCATGGAATAAATTATTATGATGAATGAATCCATGCTTTATGATCTATGTGGCAGACATAAGCATGAGAATGAAATGAATGTGACTGGTCCGCCCTGAATTATATAGAGCTCCAATGAATTGGGTAATTTTTAGTATCATGATATGTTATGTTGGGACATGGTTTTACCTAATTCCTTTATGGTACATTTTCCACAATGATGTCTTGGATGTTTATACTTGACTTATGCTGTAATTTTCGAAGTTGTTTCCACATTTCTATGTTATTATTATCATGCTATATCATGCCTTTATGTTCATGTTTATTTTATGCTCGATTGATATGCCTATTTTATAACATGTTTTGTATTCCTCATGTTATTCCATGTTTATTTTCTTACTAGGATTTATATCTCACCCCTTTCTTATGTATTTCCTCAGTTTATCCCATCCATTGTTAAGTATGAAGGGATGTTGTGGTCATGTAAAGGAAGTTTTCAAGAATGATGTTGTATTTCCTGTTTTATGTAGTTCTATAATGTTCTTAATTTTCAAAGACATTATACTTTTCAATCTTTAGGGTTTTATCAAGGGTAATTTTATGAAATTAAATCATGTATAGATGTAATAAAAAGAACTGGGTTGTTATAGTTGGTATCAGAGGAAGGATTAGTTATTTTAGGGATTAGGATTTGAAAACTCAAGTTAAAGCCTTAGGGATACAACTATGTATATAAAAAGAATACCTAAATTTTTCTTTTTATAGATTAAGTGGTTTATCAAGAAAATATATCCCTGTCTAGATACAAACTGGTATATGTGGCTCTAGCACATAGATGTATCTAGTGGTAGAACCTAAAACACCACTTTTATCTAGACTCGAACGAGAATTGGTGCATAAAAACATGTCGTGATACACTCTCGGTTCGACAATCCTGTGGGGTATGCCTTGATAAATTCACAATCATAGTATGAACCATTATTAAGGGAACAAAAATAGATCATAAAAATATAGGTTAGGAAGTAGATCATGGATAACATATAATGAAGCCTATAAATTCATAAGTCAAATATATAAATGTAATTTATGAATTATGTCTTTAGATTTATTGAATTCCCATTTATGTGTTTAATAGTTTAAAATACTAACGCCTAATTTTCCTTTTATTTTAGATAATTTTCGGTAATAGGAAGAATCAGGCTAACAACCGATGTGAAGATCAATGTAATGACTACCCAAATGAGATGCCCAAACTGATGGGATTAAGAATCACAAATTTTTCATGATACTCTCTTAGTTAACTCGTGTTTTGAATAGAAATATGGATCAAGAGGTAAGTACACCCCCCCCCCTAAGAAAGAAAAATATCAATTGAGTTCTTCATGAGACAAAGGCCTCCTACTTTCAATGGATCATCCAATACCTCAATTGTCTAACAATGGATCAGCTCTATTGAGAAGATTTTCTTCATAAATTAATACTCTGAATAAGAGATGGTTCTTTAGGATTCTTATTGTATGGATGGTGAAGTTGATCAATGGAGGAAATTGATAATAAATATGAATCCTGAGGAAGAGATCAAGGTGATGGGATTGAAGGATTTCTAGAAAAAAAAATTGATAAATATTTTCCTTCCACCCTCTGATATAAGATGGAAAGGGAATTCTTTTCCCTCATGAAAAAAGACTGTGAACCCCTCAGAGAGATCAAGGAAAAAATCACAGGGATTTCATGATATGCCTCCAGATTTGTCGTTACCTTAGAATGTACAGCTGAACACTTCTTCGATGGGGTAAAACCTAGGGTACAGAATGCCCTAGAGTTCTTTAATTTGATGGATATTTGGAAATTGTCCCATGTGACATCAAAGTCAAAATTGATATTAGACAATCTTAGGGGTATAATGAGGATAATAAGCAGAGGTGGAGTCAAATTTTGGTTGTCTGATAGAGAGATATAACAGTTCCATGAAATTGTGAAACCCCACATGCCATAGGTTTGGAAATAAACACACTAAAATTTCCTAAAGAGAAAGAGGAAATGATTTAGGTGCGGGAAATAAGGGTACTTAGCCAACGATTGCAGACATGAAAAACCTGCTACTATGATAGAGGAAAGGATTTCTTCAGTAAACCATCAGTGCATTGTTCATTCTAAAACTATAAGGAATAAATACATTTATCAAACCAATGCACTAAGCCAAGGGGTTTCAGATAAAACCAACAACCTACAAGGAAACAATGGTGGGATTTTTCCGTCACTACTACGAAAGTGAATACCGACAACAATGTGGTGACAGTTACACTAGTTATTTATACAAGAATAGTGAAAACACTTTTTGAATCTACTTCTATGAATTACTTTATATCCTGGATGTTTAGTAGAATATTCCAAAAACTACTACAAATCATGGAAGTATTTTTTTCAGCGAAAACAAAAATGGGGGAATTATAACATCCCACACATATAACTCCTCCTTTGTAACAATTTGTGGATTGAACTTACCAACTAACCTTATCATATTTACCTTGGTGGAATTTGATGCAATTCTTGGCATGAATTGAATTTGCCTATATTGAGCCAACATAAATTGCTGTAAGGGGGAAATCACTCTCCATATGGTGAATCAACCCTCGATTATATACATGTTAAAGTAGGAGGATGAATATTCTATAGCACCATCATCCCATTCATGGATATTACTACCATATGAGCATGTGTATCATTCCTAGATGATAGATCCTAAGGAAGGAACCATCCACGATGAAATTCCTATAGTTATGGAATTCACTAATGTGCTTCCGGAGGAATTTCCTAGTCTTCCTCCTAGAAGAGATGTTGAATTATCAATTGATCTCATACCTGGGGTATTCCCAATATCCAAGATTATATATGGAATGGCTGTTGTGGAATGTGGGGATCTAAATAAACAACTACATGAGAATCTAGATAAAGGGTTCATATTCCCAAGTGCTTCACTATGGGGTGCACCTGTCCTCTTTGTCAAGAAGAAGGATGGATCAATGCCACTTTTCATTGATTATCGTGAGCTCAACAAAATCATGATAAAGAACAAGTATCCTTTTCCACGAATTTATGACTTGTTAGATCAACTATGTGAAGAAGAATAATTCTCCAAGGTGGATCTGCGACTGTGATATTACCATGTAAGGGTGAAGGAGGATATCCCAAAGAATTATTTTCATACAAGGTACACACATTATGAGTTCATAATGATGCCATTCAGACTCACTAATACTCCAGAAATCATCATGGACATGATGAATATTGTCTTTAGAGATTACCTCGACAAATTTTTGGAAGTCATTATTGATTATATTCTAA
Organism: Viscum album; assembly: GCA_963277665.1. NCBI lineage: Eukaryota > Viridiplantae > Streptophyta > Magnoliopsida > Santalales > Viscaceae > Viscum > Viscum album. The sequence goes on from OY728123.1 coordinate 676,681,592, forward strand.
TATACGCCAAAAGTAAGAAGGGGAATGAGGATAATTTAAGTAATATGATAAGGACCTTTAGAAAGAAAATTCTTTATTCCTAGTACATCAAATGTGAGTTCTGCTTGATGGAAGTATCTTTATTGGGGAATATCATCACAAGTAATGGGATATCCATGGAAACTTAAAATACTGAGGAAAATTAAGAATGGTCGAGGCCAACATCAATGAAAAATATCAATAGATTTCTTTAGTTAGATAGGTATTATCGTCAATTTTTGAGAAATTTATCAAAAATTTAAAACCCTTTAACCTAGATAAATCAGAAGGGAGTCAAGTCTTCTTAGAATGATGAATCCGAAGAGAGCATCAAGGAGTTGCAAAAGAGTCTTATCATTTCACCCATGCTGACACTTCCAATAAGTGGAGATATTTTATCGGTTTTTAGTGATGCGTCGAAGAAGGGACTATGATTTGTGTTGAAGAAAATGACAATGTCATTTCCCATTATTCAAGGTAGTTAGAAGTTCATGAGAAAAACTATCCAACACATGATCTGGAGTTGGTTGTTGTGATCTTCACATTTAAATTTTTTGGGACATTATTTTGGGGGGGGGGGAAGTGTGAAATATATATGGATAAAAAAAGCCTCAATAATATATTCACATAGAAAGATATGAATATGTGCCAACAAAGATGGTAGGATCTGATCAAATACTATGACTTCTCAATTCATTACCATCCCGGGAAAGTGAATAAAGTGGCATTTTCTCTCTGTTGAAAGGATCTAGGAACTCTTTGTTTTTGATAATTGAAAAGGATCCGATCTTCTTATAATTTATGAGTATGGACATGGTAATCATAAAGTTATGAACATCAAAAATCCTTTAACAAATTATTGCTCAACCATTTCTTGTGGAGAGGTTAAAGGATTCTAAAAGAGATTATGTGGGAATTCAAAAGAAAGTGGAAACTATTAGAAATGGTAAATCCACAGAGATCAATGTTAATGAAGAAGGTGTTGTATGATTTTGTTCAAGACCTTGTGTACCATAAAATCATGAATTAAAGAAGTTGTTGTTGGATGATGCATATAGCTCAACATTCTCTATCCATCCTGGAAGCCCAAAGATGTATAAAGATCTCGGAGAACACTATTGGTGGGAAAATATAAAGAAGAAGATCACAAAATATACATCAAGATGTCCTATGTATAATCAATGGAAGGAGGAAAGGAAAAAATATAAGGGAATAATGCAACTATTACCCATAACTACATGGAAATGGGAAACCATCATGAATTAATTTTTCACCGGGCTTCCAAGGATATCTTGGAGAAAAAATGCTCTATTGGTTGTGATGGATCATCTTAAAAATTTGGCACACTTCATTGCGATTTGAGAGGATTTCTAATTGGATATATAGGTATGGATATACAAAAAAGAAGTGGTGAGGCTTCTTGGTGTACCAATATCAATTGTATCTGATTGATATCCATGATTCACCTCTATGTTCTGGAGGAGTCTCCAACATGTTATGAATACTGAGTTAAAATTCCGCATGGCCTATCACCCTCAAACAAATGTCCAATATGAGTGGAGTATCTAGATAGTTGAGGACCTATTGATAACATTCTCAGTAGACTTTAAAGGATGATGGGATCAATATAATCCTCTAGTTGAGTTTCCTTACACCAAAAGTTTCCACCCAAGCATCCAAATGTCTCCCGATGAAGCCATTTATGGGAAGAGGTGAAGAACACCTACATGATGGGATGATGTTGGGGAATAAAAACTATTTGGTCCTAAAATGTTTGAGGAAATTGTGGAGAAGTTTAAGACAATTCAGTAGCACATCAAGGGTGCTCAAAGTTGATAGAACGTTTATGAGGAAAATTTTTAGCTAGACCTATAGTTTGATGTTGGAGACATGGTATTCGTACACATATCTCCATGGAAGGTAGTAATGTGATTTGGGAGAAGGGAATGCTTAATCCAAGGTACATCTTCCCATTTTATATCTTTGATCACATTGAAGCAGTGGCCTACCGAATAACACTCCCACCTAACCTATCTCATGTACATGATGTATTCCAAATATCCCTATTAATAAAGTACATACCATACCCCTCTCATGTACTCAATCCATAGGTTGTACCATTGGAGAATGAACTCTCTTATGAGGAGAATCTAGTGATTATATTTTATCGTAGAGACAAAGTTCTACATAATAAGGCTATTCACCTCGTCAAAGTGTTGTGGAGAAACCACAAGTTTAAAGAAGAAACATGGGAAATAGAGGAGGCAATGAAACCAAGTTTCCCTCATCTATTTTAATGTGAGAAATTAAAATTTCGAGGGATAAATTTCTTAATTGGGGAAGAATGTAACGACCAGAACTGTTATAAGTGAAATTTCCCTTTTGAGGTAATTAAATGTCTTACATAGTAAAATAGATATAGAAAACACATGAACTCCATTTATTTATTCAATTGTATTTAAATTACCATTATGTATCATTATCATTGATAATATATCCTTTGAAAACTGATCAAATGACTAGTATAAATATAGGGTTTTAACAAATCCCTTCGACAAAGACAAATGATGTGAGAGCCTCAATATGTAGGATCGTTCCATATGAATCCCATTTATTAGAGACACCAAGGGATATATAATTTATTGTATTTATTCTAGACCAAGCCCAAGATGAGATCCAATAACATATATATGAGCAAAACCATTTACGGGAGATGTTCAAGCTCATCGAGATCACGACGCAAACTGTGTTCACCAAATGACCCAATGAAAGACCGACCATCACACACCTTACTCTTAGGGAGTATGATGGTATAATAGTGGGTTATGTATCAAGACCCTACCATTATTATTATGTACATTATTTTGGTATAGAATAATGAATATATTTTCATTTTATTATTATTTTTAAATAACACACAATATCTTTTATTAATATTAAAATTCAGATTAAAAATATATTATCGTGAAATATTGTACTTTTGAAATAAATAACATTTTTATAAAATATTATAATTAAATTTCTTTTATTAAATATAAATTATCATATAATTTTTATGAAGTCAAATGTAATCTTCATTATGGTTTGAAAACAGTTTTTGTCAAAACCCATCATTTTTCAACGAATGTTAATTTTCAATTGAAAATTGAAAATTCAAATATTTAGAAAATTATTTAGATAAAATTAATATTATTTTTGGAATTAGTTTGTCAAAATTATCCAACAGTGAAGTTTTTATAAATTTCGTACATAGTTAATTTTTTGGGTAAAAATTAAATACCATATAAATATATAGTGTGTTTTATAACATCAAAATGGACCAATAGTGAGGTAATAAACACTATAAAAGGGATCTTCAGATAAATTTGTGTGTTAAATTTAAAATAATTTATTTTTTGGTTTTTTTGAATTGTTTTATAAAGCCATAGTGTGTCAACCAAAATGTATAATATATTTTATGATTTTAAATTCATTTATTTGATAATGTGACTCACCTCCACATAAACAAGGATAATATTTTGATATCTTCAGCATTTGGCCTTATAAAATTATTCTCCCACTCCAATTTTGAAAAATCATGGTAAAAACCGTTGGATGATTTTTGGTTTGGAATATTTAATTATATAGATTAAAAAACCTATGTTTGTGAAATATTAAAGAATCCCCCTCTCATTTCCCATATTAACCCACCCAAGCACCCAATTCTCTTCACTAAAAATCCTTTGATCTTGTCCTTAATCTTTTATACCATATATATAATCCTTCCAAGGTTCCTCAAGCTCTCAATAAGCCCCTCTTCAAGCATTTTAAGTCACAAACTCAAGTATGGGTTTCCTCCCTTTCTTATTTTCCATGTTTCCTTATATTGTCACACCAATTTATTTTCAATTAAAACAGTTGGGGTATGATTTTTAATCACATAAATACTTCCATTATTATTTTTATTTATGATAGACTCATTTCTCTTTCAGTAATCCCTCCCATTTAGACCTGTTACCATGCTGAAATTTCGTAAGAGTTATTTCATTCCTCCTATTTCATCAATTTTATTTATTATGTTTCACCATCTATTTCCAAATTCATTACAATGGGACAAGTATGTCCATGACCATATTAATATTCATTTAATTTCTATAAGATGTGATATCCCTATATCTCTCATCAACCCTTTTTATGAATTTATATTCCACGCTATTATGCTGATGAAATTACACAATGTTTTTCCATGCCAAAATCGTCTTGTAGTAAATACCATACCCATTACTCTATAAAAGATGTTCACATTCATACACATGTAACTTTTTATTAAGTAATTAAAAGTTATTATTACACACCACATGATCATGGAATAAATTTTTATGTTGAATGAATCCATGCTTTATGATCTATGTGGCACACTTAATCATGAGAATGGAATGAAAGTGATGGGTGCACCCGGAATTATATAGTGCTCTGATGCATTGGGTAATATTTCATATCATGATACAGAATGTTGGGAAGAGGGTTTACCTAATTACATTATGGGACTTCTTCCACTATTATGTTATGGAATATTATCTTTGACCTATGATACAATGTTTTATGTTGCTTGTACATTTCCATGTTATGATCAACTTGTCAAATTATTATGTTATTCTCATCTTTCATTTATGATCCAATGATATGCCTATTGTATAACATGTATTTTATTCCTCATGTTATTCCATTTTTATTACCTTATTAGGCATTATATCTCACCCTTATATTATTTATTTCCAAATGTTATCCCATGCATTGTTACGTACGAAGGGATGTTGTGGTCATGTAATAGAAGTTTTCAATAATGGTGTTGTATATCATGTTTTTTGTTTTATAAAATGTGTCTAATTTCCAAAGAAACTATAATTATCAATCATTTAGGTTTTATTATGTGTAATTTTATGTCATTAAATCATGTATGAATGTGATAAAAAAAGGTTGTTATAATATGTTTGGTTAATCTCAATCTTTTTATGAAATATTTTGATGATTTATAGAAAATATAATTGTTTTTAATGAATAATAAATTTAAGCATGTTGTTTTAAGACATAAACTTAATTTAGAGTTATAATATTATTAAAATAAACACATTGCTCACTATGTTTTCCTTCTTTTAGAAAATGGAGGGAAAACAGAGAAACCATGTAAATGGTGTGCGTAATGGACCAGGAAATAACATCCTTCTAATGGAATCTTGAATAAAATCCTTTATGAGAATGATCAATCAACTAAATAATGTTATGAGAAATAAGATTAATCAAGTAGAGAGACTAATTTCACCACGAAGGGAATAAATTTCTGTTGAGTCCTTTATGCAGTAATGACCACCAATGTTTAGTGGATCTATCAACCCATTGATCTCGGAATAATGGATAAACTCTATAAGAAATATCTTTTTTATACCTCAGTGTTCAAAACAAGAGAATGTAACACTAGATACATAACTTTTAGTGGGAGAAGCTAATTAGTTCTGCTAAATTTGTAGAAAAATGTTTCTAATAGGGGTGATTGAAGATATTTGGGGAATCTTCAAAAATAAGTATTTCCCTCTTTTGATGAGAATGAAATGGGAGAAGAAATTCATAAAATTAAAGTGGAAGGAGAATGAATCTGTTGGAAAATATGAGAGGAACTTCAAAATACTTTCCCATTATAACTCTACATTTTTCACAGATCATAATGGGAATATTGAAAGATTCTTCAGTGGACTAAGACCTCAAGTATGGAAGAATTTAGAAAACCGAGACTATGAAAGCTATGGTTAAATCATACAGAGTACTATGAAGGTTGAACTGGAGTTCAGTGAGACACAAATGTCTCACAAATCAAATGAGTAGAAGAGACCTCAAGAGCCAAACCTGGGTTGGAGCGTAGATCAAAGAAGAGGAGTAAAGGAAGGGAAAATTTCCACATATAATAAATGTGGGAAGAAGCATTTGTGGGACTACATGCTCAGGATAAGGAAGTGTTAAAAGTGTGGAATAGATTACCATATTTCATATAGCATCTGTAGTGAGGTCAATCATCAAATTATTAATAGTAACAAAAAAGGGAAGATGGTGTAGGCCCTTCCTGAAGTCCAATGCTTAAAGTATGGAAACCTCATGCACTTTTAAAATTACAATCTAAATTTAATGGCAGTGGAGGGGAATCTCTATAAACCTCAGCATAGGCCATGGAATCAAGGTCACTATTTTTCCATCATGGCAGCTGAAGTTGAATCTGCAAATTTTGTGGTCGTAGGTACTCTGTTTGCTATCTCAAATCTAGATAGTACTTTCTTTGATTCTAGTTCTATGCATTCATTTATTTACTCCATGTTTTAAAAGAATATAAAATCAATTCTCAGACTTCTAGATGTAGATTTATCATTCAATACTCTTAGTGAGATTATCCAAGAACAATCAATGTATAGAAACTCTAGTATTTAATTCTTAAAGAACAATATTATCGAAAATCTAGTACTCATTATCATAATGGAATTCAAAACTATACTCGGGATGGAATGGATCTCAATTTATAATTCTAATATAAAATCATGAAACAAGGAAATATCAGCAGTATTGAGTTTAAAACGTATAGTTTCCTATAGTGGTTATATATATCGACCTGAGTTTTGTCTAGAAGAACAACCTGTATCATTATTTATAGAGTTGATCTATAAAGATGAATATGGGGATGAATGTATAAGAATAGAAAATTTTCCCATAGTTTTGGAATACATTGATGTACTTCCTTAGAATATTCCTAGACCTCCCCTAGAAAGAGAGGTATAGTTATCCATTTAACACATTCTTGGATCCTAGTTGATATGAAAAACACTGTATATAATGGAAAATGTGGAGCTAGAGGAATTAAGGAAACAAATCCATCATATTTTGGAGAAGGGTTTTATCTGTCCAGTTGTGTCTCATTGGGGAGATCCTATTCTTGTTGTGAAGAAGAAGTATGGATCAATGTGGTTATAAATTTATTATAGAGAACATAATTGTATTATAGTGAAGAAAATTTACCCTCTACCAAGAATTGATGATTTATTTGACCAGCTTTATGGGGCTCAATTCTTCACTAAGATTGATCTTTGATCTAGTTATCATGAATTGTGGGTAAAGAAAGAATATATTCCAATGAATTCATTCTAATAAATATATGGTCATTATGAGTTTTTTATTTCCTTATGATTGAATAATTCACATGATGGTTTTAGGGATTTTATGGATATAATCATTAAGGACTACCTTTACCACATTGTGATAGTTTTGATTCATCATTTTATGACATATTAACAAATTTTCGAGGAGCATGGGGATCATCTATTGGTGATAATAGAAAATATGAGGAAGGAGAGGATATTTGGAATGTTTATAAAGTCTGAGTTTTCGACACAACAAGTTTATTTCATGGGAACATTTTAACTAGTGAAGGAATCTTAGTTAACCTAGAAAAGAAAAATTGTAATTAACCTACAATAGTAACAAAGATTCAAAATTTCCATGGTTTATCCAGATATTATTGGAGTTTTGTGAAAAAAATTCAAGAATTTATAATCCACTAACCAAGTTAACTCAAAAAGGGGTTATGTTCAGATGGAAAAAAGAGTGAGGAAAGTTTCAAAGTGATCAATAAGAGATTGGTTACTACACCTGGGTTAACTCTACCCTATACTTGAGATGGATTTTTTATTTTTGGCGATGCATCTCAGAAAGGTCTTGGGTGAGTCCTCATTCAAAATGACAAGGTGATTTCTTCTGCATATAAATTTTTAAAGTCTCATGAACATAATTTTCATATGCAGGATCTAGAGAAAGTTGCAGTTGTTTTTTCTTTGATGATATGGAGGCACTGTCATTGTAGGAAAAAAATGTGATATATACACAGAACATCAATGTTCGAAGTATATTTTCACCGAAAATGAATTTAAAATGAGAAATAAGAGACAGTTGGAAATTCTTAAAGACTGTTATTTTTTAATTCATTGTCATCTTAGAAGATTATACATAGTTGCTGATGCAATAAGTAGGAAAAAACCTATTGTGCAGGTAATAAAGGGGATTCAAGGAGATCCTTTAATCAATGACCTAGTAAAAAGGACATGAGAATTGTTAGGAAAGGGAAATAATCAACCCTATACCAAATTATTTCTCAACAATTATTAAAAGATAAGATTAAGAAAGCTAAAAAATAAGATCCTTTTTCTAAAGAAGAATATAAGGGATATGAAGAATGGGAAGTTTCCTGAGATTTTTATTAATAAAGAATGTGTACTAAAATTTTATAAAATGTTATTTGTTCTATATATTCTGAAAATAAAGGAGCAGATGGAAGAAGCTCATAGATCTACATTTTATAAACATCCTATAATTACTAAAATTTTTAGAGACATTCGTGATCATTATTGGTGGGATAACATGAAAAAGGGAGATTGCTGACTACACTACAAGGTTCCTGGTGTGTCATAAAGTGAATGTAGATCAAAAAATTACTAAAGGGGTATTATAACAAATAACCATACCAGAATGGAAGTGGGATGATATAACTATGTATTTTTTCAATAGTCACCCAAAAAAATCACATGGAAATACTACGATATTAGTTATAGTGGACCATCTAACCAAGATATACCATTTTATCACAATTCATGAAGACATATCTTTTGAACAACTTTCATCAATATATGTGAAGAAAGTAGTAAAGATGCATGGGGTTTCACTTTATATCCTATATAATCATGATCTAAAGTTCACATTAAAATTATGGAGAAGTATTCAACATGATCTAAGTACCGAATTGAATTTCAGTACGACCTATCACCCTCAAACCAATGTAAAATCTGAAATGATTGTTCAAACACTCAAGGACATACCGAGAACATTCTCAATGGAATTTAAAGGTGGATGGTACCAACATTTCCCATTAGTTGTTTTCTCATACAAGAAATGCATCCACTCGAGTATTAAAATGGCTACCTATGAAGCTATATAGGGGAAGTAATGTAATAATACTACTTGTTGGGATGAAGCAGGTGGGAGAAAGCTTCTTGGCCCCGATCAATTGTAAGAGATGATAAAAAAGTTTCATGCCATTAAACAACACACTAAGGCTTCTCAAAGTTAGGAAAAGATATATACTGAAAACCATTGAAGGGACTTGATGTATGATGTTAGTGATAGGGCTTTCCATTTAATTTTACCATGGAAGAGAGTCATGTGATTCTAGATGAAAGGGGGTCTTATACCCAGATACATTGGCCCCTATGAAATCCTTGATCACATAGGAGTAGTAGCATATTTGATAGAACTACCAAAAAATATATCTCAAGTTCATGAAGTTTTCTAGGTATCTTTATTGATGAAGTAAATACCTAACCCTTCAGATGTACTGAATCCAGAGATGGTAAAACTGGGACATGATCTCTTTTATGAGGAGAAGCTGGTGGAGAGCTTCGACCGTAGGGAGAAGGTACTATACAACAAGACTAACCACCATGTTAAATTGTTATAGAGAAACCACATGTATGATAAAGTGATGTGGGAACTTGGGGAAACAATTAGGCATATGTACCTTAACATTTTATCAATAGAGGGAATGAGTTGAAATTTTGGGGATGAAATTTCTTAAGGGGGGAAAATGCAGATTCAAATTTTTTTAAATGATATTTTTTTCTGAAAAATGTTGGTTATATAATTGTTTACTCAACAAAAATATATCTCATTAATAATGAGGTGAGTTTAATTTAAATTTGGACATTGATTTTTGATTGTTATATGACTATTGTTAAATTAGGACTATTTTTCAATATGACCATTGGAAACTATACTCTTAACTTTATGATTTCCATTTAGAAATTGGAATGATAATTGTTAATTAATACCGAATGAATAGTGAATGACCTCATGTAGTAGAATCACGCCCTACAAAGGCCATTTTTCAAAGATTTTGAGGGAGTTAGCATCACTAGGATTTAATATTGATCAATCTAAACCTGCTATTCAACATGTTAAGCTTGAACAAAATCACTTATAGGGGACATTCAAGTAAGTGGATATTATCACTCGGGTGATGCTGTTCGAGCCACTACAAGAGTCTACCACTATCGTACACCTTACCCGTAGGTCATATGTGGGTGTTATAAAGGGTTATGGTTCAAGGCCTCATTTACTTAAATTACAATCCCATTGTTTTAATAAAATTATTATTTCATTATTTTCAATTTAATAATTTATTTTCTTAAAATTTGATATGGAATATGATAAATTGATTTTTTTAGATAAAATTTTTTCATTTTCAAAAAGATATAAATTATTATATAACACTGAGGTCTTATTAATAATGTTTATAATAATTATATAGTATTATAAAAACACTAATTTTTAATTACAAATGATAAAATTATTTTATTTTTATTCTAGTGTCAAAAAGTTTACTATTCATTTTTCTATACATTTTCAGTCCATTATTATTTTAAATAACTAAGTAATTTTACAGTTAAAAGTTAAATTTGTAAAATTTATAAAATAATTTTCATATAATGCAGTTCATTTTTTAATTCAGAACCTCAATGTTAGGTTACAGTGATTTTATGATAATTTTATAAAATACATCAGTTTTTCATGAATAGTAAAAGTACAGTTTTAGTTTTTCTGTATGTTTAATGACTTCATAGCCCTTCACTAATGATGTAATGGTAAATGTAAATTGATGGTAGACTATTATGTGTTAATTAAACTCCATACGTGTCCCAAGTGGCCAATACCATTGTAAAATACCTTGGTCAATCCCAGGGTTTTGTAAATACAACTATAGCGGTGTCCTTAGAAATTAATAAAAAAGTCCCTCATTTTTGTTATAAATATACACCCATTATTTCATTTTATTTCATTCCAAAATCATTATCCACGAATATATAATAGTATTACCCCACAAGGATTCCCCCCAAGGTGTCCTAAAGACACCAAGGTCCCGAGTTTTAGGAGTCACTCTTCAAGGTAAGGGAACTCTCAACTTCTCTTTTCCTTTAATGTTTCGTTTTTAGGTGTAATATATTTTAAATATCCATACCATTACTTATACACATTTTATTAAATTAATTTAAATTAATAAAATTCATTTATGAAGGTTAATACCCTTTTCCCCTCTCATGATAATGTATTCTAAAATAATGTTTCACTCCAGTTATGATGCCAGATTTTCATCTAATTTTTTTTCTATATTATCAAGAAATTATTTTATTTTAATTATGAATACCCAAAAACCAATCTTATCAAGGGGAATTAAAATATATTTAAAAATTATCTTTTTTAATTTTGGAATTAATATACGTGAAACCCTACTTCCTTTTCCATGTATTTAATATGATAAAAGGATCTGGTTTTTAAGAACTTTCAAAACACCTAGATTTAGAAATGAAACCAATTTATTTTATTCTCCATGAGATATTTATGAAATGTATTATTATGATATTTTTGGATAATATTAATTAATACATGTGAAGGTTTCACCTTTAGAGATCTCCAATTAATTGGTTAAATAATTTAATCTCTACACATCACAATTTTTATTATACATTGGTGAATAACCTTGGAAATGTTTATGAAACATTGTTGATAAAACCTAGTGAAATGATTATTATTGACTCAATTAAATGTTGTATCCATATTTCCAATTTAGGATTAGTGATATTCTATTTATTATACTTCTCATTTTCCCTTTTTCATGCCATATATATATTCTTCAAGTTCATATTAATATATTCTAAGATCACTTGTAAACTATTTCACTCGTTTTCCCTTACTGGGAATTTTTCTCACCCTTTACATTGATGTATGTACCAAGGTTTTGAGATGAAATAAATTTACTTAGTAAAAACCTTGAATAATATTTTAAAATGGAATAGAATAAATTTTTATTTTTTCATGTATTGTTTACCTTTATCCATGAAACGAAACATTAAAATATCATTTCTTTATAAAATTCTATGAAAATTTATGTAAAAAAAATGTGGGATTCCATAGTTGGTATCAAATTATGGTTTATTTAATTGTGTAAATTAGTATTAGCAAGAACCATATAAAAATTCTATATATAATAAAACTTCCTGGTATTTTGGTGAAATATTAAGTGGTTTCCGAAAAAATAAATCCCGATTTTGATAAAAACAAGTGGATGTGTCTCTGGAACATATTTATCTTGGGGTAAAACATGGAAACACTGCATTGATCTAGACTTCCACAAAACTAGTGCATGACAATGGAACTTTCTTCACTCCAAGTCTGACATTGTCGTGGGTTATTTTTGGTTAATCACAAGATTTTTATGAACTATTATGAAGGATGTATAGAAAATGTAATTGTTGTTAATGAATAAAAACTTTAAGAATGATGTTTTAGGCCATAAAATTCATTTAGAGTTATAATATTATAAAAATTAACACATTTTTCATTGTGTTATTCTTCTTTTAGAAAATGGTCAGAAATAGGAGAAACTGTGTAAATTGTGATTAGAATAGACAAGGTGCTAATGACCATATTATGGAAGCTAGAATGGAAGCCTTCCTGAGAATGATGAATCAACTAACTCAATTTACACACATTAACTTGGATGAAGGTAAGAGACTAGTTTCACCACGAATGGAAAATTTTTGTTGTGTCCTTTATGCATCGCTGACCACTGAGGTCAAATGGATCAACCAACCCATTGATTGTGGAATAGTGGATAATCTCTATAGAAAATATATTTTCTATACATCATTATTCAGAACAATAGAAAGTAACTATATCTATGTACCATTTAGATGGTGAAGATAATCAGTGATGCGAAATAATTAAAAACATTAGGCCAAGAGAGGATATTGAAGCTACGGAGTGAGAAGAGTTTAGGGAAATCTTCATTAATAATTATTTCCATTATCTGATGAGAACAAAAATGGGGAGGAATTCCTCGAATTAAAGTACATTTAAAATAAATCTATTGGAATGCATGAGTTTAACTTCACAATATATTCCTATTATACATCTAGCTTTGTCATCGATCCTAATTGGAAGGTTGATAGATTTATTAGTGTACAAAGACATCATATATTGAAGAATTTATCCAACAATTACTAGGAATGCTATTAAGAAATCATATAGAGTACTAAGAAGGCCGGATTGGAGTTTGGTGAGATGCATTAGTCTTAAAAATAAAATGAGAATAAGAGATCTTTAGAGCCAAAATTTGGGTGGAGATTTGATCAAGGAAGATGTGGAAAGAAAGTTCAACTTTCCACATGAAATAAATGTGGGATGAAGAATTTTAGGAAATGACCTCTCGGGAGTGGGAAGTGTTACATGTGTAGAAGAGATAGTTATTTTTCTACAAATTTTTGTAGTGAGGTGAAGCCTCAAATTATTAAGAGTAACAACAAAGGGAAGATGGTATAGGCCCTATCTGAATTCAAATTCTTCAAGTGTGGACTACTCGAGCACTTTTCCAATCACTATCTAAATCTGAGGGAAGTGGAGGGGAATCACCATCAAACTCAACATAGGAAAAGGGAGAAAGGTACTGATTTTTCTATCATAACTGCTTAAGTTAATGCTCCCCATGATGTGGTGGCATGTAATCTCATTGTAATGTTAAATCTAGAAAGTACTTTCATTGATTATAATTCTACATATTCCATTATTTACTCAATGTCTGAAAGAAATATATAATCAATTCATGGTCTTCTATTAGTAGAGTTCTCATTCAATAATCCTAGTGGGAGTATTCAAACATCATCAATGTATAGAAACTCTAGTATTTACTTTGGATAGAACAATATTATCGCAAATCTAGTAGTCATTCCCATGCTTAATTTTGACACTATACTTGGGATGTAGTGGATCTCAACGTATAATGCTAAGATAAAATGAAGAAGTAATGAAATATTAGTTGTATTGAGTGGAAACCCAAAATGTATCTTAGAAATATCAACCAGTGCTTTATCTAGATGCACCACCCATACCCGTCTTTATGGATTTTATCAGTGAAGATGAAGAAGGGGATTAAACTATTAGAATATGAAATGTTATCATATTTTAGGAATACATTGATGTATTTCAATAGGAGTTCCCTAGAACCCCCAAAAATAGAAGTAGATTTATCTATTGAACTCAAGATTGGTTACAAGATGATATAAAAAACTCCATATAAAATGGAATATGTGGAGTTGGGGGAATTAAATAAACATCCTCATGATATTTTGGAGAAGGGTCTTATCCAGAGAAGTGTTTCTCCTTGGGGATCACCTATTCTCTTTGTAATGAAGATGGATGTATCAATGCATTTATGCATTGATTATAGGGAATATACCAGGATCACTGTGAAGAACACAAATCCTCTTCTAATAGTTGATGATTTATTTGACCAGCTTCATGGGGCTCAATTCTTCTCCATGATTTATCTTTGATCTAGTTATCATCAATTGAGGGTGAATCAAGATAATATTCCAAATAACACCTTTTGATCAAGATATTTGATTTTTTAGTGTTTTGTTATGCCCTTTGGATTGAAAAATCGATGTTCTATTTTTATAGATTTGGTGAATATAGTCATTAAGGAAAACCTTGATAACTTTTTGGTAGTTTTTATTGATGATATTATGATATATTCTAAAATTTGTGAAGACCATGAGGTTCATCTATGGGTGATACTAAAAACTCTAATGAATGAGAGGTTATTTGGAAATATCAGCAATTGTGAATTTTGTTACAACATGTTGCTTTCTTGGGGATCATTGTATCTAGTGAAAGAATCCCAATTGACCTTTAAAAGACAATGGTTGTAGAGGAGTGGCCTTAGCCTACAACAGTAATTATGATTTTTAGTTTCATTGGTTTATATGGATATTTAGGAGGTTTTTGAAAAAAAAATAACGACCTTCAAATTCACTAACCATGTTAACATGAAAAGGGGTTATGTTCATCTAGACAAATGAGTCTAAGGAATGTTTCCAAATGCTAAATAATAGATATGTTACTGCACCTGTGTTTACTCTACCCTATATCTTAGAAGGATTTGTTATTTATAATAATGTATCTCTAAAAGGTCTTGGGTTCATCCTCATATAATATAACAAAGTGATTTCTTATGCATCTGGACAGTTAAAGGCTCATGACCAGAACTATCCTATGCATGTTGTGGAGCTAGCTGTGGTTGTTTTTTATCTGAAGATATGGAGGTAAAATCTTTGTGGGCAGAAATGGTATATATATACACATTCCATAAAATATTGAAATATATTTTCATGAAAAAGGAATTGAACATTAGATAGAGGAGATGGTTGGAACTTATTATAGACAGTGATTGTTCAATTCATTATCTTCATAGAAGAGAAAAAAATTCACTGATGCATTATGTAAGAAAGAACATGTTGTTCTGGAAATAATGGGGATTCCAGGAAATCCGTTGATTAAAGACATAGTTAAAATAGACATGAGAATTATAAGGTAAAGGACACCATCAATCCATTCCCAAATGATTTCCCAACCATCATTATTAGAGGATATCAAGAAATTTCTAAGACAAGATTCTTTGATAAAAAATGAGACAATGGCTGTGAAGAAATGGGTAGTTTCTTGAGTTCATTATTGATCAAGAAGGTGTACTAAAATTTCATACAAGGCTTTGTGTTCCATATATTCCATTAATAAAGAAGGAGCTAATGGATGAATCTCATTTCTAAAAACTATCTATAAATATTGGATGTATGAAAATGTATAGAGAAATTCGTGATCATTATTGTTGGGATAACATGAAAATGGAGATTGCTGACTACACTGCGTGGTGCATGGGGTGTCAACAAGTGAAGGAAGAGAAACACCATTATAAAGGGGTATTAAAACCACTACCCATACCAGCATGGAAGTGGGACAATATCACTATGGATTTTTGTCACTAGTCTCCCAAAAATATCAAAAGTAAATAATTCTAAATGAGCTATAGTGGACCATTTGACCAAGATATCCCATTTTATCGCTTCCTAGGAAGACTTATCTCTTGACCAAATTTCTACAATATACAGGAAGGATGTGGTAAGGCTAAATGGAGTTTCACTTTCAATCTTATCCTATCATGATAAAAGTTTCACATAAAAATTATGAAGAAGTCTCCAACATTCACAAGGTATCAAATTGAATTTCTGTATGTCCTATCATCCTCCAACTGATGGCCAATCAGAAAGGACTATTCTGACACAGGAACAAATGCTGAGAACATGCTCAATGGAATTTAAAGGTGGATTGGATCATCATATACCTTTAGTTGAGTTAGTATACAAAAACTGCTTCCATTGGAGTATTTAAATTTCTCACTATGAAGATCTGTATGGGAAGCGATGTGGAAGTCCTACTTGTTGGGATGGAGCTGGTGATAGAAATCATCTTAGGATTGATCTTGTGCAAGAGATGATAGAAAATATTCAAGCCATCCAAAAACTCATTAAAAATGATCAGAGTTGGCAATATATCTATGTTTAAAATCATCAAAAGGACATTGAGTATGATGTTGGTGACAGCACCTTCCTATAAATTTCACCATGGAAGAGAGTCATGTGATTTGGGAAGAAATGGAAGCTTAGCCCCCGGAATATTGGCCCCTATTAAATCCTTGATTGAATTGGATCATTAGACTATCAGCTAGGACTACAACAAAATATATCAACTTCATGATGTTTTTCACATATATCTCTTGAGGAAGTACATACCTGAACCTTCACATGTACTGAATCTAGAGATGGTAAAATTGGATCATGATCTCTCTTATGAGTGGAAGTCAGTGGAGACCATGAACCATAGAGAAAGGTACATCACAAAAATAAAACCCACATCATCAAAGTGATATGGAGAATGTGTGAAGAAGAGACATGGGAACCAGAGGTAAAGGTGAAGTAGACGTACCCTTATATATTCTAAACTAATAGAATTAGTTGAAATTTTGGGGAAAATTTTCTTATGGGGGTAATAATGTCACAACCAATTTTTTTAAAGTGATGTTTGTTTCCACAAAATGTATTTTATATTATTTTTTTATCAACAAAACTACATAAATTACTAATGAATTGAATATAATTGAAATGAAACCTTTGAGTTTCTACCGTTATATAACTGTTGGTTAATATGATAGTTGGAAACTATACACTACCTATTTTGATTATTTTTTATAAATAGAAATCATAATGGTTAATTAATAAAAAAATAAAGAGTAGATGGCCTCATCCAGTCGAATCGTACCATACGAATCCCATTTTTCAGATCTTGGGAAGGAGGTAGCATCTCATGGCTTCTCTATGGACCATGCTCGGGCTTAGATTTGACAAGTTAAGCTTAAATGAAATCGTATATTGGTGAAGTTCTTGTTAGTGGGGATTACCATTCAAACGATGTTATCTGATCTGCCCCAAGATTCTATCACTAGGGAACACCTTAACCTTATTCATATGCGGGAGTTATAAGGGGTCATGTTTCAAGGCCTTAGTCACTTAAATTGTAATCCCTTTGTTTTAATAAATTTTTTATTTCATCATTTTTGTTTGAAGAATAGTTTTTCAGAAAAATTGAGATAGAATTTGATAAATTGATTTTTCCGGGTAAAAATTGTACTTTTTAAAAAAGATATAAATTATTATATTAAATTAATATTTTATTAATAGCATTTATTATAATGAAATTTTGTTATAGAAATACCCGATTTTAATTACAAATGGTAAAATATTTATTTTTTTTGATGTGTCAAAAAAAATTACTATGCATTTTACTATGCATTTTATATGCACTATTATTTTTAATAATTAAGTATTTTTATATTTAAAAGTTAAATTTATCATATTTAGAAAATCATTTTCATAAAATGGGGTCCATTTTTGAAATCAGAATGTTGATGTTAGGTTAGGGTGAATTTATGATAATTTTATAAAATACTTTAGTTTCAATAAATTGTAAAAATATAGATTTAGTTTTTCTGTAAGTTTAATGAAATCATAGATTTTTAATAATTATTTAATAATTAATTTAAAATTATGGATGACTCCTATGTGTAAATTTAACTTAATAGGTGTCCCAAGTGACCAATACCATGAGAAAATACCATGGGAAAGCCCAATGTTTTCCAAATACTACTACTGATGTGTCCTCAGAAATTAATTGAAAACTCCACTGCTATTTCTATTAATACCCACCCATTACTTCATTTCAATTCATTTAAAAACATTATACATGAATATATGATAGTATTACCTCCCAAGGAGTCCTTATAAGGTATCCAAAATCCCCTAAGGCCCCAATCTTCATGTTTTAGGAGTCACTCCTCAACGTATGGGGACTATCAACTTATTTTTCCCTTCATGTTTCATTTTTTTGGGGTATGTATTTCAAATATCCATACCATTTACTTATGTTAATTTTATTCAATTCTTGTAATTTATTAGGAGTCATTTATTAATAGGATACCATTTCCCCCTCTCTTTTTAATGTTTTCCAAAGCCACGTTTCATACTCGTTATACTATGAGATTATATTATTCACATAGATGTAAAAATGGTCTATTTTAATTCTGGGATTAACATATATGAAACCCACCTTCCTTTTCCAAGGGTTTAAAGTGATAAAAAGATATTTTTTAATAACTTTCTAAAACACTATGATTTTTAAATGAAACATGTTTCTTTCATTCTCCATGAGTTATTTATGAAATGTTTCGTTATGATATTTTAGGATCAAATTAATTTTAAAAAAACCAGGGTGTTCCCAGATAGCACTATAATGCATTGGGTAAAGAATTTTATCTCTATATATGACAGTTTTTATGATATCATGGTTGATAAACTTGGTTATTTCTATGTCATATCATTGATAAACCTTGGAAATGTGCTTATGAATGACTTAATTAATTGTTTTAGCCACATGTCCAAGTTATGATTTAATATCTTTTATTTATGATATTCTTCATTTTCTCTTTTTCTTTCCATATATATATATTCTTAAATTTCTTATCAATATTTATCAAGATCAAATGTAAAGTGTTTCACTTATTTTCCCTTACTGAGCCTTCTCCTCACCCATTCCATTGATTTATGTCCCCAAGTTATGAGATGGAATAAATTTACTTTGGATGAATGTTGAAGAATAATTTCATGTGTAATATCATAATGTTTTATGTTTCCATGTATTATATAACTTTTTTCCAAGACACTAAACATTAAAAGGTCATTTTTTTATAAAATTCTATGTAATGTTACGTAATAAAAATGAGGGATTCCATAACGATACTATGAAGGTACTGGAATATTTAATGGTATAGAGAAGTTATATTAGATGATGTAGGAATTTTTCATGTATCTAGCATGAATGGAACTTCTTGGTGAGATTCATGCAGTTATGGAACAAGGTGGGTCAGACATACCATAGAAATCAGATATTGTGGGAGAGCTTTAATCTCACTGGATGAAGCCCTCATAACCAGACATGGATTTATTGTAGGAATTGAAGAATCTCATACCCTTGGATGTAATAGAGAAGGATTCTATCACAAACATGAATGTAGATGGTCTACTCAATATTGGGGCCATCTCTAAGGGTTTATTTCACCATAAATTGATGGATTGTATCTCGCTCAGATTTTTCTAGAGGTTAGATCCTTCACTGGAGATATTTAAGAAAGGGATCCATCTAATTAGGTGATTATTTGGCCTCTAGGTAATTATAGGGACATAATTCATAATTTTCAATTTCTAGTTGGTTCACCCATTAGTGTTCTTAATCCGGGGTGATATGGGATATGAATCTATGGTGGTCCACCCAAATGACCAAATAATATTGGTCATGAATTGTGATATATGTTTCCTGACCTAATAGGGAATTGGCTCAGTTGTTATGAGACCAGTGGATATGAGTACCCATTTTCCAAGAAGGGAATAGAGTAATCATCTCACAGGTCTAGTCGAGTGGAGGGACGAGTTCCAACATTGTAATGACGTAGTCCCCATTGATCTGATTGATGAATTGTTTTGATTCCCCATTTATTTTGAACTAGGGAAATTCAATCTCAAGGGCCAAATTAGGCTAGTGATAAGAGTCTGATACTCAAACTCATCGCTGGTGGAGCCTTTCGATAATAGGAATGAGTACTATAAAATGGCCTATGTAAGAGAGATGATGATGATCCATGGGCCCACCATATTGAATTTTGGGTAATTCAGACTTCTGACACAAAGTATCTATGAGGTACCATCAAAATTCATCTATATAAATTTTGTGGTCTGATCGATGTATATGATGGCCTCATCTGGGAATTCATCATCTAGGGTTGATTCTTCAAGAGTTGGGGCGGGCAGCCATGATATTTTCCAATGCTTGATCATTGAAAAACTTCTGGGGTTAAATTTTGATATTTAATTTCTATAATATTACAACATATAATTATAATTTCCTTTTTATCATTGTGATATTGATGATTTATTTTAGTAGGTTGACATGGTACACTAACTATATTTAATGGTGATGTATGTAATGCTTCAATTTTGGAACCCTGAAGAGAAAGACTTGAAAGCTCTTCTCAATGAGAGGATACTTAGTCTCAGTGTTTAGAAATATTGATATAATGTAATCTAGGTTTTCTTCATTACACTCATTATTCATATGATCCATTAGATTACCAAGATACAGATCCATGGTTTTCACTTAATGCATAAGAGGCTTCTCGGGGATATGTGGCCTAAAGACCAAAGGATATAGTAGATATCGATAGATGTACTCAAACATATTCTGGAAATCATCATACAACTAGTTTATGGTCACATTCCTTCTATGTATATATAAGGGTTTTCATTTACTAGCCAGGTTGGTGATGAATCATCTTATATATTTCAAGTGACATTAGAGGCTCCAAAATTCATAGAGGTTATGTGGAGGAGGCATACAGAAAATGGCTCGCATCTTCACTGAGTCAATCTCACTGACTCCATATCTGAATTATATTATGAGAAACTTTCCATACTTGAACCATAATTAACACTTTAATGGGTTCATTTTCAGGAAACTAGAGTAGAGGAAGTTGAACACTTTCTCAATATCTCTGAGATTCTTCAAACAATGGTGGGATTTGATCTCCAAACCTTCCACATAACAAACAACAATTTTCCTATTGTTTGGATTACACGTATGATTCATGGTGTGTTGTAATGTATCCCCATTGTTCTTTAAACCAAATTGAATCACTCAGTAACAAAAGGTTCCATGTTCTTTGAAAAAGGTGGTGGATTCTTCATCCTCATGAAACATATGAATTTGATTGTACCCATAGAACCCATATATGAAGTATAAGTTTTGGAAGTTAGCGGTATCATCATTTAATAGTTCAATCATTAGGACGGAGAAATAATCCTTCATCAAGTGGTGGTTAAGAACCCATAAGTCAATATATACTATGATCTTACCATTCTTATTCCTGACTGGGACTATTTTGGCCAACAAATTTCAATGCTTAACCTCCCTAATGAAGATATATTTGACTAGATTATCAATTTCATCCTTGACCATGGAACCATGGGATAAGTGATTCTTCCTGTAAGGTTGTTTGAATTCATGGTAACCCACTAGGAGTCGAAGGTGATGAAAATCAACATGCTAATCGAGGCCATACTTTTCCTTTATAGCTCCAATAGAATACATTGCGATGTTTCTCTAAGAAATCCACATATTTCTAATACTCTTCCAAAGTTATGATTATCTATTGAGAGTTGGCCTCAGTACTTCCTCTATGATATGAGTGTAAAGAGTTAGGTTATCGAAGGTGGTGGAGACACATTCTTCAAAATAAATAGGGGTGTCTTCCTTATCCTCTTTATCACCTAAAATTAGGGGATCAGTGGAAAGGGATGAAACCTACAAAAATGGGTGAAATAAGGTGATACTGATTTATACCGTTATAGGGGTAAGATCCTTTTTAAGGGATTCCTACTCTATCGAGTCTACGGAAATGAAAGCTAACAAGTCAACCCCATGAAAGTTTTGACATGAGGGTCCATATTTAATTTAAAACAATGATAATGTGTATACTTCCATCGATTCATACCTATATTATATAACATATATTAATGTTGTGGGTTAGTTTCCAAGGGGAAGACCGCCTAGTATGCTACAAGAGTATGATTATTTGTCTTCAACAATGTCTGTTTGGTGGAGGAATACAAGGTTATCTGTGACCATTACTTCCTCATGGGGATTATAATGTGGTTATCAAGGTTCTAGTTCATTGGATCCATCTGAAGGATCAGTGAAATGGAGATATATTTTAATTCTTCACAAGTGTCTAATGAAATGGTTTCTAGATCATTGGGTGAATTAATGAATTCTAACACTTTGGTTTAAATCTTATTTCCCTCCCTCCTATAATAGTCATCATATAAGTAGCAGACTTCATAGGAGTATAAAGGAGAGGAAAATCGTGAGGGATCACCCATACTAATCCTTTGTGGGAGTATTTTAGTTAATGATGACTTAAAGAGGGGAATAATTCATACAAGTGAAAATAGGGTCCTTCTAGCTTTGAGTTTCCAGCAATGTCATATGTGACAACCATAAACATAGTGCTCACTATCAAGTCACTGAACTATGTATCTTACCCCATAATTCCATGTGACAAATAATTTATCATATAATTTCCATGAATTTTTAGGTTAGAGGGGGTCAAATCCACTTCTGTGAGCCCCAATTTTTGGAGCATGTGGGCTTAGATGAGGTTGATCCTGAAAATATTATCTTCTAGGTAGAGAGGTAATTCGACACCATTAAATTATCCCATGAAATATAATGGGTGTTTCGGCCCTTGGATAATGAAATCCAATTATTCCTCATCAATGAAGATGCAGGATTGACACTCTTCCCATTCATCTTCATCTTCCCAATAGGCCATGACAGTAGCTACCACAATCTCAAATTGGAGATGGATCATTAGGGCCACGATGAGAGACACATGCGAGTATTTTTATGGTAGGAGTTCTTCAAGAATGTAGAGTTTCACTATTATCCTTGTGAGATTTTTAATAACAACAAGTTTTTAGGATAGATATATATTTCTTCTCACTAGGTGATTCTATTAGGTTGGGAGCATTATGTGAATAGTTGATTGAGATGATGAAGCCAAGAAGGTGATCACAATGGGTCATTGTTTAACAGATGTCTTAGTTCAACACTAAATTACTAAGCTCAAGTCTTTTCCAGCTATTCCTGAGCATTGGTCTACTATGGTTGTTATTCAAGATCAACCAATACAGTTAGTTATGTGGGTGAACCTGATAATGTGGCTAGTGAGGGATATTCCAATTGTTCCCCACATGAGGCTAATTTTCTAGTCTTAGTGGAATGCACTATCCTTTCTAGGTAACATTCTTAGGAAATATATTTGGTATAATGATGCCTACCCCTCCCTTGATGATGATGTATGGTGGTACCTGAAGGTGTAGTGGGTACTCTTCATCACCAGGAAACATGAAATGATCAACCAGTCTAACTAAATCGACCAAGGAAAATCCCTATTCCTTATCAGTGGAATACTAAAAGATAATAAAAATTATCAGGGATTCTTATAATTTTAGGGACATGATGTTTTCAAGTGTGTAAAAAAACCTTGGTTCTTGTGGGGGACTATAGTTGTATCCATGTTTCTGATGCCTACTCCTTTGAGAATTAGTGAGAAATGAAATAGATAAGGTGTCCATAATGGGTGTGGAAGTATAGGGAGGTGCTCATTTTCTAAAGTGGGAATGAATAATGTCATGGGCATGAGTGACCATCTTATTGGCCATCCAGTCCTACGTCTCCATACCTCACCTATGGAACTGTTTCCATTCATTGGTGTCCTCATCATTACTATTAGTATAAGCATAGATGTGTGATACTTGTACTAGTATGTCACACAAATCGAACATGACATGGTCTACCTAATATAAAATAATATAATTAAAGATGATACACGCTGTAATGGTGTTCCTAAGGGACCTATGGTATCAGAAATAGTTTGCTTGATTAATCAGGTTGGTATCCTGATGTCTTTGTTATTTCTAATGATTTATAATGTTCTTTTATACAAAGAAGATGAAGTCACCTGAAACAAGTGCTTATAGGAACATGTATAAATTATTTTTCTACTCTATAATGTGTACCATGGGGGCCTAGCCCAATTGGGCTCATGATCATCATTCTCATGGCAATGCAATTCTTGGAGGTGCATGTTCGGTAGAGGTTCCCAAAGGTAGATTGTATCTAGTGATCGAATATATATTATGGTGGATATATCTACCTTATCAGGTTTCCATACTAGGGATAGAAGAGGTGATGGTCATTACCACTTCTTATTCCAATGCAAAGTTTCGTCCAGACGGTGATCCCTTTAGTGAATTCACAGAATCTAGTCAAATGTTATAAGGAGATGAGACTAGTAACCATCTCATCTAATAAATTATATATACACATTTTCAATATATACTCTTTGGAAAGATGAATATCAATGAAGTACATGCATACTTTAAATTAGAAAATAATTTCACCAACTCACATTTCAGACTTCTACTTGAATTTTTTGAGGTCAAAGATGATGGTTCTAAACATGGTAGATATGAACACGTATAGGAAATATCTATAGAGACCTTCATAGATTTATATTGATCATGGGACAGCAGAATATACCAGTTTTAAGAGGTCCCCTCCAATGACTGGATAACGTAATGAAGCTTGAATTCTTCTTGTTTCTCCTGGGTTTCCAGCATCAAACCACACCATGAGGGATATTGAGGAAAATAATGAAATAGATTGATAATTATATTAAATATTATAAGGATTGGATTAATGAATTATGGAGGTGGCATCATGTGTTCAACCGATACTGGGTATCGATTCCATTTTGGCATGATTTCAACCTGATTCATCTATAAATCGTTAATATGGGTAGTGATAGTGGCTATCAAATTATACTGGTGAGGGTTGGTAGTCATGAGTGCTCTGACTGGACTATTGGATCATAAAGAGAAGTGATCATGTTATGGAAAATGGAAACCATGCTACTCTGAAGGGTTAGGTGGGTCACATCTCAACCTTTCCATAGATAAATACCTCTACCTAGATCTAATTTATTGGGCTTACCACCTCAATTCTACATTCCTAGCTAGTAGAATTTATATTTCTACTTGAATGGTGGTAGTGATCAAAAATAGTTAGCTCACTATGGGAATTCATCAATAATGATTTAAGTGGAAAGTCTCTAATATACTTGAATATCTTAGAGAAAAGAAACAACTCTCTATTCTACCTCTGCTTATGGAGTAGTTTTAAATGTGTGTGTGGGGCCAATGATTCCATTTATATAATAGAGATGTCTAGAAGCTGGTGGAAATGGGTCTACTATGGGATTTTCGAGTCCCAATGTTTGTGTTTTCTAATGGACGTGGGAACCCACAAGAAGGTATTCCTAATGTCATGGTCCACCTTGAGGTGAACCTTCTTTAGGCACAATTTCCTCATCTCAGTTTCTATTATCATTAAGAGGATTCATTTCGATGAAATTTATAGTGTCCCTGGACAAAAAACCATCACCATTAATAGGTAGGTTATCCTGATGGTCTCACTATCATCATGAATGTGGGATACATTATAGGGTAGCATGTTTACGCCAACAACTGATATGAATGTGGGGACACACTTCTTTCATTATCCGCTAGAGTATAATGTTTATTTTATACAGAACTATTGGATGTTTTAGTGGTATCCATATGAATTAGGTTGTTGATCTATCAAAAGTGATGTAATTTTAACCCACTTTAATTACTGATGAATATCCTCAAGTTGTTCCTCACTATAATGATAGGTTGCTTGGTGATCATGGAGGTGGTTAATCATCACCCAAATATTTTTGTGGAGACATTCGCTATGTTCCTTAGTGAGGGACTCTAGGATGGTGAACTGTAAGTTTAGAGGTTCTTCGAATATGATCGGTAGCTAGTAATTACCTAGAATCTCCCATAAAATTTCCTCATAATACCCATTGTTGAAAGGGTCATTCTGATCTTGATAACCCCATCCTCTAATTAGTGATGTCTAGAATATTGGGGGTGGAAGTGATGAGGATCTATTATGATACTGATGCTCTAAAAAAGAAACATCACATAGGTCCATTGATGCTGAAATGATAGAATACCTTCTGAGGGCAGGGCTAGCTTCATGACCGTTTTAATATAAGAAATGGTGTATGTGGGATTTGGATGATTAAAAATATCACCTTTCACACACCTATGTGTCTTGAAACAATGATCACAGTGGTCTAAGTGTGTTAAAATAGACCCATAAATTTTCCCAACATCAGTGATAAAAGTACAGTGAAGGGAAGCTGATAGAGGTAAGGATTTATAAATAGACAGTTCCTAAAAAGAAGTCACTAAAAATTCCACATTTAGGTACCAATGGAGGTATTAAGGGAGTTTTTGGATCTATATATCAGGTATTTTTATTGTCAACTGATGCGCTTTTTCCCCCAACTATTGAAGTGAAAGAGAGATTGTTTATTTTTATTTTTCTATCATCTCAAAAATTGATATGCCAATAATGATATGATTCTTTCCAAAACAATTTCTCTAGTTTTGTGGGAGTTACTATAGCACAAACCCATGAGGTCCATGGGAGATTCTTCCACTCGTTTCGTGGATGGTTCCATGGGTGACACCCCTATGGTTGTTTTTTACCTCATTCACTATGAAGGAAATTCCATGTAGGGGGAATTCTTGAGAACATGGAGGATCTCAATTTCCATGATAATATAAAGGGGATGACCTCTATAATGAATTTCTTCATCATGGGGTGTCCCACAATGATTTTGGGTGAAAATACATTCTAGCAAAGTTAACCCACCTCATCATATAAGCGGATGGGGTTTCAATAACATCATGGAAAAAACGTACCCCTACATGCCTTTCATAAGGGTAGAATGTAAAATAGTAGTGGAAGAGAACACTAGATATATCATAGAGGTATCATGCTAGAAAGGGTTATAAAAAATCCAAAAACATTTTCACCATGTATTATGGATAG
This sequence comes from Viscum album, assembly GCA_963277665.1. NCBI lineage: Eukaryota > Viridiplantae > Streptophyta > Magnoliopsida > Santalales > Viscaceae > Viscum > Viscum album. Next base: position 676,708,718 of record OY728123.1, read on the forward strand.
GGGCTAGCAGATAAGGGACACGGTTGACCTGTTTTCAACCTTTAGGTTTTCCCGTCACTACCAAAATTATTGAGTGGTAGGGTCCCTCCTGGGCAACCCTCAGTTGGTTATCCTAGTGGGTTCATACAAGGCATCCCCTACATCCTTAGTTTTAGGGAGGGAGATATCATGGAACTCTATGTGAAGACTCTCAAAATGGTCTATCATAGAAACATGGGAAGTTTTCCCCCTATATTTACCTTGGAAGTGTCATTTATAGTGTAAAACCATAGCTTAAAGGTTCAGGTGATCCATTTCCCTAGTTGGTATGACAATTTTCAACTCATATCAATTAAAAATGACATAAATAAGCTAACGTTGGATAATCTCAAAAGGTGAAATGAGGAGATAAAACCATTGGGCTTTGGGAAAAGTGGTTACTGTGTTAAAACCATAGTTGTGTGGGGTTTCAAAAAAAAACTGGTTCTTCTTCCTCCATGTGTGTTATTAGTGGGGGATCATCTTTTATTTACCATAGATTGAATCATGTGTGATATATAGGGAAAAATGTTACTACATGTCTGATTTAGGTGATTACCAACATTCCCCATGCTACTTATCCTCTCTCACAGAAGGATAGATGATCCATTCCAACAATGTATTATAATTGGAGATTCCCAATTTGCATCATCTTCTCCTAGTTGGAAGAGAAAATATCCACATTGTTTTCACCCTTTTTTTCTAATGATTTTCTCCAAATCCATACATCAGTGTGATGATGCACCTTCTTCACCTATCCTAGTTTGACCCATGTACATGGAATGATCTCATCTCTCTCTTGGGTTTACTTCCCCACATTCACACCTTCCAAAGGCTAGAGGCCCCCATCAACATTTTTTATTATGTCAACTCCTTGATTGAAACATGATGATGGTATATCAGCTCTTGCATCCACGGATTCCTCCCTCACAGTCATTGCCTTGTCCGAGTATCCCTCACATATCTAAGAAATGTTCATTAATCTCATTCCTAACATCATCTCGATGTGGATGCTAGTTAATTACTCTACATTATATTGGAATATGGTGAATTCCTTCAGTGTGGATATGATGATGGTTGGTAATCTTGGGCATGTTTCACATCACTAAAATTATTCCTCATTCGATGTTTACGGAATCTCATATATGAGTCTTCTTTGGTGGAGAACATAACGAATACCATATTCAATATAGGATAACATATTTCATGAACACATTGAATGTAGTGCTCAATGCCTTGGGCATCCCATGTAAACCACATACGGTAAGTATTATTTTTTATTTAGTGGTGTTGGTTACATGATTAAATAATTTTGGAGACATGTTGGTCACATATTTAACATATTTTTTGGATAGGTTGGTCATAGGTTTAATGTATCCCGATTGGATGGTGGGGGTCTAGTGTGTTACCATTGGGAATATGATAAATCTTCAGAGATTCTACCTTCCAGTGGGAATGCAAGAATATTTTACGATCATATTAGGGTTTCATTATTGATCCTCCAAGTGGAATCCAACATACCCATTGAAGAGATAGGGAACAAAACCCATGTAGCTTGAGTGAAAATTTTATGGTTTCATTACAGTACTATTCCATGCAGTTTAGAATCATGTAGTAAGGATTCTCATGTCACAAAATTTACAACAACAAGGGATTGTGTGGGGATTATGTATAAAGATTCCTTGGTATTTGGGGGGTTTTTAATAGATTTAAAGGGAATACAAATTTGGGATACCTTGGTGTAGATGTTTTACCCATGATATTAGGGTTTAATCCTTCGTGTAGGTTAGGGTGCCATGTCATTCCAATAATACACAAGGAATCATAAGTTCACACTTCATAATATATGGGTATAGTTTAACATCATGCATTGATGATTTTTTCATTCTATTTTACATTGTATTACTAGAATGTTGGTCTATATAGTTTAGCATCTTGTATCTTGAATGTGGGGAGAGTTTAACCCAAACTAGACCATTTCTTTCTATGAGAGAAGGATCTAGTAGTAGAAATCAATACTTGGAAAGGTATGAGATTTACATTGATGATTCCAACATTAGAGATTACCTATTTACTAAAAAAATGACTCTAGTTAGCACATGGTGTAAAAAATAACATAGTGATGTGGAAAATGCGAATCCGATAAATGATTATGTCTATTATTAATATTAAATGTCAATAATACCACTGAATCCATGATTGATGTAATGAGGCTAAACACCAGGTTTGATGATACTGGTTGTGGAGAAGACCAATGCACAAATAAATTGAGTTTGGGAAGGCATAAGACACATACGAAATCAAATTTCATGAAAGTAGGTATTTTAATAGAATAAATCATGTAGGGGACAAGGAGGTGGGTTTTATGATGTTCTGGGGTATCATAAAGGATAAAGGGTTTTCAAAGGATAGGGCTTTATGAAACATGGTGTCCATACATCTTGGTAAACGTTTGGTTCCCCCAAGGAAGGTTTTAATAATGATAGGTATCTAACAAAATCCTATGAAATGTGAACACTTTATCTCTATCTTAGAGGGTGTAGCCTTTTATAAATCCCTCCTTGTTTTTTAGTGCCCTATGTGGATCATGAGTGGTCATTCACAAAGAATGGGTACCTGTATGAATCCATTTTCCCTTTTTTTGTGTGAAGGTCAATGTTTTTACAATTTCTATTTTCTTGTTTTAGTCTAAAGGTCTCGTCCTCCTTATATGAGGGGTGGAGGTTTTTATTTATAGGGTTTTTTGACAACAAGAATTCCCTTGTCATGAATATTTCCTCATAAAAGGTACATTCCCTAGAATTTGGTGACCTTCATGAATAAACATTCATTGTGAGATGGATAACATCATTCATGTGAGTATTATCGGGGCACATGTAAAACCTTCATGAATCATAGACTATTAGAGAATCATGGGACCTTCCTAAAGACCCTGCCTTTGAGACATTTGATCAAATATTGGCCTGAATTAACCTCCAAATGTCATTTAATTCATCCATGATTTCCACAATGTGTGTTCTTATGACAAGAAAAATACATATGTAACATGATAAGTTATTTTTAAAAATAAATTTATTACTAATATTATTTCTAACATCATGGAATAAAATAATTTTGAAGGAGAAATTGGGCATTAAGAATGCACATGGGGTGTTAATGGATGAGTAAATGGAGTGATTCCATAAGTTGTGGAAAAGCATCGAAAATCTCTAAATTAGTAAGAAAATTATAATCTAGTAATTATTTGAAGGTATCCCACCCCAAGATAAGAGCATTGTGTCTGAAAAAAAATGTGGATCATTGGTTGATAAACCACTAGTAGCCACTCGAGAATTGATTTATAAAATTGAACAAAAATCATGATAATCCAGCGATCTAGGAACAAACACAAAAATGTGTACATCAAGTATGTTCCTAAACTGTAAATGATCATTTATTTGATTAAAACATAGATGTGATTACTGATATTGAGAAGGATATATATTAGGCCAAAATTATAGCAAAACACACTATAGAAAATGTTTGTGAAATTTGTGTAATCCCTATAGATTCATGCCCTAAAATCTAGGATATAAATAAATATACATCAACAGATACCATATTAACAATATAAACCACCCCCTTAACCCATATATAACCCATTATGTTCAATATATAAAACAAGGTGGAAGTATTATAAGGGAATTAGGTATGATACAACCAACATTAAATGTTTCTATTTCAAATAACTTATAGCATCCTCTACCTTACCCACAAGTTATTCAAAACCCCAAAAAGAGATTTGATGCTCATGAAACAACAAGATAACAAAAAATGAGTATTTAAAAAAATAACCATCAAAACAAATTATATTTTTATGAATTTTTTTTAATAAAAAAATTATCTTATGAATTATGGTATACATTTGAGGGATATAACAATAAGAAATGAGTCAGATTTACACAACCCTTAATCAATTGGTACATATGAACTCTTAACATCATCCCTCCATACCCACTCCAAATCGAAAAGGAAATTTTTGTGTATTCACTTTGATGATTTGGAGCCAAACTTTTAAAAATATCACTCTAAGTATTTAACTAATATCCACACCATCTATAGAAATGACACCATCACAACTGATTCATGACAAACAAAAGGTGAAAGATAATATTATGAATAAGATTAATAAAGTACCTCCTAATCCATTACATTTCTTAATATAGTTTTTAAAACCAAGAGGATGGAAGAATAGGTAATACAAAAAGATGTTCTAGACACACTAAGGAAATTTGATATCAACATACCTCTAATTGAGGTAATCAATAAAATTCCAAAGTAATCCAACTTATCAGAAGAAAAATTTATAAATAGAATAAGGATAATGGGAAATTAGTGGATCAAATTTGGGACATATTTCTCCACACTCATCACACCCATGATGAAAATACATTGATTGTGAGGACAATAAGACATTAATTATCCATTCAAAATTAGGGAGTCACATTTATATGATTTTTTTCTATGATTTAGGTTCTTATACTAAAGTTATGCCTCACTATATTTTCCATCATTATAGATTTATGAGATTAAAATATCATGCTATGGGGTAAAATTAAAAAATTAGGGAAATAATATATCAGGTAAGAGTAATGGAGGATATAATTTTTTGAGTAATATACATGATATTTCCTGCAGAATGTTTTATTCATTGCATGTAGGATGATTAATAACATTCCCATACTCATAATAGTTAAGGTATAACCTTTCTAAAAAACACTAAAAGAATCATAAATGTATATGAGGGTACCCATTAAATGGGGGTTGGTAATTAAATTTTATGATTTATTATTTTGGACTCCATGTAATTTCCTTCAAAGGAACAATCTTATTTCCTTCTCACTCATTTTTTCCCATATTAAAAAAATCCCATTTAACACCATGTTTTCATATAAAGACATCTCTTGGTTTAGATTTTGATATGGTTTCATATTTGTTTCTATTCATGTTTTTAGGATAATGAAATAGTTGTAGAGTATGCTAATTGATTTAATGAATTATTCCTTTTTTGTTGATATATATTCTAATATAAATGTTTATTATGAACATATTACAATTCATTATACTATTCCATGTATACATCCCAAATCCACATTGGTGATCAAGTCATTTCCAAAAAATAAAAAATATTCATACATTAAAATTAGTGATAAATTTCCTATTAATATTACCAATAATATATATCTTCTATAATATGTACAAATTTTGGATACATTGAGAGAGAAAATATGGTAGATTTGGTGGACCCTAGATGATAAACATTTTATTATCCATTCAATTTTCACGCCCATAAATATTTTAGAGGATGGTACCAATCATGTTAGACAACAATAAAGGATTATTAATGCATTATTGTTAGAAATTGTATAGGAAAAGGTATAAAATTTATTTTTGGTGGGTATCATTTATACCATCCTTGAATCTAAGTGGGTTATTCACATTCTAGTTATGTCTTAGAAAACTTGTTTCAATGTTTCGAAAAAGAAGAAGGGTGTTTTTTATGATGGGAATGAATTATAGTCCATGAGTTTGATTAGATTATTGGAAGAAAAATCTATACAGTCATAAAGATATTTTCCACTTTCATTCATTGACTTGATTCTTGAGATACTCACCGGTAGGAAACACAATTATTTTTTTGGATGGGTTTTCAATTTACTTTTAAATTTCTATTACATCCTTGGACAAGGAGAATAATAATTTCATATAACTATTTGGTATAATTTCATTACAAACTATGACATTTGGATATTCTAATCCCTTAGGCACCATTCATATATGTAATATAAATATATTTTATGACGTTCAAGATACATTTATAGAGGTATTCATGGATGAATATACTATATTTGTCTCCCCATTTGATTAGTAAATCTATATCTTTGGAAAACTTTTTCATCATTGTATTGAGAAAAATTGGTTTTGAACATTAAAAAATGTATTCATTATAGGGAAGTAATTCAACTAGGGAATAAAATTTATATGCATTGTACTGATGGGGAAATATCAAAGATTGATATTATTTATATATTATCATATCCTTCATGTGTATGTTCGTTTTTGGTATTTCTTGGGACATGCATGTTTTTATCAATGTTTCCTCATAGCATTTAGTGAGAATATTATTCATATATCTTGATTACCTATAATGGAATGTAATTTTTTATTTGATGATTATTATAAGGTAGTCATCATGGAGTTTACGAAGAGCCTCACCACTTTACCAATCAAACATTCCCTATAGTGGAAGCTTCTATATGAGATAATGTGTGATGATTTAAATTTTGCAGTTGCATCTCTCTTGTTAAATAAGAAAGAGGGGTATCCACATAAAATTGAATATGTATTCATATCATTGTATTCAACCCAAGGAAAATAAACCAACAAGAAAAATGGGTTTCTTATTATCATATTTTCTTTAGATGAATATCACTCTTACTTGTTGGTCTATAAAGTGTTTGGTCAAAATAGTAAAAAGATACACAATTGGGGGGAATTGTTCCTTTAAAAAATCTATATAGATTCAATCTTTTTCCCTTTTTGGTATTTATGTGTACATGAAACATTATATTCTTTAAGAAGGTTGAGTAGTATTAAAAATAGAAGAATAACATGACAATTTTTGTTAGTGGTTTGGGGAACAAAGACCCCATAATCCACTGCACCAACACACTTAGTGAGCTTGGTGATTTTTACTAGAGAGGTCCTATTAGAACAAGACCTTTAAAAATGAGTACATGATATTGACACCTTTAAAACAAGAATTTTAGTGGGCCTTATAGTTATTATATAGGGAATATTTAGTATCCATATATTAGTCAAAGAAGCTGTAACTCCACCATGGCTAAGTATGAGAATCCTATAATATAATAAATCAATAAAATATGATTTCATTGGTAAAAGAAATTATTGTTCATAATTGCAGAAAAAATGACAAAAATGTTATTATCTAATAAAGATGAACGTCTTAAACAAAGAACAACTCAAAATAGATCATGGTTAAAAATGGTTGTAAATAAAAAAATCCACATGAAAATAGCAGTAGAAGTAACAAATCATCAGTTTATATGCTTCAAGACGGAAGCATGTATTTATCCAAAGTGTAGCCCCTTCATAATAATATATATGTTCATTATTATATTTTTTTAGTAGTTCTATATTCAAAATGATATCACACCACTGTAAAGTGATATCAATCTTGCTATTTATCAAGAGAAACTTCACTTTCTATCAGTTTGAATAGATCCATGAATATCACCAGATAAATAAAAATAATTTTAATTAAACAATTTCAAAATAAAAAATAAATTTCCATACAAATTTGAATTATTTAATTAATTGAATATGATCCTTTTAATTGACCATGAAATATATTTTAATATATATTTACTTCTTCGGAGACCATTGTAGAAAAAACACATCTTGTATTTAAAACATCTTTGTTAACCATGTCAAACATAGTGTTTATATATGTAGAAATAAAATCCAAAAGTACAGTTGAAAATGTATGGTTGATCATAGAAGTAGGGTTAATGAAACATATGGTTTTTCCTCAAACATAGGAATTATGCCAAATGTACTTTTTCTGAATCATACTTTTCTAATAGCATATGTTTCATGATCTATATGTTTTATTCCAGATATACAATTTCCAAACCATATGTTTTTCTTAAAAACAAAGGTAATAAAAAATGTTCCCATATTACTTACAAACACACCAAGAATACATAAGAAACAAAATTAACATGTAAATAAGATAAATTTATCATAGAATATATTACATGAAAACAATTAAATGTAATTTTTTTGTAAAGAATGGGTATTTTTGAGAATAACAATTAAGAATATTTATAGAGTATTGATGAGATAATATCTTCCCCAAAATCTCCCCCTTTTTGATGAAAAAAAACCCATAAAACAAAACACATTAAAAATATAGGAAAAGTAATCACAAATGAAATAATGTATTTAAAGAGATATTATATAAATTTTAGTTATAATTTAGATTTTAAACTTTCAGCCAAAATATATACATAGTAAATATTTAAATTTCAATTCTCATCATTTAATATATCATTGAGATGTAGTTTTTACCAATTTTTCTCACCATTTTTATGTTATAAAAAGAAAATTAATAGAAAATGATTTATAAAACATTCAATGTAGCATATAACTATCAATTAATGTTATGAAATTGTAAAAAACATTATATTTTTGAGTTAGTAGATATGGATTTAAATAATAATAATAAATTAATAGACACAAATGTAATATAAAAAATAATTTTCAAAAATGTTTTTTTGTTTATAATGAATATTTGGTTTAATAAATTTTAAGAGGTATGATTTGATGTGGGAAAATTTTCTATTTTATATGAGGTTTCATTTTGAGGAGGGCTCAAACAGTCTAATGAATATTATTTAACACTGCCATAATTCATCTAAAATTATGATTAAACAAATCATCCCACTTTTTAATTAAAATATTTGACTCCTTACTTACATTCAAACTATTAACCAAATTTTCATTCAAAATATTATGAATATTTTATTTAGACAAAACAAAAATTAATAGAATATTACTTACTTGATTGAGAAGACGTATAACAACAGGATCATTTGATATTAATTTCATAACAAGATCTTTCTGATTTTATAAATAAACATGAAGTGGATCACTATTTCACTGAAGATTATGAAGACTATCATTTATTTTATAAAAAACTATAAAAGTAAATTTAATAATTATTATTAAATATGTAGAATATGGGTGAGTATATGATGAATCTCTAAATTTACTTGAACTACTCCTTAATAATTTAAATTGACTTCCTACTTTTGTTTTAAAATCTCTATAATATAACTCTGAAATGGACTATTCTTTCAAATTCCCTATTTTATCATATATTTCTATTTGATAGGAAACAAAATATCATTGGTAAATAGAATTATCTTTTAGAGTTTTAAGATGAACTGGAATTGATTCGAATTCTACTCCTTGAACAATTGATATTTTCAAATACTCCAATGATTTCTCTGTTACCTTTAGCTCAATTTTCAAGTATTAAATCTCTTCATTCATTTGGTTAAACATGATAACTAAATATAAAATTTGATAATTAAGAAAATAATAAGATTCTTCTTCTCTAACTCTTGATGGTTGTCATATTTCAACCACATATAAGGAATAAACATTATCATTCTCACTGAATGAAGATGACACAGTTCAAATAACTTCTCTCTTCTCACCATATTTAGAAGCATCCTTTTCAAATGTTTTTCAATAGTAGAGACTATTTGATTATCAATTAATTAAGTAGTTTGACCCAATAATGGTTTAAATTACTCACCATCATGACATTATAGTAAACATGTTCTTCTTCATGATATTCTTTAACTTATCAATTCACATGGTTCTTTTACACAAGATTAACTGATACTCTTAAAACACTGGTTGTTCATATTATTTTGTGGCAACAAGTTCATATTCTATAACATAAACTGTAGGTTCTTATATTTGTATTATCCATGTGAAAAGGTCCTCAATGTTTTCATCTTGTATGGTTTATTCAGAATAATAATGAACATTTTTTAGAAGAAGAGAGTAAAAGATATCAACCTTCAGTCTTCTAATTATCATCTCTATAAAATTTTATATTACTCATGACCCAACTTATTTAACAAAAAATCATATTAATATAGTTTATTTCTAATTTGCTTACTCCCCCTAAGCATTAGAACCAGATAATTGTTGGTCATCATCACCATCATATATTAGAACTTCTTTTATTGTGCTCTAAAAGAAGCCTAATATTCTTAATGTTCTAGTATTAATGATAATACTATAATGAGAAATAATGCCTTATTGGATATCTTGAATATTATTATTTATATTTAAAATCATATAAACAAGCCTTATATATGGATAATAAAACATACTTTCATATTACTGATATAAATGATCCATATATAATAACATATATCTTCAGAACATAAACTTGATGTCACTTATCTTCAAAAACGTTATATACATATCAGGAAAGATAATTTTCTCTAAATCAGTAGTTCTCAACAGTTTTTCAAACATAATGAATTTTACTTGCACCTTCTTGTTAACTTTATGATCCTTTACAAACATCTTTCTAACCTGTATCGAGCCAAATTTAAAAGGCAAATGTATTCAGATTTATCATCTGAATCTCTAATGGATCATATATCCATGTTAAAAACCCCTTCATTGGGACAATAAAAAATATTTGTTATCTCTAATGATGATATAGAAAACCCCATACAATTTACCATTCCAATTAGGACATCTTTGTGGTCACCAAAACTAAAGTAGGAATTTCCATTTAACACTTTTACTTCTCAATCGAACACATATATATTATTTTATCTATTGAAAATAAATTCTTACCATTGAAAGGCTAGAGATTTTTCTAATAGTAGTTTTTTTTCAATAACCATTAAAAATAAATTAATTTCCATTATATAACTTATATATTAGTTTATGTAGTGTGTTGAAATTTTTATGATTAGGATATGGTGTTTTTTTGATAATAAAAGTGGGTAAAAGTTAAAATAGGATGAAGATAAGTTAATTATAAAGTCCAAAAGTGTTTTTATCAATATACAGTTATGGTCACTAAACCTAAAAAATATATCAGGAAGTAGGGGAAATGTTTCCTTATTATGAAGATTGTATAGATTACATGAAATATTTTGGGAAAATCTATATATAGTCCATGTTAGTTGTTTGTGTTATAGAAATAAATTATTTTATTTTGAAGGATATATGATACCAAATAAAATTATTCAAAATGTTGAAAATATAAGAGTTTAAAATAAATGAAATAATTGATCAAACTTATTGTTTGTATTCAAACAATGAAGAAATGTTTTTATGAATCATAGATTTTAAATGAAAAAAAATGTATCAAGCTCACATGGATTATAAAAAAGGATTTTAATTTTTTTCACATTTCTATTATATGATAATAGAATATATTTTTTAACAAATATTTATTAAAATAAATATTAGATAATTTTTTAATACATATGTTTTATGATTCATAAAATTCTAAAAAAATACTTTAGAAATATCTAAGAATAAAAATAATTAATCCATGGTAATATAATTTATCTATTTTTTTATTAAAATACAAGGGAGGTGATCCCTACAACAATTAGTGTCATATTTTAAATAATAAGTGAAGGTTCGGGGCGTAGTGGAAGTGCGTTGGTGGGTTTTCCCAACATCAATTTTAACTTTAAACAACGATCAATCCGAGATCTGTCACGATGTAAAATGCCTAATCATTGGAATAGAACGAGGAACGAAAAACATAAGAGGGAATATCTGAACCATAGAGATATGATCATCATATGTGGGTTATAATTAATTTAATTAATTCACAATAATTACCTTGGTGGAATTCTTTCTTCGTTGATGTCTCCGGTCACGATCCTATGATCCATTATTGCATCGTAGAATCCAAGTGTAGGGATTCCTCTAGCGGTGATCCACATGTGTGCCACGCATTTCCGGACATCACTGAAGAGATATCAGGGTGCTAGCGCAGAATAACCTTCGCTTGCGATGTCCGCCTTCGATCGACTTGGTCTCTCGGTCTTGAGAGCGTTCTTGGAGGAAGGAGTTCTTTCGGCCTAGAAAGAATTATCCAGAATTGTTGTGTACAATAATTCTCTTGTGGAAAAGTGTAGGGGTTGTGAGGATATTTATAATCGGGTTTGAGGTTATAGAGTTATGACAATAAATAAACTTGTTACATGTTTTATTTATTTTATTAACTCTTATTGAAAACCCCCATGTTGAATTATTAATTCCTTAACATGCTCCCACACTGATTATAATAAACATCATTTAATAAAACAATATTATATCCCCAAAATCCTGACTGAAAAAACAACACGGCGTGTAATCATTAATACACAGAGTGTACTCATTTTCCATAAAACTACACGGCATTTATATTTAATATACATGAAATGTACTATTATTTTCCACTTTACTTTATTTCCTCCACCACATTTATTAGACCTTGAGTAATGGCTATTTATTTCTTAAATAAATATAACTGCATCACTTGCTAATAAATATTATTTCATCCACAATATATTCACTCAAATAACTAGTGTCAAAATAAATGTGATCAGGCATCCTTATATAATTATTAAACCCCAGTTGGGAATAATCTTTTTTTAAGTTATTAAATAAATATTTAACTAAGATACATGGACACATTTAGTGTGTGACCCTCTAGGCCTCTTTCTCAGTGGCATTAGGAGGAGACTACCTAATGTCCAAGGCTAACATCTAGCAAAATGCCAGGATATTATCTAAGTGTGCGAGTTGTAATACCCATTAATAATAATATTAAAGTCTAAGGATCAATACACACGTCCGCAGATAGGAACATCCAATGAAACTATGAAATGTTGATTTCCTACTGGCAGGTCTCTTTCTCATAATATCCTCCTAGATATTTCCAAGGGAACACACCATGAGATGATGCCTCAAAGTATTATGAGTCCTCACCCCTAATGGCATGTATTATTTGTGTCCCTCAAATAATATCATCTGTCCATAGAACATATATTCAAGAATAGTGATATAGAACTTCTGGGTTCTCATCATAGCAGGGATCCACGATGACCCTTTAATGCAACAACTATGCCAAAGATATTATCACATGCATTGTCATGCAGAAGAACAATCGAGATGTGATAAGGATTTTATTAATGAATAAAGTACAAAGTAGTTGGTTATAGGTCACCAACTCCAATAGACTCCCACTTAGACTAGAGACAACTGTTAACAACCTTTAACCCGCTATCTCTCACATGATATTCATTCTTTTACTAAGATATGCCTTTAGTCATGGGGTCCGCCATGTTCTCCTCCGTGGACACTCTGCTCACTGCAACTTCACCCCTTTGATAGGAATCCCTCAAGAGCTGATACTTTCGAATTATATGCTTTGTCCATTGATGTGACCTTGGTTCTTTCGCAAGAGCCACCGCTGCAGTATTATCATAATACAATGTAATTGGATTTTTACTACTAGGAACCACATCAAGATCCTTGACAAAGTTACGAATCCAGATGGCTTCCTTGGATGAATCAGAAGCCACTATATATTCAGACTCCTCTGTAGAATCGGCGACAACTGGCTGGATTGAACCCTTCCTGCTCACAGCTCCTCCATTGAGACAAAAAACATATCCAGATTGTGACTTTAGATCATTATAATCTCTCTGAAAACTTGCATCATCATACTCTCTGATGAAAAGCTCCTCATCTCCTCCATAGACCAGGAATATATCCTTAGTTCTTCTCAGATACTTAAGGATAGTCATAACTGCATTCCAATGCTGTTCTGCTGGATCTGCTTGATATCTTCCAACCATGCTCCGTTCATAGGCAATATCAATCCTTGTACATTACATGTCATACATGATGGATCCTATAGCCAAAGTATATGGGATCTTACTCATTCTATCTTTCTCTTGTTGTGTCTTGGGACACATTTTCTTAGAAAGATGTAGGCCATGTGACACTAGAACTAATCCCCACTTGGATTGTTCCATACTAAATCTCTTTAGTATCTAGTCAATATATGTACCCTAACTTAGTCCAAGAAGCGTCTTGGATCTATCATGAATTATTTTGAACCCTAGAATGTAGGCTGCTTCACCCAAGTCCTTCATGTAGAAACACTTGTTCAACCAGTCCTTAACTGATTGTAATACTGGTACATTGTTTCCAATAAGCAATATGTCGTCAACATATACTACTAGGATAATGATCGCATTCCCATTAAATAGCTTATAAACACATGGCTCACATTTGTTCTTAATGAACCCAAATTCATTTATGGATTCATCAAATTGAATTTTCCATGACCTGGATGCTTTCTTTAATCCATAAATGGATTTCCACAACCTGAAACCCCTTTTGGCTTCACCTGGTGTCACAAACCCTTCTGGTTGTGTCATATAGACATCTTCCTAAAGGTTCCCATTAAGGAATTCTCTTTTGACATCCTTCTGCCAAGCCTCATTGTCATGGTAAGCTGCTATGGCATGTATGATTCTTATGGATTTAAACATGGATACTGGAGAAAAGGTGTCATCATAGTCAATTCCTTGACGCTGTCTGAACCCTTTGGACACTAAACTTGCTTTATAGGTGCTAACTTGACCTTCCATGTCAAGATTTCTCTTGAATACCCATTTGCATCTAACAGGATTTTCATCAACTGGCTCATCGACTAGAACCCAAACTTGGTTCTGATACATGGAATCCATCTTAGTATTCATAGCTTCTTGCCATCTTGTAGCTTCTGTGATTTCTAATTGATCCTTGTATAAGAGAGGTTCATCATTGTCCAACAATAATGATTCACCATCCTCGGTGACTAGGAAACCAAATCTCTCCGGTTCCATAACCTCTCTTGAGCTCCTACGCAGTACTTGTGTTTCTAGAACCTCTTCCATGGGGACCAGTGGAACTTGTTCCTATAACAACTCCTATGTATCTTGAGCATCAACTTCATTGAAGTTAATCTTTCTCCCACTATCCATCTTGAGGATGTGCTCCCTCTAAAGAAAGACGACTTGTCTGGCGATAGTCATTTTCTTGTCTGATGGGTTATATAGGTAATATCCTTTCCTTTCCTTGGGATATCCTATAAAGACACACCTCGTCCCCTAGGGTGCTAGTTTATTGACTGAGGAGGCCTTAACAAATTCCTCTCATCCCCATACACATGTGTTCAACAAAATGGGCTTCTTTCCATTCCATACATCAGAGGGAATTCCATTTGCTGCCTTAGTTGGTACTCGGTTTAATGTGTTTTCTGTAGTTTATAATGCATATCCCCAAAAGGATAACAGAAGATCCACATGACTCATCATATACCTCACCATGTACAACAAGGTTAGGTTCCTCCTATCACTAACACCATTACACTATGGTGTATAAGGAGGAGTGAGCTGATATAGAATCTCAGACTCCCGTAGAAGATCGATGAACTCTTGGTTCTAATATTCTCTACCTCGATTCGATCGAAACTTCTTTATCTTCTTACCAAGCTGATTCTCTATTTCATTCTTGAATTCCGTAATTTTCTCTAAGGCCTCTGAATTATACGTAATTAAGTAGATATAGTCATATCGAATCAAATCATCAGTAAAAGTAAAGAAGTAAGAATATCCAACTCTATCTTCTACTGGAAATGGTCTACACACATCTGTGTGTACCAATCCTAGAAGCTTTGTGGCCCTTTCACCCTGTCCACCAAAAGGCGGCTTGGTCATTTTTCCTTGTAAACAAGAATGACATCTATCAAGTAGTTTTAGTTCAGTAGAGTTTAAATAGCCATCTTGGTAGAGCTTTGTCAGGTGCATCTCGTTCACATGACCGAGACAGTAATTCCACAACTGGGTGATGTATGTGTCATTTTAGTTTGTTTCGTTATTGATTGCCAAAACTTGGTTTTCGTAATTTAATACATAAAAATCATTATTTAAATGTTCCATACCATAACATACATTGTTCTTATAAAAGAGACAACCCTTATTTACAAACGTGAAAATAAATCCGTCCATATCCAAACAAGATACATAAATTATGTTCTTGGTAACACTAGGCACAAAATAACAATTATGTAAAACCAAAATCATTCCAGTCGGCAATGAGAGGTGGTAATATCCAATAGCCAACACAACCATCCTTGTGCCATTGGCAGCTTTAAGATCCCCCTCTCCTCTGGTAGTCTTTATAAATCTACATGGTTTCTACATTTGAATACAGATGTGAGCCCCCGAAGCTTTATCTAATACCCAATGTGTAAAAATAGAAATATTAAACTCAATAACGAACACACCTTTAGAGTCCCTATGCTTCTGGGTGAAGTTCATCTTCCAGTGGCCCTGATTTCCACATGCAAAACACACCGCCTCTTGTTCCTTTCCCTGTCTCTAGATCTTCCCCTTCTTGGAGGGATGGTGATCGGGGACTTCAGAACGTTTATAAGTCTTTGGACCCTTTTCCTTGTCCTTTCTTTTCTTGTTTACCATAAGGACTGGGGGTTTGTCACGACCCATGTCCTTGTCTACCTGGCGAATCAAGGTCAGATGCTCCAATAGACTCTTCTCATTGCCGCTCATGTTATAATTAACAATAAATCAATAGAAGGTCTTGGGTAGTGAAGATAGGATGAGATCTGTACGCGACTTATCCGGGAATTTAATCCCTAAGATTTCCAAGCGTTCAATGTAGCCAATAAGATTGACTACATGCGACCCAGCTAGAGAAAACTCTCCAAGCTTAGTTGAAAACAAATTATTGGAGATCTCATACCTCTCCTGTCTAACCTTATCTTGGTAGAGATCTTTAAGGTGAGACAACATGCTATACGTGTCCATGTTTTCATGTTGCTTCAAGAGATCACTGGACATGGCCGATAGCATGAAACACTGGAAATCTGTGGCATCATCCATGTTTTTCATATAGAGAGATAATTCCTCATCTTTGGCCTCTATCCCAAGTGTAACTAGAATAGTCTCTTCCAGCACATACAATTTCTTTTCATGGGGAAGGATGACGCGTAAACTCATATGCCACTCTTGGAAATTGGTGCTGGTGAGAAGGTTTTCCTTCTAGAGTATGGTTCACAATGATATGTTTGGAGTCATTTTGTCATTAATACAAATTAAGAGGAGAAAAGGTTTAGTACTTTATTACAAAACTAAGACAAATAAATAAATTAATACTTATTAGTATCCCATTAATTTATCGAAATCCAATAGGCCTCAACATTGACTTCGAAATATTCTGTTTCCTAAATATTCTAATGGAAAGGATCCATATTTCCCTTCGCATTAACCAAAATAGTGTTGGTCAAGCAACATGAAGGGTTTTAGGTAGGCATTCCAAATTCCAACTGCATTAACTCACAGCTCCATAATCCGCTGAGTGGACTCCCCAATCCTGAAATCCTTTTATTTTGGATTTCCTCAACATTTACCTCTTGGTCACACCAAGACGTACAGTAGTAGTCAAACCTTGATGTGATCCAAGTCAAGTCAACCCAAAACCTTCAATTAAAATTCCCTGATAACTGAAAGAACCTCAACTAGGGTTGGTCAAGCACTTCGAACTATGGTTCGATTCTAACCAAGATTATGGAAGGCTATAAAGACTTAATATTTCTTTTGAGGGATTTTAACCTTATACATATATTTCAAATTTATTATCTTTTATTTCATGCTCATTAATATTAAGTGGCATATACTTAAGTGATTAACCATGTTTAAGATAATATTTATGTTTAAGCTGGTTTTATTTTAGGTCTATCTTGCATGCTCGTTTAATTCATTAATTGTGTGGTCGTGACAACAGACCCACAATAAATAAACCATGAAACTGACAGAAATAAAATAAATGGTATGATCATGAGCTTTTTCTATTGGTTAGTTTATCTAGTAGTGGATAAACTAACCCAAGACCTAGGGGAGAAACACCTTGAACCTTTTGGGTTTGTGTTTATAGCTTTCCACCTGTCCACCTTTGTATCTCATTGGATTGGCTTCACCTTGGCTCCTGACATGAGCCACCTCCACTATCTTGGGAGCTCCACCCATTACATATGAATTTATCTCACACACAGGTGAGCGGTAAAAAGGGGTTTTTACATAAAATAATCCTTGGGCACGCAGGCCATACATATTAATGAGGAGATGGCTCGCAGGACAATAAATTTAATTTAAATAAATAAATTAAAAGAAACCATTCACATACAAAGGTATCGGTCTAGCTCATGATCATACATACATGAAACGATATTTACGTATAAATAAAACTAGCATTATATTCTTTAATCGTTCTTGTTTAAGATAAATCACACTCGAACCAATTAATTATCTTTAATTAATTAATCCTTTTTTCTTAACCCCTTTTCTTAACTTCCTTGAGATTCTCATCTATCATAATTTTAAACAAATAAATTTATTTAAAATTATCCTTGTACGTAACTTGTACCTTGGAGGCAACCCGGTGAATTCTTGTTCATTATGTAGATGTTAAATTAGACACACATATATAAAACACCTATCATGTGTTGTGCCTCAGCTTTACACCTGCACCATGGTACATGTATCAATGGTTTTTATAATATAATAATAAATTTTAATAAATCTGCGTAATTTGGGTGAGTACATGACGTGTAGTTCTAACTACATGTCATGTAGTTTGCTTCACTGTCCATCAGAATTACACGCCCGGGGATAGGGCGTGTTAATGTACATCAGAAATTTTTGGAGTAAATGAGGTGTTCAACGGGACACAAGCCGTGTAGTTTTTTCATTACACAGTTTCCAGTTAGGAAATTCGTGTATAGGGTACACGGTCTAACCCGAACCCGAAGGGACTACATGCCGTGGTAAGTTGGACCACACGACGTGTAATCCGGAAACTGTGTGCCACTTGTTCCTGGTCAACACACGGTGTCATAAATGACATAGGTATACTCCAATACATGGCCTGATTGGGAAAATCAGTCAATGCATTGAACAGAGATGACACTACGTGTACTTCCGAATACATGCCGTATATTCTGGTGTTGTAGGGATGATCGTACCATGATTCACTGTTTTATTTCACCCTTATACCAATGTATTAACCTGGTATTGTATTTAAAATTAAAAGTATAATAACAAAATTCACTCCATATTTGATTGAATTAGTTTTTGTTTAATATTGTTAAAAAGGGAAATGTTACATGTTTTGATAATTACATTGAAGGATGAGGTGATTTGGAGAACCCATGATGAAGTCCAAGAAAGATGGGCCAATCTGCACATGATCCAAGAAAACCACTAGACTCGACCGCATATTTCTACTGAACCGTGCATCCAAATTTTCTAAACATTTGTGATCCGGTCCAAAATTGGATGGGATATATTTCATATGAAGGAACGGAAGCCCCATTCTACCTCTACGATGCCCATACTAGTTGATTTGTCCAAGGAATCAAAGTTTGACCATGTCAAATGCAGTTTTCTGTATTTTATTAGTATATAGAGCTTTAATAGTCCACATGGTGCCAAACATTCGGCGGAGACAGCCAAGAGGTGTGGCTACAACTTTTATATTTTCTCCAAAGCGTGATAAGCCTGTCTGAAGGCCAAAACGCATTGTACAAGTGGATTGAAGAAATATGTGTGCCTAAAACCACCTTCCAATTTTCTTATAAAATGGCACCTTGGGCTCCCCATTTGCATGTTTGTCTAGGAGGCAAGGTTCTTCCATTTTGGAGTCCCCAAGGAGTCATCTCAACATCCCTAGTATTTTTTTAGGCTATGGGATGTTCTACTTCAACATATTCTTCTTCTTCCCCTCCCATGGGTTTCTAAACCCCTTGTGATCACCCAGGGAGGAATGTAATGTAATTCCGAGCTTCAAACTTGTATTATTTTGAATGTTATTTTTAATTACAGTTTGTATGTTGTTTTTCCCTATCCTCTATTTTTATTTAATTTAGTTATATACTTGTATGTTATACTCAACTCAAATGATCATGTTTGTGGGGACCCTTTTATGTGACGTTTCACACACCGTTCGTCCCTTTTTCTCTCCTCATTCAATTGCGGTGTTTGTGTGGTTCATATTGGTCAATTGAACTCACAAAATTACTGTCAAGATCACGAACATTTATGTAATGGTATCACAAAGAAATAACATACAAACCTGGATAGAACATCAAGTTCTTCGTGTATCGCTATGGTGAGTTTTGGTTATGATGTCGAACACAAATCACTCAATCATCAGCGGTGTCTGGTGAATCATTGTGTGTTTTTTACTGAACCCTATGAGTTATCCTGGCATAAACTCAGTAAAAATATATTAATTTTTGTTACAAACCATGTATTAAAAGATCATAACCCCATCCCTTGAAGCGATGAAGGATGATCATCACGAGACTTCCCCGGGTTGATCACGTTTAATCAATCTTGTTTACTTCTACTTTGTTATATCCCTTTCATTTTCTATTGTCAACTTTTATCATCAAACCCAAGTACTATAAAAACCCATTTACCTTTCTACCTTCATAATCAAAACCCAATTTTTTCAAATTAATGATCTAAGGCTCCGTCGAGAGACAAACTTGGGTTCCTGCTGTACTGCAAAAATTCTAGTCAAAATTAAACAACTAATTTGACGCGCTCGACAATGCAATCAAATTTTGGCGCCATTTCCAGGGATCCAAGATAATTTTTTTTCTTTATTTCCTTTTATTTATTTATTTAACTTCTTAATTAGTACACCTTTAAATACCCAACCCCCATTTGATTGTTTTTGTTATGGGTTTTGTCTTTATTTTTGGTTGTTTTTGGTGTGTTCTTTATCTCTACCTCTCCCTCTCTCTTCTTTTACATCTCCCTATCTAATTCTGTAGTATAACATTATATTCTTCTTTGACCCCTGTTATGTTTTTTTATCCATCTCAAATAAAAAAAACACAAAAAACAATCAATCAATCCAACTGGACATCATTGTTTCATGACAAGATCTTGAAATGAAACACTACTTGAATTTGATCCTGAAATTGAAAAGTCACTTCACACAAAAATCAAGGAATCTAGAGAAGGTCAAAAAAGTAACATTGAATAACCCCTTCTAGAACCTCAAGTGTTTCTTAACCAATCAAAATTTAAACCCAGTCAAACCCATGAAAACATGGCTGCAAATAATTGAACCTTAAAAGAACTGACCACCCCTGATGTGGAGTACCAACCTGCGTCCATCCAATATCCCTAGGAAGCATCCAAAATTGAGCTGAGATTAGGTCTCATCCACCTTCTTCCTAAATTCCATGGTCTTCCCGGTGAGGACCCTCATAAAATATTTAAGGTGTTTCACATATTGTGCTCCACCATGAAACCCCAAAATGTGTCTGAGGACTTAATCAAGTTTAGGGCCTTCCCTTTCTCCCTTGATGGTGTAGCCAAATATTGGATATACTATTTGACTACCACGATTGGGGGATGTAATTACCTTAAAATACTCTTTTTAGAGAAGTTCGTTCCTGCCTCCCGAACTACATCAAGTAGGAATGAAATCTGTGGAATTAGGCAATCACAAGGAGAGACCCTTCATGAATACTAGGAGAGATTCAAGAGACTTTGCTCAAGCTGCCCCCACCACTAGATTAGTGAACAACTATTAATCCAATACTTCTAAGAGGGACTCCTTCCCATGGATCGTGGAATGATTGATGCTGCGGTTGGTGGTGCCCTATTTGATAAAACTCCTTCTTCCGCTCGTGACATAATATCCAACATGGCTCTAAATGCACAACAATTTGGTACACGAGCAATTGCACCAACCCGAGGAGTTCATGAGGTAAGTCATTCTGCCCTAGAACAAAAGGTAGATACTAAACTTGATGAGATGCATACCCTTATAAGGAAATTAGCTCAAGCACAAGGTAACTAACACTCTACCTCTATTCCATTACAGTGTGGTATTTGTTATGATAACACTCATTTTTCTGACCAGTGCCCACAACTTCAAAATTCAATTGAGTTTTGTGCAGCAGTGTTCCCAGGGAATCCATTCCAACAATCACCTCCCTTCAAGCAAGAACAATTCCGGCCAAATCCAAATACATGGTGGCAAGCAAAACCCCAATACTAAAAAGGAGGAAACTCAAGCTACCATAAGAAGAATTGGTATCAACAAGGCCAAGGTATGCAACCTTTTTATCCATCATCATCTCAAAACGATCCTCCTCCTCCCAAATCTGAACCAAGCCTTGAGGAATGGTAAAGCAAATGGAAACCCATAACATCCAGTTCCAACAGACCACACAATCAGCAATTCCTGATTTACAAACTCAAGAGGGACAATTGGAAAACACCATCGGTGAGCTTAAGATGCAAGGGTCTAGACAACTACCATCCCAACCCATTGCCAATCCAAAGGACAAAGGTAATGTATGTGCAATTACACTTCGTAGTGGTAAAGAAGCTTCTCCTTATACTGATTCGATGAAACAGGTATGTCCCCCTCTTGAAAACACTCTTTCCCAACCCTAAAAAATTTCAAGTAATAGAAAACAAAATAAAAAGGGCAATCAAATTATTGTTGATGATTCAAATGAACAATCCATTCCTCTTCTTTTCCCACAAAGACTCTCTAATTCTAAGAAAAATTCTGATAATGATATTGACAATGAGATAATGGATACATTTAAAAAAGTTCAAGTTAATATTCCTTTATTGGATGCAGTCAAGAAAATTCCCTATTATGCCAAATTTCTTAAAGAAAATTTCACCCATAGACGAAGGCTGAAGGGGAATGAGAGAGTCAACTTGGGTAGTAATGTCTCATCATTGATTCAACCAGCAATTCCAACAAAATGCAAGGGTCCGGGCACATTCACGATACTATGTACCATAGGGGATACTTTCTTTTCTGATTCTATGCTAGATTTAGGTGCTTCCATTAATGTATTGCCTCACTCTGTGTTTACTTCTCTGCAGGTTGGAGAGCTTCAACCAACCAGAATTGTCATGCAACTTGCCTACCAGAGTACAATGCATCCAATAGAAGTGATTGAGGATATCCTTGTACGAGTGAAGAATCTCATCTTCCCTGCTGATTTCTACAATCTTGAGATGGAAGATACCCAAACCCAAGGACATGCTCCTCTCATACTTGGGAGGCCATTCCTAAAAATAGAAAAGATGATCATTAACATTCACAATGGTACACTGTCCATGGAATTCGGAGGAGAAAAGGTATGTTTTAACATCCTTGAGGCTATGAAACACCCCATTGAAGAGAACTCAACTCTTCCTATCTATTCGAAGGACGTTCTCTCTAACGACAAACACACACAAAATTCTATCCTCGACCCA
Source organism: Viscum album (assembly GCA_963277665.1). Taxonomy (NCBI): domain Eukaryota; kingdom Viridiplantae; phylum Streptophyta; class Magnoliopsida; order Santalales; family Viscaceae; genus Viscum; species Viscum album. The sequence goes on from OY728123.1 coordinate 676,731,724, forward strand.
TACTCTGATTCATTTTCCTCTTATTCACCCATAGATGATTTGAGTTTTGGTTCTTCTTTTGAAAGTTTTGTGGGTTTAGAAAAATGTAAATTTTTTTCTTCAATTGATGAGTGTGTTTATTCTAAGGTACCCATGACTATCAATGATTTTGAAAATCTCATTTCAATAGATTCTCTTTCATTTGAGAATAAACATGAGGAGATAGATAGTTTCATGGACCTCACTCCCCTAAATCTACTCCCTAAATCCAAAAACCTCTGGTGTTGGAATTAAAACCACTTCCATCAAATTTAAAATTTTCATATCTTGAGGGTATTGACCAATTTCCCATCATTATTACCAATAACCTCTCTCCACAATAGGAATCTAAACTACTTAAACGTTTGAGAGAGTTCAAAAAGGCAATAGGATGAACATTGGCTGATATTCCCAGGATTATCCCATCTATTTTTATGCACCATATACTTTTGGATGATGAGGATAAACCTGTAAGACAATCTCAACGCTAGTTGAATCCCACTCTCCTTGAAGTAGTAAAATTGGAAGTCAGTAAATTACTTGCTGCAGGGATCATTTATCATATATCTGATAGTAAATGGGTTAACCCTGTGCAAATTGTGCCTAAAAAATAGGAATAATGGTTTTGTCAAATGAAAAGAATGAATTGGTTCCAACACTTGTTCAAAATAGTTGGCGAGTCTGTATTGACTAACGTCGACTAAATCAATCCACGCGGAAGGACCACTTTCCATTACCGTTCATTGACTAAATGTTAGAACGATTGGCTGGTAAGTCCCATTATTGTTTCCTTGATGGCTATTCGAGTTATTTCCAAATCCATATAGCCCCTAATGATCAATAAAAGACAATAGTTACCAGTCCATTTGGCACATTTTCATACAGAAGGATGCCATTTGGTCTATGTAATGCTCCTGGTACTTTTCAGCAATGTATGTTGAGTGTTTTTTCTGAGTACCTTGAGAGTTGTATGGAAGTATTTATGGATGTTTTCATAGTATATGGATCTTCTTTTGATGATTTTTTGGAACACCTAGGTTCCTTCTTTCGCACCTGCATTTAAAAAGATCTTGTTTTAAATTATGATAAATTCCATTTTATGGTTGAGCGGGGGATAGTTCTTGGGAATTTCATTAAAAATAATGTAATTCAAGTTGATAAATCTAAAATTTAATTAATTTAAACCCTTACATATCCAAAATGTGTTCGTGAAGTGCGATATTTCTTGGGTCATGCTGTTTTTTACAGTGGATTAATTACAGATTGTAGTATGATTGCACTTCCATTGTCCCGGTTATTGCAAAAAAAGATTCTGAGTTAGTGTTTGATAAAAATTGTGAGGATGCATTAAATTCACTACAAATGAGTCTCACATCACCTCCCATCATCCAACCACCAAGGTGTGATCTTCCCTTCGAACTTATGTGTGATGCCTCTAACTTTGCAGTTGGGGCAGTTTTATCACAAAGGGTTGAGAAGTCCCCTCATGTCATTGTGTATGCCTCACGTACCCTTAACCATGCCCAGGAAAACTACACAACCAATGAAAAATAACTTATTTCTATTGTGTTTTCCTTGAAAAAATACAATTCACATCTTCTTGGGTCAAAAATAATCGTCTTCTCTGATCATGCTGCCCTTCGTTTCCTCCGAAAGAAACCTGAAGCCAAGCCCTGCCTCATTCGGTGGATGCTCCTCCTCCAAGAGTTTGTCCTTGAGATTACAGATAAGAGAGGAGTGTAGAATGTGGTAGCAGACCACATGAGTAGGATTTACCCACCATTGGACCATCATGTTGACTCACCCCTACCCATTGGATAATTCTTCCCTCATGAGAACCTTTGTGATGTTGTGGACCTTACCCCCTGGTATACAGACATTGTGAATTTTCTAGCAACATCTAGGGTCCCCACTGATTTTAGCATTGAAAAATCCCAGATACTTATGCATGAGTCTCGTTGGTACATTTGGGAAGACCCATACTTGTGGAGAATTTGCAATGACCATGTAGTTCGTCGGTGTGTCCCTAACCATGAGTTCACCTCTGTTTTGACCTTCTGCCACACTTTGGCCTGTGGGGGCCACTTTGGCTCTCAACGTACAGATTGAATGGTCCTTGAATCATGACTTTATTGGCCAAATTTATATAGGGATACCCATAGATTTTTCAAGTCATGTAGTCGTTGTCAATTCACAGGGAATATCTCCAAGAGGAATAAAATGCCCCAACAGCCCATGTTATTTTGTGAGATCTTCGATGCATGGGGCATTGACTTCATAGGGATATTTCCAAGTTCATTTGGCTTTTTGTACATCTTATTGGCTGTTGACTATGTATCTAAATGGGTGGAAGCAAAGGCCACCAGGACTGATGACACTTGAGTGGTTGTTGATTTTGTGTGGTCCCATATTTTCAGTAGGTTTGGTTTACCAAGATTTATCATTAGTGATGAGGGTTCACATTTTTTAATCGTAACATGAAAAAAATTTCTTCATAAGTATGGGGTTGATCATAAAGTCTCCACTAAATATCACCCCCAGACTAATGGATAAGAAAAAATATCAAATCTAAAAGTTAAAGGAATCTTGGAAAAAACGGTACAACCCAATAAGAAAGATTGGAGTTTGCGCTTGGATGATGCACTTTCGGTGCACCGTACAGCTTTTAAAACCCCAATTGGAATGTCACCATACAAAATTGTGTTTTTAAAGTCTTGCCACATCCCAGTTTATGTAGAACATCGTGCATATTGGGATATTAAACAATGTAATATGAACCATTCAGATAAAGGTGAGAAAAAAAGCTGCAGATTCAAGAGTTGGAAGAAATTCGATGTGATGCATATGAAAGCTCCCGGATCTATAAAGAGATGAAAAAGGATATTCATGATTTCATGATTCCCCAGTAGAAGTTCCATATTGGTGAGAAGGTCCTCATGTATAATTCTAGGCTTAAGCACTACCCAGGTAAGCTTCGTTCTTAATGGCTCAGTCCTTATACTATTACTAATGATTACCCTTTTGGTGCAATATAGGTTTTTCATGAGCAGAGTGGACGAAGTCTTACCATCAATGGGCAGTAACTTATAAACTTCTATGAAGATTTTCTGAAGAATCTAGTGGAAGAAATCCACCTTCCCGATGCATCATACTAATATAACACACCAGGTTTTATCCATCCTTCTCACATTCTCAATTATTTCAGTGAGGACACTGCACATTCTAGGTGTGGGGGGTGGATACATTCCTGGGTTAGTTAGGAATTTTCATCTTTTTCTCTTTTCTTCTCTTTTTATCCTTTTTTATGGTATTATCATTTTCCCCATCAACTATTTCAAAGTTCAATGATTTGGTGACCATAAAGGGGGGGGGGGTAAAAATTCCATAACGAAGGCTAAAAAGAATATTTGTATGAATTTAACATCAGGGCGTGATTTTCTTTTTTTAGTGAATTGGTTTTCTATTAATGATATAAATGGCCGTATCTATGTGAAACCTTTGAGGTGATTGATACCCCTTGTGTGAGTAGTTTTTGGGAAAACGTTGTCACTAATATCTCCACCAATTTTTTCACCAAACCATAATGTGTGAATATTTATTACTTAATATAAGGTTTATATATGTTGGGTTAATATTTTTCAGATTTAAATTATATTTACATACGTTCGTTCCTAATCCGATCTGTTTCATTACTGTACCAGATTGACCTATACATGTGTACCTAATGTCTGACTATTGTACGCCCTCAAAAAAATTGTTATTTCTTGGGTAGGTCAAAAACCACCCATCCTCAACCTTTGGTCTTGTTATAACTGTTGCAATTAGTGTTGTGAGGAGATCAAACAAGGGTTGAGAGATGAGTGTGAGATTTGTTCCAAATGTATCTTCAAAAAAAATTAATAAATGTGGTGAGTGATGAAATGTGAAACATATGGGGATATCTAGGATAGGAGCTTATGGTTTGACTTCTAGGAATGCTTAAGTGAGTGTGTGTTGAAATAAGATTGCAAGGGATATAGGGTAGGTTCGGTGGACAAAATCATTTAAGCTGAAAATTTTAAAATAACCTATATTTATTGGATAACAAGTGGAAAGAATAGCATGGAATGGTTTTCAAACACACACATGGAGATTTTGTTTCAAGGTTGAATTTTGAATTCCTTGCTCAATTTTGTATCATGAATATTTTTTAATTTCACTATGATAAGATTTATGAGACATATTTTTCTATTTTCACTAGGAAGAACTCCTTGGTGTGGTTTGTGCATTGATCATATTACTTTAATTAAAATTTCCTCAAATGTTAAATCTTCATGATTTTGGGAATATATATATGCATCATCTGGTTAGGATATTATACATTTCCCAGGAGTGCAAATGTTTATGTGTGGGGGTGTGATCGTACCATGATTCAATGTTTTATTTCACCCTTATACCAATGTAATAAACTAGTATTGCATTGAAAATTACATGTATAATAACAGATTTCAATACATTTTTAATTCAATTATTTTGTGTTCAACATTGTTAAAAAGGGAAATGTTACAAGTTTTGATACTTATATTGAAGTAGGAGGTGATTTGGAGAACCCATGATGAAGTCCAAGAAAGATGGGCCAATCAGCACATGATCCAAGAACACCAGTGGACGCAACCGCATATTTCTACTAAACCGTGCATCCAAATGGGATGAAAAATTGTGGTCCGGTCCAATTATGGATGTTCTACATTCCATTTGAAGGAACCAAAGCCCCATTTGGCCTCTACGATTCCCATACTAGCTGATATGTCTAGGGAATCAAAGCTCAACCAAGTCAAATGTGGTATTCTGTATTTTATCAATATCTAGAGATGTATTTGTCAAAATGACGCGACACTTTCGGTGGAGACATCCAAGAGGTGGTGCTACAACTTTTCAATTTTCTACAATGCGATATAAGTCTATCTGTTGGCCGAAACGTGTGGTACAAGTGGATTGATGAAATCTGTGTGCCTAAAACCACCTTCCAATTTTCCTATAAAATGGATCCTTGGGCTCCCCATTTTCATGTTCGGACAAGAGGCAAGGTGATACCATTTTGGAGTCCCCAAGGAGTCTTCTAAACATCCCTAGGAGTTCTATAGGCTATGGGATGTTCTACTTCAACATCTTCTTCTTATTCCCCTCCCATGGGTTTCTAAACCCCTTGTGATCACCTGGGGAGGAATGTAATGTAATCCCGAGCTTCAAAATTATATTATTTTGAATGATCTTTTTAATTCCAGGTTTTATGTTGTTTTTCCTCATCCTATATTTTTTATTTAATTGAGATATATACTGGTATGTTATACTCAACTCAAATGATCATGTTTGGGGGTGCCATTCATGTGATGTTTCACACACTGTTCATCCCTTTTTCTTCCCCCATTAAATTGCGGTGTTTGTGTGGTTCATATTGGTCAATTGAAATCAAATAAGCACTATGAAGATCGTGAAAATTTATGTCATGGTATCACAAAGAAATAACATAAAAACTTAGATAACATATCGAGTTCTTCATGTGTTTCCTTGGTGAGTTTCAGTTATGATGTCGAACACAAATCAGTCAATCATCGGTGGTGTCCAGTGAATCATTGTGTGTTTTCGACTGAACCCTAGGAGGTATCCTAGAATAAAATCAGTAACAATATGTTAATATTTGTTACAAACCAGGTATTAAAAGATCACAACCCCATCCCTTGAAGCGATGAAGGATGAGCATGACGAGATTTCCCTGGGTTGATCACGTTTAATCAATCTTGTTTACTTCTACTTTGTTATATCGCTTTCATTTTCTATTGTCAAATTTTATCATCAAAACCAAGTACTATAAAACCCCATATACCTTTCTAATTTCATAATCAAAACCCTCTTTTTTCAAATTAATGATCTATGGCTCCGTCGAGAGACAACCTAGGGTTGCTGCTGTACTGCAGAAATTCTAGTCAAAATTAAACAACTAATTTGACACGCTCGACAACACGATCAATGGCCAGAAACATTTGGCTCCTCCAGATGAGTTCCTCTATTTTATTTGAATCAAAATTAAAATAAAAAATTGTTTCTGTGAGGTGAATGAGAAATGAGTGAGGAGGAATATATATTAAGATTCATATTTCTAGAACCATTAAACCCGAATTGAAACCACTAAATTATTAAATGCGTAAAACATAAAAAAAACTAAATAATTATAATCAACGATATGACCCCTATAATACCACTTTTAGGTTCTAGGAACAACGGAAGAGTGTTGGTGGGTTTTCCCAACATTAAATTTAACGTTAAACAACGTCCAATCCGAGATCTTTCATGATGTAAAACACTGAATATTTGGAATAGAACGAGGAACAAAAAACTTAAGAGGGAATCCCAAAACCATAGAGATAAGATCATAATATTTTGGATATAATTAATTTAATTAATTAACAATAATTACCTTGGTTGAATTCTTTCTTCATTGATGTCTCCGGTCACGATCATGTGATTCGTCGTTGCGTTGTAAAATCCAAGTGTAGGATTCCTCTAGCGGTGATCCACACATGTGCCACGTATCTCCGGACATCGCCGAAGGGATCTCTGGGTGATAGCATGGAAGAACCTTCTCTTGCAATGTCCGCATTCGATCACCTTGGTCTCTCGATCTTGAGAGCGTTTTTGGAGGAAGGAGTTCTTTCGGCCTTGAAAGAATTCTCCAGAATTGTTGTTCACAATGATTCTCTTGTGTAAAAGTGTTGGGGTTTTGAGGATATTTATAATCGTGTTTGAGGATATAGAGTTATGACAATAAATAAATGCGCTACATGTTTTATTTATTTCATTAACTCTTATTGAAAACCCCGATGTTGAATTATTAATTCCATGACATCTGCCCACACTGATTATAATAAATATCATTTAATAAAAAAATATTATATCCTCAAAATCCTAACTGAAAAAACTTCACGGCGTGTAATCATTAATACATGGTGTGTACTCGTTTTCCATAAAACTACACAACGTCTATATTTAATATACACGACATGTAATTTTATTTTCCACTTTCCTTTATTTCCTCCACCACATTTATTAGAATGTGAGTAATGGCTATTTATTTTTTAAATAAATATAACTGAATCAATCACTAATAAATATTATTTCATCCACAATATATTCTCTCGAATAACTAGTGTCAAAATAAATGTGATCAGGCATCCTTAAATAATTATTAAACCACATTCAGGAATAATCTTTATTTAATTTTTTAAATTAATATTTAACTAAGATACAATGACACACTTAGTGTGTGACCCTCTAGGCCTCTTTCTCAGTGGCATTAGGCGAAGCCTGCCTAAAGTCCAAGGTTAGCGTCTAGTAACACGCCAAGTCAACCATTGAGAAAGAATTTAACACCGCAATGACGTTTCACCTCATACGAATGCTTAACCTGTAATATAATCACTTTGCCATGATATCTCGAATCAAGCGGTTTGCATGCTAGTGTCATCAACCCACGTGCTCGATTATTCTTTCTTTCACTTTCTAGAATCGAACTCGCCCATACGTTACTATGGCCATAGATTTAGTTAGGCTATATCAATTCCATGAAAGGGCCTGAGATATCAAATTCCATTATGAAACATAAGGGACAAATCCTTTCTCACATTATCTATTAATGTAGTATTACTTGTGATTCACCCAACGTATCCTACCTCGCTGCGAACAGTGTGTTGTCACAGTTTTCGTCAATACATCTAAGTGAACGAGTTTTAATATTTATTAATAATAATAATCTTAAAGTCTAAGGATCTATACAGACGTCCTCATATAGGAACATCCAATGACACTACGAAATGTGGATTTCCTACTGGCGGGTCTCGTTCTCATAATATCCTCCTAGATATTACCAATGGCACACACCATGATATGATGCCTCAAAGTTTTCTGAGTCCTCACCCCTAATGGCCTGTATTATTTGTGTCCCTCAAATAATATCATCTGGCCATAGAACATATATTCAAGAATAGTGTTATGGCACTTCTGGGTTCTCATCATAGTAGGGATCTGCTATGACCCTGTAATGGAACATCTATCCTTAGGAAATTATCACATGCATTGTCACGCATAAGAACAATCAAGATGTGATAAGGATTTTATTAAGGAATAATGTACAAAGTAGTTGGTTCTAGGCCACCAACTCAAAAAATAAGTCTATAATTTTTTATTATTTATCCAAACACATATAATACTAAATTTTATTTACAAACTGAAATTTATTTTTTAAACATTCCCATTAAGGACAATATGTTTAATTTATTGAACATAAATGAGTCTGTATATCTTATCATTGAATTTTGACAATAATATTGTTCTATGAGACTTGGGGGAATATATTTATACTTAGAAATGTCCAAGAACCAATAAATAAAATATTATACCTATAAAAATACAAATTTAATGTCACATAATATATCTAATTTTAGGTTATGTTGAAAAAATATTATTGTGAAGATTACATTAGTTAAAAAAATATTTCAATGAAATTTTTATGGAAATAGTTCAATTAGTATGATGATAATAAACATAGAAAGGGTTCTACATTAAAAATATAATTAATTTACATTATAACATAGGTATTATTATGTTATGGATTTTTATTACTTGTTTATTGAATTTGAAATTTGGAATATTATTCATAAGTCTCACAATTACGAAGACGTTATTTATACATAAATGTTTCTCACTAATTGAGTTTTGTGGGTGGGTTTCATCAGATGATCAAAAAGGGATGTGGCAGGACTTTCATAAAGGGGTAATAATTTTAATAAAACCCTAATAGTGAAGAAAACATAAGTATGATCAAGCTGTATATGAAATGTTATATGAATATAATAAAACTTATTTATGGTTTTATTAATTATTATTAAAGGAGTTAAAGACTGGGAAATGTTTCTTATTATAGAAAATATAATCACTACATTGTCTAAATTTTATTTTAGAAATATATATATATTCATGAATTGAACATATAATTGATCTCTCAATGTAACTCTTTGTGTTATCCTTAACTAATATCCATCATGGTTTCTTATAGGTTGTGATGAAATGTGAATGTTACAGGAGGATAATATCATATAGATATACACAATAGAAACGTGAGGCATAATATTTTTTTCATTGGATAACCAGATAAGTATATCACATGGAGATTCATACACAATGTATTTGGTATACTAGGGGTGTAAATTACATATTTTCTATTTCCTTGTACTTGTGGTTTATGTGATTCATAACATGAGAAAATTTATACATTGATACACTTATTATGCAATCCTCTTGGCTTAACTAATCAGGGTTGGATGAGAATATCACTGACCATGTATTTGGTTGAATCTTAAATAAGCTAGGATATTTTTCCTATAATTTTGTGTATGTCATCCAGACCATAGATTGAGATTGAATGATGGAGTGTATTAAAGTACATAGATAAAATATGTGATGTGCTTATCTTTTTGGATCAGGGTTGTGTGTTGTGAACATCTATATGGGTGAATTACATGTGATATATTCATTGATATGGTCAGCCTATACTCAGATAATTGAGAACATATAATTATTTATAATGTATTGAAATATTTCATGTAATGTAGTTACCATATTTCTTAGAAAAAAGGATTATATGAAAATTAATACTTTAATATGTTGAAATTGGTGGAGATAGGCATATAGATTCATTTTTTTGATTGAGATCATGCTAGATCCATTTTTATCTTGATTGTAATAAATTATTAATTAGATACTATTCTTTTTATACATTTATGAATTTTAAAAATAAAATTTTTTATCAACATTGAAAAATACCACGATGTTACACATTATTGTTGACTAAATGTGATTTTTTTGAAAAACTCAAAGAGTTTCTCTAAAAATGTTTAGAGTTCATCTAAAATAAGATTTTGATGGATATTCACAAGGTATTTCATATGATTTTATAACTAGGAAATTTGATGATGGCCTTGAAAAAGTGTTTTGGAGATTTCCAAAATGATATTTTATATGGTTTAACAAGTTATTTTATATAATACAATAGAAGTTGAAATATAAAAAATGCTATGATGATTTAGTGTAAGTGTTATATTGTTAATTATATGCCTTAAATAACTAAATTGAAGTTTTCTATATGTATATGTTTTAGTTTATGATACATATAGTTTCGAGGAATATCATATTCCTTGATTTTGGGTATACCATATTTCATTATATAAGATATGATACTATATCCTTAACCAATAATAATGTATGATTGTGGTGTATTGTATGGCGGTGTTGTGAATAAAATGTACAATATATTTGACTCTAACACTCTATTATTGGTTAATATTCATATAATAATCACTTTGAATTTAGTATTATTTCACTTTATCTGTCGTAATTATATTTTTTTATATGACGAAACACATGGGAAGATCAATGATTCATTCTTGTGATGGATAAATTAAAAAATAAGTGAATTAATCAGGAAATTTGTAACATATTTGTTAATTAATGATCAATCAAGATGAATCCATGAAGGATATATAAGGTGGAATTTACCATGAAATGGATTGGTTTTATCCTTCCTTTATTCTTGCTAATTATCTACCTGCATTAATAACTCTTTATCCTCCACCATATTCCACTAAGAGGTAATAGAATACCATGGTTGTACGGGAGAATCCCTCATGATTGTTTGGTGATTTAAAAAATCCCATGGATACAACATATATAAGGGAGTCCTTTAGATGCCTATAGTGAAAATTTATCGAGTACTTTAATAAACATGGAGTCTCTCTAATCGACAGTTAATGGTACATGATTTATTCATTTTATGTATATACATGATTTTGATTTCATGTATGGTTTATCTTATAATTTTAGGATTCAAATTACTTATATGGTGTTGAAAAAGTCTTTTTCTATACATAGAAACAAAACATAATTTCCCATCTATATCGTATGAAATGTTTCTCGGAATTTTGATGATTATGAAAAAATGGATAGATGATAATAGGAGAAGAAAATATCTACACTAACCAAACTCACACACATAAATAAAATAAAATAAATACCAAAATACCTTATAATTTAATGGTTATTGATAGAATGGATTCAAAATGTACCTAAATTAAATTAAGAACATTCAAAATGATCTAATTAAGTTTTCTTGATTTGTGATAACGATAAGAAAACTATGTTAATATTAAACTCTAAATTACTAAAACTCTTAAGATATCACAACATCAAAAATGTGGGAAAGAAGAAAAAATAGAGGAGTGGTATCTCTAGTTTGAACTAGAGTGTGTTAAATCATAAAATATATATCAAAAAGTATTTATGGTTCAAATATTATTCTATCACAACTAAAAAATGATAACACCATATATTGATATAGCGGCACAATTTTATTAGAAAAAGGGGTGGATGGATTCTTATTAAATATATCCTTTAAACATTAAAACTTCTTCGAACCATAAAAATGTAAAATATAGAAAAGTTTCAAATTAAAATGTTTTTCAATGACCTCTTAATGTTTCATCCGAAAAAATATTGACTCAATTTGATACATGTAACCACATATATGGCCAAAATACTAAAATTAAATTCGTCCGCCTGAAAAACTATTCACATTACATTATTCCATATTCCAAAGAATTTATGACCATGAAAGAAATTAATATTTGTGGATCAAAATTTATTAAAATGTTCCCCATACGCTTCCCTATCTCCTCATATAATTTGACATCATTTTTATCAATTATTTGGTAGATATATGTCTATTATGGAGACTGTCCAAACTATTAATTGATTTTTAACTCTACATTTAATTATTTGGCTGGGATACATAATAAATAAATTGATACTTGATATTTTAACAAAATTTATGGACACTATAATAATGAAATATCTAGTGTTTCAATTCATTTGGGATTATTGAGTTTTTTTAACAAAAAACATCATAATTGGTCCTAGATGCTTAATAAAAGTGCTGGGTCTTCTACCATTATTCAAATAAACTGAACAATTTACAATATATATCAGTATCTACATTAATTATATATAGAAAAATATTCATGAAATCCTATTAAAATGATTAAAATGAATTATATCATAATATAAAATTTTACCATTTATACAAAAAACTGTAATAAAAAGGATGAATTCATACATTTCTCTCAATTTGTTTTTAATATCAATACATGAAAATTGAATTTAAAATATTAATATTTTATTATCATATCACAGTTATAAGTTATAACAAAACTCTAAATCTAAATGAATTATAAAATCCTCCATAATTAGGTTATTGGTCATCTATAGGCATTAATAACCACATACAACATGAAATATCATGATCAAACACTAACCAGTCGTAACACCCTATTCTCACCAATGGGGGGGGGGGACTTAACATGAATACTTATCCACCATGAATCCCAAAACCTCTTAATATTTCAATAATTTTTAAAATAATATTTTTATTTTTCATACCAATATTTTTATTTAGAAAATATACCCAACATGATTCGCTCATCACATAATGATGTTGCATTTTTAATGGAGTTCGCTCATTCCCCAATCAAGAGTGAAGATAAAAGAGTTTTCTAGATATACCAACTTATATATATATTATAATGTTAATATTTAATAATAATTTCTTTTAAATAGGTTTATATTTGGCTTATGGAATTATAATAAAATTGAAAATACTGTGAATGCATCGTAAAAATATGAATTCTCTCAAAACCATACAAGAATATTGAATGGTGATATCAATGGGATTATTATTTTTTTAATGGTAATTCACCCTAATGAAATAAAATAAAAGTTGTTGAATTAAGTGAATATGAGAGATATAAATAACTAAACCTATCACAACAAACTAAAACAATTAGATAAGATAATTTGTTTTCATTTTTTCATTTTTTAATTATTATTTTTCATTTTTCTATTGTTTATTATTTATTTTATTTTTACGGAATTATTTAAGAATGAGATGTCTCAAAATATATGAAAAAAAATATAATGAATATTTTCCCATTCCTCTCCACATAATAACTACTCCCCAACAAATAAAAAAAGATTTTACCTAAGAATAAGAAGAATCAACGAAGATCAATTATTGTAATGCCTCAATGAATGAACTCACACACCCCCTCCCCGAAAAAAATAAATTTCACCAAATAATGCATGGAATATCTAACTGATATTTTGTTGGGAAAAAGTCATGGGATTGTAATATAGCTATATGAAATTTGGTCTTCATTGGAATAATGTGGATTTGAAAAAGAGATTATATATATGGTTGATAGAGGATACATTGATAAATTGATTATGATATGGTTAAAAAAATTTACCACCTCATTTTAATGAAGCTATAACTTAAAAATTCATTATAAATGATAAAAAAATCATATCCATAGTCTATGGTGAAGACCAAACAAGGGGAAAAGGTAGTTATAAATAACATTATCCTTAAAAAACAATTTATAACTCATGTTTTGGGGTAAAAATTAATTTTCAAATCCAAATTAGGGAAATAAAAAGATACTTTGTTTTACCCCTAATTTACTTGGTAAAACATGCCATGAAAATGAAAATGTTTTGAGATCAAAAAAAATTATCTGGAATCCCCCAAAAATGGTTGATAAAATATTAGAAAAATTTATGAGTAACAATGATTTTCCTTATTTTATGTTTTTGTTTTTTTTCATTTTTAGAAACTCAAAAAATTAGAAAAATAGGTAAAGGGGTAAATAATGAAGTATATTAAATGTGAGTGAGAGATACAGAGGGAGATTTAAATTCAATGGGGTGATTCTGGGTTTTGGCTTGGTATGTCTCCTTATCCATATAGGATTGAATTATTTCATATAAAAGTTGATTAAATAGTATTTGATATAGTTTAATAATAGATATATTATCATAGTATAGATATTTATTTGATCCAATTACTTGTAAAAGATAAAAAATCAGTATTAATTAAATTTAAAACTATAGACAATTGAATTATTTTAAAAAGTAAAATAAAAATTTTGTGTCCTACCAAAAAGTGATGAATATATTCTCTAAATATCGAGATTATTTTAGAAGGATATCCATATTCCAAAGTAAGATCTGGATAAGAATATTTCAACCACCATACTTTAACATCTCTACGGGGATTACAAACAAATTTATCACTATATAATTCCATTTTTTAGTTGAAAAATCGATCCCCATTCTTATTGATTCATTAACAATTTAATTAGAGTGAAAAACGTTGTATGAATCCTCACTTTGGTTTTTATATTGAGAAATTTTTCAATCTATCGACTATTGGTTTTCTATTATAGGATTTTTAATAAGAGGATTCATTTCATGGGTTATATTTGTGTGTCTATTATAAAACATGAAATCAAAAAATGGGATTCCAATTTATTTCATCTCATTTTTTGCAATATTTTTGAATTTATAGAAGTAAAGATCAAATGTGACATGAAAATCAAAAAAGGATTTAATATATATTATATTAATGGTTCTTCCTAATGAATTTCCATTTTCAATAACATATATGATCACCTCATTAATATAAGAACATATATCACATAAATATATCTCATTGGAATAAGACAATCTTATTGATTCATGGTTCACCTCACTCCCATGAGAATTTTTTGAATAATTGATGGTCAATGTTGAGTGCGACACCATATATATATGATTAAAAGATAAATATGTTACCATTTAAAAATATTTTTCCAATCACTTTCTAATATGGAATATGAAATGTTAATGGTGATGTGGAAATAAGTAGAATATTCCAGATCAACTATCTTGATGATGTTTTATAATTAAAAGTAAAATTCATCCTCCTTAATTTTTTATTCATATATGATAGAGGTATCATTTTTTCGAAGGTTTTTTTTCTTACACATTTTCTTAATATGTTGGAAATTTTTTATCCAAGTCACTATGTTTGTTACCAAAAATTGATTAGTTTTAGAATCAAGATATTCCGTAATGTCCCTAATTATTTCCTTAAATACATTCCACATGTAATGAGACCGATGAACCACTCATATTTTTCTTACCAAATTTTCTACAACTTCATTTCTAGTGGGTGGTGGGTAATCAAAAAATTTTAATTTCTTTATTTTTTAACTATTTTTTTAGTTTATTATTATAATAAAAATTATATAATAAATATAGAAACATACATAGAAATGAATCTACTTTTATTCATGGATTATTATAACATATCCACCATCAAATAAATAATTATTTAATATAATATATATAGTGTAACTCTTGTCAAATCCTTAATGATGGTATTGAAAATTTTGAAAGACTCAATTTTTCTTATATGTAAAATGAGCATTATATGTTTACAGAGAATAAAATGAAATTAACAATGAAATTTGAATGAGACTATTCTTGATGATATAGTTTCATTATAAGGGATATGTGATGAAGTGATTGATTTAATCAGTTGTTAATAAATATTTTCCGAAATTATAGACAACAACACAATATGTGGAGGACTATATTGCCAAACAAATTATCATTGATCCTAGTATCAAATTTAGATTTTACACATTAAAACATCTAATTTATGAATGGTTCAATAATCTATGAACATTTATATGCCAACATGTCTAATAATAAATTAAACTCTCAAATTACAAAAAATATGTCAATAATATATGAAATATTTTATAGGGGAACACAACATTTATTTAATAATTTTGAAGCGTGGTTTCTATTGATCAATACATCTACCAAATATAATAGTATTGATCCCTCACTCCCAGATCTGGTCATAAATACATAATATTTACATTTTAATATTAGATTTTTAGAAATGTGACCTAATATTAGCCATACAAAACATACAACATCAAATGAAAATATTGGACAACACACATACCCAAGTAAATTTTAGGATTAGAGTTTTATAGAATTAGTAAAAACACTTACACAACATTACCCATGTATTTAAGTGAATATGTCTCATTCTCTACCAATATTTTATTATTCCACATTAATACTTCATCATCTCCCATGTGAAACCACTATTGGCAAATATTACTTAACACACATCTTTTTAACATGGTTAAAAGATACATAATAAAGGTGAACTCCAATGTTTGGTAAGGGTAAACATTGGTATTAATAAATAAATATATTTAGTGAGAAAAATATGGACATAAATATTTGGGAAAATACACAATGTTAATAAGTATTTCATAAGAGAATTTACACCCACCAAAAACAGGATTATTAAACATATGACATAGTATAAAATATTAATAATGGAAATAATCAAAAAAATTAATAATTATAAGCCATGTGATTCCAATGTTGATTAAAGTAACTATTAAAAAATCATAGTAATTATAGAGAAAATTAGTTGGTGTCTAGGAACATGAAACATTACTCATGGAATCACCAAAAATAAGATAATTAAATTATCTATTAAAATTAACATACCATAGTTTAAACCATTATATTTTAGGATTAACTTATTATAGTTAAATTTATCATTTATATGGAGTAACTTATAATTAGTTAACTTTTTCTCTTTACCAAATCCATTGGACTTCTATAACAAACTACCCATCCATGGTTTATACTGTAACCACCTATCCTTGGTTTATAATATAACCTCCTATCAATCATGCATTCATATTTATTTGTATGATAGAATGAATATATCATAAATAAGGTATCACTTTTCATCACAACAACCTTGAAAACAACCATAATTATTTTTTACCTTTGTTAACCCATGGAAATGAATCGAGTTCCATGTTAATTACATTAAAATAGTCATAATCTATCCACAGAAAGATTAATGATGGTATCAATAGAATATATCACCATTGTGGAATAATAAAAAATAATAATGGATATTTATATAAATAAAAAATACATTTAAAATATCATTTAAGACATTTATTTGAAAATATGGAAAATATCATTATCTTTTAATAATGTTTTAAGTAAGAAATATATTAATATTGAGAAAAATAATATCACTAAAAATAATCACAAAAATATTTTAAATTAAATATCAATGAAAATAATATTGTTTATTGTGGGAAAACCATTCATTTGGTTAACAATAAATCATAGAACCCCTTCACACATTAGGTAAAACCCGATGCTAGACGATTTGGAAATGATAAAAATTATCCACTAAAAACTAGATAAAAAAATTAAAATATAGGTGAAAATTACCTAAAACAATCATTTCATCATAGAAAATAATATTCTTGAAAACATTTTAGAGATCATGGATATGGAAGATAAAATATTCCTAACCAAAAAGATAAATAATATCAGTTTTTTATTAAAAAATATTATTTGGATCTTCTTAATTAAAAAATATAGTGTAATAAAAAGAAATAATGTAATATTATAAAATAAATATAGGAGAAGAATATGTGTGTTTTTGAAGAAATTAATATAATACAATTTTCCCCAAAAATGATTTAATATAAAAATACCTAGAAAGAGAAGAGATTTTAACATAAATCCTTTACCTATTTAGTAAATTTTGATTTAAAAGTAATTATAATAATTAATATTACATAGATCTATAAATATAATTATTTATATAAATTAATATATCAAAATTAATTCTTGTAGAATTAATCAAACACACAAAGAAATCATAGTTCATGACACTAGATAAAGCTCAAGAAAATTATACTGAGACAAGGACATACCATTGAAAGATAATAAATTTTGAAGTCAAAATTAATCCATGAAGTTATTATATACACTTATTTAAATCCACACTAAAAAAATAGATATAAATTATAAATAAATTACATTTGAATTCACACATAATCATGGCATAATTAATTCAGTGAAGAAGCGTTATAACCTAATGAAAGGAAGTTGAGTTAAGAAACACCATACTCTGAGTCCCAACTTAATATTTATATATTGTATCTCTTAGAAAATAAAATAAAATTAATTATGGAATTTTATTAAAATTTTAAAGGAATTTCAATTCATCACTAAACAATTTTTTTCATTTATCTCAAATAAATATTTAATTTCATAATCAATTAAGTGCATGTTGAGGGTTTTGAGGATGTTCAGTTCATAATTTCTAAACAACATCGGTATGTTGACCATGGTCAAAGAGGTCAGGGATCCATCATATTTAGAATAATAATAATAACATAATTATAATTGTTATACCTAAAATTAACTCTTAGTGTTATCCATGAAACAATTTCATAAAAAATACATTACATATTGTGGTGGTTATCTAGACGTACACATAAGTGATGTTTTTACTTTATATTGGATGAAAAATTAATTATGAATGAAAAAATATTATCCTTACAAAACAATAATAATTTTATAAAAAAATAAATTCATTAAAGTCATCCCCATTACTATCCCTTTGAAGAGGTATTTAAAAATGATGTACATCATTTTTTGGAGAGGGTAACCATACGTACACACATTACATGATTCCATTTTTAAGGACTGGAATTATATAAAGATAGACGATATATTATATTTCCAAAATCAAAATTATGTTATGAATAACACATACACACAAATATATATATATATATATATATATATTAAATCTATCATAATATATATCTATAAAATACAATGATGTGAAATGATATTCATTGGTTCACACTGTGGAAGTTTGAATGTATGCATGAACAATGGTTTTTTCCCATTTGATGGGAAAAGGAGATAAATAAGGTTATTACTTTACATAATAACATCTATGTATATGGGTTATATTTATTTTATTATATTATAATTGTTAGGATATAATTGAATGAGATTATAGAAGAATTAAAAAAATTGCTCGTTTGAGATAATTACCTCATTGATGAAGAACCTCCTTTGGATTTTTCCTTAAGGTCCCTAGGTATAGTCTTTTAATAAATCCATAACCAATGAAATGTATATATGGAAGTAATAAATAAGTTTTTATAGGGTTTTTGTATGATAATTCTCTATATAAGTGCATGGAATAGGGGGAGGTGGTGTCATTATATAAGAGAGGAGAGGGGCACTCATGGAATTACATAAAGTTTTTAATTCTTGTAAATTAATTTTAATGTTAAAGTGGAAAAATTTGAAATATTTATAGTATAAGATTTATATATGTTTATTTAATCACATATAATAATGTTTATATAGGATTAGGTGATGTTTGAACCCTTATTTCTTAGTTTCAACCTCTTGTTAACCCTTTTAAGGATTACCGTGGTAATAATGTTTTTCACTATTTAGGGGTAAATAAAGCTATAAAAAAGAAAAATAGAACAATGATGGGACTATTTTGATATTATAGACCATATAATAGTTACTTTTCAAAAATATAATACTTTTATGAATTTTAAATCATTTAATAAAATATTATTTAACAAAAAAATCATTCGAAGTCACTTTCCAGACTATTCATATAATTTGAAATTAATATATATCATTAAATTAATGAAAATATAATATAAAAAATTAAAACAACACTAATAAATTATATATATCTAAAAAATTCAAGGAACAAAATAAGTCACCAAAAAAATATTACATATTGTGTTTTGTATAATCATTTACTTGATTTTTCTACTTCTTGCACAAACACTTTATATGGGATGTGTAAGCTTCTAAGGTAATTATCCCATCCTTTAATATTTCAAAAAAACAATAATAATAATAATACTTATTCATTAATATTAAATATTTTATATCTATTAATAAATTATTTTTATCCCTGTAATAAAATATTTTATATATTAAATGTAAGGAAAAGATATTTTGGAATTTTATTTTACATAAAATAATATAAACGTATTTATCTTATAGAAATGGAATTAATTACCATATTTTCTAATATTTGAAATTTTTTCTCATTTTTCACTAATAAGTTGAAATATAATAATTTTTATGGATGGTTTTGTAGCCTTATTTTATTTTTTACTTAGTTTTACCCATTTTACCTTTAATATAGTGACAACATTTTTACCAAGGTTTCTATTCATTATAACAAAAAAAAGTTTGACCATTTAACAAAATATGGAAATTAATATTCAAAATATGAAATAAATTTTATCAAATTCAATCCATATAAGTGGTAGAAATTACTTTTAAAATTATCCTTCAAGATATAATGAAAAACTATTTTCTAGAAAAATGCATTTTAAGTATAAAAACGTTTTTATATGTAAAATAAGAATAATATTGATTTAAATAAAATTAATTGTATTATTATTAATAAAAATAAATTAAATAAATATTTAAAACAATTAAATATAAAATTTTACTTTTTAAATATAAGAAAATAATACAATTTTTTTTTTCAAAAAAATCATTATTTTTAACTATTTATTGAAAATTAATCTTTTTTTAAAAATATAAAATATTAACTATAAGATAATTTTGATTTTTAATTTAAAAAGTGATATAATTTTTATCAAATGGAAATCATAAAATTATTATTAATTATTAATAATATCCATGCATAATAATCTATAAAACCCATTCATGAAGTGTATATATTTTTGAAGCACACAATGACTATAAAAAAGTGTCTACCTATTTCCAAACAATTAATCAATACATTTCTAATTAGTATGAAATTTATACATATATATTTTAAAAATATTTCTTCTATTAATATCCTATAATTTAATTTCCACTATATAATGATCATATTTAAATAATAATATTTCATAATTCCTTTAAGCTCGGTGTTGCATGTCATGTATGATATTGAACATAATATATTTTTTAAACAGTATGGTATTACATTCTCCCCCATATAAATTGAATCGTTATAATTTTATCATTATCTATGTAATTTAGTGGTTTGGTATTTTGAAATACATTTTTTGAAAACCCATATCATAATAATGGTAAATAAAATGTTAGTTTGAAAAGATTAGAAGAGAAATATTAAGGTCATCTGGAATAACACAAAACTAGTTTCCCAAATAGAAAAAAATTGATGGGTAGTGACAATAAAGAAATATAAGAGAAACATAATTTCTAATTAATGATGGTTATTGATATAGAACATTGATCACAATCAATCTAATGATCGTGATAACTTTAAGGACTAAAGAACTGTTGATTAGTGAGGTGTGAAAAAGAAAATCAATTCAATAAAAATGATTAGGAGAAAGGAATACCTTTTCATTTTATAGATCATTTATCTAAAGGTGATGGTTCCGTTTACTATTAATATATATAACATTAGAAAATATACTTACATGATTTCTCAAAATACAAAACTCAATTTCATCATTTGTTTGTGTTTTCTAATTAGTTTCCACCTCTATCTCACCTCATATTTCAAAGTAATTAATATCCAAGAAGATTTTTTAATAAACCCAAAATATCAAATTTTAATTGAACATATGATCTATAGAAGCACAAAAATTTAATACACTTATATTTTCTAAATAAAAAATGGTTATCACACTGTATAATAATACACAAATTGAATAAATCTTCATATGAATAAATAAAACTTTTAACTATATAATTAACACAATAAAACTTAAGGATTAACATAGATCATTTCAAAAATAAATAACCCTATATTCTAATTAAGCTAAATAAACCGTAACATTAAATAATGGTTTTCCCTGAAAGGTTGTCTCATACAACTCAAATTAGTCTCCCAAAAATAAAATATATGTATTCTGAAATAATTATTCATGTTAAAACTATGGTTTACTAATACCTCAACAAAATAAAATATCTCCCAAAAATATATTTAATCACATTAAATTCCAATCACTTAAAACCTAAAAGGGATGATTATGCCTTTCAAATTAAGATCAAAAATAATAAATTTAATCTTATGATAGTTTTTATTATAACTATGTTAACCTCGCATGAATACATCAACATCTCTAATGTTATCTCAATCCAACTCTAATATGAATTATAATATAGCTAAACCGAAACACCTAAATATGGTGATAAAAACACAATATTTACTTTTATATATTTGACACCAATAAACGTGAATCAATTGTAACCATCAAAATCATATGATGTCAAATGAAAATGTCATATAACTTACATAACCAAGGTTCATTTAGGTTTACAGTTTTATAAAATTCGGGAAAAACTTACATAATTATAGCCTTATCTTTAAATGGTCATTTTTTACAATACCCATTATTTATTATTCAACATTAATCCTTCATCATCCCAGACATAAAAACCTTATAGAAATATCTTACATGAAATATTTCATTATAACGTTGGGAAAACAAACATAAGAAGGTTGAGATCAAATTCTCAATAAGGGTAAAAATAGGCTTTTACAATATAAAATCATTGCTAAGGACAAAATGGTCATAATGGTATGAGAATATATTAAAAGCGAATATGCATTACAAAAGGGAAATAATTCCCATCAAAACCATGTTCACTAAAAATTTCATATAAAATAAAGATTTATTAATGTCATGATTAATAAGAATCAATAATCATGATCCTTGTGATGTCATTCTAGATCTAAGGAAATATTAAAAACTCATACAAAGCATAGAGAAAACATGTTATATCTTTAAAAATAAAACATTCACTGTAAAATCCTAACAAATATGATAATTCCACTTTATATTTGTAGTTACATTAAATATTTTACTTTTTCATCTCTTAGGATCATGTTACAATAGTTAACTCTATTATCTGATAAAATTTACTTATAATAATATAATGTTATCACATTAATGAGTGCATTGGAGGGATATAATGGACCCAAATAACCATGATTTATAATGTAAACAAACAACCTTGGTATATAATAAAAGTAACCATAAAACATTCAAACATATATATAAGTACCATATAATGAATAAAACATTCATAACCCCAAAATTTTCATCATAACATCTTTAAAAAACCATCATTCCATTTTAACATGATTAACCTATTGAAAAGGAAAAGGTTCCATTAAATTATATTAAATATAATAATAATCTGTCTAGAGAAGGAATAATAATGGTTTCATTATAAAATATACTCAATAGGGAAAATGAAACTAATTAATGATATAGAAGGAGATGAAACATTAATTTATAATACCATTTAATACATTTCTTTAAAAATATGGAAAATATCCATTTATTTTGACTAAATTTATGTAAATATTCCATGAATATAGAGAAACATCTTCATTGAAAATTAACATGTAAAAAATTTAAAGGAAAATTCAAATATAAGAATAGTTATATCTGTGGAAAAAAATCATTCATTTGGTAAATGTTAAAATAAATATCACTTTCACACTACTAGTAAAAACTAAAAGTTCCCACATTTAAAAATTTAAAAAATATTATTTTTAAACCTATATAAACAATGTAAAATATATTTTAAAATAAAATTTGACAATAATTTAATCATATAAATAAAATTTCTTGAAAACTTTTTAATGATCATAGATTCAAAAGAGAAACAAATCCAGACTGAAAAGAGAAATAAGCTCAGTTTTTCCTTATAAATAATATTTTTATATTCTTAAGTACGAAGTGAGGAAAATGTAGAAAATTTAATGAAAAATATTTGTGAATTAAAGAGAATAATATATATGTGGTTCATGAAATTAATATCATATTATATTCCTTAATTCAACATTGAACATTAACAATCTAAAAAAGAAATGATATTGTAACATAAAGTATTTACTTTTTTAGTAACATTCATATAAAAAGTCATTGAAAGAAATAATATAATATGTATATATAAATCCCATGAATTATATTAACTAAAATGTAAAATTAATTCCTGGGGAATTTATTACACCATACAAAGAAATCATGGTGTACAACATGAATCATATCTCAAGATATTGAGATTTTGTCAAAGAAAACCCCTACAAAGATCATAATTTTTGAAGTGAAAACTAATCCATGATGTGATTATGTTTACATATTTAAATTAACATGATTTTTTTAAATATTACACAAAACAATTTATAGACAAATTCTCACAAATTCATGGGATAATACAATAAATGATGAATTATTAGAACCCAATGAATGGAAATTGATTTAAGAAACCCGTTATCTTGAGTCCCAATTTTCGTTGAATATACTATAAAACAAGTATAATAAAGTTGTATTAAATATTTATTTTGTAATTTTTTTATAGTTTTATTAATATGAAATCAAACCATTTATTTTATATATGTAAATGATATATTTCTTTATTTAATCAATTAATTCCACATAGAGTGTTTTGAGGATATTTAATTCGCAATTGTAAAAAAACTTTGGTATGCTTACCATGGTCAAAGTGGTCATGGTTTAATATTCTGCAAAATAATAATTATAAAATAATTACAAAATTTATACATCAAATATAATTTCACACCCAACCATAATAAGTGGTTAAGAAAAAATTACACCGACTTACAAGGGTTTAGACTGAACGTGAACACAAGTGATGTTTTCTAGTTTTTATATGATGGAAAATAATGAAATAAAATAAAAAATTATTTTTAAAGAATCATTATCATGTTATAAACATAAAATACATTCATTAAATCTATTCCCATGTCTATCCATGAGTGGAAATATTGAAAAATTAAGTACAAAAGTATGTGGAGAGGGTAGTCCATCCGTATACACATTCGATAATTATATTTTTAAGAATATATATCTCTTAAAATAAAAATTATTTCTTCAATATCTTGGGTTATATACAACACCGAGTTTAAATGAACTGCTATATAGTATTAAAATATTGTTATTTAAAAGTAACTATTATAATAAATCCATTAAAATTGAGGGTATGTATAGGAATTAACCCTTTTTGAGAAATATTTATAAAGGTTTTTTATAATAAAAATTATTTGATTAGTTTGCAATAAATTAGTGATTATTCTTTTCAGTACAACAATTATAGTTTCAAAAAATATTCTTTCTTCAAAAAAGGGTTTTAAGAAATTTTATGCTTAAAATTTATAATTAATTTATTATACCTTTAGAAATTTGATTTGACCAAAAGAGTAAATTATTTTTATATCTTAATATCAAAATTATCTTAGGATTTTAATTGATGTTTTTTTCAAAAAAGAATAATTTTCAACGAATAATGAACATTACTAATTTTTATAAAGCTCCAATTTATTTTAATTAAAAATGGCCCCTATTGATTTTAATTTTACAATAAATTATTATAATTTCTATTTTATATAAAAATATAAAACATAATTACATAATAATCAACAATATACCCAATTTTTGTTATTAATCCATTTTTTTTCAAAATTCTTTTATCTAAAAATTGTTTCTCGTTGTATTTCATTCATTTATATTAAAAGTATTTTCTATCAGTTATATGAATTTAAATTTATGAAATGGAATTTTTTTTGTTATTCATCAATTATAATTTATACTATAATTAACTATTTATATTTTTTTGAAAATGATAAATTTTGGGTCAATTATAAAAAATAAGTTTTTATGAAAAATAATATCTTTTATGTTATCAATAAGATATAAATATGATACAAGATTTCATCAAACTTATGGAAATAATAATGTGTGATATTAAAATATAAATATCATATTAAAATAATTTAAAACATAAGAGTTAGAATATATTTTCGGATAAATATCAAAATCATTTTAAGTAACGAGGTAGTTCTTACACAGCACTAGAAAAGTCCAATTTAGTGCCCTGATGAAAAAAATTGAAAATGAAAAAGTATTTTCATAATTTTTTTTCAATAATATGTATAAATAATTATTTATATTTATATTTAATAAATTTGGATTTATATAACAATAATCTTATCCAAATGCTGGGGAAATGATTCTGTAAGGAGTGAAAAGTAAAAATAAAATACTAAATATTCTGCCTTGTAATGAATGAGAATATAAATTCCTTATAAATAAATATAAATGAAAAAAATTATAATAAACTTTTTTGTGTTAATAATTTATTATTAATTTTAAAAATTATTATCATTATTTAAAACACTTAAGTCGTGGTGGCACGATGTCCATGAAAAAAGTAAAAGAATAAAATAAATAATTTCAAAAATACAAAAAATGTTAATATTTAGCTGATTTTGAGTATCTGATGAATTTATTGTATATTTATGAATAATAATTTATGATCTAATAGATTATATTGCAAATTGGTATTTTTCTTATTGTTTCTAAATTCATGTATTGGGAATGGCAATGAAAATATCTTAAATTGTTTTTAATGTATAAAAATTATTTTTAAATCAAATAAGAATTCTTAAAATACAATCATGAATCATATATATATATATATATAATATTCTATCATATCATTCGTGGTCCTTATGTGTATCACTTTTCTTTTTTATAGTTTACTTCATGACCCTTAAATATTGATTTTTTAAAACACCATTGATTTTTACATATAAAAGAGACTCATGTCAAAATTTTTCAAACAACTCAAATTCAATTTTTATCTAAATTATATTATCAAATATATATCTAAAAATAAATTAACTATACCAAATCCACTAGGGTGATCATTACCTCTTATTAAAAGGCATTAAGACCAATTTAAGGGTGGTGACACAAAGGGAAACATAAGGGTTTTTGTCCCATATTGTCTTCTTTTGGAAATATGTTATGTTTTAAAACTATCTTATTTTATTACTTCTATCTACTGCCCATTTGTTATGTTATATAATTAATATATTTATATTCATGGAAGTAAAAAATTTATTTGAAAGTATTTATGTTATAGGGGTTGTGGTTCAAAAGGATTCAAAGTGGTAAGGGGGTTCTTAACTCAATTTTCTTTCATTGGGTTATAAAAATTTATCATTGATTCTATTTTGTAATGTTTATTAGTGAAATGAACTTTGATTATTTTATGTTTTATTTCCACCTATTTTTTTTATTTAAATTTGTTACAAATAACCACTGAATTCAATAATTCTCATTTCAATGACATGATCTATGTAATAGATATCATCTCAACATCCACTCTATAGTGATACAATTGATATTATGCACATTTTTATTTTTATGATGTGTATATACTTCCCCTTTGATTTAATTATAATTAATATTTATTTATTAATGATGATTAATTTTTCATTTCAAGTTTATTATTTCAAGTGGTGACAATTTTATTGTCACTAAGAGGTGGGAATTTATTTTACTATATTCTTTTTTCGCATTTCTCTTATTTTCATTGATTGGATATTATAATATGCCCTTAATGAAATCATTCTATTTATTTATAATATTATGTATATTTAATGAGTTTCCATATTTTCATTCAACTTTTATTCTATTTGTAAATTGAATCAATCATGGAACTATATAAGAGAAAATATGATCTTATTTATTTTGGGATATGCTATATTTTTTTCCATGTCTATTTTCGTCAAAATTATTTTTTAAAATTACATTATATTTAGTCAAATGATTTATAAAGGATATTTTATGTTATCCATGAATTTTTAAAAAGTTTTAATGTAATATTTCTAATGTTTTCCAATTGTTCCATTTCCAACTTTATTTATTAAAAGACCAAATGAATGTTTCTTTTTAATTTATACAAAATTGATAGACGTTGCCACACCATATACGTTTTACAATATTTATCTTCCTATAAAATGTTTTAATCATTATTTAAGGAAAAATATTCAATGAAATATTATTTAAATGTTTCCATAATTTTTAATTTATTTCTCCAAATGAAAAATGATTTATTATAAAATGTATATTTTTGAAGAATTTATGGTCATATTTTATATCTCAATAATTTTTTTTATTAAATTTCACTTCAATTATTAAATTTATTTTGATCATCTATGTTTAGAAATTATATTTATTTTAATTAATAATTTTAATTGTATAATTGAAATGATTATTTCCAATACCATATAACATTTCTACATAAGGAGTTTTAAAATGAAAGTTATTGTATTAACTTGGGAAATATTGTTATTCTATATTATTTAATAAATACAAATATTTTTTTATAATGATTTTTTTGATTAAATTGTTCATTTAATATTTGAGGAATTCATTATACATGTATTGATTTATAGGTAACAATTATAGATAGTCCCTTGATGAGTCGGTAGGTGTTATGATTGAAAATAGGTTTGGTTTTTAGTATAGCCCTTATATATTTTTTGTAGATTTCTTGGAATGAAGACGCAATGATAAGTTTAAGATGTTTATAATTATCCAACATATAATTATAAAATACTTTATTTTTTTCTATGAGATTACATTAATATTTATAAAATACTTGGATAGGTTTCAAGATCATATGATTATTTATATGGAATTATTTGATAATTATTTTTATTTAATATTGTCATTCATGCTCATGTTATTAGTTAAATTTAATGAATTTACTAGTTATTTACCTTTATCTATTGATTATGACTTATCTAATCATGATAAATTCCTCTTTATATAACACTTAATGGGAATTTTATCCCAAACTTATTTTGTTTTTCTTTATCCATGATATAAAGAATAAATCTTTAAATTATTTCAAGAACATAAATTGATTTATATTATTACGTTTTATATTTTTGTTCCAATATAATGTCAGATTCTATTATATATCATGTTTAACAAGACTAATAACCAATTATATCATTTAGTAAGAGATCTCTGATATTCGGTGTTGATTTAATAACATATCCACTAGCTCTTGGCTATTAGGGTTAGGGTATTTATAGTTAATTTTAGATAATTTTTAGTAGAAACATTGGGAACAAGATTTTGGAAAACATAGATTATAGAATATAAACATATAATAAACATTGATGATATTTCCTAAATATACTATGTTTAAGATTCACAAGAGGATAGTTTTATATTTTTAGGTGCTATTAGGGGTCAATGAATCTCTGTTTGACCATTAGTTTTAAGTTATAAATATCCCTTTTTATGTCTACTGTGATGAGACATTAACACAATAAATAATATTTTGTTATGCATTTATGGGTATAAAATCATTTATATTATTTTATTTTTTTTATTAAAAATGTTTTTATAGGAATAATGATTTAATATTTTTTGGAAATAAGATTATTGTTAATGATAAAATTTAGGGTCTATATGATCTATGGCGTTGAAGTAATTATGGATTATTAAATTTTGGGAACAATTGTTTTTTACATAGATAACCATGGGATAGAAATTTTATTTGGTGATAAAGTTATTCATGTTATTTAGAAAAAGGTCAAAGTTTTTAGCATTATATAGTTACGGTAAACTGAAAATTATTATATAAAATTTTATTTTTTTAGGAATAAATGTTGAATTATATTTTGGAAGAATATATGATTTTTATGTGGGTTTATGGTGATTATGGTTATTTATGGAAATTATTAGCATATTTAAATGATACATGATTATGGCATATACATTTTTTGGTATATGACCTTATATGTGTCTAATATTGTTTAGAGAAAAATGTTTAATTTAACTTATGAGAATATGTGATCAAGACCCTCTAATTTTTGGATTTTTATGTTGTTGTATTTTTATGTGTTCATTATGGAATTTTTTATGTTTTATTTTGGGTTTTATTATTCAAGACATTATAATAAGTGTATAATTTCATCATTTGGGATATTATCTTACCATATTCTAACCATTATTGTTTTTGGTTAATATTTAATTATAATTGGAATAGATTTATATCATTTTGTTCATTATGTGATATGTTAGAAAATAATCTTAGTGCTTTAGACACGAAAGAATCATCTTGAATAGTAATCCCTTGGAGGAAAAGAAGATATTTCAGTGGAAATTGATTAAAAGATGAAATTATACCTACCATGTAACTATATTTTCTAATGCTCTTAATATAGATGTAAATAGTTCAAATCCAAGAAAAGGATCATGGAATTTTTTTCCCTATTAACTTCAATTATGATGAATTGGCGATCCTTTTCGGACATCATTAATTTAAGGAATTGTGTTAATTATCTTTCTCCTAGCCATTGAAATTATCATTTTTAAAAACCTCTATCAATTTTCATCATTATTTAGTCATTAATTTTCTCATTGATGTATATATTATAACTTCTTAATAATGTTTTCCTATTTGGAAACCTCTATATGTGTTATTCTATATGAACGTAAAATTTCATTTTCCCTATTTTGAAGAGTAAGTTTCATTATACATTTGTACGATATGGGTTTTCAACAACGTTACTATTAAAATATTACTATATAAATTTGGCCATTATAACATAACCTTTAAAATTAGCAGTATGAATAGGTATAAAAAATATAAGAAAAATATATATAAAGTTTTAATATAATTAAAATAATTTTTCTAATGTATATTAATTGAGTACTCATTTTTTAGTGAAATGATTTTAGGTTTCAAAAATATGTTTTCAATAAAAATGTTTTTCATGTAATTTTGAGCACAAATATTATAAAAATTTCTAGATATTTTAGAGATTTTATTTGTTAAAATAATATTACATTTAAACTAATCATATAAAAAATATATTAGGGTTAAATTTTGGGATTTTTCTATAAAGATCAATTTTTTAATGAATAATGAAGATTATGATTTTCAAAAAACGGTAATTTATTTTAATTGAAAAATAAACATAATGATTTGAAATTCATATTAAATCAATATAATTTTAATTTATTCAGAAATAATATAATTAATCACATTGGAATCAATAATATACTTGATTTTGGTATAAGTTCATTTTTTGTCTTAAAAACACATTAAAAAAATATTTTTTGTTGTATTTTGTGTAGTTATATTAAGAGTAATTTATGTCAATTATAGGAATTTAATTTGATTTTATAGAATTAAATTCAAATTTATCCTAGTATTATTTTCTTATATTTTTATGATGAAGTTAAATGTTTTGGTGAATATTAACAAAATACAGTTTTTATTAAATATGGTATCTTTTATGATATCTATTGATCATAAATATGATATAAAATTTATTAAAATTATGGATAAAATTATTTAGGTTAATATAATATAAATTTTGTAACGTTCTGTGTTTTGAATGTAATGATCCGGAATTTCCAAGGAATTTTTTTTCTTAAATACTTGGGAATTTTACGTGTCCGCAATTTCTGGCAGCGCATGATTCCAAGGCCTGGAGTGCCCGGAATAATCCGTCGAAGTTTCGTTAAGCTTAAATTAACAAACGTAGGTGGTTTTCCTTAAAAAGTGGAATAACTCTTAAATGTTTACTCAGATCAGAAATCTGATGCCACCGTTGCATTAAGGATGGTGGGTTTACCCTAGGCGTGACTTATGTTTAGTCGGCACGAGCCTCCTGTGAGAAAACCCGAAAATGACATAACTGTAAATAAAATAATTAAATAAAGTTATTTTATTTTTGAAATACTTATAAATCACAAATGGTAACTCGGATTAAAAATCTGAGACAACCACTGAACTCGAAATGGTATGCTTTCTTTATGAAGATAGTAACTTTGGTCTGCGAGGGCCACCAGAAGAAGTTAGTTTTTGGCCGCAAATAAAATAATTAATTGACAATTATTTTTATTGTAAAATTCATAACTTTTAAACGGTAACTCAGATTGGAAATATGAGGGTACCATTGGGTTTTTTGGGGCGTGTTTCACCTAGGCGGAGCCTAACCTTGACCGCAGTTGGTTGAGGGTGGTTGTAAATATTTTTCCGAACATTTTTTTTCAGGTACGTTTAGTGAATGTACATTCGGGATTTTATATCTTTTGAACTGGTTCTTGGAATTGAAATCTGAGGACATCGATGAATTTACAGTGCCGGTATTCGCTTAAGGACACCATTACTGCAGTTTTGTTTTGTCGAGAGCGGAAGTTAATTTTGGGGGTTTTCTAAATAAATTAAATAAAATATGACTTATCATATTTTTTATGAAGGAGGTGGTTTAATCCTCCAAAGGGAAGCTCGAGGTGGGGACCACCCCCACATAACAACCCAAGGGGGGATATTTTGTGGTGGGTCCCACATGAGCTCAAACCCCTCAACTTCCCCTTAAACCCCCCCCCCCATTAACTCTCCTTTATTAATTTGAAACCTCCCCTCATTAATTGAAACTCTTCATATCCTCTTAGTTTTGAATTTGAACCATTCCTAAGCATTAACTAAATGAGTCGCCTCATATAATTAAACACAACCATGTGTTGTTGTGCTAAAGGATTAATAGTGATCATCTTTATTATTTTTTTGGTTGGCATAATCCTTTGGAAAAGCTTAAGGGAGGAGAGAATCATCCTTCCAATAAAGAACCACCGAATAAGGACTACCTCCTCCTTTGATCTTAGGCCAAGTAAAAAAGAAAAGGAGCCGCCCGTGAGGAACGTCGATGATGCGCCATCCTTGGATCCTTCTTTTCCAACATCAATGGAATGAAGCACGCTTCCCCCGACATCGTCAATGAAAAACGACAAACGAGGTAGGGGTATTTTTTAGTAAATTTATGTGTGATTTGAAACCTTCGTTCTTCATCATTTGTTGAACACTTCCTTTCCAAATGCTATCACCGTAACGAGGAGGGCTCAGGCCGCAGGAACATGCCCGACCCTCTCCCCTTTTCTTGTTCTTGATTGATGAAAACAGAGACGGTACATGTGGTGACGACGACGAAGGCGACGATCAAAGGTCGCGCTACCCGCAGCCTCCGCACACCATTGCGCCCCGCGGCCTCCGCACACCACCGCACCCCGCGGCCTCCGCGCACTGCCGCGCCCTATGGCCTCCGTGCACTGCCGTGCCCTGCGGCCTCCAAGAAACACTGAGACCCGCGCCGCTACCCGGCGCCCCCACACTACTGCTCGGAGCCCCCGTGCCACTGCCCGACGCCCTGGCGCACTACTAGATACCCCCGTGCACTGCCCGACGCCCTTGTTGTGGCCTACCTAGTGCCCTACCCTGTGTCCCGGCACCCTGCCCGGTGCACCCATGACCTACCTGGTGTCCATCCGACCTGCTCGCACCCTGCATGGCTTGCCCGCTGGCCTCCCAGCCACCAGGCACCCAAGTCGACCAGCGAAGTCCCCTGTAGTATCGCAGGTCGAATCGGCCCAATCTCCTGGGCAGAGTTACCGAGCCGCCTACGTGGCGACTATTGGGCTGAACCGCCCTCACGGTCCACTAGGTTGGGCCCAGCAAACCAGGTCAAAAAATAGGTGGCTAACCCACCCAATGGGATGGGTAAGACCCATAGAGTCTGACTGGGGAGACCCAGACCGAGTCGGCCCAGACTGGTTTGGGCCACGTCAGTCCGACCAGGTCGGACCGGACCCGGACCCATTACTAACCCATTAATTTCTTGGGCCATATCATTGGCACCGGACGTCCATTTGACGAACTGCCTGTGGCGCCAATTTTGTTGGAGCATAACCGTCCCATTGAAAATACCCCACAGGAGTACGTGGTATAGTTGAGATACAGTCAGGTTGGTTCATACACAAAACCCACTGGTCCCCCAGGACTAAAAGGCTGAAAACATACAGACCGGACATCTGATTGACGCACCGTCTATTGCGTTGAGACCCCTATGATGTGGCGGACCTTTGAGATTCTTCCACGTGAGACTTAGTGACACTTGGAGTATCGACTAGAAGATCGAGGAGCAGATCCTCTTGGAGACGAGCATACAGAGTACGGAGACCTACTAGTTCTAGACCTGACGACTGCTTGACCGATTCGACTCAGAGTGATTCGACTAGCCTAGTGGACGGAGTGCCCAGTTTGGCAGTAAACCCACGGCAAACGTAGTGCCTAGTTTTTTAGCTGACCCTCGGTACTCGACAGGGGGAGTACCTTTGACGGCTATTAGGGGGAGCTCCCGGTTTGGCTGCAGACCCACAGTCTACGGAGCTCCCGGTTTGGCAGCAGACCCACGGTACTCGATAGGAGGAGTACCTCAGCAGTCTAAGGTCAATGAGAAGTACCTTGGAGTCGCGATAGGGAGAATGTATTCGACAGAGGAGGATTTATCCAGCAGCCGTGGTTTTGATAATGAAAATCCTAGTTTGAGCTGAGACATTGTCTTTTTGTGTTTACCTCATGATTGAGATGGGTTACTTGATAACATAGGTATATGTATGGGAATATACCTAAGAAATTGTTATCCGTTGATTTCATACTTTTTGGATTATCCTTGTTAGATTTTGTGAGACCTTGAGTGTCTCGGGATCCCTATTGAGTATCGTTATACTCACCTTTGGGTGGGCTATGCCCGCACCCCATTATGCTGGATGTAGATGACATAAAACACTAACGGAGTTCAAGAACACCAGGACTAGACGGTACCAGGAGGAGGACGTTATGACGTATCAGTACACGGTGGAGTTTGAAGGACGTGGAGTGATGTGGAGGCCATTTGTACCTACCCTTCAGGTAGGAACCCCGGAGGACACTCTACGAGCTGGTTTCACCTTTTAGCTGTTTGTCCCTTTTTAGTTATAATTTCTTTAAATTGTATTTTTACTTTATAGTTGGGCTTGTCTTCTGGCCCCCTTTACTTTCAGTACAATTGTTATGCAACTTTTACTAAGTGTTTTCTTCCGATTGTACTATGGTTGTGTGAGTTTACGTTTTATAAAGGCAATGCCTTCCCAGTTTTTGGTGCTAGTCACCAGCCCCTAGCCTATAGAAGGCAGACTTGGGGTAATTATGACACGATCCCCAAGGGATGGGTTGTAAAAAATAGGTATCAATGGAGTCAGTTCTACCGTAGAACATAGGACTCTGATATTCCATTTCTGTGAAGCAATAGTGTTAAGGGTATCGACTGTGGTTTTCAGTTTAGGGAGTCCAGTATTGGTGTGGTGGCCGACATATCCATACACCAGGACCCTGACTACTGATTTCCGACTCAGTGCTTGAAAACATTGATTGCCTGTGTGTTTCCAAAAGTTTTCCTCAAGTCATATCAAACCAGGTCAGCTCACCAAGTATAGTCTTTTGACCATGTCACATCTTTTCAGGATGCCTCCACACTGACAGCCAGTGAGAGTCCCGAGAGAGTACATGATGACGGCCCTCCGAGCGATGAGACTCCGGTGTAGGGCCCTCTTACTATGTTGGCACCATCGGGTGGTGTACCAGCAGCACCACCACCCATTGGGTAGCAGATTCCACCAGGCTGATTGGAGAACAGTTCATGCCGACTAAGCACATTGCACGACTTCTAGCGGCAGTGGAGTCCAAGGTTTCAAGGAAAGATAGATTCCCAGGCAGCAGAGGACCAGATGGAGGCGATTACTATAGTTTTCTTCCTAGTTGAGACACTATTAGAGCAGATGGTGATCTTAGCTACCAGTCTTTTTCAGTGACTGACCATGAGGATGGTCCACATAGTGATGGTACTTCGGTACATACACCGTTTCCCAATAGAGTATCTTCAGGTAGTGCGTCAGCTATACCACAACTCGTTGATCAGTAGTTACAACCAGCGATAACAGTAGATGACACATTTAGGCTTAGTGCCTTACACGTGATTCAGCATTAGTGACCCCTCAGGTTCCGAGGCGAGCCCGACTCACAGGTGGTAGAGGGCTGGCCTAAAGAGGTGGCTAAGAGTTTTCTAGAGCTTCTACAGCTTCCACAGGACGACATGCCCGTAGCTGAGTATTCATCAAGGAATATCGACAATTCTTGGTACTCGATGAATATGATAAGATCAGTTCTTCAGAGCTAGGACCTCTGATCAAGGTGTGTTTAAGGACGTCCGAGCCATCACTATTCCTCTTTGCATTCCTACTTATGTGTGGATTCTAGAGAAAAATTTTTTTGGTTCAATGTTCTTTGGATAAGTGGATATAGCCAGTGAATTATTGCAGTGGGGAAGCAGGAAACTGGCGTCAGTCTCAAAGACTTGAGCATGTAAAATGTTTCGGGGAGAGGATGTGACATGGACAGATAAATCTGCAGGGCAACAGACGTGTAAGTAGAGCTATGAGAACAGCATGAGGTGGTGTACATTTCGATATGTTACAACCACCCGCCTTTGTAGTACCTGCCACGATCAGGGTGATGGAGGGCAGGGGAAGAGAGTAGCTGCACGCTGTCAAGGAATGTGACCCAAGGGCTCTAAGAATGATTTGAGTTACGATTTGTGTATACTACTAGCTTCTGTATCGATATACATAGATACTAATCATTCCTTCCATCCACGAATCTAGTCCCAGACCTAGAGTTTCTAGTTAAACCGTTGACTTGACCCTCACGTCTGTAGATACCAATGGGAGGA
The DNA here is from genome assembly GCA_963277665.1 of Viscum album. Classification (NCBI taxonomy): domain Eukaryota; kingdom Viridiplantae; phylum Streptophyta; class Magnoliopsida; order Santalales; family Viscaceae; genus Viscum; species Viscum album. The sequence goes on from OY728123.1 coordinate 676,767,995, forward strand.
GACTCGATAATCACACTTATGCTGATGGTGTGATCTGACCCTTGAGGTGAGAGTTTCGTTTGGAACCTCTTGGTGGCAGCGTCGATGCCTTACGCCGTTAGTTTGGGTATGGACTGGGTAACCACATTTCATACATAGATTGACTATATTAGGCAAAAAGGTTGTGATTTATCTACAACATTGGGATGAGGTTTTACTTAGTCAGAGAAAACGGAATCCTAGGAAGCACATGTAAAACTCATGCATAGGAGGGTGCAGCCGATCACTCTTGAATCGGCCAGCCCCACCCTCATGCCAGTAGAAGTATTGAGTTTTTAGATCCAAACAGGAGTGTCAGAACATGGGGACATATTTTTCAAAAGCTGTTTCTAGGATAACCCCCCAACCCAAAGGGGGAGGTATTTCTGCTTTAGCTAGAGTTGCAGTAGATCCAGTGAAGATTGAAGCAGTACCTACTTGGGAGCCAACCAGGTGTGTGACAGAGGTATGGATTTTTCAGAGTTTGGCTGTATAATATCAGAGAGTCGTTTCAGACTTCTCTAGAGATGGATCAGCCCAACTACAGACTCATATAGTCACTCCTCCACTTCTTCAGCATGTCTGGGAGGTGCAACGTGAGGATGCTGACTGTGAGACACAACATGCTCAGATATCCACAGGGCAGGCACCTGATGGATTTTATGAAGGTGGGGAGCACATAATTATCTTAAGAGGATGTACCATGTTACCATTTTCACTATAGAAGGATGTGTTGAGGGTGTTCTTTACATCTTCTTTAGCAGTACATCTAGGAGATGGAGACCTCTGGAGTTCGATGATGGCGACCACGTCTTTCTACAGGTCTCAAATTTACAAGGTATAAAGAGATTTGGCCGAGGTGTCATGATATCTCGGCGATTCATCGGACCTTTCCAGGTCCTCAGCAGGGTAGGAGAGGTGGCATAACGCTTGACCTGTTCACCTTTGTTGCACCGGGTGCACGAGGTCTTCCACGTATCTCAGCTGAGGAGATACGTGCACGACCCGTCCCACATCATCGACCATGGGGAGCTAGATATCAATGACGAGGCAACATTCACAGAGGTTCCAGTGGAGATTGAGGATCAAAAATATCAAGTCCTACGTGAAGGGTTGATTCCTCTGGTGCGCGTTCCCTGACAGCATGGGAACCTACAAGAGTGAACATGGGAGCAGGTGGCTCAGATCCATGCTCAGTACCCCCATTTGTTCCATTAGTTCTAGTTGTAGCTTATGGGGATGTATATCCCTAAGGTGGGGAGAATGTAAATCCTTGGAATTTCTACGGAAATTTTTTTTTAATTACTTAGGAATTTTACGAGTCCGCAGTTTCTGACAGCACGCGGTTCCTTGGCCCGGAGTGCCCGGAATGATCCATAGAAGTTTTATTAAGCTTAAATTAATGTGCAAATGCAGTTTTCCTGAAAAAGTGGAATAAACATTAAAAGGTTACTCAGATCAGAAATCTGAGGCCACCGTTGCACTCAAGATGGCAGTTTTACCCTAGGCATAACTTAAGTGTATTCAGCACAAGCCTCTTGTGACAAAACCCGAAAATGGCATAACTGTAAATAAAATAATTAAATAAAGTTATTTTAATTTTTAAAAGCTTATAACTCACAAACGGTAACTCAGATTAATAATATGAGACCACCGCTGAACTTGTGAGCGTATTATTTCTTTAAGCAGAAACTAAATTGGGTCAGTGAGGGCCACCAGAGAATGTTAGTTTTTGGCCGCAAATAAAATAATTAAGCAACAGTTATTTTTATTGTAAATTCAAAACATTTAAATGGTAATTCGGATTGGAAATCCGAGGGTACCTTTGGGTTCATTGAGGCATGTTTCACCTAGGCAGAGCCTAACCTCGACCACATTGGTTTGAGGGTGGCTGTTAATAATTTTCTGAACTTTGTTTACGGGTACTATCAGTAAACGTAGGTTCGGGATTTTACATCTTTTGAACTAGTGCTAGGAATTGAAATTTGAGGATACCGATGAATTCGCAGCACCTATATACGCTTAAAGAGACCTTTAATGAAATTTCTTTTTATAGAGAGTGGAAGTTAATTTTGGGGGTTTTCTAAATAAATTAAATAAAAATATGACTTAACATATTTTTTTATAAAGGTGGTGGTTTAATCCTCCAAAGGGAAGTTGGAGGTGGGGACCACCCCCATATAACCTCCCATGAGAGGATATTTTGTGTTGGGGCCCACACGAGCTCAAACCCCTCAAATTCCCCTTTAACCCCCCCATTAAATCCCCTTTATTATTTTGACACCTCCCCTCATTAATTGAAACTCCCCATCTCCTCTTAGTTTTGAATATGAACCATTCCAACTCATTAATTAAATGAGTCTCCTCATTTAATTAAACACAACCTTGTGTTGTTGTGCCAAAGGATTAATAGAGATCACCTTTATTATATTTGTGGTTGGCATAATCCTTTGGAAAATATTGTGGAAGGAGAGATCCATCCTCCCAACGAAGAACCGCCAAAGAACGATGAACTCCTCCTTCGATCATCGACCAAGTAAAAAAAAGAAGGAGCCACCTGTGGGGAACGTTGATGGCGTGCCATCCTCGGCTCCCTCTTTTCTGACATCAATGGAATGACGCCCGCTTCCCGCGACATCATCAACGACGAACGAAAAAGCATGGTAGGGGGATTTTTTCGTTAATTTATGTATGATTTTAAAAATCTATTCTTCATCATTTGTTGAACACTTTGTTGCCAAATGCTATCGCCGTAACGAGGAGGTATCGGGCCGCATGAACATAGCCTGAACCTCCCCCCTTTGTTTTTTCTTGATTGATGACAATAGAGATGGTACACACGGTGACGACGATCAAAGGTCGCGCTACCCATGGCCTCCGCACACCGTCGTTCCCCCGCGCCCTACCCGGCGCCCCCACGCCGCTGCCCGATGCCTTCACGCCTATGCCCGGTTCCCCTACCGTGGCCTACCCGGCGCCCTAGCGCCCTGCCCGAAATCCCGACAACCTACCCGGTGCACCCGTGACCTACCCGGTGTCCATCCGGCCTGCCCGCGCCCTGCACGGCCTTCCTGCTCGCCTCCTGGCCACGGACCCACGACATCCCTCGTGGTGTCGCAGGTCGAACCGGCCCGATCTCCCAGGTCGTTTTACCGAGCCGCCTACATGGAAACTATCGGGCCAAACTACCCTCGCGGTCCGCTGAGTCGGGCCCAGCGGACCGGGTCAAAACTTAGCAGGCTGACCCGCCCACTGGTCTGGGTCAGACCCAGAGAGTCTGACCGGGTCAACCCAGACCAGGTCGGCCAAGACCGGGTTCGACCAAGTCGGTCCGACCTGGTCGGACTAGACCTAGACCCATTATTTACCCATTACCTTCTTGGGCCATATCTTTGGCACCCGACGTCCATTTGACGAACCATATGTGGAACCAGTTTTCTTAGAGCATAGCTTCCTCTTTGAGAATACCCCACGGGAGTTCGGGCTATAGTAGAGATACAGTCAGGTTGGTTCGTACACAAAACCAACTGGGCCCCTAGGACTAAAAGTCTGGTGACTCACAAACCGAGCATCCGATTGACGCACCGTCTGTTGCGTTGAGACCCCTATGATGTGGTGGTCCTTTGAGATACTTCAAAGTGAGACTTTTTGAGACATGGAGTATCGAACAGTAGCTCGTTGAGAGGATCCTCAGGGAGATGAGCATACGGAGTGTGGAGAACTAGTAGTTGTAGACCTGATGACTGCTTGACCGATTCGACTCGGAGTGATTTGACTAGCCTAGTTAATGGAGCGGCTAGTTTGGAGGTAGACCCATGGTGGATGGAGCGTCTGATTTGGTTGCAGACCCGCGATACTTGATAGGAGGAGTACCTTTGACAACTATTATGGGGAGTGCCCGGTTTGGCGATAGACCCACAACGGACGGAGCGCCCGGTTTGGCAGCAGACCCGTGGTACATGATAGGAGGAGTATCTTAGCAGTATAAGGTTAGTGAGTAGTGCCTCGGAGTCACGACAGGGCCACTGTACTCGAGAGAGGATGAGTTCTCCAACAACTATGGTTTTGATAATGGAAATCCTGGTTGGAGCTGAGTCATTATCTTTTTGTGTTTACATAATGTTTGAGATGGGTTACTAGTTAACTTAGGTATATGTATGGTCATATACCTAAGTAATGGTTATCCATTGATTTCATACTTTGTGGTTTATAATTGTTGGATTTTGTGAGACCTTGAGGGTCTCAAGGTCCCTACTGTGTATCGTTATACTCATCCCTGCACGGTCTATGCCCGCATCTCGTTGTGTTGGAAGCAGACGACCGACATCGCTGTTGGAGGCCGAGAGCACCAGGACTGGATGGTACCCGGAGGAGGACCTTACGATGTATCGATACACTATGGAGTCTGAAGTACGTGGAGTGCTGTGGAGGACATCTATACTTACCCTTCAAGTAGGAACCACGAAGGACGATCTATGATCTCCATTCACCTTTAAGCAGTTTTCCCCTTTTTAGTTGTACTTTCTTTCAGTTGTATTTCTACATTGTAGTTGGGATTGTATTCTGGCCCCCATTACTTTCAATACACTTGTTATGCAGCTTTTACTTAGTGTTTGCTTCCACTTGTACTCTGGTTGTGTGAGTTTACGTTTTATAATGGAAATGACTTCCCAGTATTAGGAATTTATGCCTTTGGTGCTAGTTGCCATCCCCTGGCCTATGGAAGGCGGGCTTGGGGTAGTTACAACACATGCCCTGGGGGATGGGTCGTGACATTGAACCGGGTAAAAAAATGCAAGAAATAAAAAAAAATTGTTAACTGGGTAGGCCAGTTTTAAAAACTAAGCATCAGAATTTTTTATTTCGATAGTCAACCCTACGTCGTTGATAGAATAAAAATATTAATTTATTTAATTAATATGATTATTTTTTTCTTTTCAAAAAATGAAATAACTCTCAAAGGACACATCATATGAGAAATATGAGGCCACGGTTAGGTCCAGAATGTCGGATTTACCCTACGAAGGTTTTAACATTGATTTGAATCTGGTGTTTAGCACTCTCACACAGGATAATTAAATCTTTATTTTTAATTTATTAATTATTCCTTTTTTATATAAACAATAATTAATTTCTCACAAACGGTGCGTCGGATGAGAAATATGAGAACACAAATAGTTCTGGGACGTGGGGTTTACCCTATACAGGGTATAACCATTGCGTGCATGGGATGTTTGGACATATCACAGTAGAAAATAATTTATTTGGGTTATAAATATTTTTTTGTTGGCAATTAGAAATATTAATAAATTTTATTATTAGTATTATTATTTATCTTGAAGGAAATAAAGGAAAATTCACATCTGCAATTAATAAATCATGTTACGGTGTAAATAATAACTAAGCAATATAATAAATGCAATATTATTAATTATTTTAATTAAATACCGTCAATAATTATTTAATAACTTTTATTTTTTTTTTGTTATTATTTTTAAAATATTAATGGTGTCATAGATGGGTTGAATTAAATAATGATTATTTTAATTGTTTTTAATATTTTTATAATTGAACAAAAACATTAAGATATATATATATGATATATTTATATATATATGTGGTATTAAGTATATATATAGTTATATATATACATGTGCTGGTTTATATATATGAATATACATATGTGTATATATATACATAACACGTGTAAATATACTGATGAATATTTATTGTTGGGATTAGATAAAATATTATTAATTATCTACATAAATTCTTTTATTGTCTCAACTTAAATAAATGTGCAAACTGTTACAGTTTTAGTCCAAATATTTAAAGCGACCTAGGGCGCGCGCGTGTGCACCCAGTTGTGGGTCTTGGTTAGCTATTAAAATTCGTTAAATGATTGCCCAGGCTTTATCAAAAATATTAGGTCGTGTCATAGTGCATCGTTTGGGTTAAAAATAATTTAAAAGAATTAAAAGAAATTAATGAAATACAAATAGAGATAAAAGTAAATATTAAAATTGATACGGTTGGAGAGAAATTAAAAATAATTAAAATGAGGTAAAGCCATTTTAATTATTTATTTCATTTCTTCCACTATTTTATTTTTATTATTTTATTTTATTATTTAATTATTTATTTTTATTTTTCCATTTTATTTATTTTCATTATTTTCTTTTCTCCTCCCTTCCTCTCTTCCCTCTCCTATGTGTGGGGCACCCGTTCTCCCTATGTGGTGACCACCACCCTCTCCCCTCTTAGGAAGACCCCCGCACCTCAGTTCGTCTTCCGTTTTCTTCACCGTCAGATGCGTTGTGAACCTCTTGGTATTTCTTATATCATGCATCAAGAATTTTGCGATCTTATTCCATATCCATTGTGCAGTTTGTCGTGGATTGATTTTTCCCTATTTCGGGGGTTTTCTAAAATCCTCTGTTTTCATCTGTTTTTGGTCAAATCAAAGTCTACCGCAGATCATAGGATCATCTACATCTATAAGGTTGGGTGTGTACTCTCTTTCCCTCTACTTCATTGTGATTTATAAAAATGCCATGTTGTGTCGTTAGTCAGTGCCTACCGGCTTTTTTGAAAATTCACCCTATTTCTTTAATTTAATTATTTCTCCTAATTGTTCTAAACCTATTCTTCATAAATTAAATTAATTAATTTTTTGAAATGTGGTCAGACTCCCCTTTGGTTGTGCCGACATGGATGGTATAAATTCTATTAGCTTGGGTATTTAATTCATTTAACTGCTTGTGTTACACAACCTTTTTCTTATTGTGTTTAATTTAAACAATTATTTCAGAATAATTATGAACCTTGAGTTGATGGATCATTGGTAGTTGTTTGTGCTGAACTATTTATTTATTTAAATTTGCATGTCCAGGCATTTAAATTAATTAACTACATGTGTCGTGCTGCCTATTTTTGTTGTGTTGAATTTAAATAAATAATTTAGATTAATTATGAATAGTGGATTGTTGGAGTCATGGTAGTTGGTTGTGCTGAATTATTTATTTATTTAAAAGTGAATTTATATTCTTATTTTGATGAAATATCATTCCTCTTTAATATTGTTATGCTACAATATTTAATTGGTACCTTGTGATGCACTGGTGTATCTGTTTAGTTTTAAAGCTCTAATTTCATATGTTGATGTCATATCTTCTACTGTGAAGACATTCATTCAATTTAGGGTGGGGAAAGAAGGTGGGCACCGTATTAAAGGCCATGTTAAGACCCTCTGTTCCTGATGGTTTCCACTACGTGAAGGGGGGGCAGTGTCATTGGGTTTTCCAGACCGTGACTTCCCCGAGCATTCTAATAATTATGAGTGAAACTGGTTCCAAAAGGGCCCATTGAGATGGATTCATTGGAAATGTGGCTAAGCTATCCTCAGGATGATACTCGACCCCTTTTTGCGAGATCGGGACAGACTCAGGGAAAATCCATGCCTCGAGCAATGCTTGGTATTTTGAAATATTTCCTTGGATGGGCTCAGTGGTATTGTATAATTGAAGGATTTTTCATAGGGATACCTTCGGGATGGGCTCGAACTCCAACTCTCAACTTGAAGATTAATAATGATGCATTAATGGTTTATATTAATTTCTTTGTTAGTATCTTGAGATTTGAGATAATTTCTGGTATATTGATGCACACCTGGTTAACACATGACTAAGACCCCATGTAAAAGAACAAGCTTGGGGTTAGGCATCTTCCTTGTTTTACGTTACTCCTCTAGGAATTATATGTACGCATATGAATATTCTACTTACATGTACTTTTTTCATACTTATGGATTAGGATGAAGAAGGTGATTAAGAACGAGTGCCGCTTGCAACCCGGGTAGAGTTATTTATTCCATTGAACTTAACAGATTATCTGAAATTTTTATATAATGGCACACTGCATTTTATCATTGCACAAAATTGAAAGGATTACACACCTTGGGTGCCAGCCTACATGGATTTTATCCCACACCCTGCTCGGCTGTCATTGACACCTGAGTAGATTATATGCTTGTGGGTATTGACAAAGGGAAGTGTGCTGCTTCCGATGATTGATTGTTTCTTACTGCATAGGATGGAGACTAGGGGAAGAGGAACAATCCATGTTTGTGATACTGTTTTCACACTTTGTGACTTTTCATTTCAGTTGATAGCATTCTTGATTTTCTATTTTCCATTCTTTCAATTTAGACAGACTTCATAACATGACATCATTTTTGTATGTGGTTTTATTTTTGAGCTTCGTCACTTGATTCTTATTTAGTTGGATTATCCATACTGCTTCTACTGTAGTTTATTCTTTTATAAGCTTCCACTATTTATTATTATTTTTTGTTTACTTGCGATGTATATTACCTATTACCTATTATGGAATAGTCTCCTCCACGTAAATGTTAAAAAGGTCATTGCTGCAAGTCGGTAGCCTCTGGTGTTCGGGGAGATGCGCTTGAGGTCATGTGATGCACCGGCCCGACCATCGTCTTAGAGGTGTTCTAGGTCGGGATGTTACAATGTGGTATCAGAGGTGGTATTTTTTTTCATTTGTCTTACTATTTTGGGATAGTAGACAGGAGTCTAGGAATGTGTCTGCACATTTTTAGTAGTCGTGCTTGGAACTGATCACCCCATGTACGGGAACTGACTAAGTGGTGAGGGTTGGGATTTTTGTTCATACTTTTCGATGTTACAATTGACATGATTTCACCTCGAGTGATTTGATGTAATTTCTGTTTCTTATGAATTTATAAAATTTATGATATTTTACACTTGGCCTATTAATGTAAGGATGAAGCATCGCTTGAATCATAATAAGCACCTAGGAATTCAAATGACATACCTTGTGCCACACCATGTAGTTTCATTTTAGGCTTCCGGTTGATTCAAATTGTGTGCCTTGAATGCATGCCATGCCTATTTTTAGAATTCCTTTTTAGATACCATGTTTCAATGATATATTTAGCATTCTAGCCTATTTTCATGCTACCTGTTTAATACCATGTTTGTCTTATATCATGATTCTATGATTATTAGCAAGTCTCTGTGATTAAAATGTTATGTTTCTGTGATTACAACTTGTCTCTCTCTGTTAGCCTCTTTTAGTGACCTGATAGCTTGTTTTTTATGTAATTGGATACTTTGAAAAATTTTATTAGTTGCCTTTAACGGGAATCCAAATTCCAAAAAACAATTAGGTGTTTAGAAGATTTATAGGTTGATAGTAACCCATATATCTAGGATGATGTGTGTTTGAGAATTTTATAATTTCAAATGAGTTGGTTAACTATGTAAAGGAAAAACTAAGACCATGTAGGCTAGTTGGTGCATGTTAATTATGAGATAACCTAGTATGGGTGTTGTAACTCATAATAATTAAACAATTGTTTTTTTGGGGTAGCATTCTAATGAAGCTAGGCCGGCTTAGTGGGACCCTTATAGGTTTTCTTATCGTCTGGAATGGATTTTATGTGATAGATTTCATAATTAGGGACGGGATGTCAATTAATGTAAATATATTAAAATTAGTTTTATAAAACATGCATGTTTTTTCCGTTAGGTGTCGGTTAAGATCAAATACCTTGTCTTTTGTTTTGAGAAATGGTACTTGATGTTTTTATTGAATCATTGGACGATTAAAGATTAAGTGTAATTAAATATAAATGGCCTTGATATGGAACCTTAAGCACTGTTATCGGTTTATGAAACTGGTATAAGGGTAGTTTGAGTTTCTCCATGAGTTTCTTTGGAATGGAACCTTTCGCATGTCACTGTCCCTAGTCGAACCCATTTCATAAAATAACACCCTTGTTCGAACGGGTGGTCAAGTTTTCTTTTACTTTTGTTACATGATTGATCAATGAGTAATGATCATTTTCTATCATGTTAAGAATGCCTTAAGAATAGTCAGTTCCTTTAGAGCTCGCTTGACCTAATCTTCTCCATAGCAGTGGATGACTCAGTACGTCATCATCTGAGTTAAAAGTCATATTGCTTCTATATAACCTCTAGATTGTATGTGTTCACGTACGCGGTTTCTTCGAGTTCTTAATGTTGTGATGAACTGGATGAATTCAGTTTAATATTCTAGTCTTTCCCTGTTAAATACAATTTGGGTCATCTATGTAGTATAATGACTTATCTGTTAAATGAATCAAGTTTGTCCCAATGCTCGAGATAACTTCTAGAGACTCAGGTGTTTTGAATCACCGGTCAGTTTAGTTGGGATTTTATGCTAGTTTTTCAAATGATTCCCTTCGGGTAATCTCTAAATCCTCTTAGTTTACTCTCCCTTAAGTGACGAGCATGTCCCCTATCTTGACTTAGTCCTTGATACACTAAGAGAGAATCAGTATTATTCTATGCTAAAGATTTAAACGTTTTTGGGCTTGTTTAGGGTGGTTTTCTTAGTGTTTCATGCTGAAACATCATTCTTATCAAAGATTTGGTTAGTCTGAAGTGACCCATAGATTTCCATGTAGGAATTCTATGGATGAACTCATGTAAACCATCTGTTTCTTCTATCTTGAAATTCAGGCCGATTCCACTCTAGGATTGGTCAATGTCTTAATATGGGAATATTTCCCTTGTACCAATGTCTCACTTGTAAACATGATGTTTAGACTACCTTGAGTTAGTTACTTTCACTCATGTTATGCCAATATGAGGTTACCCGATACTTGTAATCGAGCTTGGTGATGCCTACATCAAAGAATGTCACCAGCATTCTAGTATGAATTTCTATGGATGTGTTGGTGGGGAATCCAAGATACCTTCGAAGAAGACATCAAAGGTCAGTCCCTAAAATGATGGTCGTCTAAGCTGAGAATCTACTTATATGGTCAGTCAGAGTGGCTCGACTAGTTTTTTCTCTTGTTCAATGAAGTTGTTAGTAAAGGACCTTTTTCCGGCATGCTATTAGGTTAGATGAGTATGGTTTGTGTCGACTTGGTCTTTTCTTAAAAATATGGTTTGTTTTTGGCTTTAAGGGTGATGGGGAATCGACTGTTTTATCTGTTTCTGAAATCACATGAGAATCCTCGCTAGAATGCTTAAGGGTGTGCCTTGTTCGAAATTTTGATGCTGGAAGGTGTCATGACTCCGAATGTTTCCTCTTTCTAACAGTAAAACCAATTGTGGGAAGTAACATTGGCCAGAAGTTAATGAGATCATGACATGGTCATGTCTCTAGAAAAAAGGGCTAGCATAAGTACTATCTCGGTGTTTTAGTTGGAGAATGAGTGTTCGCTCGTATCTTAATGGCTTATGTTCCAATTTTCTATCCAGTGTTTGAGCATGTGTTTGGTGTTTAGGAGCCCAAGGTGACCTTTTATATGAGACGGTGTGACCCTATAGATCGGGTGAGAGTTACTTTTTTCCCGAATTCTTCTTGGGGATGAGAAGTTCCATGTTGTGAAGGTTGTAACGTTCTGTGTTTTGACCAGATGAAAAAACATAGGAAATAATTTTTTTTCATTAATAGGGCAGTATGGTTTTAAAACACGCATCCGAACTTTTTATTCTGATAGTCGACACTACAACATTGATAGAATAAAAATATTGTGTTTATTTTATTAATACACTTGTTTGTTTCTTTTCAAAAAAAAAATTAAATAACTCTTAAACGGTGCATTGTATGGGAAATTTGAGGCCATGGTTAGTTCTGGAACACTGGGTTTAACCTATCAAGTGTATAACTTTGATTCACATGTGGGGTTTGGCACCCACGCACATGAGAATTCCATAGTTATTTTTAATTAATTAATTATTCCGTTTTTATATAATAATTAATTAATTTCTCACAAACGGTGCATCGAATGCGAAATCTGAGAATACCAATAGTTCTGAGAAGTGGGGATTACCCTAGGCAGAGTATAACCATTGTGAGGGTCAGACATTTGGTCATATCACACTCGAATATAATTTAGTTTGTTTATAAATATTTTTTTTGTTGGAAATTAGAAATATTAATAAATTTTATTATTAATATTATTATTTTTTTTGGAAGGCAATAAATGAAAATGAATATCCATAATTAATAAATCATGTTGCGGTGTAAATAATAACTACACCATATAATAAATGTGATATTATTAATTATTCGAATTAAATACAAATGTGCAATCAATATTTATTTAATAACTGTTATTTTTTTTATAGTTACTGTTTTTAAAATATTAATGGGTTCATTGATGGGTTGAATTAAATAATGATTATTTTAATTGTAGTTCATATTATTATATTAGAACAAAAACATGAACATTTATGTATATGATATATGTATATGATATATGTATATATATGTGTGGGATTAAATATATATAATTATATATACAAATGTGCTGGTGTATATAAATGAATATACAAATGTGTGTGTATATATATGTATACATAACAAGTGTATATATATTGGTGAATATTTATTGTTGGGGTTGGATAAAATATTTTTAATTATCTATATAAATTCTTTTAACATCTCAACTTAAATCAAAGTGCAGACCAATAGGTTTTAAGTCCAAATGTTTAAAGTGACCCAGGCCGCGTGCCTGCGCACCCAGTTACGGGTCCTGGTTAGCTATTAAAATTAATTGAATTACTGCTCAGGATTTATGTAAAATATTATGTCACTCCATAGCGTAGCGTTCAGGTTGAAAATAATTAAAAAGGATTAAAGGAAATTAATGGAATTTAAAGAGGGATAAAAAGAAATATTAAAATAGATATAGTTGAAGAGAAATAAAAATTAATTAAAATGAGGAAAACTCATTTTAATTATTTATTTCATTTCATCCACCATTTTATTTTTTTATTTTTTTATTTATCTATTTTTTATTTTTACTTTTCCTTTTTTTCCTTTACTTTTTTCTTTTCTCCTCTCTTCCTCTCCACCCTCTCATGTGCGTGGCACACGCCCTCCCCCTATGTTGTGTGCACCACCCTATCCCCTCTTTGGAAGACTGTCGCACCTCTGTTCATCATCCATTTTCTTCACCGTCAGATGCGATGTGAGCCTCTCGGTAAGGCTTATCTCACGCATCAAGAATCACGTGATCTCATTCAAAATCCTTTACACAATTCTCCATGGAAGGATTTGACCCTATTTTGTTGTTTTTCTAAAATCATCAGTTTTCTTCCATTTTAGGTCAAATAAAATCCTACCACGAATCATAGGATCATCTGCGATCTTAAATTAGGGTGTATACTCTACTTCCCTCTGGTTCTTTGTGATTTATAAAAACAAACCATTGTGTCGTCAGTCGGTGTCTACAGGTTTTGTGCAAATTCTCCCTATTTCATTAATTTAATTGTTTCTACAAATTGATTCAGCCCTATTATTCATAAATTAAATTATTTAATTTTTTTTAATGTTTTTATACTCCCCTTTGGGTGTGCCAATGTGGTCGGTATAAATTCCATTAGCCCATGTATTTAATTCATTTAACTGCATGTGTTGCACAACCATTTTTTTGTGTGTTTAATTTAAATAATTATTTAAGAATAATTATGAACCTTGAGTTGTTGGATCTTTGGTAGTTGATTGAACTAAATTATTTACTTATTTAAATATGCATGTCCGAGAATTTAATTTAATTAACTGCATGTGTTGCACAACCTATTTTTTCTGTGTTGAATTTAAATAAATAATATAGATCAATTATGAACATTGAATTGTTGGATTCTTGATAGTTGGTTGTGCTGAATTATTTATTTATTTAAAAGTGCATTTATATGGTTATGTTGATACAATATCTTAACTTGTTAATATTGTTATGCTACAATATTTAATTGGTACCCTATGTTGCATGGGTGTATCTGTTTAGTTTTCAAGATACAATTTCATATATTGATGTTATATCTACTACCGTGAAAACATTAATTAAATTCCAGGTGGGGAAAGAAGGTGGGTCCTGTATTAAGAGACACGCATGGACCCTTCGTTCTTAACGGTTACCACTACGTGCAGGGGGGCAGTGTCATTGGATTTTCCAGACAGAGACTTCCCGAGGCTTTCTAATACATATGAGTGACATCGGTTTCAAAAGGGGACATCAAAACAGATCTGTTGGCAATGTGCCTAAGCCAACCTCAGATGATACTCGACCCCTTTTTGTGGGATCAGGACAGACTCAGGGTAAGGCCATGCCTCGAGTGATACTTGGTCTTTCAAAAGATTTCCCTGAACAAGCTCAGTGGTATTGGATAATTGAGGGATGTTTCGTAGTGATAACTTCAGGACGGGCTTAGACTCCAACTCTCAACTTGAAGCTTAATAATGATGCATTAAATTGTTATGTTAATGTCACTATTAGTCTCTTATGATTTGAGATAATTTCTGATATATTGAAGCACACCAGGTTGACACATGACTCTGACCCAAAGTTAAAGAACAAGCTTGGTGGTATTCCTCTTCCTTGTTTTACCTTACTCTTCTAGGATTTATATGTATGCATACGTGACTTATTCTTATAGGTACTTCTTTTAGACTTCCAGATTTGACCGAAGTTGGTGATTAGGCACAAGTTCTTCTTGGAACCCGGGCTGAGTTTTTTATTCCATTTCACTTAATAAATTATTTAAAATTTTTAAATAATGTCACATTGCATTTTATCATTGCACGAAATGGAGTGGTTTATAATCATTGTGTGCTGGCCTACTGGGATTTTATCTCACACCCTGCTCAGGCGTTGTTGACAGGTGAGTAGATTATATGCTTGTAGGTATTGACAAAGGGAAGTGTGCTGCTTCCGATGCTTGATAGTTTCTGGCTGCTATGGATGGAGACTGGGGTTAGAGGATTGAGACTTTCTCAGGATGTTGTTTTCACACTTTGTGTTTTTTCATTTCAGTTGATAGCATGCTTGAGTTTCTGTTTTCCTTGCTTTCAGTTTAGACAGACATCATACCATGACATCATTTTTGTATCTGGTTTTATTTGTGAGCTTCACACTGGATTCTTATTCATGTTTGCTTATCCATATTGCTTTTGATATAGTTTATTCATTTATATGATTCCGCTGTTTATTATTAATTGTTGTTTACTTCCACTGTCTATTACCTATAACCTATGAGGGAATAGTCTCCCCCACGGACATGTTAAAAAGGACCTCGTAGCTAGTCAGTAGCCTCTGGCATTTGGGGAGATGTGCTTGAGGTCAAGTGACGCACCGGTTCGGCCACTGTCTTAGAGGTGAGACGGGTCGGGACATTACAAATTGAGTAATAAAATAATTCAATACATATAAATATAAATATATTTTATGATAAATATGAAATTAACATTTATTGTGTATGTAGTGCTTGCCTATCACATGAAAAGTCAAATTTGGTTCCCTAATGATAAAAATGGAGAATGGAAATGTCTTTTCATATATTTCTAGTTAATTTTTTTTATAATTGATTATTTTTATTAATATAATAAAATTTTGGTGTTATATAAAATTATTCTTATCCAAATGCTGGTGTAATTCTTGCACAAGGTGTGAAATGTCAAAATAACATATTAAAAATGGTGTCATGATATGAATGAAAATAGATATTCATAGGAATAAATATAAATTTTAAAAAAATTATTATAAAATTATTATTGTTAATAATTTATTTTTAAAATTTTAAATTTTAATGACTATCTAAAAGACTTACGTCGTGATTGTACATCATATATGAAAAAAATAAAAAATTTAATAAAAAATATTATAAATATAAAAAATTAAAAAATTTGGATGTTTTTGGTAGTAAAATGAATTTAATTTATATTTAGGAAGGATAAGTGATAATAGAAGATATTATATTTTAAATTTATTGTTTCCTTGTTATTTTTAAATTCAATTATATTGAATAGTGAAATAAATTAACTTAAATAGAATTTAATGGTTAATACTTATTTTTTAATCATTATAAAATTTAAAAAAATAATATCATGACACATATAGATATGAATGTTTTTCTAATCACATTCATGGTCCTTGTGGGAACCACCTATCATTTTTATAATTACCTCTATGACCCATAATTATTACAAAATTGTAAAAACACTATTGATTTTTTCATATAAATAGGGACTCACTTCAATAGTTTTGACAGAAATAATATTCGTTATCTCTCTCAAAAAATAAAAAAATAAATCTTTAAACACCCATACTCACATCTCCAAACTAATGGCCATATCACCAACCTCCCTAAAAAACACGTTAAGATCAATCGAGGGGAGGTGTAATAAAGGGTAAAGTAAGGTCTCTTCATCTCAAATATTCTTCTTTGAAACATATATTATTTTATACAAATATATTATTTTATGAGGTGTATCTATGAAACCTTTGAAATTTTATATCCTGAATAATGTTATATTAAATTAATTTAAAGTTTCATTTATTTTTATGTCTATCATGTGGTTATGATTCCAAATTTATCAAAGTGATAAGGGGTTTATTAACTCAATTTCTTATCATTGGGTTATATAAATTATTTACTAATTCTATTATGTTAAAGTTATTCTTGAAATGAAATTTGACCATTTTATGATTTATTTACACTTATGTTGTTTTTATTTACATTTTTTTACAAATAATATCTTTTTTTATTTATTCTCATTTCAATGATATGATCTTTGCCAGAGATATGTTCTCTATTTCAACTCCATAAACAAATATTTGATATTATGAACCATTTTATTTTTAGTATTTGAATATAATTCCAATTTTATATATTTAAAATGAATATCAATTTATTAATTATCATTAATGTTTATATTCATGTTTATTTTATATAGTAGATAAAATTTGAAAATTAACCAAGTGGTAAGAATTTAGTTTAAAATTTATTTTTTTAGTATTTAACTTATTTCTATTGAAGGAATATTATAATCTATCCTTTATAAAATCTATCATTTTTTAATCATATGAATATTTAAAGAGCCTCCATATTCTCTTGAAACATTTTATCTCTATGGATATTAAATAAATAAAATTATTAATTAAAATAAAATCTAATCTTATTTATTGTTTTAGTCAAGTATATTTTTCTTCCATGTGTATATTTTTCAATACATTTATAATCGTCATTTTTATTTACTAAATTATTTTAAATTAAAATTTTTATGATACCCTTGACTTTTTACAAGGTTTTAAAGGAATCTTTCTAATGTTTCCTAAAAGGGTCCTTTTTAACTTTCTTTATAAAAATTAAAAAGGAATATTTTTTTTAATGTACACAATATTAAAAAACATTCTCACAACCCTAACCATTTTACAATATTTAGATTCCTCTAAAATTTTTCAATGGTTTTATAATTAAACATCATTAATGAAATATTATTTAAATGATTCATATCCATTTTATTTATTTATCCAAAGGACTAGAGTTTATTACAGAAACTATATTTCAGATGAATTGACAACAATATTTTATCTCTTAATAATTTTGTAATCTTTAATACTCCATTGGATCATAATCTTTTTTAGGATAATAATTCCTTTTAAACTAAATTTTTCTTACATATACATATTCTTCATATCATGGATATGGTAATTTTCAAAACTGTAAACTATTTATATATACCATGTATTTCGATAAATGTATCTTGAATGACTGGGGAATTATTGATATTTTAAATTATTTAGACAATATAGATATTTATTTGATAATGGATATTTTATATTAATTAAATTGATTATTAAATAAACTGAATATATTGTACATGTAGTGATGGGTGGGGACTTGTTATAGATATTCCCTCAATGCATTAGTAGGTTTAATGTGACTAAACGTGTTGAGTTTTTAGTTGAGGACTTATCCATTTATATAGATGTCTTGGAAAAAGAACTCAATGGTATGTTTAATATGTACAAATTATTAATTCCATCATTATAAAATATGTTATTATTTCCTATGCAATTATTTGAATAGTTATGATATCCATGGATTAGTTTCAAGCTAATGTGATTATTTATATGGGATAAATTGATTATAATTTATTCCAATTTCATTATTATTCATGATAAAATTACTAATTAAATGAAATTTTATTTCATTTATAACCTTTCAAAATTGATTAGTACATATTTACACATGATATCTTCCACTATAAATAACCTTTACTGAGCCTTTGTGCTCGTCCATTTTTTTTCCTTTACTGGGGATATGAATAAGAAATATTTGATCAAGTTCAAGGATGAATTTTATTTTCTATTATTTTTTTATATTTTATTTCCAATGTAATTTTATGTTCAAGTATTTACCTAGTTTACAAAGACTACCATCCTATTTGGTCCTTTGGGAATTGATTTATTGTATTTAACACATATTTAATAAAAACACCATCGACTCTAAGATACTTGGGTTGGAGTATTTAAATGATATATAGTATATTATATTAAAATAATAATTATTATTCCATTAATAACTTATAAAATAACAAAATCCATCATAATATCCATCCTTGAAAGTCAGTGATGGGTAAAAAATCATCGGTTTACGAGGCGGTAATCTATATATATATGCAAGGATGATGTTTTTGTTTCCAATTTTCTTGAAAAAAAGATAAATAATGATATAAAATTAATATAATAACATATAAGTACATGTAATATAGTGATGGTATTATTTTGGAATGCTTATGATTGAATTAAATGATGTAGAAGGAGTAACAAAATAAAAATACTCGGTTGAGATGATTACCTCCTCTTTGAAGAACCTAATTTGGATCCCTCTCTAAGGACCCTAGGGATGATATTTCTAGAATAAAAGATCCTCAATAATTTATATAATGAATTTAATATTTTTTTGGGGTTGGTAAATCTATGCACATCACAAAGTGTGAGAAATATAGGAGAAGCAGTGTCCCTATATAAGAGAAGTGAGGGGGAAATTTTGGAATTACTTAAAGTATAAAATTAATAAAATTTATTTTTTTTGTTTAAGTGGAATTTTTTTGAAATATTAAAAATATATGATGGATTTATGGATAAATACCCTCATATAATAAAAAATATACATGATTAGGTGATTTTTTCCCTTATGTCATAACTTTAACTTTTCTCTATCCCTTTTAACGACTAGCACGATTGAAATGTTTTTTAATCTTTAGGGGTCTAGAAGGATAGAAAAAAAGGAAAACTAAAACAATAAGTTGCGATTTATTGGTATTATTAACCATATCCTATTCATTTTCCAAATATACTTTTTTTTGGATTTTTTGTCATTTAATGAATTATTATTTTACATAAAATAAAATTAACATCATTTTATGATTGTTGAAATAACATGACTTAAATAATATCTATATTGTAATTAATTTATAAAATTTCGACACATGACTAACACATTATATTTTTCTAAAATCTTTTTGTAATACCATAAATCAACAAAAAAACATTACATTGTATGTTTTAAAATCATTTACTCGATTTTTATACCATTTTCAAAAGCATTGTATTGACGTCGAATTAGAATTTACTGTAATTATTTCATCAGATAAATTTAAAAATAACTTAAAATCATAAAAAAATTTATTCATATTAAAAATAAGAATTTATATCCATTAATAACATGGTCTCATTACATTCAAAAAATATTATAGGTATTAAAAATAAGAATGAGGCATTTTTAAAATTTTCTTTAATAAAAGTTATATAATTGTATTTATCAATGCTATATAGAACCAAAAAGACATATTTTTTTTGAATGTAATTGTTTAATTAAATTCTTAAAAGTAAATATAGAAAACTTTATTGATATATTTTAATTCATATTTCATTGTTTTGACATCATTTTACCTATTTTACCATTATAATGACAACGAAATTTTTACTAAGGTTATTATTCATTTTGACAAAAAAAATTGAAATATATACCACATTTGTAAATGATTATTGAAAATATTTAATCTATTTTATCAAATTCCATTATCATAACTGTTATAAATTACTATTAAAAGAAACCTCCAAAACATGTTGAATTTCGTTCTAGTAAACAACATTTAAATTATAAAAATGATTTTATATGAAAATTAATTATAATATTTATTTAAATTATGATAATTGTATTATTTTAAATCAAAATTTTAAAAATAAATTTTTAAAACCAATTACATAAAAATTGGGACTTTGTAAATACATGAAATGAAAATATAGTTTTATATAAATTTTGTATTTTTTATTTTTCACTAAAAAACAATAGTTTTTTTGAAAACCACAAAAATTCACTCTAAAATAATTTTGATAATATATTTTTAAAAATTATGTCCTTTTTATCAAATAAAAATTATAGTTTTTTTATAAATTAATTAAAATATTTTTAAAATTTTAAATAAAACCGTTTTTGATGATACTTTATTTTTGAATCATAAAATGACTCATAATAATTGAGTATTTATTACCTGAGAATTAATTAATACATTTTTATTGAGATGAAACTCTATATATTCTTTTTATAATTTGGTTAGTTTTATTCATATGTTCCAATTTAATGACTAGATTATAATGGTCATTTTTAAATAACAATATTTCATAATTCTTCTAAGTGATGTGCTGCATGTCATGTACGCTATTGAATATAATATTATTTTTAAAATATTGAGTTTATTACACATCAAATAATTTTGAAACCAAATGTATTATTACTCATCAAAATTTATAGTTATTAATGTGTCTTGGGATATAAGTAACTATTAAAAAATGAAACAAAAACAGAAATGGGTAAGAACAGATCTATAGTTACCAACTCAAAAACACATTAAAAATGTAAGAAACTAAAAATTGTGATAGAATTTAACAGGGATTTAGTTAAGGTATTTTAATTGAACATAAACTACGATATTAAAATATAAATAAATATAAATAAGTTTATTTGTGTTATGATAATAAGATGAAACTTCTATAAACATTACCCTCCAAATTTCCAAAAACAATTATGAAATTGAAATTAAGAAAATAGGGAAATGATGGAGAAATAAGAGAGTATGATTGGTATGTATGCTTAAAAATAAAGTGTATACAATCCTAAAATATGTACAATAAGGTATTTTTTATGATAAATATCATTCCTTTACTACTAAAAATGATAACACCTTTAATGTAAGTGGAGACACATATTTATAGGGAAGTGGAGTGGTTGGTTTTCCCTCCAAATCATAACATAAAATGTATATTACCTTTTTATCACTAAGATTGTAAAAAATATAAAAAATCAACTAAATAGTTTTTCACATACCTATTAAGGATTCAACCATAATATGTCAATACAATTTGTTACCTTTATTTAAATATTTGTCCAACATATAATATTTGAATTTGCTATCCTGAAAGACTATTCATATTCAAATATTCTATTATATAAAGTATTTATAACATAGGAATGAAATGAATAATTTTTTCTAAAATTTAATTAAATATTTTATATGTCATTCTGTCTTTCTGTAAAAACATTTAGCTCATATTAACCATTATATTTAGAGATATGGTCATATTATTAACAATGGTCCAAATAATTGATAAACTCCTAAATCATCATTTAATGATTTGGTTATTCAAAATAATTGAATACATAAACCATGATCTCTGGAAAAATTACATCCTCTTATTTTCATTTCATCAATGGACTTTCAATATGATTGATATTTTTTATTTTTCATGGTAAAAAAATAAAAAACTGGTATAGGGTCCATGAAAAAAATACTATATATTCTTCCATGATTTAAATGGACATGCAAATGACCCACATAGCTCATGACTTAGTTAAATTATATGTGGAAACATATTCCATTAATAAAAAGCTATAATCACCTAATTTTAGTTGGAATATAAAAATTTATGATCAATACACAAAAATAATATTAAAATAATTAATTAAGACAATGCTGTAAAATTGTTTTTCAATATTTAATGATTAAAATTTCATGAAAATATTCATCTTTTATGATTAAATAATTATGGGTAGTTTTTAAAATTGAGGAATTAAAATGAAATATCACTTCCCACAATTAAATTTGGATGATTTATAAGAATTATTGTGGGTTCCAATGTACTTCCAGTGGCCTACCAAGGTTCCTCTGACCACTTATTAGACATAAGTTGGGGTGGCCAGTGATGACTACCTCATCCACCAGAACACTAATGGACTCCATAGAATTTTAAATGGATTAAGTTACAGCCAAAGAACTCTATATTTTTTATATCATGCATAAAAATTAATTTTTGGTCTTTTCCATCCCGAAAAATATCTCCAAAACATCCATTTAAACATTTAAAAAACATCTATAAATTACAATCACCAATAAAAAATAAAAAAATAAAACAACCATCCTCTTTGCATCCTAAAATTATCAGACTCCATAAACACACTTCTACACGGGTTGCTTCATTATATCATCAACTAAGTCAAGCTTTGATGCTCTAATGATATCCACCATTCATTATTTTTCTTCACAAAACTGATAAAGAGAAATCCTTATCAAATGTGTTGAAAAATTTCACTCTAGAAGAAACATCACAATAGTGAATAATTTCTTTAAATAGTATCATGACTAGATAAAATCCAATATATATATATTTTTCATGACCCATCTTCTAGAATCATCCTCTTATTTCAATGATTATTCATGAATCACATTCATCTCTCACAATGAGATGTATTTTTCAATTATTCTCTCTATTAATTTATTTCTTATCTATTTAAAACATAATTCAATAAGTACCACACTTCTTATTTATTAGATTAGACCACATAAAAATATAATTAAATTATAATATATAATATCCAAGACATTGTTAATGAAATATATGAGTTATCAAAATCCACCAAATTAATTAAAAGTGTCCCACACATCTATATCTAGTGAAAAACATTAAACCATGTCAAGTTAGCTTCTCAAAACACAATCCATGATATCTTCAGGTGATTAAAATATTTATGTTATCTAAATTTACAAAATAATATTGTGTATCTAAGAATATTATGTCATAGTTTATTGGAATATCATATAATCCAAAAAACCATGGTTTGATAATTACCTCATGATATGAAGATTAGAAATAAATTATTGGATTATGGAACATGATAAATGTTTTTAAATAAGAATTTTTTTTTCAATAAATGTATCATAAGGAACATGATTCATCATGTATGTTTTTTATTCATCATATATATCACATGTAAATAATTTATGAATGAAAAAAATAAATGAAATATTACCTTACTTCTTTTTGTGATCCGGACGTAGTACACTCAATGTCAGATTATCAAAGTTTAAGTGATCTCTGTTAGGATTCCAATATATCATCCTAACATGATCTGTAATCTCCTATTTTTTTGTATATGAATATTTACCACTATAACATGTCTTAAAATGAAATTTTATCCATCGACATGGATCATACCACCAAAATTAGTTTAAAAAAGTTGAATAAATTGTAGCGACTAGGGTTTTTGGCCCTGTCAGACTTTGGAATATTTCTACGAATAATTCCAGAGCTAGGCGCGAAGACGGCGTGCGATTCTGAGGCCCGGTGTGCCCGGAATTAATTTTATAAAAATATTAAGTTTTTTTTATACTATGCACGTGGCGGGGGTGTGATATCTCCTAAACGGTAGCTCGGAACGGGAATCTGAGGGCACAGTTGCGTTCGGAACGTGCCGTTTACCCTAGGCGGGGTGTAAACTTTGCGGGCGCGGGCCTGCGGTGAGAAACGCCACTAGGGGCATTTCCGTAAATAAGTGGCAAGTTTGTGTGCGAGCGTCGGCTCAAATAACTTATGAACGGAGTCTCGGATGAAAAATATGAGACCGCCGTTGCGTTCAGAACGGCGCGTTTACCCTAGGGGTGACCTTACTTTTGTTCGCATCGGGCGTCGGGTCCGAGGCTGGTTTGGCACCGGCGGGCGGCTGATATAAATATCAGCGCCCCCCCCCCCCCCTTTCAGTGTTCTTCGCCGTTCTTCGTCGTTCTTCGCCGCCACTCTGCCGAATCGAGCAAACGGAGCGCCCACGAGCTCAGAATTCGACGGCGGACGTTCCAGGAGTGCGCAGCGGAAGCTTTGAAGCGCGGATCTGAGGCAGAACGTCAACGTTTCGCCCGCGAGGTAGGCGGTTTGA
Source organism: Viscum album (assembly GCA_963277665.1). Lineage (NCBI taxonomy): Eukaryota > Viridiplantae > Streptophyta > Magnoliopsida > Santalales > Viscaceae > Viscum > Viscum album. The sequence continues at coordinate 676,792,108 of OY728123.1, forward strand.
GTTTTAATCCCCGATCCCGTTTTTTGCTGCGTTTTTCTGCAAATTGAAGCCGAAGCAGTGTAGATCGGGTCCCGGGGGTCGCGTAGACGCCTCCGGATCGCAAAACGGACCACCGCGGTGCTCCCGGCGGTCCGCGGAAGATCCGCCGGCGCGGCACCGGCGCGGCGGCGCCGGCGCCGGCGGTTTCCGGCGGCCCAGCGCGGCGGCGCGCGGCGGAGCCGCGGCGGCCGGCGGCCCAGCGCGGCGGCGCGCGTCGGAGCCGCGGCGGCCGGCCGCCCAGCGCGGCGGCCCGCGGCGGAGCCGCGGTGGCGCGCGGCGGAGCGCCGCCGGCCAGGGCGGGCCGGCGGCGGCGGCCGGTCCAGGCCGGCCGGACCGGCCGGTCGGGGCCGGTCCGGCCTTTTTTTTCGCATACGGGGGTCTTTAAACCTCCGTATCTTGCACCTCGGGAGTCGGATTCGCGTGCCGTTTGCGGCGACGTGACCCTGACGACGAGGCGAACCCTCCGGTATGGGTTCGAGGGTTTAAAGGTTCGGGATCGTGGCCCGGGAGCGAGAAACGTCGTATAAAATTATATTATTCTATTATTTTACGACTTCGGGCCGTTGTAACTTCTACCCAGAGCGTCTGATTGACGTGCCGTCAGTGGCGTTGAGACCCTGATGGTACGACGGACTTTTTGAGATGGTTTCCGGGTGTTGGGTTTGCGAATGGGGTGCGGGCCCCACGAGGCCGGGTTTTGGCGTTTGTGGAGAAACGCAGCTTTTGCACCAGGAGTCTGATTTTGGCTGATGAATAGTCGATCCTGTGTGTTTTTCCGAGAGGATCGCAATGGTGCGTTCCGTTCGACGAGTTTCGGAATCCAGGTGTGGGCCCAACCCGAGCTGGCCTTCGGTGAATAGTACCTTTTTCACCGGGTATCCGTCTTGGGCGAGCGAGTAGTCGATTCCGCTTGTTTTTTCGAGGGGATCATCGTGGTGTGATCCGCTCGATGGGTTTCGGGATCGTTGTGTGGGCCCCGCACGAGCTAGCTGCGGTGAATAGTGTCTTTTTCACCGGTGCTCCGTTTCGGGCGAGTAAACAGCCTATCCTGCGTGTTTTTCCGCGTGGAACGCGATGGTGGCCTCTGTTTTGGCTTCGGAGGTGCGCAGTGTGGCTTGGGGGCGAGTCGCTCGGGTTAGCGACGTTTGGACCAGCAGTGGTTGAGGGTTCTCCCTTGGTTCGTTCCTACGAGGGTTCGTGTGGTATCACAACCTTCGTATGGGTTGTGATCCTCTCGATGGGATGTTTAAACTGTTAGAGTTGTGGTATCCCTCCGGTGGGCCCAGAGTGGATCCTCTAGCATCTTTACCCTAGATCGGGTTCTTGGTATCGCTGTGACCGCTTATTCACGGGCAGCGATCCCCTATCTAGCAGGTTAACCCCGTAGGGTTTGTGGCATCATCGGGAATATGATCCCCTACGCGGTGGGTCGTGCACAGTAGGGTTGTGGCATCGTCGGGTTTACGATCCCCTACTCAGCATGATGTTTATAGTAGGGTTGCGGTATCGTTGGTTATACGATCCCCTACTCAGCGCTTGATGTCGGTAGGGTTGCGGTATCGTTGGTTATGCGATCCCCTACTCAGCGCGTGGTTCCGGTAGGGTTGTGGCATCGTCGGTTCGATCCCCTACATCGCGAGTTATACCAGATAGGGTTCCGGCATCGTCGTGACCATCTTTATATGGACGATGATCCTCTATCTGAGTGTGAAGCTTCTGTCAAGCGCCAGATCGGGTTGTGGCATCCCCCAGCGGATCCTGGGTGTGATCCCCTATCTGTGAAATCTACGTATGCCGGATCGGGTCGTGGTATCCCCCAACGGACCCTGGGAGTGATCCCCTATCTGTGAGCTACATATACCGGAGTGGGTCTTGGTATCCCCTAGCGGACCCTAGCGGCGATCCCCTATCCGAGAAGTTTGGTGGTTATGGTGTTCCGGTGATGTTTCCTCAGTGATGCTATCCGATGAGCGTGGTATCACGGGTGAGCGTCTGAGATGTTTGCGAGTATCCCGATGGAGTGTATCTCTCGGATGAGTGTCATCTGGTATGACAGTGTTCGTGGTGTACTCTCCTGGTTGGGACAGTTGCTGGTGATGAGGTCGGTACCTCTTGTGGCTTTGTGGCGTGAGCTGTGTATATCTGGATTGTTCAAGGTGTATGTATGGGCATACACCTGAGCTGAGCTGAGCTGACTAGTTGTGTTTAGCCGAGGATGGTCACGGGATGGAGTTTCTCTCTCGTCTGGGTTCCCTCTGGCTGGGATGAGCGGACTGTTGCCTTCAGTTGCTCCCTTGGGTTTTGGGTTTTTGGGGTGCCTACTGAGTATGTTTATACTCACCCCTGCACGGGCTTTGCCCGCACATGTTTGTGTCTTGTGCAGACCACATGCCTTTTGACGGAGTCCCAGGAGGACCCGGAGCAGGCGGAGCTTTGTGAGCGAGTTGACCGGGGTGTTTACCGGAGCTGTGCCGAGCGAGATTTCCAGAGGGTGTTTGTGGCAGCGTTCCCCTTCTTCAGAGCAGGTTGGACGCGCTTTGTAGTTTCCTTTTGGTGGGACCTGTTTTGCCCTTGTACTTTTGCTGTTGCACTCTGGTTTGGGATAGTTTGTATGCATGCATTTACTTTTCAGTTTCTATATCTCTGCACTGTTGCATGGAGGTGTTTGTGGGTGCGTGTGTACAGGTACCTTAGGCTAATGCCTCCCATGTGTGTGATAGCCTACTCGGCGCTAGTCGCCAGCCCCTGGCCTATTGGAGGCGGGCTTGGGGAGTCGCGGCTCGAGCCCCGTTGGGTCGGGTCGTGACAAAGTGGTATCAGAGGAGGTTCCACCTTTGGGATCTCAGAGCGTAGCTGGTCTAGCTGTGAGTTGGTTTGGGTTGCATAGCGGCAGTGTTAGGATGTTTCGAGTTCGACTTTCAGGCCAGGGACTCCAGTGTTGGTGCGGCGGCCGACGTATCCATACACCAGGACTCTGATAACCTGCCTTTTGACTCGGGACATTCGTACACTGGTCGCGGGGACATAATGGTACATTCATCATGTAGGACTGGGTTTTGGGTTTTCCTTGTCCTTCTTGAGTCAGCTCTCCAGATATACTCTTTGACTGTGGTGTGTCTTGAATGTATTTCAGGATGCCTCCACGACGACAGCCAGCGAGGCTTCCGCAGCAGGATTGTACTGATGACCCGCCTCGTGTAGTGGCTGTGGAGCAGGGCGCAGGTTCTGAGGTTGCACCTCCAGGTGGTCTGCCAGTTGAGCCACCACCTGTTGAGCAGCTGGTTGTGCCGGCGGTGTAGGACGAGGTTGCACGCAGGCTGAGTGCGCTACTCGAGTTCCAGAGGCAGCGACCTCTGAGGTTCCGGGGTGATCCAGACCCCGAGGCATCTGATGACTGGCTTGAGGCAGTCACCCGAGTTTTCCGCCTAGTGAGGACACCTCCAGATCAGATGGTGGTCCTAGCGGCGAGCCTTCTGCATGGTTCTGCCGGGCGATGGTGGAGTCTGGTGACGCAGTCCCATGACGAGGAGACGCTCACGTGGGCAGAGTTTGAGCAGCTCTTCAGGGAGGAGTTCTATCCGGTGACACTGAGGTCAGTGCGGATCCAAGAGCTTCTACAGCTTCGACAGGAGAGCCTGACTGTGTCGGAGTACTCAGCGAGGTTTACAGACCTGTCACGCTACTCCCTGGATATGGTTCGAGACCCGTTCTTTAGGGCTCGGACCTTCGAGCAGGGCTTACGTAGGGATATTCGAGGAGGTGTGGTTTCCTTGTGCCTTCCCACCTATGCTGGAGTGCTGGAGCGAGCGCTGGTGGTGGAGAGCTTTCTGGCCGAGCAGATCTCGCGTGTTAGTGCTGGGCACTCGAGAGCTGAGACTTCGTCGGTCGGATCGGAATCTGGTAGCCGACGTCAGACTCAGGGGTCTGGACGTGGCCGACGATACAGGAGGCGACCCCAGGATGGAGGATCTGAGCCTTGGGGATCACAGGGCTCGCAGGCCAGTTTTGGTCAGCCGCAGGAGAGGCGGTGTTACGCTTGCGATGGTCGGGGACATCTTGCTAGAGATTGTCCCACCCGACATGCTGCTGAGAGGGAGCCGGTCGATGGACCACCTTGGCAGAGGCAGCGTCTCGAGCAAGGAGGTCTGCAGGGCGGCGGACGTGGCGGCGGAGCTGGTGCAGCGGGAGGCGGTGGTAGGCAGTACCAGTTGCCACCACCCCCACCCCCAGGTGGTCCACGCCAAGCTCAGGGAGCTGGTGGTCAAGGGCGAGGACAGCTGCATACCCTGGAGGCTGTTGACCCAGAGGCACCGCAGATGGATAGAGGTACGCCTTGTGTCTTTTCTACTTACTACAGTAGTTTGTCAGACACTGTTTAGCGGTACTCTTTCCTTTCGTTTCTTGCTCGAGTTTTGTTCAGGGCGTTGGTAAGACCCTGAGTGGTTGTTGCTGGTGAGCTCGCCGGTGTGTGAGACCCAGTTGAGAGTTCAGTCGCTTTCCTTGTGCTTGGGGCTTTTCGGGGACGAAAAGTTCTAAGGGGGGGAGGATGTAGAGACTCGGGTTTTTGGCCCTCTCAGACTTTGGAATATTTCTACGAATAATTCCAGAGCTAGGCGCGAAGACGGCGTGCGATTCTGAGGCCCGGTGTGCCCGGAATTAATTTTATAAAAATATTAAGTTTTTTTTATACTATGCACGTGGCGGGAGTGTGATATCTCCTAAACGGTAGCTCAGAACGGGAATCTGAGGCACAGTTGCGTTCGGAACGTGCCGTTTACCCTAGGCGGGGTGTAAACTTTGCGGGCGCGGGCCTGCGGTGAGAAACGCCACCAGGGGCGTTTCCGTAAATAAGTGGCAAGTTTGTGTGCGAGCGTCGGCTCAAATAACTTATGAACGGAGTCTCGGATGAAAAATCTGAGACCGCCGTTGCGTTCAGAACGGCGCGTTTACCCTAGGGGTGACCTTACTTTTGTTCGCATCGGGCGTCGGGTCCGAGGCTGGTTTGGCGCCGGCGGGCGGCTGATATAAATATCAGCGCCCCCCCCCCCCCCCCCCTTTTATTGTTCTTCGCCGTTCTTCGTCGTTCTTCGCCGCCACTCTGCCGAATCGAGCAAACGGAGCGCCCACGAGCTCAGAATTCGACGGCGGACGTTCCAGGAGCGCGCAGAGGAAGCTTTGAAGCGCGGATCTGAGGCAGAACGTCGGCGTTTCGCCCGCGAGGTAGGCGGTTTGAGTTTTAATCCCCGATCCCGTTTTTGCTGCGTTTTTCTGGAAATTGAAGCCGAAGCAGTGTAGATCGGGTCCCGGGGGTCGCGTAGACGCCTCCGGATTGCAGAACGGACCACCGGGGTGCTCCCGGCGGTCCGCGGCGAAGCCGCGGCCGCCGGCGGCCCAGCGCGGTGGCGCGCGGCGGAGCCGCGGCGGAGCCGCGGTGGCGCGCGGCGGAGCGCCGCCGGCCAGGGCGGGCCGGCGGCGGCGGCCGGTCCGGCCTTTTTTTTCGCATACGGGGGTCTTTAAACCTCCGTATCTTGCACCTCGGGAGTCGGATTCGCGTGCCGTTTGCGGCGACGTGACCCTGACGACGAGGCGAACCCTCCGGTATGGGTTCGAGGGTTTAAAGGTTCGGGATCGTGGCCCGGGAGCGAGAAACGTCGTATAAAATTATATTATTCTATTATTTTACGACTTCGGGCCGTTGTAACTTCTACCCGGAGCGTCTGATTGACGTGCCGTCAGTGGCGTTGAGACCCTGATGGTACGACGGACTTTTTGAGATGGTTTCCGGGTGTTGGGTTTGCGAACGGGGTGCGGGCCCCACGAGGCCGGGTTTTGGCGTTTGTGGAGAAACGCACCTTTTGCACCAGGAGTCTGATTTTGGCTGATGAATAGTCGATCCTGTGTGTTTTTCCGAGAGGATCGCAATGGTGCGTTCCGTTCGACGAGTTTCGGAATCCAGGTGTGGGACCCACCCGATCTCGCCTTCGGTGAATAGTACCTTTTTCACCGGGTGTCCGTCTTGGGCGAGCGAGTAGTCGATTCCGCTTGTTTTTTCGAGGGGATCGTCGTGGTGTGATCCGCTCGATGGGTTTCGGGATCGTTGTGTGGGCCCCGCACGAGCTAGCTGCGGTGAATAGTGTCTTTTTCACCGGTGCTCCGTTTCGGGCGAGTAAACAGCCTATCATGCGTGTTTTTCCGCGTGGAACGCGATGGTGGCCTCTGTTTTGGCTTCGGAGGTGCGCAGTGTGTCTTGGGGGCGAGTCGCTCGGGTTAGCGACGTTTGGACCAGCAGTGGTTGAGGGTTCTCCCTTGGTTCGTTCCTACGAGGGTTCGTGTGGTATCACAACCTTCGTATGGGTTGTGATCCTCTCGATGGGATGTTTAAACTGTTAGAGTTGTGGTATCCCTCCGGTGGGCCCGAAGTGGATCCTCTAGCATCTTTACCCTAGATCGGGTTCTTGGTATCGCTGTGACCGCTTATTCACGGGCAGCGATCCCCTATCTAGCAGGTTAACCCCGCAGGGTTTGTGGCATCATCGGGAATATGATCCCCTACGCGGTGGGTCGTGCACAGTAGGGTTGTGGCATCGTCGGGTTTACGATCCCCTACTCAGCATGATGTTTATAGTAGGGTTGCGGTATCGTTGGTTATACGATCCCCTACTCAGCGGTTGATGTCGGTAGGGTTGCGGTATCGTTGGTTAGGCGATCCCCTACTCAGCGCGTGGTTCCGGTAGGGTTGTGGCATCGTCGGTTCGATCCCCTACATCGCGAGTTATACCAGATAGGGTTCCAGCATCGTCGTGACCATCTTTATATGGACGATGATCCTCTATCTGAGTGTGAAGCTTCTGTCAAGCGCCAGATCGGGTTGTGGCATCCCCCAGCGGATCCTGGGTGTGATCCCCTATCTGTGAAATCTACGTATGCCGGATCGGGTCGTGGTATCCCCCAACGGACCCTGGGAGTGATCCCCTATCTGTGAGCTACGTATACCGGAGTGGGTCTTGGTATCCCCTAGCAGACCCTAGCGGCGATCCCCTATCCGAGAAGTTTGGTGGTTATGGTGTTCCGGTGATGTTTCCTCAGTGATGCTATCCGATGAGCGTGGTCTCACGGGTGAGCGTCTGAGATGTTTGCGAGTATCCCGATGGAGTGTATCTCTCGGATCAGTGTCATCTGGTATGACAGTGTTCGTGGTGTACTCTCCTGGTTGGGACAGTTGCTGGTGATGAGGTCGGTACCTCTTGTGGCTTTGTGGCGTGAACTGTGTATATCTGGATTGTTCAAGGTGTATGTATGGGCATACACCTGAGCTGAGCTGAGCTGACTAGTTGTGTTTAGCCGAGGATGGTCACGGGATGGAGTTTCTCTCTCGTCTGGGTTCCCTCTGGCTGGGTTGAGCGGACTGTTGCCTTCAGTTTCTCCCTTGGGTTTTGGGTTTTTGGGGTGCCTACTGAGTATGTTTATACTCACCCCTGCACGGGCTTTGCCCGCACATGTTTGTGTCTTGTGCAGACCACAGGCCTTTTGACGGAGTCCCAGGAGGACCCGGAGCAGGCGGAGCTTTGTGAGCGAGTTGACCGGGGTGTTTACCGGAGCTGTGCCGAGCGAGATTTCCAGCGGGTGTTTGTGGCAGCGTTCCCCTTCTTCAGAGCAGGTTGGAGGCGCTTTGTAGTTTCCTTTTGGTGGGCCCTGTTTTGCCCTTGTACTTTTGATGTTGCACTCTGGTTTGGGATAGTTTGTATGCATGCATTTACTTTTCAGTTTCTATATCTCTGCACTGTTGCATGGAGGTGTTTGTGGGTGCGTGTGTACAGGTACCTTAGGCTAATGCCTCCCATGTGTGTGATAGCCTACTCGGCGCTAGTCGCCAGCCCCTGGCCTATTGGAGGCGGGCTTGGGGAGTCGCGGCTCGAGCCCCGTTGGGTCGGGTCGTGACATAAATAATATCAATTCATATATTTTTTATAATATTCACATTTTATTCTTAATTAACTAATGGGTACCTAGATAAGTATATTGAATTTAAATTATTATAAAGATTAAAATTATAAAACTGAATTTTTAAATTCATTTCCTTATGATCATTCAAATTGTACATTCACAAGACCGTGCGTATGGGGATTAGATTGTCTTAAACATTGATTAATCAAAATTTATGGAACTTATGGATACCATTTTTTATAGACATCAAAGAAATTATCTCAAAATAAGGGAATCATACTCACAATATAAGTGGAGTGACTAAAAACCATGAAATCAACTAAAGAGATAATGATAATTTATAGTTATTAAAACTCTAAGGACACCTACCAATATAAAATCTTTTCCTCATGATGTATTATAAATAAGAATAAAAACACTGTTACATCATCCTTTAATGTTTATTTATCTTTTATTAACTATATTAAATGGATTTTCTTTCATCTACAACTGAAATGGATTTATTCAAGGAACTATTATCATACTCAAATTTATAGAGATATCTTTTTCCTATATACGGATGTGAAAACCCTATATTTATTATTCAATCAATGCCATACAACCAATGATGCACATAGAATAAGCTATATCACAATAAACATATACAATAAATGTTTTATTCATCTATAAATATAAATGATCAATTGAAAAATAGTGATATTGATCTTAAGTCAATATACTAATACACATGTTTATAAATTGGAATATTCAATGACACCAAAAACATACGGTTTTTTTATTGGGAGGTTTTTCCACATGATTTATTATACTCTAGATCACTAAGTGTGAAATGAATAAAATTATGTATTAATGACTATAATCCCCATACATATTATAAATAGAAATTATATGTGAATCATTGGTACAATATATTCATAAAATTGGAAATATATTTAAGCTTATTAGCATAATATTTTGAGGATACAATTGGAATTATATTTAAGATGATTGTCATAATATTTTGAGGTTCTCATTATAGATAGTAACTATAATAACCTTTTGATATGAAAAATTATCCAAAGATATTACTATGTAAATAGCGTATGTAGAAGTAATAACCCTGTTATAGTAAGAAAAAACACTAAATAACACTTCAGTATACATGATATAGTAATCAAAAAGTAAAATATATGTTGGGTATAGGGAGACCACTCTCAAAATACACCCACTTGAACTAGATCTAGATTTATAATAGTCAACACTTTTTCTCAAAAATGATAATATTTATTCTACTATGTTAAGTCTTTAGTTGTTATGCATTCCATGTTTTCCTCCATGGATAATCTTCTATTTTTTACTTCACCTCTCTGAGTAAAATCCCTTAATAGATAATATCTCTGAAATATATACTTTAGTTCTCATTCATAACCTTGTATTACTAGCCAATTCATTTGTTATAATATAATAACCATTTATATACTGACAATATTGAACAAAATTTTTATAATTATAAAAACAAGAAGAAATTTTTATTTATTAAACTACTTATTTCACTATGTAAGAATGCATAATATACTCAGTTTAATTGAATTGTACCATTGACTATAATGAGATTCTATTTCTCTTGTACATAGTCTAACTAAAATATTAGGTCAAATTGATCTATATGAAGGCTAGATTTTGTATCACTTTAATAATTATCTCTCTTTCTTATCTAATTATTGGGAACCAATATCTTATACATTCTAAAGTAGTAATGAATTGTTTTTACTAAATCCTATGAAGTTCTCTCAGAATAATTTGTTATCTTCACACCTTGTTTTATATGTTATAAATATTAAATATAGTATAAAATATTACAATTGGTCAGAGTAGATTACTCATGAGGGGGGTGAATTGAGTATGTATAAAAAATTCTGGTTAAAAAGTATTCTTAAAATGGTTTCTCCAAAAGGTTAAATACATCCTAGTGAATCAAGGTTTTACTATTATACATGTTTGACAATTTAAATAACTTCTTATAAGATTGATTAGTTCTCAGTAATATCAATGTTAGTTATTAATATTACTTTTCAAGCTTTTCTACTAAGAAAATACAATTATAACTTCTTTCCAAGATTAACTATAAAAGTGTATATAATGATTTCTGAATTATACAGTAAAGTAGTAAAACAGAGAAGACTAAATTAAGCAGAACATCATATAAAAAACAAGTGGTTCAATCTCAAGCCAAGACCTAATCCACTCCACTTGGTGATCACTTGCCACCAAGATGTTTAAATAAATAAACTTGATCCACACACTAGATCAGAGATAAACAATAGTACATAGGACGGTCCAGGTCGCACAAGGACCTCTTCCACAGTTCTTCATGGGAAAAAACAACAAGGCCACACACGGAACTCTTCCACACTTATCAGTGGGTATACAAATATAAAAATATGTTTGTGTAAGGATATCCTATATCCTTCAGTATTATGTGGGAGATAGAGTGTGTTGTCATACAAATACACACAGTTATCGAAAGATAGTAAAATGATACACAACATATCATAAATATTGGGATAGGTTTAGAAATGATCTGAATGTTTGTTTTTACTAATATTGAATTCTAAGATGATGCAGATACAGAAATCAAGTCCTCGTATGGAAAACAGAGTATCGCAAGTAAGACAGATCCAACTTGTGTTCTTCGTGATGTTTGACATTGCAAACATGTTCTCGATTATGGGATTTAGTTGATCTTCGTGTGTTCTCCAGCAGTGTTGAGTGGCATGACACAATTATTTCTTAAAGAATCTCTAAGTGTATTCTGTTATCGTGCTCATTCCCACCCAATTGTTCTGATTTTTAGTATCATTCCACACTTCTTATTTTTTCTGGGCCGTATTACTCTTTTATCTTGGAGTGCATGTGTTTGAGCTGACAGGTTGCATGAATTCTACACCTCGTACCTCATACTGTCAAATGACATGTCTGCAAAGAAATATTAACTATGTCAGTGCATTTAAAATCTTCAAATATGACTGTTAGATATTAAATTGAAAGATGAAAAAACATATTAAGAAACGGTGTCACAGTATGTCAGGAAAACAATGTCTCTTTCACCAAGTGTCTGGATTGGTCACGATGTCTTTTGGTCACGGTGTCTGGTTTACGTTGTTTGGTTCGTAGTGTCTCGATGTCACAGTGTCTTATTCTTGGTGACTTGTTCACAGTGTCTTGTTCACGGTGTCTTGTTCATGGTGTCTTGTTCTTGGTGTCTTGTATTCACAGTGTCTCGATGTCACAGTGTCTTGTTTACGGTGTCTTGTTCGTGGTGTCTGGTTGTCACTGTGTCGGCTTGTTCATGGTGTCTCGCACTTAGGTAAATATCTATATTCAGACATAAATAGTGATATTTATGGAATGAATTAATCTTAATCATTTGTTATAGAAATCAATATAAAGTGAATCAAAAGATAGTGTATAGTAACCAAACTGAGTGTATATCACTTAAGAGCTTTGGATAGCTTTTACTAAACAACTATTAATTTTATGTGAGATAGATTACATAGAGTTAACATGGTTTATATACTGAATAGGATTTGTGATCATTAAAACATGATTACTATGTGAGGAGTCCAACAATCTCCCCCTCTTTGATGATCAAAAATCATGTATATTTTGATTGTGTATTTGATCTAAAAACAAAGTTCGAATATGAAAATAAAATATATAGATTGAGTGTTCTCTTCTCCTATATGTATCCTATATTTCTTACTCATTTGGGATTATAAAAAAGTAGAAAGAAAAATAAATACAAAAGAAACAAGAAAACGGCATAATTTATTAGATAAAAAGAGGGGAATTACAAAAAGTAAAACAAAATTAGCAAGATTCTGTTAAAAAGGAGTAAGCACTATCCTTCTTCACTAGATAGTCTTCTCTTTTCCCTTAGCAGCAATAGTAGAGGAATAACACATAGAACCCGAGGTTGAGGTAGAAGAAGGTAGTGAGGTGGTTGATAGAGAAGGTAAATGATGACCTTCAAAGACAGACAGAGTTATAGTAGGTATTGTAGAAGACAGAGGCAGTTGTTGATCAAGGATCACAATCCTGATCTGACTCAGTGCTTGAATGACATACATAGAATTGGAGGGTAGGGAAAAGGTGAAAGTAGGAAAACTAGGCCTTATAGGGGAAGCCGTAGGAGAAACAATGGTTGTACTCTGTAAATGAAGATAGGGCCTTATAAGCTTAATAAAATCCACAATGATCTCTCCACCATACTACATAGCTTTCTCGAAGTCATCCTTGTTTTCCATAAAATTTTCCAATTGACGAGTGAACTCTGTGAGCTTTTGGACTTTAGTCTTGAAAGCTTGAGTAACAGGAGGAATCATCATATTTTCAACAAGATATTTGAAAAGAATGGTCATGTCAGTGTTTGAGAAGATTCGGTTGAAGTAGGAATCCACTTTCTTGGCAATTTCTTACTGATCATCATTAGACATTTTTGAATGGCTTCGGACCAGATCAAGAAATTTGTCACTGTTCTTGATAAATTCTGATAGACAATCTATATTGAAACCACTAAGTGCATTCTGAAGTTCTTCATTGACCTATGTTCTGAGAAGGTCACTTTCTAAGTGACATTGAGATGATTCTCCATATTTCTTATAAGCAGTGACAGCTGAGGTGAGAGATTTCAGTAGATTTATCACTTTTTTAGGGCACCCCGTATACTCATCATTGAGCTTGTTATGATTAACGTCAAGCTATCACATTTATTTCACAATATGTTTGTTTCTTTCTACAACATTTTCATCTAAAGAATCTAAATGTGGTTGAATATGAGAGACAACATTCTGTGGGGTTTGAGGAAAAATAGGCTCTATAGGATTAAAAAAAGCTCTGATCTCGAATTATTCAATTTCTTCATGCCTTCAATCATACCTCTTAGAGTCTTCACATCATCAATAAGTAGTCTATTTTCAACTCTGACTTTCTGAATCTCCTAAATCATTTTGGGTTGAATTTTACAAATAACTTTTTCCAACAATAGTGAGGCATCTCTCTCACTTATATTTGTTATAGGAGCTGGTTGGGTATTCAAGTGTTTATCAAATCCAGCCAAAAGGGAAGTTCAGAAATCTTTTAGATCATCTTTACTCACCAAGGATGGTTGTCCTGGTGAAGGTTCAGAGATTGGGACTAATACGGGCTCAAGTTCTATTTCAGGGGAAAGATTAGAGATAGATTTCAATCAGAATATAGTGGAAAGGTCAAGGACTTTTACAGAGACTTCCTGGGAGTCATTCACATCATAAAAGCTAGGTAATTTATACTGAGTGTATACAGGTATTGGATTAATCGAGTTTAGTATTTCGAAAGATTCTAGATTCGGGGGTTTCTCCCCCTCAACAGTTGCATCCTTCCCAGGACTGAGAGGCTTAATCTAGTTCCATGAATTCATCTCATAGTTCCTCTCTCATTTCTTGTCTAGCTAACTAAAAATACATCTCCAACCTTTCCACAACCAAAGGAATGACATCAAGAAGATATTGTTCCACTGGGAGTTCGTCAAGGTTAGCTTCTTGCATAACAGTTAATTACTCTTCCATAAGATCATCTATAACATTGTTTTAGTTTTCCTTGACAACATATTCTATTTCAACTTCGGGTTGACATTCTATATTAACCACATAATTAGATATAGGGACTTCATTTTCACTTACTACATGAGGGACATGAGTATTGTCTTTCTTATTAGAAACAGTTTCCCTAGGAGACACAACTGCCTCTTCTTCTTCTTCTTCAGAATACTCAACAACTTCATCTGGTTCCAAACTAGGATCAGTAATATCTTTTGGTCTTGATGGATGTTCCACTAGATTGAACATTTCATAAATCCTATCGTTGTCTTCCACCCATGACTTTTTCCAAGGATTCTAGTTAATTTTCATCCTCATGATAATGGATTTTGAAAGGCAGAACTCACAATCCTTGATAACTTATTCATTAGGTCCAACCATACCTTTGGAATGAAGCATGGCTGAGATAATCCATGAATAAAATAGGGAGGTCGAATTGGATGTGGTTTTGATCAGATCACACATATGGTGTATGAAATACTCACAAAGGTTGATTTTATGCCCATTTTTCATAAGTTGAATGAAAAACACATCCTGATTTTTTAGTACTGAAAAATCACTTTTTCTAGGGATAATCAGGTTCTATAAAAACATAAATAGAAGTCTAGATTCTCTATCAAGTTCAATAGCAATTTCTCTCATCTTGGTGCCATTTCTGGTTAATATTTTCAGATCATCTTCCAAAACAAATAATTCACTAGAAGGTGGAGGTCCTCTCTGATAGTACTCAAATATTACTTCGTGTGGTATCTGGTTGCGCCCAAATTTACCCTACTGGTAAAAGTGGTCGTTGAAGTACAAGTAGGGATCGAATCCACAGGGACCGAAGAAGTAACCTTGAGACGCTATGATTTATTGATGGATTGGCTATGAAGTGGCCAACTTTGAGGTAGATTTTAATTGAAGAACTAAAGATATAATTTAAATAATATTTAATAAAAAATGATGTGAACTAAACAATTATTGATGGTGGGTTGATCTTAGGGTTTTTCTTGGGGTGGATTGGATGAATTTTTTTTCTTAGAAAATTTCATGTCATTAATTCAAGACATATCCAAACAATGAGATAATTCTTCCAAATCATTCACCAATTTAATCCCTACACCATTCCAAGGCTAATCACTAATTCAATTTAAGGATCACTTTAATGAGCACTCAAAGGAAATAGATCGTACTATCACTCAAAATGTGTCATCGTTAAAGTTGGCAAAGATGAGAAAGAATGTAACTCATCAAATGGAAATCCTAAAATAACGAATAGATTTAAATATTAAGTACATGAAATAACATTAAATCCATGACCTTGCTACTCCCTTGGATCAACCCTTAAGAGGTTAGCCCTCCATTGATGCTATTCTACAAATGGAAGCAGGATGTAGACTTATGGGGGTGGAATTGAAAAAGAAGAAAATTATTAAAAGAACGAACACTCCACTGTTGTGTGATTGAAATCACAAGTGCGGGTGTGAATAAATTCACACCTAGATTCAACGGTATCAACGTGTAAATAAAATAAAAAGAAAAAATAACGAAGAAGAACAAATGTTATTAAGATACTCAATGTGAAAGAAAAACTTACATGGGAAAAATTGACGATACAATTACAAAAGGAAAGCAGAAAATTACAATTGAAAGGAAAATACAATGGATGAAAGAAAAACATGGATTCCAAGAAAAATGTTAGATGATTATTCCCTTCACCACAAACTCTTTATATAGGCATATTAGGAGCCTTAGGTCCACCCCCAACATTAAATCCACCCCCCAACAATTAAGAGAGTCAAAAGGAGGGTGATGAATCAAAAGGAAATTGACGTTTCGAAGTTGACCCGGAAAACTGTCCAGATTCGTCCTCCATTTTTACGTGTGGGTTTGAAACTTCCTATGGCCGAATCCGAAGGTGTCATAAATATAAAATATCTTCGTCCATGTGTCTTCTATAAGCTCCCAAAATATCAGTAAAATTTGGCTCAGCCTTTTGGATTTTATGGTCGAAATGGTGGGACGGATTTCTCTGCATTAATGACAAGTCCACCATTTAAATGTTAACTTCATACCCCTTTATCATCATGAAAACATCAGAATTAGCTCCGTCCACAGTTGAATAAAATGATCCTCATATTTTTATATTTCTCCTCTATAATGTTGAGGTTAATTGGGCTTGGTTTCTGGGTCCCACATTTGTTTGATGGGCCTTAGGGCCATTATGCTTTTTCCAGAATGTTTCTGCCTTCAGGCGCAAAAGTATCCATCTTACTTTGGGATTCATCCATCGGACCTAAGGGATAAAATGTTCCAAACAAAGTGATCAATCATATCCCAAAATTTCAAATTAAAATGATGAATATTGTAATTTCCACAAGCAAATTATTGAGTGGGCCCAAATTGACATTTTAAGCATGAATTGCACAATGATGGGAAATGAAGTCCAATTTCTGAATTGGACTAAAATTGATGTTTATGAACTTTTAAAAACATTAATATTAAGATCTTAACAATGAATATTAGCCACTTTCAGTGACTAATCACAACCCCCAACTTGATTTTTGCTAGTCCCGAGCAAAATAAATTACAAATATGAAATCCAAATCCCCTTTTCCAAAAACATTTAAATACACATTACTCACCCAAATATCTAATACCAAAAAATTATGAAAACTCATCAAAATAATTTAAAACAATATAGGTCCATAAGCATATCCCAATCCCAAGCCCATTCCTTTGTTCAAATTCATCGCCACATTTGATCCAATTCCAATTAAGCATGATAAAGTGTTGTGCATCATAAAAGATATGGGGCCCATTTTATTGTTCAAGGGGAAACAATGGAAGCGCTAGGTGGGAATCACATTAAACCTTAAGATGAGTATCCATTTTTTTTTAAATTTTTATTGATTTTTTTTGATTTTTTTTAACCACAATAGATATGAAAAGACTAACTCTGGGCAAAACAACTATGGAGTCACGATCCCCAAGTGCCGGATGCCATGCATTTTGTCAATTTCATGCTCTACAATAGAGATATAAAGCCTAACTCTGGGAAAGACAGCTATGGAGTCACGATCCCCAAGTTCCGGACGCCACGCATTTGGACAAAACATTGCTCTATGTGGTCATTATTATTTTTTTCAATTTTTTTGTTTTTTTTTGGATACTCAAATTAAACTAAAAGTGACCCCAGAACCCTATGCTATAATGAAAGGGACCCAAGAACTCAAATTTACACCCACGATCCAGTAGACGTGTATTGTGGCATTTTTATTAAGAGGATGAAAATGTAAACATTGAAAAATCACATCGGACTACCGCACTATCCAAAAACTATGCTCATGAACTTAAACATGCATTAAAATCAGAATCAAGGAATGGAAAATTTATTTGATATCCAATTTTAGAGTTTGCAATGTGTGTTTATCATGTTTAAGGTTAATGGAATTTTTCTTTTCATGCATGTTTTTATTCAAAAAAAATCATTTTTTATCCCCCCCCCCCAACTTAGAATAACACTGTCCCCAGTGTTTAAAGAAAAGAAAAGTTAGAAGGGGGTAGGAGAGGAGTTCAATGAAGAAATTTAAAATGAAAATCATGGAATGAAGTCACCTGGTGGTTGATGATGATAGCGCATGCCATAGTCTCCCTTCAATCCTGGATTTGAGTCTCAGCGGCTTGGATGATGGTGAATGGATTTTCCTTATGGTTTACGACATGTCCTTTTATTTTTTTAAACCTATAAAAACATAAAAATAAAACAAAACAAAATAAACTGATGATACATTGTCTTCTTAATATTTTCTGGGTAAGGTATTACTCAGAGATCACGCCACGTGACACGGATGAATATGGCGCTCCCCTTTCATACCCATCCTTACTCATAAAAGAAGAACAGGACAACAGTCTATGGTAATTTATTATATGAAAAAGAAAATGATTCAAAATGATTTGAAAACATGAAAACCATGGGTTGCCTCCCATGCAGCGCTTTTGTTTAACGTCTCTGGCTCGACTTTTCCCCCCAACTTATCCAATTCCAACTTTCAGCATTTTAATTAACCCATCTTTTTCCACTTCAATAAGATTGAGATTGATTATTTTTTTAGAATCTTTTCCTTTTATAAATCCATGTTCAAAAATAAATCTGAAGATACAAGGAATGTCAGAAATGGATGATCTAGTTTCATTTTTTGTCTTGCCTAAGACGTCAAGGTTCATTCCTACATTATTGGTTTCATGAGATGGATGAATGATAACTGAGAGGTCTTGTTTGTACCCTATGATGGGATGCCTGATTGGGGAAGTAAGGACATTGATTTTAAGTTCAGGTTGGATAGGACATTCAAAAATAGATAAGGAATTAGAATCAATATCAATTTCATTTTCAAAATTTCCCAACATAATTGGTTCCCTTTGAATTGAAGATTCAACCCCAAAATTTTCTAGATGAGTTTCATAAATGTGTATGGGTTTGATGTTTGTGATTTCTCCTAATGGTTCAGTGATTGGTGTTTCTGAAAAATCATCATTGTAAAAATATTCCGAACATTCAATCTCTGAAGAAAACTTTCCCTCTTCTGAATTCATGAAATCAATTTCATCCTGATTTAAACACTCGTTAACAATTCCCTCATGTTCATTAGCTTGACTTTCAAAATTACCTGACCAATTCACTTCATTATCCAACTCTGTTTTCCAAGATTCTAAAGTGGGTTCATCACTAAATTCACATGAGTTATGTGGGAAACAAGATTCTTCTATTAGTGATGTGGAAAGGACATCCTGAGTGGGAATGGGTTCTTCATAAGTCTCAATGTTTTGTATTTCTAATCTCAGTGATGAAACTTCTGAATTCATTTTAACCATTTTTTCACACAAATGTTCAAGAATTTTTTCAGAATTAGGATTAATTGTTGTTTGTACATCATCATCATCATTAAGTTTGATCTCTTCAATCATTCTTTATAGGTATGGAAATTGATCTTGTAAACATTCAGCATCCCATTGATTGTACATCTCTTCTGGTGTGGTGTATTCAATTAAGGATTGGTCAATGAAATTTTCTATGTGAGGTGATTCAAAATATTGATTTTACATATGATTATATCCTTGGTATATTAATGGTTATTGTTGAGGATAATCCATTGGAATTGATTGAAAATTGATTTTGGGATTCATTGGACACACAGGAACAGAAAGGGGAAAAGAGAAGAGAAATTTGGGTGAGAATAGAGAATTTGGGGTGAGAAAAGAAGATGAGTGTCTAAGGTACTTACTTGGGTCCCCGGCAACGGCGCCAAAATTTGGTTGCGCCCAAATTTACCCTACTGGTAAAAGCGGTCGTTGAAGTACAAGTAGGGATCGAATCCACAGGGACCAAAGAAGTAACCTTGAGACGCTATGATTTATTGATGGATTGGCTATGAAGTGGCCAACTTTGAGGTAGATTTTAATTGAAGAACTAAAGATATAATTTAAATAATATATAATAAAAAATGATGTGAACTAAACAATTATTGATGGTGGGTTGATCTTAGGGTTTTTCTTGGGGTGGATTGGATGAATTTCTTTTCTTAGAAAATTTCAGGTCATTAATTCAAGACATATCCAAACAATGAGATAATTCTTCCAAATCATTCACCAATTTAATCCCTACACAATTCCAAGTCTAATCACTAATTCACTTTAAGGATCACTTTAATGAGCACTCAAAGGAAATAGATTGTACTATCACTCAAAATGTGTCATCGTTAAAGTTGGCAAAGATGAGAAAGAATGTAACTCATCAAATGGAAATCCTAAAATAACGAATAGATTTAAATATTAAGTACATGAAATAACATTAAATCCATGACCTTGCTACTCCCTTGGATCAACCCTTAAGAGGTTAGCCCTCCATTGATGCTATTCTACAAATGGAAGCGGTATGTAGACTTATGGGGGCGAAATTGAAGAAGAAGAAAATTATTAAAAGAACGAACACTCCACCGTTGTGTGATTGAAATCACAAGTGCGGGTGTGAATAAATTCACACCTAGATTCAACGGTATCAACGTGTGAATAAAATAAAAAGAAAAAATAATGAAGAAGAACAAATTTTATTAAGATACTCAACGTGGAAGAAAATCTTACATGGGAAAAATTGACAATACGATTACGAAAGGAAAGCATAAAATTACAATTGAATGGAAAATACAATGGATGAAAGAAAAACATGGATTCCAAGAAAAATGTTAGATGATTATTCCCTTCACCACCAACTCCTTATATAGGCATATTATGAGCCTTAGTTCCACCCCCAACATTAAATTCACCCCCCAACAATTAAGAGAGTCAAAAGGAGGGTGAAGAATCAAAAGGAAATTGACGTTTCGAAGTTGACCTGGAAAACTGTCCAGATTCGTCCTCCATTTTTACGTGTGAGTTTGACAATTTATATGGCCGAATCCGAAGGTGTCATAAATATAACATATCTTCGTCCATGTGTCTTATAGAAGCTCTCAAAATATCAGGAAATTTGGCTCAGCCGTTTGGAAGTTATGGTCGAAATGGTGGGACGGATTTCTCTGCATTAATGACAAGTCCACCATTTAAATGTTAACTTCATACCCCTTTATCATCATGAAAACATCAGAATTAGCTCCGGCCACAGTTGAATAAAATGATACTCATATTTTTATTTTCTCCTGTATAAATTTGAGCTTCATTGAGCTTGGTTTCTGGGTCCCACATTTGTTTGATGGGCCTTAGGCCCATTATGCTTTTTCCAGAAAGTTTCTGCCTTGAGGCGCAAAAGTCTCCATCTTCCTTTGGGATTCATCCATCGGATCTAAAAGATAAAATGTTCCAAACAAAGTTATAAATCATATCCCAAAATGTCAAATTAAAATGATGAATATTGTAATTTCCACAAACAAATTATTGAGTGGGCCCAAATTGACATTTTAAGCATGAATTGCACAATGATGGGAAATGAAGTTCAATTTCTGAATTGGACTAAAATTGATGTTTATGAACTTTTAAAAACATTAATATTAAGATCGTAACAATGAATATTAGCCACTTTCAGTGACTAATCAGTATCCTAAGGAATTCAGCCCATAACCTTGAAGAGAATAATCATTTATAGCCATTTATCCAGCTTCTCACAGCATAACCATCTTTAGAATCAATGGTAATGTGAACATAATGATAAAATTGATCCACAAGATTAGGGTAGATAGGTCTATCATTCTTCAAAAACCATTCTAACCATCCTTTCTCCTTTAAAACACTCATAACCATATACTTAGTCGACAAAAGCCACTCAGGGAATATATTTTTCTTAGTTACTACTACTCGGTTCACCAGATTTGGATTTAGAGGATCTTTAGGTGCCAGCTTTGGTGCACTCTTTATCTTATTTGAGGTACGTTTCTTAGGAGCTGACAATGAAGGGTGTTTCATCATGGGAATTAACCAAAGATTCAAGAGAGAGAAGGGTTAAAGGAATCAAGAAGGGTTACAAATAGAGTGAATAGAAGAAAACTCAATTGAAGGAAAAGCGACACGTACTTTATTTTATCATTTAGGAATACCAATCGCTGGAAAAGTAAAGGTGAGGGAAAATAAAAAGGTGAAATGAATAATTACCGTGATACTGTTTTTGAATTTGTAAATAAAAATCCTAAAAAAATTATGGTGCAACCATATCAGGTCTTTACAGTGAGACAGTGAATGAATTTTATGGTGAGACAGTGACTGATCCTTACATTGAGATAGTGACTGGTCCTTAACAGTGAGACAGTGACTGATCCTTACAGTGAGACAGTGACTGATCCTAACGGTGAGACAATGACTGTCAGACTGTAATCACAAAATACTAACTATGAGACCATAAACATGAAACTGGAAGATATAAAACCATAAAATATAAAATACTAACATATTTACATAAGATTTATCATTCTTAATTCATGTATGATGTAGTCCATTCTTTCAAAATTTAATGGTTTGTTAAATATACTAGCAAGCTGATACTCAGTACCAATGAATTCCAAAGTGATATCACCTTTTTGATAGTGATCTCTCAAAAAGTGATGTCTTACATCATTATGCTTTGTCCTAGAATGTGAAACATGATTTTTAGAGATGTTAATAGAACTTATGTTGTCACAATTTATAGGTACATGCCTAAATTGATATCCACAATCAAGTAATGTGTGTTTCATCCCCAAGCCTTGTGCACAATAACTATCAGCAGCTATATATTTATCTTCTACAGTAGATAATGCATCATAATTTTGGTTCTTACAACACCATGATACTTGTGACTTTCTTAAAAAGTGACATGTTCCAGAGGTTCTTTTTCTATCTAACTTACAACCACCATAGTCAGCATCATAATAACTAACTAATTCAAATGAATGTTCTCTGGGATAGAACAGTCCTAGATTAGGTGTCTGCTTGAGGTATTTGAAAATTCTCTTTACATCATTTAAATGATATTCCTTAGGATTTTCTTGAAAAAAAAGCACACATACACACACTAAAAATAATGTCAGGTCGACTAGCAGTTAAGTAGATTAAACTTCCAATCATTCCTCTATAAGTGGTTTGATCAACATATTTTCCATCTTCATCAAGATCAACCTTAGAAGTGGTACTCATGGGAGTGTCACTACATTTAGTGCTATCTAATAAAAAATGTTTTAGAATATCTCTTGTATATTTATGTTGAGTTAAAATAATACCATCATTATTTTGAAAGATTTGAAATCCAAGAAAAAATTTAAGTTCACCCATTAAACTCATTTTAAATTCATTTTGCATCATTTTAGAAAAATCAACACATAAATAATTTCTTGAAGATACAAATATAATGTCATCTATATAGATTTGAACAACTAAAACATCATTAGAAATTCTTTTTATAAATAGTTTAGGATCAGCAATTCCATTTTTAAAATAATTGGAAATAAGAAAAGTACTCAACCTATCATACCAAGCTCTTGGAGGTTGTTTTAAACCATATAAGGCAATTGATAATTTAAAAATATGATTTGGAAAATGGGGGTTTGTAAATCCATTGGTAGTTCAAAAAATACATCCTCAACTATATGCCCATTTAAGAATTCACTCTTAATGACCATTTGATATAGTTTGAAATTTTTATGTGAAATATAAGTAAGTAGGATTATGATAGCTTTAAGTCTACCTACTGGTTCAAAGGTCTCCTCATATTCAATTCCTTCTTCATGACTATATCCTTGTGCAACCAATCTAGACTTGTTTCTAAATATGTTACAAAATTAATCTACCTTATTTCTAAACACCAATTTAGTTCTTATGGTGAATGTGTCCTCAAGTCATTCAATAAGTTTCCAAAATCTGTTCATTTCAAACTGATTAATTTCTTCTTATATAGACATCACCCAAAATTCATCATTGATAGAATCCTTAATTTTTTTAGGTTCATGTTGTGATAAGAAGACTTGATGTTCAAACATATTTCTAAGAGAAGCTATAGTTTGAGTTCCTTTGTCTAGGTCTCCTACAAAAACATCTAAAGGATGGTTTTTAAGAGTTCTAAGAGCTCTAGAAAAGGAGGGGTAAGTGATTTTAAGTTCATCAACAGGTTTTGGTTTATTGTGACTTGAGTATAAGGAATTTCCAAAACTGGAAGATTTCATAGATTCTTTCACAGAATGGTTTGATGATTTGAAACTAATGTTAAGATTTGATACATCATCCTCCAGGTTCTATAGAATGGTTTTTGGCTCATGTGGATCTGCTTCATCAAATTTGACATGGACAGATTCTTCCCCACATTTAGTTCATTTATTGAAAACTCTATAGGTTTTAATAGACATGGAATATCCTAAAAATATACCTCCATCACTCTTGGATGCAAATTTTTCAAGATTCTCCTTAGTATTATGAATATAGACTTTGCAACCAAAAACATGGAAGTAGTTAACCTTGGGTTTTCGATTTTTCCATAACTCATAAGGAGTACTTTTAAGAATAGGTATGATCAACACTCTATTGATTGTGTTGCATACTGTATTGACAACATTAACCCAAAAATAAATAGGTAAGTCATATTCACTGAGCATTGTTCTAGAAATCTCGTGCATTTTTATATTTCTTCTTTATAAAAATCCATTTTTTGAGGTGTTCTAGGGGCAGAGAAATTGTGAATATAACCATTTTTTGAGAAAAAGGATTCTAACTCTTGATTTTAAAACTCACAGCCATGGTCAATTCTTAAGGATTTAATTCTAATTACACCAAGAGTTTCCATAGACTTCGCATATTTAGTAAAATAAGAGCAGGCTTCACTTTTGTGAGCCATAAAGAAGGTCCAAGTATATCTAGAAAAGTAATCTATGTGAACATAAACATAGTGCTTCCCATTTAAAATAGAAACTCTAGATAGTCCAAACAAATCCATGTGACCCAATTACAGATGTTGAGAATTTGAAACTTCTTTCTTTTCTTTGATGGAAATTTTTTATTGTTTTTCCTTTTGATAGGGATTACACACATTGTCATTTGGAAACTCAGGTTTGGAAAAGTCTTTAACTAAGCCTTTTTTAGTTAGCTTTCTAAGGGAATTAATATTACAGTGTCCTAGTCTCCTATTCCAGGTCCAAGACTGTAGAGACCCATAGATTTATGTACATGGATATTACATTACTTTTTCGACATACTTAATACATAACAAAAATAGACACCAAAGGACTATAATAGTTTAGTGTCTTTGGAAACATAGAACATAATCTTGTAATCTGGGTGAAAGATCTTCAACATCTCCCATAAAGATATTCCCTTTTTTTACCTAAAACATTTATTTATATCCTGGGGATAAGAAAACATATAAAGGGTGATCTCAAATGATCAGTAAGGGTATGGATGGATAAAATAAAACAAACCATATATATTTGAACTTCAAAACATGAACATAAAGTTTGAACAACAAAATCTTGAGTTGTGAAATAAATCATGGCAGTACGTAAGGAATAAATAATAATGGAACATCAATCATGATAAAATAGAATGAGAATAAAACATGAAATTGTGAAAAACCATTAATCACATGATATGATTTCCATATTAGCCAAGGCATTACTGCCAAGACCATCTTAGTGGACAAAGTCCCTTACTGAATCGAGTTCACTCCTCATTCTAGTCCTGTATCACTGAACTAGATTAACTTACTGTTCCAGCCATGTCTATCTCATGAGATATAAATCATTACCCAATGCATTGGAGGGGGATATAGGTCCCACCCATCTCATAATGAAATCATTCTTACTTGTTCCATAAAATAAACATAAATCATTCATCAAAACCCATAGAGTAAAATTTGTTTCATAAACCTCATCCCATCATAACATAATCCATATAAAAAATGGATATCATTTCATCATAAGAAAAGTGAAACCATGTGATTAATAGAGACATTATACTTGAAACATACACATATCAAATAATGTCATCTTAGATGGAAAATGGTTTTGATAAAACACTTGAAATGAATTTTTGAGGAAAATATTCTTTCTTATTCAAAATCATTTTCTTCTCAAAAAATTCCATGCAATTTTAAAAGCAAGGATTTTGTTGAAAATAGTCATGAAATCATGTGGAGGAAACCTCAAGAAAATAAGGCTTTATGAAACTGTAAAAAAAATCAGTTCATGCCGTATAAGTTTAAAAAACATTCTTCTCATAATTTTTCCGTAAAAGTCAAAAAGTACCTCACGTGGTAAACAAAAGAAAGATTCCTTACATACCATGTCGTAAACGTCAAAATTGGTTAAAAAGGACTTTAAACATACATGAAACCATTTTTTTAGAAAACAAAGACATGGATGATAAATATAACCCCAGTAAATACTTACGAATAAACAATCTCGGATAAAAACGAGATTGGAAAAGTTATCCCTTACCATAGGTCCCATATGATTCATACATATCCAAACCTCCTGTATAATGATTTAAATAATGTCATTGACTTATTATGGAATCCTATTCATTGTTATTATGTCATATATGGTTCACTTATGACATTATATTACTTGTTCATTTTTAAATACCATGTTAAAGATGCATTTTGGGTAAAATCATTTTATTTATCGTACGTGTTTGGACTGGTTGTTCTTGATATTATAATTACTTATATCATTATTTACATACTTCCAGAATTTAAATTCTGATTTATATATCATATATATTTCGTATATATATATAATAGATAGATAAATTAAATGAAATACACAGTTTATGGAGACGGTAGGCCATACGTACGCATGAACGTTGTTTTCCTTTCCTTATTGACATAAATGAAAGTAAGTTGATGTAATATATATATATATAAATAATTCCACTAGCATTTTCATGTCCTATATTTCATTATTATTCATTATATATACTTTATAATAATTCTTTAATGGTTAACATGGAGAATGAATCTCATCGCGTTGTGGAGACGGTAATCCGTACGTATGTACGACCGATGATATTGTTCCCATAATTATTGAATGGAATTGGAGTGGATGATATAATATCTCAGAATTATTATGATGTTATAATAACAATATATAATTATTCTTTACACCATTATACCCATCCATGTATGGTGGTGGTGGAAAAATAGATTACACCACGGCATTGAGACGGTATTCAGTACGTACGCACATGCGGTGATTTCATTTTCCATAGGATGGATAGAAGGTGAAATAGGGTTGTTTTATATTTATAATAACATATAATTTTATTATTGATACTGATGTTATTACTTTATAATGAAACAAATAAAGAAGAAGATGTTGAAGAAGAAAGAAACTTGAAAGAATTGGTAGAAGATATTACATCTTTTTCGATGCACCTCTTTTATGATTCCTCTTAAGGCACTAGAGTTGTTATTTTTAGGAGACCATAAACTCTATAATTTTTATAGGGAAGTTGATAATGGAAATAGGAAGGGGTTTTCCAAGCTTCAAATCCCAAAATTGTGTATAGATAAGACGGAGGAGGTGCCCTTTTATAAGGGAGGAGAGGGGAACCTTAGAAAAAAATTAAAATATTATTTTATAATAAAGTCATATTCGGTTTATAATAGCTCCAAATTGATTTATTTCTTAGATAAAGTGTTATGGGTCGAAATAATCTCAACCAGTGTGTTTTATACATGTTTTGGTTACTATTTTAACCTTATCATTTAGATTTACCTCTAAGTTAAATAATTTAACGTTTACCGTGTCTTCTTGTTTTCTTACAGTATATGGTTAATAAACTTATTATAACAAGCCAAAAAAACCCAAATTGGTTCATTATTAATATATATAACCCCATCTAATTCATTTTTCTGAACCTTAGATTTTTACGAATAAAATAACAATTACTAATATTATATTTATTTTAAAAACTATTTTATGTCAATTTTGACACTATTTGGTAATTGATTTTTTTCCAAAATCATAACAGCATTATTAGTTCAAAAAAAGTTAATTGAATCAATAATAACATGTATTATTAACCTAAAAAATTAGTGTAATTTATAAAAAGTCTCAACTTACATTTATTTCGGTATTTATAACATCAATTATGTTAATATTTCATTAATAAGGTAATTACTGCATCATCATTGTGTCGTAAATAAATTTAATTATTCAATGTCTAAAAATTATAAATAAAATACAATTATGTATTAAATCTTTTTATATTTCTAATGAATATTTATAGTCTAATTTATCTTATGTATAATCCCATATTAAAAATGTTTTAGTTATTAGACTTTGATTTTAACTATTTTAACTCTTCTTTAAATAAAATAATAATAACTATCCTAATCTAATCCAAGTGGACCTAAATTGTCATATTTTAATCCTAAGGTAGTTTTTCGTCTAATTACACTTATTCAATAGAATTAGGACAAGTGTTAGGGTAATAATAATATCATTTTCACCCTTAATTACCCTATTTACTTTTAACAGTGGTAAATAAAAGTAAAAAGTTACTGTTCAAAAAAAAAATTATCTTATTGAACCACATTTTACTCCTCGATATTAACCGTGTCTCTCAGAGTTTTGAAATTCTACTCATAGAAGTGGTAAAATTAAATTTTATGTGAGTTTACAAATTCTCCTAGGAGGTGGGTAGAAGACGGTGAGAAGTTCAATATAATTTATATATATATATAAATAATATAAAATGAATCCAATGAATTACATTGAACTTATATAGGTATTATAAATCAATTTTGACGTAAAATAAATTTAAATAAAATAAATAATTATATAAATAAAAAGTTAGTTTTTAAATAGTAACCTAGTGTTTTCACTATTCCTCAAAAAATGAATGTTTTCAAAAAAATACCAAAAATTCCCCCTAGGCTAATTTCGATATTCAGAATCCAAAAATGAAGTCCATTGTGAAAGATTAAATTTATAAAATTTCAAAAAGTGGGTATTACTATTCATAATGGCCAGTTTATATAATATTTTAATAATATATCATTGTTTAGTGAAACTCGGTATTGCATACACCACACGCTATCGTGGAAGGTCATGATTACGTGTAAATAATTCCATGTCAGGGTTGCATGTAGTGCAAGATTCCTTTGTTGTTTTTTATAATATAATCCAATTATATTTCATTTATACATTAAATAAATATATATATATATATATATACTCAATGTTGCGTAGAATAACTTCTATCAAACGAACTTTAAATTTTTTGTAACATGATCCAATAATAATTTTGCGTATACTCCAAGTTAATACGGTGTTGTGTATGGCTCAAGATAATCTTGGTGTAGAATTCAACATAAGAGATCAAATAAATTAAAAAGAATAATTCTTATAAAACCTCGGGGTGTTACATTCTACCCCCCTTAAAATGAATTTCACCCTCGAAATTCGTCAGGGTTATAAATGATTTACTACTTAAAAGTTTCTTCAATAGAAACCCACATCGTAAAAAGGAATAAAAAACTTAACTTTGAAAACTAAATTATGAAACGTAATAGTTACCCATATTAACTAATCACTGGGTGTCCACATAGGAGAACATAGGTGAAAATATGGATATGGAAGAGAAATCTAACCATCAAGTTCTGATGGAAAGTGGTAGAGAACATGGCTATGAAAAATCCATCAATCACAAAGCCATAAATTTGTGATGATCTAAGGTACGATCTGATTCATCAGATACGATGGAAATAGGACAACATTTTTTTTCTAGATCATTTCCCTAAAGTTAAAAAAAATTGAATTAAAAGAAATACTTTCTAGATTTTGGTACAATCTCACCGTTGTTAATGCCTTGAACAATTTCAAATTCATCTCTTAAAGAAATGAAGTTGAATTTGTCATTTATGAAGTGTTAGTAGATCATGCGATATAATGATAGGTCATTCCATCTGTTTCTATCACAAAAAGTTTAGCACAATTTATTAAATATAAATAAGTCCATCTATGTTGAGATTAATCGTATATGATTCAAAAAATGGAATTATACTTCATCTATCATACCTATTAATAAAATAAAACTAGTTTCTACTAACCAAGGACTTCCTATCGGCCAGTGGTAGGTGATAAAGGCTTGTCGCACTTCGGTTGTGGGTTCGATTCCCACATCCTTGTCCAACGCGACAGGTTGTCGCTCGTCCTATGGGTTTTCCTTTTTCTAAAACTATATTATTATAAAATTCCATCAATAATATCGAAATAAGTTCTAGCCTTAAACAATATTAACTTATGTCCAACATAATCCATTCCAATCTTTAGGCTTATCCTAAATACTTTTGTCCAAGCTCATAGTATAAAGAAAACAATTACTAGAAATTTCATCTGCCGAGCATTTGAATACCATCATTTATCCCCCATATATCATAAGATATATCTTGTTGTTCACATTCCAAACATTTGAATTCTTTAATCATTTATTCTCTTGAAAAATCAATACCCATTGAACCTTAGTGAAAACATGAATGCTGTCAAAAGTTAACTCTTTCCACATACCAGAATCCCAAAATCTCTATATACTCAAACCATGATATCACATTTTCCTTATATCAGTCATGAGCTCATTAATAATATCCAAAATATTATATTCTCATTATCCATTCATTATGTGCATATCATCTACCTTCCAAAAATATTTGAATAACCATTCATGGTTACTGGTACCATTCATCATATACATTCAAAAACTCAAGGAAAGACAACAGTGTAACAATCCTTAGATTTTTATTTATTCCATAGTACCATACATTATTCTTGAGAAACATAAAATCATTCAACTACCTTCTTAAACCACTGACTGAGCTTCATCATTTCTTTCATCTCATATATCATTTGTAGTCTCTTCATCATCATCCACATAAATACTACTCATATGACCATGCTGATTCTCTTCAAGAGATTTTCCCTTAGGGAATTGGTTTGCAAAATGCCCGTACATTCCAAATTTAAAACATTTAACCATTGTTGATGTCTTAGCAATACCATTATACTTGTCCATGGTGTTAACTGAACCTTTTAATTTGCACTTACTATATTTTTGTCCTTCTTTTCCACACCCAAAGAATCTTCTAGTTCCTTTTAATCATTCTCCTTGATGCCTCTTCCCACATGATTTACATGAGGGAAATTCAACTTTCTTTACTCTATGATCATCATGAAACTCCATCTTTCTCTTATTCGCTGATTCTAGAAACATACCAAAGTTGAAATTGTTGATCATATTATGAGATTTATGATTTGGAATAATAACAATATTTGGACTTCCAGATCCAATTTCATTTGGTTTCTCATGAAGAATATCATTCCATTGTCCATCATATCCTCCATTATCGTGAATCTTTCGGTTTCCATCCATTTTCTAAAACCCAAAAATAATATTGTGAGAGGAAAAAACATAATCAAGGGGGATTACCTTCAATATCTAACATCTTAGGTTTAATTATAATATCTTTACCATAATTCTTGGACTATAACCTATACTTATACTTAACCTTAGGGACATCCCTAGACATACCTTAGAAATATCTCTAGGGATCTCACTAAAGTTATCGCATACTAGTTTCCAAAGTTTAACTAAAACTGTCCTCTAATACCAACTATAGATACTCGTAGCTTTACGTACATGGAATTGACATTACTTTTCTGGAATACGTAATACATAACAAAAACAGACACCAAAGGACCGTAATAGTTTAGTGTCTTTGGAAACGTGGAACATAATCTTCTAATAATGGTGAACGATCTTCAACATCTCCCATAAAGATCTTCCATTTTTTACCTAAAACCTTTCTTTATATCCTGGGGATAAGAAAACATATAAAGGGTGAGCTCAAATTCTCAGTAGGGTTAAGTATTGATAAAATAAAACAAACCATATACCTTTGAACTTCAAAACATGAACATAATGTTTAAACATCAAAATATTGTGTTGTGAAATAAATCTTGTCAGTACGTAAGGTATAGATCATAATGGAACATCAATAATGATAAAATATCATGGGAATAAAACATGTAATTGTGAAAAACCATTAATTACATGATATGATTTCCATATTAGCCAAGGCATTGTTGCCAAGACCATTTTAGTGGACAAAGTCCCTTACTGAATCGAGTTCACTCCTGATTCCAGTCCTGTATCACTGAGCCAGATTAACTTACCATTCTAGTCATGTCTATCTCATGAGATATAAATCTTTACCCAATTCATTGGAGGGAGATATAGGTACCACCCATCCCATAATGAAATCATTCTTAGTTGTGCCACAAAATAAACATAAATCATTCATCATAACCCAAAGAGTAAAATGGGTTTCATAAACATCATCCCATCATAACATAATCCATATAAAATAAATGTATATCATTTCATCATAAGAAAATTGAAACCAAGGAAATCATAGAGACATTATACTTGAAAAATACACATATTAAGTGATATCATCTTAGATGGAAAATGGTTTTGATAAAACACTTGAAATGAATTCTTGAGGAAAATATCCTTTCTTCTTCAAAATCATTTTCTATTCACAAAATTCCATGAAATTTTAAAAGAAAATGATTTTGTTGAAAATAGTAAAGAAATATTGTGGAGGAAACGTCATGAAAATAAGGCCTTAGGAAACTGTAAGAAAAAATCTATTCATGCCGTATAAGTTAAAAAACATTCTTCTCGTACTTTTGCGGGAAAAGTCAAAAAGTACCTCGTATGGTAAACAAAAGAAAGATTCCTTACATACCATGTCGTAAAAGTAAAAAATGGTTAAAAAGGACTTTAAACATACATGAAACCATTTTTTTATAGAACAAGGTCATGGATGATAAATATAACCCCAATAAATATTTACGAATAAACAATCTCGGATAAAAACGAGATTGGAAAAGTTATCCCTTACCTTTTGTCCAATATGCTTTGTATGTATCTGAACCTCTTGTATAATGATTTAAATAATATAATTGACCTATTATGGATTCATATTAATTGTTATGATATCATATATGGTTCACTTATGGCTTTATATTACCCGTTCTTTTGTAAATTCCATGTTAAAGCAACATTTTGGGTAAAATCATTTTCTTTATCATACGTGTTTGGACTTGTGTTCTTGATATTATTTTTACTTATATAATGATTTAAATACTTACAGAATGTAAATAATGATTTATATATCATATATATTCCGTATATATATATATATATATAATAGATTGATAAATGAAATGAAATACACCGTTCATGGAGACGGTATGTCGTACGTACGCATGAACACTGTTTTCCTTTCCTTATTGACTTAAATGAAAGTAAGTAGATGTAATATATATATACATAAATACAGTATCTTTTTCATGTCATATATTTCATTATTATTCATTATATATACTTTATAATCATTCTTTAATGGTTAACATAGAGAATGAATATCATCGCATCGTGGAGATGGTAATCCATACGTACGCACAAGCGATGATATCGTTCCCATAATTACTGAATGGAATAGGAGTGGATGATATAATATATCAGACTAAGTATGATTTTATAATAATCATATATAATTATTCTTTACACCATTATACCCATCCAAGTATGGTGGTGGTGGAAAAACAGATTACACCACGGCGTGGAGACGGTATTTCGTACGTACGCACGCGTGGTGATTTCATTTTACATAGGATGGATAGAAGGTGAAATGGGACTGTTTCATATTTATAATAACATATCAGTATATTCTTGATACTTATGTTGTTACTTTATAATAAAACAACTAAAGATGAATAAGTTGAAGAAGAATGAAACTTGAAACAATCGGTAGAAGATATTACCTCTTCTTCGACGCACCTCTTTTAAGCTTCATCTTAAGGCACTAGAGTTGGTATTTTGGGGAGACCAAAACCTCTATAATTATTCTAGGGAAGTTGAGAAGGGAAATGGGCACGGTTTGGATGAGCATGAAACCTCAAAATTGTGTAAATAGAAGACGGAGGAGGTGCCCTTTTATAAGGGAGGAGAGGGGCACCATAGAAAAAACTTAAAATATTATTTTATAAAAAGTCATATTATTTTTATAATAGCTCCAAATTGATTTATTTAGAAGATAAAGTGGGTATGTGTCTCAATACTCTCAACCAATAGGTTTTAGACAAGTTTAGGTTACTATTTTAACCTTTTCATTTAGATTTAACTCTAAGTTAAATAATTTAACTTTTACCGTGTCTTCTTGTTTTCTTACACTATATGGTTAATAAACTTACTATAAAAAGAAAAAAGAACCCCAAGTGGTCAATTATTAATATATATAACCTTATCTAATTCATTTGTCCTAACATCTTATTTTTATGAATAAAATAACAATTAATAATATAATATTTTTTTTAAAAACTATTTTATGTCAATTTTGACAATATTTGGTAATTGATTTTTTTGAAAATCATAACAGCCTGATTATTTCAAAAAAATGTTAATTGGATCAATAAGAACATCTCATATTAACCTAAAAAATAGTTTAATTTATTAAAATTTTAAAATTACATTTATTTGTGTATTTATAACATCAATTATGTTAATATTTCATTAATAAGGCAATTACTGTTTCATCATTGTGTCATAAATAAAATATTGTATATAATTTAAAAAAATTATAAATAAAATAAAATTATGTAGTAATGATTTTTATCTTTAAAATGAAATTTTATAGTCGAATTTATCTTATGTATAATCCTATATTAAAAATGTTTTATTTATTAAACATAGATTTTAACTATTCTAACTATTCTTTAAATAAAATAATAATAAATGTCTTAATCTAATCCCAGTGGACCTAAAGGGTCATATTTTAATCCTAAGGTTGTTTTTGGTCTAATTACACTAATACTATATAATTAGGACATGTGTTAGTGTAATAATAATATCATTTTTACCCATGATTACCCTATTTACTTTTAACCGTGGTAAATAAGAGTAAAAAGTTATTATTCACCAAAAATTAATTTTATCTTATTGAACCAAATTTTACTCCTTGATATTAACCGTGTTTCTTAGATTTTAGAAATTAAACTTAGAAAATTGGTAAAATTATGTTTTATGTGAGTTTACAAATTCTTCTAAGAGGTGGGTAGAAGACGATGAAAAGTTCAATAAAAATTTTATATATCTAAAATTATTATAAAATGAATACAATTAATTACATTGAACTTATATAGGTATTATGTTCAATTTGGTCCTAAATAAAATTTAAATAAAATAAATAATTATTTAAAAAAATTTGGTTTTTAAATAGTATCCCAGTGTTTTCACTATTCATCAAAAATTGATAGTTTTCAGAAAAATACCAAAAATTCACCCTAGACTAATTTCAATATTCCGAATCCAAAAATGAAGTCCATTTTGAAAGAATAAATTTATAAAATTTCAAAAAGTGGGTATTACTATTCCTAATGGCTAGTCTATATAATATTTTAATAACATATTGTTGTTCAGTGAAACTCGGTATTGCGTAAAACACATGCTATCGTGGAAGGTCGTGATTACGTGTAAAGCAACCCAAGTCAAGGTTACGTGTAGTGAAAGATTCCTCTGTTGTTGTGTATAATAGAATCCAACCATATTTCATTTATACATTGAATATATATATATATATATACGCACACACACTCAATGTTGCGTAGAATAACTTCTATCAAACAGACTTGAAATTTTGTGTAACAAAATCCAAAAATAATGTATCCTATACTGCAAGCTAATACGACGTTGCATATAGAGGATGATAATATTTTTGTAGCATACAACACAAATCATCAAATAAATTAAATATAATACTTCTCTTAAAATCTCGGGGTGTTACAAAGACTCTTTATGAAATACACTTAAGCATGAAGCATTTTGAGAAGATAAGGAATCTCTGTTAACAGAGTAAACATTTTCAATTCATAATGTAGAAAATACTAATTCCTGTTTAGAATTAAATACATTGCAATCATTATATTCAAATATAACATAAAACCCATCATCTCATAATTTTGAGATAGTAAGCATATTATATTTTAATCCAAAAACAAACACTACTTTAGAAATTAATACTGAGATAGAGTTACCGATTTGGATGAGGCCAATAATATTTCTTTTGGCATTGTCACCAAATGTGACATATACCCCATCTATTTTTATTAGGTTCTTGAAGCATGAGTAGTCTCCTGTGATGTGTCTTGAACATCCACTATACAAGTACTATAAACTATTACCAGAACTTTTTAATCAGCTTTCCTACAAAATGATTAGGAAAAAATAGATTTTGGTACCCATACATGTTTATGTCCAGTATTATTAGTAATGAGTCCTTTAGGAACCCATATCTTCCTTAAAGGTTTCCTATAAAAATTATGTAAAGTATTTTAAAATTAAAGTCTATTTGTTCCATAAAAACATGAAACAGTAGAAAGTGCATCATAAGTTGAATTATTTGATTTGTGTTCAGAACTAGTAGTAAAACTATATATCCTAGATTTAGAAACAAAATTTGTTCTACCAATATTTCATTTTCTGGATTGATAACCAATGTCACTGTTATATTTAGGGGAAATTTGTTTACCTAGAATTTTAGTAAGGGTATTTTTCCCATTGGTAAACTTTTCTAGGTAATTCTTCAATTTCTCATTAGACATTTTTAATTCATTGTTCTCTTTGAGAAGTTAAGAATTTTTATCTTTTTCAGTTGTGAGTTCAAATTTAACAGTCACAGTAAGAGAATAATATTTCATTAATGATTTATATTTGTCTTTTAGTTCATTCCATGTTTCTTCAAGCATGTTACAGTATTCAAACATTTCTTCATTAGACATATTTTAAGAGTTACTCTCATCTGAAGAATAGTATAAATTATGTACAAGAGATTCCAATGTTACCTTATATGTGTTTGTCATAAAACACATATTGGATTTGTTATCTTGTTCATCATGTGATGTTTTGGAGTCACATGAACTATCCTCAGAATCACTCTAGGCTGCTTTCAGTGGCTTTTTTATACATCCCATCTTTGCCCTCATATATATATTTTTACATGAGATTTGGATAGTCAGCCTTGGTATGTCCTTTGTGCTTGCATTCATAGCATAAAATCTCATTAGTCTTGTCACTACTTTTCCAATCCTTCTTCCAGCTTCATTTTTGGTCATATTTTCCATTGAAGTTAGGATTTCGAAAAAAGTTCGTATTCATGTAAAATTTCTTGAATGTTATGGATAATTGAGCCATCTCCTCATCGCTATCAGGTGATGATTTTTCACTACTGGAACATTCTACAGAAGCATCCAATTTCCCTTTGACATTGTGTTTAGAGGTGGGTGGTTTTGAATGCAACAGATTTCCATTTTGGTTCATCCTCCTCTTCCTGGATGACTTTAATCTCTTCTTCATACATCATCAGTTTCCCAATGAGTTCTCTTACATGTAGCTTGCTGATGTCGCATGATTATCTAATAGAGACAGAGGTTCCTCTCCATCTGCCAGGTAGACATCTAAGAATTATCATGATCTATTCCTTGGCAGTGACTTCTCTTCCAAGAGAAATC
This sequence comes from Viscum album, assembly GCA_963277665.1. NCBI lineage: Eukaryota > Viridiplantae > Streptophyta > Magnoliopsida > Santalales > Viscaceae > Viscum > Viscum album. The sequence continues at coordinate 676,828,769 of OY728123.1, forward strand.
ATTATGTTGACAATCTCATTGAACCCAAGATACATGTAAGAGATAGGATCATCAAGATTCATTATAAAGTTATCCTATTAAATCATATAAGTATTAAGTCTCATTTCTTTTACAATGTATGTTCCTTCATGTGAGACAGACAGGGTATCAGAAATTTCATGGGCTGTTTTACAAGAAAAAATTCTATTAAATTATTAATCTCATAAGGAGCTGTATAAAACATTCATATCTTTGAAATTGTTACTGTAGGCAGTTTTGACAGGTTCATCCCATGTTATTCTATCAGTATTAGAAATATTATATTCATCTATAATGGAAAACCATATTTCAAAACCCATACTATCTAAATGCATTTTCATTTTAATTTTCCATTTTCCATAGGTGGTTCCATTAATGAATGGTGGTCTTTTGGTTGCAACACCTTAAAATCTATTATCCGTAATACAGAAATACTTTTAGAGAGCTAGAAATTTAGTATTAATAGAAATTTATTGATATTCAATGTACAACTACAACCACAGATGAATACAGTTAAACAAAGTTTTAATAAAACTCCTCTGATACCAAATGTTGGTCCGAGTAGATTACTCAAGAGGGGGGGTGAATTGAGTATATATAAAAATTTATGGTTAACAAGTAGTCTTAATAAGGGTTCCCCAAAAGGTTAAATACAGCCTAGTGAATCAAGGTTATACTGTTATAAGTGTTTGACTATTTAAATAACCTCTTAGAAGATTGATTAGTTCTCAGTAATCTTAATGTAAATTATTAATATTAATTTTGAAGATATTATAATAATACAAGACAATTATAACTTATTTCCAAGAATAACTATCAAAGTGAATTTAGTGATTTATGAATTAAATAGTAAAACAGAGAAGACTAAATTAAGCAGCACAGTGGATATGAAAAATGTGGTTCAGTATCAAGCTGAGACCTAATCCACTCCACTTGGTGATCACCTTCCACCAAGTATTTTGTATAAATAAACTTGATCCACACAATGTATCAAGGTTAAACAATAGTACACAGGACTGTCCAGGTCGCATAGGGACCTCTTCCATAGTTCTTCGTTGGAACAAACAACCAAGAAACATAGGGACCTATTCCATACTTATATGTGGGTATAAAAATATAAAAAGATGTTTGAGTAAGGATATCTTATATCCTTCAGTTTTATGTATGAGATAGAGTGTGTTGTTAAACAGATACACACACTGCTCTAAAGATGGTAAAATGATACCCAATAGAGTAGAAATATCGAAATAGGTTTAGAAATGCACTGAATGTTAGTATTTGCAGCTCTAGACTTCTAAAATAAAGCATATGGAGAAATCAAGTTCTCGTATGGAAAATAGAGTGTTACAAGTTTGACAGATCCATCTTGTGTTCTCTGTGATTTTTAACAATGTGAATATGTTCTATATTCTTGGATTTAGTTGAGATTCGTGTGTTCTCCAACGACATTGAGTTGCATGAGAAAATTCTTTCTTTATGAATTATCTAAGTTTATTCTCTTGTCGTGCTCATGACCACCCACTTGTTTTTCTATTTAGTATCATTCCAAACTTATTATTTTTTTAGGGATGCATTACTCTTTTATCTTGGTGTGCATGTGTTTGAGCCAACCAGATGCATGTATTCAGTACCTCGTACCTCGTACTGTGAGATGACATGTCCTCAAAGAAATATTAATTATGTCAATGCATTTAAAATATTAAAATATAATCGTTAGAGATTAAATTGAAAGATGAAAAAACATATTAAGAACTGGTGTCACAGTATGTCATGGAAACAGTGTCTCCTTCACATGGTGTTTGGATTTGTCACAACGTCTTGTGGTCACGGTGTCTGGTTTACGATGTCTGGTTCACAGTGTCTCGATGTCACGATGTCGTGTTCATGGTGTCTTGTTCACGGTGACTTGTTCATGGTGTGTTGTTCATGGTGTCTTGTTCATGGTGTCTTGTTCATGGTGTCTTGTTCATGGATTCTTGTAGTCACGGTGTCTCGATGTCACTGTGTCTTGTTCACGGTGTCTTGTTCACGGTGTCTGGTTGTCACTATGTCTACTTGTTCACAGTGTCTCACACTTAGGATGATTTCTGTATTCATACATAAATAGTGATATTTATGGAATTAATTAATCTTAATCATTTGTCAAATAAATCAATATAATGTGAATCAAAAGATAGTGTATAGTAACCAAAGTGAGTGTATATCACTCAAGAGCTTTGGAATGATTTTACTAAACCACTTTTCCTTTGATGTGAGATAGATTACATAGAGTTAACATGGATTATATACTGAATAAGATTTGTGATCATTGAAACATGATTAATACATGAGGATTCCAAAAATTACATATTTCATTAATCCATTTGTAAAGTGTATAAAAATATACTTATCATCTTAATCTACTCATGTGTTTGATACAAAACATCTTAAATATAATTAGTCTATGTTATATAGGAAATAATTATTTCTAGAATTATTTAACCACATATTTTTAGTACCAAAAAAATTATATACTTTTATATTCCCAAATAAACTCATAAATAAATCATATTATATTACATTCCCTAGAACATGGGTTTCTAACTTAATTCGTTCATAGAGAACAACTTTTAAATCAGTCTTAACAAAATATAATTGTAAAATCTATTTTTCATATTATGACAACACATATAAATTTGAAAACTATGGTTATCCCACTAACCACTTAGAGATATGTGGATAAGTAATCATCCATTGATTTTATGTCTTATTTGATTTATAAATGGATCATTTTATATTTTGTATAATAATATTTGTATGTTATAGGAAAATTAAAATACAACTGGATTTCAATATCTCTAATGGTGATAAGGTTTCTAAACTATCAACACCCGGAAATTTATTAAACCTTCAATAACCAAAATTTATTTATAGGTACCCTCTTTAATAATGATTTGAAACATTTATTGAATAACTATTGGGACCCAATGTGATTTAAAACCATGGGATATGATGTGATGATAAATTATGCAATTTGGTACATATGATCTATTTATAAATTCATATTCACTTCAAAAGTTTTATATTATTATCAATTTTCTATTCCCTTTTAGTATAAGGTTTTATTATTCTAAATAATTAAAATATCACCAAACTCAGTGATTATAAAAAAATCTCACATTGATTTTATCTTTCCTACATAGTATGTTTCACTAGAACTTTACTTTTCCACAAGCTCTTATAACACTTTATCCAGCGACTACCACTTGTGTACATCAATCTAAGGATTTATCAAAGTTTATATTTTCCCAATATCTAAAATAGAGATATTTTACATTATTATATAAACATAGTTTTTCCCTTAATTATGATTTTAGAATATCATGTAATTTTGTAATTTACTTAGTAGTTTTTCGATAATTGACATGGATACACTTTTTTTCCTAGATACAAGGTTGTTATAATAATTAGACTAAAAAAATTATTTACTTCTTTACACACGAACTTGTGAAATAATGGATTTTTTTTATTATAACTTATATGAAATTAAATTTCTCAATTTTTATTTTCATTTGTTTAAGTGTAAATGCCACTACTTGTGAATCTTGAATTGAAAGGAATAATGGATGAATAACATGACTTATAAGTCACATCATCAATATCACCCTAAGAATGAAAGGTGTAATTCCTCATTTTACAAAACCATGACCCTAATTTGTATAGGTAAATTCTAGAATTGTATTAAATCCACTCTATATTTAATGATTGAAGAATATTTTTTTTTAATATATTCTTTATCTCACCCATCCAAATAATATTATATCTTATTACCGAGCTTATTTACTTCATCACATATATATTACTTAAATATATTAATGGAATATCATGATGTGTGAGATTTTAGCAATTCATTTTACATGAATTAGTTAATGTGCATCACTTAGAACTAATTTTAGAAACTTTATATAATTTTAACCTTCAATTCCATGAATTTATCTTGGTTGATAAATATTTTCTGAAACCATGTATAATTACTATGAGGTTTAGCACAAAAAAATATAATCACCCTACCTAGAATATATATTTTTATTTTATTTAGGTTTTACTTGAAAAAGTATTAACTTTCCATAATTGAGTATTTTAAGAATGTTATGTTTATATTCATAATTGATTTGAGATAGAGAATATATATAATTCAAGACAAAGTAAACTACTATTCAAGAATGGTATACAATAAATTTTTTCCCCATAATTGAACTAAATTCTATTTGTGTCTAAATAAGATACTGAGATAATTTTTTGGTAACACCTAATACATAGTAAGAGGTTTCAAACACAAGAATATTTCAACATGTAAATTTGAAGATATCATATTATATAGCTAATATAGGCACCAAAATACATAAAAACATGAATATAAACTTTAATATTTTAATATTTATAAACATCCTTATTTCATGTATTTTTGTAAAAATGCATGATTAACAAATTTTATCTAATACATAGGTATTAAAATATGAATATTAAATAAAATATGGAATATATATAATTTCTTATTGTTTGTTACTTCTTTAATTCATTTAAATTTCTCTTTAAGTGATATTTATTATAACATTTTATGAATATATATATCATTATTTTCTTATTAATATAGAGAAAAATATCCATAATATAATGAAGTGTTTTATCCCAAATTTTCATATTATTGTTCTAAATAATACTAGAATAAGTCGGTTATAAGGTTAAGAGATTGATATGTATTGAATTATCATTATTAAGAATGAATACCAACTCTTCTAATTGATCACAATACTCTATCATCTTTTATATATATATATAAACGTCGATTATATCTTCCAATTGACACATGTTTAGTGTAGTGATCATATCAGTTGTTTCTCACTTCACTCTCTCTTTATAAAATTCTTGGATATGAGGCAACATGTTGTAACCATTAATTATCTCAGGTTAATTTCAAAAACAACTATACATTGATGAAAATGTAATGATTAAAACATTAAATTTAATATCCACGAGTATCCTATAAGAATAATTTTCACCATCACTTATTGAAAAGGTGTTTCATCTCATAGTGGGGACTCTACCACATACATTTTCCCAGATATTATGAGACAACATGTGGTGAATAAGTGATATCTTTTTATAATATCTTTCTTTTTAATTCAACCTAGATGATCATATAAGATATTGCTCAAATGAATATGCATCTATAAGATTTACCTGAATACTTTTGAAAGTAAATATCACAGTACATAACAATATTAACAAAGTTATACCTTAAAATATGAATTCATTCCAAGATCGGTTAGATTCAATACTAATAGATTTTATACTATTAAAAAAATTGGTTATACTTTGAACATTATCAATCACATTAGTATGTATTTTAAATATTCTCTTTCTATAGTCTCACAAGAATCTACAACATATAACTTCCTAATAAAAAAATATTTTGACCAAAATGAGAAAGATCATAATTTTCTCAAACATTCCTCTATAACACATGAAATAGATTTTACTTTGTTAGCATTTTGGATTAATATAACTAAACTTAAAAAAAAATCCAGGTCCTAAACATCCAATTAGTATGTAACTTCAACTATATAATATTAATTTTTGTACTATCAAAATAATAAAAATGATTAACTCAAGATTATTCACATTGTATTCTTCCTCATATTTCTTCTATCCTAGATTTTTTTCCATGCATTTTTAGTTTGGGTTAACTGAAGGAAGATATACTCTTCAACTATTTCACATAATAATTTTGTGATAATTCCCTAATCGTTTTGGAAATTAACAACTTATAGTGAAATTTCATTGATTCTTCCAGAATTATAATATCAATAGCCTCAAACAACCCTCTTTTGATGCTCTATTGTACTCCACATATCAACTCACGCACGACCTTCATTAATATATAGAAATATCTTCACAAAATATTTATTCACTATAATATTTCATGTAAATGATTAATGTGTAGAATATAATCTCTACTTTTGTTCACTGTGATTCAAACAACACAAACATGCACAAATTAATTGTACTATTAATTCTTATTCTTCTTCAAAAATCTTTAAGCTGAGATTTAAGCTTATTTCAGGTATCTTACTTTTGGAAATTTAAGCATGAATTATTATGAATATTTTTTCACTATTCTCTAATTTTTTATTCACATAAATATAAAAGTGTGTGTAAATCACTTTGACTATGTGATACCTCATGCTCGCTTAATATCCATCATGTTTGTGTAATGAACTACATGAGCTTATCACACCTTCATGTAACCAAGAGTGTGGACAAACTCTTTCTTTTTAATGAATCTAAAACTGGGCATCAAGTAATATAAATGTATATTAAAACCCAGGTATGCAAACATTATATATATATATATATATCCCTTTACTAAAACTAGAATATACCAGAATAGTTTTTTCATGGATATATCTCCAAAATATCCAACATGAATAAGGATATTTTACTGTCTGTAAGAACACTATGTTTCTTTCATCTTAATTTATGTTTACCTCTAAAACCCATTTTACAATAAAGAAGTTGATTGAAAGAATTTATCAACATTTCAACTACCAAATATACTTTAAAAATAGTGGTAAGTCATTCATTACACAACATCACTCTTTATCTAATTGAACATATAAATTCCCACCAACTTCATTTATGGGAACAAATAATACAATGATTATTGATCACAAATGAATCAAATTTTGTGGCTCAAAACATATTCTCTATTATTTTCCGTTACTCTAATTAAACAAATAAATTTTTCAAAATAAACATGAAATTACTTATCATCAAAATTTTAAACCTATAATGATCTCCCTGCATTTATGGATTGAAAATCATCTGGATTTATTATGAAAAACATATCATGGTTCAAGATTATGATCTCAAGATACTCACATGGAAGATCAATGTGTGAAGGAGTTGATTATATATCCATGAATTGTAGTGAACCATCAATATTAAATTGGCCTAATCCCTATGAACTCACGGTTGAAGAAGATGTTCCATGAAGCAGATGTGTTGTTATTTCATTCCATATGACATCATTAAAATCTTATTAATACCACATATTAAAAAAGAACAGAAACCACTACCACCAAGACCCATAACCATATTAGTATTTCAATATTAAAATTTAATATACTTCTACACACTATCAAACACTCATTGAAACCCATTAAATTCCTTGGTCTTGTTATCCGCCAAATATTTCTCGCACAATGATTTCTACCTTTTCTATGCACTACCCCAGACACTATTAGCCTATGTTACCTACCTATATGTCCTACACCTCAATGATTCTCACCCATTTTATTAATGGATGGAAAGCATTATGATTTGATTGTATACCCTTGGTATGAGGTCTCTTAGATGGCTAGATATGGTAGGAACTTACTTTAATAATATTTTTGTTAATAAATTTTCAATTAGAATAACTAAAACTAAAAATAACCCTCTAGTAATAAATTACTCTCTACATGTTCCATAATATAATATAATATAATTATATAATTACAAGTATATTAACATACTTTTTTAGTTAATTATCTAATTCAAAATTTTCCCAACATTATTCACTAAATTTTCTTCACATACTATAGAAATATTCAAGGTAAATCATATGGATTCACCATTATTGTAAATAATGTGTTATATCCAAATATCTTAAGAAATTTTTTAAACCTTAAGACTAAATAAAAAAACATCACATGTTAGAAAACCTTAACTTTACTTCATAAAACCACATTATCTCAAATATAACTTTAAATTTTTTAATCCAAATGGGCTCTTAAAAAAAATTTCCATTCATTCCATAATACTATATATAAAAACTTCTTCCACAATATGAATTTTTGTAGTTTAGGACATGTTGTTTTTTAAAATATTAATCATAGTGTTTTAATTTCATTTAATTCCATTTTAAACAATATAAAACTGATATATTTAATTTATTTCTTGATTACATATTTTTTATAAATTATAAATTCATTAAAGTTAAATTTGTCACACTATTTTAAAGAAATCTCAATATCCCATAACTCTTAGATTCAAAATATTTGTCAGATTGAATATTTTAGTGGGAAAGTATGCATAAAACATCTCCTCATAGTTCAACCTATGGTTATGACACATCTTATAGCACATTAATGCAAACATATAGTTTTCTGAATGCATTAACTATTTGATCCATGATCTATTTAGGGGAGTAACATATCCTAGAAATCCCTAAATTAGTTTTTCAGAACACTTACCTCTAAAATTTATCTAATATATGTATTTATACATATTTTATAAAATATTTAGTTAACATAACCATCCACTCTAATTAAAACTCCCCAATAGAATGGGGAATCCTCAACAATGGCTATCAACCACCTCGAACTATAATTTTATACAAATCCAAATGACAAAATGTTTTAATGAATTTTTATTACATTGAGGGGATTAGTTTTCACTTAATAGAGAGATAAAAATACAATTATATTTATAATTATTGTTCAATGAACATTGTTATTAATTTTATAAAACAAATGATGTACGAAAAGAAACATTTATGAAAAAATAATCTGATTTTATCTTTGTATTCATGTTAACTATCTTGTGTAATTGCGATTCATATACACATTCACATAACAACACAAATTAAAATGAAATATAAAATATATTTTGTAATTATAAGATAAATATTAATGGTTGATCCATCAAGGGGATGATAGATCAACTCATAGCATTAAGGATCCCCTTGATTCATGTACTCGGTTATGTAATAGTGCCAATTTTCACCCAATTTAGTTATCCCTGTTAGATTTATATTAGTTCTCTCCTTGAACCACCTCATTAGGAGTAAGTCCTTATTTTAAAATGTTTACTCACTGATGCACCTCTACGAATCCCCACTCCTTAAGAGAATTGGTCATAATATAAAATTTATAAATATAAAATCATAATAACTAAAACTTGACAACATTAATATAGGAATTCTGAGTCCCATGTTAGAACTTCTACAAACATGTGGTTTATAGCCTAGAATGTAATTATTGATTATGGATTTTGGAAATTAGATAGTCAACAGATGGTTGAAAAACATAATTGGGATCAAGGAACAAATTATGGAGGATGGTCAAGTAAAGAGAATGATTGGATTTCTGAAAACATATAATGATAAATAGATATAAAGGTTTGATTTTAGAGGATCTTTTTCTCAAAATGATATTGCTTCCCCATATTATTATTCAATATGTTTAATTTATTTTGAAACCCCAAGGTGTAGTTAATTCCAAATAGAATTCAATAATTAAAACTACCATGGTCTATTTGATTCATATGATCAATGTAACCTTGTAACACTTTGATTCATTATGTTATATCCTAAAAGAAAAGTGGAAATGAAGATTGAATCATTCATCCATAGTTTCCTCTATCACATTTGGGTCTATCCCATCTTCACCACCACTCTTTCTAGGATAATAATGAATAATATTTTATTAGTTTTAATGTGATATCAATATAAAATACTAAATTGAAAATAAAACTAATCATTTTAGTTACGTAATATTCATCATACTCCAAATACAACATCTCATAAGAAGAAAATTCACTCATTATTGGAAGGTCATCTATCATGGATGAAATAGTTTCTTCAAGGGAAGGAAACAAATAATCATCAGAATGGAAAAAATCCTGAATAAAGAGAATGTGATAAAATTTATCTAATGTAAAAAAATTAACCTCTAATACAAAATGATGAATAAATATATAAAATTTATCCATTAGATTATACAATATTCACCCTAGAATTCATCTCAATAGAAACTTATTTATTATGGTTTCTATTATCTAAAATATATATTCAAAACTATACCACTCATAGTTTAGTAGATTTTAATAATGTAATGGTCAAAATTACACCATGAAATAAACATAATGATTGTGGAAAGGTGTAATAAAATCCTTGAATTTCCAACAAGTGTTGGCTAGATTCATGGAATAAATGGGTTCCTTTTTCCCAAGTGAAAAATATATCATTTTGAACTTTTGAGTCACCCAACGATCATGATAGTATCCTATAATATTCTCATCCATGAATTAACTATCTTTAAAATAACATTGAATAGGTTTCACAACTAGTGTTTTACTATGGTATAGAGGTTACTATATCAAAATTATATATTTATTTATTTTACCCCTTATGTTGTGGTGGATCTTCAACTACATGGAATGCACCCCCCATCATTCATGTGGCAAAAATATTACTCTTTCAAATCCCTATACTCCCAATTGAGTTCATGCATATCCCAGTGAGTAGCTCAACACTTTCAAAAATTTTCAAAAATTATATACAACCTTATGGGATCTCATATATATCATAATGATGAGGAAATATTTAGAATAAGAAAATCACAACATGAATTCTTTTATAATAATGGCTATATTTTATACAGATCTAACCATTCAAGGAAGAATATGTGTTCAAGAACCGTGATGTGTTCCTATAACTTTAATTCAAGGTGAATTACATATATATCCACTAATACTTCTAAACATTACTAAATTTCACATTGAATGGAAAAAATATATATAATCCAAAGGATGATTCACAACTCAAGGAGGAAATAAAAAAGTTATATTTAAATGTAAATGGATAATTTTTTATATATTATGTTGAAATCATTACATATCTCTAGTCACAATGAATGATAATAATTATGGAAAAACATATTCATTAGTTTTCCCAATTCAAACATCTATGTGGAGAGACTATGGTGTGGTCCCATGGGATGATCCATGGTTCCTTATCTAGATATGAACATTAAATTCCAATTGTATTTCATGAAACATTGATTTATGGGATATAGTGTGATTTAGTTAAATTTTCATTTAATAACCTAAAAAAATCTCAAATTCATCTTCAATATGAAATATACCTCAATCATTTGAAAACACATTAATAACATATTATTTGATCAATAACGACTCCCAATTTGTTTCCAAATGGTATTTTTATTTTTGACTCATCAAAATATCTCAAAAATGAATGTTTCTATTAACCTAATAAAAGACTCCACATCAAAGAAATGTAGAATAAAATATTAACACAGAAAAAAATTAATCAATGAAGTAAAAAAATCATAAATGAATTTACCAGAATCAGAAAAACCATCTAAATAAAATTATTCAAATCATTCCTTATCTATTAATACCTTTTAATACATTCCCCCCTTAATCCCATATTTTTTTAGAAATTCACAATTATCAATTCCATTTATGATTTAACTCTATTGAAACTTAAATCACCAATCCATCAAAATGTATTTGATTGTATTTATCTAGGAATCAAGTAGATTATCTCCATACACATGTTTGTTTGAATTGTAAATCACCACCTATAATTGAAACCAAAATATTCAATAGGAATTTAAATTCATGTTTCAATGTCTATGATGGTGGATGTTGGTTGGTTAGGAAGTTAAAATTCAACCAGGAGGCTTAAAAATGAGGCCAAAATCCTTGTGTATTACGTATGATATTAAAAATATTTCAATGAAATAGACACTCATAAAAATTATTAGCAAATAAAATTATCTACAATTCCTTATTCTCCTCATCAATGGACCATAATATAAAAATTAAAAATAGTGATTATATTCTAATCATTTTAATTCAAAAAAACCATTCTTTTTTATTTTTCAATAGAAAATATGAAAGAACCAAGCTCAAACCATCAATGGTTAATGCAATATATCCCCTCGATCCTCACCATAAATATCCCACCAAAAATATATGTAATATTTATCCAAATATGGGGGATAGTGTCTAGCCAGTGGTCATTGCAAGGATTCCCATTTCTCAATTTTGACTCCTTTAAATCTTTTACAAAATATAGAAGATTTAAGATAACACAATCAAAAATAGTATTGAAAATTATTTATAAATAATTAATACAAAAAACCATAATACATTATATTAATTTAAGAGTTATAAGAGCACTATAAAAATACTCCATTCACCCTTTATGATAATTATAAATCATGTATTTGTACAAGAGAAATAATTTATGAAAAAAAATATTTATATGATATGGATTTCTGTAAGAATATTGTAGGTCATTATGGATTGATAAAAGATAGAATTTATAGGTAGGTGTCAAAATATTATGTAAAAAAGACCTTAAAATAATGAATTTGATAATATTGATGTGGTTTGGAAACATAATATTCTAATAAGAAAAGTAACCAAAATATGGTAGATATGAAAATCCAAACGAAATATCATGAAAAAGGGTATATATAAATATATGAAAAAGGTTTTAATGTTCCTCTTAGAATTAAAAATTTAAAATTTGGATATTAAGTTGGTTCATGAACAAAAAAATAAATCAAATAAACAAAAAATGGTTATAAATAAATAGTATATAATTAGAGTAAACAACAAAAATACTTTTTAAAAAACTGAAAATTACAGTGGGAATGATACTCAAAAAAATTCCCCTTATGTTTTTTTTAACAACGTCTAATGTACATAATGATTTTCAAAAGGTCAAAATTATTTCTCTATTTGGAAAAGAATAATTGTTTGGGTGAGTGAAAATATACTCAAATGGGTCTAAGGCTCCCTTATACATACTTTAAGATCACACATTCTTCACTATGTTAATAACCTTGAAATATATTAATAAAGTTTTAAAAGTAAAAATTAAAAATGGAATGGACCAAAATATGTGAATGAATATAAATTATTCCATAAAAAACAACAACTAATCTTTAAACCTTGGATAGAAGTTATTTCAATGAAATACATGTATGACTTAGAAGTACACATCGAAGTTTCCAAATCCAACACTTGAGCAATAGTGATCTCAAAAATGAAATTGTAAATAAAGTATCGAAGGATGAGTTATACTAAATAGTATTCCATTTATATTATTCATAAAAACCATAATTATATATAATAAATTCGTAATTTACATCAATAAACAAATACATGGAACTAATAAATAATTATGGCCCAATAAGACAAAATCGAGAGATGTAATGGTTTTAAAACATCTCAATGTGATCCTTGATCCCCCACCAAGATTATCATGTTCTCTTTAGTACAAATGGTAATCAAATGGGGTATAATAATGAATAATATAATGTAAATACATAATTATTCTAGATAAAATGGTGTGAGATAATCAACAATTGTGGGATTGTGCTTAATATATGAAGAATGTGTAATATTCGTGATTACGTCGGATGAAATCTAGTGTGAAGAAGGTTATATGTAGGGAGACTAAGGGGTGTATCAAACTCCTACCACATTTATTTCATACGGAATTGATGTCCAACTGGTGGTGAGGAATGATATCAGTTTATGAATCCAAATCCTCCGGGGGGTGGTTTCTATTAAAGTGTTTGATAACACGTGTACTCGAACAAATTCATTATTTGAATCCTTTGAGTAAATAATGTTGAGGGTATTGAATGTTCAAAACAAATTGGGAATAATGTTGGATAAGGGGGTCCGGTTGGGTTGAGATAGGGGAGGTAATGTTCATGAGTTCAAATATGGTTCCAGTGGTGTCAAAAAATGATGTCTCATAACCTTAAAAATATATCAATAAATATTGAATTAATAATTTTAAGCTATGGAAAAATATTGATTCCATTTATCTTATAGAATAATCCATGGTGGTATCTGAACAATGTCTATAGCTAATCATAGTAGAGGTTCTATTGGGTGGGTGGTTGCATAATATAATCTCTCATCTCTATTAGTAGTGGCTAAATTGAGGTGCATACTCATCATAACAAACAATCTGATTTCCATCATTTATCAAAAATATCATTTTTCAAGAAAATTAAAATCAATTAATTCAATAGGGATGAGCCTGTAAGGGGCATCACAGTACTAGGGTTACCTCTCGCCAACGCCTCATTGCTTCATCTTAGACCAACTCAGCTTCCCTCTTGCTCGGCTGTTCGAGGTGGAATCTCCTCTTCCATGGGGGTGTCGTACGACTATGGGACTCGGTCGTCTCGACATCGCACACGGTTTCGGTCTCCTCTCTCCCAACTCACCTTTGATGGATAGGGTTCCATGGCGGTGCAACATTGGACCAGGTTCCGAGATCTAGCTGTTGCGGTTGGGGGGGCATCTCTTCGTTTCTGGATATGCGTATCTGGTGGTTGAGCATGCCCTCTGCGGTAGTTTTGGATGGCGACAATGGGATTTCATTTTGGTTTTCGGGTTGGATTCCTCCCAGATTTCTAGGGATGGTTTTCTTTTGTTTTTCATCATTTCATATGTTTTTGTTTGGGATGAATTTTTTTTGTTCGTGCTCCTGGGATCGCGCTTCGTGCTTCAACTCGGCAACGGTGATTCGTCGGAGGCTTGGTCATCTTGGGGATCGTTTATCTACTTCTTGGATTTAGTGAAACCATATGTGAGATTCGTTTTTTGCAGTGATGTTTGATGCTCTTTGTGGTTGGTGTGTAATGCTGGTGATGGAATGAGTTCAGTGGAAGGGATACTAAGACGATAGAAGTTTACTAAGGTTGAATAGTTCTTCTATGGTTTTTTTATTCCAGTCACCGGCTCTGACGATGGGTGGATATGACAATGATTTCCAAGGTGATGATGTTTTCAATGTTATTTTGATGGTACGATTGTGATGATTTCATCGGGGGCACGACTTGAGGAGGAAGATCATGGATCTGTGTCTCAAGGTGGTTTGTTGGCCACATTTTTGAATTTTGAATCAAACATGAATTTATTCTACGCTGTTTTTGGTTTTTGGTGATTTGGTAATCTTGTGTATTGTTCCCGCTCACCCAAAAAGTGATTTTCAAAATCAAATAAAAATAAAATTTTCAATATTTCAAGGTAGAAAAGTGGTTGGGATAAAATATAAATGATTAAATATTTTTCTAAATCGGAAATAAAGTTATCATTAGTGATATTCCCATTCAATTAATTCAAATGTCCTTCAAAATATATACAAAATTTTGGTCCCATGTTTATTCTTAATAGATCATAAATTTAATATTAAATTAGAATTTTTTAGGCCCATAAATCATTAGAAATCACATTTTTCTATATAGGCATGGAATATGGATCAATAGATATTCCATATAATAGTTATCATTAGACTAGTGCACATTAACTTCTCAACCCCATCTCAAGGTATGGGATAAAAACTAAAAACATCACATATCCGATACATGATCCTCACTATTCGCAAGATAAAAATTATCATAGGTTAGTGTGATGAAAAACTCAACCCTATAAATGCCAATTTACAATCCAAACTAAAAAATAGTATCCTCTATTCCATTATAACTTATATGAACATGTTTAAATATATTCCAATATATAATGAAATCAATAAATAAAGTTTCAATTCTCTAAAATCATGATCCCAAAATTGAGTTATTTTTTTCAATACAATTTACTGAAGGGTAAAAATGGAATTTGGATAAATAACTATTTTTTTCATTGTCACTAAATCAAGGTTCTTGGTCATTTGAAGACTTATCCTTTTTAAATGTTCAAGATTTAGGAAATGAGAATAACTAGTAAAATGAAGGAATTTTTGAAAGTAGTCTTGGTATTATAGACATGAAATGGAATATATTGGGTTAGGGGATAAAAACTAAGGATGGTAAGGGATATGTGATGCGGGAGGGGTGAATTATGGGTTGGATTAGTGTACGGGTTCATATTTTTCTTTCTTCAATATGTGGGTTGTTTGGATCGTGGGGTTTTGTGTTTTTTGGATAGTTTTCTTTTAGGAAGGGATTTGAACATGGGTGTATTCTTGGACTTTGGAAGAGATTTTTTGGTTAGGGTGGGGTTGAAAAGGTTAAGGGACATGATGGGGAGGTGGCATGGTTAACCATAAAGATTTTATTAGGTTAGGAATTGGATGAATAGATTGGGAAGGTGGTTTATAAAGGAATTTTGAGTGGTAGTTTGAGAATGCGATGTCAATTGGGAAAACAGAGAGTGGGTGATGATTTGTGGAAATTTGAAGGTAAATGTTTTTTTAATCCTCCTATATATGGGGAACATGAAACAACAATAGAGAAAAATGGGTTCCTTACTAACCCCACACGTAGATGATGGATGATGGATATGATTAGATATGAGAGTGATTAAATATTTAGATATGTGGATAAAAGAGGTTGTAATGTGGTTTCATATTTTCAAAAATATATTTATACCTATTAATTGTGCTCTACAATGGAATTATATGTTATTCTGAGATATGGTAGATAGAAAAAATTTAATAATTTCTTTTTAACAGTGGTTTTCAATTGATTAAGATCCCTCTAACATTGAAAATATTACTCTAAACATTAGTTATATAAAATTAATATTGAATTTATAAAATAAATATATATATATTATGTCGTCTAATGATTATGTTTCTTAAAATTGGGATTATAAATGAAAAAAATGGGCATCATTTTAAATTTTCAAAGTCATTTTTATGAAAAAGAATGTTAAAATTAGATTAAGATTTTTTTTAAAAAAAAAACTGATTTAAAAATTATTATTTTTTATAATATTATAGAATAATCTCCAAAAATGCAACTCGGTGATTAAAAAAACCCAAAAATAGATAAACCTACATGAAATAGGAAACAAAGTTGAAAATAATCATTATTAAATCAAAAATAAAATAAATACATAAAAATTATCTTTATGTTAATTAGACATAAATATATTCTGAAAATAAACATCAAAGATACTTTAGGTATTCAATCATATAAAATTTAACACTATTAAACACATATAAAAAAGTAATTGTTATAAAATTGAAAAATACTATATATATATATATTAAAAACCATAGATTTTTAATAGAACCAACTATATCAATTTTTATATTTTCCCAATAATAATAATCTCAAACATAAATCTTAAAACATAACATTGACATTCTACTCATCCATATTGATTACAATAATATGATAATGAAACAATAATTTGAGTGTAAGAACTATTATATATGTAATCTAAAACAAATATTAATTGATAGAAAAGTTATTTACCTTTAGTTACACATATTTAATTTTATTTGGGTTATTTTTGGATTAGAGGACATTTCTAAACTTTTTGAGTGCCTGATATTTTCAAATATAAACTAATAAAAATAACATAACAATAAAATTTAAAATTAATGATGCTATAATGTAATGAAATATTATTTTTCTAAAAATTATAATAAAATAAATCTTAGTTTAATAGAATTATTCTCACGAAAACCCAAATTAAAACAGATAATCTTGAGGTATTTGGAATATTAAATTTGACTATTAAAATTTATCCATAAAATTTGATAGTATAAATTGAAGTAACCATACTAAAATATCAAGGAAAAAACTAGGAATAAATGACATAAGGAAGTGTAAGAATTCCCTATGAAGTGCATTTATATGAACTTAATTTGTAGGTATCTTCTCTAGGGTTTTTTTATGACCAAACCCAAGACAAAATTGAGTAATAAATTTTTTTAAAAAAACTATGTTTGTTAGAAGTCTATGATCATTGAAATTTAAACAAGGTCTATGCTAGCCATACCACTAGAAAAACTATATCAAGAACTTATCTAATGTTAGATCTTACATTTATACCATAAGTGTTTTGGTAAATAGAAACTAGGACTATAAAAAATTATAATAAAATACTTATATAGATGTATCAGGAATTTATATACTCCTACAAAAGACATATTTACTAAATTCACATTATGAAACAATTTTATTTTAAATAAATATAATATTTTATTCAAGGATGTAAGTTTATTTTTTTAAAATTATAATAAATGTTATAACTATATTAATAAGTATTTTTTAAAAAACATTTCTTATACCGAAAGTTGTATTTCTATAAAAAGGGATTATTCAAAAGAGAAATTTTTTACTTTTTTATATAAATTTTTGGATTTTAATCCTAATAAAAATAAAATAAATTATGTATTGATCATATATATATATTTTTTAATATGAATGTTTCTGATTTTTCCAAAAAAATTAATTTTTATTTGATTTGTGAAAATACCATGTTTTTTAATGTCATCACATTTATGAAATTATTTAATTATATGAATACATTGATATTTTTTGAAACCTTTATCATGATAAATTATATATTATAAAGTGTTATAAATCCTTTTAAAATAATATTTTGAATTTATAATCCATTAATCAACATTTCAAAAAGTTATATATCATTTTCAAGAAAACTATATTTTGACAATTTTGATTATTTAATTATGACATGATGAAATGAATTTTTGGATTTCTTTTATTACTAAATAAATTAAATTATAATTATTATAATTATTTTAAATTCATTATAATAAATTTCAGTGATAATTCTACACTATCAATAAATAATGTTTTCTTAAAAAGGGGAAAACATTTGTATTTATTACATGAACTTGTGTCAAAATTAACTTTATTCTCATATATAATTTTTATTTAATAAATTGGATTACATATTTTGAATTAGTGGGACCATATTTTATAACAAGTCTCATTTTATTTTTAGTCTTAGAGGATTAATTACCTAGGTAAAAATTTTGTATCATTGGGAAAACATAAATGGTAAAATGGGAAACCTTAGAGGAAAAATAAATATATTCTTTAAAAAAATTTAATTTATAAATTTTTTGAGATTTTTATCAAACATATATTCCTTAAACATGAGTAGTTACCAATTTATCAAGCCCTTGGATATATAGTTTCTTCCCATCACTAAATAGTTTTGGTTATTTATAAAAATTCCAGTCATTTCACTAATAAAAGGGGAACACCTCTCCTCACTTCACCTAACACAAAACCCCAAAATTTTGGAAAAAAATATTTCAAAAGCAGTACTTCATATATTTATCCAACTAAATTAGTTTTTATTATTCCTAAAAATCCACCCCGAAATGGTTTAATACCCTTGACATAAGTGATATCCTTTGAAGTGAGGTTTACATTCCAAAACCTCTCATTCATTTTATATTTCATTAAATGATTTTAATCATCCTAAAATTTTACTTCAAAAAATTAAAATGATGAAATAAATATTATAATTATTATATGTATATGTTTTTATAATGATAGTTCAAGCTTTATACATCCTCCCTTTTATCAATTAAAAACGTGAATTGTGTTTTGTGCAGACTACAACCTCCATGATGAAATGTTTTTTTCATTTCCCTTAACCAATATTAAGGATTTTCATAATGTAAAATTTAATAAATATCTATGTAATTAATGAGATATTTTATATTCTGAAATGATAAACTATATTACTCATTTTTTCTATTCTATGGAAAATGAAATCGTTAATTGTTCATACATTTAGACGGACACCTCAATGGAATGGTTGATTTCCATTTTTCATTTCATCATCACTTTTCATAGATGTTCATGAGAATATATTTAATAGAAAAATATTATTATTATGGTATAAGTATATTTATATTATAATAAATTGGATAACACATTACTGATAGTATCGAAAAATGGTAATTGTAAATTGAATTGTTTAAAACAAGAGTACAAAAGAGAAAACATTTAATTAAAATTATATAATTTTTCCAAATCCAATATTCATTATTTTTATTTCTTTATAATTATAATATATCACACTAATAAATTATAAATTAAAACATTATGATATTTTTTAAATGGTATTATAACTATATATCTTCATAATCATCAACAATCATGGCATGTTAATGATTTTGTCAATTTGACCACCTATTTGAACAATTGAATGAAATTATATCATTTAATATGATAAAAAAACTTCTAGTATAATATGATATAAATATTTTAATATTTCTTAAAGGTAACATTAATATTTAACCCATGAATTAAAAAAATACCCATCATAGGTTGAAAATCCTCAAAAACAATTTGTTGTCCATTTCAACTTATATGATAAATATTAAAGTACCCATTAAATAAAAAATTATACATCATAAATCATTATAATTTATCCACTATAGTAACATTAATGAGATCTAAAAGATGATATTTTGAAGAATAATGAATGCTGACACCACTCTTATGAAACTACTATAAATGGTCAAAACTATAAACACTCAAGGTGGGAAAAAAGGAAAAAACTAACTAATATACATGTAGTATATGATTTTTAAATAAAATTATAAATATTGGGAGTGTGAATGTAGTTATGAAATTTTATGTTGAGATATTTATTTATATGTTATTGGAGGATGGAGTGCATCTGACTAAGAAGGGAAGTGAGGTAAGGGTTTTGAGTGTCAAGTTCACTTTCATTACATAATGATTTCATGTTTTCACCTATGCTTATTTGATGTTATATAACTAATTACCTATTGACATTTTGTATCATTATAGTATTATATTCCATGATATCTAGTATTCTATTTAAACTATTATCTATCATGGGGGTTCTTTTAAAAATATATAAAGGTTTTAAGTGGTTTTCTTGATTCAATTCATTTGATTGGGTAATAATCAGACAACATTGAAAATAATATTTCAATATTAATCTATTTAAACGGATTAAGATGTTATATTTTATTTTTAACTTATTTTATTATTAAATAATTATCCACACCAATTAATTATTTCTGGATCAATCTATTCTATAGTTAAAATGCATTTTTTTGTAAGAATAATTCCCATTTGTGTTAGTGGATTTTTCTTCCTTATCCTGGTTTTTACTTCCCAACAATGTTATCTATCTAGTAGAAACTCAATGTTTTTTATATACCATAATTATTTATTCCCCTTTATTAATTGAAAAACAAATATTTAACTATATTTCTAACAATTTGGTTTTTCAACAAGGTTATTTCAAAATGTTCGAAAGGTTTTTCTGTCCTTTGAAAATAAAAGGTTTTATCATCCACTCTGGATTTTCATTTGATTAAATTTGTCAGTTTTTCCAAGTTTATATTATTTAATATGAAATTTAAATGTAAATTTTATCTATATATTTTCACTTTGACATTTTTACAACATTATGTTATTTTCACATTTCTATAATTAATGATTTTTTTAAAAGTTGAATCTTCAAAAGTAATTTCACAACCCACTTTTGAAAACATTTTTTACTTTCATGTATTCATTATTAAATATTATTTTAAATGTAATGGTTTCAAATTATTTTCAATTATAATTTTTGAAACCTTATTTATTTTTAAATATCTTTTATTATTAAATATTTATAATATGGTTTACAAAAAAATTACCTTTAAATTCTAAAAAATGTATTTTTATATTAATATACACATTTTATTTTATACAATGTTTAAAAATGAATTGTGAAATTTTTTTATTTTCACATCAAATTTTCCTTCAACGTTTATCTCCCTTGATGTGTAGGTTTTATCATCATCTATATGTTATCATATAATGAATTCATTTTAGAAATTATTTTTTATATCCTATGAAATACTTTGTTTGTTTTATGTGATAATTTTAAGAAACACATTATTTTTTCCGGAGGTATTTAATTAATGACATTGATTGATTTTAAGTGGTATAAATATGTATGGAAAAAAATGAGTGGGAAATTTTATCTTTCAGAAATTAATTATTTTATGTATATATATCATTATATAACTAGGTGTGGACATAAAGTGTTTTTTTACATAGGCATGTGCATGATGGGTTTGCCTAAATGTTCATGTGTAGACATAATGAGTTTGTAAAAATAAGTATGGGAATAATGGGGTTTCTCACTCATTCCTTCATATTCTTTAGGCAATGTCAAATTCCCCAATTTTTTATTAAGTAATGCCAATTTTTCAAGATACATTTCATTTTTATGAAATACCATGTTTTCATGATCATGCCTTATCTTTAATGTACTATACACTTTTATATCATGCTCACATGTTTTATGATTAATGATATATTTTTCCAACCATGTCATATATTTTATACCTCCTTAACAATATTTTTTTGATCTTATGTTTCTACTTCTGGTTAAATGATTATCATAAATGGTATTATGATATTTAATCATGATATTTATTTCTTAATAATATTCTCCTTCACTCTTATAACATATAATGTTATGATATTCCATTTCCCGAAATGATCTTTTGAGCTCAAACATTATTTATGATTCTAATCCACATGTTATAAAAAAGATTGTATAATGAGTTATTTCCTGAAAGGGTATATAGGATCATGATTATGTAATTTTTTTTGAAAGTATTGTAAAATAATATGTTCACATAGATAATCACCAGGACACTAATTTTTTTCTTTTGAGTTATGAATTTTTTTTGAGATATATTGTTCAAATTAGGAGATTTTTGTAAAATTTATTTTGAGTTTATCATGGGCTGTAGTAGTTATTATCAGGGTAGAGTTTTGTTATTATAGATATTCATTAACTTATTTTTCGATATTAGTTTACTTTCCTTTTATATTTTGGTTAGGGAAGACCAATAAAACCATATAGTTCAACCTAAGTATAGAATGATATCCAGAAATATTGGTAATGTCTTGAGTAGATGGTTTTCTATAAAAATAGATACCGTTATGGATAATATAAATGGTGTTGTCTCTAGTATAGGTGTACCTAGCCGATATAAAGCAGAAAATGTAATGTTTGGTATTAATTAAATTTTCACCAAGTACAATAAAAAGAGGTCAAACTACACACCTTGTTTGAATCTCCAAGGAGATATTATTTGGTTGATCACATGACCTTCAAGAAGAATTATTTAAGATTTATTTTCTAGTTACATTGAGTGATTATGTTAATAAGTTTCATAGAACACAACATAAAGATGAACCAAGTGTGATGATGGTTTAACTGAATGTATCATAGTATAAAATCTAGGTTTCTTATACATTCAAAATATGGGTTATTCAAATTTTATATATTTTTCTAATTTCATACTGTTTAAATACAATCGATCACCCATAATTATCTATCTTGGTTTTATTTAATTAGGTGGAAGGTAGTTCATTTAATATATTAATTTTCTAATTTCAAATTACTAAAGATCTATTACCAATATATTAGGGAGGAAATGTCTTATAAATCTCTTATCTCTATTGGATGATTTTACTACAATCATTATTATAACATATAGTTCGAGTGACCCTATCACATTTTTTATAATTATACTCACTTGTAGGTGACTTTAAAAAATATCCAACTCTACTTATATTATTAAATATTATGAAGATTCTATAGTAGATTTTATAAATATTTTAATGACTAAAATCTCTCATATTACTCAATTTGGGAATTACAATAAGTATCTTTATAAATGTTTTATAATTTCCCAAAAAAAATTACATCCTTTATGAAGCTGTGGAAGAGGTTGATCATTGAGCATCATATATCTACATTATTTTACAAATTATAGTATGTTTTATATATTTCTACAACTAAATATGTTTTCAACCATCCCACTAGGATCATTCCAGATGTTTTTATAGAAAAAATGTTTAGAATGATATTTAAAACTATATGTTCAAAATATTGAAATTTATAAATATTCTTGTTATTCGTCACACTCATTTCAACATGGATAACCCTTGGGTGTTTACAAAAAATAATTTATAGAATTCAGAGACCTTATGATGCATTGTTTCAAGTCATGGATGTGACTTGATGCACCTTTATGCCTCTAAAAGTGACATTGTAAGTAGATTACCTGGTAATCTTCATTTACAAAAATTATAGGATCTAGAAACTTCTGTGAATCACAACCCAATAAGGAAACATATTGAAAAAATACATTAAAATATTATTATATATGTAAAATTAATGGAAAAGATGTTTTACCTAATTTTACGTATGTTATTATGGTATAAATCTAATTTTAAATAATATCTTGGGACATTATTGATACCCTTAGGTAATGTTTTTAGTAAGTGATAACTAAAATTGTGAAAACATAATTTATTAAAGGGGGAAAATGTAATGTAGCCATATTTCTCTATATATTATCATTAAATAAATATTAATTTAATCTTGTTCCTCACCTTAAAAACAATATTAAAATAAATAATGTTTCTAAATTTCAAATGTTGAATATGGAATTTAAAATTTTACTATTAAATTGTCTCGTATAAATTTAAGTAACCATAATAAATGATCGAGGAAGAAAATATGAATAAATAAGAACTAGATTATGATGTTTTATTTATAAATCACATTTATCTAAACTCGGAATGGAGGTAGATTCTCTAGGGTTTTACATAGACTAATCCCAAGATGAACTTGAGAAAATATGGTTTGATAAAAACCATATATGGTTGATGATCAAGATCATGGAGATTTTCACAAGGTCTATTATAGTTTAACCACCACCATAAACTTCACCCTGATATTATATGATTCTTAGGTCATACATGGATATCATAAGGGGTTATTTAATTATAAATTATGATTATACCAAAATTTTAAAAAACATTTATGTAGATATAACTTGAATTTATATACTCTTCAAAAATTCATTTTTTTTCTAAATTCAAATTATGCATAAAAATTTATTTTTTAGAAAAAAGAATTTTATCTCAAGTAACTAAATTTATATTGATTTAATAATAATATGATATATAATCACTTGAATAATTAGTGTTAATTTTGAAAATTATTTATCATACTGAAAATTTTCTTTTCTAAAAAACATATTTCACTATAATTTATGTTTTTAATTAAAATTAAAATATATAATTTATTTTATTTTAATTTTTCAAAAAAACCATCATTTTTGGATCTATCATTTTTATTTCATCTTAATATGGTTGTTTTTTATTTGTTATAAATAATTAATTTTCAGGCAAAAAGTAAAAATACCTATTTTTGAATGCCACCAATATTATGAAATTATATTTTTATATGAATAAATTGAATTTTTATGAAAAATTATAACATATAATTTTTATATTATAAATTATAAAAATAATTTTATAATAATATTATTAATTTATAATCCCATTGTAAATTTTTAAAATCTTAATGTAGTGTTTTAATTAAAATTGTTTTTCTACTGTTTCATTTAATTAACTATAATATGATGAAATGATGTTTTTTATTTATATTATCTTCAAATATATCAAATTTAATTGTTAATATTTATTTTAAATTCACTTTAATCCATTCTTTTGATAATTCTTCCCTAATCGCAGAATTCTTCTAAAAAATTATCTTTTTCAAAAAAACTTGTTTTTGCACATTTCATGTGTTTGTGTTAAAATTATTATTCCACCCATATAGGATATTTATTTAATAAATTTTATTTCGTATCTATAATAATTTGGTACAAATTATATAATAATTATAATATTAATTTTATTCATAATGGATAAATTTGTAGGTAACAATTAGTTACTATAGTGAAAACTAAAATGGTAAAATTGAGTGACCATAATAGTAAAGTGAATAAAATATTTAAAATATTCTTATTTTTGAATTTTGGAGGTTTTTATAGAACCTATCTTCCATTAAATACTTTATTTATAATTTTTTGAGGCACTTGGTTTAGGAGTGACTCCCCATTAGAGAATAGTTTTTGGTATTTATCAAAATGCCACTCATTTTCACTTATAAATTGGGGAACTTCTCTCCTCACATACCATCACAAAAAAAAACTATTTTGGCATAAAATATACCAAAAATATAATATAAACTCTTATATTGTAACAACCCAAGATTTCATAGTACGTTGTCTCATTAATGTAATTCAATAGCTTGCGCTACACGCAACAACGAGTTCTAGTGCACGATAACTTTGCAAACTAGCCGTTCAAAAAACAATTATGAATATTTTTAACTGAATTTTGAATATTATATAATCTATATAATTTTAACATACATATTATGTTTTTCTTAGACATAATATAAGAACAAATTCATTTTTTGAGATAAAATAAGTATTTTTCAAAAAATGTAACTTTCCCGCCTTTTAATATCAAACCCTTTTTCAAACAAATATTTGACACTTTTATATATTCAATTTAACAAAATTAAATTCCTCTTTAGAAAGGGACATAAAAATTTAGTTAGGATAAATTTTGGGTACTTTTTTGATAACTTTCATATTTTGACAAATAGTGAAAAAATACTATGTTTTAAGTGAAGACAACATTTTTAATCGAAATAATTTATAGTGCTAAATTATGAATTTGAAAGGTTTTAAAGTATAATTATATTATATTATTATCATTTAATACAATATAGGTCATTATATGTAATTTCACATTTAATGCTGACATAAACACATGTCAATATTTTGATAGTTTTTACTTTTTTTTAAAACCTGCTTTTTGGTTTTGACAATGGGAATTAATTATAAATTAATAAATGAAAATTCTATTTTTTTTTAATTTGGTAAAATAGACTTCGTTTTTGAATTCAGAATATCAAAATTATCTTTCGGTGAATTTTTGGTATTTTTGTGAAAACATTCAATTTTCAATGAATAGAGAAAAACACTGTGTGATTATATAAAACTGACTTTTATATAAATAATTAATTATTTTATATTAATTTATTTTAAGTAAAAATAGATATATAATACCTAAATATGTTCAATGAAATTCATTGGAGTCATTTTTTAATAAAAGTAGATTTATTAAATTTTATAAAAGTTTTTAACCTCTTTTACCCTCCTCAAAGGAGCATTTCCAAATTTGCATAAAAATTAATTTTACCATTTCTGTAAGTTGAATTTTGAAAATCCGAGAGACACGGTGAACATAAATAAGTAAAATTTGGTTCAATAAGATGAAAATATTTTTTGGTGAATAGTAAATTTTGACATTTATTTACCACGGTTAGAAGTAAATAGGGCAATTAAGGGTAAAAATGATAATATAATTACCCTTACACATGTCATAACACAATTTTATAAGTGTATTTCGACCAAAAACAAACTTTGGAATAAAATATGATCCTATTAGGTCCACTTGGATTAAATTAGAAAATTTATTATTATTTTATTTAAAGAACAATTAAATTCAAAGTTTAAAAACTAAACCATTTTTAATATAGGGATATACATAAGATAAATTTGACTATAAATAATAATTAGAAACATAAAAATATTTCCTAAATAATGGTATTTTATTGATAATTTTTATACCTTAAATAATTAAATTTATTTATGACACAATGATTATGTCGTAATTACCTTATTAATGAATGGTTAAAATAAATGATATTATAAATATCCAAATAAATGTAATTTGAGAATTTTGATGAATTCCAATAATTTTCTAGGATAATATGAAATTTTTGGGTTGATTAAATAATATTTTTTTCGATGTAATCATGCTATTATGATTTTCAAAAAAACCAAATACTAAATAATGTCAAAATTGACATAAATAAGTTTTTAAAACAAATACTATATTATTGGTTGATATAATATCCCTAAAAATCTAAAGTTTTCCCTAAAGGCTTAAATAATTTTATATATGTCATTAATGAACTACTAGAAGTTCCATTTGATGTTTAGAGTATGTTTATTAACCATATAGTGTAAGAATACAAGAAGACACAGTAAAAGTTAAACTATTTTTCTAAGCGTTAAATCTAAAAGATAAGGATAATATGATGACTTAAACCTCTATAAAACCTATTATCTAAGAGGATTTAGACCCTTCCCCACCTTAACATCTAAATAATTCATTTTGGTGCCATTTGAAACTGAAAATGATTTTATTATAAAATAATATTTCATGATTTTCCTAAAGTGACCCTCACCTCTCTTATAAAAGGGAAATTCTCCTTCTCTTATGTTCCCACCTCCAAATCCATTTGTATTGGCCAAACCCTGCCAAAATATCCTCCCATCTTCCCTCAAATCAACCAAGAGTCCATACTTTGATTATAAAGACAACCTACGGTGCCCTTTGATCAAATCAAAAGGATGAACCCGAAGAAGAGGAAAATATTTCATCACCTCTTTCAAGTTCTTTTCTTCTTCCATTTACTCTTTCTTTGTTTTTTACATTCTAAAATAATAAATTCAGTATCTTCTATATAATATGATTTTATTATAAAAATTTTACAGACATATCCATTATTATATCCATCATATGAATGACAATGTCACGATGCATGCGTACGTACGGCTTACCGTCTCCATGCCGTGGTGTAGTTTGATATTCCAACACTTCATTATTTGGATAGGTATAATAATGAGTATAACTGATGTAAATAATAAATATAATATGTTAATGATTCTTTATATATGATATAACATCCAATTAAATATTATTTCACATTCAATATAATGATATTGTCATTGGGGTGTATGTACGGATTACCGTCTCAACGACGTGATTAGATCCATTCCCACGTTCACCATTAAATGATGATTATAAAAATATATATTATTAATAAATATATAATATATGATATAATAATTATACTAGATATATATATATATATATATATATATATTTGTACTTACATATATCTTATTCACTTACTTCCGTTCAATACGATATGAAAACGGAAACAATGTTTATGCGTATGTACAGCCTACCGTCTCCCTAAACAGTGCATTCTATTTCATAAATCTATCTATTAAAAATATTTATATTATAAATATATATGATATATAAATCATGGTTTATATTATGGAGTTATTTAAATAATTATCTAAATGATACGATCAAGAATAACAATTTAAAACACGTACGATAAAGAAAGCGATTATTAATCAAAATGTTAATTTAACATGGAAATCATTATTAAATGCTTTTTATAAAGTCAAAAATTAATCGTGTATGATATAATAAAAATATATATGGTTCTGGTATAATTTAATAACATACAATGTTCATTATATAGGAGGTTAAATGAAAGGCGCTGTCATGGGTGCTTCCAAATGAGGTTCAGTTTCATGTTTCTTAGGTGCAACAGAGTGGATGACCAAGGCCGTCTCTCAAAAGAGGAAGTAAATTTAACCACATATTAAAGGTATATTGATAATAGAATAAAAGTAAATAATAATAATAAATAAAATGATGGGGGGGGGGGGTTTATTGTTCATAAATCTTGAAAACGTTTGCTGGAAGAAGATTGTATTTTTTTTTAATTTTGAAATAAGAATTGATTAATAAAGCACAACGAGAAGATGTTCTTTTAGAAAACTATTTTTAGAAAGTGTAATCAATATAAATCCAACTATTCATTTAATTATTAATCATTATAATTTAAATTAATATCCACTTAATTATGATCCCATAATTTCTTAACCCTCATACCCTAGGGGAGTTAACTTAATTACAAATATGAAATTACTTAAACCCCTGGCTAGCTTCGGAACCCACAATCGTAACAACCTTCTCTGATTGAAGTTATAAGGTTAGCGTATGTTCAGTGGTTAATTAGAGCACATATACACACTATAAATGAGTATTAATTGAGTATAGGGATTATATTTCAACTCTACAAACTTATCCCACATGGTCTTGTATTACCGATTAAGTTCGCACTCTCACAATTTACACAAAATCTCGACCTCCTGTGATTTGTTTTTATTGTTCAATTGCTTGATTAGTTTCATTTGAATTTAAAAATAAATTAATAGATCATATTAATTGAATTATAGTAGCTCATTTATTCAAAATAAATTAATGAAGAAGGTAAGAGGTAGATCGATTACTAAGAAAACTACTCTTCTATGGGCGGTGTTTTCATCATGGAGACGTTTTGCACAAGAAATGGATTAAAAGGGGAATACCCAATCCCCTCTCCACTCTTAGATTCCATCACATGAAGAAAAATAATAATATTAATATAGAAGAACACAGAGGATTTATTGAATAAAATTCATGTTACAAGTATAAAAACAAGGAAAAACATAGAGGAGGTGGGAGAGGAGAGCCTTCTTTGAAGAGAACTTGGCACAAGGCCTTACTTATTCCAAGGTTTGTGAGGTGTTCTCAAGATACATCCTTTCTTAGAAACCTTCCCAAATCCTCTAATAGACCTCCCAAAAAGTGAAAACCCCATTAAAATAGAGTTTTTTAGGGCTAGGGTTACATAACCTTTTTAAGTGTGAACTGAAACCTTAGCCAAATATTTTATTCCACGTTTCACCACATATTTGACCTCCAAAACGCGTGAATTGGCTGACCTTATAGAAGGATGATTTTTTCCTAATTATTTACCCAATCTTCCCTAAAATATTTGGGCTCAATCCAATTTTGGATGAAGAAGAGACGACCCAAATAGTGAAGTGGAGTTCAATATGCATTGTTCTGTCCGTATTTATCTTCATGTCCCATTTAATCCACCTAAATGCATGATCCAACTGCCATTTACTAAATAAAATTTGTATCCTTTTAAGTCAGTAAAACATTTACAAAATATTATATCAAAATATTTTACATAGCAATATTTATGCCCGAAATTCTACAGTGAATTTAAAAATGGTAAAACTAAAATTTTCATCAAATTTGGAAATGAGTGATATAATCCCAAATATTTCATAATTGATTAAATTTATCATAATGTGAGGAAATTATATCATTTATTATCAATGAAATATTCAATAAAATTGTGTTTTATCAACTACCCCTCACTTACCCTTTTGCACTCTTGGGAAAAACCTCATATCTAGTAAACACCAATATCAAATCAATAGAAATTTTAAAACACATATCCTTGGGATTCAACAATTCCACACAAAGAAACAAAAGATATCGTGCTTCAAAAAATCATTATTTCAAGTTCTCCATTTATATCGTTCAATATATTTCCACTTCATTTATCCCCCTCACGCATAAAACACTTAGCTCAATTGAATTTTCTCTTATCACACAAATGTCATTTTTAACAATTTCTTTCTCATCCAAACTCATACAAGGGTCACCATAGGCTTGATAAACACTTAAATCACCACCCGATGTGAGTCAAGGACATATGTTCATCATGAAGTCTTTTCAAGGTTGTTCTGTGGCTTTTGGTTGGTATGTTTAATATGTGAAAAATTATGAGGGTGAATGAGGAGGGCTTGACTCTTTTTGAAGAAAAATTGCATTAATCTATTTTTCAATTTAATATGTTATCCATTTCAATCCCCATAACATTGATTCATGTTCATCATCTGGAAAAATAATGGAATGTGCACACTATTCAACATTTTTGACGTAAAATTATCAATCTTCTCAAACATGATTATCATGAAAGCTCAAGATAGGAACAATAGCATTTCTCTATTAGAAGCTCTAGAAAGGCACAACATCACTTATCATGAAAGCTCTAGAAAAAGACAAAATTTTAATAAGAATAATTTTTTCAGCAGAAAACACATATCTTCAGAATTTAATTTTCCACCCAAAATATCATAGAATGTGGTAGCACAACACAAGACTACTTCCCCCACACATAAGTTTAAATAGATTATGCAAATTCACTTCAAGAGTTGGATGGATAGGGAAAATTGACATATAATGTGGATAACCTAACAGTTTTTTCATGGCTTCTAAGGGCTACAAGGATTAAATTGTCAAGGGAGGCCGTTATAAAAAAAGGATTATTTGAAATAGGGGATTTAATAACAAAAAAATGCCTCAATCATTTAAACAGAAGTACCTCAAATCCTCAAGTTTTGACATGAATAAATAAATTTCGGGTTAAATAAAGCATGGTTTGGTTCTCTCAAGAAATGAGGTAAATGTAAAGAATATGAAAGGAATGATTATGAAGCCTCACATGAATGAGATTTCAAATATAAAGATAGTGAGATGTGTCATGGGATTCAAAATTCAGTGTACGTTTCATGAAATTTCTAAATAATGAAACATGAAACCTAGTCATTTTCAGAATTCATTTAAGCTAAGTTTCAAGGGATACATTTTTTGACTTATTGATATGGACTTAAAAATGGTGACAAGAATTATTTCAGCTCAAAAGTTTCAAAAACACACAAAAAATGAAAAATAAACACAAATTTTTTGAAAAACCCACAATTTTTTAAAATAATTGAAAAACAGAAAAACAATTGAAATTACTATACTAAAAGGTTACCTCCCCCACACTTAAAATATTTCATTATCCTCAATTTTAACCCATGAGATGATATATGCACATAAAATGAAGAATTTTATATAGGCCAAATAATATAAAAGTGAAACGGTTAGGAACGGCCAGATTTTCTCAAGTGGTGATGGGGTCGTGCAGTGTGATGAAATCCACTGCATCAGTCGGAAGTACCTCAATGTATCCCTTTAATCGTTTCCCATTGACTGTAAAGATCCTTTTAGTTTCCTCTTTCATGATCTCCACTACACCATATGGAAAAACATTAGTCACAACATAAAGACCTAACCATCTGGAATGAAACTTACTAGGCATCAGCTTCAGTCGTAAACTATAGAGAAATACTTTCTCTATAACTTTAAACTCCCTATGTTGGATCATTTTATAAAAAATTTTTGTTCTTTTTTCATTGTAGATCCTTGGGTTCTTATATTAATACAATTGAATCTCCTCAAGCTCTTGAATTTACAGCTTCTTTAGGATTCTAGATTAGTCCAAATCCATGTTGAATTTCATTATAGCTCAATAAGCTTGATGATCAACTTCCCTGGGGAGATGACACACATTCCCAAAAAATAATCTGAAATGGGGACATACTGATGGGTGTATTATATGCTGTTCTATAAGCCCATAACGCATTATCCAAGTGCTTACTTCAATCTTTCGTATTTGGCTGCACGGTTTTCTCAAAAACTTGTTTCAAATCATGATCTAAAACCCCAGCCTGGCCATTTTTTTGGGGGTTGTATGGTGTTGATGTTTTGTGTCACCCCATACATACAAAGAAGGGATGCAAGATTATGAATGCAGAAGTGCGTTCTATGGTCACAGATGATGTCCTTCGGTACAGCAAAACTTCAAAAAATCTGCGCTTTGACAAAGTCTATGACAACATGAGAATCATCAGTCTTGGTGGACTTAGCCTCCACCAATTTACTAACATAATCAACAGAAACAAAAATATAAAAATACTTGAATGAACTAGGAAAAGGACCAATAAAATCAATTCCCCAAACATCAAAAATCTCACCGAATAATATGGGTTGTTGAGGCATATCATGTCTCCTTGAAATGTTTCCCATGTGTTGGCAACATGAGCATGACTCACAATACACATGAGAATCATGGAATAAGTTATGCCAACATAATCCAGAGTCTAAAAATTTCCTAGCTGTCCGTTGGGGTCCAAAGTGTCCACCACAAGAAAGTGTACGATATAATTGTATAATAGACTCAAACTCATGATCAGGAACACAACTCCAAATATCATGGTCACTACATAAGCACCATAAGTATGGATCATCCCATAAATAAAATATTGAATCACTATTTAATTTTTGGACTTGATGTTACTTTAAATTTTTAGGGATTTCAGAGGTAACAAGGTAGTTAACTAAATCATCATACAATGGATGCGTACCTGAGATGTAATAATGATGCTCATCAGGGAAAGTTTCCCGAAGTGGTACTTGGTCCATGGTGTCATCCTCTAGTGTGTGAGTAAGCCTACTCATGTGGTCTTCCACCATGTTTTCCAACCCCTTCTTTCCTTTTATCTCAATATCAAATTATTGAAGAAGGATCATCCATCGGATTAGCCTGGGCTTTGCATCTATCTGCTTCAAGAGGTACCTCTGAGCTACATGGTCTGAAAAAAATAACTACATTAGAGAATAATAAATATGAATGGAATATAGAAAATGCAAATATGAAAAATAGAAACTCCTTTTCCATGGTTGTGTAGTTTGATTGGGATGAATCTAGTGTCCTCGATGCATAGGCAATCACTTGTGAAAGTACCTCCACCCTCTGAGATAAGACAGATCCAACTGTGATGTTGGAGGCGTCACACATAAGATCAAAAGGAATCTCCCACCATGGGGGCTGTATGATTGGTGGAGTGGTAGGAAACTTCTTTAG
Source organism: Viscum album (assembly GCA_963277665.1). Classification (NCBI taxonomy): domain Eukaryota; kingdom Viridiplantae; phylum Streptophyta; class Magnoliopsida; order Santalales; family Viscaceae; genus Viscum; species Viscum album. Next base: position 676,862,750 of record OY728123.1, read on the forward strand.
ATCATCAAAGGAAGTCCGAAAAAAATCATCAAACACAAGATCAGAATCCTTTTGAAGTAATCGCGACATAGGAAGAGCAATCTTACTAAAATATTTGATGAAGCGCCGATAAAATCCTACATGCCTTAGGAAATATTTAACATCATGCACACATAAAGGATATTTTAAGGAAGAAATAATGTACATCATAGATGTATCAACCTCTATCCAATGTTTTGACACTACATACACTAAGAAAACACCATGCTCTATCATAAAATGATTCTTTTCAAAGTTTAAGACCAGACTCCTCCCAAGATAATGATTCAACACCGTTCACAAACTAGAGACACAATCATTAAATGAATAACAATACACTATAAAAACATTCATAAATACCTCCATGCAGGTCTGTATAAAATTAGAAAAACTACCCACCATGCATCTCTGGAAGGTACCTGGGGCGCTGCAAAGTCCAAATGGCATCGTTTGGTAGGAAAACGTACCAAATGGACAAGTGAATGTTGTCTTCTATTGATCCTCCAGAGCAATAGGAACCTGAATATATCAAAAAAATCCATCCAGGAAATAGTAGTGTGATTTCCCAGCTAGTCTCTCAAGCATCTGATAAATAAATATGAGGGGAAATGGTTTTTGTGAGTGGACTGATTTAGTTTCCTATAAACAATACACACATGTAAACTATTTTTCAACCTCATTGGAACTAACTCATCTTTCTCATTTTTAACAACAATAACACCACTTTTATTAGGCACAACCTCAATAGGACTCACCCACTGGGAATCTATAATGGGATAGATTATACCTTCCTCAAGAAATTTTTAAACCTATTTTTTTACAACTTCCAGAAGGGTAGGACTGAGTCTCCTTTGTGGTTTCCTGACTGGTTTATCCCCATGATACAAAATAATCATATGCATGAAAATGTAGGGTATAATACCTGATATGTCAGCCAAGGTCCACCCGATTGCCTTAATGTTATCTCTCAAAAGATTCAAAAGATTTTCTTTATGTTTAAAATGATGATTATTAGAAATTATAACAAGTAATCTCCCACTAATCAATATGTATGAGTATTTGAGATTTGGTGGATATGGGTTTTGCTCTAATTAAGGGGGGTTGTATGTGGATGGAGAAATTAAAGGAACTGAAATACATGGACAAAGAGCATCAGTATCACAATAGAAATCATCACAATCAGTGAATAAAGCGTCAAATCCATCAGCATACTCAATAGCCATATCATAATCATAGTTCAAATGATCAGAATATGATTCCACATAAAAATCAAATCTAAGTGAGTGTTGTTCATTAGAAATAGATGTTGAAGTACACTTATAAATCAAACTAGAACCAATACTCATAATCTCCCTAAGCATAGGACAATCAACATCCATGGGGTTTTTATTTGGTGGTTCAAAATGGGAGATAACAAATGAAGAATGGTCCTCTGAGGGGTACTTTATGGATTCCATAACATTAAATATCACAACATCATCCCCAAACTCCATGTAACATGTACCATCATTGAAATTTATGATATTTTTTGCAGTATTGAGGAAGGTTCTACCTATGATAATGGGAGCATGTGAACTTACATAATCATCCTCCATGTTAAGCATGTAGAAATGTACTGGAAAGATCATGTATATTACCTAAAAAATTATATCTTCATGGACTTCTATTGGATATGTAGTAGCTCTATTTTCTAATTACACCACTACTATCATCGGTTTCAGCTCACTAACCTGCAAAGAAGAGAATACAGAGTGAGACATCACATTTGTGGAAGCTCCCAAATCACAAAGAGAATTAGAAATGTGCAACTCCCCTATGGTACATGGTGTGGTGAATGTCTCTATATCCTTACACTTTGTTGGAATTTCTAGATTTTGTGTAATGAGTGTTGAATCATTCCTTCCAAGATTGATCCTCTCATTTCCCTTGATCCATCTTCTATTGATAAAAATTTATTTTATGGATTTCACAGAACTTTGGATTTTTTTTATGGATTAATGTATAGTAATGTTGATCTCCACACACTTGAATGTGCCCAAAACGTCCTTTTTCATTGCTTCTTCAGCCATCTTTTTGGTTTGTACAACTCTGTTTGGAAATGGAAGGTGTTTATGAGGAACATCAACAATATTTTTCATATCACTGTCTTTCTCCTTGTATATATCATCAGTTAGTGTGGAATGAGTCTTTTCTAGAGTTGAGGTGAATCTTGTTGGAATGGTAGGTATAGATGTATCATTCATTTTCATCCCACTTCTCAAAGTGATGGAACTAACATTCCCCTTCGGATTTGGGGTAGGTTGGAAAGGTATATTTCCAAAATTCTTACTTACCTGTTCATGGAGGGCAGTGGAAATCTGGCTCATTTGAGTCTTCAAATCCCTCAGCTCTAAACCTTGACTCTTCAGATCATTCTGTTGATTAAGAACAATTTGCTTCAAAAGGCCATCAGTGTTATAATCTACCTTGGGTGGGGGATACCCTTTTTGCTGGCATGATGATTCACAATCAGCAAATCGCCTTTGGGGTTGTTGGAAACCCTGTTGGTAAGGTGGAGGTTGCAGGAAGTTTTATTAAAAAGGGTGTCTTTGTTGTTGCCCAGAGCCATAACTCATGTCTGATTGATCCTTTAACCCTTGGTTGTATGTTGGATAAAAGGAATCAAACTTCTTCTGGGGATGTGGATATTTCTACTGCTGATATGGTATCCTAGGAAACACTGCTGCACAATCTTTTGTTTCGTATAGTTGGGGGAAACAGTCAGTTGGGTGGTTTGTTTTAGTGAAAATGCCACCTGGCCTTGAAGGAGGGGGTTGGGATGTATTTTGAGCCAAAGAAATTTTTCTCACCATAGTTGTTAGTTCTTCCAACTTGGAATCAATCAAATGACCTTCAAGAGAAGATGGACTTACCTGATATACTCACAGGACATGTGGTGTACCTCGATCGCCAAATTGTTGGGAGTTTTGGCCCATTTTGTCGATCAACACACATAAAGATACTGGTGTCTTTTCCACCGATGCTCATCCAGCTGTAGCATCCACCATGCTTCTCTCCATAGGTGTGAGTCCTTCGTAGAAGTACTGGATGAAGATTTTCTCATTAATTTTGTGATGTGGACAGCTTGCACAAAACATATTGAATCGCTCCATGTACTCATACATAGACTCCCCCTGTGCTTGCTTCATCCTTAAGATCTCCTTACGAAAGGAAGTGTTCCATGATACTAAAAAACATCTCTATAATAAATTACATTTAAAATTGTTTCAACATGTTACATAATCAGGTTGTAAATAAAACATCCATTCTTTCGCACCTCCATCAAGTGATAATGGTAATGCTCTTAGTTTGATTTCGTATTCAGATACATTTCATGGTTTTAGGGTTGATAAAACCACATTAAACTGTTTAAAATGTTTATTGGGATCCTCATTAGGGAGGACATGAAATTTTCGATGAAGATTAATTAACCCAGATTTTAGTTCAAATTCCGATTTGAGATTCGGGTATGCAATACAATTAGTTTGATAATTAATATCCGGTGCAACCAATTTTCGAATAGTTATATTTTGTTCATTACCATTATTTTAAGCCATTGGTTCTTGTTTTATGTTGGAATTAGATGTCTTTCCAATTACAATGATCTTGGAGTGCAGATATTCTCCAACTCTTTGAATGTAAAAACTTCCCATAGACTGAGAATGTCTGATTCAAGCTCTAAGGTTGTGTTCAATATCATAGTGAAGATCTAAGAGATCTTCGACATTAGTTTGTGTCATAAATCAAAAAAAAATATTAAATGAAGGAATGTGTACCATTTTAAAATGAAAATGAAAAGTTTTAATTGATGGTCAAAAAAGAAGAAGAAGAAAACAAATCAGTTTGGGTAAATAAGGAAGAAAGAATAGAAGAAGTGAATAAAATGTAAAATAAAATAAATAACTCTAATTGGTTGAAATAATTATTGCCCCCCCCCTATAACACCCCGACCCCAGTTACCCAGATTCTATGCATTATTACATAATATTGGCACAATCACAAAATATCATGTTTCGAAAGAACAATTAGTCTAGTAGCCTTGGAAACACTAGATATGTTCATAAGTCTAACATTACATAATAAAGTAAAAAAACTACAACAACATATTGTCTTCATGTCCCCTCATAATATCCCTGTAGGTCATTTATAAAATAATTCTTCATATCCTGGAAATAATAAAACATTGAATGGGGTGAGCTCAGATGCTCAGTAAGGATAACAATATAGTGGAAACTTTCGTAAATAAACATAAACATTTAAGGAAATGTATATCTAAAATAAAAGCCTTTTAAATTTGAACTTCAGCATAATATGGGAAAGTTAAAATGAAATAATTTCGTTTACTTATTCACATAGATATTCTACTAGTCGAATAATCACATGCAATATCAATAACCACTTTCATAATAATGGAATGCATACTACCAGACTATCATAACCACATAGTCAAGGACTTGTTCCAAGACTAAAAATATGATTTTTTCAAGGCCTTGTGCCAAGACACTAGTTTGTCTCATGAGACCTACCGATGCATCGAGGAGATATAGCGGGCTCCACCTATCACATACTAAGTATAATGCATTCCTTATATGAACAGGTTTAAACATAACATAAACATTCGTATTAATCCTATCATATGAATGTAAATACATTATCCATAAACCATGAATGGTATAAAAATAACACATCTACAGTCAAACGTATCAAAAAACCTTCAATAAAATATGGAAGTTTTGTATCATAATAAATCAACTTCAAATAAGCTTAAAATCAATCAAAGGATGTTGACATAGATGAAATCAAAACTATTTGAGATAATTATCTTTTTTTTTGAAATCATTTATAAGTCACCTAATTATAAAATAAAACATTAACTTTGAAAATATTCTTATAAGCTTGTAAGGGAAGCTTCGAAGATTTTATAATAGTGGAAAATAGCCGCTCCCACCGAATAAGATAAAAAAGACATGCTTAACTTAATATTGTTGAAAAGGTTAAAAAGACCTTGTTTGGAAAATTACAGAAAGATTCCTTTATAAATATCATATAAAATTCAAAAAAGGGTAGAAATGAATTTAACCCATAGTTTATAAAATATTAAGAGTTTTTTGAAATAAATTTTTAAGGAACATGGATGTGGATGATAAAGGGGTCCCTATAGATAATTACATATAAACAACCTCGTATAATGAAGAGACTGTGAAATAAACCATTACCTTGTACATTTCCTTGGTTGAGGGTTGGTTAAAGTCCTGTATAATAGTTAAATAATTGTTATTAAATTATAAAAGAATCATATACATAAATATGATATCATATATGGTCTTTTAATATTGCTTTGTTATTAACAATTTAGTATTATCGTCCTTTCGGGTGTTCACTTACTCATTATATTTTATATGTTTTGTTACATAAGCCTTGTTTGTTATCCATGGGTTTTATCTTATTCATATCCAGAATGATATCATGTCCTTAAACATTACATTTATTCATCAAATGAGAGTTAGTCTTGAATGGATACGGTTGGGAATGAATCTCATCACATTTGTGGAGACGGTAGTCCGTACGTACGCATGAGCGACAATATCATTCTTTTGATATTAAAATTGTATATAAATGGATGTTATATCATATAAAAATAATATTTATAATGTTATATTTATTATTTACTTCAATTATACATCATTATCATACCCATCCAAATAATAATGTTTTAAATAACAATTACACCACGCCGTGGAGACGGTATGTCTTACGTACGCATGTATGGTGACATGTCATTCAAAGGATGGATAGAATACTGAGTACGGTTCTACCATATTTATAATAACATCATAGTATATAGAAGATACTGGAGTTATTATTTTAAAATGGAAATAACAAAGATTGAATATGTGGAAGAAGAAAGGAACTTGAAAGAGGGTGGTGAAAACATTACATCTTCTTCGGGTTCTTCCTTTTGATTTGATCAAAAGGGCTCCTTAAGTTGGATTTATGATCAAAATAAGGACTGTAGGTTGAAGTGAGGGAATATGAGAGGATATTAGGGTAGGTTTTTGCAGATCCAAAAGACTTTGAAGGTGTGAAATTGAGATAAGGGGGAGTGTCCTTTTATAAGAGGGGTGAGGGGCACCTTAAAAAAACTAGAAATATTATTTTATAATAAATTCATATTCGGTTTCTAATGGATCCAAAGTGACTTATTTCTAGGATAAGGTGGTTATGGGTCTCAATACACTCAAAAAATGGGGTTTAGATAGGTTTGGGTCATTATATTAACCTTATCTTATAGTTTTAACTCTTAGATAATTAGTTTGAAATTTACCATATATTTGTATTTTGATATTATATGGTTAATAATCATACTATAAACATCCAAGAGAACCCGAATAGGTTCATTAATGGTACAAATATCATTATATAAGTCACTTGGACGATCCATAGATTTTTATTAATATAATATCAATTAATAATATATTATTTGTTTTAAAAACACTTTTATGTCAATTTTGACACTATTTGTTAATTAATTTTTTTAAAGTCCTAACAACTTTATTAGTTCGAAATAAACTCATTTGATCAATCCTAACATTCCATATTAACCTAGAAAATTTTTGGACGAAATCAATACTTTCAAATTATATTTATTTTAACATTTATAATACCATTGATTTGATTCTTTCATTAATAATGAAAATACTGCATCATAATTATGTCATAAATAACTTTAATTATTCAATGTGTAAAAATTATAAATAAAATACCATTATATAGGAAATATCTTTATATTTCTATGGAATATTTATAGTCTAAGATATAACATATATAAATCTATGTAAAAATTGTTTTACGAAAAGATATATGCTTATGTAATTTTCAGTATATATCTTAACTTAATTATTATAAATTGTCATTTTCACTTACAGGTTTCTCCATGGTGTCCCAAATTCGACCCAAGGATTCCCATGGTCGGAAATGTATCATAAAATTGTGTTAGGATACGTGTTAGGGTATTTTAGTAATATTATAATATTATTTATTTAACCTTATTTATCGGATTTACCCTTTAACCATGGTAAATAAAATATTTACCGAAGTAATTTTTCAAAATGTCTATATATAAAAGTTACCTATTTACAAAATTTGGACAGCCTGATTCAAAATATGGAATCCATTTTTCTAAATTCAAAACACATAAGTGGCAGAAATTACGTTAAAATTAAATCTCGTTGTCAAAACAAAAAGCGTGTTTTTAAGAAATCATAACTATCAAAAGATTGACACTTGATTATGTCCAGTTTAAATGAGAAATTATGTCCAATGAATAACATTGGGTTAAATAATAAAAATATAATCTAACTATACTTTCAAAACAATAAAATTAATAATTGAAAACTATAAATTATTTTGATTAAAAAAGTTGTTTGAAGTTGAAATATAGTTTTTTTCACTATTCACCAAAATATGAAAGTTATCAGAAAAATACCAAAAAATTATTGAAACTAAATTTTAATGTCTCAATTCTAAATAAGAAGTTTATTTTGTCAAATTAGATATATAAAAGTTTCAAATATTGTATTTAAAAAAGGTTCGCCATTAAAAGGTGGAAAAAATGCATTTTTTGAAAAATAATTCTTTTTTCTGAAAAAAAAGAAATTGTTCTTACATTATGTCTAAGAAACTAATAATATGGATTATAAAATTACTAGGATTATATAAAGTTAAAAATTTAGTTAATAATATTCATAATCTCTTTTGAACGACCAATTTGGTAAGTCGTGGTTTGCTTGAACTCGGTGTTGTGTGTATGGAATGTTATTGAATTACTTTGAAGAAATAACGTACTATGAAATCTTGGGGTGTTACATTCTCCCCTCCTTCCATAAATAGATTCCTCACAATTTGAAATTTTTATTCGAAAATAAATTGTTGAAAATAGAATACACCTTTGTGGAAAACCCACATCGGAAATTGGGTTAATAAAATTTATTCTTAACAAGAGGGAAACAGAAATGAAAGGGTCACCAAAAAATTATGATCTCGATTAGGAGAAAATTGGTGGAAATTAGAGACACATAATTGGAGGAAAAAAATAAATATTTATAGGGAGTGATTGAGGTCATCAATCACAAACAAGTGTAAAATTGAGGGCCTCAAATCCATCAATCTATGATGATTTAAAATATCATCATTTAAACATAAGGTATTAGGGTAACACATTTTTGGTTTTATGATTCCTTCCCAAAATTTTAAGAATACAATATGATAACAAATATATATACCCGACAGGTATAGTTTCATCCTTCAACTAATTCTTACCACATGTTCATCTTTCATTCTAAAAGATTTCAAAAATATTCTATTTATCCTAATAATATAAGTTTCCAAAATATTGAATTTATAATTCATTTGTCAAAATATTAAAAAAAACTACATTATACAAACCAGGACATCACGTAGGCCAGTGGTAGGTGATGCACCCTTGACACCCTTCAGTTGCGGGTTCAAGTCTCATGACTTTGCCGGATGCGACGAGTTGTCGCCTGACCTCCGTGTTATCCTTTTTATAACAATCCAAAAATAATATTCCGAAATTCTTTAACCTTAACAATAGTATCAAATGTCAACTATAATCCATTAAAACATTTAGACTTATCCAAATTATATTTGTCCAAACTCACATTACAAAATTTATAAAGAAGTTAAATATAATGAAGATATTTTTTTCCCTGTAATAACATGTGAATACCTTCCTCATGTATTTTTTTAAAATATGGTAATTGTAGGACTCCAGGACACCCTGAGAGGGGAGGGGTGAATCAAGGTGAAATTTTTTATTTTAATGTGATGGATCTTTTTCCCACGTTGGTAGGAACATGTTTGACCTGTAAGATGAAAAAGATCAGAAAGAAAACATTCACATGCAAAGAGATGACACAACACATTTTACTTGGTTCACCACTAAGGGCTACATCCAAGGATCATATGCCGACAGGTTGTCGGTTGTACCAAATTCCACAAAACTTCACTAGATATGGATTACAATTTTTTGGGCATAGTCACTCTGTCCCAGGCTCACTTTCATTAGAAAATTTCAGGGATAGCTCACTGCGTCCCTCAGGTCACCCTCGTTGACACCCCCTAGCTCACTACCTTGGGTGAAGTCCCACTCAGATTATATACATGAAGGTCTCTTCAACTTCTCTAATGAAAACATCCTTTGTTGTATATAGATGCTCTGTTGAAGTCCAACTCTCACCCGTAGACTAATCTCACTTTTCACCAAAGGTATCGGGCAATCTACCAGCTTTTGCGCAGCCCCAGAAGGACTGAAGTACTTCAACCACACCTGGTGTGCTTCTCCAAGCCCGATGCGCGAGTTTCAAGACGGCACACAAGTCTCAGCGCACAAGTCCAAACTGGAAAGCAAGTTCACCTCAACCACTTGAAAGACACTAACTTCTTCAACTCCAAACTTGCACGACTCAAACCCTTTCTCACCCAAACCACCTTGGACACGCAACTAACAACAATCGCGCAACTCCAACTTGCGCGACCCAACACCACTTGCGCGACCACTACACCTGCGCAATGAGAGATATAATTTTCTCTAAGTTCTAACTTCATGAAAAATGAGGAGTGGCTGACTTGTATTTATAGTCATTTGGACACCCTGCGCGACGGCGCACAAGTCTCCCCTCGGCGTACATGTTTCGGCGTGCAAGTGTTTTCCCCTGCAAATCACTTGCGCGAACAACTTCCAAACATGGGCTCTGTTATCCCTTTTCCATATTTTCATGTTATGATATTGAAAAGCATTAGTCATGCAAGTTTCCTCTCCTTCATGTACTCAGCGCGCAAGTCCCTTTTCCAAAAACACTTTTCTCCATTTGACGATTTTGAGGTCCAGAAATTTGAAAAACACTGGAAAATGGTGCCACCTTCAAAACTGTTATCTGCTTTAATTGTAAGATCACTTTGTTGGAACATATTATGATCATCCACTGAGGATTGACAACTATCACAAAACATACTATAAATCATGAAAATACTACCATGGTTCCAACAATCTCTCCCTTTGGGTTTGTTGGCAATCGGTAAATAAATTCAATAGAGTACCAGCCACATGCATACCAGAAATGCAAGAATCGACTCAGCCAATACTCTTAAGTCTATGTGAGAAATGCTTGGTGTAGAAAACAATAGGGGAAGCTTGAATTGTGTTCCCGTCCAATGTATTCCTTCCCAACCAATCACCAACACTGAATTTATTCCATTCTCCCCCATTGACAATAAATCCAATGACCGGTAATTGTACATTGTTCAGCTTAAACCCCACTCCCCCTAGATAGTATCTCCCCCACAAACCTACATCACATACATAAACAAATTAAAATCATTTAACATATCTGGGGAGAGGGAAACTTCATAACCTCCTTATGCACTAGGAGGTGGTTGAACACCGAGGTTCAACTGATGCTTCTCAAACAGAGCAACTGATAGTGGCTTGGTCAAGATATCAGCCACTTGCTCATCATTTCCCACATGATCCATTCTAATCATGCCTTGCTCAAATTTTTCTTTGATAAAGTGATACCTTAGTTCAATATGTTTCGTACGAGAATGCTGAACAATATTATTTGTAAGAAAAATTGCGCTCTTGTTATCACAGTAAATTACCATTGGTTGCTTCACCTCATCACCAATATCTATTAGTTATTGCTTCATCCATAGTAGTTGAGTGAGTGACTTTGTGGCAGAGATATACTCAGCTTCAGCAGTGCTAAGAGAAGTACTTTCTTGTTTCTTTCTTAACCAGTCAACACATTTATTCCCAATATAGAATGATCCACCACTAGTGGACTTTCTATCCACAACATCACCAGCCCAGTCAGCATCAGAAAATGATGATAATTCACCATCTCTTCCTACAGCAAAGTATAAGCCACAATTTTGATTACCTTGAATATACCTCATGATTTTTTACTATTTTCACATGTTCCTCCTTTGGATTTTTTTGAATGAGGACCGCTAGACAGGTAGCAAAGACAATATCTGGCCATGTCGCTGTCAGGTACAGTAGGATCCCAATTATCCTCCTATACATAGTGGGGTCTACAGATGCCCCATCCTCATGCTTTCCATGTTTGGTTCCAACTGAAATCGGATTTGATATTGGTTTGGAGTCTTGCATATTAAACTTCTTCAGCATCTATCTTGCATAATTCTCATGGGAAATGAAAGTGTAATCCTTCATTTGAATCACCTGCAGCCCCAAAAAATATGAGAGCTCCCCAATGATAGACATTTCAAATTCTAATTTCATTTGATTAGCAAATTCATCCACCAATTTCTGCCTACTTACACCAAATATGATATCATAAACGTATACTAGAACCATGAATTGATCTTTTAGAGAATTTTTAACATATAGATTGTGATCTACTCCTCCTGTTTTGAATTTCAGCTTCTTGATATAAGAATCTAGCCGGGAGTACCATGAATGTGGTTCCTGTTTCAATTCATAATGTTCGTTCTTTAATTTGCAGACCTTTGTTTCATTAGTACCATGAAGAAAACCCACTAGTTTCTCAATGTAGACTTATTCATCGATTACACCATTTAAGAGTGTTGTCTTGACATCCATTTGATAAACTTTATATCCTCTTTGGTGAGCCATGGATTGGAATATCCTGATTGACTCCAGTCCAGCCACTAAGGAAAAGGTTTCTTCAACATCAACCCCCTCAATCTGGTAATATATATTAAATACCAGTTGGGCCTTGTTTCTAATAACACTTCCATGCTCATCAGACTTGTTCTGGAAGATCCATTTTGTACCAATCACATTGTGTCATTCGTGTCTCTAGACAATATCCCGTGTTTGATTCTTGTCAATCTGATCTAACTCTTTATTCATGGATTTCACCCAAGATTCATCCTTTGCAGATTCTTATAATGAGGATGGCTCCATGGATGAAAAAAATGAAGATTGTGTGTTATTCCTCATCCTCATTATTTGTGTGGGTGCATTCCAGTCCCTAATTATGTTTGATGGATCAATCTCAGCTCTTTGATTTCCCCTGTGAGGTTCATTCGCATTCTATCCACCCAAGATTTCATCTTCAGATTCTTCTTCCGAGTCAACATCATGATGTGAGCACTGAGTGTTTTGTACAACTTCCTCTATTTCTGTATTTGTATTTACTACATGTTCACATTCATCCTCATCTTCTATATTATCAGCATAGGTATTATTGGAAGCATTTGGGGTTTCCCATTCAATGATCTTAACAACATTTCTTTCCACAATCCTCCCCAAGCATTTTTTGAAACACTTGTAGGCTTTACTATTCATTGTATACCCATGAAAAATTCCTTCCCCGGCATTGTCACCAAAATTCCCTTGATTTCCTTCTTTATTTCGGATGAATCATTTTCTTCCGAAAACATGAAATAATTTCAACGAACAATTCCTTCCATGACACAATTCATATGGTGTCTTCGTTTCTCCCATATAAAGCCATGTTCGATTCTGAATGTGCATTGTACCTTCAACAGCTTCCTTTCAGTAATGGTGAGAGATACCACTCTCAATCATCATAGTTCGTGCCATGTTTTTCACCGGTCGATTCCTACGTTCAACAACACCATTTTATTAGGGAGTTTTGAAAACAGCTACCTCATGTTGTATCCCATGCTTCTCCAGGTAATTTTCAAATTCAATGGACCTGTATTCCCCTCCATTATCATATCACAAGAGTTTGATTGTTCGTCTAGTATCATTCTCGGTCATTTGCCGATATGTTTTCATGTAGTCAAGCACTTTTCATTACCTGTGAATGACCATTACACAAGCCATTCTAATGTAATCGTCAATGAAAAGGACAAAGTACCATTCTCCATGAGTTCCGGCAACATTTATCGCCCCGCATACATCTGTATGAATTAGATCAAGAAGATGAGATGCCCTTTTCTTCTTTGGATGATATAAACTGCAGACCAGCTTTCCATGAATGAAATCCTTACAAGATTTTTCACACTCATGCTTCAGGTTGGGAATTTCCATAACAATTATCAACTTGCATGTTTTCCCCATGTCTTGTTGATTGATGTGTCCCAGTCTCCGATGCCACAAATTGTTTTCTTTTTCAACAGTCATGTAACAATCATTTTCTTTACAATCAAACTGATACAAGTTGCCTTCTATTCTACATCCCTTCATAAGTGAATTTCATGTCTTTCCCTTGATAGTGCAACCTTTCTGATTAAAATTAACTATAAGTCCCGAGTCACGGATTTGACTCACGCTGAGTAGATTATGACATAGGCCATCAACATAAAGGCCTTCAGTCTTCTTTTTCTCTCCATTAGCTAATTCAGTACTTCTACTACCTGTGATTTTTAGAGCTCCATCATTACCAAATCATACTGTACCATCAACCTTCCTTTTGGTATCTGTTAATAGGCCAGTATTACCTGTCATATGAGATGAACAACCGCTATCTAGAATCCAGGTACTGTTGCTTTTTGTAGCTTTGAGGGCCACCTCTGCAAGGTTGGATTTCTCAATTTTCATCTTTTCTTTCCATGAGTCATTGGATTGAGTATAGACCACTGATGGCCTTTCAATTATCTCTCTCATTTTCCTAGGTTCTTCATAGTCAAAATCTTCTTTGAGAGGAGAAAACCTATTTGAAAGTGCAACATTGTCTTGCTGACGTGACTTGACTTGTCTCGAACTTCGGTATGAGGTGTCCATGTCCCTTCTCGGCCTGCAATTAACAGCCTTATGAACAATATTAGAACATCGAAAACAATATCCATAGATATTGTTTCTACTAAAAGAAGTAAGATATGAATTTGTTCTCCTCTATTGAACTCATATATTTTCTCCATTCAGATAGTTTCTTGGCTCTTTGCAATAAGATATGGTATGTCACAAATATCCATAGAACTGACACTTCATGAGAGGAAATGTCTTCTCACTTCTATTTGTCCTCACTCCTTCTTCTGTGGGATAATAGTATGAGGGTTCCTTTTTCCACAAGGCTTGAGGATAATCTTATTGTCTTATTTCATATTGAATTGGGGGCTTCTATTTTATCACTTCAGAAGACTTTCCCACATCACCCACTTTTATCATACCTTTATTTTGGTCACCTTTATTTGCAGCATTTGACGATTCTACCTCCCAACCAATTCCCCTATTCCTTGATTCTTTTGAAATTGAATCCTTTTCAAGATTACTCTTAATAGTAACAACTTCCTCCACAAGACACTCAGGAGTCTTGGAATTTTTCTCCAGTCTGGAGGTAAGGTCACTGATGACCTTTGCCTACTCTTCAATTCACAGATTCAGATCCACTACATCATCACTTTTTTCAAGTATTTTAGACTGTTCTTTAACCAATTCTTCCAGTCGTTCAATTTCATCTTTAAGTTGATCAACATATTTAGTTGATTCTTCTACAATTGATTTCCACTTATTACAACTCTTACATTTAATATTGATCTTACTAACAACATCCTTAAGTTTCCACTCGGGATATTCACTATTTTCAACTAATTTTCTCCACCAGTATCTTATGATTTTTCAACAGTGGCCATCATGGAAATATGGTTCCCAGTTTTATATTCTGGTTCTTCTTCATCACAAAATTCATTATCATCTTCTTCCTCTTCATAGAGAAAACTTTTCTTCTAAACATTCCTTCTGGATTTGAAGTCTCCTTTCTTGAAAAACCTTTTCTGAGTATTCTCAATGTTTTCAGCATATCTATCATCATCATCGATCTTTCTTAAGCACTTAGAAGCAATGTGCCCGACTTTTCCACAATGAATGCAAGCTAGAGGTAACATCCCTTCAAATTTCCATTTTCCCTTCAGGAACTTCTTGGAAATGAGAGAAAAAATTATTTTTCTTCATCGTCCTCACCACTACTATCTTTTGATATTTTCAGTTTCTCCATGGATTTGATTTCTATTTCCTTGCTTACTCGAGTCATAGCATCTTCTAGTTTGACCCTCATTTCATATGCCACCAGGCCACTCAGTAGATCATCTAGAGAAAGTTTGGAAAGATCTATTTCCTCATGGGATGAATAATTTGCATTGTAAAGGGGTGGAAGTATTCTTAATATTTTCTTCACAATGTCTACATATTTTATTTCTTCACCTAGACCTTGAATTCCTCCAACCACCTCAGTAATTCGATTAAATAAGGAGTCTACATTCTCCTCTAGATGCATATTCAGATCATCAATCCTATTGTGTAGGACTTGTAGTTTTTCCTCCATCACATTGATATCTCATTCATAAATATTTTCAAGTTTATACCAAATGGACTTTGCTGAGGTGAAACTCATCACCTTTAGGTAGATTTGACCAGAAAGGGATTCTGTGAGAGCATTCTGTGATTTCGCATCATCATCAAGAATTTTCCTATTGGAATCAGTCATAGCCAGCCCAGTTGGACCTGTAACATGTATAACTTTCATGGTGGAAAATATAAAATCCATTCCAATACATCTTAGATGATATCTCATTATATTATGCCAGATCTGGAAATTACATCCATCGAAGAGAGGGACTCCCCTGACATTGACTGCATTCTCCATGAAGACAAAGTACAGATTCAACACCACCCACCATTACCCTCTGATCCCACTTGTAGAACCCCAGGACACCCTAAGAGGGGAGGGGTTAATCAGTGTGAAAACTTTTTCTTTTAATGTGATGGATCTTGTTAGCACGTTGGTAGGAACTTGCTAAACCTGTAAGATGAAAAAGATCAGAAAGAAAACATTAACATGAAGTTAGATGACACATTACATTTTTACTTGGTTCCCCACTAACGGCTACGTCCAAGGAGTATACGCCGATAGGTTCTCGGTCGTACCAAATTATACTAAACTTCACTAGAGGTGGATTACAAAGGATTGGGCACAGTCAGTTTGTCATAGGCTCACTGACTTTAAAAACGTTCTGGGATTGCTCACTACGTCCCTTGGGTCACTCCTGTTGAATCGCCATGTCTAACTGCCTTTGGTGAAGTCCCACTCAGTTAATAGATGTGAAAGTCTCTTCATCTTCACTAATGAAGATTCCATCTATTGTATGTAGATTCTCTATTGAATTCCAACTCTCACCAGTATAGTAATCTCACTCTGCAATGAAGGTATTGGGAAATATTCCAGCTTTTGGGCAACCCCAGAACGACTGGCGTACTTCAACCACACCTGGCGCACTTCTCCAAGCCCGGAACACAAGTTTCAAGATGGTGCGCAAGTCTCGGAGCCCAAGTACAAACCGGTGCGCATGTTCACCTCAAACACTTGCGCGACACTCACTTCTTCAAATCCAAACATGCGCAACTCAACCCCTTTCTTGCCCAAACCACCTTGAACATGCAGCTGACAACTGTGGCGCAACTCTAACTTGCGCGACCCAACACCACTTGCGCGACCACTACACCTACGCAATGGGAGCTCTAATTTTGTCTAAGTATGAACTTTGTGCAAAATGAGGAGGGGTCGACCAGTATTTATAGGCATTTGGACACCCTTCACGATCGCGGGTAAGTCTTCCCTTGGCACACAAGTTGCGGCGTGAAAGTCTCTGCCCCTGCAAATCTCTTGCACGACCAACTTCCAAAATTGGGCACCCTTCTCCCTTTGAAATATTTTCATTTTATGATTTTGAAAAACATGAGGCGCGTAAGTGTCCCCTCCTTCATGTACTCAGCGCGCAAGTCCCTTTTCCAAAAAAACTTTTCTCCATTTGACAATTTTGAGGTCCAGAAATTTGTGAAAAACTGGAAAACTATGCAACCTTCAAAAATATTATCTTCTTGAATTGTAAGATCACTTTGCTGGAACATATTCTAAACATCCACTGAGGACTGAAACCCAACACAAAACATACTCTAAATCATGAAAGACAACCATGGTTCCAACAGTAACACCCTAAATTACCATAAAACCTTATTGATTACATTCATGCTCTCTTTTTCCTTATAGAATACTAGAAATAATCCTTATATCCAAAAACATTGAATACTCCAACAATGATGAAATAAACAAAGAATTAATCAGTGCCAAGGTAGTCAATAATATCTAATATAATTTATCCAAATCAACTATCTCTTATTCCAAAATTACTACCTCTGTATCAAGACCATATTAAGGATTACCTTTCCTTCAACCATGTATTTTCATAAAAACAGTTTAACTTGCTGTTGAGTCACTTTTCATGGTACCATATAATTTCAAATACTCAATGAAATAGTACTGCAGTACAATCCTTATTTATCTCTATAATTCATATAACCAGTACATCATTGATACAACACTCAAATGTGATAATTCTTTAATAACAACATAAGAACACTAGTCATTCCTCTTAATTTGTGGTAGTATCATAACTTTATTATTATCCCATAGCATCATTTGGGGCATACTCTGATGATTTGAACATTGATTTGCGTAGTGTCCCTAATCCTTGCAGATGAAGCATTATAAATTTGAAACCTTTTTCTTACCCTTTCAATCATGAACGTGGTGTCCTTTTTCTACAAACATATAACATACTCTCATTCCCTTGAATCATTTTCCAAGGTGATTCTTTCCACAGTTATCATATTTGAAAAAATCCTTATTTACCTTCTTCCATTTATCTGTACTTCTCTCTACCATACTTTTCTTCTCTGGCTTCCCTTCAAATCCATAAGACTCTAAGAATTATTTACTTATATTATCAACACATGATACTATTTCCTCATGTGATGATAATACATGGGAGACTATTTCCCTTCTAAATTCTGGCTTAAGACCTTGAAAGATATGATCCTTCATACTCTTTGGATCATGCTTATTACTGGAGTTCTCATTCCTTCTACTAGGAACCATTTCTAAACAATGGCATACACTGCATTAGTTTGTGAATCACAATACCTAATCCAAAAATTGTAAAATACTTAAAAAAAATTAAAAAGTTTATGGATATAATCCATAATCATAAAAATGTCTTCTTTGAGGAAGTATATACTGATAAACCCCTCATAACAGTTTGTAATGAAAATTAGAATTATCCTAAGCCTATCCCCTGTGTATGTCGTAACAAAGAGTACAGAAAGGACCATTGTTGTGCACCAGTTCCCATTCGAGTCTAGCTCAAAGCGGTGTTTTTTAGTTTTACCCCTAGGTGCATCTGTGCTAGAGCCGACTCTACCTGCTCATATCCAGACATGGATATATTGCTCAGAAAACTCATAAAATCTCTACAATATCAAAATTCTAGGAAGTTCTTTTATACTAATCCTAAAAGTACATCTTAGGTCTATGTGATCTAATCATATTTTATCTAAATCGATCTTCCAAGGTTGGTACTAAACTTCCTCTGATACCAACTGTAATGCCCCGACTCTAGTTACGAAGAGTCGGTGAATTATTACATAATATTTTCATGATCACAAAAGATCAAGTCTCGAAAGACCGACTAGTTTAGTAGCCTTGGAAACACTAGATATATTCATAAGTCTTACATTACATCATAAAGTAAAAAAATACAAAAACATATTTTCATTATATCCCCTCATAATATCCCTGCAGTTTATTCATAAAATACTTCTTCACATCCTTGGAAAAATCAAACATTGAAAGTGGTGAGCTCAGATGCTCAGTAAGGATAACAATATAGCAGAAACTTTAATAAATAAAAATAAAAATTTAAGGCAACGTATCACTAAAAGAAAATCCTTTTAAACATGAACATCAGCATAATATAGAAAAGATAAAATGAAATAATTCCATTTACTTATTCACATGGATATTATACTAGTCGAATAATCACATGAAATATCTATAACCACTTTCATAATAATGGAATGAATAATGCCAGACTATCATAACCACATTGTCAAGGACTTGTGCCAAGACTACAAATAATATTTTGTCAAGGACTTGTGCCAAGACACTAGTTTGTCTCATGAGACCTATTGATGAATCGAGGAGATATAGCGGGCTCCACCTGTCACATACTAAGTCCAATGAATTCCTTATATGAACAGGTTTAAACATAACATAAACATTCATATTAAAACTAGAATAAGAAATGTAAATACTTTATCCATAAACAACGAATGGTATAAAAATAACACATCCACAGTCAAACATATCACAAAAACTTCAATACAATATGGAAGTTTTGTATCATAATAAATCAACATCAAATAAGCTTAAAATTCATCAAAGGATGTTGACATAGATGAAATCAAAACTATTTGAGATAATTATTTTTTTTGAAATACTTTAAAAGTCACATAATTATAAAATAAAACATTTACTTTTAAAATATTCTTATAATCTTGTAAGGGAAGCTTCAATGATTTTATCACAGTGGAAAATAGCCACACCCACCATATAAGTTAGAAAAAGACATTCTTACCTTAATTTTGTCAAATAGGTTAAAAAGGACCATGTTTGGAAAACGATAGAAAGAATCCTTTATAAATATCATATAAAATTTAGACAAGGTTATAAATGACTTTAACCCATAGTCTATAAAATAGTAATAAATTTTTGAAATTCATTTATAAGAAATATCTATGTGGATGATAAAGAGGTCCTAGTAGATAATTACACATTAACAACCTCAGATAATGAAGAGATTGTGAAATAATCCCTTACCTTGTACTTTTACTTGGTTGTGGGTAGGTTAAAATATTCTATAATAGTTAAATAATTGTTATTAAATTATAAAAGAATCATATACATAAATATGATATCATATATGATCTTTTAATATTGCTTTGTTAATAATATTTTAGTATTATCGTCGTTTCAGGTGTTCACTTACTCATTTTCTTTTATATGTTTTGTTACATAAGTCGTGTTTGTTATCCATAGGTTGTAAATTATTCATATACATAATGATATCAAGTCTTTAATTCTTAATTTTAATCATCAAATGAGAATTAGTCTTGAATAGAGACGATGGGGAATGAATCTGATCGCGTTCGTGGAGATAGTAGTCTGTACGTACACACGAGCGATAATATCATTATTTTGATATTAAAATCATATATAATTGGATGTTATATAATATATATAGAATAATTATAATTTTTTATTTATTATTTAATTCAATTATACATCATTATCATACCCATCCAAATAATAATGGTTTGAGTAACAATTACACCACAATGTGGAGAAAGTAAGCCATACGTACGCACGTATGGTGACATGTCATTCAAAGGATGGATAGAATACTGAATATGGTTGTACCATATTTATAATAAAATCATAGTATATATAATATTCTGGAGTTATTATTTTATAATGGAAATAAAAAAGAAAGAATAAGTGGAAGAAGAAAGGAACTTGAAAGAGGGTGGTGAAAACATTACCTCTTCTTCGGGTTCTTCCTTTTCATTTATCAAAAGGTCTCCTTAGGATGGCTATATGATAAAACTAAGGCCTCTTGGTTTACGTGAGGGAATATGTGAGGATATTTGGTCTGGTTTTGGCTGATCCAAAATCCTTTGAAGATGTGAAATTGAGAGAAGGGGGAGTGCCCTTTTAAAAGAGGGGGTGAGGGGCATCATAAGGAAAGAAAGAAATATTATTTTATAATAAATTAATATTTGATTTATAATGGATTCAAAGTGACTTATTTCAAGGATAAGGTGGGGATGGTCTAAATTCACTCAACTAATGCGTTTTAGACTGGTTTGGGTCATCAAATTAATCTTATCTTATAGTCTTAACTCTTAGTTAGTTAGTATGACATTTACCATGTCTCTTTGTATTTTTATATTATATGGTTAATAAAAATACTATAAACTTCCAAGAGTACCCCTAGTGGTTCATTAATGATACACATATCATTATATAAGTCTCTTGGCCGAACCATATATTTTTAAAAATAGAATATCAATTAATAATATAATATTTGTTTTAAAAACTCTTTAATGTCAATTTTGACACTATTTGGTATTTGATTTTTTTAAAGTCATAAAAACTTTATTAGTTATAAATAAAATCATTTTATCAATCCTAAAATGTCATATTAACCTATAAAATTTGTGGATATCATTAGAACTTTCTAATTATATTTATTTTAACATTTATAACACCATTTATTTGATTCTTTAATTAATAATGAAAATACTGCATCATCATTGTGTCATAGATAATTTTAATTTTTCAATGTCTAAAAATTATAAATAAAATAACATTATGTAGGAAATACTTTTATCTTTATAATTAATACTTATAGTCGAAGAGATGACATATTTAAATTTATGTAAAAATTGTTTTACTAAAAGATATATGCTTATGTCATTTTTGGTATTTATCTTATCTTAATTATTATAAATTGTCATTTTCACTTACAAGTGGCTCCATGGGGTCCCATATTCGACCCAAGGATTCCCATGGTCGGAAATGTATCAGACAATAGGGTTAGGACAAGTGTTATGGTAACTTATTATTATTATAATATTATTTATTTAACCTTATTTACCGGATTTACACTTTAACCATGGTAAATAAAATATTTACCGAAGTAATTATTCAAAATGTCTAAAAATAAATGTTTCTTATTTAAAAAATATGGACATCCAGATTCCAAATATGTAATTTATTTTTCTAAATTCAAAACAATTAAGTGGTAGAAATTAAGTTAAAATTAATTCATGTTGTAAAAAAAGTGTGTTTTTTTAAAATAATACCTATCAAAAGATTAACACTTGTTTATGTCCAGTTTAAATGTAAAATTATATCCAATGACCAATATTGGGCTAAATGGTAAAATATAATCTAATTATACTTCCAAACCAATATAATTAATAATTGAACACTATAAATTATTTTTATTAAAAATGACGTTTTTAGTTAAAATATAGTATTTTACACTATTCACCCAAAATATGAATGTTATCTGAAAAATAGCAAAAAATTAAAGAAACTAATTTTTTATTTATCGATTACAATGAAGAATTTTATTTTTTCAAATTGGATATATATAAAATTTTCAAATATTGTATTTAAAAAAGGTTTTCCATTAAAAGGCGGTAGAATATCATTTTTTGATAAATCCTTCTTTTATCTGAAAAATGAATTTTTTCTTAAATTATGTCTAAGAAACTCATAATATGGATTATAAAATTATAAAGATTATATAATGTTCAAAATTCAGTTAATACTATTCATAATCGCTATTGAACAACTAGTTTGGTAAGTCGTGGTTTGCTTGAACTCGGTGTTACATCTAGTGCATGCTATTGAATTATAGTGATGAAATAATGTACTATAAAATCTTGTGGTGTTAATCCCTGAAAATGGTGCCAATTTGAAAGGTGATGTCGTGGGTGCTTTCAAATGATGTTCGGTTTCGGGTTACTTAGGTGCATCAGAGTGGCTGACCAAGGTCGTCTCTCAAAAGAGGAAGTAAATTTAACAACATATTAAAGTTATTTTGATAATAAAATAAAAGTAAATAAGAATACTAAATAAAAGTATGGGGGTTGTTTATTGTTTATAAATCTAGAATATGTTTTCAGGAAGAAGATTGCATTTTTTTAATTTTGAAATAAAAATTGATTAACAAAGAACAACGAGAAGATGTTTTTTTAGAAACATATTTTTAGAAAGTGGTATCCATCTAACTCTACCTCATAAATTACTTATTAATCAATATAATTTAAATTAATATCCAATTTTTTATGCCCTCTAATTTGTTAACCCTCAAACCCTACAAGAGTTAACTAAACCATAATGATGAAATTACTTAAACCCTATGCTAGATTCAGAACACACAATCACAACACCCAACTTTGATTGATGTTATAAGGTTATATTATGGTTAGTGGTAAATTAGAGCACATATACAATCTTTAAATGAAGATTAATTGAGTTAAGGGACATATTTCAACTCTATAAACTTATCCCATGTGGCATTTTATTACCGATTAAGTTCACGCTCTCACAATTTACACAAAATATCAACCTCACATGATTTGTGTTTATTGTTAAATTCCTTTCTTAGTTTCATTTGAATTTAAAAATAAATTTATTGATCATATTAAGTAAATTAAAATATCTTATTGATTCAAAATAATTGAATGATGAAGGTAAGAGATAGATCGATTACTAAGAGAACTACTCTTCCAGGGGTGGTGTTGTCATCGTGCATACATTTTGCATAAGCAATGTATTGAAAGGGGAATACCCAATCCCATCTCATCTCATAGATTCCAGCCCAAGAAAAAAATAATATGAAAAGAGAAAAACAAATAATATTTATTGAATAAAATTCACCTTACAAGCATAAAAAATGGAAAAACAAAGAGGAGGTGGTAGAGGAGAGCCTTCTTGGAATAGAACGTTTCACAAGTCCATACTTCTTCCAAGGGTTGTGAGGTGTTCCCAAGAGACACAGTTTCATCCAATCCTTCCCACATCCTCGACTAGTCTTCCGATAGAGTTAAAAACCAATTTATATAGCGTTTTTGGGGGCTCGGGTTACATAATATTTTTAGGTGTGAATTGAAAACTCAGAAAAATATTTTATTCTATGTTTCACCACATAGTTGACCTCCAAAACGCGTGAATAGTCTGATCGTATAGAAGGATTCTTTATTCCTAATTATTTCACTGATCTTACCTTCAAATTTGGGCTCAATCCAAGTCCGGATGAAGATGAAATGATCCAAATAGTGAAGTGGTGTCCAATCTGGATGGTTCTGTCCAACTTTGTCTTTATGGACCATTTTCTCCACTCAAATGCACGATCTAACTCCCCTATCCTTAATAGAATTTTTATCCCATTAAGTTAGGAATAAATTTACAAAATCTTAAGTCATCCTGTTTTAGATAACAATATTTATGCTGGAAATACTATAATGAATTTTAAAGGGTAAAACTAGAATTTTCATCAAATTTTCATATTAGTGATCTAATCCCAAATATTTCATAATTGATCAAATTTAGAATAATGTGAGGACATTATATCATTTATTATCAATTAAATATTCAATAAAATTGTGTTTTATCATTAAATGTACCCTCCACTAAAGGTAAGTGCAAGGTAAGTGTTAATTTCACAGTCACATTATTATCCGAGGTTGTTTTTACGTAAGAATCTACTGGGACATATTTTTTTATCAATGTCCATGTTTCATGAAAGAGTTTTGAAATGGATTTTTAAGGGACTCTTTTAATAAAACATAATTTTAAATGTTTTAAAGATTTATTCTTTTTAACCTTTATCAGTAATGTCCATATTTTGTAAATGGTTTTAAGGATTTGTTTTTATGGACATAAATGTTTTAAAATTATAATTGTTTTCAAAAGTTTCAAAGTTGTATGAAACAATTTGATTCAAAAATAACTTATAAATAACTTCCTTTATAAATTATGTGACTTTTAAAAAATTTAATGAAAAAGGGATATTTCTTTCAATGATTTTTACTGATCATTTTTATCTATGCCAAAATGCATTACGAGATATTATTCTTTATCATTGTTGATTTATTATAAAAATATTCCAAATTTTATTGAAGGATTTGTGATACGTTTGACTGTGGATTTGTTATTTTTATACCATTTGTGGTTTATGGATAAAGTATTGACATTTTGTATTCTAGTTTTAATATGAATGTTTATGTTATTTTAAAACCTTTTCATATAAGGAATGAATTGGACTTTGAAAGTGACGGGTGGAGCCCGCTATAGATCCTCGATGCATCTGTTAGTCAAATTCGAAATACTAGTATCTTGGCATAAGGCCTTGAAAAATCATATTTGTAGTCTTGGCACAAGTCCTTGACTATGTGGTTATGAAGTCTGGCATTATGCATTCCATCATTATGAATGTGGCTATTGATATTGTGTGTGATTATTCGACGAGTAGAATATCCATGTGAATAAGTAAATGGAATTATTCGAACACAACTTTTCTATATTATGCTTATTTTTAAGTTTAAATGGATTTTTTTAGTCTTATTCATTGTCCTAAATGTTTGTGCTTATTTATGAATGTCTCCGCTATATTGTAATCCTTACTAAGCAACTGAGCTCACCCCTTTCTATGTTTTATTTTTCCAAGGATGTGAAGAATGATTGAATGGCCCGAAAGACGAAATTTTTATTGATTTTAGATAAGCCCATTTTATGGGTAAATGGGGGAAACCAAGAATTCAAGGACATCAAAACATACACAAAATTCATGAAACAATGGGTTAAAACCCATAGAATACAGCACATAACTTCCTCTACCCAGCATCAACAACAGTAACGCCCGCCTCCACGAAAGCATGACTGATCTGCAAGCAATCCCATGCAAAATGCATGGATGTAGTACCGGTGGTGATGCCATACCCTCTCAATATTCAGAATCCGAAAAGTCATTCTTGGAGAAGCCAACCATCTCAATCCCCATATGAAGCAAAACCTTGTAGCCTATCCGGGTTCCCCAAGAGAGCATCCAATTCACTTCCAACTACTCAATAGGGGACAGCCAAACCCAAATTCACAGCTAAAAAACCTGGATCCCAACATTACCAAAACAAAACCTACAGACAAAAACAGTAGAACCAAAACACATGGCATCCCCCCTCCAAGCCACTAGTGCTAGCTCTGATCTCACTGAAGCATGCAAGAACCGACAGCATAGCGGAATGATGACGGATCTCAGATCCATCTCCGTCGACACTGAGCACACACTGAAGCCCCAACAAGATCCCAATGCCAGTTGCACCGGAGCCGATGATGAACCACGAGCCCAACAGAGATCCCGAAGTCGTGACGAGATCCCAAATCCAAGAGTGCACAACAGCCGACGATGAACACCCAAGCTGAGGTGAGTTCCCGAAGCCGCAACAAGATCCCAAATCCCAGAGCACACCGAAGCTAACAATGAACACCCAATCTATGGAGATATCATAAAGCCACGACGAGATCTCAAATCCATGAGTACACTAAAGCTGACGATCAACACCCGAGCTAAGGCGATATCCTAAAGCCGAGATGAGATCCGGCAGCTAGGATCGCACTGCAGCTGATGACGAACTCACCCAAGATGAGGCGAGCCCCCCATGACAAACAACCAATGAAGCCACCACCAAGCCTAGAACAAAGCTAGAACATGAGGAACCGTCACCCAGCGGCACCGAGCTAAGACGAACCCACAGACACTGAGGTTGAGCCATGCCGGAGGAGGGAGGAAGAAGGATAGATGGGGAAACCCTGGGCGATCAAGTAAAAGGGGAGAACTCACCGCTCAGAGGTATTTTATGGTTGACCTATAGGGATAGGTTAAGGATATAAGTGTGTTCAAAAGGGGTAAAAATGTTGATGTTTTTCATTTTATAATGTAATGTAACATTCATTTATGTAATCTATTTTCCAAGACTGTTAAACTGATTGGTACTTCGAGACTTGATTCCATGTGATCATGCCAATGTTGTGTAATAATGCACCGACTCTAGGTAATTGGGGTTGTGGCATTACAGTTGGTATCAGATAAAGTTTATCAACAACCATGGAAGTAGATTTAGATAAACTCTGATTAGAGAACATTACCCTAATGTATACTTTGAGGATTATAATAGAATAACTTCCTATAATTTTGGTAATGTAGAGATTTTCTGTATTTTCCAAGAAATACATACCTATCTGGATACGAGCATGGAGAGGAAGCTCTGGCATAGATGTACCTGGGAGGGGAAACTCCGACAAGGTGTTTTAGGCATAACATGTGGGATCCTAGTACAAGACAATGAGCCTTGATACACTCCTGGTTATGACACTCCTGAGGGATATGATTAGGATAATTCACATTTTCTTTATAAGACATTGTGAAGGATTTAAGAGTAAATACTTGCTCAAAGAAAATATTTTATGATTATAGATTATATGGATAATCTTTTGAATCTACATTAGGTATTTTACATGTTTGGAATTATTCATTGCGATTCATGAACTAAACTAGTGTATACCATTTTTTATAAATGACACCTAGTAGAAGGAATGATAATTACAGTAATAAGCTTGATCATAAGATTTAGAAGGATCATATCTTTCATGGTATTAAGCCAGCATTTAAAAGGGAATTAGTCTCCCACATATTCTTATCATTTTAAGAAATAACATCATCTATTTATAAGATAAGTAATGAATTCTCTGAGTCCAATGGCTTTGAAGGGAAGTAAGAGAAGAAAGGGATGGAAGATAAAAAGATGGATAATAAGAAGAGGGGAAATATGGATTTCCCATATGTGATAACTGTGGAAAGAATCACCTTGGTAAATGATTTAAGGGAATGAGAGTTTGTTATAAGTGTGGAGAAAAAGGACACCAAGTACATGATTTCAATGGTAAGAAAAAGGTTTCAAATGTGCAATGCTTCATCTGCAAGGAGTTGGGACACTACGCAAAGCAATGTTCAAACCATCCAAGTATACCCCAAATGCTGTTATTAGATAATAATCAATTTATGGTACTACCGAAGATGAAGAGGAATGATTAGATTTATTATTTTGTTATTAAAGTATTGTGTCATTTGCGTATTGTATTAATAATTGACAGGTTATAATAATTATAAAGTATAAAAGGATTGTACCACAGTATTATTTCATTAAGGACATGAGAATTTGAGGAACCAAGAAAACTGACTGAATAGTAGTTTAATTTTTCTAGAAAATATATGGATGAGAGAAAGAGAAAATATAATATGGTTTTGATATTGAGGTAGTGATTTTGGAATAATATATGATTGATTTTGATAAATTATATTTGATATTCTTGACTATCTTCAAACTGATTAATGATTTGTATATTCCATCACTATTGGAGTTTACAACATTCATGGATAGAAGGACTATATCTATTATTCTATAAGGAATAAGGGATCATGAATGTAATTAATAAGGTCTTATGGTAATACAGTGTGTTAAAGTGTTTTAAAAGAATACATGATGAAGGTATTCACATGTTATTACATAAAAAAAGGATATTTATTTTGTTCACCTTATTTATAAATTTTGGATTGTGAGTTTGGATAGAATTATTTTGGATAGTTATAAAGGTTATAATCAATTGTGTTTTTTAAGGTTAAATCATTTATTTAGATTATTTTTTGATTGTAATAAAAACTACAACCCAGAGGTCGGGCGACAACCTGTCATGTCCATCAAGGCTGGGAGACTTGAACCTGCAACTGAAGGTTGAGAAGGGTGGATCACCTACCACTATAATATGTGATGTCCTTGTTTATATATTGTAGTTTTTTAAATAGTCTAACAAATGAATTAAAAATTCATTATTTTTTGGAACTCTATACGATTAGGATAAGTAGAATAATTTTTAATTCTATTTTCCTTTAGAGTGAAAGATGAGTTTGGGGTAGGAATTAGTTGAAGGATGAAAATCTAATTTTAAAGTATATTTTTTCCTCCTATTATGTGAATAAATTAATTCTTAAACTTTAGGGAAGAGATCTGAAAAAAAATGTGTTATCCTAAAACGTTATGTTTTGTTGAACCAAGAATATTTTAAATTATCATAGATTGATGGCTTTGAGGCCCTGAATTTTACATTTGTTTGTTATTGGAGACCTCAATCACTAACTATAAATATTTATGTTTTTTCTAAAATTATGTTTCTTTAATTTCCACCAATGTTCTCTTAATCGATATCATAATTTGGTAATGATTTTTTCATTCTATTTTCCTCTTATAAAGACTAAATTTTATTAACCCAATTTCCACTGTGGGTTATCCAAAAAGGTATTTTTCTATTTTTAACATTTTATTTTAAAAGAAAAATTTCAAATTGCGAGGACACAATTTATTAAAGGAGGGGTGAATGTAACACCCCATGATTTCATATTACGCTGTCTCATTAAAGTAATTCAACAGCTTGTGCTACACGAAACTCCAAGTTCTAGCGCACCACTACTTACCAAACTATTGATCCAAAAAGAATTTATGAATAGTATTGACTTAATTTTGAATCTTATATAATATATATAATTTTAACATCCATATTATGTGTTTCTTAGACATAATATAAGAAAAAATTCATTTTTTCTGATAAAAGAAGTATTTTTCAAAAAATGAATCTTTACCACCTTTTAATGGTTAAACCTTTTTAAAACCAATATTCGACACTTTTATATATTCACGCTAATAAAATAAAATTCTTCTTTAGAAGCGGGACATAAAAATTTAGTTTGGAGAAATTTTTGGTACATTTCTGATAACTTTCATATTTTGACAAATAGTGAAAAATACTATGTTTTAATTGAAAACAACTTTTTTAATCGAAATAATTTTTAGTGTTATATTATGAATTTTAAAGGTTTTGAAGTATAATCAGATTATATTTTTATCATTTAATTCAATTTAGGTCATTAAAAGTAATTTCACATTTAAATTTGACATAAACACATCAAAATATTTTGATAGTTTTTACTTTTTAAAAAAAACCCATTTTTTGGTTTTAAAAATGGGAATTAATTTTATTTTAATAAATGAAACTTATATTTTTTGAATTTTTGAAAATAGAATTAATTTTTAATTAGGAATATCAAAATTATCTTTGGGTGAAATTTTGGTATTTTTTTGAAAACTTTCAATTTTTGAAGAATATTGAAAAACACTATGTTATTATATAAAACTGACTTTTTATTTAAATGATTATTTCTTTTATTTAAATTTATTTTATGTAAAAATAGATATATAATACCTATATAAGTTCAATTTAAATAATTAGAGTCATTTTATAATACAATTAGATGAATTAAATTTTATTGAACTTTATTACCTCTTTTACCCACCTCGTAGGAGCATCTGCAAATTTTCATAAAACTTAATTTTACCTCTTCTGTGAGTTGAATTTAAAAAATACAAGAGACAAAGCTATAAGTAAAATTTGGTTCAATAATATGAAAATAATATTTTGTGAATTGTATCTTTTGACATTTATTTACCAAAATTAAAACTAAATAGGGTAATTAAGGGTAAAAATGATATTATAATTAACCTAACACATGTTTTAATTATTTTAGATAAGTGTAATCTGAAAAAAAAACATTATGAATAAAATATCATCCTATTTGTTCCACTTAGATTAGATTATGACATTTATTATTATTTTATTTAAAGAACAGTTAAACAAGTTAAATTCAATATTTAATAACTAAACCATTTTAACTATAGGGTTATACATAAGATAAATTTTACTATAAATATTCATTAGAAATAAAAACATATTTCCTACATAATGGTATTTTATTTATAATTTTTAGACATTAAATAATTAAATTTATTTATGACACAATGATGATGCAGTAATTACCTTATTGATGAAAGATTAAAATAATTGATATTATAAATATCCAAATAAATGTAATACGAGACTTTTAATGAATTAAACTAATTTTATTGGTTAATATGACACGTCGAGGTTTATTAAAAAAAATTTCGAAGCAATCATACTGTTATGAGTTTCAAAAAAACCAAATACAAAATATTGTTAAAATTGACAGAAATGAGTTTTTAAAATAGATACTATATTATTGGTTGATATAATATTCCTAAAAATATAAGGTTATGCCAAAGGAATTAAATAATATTATATATGTCATTAATTGAACACTTGAGGTTCTCTTGGATGTTTAGAGTATGTTTATTAAACATATAGTGAAGGAATACAAGATGAAACGGTAAAAGTTAAACTATTTATCAAAGAGTTAAATCTAAAAGATAAGGTTAATATGAAGACATAAAACATTATAAAACTTATTTTTTGATATGTTTTTCACCCATCCCAACCTTATCATTGAAATACTTCATTTTTGTATCCATTATAAACAGAAGATGATTTTATTATAAAATAATATTTCAAGATTTTCCTAAAGTGGACCTCACCTCTCTTATAAAAGGGCACTTCCCATTCTCTTAATTTCACCACACCAAAGCAATTTTTCTCAGCCAAACACTGCCCCAATATCCTCCCAACTTACCTCAAATTACCCTAGAGTCCTTACTTTGATCATAAATCCAACCTAAGGAGACCTATGATCAAATCAAAAGGAAGAACCAGAAGAAGAGGTAAATATTTCACCACCTCTTTAAAGTTCGTTTTTCTTCAATTTCATCTTTCTTTATTGTTTCCTTTCTAAAATAATAACTCTAGTATTCTCTATATTCTACATTGTTATTATAAAAATGGTACGACCATATTCATTATTCTATCCATCATATGAATGACAAAGTCACCATACGTGCGTACGTACGGCTTACCATCTCCAAGTCGTGGTATAGTTTGTTATTCAAACACTTCATTATTTATATGGGTATAATAATGAGTATAAGTGATGTAAATAATAAATATAACATGTTAATGATTCTATATATATGATATAACATCCAATTACTTATGATTTCACCATCAATATTGTAACATCCCAAGTAAGTAAATAATAATATATTTTTATATCTATGTCTATTTTGCAATTAGATAGTGTTTTAGAGGCTTAAAATGAAAATAAATCCAATCTTAAGCATAGAATACTCTAATAATTTTTAAAAGATTGTTTTACCACCTTTTGATGGAAAACCTTTTTTAAATCAAAATTTTGAAAATTTTATAAGCTCTATTTTTCAAAATAAACATAGTCATTAGGATTGGGACATTGAAATTTACTTTGGATAAATTATTGTCTTTTTCTGACAATGTTCATTTTTTAATGAATAGAGAAAAATACTGCATTTTACTTCAAAACTGCCTTTTCATCTAATTTAATTATATCGATATATTTTCCTTTTAATTTGTTTTAAAGTTTAGTTTGAATATATTTTCACCATTTAATCCAATTTTGGTCATTGTAATTAATTTCAATTTGGAATTGGGAATAAACAAGAGTCACACTTTTGATAGATATTGTTTCTAAAAAACCCACTATCTGTTTTAACAACGAGAATTATTTTTAAATTAATTACTTAAATTTCTGTTTTTCGAATTTCGAAAAATGGATTCCATATTTGGAATCATAAGTTCCAAATTATGTAATTATGACTCTTTTGTTTTTGGACATTATGAATAGTAATGACGATAATTATCTTTAATTATCGTGATTAATTAGTAACCGTGTAGTTAAGGGCAATAAAATAATATCATAATAATATAAAATGACCCCAACATGTGTCCTAATTCTATTGGTTGTGTCATGGTAGACCATGTGATGCCTTTTTCCATCCTAGGGACCCCATGGAATCACTTTTGTGTGATAGAGACATTTTATCATTTTATTTTTAAGGAAAGGAAAATATAACAAAAGTATGTAACACCAAAGTAAAACAATTTTAATTTTGTCTAAATAAATGATCTCTTAGACTATAAATAGTCATTGGAAATATATAAATATTTCCTATATCATGGTATTTTTTTTATAATTTTTATACATTAAATAAATAAATTTATTTATGACACCATGATGATGCAGTGATTACCTCATTAATTAACGATTTAAATATAATTAAAGGATAATGTACAATTTAAGACATAAACTTTTTAAAAACCTATTGGATAAGTGGATTTCGAACCATTATCACCTTATCCACGAAATATATCATTGTGGGACCCTTAAAATCCAAAAATCATTTTATAATAAAGTAACATTTCAAGACTTTCCAAGAGTGCCCCTCCTCCCTCTTATAAAAGGCCCCCACCTCTACCCCCCTTAGCCACACCTCTAAAGCCATTGGCTCGACAAAACTCTACAAAATTTATCTATCCACATCCCTCTCTTAATCTTACAAGCCTTACCTTAGGCAGAAAGCTCTTCAAGAAACTGCTTTGGTTCAAACCAACGGGAGTTACCCGATTTAAAGGTAATGTCTTCTCTTATGTTCTTTTGTTTTATTTTGCTTTTCCAACCCCTAATATCTTTTTATTCCATTATTTTATGACAAAATTAGTATCTTAAATATACTAGTATGTTGTTATGAGAAGGATTCGATTTACACTTATACACACCTCCGTCTAATGATTAAAGAACATACTCATTATGTGGGTGGCGAATTACTGCCTCACGAAACAATGATAGTTCAATCCTCTTTTAACACCTATCATGGTGGCCATTAAGATGTCACTATATTTATATATGATATATATGATATTTATGTTTTCCTTATGCTTCTGTATTTTTTATTTATGGCATACCATTATGGTTTCCATTATGGGTAAACGCGATAATTTCATTTTAGGAAGTGTGGACTACCGCCCCCTCAAAGTGATTTGATTCGTTAATGAAATATGTTGGACATATAAAGGATGAAGTTAATGGTATTACATTTTATATCATACTATAATTATAATATACCTTTATATCATTATGATTTAATTCCATTAAATACAAAAAAGAAATGAAATTAGCATTCATCTGTACGTACGGCTTACCGTCTCCATGAACGGTGCATTTCGTCTCTTACCTCTAAATGTTATGTAATATTATAATTAAATGTATATACTAGATATATATGATATATATGATATCTACATATTGAATTAAATTATGCATATAATTGATATTTTACCACATGAACAACATGTAATTATAAGATGTTTATTTTTAACTCAAGTACCTAGGATCGACAAAACGACCGTTATTAACATAAACGATTACAAAATGTTCATAACATGGTAATAAGTGATATAAATGAATAATGAACTTGAAAAAGGTTCTTAAGAAAGTATAAATTAACTCTATTTTATTATTCAGGATATTAAAGAATGATCGAGTCAAGTCGGAGATGAGGTAATGGAATTCGTCTCAATCTCCTTTCATTGAGGCATATTTTGTTTTATACACAACATTATTTTATACAGTGTATAAAGCTCTTTGTCTTTTACTTTTATTCACAAGTAATATTTTTATATGAATAATTTAACTAAACGAAAAAAGGGAATGTTTTTGTCTTACATATGCGGCAACACTAACTTCTCCACTACCATGACCATTATTTGAGTTTCGGCTTCCTCTACAAGGCTTAAATTTTTTTAAATGAAAAATAAATACCATTTTTTACTTTATTTTGGTATTGAAAATGGTTTTGATAATGTTTTGATTATGTCAATTTGTTTTACTGATATCTTGTGATTGATATGTGGAAATGTTATGTTTCCTTTATGCATGTTTTATGTGATACGATTATGCTATGGTTCTTGGGAATTTTTTATGAAGATGGGTGGTTCCCTGATAAACTAAGGGAGGGTGTTCCCGAGATAGCTCTCCAATGAATTGGGAAATGCGGAGGAATTAAATGCTAAGGTTTCTCTGAAAAGATTTAGGGAATATACTATGATGGGTATTCCAAACGTAACCATGAGGGTTACTCCCAATGTAAGAATGTTATGAATTCCTCAATTTACCTTTATGTCTTATGATTTATATGAGTTATTCATAAATCTTCTAATTTCATGAGGTATGTTAAAGTGATTATGTTTTATGAGTGAAGTATGATTTCATTGATTCTTATGTATACGTGGATTATGATTTTCTTTCCGTATTTTGATATCCCTTACTGAGCTTTTTATGCTCATCCCATATTTTTGAAATGTTTTTCATTGGTCAAGGGAAAGGTACATGACGCGATGATAGTGTCGAGGAAGTGTCAAGAAAGAAACCATGTTTTATTTTAAATATTCTTCCTTTAATGAGAAAAGTGAATATTGTCTTTGATGTAACAACTTTGTTTAAAAGTGGAATGTAATGCATGATTTATGATCTAATTATCTAAAACCCTATACCTAAAAATATCCTCAATTTTTATTCTTGAAATAACTCAAGATTAAGTAATGTTTAAGGATAGGTCCATATAGTTGGTATCAGAGGTCAGTTAATATAACTTCCGGAGTTAGAATGCTATTAAATGATTATCCAAAAATATTTTTTATGGTCAAATTGAAATGATATAGCATTTGAAGATTACCATGTTGCATCATCTAAGACATGTTTGTTGAGAATGGTTTTCCGCATAGGAAATAGGGAAGGAATCTAGGAAGGCATACAGAAGGAAATGACCTTCCAGATCAGCATCCTGAGATGGTCGGAATCGGAACTGAACTGCTTTTTGTAGTAATGGCATAGTTGACTCAGGCGATAAATGGTGGTGGTATCCTTGCATGAGATCATCCAGATCGACCATAGAGCAACATGTCAGTGGTGGAACATTTCATGAGGAAACATCCCATATCATTCAGAGGATCATATGACCCTGTGCTAGCTGAAGGATGGATTAAAGCATTGGAGAATTTTTTTGATGTCATGGGGTGTTCAGACAATCAAAAGCTTAGTCTTACTGTTTACCATTTGGAGGGTGAAGCAGATCAGTGGTGGTCGATGGTTAAAAATATCAGGGAAGTTGATGAGATTGATCCTCTTGACTGGGATGAATTCAATGGTATGTTTCTTGAGAAATATTTTCCTAATCCTGTTCGACTTAGGATGGAAAAACAATTCTTGGAATTGAGGCAAGAGGATGTCTCAATGGCTACTTATGAAGAAAGGTTCACTCGTTTGGCAAGGTATGCTCCAAATTTTATCCAAGACCTTGATAGTAAAATAAAACTTTTTTACTCAGGATTAAATCCAAAATATCAAATGGAATTAGCTTCTCGTGAGTTCAAAAGTTATGAAAAGCTTGTTCTATGTGCTGAGAAGGTGGAAATCGAGTTTGTCGATGATAAAATTTTCTATAAGAACCAATAGAAGAAGAGACCGAGGTGGCAGGAGAAATGGAAGAATCCATCCAAATGGTTTGATGGTAAGAAAAATCAGTTTTTAGTTTCTAATAAATGTGGTAAAAAGAATGCTGGGGAATGTCATTTGAATTCTGTAAAGTTCTATTGATGTGGTAAGGTGGGACATAAGGCTCGCGATTGCACTAGAAAATATCAGGGTGATGGTATGACCAAATTTGATTTACAGTTAGTTAAATGTTTCAAGTGCAATGAGATGGGTCATTATGAAAATGAGTGTTTTACAAAGAGATCGAATGATGGGAAGCAGTCAGACTACAAGTAGAAGGGTGTGGTGAAATCCTTTCCAACTACATCAGTAGATGTTGGGCCATCAAATTAAGTGGTATCAGATACTTTGTCTGTTTTTTCAGATTATGCCAATGTGGTGTTAGATTTAGGTTCTACACATTATTTCATATCTGAAAAATTTTCTAGTAAAATGGTAATTTCGTCTCATGAAATGACTCCTGAACTTGTGGTAAAAACAACTGGGGGAATTGTTGAGGAAAAAAGAATTTATAAGAATCATCCTATCATTATCCGGGGAAATAACCTACTTGAAAACCATATTGTTTTACGTCTAGTAGAGTTTGATGTTATCCTGGGTATGGATTGGATCTCTGCTTACCATGATAAGATTGATTATAGAGCTAAAGAAGTTTCTTTTCAGAAAGACTTTCAGTTTGTGTACAAGAATGAACCCTTAATGTTGATAACATATTAAGAGGCTGAGAAACTTTTAAAAGAATGAAATGAATGTTACCTTGCACATATTGTTGAAAACAAAGGAACCATTCAGATTAATGATGTGCTAGTGGTAAATGAGTATCCTGATGTTTTTCCTGATGAGTTTCCTAGAATAATACTAGATCGGGAAGTTGAATTTATTGTTGACTTAGTTCTTGATACTAAGACAATTTCGAAACCCCCTTATCGAATCGCTCAAATTGAAATTTTAGTGTTGAAATAGCAGTTGCATGATTTATTAGAGAAATGTTTCATTCGACCGCATATCAGCATGGGGTGCTCCTATCTTATTTGTTAAAAGGAAAGATGGTTCAATGAGACATTTCATTGATTATAGAGCCTTGAATAACATCACTGTTAATAAAAAATATCCTTTTACTCATATTGATGATTTGTTTGATTTGGTCCAGGGAGCTCCGTTTTTTTCCAAGATTGAATAGAGATCGGGGTACCATTAGTTGAAGGTAAAGGAAGCAGATATTTTGAAGACCATGTTTCGTACAAGATATGGCCATTATGAATTTGTTGTATTGCCTTTTGGGTTAACCAATGCACCTACTGTATTCATGGACCTTATGAATAGAATTTTCCAAGAGTTCATGGATAAGTTTTTGGTTGTTTTAATTGATGATATTTTGGTGTTTTCTGAAAGTAAGGAGGAGCATGATCGTAATTTAAGGGTTAATTTGAAAACCTTAAAAGAAAATAAATTTTATGGGAAATTCAGTAACTGTTAGTTTTGGTTGCAACAAATTTCATTCCATGGTCACGTTGTTTCTAAATATGGGATAACTATTGATCCTGCAAAAAAAAGTTGTTGAAGAATAGTGAAGACCCAAAAATGTAACCGAGATTCATAGTTTTCTTGGTTTGGTAGTCTATTACCAAAGGATTGTCAAAAAAATTTCATGGTTGTCCAGCCCATTGACTAAGCTAACCCAGAAGGGTGTTATGTTTATCTGGACAAAAGAATGTGATGATAGTTTTTAGGAATTGAAAAGAAGATTGGTGAATACTCTAGTTTTGGCACTACCTTCTAGGAATGGTGAGTTTGTTATCTATAGTGATGCTTCATTTAAAGTAATTGGTTGCATCATAATGTAGAATGATAAGTTAATTTCATATGATTGATGTTAGTTGAAAACTCATGATATAAATTACCCTACACATTATTTGGAATTTTCCGCTGTTGTTTTCGCTTTAAAAATCCAGAGGCATCATTTGTATGGTGTAAAGTGTGAAATATATACTGACCACAAATGTTTAATGTATATATTCCCTCATAAATAATTGAACAAGAGACAAAGGATATGGCTATTATTAGTCAAGGACTCTGATTTTACAATTCATTACCATCTGGGAAAAGAAAATAATGTGGCTGGTGCTTTGAGTCGAAAAAGTAATGCTTCATTAACCATGTTAAATTTCGAACATGATCCTTTGGTTAAAGATTTGACGAAATTTGGCATAGAAGTTGTTGGTGAAGGATGTTCTTCAGTTTTGTTTCAGATATCAGTGAAATATTTTCTAATAGACACAATTAAACAAGCTCAGAAGAAAGAAAATGAGTTGCAAAAAAAGGTAGAGCTGGTTCAGAAGGGTATGTTACCCGAATTCAACATTGATAATGATTTTGTTTTGAGATTTGGGAAGAGATTGTGTGTGACTTTTGATTCATAGTTGGAGAGAGTTGTTATGTGAATCTCATAGTTCTTCATTTTCAGTTCATCCTGGCTGTACTAAGATGTATAGAGATCTTCAGTAGTATTATTGTTTTGATGGAATGAAAAGAGATATTTCTGATTTTTCTGTGAAGTATTTGACTTGTCAATAGGTTAAAGCAGAGTGGCGGTTACCAAAAGTGATGCTTTATCCTTTACCAGTTCCAGAGTGGAAATGGGATAATATATCCATGGACTTCGTTGTGGGATTGCTGAAGACACCTTGAGGTAATAATTCAATCTTGGTTATTGTTGATCTCCTGACTAAATCTGCTCATTTCTTTGCTATACAAGATAATTTTTCCCTAGATCAACTTTCTTATTTGTAGATTAAGGAGATAGTGAGGTTACATGGAGTTCCCCTCTCCATTGTATCTGAATGTGATCTTAGTTTCACTTAAAACATTTGGAAAATCCTTTAGAGGTCATTGGGTACTGAATTAAATTTTAGTGTAGCTTTTCATCATCAATCAGATGGGCAGTCAGAATGAACATTTCAGACAATGGAGGATATGCTATGTGATTGTTCTATGGATTATCAGGGAAGTTGGGACCTACATCTTTCATTGGTTTAGTTTTCTTATAATAAAATTTTTCATTCCAGTATACAGATGGAACCATTTGAGGAATTTTATGGGAAGTAGTGTCGAAATCCATCTATTTGGGATGAAGTGGGTGGAAGGAAGTAGATGGGACCAGAATTGGTAGAAGAGTTGGCAGAAAATGTTCAGCTGATACAGAAACACATGAGAAAAGCACAGAGTAGGAAGAAAAGTTATGTGGACAACAGGAGGAAGGATCTCCCTTTTTTGGTAGGTGATCATGTCTTCCTCAAAGATTCTCCATGGAAAAGTGTGATGTGATTTGGTAAGAAAGGAAAGGTGAGTACAAGGTTTATTGGACCCTATGAAATTCTGGAGAAAGTTGGATCAGTTGTGTACTAAGTGGATTTACCTCCAGGTTTATCTCAGGTACACAATTTTTTTAATGTTTCAATGTTAAGGAAGTACATGCCAGATCCATCTCATGTTTTGAGTCCAGATGTAGTTCAGCTGGAAGAGAATCCATCTTATGAGGAACAACCGGTCCAGATTCTTGACCACAGGGAGAAATATTTTCGGAATAAGGTGATTCATCAAGTAAAGGTTTTGGGAAAATACCACATGATTGAAGAGGCAACATGGGAATCTAAAAATGAAATGAGAGATAAATACCCCACTTATTCAATAAGTAAATAAATTACGGGGACACAATTTTCGAAAGGGGGGAAGGATATAACATCCCAAGTAAGTAAAGATTAATTTATTTTGATATCTAAGTCTATTTATGAATTAGATAGTGTTTTAGAGGCTTAAATGAGAATAAATCCAATCATAAGCATAGAATACTCTAATATTTTTTAAAAGATCATTTTACCGCCTATTGATGGAAAACCTTTTTTAAATAAAACATTTGAAAATTCTATAAGATATATTTTTCAAAATAAACTTATTATTTAGGATTGGGATATTGAAATTTACTTTGGATAAATTTTTGTTATTTTTCTCACAATGTCCATTTTTTAATGAATAGAGAAAAATACTGCATTTTACTTCAAAACTGCATTTTCATATAATTTAATTATATATATAGATTGTCCTTTTAATTGGTTTTAAAGTTTAATTAGAATATATTTTTACCATTTAATACAATTTTGGTCATTGTAATTAAATTCACTTTGGAATTGGCCATAAACAATAGTCAAACTTTTGATATATATTGTTTCTAAAACCCCGCTATTTGTTTTGACAACGGGAATTATTTTTAAATTAATTACAGAAATTTTTGTGTTTGGAATTTGGTAAAATGGATTCTATATTTTTAATCATAAGGTGAAAATTATGTAATTAAGACTCTTTTATTTTTGGACATTATGAATAGTAACGGCGATAATTATCTTTAATTATCGTGATTAATTCGTAATCGGGTAGTTAAGGGTAATAAAATAATATCATGATAATATAAAATGACCCAAACATGTGTCCTAAAGCTATTGGTTGTGTCATGGCCCACCATGGTATGCCTTGTGCCAACTTAGGGACCCCATGGAATCACTTTTGTGTGATAGTGACATTTTATCATTTTATTTTTATATAAAGGAAAATATAACAAATGTATGTAACACCTAAGTAAAACAATTTTAATTTTGTCTAAATAAATTATCTCTTAGACTATAAATATTAAATGTAAATCTAAA
This sequence comes from Viscum album, assembly GCA_963277665.1. NCBI lineage: Eukaryota > Viridiplantae > Streptophyta > Magnoliopsida > Santalales > Viscaceae > Viscum > Viscum album. The sequence goes on from OY728123.1 coordinate 676,903,324, forward strand.
AATATTTCCTACATCATGTAATTTTTTATAATTTTTAGACATTAAATAAAAAAATTTATTTATGACACCATGATGATGTCGTGATTACCTCATTAATAAAAAATATAAATAAAACGAAACTATAATGTAAAATATAAGCCTTACACATGTCAAAAAACTATTATATGGGGGGATATCAAACCCTTATCACCTTATCCCCTAAATATATCATTGTGGGGCCTTTAAAATTCGAAAATCATTTTATAATAAAGTAACATTTCAAGACTTTCCAAGAGTGCCCCTTCTCCCTCTTATAAAAAGCCCCCACATCTACCCCCTAACCCACACATCTCAATCCATTGGCTCGACCAAACTCTACACATTGCATCTCTCCACATCCCTTTCTACATCCTAGAAGCCTTACCTTAGGTAGAAATCTCTTCAAGAAACTCTTTTGGTTCAAACCAAGGGGAGTTACCCGATTAAAAGGTAATGTCTTCACTTATGTTCTTTTGTTTTACTTTGCTTCTCCAACCCCCTAAACTATTTTTATTCCTTTATTTTGTAAAAACAAAAGTATCTTAAATATACAAGGACGTTTTTATAAAAATTATTTGATTTTAACTTACACACACCTCCATTTAATGGTTAATGAACATACTTTTTCTATGGGTGGCGAATTACTGCCTCACGAAACGATGATTGTTCAATATTCTTTTAACACCTCTCATGGTGGCCATTAAGATTTCACTATATTTATATATTATATATATTATGTTTATTTTTTCCTTATTCTTCTGTATTTTTATTTATGACATACCTTTATGGTTTATATTATGGGTAAACGTGATAATTTCATTTTAGGAAGTGCGGACTACCGCCCCCTCAAAGTGATTTCATTCGTTAATGCCATATATGGGATGTATAAAGGATGGAGTTAATGTTATAACATATTATATCATACTATAATTATAATATACCTTTATATCATTATTATTTCATTCCATTAAATATAAAAAATAAATGAATGTAGCGTTCATGCGTACGTACGGCTGACCGTCTCCATGAACCTTGCATTTCATCTCTTACCTCTAAATGTAATGTAATATTATAAATGCATGTATATAATGGACATATATTATATATATGATATCTACATCATGAATATTATTCTGGATATAATGGATATTTTACCACATAAACAACTTGTAATTATAAGATGTTTATTTTTGACACAAGTACAAAGGATCGACCAAATGACCATTATTAACTTAAATGATAACATAATGTTCATAACATGGTAATAAGTGATATAAAATAATAATGAACTTGAAAAAGGTTACTAAGCAAGTAGAAATTAACTCTAGTTTATTATTCAGGAGATTAAAGAATGATCGAGTCATGTCAGACATGAGGTAAGGGACTTCGTCTCAATCTCCTTTCATTGAGGCATATTTTGTTTTATACACAACATTATTTTATACGGTGTATAAAACCCTTTGACATTTACTTTTATTCAAAATGAATCTTTTTATATGAAGCATTTTACTAAATTAAAAAGTGAATGTTTTTGTCTTACGTATGCCATGACAACGACTTCTCCACCACCATGACCATTATTTGAGTTTCGACTTCCTCTACAAGCCATAACATTTTTTTAATTGAAACAAATATCATGGTTTACTTTATTTGGGTATTTAAAATGGTTTTGATAATGTTTTGATTATATCAATGTGTTGTATTGATATCTTGTGATTGAAATGTGGAAATGTTATGTTTTCTTTTATACATGTTTTATGTGATACGATTATGTTATGGTTCTTGGGCATTTTTTATGAAGACGGGTGGTTCCATTATAAACTAAAGGTGGGTGAGCCTGAGATTGCACTCCAATTCATTGGGTAATGCAAAGGAGTTAAACGCTAATGTTTCTCCGAAAAGATTTAGGGAATATACTGTGATAGGTATTCCAAACATAACCATTAGGGTTACTTCCTATGTAAGAATGTTATGAATGCCTCAAGTTAGCTTTATGTCTTATGATTTCATTGAGTTATTCATAAATCTTATGATTTTATTAGGTTTGTTAAAGTGATTATGTTTTATTAGTGAAGTATGATTTTATTGATTCTTATGTATTCATGGACTAAGGATTTCTTTCCATATTTTTATATCCCCTACTAATATTTTTATGCTCATCCATAGTTTTTGAAATATTTTCCACAGGTCAAGGGAATGGTACATGATGTGATGATAGTGTCGAGGAAGTGTCACGAAAGTATCAATGTTTTATTTTAAACATGTTTCCTTTAATGAGAAAAGTTAATATTGTCGTTTATGTAACCACCTTGTTTAAAATTGGAATGTAATGCATGATTTATGATCTATTTCTCTAAAAATCTAAACCTGAAAAGATCCTCAATGTGTATTCCTGAAATAACTCATGATTATGTAATGTTTAAGGCTGGGGCCTTATAAATATAATGATATTGTCGCTCGTGCGTACGTACGGATTACTATCAACACGATGCGATGAGGTTTATTACCACGTTCACTATTCAATGATGATTATAAAAATATATATTATTAATAAGTATATAATATATGAAATAATAATTCCACATGAGATATATATGTATTTATGTATGTATGTACTTATATATATCTTATTCACTTACTTCTGTTCAATATGATATGAAAACAGAAACAACGTTTATGCATACGTACGACCTACTATCTCCATAAACAGTGTCTTCAATTTCATATATCTATCTATTATAAATATTTATATTATAAATATATATGATATATAAATCAAGGATTATATATTGTAAGTATTTAAATCATGATCTTAATGGTACTATCAAGAATAACATGTTAAAACATATACGATAAAGAAAGCGATTATTACCAAAATGTTAATTAAACAAGGAAATAATTAGTAAATGGAAAGTATAAAGTCATAAATGAATCATGTATGATATAATAAATATGAATATGGTCCTGTTATAATTTAATAACATACTATGGTCATTATACAGGAGGTTAAACGTACCCTCTACCAAAGAAAAGTGCAAGGTAAGGGTTAATTTTACAATCTCATTATTATCTGAGGTTTTTTTATGTAAGTATCTACTGGGAAATATTTATTATCAATGTAAATGTCTCCTAAAAGTGTTTTAAAATTTATGTTTTATGGGAATATTTAAATAAAACATCATTTTAGATGTTTTAATGATTTATTCTTCTAATTCTTTCTCAATAGTGTCCATGTTTTTAAGAAGGTTTTAAGGATTTATTTATATGGACATGAGTGTTTTAAAATGTTAATTCCTTTTAAATGTTTCAAAGTGGTATGGGAAAATTTTATTCAAAACTATCTTTTAAATTAATTCCTTTACAAATTATGTGTCTTTTAAATGTTTTCATGAAAAATATATATTTTCTTCAAAGATTTTTAATCATCATTTTCAACTATGTCAACATCCTTTCCGAGTTATTATTCTTGATCAAGGTTGATTTATTATAAATATATTCCCTATTGTATTGAAGGTTCTGTGATATTTTTTTAATGTGGATGTGTTATTTTTATACCATTCATGGTTTATGGATAAAGAATTGAAATTTTGTATGCTATTTTTAATATGAATGTTTATGTTATGTTTAAACATTTTAATATGAGGTATGCACTGGACTTAGTATGTGATGAGTGGAGCCCTCTATAGCTACTCAATGCATCGGTAGGTCTCATTAGAGAAACTAGTGTCTTGTTACAAGGCCATGCCAAAATCTTATTAGTATTTTTGGCACAAGGCCCTGACTATGTGGATATGAAGTCTGGCCTAATGCATTCCAGCATTATGAAAGTGTCTATTGATATTTCTGTGATTATTAGACTAGTAGAATATCAATATAAATAATTAAATGAAATTATTTGATCTTATCATTTATATATTATTCAGAAGTTTAAGTTTAAAAGTCTTTTGTTTTAGTCTTATACATTTCCATAAATGTTTATACTTATTTATGAAAGTTTTCGCTATATTGTTATCCTTACTGAGCATCTGAGCTCACCCCTTTCTAGGTTTTATTTTTCCCAGGATGTGAAGAAGTATTTTATGGTTGACCTGCATGGATTGGATAAGGATATAAGTGTGTTCATAAGGGTACACACTTTTTTTTGATGTTTTTTATTTTATAATGTAATGTAACATTCATGTGTGTAATCTATTTTCCCAGACTGCTAAATTGATCTGTCCTTCGGGACTTGATTCCTTGTGATCCTGCCAATGTTATGTAATAATGCACTAAATATGGGTAAATGGTGTTGGGTCATTACATATATACATTAATGTGGGTTGTTTCTTCTCAAAACAACACCCCTCATCTTTTTAATCCAGTTCACATGGGCAACAATCCTATAAGTGAGGAATAAGTTCCTAAACCATTCCTTTATTTCTATTTTCTTATAATATTTTCTTAAAACCCAAATTTCATTTAAGAATATATAAATGATAGAATAAGTATAATTTTTATTCTGGTATGATATTATATTGATCATATAATAATTAACCATCCTCCATTTTTCCTTCATGAAAATTAAAGCGTGAATATTGTTTTTGCAGACTACCCCTACACGACACAACATTTTTTCCTTTTTCGTTCCCCACCTTACAAGGATGGTAGTTAAAATTAATTTAGTTTATAATTATGTTATTAATTATATAGTTTTCAATTTTTAATTATAAAACATATTACTCCTTTTCCTCATTCTATAGAAAATGAAATTGTTAACCATGAATATGTGTAGACTACCACCTCCATAGGAAAATTTATTTCTGTTTTTCATTTCGTCACTACTTTACATTGACGATCATGAGAATGGATTAAAAGTGAAATATGATTTTTATTATATAATAAATTTTATGTTATAATAAATTGGATAACCTATTAATGATATGATTATAAACGATTATCATAAATTCAATATATTAAAAAATAATTCTATGTGGAAAATATTTAGTAACCATTATATTATATTTTCATATACATTACTTATTTTTATTGTTCCAATATAATTTTGATATATTAAACCACTAAAAACCGAATTATATTATTATTATACATGATCAATGATAGTATAAATAATTCACCTCATAATACTCAGTAATCATGGTATGTTTAGGATTAGGTTAGTTTTACCACCTATTTGAATAATGATATGAAATTATGTCATGGATGATGGTGAAAACATAATATCCGGTATTATATTTTATAAATATTTAAAAAAATAATTTTTATGGTTCTATAATGGATACATCGATATTTAACCCATTAATGAACAAAACAACATTCGTAGATTAAAAAACACTAAAAATATTCTATGTCAATTTTACCTTCTAGGATAACGTCTAAAGTAATCATGAAAAGAAATTTATACATGATAAATAATTATAATTCTTCCATGATAGTAAATTTAATGAAATTTTAATAATGAAATTTGGAAGAAGAACAAATACTGACATCGGTCCTATGAAGCTACAATAAATGGTCAAAACTATAAACACCCGATGTGAGAAAATAAGCATAAAATAAAAAATTTAAATATAGATAATGATTATAAAAGGAAACTATAAAACGTCTTAGGAATTAATATTGTTGTAAAATTTTATATTAATATTTTTATGTTTGTTTTATACAAGGTTATATCATATATTACTAATAATGTAAAAATGTTAAGGGTTTGTTGTCTCAAGTTCACATTCATTGAAAAATGATTTAATGTTTTTAGCCTATTCATCATTGATGTGATATATCTATAGACTTATTTCAATATTTATAATAACCATATAATTTTTTATGATATTCAATGTACTATTTATTGTTCTCCCTCTCATGGTGTTTTAATTCAAAAGATACAAAATCAGAAAAGAGGTTTTCAGGAAAAAAATCATTTCTTTGGGTCATAATCACACTTCTTTGAAAAGGTAGGCCATATCCCCCCCAAGGGATAGGCCACCCATAATGATTTATTTATTTAGTACATGTCCCAAAAGACTAGAGGGAATTATTCCCATTACATGGACCGAAGTCCCAAAAACTGGACCTAAGGCCTTGTACAACATCATGCTTGCACCACCATCTGTCTGCATCATGCCCGCACCACCACCTGCCTGTGTCATGCATACACATAACCATAGGACTAATTTAATATTATTACCCATGAATATGTAAAGTAAAATTTATTAAAATGAAATTTATATTCTCACTGAACCATAAATTGGTCTAATCAGTCTCCCAATTAATTAGCAGACCAATTATAATAAATAAATAAATAATTAATTAAATTAATTTTACTACATTATAAAATCGAAAATTAATACATGTGATCATCTAATAAACCTGATTAAATATTATTCCTTGAACATTATAGTAATATTATAATATAAATTTCAAACACATATTTTTTTAAAATGATTATAAAATATATTTAGTGTGTGAAAAAATTGGCCTATTTCTCTGTGAAATTTGGATAAAACACCAAAATTCCATGTTTAGAGTCTTGAAAAATGAGAAGGAATCCATAATAAAAGGGGTTAATGTTTAAATGGTATTAAAACTTCTATAAATTATTTCGGTGTATTATAATCACATTTCCATGATATCTCTTTTCAAATAGGTTGCAGATCTTATGCCATTACCATATATGTGGGACTATATTTCATTCAATTTTTAGAACCAAACAAACATATAAACCACTATGGAAATTGAATTAATCTCAATATTTTATTCCATCAAAAATTAAGAAATATTAACTTCTAATGGAAGGTAAAAATCATATCATGCATCATTAATTAATGGAATTCCACTTGGGATGAACCTAATGTATCTAACTTCAACATGAATGATCATCATCATGGTTTCATAAATATAAATAAGCATGTGGGTTGTGATGCACAATAATAATACTCTTAGATTCAATGTATCATATCTTAGGTCTATATATAGGAATAAATAATGACACATGAGACATGTGGAATTAAAACTAGCGATTTTGTTCTAATAACCTTCTTTCATGGAGATTTATAATTGTGAATTTTATGAGAATGTGTCATAAAATAATATTATATGACCAAATAACATAGGTTTAAGGAATACTATCGTATCTACTAAAGAAACTCATTATAGCGTGGAAACATTATGTACTTTCAATGCGACAAATTTCTCTAGGAAATTATCACATAAACTATGAAAAAAAGGAATTTTTTCATGTGATAAGAAATTAAATTATATTATATTCAAATACCGTGAATATAATGTTTAATAAAAATTAAAAAATAAGTTGGTTTTTGAAAACTACTAACTCCAACTGACTCCGACTTATACTAAATCAAACTACTAAAAATTTTAAGCCAACTAGCTCTCACAGGGTATTAAATATTTTTCTAAGATAAGGGTTTAGTCAAGGAGTTCTCCATTTTCTCCTCTATGTATACGAACAACAATGTGACTTCAACTCATTTAGAAAAAACTATAAAGAGATTAATCTTCCTAAGTATCGCATTTGTCATTTGGTGAGACCTAGTCCCCATTTCAAGAGCCACCACTGTTATATTATCATAGTTTGATTTGATATGGTTTATATATCTAGTCACCATACCATGATCTTGGGGAATGTTGAGAGTCGAGTATTTTTCTGTGGATGAATTAGAAGTTATAATATACTTGAACATCACTATAAAATCAACCAGAATTGGTTTCATTGCAATATTATAGCTCACATATCCTCCATTGAGTATCAATACATTTCAAAATTTTGATCTCAGGTCATATTGATTAGTCTAAAAAATAGAATATGTATACCCCATGATTACTATATCCTCTTCTCCTCCATATACTAAGAAGTTATCTTTATTTCACGTCAAATACATAAGGATAGTCTTAATAATAACCCAATTTTTAAAATTGTAACTTCTTGATATAATCATTCCATGATTGGAGAATAAGAAACATCAAGACTGGTACATAATATGATATAAATTATTGATCATATCAAAAATTCATAAGGGATTCTAGTCATAAAAGTTTCCCCTATTGTTTATCGATACCCATTTTCATAGTGACATGAATGTCATATGACATTGGTCCCCCATTTTGGACTGTTTTATAATGAATATCTTTAATACCTAGTTAATATATATACAATGACATATAGAAATAAACCTCTTGGATATATCTTGATGAATATTAATCACAAGGATGTAAGCTGCCAAACATATTTCCTTCATATATAAACACATATTAAACCATTATCTAATCGACTTTAAGGCATGTATGTTATTTACAAAAAGTAATATCTGATAAACATATAAAAGAAGGAAAATGACAGAATTCCCACTAAACTACAAATAATCATGGATATCTAATTTATTCTTTATAAAACTAAACTCTCATACAAATTCAAGAAAATTTGAATTCCACAACCTATATGTTTTCTATTGTCCATTAACGGATGTATATAGCTTTTGTACCTTTATTGAACTACCTGATTTTATAATCCATTCTAGATGTTCTATATAGACATCCTTTAAAAGGTTTCTATTATAAAAATCTATTTTTTCATTCATTTTCCAAATTTCTTTGTCATGGAATGCTACTATAGATAGTAGAATAATTATGGATTTAAATATAGAAATTGGAGAAATATATTTTTCATGGTCAATTCATTGACATTTCTTATACCCTTTAGCACATAGCCGTTATTTATAGATACTGAATTTTCCTTCCATGTCCATTTTTATCTTGAATTCCCATTTTCACATAACATTGTTTACATAAACTGGACAATCTTTCATAACCTAGACATCAATTTAATACATGGAATCCAGATCAGAATTCAAAGCCTATTTCCATTTAGTAACATTGCAACTGTTTAATACAAGTTTATAGGATATAAGATCATAATTTCCCAAAAATAATGATTCACCATCCTCAGTGATTATAAAACCATAATGAACTAGTTCTCTAACCTCTCGTCAACTCCTACAAAGGACTTAGGCCTTATGAACATATTTTTTATAGGTATTTGTTTAAGTTGTTCCTCTAAGAACTCTTATGTATTTTGATAATGGACTTCAAGAAAGTAAATCATTATCTTACTATCAATATTGATGACGTTCACCCTCTATATGAATATAGAATTTTAATCCATTATAATTATTTTTGTGGGTTCTTATATGTATTATCCATTTATTACATTATAATAACCTATAAAGATACTCTTTTTTCTGAGGGTTCTAGTTTGTTACCTTTAGTGAACATAAAAATTTCTTTCCCACCCGATACAAATTCATTGAAAAAAAACATATTTCCATACAATAAATCATATGGTTTTAAATCTATCACTTTAGTTGGCACCTAGTTAAATGTGATTGTCACAGTCCTTAATTCATATCGTCAAAAGTATATTAAAATATTGTCGTGACTTTCCATCAACCATACCATGTCCAACATAGTGCATTTCCTCCTTTAACTTACTCTATTCCACTATAGTTTATAGGGATTAGTGAGTTGGGTTATAGTCCAACATTCACACAAAATTTCAATAAATTCATGGATTAGATATTTTCTTCTTGAATTAGATTAAATATTATTTTTCTTATTACCAATATGATTATCTACATCATTAACTAATTCATTTTATGCATTTAAGGTTTATGACTCATAGATCACTATATTTATAAATACAAATCAACTGAATTCATACAAAAAATTAATATTGTATGATAATCCTCCAGTAGCTTATAAAATAAATGGCTTGAACATGTTAGTGTGTAACAATTCCAGAACCTCTATTGCCTATTCATCTATACCACTTATACGTGTCTTGATTATCCTTCCTTATAAACCATTGATTCGTCTATCAAGTGGTTTTAGCTCAAAAATGTCTAAATACACTTCTTGATAGAGATTTTTTATGTTCTTATGGTTTACATGACCTTGAGGGTAATGCCATAGTAGATTTTTATATGAGTTACGTAAACATTATTCCTTAAAAACTTCAAAAACCTTTTATTTTTTAAATAATACATAAAGACTATAATTAATCCATTTCATACCATACAAGATTTTATCTTTATAAAAATAAAATTCATTTTTTCTTAACATGAAAAAGACAATTCTTATCAAGTTAGGAAACTAATATGATATTATTGGAATAGTATACATATATTAATAATTCATTAAACCAAAAATTAGTATTTTTGGTGTAATGGGGTGGTATAATATTACAGCCATAACCACTAGATGAGATCCATTTTATCCTCAAGGATCTACCTCCCCTCTGGAAACACTCTCAAATATACTTGGCTCTTATATTTTGATATAGATGTGACAACCCCAAAACGTATCTGAAAATTTCCATTGATTAATCATTGTATAGTTATTCATGGAGTGGCCACACCTAAAATATGAATAATATATTGTTTTTTTGTTCATTTTCATTCATTTGGATCTTCCCCTTCTAAGAAGGTCACCACTTAAAATATTTATACATGGAGTTAGTCTTTGGGGCCTTTTTATTATGTATCCATTTATTCATCACTAGGACTGTGGGTTTATTATTCCTAATGTCCCTTTTTATATGGATACTTGGTATGAGTAGTTCAATAATAGCATTCTAAAAAATTATCATATTATAATTAACAATGAAACTAGAGAAGCTATGGTGTAGTGATTCCAAAATGAGTTCTGTTTTGTATTCATCGGATAACTTAATTATTAACCAGTCCAAGTGATTTATGTAGTTAATCATCTTGACCACATGAGGACTATATGGTTTCGTCTCTCTGAGGTTTCATGAGAATTATTCCGTAGAGATCTCAAATCACTATTATCTTTGTTTCTCTTTGTAAAAATGTTTTAGATGAGACATCATTCTAAATACATTAATTCATTCATGATGATTCTCAATCTTAGTAATCAAATCAGATAGAATTCAAAACTAGAAACATAGTACATAATCGAGGTGTTTTTCATAAATAGATAATTACTTCTCCCTAGCCTCATTTCTAGGTGGCTCTTAATGTATGGAATTTATCACATTCCTCTTCCACTATGGTTGTAGTACAATATACACACATTTGAGGGATTCATGGAAGTTGGTTTCACTTAAAAGGTTTTCCTTATTGAATATATTTGTTAGTGATAATTTTTTCAATGATTAACAGTATTCTTATACAATTAATCATGAATATTTTATCACTTTTTTGATTAAAAAAGTGACTAGGATAATAAATTTTATTTATTAGTCTCCCACTATTTTTTATTTCCCAATATCTCTCACCATTGAACTCAGATTATCCTGTCACATGGATAATATTGTGTAATGGATCAATATTTTTCTTATCATAACCCCAACGAAGATTGGTCAAGATAATTATAATTATTTAGGTGGGGTAGTCATTTCAAACTAATGACTTGAAACTCCTTGATACATTGAGTGGACTCCCCAATATCAAAATAATATCCTTCTATTTCCTAAAAACATGCCTCTATATTTATACCATTCTTAGTCAGGGCTAATCAATATGCTATAATTGTGGTTATGTAAATCCGAAACATTCTTTATCATTCTCTGTTAATTTAAATAAACCAATGAGGATTTATCTAGTAATTTTTTTATATTATGAAAAATGTAATGAAATACTATACTGACTTAATATTTTTATATAGGTATATTTATCTTTTATCTTTTTCATAAAATTAAGCCCTTTTTATCTAACGAAAATTTCCTTAATATCAAACAGATTTTAAATAATTAATTAAGTATTCCTGGATAAAATATTCACACAAAATACGGTTTATTTAATCCCTTATTGCATATTATTAATTCATTTATTTAATATAAATATCTATACATTCAAAATAAATAATTTACCTTGCAATTAAGAAAAACAAAAGTGGTATAATCACGTAATTTTTCTAATAGTTGGTTTATCTAGGGGCTGCTAAACAAACTATATACCCTAGGGGAAAGTATACCTAAATCCCATTCCTAGCTCAAGAAATTGAATTCTATCTATCCACCCTTGTATCTACAAGAATGGTCTTACCTTGGATCCAAACATGAATCACCTCTAATCACTTTGAATCTCTTTACATATTTATTTATGCACACACAGGGGTGGGGATTTCAACTATGTGTTAATGTGGATACAATAAATAAAACACATACAAGAGGGTCCATACATAATAATGTGGAGGGGAAGACATGCTGGAAATCATTTTAAATTAATATTATTAACTTGAAAACCATTTCACTAAATTAAAATTAATGAAACAAAACACATATAGGTCAGTCTATGCTCATGATCATTAATATACTAAAATGCACACATATTTGAATACCATCTAGTAATCATTCAAGTTCATTCTTATTTTTCAAGAGAAAACTGCCTGAATTAAGTCAATTAATTATCTTTTTAATTAATTATTTATTTTATCCTTATAATCCATCCAAACTATCATGGAAGACCATATGGCTTATATACGTATATGTTGTGTAGTTGAATGAAACATGAAATGTATTTCTTAGTTTGACATTGAATTATTTGGTATTTCAATATTATTTAATAAATTTACATGGTGAATATAGACTAGTTTAATATTGAAAATAATATTATTTACATGTGAATTTATTAATTACACTACACGTGGTAAAAAACCTACATGTATATTAATAATACACCATGGGTGACTTATTTACACTACATATGAATTAATCTAACCATGGTAGAATTAATTAATTATTAAATGATTAAATTAAATACACTACATGTTAATTATTTTATACATGAAATGTGAATTAATATCACACCACGTGTATTACACTACATGCGAATTAATCAAATGACCACTAAATCATTTGTATTAAATACATTACTTGTGTTTTCATTACACAAACACTTCACTATACATATTAAATAAACTATGAATGTATTAATTACATGAGCATCGCATCATGAAAATTTATTACCATGATTCTCAACTGTCAATCCTACACATTGTGTAATGAATACATGAAACATCTCTGACCAAGAATATTTTCTAATTTATTCTCCAAAAATCATAGATTACATGGTGTGTACACTAGATAGATGTTGTGTAATCTAAGAATCCCTGAGCCCGTATGGTTAGTCAACATGTGACTAGTAAATAATATAATACATGTTATCCCAGTGTGGTGAGCCATGTACCCCACAACCCATCCATATTTGGGGAACATGTCTACATGATGTGTAATTGAAGTTAACTGTCCAAAACTATAGCACATCCTGAGGGATTCTGTTGACTAAGTCTTTAAAAATCATAAGCCTATTATTTGTTATATGATGGTGATGATCACAATATATATAAATTTATTAATAATGAATAATATAGAAATTAAACTAATAATCAAATTAATATTGAAAATAAAAGAATAAATTGTTAAAATTATACAATTAGACACTTTGATACCACATGCATGTTTCATGATGTACTGAAGCATGTCAGCGATGCATAATGTTTTTGTCGCCATCTTCAGATTTCTCCCCAAGAGAAGAAAAAAATGTGTTCCCAGAATCCTAAAGATTGGATTTCACTCGTAATTCATAATTAATTTATATTGATTTATAATAACCACACCTTGTAATTCTTTCTTCATCCTCATATTTGGTAGACACTACTTGTCAAACTGTTGTTGTGATGGAAGAATCATGGGTATGTTCCCTATAACAGTGATCCATACATGTATTATGAAACTCTAAAAACCAAAATTGGGTTCTCAAAAAGCTAGTATGGATATCCTTATACCTTTAAACCCACATTGTTGGTCATAACTTTAAAATTCCAATGAGGCCTATTGGATTCTCTTATTTATCTAACATATTAAGTGAGTAAATGGGGATCACTAATTTTCATGGTTCAATGAGTATTCTATAGAATATATCTTATATACAAATATTCTCTAGAGAGGAAAATGATATGCACAAAAAAATTTAGTTAGAGAAAATTATTGTTACGTATTTATAAAGATTTATTTATAATATTATTTTCACATATGACCTTTAATATTATATTAATCACTATCATACCCCATGTCTAAATTTAAAAAAAATATAATTTATTTGATATGTGAATTTTTTTTGGAATAATTAAATATTATTCATCCCAATTAAATAAATTAGTATTTATTCAAATAATATTTCCATTCTCACCGAACAATAACTTAGTCTTTTCACCTTCATCTAAAAAAATATGACCTTATACATTAATAATTATTGATGAAAAGAGACCATATATTTATCCCATGAGAGGAAATTTTGATCTAACCAAGGTAGAAATATGATTTATATAAATTTCATATTACCAATTAGTCCTTTTTAAAGAACATTCCTAGTTATTCCAATCATTTATAGGGGAGGAGGATCAACCAATTTTGTCAATGGAAAATGAGTGTGGAAGGAATTAACCATACCATAAATTTGTTAAAAAATGATTAGAAGACAAAAATAGTTCACATTAATGGAGATCTAAAGAAAAAGGCAGATGTTTTGATTTTTTCAAATATTACATGAATCCCACCACATCTTCTACAATGTCCTACAAGACGGATGTGGTGTTCTTAAACTCTAAAGCCTAAAATGAGAATCTCTACTGAATGCTCCCAATATATAAACTATTTTCTCTAACCTCTACCTCCAAAAATAGCATTGTATGTTCACCAAATATGTGTCCTAGAGGTCTCTCTCGAATGACCTACCATATTGCCCATTCAATGTTCCCATTAAAAGACTATACAAGATACCCCCAATACCAGAACCATAGCTGTGGTATTTATGGTTTTGAATAAAAAATCCATAAATACCATTTTTTTATACAAAAAACCAACAACACATCTTTGACCCGATTTTCAACCATCACATGTCCTAAAATAATTACTTATGACATGGAATAATTTACATAAACATATCCACAAAAAAGGGTGTTACACTACAACTTGTATTTTTTATTGTTGATCATGAGTTTTGAATGCTATAAGGCTTGCTATATTCCCTCAGTTATCACATAGTTGGAGAGTATGGAGGAGGATCAATAATTATTATAGTACTTTGGGAGTTCTTGAGAATATATTTTGGATGAGACAATTCTTTAGATAGTTAAATTTTTGGCAAAATAATTTTTTTATATAATTATATTGTTATGCATTTATAGATCATGTGTTTGAAAATTATTTTCAAAAATTAACATTAATATTATATTGGTCCCCATCATACCCCATATCTAATACATACCTTATATTATGTGTTTGGGGGTATAATGAAACCAAACACACACACCATACAAAGAGGCTGAAAAGGTAGGTCATATCCCCCTAAGGGATATCCCACCCATCATGATTTATTTATTCAGTATAGGGCCCAAAGGATTAGAGGGAATGATTCCCATTACATGGACCAATGGCCTCAGAATTGGACCAATGGCCCAGTGCAGCTTCATGATTGCACCACCATCTGCTTGCGTTATGCCTGCACCACCGCCTGCCTATCTCATTCATACACATAACCTGAGGACTAATTAAATATTATTTCCCATAAATACGTAAATTAATATTTTTAAAAATTATATTTATATTCTCACTGATCCATAAATTGGTATAATCATTCTCCCAATTATTTACCAAACCAAGTATAATAAATATTTAATTGGTTAAATAAATAAATTTTACTACATTATACAGTGACAAATAAAAACATGTGATCATTTAATAATCGTTATTAAATATTATTCCTTGAACATTAGTGTAATATTCTAATATACTTGTTAAACACATGAAGGTTTTAAAAATGTTTGTACAATAATGTTATTATGTGAACATATAAGCCTATTTCTCAGTGAAATTATGATAAAAAACAAAAAATTCCATGCTTACAGTCTTGAAAAATGAGAAGGAACCCATAATAAAAGGAGTTAATCTTTAAATGGTATTAAACCTTCTCTAAATTATTTCTATGTAATATAATCCCATTACCATGTTATCTCTTTTAAAATAGTATGCATGTCTTATGCCATAACCCTATATACATGACTATATTTCATTCACTATTTAGAACCAAATAGACTGATAAAACACCATGGAAATGGAATCAATATCACTATTTTATTCCATCAAAGGTAAAGAGAAATTAACATCCAATAGAAGGTAAAAATCATATCATGTGTCATTCATTAATGGAATTGTAATTGTGATGCACCCAATATATTTAAGTTTAATAGGAATGATCATCATCCTAGTTTTATAAATATATATAAGAATGTGGGACATGATACAAAATATAAATATTCTTAGATTCAATGTATCATATCATAAGTCCACATATAAGAATATATAATGACACATGAGACAAGTGGAATTACAATTGGCGAGTTTGTTCTCATTAACATATTTCATGGATATTTATAAGGGTGAATGGCATGAGAATGTGTCATCATATAATATTATATGACCAAAGAACATGGGTTTAAAGAATACTGACATATCATCTAAAGTAACTCATCATAGTAGGGAACCATTATGTACACTCAATGGGACACATTTCCCTAGGAAATTATCATATACACTATAACAAAAAATAAATTTTTAATATGATAAGAAATATTATGATATTATATTAAAATAATAAGAATATAATGTTTAATAAAAAAGTAAAAAAGTAAATTTGCTTTTGGGAACTACTAACTCAAATAGACTCCCACATATACAAAATCCAACTGCTAAAATTTTTCATCTAACTAGCTCTCACATGATATTAATTATTTTGCTAAGATAAATATTTATTCAAGCTATTTTACATTTTATCCTATATGGATATTCTTCAGAATGTGACTTCAACTCATTTAGAAAAATCTCTATGGAGATGAAACTTCCTAAGTATCCTATTTGTCCTTTGGTGAGACCATGTCTCCTTTTCTAGATCCACCACTATTATATTATCGTAGTATACTATGATAGGGTTTATATATCAAGTCACTAAACATTGATCTTGGAGAAAGTTGAGAATCAAAAAATTTTCCATGGATGAATTAGAAGCCATAATATACATGAACATCACTATAAAATCAACCAGAATTGGTTTCATTGGGATCTTGCAGCTCATATCTCCTCCATTGAGTATCAAGACATTTCCAAATTTTGATCTTAGTTCATATTAATTTTTCTGTAAACTAGAATATGTATACCCCATGATGACTATATCCTCTTCCCCTCCATATACTAAAAACATAACCTTATTACACCTCAAATACTTAAGGATAGTCTTAATAATAACCCAATGTTGTAATCTTAGATCTGATTGATATCATCTTTCAATGAATAGAGAATAAGAAACATCAAGATCAATACATAATATGATATACATTATTGATCATAACAAAAATTCCTATGGGGTCCTACTCATAAAATTTGCACCAATTGTATATTGATACACATTTTTATAGAGATATAAATGTCATACAACACTCGAACCCCCATTTTGGATTGTTTTATAATGAATCTCTTTAATATCTAGTCAATATTTGTACACTAACATAGAGAATGAAACCTCTTGGATATATATTGATGAATATTTATCCAAAGGATGTAGGCTGCCTATCTTAATTCCATTATATATAAACACATATTAAACCAATATCTAATTTACTTTAAGGCTGGTATCTTATTTAAAAAAGTTATACATGATAAACATATAAAATTAGGAAAATGATAGAACTACCACTAAACTATTTGTAGTCATGTATATCTAATTAATTGTTTATAAAACTAAACTCTCATATAACTTCCAAAAAATTATTATTCCATAAACTATATGCTTTCTATAATCCAATAAAGGATTTATACAACTTTTATTCCTTTATTGAATTACCTGAAGTCATAATCCCTTCTAAATGTTCCATTTAGAAATCCATTAAAAGGTTTCCATTACGAAAATCCATTTTTCATCCATTTTCCAAATTTCATAGTCATGGAACTCTATAATAGAAAGTATAATAATAATTGATTTACATATGGAAGTTGGAGAAAATGATTTTTCATGGTCAATTACCTAATGTTTCTTATACCATTTAGCCCATAGCTATGATTTATAGATACTGAATTTACCTTCTATATCCATTTTTATCTTGAATACCCATTTCCACTTAACATTGTTTACATAAACTAGAGGATCATCCATTACCCAAATTTCATTTTGATACACAGAATCCAAATCAGAATTTAGAGCCTATTTTTATTTAGTATCATTGTGACTATCCAATACATCTTTATAGGATATAATATCATCATTTCACAAAAATAATGATTCACCATCCTCTGTGATTAAAAAACAATAATGAACTAGTTCTCTAACCACTCATATACTCCTACACAGCAGTTGGGACATATGAACATCTTTTTTTCATAGGAATTTCTATATGTTGTTCCTCCACAAAATCTTGTGTATTTTTTTATTTAATTCATCAAAGATAATCCTTATCTTATTATAAATCTTGATAATGTTCAACCTCTCTAGGAATATTGAATTTCACTCCACTATAACCATTTTTGTGGGTTCTTATATATAATATCCCTTTATTTCCTTATCATAACCTATAAAGATACACTTTTTCCATGAGGGTGCTAGTTTTTTTACCTTTAGTGGACTAAAAAAATTCCTTCCAACACCATCCATGGTTTTTTGATAAAAAATACATATTTCCATACAATAAATCATATGGTATTCAATATATCACTTTAGTTAGCACCTGGTTCAATGTGTTTCTCACAGTCTTTAATTCATATCTTTAAAAGGATAATGAACGACTATAGTGACTCATCATAAACCATACCATGACCAACGTGGTGCAGTTGTTCCATTAATTTACACCATTCCAATATAGTTTACATGTTTAGTGAGTTGGTATATAATCTATCATTCAAAAAAAATTCAATAAATTCAAGGATTTGATATTTTCTTCCAAAATCTAATTAATGATTATTTTGATTATTTCTAATATGATTATCTACATCATTCACTAATTCCTTGAATTTATTTAAGGTTTATGACTCATAGATCACTAGCTTTACAATGAAAAATCAACTCAAGTCATCCAAAAAACTAATGACGTATGAGAATCCTCTTGTAGCTTATACTATAAATTTATTTCACATGTTAGGGTGTAACAATTCCTAAAGCTTTGTCGTCCATTCAACTATACCACTAAAATGAGTTTTGATCATATTTCCTTATAAATAATTTATTAATCTGTCATGTGGTTTTAGCTCAAAAAAAGTCTAAATACACTTCTTGATAGAGCTTTTTCATGTTCTTATTTTTTACAAGACCTAGAGGGTAGTTTCACAACATGGTGTTATATGAGTTATGGAAACATAATTATTTAAAAACATCCAGAACCTATTATTTTTAATATAATACATAAATAAAGTTATTAATCCATTTCACACCATAAAATATTCTATCTTTTTAAAAATAACATTCGTTATTTCTTAACATGAAAAAGAAAATTCATATCAAGTTAAGAAACTAATATGATGATCTTGGAATAGTAGGCATATAATAATAATTCATTGAACCCATAAACATTTTTTTGGTTTAAGTGGGTGGTATTATCTAACATGTGTGACAACTAGATGAGCTCCATTTTGTCCTCAAGGATCTACCTCCCCTCTGGAAACACTCACAAACATACTTGGCTCTTATATTTTCATATAGATGCGAGAACCACAAAAAGTATCTAAAACATTCCATTGATTAGTCCATTTATAGTTATTATTCCCATGGCCACACATGAAACATGAATAATATATTTTGTTTTGTTCCTTTTCATTCTTTTGAATCCTCCCCTTCAAGGAAGGTAACTATTCCAAAGATTTAGGAACAAAGTTATTCTTTGAGGCCTTTTTATTATGTATCCATTTATTCATTAAAAGTAAAATAGGGTTGTTATGCCTATTGTCTCTATTTATATGGAGACATGGTTTCAGTAGTTCCATAAGATACTTCTAAAAAATTATCATTTTATAATTAACAATGAGACTAGATAAGATCTTGTGTGGTGCGTCCAAAATGAGCTCTGTTTTCAATTCATCTGATTACTTAAAGATTAAGATGACTAATTTATTCAAGTAATTAATCATCTTGACCACATGAGGCCTATATGGTTTCTTCTCTCTTGGGTTTCATGAGAATCGGGCCTTAGAGAGCTCAAATATCTATTATATTTATTTCTCCTAGTGAAAATATTTTAGATGCCACATCTTTCTAAATACATTAATGCATTCATGATGCTTCTCTAGATCACTAATCAGACAAAATATAATAAAAAACTAGAAATATTGAACATAATAGAGGTTTTTTTCATATATAGATAATTTATCCTCACTAGCCTCAATTCTAGGTGGCCCATAAACTAGGGAATTTATCACATTACACTTCCACTCTGAGTGTTGTACAATATACAAGAATTTATAGAATTCAATGAATTTGGATTCACATATAATGTTTTCCATTTTGAATATATTTTTCAGTGATATTTTTGACAATTACTGATTATATTCTTATACAAATAATAATAATGATTTTTGTACTTTTGTTGATTAAAAATGTGTGTGGGATAATACATTTTAATTATTTGTCTCCCTCTATTTTTTTAGTTCCCAATATCTCTCACCATTGAACTCAGATTATCCTATCAAATGGATAATATTGTGTAATGGATCAATATTTTTCTTCTCAAAACCCCAATAATGGTTGGTCAGGCAACTTATAAGTATTTAGGTGGTGCAGTCTTTTCCAACTACTCACTTGAAAATCCTTGATACATTGAGTGGACTCCCTAATATTGAAATCATATCCTTTTATTTATTAAAAACATGAATCCATATTTATACCAACCTCAGTCAGGGATAATCAATATGAAATAAATGTGGTTATTTAAACCCAAAAAATTCATTACCATTCCCTGATAATTTAAATCACCCAATGAGGATTTCTCTAGTAAACAATTTTTTATATTATGAATAATGTAATGATATAAAATACCACCTTAATATTTTAATTGAGGTATTTTTATCTTTTACCTTTTTCGTAAAATTAATCCCATTTTATCTATCCAAAATTTTATTAATATTAAAAAGATTTAAAATAATTAATTGAATGTGTCTGGAGAAAATATTTACACAAAATACTATTTATTTAATTCCTTCTTTCATATTATTAATTCATTTATGTAATTTAAGTATCTATACATTCAAAATAAATAATTGACATTGCAATTGAAAAAAATTAAAGTGGTCTAATCATTAAATGTTTCAAATATTTTGTTTATCTAGTGCCTGATGATCCAAATATATACCCTAGGGGAAAGTAAACCTTAATCCCATTCTTAGCTCGAGATATTTCATTCCATCTATCCACCATTTTATCTAATTGAATGGTTTCACCTTAGTTCCAAAATTGAATCACCTCTACTAACTTTGGATATCCTTACATATTTATTTACACATGTACAGGGGTCGGGAATGCACCCATGAGTTAATGGGGGTACGATAAATATAACGCTTACATGCGGGTCCATACATAATAATGAGGATGGGACGACATTCAGACCATCATTTTAAATTATTATTATCAATTTTAAAAACCATTGAAATAAACTAAATTAAAAGAAACCAAACACATGTTGGTTGGTTTATGCTCATGATCATTGAAATACTGAAATGCACACACATTTGACTACCCGCTTGTAATTAATCCAGTTCATTATTTTTTTCAAGAGAAGATTACCTGAATTAATTAAATAATCAAAAATATTAATTAGTTAATTATTTTATGATTATAATCCATCCAAACTTTTATGGAAGTCCATATGGTTTTAATAAGTACATGTTGTTTAGTTGAATGTAAGCTGAAAAGTATTTCTTAATTTCACATTGAATTTATTGGGCATTTTATATTATTTAATCCATTTCCATAGAAAATGTAGAGTAGTTTAAAATTGAAAATAATTCTTTTTTCATGTGAATTTATTAATTACATTGAACATAGTGAACATCCCACATGTATATTAATAATACACTATGGGTGAATTAATTACACTGCATATAAATTAATCTAACCATAAGAGAAGTAATTAATTATAACATGATTAAATTAAATACACTACTTGTTAATTATCTTTCTATATGAAATGTGGATTAATTTTACCCCATGTGTGTTACACTACATCCGAATTAATTAAATGACCACTAAATCATTTGTATTAAATACACTGCATGTGTTTTAATTACACAAACACTTTTCTATACGTATTAAATACTATACGAATGTATTAATTAAATGAGCACCACATCATGTGAATTAATTACCTGGATTATCAACTATCAGTCCTATACATTGTGTAATAAATACTTGAAACATCTCTGACCATGAACATTCTTTAATTTATGCTCCAAAAATTCATAGACTACATAGTGTGTACACTAGATAGATATTGTGTAATATAAGAATCCATGAACTCGTATTGTTAGTCAACATGTGACCTATAAATAATATAGTACATGTTAACCCCATGTGGTTAGCCTTGTACCCCACAACCCATCCAGATTTGGGGATCATGTCTACATGATGTGCAACTTATGTTAACTGTCAAAAACTCTAGCACATCATGAGGGATATTGTTGACTAATTATCCATCAATCTTAAACCTATTATTTGTCATATGATGGTGACGATAACAATATATATATATATATATTGATTAAGAATGAATAATATATAAATGAAACTAATAATAAAATTCATATTGAAAAGAAAAGAAAAAATTATTATAAATTAAACAATTAGAAACTTTGATACCACATGCATGTTTCATGATGTAGTTATGCATTTCAGCGATGGGTAAATTTTTATCAACTTCTTCAGATTTCTCATTAAGACATGAAAAAAATGTTTTCCTTGAATCCTAAAGATTGGATCTCACTTGTAATTTATAAATAATTTATATAGATTTATAATAACCTCACCTTTTAATTCTTTCTTCATCCTCCTTTTCAGTTGAACCTTCTTGTCAAACCATTATTGTAATGTAAGAATAAAGGGTATATTCTCTCTAATAGTGATCGACACATGTACTATGAAACTCTAAAAACAAGAATTGGGTTTTCAAAATACTTGTGTGTATATACTTATATATTTCATATTTCTTTTTTGATCTTAACTTTAGAATTCCAATGAGGATTGGTTGATTCTCCTAGTTATCTCACATATAATGTGAGTGAATGCAGATCACATATTTTTATTGTACATGGATTATCCTATAGAATAGATCTTATTTAAGATTATTCTCTAGTGAGGAAAATGATATGCACACAAAAATTTATTTAGAGAAATTTATTATTAAGTATTTATATAGATAGGGTTATAATATTATTTTCACAGAGGACCTTTAATATTATCTTACTCCCTATCATACCGCATATCAAAATATTAAAAATATTATAATTTAATTGAAATGTGAATGACTTGTGGATTAATTAAATATTATTTCTCTCGATTAAATAAATTAGTATTTATTAAAATAATAATTACATTCTCACCGAAAAATAACTCAGTCTTCTCACCATCCTCATTATTTAGTGAACCAAGTATAAAAACAACTAATTTAATTAAATAAATAAATTTAACTATATTATACACCAATAAGTAAATACTTTGGATCCACTAATAAAACAAATTCAATTTTATTCATTGATCATGAGAGTATTATTATAATATTCCTATTAAATTCATATTGAGTTTAACCGAGGTTCTTTGATCCACTTAGTGTGTGACCCTCGTATACTCTTCTATGTGGAAATGGGATAAACCACCTGATGTCCAAGGTTTTTATCTTCTAGTATAATAGGGAACTATTAGATAAAAGAGTTAATGTAAAAAAAATTCAACCACCTACGATTGGAAACCATGATATATAATAACTTGGTATTAATATCTCTCATCAAGTACATTGCATAGATCTTTTTTATCAACTTCTATGATAAACTATATTTCTTTATTCTTTTGGAAATGAACACGCTGATAAACCAAAATGGTAATGGAATTAATACATCTATTCTATTATATTAAAGGGACTGATATATACACTTCTAAAAAAGGGAAAAATCCTATATCACATTATCATTTACCTAAATTCCATTGGAGACACATCCAATGTATCTAACATTTAAAACAAGAAGATAATCCTCATAGTTCATGAAAATTAATCTGGGCACAATAGTCAAGAAACATATTAATAATAATCATAGAGACAGAGGAACATTACACAGTTCTACAGATTGAAATATCCAATGACACATGAAACATGTGGAATTCCAATTGGTGGTTCAATTCCCATAACCTGTATTCCTAGAGATTACCAAGGGTGAACCCCAGGAGAAGTTTTATCAATGACTTATGAGACATTCACACCTAATGGCTGGTATATTTTGTTCCCACCATATAATATCATCCAGCCATAGATTATAGTTTTAAAGAATAATGTCATAAAATATAATGTATCTCATCGTAGTGGGAAAATTATATGTACTTTCAACATGGAATGTATATATAGGAAACTGTCACATAAAATATAACATAGAATAAAAATGGGGATGTAATAAGAAAATATATTATATTCAATTTAAATACTGTGAATATATAATTAAATCAAAATTATGATGGAATTTTATTTTAGGGAACCAAAAACTCCAACACTTGTTTCATAATTATTCTCCCAGTAATCAACACAAACACTATTTACCATCATTATTTTTGATGTAATAATCTCATCATATTTATTCAATATATCCATTCGTTGTTTCTATGGCACTACCAGATGATGGAATACACATTCACTATCTAGAATTTGGTGAATGATTCTAGAATCCAAAAAAATTAGTACCTTATTTTTCAAGGACACCATTATAAGAGGATTCAAACTATATTATGGCTATAATTTGATCTTTTTACCTTCATATGAAGTTTATTTATAGGTGAAAATGGAGGGGTTGATGAATTTAATATTAGTAATTCAAAATGAGATCACATTATTTATATTTTTTAGTACTAAAACTAATATTTTTATTTTTATTTTGAGAGGACCACATTAATAATGACTTGTAGTGCCTCAAATTCTCCCATGTATAAGTATATATGTTTACTGAGGATATGTTTTAGCTCTATTTTAAGTGTTTCAAAATTGAGAATGTTAATTGTGGAAAATTCTCCCGTAAAATATTGTATATAGTCTAAAATTATTCATTGGGTCCAACTATTAATTTCCTTAATCATATTTCCCAACAATTTTATTATCTAAAAGTTACTATTTTCTATATTTGGTCTTTGAAAAACTATAACCATTGTCATTATTTTTGATAATTTGAAAAACCGTTAACTCCTCTACTCGTTTCATAGTATAGTTAGACTAAATTAAACTTATTCATCTCCAAAATGGAAATTATATTTCATTCATTGAATTTGATGAATCATTTACCAATATAATGGAAATGGTGGTTAAGTATGATCTTAACCTCTAATTCGACCTTTATTTCCAATATTTCAAAATCGATGGAAAAAATGAACCTTCCCAAATTCAAGAAGAAAACATCATGAATAATACTAGGAAATATCATCGATATATTTTCTAATTTCAATGTAACTCTTATGAGTTTTCGATTTCCTAACTATGTTTTCTAGATTATGTTCAATAGAATCAATTTAACATTATATTTTAGATCACAAACCAATTTTCCAATATTAATAGATCTAATTGTGTAGGAAATAGTGAAATTACTTAGGTCATGAAAAAATAGTGGGAGTTTTCAATGTACATCTTTTGGGAATACCTTAATTAATTAATAACACCGAATTACTCAAATTTATTTATATTTAGGAGTATCTCCTTGAGGAATTTGACATAGGTTAAAATTTGTGAAGCATCCTTAGTGAAAAAGATATTAATATAAAGTTACTTGATGAAATCTACAATTTATTTGTGTTTATATTCCATATTCCCATGGTGAATCCACCCTAGAAAGAGAAAGTGAGGCTAAAATGGATTTAATTTAGTCTTCTTCATGTACTCTTCAACTATTGGGTCTTCCTTAGTTGACTTGTTTGGTTTTATATCCATTACTTCTTTCCTAATAAAAATATATTCTTATATGGATTGTTTTTTCTAAACCTAGACTTCATTTTAAACATGATCATTATTTTCTTATAGATTTCTTCTACATTACAAATTAATTTCTTTCAACTATTCTCTAGGTCCCTTTGTGTTACCTATTAAAACTCATTGAGGTATCTTAGTCAACTTTTGGTAGAGATTCCCCAACTGTTTCTCTATACTCTAGAGTATCCCTGGATGATTTTTCTAATAATTACCATGATTTTGAAGATTTATTTAATAATTAATTTGGAGTTGGTATTTTTTCTCATAATACATTGTCACCAACATCTCAAAAATTCTAGTACTTTTAGCACATATTGTAGAAACTACTATTATAGTTTTTAAAAAAACCACAGGTGGGTAGTTTGAAATTATTGGTTGATGAGTTTGGATGATTTTTTTATCCTTGTGTAATTCTCCATAGAAAATTAGTAGAAAAATTATTCTTCCCATCTCATTATTTACATAATTTATTCTAAGAAACCAACCTTACCATTTTTTTGAGAAATATTTGATTAAACTGTTGACACCGATTATATGTCATAAAGTCACTCAAACTATTAAGGTATCTTCTAATACCACATATAAGTCTTTAAAGATATGTGGTCCAACACATATCTCATATGATAAAACATCCGTTTAATCATAAGATTCTCCTTGATTTTGGATATCCCTAAGGTGTTGTTATTTTTTTTGAAAAATATCCCATTGGTCGTCTAGATTTTCTATCTCATTCATTTATTGATGCATCCTATTTGTGTATTAATTTTCATTTAATTTTGTGAAAATAAGAACAATTTTCATTAATTACCTACTTCTTAGGGAACAAATACATTGATTTTGGTGATCCTGTTCATTTTCTAGAGTTTTATATCCAAATACACAAAATAGGGGAGACTGAGAAAAATTTATAGACTACATGATGTTTACTTATTTACACACCATGTATATCCAGACTCAGACACGGATTGACCCAGGCATGTACATGCCCATGTAATCAGAATCTGGTACACGCCATGTTCGCACTTTACATTACCGTGTACACCATTCTTGAAGAAATTAACATATGAGAAGAAGTATATACACCCATGTGGGTGGATGAAGGGGACACACCGTGTTCAAATTATACATGCCGTGTATAAGTTTCTAGATGCGGTTGGTGGCCGAGAAATGGGACTAAATGGCATATGTGGCGTGATATATTCCATGTATAGCTACCTAACAAGCGATGTCATGTTCCAAGTCAAAGACGGTGTAATAGGCCTCATGATTTATGTAAATCCATTTTTTTAAGTAGAGAACTAGATTTATTACAAACCTATGGATAGAGTGTATATATCTGTAATTTAGAGAATCTTTTATTTAAAATTTCTTGAGTGTTGAGTATATTATTGGCGAGGTAGATCATCAAGCGACTTGTTTATTTTTGAATGGTTGAAACTTGTGTTTAAAAGAGGATGAAATTAGTTAATTGAATTTTACATGAGGCATGATTTGAATATATCATAAATTGAACTGTTTTGTATCTTTTTTGGAATTTTCTCATTCAACTTATTATTTAATTTTATGATTAAATGAATTCCTTCCTTCTGAAATATAGACTCTATTAATTAGATGTTGAGCTTTGCTCGAGGGCAAGAAAATGACTATGTATGGGGGAGTTTGATTCATCTGATTTGTGTATAAATTTTCACATACTTTATTGAAAATAAGAACAAGTTTTTATTAATTACCTACTTATTAGGGAACAAATATGTTGATTTTGGTGATATTGTTTATTCTCAAGAGTTTTATGGACAAATACATAAAACAGGGGAGACTGAGAAAAATTTACAGAATTCACGGCATGTACTTATTTACATGCTGTGTACATCCAGAGTCAGACAAAAATTGACCAGGGAAAGTGCATGCCCAACTAATTAGAATTCGGTACGCACCGTGTTCACACTTTACTCGACCGTGTACACCATTCTATAATCATTTGGCGGATGAGAATAAGTCTACACGCCCATGAGGCTGCCTGAAGGGGACACACTGTGTTCAACTTATAAACGTTGTGTATACCTTTCATGAAGTGGTTGGTGGCTGAGAAATGGGATTACACATCATGTGTGTCGGAACTGCATGATGTGTATAGCTACCTATCCAGTGGCGCCATGTTCCATGTTAAAGACGACGTGTTAAGCCGCTTACCTGTGGAGAAAACAAAGGCAATAGCACGTTGACAAAAGTACATGCCATATACTTTTGCCACACGGCGTGTATTTATATTTTATATAAAAGGAGGCCTTGGCCTCCGGTTTGAGTATGGTGTATGGAGAGAAATTGTGGACAAAATGTTGAAGGTATGAAGGAGTGAAGCTCTTGTCGTACTATGGCCATTCTTCCATCTACTGAAGTATCATTCCCTCCTAGAAGTTCCATGAATGATCTCATCAGGTATCAAGAGCTTTGTGTTTATCATTTTCTATATGTGTAACTAAATACCCCATGTGTTGGGGTTGTCAAAGAAGATGAGTTATAATTTAAATTAGTTTTTATGAATGTGTTCATTTCTTTTTAACCTCTTCTTATTCTTCTTAAACCACTTTTTATTATCACTGAAAATTCTGAACCAGAACAAGGGCAGAATTTTCTAGGATTCAAAAGAAGAATAACGAAGAATAATTCCATGACCATTGGAAGTAATTGTCAACTCAAAATGGACTAAACCAAATAAAGAACTAAAAAACACTAACTACCAGACCAAGGAGTTAGTTTCTTTAGCTCAAAATACAAATTTACTATACCAATGAAATTTTATTACAAATTGAAAACCAGAGTGTTGGGTTATAATGAACAATACAAACTCATAAGAAATTTGATTTAATAATCATCTTCTCATTAATCCATAACCCCAATGAATGTCTCTCTTTTTCTATACAGAAATAAATTTTCCCATATTTATTCGTATTCCATTATGTAATTTGTAAAAAAAAAATTAAAACCAATCATTCTTATTATCCAAAAAACAAAAATCAACTTTAAATTCAGAAAACATCATTAAAAAAAATACAAATTAAGTTGAACAAGATAAAAATATCTTCTTTTTTCCCTGTGGATCGACCACTTTTCGGTACTATACTTGTTAGGGTAAAAAAATAATTTGGGACACCGATAATATACCTTCGGTGAAATGAATCTCCAATTATCATATTGGTACCTTTAGTGGGCCTCACTCTCTAGGACATTGAGATATATTTTCATTTAGATCTTCAATAATGGATTGATATTTTCTGTTGGGGGGGGGGTCTTCCCCATTAATTATCTTTCCATGGTTGAATTAATGAGGATTAAAGACATATTTTGTAGCCCAATTTATAATGTCTACAACTACATCCAATGGTTAACTTCGTGATGTGGAAATTTCCCAAGAAACTACATAAAGTAGTCCCATGATTCAAATATATGTTATCTAAATTTTTCTGTGAAATTATTGATGTTTCTTCTCTGATATTACATCTTTTCCATTTGAAAATATTTTTTCTGATATCATTTTTTGATTTCATCCTATATTATAATATATCCTAGAAATTGTGACTTGAATCATTCCTTAGAGTATCCCAGCAATGAAGAGTTGAAATATAAATGATTAATAGTATCATTTTTTACAACATTTATATTAAATATATCATAAATATAGTAAAATTTTGTATGATAACTACGGGTATCATTTTTAAACATGTATCAAAATTAGCCCACATTTTGGATCATCTACATAACACTCATATTCAATTAAAAATAGTAGTGATAAATTGGTTGAATAATGATGCTTAAAGTAGACCCATCGATGGATGGTAAGCCATAGGAATCATTGTAATCTTACATGGTTTATTTGGGGAACTATTTATAATGATTTATAGCTTCTCACATTATTCATGCACAATTGGTCTTTCTATTTCCACTGACTAGTTACACTGAAAATGTTTCTTGATTTTGGTGTAGAACTCAACTTGTTCCTCAAAATGAATAATTGCTTATCGTTTGTATGGATTGTGGGTCATGAACCTCAATTCCATAATAAAATCATGAAAACTCATGTAGATAATGTATAATAAAATAAAAATATGTGAATAGAAAAATAATAGACAAAAAATCAATCAATTTTAAAATTTCCAGCATGTTTCATGCCACATGCTTAACAATAGTGCTAATATTTTGATACTCCCCAATCATCTTCACTACATAAGGGTTATTGTCTATGTTTAGAAATTATAAATAGGAAAAAAATCACTAAAACTACTCTAGATTAATATAGTAGAAATTTTTACTGAGGTCTAACCAGTGGAAACACTGAGATCTTATCATAATGAATCATTCTTGATTTTAGATTTAATAATATAGAATGAAAACAAACTATTAAAAAATATAATTAGGAACAAGTTATAGAATAAAGATGAAATAAATTAAAAGAGTTAGATAAGATTAAATAAAAAATTAATGGATAAACTAATTTGAAGGATTGATTTTGAAGAATATTTCCTAAAATATTTATGATTTCCTTAACATTGGAATCAAATTTTTTGTTTCCACATGTAACTCCTAAGAAATATTATCTCCAATAACCTTTTTCCACTAGTAAAATGTTTATGAAAATTTATCTTCATGGTTCATATGGGTCTCTATGGAATGACTCCAAAGTATATCCTTTTGAATGTTCGTGTATTCGGAAGATCACAATTCAATCCTATGATAGTATCTTCCATATGTTGACCTGCTTTAAAATACCCTTGGACATGTTGTGATGTGAGAGTGGTGGTGTAGTGTGATAGTTAGTATCCCAAACTGCTATGGTCCTATTATTATTTAACAATACACATGGTGGTGGATCCACTATATCATAAAATTAACTCTCTCCTTTTAAATAGAAGAATTATTTCTCTAATGTATCCCTATACATTCATAGGTACTCTTTCTTATTCTAGTTAGAGGTTTAATTTTTTTTCTAAATTATGATCCTTTATATATGACCTCTTGGGAACTCATACATGTCATAATGGTGAAGAAATAATTATAATATTAAGACCATGATGAGACTTTTTGTAGAATAATTATTATGTATTATTTATATTTATCCATTCACAGAATGATCCTTATTATTTTTCTATGACATGTCCTTATAAATTCACTCAGATATTAATTACTTATATATCCCATATTACAATATTACCTTTCTAAATTTCACATTAATTGGAAAAGGGAAAAAACCTTATATATCAACCAATTTATCTTACACATTTTACGGTGGAAAGTGGATCTCTTACCCTCTAATTGAAAAGGTGGAATTTCTTTTTCATCAATGCGAATTATTTAAATAAACATGGTTACTGTTTAGAAGACATAATCATGGAGAAACATCATTATTATTTTTTACAATTCAATATTACTTTGGGAGATATTGAATTGTGGTCTATTGGGGTTCAATGTGGATTCTTCTCTCAATTGTATCCTCAAATTCCAACATCTTTCAAAATTTTGTGACCTAGAGAATGTGATGTGATTTATTTCATTTTTCCATTAATAATCTCAACAGATATCATATCCAAATTAAATATTAATTTTACCACAAATCATTTGAAAACACAACCAAAATATTTTATTTGATCAATAAGGACTACAAAAGTATGACCAAATGATATGATTTTTTTGAATCATTACTCACATATTGGTATGAGGAAATGGGGTTGTGACTTTACATTTAGATAAATAGAAGTTAGATAAAAACAACTTGATACATTTTTAATAGGGTGGAATGATTAACATATCATCGAAATAATTATTCAAAAATATAATTATTATATTATATTCACTGATAGAATAATTAAATTACATAAATAAATAAACCAAACAAGTATGGGTTAACATAATCTCATACTTAGTCTATAAATACCCACATTACATAAAAAACTAAAAATACTTACTCACTAAATTTATCATGTAATGTGGCATTGAACAACCAAAATAGTGTGTGATTTTAATGGAATAGTCATTCTATTTGAGATATCACGTACCAGTCAATGAGTTGGGAAATGGGAAAATATACGGACCCGTACTATTTATTCATAAATATAATATAATTTTAAAAATTTTGTTGACAAATTCCACAATAATACATGATATAAGAACAAATTTTTAGTGTCCCTGGAAAAATTGATACTTAAACAAAAAGTGCATAAAATATCTATATTATTTCTAATTATGTTCACCATTACTCTCACCCTTCTTAGATATATCATCCTTCAAACATTTATTTAATACCTGATTAGGGAATACATAATAAAGGGTAATCTTAGATGATCAGTATTGGTAATCATAAGAGATGTCAATAAATGATCATAAGTGAGGTTAATATTAGAATAAGGTTATGAGAACATGATATAAGCTTATAATATTTAAATCCAATCATTAAAATATCATTAATCCTGAAACATGGAATAAATTTCTTTCAATCAAATGACACAATACATAAGAGTTTATAACCATCAATAATCAATAATGATCCTTGAGAATATTTCATATGTATAAGACATAAGGTTTTGGCTTGTAGATAAGTATGGAAATTATTTTCCATACTCAAGGAACATCCAAGACCATCATAGTCGATTTTCTTCACTCACTATTCCATCGATTCCTTAGTAAATGTTCACTTTAAAGAAAATATTATTGGAAAACTTGCCTTACGGAATTTGGTTTAGTGATCATTTTAGTTCTTGTTAACTCTTGAGATATCTATATTTACCTAATGGATTGGTGGTATATTATAGACCCACCTGACCTTGTGTTGTAATGTAACCACAGATCCTTAGTTTATAATGGAGGCACTCTTCACATAATGAAAATCTATTTATGTGTTTCAAAGGATCTTAAATCATTAATCATGTCATAATATAATAACTCACTATAATGACACTTGTTTTATAAATAGTTCTTAATCAAAATCATAAACTATCAATAGAAATAAAAATTATGTAAACATTATTCCATATCACTAGTAATTCACAAGAAGCATCAATTGATGTTGTTATAGATTAAAATTCCAATAAAATATCACTAGAACATTTCTTGAAGAAAATTGCTTATTTATTTGTAATAACTCATTTAGAATCTAAATGTTTACAAAATATGATGGATTTTTTTTATTTAAACTAAAAAAGGAAAATTATAAGGGGAAATTTAAGGAAAATACTATTCATTATGGTGATGAAATTTTTTTCTTGTATTGTATATTAAAAAAATTAAATTCTCATTCTTGATAAAAAGTAAAAAGTTCCACATTTGGAAATGATAATAAGGTACATTTTTCAATAAATTTTTATAAATTAAAACATGGCCAAAAATTAATTTAACAAATCATTGGACAATGAAAAAAAACAATCTTAACACCATTTTAATTAAATTATAGACATGAGAGAAAAGATTCTGTACCTAATAAAAAATATAGAAGGTTTTACTTAAAATATTTATTCATTCTCTTATGTAATTAATTTTAGGAAGATTAATGGAAAAAATGAAATATATATAAATAATCAGAGTATAATAAAATATATTAGACTTCGTAAATATGCGTCAAATAATTTCATCATCATAAAATTTAATCATATATAATCCCTATAGAAGTGAGATTATGACATAAAACACTTACCACTTTGGTAAAATTTGAATCAAACCCCCTTGGATAATTTTTTTAATTTGTAACTATAACTATAAATAATTAAAAAAGTTAGAAGATATAAAATTTAAAATGATCAGTATATACACCTAAAAAACAAAAGTAGGTGTATAATATCAAACATGCCTCAACGAAACAAATTTGAGATGAATAACCATTTCCATATATATGAATTGATTTGTATGCTCTCTGAACTTTGGTATAATAAATTTTTATTTATTATAATTATAAAAAAAATAATCATATAAATATATATGATACTTTATATGATGCACTTATATTATTTCAATACTCTAATTTTAATTCTTCTCTATTAATGTCCTCATTTAGGGAGTTAATTGCTTCATTTGTCAAGTATGTTTTACTTCGCTGGTTATGGTCCTTACACTTTGATAATATATCATGCTTATAAATAGTGTTAATAATGATATAAACATAATATATAACCGTTATATAATTTTTTATAACAATCAATATTACATGGAGATGAAAAAAATAAGTTCATCACTTTAGGGATATGGTAATCCATACTTACAGCAGAGTGATGTTTCCATGTTTGGATGGATGGAATGAAATAAATATAAAAGATAATTCAAAATTAAATTATAATTATTATATTATCGATATAATATATTTTTAATAAATATTTCAATGTTTCCATATATTTTAATAAAAAATTATAAACAAATCACATCACTAGGTGCAGGTAGTTGTCCAAGCGTATACACGAGTGATCTTATCATCTACCAATGGATGGAAAAATATGATGGTAAATAAGATATTATAATTATATTTGAATAATTAAGTTATAAATAAAATTTTTAAACATAAAAATATTACAATAACCATTCATGAATTATGGTGAAGTAAAAATTTGTATTGTTGTATGGAGGTAGTAGTACACACATACGTACGAGTGGCACATTCATGTCCCATTTTAATGAAAAAAGGTGATAAATGGGTTTTAAATTTACATTATAAAATATTATTATATTTATGATAATTTATTAATCATTTTTTATGGATATAAAATGTTTGGATATGTTTTATGAAAAAAAATTAAAATATCTTGATTATGATTTATACCTCTTCTTTGAGAGACCACCTTTATATTACCCTTTAAGCATTAAAGGGTTAGTCTCAAGAGAATAAAAAAAGAACTAGGATGATGGTAAGGATTATATGAAGGATTTTTAGAAGTTATTTTCTGAAATATAAGGACTAACTAGTTTTAATAATAGAGGAGAAGAAGTACCCTTTAATAAGTGAGGGGAGGGACACACATGGAATTTCATTAAATATTTCAATGATATAATTTCAATTTCATGGGAATATGGATATAAATGGACATATATTTAAATTTAGTATAATATTAGTCTGAAATAGCTTCAAAAAATAATAATTATATAGGTATGGGAGGTAATACTACACTTATATCTTTGTTTAACCCCTAATAAACCCATTTTAAGCTACATGCGATAATAATATTTTATTGGTTATAATCATCAAAATGACCAAAGATTAAGTTTAATCTATTAGATTGTATTAATATTTATGATTCAAAATTTAAAATCCCTTTTACCATATTCAATTTCTATTAGGGGAAAAAATTTAATTTAGAGTGGAACACGTAAAGAAAACTCGTTTTAGAAAATTGAATCTTCAAGTAATTTTTTTTATATACATTCTTTTCATTATAAAAACAATAAAAAGAATGTTTAAAATATATGATGTAATATATAAGATTTTTTTTTTCAAAACTATTATTAATTAGATGTTAATTTAATTTATTAATATAAAAACACATTACATACATAAAAACATTTTTTAGAAATATTTATTTTTATGCTCATAAATAAACTTATACAAAAATAAAGTATAAGGATGATTATAAAATATTTAATTACAATATTTATATTTAAATAAGTCTTATGTTACTTTAATATTACATTAAAAACATACTACAAATTTTACTAAAAAATAAATTATATTTTCACAAAACTCAACATTTTTCACTATTCACTAAATGATGAATATTTTGAGAAAATTTCGAAAATTTTAGAATAAGGTAATATTTAAATGATCATTTCTAAAATTATATTAATTTATAAAAATAAAATTTCTAAAAAAATGTAGAAATTAATTTTAATAATCGTGTGGAATATTAAATAAAAAAACTTTGAAGAAATCATATTTTAAACCATAAAATGACTATATTTAAAATTGGGTACCAATTTATTATGAATTAATAAATAAATTTGAATTATTTAAAACCATTATATATATATATTTCATAATAATATTACAAATATTCGAACCCTCAAATTCAAAGACAATGTTATGAAGGGTTATTATACAACATTTTATTTAGACACGTGGTTGTGTGAAAAGTAAGATATAGAACAATTACAATTTATTTATTAAAAAATATATTTTAAAATCATGTGGAGTTACTATATTACCCATAAATAAATTAGGCTCTCAATATTTTTTTTATCATTCAAAGGTTCTATATTTGAAAATAACTTTTTTTAATACTCACATCATACAATGGAATAATAAAACATTCTTTGAAAGGGGAAGTGGGAAGTATAAAAGTTACCTTAAATAAGATATTTTCTTCTTCCCAGATAACGAGAAAATTATACTGAATTGAAAATATGGACATCGAAGAGAAATATAATTTCATAATAAAAAAATAGTGTGATAGAGATCATGGTCATGAGATAGTTGATGACAACAAAACACTAAATCAGTGAGCGGTGAAAATGACGATCAATTAAACATAAAAAATGTAAAAAGGGAAAATATTTTCGATTTTTATAAAAATTTTCCTATTATTTTAATAATTATTTTACCATGTAATTTTTTAAATTATAGTTACTTTAATAAATTATATTTTATAACAATAATTTTATTTATTGGTTGTTCTTTGATCAATTTATATTTCTATCTCATCTCTTACACCATGAAATGAATGTTCAACAAAAATAATTCTTGGAAAAAGAACTACAATTATCATTTAATGGATAAAAAGATAAATAAAATAATGGTGTGTCATTCCTTCTATATCTTGATATTTAGAAAAACCAAAATGGATAGCCTATGTTATCCAATAGATAAAAATTCATAGAATAAAATGATAAGCAATTCTCTAAAACCACAAGAATAACAACTACATGTAAACATAAAATATTCCATAAATAATAAACTTTAATACCCCTCTAAACATGACTAACCAAATTTAAAACAAAAAAATTAAGAAAAAAGGTCATTAGAATTCCAAAACAAAGTTAACTTTAATCTTTAATTTGTATAAAGGGGATCTAAATTTCAAATACAAAACATGTGAATACTTTGAAGATATATTTTCCTAAAACATTCTAATAACTACAATCACTATAAAACCCCCAGGAAAATATATAAAATTAAAAAAAAATGAATCCTTATTCATAATATAAAATCATAGAATATAAAATATATTTCATAAATCCATAATGATACAAACATCATCTTGGATTACTTAATTACATTTTACATCAAACGACTAATTAATTGGAAGGTCACCAATACTATCCAATTTACATTATTAATATAAATAATCTATTTATCCCAAATAAACTTTACAATCTATATCCCAGGAATATATTAAGGGTTATCTATCACATAATCATGTATTTTCCAAAAATATCACTTTACAACTACTGCAGTTTTCTTGGTTATCAATTCCATTCAACGTATGAATTGAAATAAATAAATAAAAACTACAGAAAACAATACTATGTTTTTTCATGACTAATATAATGATAATATCATTGATAAAACACTTATTTTACATAATTCATTAATCAGGAAACATAAACAATTTAATCTTTATACTTTCATCATAAACCATTAATAAATATTTTTCTTTATATTCCTCAATACATCCTTCCTTCAATATGAACTATAATTGAGGTTTTAATATTTATCAACCTCAATTTAACAATTCATCAATGTTTTACCATAATTAAAAATATGAAAATATTTTATACCTTTCAAATGTCATTCATGGTCTCCTCGTCATAAAAAATAAAACCATTATTCATTCAACTTTGTTGATCCTCTTCTCGGGAGTTCCCAATAGATGATAAATTTTCATAATTATCACACTTATCACATTTAAAATAATTATACATAGAAGCTTCCTTATAGAAACCACTATTCCAACATATTTCATTATATAAACATTATTTACTAACAATTACATACTCTATGTCCTCCTTTTCCACACCCAAAACATATTATTGTTCCTTTAAGATAGATCCTTGGATGCTTCTTCCAAAAATTTTGATATGTAGTAATCTAAATATTATTTCCTCGAATATCATCCCAAAACACAATTTTCCCCTATTTTGGTTGTTCATAAATTCACCTATGATACAGTTTTTAATCAAATATTGAGATAAATTGTTAAGAATAATTACATTAATTTTGAATTCCATCTCCATCTCATTTTTTTCATGACAAAAATAATT
Source organism: Viscum album (assembly GCA_963277665.1). NCBI lineage: Eukaryota > Viridiplantae > Streptophyta > Magnoliopsida > Santalales > Viscaceae > Viscum > Viscum album. The sequence goes on from OY728123.1 coordinate 676,941,829, forward strand.
GAAATATACATCACATTCAATGTTAACATGATTAATCCTACTTCCAAAAATTAACTATAACAAATACTATAGTATGGGGAATAACAATGATTAATCATCAAATCATGAAAAACCATCCATAGGATATCATAACCATGAATCCTTTTTTCAGCATAAGAAATGTTAAATTTAACCTCAAATAACCATGGTAATTGTCTATCCAAATCCTTAAAATGGTTAATAATAAAAATGAGACATATCATTTTCATATTCCTTGAGACGTTATAATCAAGATCTCATTAAGGGAACATTCCCTATACACCATCATGATAACCAAGATATACTCTACAAATATTTTGGGGTTATTGCCCATAGATTCATTTTTGTGAAAACCACATCCACTTATAGTGTCCATACATGGATTTAATTCTTGGAAAACTATATATTATCTAACTCACTAAAAAATTGTTATGTTATCTAATAATTAATCATATGCTTAGGGTTATCACTATTGTTTCCTCATATTAGTTTGATAATGTTAATAAAAATTTCCTCTAATACCATGTATAATGATCCATACTTTCCATTCACAATATTATACAATTTTAGATGATTTTTCAAAACATTTCAAAATAATAAAATAGCGGGGACTAGAGAGGTTTACTGACTTTACAAAAATTGATATGAGTAAAATTGGTATGTAAATGATCTACATCATTTCAACTTATTGTTTTCACCAATATCACCCTTATTAAACATATCAAACTTAAAACCCATCATCATAAGATAGGGAAGATAACTATAAGAAATAGTGAGCTCATATTCTCCATAAGGTTAAAGATAAGAGATATCAATAAATGATCAAAAGTGAATATACGATCAAAATAATTGTATGATAAAATGGTCAAAACATATAATAAAAATACCCAATTAGTAATATATCATTAATCATGAAACATGGTGTACGGTTTTGTGTAATAAATTACATAAGATAGAAGAGTGTGTAATCATCAAGAATCAGTCAATCTATATGAGAACATATAATAACCATAAGACATAATTTTTTTTGTGAACATAAGAATAGAAAATGATTTACTTAATCAAGTATCACATCCAATATTATCAAAGCGGATTCGGTTCACTCTCCATTTCATTATTTCCATAGGCAATGATCACTCCCAAGTCTATGTTGTTGGGAAAAGTATATCATTGAACTAGTATGACTCCCAATTCTAATATACATTATCTCATGATATATACATATTTACCCAATACATAAGAGGGATATAAAAAACCCACTTGACCATGGTTTGTAATGTGAACACCCTTCCTTTTTGTATAGTTGTACCTCCCATCACATAATTAAAGTTTTATATACATGTTCCATGAGATCATAAAACACACATCATATCATCCTATCATAAGGTGTTGAAAGGAAAACAGTTACATAAAAATTTAAAATCAAAATCATACCTCATCCAGATAAATAATAAAGTTTATAAAATTGGTTCATATCCATAGTAAATCATAATAAAAATAAAATGATGTAATTATAGATGAAAATTCAATTAAAATATCACTATAACATTTCTTGAATAAATTACACTATTTATATAAAAAAAATATTTATAATATAAAAGACTAAAAATAATTAAAAAATAATAAAAAATAAAAAACTAAATATATAAAGGGAAATTTAAGTAAAAGGGTATTCATTATGAAGAGGAAGTCATTTATGAAATGTATGTTAAAATAATAATTCAATTGTCATTTCTGATAAAAATTCAAAAGTTCAACATTTGGAACATGATAAGAAGGATCATTCTAAAATATTTTTATAAAAATTAAAACATGGGAAAATTAATTTAATAAATATTTATAGAATAGTAAAATAAATCTTGAAACCATTTTAAATAAAACATAGACATGGAAGAACAAAATCTCGATTGAAGAGAAAAAAGATGATCACTTTTCCTTAAAAACATTATTTCCTTATCTTAAGTAATTAATGTTATGAAAATAAAAAGAACATTTGAAATATATATAAATAAAATTAGGAGAACAAAATAAATAGGATTTGGGAGAGAGATATCATATAATTACATTATCAGAAAATTTAATCATAATCTATATAGGTAAAAGTGAGATTATGACATAAAACCCTTATAACATTAGTAACACTCGAATAAAATAATCATGGATAAAAATAATTTAAATGGAAAAAATATATTAAAATAATTAATAATGATAAAGGATATAACATTTCAATGTATCAGTATATACACCTCATAAACTTAAATAGTTACATAACATCAAACATGTCTCAATCAAACAAAATTGAGATGAATGAGTGTTACCCTATATTCCAATTATTTCATAATAACTCTAACCTCTTGTATAATAAATTAATTTTTTTTATAATTCTATAATAAAATCAGGTGGATACATATCATATCAAATTTGATCCACTTACTTCATTTCAACACACATTTATTAAAAATTATTTGTTATAGTCATCATTTTTTGCATTAATTGGTTAATTTTTCTTGTATGTTTCATTTATTAGATTACGATACATGAACATGGATCATGGTTACTCCATATAAATAATGTTAATAATTATATAAATATCATATATAATCTTTATATACATATTTATAACCATTCATATTAAGTTTTTATTAAAAATGAAATACATCACTTCAATGAGATGGTAATCTGTATGTACACACGCATGACATTTTCACATTTTGATAGATGGAATGAATAAATGGTAAATTATAATTAAACATTAAATTATAAATATTACTTCATTAATATTATATATTTTCATTATATATATCCATTTTACCTATGAATTAAATCCAAAATGATAAATTAATTTTATCACTTCATAGAGGTGGTAGTCAACACTTACACAGAAGTGATATTATCATTTACCAATGTGTTGAAAAGAAATAAGGTATATGATATATAATAAATATAACATATAAACATTAAAATAATCATAAAAACCATCAATGAAAAAATGTGGTGAAAATTAATTGTAGTTCTATATGTAAGTCGTAGTCCACACGTAAGCATAAGTGATAATTTCATCCCCATTTTGATTGAAAAAAGGTGGTAAATGCTTATTAATTCAATATATTAAATTCTCAATATATTTATTATACTTAATTAATCAATTTTTTGTGGATACATAAATTTCATAAAATTATTAAGAAGAAATAAAATTTTATGATCTTGGTTAAGATGTATACCTCTTGTTTGAGATACCTCCTTTGACACACACCATAATTCATGAAGGGTTGGTCTTTAGTGATGAAAGAAAAATATTTAGGATGAAGGGAAGGATTATAGTAATTATTTGTGTAGGTGGTCTTTGATACAATGTGATCAAATGGTGTGAATAATGGGGGAGAAGAGGTTTCCATTTATATGTGAGGGGAGGGACACACATGAAATTTCCTAAAGGATTTCAATGATTTAAGGTCACATTCATGTGTAAGTGGAAAAAAATATCATGGTATTAGATGTTAGGATAAGATAAGGTTTAAATATCTCGAAAAAACAATAATTAGTCTGATTTTTGGGGTAATCATACCATAATTGATTTGTTCAACTCCAGGTAATCATATTTTATCATTAATTGCGATAACAATTTTTTTTTTGGTTTTAATTATTCACTATTAAAAAATTGTGTTGAACCTATTATAGTATATTAATTATGATGAGTCCAAAAATGGAATAAATTTTACTATATTCAATTTCTATAAGTGAAAAACATTAATTTTTAAATTAGAGTGAAACCTAATATGAAAACCCTTTTTAGAGAAATGAATCTTTGATCATAAATCCAAATTTTATTATCTTATATTCAAAGAAAAAACAATGAAATTAATATTTATATTATATTTTAGAATATATAATTAATAATTTTAATTGAAAACATAATTTAATATGGTTTAATTTAATTTAATAAGATAAAAACACAATGTGTGCATAAAAATATTTTTTATAATTTTTTTAGACCAAAAGTAATCTTTTACTGAAATCGAGTACAATGATGATTATAATGAAATTAATTATAATACTAATAATTAAATGATTATTATATTACATTAAGATAAAATTTAAAACCTATTATGAATTTTAATAAAAAAGATTTATTTTTTTTACAAAAATACGCATTTTCCACTATTCACAGAAAAATAAAACTTTTTTGGGAAATAATAAAAAATCCCCATATGATAATATTTAAATATTAATGAATCCAAAAAAAGTATCATAGAGCCGATGGAAAATTTATTACATTTTCATAAGATATAAATAATCTCAACCAAAAGGAATGAATAGTTTAGTAATCATGGTAAACTAGCTATATACTGGAAATTCACATTACAATTGAAAACTTTCAATACAAAAAATATATTCATTGTGATTTACAATAATACTCATAGTATATACCTCTATATAATTGAAAAAATGCATCTTGATATCCTGGAAAAAATAAAACATAATAAATAGGTGTGATTAGATCATTATAAGGGTAACCATACAATAGAATCTATTATGAATAAATAGGAATAATCATTATAGAATGGTAAAATGAGTTCTACATAATGAAATAAATGATTATTAAATATATACATAGTAATAATGACATAATAATGAAACATATCCATAGATATTATAACAAATTGAATAGTCCCATGGAAATCAACCATTGAACTCATAGTGAGGAAAAGTATAACGCTTGAGATTTTAAATATATAGTAAAAACCATTCACAAGACAGTCTAAATTTGTGTGTATAAACCCATATAATTTTTCCAACTAATTAATCAAATATGACTTATCAAAACATAATGGGGCTATCTATAACTAGTCTTCACCCTTTACTTACTATGTCTAATGCATTACTCATATGAAAGGGGTGATGCAACATTCCATTACCCACTTCCAGGTCATTCCAATAACTTTTCTAGTTTTCCTCTTTAATTTGGTGTTTTTTGGGACTCCTGATGATATAGAACATTTATTGGAAAAAATGTACTAACATTTAGGGATTTATTTTTGTTTTAATTAATGGATTCTGGTAATAAAGGTTTCATGGCTTTACGGGGTTCTCCTAGAGTTTAGAGAATGCCTATGGTGGTTTGGGTTTTTGTGTAATAGAATTGGTGTATTTTAATATGTAGAGGGAATACGTACCAGGTAATGGGAGTACATGATGTGTAATTCCTCTAGATAATATTCCATGAACATGGAACACAACATGTAGTTAGAACACATCATGTGAATATTACTGGCTTTTTAGTGTTAAAAATAATGGTTTTAATAAAAATAAGATGGGTTTTCGGTATTTCCAAACACTGTGGAATACATGACATGTAAATAGATTACACTCAATGTAAATTTTGTCAGTTTGGGATTTAATATGATATACTTCTGATGTATTATTCATTCTACTACAAATTTACTCCCTCTTAACCTATAATTCTTCTTCTATGATTTTAGAAGCCTCTGTTCATTCAAAATCGCTTCTTTTAGCAATTGATCTCTCTTTTGGTTGGGTTAATCTCACTGGGTGAGTATTCCAGTTCACTTATTCATTTCATTTGATTTTAGTAATTCCGTTAAATTATTTTATTGGATATGTGGATACATGGTGTTTATTAATATTCTTTCATTTATAGATATATTGTGATATTTTATTCAAGGGGCCAATCCTTTTGGGTTGTGGTGTGGTGGGTGTGTGTTCTTCAGGTATGTGTTGTTTTTTCTTCACTAATGACCACTTTGTTAAATTTAATATATAAAAAGATATGGAGAATATCTATACAACCTTATTTTTACTTTTGTGTTATCCGTTGATGGTGGATCCCATTGATGGCATGTGCGACTAGAGTTCTAAGGCAGGTGGCTCTGTCTATATCCAATATTGGTTTACCAAATTTGATTGGTTATTTTATAAATTTTTTTATAAATGATATGGAATGATTTAATTTGTCACGACCCGTCCTTGGGGCCCGTTCCGTGACTACCCCAAGCCCGCCTTCCATAGAACAGGGGATGGCGACTAGCACCAAGGCGTAAGTCCTAGTAAAAAGGGAAGTCATTGCCTTTGTAAAGTAAACAAGCACCACAGAGTAAGCAAGCGAAAAAGAAAACACTAAGTAAAAGCTGGTACAACAGTAAATGCAGAAAAGTAAAGGGGGCCGGAAATACAAGCCCAACTGTAAAGTACAACTGAAAGGGGAAAAACAGGAACTGAAAAAGTAAAGCCACGACGTCGAGCCGTCCTCTGGAAGTCCCACCTGAAGGGTGGGTACAGAAAGCCTCCACTGCTCCTCGGGTCCACCTGACCGTTCCGAGTATGTCCAGCCCAGTGGTCCACATCCAGGTACCGTCCTGCTCCGCAAGCCTCCACCACGATCAGCACTGCCCGTCGTCTGCAACAAACACAACGAAGTGCGTGCATAGCACATGCAGGGGTGAGTATAAGCTACTCAGTAGGGACCCCGAGACCCCTGAAGGTCTCCCAGAATCCACAAAGGATAATCAAAAAAGGAAAGATACAATCATAAAGTAACATCCAACACGGCTTAGGTATAAGCCTATACATATACCTAAGTCATCAATTCTCGCTCGGCTCCAACATCCGAGCTCAAGTACAACCCAGTCCACACAAGAAAGCAAAATGTGAAATCCACACAGGAAGGCTCAACACAATCCACAAAGGAAAGTAAAATGTAAATCCACAGAGGATAGCATAACACAATCCACAATGGAAAGTAAAATAGAGTTTCAGCTCACACAGGTATACTTCTTCAAATGACGATAGATATGATCACTGATCCATCTAAGTCGTCGGACCCACGATGGATCGATAGGTACTAACCCCCGCAATGACCCACAAAGGATTTGACCCACAAAGGATCGATAGGTAACTAACCCCCGTAAAGACCCACACAGGATCGGGCCCACACAGGACCTGTAGTCACTGGCCCACACAGGACCGCTGAGTGCTGACCCACACAAGGATTGGTAGCACTGACCCACAAAGGATCGCTGAGTGTTGTAGTCGTCGTCGTCGAATCCACTGAGGATCTCTGCACAGTCGGCGTCATCACAGTAGCAGTCCCAGCCAGCTCTAGGGTTCCCGCACACAGAAAGCTCGTTCGGGAGGGTCTGCTCCACGAGCCGAAAGTCTGATACATCAACTGAAACATAGTCCAGAGTTTATGTATCCAAAAGTTCCGTATCGTCAACAGGAACTCAACGTTGCAGACAGCACGTCAATCGGACGCCCAGTCTGAGAGTTATTGGCTTTTTCGTCCCAGGGGCCCGGTTGGTTTTTAAGGCAAAAGCAACCCGAACGTACTCCACCTGCGTCCAAACCTCGGGCGGAGTATGCCAAATGATCCATCTCACTTAGAGGAATTCAACAAATTTGACGGCGCATCAATCGGACGTCCGAAGATCAAGATATGAGTGTTTCCGCTCCGAGGGCCCGGTTGGTTTCGTGTACGAACCAACCTGGACGAACTCAAATTATTCCGAAACCTTGATTGCGGTATACCGAAACGACCATCTCGATCCAAGGATCGCATCGCCACTGACGGCGCGTCGTTCGGAGGCCCGTATCTCAAGTTACGGGAAAAAGACTGAAAACGGTCCAAAGACGAGGGGTCTCGGCACAGACTGACCCGGCCCAACCCCCCCTGGGTCGACCCGACCCGGGTCTGGGTCGGACCCAGTTCGGCGCGGCCCGGTCCGGCCAGGGTGCGACCCGGCCGGTCGGGCTGGCCTGGCTCGCCTCGGTTGAGCGGCCAAGCGTGTCAGCCGCGGGGCGCTGCACCCGCGGGATGAAAGTGCCGCGGCCCTCGAGGTGCTGCGCTGGAATTCAGCGGACGCGGCTTCGCCGCGTCCCGTGCGTGTGAGACAGGCCCGCGCGGCCACGGGTCCGCTAGCTGCCGCGGCCACGGCGGCCCTGTCCGGCGGCGCGCCAGGGCGCCGCCGCCCCCGGCCGCTGGTGGCTTCCGCCGGCCACCGGAGTTGCTCCGGTGGTCCGTTTTCCTTCCCGTCTACGCTGAAGCTCCTCTCGGGTCCCTCTCTTCACTGCGGAATCATCAAATCACCCTTGCGGCACGTTTTTTCGTCTCCCGCAAAATCCACACAACAACAAAGTACTGCAGAGTGTTGTCGGACCGTGTTCGTTTGCCCCGCACCCTCTGCATTAGATGATGTAAACGGGAAGATAATTAACATATGACAAACGTATCAAAATTTTTTTTAATAATTTAAAATTTCACTTGATCCAAGTTCTTTTGTTTTAGAAGGAAACAACTACGGGAATAAAAAGGTATTTCCAAAATAAAATCTCTACCTCGTAAAGTCGTCGCACGAGAGTTCTTCGCGGAATCGACCATCGCGGAAAAAGGGAATCATTGCGTCGTGGAAGGACGTCGCGTCGACGATCTCCGAGGATCAAGAACATAAAGATTTAATTTTAATAATTAAATCCATATTGAAGTTATAATCCACAATGGAATTTAAAGAACCACAATCTCTCACCTCAACGGATGATCGAATATTTTGTTGCGAAGGAAGGAACGTCGCAGAAGAATGTCGCGGGAGAGGAAACGTCGGCGTCACGGCACACGGCGTCGCATCGTCGATTTCCGCGGGTTCGGCTTTCTTCATCAGAGGCCGGCATTCTTCGCGTTCTTCGCGTTCTTCGCGAATAAGGGGGAAGATCCTTAGAGATTCTTCAAAGGTTTAACACAACATTTCAAAAGGAGGGTGTGTTGGCCTTATTTTATTAACATGCCAACAAAACAAAAACGTGTTAAGAAACGAATGAAATTAATTCATAGAATTAATTTCAACAAATAAAACCGCCCAATTAATTGGTGCATTAAGAAATTAAGAAAACGCGTCAGTTGAGTTTCATAATGACGGGTTTTCACGGGTTCATTACTTAGCGGAAAAAAACGGTGGGGCTCGTGCGGGCCCCACCTCACAAATATCCTACCAAGAGGGTAGGATATTTTTTGGGTAGCACCCTATCCGCATCGACTCAGCTTAAGCAGCTTTAAGTGGCTTCAAGTGGCTTCCATGTAGCTTAAGTGAAATAAAATAAAGTTTGTCGTATAATTTATATTATTTCTAAACATTAAGCCCAAAAATTAAAAACCACACCCGAGAAATCGCAACTCCGGAAGAGGTGTTTCTAAGAAATTACCGGTGCTGCGATTCCATCGGTACCCTCATAATTTGATTCTGAGTACCTGTTCAAAAGTTAGAAAAACCCACTCGTCCGTTCACTAAACGTACCTGAGCCAAACTTCAGAAAATGATTCCGGGCACACCGGGGCTTGGAATCAGGTGCTGTCAGAAACTACGTTCTTGTAAAAATCCAAATAAAATAAAGAAAAAAAAATTCAATGAATTTTCGTGTCATTACATCACTCCCACCTCAGGGCATTACGTCCCCGTAAAGATACATCATAAAATAGGGAAACAAATGTGGGTACTGAGCACGCATCTGAGCCTCCCGCTCCCAAGTGCTCTCCTGGAGGTTCCCATGCTGTCATCTGATGTGCACAAGAGGAATCGATCGTCCACGTAGGACTCGCTCTTGTCGATCCTCGATCTCCACCGGGACCTCCGCAAAATTCGCCCCATCATCCACGTCTAGCTCCCTATGGTCAATGATGTGCGTCGGGTCATGCACGTATCTCCTCAGCTGGGATACGTGGAAGACGCCGTGAACCCGGTGCAACTGAGGTGGTAGATCCAGGCGATAAGCCACCTCGCCAATCCTGCTGATGACCTGGAATTGTCCAATGAAGCGTGGAGACAACTTGCCGCCTCGGCCAAATCTTAGTAATCCACGTCGAGGTGAGACACGCAAGAAGACATGGTCGCCATCCTCGAACTCTAGTGGCCTCCGCCTCCTGTCAGTATAAGACTTCTGCCGGCTCTGAGCTGTCCTCATCCGCTCCTGGATGACCTGGACCTTTTCTGTCGTGGCCCGGACCATCTCTCGTCCCACATGTGCTGAATCCCCAGGGTCTGTCCCGCAAAAAGGAGATCTGCAAGTTCTGTCATACAATGCCTCGTATGGTGCCATCCCGATAGTGGAGTGGTAGCTGTTGTTGTACGCGAACTCCATCAAGGGTAGGTGGTCCTCCCAGCTGCGACCAAAGTCGAGGACACATGCACGGAGAATGTCCTCTAGAGTATGAATGGTCCTCTCCATCTGACCATCCGTCTGAGGGTGAAAGGCGGTGCTCAGACGTAGCCGCATCCCGAACGCCTCCTGCAACCCCTTCCAAAGCCGGGAAGTAAAGCAAGCATCTCGATCGAAGACGATAGATAATGGCACACCGTGAAGCCATACAATCTCCTGAACGTAGAGACGCCCCATGCTCTCCACTGAGCCCTGCTCTCTGATGGGTAATAAGGGAGCCGACTTGGTGAGTCGGTCAACATTCACCCAGATGGAGTCGTGACCTCTGGAAGTGCGTGGAAGTCCAGTCACGAAGTCCATAGATATCCCGTCCCAATTCCACTCCGGGACCTCCAAGGGCTGTACCAAGCCTGCTGGTACCTGGTGCTCTGCCTTCACCTGCTGGCAGGTGAGGCATCGGGAAACGAACTCTGCCACAACCTTCTTCATGCTCGTCCACCAGTGTTGTCGTCTGAGGTCCTGGTACATCTTCGCCACTCCAGGATGTACCACCAAAGGAGAAGTGTGAAACTCTATCAGCACCTCCTCTCGTAAAGCGACTGGTACCAAGGTACGTCCTCTGAAAAGGAAGTCATGCTCTAATCCAAAGGAGAATCCATCAGGTGCATGTCTTGAGGATATCTATGCACGCCGCGTCTCACAGTCAGCGTCCTCACGCTATGCCTCTCTGACCCGCTGTAGTAGTGGAGGAGTGACTGTGAGAGACTGAAGGAAGGATGCTCCATCTCTATCCACGAAGGATATCTGCAAAGAGGCTAGCTTCTCTGTCGCCTCCTCAAGTAGGTGAATACCCGTCCTCCTGCTGAGGGCATCGACTACCACGTTCCCCTTCCCAGGAGTATAGACTATCTCAAAGTCATAGTCCTGGAGGAACTCGAGCCATCGCCGCTGTCTCAGGTTCAGGTCCTTTTGAGAGACGATGTACCTGAGACTCTGGTGGTCAGAAAAGACTGTAAAGTGCTCGCCCATCAGATAGTGCCGCCATGTCTTCAGTGCGAAGACCACTGCTACTAACTTCAGGTCATGAGTAGCGTAGTTCTGCTCATGCGGCCTCAAATGACGTGATCCATAAGCGATCACTGCCCGCTCCTGCATCAGGACACATCTGAGTCTGGTCCCTGATGCATCGCAGTAGACTAGGTACCCTACTCCCTCCTCAGGCAACCTCAAGATAGGTGCACTGATCAATCTCGATCTCAGCTCTTGGATGCTCTGCTGATATCTTTCTGAACACACAAAGGGTTTCCCCTTCTTCGTCAATGCAGAGAGTGGTGCCGCAACTCTGGAGAAGTCTGGCAGAAACCTCTGATAGTATCCTTCTAGTCTCAAGAAACTATGCACCTCTGTCACGCTCCTGAGTGGCTCCCAAGCTAGCACCGCCTCAATCTTCGTAGGATCCACTGCAAATCCCGCCTCAGAAATGATGTTCCCCAAGAAGTGGATCTCAAATAACTATAACTAACACTTCGAGATCTTCCCATAAAGCTGGTGCTCTCGGAGTGTGTCTAGTATAACACGTAAGTGGTAGGCGTGCTCCTCCTCAGTCGTCGAGTAAATCAAAATGTCGTCGATGAAGACCACGACAAATCGATCGAGGTATGGCTGAAAGATCCTGTTCATGAGGCCCATGAACACCACTAGAGCATTGGTTATGCCGAATGGCATAACCAAGAACTCATAGTGGACATACTGACACCTGAAGGCCATCTTCTACACGTCCTCGTCTCGAACTCTGAGCTGATGTTAGCCTGACCTAAGGTCTATCTTCGAGAACCATCATGCTCCCTTGAGCTGATCGAAGAGGTTATAAATCCTCGGTAGCGGATACTTGTTCCTCACTGTCACCTGGTTCAGGCGACGATAATCGACACAAAGTCGCAATCTCCCGTCCACCTTCTTGGCGAACAATATCGGCGAAGCCAAGGGTGAAACACTGGGTCGGATGGAACCCTTTCCCTGCAAGTCCTCCAACTGTACTCGTAGCACTCGAAGCTCAGCGGGGGCCATCCGATATGCTAGAGTGGATATCGGGGCTGTCTCGGGGTACAGATCAATATTAAAGTTTACCTCTATGCGAGGAGGTAGCCGTGGAACGTCGTCGAGAAAGACATCTACGTACTGATCCACCACTGCAGGAAAACTAGTACTCCGCACATCAACAGCTCCTAGGATGAGGCTAGCCAACTAATGAGTGATGGGCTGTACTCTCCTTTGTGGAAGTACATCTTATGCTGCGAAGGCTCCCTTCTCGACGGTGAAGGTGAACCTGCTCCTGTCGGTGCGTACACATCGCACCTTGCGCCTAATACAGTTAATCTGTGCATGGACTGTAGATAACCAATCCATGACCAAGATGACGTCGTAAGGCCTTGACGCTGCTACAAGAAGATCCCAGCCGATGCTCTCGCCTCCTAGAGTAAGCTCACACTGCCGTCACAAGTGCGTAATCGTCGAGTCTACTCCCGTAGGAGTCTCTAGCCATAAGGATCAAGCCAATGGCTCTGTTGGAATCTCCGAGCTCCGAACAAGGGCAGCGGATACGAATGAATGACTCGCTCCTGTGTCTATAAGAACTGCAACAAGGGTGGAATAGACACAGATCGTACCTTGGATCATCTCGGGCGCGCCGTGGTCGTAGGCCTCCGCTGCATGGAGCTGTGCCTGTCTCTGCCCGCCAGCTCCCTGTGGTCGGGGCGGGCCTCCTATTAGTGGTGGTGGTAGAGCCTGAAAACGTCACCCACCACCTGCTGCTCGGCCAGCTCCTCTACCTCATCCGCCTCCTCCCTGCGGACCGCCACGGTCGACCCTCTGCCTCTACCTGGGTGGCCCCTCAACTGTTTTAGGCTCCTCGACACGGTTGGTCGGGCAGTCACGAGCCATGTGACCCTGCCCGCCGCAAGTGTAGCACTGCCTGCCTCTCGAAAGACTGGCTCCTCGATGTGTGCCCGCACTGCTGAGCCAGTGTCCTGAGGCCATCTGCGTGAGGGTATGGTCTGCCTGGACCCCGGAGTCATCCGCGGACTGCCTGTTGTGGAAGACTCTGCTACGTGCCGCCCCGCGGTAGGTCTCGGCGCTGGAGAAGTCTCAGCAAGAAAGCTCTCGATCAAAAGGGCTCGCTCCAGTACTCATGCCTGGGTCGGGATGCTGAGGGAGATCAGCGATGCCCTGATATCGTGTCTCAATCCCTGCTCAATGGTCTAGGCCCAGAAGAACAGGTCCCGTACCATGTCGGTCGAGTAGCACGAGAGATCGGTGAATCTCGCCGAGTACTGGGCGACCGTCAGGCTGCCCTGCCGCAGTTGAAGAAGCTCCTAGATGCGCACCGCACGGAGGGTGGCCGGGACGAACTCTGAGTGGAAGAGGCCCTCAATGTCTGTCCAGATAAGAGAGGCCTCATCGTGCACCTGGAGCATCAAGCTCCACCATCATCCTGCTGCTGCGTCCAGTAGGCTCGCTACGAGGATCACCATGAGGTCTACTTGTGTCCTTACTAGTCGGAAAACTCACACCACTGCCTCTAGCCAGTCCTCGGCTGCCTGGGGGTCCGTCTCCCCGCGAAACCTGGGCGGTCGCTGGCGCTGGAACTCATGCAGTGCACTGAGGAGATGTGCATCGTCAGTGGCTGGTGCTGGAAGCATCGGTGGCTCGGCAGGTAGAGGTACCGACGGTGCCTCCGCCGTCAAAGGGCCCTATACCGAGGCCTCGTCGCTCGGCGGGCTATCATCACATACCACTCACGGAACCCTAGCTGGTTGCCTTTGTGGGGCCATCCTGAAAAGGAAACAGGTGCGCCACGGTCAGAACAGTATACCTGGTGAGCTGATATGAAGTAATCACAAAAAAAACTTGAAACACACAAGCAATCAATGTTATCGTGCATTATGTCGGAAATCAGAAGTCAGGGTCCTGGTGTACGGATACGTCGGCCGCCGCACCAACACTGGACTCCCTGGACTGATAACCACACCCAATACACTAAACACTATTTATTTACATAGAAGGATGATCAGAGTCTGCGGTAGAACTGAACTCCTCTGATACCAATTTGTCACGACCCGTCCTCGGGGCCCATGCCGTGACTACCCCAAGCCCGCCTTCCATAGGCCAGGGGCTGGAGACTAGCACCAAGGCGTAAGTCCTGGTAAAAAGGGAAGGCATTTACTTTGTAAAGTAAACAAGCACCACAGAGTAAGCAAGCGGAAAAGTAAACACTAAGTAAAAGATGGTACAATAGTAAATGCGGAAAAGTAAAGGGGGCCGGAAATACAAGCCCAACTGTAAAGTACAACTGAAAGGGGAAAAATAGCAACTGAAAAAGTAAATCCGCGACGTCGAGCCGTCCTCTGGAAGTCCCACCTGAAGGGTGGGTACAGAAAGCCTCCACTGCTCCTCGGGTGCACCTGACTGTTCTGAGTACGTCCCGCCCATTGGTCCACCTCCAGGTACCGTCCTGCTCCGCAAGCCTCCACCACGATCAGCACTGTCCGTCGTCTGCAACCAACACAACGAAGTACGGGCATAGCCCGTGCAGGGGTGAGTATAAGCTACTCAGTAGGGACCTCGAGACCCCCGAAGGTCTCCCAGAATCCACAAAGGATAATCCACAAAGGAAAGTTACAATCACGAAGTAACATCCGACACAGCTTAGGTATATGCCCATACATATACCTAAGTCATCAATTCTCGCTCGGCTCCAACATCGGAGCTCAAGTACAACCGAGTCCACACAGGAAAGAAAAACGTGAAATCCACACAGGATGGCTCAACACAATCCACAAAGGAAAGTAAAACGAAAATCCACACAGGATAACACAACACAATCCACAAAGGAAAGTAAAACAGAGTTTCAGCTCACCCAAGTATACTTCTTCAAATGACGATAGAGATGATCACTGATCCATCTAAGTCGTCGGACCCATGAAGGATCGATAGGTACTAACCCCCGCAATGACCCACAAAGGATTTGGCCCATAATGGATCGATAGGTAACTAACCCCCGCAAAGACCCACACAAGATCAGGCCCACATAGGACAGCTGAGTGCTGACCCACACAGGATCGGTAGCACTGACCCACAAAGGATCGCTGAGTGCTGTAGTCGTCGCCATCGAATCCACTGAGGATCTCTGCACAGTCGTCGTCGTCACAGTAGCAGTCCCAGCCAGCTCTAGGGTTCCCGCACACAGCAAGCTCGTTCGGGAGGGTCCGATCCACGAGCCGAGAGGCTGATACATCAACTGACACATAGTCCTGAGTTGATGTATACAAAATTTCCGTATCGTCAACAGGAACTCAACGTCGCAGACGGCGCGTCAATCGGACGCCTGGTCTGAGAGTTATTGGCTTTTTCGTCCCAGGGGCCCGGTTGGTTTTTAAGGAAAAACCAACCCGACCGTACTCCACCTACGTCCAAACCTCGGTCGGAGTATGCCAAAAGATCCATCTAACTTATAGGAATTCAACGAAGTTGACGACACGTCAATCGGACGTCCGAAGCTCAAGATATGAGCGTTTCCGCTCTGAGGGCCCGGTTGGTTTCGTGTACGAACCAACCCGGCCGAACTCAAAGTATTCTGAAACCTTGAGTGTGATATACCGAAACAACCGTCTCGATCCAAGGATCACATCACCGCTGACGGCGCGTCGTTCGGAGGCCCGTAGCTCATGTTACGGGAAAAAGACCGAAAACGGTCCGAAGACGGGGGCTCTCGGCCCGGACCGACCCGGCCCAACCCCCCTGGGTCGGCCCGAACCAGGTCGACCCGACCCGGGTCCGGGTCGGACCAGGTTTGGTGCGGCCCGGGCCGGCCCGGCTCGGCTCGGCCGAGCGGCCGAGCGTGGCAGTCGCGGGGCGCTGCCCCTGCGGGATGGAAGTGTCGTGTCCCTCGAGGGGCCGCACTGGAATTCAGCGGACGCGGCTTTGCCACGTCCCGTGCGTTTGAGCCAAACCCGCGCGACCGCGGGTCCGCTGGCCGCCGCGGCCACGTCTTCAGCTGCGACGGCCCTGTCTGGCGGCGCGCCGGGGCGCCGCCGCCTCCGGCCTCCGGCGCCACCGGTGGCTTCCGCGGGCCACCGGAGTTGCTCTGGTGGTCCGTTTTCCATCACGTCTGTGCCGAAGCTCCTCCTGAGTCCCGTTCTTCACTGCGGTATCATCAAATTGCCCTTGCGGCATGTTTTGTCATCGCCCGCCAAATCCGCACAACAATGAAGAACTGCGGAGGGTTTTCGGGCCGTGTTCGTTTGGCCCGCACCCTCCGCGTTAGATGATACAAACGGGAAGATAATTAACACATGACAAACATATCAAAAACAATTTTAATAATTTAAAATTGCATTTGATCCAAGTTTTTTTGTTTTAGAAGGAAACAACTATGAGAATAAAAAGTTATTTCAAAAATAAATTCCTACCTCGTCAAGTCGTCGCACGAGAGTTCTTCGCGGAATCGACCGTCGCGGAACAAGGGAATCGTTGCGTCGCGGAAGGGCGTCGCGTCGACGATCGCCGAGGATCAAGAACATACAGATTTAATTTTAATAATTAAATCCATATTGAAGTTATAATCCACAAAGTAATTTAAAGAACCACAATCGCTCACCTCAACGGATGATCAAAGATTTTGTTGCGGAGGAAGGAACGTCGCAGAAGAATGTTGCGGGAGAGGAAACGTCGGCGTCGCAGCACACGGCGTCGCGTCGTCGATTTCTACGGGTTCGGTGTTCTTCGTCGGAGGTCGGCGTTCTTCACGTTCTTCGCGTTCTTCGCGAATAAGGGGGAAGATCCTTAGAGATTCGTCAATGGTTTAACACAACATTTCAAAAGGATGGTGTGTTGGCCTTATTTTATTAACATGCCAACAAAACGAAAACGTGTTAAGAAACGAATGAAATTAATTCATAGAATTAATTTCAACGAATAAAACCGCCCAATTAATTGGTGCGTTAAGAAATTAAGAAAACGTGTCAGTTGACTTTCATAATGACGGGTTTTCGCGGGTGCGTTACTTAGCGGAAAAGAAACGGTGGGGCTCGTGCGGGGCCCACCTCACAAATATCCTACAAAGAGGGTAGGATATTTTTTGGATAACACTCTATCCACATCGACTCAGTTTAAGAAGCTTTAAGTGGATTCTAGTGGCTTCCAAGTGGCTTAACTGAAATAAAATAAAGTTTTTCCTACAATTTATTTTATTTCTAAACTTTAAGTCAAAAAATTAAAAACCACACCCGAGCAAACGCAACTACGAAAGAGGCGTTTCTAAGAAATTACCGGTGATGTGATTCTATCGGTACCCTCAGAATTTTATTCTGAGCACCGGTTCAAAAGTTAGAAGAACCCGCTCGTCCGTTCACTGAACGTACCTGAGCCAAACTTCGGAAAATGATTCCGGGCACACCGAGCCTTGGAATCAAGTGCCGTCAGAAACTGCGTTCTTGTAAAAATCCAAATAAAATTACGAAAAAATATTTCCCTTGAATTTTCGAGTCTTTACATAATTACTTTAGTTTTTTATTTGGAAATGTGTTTTTATAGAATATTATTTTCCCATATTTTTTTGGTAAATGAAAAGCGGTTTTGAAATCACTGTGAAAGGTTTTTTAAAAAATTGTTATAAATATAGTGTTTGATGAAAATTAATTGATTGAAATGGTTTGAAAAATAGATCTCATTGAAATCCTTGGGTACTTTTATGGAAAGTGAAGCAATAGGTATCATCCACTATTGAGGGGTTTTCTTATGGGGATTTCCTCTGATCCCTAGGATTGTTGTTCAATGGACTTTTTAGACCAGTAGGAGGGTTCATTTTATGGGTTATTCCTATTCTCTCTGTACTGAATTCATATGTCTACTGTATTTATGAGAAAGTGGTTTTGTATTTTATTTATGAGTGTCCCAGCTATCCTGACCTAGTTTTATCTTTAGTGTGATGTTACCCATTCTTTTGGTTTATTTGGGATGATTTGAGCTATTTGGTTTGAACTATTTTGATCATAAATCCATGGATATGATATGATATGTGATACCAACTTTGTTTTATTTTTATATATCTGATTTTATATATTGTAATGAAATTAATTGAAAATTATTTACCTATTTTATTTGAAAAAAAGGTAAAGGGTGAAATTAAATTGTTTTCCCATGATTTTGATGTAAAAACAATAAAATTTTTTATCATGACATGGTTTAATTAATTCTGACCCTGATTAGATTATTGGAGAGACACTTTTTTATGGAACACCTAAGCAATACCCTACTGAAACTATTATCTCACACCTTGGGACCCCTTCGATGGGGTATAGACCATGTTATTTGGGTAGATGTAGGGAAAGACTGGTTCTATAGTGAGGTAGTGATGACATCTATTAGATAGATTTTGGGAAGCTAGTTGTGACTCGTTGGGAGTTTTCCCACACTCTCACATGGAGTATTTTGATTATCTGGTTTAGTTTAGTTATCATTTTCAATTAGAATTTTACCTTGGGGATTGTTGTTTCTACCTTATAAATGTATCAATTCTACATCCTTCATTATTTTATGGAATACTATTTATCTCCCACTGTACATCTCTACTATGTGTATATATTTCATGTTGTTTATTTATGTTGGACAAAATAATTCCATCTAGATGTTGTTGGGGTTCGGTTGATAATCGCTAGTCTATGGGGATCTGGAACTCCTTTCATGTATGGGCCAGATCAGGTTGGGTGACTGAATTGAGAGGGTCTCCATTTTGGTTAATTATAAATTTGTATCATTTTTTTCATTTTTGTGGTTTTTCCTTAAGATTTCTTGTCTAGTGATGTATGATAGACTGAAGATAGGATTGTGAGAATATGAGAGCTAGGATGCGGTGAGTTCCATACTGGCTCTTTTCCTGATGAGACATAAGTTACCTTTAGATATTGGGAAGTGTGTCTTAGGTTTTGTGTTTTGATTTTAAACATAGTTATTTATGCGATCTCTAGATTGAATTATATTTTTTTATTGTTTGATTGTTCCTTTTTTTGGTGTACATTTTTATGAAGCAGAGTGGTTTTCGATGAGTTCCTATGGAGTGTTCATATAATAATTCTCAAGGGAATCCTTCCCTTAACCAAATTTTTATAGAGGATATCATTCATGAATTTAGTTCAATTGACCTTAATGTTCCCCAAGATTAAAACAATGTTGTGGAGGGGCATCCCAAAACTGTAGGATAATGAAATCAATCACATAGTTTTTTCTTGAGAAGACATCATCTATTAAGGGTACAAATAAACCTCAAGAGGTGGAGGAATGGATTGAAAATATTGATCAGATATTATACTTTCTAGACACATCTAATATTATCAAGGTTAATTTCATGACATTCCGACTTGAGGTTCCTATAAAGAGATTGTTGGATTCTATGAAACAAAAAGATAAAAATGTGGTCTTATACTGAAAGTGTTTCAAATATCTCTTATTATAGAAGATTTGTCCAATGTCACTGATGATATAGTGGTCACTAGGGTTTCTATCTTTGAAATTAGGAGAGTGTTTAGTGTGAGTATTCACCAATAACTTTTTTGAGGTAGTTCATTTTACCCTAGTGGTTATAAACAAGGACTAGAATAAATCTCAGACATACCTATAGGGTTTAAAAATGGATATCATATCACATGTATTTATACTGAACCACTCGACCAATATATAGATGGTAGATAGGGCTATTTTGGATGAGGTGAATATTGTATGAACGGTTGGATATTCTACCTCTTCTATTCTACATAGTGGCATATTTTGTGGCATTTTAAGGAAAAAGAGAAAGTGGAATGTTCATTATAGGAGTGGTGGTGGTGGTTCTCAGTAGTAGCCTACATCGACACCACCATTTATATCTATTAGTGTTCTAATGAATAACTATCAGTGTGGAATGGTAAGACACAACCAGTGTCCTTTTCCATCACATAATAAGATGTGAAATAGTTATAGACGTTATGGTAATTTGTATCATTTTTGTTAGTCTATGTATACACCTTGATATTTTTTTGAATCGTAGTCTCAAAAGAAGAATATGGGGTAGTCATATGATTTGATATCTATATGGATCCAGCCACATGACTTAGGAGTGAAGCCCCTTCACATTGTTGATAACTTTCAGGTGGAGGTAGATGAAGGTCCACTGATAGTGAGAAGTACCATCTTTTTTTCATCCCTAGTATAAATTTCATTATTTGTTATTGCTGATTCTCACTAATTTATATCTTACTATTTTTTTGATATGAATATACTCCCAAAGGATATCATTCTCTTTTTTATAGACTTAGAGACATTATTGGGATGATAAAATAGCACATATTCTATTTTCCTTATGTGATGTCAATAGATTACGTGAGGTTACTTTGATATTTTCTTATTATAATTCTTGATCTATTTGACATCATCATCAAAATAGAATGTCTTGATTCTCATCATGATGAGGATGATTTTTATCATCATCATATCCAATTTGTTGTGGTATATGGGAGATCAAGGGTACTTTAGGGAGAGTGGGATCTGAGGTATGGTCCTGAAGGACCTTCTCACCAAGAGATTAGGGGGTTTTGGTTTGTTGTAGAAGCTATAACCGATGAAATTTCTTCCTATGTTGAACAACCAATTATTGGTCATGATTCTCTCAATGTTTTTTTAGACAATTCTTATAGACTTCCTCAATAGAGAGAGGAAGAATTTGTGATTTCCCCAATTCCATGTACAAAAATGATTCTGATACCCTCTGATTGTTTGACACCAATAGAGATGAAAGAACTCAATATTTATCTAGATATCAAATGGAAAATGTTTTTTCTCCCTAGTGTTTCACCTTGGGACTGTAATGCACTATTTTCCAAAATGGCGTACGATTCTCTCTGATTGTGTGTAGGGTATCATAAGTTGAACCGAGTGACAATAAAGAATAAGTATTATTTTCCTCACATGGATAATTTTTTTTGGATTAGTTAATGGGGAAAGGAAGTTTTCTAAGATCTATCCTCATTCAGGTTATTATGATATCAATGTTCATAAGTTTATTATAATGAATAAGAATTTTAGGAGTCTGTATGTTCATTATGAATATCATATGATGTCGTTTGGTCTGACTAATCCACCTATAGTTATTATGGATTTGATGAATTATATATTCAATCCGTATCTTGAAATTTTTTGGCTGTGTTCGTGGATGATATTTTGGATTATTAAAGATTTAATCCTAAGAATAATTTTTATATGAGTTTGGTTTTGGAAATCCTAAGGAGTCACCATTTATATGGTAATATTATGAAATGTAATTTATATATTTGAGAAGTGAAGTTATTGGGGAACATGATTTAATATCAGGTCATTTCAGTTGATCCAGAGAAGGTAAAGGATATTATTTTGGGGAAGAACTACAAAGCTTCATTGAGATTCAGAGATTCAATGGTCATCTGGATACTACCATTTATTCTTTAAGGATTTCTAAAAGTTGGTATCACCATTGAATGTTATTACTAGGAAAGACATGAAATTCACATGTGATGTAATGTGCCAGACTTCTTTCAATGAGTTTAAGAAACATCTAAAAAGGCTCTTATCCTGAATTTTTCTATTCCTTATAAGGGTTATGTGGTTTTCTATGATTCTTTTGGTTATTGTTTTGGTTTTTTGCTCACATTGGACGATCATGGGGTAGCTTACAGATCTCTTCAACTTAGACCACATTAGAATAATTACCCCACTCATGAATTAGAGATTTCTGATGTTATAAATATGATTATATATTAGCATTAATTCCTTTTGGGGAGAAGTTCACAATCTTTTACGACCACAAGATTTTGAGAAATATATTTTATAAAAGAGACTTGAATCTTAGGCATAGGTTGTAGGTGTAATACCTTCAGATGTTTGAAATCTATATCGCTTACACCCTGGGGAAGGGGACTATTTTTGTTGACTCTCTTGGTTGAAATGTGTCGTAACTAGCTATTTTGGATTCAAAGGATGAGTGAAACTTTATGGGTCTCCGTGATCAGTTTCATCTAAATGATCAAGAGGATGTATCAGGTATCATTTTGACTAGTGTTCAGTTATCATCATATCTTATTGTTTATGTTCTAGAGATTCAGCAGTAGGACGAAAGGTTCATATGAATTAGAGAAACACTATTTGGTTGTGGGGATACAATTTGTAGTTAGTCCCTCTCTTAATATTGTATTATTAGTTGTGGAATTCTATTTCCATCCCAAAATATATGAGGATTTTTATTTTGTTTGATTACCATAGATCTTTATGGTTCGTTCTTTAGGGCATAATGGAGATGAGTTGTGACATAAACAACATTTTTGGTCATTGGGTATGAATCATGAATTAGATGATTATGTGAATAATTGGTACACTGTAGAGACCCAAAGCAAGACATACATAGACATTACATTACTTTTGTGTAATACTTAATACATAACAAAAACATACACCAAAAGACCGTAATAGTTTAGTGTCTTTGGAAACATGGAACATAATCTTCTAATCTTGGTGAAAGATCTCCAACATCTTCCATAAAGATCAACCCTTTTTTTCTTAACTAAAACCATTATTTATATCCTGGGGAAAAGAAAACATATAAAGGGTGAGCTCAAATGCTACGTAAGGGTAAGCATGGAAAAAAAATAAAACAAACCATATACATTTGAACTTCAAAACATGAACATAATGTTTAAACATCAAAATCTTGAGTTATGAAATAAATATTGGCAGTACGTAAGGAATAGATTATAAAGGAACATAATTCATGATAAAATAACATGGGAATAAAACATTTAATTGGGTCAAAACATTAAGCACATGATATTATTTCCATAGTAGCCAAGGCATTGCTCCCATGACCATCTTAGTGAATAAAGTCCCTTTTTGAATCGAGTTCACTCCTCATTCCAGTCCTGTATCACTGAACCGGACTAACGTACCATTTCATCCATGTCTATCTCATGAGATATAAATCTTTACCCAATGCATTATAGGGAGATATAGGTCCCACCCATCTCATAATGAAATCATTCTTACTTGTTCCACAAAATAAACTTAAAACATTCCTCATAACCCAAAGAATAAAATGGGTTTCATAAACATCATCCCATCATCACATAATCCATATAAAACAAATGGATATTTCATCATATGAAAATTGAAACCATGTAAATCATAGAGACATTATACTTGAAACATACACATATAAAATAATGTCATCATAGATGGAAAATGTTTTTGATAAAACACTTGAAATGAATTCTTGAGGAAAATATCCTTTCTTCTTCAAAATCATGTTCTTTTCACAAAATTCCATGCAATTTTAAAAGAAAAGTATTTTTTTGAAAATAGCCAGAAAATCTTGTAGAGTAAGATTAATGAAAATGAGGCATTATGAAACCGTAAAAATCCGTTCACGCCATATAAGTTAAAAATAACATTCTTCTTGTACTTTTGTCTAAAAAGTCAAAAAGTTCCCCGTGTGGTAACCAAAAGTAAGATTCCTTTCATAACATGTGGTAAATTTCTAAAATGGGTAAAAAGGACGTTAAAAATACATGAAATTATTTTTAGAAAACATGGGAAAGGATGATAACAATAACCTCCGTAAATACTTACAAATAACAATCTCATATAAGAATGAGATTGGAATAGTTATCCCTTACTTTAGGTCTGATATGCTTCGTACATATCCGATCCTCTTGTATAATGATTTAAATAATGTCATTGACTTATTAAATAATCATATTCATTGTTATGATATCATATATGGTTCACTTATGACTTTATATTACCGGTTCTTTCGTAAGTTCCATGTTAAAGCAGCGTTTCAGGTAAAATCATTTTATTTATCGTACGTGTTTGGACTTGTTGTTCTTGATATTATTATTAAATATATCTTGATTTAATTAACTAAAGAATGTAAATCATGATTTATATATCATATATATATTCAGTATATATATATAATAGATATATAAATGAAACGAAATACACTATTCATGGAGACGGTAGGTTGTACGTACGCATAAACGCTATTTTCGTTTTCTTATTTAATTAAATGGAATTATTAAAATGAAACATATATGTAAATAAATCCAGTATCATTATTATGTAATATATTTCATGATTATTTATTATATATACTTTATAATCATACTTTAATGGTTAATCATGGAAAATGAATCTCATCGCGTTCATGGAGACGGTAGTCCGTACGTACGCACGAGCGATGATATCATTCCCATGATCGTGGAATTTTATTGAAGTGTATGTATAATATTTCAGAATCAATATCACTTTAAAATAATCATATATAGTTATTTATTTACACCATTATACCCATCCATGTAAGGTGGTGGTGGAAAATAGATTACACCACGGCGTGGAGATGGTATTCCGTACGTACGCACACGAGGTGATTTCGTTTCCATAGGATAGATAGAAGATGAAATTTGGTTGTTTCATATTTATAATAATGTATAAGTATATGAGTGATACTGATGATATTAATTTATGATTAAAATAAATAAATAATAATAAGTAGATGATGAAATAAATTGGAAAGAATCGGTAAAGGATATTACCTCTTCTTTGATGTGCCTCTTCTTAACCTCCTCTTAAGGCACTAGGGTTGGACTTTTGAGGAGACAAGAACCTCTATAATATCTCTAGGAAATATTATAAGGGAAACGGGAAGGTGTTGGCCGAGATTCAAGGCTCAAAAGGGTGTGAAGAGAAGAGGGAAGTGGTACCCTTTTTATAAGGGAGGAGAGGGGCACTTTAGGAAAAACTTAAAATATTATTTTATAATAAAGTCATATTCGGTTTATAATAGCTCCAAATTGATTCATTTATATGATAAAGTGGGGATGGGCCGAAACCCTCTCAAAAAATAGGTTTTATACAAGTTTAGGTTACTATTTTAACCCTATCATTTATATTTAACTCTAAGTTAAATAATTTAACCTTTACCGTGTCTTCTTGTTTTCTTACACTATATGGTTAATAAACATACTATAACAAGACAAAAGAACCCCAAGTGGTTCATTATTAATATATATAACCTTATATAAGTCATTTTTCCAAACATTAGAGTTTAAGAATATAATTACAATTAATAATATAATATTTGTTTTAAAAACTATTTTATGTCTATTTTGACAATATTTGGTAATTGATTTTTGTGAATATCATAACAGATTTATTAGTTCAAAAAAATTAATTAAATCAATAAAAACATGTCATATCATCCTAGAAAATTAGGTTAATTCATAAAAAGTCTCAAATTTCATTTATTTGGGTATTTATAATAACAATTATTTTAATATATCATTATTTAGGTAATTACTACATCACCATTGTATCATAAATAAATTAAATTATTTAATGTCTAAAAATAATAAATAAAATAACATTAGGAAGGAAATATTTTTATATTTCTAATAAATATTTATAGTCTAATTTATCTAATGTATAACCCTATATTAAAATTTTTTTAGTTATTAATCTTTTATTTTAACCATTTTAACTCTTCTTTAAATAAAATAATAATAAATGTCCTAATCCAATCCAAGTGAACCTAAAGGGTAATATTTTATTACTAAGGTTTTTTTGGTCACATTACACTTATCCAATAGAATTAGGTCATGTGTTAGGGTAATAGTAATATCATTTTTACCCTTAATTACCCTATTTTCTTTTAACCGGGGTAAATAATAGTAAAAAGTTACTATTCACCAGAAATTATTTTAATCTTATTGAACAAAATTTTACTGCTTGATATTAACCTTGTCTCTCAGATTTTTTAAATTCCACTCAGAGAAGTGGTAAAATTAAGTTTTATGTAAATTTTCAAATTCTCCTTGGAGGTGGGTAAAAGACGGTGAAAAATTCAATAAAATTTTTATATATCTAAAATTATTATAAAATGACTCCAATGAATTAAATTGAACATATATATGTATTATGTATCAATTTTTACGTAAAATAAATTTAAATAAAACAAATAAGTATTTAAATTAAAATTTGGTTTTTAAATAGTAACCTAGTGTTTTCACTATTCATCAAAACTGAAAGTTTTCAAAAAAAATACCAAAAAATCACCCTAGGATGATTTTGATATTCTGAATCCAAAAATGAAGTCCATTTCAAAAGATAAATTTTTTAAAATTTCAAAAAGTGGGTATTACTATTCATAATGGCAAGTTTATATTACATATCGTTGTTTAGTGAAACTCGGTATTGCGTACAATACACGCTATCATGGAAGGTCGTGATTGTATGTAATGCAGGCAAAGTCAAGGATGTGTGTAGTGTAATCTCCTTTTGGAATAGCATACAACACAAGACATCAATGAAATTAAGAAGAATATTTTTCATAAAATCTCGGGGTGTTACATTCTACCCCCCTTAAAATGAATTTCTCCCTTGATATTCATCAGGGTTATAAATGGTTTACTACTTGAAAGTTTCTTTAATAGAAACCCACATCGTAAAAAGGAATACAAAAAATTATTTTTAAAAACTAAAGTATGAAACATAATGGTTACCCAAATTAACTAATCACTGGGTTTCCACATAGGAGAACATAGGTGAAAATATGGATATGGAAGAGGAATCTCACCATTATATTCTGATGGAGAGTTGTAGAGAACCTGGTTATGAAAAATAAAACCATCAAAAATCCATATTTTTCTGATGATTTAAGGTACCATCTGATTCATCGAATATAAGGACAGTAGGATAACATTTTTTTTGTATTCAAGATCATTTCCCTAAAGTTGAAGAATTTTTGAATTAAAAGAAAAACTTACTTTATTTTGGTATAATCTTACTGTTGTTTGTGCCTTGAACAATTTCCACATCATCTCTTAAATAAATGAAGTTGAATTTGTCTTCCATGAAGTGTTAGCAGATCATGCGATAGAATGATAGGTCAATCCATCTGTCTCAAACAAAAGGATAATAAAAGTTATTAAATATACATAAGTCCATCTATAGTGAGATTAATCATATATGGTTCCAAAAATGGACGTATACTTCATATATCATAAAAATTAATATATTAAAACTAGATTCTACTAACCAGGGACTTCCTGTAGGCCAGTGGTAGGCAATAAAGGCCTGTCTCACTTTGCTTGTGGGTTCGATTCCCACAGCCTTATCTGTCGCGATGGGTTGTCGCTCGTTCTGCATGTTGTCCCTTTTCTTAAACTACACTATTATAAAATTCCATCAATAATATCGAAAAAAGTTATATCCTTAAACAATACCAACTTATATCCAACCTAATTCATTCAAATCCTTAGGTTTATCTAAAATACTTCTGTCCAAGCACATAGTATAAAGAAAAAAATTTCTACATATTTCATCTATCGATCATGTGAATACCATCATTTATCCCCCATATATCATACGATATATCTTTTTGGTCACATTCCAAACATGTGAATACCTTAATGATGTATTATCTTGAAACATAAATTACCATAGAGCCTTAGTGAAAACATGAATGCTATCAAATGTTAAATCTTTCTACATAACAAAATCCCAAAAATTCTATATACTCTAACCATGATATCACATTGTCCTTACATTAGTCATGAGCTCAATAATACTATCAAAAATCTCATTATATCCTTATCCCTTCATTATGCGCATATCATCTACTTTCAAAAAATATTACAATCAATTTTCATGGTTACCGGTACCATATAATTATTGAAAACCATTACATAGAAATTCTAAAATTCCACGATGCCATAAATGAGATTCCATGATACTATTTTGAAATCCAATTACATAAACACTTAATCATTACACAACACCATTGTCATACTCAACATCACAAATTGTGATCGCATGTGACTTCCCTTTATCCTTTGCATTAAGTGGTTGATCACGTTGATCATTATTAACCCTTGGATTAGGGCATTGATTAGTATAATGCCCCATTTCCTTACACATGAAGCATTGAAGTGTTGGTGGTGTGTTCTCTTCAGTCTTTTCTTTATTCACATAATTAGAAACCCTTTTCCATTACGTCGACACTCAGCTACTCGATGACCTTCTTTTCCACACTTAATACATTTTCTAGTCCCTTTAAGACAATCTCCACCATGCTTTTTTCCACACATTGAGCATAAAAAAACACTCATATTCTTTTTACCATTATTATGAGACTTCTCCTTGAACTCCATGTTTCATTCCTTGTCAAAACCATGAGATGGATATGTTACACCAATTTCCAGTTCTTCCTTGATAGAACAATACACAATTTCTTCATAGATACTGAAGTCTCTTATAGCTAATACCCTTCGAAGACTTGGTTTTAAGCCACTGAAAAATCGATCAACTTTACTTTCATGTTGGATGATAAAACTAGATTCATACCTTGAATGTCTTGTAAAATATGCTTCATATATACCAATAGATTCATAATCCTTCAGCTTAAGCTCAAGGAACTCCTTTTCCATCATTGTTCGAAGAATTCGAGGGAAGTACTTACTGAAAAACTAGTTCTTGAACTCATCTTATTCCATGGAATCAATTTCATCTTGGGGCCTTGTATTCTTAATTAGAGTCCAACACTAGTCAACTTCACCTTCTAAAAAGTAAATAACTAGAATGAATTTATCATGTATCAGACACCAAATTATGGAAAATATCTTTTCAATGGTACCGATCCACTGTTCAGCAACAAGTGGATCAGAAGACCCATTGAAAGAAGGTTGATGTTTCCTCATGAAGGACTCAATAGAAGATTGTTCCCATCTCTGATCATTTGGAAATCCAGAATGATCCATATCTTGTGTAAGTATTGCAATAAGATTTTTCACTCTATCTCCCATCACATTTGGTTGTTCAGAAGGACAATCATTTCATTTTCCATTACGTTGATCAACACAGTTCATTCGGGTTCCATCCATCGTCTAAAACCCCAAAAGAATAGTGTGAGAGGGAAAAATTATGCTAGGGAAAACAACATAATAAAGGGGGGGTACCATCAATATATAACATATTAGGGTTTATTCTAATATTGTTACCATAATTCTAGGACTATAACCTATACTTATACTTATCCTTAGTGACATCCCTAGACATACCTTAGAAATATCTCTAGGGATCTCACTAAATTTTTCACATCCTAGTTTCCAAAGGTTAACTAAACCATTCCTCTGATACCAACTGTAGATTCCCAAAGCATGATTTACATGGACATTACATTACTTTTGATGAATATTTAATACATAACAAAAAAAGACACCAAAGGACCGTAATAGTTTAGTGTATTTGGAAACTTGGAACATAATCTTCTAATCTAGGTGAAAGATCTTCAACATCTCACATATAGATAATCCTTTTTTTTCTTACCTAAAAACATTATTTATATCCTGTGGAAAAGAAAACATATAAAGGGTGAGCTCAAATGCTCAGTAAGGGAAAGCATTGAAAAAAATAAAACAAACCATATACATTTGAACTTTAAAACATGAACATAATGTTTAAACATCAAAATCTTGAGTTGTGAAATAAATCTTGGCAGTACGTAAGGCATAGATCATAAAGGAACATCAATCATGACAAAATAACATGGGAATAAAACATTTAATTGTGGAAAAACATTGATAACAAGATATGATTTCCAAAGTAGCCAAGGCATTGCTGCCATGACCATCTTAGTGGACAAAGTCCCTTTCTGAATCGAGTTCACTCCTCATTCCAGTCCTGTATCACTGAAATGGATTAAATTACAGTTTCATCCATGTATATATCATGAGATATAAATCTTTACCCAATTCATTTGAGGGAGATATAGGTCGCACCCATCTCATAATGAAATCATTCTTACTTGTGCCACAAAATAAACTTAAATCATTCATCATAACCCAAAGAATAAAATGGGTTTCATAAACATCATCCCATCATCACATAATCCATATAAAACAAATGGATATTTCATTATAAGAAAAGTGAAACCATTTAAATCATAGAGACATTATAATTGAAACAAAAACATATGAAATAATGTCATCTTAGATGGAAAATGGTTTTGATAAAACACTTGAAATGAATACTTGACGAAAATATCCTTTCTTCTTAAAAATCAGCTTCTTTTCACAAAATTCCATGAAATTTTAAAATAAAAGTATTATGTTGAAAATAGACATAAAATCATGTAGAGTAAGCTTCATGAAAATAACGCATTATGAAACTGTAAAAATCCGTTCATGCAGTATAAGTAAAAAATAACATTCTTCTCGTACTTTTGTCAGAAAGGTCAAAAAGTTCCCCGTGGGGTAAACCAATGTAAGATTCCTTTCATAACATGTGCTAAATTTCAAAAATGGGTAAAAAGGAAGTTAAAAATACATGAAATTTTATTTAGAAAACATGGGCATGGATGATAACAATAACCCCAGTAAATACTTACGAATAACAATCTCGGATAAGAATGAGATTGGAATAGTTATCCCTTACCTTAGGTATGATATGCTTCGTACATATCCAAACCACTTGTATAATGATTTAAATAATGTCATTTACTTATTACATAATAATATTTATTGTTATGATATCATATATGGTTCACTTATGACATTATATTACCCGTTCTTTTGTAAGTTCCATGATAAAGCAGCGTTTTGGGTAAAATCGTTTTATTTATCGTACGTGTTTGAAATTGGTGTTCTTGATATTATTATTACTTATATCTTAATTTAAATACTTAGGGAATTTAAATCATGATTTATATATCATATATATATTCGTTATATATATATAATAGATATATATATGAAATGAAATACACCATTCATGGAGACGGTAGGCCGAACGTACGCATGAATGTTGTTTTCATTTCCTTATTGAAATAAATGGAATTAAGTAAATGAAACATATATGTACATAAATCCAGTATCATTATTATTTAATATATTTTATTATTATTAATTATATATACTTTATTATCATACTTGAATGGTTAATCTTGGAAAATGAATCTCGTTGCGTTCGTGGAGACGGTAGCCCGTACGTACGCACAAGCGATGATATCCTTCCCATGATCGTGGAATTGTATTGAAGTGTATGTATAATATTTCAGAATCAATATAAATTTACAATAATCATATGTAGTTATTTATTTACACTGTTATACCCATCCAAGTAATGTGGTGGTGGAAAACAGATTACACCACGACGTGGAGACGGTATTCCATACGTACGCACGCGTGGTGATTTTGTTTCCGTAGGATGGATAGAAGATGAAATTGGGTTGTTTAATATTTATAATAAAATATCAGTATATGAGTGATACTGATTTTATTAATTTATGATGAAATAAATAAAGAAGAAGAAATAGAAGAAGAAATAAATTGGAATGAATCGTTAAAGGATATTACCTCTTCTTTGACGTGCCTCTTCTTAACCTCCTCTTAAGGAACTAGGGTTGGTCTTTTGAGGAGAAACGAACCTCTATAATGTTTCTATTGAATATGATAAGGTAAATGGACAGGTTTTGGCCGAGATTCAAGGATCAAAAGGGTGTGAAGAGAAGAGGGAATGGGTGGCCTTTTTATAACGGAGGAGAGGGGCACTTTTGAAAAAACTTAAAATATTATTTTATAATAAAGTCATATTAGGTTTATAATAGCTCCAAATTGATTCATTTCTAAGATAAAGTGGGGATGGGCCGAAATCCTCTCAAATAATAGGTTTTAGAGTAGTTTAGTTTACTATTTTAACCTTATCATTTAGATTTAACTCTAAGATAAATAATTTAACCTTTACAGTGTCTTCTTGTTTTCTTACACTATATGATTAATAAACATACTATAACAAGCCAAAAGAAACCCATGTGGTTAATTATTAATATATATAACCTTATCTAAGTCATTTGGACAATCCTTAGATTTTTAGGAAAATAATAACAATTAATAATATAATATTTGTTTTAAAAACTATTTTACGTCAATTTTGACACTATTTGGTAATTGATTTTTTTGAAAATTATAACATAATTATTAGTTCGAAAAACATTAATTAAATCAATACTAACATGTCATATTAACCTATAAAATTAGTGTAATTCATAAAAAGTCTCAAATTAAATTTATTTGGGTATTTATAATATCAATTATTTTAATATTTCATTATTTATGTAATTACTACATCACCATTATGTCATTAATAAATTAAATTATTTAATATCTAAAAATTATAAATAAAATACCATTAGGTATGAAATATTTTTATATTTATAATGAATATTTATAGTCGAATTTATCTTCTTTATAACCCAATATTAAAAATGTTTTAGATATTAAACTTTGATTTTAACCATTTTAACTTTTCTTTAAATAAAATAATAATAAATGTCCTAATAAAATCCAAGTGGACCTAAAGGGTAATATTTTATTCCTAAGGTTGTTTATGGTTGAGTTAAACTTATCCAATAGAATTAGAACATGTGTTATGGTAATAGTAATATCATTTTTACCCTTAATTAGCCTAGTTACTTTTAACCGTGGTAAATAAAATTAAAAAATTACTATTCACCAGAAATTATTTTTATCTTATTGAACCACATTTTACTGCTTGATATTAACCATGTCTCTTTTATTTTTGAAATTCCACTCACTGATGTTGTAAAATTAATTTTTATGTAAATTTTCAAATTCTCCTAGGAGGTGGGTAAAATACGGTGAAAAGTTCAATAAAATTTTTTTATATCTAAAATTATTATAAAATGACTCTAATTAATTACATTGAACATATATAGGTATTATGTATCAATTTTTACCTAAAATAAATTTAAATAAAACAAATAATTATTCAAATAAAAAGTCAATTTTTAATTAGTAACCCAATGTTTTCACTATTCATCAAAAATTGAAAGTTTTCAAAAAAATACAAAAACACCTCCGTAGGCTAATTTCGATATTTTGAATCCAAAAATGAAGTCCATTTCGAATGATAAAATTTATAAATTTTCAAAAAGTGGGTATTACTATTCATAACAGCTAGTTTATATTACATATCATTGTTTAGTGAAACTCGGTATTGCGTACAACACACACTATCATGGAAGGTCGCGATTGCATGTAATACAAGCCAAGTCAAGGATGCATGTACTGAAAGATCCTTTTGGTGTAGCATACAACACAAGAAATCAATGAAATTAAGAAGAATATTTTTCATAAAATCTCAGGGAGTTACATACACATGCCATTATATAAAGGAAAAGCATATGAAACCTTATGGTTTTGCTTAGCCTCTTCCAGTGGTGATTTTAAAATTGGAAGAGGTATAAATGGATTTATTTTGTTATATTACCCTGGAATCCCTGAGGGATGAGTTCTATATGGGTGGTTATTTATCATTTTTTAGAGTCAACTTGTTTCATTCTAATCGAAGACACCAGTAAAGATTAAGAGTTAGGAATGATGTTTTTGGAGAAGATTGTGAGTCTACATGGGGTTACATCTATCATTGTTTTATATGGGGATTATAGGTTTACTTTGAGATTATGTAGGAGTGATGAAATGGTGATGGGGGATCATGTAAGGTGGGGTGCAACTTATCATCCACATACAGACAAACAAACATAGTATGTTATTTAGGTTTTGGAGGACATGTTTTGTGTCTCCATATATGATTTTTTTGGATCAGGGGATAACCATATGTGTCTGGTTAATGTTTATTATAAAATTATTCATCATTCGTTGATTATAATGAATCCTTTAACGTATTGTATATTTCCAACAGTGAAGATCACCCATTTGTTGGTAGAAATGGGACATGTTTCTCTTTTTGGGAATAAGCCAAGTTCAAAAGATGTATGTGAGTATTCAAGATATAATTCAGTGTATGGTTATAACTTAAAGTCAATATAAATATTATTTAGTTTAAGGAAATCATCCTTCTGAGTTTTCCATAGGTGATAGGATTTTCTTGTAATTTTTTCCGGGGTAGGGTTAGTTTTGGCTTAGAAATTTGGGAAAGATGGCTTCGATATACATTATAATTTTACTTTCAGTTGGTAGGAATTCATGTAGTAATCCACATATCAAATATTAAGAAATATCTTATTTATCCTTATCATGTTCAGAATTGGGAATAGAATGAGTTAGATAAAACCGTTTCTATCAGGGAATAGCTAGTAGAGATCATTGATTCTCAGTTGAATGTCATGGGTGGGAATTGGATTCAGTTGATCAGAGTGTTATGGAAGTATGGATCAAATTATCATGAGATTTGGGTGTAAGATTCATTAATGAGAGAGCATTGTGCTCACTTTTTATTAAACATCATTATTCCATGTGACTTACCATATAAATAATTTCTTATGGTGGTGAGTTTATAACATCATGTTACCCACTTTCTGGTATTTCCATTCCCTTTTCTTGTTTTGGTACCTAATTGGGTGCATTTTGGGAATCCCATGGAGGAAGAAGTTTTTTTGATCAAAATTAAATAATGTTTAGGTATACATGTTTTTTTAATTAATGGAGTCTGGTTATAAACATGTATTTTCTTTGTAGGGTTTTCCTATAGTTAGGATAATTACCGAGGTGGTTTAAGTTTTTAGGTAAGAAAATTGTTGTTTTTTTAGTATTTATAGTAAATGAAGGTTCTGGGTGCAATAGAAAAATAGTTGGTCCAAAACGAATCTTTAATTTTTACCATGATAAACAATTATTTCGAGATCAATACAACAATAAACGCCAGTATCCATTGAATTGAATCAAGTATTCAGATAAAGATGAGAGAGGCCCAAATCCTTTTGATAGGATCTTTAAAATAATCTATATAATTGTCTTAAATTTAATTTCTAAAGAAATAAAATACCTAGTTCATCGGTACATTCTTCATTGATGATGTTGATATTCTAGGTGGACCCATTTGGATTGTCTCATTATGATTTCAGGGATCCAAACCAAAATACCTCTAGTGGTGATCCACACATGCTCCAATCGTCTTCGATTGACACCACTCACATTTCGAGTGCTAGCACGACAATTGGAATGCATTGAGTCAATCGATCCTGGTCGCATGTTCTTCATTCTTGAATAATGTCTCCCATTTTTAAGAGGGATAGTGAAGATGAGTTGAGGAAAAAACTTGTGAGAGGGAATTTCTCTTATGTCACTGGTTTCCCATATATGGGATAATAGACATATCTGTCTATTTATTGACATTAGGATTTATTTATAATATTTAATTGCATAAAAAAATTAAATACATTCATAACATTAGAGAAGACCCATGATACATAATAACAATAACAACGTCATTATTTTTGGTGTGTTAACTTGTGAAAAACCAGAATCATAAATGAAATCCCATGCCAGGTAATTATATCAGAATTATTATTATTTTTTCTTTTTCCATTTATTTAAATAATTATTTATTATCTTGGAAATAATTATTTTAATATCGAAATGACCTTGGTCCACTCGAACTCTACTTCCATTTATTGAACATCCAAATAAATAAATAAATAACTTATTCTAAAAAATAAATATTTTATTTACAAACAATAAATATTTATTAAATGTTCAATAAAATAAATAAATTTATTATCATTCACAATTCCGTGAATAAATATTTATATAATTTATGAAATAATTTTAACATTAAAAAATTTATTCCACTTTCTTGATTATAATATTTATTACATTAATTGAATTCAAATAGAATTTAACTGAGACCACCAGAATCACATAGTGTGTGACCCTCTAAGATTCTTTCTCATTGGCATTAGGTGGGATTCCCTGAAGTCCAAGATTAATATCTAGCAATAGGTCAAGGTACCCAAAAGAAATAAATTAAAGTCGCCTCAACGACATCCACATACGAACTCTCACTATGTAATATGATCTCTTTGTCTCAATATTTCATCATACTGGTTTCTTGATAGTGTCATCAACCTTTATTCTTGATATGTCATTATTTTACTACCTGAAATAATTTTTTCATTGCACCATGTCCATATAATTTAATTTGATGGTTCTATTTAAATTAAAAGGATAAGATATTAATATCCATAAATGGAAGGGACAAATCCTTCCACGACTTATCCATTAATAACATTCCATTCGCGGCGCACCCAATATACTCTACATCCCGCCAACTGTCTGTGTGAAGATTTTCATTAGTAAATCAAAGTGTGCATGTCATGAAACATTTTAATGATAATAATAAATTTTAAGGACCATTACACATGATTGAAAATAGAAATATCTGATGACATCAAAAGATACAGAATTTGTACCGGCGGGTCTGTAATCCTAATCTCCCGTTTTGGAGATTTAATGTGCGAACATCATGAGATGAAGTCTCATCTGTTTACGAGTACTCACATAAGATGGTCTGTATACTATGATTCCCATTATTTAATTTCATCCAAGCAATGAACTATATTTAAAAATATTTTCATAGCACTTCAAGGTTCACATCATAACGGGGGATCTACTATGACCTTATCAATGAAACAAATACCCCAGGACATTATTACATTATAGTTATGTAAAAAAATGAACATTATGTAATAAGATGATTAATATTTAAATATATTAAATATTAATTTACTAGATGTTAAAAAATTTGGTTCTAAGACACCAACTATTACAAACTCCCACTTAGACTAGAGCCAACTTCCTCTGACATTCGGTCCACTAGACCTGACATGACGATCATGCTTCTGCTATGTCAAGAATTTTTTGATGGGGTCTTCCACATTATCTTCTGTGGAAATACTACTCACTACCACTTCAAATATCTTCGAAACATACCTCATGATATTATACTTCTTAAATATGTGCTTTGTCCGCTGATGTGACCATGCCTCTTTTATGAGAGTTGCCACTGTATTATTATCACAACACGGTGTGATGTGATGTTTACTACCAAGAAACAAATCCAGCTCCTAGACGAAGCTCTCATTCAAAATGTCTCTTTAGATACCTCATTATCTGTGATATACGAAGACTTTGCTATAGAATCTTCAACCACACACTAATTTGAGCTCTATTGGCTCACTACACCTCCATTCAAAGGGAATATGTATCCCATTTGGGACTTTATGACATTTTGATCAGTTTTTAAACTAGCATCTTCATATTCTCTTATGAATTTTTCCTCATATCCTCCATAAACTAGGAATATATCCTTAATATACCTTAGATACTTTAGGATTGTCTTGAAGGCCATCTAATGGTGGTCACCTGGGTTAGTTTGATATTTTCCTAGAATACTTAATTTATAGGAAACATCCAACCTAGTACATATTATGTAATACATGACTGACCAAATCACTGATGTGTATGGATTACTTTATGTTCACTATCTTTCTTTATGGGTTTGAGGACTCATTTTCTTGGAAAGATAAATTCCATGTGACACTTGTAACAATCCCATCATGGATTTCTCTATACTGAATATCTTCAATATCTTGTCAATGTTTGCACTTTGACTTTGGACCTACAATCAATTGATTCTATCAGGATGGATCTTTGTCCCAAGAATATATGATACCTCTCCCAAGTCCATCATAGAGAAGAATTGATTAAACCATTCCTTAATAGACTATATGACTAGTATCTCATTTTCAATATGTACTATGTCAGCAGCATATACTATTAAGAAAGTGACCACACACCCACTAAACCGGTTGTAGACACAAGGATCACATTCATTTTTGAAAAAACCAAATTACATTATGGATTAATCAAAATAGATATTCCAGGACCTAGAATGTTTCTTTAATAAAAAAATGGATTTTTTCAACATACATACCTTATCGGCATCCTTTGGAGTCATAAACCATTCACGTTGTGTCATGTAGACATATTCCTGAAGGTTCCCATTAAGGAAGGTTGTTTTGACATCCATTTTGAAAATCTCATAGTCATGGTAAGCAATAATGGACAATAGAATTATAATGGATTTTAACATTGCAACTGTTGATAATGTTTCCTCATAGTAAATGCCTTGACACAGCTTGAACCATTTTACAACCAGTCGTGCCTTTTAGGTATTGAATTTTCCTTCCATGTCCAATTTATTATTGAATACCCATTTGAAACCAACATTCTTTACATCAACTGGAGGTTCTACCAAAATCTATACATAGTTTTGGTAGATGGAATCTATTTTAGAATTCATGGATCATTATCACATGGAATCATTTGTGACACTTAATGATTCTTTGTAGGTTAGAGGATCCTTATTATCAACCAATAATGAGTCACCATCCTTGGTAAATAGAAAACAATACTGTTCTGGTTGTTTAACTTCTCTTGTATATCTACATAGTATTTGTTTCTCTGGTATATTTCGTTCTTCCGTAGGGATTTTAGGAATCTATTATTGTGCCAACTCTTGTGTACCTTGAGTCTCGACTTCATCAAAGTCCATATCCCTCCCACTAAATATTTTGGAGATGTGCTCCCTCTCAAGTAATATGGTGTTTTTGGCCACTATGACCTTTTGTTCTGAGGGTTTTTATATGTAATATACATTTTTTCCTTGGGGTGTCCTATAAAAGAACAATTTGTGCCTCCGGGTGGAATTGTGTTACCTGAATAGTCCTTCAAAAACAATTCACTTCACTAGACATGTAAATTCGATAACATGGCTTTCTTTTTGTCCAGAAGTCATATGTAATTCCATTTAATAATTTCATTGGTACATGGTTTAGTATGTGCAATGTTGTTTGTAATGAATATCCCCAAAAGTATAACGGAATACTTTCATGACTCATCATTGATCTCGCCATGTCCAACAAGGTGTACTTCTTCCTTTCACACACACTATTCCACTTGGGCGTGTATGGAGGAGTAAGTTGGGATAGGATCTCAAACTCCATTAAGTAGTCAATGAAGTCTTGATTAAGATATTCTCTACCTTAGTCTGAGTAGAGTTTCTTAATCTTCATACCAATCTGGTTCTCAATTTCATTCTTGTATATCTTTGAATGTATCAAAAAAATCAGACTTATACCTCATTAATTAGATATATCAATAACTACAAAAATCACCAGTAAAAATTAGGAAGTATGAGTACACTCCCCTTTTCTCAACTATAAATGGTCCATACATATCAGCATGAACCAATTCAAGATGCTCTTTAACCCTTTCACCTTTCCCACTAAATGGGTATTTGGTCATTTTCCCTTGTAAACATGCATGACATACACCAAGTGGTATTAGTTTGTAATATTCTAAATATCAATCTTGAGTTAACTTTGTCAATAATTTCTTATTAAAATGACCTAACCGGTGATGCCAATGTTGTGTGTGGTATGAGGCCTTCGTAGTATCTTTGTTTTCGATTTCCATTACATAGTTTGTGTAATCCAATAGGTAAAGACTATTGTACAAATGTGACATGACCAAACAAATTCTATAATTGTAAAATAAGAAAAATTAATTTACAAACTTGGAAACCAATCCATCTGTATATAAAATAGATATAGAAATAATGTTTTCAGTAAAAAATAACTCATAATAACAACCCTTTAATACCTTATTCATCCCAGTTGGCAATGTGAGGTTGTAGTCCCCCATAGATACAACAAGTCTGCCTCCATTGACTACACATTGATCTACCTCCCCTTAGTCAATCTTCCTGAATCTACTTGGTTCCTATATTTGGATAAATATCTAAGCACCACATGTAACATCCCAGGAAAATAAAGAATATGAAATTTCAAATTTATTAATATTTGTGAATTAAATATTAAATTTTACTTTAAATGGGTTTCTATGTTCAATAGCGTACCAGATACAAACCAACAAGTTTCTATGAAATCTAATGTTGCACACTAATAATTTAATATTATTATTTTAAATGGTAGTTAACTCATAGCCATTGTATGGGAGGGAATGAAAAAAATAACTAAAATATTATTATACATGTTTGTTAAATGTATTTACAATTATCCAATAAAAGTTAAAGGCTTAAAATGTGAATGAATCTAATTTTAAGCGTAATTTACATTAAAATGTCGATTTACCAAATTTTAATGGATAACCCTCTTTAAATATAGTTTTGGTCACTTTAATAAATTATATTTTACTGAATAAAATCCTTCTTTAGAATGGGGACATCAAAATTTACTTTTTGTAAATTTTTTGAATTTTTCCGATAATGTTAATTTTTTTTATGAAGAGTGAAAAATATAGTATTTTATTTCAAGACTACCTTTTAATATAATTCATTTATATGGATAGATTATCTTTTTAATTGGTATTAAAGTTTAATTAGAATATATTTTTACCATTTAATCCAATTTTGGTCATTTTAATTAATTTCACTTTGAATTTTGATATAAACAAGTGTCAATCTTTTGATAGTTATTATTTCTAAAAAACACGCTATTTGTTTTAACAACGTGAATTAATTTAAAATTAACTAATAAAAATTCTATGTTTGTAATTTATAAAAATAGGCATAATTTTTGAATTTGGAATATAAAATAATTATTATGCTGAATTTTTGGTATTTTTCTGAAAAACATCAATTTTTGATGAATAGTGAAACCACTTAGTAGTAGTTAAAAAACTGACTTTTTCATTTAAATGAAATTTTACCGCTTCTGTGAATTTAATTTCAAAAATCCGACATACATGTTTGTTATTAGTAAGTAAAATGTGGTTCAATATGATGAAAATAATGTTTGGTGAATAGTAACTTTTGACTTTTATTTACCGTGATTAAAGGAAAATAGGATAATTCTAGGTAAAAATAATATTATAATAATTCCACATTACCTTAACACATATCCAAAACTTAATTTTTGAGTCATTTACGACCATGGGAATATTTGGATCGATTTTGGGTCCCCATTGAGCCACTTGCGAGTGATAATGAAAATTTAGATTAATTAACATAAAGTAAAGGCAAAAATGACAAAAGAAAAAATCTTTTAGTAAATTAATTTTTAAAAGGAGCTATATAATTTATCTTTTAGATGATAAATATTCATAGGAAAGATAAAAATATTTCCTACATAATGGTAGTTTTTTTATAATTTTTAGAAATCAGATAAATTAAATTATTTCTGACACAATATTGATGCAGTATTTACCTCATTAATAAATCGTTTAAATAAACAAGATTATAAAAATTAAAATAACATCCAAACCTTGTCCAATTCTTATTAAATGATTTTATTTCTACCATGAGTCATCTTATATTCTACTTTAATTAGTTTTGGACCTTTAGAAATCGAATATCATTATATAATAAAATAATATTATCACACTTTCCTAAAGAGCCCCTCCTCCCCCTTATAAAAAACCCTCACTTCTATCCATTTAATCACAACACTCAAGCCTTTTTTTCTCATCCAACCTCTACCCAGTTACGCTCCCTACATCCCTTTATTTCACCTAGAAGCCTTACCTTAGTCAGAAGGCACTTCATGAAGTTATTTTGGTTCAAGCCAAAGTAAGTTACCCAAATTAAAGGTAACGGGTTCTCTTAACTTCTTCTCTTTTATTTTACTTCTAAAAACCCTATAATCCTTTTATTATTTTATTTTAAAACAACACCAGTATCCTCAATATATTAGGATGTTTTTATGAGAATTAATCAAACTGCACTTACACACACCTCCATTAAATTGGTGATGAACATAATGTTTATGTGGATGGAAAACTAACGCCTCACGAAATGATGATTATTCAATTACCTCCTATCGCCTATCATGGTGGACATTATGATGAAAATTTATTTATATATGATATATATTATGATTATGTTTTCTTCATGATTCTGTATTTTCCATTTATACAATCCCTTTATGGTTTCCATTATAGGTAAACGCGATAATTTAATTTGAGAAAGTGCGGACTACCACCCCCTCAAAGTGATATGACTCGTTAATTCCATATGAGGGACATATAAAGGATTGAATTAGTGATATTATATATGATATTATACAGGAATTATAATATTCCTTTGTATCATTATGTTTTATGTCGATTACTATAAGAAATAGAAATGAAATTATCGTTCATGCGTACGTACGGCTTACCATGTCCATGAACGGTGCATTTCATTTTTACCTCCAAATGATATGTACTATTGTAAATATATATGTACTGTATATATATGATATATATTATATCTAAATAATGAATTTCATTCTGGATATAATTGACTATTGACCACATGGACAACTAGTAAATATAAGGTGTTCGCTTTTTTACTCAAGTATCAAATATCAACAAAACGAACATTATTAACATAAATGATTACATAATGCTTATAACATGGTAAAAGGTGATATAAAAAGGAATAATATACTTGGAAAAGTTTCTTAAGAAAATATAAATTATAATTAGTTTATTATTCAATAAGAACAAGGAACAAACGAGTCATGTCGGACATGAGGTAAGCGATTTCTTATCTCACATTTAATTCCAGGAGATTTCCATTGTTAGCCACTAATTTATTACATGTGTTGTATTATGTACTGACTTTTGATATATATTATCATTATTATCATTATATTCATTTCATTCTATGATTCAATTGATGGTTATTAACTATTGGGTCATACGACTCGATTGATTAGAATGAAGTAAGGGTTTTTCATCTCACTTTTTAATCTTGGGAGATTCATGCTAAAATTTCCACTATTTATTTTTGTGCGGTGTATGTATTGTCCATGATTTTACTCATTGTGTAATATAATTTCATTTATGGGTATTTAAATCTTCATTTTATGATCCTTATTTCATGTGGTGTATGTCTCGTAAGTTACCCAATTGGTAAGGGAACCTTTCAACATCCTTTTTTTAAAAGACTTCTTTTTATTATGTCTTTTAATTTACATCCTGTTATGTTGGGAAATATTATTCTATATACTTATTGATGTAAATTTTATGTCCAAGTTATGAGATACCATTTTCTCCCTCATCAACGCATTTTATGAATTTTTAATTAATGTCATTAGGCAGTCGAATTTTTTCATGGGACCTTCCTAACATAATTTTAATTCTTTGGGTTGAACTTGTAATTATTGAATATGTCATCCTATGAATATGTGTGAATGAAATCTGATTGTTTTACACTTAATATCCACTTATATTGGGTGCATTATTATTTGTCACACATAATTATTTAATTAATTTATCCTTAATCAAAGGATACTGTCTTTATAAGGGATTTCGTCTCAATTTACATTCCATTGAGACTTCCTTGTTGTTATGTGCCAATTCACATTGATATGGTGTATATACTATCCTTTGGAAAATTATATCACGAATACCTTTATTCTCATGATATTATAAAGTTATGATTAAATGTTATTCCTCAATTATTGGTATTCAATTTTTTCTCATTTTGTCAAAAAAAATATTAACTAATATATCATTTTAAATGTTTTAAAGATGTATTATGCTAAATCTTTATCTTTAATGTCCATGTTTTAAAAAATGGTTTTGAGTATTTAATTATACGTACATTAATGTTTTAAAATTATAATTCCATTAAATTTTTAAATGTGGTCTGGTGAACTTTGATTCAAAAATATCTTTTTAAATGGTTTATGAAAATGGATTGATTATTCCATTATCTTAAAATTACTTCATGTGATTTAAATTGAAATGATTTTAGTTAAATGTTTAGATTTGTAATATTTTATGTGCTATGATGGTACTTGGACATTTGATGGGCGGTTATGTGATAAACCATATTATGGGAGGCGTCTTGATAAACCAGGATGGGTGGTTACGTTATAACCTCCAATGCATTGGTTATGGAAGTCAGCGGTATGGCTATACCATTTAGTGATATGTGTGGAAGTCTACCATATGGTTATTACATTTAAGTATGTTTATGTCCCATGTTACCTTTATATTTTATGGGTTATTTAAATGGGTTTTACAGTAATATTTTGTTTACAAAATCGAAAGTATTGATCTTTTATTCAATGAAGAGTATTTACTACTTCTTAAAGGTGAAAAGTATTACTTATGTTAATGTATTCGGGGTTTAGTTGTGGTTTTGAAAAAC
Organism: Viscum album; assembly: GCA_963277665.1. Classification (NCBI taxonomy): domain Eukaryota; kingdom Viridiplantae; phylum Streptophyta; class Magnoliopsida; order Santalales; family Viscaceae; genus Viscum; species Viscum album. The sequence goes on from OY728123.1 coordinate 676,986,100, forward strand.
TAATAGTTTTCCGTCATTGTGTATCCTTTACTGAGGTTTTTATGCTCATCCCAAGGGTTGAAATGTTTTTCATAAGAAATAAAGATGAATAGGGTCAAGGATGTGATCAAGGAAAAGTCATGATGTCTAAAATATGGAACTTGACATGGCTATTTTTTATGAGTTTTTATTTTATGAAAAAAATGGAAACTATGTAGAAGTGTATACTTTGTAATCTTTTGAGATAAAATAGTTATGTCCTAATTCGATAAAACTATAAACCTGAAAATAACTTCAATTTGAATTATTCATTTAATTCAATATTATTTAATGTTTAAGGTCGGGTCCTTATAGTTGGTATCAGAGGACAGTTTAGATAACTTTAGAGGTTAGGGTGTTTTTTATGCATAAGTCACATTACCATAATGGTTAGGATCATAGAATGAGTCAAATTTATTTTAGATAATGTGAATGAGATTAAGATAACATGAATAAGTATATCATAGTATTTACCCTCCTCTTAGGATATTATATGATGATTTTAATGATATACACACACTTAAATTTTTTGTTTTAGTCAATGGGTGGATCTAGAAGGTATCAAAGTAACAATGGATGTGAAGAAAACTGTGATTATTTTCAGAATGAGAAATTAAATGAAATGGGAGCTAAAATGAGAACTCTTGTGGTTATTTTCAACCAACTATTTGGAGTCTGGATTGACCACTTAATCCTTGGTGATTTTTATAAGGCATCGTATATACGAGAAACAAGTCCCCACGGTCGTTTAGGTAATAATTATAATGGTATGTATGTTAACAAACCAGTGTGTCAGGGATGTGGAAAAAACACCTAGTAAAATGTTTCAAAGGGTCAGGGAGATGCTATATATGTGGAAATTACGATCATAAAGCAAGAACCTTCCATCGAAGAAGGAATAATCCAGTTGACTCTAGGAAAGGGAAATAAGTTCTTTTTGAGGGATCACATGAATGTTTTAAATGTGGTGTACATTGTTATTATTCAAATATACTTTTTACAAAGAATATTTGGGAATGGGATCACCATGATTGTACAAATATATGTTTACCAATACCTAATTCATTCCGATTGATGATGAAGAAACTGACAATGACCAAAGAAAGGTATGGATTATTTTTTAACATATGTTTTGACATTATTGAATCTTAGGATATGATTCGTGATTTTGTTTGTGGGAAAGAATTATTTCAGAATAATTTGGAAATGAATGGTCAATGGACCATGATGAATTTTGAATGAGTAAGAATTCAACATATATGGGATTCAAGTGTTATGGTAGATTTTAGGATGGTGAAATTTTTAAAAGTAAGAAGTCTCTTTTGATGATGGGATTACATTAGAAAGATTTTATAGTATTTTTAACCCTAAAGATTGATATATTAAAATTTTATTCAAGGAAAAATTATCTTTTCTTTTGTGGATATTGTTATAAAGAACCATTTGTGTTTATATGATCCTTGAATTTGAGGCAATTACAGGTTAATACATTTTGGGATGCAAAATGAAATTTATTAGATAAACATTATGGTTAAAATATGTTACGGCTATTTTTGAGGAATTTATCTCTTTTTGGGAATATTATAAAATTATATTGTTTTTGAAAAGGATGACACGCAGACCGCGTGACAACCCATCTCGTCAGAAAAAGATGCGGGAATCGAACCCACAACCAAAGTGATATTGGGATTTGTAGCCTACCACTAGACTACATGATGTCCCTTGTTAGTATGACTAATTTTTTTATTGAGATGGTTTTATGAATAAATAATTAGTTGAAATTGGGTTATCTATGGAAATGATTAACCTATCATGGAGAATATTTGATTTGGTTAATTACCTTTCAATATGAGACTTTTAGAGTAACTAATGTTATTTGAAGATAGATGATAAGATTTATCTTGGAAGAATATGTAATTAAATACTTATGATATTTGGGATTCAATCATAGTTTGGATTACTTTTGAAGAAATTTAAGTTCAATTGTTTGTTGAATGGCCATGGTTGAACTTTGGGTATTATTTTACAAATTTTGGAGATTAAGAGTAGTTTTCCTTTTTGTAAAAGATTATCCTTTTGGGGTATTATCTTATCTCGCACAACCCATTTTGGTTTTAGTTGATGTCTAAAGACAAGGGAAATATATAGTTAATCTTTTCTGGATTATGTGATTCTCTAGAAGTAGATTATAGCGCTTTTAATGTGAACAAGTCATCCTGAATACTCATCATTTGGAGAAAATATGAGTTTGTGTTAGAAATATAGTAAAGGATGAAAGTCAACATGACAAGTAATTATGTTTCCTTATTTTTTAGTTATGATCATAAATAAATTCCTCAATGAAAAGTAACTTAAAACAAAAACATCTTCTGTTATCTTTTTATACTAGGGAATCAATGACTTTTTAACCTATCACAAGTTTGTGATTTTCTGGTGGTTAACTTTCTCCTAATCATGTTTTCTACCACTCTCCATCATAACTTGACGATTTTTCTTATCATCCATATCCATGTTTTCCTATAAGGAATCCTAGTATGGGTTATCTCGGGTGACATTTATAATTCTCTTTATTTCTTTTAATATGATAGTTTTACTGACTCTTTTCTAATGAGGGACTTTTAATGATGTTTCCAAGCCTTGTTTTAAAATTGAGAGGATGCAATTTCCAAAAGGGGGAAGGATATAACATCCCAGGAAAATAAAGATTATTAAATTTTAATATTTATTAATATTGGTGAATTAAATACTAAATTTTATCTTAAAGGGGTTGTTATGTTTGATAGCGTACCCGATACACAACAACATGTTTCTTTGAAATCTTATGTTGCACACTAATAATTTAATAATATTATTTTAAATGGTAGTTAATACCTAGTCATTGTATTGGCGGTAATGAACATAAATAACTACAATATGATTATACATGTTTGTTAAATATATTTACATTTATCTAATAAAAGTTAGAGTCTTAAAATGTGAATGAATCTAATTTTAAGCGTAACTTACATAAAAAGGTCGATTTACCACCTTTTAATGGAAAAGCCTCTTTAAATATAGTTTTGGTCACTTTAATACATTATATATGACCAAATAAAATCCTTCTTTATAATGGGAACGTCAAAATTTACTTCTTGTAAATAATGGGAATTTTTCCTATAATGTTCTTTTTTTAATAAATTTACTTCTTGTATTTTAAATATTTTAAAGATGTATTAATCTAAAGATTTTTAATTAATGTCCATGTTTTAAAAAATAATTTTGAGTATTTATTTATATGGAAATTAATGTTTTAAAATTAGAATTCCATTAAATGCTTCAAAGTGGTATGGGACACTTTTATTCAAAAAAATGTTTTTAAATGGTTTATGAAAATAGATTGATAATTTCAATATCTTGAAATTACTTCTTGTGATTTCAAATTAATTTTTATTAGTGAAATTTTTATATTTTCAATATTTTATGTTCTATGATGGTACTTGGACATTTGATGGGTGGTTACGTGATAAACCGTTTGATAGGTGGTGTCGTGATAAACTAGGATGGGTGGTTACATTATAACCTCCAATACATTAGATATTTAAGTCAGCTATATGGCTATTCCATTTAGTGATATGTGTGGAAGTTGACCATATGGTTATTCCATTTATGTATGTTTTTTTCCCATGTTACCTTTATATTTTATGTGATCTTTATATGGGTTTTATGGTAATATTTTGGTTACAAAATTGTAAGTATTGATCTTTTATTCAATGAAGATAATTTACTACTTCTTAAAGGTGAAAAGTATTACATATGATAATGTATTCATTGTTTACTTGTTGTATTGAAAAAACTAACAGTTTTCCTTCTTTGTGTGTCCCTTACTGAGCTTTTTATGCACATCCCATTTTTTGAAATGTTTTCCACATAACATAAAGATGAATAGGGTCAAGGCTGAGAACATGGAAAAGACATGCTATCTAAAACATGGAACTAGGCTTGTCTTGTTTTTTATGAGTTTTTATTTTATGAAAAAAATGGAAACTGTGTAGAAGTGTATACTTTGTAATATTTTGAGATGTAATAGTTAATTTCTAATTATCTAAAACTCTAAACTTGAAAGGATCCACAATGTGAATTATTCATTTAATTCAATATTATTTAATGTTTAAGGACGGGTCCTTATATTTGGTATCCGAGGTCAGTTTAGATAAATTTAGAGGTTAGGGTGTTCTTTAAGCATAAGTGACATTACCATAATGGTTAGGATTTTAGAATGATTCATAGTTATTTGAGATAATTTTAATGAGATTAAGATTACATGAATAAGTATATCATAGTATTTACCCTCCTCTTAAGATATTATATGATTATTTTTCTAACATACACACCATTTACTTTTTGGTTTTAGTCAATGGCTGTATCTAACAGGAATCAATGTAACAATGGATGTGAAGAAAACTGTGACGGTTTTCTGATTGAGAAATTATATGAAATGGGAGCTACAATGAGAACTCTTGTGGTTATTCTCAACCTTCTATCTGGAGTCATGATTTACCACTTGATCCTTGGTGATTTTTATAAGGCATCCTATATTCAAGAAATAAATCCCCACGGAAGTTAAGGTAATAATCATAAAGGTATATATCTTCAAAAACCTATATGTCAAGGATGTGGAAAGAAACACCTAGTAAAATGTTTCAACGTGACGGGGAGATGTTATAGATGTGGAAATTGAAGTTATAAAGGAAGAACATGCAAAGGAAAAAGGAAGCATCCTGTTGACTATAGGAAATGGAAAGAAGTTCTTTCTGAGGGATCAATTGTTTGTTTTAAATGTGGTGTGCATGTTCATTACACAAATAGATTTTCTACAAAGAAGTTTTGGGAATGGGATCACCATGATCATACAAATATATGTTTACCAATAACTAATGCCATTCTGATTAAGGATGAATAAACTGACAATGACCAATGAAAGGAATGGATTATTTCTTAACATATGTTTTCACATTATGGAATCCTAGGATATGATTCGTGATTTTGTATGTAGGAGAGAAGTGTTTCAGAATAATTTGAAAAGGAATGGTTAATGGACCATGAAAAATGTTGAATGAGTAAGAAGTCAACTTATATGGGATTCAAGTGTTATGGTAAATTTTAGGATGTTGAAATGCTTAAAAGTAATAAGGCTCTTTTGATGATGGGATTACATTAGAAGAATTTGTATAGTATGTGTAGCCCTGAAGTTTGATATATAAAAATTTTATTCAAGGATCAATTATCTTTTATTTTGTGAATATAGTTATAAAGAACCATTTGGGTTTACATGATCCTTGAATTTGAGGCTATTACAGGTTAATACATTTTGGGATGCAAAATGAAAGTTATTAGATAAACTTTTTGGTTAAATTATGTTATGTCTATATTTGATGAGTTTATCTCTTTTTTGGAAATTTTCTAAAATTATATAGTTTTTGAAAAAGGATGAAACACAGACCGCGTGACAACCCGTCGCATTGGATAAAGCTGTGGGAAACGAACCCACAACCAAAGTGCGATTGGGATTTATCTCCTACGATTAGACTACATGAAGTCCCTTGTTAGTATGACTAATGTTTTATAGTTAGATGATTTTATGATTCAATAATAAGTTGATTTTGGGTTATCTATAAAAATGATTTACCTATCATGTAGAATATGTGATTTGGATAATTACTTTTCAATATGAGACTTTAAAATTTACTGATGTTAGAGGGGATTCCCTCGGCCTACATTACTTTAGACCCCCTTAGATCCAGCCGCCTTTTCATGGGCTTGGTATTTTTCTTTTTTCTCGAAAAGAAAAATATACAATGATGATGATGATGATGATCTTGGAAGACTATTTAATTAAATCCTTATGAGATTTGGGATTCAATCTTTTTTTCGATTAATTCTGAATAATTTTAAGGATAATTGTTTATTTAATGGTCTTGGTTGAACATTGGGTATTATTTTATAAATTTTGGAGATTAAGAGTAGTTTTTATTTTTGAAAAAGATTATCCTTTTTGGGTATTATATGATCTCACAATAAAAATTTTGGTTTAAGTTGTAACGCCCCGACCCCCGTTACCCAGATTCGGTTCTTTATTACATAACATTGGCATGATCATAAAAGATCAAGTCTCAAAAGTCAAATTAGTTTAGTATCCTTGGAAACACTTGATATATATTCATAAGTCTTACGTTACAGTATAAAGTGAAAAAAATATAACACATCTTGTCTTCATATCCCCTTATAGATTCCCTGCAGGTCATTCATAGAATACTTCTTCACATCCTGGGAAAAATTAAACATTGAAAGGGGTGAGCTCAAATGCTCAGTAAGGATAACAATATAGTGGAAACTTTCATAAATAAACATAAAAATTTAAGACAATGTATAACTAAAATAGAAGCCTTTTAAATTTGAAATTCATCATAACATGGAAAAGATAAAATGAAATAATGCCATTTACTAATTCAAATGGATATTCTACTAATCGAATAATCACATGAAATATCAATAACCACTTTCATAATGATGGAATGAATAATGCCAGACTACCATAACCACGTAGCCAAGGCCTCATTACAGGACTAAGAATAAGATTTTCTAAAGGCCTCAAGCCAAAACACTAGATTGTGTAATGAGACCTACCGATGCATCGAGGATCTATAGCGGGCTCCACCCGTCACTTACTAAGTCCAATACATTCCACATATGAATAGGTTTAAACATAACATAAACATTTGTATTAAAAATAGCATACGAAATGTCAATACATTCCCCATAAAATATGAATGGTATAAAAATAACACATCCATAGTCAAACATATCACAAAACCTTCACCACAATATGGAAGGTTTGTATCATGATAAATCAATTTCAAAAAGAGTTTAAAACCAATTAATGGATTTTGACATAGATGAAAATGATTTGTAAATATCTTTGAGAGAAATACCCATTTTCCACGAAAATTTTTAAAAGTCACAAAATTTAGAAAAAGAGTCATTTAAAGACATTTTTGAATCAAATTGTCCCATACACTTTTGAAACTTTTGCAAGGAATTAATATTTTAAAAACATTCATGTCCATATAAATAAATCCTTCAAAACCATTTTGAAGTCATGGACATTAATGAGAAATATTTATAAGAATAAATATTTAAAACATTTGAAATGATGTTTTAGTAAAAAAAGTAACTTAAAATAATCCCTTTGAAAAATCTTTCATAAAATAATGGCCATGGATAATAAATATGTCCCGGTAGATACGTAAAAACAACCTCAAATAATAAAGAGATTTTGAAATTAACCCTTACCAATTTGGTAACTTATGAATCATACACCATATGAAAGAGGTATCATACAATGAATATTTAAATACACATAAATTAAAATGTATTAGATAAAGAATACAATTATGGGTAGTAAATACACCACACAAAAGATAATAGTGGCAATATGGCATGAATCTCACAGGAATAAGGAGTGAGATGAAAACCCCTTACCTAGTACTTTTCCTTGGTTGATGGTAGTTTAACATCTTGTATAATGGTGAAATATTTTTTATTAAATTATAAAAGAATCATATACATTAATATGATAACATATATGATCTTTTAACATTGCTTTATTAATGATATCTTAGTATTACCATCATTTCAGGTGTTAACAGATTCATTTTCCTTTATATTCATTGTTATGTGAGCCATATTTGTTATGGATGGGATGTATATTATTCACATAAAAAATTATATCAAGTCCTTAAACATTATTTTAAATCATTAAATGACAATTATACTTCAATGGAAATGATGGTGAATAAATCTCATCGTGTTCGTGGAGACGGTAGTCCGTCCGTACGCACAAGCGACAATATAAATATTTTGATATTAAAATAATATATAATTGGATTTTATATCATATATAAAGAATAATTATCATGTTATATTTATTATTTACATGAATTACACATCATTATTATACCCATCCAAATAATAATGTATTGAATAACAATTACACCACGACATGGAGATGGTAGGTCGTACGTACGCATGTATGGTGACATGTCATTCAAAGGATGGATAGAATATTGAATATGGTTGTAATATTTTTATAATAACATCATATTATATAGAATATACTGGATTTATTATTTTAGAATGGAAACAACAAAGGAAGAAGAAGTTCAAGAAGAAAGGAACTTCAAAAGGGGTGGTGAAAACATTACCACTTCTTCGGGTCCTTCCTTTTGATTAGATCAAAGGGGATCTTTAGGTTGGATTTTTGACAATATTAAGGCCTCTAGGATTAATTTAGGAAAGTTTATAGGGTATTTGGGTAGAGTTTGGCCGAACCAAAAGGCTTTGAAGGTATGATGAATTGGTTAGAAGTGGTGTCCTTTTATAAGGGGGAGGAGGGGCTCTTTAGGAAAAACTTAAAGTATTAATTTATAATAAATTAATATTCGGTTTTAATGTCTCCAAAAGTGTATTATTCAAAGTATAAGGTGGGTATGGGTCTAAATAATTTCAACCAATATATTTTAGACAGGTTTGGGTTATTATATTAACCTTATATTTTAGTTTTAACTCTTAGTTAATTAGTTTGACATTTACCATGTCACTTTGTATTTTATATTATATAGTTAATAAACATACTATATACATCCATGAGACCCACAAGTTGTCCATTAATGATAAAAATATCATTATATAAGTCCTTTGGCCGAACCTTATATTTTTAAGAATATAATATCCATTAATAATATAATATTTGTTTTAAAAACTCATTTATGTCAATTTTGACAATATTTAATAATTGATTTTGTTAAAGTCATAAAAACATTATTAATTAAAAACAAATTAATTTAAGCAATACTAACATGTAATATTAAGCAATAAAATTATTTTATGTAATCAATACTTTCAAATTATATTTATTTTAACATTTATAATACTAATTATTTCATTCTTTCATTAATAAGGAAAATACAACATCATTATTGTGTCAAAAATAAATTTAATTATTAAATGTCTAAAAATTATAAATAAAATACCATTATGTAGGAAATCTTTTTATCTTTCTAATTAATGTTTATAGTCGAAATGATAACATATATAACCCTATGTAAAAATTGTTTTTCTAAAAGATATATTCTTTTTTATTTTTTGTATTTACTTTACCTTAATTTATATAATGTGTCCTTATCACCTACGAGTGGCTCCATGGGGTCCCAAAATCGACCCAAATATGCCCATGGTAGGAAATGTATCAAACAATAGTGTTAGAACACGTTTCAGTGTAAATTAATATTAATATTATATTATTTTCTTACCCTTATTTACCGGATTTACACTTTAACCATAGTAAATAAAATATTTACCCATGTAATTATTTTAAATGTCTAAAAATAAGAGTTACCAATTTTCACAATTTGGACATCCGGATTGAAAATATGGAATCCATTTTTCTAAATTCGAAACACAAAAGTGGAAGAAATTAATTTAAAATTAATTCCGGTTGTCGAAACAAAAAACGTGTTTTTAACAAATAATAACAATCAAAAGATTGACACTTTCTTATGTCCAGTTTAAATATGAAATTATGTCTAATGACCAAAATTGGATTAAATGGTAAAATTATAATCCAAATATACTTTAAAATTACTAATATTCATAATTTATCAATATTAATTATTTATATTAAAAATGTTGTTTTCAGTTAAAATATAGTATTTTTTACTATTCACCCAAATATGAATGTTATCGTAAAAACACCAAAATGTTATTGAAATTAATTCTTATGTCCCGATTATAAAGAAGAAGTTTGTTTTTTCAAATTGAATATATGAAAGTCTCAAATATTGGAATTAAAATGGCTTCTCCAATAAAAGGCAGTAAAATTGCATTTTTTTAAAAAATACTTCTTTTATCTAAAAAAAATTTATTTGTTCTTACATTATGTATAAGAAACTCATAATATGGATTATAAAATTATAAGGTTTATATAAAGATCAAAATTCAGTTAATACCATTCATAACCTATTTTGAACGGCTTGTTTAGTATGTCAGGGTGCGCTAGAACTTAGTGTTGCGTGTAGTGAAAGTTATTGTATTAATTTGAAGAAATAACGTACTATGAAATCTTAGGGTGTTACATAAGTTGATGTCTAAATACAATGTAAATATATAGTTCATCTTTTTTGGATTTTGTGATTCTCTCCAAGTAGATTATAGTGCTTTTAATGTGAACAAATCATCCTCAATAATCATTATTTGGAGAAAATATGAGTTTGTGTTAGAATCTAATAAAGGATGAAAGTCAACATGACATGTAATTATGTTTACTTATTTTTTAGTTAAGATCATAAATAAATTCCTCAATCAAAAGTAACTTAAAAAAACGTTTTCTGTTTACTTTTCATACTAGGGAATCAATGACTGTTTAACCCATTACAAGTTTGTAATTTTCTGGTGGTTAACCTTCTCCTAATCATGTCTTCTACCACTCTCCATTAGAACTTGATGAGTTGTTTTCTCTTCCATATCCATGTTTTCCTACATTGAATCATAGTATAGGTTATCTCGGGTGACATTTGTACTTCACTTTCTTTCTTTTAATGTGATAGTTTTACTGACTCTTTTCGGATGAGGGACTTTTAATAAACTTTTGAAGCCCTATTTTAAAATTGTGAGGATTCAATTTCCTAAAGGGGGAAGGATATAACATCCCTGGAAAATAAAGAAGATGAAATTTTAATATTTATTAATATTGGTGAATTAAATATTATTTTACTTTATAGGGGTTTCAATGTTTGATAGCGTACCTGATACACAACAACATGTTTCTTTAAAATCTTATGATGCACACTAATAATTTAATAATATTATATTAAATGGTAGTTAACTCCTAGCCGTTTTATTGACGGGAATGAACAAAACTAACTACAATAAGATTATACATGTTTGTTAAATATATTTACATTTATCCAAAAAATGTTAGAGGGTTAAAATGTGAATGGATCTAATTTTAAGCGTAATTTACATTAAAAGGTCGATTTACCACCTTTTAATGTAGAACCTTCCTTAATTATAGTTTTGGTCACATTAATACATTATATATGACCAAATTAAATGCTTCTTTATAATGGGTACATAAAAATTTACTTTGTGTAAATTTTTGGAATTTTTCCGATAAAGTTCATTTTTTTAATGAATAGTGAAAAATATTGTATTTTAATTCAAAACTGCATTTTAATAAAATTTATTTATATGGTTATGTTATATTTTTAATTCTTTATAAAATGTAATTAGAATATATTTTTACCATTTAATCTAGTTTTGGTCATTGGAATTAATTTCACTTTGAATTTGGATAAAAACAAGTGTCAATCTTTTGATAGTTATTGTTTCTTAAAAACACGCTATTAGTTTTAACAACGTGAATTAATTTTAAATTAATTAATGAAACATCTATGTTTAGAATTTGGAAAAATAAAAATAATTTTTTAATTCATAATATCATATAATTCTTAGGCTGAATTTTTGGTATTTTTTTGAAAAACATCAACTTTTGATGAATAGTGAAACCACATAGTAGCAGTTAAAAAAACTAACTTTCTCATTTAAATGAAATTTTACTGCTTCTATGAATTGAATTTCAAAAATATGACATACATGGTTGTTATTAGTATGTAAAATGTGGTTCAATAAGATGAAAATATTTTTTGGTGAATAGTAACTTTTGACTTTTACTTACGGCGGTTAAAGGAAAATATAGTAATTCAAGGTAAAAATAATATTATAATAATTCAAAATTATATTAACTCTTTTAAAAACATTTTTGGGTGAGTCATTTACGACCATGGGAATATTTGGATCGATTTTGGGTCCCCATTGAGCCACTTGTGAGTGATAATGACAATTTAGATTAATTAACTTAAAGTGAAGGCAATAATGACAAAAGAAAATATCTTTTATTAAATTAATTTTTTCAATGGGTTATATAAATTATCTTTTTTACTATAAATATTCATAGGACAGATAAAACTATTTCCTATATCATGGTAGTTTTTTTATAATTTTTAGACATCAAATATTTTAAATTATTTGTGACATAATAATGACGCAGTATTTACCTCATTAATAAATAATTTAAATAAAAAAGATTATAAATATAAAAATAACATAAAAAACTTGCACAATTTTTATTGGATGATTTTTTAGACTGTGAGTCATATTATATTCTAATGTAAATAGTTTTGGACCTTTAGGAACCAAATATCATTATATAATAAAATAATATTATCATACATTCCTAAAGAGCCCCTCCCCGATCTTATAAAAAACCCTCACTTCTAACAAATTCCTCAAACCACTCAAGCCTTTTGTCTCATCCAAACTTGGCCCAATTACACTCCTTACATAACTCTCTTCCACATATAATCCTTACCTTAGGCATAAGTCACCTCAAGAAGTCATTTTGGTTCAAACAAAAAGAAGTTATCCAAAATTAAGGGAAACCATTTCTCTTAACTTCTTCTTTTTTATTTTACATCTCCAAACCCTAAAATATTTTTATTATTTTATTTTATAACAAAACCGGTATCCTAAATATACTAGGATGTTGTAATTAAAAGGATTATAACTACACTTACACGAACCTCCATCTAATGGTTGAATAACATAATGTTTCTCTAGATGGAAAACTAACGCCTCACAATACGATGATTGTTCAACTACCTACTACCACCTCTCATGGTGGCCATAATTATGGTACTATATTTATATATTATTTTTATTATTTTTATGTTTTAGTTATGATTATGTATTTTCCATTTATACCATTCCTTTTTGGTTTCCATTATGGGTAAACGCGATAATTTCATTTGAGGAAGTGCGGACTACCGCCCCTCAAAGTGATATGACTCTTTAATACCATATGAGGGATGTTAAAAATATGGAGTTAATGATATTATATATGATATTATACTGGAATTATAATATACCTCTGTATCAGTATGTTTTAATTCCATTGATATAATAAAAATAACTGAAAGTAGCATTCATGCGTACGTATGACTTACCGTCTCTGTGAACGGTGCATTTCATTTTTACCCCCTAATGTTATGTACTATTATAAATAAATAAATATATATACTGGATAAATATGATATATATGATATCTAAATAATTAATTTCATTCTGGATATAATGGACTATGGAACACATGGATAACTTGTAAATATAAGGTGTTCACTTTTTTCTCAAGTATCAAATATCGACAAAAAGAACGTTATTAACTTAAATGTCTATATAATGTTTATAACATGGTAATAAGTGATATAAAAATGAATAATAAACTTAAAAAAGGTTCTTAAGAAAATAGAAATTAACTTTAGTTTATTATTCATGAATAACAAGGAACAAACGAGTCAAGTCAGACACGAGGTAATGGATTTTTTATCTCACTTTTAATTCCATGAGATTTCCATTGTTCGCCACTTATTTATTGCATGTGGTGTATTATTTAATATAGTTTGATATATATTATCATGATTAACTTTATATTAATGGTATTCTATGATTCATTTGACGGTTATTAACTTTTGGGTAATACGACTCTATTGATTAGAACGGAGTAATTGTTTTTCATCTCACTTTTTATTCCTGTGAGATTCATGCTATATTTTCCACTATTTCTTTTTTGTGTAGTGTATGTAATGACCATAATTGTACTATTTTTGTAATATATTTTCATTTATGGGTATTTAAATATTCATTTTATGATCCTTCTTTCATATGGCGTATGTATCGTAAGTTACCCAATCGGTAAGGGATCCTTTCAACCTCCCTTTTTTAAAAGACTTATATTTGTTATGCCTTTTAATTTACATCTTATTATGTTGGGATATCTTATTATATATCTTTTTTGATGTAAATTTTATGTCCAAGTGACCAGATACCAGTTTTTCTCTCAGCAACTCATTTTTTGAATTTTTATATAATGACGTTAGGCTGTCGAATTTTTGCAAGGGAACTTCCTAACTTAATTTCAATTCTTGGGGTTAAAATTGTACTTCTTGAATATGTCGTCCTTTGAATATGTGTGAATGACCTCTGATTGTTTTACACATAGTATCCACCTATATTGGGTCTATTCTTATTTTTCACAAAGAATTATGTAATCGATTTATCCTTAATCAAATGATATCATCTTTATAAGGGATTTCGTATCAATTTACATTCCATTAAGACTTAATTGTTGTTATGCACCAATTCACATTGATATTGTGTATATACTGTCCTTTGGAAAATTATATCATGAATACCTTTATTATCAAGATAATATAATGTTATGATTAAATTTTATACCTCAATTATTGGTGTTCAAGATTCTATCATTTTGTTAAAAAAAATAACTAAAATATCATTTTAAATGTTTTAAAGATGTATTATTCTATGTATTTATCTTTAATGTACATGTTTTGAAAAATTATTTTGAGTATTTATTTATATGGAAATTAATGTTTTAAAATTATAATTCCATTAAATGATTCAATGTGGTATGGGACACATTGATTCAAAAAACTCTATTTAAATGGTTTATGAAAATAGATTGATTATTTAAATATCTTGAAATTACTTCTTGTGATTTAAAATGAAATGTTATTAATGAAATGTTTATATTTTAAATATTTTATGTGATATAATGGTACTCGAACTTTTTATTGGTGGTTACGTGATAAACCATATGACGGGTGGTGTCGTGATAAACTAGGATGTGGGGTTACATTAAAACCTCCAATGCATTGGATATCGAAGTTAGCCGTATGGCTATTTCATTTAGTGATATGTGTGGAAGTAGAACGTATGGTTATTCCATTTAAGTATATTTTTGTCCCAAGTTACCTTTGTATGTTAGGTGTTCTTGATATGGGTTTTATGGAAATATATTGGTTTGAAAATGGTATGTATTGGTCTTTTATTAAATGAAGAGTATTTACTACTTATTAAAGGTGAAAAGTATTACTTATGATAAAGTATTAATGGTTTACTTGTTGTTTTGAAAAACTAATAGATTTCCTTCTTTGTGTATCCCTTACTGGGGTTTTTATTCTCAACCCAATTTTTGAAATGTTTTTCATAGGATAGAAAGATGAATACAGTCAAGGATGAGATCAAGGAAAAGTCATGCTGTCTAAAACATAGAACTAGACATGTCTCTTTTTTAAGAGTTTTTATTTTATGAAAAAAATGGAAACTATGTAGAATAATATTCTTTTTAATCTTTTGAGATGTAATTTTTATGTATTAATTCTCTAAAACACTAAACCTGAAAAGATACTTAATGTGAATTATTCATTTAATTCAATATTATGTAATGTTTAAGGATGGGTCCATATACCAGAAGCTGTATCTAATCCACAATATATAGAAAAATATATATTTCATTTGATAAAAATTTCACCTGAAGCTTCCTTTTACTTCTTAGGATGGGTGGAATTATTTTTCTAGTGACCCTTCTTGCAACTTGTGAAACAAACAGATTCTTGTGCCCTTGCCTCCCAATTGATCGTTCTTTTCTTGGAAGGGCATGATGATGCTTTGGGATTAAATCTATTCTCCTTGCCTTTCCACTTATTCACTATAAAGAAAAAAGTCATTCCACACATCAAATCTTTGTCCACATGGATAATGAAAATAATATGATTAGATACAGACTTCTAAATGTTGTTCATATTGAAATTAACAACAAAGCTTGAGAAGATATGAGGGTGTGATGCAAGAATGAGATCGATACCCAGTTTTTCGGGGAATTTAAACCATAGGACCTCCAGGTGCTCAATGTAGAGAGTGATCTTGACTATGTGAGGCCTATATGGGGATCCCTCTCCAAGAATACTAAGAAAGAGTAACTTAGAAATATGAAACTATTCTTGTCTTTATTTCTCATAGTAAATACCATAGGGGTTCTCGAGCATGATATAGGCATCAATGTTTTTATGAGACTTCATGAGCTCACAAGACATTGATGATAACATAAAACTTTGAACATCAACCACATTGTTTATATGTTTATAATTGACTACGAACTCTTCTTCCCTGGCCTCTTAGGTATGCAGTTGAAGTAATACTGACTCCAATACATAAGAATTTTTTTCTTGGTGTAGAATAACCCAAAGGTATCTAAACCATTACTGGAAGTTACTGTCGGTGAGGATGTTGTCTTTATCTATAATTGACTGTAGGGATAGTGTGGTTGAGGATATTTTCATTTTATTCTACTATTAAAATAGAAGATTATTAGTTGACGAGCTTGTAATTTTAGAACATTCTTGATTTCATTTTATGAGGAATAATAAATTATTTTTATTAAGTCTCCTACTATTTTATCAAGTCACAATATCCCCCACCATTGAACTCGAAATGTCCAGTTGTCATGAAATTATAGTGGAAAGGATCCACATTCTCATTTTCATAACCCCTGAAAGGTTTGTTCATGCTATTTGAAAGTATTTAGGATAGCATGTGTTTCCAACTGCATGCTTGCATCTCTTTGATCCATTGAGTGGACTCCCCAATCAATAAATCCTGACATAGATTTCCTCAACACAGGCCTCCAATATTACAAAAAGTATAAAAAGGGATACACCTGCTGATGTAATATATTCAAGTAAACTCAAAACCTTTAATACGGGCTTCCTATTTAAAATTATGTTTCCAAATAATGGTTGGTCAAACACATAGTCTTATTGAGTCTTTCCCCTAATCATGTATTGAAAGGCTTAGGCTGACATAATATTTTGTTGTTGTATTTTTATCTATTATGTGTAAATTTCCTTATTATCTTTATCAAATACTTTTTAATATTAAGTGGAAGTTACATAAGTGATAAACCATTTATTGATAATATTTACGCACAAGCTTGTTATATTTTACTTCCATATTTCATGCTTGTTAGTACATTAATTATTTGATCGTGACACCACATCCATAATTAAAATCCATGCAACTGATAGAAATAAAATAATGTAAAGGGCATGATCAGGAGATTTTTTTATAATGGTTAGTTTATCTAGTAGTTGATAGACTAACCCTAACCAAGGAGAGAAACACCTTTGTGTTTAGAGCTTTCCACCTTTCCACCATTATACCTCTTTGGATGGTTTCACCTCAAATCCTTATTTGGACCAACTCCACATGCTTTGGAGCTCTATCTACTACATATTATTTTTAATCTCACACATAGGGCAAGGGTAGAAATGGGATTACATAAAAGTATCAATGGTAATGCATGCCTTACATATTAATGAGGAGATATGTCTTGCATGCCAGAAATTAATATAATAACTAAATTAAAAGGAAAACAACCACATAAAAAGGTCCCAAACTAAATTATTATCACCCACATATATGTAATGAGTTACACATATAATAAAACTAGCATTCAATTTCTTAGGCATTCTTATTTAGATAAAATGTGCTTGAATCGATTAATTATTATCTTTAATTAATAAACCCTTTTATCTTAATCCTTTTCTGAATTTCCTTGAGATTCTAATCCTAGTACCTAAATGCACCTTGGAGGTATCCCGATGAATTTATGTTCAAATATACCCAATATGTATAATATTTTCATACTATTTTACTCTTATGACATATGTCATGCATGTTGTTTAAATACATAGAGTATCAACTTGTAGTATGATTTATACATGATATTTAGTTCTAAACAATACAAAATCATTTGTTTTCTTTTTTTAATTTTGTAATGTACACGACATGAATTTCTCACTACACATCATGTACAACATTCACCATCTATCCTGAAGTGCATGCCTAGGGACTCGGTGGGTGAAGCGTACTTCTGAAATTTCAGATTACATAGAGTGTACAATGGGATACATGCCATGTTGTCTCCATGTTACATGGTTACCTGTTGGCTTATCCAAGTATGTTATACATGGTTTAGCCCCCAAACCGAAGAGACTATCTATCATGTGCAGTGGGCCACATGGAGTGTAATTTGGTAAGTGTGTGCCTATCTATCCCAGTCAACAAGCAGTATAGAATTAACTATACCGCATGAAATAAATGCACAGAGCTTGTGTAACTGCTGAATTACTCTAGATGAAAAGAACATGAATACACGATGTGTTTTCCAGATTACATGGCGTGTATGGAAGAGAACACATCGGGTAAGTCCGAACACACGGTGTGTACTTTCGTGTCACTTGGGATGAATCTTCAGTGCTTCCTGATGAGTTCCCCTTTTTAATTTTAACCAAAAAATCATTTGTTTCTGTTGAAATATGTAAGAAAGGAAAAGAGGGGGAATATATCTCAAAATACATATTACAAGACCAATTAACCATGAATTGAAAAACTAAATTATTAAACCTTAAATCATCAATGAGTTATTAAAATAATTATAAACTATGATGGAATCACTTTGATACCACTTGGAGGTTGTGTGTGTAGTAGAAGCGTGGTTAGGTCGGTGCCCAAAAATAATTGTTACCATGATCAATGATTATTTCGGGATCAATATTAAGATGAACGCCAATATTCATGGAATAGAATCAAAGATCTTGAAAAAGAAGGAAGTGGTCCAATGCCTTTATAGAGTATCTTTCAAATCATGTTTATAACTATGTTGAATTTAATTTCTAAAGAAATAAAATAACTGGTTCTTCGGTACTTTCTTCATAAGTGATATCGATTATTTGAGATGAACCGTTTGGATTATCTCATTGCACTTACGAGGATCCAAACTAGAATCCCTTAAGCGATGATCGACACGTACTCCAGTGGTAGCTGCTTTATTCCACTCTCTTTCCAGGTTCTAGCGAGGCAAAGCGAATGTCTTGCATTGATCGATCTTGATCGCATAGTCTTTAATCATGAAGAATGCCTCTCATTCATGAGATGGAGAGATGAAAGGAGTTGAGATAAAATTTCTGACCGAGAATTTCTCTTTTGTCGCTGGTTTCCCATACATGGAAAAATAGACGTACATGTATATTTATTGTCATGAGGATTCTGTTATAATATTTAATTGTGTAACAACAATTAAATTCATTCATAACATTAGAAAAAACCCATCTCTCTTAATAAAAATAATCATGTCATTAGTTATGGTGCACAAACTTGCACAAAACTGAATCATAAATGAAATCCCATGCCACATAATTAAAAAACCATTGTTATTATTTTGTTTTGTTCCAACTAGTAAAATAATTATTTACCGTCTTGAAAATAATTATTTTACTATCGGACGATCCTTGGTCCTCTCAAACTCAAATTTAATTTTTTGAACACCTGAATAAACAAATAAATAATTTATTATCAATGATGAATAATTTTATTTAAAAACTAGTATGTATTTATTAAATATTCAATAACATAAATAAATATATTTTTATTCACAATCCCATGAATAAATATTTATTCAATTTTTTTAATAATTTTAACTTGAGTAAAATTATTCCACTATCTTGATAATAATATTTTTACTTTAATTAAATTCAAATAGAATTTAACCGAGACCACAAGAAACACTCAGTGTGTAAACCTCTAGGATTATTTCTCATTGGAATTAAATAGGATTGCCTAATATCTTAGAGTACTGTCTAGAAATAAGTCAAGGCACCGAAGGGAATGAACTTAAAGTCCTAACAATGAAATCTACATTCGAATGATAACTGTGTAATATAATCCCTTTTCCTCGATATCTCGTCAATATTTTCTAATGATTGCATCATCAATTTTTGTCTTGATATGCCGTTCTTTGACTACCTGAAATAAACTCATCATTACACCATGACCTTGAAATTTCATGAAACAGTTCTATTTCAATCCAAGGGCTGAGATATCAATTTCAATAAATGGAAGGGACAAATGTTTCCTTGACTTATCCATCAATAACACGTCATTTGTGACACAACCAATGTACCATACATCCTACCAAATGTCTGCATGATAGTTTTCATCAGTATTTCAAACTATGTGTGTCATGAAATGTATCAATGATAATATTAAAGTCTAAAGATCATTACACATGCTTGTAGATAGGAATATCTGATGACAGCAAAACATACAGAATTCTTATTGGTGGGACTGTACTCATAATCTCTTATATTTGAGATTACCAAGTGAGAACTTCATGAGAATAAGTATCATCTTCTTACGAGTACTCACTCCTGATGCTCTGTATACTATGTGTCCCATTATAGTATATCATCCAACCACATATCTATTTTGAGTATATTTTCATAGAACATAAAGGTTATCATCAATGAAAGGAACTTCTTTGTCCTTGTAAATGTGACAAATAATATCGAGCATTATTATAATATAGTCATGAAAAATAATGGAAAATATGTAATTAGATGTTTAATATTTAAATATATTTAATATTCATGTAATCAAAGTACAAAAAGTTAGTTCTAGGACACAAACTCTTATAGTAGATACATTTTATATAAATAGTGCATAAAATGTGTTATTCCTACATGGAATATTTTAAGATCCTAGTACACTGTGTGAAGGGAGTACATTCTATGTAAGGGTTACATTCTCAGTAATGTTAAAAATCGGGTTTTTAATAAAATGGTTATTGGTTTTTTGGCATATCCAGACAAAGTGGATTACCCTATGTGTAAATGGTTTACATGCCAATTAAATGACATGATTTAGGGATTTACAAAAATTCACTACAACTATATTATTCAATCATCCTCATCCTTCAAACCTCTCAATATAGATATCTTCTTTAGGGATATTAGGGGCCTCCATTCATTTCTAATGTCTTCATTCAACAATTTATCTCCATTTTCTTTTCGATGAATCTATATGGTTTAGTATTACTTTATAATTACTTTTTCCCTTTTTATCTTGGTTTCATTGTTTCATTGAATTATCTGATCAATTGATCTATGGTGTTGACTCTTTGTTATTTGATTATAGTTATGTTGAGAGATCTTGTTCTTAGGGAAAATCCTAATTATTTGTGGGGTGGATGGTGTGTGTTATTAAAGTATGTTTTGTTTAATCTTCTCTACTGACCCCTTTGTTACATTGAATTAATTATATGATGTGTGTATTGGTTCTTGGGAATCTGTTGTCATTATGTGTTCTCCCTTGTTGGGGTCCCCATTTTTGAGAAAGTACAACCTCAGTTTTAATATAGGTGGTTCTGTCACTAGTCTATGGTGGTGAATTTAATTACTATGGTTATTTTATAGATTTTTTAATAAATTAAATGATATGATTAACTAACTGGATTTGTGTGTGTAGAAATGGGTTTTCATAAAATATTGTTTTCCCCTAGTTTTGGGAAAATGAAAACGGGTTTTCAAAGCCTTGTGAAAAGTTTTTCTGAAATGGTTTTCCAAATTGGAAAGGAGGAAAATTAATTTATTGTAATGGTTTGGAAAATAGAACACATGGTAATACTTGGGTACATAGAGTGGAATTTTTAGAAATTGGTCTTGAACACTATCAAGTGTCTTTCACAGGGGGCATTCCTCCATTCCCATGCCATTTTTTCTAGGGACTTGTTTGACCTATTGGGGAGTTCACTTTATCGGATGTACCATGTATCTCTAGAAACAATTCATATTTATAGTATCTTTATGAGTTTTAGATTTTCTATTTAAGGTAAGTGTTTCATAGCTATCCAAACATATTGTGATCCATGGGATGATGTTACAAGATCTTTTGGATGATTTGGGACGTTTGGTTTGTGCTGTTTTGATCATACATACATGGATTTGATAAAATATTTTATACCTTATTTGGTCAATTTTGATATATCTCATTTGATATATGGATATGGATTTTAAACTGATTTACTTTTTTTATTTGAAAATGTGGAAAAGGGTAAATTAATGTGTTTTAAATGATTTTGATATAAAGTGGTTAAACAGTTATCATACCTCATTTTAATTAATATTGATCATGCTTGGATTATTATACATTGGCATGTTAAGGAACAACAGGGGGAAACCCTACATATCATGTAAAATCACACCTTTCACACCCCTTTGGCACTACACAGACCTAATTATATTTTTTGATGAATTGAAAGGTAAGGCACTATAGTGATTGTGATACATTTTGGATCATTTAGTTTTTGGCTAGTTATTGGTGATATGGTGGGAGTTTTCCAACACAATCACATGAAGCTATTAGAGCAGTTTTTTTAATGTTTTCATCCTTTATAGTTGGACTGGTATCTTGGGGATTATTGTTATTGCCATTTCAGATGCATCATCTCTACTATTGTTTTCCTATTGCGTAATGTATTTTTTACATTCTATAGTTTCTCTTTTATATGTATATATATATATATTCTAAATTTCTTCTTTATGTTTTGTGAAATCAATCCCAATGAATTTTTATTGATTATAAGGTGTTAGTCATCATCCAATACGGATTAGTAATGACCTTCGTGTATGTGGAAGATCATGTCATCTTATAATATCATGATCATATCTGGGTTATTACGTTATATTTGAATCATAATCAATATAAAAATTAATATTGTAAAATTGAAAAATGAAATTTTATTTCTTACCATAATAAAATAAATGTAATGATAAACCGTCTAGAGTAATATAGTGAATGGTAATAAAATTGTACATACTCAATAAAATTGATCATAAAACATCCAAATAAACAATAATTATGACTAAAATACAACGTTCCCCCAGTATATCATATATATAATAATGGATAGATGACATTTATTAATATAAATACGATAAAATGTCATTAAATGTTTTAGTTAAAATATCCTTTTCACGATAGAAATATTTTATTTATAAGATAAAAAAATATTTTAAAAATATTTTTATTTAAATAAAACATTTGAAAAAATTTACAATATGCTTCATAATTTTTAGTGTCAATGAATATGAAAAATTATTACCATTCTATAAATATTAAAAAAATATTTCATTCACAATTTCATTAAAATCCAATCATTCCTTGTAAAAAAAATGACATAATTAATTGTTTTAAATAAATAACAAAACAAAATGGGAAAAAATTCTTTATTAAATCATTTTAAAAATGTTAATTATTTAGAAAACACTTTTAGAAAAAATTAATTTTGATGGAAAAATGATTTTTGACCCAAGAGAGAAATAATGTTCGATTTTCTTGAAAACAATTTATCAATAATTATAAGCACCAAAGAGTGTTAAAATGGTGATATTACATTAAAAAATTAATGAATAACTTCATGATAATAAAATAGATTTATTTTAGGATAAAAATATCACATAATAACCCTAATGGATACTTAAAAAAATAATCCTGAATAATGATCATATTGTGAAATAAACTTTTACCACTTTGGTAAATTTTGAATCATGAGACCCATGAATGAAATAAATTAAAATGACACATTAAATACCATGAATATAAATTATATAATGTTATTACTTATTAAAATGTGTAGTATATACACCACATAATTGAATAATTCATTAATATGTCTTATGTCTAATTGAAGTGAAAGTGAGTTGAGAAACACTTACCTCACATTTGGATTCCTTTGTAAGTCTTTAAACATACATATAATAAATATGGTTTTATTATAAAAATATTTAATAAATTTAATCATATATATAATACTATATAGTATTTAGTTATAGTATTTAATCTACTACTAATTAGTAATTATTTGTTAGAATCCATGTTTTGGGTCATAATTTCTTTATTTTTCATGTATGTTTTAGGTCAGTATTTTTGGTCCTTTTCATTTTACCATGGTTTAATAATCTACATAATTTTAAATATGATATAAATAAAATATATATTCATTATATATGAATTTATATTAATCAATTAATGTTTTATATTGAAAATGGATTACACCATTCATGGAGATGGTAAGCCATACGTACACCTCATCATTATTTCCATTTCTCTCTATGGACGGAATGAAATGAAAATAAATATTGTTTAATATTTCTAGGATTATTTTTATTTCTCATAAATCATATATATTAATCACATACATCCTTATTACCATCCATGTAAAAACAAAATGAATATCATTTTAGATCTGTATGTGGAGTTGGTAGTCCACATGTATACAAAAGAGAAGGTAGGTTTTCCATCAGATTACAAGGGAAGAAGTTAGATGTGATATTATATTTATAGAAGAAATTTTATGTTATAAATATCAAATATATTCATTAATTTAACTTTACTGACTTATTTATAAAGTTTAAGTGAAAAATGAAGCACATCTCTTCGTAAGTCGGTAGTCTGATTTACTCATGAGCGACGTTACCACATCTCTCATAGAATATAATGTAAATAGTTATATTTGATATAATAAATTCATAAGTATAATAATGGAATAAAATAAAATAATTTTTTCATCCACCTTATATCAATTCTTGATTGTTGGAGGTGGAAAATGAATAACATCAATTCGTGAGGCAGTAGTCTGCCATACACACGATTGACTATTTCATTTCCCATTTAATGGAAGTAGAGAAGGATTTTTTTTATTACATTAGAATAATAATATATTAGTTTATAGTATATATATTTTTATTATATTATAATAGTTAAATATCTTTTTATTGATTTGGAAGAAGAAATAAAACAAATACACATGTTTAGTAATTTTACATCTTCTTTAGAGAGCCTCTTTAGGATTATAATTAATACCTTATTAAGATAGAATCATAATAAAAAAAATTCCTGTAGGATGTGTCTAGGTAATTAAAGAAGGTATTGGGGTATTTAATCCCAACCCAAATTGTTTTTTATGTGTGAAGATATGTGAAGGGAGGGTTAGCCTTTTATTAGTGAGAGAGTGGAAACATATGGAATTTTTGAAAATTTGATGTGATACCCACATTTGTATCTTTCCAAAAGCCTAAAAACTAATTATTATTAATACATATAGGTTATAATATCTAAATATTACAATTTAATGGGTTTTGGGGATGTTTTAGAGAATTTAACCATTATATTCTATGTTTACCGAAAGTAAACCCAATTTTACCTTAATCAGGATAATTAATTTTAACTTTTCTCACAATTAAATCTGGCAGAGAATTAACATGATATTATTAAATAATATTAATTATGATAATAAAAAATATGGAATCCATTTTTCAAAATTTAATTAAAATAAGTGAAAGGATTCAATTTAACAGTAAACCATAGATGCTGTGATAGAGAGATTTTCTAAAGAGAAAATTCTCATAAGTATATAATGTTTTGTTATCAAAATTTATATATGAAATTGATTCCAAATAACTAGATTAGTTACATTTCAATAAAATTTATCAAATTTCATTTAAAAATAATTTAAAAAATAATTTAAAAAATAATTTAAGGTTTTAAATAAGTTTAACCAAAAGGAATATATTTATAAATGTTGAATTTTTTCCTAATTCATAAAAAAACGTAATCTTTTCAGAAAAATGAAAAAAATTACCCAATGTAATTTCTAAATTTATTTTTGAAAAATTAAGTTTATTTTTAAATTTTTTTTTCTAAAAGTGGAAAAAATAACTATTAATACTATATGCAG
Source organism: Viscum album (assembly GCA_963277665.1). Classification (NCBI taxonomy): domain Eukaryota; kingdom Viridiplantae; phylum Streptophyta; class Magnoliopsida; order Santalales; family Viscaceae; genus Viscum; species Viscum album. Next base: position 677,011,700 of record OY728123.1, read on the forward strand.
GGAATGACTAATATGCCTTTTAGAATAATACAGTTTGTTAGAAAAAAATTCATTATATTTAAAATGGTTATTATATTATTTATAGTCAATAAAAAATCCTTGATATAATTTTATACTTGTTTAAATAATATACTTTTTATAATTTAGTTATTATTATTCATACCATCCAAGTAAATATATATAGACTAGAATGGTCATGTTTAAAAAATAATATGTTAATAGTGTATCGCATTTCTTTTAATACCGACATTGTGACAATTAAAAGATATCAGAGATATTGAATTTAATGAAATACATCATAAATTGTTAGTTTTTTATATTCTATTATTCAATTTTTTTTATTTTTCATACATGCTATCGACTATGTAGTTCCTCTTTTTAAAATATTGGGGTGTTACATTCTACCCCTTAAATAAATTGAAACCTAAAAATTTAATAATGATCATTTTTTAACCGTTTTTGAAATTTAAAAATTCCTTTGTTGGATTCCCACATCATAAAAGTGGGTAATAAAACAACATATTAATAATTGGGAATAATAATTATAAATTTCAACCACACATAAAATTATTAGGTTTCTAATTTTGAGAACATTGGTAGGAAATGAAAACATGGACATGAAAGAGAATAATAACACTTATGGACTAATCGAGAGTGATAGAGAATATGTTCATGATAAATTTAACTTCAAAAAAACCATAAATCTATGATGTGTTAAAATACCACTAATTTATAAAAAAATAAAGTAACAGGAAAATATTATTTTCTCAAGAACTTTTTCATAATGTTTTAGGATTTTATTAACATTATGATATAGAACACTGAAGAAAAACTAATAATTTCTTACTATGGTTCTTAATTCACTTTGTACTTCACCTTTTACTCCAAGAAATGAATATCAAATAGGAATTTTTTGTTCTTAAAGCACTAAAACAAACATTTAACATACCATTGAAAAAATAAAATAATGAAAAGTAATTCCTCCTATATCAAGATATTTCCCAGCACTGAAATATTTATCACATGTTATCCAATAACAACAAATATTAAATATAATCTATTTCTTAAAATGATAACCTTAAGACTTATCAAAATTATGTCTGACAAAATTAAATGTCCAAAAACATAGATTGAAGGTGATTAAATAAAAATTATATTCCCCAAATAATATAAGTATGATCTTAATGTAACATTAAGAATTTTTTTAAAACCATTATCACCATAAAAATTAATATAACCATCATGCATCCAATAAAAAAATCTATGGGTTTTTAATATATTCCATACATTTAAGCATGCAGTAAATTCCATCAAACATAACATAAATCTCTCTAAAAATTCAAGATTAATAATAATATATAATAAATATATTTTTACTATTATTATCTGAATACTAACCACATATTAAGGGTTATATCCCTCAATCATGTGTTTTCCCAAAAGATCAACATTCCTCAGAATCGTTTTTATTTTTTATCTATAATACTTATCATACACTTTAGGATCCTAAAGTAAAAGGTACTGTAGTACTATCTGTATACATTTAATGATCCATATAATGAGAATAAAATGTATTAAATACTTATACCACATATTTCTTGATTCTAAATGAAATAAATTTAATAATTCAACTTTAGAGATATCAATAAGATAATCTTGACCTTGATACCTTAGGTTATTTTTGGGCATATTGTTTTGATGCTTAGGATATTCACTTGTGTAGTGATCCATATCCATAAAAATGAATCATCAATCATTGGAAAATTATTTCTTTCAACTAAAATAACAAGAATGGTTTTCTTTCTCTCAACACTCATAGAAAACTCATCTATCCTTTAAGAATGTAAAATAGTGTTTATTTATACAATTACTACATGTGGGAAAATTTAACATTCCATTATTACCTTTATTAATCATTTTATCTATCATCCCCTACTACTTTTTCATTCTTTTGAAACCATAATATTTGGATAATTCTTTCTCTCTCTTGATAGAACATGATACCTTGTGCTCTAATGTCACGAACTAGTCTGAGTCGACCCTAAAACGGTCACCCAGGCCAGCACGCGACATGTCCTGAGAGGCATTCCCGATCCTGCTGGGATGTAAAAAAGCACAAAGGGAATAAATAGAGTACACAAGGGAATGATTTCACCCATATATGTACAATCAAACAAACAACGGAAAGAAATCGATAGCCCAAAATACATTTATATAAAAATTGAACTGAACATTATTTGTTCAAGAAACTGAAAGTACAACTAAGCCAACAACTCAACCGACCAATCCTGATTTCCAAAAAAATACATGTGACCCTGCCGGTCAATCTGCAAATGAATGATCACACATCTCCCTAGGCAATCGAATTCAAGACGAAACCTGTACAAGGGATAAAAACAGAATAAGACTATAGGCGTGAGTATTAAAACTCAGTAGGTTAGCCCGATATTCATTTCCCAATGCACATCATTTAAAATAAAAGATTCATAAATTTCATGTTTTAAATAAAATTATAATGTTATTTCTTCCAAATGCGGTCCCATGCTATAAAACATTTACCAGAAAATATGTGCATGTTTTATAAACAAGAATTCTAGTAATAACTTTCAAAGCGGTGCAACATTAAAATGAAAATATTTTTCAAGAGGGATACATTAAATAATTTTAACTTTTAAATAAATCACACACACTACTGAATTTACCAACCAAACACACCATATACCGACGGTGAGTACAAAATATCTAATGAGCACAAGTCATGGGAACACCCTAAGGCACTAGTCAGTTGTGAGCCCCAGGTACATCATATCTCGGTGAAAGTAACCATAATAAAAATCTGTTCTCGTGCACAAATGCCACTTGTAGGGATGATACCCATAACCTAGTGGTCCCCCAACAACATCATCATAATATTTTAGTTAGTGTTTTCATCGTCAAACATTCTATGTGAAATAGGGTCCAAACCCCACCGGATCACTAGCATACAAGTACATGTCCGCCCACCAAGATACCCGAGATTCCCTTTAGTGCTCAATAAAAGTACACATATTATCAAAAACAATTCACATAAAAATTCCATTCCCAATCCATAAACGCACAAATAGCCCAAAAACATTCTTCACATTTCTTTCACAAATCAACAAACCACTAAATATTTTCGTAAAACAATTTCAAGGAGTGTATTGAGGCTTTTCACACAAAACTCATTCAAAAACACTATTTAAATTAAAAAAAGAGATCAAAACCATACCAAAACATATTTGGATGCCCTAAAAACATTTAATAAAATTATTTAATGGACAATAAAACAATCTCAATTGACACAAATTTGTATATACAAGTAAAATACTCATTCTTCTTTTTTAGGAAAGGCCAAACGAGCTTTTAAAATTTTTCTCAAAACTAAAATTTGAAAAATTTGTGAATTTAAATTTTATTAAGAAAGTTTGTACAAACAATTTAAAGAATAAAAAATCATTCATAAATCCCTTAAAACACTTAGGTGACATATTCAAAACACAACCACTTTTATAAGAATGTGAAACATGCCATTTTCTGGTAACTCGGGCCAAAAAATGTTGTTAGCCAAAAAACATTTGTTTGTAAAAGAAAATCCAAATTTGAAAGCCATAAAATGATCCCAAAATAAATTTCTTATATTCTACCAATATATTTATTAATCCAAACAAATTATTTTAAATTTCAGTAAACACATAAAATCCAACTGGGCAATTTACTGAAAACATGGCATGCACACTTAAAAAAACAACTTGTGTCAAGCAATTAAAAATGGATAATACAAAATTTTCATGCCATAAAGTTATTTAATCTACTGATACATATTCAAAATAGCGTAGAACAAGTGAAAAAGATAATGGGATAATTTATCAAATAAGAGGAGTGCACATTTATACCAAAACAACTATATTTTTAACAAAATAAGTCACAAAACATAATTTGCACACAAAACCTTTAAAACCAAAGTTTCACAGTAGCAAATATCATATAACTAAGTTTATAAAAGAATTAAAATGATAAAACTTAAATGAAAAAGGTTTTTTCAAGGGATACCCAACCTCAAATCCTTGGCGTAATGAAAACGCACACCCGAAATCACCCGTTGCGGGTTTATAAACCCTAAAACTATGAAAACCAAACCTAAATGAATATAAAATACATCAAAAACCATGGGATAACATAACCCTAGGTCTATCATGACTAGGGGAGATTATAAAACCAATAAATTTTGAAAGGATCTATAAGAGGGAGGATAAAGGAGATGGAATCTCACCATTTCCACTAGAAACTATTCGTATTCCATTAGATTTGAAACCATAGAAAAAAGGGAATGGGATGAAACTTCTTAGATAGGATCTTAATTTCTGGAAGAACCAGTTAAAGAAGATTTGTGGGAAAAGCATCTCTAATTGAATGAGTTATGTATGAAACTATTTACCTAATCAATTCTGGGTATTTGAGGTAACCTGAGAACTTTCTCCCTAATTCGTGACACATAAGACCTCCAAAGAGGGTAAATAGATAATGGGGGTGCGGATAGTGGTATTCTCTTATAGGGGGATTTAGAAGCATCGAAAAATATTAAAAAGTTAACAAGATATAAAAGAAATAGATTATTATTTTAAAACTGGAAATGGGCCCATGGGCTGGCCCAATACCAAAATAAGTAACTCTAATTCACCATGCTTATAAATTTATATGGAGTCCAAAATGATATGTAAGTTTTAATATGTTAGTATAGGCCACATGGGAAGTGGAATGGGTGAAAAATTATTAAAAAAAACTTTTATAAAAGAAACAAATTCGGTTTTAAAAACTGGAAATGGTCTCACGGTTTGCCCGAATCATGAAGTAACCACCCTTTCTTCAAAAACTCCTAAAAAGCAACGAGGAAACCAAATTATGGTGACAATGAAAATATGAAACATCAAAACAAAAGATTCATCTCACCAAATACCCATGAAAATAATTGGTAATTTCAATGGACCGGATCAAAATAAAGGCAAAAAAACCGGGTGTGACAATTTTCCCCACCATTAAAGCTTTCCGCCCCCAGAAATCCATAACACTTTCTAGATGAAAAATCAACACCTAAGGATTACCTATAAACATGATCGATCCTCTCAAGAAAATGAAATTTCATCAACCATCAATTTATTTTAAGCGTCTATCTCAAAAAAACACACTACTCAGAACCACATTCGGAAAATCATTGGAAATATCAAGCCACCACCTCCACAACCAAGCCAAGAACCCGATAGTTGGGCCTTCTCCCAATGAACCCAACCATCACCCAAACCAAAGAGAACTCACAGAAACCAAATATTCCAGGGGATTCTAGAATGTACTACCCACCATTAAGAAACAACTAGAACTATAAAATTTCATAGGATGAAAATACATGGGACCCATGGTGGGTCTCCCCACCATTAGAAACCAACAAGAAACGAACAGAAAAAAATTCAACATGAGCTAGAATTGGGCCTCACTCACACAATCCCAACAAAACACTCCTAAAAAAACTAAAATAAAAAGTTAATAGGGTTATAATATAAACATATAAACCACCCACTCCCGAACGAAGGGGAAAAAAACATGGCCAACACTTTTAGCACAAATCTGGACCCCCACCACTCGGGGATGGGAGGGAAGCAGACCCAATAATTTGGGCACTAAAAGCACCAAAAAAATAAATAATCAATCCAAAAATATCCACCTATGAATAGGTAACAGCAAGAATACACTTGATTTTCATTGCCGGTCCACACATGGACATTGATTGAAAACCCACATCCATGAAGGCATAACCATAGACACTGTGTGATGGGTAAGTCCACCACGCTTGTTGCTACAAATGGAAATTCATAGAAATGAGGAAACAAAACATTGATATAGAAACTAACATACCAAAATAGAGGAGGCAGGATCCTAATCAAGCACTCCACACTTCTGCCGATTTCCTAACTACGTGAAAAGCTTCACTCTGAGGCCTATGGCTGGAGCCCTGATTCTTGAAGCATCTGTTGCACCGCAGTCAGGTGATAAGGATCACACCACTCAAAAAAACTCACTTGCTCACCAAACAAAAACATTCATCTAAATTGGAACTCATAGATACATATCAAAATTCTGTCTCACTCCGAACAAGGGGAAGAATGGACAAGGAATATGGTGAAACACATCAACATCACCGAACACAACTATTATGTACAAAAGAATTATCACAACCTAGAATCACTTTTAATCGATCCCAACAGCTCTATATTCCAAAAAATAGGTTGAGGCATCATCCAATGATGAGGATTTAACATTTGAAATGATTCCTTAGGTTAATCAGCATGAATGATTTCCAACAGAGAACTATACATTGCCACATCACAACATCAAACACATCATTAAGAACCCAATGAAAATTACTCAAAAACCGAGCCACCAACAAGATCTCATCTCAATATATAACAAGAGTACGAATTCTTGATCACAAGGAAGCTTACTAAATAAACAAATCTTATATTAAATATAAAAATCAACCTATATAACCATTGGTTTTAAAAAAAAGGCCATAATTTTTCAACGAAAAAAACTTTTTACAAACAGACAAACTTAGTGGGTTTCCACATTCACCAATGGTGTTTCATCAAGTATCACCCATATGCACATTTCCATTCCACCCCAGGCACGCAACCACTACACCATATAGGCCATCCTTCTAGATATAAATAAACCCATGCATGTGAGAACCCATGAAAACACCAAAGGCTAAAAAAACAACCCCATTCCAAAAATCTATTACCTTCAAAAGGAACCCCAACCACTAAGTCAAATTCCCTTTTCCTATTTCACAAAAAAAACAATTCATTAAGAACCATTTTCTTAAAAACCTACCCCTTTTCATTTTTATCAACTTTTAAAATAACCAAGCCACTCTAAACAACCCCTTCCCATTTTTTTAAAATTCAGCAAGGTAAATTTTCATAATCCGAGGTCCATTGAGACCAATACCTTTTCTAGGAAAACACCAACCAATAAAAACCAACTACTAATACTAATTTATCCGATTAAAAAACTTTTTAACATCCCAAAATACCCCATTTAAAACAAAGATCTATAATCACCTTAAAATAATTCAATATTTTAAAACATTTTATTCCAACAAACCACAAGTTTAAATTATGTATAATCCATTCCCATTAAATCATTTCCAATCCCCTCCAATTTTTTTTCACAAAAACACAACCTTCCAAAACCATTCTTATATTTAATTTCTGAAAACCCCCTTTTTCACATTTCAAAATCTAATCCTTCCTTTAAAACCCATTTCCATAATTCTCACACATGTATTTTAAAAACAACAATTCAGAATTCAAGAAAGGATCAAGAGACCCAAAAAACGGAACTAGTGTGGGTGGGTGACTTGACCATATGGTTGGCGGCCAAATTTCAAACACAAAAACAACACAGAGAGACTTATTAGGACCATTCCCTAGCTCCACATGGCTTTCTAGGCTCTGTGAGCTCACAGAGGCCATTATTCAGACTCCCCTTGTTATATCCCAACACCAAACAATAAACAAGAACAAAAGACTCTAATAAAACTGAACTTCCCATGGAAACCCGATGATTAGAACGAGAAAGAGTTTGCGATGCTCTTCCTGTACTTACCCCTCAAGTTCCAACAATCCTACTCTATCTACCTTGACATCCCCAAAATAACAAGGGCGCTCTAAAAAGAAATGTTTGCTAAGAGCCGAGCTCCTCTGAAACCATTTTGTCAAGAACCTGTCTGAGTCGACCCTGAACCGGTCACCCAGGCCAGCCCCTGACAAGTCCCGAGAGGCGTTCCAGATCCTCCCGGGATGGCAACAAGCACCAAGGGAATCAATAGAGTACACAAGGGAATGATTTTTCCCATATATGAACAATCTAACAAACAGCGGAATGAAATCGATAGCCCACAATACATTTATATAAAAATTGAACTGAACATTATTTGTACAAGAAAATAAAAGTAAAACTAAACCAAAAACTCAACCGGAAAAACCGTATTTCCAACTAACTCCATGTGACCCTGCTAGTCAGTCTGCAAAAAAAATGATCACACATCGCCCAAGGCAATCGAACTCAAGCTGAAACTTGCACAAGGGATAAAAATAGAAGAAGACTATTGGCATGAGTCTTAAAACTCAGTAGGTTAGACCAATATTCTATTCCCAATGCACATCATTTAAAATAAAAGAATCATAAATTTCAAGTTTTAAATAAAAATATAAAGTTATTTCTTCCAAATGAGGTCCCTTGCTATAAAAAAATTACCAAAATATTTGCATGTTTTATAAACAAGAATGCTAGTAATAAATTTCAAAGCGGTGCAACTTCAAAATGAAAATATTTTTCAAGAGGGCTGCTTTAAATAATTTTAAATTCTAAATAAATCACACAGACTACTGAATTTACCAACCAAAAACATCATATGCCGACTGTGAGTACAAAATATCCAATTAGCACAAGTCACAGGAACACCCCTAGGCACTAGTCAGTTATGAGTCCCAGGTAACTCGTATCTCGGTGAAAGTAACCATAATAAATATTCGTTCTCGTGCACACGAGCGACTAGTATGGATCATTCCCATAACCTAGTGGCCCCCCAACATCATAATAATCATAGTTTAGTTAGTTATTTCATCATAAAACATGCTGCATGAAACAGGGGCCAAACCCCACAGGATAACTAGCATACTAGTACACATCCGCCCACCTAGATACTCAGGATTCCCTTTAGTGCTCAATAAAGTTACACATATTATATAATACAAATTTCACATAAAAATTCCATTTCCAAACCATAAACACACAAAAATAACACAAACTTTCTTCAAATTTCTTTCATGAATTAAAAAACCACAAAATATTTTCTCAAAACAATTTCAAGGAGTGTATTGAGGCTTTGCACATAAAACTCATTAAAAACACTATTTCAATTATAAAAATAGATCAAAACCATATCATACCATATTTGGAATCCCTAAAAACATTTAATAAAATCATTTCATGGACCATAAAACAATGCCAATTGACACAACATGGTATATACAAGTAAAACACTCATTCTTCATTTTTAGGAAAGGCCAAACAGGCCTTTAAACTTTTTCTCAAAACTTACATTTGAAAAAGTTATGCATTTCAATTTTCATAAGGAGGTGTGTACACACCATTTAAATATTTAAACCACATTTATAAATCCCTTAAAAAACTCAGTTGAAATATTCAATTCACAACCATATTTATAAGAATGTGAAACATGCCATTTTCTGGCAACTCGGGCCAAAACATTTGTAAACAAAAAACCTTTTGTTTGTAAAAGAAAATCCAAATTATAAAGCCATAAAAAGATCCCAAAATAAATTTATTACATTCTTCCAATATATTTATAAATCCAGTCAAATTATTTAAAATTGAAGTAAACACATAAAAGCCAACCGGGCATTTTACCGAACACATGACATGAACCCTTAAAAAAACAACTTGTGTTAAGCACTTAAAAAGGGATAATACATCATTTCATGCCATAATATTATTCAATCTACTGAGACATATTAAAAATACCATCACCCAAGTTAGAAAGCTCATGGTATAATTTATCAAACAAGAGGGGTGCACATTTATAACAAAACAACTATACTTTTAACACAATAATTCAAAGAACATAATTTGAACACAAAAACCTTTAGAACCAAAGATTCACAGCAGCACATATCATATAAGAAAGTTTATAAAAGAATTAAAATGATGAAACATAAATGATAACGGTTTGTGCAAGGGATATCCTACCTCAAATCCTTGGCATAATGGAATCACACACCCGAAATCACCCATATCAGGAACCAGTCTGAGTCGACCCTCAACTGGTCACCCAGGCCAGCCCGCGACAAGTCCCGAAGAGGTGTTACCAATCCTCCCGGGACGGCGATAAGAACCAAGGGATTCAATAGAGTACACAAGGGAATAATTTCTCCCATATTTTAACAATCAAACAAACAACCGAAATAAATCGATAGCCCAAAATACCTTTATATAAAAATTGAACTGAATATTTTTTGTACAAGAAATTGAAAGTAAAACTAACCCAACAAATCAACTGACCAAAAATGATTTCCAAATAACCCTATGTGACCCTACTGGTCACTCTACAAAAAAATTCTCACCCATCTACCAAGGAAATCGAACTCAAGATAAAACCTGCATAAGGGCTAAAAATAGAAGAAGACTATAGGCGTGAGTATTAAAACTTGGTAGGTTATCCTGATATTCTATTCCCAATGAACGTCCTTTAAAATAAATGAAACATAAATTTTAAGTTTTAAATATAAATATAAAGTAATTTCTTCCAAATGAGGTCCCATGCTTTGAAGAAATTAACAGAAAAAAACGTGCATGTTTTATAAACAAAAATGCTAGTAATAACGTTCAAAGCGGTGCAACTTCAAAATGAAAATATTTCTCAAGAGGGCTGCCTTAAATAAATTTATCTTTTAAATAAATCACACACACTACTGAATTTACCAACCAAACACACCGTATTCCAATGACGAGTACAAAAGATCTAATGAGCACAAGTCACGGGAACACCCATAGGCACTAGTCAGTTGTCCGCCCCTGGTACCTCGTATCTTGGTGAAAGTAACCATAATAAATATCTGTTCTCATGCACCAAATCCACTAGTAGGTATCATGCCCATAACCTAGTGGTCCCCCAACATCATCATCATCATAGTTTAGTTAGTTTTGTCATCGTCAAACTTCCTACATGAAACAGGGGCCTAACCCCACATGATCACCAGCATACAAGTACACGTCCGCCCACCTAGATACCCGAGATTCCCTTTAGTGCTCAATCAAGTTACACATATTATCAAATACTAATTTCACATAAAAATTCCATTCCCAAAAAATATACACACAAAAATCCCACAAACATTCTTTACATTTTTTTTATGAATAAACAAAGCACTAAATATTTTCGTAAAACAATTTCAAGGAGTGTATTTAGGCTTTGCACATAAAACTCACTCAAAAACACACTTTCAATTATAAATTCAGATATAAAACATACCAAACCATATTTTGAATCCCTAAAAACATTTAATAAAATCATTTCATGGACCATAAAACAATCCCAATTGACACAACTTGGTATATACAAATAAAACACCCATTCTTCATTTTTAGGAAAGGCCAAACATGCCTTTAAACATTTACTCAAAACTAACATTTGAAAAAGTTATGCATTTAAAATTTATTAAGGAGGTCTGTAAAAATTATTTAAAGAATAAAACCACATTATTAAATCCCTTAAAACCCTCAGGTGACATATTCAAAACACAACCATTTTTATAAGAATGTGAAATAGGCCATTTTCTGGAAACTCGGGCGAAAACATGTTGTAAACAAAAAACCATTTGTTTATAAAAGAAAATACAAATTTGAAAGATATAAAAGGATTCAAAAATAATTTTATTACATTATTACAATATATTTATAAATCCAAACAAATTATTTTAAATTGCAGTAAACAAATAAAATCCAACCATGCAATTTACCGATCACATGGCATGCACCCTTAAAAAACAACTTGTGTTATGAAATTAAAAAGGGATAATACATCATTTTCATTCCATAAAGTTATTAAAGATACTAAGACATATTCAAAATACCATAAAAAAAGTGAAAAATATCATGGAATAGTTTATCAAACTAGAGGAGTGCACATTTATACCAAAATAACTATATTTTTAACAAAATAAGTAACAAAACATAATTTTCACACAAAACCTTTAGAACCAAAGTTTCACAGCCGTACATATCATATAAATAAGGTTACAAAAGAATTAAAATGATGAAAGTTAAATGATAATGGTTTGTGCAAGGGATATCCTACCTCAAATACTTACTGTAACAGAAATACTCAACTGAAACCACCCGTATCATGAACCAGTCTGAGTTGACCCTGAACTGGTCACCCAGGCCAGCCTGCGACAAGTCCCGAGAGGCATTCCCGATCCTCCCGGGATGGAGAAAAGAACAAAGGGAATAAATAGAGTACACAAGGTAATGATTTCTCCCATATATGAACAATCAAACAAATAGCAGAAAGAAATCGACAACCCAAAATACATTTATATAAATATTGAAATGAACATTATTTGTACAAGAAACAGAAAGTACAACTAAGCCAACAACTCAACAGACCAAACCTGATTTCCAACTAACTCCATGTTTCCCTTATGGTCACTCTCCAAAACAATGATCACACATCGCCCAAGGCAATCAAACTCGAGCAGAAACCTGCACAAGTGCTAAAAACAGAAGAAGACTATAGGCGTGAGTATTAAAACTCAGTAGGTTAGCCCAATATTCTATTCCCAATGCACATCATCTAAAATAAAAGAATAATCAATTTCAAGTTTTAAATAAAAATATAATGTGATTTCTTCTAAATGAGGACCCATGAAATAAAAAAATTACCTGAAAAAAAACCTGCATGTTTTATAAACAAGAATGCTAGTAATAACTTTCAAAGCGGTGCAACTTCAAAATGAAAATATTTTTCAAGAGGGATGCTTTAAATAATTTTATGTTTTAAATAAATCACACAAACTAATGAATTTACCAACCAAACACACCGTATTCCAACAGTGAGTACAAAAGATCCAATGAGCAGAAGTCATGAGAACACTCCTAGGCACTAGTCAGTTGTGAGCCCCTGGTATCTCGTATCTCTATGAAAGTAACCATAATAAATATCTGTTCTCTTTCACACGAGCCACTAGTAGGGATTTTACCCATAAACTAGTGTTCCCCCACCACCATCATCATCATAGTTTAGTTAGTGTTGTCATTGTCAAACTTGCTATGTGAAACAGGGGCCAAACCCCACAGGATTACTAGCATACTACTACATGTCCGCCCACCTAGATACTCGGGGTTCCCTTTAGTGTTAAATCAAGTTACACATATTATCAAATACACATTTCACATCAAAATTCCATTCCCAAACCATAAAAAACAAACATCCAACAAACTTTCTTCACATGTCTTTCACGAATCAACAAACAACTAAATATTTTCGTAAAACAATTTCAAGGAGTGTATTGAAGCTTTGTACATAAAACTCATTAAAAAAACACTCTTTAAATTAGAAAAACAGATCAAAACCATACCAAACCATAATTTTCAGCCATAAAAACATTTAATAAAATCATTTCATGGACCATAAAACAATCCCAATTGACACAAATTGGTATATACATGTAAAACACCCATTCTTCAATTTTAGGAAAGTCTAAACGTTCCTTTGAACATTTTCTCAAAACTAACATTTGACGAAGTTATGAATTTAAATTTTATTAATTAGGCATATATTCACCCTTTAAAGTATAAAACCACAATCATAAATCCCTTAAAACACTCAGGTGACATATTCAAAACACAACCATTTTTAAAAGAATGTAAAACATGCCATTTTCTGGAAACTCGGGCCAAAACATGTTGTAAACAAAAAACCATTTGTTTGTAAAAGAAAATAAAAATTTTAAAGACCTAAAAGGATCCCAAAATAAGTTTCTTAAATTCTTCCAATATATTTATAAATCCAAACAAATTATTTTAAATTTCAGTAATCAGATAAAGGCCAACCGAGCAATTTACCGAACACATAGCATGTACCCTTAAAAAACGTCTATTAAGAACTTAAAAAGGTATAATAAATCATTTTCATTCCATAAAGTTATTATTTATACTGAGAAATATTAAAAATACCAAAAACCAAGTGCGAAATCTCATGGAATAATTCATCAAACAAGAGGAGTGCACATTTATACCAAAACAACTACATTTTTAACAAAATAAGTTACAAAATATAATTTGCACACAAAACCATTAGAACCAAAGTTTCAAAGCTGAACATATCATATAAATAAGGTTATTAAATAATTAAAATGATGAAACATAAATGATAAAGGTTTGCACAAGGGATATCCTACATCAAATCCTTAGCATAACGGAAACGCACACACGAAATCACCCATCACGGGTTTATAAACCCTAAAACTATGAAGACCAGACCTAAATGAATATAAAATACATCAAAACCAATGGGATAACAGAACCCTAGGACTATCATGACTAGGGGAGACTATAAAACCAATAAATAATGAATGGAGGAAGAAGATGGAGGATAAAAGAGACAAAATCTCACTGTTTCCACTACGAACTATTCTTATCTCATTATATCTGCAACCCTAGAGAATCGGTAATGGGATGAAACTTCTTGGAGAGGCTCCTAAGGTATGGATTAACCCGGTAAAGAATATATGTGGGAATAATATCGCGAATTGAATGATTTATGTATGAAAAAATTTCCCTAATCAATTCTGGGGATTTGAGGTAGCCTGAGAACATTCACCCTAATTCGAAACCCATATGAGCTCCAAAGAGGGTAAATAGATGATGGGGGTACGGATAGGGGTATTGGCTTCTAGGGGGAGGTGGAATCACTAAAAAATATTAACAAGTGAATAATATATAAAATAAATAGATTATTGTTTTATAACTGGAAATGGGCCAACGGGCTGGCCCAATACCTAAATAAGTACCCCAAATTCACCATGCTTATGAATTTTTATGGGGTCCAAAATGATATGGAGGTTTTTATATGTTAGTATAGCACACGTGGGAAGTGGAATGGGTGAAAAATGATTAAAAACAAAGGAGTTATAATAGAAAAAAATTAGGTTTTTAAAATTGGAAATGGGATCACGATTGACCCAAATCATGAAGTAACCACCCTTCAAAAACTCCTAAACAAGAAATGGGGAACCCAAATTAAGGTGATTAGAAATATATGAAACTTCAAAACTCAAGATGAATCCCAAAAAACCCCATGAAAAGGATTAGGATTTCCAATGGACCAGATCAAAACAAACAAAAAAACCGGGTGTGACAATTCTCCCGACCATTAAAGCATTCCGCCCCCAGAAATCCACAACACTTTCCAGCTAAAAAATAAACACATAAGGATTACCTATCAACATGATCCAACCTCTCATGAAAATGAAATATCATCAACCATCAATTTATGTTAATCCTCTAGCTCAAAAAAATATACTACTCAAAACAACTTCCAGAAAATCATTGGAAATATCAAGCCACCACCTCCACAACCAAGCCAAGAACCCGATTGTTGGGCATTCTCCCAATGAACCCAACCATCACCCAAACCAAAGCGCACTCACAAAAACAAAATACTCCAGGGGAGTCCAGAATGGACTCCCCACTATTAATAAACAACTAGCACTTTAAAAGTTCTTAGGATGAAAATCCATGAGACCCATGGTGGGTCTCCCCACCATTTGAAACCACCATGAAACGAACATACAAGAATTCAACATGATCTAGAATTGGGCCTCACTCACACAAGCACAACAAATCACTCCTACAAAAACCTACAATACCTAGTTAATAGGGTTAAAACATGAACATATAAACCACCCAATCCCGAATGCAGGGGACAAGAAATTGGCCCACACTTTTAGCATATATCTGGTCCCCCGCCACTCGAGGATGTGAGGGAAGGGGAACCAATAATTTGGCCACTGAAACCTCAAAAGAAATAAATAAACTCCCCAGAACTCTCCACCTAAAAATAGGTAACACCAATACTACCCCTGATTTTCATAGGAGGTCCACAAATGGACATTGATTGAAAACCCACATCCATGAAGGCATAACCATAGACACTGTGTGAAGGGTAAGTCCACCACGCTTGTTGTGACAAATGCAAATTCATAGAATTGTGAAAAAGAACATTGAAATAGAAACTATCTTAACAAAATAGAGTAGGCATGATAATAATCATGCACTCTACACCTTTGCGATTTCCTGACTGCGTGAAAATTTTCACTCCGAGGCCTATAGCTGGAGCCCTAATTCTTGAAGCATCTTCTGCACCGCAGTCAGTTGATAAGGATCAAACCACTCAAAAAAAACTCACTTTCTCACCAAACAAAAACCTTCATCTAAATAGGAACTAATAGATACATATCAAAATTATGTCTCACTCCGAACTAGGGGAATAATGGAAAAGTAATACATCAAAACACATCAATATCACCGAACACAACTGCTATGTCAAAAAGAATTATCACAACCTAGAAGCACTTTTAATCGATACCAAAAGCTCTCTATTCCAACAAATAGGTTGAGGCATCATCTAAAGAGGTTTATTTGACATTTGAAATGAATCCTTAGGTTGAATACCAGGAAATATTTCCAATATAGAACTATACATGGCCACACAACAACATCAAACACATCTTTAGGAACCCAATGAACATTACTCAAAAACTGAGCCACCAACAAGATCTCATCGCAAGATAAAACAAGAGTACGGCTTCTAGATCACAAGGAAGCTTACTGAATAAAAAAATCTTATAAGAAATAGATAAATCAAGCCATATAACCATTAGTTTAAAAAAAAGGACATAATATTTCAGCTCAAAACACTTTTGAAAAAAAACTTACTTGGTTGGTTTCCACATTCACCAATGGTGTTTCATAAAGTCTCACCCATATGCACATTTCCATTCCACCCCAGGCATGAAACCACCATGCCATATAGTGCATCTTTCTAGCTATAAATAAAACCATGCATGTGAGCACCCATGAAAACACCAAAGACTAAAATAAACCCACATCATTCCAAAAATCGTTTTCCTTCAAAACGAACACCAACCACTAAGTCAAAAACCCTTTTCATTTTTCACAAAAAAAATCATTAAGAACCATTTTATTAAAAAACTACCGCTTTTAATTTTTAACAACTTTTAAAATAACCATGCCACTCCAAACAACCACTTTCCATTTTTTTAAAATTCAGAAAGGTATATTTTCATAATCCAAGGTCCATTGTGACCAATACCCTTTCATGGAAAAACATTAACCGATCAAAACCAATTTACAAAACTAATTTATCCGATTCAAAAAAAAATTAACATCACAAAATACCCCATTTAATACAAAGATCCAGAATCACCTTAAAATGATTCACAATTTCAAAACATTTTATTCCAACAAACCACAAGTTTAGATTATGGATAATCCAATCCCGTTAAATAATTTCAATTTCCCTCCAATTTTTTTTTCACAAAAAAACAACCTTCCAAAACCCTTCATATATTTAATTTTTAAAAACCCCCTTTTTCACTATTCAAATTATAATCCTTCCTTTAAAACCCATTTCCACAATTCTCACAAAAGGATTTTAAAATGAAAATTTTAGAATTAAAGAAAGGTTTAAGAGACCCAAAAAAGGGAACTAGTGTCGGTGGGTGACTTGACCATATGGTTGGCCGCCATATGTCAAACACAAAACCAACACAGAGAGACTTATTAGGACCATTCCCCAAATCCACATGGCTTTCTAGGAACTGCAAGATCAGGAAGGCCATTAGTCAGACTCCTCTTATGATATCCCAACACCAAACAATCAACAAGAACAAAGGACACTAATAAAACCAAACTTCCCTTGGAAACCTGAGGATTAGAATGAGAAAGTATTCGTGACGCTCTTCCAGCACTAATGCCTCAAGTCCCAACAAACCTACTCCATCTACCTTGAAATCCCCAAAATAAAAAGGGTGAACTAAAAAGAAAGGTCGGCTAAGATACGACCTCCTCTGATACAATTTTGTCACAAACCAGTCTAAGTTGATCCTGAACCGGTCACCCAGGCCAGCCCACAACAATTCCCGAGAGGTGTTCCCGATCCTCCCGGGATGGCGAAGAGAACCAAAGGCATCAATAGAGTAGACAATGGAATGATTTCACCCATATATTAACAATCCAAACAATAACGGAAATAAATCAACAAAACAAAATACATATATATAAAAATTGAACTGAACATTATTTGTACAAGAAACTAAAAGTAGAACTAATCCAACAACTCAACTGAAAAACCTTATTTCCAAAAAACTCCATGTGACCCTACTGGTCACTCTCCAAAAAATGGTCACACATCGTCCAAGGCAATCAAACTCAAGATGAAACCTGTACAAGTGCTAAAAACAGAAGAAGACTATAGGCGTGAGTACTAAAACTCAGTAGGTTATCCCGATATTATATTCCCAATGCACATATTTTAAAATTAAAGATTCATCAATTTCAAGTTTTAAATAAAAATATAAAGTCATTTCTTCCAAATGGGGCCCCATGCTATAAAAATTTACTAGAAAAAAACATGCATGATTTATTAATAAGAATGCTAGTAATAACTTTCAAAGCGATGCAACTTCAAAATGAAAACATTTTTCAAGATGACTCCTTTAACTAATTTTATCTTTTAAATAAATCACACAAACTACTAAATTTACTTACCAAACACACTGTATGTCGACAGTGAATACAAAAGATCCAATGATCACAAGTCACAGGAACACCCCTACACACTAGTCAGTTGTGAGCCCTACGTACCTCGTATCTCGGTGAAAGTAACCATAATAAATATATTTTCTCGTGCACATGAGCCACTAGTATGGATCATACCCATAACCTAGTGGTCCCCCTACATCATCATCATCATTGTTTAGTTAGTTTTTTCATCGTCAAACTTGCTACGTGAAACAGGGGTCAAACCCCACTGGATCACTAGCATATAAGTAAACGTCCGCCCACCTAGATACCCGAGATTCCCTTTAGTGCTCAATCAAGTTAAACATATTATCAAATACACATTTCACATAAAAATTAAATTCCCAAACCATAAACACACAAAAATCCCACAAAAAGTCTTCACATTTCTTTCACGAATCTACAAACCACTAAATATTTTTGCAAAACAATTTCATGGAGTGTATTGAGCCTTTGCACATAAAACTCATTAAAAACACTCTTTAAATATTAAAAACAGATGAAAACCATACAAAAAAATATTTTTCATCCCTAAAAACATTTAATAAAATCATTTCGTGGACCATAAAACAATCCCAATTGACAAAACTTGGTATATACACGAAAAACATTCATTCTTCATTTTTAGGAAATGCCAAACGGTCCATTAAACATTTTCTCAAAACTAACATTTGAAAAAGTTATGCATTTCAATTTTATTAAGGAGGTGTGTACAAACCATTTAAATAATAAAACCACATTCATAAATCCCTTAAAACACTCAGGTGACATTATCAAAACACACCCATTTTTATAAGAATGTGAAACATGCCATTTTCTGGCAACTCGGGCCAAAACATGTTGTAAACAAAAAACCATTTTTTTTTGTAAAAGAAAATTCAAATTTGAAAGCAATAAAAGGATAAAAAAATAATTTTCTTAAAGGTTTAAAATATATTTATAAATCCAAAAAAATCATTCTAAATTACAGTAAACACATAAAATCCAACTGGGCAATTTACCGAACACATGGCATGCACCCTTAAAAAAACAACTTGTGTTAAGAACTTAAAAAGGGATAATACATAACTTCCATGCCATAAAGTTATTCAAGCTACTGAGAAATATTCAAAATACCATAAACCAAGTGTGAAAGCTCATGGAATAATTTATCAAACAAGAGGAGTGCACATTTATACCAAAACAACTATATTTTTAACAAAATAAGTCACAAAATATAATTTGCACACAAAACCATTAGAACCAAAGTTTCACAGCAGAACATATCATATAAATAAGGTTTTAATAGAATTAAAATGATGAAACTTAAATGATAAAGGTTTGTTCAAGGGATATCCTACCTCAAATCCTTGGCGTAACGGAAACACACACCCGAAATCACCTGTATCACGAACCAGTCTTGTCGACCCTGAACCGGTCACCCATGCCAGCCTGTAACATGTCCTGAGAGGTGTTCCTGATCCTCCCAGGATAGAGACAATCAGAAAGGGAATAAATAGAGTACACACGGGAAAAATTTCGCCCATATATGAACAATCAAACAAATAGGGGAAAAAATCTACAACCCAAAATACATTTATATAAAAATTGAACTGAACATTATTTGTACAACAAAATCAAAGTACAACTAAGCCAACGACTCGACTGAACAAACCTGATTTCCAACTAACTCCATTTGAACATACTGGTAACTCTCCAAAAAAATGATCACACATCGCCCAAGGCAATCGAACTCAAGCTGAAACCTGCACAAGGGCTAAAAACAGAAGAAGACTATAGGAATGAGTTTTAAACATAGTAGGTTATCCCGATATTCTATTACCAATGCACATCCTTCAAAATAAAATAAACATCAATTTCAAATGTTAAATTAAATTATTAATTTTTTCTTCCAAATGAGGTCCCATGCTATAAAAACATTACCAGAAAAAAAACGTGCATGTTTTATAAACAAGAAATATAGTAATAACTTTCAAAGTGGTGAAACTTTAAAATGAAAATATTTTTCAAGAGGGATGCTTTAAATAATTTAAACATTTAAATAAATTACACACACTACTGATTTTACCAACCATACACACTATATGCCGACAGTGAGTACCAAAGACCTAATGATCACAAGTCATGGGAATACCCCTAGGCACTAGTCAGTTGTGAGCCATAAGTACCTTGTATCTCAGTGAAAGTAACCATAATAAATACCTATTCTCATGCACACGAGCCACTAGTATGGATAATACCCATAACCTAGTGGTCCCCCAACAATATCATCATCATAGTTTATTTAGTGTTGTCATTATCAAACTTGCTATGTGAAACAGGGGCCAAATCCCACAGGATCACTAGCATACATGTACACGTTCGTCCACCTAGATACCCGGGATTCCCTTTAGTCCTCAATCCAGTTACACATATTATCAAATACACATTTCACATCAAAATTACATTCCCAAACCATAATCCCACAAATATCCCACAGACTTTCTTCACATTTCTTTCACAAATCATCAAAACACTCAATACTTTCGTAAAACAATTTCATGGAGTGTATTGAGGCTTTGCACATAAAACTCAATGAAAAACTGTATTTCAATTATAAAAACTGAATAAAACCATACCAAACCACATTTGGAATCCCTATAAATATTTAATAAAATCATTTAATGGACCATAAAACAATCCCAATTGACACAACATGGTATATACAAGTAAAACACTCATTCTTCATTTTTAGGAAAGGCCAAATAGGCCTTTAAATTTTTTCTCAAAACTAACAATTGACAAAGTTATGAATTTAAATTTTATTAATGAGCTGTGTAAACACCATTTAATGAATAAAACCACATTCATAAATCCCTTAAAACACTCAGGTGTCATATTCAAAACACAACCAATTTTATTGAATGTGAAACCGGCCATTTTCTGGCAACTCGGCCCAAAACATGTTGTAAAAAAACCATTTGTTTGTAAAAGAAAATCCTTATTTGAGAGACATAATAGGATCCAAAAATAATTTTCTTAAATTATGCCAATATATTTATAAATCCAAAAAAATATCTTAAATTGAAGGAAACACATAAAAGCCAACCGGGCAATTTACCAAGCACATGGCATGCACCATTAAAAAATAAGTTGCGTTAAGCACTTAAAAAGGGATAATACATCATTTTCATGCCATAAAGTTATTCAAGCTACTGAGACATATTCAAAATACCATAAACCAAGTGAGAAAGCTCATGGAATAATTTATCAAGCAAGAGGAGTACACATTTATACCAAAACAAATATATTTTTAACAAAATAAGTCACAAAACATAATTTGCACACAAAACCTTTAGAACCAAAGTATCATAGTAGAAAATATCAAATAAATAAGGTTATAATAGAATTAAAATGATGAAACTTAAATGATAACGGTTTGTGTAGGGGATATCATACCTCAAATCCTTGGGGTATCTGTAACGCACACCTGAAATCACCCGTATCTTGAACGAGTCTGAGTCGACCCTGAACCGGTCAACCAGGCCAGCCCACGACAAGTCCCGAGAGGCATTCCAGATCCTCCCGGGATGGTGACAAACACCAAGGGAATCAATAGAGTACACAAGGGAATGATTTCTCCCATATTTGAAAAATAAAACAAACAGTGGAAAGAAATCAACAACCCAAAATACATTTATATTAAAATTGAACTGAACATTATTTGATCAAGAAGCTGAAAGTAAATATAAGACAACTACACAACAGAACAAACCTGATTTCCAACTAACTCCATGTGACCCTGTTGGTTACTCTCCACAAAAATGATCACGCATTGACCAAGGCAATCAAACTCAAGATGAAACCTGCACAAGGGCTAAAAACAGAAGAAGACTATAGGCGTGAGTATTTAAACTCAGTAGGTTAGCCCGACATTCTATTCCCAATGCACATCCTATAAAATAAAAGAATCATCAATTTCATGTTTTAAATAAAAATATAATGTTATTTTTTCCAAATGAGGTAACATGATATAACAAAATTACCAGAAAAAACGTGCATGTTTTATAAACAAGAATGCTAGTAATAACTTTCAAAGCGGTGCAACTTCAAAATGAAAATATCTTTCAATAGGGATGATTTAAATAATTTAAACTTTTAAATAAATCACACACACTACTGAATTTACCAACCAAACACACCGTATGCCTACGGTGAGTACAAAAGTTCCAATGTGCACAAGTCACGGGAACACCACTAGGCACTAGTCAGTTGTGGCCCCAGGTACATCGTATCTCATTGAAAGTAACCCTAATAAATATCTGTTCTCATGCAAACAATACACTAGTAGGGATAATACCCATATCCTAGTGGTTCCCCAATATCATCATCATAATAGTTTAGTTATTACTATCATTGTCAAAGTTGTTACATGAAACAGGTGCC
This sequence comes from Viscum album, assembly GCA_963277665.1. Taxonomy (NCBI): domain Eukaryota; kingdom Viridiplantae; phylum Streptophyta; class Magnoliopsida; order Santalales; family Viscaceae; genus Viscum; species Viscum album. The sequence continues at coordinate 677,034,608 of OY728123.1, forward strand.
AAACCCCATAGGATCACTAGCATACTAGTACACGTTCGCCCACCTAAATACCCGGGATTCCCTTTGGTGGTCAATCAAGTTACACATATTATCATATACTTATTTCACATCAACATTACATTCCCAACCCCAAAACAAACAAAGATCTCACAAACTTTCATCACATTTCTTTCACGAATCAACAAACCATGAAATATTTTCATAAAACAATTTCAAGGTGTGTATTGAGGCTTTGCACATAAAACTCATTCAAAAACACTCTTTAAATTATAAAAATAGATCAAAATCATACCAAACCATATTTGGAAGCCATAAATACATTTAATAAAATCATTTCATGGACCATAAAACAATCCCAATTGACACAACTTAGTAAAACACTAATTCTTCATTTTTTGGAATAGCCAAAGGGCCTTTAAACATTTTCTCCAAACTAACATTTGACAATGTTATGCATTTAAATTTTATTAAGGAGTTGTGTAAACACAATTTAAAGCATAAAACCACATTCATAATCCCTTAAAACACTCAGGTGACATATTCAAAACACAACCATTTTTATAAGAATGTGAAACATGCCATTTTTTGGCAACTCGGGCCAAAACATGCTGTAAAGAAAAAACCATTTGTTTGTAAAAGAAAATACAAATTTTAAAGTAATAAAAGGATGAAAAAATAATTTTATAACATGCTTTAAATATATTTATAAATCCAAACAAATAATTTTAAAGTTCAGTAAACACATAAAATCCCAAAGAGACATTTACCGAACACATGGCATCCACCCTTAAAAAAACAACTTGTGTTATGCACTTAAAAATGGATAATACATATTTTTAATTAAATAAATTTATTCAAGATACTGAGACACATTCAAAATACTTTAATCCAAGTGTGAAATACCATGGAATAATTTATCAAACATGAGGAGTGCACATTAATACCAAAACTACTATATTTTTAACAAAATAAGTCACAAAACATAATTTGCACACAAAACCTTTAGAAACAAAGTTTCACAGAATCAAATATCATATAAATAAGTTTATAAAAGAATTAATATTATGAAACTTAAATGATTAAGGTTTGTTCAAGGGATATCCTACCTCAAATCCTAGGCGTAACAGAAACACACACTCGAAATCACCTGTCACGGGTTTATAAACCCAAAAACTATGAAGACCAGACCTAAATGAATATAAAATCCATAAAAAACCATGGGATAACAGAACCATAGGTCGATCATGAGTAGGGGATATTATAAAACCAAGAAATAATGAATGGAGTAAGAATATGGAGGATAAAGGAGATGGAATCTCACCATTTCCACTAGAAACTATTCATATTCCATTAGATCTGCAACCGTAGAGGAAAGGTAATGGGATGAAACTTCTTGGAGAGGCTCCTAAGGTCTGTAAGAACCAGGAAAAGAACATTAGTGGTCAAAAGATCACGAATTTAATGAGTTATGTATGAAACAAGTTACCTAATCAATTCGGGGGATTTGAGGTGACCTGAGAAAGTTCACCCTAATCCATGACCCATATGAGCTCCAAAGAGGGTAAATCAAGAAGGGGGTTCGTATAGGGGTATTTCAGTCGAGGGGGAATTGAAATCACTGAAAAATATTAAATGTTTTATAAGATATAAAAGAAATAGATTATTGTTTTAAAAGATGGAATGGGCCCATGGGCTGGTCCAATACCTAAATAAGTAACCCTAATTCACCATGCTTATGAATTTATATGTGGTATAAAATGATATGAAAGTTTTAATATGTCAGTATAAGAGACATGGGAAGTTGAATGGGTGAAAAATGATGAACAAAATGAGTTATAAAAGAAAAAAAATTCGGTTTGTAAAATTGGAAATGGGCTCACGGTTGGCCCAAATCATGAAGTAACCACCTTTTCTTCAGAAACTCCTAAACAAGCAATAGGGAACCCAAATTAGGGTGATTAGACATATATTAAACTTAAAAACTCAAGATTCATCTCACCAAATATCCATGAAAATAATTGGGATTTCCAATGGACCGGATCAAAACAAAGACAAAAAAACCAGGTGAGACATCTTATGATTGAAATGTTTTGTATACTAATAACCTTTTATGTTTTGGTTTTATCCCATCATAAAATCTTCAAGATTACTGTTAGTATTAAATATGACTTTTATATCATTCCTTTCAAACGTTATAGAGTTATCTTCATTCTTAGAATCCTTTTCTACTTCATTTTTTCTAAGTCTCGAGAATTTTATCTCCATATATTCTCATTGATATTATGAAAAACACATTATTAAGATGAGTACATTAAAAATTTTCATTCCATGTTTGATATGTTTTCTTTATCATTAGTGTTTTGAATTAATTAAAACCATTTCTCAATATTTACTAAGAGATGATATACTCCCATGAAAAAATCTCCTTTTAATTACATCACAATGTGAGAAATATATTATCTATGGAAATTACCCAGTAATCATCTACAAATGGATTTCTAGTAACATTGAATGATACAGATTGTTGAAACATAAATCAGACTAATACTGTTACACTGTGTGTTGGATCATTAAGATTATCGATACGGGAAATTTTATTATACATAACTTGAGTCAGCTACTCCAATATGTTTATAAATATTTTAGTTCCAACTAAAGATCCATATCCAGCTTTATTACCTTTCCAAAGAGGGAAATCCCTACACGAAGTATTTTTGATGATAAAACTCTCATTCCATCCACTAGGATGCATGTAAAAAAATGGCACACACAATATTAGATCATAACACTGTGATGAATAATGTATAATCCCAATAATAGTGAAATTCATAACATGAATTTAAAAATTTATGCATGGTTAATCACATAATCATTAAAATGGTTTTTTGTGAATGTTTCCAAATCATTAAAATATTTTCAAATCATTCATAATATTTTGTAATGAAAATTTAAACTATCCTAAGAATATCCCCTAGAGTTTCAAAATAGGTAAGAATTAATCTGTGTTATCACATATCAAATAATGCTCGAGTCACGCCAAAAATGTCTTTTCAGAGTTATTACCCCAGGTACATCTATTACAAAACCATGTCAACTTATAATAACTAGAAAAAATGTATTTCTAAGAAAATACACATATTATGTACCACACCAAAACATTATGATGTTATTATATAATTATCCTCAATATTTATCATTGTTTTATATTACATAATATATGATTTAATAAATCAGGTTCAATAGGTTTATTCTAAATATCCTTTGATATCGACTGTAAAGTCACTGACCCCAACATCCCTGAGTTGATTGTAACTTTATTACATTTTCATAATATTCCTGGAATTTCATCCCAAAGGACAAAACTTTTTTGTATTCTTGGTAAAATAAATTCATACATTCAATTAAAATTATAATAGAAAACATAAAATACCCAAAGTGTTTTCATTTAGAACACCATTATTCCTTATAGATTATCCGAACATATCAATAATAAAACACTTCCTCGTATACTATGGAAAATAACACATAATAATGTGGTTATATTAAAAAATCATTAAGAGTAATATTATAATATAAGATATCTTTAATAAATAATAATTATAAATATGGAAAGGTAAAAACATTAACACATGACATTAAATCAATAAATTGAGCATAATATGAAAAAATAAATGGTAATTAAATGAATCCATATAAATAACCACATAAGATTGAAACTTATCTAAGGATATTCAAACTAACAAAATCATAAAATTGAAATAAATAAATGATCACATAATAAGTAATTCCTAATTCAAAACATCTTAAACATAATTCCAATACCTTTCAAAATACAATTTAAATATATGGGTAGAAACCCATCTGATTTGGCCAACTGATTGTCTAATAAGTCACGTTGATGAAACAATGAGATACCTATAACTAGTACCCAACAATCCCTTACTAACTCCAATTAACTCATAATATTAAAATATTAAATCATAATCAATATAATTTTTTTTATTTCAAAACGACCATTTTAAACATTAATACTTATCTAGATCAAATAAACACAATCATAACACATCTAGTGTAACATGGTGAATGGTAATAAAATAGAACATACTAAGTTTTACAGATCATGATCCATACAAAATAATAATATGTTAGATAAAAATACATCATATCCCTAGGGGATCATATGTACAATAAAAGGTTGATAAATAAGATTAAAATATCATAAAGGGTTGATGTAATTGATGAATATGAATACTATAAATATTTCATTAATTTTTTTTGAGGAAAATAACCTTTTCACATTGAAAGTATTTTTTAAACCAAATGTTTACTAAAAATTTTGAAATAATTTTTCATGAAAATAACATTTGAAAACATGATAAATAAGATTAAAATATTGAGTGTTCATAACGGAATAAAATTTGTTTCATGCCATACATGTTAAAATAATCATTCCATTCACATTTTTAGTAAATTCCAAACATGCCTTTCTTTATAAATGTCAAGAAAATTAATTTCCAGATTTTTTGTAAAAAGTAAAAATGGGTAAAAAACAACTTTAAAAAATTATTTAGAAAAGTTTCAAAACATTTTTGTAATTTTTTTATAAAACATAAATTTTAATGGAAAGGGGGTTTTGACCGAGGAGTGAACTAAAGTCAGATTCTCATAAAAACATTTTCTCGATCATATTCAGTACGAAAGAGTGTGAAAATTATACTACTACATGAAAAAATATCATGAACAACTAGAGTATAAGAAAATATTTTGATTTTATGACATATATTAAAAATAATTCTCCCTAGAGAGACTTAAAAAACAAATCTAGAATAATGTTGTGACTGTGTACTGAACCATTACCACTTTGGTAACATTTGAATAATAATAAAAATGAATGATACAACATAAAATAAAACATTAAATATCATTTGGGTAAATATTTTCATGATATAAAATATAAAAATGGTAGTATATACACCACATAAAGGAATAAGTGTTGAATATGACATAGGTATCATAGATATAAAAGTGAGACGAGAAACCCTTAACTTAGGTTTCACTTCCTTCATATCAGTATCAACCTACAATATAATAAATATAGGTTCATTATAAATATATTAATATACCACATTCATATATCTAATAAAATATCTTATTTATATATAGTATTTTTCAACTGTCTATTAACAATTCTTTGTTAAAATATGTAATTTGGTTGATAATTGTTTCATTTTCCATGTATGTTTTGTTCTATAATTTTGGACATATTAATTTGATCATGATCACATAATATCTAAAATTTTAACCATGATATAAATAATATATATTAATTATATTTTTATTTAGTGTATTTTATTAGTGATTCAAATAGAAAATTTATTAAACTATTCATGGAGACAGTAGGCCGTATGTATCAGTGAACGATGTTTCCATTTTTTATCAATGGATGGAATAAAAGAAAAAAGAATATTAATTAATCTTTACATAATAATTATTATGTCATACATATCATTCATATTAACCAAATACATCCTTATTATCATCCATGTAAAAATAAAATTAAAATCATATGAAATCACTACATGGAGGTGGTAGTCAACACGTATGGAAGAGCAACGTTACTATTTTCTAAAGGATGGGACGGTAAGAAGTTATATGTGATATTATATTTCCATAAGTATGGTTAGGTCATAAATATCACATATATTTATTAATTTTATCTTTACTATCTGAAATGTAAACGATAAGAGAAAAACCAGTCACATCGCTTCATGAGGCGGTTGTCCTCCATACACACAAGTGACATTATCATACCCCCCAAGAAATGAAGTTATATGTGATGTTATAAATAAAAATGTATAATAATTTCATAAATATAATATAAATATGTTAAATATTTAATTATATCTATACATTAAATGTGGTGATGGAATGAAAATTATATTAGTTCGTGAGGCAGTAGACTGGCATACACACGATTGGCAGTTTTGTTTCCCATTTGATAGAATTTGAGATAGATATGGGTTATTACATTAACATAATAACATCTAATTATATAAAATATATATTTTTTATTTAATTGTGGTAGTTTAATAATGTTTTTCTAATTACCCAGGCCTAATGTACATGGACATTACATGTATTTTATGGAATACTTAATACATTACACAAATAGACACCAAAAGTCCGTATTAGTTTAGTTTATTTGGAAACTCAGAACACATTCTTCTAGCTTGGTTAAATATCATCAAAATATCCCTCTAAGATCTCCACCATTATTTTTCCTACCTAAAACCATTCCTTATATCCTAGGGACAAAACATAAAAAGGGTGATATCAAATACTCATTAAGGGTAAACATGTATAACATATAACAAAACCATAACATAAGAATGAAAATACATGAACAAATATTTTTAATATCAAAATCCGTATTTAAATAATAAATCATGGTAGTACATAAGGATTAATTCGTAAAAGAAAAATAAACATGATAAAATAGAATTGGAATAAAAAATGGAGTTACGAAAAGTACATTAGCCTAGAAAATCATTTCCATATTAGCCAAGGCTCATTACCAGGACCATAATAGTGGAAAAGGTCCATTACTGAAATGCGTTTACTAGTAATTTCAGCCATGTATTACTGAATCATATTTACTTTTCATTCAAGACTTTTATTATTGAACCAGATTTACTTTTTATTCATGTAAATTCTATCTCCTTAGATATAAATATTTACACAATGCATTGGAGGGAGATATATGTCTCACCCATCACATAATGAAAAATATAAATATGTGTACAGAAAAAAATTAATCATTCATAATAGTGTAACTTGATGAATAAATGGGTTTCTTAAACATAATTCCATCATTATCCATATTACAAAATGAATATCATAAAAATAATTCAATTGTAAACTCCATAAAATCATTGTAATAATAGGGGTAGAAATATAACCCTGTTTAGAGAGTTCGATCTTAGTTGGAAAATAATTTTTAATAAAACACTAGAAATTAATTCATGAGGAAAATATCCTTTCTTCTTCAAAAATTATTTATTTTCTCAAAATGCCATGCATTTTTAAAACAAAAAAATTAATTGTAAATTAACTTCAAATCTTGTAAAGGAAGGTTCATGGAATTTATTCAAAATGAAGACGTAAAAATCTGACCATTCCTTATATTTTAAAAACATTATCCTCATACATTTCACAGAAATTTCAAAAAGTACCTCATATTGAAAACAAAAAGAGTGTTTCCTTCCATTCCATTTAATAAAAATTCACCAGTGGGTAAAATTAACTTTAAACAATAGTAGAAGAATTGGAATAATATTATATATTTGGAAAACATGGATGTTAATGATAAATATACTCCATTAAATACTTACATATAATCAATATCAGATAACAATGATATTGAAAAATTATCCCTTGCCATGGGTTCTATATCCTTTATATGTATCTGAACCACCTCTTTTTTGAGTTTCTCTATTTTATTTGTACAAAAGGTCTCCATAGAATAGATTTTTTCCCAATGTGTGGCCTTTAAGAGGAATAGAGAGATGTTTTGAGTTTATTTGAGTAGATTTTGGATAAGCTAAAGGGATTGAGAGGTATGAGTAAGTTGGTAGATATGGTGGTCTTTTATAAGGAGGATGGGAACTTTTGGAATGTCTTGACATATTTTTTTATTATAAATAAATTCTATTAATTATAAAAGATCCAAATTGATATATTTATAGGATATGATGAAGATATTTTGAAATAATCCCATCCAATAATTTTTACATGTATTTATTTTATTTTAATCCTTATCATTTCAGTTTACCCTAAATTTCTCTATTTTAATTTTAATTTATGTAACCACATTTTAATTATTAAAATAAAATTAAGTTTTCTTATATTGGGTAAATTTCCCATAATTTTATAATTATTTAACTTGTAGACCCTATCAAATAAACATGGTAATTTTAAAATATTTTTATGATTTTTTAATAATTTCATAAAATATTATTTTAATAAAATATCAATATTGTCAATTTTTACACTATTCATTTTACTAGATTTAGAGAAAATCAAAAAAGAGATATAACTTAGAACCAAATCATTTAATTGTCTTCTAACATATCATATTCCCATAGAAAAATAATTTAGGAGATAAATTATTTAAAATTATATTTTCTTTACAATTTATAATATCATTTATTTGACATGTCTCGTAATAAAATAAAAATTGCATAAATGTTGTGTAAATATTTATGATAATTATTTAATTTATAAAATTTAAAATTAAATTCAAATGATGAATATAATTTCATTCTCTTTTTGGAGATGTTTTTTTGATGTATTATCATGTTTATTATTATATTAAATTTATTATACTTTGAAGGGATACGAGAGTGACATGTTGCCACTTTCTTTTGTTTTAAATATAATTACATCCATTTTATGTAAAATAGTCCATTAAATAAATCATTTCTTACCCTTTTGTTATATTAGTATACTCTCCCTTATCCAATTGGATTTTGGCAGGTGTTAGGGTAATTTTATTATCTTTATCATATAGTCGGTTTCCCTAATTTACTTGATTTTCCTTTAATATGGTAAAGAAAAATTACCATAGTTACTATTCATAATATCCCAAAAATATAACAGAATTATATTAACATATTTTGGGCCCCCTGACTTCAAATATATAATCTTTTTTTTTAATTCAAAAAAAATAAGTAGTGACAATTTATTTAATATTAATTCTCATTGGTAAAGAGAGAAAATGAGTTTATTTAAGCCAAAACCTTCAAAAGATTGATGTGAGTTTATATCTAATTTAAATGTGATGTTTCATACAATGACTGATATTGTATTAAATGATAACAACATAATCTAATTATACATTAAAAACAGTTAAATGGATAATCATTATATATAAATTAATCAGATGAAGAAGCAGTTTTAAATTAAAATGTAATATTTTTCACTATAAATTAAAAAATAAAAATAATTATAAAATGACCAAAAATTAAAAAAAAGTAAGTTTTTATGTCATGATTACAAATAATAAGTTTATATTTCCAAAAATAACATATAAAATTGTAAAAAAACTAGTTCTAAAATGTGTTCACCATCAATAGTCGGTAAAACAGTATTTTTTTAAAACCACACATTTTATTCATAAAATTGAATTTGTTTTTATATCTTTTCTAGAAAATATATAAGATGTATTTTAAAAATTAAATTGAATATATTACATATTTATTTCACTAATAAAATCCAAAAATATTGATTTTATTATTTTATAAACTTGGATATTTTTATTCAAAAAGTTATTCAGAAATTACATTTACTTTTTATTAAAAAGTGTTTTATTTTCATTTATAAATAATTGTTCACCAAATAATTAATTTAATGAAATGAAAAAAAAATATTTTTATAAATAAATCAATATTTTTCAGCCCCAACAGTTTAATATCTAGGTTATAAGGTAACATAATAATATTTAGTTGTTTACTTATACTCGATTTTTCGTAAAATGAATATAGCAAAAGAACATGAAATTTTATTTAACACAAGCCATGCATAGTGTTGCGTATACTACAATATAATAAAATCATACATATAATGAAAAATAATCCAGGTTTAGTGTAAAATATAAGACATCAGAGAAAATAAAAAGAAGTTATCTCATAATATCTTTGGGTGTTACATTATACCCCCTTAAAATTAATTTCTCCATCGAAATTCATTAGGATTATTGAATTTTTACAACATAAAAATTTATCTTAGATAAAACCACATCGTAAAAAGGTATACTAAAACATCATTATAAAATGTAAAGTAAGAAACATAATGGTTACCCAATGTAACGAATCACTATGTTTCCACATAGAAGAACATAGGTGGGAAGTGAAAACATGTATTTGGAAAAAAAATGTTACCATCACTTTCTGATTGATAGTGGTGGAGAATAAGGTTATGAGAAAGTTAAAAATAAAAAATAAATAAATCTATGATTATTTAAGGGACTATATGATTCATTGGATAATAAAGTACTTGGACAACTTTTTATTTTCATGATTATTTTCCTAATATTGAAGAATTTTTTATTAGAAGAAATACAAGCATTATATTAGAACAATCCCACCATTTTTCATGTCTTTGACAATATCCACTTTATATCTTATTCAAATAAATTATGATTAAATTTTCATTCATAAAGTGTTAACAGATCATGAAATACAAAAATAGAATAATTGGTTATTGCATCTGTCTCAAAAAAAATGTTATCACAAGTTATCTCATATACATAAGTCTACCTATAGCAAGATAATATATTAATAATATAAACATAAACCAGAGTATAAATTATTCAATCCATAAATAGATAACCTTACAATCCTTCCAAAATCTGTACATCTACAACATTGTAAAGAGGTGAACTAAATTGGCATATCATTTATATCCCATATATCATTTGGTCATTATTTGTTTTCATATTCTAAAAATTTGAATACCTTAATAATGAATTTTTTTAAACAAGGTAATAACTTGAATTACCATAAAACCTTAGTGAAAACATGCGTGATGTCAAAAATTAACTCTTTCAACATACCAAAAATCCCAAAAATTATATACACTCAAACCATGATATCAATTTGTCCTTATATCAATCATGAGGTCATTAATACTATCAAAAATCTCATTTATGGTTACATGTATCATTCAATATATAAATTCAAATAATAATGGAAAAAATAATGTAACAATACTTAGATGTTTCTTAATTCCATAATACCATAAAATTACTTATAATACATTATTCTTGAGAAACTTGTAATAATTAAACTATCTTCTTAAAACATTGACTGAGATTCATCATTGTATTCCTTAACACTTCTTTCATCTCAAATATCATTTGCAGCCTCCTCATCGTTAGCAAGATAAATAAAACCCATATGACTATGTTGATTCCCTTCATGAGATTCTACCATAAGGCATCGATTTCTATAATGCCAAAACAATCCACATTTAAAACATTTAATAATTATTTATGTATTTACAATACCATTATCCATTTCCTCTATGATAACTAAAACTTTTCCATTTAAATTACTGTCTTTGTGTCCTTATTTTCCACACCCAAGGCATCTACTAGATCCATTTAAACTATATCCTAGATTTCTCTTCTCACAAGATTTTCATGATGAAAATTGAACTTTATTTCCTCTATGATCAACATAAAACTCTATCTTTCTCTTATTAGCTGGGTCTGGAAACTCACCAAAGATGAGAGTATTGATCTTAATAGGAGATTTCTAATTGGGAATCTTAACGATGTTTCACCTTCCAAATCCTATATTATTTGGTTTCTTGTGAAGAATATCATTCCATTATCTATCGTATTCTATATTATCATGAATAATCTTTTTTCCAACCATTTAATAAAACCTAAAAAATTATTGTGTGAGGAAAAATCATACTTGGAAAACAACATAATTAATGGGGAGTACCTTCAATCTCTAACATCTTAGCTTTAGTCATAGGTTCTTCATGATCGTTACCATAATTAGAGGATATTAATGTTTAGTTATAATTATACTTTGGGATATCCTTAGAAAAAATATTAGAAATATCTATAAGTATCTCAATTTCTATCCATGTTTCTGAAGGTCAACTAAACCTTCGCTCTGATGACCCAGGCTTGATGTATATGGACATTGTATTTAATTTTTGGAATACTTAATACATTACAAAAATATAAACACAAATACCATATTAGTTTAGTGTCTTTGGAAACTCAGAAAACATTCTTCTAACTTGGTGAATGATCTTCAACATCTCCTATAAAGATCTTCCCCTTTTTTCCTACATAAAACTGCTATTTATATCATGGGGGAATGAAAACATAGAAAGGGTGAGATTGTAGAGACCCGTAGCCTGACGTACATGGACATTACATTACATTTGCGGAATACTTAGTACATAACAAAAACACACACTAAAGGACCGTAATAGTTTAGTGTCTTTGGAAACTCGGAACGTAATCTTCTAATCGTGGTGAAAGTTCTTCAATATATCCCATAAAGGTCATCACTTTTTTTTTACCTAAAACCTTTCTTTATATCCTGGGGAAAAGAAAACATAAAAGGGTGAGCTCAAATGCTCAGTAAGGGTAAACAAAAGAAATATCAATCACATAATTTTCATCAGAACATAACTTTTTTGGAAATCTTAACCTGCAAAAGAGAGCATAATTTCATAACATGGGATAAATCATAGTAGTGAAATGAAATCATAACTTAAAACATTACTCATTGTGGCATACACACATAATTATAGAGAATAATTTCTTGTTATTCAAGACTCATTGCCAAGACTATCTTAGTGGACAAAGTCCCTTTCTGAATCGAGTAATCCTCGTTTCAGTCCTGTTTCACTGAACCGGTATAACCTACCATTCCAGCCATGTCTATCTCATGAGATATAAAATCTTTACCCAATGAATTGGAGGGAGATATAGGTCCCACCCATCTCTTAATGAATCCTTTCTTATGTGTGCCACAGAATCATAAATCATACATCATTGCATAACCCATGTAATAAAAATGGGATTCTTAAACAACATGACATCATAAAACCATTCATATAAGATAAAGGAATTCATAAACATAATTCCATCACAACATAGTCAAATCAATGTAAAAATATGGATAGAAACATAACCCTTTATTATCTTAGATGGAAAATAATTTTGATAAAACACTTGAATTGAATTCTTGAGGAAAATATCCTTTCTTCTTCAAAATCAATTTCTTTTCACAAAACATCATGAAATTTTTAAAAGAAAGAGATTTTATTGAAAATAGTCATGAAATCTTTTGGAGGAATCTTCATGAAAATAAGGCTTTATAAAACCGTAAAAATCCGTTCGTGCCGTTTAAGTTTAAAAAACATTCTTCGTACTTTTGTCGGAAAAGTCAAAAAGTACCTCGTACGAAAAACGACAAAAGATTCCTTTCATATCTTTTACTAAAAACTCACCGAAGGGTAAAATTGGATTTAAACAATTGTAGGTTGTTGTAAATAACATTACATATTGAGGAAACATGGATGTGGATGATAAAATATACCCCAGTAAATTTCAAAGTACAAACAATCTCGGATAAAAATGTGATTGTGATATTTCCCTTACCTTAGGTCCGACTTGCTTTGTAAGTGTCCGAACCTCCTGTATAATGATTTAAATCATGTTATTGACTTATTACAGAATCATATTCATTGTTATGATATCATATATGGTTCACTTATGACATTATATTACCCGTTCTTTTCTAAATTCCATGTTAAAGAAGCGTTTTGGGTAAAATCGTTTCATTTATCGTAGGTGTTTTGACTTGTTGTTCTTGACATCATTATTACTTATATCATGATTTACTTACTTCCAGAATATAAAATATGATTTATATATCATATATATTCAGTATATATATATATATTAGGTAGATAAATAAAATGAAAAACACCGTTCATGGAGACGGTAGTCCGTACGTACGCATGAACGCTGTTTTCCTTTCCTTATTGTCTTGAAATGGAAGTAAGTAGATGAATTACATATGTATATATATACATAAATCCAGTAGCTTTATAATGTCATATATTTCATTATTATTTCTTATATATACTTTATAATCATTCTTAAATGGTTAATATGGAGAATGAATCTCATCGCGTCGTGGAGACGGTAGTCCGTACGTACGCACGAGCGATGATATCATTTCTATAAGTATTGAATTGAATTGGAGTGAATTATACAATATATCAGAATCAATATGATGTTTTAATAACTATGTATAGTTATTCTTTACACCATTATACCCATCCATGTAAGGTGGTGGTGGAAAATAGATTACACCACGGCGTGGAGACGGTATTCCGTACGTACGCACGCGCGGTGATTTCTTTTTCCGTAGGATGGATAGATGGTGAAATAGGGTTGTTTCATACTTATAATAACATATCAGTATATGAGTGATACTGATGTTATTACTTCATAATGAAACAACCTAAGAAGAAGAAGTGGAAGAAGAAATAAAGATGAAAGAATTGGTAACGGTAATTACCTCTTCTTTGAAGTGCCTCTTTGAGACCTCCTCTTAGGGCACTAGAATTGGTCTTTGAGGAAGACCAGAACCTCTAGGATGTTTCTAGGGAAGTGGAGAAGAGATTTTGGTAGGGGTTGGCCGAGCTTGAGTGCTCAAATTGGTGTGAGGAGGAGGGGGAGGAGGTGTCCTTTTATAGGGGAGGAGAGGGGCACCTTAGGAATATCTCAAAATATTATTTTATATTAAAGTCAAAATCGGTTTATAATGGTTCCAAAGGGTCTTATTTCGAAGCTAAAGTTGGGATGGGTCGAAATCCTATCAACCAATAGAATTTAGACAAGTTTAGGATTTTATTTTAACCTTATCAATTAGATTTAACTCTAAGTTAAATAATTTAACATTTACCGTGTCTTTTTGTTTTCTTTCACTATATGGTTAATACACTTACTATAACATGCCAAACGAACCCCAAATTGTTTATTATTAATATATATATCCTTATCTAAGTCATTTGGCCGAACCTTAGATTTTTAGGAATAAAATAACAATTAATAAAATAATATTTGATTTAAAAACTATTTTGTGTCAATTTTGACACTATTTGATATATGATTTTTGTGAAAGTCATAACAGAATTAAATGTTCGAACCAAGTTGATTAAATCAACATTAATATATCATAGTAACCTAGAAAATTAGTGTAACTCATAAAAATTTTCAAATTACATTTATTTTGGTGTTTATAACATCAATTATGTCAATATTTCATTAATAAGTTAATTACTGCATCATCGTTGTGTCATAAATAAATTAAATTATTTGATGTCTAAAAATTAAAAATAAAATACCATCATGTAGGAAATCTTGTTAGCTTTCTAATGAATATTTACAATCGAATTTATCTTATGTATAACCCCATATTATAAATGCTTTACTTATTAAACTTTGATTTTAACTATTTTAACCCTTCTTTAAATAAATTAATAATAAATGTCCTAATCTAATCCAAGTGGGCCTAAATGGTTATATTTTATTCCTAAGATTGTTTTTGGTCGAATTTACACTTGTCCAATAGAATTAGGACATGTGTTAGGGTAATATTAATATCATATTTACCCTTAGTTACCCTATTTACTATTAACCGTGGTAAAAAAAGTAAAAAGTTACTATTCACCAAAAAATTATTTTCATCTCATTGAACCACATTTTAGTCCTTGATATTAACCGTGTCTCTCGGATTTTCGAAATTCCATTCACAGAAGCGGTAAAATTAAGTTTTATGCAAAATTCAGTTTTTAACCTACCACTTAGTAGTTTCACTATTCATCAAAAATTAATGTTTTTCAGAACAATGCCAAAATTTCATCCCAAGCTATATTTCATATTCCGAATTCAAAAATGAAGTCTATTTTACCAAATTCATAACATAAAAGTTGCATTAATTAATTTTATAATTAAATCCCGCTGTTAAAACAAATAGTGTGTTTTTAAGAAACAATATCTATCAAAAGATTGACACTTGTTTATGTCTAGTTTAAATGTGAAATTACATCCAATGACCAACATTGTATTAAATTGTAAAAATATATTTTAAATATACTTTAAAACCACTCAAATTAATGATTTATCACTATTAATTATTTCGATTAAAAAAGTTGTTTTTAATTATAATTTAGTAATTTTCACTATTCATCAGAATATGAAAGTTATCCGAAAAGTACCAAAATTTCACCTTAGGCTAAATTCGATACTCCGAATCCAAGAATGAAGTTCATTTTGAAAAATAAGATTTACAGAATTTTAAAAAGTGGTTATTACTATTCATAACGGCTAGTTTTAATAATATTTTAATAGCACATCGTTGTTTAGTGAAACTCGGTATTGCGTATTACACACGCTATCGAGGAAGGTCGCGATTGCGTGTAATGCAAGGCAAGTCAAGGATGCGTGTTGTGCAAACTCCTTTTGGTGTAGCGTACAACACAAGACATTAGTGAAATAAAAAAGAATATTTTTCATAAAATCTCGGGCTGTTACATTTTACCCCCCTTAAAATGAATTTCGCCCTCGAAATTCGTCGGGGTTATAAATGGTTTACTATTCGAAAGTTTCTTTAATAGAAACCCACATCGTAAAAGGGAATACAAAAACTTGGCTTTAAAAACTAAAGTATGAAATGTAACGATTACCCAAATAAACTAATCACTGGGTTTCCACATAGGTGAAAATATGGATATGGAAGAGAAATCTAACCATCATGTTCTGATGGAGAGTGGTAGAGAACATGGCTATGGAAAAGGCAGTAATCACAAATCCATAGATTTGTGATGATATAAGGTACCATCTTATTCATCAGGTATAAGATCACTAGGACGACATTTTTGGTTTTCAAGATCATTTCCCTAAAGTTGAAAATGTGAATTAGAATAAATACTTACTTTATTTTGGTACAATCTCACTGTTGTTCGTGCCTTGAACAATTTCCACTTCATCTCTTAAATAAATGAAGTTGAATTTGTCATTCATGAAGTGTTAGCAGATCATGTGATAGAATGACGGGTCATTCCATCTGTCTCAAACAAAAGATTAGCAAAAATTATATGCATAAGTCGATCTATAGTGAGATTAATCATATATGGTTCCTAAAATGGACTTATACTTCATATATCATACTGCTTAATATAATAAAACTAGTTTCTACTAAACAGGGACTTCCTGTAGGTCAGTGGTAGGCGATAAAGGCCAGTCGCACTTCAGTTGTGGGTTCAATTCCTACAGCCTTGTCCGAAGCGATGGGCTGTCGCCCGTCCTGCAGGTTGTCCCTTTTTCTAAAACTACGTTACTATAACATCCCATCAATAATATCGAAAATCTTATATCCTTAAACAATACTAACTTATGTCCAACATAATCCAGTCTAATCTTTAGGCTTATACATAATACTGCAGTCCACTCTCATAATACAGTGACAACGATTACCAGAGATTTAATACTGTCGTTGATCCCCACATATCATAAGATATGTCTTGTTGGTCACATTCCAAACACTCAAAGTCCTTAATCGTGTATTCTCTTGAATACCATAGTGAAAACATGAGTGCAGTTAAAAGTTAACACTTTCCACATACCAAAATCCTCAAAATTATTTATACTCAAACCATGATATCACTTAGTCCTTATATCAATCATGAGCTCATGAATACTATCAAACATTTAATTTTCTCCTTATCCCTTTATTATGCGCATATCATCTAAATTCCAAAAATATCTGAATAACCTTTCATGGATACTAGTAACATTAATCATACACTTTCAAAACACAAGGAAAGACAACAGTGTAACAATCCATAGATGTCTCTTTATTCCAAAATTACACATGATAAACATGTAATCATTCCACTACATTCTCAAACCATTGACCGAGCTTCAAAAATTCTTTCATCTCACATATCATTTGTAGTCTCTTCATCATCATCCACATAAATACTACCCATATGACCATACTGATTCTCTTCATGAGTCTTTCCCTTAGAGCATTTGTTTGCATAATGCCCATACATTCCACATTTAAAACACTTAACCATTTTTGACGTCGTAGCAATACCATTATCCTCATCCATGGTGTTAACCGACCCTTTTCCTTTGCACTTACTTGCTTTGTGTCCTTCTTTTCCACACCCAAAGCATCTTCCAGTTCCCTTGAAACATTCTCCTTGATGCCTCTTCCCACATGATTTACATAGGGGAAATTGAACTTTCTTTCCTCTAGGATCATCATGAAACTCCATCTTCCTCTTATTAGCCGAGTCAGGAAACTTACCAAATTTTACTTTATTGATCATATTATGAGATTGCTGATTCGGCATAATAATGATGTTTGGACTTCCAAATCCCATTTCATTATGAAGAATATCATTCCATTGTCCATCATATCCTTCATTATCGTGAATCATCTTGATTCCAGCCGTTTTCTAAAACCCAAAAAGAATAGTGTTAGATGCAAAAATCGTAATAAAGGGGGAGTAACTTAAATATCTATCATCTTTGGTTTAATCTAATATCGTTACCATAGTTCTAGAACTATATCCTATACGTATACTTATCCTTAGGGGCATCCCTAGACATACCTTAGAAATATCTCTAGGGATCTCACTAACGTTTTCGCATCCTAGTTTCCAAAGGTTGACTAAACCTTTCCTCTGATACCAACTGTAGAGACCCGTAGCCTGACGTACATGTACATTACATTACATTTGCGTAATACTTAGTACATAACAAAAACACACACTAAAGGATCGTAATAGTTTAGTGTCTTTGGAAACTCGGAACGTAATCTTCTAATCATGGTGAAAGTTCTTCAATATCTCCCATAAAGGTCATCCCTTTTTTTTACCTAAAACCTTTCTTTATATCCTGGGGAAAAGAACACATAAAAGGGTGAGCTCAAATGCTCAGTAAGGGTAAACAAAAGAAATATCAATCACATAATTTTCATAAGAACATAACTTTTTTGGAAATCTTAACCTGAAAAAGAGAGCATAATTTCATAACATGGGATAAATCATAGTAGTGAAATGAAATCATAACTTAAAACATTACTCATTGTGGCATACACACATAATCATAGAGAATCATTTCTTGTTAGTCAAGACTCATTGCCAAGACTATCTTAGTGGACAAAGTCCCTTTCTGAATCGAGTAATCCTCGTTTCAGTCCTGTTTCACTGAACCGGTATAACCTACCATTCCAGCCATGTCTATCTCATGAGATATAAAATCTTTACCCAATGCATTGGAGGGAGATATAGGTCCCACCCATCTCTTAATGAATCCTTTCTTATGTGTGCCACAGAATCATAAATCATACATCATTGCATAACCCATGTAATAAAAATGGGATTCTTAAACAACATGACATCATAAACCCATTCATATAAGATAAAGGAATTCATAAACATAATTCCATCACAACATAGTCAAATCAATGTAAAAATATGGATAGAAACAGAACCCTTTATTATCTTAGATGGAAAATAATTTTGATAAAACACTTGAATTGAATTCTTGAGGAAAATATCCTTTCTTCTTCAAAATCAATTTCTTTTCACAAAACATCATGAAACTTTTAAAAGAAAGAGATTTTATTGAAAATAGTCATGAAATCTTTTGGAGGAATCTTCATGAAAATAAGGCTTTATAAAACCGTAAAAATCCGTTCGTGCCGTTTAAGTTTAAAAAACATTCTTCGTACTTTTGTCGGAAAAGTCAAAAAGTACCTCGCACGAAAAACGACAAAAGATTCCTTTCATATCTTTTACTAAAAACTCACCGAAGGGTAAAATTGGATTTAAACAATTGTAGGTTGTTGTAAATAACATTAAATATTGAGGAAACATGGATGTGGATGATAAAATATACCCCAGTAAATTTCAAAGTACAAACAATCTCGGATAAAAATGAGATTGTGATATTTCCCTTACCTTAGGTCCGACTTGCTTTGTAAGTGTCCGAACCTCCTGTATAATGATTTAAATCATGTTATTGACTTATTACAGAATCATATTCATTGTTATGATATCATATATGGTTCACTTATGACATTATATTACCCGTTCTTTTGTAAATTCCATGTTAAAGAAGCGTTTTGGGTAAAATCGTTTCATTTATCGTAGGTGTTTTGACTTGTTGTTCTTGACATCATTATTACTTATATCATGATTTACTTACTTCCAGAATATAAAATATGATTTATATATCATATATATTCAGTATATATATATATATAATAGGTAGATAAATAAAATGAAAAACACCGTTCATGGAGACGGTAGTCCGTACGTACGCATGAACGCTGTTTTCCTTTCCTTATTGTCTTGAAATGGAAGTAAGTAGATGACTTACATATGTATATATATACATAAATCCATTAGCTTTATAATGTCATATATTTCATTATTATTTCTTATATATACTTTATAATCATTCTTAAATGGTTAATATGGAGAATGAATCTCATCGCGTCGTGGAGACGGTAGTCCGTACGTACGCACGAGCGATGATATCATTTCTATAAGTATTGAATTGAATTGGAGTGAATTATACAATATATCATAATCAGTATGATGTTGTAATAACTATGTATAGTTATTCTTTACACCATTATACCCATCCATGTAAGGTGGTGGTGGAAAATTGATTACACCACGGCGTGGAGACGGTATTCCGTACGTACGCACGCGCGGTGATTTCTTTTTCCGTAGGATGGATAGATGGTGAAATAGGGTTGTTTCATACTTATAATAACATATCAGTATATGAGTGATACTGATGTTATTACTTCATAATTAAACAACCTAAGAAGAAGAAGTGGAAGAAGAAATAAAGATGAAAGAATTGGTAACGGTAATTACCTCTTCTTTGAAGTGCCTCTTTGAGACCTCCTCTTAGGGCACTAGAATTGGTCTTTGAGGAAGACCAGAACCTCTAGGATGTTGCTAGGGAAGTGGAGAAGAGATTTTGGCAGGGGTTGGCCGAGCTTGAGTGCTCAAATTGGTGTGAGGAGGAGGGGGAGGAGGTGTCCTTTTATAGGGGAGGAGAGGGGCACCTTAGGAATATCTCAAAATATTATTTTATATTAAAGTCAAAATCGGTTTATAATGGTTCCAAAGGGTATTATTTCAAAGCTAAAGTTGGGATGGGTCGAAATCCTATCAACCAATAGAATTTAGACAAGTTTAGGATTTTATTTTAACCTTATCAATTAGATTTAACTCTAAGTTAAATAATT
Organism: Viscum album; assembly: GCA_963277665.1. Taxonomy (NCBI): domain Eukaryota; kingdom Viridiplantae; phylum Streptophyta; class Magnoliopsida; order Santalales; family Viscaceae; genus Viscum; species Viscum album. The sequence goes on from OY728123.1 coordinate 677,055,496, forward strand.
TAACATTTACCGTGTCTTTTTGTTTTCTTTCACTATATGGTTAATACACTTACTATAACATGCCAAACGAACCCCAAATTGTTTATTATTAATATATATATCCTTATCTAAGTCATTTGGCCGAACCTTAGATTTTTAGGAATAAAATAACAATTAATAATATAATATTTGATTTAAAAACTATTTTGTGTCAATTTTGACACTATTTGATATATGATTTTTGTGAAAGTCATAACAGAATTAAATGTTCGAACCAAGTTGATTAAATCAACATTAATATATCATAGTAACCTAGAAAATTAGTCTAATTCATAAAAAGTTTCAAATTACATTTATTTTGGTGTTTATAACATCAATTATGTCAATATTTCATTAATAAGTTAATTACTGCATCATCGTTGTGTCATAAATAAATTAAATTATTTGATGTCTAAAAATTACAAATAAAATACCATCATGTAGGAAATCTTTTTATCTTTCTAATGAATATTTACAATCGAATTTAGCTTATGTATAACCCCATATTATAAATGATTTACTTATTAAACTTTGATTTTAACTATTTTAACCCTTCTTTAAATAAATTAATAATAAATGTCCTAATCTAATCCAAGTGGGCCTAAATGGTCATATTTTATTCCTAATATTGTTTTTGGTCGAATTTACACTTGTCCAATAGAATTAGGACATGTGTTAGGGTAATATTAATATCATATTTACCCTTAGTTACCCTATTTACTATTAACCGTGGTAAAAAAAGTAAAAAGTTACTATTCACCAAAAAATTATTTTCATCTCATTGAACCACATTTTAGTCCTTGATATTAACCGTGTCTCTCGGATTTTCGAAATTCCATTCACAGAAGCGGTAAAATTAAGTTTTATGCAAAATTCAGTTTTTAACCTACCACTTAGTAGTTTCACTATTCATCAAAAATTAATGTTTTTCAGAACGATGCCAAAATTTCATCCCAAGCTATATTTCATATTCCGAATTCAAAAATGAAGTCTATTTTACCAAATTCATAACATAAAAGTTGCATTAATTAATTTTATAATTAAATCCCGCTGTTAAAACAAATAGCGTGTTTTTAAGAAACAATATCTATCAAAAGATTGACACTTGTTTATGTCTAGTTTAAATGTGAAATTACATCCAATGACCAACATTGTATTAAATTGTAAAAATATATTCTAAATATACTTTAAAACCACTCAAATTAATGATTTATCACTATTAATTATTTTGATTAAAAAAGTTGTTTTTAATTATAATTTAGTAATTTTCACTATTCATCAGAATATGAAAGTTATCCGAAAAGTACCAAAATTTCACCTTAGGCTAAATTCGATACTCCGAATCCAAGAATGAAGTTCATTTTGAAAAATAAGATTTACAGAATTTTAAAAAGTGGTTATTACTATTCATAACGGCTAGTTTTAATAATATTTTAATAGCACATCGTTGTTTAGTGAAACTCGGTATTGCGTATTACACACGCTATCGAGGAAGGTCGTGATTGCGTGTAATGCAAGGCAAGTTAAGGATGCGTGTTGTGCAAGCTCCTTTTGGTGTAGCGTACAACACAAGACATTAGTGAAATAAAAAAGAATATTTTTCATAAAATCTCGGGCTGTTACAGAGATTAAATTATAATTAATGGTAAAAATTTAGAACATTAATAAAAAAATAAACAAATAATGTTAAAACAAGAACATATGTTTTGAATAAAAAAATCATGAGTCATATAATTAGTCTTGGACATACATAAGGCATAATTAATAAATGAAGACTAACAATGATAAAATTTCATTGGTATAAGACATGGAATTATGGAAAACATATAAGCCTAGAAAATCATTTCTATATTAGCTAAGGATCATTTCCAATACCATCATAGTGGATAATGTCCATTACTAAACTAGGTTTCCTCACCATTTATCCCTATTTTACTAAAACTTGTTTACTTGTCGTTTGATCCCTTTCTTATTGAACCAGATTTTCTTATTGTTCTAGCCATGTCTGTCTCATGAGATTTAAATATTTACCCAATTTCTTGGAGGTAGATATAGGTACAACATTTCACTCAATGAAAACTATACATATATGTTCTGAAAAAACATAAATCATTTAAGAGAGAATATCCCATGGAATGAAATGTGTTTATTAAACACAATTACATCATAATCCATATAAAATAAAACGATTTCATAAATAGAATTCCATTTTAATCTCAATAAAATAATATTAATAATTGGTATAGAAATATAACCCCAATTAGAGAATGAAATTTTAGATAGAAAATAATTTTTAATGAAACACATGAAATTAATTATTGAGGAAAATATCATTTCTTCTTAAAAAATTATTTCCTTTCTCAAAATACCATGCAATTTTAAATGAAGATAATTTAATTGAAAAATCACTTGAAATATTCCAAAGGAAGCCTCATGGATATAAGGCATTATGAAGATGTAAAAATCAAATCATTCCATATAATTTAAAACATATTTCTCATATTTTATATGAAAAAGTAAAAAAGCACCTCATAAGGAAAATGAAGGAAAGATTCCTTCCATACTGGTTAATAAAAATTCAAAATGGGTAAATTTGATATTAAACAATAGTAAAAAAATTGAAATAATATTGTATATTTATGTAATATGGAAGTGTATGCTAAATATACCACAGTAAATACATATATATAAATTATCTCGAATAATAATGAGATTGTAAAATTATCTTATACCTTAGGTCTAATATCCTTCATATGAATGCAAACATCCACTTTTTAATGTATATCCTTTTGACTTTTACAAAAGGTTTAATTAGGATGGATTTCTTCCCAAAGTGTGGCCTCTAGGTAGAAGGGAATGATGTTGGTATCTTATTAGAGTAGAAGTTGTATGAAGAAAATGGCTTGAGAGGTGTGAGTAAGTAGGTAGATGTGGTGGAATTTTATATGTGGGAGGGGGCCCTTTTGGAATGTCTTGAAATATTATTTTATTATAAATATATTTTTGAATTAAAATAACTAAAAATATATATTCCTAAGATATGATAAATATTGTTAGAAATAATCTCATTCAATAATTTTTGGACATGTATTTCTTTTATTTTAAACAATATATTTTTAGTTTAGCTATAATTACTTTCTTTAAATTTTAATTGAGGTAACAAAATTTTAATTATAAAGACTCTATTATGTTTACTTATATGGGGAAAATGTACAATAATTGGAGAATTAATTTTCTTTTTGACCTTATCAAAGATACTTTGTCATTTTGAAAGATTTTTATGATTTTTAAATAATTTAATAAAATATTGTTTTTAAAAAATACCATGTTTTTTAATTTTTAAACTATTAATTTCATTGAATTTAAATAAAATCCAAATAGAGATATAACATTGAAAAAAATAATTGAATAATCTTCTAATATGTCATATTCACCTGAAAATATCATGTATGACATAAATTATTTCAAATAATATTTATTTTACTATTTTTTTATCATTTATTTGATATTTCTATTAATAAAAAAAATTATTGTATTACTATTTCATCAATATTTATGGTAATTATTTAATATCTAAAAATAATTAATAAATATTCATGGTGTATATATTTTTATTATATTTCTAGAGACTATTTTACCATGATATTTTACCAAGTTTACCACAACATTAAATTTATTATACTTATAAGGGATAGGAGAGTGACATGTTGTTACTTTTAATTTATTTATAATTACATCACTTTCATGGAAAAAAGTCCATTAAATGAATAAATTCTGACCCTAAAGAGATATTGGGAGACTCTCATTCATCCAATAGGATTTTTTAATGTTCTACAATTATTTTATTATCTTTATAATATAGTTTTTGACCCTAATTTACTCTATTTTCCTTTAACTACGGAAAATAAAAATTTTTGTAGTTACTATTCATAATATCCAAAAAAATTAAAAGTAACCTATTAACATAATTTGGACACATTAATTCCAAATATTAAATCCATTTTTCAAAATTCAAAACATAGGTGTTGCAAAAATTAATTTAAAATTAATTCTTATTGTCAAAGCCTGAAGAAATGTTTTTTTAATGTAATAACCATCAAAAGATTGATGAGAGATTATATGTAATTTCAATATTAAATTACACCCAAGGACTAAAAATAAATTGAATGATAAAAAAATATTATAATTATACTTTAAAAATAAATAAAAGGATAACCTTCATGCATAATTAAATTAGATGAAAAAGTAGTTTTAAATTAAAATGTAGTATTTTTCACAATCCATTAAAAATGAATATTATCAGAAAAATACCAAAAATTCAAACAATGTAAATTTTTATATCCTTCCAAATAATAAGATTTTTTCTCCGAAAGAAATTATAAAGGTGTAAAAAACGTGATCTAAAATGGGGTCACCTTCAAAAGGTGGTAAAACTATATTTTTAGAAAAACACTCATTTTATCCGTAAAGTTTATTTTTTCATTATATCATGCATATAAAACATATAAGATAAATTTTAAACATTACATTGGATATGTCACGTTTTTATTCCACTAATAAAATCCATAAATAGTGGTTTAATTATTTATAAATTCATTTATTTTCATTTAAATTGTTTTTTAGAAAAAAAAAACAATTCCTTTCAATTAAAAAGGGTTTTATTTTCATTTATAAATAATTGTTCACAAAATAATTAATTTAATTAATGTATAAACTATATTTTCAAAAATAAATTAATACTATTCATCCCTTAAAATTTTAATTTCTAATTTATAATGTAACATAATAATATTTAGTTGTTCACTTATATTCAGTCTTTTGGGATATGAATTATAAAAAAAATTACAAGACGTTTTCTGTAACACAATATAAGGATAGTGTTGTGTATACCGAATGCTAATACGGTGTTACGTATAACACAAACTAATCATGGTGTATTGTACAACATAATATAAAAAATAAATTAACAAAATATAACACATAAAATCTCAGGGTGTTATATTTTTAATGAGTTTAAAGAAGAAAAAAATAAATTCATAGGTTTAAGAATTTGACCTCTTCTTCTAAGAACTTATTTACGTTTATAGCTAATTACATCAAAAAAAGAACGTTATAATCATAATAATGAATATAGTATGAGTTTATAGATGTAAGAAATGGATTTTGGTAGGTACTATCCAACCCAAAGGGTTTTCAATGTGTGAATTTGGGTAGAGAGGGGCCTCCATTTATAGAAGCGGCAGAGGACAAACATGTGATTTTAGAAAAGATAAATGATACCCATGATTTTTTTATGACAAAATCCCCTAAAATAGGTCATTATCTAAAATAATATATGATATGGCTGAAATACAGATAAAAACGGGTTAAGGAAAATTTTTAGGTCATTTTAACTCTTTTCTTTGTTGTTTACCACTCCCTATAACTAAATCCATTTTTTATTTTGACAACAATAAATAATTTTTCCACTTTATACTATTTATTATGGAGAAAAATTATGTAGTCCATAGAAGATAATATTAATTATGATAATTACATATATTTAATCCATTTTTCTAAATTCTATTCAAATAATTGGATGTATTCAATTCAAAATTTAACTGTAGATAAAATGAAAGAGTAGTTTTCCAAAGAAAAAATTCTTATGAGTTTATAATACTTGAATATCAACATTCAAAATTAAATTGATTAAAACAACTTAAATTTCTTAAATTTTAATATAATGAAATTAAAATTACATTAAACCCAAATTAAGATATAATGTAACTCAGTAAATAACATAAACAAAAAGGATGTTTTAAAAATAGTAATATTCACAATTCATAAAAAAATTAATTCTTTCAGTTAATAATAAAAAATTAAAATAAATATATCTTATTTCATTTAATATCAAAAATAATTTTTTCCCATCAGAAATATTTTCTAATAAGGGACAATATTAAATTTAAATTATGTGTGCAAAGCACGACTGATCCACCTATTTGAAAAATACTATTATTCAAAAAACATTTCTACAGATTTCAAGTAGTTATTATTAAATTTATAATCAATATATAACCAATGTAATTTTCATAAGTTATCTATTAAAATTAAACCCTCAATATTAATGCCTAGATAATAATGTTCTTATTCAAATAATTATAAGTTATTTGAGTATCATATCTCTTTTAAACACATCATTTCCTTCATCACAATATATCTAAGAAATATAATTTAATGAAATATATTATAAATCTTGAGGGAATTACATTATCTTTAATCATGGTGTAGCGTGTTATATGCACTATCAAACAAGATGAAACTCTTTTTAAAATACTAGGGTGTTACTAACATGCTCATTTTAAATATGATATTAATTTCTTGAAATAAAAGTTCTCAAAATTGTATAAATTAATTATAATTTATATTAAAAAAAGGAATGAAAACCATTTTTGGATAAATGGTATTTTTAAGCACAAAATGACATTGATGAAAATTGAATACATATTTATTGTTTATTAATCAATAGATTTGAAATATTTAAAACCATTATAAAAATTGTTCATAATGTTATTATAACTATTCATACCCTCCAATTCAAAGTCCATGATGTAAAGGGTTAATATATAACAGTTTATTTATACTTAGGGTATTGTGATAAGTGATCAATTAAACATTTATAATTTATTAAAAACTTGTATTCTAATAACTCTAGGTGGTGCCCCATGATTTTTCCCTTCACTAAAATTCAACTTGTGTATTATTAGTGAATGAAAATATCATGAACATAATTTTATATCATAATTATAATATCCCATGTCAACTTAAATAATTATAATAAACATCATATTGTTAATGATGTGGTTGTCCATATAGGGTTCCATTTTCATCTTTCATTAATGGCCACCCATATTGTCTGGGATAATTATTTTTAATGAATTATTTATATTAATTTTTAGCCAATTAAAATTGTTTATGGTTTCCCACTACCCTAATCAATAGTGGGATGTTTGTTCTTATTTGTAAGATAATAAGTGACCCATCACATTTACATTTTGTTTTGTTATTTTAAATATTTTATTTCACGATAAATGACTTTCCCAAACAGTGGTCCACGAAGCATATGGATCCATGCATCGAGCTCCTCTATTTATTGATATATTGGGAATCTTTCAATGTCTATTAATGGATATTTATAAAACAATTAATGAACCTTTTATGGTTTTGGGAACATATTCACACACTATACATAAACTATAGTGAATATTTTAGAAATTTTGGTTTTACTTTTTTCAAATAAACTCTAATAAAACATGATAGAATAATTTATATTGGGGGATAAATAGAAAGATTTAATGTTAATTTTTTAGACTAAATCTATTATAGGAAACATAATGTTTCATTTTTGAAACAGGTTTATCATTTGGATCACAAGGAATAATTCATGTATAGAAAACATAAACATAACATTAACACATAAATTCAAAATATTAGCCCATAATTTTCATTATACTGGATCATAAAATATTGAAGGATTCAAGCTAAGATCCTTATCAATCTTGCACACATGATATATACACTCTAAGGTCATATTTTTTATCTTTATATTCTAATGCTAATAATTGAGTGCTTTATTCCACAACATCAATCATGCGAAGCACACATGATGGAATCATGGAGAATAATTGACAAAAACATATTCTTTATTTACATTATCACACAAAAATTAACATTAAACATAGGAGAAATAAAAATTCAGAATAAATTGAAAATTTTCAATATTAATGACTCTCATGTAGATTAAAATTCCAAGGTTAACCATTCAATTATATCATTTTAGTCTTTAAATATCTTTAAACATTAATCCCAAAAAATTATGTTAATAATGACTTATGTAAAGTGATGTCAGTGTCAGAAATATTTAATCACTCGAATGTAGCACCCTATTGTGTCTCAAGATGAAATTAAATTTACCCACTTGTATAATTTCCATAAAAATAGTTTAAAGCTGCTTGAATAAATAATATCAATTTGGAAAAAATATTTTACTCATATTTTCATTTTATACATAAATATTCTTTAAATACCTTAACAGTTAATTTAATTCTCATTAACCTAAAATTGTATGTTATATATTTTAATTTATTAATTCATATCCTTGATAAATTTCACTCTGAGATATTCACTCTCCCCTATATGTGGGGATCAGTTATTCCTAAAATCTAATTCATATCAATTATTGGAACATATATATACACTTTATGGGTACCCCTATAGGCCATTATCATGATTGTAATAATTGAGACTCAAAGATCAATAGAGGTATCTATAAATACATTATGGACCCTATAGATATAATGATATGTTATAGCTTAGAAACACCTTTTATGAACAGATCCAATATAATATTATCTATTTTACATAGTAGTTGTCAGAAATATAGATTAATATATTATATCATAATTAGTTAATGATTTATTTATCATTATTTGAATATGTTGGATGTACTTTGTTTCATATTCCAAGTCCATGAATTCATTCAAGGAACTACCATCCCATTTAAATGTTCAGAGTTATATTTTTCTTATATAATGAATATAAAAATAATTTCTTGATCATTCTTTCATTGAAATACGACCAATGATGAATCTGACACAAGATACCTCACAAAAACATAAATTTCCATGGTTTTCATCATGAATTAATGTAAATGATCAAATATTACAAATTGATAATGATATAATCTCAAGATACCAATACACATATTAATAGATTGGATTAACAAATGATACCCAAAACATGTGTTTTTTTGTTATTCGATCAATCCCAATTATCTATTATATCGAAGATCATCAATAGTGAACTCCAGAAGAAGATTTATTAATTCATATAAGCCCACAACACTAAATACTAAGACATCATCCATGTCCCATCAATATGATGTATCTTGAATCATGGAATGTGTAAAAAGATAATATCATATCTATAACATCATGAGTTTTTAGGATCTTTTTTTAAGAACTTATTTAATGTTTTATATGTATTTTGTTATATGCAAAACCTAGTTTATATACATTAAATGGAACAGCAAGATTCTTTGTTAGCGTGGATGACACCTGAAATCAAGTTTTAGAGAAACATGAAATAATATTATTTTAAATAAGATCATTATAAATTATAATTTAAGTAGTTGTATATGAATATTTTTAACAAATTTATGATGTATATATATAAATTTCCAACTCAATATAATGTTTTTATTAATAATTAGTAAACAATCTATAAATTTTAATTGAGTGATTATATTCATAAAAAATATATTTTGTTGAAGAATGTTTTTTATTTTTTTAGGAGAAAATATTATAGATAATTTAGAAAATATATTTGATAATATAAAATTCATTTTTTAAATTATAATATCTAAATTTATATAGGGTGAAATTTTTGGTTTTTTATATTGAATTTTCAGTGAATCGTGGAAAAAATATAGTTTTGTAAAGATATACTTTCTACTTAATAAATTATGTAATTTAAATTCATAATCATGTTTTAAAGTAAAATAATGTTTATTTAGTAATATTAAATCCACATGATTTACTTTCAATCAATGTTATATTCGTTTTTCAAAAAAATTTATTTTTGGGTTTAAAAAGGTTTTTTTTTTGGAAAACTGTTTTAAAGTGCATAAATTTCATTCAATTAAATTAATTAAAATATCCCTAATGAAAAAATTGACATAGAAAATTTATATAAGATATATAAATAAACATTAATTGATATTCATAACATTATTATTATTATTCATAGTGTAAATATAAATCATCTTGTGATATAATATCACATTTATCAAAAGCCATCTTTTTGTTGTGTATTGGTGTTTTGTTTTTAAAAAAATTAATTAAAATTAAATGAAATTATTTTATAAAAAAAATTAAATCATAATGTTAAAATTACAAGATGATTACTTTTTGTGAATTTTCCAAAAAATATTTTTTTTGCGGGCAAATGAAAAACACTAAAATTTAATTGAAAACTACGTTTTCATTTAATTTATTTAAGAATTTTTATTACATTTTAAATTGGTTTTAATGTAATATTTGTTAAATTATAAATATAATAACCCAATTTATCTCATTATAATCAATTTAATATTAAATTTTGATAAGAAAAATTTGTAATCTTTTGAATATCTTCTCTTTAAAAACTCGAATTCTTGTCATGTTTGAAGATTAATTCTAAAATAAATTTTGTCACTTACATAAATTGAATTTTTAAAAATGGGTTAATTATTTAGAATCATAATAATTTCTGTTATATAATAAGTTATACATAATCTTTTACCAAAATAAATGGTAAAAATTGTAGAAATTATTTTCCACAGTTAATGTAAAAATGGCTTTACTGGGTGTTAAACTAAAAATATAAGGGTAAACAGTAACCCAGAACAATTTCAGAACCCATTGTATAGGTATTAAATGAACAGAAAACTTCCATTAACTATAATTTTCTATTTAATGGATCCTTTTTAATTGAACAAATTATGGGTGGAATTCTTTATTTCAAAAAACTACATATATGTGACTCACCAGACATAGAAAAGGGAACCACCGTTCAACTTTTCTCCAAATCATAAAAACATTTTGGTTTAGAATACACATACCCAAATATGTTCATAAATCCCATCCTCACTTCCTAGAATCCATGCTTTTTTCATAAATCCATGTTTGGAAGGAATTTTCTATAAACGTAAGGAGGATTACCGAAGAAGAGGTTATATTCTTCAAAAATACATTTTCTTTTATTTCTTACACCGTGTTATTAAATTCCTAAATCATAATTTTGATATAATAAATTTTTTAAATTCCATATACTAATATGTTGTTATATTATGTGACCAAAATAAAACCATCTCTACTACCATCAAATGGGTTATGAAAACATTTTTTTGAATGGCCGACTACCACCTCACAAATTGATATCATTCATTTATCGATTACCATGTCTCATAGTTTGGTACGATGATATATATAAAGTATATACATTTAAAAATTTTAAAATGTATATATATATATTTATTAATTATTTCATATATATATATAAATTCCATTACATAGTGTGTATGATATTTTCACTTGTTTGTGTAGTGGATTATCACCTCATTAAGCGATGTTATTTGTTTGTCACTAATTATTTACATGGAACATATTAAATATGATTTTATGTGATTTAAATGATGTAATAATGATATTCTTGAAATATTTATCATTCTAAAAATATAATATATTATTATATTTCTTTCCATTTCACTCATTGAATGATGATAACATCATCCATGTATGTGTGGACTAAAACCTTCACGAAGCGAAGTGACTCTATTTTTATCATAATGTAAGACCCTGGGAAACCCTAAGAGGGGAGGGGTGAATGAAGTTCTCAACATTTTCTTTTAATGTGATGGGTCGTTCTCCCACATTGGTAGGAACTCGTTAAACACGTATGATGGATATGATCCAAAATCAAATATTCACATCCAAAGAGATGACACAACACTTTTACTTGGTTCACCAGTAAAGGATATGTTCATGGAGTATCCACAAATTGTATTTCAGTCATACCAAAATGCACTAATCTTCACATGATGTTGAATACAAAAGTTTGGTCATAGTCACTTTGTACTAGCCACAGTTCCATTATAATAATTCAGGGATATCTCACTACGTCACTCAGAATACATCAGTTGACTCCCCTTTACTCACTTCTCAAAGAGAAATCAAACTCATTTTATCAACATATAGGTCACTTTAATTTATTTTAATTAAAGTATTTTTTCCAACATAACCTGAGACTTTGCTCGCATCATGGATGTTAGTTGATGCACATTATAAGACCTATTCATATAAAACTAATATTCAATACATGCTTTTAAAAATTATCCTTCATAGAGAACACTCCTTTGAAAGTTTCCCATACCTTCATGAAATATCCTTCCATCGAGAAGCACACTTCCTTCGGAAAACTCACTCATTCACAAAGATCACTGTTCCAATGTGGAATGTCCCATATTCACAAAGCACCCAGTACATAGTATCACTAACTTTGGTCAAGACTAAAATAGTCTTTTCACAAATCACAAGCTCACATAGAAAAACAGTATCATGGAGAACCCATTTTTCATTAAATCAGAGTGATTCGTGATTTTTATTGAATAGTTCATCTCAAATGAAGACAAAAAGCCTCTTATTTATAGGCACAACTGACTGCGAATCTCCACTACCTCCAATGCGATTTCCAGTTTGGTAAAAAATATATCCATGATGACAATCCCTTAGAAATGATCCAATTAAATTCATTGTTCTCAATTCTCATCACTTTCGTAGATCCATCAATCAAAATAACCACTGTGTCACCGCGATGCTCCCTTTCTTGTAAACGCATAGACTCTATTAAGACCATTATTCCACCATGATGATCACTCATAATTCTACTAGTCATGTCATTGCGAAGATCACCTTCATAATAACCATAAAATTATGAAACAAACATCATGAAATCAATCTTTGTGAAACCCATGCCTTTTCCATGTTTTCATATGGCCCTCAAGAAAAACCACTTTTCGCAATGCATGACATTCTCCAAATTTTGGACCCCAAAAAATTGGAAAGAAATGGAAAATGATGCCACTTTCAACAATTCTATTGACTGAATATATATGATACATTTCCTTTCAATATCCTTGATCATCCATTGGTCTTCTATGAGAGTATTGACAATAAACACAAACAATACCCAATTTCTAGTAAAGAACAGCCTTTGTTCCAACCCACCACACAACATGGATGACATGTATAATTATATTTAAAGATATATTATGGTATCTATGATATTAATATAATTATGTAAATTTAATATATTACATACCTCCTTTCCATGATCATTATTAAAAAAATGAAAATGTTACTCTTGCGTATTGACGATCTACCGTCTCTATGGTCGTAACATACTTTATTTCTCCAAATAAAATTTAATGAATAATATTAAAATTATAATTGATGTATAAATATGATAATTATTTCATTATTATTATTCATAAGTATATTTAAACTTTATCAAATTAATAGTAATGAATATAAAAATCAATACATATATGATAAAAAGTGGTTATTACCTGACAAGTGAGTTTAACATGGAATTGTTAATAAATAGGTAATAAAAGGACATAAATAAATCATATATGGTATAATGTATAAATTTATGGTTATATAATATATTTATAATAAAATTATATTTATTATATATGATTTTGGAATGCGTGAAAATGAATTTGAGACTTATAGTAAGGAATTTCCATCTCAATTTTTACTTCTATAAGACACATTCCAAATTCTCTACCTATTTCTTTTGTGTGGTATATATACTGCCCCTTTGATTTTATGTATCATGAATCCTATTATTTTAATTATATTTAATGTTTCATTTGATTTTATTCATTATTTGATATTATGATTCAAAAGTTACAAAGATGTATAGTATTTTTGTCTGATTTCCTTTTTTTGAGATATATGTTATTTGATACACCTATATTCTTCTATGATTTGGGTATAAAACCCATTTAGAAAGTAATATCACGAATTTTTTCACCCTGTTTATATTTCAACATTCATTTTTTTATTCCTTCATGGGTCATACGACTCATCAAAACCAAAGGGGTTAAGATATTTGTTTATAATCACATAGTTTATCAGGATTAGTTTTGAGTATGTTTCTGATAACAAAATTTCATGATCATTATCTTAGAAAAGAAATTAATATTCATATCTTATGGATAGTTCATCTAAACAAATTTTTTCCCTTCATTTTCAAGCTATTATGTACTCAAGAATTAGAAATGAATGATATAAAGAGAAATCATCTTTTTGGTCTAAAACTCTTTTTCTTTCAAAACCATGTTTTCTAAAAAAATTGAAATTATTCTTAACAATATTAAAATAGTTTATTAAAGGAAATTATAAACTTTTGTAACTTGTAACAATATTTTTTAATTTAATATTCATGTGGTTTTACAAATAATTCTCATTTTTATTTTACCAAAAATGTGAAATGAATCATTATTTTTAACAATAATTACATAAAGAGTATTTCTCACTATAATGACAAGTCAATGATTCCAAGAACCCCTTACATGTTTTCATAATTATTTTTAGTGAAATGGATTTTCAAAATGAATTATGATTTATTTTTTATATATCCAAAAAGATATTTTTTTCAATAAAATTTTTAAATTAATTTTAAATATTATTTTATAAGATTTTAATTATATTTTCAAAGATAAAAATTCAAATTTTTGTTATAAATTTTATTTTCTAAGAAATTTATTTTACTTAATTAGTGTTCAATGTTATTTTCTTTTAAAATAATTCTCTATCTAGTATGACATCCTTAGAGGTTGCTTGTGATTTACTAGGGGTATGATCCAAGGATAATAATATAATTAATTCTTTGAATGGTTTGTGTTTATGATGAAATGTTGTTTATAAAATCTATTTCTCATCCATGGGTTATACGATTATAGAACTGTTATGAAATATATTTCTTTTCAGGGTTTATTCTATGAATAAATGATGAAATTATTATGTAACATATCACTTTTCCACATGTTATAATATAATTAAATGTTTATTAATCCCATTTCATTTCATTGGTTATTTTATGGTAAATTTTTTATGATATGTTGGAACATATATTTATTATTTTCCTTATTTTACTATGGTTACATTATAACTAATGTTGGTGATTATATTAAAGCCAAAGATAATGGTTATGTTATTTCCAATAATTTTAGTTATGTTTTAACCAAATATGGGTGAGACCAATATCTACCACCATTTAATTAGGTAAATATTTATCTATCATGAGATAGATAGAACTAGAATGCGATTTGAACATGGTTTAGTAAGGGACTCTATCCGTTATGATGGTTCTCTAAGTGAACCTTGACTACTATGTTTGTATGAAGAGTAAAACATTTCACTATGAGGAAATGTATGGCATTGGGGATGGGGTTCTGTATCTACCAAGAAGTATATTCACCCATGTAGTGCCCTGATAAGTCATCAAAATAATAATTGAATTCTATGGAAAGGATGTTTTTGCTTATTTCATGCCATAATTTTATGTCTTATTGCAATGTTATTATCGCATAAGTTATGATTTTTTTTTTATTTTTTTATTTTTTTCTTAAGAATAACTATTATTTATTTCATGTAAAATTATTTTGATCTTTAATTTATATGGTATGGTTTTCATATATGTTATTTTCACAATATTATACACTTGTTCTATAATTTTGTTTATTTATTTCCATTTTTTACCCATACTGAGCATTCAACTCACCCTTTCACATGTTTTATTTCCCTACATTTTGAAGAATAGTTTTATGTATGGTATGTCTACAAAGAGTAATAAATGATAAGATATTTTTGGGAAACATTTATGAACTTTCACTAGATTATAATATTGTGTTTCAAGTTGACAATGTCACCAAACTATTACGGTCCTCAAGCATGTTTGTATTTAATGTTATTTATATTGATCAAAAAAAGAAGTAATATCCATGTATAAGAATCCTAGTTTTATATAGTTTTTATCATGGGAAAGTATTGGTTATCCTTTTATATGTAGGATGAGATAACTCTAGTGATATTCCTAGAGATATTTTGAAGGAAATTTATAGGTGTGTCGCTATGGAAAATTCTATAGAAGAGTCGATGTATTTGAAAATATCTAATATTTTTTGTAAAGAACAGATCATGTTATTTATATGTAATTACATCCCTATCTAGATACTATAAGTGGATGTGGCTATAGAATAAAGGTACCTAAGGTTAATAACTCTAAAAATAGAACATTGATCTAGACTCGATCATCACCAGGTGCATGACAATGAGACTAACAGTACACCTTTTTGGACACTCATGAGGGATATTCTTTATAAAATCACAAAATCTTTAAAAACCATAATTATGTATTTAAATAGATGTTGACTATGAATGAACTAGAACATTACTATGGTTTCATATATTGAAATAAAGGTTTCTAAATTTCTATATCCTATACATGATTTTTTTGTTTATGTGATTCCAATAATGATTATTATTACTCACACTATGATATTTGGTTTTAGTAAATGGATGAAACCATAAGGAATCATGTTAATAATAAATTTGGTGTACAATCCGGTGAATAGGAGGAATCAAATTGAATTTTTACTAGAAAGAATTATATTGTGACTATGTCTAATAATCTATCACGTAATATAATTCAGAATGAAAAAACTGATGACATTCCTAACACATAAAATATGAGGAAGATTGAATTTTATGAAATTTTATGTGGTAATAAACATAGATGAAACAATATTTTTCGTTATATATTTCAATAAGTTGGGAATAATAACATGGATGAATATCTCAAATGGACATGAAAATGTTTTATGTTTGGAAATGAAGGTCATAGAGTGAAATATTGTTGAGGAGTTCAATGTATTCTATGTGGGGATAATTGGAATTACCCAATTTAATTCCATGAACCGATATATAATTTCTAGAAAAATGAATGAAATATTACATTACAATCAGTGAAGTGAAATAATTTATATATTTATGTATTTTTATTCAATAATTATTTTATATTAATTGGGAAATATATAATGATTTTTATTTTATGTTTCTCTTTAAGATTTTGAATGAATCTGTTGAAAGATGTTGATAGTATAAAAAAGTGATTTAATGTAAATTTTATATTCACATAAAACACATGAATAAGGTAAATACAACCCTTATTATGTTCCTCATTTGGAGATAATGGTTTTGGGATAAAGAGATGAATGATCAGGATAAAGTAAATCGGATAGTATTGACGGACTTGGTACTGATTAATGATTTGTGGAAAAAGTGTTTAATGTTATGATTAATATAGTTTAAAAGTTTGTTGTAAATATTAAATCTATTCAATAATATGTCAATTTTTAAAATGAATGAGGATTCGTAAATATTTTCCTTGTATTTCCATTTTAATTTGTGTTATTACCATGTTTTAAGAGAATACATAATGAAGGTATTCACATGTTATTTATGTGACAGACAAGAGACGCATAATTATATATATGGGGTTAACTTTAAGTTAATTTTGAGAAATTTACTAACCTTATTTATAAATATTTAATTTTTAATGGGTTAAAAGGATAAAAATTTATGGAATGGTTTAAGTTGAACTTTGTATGTGGTTTTAGAGATTAATAAATTACTTCACCATATGATTATATATCAAAATTGGAAAACAAGTCCAATTTTTTCACCTATAAATAAATGGTGTGAAATATCATTCTTTTATGGATTTTATTTACTGATTATAAATAAATAAAAACATATATCATAGTAATATATGATGTGGAAATTTATCAAGCCACAACCAAAGGATGAAAATGTGCATATAAAATAACAAGATATCTAGTAAGAACATTTTCATATGTTCTCAGTCTATATGGAAGAGGAATTACCCAATATTAGTAAAAGGATATTGAAATAAAAATTTATCCTATTATCAAATTTTTTTACGATATCAATGAATTTTTTCACTCATCTTCAATTTATGGCTTTTGGTCATTAACCTCATCTTCATCAATAACTTTCATTGTATCAATGTTCTCTATCACACTATATCAATATTTGGGTGTTATTTTTCTCTTCTATATTCATATTTTCCCTTCCCACCTAGGATAATATTTTTGAAATCATAATATGGGTTATTCCAGATAAATTTCTGACATAACATTCTCTCATTCAATAGGATGATGTTTTATTATCCCTTTTTATGATGTGGGTTTTTATGATGAAATTTCTAAATGTCAAACCATTGATTTTGGAGATGCATTTTGTGGAACAAATTCATTTTATCGGGGTAGAATTTTAAGACAAAATATTTTATTAATTTTTTTTTCAATTAAATTTAAATTTTTAGATGGATTTAACAATATGCAACACCTATTTTGTATTTCATTTAACAAAAAAATGATTTTCTTTGTTAGCATGCATGAAACACGACATAGAGTTTCCGTAAACCATGAAATAAAAATTCCATTAAACAAGATGGTATGAATAATATTAATTATTTTAGGAAATATATATATAATGTGTTTACAGAATATAAATTTATTAATAATGTTTTAAAAAATACGTAATCAATTTTTAGTAAAGAAATTATATTCGTCAAAAATATGATTTTTTTAAAAAATTATTTTTATTCATTTTTATAAAAACTATTATAAAAAATATTAAATATTTATTTCATAAAATTAAACACATTTTTATCTCATCATATCCCAGTAATCTTATGATGAAATTTTTGTATTTTTACGAATATATTGATTTTCAATGAATAGTTGAAGATTTTGATTTCTGTGAAACTATCATTTATTTTCAATAAATTATTTAATATTAATTACAAATACTCTATTAAATAAAATTAATAATAAAATATCAAAATTTATTCCCCTTAATTAATTTTTAATCAACATTATTTTATATAATATAATATTTTTATTTTTGGATTTAAGAAGTGGTTTGTTTTTCCTGAAAACAATTTGAAAGTGCATAATGTATGTCAGTTTAAAAAAATTAAAATAATCCTTATTATATAATTTTTTAAATGAAATTTAAATATTATATATCAATAATTTTTATTTCATATTTCTTCAATGATTATTATTAGACAAAGATTTAATATAAATTATATTTTACTTGATGAAGGAACTTCTTGAAAACATTTTTTTTCATCATGTAGGTGAGTTTTAATTTAATTTTTTATCATTTTTGAAAATTTATATAGAAAAAATCATTTTTATAAATCATGATTGAAAAATTATATTATTATTTTTAATTTTTTTTGATAATATTAGTTTTTAATGAATAATGAAAAATATTTAATTTTAATTAAAAAATGAATTTTTGTTTAATTTGTTTATGATGTTGAATTTTATTTTAAATTAGTTTAAATGTATGATTTATTAAATTTTACATCTAATAATCCAATTTAGTTTATTATAAATAATTTCATATTGAATTGTTTTATAAAACATTTGTTTGCTTTTGAACATTATCCCCTTAGAAATTTTTTTTTCTTCTTACGTTTGTGGGGTTAATTTAAAATTAAAATTCTATACATATATGAAAAAAATTTGAATTATTTTTTCAAAAACATTTAAAATAATAATTTATATTATCTAATAATCTCATGTTAATTCATTACCAAAATGAATAGTAAAAATAGTAAAAATTATTTACTATAGTTAAGGTAAAAATTGGTCTACTAGTGGGTTATACTAAAAACAAAAGGTTTAAAAATAATGAAAAACATTTATAACAACCATTTTATAGAAATATTTAGTCATTATCAAATATATTATCGATACTAGTTTATTATTGGTTCCATTTTACAAGAACAAATTTGTGGGAAATTCTTTCCTTCAAAAAAGTACAAGTGTGTCACACACCTCTCTTATAAATGGTCAAGCCCTCTATACTATACTCCAATGCTTAAAAAACTTTTGGTTCTACCAATAAATACCCAAATAAGTTCCAAAATTCCTTCATATCATCCTAGAATCCTTTTTTGGGATGAAATACAATATTGGATTGATTTTGATGAAAACCTAAGGAGGATACCCAAAAAAAGTTGTAATGTTCTTGAATGAGCGTTTTTATATTATTTCTTCCAACAAATCCTTAAAATATTATTTAAATATGATGATATTATTACCTATATATATTCCATATATTGAGATTTTTTTTATATTTTTGTATTTATCTTCAACCATCTCTGTATCCATCAAATGGGGTACAAAATTATCATTCGTATGTATTGTGGACTACCACCTCATGAACGAATGTCATTCATTTTTTCATTAATACATTTTATGGTTGGGTATTATGATGTATATAAAGTATATATATATATATTATATTTATAAAATATTTATACCTATAGAGTAATTATAACAAACATACCTTTTTTACTTTCTATTATGTTGGGGATACGATAACGTTGCTATTGTATATAGTGGACTACCGCCCCGTGAAACGATGTGATTTGTTTTTAACTAAATATTTACCTAGAAGATAATGAGGATAAATATATGTGATATATATGAAATAATTGTGATATTAATTATATATTTATCATTATTAAAATATAATATATAATTTTACTTCAAACATTTTCACTCATTAATAGATGATAATATCATTTATATTTGTATGGACTACTGTCTTCAAGAAGATATACGACTCTCTTTAACTAACCACAATACATGGACGATTATTATAGACATATTTAAATAAATAATATATTATTTATGACATTATTATAGTTATTTAATGATAATATATTACTTACCTCCATTTCATAATGACTATTGATAAAATTGAAATGTTACTCATGAGTACGTATAGCCCACCATCTCCATGATCGTATCATACATAATTTATTTAAAACATCATTCATTATTTTTTTAAAAGTATAATTGATTTACAAATATGATAATTTATTTATTATGACTATCCTTTAGGTGATGGAACCTTGATCAATTTTAGAGGAATGAAAAAATAAATAAATAGATATATGAAAAATAAATCATTTATTACCAGAAACATGACTTTAACAAGGAATTATTAATAAATAATTAATATAAACAAATAATTAAATAATATATAGTATGATATATATATATATGGTTTTTAGTAGTTTAAAAATAAACTTATATTTATTGTACATCAGGTTCGAATGAGTAAGAAGGAAGTTGAGACTTACATTAAGGGATTTTAATCTCACTTAATTCTATTGGGAGACACATTGAATATTATCCAACTATTTATTATGTTTGGTGTGTATTATATCCCTATGACATGTCATATCATGTATCCAATTTTTCACATGGTATTTAATGATTCAATTTATGTTACCCTTTATTGCGGATTATTATTCGAATGTTACCAAAGCGGTAATAGATTTTGGTCTCAATACACCTTTTTGAGAGATATGTTATGTTATGCAGCTATATTAATTTATGAGGTTTATATAAAAACCTTTTTAAATATAATATCATGAATTTATTCATCATAGTAAAAGTTATGTTTTGTTTTATGTTATTCCTTCATGGGGATCACGATTCAATGTTACCATAGCGGTACAAATTTTCGTTTATTTATTTGGTCTTTTAGGATCATGTCTCCAATGGCAAAATGTTATTATTTGCCTCTCATGAAACTAATTAATTTTATTTTACAATAGTTATATCATGATAATAAATTTTTTCACTTGATATTATTGTCATTATGTATTCAAGATTTCAAAAAGAATGTTTTTATGAAAAACAAATTTTTAAACAAAAAATATTTCTCTTCAAGAACCAAATTTTGTAAAAATGTTTTTAAAATTATTAAAATTGTTTATTATAGATATTTTTACCCATGTTTTAATTTTTTTTTAAAATTTTTTCAAAGTAAAATTCATGTAATTTTCTAAAAAACATTCAGCTGTCGTTTTCTAATAATGTGGAAATAATATTTTTTTCTAACATGGAAGACATTAACATTATTTATTATTGTAATGACCACTCAGGTATTTAAATATTCCATTTAAATATTATTTTCAATTTAAATTATTTTTAAAATTTTTATTTTTAAAAAAAAATTTCCAACACAGAATGTATATTTTCCTTAAGAATAATATTCATTGATTTTTGAAGCTTACATTACATATTTTCATGTTTTATTTCATGGAATATAATTTCCTAAATATTATTTAAATTTCAGTTTTAGAATTTGGTGTTTAAATAAAGGTTATTTTCCACAATAATCATTCCAATGGATTTTAATTTAAAAATCATTCTCCAACTAAGATGACATCTTTTGAGGTTATATACGATTTTCTGTGGGAATGATCTAAGGGTACCATTATTTCTATTAATATTTTATGATTAAGTTTATATGATGTTTATGCAATCTACATATAATCAATGGATTATAGCGTGATAAAACTCTTATGAAACCCACATCATTTCAAGGGTTATACTCTAATGAAAAATTGAAATTATTATGAAAGATGTCTCTTCTACACTAGTTATGATATGATGAAATATTTATGAAACCCATTTCATTTCATAGATTTTTATATGACTGAATTTTTATTATATTATCACAAAAATATTTTTGATTTTCCCTATTTATAGATTTTACGATATAATAAGGGATGTAGGTTAGGATTTGACAAATGATAGTTGTTATGTTATTACATTGGGAAATGGGTACAACAAAACCCAAGATATGTGGGACATATATCTCCATCCAATATATTGAGTATAGATTTATATTTCAATAGATATATAGTCTTGTGACAATGAATTAACCTGGTTCAATAAGGGAATTTTTCTAATATGATTGTCTTGGGATTGAACATTGAATACTGTGATAGTTTTGGAGTGAACCCATTCCACTATGAGGAAAAGGATGCCACTGGGGATGGTGGTGTGTCCCTCCCTGGAGGTGTAACTACCCATGGATTTTGCTAATATGTCTTGTAATCAGGCATTGACTTCTAAGGAATAGATTTTCTATTCTAATCGCATGCCACGATATTGTGTCTAATACCAATGTTATGCTGTCATAACTAATAATCATTGAT
The DNA here is from genome assembly GCA_963277665.1 of Viscum album. Classification (NCBI taxonomy): domain Eukaryota; kingdom Viridiplantae; phylum Streptophyta; class Magnoliopsida; order Santalales; family Viscaceae; genus Viscum; species Viscum album. The sequence continues at coordinate 677,078,227 of OY728123.1, forward strand.
TTATTTATGATTAATGTCTTATGAAATTCCTATATTTATTCATTACTCATGATTCTTATCTTTGATGTACATGGCATGGGTATTTATTTTTTATTCTTACATTATGATAACCTTTTGATCATGTTTTGTTTATGAATTTACATTGTATTGCTTTAATTTCCCTATAAGCTCACCCTTTACTATGTTTCCTTTCCCTCGGTTAGTAATAATGGTTTTATATAGGTCATCTCTATGCATATTAGAAAATATGATGATCTTTATGGGAACCATTGATGATCTTTCACTATATTTACATATCGTGTTTCAATTATCCAATGATATTAAACTATTATGGTCCTGAAGTAAATATTTTTTTATTTAATGAATATTCATCTAAAAATATGTAATATCCATTTATGAGAATCCTGGGTCACTATATTTTTAAAATAATTCCTTTTTACAATTGCATCATATTTTTTTATATTGTATATAATAGATGCACCACCTGATAAAGCTGACTACATTTTATTATAATAATTTGGAAATTACATTCAAAGAATAAGAATGTCCATGATAATTGAATATATTACAATAGGATAATATATAGAAATTAAGATAACCAAAATATGTAAATTTTGATATACTCGATCCACCTGAATTACTGCACTCATGTACAATGCGGAAGAAAAGAAAAAAAATACTTGTAAAGAAATATTCATCTTGAAAATTAAAATATATATAACCTTGAGTAAAAATATTATTAAATAAATAATGAATGAAACATGAAGGATTTTTAAGAAATATACAACTCCCATGATTTTTACAAACCTAATCGTGGAAATAATAATCTTACCATTGGAATAGTAATATGAGCATTAGAATAGTAATATGATTGATTGAAATATTAATATGATAAATAGAATAATAATATCATCATTGTAAATGTAAATTAATAATTAGGTATATTATAAATGAAATCATGGAAAATTTTTATCATGATACATGTAAATTAATCTCTTTATAATGATAAAATAAGAGTTCAAATTTTCATAAAATATATATGTCTTATTTTAATTTTTATGACAAATATAATAATTTAGACGATTTTTTATTTTCAAAAAACAAGTTTGTAAGTTAATATTATGTTCTATTATAATGATAATAAAATTTTATGAGACCTTACATAATACTTCATTGGTTTATAAAGTTTATCATAATACTAAAAATTGTCTTTTTCAAATAAATTAAGAGTTTATAAAAAATAATTTTATCAATTTTATAAAATTATTTTGAGAAAAATGATTACTTTTTATGAATACACACATTGAAAAATGGGTTAGGTTAATTATGTTTAATTTTGAAAATACATGTTTTTTAGCGAATAGTGAAATATAGTAAAATACATTTTTTAAAAAGGTCCATCCAGTTGAAAATATTCAGACCATTTATAAATAAAAAAGAATAAAAGAACATATAAGCAGTGAAAGGGGTCAAAAAATAGGATTTCCCCCAATCAAAATACTAAAAATCATAATAAAACATTTCATTCCCATAATTATAGTCACCAATATATTCTTAATCAGGTTAAGACTTATCTCAATGGATCAACTTAAGAAAATTTGCTTCTATCTTTTTTGAGACCATTGATGATGATTTAGTAGACGCATTATTAGGAAGATGAGATTAGTGTTTGTGGTGTATCATATTTACAGGAACTGAGGTAAAAACCCTCACCAACAGTAATCCTTGCCTCAACACTTAATATAAAATTATTGATGGAGATAGATCGATCCCTGCTTAGAGTAGGGGTTCCAACGTTTCCCCTGTCATCATCAAAGACATGCCCCCATTTCTCAGAATCATTAGAATACTACAAGAGCTTCTGAATTTCCTGGTGATGGTCAGTTGGTTGCGATACATCCTTTTGATTGGAGACATACACCAGAGAGGGATCATGGATTATGTCCTCTGTTTATGTAACTTACTTAAACACATCAACTTGATAATTAGAAGGGCCACTATGAGATCTTTCTGGAGATGCATCAATTATCAACTCTTTTCCATTTAAAATAGATAACTTAGAATCTTGTTTTCCTCAAAGCAACCCAACATCAACAATATGGGATAGTTATATAGTGGGGTCACCATCCTTATTGTCATGTTTTGACAATTATGAGTCTTTGACATTCGGATTTTTTTTCAACATAGGGTGGTTAGATGACCTCTCATCCCACACTCTTTTCAGGAAATATTTTTCCAGAATAGATCCACAGAGTGCCCAACAGCCATACAATCAAGGTAGAAGATGGAATTTATGAATGTTATAACTTTTCATTTTATTAGAAGAGGGTATTTTACACATTTTTATTTATTCCATATACAATATTTTTTCAACAAATGGGCTTGTTAGTTCATATTCAAAATCTATTTTCCAGCCACTTTGAGCTCCTTCACATTGTTCTAGAAAAATTCATTATTTGACTTTATAAGATAAATACATTATTTTTTAGTTATATATGTTGTAATAAACCATTTGTGTGAACTAACATGAACCAATTACTATATATTTTCACTATAATAAATACTATTAGTAATCCAATGCCAAAACAAGAAGCTGCTGAATATAATATTAAAAAACACACATCTCCTCACTTTAAAATAACCAACCCTCACATACTTTTCTACTCCCACATTATAATCCTCTATAATTTAATAATTTATGCCCTAATCTATTTTGAAACCTCTCCAATGTGATATAGTACTACAGGTGTCACCAAAATACTAATTCCAAGTGCTTTATAGAGTATTTTAACGAGGTTATGCGGTAATATTCTAAATTTACCAACTTTATATTATTTTATTCTTATAAATTTACCCACCTACATCATTTAGAATGAAATAATGAATCTATGATTATAAATACTATGGAATGTTAATGGGTTAAATCAATATCCATATTCTACCCACCCATTTTATATTTCTTAAATGAAAATGTTTCTTATAATGTGGTTGGTTTGCTGCCTCCTCGAACAACGCACTTTGTTTTATCCACTTACTTAAAGGATGGTTATAAAAATATTATTATTGGTTAATAAAATTATAATATGTATATTATAACATATTTCATTTTTTTGGAATTAATATCTACACATAATATTAAATTAAATTAAATTAGTTCATGATGTAGGGTAAACCAACCAAAATGAACTAACCATATAAAATTTATTTTTTTACTTAGTGAATCATACCAATTTTAGAAATAAAGGTATTTTGGAACAAATTATTATTATGTGATTTAATACCATTTGATTTCACATCTTTTGGTTTATTTTCATTTTTTAAAAACATTAATAATTATACACAAGTGATTTGACCATGGAACCATGAAACGAATGCCCCAAAAAAAATAAAATTGAACTTTATATACCATTGAAATGGTTATATTGGATCAAAATAAAATGTAAATTAATACAATATAGATTGAAAATGTTATTAATTAGTTAATTAATTAAAAAAATTTATTCAGGGCATTATGTACTAGTGAATAATGGTTTAGGAACATAAGGTAGGGGATTTCTTCAAACTACCATTTGTGTTTAAGTTATGAACTTTACCTCTATAAATCAATTTATATATCTCTTTGATATTATGGAATGATTGTAAATTATATATATATTTCACTTACATATATACCTAGATTATTCCTCCTTCCTTTGATGGTTGATTGCATGCCTTCAGTTCATTTCTCAAATGGATTCTCTAAAATCAAACCCCCTTAAGGGGAAATTTACTATCTCTTAATCATTAAATGTAACATTTTATGTGTTTTTTCCAAATTGAGAAAAATATTTTTATACCTATGAAAATATACTCAGATATTAATTTCCCTAAATTTTAATTTCTTCTTCCCTTTGGAATATTTATGAAATATACTTTGACTATGATATTAGTAATTATTATGCATCCACTTTCATTAAATGGGAAATTTAATGACTCATATTTTAATCTAATTTATTTTAATAAATTAATTAAGAAAAATATAAGAAAAATATTTGAGACGGCTCAACATTTTGAGGCTCAGTGTGGCTGGAATGAATCATTGAATAATGTTTAATATTTAAATTTAAAATGCTCAATAGATAATTTTCAACTTTAATAACATCTAAATGGGTTCCAAGATTAAAAATAAGAGGAAACCATTGTATAAAGAATAATGGATTTACCTTAGGTGGGGCCTTACCTCGACATGTGGGGGTCGAGGTTTACAGATACATTTTGGATGTGAACGTTATTAAAATGTTAAATAAATTTTTTTAATTTGGAATTGTGCAGTAGTGTAGCATTGTTTCCTTTTTATTAAACCTAGAGGTAGGGGTCCAGGGTTAAAATTCAAAACCCTCGAAATCCCCGATAGCTCTATAGTATAACAAGATGATTCTCCTCACAGTAGAAAAAGACGACATATACACATATCTAGATTAGTATTCAATGGATTGTTAATGGCAAATAATCCATGACAACGAACGATCAAATCCCAGGTAGGGTGTGTGTTTTGATGAGATTTCCTTCCCCATTCTTGAATTCTGATGATTATCATGAATCAATCGATGAATGGATTGTTTTACAGATCATGCCTATATTTTTGGGATCGTTTTTGTTTGTTTTAGGTTGTTTATCAAGAATTTAATCTACGTTATAATTGATTTAGTTTTTGGTACTCTGTTCATCAATTCTAATGTGGATGGATCAAGGATGAAAAAAGGCCCAGATTCATCCCCTTTGTGCATTCTTATGTTACACTTATATTACCCAAATATGATTCTCATTCTTTGTGGTGCAAGGATCCAGGTGGTCCAAGAAGAACAATTGTTGTCAGGGCATCGGGAAGGGGTGATAGGGACATGGTAGTGGCTCACGTCAATGCCCGAGTGCAGGCGGAGGAGGCCGCTAGCTCGAAGTCCAACGGTGAATGCCCAGGGTGAAAAGACAATGGGCGGCGTCTGAGAGCCATAGATGAGTGGGCAGCGGTAGAGGGATGCGGATCACTGGAGCCACATTAGATGAAGGACACGCGGTAAACCCACATGTGGTTTTTTTTATGCGGACTCGCTATGTTGACCAAGTGGACCAGCTATCATGGGATTAGGTGACCGCATGGCCAGGGTGGGAAGTGGCTAGCTGGGATATATCCAGTATAGGTGGGTCATCTCGCATGCGTCAGAAGGGGTTGGAGCATCGAGGTTGGGCCTAGCTGGCCGAGTTATCCCGGGGGTAAATTTAGGTCGGGTTGGGTCGGCCCGCCTGGGTCGGCCCAAACCTGCACCCAACAAACCCCTTTTCACTAAAAGACCAATAACATTATAATTTTAAGTCCATTTGAAGAGATGTCTGTGGCATTGGGACCCTCATAACATGGAATCACATTTGAGATAGATTTGTAGGTTTTTAGTGAGGACAAGAATTGGTGTAGATATTCCTCTTGGTTCCTTCCTTGAGGGTTAGATACAACATTGTGTCCACTTCACTGGGTAGAAATCCCCTTGAGAGGGTAGAATCCTGGATAGAGTTGTGGTAACCTCCTTGGGACCGGAGTGATTCTCTATAACCCATGATGTATTTTCTTGGGTATTTATGTGACCTTAAAGTGTATGACTTTAATCCTCAATCTAGTGGGCCATATGGGTAGGTTTCCCTGTATTCTATGACGAGAATCCCCTAAGTTACAAGACACATCAGTAGGGTTCATGGAATCGTCTGAGAAGAATACCCTATATGGTGGGCTAATATAGAGTGGGTTCATGATATTCTTTGAGGAGAATCATGTATCGTTATATCATGATCTATTGACCGGTTTTTTTATTTTTGGGTGGGTCCCAAATTAGCGAGACCTCTTTTTAGAGTCACTGATGGAATCAAGGCTCAATGTGTGAGATCTCCCAGAACGAGCGTCCCCTGAGTGGAATCATCTAGCTGATGATTGTGCATGACTTATCCTCTCTTTATTTGAACAAGGTTATGAGTATATATGGATGGACTTGGTATATGAATGAGAGTTTACCTATATAGAGTTGATTGTGCATTGTTTTTTGGATTTTACATTGTGGTTTTAGGGTGTCCTACTGAGTATTGTTTTACTCATCCGTACATGAGATTTTCCCACATGTTTCTTATATTATGTAGAGAACAATGCATTCAAGGATCCTGTGGCAGAGAAAGACCAGGTCCTAGAATGGATGTTTCCTTATGAGATTAGATGGGCTGAGGTGTTTACAAAAGCATTCCACAGTTGCTTCAGTACCCTTGTTTGTTGGTCATACATTGTGGTTGTCTTTCTTTTGGTGGGTTTGTATTATGGACCAGATTACCTTCATGCATATTACTTTCCTATTGTACTCTATGATCGGTTATTAGTATATTCATTCATGGTGTTTGGTGTTTTCTATTTTTATATTTGTGGGTTTGGAGATGTGTTCGTGAATAGAAATACTTAGCAAACCGCCTCCCATTAGTGAGATATGCCTACTCGGCACCACTCACCAAACCCTAGCCTATTTAAGGAAGGCTTGGGGTAGTCACAGCATGGGCACCACTGGGATGAGTTGTGACATAGTGGTATTATATTGGGTCTGTTACACATTGTGACCGGGTGTCTATGAGGCCGATTTGGGGAAAAAGTGTAAAGTGTTTTGAGTTTGGATTTCAGGCCATGGAATCCAGTTTTGGTGAGGCGGATGACAAATCCATACACTAGGACTCTTGACACCTACTTTTCCGACTGGGTAAATGAAAAAAAAACTAGTTGCAGGCAAACGAATGTTATATGCATCATATAGGAGTGGTTTGTGTGTCCATGTCCTTCTTGATTCATCTATCCAAATATAATCTATTGAATGTGGTTCATCTTGAACTATTTTAGGATTAATCCACATAGACATCCAACCAAGATTCTGATACATGATCACGTGGATGATCCGAATAGATATGCGGAGTTAGTACTGAGGCGTATTCCAGACATGTCACCTCTATGTGGTTTTCCTACTATAGTTCCACCCGTCAAGTAGCCATTCTTTCCAGCGCTTCCACTAGAGGATGTACAAAGGTTGAGTGCAATACCTGACTTACAGAGGAATCAAACTCCTATGTACCGGGGTGAGCATGACCCTAGGAAGATTAGTGTTGGATGGAAGCATTCATGTGTATCTTCCACCTTGTAAGGAAACCGCTCGACTAGAAGACAGTCTTTTCTCTGATCCTTATTCATGGCCTAGCGGGACGGTGGTAGAGGTTAGTGATCTAGAAACATGAGGAGGAGACCCTATCATGGGAATAATTTTAGAAACCCTTTATATAGGAGTTCTTCCAAGCTACATTTTGATCAGTGTGTATACAGAAGCTCTTTCATCATCACCAAGATAATCAAATAGAAGTAGAGTACTCTGTGAGATTCACGGTCTTATCTCATTACTCCACAGATAAGGTATGAGACACGTTATTCAAGGCATGAGCATTTGATTAGGAAATTTTCTATGAGAACATGATGTACATGGTATCTATCATCATCCCTACCCAGACTGGGGTACTTGAGGGAGTTCTTCTCATGGAGATTGTTCTTATAAAGCAGACGCCAGTAGTTTGATCTACCTACAGGTACCACATAGATGAGTCTTTGATGGTGGGTATATGACAGTAGATGAAGTGGCCTAAGTGTGCCAGGTCCTTCTGGAGACAGCCCTAGGAAATGGGATTAGTAGTGCGAGGCACCCAGGGTAGAGGGGGACATCCAAAGGAAAGACTATGTTTCACATGGGGCGGCTGGCGAATATAGGTTGTGATTTCCCAACATGCCATATAGACGATCAAGGAAAAGTTTAGGGACCGTTGACGTAGAGGGAGAGGATTGAGCAGGGTGGTCCGTAGAGCGAAGGACATGTTTGTGGAGTAGGTAGACTAGTAGGTGGTGAGTAGAGGTTTTATGTGCTACCACCCCACCCCCAGGTGGTCCACCATGGGATCTATGATCCAGTGGATAAGGGTGGGGCCACCTTCAGGAGATTGAGGCTTATAACCCCAGTTCTACATAAATTATTATATATACAATATGTTCCCTTTCCACCCAAAAAACAGTTCTTATATACATTGGTTTTAATAAATCCTTCCTTTCCAAATACATTTTTTTTGAGATCATAGATTCTGGTGGAACCGTTGGCTCGATCCTTATGTTTAGAGACTCCCATGGTAGGGGATTAGATGATCACACATTGGTGTCGGAAGTGTGATCTTACTCTGGGAGTCAAGATCTTTAGCTGATATCTCCTAGTTTCATCATTGAGTCCTTACAACATCATTTTGTGTATGGACTGGTTATCCATATTTTATTCATCAATTGACTATTTTAGGTGTAGATTGTGGTGTTTCTGTAGAGATGGGGCCAATTTTTACTTTACTGGAGAAAAGGAATAGCATATAGTGAAGGATGGAATTTCTCTAAGGAAGGTGCACCTAATTACTCTCCAGTTGGAAGGTCTTACCCTCTGTCCGGTAGATGAGAGGAGTCCTCAATTTCCTAGAGTGGTGGATGAGTACTAGGACGTATTCCCTAAAAATGTTTTGAGATTACCTCCTCACAGGGATGTTGAGTTTTATCATTTATATGTACCCTTAGAAAACACTGATATCTACACCATCATATCGGATGTCTCCAGTTGAGCTTCATGAGTTGAGGGTATAGATGGAGAACATGCAGAAGGAGGGCTTTGTGATACCTAGTGTTTCATCTTGGGTGGCCCCATATTTGTTTTCTGTGGTGGAAGACAATATTTTGAGGTTTTGTGTGGAATTAATGCAGATAAACTAGGTTACTATGAAGAAAAAGTATCCATTATTGAGAATTAATGACCACTTCAACCAACTAAAGGGAGCATGGTGGTTCTCGAAGATAGTCCTCAGATCTGTCTATCATCAACATTGTGTAAAGGATGAAGATGTACTAAATACATCCTTATGAATTTAGTATAAACACTATGAGTATATGATTATGTTGTTCGGTGTAACTAACACCCCAACTATGTTCATGTGACTCATGAACATGATCTAGCAGCCATACCATGGCTGGTTCATCGTAGACTTCATTGATAACATCGTGGTGTATTTAGAGTCATATGAGGAGAACGTGATACACTTGAGGATGACCCTGGACACAATTTTAGTGCACTAGATTTATTGGAAGCTCTCGAATTGTTTATTCTAGATTTGGGAGGTCTGAATTTTGGGACATGTCATCTCAGAGGTTGGATTTGTGGTGGATTCGATGAAGATTGAGATGGTTTTTTCATGGGACCCACCAAGGGGTGTGACTGAGGTGAAGCTTTTCCATTGTTTGGATGGGTACTATGAAGGTTTGTGCATGAAGTTTCTAGGGTAGAGTAAACCTTTATGGATTTTCATGGAAGGGATAACCCTCTTTGTGGACAAAGAAGTGAAAATAGTGTTTTTATAAGCTAAGACAGGGGTTGACAGTCACTCCCATATTGAGGCAACCAAAGGAGGGTGTTCCCTATGTGGTGTTCTATAATGCATCCGGGGCTGGACTTGGATGTGGCCTGATGTAGGGGAATGCACTGATTTCCTATAGATCACACCAATTGAGGCCGCATGAGAAGAACTATGTGACCCATGATTTAGATCTAGTAGGAGTGGTATTCCCCTTGAATATGTGGAAACATTATTTGATGGGGGAGTGGTTTTCCTTCTTTGTAGACCACAAGAGCCTCAAGTATATCTTTTCATAGAGGGACCTTAACTAGAGATAGAGAAGGGGGCTAGATTTACTCTAGGATTATGACTTTGAGATTGCCTATATTTCTGGGAAGGGGAATGAGGTGGAAGACGTAGTCAGCATAAGATCCTTCTTGTAGTTTCTGAGTGATTCATCAGAACAGTTGGGCACACAATAGATATCCTTCATGGAAGATGTTGGGGAAACTTATCTCTAGTCGATGGTTGTCACCCCTCTACTCTTATGTAGAGTCCGGGAGGCACAACTTGGGGATGTTTAATGAGATTCCTGATGTGCTTAGTTGTCCATAGGGAAAGCATCAGATGGATATTTTATCAGTGGAGATCACATTGTTTTCTTTAGAGGGTGCACAATTGTTCTAGTGGAATTACCAGTGGAGGTTTTGAGGGAGTTCCACACATCCCCCCCTAGAGGTCCATTCTGGTGTGGTGAAGATGTACCAGGACCTCAATCATTAGGTTTGGTCGTCTTGGATGAAGAAGGTAGTGACAAAGTTTGTTCCTCGGTACCTCACTTGTCAACAAGTAATGGAAGAGCAACCAGTTCCTGTAGGCCCGAGTCCGTTACTAGAGGTGCTGAAGTAGAAGCGGGATGAGATATACATGGAATTCGTGACAGGTTTACCTCATACGTCTAGGGGAAATGATACTATCTGGGTGATCATTGACTGACTCACCAAGTGATCCCACTTCCTACCCATCTTTTGGTTATGTTCCATTGTGATATTTGGGCGCCTCTATGTCCAACTAATAATTTTATATCACGGGGTGATCTGGAGGATCGTTTGAGACTGTGATAATCGTTTCACATCCCAACTATGGAGGGGTTTGCAGGAGGATTTTTGGACCTAGTTGCTGTTGAGAATAGTTACTCATCTCTAGATGGATTGTCAGATAGAGAAGACCATCCAGGTTCGGGTTTATATTCTAGGTGCTTGCATCTTGGAAGTTATTTAATGTTTGGAGGCCTCATACCACTGATGTAGTTTGTGTAAAAAATATCTACCACTCCACCATTGGTATGGAAAAATTCGAGGCCTTGTACGGGAGACCATACAGATCGCCATTATGCTATACTGACCTAGGGGAGTCAGCAATTATAGACCTAGAGTTGGTAAGGGATGCCACCGAGAAAGTGTAGATCATACAGGATTGGGTGAGGACTGCACATAGTTGGCTGAACTCATATGATAATAGAATTCATAGGCCCTTAGAGTTTGAGGGGGGATACCATCTTTTTATTCGGTTCTCACCTCAATAGGAATTACAGAGATTTGATTGGGGTGGAAAGTTATCATTGAGGTTCATCATCCCATTTCAGATTCTAAGCAGAGTTGGAGTTGTGTTTTACTGCATTGTTGTATCCAAATAGTTTCACCCGGTTCATGATGTATTTCACGTGTCACAATTAAGGAGGTATGTGCATGGCCCATCACAAGTTATCAACTGGGGAAAGATGGACATTGATATTGGGATGACATTTATAGAGTACCAATTGGAGACCAAAAATTAACAGGGGTGGAAACTTCATGGGTGGTCTATTATTTAAGTGCGCATTTGGTTGTAGCACGAGAATCTCAAGGAGAGCACCAAGGATTGAGAGGATTTGATGAGTTTTCAGTACCCTTATCTTTTTGTTGAGAAGACCATATTTTGGAATTTAGGAATATAAATCCCTAATGAGGGGAGAATTTAATGACTCAGATTTTCTTTAATTTATTTTAATAAATTAATTGGGAAATTATTGAAACCATATTCTGAGATGGATCTGGATTTTGAGGCCCAATGTGGCTAGAATGAATCATTGTATAAATATTAGTTTTTAAAATAAAAATTCTCTGTTGATAACTTTGAACATTAAAACATCCAAACAGGTTCTTGGATCGAAAACATGTGGGCACCATTACGTCCAAAATTATAGTTTTACCTTTGGTGGGGCTTAACCTCAACCAGTGCTGGTTGGAAATGAATGTTAAATTTTGGAACAAAACGTGTTTAAAATATTCAATAAAAATATTTTGATTTTGCATTGTAAAATGCTGAATCTTTGTTTAATTTTTATTAAAAATAGTGGTAGAGTTCAAAGGGTTCAATTCAAAACCCTAGAATTCCATAACAGCTATTGAGAGAAGCTTTATGGTTTCCCCCCAATTAATAACGACAACAGAGACACGGATCAAGATCGTTCTTTAAAGGATCATCAACGAAAAAAATTAACGACTGAGAACGATCCAATTCTTGGTAGGGAAAGTGTTTATATTTGATTTCTTTCCCCATATGTGAATTATTATGATGAATTTGAATCAATTTAGGAATATATTGATTCACGGATTGTGAATATATTTTCAAGATGGTTTTTTATTTCAGGATTTTATCAGAAATTTAATCTAAGTTAGAATTGATTTATTTTTGACCCTCCATTCTTGAATTCTAATGTGGACAGTTAAATTTTGACACAAACATGGATCAGATCCATCCACATTGTGGTAATTTTGTTACACCACCTTTCCCCAAAATACGCTTCTCGTTCTTTGGGGTGAAACGATCTAGGAGGTCCTGGTAGAACAACTGCCGGTACAGCAGCCAGCGGTAGTGACCTATAGTCTAGGCGGGATCCTGGGGGAAGGCTAGCACCATAGGTTTGAGGCTGTATCAGTAGTGATCAAGACATGACAACGAGACGTGTTGGAGCCCCAGTGCAGCCTGAGGAGGCCGCCGACATAATGACAGAAGCCCGTAGTAGCACGACCGCGAGCAGCGTGTGGGAGATGCAGCTAGGCGGTCCGCGACGATGGTGGATGGATACAACAGGAGGAAGTGGCAGTGAGGCAAGGCTAGCTAGATCCTCATCAAATGGATGACCAACAATAGAGCTATGGTTGTGAGCTAGTCATGTGGATCGGCCGCATGTATCGCGAGCTGACCGTGTGGATCACGGACCACCCACATTGACGAGGGTAGCCATTTGGCACGCGGTCAGGCAACTGCATGACCAGGGTGGGATGTGGCTAGCCATGTCGTGGCTGTGGTAGGTGGGTTGGCCCGCATGTAGCAGGCTAGGCCGAAGCTAGTATACTGGGCCCGCACATAGCCGACCCCTTTTCACTAAGAGACACATAATATTCATATCGTAAGTCCGTAAGACGAGCCATTTGTGGAATTACGATCCCCACAATGAGGGGTCCATTTTGAGATGTATTTTTGGGTTTTTAGTGAGGAACAACATAGGTGTGAAGCTTTCCCTTGGTTCATTCTTCTTGGGTTCAGTGCAACATTGTGCCCACATCACTGGACAATAATCCCCTCGATAGGATAGAGTCCTGGATTGAGTTGTGGAAAACTCCTCACGATTGGACTGATACTCTATCACCTTTGATGTTTTTTCTTCGATATTGATGTGACTTACGAGTACATGTTGTTAATAGTATAGCTAGTGGTCCGTATTGGTACGGTTCATGGTATTATCTATGGATAATCCTCTATGTTACAAGTTTTATCGGTAGTGGTCATGGTATTCTTTAAGAAGAATCCCCTATGTTACGGGTTAATACAGATTGGGTTTAGGGTATTCACTAAAGAGAATCCACTATTGGTATATCCTGATCTATTGACCAGCTTTTTTTCTTTGGGATATGCCCAAATTAGTAGGACCACTTCTATGATTCTCCCATCACATCAAGGCTCAAGGTGTGTGTTCTCCCAGAATGAGCATGCCTCGAGCGGTATAATGTGGCTAATGATTCGGCATGACTTATACTTTCTTTATTTGAATCAAGTTGTGAGTATATCTAGATGTTAGTGGAATTGTTTATGTGTGTATACGTATGTAGAGATGGATATTCATTCTTTTTTAGTTTTTACTTTTTGGTTTGGGTTTTCTAATGGGTATTGTTTTACTCACCCCTACACAGGTTTTGCTCACATGTTTCAGGTCATGTGAAGATGACTAAAGCTTCAACAGATTCCTAGATGGAACATGACTAGGACCAGGATATGATGGTTCCTTGTGAGATCAGAGTGTCTGAGGAGTCTTCAACAGCTTTCCATTGTAGCTTTAGAACACTTGTTTGTAGGTCAGATTTTGCAGTTGTCCTTATTTTTGTGGGCTTGTATTCCTTCCTCGTTTACCTTCATGTACATTACTTTCCTGTTGTACTTTGGGGTTGGATATTAGGGTATTCATTCATGGTGATTGGTGTTTTATATTTTTTAGGTTTGGGGTATTCAAGATATGTGCGTGCATACGGGTACTTAGGAAACTGCCTCCCATTTGTGAGATATGCCTACTCATTACGAGTCACCAACCCCAAGCCTATTTGAGGCAGGCTTGGGGTAGTCATGCAACATGCCCCACTAGGATGGGTTGGGAATAGAAATTTTAATGTTCATTCCTTATTATTTATTTCTTTTTCTAGAACAAATATTCATGTTAATGTTATGACGAGTTCACCCAAATAAAACTCCAATTCATTGGGTAATGTTTTTGTCTCATAAGTAGTATTAAATGGTATTTTCGAGTCAACCCAATCAATGATGGGACTTTTTCCACCGAATGATGTTGTTTTTGCAGTTATCTAAGACTTATTCTTATTTCATGATCTATGATGTTTCAATTTTAATTAATATCGAGAATAATATGATTACATGTTCATTATATTATAATCTCATATGATTGATTATTATATTTTCCTTTTATTATATCATGATATGCCTTTAACTTACATGCAATTCTTTGTTTCCATGGTTATTCTATTAGCAGGCTTTATAAATCACCTGTTCTATTTATATATTTATGAGGTTTTCCTATGAAGATTTAGGAGCTCAAAGGGATTTAGAAAATCAATATGGAGATTAAAATAAGTAATACTCAGTTTAGTTTCATGTTTTGGTTTTATTACATAGAATTCCAAATACTCTAGTACATCCAATCATTACATTGTATTAATGTATATTTATGTAAAATATAATGTAAAAACATGTGTATAAGGCTTGGGTCACTATAGTTATTATCATTATATATTATAGTTAATTTTTAAGTGATTAATAATTGAATAAATTAGTAAGATCACCCGGGATTAGTCTATGTATAGTAAAATATCGTTTAATTTTGGTGAATTATAGGGTGAGTGGTTTCCAAGAAATTACTTACCTGTCTGGATCTATATGTGCATGTGGATCTACCAAAGTTGTACTGAGAGCTAATAAAACCAAAATGGGCGAATTGTGTATTAACTCAATCATCACCTAGTGAATGAAAAATATTCCTTACTACACACCTGTCTAAAAAATCATGTGGTATATTCTATAGAAATTCACAAAATCTTTATATACCCTTAAGAATAACGTGAATAAATTTTTATGTTAGAAAACCTAATTATGAAATTACCATGGATAAGATATATTGAAAACATTGAGGCTAAAAAGTTATGATTTATCTTTCATTTTAATGTTATTACTACAATGTTCATATATTTTCTTTTATTTGTATATTAGCCAAATTATTCTCATATTTCTTCCCTCTACTATAGTTAATGGAGGGAAATAGAATGAACCATGCCAACAACTAGTGTAATAAGCAAAGTGATGATTTACTTAATGATATGCCTAACCTAATGAAAGTAATAAGTTGGAACATCATTGAATTATTGTCTCAGCTGAATCCTAATATAAATAAAAACATTAAATATTGATAACACCCTTATTCTCCAACCAAAGCAAAAGTTATGGTCGAGTCCTTTATAAATCAAATTCCCCATATCTTTAGTGGATCTTCTAATACTCTCATCACATAAAAATGGATTAACTATATTAATAAAATATTATATAACCTCAAATGTTCAAAAAAGAGAATTACATGCTAGCTATCTATTATCATGGGATGAAATTTGATCAGTGGTTGACACCGATCATGAAGATGAAGTCTATATAAGATATTCATTTCCGATAAGGGGAAAAATTCATGAATTTTTTTTCAAAAAATATTTTACTAAAATATATTTATTAAAATGTAGAGTTAGTTCCATGTAAATAATTAAAAGGATGATGGTTATTTTATGTAATATTAGGAAAAAATCAAAAGGTGGTCACAATACTCCTCTGACATTGTAATCCACATTGAAAGTGTGGTGAGATGCTTTTTAGTGGGATAAAGCTATGTCTATGAAAATATTTAGAAATTTGAGAGTTTAAATGATATATAGAGATTATCCATTTTGATATCATGGTTAATATGAGAATTTGAGACCCTCATTAGTCTCATGTACAAGGAGATAAAAATTATAGAATAGAGTTTTATTTGGGAGGATCAATAGATAAATTCAATGGAGGAAAGAAAACCCAATTGCCTGTGTGTCAAAAATGTGGGAAAAATCATCCAAAAACTATCTCACGAAAACAAGTAGGTGCTTTGAATATGAAAAAGAGGGGTATCATGCTAATATATGTGAAATACAGATGAATAATCTCACTAATGTGATGGAAGAAAACAATATTCCTACAAACACACATCTTGTAGTCTAGTTCATCAAATGCAAGGAACATAAGAATTATATGTCGCAATTCCCTAATCCAAGGGTTATTGGAGAAAATAAAAAACCTAAATATATAAGGCCTATAGATAATGAAAAGAATATGATACAATTACTATAGATTAGGATCCCTCTAATGATGTTGGGATAGGTTCAAGCATTTTTCATTCAAGAATAGTAAACAAATGTTTTTATAATAGTTCTAAAAATTCATTTATATTATTAATATTTATTATAAATATTAAAAAACCCAGTCAAAACATGGGTGTTGTTTTATATTTTTATACTATTTTTAGGTTCAACCAACCTTTATTGAAAAAAAGACCTATTTTGAGAACTGGGAAAATATGAAACCCATTATAATAATCATGGAAAAAGAATTAAAAAAGAATGACCCAAAAGACATAATGGTCCCAGGGTCCATTGGGTAGAAAACATTAAGATAATAAACAACAAAAAGTATCATAACTACTTCTTCAATAAAATGAAATATTTAGATCAATATATGTTGTTGTGTCACCCCCTTCTAAGAAGTTGTTCCATACTGGACCAAAACAGCATGGAAGATCACCCTTCCCACCCACATAAATAAATGGAGGGATGAAAGAATAAAAAGTTATATCATACCTATATATTTTTGAGACACCCAACCAAAACATCTTATGAGTAAATTGCTACATTTAAAACCTTATGAATCAAAAAAAATAGATATAAAACACTATAAAATATCAATTCCAGGTTACCCATCCGTCTAAGAAGATGATAATGGATGGATAAATGATTAATGTTAGAAAAAACATACCTATTTAATGGTTTACCAACCAGTGGTACCTACTAGAAGATGCACCACTATCCCAATGAAATGATACAATATAAAATAATCAAAAATTAATATAAAACCCATTAAATTAATAATCTCAAGAGCAGCAAAAATTCTAACTGAACAATGTATAAAAACACCGACGAAGATCTGTATCCATGCCGAGAGACACTGGTGTCACCCTTACTAGAACCTACTTCCAAATAAAAGACCACTATAAAACCTAATCCACATCCATCATCCACTTGAACCCACACATTTTTCCATCAATATTTTAGTGAAGTGACTCACAAAACTCTCAACCATCACTTAAAAACCATCCACTTCTTGGAAAACTAACATCACTAACTAAATTAAACCATTCCATAACATGAACCGTGAACACTCCCACATGGGAAATACATTGGTCTGTATGACCTAGTCGGAATCCACCACCAATAAATTGAATTGAAGCATATTTGTGGCTATGTAGACCATTTAATGAACAGAAATCGAAGTTGGGAGAGCCCAAATTTGAAACAGATCTATGTAAGAAAGTTATTGGGGAGGGAGAATAGAAAGGGATGAACTCAATGACTCCCCTAAATGAGTGAGGTGAAAAATGGAAGTGGGGAAGTATTCAAAGAGGATTTAAAGATTCATATTCTACCAAATCTTCAAGTGAATAACTGGATAATGAAACCAACATAAAAATCCAACATTGATGTTGATAGAAGGTGATCTCAGCCATGAAGGGTATCAAAAAAAACTAGGATAGGTTGTCATTAAGACGAGTAATGGTTGAGACATCACTGATATAATGATTATTCCTTGAGTTATATCAATTTTAGATAATATAAAATGGTGAAATTATTGCATCCCAAGTATATAACTCATCCCTAGTCAATGATTTTAAATCAACCTCTCATAAAAATATTAGATACTTTAGTAGAGCTTAATGAAATATTGGGCACGAATTAGCTTTCATTATATTAAGACAATATCAACTGTTTATAGAGAGAGATCACTCTTTAAATGTCGATTCATCCATGGATTATGTTCATGTGTAAGTAGGAGGATATATATCCCTTTTAATATTCATTGGAATTTTGTAGATTATATCCGTAAGATCAAGAATATCGAGTACATATTATTGCTACAAGGGAGATAATAATTTTTGAATATATGCCCATTATGATGGATTATACTGATGTATTCCTTGAAGAATTTCTAGATAATCCTCTTAAATGATAGGTTGATTTATAAATTGATCATAAACATAGATCTCTACCAATATCAAAAAAATAATTATGGAATGATCACTATAATGTTTTAGGAATAGAAGATAAAGTTTCAAGTGAATAATGAGTGGGGTTTTATTTGCTCGAGTTCTTCACTATAGGGTGTATCATCCCTCTTCATCAAGAATAAGTATGGGTAAATGAACTACTGTATTGATCACCATGAGATGGAAAATATCACAATAAGAAACTAGTATCATCATCCATAGATACATTACTTTTTTGATCAACTAAATGGCCCCCTGTGTTTCTCTAAGGTTGACCTTCATTCGGGATATCACTAATTAACTATGAAGAAGGAAGATATATGTAAAATATCATTTCAATCATTATATGGATATTATGATTTTATTTAAATTCCTTTCAAACTCACTAATACACCATCAAAATTTACAGACATAATGAAGGCAGTCTATAGAGAAGACCATAGAAAATGAGTGGTAGTTTTTCTAGATTGTATTCTTATATAATAAAAAAGAAAGGAGGATCATTAATTGTATTAAAATAATAAGCTAAATACATTTAAAAATAAGAATATATATGGAATTTATAGTAAATGAGATCAATGGATAGAGGATGTTTCATTATTTGGGTATGTTAATAAGAGAAAAAAGATGTCCATAGACCCTTATAAGAAACAAGTAATTGAGGGGTGGCATAGACTAACATTTGTAATAGTGATATATAGTTGTCATGGACTAGTTGGTTATTACCGATGATTTTTTAGAAACATATAATGATTTTCAAACCCACTATCCATGATATCTCAAAAGTTAGTAATGTTATTTTTGATTGATGATTGGGATGATAGATTTAAGGAATTGAAAAAGCGGTTTATCCCTACACTAGTACTTATACTACGCTCATGTGGTGATATTTTCATGGTATTGAGAGGTGATTAAATGAAATTCATAGGATTTTTATTGATGAAAAATGAAAATGTGATAGCCTATGCCTCAAGGTAGTTTAAAGTTCATGAGTTGAACTGTACAAAACATGATATGGAGTTGGATATAGTGATATTTGAATTTAAAATATAGTGGAATTATCTATATGGGGAGAATGCATAAACAAATACAGACCGAAAGAGCCTCTTGCATATATTAACATAGAAAGATCTGAATATGAACCAATGAAGTTCATTAGACATGATCAAGGGCCATGAATTTTAAATACAATATAATCCTAAGAAATAAAATAAAGTGAAAGATGAACTATCCAGATAGGATCGTACGACTTTATAATTATCATAATTGAGAAGGATCCAATCTTATTATACATATAGAGGAGAGACATGGGGATAATAATGGATGGAACATAGACATTACATTCTAAAATTAATTCTTGAAAACCCATTCTAAATTATATAATGATGTTAAAATAGAGGATGTGAAAAATCAGAAAAGGTGGATTCTCTATGAAAATTTAAATATTTAGAGTTAAATATTGATAAATAAGGAGTTGTAATATTTAGGCATGACTATGTGTACCAATTATAAATTATATAATGAAGGAGTTTTTAAATGATTCATATATTTTCACCTTCACTATCTACCAAGGGAGCACAAAAATGTATCCAGATTTTTGAGAGCACTCTTAGTGGGACAATATGAAGAATACCATAGAAGAATATACATCAATATTCTAGGTATATTATTAGGTGAATGCTGAAAGGAAAAAGTAATATGGGTTGATGAAACCATTACTCATATCTATATGGAAATTGGAAAACATAAACATGGATATGTTCACTAATATTATGATGGTATTACGAGGAAATGATGATATACAGGTTGTGGTGGGTCATCTCACAAAGATAACTTACTACATTATACTTAAAGAGGAATTATCACTCAATAAACATTTAAGGATATACATCAAAGAAGGGGATATGCTGCATAGAACACCACTACAGAATATATCCAATCGATATCCAAGGATTACCTCCATGTTTTGGAAAAGTATAAAAATGATCTAATCACTAAATTGAACATCAATATGTCTTCTGAACTTGAAAATGATTGCTAATATAAGAATAATATCCAAACACTAGAACAAATGTTTAGATCATGCTAGATGGAATTCAAAGAAGGATGGGAGTAGTATCTTACTGTAGTCGAGTTCTCATACATTAATAGATTTCATTACAAAATAAAAATAGATCTATATGAATCCCGTTATGGTAGGAGATATAGAACACTTTAATATAGTAATGATATTGGTGAATGCAAGCTACCTGGACCTAAAATGGATGTGGAAATGGTAAAAAAGGTTAAGACCATTCGTCATTACATAAGGGTTTTACAAAGTCGAAATAAGTATTGTACATAAAACATTCAATGATACCAATATTTTGAGGTTATTGGTAAAGTGTTCTTCCATATACCTCCATGTAAGAGATTCATGATATTTAGGAATAAGGTTAAGCTAATTCCCAATTACATCATCCAATTTATGTTTATAGATCCCATCAGAGCCATGACTTATCAATTATCACTCCCATAAGCCCTAACACAAGTACATGATGTTTTACACATATACCGTTTGAGTATGTATACATACGATACCTTACATGTACTAAATAAAAATGCATTATACCTAGAAAATTATCTCCCATATGAGGATCATTCAGGGAAGATCTAAAATTAGGGATATAATTTTCTACTCAATAAGAAAAATGACGTATATAAATTACTATAGAGAATCCATAAGTTTTGGGAGGAGACATGGGAATTAGAGAAAAACATGAAGCCGATGTACCCTCACATGTTTTCAACATTTTATGTAAAATGTAATTTCAAGGTTGATATTTATTAAGATGAGAAAATATGAAGAATGAGGATTTCGTCAAAATATTTTCCCTTCATATAATTATGAAATATTTAGTAATAGAGCATAAATCACATAGACCATGTGATAAAAAAACTACATATTATTATAGAAATTTTTAAATTTTATTTAGATAATAAAAAAAGTTATATGAATTTAAATTATAGAAATGAGAAAAAAATTAAAATACGATTACTAAAATATGAAAATTTGTATTGAATTGAACCACTAGAATAACCACACTCATGAAAGATGGTATGGAAATGAAGAAAAATATTAGTAATGAAATATTAAAATTAAAAAAATAAATATATAACATTGTGAGAAAATAAGATTTTATATATAATTAATTAAATATGAGGTATTTATAATATGTAGGGAACTCGTGTGAATGTTAGAATAGTAGTTTGATCCTTGGAGTAGTAATATGGGCATTAGATTAGTAATGCAACCTTTAAGAATAATAATTTGACCATTATAATAGAAATATAAGCAATGTAAATGTAAAATAATAATTTTTGTCTTTAAGAATGTTAATATGGAATATTTATGTCATTATACAAAAAAATATTTTATGAATTAAAAAAGGTTTGTATTATTTTTAAAACAAATATTTTTAATAATTTTTTATTAAAAATATTTTTATTTAAAATAATATTTATTTTAATAAAATGGATTTATAGGTTAATATTATGTTATATTATAATGATAATATAATTTTATGATTCCTTACATAATAATTTAGGGCTTCATAAAATTAATCATAATATAAAAATAGATATTTTCTAAATAAATGAGGAATTTATATAAAAAATAGTTTTCTAAAATTTAGCATTTTATTATACAAATTTTCATTCTATTTGATAAATTGAAACACTAAAAATATTTGGTTGAATTTTTTGTATTTTTCTATAATTTTCAATTTTTTCCTGACTAGTGAAATATTATAAAATATTGAATTTACCATTATAAGAAAGATACATGAATTTTTGAGTCATGAATGATTTAATCAACCATTAGTTTCAAATAAAATAAAAAATTTATATATATATATTCACAATAATAAACTCCATTGATATTCATGAGCAAAAAATAATAATCTATTGAGTATAATATTAAAAACACACCTCTCATACAATTATAAATACAACTCCTCACAAACCTTATACATCAGACCATATAAGCATTCGACGTTTCCCAGTATCTACCCAAATATATTATAAATCATCTACATGATATCCAATTATTTTTTGACTCACTAAAAGATAAATTCCATGTTCCAAAATGATTATTTTAAAAAGGATACATTTAATATGTATTATTCATAATTTACCTCTTTTAAATTGTTTCCTTCATCTACATTCTCCTCACCTACCTCATCAAAAATAAAATTGTGACCATATTGTCATCAATATACTTTAATTTTATCATGTTAATTAAATATCTATCTTCAAACCTCCCTTCATTTGTTTCTTAAATGGAAATTTTTTTTATATTATCATCCTTTCACCAACACCATGAACAACACAATTCATTTTTCTCCACTGCCTTCAAGGATGGTTATAAGAATATTTTTATGGCTAAATCAGATGATAATAATTATATTTTAACTTATATCTAGTTCCTTAATTAATTTATAGACATATTATTAAATAAAATGAAACTATTTCATGGTAGTCGGTAAAACCGCCTAAATGAACTAACAACCAAAAGTTAACATTTTTACTAATTAAATCATCCACATATCAGAAAAATGGATTTTTGGGACCATTAATTTATTTAAGTGCATGAATTCCATTTTATTTCACTTATATAGTCATATTCCAATTTTAAAATACCATCTATAATGTTACACAAGTTATCTGACCATAGAATCATGAAAAAAATTCCATTGTAACAATAATGTTGAACATTATATCCCACTAAAATATATGTACATAATGAAATTATATTAAACAATCTATATATATATAATTTCATTAACTAATTAATTAATTTTATTATTTATTCTTTCATTTTAACATTAATAATGACTTTGGAGTATAAGGTAAGGGATATCCTAAAACGATACTTTTTCCTAGGGTTGTGTACCTTCTCTCTCTAACTCACATTCTATCACTATATATATTTGATATTAATGAATGATTTTATATAATTAATATTTGTCTATTACATATATTCTTCCCTTATTCTCACTTACTCATATGGGTAAATAAATTCCTTAAGTTCTTTTCTCAAATGATTTCATTAAAATAAAACCTGATTACAAGAATCTTTTAGGTTCATTAATCCTTTTATGTAAAATTTAATGTATTTATTCCAAAATGAACACAATATTTTTAGTCCAGTACTTATTTTCTCATATATGAGCACCCGTAACATTTAATTCCATAATCCCTTTGGCCTCTTTAAGAAATATATTTTGAATATGATATGAGGTATAATTATTAAACCCATTTCATTCCATGCATAATTTTTATGTTTATGAATTAAGATTTATTTAATTTTTTGGAAGACATAAGAATGTAAATTTAATAATAAGTGAACATAAATAGTTATCTAATTAATTGGGTAATGTTTTTTTATCCTGATATGTTATGAAATGGATTAGGGAGTAAACCTAACTAGTGAAGGGACTCTTTCCACCATGTGATGTTCTATTGGAAGTTATCCTTGACTTATTCTCATGTCATGTTTTATTATGTTTTCAATTTCTAATGATTAACTAATATTTTTTCCTTTTTATTTATTTTATACTCCCATATAATTACTAACGAGTCTTGTCTTTTATTATTTCATCGTATGGCTTCAAACACACTTGCAATGTTATATTTCTAGGTTTATCCCTGAGATGGGATTTATAGATTACCCCTTTTGTTTATGTATTAATTAGGTCATCCTCTGTATATTTTAGACATGATATGGATTTAAAATATCATTATGGTGACTAAAATTAATAAGTCTTATTTTAGTTTCATATTGTGGTTTTATTTACCTAGACTTCTAAATAAATTAGGCATTTCAAGACTTTTGTTATATTTAGTATATATTTATATTGAAAATAATGTAAAAATATGTGAAATGGGATTGGGTTGTTGTAATATATATTTAAGATTAGTATCATAATATTACGATGTTATCATTATAGTTAGGAACTGTTATACCTTTTTGATATGATAAATAATCCATGGATTTTACCATGAAAATATTATATAAAGAAGTTTTAATGATATTATGGCAAGGAAAATTCATACATAAATCAACACTATACATGATATGGTAAATTAAAAGTAAACTACAACATGGTTTCAGGTCACCCACTCTCACAACACTAAACATTCTTAGAAAACCTCTCTCTATATATAATTTATAAAATTAAAGGGATAATTGTTGCAAAATTGATCGATCATAGAAATAACCAGATAAATTTATCAACTTTTAATCATATATTCTATAATTCATGACATAATATGTGGTTATTTCTAAATAATTTATTTTTATCCTAAATTCCTCATCATGTATGTTTTCATTGTGGCCTGATTTCTAGGGCACAAAAATAAAATTCTTCCATCACTAATCTATTTGTAGTGCAATATCTTCTACTCATTATTGAATATTCCTTTTACCAGCTAAACTTTACATAAAATTTTTAACCATTTATTTTAAGATACATGACATAATATTTTCACCATGATATAATATTTTCAACATCTACTAGCCAAATTCTCAAATAAAAAAATGAAATTAATATTGCTTAAGGATTGATTTATACATGACCAACCAAATCATCTCATGGATTCTACAAATGTCTCCAATTACTCTCAAGTGTAAACTAATAATAATAAAAAAATAAATAGTTTATATCACATACGTCATTACCCATAAACAGTTATGAAAATTATTAATTGGAACCATCTTCAACTTCTTAATACCCTCAGTAGTCTTCCATATCCGTTTTTATGTAATTAATATTCATTTTTGTTTCAAAAAAAGACTACTAGATATTCTATATATTTTCAATCATAATTCAACATGTTAATTCCATGTCATTATAAATATTAATTTCCAAATGATCCCCTTGGACAGTGGTATTCCAATGTCTTTCATCATCACCAAGTACAAGAATATTTCCCTTATTCTCATTCAAAACAAATGTATATCAATGTTAGTGAATTTATAATCAAATTATGTTCTTACAACATATAACAGATATTTAATTAATATAAAAATAAACATTTAAATAATAAATAAACCCATTATAAAACCTTACTTTTCAATAATCATTCATTGTGAGAATCATGATTAATCTAAAAAATTTACAAACTGTGTGACTATCCATGCATAGAACACTACCTATATCACATCCAAAAATAATGGTATTTTAAATTCAGAGACCTTCCTCTAAAAATACCAATGGTATTAATGAGTTCAGTGGTATCCCAAGAAAATATGTTGGTATTTTCACAAAATATACCATTTCACTAACTACATAGAACATCATACACCATAAAACATTAAATAACCAACAATAGAAATATAATTATTGTATATATTACAAGAATATATATAATAAACTATAAATTTTAAACTTAATCACTATATATTAGAAACACATACAAAAAATATATAATGAAATTCATAAGAAAAACAATTATGTTCATCCCGGTGATAACAACTAGAATATCTACCATTAATTGAATGTATCCTAATAGAGAATCCACCATATGTTTCTACTGATATTCATCAACATAAGATGGGGAAATATTTGAGTGTGTGTATATATAGGGGACTAATAATACTTATTATGGACAACCCAAGAAGTGAGTTAATCTCTATAAGGTACCAGTCTCTACCTAAAACCATAATAATTAATGCAAAGACAAATACAACATCATATCATTAATTACCTTAAAAAATCATAATATATTTACTATTCTATAAAACATGCATCACCTTTTCCAGACATAAAAAATAACAATGATTTCATATGTATATATATATACAGTCACACTATACAAAATAATTATAAGAACGACCCCAGTACACACCACATTATATTAAAGGCCAATACATACCCATGATCTCAGCCCTGTTATGCTATAATCTTGAACAAGGGATCCTATAAATGTGTAATAATATAGATAGCTTAATTTCCAATATGATACAATATGACCCCACATTATATAGAGAGGATTAATGGTCATGAAACTCTATCTAACCAATGATTCACTAGATACATCCTTCTATGAATATTGAAACTCATATACCACACATGTGGATGTTTTTCATGTAAAAGAAATAACATACCGGAAAATAATAATGTCTTATCAAATCCCATTATTGTTTTCAAACAAGATGAATCACATTTTGATCACTGTAATACGATGATAGTAAAATACCATTAAAACATATATCATATTAAATACATAGTAATGTATGTATTCGTCATCAAACCAAGAACAATTATTTATAATGTAATAGGTACTTAGGGCATCATTATCCACCTCATTCCATGAGTTGTTGGGAGTAAGTGTGTAAACACTAGCGTAAATAGGATTTGGTGGGGGTAATTCTA
The DNA here is from genome assembly GCA_963277665.1 of Viscum album. NCBI lineage: Eukaryota > Viridiplantae > Streptophyta > Magnoliopsida > Santalales > Viscaceae > Viscum > Viscum album. Next base: position 677,105,032 of record OY728123.1, read on the forward strand.
TCCCATAGAGGTGTTGTTATCTCTCCCTCAACATGATAGTGAAAAAGTGTTCATGATAACATTTCCCAACATTGTAGGGGGATACGAGAGCTTTTAGGGATAATTCCTTTGACATCAATTTTTCTCAGTATACGTTTGGGTTTGTTTCGTGATTTCTTTTAATCCGTTATGAAGGTTGTTTTTTGAATCTGGTTTTTTTTGTCCAAAACATTTGTTGTATTTTTTTTGTTTCTTTTACATTGGATCAAGGTATTTTTCTAATGATTTGGGGATTTTATCCCTATATTTTGTGTTTGTTTGGTTGGTGGATTTTTTTTCATTTCAGAAGGTGAAGACTAAACTTGGTGACGATATTTTAGCTTATTGATGGTTGTGATTTTTTTATTGGATCCATGCATCATGGTTATAATTGTTTTAATTGCATTTTTTTATGTAGATGGTTGTTCTGATAGGTGCTCGATGTTGGTGTTTATTTTATTTGATGATTTATTATCATTCAAAGGAATATTTTTGGATTATGTTTTTCATTTATTTTGGTTGGATTTCATTTTCTGAATGGTTTATGTTTGTGTTGTCTATTTGGTGGTGGTTTGGTCCTATATATCTATGGGATTGGGAATTTTGGATACTCATTTTTTATGGTGATGATGCAAGTCAGATCCAAATATGGTCGCTGGTGCATTTTTTGGCAGCAATAAGGGCAAGGGTCCTACACTTTTCTTTTATAAATTTAAAATATGAGGTATATAAAATGGTATAACTCATCCAAAAAATAGACTTTTTCAAAATTCAAAAATATGGATTAAAAAACTAGGGTGAATAATCATCTATATCAAATATAGGTTGTTGGGTGATATTAAAAACCAAATAATCAATTGAATCCTAAATATACTATATCTTAGAGCTATGGGATAGAATAAGATCCAGTATAAGAATATTTAAATATCATCCACTACATAGAATATTGTTTAAGAAGAGAGTAAAATTACATATTTCATACTGAAACTCAACCACAGTTAGTGGGTGAGTAGAAGAGTATTTACTAATAGAATATCACCACCAATATTGAAAAAACCTAGTCTATATTGTGCACATAAAATATATGAGTAATAAATTAAATCAAGAACCCAATTAACAATATATCAATTAGTTAAAATAAACTTCCCCCATAGTAATCCATCATACTATTAAATCATTCTTTATAAATTTTCACATCATTAGATCATTGAAATATAATAAAATTTAAAAGTAAATTATTTGATTATTAATCTGACATTATCATTATAAAATGAATATTATTTCATATATCATATATCATATACACATCAACATAAGTGATATTAATTATTGTCATAATGTTCTATATCATAGACATAGTTTATCTAAATTTACATATATTTAAATTCTTCACCATTATTATTAAATTGCATACACAATTAAACCTAATCCCTCATATATATCTATTAAAATGAAACATATACATAAAATATTCAAAAAAATTATCAATAATTACTAGGATATTCCTTTATATTTATAAAAATCATTATTATTTATCTTCTATAGCCCGGATAATTAAATACTATTAGCTTTCCATAATTGAACCAATCAATTATAATTTGTTTGATTTAATGAATGATTTGTGTGTGGGTCATTAATATATAATAGATTCCAACCACATTAATCTAATTTAAATCAACACAAATTCCGAAATAATTATTATATCATATATAACTACATCACATCATAACAATATTAATATTTTCAAAAATATTATCATGATTATTTTCTATTCCACCACTCATTAATCATATATTTTACATAAAAAAATATCTATATCCTTTCTATGTTTTAAATATAAACCAATAAAACTCATTTCATTACAAATAATTAATAATTACCTTTAATATTATCAAATTACTATTAGAAAATTAATTAATGATTTAATGATTATCTTCCACACTTTCATTTTTAGTTAATTTCATGATATTTAAAAAACAAATTTAATTAATATTATCATTGTAATACTAATTTCCATCCCTCTAAAAATGATCACAATATCCTCATAAAATTCATTTATATAATATATTTAATTATGTTAGTGGTAAATTCTAGTCAAATTATTAATAATAACATGCACAATTTTCCTAATTAATTATTCTTATATACATAATATTCGTTGCATTGTCACATAAGGGATCCATATTATCCACTAGTATATATCTATATTACCAATGGAATAATTCCTCAACATTAAACATGAAAAAAGGCATCATGAACCCATGACTAATTTTTTATACGCAATATCTAAATTAGCATTATAAAATTTTCCAAAATCACCCAAGAAAGCTTCCATTAATTGAATGTTTTAAATACTACTATGATGTAATTCTTAAAAAAATGCAACCCCAAACATTCCATCACATACCTTATAATTAGATATTTAATCGATAGGATTGATGCAGCACTCCCATATAGGAAAAACTAGACTTTGATTGTGTCATGTCGTGAAATGCCTGACACCATTAGCTCCGGACAATGTGATATTTGATCTTGAAACCCTTATCTTAATGACACAACATCAACATCATTGGATCCCCACATTGTGACATGGATACATGATATTTCATCTCATCATTTTTATCAAACATCCCTTATCAAAGATAGGGGAGCTACCCTTGTGAATGTTGGTGTACTACAATTTCTAATACAATCATGATAATTTGATTTTCCAATGCTTAACGTACCAAAAACATGCACTGTACCCCACTAGATATAACATGGAAACATTGATACCATCCAATAAAATATTGGATGACCACAATTACCCCATTACTCGCTATTGTGTTGCATTCCACCAACACCACCCATCACCATAAATTGTGATTTCTTAAGGGAGAAATGATTCCAAAAATCTCTAAATCTTTATAGTAGATTAATGAAATCATAAAGGACATATAAATTCAGGATTGAAGTTGTAAATCTCTTAAAAATAATCCCAAAATTATAGATAAGATAAAAATGAGAGAACGTTATCTCTTTAAAAAATATCAATCCATACATTGCATTATCATATTATTTAACACATTGAATACTTTTCATCAATTTCTATAAAAAGATATATTATTTATAGTAATATTATTCATGAATTTATGTTATTCCCAAAACTATTAAAAATTTCTACAAATAATATCTCTAAAATATCTCTAAAATAATAAATCCGAAGTTTAAAAAAATATCAATATATTCATTTTAAAATAATAATTTGAAATATATAATCGATTAATCATGATTCATAAATATAATACATCAAAATAAATAGAAAATATTATAACTATATAAATTCTCTCTAAAATTGATGATAATTTGTACTTCAGATTAATGTTAATAAAATTCCATCATATTTGGTTTGATATATATATTTTTCATAAAAAAAGTTAATGGAATAAATTTTGGATTAAAAAAATAACAACAAAATATGATTTAAAGGCTCATAATATAAATGGAAGAATTAGAATCAAGGGAACATACCCAATCTCTATGGGTTCCCCATAATTTAATGAATTCTGAACTATAGTGGAAACATCCATGTTGGGATAATGAAGACCTAGTATCTATACTAATTCATCTAAAGTTCGAATATATTGACAAGTTTTTTATATAATTTTTTTGAAAAAATATATAGTTAACATTAAACCACATTACACTAACATAAAAATATTAAATGATGGTATAAAATTCATACAATATCATATTAAATGAAACACCTCTTTCAGAATCAATAAAAAAGTTTATTTCTCAATTTGAAACTCCATTGTAAATAAATTAATAGTTTTTTACCCTATTAAAAAATAAATAATTTCTTTTATTAAAAATTTAAGAATTCATGATTTTACACCAATAATTTCCCATAAAACACACATCATTGAATCCAGTAAAGTGACAAGTAAAATTCAAACTATGATTTATAAAAACTCCATGCTCAAAATAAAATGGTACTATAAAATTCAAACCACCTTTAAAACATTTCACACATAAAAAGATAATAATATTTTTTTTTCATTGTATCCATTTCACCATCAGTAAAACTATATCCCAAAACATAAAGAAATTATCATTTATTCACAAAAATTCTTGGATCAAGAACCATGATTGTAAAAATATCCAATGAAACATATTCAAGAATTAATACACATTTTTTTCCATCAACAATATCAACCTAATAAACACTATTTGTATCCTTATTTATTAATTAACTCATATATTAATAACCAACATCCATACATACAATAGTCCTTTTCTAATAGAGAGGTATTCATAACTAGAAAACTGGTAAAGGATATAAGTAGAACCATAACATCACTATACTATCTTTGAGAAGTCAAATGATGATTTGATAACTATAGATGAACCCATCAGTCATATTTCTTCATAATAAATAATGAAAATAATAATCAATACATTGATACATAACATATTCATAACTCCTTATGCTTATAATAATTAAATAAAAATACATATTTAAAATAAATATAATTATAATATAAGAAAGTTTGAGTCTTTCTGGGAACTTTATCCCACAGTTTCATCAAATTTAACATTAATCTATGTTAAAGAGAATTAGGCATCCAACATTTAAGAATAAATATCAAAATTGACACTATGAATATAAAATAACAAACACTTCCAAAATTATATAAACTTTTATAAAGGTCACAACACAACTCAAAAAATAATTGAGTTTGACATAGCTCCAGTTAATTAATTAGAAACAAATCTCAAGGGAAAAAATATTACCATCATATAACTATTCATTATTTGGTAAAAATAATCTCACTACTAATTAAAATCCCAAAAGATCAAAAAATTGTTTCTATATTATTTAATATTACCTTTGTGTAATTACTTAATACCCATTTACACTCTAATATTTCCCACATCAAATGTTTTCACATGAAAGAAATAAGAGAAATCATATACCTTGTAATGAAACCAATGAAAAACACACACTAATAATGTAAACATGGAGTATTTTCTTACCAGTATTTATGAATGGAAATGTTAAAAAATATCTCAATTTATAATGTTTATGATTAATAAAACAATCATGGACTATAACTATGATTATTTCATCACATCTTCTTTATGATATATAATTAAAAACCCATCACATGGATTATTTCTCTAGCATCATGCTGACATATCTTTAGCTCTAACCCACTAATATATGTTATTAAAAAAACTCTCACTTATACCTTATATAATCTTGGTTTTCCTCAGTCAAAAAATTATTAACATAATTTTACAATGGATAATAATGAAATTCACATTAAAAACTAAAAGTTTCTTTTTTTTCTAATTGATTTCAATCAATTACAACTAGTTAATAAGTTCAAATACATATTACAAACATTTTTACTATGAAGACACCTCAACCCCATCACTCCATAATTTTCATTAACCTACATTAAAAACCAATGATGACAATGACATACACATTAGGACCTTGCCCAAGATGACAATTAGGCTGAGTCTACCTCCCCAAGCCTACATCCAAGCAACTAGAGGCTAGTGAAAATTACCGTGAAGGAATAATATATATTGTAATCATTTACCAAAAAACATAAACCATCCATAAATCTCTAAAAATTTAGTATACTGACAACTAATAACATTAAGAAAGATGAAATAAATAAGAATGGAATGAATTATATATAATATTATCAATAATAAATTAGGTATAACACTAATTGAATCAAAAAAATATAAAACCATTTCAAATAAAAGAATTGCGGACTAAATTTTAAAAATAAAAAATGTGGAGGAACATACTCATCAGCATAACCCTTGACATGAATTATTTTAATAACCACTACCACTAAACACTATAAAGAACTAGATTCACCAATACAACATCATCCATGATTTTATTTAACTAAACATCATATAAACAAACAAAACAGATGTGGGGGAAACTCTTATGAATGGGTGAGTATAAAAAATAGTAAAGGATTCCTCAAAAACCAAATAATGGGAAAAAATAGTACATTATTCCATAAGTATAGGTAAAACTGAACAACCATCCATCTCAAAATTGATATGAAAAATAATAAATTAAAAAATAAGGTGGATTAATTTATAACCACACTCTTTAATTTCATCACCAAGAAATTAAAAAAAATAATTAAGGGAACCTAGATAAATAAATCTCCCACTCTTAATGAAACTCCCGGAATTTAAATAAAATACATATGGGAAAAATAAAACTCATTTCATACAATTGAAATGTATGTGAGGGGAGTAATTTGATTAAAATGATGGGGACATGACCTCATGCATTAGTGTTACACCCAAGGTAACAAACAATTTATAATCCATAGATATATGTCTTCTTAATATAATGGATACACCATTATCACCTAGATCACTACTAACATAATAACAATGAAAATTATTCATACATATGAACACTATATTGTTACTAATGTAAATGATATATAATAAAATAAATATCTATAAAACCCACACCTTGTGAAATTTTCATTGCATTTATAATCATACTATTTGATATGGAACTCATAAGAGGAAACAAATATTAATTGAGGGATTATTAACCAGATAGATGGGGGACCCATTCTCTATCCTTTGGGTATGTTCCCTACCCCATAATTCATAAGGGATAATTCACCACATTTATAGAGAAATGATATACAAAATTTCTCAGAACCTATTCCTATCTTGAATTAACTACACCACTAGATTTATATGTTTACTTAATCCATCACCTTAAGGGTATCTCACACATCATGGATGACAGATATGTTGTTTTTTTACTTAATTAATATTTTAATGATCAAAAAAATATTATAAGTGTAACAAAAATTTTATTGATTAATTTTGAATAATCATTTACTAACATTATGTTAAGGAGTTTTCCAGGAAAGTGGAAGGATTCAAACTTAGTGTTGATTTTGATTTTTATTATCCCACACCAGCATGAATTAACAACTACATGATAGTGATAGACAGAATCACATAAGATTAAAAACAAAATTGAAAAACTAGTAGATCTTGATAACTACCTTGTGTGATATACAGAAATATGGAAGGCCATAAGAGTAAACTAGCCAGCAAGTGGAGGTAATTGGCTTGTTGATAATGTGGAGATAAGAAGCACAAGTTGGTATTTACTGGGGTCTTGAATTCCGTAACATGGAATCATCTAAATGTATTCATCCATAATCAATTCTATACGATTCATAGCGAACTTTTAGCCTATAAATAGACACCTATAAGGAGTAAAAGTATAAAATACTTTATAGAAAGTCTCTATGATCATAATCTTCCTCCTAGTTACACTTGTGCTCTCAATTCCAATCAAAAGTGTCCACTTTTTGTAATTAATTATTATTATTAAAAATTATTACCCTTTTATCCCAATGTTCTTTAATATTCCCAAAGATAATGAGATTATGTTTCAAATGGATCAGGACAAAAAAATTATCTCCATTATTCTTTCTACCTATTTTAATGATTATAACAATTTAAATTGAGTGATTCGAGTTTGTTTTCAAAACAACTAAATGTTATGGGATTTAATTATATTTGAGAGTTATGTATAGAACATTTAAAAATATAGGGTATATGTTAATTATTATTTTTACTATAACTAATTAAAAATGAAGAGTGTTTTGGCTTCTCACATACAATTAATGCTAAAATCTAACAAGATAACCCCACATGAAATTTGTGTAGTTTATATAGGGGCTCATAAAAGATATATATATGAACTCCTTTATTAAATCAAGGCCGTTATTTATTATATTTTGTACTATCTTAGTTATTAAATTAATACTATTGTTAATAATTTTTACTTTAATGCACCTATGAGATATATACTTAATTATTATATCATTACTATACTTATATATTTAAATTGTGTTATGCCTAATAATTTCATTGTTATTACTCTAAAAAAATTTCTATTATATTCTTACTTATATTATTATGATCATATATTTTTATATTTAATCAAAATTTATTACTCTTTAATTAAATATTTAAATTTTTTAAAGGTGGTTTTCCTGTCAGGTATATTTTTTCATTTTTAAATGAAAATTCCTCCCCACATTCCATTTTATCCTACTACAACCTATGTTGTTATTAAATTGAATCTTGAATTTATTTTTTGTTCTTTCATCTTTTTTTCAACTTTTCCTATACCCATGATGTTTCTAATTGAAAATTTATAGGGTATGAACGTTATTATGATGGTTATAATTTTATTTATCAAAATATATGTATGTCTACAAATATTTAAGTATTTTTTATCTTATATAAGAAATTTTCATGAAAGGGTATACTCATACTATAAAAAATTAAAAAAAATATAAACCTGAAGATATTATATATTTCATATTAGATCCTAATGTTTTGAATTCCCTCAATTTCACTTTAGAAAAAATAAGGGTAGTCCAACATCTATATGAAAAATTGATCATGAAATAGAGATTATTTTAAAAGTAACTCATGGAGGAAAAAATGTAAAAGATAGCAGATTAAATATATATATACAATAAATTGGAAGATATATCATGGATAAAAATGAGTCTATTAGTGGTATGTGTAAGAACCCGGAGTTACTTTTCAGGTATGTTTTCCTTTTCTGGTCGTTTTAAGGAAAATAGGAGTTTCTAGAAATTTTTGAAGTACACGCCATGTACTTGGTTACCGCATAATGTCGTGTGTTGGTCATGTAAGGTCCACGTACACGGACATGTATGGTGACCTGGAGACCACCTAAAGAGGAGTACATAAAAGGAAAGTACACTCCATGTACTTCTGAAGAACACACCATGTATTTTCTTTTCTTTTCATTAAACTTACTGGGGTCACGTCTAATCTCTTGAAATCCCTACTTCTAGGTCTGGTTCATCTAAGAGAACTCGTACGACTGTGAATCTTCTCTGAGCCCTTGAGTGAGCGTCTGCTCACCAAATAGATCATTGTCAATTGTGTTGGGATCGCCTCGGTAAGATCTTCCTTCAGCATGAGCTTTGTTTCCTGATTCCTACTCTTTCTCAAGTTATCCTCGATTGAATTTTTGGATTGGTTATATAGATATATAGTGTTCGTGGGAGATTCAAGGCTTGAAATTAAATTATATAGATATCCCAACACTGAGGTAGGTGGTTTGTGCCTTTCCATAGATAGTCTTTGAGTTTTATGTGCAAATTTGCCCAAAACCCTTGAACGAGGTTTTGCATATTTATGGTCATAGCCTTGTTAATTTCCTTATATGCTTGTATGCTTGAGTAGAGGTTGATTTCATATGAATGGGGTTAATTTTTATGCCTTTTAGGTTTTTCCCTCATTGCTCATTTTGACTATTTGGTCTAATTATACCTTTTAGGCTGCTGTTTGTTTTCTATGCCCAGTATTTTAGGATGGAGTGTTTTATCATATCTGACATGTAGATATGCTGTAGATTGTTAGTCAAGTAGTAATAGGGGCTCACTTTGGCTGTTGTTCATTGTCAGTGCATGTTTTCATAACACGTGGCTGTGGGAACCCATTGTAGTGGGACCATAGGAGAAATTGACGTTGACGGATTTCCTAGAGTTTCCATTATAATTATAATGCATTGAGACCATAGGGGTGATTGATGTTGATTGCTCCATTAGAGGGTCTATTGATACGTTGCAGGGCCACATGAGGAATTTACGTTGAGTGCTTCCTCGGAGCGCTTGTAGTTACCGCTGAAAGACTATATGGGGAATTGATAGTGAGTGCTTCCTCATAGAATCATTGAATCACACATGACTATAGGGTTAACTGACGGTGAGTTCATCCTCATAGATTCTTAGGAATATCTATCCTAGTTTTGGTTGAACTAGAGGGGTTAGGCCGAGAATACTACCTAGAGGGTTACCTGCTTTGATTAGTTGTTGTTTGATATATGAAACTGAATGCATTGAAACTGTGGATTGTTTACTACAGAGTACTTCCTTGTTACTACTTCCTTTTACTTATCACCTTCCATATATTTGCTGACTGTTAGTCATAGATATTTTGGTGGATTCGTACTGAGATTTAGTCTCACAACCTATTTGGGCAATAATTTTGGGTCCAAATAGATTATATTGTTGTAGGTATGGATAAAGGAATGTGCCCTTCTACTTTTGGTTATTGATTGTTGTGGAGCTGGAGAGCATGGGACCAAGATTATGCTTGCGATGATGAGGAGCTTTTTATCTATTTTCTTTTGTACATTGGTTTTGTATAGTTTTGTATTCTATCATTATGATTTGTTTGTATGATTTTCTACATATATATATCATGCATCATTCATATAGATGTGTTATTCAATATATTATTTCCATTCTTTCACTGTTTACTTTTTCATGGATTGTTACTGCTTCCACTGTTGTCTTTTTTCTTACTTATTTTGTGATACTATGCCAATGAGGGCATAGTTTCCCCACTATCACACCAAAATCCCTCACTACTAGTCGACATTCTCTGGAGTTCGGGGATATGCACTTGAGGCCATGTGACCAACTGAGTACGGGGCAGCTCTGGGTAGCTTCAAGAACATGGATGTTACAAAGTGGTATCATATAGCTATTATCTTTGTTTATAACATGTATACGATTCCATGATTTTATTCATGGGGATTATGGGCCCTCACTGATTGGAATTTGGAACTTAAAGGTTTGTTTTAGTGTTTTTAGGGGATCTAGATAAGTTTTTGAGGATTAATATCCAGAAAAAACCCATAATAAATGTCGTTTAGTTTTCAGTACCGGCCATGTGTTCCTCTTTTGGGGAAGAAAATTTTTTAAAATTATTTGTTGTGTACCATATGTACATGTCGTGCAGTATCTAACCGTGTCACTGCCTATGTGGGCAGAGACACAGGATGGGGAAATCCTTAGGGGAACACGCCTTGTACCAGTTGTATATATCATGTTGTGTGTGAACCTATGTCCACCCATGTGACTAACGACACGGAGATATAACATTTATGAGTTAAACAACGTGTCAAGATTGAACACGCCAATTAATTTAACCCATGTATCTTTCGGTGTATCTAACAACACAGTTGATTGAGTCTTTTCAAGTACACGTTGTGTCCATCTGGAGCACCCTGTGTGGGGTGAGCCATGCATCCGACCGTTTCATTTAAAAATATGGTCGTGAAGCTCGTCTAGTACACACCGTGTCTGGAACAAAAATGTTGTGTAGTCCATTTCTAGGAGAACCGTGTGGCTTAGCCATGTAAGAGAACTTGGTAAGGGAAAGAGGATTCAAGTACATGTCATGTAGTGGACAGACAAGCCATGTATCAATGTTTTTTTAAACAAGAATTCATTCATTCCCCCTTTACCTTTTTAAAATTATAGTTTTCAGTCCTTGATAATCTTTATCTAAGGTGTGCATTTGAACTTGTAGAGTCATGACACTGAGGCGTCCTCCGGTTGTATGCTAGTTGAAAGGTGGTGATCAAACACCAGACATGGCTGACCAGGGACTTCTAGTTGATCCCCTAGTCCTGGTAGTCTTGGAAACAACAGTTTTACAAGACATAGGTGGTGAGACATAGTTTAGAGAGGGATTTATGAGGATGATGTAGACCTTTTAGGGAGCACCACCTAATACCCCGTCGATGGAAGAATTGACGCAGGTCTTTCAGCAGCATCATACTCCCACTTTCATAGTGGATGGAGGACCCTAGGCTGCAAATTCACAGCTAGAATCCATGATAACGATCATCGACGATATAGAGTTATCTCAAGAGAGGTGGGTGATGCTCGCTATGTACATGCTTTAGGATTCTTACAAGAGATGATGGGATGCGATCTCACAGGCAGGGCGCCATCAGGGTATGGCGTGGGATGAGTTTCAGTGTACCTTCTATAATTACTTCCCTCATAAGACTTTGAGAGATGATCGAGATATAGAGTTTACGAGTCTAGAGTTGGATAATATTTTTGTTATAGTGTATTCCTCTCGCTTCACTGAGAAGCAGCGCTTTACACTATTTCAAGTGGGAGATGGTCGGTTTCTAGCAGGGATGTTTGAGGATGGTCTCAGGTAGGATATTCGGGCTCAGGTGAACATATTCAGGTTGGAATTGATATCTTCTATTGTCAACCAGGCACTGGTCACTGAACATAATCTGAGGGATTTTGGTGCTGTGGGCCAGTGCGTTTCATCATCAAGAGATTGTACTTCACCAGCTGATAGCAAGAAGCATCGTAGGGAGACTACATGTGGAGATCCGAGTAGGCGAGATATACCTTTATGTGGCCAGGTGGTATGCTTCCAGTGTGGGGAGATTGGGAATACGATGCCACATTGCCTGAGGGACCCAGTGGAGTGTCGATCATGTGGCAAGATGGGTCACCATCAGCGCTTCTCTCAGATCTTCTAACCAACAGTTGGGGATAGGGGTTCTTCTATGACTCCTCGTTCTGGAGCAGCTCCACCAGTTTCTCATCAGTCTGGGAACTGGATTTCTTCCAGCTGTTTGGGCTAAGTTGGAGGTTGTTGCTGTGGTATCCAGTTGCCAGGATTTTTGCGACAGCAGGTTAGATCAGTTCAGAGTGGTTAGGAAGGGTCACAAGGTCACAGTACAGATCAGACTTTTTCATTAGAGTAGTCCCAGTAGGAGAAGGATCCCGGACCCTCTACAGTTCGAGGTATGATATTAGTTGACTCAGTTTTAGCTTCTAATCTTTTCAATATAGGGGTTTCCCCTAATATTATATACGTTTTTTTGGAGAGCCTTGGGCTTGGAATCTTTTCTTCTACTGATATATTGATGCTAGAAACTCTATTGGGAACTAGAATGGCTAGAGTGCGATAGTTCAATGAGTTCCCTCTAAATTTTGGTGGGTTTCACTTGTTATGGGACATTTATGTCCTATAGATGATAGGCTATGATTTCATTATCTGAATTGAGCAGTTAGTTTTCTTCATGGAATTCATTGACTATTATCACCGTAGGGTGAGTTTCACATCCCCAAAAGGCAGATCGTTTCTTCATAAGGATGAATGGGATGTCCATGCGAGCAAAGTATGACCCGATCATCATGGGTATGGAGGAGTTACCACCTAGATTTATAGTCTATATCTGGATGTCTATGGGAATTCACTGTTAGAATTTCCTCTAGTGGAGGATCATTTCAGATATGTCTTCCCAGAATGCTTGTCATGGTTGCCTCTGGAGCGAGAGGTGGATGTTTCTATTGAGCTTGTACCCGGAGCGGAACTGGTGTCCATTCCACCTTATAGGATGACTACATCAGAGTTACAGGAGGTCAAGAAGTAGTTTGAGGAGTTTTAGGTCAAGGATTTCATTCAACCCAATACTTCTCCTTGGGGTTTCCCAGTCCTATTTGTGAATAAGGGAGATGGTACCCTCAGGCTATGTGTGGACAATCATATGTTGAACCATTTGACGATCAAGAACTGATATCCTTTTCTAATGATTGATGATTTCTTTTATCAGTTTCTAGGATCCCATGTTTCATCGAGGATTGACATGAGATCCAATTACCATCTGTTGCGCATTAGAATATATGATAAACCTCTCATAGCCTTCCATAGCAGTTATGGTCTATACGAATATATGGTTATCCCATTTGGTCTAATGAACGTGCCTGCAGTTTTCATGGAACTGATGAAAGGAGTGTTCTATCCATACGTGGTTGCTTTCGTGGTTGCCTTCATGGATGATATCTTGGTTAATCTAAAACTCAACAAGACCATGCTACCCATCTTGAGATCATTCTGAGTACACAGAGAGAGAATTAGTTATATTTTATGCTTTCAACATTCCACTTTTGGATGGGCCAGATTCACTTATTGGGTCATGATATTTGAGAGATAGGAGTATCAGTAGACCCAGAGAATGTGAGAGAAGTGGTTTCCTGGGAGAATCCAAAGAACGTCTTTGAGATGGGATGTTTTATAGGGATAGATATTTACTAAAACTGCTTCATACAGAACTTTTCATGATTAGGAGCACTATTGACGTGTCTGACTAAGAAGGGTGAAATGTTCTTGTGGTTAGATTCTTGTGATTCATCCTTTCAGGATATGAAAGGGAGGTCGAATTCCACACCAATACTTGTATTGTAAGATCCGGGAAAGAGTTATACAGTTTACTATGATGCTTCTGGTATTAGGCTTGGATCTGTGCTTATGCAGGGAGATGGGGTCATTGCGTACGGGTGTCTGCAGTTGAGGCCACATGGGAGGAACTACCTGACCTACGATCTCGATCTGGGTGCAGTTGTTCATGCCTTTATCTATTTGAGACACAACCTTCTAGGTTATCATTTTGTGGTTTTCAATGACCACAAAAGTCTAATTTATATATTCACTCAATGCGATCTGAATCTAAGACAACGAAGGTGGGTTGAGTACCTTCAGTCCTTTGATTTTAATATTTCCTACATGTCTGAGAAGGTAAACACTGTGGCTGATGCGCTAAGTAGGAGGACTTAGATACAAGCAGTTCAGGAGGCCAGTAGTGAGTGGAATCTTATGGATCTATTATCTGAGATCCATTTGGAGGTGCACGATAGATAGGGGAAGAACTTTCTTTCCTCTGTAGTTGTTACCACTACTCTTCTTGATTGTGTCATAATGGGGAAGCTATCAGATTTTGACGGCATAGTCCTATGGGAAGGTGTTTCCGGGGAGGACCCTATTTCTAGATAGACCTCAGGAAAGGATGAGATCTTGTGTTTCCAGGGGTACTTATGGGTTCCAGCAGACAAACACAAGGAGCTGATGCGGGAATTTCATTCCTCAGTTTGGGAAATTTATCCTTGTGTCACCAAGATGTATCGTGATCCACACTGTTAGTATTATTGTCCATGTATGAAGAGAGATGTTTTTGGTTTTTTCATGAGGTGTTCCATCTATCAGCAGGTGAAGGCGGAGCATCAGTGACCAGTAGGGTTTTTACAGTAGTTACCCATTCCCGAGTGGAAGTGGAATGATGTCGCGATGGACTTTGTGACAGGTTTCCTGTGGTCACCTTGAGGGAAGGTTGCGGTATGGGATATCATTGATAGGCTCATGAAGGTTTCTCACTTCTGTCCGATCAAGGAGACCATTAGGGTTGATGGGATAGGATGATTTTCCATCCATGATATTGTATTTCTGCATGGAGTTTCGCACTCCATTGTTTCAGAAAGGGACCCATGTTTTACTTATCGTATATGGCAGGGGCTTCAGAAGACTTTGGGTACACATGTACATTTGAGTATAGCTTACCATCCCCAGATAGATGGTCAGTCTGAGCACACCATTCAGGTGCTTGAGGACATGCTTTGAGCATGCATCCTGGATTTTGGAGGTTCTTAGGAGAAGCACATACCTCTTATGGAGTTTTCTTACAACAATAGTTTTCATACAACTATTGTGATGGAACCTTTTGAGGATTTGTATAGTAGGCTATGCCAGTCACCCTTATGTTGGCTGGAGGAAAGGGAGGTATCATTGATGGGACCTCCTCTTGTTAGGGAGACAATAGAGAAGATAGAGTTGATTTGGAAGAGGATGGCTACTGCACAGTCTTGACTGATGTCTTATGTTGTTCAGCAGAGACGACCTCTAGAGTTTGATGCCAGGGATCATGTTTTCCTACATGTCACACTGAGGTTGGTACATAGAAGGATTATGAGATAGGGTAATATTTCGTTGTGGTACTTGATGATGTTTGATGTATTGGAAAGATTTGAACTGATTTCCTATCGGTAGCAGTAACCACAGAGGTACTAGGCTATGCATGACGTCTTACACGTTTCATAGCTTTGATGTTACTTCTCAAACCATTATCATGTTTTCTAACCCAAAGAGGTTGAGTTAGAGGTGGATTCCTCATTCAAGGAGCATCCTATCAAGAATGTTGATCGAAGAACAAAGGTTCTTTGTGGCTGGTCGGTTCCTTTGGTACGAGTGCTATGTAGCACGGGCGAGTGCAGGACGAGACTTGGGAGAGGGAGGATGATTCACGATCATAGTGGCCAGAGTTGTTCGGTGATACATCTTCTATGCTACCATGCTAGGGAAATTTGGGGACTAATTTCATTAAGGGAAGATGTTTATAAGAACCCTGAGCTTCTTTTCCAGTATGTTTTCCTTTTCTGGTTGTTTTGAGAAAAAGAGGAGTTTTTGGAAATTTTATAAGTACACGTCATGTACATTAATAATACATGTTGTGTACTCGGTTACCGCATGAATCCATGTGCTGGCTATGTAAGGTCCATAGACATGACCATGTATGGTGACCTGGAATCCAGCTAAAGTGGAGTATGAAAATGGAAAGGACACACTATGTACTTCTAATGAACATGTCGTGTATTTTCTTTTTTTTCACTAAATATATCGGGGTCACGTCTAATTGCCCAAAGTCCCTACTTCTAGGACTGGTTCATGTGAGAGAACTCGTACGGCTGCGAATCTTCTCCGAGCCCCTGAGCGAGCGTCTGTTCTATGAATTGATCATTGTCGATTGCATTGGGATCACCTAGGTAATCACTTCCTTTTGCTTGAGCTTCATTTCCTTATTCCTCCTCTTTCTCACGTTATCCTCCATTGAACTTTTTTATCGGTTATGTAGATCTACGGTCATCTTGGGTGATTCAAGGCTTATGGTTTACTTTTAGAAATCCTCTAACACCGAGGTCAGTGTTTTGTGCCTTTCTATAGACATTCATTGAGTTTTATGTGCCAAATTTCCCAAAACCCTTGAATGGGGTTTTGTGTATTTAAATTCTTAGCCTTTTAAATTTCCTAATATAATTGTATGCTTGAGTAGAGGTTTACCTCATATGAATTTCCTTATTTCTTCGCCTTTGTGGTTTTTCACTCATTGCTCATTTTGACCATTTGGTCTACTTATCCTTTTAGGCTGGTAGTATTGTAGGATGGAGTGTTTTGTCGAATCTAACATGCTAATATGTTATAGATTGATAGAAAATTATTCATAGGGGATCACTTTGGCTGTTGTTCATCATTTGTGAATGTTTTCTTTACACTAGGCTACGATAACCAGTTGTAGTGGGATCATATGGGATACTGACATTGAGGGATTTCTGAGAGTGTCCGTTATAATTATCACGATGCGAGACTGTAGAGTGGATTGACGTTGAGTGATCCCTCATTGGGTCTATAGATACGTTATGAGGCCACATGAGAAATTGAAATTGAGTTCTTCCTCAGAGTGCCTGTAGTTACCGCTGAAAGACTATAAGACAAATTGACGATGAGTTCTTCTTCAGAGAGTCCTTGAATCACACATGACTATAGGAGGAATTGATGGTGAGTGCTTCCTCAGAGAGTCTTGGTAATATCTATCCTTGTTTTGGTTAAACCATAGGGGTTATACTGAGAGTACTACCTAGAGGGTTACCTTCTTTGATTAGTTGTGTTTTGGTATATGAATCTGAATGCGTTGAAACTGTGGATTTTGTAATACTAAGTACATCGTTATTACTAATTTATTTTACTTGTTACCTATAATATATTCACTGACTGTTAGTCACATATCTTATGGTGGTTACATACTGGGATTTAGTCTCACACCCTGTTTGGGCCATGCTTTTGGGCCCAAACAGATTATATTGTTGTAGGTGTGGATAAGGGAAATCTCTCTTCTACTTTAGGTACTTAATTGTTGTGGATTTGGAGAGAATGGGACCAAGCATAGGCTTGCGATGCCGAGTTGTTGTTTATCGGTTTTCTTTTGTACTTTGGTTTAGTACTGTTTTTTATTCCAGCATTGTGATTTGTTTTGCTACTTTCCAAGACAAATGTATCATGCATCATTCATATGTATGTGTGCTCCAATTTATTATTTCCAGTCATCTTCTGTTTTCGTTTTCATGGATTATTACTACATACTCTATTTTATTTTTTTCTTACTTCCATGGTGTTACTCTTCCAATGAAGGCATAGTTTCCCAACTATCACACCAAAGGTCCTCACTACTAGTCGGCCGCTTTTGGAATTCTGGTAAATGATCTTGAGGCCATGTGACCAACCGGGTACGGGGCACCTCTGGGGGGCTTCCAGAACCAGTATGTGATAGTATGTTTAAATTATTTAATGATATTGAAAATGATAGAAATTATCATGGAGATACTTTTTAAATAAAAATTCTAGTCATGAAAATCCTTTATGTTTAACCAAGAAATTTGACACCTAATGTGATGAAAAACCAAGGATCCAAAGGCTTAATTAATAAGTAATCCAAGGTTCCTATCAGATCTCTCAAGTCCTATTAGATATCTACAAAGAGGCATGATAGTAAACCAGGTATGAATGTCAAGTAGGATAAAAGTTATACTTCATTTGGGCTATCAATGTCTACTCATCCAAAGAGACACTGATATATCTCATCCTTTTAAGAATATGAACAAGTTAATGAAAAATAAATGATCCAACTACCAAACATAAAATGAGAATCAGAATTAAGATGTTACATTATTTGGTTTCAAAAAGAAGGGTTATATCAAGAGGGATTATCAATTGAACAAGAATAATGATAAATAAAATAATTAAGGTAATAAATCACTTAATATTATAACATGGAGTACAATATATGACTCTATATCATTATTTGAATCACGTGATGAATGTGAAAAGTTCCTTATGATCTAGATTGGGGTATGTGATAAAGTCAGTTAAATTAATTATACTCCATACACTTTTTTTCTTACTTCTTCAATGACTTATTTTAGTTATCAATACCACCTTTATAGAGGAGATTATTTTCAAAATGGTTTTTTTTAACTCACTGAAAAATTTGAGAATATTAAATCTAAATAAAATAATTTTATTTTTTATAAGATAAAATTTAAAAATAATAATATGATATGATTTTATCTTTTTAATAATAACCAAATATTGAGAATATGGAATATCACATTAAATATGTTAAAATAATCATTCTCAATTCACCCAGGGTGTTCAATATCTAAATATTATTTTTTGGATCTCTATAATTTGATAAAATTAATTCAAAATTTATGATTTTAAAAACAATATAATCTTTCTAAAATTTAAAAAAAAGACAACTTTTACAATGGGATGTTCCCAAAAATAAATATCATAAATAATGTAGGAAATTTGGTCATGAAAATGGTTAATGAAATTTCAATAATTCAATATATGGTTCCCCTAAAGAGAATTCATCGATCATCTCAAATTTCTTATAGAACAATTTTGTTTAAATAATTTTGGATTCCAATGTCCTTTTTAGCTATCTTATGTGGACACACAATATGGGTTCCAAAAACATTATTCCCATAATACTTTATAGAAAAATTGTCTCAAGAACAAAACATAAGAAGCTAATTGGTATATAGAGAATGGGTACTTGGGGGACTTGTGTGTTTATACATACGAAATCATTAATATAAATTTTTTCATAAAGAACATGTCATGATTGGAGATGATTAAATAAAATAAAATCAACAGTATTGGTAGGATCAGTTTCTCTAACTCTTATTTATTTAAATATATTTTATTTTTAATGAATTCAATTGTAATGTACTATATAATAGAAAGTAATGTGATAGGGGTTGTAGTTTTTATTTGGATAATGATTTCTGTAATTTTATAATTCTAAAGGGAATTATTTTATCCTGTCTCATTTTCAAGTTGTTTATATTATAGATTTTAAATGTTATACAAACTAAAATATAAACTATTTAATTTCAAAATATTTTGAGATTTTACTTTGGAATAGAATCCTTGGTTATTTTATAATACATAAACACACACAAATTCCAAGCACAACCATAACCATCTAGTATGATATTTGTTTACTTTTTTAAAAAACTAACATTTTTATCCTTTAAAACTTTTAAATAAATAAAAATATTACTTTAAATCTAAAGATGTATGTTTCCTCCAACACATACTAAAAACTTTTACACTTTATAATTTTTATACAAACTAATGTTGCTAGTATAGGAGTAAAATCATGAAACATTATAATTATCAATGAATAAACTAGATATAAATGTGTTTATTTAATTTCTAATAAAAATGAAACTTTTAAATTATTTTTCAATTTTCCAAGAATATAGAAAATTAAAGTAGAAATAAGATATTATACCTTTTATGTGACCACGGTAAAGAGTTTGATAACAAATAGATTGATTAAAATTATGATTCCAAGGGTTATCATCATAACATCCCTCCTCCTAGAACACCTCAACAAAATGGTGTTATTAAAAGATTAAATAGACCCATTTAAGTGGTTTCTATAACATTTTTAAATCAAAATAAAATCCCTCAATACTTTTGGGCCTATGAGTTCAATACTTATTTCTACATCACTAAACTTATTCTAGGAAGACCCATACTTAGAAAAACCTCTTATGAACATGGGAATGGAAAAATTATTAAGGATGTATATTTTATGTTGTTTATGAGTAAATGTTTTATACTTAAAAACAAGGAAAGCCTTGGAAATTTTGACCCAAAGATTAATAATGGTATATATATTAGGTATTATAGATCAGGAAAATTCTAATGGGTCTTAATTAATAAGGAAAAAAAATATAATAGTTAATTAACATCTTGTTTGAATAGAATACTCCAAAATATTATCCTTAGAGTGATGATGGAGATAAGAAGATAAATTTACCTTACCAAAACCTCAACCTTTTATATAAATTAATAATGAAATGAACCACTATATAATAATTTATTCAAATCATGCATTAAATTAAATTCTGTCCATTATATAATTTTATTGGTAAATTGAAATTCTCAACTCCAACTTCTAGGTTAATCTTAAATTAGGTTTAACATAAAGCTTATATCTAACACTTTTAACCTCAAATCATTAATTATTATATAAAATCCATGAAAATATACCATAGATAATTTCTAAGGCAATGTATTTGAACTCTCATGGAATTGTCTAATTATCATCCCATTATTCTAATCATTTTTTTAAAAAAAGTAAGATATTAAGTTATTATCCTTAATAACAGGGATACACTTGTTTCTAAAGGCTATAATCAAGAAGAAGGTATTTATTATAGTGAAAATTTTACATGCATTCTTAAGATATAATTCATTATTGTTTTTTTTCATTCAATGATTAGTTAAATTTAAAAAAAAAATTGTTGGATTAGAAACGTGTTTTACTAAATAGTTATATGTCTAAAATTTAATTAAATAAATCCCACCCAATTTTAATGATATTAGTTTCCAAAGTCATGTTTTAAATTTAATTAATGCTCTATATGGATTAAGAAAATCTCCTCAGGATTGGATTCAATGGTTTACAATATTCCTTCTATCTAACTATTTTAAAATTTTAAAATATGATTCCACTTTTTTCACCTCCACTATGTAATCTCTTTGTAATGAATTTTCTAGTTTCATGAATTAAAAGATTGAAATGATTTTTATGGGATTACTCAATTTATTCCTTAGTTTTCAAATATCTAAAAATATCGATAGAACATTTCGGAACCAAGGTAAATCCACTAATGATATTTTAATTTTTTTACCATAGATCATGCTAAGGAAATATGTATATCCCTTAGTATTACATGTTAACTAAAATTGGTTACATATGGTTTACCAGTTTTCAAAAAGAATTTTAGAGGTCTGAATGGGATTATTATTTACATTATAATGGATCATCCCTAAATTATGTTTAGTGTTTGATTTTGTGATCATTTTCAATTAAATCCAAATAAATATAATATGAAATCAGTCTAAATACATTTTTGATATTTAAAAATAACTAAATACCTAGGATTATTTTATCCAAATGATACCAATTTTGAAATTTTTTTTGATGCATATTTTGTAGGCTTCCAACAAGATAGGAAAATAAATAATGTTACATTAGACCTACTAAGAAAATAACTAATCCAATGGAGTTGAAACTAGAAAATCATCGTAGTTTTTTCTATAGACAAAGTAGAATATATAGTTATAGGTAGTTATTTTACACAATTCATATGGAATAAACATACTATCCTAGAATATAGGATTAAATATGATCACTCCCAAATCATGTGTAAAATACTGGTGAAACTATTAAATCTATATTTCATATCAAATATTCTCACACTAATAACACTGATATGAGACACAACATTCCTACAATGGTAATCATGAGTTTCTTTTAAAATCAAATTAAAATTTTATATATTTTTTCAATATAAAATATATATCTTAAATAATATATATTTAAAATGTTCTTCAATATTTCCATAATTTTTGCAGTTTTAAGTGAGTGTGATACTCCATGAAAAACATTTATTACTATATATAAACAATTTGATATAACTATAGCACTGATACACCTTGATGATATTAAGCTAAAAGTTCTGGTTGGGACTATATTTTTAATCTTCACCCTAGGCATGAGAAGTTGACCTATACTACACACCTAGTTTGACATTGCTGGGGAATTTTCTCTGGTTCATTAACAAAATATTTTATAAAACATAATGATTGAATATAATTTCTATTATAAAATTTTATTTTAAATTGGACATTTCAATTCTTAATATTATGTGTTATTTCTTGATTTTAAAATGTTACCTTAGAAATATTTTATATTGTTTTAATTTATGTAATATTTTATTTGTTATTTAAAACTAATAAATAGATCTCCATATTTATAATCCATTAATTAAGTAAAAAATAATATGTTAAATGGAAAACGTTTCTTAGTTGTGAAAAACGTTTTTTAAATATTATGTTTATTTGAAAACATTTTTTCCAAAAGGGTTATTTCTATTTTTGGAATTAGATTAATTCTATGTTAAACAATATTGTATACTAGAAGGTTATTTTACAAATCATTAATTTGTTTTGAAATTAGTTATATATTCAATACTCACTAGGCAATAAATTTTTTTCAAAATTAAACACCTATATTATATTTAATATTTTATCTATTGGGATAATTAATGATGGGCAATGAAATTTTCACATACTTATTCTATTTATATTACATAGGTATTTTATATTTCTGATAATCATTTATCTAAACCATTTTATATTCTTTTTGATAATCACAATGGGGGATAAATTCATGGTAAAAATCATGAAAGTGGGGAACTCTCTCTAGATTTATTATATTTCATTTATGATAATTGTTTTTATGAGAAGTGTGAGAAATTTAGAGTATTCATATTATTTTATGGTTTTAAGGAATAGTTTCTACAAGGGTTTATATTTATATGGTTTTAATGTTTCAATTTATTTGTAAAAAAATTTAAATTTTATTAGTTGATAATGATCTTGAATAATACATTTTTTTTATTTCAAACTATCATTTTAAAGTGTTGTTATAAATAACATATCTTAATATCATGTTATAACAACAATATTTATATTAAATTTTGTTGTGAAAATCAAAAGGGGGGATATTATTGTTCTTTAAACATACTTAATAATGTATTGATAATAAACACTCTTAATCATTTCAACAATTTTATTGGGTGAATTGTAGTTATCAATGTTGAAAATTATGCTATATTGTTTTCCAGGAATATGGAAGGCTTAAAATGGCGTGAGGATGCCTTTCTCATCACACACACAAACATGAAGTAAAAACTACCTCATGTAATTACACCGTCTACCCGACATTGATAGGTAGAACCCCGTAAGATGAACAGATCACTAACCAGCCAGTGGAGGTCCCATATTAGTTAGTGGGGTCTATATAAATATAGATGGATACAATAGTACCATCATCACACTGATTGCTTCAAGATATGATGTCCATGATAGTATTTATTACTTTCATGCATGCAATAACATGGTATCGACCCAATTTATTTACCTCAATTAAATTTGAGAAGATTCAAAACAACCTAGGAGAGAATAAATGTAACATCCCAAGTAAGTAATGATAAATAGATATTTTTATCCATGTCTATTAATGATTAAGATAGTGTTTTAGAGGCTTAAAATGAAAATAAATACAATCTTATGCATGGAATAAACTAATATTCTTAAAAGATTGTTTTACTGCCTTTTGATGGCAAACCATTTTTGAATCTATATTTTGACAATTTTATAAACTATGTTTGTCAAAATAAACTTATCCTTTATGATTGGGACATCAAAATTTACCTTGTGTGAATTTTTGGTATTTTTCTAACAATATTCATTTTTTAATGAATAGTGAAAAATACTGCATTTTACATCAAAACTACTTTTTAATATAATTTATTTATATGATTAGATTATGTTTTGAATTGCTTTCGAAGTGAAATTAGAATATATTTTTACCATTTTATCCAATGGTGGTCATTGGAATCAATTTCACTTTGAAATTAGACTTAAACTGGTGTCAATCTTTTGATACTTATTGTTTTGTAAAAACACGCTTTTTGCTCTGGCAGCGGGAATTAATTATTAAATTAATTAATGTGACTTATATGATTTGAATTTTTTAAAATAGACTTCATTTTTGAATTCGTAATATCAAATATATCTTAGGGTGAATTTTTGGTAATTTTCTGAAAAACTTCAATTTTTGATGAATAGTGAAACCACTAAGTGATAATCAAGCAAACTGATTTTTCAGTTAAATGAATGTTTACCACTAATGTGTATTGAATTTTAAAAATCCGACATACATGGTTGTCATTAGTATGTAAAATGTGGTTCAATTAGATTATAATAATTTTTTGGTGAATAGTAACTTATTAAGTTCTTAATCACGATTAGTGGTAATTAGGGTAGTTTAAGGTATAAATAATACTTTAATAAAATGAAATGACCTAGACACATGTCCCAACCTCATTGGTTGTGTCATGGCCGACCATGACATGCCATGGGTCAACTTGGGGACCCAATGGATCCACTTTTGTTGGGAAAGGACATAAATTACTTTTTATTTAATGTTAAAGTGAAAATGACACAAACATAATATGTTTTACGAAAACAATTTTTAAGTGGGGTTATACAAGTCCAAATTTTGATTATGAATAGTCATTGGAAATCTAAAAAGATTTCCTATATCATAGTATTTTTTTATGATTTTTAGACAATAAATAAATTAAATTATTTATGACATAATAATGATGCAGCGATGACATCATTATTTGACGATTTAAATAAAATGGAAAGAAAATGTAAAATATATGAACTACACATGTCCAAAACTTATTGGATGAGTGTATTTAGATGACTTATCACCTTATCCACGAATTATATCAATGTGGGACCTTTTGAAACCGAAACACATTTTCAAATAAAGTAATATATATTTACTTTCCAAAAGTGCCCCTCCTCTCCTCTTATAAAAGGCCCCCACCTCTACCTCATTTCACACACTCCTCAAGCCTTTGGCTCGGCCAACCCCTACCCATTTGCTCTCTCCACATCCCTATCCTCATCCTACAGGATTCCCTTTGGGCAGAATCCTTTCAAAGGAAGCCATTAGGCTCAAATAAAAGGAGTTACACTTTTTAAGGTAATTCGTTCTCTCATGTTCATTTGTTTTATTTTGCTTCTCCAACCCCCTAAACTCTTTTCATTTACTTCTTTTGTAACAACACCAATATCTTCAATATACTAGGATGTTGTTATATGATTTATTTGAGCTAAACTTTTACACAACTACATCAAATGGTTAAAGAACATACGGTTTCCGTGGATGGCGAAATTCTGCCTCCCGAAACGATGATTGTTCAACACTCATTTAACACCTTCAAAGGTGGCCATTATGATGTCACTATTTTTATATAGGATATATAATATGTTTATGTTTTCATTAATCTTCTGTGTTTTTCATTTTGGGCATACCTTTATGGTTTCCATTATGGGTAAACACGATATCTTCATTTTATGAAGTGCGGACTACCGCCCCCTAAAAGTGATTTGATTCGTTAATACCATATGTGGGATGTGTAAAGGATAAAGTTAATGATATTATATATGTTATTATACTAGAATTATAATATACTCTTATATCATTATGATTCCATTCCAGAAAATATGAAATAGAAATGGAAGTAGCGTTCATGCGTACGTACGGCTTACCGTCTCCATGAACGGTGCATTTCATTTCTTACCTCTAAATTATGTAATATTATAAATGCATGTATTTACTGGATTTATATGACATATATTATATCTACATCATGAATACCATTCTGGATATAATGAACCTTTGACCAAATTAACAACATGTAAGTGTAAGAAGTCTATTTTTGACTTAAGAACCAAATACCGACAAAATGAACATTATTAACTTAACTGATTACATGATGTTCATAACATGGTATAAAAAGAATAATGAACTTGAAAAAGATTCATAATCAAGTAGAGATTAACTCAAGATTATTATTCAGGAGATTAAAGAACGGTCGAGTCAAGTCGGATACGAGGTATGGGACTTCGTCTCAATCTCCTTTCGTTGAGGCATATTTTATTTTATACACAACTTTCTTTTATACGGTGTATAAACCCCTTTGACTTTTACGTTTATTCAAAAGGAATCTTTTTTATACGAAGCGTTTACTAAACGAAAAAAGGGAATGTTTTTGTCATACGTATGCGGAGACAATGACTTCTCCGCCGTCGTGACCGTTATTTGAGTTTCGGCTTCCTCTACAAGCCATACCTTCTTTTTAAAAGAAAAATAAATACCATGTTTTACTTTTCTTTTATTTTAGTATTGAAAATGGTTTTCATAATGTTTTTATATCAATGTGTTGTATTGATATCTCATGATTGAAATGTGGAAATTTTATGTTTCCTTTATGCATGTTTTATGTGATATGATTATGTTATGGTTCTTGGGCATTATTATGAATACGGGTGGTTCCGTGATAAACTAAGGGTGGGTGAGCCCGTTATAGCTCTCCAATGCATTGGGTAACACGAAGGAGTGAAACGTTAAGGTTTCTCCGAAGAGATTTTAGGGAATATACTGTGATGGGTATTCCAAACGTAACCAAGAGGGTTACTCCCTACGTAAGAAAGTTATGAATGCCTCAAGTTACCTTTACGTATTATGATTTCTATGATTAATTCATGATTTTAGGAGGTATGTTAAAGTGCCTATGTTTTATGGGTAAAGTATGATTTAATTCTTATGTATATATGAACTCATGTTTCATTTCCATGTTCTTTTTATAACCCATACTGAGTTTTTATGCTCTTCCCAAGTTTTCGAAATGTTTTTCACAGGTCAAGGGAAAGGTACATGATAAGATGATAGAGTCAAGGATGTGTCAAGAATTAATCCATGTTTTATTTTAAATGTGTTTCCATTGATGGGAATGAAGAATACTATCTTTATGTAACCACTTTGTTTATATGTGGAATGTAATGCAAGTTTTATGATCTAATTCTCTAAAAATCTAAACCCGAAAATATCCTCAATGTGTAATCTTGTAATAACTCAAGATTAAGTAAGGTTTAAGGCTGGGGCCTTATAGTTGGTATCAAAGGACGGTTTAGACAACTTTAGGAGTTAGAAAAGTGTTAAATTATAATATGATTGAAATGATATAGCATTTATGGATTACCATGTTTCTTCGCCTAAGATATTTCTGTGTTCAGAATGTTTTTCCGTAGAGAAAATAAAGCAGCTATGTTGGGACAACGTCAGGAGGAAGATAACCTTCCAAATCAGCAACCTGAGATGGTCAGAATCGGAACTGAACAGTTTGTTGCAGTAATGGCATGGTTGACTCAGGCTATAAATGGTGGTGGTATCCATGCACGAGATCAGCCAGATCAACCGCAGAGGAACATGTCAGTGGTGGAACATTTCATGAGGCAACATCCCCCATCATTCAGAGGATCATCTATCCCTGTGCAATCTGAAGGGTGGATTAAAGCACTGGAGAAGATTTTTGACGTCATAGGGTGTTCAGAACATCAAAAGGTTAGTCTTGTTGTTTACCGTTTTGAAGGTGAAGCTGATCAGTGGTGGTCGATGGTGAAATATATAAGGGATAGTGATGAGATTGATGATCTTCACTGGGACGAATTCAAAGGTATGTTTCTTGAGAAATATTTTCCTAAGGTGGTTCGTCTTTGGATGGAAAAATAGTTCCTAGAATTGAGGCAGGAGGATGATTCAGTGGCTGCTTATGAAGAAAAGTTCACTTGATTGGCAAGGTATGTTCCAAACTTCATACGAGATCTTGATAGTAAAATAAACCGTTTTTACTCAGGGTTAAAGCCAAAGTATCGAAGGGCTTTATCTTCTCGTGAGTTCAAAAGTTATGAAAAACTTCTTCGATTTACGGAGAAGGTGGAAATGGAGTTTCCCGATGATCAGGTGTTCTATGACAAACAACAGAATAAGAGGTCTAGTTGGCAGGAAAAGGGGAAGAATTCATCAAAGAAGCAAGGAGGTAAGAAAACCAAATATCCATCCTGTGAGAAGTGTGGTAAAATGCATCCTGGAGAATGTTTATCCAAGTCTGGTAAGTGCTTTCGGTGTGGTAAGTCTGGTCATATTGCTCATAACTATAAGGAAGATGATCAAGCAGGAAATGAAAAGCCAACGGTAAGATGTTTTAAGTGTAATGAAATGGTTCATTATGCAAACGAGTGTCCAACGAAGAACTCAACTGGGGGAATGCAGCTAGACTACAAGCAGAAAGGGGTGGTAAAATCATTTGGAACAACTTCAGCAGATGTTGGGCCATCGAATGAAGTGGTATCAGCTCCATGGAGCTCAGTATTTTTCGAAGATTGACTTGAGGTCGGGGTACCATCAGTTGAAAGTAAAAGAAGCAGATGTTCCGAAGACTGCGTTCCGTACTAGATATGGCCATTATAAATTTGTAGTTATGCCTTTTGGGTTAACCAATGAACCTGTTGTATTCATGGACCTTATGAATAAAATTTTCCATGAGTTCTTGGATAAGTTTGTGTTTTGAGGTTTGGGAAGAGGTTATGTGTGCCTTGTGATTCACAGTTGAAGAGAGAGTTGTTATGTGAAGCTCATAGTTCCCCGTTTTCAGTTCATCCGGGCAGTACTAAGATGTACAGAGGTCTGCGGGAGTATTACTGGTGGGATGGAATGAAAAGAGACATTGCTGATTTTACTGTGAAGTGTTTGACATGTCAACAGGTTAAAGCAGAGCAGAAGTTACCGAAAGGGATGCTTCAACCTTTACCAGTGCCAGAATGGAAATGGGAAAACATATCCATGGACTTTGTTGTGGGATTACCGAGGACATCTCGAGGTAATAATGCAATCTGGGTTATTGTTGATCGCTTGACCAAATCTGCTCATTTCCTTTCTATACGAGATACTTTCTCTCTTGATCAACTTTCCCGTCTGTATCTTAAAGAGATAGTCAGGTTACATGGAGTTCCTCTCTCTATTGTATCGGATCGTGATCCTAGGTTTACTTTTAAATTTTGGAACGGCCTTCAGAAGTCGTTGGGTACTGAATTAAATTTTAGTACAGCTTTTCATCCTCAATCAGATGGGAAGTCAGAACGAACAATTCAGACATTGGAGGATATGATACGAGCTTGTTCTATGGATTATCAGGGAAGTTGGGGCCAACATCTTTCTTTGGTTAAGTTTTCATATAATAATAGTTTTCATTCCAGTATACAGATGGCACCATTTCAGGCATTATATGGGAAGCGGTGTTGAACTCCAGCTTTCTGGGATGAAGTGGGTGAAAGGAAGTTGATGGGACCAGAATTGGTAGAAGAGATGGAAGAAAAAGTTCAGCTGATTCAGAAACACATGAGAACAGCTCAGAGCAGGCAGAAGAGTTATGCGGATAACCGGAGGAAGGATCTATCTTTCGAGGTAGGTGATCATGTTTTTCTCAAGGTTTCTCCTTGGAAAAGTGTGATGAGATTTGGTAAGAAAGGAAAGTTGAGTCCAAGGTTTGTTGGACCATACGAAATTCTGGAGAGAGTTGGATCAGTTGCATATCGAGTGGATTTACCTCCGAGTTTATCTCAGGTACACAATGTTTTTCACATTTCGATGTTGAGAAAGTATATGCCAGACCCATCTCATGTTTTGGGTCCAGAGGTAGTTCAGTTGGAAGAGAACCTATCATATGAGGAACAACCGGTCCAGATTCTTGACCACAGGGAGAAAGTGTTATGGAATAAGTTGATTCACCAGGTAAAGGTTTTGTGGAAAAACCACATGATTGAAGAGGCAACATGGGAATCCTAAAATGCAATGAGGGATAAGTACCCTCATTTATTTGATAAGTAAATAAATTGCGGGGACGCAATTTTCTAAAGGGGGGAAGGATGTAACCTCCCAAGTAAGTAATGAATAATAGATATTTTTATCCATGTCTATTAACGATTAAGATAGTGTTTTAGAGGCTTAAAATGAAAATAAATACAATCTTATGCATGGAATAAACTAATATTCTTAAAAGATTGTTTTACTTCCTTTTGATGGAAAACCATTTTTGAATCTATATTTTGACAATTTTATAAACTATGTCTGTCAAAATAAACTTATCCTTTATGATTGGGACATCAAAATTTACCTTGTGTGAATTTTTTGTATTTTTCTGACAATATTCATTTTTTAATGAATAGTGAAAAATACTGCATTTTACATCAAAACTACTTTTTAATCTAATTTATTTATATGATTAGATTATGTTTTTAATTGCTTTTGAAGTGAAATTAGAATATATTTTTACCATTTTATCCAATGGTGGTCATTGGAATCAATTTCACTTTGAAATTAGACTTAAACTGGTGTCAATCTTTTGATACTTATTGTTTTGTAAAAACACGCTTTTTGCTCTCGCAGCGGGAATTAATTATTAAATTAATTAATGTGACTTATATGATTTGAATTTTGTAAAATAGACTTCATTTTTGAATTCGGAATATCAAATATATCTTAGGGTGAATTTTTGGTAATTTTCTGAAAAACATCAATTTTTGATGAATAGTGAAACCACTAAGTGATAATCAAGCAAACTAATTTTTCAGTTAAATGAATGTTTACCACTAATGTGTATTGAATTTTAAAAATCCGACATACATGGTTGTCATTAGTATGTAAAATGTGGTTCAATGAGATTATAATAATTTTTTGGTGAATAGTAACGTATTAAGTTCTTAATCACGATTAGTGGTAATTAGGGTAGTTTAAGGTATAAATAATACTTTAATAAAATGAAATGACCTAGAAACATGTACCAACCTCATTGGTTGTGTCATGGCCGACCGTGACATGCCATGGGTCAACTTGGGGACCCCATGGATCCACTTTTGTTGGGAAATGACATAAATTACTTTTTATTTAATGTTAAAGTGAAAATGACACAAACATAATATGTTTTACGAAAACAATTTTTAAGTGGGGTTATACAAGTCCGTATTTTGATTATAAATAGTCATTGGAAAGCTAAAAAGCTTTACTATATCATAGTAGTTTTTTTATGATTTTTAGACATTAAATAAATTAAATTATTTATGACATAATAATGATGCAGCGATGACATCATTATTGGACGATTTAAATAAAATGGAATGATAATGTAAAATCTATGAACTACACATGTCCAAAACTTATTGGATGAGTGGATTTAGAAGACTTATCACCTTATCCACTAATTATACCAATGTGGGACCTTTTTAAACCGAAACACATTTTCAAATAAAGTAATATTTCTTTACTTTCCAAAAGTGCCCCTCCTCTCCTCTTATAAAAGGCCCCCACCTCTACCTCATTTCACACACTCCTCAAGCCTTTGGCTCGGCCAAAACCTACCCATTTGCTCTCTCCACATCCCTATACTCATCCTAGAGGATTCCCTTTGGGCATAATCCTTTCAAAGGAAGCCTTTAGGCTCAAATCAAAAGGAGTTACACTTTTTAAGGTAATTCGTTCTCTCATGTTCATTTGTTTTATTTTGCTTCTCCAACCCCCGAAAATCTTTTTATTTACTTCTTTTGAAACAACACCAGTATATTCAATATACTAGGATGTTGTTATATGATTTATTTGAGCTACACTCTCACAAAACTACATCAAATGGTTAAAGAACATACGGTTTCCGTGGATGGCGAAATTCTGCCTCCCGAAACGATGATTGTTCAACACTCATTTATCACCTTCAAAGGTGGCCATTATTATGTCACTATTTTTATATAGGATATATAATATGTTTATGTTTTCCTTAATCTTCTGTGTTTTTAATTTTGGGCATACCTTTATGGTTTCCATTATGGGTAAACACGATATCTTCATTTTAGGAAGTGCGGACTACCGCCCCCTAAAAGTGATTTGATTCGTTAATACCATATGTGGGATGTGTAAAGGATAAAGTTAATGATATTATATATGATATTATACTGGAATTATAATATACTCTTATATCATTATGATTCCATTCCAGAAAATATGAAATAGAAATGGAAGTAGCGTTCATGCGTACGTATGGCATACCGTCTCCATGAACGGTGCATTTCATTTCTTACCTCTAAATTATGTAATATTATAAATTCATGTATGTACTGGATATATATGACATATATGATACTACATCATGAATACAATTCTGGATATAATGAACCTTGGACCAAATTAACAACATGTAAGTGTAAGAAGCCTATTTTTGACTTAAGAACCAAATACCGAAAAAATGAACATTATTAACTTAACTGATTACATGATGTTCATAACATGGTATAAAAGGAATAATGAACTTGAAAAAGATTCATAATCAAGTAGAGATTAACTCAAGTTTATTATTCAGGAGATTAATGAACGGTCGAGTCAAGTCGGATACGAGGTATGGGACTTCGTCTCAATCTTCTTTCGTTGAGGCATATTTTATTTTATACACAACTTTCTTTTATACGGTGTATAAACCCCTTTGACTTTTACGTTTATTCAAAAAGAATCTTTTTTATACGAAGCGTTTACTAAACAACAAAAGGGAATGTTTTTGTCGTACGTATGTGGCGACAACGACTTCTCCGCCGTCGTGACTGTTATTTGAGTTTCGGCTTCCTCTACAAGCCATACCTTCTTTTTAAAAGAAAAATAAATACCATGTTTTACTTTTCTTTTATTTTAGTATTGAAAATGGTTTTCATAATGTTTTTATATCAATGTGTTGTATTGATATCTCATGATTGAAATGTGGAAATTTTATGTTTCCTTTATGCATGTTTTATGTGATATGATTATGTTATGGTTCTTGGGCATTATTATGAAGACGGGTGGTTCCGTGATAAACTAAGGGCGGGTGAGCCCGTTATAGCTCTCCAATGCATTGGGTAACGTGAAGGATTGAAACGTTAAGGTTTCTCCGAAGAGATTTTAGGGAATATACTGTGATGGGTATTCCAAACGTAACCAAGAGGGTTACTCCCTACGTAAGAAAGTTATGAATGCCTCAAGTTACCTTTACATATTATGATTTCTATGATTAATTCATGATTTTATGAGGTATGTTAAAGTGTCTATGTTTTATGGGTAAAGTATGATTTCATTCTTATGTATATATGAACTCATGTTTCGTTTCCATGTTTTTTTTATAACCCATACTGAGTTTTTATGCTCATCCCATGTTTTCGAAATGTTTTTCACAGGTCAAGGGAAAGGTACATGATAAGATGATAGAGTCAAGGATGTGTCAAGAATTAATCCATGTTTTATTTTAAATGTGTTTCCATTGATGGGAATGAAGAATAATATCTTTATGTAACCACTTTGTTTATATGTGGAATGTAATGCAAGTTTTATGATCTAATTCTCTAAAACTCTAAACCCGAAAAGATCCTAAATGTGTAATCTTGTAATAACTCAAGATTAAGTAAGGTTTAAGGCTGGGGCCTTATAATAAATATAATCTTTTAAGGCATAGTGATTAAAATACTCAATAAAAAATCTCTACGATCAAAAATTTCATCTCTGTTTTTCTTGGGATCTTAATTATAACCAAAAGTGTGAACTATTTTTAAATCATTATCACTTATTCTACAATAATCTCTATATATCCTTGTGTTAATTATTATTACATGATAGATTGGGATTGAGCATCAATGAGATGTTCCCAAAAAAATCAATCTCTTCATTCTCCCATATATTTTGGTGATCATAACCATTAAAAGTGATGGATTTGGGGTTCATGAAAAAACCACTAAATTTAAAAGAATTTAATTCTTTTTTAGGATTATATCTAAAACCATTAAAAATAGATCTCTAATTAATATAATGGTTTCTTTAAATAACTGATTAAAAATAATGGGAGTTTTGGTATCCTAAGTACCATTAAATCCCAAGACTTATACAATCAACCCTCAAAAAACGAGGCAGGAGATTTAGAGGCCCATTAAAGGTATTTATCTAAACTCCATTATAAAATCATGTCACTTATTTATTTTATTATATACTTACTTATTTTTTTAATATCTTCAATTTTTAATACTTAGTTCTTTAATCCACTCATTATCAATATTTTGGATTATTATATCATTATATCACTTATATATTTGAATTTTTATATGCCTAATAATTTGACTTCCATTGCACTAAATCATTTCATTTTTGAATACATATCCTTATATACTTCAAATATTATATTTTTATATTGAATCAAACTCACTGACTATTTTCTTCAATATTTTAATATATTTTAAAAGGGTTTCTCCAATAAGGATTTTTTATTTTGTTTCGTAAATGGAAATTTGGCACTCACTTTCCAATTTATCCTACAACAATCTACAATATGAAATTATGGATATCCTAATACAAATGAGACACTTATATTTATCTTTTTTTAATGAACATTATAATTCAATTAGGGAAAAATCATAGTACACTCATAGGTAGATTCTTGTTACCTACCTCCCCCGGAATCCCTCAATATTGATAAATGAGATTAATTACCTAGCCTTCTACAACCAAATATTATTCCAAAGATTTATATTCTTGAAGAGTGAACGAAAAATATCCTAATATTTTTTTTAGATACATCAACCATGTATAAAATCATAAGATATCAGTCTTTATGAGCGTAATAATGATCTAAATGACTCCTTTGAAATCCCCACTACCACAAGGACACCAGAAAAATCTTGATCATAATTTTAAGTTTCAATGTCTCATCCTTGAAGAATTTATAAATTTACAACTTATAATAAACTCATAAATAGTTCCAGACTTTATAATGTATATATTGGATCCATAAACTATGATTTTAACAATTCCAAGGGAGTATTGAACTCTGTTCATTCTCTAAATATCTATCCTATACCTAACCATCGTCACTACCAAACCAAAATAATAAAATTTACCATAACATTTCACAAATGGTTTTAAACATTTAATCAGAAAACATTATAATGATCTGTATAGAATAATTAATTTAATAGAATTCCTATTTTTTTTACTCTAATACCTAAGAGAGAAGATGGAAAAGAAAAAAAACTAAAAGTACACAACATGTACTTTAATTTACATGGAGTGAATTTCTAGAATATCAATAAGATTTGAAATTAAGTAGAAATATGATGCTCAATTAACTCATAAAACTTTTCATTCATATAGAGAAACATTTAGAACATGTTGGGTATGTTAATTTGTGCCTTGTCATACCTTGAGTCTTGTGTCTCTCTAGACATGGAATGTATCATTATATGGTATATTATGTCTCATCATGGGTGACTAACCAATTACACAACCCTTTTTGGTTGATATATTTACCCAGAAATGATGTGTGTGTGATAGCCATGCACAATTCACAATCAAAGGGGGATCTAAGTATGAACATCACATGACCCATTCATGGATCCGTTGAAAAAACATAGTGTGTATTTAGAAACTAAATTCAATATAATTTCTTTATGTTATATAGAATCCATATCCAACAAATCATATGATATATGACATTTTATTTATTAATGAAAAATATATAAGTACTATATTTTTAGTGATGTCATTTTATTTGTCAAAAATATGTTTTCGTGAAAAATGGTTTTTATTAATTGCTGTGAGAGAATGTTATAATTAATAGATTCTAATTTTTAAAATTTTATTTCATAATAAGTATATAATTTTTTAAATCATCATATTAACATTATCTTAGGGTGAAGCTTTTTATTTTTTCTGAAATGATTTATTTTTTCTTGAATAATAAAAAAATAATTTTTTGTACAATTTTAAATTATTTCATCAAAAAATTCTCATTAGGATTTGAATTTTATCATTAAATAAAATAATAATAATTTTTTTATAAATAATATAATTAATTAAATAATTATCATCTTTAGTCATGATTATGGTATAAAATTATTTTTTTGGCTTATAACACATCAGTTTTTATGTGCATAATCTGCATTTATCCAAATTAATTAAATAAATCATTATTGATTAATTATTTTAATGATACTTTGATATTATATATTTAATACAAATAATAAATATCCATTTAATGGTTTTATTATATAGGTAATAAGAATAAATCATTTTTTATGTTTAAAATGGAATTTTACTAAAAATGGTTTTCATCCCATTTTGAATGGTTATTTTAAAATGAATTTCTACAACATATAGAAATTTAATTTTGGAAAATATATTTCATAGATTAAATAATAAAAATTAATATGACTTTATATAGTGAACATATTGATTGGTTATTTTGAATAGTAACCATAGTAAAGATTCATCACCATGGTATAAAGGGTAAAACTAGTTTAAAACTACGAGGTAAAATATTAAAATCTATATAAAGTTTTGATTTATTATAATTAACAAGTTTATATCGACTAAATATATGTTAAATTAGGTTCATAATGTGTTTTAAAATAATATTTTGAATTTGAGAATCTAATCTTCACTTTTGTGAATGTAAGTTATATTTTATTCAAATTAAAAACTATTTTTGGGTCTTTGCATTTAATGGAATTATTGTAATATGAAATTAACATTCCAATTACAATAAATTTCTAATTTTTATATTATTTAAGTAAAAAATCCTGGATGAAAATTAATTATGTTATTTTAAGGTGAAATGATTTTTTCTCTTTACTATAGTATTTTACTAAAAACTATTTTTCGTGTATTTTGTGCTCTTATGTTAAAATTAATTTCTATCACCTATAGAAATAGAATATAAAAATATAGGATGATGTTTTAAAATATTTATTTAATTTTATGAATTACCATTTATATATTTTATATAATTATGCTATTACAATTATATGTTAAGTTATTACAGTTAAGGCTAAAATTGGTTTCAAGTGGTCTAAATGGGGGATAAGGATAAAAATGTATCAAAAAAATGAATA
The DNA here is from genome assembly GCA_963277665.1 of Viscum album. NCBI lineage: Eukaryota > Viridiplantae > Streptophyta > Magnoliopsida > Santalales > Viscaceae > Viscum > Viscum album. The sequence continues at coordinate 677,142,325 of OY728123.1, forward strand.
AATGTGATTTTATAGGTTTATTTGGAAGCTATAACATTTTATATTCTAATTTTGTGTCCCATGGTTTCACATGAAATTATTAATATATATATATATATTATTTAATCTTTTATGAAATTTCTAATGTGTCCTTTCCCTCTCTTATAAAATTGTAGCACCTCTCCTCTATTATCCACACTTCATAATCCTTATATATCACACATTACCTACCATAAAATCTTTTTATCTTCCTTTACCATATCATATATAATGTTTTCTTTTCAAATGACCATCCTTTCAAGGATTAATGTGTAAACTGAAATTGATTTATCAACAAAAAGTACTAACTATTAACAGAGTAATTTAATATCAATTTATTATTATAACTCAAATAATTATATGGTATAAATTATCAAAATAATAATTCAGTTTCTAAAATATACTAATATTTTAATATGAAAATTTATCAAACATTATCCACCTCTTTTACAACCTTTAGGAAAAAACATCGCTTGTCTACGCGTGTGGACTACCACCTCCTTGAAGAAATGCATTTCATCTCTCATAACCAATTGAAATTGATGGTTATCATAATGTATTAACTTAATATATGTGGAATTTATGATATTATTACATATCTATAATGATAAATAACAATTTTTTTCATATCCATTAAAAAATAAAAACATCACTCATGTGTATGCATAAACCACCATCTCTATGAAGTCATGTAATTAATTTTTCCTCATCGATTTGTATGAATAGTTATAGAAGTGAATATAATGATTAAATATGATAATAATAAGTATTGTATTTTAATTCAAAATATGATGAATCCATGATCAAACTATAAGGTCTGGGACAGCTAAACCCAAAGATGCTTAAAAATTAAGCATTACACGAAACAGGGATTTAAAAAATGAATTGATTATAAATGGATTATAATATGTTATAATTAAATAATATATGTTAATAAATATATATATGTATATTTATTTTAAAAAATAATTATAATTAATATATATTTATCATATAGGAGTTTCGAATACGTACAAATAATGATGAGAAATGAGGTGAGGGTTGGTCATCTCATTTTTATTTCTATAATACATATTCTATATTAACCACGCATTTATTTTATATGGTGTAAATACTATCCATTCATGTAATATATTATTATTCCAATGAAATTTTTTGGGATTTAATAATCCATATAATTTTATCCCTTTCGTGTTATTTTGAAAAATAATTACCAAAGCGGTAAGGGTGATTTGTATCAATCTTGTTTTGTTGAGAAACAATTTTATGTTATACATATATTTATATTTATGAGGCCTATAAAAAACCATTGGAATATTATATATCATTAATAACCTTATTTTTATGATATTTAATTTTTTTTGTTATTATTTCTTTTGTATTACGATATAAAAGTTTTCAAAGTTGTAAGGGGATTATATTTCAATACATTTTAATTGTGATTGTTTATGCTAGAATATTCATTAGGGAAATAATATGATATTTATGTAATAAAACAATTTATTTTTCTTCTAATTAGGTTATTTTTGGAATACTATGTTTTTGTTACCATTTTACTCGCGTTGGTACTCAAATTGGTTCAAAAAATCTTTTTAAGAAAAGTCGGCCTATTTCCCCCTATTTGGGTAATAAACACATTTCAATCCATGTCCTATTTTGTATATCTTTTTCAAGAATATTATATAATATTTTTTAAATATTTTTAAATTAAATATTTGTTTTTTTAAACGTGTAAAAAGAATACTCTATTCATTTTTTGAATGAGGTAATTTTTACCGAAGGTATTGAAATAATCTTTTTTAACAATTCCGACACAAATGAAATTTCACACCATCATGAATTCTCAATGGTTTGAATATTCATTTACAAATATCCATTAGATCACTAGGCCAAGGATGGAGACCCGCAGAGCGCTCCTGCAGAACCTGTCACGTGAGGGAAACCCTAAGCTTGATTCTCGATCGTTTTCTGATGTTCTCACTGGAAAATCAAAAGTTGCGCTTCCTACTCAACCTGATGCGGTGAAATAAATCTATGTTTTCCCTACATCTTTTGGACATTGTGGGCAACCCGCGATCTCATTTTTAGCAAGTGAGGTAAACTTGCTTTCTTCTGATTTAAAATTTGTCTTGGTTGGAAAATTTATGAATCTAAGGCCTTCTTTGAAGTATCTTCAATCATCTCTCGAAGAAATAGGCTTTTCGGGATTTCAAATCGGTCTCCTGAATCCCTCACACATTGTTTTTTGGTTTGCATCTGAGGAGGAATACTATAGGCTTTGGATCAAGAGGTCATGGTCCTTTGGAGGTTGTTTATTGAAAATTAATAAATGGACTCTAGAGTTTGATGCATATTTTGAATCCCCTATTGTTCCTATCTGGGTTTGCTTCCCAGAGTTACCTCTTCACCTGTTCAAGAAGGCAACCCTCTTCCCCATTGCTAATCTTATTGGGAATCCTTTGAAGTTAGATTATGCAACAAAAATTCTTTCAAGACCCTCGATAGCTAGGATTTGTATTGAGTTGGATGTTTCCCAAAATTTTACCTCAAGTATTTGGATTCAAAGTGGAGACCTTGCATTATACCAAGAAGTTTTTTATGAAAGATTGCCGGACTACTACTACAAATGCTTCAGATTAGGATACAATTCAAACAAATGTGAAAAAGCCAATGTTCATTTTAAAAGTCCTAAAAATGTTTGGATGGAAAAGTATAAAAATAATCAAGAAAACATGGATGGACCTTCTAATTATGTCATTAGAAAAAATGATCTGGTGGTTAAGGACAAAGAAAAAACCCCTGATTGTGTTACCAAGGAAATAGATGATGGGGTAAAGGTACAATTGAATTCTCAAACTCCTTGTGATCCACTCTCAGAATCTTTCAATGACATTATTTTTGTCACCAAACAACAAGAACATCTAGATGTTGATAACTGGGATTCCACCCACCTAACCTTGATGGATAATGAAAAATCTGAGGGTCATGTGGTTAACAAAGATGGGCTTACAGTGGAATATCTCCAGGTTGTTGTTGAGAAGATTCCTAAAGTAGGGGAATCTTTTCATCTAAATGATCGAAAAGGAAAAAAAGTCATTATAGACTCATATGGTTTTATCACTCCACTCCCCAAGAAAAACTAGGAAACATAGAGACAACACCAATTATGAAAGAACTATCATCACAAGATCAGTTGCGGTCAAAAATCCTGACCCTGAGGTTCCTCCACATCCAATTACTATAGAGCCCCTGCCTGAATATCCACAAAACACAGATGGCTCTAATTCCGACACCCTCTCGAGTAAATTTGATGAAAATGACCCAGCATTTAGAGATGCCTATCAGTATGATTATGATCTGGATTTTCAAAAGGTTCTTGACTCCTGGTTCGGGGAAAATGAAACATCTACATTTCAAAAGTATAAAAATGGTGAGATAACCGCTCAGGTTTACCTGGATATGAGAAAGAGGATGTTTATCAAAGTTGCTGAGGAATTCAATAAGGATCCAAACTTTGATTTCATGAGTATCCCATGGAAATAAGTTTTGGATCTGGCTCACTCTTTGCATGAAATTTTGTCCTGTTGACTCTGGATTGAATTGGATTTATTGCACAACACCACCAAAGAATGTTTCTATGAACTCTGATGGTTAGTTTTAGGGGTTTTTATGTTTGTTTGTGATTGCTCCCATCATGCAGAAATAGTTTCTGATGGAACAGTGGGTGTTTTACTGGCTGTTGGGATTGATGATCTATGTCCTGGTATCTCTTAATTAATTCACTCGCTCTGTTTTAGTGATATACTCTTGTTTATTGCTGTTGAAGTCTTGGACTGGAAGGCTTTTATTTGGCTATATGCAATCTTCAGACTTGGGTCCTCCATCTTTATATGATATCATGATTGCCTGATGTTTCTGTTCTGATTTTGGGAAGACTCAACATGGATGCATAAATATTGCACTGGAATTATGTGTGATACTACATTGTTTCTCTGGTTTTTGCTCATCAGTTTGGCTGGTCCTTGTGTTCTCAGTTTGGCATGATTTTTTATGAATCAGTTTCAAATTTCTACTGGATTTCTTCTCTATATTGTCAGATGAACTGCTTATCTCACTCTGAAACAATTTTTCAGTCATGAACATCTGTTTGATCTACTGTAATATTTACTTCATGGAGTCCTGCACTCATTGTTTTTTCTAGATGGCTTGGTGATCTGTTTGGAGGTTCTTCACTGGAATTGTATCAGACTGTGCTGATTATGTTTGTTGTCCAGCCCCAAGTCACTGTTTTTCTCTTCTTTTTCTTCTAGTTGGGCGGGTTTCTGGTTCTGATTTCCTGTGTATCTACGTTGTTTACCTGGATTTGATCCCCTTGGAGGCTCCGTTTATTTCTGGTTGAGGGGTTTCTGCATATACTGGATTCTGCAGTTTGAGAAATCAACGATGGTTGTATCTGGATGTCTTCTGCACTCTTATGGAGGATGATGTTGAAGTCTTGGATTGGAGGACAGTATTTCATCGGTACTATCCCGATGTTGGTGTCCCTTATGACTGAGGTTGAATGGTTGATAAGTGAGGTCATGTTTTACTCATCATATCCTGCTAATAAGAATCCACAAGGTTCGGTCTATCCAATAGGGAAGCTCACAGCTTTTATGGATGGACTTCATTTCTGAAGGTCTAGCTTTGAAGCAACTAAATGATATTCAAGGGAGCATCATAATGACTCACTGGGATGATGGATGGACCGCACAGTCTCTATGGTGATATTTTATTTTGATGTTTTCATTTCTGAGTTGTTTGTTTGTTAGTTTTGTTTTATGGTCTGCAAATCCCTGCTGTTGTAAGTGTTTTACACCTCGAGCTTGTACTGTTACTCTTGATTTTTTAACAAATTCCATCGTTGACATGGAGTGGAAAACCAATCCATGTCATCAATATTCTTAATTTTTTTTACAGATATCCATTAATTATCTAAGAGAAAATTATTTCCATAACATTTTGGTAAAATTTATATTTTAAATAATTTCTCTCTAATTCAAAAGTGTATTTTTCTCATTAAATAATCTTGTTATATTTTATTGACATTTCAATATATAATAACATTGTTTGATGTTAGTTTTTATTAAATAGGGATGTGAACAAATGATATAATCCATAGAATTTATCTAGATGGTTTATGATATTCATGAGGAGATGTTCATAGAACCAGTACTTTTTTATGGTTTATACAATGATGATATCATGAATGTTTTATGATATTATGAAACATTTATGTATGATTTTCATTATACGATATAATATTCCATTAGTTACCTATAATGAATTTAGTGAAGACTTATATATCATGATGTAGTTATAATAAATGAGTTTATGTTCTTGATAAAATATGGGAAACTATTAGGATTACCTGATTCACTTTGAAAAGGAAAACATGTGTTGATGCATGATCTGTTATGATATGGTAAATAGGCGGTGATTCCTAATATATTAAGATCTAGGAAATAGGTGTGTATTTGTAATGCACTATAATATTTTTTTCTTGGTAATCATAATTAACATATTATATTATTTCTATTTCTATGATAGTGACCAACACTTCAGACATATTTTTAATTTTATGGTTTAATATCATGGTTCATGATTGATTTATGATGATTACTTCCTCTTATGATTCAATTACATTGATATGATAATGTTTTATGCTATGAAACATGTTTATAATCTATGATAGGTTGGGTAAGAAATTTTTATGTTATTTTCATGATCTCATACCCTAATTATTATCTTATTTTTGTATATAATCATTCTTGATATATATTATGTTTACACATATTGTGCCTCTACACTCACCCTTTTTTATGTTTCATTTTCTTAGTTTATGAAAAATTATTTTAAGTAGTGTATGTCTGAAAAAAATATTATTTGAAAAGCTATTTCTGGTATATTTATAATATATTTTATTAAATAAAAGGATTATACATCTTGTATCCAATTACACTAAACCATTTCAATCAACGAAATTGTTCTTTATGAGATGAATTGAATATTTATAAAAAATTATGAATTATGAATGTATTATTTATTTATGTCTTTATAAGTTGTATCAAAATATGTTTTAATTATTATTTTGATATTTGGGTTATAAAAAATTATATAAAAAGCCTTGGATTAATTAAAAGTAAAGTATAACATAATAATGTTTCCATATGGTAGATATTTTATTGTTTTCCAAGAAGTTATATCCTTGTTTGGATATTAGCAAGTTGATATAGTTGTGTCATAGATGTGCATATATGTAAAAACACAAAAATGGTGAATTTTGTGTCAACCTGATCATCACAAATGCATGATTAGTTATCCTAATTCTACATACATCTCTGGAAACTCTCTGCAGATAAACATGGATTAATTCATATCTTCTTTATAAACCATTATATTGTGCTTAAATAGATATTTACCATGGGATTCCTAGGAATAACATTAGGTTTCATATATTGAAGAGGAAGGTGTTAGGATTTATACATACAATGAATTATTTCTCATGGTTTTTCATTATGATTATTATTACTGATAGTATGCTTTTGGTTTTTAGTTAATTTGTGGAAATATAAGGAATGTTGTTAATATTGAATGTGACAGATGATGTAGTGATTGTTCCCATGGGAAACCAGTTGAAATATGGGATAGAACGTGGAAGATTTTTAATACGACTAACCATTTATCTCCAAATATAATTGACATCCAAAACATTAGACTGTTATGGATGAACTTAATTAGTAAAAAATGGAGTTTCACGACGAACATGGATGAAAGAAGAATAAATTTCTTACATGTCGGGTTGGTGGGAAGAAGCACTCAGGAAAATTTCATAGAGTAATTTGAGGGTGTTTCATGTGTGTAAATGAATGGAATATACCAAGAAATTTCATAATAAAAATGAACAGTTCGATGGAGGAATGTAAAGTTCATCCTCAGTTACAATTTATTCTTTAATGTCTTATATGGGGGGAAAATGGGAATTATCCATGTTAATTCCTTAATCCAAGGTCTAACTTCTAGGCCAAGGGATTCCATATTCTATTCTAATAATAGAAGTGGAATTATTCATGTATTTATTTATTTTGATATTACAATCATGTTGTTGAATTTTTTTTTGCAATTATATTGTGGTTATAAAAAACATGCAACATCTCATGATTTTTCAATAGTTGTTTCAATTTATGATTTTGCAAGAATATATTGAATGGCATTGAAAAAAATGTAATTAATTTATTCAAAAGGTGATATTTTATGGAAAGAAAATTATTGATGGATAAGAAACCTTTAATTTTTTCCATATATTGAGATAACAATATTTATTTGGGATAAATAAATGACTTGTATTAATAATGTAAATTTGATAGCATTGCTGATATTGAAATTTATTTTTTATTTGATAATAATGTATTTTATGTTATCCTAAATTAATTTTAATTATTTTTTTTTGATTTATATGTGATGCTATATTATTTAGGTTGAAAAATAAGGATATAGTATCTTTTTGAATAATATTTTTTTTTCATTGAGGTTTTATTGTGATTCAGGTTATTATCTTGTTTTAGGAAGATATATTATTAGAATTTTCACATGTTTGTTATGTGACATTATGAGACACATATTGTTTTTTGAGGACAAATGGTAAAGTTTATATAAGAAAAATAGGTGTTAAAATCATTCATGTTTTACGGTTTTTATTTTTTTTCAGATATATTTTCGAGGAGTATTAAGTGTAACTATTTATGGAATAGATTATATTGAATTTTTGGTGTTATTTTTTCAGTATTAATGATTAATGTATTATATTGGAAATATTAGGCTAACCATTTTTTTAGTAAATTGTTTGAGATATAAGGAATGATTTTTGGATCTTATGATATGTGAAACTTTATTTTTAGTTTTTCAAACATGAAAAAATAATCTCGAATAGTAATTTTATAAACCAAAGATTACATTAAAATGACGGAAGCCCAAAAAAATATGAAATTGTGCTTTTGAAATGGAATGAAATAATGTAAGTATATCTTCTCATGTACTCTATCTTGGTAATAAAATAATCTCTCAAATTTAAGTAAATGATCTTGAAATAATAATGTTATTAATTTACCTTCATTTCAAAATAATTGATGGTGTTTTAACGCATCACTGATTTATGGTTTTTTGTTCAGTAGCATTATCATGACCATTTTCTATATTATAGTATATATTTTTTTGGATTTTAATTTTATCCACCAAGTCTATATTTTTAATTCCCTCAAATATTCTACTTTTATTCGGACCCAATTTTGTGTTATATTATAGAACCTTGAGGATTTCCACTTCCCCTTTTTAAAGTAAGTTTTTTATCCCATTGTTTGATGTAGGTTTTCAAGAAATGTATTTTCAAATTATAAGCCTTTGATTATAAAGAAAAATATTGTGATAGAAAGATTTATTTAATGGAATATAAAGTAACATCTAGATATTTTAGATTATATCCCTCTTAAAATAAATTTTATGTGTTATATAACTTGCTTGACCTGAAACAATTATCTTAAAATGAACAATGTTTGGGTAGGTAAAAGATTAATCAAATTATGATATATATATATATATAAATTTTTTTAATAGATTTAATAAGTATATAATAATTCATAACAAATAAGTATTATGGAATAATTTATTATATCATAAAATTATTTTATTGGGTGTTATTGTTCAGTTATTAGAGATTGATCTATTATTTCATCATATAAAAATTTATCAATAATGGGTAACATGTGATATCCATTTTATTTTTGGTAAATATCTAGAGACAGAATTAATGACTTGTTATTCATTTAAAGTTCATTTTAGTGATCTAGGAATGAAAAATTAATCTGAAAAATTAATTTATTTGGAGAAAGCTATTAGATGGAAGTGGAAAATGTTCAAAGTGAAACAAATGGATTAAATGGTGCTTATTAGAGAGAAATAAATATAGTAAGTATATATTTTCATGTACTCTATTTGGATAATAAATAAACTCCTCAACTATAGGAAAATGATCTTAAAAGAAAAATTCTATTGTATTACCTATATTTATGAGGAATTGATCGTCTTTTGACCCCTCATAGATTTATGCTTTTGTGTTCCATAGCATTATCATAACCATGTTCCCTATAAATATCAATTAGTCCTTAGATATTATGTTTCTACTTCATGTATATATTTTAACTTCCCCCCACTATTCTCCTTATATAGGAACCTAATTATGTTTTATTAAGGTAAACCCTTATTTTTCCCACTTCTCCGTTTAAAATGTTATTTTATTATCCCTTTGTATTATTTGGGTTTTCAAAAATTTAATTTTAAAATATTTAACCCTTTATTTATAAGATTAAAAATGTATTGATGAATTTTATATTAGCGGGTAGAATATTACACCTTGAGATTTTAGAATATATTTCTCATTTAATGTACAATAAGAGTTTTGTGGCTTTCTTGAAATGGAACATTGGGATTAAAACGAACCCTGATAAATTATAGCATATCCATTAAATTCACTACATCGAATAACAATAACCACATTATGAAATATATATTTATGTTTTTACATAATTAGAATTTATTTTCTTTATCCCCAAATATATCTGAAATCAATTTTAACTAATGTAATTTTTAGGTTTGAAATATATATTTTATTTAAAAATAATTTATATTTCTAATTGTGGGTTAATATTATAAATAATTTATACCAATTTTTGAGTTCTTTTTGAAAAAAATGATATTAATTTTTTATAATCATATAAAAATTATCTAAGTGTGAAATTTTTAGATTTTTCTGAAAAGATTGATTTTTTTGTGAATGGTGATAAATAACAATTTCTGTAATACTATACCTTCCATTCATTGGAATAGTCCCCTTATTCAATGAATTTTATATTTTATTAATATAACCCTTTTTTAGATAAAAATAATCTATTAAATAAATTAGAATGATTTTATTAATTATTTTTATATGAGTTCATTTTTGGGCTTAAAAACAGAATTTTCTGAAAATGGGTTTATATGCCCAATATGGTTTTAACATAATTAAAAAAAATAAATAAATATTGATTAATTATGATAAATAAATTTATTGAATGAAAAATTCAATAATTTTTTTTAATATTCATTTAGGGGTTTTTACTATGCATGGAATAATTTTTTTATATTCATTTAGCGGTTTTTAATATGCAAGGAATAAATTCATTTAGCAGTTTTTTACTATGCATGTAATAAATCCATTTTCATGGAATTTTTCATTATTATTTTATAATTAATTTATTACAATTTGATAAATTTAATCATTCAGAAAATATTCTATATTTTTTTCAGATGAATTATTTTAATATAATATTATTTAGTAAATTTTTAGTTATTAGGAACAGTAACCATGTTACATATTTTTCACCTTTGTATATGTTGAAGAATTGGGTTAAAACTATAGGGTAAAACATTAAAATCACATTAAAAATTTTCTTTTATACTATTAAATGAGTCTTTTAGGACCAATTATTTTTTAAGAAGATATACAATGTGATTCAAAACATTATTTTGAATTTCAAAACCCTATCATGGCTTCTGTGGAGATATGTTATATTTTATTCAATTTTAAAAAAAAAATATTTATTTAGTCTTTCCATTAAATGGAATGGGTGGAAGATGATGCAATTTTAGTTTTCCAAAAAAATATAAGATATTAAATTTTTTATTATTTAACCGAAATGTTGTTATAAACTGATTTACTACTTCATTTTATGTTGAAATGTTTTTTAATCTTAAGCCAAGTATTTTCCAAAAAAATATTTTCTTCTGTTTTATATATATTTTTTAAATGTAAATTCTTCCACATATAAAAAAATATGGTAATATGGATTCAAAATATTGAATAATAATTTCAAATTTTTATTATAATCCTCATTTTTATACGATTGATTTTACATGGTTAAGATTTTTGTTTCTACATTAAAGGTTTAAATGGGTTTAATGTTGTATAATTTAGGTACATGGCCTAAAATGCATCCAAAAAATTTCTAAAGGTGATTGGATGAGTTATTATTACTATAAAAATTCTTATATTATATGTTTTTGGTACCTATTTAAACCTTATATGATTCTAATATATATATAAATATATTATTTAATTCTTTATATAATTCCAAGTATGTCATTTTCCCCCATTATAAAAGGATACAACCATACCTCTCTAATACACACATAATTGGCCATATAGATTAAAATAACTAGTCAGAATCCATTCCAATATTCATTCCTCATGTCCTATATCTTCTTTTCATACCATAATATTATCCATTTAAAGGGATATGTGTAATCCCAAAGTCATTTCTCAACAAATAGCTATAACTATTAACTATGTAATTTCAATTTCATTTTATATTCTACGTCATATATATCTATGGTATCTATTCAAAAATAATTAATTTAATTTATTAAATATAATTAATACATATTTTGATGACTTAATAACTAGTATACACCTCTTTCCCATCCTACTGGAAAATAAAACATCAATAGCATGTACATTTGGACTACTACCTCCATAAAGTTAGGAATTTCATTTATCATCAAAGAATCACATTTGTGGTTATAATAATGCATTTAATTAGTATATATAAATATATATATGTGATATTATTATATTATTATATCTCTTTAAAGGTGAATTATTATATAAATTTCCTTCTTTCCATCCATCATAAAATGGAAACATCATTCGTGTGTACGTGCGTACACCCATCTCCACGAAGCGATGTAATTCGCCTTCTATGACCTCTTTTAATGAATAGTTATGAAAGAGTACATAATTATTACATATGATACTCATTTAATGATTATAATTATGTAGATAGTGGAACCATGATCAATGTAAAAGGATTGGGACTTCCAAACCAAAACATGAGTGAAAAAAGCAGTTATCACCACAAAAAAAGATTTTATTAAGGAATTATTAATAAAAAAGTTATAAAATGACATAACTAAAAATTTTATGGTATCTTATATATATATATATATTCATGGTACTTGAATATATTTATAATAAATCCATATTTATTATACTGTAGTTTCAAGCACGTATGAATCGTGAATAGCCCTAAGGCGGGGTTTCCCATATCACTATTCTTTTGTGGAGACATATGCCATTTTCACAACATCATTATTTTTTTTTGTATATACTTCCTAAAAATTTAATTTACAATGAATCTCATGAAAATAATGGGTATTTTAAAAATCCATCTATGTTCATCCCATTAAATAGATACCAAAGTGGTAAGGGTTCTTAATAAAAATATTGTTTCATTGAGACATGATTGATCTTATGCACCTATTTATGTTTATGATGTGTATACACTAATCCATTTAAATTTTATATCATTAATAACATATTTTCATGATATTTAGTTAATTTTGATTTGAGGTAATTTTTACATGTGTCTTATGATTCATATGTTATGAAACAATGAGTAGAATATTTTAAATCCCATTTTAATCAGGATAGTTTACGCCAGAAATTATACTTCGGAGATTATACTATCTTTATCTGATTAACCTATTTAATTTTTATTTTCTACTATTTATTTTCATAATACTGATTTTTTAGTACTATATTTATTTATTTCGTACTCAAAATGGTTCAGAATTTTTATTTATCTATGTTAAACCATATTTATCCTCTTTCGGTTAAAAAATTTATCTTCCATATCTATGTTTTCCAAAATTTTTCCAATAATGTTTTTTAATATTCATTAAATATTTTTTGATGTAATTTTTATCCATATTTTAAATTTTTTAACAATGTTTCAAAACATTAATATTTTCATTTTCTAAATGAGATTATTTTTAATGAAGGTGTGAAAAAAATGTTTATTTTAACGAATATGGGATGAACAAAATTTTCCATTGTCATAACCTCTCAATTATTTAGAGCTTCCATTACAATTTTTTAGGATTGTTTTCAAAGAAAATGGTTTCCATAATATTTGTATATTTTTAGTTTTCAAATAATTGGTATCAAAATGGAAATGATATTTTCATAAAGAAATATTCTAGTAATCTTTTAAAAAAATTTCATCTATAATAAAATACTTTTATGCTACTTATGATTTACTGGGTATATGATATATTGATATCATCATTATTATTTATATAGATTGTTTATAATTTTATTATGATATTTGTGATGCCCTGACCCCAGTTTCCCAGATTCGGTGCATTATTACATAAAATTGGTATGATCACAAGGAAATCATGTCTCGAAAGACTGATCAGTTTATTATTATTGGAAACAATATTCATACATAAGTTCAACTTTAAAACTTGAAAAGAAATATGAAACAAATTTATTCCATTGGAAAAATCCAAGCATCCTAGATAATTCCTTCAAGTCACTCATAACTAACTTCTACATATCCTAGGAAAATGAAACATATGAAAAGGGTGAGCTCAAACGCTCAATAACGGTATGCAATACAGTGGAAGATAACATAAATATTAAGCATGATTAATAATTGAAACCTCATGCCTTTAACAATAATAAACATGAATACTTTTATTGAAAGAATATGAGCTGATTAAATAATTCCATAATAAAACATAATCATGGGTATTCTACTAGTCAAATAACCATATGAAACATAAATATTATTTCCATAATGAGGGAATGTATAATGCCGGACATTTTGAAACATTTTATCAAGGCCTCAGCCAAGACGTCTAAAAATGATTATGGCCTCGGCCAAAACCATATATAAAATTAGGAAAGGCCTCACCAATTCCCCATCAAGTTGTCTCATGAGACCTACCGATGCATCAAGGAGCTATAGCGGGCTTCACCCGTCACTTACCAAGTCCAATACCTTCCTCATATGAAACGGTTTAAACATGTCATAAACATTCGTATTAAAATTAGCATATGAAATGTCAATACTTTAACCATAAACCATGAATGGTATAACAATTTCACATCCACAGTCATTCATATCACAAAAACATCAATACAATATGGAAGTTATGTATCATAATAAATAAACTTCAAATAAACTTAAAATCCATCGTTGGATGTTGACATAGATGAAATCAAAACCCTTTTAGAGAAATATATATTTCTATTTTGAAATAATTTAATAGTCACATAAATATAATGAAAACATTTATTTTGAAAAAGTTCTTATAACCTTTCATGGGAAGCATTGATGATGTTATAATGGCATAAAATTGCCACACCCACCATATAATTTAAAAAAACATTCTTACCTTAAATTTTTCGAAAAGGTCAAAAAGTACCTTGATTGGAAAATGACAGAGTGATTCCTTTATAATCATCTTATAAAAATTCAAAAAATGGTATAAATGAATCTAACCCATTGTCTATTAAATATTAAAAATGTTTTAAAATATATTTTTAAGAAACATGGATGTGGATGATAAAGAGGTCCCAATAGATAATTACGTATAAACATTCTCAGATAATGAAGAGATTGTGAAGTTAACCCTTACCTTGTAATTTTCCATGGTTGAGGGTAGGTTAACCTCCTATATAATGGTGAAATAATTTTTATTAAATTATTCATGAATCATATACATTTATATGAAATCATATATGATTTTTTAACATTGTTTTGTTAATAATATCATAGTATTATCGTCATTTCGGGTGTTAACAGATTCATTTTCCTTTATATTATTTGTTATGTGAGTCATATTTGTTATGGATGAGATGTATATTATTAATATCCACAATGATATCAAGTCTTTAAACATTATTTTTAATCATCAAATGAATATTTTTCTTGAATGGATACGATGGGGAATGAATCTCAACACGTTCATGGATACGGTAATCCGTACGTACGCACAAGCGACAATATCGTTCTTTTGATATTAAAATAATATATAATTTGGATGGTATATCATATATACAAAATCATTATCATGTTATATTCATAATTTATATCAATTACACATAATTAATATACGCATCCAAATAATAATTTATTAAATAACAATTACACCACGACGTGGAGACGGTAAGCCGTACGTATGCACGGATGGTGACATGTCATTCAAAGGATGGATAGAATAATGAATATGGATGTACCATATTTATAATAACAACATAGTATATAAGAGTTATTGGATTTATTATTTTAGAATGGAAATAACAAAGAATGAATAAGTTCACAAATAAAAGAACTTGAAATAGGGTGGTGAAATTATTACCTCTTCTTCTGGTTCTTACTTTGGATTTGATCAAAAGGGATCTTTAAGTTGGATTTATGACTTAATGAAAGCCTCTAGGAGGAATTTATGGACGTTAAGAGGATATTTGGCCAGATTTGGGCCAAGACAAATGGCTTTGAAGGTGTTAATTAGAGAGAAGGGGGAGTGACCTTTTATATGAGGGGTGAAAGGCACCTTAGGAAAAGCTTGAAATATTATTTTATAATAATATCATTTCTGGTTTCTAATGGCTCTAAAATAAATTATTTAAAGGATGAGGTTGGTATGGGTCGAAAACCACTCAACCAATAGGATTTATACAGGTTTGAGTCATTATATTATCTTTATATTTTAGATTTAACTCTTAGTTAAATAGTTTGGCATTTACCATGTCTCCTGGTATTTCAATATTATATGGTTAATAAACATACTATATACTTCCAAGAGAATCCCAAGTGGTTCATTAATTATAAACCTATAATTATATATGTACTTTGGCTGAACCATATATTTTTAGGAAGAAAATATCAATTAAAATTATAATATTTCTTTTAAACTCTTTTATGTCAATTTTGACACTATTTGGTATTTTGTTATTTATAAATTCATAAAAGCATTTTTATTTTGAAAACAATTTATCTAACTAACCCTAATATGTCATATTAACCTAGAAAATTATTTTAATTTGTAAAAATTCTAATTTATTTGGATATTTATAATTTTAATTATTTTAATATTTCATTAATTAGGTTATTACTACATCACCATTGTGTCATAACTAAATTAAATTATTTAATGTCTAAAAATTATAAATAAAATACCATTATGTTTGAAATAGTTTTAGATTTCTAATTAATATTTATAATCGAATTTATCTTTGTTATAACCCTATATTAAAAATGTTTTAATTATTAAACATTGAAATTTAACTCTTTTAACTCCTCGTTGAATTAAATTATAATAAATATCCTAATCTAATACAAGTGGACCAAATATATTTATATTTTATTCCTAAGGTTTTTTTTGTTTTAATTATACTTATCCAATTGAATTAGGACATGTTTTAGGGTAATAATAATATCATTTTTACACTTTATTACCCATTTTACTTTTAAGTGTGGTAAATAAATGTAAAAAGTTACTATTTAGAAAAAATTATTTTTATCTTATCGAACAACATTTTACTCCTTGATATTAACCGTGTCTCTTGTATTTTCAAAATTCTACTCATAGAAGGGGTAAAATTATGATATATGTGAATTTTCAAATTCTCCAAGGAGATGGGTAAAAGATGGTGAAAAGTTCAATAAAATTTATATATATCTAAAATAATTATAAATTGACTCCAATGAATTACATTGAACTTATATAGGTATTTTGTATCTATTTTGACAAAAAATATGTTAAAATAAAATAAATAATCATTTAAATAAAAATTCGGTTTTAAAATATTACTAAGTGTTTTTCACTATTCATCAAAATTGACTGTTTTCTGAAAAATACCAAAAATTCACCCAAGGCTAATTTTGATATTCCAAATCCAAAAATGAAGTCCATTTTGAGAGATAAAATTTGTAAAATTTCAAAAAGTGGGTATTACAATTCATAACGGCTAGTTTGGTTGTGGTGTGTTAGAACATGAAGTTGTGAACACCACACTCTAGTGTATTATTCAAAGAGAAGCATACCGTTGAAGCTTCATGTGTTATAATATTTTTAAAAACTTTTTATTTCAATGGGTTATGCTTTGGTAAAATTATATATGTGTTATGATATTATGGAACACTTACGTATGATATATGTTATGTGATGGATCATACTTTTAAAATTGTCTAATGAATTGAGTAAAGCATTATAACTCTTGAGATAATTATGGGGAAAATGTATATGTTCAAAATATAGTATAAGAAATAGGCAGGGATTCCCATTCCATTATGATATTTGAAACTAGTGGTGATTTCTGATATGTTATTATATAGAAAATATGCGTTGATGACTGATTCATTATGACATGGGAATAAAGTGTGAATATATGATCTACCATGATATCATTGTCTAGGTATTTTAAATTGAATTATGATATTATTTCTATGGAAATGATGATTCCACTCTCTTATGACATGTTTTTAGGCTTATGGTATGAACTCATGGTTTATTCATGATTTATGATGATTTATCACTCTTATGATTCATGTCTTTTAATAAGATAATGTTTTATTCCATGAAATGAGTTTATGAACTATGATATATTGGGTCTGAAAATATCAAGTTATGAACATGATAAAATATCACTACGCTCATCCTATTCTTGTATATGATCATTATTTGATATCTTCTTTGTTTTCCCTTATAAGGAATCTTAGCTTACCCTTCCTTGTTATTTCCAATCAACATATTATCATGAAATGTTTTAAGTAGGGTTTGTGTAAGTAGTTTTATTATTTATAAAATATATAGTGGTAAAATGGAAGATATTTTATGAAATAATAGGATTATGTATCTTATCTCCTATCACACAAAATATTTTCGGCCCTAGAGAATGTTTTTTATGATAACTATTGAATTTTTATCTAAAATGATTATTTAGACATGTATGTTATTTCATAGTTCATTATACATTGCGTATGGATATGAAATCACTAGTGTCCACAAACACTCATTATGATATACAGCTGATATAAACTAAGAATTATATATATATATTACATAACTTTAATAGAATATGTAAAAAATATTATAATAAATCACACCCCTGAACGTAACAGATTAGTGTATTTATATATTTGATACATAACCAATTTATTTTGAAAACATTATTCTTTGTCATCTACAAATTATCATTACACATCATACCCATATAGAAATATTATTAATATTACCCTTATTCATTTTTGGGGTAATCGAAACTTAAGCAAGGGTGATCCTAAACACTTAGTTAGGGTTGAACATTTGATATATCAATAAAAGATCATAAGTGATCATAAAATAAACACATTTCAATGTGAATATATTCATCATACATTGAAATAAATTTTTTAAATCATTGATAATAAAACATGGATCATAAATCATGAATCATGACATAAGGATTTGGGCATAATATTTAAAATGAGGTATACTAATGTAGAGCCAAAAGACAATTATCATAATAAATAAAAATATTATATGTGAATGTGGCATAAAATAATTTTTTTAATATGAATATGGTATATTTGTAAACATAGAAAGTCATTTACGGTTGCCTCAACCATGTTTAATCTCACTCTGGTGGCTCAGTTCAAGCAGAGGAGGCCTTCAGTTGATGACATCAACCGATTTGTCTTCGGAGATTGGGATCTTCATGAAAGAGTGGTGGTTGGATTACTAAACTGCAAGCAATTCAAGAATAGGTTTGAATCAGAGGCAGGTCTCATACAAGCTTGGTCGAGGGCTCCTCTCAGCTTCAATGGATCCCGCTTTATTCTTCTACTTTTGTCCTTCAATCTTCATATAAATCGTAACCCGCCTTACATTGCAGTTTGGGTAAGTTTCCTTTGTCTTCCTCTTCCATTTCAAAACACTTCGGTTATTTGTATGTCTGAAAATATGGTATTTAAATACCTCTGTTCTGATAATCATATTGAGGCGGTCCACCATCTAGTGAATCCCTGGGTGTGTGTTGAAATGGATGCGTCTCGCATCCCTTTTTATTTCATTTGGATCTTGATCGGTGAGGAATACTGATTTATGCAGAGGGTTGTTTACGAAAATTGGATGAGTTTTGTGACTCTTGCAAGATATTGGGTCATTCGGTTGAGGTTTACCGAGGTGGATATCCTTCATGGTTAATGAAGGTCTGTCATAATGAGAAACATGCTTCTGTGACCACTTAGGATGGTGCAAGAAGTGGTGTGAAGGCGAATCTGGATTCCAGGATTGCGGTGCTGGTTGACCAAGGAAGGGGTTTCCATTTGTCTGGTGCAGCTGTGGATGGCATTTCATCAAGGTCTCATAAGGTGTCTTTTGAGATAGACCAAGACCCCGGGGCTTCTGGTGTTAAAGTGACCCAGGTTAATCCAAAGGTCTATAAGGTTCTACAAAGGATAAGGCAGGACTTGGGAATACCTACTACTTTCATGGCTGGTCTCGGTTCAGTGCAGATTGGGGAAGGAAAGGTGTCCAACACTGCGAAGGAGGTCACCATGGCCATCTCTAAGGATTCTAAAGGTATTGATCCTCTGGATAAACCTTTTATATCTTTGAGTAATAGTTTTAAAGTGTCCTTTGAAGACATGTTAGCCGTGGGTTTGGTGGAGGATGTTCTTGTAGGAGGTGATGGTGGTGCAGAGATCTTAGAGCGCCAACATGTTGAATGTATGGGGCTTGAATCACCTGCAGTTGGGGAGGAGGTCTTGGAGGACCAGCTGGTTGAATGCTTGGGGCATGCAACAGGTACCTTGACTGTGTAAGGCAACCTCAGTGTGGTCAGGCGCTGTCCTTTTGTGGAGAGTACAGATGAAAGGCCATGGGATAATATCGAACCCATTATAGAAACTAATGCTAAGGAGAGGCGCCTCCCATTGATGGAGTGTAACACTCCTAACCAGAGGCCAAGGAACAAATCTGGGTGTACTGATGCTATTTTGAGGAAGCGAGTTGGAATCAGAAGGGAGAGTTCTAGAATAGGGAAAGAAAATGAGGTTATTATGATGTGTAATCCTTTGTTTTTCTGCGATGTCTGATGTTTGTGTATCAACTGTTTATGTCTGTGATTGAATGTTGGGGTACCAGATATCGATAATTCAGCTTCTAAAATGGGAAAAAATGATTTGTAGGCAGGGTTATATGATTATTTCAACAATATATAATCTCAATCATGTTGGAAATGTAATGTATCAACAATACTCAATAAATATTAATTATTTTGATGATAAAAATTCCTTGTTTTTTTGTTAATGAAATTACTTTAAGTATCTATCAGGAATATAATTATTCCAAAAGATATGTTTTTTACCAGTTACAATATTTGTAAAATTATTCTAAAGATGTTTAGAATATATAATAGAAATAAAATTCATACACTACAAGTGAAAACATAATGTAAGGATCAAATATATGTTTAGATAATGACATATGGATCATATATCATACACTATCGAGAATGTAAGATTCATAAATCCTATATTAGTATGGAAACTGCTTTTTGAGAAAATGGAAAGTATGAAAAATGAACTATATATTTCTAAAGAACACTACATTTTAGGAAATTAATTTATGGAATATCAACCCTCCTTTTGTAATAAACTATACATTGTCAACCCTACATTTGGTATTTTATCATCATATAAATGAACCCTATGTTTGGGTATTAAATTATGGTGTTTTTAATCCATGATATTATCTAAGATTTATAAAATGGTATTGAAGAAAGGTATGATTTATTCAATGCAATTTTACGACTTATTCAAAGGATCTAATTAAATAGAGTAAATCATTCTTATTTACGAGGGAAGTTACAACTCTCATGAATGATTTAAATGTGAATAGTTTAAATCTGCCTAGTAGTGTTCTTGGATCTGCTAAAATAAAAATAAATATAGGTGTTTTATGTATATGGGCAATATATTTTCACATTATACAAATGATATATATGAATGAATATTTTTTAATATATTAGGAATAATGAAATTTTTCAAAGATCAATGGGCTCTATATTTTATAAAGATGCTATACCATGATGATATAAGTATTTCAACATCGTGATGTTGTGTAACTTCTACTGTTTGTTTGTTGTTATTCTTATATTGGGCCATTTGAATCCAAGATCTCATAAATGATATCCTTACATAAATACATTCATCTTTAAAGAATAACATCCATATTGTTTCAGTATACCTAAACAGTGATCAAGAACCTTTCAATTCAATCAAGTCAAACTTCATAGATTTATTAGAGATTCAGCTTCTCAAACTAAGTGATTGAAGTGTATCAACTTCATTGAATAAGTTGTGAAGAACCCAGTTCCTTGTAAAATAACTAGAAGGCTATATAAATCCTTTTTTAAGATGTCAACTACATGCACTCAATTTTTGTTTAATGGTTTTGTACTAGGAAGAAATTTCTTATAGAAATCACCATACTAATAGAGAGAGTGATGGTGGATTGTAATATGAGATTTTTTTCACTGAAAAACTATAGAAATTGGGGTGTTATTCTTTACTGTCTATCTCCTTCCTAAATTTCTTAATGAAGAGAACATTTCATATTAATATAAATCACAATGAAATATAAAATTAAGAATCTGTCATGATTATCAAAAGACACAATTAACCCCATTCTAGTGTATCTTTAAATTGTTATAACACTGTAGTTGGTATCAAATGATAGATTTTATGAAAGTGTTCTAGAAAGATAGAAAGCATATGGTCTATGAAAAGATTGATGTCGATGGTTGATCATAGAATAGGTATGTCTATGACACATATTCCATACATCAATAGTGATAACTATAGATGTTGGAAATAACATATGATCATATATTTGATAAGTATTGTATTTAATGTTTGTATGAAAATTATCATTCCATATGTAATTTCTAAGAATCCAGAAACATGGGATGCTATAAAATAAGAAGAGTGTGACATTGTAATGGCCCGTACCCTCCTGGTTCATTACGTTGCAAAATTTATAGTGTTTGGGGTATCCTCGGGAACATCAGTGAATCATTAAAGAGTTTTCTAGAAACTCAGTTCCCCCAATCAATTCCACCGAAATGGTGGCACCAGTCATGATAGAACCATGATGGTGGCACCGGTTACGACATCACCAATCACGATGAAAACATGATAGTCGAAATGTAGCAGTATCACTGTCACGATCAAACATTGAACGGTGGCACCACTTACTATGTTCCACCAAACTGGGGGCACCGTGACAGTGGCACCATAGCAGTCACATGCTGAAATGGTGGAACTGCATATGGTGTTCCACCAAACTAGGGGAACCTAATAGAGTCTCACCAAATGGTGTCCAACCATTTTTTTTCTAGTTTACTACTTTTTAAAGTTCTACTCCCACAACACATACTTTCACGTAAAAGTATTTTAATGCCCTATTCAAAGCCATTTAAATACCATAAATGATATCTAAAATCCCCCAAGAGGTATCTAAACCTTGACTTACCAAAACCACTGTCTTTTTTCTTTAGTGTCACCCCTTTTATCATGTACTTTTTAGCTTCGCCCCTATTACATGGTTTTTCCCAATTTAAATAAAACCATTTAACTCACTACCATTATCGCCACCTCTTTGATGAGAATTATTAAATAACAATTAATTATATCATGTGTAACCACCCAAAAGCATAGAGAAACTATGATCCTCTATTAAATCCATTCAGGATTTTATTTATCATAACGCCATGATCTCTCCTTTTATCACATAGAGTTTCTTTCTCTATCTTGGATGGTCTAATTTACTTTTTTTGGTGAATTTGGAGTCCCTCTTCCTGAGGTTAGTTGTGAACCCATGATGAAGCCTTTCTTACTCACTCTAGGAGTCCTTGGAGTTCTTCCCCTTCATGTCTTGCATCCCTAGTTCTCGGTGTGAGGAAGAAAACTTAAATCTTCGACGGTCCTTCTGTACTCTTTTATTTTTTATTATATTCTGTGAATTTTACACGCTTATGTCCACTACAAATCGCGGTCATTGGTGGTCCTTTCATGCACACTAGTGAACCTCTTTTTTCTAGATATTTTTGTGATCAAATGATTGTAGCATGTAATTTGGATAACCACATAAACACGGTTGATTAAATGGGTTCCCAATGAACAAGAATCCTTGTGTGATCGCCTAGGTTAACCAAATGGAATTACAAAACTTAATGAATGGTGTGATTAAATCTGAGAACTCCATTACTTTAATCTGGCGATGTGTATGGTTATTTTGTTTGATGGCTTGTGGGGGGACATGGAAGGGGATGATATCCCTTTTAGTTGAGTTATTGGTTGTCGACCTGAGGTCGTGTGGGTATATATGATGGGCCTTGGTTTGGTTCTATTACTTCGAGGGATCTCACAGATCCATTTTGTTGTTTTGACATTACAAGAGAATAGGGTGTGAATGCTTAAATTACTAATTGGTTGTTTTTCCTTCCTTGTCTTATGGATATTCCTATTAGTTACTTAATAGTGAAGATTTATTGAAATATAATCACTTGAATAAGATAAGAAGAATGGGTTTAATGGGGAATTGTTTTCTAGGATTGATTTGTGCTTCAATCGTGGTTGTTGTGATTATTTATGAACGAATAGTAACGAGCGCGTTTGTGTATGGGATGGTTTTGGAACACTTACGTTGTGGTGAGTGCTTGAATACCTATGTGTATAAATTTAGTTCTTGTGTTACTTATTATCACCCCACCCATGTTGAGAACTTCATTCAGAACACCCCCATTTCATGGGGGAGTGTGTTTTTCTCATCATCATATTGGATGGCTGGTTATTATCTCTGTTATGCTCCCTCTCTCGGGTAGACCAAGACTCTTCATGTAGGCTGTGATGGAAATAGTTCCATTATATCTCAATATTCTTTAGGCATGGCAGTTGTGGTGGTTGGCCTAGGTGTGTGCGGGTGGGTTTATTTCCCAAGTGTCTTCAAGATGAGGCCCAGGTGTCTTCGGGCACGGTGGTGGTTGTTTTTGGCTCAGGTTTCTGTGGGCTTGGTTATGTATGGTTGTGGTGGACCATGAGTTTGTTGGAATGATGCGTGATTGTGGTGGCCTAGGTGTTTGTGGGCCGGATACGTGGTTGTTGTGGCCCATAAGGTTGTTGTTGGGGTGGCAGTGGGACAGAAGTGGAAATGGCAGGGGGGGTCTAACTCATAGGATGTCTTTAATAACCCGTGGGAAAGTGGTATGGGGTACCCAATAATCGATGTATTGTTACTTTTATTTTTCTTGACTTTCTTTTTTTGTAGAGTGTGCCTTGGTGAAGTTGGGTTGATAGTTTCCTTGCTATGTTCTTTGGTTATCTCTATTTTCTCACGAGGCATTAGAATGCATCCCCACTTGTGCATGAGAGCTTTTGGTTTTCCCTACTAGGTATACTAGTATACTCACCCTACATATATAAAACTATTTTTAGTTTTCTAAGGGGACATTAGGGACAGTGTGGGACCATACTAGTTCAGATGTTGGGACAATTATTGTTTCAATTTTCTTTCTTTTTGGTACTTTCCCTTTGGATTTTTTTTCTTGTACTTATATGGGGTTTTCATTGAACATGCATATGGTAATGGGATTTGAATTTAATTTTACCTTCAATTTTGGCATTTTTTGGGATTTTACCATCGTATCTTCCAATCCTACTAAGTAAAAATTTTAATGTCTTCCATTTTAATTGTGATTCTATTCCCTTGGTTCTAGTCACCTATTCAGGGACTATTGGAGGCAAGACTCAGGGGTCATTATATCTCCTCCAACTATAGGAAGGAAGGGTTTGGGAGTTTGATGCCCCATCCATTATCTAGGAGAAGGTGGGTCATGAAAGAATGGTATCAGAGGTGGTGGTTGAGAGATTGGATGTAGCTCAGGGTTAGGCATAATTAGGATTGCATGGGGTGGTATAGCAACAGTGTTAGGTAATCTTGGTGTGTGAAATAGGCCAAAGAAGATCAGATAGGACATGAGAATTTAGAGCCCCCATGATCTGATGTAAGGACTCCGGACATACCGAACGACCAAGTGAGGCTACCTTGATTGCAGGGTAGAGACCCTTGGAAAGTTACATGCATCATAATGACTTGTGTTCTTGTGCGTTATAGTTGTTATGGTAATTTAAATAAATAACAAGCTTAAGAAAAATTTAAAGGAAATATTTTACACTAATCGGGCTTTGGCATTCCATGTTTACCCTGCAGCTATGGCACTCAGACGATAACCATGAGTAGTGCGGGTGATCAAAGACCTAAAGGTTGATCTGGATGATCAGCAAAGGAATGATCGAGAGGAGGAGGATGACCAATGGCAGAAGATGATTTGTTCCTTTCAGTGGTAGTCTCTCAGGGAGTACGAGGGTAGCGTCTCAGACATTGAGACAGAAAGCTAGCATGAGGAGTTTGTGATAGTGTTAAGCCTGTTCCGGGCTCCATTTGAGTAATGGGTTCTATTGGAAGTCAGTTAGATGAAGAGAGAAGTGCATCAGTGGTGGATGCTCTACCTTGAAGAGAGGATGGAGAGTGTGATTTTGTTTGGATGACATTGAGAAGGAGTTTCAGGAAGAATTATATTCATCTATAATGAAGGTTTAGAAGAGGAATGGGCTAATCTCCCATCAGTAGGAGGGTATTTCAGGGAGGGAGTCGGGGATCAGGTTCAAGTATCTCCTTCATTTTTCTGCTGACCATTTTTTGGATGAGGAGTCTCAGTTTATACATTTAGTGGAGGCACTCTGACCTTCTCTTTAGTATTTTGTTACTCCCTTCACCCTACTAATATACATGGAGGTCCAGAAGAAGGATGAAGTGGTGGAGAGGATGCACACGCTGGGAGGTGTTCCGTGAGAGGGGAGCCATTTTGGATCATCAAAGGAGAAGGCCGTCAGCAGTAGGTCTCCAGCATCAGGGCCTTCTAGGTTTTGACAAGTTGGGAGAAGGTCCCATCAGTTCCAGTTTTGACCTCCCAGTCCTTGTCCTTTCCTTGCATGCCAAGGACAGAGATGCTTCATCTGTGGCAGCGATGGGAATCATTGGAATCAGTGCCTAGAAAGATTGTAGTACTATTGGGTGGGAAGATTCGATGCCCACCTCAGTAGTATTAGTTTCCTACCAGGCACATCCAACAATAGCAGTAGGGACAGCGAGTTGTTGCTCCTTCGTGAGGAGATGTTGCAGGAGGACAACCACATGGTGCTCCTCATGGAACTCATCCAGGGCATGGTTGGGGATCCGGCCAATAGCCGAGGGGTAGAAAAGCTGGGCCTTGGTAGTTGCATGCCATAGGGGAAGCAGTTTCAGTTGGGCTAAAAGTCGTTCGAGGTATGATTAGCTTGTTTAGCACTCGTTCCTAGGCCTTTTTTTATTCAAGAAATTCACACTCAGTTTTTGAACCCAGTCTAACCCATACATTGGGTCTAGACCCAGAATGAAATCATTATCCCCTATATTTTAGTACGCTAGTTGGAGGTCCAGCCATCTCGTATTATGTCTGTCAGGGATGCAGACTGATGTTGCACATCAGTCTGCGGGCGACCTTCTTTTGTTATCAATGCAGTTGTATGATGTCATTTTAGGCATTGATTGGCTGTTCTTTATATGTGATATTATCCACTGCATCCGAATAAGGGAAATGTTTCTAGATACGAGCGGAAAATGTGTGACTTTAATTGGTGAGTGGGGTTACCAGGAAGGCAGTCGGTGAGTGGATCCCCTTCTTTCCTCGTTAGTTGACCTGTCAGTGGAGTTAGCAGATATGGAGATGGTGGAAGTCCTAGGGATCGTCAGTGAGTTCCTGGATTTCATCCCTCGAGAGGTGGTGACCCAGCCCCCTTAACGTGAAGTTGAGTTTGAGATATATTCGCAACCCGTATACAAACCTATTGTAATGAATCTTTATCAGATGGTTCCTTCTAAGTCGCAGGAGTTACAAATTTAGAATGATGATTGGATGAAGAAGCGTCTTTTTCGAACAAGCGTGTCACCATGGGGTGCTGATGTATTGTTCAAAAAGAAGGTGGAGGGCGATCTCAGTTTGTGTATAGACTATCGGAGGCTAAACCAGCTAACAATTAAGAACCATTACACCCTTCCGAGGATCGACGACCTTTTTGATCAGTTGAAGGGGTCAGGATGGTTCTCCAAGATCGACCTACGGTTAGGATATCACAAGTTGAGGGTGAAGAAGGGTAAAATCTCGAATACTGCCTTCTAGTCTAGATATGGTCACATTAAATTTGTGGTCATGTCGTTAAGCGTTATGAACGCACCAGCCATGTTCATGGGGATCATGAAATCGGTCGTAACAGAATATCTGTATAAGTTCGTAGTTGTGTTTATTAACGACATCTGAATCAATTCAAGATCATAGGTGGATCACACCTATCATATGAGGACAGTTTTAGAGGTCCTCCGACAACAGGAGTTCTATTGGATGTATTCTAAATTCAAGTTCTGGACAGGAGTGGTGCTTTTCTTGGGACACGTAGTGTCCATGTAGGGAAAAGCAATGGACCCATTGACGGTAAAGGCGGTTGTTTCATGGAAAGAACCGAAGAATGTGGTAGAGTTTTTTATTTTCAACGGTCTAGAAGGTTACTACTGGATATTAGTTTCCTAATTCTACCAAGATGCATCACCTTGGACAAAAATGACCAAGAAAGACCAGTCTTATTTATGGAGCTAGCAGCGCCAGACAGCCTTCAGTTACCTGAAGGGGTTGTTGGTCATTTCCCTAGTGTTGAGGTTTCCAGAAGAAGGGGTGGTTTTTGAGGTGTTCTGCAATGATTTAGGCCAGGGTCTGGGGTGTGTACTAATGCAACAGAAGGGGTGATCTCTTATGGTTCTAGGAATTTACATCATCATGATCATAACTATACCCCCATGATATGGATCTTGTCGTAGTCATGTTCGCACTAAAGTTGTTGTTACATTACCTCATTGGGGAGCACTTTTTAGTCTTCACAGATCATAATAGATTGAGGTTTATCTTCTCCTAGTGGGATATGAGCTTGTGGAAGCAGAGGTGGATGGGGTTTATTCAGGACTACGTCATTGAGATTACCTACACCATAGGAATGGGAAATGTGGTGGCTGATTCCTTTAGCATGAATTTTCTGAAAGATATGGTTCAAGAATCGGCAGATTCTTTGAAGGCGATGGAAGAGTTGGATTCCCTACACAAGGATTCAAGGGTGGAGGATGGAATAGGTTTTCTGTTCAAGATAATAGTTTAGTCCCCTCTATTTCCTCAGGTGGATGAGTCTCAATGGGGGCACATAGATGCCAAATTGATGGGCGATCGTGTTAGGAATGGCAATTCTCCCAACGGATGGTCTAAAGACGGAAAAATTTGATGATATTTCAAGGAATATTGTTCATCCCAGGGAAAATTCCAGAGAGTGTTCTTGGTGAGTTCCACAAATCACCCTCGGCCGTGCACCTATGAGTTTCCAAAATGTACAGAGGCTTGCGGAGTCAGTTATGGTGGCTTGGGGTGAAATAGGCAGTGGTGGTGTTCTTGGAAAAGTGCCTTGTGTGTTTGAAGGTGATGGTTGAGCACAATGTTCTGGGTGGTTTGTTGCAGCATTGAGATGTTTCTGAGTGGAAGTGGGATTACATATCAATCTATTTCATCACGAGAATACCCAGGGTTCATGGAGGTCGTGATGCTAACTGGGTAGTGGTGGACCAGGTGACGAAATTAGCCCACATTGTGGAAATCAAGGTGTCAAGTGGGATGTATGTCTTAGCACAGAGGTATGTGGATGATGTGGTGTTGTTGCAGGGAGTTCCAAGGTCGATAGTCTCAGATTAGGATACAAGGTTTACCTCCTGAGTCTGGAAAGGATGGCAACATGATTTTGGTACACAGCTATGCCTCATCACTACTTTCCACCCCCATACAGATGGGAAGATATAATGGACCATCCAAACGTTGGAGGATATGCTACAAGCATGTGTTTTGGACAATAGCATATCATGGGTGTGATATTTTCCTCTATTAGAGTTTTCCTACAACAAAATATACCACTCTACAATTGGAATGGATCAATTAGAAGCCTTGTATGGGAGACCGTGTCACTCACTCAGGTGCTGGATAGAGGTAGGGGAAGTATGTGTTCTTAGAATAAAGGTAGTGTAGAGCATGAAAGAGAAGGTTCATATTATATGGGAGAGGAAGAAGATGGCATAGGACAAAAATATGTATTTGTCCGATCATATGAGGATACCCTTGGAGTATAGGGTCCAGGACCACATGTTCTGGGAGGTCTCCCCTTGGCATGGGAAACAGAGGTCTGGCATGGGAGGTAAGCTTTCTCCCTAGTTTTTCGAACCCTTAGAGGTATTTTAGCAGGTCAAAGAAGTGTATTATCATCTAAAGCTACCACCACAGCTACTGAGGGTACACAATGTCTTCCAATTGTCTCTGCTCCGTTAGTATCTACACGATGATTCACACATCCTCGATTGGGGGATGGTTGATATCGAGGACAATGTGACGTTTGTAGTACGACCAATAAGGATCAAGGATTGTGAGGATAAAGTTATTTGTGGGGAAATAATTCTCTTGGTTAATGTGTTATGGAGGCATGGTGGCCTCAAGTAGAGTACCTGGGAATGGGAGTCGCAGATGCGCACCTAGTACCCAAAGTTGTTTGAGTTCTATTCTGTGTTTTTTTGTTCTTCACTGTGATTTAATGCTTGACCTTATTAACTATTAGATGGGTTTTTCCCTTATTTTCTGAATGCCGGTGAAGAGTCCTGACTATGGGGAGGGGAGGACATGATCCCAAATCAAGATACATTAAGGTGTATGTGATTAAACCCGTGTGGGCGAGTATGTACCACCCAATGAGGATAGTATCCTAACAAGGAGGAAGGGACTCTCTAATCCATATTAGTTGATGGTATTACTATTACATGTTTGTGTGGATTATTAAGGGAGGATAGTGGTATTGCCTCTACTTTATATCATTATGAAGGAGAGGTGTTGGTAACGGAGGTGTACTCTAGAGAGGCATCTTGTAAGGTGGTTGGCCCCCACAATTTTCATCCGATTTACTCATGGATTCTCAAGGATCAGAATACTTTGAGGGGTATCTGATGTGATAGACCAAACCATCCTAGTCCATTACTTTTCCAAATTTCTAGTGTTTGGGGTATTTTGGGGACCATCAGTGACTCATTATGGAGTTGTCCAAAAACTAGGTTCCACCAAATGGTTCTACCGAAATGGTGGCACCAATCACAGCGACATCATGATGGTGGCACCGATCATAGCAGCATTGTGAAGGTGGAACTAGGGAAGTGGCACGGTGAAAGTGGCATAATATCAGTCACACCATCAGGATCGCATACTAGAATAGTGGCACCGCTTACGGTGTTCTAGCAAACAATGTCCTACCCTTTGTTTTTTTTCTGTTTCTGAATTTTTCCAGTTCCACTCCCATAATGCATCTATTGATGTAAAAGTGTTTTAATACCACTTTCAATTACATTTAATGCCCACAAATGATATATAAAATCCTCCAAGAATCGGGAGGAACTATCCTTACCAAAAAAGTGTAGATTTATCCTCAGTGTCACTCATTCTTCCGGTACTTTTCAGCATCTCCCCTATTACCCATGTTTTTCTAATTTAAAAGAAACCCATTAACTCACTGCCATTGTGGACACCTCTCCAAAAATAATTATTAAATATAAATTATTTCTATCATGTGTAACCACCATACCATGTTGTGAAACCATGATCCACCTTTATTGCCGTTATGGATTTCATATCTTATAACTCTAAGATCATTCCTTTTACCGCATGGAGTTTCTTTTTTTCTTCTTGGCTAGTCTATTTTCCTTTCCTTGGTGTGTTTGGAGTCCCTCATCTGGGGGCTAGTTGTGTGCCAATGATAGAGCTTTTCCTACCCACTTTTGGAGTCCTTATAGTTACTCCCTTACAAGTTGCACATCCCCAGTTCATGGCACAAGGAAGAAAACTCTGATAGTTGATAATCCAAGTAGGGGTTTCCTTCATCTCTCTTTATGATGTATTATGCGGGGAGGGTATAATAAGGTTTCTTTAGGAAAAAAATAAACCAAACTGTAATGAATAAAATAAATGGTTTTTAAATAATTAAGAGGTTTGATTGATAGTGATGATGTACTCTTTTATCTTTGCATATATGTTGTAATTTGTTTTGGATTTTTCCATTGAAAATCTTGGCCATTGGGGGTCCTTTCTTGTGCAGTAATGAACCTCATTTTTTTGGATAATCATATGATAGAATGGATATAACATGGAAAATGGTTAATCACGTAAACTTGATTGATTAAATGGATGCCCAATGAACAAGAATCCTTGTGTGATTACCACAGTTAAACAAACTGAAAGGAAAAACAAAATTAATTTTGTGATTGAATCTAAGAACTCCCTCACTCTGTTCTAGTAATGTGTATGGTTGTTCTTTTAGATGACTTGTGGAGTGACATGGAAGGGGATGGGATCCCTTGTTGTTGAGTTATTAGTTGTAGACCTGACACAGTATGGGGTTTTATTATGGGGCATGGTTTGGTTCTAGTACATCTAGGGATATCATGTATCCCTTTTGCTGTTGTGACATTACAAGAGAACCGAGTGTGAATGCTTAAATTACTGCTTAGTTGTTTTTCCTTCGGTGGCATGTGGCTATTCCTATTAGTTTCCCAATAGTTGATATTTATTTAAATGTAATCACTTGGATATGATAATAATAATGGGTTCAACGGGGAATTGTTTTCCACGAATGAGTTGTTCTTTGGTTATGATTGTTGTGCTATTGCATGAATGAATAGTAACGACTGTGTTTGTGTATGGACTAGTTTCAAAACACCTAGTTTTGGGTGAGTGCTTGCCTAGCCATTTATAGAAATTTATTTCTTGTGTTTATTATTCTCACTCCACCCACATTGATGACTTCGTGGCGAATACCCCCATTTAATGTGGGAGGGAGTTTTTCTCAATATATTATTGTGTGGCTGGTTATTGTCTCCATTCTGATCCCACTATTGTGTACCCCAAGACACTTCAGGAAGGCTGTAATGGCTTGGGGTCCATTAAAGACCATGATTATTTGGACTGGGTTATAACAACCCGCTTTTTTATCATATAAACTATCATTACATAATACAAAACCGAGGATCTTTCAGGTTTAGTGTCTTGGAAACCAGTAGCTCAAAACATGAAAACCTAAAACATTCTTCTTAAAAACTTGAAAGGCTTCTCCTTATGTTCATCCTAGGTTCATTACTGCATGTCATAACCTGGAGACATACATCAAAAAAAATGTTTAAGGAGATGGCCTAGTAAGGGAATCATGGGAAACATTTAACATGTGAACTTGAGATACATCAATAAAGTAATGAAAAAGAACTTTAAGGCATGGGAAATAAATCATGAGGCATATCAAAATAAAAAAAACATATTTCATAACTTGAAGATGTGGCTAAAACATTTAACTTAGACAATCATGAACATATCACCAAGGTCCATCCCCATGGTGTCATTTGAAATTACCAAGGTTATTCACCAAGGTATCGTCAAAAATGTAATCTCTAGTGGTTACATCATTACCCAATTAATTGGAACGCTATCAAGGAACACCCTTAAATTTTCATTTATTATAATGTGATCCACATTTATCATCATCAATTGTTTCATAAACAACCCATATAGCATAAAATAAATTGGTTTCATTTCATAGTCATCACATTTTAAAAACTGCTTTACAGACGTGATCTTTATGTTACTTTAAACCCACGAAAAAGGAAAGTGGGTTTCATGTATGTAAATCCAAAAATTTAAAATATAAATTTTTTTTATATATTTGAATAACCCTATAGAATAAAGATATTTGAGTTTTCAATTAATAAAATAAAATAATTTGAGAAAAAGTGAGTGACATTTTGAGACGAAAATTCTGCAGCATAACGGCTATGTTACAGGGTTTTAGAAAACATTGAAAAGAGAGGGTAAATTGGTCACCCACTCATAAATGATTTATAAAACAGTATAGGGACATAATATAAAGGATAAATGAATATGGTAATAAAATTTTAAGGACATACCATTTGAAATGAAAAACATGGAAGGAAGTCAAAAATAAGATTTCTCTTATGAAAATTCGACAGCCTAACATCGTCACTTAAAAAAAATGTATTGATGATATCAAATAGGGTATCTCATCATATGAACATAAAATATAAGTATGATAGATATAGATATCATACCCTAACATATTAAAAAGGAACATGAAATACTTGACATGAAAGTATAACTTCGAAAAATTAGAAGGGTGAAAGAATCCCTTAAAAATTCGGCAGCCTAACAACATCACTTAAATCCTCAAAAAATGAATTGACAAGATCAAATAGGGTCTCTCATCATATTAACATAAAATATCAGTATGAAATATATAGATATAATACCCCAACATAATAATAAGGAACTTTAAAGGCTTGACATGAATGTAGAACTTTGAAAAATGCGAAGGTTGAAAGAATCCCATAAAAATTCGATAGCCTAACGCCGCCACTTAAAGATTCTTAAATTGAATTAATGAGATAAAATAGGGTCCCTCATCATATGAACATAAAATATCAGTATGATATATATAGAGATCGTACCCCAACATAATAAAAAGGAACTTGAAAGACCTGACATGAAAATAGAACTTGAAAATTAGAAGGGTGAAAGAATCTATTACAAAAATATCTGCAGCCTAACGACACCGCTTAAACATTAATAAATTGAAATGATGAGAGTAAGAAGGGATATCTCATAAAATTAACATGAAAATGGAAGTAAGAGGGATATAAAATAACATCCTCCAACATAAGAACATTGAGGATAAAAGAAATGACTTAAAAGAGAGTATTTGAAAACAAAGAGAGAGGTTGGATCCCTTACCTTAAAACATAACTCTTAAAACTCAAAGGTTTGGAACTTGAGGGCTTGAGGGAACCTTGGGAGGTATATTTGGTAATGAGACCAGATCTTTGTTGGGGGAGAGTTGGGAGTGAAAACTAAAGGGGGAAAGGGTGGGTATTTATTGGGAAAGGGAGGTGATACTTTAATAATTTCAAGGGACACCTCACTAGTGGTTTTGGAAAAACCATGGGATTTCCCATGGTATTTGCCCATGTTTTTGGCCACATGGGACCCCTTATACAATATTTCAACCCCTTTAGTTGACCATCCCTTAAGATATCTCATGAAATCATCATCATGTAGTCATGATGTCAACAAACATACCGAAACCCTAAAACTGTATTTTTACTATTCACTCAAAATTCCACTTTTTTCAAAAACTACCAAATATTTATCTTGACATAATATCAATTATATGAATTCAAAAAAATAAACTCTCTTTTATAAAAATAGTTTTGTAAATATTTTTAATTTAATTTTTAAATAAAAACACTATTCACTGAAAATTCATTTATTCAGAAAAACCTCCAAAAATTACCTTAACATAATATCGATGCTATAAGTTCAAAAATAAAGTCCATTTTATAAAAATAATTTTCTATATATTTTGAATTTAATTTTTAATTAAAAATCACTATTCACCCGAAAATAACTAATACTTGACTAATAATTAATGAAACGGTAATTTACATATTTTATTGAATCAAACTACTTAATCAAGGTGCCTAAATTATATTAATACTTTCTCTAAGTGAGATTACTAATCCATTTGGTCACATTACTAATCCTAAGAATAAAATCACTATTCATAATTTACTATTCATCAAAAATTAAGTTGGTCTTATTAGACTCTAAATTTCATACTAAACACATTTGCAGAAGACCATTTTATGAAAATCATTACACATCATTAATTATTTAAGGTTTACATCAATATTTTAAAATATCCTTTTTTCAAAATACATCAATAAAATACATTATATATTCATTCGAACATTTGAAAACTCCCAAAATTCACCATTAGAAGAAAACAAAATTTTATTTATAACAAAGGATTATGGTCTCCTTACATAGACCCATATAAGCCCAGCATAGGACCAAAGTGTAAGGTGTGCTATGGTGAGAAAATCTAAGGGCGACTCGGCCAACATCGCACGAGTAGTAATTTCTATCATATTGAACTTCTCGCGAAGGAGATTCTATTCTAGCTTCACATGATGAAGTTCAACTGGGGTTTGGTCCAGAGCTATGCCCAGTGGTGCTAACTCCTTCAAAAGTTCTGTTAGATGGGATTCGATCAGTCCAACACTACTGGATGAGGCCATAGAATCTTCTTTCTATATTAATTAACCAAGATCACGTGTATTTAGAGACAATAGTCGCAACATTCAGTTTCCAATGGTCATAATGACTAACAATCATATATTAGTCAAAACCCAACAGTCTCATTTTAATTATACTCATGTTATCAAATGAAACAGTTTTATTGAGTATGAAAAATAAAATAACACACATAATTAGGAAACAAGATTTATTCAAAATTTCGGGTCATTACATTCTTCACCCCTTAAGAAATTGCATCCTCTCAATTTTTAAAACTGGGCTTGGAAATTTTATTTAAAGTCCCACATCGGAAAAAGAGTCACTAACACTATTACATTAAAAGAAAGAAAAGGAAGTAAAAAAAGAAACTCGAGTTAACCCATACTAGGATTCCATGTAAAGAAAACATGGACTTGGAAGAGAAAACAAATGGTCACATTATGTGGGAGAGTGAAGGAAAACATGATTAAGAGAAAGTTAACATCATGAAAATCACAAACTTATGATGGGTTAACGGTATTTGATTTCCCAGTAGGAAACATTAACAGACAACATTTTTGTTTTAAGTTCCATTTAATAGTTTTAAGTAATTCATTTACTACATAGAATAAAAACAGAAGGAAATATATTTACCTTAAAGTAGAGTTTCATCCATTAATATGTTTCTACCAAAACTAATCTTTTATCCAAACGATGAACATAAAAAAACACTTGGTCTCATCCAAAGAACCAGAAACATATTCTAGAGAATCACATAATCCACCAAAGATTAACTATCTGTTTCTTCTATCATTAAACATTATCCCGAAAATAGAAAGGGTAAGATAAAACAACTCTTCCAAAATAAAGAACCACATAGGGAGAGAAAATACTTTTAAATCTTAAAAATTCCACGGTACTACCCAATGTTCATCATAGACCATTCCATAAATAATTGTCCTTAAAATTCCTCAAAATAAACCAAACGAAGATTCAAACCAAAATACAATAAGGATTTGATAACACAATCTTCCAAAATAAACATCATCATTCATCTCCAAACAACATCAACCACTCGTAACATCATATAAGAAAAGTAGCTAACCTAAACACATTTTCCCCAAGACAGGTTAACCATATCCATAATTAACCTATATTACCATAAGTTTACCTTAAATTTGTCGATTATTCAAAATATAAGTTAACCTTTATTCCTCAAAGAAAATACCGTAGTAATATATTTACCTCGATCATATAGGGTTCCCAAAATAGTGAATGTCTTCTAAAATAATATTCATCTTTTAATCCCCTAATCATTCTTGTTTTTCAAGTAGAATAGCTTCACAACAACAACATGTGGTAAAAAACAATAGATGTTTTACATAATGATATTAAACCATCTTAGGTAGTGACTTGATGTTCTTAGAAAACATTAAAGATATGCTCATAGGGCATGAACTAAAAACAACATTACATAGACAATTATTGTGAAGAAGTCACATGTACATTAGTTATCAAGATCCATCTCAGAATAGGACTTCTATTGTTCCCTTATCTTTGAATATTGTTGATGCTCATCATGCTTATCATCCTTTACAAGAGATAATTGCCTTGGATAATGTCTAACTTCTCCACATTTATGACATTGAAAAGTATAAGGTACATTAGATCGAACCTTATCTCTATTCATCACATTATAAATTTTTTTAAAGCAATTAGCTACTTTATTCTCCATCACCCACACATAAAACACCTCCTGGTTCCTTTGTGACATTCCCCTTGGTTCCTCATTCCACACTTTTTTCATAATGGAAATTGGGTCTTCTTTCCCTTATCAACTATATTAGATGAACATCCTTGAGACTTCGTCTTCTTCTTCCTTGATAAATTGGGGCATTCAACTAGGTACCAATTATTAATTGTGATTTTTTATATCTGGTTTGGCATAATCACAATATGTTCAACATAATCTCTCATCATATCTATCACATTAATAGGGTATTCGTCACATTTCCTATCAAATTGGTTGTTGGGACATGTTATTTCATATCCCACCATTAACTAAGAAAAGAAAGTATAATTAGGGGGCTTAAATACTTAGCCAATAATCATGAAAAGGAAACATAAATCATAGAAGGATAAACTTGTAGAAGAAAAGTATACCATAACTTGTGATCCCCTAGCTTCCAATCTAGGTTATTCATGATCATATATTCCTATGTGAATCTTTATTTTATTTTATCTTTGTTCCTTTAATAATGGTTCATTCTAAGCTTATGAATTTACCAAAGCATATCCCCTAGGAGTGTCGTAACCAAGAGTGCATCAATTCCCATTGTCATGTACCAGTTCCCGTTCGAGTCTAGCTCAAAGCGGTGTTTTCAGGTTTTACCCCTATGTACATCTGTGCCAAATCCACCTCTACCTGCTCGTATCCAGACATGGATGTATTTGCTTAATAAACCACTTACTCAATACTCACGAAAATACTAGGAAAATATCCTATATTTAAACTTTTCTATAGGGTTCTTATAATGTTTTCATATCCTAATTTCCACAAATAACTAAACCATCCTTCGATACCAACTATAACAACCCGCATTTTTATCACATAAGCTATCATTACATAATACAAAACCGAGGATATTTAAGGTTTAGTGTCTTGGAAACCAGGAACTCAAACCAAGAAAACATAAAACATTCTTCTTAAAAACTTGAAATGTTTCTACTTATGTTTATCCTAGGTTCCTTAATGCATATCATAACCTAGGTACATACATCAAAAGAAATGGTGAGCAGAAGGCCCAGAAAGGGAAACAAGGGAAACATTTAACATCTGAACATGATATACATCAATAAAGTCATGAAAAAGAAATTTAAGGCATGAGAAAGAAATCATGAGGCATATCACAATAAAAATAATATATTTAATAACATGAAGATGTGTATACAACATTTAACTTAGTAAATCATGAACATACCACCATTTTCCATCCCCAAGGTGTCATTTGAAATTACCAAGTTTATTCACAAAGGTATTGTTAAGATTGTAATCTCTAGTGGTTACATCATTAGCCAATGCATTGGAGTGATATCACAGCGCACCCATAAATTGGCCTTTATTATCTTGTGATCCACATATATCATCATCAATAATTTCATAAACAACCCATATAGCATAAAAGAAATTGGTTTCATTTCATAGTTATCACATTTTAAAAACTGCTTTAATGACGTGATCTTTATGTCACATTAAACCCACGAAAAAAGAAAGCCGGTTTAGTGTATTTAAATCCCAGAATTTAAAATAGAAATTTTTTCTATATATGTGAATAAACCTGTAAAAGAAAGATCTTTTATTTTTCACTTAATAAAATAAAATAATTTGAGAAAAAAAAGAGAGACATTTTGAGATGAATATTCTCCAGCATAACGGCTATGTTACGGGATTTTAGAAAACAATGAAAAGAGAGGGGACATGGGTCACCCACTCATAAATAATCCATAAAACAGTATAGGGGCTGAATATAATGGATATATGAATATCGTAATTAAATTTTATGTACATACCATTTGAAATGAAAACCATGGAAGGAAGACAAAAATAAGATTTCTCTTATGAAAATTCGGCAGCCTAACAGCGTCACTTAAAACATCAAAAAAATGAAATGAAGAGATCAAATAGGATCTCCTATCATATGAACATAAAATATCAGTATGATAGATATAGATATAGTACCCCAACATAATAAAAAGGAAATTTAAATACTTGACATGAAAGTAGAACTTTGAAAAATGAGAAGGGTGAAAGAATCCCTTAAAAATTCGGTAGCCTAATGGTGTCACATAAAACATCAAAAAAATGAATTGACGAGATAAAATAGGGTATCTCATCATATGAACATAAAATATCAGTATTATAGATATAGATATCATACCCCAACATAATAAAAAGGAACATGAAAGACTTGACATGAAAGTAGAACTTTGAAAAATGAGAAGGGTGAAAGAATCCCTTAAAAATTCCGCAGCTTAACGGCACCACTTAAAGATTCATAAAATGAATTGATGACGTCAAATAGGTTATCTCATAATATGAACATAAAATATAATAATTTTAGATATAGTGATCATATCCCAATATAATAAAATGTAACTTTAAATACTTGACAAGAAAATAGAACTTGAAAATGAGAAGGGTGAAAGAATCTGTTACAAAAATTTCGGCAGCCTAACGACGCCACTTAGACATTCATAAAACGAAATGATGAGAGTAAGATCGGATCTCTCATCATATTAACATGAAAATGGTATTAAGAGTAATATAAAAGAACATCCTCTAAAATAATAACATGGATCATAAAAGAAATGACTTAAAAGAGAGTATTTGACAAGAAAGAGAGAGGTTGAATCCCTTACCTTAAAACGTAACTCTTAAAACTTGAAGTTTGGGACCATGAGGGCTTGGGGGAACCTTGGATAGAATATTTGGAAGGTAATGAAACCATATCTTCGTTAGGGGAGATTTGGGAGTGTATATTAAAGGAAGAAAGGGTGGGTATTTATAGGGAAAGGGAGGTGATACTGTAATAATTTCAAGGGACACCTCACTAGTGGTTTTAGAAAAACCATGGGCTTTCCCATGGTATTTTCCCATGATTTTGGCCACATGGGACACCTAATACAATAATTCAACCCCTTTTGTCGACCATCCCTTAATATATCTCATGAAATCATCATGATGCATTCATGGTGTCAATAAACATACTGAAACCCTAAAACTGTATTTTTACTATTCACTGAAAATTCAACTTGTTCCAAAAACTTCCAAAAATTTATCTTAACATAATATAAATTATCTGATTTCAAAAATAAACTCCCTTTTATAAAAATAATTTTCTAAATTTATTTAATTTAAATTTTAAATAAAAACACTATTCACAGAAAATTCTTTTTTTCCAAAAAAGCCCCAAAAATTACCTTAACATAATATCAATGCAATAAGTTCAAAAATAAAGTCCAGTTTATAAAAATGATTTTCTAAATATTTGTAATTTAATTTTTAATTAAAAACACTATTCACCCGAAAAAAACTAATACTTGACTAATAATTAATGACATAGTTATTTACCTATTTTATAGAATCACACTACTTAATCAAGTTGCCTAAATTATATTAATGCTTTCTCTAAGTGAGATTACTAATCTTTTTGGTCACATTACTCATCCTAAGCATAAAATAACTATTCATAATTTATTATTCATCAAAAATTATGTTGGTCTTATTAGACACTAAATTTCTTACTGAACACATTTGCAGAAGACCATTTTTGGAAAATCATTACACATCATTAATTATTTAAGGGTTAAATAAATATTTTAAAATATCTTTTTTTCAAAATACATCAATAAAATACATCCTATATTCATTCTAACATTTGAAAACTCCCAAACTTCACCATAAAAATAAAACACAATTTTATTTATAACAAAGGATTATTGTCTCCTTACATAGCCCCTTATAACCCCAGCATAAGACCTAAATGTAAGTTGTGCTAAGGTGAGAAAGTCTGAGGGCACCTCGACCAACATCGTACGAGTAGTAATTTCTATCAGTTTGAACTTTTTGCGAAGGCGATTCCATTCTAGGTTCACACGATGAAGTTCAGCTTGGGTTTGATCCATAGCAAATCCCAATTGTGCTCCCTCCTTCCCAAGTTCTGTTAGATGGGCTTCGATCAGTCCAACACTACTGGATGCGACCATCAAATCTTCTTTCTATATTAATTAACCAAGATCACATTTATTTAGAGACAATAGTCGCAACATTCAGTTTCCAATGGTCATACTGACAAACGATCATATAATAGTCCAAACCCAATAGTCTCATTTTAATTGTACTCATGTTATCAAAAGAAACCATTTTGTTGAGTATGAATAATAAAATAACAAACATAATTAGGAAAAAATATTTATTCAAAATTTCGGGTCGTTACATGGGTGGTTGGGGTGGTTGGCCTAGGTGTGTGCGGCTGGGGTTGTTTCCCAAGTGTCTTTGGGATGAGGTTCAATTTTCATCGGTAGTGGTGGTTGTTTTTTTGGACTAGGTGTCTGCAGGCATGGTTACGTATGGTAGTGGTGGCCCAGATGTTTAGGGGAGGGATGAGTGGTGGTGGCGGACCACGTGTCCGCAGGCATGATATGTGGTTGTGGTGGCCCATATGTTTGTTGTTGGGGTGGCAGTGGGACTACAGTGAAAATGGTGGGGGAAGTATGATGTGTAGGATGTTATCAATAACCAGTGGGAAAGAGGTGCGGGGTACCCAATCATCGATTGCAACTACTATTATTTTACATGACTTGCGTTATTTGGGGATTATTCCTTGGTGAGGTTGGGTGGATAGTATTATTGCTAGGTGCTTTGGTTATCTCAATTTTCTCACAGGGCATTAGAATGCCTCCCCACTTATAAACAAGAGCTTTTGGTTTTCCCTAATATGTATACCTGTATACTCACCCTATTTATATAAAACTATTTTCAGGTTTCTAGGAAGGCTTTTGGGACAATGTGGGACCATACTAGCTCAGATGTTGGGACAGTTGTTGTTATTGTTTTATTTCTTTGGTACTTTACCTTTGGAAATACTCTTGTACTTGTATGGGTTTATCATTTAACATGCCTATGGTAATGGGTTTTAACTTCACTTTTACCTTCATTTTTGGAGTTTTTTTGGGTTTTTACCATCGTATCTCCCAATCCTACTAAATAAAAGGGTAATGGATTCCATATTACATGTAATTTTATACCCTTGGTTCTAGTATCCACTTCGGGGCCTATTGGAGGTGGGACTCAGGGTTCATTATCTCTCCTTCAACTTGAGGAAGGAAGGGTATGGAAATATTTTATCCCATCCCTCATTATGGTGAAGGTGGGTCATAACAGTCATCAAGTCAAAGGAAATGAATGTTATCATATGTTGACTTGCTCATAATTTTTTAATCGATTATCTCAATGTCATATGGCTAATAAAATATGGAAAAAAACTTATGTTCCATATGAAATAACTGATAACGTCTTAGAGTTTAGGTATTCTAATTCGAAACTAATGTTTAACAACTTAATAATGTATGATGGTAAAGCATCACCAAAATGAATGGCTGATTGATTGAAATAGCCAACGATTTTACTGATTTGCGATATTCAATTACACAATATTATCAAGAACTAAAATTACACCGAATACAACCCTCAAAATTTAATCAATTATCAACAAAAAATATATAATCATCGATAGTAAAAAGAATGGAAATAAAATAATTGAATAGAACAATGATTATGTATGAAGAAGAAATGAAAGTTGAACCTGAAGATTATAAAATCGTAAAAAGGGGAACACTTCCCTTTTTTATACATCTCAAAATAATGGAACTAAATAAAGATAATCTGTTTAAATATCAAAATATACATATTACACGGATTATGACATGGACCTAGCTCAGTTAGATAGATAATTTTGAAAATTATATAATAAAAATATAGTCTTCAAAAAATCCATCAAGAAAGATGTGAAAGGATCAAAACAAGTAAGATTATATTAACACATACAGATGGTTCATACTTTATATGAAAGCCCCCAGTTAAAATAAGATAGATGAAAGATGGAAAATAAAAATCATATGAAAACTGATTATTAGTGTAAAGGGAAGAGGGTTATGAAAGCTACTTAGAGTGTGTCTAAATATGCCAACAGTTCTACCAAATCTGATTTAGAAAAAGTGCCAAATTTTTTGAAATAGATTATGTGCTTTATATATAATGAGAAAGATATGGTACAAACCTATTAATCTCCGACATCTGATTCGAATAGCTGTAGAAATTTAGTTTTTTATAGCTCAATGCATGAAAAAAATTGATTAATTAGAAAAAAATTGATTAATTAAAAAAAATAAGTCCCTAAAAATATTTGTAATTCAATTTTAAGATAAAATAATGCAATGTTAAATAAAAATCATGAATTAAAACTCAAATAAAATAAATCTATATCAAACAGTACTATTCATGAAAATAGAATAAAAGAATTATAGTGTGAAGTATAATTTTATAAAAGTTTTGAAAGTATTTTAACCAAACTAGAAAATACATCGAAGGAGATTCCTATAAAAATGTTTTTAAAAGTAAAAAATGTAGAATAGTAAGCAAGAGAGAAAAATAAAAGATATAAATTTTTTTATTTTTACTATTTATAAATGCGCTAATTATCTTTACTATGGAATGAAATGAATTTCTTCTAACAACTATTATTTATAATATCATAAAATATTTGGAATTAAAAAGATTTTTTTGTACAAAAATAGATTTGAAATAAGTAATGATAATCATTGTAAAATAAGTAAAATCTGGATTCCCATATATTTTCTCGCTGATATAGCTGGACCCATGAAAATATGGGTTACAAAACAAACTCTTGTTTGAATGCCTTTGTAGAAAATGTCTACATGTACTGAAATGTTGTATAGTATATGGATAATGTCTACTCAAGAAACAAGAGTATATAATCTTCCAATTTGATACACTAGAAAAAATCTATAGAGGCCTGGTTACCTTTCGAGAAAATGAAAAAGGAAAGATATTTGGAGTTGAATTGGTTAGAGATCCAAAGCCAATCTCAATAAAAAAAGTTTTTGTATGTTGAAGGACAAAAGAACAACTTGATAATTATTTCACAACTTTGAGATGATGGATATTATGATGACTTCCATAACAATTATTTCCCTATTTTGAAAGATAAACTACTTAAATTTAGATCACATTGAACACACAATGTTTATAACTTGGATCTCAATTCCTTTTATAAAAAAAAATTAGCTGCTCAAAAAAATGAGTCCTAGATCAAGCATAGAATACTTGGAAAATTTAATATATTTACATTATATAATTTTTAAAAAAAAATTCTTATTTATAATTTTTATATTATGAAATGTAAACAGTGACCGGTTTTGTGATGCATGTTAAATCATTAAATAACACAAATCATCAATCAAATCAATTATCAATGTTCCTACATCTAAACCACTAGTACATATCCATATTAATTTGTTTGGACTATCAAGGATTGAATGTTTTTATTGAAAATTATATTTTTTTGTTCTATTTTAAAAAAATTCATGATTTACTAATGTTTAGTTTATAAAACTAAAAACTGATGTACTCACTATTTTTGAACGATTTTGTAAAATTTTTCCAAATGAAAAAATATTAAAATAATTTAATTAAGAAGTCATCTTGGTGATGAATTTGAGAATAAATAATTTAAATAATTTTCTCAAATATAGGTATTAAATCCATCATCTCTAAACCAATAACACTTCAACATAATGG
Source organism: Viscum album (assembly GCA_963277665.1). NCBI lineage: Eukaryota > Viridiplantae > Streptophyta > Magnoliopsida > Santalales > Viscaceae > Viscum > Viscum album. The sequence continues at coordinate 677,186,955 of OY728123.1, forward strand.
AATTATTGAATGAAGAAACATAACTATTCAAGAAATGGAAAGGATTATGTTGAATGAATATAGCTTTCCTACCTATTTTTGGGAAGAAGCTATAAACACCACTTGATATATCATGAATCATGTTGTAATAAAACCACTTATTAAAAATAAACCCCATGATGTTTGGAATTATATAAAATTTAAATTAACGTACTTTAATTTATTTGGATGCATAGTATATATCGTCAACATTAAGGAAAACCTAGGTAAATTTAATCCAAAGGGTGTTGAAGGAATATTTCTAGGAAATCCTTCTACTTAAAAATAATATTGAGTGTATAATAAAAAGTCATGTATTTTTTAATAATCTTTTTATTTGATATTTGATGAAACTGACCCTTTTGATAGATGGAAATATCAAAGTGATGGAATTATTGACTATTTTTCCAACACATGGCTTGAAACCACAAAAAATGATTTTAAAAATAAAATAGATGAAATTCAGTCTAGTCCAGAAGAATATGAGACATAATTACCATATAATGTCTTACCAAGACAGTCCATATCCTTAATGGATAGTCCTTTAGAATGTTTTATAATAAATATATTTATCATAGTTATTATTGGAAGAAATTTCACAAATTTAGTTTAATTTTCTACCTTTCTATCACAATTAAAACCTAATTATTTTGAAGAAGCCTTAGATGATGAAAATTATTTAATAGTCATTCATGATGAGATTAATCAATTTAGTAAAAATAATGTTTTGGTACTATTGGATAGACAATCAAATTATCTAGTAATAAGAACCAAATGTGTCTTTAGAAATTAACAGGACAATCAAGGGATTATTTCCACAATCAAAGCTAGTTAGTAGAAAAAGGATAACATCAAGAAGAATGGATGGACAATGATGAAAATTTTTCACCTATTTCCAGTTTAATGTTAATTAGAATCATGTGGGATTATGAAACTCATATAAATTTTATATTATATCAAATTTATGTAAACTCTATCTTTATAAATGGATATTTAATAGAGGATGTTTATAATGAACAACCACTATGTTTTGAAAACCCCAATCTACCAGATTTTGTTTTTAAACATCCTAAAACTCTTTCTGGACTTAAACAATCTATTATTTTATGGAATTAATAATTATGATCAGTTTCATTAGAAAAATTATTTTTGTGGGATTGGCATATCTATCACTTTTTCAGAAAATATTTTTCGCTAATATATTATTAATAAGAATTTATGGTGATGATTTTATTTGTATATTATCAAATAAATATCATTTTAATGATTGTTTATGTCTTAAGAAAATATAATTTTATATGAGTATGATGGGAGAATTAAATTTCATATTAGGATTTAAAATTTATCCAAAATATTATGTAAATTATTTAAATCTAAATTAATACATTATTGATTTACTGAAAATGTTTGGATAATAAGTTAGTAAGATTAACACAACTCCCATGTGTTGTAATGTAAAACTTTATTCTGATTCAGCTATCAAATTTTTTGAAAACAAGTTATACAGAGTTATGATTGGCATTTTACAATATCATATTTCTAGAAGTCCAAACATAATTTTTTCTATATGCTTCTGTGCTATATTTGAGTGGAATCCCAAATAATTCCATCCCACTATTGTTACAAAGTTTTTTTGACATTTAGAAGGAACTATTTTTCAAACTACACATTACCCAAAAAATTATTTTTTTAATATTATTTCATATTCAGTTGGTGATTTTTGAGGATGTGTAAATATAGAAAAAGAATATTATGAACTTTTCACTTCAAAAAAATATTTAGTTTTATGGATGAATAAGAAAAATATTTACTTTCTTTTCCAATAGTTGAGGTAAAATAAATATCATCTCTTAGCTGTGGTACACAAGCCTTGTGGATGAAACACAACTCCCCAAACTTTTGAAGTAATTTAAATAATAGTTCTATTTTTTTTATAATAATAGTGACATTAATATTTCACAAAATCCAATATGTCATTCGAGAACCATGAATATATATATCAGATATAAATTTCTAAGAGATCATGTTTTAGAATGGATATATCATTATAATTTTTAAATAATGAATATCTTCTTTCTAATAATTATATTAACCACTACCTCGTGAATGATTTTATTTTAATAAGGGGTAGTTAGGAAAATTTATTTTTGATTTTATTTTTAGGAATTTATTTAATTAATTTGTCTTTTTATCATGTTATATTATTCAGTTATTATTCCTTGACTTATTTTTTAAATAATAATAAGAATTTAATTTCAATTTTGGAAAATGATATCTTTTCAAAATAATTAATAAATGATTATAATAAATAATCCTCTCAAGAAACAAAACTACATCACCCAAAATACCATAAAAACCTTCCTCCCTATGTGCTCTTACATACCCTAAAGATTTTCATCCATTTCTACATAATGATATCTCATTTCTCTTTTAAAATCCTATAATAAAACAACATTTAACATTAAAATTCTATGAAATGTTTATGATTGGAGATGGAAAACAAAGAAGAAAGAAGAAACATGTTACCTGGAGAAAAAATTATTCAAGCACAATTAATAGTGTTTTTATATCCCAATCACGAAAATATTCTTCAGAAGAACGTTGTATCTTTTCACAGTTTAGAATCGCTTTTTATTGAAGTACAAACCGAGTTTATGTTGGATATTGAAGTAAAATATTTCTTCAGAAATTCTCAGTATATTTTCTGTGATAGAGAGTATCACTTTGTATCATAGATATATTGTAGGGTTTGTAAATATCATATATGGAAATAAATTTCTTTTATTAGTGTCCCCGTGAAGGGGTTTTTCATTTTGGTATTTGGCCAATAAGAAATCAAGATCATAAATTAAAGGATACTATAGAATTTCCCTTCAGTAACACCTAGATAAGAAAAATGTTTGTTTAGGGTCATGATGCTGACTATAAGGTTTTGATCAATTTTATTCATTCAACTATAATTTGACAAACTATTGAAATTGGAAAGACTATTTGTCTTGACTTGTATATGATTTATTTTTCTAATGAGTGATGACAAGATTAATTTCTATCATACAGGTTAAGGTACATGCATCACAATTTCCAAGTGGAGGTGAAGCTCCTTTTTACCCATATGGAAGGATAATATCAATGATTCAATATCAAAAAGGATTCATTAGAGATGTAATGATAAAATCTAAATGTCATCACAACAACATTCTCTATGATGGAACTCTCAAGAAGATAGGTTAATTATGGAGTAAAGTAAAAGGAATGTTGTTACCTATTAGTGTAGAAATCCAACATGTGTCGACTCTTATTACTCAGGGGGAGAAACAAAATATTGGGTCCAGCTACTGAGATCCAAATTCAAAGAGAAGAAGTTGGAGAATCAATAATAGATGATGAATTTAAACCAATGATATTTCGAATCTTATATAATATCTCTGAACCAGAAAATTTAAGAGATTTTCCTCACTCTCTTGATGAAAATATAGAAGAACTAATTGATGGTAACCTTTTCATATAGACTAGAAATAGGGATTAATGTACAGTTCAAGAAACAGAAATTCAAACACCACAATTAGAGGTTACTGTAGTTGGAGATGTATCCCCACTAGAAGGTCATCCAAGTAACATAGAAGGGAAATAATTTCTAAATCAAGAAGAATATTAGATTAAAAAAACTCTTACTGAAGAACAAGTCTATGAAAATTGAAAAGTAAATGGAGAATCTCAACAAGTAGTGGCTAACATTACAAGTTCATAACAGAGTCAATCTATTTAAATTTTAGCTAATTACCTGGAAACGGAATCCTTTGAGCCTACTATGATCAGGAAAGTTTTTGATGTTGAATTTTCATCCTATACTGAGACTAGTAATGAATAATATTTATCCTTGGTTGATAGAGGCCAACCATATCATGTTTATAAAGAAAAATCTTTTGATTCATTGAACAATTGAATTGAAGGGTTTGTTGTTCAATTTTATAATCTAAAAGAAGAAAAATCATGTTTTCATAGTACGTTATAGGCTGAAAGAAAGGATTTGTATGTTTTAAGAAGTTCAATGGTTCCTTGAGATGAATTAGGAACTATTTAGACTTAATTTCATAATCATAGAGAGTGTTCTATTTTAATAATATATTTTTATGCTTTTCGTAGATTAATTTTAGATTATTTTGGAAATATGAAATCATAAATAGTTTGTAAAATATATATTTTATATTTAAAATGGTATTTGGGTAGTCATTTTGATTCATTGAAAAGTAATACCATTCAATCAAAATCATATTCTTCTATGCCACACAATTCTCTAGATTTAATCATAAGGTTTCAAGACATTACTGTTGGGTCGGAGAAAAAGCGAAAAGATGGAAAGAGGGGGGGTGAATTGCCTTTTAAAAAATGATTAACACATTAAAAATCAAAGTAAAGGTGCAGCGGAAATAAAGAGGCAATCACACAAGAAATTGATAACGGAGTTCGGCCAAAACCCGGCCTACGTCTCCGCTCCCAACTCAACCGTTGAGAGATTCCTACCGCTTGCTTTTCAATGGTTTTAGCAAGAAACCCACTAGGCTTTGAGGTAGCACTAGGACCTATTACAGCTTGCTTTTGTGGTTTAGCAAGAACCCACTTGCTTTTGATGGTTTAGCAAGAACCCACTATCCTTCTTACAGGTGAAGGATAGCTCACCTATGTCTCAAGCTATTTAAAGGAAAGCTTGGCAACCTTGTCACACCTTAGTGGTGATTTGAAACCCAAAGAAAAGAGGGGATGAGAAAATTGGGAGTTTGTAGGCACAAACTCAAAGTTAAGCTCAAAATAAATAAAACACGAAAAACCGTGATTGGGAAGACTTGGGCGCCAATTGGATGATGGAGTTGATGTAGCGTGCTTTCCCAAGCTTCTTGAGTGGTGCTCTTGGATGTGGAAATGGATGGAGCACTTGGGGTTCTCTTGGAACAATCCGCCGGAGCTTCGCCAAAATGATCAACAATGTGTCCGGTGGCTTGTGTAACGTTCCGGGGCTTCCTAGGCCTTTATTTATAGGCAAGGAACCTTCAAGTATCCGTTGGAGGGCTTTGGAGCCGTTGGAAAAGGCCTCGGAGCCGTTGGAGGCCAAAAAGGAGTTGACTGGTCAAAGCCAACGGCTAGTTTGACTGGTCTACCGGCTGGCCGGTGCAGGGCCACCGGCTGGCCGGTGCCTTGGCAGAGGAGGAGAATTCTGGTCCAGGCACCACCGGTCGACCGGTGCCAGAGCCACTGGCTGGCCGGTGGTGAGGCAGTAGCAAACCCTGTTCATTCTGGGTGCCACCGGCTGGCCGGTGCTTGGCCACCGGTTGGCCGGTGTGGAGGCAGTGGCTCTGCCTTCTTCCCAGGGTCCACCGGTCGACCGGTGGTGAAGCCACCGGTCGGCCGGTGGACTGATTTTCAGTCCACTTGTGTTCCTTTTCCACTTAAGCTTGCTTGGCCCAATTCCTTGGCCACCTGATTTGATTCCTATCAATCCAAAAACACTTGAAAGAGGATTAGATAAATATGAGGGTGATTGTGATCATGAAAATAAAACCTTGAGGGGTTCGAGAGGTACAACAATCTCCCCCTATTTTGATGATCACAATCACCAAAACAAACAATGAAAAATACTAAAATTGAAAGGAAATGCTTAACCATGATGAAAAGGATTCTCCCCCAATCAATCAAGAAATTTCTCCCCCTTTGTTATTATCAAAATAGAATGGGGAATAAAACTTGATTGAGGGAAAATTTGAAAAACAAGATTTTAAACCAATTGACAATAAAACCAATTGTTGAAAATTTTGAAATGAAAATTGAATAACAGTTTGAATTGAAAGTTTTGAATCAAAAATTGAATTGAAAATTTTGAATTGAAAATTTTGAAACCAAGAGTTGAAATTGAAAGTTTGAATCGAAAATTTTGAAATTACAAAAAAGCTTAAAAGATCCTAACTCCCCCTAGATAAAAACAAAAAGTCACCGGGGAGAGGGATTTTGGAAAGAGATGATTTTAGGCCCGGAGAGACTCGCTAAGAGGGATTTTTCAATCCATACTTGTCTCATGGCGGGTCTTCTCCTATAGAATTAGTCCGAATAAAAAATCGATTTGGGTTGGCCGTACCGGGCATTTTTGCAATTACATTCATAAATAAGGTGCCTGGGTTTTTTGCAATAATTACAAAATTTAAAACTAGAGCTCCCCCTTACAAAAACAGTGGGTGCATGGGAGGAGGAGGCTTTATTGGTATAGCCAAGTCCATTGGTGGTTCTAGATATACGTTGGGAACCTAGGAGATTGTTCAAATTTTGTTCCCCTTGGGTGAAATTGGCTAGGGAATCTTTTAAATCTTTGATGGTTGATTCCATAGAATCAACATTTGGAAAATTTTGGATTTTAAGGGTGAGTTCCTCCTTCTCTTTGAGAAGTTGTTCTTTTTCGGAGGAGAGTTTTTTGAAATTCTTTTTCAAAGCGACAAATTTTGATGAAAGCTCATGAAAACCATTTTCAAGTTGGTCCCTAACATGTTGGAGTTCTTCATAAGACAAATGATTGAAAGAATTTGAAGAACTAGAGGAGGAAGAGGAGGAAGAGGAGGAAGATACCTCATGTTTTTCCATTAGGCATTTTTTACCTTGGTCGCTCGAGGAGAAGGAGGAGAATGAAGAGGTGGAGCTATCACTCCAAGATGCCTTTGAAGCCTTCTTATTCTCCTTCTTGGCCCTTTTCTTGTGAGGTGGGCAAATGGGTACGAATTTTGCATCGGGTTCTAGCTTTCGAGCGGGTTCTTGCTTTTGAGCCATGCAAGTACCTTCATGGGTTAGCTCTAAACATTTCCAAATATCATGTGAAGTAGAGCAAGAAGAAATATGATCAAAAACATTTCTATCAAGACCACAATGAAGAGCGTTCATGGCTTTGCCATCAAGCTCAAAATTCTTTATATCGGTGGGGGTCCATTTAGATTCATCGGGAGAGGAGAGGGAAAATCCTTGCATAACAATTTTAAAAATTGGATAACCAATGCTTTTAAGAAAAGTTGACATGCGGGTTTTCCAAAAAGTATAATCGGCTCCATCAAAGAATGGAGCACGATCCAAATAATGCCCTTCGGGGGATGAAGAGGTTGAAGCGGTAGAAGCCATCAAAATAGGATCTTTAATTTGAAACCGGGTTAGGGAATTATTCAAATACGTCCTCTGATACCAAATGTTGGGTCGGAGAAAAAGCGAAAAGATGGCAAGAGGGGGGGTGAATTGCCTTTTAAAAAATGATTAACACATTAAAAATCAAAGTAAAGGTGCAGCGGAAATAAAGAGGCAATCACACAAGAAATTGATAACGGAGTTCGGCCAAAACCCGGCCTACGTCTCCGCTCCCAACTCAACCGTTGAGAGATTCCTACCGCTTGCTTTTCAATGGTTTTAGCAAGAAACCCACTAGGCTTTGAGGTAGCACTAGGACCTATTACAGCTTGCTTTTGTGGTTTAGCAAGAACCCACTTGCTTTTGATGGTTTAGCAAGAACCCACTATCCTTCTTACAGGTGAAGGATAGCTCACCTATGTCTCAAGCTATTTAAAGGAAAGCTTGGCAACCTTGTCACACCTTAGTGGTGATGTGAAACCCAAAGAAAAGAGGGGATGAGAAAATTGGGAGTTTGTAGGCACAAACTCAAAGTTAAGCTCAAAATAAATAAAACACGAAAAATCGTGATTGGGAAGACTTGGGTGCCAATTGGATGATGGAGTTGATGTAGCGTGCTTTCCCAAGCTTCTTGAGTGGTGCTCTTGGATGTGGAAATGGATGGAGCACTTGGGGTTCTCTTGGAACAATCCGCCGGAGCTTCGCCAAAATGATCAACAATGTGTCCGGTGGCTTGTGTAACGTTCCGGGGCTTCCTAGGCCTTTATTTATAGGCAAGGAACCTTCAAGTATCCATTGGAGGGCTTTGGAGCCGTTGGAAAAGGCCTCGGAGCCGTTGGAGGCCAAAAAGGAGTTGACTGGTCAAAGCCAACGGCTAGTTTGACTGGTCTACCGGCTGGCCGGTGCAGGGCCACCGGCTGGCCGGTGCCTTGGCAGAGGAGGAGAATTCTGGTCCAGGCACCACCGGTCGACCGGTGCCAGCGCCACCGGCTGGCCGGTGGTGAGGCAGTAGCAAACCCTGTTCATTCTGGGTGCCACCGGCTGGCCGGTGCTTGGCCACCGGTTGACCGGTGTGGAGGCAGTGGCTCTGCCTTCTTCCCAGGGTCCACCGGTCGACCGGTGGTGAAGCCACCGGTTGGCCGGTGGACTGATTTTCAGTCCACTTGTGTTCCTTTGCCACTTAAGCTTGCCTGGCCCAATTCCTTGGCCACCTGATTTGATTCCTATCAATCCAAAAACACTTGAAAGAGGATTAGATAAATATGAGGGTGATTGTGATCATGAAAATAAAACCTTGAGGGGTTCGAGAGGTACAACAATTACTACTCTAATGACTAATATTAATGATAGGCTTTAATAAAATTTTGGTAAGAGTGCAACACTAAATGTGTTTTATTACAATCAGAGAGACCTAATGAAAATTTTTACCTCTAGTGAACTTGGAATAAGGCTTATTCTATATTATTTTTGTGATATTATTACTTAGTTTCTTCAAACCGAGTAAAATAATCATGAATTTCTAAAATTCAATCCAACATAATGTTTTTATTAATGCTAGGACTAAATAATTTTGAAAAGACATGTGGATGAAAACCATTCAAAAAGAATATAGGGACATATGGATGAGTTATAGGAAGTGTTTCAGGCTGCTTGAACTTTTCCAGAACCAGACACTTCCTCAAAAAAAATCCTTTCACATTCTTCCATTTCTCAGTTTTTAACCTATATCAATGAAAATTGTTACATGTAATCATAAACACATTTTTTTTAAATTAGTTTTTTTAATACTCTACTTTTAATTTTTATTATTTATGTCCATATCTACTTCTAGAACACATGTTTTATTTTTATTTAATGTAGAATATAACATTAATTTATAATAATGTGAATCACTGAATGTGTTTTAATACATTTTCAAATAGTTTATTTTTTATCTCATAAAAAGGGTGATAAAATTTGGTAAAGAAAAAAAACCTTTTTTCAATTACTCATTTTTATTTTATAATAAGGAAAGTGTATTCTTTATAAGTTAGTAACTATAATCACTGTATCATTTATAAAGAAATTATAGGTGTTTAAAATTCCAATATTTTTTAAGGTATGTTATGGATTCTTTGATCATCAAAAAGGGGAGATTGTTGATAATGTATTGTCTCAGAACTAATTTATTGATAGTAATTATTTTTATGTTAAGAAAATATTGTTTGTTTTACTAATGAAATTACTTAAAGTATTTTCTAGTAATATATTTCTAGATATGATTATCTTATTTATGAGTAATAATATTTTTTACAATATTCTAAACATGTTTAGAATGTATTTTAGAAATATTTACATACCCTACGTATTCAAATGTAACATAATGAATCAACCATATGTATGGATCAAAACTTATTGATCATATACCCTATGCTTTCGAAAAAGAATGATTCATCAAACCTAAGTTAGTATGAAACATGATGTTTTAAAAAACTAAGTGTTTGGATAAACAACCTTGTGTTTGTAAGGAACCATATGATTTAGAAAACAAACATGTGCTAAATCAACCCTACATTTCTAATCAACCGTTCATTTTCAATCCAACATTTGGTATTTTTTTATATGAAGGAACCCTACATTTGAATATTTAATGATGGAGTTTTCATTCCGCAATATTATCCAAGACTTATGAATAGACATTATAAAAGTAAAGATATGACAAAATATATTTTATGTCATATTAAAAGGCTAATATTCATAGTATCAAAACATTCTTATTTAGAAGGGAAGTTAAAACTCTCTTGAATGATTTAAATTTTAATAATATAGTTCTTTCAGGTGATATTCATGGATCTAATCATTCTAATGAAAGATGTGTTTTCTATATATATGGAATCATATTTTCAATATACATAGGATATATATGACTGAATATTTTTTAATATATTATAAATATATAACTACTTTAAAGATCAAGTGACTCTGCTATTTTCAAATGAGGTTACACTTTGATGACAAACATACTTCAACCTCATACTATTGTGTAGCTACTGCTATTTTTATTTCTATTGTTATTGAAGATCATTCAAAACAAAAATATATTTAAATATGTCTATAATTGAATGCATTCATCTTTGAATAAAATTATCCATATTCTATCAATTTTTGATGCAAATGTGATCAATGACCTATCAATTCAATCAAATTAAGCACTTTTTATTTATTGGACATTATGATACTTGAACTCAGATGTGAAAGAGTATCTATTTCTTGAACTATACTATGGAGAAACTAGTTCATGATAAATGAACCAAAAGGATATGTGAATCTTTATTGTAACATATCAACATCATACACTTAGGTTTTTTAATAGTCTTATGATAAGAGTGAATTTCTAGTTAAAATCAACATGCTCATAGAGGGAGTGTGGGTGGAGTGCACTAGGGGATCTTTATGCCCCAAAACACTATAAAAATACATATGTTCTTCTATATTATTCATCTTCTACCAGAATTTATTATAGAAGAGAACACAATATATCTTTATAATTTTTAAATATTTCTAAAATAATGATTCAATTAAGAATATAAAAAGTCATAATTCGACCCACTCATGTGTATATTTTCATTATTTTAAAAAAATAAATTCATCCAATAAAATTAATCAGATGATATCATTATGTTATATCCCTAGTGAATTATAAGAAACATCAATGTATTGTTACATAAATGAATAACAATTTAGAGTAACATTAGAAAACTATATATAAATAATGAAAAATATCATTTATTTTTTTAATAAAATATATTATAAAATGAAATAACATATAAACCAGGGTTGATATAAAAACTAAAAAGGGGATCAAAGAAAAATAGGAGTATCTTCCCACTAAACTCTTCATCCTGTGAGTTTAGAAAAATTAGGGTGCACAACGAAAATGAATAACCTTCCATATCCATTAGAAAGGATATTCAGATTCAAGGACTACTTGATTGACTGTGTTTACATTCACAGTGATCATATATATATGCTCATATGGTTGTTAACCTAATATGTCAGTGTAAAAAAGTACATTCCAATCCTTGTGTGCCCTGACATCATCGCGGAAGCACTCCACACCCTGGAGACTCTGAACTTCTCCTTGTATGATTGTCCCATATCTTTCTCTTAACTCAAGTACTCCAGATAACAGTTTTCATTCCCTACACTGAATTATCCAAGAGAATTTGATATCTTGGTCATTAAATCACCATGTTTCATGGATTTTATCAACGAAAGACTATGAAAATTCATTTTATAACATTTAATTTCCAACACATCATCATTGGAAATCACATGTCATATGGATTGAGATTCTTATTAAGACCCGAACTACAGTAGGGTGAGATAACCCTTTCTATATAGCTTTATTCCTATACACAACTTTATCATCTTGAAGTTTGAAACATCAAAAAAATTTCATAGACCTTGGAAATAAGTTTATATCATCTTTATCATGGAGCGATACTGATATATAGGGGATCTAACCCAAAAAATAGAGGCATATTATCCTTTCAAGAAAGGAGCTTCAATCCATGTGAGACTTAGAAAAACTGCGGCATAAATAGGTATTCTGGAATATCATGAGATATACTCGACATATCTGCACAATCTCGTATTCATGTACTCAAAAATTTAGGTTATTATTTACACCATTCATACACCAACTATCTTGGAAGATCTAGTATACTTGTTATTCCAACCACATACATATTACTTCCATAAATCAACCATAACCGATGGAAAGGATAGTTGGCATCAAGGACACCTTTGGTGACTATGCATACATTCCTATAGACCCTCCTTATGCTCCTATATTAGTAAACTAAATGTAATACCCTACAAAATTCGTATTAAGATTCTCAAGAGCCTTTGAAAGAACAGGGCATAACCCAGCACCTTATGGTGCTTTTGGTTATTCCTGGTATTTCTTCACCATATCTTGTTATCATATATTAGTTTTAAGCTAAAATATCCTAAAATAAATCCATATGAGGTCCAAGATAAAAGAACATAAACTAAAAAACATTAGGTCTAAGATAAAAGGCATTAATAAAAATAAATATTATGTCTGAGATAAAAGACCATAAACTAATGAATCATTAGGACCAATCTAAACACCTTGAACTAATGTAATATCACATATCTGCTAAAAGAACATAAACTAAAGATATATTGGGTCAAGTTAAAGTCCTTAAACTAAAAAAATATAATTTTTGAGCTAAAATTTATTAAACAAAAGCAATATTAGGTCTATGCTACAAGACCTTAAACAAAATAAATATCAGGTCCAAGCTAAAAGACCTTAAGCTAATACCACATAAGGTATGATCTAAATGATCTTAAAATAATGAATATTAGTTATGCGTTAAAATTAATTAAACTAAATCGTTATTAGGTCTGAACTAAAATACAATAAAATAAAAATACATGGGGTCTGAGTTAAGAGAACATAAACTAAAGTAATATCAGGCCCGACCTAAAAGGCCATAAATTAAGGGAATATTGAGTCTTATCAAAAATTCCTTAAAATAATAAAATATATGGTTCGTTCTAAAATACCTTAATCTAAAGAAATATCATGTGTGAGAAAAAAGACCCTAAACTAAAGAAATATGGGGTCCGAGCTAAAATACCATAACTAATGAAACATAAGGTTTGAGATAAAAGAGAATAAACTTGTGAAATATTAGGTCTGAGCTAAAATACCTTGAAGTAAAGAAATATTAGATCTGAGATAAAATAAATAAATCTATAGCAATATTACTTATGAGCTAAAATACATTAGAATAAATCAGAATAGAAATCCTCTCTAAAGGAAGGAGTGCTCTATAGAAGGGGTGGTTAGTGGAATAAGTTGCCCTCCCACCAGATTGGGCTGAGTCAGAGAGAATCTGGTGACATGGTACAATATTTATCCTTCAGAGAGGGTCTAACCTTGACCAAACTCTCTACAGATGTGGTTTTTATGGAATTATACTATCTTTCATCCAATGATATTATATTCACTAGGTTGTGTAGGATGTTAATATAAGATCCTATAGCTATCATCATGTAGGATTAAATCTATTCCACCAGATTTAGAGGCTAGGCTACTTATTTTCAACCATGGTCCATGATTGCATCAAATATGATAATAGGGTCCATGCATATTAGATCCATTACAACTTTTGTTTTCATATACCATTAGTTCTACTATAAACCACTATGTATTCATGATTTTTTTAGTATAGGGGATTGATGTTGTGGTACCACACCCCGCGCAACCAGTTTCTAGTGCAATATCATTCTAACAATAATACATTTTTTCTCCAAGTGGGGATAAATTTTTCAAATAAAGAAATTAAATGCCTAATCCATTATTATTCTCATGACCTCTTTCAGAATTTATCAATTGGGAGTTTCTCATTCCATTATCAAGTAAAATGAAACCAACTTATGTGTTTCTTCATTAAAATAGGTTTACACCAAGTACAACATTTGATTCATCCATATTCCCTTCCACCGTGCACAAAAAAATGGAAAAATTGATGCAATTAAAAAACCGATCTCGGATATTGTATAGGATATTGTGGGATAGAATAAGAAAATTTATCTTCAAAAGATCCTAGACTCCCTATGGGATTATCAGATGACAACATGGAATTCCACCTATACGACCCTATATTTATTGGTGTATGGAATAGAGGCAGTCAAATCCATTAAATTTCAGTTTCCATTGCACCAAATAGCTATCTATGTCCGGAATATTCCAAAATGAATCACATAAGTATGTATTTTAAATCTATAATCCATCGAATATAAAAGGATATAGGCCCTGTATAATTTTGAGAGGCACCTAAATAGAATAGAAATGGAGTTAAACAAGAAGTTTTTTCATACTCCATTCTCTAAGGTGAAATGGTATTGGATCATAGAACACCAATGATACCATAATAAAAGCCATAAAAATTGGAATCCATGTGGGAAGGACTGCATCTCATTCATAAGTTATATTCCAATAGATCATAATATTTGTTCATTATGGAAAAAAGTGATAACACCTACCCCCAACTCCAATATTCTCAATCAGTACATAATGTAAAGGGATCTATAGGTTCTGAACTCTGTGACATAACTAAGAGATAATGTCCATTTTAATTCCTAAACCCTAGTTACCTAGAGTTGGTGCGTCATAAAATAACATTGGCATGATCACAAGGGATAAAATCTCAAAATACTGATCAGTTTAGTAGCTTTGGAAGTATTAGATACATAAATAAGTTTTACATTACATTGTATAATGAAAAACCACAACAACATTGACTCCTTTCAAAACATTCATATTCCTTATACAATCCCTATAGGTACGTCATAATATAATTATTCGCATCCAGGAAAAAATAACACATAGTAAGAGGTGAGATCATGTGCTCAGTAAGGATAACAAAATAAAAGAAACTTTCATAAATAAGAGTCAACATTTAAGGAAATGTATAAGACTAAAACACAATCCTTTTTAACATAAACATCTGAATAAAATGGAAAAGATAAAAAAATAATTCCATTTACTTATTCACATGGATATTCAACTAGTCGAATAATCACATGTAATATCAATAGTAAATTTCATAATGATGGAATTCATAATGCTGGACATCATAACCACATAGTCAAGGCCTCATCCCAAGAAGACAAATAAGATTTTTTCAAGGCCTTGTTCCAAGACACTAGTTTGTCTCATGAGACCTACCGATACCTTGAGGAGCTATAGCAGGCTCCACCCATCACTTACCATGTCCAATACATTCCTTATATGAAAATGTTTAAACATAAAATAAACATTCATATTAAAAATAACATAAAAAATATTAATTCTTTATCCAAAAACCATGAATGGTATAAAAATTACACATCCACAATCAAACATATCACAAAACCTTCAATACAATATGGAATATTGTATCATAATAAATCAACTTCAAACAAGTGTAAAATTCATTAAAGGATGTTGACATAGGTGAAATAAAAACTATTTTAGAAAAATATCTCTTTCTATTTTAAAATCATTTAATAGTCACATAATTATATAAGAAAACATTTAATTTGAAAATATTCTTAAAATATTGGAAGGGAAAAATTGAACGTGTTATAATGGTGGAAAACGGATGTACTTGTCTCTGTATAAGTTAAAAAAACATTCTTTCCTTAATTCATCATAAAGGTCATAAAGTACCTTGTTTAGAAAATGACATAAAAATTCCTTTCAATTTTTTTTATAAAAAGTAATAAAAGGGTATAAATGACTTTAAACCATATTCTATGAAATAGTAAAAAAAATTTGAAATAAATTTATAAGAATCATGGATGCTGATAATAATGTGGTCCTAGTAGATACTCACATATAAATATCCTCAGAAATGTGAAGAGATTGTAGAATTAACCCTTACCTTGTACGTTTCCTTCATCGAGGGTACATTAACCTCATGTATAATAGTTAAATAATTGTTATTAAATTATAAAAGAAATAGGTACCTAAATATGATATCATATATGATCTTCCAATATTGCTTTGTTAATAATATTTTTGTAGTATCATCGTTTCAGGTGTTAACTGAATCATTTTCCTATATATTCTTGGTTATGTAAGCCATGTTTGTTTTGGATAGGATGTGTTTGATTCATATCCAGAATAATATTATCTCCAAACACATTATTTTTAATCATAAAATGGAAATTATTCATAAATGGTTATGATGGGGACTGGATTTTATCACATTCGTGGAGGCGGTAATTCGTAAGTACGCACGAGCGACAATGTCATTCTATTGATGGTGAAATAATATATAATTGGATGTTATATCATATATAAAAAATCATTAAAATGATATATTTATTATTTAAATCAGATATACTCATTATTATACCCATCCGAATAATTAAGTGTTTGAATAACAAACTACGGCACGATGTGGCGACGGTAAGCCGTACGTACGCATGTATGTTGACATGTCATACATAGGATGGATATTATAATGAATATGGTTTTACCATATTTATAATAAAAAATTAGTATGTATAAGGTTCTATAGTATGTATTTTGGTATGTAAAAAACAAAGAAAGAAGAAGTGGAAGAAGAAAATAACTTTGAAAAAAGGTTGTGAAATTATTACCTCTTCTTCGAGTGTTTCATTTTGAGTTGATTAAAAGGGATCCCTAGGTTGAATTTCTGATCAAATTAAGGCAACTAGTCCGAAGTGAGGGTATTTGGGAGGATATTTTGGTAGGTTTTGGATAATAAAAAATGGCTTTTGAGGTGCTATTTTGAGGGAAGGGGCGTACCCTTTTATAAGAGAGGTGAGGGTCACTTTAGGAAAAGCTGGACATATTATTTTATTATACCTTAATATTTGGTTTATAATGGCATAATAATGATATATTTCATGGATAAGGTGGGGATGGGTCGTAAAACACTCAAACAATAGGTTTTATACAGGTTTGGTCAATATAATTACATATCCATTATATTAAACTCTTGGTTAAATAGTTTTAATTTTACCATGTATTCTTGTATTGTTATAATAAATGGTTAATTAAAATAATATAGAAATCCAAGTGAACCTAAAGAGGTTCATTATTAATATATATAACATTATCTATGTCATCTGGATGATCCATATATTTTTTGGTATATTATATGAATAAATAATATAATATTTGTTTTAAAAACCCATTTTTGTCAATTTTGATAGTATTTGGTATTTGGTTTTTGTGAAAGTCATAACAACTTTATCACCTCGAAAAACAATTATTTAATTAACCATAACATGTAATATAAATTTATAAAGTTATTTTAATTAATTATAAGTATCGATTTACATTTATTTGGATATTTATAACATCAACGATTTTAATCATTCATTAATAAGTTAACTACTACAACATCATTGTATCGTATATAAATTTAATTATTTAATGTCTAAAATTTATAAATAAAATATCATTATGTAGGAACATATTTATCTTTCTAATGAATATATATAGTCAAATTTAATCTATGTATAACCCTATATTAAAAATCTTTTAGTTATTAAATATTGAATTTAACCTTTTTAACACTTCTTGAAATAAAATAATAATAAATGTCCTAATATAATACTAGTGGACCAAAAGGATAATATTTTATTCCTGAGGATGATTTTTGTTGAAACACACTTATCCAATAGAATTAGGACATGTGTTAGGGTAATTAGAATATCATTTTTACCTTTAATTACCCTATTTACTTTTAACCTTGGTAAATAAAAGTCAGAAGTTACTATTCACCAAAAATTATTTTCATCTTATAGAACCACATTTTAACTACTTATGTCAACTGGGTCTCTCGGATTTTTGAAATTCAATTCACAGAATCTATAAAATTACGATTTGTGCAAATTTTCAATACACCTAAAAGGTGGGTAAAAGATGGTAAAAAGTTCAATAAAATTTTATATATCTAATATTATTATAAAATGACTTCAATGAATTAAATTGAACATATATAGGTATTATTTATCTATTTTTACCTAATATAAATTTAAATTAAATACCTAATTATTTAAATAAAATATCTCTTTGAAACAATAACATAGTGTTTTTCACTATTCATCAAAAAATGAAATTTTTCAGAAAAATGCCAAAAATTCAACCAAAGCTATTTTTGATAATCTGAATCCAAAAATGAAGTTCATTTTGAAAAATAAAATTTTAAAAATTTTAAAAATGGGATATTAATATTCATAATGGGTAGTTTGATTTGTCATGGTTTGTTAAAACTCCAAGTTGTATACAACACAAGCTATTGTATTATTCAAAGGGAAACGTACCGTTGAAGCTTGGTGTGTTACATTCTCCCCTCCTTCAAATAATTATGTCCTCAGAATTTCTATAATATTACTGCATAAAAATATTCAAGTGGTTCTTCATCATAAGTTCCTCAAGTTCCCACATTGCCTCATCCATCTTATGATTTCTCCATCAAACTTTTACCAGAAGTGTCATCCAGTTTCTCAATAGATGTTCTATAGTATCAAGAATTATGATAGGATCTTGACAATAGGAATGGTCGGGTTCCAGTTTTATTTCGTCATAGGTGATTACATGTGTTGGGTCATACATGTATTTTCTCAACAGTGATATGTGGAAAACATCATGAACTTTGGAGAGACTTGGCGGAATTTCCAAATGATAAGATACAACTCTAATTCATTATAGAATTTCAAAAGTTCTAATGTACCTGGGACTTAATTTACCCTTCTAACTGAATCGTATAACACGCTTCCACAGAGATGCCATCAAGAATACATGATCTCCTACTTGAAATTCCAAATCATTCTTTCAGTTATCAGCGTATCTCAATTTCCTACTTTGAGCTGCATTGATGTGGGTTTGGATAATCGTCACATTTTCTATTATTTCCTCAAAATTTTCTAGGCCTATGAGTTTGCTTTCACCAACATCATCCCAACAAGTTGTTGTGCGAAATATCTTTCCATATAACGCATCATATGGTGCCATCTGAATACCTAATGGAAGCTATTATTACTGGAAAATTATACCAGAGGTAAATATTGATCCCAAATACCTTGAAAGTCAAGTGATCCAGATCTCAACATATCTTCCAAGGTTGAATAGTTCATTTTTATTGTCCATCTGTTTGAGGGGGGTAGGCAGTGCTCAAACGATATTCAGTATCCAAGGCCTCCTTAAGACATGTCTGGAATATTGATTTATAACAGGGATCACGATCAGAAACAATCGATTGGGGTACTCAATGATGTCTAAGAACTTCATTAATATATAGACTTTCTAAATGTTTCAGTGGTAAATCCTCTATTATAGCAAGAAAATGTGCTAACTTTGTAAGACGATAAAAAATGACCCTTATTTCATCATTACTTCTAAGAGTCTTTAGTAGTCACATGACAATGTCCATCGTAATATCATACAATTTCCTCTCAGGTATGAGAAAAGGTATCATGACTCCTCTAGGATGATTTTTTCCTACTTTCACGTGTTGTCAAACCATACATCTTGACACATAATCAGAAATCTCTCTCTTCATGTGGTCCCACAAAAAATGTTCCTTCAAATATCTATACATCTTAGAGAAAAAAGGGTGTGTAGAGAAATTAGATCTATGAGCAAAATCCAAAAATTCACTTTTTAGATTAGGTATGTCAGGAACACGAAGTCTCTTCCCAAATTTAAAAATCCCATCTTCATATATGAAGTCGACCAATCTCCCATCGCTAATATTTTTAATTTTCTTTTGAAACTCTTCATCATCAGTATGAGAACTTTTTATCCTTTCTAGTTGAAGTGCACTGTGTTGCATTTGTTGTCAATAAGGCATGAAGTTGTCTTGGAATGAATGGATGTCAAGGAGTCAAGATGTGAATGTCAAAGGATGTGATGGTGATGGTGATGAAGGAGAATGGCCATGGTACTAAGATGCATGTCACTTAGGAGATTCACTAAGTGACATAGGATGTTGTGGTTGAAACATTCTCTATGAACATCTGACGATTGTAGAGCTGTTCTTAAAGTTCCAAGAACATGTATCCTGATGATACAATGTCACAACATTGTTTGAAGACCATGCATTGTAGTGACAATGCATGAGGAGTTGAAATTGATCCATCCATAAGTTGTAAGTGGATGAAGTGGTTTAATGAAGTCCATGCACTATCACTTAGTGCATGTGAATCAGAAGAAGATCCAATTGATCTCTGATTAGATCATTGAAGGAGATTGAAGAATTATTTGATTCAGGAGTTCGATTGATGAAGAAGAACCTTCAGGAATTTCACTCCTAAGTGAAGATTAAATGTTTAAGAGGAATGGAGGAATTCTGAAGAAGAAGAGAATAGAAGAAAAGAAGAGGAAGAATGGCTTGGAGTGGCACTTGGCATGTTACACATGGTCACTTTGGTTAACAAAGGACTTAGTGTTTTTGTTGCAAAAAAATAAGGCCACCAAGGAGGCCAGCCGAGGGTCATCACCCAAGGCACTTGTGGGACTCAAGGTCACCACGCCCATGGGGAACCCTCAAGGACAGGGCAGCAACCTTGAGGCAGGACGCACCCAAGGACACCGCATGGGCGCCTGGGGCACGCCCGGAGGAGCGCAGAGGGGCCGTGTATAAGCCCCGAGGGCACGCGGTGGTGAAACCCGCGCACCCGGAGTGCATAGTGGGCGCTAGGAGCGCGCCCGCAGGAGCATAGTGGGCGCAGAGCGCGCCTGCATAGAGAACCCGGTGCGGGGCGGCACCGGGAGGGGAGAAGTTCAACTGGCGTGTGGTGGAGAGCGCCAGGGTAATTAACCGCGTCAAAATCGCGGGCAGTTTCGATGTGGGACGCGCATTTTTCACCGGGATTGAATCTGAGCTGCTCGATTGATCGCGCGGATGATCTAAGCCGCACAACTGATCCGCGGCGAGGCAACCGGATCGCGGCCGTCCGATGTATCTCCATCGCCTGATCCGACGGTCGTGGCTCGTCATCCACCTCGAGCTCGAGCCGAAGCCTCCCGCGAAGCCGCCGCTGAACCAGAGCCTCCCCGAAGACAAAATTCGAGTTCCCGGCCACCATTTTCGAAGCCGAAGGCTCCCTCGTGCTCGTCTGGCCACACTGAACTCATGCATGCATTAAAATGTTGCATGCATGCATCGAGAAAGAATTCGGACTTCAGCCGAGGCAAATGGAGTTGTCGAGGCCACGTGGAGAGCATGCTGTGCATGCATAAGCCTAAACGAAGGCCGTGCATGCGTTCTAAGTCGCATGCACGTGGAGGAAACCGAAGGAAAAGAAAAGGAAACCCGCGTTGAAACATAGTATAAAAATCAAGATTTGAAGATTTTAAAGAACCGAAAACTTTGGGATTTTGATGTTAAATCACGCGGAGGATTTGAAGCCTTCCTCGCCTATAAAAAGAGGACCCGAGGCATGAATATGCTTGCTGATCCTTTTTTGAAAATCAGAAGACCCGTGAGTGCCTCTGCCTCGCGAAGAAAGAAGCCACCATGCAAAACATTGCGCGGCTGTTGTCCCGAAGCCACCCGAGGCTTTGAAGTGTTCCCTGCGCGCCTACTCCCTTGCGCGATAGGAAGAACCCGAGGCCGCATCCTTGCGCGCCCAAGGTTGCATCCCTCTCTGCCCACGGACTTGCGTGGCAGGAGGTGTTTGTGCGGCCGCTTGTGCTCTTGCACCTGCGCGCCCGAGGTGTTGCACTTTGCACACCCGAGGTCTTGCGCGGCCCTTGTGCACCCAAGTGCTTGCGCGGCTTGGTGCCTTGCGCAGAAGGCAGTAAAGGCCACCACATCTAGTGTGTGTGTGCCAAGTGGAGAAGAAGGCCCTACGGCTGGTGGGTGAAAAACAGGAGGAAGGCCGAGGCCTTAGTGCCTTGTGTGCAAAGTGAACAAGAGTTGGCCGTAGCCTTGTGTGTGTGCAAGAAGAGAAGGAAGGTCGTGGCCGTGTGTGTGCATAAGGAGGAAGACCACACTATTTGTGTGTGTGCAATTCAAGTGAAGGCCGAGACTTGCATGCCTTGTGTGCATAGTGAAGATAAGACCCTATGGTTTTGGTGTGTGCAAGGAGAACCCAAGGCTTGAAACCTTGTGTATGCAAATTGAAGAACATTCCTTGAGTGTGTGTGTGCAAACAAGAAGAAGTAGGCCGAACCTAGGTGTGCACTAAAAGTGAACAAACTTAGAAGAAGTTGAAAGGATGACATCCACACTAAAGTAGAACACACTCTAAGTGTGTAAACAAATTGGACAAAGTGTGTGAAGAAGTGAGAAGCTGGTGTGTGCTTAAAGATACTACACCCTTTGAGGGTTTACTGCACCAAGAAGAGAAAGAGGAGAGTGCATGCATGCATGCATGCACGTGCACACGTGAACAGTGCTAAATCAGTGGTGTGCATCTGAGGAGTCCAAGACATGAAGATCTTGAAGAAATTGAGAAGGCCATGCAGTCAGTGCATGAAGTTGATGTGAAGTTGAGACTGAGCCAGACTGAAGTGAAATATATTGTTTGTCTGAGTTTGCAGTAGATTGAGAAGAGCCTGATCAACCACAAGTGATCAGAAGAGAAGAGCAAGGCCAGCAGTCTTTATCCCAGACTGCTGAAGTTACTTGAAGAAGCTTAATGTGAAGAAGAGCTACTCGTGTGACTCGAGGAGCCAGGAGAAGACCCTGTGGGACTCAGGGAGAAGAAGTCTTCAGTGGGATTCTGGAGCAGGCCAGTGGGACTCTGGTAACACTGTGGGACGCAGTATAAAGACCCTCCTGTGGGACTCAGGAGAGATACGGTGGGAAGCTGTATCGACCATTGTAATACTAACAGATTATAATGGGAGAATCCATGCTTGGAGAGCATGGCAAGGATGTAGGCCTTTGGTGCCGAACCTTGTAAATCCTTGTGTCCTGTTCCTTTTCATTACTGCATTATCCGGGAAAGGTTGAGAGATACAAGAAGAGTGGATCGAGGCTTTAACCAGCCATAGAGGTTTAATTGATAAGGAATCAATTAGTAAAAGGTTTTAAAGGATCACTGATTCACCCCCTCCCCCTCTCAGTGATCACACTGATCTGGGCACTTCAATTGGTATCAGAGGGAGGTTACCTCTAAAAGATCCAAGGGAGTCTTTATGAAGTGCAGATTTGAGGAAATGAGTGACCAGCCTCAAATGGAGATATCTGCCAAGACTCAGAAAAATAGAAAGAAGAAACAGGCCAAGAAGATGAAGAAAGCCTGTCCTAGCTGTGATGAAGTTGGAACAATGAAAGATCTTCAAAGTGAAATCGAATATCTTCAGAAGACAGTCCCCAAGGAAGTGGCAATGTGTATAGCTACAGGCATCCTTGATCTTCAAGAAGAAAAATCACAGTTAGAAGAAGAAGCCAATGCAATGGAAGATCAATTGGAAAAAAGGGTTGGCATAACCAACACTCTCAGAAAGCTGGTGAAGGCCAAAGATGAAACTGTTTCCCTTTGCAATGAAAGATATGAAGATACCTATGAAGAATTGCAAAGGAGCTCTTCTGAGAAAGAAATATTTTTGATAATGATCAAAGATGTTTTCCGTGCACTGGAAAAGAGACACAAATTGTCAATGGTTGTCAGAGATGCTCAACTAAAAGACAAAGTCAAAATGGTGAAGGATCTTGACAATTCATTGCAAGAATTGAAGAAGGTGCATGAAGACCAGATGAAAGAGCTGAAAGAAAATTGGGAAGGAAGGATAAGAACTATTGAGGATGAGAAGAACTCCCTCAATATGAAATGCTTAGAACTGGAGGTGATATTGAAAAATCAGCAATCACCCAAAGTCCAAGCCTCCCAGACAGCTGGAAGAAGAAATGTTGCCACTCAAGTGAGCTTTGTGAAGGATGATTCTAAAAGAAATACATCCTCTAATAAAAGGGCAACATCTTCTAGAAAGAAGGTACCATCCATACCATCTTGTAATGATACTTCTAAGTGTGTTTCCACAAAAAGTGCAGGATGGAAGAATAATTCCAAACAAATATGGATGAAGACAGTAAAGAAGCAGAGATCTCCAGAAACAGCACAACAGGTCAAGAAAAGTACCCTACAACCAGAAGGACTGAAGAGGTCAAGATTCTTGGGACAATGCTGGTGTTGTAACAAGTATGGGCATTGTGAAAAGGATTGTTGGTACAATCCACTGAATGCCAAAGCACAGAGGAAGCCCATGCCAAGGGGGAGCAAGCCAGAAGGAAAGAAGCAACATCCACAGGTCCAGAGACATCTGTTTACTGCTAACAGATTTGGATTACTTGACAACATCTGGGATGTTTGAAAAAGTGGTCAAAGAGATACATTTCAATCTCCAACTGTATCCAGAGCTAAAGAGGAGAGAAGATCACTGAACCTGGCTAAGAGAGAGACCTTGGGAAGCAAGCAGAAGAAAGTGGAAGATGCTCCCAAGAAGATTTTGAAGAATGAAGAGAAGTCCTTGGAGTCTAAATCCAAGAAGGGTGATGCATCCAGAAGGACCACCAAGAAGAAATGCTTCTACTGTGGAAAGAAAGGACATATCATGGATCTTTGTAAAGAAGCCATGAAATTCAATAGAGGCAGACTGGACTCAAAAAGACAATCAATCCAGAAGAATAAGGGATTGATTGAAAACAAGTTGCCTAAGAGAGGTAGCTTGACAGCATCAAAGGAACCATGTGAAACTTCCAGAACTGAGGCCACACTTCCAAATGACTCTTTAGTCATATGGCCAAATCAGTTGCAACTTGCCAAAGATCTCCAGAGAGCTGAAGATGAAGTTCTGGCAATTGCTAAGGCAAAAAGGAAGAAGAAGATTTCACATGAAGATGTATTGAGATCCCCACTAGCACAAACATCATTGAAGATCAAATGTGCAAGTGTGAAGACTGGTGAAAATGGGACATCTCGGTTGAGAGAATCTTCTCAACCTTGTTGTTCACATTAATGAACCAAGGAGGTTCCATCTTATTCCCTTATACTATTGGTATTTACATGTGCTGACATTACAGGGAATTGAAGATGATGATCATTCTCAACTGGAGGATGGTTTGGAAAGAATGAAGTGCACCCCTTGAGGGGGAGCAAATCTGAAGAAGATGATGTTCTGAGATTAATATCATCTTAAGAAAATGAATGAAAGGGGGAGATTTATCTTTGCACCTGAACTTTCTAATGAGTTTTGTGAAGTATGTGCAGGATTTAGCAATTCATTGTTATATCTGGAAATATTTCAAGCCCCTTGAAGCATGATCTCACATGTGTAGAGAATTGTGGACAGCATTGAGTTCCTTGGTTACATCACTCTTGTTTTCTACACCGGGTTAGCCCAAGTAGACTTAGAGTTGATCTACTAAAGGTTCTTTGCTAAAGAAGAACATGTGACATCATCCCTCTCTCAGTGTTTTTCAAGAAAATACTTTTCAAAGGGAGGAAGAGATTTTTGAAAAAAAAACCACACCACACCTTTGCATTTGATTGCCAATAAGGGGGAGAAATATTGGCACACATATTGACCCATTCATATGTGCTGAAGGAGTGTATTGACAACAAATACAAAGGGGGAGATTGAAGTGCACTGTGTTGCATTTGTTGTCAATAAGGCATGAAGTTGTCTTGGAATGAATGGATGTCAAGGAATCAAGATGTGAATGTCAAAGGATGTGATGGTGATGGTGATGAAGGAGAATGGCCATGGTACTAAGATGCATGTCACTTAGGAGATTCACTATGTGACATAGGATGTTGTGGTTGAAACATTCTCTATGAACATCTTCCGATTGTTGAGCTGTTCTTAAAGTTACAAGAACTTGTATCCTAATGATACAATGTCACAACATTGTTTGAAGACCATGCATTGTAGTGACAATGCATGAGGAGTTGAAAGTGATCCATCCATAAGTTGTAAGTGGATGAAGTGGTTTAATGAAGTCCATGCACTATCACTTAGTGCATGTGAATCAGAAGAAGATCCAATTGATCTCTGATTAGATCATTGAAGAAGATTGAAGAATTATTTGATTCAGGAGTTCGATTGATGAAGAAGAACCTTCAGGAATTTCACTCCTAAGTGAAGATTAAATGTTTAAGAGGAATGGAGGAATTCTGAAGAAGAAGAGAATAGAAGAAAAGAAGAGGAAGAATGGCTTGGAGTGTCACTTGGCATGTTACACTTGGTCACTTTGTTTAACAAAGGACATAGTGTTTTTGTGGCAAAAAAATAAGGCCACCAAGGAGGCTAGCCGAGGGTCATCACCCAAGGCACTTGTGGGACTCAAGGTCACCACGCCCATGGGGAACCCTCAAGGCCAGGGCAGAAACCTTGAGGCAGGACACACCCAAGGACACCGCATGGGCGCCTGGGGCACACTCGGAGGAGCGCAGAGGGGCCGTGTATAAGCCCCGAGGGCACGCGGTGGTGAAACCCGCGCACCCGGAGTGCATAGTGGGCGCTAGGAGCGCGCCCGCAGGAGCAGAGTGGGCGCAGAGCGCGCCCGCAGAGAGAACCCGGTGCGGGGCGGCACCGGGAGGGGAGAAGTTAAACTGGCGTGTGGTGGAGAGCGCCAGGGTCATTAATCGCGTGAAAATCACGGGCCGTTTCGATGTGGGACGCGCATTTTTCACTGGGATTGAATCTGAGCCGCTCGATTGATCGCGCGGACGATCTAAGACGCACATCTGATCCGCGGCGAGGCAACCAGATCGCGGTCGTCCGATGTATCTCCATCGCCTGATCCGACGGTCGTGGCTCGTCTTCCACCTCGAGCTCGAGCCGAAGCCTCCCGCGAAGCCGCTGCTGAACCAGAGCCTCCCCGAAGACAAAATTCGAGTTCCCGGCCACCATTTTCGAAGCCGAAGGCTCCCTCGTGCTCGTTTGGACACACTGAACTCATGCATGCATTAAAATGTTGCATGCATGCATCGAGAAAGAATTCGGACTTCAGCCGAGGCAAACGGAGTTGCGGAGGCCACGTGGAGAGCATGTTGTGCATGCATAAGCCTAAACGAAGGCCGTGCATGCATTCTAAGTCGCATGCACGTGGAGGAAACCGAAGGAAAAGAAAAGGAAACCCGCGTTGAAACAGAGTATAAAAATCAAGATTTGAAGATTTTAAAGAATCGAAAACTTCGGGATTTTGAAGTTAAATCACGAGAAGGATTTGAAGCCTTCCTCGCCTATAAAAAGAAGACCCGAGGCATGAATATGCTTTCTGATCCTTTCTTGAAAATCAGAGGACCCGTGAGTGCCTCTGCCTCGCGAAGAAAGAAGCCACCGCGCAAAACATTGTGCGGCTGTTGTCCCGAAGCCACCCGAGGCTTTGAAGTGTTCCCTGCGCGCCTACTCCCTTGCGCGACAGGATGAACCCGAGGCCGCATCCTTGCGCACCCGAGGTTGCTTCCCTCTCTGCCCGCGGACTTGCGTGGCAGGAGGTGTTTGCGCGGCCGCTTGTGCTCTTGCACCTGCGCGCCCGAGGTGTTGCACTTTGCACACCCGAGGTCTTGTGCGGCCCTTGTGCACCCAAGTGCTTGCGCGGCTTGGTGCCTTGCGCGGAAGGCAGTAAAGGCCACCACATCTAGTGTGTGTGTGCCAAGTGGAGAAGAAGGCCCTACGGCTGGTGGGTGCAAAACAGGAGGAAGGCCGAGGCGTTAGTGCCTTGTGTGCAAAGTGAACAAGAGTTGGCCGTAGCCTTGTGTGTGTGCAAGAAGAGAAGGAAGGCCGTGGCCGTGTGTGTGCATAAGGAGGAAGACCACACTATTTGTGTGTGTGCAATTCAAGTGAAGGCCGAGACTTGCATGCCTTGTGTGCATAGTGAAGATAAGACCCTATGGTTTTGGTGTGTGCAAGGAGAACCCAAGGCTTGAAACCTTGTGTATGCAAATTGAAGAACATGCCTTGAGTGTGTGTGTGCAAACAAGAAGAAGTAGGCCGAACCTATGTGTGCACTAAAAGTGAACACACTTAGAAGAAGTTGAAAGGAGGACATCCACACTAAAGTAGAACACACTCTAAGTGTGTAAACAAATTGGACAAAGTGTGTGAAGAAGTGAGAAGCTGGTGTGTGCTTAAAGATACTACACCCTTTGAGGGTTTACTGCACCAAGAAGAGAAAGAGGAGAGTGGATGCATGCATGCATGCACGTGCACAGGTGAACAGTGCTAAATCAGTGGTGTGCATCTGAGGAGTCCAAGACTTGAAGATCTTGAAGAAATTGAGAAGGCCATGCAGTCAGTGCATGAAGTTGATGTGAAGTTGAGACTGAGCCAGACTGAAGTGAAAGATATTGTTTGTCTGAGTTTGCAGTAGATTGAGAAGAGCCTGATCAACCACAAGTGATCAGAAGAGAAGAGCAAGGCCAGCAGTCTTTATCCCAGACTTCTGAAGTTACTTGAAGAAGCTTAAAGTGAAGAAGAGCTACTCGTGTGACTCGAGGAGCCAGGATAAGACCCTGTGGGACTCAGGGAGAAGAAGTCTTCTGTGGGATTCTGGAGCAGGCCAGTGGGACTCTGGTAACACTGTGGGACGCAGTATAAAGACCCTCCTGTGGGACTCAGGAGAGATACGGTGCGAAGCTGTATCGACCATTGTAATACTAACAGATTATAATGGGAGAATCCATGCTTGGAGAGCATGGCAAGGATGTAGGCCTTTGGTGCCGAACCTTGTAAATCCTTGTGTCCTATGCCTTTTCATTACTGCATTATCCGGGAAAGGTTGAGAGATACAAGAAGAGTGGATCGAGGCTTTAACCAGCCATAGAGGTTTAATTGATAAGGAATCAATTAGTAAAAAGTTTTAAAGGATCACTGATTCACCCCCTCCCCCTCTCAGTGATCACACTGATCTGGGCACTTCACTAGTAATTATGGTTTAGCAACAATTTGAAGAAGTATAGATGTTTCACCTTCCATGATTATCCCCATATCCATATTTAATAGATCCATGAACATAATATCCCTTTTAACTCTCATCTTGTTCAAAACTTCATGACCATTTCTGCTCAAAGCATCTTCCACATTATTTTCCTTCCCTCGGGTGGTATTTTATAGCGCAATCATAATCCTTGAGCAGGTAGTGTCGTCGCCTTTTCCTCATGTTGAGTTTGTTTTGTGAGAAAATATACTTCATGCTCTTGTGATTGGTATATATCTCACATTTTCACCAAAAAGATAGTTTCTCCAAATCATCAATGAAAAGATTATAGCTTCCAACTCAACCTCATGAGTGGGATAGTTTTGTTCATTAGTTTTTAACTATAGTGATTCATAGGCAATAAATCTATCATTCTTCATAAGGACACAACAAAGTAAATTCTTTGATGCATCACTATAAATAAAAATCTCATCATTACATGATGGTTGAGTCATGGTAGGAGAAATGACTAATATTATCTTCAATTATTCAAAATATTCTTTACATTCATTTGTCAAATAAAATTTTACCCCTTTACGTGTGATCTTGGTTAATGTTTTTGCCAATCAGGAAATATTCTAGACGAAATGCCGATAATAACCTGCTAAACTAATAAAAATGTGTTCCTCATTTATACTACTCAGTGCTGGATATTCATGGATTTCCTTGTTCTTTGAAGGATCGACAGAGATTCCACCCTTATAGACAATATTTCTAAGAAAAGAAATTTCTTGAAGCCAGAATTCACACTTGCTAAACATCGAATATAATTTATTTCTATAAGGGTTTTCAAAATAGTACACATTTTATTTTCATGATCATCGTAGCTTATTGAGTATCCCATGATATCATCGATAAATACTACTACAAAGTCATCACGATATTCCATGGAATCTCTATTCATTACATATATGAAAATAGACGGTGCATTAGTCAGTCCAAAAGGTATTACTGTAAACTCGTAATGCTCGTACCTAGTTCAAAATGTTGTTTTTGGAATATCTTCCTTCTTTAAACACAAATAATGATATCCATAGAAGGTTAATCTTTGAAAAATATTGATCTCCATGAATTTGGTTGAATAAATCATAAATGTGAGGTCCAGAATACTTGTTATTTATTATTATAGGATTTATATCCCTTTAGTCAATGCACAACCTCATAGATCCATCTTTCCTATTAACAAAAAGAATATGGTCTCCCCAAGGAGAAAAACTAGGGAGAATAAATCCATTTATACTCAATTCATCAAGATGTTTCTTTATTTCCATTAATTCCATAGTGTGAATTATATAAGGGTTCTGTGATATGGGTCTTGAACCAGGAATTAAATCAATGGATGTCTCAATTTCTTGTTCTGGAGGATGTCCACATAAATCCTCTAGAAACACGTCAACATATTCTTGTACAATAGTTACGTCCTCTATTCAAACAATAATTTCCTCACCCCTGGTTATTTCATTCTCTTCCTCCCTAATAATTGAATTTAGTAGAGCTACTGGGGGTGGATCTAGATAATAATCAGGTGGGTACATTTCTTCTCTAAAGATGAGGTACTCCTTATCATCATCGAAAATTGTAACCTCATTCTTATTATAATAAATTTTCGTATCATGATTTGAAAGCCAGTCCATATTGAGGATTATATCAAAAGCGATAATGGGTATGAAGATGAGATCAGTAGATAAAGAACATTTATATGCCCTAATGGGAACTGATTCACAAAAAGTTGTTGTAATGATACTTCCATTAAGTGTTTTGACTGACCACACTCTTTTTATATAAAATTGGAAATATATAATTTTCCTAGAAATCTACGAAGATATGAAAGAATGCGATGATCCAGAATCAAATAAAGAATTGTATAAAAGGAAACCATTAAATTACCTACCACCACATCTTTAGGATCTTCAACCTCAGCAGTAGTGATTGCATACGCTTGGCCTTTCTCTCTCGGCCTTTTCTGTGATAAGTTTTTTTGGCTCTTAGGACATTCATTTGAATAATGCCCCATTTTTATACAATTTTAGCATTAAACATTAATAACCTGTTTCTTTCCCTTACAATCACGAGCTTAGTGGCCTTTTTCACCACACTTTTAATAGACTCCCATTCCCTTCAGGAAAGTACCAGGTTATTTCTTCCCACATTTACTGTAGGATGGATATTCATCATTTCCCTTCTTCCCCTTATTTCAATTTCCAAAGTGTTCATCAAATCTCTTATTCTCTTTCTTTGTATTAAAGTCTTAAGACTTAGATAATTCCTTTTTTGTTTTGATAGCACATGTTACAATATCTTCATACAATGAGAAGGATTGTGAAACTAGTGCTTGACGGGGAAATGGTTTAAACTAATTAAAGAATCGATCAATTTTACTCCTTGGGTTACATATATAATCTGTTGTATGCCTTGATAACCTTGTATAGTTAGCGTCATACTTTGCGACATTGTCATCTTCTTTTTTCCTCAGACTTAGAAATTGTCTTTCCATATTCGCTCGATGGTCATGAGGAAATTACTTTTCTAAGAACAGATCTTTAAACTCTTTCCATTCCATATTTTATACTTATTTATCTTCCTTTGTGTTTTGAATTAACAACCACTATTAATCTGCATCTCTTGTGAGGTAATAAACTACCATGACCACTTTTTCCCTTTTTCTACTCTCTAAAGCATGTAATATTTTATATAATAAATATATCCATTGCTCAGATACAAAGGAATT
Source organism: Viscum album (assembly GCA_963277665.1). Lineage (NCBI taxonomy): Eukaryota > Viridiplantae > Streptophyta > Magnoliopsida > Santalales > Viscaceae > Viscum > Viscum album. Next base: position 677,218,323 of record OY728123.1, read on the forward strand.
TGTAGTCCCATTGAATGTTGGTGGTTTTTTCCTCATGAATCGGTCTAAGACTGATCCTCCGCGTTGTGGATCAGGGTTCTCCAGACATGTAAGGTTATTATTCATAACCTGAGTGAGTTGTCCTAGTATGGTGATAATCTTATCAACACCAGTGGCATAACCAGCTCCAATATAATTATCCTGAGTAGGAGGGAAATATATACATGGATTACATGCACTGATACAGTTTCCATTCCTTCCATTAGGTTCCATTTATAGAAAATGGCATGCACTAGATTAGTTTATGAATCGTAATACATAATTACAAACTAGTAAAACACTTAACATAATTTGAACAGTTCATGGATATAATCCATAATCATAAAAATGTTTTCTTTGAGGAGGTATATACTCATAAATCTATCATAATGTTTTTTTAAGAAATGTGAATTATCCTAAATATTTCCATCCGAAGAGTCGTAACCAAGAGTGCAACAAGGCCCATTGTTGTGCGCCAGGATACACGGGGATAAGCCCAAAACTCCTTGTTAGATTTTTCACTCCTAGGTTCATCTGTGCTTGACCCACCTCTACCTTCTTGTATCATGACAGGGATGTATTTCTTGGAAAATACACAAAATCTTAAATTTCCAAAACTCTAAGAAGTTATTCTATACTAATCCTCAAATTCTATCTTAGGGTAATGTTATCTAATCAGTGTTTTTCTAAATCTAGTTTCTAAGGATTGTACTAAACATCCATTCATACCAACGGTAACACCCTGACCCCATTTACCCAGATTCATTGCATTATTACATAACATTGGCACGATCACAATGGATAAAAATCTCGAAAGACCGATCCGTTTAGTGGCCTAGGATGTACTAGATATATACATAAGTTTTGTATTACATTCTAAAATAAAAAAGAAAAACAAAATTGTATCCATTGAACACATTAATATCCGTTAGAATATCCCTTCAAGTCATTCATAATATACTTCTTTTCATACTGGAAAAAATAAAACATATAAAAGGTTGAGCTCAGGTGCTCAGTAAGGATAATAATATGGTAGAAACTTTCATAAATAATCATTAACAATTAAGAAAATGTTTAAGACTAAAACATAATCCTTTTAGACATAATGTTTAGCATAAAATGTAAAATATAAAAAAAAGTAATTCCATATACTTATTCAATGGAAATTCTACTAGATGAATAATCACATGTAATATCAATTGCCAATTTCACAATGATGGAATGCATAATGCCGAACATCATAACCACATAGTCAAGGATTCATGCCATGACTAAAAATAAGATTTTTTCAAGGTATTCTACCAAGACACTAGTTTGTCTCATGAGACCTACCGATACATCGAGGAGCTATATTGGGCTCCACATATCACTTACTAGGTCTAATACATTCCTAATATGAAAATGTTGAAACATAACATAAAAATTCATATTACAACTAGTATATAAAATGTTAATACATTAACCATAAACCATAAATGGTATAATAATAACACATCCACAGGAAAAAATATCACAAAACCTTCAATTAAATATGGAAAATTGTATCATAATAAATCAACTTCAAACAAGTGTAAAATCCCTCAAAAGATGTAGACATAGATAAAATCAAAACTATTTGAATTAAATATATCTTTCTGTTTGGAAATCATTTAAAAATCACAGAATTAAAAAAGAAAACATTTATTTTGAAAATATTTATATAATCTTGGAAGGGAAGCTTTGAATGTATTATAATAGCAAAAAACAGAGGTACCCGCCATATAAGTTTGAAAAACATTCTTACCTTAATTTGTCGAAAAGGTCATAAAGTACCTTGTTTGGAAAAAAATGGAAAGATTATATTGAAAACATTTTATAGAAAGTCAAACAAGGGTATAAATGTATTTAACCAATATTCTAAGAAATAGTAAAAATGTTTGGAAATAAATTTGTATGAAACACTGATGTGGATGATAATGAGGTCCAAGTAGATACTCATGTATAAACAACCTTAGATAAGTAAAGAGATTGTAGAGTTAATCCTTAACATGTAATTTTCCTTGATAGAGGGTATGTTAACCATATTTATAATATATAAATCATTGTTATTAAATTATTCAATAACTATAAACGTAAATATGATATCATATATGGTCTTCTAATATTTCTTTGTTAATAATATTTCTGCAGTATCATTATTTCGGGTGTTAACTGATTAGTTTTCCATTAGATGATTGTTTAAGTAAGCCATATTTGTTATGGATACGATGTATTTGATTCATATACAGAATGATATTATGTTCTTAAACATTATTATTAATCATATAATGAAAATTATTCTTGAATGGTTATGATGGGGAATGAATTTCATCGCATTAGTGGAGACAGTAATCCGTATATATGCACGTGTGACAATATCATTCTATTGATGGTGAAATAAAATGTAATTGGATGGTATATAATATATATATATAATCATTAACATGTTATATTTACTATTTAAATTAGTTATACTCATTATTATACCCAACCAAATAATGAAGTGTTTTAATTACAAACTACACCACGACATTGAGATGGTAGGTCGTACATACACACAAATGGTGACATATCATTCATAGGATTGATAGAATGATGAATATGTTTGTACAATATTTATAATAATATCATAGTGTTTATATGGTATTGGAGTTATTATTTTGGTATTGAAACAACAATTAAAGAGGAAGTGGAAGAAGAAAAGAACTTTGAAAAAAGGTGGTGAAATTATTACCTCTTCTTCGGGTGCTTCCTTTTGAGATGATCAAAAGGGATCCATAAGATGGATTTATAATAAATTTAAGGCCACTAGGTATATTTTATGGTAGTTGGGAGGATATTTGGTATGGTTAGGCAGATCCAAATGGCTTTGGAGGTGTGATTTTGAGAGAAGTGGAGGTACCCTTTTATAAGAAAGGTGATGGTCACTTTAGGGAATGCTTGAAATATTATTGTATTATAAAATCATATTAGGTTTATAAATGATACAAAATGATTTATTTAGAGTATAAGGTGGGTATGGGTTTAAAACCTCTCTACCAAAAGGTTTTAGACTGGTTTAGGTCAGCATATTAACCTAGTCATTTAGATTTAAATCTTAGTTATGTAGTTCAACTTTTACCACGTATTATTGTATTATTACAATATATGGTTATCAAACATACTATAAAAATCCAAGAGAACCCCAAGTGTTTCATATTTGACAAATATAACCTTATTTAAGTCCTTTGGTCAAACCTTATATTTTTATCAATATTATATCAATTAATAATATAGTATTTGTTTTAAAAACTCATTTAATTCAATTTTGACACTATTTGGTATTTTGTTTTTGTGAAAGTCATAAAAACTTTATCACTTTGAACAAAAATTATTTAATAAACTCTAACCTGACATAGTAACCAATAAGATTAGTTCAATTCATCATAAGTCTGAATTTACATTTATTTGGATATTTATAATTACCATTATTTTAATCATTCCTGAATAAGGTAATTACTAAATAATCATTGTATCATAAATAAATTTAATTATTTAATGTATAAAAATTATAAATAAAATAAAATTATGTAGGAAATATTTTTATATTTCAAATGAATATTTATAATAGAATTTATCTTATGTATGACACTGTATTAAAAATAGTTTATTTATTAAACATTGAATTTAATGTTTTCAACTCTTATAGAAATAAAATAATATTAAATGTCCTAATCTAATACAAGTGGACAAAAAGGATAATATTTTCTTCCTAATATTGATTTTGTTCGAAAAACAATTATCTAATAGAATTAGGACATGTGTTAGTGTAATTATTATAACATTTTTACCTTTAATTACTCTATTTTCTTTTAACTGTGGTAGACAAAAGTCAAAAACATACTATTTACCAAATATTATTTTCATATTATTGAACAAAATTTGACTTACTATTGTCAATTTTGTCTCTCGTATTTTTTAAATTCAATTAACAGAAGTTGTGAAATTATGTTTTATACAAATTTGCAAATGCGCCTAGTGCGTGAGAAAAAGAATGTAAAAAGTTTAATAAAATTTTATATCTCTAATATTATTATAAAATGAAACTAATGAATTAAATTGAACATATTGGTATTATCTATATATTTTTACCTAAAATAAATTTAAATAAAATAACTTATTATTTAAATAAAAAGTCAGTTTTAAAGAATAACGCAGTGTTTTTCACTGTTCATAAAAAAATGAATGTTTTAGAAAAATACAAAAATTTCACCCTAAGCTATTTCTGGTATTTGAAATCCAAAAACTAATAACATTTTGAAAAATAAAATTTATAAATTTTCAGAAAGTGGGTATTACTATTTATAACGGCTAGTTTTTGTTGGCCATGGTGTGTTAAAACTAAAAATTGAGTAAAACATAAGATATTATATTATCCAAATGGAAACATTCCATGGCAGCTTAGGGTATTTAATTAGGAAATCATGAATTTAAACTATATGAGAGTCTTATATGGAATATTTAGGGTGAAACTATATCTCTATGGTCCTCATTCACATCAGGGTTTTCACTCTGTCACCCAACTTATATCTTCTTGACAATCCCATCTCCATGTTCCAAACCATATAAAATTAAACTAAGAGGCACATTGGTCCAATATTTATGACCTCACACTAATATTAACCTTATGTTCCATGATAAAAAACATAAAATACTTGAAATAATTTTAATTAAGATGAAATTAAACAATGTAAAAAACATATAATCCATGTTGTATGACATTAATATATAAAGTTGGATGTCCTCAACACACAACATTAAACTACTATCTTACCCTATCTATAATTGGGATGGCTCTGAGTGAGAAATGATATTTACCCTATTCTAAATTTAAATGTATCTTATGATATGCATGTTATGGTCAAAAAACTATACCCCATACCACAAACATGGGAAGGCATGTGATTGTTGTAGGATGCCTTGAATTCCCTCTCTAGAGAGAACTACCTTTATAGACATTGGTATCCTACTATGTAGTGTTCTCTAACTACAAGTTTTTTCATCCCTATAATCAAGGGAAACATACTGAGGCCTGGACATCACATAATAAGTTCTAGCCACAAATTTATCAACACTTCTGTCCATTGGTCCCAGTTTTGGTCTGAGCATTACAACCGTAAACTATAATCTATTTTCCTCTTTATGCTCTGTCGTACATGAGCCTCCTTTTTCTCAATTCACATAAATTTTTACTTCTTTTGCACCACATGAATTTCCTCAAAGAAAAATATTCTATAGTCTACATACAATCATTTTTAACTAATTCTCATTAGCTTAAGAATTATAAATTTAACCATTTTCCATGGTATAGACTATACAACCTTTAAACTATGTGTAACCATCTTCAATATTTATTCACGTGGTGTAATGTATCCTTGGAGCCTTTAATTATATGTATTAACTCCTTCTCTACACAAACATCCATGAAAATCCATTCCCATAGAACAGTCTAGAACTACATGTGCCATGATTCCCATCATCATAGGATACATAGTGATTCCAGGTCAATATTTATTTATGACCAACCACATATTCAGCAAAAAAATCATTAATTTTGGTGTTATCACCTTGAATTACACCCATGGGCCTCAAGCCCCTGTATAATCCCTTTTTGGTTACCTTGACCCATTAATAGGCTGAGATTCCCTCACAACCCGATATTAGAAAGGAATGAACAATCATCCCTAGTTTAGGATCCTTAACATCCTTAGCATGTGACATTAAACAATAGCCTTACCCGGTATATATTTAGGATAACTCATATCCAAGAATGATAAGATTCAGTGCCCTCATTTGATAAGTTATCCCCTAATCAATAATATTATCCTACTTTATCATGTTCTAAAACTGCGTCTGGATTTATTCCAATCATCATGGTATACATAGTGATTCCGAAAAATCTCACCTCCCAGCCTAGCCACAAATTCATGAACCCTTTGGGCCTCTAGTTCCTTTATTGGTGTGGATAATCCATTCGATCCATTCACCTTAGGTATTCCATCCACCTATTCTATATAGGTACTGGTGGGCCAATATCACTTATGTCAATGAATCGTGATGTTAAACAGTTATCTACTTTTTCCCCGGTCGATGAACGATGACCTTAAACCATGTTCCAATTGTATATTGATACTTGATTGGTTCAGAATCATCCATTATCTACACTCCATAGGGTATTACCTCTTCCATGCAACAAAATTATACTTCAAATTAATGATTCGACAATACAATCAGCATGACCATAAAATATGTACATTTTCCTCAGCATATTATGTTAAAGTATATGTGTATCGCCTTCATTGAAAGATGTGAATCTGTGTTCCATTCATCAATATTTCATGACATAAAACAGCAAGGAATCATAGTCCCTTGATCAAGAATTCCATTCCACTAGTGTTTTTCATTGAACTCATCATTCATGTTATGTAACCGTCACTTTGCATATGAGAAAATTCCCCTACGAGGCAAGATTGTGTTTCATTCAGATAGATACACCGACCCCAATTTTCAATATGACATAGTGGTGTTGTTTCAAGAGTGTTATAATCAATTCAAACATTCCATCAGATCTTTTCCATGTTTCATGTTCCATTTATTTTGATTCTCAACCTCCTCTATGTATAATATGACCCCCATAAAACATTGTACCACTCCAAAATGGAACCCATACCATCTTCGGACGATTCCCTAAAAGAATTTGGACACCAATTTGAGATAGGATTCATGTCTTCGAACATGGTCAGTATTCAACCCTCATTTTCTTATCCCCATTATTGGATATGTGGTGTGGATTCTTTATGTCAAACATAGTTAGATGTTATCCTATATCTTCATGCAACACCCCTAGTTTTCCAAATTTTGGGTATCTGGATTCACACTTTCCATTCCCATTTTTAATGTATAATTCCACACCCATAGTGTTATCCCATTCGTGCACTAGACCACTTTGGGAAATAATGTAAGTTGTTTAGAGAGAACCATTCTCTAAAACATATCCTACCTCATCCTGAGTACTCTCAGTGGTCACACGACTAATGAAGACCCCGAGTACACAAATATTATATGACACTCCCATATGATTGATAAATAACACAATATTCCATTATTTCTAACACTAAACATAAATAATGTGATATTATTATTGATCATCGATAATCTCATGAATTTTATTGATTTGAGATGTTAACTAAAATAAATATGATCGATATTGTAGGAATTTAAAATAAGAACAAATGTTTCATATAGTCATCCAAAAATTGGGTCCTCTCCTTCAAAAAAATCATTCAATGATTTACCTCGGTGAATGTGGAATCGAGATAAAACATCCTCCATTGAGGGGCCTCCATGGTCTGCTATAGATTCAACAGATCCTTTTTCCTTTAATCAGATTTCTGGTGAGATTGTTCACCACTTTTCCTTTAGTAGTTATGTTAAAACAAGTTCACAACTACATAGGATGTCGGATCTACCTATTTTTCCTATACCATATCTATCTAGGCCTTCATATTGTTAATAAAATAATCTTTAGTAGTAGTTACCACCATGTGGTCCTACACTAGACCCTCTTGAAATGAAATCTCTTTATTATCCACCCCACGAACCTCATAGACCTTTTCCACATACCTCTTTTAGTCCAGATTAAGAACCTTCCATTCTGCATGTTCCCAATCAATAAGGTTATACTGATCCAATGTGTATAGGATTTTTGTGGCTACCAAACCATTCCCTATGTTATCTATATTCTAGAAGAGAAATACCATATAAATTGGAAGGTAATCTATATGGATTTGGGTGATGATGTTTTACACATAACTATATGCCTTTCCATGTATGATTTGATTCCCATCGGCATCCTCTGTGCTAGAATCCTAGATATCATCAGGTGTAGTATTCACACGAGGAGGGAAGATTTCCAACAAATCATTGGCTGGATAAACTAGCTATAGGTCTCTGTGAATGTGTAGATGAAGAGTTATTCTGGAAAACAGATCCTCATCAGCCCCTTCAGTTGTAGTAGAGCCCTCTTTTTCACCTAGTGGAACTTTTGAGGTGGACAGAACTGCCTCAACCCCAAATGATTCCCCTGTTGTTCAGCAAAAACAGTCTTGAATCCCATGGAAGCTACCAATGGTGATTCCAGAGTAGGTTCATCTAATGTATCCTCCCCATTCGCTCTAGTGTCTTACATAGTTTTCATATCTTCCATCGTGCCATCAACATCAATAGCTAGCACTAGTGGTGCATATTTTATAATATTTTTTACTACATATACTTCATCCAACCTTATCATTAGAACCATCTCGACCCCCTCCATTATGGGAATGGTCATATAATATCCTTCTATTAGTGCCAATCTAGTTGTCCTAACTTCCAGAGCCCCTCAAGCGACCTCTATAAGAGGATTAGCGCCCTCTACTCCCATATCAACATTGAGCAGTGCCTCTAACTCATATGTTATAATTGACCGATAATCTCCAAATGATTTATTATGTTACATCCATATTTAATACATCCAAATGTGGTAAGGAAAAGTAAGAGAAAAAGTTTTCAAAATAGTCAAGGGGCTTACATAATGGTACAAACCAGTGAGGAGTTTTGGGAGGATCCCATGAAATCCACCATGAAAGGGCATTCCCCCAGTATATATCACCACATTTATAATCCCCATTTTAGCTGATGGTTGGATACATACTATTGTAGTGTTACGGAGGGACCCCACACTCTCTCCTTCAGCGGTTGAGGTTCCCTCGACCTCCATGTGATGGATGATAGAGGCCTCCCCTTATGTGTGCTCTCTGATAACCATTCAATTGAAAGGAGTAATGCGGACACATGTTTAAAAGGATGATTGATGTATAAAAAACTAAATACATAAAAGGGAATTTACATGGTCGGTAGATGACAGAATTCATCCTTTTAAACCTCTGTAGCCACTGGTTCCCCAAAAATGATCCAACACTTAAAGAAGAGGTGCGAACATGGCAAGATCTGTTTCAGATGGTTGTGGGGTAGTGTTCATATTCAGAAATACCTTTTTATGGTCATCTAGTTGGTGTGCAATGACTTTTGAATGGACCCAGTCCACTAGATCCAATGTAGATTTCTCCCCCTTCTCATGGGACCCAAGAAATCCATCCATGTAATGACCAATCTTAGAGAGGCATATTCTATCTCAATTAAGATGATTTATATCCCACAAGCATTGGTAAACTACTTGAAGACATCCTATATGTCCCAGGAGTTGAGAAATATGGGGTCAAAAGGGATATATGTGAGACACAACAAGTTCCCATGACCATGAATGAATGTCTATAAAACCACCCCAGTGGGTTGGACATCATCATGATGAATCGATACAAGGAGAATCTTGCACCATGTTTCTCCTCTATTTGTATCTCCCACTAGTTTGGGGACATGAACTATCAGTACTACAATAGATGACCTTATCATAGGCCATCATTTACTCCACAGTGATCTATAATTTCCACTATCCCTTAGCCCGGCTATTGAAGGGATACTTCCTCATTATCCTCGGTGGCCTACTACATCAAAATATCCCCAAGATAAATTCTCTCCCATATTTTTGTATAATCATGGGTAAGCCCTTGTGTAGAGGTTTGTAGTGGCATCTCATATCATCCTTTACCTTACATGCACATCAACATGAACCTAATTTTATTGAGGACTAAATACTGAACACATCATGAAAACCTATATATACCCTTGTTGTCAGCTGTTTCCGGCACCTTAAATACATTGTAAAACTATACTGGTTTTAAGGATCATAGATTGGTTGGTACTCCACCCATGCCACAAGCAGTACTCTAGGAAAATATATGAGGTACTATCTTTACTTGATTGTCCCCATACTATGATAAGTCATTTTCCTCATTTGAAGGGGGAATGGATGGATCATGAATCATTCTATCGACCTAATACTCATCAACATATCCACTGGTCCCGACTAAAGTGGGAAATATTCAGTGATGTTTAAAATTTGGGCTAAAATTCTTTTTGGGAGAGGCTATTGGATTTGGATACTCAAATTCCAAAATTTTTGCAGCAAACTTGCAATATAAATAGATTAGGGGCCTATGCACTCAAAGTTGTTTCTCCATTTGACTGATGTAGTAGAGGACCCTATATATCATCACTAATATGAGATGAACTAGATAAATGCGCTAATAAGTCCCTAAGATAGCTGAAATTGTTATGGTGCATGGATTCACCCACATGTGTGCATCCCTCATAGGAAGAATGTATCCACATATCACAATGAAAATAAAACTATCTAGCCTTTCCACTAAATCCTTAGGCATGATGTTGTATCCCCATACTTGCCACTGAATCTCCTCCAAAATTCTCCAGTAGTTATAGTCCTTTCCCCACTAAAATGCACTTGGGAATTTGTGTGGCCTCCATAGTATCATGTCCATTATTCATTCAATACCTAACAAAAGAAATCATTCAATGGGATTTTGGTCATCCCAGAAATGTATCTTTAAATTCCTTACAATATCCCCATCAATGTCCTCATGAGAGTGGGAATTTTATCCTAGTACTCCAACACATTCTATCATGGGAGGAATTTTACATACATGTCTCCATGAATTGGAATCCCAATAATCTGGTACATATGCCATTAGATTATTCCAACCCCCTCATGATGTAGGTGGATGTCTGTGGTATTCGATGACCAGCGGCTCATAATATCTGACATGATGTTCATATTGAAGAAGATGTAAAATGAAGAGTCCCATACTACCTCATTAATTCCTACCTACTTCATCTCTGACTCAAACTCTTTAAAAGATATGAATTCCCAGTAGGAAAAGGCCCATTCATTGGTTAAATTTCCACCATGGAAAAAATCCTAGTTCTCGGTCAATCCCTTTATGGGATCACCCAACCCCATACTGAGAGTCATATCATATTTTGGGAGAAGTCTTATCCACTAGATTATCTTTGCTGATGTTGTTAACATTATTCCAGAGTTTTTACACCATCAGAGGCATGTGATCCATAAGGATATGTCCGATGGAATCCCTTTTCAACTAGTATTATTCAAGTGTGCTACAGAACCAATAAGAGGTATAATATCTTTTACCATTAGAGATGACTACCTCATTCCTGAGCACAAATCCATATAGAAGAACCTTGTTGTAAAGTGGATAGTCTAGGTGCGCTTCTATAATTAATGATGTGTGTGATCCATGATCCTAAACACCCCAAATTATCTCTCTAATCATTATGTTCTCATCAATTACTTCGAGATGAGTGGTGGTAGTGTTGGATCCTTAGGTGGACTATTCATTCAAGACATAGATTTTTAATTAGTTCTATTGAAAAATTTTATTCATAGAAATGAAATTAACGAAGCTCTCTAGGGGGAATTATTCATGGAGGACTGGGCATGATGGGTCATTATTGATGGCTTGGTCCATAGATTCATGTTCACTGAGAAGATTTTGTGGAGCTTGGTTTGTAGAGAAGGTGAGATTTGTGAGTAATGATGATTGAAATCAAAAATCACTCAAGAAGGGTTTGATATTTGCAGTGAGAGAGTATAATATTTTCACCTTGGGATATTTTGGTGGATTTTAGGTCTCCCATGAGCTATTTATAGGCATATAATTGGTCTTAGGTTCAACGTGGTATCCATGAAGTTGTAGTCATTAGTGAGCATTGAAAAAGTGACTTTTTTTAATATCCATGTATTCTCTCTCAGAATTTGACCCACTTTCTTCCTATCATCTCCCATTCTTCAGGGAGGATTTTTTTGGTGCTAAAATACACATGTCACGGGTGGGTTCATTAAAGGAATGGACAGTTCTGGGAAAATTTGATCCAAGACTCCCTAAAAACCCTTTAATGGGTATATTTAATGATACGCATCTCTGTCACAAATTCATGGAGCTTGTGAAGAACCCAAGACATTAGTGTCATTTTTAGAATGTGCGAAGAATGGTGGCACCCACATGCATTGAAATTTGGAGTCACGGAGTGTTCAATGAACAGTGCAAAGGCACGATGGTACTTTCATGAATGTAACTCTTAGACTCAGAGGTCCCAACCATGTTTTTAGATTACCCCTCTTCATTAAGGACTCCTATCTTCAAAAAACCCATTACCTATAAATACTCCCTTCAATGTGACTTGTCTATGATATCTAATGAAATTTTGAAATCCGAATTCTCTCCCAATTTGGAAAACTACCATTATTTTTGAATAAAACGGAAAATGTATCACCAAAGGAATCCAATAATTGTGAAAAAATATCCATCATTATCTTGACCGATTCTACTGCAAGTGGATATTCTTTTCATGATGGCCTTATACCTTCTTGAATAAAGAATTCCCTTTGAGTCACTTTTGACTTTATAAATCATTCAATCTATTTGATCTAATCTTACTTTGAATCAGGACTTCACTATGTGGTAGGGTCAACCTTTTTTGCAATGAATAATAATTCATGATGGCCTTGAACTCTTCAAGATCCCCAATAGTTCCTAGACACCCCTTCTCGAATCTCCAAAAATTGTTAATCATCTTTCATATTCCTCATCAAGTTACCTACCTTTTACTAACACCTCTTTGTGAAGGTAATGCTCCAAGGACCCCCAAACCAATCTAAGGCTGCTTGAGCTACACATCCAATCCCCATGTGATTAGTTCCACCAATTCCTCTATATGACCTCTTCACCCTATGTGTGGATCGATCTTCCCACCAAAATGTTTTATATAAAAACATGTATCATAAACAATTTTTCTTCTAATTAAAGGGACCATAACATGGAACCCATTATTGACCACTCCTCCCTAGTCATACAAAATCCATGACCTACCTAGAGGTGGATGATCAGTGGCCACGTAAGCCCAATGATTGAGGAGGGAGTCCCCCACATATAAGCTACATGATGTAAAACATACAAGTTTTTCATCATAGTCTTTTGATGTTAAACTAAAAAACAACTTCCTCAGCGCATAACATAAAAATATATCCCTAACCCATGCGACTAATACAAAGTTCCCCATGTATAATCATCATGGGATTCCACATTTTCTCCAACCATGAGATAAAAGTGACCCACCGAAGGATGATTTGGGAATATCCCCCACACTCTCCCCCCTACTGTGGGATATGTGCCAGCTGAAGAGTGTAACTTATATGTGTAATCCCCACGCCATTCCTCACTGATTATCCATCCTTGATATGATCATCCTTGTTGATTGATGTTAAAATTAATGGATTTTTCATGTCAAACTACCTTAAACTGAGGAGTATAACTACATGGGTATTTATCCTTATATTCTAAGAATGGTACATAGGATTACTCCCTGAGGTTCAATCCCAAAAATAGTGAACTTTATTGTGTCATATTCCATCATAGGGAAACACCTCATGAATCATCCCCACATGTCGTTCGATCTATTTTGGTAAACTCTATTATGAAATCTTATGTCCTTGGGACACAACTCCAAGATATGTGACACGTGGAATTCAACCCATTTTAGTATACATTAGTGTTACATTTTACCTCCTAGGGATTCACCATCATGATCACCCTCACAGGGTGTCCGATCCAAACAAATGGTAAACAATCTACGTGTTTATTCCTAGGTATGTACCTTCTTGATCAAACTTTATATGCCATTATAATCAAGAAATCCATCCCGACAAAGCATTTAACCCATTCTACAATTCATCCTTCTAGGCCATTTAGATCCTTCCAATAGGATGTAAGACTTGTGACCTGACTAAAAAAACCTACACCATTAAACAAGGTTGTTATTCCAGAGGTAAGAGGCCTTGGAAAAATTATTCCCCAGGTGTTAAGTACTTCAAGATTGAAACATGATGAGTTAGGTTCTTTACATTATTTTACTCATATGAGATTCCCTCACAAGTGGAAAAATTATAGGTGAAAAATGTGCCCACAATCCCAACATTCCTACCCAAAATTATTCCTCATATGAGATTCCCTATCAAGACAGAAGCGGCACAATTAACTATCATCAATAAAGAGATGCCACCGGGAATGAGTTCTAGGAACATTACCTAAATCTTTGAGGAAACAAAACTAGGGGAGGAACACTAAAAAGGAAACTGTATAAGAAGGAAATAATATCCCATTATCCTATTTCGATCACGGAGTAGACATCGCTGATGAAATTGATTAAATCTGCTCATATTTGGAAAGATGGAATTTGGGTAAATAGAAATACAGTGTGCAAATTCAAGTGTCAACGCATAATCCCACCACAGTGAAAGTGTTAGAAACTTATATATGTATATGTATGTGTATATGTATTTATGATTATAATTATATATATTTATACATACACACATATATTTATACACAAACACCCAAATATATACATATATATTTTAAATATATACATACATAGAAAATAATATATATATATATATATATATTTATTTATAAACATATGACATATAAACATATATATATAATATAAATATAAAATTAAAACATACATTACTATATAATATATATAAACACAAAATAACACCATATATATGTATTATATATAAAATATAAAATATATATGTAATATAAACATATATATATTAATATATGTTTTTTAAGATATAAAAATATATATGTATATAATATATTAAAATTCTAGTTACTGAAATCTATTTATATATACATAAATTTAAATAATAAAATAATATATTCATATATGGAAAATGTGAGTTAGTCTATGCATTTGGTTCTATATTAGTGGTCTATTATTAGATTCCTCATCGAATAGAATTTCTATTTAGATATAATCTCATGCATGTGGTTCTATATATAAGGCATGACCAGGTAGAGAGGGGTTTTCTGATCAGTGTATGGTGGGGATTCTTGGAGTGGTGGAGTTCAAGGGTGTGGCGTGAAGTGTGGTGAAATAGTATTTTGTTAATGAAAAATTGTATAAAAACTATGGGAAAACATTAATTTCAAAAAACATTATTAACTTTTTTTTAAATAGGATGATGAATGAGGTGTTATTTACAAATGTTTACTAAAAACATTTGTAAATTAGGTGTCTCTAATTAGCAACATTTATAAACATTATTAATTTAAGAACACATATTTTGAAAGTGATATTTTAGAATTATTAGTAAATGAATTATCTACATTTTAAAATAGAATGAATTTACTTTTTTGGTAGTGTTATAGAGGAACTTCACATCCATACCTCGTCCCACGGATGGTGGTACATCATGGCCATTATCCATCCTATTCAACTAATTCACAAAAATTTATGAAAAATTCATGAATATTAATTTCAATCAAAATATTTCTTTATTGAAATAATATCAAAAAATTATTTTCGTACATCCATCAAAACCATATTTTTAAAATCATAATGTTAATATTTTAAGAAAAGGATTTTTCTTCAAAAACCATTCAACATTCCAAAATTTCCAAGTCACCGTATAAATAATATTTTCATAAAGAATAAAACAATGATTTCATATACATTTTATGAAAAAAATTTAATTAAAACTTGTGATTGAATTTATTAATCATGTATAGATATTATAAAATCCCCATAACTATCCAATATTAGAAAAAATAAAGATCAACATAACAAAACATAAATATATAATCAAAAATTAAGTTCCCATCATGATAACCAACAAGATTCCATCATGAAATCATTCATAACACATAAATATATCGATAAAAAAACTAGATATATGGTTTTAAGAGAGAGAATAACCCTAGATATAATAAGAACAGTAATAAAACGCACTTAATAATTAATTTAAGCCTCCAACACACTTTTATTCTCATATTCATCACTTACGGGTCAAAGGAGATCATCTCTCACACCATGAAAGAAAATGGAGTTAGAGTTATGGGTTGATTAGGGGAAAACAATTGATTAAGGGGTAATTTGGGTTAGATCCTATTCTTATGGAGGGAAAAATATACACCATAGAGTAAGGCCACGCAGTATGGAAGACCGTGTGCTAAAAGTGTAGTGTTTCAAGAAAAAGACCACACCTCACATAGTTGGCTCACTTGATTAGAAAAAACATGAGCCTACTTGGAATTTCTCAATATTTAATGATTCCTAGATTCTATTTGGAATTAATTTGTTTTTACATAACCATAATACAACCATTCTCTTTCTGAGTGCCTGCTATTTTAATTTCCATGGCTTTTAGAGAGACTTTTATTGGTTTCAACTAACTATTTACCTCAATAAATGATTCTAAAAATATTATAAAACCCTAGAAAGAGCTGGAAACATAACCAAAATGTTATGAAGAATCAAAATACATGAATAAATGGTCATGTAATTGAAACTAGGGGTTCAATTTTTATTAATGTGAAATAAATCAAAGGGTAAGTATATACATAACACAAAAGTGAATTAGTGCATATTAAAAAAATATGTCTCGAAGATATAAAAATTGAGATGAAATCAATAACCACTTAGTAATTTGAAATTAAAATACCCTTTTATGAAATAAATCAAATTGAAATTTATAATACCATGATGTGTGCAGGATTCATGGTATTACTTATTATAGGGGAAATACATGCACCATATAAAAGAAATACGGTGCAGAACAACAAAATATACCTCAATGAAGATAAATTGAGATGAAGTTCCATACAATGATCATAAAATAGAAGTGAAAATTAACAAATTAATAGACTATATATATCAAATTTAAATACAAATAAAACAGGTGTAAATAAAACATAATATATTAAAAATTTAGTGCACATGTAATAAAATTATATCAAAGACAACATAGAAGAAACAATACCAAATGAAATGAAATTGGGTTTTGAAATTATTTAACACTTGGTAAATTTCAAGTAAAATCCCCTTTGTCAAAATAATTAAAATAAAAACATAAAATACTATTAATTATTGGGTATTTATGATATCACAAGAAAAATTGAATATATATATTCCACATAAAAGAAATTTCATGCATAACATTGTAATATGAATCAATGAAGGGAAATTGAGATGATTCCTCTCACCTCACACATCATTTTCATTGAACATGATTTAACCTCTTATATAATGGTTTTTAGTATGTTATTAATTTATACGAATACCATATTATTATTTTAAATATTTCATATGATCCCCTTATAACATTTTACCACTCATTTGTCAATAATATTTTATTATATTCCATATTTTAAGTGTTAATTATCATATTTTCTCCTGTATTTTTAGGGAAGTTCTGGTTCGTGTGAATATTATAATGTTTTATCATATATAGAATGAAATTAATGTTATAAGTATAATTTTTTATATGATAAAATTTTAAAATATTTATTGAAATTTGAATATGGATAATGAATCGCATCGCTTTGTTGAGATAGTAGGTCATATGTATGCTTAAGAGTTGTTATGATTTTCTTTAATGATTGAAAAATAAAGGTAAGTGATTTTGGAACTCTTGAATGAAGCAAATAGATTTGAAAGTGTGAGTAATGGATGATAGGTGGTTGAATTTTATATGTGAGGGAGAGGATGCACATGAAATATTCAAAAAGAATCATTTACACCCATGTTTTATCATGAAACATGCCTCTAAAATGAGTAATTATATATCCTTAGAGAAGATATAGTCGAAATATATCCATCCAATTGGTTTATGGATATGTGTTTGGTCATTTTAACCCCAATATTTTTAGTATAACCCATTATTAAATCAGTGTTGAACATAACAATGCTAATTAATTTTCATTTCTTTTACTATTCATAATGGTCAATAATAAAATTGAAATTATTATATAAAATATATTATGATGAATTAAAATATGGAATAAATTTTTCAGAATTCAAAACATATAATTGGAAGAATCGAATTTAAAATTATAACTGCCGATGTGATGAAAAAGAAGGTTTCAAGAGAAACAATTGTCATGAGTATAGAAGGTTTTAATATAAAAAGTTAATATGAAATTGATTCTAAATACATAAATTAGTAAAATTGGAATATAATTAAAATAATATCATATTAAAACCAATATATATAATAACTTTCATTGTAAATTATTTAAATGAATATTAAATTTTCATGAAAAATTAGTATTTTCCATTATTCATTAAAAAAAATAAAATATTTCATAAAAACCAAAATCTAACCTAAGATAATTATTCTATGATGATTTAAAAAATTAAATTCATTTTATCAAATTAATTTATTAAACTTTAAAAAATTAATTTTAAATTATGTGTGAAAAATGTGTCTAAATCTTCTTTTAGAATAATTACTTTTTCTGAAAAAAATTATTTCTATTTTAAGTTATTTCTATTTTATTTCATGTCAATAGATAGCCATAATTTTGATAATTTATTTTGTACTAAATATACCCACAAATTTAATATCTATGTTATGATGGAATATAATATTACAAAATATTTATACATGGGGTTTCATGATACATAAGAAATCCAAGAGATCAAATATATTTAAAAAGAAACATATCATAATGTTTCAGTGTGTTATATTCTCATCTAGGATCGGTGTTTCCAGTCATATATGTTATCAAACTCCAATTTTTTTTTAAAATCATGATATTTAAAAAAAATTATATATTTTTAAATATGATTTATATAAAAAGGAGTATAAATTTTTGTTAATATAATATATTTATTTTTTTATATTATTTATAAATAAATTAGATATTGTCTGTATTTACATTGATATATTTATTTTATTATTCCATAATTCATAATATATATATATATATATCTGTGTGTGTGTGTGTGTATTTTTATGTTTATTTATAATTATATATGTGCGATAGAGGATATGGGTTTGCAACTCCTGCTCAAGGGATATAATGGTGATCTCAATGGATATGGCATAAATTCATTGATTTCATTACCAAAAAAGTTGCATATCAACCTTCGAGTATGATTCACAATTTCTAATATGGATTGAATGGTTGATTGCAAGAATGCATGATTAGATGAGGGTTCTATGAAGACTGAGGAGGAGATAAATCAAAGGAACATTAGGACCTTAAAGGATATGGCTCTTAAAATAATTATGATGATTCGTAAAAATGATCATGTGATAGAAAATGGGAATGTTATCCTTGATAGGTTCATGATTTGTGGGTATCCAGTTATAACTCAAATTTTGTTTCCAATCAAATAAAAGGTCTGGAAAACCGTGGGACTGGTACAAAATGTTACTTCAGTATGAGGCTTTTAGGATAGAAAATTTTATCCAATGGAGTGGGGGTACTTTCATATAATCATTCCATGTGAAGACTTAAAGTTCTGATCATGGTTTATTGGGTTTATCGTACTAAAACATGGTATGATCTAATTCAAGGAATGTGACATCATGTTTGATCCCCTTTCTATTATCAATTTGAGAGTATAATCCTAGATCAAAATCATTATCCTCATTTGGATTTATCATTTTCCTAGTATTTTGATTGATATATCATTAACTAAATGGATTTTGATCCAAATGGATATGATGATAGAAGCTTATAAATTTATACATAATGTTTGTGTTGTTATTGAGGTTACTCTTAGTTCAACTTTCAATAACAAAGTAATGTTTTTTCATTGTATGATTATATTAGTCTCAATGTGGTTTGTGAAAACATACACAAATTATTATTAGAATGTTGGTCAATTGGGTATTATGATGGGAATTTCAACAAAAATTTTGTTTTTATGTCTTCTTTGTAAAAGTTCATGCTGATAATTCTTATAGAAAGAAGCAAAAAAGGCAGTTGGAGTAGGGGGATGAACAATGTGGAGTTGTTTAGAATCACTCATTGAATGAAGGGGGTGTTAGCAACATTTCAGTGAAGATCCTTGAACGGTGTAGTGCATTATAGGTGATGAAGATGTTCATTATCATGTGATTGGCCATAGTAATATTCTTATTTATTATGTTTTTCTAGAACAGGGGCATGAGAGGATTCATTCCACATTTTCGTAGTCAATGATAGTGTAGGAGGGTCATGATATAAAAGTTATAAGGAAAGTAATAATTTTTAAGGTTAATGGGATGATGGTTTTACGAAATGTTCTAGAGTAGTGGCTTATTTCACCTCATTAGTTTGGGACTCAAGGAAGGGTTGAATAAGACAAATGTCTAAAATTAGTAATCCTATTTCATAATACACCATGATGTAAGTGGAAGAGGGTTCTCTATAGTATAAGAGATAGTAATTTTAGGTGAAAGAGAAGAAGATAGACAATAAATAATATGAAGTGATGGTTGGTGATCCTATGGTATACCAGATCTCCCAAGGTATGATTTTGGATATCATCGAGGAAAATAGAATTTACATTAATAATTCACCTATCAGGAATATTAATATTAGGTATCATTATTATCATGATGAGTCTAATTTTGAATTATCTATAAAAAATGATGATGATTTTCTATAATTGTAAAAGAATATATTGTTTTATTATATGATCACAAAATGGAAGAAAAATATTGATGATAATTATTTTGTGAAGCTAAATACTAGAAATGTTTCTAATATAGTTCAATGGTTGTCTATACACATGGTTTTGGATTCAAATTCCTTTTCAATGTTAGATGATATTAGAGAGAATGATATAAAGATCTCTAAATCAATAGGAATCAAAAGACACATTAGATATGATCAATAATTGAGGAATATTTATGGAAACCATGTATTTAAATAGTAAAATAGTTCCCTAAATTATATATTTATCAAAATATCTAATTGAATCCATAAAAATCACAACATCATAGCCAACGTTTTAGGTTCAATAATAATTATGAAATAAAATTTAAAGTTACATTATCATTTTCCTCATTAAACTGAATCATTTTACATGAGGATCTATAATTCCGACGTTAAAGGACATTTATAATCTTTTTACAAAACATATACTTTCATGGAAAATAATTCTATATTGTTTCAACTTATTTTTCATGTCACATAACTCATATAAATAAGTAAATCATATTTGAAACACTAAATCTATATAAAATCACTCAATTAAACTCCACTAATTGAATTATGTTACTCACCACACCGTTGGAAAACAATATTCATCAAGAGAGTAAATTTAAATTCTTCCAAAAAAAATTATTTATTATAGATATATATTTTTTCATGTATTAAATACTACACATATATATATTTATATTATAATTTTCAATTATATTTTGCAATGTTATACAATATATAATTAACATATGTAAAAAATGATACAGTATCTTCATACTTTCTATGAATTTTATTTTTTTTTGTAAAATAATATTATTCTTGAACCATGAGGATGGATATGAATTGATAATGGATAGATTTCAATCATATTTCAATATTTAATAAAGATGGGTTAAATTGTTCATCATGCTTGAAACAGAGCATGCATATAATTATTCTAAACTCAATTTATCGTGGTGAAATTGTTGTTATAAAATATGATTTTACCCATAGGAGTTATAAGAACCCCTGATCTGTCAGGAAATAGATAAATGTTATAAATGTTGGACTAAACACAAGGAAAAAAATAAATATAGCAGGAGACTTGTTTAACACTGTGGTTTATAGATCATATGATATTATTTAGAATATAAATGATGATGAATATAAAACTGTAGTTTGTGGTCCATATAAAATGATTGAAAGTTTTAATGATGATAGAGACCATATTGAAGAATTTACAATTGTAATTTATTTTGAAAAGTATAATTTTCTAATGATTTTTGTGACGTTAAAGTGCCGAAATATATCATTTTATGAAATTTTTACTAAATATACAACATTTACAGCCATAATGAATCTGCACAATTTGAATATTGTAAATGGATGGATTAAAACCATTGTTACATAACTACTTTCTCTCTTTAATGATATGATTTTAGAAGATAATGATCTTCCTTTTCAAACAGATAATGCTAAACTAATAGTATATAAAATAGGAATTAAATTTTAATAAATACATTCTTATTCAATATAGTATATATTATTTCCTAAGAACCATGAATCACGTACAAATGTCTATATAATTTGGATAGACGAAGACAATATTGGAAATGTTTTCACCCAAAAAAATCTCCCTAGTAATATAATGCTTATCATAACCATCCTGTATTTTTTAGCAAGTCATGAAACCTCCATCTAGGGATATGTATAGAATAAATGAATCCTTTTTCTATATAAATTAGCAATCATTTTACCTGGATAGTATTTCTGGTATATTATAATATGCCACCATGGCTCTTGAAGAAGGGAAAATACATTATATTGTCTCTCCTTTTATAAAGACAAAAATAAGTTGTTAATGATTTCATGTTTATTTTGGATCCAATAATCAGGGATACAAAATTATGTAGGTATTTATATGTTATATTGTGTGGTGCTATTATATATGAATATTTCACATCGAGATCCATGTTGTTAGGAATGATAAATTAATTTTCTACTTATATAAATTCTTTTGGGTACAACATTAATGGAATCATAAGGTGTACCATTTGTAATGAGGGGACAAACATAGTCTTTCTAAACCTTCCTTTAAGGATATTTTTCTATAAACTGATAAATATTTACCACAATGAAATAAATACTAATCATAAAAAACATCATTCGATAATAATTCAGAATAAGTTACAATAAATTCTCCATTAACATGTGGTCAATAGTTTGAGAATGTAAAATATATTATCACCATTTTGGGTAAAACCCTTTTAAAAACCCTTATAAAAATGTGGTAAAAGAGTGATATTTTTCTTGAATTATAGTATTTTATTTATTTTTACATTCAATGATTTCAATATATTATACACCATGAAAAACTTTTATGTGATAGTGTCCTTGGCATAGTAAAAAAACACAATGAAAAATAAATGATAAAATTAAGTCCAATTTGGACATGATTAACATGGGGATAGGGGAATTTTTGGTTCTATTGAAGGGTTATAGACTGAATTTTATTCCTCCAGAATCATACATACCTTATAAGAAAACGAGGTTTCCATTTTTGAACATACAGAATAGTGTAATGGTTCTAATGTGGTATTATTGAAATATCAATAATACCCTTTCAATAACTAGTTTGATGATAACGAGCCTAAAATCACATGACTATCATATTTTGAAGAAACATTTTAATGCATATGGATTTATGTTTCATTATTTTTAAAAAATCCTCATACATATTAACAAAATATTGATTCTTTAAAAATCTATACATATTAATGTTAAAAACCCATTTATGTGTATAGCTATGGAAAAGGAAAATTATTTCATATAATGTGAATAAGGGATTTCATTCATAACAACATTCATTGAAATTATTTTTCACTTGGTTAAAGAGATCTTACCATGTGGTGATAAACATTATAGGAGGATATACCTCATTGAATGATATATTTCTATTTTGAAAAAGTGTGTCAAAAATTAAATTTAACCAAAACATGGTATTTTGGAAAATATTTTTTATGAAGGAATTGAATTAATTTCATACTAATTGTAGATGTGGATAACATCAGTCTTCCAAAATTCCAGCATAGTGGGTACGTTTTGGGTGAAAAATAAATCAAAAGTTATTTTTTCATAATAGCCGTTATAGATAAGAAAGAAGATCACTATTACATTGTGAATAACAGTATGTAGATATCAGCATGTGTTGAACCCCAAAAAGTTTTTCTTAGGTTTTTGAATCCATCAAGAACTGAAATATAGTTATTAAATATACACAATAAATAGTTTTTTGGTGTATTTCAAGTCTATATTTTCATAGATTTATATAAAACTCCAAAATTCAATTTCAAAATACATTTAATGTATATCTAGATGACCATGTTTTTATATATTACCTTCCAATGTATATATAAATAATCCCTATAAATTTTACCCAAATTAACAAGATAAACATACTATGATGCAAGAGAATTATGCATCTCTTGTTGGGGATGTGATGTGTGTATCCCACACTAATAACAAAAAAACAATTTATCTGAATATTTCATATATTGAATAAATTTTAAAAATATGGGAGTTGGATTAAAACCATTCAAAGTGTTAATATTTTTATGAAAATGGGTAAATAATAGAAGTGGAGTTAAAATAGTAAAATTGAAATTTGTGAATGTGAATTTAAGAAAAGTATGATTCATGGATGAACTTTTCCTAATGGTATCACGAGTAGTAAAAGTATTTAATATCCCAAATTCTGAAAAAATGTTGATTATTATATTGTTCATTAAAACTAATTTGTGTTAAATTAATAATTCTATTGAGGATGATACTTTTATTTAGATTTCATAATAATTGTTTGGTGGTAAAAAAAATAGAAAGTGTACATATGTAAGATAGGATTGAAATAACGGAATTCTAATACTCGATGATGGGGCTAAATCATATAAACCCTTAAAGAAAGAAAAAGAGCTCAATGAATCCACTGTTTTTAAATATAAAATTCTTTATCTCATAATATTATATGGTCACTACATAATTTATCAAATATAAATTAAATACTTAAATATTTATATAGATAATGTATTCTCTACATGATGATTCTCCCAATCTTTAGAAATATCATGTTTCTCTATATACGGATGCTACCAATCATGATAAATAACATCTTAATAATGTTGAAGATAAGGAAATAATATATGGTTAAAAAAATATGGGTGAGAAATGATTAGAGTGTAATGAAAATATAGTATTTAAAAACTATTGAGGGGATACAAATTATATAAAATTTGAAGCTGGTTCGAATATTAAAAGATAGTTTATTAACACCAACAAGAACATTTTCATTACATACCAAGGGTCACTACTCAAATTCACATTTTAGTTGATATAGATACATGTCACAGTGTTTTACCTACATTTAAGAAAGTGATTTTCTATGAAATTTGGGAAAATTTTTATTATACCATATATATTTTACTCTAATAAAAAATAATTAAACATTGATTTACTCTTCATTATCCCTTTAAAAGCACATCTATATTTGATTATTGTTGAATGAAAATTTAATTAATGGTCACTAGAAAGCGTCATAGATCCTTTTAGAAAAAAATTATAAAGAAATATCTCATGGATGTTATGGGGAAGGTAAACCCTGAACCCAAGCCATGTATTCACACGTGATAAACTAAGAGACATTGAATAGTTTAATTTGATGTTATCAGCTATAATAATTTTAGGATAATTTAAATTGGTAATATTTTATTTGAAATTATGTGTATCAATCACTTTGGTTACGATTTTTTAATTATTAAAAATTAGAGGAGTCTTCAAAATAAGCAATATGAATCAAAATCAACATTCCCTCCCAAAAATCTAGGATCAGGTATTCTTCATAGGAAAAAAGTAATGTATTTAAAATATATAACAAACCTATTATGTGATATGAAACAAAAATAATTATTATGTTAATTTTATAATAAATAGATTGATTAATTAAAATATAAATCAACAAATACCCTATTTCATGTGTTATAGAAAGATGATCTTGTAAATTAAAATGAAAAAATAGTAGATGAATACATGGAATGATTATAATAATCATGTGAATGTATGAGATGATATAATTTTTTTATATATTAAATAAGAATTACATTATAATGACTACTTATTTTACCATATTTTTTATCCTATATATAAATCATAACCATTATCAATAGTACCTAATTAACAAATCAATTTAGTGGCCTTTAAGTGGACAATATAGTATTTATGTGTCATAGGTGTTGGTTTTGAAGTGTCATCTCAGATATTTTTTAAAAATAAATGAAAATGAGGGATAAAGATAATAAAATATAGGACATGATAGAAAAAATAGATGATATAAAAGAAAATTTTAATTAGAATTATAAATAGTTAGAAAACATTTTGGGAATGCATAAGGGAGAATAAACAACAAAAAACCACTATATAAAGCATTACCCAATGATTTTAGTTTATTCATTCACCACAAAGTCTATCCCTGTCAGAGGTAATTGATTTTTTAATAACTGTTTATAGTAAATGTAAATTAAAAAATTACTAATAACATTATTGTACTAAAATTATATTGGGTTAAATTCTTTGTGATATATATCCATCAATACCAAATCATCTCCATGTTGAGAGGGGTAAAATTTATAATATCTAAAAAGGTATTATACACAAAAAAACAACATACAAAATATAATTTGAGATTTTGTGTTCACATAGATCAATTGATAAGAATTGATATACCTGATCCCTTATACGATTTAGATGTTTTAATTGCTGAACTTTCTATAAGAACTTTTATATCATTACATCATAATTATATAAAGACACGTGAACATAATGATGTATGTCCTTTACAATTTATTTAATATCAAGAATCCATAAAAATTAATGAAAAATGTTATAAATAGATATATTTTTTATAGAAGGAGAAATAAGAGGGTAAATGAAAGTTTGAGGTAAAACAATCACGTGGATCGCCCAATAAATCAAAAAGACATTCCGAGAGTACCTTTACACCACCAATTCCAATCCCACAGTTGTTAACATTTTATGTTCATGTGAATATGATGTTTAATGATAAAAACATTTGCTATATTATATATAAATAATGAATTTATATAGAGGAAATTATAGAAATGATTGGCCTAAAGATTCTAAATGATGTTCTG
Organism: Viscum album; assembly: GCA_963277665.1. Classification (NCBI taxonomy): domain Eukaryota; kingdom Viridiplantae; phylum Streptophyta; class Magnoliopsida; order Santalales; family Viscaceae; genus Viscum; species Viscum album. The sequence continues at coordinate 677,245,042 of OY728123.1, forward strand.
AATCATGAATGGTTGGCAACCTCAATTGTAAATACATATATGAGGAACATTTTCAAAAAAATTCTATCCAATAATTGTTCTAAAATGTTAATTACTTTTAAATACTATTAATATTTTATAAAGATGTATATATCACCAAATTGTGAAAGGAATATATATAATGTAAAATTTGGTCTAACTAGTCCTCATATAACTTCTCTATAGGAAATTTAAATTTTAGAAAAAGAAATTTAAAAAAATGAACTAATAGTCCCAACATTGGAGCATAAAATAACAGAAGAAATTATATTCTCAATACCTTAAATACAAGGGTAAAACACTATAATATAATTATATAAAATATAATTTCATATTTTATGACATATTACTTTTTTTAAAAGGCATTATATTCTCTTTATACTAAATTTTGATAATAAGAATATTTATTTTTTAGATACAAACAATGTATTTTAAAAACATTGACCACACATGATGTCGTTTATCAATTACTAATACACTACATTCAATATTTTTTTAAAAAAAATCAAATTATATGTTTAACATTATGTATTCATTAGATTTTTGTTATGATATAGTGGTATTTACTTATAGTCAAAATTATGGTATGGGAATTTCCAATGAAAATTATAAACCAATGGATTTTTACAACCACATGAGTATTAAAGAGTATATAATTAGGTTTCCCTATAAAAACATATATCCAAAAAAAATTCATTTTTATCATAATGATCATATACTATATAAACAATATTAAGAAAATAAATTTGATTATTGTGTTTTTTTTATTTATGAATGTTATTATATTTAATTAACAAACTAGAATCCATAAATTACAATTTATAATAATAATTACTATTTCATATAAAAATACATTTTAATCATTGTTTATGTCTATAGTTTTAGAAATTCTAGGACATTAAAAACTTCATATATTTACTAATGAATTATATTTTTTAAAAAGTGAATGGGAAACATATGTTGTGTCAAAATATTTATATACAAAATGAATAGTTTATTTCCTATTGATTTTTAGTCAATATTATTATAATTTAACATGATGATTTTGTTTTTAATTATCATATACGTTTTAGATACTAATTATTAAATAATTTTTATTGAGATCGTGATGATGTGATTTTCAACTAATGTTTCTCTAATACTTTTATATACATGAAGAGAACCAAAGGCCTCAATATAGACGTCACGGTCTTCTTTGAATTTTGAAATCATTTCAGTAGATGAGAACCCTGAATTCTAATGGGTAAATGATTAGTTATCATGGAATGGGTTTCTTATTTGGAAATGATATTAAACTTTAATGAGGGTTATTATCATTTTATGTAGACATTTTTTACTCATTACAGGCACACATGTATAAGAGAAAAATAAATTCATGACATATTTATAGGAAACATCCAATTCAATGAGATACTATTTCATGTTCTCTCCATGGATATGTTCATTGTTTATTTTTTTAAGTTTAAAATTGATGTAATGCATTTAAATTTTGATTCAATCCATTTTACTAACATGATGGTAAGATAAATTTGTGTCGTTTTGATTGAAAAAAGGTTGTGGAAATTAATTTAATAAGTTATTTGATTGTGAAAAAATCACTTGTATGCATTTCTTCATATTCCCATTGGATTACTTTTATACTTTTATTCCTAATGCTTCATGATTTTACCAAACTATTTGAGAATATACTTTACCCTTGTTGTCACGACCCGTCCTTGGGGCCCGTGTTGTGACTACCCCAAGCCTGCCTTCTATAGACCAGGGGCTGGCGACTAGCACCAAAGGCGTAATCCAGATAAAAAGGGAGGGCATTTCCATTAAGAAACGTAAACACACACAACCAGAGTACAAGTGGAAGCTAACACTAAGTAAGAAGTATAGAATGTTTTTTAAAATTAAAAAGGGGCCGGAATAAAATCCCTATAGTAATGTACAAGGAAAAGGAAAAAACAGCAGGAAGGTGTTGAGCTGCCCCTGGATCGTCCTCCAGAGTTCCGACCTGAAGGGTAGGTACAGATGGCCACCTCAGCTCTCCATGTCTGTTTGTCACCTCCGAGTACCGTATCATCATGAATTCCACCTCTGGGTAACGTCTCATCGTGAATTCCACCTTCGAGTACCATCCAGATCTACAATCCTCAACCACGATCAGTGATGTCCATCGTCTGCATCCAACACAACGAGGGGAGGGCATAGCCCGTTCAGGGGTGAGTATAAAAATACTTAGTAGGGACCCCGAGACCCTCAAGTTCTCACTAAATCCAATAAGGATAAACCACAAATATTGACCTCAACAGATAACCATTACTTAGGTATATTCTCATACGTATACCTAAGTTATCATGTAACCCATCTCAATCATGAGGTAAACAAAAAGGTCATTGACTCAGCTCAGACCAAGATTTTCATTAAAGATATCAAAACCAATACTGTTGAAGAGCTCCTCCTCTGTCGAGTACGGTGCTCCTGTCATGACTCTGAGGTGCTACTCACTAACCTTAGATGAAGGAGGTAGTCCTCCTGTCAAGTATTGCAGGTCTGCCACCCCAACACAGTAGTGCTCCCTGCCGTGGGTCTACCACCCAAACACAATAGTGCTCCCCCTAATAGCCTACAGAGGTACCCCTTCTGTCGACTACCACAATTCTACCACCCAAACATAGTAGTGCTCCCCACCATGGGTCTGCCACCCAAACATAGTAGTGATCCCCACTAGACTAGTCAAGTCACTCTGACTAGAATCGGACAAGCATTCATCCGGTCTCAGCCATCTACAAGGTCTTCGTACTCCGTATGCTCGTCTCTGGGAGGATCCGCTCCACGAGCTACTGGTTGATACTCCGAGTATCACAATGTCCCACAAATAAGTATCTCAAAGGACCGCCTTGTCAATGGGATCTCAACGCAATAGACGACGCGTCTATCGGACACCCGCCTGTGAATTATTAGTCTTTTAGTCTCGGGGGCCCGGTTGGTTTCGTGTACGCTCCAACCTGGCCGTATCTCAACTATACCTCGAATTCCCATGGTTTATACTCAAAAGAAATTGTTTCTCAATGTGATTACCTATGCCACTGACGGTTCGTCAAACGAACGTCTGGTCTGAGAGTTATTGGATTTTCTGTTTCAGTGGCCCGATTGGTTTATAAGCTAAACCAACTCGACCGTAGTCCAACTGCATCCAAACATCAAGTGGATTGTTCCAAAAGAACCGTCTCATCAAGTGGAATCAAACGTAGTTGACGACACGTCAATCGAACGTCCGATCCTCAAGTAATAAGTGTTTTTGCTCTAATGGCCGGGTTGGTTTTAAATTTGAACCAACCTAGCTGTACCAAAACTTCACTAAATCCTTGAGTGTAATATATCTAAAGGACCACCTCGATCCAACGAATCCTATGAAACTGATGGTGCATCGATCAGAGGTCCGTAGATCAAGATATGCCCATTTAACCGAAAACGGTCTGAAAATAGGGGGTCTGGGCCTGATCCGACCCGGTTCCGGGTCCAGCCTGGTGGGGAACGACCCGGCCTGGATGGCACGGCCCAGTCTGCATGGCCCGCCCCAACCCGGCTGGGGAAGGCTAGCTCGGCCTGTCGGCCGAGCGTGTTTCACAGAGCGGGGGGCGCGACCCCCCATTGATTGAACCGGCGGCGCCCGCTAGCACCGCCCCGTATCCCGGATCCCGTGCGACCGTGGGGTCGGTCCCACCGTCGCCGCATCTTTTGTTGCAGCAGGTTTCCTCCGGCGGCATGATACCACCGCTAGATGCCGACGCCGCCATGCCAGAGTGGCACGCCGGCAGCGGCTTCCACGGACCACCGGACGTGCACCAGTGGTCCGATTCGCCCACCACTTGCGCCTAAGGCGCTCTCGGGACTTGATCTTCACTACGACAACTTCCAAAAGCCATTGTAGTCAGATTTCATCATCACCCGTCAATCCGTGCATAGACAAACAATCTATGGTGGTTCTTCAGGACGTGTTTGTTCGGCATGCGCCCTCCGCGTTAGTCGATAACAATAGGTCCAACAACAATTATGTTCAATGAAAAACGAGGGACAATTTTAATCAATTAAAATTGAACTTAATTCTCTACAATTCCCCTGAAAACAATTATTCTCAACCCGCAAATAAATTCATTCACGGATCAACTTTACAATGTGTTGATCCGCATTCATTATTTTAGAAGGGAAGAATCATGGGAATATAAACATACTGAAATTACACCCCTACCCCAATAACTGACGTCGTACGTCGGGCGTCGCTGAATACGGCGTCAAGGGGTGAGGTTTCATAGATGACATCGGTGTGCGTCATCATTCTTTGTAGAAGTGGCTTTCTTCGTTGAAGAGGCATCATTCTTCGTCACAGGGAAGTTCTCTTCTTCTTCACAAAAGAGTTCTCTCAAAATAATTCAAGAACTTCGCCAATGTTTCTCCACACACCAAAATATCCAACTCAAAATAATATCTCATGATGTTATTTTTTTCACATCCCAAGGATTTAAAAATTCCAAATCAAACCCCTTAACTAATTAAATGAAGTGACTCATCTCATTAATTAGGGCATGATGGAAAAAATTTAAGTGGGAGAGAGGAGGAGGTGAGAGGTCTCATAAATGGGAGAGTTTTCAATATTAACATTGGAGTTTAATGGGGGAGTTTAGAGAGGGTTAAGGAGTTTAGGGGGAGGTGGAAGGTTGGGGCTCGTGTGGGCCCCACCATTCAATTATCCACACATGGGAAGTTGGGTGGATGTGGGACCCACCATCAACTTCCCATGGGAGGTATTAACCTCCTTAGATATAAAATAAAAATGTACAAAAAATTTATTTACTTCTTTAATTAAACACCAATAAGTAACATCTCCCCACACAAAAACATGAAAAAAGTAAAGGTTCCCTTAAGCAATTAACAGCGTTACGAGTTTATCGTTTCCCTCAGATTTTAATTCTGAGCACTGGTTCAAATGATAGAAAAACCCGCTCCTTCGTTTTCTAAACATACCCGAGCTGAACTTCAGAAATTGATTCCAGGCACACCGGGACTCAGAATCCAGTGACGTCAGAAGCCACAAACTCATAAATTTACAAAGATATTAAGAAAAAAATTCCCTTGAAATTTACGAGTCTTTACATTACTCCCACCTCAGGGATTTATGTCCCCGTAAAGTTACAACACAAACTATGGAAACTAAAGGAGGTACCGAGCACGCATCTGAGCCTCTCGATCCCATGTGCTCTCCTGGAGGCTCCCGTGATACCAGCGAAAATGCACAAGAGGAATCAACCATCCTCATAGGACCCACTCCAGTCAATCCTTAACCTCTACTGTAACCTCATGAAAGTCACCCCATCATCGATGTCCAGCTCTCCATGGTCAATGTTGATAGATATGTCATGCACACATCTCCTCAGCTGAGATATGTGGATGACGTCGTGCACCCGGTGCATCTATGGTGGAAGGTCCGGGTGATAAACCACCTTGCCTACGCTACTGGGGACCTAAAAAGGTCCGATTACACATGGAGATAACTTTCCTCCCCATCCAAATCTTCATAGTCCCCGTCGAGGTGAGACTCGTAAGAAGACGTGGTCATCACCCTCAAACTCCAGTGGTCCCGTCTCCTATCAACATAAGATTTTTTCCTACTCTGTGCAGTATTCATCCTCTCCTGGATGATATGCACCTTTTCCTGTAGCCTCAAGATGGGCGCACTGGTCAACCTATGCCTCATCTCCTGTAAAGCTCTGCTGGCATCTCTCTGACCACACGAAGAGTTTCCCCTGCATCGTCAATGCTTAAAATGGTGCAGCAACTCTGGAGAAGTCTGGCGCAAATCTAGGTCTGGCCGACTCATGAGTGATTGATTGCACCCACTTATGCATGATTCCATCCTGTGCTTCCTGGGGTTTTCATTTTGCCGTCCAAGGAAAAACCCATCCCAACATTGTAGGTAGACCACAACATTTTTTCTTAATACAGTCAATATATGTATGAACTGTGGATTCCCGGTCCATACCAAAACTAAAGTTGTAAGGCCTCGATGCTGCCCCCAAGAAGTTCCAACCGACACTATCACCTCAAGGGTCAAATCACACCATCAGCGTAAGTGTGATTATCGAGACTCCTTCCAAAGGAATCTCCAGATGTGAGGGTCAAGTCAACGGCTTCACTAGAAACTCTAGGTCTGGGACAAGATTCGTTGAAGGAAGGAATGATTCGTATCAATGTCTATTATTACGGTAGCTAGTAGTAGACACAGACTGTACCTCGAATCATTCCTAGAGCCCTTGTGTCACACTCCTTGACCGAATGCAGCTACTCTCTTCCCCTACCCTCCAGCTCCATAAGCCTAGCGGGGACTATAAAGTAGGGTGGTTGTAACATATCGAAATGTTCACCACCTCATGATTCTCTCCTAGCTCTGATTCCACGTCTGCTACCCTGCATATTCATCTGTCCATAACACTTACTATTCTTGAAACATTCTACATGCTCAAGTCTCTGGGACTGGTGCCAGTTTCATGCTTCTAACTACGAACATTCATTGGCTGTATCCACTCAGCCAAAGAATTTTCTACCACAAAGGTTCTCTCTAGCACCCTAACATAAGTAGGAATGCATAGAGGAAAGGTTCTTGCTAGGATGTCCTTAAACACAGCTTGTTCGGAAGTCCGATCCCTGTAGCTCTGATCATATCATATTCATCAAGTACAAGGAATGATCGGTACACCTCAATGATTACTCAGCTACCGAAATGTCGTCCTGCCGAAGCTATATATGCTCTAGAAAACTCTCAGCCACCTCCTCAAGACAGTCCTTAGCTTCCTGGGAGTCGGGATCACCTCGAACCTTGAGGGGTATCTGATGCTAAAACATGTGTAAGGCACTAAACCTACATGTGTCATCTACCGGTACGACCAGTTGAAACTACTGACCACTAGGTAGTGATATAGCTGGCACACTACCCAAAGGTACTATCTCATGCATCGGCCCACGTACTGAAGTACTATCACTATGCCGACCATCCTCCTAGTCACTCACTGGGAAACACCAGTAGCTAAGATCACCATTTTCTTTGCTATGCAGAACTCTAGAAATCGGCTCCAGCCAGTCCACTGATGCCAGGGAATCTGCCTCGCCTCGTAACCTCGGAGGCCTCTGCTACTGGTACTCATGCAACGCGATCTGTCGGTGTGCACCGTCCACTAGTACGGCTGGTGGCATTTTCTGCCTAACAGGTTGTGGTGCTGCTGGTAAACCACCCAAAGGTACCAACATAGAAAGATGGCCCTGCACCGGAGTCTCATCACTCGGTGGGCCGTCATCTAGTACTCTCTTGGAACTCCAACTGACTGTCTGCGTGGAGACATCCTAAACAGATGTGACACGGTCAAATGATTTAATCCTGGTGAGCTGACCTGGTTGATTTGACATTAAGAAAGATTTTCAAAACACACACGCAATCAATGTTTTCATGCACTGAGTTGGGAATCGGAACTCAGGGTCCTGGAGTATGGATACGTCGGTCGCCGCACCAACACTGGACACCCTGAACTGAAAACCACACTCGGTACCATTAACAATATTGCTTCACTGAAAGGAAATATTAGAGTCCTAAGTTATGCGGTAGAACTGACTTACTCTGATACCAATTTGTCACGGCCCATCCTTGGGGCCCGTTCTGTGACTACCCCAAGCCCGCCTTCCAATGGCCAGGGGCTGGCGACTAGCACCAAAGGCGTAAATCCTGATAAAAAGGGAAGACATTGCATTTAAGAAATGTAAACACACACAACCAGAGTACAAGTGGAAGCAAACACTATATAAGGAGTATAACAAGTGTGATAAAAGTACAAAGTTATCGGAATACAAGACCAAAAGTAAAGTATAAAGAAAATGACAAAACAACAGGAAGGTGTCGAGCTGCTCCCGGATCGTCCTTTGGAGTTCCTACCTGAAGGTAGGTACAGATGGCCACCTCAGCTCTCTACATCCGCCTGTCACCTCCAGGTACCGTATCGTTGTGAAGTCTACCTCCAGGTACTGTCTCGTCATGAAGTCCACCACCAGGTGTCGTCTAGCTTTACACGCCTCAACCACGATCAATGCTCGCTATCGTCTACATCCAACACAACGAGGTGCGGGAATAGCCCGTGCAGGGGTGAGTGTAACGATACTCAGTAGTGACCTAGAGACCCTCAATGTCTCACTAAATCCAACAAGGATAAACCAAAAAGAAGTATCTCAACAGATAACCTTTACTTAGATATGTTCCCATATATATACCTAAGTTATCAAGTAACCCATCTCAAACACCTGGAAAACACAATTTTCATTGAGTCAACTCAAACCAGGATTTTCATTAAATATATCGAAACCACAACAACTAAATAGCTCCTCCTCTTTCGAGTACAATGATCATGTCACAACTCCGAGGAGCTTCTCACTAACCATAAAATGCTGAGGTACTCTTCCTGTTGAGTACCGCAGGTCTGCCACCCCAACACAGTAGTGCTCCCCGCCAAGAGTTTGCCACCCAAACACAGTACTGCTCACCCTAATAGCCTACAGAGGTACTTCTTCTGTCGAGTACCGCAGGTCTGCCAACCAAACACAATAGTGCTCCCCACTGTGGGTCTTCCACCCAAACACAGAGGTGATTCCCATTGGTCTAGTCAAGTCACTCTGATTCGAATTAGACAAGCAATCATCAGGTCTCAGCCAGCTATAAGGTCTTCATACTTCGTACGCTCGTCTCTAGAAGGATCCGCTCCACGAGCTACTAGTAAATACTCTAAGTATCACAATGTCCCATGAAGAAGTATCTCAATGTATTGCCTCATCAAAGGGGTCTCAACACAAAATACGACGCGTCTATCGGACACCCGGTCTGTGACTTATTAGCGTTTTAGTCCCAGGGGCCCGGTTGGTTTTGTGTACGAACCAACCTCTATGTATCTCAACTATACCCCGAATTCCCATGGGGTATACTCAAAGGAAGAATTTATCAACGTGATTACCTACGCCGCTGACGGTTCATCAAACGGATGTCCGGTCTGAGAGATATTGGCTTTTCTGTTCCAGGGGCCCGATTGGTTTATAAACTAAATCATCCGAACCGCACTCCAACTGCATCCAAACCGCATGTCGAGTATGCCAAAAGAACTGTCTCATCAAGAGTAATCTAATGTAGTCGATGGAATGTTAATCAAATGTCCGGTCCTCAAGTTATAAGCGTTTCTGTTCAGAGGGCCTGGTTGGTTTTAAATTCAAACCAACCCGACCATACACAAACTTTACCAAAACCATATGTGTAATATACCGAAACGGACATCTCGATCCATGTAATACTACACAACTGACGGTGCATCAATTAGAGGTCCTTAGCTTAGGATATTTTCATTTTTCCAAAAATGTTCTGAAAATAGGGGGTCTGGGCCCGGTCCGACCCAGCCCAACACCCTCTGGGTCAGCCCGAACGGGGCGACCCGACCCGGGTCCTTTTCTGGGCTGGATGGCACGGCCCGGCCCAGTCAGCGTGGTCCAGCCCAGCCGGCGCAGTCCGGCCCGACTGGCACGGCTCAGTCCGCATGGATCACCCCGGCCCGGTCGGGGTAGGCTGGCTCAGACAGTCGGCTGAGCGTGTTGCGCCGAGCGGGGGGCGCGACCCCCCGTTGATTGAACCAGCAGCGCCTGCTGGCATTGCCCCCCTCTCGGATCCCATGTTGCAGCAGGGTCCGTCGCACCGCTACCACGACTATTGTCATGGTGGGTCTCCTCCGGCGGCGCGCCGCCGCCACCGGACACTGGTGCCGCCGTGCCAGAGTGGAGTGCCGACAGCAGCTTCCGCGGACCACCGGACGCGCTTCGGTGGTCCGATTCGCCCACCGCTTGCGCCTAAGGCCCACCCGGGACCTGATCATCACTACGACGGATTCCAAATTCCATTGAGGTCCCGTTTCATCATCACCCGTTAATCCGCGCATAGACAAACAATCTGTGGAGGGTTTTCGGGCCGTGTTTTTTCATCTTGCACCCTCCGTGTTAGTCGATAGAAATAGGTCGGACAACAATGATGTTCAACAAAAAACGGGGGAACATTTTAATCAAATTAAAATTGAACTTAATTCCCTACAATTGCCCCTCAAACAATTATTCTCAACCCACAAATAAAATCATTTGCGGATCAACTTGATAATGAGATGATCCACATTCTTTGTTTTAGAAGGGAAGAATCATGGGAATATAAACATAATAAAATTAAACCCCTACCTCAATAATTGACATCGTACGTCGGGCGTCGCAGAAGACAGCGTCACGAGGTGAGGTTTCTTATACGACGTCGTTGTGCGTCATCATTCTTCGTAGAAGTGGCGTTCTTCGTTGAAGAGGCGTTGTTCTTCGTCGGAGGGAAGTTCTCTTCTTCTTCACACAACAGTTCTCTCAAAATAATTCAAGAACTTCACCAATGTTTCTCCACACAGCAAAAGCTCAAACTCAAAATAATATCTCATGATATAATTTTTTTTCACATCCCAAGGATTTTAAAATTAAAAATCAGACCAATTAATTAATTAAATGAAGTGACACATCTCATTAATTAGGTCTTGTTGGCAAGAATTTAAGAGGGAGAGAGGAGGGGGTGAGAGGTCTCAAAAATGGGATGGTTGTCAACATTAACATGGGAATTTAATGGGGGAGTTTAAAGAAGGTTAAGGAGTTTAGGGGGAGGTGGAAGGTTGGGGCTCGTGTGGGCCCCACCTTTCAATTATCCACACATGGGAAGTTGGGTGGGTGTGGCCCCACCAACAACTTCCCATGGGAGGTATTAACCTCCTTAGATATAGAATAAAACTGTACAACAATTTCATTTACTTCTTTAATTAAACCCCAACAAATAACATCTCCCCTCGCACAAACGCAACAACGATAAAGGATCCCTTAAGAAATTACCGGTGTTTCAAGTTTATCGGTGCCCTCGAATTTCAATTCCAAGCACCGGTTCAAAATATAGAAAACCCCGTTCGTTCGTTTTTTGAACATTCACGAGGTGAACTTCGAAAATTTATTCTGGGCACATAGGGCCTCCAAATCAAGTACCGTCAGAAGACACAGACTCGTAAAATTCCAAAGAAATAAATAAAAAAAATTCCTTGAAATTTCGGGGTCTTTACACTTGTTGTTATATTTCAGATCACAATGCACATAACATAGTCGAAATAGAGTAAACACACTTAGATAGTTGTCATACAATTGTATAATAATTTGATTCATTTGTGATGTGTATGAATCAACCACATGTATAGGCATCATAATGTATGTATGGATTGATAGAAATTCTATGTTTTAATTTCAAAATCATATTTTGGTTCTTAAAATGCATTTCTATATAGAACCAACAAACATATCTTAATTTTCATGAAATTTTATTACAAATGTAAATAATTTATTATAAGTATTCATGAATGAACCAAAAAATAATCTGATACACATTGTGGATGATATGATGGGTATGTGTATTTTCACATAAGAAATAAATTTAGTTCCAAACAAGCTTCACATACAAAAATAATAATAATAATACATGGTTTTCCTATTGTTTTAAGAAAAAAAATTACATCATGTGACATGTGTACAAATTAAATAAATATTAATATAAATTATGGGGTGGATGACATGAATAAAAGTGTGTATTAAAATTTAAATGTGACTTTTTAGTTCAAGACACCCAATTCATATTCAAAACCAAGAACACATGCTCAAATTTTCTTCATAATTTAGAGAAATCATTTTAGATTAATTTGTGACATGTAGGAATTAACCACAAATTAATTGAACACAAGGTATGTCTAAAAGGAATAAATGTTCATGTTTTCAATTTAAAAGTGACATTTTATTCTAAAACACACCTCAAAAAATTAAAACCAATAAAATTAACTCACATTTATTTATAGTTAAAGGCAATGATTTGTGATTCTATTTTAAAATTTTATAATTATCCACAAGTCAATTCGAGACATGGTGTGGTAGATATATTTGATAGTTCTTGTATTTATTTAAAAATGAAATTTTATTTTAAAACTTGTCTAACGTACTCAAAACATTGAAAAAATAGATTTTAATGATATTTTAGATACTTTAAAAAAAAGGATTCTCTGTCCCTCTCATTTTGAAAATGCCCAGGGTGGTGATGGTTGAGTCTACAACCCCTCCCTCCCCGCTAAAGTGGGGGACTCTTCCTCTGCTATAATTTAAATCTAGGCATCAATCCATCCTCATGTTTACTGACCCTATTGATTTCCCTCCATTAGTATCTGTTTAGATTGTCCCTAAATATCTAAATATCTTTGATGTCTTGTCTCAGTTATAGATTTTACTTAAGTTGTTCATAGAGGCCTCATATCTCCTCAATTTGTCCTTGGTGACTCTCTTCAAGAAACATTTTCCTTTGGTTAACACCTTCGATAGGTATTTCTATGTTTCTTATGGTCAACAAAAATAATGATTTGTTTGTTTTCATGAAAAATGGCATATGATTATACAATTTTATTTAGAGGATGATCTAATTAATACTTGGTATAGATATCCTTGATCATTGATTGTGTACACCTTCTACCTCATTAAATAACTTTATTATTTTCACCATTAATGTGGAATTCCTTCCACAACGATGTGGGTATGATTTTCAGAATGACTATTCCCTTTATAAAATCATTTTGTTCTTAGTATACTTGGAAATATGATATAAAGTTATTTATGTTTTTATTGTCAAAGAATTTCAATTTGACAACTGATATCCTGAGGTATATATATTGGGGTTGATGTCCCAAATCTGATGGTGGAATGGTTTTGGATCGCAGTTGGTGAAGAATATTTTCTTAAGAAAGTGATTGTTTTGGATTTCAAATATGATTACTTCTCATCTAGTAAAATGTTGTGGCATCTATTTTCATCATACTGCCGAGGTTTCAGAAGTTGACAAGGGCCCGACTCTATCCCGAAACATCATTTTGGGAAAAGGGCTACAAAAAACATTGTATTTAACCTGATTTCTATTGAAATGGATGACACCAAAAAAATAGAGGTATGAGAAGTGAATTCCAAGATGAAGTTGGTGGACATAAATGATCATCTGAGATGTGATTCGATTGATTTTAGGCTACCTATTTAGGAACCATTTAGCATAGGGGGGACTAAGGAGGTGTGTGAAGTTGATTGTGTGGAACTATGATTCCTCTTATAAAATTACTCATTTCATGTATAGTATGTGTGTATTAGCATAAAATCCGAGCATGAATAAGAGATTCATGTAGTTAGAGAAGGATCCCCATTAGGTTACAAGGAAGAGGATAATTCCATACATCCATTATATGTCTTATATGAGGGTTGGGATAATCTAGTGAATATGATCGGACCTATAAAGACTATTTTTCTCATTAATATATGAAATATTTTTCAAGGGATTATTGAAGAAGTCTTAGAGCATGATTGGGAATCATCTTAAGAAAACTCTTTATGACTGGTTTAGGAACATGGGGCTTTCGCATCAGCTGAATTGGGAATACAGATAGTTATATTAGAGTATAACCCCATATTAGACCATATTTTCTTGATGTAAAATTATGATGAGGTTATTTCATGTAATTTTATAGCTAATAGTGTTATAGGAACTCAATATAGAGGTCATTATAGTCCAATGAAGAAGAGAGAAGGAACCATAACTATGATGTGGGGTTCTCCATTGTGGTTAATAGGAAGATAACCAAATTTTTAAAGGATAACTCTCAAATACTTAAGACAATGGAAACTAGGTAAATTAAAAGAAACGAGATGGTTAAATTTGAACCAATGTCCCAATAACATGAATATAAGATAATTTTATAATAAATAAGTGGAAATAAAAATGCTAGGAGTGGTGACCCTAAATAATAAGTTTATGGTGGTGCTATAGGAATGGTGTATGTAGAAAAATAAAAATATCTAGATCTCATTATCAATTCTATGGAAGAAATGTTGGTAGGGACCATCCAAATTAATGATATAAAAGAGGATATAGATATAATTGGAGAAATAATAGTTCGATTATATGTTAATGAGGACCAAATTTCTTGTATCAAAAAACAATATCACATTTTGGCACATGGCTTTATTAAAAGGATAATAAATGCATAAGAATAATTCTCAAAAATAAAGAAGCTGGCCAATTAATTTGAAGACCTAATAAAAGATTAAATAGATGTGAATTTAAATTATATTCAATGTGGAATATATATGTTAATAAATTCTAGTAATTTTAGCCTCATTCATAATGATTATTTGATCTATTATTGTGTTTACTGACCAGTTGCATTTAATTGGTATGGTTTCCCAATATTTTTAAAACATTGATTTTGATATAAAAATTTAAATTTCTAGGATTTTCTTTATATTTTAGAAAAATTATCTATGATAAATTTTTGATTTATAACAATTATCGACATATCAATCCAATACACAATGTGGATGATATGATTTAAAGTAAATGTTTTCATTTAAAAGTGTCATTTTAGTTCAAAATTCTTATTGCACACTCCTCCTCCAATGTCCTGAAGGCCTTATGTTTTTATTGATTTTTGATAATCCACCATTCAAGGGGTGAGGTGGAACCCTTAAAAGTCCTGTAGGCGTAAGTATTACATGGCCCATAGGCCATAGAGGAATTCATTGCCCGTAGGATTCAAACATAACATACAACCCACACTAACTACATGGAACTACTCCTCCCCAACATCTTCATCGTTCGCATGGATGTTCGGCTAGGCATTCCCATGCATTCACATGCTTCTCCCAATGGAAGGTTCTATACCCTCTCATTCTTGCAATCTGTTTTGTTTATTCTATGGTGAAAGCTCCTTGCACCTCCTCAATCTGAGGTTTGTTCAATGATTCATTTTTGATGTTTCGAAATTAAACTCAAGTCAACTTGATACATGATTTAACTAGTATGATTGATTAATTTTTTTTTTTAAAAAAACTACATTTTAGTTCAAAACATTCGTTACATACTCAAAAGGAAGAAAACACATGTGGATTGTTTTGATGTTTTCAGAAAGATACTAATAATTCTATTTTGATGTGTACTAGATAGACACCATTTATTCTAATACTCATAATTAATGATAGTGTTCATTTTCGTTTAAAAATCATAGTTTAGTTCAAAACAATTTCCTTGTGCTGAAAACTAACAAACCAAACTCCGATTTTACTAATATGTTTTTGAAAAAAAAAACGTAATTTATTTATGATTTATTGGAAACAACATCATGATAATATGAAAAAGTCAATGGCTAGTATGACTGAATGTGAATTTTTTATTTAAATGTAATATTTTGGTTAAAATATACATAACATACTCAATATTCAATAAACACGGATTTATTGTTATGATAATTTAATAAAATTCCCTATGAATCATTTTTGACATATAAGAATTAACCACACACCAATTTGACACACTATGTCTTAAAATTCATGGAAAATGATTGAGACCTATTTAGAAATGAAATTTAATTATAAAACACACATTACATACTAAAAACTAACAAAAATTATTCAAAATGTCTCAATACATTAGAAAATTAATATGTGATTCAATTGTGATGTGTAGGAATTAACCTCATTCAATCTGATATGTTGTGGGGATGAAACGCATGTCACATACACAAAACCATTTAAAAACACACAGATTCTCTGTATTATTTATTAAACTAATAAATGGGTCATTTTTATGTGTATAACTTAAACCCATGTAAAAACAACACATAGTGTTGCTAGTATGCCTGAATATTGGTTTTTTTCATTAAAAGTGATATCTTTTTTCAAAATGCACACAAAAAACTAAAAACAAATTAAATATTCTCAGATTGTGTATATAATATAGGAAAATAGTCCATAATTCATTTTTGATATGTAATAATTAATAACACATCATTATGACACACGGTATGGATGGTTTGACTCAATGTTAATGTTTTCGATTTTAAAGTGACATGTTAGTTTAAATTATCAAAATAATGAAAAACATTTCATAGATTGTAATTATATTTTTGGAAAAATGATCCATGATTCACATTACTTGTGTATAAATTTACCTCATTTATATCTGAAACACGGTTTGTTGTTATGAATGATAGTGTATGTTTCCATTAAAAAATGGAATTTTAGTTTAAAACCTGATTCACATACCCAAAAAAGAGAAAACAAATATATATTGTCCTGATATTACAGGTAAAACATTTATAATTTATTTTGGATCTATACTAATTTAATACATGTCATTCTGACATGTTGTTTGTCCAGTATGATTGAAAGTATATGTTTTAATTTAAAAGTGGCATTTTTATTCAAAACACACATCACATACTCAAAATAAATAAAACACATTCATATTATCTTAATAATTTAGATAAATAATTAGTGATTCATTCATGATGTGTAGGATTAAACCTCATAGTAATATGACACGCAATGTTTATGGATTGACTGAAAGTTCATTCCTTTAGTTTAAAAGTATAATTTTAGTCTACATGTTCATCAAAGGAACAAAATTGAGAAAATTAAATCATGTTACATAGTTATATTAGAAAATAATCTTTGATTCAATTGGGATGTGTAGGAATTAACCTCAAATCAATTTGATTCATGGTGTGGTAGATATGTTCAAAAGTTATTTTCTTCATTTAAAAATGAAAATATAGTTCAAAACACAAGTCACATACTCAATACCATGCAAACACACTTTTATTGAATTTGTTTTTGGAAAATAAACCATTATTCATTTTTGGTGCGTAAGAATTAACATCACATTAATCTGACCCACAGTGTGTCAGGTATGACTTAAAGCATGTGTTTTCATATTTAATTTTTATTTTAGTTCAAAATATATGTCACAAACTCAAAACTAAGAAAAAATGATTGGATTTTTTTGATACATTAGTATAATAATCCATGATTCATTAGTGAAATAAAGAAATAATCAATATGTCAATCTGATACATAGTGTGTCTATTATGGCCAATAGATGTTCTTTTAAATAAAAGGTGACCTATAAGTTTAAAACATGCAATACGTACTCAAAACTGAGAAAAAAAACTTTTATTTTCCTCCTATTTTATAAAAAAATTGATAAATTGTTAAAGAAATATATAAATTAAGACACATCAATCTAACACAAGGTGTTTCTAATTTTACCTATAATGCCTGTTTTCAATCAAAATTGACATTTTAGTTCAAAAATTTCATCACATACACAAAAAAGAAAAAAAATATGATTTTCCTAATATTTTATGTAAATTATAAATGATTCATTTTTATTTGATAGAATTAACTTTATATATATATATATATATATATATTGGACACATTGTGTGTTCATTATTCCAAAAAGTACATGTTTTTATTTAAAAGAGACATTTTAGTTCGTAACACATATCACACACTCAAATCCAAGAGAACTTGCTCGTATTGTCTTGATAATATAGGAATAAAATCAAAGATTCATATTTGAGGTGTATTAATGAACATAAAGTAAATCTAAAACATAGTATGGTTACAATGACTGATAGTGTGTTCTTTCATTTAAAGATGATTTTTTTTCAAAACCTGATTCCCATACTCAAAACCAATACAAATATCATAATATCACAATGTTTTATAAAATTAATCCACATTTTATTTTTTATTTTTAGGAATTAACTATATATAAATCTGAAATATTTCATGGATGTTATGTCTAATGAATGTGTTTTTATTTAAAGGTGACATTTTAGTTCTAAATACATGTCAAATACTTAAAGCCACGTAGACACACTATGATTTTTTTGAAACATTAGGACAATGATCCAAGATTAATTTGTGTTGTTTATCAATTTACTACCCAACCATATGACACATGTTGTTTTTGAATTTACTGAAAGTTCATGTTTTCAATTTTATAGTGATATTTTAGTCTAAATTTTGAAACAAATACAAAAACCAGGAAAATGAAATCATATTGTCTATATTTTAGGAAAATGATATATGATTAATTTTTTATGTGTAAGAATTAACCTCCAGTAAATCCAATATAGGGTGTTTCTAGTATAACTGATATTTTATGTTTTCATTTAAAAATAAAATTTTAATTCAAGACATGTGTCATATATTTCATCTAGGAGTTGTTTTATCCTTTTTTATTTATAAACTATCCTTATTCATTAAGGTTTTATTTATTTATTTTTTATTTATTAATTCATTATTGTGTAACATTTATGTTTCATTTAGTTTTTATAGTATTTCTGAAATAAATATTATTTTGTATTATAGATACAATTTTCTTTTGTTAAATTTGGGGGAGGTTTAATTATACTATAGCATAATTAGGATATATTTGTAGGGGATCCCATAGACTATATAATACAAGACCACCATGTTTTCTATACATATTAATGCACATTTGAATTCATTGGAAAATGTAATCTTTATACTACATTGTACACGGTATGTATATAAATGTGTATAAATTAGATTTTTTTAATTTATTACAATGTATAATTATTTGAAATTTTGTAATAATTAATTTAATTATTGTTATATCAGGTTGAAAATTATGTACCATGCTACAATAATTGGTATATTTTATCAATTCTTATTATAGAACTGTTAAAAGGATGTGTCTTTTAATGAAACAATTAATGTATGTGTGTTTTTGTGATGGAAATAGTGATTTGTAAAACTAATGAAATTGTAATTTTTAGTATTTATTTTTTCAAAATAATGGTAAATTTTTTTATGAACCACTGTACCATAGCCTTATATATCATTAGAACCCAGTGTGACATACCCAAGATTACCGAATTATTTTTATTTCCAATATTGGATATAAAAATCATTAAATGCATATTATAGGAATTCATGTATATGAGAATCGAACATAGATCATAATTGTTTTCAGTAATGAGAGTTTTGGAAAGGTGGGATACATGATATATGAGTTTATATTTTTTTTAAATGAATGTGAGTGAAGAAAAAGTATATTTTAAAATTTGGATTTTATGTGTGGAATATTTAATGTACATAGAAATTTGTATCATTTTTCTCCAATTAATTTTTTTAAATTTTCATGCAATAACATAGGGTAGTAGCTCACATCCTCTTTCAAAAATTCAATGATCTCTGGGGGAGATCACTATCTTCATCAAAATCTTATCCTTCCATATCCAAACAGCTAGTACCTCACTCTCCTCATCCTCTATTCATATAAAGTAACCAACATTCTTGAATGTTGATTTCATCTTCTCTTCTCCTTCATTCACAGACCATGCCTAAACACCATCTCTTATTAACTATGAGTCACCCACCTAGCTCAAATGTTCGTCCTTGGGGGTGTGTTGTTTGAGTTCCACTATCCTCACCACATGAATATCTTTGATGAGAGATCAGCAGTTTCAACACCCTGATACCCTGGATGTTATATTTTTATAATCAAAATAAATAAATTAAAGTGGTTTTAATGGGACACATATATTTTGGGGTTTTAATTGATGAGGTTGAGAAACCATGTGGAATTCCACATTGGAAATGATGGTAGAATTTTCAAACTTTCTCCCTTCTAAAATGGGTCCTTGGGAAATGGTTTTTTCATTAATAAAACATATTCCAAAATCAAAATAATTCTTTTAGAAAAATATACATTTTTGTACAAAGGTTTTATATATATTATAAAACAAAACAAAACAAAAAATACGAAAATAAAAAATACTATTAAATTTTAACATTGATGCATAATGATATGATCTTGATATTTAAATATCCAATAAATTTCCTCCCTCTAATGTTTTCCTTATTTTGAGTGAATCCATGATTTTCTTGATTGAAACAGTGTTAATCACACCGATTTTAATATATAAATAATGGGATAATGATATTGGCTTTTATTAAGCTTTTAAACAAGAAATTATTTGGTTACTTTTTCCCTACAACATCTATGCAGGGCTATTAGTTATTTGTGTATGGTATTACCAAAATATTGGTAAAATCCTCAATGGGAAAATCCATTGTGAACACTATTTACTATAGTATGGGTAGATCAAAACATTA
The DNA here is from genome assembly GCA_963277665.1 of Viscum album. Lineage (NCBI taxonomy): Eukaryota > Viridiplantae > Streptophyta > Magnoliopsida > Santalales > Viscaceae > Viscum > Viscum album. The sequence continues at coordinate 677,265,184 of OY728123.1, forward strand.
TGGGAGAAAAACATCATTTATGCATCAAGATTAAAAATATACTATCTTCTCCATCTTCTTTCTTATTTTCATGCAACAACAATGTCATTCCCCTCCAGGATAAACAAGGGATACATCGCCTAACATCCATCCTCCCTTAAAATATCATAGCCCTATCCATTATTTTTTTGGGCCTACAATCACTTATCCATTTCTTACAGTAAGCCCAAGGACATTATCTACTTGTCCATTTTCCCATATGACATCTTCCCATCACATTCCATAGTTGTACCACACTCACCACTAACATTGATTTTCATTCATCATTATTAGAAACACACACAAGGTAAAATTCATGATCTTTAAGTTAATAATAATTTCATAGGTGCAAAACTATCAAAAATATTCTTTGGGTGAAATCTAAAGTTTTAATCACATTTTTTGGTGGTGGAATGCCATTCAGAGTTTCAAATTCATTTAAGGGGTCAAATGGGGAGATGATTCTTCCTATGATTATTTCCATTATAAGAAGAAATTTTTAGTTAAAATATTATATTTTTCATTGTTGATCAATTATATCTTTCATGATATTAGGATGTTTTTTCCAAGATTCTAATAGATTTTTTTATTAATATCTCATTTAAATTTATTTTCATTTAGTTTTTTATTTGATTAATTATATATATTTTATAATTTATTTTAAAATTCAAATCTGGAAAATTTAATTATGAATTGATTCTATGATATTGCATAGGTTAACTATTTCACATAATTATAGCACAACTCAGTGATGAAATTTTGTGAGAAACACGTCATTTTAGTTTGAAACCCAATTTTCCTCTCATGTTAACAATCTAATTTATTTTTAACATAGAATGACAAATTAAATAAATTATAATATAATAAAATAGGCTTTTAAAAATGATTAAAAATTTGAACCTTGTGATAATTGAGTATGATAATTATTTAGTAATATAAAAATAATACTTTTATAGTGCTTATGAAATTTCTCTATAAACGTTATATTAAAATATAGTTAAATGCTTTATTTCCATTTATTTTGATAAATTTAATTTTAATGACATTATATCTCTTAAGTTTCTATTTTTAGAAATATTATAAAATACAAAAAAAATCTGTATAGACTCCATTCCAAAAACAATTACTAAAATATACATTTTTTTAATGATCTTAACTTCTTATTCCATATAAAATGACTCTTCTCAGCACATATATAATAGATAGTAGGTTATAAATTTTGGAGATTTTTTCCCATTACCCCATGTGCACATAATACTATCTAAATGATTAATCTCAAGCATTAATTCTTCAAAAACTATAATAAATCTATAATTAATCACCCAAGATCAATCATTCATCAATAGAAAACTTCAAACATTTCCCTAAAAACCCCATGAAAATAAAAGGTATCAATAATATATAAGAATCAAGGATAGCGTAATTAAATATCATTAAATTTATATTTTACAAGAAATAATTTAATGATTTTTAAAGGAGAATTACAAGACCTCTAATAATTGAAAAAGGTCATTAAACATCATGAATAAGAGGGTGAAGATGAATGATACTATAGTAACCATTTTAATTTATAAATAAAAAATATTAAAATAATCAAAGTATAATTCATTATTTTACTATGAAAAGGTGTTTTCTTGTTTTAAATTTGAAAATCATTATGATACCTCCCTTATATTCCCATATATCACATGAAAACCAAAAAATGACATTCGATAATATCAACACACATTATGGCATAATGAACCATGTTATACAACAATGCTAGAGGCCATTGAATTCTATTATTTAACCCTTGCTCCTATGTTAATTTCATAACCACCTCATCCATTAAAATCAAAATCCATTTATCCACAACATAGAATAATGGTAATTAAGAAAATGAAAACCATGAGACTTATAAAAATAAAGATCTAATACCAATGAAAAATCACTCACACACAATGATGAGAAGATACACTAAATCATTTCACTATAAGAAATTATAACACAATAAAAATTGTCATGTCATAATGATGTAAATATTGATGTGAGGAAAACATCATAATGGTTAATAGTGAAATTTATTTTTCTAGCCCCAGTACATAAATGAAACATATCACTTAATAATTAATTATAGTGAAATTACACTTGTGATGGAATGATTTGTACATCGGTGAAAATCACAATTTAAACAGAACTCCACCCCCACCAATCACCTATACGATCACTATAAAAATCCCTATAGCCATAATATTACAATATAGAATACATGAAAATATATTCATTTATATTAGATACCTTCCAAATGATTTTCAATATCAAGAATCTAAAAAAATCCCATTAAGGAAAAAGCACCTCAAAAACATATACACCACATAAAATAACACTGGAATACGAATATCTCAATTTCAAGGGATTAAACACAATATAAAAATAAGGAAAATACCTACCACTTCCCCACATAATCAATATTTAACTTTATTACTCGAAACATGGTTTAAAAAATATCCAAATACTAATCCCCCATCTATGTATCTTTCTCCCACATGCATTCTTCCAAAACACCTTTCCTTTATAAACAATGGATAAAAGGAATAACTGAACCTCAGAACACTTTCATCAAATGATCATGAATATTATATTCTCACTATATAAATGTACCATCCTCCTTGATATTATACTCAGCCTAACCAATTAAATAAATTTCATCATGCAGATTCCTCCAATGATATGACATATAAAAAATATGGAGAACCTGATATTTATACTATAGAAGTATGAAATGAGATAATACAATACAAAATCACTATAAAACAATGAATGGTTTCCAAAACTATAGTGGAAGAATACTACCAATATAAAAACCATTTCTAACTATGATAATGAAAAATCTTCAAGAAACCATGATCTATAACATCAGAATACAAAGGTTATAACCTTCAAAAAATATATGATTTTTAAGGGTCCTATGAAAGATTCATCCAATCACAAATCACTTTGAATTTTTTTGTCATAATCTATACAAAGTCTGATCTAATTATTGCAAACTATCTTATACTAGACCAACGTTAAGGTGATCTACTCGGCTTCCTCAAATGACCTAGGTCCTTAGAGAATTAATTAAATATGTTATTTTGTTTTCTCTAGGATATTTGGTGGTGTAAATGAGGTTAAATTTGTATTTTTTGGATTTGGAGAAGGGGATGGAATTCCTTTTAGGAATATATTATGAAAATTAAAGATAGTGAGTGAAATATTATGTAATTTGGGAGTATTTTTTAGGATAAGTAGTATGTTATAGAGTTTGGGTATAATCTAGAAGTGTAACCACCTAAATTTTAGAATTTTTGGACAAATATTTTACTTGGTGGGAGGCAACATGTATTGAGTGAACTCATATAGTCTGTGGGTTGGTCTGGAGGGCCCACCAGGTACTCGTTGGCCTTGTATTGAGTACCAGATTGTCCTAGGTCAAACAAATTTAAATGGAATTTTTTATAAATTAATATTAATTGATTATAAAACATTTTATATGATATTTTATGCCTCACTATTCCTATATATTTAATATAAACCTTTAGGAATACAACATATCTTCCTTTCCACGAAACATTTATATATAGTTTCAATTGTTGATCCTATGGTGGGTTTCCATTACCAAATAAATGGTATCCCCAAAATCTTATTCCGTTTTATACTACAGACCTTTGTTTTCCCAAAATTTATTTTGGGGTTCTATGATGAATTTTAGTAGAGGATGGTGGAATAAGTATAAGTATTTGAGGACTCATTTTCTCTTAACCTATTTAAGAATAAATGGGTTGATTACATAAAATTTATCACTATTTCGATTCAAATAAAATTTAACTTCATGTGTTTTAAATTTTTTATAACTATTTTGATATAATTTTATGGTTGATATTTTTTTAATTATGGATTTAATATTTCATAATTTAGATGAATTTTATGATAATTTTACCTTGGTTCTCCTTAGGATTTCTAGGTTCTTAATTTATGGTGGTGTATAATAATAATTTGGTTGTTTTGAATTTTTATATAATGGTTATGGGTTTATTTGTAGTTCTTGAAATGTTCTCTGAATATAATTGGGCTATTAATTCTGTGTATTAATTAAAATAAGGGGTCAAAACTATTTGGGTAAATTTATCAGTTTTCCTATGTAATACCTTCAATTTACATCTCAAAATTAATAAAAAATCTTAAAAAAAATTAGAACTATATACTATTGTATTTTTTAAAATATATATTCATATACAATGTTTATGATTTTATAATACATAATATGTATTTGTTTATTAGTTCTAATTAATCCTTGATTCCATTAAAATAATGACCCATCATTTGGTAAGAATTTGGTTTTAGTAAAGTCTTGTTTCGACAAAGTTATCATGTTAGTAGATTATGTTATACTATGATTATTATATAAATTTGGTTAATTATACTACTTTTCTTTACTTATAATGTTTTATACAGTCCCAATATTAACATACATGGTTATTAAATCATTTTAGATGAATATTCAACACAATAAAAATGTTCATTCCTGATGAAAATAATAGTTTAGTGTCTTGGGAAGCATGGAACACAACATTCAAACTTGGTGAAAGTATTAAATATTTCCCACAAAGATCTTCCCATTTAGTAATCATAATTAATACCATTATTCATAACATGGGGAAAGGAAACCTATGAAAGGGTGTTCTTAGATTCTCATTAAAGGTAAATAAGGGAGATACACAAGCATAACATGAACAATGGTTTTTAGAACATGACCATAACATTTTATGATCATAACTTACATACCAAATATCATACACACGATTCATGACATAAATACAAGAAGATATAATAAATTAATCATAAGAGAATCTATAGTAAAATACATCACATCAAAACATAAGAATAAGACATGGAATTTTGGAAGAAAAAAATTATATGAAATGATATCCATATTAGTCAAGTTACACTAACAATTATATCTTAATAGAATGGGTTCACTACTCCAACCATCTTTGTAGTCATGGTTCAGTACCAGTAACATATCAGTAGCCAATGTTCACTCCCAAGTAAATTTCAGTAAACACAGTTCACTCCTTTGACTATCTCAGTGAAAAAATTACTTTGCTGAATCGGGTTCACTCTCTATTCCAACCATGTCATCTCATGCGATGTAGATCAGTAATCACTTCATTGGAATGTTATCTAGGGTCACCCATCATGTCAGATATAATAAGACTTCCTTGTGCTATCTAGGGCACACCATTGTTTATGATTTATTTGGCTTTCCTATTTCTATCTATTCCACCTCATCTTATAACAAATAATGGGATTTCCCAATGCTACCTGGGCCACCCCATAATATAAGAAAAATCCAAGAAATAAAACATGAATAATGTACCAAGAGATTATATATCATCATAAAAACTCAAAAAACTATTATTAATTCAAAACATGATTAAGACATGAAAAATAAATTTTTTCCATGTGAATCTCCTTGGAATAGTATTGACTCATTGAATAGAAATAGGTTCTATAAACATTATTCCATCAAAATAAAAGAAACTAAGAGAAAGAATATTAATTGTTTCATTGGTTTATACAACAATTTAAACATAAATTATTCTAATGGAATTAATTTTATATGTTAAATAATTTATAAATATCATTTAAAACATTTCATTATTAAACTATCCATTCCAATTTAAAATTTTCATTTTGAAACATAAGAAATATCGAATAACGTTTTCATTTAAAATATCCATGAAAACTTATTAAAGAATATTGAAAAATATTTTATAAAAATTTTAATACATAAAACATTTTAAAAATAGTTTTCTTGAAAATTATGTGAAAATATCATTTAAAAACATTTTTTGAAAACATTGCTTTAAAAGAACACTTATTTCAGACCAAAGAGAAAGATAATGTCATATTCTATTAAAAACACTTTCTGAATTATCTCTTGTACTAATGATTAATAAAATGGTAACATTAATTTAATATATCATGAATAAACTTTGGATAAAACACCATAATTATTCCCGATAGATTGATCATAATATTTCATTGATGGAATCATAATCATAAAAAATCCCGATAAATGATGAGATTTGTAGAAATAAACTCTTACCACCATGGGAATAATAAATCATAATCCTTGTGAAATAATAAAGTTAAATAAATTTCTAAACAATCTTGAAAATAAGTATATTAAATATATAAAATGTCAAAGTGGTAGTATATACACCTCGTAATGGAATTTAGGTGCATAACATAACATGTGTCACAAAGAAGGAAAATTGTGGCAAAACTCATTTTCCACATTGGTAACTATTAAAACCTGACCAAATAAAATATATATAATAAAATGGATGGGTAAATACCAAAATATTTATGTATAAAAATTATAATCTACATTTATGTGAACTATATACACCACATTGGAGAAAGAGGTGGTGAATATTTCTTGTGTCTCAAAATAGTAAAAAATGAGATGAAAATACCTTACCGATTGAGTAACATTTGAATCATGGTACCCTTGAAAGAATAAAATCAATTTTAAAATTGAATATAATGAAACAAATTTCATTAGAGGTGTAAAATTTCATTGGTAAGTATATATACCACAAAAAAATAAATGTGTGGTGAATGTGGCATGCTTCTAGCAGAAATAAATGTGAGACTAAAAAATTCCTTACCAAATGTCCTGACCTCCGTCATACTCATTAAAACCTCCTGTATAATAAATATATGTATGTCATAAATATTTTACAAAAAAATATTCTTATATATCGTACTGTATATGATTTTATTATGCATTTATATTAACCTTTTAATAAAAATTAATTATTAAATATATGTTTCGTTTAATAATTATTTTTCGTACATGTTTTAAAATTTCATTTTTATTCCTCTTACTTAGATCGCGGTTTCTTCATATGAAGAATATAAAACATTATATAAATAATATATATATATATATTCCTTATATATATATATAAATTTATAGTATTCCATAAAATTTGGTGATAGGAAATGGAATATACTATTTATTGAGACTGTAGGTTGTACATACACATGAATGTTGTTTCTATTTTCTTATCATATTGAAAAAAATGTTATTGATATATATATATATATTATAATTAAAGTATAATTATTATTACATATATATATATATCACATTCTTTTATTAATCCCATCCATAATACATTCCATGAAAAGTGTGAACAAATCACATCACTTTACTAGGGGGTAGCCTTTCGTACAGCCGAACGATGTTATCACGTTCCCAAAAAATGAAAATCAGGAATGAATTAATTAGATGGAAATTAAATAATCTTAATAACATCATGATTATAATATATATCATATAATAAGTATAAATAAATCATTATTCCCAACCCTGAAAGGTTGTAATGAAATATCAAATGACATCGGTTCATGAGGTGGTAGTCCACTGTACAATAAAACGATGATTACAAATCCCATTTAATAGAAGTGTATGAAGTTGTAGGTAATATAATTAACATAAAAATATTTATTTACATTTTACATAAGTAGGAAATTATATAGTACGGATATGAATATAATTAATGGGTTTTGGGGAAGAAATAAAAAAAAATATTTCATTGATGAATGGTTCCTATTCTTTAGGTATATCCTTCCGGTTTGTACCAAATGACTTACTTGGTTAAATTTATCACTAATGTAATGCTTCAAAAATAAAATTGGGAATTTTGGAGTTTATTTAGCATGGATCTTGAGGATCCAAATGGCTTGATAGGTTTAATAAGTGCGGGGTTCCCTTTTATAGTGGAGGAGGTGTGACATTCTTGTAAATACCAAAAGGTAAACACTATTTGGAGGTCTCCCTTACATGTGGTTTCTTTGACAATGAAGAATTTTATATAAAATTATTGATATGGTGTAACTATTTATATTAAATGGGTTCTATTAGAGGTTTTAGGGCATTCTCTTGTAAATTTAAATATTAGTCCCTTGGTAAACTCATTTTCTCATAATATACGTGAATAATTTTAACGGTTTTAGAATAAATTAAAGAAAAAAAAATAAGTTGGTATTTTTATAAATTATAAATTAATGTTAATAAAAATATGGTATCCTTTTTTCGAAATTATAATCAGAGAAGTTGAAGAAATTTATTTTAAATTAATCCTGTAGATGGGTTAAGAAAACAGATTTTTGAAGAGAAATAGTTCAAATGTTTGAAATGTATTATACCTAATTTCATAGTGAAATTGATTAAAACGGACTACATTGGATAAATATATGTATATTTTATCAACATAAACAAAAAATTATATTTAAAATATATTTTACTTATATAAATAATTTCAAAATAATGAATCATTCAATTGAAATTCATTACTTTTCACTATTAATATAAAAATGAAATCTTTCATAAAAATAAATAAATACCACTAAAATAATTTTGAAGTTTCTATTTTAAATTACAAACTATTTTTTCAAATATAATTTATAAAACTTTCAAATTTTCATTTTAAAATAATTACGTGATAAAAAGGTGGTAAAACATCCTTTTAGAAAAATTCATATTTTTATACATAAAATTGGATTTAATATTATTTATTATCTAGAAAACAAATCAAATGATGTTTAAATAGTTCATTTAATATATAATACATATAATTCATTATAATAAATAATCAAAAGTGGTTTTTTATTGAGATAAAATGTGTTTGTTCGCTGAAAAATAGTTTTTTTTAATAAATTTATTAGTGTTCATATAGTTATTACTTTCATTTATAATTACTTTTTTCTAAATAATTCATATTATAAATATTCATGAAGCTATTTTTCATAATTTATTTAATCGTTTTCATTCCCTCCATTCCAATGGTTAGGCTATACGTATAATAAATTTCTAATAATATTATTAATAGAATATTTTAATTTAGTAAAACAAAATCTTTTGTATAATAAATGGTATTTATGGGAATAGCCATTGTGTGTTACACAAGCCAAACATTGTTTTGATGTACCATAAGAAATTCTAACTATTTCATAGATAATAAGATTGACTTGGTGTTTCGTAAAAATAAATCATAACTTGGTGTAGCATGTAATGCAAGCCATCAATGAAGTTTAATTTATTAAAAACAAAAATTCATAAAATCTCATGGTTTTACATGTTCCATGATCCTAGAAATTTTCAATGCCATTATTACCAATTTTTTTCCTTTTAATTTACTTTGTCCTTATAAATTATAATGGATTTTATATGGGTAGTAAGAGATACGTAGTTTCATACTTGTGAGCCCTTCGTAGATTAATTTAATGAATTTGTTATGACTTTTAAAACTAAATATTAATGATTACAACCATGTTCTATCATTGAATTCAATTTTTGGCCTGTATATTGATACATTAATGATATCACTTCTGTCTACATTTTCTTGAATGACTGGTAACTCAATGATATGAAACTAACCTCGATGAAGAGTCTCATAAATGGTAAGGAAATTACAGTGAATGTTAAGTGGAAGGATATCATATGGTTCTTATAAATGTCTCATTTCATAATTGTAGTTTCTAATTAACAAAATATTATATTCATAAAAACAAAATGTGTTCATTTCAATAATAAAATCATCATTGTTTTGGTTTTCTTTATTAATTTAACTTGTAACATGGTTTTGGGGAAAAATTTGTCATTATATGTTTTAAAATAATATAATATTTCAATAAAGTATATATTTAATGAAAAAGGAATTGAATTTTTTTTATGTATAAAAATATTAAACTGTGGAACTGTACTTTTTTATGCACACTTTTATTTAAAATATTTTTTTCTTTGAAGTAGTTTTAAAACAGAACTACTCAATTGAAAATATTTTTACATTTAAATATATTATTAAATTTTACACTTTTCCCCAATTAATACATGTTAGTGTTACTTCAGGTAGGTATTGGTTATGTAAGAATCTAAACATTATCATTTACTTGTTTTGTTATTGTTTCAATATTCATATCTTCAAAAAAATAATTAGAACCTTTTTAGAATGTTATTTTAGTGATGAAAAAAATTATTCTTACTCCATATGATAGGTTTGGTATAATATAAAACTAGAGTTTCATAAGATCATGTTACCCCATGAGTTATTACTTGTTTCTATCAGTGTCTATATTCTTTCATGTTTTCTTAAAATTAGTATATAACTATCAAATAATTATTCATATCATGCTATTATGTAACATTGAATCACAATATGGTGTGGTATTTAATAATGGATATGGTAGAATTCAAAACTTTTATATCAATAATCTTGATTATTATTATGATATAATTATTCTTAGATATTATGTTTTTGTTATTTGTTTATCATAAAGTTAGAATGATTATATTAATATTATAATCTAAATCATGGTATATCTTTTGTAAAGGTTGATGAATGTGATTGACTTTTAATTTCATGGATCTTACATACCCATTCCCATATTCCCAAAGTTATTTCCCCTAAGGCCCAAAATTTGCTATAAATATTCTCCATTCCATGGAATAATGGTTTCCTCATCATTTCCACAATCATTAATGGAATGTGCATTGTTATTAGGGATGTCATTCCAAAAAAAATCCTCACTCTCCTAATACACTAATATGGGGATCGAAGAATTTATGTATAGTTATGGACCCTCCAAATATTGTTTGTTACATTCTATAGACTATAATTTATCCCTTATTGTTTTGATATTTTATTTCCATGTTTGATTGGTGTCCATTTATAATAAACATTTCCATATATATATATCTGTGTGTGTGTGTGTGTGAAAATGAATAGAAATGTTTGTTCATACATCTATATATTCAACATTTTTTAAGGTGTGTTAGTGGTTCCCTACATAGTATGTCTATGATTATACACTACATAGACACCTTAGTGAACACGTAGCATCACCTTTTAATTTTTTAGTATAATTGGTCTATTTATAGCTATTAAATTATATTGTAGTTTGCTTGAAACTATATAGTTTAATGTATTCAATATCCAATTGGGGTTTGAGTAGGAGCCTATATTTTGAAGGATAAATATTGTCACATTATTGATTCAATTCGATTATGTTTGGCCTATCTAGTTGTACATGATTGTTATAGTATGTTGTATGTTAACTGAATTATTATTTAATTTCATTATTATAGAGATTTCATTATTTATCTATTGCTATTTTAAAATTATTTCATAATGTTTCTTCTACCCATTATTACAATATCCAAAATTTGGATGAGAAACTCCACTTCATTAGGAGAATCAGCACACAACTTATCATTCATTCCAATGTAGGTAAACACATGCATAATGTTTGTCTGATTCCCACAACTTTTAATGTCACAAAATTTCCATGTAAATTTTTTATTAATTATGTGGAATCATTTCAAGACTAGGCTCCGAGATGACATGTGATTCAAAGTCCCAGAAATCCTAGAATATTATTTTATAACATTCTTTAAAGTACGTTAAGTAATCATTTGAGAGGTTTTTTATAAATTTTAAACCTGTGGACAGATCAAAAATCTGAGGGCACTGTTGAATTCAGAATGTTGGGATTCGTCTAACATGGTAATATCCTAGACCAGTGTGGGTAGACCAAAAAAGATAAAATTCAGACTTTTAGTGTGAAATAAAATAAACTAAAAGGTTTATTTTATTCAAAATGTTTCCGCTGCGACGCAACGACCAGTCAGCGCTGTGATGCAGCGATGAGGAGATGCTGGATCATTAATGAAACTCGTTAATAGTACAACATGATGATGAAAAATTCTTCTAGTTTCATTAATTAAATAGTGATCAAGACCTAAAAACAACCCTAGGAAATCCTCTGACGAATGAGGAATCTCGCCCTCCGACAATGATGACGAATTCCATTGACGAACACCATCAAATCAAGGATTGATGAATGTCAGTGGGACTGATTTGAGAGATGATGAAGGATGGTGATTTCTAATTGATTTAGGATTGATGAAGGCTCGGATCTTCATTCCTCGTAAGTGATGAATCATCAATCGGAGTTGGGGTTTAATTGTTTTATGTTTTCCCCTTTTATATTCTAAAACAATAAATATAGATCAATCCATGAAAATGATTATCTTTGGATCATGAATTCTTGCAAGAGGGTATTTTCCTTGAGGTTTCTTCACTATGATTGATGAATATCTAAATGAATTGTGAGTTCAAGCCTCCCCTATTTTTAAACATCTAATGCGGAGGGTGCGGGCTGACATGAACAAAGCATGAGGCCTCTGCTTGTTTGTTCTTCATGGTTGAAACCTCTAAATAGTATAAAGGTGGATCTGAGGTCGTGAAAGGAATGACAGTGACTCGAGAGGTCTGAGGGCATAGACGAATCTGTGATCGGACCACCGGAGGAGACTCGGTGGCCCATAGAATGTGTCGCCGGAACAGTGCCACCCCGGGTGTTGCGTGAAAGATGAAGCATTCGACTGTCATTGGACTTTCTAGTCGAGGAATCGTGTGTCTTGAAATAGGAGGGCCATGGCCCGTTGGCCATAGTGGCTGGCTATATGCAGCGCCAGCGAGGCGTCGTGTAGGAGGAGCAGCCCGCTCCATGTGGGCCCCGTGTAGACCAAGGGGGAGGTTGGCTGACGTTCCCCACACGCCCCAACCAGATGGCCCATCAGGCCGCTCGAGCGGCATGTATAGTTTTTCTATTCAGACTGCTTTAGAAGATCTGTATTATGAGGTAAATCTAAGACAAGGGTGGCCATGGTTGGGAAAAGAAACCGGCCTGCCAATGCAAGCCGGGTTGTATAAAATTGGCTCCCTGGGTGACCAGGCGGAATGGACCCATATCCATCCACGGCCAGATCCAGTGAGTCCCAATGGGCCCTAAAAATAGGATAAGGTGGTGTGGTACCCTAGGGTAGTTGGTTGGGCCGGTCTGAACCATCCAGACTGTGCCCAGACAGAACTGGCCCATGTTTACAAAGAGGGATGTATCTCCCAAACTGTGCATCTGATTGATTCCCCATATGGGGGGTTGGGACCCATATGATGGGACAATCATTTTGAAATACTATAACTAAGATTTAATGGATTTTTATGCAAAAAGAATCTAGGATTTAGCTACCATTAAGGCTTCGTTGATCAGCTACCCAATGAGATTTCACGACTTAGCTACCCAACAAGGCTCTTTGACCAATCTATCTGTGAGGCTTCATAACTCTACAACCCAACGAGGATCCCTAACATAGTTTCCCAGTGAGGCTCTATGACTTATCTATCAATGAGGCTTAATGACTCATCTTCCAACGGAGACATCATCACTCAGCTACCCAATGAGGCTTCATCACTAAGCTACTGAGCAAGGATTCATGAATTATCTATTAGTGAGGATTTTTGACATAGATTCCCAGAGAGGTTTCATAAATCAGAAACTAAATAAGTTTAGGGTACCTAGATAGCCTAAAGGACACATCAGGGATGAGTGCATTTATAGTGATTGATGTTTTGTGTTTTCCACAGTTGTTTTTTCTATCAACACGTTAAGTTATAACTATGTCGAGGTGACTCTAGTGAATCAATTATTTGTGCATTATTTTCTGGTTTCTTTTTTGGATTTAACTAATACCTGAGTTGGTTTTTTGTTCCCTATATAGTATTTTTATGCTCACCCCTGCACGGACATCACCCACACCTTTTGTGTCTTGTGTAGACGACAGGTAATATTGACTAGGATCATAGAGAGCTTGGTCCAGGTGGTGATCGGTAGTGGATCTATAGATGCAATATGCTTCAGCGACATCCAATAGTGAGCTACACCTACCCTTCTGGTATAATTCTAGGTGGATGACCTTCAGATATTTTACTTCATTTTACTACACTTTCCTTTTTAGATGGGTTGGTATTCTGGCCCCCTTATTCCTTTCCAATGCACCTTTACTTGTGTGGTTGCTTCCTCATGTGACATACTTCTTTTTGGTAGCCAGGTTTCAGTTTTACTTTCCACAATATGGACTCTCTGTGTGTGTGTGTTTAGATTATATGTCATCCCATTTCAGGATATTCCTTTTAGGTGCTAGTTTCCATCCCATAGCCTATGGAAGGCTGGCTTGGGGTAGTCACGACAAAGACATCGAGGTATGGGTTGTGATTGAGAGATATCAAAGGTGGTAGATTCTACCTCAATAGCCGAGAGTATGTTTTTTTTTGTTTTTGGTAACAATGTTAAATGTTTTTAATTTGACATATATATTTAGGGAGTCATGTATTGGTGCGGCGACTGATGTATCCATACACTAGGACCCTGGATTCTGCTTTCTGACATAGTGCATGAAATCTGTAGTTGTTTTCATCTTTAATATGCTTTTCATAATCAATTTGAGTCAGATCCATTGCAATATTTATGATTAACTGACCGTGGTTCATCTTGATTTCTCTCAGGATGCCTCCATATAGAAATATAGTCATGATATCAGTACAGGATCACGGTGGTGGTCCACTGAGCAATGAGGCATCAGTGTAGGGACTATTTCAATAGAAATCACCCCCGGGTGGTGTACCAGAGGCACCACCACCCGTTGAGCAATAGTTGATACCATCATTACTAATAGAGTATGTACGCTGACTGAGCCTGATTCATGTGTTCCAGAGGTAGAGGCCTCTGAGGTTTTGAGGCGAGACAGATCCTCAAGAAGATGATGATTCGTTGGAGGCAATGACATGAGTTTTCCTCTTGGTGATGACACCTTCAGACCAGATGTACGTTTTAGCTTCTAGACTTCTACAAGGCGCAACATGGAGATGGTGGAGCTTGATACTTCAGATGAATAAGAAGGATACCCTCACCAGGGAATGCTTCGAGTTTATTTTTAGGGTGGAGTTATTCCTCGCATCCTTGAACTAAGTACGTATATTGGAGCTACTCCACTTAGGGTAGGGCATCCTGACTGTGGATGAGTACTCTAGGAGGTTCACAAATGTCTCCTAATATTATTCTAATATGTTAAAAAAACCCATTATTCAGGGCCCGACCCTCTGAGCAGGGGCTCATACGAGAGACCATAGCATTGATGATCTCTCTTAGAATCACTACATAGGCTATGGTGATGGGGTGATATCTTTTAGTAGAGAACATCCTGAAAGAACATGCACCGATTATTAGAGATACCACCAGAAGACAAGTAGTAGAGTCATCGGTAGCGGGAATCTGATGGCTGACATAGGGGTCTAAGATGATTAGACCCTCCAAGGGATGACCCCATGATACTGGATCAGTAGTGTGTGGCCCCACAGGTAGTGGATACTAGCAGAGGGGAAGGTGGTTCTTCACTTGCGACGGGCAAGGGCACATAGCTTGAGATTTCCTGACCCATGATATTATTGATCAACAGGCGGTCAATGGACCACCAAGGTATAGTCAGAGGTTGGAGAAATGATATCTACATGGTGGATGCCAAGGTAGGGGAGAAGGCCGAGCATCATGAGCTAGATGAGATGTTGAGGTATGACCACCACCACCCAAAGCGTGTCCTCCACAAGCTCCGTGAGTAGGTGGACCGGGGTGGGGCCAACCTGTGGATATGGAGGCCTATGACCATGGAGCTCTTGAGTTGATTAGAGGTACGATCTGTGTCTAATCTATCATAGTTGTAGTTCTTATATACATAGGTTCCTGTCACTCTTTCCTTTCCACCGATCTCATTTGAGGCTCAAATATTCTGGTGGAGCTGTTGGATCAATCATTATGATTATATACTCTTATGGGAGGTAATTCGATGATTAAAAATTGGTGCTGGATGTGTGATCTTACTCTTGGAGGTGAGTGTATCTTATGGGATCTCTTAGTAGTAGCGTCGAGGCCTTATGAATTTATCATGGGCATGGAATAGTTATCTATAGTCCGTGCTCAGATAGACTATATAAGGCGTAATGTGTGGTGTGTCCACAAGGATGGGACCAGGTTCTCATTCACCAGAGAGAAGGGAAATTTTTCATCACATGATGGACTTTCTAAGTGGAGGGTTTAGCCAATCACTTACTAGTTGGCGAGCCTCACCCTCAGAGTAGTGGATGAGAGGGGACCAAGATTTCTTGTAGTGTTGGATGAGTATGAGGATGTATTTCCTAAGGATGTTTCGGGACTACATCCTCATAGGGATCTAGTCTTTGGCATTGAAATTTCCTTTCCATGACACTATTATCTAGACAGACATATCATATTGACCCAAGGAGCGTCATGAGTTGAGGATATAGTTGGAGGACTTGCCGGAGAAGGGATTTGTGAGGCCCAAAATTCCACCATGGTAAGCCCCTACTTTCTTTTCCAAGATGTAAGATGGGAGATTGAGGCTATGTGTGGAGTTACAACAACTGAACTATGTGATTTTGAAGAATAGGTATCCACTTACAAGGATTGATGACCTCTTTAAATAGCTGAAGGGAGCGAGGTTGTTCTCAAAGATCAACCTCAGATCAAGATATTATCTTCTTTTGGAACAAGATGAGGAAGTATCGATGAAAACCATTAGATTCAGGTATGTCCACTATGAGTTTTTGGTGATGTCATTCGGCGTGACGAATTCGCCAGTAGTGTTCATGGGATTGATGAAATGATCATCCGGCCTTACCTTGACAGGTTCGTCATAGTCTTCATTGATGACATCTTGGTGTACTCGGTGTTGGATGAGGAGCATGCTACACACCTACATAAATTCCAGGATACACTTTAAGAGAATCATAACAGTAATAAGATCTTGAAGTTCTAGTTCTGGATTCTGGAGATAAACTTTTTAGGATGCATCATCATGGAGGCTGGAGTTATAGTGGATCAGGTGAAGATAGAGGCAATGCTTGGTTGGGATCGACCTATGAGCATGACTGAGTTGTTGAGATTCTTAGTGTTGGATGGATACTACAAATGGTTTGTGCATGAATTTTCCAACATAGAATCACCTTTATCATCCTAGACACGAAAGGGAAATCCCTTCATGTTGATGGAGAAGTGCAAGAAGAGTTTCTAGGAGCTGAGGTGGAGACTGACAAGTGCCCCTATATTGAGATTACCATAAGATGGAATTGGATATGTAGTCTTCAGTGATGAATCAGGTACTGGCCTGTGTTGTGTCTCGATGCAGGAGCGAGCAGTGATTACCTACGGCTCACGTTAGTTAAGGAAGCATAAATAGAACTATGTGACCCATGAACTTGAGTTAGCAGCAGTGGTATTTTCCTTGAATATGTGGGGGCACAAATTTATGGGTGAATGATTTACTGTGTACAATTACAACAAGAGTCTCAAGTATATCTTCTCCCAAAATGACCTGAACATGAGATATAAGTGATGGTTGGAGTTCCTCATGGACTATGTCATTTAGATAGTCTATACTCCTAAGATGGGGATTGTGGTGGAAGACACACTCATAAGGAGGTCTATTTTACAACTATTGAGTGTGGTGATAGAGTAGTGATCTGTGATGAAGATATCCTTCATGGATGATGATGGAGAAGCTTACCTTTTGTGGATGACTGTCACTCCACCAATCTTAAAGCGAGTCTGGGAGTCACATGTTGTGGATGTTGACAGTGAGGCCTGATGTGTGCAGTTATCCTCAGGAAAATCTCCTGATGGATTTTTGATAGGTGGGGAGCATTTCAACATTTTCAAAAGCTGGACAGTTGTACCAGTGACGTTGCGGGAGGAGGTGTTTAGGAAGTTTAGTACATACCTTATGGAGACACATCCTAGTGTGGTGAAGATATTCTATGACAACCGACATTAGTTTTGGTGGCCAAGGATGAAGAAAGCGATGGTAGTGTTTGTTTCACGATGCCTAACTTTTCAGAAAGTGAAGGCTGAGCATCAGGTTCCAGCTAGCCCAACCCATACACTTAAGGTAACGAAGTGGAAATTGGATGGTATCTCGATGAACTTCATGACGGGGTTACCACGCACATCCAGGGGAAATGATTATATCTGGGTGATCATCGACCGACTCACCAAGTCGTCTCACTACCTACCCATATTGGAGTAGGGATCGGTAGAGGGTTGGGGCCGCCTCTATGTCCAAGAGATAGTGCGACTACACAAGGTGCCTAAGAAGATCCTCCTAGAACGTGATGCATGATTTACATCTCAATTGTGGAAGGGATTAGATGAGGATTTTTGGAATCATCTTCGCATTAACATTGGTTTTCACCCCTATAAAGATGGTCAGACAGAGCAGACCCTTCAAACCTTGGAGGACATGATTTGTGCTTCTGTCATGGATTTTGGACACAGTTCGGAGGACCACCTACCACTGGTTGAGTTTTTATACAACAACAGATACCACTCCACCGTTTAAGGGCTTGTACGGGTGGCCTTGCAGATCAACTCCATGCTGGATAGACCTAGAGGGGTCTTCTCTCATGAGTCCAGATATGGTACGGGTGACCACTGAGAAGGTACAAATCATCCAAGAGTGGATGAGGACTACAGATACCCGGAAGAAATCATATGCTGATAGGAGATGAAGACCCTTGGAGTTCGATGATGGAGACCACCTTTTCATTCAAGTCTCACTGCGATAGGGATTGTGGATATTTGGTCAGGCCGCAAGTTATCTTTTCGGTTTATTAGACCCTTTTAGACTTTGATTAGAGTTTTTGAGGTGGTATATCGCCCAGCTCTTCACCCACAGATGCAATGGGTGCACGATTTTTTCCATGTGTCATAGCTGAGGAGGTATGTGCATGATCCATCATGCATCATCGACTGGGGTGAGATGGACATTAATGATGGGGTGACGTTCAAGGAGATTCTAGTAGAGATAGATGATCGATTGGAGAGGGTCCTTCGTGGATAACTGATTTCTCTTCTGTGCGTTCTGTGGTTGGATGGGAGCCCCCATGAGAGCACATGAGAGTAGGAGGCTTAGATTCATGCTTAGTACCACCATTTGTTTGTTTATCCTTGTTTTGGATTGTGAGGACATGAAGCCCCAAATAGGGGGAGTAATGTAATGTCCCATAATTTCTATTTAATTTATTTTAATTACATCGAATTATTTAGTGATGAGGATCTAAGACAGAATGTGATTACAAGTCCCATAGAGGCCAGAATCTATTTTAGAACTTTTTTTAAGTACATTAAGAAATCATGCTTCCAGGTTTTTATAACTTTTTAACTGGTGCCCGGATTGAAAATATGAGGGAACTGTTGAATTCAAAAAGTAGGTATTCACCAAAGAAGGGACTATCCTTGAATGGAATAGGTCAACATAAAAAGATAAATTTTGGGCTTTTAGTGAAAAATAAAATAATTTGTAAGGATTATTTTATTCAAACTATTTCTGTTGTGACGTGATTACTAGTCAGTGATGCAGTGTTGCGATGAGGAGACACTGAATCATTAATTAACCTCATTTATGAGACTTCATGGAGACGCACAACACATATCCTTCCCTTAATTAAACTGGGATCTATAGTTGAAAAATAACCAGGGGAAATCCTCCGATGAATGAGGAATATATTTCTCTCTCTCTCTCTGAAGACAAATTCCATCAGGGAACGCCCTCAAATCGAGGATCGATAAATGAGAGTGGGACGGATTCGATAGATGAAGAACGAAGAAGAACTCTAATAAAGCAAGGATCGATGAATGATTAGATCTTCATCCCCCATTAGCGAAAAATCCTTATTCTATGTAGGTGTTTTATTGTTTTATGGTTTCCTCATTCTTATTACAAAACAACGAAGGCATATTAACCCACGATCAAGTTGAATTTTGGATCATGCGTTCTTGTGTGAGGGTTTTTTCCTTGGGGTTTATGTACGGGGATTGATGATTATCCATTAGATCTATGATCCATAGCCTCCCATATTATTAAAATTCAAACCCAGAGGGTGTGGACCGACACAAATAAGGCTGGATCCCCTTCAATTATGTGAACTTCATGGTTGCATCATCGAAATTGATGCAAGGTGGATCTGAGACCATGGTAGGGATGATGGCGACCCGAGAGGCCAAGGGGAGAAGATGGATTTGAGATTAGACCTCCTAAGTAGACTCAGTGGACCACGGAATGTGACACCCATGCGGCACCTCCGGTGCGATGGTGTCCACAGGAAGAAGGTGGCACCACCCTGGGCACCACGTATAGGACAAAGGGGTTGTCTTCCACTGCTCGTACTGGAAGAGGCGGTGCGCCCGATGTGCACCGTAGTGGAGGAGGGACGCGAAGACTGGCTAGACATGACGTAGTGTTAGAGGAGTGGCCTACTCCATGTGGGCCGTGTGTTGAGAAAGGGGGAGGCTGGCTGACCAGCCACACATGTGCAAACAGGACCAGATGAGCCAGTCTAGGCCGAATCGGAGCGGGCTGCCTGAGCAGACCAACTAATATTTCGATCCAGTATGCTTTATCGGAACAGGATGATGGGATAATGTGGGGTAGAAAAGTTTCTTGGGATAGGAAAAGAAACCGACCCACCAGTTGTTTTTGGGCTGAACAAAATCGGGTCACTGGGTGACAAGGAGGATTTGACCCGCAGCTAACCTCGGTCGGGTCTAGTGAGGCCTTATGGGCCAGACGGATAGGATCCGGTCATGCGGGACCCCAGGGTGGTTGGTTGGGTCAGTCCCACCTAGTGGGACTCGGCCCAGACACAACTGGTCCATGTTGACTAAAAGGGACATATCCCCCAAATTGTGTGTCTGATTGACATGTCATCTATGGCATTGGGACCCACTTGGAAGGGTGGTCCTTATAAAATACACTATGTCATAGAAGTTGACCTAGAGAGGATCCATGATTCATATACCAGAAATGAATCGTTTGTCAACTAATCAACAAGGCTGTTTGACTCATCTAACCAGTGAGTCTGCATGACTCAGCTATCAACAAGGCTTTGTGACTCAGCTACCCAGTTAGGCTGCATGAATCAACAACCTAGTAAGGCTCCATGAATCAGCTATCAGTGAGGCTTCATGACTTAGCTAGCTAGCGAGGCTTCATGACTCATCTACCTAGAGAGGATTCATGACTCAGCTATATAGAGAGGCTCCATGACTCACCTATCTGTGAGGCTTCATGACTCAGCTACCCAGTGAGGCTTCCTGACTCAGCTTACCCGCGAGTTTTCATGACTCAATTATCGTGTGATGCTTCATGACATAACTATCGTCAAGGCTTCTTGACTTAGCTACCTAGTGAGGCATGGTGACTCAACTACTGAATAGGTCTAGGAATCCTTTCTAGCCGAAAGGACTCCATGGGGATGAGTTGCTTTATAGTGATTGAAGTTATGTGTTGGCAACCATTAGTTATCCTATCAAAACTTTAAGTTATTACTCTGTCGTGTTGACTTTAGTGACTCTAATATTTTTTTCATTATTTTTTGATTTCCTTTATGATTTATGTGAGACTCGAGTTTGTTTCAGGGTCCATACTGAGTATTGTTATGCTCACCCATAAACGGGCTTCGCCCACACCAATTGTGTTTTGTGCATGTGACTGAATTATTTCACTGGGATCTTGGAGATCCAGGGTTGAGTTGTGCTCGGAGGTGGATCTATAGGTACATTAAATTTTTCTGACATCCGAGAGTGATCTAGTCATACCCTTCAAGTAGGATCCTTGGCGGATGACCTTAGGAGTGTGTACTTCCTTTTACTGTACTTTTATTTTTAGTTGGGTTTGTATTATGGACAACTATTTGATTTCAGTTTCACCTTTACTTTTTTGGTTTCTTCCACGTGTTACGTACTTGTCTTTGGTATCTTAGTTTCAGTTTAAATTTCCATAGTATGGGTTGTGTGTGTACTGGTTTAAAGGAAATGGCTTCCCTTTTCAGGATATTCTTTTTTTGTTATAGTCGTTATCCCTTGGCCAATGGAAGGTGTGCTTCGGGTAGGTACAGGATGGGCCCCGGAGGACCAGTCATGAAATATCTATTTTTGGAGGACTCTATGGATTAGGTAATTCATTTGGAGTCTGTGGTTGTCTGGATTCATTTATTTTTAAGGTAATTATTTTTTGTTCATTAAAATACTCTTATAATGCCTCAAATGGGGTCTTACAAATTTGAGATTGAAATATATTATTATAATAAAACTCAATTAAGGATAAACACTTTTATTATAATATGGAAAAGTCAAGAAAGCATGTATGTCAAATATACTATACAATCTGGATCATATACACTATATGATAACCAATCAAAGAAAATACTATCATACAAAGGAATAAATATGACCAAAAAACACACTATAAACTCCTCCATGGCTATTTGGTAAAATGAGGATCATTATTTGAGATGATCATCCCAGTAAATCAATAATGCTTCCCCTTTTCGTACACATAATTTAATGCCAATACATCCACTTCACTCGAATCCCTGATCCCCAATATGTGAGTAAAATATATTAATCGATTAATGATGACCTAGATGGTATCGTTTCATTTTCATGATTGAGGAAACCCTATAAAAAAATAGCATCAAAATTTCCATCAATTTTTACTGAATAATATCTATGGGCTGCAACACACTTTTAGTAAATCAATTCCTGGTTTCCACAAATTGAAAATCAATAAATTGAGAGAAGACCTAAGACAATGGACATTTCATGATAGATAAACAATTTAGTTCCATCAAAGCCTGATTCCTATTTGAGACACTAGGTTTTACATCCATGGTTGTGATGTGAAACTTGTATAGAATTTCCACTCAAAATACTAACTTGAAAAAAAAACATTTTAAATAACCTTCATCTATAGTCTTTACTTGTCCATTAATCAGGAGAATATACATGAATGAAATGGTATCTACAACACTCTCCCTTATAATATCCAACCCAAGACACCACTATATACCAAAATAAGGATGATCAAGTCATCATGTAGTGTTAGAATTATCCATAAATAAACTCATATATATATATATCTAGTTTCAAAGTGTTAAGATCCTCCATAATCCTCCACTCATCTCCATCTTCATGTGTAGTATCACCACATGTATTTCTACTTTACACATTACCCACCATATTTTTGTTCCCTTGAGTTAGTGTGACCTCAATGTGAAAATACCAAAACTACACCAATCAAATCCAGAAATTAAAATGTAAATCACAATACATGATGATATACAGTTCAATATTATGATATGTTAAAACATAAACAGTTCTCTGATAAGAAAATGTCACCATATATTTAATGAAAACACCATTGCTTCTAACTCAAGATCATGGGTGGAATTGCTAATATTATGAGGATGTAACTAATGAGATCTATATGAGATCACTAATACATACTACAATAATTAAAAACCTAATCCAATTCACTAATAATTACTCTAAAACTCAAACATGACTCATTCCTTGTATAAAGGAAGAATAAAATAAATAATTAGATTCAGCAAAAAAAATTATGAAATTCCACATAACACAAATTTTTTTTCTAGAAAAGGATAGATCCTTCCTAGTCGAAGCTATAAATGGTTTTTCAATTTGAAAGAAATAAAACACAAACATCATATAATATAATGTAATTCGAATAAAAATTTGTACCTCCATAATATTTCTGGGTAATTCTCAAGAAAAAGATACAACAATCATCTCTGGATTGAAAAATACACATTGTTAGATCAAGACACCTCTATGGGAATTTACCTTACACATCAAGAACACTTAATTGGATAGATTCCCATATATTTTATGTCATTAATGGAAAAATCCATTAAATTTATAATATTCAACACACCAATCCTCAATTACACATCCATTTTTTCTACGAACACTACCATAAATTATATAAGAAACTCATGGATCATTAAGTTCATCAATCTAATGGACAGTACTAGTGAATTTATAACTCATTACAGAATCATCATTAATTCATAGTGTTCAAGGAGACACATTAATTATTAATTTATAATTACAACACTCTGCACTCAAATTATATAGTATATGTGTAACATATTTATCTCCGGGAACCAGCTATTCCATTTCAACTACTAAGATAAATAATTAATCCTTCATAGGAGATAATAGTTCTTCGATATTATATAGTTTAATTTCCAATAATATATATAATACTACAATTTATGATCCAAATTATTAATAAGATTAACTGAATTTATAAAAAGATACATTCAAATCTAGATGAATCAATTCAAAATTAAACCGTTTATATGATTCAAAAACACTAAAAAAATTAATGTCACTATACTATAAGGTGGAAAATAAATTCTCTAGATGTTATCACAAAATTATATACTATACACAAATTCACATCGATGGGCTATGTCCAATTCATCTTTGAGAATATAAATCTAGAAACACCACAAAAACTCTTAGAAACCCTTCAACAAATAGTTATAAAATAACAAACATCAATCATTCTAATTGGTATGAGAAAGGATTGGGAAGAAATACAATATTTTAAATGATCCTCATCTCAAAAAATTTATATATCCACTATCAACACTAGAGAAATTAGCTCATATATGATAGAAATTAGAGATATCTTAAACTGATTAAAATCAATCCATGCCAAAGATTATATTATTTGGTTATATCTGTTATAATAATAATTCCCCAATCAATTAAAAAAACCTATATTTATTTTAAAATACCAAAAATCAACTATTTTAGTCTTGATTTATCTCAAACTATCCTAGTCAACACCATGGTTATAATAAGATCATCCACCATAATTCATAATACTCTCACTAAGTAATGTTAAATGGTAATTATAAAGCTGCTAAAGTGATCGAATAATTAATCAAGGTTGAATATATGCATATGATATCACACAATGTCTTTGGACTTCTTAGAGCTAATAACTATGTATCATGAAACTATTAACTTCACAAACATTCACCTTGTAATCCATAATGATTTCCATAACCTCTTCCATGTTGTTCCCAAGGTATTTGATGATGGGAAATATTTTAGTAATTCATCCATGTACTTTATTCTATATTTTTTATCCAAAAACATAAGGATCCTACTCCTACTAATGAGGCCATGTAGGTAATTATTACTATAACAATATGATCCCATTAATTACCACACCACTAAATCCACAATGACTATAGTTCAAGATAAAATGAAAAATATTGGTGTCAACATCCATTGATTAAATAAAATTACCACACTAGATTTATTAATATAATTATGAGAAATTACAACTATCTAAAAATGGGATAAATAAGGTAGATGATGAAACATTCAAGTTGAAACTAATATTTTTTTCAATAAGAAAGAGCCTCAGTCCATTGACCCATTATTCAAGAAGTTCTGATAAATTCCCACTTGAGGTGAATCTATCTTCACTAAAAAAATTTCAATCTCATCTTTATTTGTGATAATCCCTATATAAATCGATATCATTGATGTTCTAAGCTATCATTTAATATTTAGGTGAAATAACTCAATAATATACCACATGCTTACCTTATCATCTAGTAACATATTAAGTGTATATAAAAGGAGTTCCATGAACCTCACCCCAAACTCCTTCACACTAAAATAATCCATTTTATTGTTAAAAATTCCCTTCATTATAGACCATTTATTGTTGATGATAAGAACATTATATGAAATTGAATCTTATTCCTTTCTCAGATAACCTATAATTCATCATTATATCAAAATTAAAGGACCAATCATTTATGTGTCTCACCTATCAACTAACTAACTATTAGATGGATAAAAAACTCCTTCCTCAAATAGATTAGTAAAAATTAATATCAATCACCTTAAACCACTTTGATACCTACTGATCCAAAAAATCCCAATATTCTTTAGTAGAATATACTATTGAAACTCTCCTAAGTTATTCATCTATAAATTCTTCACATTATAATTAAATGACCTATGATTAAATAAAATATTTTATTTCACCTCAATATGTAAAAAACATGAGGTATTTATCCATTACCCATACCTAATATTTATAAAATACTTCTAATACTATGATATTGATGTTATAAAATGACTTTTAATTAACTCCATTTTAATATCCATGAAAGTTTATACAATTAAAATATAAGTGAATAAAGAATGATGGATACCCCAAACAAATATAAATAAGATATAATCAGTACAATCATTCTTAATTAGGATTTATATAATGTTAAAGTATCTAAATTCGACCATATTTTCCCCTCTAAATCTTACTCAATCTCTCCAGAAAATATCAGATTTTATGATTAATTGAATTCTTTCCAATCCAACCTAATGCAATCCTCATAAGTTATTATAATAAATTATATCTTATATGTTTCCATATATTCTATAAAACTAATTCATGGCCCATTACTAAAATAACCCATCCTAGTATGGTAGTGAATTATAGAGTGACCCTTGAAAACCAGCACTTATAGGCCATGGGTTCTAAAACACAATAAAGAAGACATTAGTCTCTTTTAAACACATAAATATAATGAATACTAAAAATAAAAAAAACATCATACATGAAATTAATCCAACAATTCTATATATAATATAAATATTCATTTACGTTCATATAATTTTAATAGAATCCCTGAAAATGATTCCTTGGTTAAATGGTTTTTAAGGAAGAAACATTAACATCCACAATTTTAGATAGTATTGTCATTTTTTATTTTAAAATATATCTAAAAAATATGTAAAACTTTATTTAGATGTAGCAGTGAGTATGGATGTATAATCTATAGGTTCTCCCCATAAAACTCATAGAATAATATGGGAGAAAAATAATAATGATCTTGTAAATTAACAATTGAACCAAATCTTATCCCAAAACAAGTATCCTACAATACCGTGTTACTATAGGAAAAATTTCCAAATCTATATATAAAATAACAATATAGTAGATAATAATTTATAGAAAAGGTGGTTCATCGTACTCGCTTCCCCACTAAACTAGTCACCCTCACATTAAAAGAATATATGTATTGAAACATCTATCCCTTCACATATCCACATACCAATACCAAAATCTATAAAAAAATTATGTAACCAAAATAGAAATATGTATACTACATAAAATTCCACCACATGGAATAATTTCTACTACTTCCACATAACCACACTATATTAGGAAGAACAAATATGAGAGGGGGAGTAGTCAACCAACCATGTCTCCCACATCGTAGATGTTATAGGATCACCCAAAACAGAAATCTTATATAGGTACCAGTTAAGTTATTTAACATTAATGGTGATGTTGAATAAATAAAAAATGTCACAAATATATATAGAAACATATAAACCAAAAATATAGTCTACATTCAGTTTTAATGCATTAATAACCACACCCCATTATGACAATACTTCCACCAAAAATGAATTACCACTTCCACCTCTGACCACACTACAATTCAACACCATAACCATACAATAAATATATATGAAATACCTTCACATATTTCATTACAAAATTAAAATTAATCAGTTCTTGCCACTTTACATAAACATTATTTAACAATGTTGAACATTAATTCTATAAATTAAAAAAGTTCACATTCCCATACCCCATCATTAACATTTATCCTTATTTATAATTCAAATAATATATAATATAATCCATAAAATTATCCATTTGATTTTTCAATTCATTTATTTATAAAATTACTGAGGAACTACCATTTAAATTCCATTTCAAATCCGTCTCATTCATTTCATTAATCCTATATACCCGAGGAAACTATGAAAAATTGTATATACCAAGTCTATCATGACACTATGTGAGAAAACAACACTAAGATTTATCCTTTACCTCTTCATATATATTTTCATCACATTACCAATAAAAATAAACATAAACCAATAAAAATAATTCATATTACCTAATTACTTCTTCATCATGTTACCACAACAATATTAAATTCTTTTCATGATCAGGATAAAACCATTAATTAAATAATATATTCCAATAATTGAAGTAAATAATATTAAAAATAATAGAATACATATATAAATCATCTATGAATCACATCCCTTATTGGATCAATTATATTTTTATTAATACACTAATGTATCCTAATTTCATAATAAAATACTAAATCATACTAAAAAATAATAATCTAATAAATAAATGATATAATATAAATCACCTATCTCATATAAATTCTTGATCTATCATGTTATCAAAAAGGTGAATCCCATTGATGAAATCATCACGTCACTACAAATAATCAATAATCAGTCACCCCAAATCAATCCGCCATTGACATATCACTTATAGGATAGACTAGAAATCCCACGAATGTAGAATTGATATAGAAGGATAAAATATCATGATATAATTACAATGATATATTTGAATTCTTCCTTATTATTGAAAGAAACCAAAGGTGATTCAAAGAGGAGTAAGAGATGTCTAATAAACACACCGGGTCCCAAAAAGATATAAAGAATGGGAAGAAAAACAATTTAACTTGAGAAACCACTTGAATATATTAATAAAATGTAAATTCCAATAATCACTTTTCATTTCATTAAGTTAGGGTGAAATGATGTCTGGTGGGTTAAAAATCCAATAATCAAGGAATGACTTCCCCGCCTTCCCATATATATATGGCTAAAAACCAATAAAATTTAATGATATCAAAGAATATTATGGCATGATTATTTTCTATTTTTTTAAATATTGAGGCTTCATAATTTAATGGTGTACCCCTAACTTATCTTCAATTATATAACCACTTTATCTATTAAACTCAAAATCTATTAAGACATTTCAATGTTTAATGGTATTTAATATAATATAACTTGTGAGCCCCATGGAAATAACAACCTAATACCATAACTGAACCACTCACAAAAAGTGACTAGAAGTGAAACCAAATCCTTCTACCATAATTATTTACAATATAATATAATTTATAATATGAAAATGGAATAAACCAAAATACAAGGAATATTACATAATGGATATAGATCAACTTATTTCTTCATCTCCAGAACATGAAATAAATATAGAATTATGAAAAAAAATCACGGTGTAATTTTAATTTTTATGGCATGATTTTAGTAATAGTAGAAATATGGACTCAAACCCAACATATATCACCCCATTAACCATAAATCTCAATCCCCATATCTCTTAAACATTAAAATTATAAATTATATGACCAATTAAATACAACCCTCTATGCACTTATAAAATATTTTAAAAAATACTTTACTCATACAAAACTCAGAATAAATTAATTTTGTAATAATTAATCATCATTATGATGTAATCAAAACATTTCCTATTGACTATTCCAAAAAATTACCATTATATATATAACATCTATCCAAGCATATATGTGTATTTTTTCTTCCTTGAAATCATAATGTAATAAAATTGGTGGAATGAGTCTCTACACATATAATATTTATCCTTAAAATGAAAATTGACGTTCACGTAGCCCCAATATCAATTTCATGATTACATCATTTGATAAGGTATTGTTAAACACAACTTCCACTTTCTCCATTATTAGAATACATTATAACATTATATTTCCTTTATCAGCATTTTATTTATAAAAATTATAATTAATATCAATATAATTTGATATTTAATAGTTAACATGATTATTAGATAGATTAATGGAACTGTGATAATCACATCTATGAGGTAATATATGATTATAATTAACTCTAAAAATAATATAATAATATTTTTAACCACATGACCAGAGTTGTTTCATGACTAGAAACCTTTTATTATTCCACATTAGAACCCAATGTAATATGATTATTTATATTAAAATTCCATGAGACGCGTTTCTCATTAAAAAAAATACTCTAAAAGAAGTAGAATTTGTATCTACATAACCTACCTAATCAGTATTAGAAAAATGATAAAATTCTTATTATACATTACTTTCATAATAAAAACCAATATATATAGTTCATTTCACATTCATGAGACTCCTATTGGCCATATAAATAAGTTATTCCATTATATAACATAAAAATGTTAGTTACAATGTTACAAAAATCACAAAATCCAACCATGATGTTGTTAAATATAACACACTTATAATGAGACATATAAATTCAGTTTGATTAACATCACTACCTTTATTAACAATCGACTGATTTTTCCCAAATACAATAATATTGGATAAAAATATAGAATCCTATAATAATTTCTTTTCAATTGATTTATTTTATTTAACTATGATTTTTTGTCTCCTTTATCTTTTTCAATTATTTTTTATTTTTATCTAAGAATGAATTATAGTGTAACAAAAAATAGGATCACTATCACAATGATAACCATAATATATAGTATTTTTTTATAAAATTATTTTATAAATAAAATGAATTCTAAAATACATGATTTTTGTATGATGAAATGAATATGTATATGTATATAGATGAATTTAATGTAGAAAATAATAAATAAAATGATAGAACATAAGTTATTTTTCATGAATCATGCTATTAATATATATTTATGATAACAATACTATATCTATTATTATAAAATTATGGTTTTTCTAATTATATATATTCAACTAATGAATAAACACCATTCACCTTTGATATATCTGATTTATATTTAAAAAAAATCATTGTGACGTCCGATTTATTATTAAGTAATCGATTCACTAAAAATAACCAATGCAGTTTATCTCTACTACAGGATGAACTATGTAAATGAAGGATTGGA
The DNA here is from genome assembly GCA_963277665.1 of Viscum album. NCBI lineage: Eukaryota > Viridiplantae > Streptophyta > Magnoliopsida > Santalales > Viscaceae > Viscum > Viscum album. The sequence goes on from OY728123.1 coordinate 677,295,842, forward strand.
GAAATATTAGTTATAAGGGAATAGTTATAATGATATATTAATGAAGATAACCACACTTCACAATGAATTGTACCTTATTTAATTCTCATAAAAAATTATAAGAAATAATAAAAAATATTTAGTATTCAAATCATAATTCAACAACCTCTCTCAGACATGTAATCCAAATCATCTCTACAAAACTATGGAAAGAGAGATAAAATCATTGGAAAAGAGTTGATTAAGTAATAATAAATATAATATTATTTAATATTGAACACATTTATATTTATAAAACTCAATAATACATAGCCTACATTTATATGGAATGGTAATTAAGAATCTTGAATTAATCTCATAAATTGTAATTTGTCTATTTCAATAGAATGTAATGTAAACATTTTGGAATCACATCTAATATAGCTTATGTTCATGTGGTGGTACACAAGGTGACCATTACCTCAACATTAGTTCAACTCTAGTTGATTTAGCTTTATTTCATTATTTAGGATGCCACAAAAAATGTGATTATATATCCATATTAATCTAGACACAATCCTAACAATGATTCTTCCTTTAGTAGCTTCATTAGAAAATAGCCTCATTCTTCCAATTTACATGTTCACTCTATCTCATTTTCAATTAATAAATATGATATTAATTAGTTTTTATTATTTATTTAGTCATTCCATGATTAAAAGTGAACCCTAATATTAGTACAATGTGTTCCTAGTAGATCATATACGGGGTAAATAATGAATAAATGTCTTGTGTTGCCCATTTTATGTAAAAATAAATCTCACACTCACCATCTTGTTTCTTATTCTCAACCTTATAGTAAATAATGTCTCACCCATCATAAGTGGTGGTTATAGATACATTTATACAATCCCAAAATATTGTATACTTTATAAACTAGGTGTCACTCTCAAAGATGAATTATGGATTATCCTAATGGTATTCCAAAAATCATTTTGTGGGTTTTCATGAATATTTTAAAATAGAAAATAAATGAATAATGGGAACATTGTGATGGAATGAGAATAGAAGAATGAACATAAAGTATAATAGTAATGAATATGATAATATTGTCAGGAATAATAAGGATAGATTTAAGTTGATCCATTCTATAAATAATCATAAAACACCTACCTTATTAAACGTCCTACAATACTCAACCTCGCTTAATGTATGATAAATTACTCAAATCATATGCCATTATCACAAAAACAAATTGATCCCTTAATGTTTATTAATGCCTATAGAACATAGATTATATCCAAAAAGTAATTTAATCACCCAAAAAAACCTTCTTATTGATGATATATTCCCAGATGAAGTTATCATTATGAGATCATCAGTCTCACATCCTCTCCCTGAAACATGATAGAATAACTAAATGAATAAGGGGGAAAACATGAATGGGAGAGGGTTAAAACACTTCATTTGGTTGGTTGTTATCTTACATCTCCACTTACAACATCATTTTTACCAAAAGAGAAAAAGAATAATTCAAAGATCAATATGATGTAATGATATCTGAGCACTATTAGAGTTTCTCCCCTACTGTATGGATTATTAATTAGCTCTCTATTTCTATAATTTTAAGATAAAAACACTATATGAAAGAAGATTAAAAAAATTACATATATTTATAATAGACCATGATGAAAATATATAAGAGAACCATATAATAATTTTAAGGAATTATCAGAGTTAGTTCCTACGAATCAGTAATCATGAATATAGAGTTCAATCATCATACCTTTTAAGGTATAAAGAAAAGGATGTGATATCTGTGAAAAAATGTAGTGAACATCTATATGGTACACTTTTAGGAACTCTTCATAATCATTGAGTGACTCCCCAGTGACTTTGATTGATCTACACACACAAAATGTGATTTCCCAACGTGGTCTATGCTTGGTTAGAAAACCTCCCCATCATCTCCTAATCTTTCCTATAATTCTCTATAATATTCTCATTACTCATTTATGATTCCAATACATGGACACATAGTTTTTTTGTTTTATTTTCAATTTTATAATTTGGGTTCAAGTATTATAATTTAATCAAATATAATCCAAATAGATCATGTATTCTTTTGAAGTATTCAGTCAGTATTAGAATATCTTAGTTTCAATTCACCTAGATTTTATTGTTCATTTTTATATGAATTAGACATACCAAAATCCAACAATGTTATCATCATTATTGAATTTATCTTGTGGCTCATCTTATTATCAAATTTTAAAATTATCATTTTTTATTAACAACTTAGACTAGATTGAAATTATTTCTTGGATGCATTTAATAGTCAGTACTTCAAACTACCATGAACCTAATTATACAATTCTTTACATCAGATAAAAACTCTAATTTTCCTTGATTTTTCTAAAACTAGTTCATTTAGGAGCTCAATATTTCCTCTATTCATTCTCTATTTTTTTCCTATCATATTGAATAAAATTGGTAAATCTCTATTATTTGAGTTGAGTGGCTACGTCCACTAATTTTGGGATTCATCATCAGGATTGTACTTAGATTAGATTATCTTTGAGGAAAAATTACATTAGCAATGTAAAAACCAAACCTTACTCCTCTGAAAAATATCAACAATTACTTGGTGCACAACACTCAGTGAACATAAAATAAATGGATGTGGAATCAATGATACCCCCTATTTCGACTGACCTCATGAAAAAATATATGGGAAAATCAATCATTTTTCAATGATGGATTTGATCAAAATCAAAAATATCCACCAATTAATTCATCATAAATCAGTGTATAATAATTATATAGAAAAATAATATACAAAATATTTTTCGTTCATTAAGATGACTCGGAAATAGATCTCAAGTAACCTTCAAAACACTTATAACTCAATCATCAAAATTTATCAAATTAGGCATTGGGACTTTACAAAATTATGAGTTCCGCTGAATCATAACATGAGTGTTAGATGTTTTTCATGGTTTTAGAGGGAGTTAGAAACTTTAGTAGTGGCTCAAGATTAACTACCCCATATCTTCTATATATATCATGTTAAAAATACTATATTTAGAAAAAAAATTAGATTTTATGAATTGAATCAATCCAACAGTATTCATACCTTATTCATCTGACAAGTGTTTGATATTCATTCTAGGTCATTCTAGTTTTGAGTTTCTATAAGTGGTTGGTTTAAAGATCGAGAACATCATACATCTAAAAATCGATTCTTCATTCATATTTGGAGTAAGAATCATTATTTTTTATGGTCATCTTCCCATTTCAGAAGAACTTATCCATCTAAATCTATATTATAATCAATTTGAAGTGAGAGTATAATGACATGGAATAGTCACAGAATCAGTTGAGAAAATATTTGAGAATAAGGTTCTGTGAATGGTGATCCATGGATGAGGAAATCTATTGTTTGGGAACAGAGGATTTGGGAAATGAAAAGATGAATTTTTTTCCCAACAATATAATAGTGGTTTTCATAATAGTATGATGAAATGGCCATAATTTAATGATGGATGCATAGTTTATGAATGGGCATAGTGGGAGGTTTCATGGTTTATGGTGTACATGTGGAGGGTGGATGAATGATCACCACCACTCAAGGAGGTAGAGAATGGTCCCAGGTTACATGGTAGCACGTGAATATAGTCGCACCTTCATTGAATATGGAAGGGCACAATCACAAGGTATGGTAGAAGGAAACCCATGAAAAAAGATGAGAAGGTTTGATAAGATACCATGAATCTCAAAATTCTCTTTACCATTGGATAAGAAAAACATTAATGGTTAAATTTTTGAACGCAATTCTTTATATCATATTGTGGTCATAGGAAACCATTATTGTCACTATAGAAGAATTAGTACATGGTCGTAGGTTTCTCCATCGTATGATAAGAAAACATAAAAAATAATATAATTCCATTGTAAAAATTAAAATATAAATTTTATATCTGTAAATACCATATTAGGTTATTTAATTTTAATTTGAAATTTTCCCATAAATGTTTTTTTACAACAATGTGAAAACAAATATTTGAAATAATAAAATCAATTGATGACAAAAATTATCTTAAAATTATAAAATATTATTTAAAAATTATAAAATTTTGTGCTCAAAATAATTGTAAAATAAAATGAAAAAAATCAGTAATTAAAGTAAAAAAACAAGATTTTAACAAAAATTTAAGTGAATATAATATTTAGCATTAATTTATTAAAAATTAAATAATCTCCATAAATAATATATTTTTTCATTAATGACTGAACAAATCAATAAAATAAATTCAAAAAATGAAAAAAATGCCACATCATTTTCAGTCATAGTTAATTTATTTCACTCTTATATAACACAATTCATTTTATTTATTTAGAAGGAATCCTAGAAAATTGATTATCTAAACTAGGATCAGATATATTCTAGAATGAGGAAAACTAAAAATCCATCAATTTATAGAAATATTTATTCCTCCTATATGAACACCAACACTTTCTCAACATTAAGTCAAACTCACATTTCAGTTCCATGAGTGAAACTTAAAGAATTAAATTTTAATTTAAAATCTATTTAAAAAACATTATGTTTTCAATATCTCTGAGGTTCCTCAATGAAAAGATCCAATTTCCACTACATTTATACAAATAAAAATATTTTAATATAAGATAATTTACCCCTTCATCATTTTGGGTCAATATTACCCTCAACGTTATTATTTTATTTATTATAATTAGGCACTTTTAATTGATTTTTCTAATCCATGAATGGGGAAAACATATTGATTATACAAATACATTGATATATTGATTGATTTATTTATAACCAAATGTATCATAGAATCACCATGGGATCCCAATTTATTATTTTACTCTAGTTTCAAAGGACTTATATGTATGTCCTTTTTATGTCTCTATGAGGTATTCTCTTTAGGAGAGGCCATGTTATTAGGTTAAATTCCAACATCTAGTAACCAAAATTTTTATTCTCTATTAAAAAAAGGTATTTTATTCCATAATCCATTTCCTAGTCCATAAAAAATATTTCTAAAAAATTATTGGAAAACCTTCTCTCTGTAATCATAAAAATGTACAAATTTCTTAAATAATTAAATTTTTAAAAATGAGTATGAAATTTTATCCTTTGGTACGACACACTAAATTTATGTTTCAAATAAAATATTCATATTTTATTTAAAAATATATTAAAATGATTCTTCAATGGGTGGAATTTTGAGACAAAGTTTGGGATTGTTATGTGTACTATATTTAAGTATATTTTTTCACATTTAAAGTCCCCTATACCCCACACTCAAAATATATTGTGGGGGAAAATCATAAAAAAATTAAGTTCAAAACATATTTGATGTTTTATCCATTTGTAGAAACATTAAGGGGTTCATAGTGAGGTTAAACAATCACCTTAGAAAAAAAACACAAGCAATATAATAATCCCAAATCATGTAAAAATTTCATGGATTTGTTATTTTTATAATAAAAAACATGTATTAATAGTTTGAAAGAATACATAGTATAATGAGAAATTAAACATTAACAATTTAATGAAATTTCATTTTAAGGGTCCTATATAGGTTTGAAAATTTTGTTTCAAATATACTTTCTAAACTCTTGTAACCATAATTCTAGACACCCATAAAATAAAATAGATTTTAACAATTTAAATTAGATTAGGTTTATTTCCCTACAGTAAATTCCTGTAAATATAAGGAATATTTCAATGAAAAAATAGAATAATTCACCCACAAATGTGGAATATTTTAAACATTGTTGTTTAGCTGAATGCAATTCCAATTATTTTCTTTTTTAATGTTCATGGGATTTTTCATCATGAAAAAAATTTATAAATATAGTAACATTAGTATTTATCAATAAAATAACAAGGGAGAATTGAAACCAATTTTGTTGTTTGATTGGGTCTTATATAATAATATTAATATTTTTTAATCCTATTGGATATGAAAACAATATTAAAATCATGCAATAAATTTAATTCTAGAGTCGATTCCCTTTTTTTATTGGTATGTTGAATCAATCATGCCTCATTTGAATGTCCTTCTAGGTTACATTGGGAAACTATGCATCAACCACTTATAGGAATAAAATTAATATGAAAAAAGAAAAAAAATATTAGCAAGATAATCATAGGAGAACCCCTTAAGGGATGATATATTTAGACTTTTTATAGCTATATAGTCTTTGGGTTAATCCCAATCTAATAGAGGTGGTATATATTTCCATAAAACCCACCATATCCTATTAATTAAAACCTTTATGATTTTATATTTGTACAGAAAACATTATAAATCATTATTCATGTTCACTTAATTGGAATTGTAGTTATTACAGGGTAATGGAGTGGGAAACATGATGTAGGTGTACTCACATTTATCTCATTATTCAGAAAGGATATGCAGAACTTGTGGGAAATAAAATATTAGATGTGAATTTTATTTTTCTTTATTTCTAGAATATAATTTTTTCTTTGATTAAATATAATGTATCAACATCCTTTTTTATAGCAATGCGTAGTTCCAACACCTCCTCCTCTTAAATAGAAACTCTCATCATTGAAATTTAAAAAAAAATATTGAATTTCCAAATGTTCTAGCTTGGGAATAGGTTTAGTTCTATAAATTTTCTCTAGTAGATCACAAGTCTAATAGGATTCTTCAATATTTATATATGTATAAAATACATGAAAATTATTGTCCGTAACATCTAAACAAAATTCGAGTAGAAACTTTTCCCATTAGGTAGTGATCCACCTAACTCTTACAAGTTTGATGTTCTTTAAGGGAAAACATAGCCCATAGTAGTACATCATGAGATGGAGTAATGTATGAAGCCTCCTCTAACCACTTCTCAAAGTCAAACACTTCATTTTAGGTTTCATCTAATGTGAAATATTGGGATTATTATTCCAGTAAAACATATGTAAGCATTGAAAGTAATTTAAGAAATAAATATATGAATAGTATTTCCAATGAAATTTATAAATTGGTTTATCTTCCAATATATATCCACCTTGTTTTATGTCAACTAATCCCTCCTCATAGAATAACTAAAAATGATACTTCATATGTTGTACTTGTGATTTTACTATATCATTGGTGGTAAAATCATGTTCGGGAAGCTCTGTATCTTATTTAGATTTTTTTTTACAAAGTCTTCTATTAAAATTTGATGATGATTTTCCCAACACATATAGTCTTCTAGGGATTATTAGTCATATCAAAGGAACATTATCCATTTATCAATATCCATAATGTTATTTATAAGAGGTAACTAATACATTTTCCAAGATTTCAAGTTCACTACATCTTCTAGTTCTTGGGTTTGTTCCTACACCTAACATTTTACTGTTAGTAAAAAATAATCAATAATTTTTAATTCCTTCATTTTTTTAATGATTAATGGGAAAAATAAAAAAAGTGAAAAATCTCGGAGTAAAGCCATGCATCATTAGAAATGGTTCTAATATAAGACGTGACCCACATTACAAGGGGTAAATAGAGATATATTTATAACCCTCCTTAGATATAGAATAATGGATAACACATGGGTCACTCTTAAGGAACTAGTGTTTCATGTCTTTGTGATATTTCTAATAGATTTTTGTGTTTTAGAATATTTTAATGAAGTAAATGAAAGATGCATCAGATATTTTTTATGGAATGAGAATAAGAGAGTAAATAAGAGATTAAATAAGAAAAAAAATAAATGAAGAGGTGAAGAATGTTAGTGATAATAAAGGATGGTCTAGTTAGATTCACTCTTCAATTACATATCATATAAATACTAATGTAAAAGTAAAATGGAACATAACCTCACTGTTTTTATTTTCAATTTTATGAGTCACACACCTCTATCACCAAAAACATTGAGCTACTATGTGTATAACATCATCCTCTATATAAAAAATCTCTAAAAAATAAAACATTTGAACCTCATCATCTAATAATATCTTCATAGATGATGTGATACCTACGAGGACATCAATCACACATCCTCTCCTAGATATGTGATTGATTTTTTAGATGCTTCTAACGGGGTACACTGCCTGAGCGCATTTGACATCCTCTTGGTTATACATTTCACCCAAATTTTCCACTTTCCAAAGCTGATTATGATTCATCACCTCTTCAACGATTTCTTCTCCATGATCAAAATGGAATTATGGGATGTCATTTACTTGTTCTATGGAATCATCCCCAAAATTCACCACCTATTTTGGGTCTCCCTTAATGATTAAGACATTGTTCATGAAACCCTTCCATGTTCCATCTCATTGTATATGTGAGTTAATTACAATTCCCCTATCAAGACATTCTAAAGGGGTAATGTTAGGGCATCAACCTTTGGACAAGGAAATAGTCACATTTGGAATCAATAGCATGACTTGGCATTTAACCATGGTACACCTGAATTCTCACTTATGAGAGGGAATATCAAGGGTGTTGAATCTTGAGGAATCCCACATATAATTTAGGGAATATTATACCATAGGCATGTCTCTATGTATTTCCTTGTCTTTACATGTTTAACACAGGTTATGTCGTGAGTTTAACATATTGCAGAGATGGAAGGGAAAAATCATCCTTCAGACAGTGGCGGTTGAGATCTCGGAAAATGATGAAAACTCTGGTCTGTTTGTTCTTCTTCCTCAACGGAACGATGTTGGCTTGCCACATGGGGTACTGGACCTCCTTGAAAAAGTTGGCACTGATGATATTGTCAACTTCGGCCTCAACCATCGCACCATGAGAAGGGTGAATCTTTCTGGGAGGATAATCGAACTCGTGATGGTTTTTCGGGAGACCAATGAGGTGTACGGATACCTGGGGATCTAGTCCTGGCATCTCGATGTAACTCCAGGCGAACACATCACGGTGCTGTTTAAGGAAGTTCACGTACCATTGTTGCTCCTCAAGGGATATGGCATTACTGATCAATGTGGGTCTCAGATCTGCCTCACTACCAAGGTTCACCTTTACCAGTTCATCAATCGTGGAAGAGACGCCTTCTTTATGGCAGGGGGAGAATCTTCCAAATCCTCTTCTTCACTTATAGAGGAGGGATTCCCAGTGGGTGAAGCTTCCCCTTGGTCAGAGGAACCTGACGGGAGGCTGGTACTAGCCTGGACAGTAGTGGACAGTGCATCAGGAGATTCATGCACCACTGAGACAATGGCGATGAAAGCATTAGATCAATTCCCATCTGGCCTTCGGTCAAAGGGGCCACACATGATGATATCAATGCAATAATTGTGCATCGGCTTGAGTAGGTTAATTCCAGCCTGGCGGAATAGACACGTATGACGTATTTTTGTCGCCATGGGGCAAACATCCCAGTACCGTACGGGTGTTGGGGGTTCCGAGATAACCTGAGCCTGGATTGTGTAGGAGTACGAGGTGATTTTCTGTCATTGCATGGACTTGGGAATATGCTTTCCTCTTGTACCAGAGACGACAAATCATTTCCCCATGTCGAGGGTTGTGGCCTCCAATCGATGGATTGGGAAGACGTAGGCGTCATCCAGACCTGCCCAGGGGTCACTTGTGACCAGGGCGGGCCCAACCACACTTTCCAGAATATGCTTATCCTTTCTCATGTAATAGTCAGCATCCAGATAATAGGCTTCACTGGAGGTGAAAGAAGATTCATCACCTTGGAGTATGATTACTCAACCATTAAGGGAGTACTTGAGGCATTGGTGATACGATGAGGGGAATGATGCATGAAGGTGGAGCCACGACCTACCCATCATTGCTTTGTAAGCGGTGTCCTGGGAGACAATCATAAATTCAGTACATGCTGCTATGCCACCGAATTGGGTCTTCAAATGGATCATGTCGACTGGGGTATGTTCTATCCTGTCATAACCCTAGATCCTTAAATCATAGGGATTTAGGTCATCTTCAGATAAACCTAGATTTTCTAGTGTCCGTGTAGGGATAAGGTTGATCCTGGAACTAGTGACAATGAGATAGTGGCAGACCTCCTCACCGTTGAATTGGCCAGTGATGTACAATGGGTGGATGTGCCCCTGTATGGTAGAGCCTTCGTCGTCTCCCAAGAATGAAATAACGGCTTGAAATTTGGAATTCTCAACTTCTTTAGCATGGAAGGATTCTGTAGCTGCTACCTCTGTCTCAAACAGGAGGGGGCTCCTTAAATCCTCAGTGAGGGCCTCACACATATCTGACGACAAGTGAAGGGCATAATGGATGGAAAGCCTCATTGGGATGCCAGAGAGATGATTTAGAACATCATACTTCCACGACAGACGTGATCTTCTACTTACGGGAGGCCGCTCTGTGATTAGACGCATGGCGGGCCCTATCAGCTAGACTGATGGCTGCTGGTGCTAGGCACATTCTGCTGCTCCGTATTCGAATCCTGAAGTGTAGCTACCGGATAAGGTCCTGATAACTGAGGTTGACTAGTAGCGGGGTGAAGCTGGTCGCGGTGCGGTCGAGGTGGCTCTGCCTGATCCAGTAACCCAAACGGTGGTCCTAACGACACCGGATAAAGAGGCTGCATGTGTTGAGCCCTGCATTGGGCCTGCTATATGGTCTCAGTGGCATGCACGACCTGGCTAGAGGTGTTGACTGATATGACTCGACGACCCGCATAGTCGTGACTTCGCTGACGCTGACGTCGGCTGGGGACATTGGGGAGGTTCTCCTAGAATTCCCCCTCATCGGGAGTCATATAGGGATTTACCAACTCAATGGTATTAACCAAAGAATACCCTTGACTGTCACATGATGAATCATCCACCACTAGTTAGATTCTAGGAGCGATCCCAATCTTAGGTGGCATGAAGTCGCTGAGAGTGAGGGATGAAAATGGCTTTGGCGGGGCATGTTTCTTCTTCTTGCGCCATTAGTGCTTACTCTTTTGGGAAGAGTCCGGCTGCGATGACAATGAAGAAGTAGTGTCTGCCGCTTCTGAAGGCTCTGACTGGTTCAAGCATGAATAGATAATTCCATGGGTGCGAGAGACCATTTTACGAGCCATCCAGTCATCGTACTTCTAGGATCCACGGTTGGGAACCTACTACCACTCACATTCATCATTGCTACCACTTTCTGACCTCACAAAGACACCCGCCACTTGTGTCGGGGCCGGGGTCGAGCCTAGTTTGACTCTGTTTTTATCGACTTGGTCTTGGAGCCAGTCCTTAAACACATAGCACTACTTGAGGGTGTGCCCCATAATCTGATTGATGGGGCAGTAGTTAGGGCAATCGGTGTGATTCGCCTCTGACGGCCTTCTGCACTCAGGCAAGCATTCAATCCCCTACTTTAGGGAACTACGGATGTTACCGAGGACCTGATTCTCGCTAAATGTGTAAGTATGGTGTCTTCTTTTGGATAGGTAGCCCTTGGATCTTGGCCTTGATGAGGATGCAGAGGGTTTTGCTGAGGAGGTGGACCCTGATTGTCCCGCCTGGGTGGTTTTTGCGCATTACGAAGAGGTGCCTGCTGATTCTGAGGACGCTGCGGAGCCAGAGGCTATTCCTGAGGTAGAGGGCCTCTACGAGGGTGCGGGTTGGGTGATACTGGTAGCGATTCTAGCTGCCTGGGGGCCTCTATCTAGTCCACCGCGGTGGAATCGGCTTTGGCTTCTCTCCTTGCTAGGCTTGTAGGGGGAAACAGACGTGCCTGCAAGGCCTTTTTTCGGGATTCTTAGAGGCGCTGGGCCTTATTTGAGAAGTTTCAGAACCCTCCAGGATAGTTCTATGTGATCAGGGAGGTAACCAGTTCCATATTGACATTACCTACGCACATCGTCATAAATTTCCCCTAGGTCATTGGCATGTCGAGTGAGTATGTGAGTCCCTTTCACCAGGCGATAAAGTCTGCGACTCGGTCATCAAGCCTCTGTTTGCACATGAAGAGGTCCGCGATGCTGGTCTTTTGGGTGGTAGAGCTAAACTGGTAGAGGAACTACCTATGAAGGTCCTTCCAACTGGTCACGAATCTAATGGCGAGCTGGCTGTACCAGATGAATGCCGGCCCCTCCCGTGTCTGAATGAATCATCGGAACTTGGAGGCCTCCTATAGCGTTGGAGTCCCCATCATAGGCCCACACCTCAAATTAATGTGGGCCAGGTGTTGTGGAAGGTCCCCTGTCCCATTAAATGGGTAGAAGGTGGGATTACTAAAACCCGGGGGTGCTGGCATATCATCCTCCCAGGCTGGGTAGGGCTTTCCATTCAGTGGGATTGCCACCTGTTGCATTTCCAATACCTCTAGGTGGGTAATAAGTGCCTCCATAGGATCATCTAGGCGGGGGTCCTTATCTTGATGGGGATCCCTAACCACAAGTGTGTTTCCGTGTTCTTCAACATGGTAGACATCCTCAACGGCTTGTGGAGTAGCTGGTGGAGTGTCCTGCAGGGCAGCTGGGGGAACCTGGGCTAGATTCCTCATATTGTCACGCTGATCAAGAGGGTTTGGTGATACATACCGCAAACTCTTTCCGTGAGTTCTAGATTCATCCCTATCAGTGGGAGCGATATAATCAGGTTTTCTTGGAGGCATCTCGCCGAGGGGAAGTTGTTCCTACCCCCGCTGCCTCGGTATAGGATCACCATAGTCGGGTTGTCACTCAACAGCGCATTCATCCCGGAGTTCGTCGACCAACATCATTTTCTCAGCAATTTACTGGCACAACGTGGCCTTCTCGAAGTCCTCATCGATCTTCTGCAATGAGGTGGATGGGTCGGAATGCTTGAAATCTCTGACATGCTCTTTTCCATTACCGACATTCCGAATGAGTACCAATGACTCAGTGGGTGCAGGGAGACCCAGGAGGTTCCTCTACTGATGATTAATCCTTCATGATGGGTCCAATAGTGGTGGCACAGCCTCAGGGGGTAAGTATCCATCGCGAAACTCCAGCTCGTCCTCCTTGTCCACAACGTCAGCCATGTGCACCATGACCCTTCTTGGTGGCATGTCCTCGATATCGCATAACGAGTCGAGCTGCTGCCGAATAGGAATTAAAAGGAGGGCGGTGTACTTTCCCAAGACACAGACATGCACGTAGGGGGAAGCCTCCTGGATAATTTTGTGGAGTACCTTAATACTCTAAATGCACTACTACAGGAGGGCCTCATGACGGCTTGGTGACTCGGGGCACTGGGCCACCAGGAGCGCGGCCAGATCGACTAGACGACACCGCTCGTTAATGTCTTAAAAATGAGATTAGCTCCTTGGATATACCACGTGATGATGATGGAGACTAATATGTGTCACCCGGACGGTGTAAAGAAGACACTTGACTTCCTCTGGGTTGAGGGACTCAGGTATGCAGAAATCCCTTACTGTTGCGGGCCAAAACTCCTCAGGGAAGTGGCCCGCTGCAAGGATGCTCCATAAGCCCCTTGAATCAAATTCAAGGTCTGGCCCTTGAATTCACCATTCGCTAACTGGGGGTGGTAGAGGAACTGACAACTGTACTAAGGCAGACTTCTTGGAAAGATGGTTGGGCCGGGGGGGATACGGAGAGCAGGCTGATTGGCCGCTGATTCTCAGGTTGTCCTCTAAAGAGTAGATTGACCTAGCCACTATGTTGTGGTAAGAGGGGTTGATGACCGTTGTTCCTAGCTCAGGGTTCGGGGCTACTGGTGGTTGTTTTCACTACTTCTTTCCTGTCGTTGATCCCCAGAATAACTCTTTGTGTTCTCTTGTGGAGGTAGAAAGAACTTCCAATGATGATGGTGGTGACTGCACAACCATAACATACGGGGTCACCAAATTTTTATCCTCCTGGATAAATCTTCAGAGGGAAGAAGGAATCCTGTGGACCTCGCACTTTGGTAGCACTAGGCTGATGCGCCTCATCTTTGCCCAACCCTTGAATCGGATGAGCGAGGGGAGGGTTCCTGAGCTGAGTCACACTCTGCTTCAGAGTCTGAGAAGAAGACCTATATGATCTCCGTATGGACCTTCCCAGGAATCTTCTAGTAGCGACGAAGACCCGCCCTCCTACCCCTAGGAGGCTCCTCAAAATAGGGAATATTTATGACATGTGGAACTTTATCCACACTGATGCCAAGGTGGAGAGGATTTCCACTTAAGACAACTGAGGTGCGAGGAGCACTGGGACAATAGTCGAAGGGGACATGGGGAGGACCTCCATGAACAACACCAAAGCATGAAACACCTCCAATGGAACTAACGGAAACATGGAAGGACCTCCATGCTTGGTGCGGGTGGAACGAGGCTGGCCTTCACCCTTATGGTTAACGGGGAGAGGAGGACCTTTTCCAACTATGGAGAGGAAGTAGGGAGGATCCCTACATTGGAGAGGGACCTGATGGGTAATGTATCCACATCGACGATCGGGAGTAGGAGGAAGAACTCCATACCTGGTGCGGTGGGCACATGAGAGGCTTCAGTGTCGAGCATCACTACCACGGGGTATACCTTCACTATGATTGGGGGTAGCATGGGGCATACCTCCATGGAGAACTTTGAAGCTGGGAATGCCCACACTCTATGTTGTGGTGGTGCAGGGAGGACCTCTGTATGGTGTGGCATCACCGCGGGTTGTTTCATGACGATCACCACTCATGCCTGTGACCGAGAGAGTCAACCCAGCCTGCCCGTGGGACTGTTGGGGCCTCGATCCTGGTTGGGAGAATAAGTTCCCCTGCTTAGTGTTTTTAGTAACAAGATGACATTCATTGACGGCGGCTCGAGCCATAGTATCCATTGACGTTGACGCCCCATGGCAGGAACTCTTCTCAGCTCGTGCCCGATGCTGGCGTTGGGCCAGACGAGCCGGTGCTGGTGGAGTAGGTGCGTGGCTTTCCTGCTCCTCCGGGAAGGCCGGGCAGTGGAATTGATGTCACCGGGTGGGGGGCCTCGCTGGGAGCCCCTGGAATGAGACTCTGACCGGTCTAGGATGGATGTCACCCACCTCATTAGAGTAAGGTAGGGAGTCTTCAAAGTGCTCCAGGTATAGGTTCCCCAAACGATTGAATGTTTGGGTGGGGAGCAGCAGATCCCAGCACAGCCCTTGGGGGAAGCATTGACGGTGGGGCCTAGACACCTCCAAGTCCATACGGGCCATATCCTGGGTTGGGATTATGCCCTCCTCCTTGTAATGACACACAAGGTAATTAATCACCCTCTATTGGATGACTTCCAATGGTGATATGGGGCATCAACGGCCAATAGTTTTGGATGCATACACCGTTGTAGAAGTAGTGGAGCCACGCGGAGTGGCCGTACTGGCATTTCCCCTACCCCTGCATAGTCGGGTGGGAGGTGATCGCGTTCCCATGGCAGCAACCTAATTCCTGGATGTAGGGAGATTAACTCATTAACACTACTAGGAAAATAAATTGACAACCAGTTCCCCAACGCCATTCCGTCTTCTATGGATGGTAAGAGGGATCCACTCTGACAACGTTGCAGAATAGGATGGCCAATGTTCTACTACCCCAACTTCGGGTGAGTTTCACGTCAGGCCCGCCATTTTTCATGGCGGGACCCAGTTCCGGATAGCTGGAATCAGTGACACATCAATCAATGGATGCCCCGAGCATTACTATTCTCTATGTTGGGGAGAATAATTTCACGTCAAGTTCACCATTTATGTTTCTGACACATTCACTAGGGCGAGCGTATCTGTCTTCTTGAGTGTGACATGCGTGACTTCTTGTTACCTTGCATTCCCATTTCCAAAGGCGGGTGGCATTTGTTCCTTGTTCAGGGACATTTTCTCCTTGATCGAAATGGGATGATGGGATGTCGGTTCTTCCTTCCATGGATTCCTCCTCAGAACATGTCACCTAGTCCAGATCTCCCTCATAGATTTAATACGTTGTTCGTGGAACTCTTCCCGGGGCCATATCTTCATGAACACCCGTTAATTACGCTGCTTCTATTAGGACATTACAAGGGGTCCGGTCAGGGAAGCAACCTTTGGTTAGGGGATTATTCATGCTAGGGCATCATTGACGTGTATGGACGCTGGGGATTGGTTTGTCTTTCTCATGTCCCATATTATAGGGCTTCTTGAGGGCGCGGAAGCCCAAGGAACCAGACAACGTGCGGGGGGAACCATATTCCATAGGCATGTATCTGAGGTTTCACTTTGCTTCCCATTTTTAACATAGGGTATTCCGTGAGTTTAACGTCTAGCAAGGATGAATCTGACTGATCAGAACACTGATTAGAGTGGATCAAATTGAGGAACCCCCTAGAGGGAACACTAATATCAGGGCCAGCACGTGGGAAGATCCCTAAATGTTGTGGAGGGGAATGAAGTGGCACTATTGGAAATCCAGCATTTCCCAACGGTTTAGAACCGTTAGGAAAGCCTGCAGAACCGTTGGTATATGTTATACCAATGGTTTTGCAAACCATGGGGAAGTAAGCCATTGGGAAAGGCTTTTCCCAACGGTTTACATAGAACCATTGGGATAGGTAAGAAAAAATCAACCTATCCCAACGGTTCTGCCAAACCGTTAGGAAAGGCCTTTCCCAACGGTTTGGCCCGTTGGTAAATCAACAGATAATTTTCTTTCCCAACGGTTTACAAACCGTTGGGAAATGTTTTTACCAACGGTTCATAGAACCATTGGTAAAAACAACCATGTAACAGGGTATCCCAACGGTTTCTAACCGTTGGGATAGGGTGTTTTTACAAACGGTTCAAGGAACCGTTGGTAAAAACAGCTACATAGAGCCTATGCCAACGGTTTGAAAACCGTTGGCATAGGCTTTGCTGTGCAAATTGCACAGCAGCCTGCAATTTTCACAGCAGGTCTGGTTCATGGGCATTTTCAATTCTATTTTCAATCCAATTATGCCCTCGTTTTTAATTCATTTTTCAATCCAATTATTGTACTTGTAACACATATAATTCATACATATAGAGAACAAACCAACACATACAAATAATGAAAACCAACCAACCAACACATATAATGCATCCTGAAAATATACACATCCATAATTAAAGTAGAATTCATAACATAATTATAAACAGACATAATTCATTTAGAATTCATTTTAAAATTTAGATGACAATTATATGTGGAATCTTAAATTCAATTCATAATTTGATCGGTTTTTTCTATACCATATATTTTTACCTCAAATGATGTCCATTTTAAACAAAATACATACACCTGAAGTGATACCGGCCACACCGCACCTCATATTGAGTCTGGGTTGACTCGTACACGTCACATTTGACCCATGGATCGTTGTGCTAAAGTATCGACACAATCCGAATACGTTTGGTCGGTTTTCCGTATTTCAGTTGATGTTTTTCACTTAAAATGACATCCTTTTGAAACAAAAGACGGACACTATGAGTGGTGCCAACCACACCGCGTCTCCAATTGAGGCGGGGTTGATTCGTACACGTCACATATGACCCATGGATCGTTCTCCAAAAGTTAAAATGGAAACCTAATGCATTTGGTCTGTTTTCCGTATGTACTTAAAATGTTGTCCATTCTAAACAAAAGAGTGACACTTAGACTAATCTTGACCACACCGTGACTTAGATTCATCCTGGGTTGGCTCGTACATGTTACATATGACCAATGGATCGTTGTGGTAAATTATCAAAAGATTACGAATGCGTTTGGTCGGTTTTGCGTATGCCATTTGTTCTTTTAATTTATAATCATGTCCATTTTAAAAAAAAGAGACAGAGTTAGAGCGGTGTCCGCCACACCTCGTCTTGGATTAAGACGGGGTTGACTTGTACACGTCACATATGACTCATGGATCGTTGTGCTAAAGTATCGATAGAATCCGAATGCGTTTGGTCATTCTTCCGTATGTCAGTTGATGCCTTTCACTTAAAATGACGTCCTTTTGAAACAAAAGGCGGACACTTTGAGTGGTGTCAGCCGCACCGCATGTCGGATTGAAGCGGGGATGATTCGTACACGTCACATAAGACCCATGGATCGTTCTCCTAAAGTTTCAACGGAAACTGAATCCGTTTGGTCATTTTTCTCTATGTACTTAAAATGGTGTCCATTTTAAACAAAAGAGAGTCCCTTAGACTTATCCTGGCCACACTGCAACTCAGATTCATCCCGGGTTGGCTCGTACACGTCACATATGACCAATGGATTGTTGGGATAAATTATCAACAGATTCGGAATGCGTTTGGTTGGTTTTCCGTATGTCAGTTGATGCTTTTCACTTAAAATGACGTCCTTTTGAAACAAAAGACGGACACTTTGAGTGGTGCCGGCCACACCACATCTCCGGATTGAGCTGAAATCACCGTACAACATTCTAATTATTATTCGTGACGTGTACACACAGACGGAATGTCAATCGGACATGCGGTTTGAGCGGTACGACTCAATATTCGTGTTTTAAGCGATGTGCGCGCTTCGTAAATGCACGTGGGGGGGGGGGGTCCAAAAAGGCCGAACGAAGTCGGAATGACCTGAAATCAGACGACAAATACAGGAGAGTGATTTATGAAGTGGTCAAGTAGACGGCACGTCAATCAGACGTGCCGTGTGCCCGCGGTGACCGACAACGCAGTTCTGGTGTCAAAAACGGCCAAAACGGGCGTCCAACGGTCAAATTCATTGCGGACGACCTCATATTGAGCTGAAACCACCGTACAACATTCTAATTATTATTCGAGACGTGTACGCGCAAATGGAACGTCAATCAGACGTGCGGTTTGCACGGTACGGCTCAATATGCGTATTTTAAGTGATGTGCACGCTTCGTAAACGCGCGTGAGGGGGGTCCAAACGGGCCAAACGAATTCAGAATGGCCTGAAATCAGACGAAAAATACAGGTGAGTGATTTCTGAAGTGGTTGAGCAGACGACACGTCAATTGGATGTGCCCTGTGCCCGCGGTGACCGACAACGCAGTTCTGGTGTCATAAACGGCCAAAACGGGCGTCAAACGGTCAAATTCATAGCATAAGACCTCTTATTGAGTTGAAACCACCATGAAACATTCTCATTATTATTCGTGACGTGTACGCGCAGACGGCATGTCAATCGGACGTGCGGTTTGCGCGGTACGGCTCAATATTCGTGTTTTAAGTGATGCACGCGCTTCGTAAACGCGCGTGGGGGTGGTCCAAACGGTCCGAACGATTTCAGAATGGCCTGAAATCAGACGATAAATACAGGTGAGTGATTTATGAAGTGGTCGAGTAGACGGCACGTCTATCGGTAGTGCAGTGTGCCCTCGGTGACTGACAACGCAGTTCTGGTGTCATAAACGGCCAAAACGGGCGTCAAACGGTCAAATTCATAGCGGACGACCTCGGATTGACCTGAAAACACCGTGAAACATTCTAATTATAATTCGTGACGTGTACGCGCAGACGGCACGCCAATCGGACGTGCGGTTTGCGCGGTACGGCTCAATATTCGTGTTTTAAGTGATGTGCGCGCTTCGTAAACGCGCGTGAGGGGGGTCCAAATGGGCCGAACGAAGTCGGAATGGCCTGAAATCAGACGAAAAATACGGGTGAGTGATTTATGAAGTGGTCGACCAGACGGAACGTCAATCGGACATGCCGTGTGCCCGCGGTGACTGACAACGTAGTTCTGGTGTCATAAACGGCCAAAACGGGCGTCCAACGGTAAAATTCATAGCGGACGACCTCGTATTGACATGAAAACACCGTTCAACATTATAATTATTATATGTGATGTGTACGCGCAGACGGAACGCCAATCGGATGTGAGGTTTGCGCGGTACGGCTCAATATTCGTGTTTTAATTGATGTGCGCGCTTCGTAAACGTGCGTGAGGGGGGTCCAAACGGGCCGAACGAAGTCGGAATGGCCTGAAATCATACGAAAAATACGGGTGAGTGATTTCTAAAGTGGTCAAGCAGACGGCACATCAATCGGACGTGCCGTGGGCCCGCGGTGACCGAAAACGCAGTTCTGGTGTCATAAACAGCCAAAACGGGCATCCAACGGTCAAATTCATAGCGGACAAACTCAGATTCAGCTGAAACCACCTTTCAACATTCTAATTATTATTCGTGACGTGTACGCGCAGACGGAACGTCAATCGGACGTGCGTTTTGCGCGGTACGGCTCAATATTTGTATTTTAAGTGATGCACGCTCTTCGTAAACGCTCGTGAGGGGGGTCCAAACGGGCCGAACGAAGTCAGAATGACCTGAAATCAGACGACAAATACGGGTGAGTGATTTCTGAAGTTGTTGAGCAGACGGTACGTCAATTGGACGTGCCATGTGCCCACGGTGACCGACAACGCAGTTCTGGTGTCATAAACGGCCAAAACGGGCGTCAAACGGTCAAATTCATAGCGGACGACCTCAGATTGAGCTGAAACCTCCGTGAAACATTCTAATTATTATTCGTGACATGTACGGGTAGACTGCACATCAATCGGACGTGCGGTTTGCGCGATACTGCTCAATATTCGTGTTTTAAGTGATGCGCGCGCTTCGTAAACGTGCGTGAGGGTGGTCCAAACGGGCCGAACGATTTCGGAATGGCCTGAAATCAGACGAAAAATTAGGGTGAGTGATTTATGATGTGGCTGAGAAGACGGCATGTCAATTGGACGTGTCGTGTGCCCGCGGTGACCGACAACGTAGTTCTGGTGTCATAAACGGCCAAAACGGGCGTCAAACGGTCAAATTCATCACGAACGACCTCGGATTGACCTGAAACCACCATGCAACATTCTAATTATTATTCGTGACGTGTACGCGCAGACGGCACGTCAATCGGACGTGCGGTTTGCGCGGTACGGCTCAATATTCGTGTTTTAAGTGATGCGCGCGCTTCGTAAACGCGCGTGAGGGGGGGTCCAAATGGGCCGAACGAAGTCGGAATTGACTGAAATCAGACGACAAATACGGGACAGTGATTTCTGAAGTGGTCGAGTAGACGGAACGTCAATCGGACGTGTCGTGTGCCCGCGGTGACCGACAACGCAGTTCTGGTGTCATAAACGGCCAAAACGGGCGTCAAACGGTCAAATTCATAGCGGACGAACTCAGATTGAGCTGAAACCACCGTGCAACATTCTAATTTTTATTCGTGACGTGTACGCGCAGACGGCACATCAATCGGATGTGCGGTTTGCGCGGTACGACTCAATATTTGTGTTTTAAGTGATGTGCGCGCTTCGTAAACGCGCGTGAGGGGGGTCCAAACGGGCCGAACGAAGTCGGAATGGCCTGAAATCAGACGACAAATACGTGAGAGTGATTTATGAAGTGGTCGAGTAGACGGCACGTCAATCGGACGTGCCGTGTGCCCGTGGTGACCGACAACGCAGTTCTGGTGTCCTAAATGGCCAAAACGGGCGTCCAACGGTCAAATTCATAACGGACGACCTCAGATTGAGCTGAATCCACCGTTCAAAATTCTAATTATTATTTGTGACATGTACGTGCAGACGACACTTCAATCGGATGTGTGGTGTGCGCGGTACGGCTCAATATTTGTATTTTAAGTAATGTGCGCGCTTCGTAAACGAGCGTGAGGGGGGTCCAAACGGGCCAAACAAAGTCGGAATGGCCTGAAATCAGACGACAAATACGAGTGAGTGATTTCTAAAGTGGTCGAGCAGACGGCACATCAATTGGACGTTCCATGTGCCCGCGGTGACCGACAACGCAGTTCTGGTGTCATAAACGGCCAAAACGGGCGTCAAACAATCAAATTCAAAGCAGACAACCTTGTATTGAGCTGAAACCACCGTGAAACATTCTCATTATTATTCGTGACGTGTACGCGCAGACGGCACGTCAATCGGACGTGCGGTTTGCGCGGTATGGCTCAATATTCGTGTTTTAAGTGATGCGCGCGCATCGTAAACGCGCGTGAGGGTGGTCCAAACGGGCCGAACGATTTCGGAATGGCCTGAAATTAGACGAAAAATACGGGTGAGTGATTTATGAAGTGGTCGAGCTGACGGAACGTCAATTGGACGTGCCGTGTGCCCGCGGTGACCGACAACGCAGTTCTGGTGTCATAAACGGCCAAAACGGGCGTCAAACGGTCAAATTCATAGCGGACGACCTTGGATTGAGCTGAAACCACCGTGAAACATTCTCATTATTATCCGTGACATGTACGCGTAGACGGAATGTCAATCGGATGTGCGGTGTGCGCGGTACGGCTCAATATTAGTGTTTTATGTGATGCGCGCGCTTCGTAAACACGCGTGAGGGTGGTCCAAACGGGCCGAACGATTTCGGAATGGCCTGAAATCAGGCGACAAATATGGGTGAGTGATTTATAAAGTGGTCGAGTAGACGTCACGTCAATCAGATGTGCCGTGTGCCCGCAGTGACCGACAACGCAGTTCTGGTGTCATAAACGGCCAAAACGGGTCTCCTACACATTTCGAATGCGTTTGGTCAGTTTTTCGTATTTCACTTTTTGTTTTCACTTAAAATCTTATGGAAATTCATATAGAATATTTTTATATCATATTTATTATGGATTAGATTTTAGTTGATCGTGCTATGAAACATTTCAGAGCTAATGAAATTAAGGAAGGTGGAGGGGCTATCCGGGGGGGTTGTCCGGTGGGTGTCCGGGGGGCTGTCCGGGGACCAAGGAGGAGGTTGGGGGCTGTGTGGGGTTTGTCCGGGGGGTGTTTGGGGGTTGTTCAGGGGGTTGTCCGGGGTTGTTCAGGGGGCTGTCTGGGGGTTGTTCAGGGGGTTTTTCAGGGGTTGTTCAGGGGTTGTTCAGGGGTTGTTCAGAGGTTGTTCAGGGGGTTGTCCGGGGATGTTCAGGGGGCTGTCCGGGGGGTGTTTGGGGGGTTTTCCGGGGTCCAAGGGGGAGGGTGGGTGGGGGTTGTCCGGGGGGCTGTTCGGGGGGCTATCCGAGGGGCTGTCCGGGGGGCTATCCGGGGTCCAGGGTGGAGAGTTGGGGGCTGTACGGGGGGCTGTCCAGGGGGCTGTCCGCGGGGGCTGTCCGGGGGGGGGGGGGGGGGGGGGCTGTCCGGTGGGTGTCCGGGGGGCTATCCGGAGACCAAGGAGGAGGGTGGGGGGGGGGGGGGGGGCTGTGCGGGGTCTGTCCGAGGGGTGTTTGGGGGTTTTTCAGGGGGTTGTCCGGGGTTGTTCAGGGGGCTGTCCGGGGGTTGTTCAGGGGGTTGTTTAGGGGTTGTTCAGGGGTTGTTCATGGGTTGTTCAGGGGGTTGTCCGGGGTTGTTCAGGGGGCTATCCGGGGGGTGTTTGGGGGGTTGTCCGGGGTCCAAGGGGGAGGGTGGGGGGGGGGGGGGTGGGTTGTTCAAGGGGTTGTCCGGGGGGCTATCCGGGGTCCAGGGTGGAGGGTTGGGGGCTGTACGGGGGGCTGTCTGGGGGGCTGTCCGCGGGGCTATCCGGGGGGTGTTTGGGGGGTGTTCGGGGTCCAAGGGGGAGAGGGGGTTGTCCAGGGTCCAAGAATGAGGGGGTTGTCCAGGGAGTTCACAAACACACAACCACTAAAAGACAACAACATCCATCAAAACAGACAATATATAAAAATAACTCAACTCCAATACTATATGACGAGTCTAGATAAATCCAACAACTAGAATAGATTAAACATCAAATCTCAGTAATATAAGTCAAAAATGTAATGGATCAATATGTCCCACATCAGCATCACCATCACCATCATCATCATCATCATCACCCTCGTCATCGTCCTCCTCATCGTCCTCACCCTCCACAGTGCCTTCCTCCTCGCCTTCGCCCTCCTCCTCGCCCTCCTCATCTCCCTCCTCTTCCGCATCAGACTCCTCACCATCATCATCTTCAAGATGGACATCGGCCTGACCACCACTAGAACTGCCACCTGGTGAACCATATATAGAATTTATCGAAGACATGTATTCATCAATCGCTGGGCTGGCCTCTGCTGGAAGTGTTGGACGTAGAACTTCAATAAATTTCATAAATGCACTGTTTGCCCTAGCAGACTGTTCTGCCGTCTCTGTGACCCTTTTCTCAGCCTGTTCTGCATGTTCCCTAACTTGCTGCAGCTCGGTGGCACTAAAACTCGTACCTGAGGCAGGCCAATACCTCGTCGGGGCTATCCTAGGTCGGCAGCGTACTCTGTCAGAATGATCATCTCCCAACACCTGATGTAAGTGATCAGATGGCCCAAAATTGTCTGCTTCTAGGGCATCGAGAGCCTATAAAGCATCCTGTTACAAATATAAATATATTATTAAGTTACGAAATAGATATTAAAATATAAAATCAACAGATTAAAACTTACAATTTTCTACTGAGTCGCTTCGTTGAAAGCACTTCCATCCTTTTTTCGTCTACTCGAGCAAAACAGTTTTGCTCGAGGCACACGTCCTTCAATATTTTGTACTTTCCTCTACAATGACATTGAAAAGAAAATTTATATAAAAACTTTAGCAAATGATTAAATAATTGAGGAAACAAAAGAAAATGTAAGTCGTAAAGAAAACTTATAAACAATTGTCATACCTGCTGCCTCTCATGATCTGGCATCATCGTGCGTCCTAGTGTATGGAGGTATTTTTTTGCATCAATGTTTTTTTTATTTTTTCCAGATGATTCCTAAATAAAATTCGATAATGCAAAGGATAATATTAATGAAAAACTTGAAAGTTATTATTTAAATACCTCAAATATAATTCATACCTTAAACTGGGTACTCGTCCAATGAGTAATCATCTGACGATACTGCTCTATAGGACAATCCTCCACGACTGGTACCGCCTCTAACTCAGTGCCAACTCTAGCATGCCAGCCAATATAGAACTCATGCTTGTAGGCTCTCCAAAGCTCGACTAGATCCTTTAGATGTTCCAGTTGTGCACCCTCACCATCAGGAAAATTAAATCGAAGCTGAAATAAAAATATTAATTCATATAAATACAAAAATAATTCATGGCATTAAATACAACAGATTTTTTTACCCATATCTCTGCCCAAGCTCTATCTTTGACCTCATGTGGAAAATGACTCCATGACAGCGGGCTGACGGGAATGATGTCGGAGTATTTGGCAAGCGTCGCCAGAAAACTCCGACATTTCTTCCCTGTTTTCTCAACCATCTGATTGTCTTCATTATATTCCACCATAACCTGTGTGCGACGGTTCCACACCAAACGCATGAATGTACGACCCTGCCCCCGCCTCCTGTCAGTAGATGTATCTGTCATGAAAGAAAAACAGATATTTTATCAAAACATGTTATAATGAAAATAAATATTTCTATAAAAATTTGTTAGGGTTTTATAAATATACATGCGCTAGTTTGATCAATGAGTGGCGCCGGATCCACAAAACCTGATGGAACACCCTCTGGTGGAACAAGAGTCGAAGACGATGGAATATAAAAGCTCAGAGAGACAGAAGTAGAAGGAAAAGAATATGGAACAGCTATATGACCTGATGCTGACTGGGGAGTGGGAATCATCATGGGATGTGAAAATGATGGGCAGGAGATGCAGAAGGTAGAGAAAACATGGGAGGCCTAAATACCCCATGTGTCCCTAACGACACACCGGGATCAGAATGTGGGATGGCTGAAATGTCAGTGGGAGGGGCAGGGTCTAGTCGGGCATGCACAGCTCTACGTCCACCTCTAGTACGAACCCTCCTTGTTACCACCGGCCTGAGTACTAGGACCAGTACTAGGCTCCTCGTCGAATAACTGTCGACGTAATGGTGGATCCTACAAAAAAGTTTACAAAAAAAATTAATCACATGACATTATATATTCTGTAAATATATATATATATATATATATATTTGAAATAAAGTACTCACTGTAGGCACTAATGGTGGAATGCACATCTCCTCCATCCGACGATTGTTCTCCGCCATTTTTTTTCTCCGTCTCTCTTCAATTGGCTGCATTTCCTGCATTTGAAAACAAATATGTAATTAATTAGAAAAAGAAAATTAATGTGTAAACCAAAAAACTAAATATATGAGGGAATGAGGGGATTTATTGGTAATTTAGCTATCAATTGTTTTAGAAGAGATTGAATGAATTTAATAAAACATACAAGTTGTAATGTTCACCAAGTTAGAAATATTGTTTGATTTGGTTTGAATACAGTTCAATTCCAAATTAGAAAATGCAATTCAAATAAAACAGCAACCAATAAACATTGAAAATTCACATAACGGTCAAGTCAGCTAAAACATATTTGTGATCAATACTAAATAAATATGAATATTACCAACCTTAACAACCCAACTCGAGGTAAACCAAAAGAATTGAGAACATGGATGAATGATTCTATATATTTCCAACCACAACTTCAGGTTCACAATCAACTCTGACAATTGAGCTATTGGAGTCATCAAAAGAAATAAATGGATTGGTTCCAATGGAAATAGGGACAGTGTCAATTCCATCATCATCATCATCAAAAATATGTCTTGTAATTACTTCAACTATGACACCAAATTCAGGTTGAAGTTGATCTTTGACATAAAAAACTTGTTTAGCCATTGATTCCAACACATATGGTTCTTCGGTTGCAAGAGTGCGGGTCATATTAATTACTCGAAATCCACAATCATCAATAAATCTGCCATTTCTCATCATCGAATCAAACCAATGGCATTTCATCACTGTGACTCGTCCATGAGAGTAATAATCCAATATTATTATTTTCTCAACGACTCCATAATAACCCACATTTTCAAGTCACAGTCTACTATCTAATGCACTGGCATAACAATCTGTTGTGGCAGTAACCATAATACCATCATGTTGTGTTCTCATGTTTTTGGCTCGTTCAGTGACAATAAATCTGTACCCATTGATAACAATTGATTTACAGTCACGAACCCCAGTATTAGGACCAAAATCCAAAGCTCTTATTTCCTCAGAGACAGAGTCAGCAGACAAACTCAATACCTGCAATATAAATGACAGTTAAACTTAAGTAAATATTGAAATAATTAATTTAAACAGTAATATTTTTACCTTCAATTTTAACCAAGCAGAAAACTCTTTGCTATGCAAAGTCTCTCTCCCTCTCAAAGATAAAGAACGATACTTCCTATTTATCATTGTTTTATGTTCCCTGTAGATAAAAAAATATTAATAGTTTAACAGATATACATGTAAGATATACATATTCAATTTTGTTACCTGATATAGTCATCGAACAAATCACAGTTGAACAAAACTGTGCGATGTGCCATCTCCCGCTCTTCAAGGATTAATGTCTTCAATGTATATGATCCAGGAATTACTCCTGTTTGAGGAAGTGATGGAAAACTGGGTTCAATTTTCTCATATTGTTCTTCTTCATTTCTCATTGGTCTGTTCATTCTTGTAGTAAGATCATACAAATACATTGAACAGAAATCCATACATTCTTGAGCTAAGTAACCGTTCACGATAGAACCTTCAGGATGATTCTTGTTTCGAACATAAGACTTTAATGTGAACATATTTCTTTTAGTTGGATACATCCAACGAAAAGAAACAGGTCCTCCGTGAAGTATTTCAGTTGGAATATGGACAGTCAGATGCAGCATGCATGTGAAAAATGATGGGGGAAATATATTCTCCAACTCACACAAAATTAATGGGGCATCTGTCAACATTTTTTTCAAGAAAGACTTGGACAACTTCTTAGCACAAAGATCTCTAAACAAATGGCACAACCAAATAAAACCCACCCTTACATTATTGGACAAAAGATGACAGATTGCTATTGGAAGCAACTCATGTAGTAGAACGTGATAATCACGAGTCTTCAAAGATTTTAGCTTCAACTCTCTTCTGTTGACCCGTTTAGATATGTTGCTTGAATAACCATCAGGAACTCTAATAGTCTCTAATACTTCCAAAAATTGTTTTTTTCAGTAGGTGTCATCACATAAGAAGCACATGGAAGTTGCCATTTATTTTCACTGATACGCACAGGATGCAATTCTGGTCTGATTCACCAATCCACCAAGTCACGTCGAGATCGTAAATCATCTTTTGTCTTCCCCTTGACATTTAGAAGAACTGAAAGCAACATTTCACATATATTCTTTTCAATATGCATTACGTCTAAGCAATGACGTAGCAAATTGGTTGACCAATAAGGCAAATCAAAAAAGAAACTCCTCTTCCTCCAATTGTAACAGGTTTCTGTGGAAACATTCTTTCTCTTTCCAGATTTATTTGACCCTTCCCGAACGAAAAACTGAAATCTTTCAATTCATTAAGCACATCAGTTCCAGACATACGCTGAGGTGGATCATCGGTCTCTATAGTATTATCAAATCTTCAACGATTCATTCTATATGGATGATCCTTTGGCAAAAATCGTCGATGTCCCATAAAACTGAAACTACAATGATGTTTCAGTCTTCTGGATCGTGTATTCTTCATACAAACTGGACATGATAGTTTTCCCTTCGTGCTCCATCCAGACATCATTGCATAAGCCGGAAAATCATTGATCGCCCACATAAGCGCAGCATGCATCTGAAATATGTCTTTCGAACATGCATCGTATGTGCGCACACCCACATCCCAAAGAAGTTTCAACTCTTTTATTAAAGGTTTCATGTATACATCAATATCAATCCCGGGATCAGAAGGACCAGATATGAGTATACTCATGAAAGTGAAAGATTTTTTTATACACAACCATCATGGGGGAAGATTATAAATGTGTATAAAAACTGGCCATGTGCTGTGCGAAGTAAGCATCTGCCCAAACGGATTAAAACCGTCACATCAAAGACCCAGCCCCACATTACGCACGTCAGCTGCAAAATCAGGATGTCAAGCATCAAATCTCTGCCATGCAAATCCATCTGCAGGATGAACCAACTCATCATTAGTCTTCATTCTCTCGGTATCATGCCATCTCATTTTTATTGATATGTCATCAGACATAAAAAGATTCTCTGAAGTCTGGGGATCAATGGAAAGTGCCACATTAATTTCTGTGGAACGCGGGATGGTGTTCCATCAGATTTTGACTTCCAGCGGGATGTTCCACATTTTATACATTCATTTCGTTCAGCGGTTTCTTCCCAGAATAAACTGCAATCTTTCGGGAAAGCATGAATTTTGTTTCTGGAAAATCCAAGTTCATCAACTAACTTCCATTCCATATAGTGGTTTGAGGGAATATCTGCTTCATCTGGAAGTAAATCCTTCAAGAGGGTAAGAATGTAATCGATTTCTGTATTAGAAATCCCATACATAGTTTTTCCATGAAACAATCGGATTAAAAATTCCAGCTTTTTCATTTTATCGCATTGTCGATATACTGGAGTCGTGGCAGCATCATTCAATTTTTTCTCCCTATCAGTATCATCATTTTCACTAGATGCATCAGTTGTCCTCATATCGACGTCTTCTTGAGTCGAAATCCTTTCTTTTTCATGATGACGAATAAAAGAAAACCGACCATCTAACAAATTCTCCATTCCAGTCCTTTCATTTCGATCATCACCAATTTGAGATTTCATTTTCTCCCCATTGTGATACCACACAAAGTAGTTTTCTTGAAAACAATTTTTGGTTATGTGGTAGCTGACTTCTTCACGACTCAACCAAGGTCTACCAACACAATTGGAACATGGGCAGTGTATGCGACCACTATCTGAAGCATTGTGAAATGCAAAATCTATAAAGCTCTCAAAATTGTTTTGAAAATCGCTTGAGATACGATCGGTTTCAAACATCCAACTTCTATACATTCTGTAAAAAAAATCATATAAGTCATTTTGTCATAAAAAATTCAATAGGATTGAACTTTAATATAAAATACATTTAAGTAAACGATAAAGGATGAAAATAATCATGGTATCAACTACACATGTGAAAAAAACATACTAATGTGTTATTGAAAAAATGTAAATCCAACAAGAACTTAATGTGTTATCACATCAGAGCATGCCTCATCCCATAACCATATTAGTAGGGTACCCTTGTGGACAGCCCCGCCCACCCCCATGTCAACCCACCCACCCCCGTGGACACCCCCTACCCCCTAGACAGCCCAACCACCCCCGTGGACAGCCCACCCACCCCCTTGAAACCCCTTCTCCCTATGGACTGCCCCCACCCCCTTGGATAGCCCGCACACCCCCCTGGACACCCCTACCCCCTGTGGCCAGCCCACCCACCACCCCTGGACAGCCCGCCCACCCCTCCTTGACAGCCCGACCACCCACGTGGACAGCCCGTCCACCCTTGTGGACAGCCCGCCCACCCTCGTACACCCCTGGACACCCCGTACCCCCCCGGGATAGCCCCGCCCACCCTCCCAAACAGCCCACACCCCCCTCCCCTACAACCCCACCACCACCACATAGACATACCAACCCCCCTGGACACCCCACACACCCCTCCCCCACCAGGACACCCCACCCAGACCCCCAGGACAGCCCACACCCCCTGGACAGCCCTGCCCACCCCCGTGGACAGCCTTTCCCACCCCCGTGGACAACCCCGCCCACCCCCGTGGACACCCCACCCACCCCCGTGGACGCCCCCTACCCCCTAGACAGCCCAACCACCCCCGTGGACAGCCCACCCACCCCCCTCGACACCCCTTCTCCCTATGGACAGCCCCCACCCCCTTGGATAGCCCTCCCACCCCCCTGGACACCCCTACCCCCTGTGGCCAGCCCACCCACCCCCCTGGACAGCCCGCCCACCCCTCCTTGATAGCCCGTCCACCCCCGTGGACAGCCCGTCCACCCTTGTGGACAGCCCGCCCACCCCCGTACCCCCCTGGACACCACGTACCCCCCTGGATAGCCCCGCCCACCCTCCCAAACAGCCCACACCCCCCCTTCCCTGCAACCCCACCACCACCACCTAGACATACCACCCCACCTGGACACCCCACACACCCCTCCCCCACCAGGACACCCCACCCACACCCCCAGGACAGCCCACATCCCTGGACAGCCCCGCCCACCCCCGTAGACACCCCAGACAACCCAACCACCCCCGTGGACAGCCCACCACCCCCCCTCGACACCCCTTCTCCCTATGGACAGCCCCACCCCCTTGGATAGCCCACCCACCCCCCTGAACACCCCCTACCCCCCGTGGCCAGCACACCCACCCCCCCCCCCCCCCTGGACAGCCCGCCCACCCCCCCTTGACAGCCCGTCCACCCCCGTGGACAGCCCGTCCACCCCCGTGGACAGCCCCGTCCACCCTTGTGGACAGCCCCGCCCACCCCCATACCCCCCTGGACACCCCCGTACCCCCCCTGGATAGCACTGCCCACCCTCCCAAACAACCCACACCCCCCTCCCCTGCAACCCCACCACCACCACCTAGACAACCACCCCCTGGAATGTGTAGAAATAACATAAAAATACATGATATATAGATAACACAAAATACTCAACCTATGGGTTCACATAAACTACATAATCACACACTTCACTACTACCATAAAACACATAAACCACACCACCACCACACAAGACACATAGCATTCCTCACATTCATTTATAATCCACTTCATTCACACTTACATTGTCCATTCATTTAATGTTAAATTAATTAAATCCATTTACCACACATCCATTTCTATTCTATCTCATTTATTTAATATCTTGTTTTTTTGTTTTAACAGCATAATTTATTCCATAGATAACCAGGAAACTAATAAAACCACCACACAACAACTCACCATCTCACAATAACCATCGACACCATGTTACATCGACCAACCATCTCACCAAAACAACCACATATCACAATAAAAATATTGCACATCAGAAACCACCGCACAACCAAAACCACCTCACCAAATTATACACCACAACTTCATCACACAACACCTCCACACGACACAACACCACCACACATCATCACTATCATACAACTTCACATGACACATCCATGCCCACTAACCATCACATTACAACCCCACATATCACAAAGCCAACTGGTCACCTCAATCCCCATAAAACAGCCTACAACATACAATGAAACACAACAAAAAACCTCTCATAGAGGCTACATACCCCAACTTCCACAATTTATTTATTCAAGGTCTTTTATTACATTACCCCTTTATTTAGCATGGACATTATAACACAACTGATATTCCAGGGGAAACTAATTAATTAACAAAATATTTATTCATTTCCCTATTTGACACGGTGAAATCAAATCAAAATCCAAACTTAAAACTAAAATATTAGATCAATAACAATAAAAACAAGGTACCATATGTGTATAAAGAAAAAATTACTTGATTTGAGATGATTCAAATGGGTTTTCACCTATTCGGATGGGGGATTTGGAGAGTAGCAGAGACCTGGAGGTGGATTGATAACTTAAAACTAAAATACTAAAGCAATAACAATAAAAATAAGGAAGTATATGTGTATAAATTAAAAGATACCTGATTTCAGATGGTTTTCACCTCTTTAGATAGGGGATTTCACGAGAGGAGAGCGGTATAGTGGATGAAATTAGGTTCTGTGTGAATGGGGGAGAGCAGCCTCGTGGCTGGATTTGGGGGAAATAATTCCCAACGGTTTTAAAGAACCGTTGGGAAAGAGATGCTAAGGACCCCTTTGCCAACGGTTTGAGGAAACTGTTGGCAAAGGGGTGACCCTTTCCCAATGGTTCAAAAGAACCGTTGGCAAAAGGTGATTAACACACCCCTTTACCAACGGTTTCTTCAAACCGTTGGCAAAGGGAGGGTTTTCCCAACGGTTTCAATGTACCGTTGGGAAAGTCTTTCTTAATCCTTCAAGCCCAACGGTTTTTGCAAACTGTTGGTAAACACCCGTTGGGAAAAACAGCATTTCCATAAGTGTGGCATGACCTCACTGAGATGTGGCGGCCTGCATAAGAGTCATGATGGATGACGGTTTTGGGCATGAGCCTCGAAGAGTCTTCCTATGTACCATGCCTTGACATGGATCAAAGTCCTTGTATATCGGGATGGATTCCGGTGAACCGATGTGAAGATGGACCTTGGTTCGATGGAACATGGGATAGAACTTCATGGAGGCTTCCTACGTATAATGCCTTAGCATGGATCAAAGACCACGTATTTCAGATAGGGGCGTGTCCGCAAAATGATGTGAAGATGGACCGGGGTTCAGTAGGTGTTGGGCCTGAACCTCGTGAGGCTTCCTACGTACCATGTCGTAGCACGGATCAAAGTCCATGTAGTTTAGGTATGGATTCCAGAGAACTGATGTCAATAAGGACCTTGGTACAGGTGGATGGTGGGCTTGAACCTCGGGGAGGCTTCTTATGTACCATGCCATAGCATGGATCAAATACCATGTAGTTCAGATAGGGGTGTGTCAGCGAACCGACGTGAAGATGGACCAGGGTCCAATAGGTGTTGGGATTGAACCTCGTGAGGCATCCTACATAACAAGCCTTAGCACAGATCAATGTCCACATAGTTCAGGTATGGATGCCAGAGAACCGACGTGAATAAGGACCTTGGTCTAGGTGGATGGTGGGCTTGAACCTCAGGGAGGGTTCCTACGTACCATGCCATGACATGGATCAAATCCCACGTAGTTCAGGAGTACAGTTTAACGTCATGTGGGACGGGGGTGAACCAATGTGAATGATGTTCGGAATGACCGGGTGGTGGGATTGAACCCCGTGAGGCTTCCTACATACCATGCCTTAACATGGATCAAGGTCCACGTAGTTTAGGTATACAGTTTAATGTCATGCTGGACGGGGGTGAACCGACGTGAATGATGGTCAGAATGACCGGGTGGTGGGCTTGAACCCCATGAGGATTCCTACATACCATTACTTGACATGGATCAATGTACACATAGTTCAGGTATACAGTTTAACGTCATGATGGATGGGGGGTTAACCGACGTGAATGATGGTCGGAATGACCGGGTGGTGGGATTGAACCCCATGAGTCTTCCAACGGAACCTGCCTTGACATGGATAAAAGTCCAATTATATCAGGTATACATTTTAACATCATGATAGATGGGGATGTTGTCATAGTCGATGCTTACTATAAGCCCATGCAATTCATTCTCGGTGTGAGAAACAAGAGGTTGCATGGACCCTGACGATCACGCCTTGAAGGGTGCGTCCGTGGGAATCGAAGAGGGGATTATGCATTGAGCGTCCCACGGTGCTGAGACATACTCCAGGATGGAGGCCCGAGGGAGAAAAAGTGAAGAGGGAGAGGGATTTGGAAGCCAGGAAGAGAGGAGGGGGCATGTTCCTTTTCATGTCCTCCGCTGGCCTTGGGGACGGAAGATGAAAGGAGGGAGCACCGAGGAATTGAGGTGGAGCAGGAGTGCTGCCTCCAATGAGAAATGTTAGGGGCTTACACCAAGGTGGCTACCCTTCCCCACATACAAAACCCACTCCAATAAGGAGATATCATCCCCCGTGGAGACCAGGGGGTGTGGAAGATGCCCATGGAGGGGGACTCCTCAAATGCGTTCGAGGAGCCTCCTTCCTTATTTGCTTCACGGAGGCCGTAGTGCTGGGGACTCCGCGAATGGGATTCACAAGGCAGCCCGTGGGGCCACTTCTTCATGCCAAATTTTGGCTCCAACAACCATTGAAATGAAATTTATTTCACAAAGACCATGACCTTAAGCATAACACATTCATAGAAAGGATATGAATGGATCCTTTATATCATATCCTAAAAAGGCATGAGTAACATCTATAGATGTTATCTTAGATAGAAAATAACATTTAAAAAATTATTGATGAAAATATCCTTTCTTGTTTGAAAATCATTTTTAATACATAAAACCATTTGGAAGTATCTTTCTTTGAAAATACCGTGAAAACTTATGATATCATCCTCAATACCTTTTTCAATGAAAACTAATAAAATAATCTTCAAAAAATTTTAAAAAAATTTTTCTTTGAAAATATTTTGAAAACATATAAAGAATGATAAAATAAAATATGATGACAATTTATTTGAAAATACCATTAAAAGATATAAATAAATCTGGAAAACTGTTTGAAATCCATTTTTAAATCATTTTTGACAATATAGTATTTTTAATACAATAAATTGTTTACTAAATAGAGAGATGGTTCGATTTAAAATCAAAGATTATCTTAGGTACCAAAGAGTGTAAAATGGTACTAGTACATGGATATATATTTAATAGACCTAGGATATTGAAACCCATTATTTCTCTATAATCATGGAACATAATATTTTGTCAAATGAATCATAAATATAAACAATCTTGAAAAATTATGGGATTGTCACAATAACTCCTTATAACATGATAATATGGGAACGTACTATCCATGTAAGAAAAGTAAAATTAAATTAATATTAAAATACCATGAAAATAATTATATTCATGTTATAACATGTAAAATTGATATATATACACCTCAAATAACAATTTAGGTGAATAACTAAACATGAGTCTCAAAGAATGAAAGTTGACACAAAACTGATTTACTAATTAGGTAAATTTTGAAACATAAATCCCCTAAAATAAGGATAAAAAAATGGACATGTGAACAATAATAATTTTAATTATTATATACATATAATACAACAGTGGGAAGTATATATCACACAAAAAATGAAATAGTGGTGAACATAACATGTATCTCATGAAAAAAAGTGAGATGGAATCCTATAACCTTTTGTCTTGACTCACTCCATTCTCGTATATGATTCCTATATATAAAAATAAAATTTTAATATATATATTTTAAAGTGGAAAATTATTAGAAAAAATACCATATATGGTTTTACTATGAAATTATATTACCTTGTTGTTAATTACACTTTGTTAAAGTAAATATTTGGCTAAAATTCATTTGGTTCTATGCATGTGTCTTAATTTGTTACATCTTTGGTCCTTATACATATATCAAAATTCCCTAATGTAAAAAAGGATATAAATAAAAGGTATATACATTATATGTGTATTATAATAATCAATATAATTTAGGAGTATGAAATGGAATACATTGTTCATGGAGATGGTAAGCCGTACATACGCATGAACGTTGTTTCCATCTTTATTGTCATATTGAATGAATGTAAGTGAATGATATATACACATATAAATATATACACATATATATATATATATTATTAAAATATAATTAATATATCATATATATCATATAAGTTCATTAAACCCATCCATAATACATTCTATGTGGTGTTAGAATGAATCATATTGTTTTAAGGGGGCGGTAGTCCACACTTCGTCAAACGAGATTATCATATTAATAACAAATGTAAAGTAAAGAGCTGTGTTTTTTTAAAAGAAATAAAGAAGAATAAAAAAAATTAAATATAATATTTGACATATATAAATATATTTTCCACCATAATGGCCACCAGGATTGGTGGTAATGGAGAAATGAACAATCATCTATTCATGAAGCAGTAGTTCACCAAACACAGAATCAATATGTTCAACATCAATTATATAGTGGTGTGTGTATTTATATATTAGACCATTTTCATAAAAATATCCTATTATCTATAGGATAACGTTTTTTCAATCAATATTGTGATAAAGAGAGTGGAGGGGTGGATAATGAAAATAAAATAAATGATCTTGAGAGAAGACGTTACATCATAATCATGTAAATTCTTTTTGGTTTTTTCCAAAAGCACTCTTTGAGAAGATTTATATCCAATGGGAGGATTCATGGTAGAAGGGAGGATTTTAAGGAGTATAATAGTTCAGATCTTGGACGAACATAATATGTTTGAGAGGTGTGAGGAATGAGTATATGTGGTGGCCTTTTTTAGGGAAAAAGGACTCACTTGGATTTTTTATAAATAGGTTAGCTTTGAACAAGTTCATACATTATAAAAGTAATAAAACCCCCAAAAAATAAATTATTAAATGATAATGGACGAAATATGGAAATAATATGGTTTTTATAGATGTATATAGGTCATATGGGCCCTTAAGTTTAATGTTTAGTCCCTAATTAGGTTTAATTTGTCCTTAACTGTGGTGATTAATATTAATCACTTTTTCAAATCATTTTGGAAAAATATTGACATGGTCTTATCAGAATCAAAATATTTTATTGAATACAGTGTTTTATGTTATATTTTTTAAGTTCAATTCAAAAGAAATTTGTGAAATAAAGAATTGGGATAATACCTCATATGGGACGAAATAGCAGGGTTTTAATGTAAGAAAAAGTTCAAATATTGTTAAGATTTTATATTCAGTTTCAAAGTGAAATTGATAATAATGATTTTAATTGTATTTATATACTTAATATTTATCAAATGTGACCTTAAAAAATATTTATAATATTATTTATTTTTATTAACTAATTAAATAAAATGCTATTTTTAAATAAAGTAGTATTTTCACTATTCATCAAAAAATGATGTTTCTTAGAAAAATCACCAAACTTCACCCAGGGATAATTTCTAAATTTTGTAATTAAAAATGAAGATTATTTTATCAAAATATATTTTTAAATATTTATTAAATTAATTGTATTAATAAAATTGGTTCTTTCAAGAAAACAATATTTATAACATAAATGTTCTTTACAAAAAATAATATTTTTCATTATCAATATGTTCTATTTATATAAATAGATTATAAACAATATCTGACAACTATTTACTACAATTCCCATAACTAATTTTAGTGATTAGTTTATAATAATCTTATTTCAAATATATATATATATATATATATAAAGATATTTCATAAAAACTCGAGGTTGCGTGCATTGTACTCCAAGTCAGTGTTTCCTGTAACGTACGCCAAGTCGCTGTTGCGTGTAGTACATTACAAGTAGGTATTAGGTGTAGTGAAATCCAAGTAGGTATTGTGTGTTAAAGGAATGTTTTAATAAGTGTTTTAATATATATATATATATAAAGAATTATTTTCAGTGTCACATGAAAGGAAAAATATCCAAAAGATAAATTATTTGGAAAAAATATATTTCACAAAATATTCGGGTGTTACAATTCTTATGGGAGACATATGAAAATATAGATCGGTTCTTTTACTATATATTTATGAAATAGAGTTCTCAATAATTCTTAAATTCTACCACCGAAGGCCAATGAAATTTTATGGATATTAGGATTTCCTTGGACATCGTGTTTGGTTTGTGGAAGAAAAGTTCATGATTATGAGATGAACACTTCAAATCTAAACTACCCATGAATAGTGGAATATGTTTCTTTTGTATGTAAAATACAAACATTAGAAATATGGTTCCATTATTTTTTCGTTACATGACAAATAGCATGAAATTATGGAACTGATACATAATAAGTGGCCTACTGGACCAAGTTGTTCTAGAATACTTAATAAATGAGAAAGGAAATTGTAAATCATGATCTTAGGGGTTTCTGGATTAGGAGAAATGGTATGGTAATTGTATGTGGAGGATTTTCATAGACCAAATTGGAATAGAAGGTTCCAAAAAAATGACACAAATCTCATAGAAAAAAAGAGGATTATCCTAAGGGTGAAATTACAACTGGTTGATGAACCTATTTGTTGGGTGACATTAGGAAAATCCCGCTAGGGCATGTTACTAAAAATTAAAATAATGGTATCCTCTAGCTGAAAAGAACTTTAGGATCACAACTTATGAAAATACAACTACGATGTGTTACAATATAGTCAAACAATTGAGTCCTTAGTTATCATATATTGCATTACGTGTATCTAGAGAAAAATTATGATGATCTGAAAGTGTTGATGATTAGGAGTATGAATTGTGGAGGTGATATATTTGATCAAAGCGGAAACATTTGGACTGATTATCCCTCCCACATTCCTTAA
Source organism: Viscum album (assembly GCA_963277665.1). Taxonomy (NCBI): domain Eukaryota; kingdom Viridiplantae; phylum Streptophyta; class Magnoliopsida; order Santalales; family Viscaceae; genus Viscum; species Viscum album. Next base: position 677,334,592 of record OY728123.1, read on the forward strand.
ATATTATTGAGATTTTTTCTAGTTTCATTAAAGTCTTAACAACCAGTAACAATTCTCCATGGAGGAACAAAAAAGGTGGATTTTATTCTTAAAAACTCACTCCATCTGACATTGATGGACCTACTAAGGATGAATGGTGTACACTATTTTCTCATTGATTCACTCCAGTTTATCTAGATATTATATCAATTGGTCGTCTATGTATATCCAGTCATAGATTGAAATACAGGCGATGGAAATTGGAACTTAATGTGGTGTACTATCTCCATCCCTTAGAAAAAAACAGGGGGTTGCCCTTGTGGCAGTACTTTTTGTGGTTTGGTAGGCCCACAAGGCACGAAAGTGATTATCAAGCCATGGTTTCTTATCCCTATCCACCATATTTTGTTCTTTTTTTGATAGGGTCTTGTTGATGACCTCTATTTATCTGTTAGCTGATGTATGATAGTGGGATGAGTGGTTGGATTTAATATTATATTAATGATGTACATTTCCATATTTATTATTATATAAATCAGTTCCATTTTCCATTGGTATTGTAAAAGGGATGCGAAATATAGTTATGAAGTTCTCCTTTATGAAGTTGATGATGATGATTTTTCCTTGAAATCTATGATGGGTATTGCCTCATCCCATTTGGAGATAATGTTGGTAACAGATAAAATGTATTTGAACATCTTGGTCGTAGCTGGAGGGTATGGACCCAAAAAATCAATTCCTCATACGGAAAATGGATAGAATTATTTGGTTTGATGTTGAATATACAAGGGTTAATGGATAAAGTTTTCATCCACCACACAAGAATTCCATTTGTTGCTGAAATCTATGAAATCATGTGTCAGAGTGGGACAATAGTTCCCAATCCTTTGGATTTGATGTGAAATTTGGAAACATGACTGGTGTGTACCACAACCTCCTCTATGTAATTGTTTAATGATATAAGTGGTCTCTTCTCCATAAATAAATCTAATAAGGACTCCATCAAATAATCCTTTATATTATTCCTTTTGGTGATTTGATCCATCATAACAAGTGAAGTTGGATTGTCACTATTGAATTTCTTCTATCCCATCTCTGTCTGATGGGACTACTCAATTATAGAGGTAGTACATGATGGGAATAATCCACCCAATTGTTGGACCATATGGTTCATTGATTGGATAGATTTCATTGATCTCTTCTGTATTGACATGATAAAAAGGTGTGACCTTTTGGTGATGTGCAATGTGGATGATCGTTTCATCCAGGTTTGGATATGCCAAAGTTGAGACAACATTTTTCTATGCATCTCCCTAGAAACTCTACAATAATGGGACATGAGTAAATATTTTCTATGAGGAGAACTCATCCATTTACCATCAAACATAGTCAAGTAGGGGTTTTACCTTTTTTTCTAAAGGAATAATCCTAATTTATCATCTTGATTACCATCATTTAATTGCATTTTATTTATAGGCAGACAACTAATATTTAGAGAACTAATTATTGAACTAAAATGAGGTCCTAGTATTTTCCCCATAATTTGTACAACCTTCTATCAATAGAAATGATTAAGAAATGTCTGATCATTCTTGATATATGATCATGATACTGAAACAAACTTGTTTTAACTTGGGACCTCCCATTATCTTCCCATTTGGGCTTATTGATGCTCTGTCAAAAAACATTTCCCACATTTGTGGGATAAATTGAATTTAAAAGATATATCGACCTAGAAATTCATTATTCAACAATGTTGTTTCTATATATGGGTGTTATACAATAAAATCCACCAAATATTGTCCTTTAAATACTTTCTGGGGCACAAACTGTATATCAATTTGTTTTAGGATAATCGACCATTGTGACAAATGTCCTAGAAATATAGGACAACTAAGGATGTATTTGAAAGGGTTATTATGATAAACCGAATAGATTTCATGGTGTTGAAGGTAGTGCCTCAATTTATATATTAAGATTATTGATGCTATAATCCTCTTCTAAAAATATGAATAAAAATATTTTCATAGAAAATAGTTCAGCGGAGACAGTAAATCTTGTTTTTATTTTTAACATCATTTTTTATGAAAGGAAAATGTCTAGTGATTTGTCAATGGATGTCACATATTGAATTAGTGGACTTACCTCAATTGAAAGAATTAACAGTAGTGGTCTAAAGACATATTTATGGAGTTTTTCATATTATTTAAGTAATTCAGAAATCCACTGATATGTAACTCTCTTATTCATCAACTTGGTAGAGGGAAAACAATTTCTGGAATTGTTGGTTATGAAGCACTGGCTGTAGTCTAGTTTTCCTTAATGTCCTCCAAATTCCTTAAATGTTCAAAGATATGACATACTAAGGATAGAATTTTTCTTCCAGGGGTTATTTTGATGTCCTAATGAGATACTATGAGGATGATAAATTTCTCAAGGATACCCTAAAAGAAAATTTCAATGGGATCATCTTCATGTTATGCTTCTATAGTTTGTTGAATATGGTCTCTAGATCAGTAAATCTATTAGAATGATGTTATTACATGATCACTGGAACAATAACATAGCATTCAACAAATTTCTATATTTATGGTTTGAAGATGAAATTCAAGGCACATTGGTATGTGGGAGCAACATTCTTTAATCCAAAGGGAATTACCAAACAGAAAAATACTCCCTATAAGGCTTTAAAGGTTGTATATTATTCACCTTATAGAGCCATCTAAATTTGATTGTACCCAAATTATCCATCCTTGAAGGAGATGACTTGATAATAATCCATTACAACAATTAATATCTATGTGATTGGACTAGGAAAGTCGTCTTTTGGATAGAGTTGGTTGAGATTTATGAATTTGATGAAAAACATAATTTCCCCATTCTTATTGTTTTCTACGAGGATGTTATCAATACATTTTGAATAATGAACGTCCCAAATGGATTTATCCTTGATGATATTGTCCACTCCAGACTCAATTTAGGTGGCATGAGTTGTGTTTTTTCTTATGGATACATGATTGTATCCATGGTATTCTTCTGTTAACCCCATGTGATTGGTGGCCACCACATGGTTGAATCCTAGAATTTATATTAAATTCCATGTTATTAGCTCCTATATTTTCATTATAAAATAAGTTTATACCACTTTTTTTCAAGATTCATGGCTTCAATGATCAAATTGTGTCATGGACCTTCTTCTATACCCAGATTTATTTTCTCAGGATCATCAATGGTGGTAGATAAATCTTCCTAAAATGAAAGAGGTTAATTATTAAGGTCTTCTTCATCATTCTTTTCCTCATATTTTTCATCTTACACATTTTTTGGGGGAAGTAGTTGATAATGTTAATTTCCCAACGTCTGAGGAAGATTTACAATTTTGGCCATTTATCTAAAAATAAACTACTTCCGACCCAATTGATGATATAGTTCCTTTATTAAATTTTGAAGGGGAGATGAGGGATAGATAATGAGAATCTTCATTTTCTCCTATTGACATAGAAACATATTCCACCAAAATTGATGAGACATGTATTTTTTTAAGCATAAGGGATTGAATGATGGAATCTACAGCAATTCTCTTCTCATTTCATAGAGATTTGAAAACTTCTCCAGTTTTGTCATATTTAGTTTTTATGAGGGGTGGTATATAATTCATTAGACATGTACATGAATTTATACCAACCTCTTCTAACTAAATAATGGTAAGCACACAATATTTACTAATTTTCTTGAAAGGGTTTTTTGAGATCATATCCATAACATTGTAGGAATTGATGAAAGTGACATCATCAGTCATGGGCTATTCCCCTTCCATCCGGTAAAATAATACATCATGTTTTTGTGATTTGATGTATTTAAATAGGGATTGTATACCCTACAATGTGATAATTTTACCATTCATGCAATATTTGAGGAATTAGTGGTATGAAGATGGAATAACTACTTTCTAAAGTTACCAATGCCTTCCTAGATTAACATTGATTTTTTTTCAATTTGAAAACCATGAATTCTAAATTAGGAAAAAGATCCCCAAACTAAGCCCTGAGTTATCTTTCTCAAAGAATATATTTCTCATTCTTTTCATAAACCTAAAACTTCTATGTAGATGGGGTAAATAGGATTTTTAAGACCTAATTGATGATGTTTTTAAACAAAAATTAGATTAAATATTAAGAGGTTATCAATAGATTATCATCAGATATCAATGTCATTTATCTTTCCTAATCCATGAAAAGGTCTAACGTGAACCTATTTGATGGAATATATTTCAAGATCCATGATTGATATGATAATATGGAATTTTTTAAAGATCATTCTCTATAAGATATAATTCGACAAGAGAAACTTTGACATAAAATTATTGAGGGATTGACAAGGCCTCTATGAGTGCTTCATGAAGGTCTTTTGATAGGCTCAAATAATCCATGATTGAAACAATATTTGGAACCGAGACCATTTTTTTAATATATAATAATTATGGTTTTACTATATGAAACTGGAAACATGAAGATATAGTTTTTAGGCAATTTTGAAACTGATGTAATGGTGTGGTCAGATCATCCCATGGAGAACGTGTTAATGGTGGTTCAGTCCTCAACATATTAGATCGACTATGTCTACCTAAATACCGAGTCCGATTAGGTAAGGTTTTCCCCTATAGTTTATCATCCATAAAATTTGTTCAGTGAAATATGGCACATGTACAGAAGATCATTCATGCTTCTACATAGCTCATTGGAGGGATCTTCCCTGATTTTCCTCCATATAGATGATTCACTCAGGGATGCGGTTAGTGTAGTGACTGTAGGAACTACAACGTATTCCCTTAAATCCTTGACCCGGATGGACTCTTCCCCCAATTCCCCAATGAAATATGGGGAATTAAGATTTCTTGTTGTTCTCACCATATAATAAGGGATCCATTAATTTAATAGGAGATAAATTACCTATTTGATGAATATTTCTTCTGGCGTGTTTATACTTATTATCCCATTTGGGGAGGTGATTCTAATGCTTCTAGGACTATAGGCATGATGTCTTCTAAAAAACTAAAACTTTTTTCATTTCACATTATCATCTTCTAGAGTTTTATTATTTCTCTTCCAGCCTTATTTCTTTTTATAATAATTGATTTCCGCGGGCTGAGTAGTTGATCAAGTTAGTAGCAACATAGTGTAAGTATTCAGGGGCATGGTTGGTTGTTTTAGATGTTCTAGTAGGATATCATGAGTCTGGTTGATGTCCTTTATGAAAATACAGTGAATGAAATTATTCTTACATGTTCTGTTAACTTTTTCCCATTAATTCCTCTCCTCCAGATCAGTAACGGAATCACATAATACGTTTTTGGTGGCCTTCCTAGCTTCACTTTCCCAGAGACTCCCATTTACTTCAAGATTTAATTGGAGATAGGAATATATTGTATAGTGTGTCCGAATTCTTAGTGAAAGGGGAAATAGTTAAAGAGATATTATTCTCCATTTTTTGGCCCTCTTTGGCATTGGAAACTTGATCATGTTTCTCTCTAATGTTGAAATGATGTATCCATGGAATTAGTCACTTCAAAAAAAGCTTCTATTTTATGTTAATATGCTCAAATTGTTTTCATATCTTTTCTATTTGATCATGATTACCCAGATGTAATTTTGGATATTTCCCAAGAAGTTGAATCGTATGATACCGTGTAATATTTGGAGAAGGAGTGGGTGTATGGGACAGCTTAATTGTAGCAATAGTAGGATATTCGTTCCCCATTCTCATCCCTTGAGTTGGATAAATTAATATGTACATATACTTGGTATTTTAAATGGAGTCTTCTACATTTTAAGCAATCTCAAAAAGATCCAAACACCATCATATGTATTCCATTGGGATGAGTGGAATGCACAAATATTTGTAAATATTCTCTGTATAGATGGGAAATAAGTATTCTTGAAGAACCTACGGGTTTAAAAAGTATTTCAATAACTTCCATAGATAAATGAAATATGATACCCTCTCATTATCCTTCTATATGTAGTTTGAGAGGTCGATGATTGTTTTCTTCTCTATTGTCACGCTGAATTGGAAAAGAAATGTCTATTGGAGATCATTACACCATGTAATATACTAAGATAGTAAACTAGTGTACAGTAAAATGTTTGTATGATTTAATGATTTTATGAAGAACATGAGTTTCACTATCACCTATTGTTCATGAGAACCCATCATAGGATCACTGTGGGATATGAAGTGCGTTAGATGACTCTATGGGTCCCCCAATCCACAAAAATTTGGAAACATAGGGTTCCCAAAGATCAGAGAGGGAAGATTCAAATCTACCCATTCATGGAATGGCTTCTCATCTAGTCATACCAGATCCCAATACTACTCTATAGACTTCAATAGAGCAGTTGGTGACCAAATAAAATTGATGAACCTGTGGGGATTATCTGGAAGTACAAGAGTTGGAATAGGGGATGAATTAGGTAGGGTTAACTGTGGTATCACCAGTAGTATCTACCAAGGGTTACCTATAGGTTAAGGCATTTAATTTTGCTCATGATGCTGTTCTGGTTGGGTACTCACTGGATAGAACTACAGATCATCCATTTTGGAGGCAAAAAAATTGTTCTTGTACCCTCCATTTATATAATTATTTGTTTCTCTTTTTGGATCTATTGTGAACCCTCTATTTTTTGGTATAATGGTTGAGAGTGAAATTTTAGGATCTACATGTAGAAAATATCGAGTAGGAAGGATTAATGAGAGTAATTTTTCATTTATTCTTCTCAATTATTTCATTTATTCCCATTTCTTAGAAATTTTTTCCTCTACTGTAAGGGAATCAACCTCTTCAAAAGGTTGGTGAGGCACAATATTACATTTACCCCTTTCTTTGTTTGATTCTTTTTAAAAAGGTAATGATAGATTACTTGAGAGAATTCCCAGATTCTGGTAAAACCTCTGGTTTAGGGTACACACACCTCATTCAATAAATTAGGTAAGGACTATCTTATAAACCAAAACATACTCATCTTACTCCTTCGTATTGGTCTCTTATTCTGAAAGGCCTCTAGTGTAAGTGTTAATGACATTCACTAGCACATAATGAATTTCAAGAATATTATCTTTATATTTGGGAGAATGTTTTTTTTAACCCTCTATGAGGACTTATCCTATCCTTAGCATATTCTACAGGAGCTATTTGGTTGATGGAAATCTGAAGGGAATCTATAGATAGATCAGTCATATGTGTTCCCAAGGAGGACGTTGAATCCCAAGATGAGTTGTACTAGAAGGATTTGTTTGGCAGTGTTCAACCTAAATGGGAGAAGACTGACTTCTCATCACATGGAGATTTTTGAGGTGAAAAATCCCACATACCTGTGAGATAGGGTATTCTTGTTCCACATTCACAACTCTTCAGTCATGGATTTTAGTCCGCAAATGTTTTGTTAAAAAAAATCCAAAGCCCTACATACTATGGATACTCTTGGATTGTAATGGTTGCAACTATCATGGATTTATTCTTGATTTTATAGTGTTTTTTTAAATCATGGGCTCAATGAATCGTTTGAATTACACCTAAACCATCTATTTTCAAAGACCTTTGCACAATCTATGATATTTTTACTATTTGATGACTGAATTCCCCTAAAGAGTATGCCTTCTCAATATTTTAAGATGGGTAATGAACAAGTTTCTCAATATCATGATCTATGCTTTCCAAACATAGGTGAGAGTCAATTGGGAACCATTTTTCTTGACCATATCATCATTCATGAATATAATCTTTTTTTTGAAGCCAATATTTTTATATGACTTCGAATGATGCCATATTTTAAGGTATTTCCTGATTCGGGAGCATACTAAAATGTAATACTCCATGTTCAACCCCATACACTCATATAAATAATGGATGGGGAATCAATGATCAAATAACACATTTATTTTAATGCACCGAGCCATTCGTTCTTAAGGGATCCTTTTTTTGTTTCCCCAATCCTGGATTTCATGTACAAGGAGAGCTACCAAGTCAATTTGGCAACACAACCCATTTATTAACATAATTTGAATTTGATACTCATCAGAGATTTATTTTTTCATTTATGTGATCAGTATAGTTCCATATATTGAGGTAGATTCCATGAAAACAATCATTCAACCATACCTATAGAATGATGTCTTGAGGAGTGGCAAAATGACAAAACATGATTGGTATGCCATGATTTTCCAGCTATTTCCTTAAATTTATAATGTTGCATTTTTTATTTACTAAGAGGATCGTCAACCTAGTAAGACCAAAGCGGATTATTCTATGATACATTATTTTAAAATAAATATTTTTAGGTTCTTCCAATGTCATATTTTAGGGCATATAATCCATGGGTGGTTCAAATAATGGCTTCCAACTTGGTGTGTCTTATGAAAGATATTGGATTTCACTTGTTAATGATAAGGCATCAGAAAAGAATGTAATTATTTTCCTCGCTGGATCATGGTAAGATGACTTTCTCATCATTAATAAACAAGGTGAATACCATTTTGACAAAGTAGAACAATAATATAGTGAGTACTTTTACAACGAATTCCATCATTAATAGGAGTACCATGGGTGATTTTATTAATGGGAAAAACCTCTTACTCTTTGAAATTATTGCAACATAGAGGGATGTCAGGACTCTCATTAGAGGATGGTATATCAGGATCAATGTTATTACGGATAGGAAACAAGCTTTCATTATGAAGTTTCTAGGTAAGACCTTCAGAAATAACACTACAACCTTTTTAATTTGGAAATAGGATATTAGGATCATGAGTTGACATAGATATAAATCTAAGGGACTAAAAAATATTGTATTAGATTGAGCATGATCACAGAATGACACTTCATTTTCCAGTCATCTATGGAGAGGCACTTTTTGGATTCTTTCATTCAATCAGTTCAAGACACATACAAGGAAGTGGTTTTCAGGTATGGAAGCTTGTTTGACCAGATAATGTGTTGATTCTCGAATAGTTTGACAGCCTTTTGGAAAATTTTAAAGGGTTTGTGATTTCAATATATGTGAAATTAGAGTATCCCAATTACTATTTGTATGAATTTTTTTATGATTCCAATCATGTTGTTCATATTTCATGGTGTATTTTTTACCACGACCCTCCTAGACGAGGGAAGAGGTGTGATTCAACAATAGAGTGAAATTATGATGATTCACACCATTTGTGGAGAGGTAGTTGTGTGTATGTACCCCTTACACTAACATTATCATCATTTTGATATATTGGATGGTATGTAGGATATGGGAAGGGATTTTTGTTTTCCCCTTTACCATTTTCTGGATATTCTTGGTGACATTAGTGATTGGAATGACGATAAATTCCCACTCCAAGTATGGAGTGGAGGTATATGATTTCTCATTTTCTCCATTGTTCCCTAGTAGATATTAAAAGTAATCAGTTGGAGGGGAAAAGATTTGGTTCTACTCCCAATTTTTCATTAGGACTTTATTAATGAATTCAGGAGATGCTTTTTAAAGTGTGTGTTGGATGTCTTGATAATTGCGCATAGTTGGGGGGTCCTAATCAGGTCATGAAACGAAATTTGACCTACATGATTCTTTGGACACATCCAGATGAGGAAGCTACCAACTTTAGTTGATGTGGATAGGTGTTTTTTCCTACTCAGAGATTTCACCCAAATTTGTTGGTGGACTTTCGAGGTGTAGGCGGTTGTTTTTTCATACATGTTGTGTGCCACCATATTTTGTTGGTGGACTTTCCTATTTGCTTCTAGATAATTCTTATATAAGATTTTTTCATGTGGGAAGGTGTGTGTTCCTTATCTATTTTTCTACTATGTGTGATTGGAGGGATTCTACAGAGGGGAGAGATGTTTGTCTTGGCTCTATGTTGGCCAGTTTCTGGCCCTGATGGGATGTCTTGTGCGCCTATGTTTGGGTGAACAAGGATGGAAAGCTATGGAAAAAACCCTCATGTTATTGAGGGTTCACTATCGTGTTCTGTTGATGGTGGTGATTAATATCAGGTACCCTTTAAAACAACCCATGTGCCATCTGGATGAGGTCTTTTGTGGCCTCTTGATCCACCTCCCTAATATAAGAGCGGATTTCAATGTTACATTCTACATATAATCTCTTGAAATAGTTGGGGAGGATGATGGATATAATCTATTCTGGACCACCATTCATCACTAAGTGGTTGATTTGTAGGTTTTAGGTAAGTAGAGGGCCTGATGGGAATCATATATGGTTGGGATGGTACTACTCTGGCAGTACTCCTAGTTCAATGAATTTCAAACCTAGGGCTGAATATTATTGGTTGACGAGGACGTCATATGCTTGGAAAAAGGACTCTACATAAATTATATATAGGGAAAACATCTATGGGTGTTGATAAGATTCTATTTGTATTTATTGGAGGTCTTCAAGAATGTGAATTGAATATAGGCATCAAAAACCCAACAAGAATACCATATCAAATAATTACTTCATTAAATAGACACATGCATGAATGATTATATTGTTTGACCCTATTGCATTTTGAGAGTGGAATGGTTATGACAGATGGGTTATACTATCATCTTGGTGGTGGATTCAGATCAAGTTCACAACTTTTTTCATCTGTGAATGATGTTTGGGGCTAGAATTTTATTTTTTATTGTTGGTGGAACAACATTTACATTAGACACATTCACCCACATCCTTTTCAGATGGTTTACAATGGGTTTTATTATTGGAAACAAAAAACCCAATTATTTTATATATGTTATGACACATGGAAAATATTTCAAGATGTATGTTCCTAATGGGAAAATGGACCAACAATACTTAAGAATTCACATTGATTGAGAAGATTGGAGGTTAGGCTCATCACATATTTTATGGGGGGAACTATTTCCTTCTTCAACACTATCATGAACATTTAACATATGCTCTTGAATTATTATCTATCTCCCTATTATGAAATAATTCACCCTTAAATAAAAATAAACTTATTCGAATATATAAAACATAGAATCATCAGTATGTATCTAAGGTTATTCATAAATGGAGACATCTATATGTATCTAATGTTCTCCATCAATGGTTCCCTCTTCTGTATTGATTAGATATTATTCTTAGTTATTATCATAAAATTGGGTTTTGTCCATAGATTGGGGTTCTATAGAGTGTATATATAGTGAACCTATCCTTTTACCCATGTTTTTATATGATTTTATGCTTCATTAACCATTAAATACAAACCAAGGATCATTAAATTTAGTGTATTTGAATGATTTGGTACACAATTAAAACACATAAAACCAAAATAAATACATATTTTTTCAAACTCAATAATGATCACCTAACTTCTTTTGATATCTTACATATTTATAGGATAACATGGGGAATTTAGGAAAAAAGGGATGAGCTAAAATCCCTGAAAGTGAACAAACATAGGAATATATAATTGAAGATGAGTTAAATGCATAATATTATGGCATAAAAATGCATGTCAAAAGAATAAAAATATGGATTAATAACATATAAAACATGATATTATTTTATAGTGGAATCAGAAAAAATTTATAAACATACAACATGATATAAAAATGAGACCAGGCTAACTTCCAATACTATATCAAATAGTGGACAAAGTCCCCTAAAGGAATTAGGTTTACCCCATATCCCAAAATGACATCTCATGAGACAAAACATTCCCCTGATGAATTGGATCACACTATAGGCACAAACATCATAACATATTAAATAATATGTGTCTCACAAGAAGAATTAAAATTAAGGAATAGACACAGGGTTTACCCATCCAATGAAATGGGTATCATAATCATGTCATAAGGCATAACAAAAGGGGATATAATAATGGAGTCCATGAAACAATTGATTTAAATAGTAATTTTACATTGATAAGGTAAATAGGAATTGATAATTATAAATGAAGTACAAATAAAGTAAAAAACATAAAAAATAATGTTTATGAACCTTTTGGAAATGAGCCACTTTAGTGCAATTTAAGGGAAAATATTTGAAAGACATTAAAGAGGAAAACAAATTAATATTTTATATAAAAGAAAAAATTAATAAACATAGTTTTTTAAGATTAAATTACTGATTTCATAACAATAATGGTGGACTAAAATATATTATTGATTTTACATGAAAATAGTTAAGAAAATGGGAAGTTCCCATTAATCGGGCTTACTTATCGGGAGGAATTAAAAAGGTAACCTTATAAAAAATCAATTTCCTAAATAAATAAAGGATAATTGAGTTAGGTACATATTTTTTTAACATACACATATAATTTAGGAGGAGTAAATAAGAATAATTAATAATTAAAATTTGATAAAGAGAGAGAAAGTGTAATCTAAAGGAGAAAATGGAGGTTTGGAGGGAATCCCTTACCGTATGTATTAATGTGTTATTAACTTGTATTTAATGTATTGGATAATCAAATTATATCCATTAATTAATTAAATAAAACACTATAATTCATATATTTTATATATTATAATCTTTTTATGTTCATTTATATCCATTTTGAAGAGATATGTAGTTCAATTGTTTCATTTCAGGATCTTTGGCTTCATGGTTGTTTTTCTTGTGTATAATTATGTATGTTCTTGTCAAATTAGAATAATTATATGGAAGTGAAATTATATGGTATTAATTATCATCCATAGATTTAAATTTTCTTAAACATCATTTTCATTTTTTACATGAGGATGATCATCAGAAAAATATTAATGAAAAATGGTTAGTTAATTTTCTCGGGTGTTTATGACCATCAGGAACTAGTATCATTATATTTAATATTATATTTATATAATGGTTATACAACTTTAAAAAAAAATTGATAAATATATTTTACTCTTTTTTAATCGTAAAATTGTTTTATGACCATCCTTGAAGGCGGTAATGAAAGATGAAAACTCATCATTTTTGAAGGTCGTAAATTGACACCCCACAAATTTTGTTTTCATTTTGAGAACAAATAGATAGGAGAATATTTTTTATGATGGATATTACATTAACAAAAAATCATTCAAGAATATTTATTATATTATATTTAACAAGTATCTTTATATAGGGGGTGGTGGATAATTAAAAAATCTAAACAAATAAAAGAGAAAGAGGGAGGTTTTTACCTCTTGAATATCCTCTCCTTGAGATCATCATTAAGGCACATGGAAATGGTATTTCGGTGCAACCAGAAAGACCAATACATGAGTAGGAGGATTGGAAGAGGAATTGGGTATAATTTAGAAAATATTCAAGGATTTGGAGGTGTGGTAGAAGAGTTTGTTAGGGGTTGCATTATTGTTGTAAGAGAGCTATGTTTTTTACTATTTTCATGATTTGTTTATTATTTTGGCTCAAGACTCTAAATATATTTGATTAATTGAACTATGTAAATTAAATATTGAATTTTATTTCAGGATAATGGTAACTTACATCATCCATGAATCAACCAAGACTCAAAACAACATTTATTTAATTATAATGTTAAATACTATAAATTACAGTGTTTCACTAATCCCAAAAAATTAAAATATTTTAGAACAATACAAAATATACACCCTAACTATTTTTCATTGTTTATATTCCAAAAAAAGACATAATATTATGAAAACAAATTTTAAAATATAATAAACTCAATTTTTAGTTAAAATCATCATTTATTTAAATAATTCTGATTTTAATATTATAACTGCTTTTATAACTCATTGAGAACTTAATTAAGGTCTCATAAAAGTATATTATAATCATAGGTAAATAGAATATAATTTTATTTATATATTTTATGAAAATAAATTAATTTTTAATAAAATATATTTATTATGAATTTTTAAATAAAATTCTATTGTTTAAAAAAATAACAACACCTAATTTTTAATTTTCAAAAAAAATTATTTACTTATGAAGTGATATATATATATATATATATATATTATATTTTCATTTTAAAATACATAAATATTATCTATACAATCATTGGTAAGGTTTCTATTCTATTATAAGGATTAGTTTTCCTAATCTCCATATTATTATTCCAATATTTTAGTTACAATTTAATCGATATAGGTTCTTTAATTTATTCAAATACATATTTTTTCATTTCTAATTTATGGGAATGATATTTTTATTAGGTTAAATATAGGATGTATGTGTCCTATAATATATTAAATAATAATAAGAAGTAAAATTGTATTTATAAAATTCAGGGTAATTACATTCTTACCTCCTTATGAAATCTCACCCTCAAATTTTCGTTTCACATTCTACGTTAGAAACATGTGAGTGTACTTCACTTTAAATTATTCCTTTAGTTACCATGTCACTTCTTCATAAATATGATTCCAAGAAAACACTTTTAGAAATTGATTTCTTATTATATAGGACTTTGTCTCCGTGGTCCATGATCATTACCACATTCTCTTCATATGAGAGGTCATTGTCCAATTCTTCCAACTCTAGATTTAGTACATGTGTGGGGTTAGGTTTTTTCATCCTCAGGAGAGATACCAAGAAGATTTTATGTACTTGTTTTATATTTGGTAAATGTTCAAGCTGATATGCCACTTCTCCTATGCAATCAAGGATATCAAATGGGCCAATGTTCCAGGGACTAACCTTTCCTTTCATTCAAAAAAACATGATTCTCTTTCATGGTGATATTCAAAGGAAGACTTTTCCACCAACATAGAACTCCTAATCACTTTAACAGTCATCAGAAAAGATGTTTTTCTGACTATGAGCATCCCTAATATGTTTTTGGATGTCTTGAAACTTCTTGGTCATCTCTTAGAAAATTTCATGTTCATGTAACTTTTTTCACAAACATCAACCCAATAGGTTGTAGTTCTACAACGCTTCCTAGAGAGAGAATCATACAGAGCCATCTAAATACTCATCTGGAAACTATTGTTTTATAGGAACTCAATCATTGAGATATTTTGATCCCATCGAACTTTAAATTACATTGATTTTACTCTCATTATTTTCTAGAGCATGTGAGTAGTCCTTTCAGATTATCCATCATTTTTGTGGTGATATGTCAAGACAAAATTCAATTCAGTACTCAAAGAATTTTGGATACTTCATTAGTATTTAGACTTGAACCTTGAATCATGATCTGTTAAGATCAAAATTGGTACCACATGCAGCCTCACCACTCCCTTCACATATAACATGGAATGTTGTTCAAGGGAGAAATGTTCCAAGATATCAATGAAGTGGGAAGTATTTGTGAGTTGATCCACCACAAGACATTTCACATTGTTTCCTTTTGAAGATTTCAGGGTACTAGTGAGAATGTCCAAAGTGACATACTCCCATTTTCATGTGGGTATAGGAAATGGTTTCAGCATCCCTTTGGATGTCTGTAAATTTTCTTTAACTTCATAACACACCAAAAATCTTATGAAATACTCCACAATATTCTTTTTAATATTTTCCCACTAGAAGTGTTCTCAAATATCACAGTTTATTATATTAGTTATGATATGGATAGAGAAATATAAACTATGCTTATTATCTTGTAGCACTTTTATCTAATGTGATGAAGTCACACAAAGACAAGTTCCAAACTGATTCATAGCATCATTATCTATTCAGAACTTCTATAGCTTCCCTTTAATAATTTAACCTTATTTTTTGCCTCCTTATATTCCCTTTGTGCCTCCTTGATCTTATATTAAATTGATGATTGGGAAATAATTTTGGAAAGGTAGGATGTATTCTTTACAATTACAATTTTTTTATCCATACATTCTATATACATGAATATATGGTCTTTATCAATCTGCATCATGGATAGAGTAACATGTTATTTTATACTAAGAGCAACTAATAACTTGTTTTCCTTCCGAAGAAGATAGTCAATAGAGAAATCACAGTCCTCTACTAGTTCTATCCTTCTCCTTTGATGTATGTTCTTCTCCTTTTGTTTAAATATATAATTTAGTACTTTGTTATCAGTATATATGTCACACTTCTAACCGTAGAGGTAGAACTAATATATTTTCAATGAGAAAAATCACAACACATAGATCCATATCATTCTTTGAGTAGTTCTTCTCATGGATCTTCAATAACTTTTGGGATATTCTTTCACTTTACTATTCTTCATTTGAACAGAACCTAATAATTTTTCGAATCATCACTATATATCATAAAAACTTATCCCCTTGTTGGTAGTGTAAGAATAGGTATAGTGATTAGCCTCTTCTATATCTCCTTGAAACCATTCTCACATTCATCCATCTAAATAAACATTACCCCTTTTGTGTTAACATAGTCTGGGGGATATAAAATCATGAGAAATTCCTCAAAAATATTGATAGTACCCATTTATGATAAGAAAACTATAGATCTCTGTTAAATATATTGGTATGGGATACTCCTAAATATATTATGTTTTATATGGGTCCATAGATATCCCTTTATTGGTGATAACATTCCTCAATAAAGATACTTCTTCTATCCAGAACTCACATTTAGTTTACTTTAAAAAGTGTTTTTTCATTCTCAATTTCTTTAGAACAACATTAAAATTCTCCCTCTATTCCTCCTTTCTCTAAGAGTACATTAGAATATCATCGATACAGACTACCCCAATTTTTTCAATGAAATTTAAAAAGACTCTATAGATTAAGTCCATCAATGTTTTCGGATCATTACTGGGCCTGAATGGAATCACTATGAACTCTTATTATCCACACCTTATTCGAAAGGATTTCTTGGGAAGATCTCCAATATTCAACTTTAATTGGTAATATCCTAGATGAAGTTCCACCTTTCAGAAACACTTGGAACTATGTAGCTAATCGAACAAGTCATCTATCCATGGTATTGAATAATATTAATTTATTATGATTTTTTTGTTATCAAAATATTCAATGAATAGGCACATTGATCCATCCTTATTCTTGATGAATAGAACTAGCACACCCCATGGTGAAGCACTCGAGCATATAAAAACCTAGTATGGATTCTCTTGTAACTTATTCATTATTTACTCTAACTCAATGGTGACCATTACATAAGTAATCATTGATATAGGTATGTATCTTGGAATAAGTTCAATTGATAACTCAACCTATCTATCAATAGAAAGTCCAAACAATTTTTCATAGAACATATCGGTATAGTCCCTCAAAATGAGCATGTCTTTGAGTATGATTTTCTCTATTGTCTAAATCATTTGAGGAAGATATTCTAACTCATATATAAAAAATATCCACAATTCATATGATGATTCTGATGGATATTAATCCTCATACATACACTTGTAAGAAATTTGAGGATTCCTAGAGATGTGAAGAGTGATCTCCCTTTCTTGAAAATTGATGTTTTCATTGTATAAATATAGGAAATACATGCCTAATATAGAATCAAAAAGCACTTAAGGAAGTAATACAAAATTTTCAATAAGGATCAGTCTATACACATTAACTAGTGGTAATATACTTTAAATGTAGTGATTTCCTCATTAATAGTTCTAAGTAGATAACTCAAACTTCAAATTTTGAGGTGGTGTTTGAATAGTTCTATAAAACTTGAAAGATATAAAATAATTTTTAGATCCATAATCAAATATTATTTTAAATATTATTGAATGAATAAACAGTGTACCTATCAGTACCTAATTTGAAAGATCCACCTTAGTATTAGTAATAGCATACTCCATTCCTTTCTTCCATTGAGTTTGTTGTTGATTGCCTTCGAAAAACATTGGCTTAGGGAATTTGATCCAATAATTTCCACGGTCCTTAAATATGAGACACTCTAATACATTATGATTTTTTGTATGAAACTTCAGTTATTATACCACATTAATGGGATTATTTAAATACCTTCAAAAAAATAATCTTGATAACCATCTCTTCCACATCTAAAGCATATCTTTTTCCCCTTTGGTAGTTTCCATGATGCTTATTACCATTTATATACACATGGGATTTTGGGTTTTTATTCCATAATGGTATTTATATATTTATACTTCGATATTAGACTAAATTTTTCAATTTTTATCTTTACATCATGACACCACTGAGAGTATCTGATCTCCATTTCATCCACAAGGTAATAATGGACAATTTATTCATATTTGTAAGTGTCTAAAATCCCTAATACTTTTGGTATACTCAGTTTTATTCCCATAAAGAAGATATCCACCATAAATTTAGTTTTCATGATAAATATATAGGCATTTCATGTATTCCTTGAAGATTTTTCCTCATATGCCCTAATATACTCATCTTCCTTTTACTTCAGTGTCAGGAACTCGATTTTTATCATGAGATGTAGTGTTAGAAAAAAATAATAATCAGAAAATATTTTCCTAAAAGATTCAAGTTCCATGGAATGAAGTTACTCTTGCTACATTGTGTTCATGGCCAGTTTCTACCACTAATCATCTTCACAATCATAATGATAGACCACCATCATTACTTTCCCTTCATTTGAGCACCACAAGACAAATAATATCTTCTAAATGAAGTTAATCCATTTTTAAGCAGTGATGGGATTAGAATACCCACTAATGATAGGAGACCTTAGTCACATAAAATATTTAACAATAAATTTATATTTATTAGAAGAATGATGGAATTCCACAAAATATGAGTTATTATTCATAACCTGAGCTTGTTGAGTATGAAAATTCATGAAGTTTTAAGCTTATGTTACTATCATATATGTCATTTTGTTAGGGAAATAATCACATTTCCTATATCATTGATTGTAAGAACATGTTATCCTATTTACCTATATTAACTAAGAAAATGAAAAAAATTAGAGGGAATTGAGTACTTAAATAATAAACATAAATAAAGGAAATATTGAACATAGAATGATAAAATTGTAAATGAAAAGTATATCTGATCTTCTAATTACCTAAGTTACACTCTAGGTTATCCATGGTGATAGATTTGTCCCTAGAGTTCTTTATGAATATTTATAAATCTAATCCCCCAAACAACCAGATAATTCGATGATACCCACTATAGTGACCTTATACATTTATAGATATTATTATATGATTTTAAGCATAATTAACTAGACAATATAAACCAAGGATAATCATGTATTGAGTATTTATAAGATAAAGTACATAATTAAAATCCATTAAACCTAAAAAAATCCTTTATTTAAACTTTTAATGATATTCTAAATTCCTTTGAGATATTACATCGGTATAGGATAACTAGTCAATACATGAACAAAGTGGTGAGTTGAATAGGCCAATAAGGGAATGATCATAGGAATAATGAATAGTGCATGGGTAACACGATGACATAAAAATGGTATAGAAATAGAATAAATATTTGGATTTGTAACATATTGAACATGGGATCATGTAATCACATTGTCATGGGAATGTGGAAGCAACATAAAATATGACATAACCATTCGTCAAGGATCACTAACCAGACTATATCACATGGTGGATAAAGTCTCATAAAGGAATTATGATTACTCCATATCCCACACTGATGAATCATGGGACTAAACATTACCCAATTCATTGGAGTGTTATCTGGGTTCACCCATCATAACTTGTTAATTCATATTATTTCCATAATAATAATCAAATATTATAATAAACATAAGTAATTCCAAAGAAAGAAATGCGTATCCTTATCATTTTGTAATCCATAACCAAAATAAATATCAAAATGGTGTTCATGAAAGAAGGATTCAAATAATACATGGAAATTAATGATGAAAAATATCCATATATCATGATAAAATATGTCTAACTTAAATGAAAACATATAAAAATAGTGTTTAAAGAAATTTATAAATGATCCACTTTAGTGTGGATTATGGGAAAATATTAAAGTGACGCTACAGAGGAAAAATGAATAATATTTTGTATAAAACCAAAAATGATCTAAGATATTTATTTCTTGATGAAATTATATATTTTAGAAAACTAATGGTGGATTAACATACATTATTTATTGTACTTGAAAATGAGTAAGAAATTTGGAAGTTCCCTGGAATAGTCCTTACATATCATGTGGAATTGAAAAAGGAACCTTATAAAAAAATCCCATAAATGACATAATATTTTAGCAAGTCAGATATGTATAAAACATAAACATAAAATTTAAGAACTGTATATATGATGAAATAATAATTAAATTGTCAAAATGATAAAGAAAGATCAAACTAAAAGAAAAATGGATGTTCTAAGTGAAAACCATATAGAATTATTAAAAGTTTTCTATACCCATGCTTAATGTACTAGTAAATGAAATTAGATACATTAATTAATTAATTTATAACCTATTATAAATATATTTAATTTATTATATTTTATTATATTTTTGAATGTCTATTTCTATGAGTTATAGTGTTTAATTTTTTCGTTTCTGGAGCTTTCATTTAATGGTTTCATGGTTGGTTCACATGGGTATAATTATTGAAATTGTATTCAAATAACAATTATTCTATAGAAGTGAAATAATATGTTACTTATTAACATATAGATATTTTAATGTTCCATGTATCATTTTCATTTTTCACATGAGGATGATTCCTTAGATAAAAGGTTAATGAAAAATGATTAGTTTATTTTCGCTGTTTTTATGACCTTCTTGAACCAATTTTATTTTACATAATATTATGTTTATATACTATTTACATAATATTAAATAATATTTAATACACATATTAAAATACATTTTATAAAGAAATGTTTTTTATGAGAATCCTTGCAGGTGGTAATGAAAAACGAAAAATCGTCGTCCACAAAGGCGGTGAATCAACACCCCATAGATTATGTTTTCATTCTTAGAAACAATGGATAAGATAGTTGATTTGATGATGGATATTACATAAAACCAATTAAATTATATTATGTTTTCAATAATGGATATATGATTACTCATTTGATAGGTTTTGTTAGGGGAGTATAATAGTAGAAAAGAAAAAAATAAAAGAGAAAGATGGAGGGTTCTATCTCTTGAATATCATATCTTTGAGACCCTCTTTAAGGAACACAGAAATGTTCTATTTGTGAGACCAAAATGAACATAATGTGGGTAAGATTATTCGGAGAATTTTTTTATGAATTTAGACAAGATGAAAGACTATGGAGGTTTGAGTAAAATAGGTAGTGATGGATGGTATCTATATTGACATAATTGGGTTGTTTCGATTATTTTATTCATTAGTTTATTATTTCTCATTCAAAACTATAAATAGAGTTGTTTTTTGTGACTATTTATAGTTAATAGATCATGTTAAATAAAGATAATGGGAACTTACATTAATGATTAATCAACCATTACTCAAATGATTATTTATTTACAATAATGTTAAATACCATAAATTACAGTACTTCACTAGTAACAAAAAATTCAACTATTTTATAAAAATCCCCAAAATTTACCCTAACTATTTTTTGATATTTTTTTTTTCAAAAATGTAATCCCTTTTATGAAAATAATTTTCAAAATATGATTCATTTAATTTTTAAATAAAATCATCAATTTTTCAAAAAAATACTGATATTAATATTATTATCAATTTTATAATACTTTGAAAAATTATTTAAAGGATAACATAATTTTATTATAATCATATGATGAAAAAAATTCAATTTTTTAATCTATTTTATTAAAATAAAGTTTCTTTGAAATCAATATTTTAATTATTATATTGTATATAAAGATTTATGTTTCACAAAAGAAAACCAAAAAATAATTTATCATTTTTAGAAAATTTATTTTGCTATACCATGACATAAATATATAATATTTTCATTTTTAATATACCAAAATTTAATTTATGTATTCATAGGTGATTTTATTGTTATATTGGCCGAATTATTATTCTTAATGGTTGAAATATTATTCCAACGATATGGTAACTATTCTAACAGTATATATTCATTAATATCTATGAATAAAACTTATTTAATTATTAATTTTTGGGAATAAGGATTTTATTTTGTTCTCTCCATTATTTATGTGTTTTATATTATATTAAATAATTATAAGAGGGGAAATTTCATTGATAAAATTCTAAGTGGTTATAGTATAATCATCCAGGGTGATGGGAGTTATTTTGATGATGGGATCAGAACTGTGAATGGTATTCCTATGTATCCTTATGAAAGGAATGAAAACATATTTAGTTCAGTTACATTAAATGGGACACATTATACAAATTAACCTAATTTTATAAGGACCAAACCACGAATTTTAAAATCTACCCACAAGGACATGTGGGTTATGTTTTGGGGATTATGGTCATTTGAGAGGAATAGGATGGGGATTATACTCATGGAGATGAAATTATTAATGGAGGTTTGGGCTTACACCAAATAGGAGGCCTGTGGGTTATGTTTTGGGGCTTACACTATATAGGAGTATTCCCTTATTTATAGGGCCATGAGCGATATCTCGACCCATATATTTTTGGAGGTTTGGTTAAGGATTACTCCATCAGGTATTCCCTTTGGTTTGGAAAAGTGTCTTTTAGGAACTACACCTTTTGAGGATTTCTAAAGAAAGGTGAGTAGATTATCCGGGTACAGATTCTATACAAAGTCACGTAAATGATTTTTTGGATTTCATTATAATAATTAGATTCTAATATAACATGAATCATGCTTGATGTGAGAAAAAAGTGGAATTAAATGAATTGAAAAAACCACACAATTCTTATATCCATAGTGGAAGTGGTCGATGGGATGCAAGAATAAGAAATAGCTTTTATATGCCCCTCGCCTCCCATTGTTGTATACATGATATTTAAATATGACTACCCATGTGGATGTAGCCCATTTTTATGGGTGAAGTAGGATGTAATGAAGTAGGATAAGTCTTTTAAGATATTATATGGTCTAACATCAGGAGGGATTCCCTAAAAATGGTTCCTGGGGAAAAAATAATTTTAAGTAGCTAAACCACAAAGAAAAGGTAACCAAGATCCTATCTCTTACTACGAAAACTAGTTGACCTTTTCTATGGAGGCAATTATGTAAAGACATGGTCTTAAACCTCACATATGAGGATAGGAAATCCACAAAACTTCCCACTACGTCAGGTTCCTCTTCACCATGGGAATTCATATCCATATTCCTTCGATGACACTACCCATTAGGTAAGATATGTTTAGAACAACTCTGATTGAAGGAATGTATATCCTAATGGCTGACAAGGTTGTGTGCCTATTTGTATGGTTTATAATTTTTTGAGGTTTCATTAGAGGTTATGATATGGCCCGCTTATATGAGGGATCCCAAGGAATAGGATCTAAACCACTGGTGTCTTGATTTAGGGCACAAAAGAAGTCTCACATAGGTCCGGTCTCGGTGAGAAAATGTGTGTTTCACATGGCCAGGGAGGATCTAGAACTCTGTTGCATTGGGGGTTGGCCTATTTGAGATATATATTCCTCAATAAATGTACCACCATAGATAAAAACATGGGTGATTATTTATTTTAGGTACCATGAGTCTCCTTCGGAGTCCCCGAAAGAATCTCACATAGGTCCCTAGTGAAGGAAGGGTCCTTCACACAAGTATCTATCAACGTAGAAGAAATATTTTCTCATGATAGTGTCTTTGTGATTTAGATCATGGTGGGAAATTGATCTCCATATCCACCTAAATTCCCTCTTATCTTGGGTTATATAGGGGTACCTGATGGATTTTTGAGGACCTGGTTGAAGGCGATGTGAATCCATAGCATGGGGGGCTTCTTCGGATTTTCTAGTTGAGAAAATGGGGATCCCTTTCATCCTATTTATCATAAATTTTGATATCTTTAACAAATGTAGATATGTGAACTAGTCTAATGCAAATTTATACGGTGAATGTACTACATGTTGGGAGACTGGACGTTTAGTGTTTCATTGGGTTGGTGCTTGCAAGTTCCTCTTAGATGGGTTGTTGCACAGGTAGGGACTGTGAAATCCTATAGAAACCTAGGGTTAGTGAGCATTAGACCAACTAGGAAATGATTATACTCCCCATTTCTAGCCATATTCCCTCACACAACTTCTTGGGATCACTTTCGGGCTTCGATCCATGCCCTTCAGGTCACTCTCTTCTTTACCATCACTGACCCCCGTGAAAAATGGGGACTTGTGCCACGATCTTTCCAGGCATACTCTAGGATTTTTTCGGTCATGTCACATAGAAATCCAATAACTCCATTTTTTCCATCATAAAGGTGTATTTTTACTCAATATAATAATTTGGTGTCTATGTGAGGATAACATCATTAATTATTTATAAAATAGAATGGAATAAATTTCACGGTATCAAAAAAAGTAACATCACATTAGATATTTTCACACAATTGTATTCTTATTCTTCAAGAGATTAAAATGAATATATTTATATATATATATATGGTCAAATTTAATTTTATCATTGATCAAATATTCTAATATTAATTTTCTATTACCCCCTTCCTCAATAATCATGTTTTTTTTCTCTGAATATCATCATATTTTCTCTTAAACTATTTCATTAATACACATATTCTATAGGAATTTTCTATATCTACTAATTCTCATTCAATCTCCTTCACTTTAATTTCTTCTAATTTTATACATATCCAATCAATAAATCACTTGGGACTTTTCCACTTGATCAATAAACTCTCTAATTCAAATTTGACCCACATGATATTAAAGTTTTTTTTTTCCAAATTAACTGTTAGAGAACATATTTTATAAATACTTGAGATCCAAAATTAAACTGGTAAATTATTTATCAAAATAAAAACTCTACTTTTTTCTTCATAACGTATTTTAAATCACCATATTTCAAAAATCGAGACTATTTATATAGATTTCTTATTTACTAATAGTCATTCAATTTATTCATAACTCAAATTAATTTTTTATTCCACTGTCTTGGTCAGTATAATTATGGAAATACTATGTTATCCCTAAATACCATATTTTTTAAATAATTTTTATCCTGAATCACAATTATAATCACTTATCATAACGAAATTTATTACATGAAGATCATAAAACCATTAGTCATTTTCATTATATTAAATAGTTATAGTTTTCAAACAATTTAATATTATATAAGAAATATAATATCTTACATATCACATCATTGAGGTCAATAATATCATATATATAAGTTGAATATTTATATAAAATCTTAAATATAATCATTACTATCATTCACATGTCGAGGAATATCATATTAATCCTATTTAAAATGATATGTATGATCTTTATGATATTATATATTAAATTATAAATCTTCCACATGCATCATATATATTACATAACATAGAGTGGATTTGACTTTAAATATTTAACTATGAGATCCATCGTATATCATTCATGTGAACTAATATATGTTTTGTATCAGAAAGAAAACATTAATTATCATTTAAAAGGTGTTACATATCATAATGTGACTCTAAAATTTCATTATTTATCATATAGATTATGTCCTATATCATAGGGAGCTCTAGTATTATTCCAATATTCAGTTCTCAGAAAAACTTATATATGAAATTTTCAATTCATCAAATCTATCATAGAAATAAAAAACATGTACAAGTAATATTAAAAATTGTGTAAACATTTTCACATTATCTTAAGTAACCTAAAGATACCTAAAAACAACTCAAATAAATATATAAATTTATAAAACCTTCTCAAAATTCCTTATTACAATCCCTGAAGAATACTTCTTCAAATATACACTATTCTTGAGTATTTAAATACATCTCTCCAACCTTAATTACATAATCAACTATTCTAAGAAATTATATTTAAAAAAATGAGTTAATAATAAAAAATAAAATAAAATACCAACCTCATAAAAAAACATTTCATATGACTATCCAATTATGAATTTCACAACATTATAATATAGAAAGAACATAGATGATAAAAAAATTTAATCTCATCTAGCTTTAGTAAAATTATCTAGCATCCAACTTATTATATATATAAAATATATAAATATGTGATAGGAAGTGATGTCATATTCCATAAAAACATTCATTTATTCATATAAATTTATTCTCTATAATCATCATATATTAGGAAAGTTTCATTAAGTCTTCTTATCTCAAAACTCTATGTAGTAACAGTCTTTGTCTTCTATTTTAATCTATGGAAACATAAAAATATCATGTCTTTATATATATTTTTAAAAAATAAGAATAGACCTTTTTTTGTATGAAAAATGGTAGACATCTTCAATACAATTTATACCTAGGATACCCAAGAAAGAAATCATAGAGCCTATATTAACTTTTCTAGATATTTAAGATCATCATCTATTATAGAACAAAAATGAAACTCTAACAATCCAAAAAGGGAATTCCAATCTCCCCATTTTAATTTTTTTTAATAATTATTTCTATTTCCTATTAGGAAAAATTAAATAAATTTCATTTCAAAATTTTCTCATAATTAAAAATAAATATAGTGGACCAAGAGTGGAGGGGAATGTTATACTCAGTTGATGCTCAAATCTCATCTAAAACTCCCATGATTATTAATTTTGAATATTAAACATCATTTACAAAAGTTAGGGATGGAATCTCATTTCTCTTAATAAATTAGAAATAAATTAATCAAATTTATGTCTATGTGATTCAGATCATCCTAAAAAATAATAAATATTCACCTATACATCAACTATGTCTCTAAACTTGTCAACATTATACAGTAACATATATTTCCCTTTCCAATGGATATTCAATTAATTTTTTAAAATTTTAAATTTAATAACTACATTAAATATAAATAAAAATCTCAAAAGATCTATCAAAAAAAATTTTCTCCCATTTAATGTTGTTTTTCCTCAAAATCCGCTCCATACACTCTCCCCTTCAGAAACATTAACACTAAACATCTGTTAAATAAGTAAGAAATGTCATCTGCCAATATTATCTTCATAAATAGAACTCATACTAGGCATATAATATGTAATACCTTGGATCAAAACATGGGTAAATAAAATATAAGAAAGGTTGAACTAGGATTTTTAGTAAGGGAAAACAGGGGAGATATCAACATATGATTTGTGAGAAGGACGTGATTTTAGAGAGATGGGATACTGTATCTCTATAAAACCCTCTCCAGTTTTGGGCTCCTCTCCAGATTTTTGAACTTTTTAATTCAATGGTGAACCTCCTTGCGCCTGGACATTTTGATTCACATCATTTCATGAAGCCTCAGATGACACATGTTTCCCCTCTCCATAATCATTTAGGGGCCACGTGTAATGAGGATTTTCTGGATAACGACTCTTGCAATTATGATTTATCCAGTAGATCCTAGTTGATATCGTTCCTTTATGCACTAGAAATCTCTAACCAATGTAATTAATTCAAGAAGAAACCTCCCCTTATCAAGTGACTGGATGATGGTGGATACCTGGTGGAATCTGACCTGGATGCCCTTCAACAACTTTCAAACTTGTGCAAATTCTCTATGATGGGTTGCATCTCCTACCATAAAGTAAAACGACCTTGGACATAAACTAAAATTCACTCACATATTTCATATTTCTGGAATTCTGTAAACTATAAATTAATCCCCATAGGAAAAGGATATTTTCCAATCCTGTTAAAAAACAAGATGATTTAGAAAGAGTTTGGAAAATTTTCAATCTTAATCTCAATCCAGGTTTATTAGAAGATCAAAGTGGGACTCCACATTCATCCCACACACACAAACAAACACATTGGAAGAAGTCTATATGTAATTTCATTGACTTAACAGGTTCTTTTGGACCCCAAAAATCCTAAATGATATTGTCTCCTGCATAGGAACTCCTGTGAAAATTTATCACAGAACATTAAATGTTTACTTGGGTCTCTTTGCTAGAGTTATTGTAGAAATAAATATTGACTCAAAGTTACTAAACTCAATTAAATTATACTCTAATTATTACACAACATAAATTAATGTTGAATATGAGTAGAAACCCCCTTTACATAATTGTAAAATCATTGGTAACACTATCTACAACTTTAGGGTGATTAGGAACCAAGTAATCCAAAAAACTGAGAATCATTAGAAGGAAATAAGGAGAACTAAGAGAGACACAACGCTGATGATGGATATAGCTAAAGCACCCAAAAAAGGATGTTTATGTTAAAAAACACAATTTGATACACATAGGGGATAGTTCATGAACTTACTGGAATGATGATGTTTAAGAACAAGACAAATCCATTAATTATCTAGGTCTCTTAATTGAAATTTGAAATATGCACCTCGACACTATTAGGTTATCCACTAAGTAGGAAAATTTCTGAAATATATGTACTACCACCCACAATAATTGTGGCTACCCCAAATAAACATTTCAAGCAGTGGTTTACACCCCAGTTGGATCCACCAAGAAATTTCTACACATGGAAGAAGTTGTGGTGGACATGAAAAAGAACTCCGAACCAATTTTACATGACAATGCACCTTCGGTTCTAGTACCCAAACATATGCAGGTTTATAATGAACCCCTAGAGCTGAAGCACATTCATCTGAACTCTTTCATGCATCGGTCTACATTGGACCCACTTGTCCCAGGTACGCCTACACCTCTAATTACTAGTGAATACTATTCTATGATGTCGGGAAACCGGCTCTATTATCAAAATGACAACAATTTAATTCTTTGTTCTATGTGTTCCATAGACTCTTCCACTAATGTATTTTATGATGATTCTACTTCATTGAAATTATTCAATATAAACACCACTGCCCCATCCCATGATTCTACAAAAAGTAATTCTCATTCTTGGAACAATGACCCAGTTTTAACCCCAAGTGCCACCAATATTGAAAAGATAAATGAAACCAAAGCACATGACTATGAATCAACTCCCTCTTCTCACATTGTCTCTCTTAATAGAGATATTCTACCTGAGATATAGACCTCATGTAGTGAGTTTTCTAAAAATTCTAATGTGACATTAGAACTTGTTTTACATAATATTACATTTGTTTTCCAAGAATTAATCCATATATAGGAGAATAAATACACCCTAAAATAGAAACAAATTCACTAACATATCTTTGTAAAGCCACTGTTTCCAGTGGATACAAAGGCTACAAGTAATTATAATCCCCTTAATTTTTCAAGTACCGAATGCTCTATAATGTCTAAAAATATGGCATCTCGAAGTACCAATGACTTGTTTCTAAGTTTAAAAAATTCCAAAGAATCAACTATGACTGCACAATTAAATGAACCTATAAAAAAGAACAATGTCATTTCTCACAATGAATAGGAAAAAACCACTAAAACTCAAGAGATTAGAAGGTATTCTAGAAATAAAAGATCTCAAAAAAAGAAAAAGGGAGTTCTAACTACAATGTCAGGTTTACATGAAGATCCTTTTTTTGAATTTTCAAGGTATTTCGAACACTAACACCCTCAATGTTTTAAAAAGAATAGTTAACACACATCACCCTATTCTTTTTGCTATTGCGGAACCTAAAATCACATACTCCTATAAATATTCTTACTTTTTTCAACACAACTATATGTTCTATGGTGCAAACAATAATAATTTCAATGCTTATTAATTATGGATCTTTGTGCATTATTTATCATAGGATTTTATTGTTTTTAGTATCTCTGATTAGATTCTCAATTGATCATTTAATATTTATGATACTCATATTTTCTAATCCTTTCTTTATTCTAAGAATAGATACCAAGAAAGAAGAAATCACTGGAATGACCTCTCTAATTTAGGCACTAACACAAATGACCATGTTATCTTATTGGTGAAATTAATTCAATTCTTAACTCTAGTGAAGAAATTGGCCCTTCTCACACTTCTATCACCAAGAGAGAATTTAAAGCCTTGATCGAGGTCAACAATATTATTGAAATTAATCTCACGGGTTCAAAATATACTTGGTATAGAATACATTACAATAAAGTGGTTTCTTCCAAATTGTACAGAGCCTTCAAGAATTTACCTAATTTGGAAGAATGGGACACTTTCTCCAGCATCACTCTTCACATACTAAACATTGATCATCACCCTATCCTGGTAAACATTTCATCCAAAGATATGAAACCCCGATTACCCTTCTGTTTCAATAATGTGGGGCTCTCGATGAAAGGTGAAATAATTTAATTAAAAACTTTTGGTCCTCAATGCCTCATAGTAATGATGCCTTTACTTGCAACCTAAAACTAAAAACCCTCAAAAAGAATATAAAATCATGGTACAACTCCAATTCCAAATATGTTAACAATGAAATTACTCTTTTTGAGAAACAACTCAATGATATACAAAACAAAAACACCATCTCTGCCCGACACACTGTTCCTACGCAAGAAATAAACATTGTTTCAATCCCATTTCCTTTCTCACTTTTAAGGAAAATATAAGAAAGAAAGTATATAATGTTAACTAGTTAATACATAGTGACAGAAATACCAAATTCTGTAACTCTCTCAAAAGAATCAAGAAGTCCTACATACCTCTGACCTTTATAAAGGATGGGGATAAGATCAATGACAAGGAGGATGACATAGTTGAACATATATTCTCATACTATGAGTCCATATTTAATGGACCTAATATCAACAATGACCTCATTCTTGAGGTCATTCCTTTTGTGATCACCATTGCATACAATACCATCCTACATACCCCTCCACTAGATCATGAAATCAAAGACAAAATCTTTTTTCTGAATCCTGATAGTGCCCCGAGTCCTGATGGATTTAACAAAGGATTATTCCAACATTATTGGGATGTGGTTCATATCGATGTTTGTAGTCTTGTTAAATCCTTTTTTCCAATGGGGTGTTTCCTCATGCTATTAATGCTCAGTTCCTCACCTTGATCCAAAAAATGGACAATTCCTCTGAGATTCACCATTTTAGACCTATTGCTCTTATAAACACTCTCTACAAAATCATCACAGAAATCATTTCTAATATGCTCTAAACTATTACTGACAAAACATTATCCTAGAACCAATTTGGATTTATAAAGGGTAGATCCATTCAAGACTGTATCTGTCATACCTCTGAGTGTATCAACAACATAAATGAAACTAATATAAGAGGAAACATTTCTATTAAATATGACATCAAAAAATGTTTTGACACTATGGATTAGATTTTTATCTTCAAAGTACATCAAAGCATTGGTTTTAGTAACCCTTTAATCAATACTATTAGAAATATCTTCAACTCGGACACTATAAACATTTAGATTAATGAATCTCAGAAATGATACTTTAAATGCACAGAACGTTTCAGACAAGGTGACCCCCTCTATGAAATTCCCTTCTCAATAGTATAATACTACCTCAATCATCTGATCTATTGTCTGGTGGTTCAAAATAAACTAAAACCTGTTAATGTCACCAGGAATGTAAATGCTCCCACTCACCTCTTTTGTGCTGATGAAATCATCATTTTCCTTCAAGGTGAAAAAATAAATATTCTTAACCTCAAAACTGCTCTCTCTCACTATGAGGTGGTTTCTAGACAGTCCATAAGTTGGAATAAATCCTTTATCATATTTGGGAAGAACTATCCCTTCCACTGAAAATGTAACATTATCATTGAATTAAGTCTGAAAGAAGGCTTTATTCACATAACCTACATTCGTGTCCCCATATTTTGGGGTAGACCCAAGTATTTCCACATTGAGACTATTTTTTATCATGTTCAAAACCAACTATCCTCTTAGAATCGTAAACCTCTCTCTAGGGAAGGTAGGACTTGTCTAGTTAAATCCACTATTGTCTCCAAGATGGTCTACTCCAAGATGGTCTAAAAATAGCCAATTGGTCTTATAAAAAAATGAACAGAACTATTAAAAACATCATTGGGACTAGTAATATTATTGAAAGAAATATTGTGACGGTCCCCTGGTTAATTTTTTTAATCCTATTGAGAATGTTGGAACTGGTATAAAAACATAAAGAACTTTAATGAAGCTCATCAATATCTTCTTACTTGGAATATTTTTCACAATTATTAAAAATCGATTAGTTTTCTCAAAAATAAATTTATTTAAAAACATATGACTGACAATTGGAGATTTATTAATTATTCTATATGTCCTTCTATGAAGAACTCATTTTCCAACATTATGAATAATTCTAGATGGATGGTCTCCAGAGATTCCTCCATGAAATTCTATCAAGATAACTGGACTAGAACACATTTAATCTCTATGATTCTTCCTGGTAAAACTCTTAAAAACATCAGCAGATCTATCATAGATTCATTAAAATCTCAACAAGATCATCTCCCAGATCTTATTTTGAATTTCATTGAAAACATTCCTTTCACTTACAGAAACTATTTCTTAATTAGTGAGCCTGGTCACAATGGAATTCTTACCTCAAAAAATTATTACAATCATATTTTCTATAACACCGATAATTATTTTATATGGATTAAGATAATAAAAAAAACATGGATAAATACATCAAGATTCAGTCTCATCTGGTGCCTTTCTCACAATAGGTTTCCCACTGATATTTGTCTTAAATCATTTAGAATTCATATTTTCTTTAAATGTAACATATGTAATCAACAAAGAGAAGATGCTAACCACCTCTTCCTTTCTTGTGCTACTTCTTCTTCTATTTGAAAATATATATTTGACATCATTGATTTTAGATGGTTGATACATGACTCTATAAAATCTCAACTTATGAAATGTACAGAGATGGAAGGCTCTCAGCAAATCCGGAACCTTTTACTTGCTGCAGTTTATAATCTTCATCATGTGATCTATTATGATCATAATGCAACTATAACTAACAATTACTCAGTCAATCATAATAAAGGTCATATCCAGATACTCATTTCCATAAAAGAAGCAACTTGGATACAAAAAGGACACTTCCACAACACCGTGCATGACATTGTAACCCTGAAACGTCTACGGATCAACGAAAATTTCTATCATCCACATCGCACTCTAGAGGTGTTTTGGAGAGCTCCTCTCCCTTTATGGATCAAAATAAACTTTGATGGAGCCTCCAAGGGAAATCTGGGCCCTACAGGGTGTGGTGTTGTCTTTAGGAATCACCACGATCTGATTCTAGGTTTCTTCATGGGTCATTGTGGCATTTACACCTCCCATGAAGCTGAGATGATGGGTTTGATTCATGCGATTAAATTTTCCATGAGTTTTTGTCGGAACAAAATTTGGATTGAAAGTGACTCGAAAACCATTGTTCATGAAAT
The DNA here is from genome assembly GCA_963277665.1 of Viscum album. Lineage (NCBI taxonomy): Eukaryota > Viridiplantae > Streptophyta > Magnoliopsida > Santalales > Viscaceae > Viscum > Viscum album. The sequence goes on from OY728123.1 coordinate 677,367,784, forward strand.
TTGGAATGGCGTAACTCATATAGAATGGAAAATTACAACCTGTTGGATGGAATTGAACTATTTGCTCGCTGATTTGAACTACATCATCAAACATGTATATAGGGAAGCAAGCATGGGTTGTAATGGATTGGGCATCTTGGGAGTAAATCAAGACAAAAACTTGTGTGAAGACATCCCCTCTGCTCATATTCCCATTCATGAAAAATATTTTAATATGATCTCGTACATTAGAATTTTGTCAAATTTCTTTTAATAAATTTTTTTCATTAGTCGTTTGGGTCAATGCCTCAACATTCAAAAAAAGATATCAATATATAATAAGCATAAGAATAGGATATTATGAGAAAATAATTTCAAAAACCATACCATTCATATCTCTGACCATAAACATGATCCATCGAACAAATCATGGAAGCTCACAAGATATAAATCATAATGGAATAAAAAAACATGATTCATGAGTGCATAAAATTGGCATAAGGCTATGATTTGGGGAATATAAAAAATCCTAGAAAATTTTATGTTAAGGCTACCCACAAATAAATTCATAACAATTAATTATTTGGATAACCACATGTGTACCTACATTGGAATTGATATAACTGGACATGTGACCTTTTGTGGGCCATGGATAACCACTCATGTACCCCCACTTGGGATTGGTAAAACATCCCATGTACCCCCTTTTGGTATTGGTATAACCTCCAAGGTACCCCTTAGGCTCAAATATCATTAATCATTATCCAATTTATTGGAGGGATATATTGGTCCCAGCCGTCTCGGTTATAATGTATTTACATTCATTGGTTATAATGTATCCAACAAATTTAATTATAATGTTACCACCATAACATAGTAAAAATCATAAATAGGTGTACCATAAGATCATTGCAAATCCTTCATATTAGAACCCATGAAATAAATGGGTTTCATATGTTTTACATCATTCCATAACCTATAGAAAATATATAGGTTTTATATTCATTAGATCGTGGTATAACTCGTGAAATAGAAACAGGTTTCTTAAAAATATTTTCATTAAAAAAACAATTATAAAAATAATGAATAATAATGGTATCCTCTAATCATATCTCTAATATGAAATAAGAAACATCAAAGGATTTCATCATATATGGGAAATGGTTTTGAAAAGACACTTGGAATTTTTATGGATGAAAATTAAATTTCATTAAAAATCACTACTTAAAACCAAAATATCATCAAAAACATTTGAAATTATTTTATTTGGAAATAATTTTTTAAACATATAAATGAATAAATAAAACATCAGGAGGTCATGATGGTGGAAAATATATTTCACTTTGTTCACATTAAAATAAATTTTCATTTCACATTTTTTGTAAAATAAAAATGGGAATTATTTAGAAAATGACATGAAGATTCATTTCAGAAAAATGTTTTAAATTTTAAAAATGTGTAATAATTTATTTAATAAATCATTTGGAGAAATATATAATAATTTTTTAAATATTATTTATTAGATATTATTTTGAAAGAAAAATGGATTTTTGACTAATGATAGAAATAAATTCGACTTTCATTAAAAAGAATATTCTTTACTATTGCATAAAAAATGTGAGGAAAATGAATGTAATAAATGTATTATAATGTCATATAAAGAAGAAAATTAAATTTAGGAGTTTTTTTATAGATGCATTATAATATTTCATAATCTGAAGAATAAAAATAAAAACCCTGATAAAATATAACATTATAAAATCTAACCATTGGGACATTGGAATATTTAGAATAATAGGTATCCTTAAAGAATAACATAAAATTAAACTTTTAATAACATCATAAATAATTTGATTCATTTTATTAAATTTAAAAGGGGTATTATATACATCACACAAAAGAAACAAGTGGTGGATTTTGATATATCTCCTACAAATAAGAGTGAGATTAGAAACACCTTACCATAAATATAAACTTCTTTCGTACAAGTTTAAACCTAGTATATAACAAATATATTTTTATTATAAATCTTTTACATAAACATACTTAAATATATGATAATATATATGATTATTTATTACCTTTTATTATCTATTTATTAATAATTCCTAGTTAAAATAATGTTTCGTGTAATAACAACATTGTTTTTCTGGAACATTTTATTTTTTTTTATTTTCAGTTCTATTAATTTGATCATAGTTACATAATCTCCATAATGTTAAAAATGAAATAAATATCATGACTGTTCATTATATATATATTTTTAGTAATCCATATCGTAGAGATAGAAAATAGAATACCCCGATCATGGAGATGGTTGGTCATACGTACGCCTAAAAACCACTTCTATTTTCTGGACGAATAAAATGAAATATTGCTAAATAATATATTACCTTTATGAATAATTTTTATTCCATATATATCACATTTTTTTATTTAATTCTATCCTCATTACATTCCATGTAAATCATATGCAAAAAACAAATCACATCGCTTCATGACGCGGTGGTCTGTCGTACACACAAACATCATTATCATATTCCTATGGAATGGAAATAAAGAAGGAATATTTGACATAAATATTACATATGAATATTAAAATCATAAATATTATATAGAAATAATAAATCCATCATTATATCTCACTGGGATAAGTGGTGATGGAAAAAATAAAAATTGTTTATGAAGCGGTAGACTACATCACATATAAATAATGATTTTATAACACATTTGATTGGTAGAGGATACTGATTTAGGTTTTTATCTTAAATAATGACTCATCAGTAATATTAATTCAATTATTTTATTTTATCATCATGGTTTAATAAGAATTTTTATAGTTGTATGATGAAATAAAATAAAACACTTGATTTGGGACGTTACCTCTTCTTTAGACAATTTCATTTTGTTTACCCCAAAATAATTTATTGATTGAATTTTTGACCAAAATAAGGCATATATGATTAGATGAGGGAGTTGAGGAATTTATTGGAACAAGTATTTTCTATTATAATGGGGTTTGGATGTGTGAATAGGATAGAATAGGGGGTATCCTTTTATAAGTGAGGTGACTGGAACACTTTTGAATTTTAAAAAGAATAAGGTGATCCAATGTTTTTCAGAAGAAAATGGATCCCAAATGGGACATTATAGAAATTTATAGGTGATTAGGTTAATATATGGATATAAAATTAGTTTTAAAAAGTATCAAGGTCAATTTATAAATTATTATTTTAGTTCTACCCATGGGTAAACCCATTTTCACCTTAACCGTGATTATTATTATTTTCAATTATTATTATTCATTATAGTCAAAAATTATGTTTATATTATTATATAATAAAAATTATAAAAATTTAAATAATTTAATCAATTTTTCTAAATTCAATTCATATATTTTTTAATTTTTATTATAAAATTAATCCCACACATGTGATGAGAAACTGTTTTTCCCAAGAGAGAATTTTTGAAAGTTTTAAAACAATTTACATATAAAATTAAATATTAAATTGAATATAATGAAATAAATTGTATTAATATATATAATTGATGTAATTAAACTTTTAAAATCTTATTAATATAATTTTTATGTTTTTCAATTCTTTAAAAAATTATATTTCTTAATAAAAACATCTATTATTCAAAATTCATCGAAAAAATTATCTTCCCAGAAAATTACCAAAAATTCACCGTACGATAATTTTGACATGATGATTTAAATTTTTAATTTAAAATTTTAAAATAAATTTAATAAATGTGATAAAAATTATTTTTAAAATAAGTGTGTAAAAGGAAAAAAATTATTTTTACGCAAATACTTTATTGAGCCTAAAATTAGATTTATTCTTATTTTATGTATAGAAAAAACATAAGGTGTATTTTAAAAAATTTAATTGCATATATAATATATACATTTAGTTTAAATTATTCAAAAAAAAATTCATTTGTTTATTTTATTTAGGTAAAACAAATTTCTGTGCATGAAAATAGTTTTTCTTTTAAAAAATATTTCCATTATTTTTATATACTTTTAATTTTCATTCATAATAGATTCGTCCACAAATAATTCAGTTTATATGTATATGAAAACCATATATTTTCATAAATTAGTTAATTTTATTCTTATGAACCATTCGAATGACTATTTGATAACAACCATATTTAACAATAATATTTCAATATTATGTGATGTATTTTTAAACTCAATGTTTCATGTAACACATACTAATAATTGTTTTTTAAAGGTTGGGGCTGAAGCCTCAATTTATTATTAATGAAATGACCTATATATTGTGGGTAGAGGGGGACCCATTATATAGCCTAAAGGCCCAAGGCAATGTGGCCCAAATACAAGGCTTAAAAGGCCATTTTTCCCCAAAGGACCCCTTAGTGAACATTAATAAAACAGTACCTATGCTGCTACAGTACGTGCTATAGTATACCCTCCACTACAGTACCTGCAACAGTTCTTCTGCCACTATAGTGTCATCGCTACTACAGTTCCACTGCTGCAATAGTACAGCTACAAAACCCTATTACAGTACTACTACAGTACCCATAAATTCGTCCCTATCCAGATTTGATCTTGGGTCTTTTGGATGCCTACCAGGAGCCTATACCACATGGGTACATGATCGTTGGAAACACATACTAATAATTGTGTTACATATTAAAAAATATAAAATAGTTATTATTATTAACAAAAAGTAATGAGAAGATTATATTTATCTAAAAATAATATTTCACAAAATCATGGGGTGTTATATTCTACCCCAATTAAAAATGACTTTCTATATCGAAAGTAAACACTTTGGTTCCAGTAATTGAGGATAATTCTACCAAATTATAGCCTCGGGTTCCCATGCAACATCCTTAAGCTACTGGTTTCACCAAAAAACATTGACCATGTAATAGTTCTTATTTAAAATAACAATGTCTATATGATCTAGTATCTCAACTAACTGTTCCCTATAAGATAGATCAGTCTCCAATAGTACAACTTCTGAGATTAGGACATGTGATTGATCATGTATATAAGTTATCAAGATAAATAGGTGGATAAAATCATTAAATTGATAGAGTTTTGGTGGATGCTCACACTGATATACTACTATACTGATACAATGAATAATTTTAATGGTACTAAGATACCTTAGGCTTTAATCTCCATTGTAATGTAAGAATAATGCCATTCTTCATTTATTATTTGATCAATTACCCCCTCACCTCTTACTCCATGAAATAAAGGTGAATTTATTTATTCATAAGACATGAATTTATCAAAATACCCTTAAGAAAATGATACGTCATTCCCTCTACCTCAAGTTATCATCATAAAAAATGGTTAGCACAAGTTATCCAATATGAAAAAATATTCATTTAGTGAAATAATACATTAATCTCTAAAACAACATTCAAATATTAACATAAACCATTCCATAAATAGTTAAACTTATGATCCTTCATAAATATAAAATTTATAATGATGGTCACTAAATTTCAAAAATAAACATAATTTTAATCCACCAAATATTATTATGTAGATATTAATGGCCACATTTAAAAAATGTGAATAACTTGGTCATATATTCCCTTGATTCTTGGTAATAACTATAATTACCATAAAAAATCAATGAAAACATGCATTATTCATTATTAGATGAATAAAACCATTTATTGTTGAATATATCCCAGTGATCTAATAAGTTGTTAAACTCCCTCATTGATAATATAAACCACTTTTTTAACAAATCTTTTATCAGTGCGGAGTTTTCAATTCCATCTAATTTAAATTAACCATATTAATCATCTATTTATCCAATAAAACACAATTTTATCAACATCATAAGAATATAATATTTTATCATTCTCTTTGTTTTTTTCTTCTAATAAAATATCTTATTTCAAATAAATCATATTTCATTTTCATTTGTGCCAATAAATATATTCTTTCAAATCCAGAAGGAAAGACTTATGTCAAAAAATCCTTATATACTTCATAATTCGATCAAAATATTTCAGTACTTATATTACACAGATACTTCCATTATTAAACTAAAATATTAAAACATTAACTAGGATTCATCATCTTATTCATTAAACCATGTTTACTTTCATATTTCATTCATATTCACTTCATCATCATAAAAAAACCTTTACTTGTACCACCCTTCTAATACACTTCTTGGGCATTCCACATGGGACATAAATTTTAATAATTCGCAAAAACATCGAAATTTAAAACATTTATCTACTGAAAATACCATAGATATACAAATATTTATATCCATTGAGTTAATTGTAAAATACATTTTTTCTTAAAATTGAATTCTTTTTTGCTTTTATTGCACACCGAGAACATATTCTTGTCCCTTTAAAACATTCACATGGATGATTCTTCCTAAAAAATGTACATATAATAATCTAAATCATCATTCCCCCATGGTATCGACCACCCAAACCCTTATTAAATTAAGTACTTCTGTTCTTTGGTGAGTCCGAGAGTTTATAAAGTTGAATTTCGTTAATCATATATCATGATAATTGATTAACAATAATCAACATATCCTCCACTATAGTCATCATGACATTTGGTTTTTCATCAACACATTACCTATCACATTTATCATTAAACCGGTTCCTTCGGGTTCCAACCCATAAATAAAAACAAATTTTATAGGTCCAGTAGCAATATATATAGTGGTAAACCACATAATCATGAAAAATAACTTAAATGTTGGGTAAATAATGAAACCATATTTTCAATATATGATACCTTAAGCATAAACTAGTCAATTCATGGTAAATATTTAGATCCTTCAGGATGGTTCATAATAATTTTGTGAATTTCAAAATCATATCCCACTAGAGCATCAAACCAGATGTTCAATATGGCCCATTATCATGGACTATACGGTGACCTAGTCTAGGTCAATACGGCCTTTTTTTAATTATTTCCTCTAGGTACCTCTATTCTTGATCCAAGTCTAATAATTGTTTCCTAGTAAGGATGTAATTTCAAAGAAACTACTATCTCTATTCTTTACAAAAATTACATTACATTTTACATTACATTGGCTCATCCTTAGATGTATCCTCAATGAAATCCAAAGATAAATCCTTAGAAATATCCCAAGGGATCTTAGTAAGGATCTCTCATCCTAGTTTTCAAAGGTCAAATAATCCTTTCTTTAATACCATCTATAATGACCCAAACATATTCCTACAAAATTATTACATCTTAATATATGAATAATCAATATATAACAAAATGAACCATGCCAGAATATTTTTTTCCTAGTGGATTTGTAATAATTTACACATTAATAACATATACCTAATTTATCTCCATCATCTACAGTTATATTATTCAAAACTACCAGAATTATTAAATATACCTTACATAATACCCTTCATCATAACCAGGGGAAAGGAAACATAAGAATGTTTTTTCTCAGAATCCAAGTAAGGATAAATAAGGGAGATACCAACATATCATGACCATAAGAGTATGAGAACATTAGATTATCAATTTAAACCCGTGGATTTCATATCATAGAACATAGATATGGGTCAGGTAATTAATCATTATTGTTCATAAGACATGGATCATAATGTATACAAAGAACCTGAGACATTAAAGCATAACATTGGCAGAAGACATTGATTTGTGGAATCCACATAAGAATAAAAAATATTATGTCAGGGATACCCACAAAGACATTCATAACATTTTATGATTAGGTTAATCACCTATGTACCTAATTCATCATTGAGATAACCCCATGTGTACCCTCATTTAGGCATGGGATATCTTCCCTTATACCCCCTTTGGGGGAATGGAATAACCTCATGTTTACCATCTTTTGGGATTAGCATAACCTATATTGTACCCATTGAAATCATATGATATTTTTCATTAACTAATGCATTTGAGGGAGATATAGGTCCCAACCATATTGTTTATAATGGTAACACTCTCCTAGGTTACAACACAATCGCCGTCACATAATGAAAACAATTCATGTGCATACTAAAAGATCAAAAACGTCCATCATATCAGAAAACATGAAAAGAAATGGACTTAAAAATCCTAACATCTTACAGTAACCAATGAAAAATGGTTTTATTATAAATTTAATCATTTTATAACCCATGTATAATAAACCAGTTTTTTAAACATCTTGTCAAAAAAAACATAAACTATGACAACTGTTCTCTTTATTACAAATTAATTCATGTTATAATATGTAAGATTAAAAATAATACAATCCAAAAGATCAAGAAGACTAGTGTATTTAGGAATTATGTACATTGAATAATAACATAAAATAGGGAATACATCATCTTTATTGAAAACTTCCTTAACATGCTTATATTATTCTTTCCTTCTTTAAATTACATGGGGTAACCTAGCAACAAGCATGAGAAATGGGTGAGCTGTAAACCCCATTAAGGGAGTAAACATGGCATAAAATTCAGAAAATATTATATTCTATAATGTATGAATATCAATGATGCATAAAAATAGAGAGAATCACAAATATGAACAATTAGGTTTGATATAGTATGATAATCCTGAATGCAACATGGGAAATGCTGAGAAAACATAATACACTTAATCATAAACATAGTTCAAGCATAAATTAAAATAAATCTTGATAAAAAAAGTTCTATGATGGATTTGGTTCACACCATAATCCCTTTAATTACTTTTCATAAGATAAAAACATTACCCACTATATAAAAGTGCTATATAATTTAATGTGCCACAATCAATTTAATTATATTCTTATGCTTAAGTGTTCCACATAGATAAAAAATATGGAATCATTTAGCATCAAATATTATTAAGAGATTAATGAGTGTGTAATACATTCAATTAGTTCCCAATAAAAGAATTAAAAGTGCATAAATGTGAACACCCTTGATAGGAAAGTGGTACATGTATTCACTATACAACTGTTTGGCATGGAAAATCACCATAAAATTTCAGAAACACAAAGGGGAGGTTTAAGTGTTCATCTAAAGGAATAGTGTGAGTGAAATAGTTCACAAAAAATTTGGAATCATATGTTTAGTAATAGTGATATGGTAGATAATATCTCAAAATTATGAAATATATATAAAAGGAAAAAAGAAAATTCAAATGCTTGAATAAAGAGGAGATTGAGATGATCTCTTACCTTGAGAGTGTGATTCCAAAATATTGGGAGAAGATTCTCGAGAACTTGAGGGAACCTTAGGAGGACTCTATATATTAGAGGTAATATTAAGGGTTTACTACAAGGTTCATGAGTGAAGTGAAATGGGGCATTGGGTAGGTTTATATTGGAAATGAGTAGGGAATTATTAATTTTTTCTCAAATGTTGTTTTTATAATTTATAAAGTAAAATAACCAAAAAAACAAACCATACAATATTTTTTCGAATGGTTTATTCTAAATAGGTGCGGTTTTCATTATTTTACATGTCCATGGTCCAAAATTATTAAAATATTACCCTTTATCACATTGAAGTGAGTCATGTCCTCAAAGAAATGATTTTAAAATCATAACATATAATAATGGTTTTGGAGGATTCATATATGATTTTTAAAAATAATAAAATAAACCTAAAATCGCATTATTTTAAATGGGAAACATAAATTTTGTCATTTATACCCTTTATAGTTTTTATTACAGCATTTCTATGTCATTATGTTGTCATAATATACATGGTATATTTATACCATATTTAATTTCTACATGAATGTTTTATTATCTCATAAAATTATAGAAAATTCACAATTGAATAATTTTGACATTATGACGCCAAAGAAATATTTATTTTTTTAAAATGTTATTATAAATATGTTAATTTTCACTTTTATCAATATAATAATCATTTATTGAGAAATTTTGTGATTTTGACAATAATAGTTTTTGAACCCTTTGAAAAATTACATTTCCCATCACAAATTTTTTTTATTTATATTTAATAATCAGTATTTAATAATTATATTTTATTAAAATATTATTTATTTCAAAAATCCATTAAAAATTAATGTTTTAACTGAAATTTAATATTAAATAAAAATAAAAATTGTGTTTTGTTATATAAAAACATAAAATTGTTTATGAATAAGTAAATGTAACCATTATTTATTAGAAATTCATTTTAATATTCATATATTAAGGTCCATGAATAATATCCCTTTAATACGCTAGAAAACTCCCTAAGGGTAAGGTGGCTGATAGTGATACTTTCATGAGGTAGTTCATGGTACATAGGTTGGGTTGTGATCTTGATGAGACTGAACTTATTTGATAAATAGTTTCACTTGTGCTTAAGATATTAGATCTCATATTGGTCTTGGTAAAGTAAACATTCTTCTTATTCTACCACCATTAAAAGCTCTGATAAATGGGATTTTTAGGGTATGATCGTACTAGTTGAGACAATCACTTCCTTTAACTGTGTCAATTGGATATATTAAAACCCCATATTTATACTAATTATATGATCACTATTGAGTGTCTATATAATCCATGGTAATGATGTTTAATGATAGTATAAATCTAATTGGATATAAGGAAACCAATGAATTGTAATTGTTTTCTATATCGATAATATATAAAAATACATTTTTTTAAATTTAATGGGGAATTGTATTTATAAAATTTTGGATCGTTAAAGTTTTTCCCCCATAGAAATTTCCCCATCATAATTTTCATTTTACACACTAAAACGGATGAGTTTGATTTTGTTTCATCACTTCCTATAGTTCCCTTGTCACTTCTTCAAACTGGTGGTATCTCCCCCAATCTTTGACTTGGTGAATTGTCCTATTCCATATATCTTTGTTTCTATGATATTAGTTCTTCATCAACAACACCACATAGGAAATATCATTATCCAATGGTAAAACCTCTGTATTTTGATCATTTAATGGTTTTGGTATGTACTTCCTCAATAGTGATATGTCAAATACATCATATAATTGAGATAGTCTTGGTGGGAGTGCTTATAAGGAGGTCACTACTATGATTCAACAAATGATCTCAATGGGAATGATGTATCCCAGACTAAGATTTCTCTTATTCCCAAATATAATGAATTTATTACATAGAAATATACACAGTAATATATTATCTTTAACCTCAAACTCTTTGTCTGATTAATGATTAAGATCGTAGCTATTTTTCTAACTATGTGCAGCATCGATGTGATATTGAATGGTCTTGAACTTTTCCACCATTTCCTCATCCATTTTAGGACCTATCAATTTATGTTCCCCAAAATCATCAAAACATGAACGTGTTTAGTATCACTTCTCATTAAGGACTTTATAAGGTCCATTTGGATGCTTGACGTGACACTATTATTTTATAAGAACATGTCCAAAAGAATATATTGATCCCATTCTCCTTTGAATTGAATTTAGTATGCTCTCAACATTTCCTCGAGTGTCTGGGTAGTCCTTTAAGTTTTTCCACTTTCTTGATGGTGATATGTTTCAATGAAGTTCAAATGAATATTTTGAGAAAGTTGGATGCTCTCCTATAACATGGACGTAAATCATGGGACTCTATCTAGTACAATTATTAGTGGTGTTCAATGCAGCCTCACCACCTCTATAATGTATATCCTTGCATGTTGATTGAGTGATAATTCAAATTGAATTTAAATTAAGTGAGAAGTAATTTTATCATGATTCACCACAACCCATATATCATAATGTCCTCTTTATGTCTTTTAAGGACTAGTGAGAATGTTCATAGTGATTTTTTACCATTTCTAGGTAGGTATGGGTAACGGGTGCACCATCCCATTAGATTTTTTCATTTCAACCTCCAATTTCTATCACAAAAAACATATTGATGTATATTTCACAATCTCAATATTAATATTGTCCCCCTAATAGTTCTCTGAGAGATCTTGATATATCTTTCTACTTCCAGGATAGATGGAGAGAGTTCAACTATGTTTATCATCCAATAACTTCTTCTTTTACTTAGGATTTGATGGTACACATTATCTTGACCAAAATCATAAAACTCACTATTTATTGACTTTATACTATAAGGATTCACCTTTTCCTGTAGCATATTATTTCATCCGAATTACCATATCATCTTTTTGAGCATCATTTTTCTTTTCTAGAAGGTATATGTGAGAATGTATTTATGTAAGGAATGAAGATCATTCTACAATTATGGTTCCAATGGCCATCCTTTTTAATTCTTTGAAGAATGGAACCTTATCCATTATCATCAATGTTAAAATTTATAGATCCTTTCTACATAGATCATCTTACAGATTATTATATTTTATAGGATGGTGGTATATTGAGCATTCATATTCCTAGATCATCTTTGACTATATTCATTGGTGCATATTCATCTCTATATATGTGAATATATATTTGACTACTTTATGATTCATTTATATTTAACTCTTCTCTCTATAGAGATAATGTTGCTTGATTTTCAATGAGAATATCACTGTAGCCAAATATAGATCAAGTGTTGGGTAGTTCTATTATGTAAAATTAAATTTCATTTAATCAAATTCTATCACTTTATAATTTTGAATTCACACACATCCTAATAAATTCTTTATATCACCAATGAATTCCATGAAACATTCTTCACTTGAGGGTTGTGTGAGTATAAGTGTAGTGGTAAGACTATTTTTAAATTACTATAATATCTCTCCAAATTTATCAATAAAAAACATGGCATCCTTCCTATTTATTTTGGTTATAGGGATTTAAAATCGTGATAAATTATTAACAATTAAAATACAATACCTAAGTAAACTAAAGAAACAATATATTTCTACTACATTTGTTGGCCACAACTATCCTTTAATAACATCTTATATTGATGTGTCCATAGATAACCCATTTCATGTGACAATATTCTCCAATAATGATACATCCTTTAACTATAAGTCACATTTGGTGTGATTTTCATAAATCTTCCTCTTTCGTAACTTTTTATCACAGTTCTCAGATACTCTTAATTCCGTGCCTATTATTTAGACTATATTAGAATATCACCTATAAAGAAAACAAAAAAAATTCAAGGTAACATCTTAAGAAATTATTCATCATCTACATAAAGTTTTATAGAGTATTAGGGAATATTAATGGAATTACAATAATCACATAGTTGTCATACCTTATATGAAAGGTGTCCAAGGGGATATCCTCCTTCAACCTCACATAGTAATATCCCTACTGAAGGTCCACCTAGAAGATGTATTGTGCTACATGTAGTTGATGGAACAAGTCATTAATCCAAATAAGATGATATTTGTTATTTATTGTGATCTTTTTTAGCTCATGATAATCATTTAGATGGCGCATTGACTCATCCTTATTCTTAACGAAAAGGACTAGTTCACCCCATGGTGAAGCATTGGGTATACAAATCCTTTTTCTAGATTATCCTATAGTTTTTTCATTATATCCTCATGTTACACAATATCCATTCAATATGTATTATGGGATAATGGTAACTTCCAAAGTATAAGATCAATTTAAAATTCATCCTATGTGTTATAATGAATACAGGAAAATTATTTTTGAAACACTTCACCACATTCCATCACAACAAGAATGTTTTAAAGGATGATATTCTCGCTAGAATAAACCATTTATCCAAGATATGATTGTTTTTAGGAAAAGAATACACATTATAGTGATTTCGTTTCTAAATAATAATTACACATATTCTTTCATTTTTATAGAATCATAGGATACTTCATGACATTGAGAGTTATTTACTTCTCATAGAAATTTATTTTAGAACTATATACAGATAGAGAAAACATTGTCGTAATTAGTTCAAATTCAACTAAATAGAGAATGACAAGGTTTTATATAAAGTACATCCCACAAATTTTGATAGGGGAGGAGTTATTTACTAAGGATTACTTAATTTCCCCATTTTTAATTTTAAATAATAGTTATAAATCTATGATTTTGGGTGGTGTTTGAATAGTTATACTAAACATGCATGATATAAAAGAATGTGAAAACTGAATTAAAAATTTACATTATCTATTCTTGAATGAATACATTGTATACCTAAAAAAAATTATTTTTGGGATCCAACTCCACGGTTGTGATTGAATAAAATCTCCCTTTCTACCTTAGAGGTTGTTGGTTGTCTCCAAAACCCCATGGCTTAGTGCATTGGTTTGAAATAACCCCTTATTCCTTGAAGCTGAATCAATAAATAATGCATTGAGGGTTAACTGGAGAATTCCTTTCCTCTAGATCATTTGGGGGATTCTCCCAACGAAAACCACTATCTCAGTGTCCTTCCTTCCCACACATAAATCATTTCTTTATCCCCCTTTGGAATTTATGTGGTTCTTCTTTCCACACTTTTGACATGTGGGATGTTGAAATATCATAACACCATTTGATTTCTCAGTTGAAACACTAAAATTAAAGTCCAATTTCCACTTCTTCTCTGCCTGATACCCTGAGATTCTCTGGTATCCATTTTGACATTGAGGGAACATTGATGAATATCCTTATAGATGTCAAAGTCTTGTATCACCTCTAATTTTCAAAGACTAGGTTTCATCCCACCAAATAAGCGGTCAACCGTGCATTTAGGGGTAACGACAATGCCAGTGGTGTATCATGAAATTATTGTGAAGTTTTTTAGTTATTCCCCAAAAGAATAATTATAATTTTTATTGAGGTATGGAAATATATTTCAATTTTATATCAGCAAGTGTGAGTAAAATATTTACTGAATAACATTTTCGAGAATTACTGCCACACCATCACATTGATCTCCCCCTCGGGTTATGTATTCATAATCAATTCCCACTAGTGATTAGGTTCTCTCACCATATGATAAAAAACTATTATAACCTTTTCTTTCTTGAAAAATTGATGAATGGATAAGATATTCTCAATGGAGCTGATCCATTATTCCATGATTAAGAGAATAGATGATCCATTGAAATTTGGAGGCCTTTGTCATATAAAGGTATCCATTGTATCTTGTTCCTTATTATGGGGATTTTGGTACTCCTCCTGATCCTGGTTTCTTTTCATTTCCTATGTTAGAAAATAGATTATCATCATAAATTTCTCTATTACATCTTTCACTGGGCAAGACATCTCATTTGTACCGTCATCACACTACCATTTTCACTTGTTGTTTACCTAATTACTCATATTTCGGCCTATTGGATAGAATAAAGAGGGATATTAGGCATGAATAATTTAAAACAATTAAACACCTAAGCGAGAATCTATGAAAATTAAAGGGATAATATAAAAATGGAACTTATTTCCCATGTTTTGAATTTATAGACTTCAATATATGTTATCAATGATCTACTTTATAACATATACTCTTATGATATATTTTTTATTCTCATAATAATGGTTTATAATGTCTTTATAAATTTACAACAGCATATCCGTAGTGAGTTTCAAACCATATGGGTAGCATGACCCATCTTCATGCACCAGTTCTCAGTCGAGTCTAGCTCAACATTGTGTTTTCAGTTATTACCTCTATGTACATCTATGCCAGAGCCACATCTATATGAAGTATCCCAACAGGGATGAATTCTTTTGATAAAACACTTTATCTATATATTACCGAAATTTAGGGATGTTTTCTTATACTTTTGTTCCCTTAGTATTTATTTATATTTTTATTATCCTAATCCAAAAAATAACTAATATTTTCCTCTAATGTAAACTATGACAACCCTTTTCTTCATTACAAATTAATTCATATTTTATACATAATATTACACATAATTAAACCATATAATATTGATAATTATACTGTATTTGGTAATTTTGTACATTAAATAACAACATTAAATAGGTAATACATCATCTATATTCACAACATCTTTAACATGATCATCTTATTCCTTTGTAATTAAAACTACATGGGATAACATTGGGACAAAAATAAGAAATGGGTTATCTATAAAGCTCTGTAATGGTGTAAAAATGGAATAACATAAGGAAAATTTTAAATTTTAGACAATAGGAAAATAAGTGAATAATAAAAGTAACGAGACTCATAAACATGAAAAACTAGGCAAGATATAACATGATAATCATAAAGGGAACATGTGGAATGTGGAAAAAACATAAAAATAACAACATAAACATAGGTCAAGGATAAATTAAAATAAATCATGATGAAAAATGTCTATGATGGATTATTTTCACTCCCTAATCCCTTGAATTAAATATCATTATACTATAACATTACCCAATTAATTGAATAACTATATAATTTTGTGTGCACCCGTCACTTTTATTTTTTTCTCATGATTATGTGTGCTATATATATCATAAAATAGAAACAATGTATCATCACATTTTATTAAAATATAAAGGGGTATGGAATAAATACATTTAACACCCATATAAATGAATTATATGTGCATAATTTTAAATACCCTTTATAGGAAATGGGTACATGTATTCACTATAAAATTTATTTTGTTTCAAAACCCACTGTAAGATTTCGACAACACAACAAGGGTGTATAAATGTTCATGGAAGTGATAAACGAGAGTGAAATGGTTATCTAGTCATTTATGAATAGTAGGGTAAGTAATGGGGATATGGGAGGACATATTAAAACATTAGGAAATGGATATAAAAGGTATAATAAAATGTATATGCTTGAATAAAGAGGTGAAGGAGTGGATCCCTTACCTGAAGACATTGATTCCAAAATCATGGTAGGAGCTTCTTGAGAGCTTGGGGGTATAATGGGAGGACTCAAGAGATGGGGGATAGGGCTATGGAAATTCTATAAATAAAATTAGTGAAGATAAATGAGATACTTTTTGGGTTTATATAGGTTATTAGTGTACAATTCCTTATTATTTCTCAAACTTAGGTTTTCGACTATATATAATAAAATAACCAGAACTACAAACCTTCCATTGGTTTCTACCAAAGGTTTATACCAGAGGGGTGGTTTTCAATATTTTATAAGTCCGTCATTTGAATCTATTAAAATATTACCCTTGTTAAAATGGAAGTGATTCATGTGATTATTGAAATTATTTTAAAACCTTAAAATAAAATATATGTTTTAGAGGATCCATAATTTATTTATAAAATGAATAAAAGAAACATAAAAACATTTTATATTAAATGGGAGGAATATATTTGTTTATGGATACCTTTTATAGTAATTATTACAAAATTTTAGTGTAATTATGATGTGGTAAGTATATTTACACCACATTAAATTATGATGCGCACAACGATGAGACATTCCTGGGGTGGTTTGGTGTAAATGGTTTGGGATGTGATCACGATGAGATTGAAATTCTCTGGTAAATGGTTTCAATAATAATTTATATTTTGGATCTTATCTTGTATTTGGTAAAGGGAAGGTCCAAGTGATGATATCTCCCTCAAAATCTCCAATAAATGGGATTTTTAATGTTTGGTCCTACAGGTTAATGCCACCAATTCCTTTGTTTGTATCAATTAGATTTGCTAAAAGCCAATATTTATACTAATCATATGATCACTATTCAATTGATATATTATAAACAGTATTGAATCTTAATGGTATTTTAAATCTGATAGGATATAATAAAACCAAATAAGTGAATGTGTTTTATTTTTGAGTAACGTATTATAATAAATTTTATTAATTTATAAGGTAAATTTTACTTATAAATATTCTGGTCACTACACAAACTATTTATAGAAAGAATAAAAATTGTATCTTTAGATAATACCAATATTTTAGAATACGTATCATCTAATGGTGTCATCTTATATGGGAAATGATATTGAAAATTCATTTGGAATATTTCTTAAGAAAAATAAATTTTCTATAAAAATCACTTCTTAAAACTAATAATTCATTATATATGTTGTAAATCAATTTCATTGAAAATATTATTTGAAACTTATAAATGAATATTTAAAATATTTATTGGTCATGATGGAGGAAAATACCATTCATGATGTACATAATAAAATAATGATTCGTTTTACATTTTTGATAAAATCAAAAAGGGAATTTTTTGAAAAAAATACATGAATATTACATTCAAATCACTTTTTAATGTGCAAAACATGGTTAAAATTTTACTTTATAAATAATTTGGATTTTTTTTGAAATAATTTAAAATTGATTTTGGTTGAAAAATTGCTTTCGACAATATAGAAATAATGTTTTTTTACTAAAAACATTATTATTCACTATTGAGTACTTAAAGAGGGTGTAGTTAAGGGAAAAATGTATTCTCATCAAATAAATGGAGGATAATAAAATTCACTATTTTTTTGATATGTGGATCTCAATATATAACCATCAGAAGCATAAACATAAATGACACTAATAAACAATGAGAATGTTACATCAAACCTTTACCACTTTAGTATCTTTTGAATCACATGCCCCATTAAAGAATAACATATAATGAAGCTTTTAATATCATGAAAATAAATATATTCATGATATATGTTGTCAAATGGGACTTATATATACCACAGAAAATAAATGAGAGTTAAATTTTCATATATCCCAGAGAAATAAAAGAGAGACTAGAAAACCCATACCATAAGTATTGAATTAATTCATTCATGTTCAAAACTCCTATATAGAAGATATATGTTTTTATAAATATATTATATAAAAAAATTTATTTATATAATAACATATATTATGAACTTATGAATTTTATTTACACATTGATTTACAATTTATTGTAAAAATCATCTTTCAAGTAAAAAATAGCTGTGTTTTTCATGCATGGTTTCATTTTTTATTTTCAATATTCTTACTTTGATCATGTTACCATAATTATTTAAATTTTAAGAATTATATAAATATATTATATATTTATTATATGTGTATTGATAGAAATATATTGATGTTGGAGATATAAAATTAAATACACCATTCATTGAGATGGTGGGTCGTACGAGCTCATGAATTTTATTTCAATTTTCTCAATAGAAGGAATACAATAAAGGTAAATAATAAATTAACATTATATAATAATTATTATTCCATATATATCATAATTTTTTACATTAAACAATCCTTATTACATTCTATGTAAAGTGTATGTAAAGAATAAACCACATCGCTTCGCAAGGTTGTAGTCTTCCATACAGACGAAAGATGTTATCATATTCTAACAGAATGTAATGTAATAAAAAATATGAGACATAATTATTAAATTATAAAAATAGTATCATTTATATAATATATAAATAATAAATCAATCACTATATCCAGTCATTATTGGTGGTGATGGAAAATGAAATACATCGGTTCACCAGGTGGTAGTCCGTCGTGCACACAAATAATGATTTCGTAACTATTTTTTTGAAAAAATTGAATGATTTAGGTTATTACACTAAATAATAAAATATAAATATATTTAATATACTTAGGTTATTATATAATCATGATTTTTTAATAATTTAATGAGTTGTAAGAAAAAATAATATAAAACGCTAAACGAGGGATGTTATCTCTTCTTCGAACATATTCATTTGGTTTTCAAAAAATGGATTCCTAGGTTTGATTTATAACCAAAATAAGGCTTGTATGAGTGGATTATAAAATTAAATAATCATTTGGTCATATATTTTCCTATCCAATGAGTTGTTTAAGTGTGAAATTGATAAGAGAGTGTGCGACCTTTTATAAGTGGGGCGAGTGACAAACTTGCAATTTTTTAAAATAAAATGGCGTACCCTTGTTTTGGTAATGAAAAAAGGCTCTAAAATCGTATATAATATAAAATTATAGGTTATAAGATATTTATATGGATATATAAACGGTTTGGGACATTTTTTAGGTAATTTTACCCTTTATCTTTTTATCCTCTAGGAAAGCACATTTTCACCTTAACAATGATAATTATTCTTTACTATTTTAACTATTCATTAGGGTAAAAAATTAAGTTGAACATAATTTTCAATATAAATTATAATTATTTCAAATATGGAATAAATCTTTCAAAATATATTCACATAATAAGTAAATTTTAATTTAAAATTAATCCCACAAACGTAATGGGAATGTTATTTACTAAGGAGAAAATGATTAAATGTTTAAAAAGTTTTTATATCAAAATTCAATATGAAATTTATAAAAATGAAATAAATTGGATTAATAGATATATAATTGAACATATTGTACTTTTAAAACAATATTTTTCATTGGTTTTTAAATGAAATAAATGAAATGACAATTCGTAATACAAACCAGCATTTTTACCTAATAATCTAAAAAATTACCTTCTCAGAAAATTTAAAAAAAGTAACCCTAATATATTATTTAAATTTATATTTTAGAAAAATTATTTCTACAAAAAAAATTAATATTTTAATATTTTAATTTTAAAATAAAATTGAAAATGGTGAAAAAATTATACTTTTAGAAAATTACATTTTTATGTGTACAATGAAATTAATTCTTATCTACCATCTAGAAAAAAAATAATATGATTTTTAAATATTTTATTAAGTATATAACATATAAATTTCATTAAAATAAGTAAAAAACATTTATTTATTTAATTCATTAAGTTAAATTATGTTTGTGTTCTTAAAACTATATTTTCAAAAAATACTTCCATTATTTCAATTTGGTTTGTTTTTCATTTATAATTATTTAGTTACAAAAGAATTAATTTTATATACACATGTGAACCATATATTTCCATAATTTAGTTAATATTATTCATACCCACCAATCCAATTACTGGGATATGACTATAATATTAGATAATAATACTATTATTGTATATCACATTTCATTTAAAGAAAATGTTCCATAAAACATAAGCTAAACTCAGTGTTTCATGTAACAAAATCTAAAAACTCTATTGCTTGTAATGAAAAATATGAAATGGGTTACATGTAATTGAAAAAAATATTTCCAAAAATATCAAGGTGTTACAATATTACAATAAATTATTATTTTTCTATAATGTAATAATTGTCACAAAAAATTAGTAAATTTTATATAGCAACTCAACTCAAATCCTCTAAAGGGATGCACTTTAATAACTATTTATCATGAATGATATCTTTTTAAAATAAAATCCAACAATCTACTTCTTATGAATTATTCAAGAATTTATGAAATATTAGATAAGTATCTCCAAAATTGATTTCTCAATATGATGTATTCTTATAACAATATTCACCAAATTATCCATCTATAAACATCACATTTAATTAAATATATAACAAAGAATAAATAGATATATATGGGAATAAGATATGTATTACTTTTATAATAAATTATAGAAACATGGTTGATATTTACTTTTAAACCAACAAACTCTATTTATTTTCAAGACTAATTTGGAGAGAAGATTTCATGTATTCTATTTTAATAATTTACTAGACACGAGCCTATTTTGGAATTACATTTTTCATTTTATGTTAAAAAATATTCATATGTAAAAGTATAATTTACACATTAGCTAAAAATTAAAAATCATTATTTTAAACATTCTCTATATTATTATCTATCTATTATTTGGATAGAAAAATAATTAGAAATTATTAAATGAAATTATTAGATTTATTGGATAGTACACAAAACATCTCAATACTAATTCAGTTATTATTCTCTAGAAACTTTTCTTATTTGAATTCTTAGATGTCTTATACAAAAAAATCCTTTTATTTCTTTCTTGTAATTATTATATTTTACTATCTAACTTCCCTAATCTAGTGTTTATTCCCATTTCTTATATTGAATGTCAATTTTGTTACTTTTTCTCTCTTAGTTAAAGAATATATTCTTTGGTGTAACATCATTCTCATAATTTTTCTTGGATGCTTTTTTTGTTTTCTTACACCCTAAAGAAGAATAATTCTTATTTCCATGTTTTTATATTGAGGAAAAAAGTCTTGGTAAATACATTAGATAAGTCCATTTTATGTAGAATCGATTTTTGGTAACATCCAACGTAGAACAGTATTAAGAAAGATCCTCCCCATGACATCATATTTTGGAATTGGGAAGTCCATGAACCCAACCACCACACCCAATTGATCCTATGATTTTGTCTATAGAACTCATATTTGTATCTTTCTAATAATGAGACAATGTGTGAAAACCACACACACCTATAGTAAAATGAATAATCCCATAAAAAATGATTAATTGGTTTTATACATGGACCCTACAGAAATGGTAGTAAAAGAAATTTTGTTATTAAGGATATAATAATGATAAAAGAAAAAATATACCATTTTTTTCCAACTCAAACTATCTAAATATGTATCGGTGAAGTTTTCACCCATTTCATATTCTAAAACACTCCTTACAGTCACACTCTGGTTGGATTCCCCAAAAGTATATCCATCTCAACCTTTGTGAGGACTTGTCTGCACCTGTCAATCTTGCATTAGAATAGTGGTCCAAAGTCCTTCTTAAAGTGGTTCCCAATTGGTTATCCAATAAGAAAAACCATCTAATATGTTCAGTCCATCATCCATTAGCTCTATATAATTATGATTTCCTGTAACAATCACGGAATCAACCACAATTATCTAGTGAACAGTGAACATCACCGTTCAATCAGATTAATGATGATTCTTCCATAACATATCATTATAAAAAACACCATAGAGTTCCTAAAACATGTCATCCTTAGTGTCATATTATAAGAGTAACATTCCAACAAAACTTCACTCAGCAACCTCTATGAATTCTATTCAGTTTCCAAGAGATTCCCGTTTCTATCACTTCCTGACATTCCTATGGAGCATGATTGATTACATATGTGATATTTCCAAAAGATATCACTTATGAAAATCATAGTACACTATAATTTGATTAAACTTCTTATGCCAAACCTCATTTCATTGATCATGATACCAATTCTACTTCTTGAGTGATCTTCTAGAAGATATTACATTACTTCATAATAACTTCATTTTAGTGAACTCCAGGTTATCCACACAATATCCACTAAACTATATCCATTAAGATTCCCTTAATGAAGGTCTTTCAAATGGAATTCTTCATGGAATTCGATGGTTCTAGTGAAACATATCAATCATGGATCCCAAGTATTACATCCAAAACTTTTCTTTCTGAAAATTTCACAATACCTTTCTTAGATTCAATTTCTCACAGGAAGCCCAATAATCTCCATTTTGATATTTTTTTAGGTCATGTATGAAAATATTTCACTTGAAAAAAATTCAAATACATATACCAGAACACCCATTGGCTATGTTTTCATTCATCCTTCTATCCATTATATCAATTTCACTATTCTTCACACTCGGCTCCTTCTGATTAGCCGATACTCCCAAAGAAAGAAATCTCCCATTAATCTATGGAACATAGATATTCCATTCAATTAAAACCATGAAACTCATATGAATGACTTCGTGGATTTAATCCAAATAAAAATAACACTATTTTTTCATCTTTTAAATTTTTTGGTATTCTGGTAAACATTATACACCATAAACCAGGTCCATAGCCTCACACTTCTAGATGCATTCTTATAAAAAATTCCCTTTCCAAAAAAATTATTTCATTGGTATGAATAAATCCCACTAAAACTTCTTCTAGTGTAACCAATAAAACAATATCCATTACTCCCACAACACTATCATGGTTCCACTCTTTTCTAGAATCCCCTATACATTACAAATATTCTCACATTAATCTATCAATCCTTTAAAATGTCATTTCCATGGATTTAATTTTTTCCAATGACTTCATCATCGCGTTATAAAGAAACACACTCCATGTACATGGGGTCACCATCATCAGGTTTTTACATGAATGTGGATGACCCCTTTCAAATAATGTTTAAATGAGAAACAAAAATCCACCATACATTTTAAATTTCCATGTGATCAAAATTATCATCTTCAAAAAAACATTTAGTCCATCTTTATCATGGTTTTTCAGAATTAAAAAACATCTTTAATGAATGGAATTACAAAGTGACCCATAAAAAATTTAACTTCATCCACAACCAGTTAATATTTTACATGATTCCACCAAGTTATTTAATATCATTTCATAATGTTAAATTCTCATCTATCCTTCTCACACACATCAATGTGATTAGGAGAACAATTAATAAGATAACATATTCTTGTAATTTCATTCCTACCTTGCAAAGAATCATTTTGGATGTCTCCTTCTCATGTTTGAAATCTATCCCCACTTCTCCATAACCATTAATCTAAAATCATAAATCATGTGCTCTTGAACATTACTCATTTCAAAATTATCATTATTTATTAACAAAATGGTTTCTACCCCCATACCATTTGAAAATATGGGATCAAGTGAACACTCGAAAATATATCAATCACCTTCATCAACGGTAGGTAGTAGGATCTTACTGAATTATTCCTTCTAGGATATGATCATCCTATATAATTTAATCCCACTATAAAATATTTTTTCATCCACAAATGAATGAAAAATATGATAACATCTAAATCCCAATGACTTGATGGAAAAATTCAATTCAATTATCCATCTGGGAATATTCATGAACCTATGATTGTAACATCAAAAATATCCATGTGTTTCATTCATGACATCTAGTTTTCTCACTTTCATATAAATGAATTATCCACCCATTGTAACTTCAAAATAATTATGTAACATATCTATATTCTATAAACACCAGTAAACCACTATATCAAATCATCATTGACTTCCATAAAAACATCAACAATATTACTCTAGCTTCTGGAATAACACCCAATTAATGCAACACTCGTCTTAACAGAAATTTCTATAGAAACATTCATATCAAAAATAAAATATAGTAATGTTTCTATCATCTAGTGAATTCCTCTGAAATATAATTGATAGATCACTTTACCATGAGTAACCTCACACTCTTCTAACTATGATCTAAGATCTACCCCAATAATGGAACACTACATATGAATCCATCATATTGAGAGATATTTAATATCTAAAAACGCTATCATACCTATACTAGATGATGGATGATTACTTCTGAAAATTTTATAAAATTATTTTATAAAACTCTTCAACAGTACTCTAAAATTGAATTTTAAAAACATGAAATATAATAAACATTATCAGTATCTTGCATTAAAAAGAGAACCTTATTTGATATCATTTATTGTAGAAAAACAGACTCTTATGGTGTTATTCCAGTCAATCATTTAGATGAAAAACTCCACTATAGTAACATATAACCTATTATAATGTTTTTTAATATCTTATCCATAGTATCAACTTCTATAAATGGTAAGTCCATAAACCCCAAACATCACACTGAGTCGATCTTCTTATTCTTGTTCTAATCCTCCTCTAGTTCACCATCCATAAATCAAATAAATATGTGACAACCACTCAAACATGAAAGAAAAAATAAAAACCTAAATTAAAAACATGGATAATTTTTTTAACATGTTCCCTACATATAATATTGAAATGAAAACTATTCATTCTTTCAAGGAGATTTTGGGTTATAAGGATACTCACAATGTCCATTCACCCTATAGAAAATATAAAAATTCTCACTAATGAATACACCCATTTATTTTTCTAACACTCTACTTTTGTCATAATCATTATTGAAACCTTTAACATTGACATTGGATTTGATTCCTATGTCACTTTTTGATCTCCTAAGTTGGCTTCCATAGAATGGGATTCACTTTATCCTTTTCTAGTCTTATCAGCACTTGTTATCTATACATAAACATATGTCATCTAAAGCCCTTGATATTGATGTTACAAACTAATCATCTAATAAAATCCTCCATCTAATATATTTAGGAATCTATCCATTATCTATAACAACTTTTTATTGGATATAATAATCACTGACTCAACTTTCATCCTCTAGTGAATAGTCCACATCACCTTCTGATATAATATTTTATGATTCTTAAGAAACATCTCATTCCATTGTATTTTAGGGATTTATTTAATTCATTAATCGCTAATTTCATCCTTTTATTGTGTCTCCATCACAACACCTCACCGATAAACCAATAAAAATTAAATTCCACATACAAAACCCTACCTCTTAGTTACATTACTTAATTCCTACAAAACCTAAATGACTAACTTTGATATCCTAAATAAAGATTCACCTTTTGGTACATGGACTCTATAATTTTTCCACTAAACTAAGTATTTATATCATCATCTTTTAGACCTTGAAACCAATCATCCTTCTAATATGATTTTCAATAAGGAACAACATTCATTCAGAATGAACTCCATTTTGTGAACTCTCGTTTAACAACCACAAATAAACTAAATTCTATATTTTTAAATTCACATTATGGTGTTCCTTACTCTAGAACATTTTGTAAAATACATGGTTTTGTTGTAACATCTCTATCAAAGTTCCTATGTGATATAACTATAAATTTTCCTTTTGAAATATTTCCGACACTTTAGTTTAAAAAATTATCACACTAAACACAACATTTTCCTCATCTTAAATGGAATTATTCCATTAAAATATTATTATAATTACATTATTGATTCATACCATAATAATTTATCATTATAAACTCCTTTTTTGAAATTTCCATATATTTTTTATGAGACATTTAAATCTGTTATTGTTGGGATGATTTACATTCATCTATTCATTTTTCCTCATATATGTATAACCTACAATATTTTTATATATTCCCCTCAATTCATTCCTACTTTGTGTTATATTTATTATATTATTGAAATAATCAATTTCTCTATTTCCAAATCGTATATAAGACCAATAGTGGAAAATAAACCTTGTTCATTAAAATCATAATAGTAATCTATCAATATTTATATTCTAAATATTTTTTTAAAAAACATCATTTGTTTTTGTTCGATATTAGAGAGCAGTAATTCTGAAATATGGTTAAATAACCAATTTATTTAGTATTGTATTTTAGAGTATCATTTCCCACCAATATTTTATCTAATTTGAGTTGTAACTGACAGTTTTCACAAGAAACAAATTAGTACAAAACAAGTTGGCTACCGAAAATAGTAAATATTTCTTAAAAAATACATAATGTAAATCTTTATTGGATTTCATTATCTTATTTCAAATTGAAAATTATCCTTTGTAACATGAATATATTTAAAATATTTTATTAAACAAATAATTCTCCCAATTCCAAAAAAAAATATTTAGTTTGAGAAACATCCGATTTTCATTAATTAATATCCTTCTCATGACATTTTAGATTTAGTGTGCACTTATAAAATTAAAGACATTTCACTCTATCTTCACATTCATTTATAATAATCTTCCTCTAATCTTCATAAATCTTATTTTATTCTTGAATTTAATATTTAGACTCTTCAATTCACATGAAATTCATATTTACAAAATAATTATTTACATCCACGACTTCACCTAATACATTAATCTTATATTTAAAGAATTGATTGATCATTTATTACCAATAAAATATATTTTACAATTTCCCTCCTTATAAGTGGTATTATTATTATTTAAATAAAAATATAGTTTCCTTAGCTTCAACATCACTAGTGACAGTTTTTTAGTTTTGTAATTTATTATCTTATTTAATCTACTATACTGACTCTAGTTTTTCTATTTTTTCCATTTAATATTTTATAGATAAATATGGATTTATTTTTGTATCCAGTGTTTTGTTTGTGTTTAATGGGAACAAAAAAATATATATATTAAAAATATAAATACATTTTACATCAGGTTATGGAATTTTTTTAGTGTTTTTTTTCCCTATTGTTCGAGATCTCAGATAGAAAATATAATAACATATTGGTTTTCGGAATGCGGTGTTTACCCTAGATGTGACCTTATGTTGGTTAGTTCTAGAAGTCCATTTGAAATATTCATTAGATATTTTGTTTAATTTAACTAAAATAATGATGAATTTTTTTATTTTAAAATTATATACATAGATACCTCTATAAGTATGATTTTATGAATTTTCATCTCGGTTAGCTACATATCCTTGTGACAATTGAGAGTATCCATGAATGTTATTCATTGGTGGAATGTGTCACATGAAAATGGGAGATTGGATCAAGTTTAAGTGAGTGGAAGTAAACTCCTCAGGTCATCCAAAGATGGATTCTCTTTTTTTATGTTCTTTACCCCACCTTCATTCTCTGAGTATACTCTATTTTCCCATAGGGCTATGAATCAAAATTGCTAGGGTGGGTTTCAACATGATCAAAACCCTAGATTCAAGGTGATTTTAAAATTTATTATTTGATTGGTGGTTTTCATATTGATATTAATAGGTTTGAGGTTTTAGTTGAAGCCTCCATGGATCTTGGATCTGGAGTTGAAAATGGAGAATTTTTGTGATGACGGGCCAAGAAATGTGAGGATATGGTGTCCAAAATCCATCCACCGATGACATATCAGGAACATAAGACCTAATAGTTGAGACCCCTAACATGATTAATGGTTAAAACTATATAAAAAGTAGTGATTTGGTAACTACTGAAGCTTCCCAAGGTCCCTATGGGAAACCCGACTACATGTCATGTCGTCTAGGAACACACAGTGTCTATTCTCTGTGTTGTATAATCTAGGGTTTTAAGGATGAAACAGATCACCTGAAATGTATGACCCATATATTCTATGTGACCCTATTCTAGTATAATAGGGTGTAATCAATGAGTATACTATAAGGTTAATATCTATGGAAAAAAGCATGACTTGGAATACATGGGAATGACCCTGTACTTAGACATTTCCAAGTACACGACCATGAATTGAAGTACATGATAATGAAAAAAGTTAATGGGAATATTATGATATACATGTTCATAGGTTGATGTAAAATCACATGACCTAGAACACATGGGTAGGTCCTACGGGGTTGATTCAAGCCACGGAGTACCCTGACATGTCGTGTAGTACTGCATGTCCAGTAAAGTTGTGTACAGGTGAGGACATGGATATGGGTCTAGCTGAGGTAACATGCCATATAACCCCTAGTATATGTCATATAATTTTTTCATGAACTTATACCTTTTATATCTCTTATTTTTTGAGATCAAATGTTTGTTTATGATCCACCTATGATACACATTTTCTTTGTATGAAATGTTGATAGCCTTTATTATGGATTTTATGATATGATATAAGGTGTTCTAAACATAACTCTTAAAAAGATGATACTCAATGATGGAAATGACCAGGGTAAGGTCATATAAGATATTATAGCATTAGAAACCCCATATAACACTAGGAAACATGTATCCAATATTCATATATACCAATAGTGTGACCCCTGCAAACAAATCATCCCAGGGTGTGGGTCCTCTAATTAATAAGTGATACACCACAGATGGACTAGTGTGTGGGTTTTATAACTACAATGTGGTACCCCATATCATACAAGGGAATGTTTCATTTATTTTATGAGTGGTACCCTCTAATGGAAGTGTTTATAGGTCCTCTATCTTCCGAGTGGTACCCCTATCATACTAGGGTGTGGGTCCTCTGTTCACTGAGTGGTACCCCCAAAAGACTACGGTGTGGGTCCTTTACCTACCATGTGGTATCCACAATCATGATAGTGTGTGGGTCCACTATTTATTTATTTATACCCCCTGTTGTTGAAGGGAAAAAGTCCTCTATCTTTTGAGTCTAACACCTTTATCAAAATAATGTGTGGTACCTCTATTGATATTTGGTTTCCCTCAATATTTGGTGCAGTGGTGAGGTGTGGGTCCTCCACATTCCTTTCTCAGAAAGACATGTGAGATGATGGGCATCAATTATGGACCTTTGGAGTTATATCTAGACTCATCATCATAGGATGGGATAAAATATTTATATCCCATTTCACTCTCAAAAGGGTTTCTTTGTTATAATATATCTTCTATTTATTTTGTTTTTATTTTCATTTATGTTGAGCTAAACATTGTTGTATCTTTATATTTATCCATTTTTTGATTTCTAGGAATCCTACTAGGTAGGTATTTACTCACCACTACATGGGATTTTCCCAAACATTTCATGTCTTATGAAGATGATATATATATTTTTGGGGAAATTGATAGAGAATATATAACATTGGTTCATAGGCCTAACACGATGATCAGTCGTGGATATCAGGAGTTGATCTCTCTGAGTGTTAATTTATTCCAATTGTTTTAAGGTTGGGAAACCATTTACAATTGGTCATTTTTCCCCTATAAACTTTGAATTATTATTTTTACTCTGATATACACTCCAAAGGTTATTCTCTATATAATCTTATGCATGCTGTTACTATATTTTATCATTCATCTATACTTTTTCATGGAGATGGTATTGTGTACGTGTAAAGGTGCATTAGGTAAAGGAATCCCATTTAATTTATTCCTTTATGGGAATTTTTATGAGAACCTAGCCGATTAGTGGTGTTACATGGGTCATATCAGCTTATCCTTCCACTAGATAGGTGGTCCCAAGTGGTTTGGATGGTTATGGAGTGGTATGAGAGTAGTGTATCCCCTATGACGGTGTTTATAGTTTTTCTTTTTAGTATGAATTGTTTGGAATATAGGGAAACAGTGTTAGAGTGTATTGAGTGTGGGTTCTAGGATACAGAAAACAATATTTGTGAAGTGGATAACTAATCTATACACCAGGACGCTAATAACCTATTAGTCGAATTGGCATACTGATACATTGGTTGATTGGAAAAAATAGTACATTCATTCTATAAGATTTAGTCCTTTGACTATTTTTATTAGATTAACTTTCCCAATATTCTCTTTGAGTATGTTAAATCTTCATAACTATCAAATATGAATCTATAATGACATCCAACAAAGATTTTGACATTGTTTTGTGAAGGTGACTGGTTGAGTGATGAGGCCATAGTTCAGAGACCTGTTCATGAGGTGTTTCCTCTAAGCAGGTATATAGTAGTGATACCACTTATTGAAGATTTCATATATCCTTCAATGGATCTAATTTATGATCTTCAGTATGATGATAAGTCAATGGAATCTATAGCACATGATTATTGTACACACATTCTTAGTTCACTCTGTGATTTTATGCATCATAGACCATTGAAGTACTACTGCGAGCCAGATACCAAAGAAGTAGAGGAATGGATTGATATAGTGATATGAGTCTTCAAGATCATGTGAACCCCAAATGATTATATGGTTTCACTAGAATTAATTTATTTCCCTGAAGCATTAGGGTTTGGGTGGAGCCTATTCAAATAGACACATGATGAAATGATGCTCCCATTGTATAAATTACAGTAGTTGTTTCGTGAAGTGTATTACTCCTCATGATTATAATTAGTTTGTATCCATGATATGCATGAGTAGTAAAATGGTATTATGAAGGATTATGAGTGTGATTCAAGGTTCACTAACAATGTGTGGTACTCCATCAACATGGGATGATATGGATGCATCTAATAACAAATGATTGAGTAGGGTATCCATAGAGTCAACCATGCATGTGTGGTCACCTAGTGCATTCTCATATAAACTTGATTACTAGATTGGATTATTTCTATCAATAGATTCCAATCATATGAACACTAATAATCTTGAGCTGACAGTGTTTTTCATGGAGGTGAGTCCTCCACAGAGACATGAAGGTTCCAGTTGGTAGGCTCTTAGTGTAGCAGACCTTCTCATAGCCGGACTCAGGAACATTATCCTACGACATAGGGAGCACATAAAGGAATTAATAATGGAGTATAGGGTTGGTTTTATTTTCATGATGGGCATGTTTACATGGAATTTTATTGACTAACAAGATGTTCCAAGGAGGGTAGTTATGCATTAGAAGGGAACACACGCAAGAGGGATCATGATGATCAAGGTTATCCCAGGCATGTCTAGGGAATCCACTTGGGGGGTAGTGCTAGTAGAGGAGTTGGTGGTTATCTAAGTGTAGGATCTGGTGGTGTAGGGTGAAACTATGATATACTTCCACCACCACCACCCATCTTCCCATACTAGGCATATGTAGCTTGAAGTTAGGGTCAAGAGTTGGTACAGTCTATGGAGGGATATGAAAATGCATCTCATGAGAATATCTGAGGTATGATGGATATTGTTTTTAAACATTCTACAGTACCTGTAGATACATTGTCTATTAATTCCATTATCTCCATATCCTTTATGTGAAAGCTGATGTTTCTAGTTTTGACCTATGTCGAGCATCTTTTGACAGAGATTCCAAATAAGAGTGATTCATCAATATCACTTATTTGATGATAGTAAGAGATAACACTCAGTGGATAGAGTTTCTCAAGGGACCTATTGGTCCTCATGATGAGACCTTATGATGTCATCTTGGGTAAGGAATGGTTTTCCACAGTTATATCCCAAATTCAATATCATAAAAGGAGATTTATATGCCTTATGGGAGATGGTATGAGATTCTCTTTTGTGGCTGAGAGAGATCTCATAGTGGAGAGAGTGGACCATCTGAGTGGGAAGCTGAACCCCGACACCCATCATTTGTTGTGTTTTTACCTTGTCACAACATTCACTTCTAGAAACTAGGTTCCTACAATAGTAGAGTAATTTATGGACCTAATCCTTGGGGAAATTCTAGTACTACCTCCAACAAGGGATAAGGAAATTCAAAACTATTTTCACCCTCTGACCACATAGATAACATCTACATTATATCATACAACATGTACAATGATTTAGGAGATGAAGGCCTGGTAGGAGGACCTTCTAGAGGAGGATTTTGTTAGACATAGTTTTTCCTCCTCGGTAGGTCTAGTATAGTCAATGAAAAAGTGGATGGGTGATTGGGGCATTGTCTTGATTATACTCAACAAAACCAGGTAACTATAAATAAAATGTTCAATATACCAGGGATATATGAACTCGATGACCAATTTGGAATCACAACTTGGTTCCCAAAGATTGATCTTAGGTACTGGTACCACCAGATGAGAGTTCATGAGGATGAAATTCTAAAGACATGTTTTTGTTGTCATTACAGAAACAATGAGTTCATGGTGATTCCTTTTAGTGTGAGGAATTCCTATACTATGTTTATAGATCTTATGAATTAGATATCCCATCCATACTATCACCAATTTGTCGTTGGGTTTATTATTGAAATAATCATTTAATCTTCCTTAATTTCCAAGAATATAGAGTATCTAATGATTGTTTTATACTTATTCCATGATAAAAAATGTTTGGGAAATATCTGATAGAGTTAGTTTGAGATCTAGAAGGGTCACTATTTGGGGCAATAATTTTTTTATCACGATTTAGCTATGGACCTATAAAATATTGATGTGGATTTTTATTAGGATCGACAAAATAGTATTTCAAAGTTAATCCGATTTATTTTCTTGCTGGGGGCACTACAAGAGGATCATGGTTGACTTTTATAGATTAATAGACCCATTTTAACGCTAACATAGAAAGGGAATCCATTTATTAAGGCCAATTAGTGTTTGGAATCCTTCAAGCATTTGAAGTGGAGGCTGACCAATGTTGTTATGTTCAGAGTACCATAGTATGGAATGAAGTACTTAGTATTTTTTATTACTCTTATGTTAGGATTGGGTTTATATTGGTGAAATGGAAAGTAGTGATCAATTAAGGGTCAAGATAGCTGGGAAACCAGGAATAAAAATATGATACTCATCACCTATATTTACCATTATTAGTATTTTGTCTAATGATGTGGAGAAACAATAATCATCAAGACTACATTGATATATACCCATACCATTAGATACTTAGAGATATATTAATTCATAGTAATATTAACATAATATATATGAATTGGTTAGAGTTTCTATAGGAATATGAATTCAAGATAGTATATACTCCTAGGAAGGGAAATATGGTGGCATATTTCCATAGAAATAAGTCACATTTTTTCTTGGTGGTAGAGGCGTATGAGTACTTGGAATCTTTGTAGCTAACCGTAGTGGAGGAGCGGGGTGTCGTTTTTCTCCAACCGAGGGTGGTAACTCCATTGCTTCATTAGTTTTTGAGAGAAACTATGTTTGTTAAATTGATTGTGAGGTTCTACGTGACCATATATCCTCAGGAGTTACACCAGATAGATTCTCTAAAGAAGTTGATCACTTCTTCCCATTCCAGGGAAGGTTGGTGGTTCTAGTCTCATTGGGTTAGGAGGTCATGATGGAATTTTTCGCTTCCCCCTTCATTGTATATCATAGTGTGGATAATAATTACAAGGTCCTTTATTTGTAGTTTTTGAAGAATTTCCATGAGGTAGAGTGTAGATGTGTCCATATCTCAATGTTTCACAAGTTTGTTCGTGAAGGATAAAAATTGGGTTCTATTATGGTTCACACAACCTCTTAAAATCCCAGAGTGAAAATGGGATGAAATATCCATAGACATTATTAAGGGGCTTCCATAGAAAATGAGAGCTCATGATGCCATTCGAGTGATTGTTGGATAACTTACCTTGTCGACACACTTTTTTCCATCAGTGAGAATATATTTTTTAGAGATTCTAGGAAAGTTGTATATGCGTGATGTTTTATATATTTAGGAGGTACCTGAGATGATTTTCTATAATAATGATTTTAGATTATTATCTTGGCTATAGAGAGTCCAAAAGGAGGCCATCAACATCTAGTTGAGGATGACTACATAATTTCACAGACAGAAGGATGGGTAGACATTAAATATTATCCTGTTATTGGAGGATATGTTGAGGGCCAATATATTGAACTTAATCAAGAGCTATGAGAACCACTATAAATTGTTTTATCTTTATTATAATACTAAATATCACTCTACTATTGGAATTGAATATTTCTATTCCCTATATTGGGGAACTTATAGATCACAAAAATACTAGACTGAGATTGGCTATACATCACAAGTAAGGAAATAAATGGTTCAGATAAAAACTGATAAGTACTAGGTGATCCCCAATTTTATTAGGAAATCCTACAGAAGATAAAAATCATAAATGGATAGAAATAATATACCCATGGGGTCTGAACTGTGAAATAATTTTTTCCTTATATTCCCCAGATGATAAAGATTTTAGAGGTTTGGTTGGGGTGTCAAGATAACCTCAATGTTTTTTGAATAATTCTAGATCCTATATAGGATTGGAGAGGTTTGTTACCAACTATACATTCACCCATGGTTCGACCGAGTGTGTAATGTATTCTATGATTCAAAACTAAGGATATTTGTGAACAACCCTATGCACATTATTTAGAGGGTGACATAGACAATGAGGATGGAGCCACATTCAGACTATGCTTGGGGGAAATAGATGATCAATAAGAGAGGATATTGTGAGGATAGATCATTCCATTGTTTCATGTATTGTGGCCGAATGGGATCATTAAAGAGAGATCATGGGAGTCTGATAGTCAGATGTAGACTCATTTACCCCACATTTTTTATCTTATACTTTTTATGGAAAAAATCATTGCAGGAGGGGATAATGTAGAGACACTAGATTTTATGGATTTAACCTATCAGTATTTAACGGCTTGAATTCAGATTTATCAATGGAGATGGGTAATGTTTGGGTGTCTCAGGACCCCAAAATTTAATATATTAAAAATATTCATATATTTTAATCCTCCCATGGGAATTTCATCAGTCTTTATTTTTTTCATTGTTCAGTACCTCAGTTGCGAAATCTGAGATCAAAATTGATTCCAAAATGTAGGGTTTACCATAAAATCAACCGCGTGATGGTTGGTTCTAGTTGTCTAGTTGAGGTATTAGTTTACGAGTGCATTTAATTATGATAAATAATTTATATATTTTATTTTAAATGACCAATCATAAATCCCTCTATATATATTTCATCCTGAAATTTCTTCGGGGTAGTAGTATAATATTAACCGAATTGAGAGGATCCTTGAACATTATTCATTAGAAGAATACATCATAGAATGGTGAGATATTAGATGAAGGTCAATCATGTGGAAGCAAATCCATCAGATCATCCTCATCATGAGAAAATGTATTCTTCGCCAACGAGTCATCCTATATCCAGGCAGGGATCATCATTTGTTTTTTCTTCCTTTTCATTAAAATAATTCCCATGGATTATTCTACCATTTTCTGGATATTTGATTTAATATTATTCACATGAGACCCATAATTTATTTGTTATATTGATCTGATATAATTTTTCCTTTTCACCTAATATCACCTTAGATACTCCATTTTTTTCCATTGTTTTCCATTAATGACTTTTTGTTGATGGATTATCTTTTATTATGTTCTTTGACCCCACTATGTTCTTCATGTTTTTTTATTATCGTACCATATGGTTATGAAACAACATTTATGGGGGTGGGTTCTCACATGATTGAAACCCCGAATTCATTGTAGTTCTATAAACTACATACAATTTTATGATTTAAAAATAAATCATCGCTTGTTTTTGGTCTCTTATGAATACTCCATGGATTCATATTTTAATGGGAAATGGGATAATTTGATAGGTTAAGGGAGAAGGATTGAGGAATTTGTGTTTCTAGAATCTATCCACATATGATGAATCGAGTACAAATGACCATAGATCTGTGACGCCTAGCTTGATTTGCAGTAGAAATGATAACAATAGTGGTGTGATAATAAAGCTTGAATTTTCACATGGATTCATAGGAAAAAATGAATACCCAACGTATAGTCTTGGAACAAAATTTTCCAAACATCATAGTGATTGGAGCTAGTGTTTTAGGGAAGATAAAGTTGACACACTATGTACGACCCATACAAGACAAGTAACTCGATGCGGGAGGCCCATCGTGTACTAAGTGTGTACACAAGAATGTGAATAACCATAAAATAGGTAACTAATAAGAGTAAATGACCACAACCTAGTACCCAATCATGGACAGGTACATGAGAACAACCTAAATCACATAAACATGGCCAGATGTACATGAGTATGGGATGATGTACATGAGAATGGGTTGGTGTAAACATGCACACCCAGGAGAACACGGGCTGGCACTGGGTGGATGAGACACACTGTGTAGTACCCTTACATGCAATGAAGTACAAAATGTAAATAAATACTATGTGATAGTGAGGAGTAAACCAGAATTATAGGTAAGGTTACACACCTTGTGACTCCTAGAACATTCCATATACACTTCTTAGGAACTATCTTTTGCATACATCCTCCTTCTAGGCAAGGATATTCGATCAATTTTACAATATCATTAGTATTTTTTCAAATAGAACATTATTTGTTCCTTCTTAGTGTATTTCATGATTTCATTTGACTTCGTCGAAGAATTATTCATCTTTAGGTGATGCTTGATGATGGTAGTGATTACGGTAGAACCATCTATGAGATGTTGGGGTTGGAAACCCTCTATCTCACTAAGGTGTGGTTCCCCTATATTCAACTCCAAATACCAAGTAGAACCACCCTATCATGATATGGAGTGGTTCATATAGCCCTAATTTTAACCCCTTGATGAACCATGTTTAAGGTCCTCTGCTTACCTAGTGGTACCCCCTATCATGTTGGAGTGAGAGTCCTCTGTTCACTAAGTGGTACACCATGATGGACCAGGGTTTTGGTCCATTACCTACATAGTGGAACCCCTTATAATTCAAGGTAGAGGGTAATCTATTCACATAGTGGTTCCCCCTAAAATACTAGGTAACCATTGCTCTTTTAACGAATTTGTTACCACCTATTGTGTTAGGGAATAGGTCTACTGTTCCCTGAGTGGTACCCCCTGTATCACTGGGGTGTAGGTCCTATATCTATTGAGTGGAAACCCATATAGAAAGATGGTATGAGTATTCTATTGGATATTTTACCCCCTAATTATTTGGAGCAATGTTGAGGTGTGGGTCTTCCACATGGATTTCTCATCTAGACATGTGAGTTACAAGGTGGCGGTGATAGACCTTTAGTGTTGTAGGCAAACTCACTATCCTGGGATAGGACATGAAATGGTTATCCCATTTATCAATCATTTGGATTTATATATGTTCATATATCTATAATGATTCTTGTTTCAATTTTGTTATGTATTGAGATGACTTTTTCAAGATATTATTGTTTCTCAATTTGTGATTTTCAGGGTGTCCTATTGGGTATGTATATACTCACCCATTCATTGGATTTTACCACATTTTTCATGTCTTATATAGATGATAGATATTTTGAGACTGAAATTGATGGAGCATAGTGATGCATGGGTGATTAGGATTTGTATGGTGCCATAATTGGAGATCATGAGATGGTCTTTCTCAGTATTCTTTTATTTGAGTTGTTGTTAGGATGGGACTTCATATATAGTTAGGTGGGTATTTTACCTCGTTACACTTTTTCTTACTTTTATTACTCTAACATATTCTTTATAAGAAATTTTATGCTTATTTTTTCTATATATGTTACTATATTTTTTTATTCTTTTTCACTTTTTCAATGAGAATGTTGTGTGCATGCATAAATTTACATCAGGTGAACACCCCCCATTTTAGTTATTCCTTCTCGATGCCTAGTAATATCACCTTGCCTATTAGAGGTTGGATTGGTTTCATGGTATCTTAGCCTTATACTAGCTAGTCATAACCAAATGGTTTAGGTGGTTACATCATCAAATCATTTATCTCCATTTAAAGATGTCTCTTATCATCCTATAGTCCATTTATAATCTCATCTATATATACATATATAATAATTTAATTATGATATTTTTTCAAATAATAAATATTTTTTAATATAAAAGTATTTGTTTTGAACACATAATGGGTCCTCAAATCAGGATGTTAACTTTTTAGGATAATTAGAATTAATATATTTATTAGATAAAATACAAATTTTATTAAATTCAATTATTGGTATAACCTATTTCTAAATTTAGATTTTATCAAATCCATAGCCTCTTTATTGTATCTATTCTTTAATGATTTTCAAAAAACATCCTCCGTGTTGTAAATGATAGGTGTGAAATTTTTATTCTCTATTTGTGAAATTGCCTACCATTAATCAAGTATTTTTTTTTATATAAAATGTAAAATGGAAATAAATATTAGATCTAATTATAGGTAGAAACATTTTTTATAATACTAGTAGAAGGGACCAATGATTTTTATAGTCACATTGATGTAGGGTGAATTAATGTGAAATAATTTTATGGATTTATATTTTTCCTTCAACTACCTCCCATAATTTTTAATCATCTACAAATAATATGGTGAATTTATCAAGATATGAATTTCTGACACCAAACCCCACATTGAATATAATAAATTAAAAAAGACATCATTATAGGGTATTTTCATAAGGTTTACCCATGATGTTTTAAAATATATCCTTATGATGTCTATGATAAGTCCAAAAATAACATATATAATAATACACTAAAGTATATAATGGTTGGGAATGTACCACCCTCAGTCCAAATGATATCTCTTGAAAATCCAATGTGGTCACCCAAATGGTTTTTATATTGACTCATCCCAGCCTATAATGGTCGTTCAAAAACTCCGCAACAAAAAATATTTTCTTATATACTATTGTATATCATTGCATAAAATATTATTCTATTTTTTATAAATAAAGGCCTCAATCTACCAATATTTATTCTAATATTGTTTCATAAAAATAGAACTTTTACTCTTCATCCCAATTTAAAAGTTATCAATAAATGTATATAATAAGAACTGTATTATTGTGTTCTTTCTTCTAAATTAAATGAACATAAAAATAATATAAAATCACATAAGTAGAATCACATTGTTCAATCTCTAATAATATTCTTATTCTTATTCAACAGTTTGGATACCAAAAATATATATGTGTAGAAACGATGTCACACTTTCTCAACTCCTCTATAATTATTCCATCTTATCTTTCTTCATCAATCTATGGGATCTATAAATATAAATGTATTTAACTTATATATTACATTATTAATTCAAAATATAGAATATATAGGAAATATTGTGTTATATTACATTCATTCAATCCCTAATTTTTTCTTGTGAACATTTTATACTAACGGTCATACGAGATCACTATGGTTTATCCCCCATAATCAAAGAAGCATAATTAATTCTAAATTTCTCTAATGAGCTCAAAATATTATTTTTCATAAAATACTATATTAATTTATTTTTCAAAAATACATTAGATCCTTATTTAAACTAACCAAATGTTTATCCAAACAAAACCTCTAGTATTAATCTTCATAGTTGATTTCAAATCATGGTATTTCATGTTCTATAAAACTTGGGTAGTTATATTCTTGAATAAATATCATAAATATCTATTGAGACATGGATAGGTCTTATTATCTTCTCTATTAGTCTATATGATTGCGATATTTCCATATTCTCTACTACATTACATTTTTCTTAAACTATTCATTACATGAATCATAGTTACAATAACTTTTCATCATGATATTTCTATATTGAATATTAAAAAGTCATCATGTGACTGTATTCCCCAAAAATCTTCCCTTCTCTTTAATGATTAACCATATGTAATATCTATAATATATTACATATCACTCAATCAAAATTAGTAAAAAGTTATGTATAAATTGAAACTTGAGTGTAAATAATATGTATGTTGAGTTTAAAAATAGGTATAATATGGAATATGTTACCTATTATCTTTAAAATTCTATGTATCACCTAGAATATATTATTTATAACTCTACAAATCCTCCACATGATGTATATATCATATGTATAACAATGTGTTTTTATTTTTCTGAATTTTAGTATGAGATTCAATATATATCTTCTATATGCACGAGGATATATTACATATCAATATGAAAATCATAAATACAAACTAAATAATGGTATATATCGTAGTTATACTCTAATATTTCATTACATATTATCTATATAATTTTAGTTATCATAGTGTGATCTTGTAATTTTCAAATATCCTATTATGAGAAAGACTCACACATGTCTATCAATTACTTAGCTCTAACTTAGAAATCCATAACTTCTACGAGGAAGACAAGAACCTCTTAAAACATTCTCTGAGAATATCGAACCATTCCAATTCTTCTTAAAACAAAAAAAATGACTTTTTTTAATAAATCACACATTCTTAGAACTCTCCTACAAAATTTCCATAGTATATATAAATATATAATTAATATAGTAAAGTATTTCAATAAATATATATTTCCTAAATTAAATTTTCATATATTATCAGCAGTTATTCATAAGAATTGTGGATTTCTAATTACCAATTAGTTCTCCACCTATTTTATAAAAAAATAGAATATCGAAAAATTAAACCAAGTGTGACTTGCATTACATTATTTTATAAAAAACACATGGATGGGTAATATCATTTAATCTCCACTAGATTCCCTAAAATTATCTACCATATAGTTCTATAACATCATAAACACCATATATTCTTGGTTGATAGTGCATTCATCTCATATCTCCACTTTCAATTGATTTTTATAAATCCCAATACCAAAATACTCAGATATTAAATTTGTTTCCTTAAATCTATATAACTCAAAACTCCTTGAAACACTAGTATTTAACTTCACTATCAATCTATGAAAGCATTCTAACTACTTTTTTTATCTTCCTTGTATAAATAGGAATAGATCTTAGTTATCATGTAAAATGTATAATTTCTTCACTACAATTGATCCATAGGAACTCCAAGTTGTTTCTCATAAAACCAATATTAAATTTATTATCTCTTTAAACTCTTCATATCATATTGATAATAAATATTAAACACACAATCATTTTAATAATTTTAGTATTTCAAAATTTCATTCCTTGTGACCATTTTTATCCAAAAAATGGTATATTCAACACAAATCAGGACATGTATTATATGCCAAAACTTGATACTATTTCACATCATGCATTGAGTGGTGGGGTGGTATATGGTTTGATAAATGATACATGAAAAGTAGTTAGCAAACAACTTATTAACTTGTATCACATAGACATATTGAGACATGGACTACAAGATGTGTCACTCTATTTGTATACACCTTGTGACATGTGTCACATCACACATGGTATATGATGAGTGAGTTTCATTCTATTGTGGAGGATAATATTCAGTCTAACTACTAGCTCTGAATTGACTACCAAAATACGATGTGTATCTTTTGGTTAAATTTCATCTACTTCATGCACATTATTTTAGTATTTGTAATGTACAATATTTTCCTAAATTGTGGTCATATACACAATGAAGACTATGTGGTTTGACAATGAAAAAATTTCAGGGATGTCATGAAACATCATAAATATTTTAATGATACATTATTCATATTAAATTAATTGTAAATTGTGTGATATATTAAATTCATGAAATGGGATTTTGATGTTCTTCTAATAGTACACATTAACAATCTTTCAAATTAAAATAATGTTTAATTGTTTATTATAAATTGAAAATTTAATTTTTTATATTAATTTAATACTAATTAACTAGATTATAAATTTTTTCAAGGATTTGTAATTGGTTAGTATTTAAGAAAATTAATAAATATATTAATTGGTATATTAATATATAAATTCAATAAAATTTATATTAATAC
Source organism: Viscum album (assembly GCA_963277665.1). Taxonomy (NCBI): domain Eukaryota; kingdom Viridiplantae; phylum Streptophyta; class Magnoliopsida; order Santalales; family Viscaceae; genus Viscum; species Viscum album. The sequence continues at coordinate 677,410,289 of OY728123.1, forward strand.
AAATTATTTGAAATGACTGATAGAAATAATAAATTCACTTGTCATAGAATGTTTAGAAGGACTACGATCTTAGAGAAATTATTTACCTTTTTTATTAATTAATTTTATTTATTTATTTATTGGATGATTTATTTTGTGATTATTATTATTAAATTTAATACAGTGATCTATGAATTACTCACCCTCACCAAATTTATTATGCATGAGCCTGTCTATTTATATATAATTTTATGTAACCCTAGATGTATAATAAATTTGACCTGCATGTGAGTCAAAATTTCTAAAGGATAGAGTTACCAAATAAAGGATTTGGTTCTATATCTGATACATGATAGATGTAAATAAATAAATACATTATATAATTGTGAAATTACAAAAAACAATCCATGTAAAGGTAAATGGGTTTGTTTTCCCCAAGGAAAATGTCGATTTTTCACTACTCGATAAACAAACATATAGATAAAATCTCTGATCACTAAAGTCTGTATTATATTTTGATATTAATTTTTATTTTTTTATTTATAAGATATATATATTATAGGGTAATTTAAACATCATAAAATATTTTAAATAAATTAAAAATCATGTCTAAATAAAATAAAGTAATGTGAATTTGTTTATTTTATCTGGTATAGTTGATTAAATATATATGTTTTTCAAATTACAATTAGAAAATGATAATTTAAGATAAATTATATGGTTATAGTCAAAATTTGTAAATTATTTTATTACATTTGGTTAAAAATTAAATATGTCTTATGTAAAACAAATAAAAATTTAATGGGTAACATTGAGGGTATTTACTAGAATGTTACCAAAAAAACACAAAAATAACATTATTTCATTAAACACCTTCAATTTTAAGTGTTAAGATGAAACCATAGTTTAAATGGTTGCTCTCGGAATCAATGATCAGGGAGTATAAATAATTATAACTATATTCCATAGCAATATTTTTATTAGGTGTAATGACCATATACTAATTAATATAATTTAAATTCAATTATTGATGAAATCTATTTATATAATTACAGGATTTTGGAATCCACATTGTAGTTCAAGGAAATGTGAGTTAATTTAGTTTATAATAAAATCATAACTAAATAGTTTGGGAAATTTTCCTGGCCGCAGTTTGGTTCATGGTAAAAGACAAACAGATCTTTTCCACCTAAATATTTTAGTGATTTTGTATTTCTAATCCCATAGTGATGGATTTTGGAATTTGATAAAAATAGTGGGATACTTAATTAAATCATTATTTATACCACAATTAGTAATCAAGAAAAAGTAATAATTTTGAAATTTTATTTGTTGTAGATAATGGAATGTAACATGATCAGATCACTTTCTCTATAGTATGTCTTGGTGAAAGAGAGTTTCCTTACCATTAGAAGGTTATAGGAAAGGTACAAACATTAGTGAATTACACTATAATAAGAAATAAAGTTATGTATAATGGAATACTCTATTCCAATGGATCTTTCTATGGAGGAAGGTATGGAGGATGAAAATGTATTCTCAAAGACATAGATGATGTATTTTTTGTTCAATGCATCATGTTATCATATCTAACCAGTGAGATTCAATATATACATGAAGATATGGATTCTTACACCATGTTACATCATCTCCATGATCACTATTAGGTTAAAGAAATACATGATATATATGAAATATCCAACAAAACCCTTACATGGAATATAGGATAATGGTCCCAATTCAAATCACATGTAGCTATGATATTTTGTTTTATATTGTTTTTAATAATTTTAGGATTGAAATTGAATAAATATTTTTTGAAAACATTTTCTTCACCTCACTCCCTATGAGATTCCTTTGTTTTATAATAAATTTCAACATGAACAATATAATGATGTTTTTAGATGTTATTTAAGGTATTTAAAAAAAATTACATTACATAAATACTAATAAATAAAACTAAAATGTCGTAATGAATTAATAATAATTATTTCCAAATTAAAAATAATTAAATAAGTACCAATTAATTAAATAATTAATGACAAAAAAGTAGATAATAAATAGAAATTAATAACAAAATATTCATTAATAAAAAAATAGTAAATAATTAATAATAAATAATTGACTATCATATTAAAGAACATATACTTAAAATTAAAATGAATTGATAAATAAAAATTGATAATTTATAATTCATAATTAATAAAATATAATTTATAATTTATAAATAGTAATGGATAATTAATAAATCCTAACTAAAAATTAAAAATTATGAAATTATGAAATTATTAATGATAATTAATAATTATAAATTAAATTAAAAATATTAATTAAAATGATTAACAATTAAAAATTAATAATTAATAATTACTAAATAATTATTATTCAATTTCAAACATGCTGGGGTCAAACCGCTTTATTTATGAAAAATAGAAATAGAGAAAGGAGATGAAGGGGTCAGATAATAAAAATATCCCTCAATCCAAAACAACTAAAGAAGCAATAAACCAATCCTAATGAAAAACATCACAAATAGAATCCAAAAGAAGATGTTCTCCATTTATAGTTTAATGTGGATTGATGCATTTCAAATAATGAGCCTCAAATAAGAGACAAATATTTTGATAAGCTCCCCAACTATCATCTATATAGACATTGTCCACATCTTTAGGATTTATCCCTTAGCCATAAATTCTCATTATAATTAGACTTTTCATTCTTAAAGGTCATAGTATCAACCAAAGTCGCTTTATCATAATCATCCATAAGAGAAAATGTAGATTGTATTTTCTCTACATGGATGTGTTCTTAGAGTTATGAAACTCAATGTAGTTATGAGTTTGGACCTTACAGTAAACCTATGAGGTTGATCCCTTGTCTTTCATTCCATAACATGAATCAGAAGCTAGTATAAGGGAAGAAACAAAAGCCTTAAAACGAGAGACATAATCTATTTCCATTTTGGGAGAGATAATCCTTTGAAAAAATGAAACTATGTGGGTTAAAGGTTCCTTATTAAAATCCTTTATCCAAACAGAAATAGCAGCATGCTAGATAGATTTTAATTTATTATCCTTACCTTTTCCTGTTCTATGGTCCAATATAGTGGCGACCATCAAGATCTCATTTTGAGAATCCTTTTAAGACCTCAATCTTATTGGTGCTTTAGAATGAATAATATTCTTAGAACATTGAGATATTAATGCTATTATATTACCCTTCATATATTCATAGTAAACAATATCTTTTGAAATAATCTTGAAAGACGATTGATCATCCCCAAGTTCCACATCAGAGTCATACCCACATTAACAACTTCATCCCATGTATTGGAATGAATCGTTTCCAGTTGAGAGCAATTTATAGAGTCATATTTCTCCATTCCATAATTATATACAATATCTAAATCAGTATGTGTAGCTAACTAGAAAGGGTCTTCCTTCTGAAAGATTCCCAAACTAGACCACCAATATCCATAATTACATTCTTAGTCCCCATGTGTGGATTACTAGTGATTTTACATTAGAGGAACACACTTATGAATATTTCCACCCATTTTAGACAGGAATGACCCATATATGAAATGGTATGTCCCTACCAAACATTGATAGAGTCAACCTGTATAAATATACATTCAATTAGAGTAACAAAAAAATGACTAGAGTAGATACCATAAATAACATTATAACAAAACATGCAATAAAATTCCATAAACATGGTATCAAAAATTAAATATTGAATCTTGAAATGGTATTTATATCGAAGAAAATTAATATATACATACCAAAGGTATAAAACTCCAAAAACTACTTCTTATTAACAAACATGGTGACAACTCATCTTCCCCTCCATAATAATAGAAAATAGTTATCAAGAATATCCAGATATATAAAAAATTTCACATTCCATTACCTTTATCAGGTAAAAAAATGTCTATATATTCCCAATGTAATATTCAAGGTGAGAGTAAAAAATCTTGATAAGATACCAAAATTAATTTATTTACAAAATTTAATCCATCAAAATTAATAAACTAGTCTGAAAACTCATTTTACAAAACAATATTACATGAAAACATTCTGATTAAAATATATAATTTGAAAACCATTGGATTCTTTTAAAAAATAGGTTTTCTAAAAAACATATCAAAATGGATCAAGAAGAGAAAATAAATTACATATGGAAGAACACACTCAATACACCAAACAAAGCACAATAAGTGTAAGAATAAACATAATCATCATAATAGTAAATAAATTGGAATGGTCATAATATATTATATCATATAAAAAAAGAAACTAACCTAATTTTAGAAATCATCTATATCAAACCAAAATGTGTCATGTGCATTAAGGGATCTAATCATAAGTGTCTAATTTTAGTGTGATTAAAACACAGTTTGTCAGAGAATACATAACGAAATGACCTTCAACATTACATAATCATTATTTAAGTCAATATTTCTACTTTATTTAACATAGAGGAATATTTTACATTTAGAAATTTAGAGAACTAGTCCATTACTCATACATAACATTTTCATATAAATATAAGTTGGACACTTCCAGCAATATCTATTTCTTTATAATAAAAAAACATTAAAATGAAACATGTTTTCTTTTCATCTTTAGTCATACCTAATACTTGATCCCATTTTTCCCTATATTATCCCTTAAATCCTGTGAAAAACATTTCAAAACAATTTTTGAGCACAAAAATCTAAGAACGGGATAAACAAAGAGGAAAAACTGTTAGTCTTGAAAAACATGTAAACTGTCAATACTTTATCATAAAGTAATAGTTTTCACCATAAAGAAGTAGTTAATATATTCCATGGATTATAATTAATTTAATACCTTTTATATAATCAAAATAATACTATAAAAGACATTAAAAGAAAATATAACAAAAAAAGGTAACCTGGGACATGATCATACATAAATTGATTAACTGTACAGTTGACTTCCATACTTTTCACTCATATAAATGGAATAGCTATACGACTGACTTCCGTACCCAATGCATTAGAGGTTATAAGGTACCAAATCATCCTTGGTTTCTCACGAAACCACCCATATTTGGTTTATCATGTGACCACCCATCAAATTTTTATCTACCATGATAACATTATGAGCCATAAGAGATTGTAATTATCAATATTTCACTCATAAAAATTCATTTTCAATCACATGGAATTATTTCAATATATTTACATAATCAATCCATTTTCAAAAACATTTTAAATACCAACATACACAAGAACATGTAATAAGGGGTTTATTTTACCTTTTAAAAACATTAATGCTTATAAAGGAATAAAAATATCAAATAATGGTTATGACGATGGAGATGGTATTGTCGATGTATACATTAAATTTTTTTTTTGTTTTGTAAAATGCTTCATATAAAAATATTGCTTTTGAATTCCTTTGAATCAATTTAAAAGTAAAATGGGTTGATTTAAAACCTTATAAAAACATGAGGTGTATAACTTAAAAATACACCTCACGTAATGAGGATTGAGACGAAGTCCCCTACCTCATGTCTAATTTTTCTCGTACGTTCATTATATTCCTCTTCTTAGATTGACCACCTTTGAAGAACACCTTAACACCTTTAAGGAGGGACTTATGCATTAAATAAGTCCTCATGAATATGGGGATAGATTTCAGTAAGGGTTTTGGGTAGATATTTTCTGTACCAAATGGTTTTAGAAGTGTGATTAATAGAGAAGTGTGGGTACCTTTTTATAGGATAGGGGAGAGGTGAGAGGCACCCAGAGAAACTCTTATAATATTGAATTAATATAAAATAATTTTTAACTCAAAATGACTCCAAATTGAGTTATGTATATGATAAGACGAGGATGGTACAAAATAATTTCATCCAAAAAAATTTATATATGTATTTATTTTATTTTAAACATTATCTTTTCAGTTCAACCATAATTAAACTATTTTTATTTTAATTATTGTAAGAATATTTTAAATATTTAGAGTATTAATTTCACTTATATGGGGTAAATATAACATAAATGGACACATTATGATCTTTTCTAAGTTATAATAGTCATTTGGATGATTTTTAATGTTTTTTATGATTTTAAAAAAATTTCTTAAATTATTATTTTTATAAAATATCAATACTGTTTATTTTGACACTATTCATTTCATTGAATTTAAATAAAATCAAAAACAAGATATAACTTCTAAAAAAACAATTTAATGGATTTATAACATGTCATAGTCACATAGAAAATTCATGAAGTTCCCTAACCAATTCATATTTTATTTATTATAATTATTTTCGTACCACTTATTTGATATTCTATTAATAAAATTATTAGTGTATCACTATTGTCATAGTATTTGTAGTAATTATTTAATCTATAAAATTTAAAAATAAATTTACATGATGTTGATAATTTCATTATATTTATTTATACAATTTATTACTATTGTTATCTCATATTTATCACTATCATAAAATTATTATACTTATAATAAATAAGAGGATGACATTTCGTCACTTTCATGTCACTTTTTGTTATTTAAATAATATTTATATCCATTTCAGGTAAAATTACTTTATATGAGTCCATTCTGATCCTTAGGTATTCTGGGACAATTTTAACTCATCCAATAGAATTTTTACAGGTCTTGAGATAATATTATTGTCTGTGTCATATTATATTTTTTTATAAATAACATGCTTTACCTTTAACCGTGTGAAATAAAAATTACCATAGTTACTATACTAAATATTCAAAGAAATTTAATCTATTAACATAATTTGGATAAATTAATTAAAAATATGGAGTCCTTTTTTAAAAATTTTGAATTTCAAATATTATAGTAATTAATTTAAATTTAATCCCTCTTGAAAAAACGAGAAAATGAATTTTTTAATTAAAAACTATCATAAGATTTACTTGTTTTTATATCAAATTTCAATGTGAAATTACTTCCAATGATGAAAAATTGAATAAATGATAAATACATAATCAAATTTTACTTTAAATCCAATTAAAAGGATAATATGATAATTTAAATAAATTACATGACAAAGATGCTTTGTATTAAAATGTAGTATTTTCACTATTCATTGAAATGTGTGCTTTTTTCAGAAAAATTGAAAAAAATAAGAAAATTAAATAATAATTTCCAATATCAAAATAAGAAGTTTATTTTTTCAAATAAAACATATTAACGTGTTAAAAACAAGATTAAAAATGTGTTCTCCATTAAATGGCAGAAAATAGTTTTTAAAAAAAAACTCATTTTTTTATTCATAAAAATGATTTATAATTATATTAAATTTATTTAATGAATTTAAAAACATTTATTAAACTATTGGATGAGATAAAATAGACCATTAGAATCTAAGAAACATAATTGACTCATTTAGTGGTCTTTTTCCCTGAAAATGAAATAAATATTTTTAATTTAAAAGAAACTGACATAAAAGTGACAAAAATGTCACCCTCTCAATTCTTATATGTATAATAATTTTAATATTGTGATTAATAATATATAAATTGGATAATAAATTTTATTTAGATATCTAATGAAATTAAATACGTAATGAGAATTTATTTATAATTTTTAGACATTAAATAATTACCATAAATACTGACACAATAGTGATCGAGTAATTATTTGATTAATAAAAATATTAAAAAATGTATAATAGATATTAAAATAAACACAACTTTAATTAATTAGGGTAATAAACAAATTAATTTGTTTACTATGACATATTTAAAGTCTATTTAAAAAGTTTTTTTCAATGTTACCTCCAATTTTAAAATTTATTTGAGTTAAATTAAATGAATAGTGTTAAAATTGACACTATTGTTATTTTATAAAACTTATATTTTATTAAATTATTTAAACTCATAAAAATCGTTTAAAATTTAAAAAGTGACTATGATAAGGTCTAAAAGTTCATAATGTTTCTATATGTGGGAAATTTAGTACATATAATTAAAATTCATAGCCTCTTAATATTTAATATATTGTAACCATAATTAAATTTAAAATAGATTAATTAAGGTTAAACAGAAAAGATAAGTTTTAAAATAAAATCAATACATGTATAAAAATTATTTTATGAGGGTATTTTAAACCATACACTTATTATATTCTAGATAACTCAATTTTGAGTCATTTGGAGTTAAAACATAATTTATATTAATTTAATATATTAAGAGATTCCAAGGGTTCCCCTCCCCTATCCTAAAAAATGGTACCTAGTATTCTCTATTACTCACAATTCAAAAACCATGTGGTTGGACTAATCTATACCCAAACCACACACTAACACCCCTACCAACATTTTGGGCCTTTTTTTTAGTAACACCCTCCTTAGAGGTGTTAAGGTGTTCTTCAAAGGTGATCAACTGGTGAAGAGGAATATAGAGAACATACGAGACAAATAAGACCTGAGGTAATGGAATTCATATCAAACTCCATTCATTAAAGCATATGTTAATGTTATTCACCAACTTAATTTTTATGTTTTAAATTAAAAACTTTTTACATTTAATTTCATTCAAATGTCTTCAAAAGGAATATTTTTATGTGAAGCGTTTTAGAAAATGAAGAAAGAAATTATTTTAATGTATAGGATGAGAACAACTTTTCTACTACAATAACCATTATTTGATATCTGGATTCCCCTATTAGAATTAATATTTTTAAATGGGAAAATAATCCATTATTCATTTTTTGGGTATTTTGGTATTGAAAATGGTTTGGAAAATGGATTGACTATTTTAATATCTTGAAATGATTTGATGTGATTACAAATGAAATTTTATGAGTGAAATGTTGATAATGGAAATCTTTTTTATGTTGTTAATATAACATGGTACTTGTACATTTTATTTTTGGTTATATGATAAACCAAAGATGGGTGTTTTTGTGATAAAAAAGAATGGGTGGTTACGTTATAACCACAAATGCATTAGGTATGGAAGTCGGTTTTATGCCTATTTCATTTGTATGAGTGACATGTATTGAAGTTGAATGTATGATGATTCAATGTATGTATGATCATCTTCCATATTACCTTTTTATTCTATATTTTATTTCTTTGGATTTTATGGTAATATTATGATTATAGAAAGGGTAGACAATGAGTTTATAATCCAAGGAAAGTATTTACTACTTCTTTAAGGTGAAAAGTATTAATTTATTATAAAGTATTAATGGTATACATTTATTTTCAAGACTAAGAGTTTTCTTTCCTTTTGTATCACTTATATAGATTTTTGTTCTCATCCCATGTTTTGAAAAAAAATTCCCCAGATTTAAGGGAGAATAATGTCAAGGATCAGATCAATAAAATGTAATGATTAAAAATGAAACAAAACAATGTTTTATTTTAATGATTTTGTTTTATGACAGGAATGGATGTTATTGGAAGCATCCACCTTATATTTATATGTTCTTGTTATGTATGAGTTATGTAATAATTATCTGAATCTTTATACATGAAAAGATCCTAAAAGTGACTTAAAATAAAAATCTTTACTGAACTAAATATTATATAATATTTATGGTCAGGTCCTTAGAGTTGGTATCCAAGAAAATTTTAGATAACTATAGGGGTTTGGATATTGTAAATAGAATATCCAAAAAATTATTTTTACTTTATATTCATATTGAAATGATATATAATTTTGAGATTACCATTTTTTTCATCTAGGATATGTCAATTCAGAATGTTTTTACATAGATGCATCAAGGAAGCTATGTTGGGAAGGCATCTAGAGGGAAAAAACCTTCAAAAACAGTATCCTAATCTAGTCAGAATCAGAGCTATATAGTTTTTTTGTATTGAGGAATTTGTTGACATAGGTGATTAATGGTTTTGATGTCCACGAGTGATATTAACCAAATCAACCATAGAGGAACATGTATGTTGTGCATAATTTCACGAGACAACTTCCCCCATCATTTATAGGATCATGTAAGCCCATGCTATCTAAAGGTTAGATTAATGCACTAGAATTTTTTTTGATGTAATGGGGTGTCTTTAAAATCAAATTATCAGTCTTTCTATTTCTTGTTTTGAAGTTGAAGATGATCAGTGGTGTTCTATGGTTCAAAATATCAGACGATGTGAATATATGGATTTCATGGAATGGGATAAATTTAATAATATCATCCTTGAGAAATATTTTCCTAAGGTTGATTGACTTAGGATATAAAATAAATTCTTAGAATTCATACAAAAGGAGGGTGATTCAGTGGCTTCATATGAAGATCATTTCACATATTTTCCAACATATTTTCCAAATTTTATCTAGGATATTGATAGTATGATAAATCGGTTTTACTCAGTAATAAAGTTGATATATCAAAGGGAATTATATTTTTGTAAATTCAAAACATCTGAGAAACCTTTTTAATATGCTTATAATTTAAAAAATAAGTTTTCTGATCATCATGTGTTCCATGAAGGAAAGAAAAATAAGAGGTCTAGTTGGTAGAAATCTATAAATAATTCATCAATGATGTTTGGAGGTATGAAAATAAAATTTCCATCATGTGATAAGTGCAGAAGAAAGAATCCTGGAGAAGGTATCCCAACATCTGGTAAATTATTCCTATGTGTTATGACTAGTTATATTGCTCATGAAATCAAGGGAGATGATCAAGAAAGCAGTGAATGACCAGCTATAAGATGTTTAGTTGTCTTGAGTTAGGAAATTATTCCCACGTCTATCCACAGTTTATTACCCAGGGTGGAAACCAGGAAGATCAAAATCATATGAATATAGAAAAATCATTTTCTACTACATTGGTAGATATTTGACAATCAAATGAAGTGGTCACATGTATGTTATAGTTTTTTTAAAAATATTCTAGTAATCTATTTGACTCTGGATCTTAATATTATTTCTTTTTTAGGATCTATGAAAGTAAATTGGAAGTATTTCCTCATGAATGTGATATAGAAAATTAGATAAAAAATCATTGAGGAATTATTAAAGAAACCAATTTTTATTGGAATCATCCTATAATAATTAGTGGGAAAATTTTTCTTGCAAATTGGTTTGAAAATTACATTGATAAATTTGATATAATTTTGGGTATGGATTGGATTTCAATTAATCAATATAAAATAGATTTCATATTAAATAAAGTAATAATAAATGATTTCATTCTTTTGATAAAATAAAATGAATCTGATAGAATTAACAGAGATAGTTATGATAGTTATCTAGCTTATTTTGTTGAATGGATTGAAATAGTTTTAATTAGGGACATTCCAATAATTAAAGAATTCAAAAATAATTTCTCTAATTGTTTGTTTGGTGTTGTTCCAGACCAAAAGGTTGAATTTACTATTGATTGAGTACCTGATGATATGAATATTTATAATCCCCCTTATCAAATATGTCAAGTAGAATTAGTGGAATAAAAAACATTTTCAACCATTTCTTACTAATGGATTAATTCATCCTAGCACCTGAATAAGGGTGATCCTATTTTATTTCTAAAAAAGATAGATGGTTCCATTAGTCCTTCTATTGATTATAGATTCTATAATAACATAACTATTAATAACAAGTATTCTTTTGCACATATTAATGGTTTCTTTGGTCAGCTATAAGGAGTTCAATATTTTTCAAAAATGGATTTGAGGTCTAGGTACCATCAGCTAAAGTTCATGGAGGACGAAATTACAAATATAGTGTTTCAAAAAAGATATGGGAATTATGAGTTTGTGGTTATATCATTTGGGTCATCTAATTAACCTATATTATTTATTAATCTCATGAATAGAGTCTTTCATCATTTTTGGATCAGTTTGAAGATGTGTATATAGAATATATTTTGGTATATTCTAAAATTTAGGTGGAACATAAAATTTAATAAAGGAATGTTTTGAAAACCATAATATAAACGAAACTATATATAATGTTTAGTAAGAGTGAATTTCAGTTGAAATTTTTTTGTATTCTATTGTTATATTGTTTCTAAAGATGGAATAAATATTGACTCTTCTAAAACATAATTTGTTGAATAGTGGCCACGACCTACATATATTATAGAGATTCATGGTTTTTGGCTTAGTGGGTTATTATTGATGGTTTTTTTGGAATCTTTTATAGACTATCTGTCCCACTATCTAAGCTATAAAGTAATGGAGTTAAGTTCAACTGGATAAAAGAATGCGATGATTATTTTCAGTAACTGAAAAGAAGATTTGTAAAGGCTCCAGTTTTGGCCCTACATTCTAGGAATTGTGAATTGGTTGTCTATAGTGATTCATCATTGAATAGAATTGGTTGTTTCATAATAAACAATGGTCAATTAATTAATTATTATTAATGTCATTTAAAAACTCCTATGTTAAATTACCATACACACCATTTAAAATTAGCTGTTATTGTTATTCTAATAAAAATTTGGTGGCATCATCTGTATGGTGTAAAGTGTGAGATATATATTGATCGCAAAAGATTGAAGTATATATTCACTCAGAAATAATTGAACATAAGGTAGAGTATAAAGGTGGAACTAATCAAGGATTATGATTTCCCTATTAATTGACATCTTGGAAAACAAAATAATGTGGCTAATGCTTTGAGTTGGAAAAGTAATGATACATTAACCATGCAACATTAATAACATGATCCTTTGGATAATTATTTTATGAATTTTGGCTTGGAATTTGTTTGTCTAAGAAATTAGACTATTTTGTTTGAGGTTTCTTTATAGTCATCTCTATAAGACAGAATTAAGAAAGCATAGATGAAATACAATTTGTTTTAGAAACATGTTGAATAGGTTTATAGGAATAAGTTACATAAACTTAACATTGATAAAGATTGTGTTTTATGATTTTGAGGAGATTATTTTTTCGTTGTAATCAGTATCTAAAGAATGATTTTCTAAATGAAGCTTATTGTTCGCTATTTTCAGTTCATATAGGAAGTAATAAGATGTAAAAAGACCATTGGGAGTATTACTAATGGCATGGGATGAAATGAAACATTTCTGATTTTACCTTGATATGCTTGAATTTTAAACAAGTTAAAGCATACTGATAGATTCCGAAGGGTAGGCTTATACCTTTTATGACAACCCTGCTTTTATTACAAACTTAAACATGATTTATTACCACTACATTCCCTCGTACTTAGCATTCCATGGGATAACCTGAGGACATGCATAAGAAAAGGGTGAGCTATAAAGCCTAGTAAGGGAGTACACATGGAGTAACATGAGGAGTTCAATAAATGTTAGGAAATAGGCAAAAAAATAGAGAAGAAGAGAAACATGAACATAAAGGCATGATAAATCATGATAATCATAACATGGAAATGTGGAAACAACACTTAACATGGATTTAGCATGAGCCAAGGCTCATTGCACATAAAGCATGAGTAAACCCTCATTGCACATGAAGCACGAGTAAAACCTCATTGAACTTGAATTAGCATGAGTCAACACTCATTGCACATGACGTATCATGATACTATACTTTACCCAATACATTGGTGCGCTATAAGGGCGCACCCTTCTTAAACATTTCATTTCATGTATAAGTGTTCCACATGGATCATAAAACATGGATTCATAAAACATAATCATTTATTCCACAATAAAGGAATGTGGAATTCATACATGAAACTTTATAATTAATAAGTAAATGTGTATAAAGGTGAATACCCTTGATGGAGAAATGGGTATGGTATTCACTACACAATGACATTGGCTTAGAAAATCGTTGGGATTTCGGCAGCGTAACGGCGTGACATAAGAATTCAAAAAAAAGGTTGATGATAGATAAAGAGGTTCCTCATAATATTTACATGTAATGGACAGTAAGGTGTTCATATAGATACATTTCCCAACAATTGTAATGGAATTTATATTCATGATACAAAAGTATTGCTAGAATGTAAAAGAGGAGAGAGAAGTTCCTTTCGGAATTTCGGCATAGTAACGGGTGTACATCGGAGGCATTTAATGAGAGAGAAAGGGGTCTCCAATCATTCAAACAATAAAAGGGCAGTATGGGGGAGGTTTGAAACCATACCCCAACATTAATAATTGAAATTAAATGGTCAATACAATTTCAATAATATTGAAAAAATGAGAAAGGATGGACAAAACCCTTACTTGGAAGTGTGCTTCCCAAGGCTAGAGAGAGGCTTGTGAAAGGCTTCTTGGGAGATTGGGGCACCTTGGGAGGATTCTAGAGAGAGTAGGGCAGAGGTTGGACGAAATAAAAGGGATTTTAGTGAGGAGGAAGTGGGAGCTTGGGTGGGTTTATATAGGAAAGGTGAGATAATTCTTTATTATTTAGGTTTGGGTCCCCTTACATTAAATTAATCCAGACCACAAACCATCCCATGGTTTTTTCCCATGGTTTCTGGAAAAGGGAAGATTAAAACAATATTTTACAAGCACAAGGTCCGAATGTATTAAAATATTATGGTTGGTTATGTGGAGGTGAGTCACACTCCTATAGAAATTAATTTAAAAAGGAAAAGTGTTGAATATGTCTTTAGGGGTCCATTAATGCTTTGAAAAGTAAGTAAAACAAACCCAAAATCACACTATTTTAATGATAAAACATATATTGGCCGAACATAAGGATTATGGTATTTTCTTACATCACCATTGGGTCATTATGATGTCATAAAACACAATATATATTTAAACGGTATTTAATTTTTACCCAAAAATTTGACTGTCTCGGAAAATTATGAAAAATTCACCGTTGGATAATTTTGATGTCCTGATTCCAGAAATGACATTTATTTTATCTAAAAAAATTTCTAAATATGTTAATTTTCACTTTTAAAATAAAAACCATCATTTATCGAAAATTTACGGGTCTTGACAAAAATGACTTTCAAACCTCAAAAAAAATTGTAATTGCATTCATAAAATTATCAGATCATTTATATTTAATAAAAAGTAATTTAATAATAATAATATTATTTTATTAAAATATTATTTAATTAAAAAATCCCTTAATTTAATAAAATAGATTTCTTAATTAAATAATAACTAAAAACACCATTTGTACTTTAAAAACTATTTACAATGTATCAAAAATGACTAGAAATTATATTCATTATTATATACAAAAAAATAATGTACATGAACAAAGAACTACTTATTTGTTAAATAACCCCTTAAAACAGTCGCATAAGACCTATGGGTATGGTGTGCGATGGTAACAGACTCTTGGGGTGGCTCGGATAACATCACTCGAGTGGTAATTTCAATCAACCTCCACTTTTCCCGTAGATGGTCATGTTCGAGCATGACATAATGAAGCTCAGCATGGGCTTGGTCAAGGGCGAAGCCCAAGGACGCCTCCTATTTTCCGATCTCCAAAAAAAAGGGCTTTGTATGGGGGAATTCTACTAGATGAGTTCATCGCTTCCTTTTTCTGAGTAAAATTGGGTTCATTAAAGAATTATATTTATACTAGTCATGTGATCACCGTTCAACGACTATAAAAGTAACGGTCACAAATCTTATCATAAAACCAAAGAATTTGACATTTTATAAAACATTTTATATAATGATACATTTAATATGATCAATAGGGATTTAAATTAATGAAACTTTGGGTCGTTACACCTTTTCCAATGCAATAATGGAAATGGGAAAAAATATCTATGGACTTCATTGTGGGATTACCAAAGACTTCATGAGGTAACAATGTGGTCTAGTTTATTATTGATTGATTAAATAAATATTATTATTTTATTCATATTCAAGATACTCTATCTGTAGATGAAAATTCTAATTTGTATATTATAGAAACAATTAGGTTACATGGAGTTATCATTTCTATTATACATTATCATGATCCTAGGTTCACTTCAATATTTTGAAAGGGTCATAAGAAATCATTTGGTATTGAATTAAAATTCAGTACAACTTTTTATCCTCTATCATATGAGAAGTCTCAGTAAAAAATTCAGACATTGGAAGATATATTACATGCATGTTCAATGGATATCTTGGGAATTTTGGATCAATATATTTATTGGGTTTATTTTTCTAATAATTAGAGTTTTCATTCATGTATTCAGATGGAACCATTTGAGGTATTATATGGGAAGCAGTCTCGAACTATAGGTTTTTGGGATGAAGTAGGTGAAAGGAAGTTGATTAGACCATAATTGGATGAAGAAATGGCAGAGAATGTTTCTTTTATTCCACACCACATGAGGATATCATAGAGCATACTGAAAGGTTGTGCTGATAACTAGAGGAATGATATTTCTTTTCAGGCGGATGATCATGTCTTTCTCAGAGTACCTCCATAGAAAAATGTGATGTTTTTTGGTAATAAGGGGTAGAAAAGTTAAAGATTCATTAGAACCTATGAAATCATTTATAATTTTGGAATAGTTTCAAACAGAGGTGCTTTACCTCTGAGTTCATCCCATGTACACTATCTTTTTCATGTTTCGATGTTAAGAAATTATATGCCAAATACAAATGAACTACTTTAGGACAAAAAAATTATATGGATTTGTTATATACTTTCTTAACAATGAAACATAAAAAACATTATGTGCCTAGGATAAAATTAGAGGTAAATCCACTATATAAGTAACTGATCCAATATTATCAAGGATTTCCTAGGGTCCAGTGACCCTTGAACTCAGTTTCGTCTTCTTAACAAAACACATCACACTTTTCAATGGAGATATATTGATAAATACATTATAAAACACTTCAAAAGAAATATGTTTCCTATAGTTATATGAATATCTTTTCTACCTATACTGAGTTTTCCTCAAGTTTTACTGAATCAACTAAACCTTTCCTGTCAATTCTACTACCAATTTTAGTCTCATTACCTTCCCTTCCCCTAATTCATACCAAAATGATGGAGTTCAACACTATTTTCCAAATAATACCTCAAATGGTTCAATAGGTATACTTGAATGAAAAATGATGTTATAAAAACACAACCATAGAAAGATATCAATCCCAACATCCCTGGTAATCTATATAACATGAATGTAAATTAACTTCCAATTCATGAATTTTTGTTCTGACTACCCCTTTGATTTAGGGTGAAAAGATATAATAAATTTTAATTTAGTACCCAATGATTTATAAAGTCCATTGAAAAATATTGAAGTGATTATTGTATCATGATTAGATACAATGGATTGGGTAAATCCATGTGACCTGAATATCGATTTAATATACAATATATAATGTTGAACTAGAGAAAGAGTATCTATAATAGGAATAAAATGAGAGGATTTGTTATGTTTATCAATAATAACACACATTACATTGTTATATTGATACATATTCAGTAATACCATGGGGATGTTCATGGATATATTTTCACATTTCAATTCTGGAACTAGAAAAGGCTGAAGTATCCCCTTTGGAAACTATCATTCACCTTTAACCTGTTGACAAGTCAAACATCTCAGGATAAATAAGCGATATCTCTTTTCATTCCACACCGCCAGTAATAGTCTGGAAGGTCTATGTATATCATAGTGTTTCCTAGATGAATAAAAATGGAGAATTATGATCTTAATATAACATATACTCCTTTAAATACAGATCTCAATTGTCACAAAATATCGTCCCAAATCTCAAAACACAATCATTATCAATGTTATATTCAGGAAACTTACCATTCTGAACCAATTCTGCCTTTTTTAGAAACTCACATTCTTCCAACTACACATTATTAATTATATCCAATATAGATGATTAAACTGAAACCTGAAACAAAACAAATAAATTTTTTTCACCCACAACATCAAAGATAAAATTTAACAAATCAATAATAAAAGGATCATGTTCAAAACAAATAATGTTTAATGTAGAATTTATTTTCTTACTCAAGGAATCAACCACTATATTTTAAATTCTTTCTAAGTGAATATATAATTCAATATTTTCTTATTAGTATGTCTCTAACACTTTACACCATACATATGGGGCCTCCAAATTTTTAGTGCAAAAAAAATAGCTGATTCCAAATCATTTGTAGGGTAATTTAACTCTTGAGGTTTCAACTGACATGAAAAATAAGAAATTACCTGATAATTATGATTTAGGACACAACCTATTCCTTTCAATGAAGCAATATTATAGATAAAAAATTCATTATTTCTAGAAAGAAGGGATAAAACAGAATCATTTACCAATATTTTATTCAGTTCTAAAAAAATCATCACATTCTTTTTTATAGAATAATATAATAGTATTACATGTCAACTTTGATAGTGGGATATATAATCAAGAAATGTTTTCAGAAAACTTTCAGTAATAACCTACTACCCCCAGAAAACTATGAATCTCTATGTTATTGGTAGGTCTTGGCCACTCTCTAAAAACATTTGTTTTAGAAGGGTCAATATTTATGTCATCATTGGAAGCAACGTAACCATGGAATGAAATTTTTTGCAACCACAATTCACTCTTACTAAATATTAGAAATTTTTTCTTTTATTTTATGGTATCAAAAATATTATTAAATGTAATTTATGTTCCTCTTTGATTTTAGAGTATATCAAAATTTCATTTATACCCACAATAATAAACGGATCAAAAAACTTATTAAATATTCAATTCATGAGATTCGTAAAAACAATAGGCAAATTTGATTACTCAAACGACATAACTAAAAACTCATAATAACCATACCTTGTTGAAAACTATATATTTATAATGTAATCATCCTTCACCTCAGACTAATGGTACTTGGAACACAAATTAATCTTTGAAATATAATTTTCTCTCGATATTTGATCAAAAAAATCATCAACAAGAGGAAAATGATACTTTTTATTAATGGATATGTTATTCATGGATCAATAATCAATAAACAATCTCATGGAACCATCCTTATTTTTCACAAATAAAATAGTGTCACCCCATGGTGAAGTTCTAGGTCAAATGAAACCTTTATCAAGAAATTATTGAAACTATTTTTTAATTCCACCAATTATTATTGATATATTAAATATAGGGGATTAGAAATAGTCTTATAATTAGGCCCTAAATAAATAGTAAATTTATCCTCCCAATCAGGAACTACACTTTTTTAATAATTAGTAAAAACATCTGGGAATTCATTGACTACTGGAATGTCACTAATTAATATTGTTTCCTTCTTTTCAACAATATGAGCTAGTTAACATTCACTTCTATATTTATTCTATCTATCAGCTTCATGGTATGTTATCAATGGTATAAAATATTTGAAAACAAATTTATTGGATTTTCAATCTTTTTCATCATGATACACTAAAAGACAATCCATACCCAAAATGATTTCAAATTTCATAATGGAATATCCAACTGGTTTGGTTGGAAAACCAACCCACTAATGAAAATAGGAAGATTCCTATAAATATTTGTTTCATTAATACTTCCACCAGGAGTTTTTACCAAATGTTATATATCACATTCATGCAGTGATATTTCCAATTTACATACAAATATCTAAAAAATGAAAGAATTTGAAGAGGTAGTGTCAAATAGGGTACTAGAATATTTTGAAAATAATACTATAACATACCATTCATAGCTTTATTTGATGAACCAATGACAACTGTAGTAGTAGAAAATTATTTTTCCATGCCCTTAGGATTTTTATCATACCAGTTTCCACATGGGATAATAACTTTCGACACGCATTGACATAATTCCCAAAATCATTACATTTAAAACATCTTACCATTGGCATTTAATTTCTTTAATGATCATCTTCCTTGCAGTCAGAAGGAATCTGACTAGTCTTACAACATCAAAATAATTTCCCAAACTTTGAGTAACATTCTCTAGGATGGTTTTACAACAATACACAAAAATGGAAATATAGTTTTATTACCACCAAACCACATTGATGAATGCTTTCTCATTTCTTACCAACTACACCTATTCTTTTACATACTCTCATGGAACTCTTGATCTTCATAGAAATATATTTCTACCATCTTAGTACATCAGAAAAGTTTCTCATAGATTTTTAATTCACAAAAATCTAATTTCCTTCGATATATTAGCTTCAATCCTGAGTAAAACTGATTTATCATACTTAAAATATCCCTAACAAAATTTGGGACATACCTTGAAAATGGAAAAAATGTTCTTCATATAGAGCTACTGAATCATTATACTTTTGTATCAATTCCTTGAATTGGTTTTCCATACTAAGTATAACAACCATAGAAAAATATTTCTCATGGTAGATATTCTCAAATTCATTACATTTAATGGAATAAATCTCTTAAATTAATCTAATATTTTTAACCATAGCTCCCCAATAATCTACTTAACCATTATCACGATAAACACAAAGGTTTTCCTTTTGAATATCTGAACACCCCGTTATAATAAAAATATACACCAGTTCTTTAATCTACCCTTCATCTTGCCTGGGGTCACATGATCCTTTAAATAATAGTGGATGTTTTCTCATGAAATTAAACACTAAAAACATATTCCTAGGTGGTTGATCTGGTTGATCTCATGCAAGGACACCACCATCATTTATCGTGTGATCAAACTATTATGTCACTGCAACCAACAATTATGTTCTAATTATGACCATGTCAGGATATTGGTTTGAAAGATTATTTTCCTCTTAACACCTTCCCATCACAGCTTCCATGTTTCCTCTGTTGAAAACCATTCTAGAACAAACATGTATTAGATAAAGAGACTTGGTAATATTCAAATACTATATCATTTCAATTTTACCATAATGTAAAAATGATTTATGGATTTTTTACTAACAGTATTATACCCCATAAAGTCATATAAACTTCCCTATGATACCAACTATAAGGAACCATCCATAAACATTACACAATGTTGAGTTAAGTAAATATTTATACTTCAATTCACATTTAGTATCTTTTAGAATTTTTAGTTTTCGATAATTAGGCAATAACACATACATAAAAAACCATATAAATAAAATGTTGACACTTCCAACAATATCCATTTATATCACTTAAAATAAAAACATTAAAATGAAACATGGTTTCTTTGTATGATTAATCATAACTTTCCATTTATCCTATCCTTTACTATATTCTCCATTAAATCCTATAAAAATAATTTCGAAACATGGTATGAGAACAAAAATCTCAAAAAGGGAAACACAATGAAAGCAATTTGTTTGTCTTTAAAAAAAATTAACCTAGAAGTACTTTATCCTAAAGTATAAATTTTCACCTTAAAGAAGTCTAAAATACTTTCCATGGATTATAAGTTCATCGACTACTTTTTTTTAAATCACAATATTACCATAAAATCATTAAAAATAAAATATAATATAAAAATGTAAATTGGGACATAGTCAAAGATAAATATAATTACAATACGGTCAACTTCCATATATGTCACTCATACAAATAGAATATCCATATGGTTGAATTCCATACCAAATGCATTGAAGGTTATATCATAACCACCCTTCCTTGGTTTCTTATTGAATCACATGTATTTGGTTTATCATGTAACCACACATCAAGTTTCCATGTACCATGATATAATCATTACACCTAAAACATTAAAATTATTATCATTTCACTCATAAAATTACATTTCAATCAAATGAAATCATTTCAAGATATTGAAATAGTCAATCCAATTTCAAAAACATTTCCAATAAAAAAATTCCAAAATAAGTGAATATGGGATTTATTTCCACATTTAAAAAAATTATGTCTTATAAAGGAATCCAAATATTATATAACAGTTACATCAGCAGAGATTTTTTTGTCTCTGTTTATGTTAAAAATAATTGTTATTTTCATTTTGTAAAAATATTCATATAAAAAGTCTCCATTTGAAGTAATTTGAATGAAATTAACAGTAAAATGGGTTGATTTTTAACCTTATACAAGAATGTGGTGTGTAACCTCAAAATATGACACAATGAAAGGAGAATAAGATGAAGTCACTTACCTCGAGTCTAATTGATACCATACGTTCTATATATTCCTCTTATTCTATTGATCACCTTTAATGAACACCTTAACACCTATGAGGAGGGTGTTATGCCAAACTAAGGCCAAAAGAATGTTAGGAGGTAGTTCTAGATGGGTTTTGTAATAGCATGTCCAAACCAAATTATTTTAGAAGTGTTAGTAATATAGAATAGATGGTACTTTTTTATAGGAGAGGGTTGGGGTACACTTGGAAACCCCTAAAATATTTAATTAATAATAATTAATTTTTTCACTCAAAATGACTCTAAATTGAGATATGTAGAAGATAAAATGATTATTGTTCTAAATCCTCTTATACAATAATTTTAAGTAATGTATTGATTTTATTTTTACCATATCTTTTTCTCCATTAATTGGAATCTTTTAATTTTATTTGTGGTAACAATATTTTAAATTTTATGAGCCTATGAATTTTACTTATATGTGATCAATTTCCAATAAATGGAAACTATATGACATTAAGACCTTATAATTGTCAACTTCTAAATTTTTAAATATTTTTATGATTTTAAAGGAATTTAAAAAAAATATATTTTATATAATATCAATAGTGTCAATTTTTACACTGTTCAATTCATTGAATTTAAATAAAATCCAAAAAGACAGATAACTTTGAAAAAATGGATTGAATATTCTTAATATATGTCATAATCAACTATATAATATGTGGAGTAAAATAATTAATTTAAATTATATTTATTTTAAAAATTTTCATACAACTTATTTGATATGTCAATTAATAAAATATTTACTATATCACTGTTGAGTTGGTATTTATGGAAATTATTTAATCTCTAATAATTTGAAATAAATTTCCATGATGTTGATAATTTCATTAGATTTATGGTGAATTTTTATTAATGATGTTATATAATATTTATCTTCATATTAAAATTATTATACTTATAAGAAATAAGAGTGTGCCATTTTGTCACCTTCTGGTCACTTTCTTTTTCTTTAATGTTATTCATATCCTTTTTTGGGAAAAAAGTCAATTAAATGAGTCAATTATGATCTATTGTTGTTAAGGGTTTTTTTACTCATACAATTGGAATATGGTAGGCTTTAAGATAATTTTATTGTCCTTATCATATTATTTTGTTACCAAAATTTCACGATTTACCTTTAACTTCGATAATTACAAATTATCATAGATACTATTCATAATAACCAAAAAAATAAATTATTAACATACTTTTTACTCACTTATTTTAAATTTGGATTCTATTTTTCAAAATTTAAAACACAGATGTTTGAGTAATTAATTTAAAAGTAATCCCTATTGACAAAACAAGAATGTGGTTTTCTTAAAGTAAAATCAATCAAATGATTAACATGTGATTATATCAAATTTCATTGTGAAATTACTTAATATGACCAAAAATAGATTTAATGGTAAAAATTAAATTTTAATTATACTTTTAAACCAATTAAAATTATAATCTAACTTAAATAAATTATATGAAAAATGATGTGTGAATTAAATTGCAGTATTTTTTATTATTCGTTAATATATGGATTATATCAGAAAAGTACCAAAATTTTAATGAAAGGGAATTTCGATATCCCACTTCCAAATAAGCATATTATATTTTAAGATAAAACTTATTAGAGTTCCAAAAAATATTTAAAATTGGATGTCCATCAAAACGATGAAACCCACTTTTTTGAAAAATTCATTTTTAAGTAAAGAGTATGATTTATAATATATTAAATCTATTAAATGAATTTGAAAACATTTACAAATGAATTTGGACTTATTATATTATTACATGGGTTTTTACAGAACTAAAAAAATAGGAATCTCTCATGGTCCTCCCATGGACCACCACCAAAGATCTCTCTCAGTATCCTAGCCAACAAGTGGAATATCTCTCAGTCCTCCTCCCAATGTCTCTCTCAAACATTTTGAAAATACATGAAATATATCTCAATCTTCCTCCTAAATGATATCCCTATCCCCTGGAAAACAATCTCTCACACCCTATTTTACATTTGTTCTATTAGACACCAAGAAAATAAAAATAAAAAAATCCCAATCATAAAAGGCTATTTTGAAATCCATTTTAACAGAAAAACATTTCACATTGGATAAAAACACATTTTTCGAGGTAAAACCAATTCTAAAACCACTTTATAAATCTATTTTAGTGCCTAAAACAACATTGATCCTTTTAATCAAAAACTTGGAGTGAGATTACGAAACCTTCTTTGGAAAACCCAAAATAAACCTTAAATTCACAATATAAAACTATAGATCACAGTGAACATGGCATAAAAACAATCTTAAATTATTCAAATGGGAATTTCAAAAACAAAAAAAAATGGTGATTTATAATTTGATTGTAATCGTTGTTAAATTCCTTAAATTGGTAAACTACCATGAGAATAATTCTAAACTCATTACATCTAATGATAACTAGTTGGGTTAGGAATATGAAAGAATCACAAATGTAAAAAATAATTTATAAAACTGACCCCCATTAAAATCCCTATATTCATCAAAATTACCACATAGCAATTCCACCACCCATAAAAATGGATTATAGATAGAAGAGGAGGGGAAAGGCGGGAAAATATTGAATATTGGGACATATCTCAAGCCAAAAAAACATTGAATCTATATTTATCCCACCAAGATGGGATGTGGGATGATCCCAATCCAAGTGAATGGGATTCACTTAAAATGGGTGGGAAAAGAGGATCAAGGTGTTAAAAATATATCATGGGTGTTTTTCTTAAAATCCAAATTTATAATTACCTAGATAACTCACATGGTTATGAAACAAAATTAGAAAAAATATGGACCAACTGGGTAGGTGCTTTTATTTCCCCAAAAATGATCAACATAGTTACCCCCAAGACATTAAATATATGAAAGAACATGATAAAAATTTGAAAAATAACAACATCCCCTAAATTTCCTCCCTCATAAAGTCTATAACACTTTTATAAAAACCATATTCCAAATGTATGTGTGAGTTTATTTTCCCAAAAAACTGGATTTATAACCCCTAACACCCCATAACACCAAAAATTAAATATAAAACAAATATAACTTCAAAATAAATATACTAGTGACCTATATCGTGTCATAAATCTCCTAATAATTCCACTTTATTCATCCTGAATGTCCTCAGGAATCCTTAAAAGGAAATATGTGAGGCCACTGCCCCCTCACTTAAGCATCCTAGTCCCATGTCTTGTGGATATCACCATTATGGTACTAAAGCACATAGAACAATGGGATTAACATACAATAGATCAAATTATTCGGATAATCCATGATATGAATAGGCTTCTCCAAAATTGTAAAATAATGCTCGATCTCCATGTCTCTCCCATTATAACATGGGAGATGGGTCTCAATTGTATCTATTTAACTAAGAATAATGAAACAAATCAAGGTTAAAAAGTAAATCATAGTGGAAAATAAAACCAATAGGGTACCTTTATGAGAAATTTGATAACTCAAAATGGATTGACAAAATACTATGTCTAGTTTTCCTTATTTACCAAGCACAATTTCTCTAATGAAACAGATACCCACAGAAGTATGTGATCACTAATCTAAAATGAAATTGGTAATGATTTCATTTAGTCAATGAGTTATGGTGACTATATGATATCAGTAACCTTTTATGAATCAACCATATTTCCTCAGTCATCTAGTAGAAGAAACTTGGTCCAAACAAGTATTTATTACCAATATAATCCCAAAACAATAGGGACTAGCACAAATTCTCATAAAAATCCTCAAATGATGATATATTTGCCAGAGTATGATAAGTAAGATTTTAGGTAAACCCATCCAATGATATGTTCATTTTACATGATACTATGAATTCAAGAACACACATTGAAATCATATCCTCAAGATTTTGGATGGTATGCTCATATTAAATATATGATTGTGGGTGATATGTGGTGATTAACCTCATCTTCATTCCCCAATCTTCCAAGATTCCCTTCCAAATTGTAAATTTAAATTGAAATACCGATCAGATACTATCACCGAGGGTACTCCATGAAGCTTAAAAACCTCACTAACATATAGGTTTTTGTTGTCCTATGTTTTTATCTACTCTAAAATGTCAATAAAATGTGATGATTTCCTCAAATAGTCAAATATCACCAACATAAAGTATTTCCCACTTAAGTATGAGGTAGAACGATAACAAAATGCATAAATATATCATCCCACATCCACATATGAATGGAAATAGGATGTTAAAAATTTTATTGTATTTAATTCTTATAGTTGTTCTCTGGCCTATCAAACATTAAGAAACAAAGCCTATAATTTCATTTCAAATCTTAGACCACCAATATCAACCACTCAAGATATAAAACATATTCGTCTTCATGGGGTGTAAAACCAAATTGGAATGATTATCCTCATGAATCACCTCTTACCTCAATCATGAAGGAACAACCAAAACTTTTATGGGAATGAGTGAACTATATGTAGATTGAGACCAATCACTGAATGTATCCCCACCATTTATAACCCTACTATTATCTTGTAACTCATGTTTGGATACTTTATCAATCCTAACATGAACGCTATGAGATGGTGTGTCCAGTACACTATCAAATAAAATAGTCTCTCCAACCTCTTACACCTCCATATATTGATCATAAAATAAAATCAATATACCCCAGTTATCTAGTAATTCAAAAACATTCTATATTAGAATATTCTTTTCTCAAGGAATCGATAAGAACATTTCCCATTCTAGGATTTTATGTACTATCAAAATCAAATTTCTGAAGATATTCTACTTAGAATCATTATCCAAGACTCAATTCCCTCCGAGTAATGACATACTTTAGTATTATCTCATATAATTAGAATATAAATAATCCCCTAATGAAGAATTTTATCACCATATTTAGTGTATGCACTACATCAACCTAATATTTTCCACTAGAGTGATAATTTTTATCATGTTGGAATAACTACCATAACCTATAGGCCACCACATGGTTATACATCATTTAAAACCATCCCAATCCCACGCCAATGGAAAAAAATCCCCCACAAAATATAACCTAGGCTTGCCAGGAATCTAGAATTTTATAGATATCAAACATGGCTATAATTTCTCAAAAGAACATTGGAAATCGTCACCCCATTCATACATTATCCCTTTATTGGTAAAATATATCAAAGTATAATATATCCTATAGGCATCCCAAAAAATAATCTTTATTACAATGTCGAGCCCCAAAAGCATCAGATAGAGAATAAAATATTGGGCCTCTCTAACGACATGACTATTCAAAATTTCTCAAGACCCACTGAAACGCTTCTCATAGAAATGTCATAGCCTTCAACTTCACTTTTTTAATCTAATATTTACATTTGGATAGATTAGAATATATAACTTTATCCCTTAAAACTCTAATAAAAACCTCCAATTAGACATAATGATCCTCACATGTCTGGGAATACACAATGTTTTTGTAAAAAAATACAATAATGAAGGTGTGTAAAAAGTGGTGGAAAATCTAGTTCATCAATATCATACAGACTATTGTATTATTGGAAATCCCAAAAGACATAACTAAATATAAAAATTTCTATACCATCTTTGAATGGTGTTCTTCAAAACCATATCTTCTCAAACCCTCAATTAGGGGTACCCACATCTCATTTCGATCATTGAAAAATAACAAGAACCTCTGAGCTGATCAAAGAGATCATTTATTTTTGGAAACATGTATTTTTTTTGGTCACCTGATTATGATTACGATATTTAATGAAATTATTGAGGAAACCATCTGCCTTATTTTCAGAAAAATATAGTGATTCATATAGTGAAATATTAAGGAAGATAAATCCCTTTCCCTCTAGATCCACTAATTGAACTTTTAACTCCTTCAGCTCAGCTAGAGACCTCTAAAAAAATGGTAGAGAAATGGGACTCATCTCACGAATCACATCACTCGAAAAATCATCCTATCTCTAGGTATGAAAACAAAAATAATCCTTCATAAACAAATAAGGATATCCATCTATGACTACAATAATTTCACTATCTAAACTCTGCTCCATGTAATAAAAAAATAAAAAGATAATTAGAACAAAATAAAACGCATCTCTAATGTAAATGGGCTTTCCCTCCATAATCAAGGATCTCATCCACCCATTAATATATGAGTGATCACATCATGTGAAAGATACTTGAACCTATGGGGATAACAATCAATTTGTTCCTCAATGATGATTATCCAATCCATGTTGAATATGAGGTTGAAAATATATATGTTCATCATAGGGAAATCTCAAATGACTATTGTATTAGTAAACAAAACCTAACACTCATAGAATAGGAAAAATATCTCCTTCATACTTGAGAAATGGGTATGAAAATCCATAATAAAATGAATTAAATCAGCTTGTATACCCAAGGAATTTTGTTACATTAGTTTAATAAAATATTGGTACAAATCCATATAAAAATAGATAGTGCTGAAGAAGCAATAAATATTGTACCTCTCATGGTGGTCAACCTTTATTCTAATTTCTCTAGCACAACATCATAGGGATAAAGGATTGAAGACTCTTAACCACCCATAACCTTATTTACCTAGTGAGAATACCATTTTCTATAGGGGTGAGATCCCCCACCCCTATAAGCACTATACTGTAGATGATAAACCTTTTATATTGTGGATCCCACACTGCACCCCCATGCATAGACCCAACTGAAGTGATAAAGACGTCTTAAATGACCACACTGGGTTTACATCCTCGAGGCTTCAAGGTAACTAGGATCGGGTAGACCATCCTTCCCACATTAAAATTAGATGACCAAATTATACCCTGTAGAACCCACTAGATATATACCTAATGACGAATGAAGACTCTAATTATTAACCCTGAAATTCTCTTCTCACTTCCACTTCTTAATAGATTATGATCGTTAGCTATCTCCATTTGAAGTAACACCACTAAGACATCTTTTTTTAGTCGAATCTACCTCTTACATGTCTTCTTTATCAACTACCTCATAAAAGGTTGTAACATGGGGACTAATGATCATGTATATAATCTCAAGCATCAAACCCCTCTCAAAACACTGATCCTTGAGGTAGTAATTCACAAAGAGGTCCATAGATACCTGAACAATCATAGTGAACTAATAGGTGTAATCTAACACCAAATGATCCCCTTTCTCCAATATTAATGTCCAATAGACCTTTATTTCCATTAAGTTTTCTAGATACAAATTCCAATTAAAAGAAACATCGAAAGTGTCCATGTGAGATCCTCATATTTCCCTACTAACAACATCAATTCCTACAACATTATACTTGGTCCTTCGAGAACATAAGTGGTGAAGCCCACTTTTTAGGACTCGGGGGACAACAGGTACTCAACAATTTTCTCAATCTAATATAATAACTACTTTGGATCATTGGGTCCCATATATCCATCTAAGACCAAATGATTTTTAATAGTAATTTCTTAATAATTTCCCGCCATTTATGATTGGTTTCAACCATTCTCTAGGCCTAAATATTGTATCATATTGATCAAAAACTCCACTAGAGATGGATCAATAGGAGGAGTAGCATGAAGGAAATTCTTTACAAAACCATATCTATTCCTAGATTACATTATTCTAGGAGTCATTGTCTACAGGACACAAAATCAATACCCAATTCAAAAAATAATTTAATCTAAAGAAACATTAAATGAACCAAAAGAAACTTGAATAAACGGTCATAATAATCAGTGTTATCATAAAAATAACTTCAAATTGAAATAGGGAAATGAATCAAAAAATTAAAAAATTGTCACTCTTGATTTTTCACTACACTGTTGTAAAAACATTACACAAACCATTTAGATATCACTAGAATCTGGTATAGAAGGCTTCATGGGTTGTGTATAGTTATGACTATCCATATTATAAGCCATGCCACTCCTATTTAAATCATTTTTTCACCCTAAAACTGAAAATAACCCATGGTATCACCTCATGAATAATAAAAGATAGGTAAATACATCAAAATATCCTTACAAATCTCATATATTTGACCATAATATAATCACCATCCCTGAACACCCATTGAAACTCAAGCTTCAACACAAATAAGAGTTATCCAAAAATGTCACTACTTATACCGCTAGAGTCTAGACTGTCCAAGATCTATACTACCATTGTCCCCTAACACAAAAACCCCTCTAATGAACTTTCTAATGAACCATATGATGCTAAAAATATGAATATTGAATAAAATATCCCAAAACTAGGCCGAACAACATTCCCAATCCCCATGGGATGGAAACTAGTACTCAGGAATAAAAGGAACACAGTTGGAAACCGTATTTCCCCTGGATGACTACCATGACCCATCCATGAAATATGACGGTAAACAAAATATGGTTTGATTCGGCTGATATATGTATATATGAAATTATATTAATGAAATAATGACTATAGAAGATACCATAAACTACATCATAACATCATACAATAAAATTCCATATGAAGACATAAACATGGTATCTCAATTCATTGTACAAAATCCAAAAAAGTATTGAGACCAAATTAGAAGTATAAAAACATCCAAAATGTTAAAAATTTATGAAAATACATATTCACATCTAACTCGATGAGACCTAGTATAAGGCCCCAACCTTAAAACTTACTTAATCTTGATTTATTACAAGATTACACATTGAGGAACTTTTCAGGTTTAGAGTTTTAGAGAATTAGATCATAAAACTTGCATTACATTCCACATTTAAACAAAGTGGTTACATAAAAGATAGTATTCTTTTTTCCCATCAACGGAAACATATTTAAAATAAAACATGGATTCTTTATTGACACTTCCTTGACACTATCATCATATCTTGTACCCTTCCCTTGACCTGTGAAAAACATTTCAAAAACCTGGGATGAGAAAAAAAGCTCAGTAAGGGATAAAAAAATATGGAAAGGAAACATTAGTACATGTATACATAAGAATGAAATCATACTTTACCCATAAAACATAAGCACTTTAACATACCTCATAAAATCATGAATAAATCATAGAAATAACAAGACATAAAGGTAACTTGAGGCATTCATAACATTCTTACGTAGGGAGTAACCCTCTTGGTTACGTTTGGAATACCCATCACAGTATATTCCCTAAATCTCTTCGGAGAAACCTTAATGTTTAACCCCTTCGCATTACCCAATGCATTGGAGAGCTATATCGGGCTCACCGCCCTTAGTTTATCATGGATCCACCATCTTCATAATGTTTCCCAGGAACCATAACATAATCGTATCACATAAAACATGCATAAAGGAAACATAACATTTCCATTTTCAATCACAAGATATCAATACAACACATTGATATAAAGACATTATGAAAACCATTTTCAATACCAAAATAAAAGAGAAGTAAAACATGGTATTTATTTTTCTTTTAAAAATGTATGGCTTGTAGAGGAATCCGAAACTCAAATAATGGTCACGGCGGCAGAGAAGTCGTTGTTTCCGCATACGTACGACAAAAACATTACCTTTTGTCGTTTAGTAAAATGCTTTGTATAAAAAAGATTCCTTTAAGATAAACATAAAAGTCAAAGGGGTTTATACACCGTATAAAATAATGTTGTGTATAAAACAAAATATGCCTCAATGAAAGGAGATTGAGACGAAGTCCCATACAAAGACGGTATCCTTGGATTAAAGATAAATCAATTTCATAATTATGTGTGAAAAACTAATACACCAATATAAGTGGATATTAAGTGTAAAACAATAAGAAGTTATTCAAACATATTCATATAATTACATATTCAAGGAGTACAAGCTTATCCCAAAGAATCAAAATTGGGTTAAGAAGTTCCCTTGCAAAAATTTGACTGCCTAATGGCGTCACTACAAAATTCTGAAAATGAGTTGATGAGAGATAAAAAGGGTATCTCATCACTTGGACATAAAATTTAAATCACTAAAGATATAGAAGAACATATCCAAACATAATGTTATGTGAATTAAAAGACATAACAGAAGAAGTCTTTTAAAAAGAGGAGGGTGAAAGATTCCCTTACCGACATGGGTATCGTTCGAAACATACACCCCGTGAAAGAAGGACAATAGAACATTGATGTAAATACTCATAAATGAAAGTATATTACACAATGAGTAAAATAATGGGTAGTACATACACCAATCAAAGGAAATTGTGGCAAATTTAGCATAAATCTCACGGGAATAAAAGTGAGATGAAAAATCCCTTATGAAAACTCGGCAGCCTAACGACGCCACTTAAAACGTACAAAAATGGATTGATGAGATCAAATAGGGTCTCTAATCATATTAAACTAAAATGTACATCAATATGGATATAAAATAACATCCCCCATCATAAAATAGGAGCTTAAAAGAAGTGACATAAAGGAGATTACTTAAAAAGAAAGAGAGAGGTTAGATCTCTTACGAAAATTCGGCAGCCTAACTGCGCCACTCAAAACTTCCAAAATGGATTGATGAGAGAGAATAGGGTCTCTCATCATATGAACATAAAAATTACAGTACGAGTAAAATAAAATAAAATCCCAATCACAAGAAATATGAGCTTAAAAGGAATGACATAAAAGAGTGTACTTATAAATAAAGAGAGGAGTAGGATCCCTTACCTCAGGTCCGACTTGACTCGATCATTCTTTAACGTACTGAATAATAAACTTGAGTTAATTTCTACATGATTAAGAACCTTTTTCAAGTTCATTATTCCTTTTATATCACTTATTTCCGTGTTATAATCATTATGTAACCATTTAAGTTAATAATGTTTGTTTTGTCAATATTTGGTTCTTAAGTCGAAAGTGGACTTCTTACAATTACATGTTGTTCGTGTGGTAAACAGTTCATTATATCCAGAATGATATTAATGATTTGGATATCATATATATCATATATATCCCGAATATACATGTATTTATAATATTACATAATCATTTAGAGGTAAGAAATGAAATGCACCGTTTATGGAGATGGTAAGTCGTACGTACGCATGAACGCTACTTTCATTTCTATGTCATATTAATGCAATTAAAACTAAATGAGAGGTATTTATATTTTAATTCCAGAATCATATTCATAATTTATATGTAACATAAATCATATATAATAAATTTAAATACATCCTTTATACCTCCCACATATGGCATTAACGAATCAAATCACTTTGAGGGGGCGGTAGTCTACACTTCCTAAAATGAAAGTATCGTGTTTACCCACAATGGAAACCATAAAGGTATGCCACAAAAGAAAAATACAGAATCTTAATTAAAATATAAACACACTATATATCATATATAAATATAGTGACATCTTAATGACCACCTTTTAAGGTGTTATATGAGTGTTGAACAATCATCATTTCGTGAGGCAGAAATTCACCATCCACAGAAGCATTATATTTTTTAACCATTTTATGTATGTGTGTGTAATTGTAGCTCTAATTATTCTTATAACAACATACTAGTATATTGAAGATACTTTATTTGTTACAAAATAAATGAATAAAAATAGTTTAGGGGGTTGGAGAAGCAAAATGAAACAAAAGAACACAAGTGAAGACATTTACTTAAAATCGGGTAACTCTTTTTGATTTGAGCTCAAAGGCTTCTGTGGGAAGACTTCTGCCCAAAGTGAGGCTTCTAGGAGTAATAGTGGGTTTTGTAGAGGCCAAATGAGCTGGGTATGGCCGAGCCAAAGGTTTTGGAAGTGTGGGTAAGGAGGTAGAGGTGGGGGCCTTTTATAAGAGGAGAGGAGGGGCACTCTTGGAAAGTAAAGAAATAATACTTTATTTGAAAATGAGTTTCGGATTTAAAAGGTCCCACATTGATATAATTCAAAGATAAGGTGATAAGTGTTCGAAATATACCCATCCAATAGGTTTTTGACAATTGTAGGGTTTAGTTTTTACATTATCTTTTCATTTTATTTAAATCGTTAAATAATGAGGTAATCACTGCATCATCATGATGTCATAAATCATTTAATTTATTTAATGTCTAAAAATTATAAAAAAATACCATGATGTAGAAAATCGTTTTAGGTTTCTAATGAATATTTATAGTAAAACATATGACTTTTATTACCCCATTTAAAAATTGTTTTAGTGAAACATCTCATGCTTGTGACCTTTTTATTTTAACTTTGAATAAAATGTTATTTATGTCATTTTCCAACGAAAGTGGCTCCATGGGGTCCCCAAGTTGACACATGGATTGTCTTGGTCGGAAATGACACATCCAATGAGGATAGGACATGTGTCTAGGTCATTTCACATTATCAAAACATTTTTTTTACCTTAAATTACACTAATTACCTCTAATCGCGATTAAGAACATAAAAGTTACTATTCCCCAAAAAAAATATTTTAATCCCATTCAACCACATTTTACTTCATAATGAAAACCATGTATGTCAGATTTTTGAAATTCAAAATAAAGAGGTGGCAAAGTTTCATTTAAATGAAAAATCAGTTTCTTTAACTACCACTTAGTGGTTTCACTATTCATCAAAAATTGAAGTTCTTCAAAAAAATAGCAAAACTTCACCCTAAGATATATTTGATATTCTGGATTCAAAAATGATTTCTATTTTAAAAAATTCAAAACAAATAAGTTTCATTAATTAATTTAATAATTAATTCCAGCTGTTAGAGGAAATAACGTGTTTTTATGAAACAATAAGTATCAAAAGATTGAGACTAGTTTAAGTCCGATTTCAAAGTGAAATTAATTCCAAAGACCACAATTGGATTAAATGGTAAAAATATATTCTAATTGAACTTTAAAACCAATTCAAAATATAATCTATTTATATAAATAAATTAGTTTAAAAAGTGGTTTTGAATAAAAATACAACATTTTTCACTATTCATTAAAAAATGAACTTTATCGGAAAAATACCAAAAATTTACACAAAGTAAATTTTGATGTCCCGATTATAAAGAAGAATTTTATTTTGTAAAATATAACACATAAAATTGTCAAAAAGTTGATTTAAAAGAGGTTCGCCATCAAAAGGCGGTTAATCGACCTTTTAATGAATATTAGAATGTTTACGCTTAAAATTGGATTTATTCGCATTTTTAATCCTCTATCATTTATTGTAAAGTGTAAAAATATTTGACAAGAATATATAATCATTTTTTAGTTGGTTCTGTTCATTCCTGCCATTACAACGGCTATGCGTTAACTACCATTTAAAATAATATTATTTTATTATTAGAGTGCAACGTAAGATTCCCAAGAAACTCGTTGTTGCATATTGGGTACGCCATCGAGCATAGCGTCTATTTTAAAGTAAAATTAATATTTTATTCAAAAATATGGATAAATATAAAAATGTCATATTATTTATTTACCTGGGGTGTTACATCCTTCCCCCCTTTTGGGAATTGTGTCCTCGCAATTTTAATATTGGTCTCAGAAACATCCTTGAAAGTCCCACATCGGAACAAGAGTCGGTAAAAAAATCACTTTAAAATAAAGAATGAGAAGTACCGAGGTCACCCGAGTTAACCCATACTAGGATTCCATGTAGGAAAACATGGACATGGAGGAGAAAACATAGGGTCATGTTCTGATAGAGAGTGATAGAAAACATGTTTAGGAGAAAGTTAACCACAAGAAAATCAGAAACTTGTGATGGGTTAAACGGTATTCGATTCCCCAGTAGGAAAAGTTAATAGAAATTTTTTTTGTTTTTTTATTGAGGAATTTATTCATAAGGAAACATAATTACTTATCATGTTGACTTTCAACCTTTATTAGATTTCTTACACAAACTCATATTTTCTCCAAAAGACGAGCATTTAGGAAGACTTGTTCACTATAATAAACTTCTAGAGAATCACCTAATACACAAAAGAGAACTATATACTTCCCAGGTATTTAGACTTTAACCAAAAACAAAACCAAAATGGTTAGTACAAGATCAGATAATCCAGAAAAGGATAACCCTTTATAAAAAGAAAATCTATTCTTAATCTCCAAAATTTGTCCAACAAAACCCAAAGTTCAACGAGGACCATTTGATAAACAATTTGTCCATAAAATTATTCAAAGAAAACCAAACTAAGATTGAAAACCAAATATTTGAAGGATTTAGTCACATAGTCTTCCAAGGTACAAATTAACTTTTATCTCCAAATAACATCAATTGCTTTTAAATTCTCATATTGAAAAGTAAATAACCTAATCACATATCCTCGATGATAGGTTAATCATTTCCATAGATAACCCAAAATAAACATACTATTGATTCCTAAAATCATCTAACTAAAAAGAATTAGGCAAACTAACCAGGGACTTCACGTAGTCTAGTGGTAGGAGATAAATACCAGTCACACTTTGGTTGTGGGTTCGATTCCTGCTGCTTTGTCCGACACGACGGGTTGTCACATGGTATGCATGTTGTCCTTTTTCCAAAACTATATAATTCTTAAAACATTCCCCAAAAAGATATAAAATCTTCAAAAATTATCATAAAAAATTTTATCCTCAAGTTTATCTCATGCCTTTAATTTTCCATCATAACATATAATAACCCATAATTACCTCAAAAGTAAGGATCATATAAACTCTAATGGTTAACTTTATAATTATTACCTGATGTTCCACAACGATTGGTCATCTCGTACATGATGTGTTACAGATCATACCAAGGTTCAAGTGGTTGATCATGAATCCTTGACAGTTGGTTTAGAACAACCACGAGTTTCCTCATTGAATCCCCCATTTTATCTAGTATCTTAACCAGAGAACCACCACAGTTTCCTTCAAACCTCTTGTCTCTTTGGTGCCTGCTAGATCCATCCATTCACTAAAAACAAAAATGTCAGTGTGAGTATATCAACAAAACCATCATGTACTAATGAAGAAGGTAAACACTAAGATATACTTACTCATTCACTTTATCTAAAACTAGGGCTCTTTCTAAAATACTAACCATTATGGTAATATCACTTGTGCTTAGAGAATACCCTAACCTCTAAAGTTATCTAAACTAACCTTTGATACCAACTATAAGGCCCCAACCTTAAACATTACTTAATCTTGAGTTACTACAAGATTACACATTGAGGATCTTTTCAGGTTTAGTGTTTTAGATAATTAGATCATAAAACTTGCATTACATTCCACATTTAAACAATGTGGTTACATAAAAGATGGTATTCATTTTTCCCATCAACGGAATCATTTTTAAAATAAAACATGGATTCTTTCTTGACACTTCCTTAACACTATCATCATATCCTGTACCCTTCTCTTGACCTGTGAAAAACATTTCAATAACATGGGATGAGCATAAAAAGCTCAGTAAGGGATATAAAAATATGGAAAGGAAACATGAGTACATGTATAAATAAGAATGAAATCATACTTTACCCATAAAACATAATCACTTTAACATACCTCATAAAATCATGAATAAATAATAGAAATCATAAGACATAAAGGTAACTTGAGGCATTCATAAGATTCTTACGTAGGGAGTAACCCTCTTGGTTACGTTTGGAATACCCATCACAGTATATTCCCTAAATCTCTTCGGAGAAACCTTAACGTTTAACCCGTTCGCGTTACCCAATGAATTGGAGAGCTATATCAGGCTCACCCACCCTTAGTTTATCACGAAACCACCTGTCTTCATAATAATTCCCAAGAACCATAACATAATCGTATCACATAAAACATGCATAAATGAAACATAAAATTTCCACTTTTCAATCAAAAGATATCAATACAACACATTGATATAAAAAAATTATGAAAACCATTTTCAATACCAAAATAAAAGAAAAGTAAAACATGGTATTTATTTTTCTTTTAAAAAAAGGTATGACTTGTAGAGGAAGCCGAAACTCAAATAATGGTCACGGCGGTGGAGAAGTCGTTGTCACCGCATATGCACGACAAAAACATTCCCTTTTGTTGTTTAGTAAAACGCTTTCTATAAAAAATATTCCTTTTGGATAAATGTAAAAGTCAAAGGGGTTTATACACCGTATAAAAGAAGGTTGTGTGTAAAACAAAATATGTCTCAATGAAAGGTGATTGAGACGAAGTCCCAAACAAAGACTGTATCCTTGGATTAAAGATAAATCAATTACATAATTATGTGTGACAAACTAATACACCAATATAAGTGGATATTAAGTGTAAAACAATCAGATGTTATTCACACATATTCATAGAATGACATATTCAAGGAGTAAAAGCTTATCCCCAGGAATCAAAATTGGATTAAGAAGTTCCTTTGCAAAAATTTAAAAGCCTAACGGCGTCAGTACAAAATTCAGAAAATGAGTTGATGAGAGATAAAAAGGGTATCTCATCACTTGGAAATAAAATTTAAATCACTAAAGATGTAGAAGAACATATCCCAAACTAAGTTTATGTGAATTAAAAGACATAAAAAAAGAAGTCTTTTAAAAAGAGGAGGGTGAATGATTCCCTTACCGACATGGGTATCTTTCGAAATATACACCCCGTGAAAGAAGGACAATAAGACATTGATGTAAATACTCATAAATGAACATATATTAAACAATGTGTAAAATAATGGGCAGTACATACACCACTCAAAGGAAATTTTGGAAAATGTAGCATAAATATCACGGGAATAAAAGAGAGATGAAAAATACCTTACGAAAACGTGGCAGCCTAACGACGCCACATAAAACTTACAAAAATGGATTGATGAGATAAAATAGGTTCTCTCATCATATTACAATAAAATTTACAGAAAGAGGCATATAAAATAACATCCCCCCATCATAACAAAGAGGAGCTTAAAATAAGTGACATAAAGGAGAGTACTTAAAAAGAAAGAGAGAGGTTAAATCTCTTACGAAAATTCAACAGCCTAACGGCGCCACTCAAAACTTCCAAAATGGATTGATGAGAGAGAATAGGGTCTCTCATAATATGAACATAAAAATTACAGTAAGAGTAATATATAAGAACATCCCAGTCACAAGAAATATGAGCATAAAAGGAATGACATTAAAGAGTGTACTTAAAAAAGAAAGAGAGGAGTAGGATCCCTTACCTCAGTTCCGACATGACTCCTTCATTATTTAACGTCCTGAATAATAAACTTGAGTTAATTTATACTTTCTTAATATCCTTTTTAAAGTTAATTATTCCTTTTATATCACTTATTTCCATGTTATAAACATTATGTAATCATTTAAGTTAATAATGTTTGTTTTGTCGTTATTTGGTTCTTAAGTCAAAAGTGGACTTCTTACAATTACATGTTATTCATGTGGTCAAAGGATCATTATATATAGAATGATATTCATGATTTGGATATCATATATATCATATATATCCAGAATATACATGAATTTATAATATTACATAATCATTTAGAGAGAAGAAATGAAATGCACCGTTAATGGAGACGGTAAGCCGTACGTACGCATGAACACTACTTTCATTTCTATGTCATATTAATGGAATTAAAACTAAATGAAATGTATGTATATTTTAATTCCAGAATTATATTAATCATTTATATGTAACATAAAGCATATATTATAACTTTAAATACATCTTTTATACCTCCCACATATGGCAATAACGAATCAAATCTCTTTGAGGGGGCGGTAGTCCGCACTTCCTAAAAAAGAAATTATGGTGTTTAGCCACAATGGAAACCATAAAGGTATGCCACAAAAGAAAAATACATAAGCTTAAGTAAAGGATAAACATATTATATATCATATATAAATATAGTGACATCTTAATGGACACCTTTTAAGGTGTTATATGAGTGTTGAACAATCATCGTTTCGTGAGGCAGAAATTCGCTATCCACAGAAGCAGTATGTTCTTTAACCATTTGATGAAGGTGTGTGTAATTTTAGCTCGAATGCTTCTTATAAAAACATACTATTATATTTAGGATACGGTATTTGTTACAAAAGAAATGAATAAAAAGAGTTTAGGGGGTTGGAGAAGCAAAATGAAACAAAAGAACACAAGTGAAAACATTACCTTA
This sequence comes from Viscum album, assembly GCA_963277665.1. Taxonomy (NCBI): domain Eukaryota; kingdom Viridiplantae; phylum Streptophyta; class Magnoliopsida; order Santalales; family Viscaceae; genus Viscum; species Viscum album. Next base: position 677,450,324 of record OY728123.1, read on the forward strand.
AAATCGGGTAACTCTTTTTAATTTGAGCTCAAAGGCTTCCATGGGAAGTCTTCTGGACAAATTGAGGCTTCTAGGAGTAATAGAGGGATGTGGAGAGGAAAAATGAGAAGGTGTGGCCGATCAAAAGGCTTTGGAAGTGTGGGTATGGAGGTAGAGGAGGGGGCCTTTTATAAGAGGAGAGGAGGGGCACTCTTGGAAAGTAAAGAAATGTTACCTTATTTGAAAATGAGTTTTGGATTTAAAAGGTCCCACATTGATATAATTCGAGGATAAGGTGATAAAGGTTCGATATAAACCCATAAAATAGGTTTTTGACAAGTGTAGGTTTTATTTTTTACATTATCTTTTCATTTCATTAAAATCGTTAAATAATAAGGTAATCGCTGCATCATCATGATGTCATAATTAATTTAATGTATTTAATGTCTAAAAATTATAAAAAAATTATCATGATATAGGAAATATTTTAATATTTCTAATGAATAGTTATAGTCAAACATATGACTTTTATAACCACATTTAAAAATTGTTTTAGTGAAACATCTCATGCTTGTGACATTTTTATTTTAACTTTAAATGAAAAGTTTTTTATGTCATTTTCCAACCAAAGTGTCTCCATGGGGTCCCCAAGTTGACCCATGGATTTTCTTGGTCTTCCATGATATATAAAATGAGGGTAGGACATGTTTCTAGGTCATTTAACATTATTAAAACATTATTTTTACCTTAAATTACACTAATTACCTCTAATCGTGATTAAGAACATAAGAGTTACTATTCACCAAAAAATAATTTTAATCCCATTGAACCACATTTTACTTCCTAATGAAAACCATTTATGTTGGATTTTCGATATTCAAAACACAGAGGTGGAAAAGTTTCATTTAAACGAAAAATCAGTTTCTTTAACTACCACTTAGTGGTTTCACTATTCATCAAAAATTGAAGTTCTTTCGAAAAATACCAAAACGTCACCCTAAGCTATATTTGATATTCCGAATTAAAAAAATGAAGTCTATTTTACAAAATTCAAAACATATAATTTGCATTAATTAATTTAATAATTAATTCCCGCTGTCAGAGCAAATAGCTTGTTTTTATGAAACAATATGTATCAAAAGATTGACACTAGTTTAAGTCCGATTTCAAAGTGAAATTAATTCCAATGACCACCATTGGATTAAATGGTAAAAATATATTCTAATTTAACTTTAAAACCAATTAAAAATATAATATAATCATATAAATAAATTAGATTAAAAAGTGGTTTTGAATTAAAATACAACATTTTTCACTATTCATTAAAAATGAACTTTATCGGAAAAATTCCAAAAATTTACACAAAGTAAATTTTGATGTCCCTATTCTAAAGAAGAATTTTATTTTGTCAAATATAACACATAAAATTTTCAAAAAGTGGATTTAAAAGAGGTTCGCCATCAAAATGCAGTTAATCGACCTTTTAATGAATATTGCAATGTTTACGCTTAAAATTGGATTCATTCACATTTTTAATCCTCTAACATTTATTGTAAAGAGTAAAAATATTTGAAAAATTTATATAATCATTTTTTAGTTAGTTCTGTTCATTCCCACCATTACATCGGCTAGGCATTAACTACCATTTAAAATAATATTATTTTATTATTAGAGTGAAACTTAAGATTCCCAAGAAACTCTTTGTTGCGTATTGGGTACGCCATCGAACACAGTGCCCCCTTTAAAGTAATATTAATATTTTATTCACAAATATGGATAAATATAAAAATGTAATATTCTTTATTTACCTGGGGTGTTACACCTAGTCTCATACCCCAAAACAATAAAAGAAGATAATCGTGATGATCCACCTATGTACATGGTTCACTTACCTTTATGTATGTCCTACAAAACAAATTCTACATATATCTAAAGGAATATGCATGGTTTGAGACACAAATCCCAGTAGGATACCACCCATAAAATATTTAATTAATTTAAACTGCACAAAAAAAATTGGTATGAAAAATAATTTTACAAAACTATATGATTTGAAAACATTATGTTTAAAACCAATCCTTTGATGTCCCACTGGTTTCATTTTAAAATAAAAAAGGTTTTTAAAAAAAATTTATCTAGATGTATCATGAAAGTAAAATAATATCTAAATGGCACAACATGACCAATATAATCAATAAGGAAAAATATGGATTTGTATATAAATCATAATCATATATCCAAAAAATGGGAATGGAAATTACACATTATATCATATTAAAAAAAGGAACTTACATAATTCATGAAATCATATAAAAAAATATAAAATAAGTAATATGAACTAACATATCTAACCATAAGGGTATACTGTGACTGCATTAAAAACATAGTTTTTTAGTTGGGTAATAAAAGTGGAAGCTCTCTCAGTCTTCCCTAGGCCCACCACCATAGAGCGCTCTAAATCCCCTCATAAACATGTGGAAGCTCTCTAAATAGTCATACTGAAGCCTCTCACGGTCCTTTTAACAACACATACTCACACCATGATCATATAATGTTGTATTAGATGCTAAAAAAATTTTCACCCCATTTTATATACATAGAAATTTATTTTACAATCCATTTTTATAATAAAACTTTCACAATTTTCTAAAACACCTTCCTCAAGGTAAAAAAATTCGTAAAACCTTTTTATAAATCCATTTCAAAACCACATAATTACATTGATCCATTTAATCAAACACTTGTAGTGAACTTGGGCCACCTCCATTTGGATAAACAAAGTTTAACATCTAATTAATTATATAAAACTATTGATCACATTATATATAGATAAATAGACAATCATAAACTATTTAAATGGTAATTTAACATGTATAAAATAGAGGTTATTAAGAATTCAAAGGTAAGAAATTGAAAATTCCATTAAATAGAGCAACATACCTAGAGAATAGTTCTAAACTCATCAACTCTAACGAAAAACACCCTTTATAATAATAAGAATACCTCACACACATAAACCATAAAGATAAAACCATAACCCCCCTAATTAATATACCTATATTTAGAAACATCATCACTTAGGGTTTCCACATCAATTAATGATGGAAGAACATGAAAAGAAAATGGGGTAAGGTAGAGATCTCATAAGTATTGAAACTTCCACAAGCCGGAAAACCATAATTCCATGGATAATTCAGAAAATGTAGAGGGGAGAATGTCAGATTTCAAGGTAAGGGGATGTATATGAAATGAGAAAGAAAAAGAGGCAGAGTGGGTTAAAAATCCAACAAGGGATTTTTGGTAAATGCTAAAATTTTAATTATATAGAAAACTCACACAGTTAGGTTGTATGTTTAAACAATATCATGTTCTAATCACATGGTTGCATCTCTCTCTCCAACGCTAAGCTACACAGTTACCCCTACACCTTGAATGATTTTAAAATACATGATCAAATCATGAAAAAGAACATTATCCCACCAAACAGTCCCCCTCACATGAGTAGCGAGGTGGTTAGAAAAACTATGTGCCAACTATACATTGGGATATATTTTACCATATAAATAAATTTTCATCCCCAAACACTATGAAAAGAAAAAATGAAACAAAAGATAAATAAAATACACAAATAGATACATTAGTGACCTGACATGAATCACAACATGCAAAAATAACGTCTCTACAACAATATGAACCAGACTAGAAACTCCCCTAAATCCCTTACCAAATATATTTTCTTTAACAAGAATAGATTTTCTAGGATTTACAGAAACCTGAGGATCCCATATGGACTCATATAATCCATCACATGACACTTTCCTTTCATACCTAGAAGTAATATAATGATCCTGGGATAAGAACCCAGGTCTGGCTAGAAGATCAATATTATATCCCATATATTATCCTTGATATTTCTTTATCCTTCCTCATATACACTACATATTATCTTGAAAATTAGATATATTCTTACTATGAGAACAAAACCATACCCATTTTAAAGATGAATTATGTTAAATTTTATTTTCATAATATCCAGCCTTCGAAGTTCCCAGTTGATACTTTATAGAGTTATGATGTCTTTCAGTCCTTTTTAGGAATTCATTACCATAATGACCCCATTGTAGAAAAATTTACACAATAAATGTTTCTTGGGAATTGATTTATTAATTAACCGATGGAATTTAATTGTACATTTAAATTTAGAATATTTTCAAAATCATTTTTTCAAAATAATAATATTTTTATCATTATAAAAATGACTAATTTAATCACTGTTCCACCCATGTTTTCCACTACCAACATCATAGAATAATGTCAAAAAATATATCTATTTCATTATAGATTAAAAAATGAACTCCAATAGTAATAGCTATATCATTATGATTTTTTTGGGTCCTAATGTACTTAATTAAATAAATGAATTTTAACATATATTTTTGTTGATAATATATTAATAGAAATAGGATTTAAATCTTAATTCTATATATGTATTTACTCTAATCCTATATTTAGGTATAATGATAAAAATCTCCATTGTAAAACCCCAAGAAATTTTAAAATGGCAACATCATGTTTGGTATAAAGCATGCCAAAAAAACACCAAAAATAGAAGAGAATTTTATATCACGAGACTTAATTATACAACTATTTTGTAATTATATTAATTATATTTTATTGTTTTTTATAAACACAACACTAGGTTTAAATGAAAATGATACTCTATTAACATATTATTTCTTAACATTGACAAGTATAACTTAGTCGTTAAGACAGTCAGCGTGAATAATAATATCTAAATTCCGAAAATTTTATTTTTTAAACCTGTATAAAATATATTCAATGATTTTATATGGATTAGAAATAAAATAAAAATCATTTAAAGAAAAATCAATGTTTTCTAAAAAACTGTATATTTTTAATGGGCATTTTAGTTATGCTTTTTGTAGAATATTTATAATTATTTTTTTACCACATTTAGATAATCTATTTGAAAAAAAATAATTTATAAAAATTGAATATAAAAATAATATTAGTGTGATGTATTGGAATTTTTCTAAAATGATTCATTTCTAGATGAAATAGTAAATAATAACCCTTTTTTTAAATTATTAAAACAGAGAAAGGGGAAAATCCATATGAAAAACATAAGAAGATTCCTATGATCGTCCGAAATATTAGAGCTTGATTGAATCCCCGTGAACTAAATCCATCCCCTAAAATGTAAAATAACACATATTAAAGAAACATGTAATTGAAATACCTGGAAAGGCCCTAGATGCACGAAAAAAAATCTATTTATTAGCCTCCCACAAAATATGAAGGAATTCCATATGATTATTGATGGAATTCCTACACATAAGGAAAGAGTACGAAAATATCCAATGAATGCTACAATATCCAAATATAAAGGTCTAGATAATATTGAATTCCATCTCCACTGCATTCAAAACAATGTTGAGCTGGTTATATATCTCCAAGCCTATGAGATGCGCCATCGCCTTGATATTGATAGAATTTCAGAGATCAAAATGGGTTGAAATGAGAGGATAACACTAAACCTGGTATCCTGAAAAACCCCACCACACTACATGTTTTCCATACATCACGATATTTTTGAGTTTATCTTGTGGCCCTAGATATGAGGACGCCCGTAACTCCAATGTCCGTGGAGGCCATGTCGAATAGAATAGGGAAGAGTCTCATTATAAATGATTCTCTTAAGGAACTATTAACTTCTCAAGTGGCTGGAGGCCTAGGAATTATCCAGAAACATTCCGCTAACTCTAAATATGATATCTAGAAACATTCATGAGATACCTTCATACTGATTAGTGTTCCTCTCTTTACAAATACACTAGTAACCCATCACAAAAATCAATGCTCTCTCCGTGCACTCAGAAGAGTTATACTTCACCCAATGGAACCATAGGGATAAGAAGGGACCACATGAAGGTATATGATAGGATAAACTAGTGATGTTTCCATAGATAAGCCAAATCACCCGATCCAAGTCACATTCCAAGAATAGGTTATTCGAGGACTGTTCACAATGAGTTACAAAATAAAGAGACAATGAGGCCATTCAAATTCAAATGCTCTTTTTGTGATTATCATTGGATGCCACATTATTTTGGAAGTGACAAATAATAAAATTTATCTTAGTAGTGATCAAATTAAACCATTTGGTAGAATATATACTATCCCGCTTGGTTGGAGGATATTTAATCCAATAATGGTTTTTCTATGAAAAAATATAGTTGTTGAGAAAGAAAAAAAATGCATTTATAATCCTCATTATTTATCTCAATGAGATCGAAAAGGCCGAATTTTTTTCATTTAGAATAGCCTTAGTAAAAATCAGGTACCACATAGCTTTCCTGAATCTTATGTTTGTGGTCAGGCACTCTGGGAACCCCAACAAAACACGAGGCCACTTTTGATGCAAAAAACTTATGTCACCTCTACCAATGATCCATTGGGTGTATCTTTAGTGAAATTTAATATGTGGTTGGATGAGAAAAATTTACACCTTATCATATTAAAAAATAGAACCTATGTTCATTTGGATTCTTTTGGAAAGTGAATTAATTTTTCATTTTTTATTCAATTAAAAATTTTCCATGTAATTTACTAGTGGGTTCCCCTCCCCCACTTTCGAAAGGGCACTACATCCACTAATTTAATCACACCCCTCATGCCCCATGGCTCAACAAACCCAAGAAAAAGTAGCTCCAAAAAATTCTTAGGAATATTCTAGAAATTATACAACTCTGAAAATACCATCCATATGGTCTTTATTAAGAGATCCAAAGGAGGTTTCACTTAGAGATGGTAATTATACTAACAATTATACATAATTTTATATCTTAATTTTCCACCTTAAATTATGTATTTACACTTATTGTATAATAATAAATGTATTTAAAATATAATGTTATTTTAATATGTTATTTCTTAATATTTATCCTTATCCACATCCATCAAATGGGAAATTGAATTGTTAATTGTGAGTACAGTGGACTACCACCCCACTGTCTGATGTAGTTTGTTTTCTATAACAACCTTTCAAGGTTGGAAATAATGATGTATTTACCAAATGTATAAGAAAATTATTAGGTCATTTTACTTATGCAATTTTTATATTGTATATATATTTTTATGTTCCATTCCATTTCAAATATGATAATGTCACTCATGTTGATACTGTATTACCACATGCCAAATATATTTGATTTTTTTCACTTACGCATTAAATGGAATGTAATAAGGGTAAAATAAGTGAATATTTCTAATATATATGAGATTATATTGATTATATAAAATTAATATATCAATATATTACAAATACATTAACTCATTAATGGAATTATATCATATCTTGTGTCTATGTACGACCTACCGTCTCCATGAAGCGATGAAATTCATTTTCTATGTCCAATGTTCATAAATGGTTCTAAATGTGTATATACTATGTAAATATAAAATTTATAAATTTTCATATAACTATTTCTAAGTTAATTATATATATCCTATACACAGGAACAAATAAATTCATGATAAAAAGTTCCTTAGAAAATAAGGCAACTAACACCCACAATAATGAAAACAATGAAATATGATTAAGAACTCGTGGTAAAATGTTATAAGAGAATCATATATGATATTATAAATTTGGTTTTGGTTCTGTTATAAATTAATAATATTTATAAAACCATTTTATAATAAGTACATACATGTATGATGGAAGTTAGACCAAAGGTAAGGGCTTCTCATCTGACTTTAACTTTCCTGTGACATAAGACATATTCACCGCTTATTTCATTTGTGTGGTTTATATGATTCCAATTTGATATGATATTTCATTAATATATTTTTCTTTATGGTATTTAATTTTAAATTTTGTGTTACTTATTTTATGGGTCTTATGATCCCATAGTTACTAAAGTGGAAAGGGCTTATTTCACAATCCCATTATTATTTGAAAATGTTTATATTTACATCTCACATAGGGTAATTATGTGATATTTCAATATTAAAATAAATCTATTCAATTCCACTATTTTATTAGAAATATTTATGAAGTGATATTATCATTTTTACTCTCTTTTTTGCATAAAATAATCGTGGATGATTTTTTAATGAAATCTAACATTATTTCTCTCTTCGATCAGAAATCCATTTTTCTTCATAACCAATTATTTATAAAAATTGTTTAAAAATTGGTTTAACTATTTATAATGCTTTATTAAATAATTTTTACCCATTATTCTTTTTAAAAAATGTTTTTAAATGAATAATTTGGTTGTTTTCAAAATAATGCTTGTTTGGATTTTACCAAAAATGTTAAATGGATCCTTATTTTAACATTTACAAAATGATGAAAATTTTACACCATCGTGAACATTCAATGAATTGATGATAATTTAATATTATTTAAAAGATTATTTTTTTGTGAATGTTATTTTAAAAATATTCTTTTATTTTCATTTAATGAAAATTGTGATTTTCAAAATCAAAATATATCTTTTCTCAAAATTGATTTTAAGGATATTTTCATGTTTTTTTTAAATAAACAACATCAACCCTCTATTTTACATATGATCCAATTCGGATATACTGTATTGAATGCATACTTATAATTTATCTAGATCATTTTTTCTACTTGAATTATGATGTACAATTTTATTACAATTCACTATTTTACTCTGGATGATTTATGATTATGTTTATTGATTGCGGTATGTATTGACATTTAATTGTTATCATTTTAATATGAATGTTTATGCTGATTATATTTAATCCCTTTCATATGTGTAATTCATTGAAAATACTAATTGATGGTGGGATCCTGCAATATCCCATTGATTCATTAGTAGGTCTCATGAGAGATAATAGATTGGTATTTCGCCAAGGCATGCCCATTTATTTATATTTCTTAGAACAAGGCCACAAAAACAATTTTTCAAGGTACAAAATTATTCATTCCAACATCCAAAATTTATTTATTGATATTCCATGTGATTATTAAATTATATAGAATATCTAGGGATATGTTTTCAAGCTCATGAGATTATTTATATTTTACTATTTTATTATCATTTATTCAATCTATATTTTTCTCAATTTATTGAACAAATGAAACGTATTTTAATTATTTACCTTACCATACCAATTATTTATTATTTATTCACAACTACCAATGTAATATTATTCTTATTAATCTTATGTTATCACCAATTACAAATGTTTAATCTTCCCTTGGATACTAGGATGGTTTGGTGATTTATATATAAGGATACAGTTTGTGGAAAAAATGTTTTTCTCAAAGAAAATAATTTTTGGATTTTATGTTTTCAATTGTAGTAAGAAACTAATGTTTTTATCGTGTTTTTGAAGACTAATGTACTATTTATTCCTTTAAAACGTGACTCCATATATCTTATTACAATGCAATAAAGTATATACCATCATCGGGTTATTGGGATCAAGGTCCTTATAGTTGGTATAATTAGAAGTTTTGAAGAAATAATGGGAACCTGATTTAGTTAAATATAGAATAGGGAACTTTACCATATGATATACATTGAAGATTTGTATAGAAGATCATCATTTGGTTTTGGTAAGGAATTTATTATGTGGCTTTTTCCAGAACAGTCATCAACATTTGAATATTAAAAGTGTACATGGTTCTAGAATCGATATACCTTGGGGATTTAACTACAAAAGGGTACATTAGGATGGGCCTAATCATCACTTAGAGCTTGAAAATGGGTCTTACTGGGACATAGATCAACAATTAGGGGTGATATTCATAAGATATTTTTATATATCATAATAAGGGATTTAAATATAAATATATCCCCAAATAAAACATGTTAACTATTATGAGATTAGTTAGGCATAAATTTTATTTTTTATGTTTTGTGTTTCCCTATATTTTGGATTATAAATTATTTTTCATAATTTTATGATATAATGCAATGTTTTAAATATTTTTGAAATATATCCTAATGGAAGGAATGAAAACCACATTAATGTACATACCCCATGTTGGGATTTCCCCCCATAGCAATGGTAATGAATCATAAGATGGTGATAGTATTGGAACTGATAAAATAATTACTATATTGGGCAGATAACTATGGATATGAGTAATAACAATTCTTATATGGATAAGCCTAATAACCCATGCTATAGGGTAAATATTTTATACTACTTCATGTGTCAGCAACCTCTAACATCCAATGGGACTAAAAATCCATTTTTATCTAAGAAATTGATAATTTCATTATAGTATATATTTATCTGTATGAGAAGTTCTGAAATGGAAGAAAATCATAGAATTATAACATATCTTCGGATAATTAGATCAATGATGGTCATTAATTACAAAAAATAAGGATCAGGAGGAAATAATGACAATAGAGTGGAAGGATATCAAGGTACTTTTCATGGAAAAATATATTTCTTGTGAGACAAAAAAACCCAAAAATTACATTCTTGAGTCTAATATAGAAATAGTAGGAATTTGTTTCTTACTATGAATAAAACATTACATGGTATACAATGCATGTTGTAAACTATGTACATAATCCAAAGAGGCAAATCGACCATTTCTTTGATGTGCTTAATCAAATCCTTCAATGAGAACTAGTCTATCAAACTTTCATATCCTACAAGGGAATCATATCATGGGGTATCGTGATATAGAAATAATTATTTAATTATTATGGATCTAAAGGGAAGAAATTTAATAATATGAGAGAAATGAAAGAAATAATAATGGGATGAAATGATATAACAATTTTCCTAAATATGATAATTGTGGAATGAAACTCCATTTTTATTTCTTAATGAGAATGGGTGTTTTCAAAAATTTTATAGTGAAATGACACCTTTACCATAATTTAAAAGGAAAAAATTATCTTCCAAAAAATAATTTTTCTACTGTATGGTGATGGCGAACTATACAAATGAATTCCCCAAGAGTCAAGGGAATATGGAACAAAACAAGAAAAGAGATCAAGGTCAAGATTATTAAATTACTGCAGACATAGTGGAATGACTACTTTTATTTTGTTTGGATTAAATAGTTATTCTAAATTATTATTTTATAAATTATATTGTTGTTATAAGAACCATTTAATGTATAATTATTATACTAAAAAAATATTTCTTGAAGTATTAGTGAACATATATTGAATGGTACCGATGAAAAATAAAATTGATTCACTAACAAGTTGAACCTCTTAGAAAACACTTAATTAATTAATTTTAAAAATAAATATGTGCTTAATGTTGATATGATGTTTTTTATGAGATACTATTAGTAACTAAGAAATTAATAATTGGTTTGATTATTTGTGTCATCTTTTCTGGAGTTTACTACACGTATTGATTAATAAAATATAATCAACACCCAGATATTTTATATTTGGAAACATGATTTTATTTATTAATATTTTATGGTGGTTAACGTATTCACATATTTGGAATGTGAAAATAAAAGGAACACTATTTTGTATGGGTAATATATTGCTGATTTAGTGGACTTCATTCATAATTTTTGGACTTTGAATTTATAAATTTAAATAATAGATGATTCTTTAGGAAAAATACTTATTGAATGGGTTAATTTGACCTTTAGGTGTTATTGGATAAATGTTTAAGACCATTTTTTTTATTAATTATTGGATTAATATATATTTTAGGTTATGGATCTTATGATCTGTTAAAAGTTAATTTTAGTGCATCAAGAATAAAAAATCCACTTTTTTCTATTCACATCTTAGAGTAAGGGATGATGTGGAAATTGATTGAAGATTAACCAAATGATAAAAGTGTTATTATGAAATATAATGATATAATGTATGTATATCACCATATATTCCTTGAAAGTAAAATAATTCCTCAACTCTAATAAAAAGATTTTTGAAAAAAATATTATACTAATACCTTTATTTATGATGAAGAGATGGATTTTTAAAAATTTAAAATTTTAAAATTTTATGGCCATTAACCTTATCTGGATCACCCATATTCCTGTGATCAATGATCTAAAAAATATCTATAATTATTAAACTATTTCTTCCATGTCCATATCATAATGGTTTACTAATTTTCTCTAACTTAGATACCTAATTATTTGTTTTTACGTATGAACATTGTACATCCCTTTATATCAGGTTTAGATCATTTTTTATTAACCCATTTTATTATGTTATTTTTCAATTATGGTATTTTTAAATTTCAAATCCTAGATTATCGATATCAAGATTTAATTGTGAGGATGTAATTTATTTAAGGGGGAGATTGTATAATCCTGATAATTTTTAAAATAGGAACATCTTGTTAGATAGCATGTATGACACATATAAAAATCTTATAAAAAAAATATAAAATCATGAGTCTTTAAGATGTATTTATTTTTGAGTAAATTCAATCTCTTTTGTAGTTTGCGATGATTCCAACACCAAGTTTAAAAAATATGATACTCTATTAAAATATTATTATTTAAACCTGAACATTATAACACAACTGTTAAGTTGTAATGTTGGAATAATATTAACTCAATTTTGAAAAAAAAATAGTTTACACATGTATCAAATAAATTCAATGGTTATCCATGGATAATAAAAAAAATAAAAATCATTTTAATGTAAAAGAAATGTTTTATAAAAAACTTTATATTTCTGAAATGCAGTTTAGTCGTGATTTTTGAACATAATTTATAATTTATTTTTACCACTTTCAGAAACATTATTTGGAAAAAATATATTTTTCTAAATCAGAACAAGAAAATAATCTTAGAGTTAATTTTTGGGATTTATACGAAATGTATCATTTTACGATAAATTGTGAAAATAAATATTTTCAATAAAAACTGCCTTTTAAATTAAATTATTTACATAGTAATTTTTTTAAAAAAATTGGGTTGAAAGTAAAATTAGTGCAATACTATATATATTAATCAAATTTAACTCATTTGAATCAATTTCATGTTCAATTTTTATATAAAATATTTTTAAACTTTAGGAACATTTCCACAACAAAACTATTTTATCTGCATGTCTCTATAATTAATTTTAAATTAAAATTTTCCAACTATGTGAATGTAATTTAGAATAATATATTCCATATTTTTCATCATAATAATTTATATTGTCTAATATGTTCAAACATAATTTTTGACCAAAATTAATAGTGAAAACTCCAAAAATTAATTACCACAGTTATGGTAAAAAAGTTTCACTAGGTGTTAAACTAAGAAGATTAGGATTAAATTAACCCAAAACATATAAAACTATTATTTTATAGAAATATTTATACCTTATAATATCTAGAATTCGAACCTAATTTCCTTTGGAATCTTTTTTCAAATGAATTACATTATCCTTTTGGATTCTTTTAGGAAATTTCAATGTAATTTCCTAGAGGGTTCCCTATCCCAACATCGAAAGGGTAACTCTCTCCTCAAACATAATTACACCAATAATGAAATTTGGATAAAAAACCATAACAAATATCTCAGAAGCATCCATATATATATTCTATAGATACTTTTCATCCCAAAATATCATACCTAGGGTCTTTAAGAGGACATCCAATAGAGGATCCTCTTAAAAAAGTTACTTTTCCTAACAAAGACCTTTCATTTTCTTTATTCTTTTTACACCATCAATTATGTATTATAAAATAAATTATAATAAAAATATTATCTCACTTATAATTATATGTTATTATGTTTATGGAATAATATTTTTCCATCTCCACTTCCATCAATTGAGATAAGAAATCATCGCTCATGTATATGGAGAACAACCACCTCGTGAACTGATATAGTTGGTTTCCCATCACCACATTTAATGGACGGATACAATGAATAATCTTCCAAATTTATATTATGTTTATGGTATTTTAATAATTTTTTAATTTTAATATCACATATAATTTTTTAAATTCAATTATTTTTCAAATACGATAATGTCTCTCGTGTGTACGACTAACAACCATCACACAAACGGATGATTTTCACTTTCATTTAAAATTTTAATGGATTGTAATTGGAAACAATTAATAAATATATGTTCTTTATAATAAATTATATTGATTATTTAAAATTAATATATCACATAATTCATTACCTTTTCACTCATTAAGGGAATGTTATCGTTTCTCATGTGTATGTGTCGCCTACCGTCTCCACTAAGTGATGCGATTCATTTTTCAGGTAAAAATTTCATAAATGATTATAAGAAATTAATAATTGATTAAATATGATATTTATAACATTATTATCAATATGGAGATGATATATATATATATATATATATTATTCAAAAGAATAGGAACCTTCATGACAAAATGCGCAAGATAATACAATGAAATTAACACATGAACCCATGAAAATAATGAAATATTATTGAAACACAGGTTATAAAATGTTATTTTTGGATCATATATGATATTAAAAATGTGATTATGGTTATATTGTAAATAAAAACATTATTAAAACCATTATAAATTAGATACAGACACATATACGGGAAATCGGAACCATGGTAAGGGTTTCTTATATATATTTAACATCCATGAGAAATAAGTCATATTTACCACATATATCCATTATGGGGTGTATATAATTCCCCAATTATATGTTAAAAATCAAGAATCTATTAATATTAATTTTATTTAATGTTTTATTTTATGTCATTTATTTTATGGGGTTTACAATTCAAAATTTACAAAAGTGGTAAGATTTTATTTCCCAAACACATCATTATTTGAGATTGTTTATATTTATGTCTCTCATAGTGGAATTATTTAAAATTTTTATCTTAATATTAATATATATTATTTTATTAAGGTTATTAAAAAATAATTTAATTTAATAGTTCGGGTTTTCCCACCTTGGTATTTAAAATTATTGAAAACAAGTTTTCAAGACAATCCAACATTATTTATCTCTTTAGTCAAAAATCATATTTCATAAAAAACCATGTTCTCAAAATTCATTTTCAATTTTTTTACCTTACTATCATTAATTTATTAATGAAAAATTTACCCATTTTAAATTTTTATTTGTTATTTTTAATGAATATTCATGTTGTTTTTAAACAAATTCATGTTTGGATTTTACAGAAGATGTGAAAGGAATCAATGTTTTAATGTGTTCGACATGAACAAATTTTTCAAACATCATGACCAATCAATTTTTTAGTACTTATTTTAAATTTTTTAAAATTTTACTTTCAATGAATGGTAATTTAATTTTTTGGTAAATTTTTTTAGAAAATATAATTTTCAAAATGAAAATGTATATTTATTAAAAAAATGTTTTTAATGATATTTTTATGGTGTTTCAATTTAATAATATCTTCAACAATCTATTTTATTTATGATCCACTAAGGATATATTATATTTTTTACATCCTTATTATGTTCCCAGAATTTTTGTGATCAAATTGACTATGGATGTAGAATTTTATTACCATTCACCCGTTTTATCTAAATATTTTATGATTTTGTTTATTAATTGGGTTGGTATTAAAATTTCATATGATATATTTTCAATAATAATATCTATGTTTTTTATGTTTCACCTGTTTTACCTGAGAAATTCATTCAACTTAGTAAGTGATAGGAATGGCCTGTTTTATCCCATCGCGACATCAATTGGTCTCATGACAAAAACAAGATTAGGTTTTGGCTGAGGCCTTACCATTTATTTAGATATTTTGTAACAAGGCCTCGATGATAATCTTTATATATCAAAAATTATGAATTACATCATTATTATTTAATTTATTGGTATTCTATGAAATTATTATATTAGTAACAGTATCTATGGTTTATTTTTCTTTCTCATGAGATTGTTTATAAGGAATTATTTGATTATCATTTATTCATGCTATATTATTCTCATGTTATTAATTAAATGGATTCTATTTCAGTTATGTACCACACTATAATTTTTATTCCTTATTAATTCACAACATCCATTATACTCTTACCCTTACTGATCATAAAATATCACCCAATCCTTACGATTTATTTTATCCCGCATACTAATAAATGTTATGTGATTTATATGTAGGGATATGCTATCAGAAATAATGTTGTTCTCATGGAAAATACTTTTTGTATATTATGTTTTTGATTATAATAATAATTTCATTTATATATCTAGTTTACAATGACTATTATAGTAATTATTCATTCAGGAAGTGATTCCTTGTATGAAATATTTTTCTAATATGTAGATACCAGCTCTGGGTTATTTGAATTAGGGTTACTATAGTATTTATCTGAAAAAAATTAATAAAAAAATTTGGAGGTATATTTAAAAAAACATATATTAGAGAACATTACCTTATGAAAAAAGTTGACAACTTATATATAAGAATATCCTAAGGATTTTTTAAAGGGGATATTATTTTTTTCTTCCTAGTGAATACATTTTGGTCCAAATAATACAATTGGATGCAGTTCTTAAACAAATGTATGTATGGGTAATAACTCCGAAATGTTTTCATTTGGATTTAGTCGATCATCATCTGGTGAATTAATTAAGGCCTTATTGCACATCTACTTCAAAAATCCTAGGGGATATTATTATAATAATTCAAAAAAAAATTAAATACCACTATGAAGGGCTTGACAATAAAAATATCACCATAGAAACCATGTTTATGACTATGATATTAGGAATGTATAAACTTTTCATTTCATGTTTAGTGTTTCACTAGTTTTGGGATAATAAATCATCTTTCATAATGTTAGGGTCTATTCTATTTCATTACATTATTTTGAAATGGAACATAATGGATGTAATGGGAATATTATTAATACAAATACCCCATGTAGGGATTTCCCCCTTGGGAAGATAATGATGATGTAGTATGTTTGATAGTTAGAACTAATCAAATTATAACCATATTGGGGTAAAACAATTATGTTATGTGTAATTACCTTTCCAATGCTGAGTAGCCTTCTAATCCAATAAACAATGTACTTATATTATACCACTTCGTGCATCATTAAACTTCATCTATCAAGGGGACTACAAATCTATTTTTAACTGAGAAATGGATATGTTTCTTGGAGATGATTTATCTCACATTGGGAATTACTAAAAGGGTGAAATTATCAGTGGATGATTATCATATCTCAGGATATGAGGATCAATGGTGGTAGTTAATTAAAAATACTAATGATAAGGTGTAAATGGTACATATATATTTCATGATACTATTCTTGTAAAAAAAATTTCTTATGAGAAACAAGAGAATATGGCATGATGGTTCACGAGTCTAAGATAAAAAGTATAGGAAAAAGTTTTTATTTGTGAATCCAAATTTACAAGTTCGTCAAGACATGTTGTGGACTATATATATTATCAAAAGGGAATTATTGATTTCTGCTTTAGTGTCCATAATATAATCCCATGAAGTTCAATAACCTTCTTAACATTCTAATCATACAAGGACATTGTATAATGTGCTATTAATATGGTGAAATAATTCTCTAAGTATTATGGGTTTGAAGGGATGTCTGATAATAAGAGGATAAAAGATATAAGAAGGATAGGTGGATGAAATGAAATAATGGGTTTTCAGCATGCGATAGTTGTTGAAATAAAAACCATTGTACTTTAATGAAGGCGATGGAAGTTTTCTGTAATTATGGAGATAAAGGACACAAAGATAATTATTGTTTAGGGAAAATAAAAAACACACCGATATGAAATTATTATACTATATGGATATAGGAATCTCTTAAGATTAATACAACAAATGTCGGGGGAATATGCCTAAAAATAATTTAAGGGGTCAAATTCAAGCTTATTATATTACCACTGATGTGGTGAAATAATTAATTTTACTGTTCTTGGATTCAATAATTATGTTATAAGAGTATTTTATCAATGATATTATTTTAATAAGAACCATGAAATGTATAAGTATTGTAATATAGTACTATTTATTGAAGGATTTGAGAGAATATTTTTAATGGTATCGATGAAAATGAAAAGTGATTCAGTGAAAATTTTAAACCCTAGTAAAAAACATGATTAAGGGAGGATAAAACTTAATACAAACCCGATATTTTTTTAATAATTATATTTATTTGATATACTATTACTGAAAATGAATGTTTTTTTATATTTTATGGTATATTTCATATTTTCTAGAGTTTAATTCAAGTATGGATTTGGGGAATATATTCTACATCTTAATATTTTAATCATGGAAGAAACCATGTTTTCATTTAGGTTTTATGATGATCTATTTTTTATATATTTGGAATGTGACCTTAATATGAACAATTTATTATCTAGGGAATACAATTTTTACTTATTTTCCCTCCTTAAAAATTTATAGTTATTTAATATGTGTATAAAAAATTGGGATGATCCATTAGGTTAACTATTTATGGAATACGTTAAGTTGAAATTTTTTTATTGGATAACATTTAATAACAATTTTTGGTTTAGTTAAGGCATCGTGAATATATTGTTACTCTTTTATGGGTCTTATGATTCACTAAAATTTAATTTTAGTGGTTCATGCATAAAATTTAATTTTTGGATATTACTTTCATAGAGTAAGATATTATGTAAAATTTATCGATGTATAATTAAAGGATTAAATTATGATTATGAAATAAAAACATATCAACTAATTATATTAATTTATATTCATCGACTATAAAATAATTCCTCAACTCTATGGATTTGATATTGAAAATAAAATTTTATCATAATACCTTAAATTAAGATGAATTGCAGGTATTTTATCCCTTTATAGATTTCGGATTTTTTGTTTTTCAACCTTCTCATGATATACTTATTTCATATGATAAATGATATAAAAAAATATCTATAATTATTTTTTCATTTCTTCCATGTCTATATCATCACTTTCCACAAGTGATATCATACATAGAAAACTTTTTATGTATCATTCCATATGACACCTGTACTTTCGTTTATCACTAATTAAGAGTGTGTTTTATTAACTCTTTTTAAAATAATTTTTTTTCAATAAAATTATTTTCAAATTTCAAAACCTTTATTATCGAGAACATGATTAAATTATAATGGAACAATTTAATATGTGTTGGAGAATATAACACCTGTAGAAATTTTAAAACATGAGAATCAAGTTTAATATCATGTATGACACACAACACCAAGCCTAGAAGATAATATAAATTATTTAGACATTATGATACATTTATTTTTAAATAAACTCAAGCACATTAATATCATGTGATTTATACAACACCGGGTTTAAATAAAACATGATGCTATATTATAATATTATCATTGAAACATGACCATTAAAAATTTTCCATAATGTTTTTGGGTATGAATATTACTAAATAAATTAATAAAAAATTATGTTTTTAAAATATAATAAATAATTTCACTATTTATATATGTATTATATATAAAATAAAAATCATTTTAATGTAAAATAAGTGCTCTTCTAAAATATATTATTTTTCTTGATGGTGGGTTGGTCACTCTTTGTGATCAAAATTTACAATTGATTACTAAAATTACTTGAAATATTATTTGAAAAAATTAAATTAATATTTGGAAAAATAATATCAAAATTTTCTTATGTAGAATTTTTGGTATTTTTTTGAAATGATTCATTTTCACTGAATAGTGGAAAAACTATCTTTTACTAAAAACATCCTTTTAATTTAAATTCTTTTTAAGAGATAATTGTTATTTAAAATTAGATTTAATGTAAATTTAGTTCAATTATATATATATTAACAAAATTTCGTTTTTTTAAATCAATTTAATATTTAATTTTCATATACAAACTTTTTATCCTTTCTAACTTTTACTCATTGAAAACCATATTTCTCATCCTGTCTACCAGATTAATTCTAAATTAAAATTTTCTACTTATGTGAAGGTAATTTGGAAAATTTATTAATTTTTTTTAATAAGAATAAAATATAATATTTAATAAGTTCAGCTTAATTTTCCACCCAATGAATAGTGAAAATAGTAAAAATTAATTGTGGTGGTTAAGGTAAAAATGGGGTTATTGTGGGGATAAACTAAGAAGATAATGGTTAAAATGACATACCATGTTATAAAAATATTATCTTATATAAATATATCTAACTTATAATTTCCAATATTATATCGTAAGGTTATTTAGAATCTTTTCTATGTCAATGGCTTTATTATTTTGGATTATTTTGGGAAATATCCAAGTCATTACCTAGACAGTTTCCTTTCACCACTTATAAAAGGGCACTCCCTCTGCTCACTTTATCACACCCCAAAACACCTTTTTCATGACTAAACCCTAAATATATATATACTTGACATCCTTATAAAAATTAAATAGCTTATTTTCCCCCAAAATTATAACCCCTATGGTCCTTAGGTGGATATATAATAGAGGTATATCTTATATATGGTAAATATCTTAACAAATCTCATTCCTTTTATTTATTATATTTTCACATTAAATTATATATTAAAACATATATTATTATATAAAATATTATTTCCCATATAATGAGTTGTTATTATATAGATTAAAAACTATTTATCCATCTCAACTTCTGTTAAATGAGGAACAAAATAATTGATTGTGTGTTCGGCAGAATACCTCCCCATGAACTGATGTAGATCATTCTCCATCACCACCATTCAAATAATTATATAATTATAGATTTACCACATGTATATGATATTTATTATATTACAAAAAATGTCAATTTTAAAATAACATTTACCTATTTTTGTTTGATATCATTTCAAATGTGATAACATCGCTCGTGTATAAGATGGATAACCGCTTGGAAAAGTGATTTGATTTGTTATTCACATAAGATTTACATGGAATATAATAAGTATAAAATTTATGAATATATATATATATATGATATTTATTATTTAAAATTAATATATCACCAACTTATTTACGCCTTCACTTGTTGATGGAATAATATCTTCACTCGCTCTTTTGTATATCATACTGTCTCTATGAAGCGATGTGATTAATTTTCCATATCCAATGGTTATAAAATATAATCTAATATGTAAATATGATATTTATAACATTTTTTCCTTTGTTTTGTTGATATATATAAATATATTATATACACAATAACTAGAACATTAATGAGAAAATGTGTATGAGAAAACATGGCAATTAACACACACAAAATGTAAATAATTTAATATTATTGACAAAAGGTGGTAAATTATATAAAAGTATTATATATGATATTATTAATATGAGAATGGTTCTTAAATAAAATAATAACATTCTTAAAAAATTATACAGGTGTTACAACCGTGTAAAAACGTAATCATATCCGAGGTGTGGGTTTCCCGTGTCACATTTACTTATGTGAGACATGTTCTATATTCACAACATATTTAACCTGGGTGGTGTATATTCTACATCTATTATATTTTAAATTATTATTATATTTATCTTAATGGAATTTAATGTTGGCTTTTAATTCCTTTATTTTATGTAGATTACAATTCAAAATATATGAAAGTGGGTAGAGATTATATAACAATATAGTCATTATTCTGGATTTTTTATATTTACACCTCACATGGGGGAATTATTTGATATTTATAGATTAAAATAAATCTATTTAATCAATTATGATTATTTATGAACGTTTTTAATTAATATTACCATTTTCCAATCCATAGTAAATAAAATGACTGATAAAATGTTTTTAAGAATATCCAACATCATTTATCTCTTTTGTCAGAAATCCTATTTCATCAAAACTTTTTTTTATAAAACAATTTTCAAAAATGATTTAAAAATTTGAAAAATATTCATTCTATTGTTTAAAATAATTCATGTTTGGATATTACAGAAAATTTGAAGGAAATATGTATTTAAACATGTACCACATGAATAGAATTTAAAATCATCATGAATAATGAATTATTTAATGTTTATCATACCTATTTGAAAAGGATATTTTAAATGAAAAATATTTAAAAAAATGTTTTTGAATTTTTTATTTTAAAATTGTATTTTCAAAATGAAAAGGCTATTTCTCTTAAAAATTATTTTCAATATATTTAAAAGGTGTTTTTAATAATAAATGAATTAAAACTTATATTTTATATATGATACACTGAGTATATGTTGTATTGTGTAATTCATTAATATTTTTCTGATGTTTTATGACCAATTTGAAAGGGGATGTAGATTTTTTTTAATACCCCATTTTACTCCACATGGTTTATGATTATTTTTATTGATTATGGTAGGTATTAATATTTTGTATGTTAAGTTTTTAATATCAATGTATCTGTTTGATAAGTTTCACCCATTACATATGGGGAATGACTTGGACTTTTTAAGAGATAGGTGGGGCCTTCAACACCCCTAAACACATTTCTATGTCTAATGAGAAAAACGTGATTGGGTTTTCAATGAGGACTTCCCCATTTATTTAGATATATTGGAATAAGGCCTCGATGGTATGTTTTAGATGTCCTGTATAATGAATTACAACATTATGAATTTATTTAATTATATTCCATGTGATTTTTCATTTATTTATAATATAGATATTTCAACCTCATGTTATTATTTATATGGAATTATTTGATTGTTATTTATTCCTATCATATTATACTAATGTTTTTCAATAAATTTCAAGTGTTTTATTTATTTATATTTCAATATTAACTATTCCTTATCAATTAATTGATTCCTATATATTCTTACCCTTAATGAGAATCTAAAATCACAACTTCCTTGTGTTTTATTTTCTATACGATTTTATAATTTTCATTGTGTTGGATATACTAAGATATATGATGAGGAATAAATAAATTATAAAAGAAAATACTTCTCTAGTTTTATGTTTTTAATTGTAATTATAATTTCATATACATATATAATTTACCATTACTACTAAACAATTTGTTCCTTAGGGATGTGAGTCATTTTCTCTTATGAAAAATCAATAATGTAGACATTGACTTCATGTTATTAGGGTTAGAGTCGATACAACCATGTACATTAGATCATTTTATTAGGGGGAAATATATAATGAAAAAATCCATGATGAGCGATGTATATCTTCGATCCAAATAATAATAATTTTTTACAACATGAATAACAAGATCTTCATGGTTCCATGGTTTTACCACTTTTAAAAGAAAAAGGCAATCAATGAAGGATAAAATATATAAATCCATACACACAATGATCTCTTTGTTATTCTAGGACACATGAGCAGTGGTTACCTTCCTCATGATCATACCCATAGTTGAATTCCTGAAAGAAGTCAAGAACTTCCCCACATTAACTCTTTAATTCAACATCATCTTCTTCTCCAACGGTTTATCCAAAACCATTTCATTAAGGCATCTGATACCACCCATGAAAACATCCCCACTATGGAAATAACTATAAAATTGGAAATACCTTTAAGATCATTATCCTTAGAAATAAAAAACATAACTATCATCACATTGAAATAACTATTGGTTTACACACTCAAACCCTATATTACATATTTAAATTAATAATTAATATATTATTAAAATAATTTATAACATTTACTTATTAATCATTAATATTTAACAATTTTTAATATATAATTAATTAATTTTTTATCATATAATAATTAATTATGTAAAATAAAAAAATATGATTAATAATTATTTACTAAAAATAAATTAGAATATTAATTTATTAAATAGTTAATTATTATAAATTATTAAATTCATGGGGTTTTATTTTAAAATCTATGCTAAAACTATATATTTGTTCAAATTTAGTAATGCTTTTAACCACTTCCAAATAAACACTTATAAATGGCGGTGATTTTTAACAAATAGACTACTATTAAAAATGATATTGTAACACTTCTACTAATATATTTAAATTGAAACATTTAAAATTGGTTTTAAAAATCACCATTTAAAAAATATTCTAAATTAAATTTTTTATATAGTTCTTAGTCATTTATATCCTCTATGAAAATAGTAATATATGTATTAGACTAGAAATATCCTCCAAAAAACAATATTTTCCATCCTTTTATCATTAATATTATTTATTTGTTATAATTAATCACTTGGATTGAAAAAATTTTAGTAACTATTTACAAATTCATTTATGTCCATATTAATAACAACCTTACTTATGTGGTGTTTATTTAGTTATTGTAACTTATGGAGAATTTTTTATAACAATCCTTAATTTTATAGCACAAACATTACCTTTTCTAGTATAAGGATTTACTAATGGATCCAATTTTTTTTATAAAGATCAATGAATATGGAATTCATTTATGTTAATAATCCATGAATTGAATTTTTGTCATCAAATTTTTCAATGTAACATCATATTCATCAAAACCGGCTTCTTGATATGGATAATATTTAAGAAGATTTTGGTTTTGTTGATCCTAAAAATATATAGGATTATAATATTTACTTTGTACCAATAAAATATTATAATACTATTTATTCTATCTAAAATTTCAACACCATAATATTTTAAAATAATATTATGTTCGAAAGCTTATAAAACATGCAACTCTGAGATTAATCAAACTTGGACAAATTATTAGAAGAAGTTTATTTTTTAAAATTAAAAAGACCCATTAATATTTTAATTTTATTTAAAAAAATATTAATTATTTAATTATATATAATCTAATTAATTACATTATATAACCTTTATAATGGATTTGAGAAGAAGTTTATTTTTGGGATTAATAACAATCATTTTAGAAAATTATGATTTAATGTTCATAATATTACACCATTTTAGTTAATTAAAATAAATATTTATTAGGAATCATTTAAATTAAATTTATATTATATATATATATATATTTTTTTTTATTTAATTTAAATACATATAATGATTATTTCTATTCATACAGTTTAAATAAAATCATAGTTTCTTTGATAAAATAATTTTTTTAGAAATCCACTTTCTGTCACACATGATGGTTTTATAATATATTTAATTATACTACTTATGTTAATATAATTTGATTAAATGGATTCTATATTTTAAATTGTAATATTGTATATTATATAATAAGGTGAAATTTGCTTTCATAATTGATAGTAAAAATAGTAAAAAACATGCAATGTTTTAAAAAAATTAAATTTATAAAATTTAGTAACATTAGAGATAAAGAGAATAAAATGTATAGAAAAAGTTTATTCGCAGTTTTACTGTTTTTATTGGCCTTATATATACAACACATCTGTATTTATCAATTTATGGAGTAAAATTTCTTTAGACGGACTTCCTATCATGGAATAGTTTTGGGTGTTTAGAAAAAATACCACTCCCCCTAAATTATAAAAGGGTACACCTCCCCTCACTTATTCACACCTGTGAATCCATTTTTAACCAAAATTACCAACCAAAATATATATCCATTATCCTTATCAACATTCAAGATCTTCAATTATTTCACAAATACCAAACTTAGGATAGTTAATATGAGATTCAAATGAGATTCTTCTTAAGCGATGGTAATCATCTTCAATGAGATCCAACTTTTTAGATATTTTTTCCAAATTTAATTATATATTAATAATTAAAATATATTAAAATATAATATAAAATATAATGATATTTTTTAATACTTATTTCATAATATTTATTCATCTCATATTCCCTTAAATGTCAAGCGAAACAGTTGTTCGTATGGACGACAGACTACCGCCTAACGAACTGATGTAATTAGTTTTCCATCATCACCTCTCTAATATTTTCAAGATTATTGATTTAATATTAATATATGATATTATTTATATAATAATAAAAAATGAAAAATAATATATTATATTATTTCTTACCATACCATCCATGGAAAAATGATAACGGAATTCATGTCAATGGGGGAATACCACCTCGCGAAGCGATTGAATTGTTTTTTATTACCTCATGACTGAATATTATTTTTATCTATATTTAAAGAAAAAATATGATTTTTATTACATTATGATTATTCTATAAATATGAAATAAAACATACTGTCCTTCTTCCATTATCATTGGAAAATGGAAATGTTGCACATGCGGCCTATAATATCTAAGATTGTAACACTACTGATTTTTTCATAACCACAATTCAATGATAATATTTTAATGTACTATTTATAATTAAAAAATATAATTTTTTCATAATTTTTTTAATTTAGGGAATAATGGAACCTTTTAAACAAGTTAACACACAGATTCTATTTTAAAATTGTGAACTAAGAGTCCTTAAAACAACTAACATGGACATTACTGAATATGTAATAAAAACCCTCATGAAAATAAATTAGGAATATGTTTTACGTATAATGGATTTAACCTCGGAAAAGTTATTAAGAAAAAAAATTATGTAATTTTATTAAACTTGAGATGAAATACATACATGACAAAGCATTGACTTAAGGAAAGGGTTTCATCTCAAATCATCTTTCTTTGACACACAATGTATTTTATAAACATAATTTCTTTTAAATGGTGTATATATTGTCCCTTTAATAATTATATCCAGGATAATTTATATATCATGATATTTTAAGTCAAAATATATTTACTTAATTCATTTGATTTATGATTTAGAGGTTACCAGAATAGAAAGGTTTTATGTTTCAAACTCATTTTAATTGAGATTGTCTATTCATAAATTTCAATTGAAATAAATATATTTGATCACTATGTAACAAACACATTAATTTTATTCCCCAATTTCTATTCATGAAATTTTAAATTTATTGTTCTGTCTTCTCTATTTTTGCTGAACATGATAGAGAAATGATTTTTTTGAAAGGCATGCATCATTTATCAATTTAGTCAAAAATCATTTTTCTTCCATATCCATGTTTTATAAAAAATAAAGAATATTTTAAATATTACAAAAAATATATATTATATAACTTTTTAACCATCTTTAAATTTTTTAAAAATGGTTTTAATATAATTTATTTTCTCTTTCCA
The DNA here is from genome assembly GCA_963277665.1 of Viscum album. NCBI lineage: Eukaryota > Viridiplantae > Streptophyta > Magnoliopsida > Santalales > Viscaceae > Viscum > Viscum album. The sequence continues at coordinate 677,477,301 of OY728123.1, forward strand.
AACGTTGAATGTTTTAATCTTTTTACAACAATATGAAAGGAATGTTTATTTTAACTTATACCACATATATTTAATTAATGGTCATCATGAAGGATTATCGATTTGAAGCTATATATATATCCATGTAAATATTTAAATAAAATTATTTCTATATTATTTTTTAACTTTTTATTTTTTTGACGTTGATATTACAAAGGGAAAATTTTATTTTTCTCATGAAATATTCCTTGTAATATTTTATAAGCATTATATTTAGTTATAAAAACCTTTGTTGTTATATATTTATTCCAAAATATGTATATATGTTTCTTACATATCATACTATATCATTAAACCCTAATTTTATGGGGTAATATATTCTTTTTTAATCTCTCAAATTAAATTATTATGAAATTTCATTGAATATGATATGAGATAAAATTATGCAACCCATTTACTTACATGGTTAATTCGTAAATTTAATCCCTATGATTGATTTATTTTTTTGTGGGACTCATAATCATGAATATTTTATACCAAGTTCACATAGATAGTGCTCCGAATAAATTGGGTAATTTTTTTAGTATCAAGACACATTTGTTATGGGATTATGGAGTAAACATAATCTATTATGGGAATTATTCAACCATGTGATATTACCTATGTAGTTAGCCTTTAATCATTTTTATGTCATGTTATATGTTTCTGCCACATTTCATATGTTACCATGATCTTAAAATACCATGTTATTTATTCCATGCTTCTATTTGATTACTCATGAAACTTCACTTTTATAATATCTTGTTATAATTTTGACACACAATCCATGCCTAATTATTATGATTATTAAATTAGTACACATTGTAGCCCACACCATTCATTTATGTATGCCTCAGTTTTTCCTATGATGTTTTAGGAGTTCATATGGATTTACAATCTCAATATGGTGAATAAAATAAGGATGAATTTTTTTTGTTTCCTATTGATATTTTATAAACTTGTCATTCCATATAAATTAGGGATCATTATAGTTTGGTTATAATTAATATATGTACATTTTAAAAATCATGAAATATTATGTGTAAAATGATGAGGTCTCTATAGTTGGTATTATAGAAAGATCTATTTATTTTATGGGGTGAGGACTATAATAATTTAGTATGAAAGCTATGGATAAGTATAATACTAATAATAAGTATACATAAAAAACTTCCTATAATTGTTTCGAAGTACAAAGAGAGTGGGTTTCATATAATTAAATCCTTGTTAGAATACTATAATTGGATGTGTCTTTGAAATTGTTTTACCTATGAGTAATAATTCTGGAAGTGATACATTTGATTTGGACTTTATCATTAATTGGTTCATGAAAATATTCCTTATTATACAATTGGTTTGACACACATGGGGTTTATGCTTTGGAAAATCCCAAACACAAATTAGGAACCATTATATTTGATATGAAAAAAATTATGTTATAAATATATCAACAGAAACATTTCCGTAGAAAAAATATATTGAAACCTAGAGACTCATAATTGATCATATACATATAAATTATTATTTATTCCTTATAGGATTATATTTTTTCCCTATGGTATGTTAATTAATTCCCATATTTTTTCTTTTTTTAATTTTACTTAATGATAGTAAATAGTACAAATAATACCAGCAAAAAATTTGATGGTAAATATAATGAATTACATAAATATATGATTAACTAAATGGGAATAATTTATATATATATTGAGAGAATTATAAGTGACTTATCTTGAATTATGAGTAAAAAGATTAATATATTTTAATTTACAAGTCAATCAAAGAATATAAGGATAGTGTCTCATGGAAGTTCAACTGTTAAATATAATAATGAAAAGGAAATTCAATTTCGTACATGTCAAAAATGTTGGAAGAGGTGTCGTGGAAAATTATTTAAAAACTGAATGATTCATTATGTGTGGTAAATTAGTCCACAAAGAAAATAATTACTGAAGAATGAAGAAAGGTCTGGTTAGCATGAAATAGGTAAATAAATGTCACCCAAAGGCAAAAATAAAACCCCAATATCATATATATGGAGAACATATAAATTTTCTTAATCAACTCCCAAATCCCAGGATTAATCTCTAGGGGCATACATTATGAAACTAAATAATGTATAATTATCTAAGTGTTTAGGTATTTTAAATATTGAAACATGTTGTTAAAGTATTTTAATCAATTGTATGTTGGTTATAAGAATCGTGAAAAATATAATTATTTTTCATCACTAATTTTTATTTTACTTTTTTTCAAGAATTTAATGAATATTATTAACATATTAGAATGAAATTTAATGGTAAGTTGATATTTTATGGAATGAATCATTATTGAGGAAAATTTAATATATTATATGTTCTCGATTTTGAGGTAATTAAAGTCATTTAAAATTATTTGATTTTATTGAAAATAATGATTTGGATTGGAATCCATATATGATAAAAAAATTCATTTGGTAACTAAGTTTATTTTCAAAGGTGTTAATAATTTTCATAAAATGTAATAGTATCATGGTGGATTATTAATTATATTATCACTTTTTTACATAGTTTAAGAAATAGGTAAACCCAAATGCTGGGTGAAAACCTATCACATTTGGTAATATAGTGGGTCTTGAACCCACAAATAAAGTGAAATAAGTGTGAAACTCCTACCTTTGTACTATGTAATGTACTAGTTAGTATGGAATTTTTTTTACCTAAATAGTGTTGTGAATATATTTTTAGTTTATTTTGGTAAATATATTATAAGATCAAATATTTTTGATTTTTTTGGATTTTGAGGTGATTATTGATATTTTTTGAAACGTTTTATTGCATTAATATATATATATATATATAACAATATGGTTTAATGTAAATAAATATTTTGGAAGAACAATATTGTGTTTTTTGAGTTGTATTTTAAGGTTTATTATATAAAATTTTATGTAAAAAACATCAATCATGTTTATCTTATTGGGGTTATTTGGGATATATAGTCATTTATTTATGGAATGATATATGTTAAAACTTTTTTATTATTGACTATTGATAATTAATATATTCAAATTAATTTTTGGTTTTACCTTAATTTTAATAACTATTTTGGCTTTAATAATGATAGGAGGAATAACTTGTAAGTATTTTATCAATATTATGATCCATTAAATGTAAATTTTAGTGTTTTAGGAAATAAATTATGTTGGGTATTCATTTCTTAGAGTATTTGGTGAAGTGGAAATTGATCAAAGAATAATGAAAGGATGGAAATGTTTTTATCAAAAAAAAAATATAACATGTATGTATATTTTCTTGTATTTTATATAATTATAGTATAATAATTACTCAAATATAGGAAAATGATTTTGAAACAAAAATGTTATCCTATTACTATTATATTTTATGAATCAATGGCCTCTAAATTCATTACAAAATGATGGGTTTGTGGTTGTTAGATTTCTCTTGATCACTCAATTTATTGTGATAGATTATCTCTAACACTCCCCATAATTATTTATTCTTTTATTCCATACATATATTTTAACTTCCCACTAATTATCACCCACATGGAAACCTAGTCATGTATTATTCTATATGACCTTCATATTTCCCTTTCCTTCTTTTTTTAAAATGTTTTATTAACATTTTTTATGAAGCGTGATTTTCACAAAGGGAATTTTCAAATTTTAAACCCATTATTATTGATAAAAAGTTAAAATGTTTTAGGAAATAATTTATTTAAAGGAGTTAGAATGTTACAACCCTGTATTTTAAAATAATATTATGTTTTATAGGGTATATAACAATAAACATTGAGATTTAATGAAATATGACATATTATTAAAATATTGAAATTTAAATTTGATAATTATATCATAGCTATTATGTTTGAATGTATGAACATGATTAACTAATTTATAAAAAATATATAAATATTCTAATTAATTTAAATAAATTTAAAAATTCATTGGAAATAATCACCCAATTTTGTTAAAAAACATTTATTTCAAAAAAGAATTCTATTAATTTTTGTGATAAAATATTATAATTAATTTTTGAATATTTTGGAAATTTTATTTAATAAAATTAAAATTATTCATAAAATCATCATATCAATATTAACTTAGGTCGAAATTTAGTTTTTTTGAAAATAATGATTTTATAGTGAATAGTGAAAAATACAAATTTTAAAAACTATTATTTCTGTTAATAAATTAAATAATATAAATGTACCATTTTTCTTTAAATTTTACATGAAAGTAAAATATTTATTATTTAGTTATATATAATAAAATTATTTACATTTTAATCACCTTTATAATTAAATTTAGTATATGTTTATTTTTTGGTTTAAAAACACACTTTTCTAAAAACTATTTTGAACTGCCTAATATTCCTCAATTTATATAATTTAAAATAAAACATAAAGAAGTATGATTTAAATAAAAATCAGATATTAAATATATGTATAAATTTTAATATAAAATGATATATTTGTTATCTATATTCATATAGTTATTATAATATCACCTTTCCCATGAAAATGCATTTTTGGAAAATTTATTTTCGTCGCACATGTATGTTTTATGTTATGTTAAATTATAAAAAATATATGAATTGAGAATTATAAAATGGTTTAAATTTTTTTAGTAATTATAATTTATATTATATAATAAGACAAACTTAAATTTTTTCTATAATTAATTGTAAAAATAATATACTAAATAGTTGTTGTGGTAGAAAATTAAAATGGTTAGATTATGTAACCTTAGAGGTAATGAGGATAACTTTTTAAAAGAATACTTATTTTTTTAGAGGTTTATCATAGATATATATTTCCTAAAATTCATTATTTATTTATTTTTTCGGCACTTGGAATGAGAGTGACGTCCCATTATTGAATAATTTTTTGAATTCACAAAAAATGCCACTCTTCATCAACTATAAAAGAGATGATCATATCATTAGTTATTCGCATTTATCAATACATTTCGATCAACCTAACCACAAAAAATATCTCCAAAAAATCCTTATATGCAATCTAGAGCTTCTTTTCATCCTAAAATTTTATCCTTAGGGTCCTTAACAAGATATCCAAATGAGGTTCTTCTATGCAATGCTAATCATCTTCACCAAGATCCTTATTTTTACGTTTTATTTGGAAATAGTAAATTATTTATTAAAAATTAAAATATAATAATTTGAGTATATCTTATATATTGAGATGTTATTAATGTTATGTCATAATATTTATCCATCTCATCATTCAATAAATGGGAATCAAAACCATCATTCCTGTGCAAGGTGGACTACTGACTCATGAACCGATGTATTCAGTTTTCCAACATCACCTATCATAGAAGTCATGATAATGGATTTAATATTTTTTTGTTATATTCATGAGATATTAATAATTCTAAAAAATTATTATATTATATACTTTCCTACATTACCTTTTATGGAAAAATGAAAATGTATTTCATTAACTCATCACATGGATGGTATATTTAAGTTTAGTAATAAAAATAAAGTTATATTTAAAACATTATTATTATTCTATAAATATACAATAACACTTAATTGATATCCATTCATTTTGTTGAAAAATTTAATCATTACACATGTGTCCTATTGTCTTGTTGATTATAACACAATTTATTGTTTTTATAACCATAATTCAGGGTCAGTTTTTTAAAAGTACAAATGATAAATAAAAATGATAATTGTGTTATTATTATTATTATTGAGATTATTTAATAATGATCAATTTTCCCACATTCAATACACTAATTCCATTTTGAAATTTGGAATTGAGTGCCTACAAAACACACGATGTGGACATAACTGATTATATGTTTAAAAAATCATTAAAATAATGGAACTAAATGGTTAAATTATAAGTTATTAAAAAATTAAAAAATATGAAGAAAACAAATATAAATAATTTTATTATACAGGATAAAATATACATACGCATAAAATCCTAGACTCGAGGTATGGGTTTTGTCTCAAAACCTCTTTCTTAGAGAGACATGTTATTTTATGAACCTGATTTCCATTAAATAGACTATATTCTTCCCATTTACATATTATATAATGAATAATTCATACATTATTATATTTCATGTTATAATACATTTAATTCATTAATGGTATATATTATTTAAATGTTACCAAAATGGTAAGGGTTTATGTTTCAATCTCATTTTAATCGATATTGTTTACACTTAAATTTCAATTAAAGGAATTTTATTTAATTACTGTATAAAAATACACATGATAGTATTCTACTATATTTACTCATAAATGTTATAGGTAATGGTTTCGTTTTCCACGTTTTGGTACTGAGAATGATGGAGTGCATGTTTTTAATAAAGATTGGCTTCATTTCTATCTTCCGTCAAAAATCATTTTCCCTCCATATCTTTGTTTTCTTAAAATATATCCATGAATATTTTTAACATTACCAAAAGGATTCCTTCAAAAGAAAATTACATATGTTTAACAACATACCAAATTTTATGAATGGATTCTTCTTTTTTGATCATGATGCGACAATTTTTTAACCTTTCATCTATTGTGTGAATTGAATATTTCTTTTAACTTATACTTCAGGTATAGAATTACCCACAAACATCTCCACTAAACTCATTGAAGCTTCTATTATATTATTAAATGGTTTATTTTAAAAAAAAAATTATAAAAATCTAGAATTTTTCATATTTTATAGAAGTTATTTTAAAGTGAAAATGGTATTTTTCAAAAGAAATATCCCATATAATATTTTTAAATAATTTTTGTCAATTATGAAAAACGTTTATGTTTTATATTGCTTCTAAATTTGGAATAAATATCACTCATATATTTACATATCTTTTTCTCCATTACTTGTATAGGTTAAATCATTCCTTATTTTCTTCTCTAAAATTCTATAAATTTTAAATTTTTTTAATTATAGTATGACACATGGTTATAAAAACCATTTTTTCCATTAGAAATGATTCTATTTATTCCTTATTATTGATTTCCTTTTGTGGAACACATAATCATGATCATGTTATGATCAGTGCATTTTGATAGTTCTATAATGCATTGGGTAATGTTTTTAGTGTTATGATACATCATGTATGGGGTTAGGGAGTAAACCTAATCCATTACATGAATTTATACACCATGTTATATTTTATAGACTATTATCCATGAGCCATTTTTATATCAAGTTATATGTTGCTATCACATTTACTATTTACTATGTTCTTATGGTACCATTTCTATTATGTTATTCTTCCATATGATTACTAATGGTCCTTATATTTATTGATGTCATGTCATAATTTTGATTCAAAACTTATGAATCATTATATTTTATATTCCCTTATTAGTATTTTTAGATCACCCTTTTCTTTTATTTAGTCCTGAGGTAATCTTATGCGGTTTTATGATCTCAAATGGATTCAATATCTCATCATGGTGAATGAAATATGTATGGCATATCGTAGTTTATTTTTTATTTAAAACTAAAATTTTATTTTAAATATAATAGGCCTTGTTATCTTTAGGTTGCAATTAATATATTTTTATGTTAAAAAAATGTAATAATTTTTGTAAAATGTTTGGGTTACTATAAACATCCAACCTAGAATTTCATTAATCTTCTTAACATTAATTTTAGTTATTCGACTATTGATTAAGTCTTATATTTTCAGTTTTAAATGGTATTTTTAGAAATATAGTAACACAAAAACCATTGAATCAAGAAATTATGGTAATTGTTTTAATAAAATAAGATTTTTTATGCTCATATTAAAGGATACATGGATGAATTTATGATTTTATTTGGATATTCTTATTACAGTCATTTTATATTTTCTAAAGCACATTCCTATTCATAAAAAACAAGTCTCCTAACTATATTACTAATAATTTTATGTTTTAATTTGAAATTGATACCTTCTAAACTCCCTTTACCTGAATCAATCACCTCTTACAATTTTTTATAGAAATTTAATCCTTATTAGAAATTATATTTGAAGCTAACATTTGTGTTTTATAGAAAATATATCCACAAACCACTAAATGTTTTATAATTATATCTAGTTGAGTAAATATTTGATAAAAATAGTGAATAAATATTCAGTCACTGATTATGTTATATAGTTAAATAGAATTGAATATTTTAAACATCTCTGAATTCCATTGTAATGTCTCCACCTGATTTTTTGTAGTTATAAAAATTATTTTCCTAATAGAAGTAGTTCTTTAATTAGAGATGGATTGTTGATGGAATTATTTTCCAAATCATACTAATTCCCTAAAGTGATGGCCTGTGAATAATAAAACCATTCTTTCTCTACTCCATATAAGAAGAATATAAATAATATTATATTTATTTAATATAATATTACTAACTAGTTTTTAATTATATCACACAAAAAGTGAAATTATATCAAATTTTTTAGGGTCCTCCCCTGACTAACTTGGGAATTTAGCTAAAATACTGATTAATATGGACAGAAGATCAAATCCAAAAGCCACCTCACTTTACTCTAAACTTGTTAGTTTATTAACTAAATTTTGGGAAACAAAATATAATAAAGTAATTTGATCATTAATTATTTATATAACATACACATATAGTCTCCTAGATCAATTCAATTATTGAATTTTTTGGAATATGTTTCTATATTATTGTATATATTTCAGTGTTATAAAATTTTATATCATATATTTTGTCTTCGAAAATATTTCTATTCCTTTAATGGTATTTTTTAAAGATTTGGATCTATTTATTATAGTGGAGTACTAAAGACATGGGGTGAATTGAGTATCAGATAAAAAAATCAATTAATAATATTTTATAAAAAAATCAACAAGTTTAAAATTCAAATAGTTTCATATTACAATCAGTTATCATTAATTTATTTATTTTGCATAACCTCATAGAACATTGACCAAAACTCAGTTTGAATAATCTTATGAATATCCGAGTATTTTGAAATTACTAAACTAACATCAAACATTAGAAATATCATGTGTGAATTATAACTATCAATGTATAGATTCATAAATTAGATTCTCAGAATAATTTTAAAATAGAGTAATAAAATCAATGAAACAGATAGTTGAATGTAGAAATGGAATAGTTACAGTCTCAAACCAATACCCAATACACTATAATTGACCATCCCACATATAAAAGCATTTTTATTAAAAATAATAATCATCATCAAGAAGGATTGGGTTTTACATACAACAATGAAAAATGTTATCTATGCCAATAAACATCCTCTTAAATAGTTTCCGTGGGATTATAATGTATACGGTAAAATAAAAAATGAGTATATATGTACTTTTATATGTTTTATAAAAGTATGTGACTTACTAGATTTTTTTGAGAGTCCATGAACAATATGAATGTAAAAATTTAGAGAATGAAAAGTAGAAAGAATTTTATACTACTAGTGGTGGGAGTTCAGTTTTTTATAGATGTTTCTTCTCTTTATGGAGTATAATTTAGTTCATTTTTTAGATGTTATTATTGAATCATATTGATATATTTTTCATTGTTGTTCATGGGAAAATATAATATCGTGTTCATTATAAATATAAAATTTCATATCATTTTCATTCTTGTAAAAGTCCCACTTTTTTTTATAAAAAATCAGTATTTTATAGAAATAAACATTCTATAAAAATATTTGTTTGAAATGTATCATTACAAATCATCATACATAGCATTAAATATAGGAATATTAATTTTCTCTAATTCATAATTTAATTCAATGATTAAAAGTGGTTGGAATATATTTTATTAAAATATAATTTCTCCTTTTTTACCTGGTTATATTAATTATTCCATGCTAGATTGTCCATGGTAGCTCCAACACATATAAAAATATTGATTATATTATATGACATTCCTTATAGTCAATATGCCTGAACTTTCAATCAATAAATATCTATTTAATATTCCAAATTCATAATATAGTTTCGTAAACATAACATGTTTTCACAACAACACTTTATCAATATAAAATTTTTATATGAGTTCATTTCACTTTAACGTGAATTCAATTGAAATATCATGGAATAACCAACATATTTTCATATTTAAAACATTAATATATGGTCTATTTAACTACACCCTATTATTAATTTGAATACATTTTTGGTAGCTCTAATAATTTTTAATATTTGAGATAAATGGAAAAACAATTTAGTTACATATTGTTGGCCTTACAGTCACATGGTTGTTCATGTGGAATATTTACATGTTTTTGAACTAACCATGGTCTATAAAATATGCATGCATTCAATACACAAGGTCATGTGGTCCATAAAACCCTTTATGGAAATTTTATGTTTCCCTGAATCATCATATAGTTGATCAATGACTTCTTGTGGTCGATATATTCTCCTTACTATCACTTGATTACTTCAGTATATTTTTATCATGGTCAATTAGACGGTCATATAGTCAATGCATCTAACATATGATCATTATGATGATAAATTATATCCTATCTATATTTCTTCGTATAGCTGACATTCTTTCATGATTAGGTTTACGATCACTTCTAGACATGAATATTTATAAATTTTATTGAAATAATATGTAACATCTATAAAACAAAAAAATGATTAAAAACACATAAACATGATTTTAATTATTAAAATAATTAACTTATAGTCTAATAAAATAATATCCCCTTTTATGACCATAAATCATGGGATAATTAAATAAAAATAATAAATCATCTCTAACAATCAATCATGAAGTCTTCTAACATGACCAAAGTTACTCCCCCTTTTCATATTATAACAAATAATACATAAAGTGTGGGAAAGTAAAGATAAATAGTAAAGAAAAACAAAAGAAAATAATGAGACAAATGATTGAAAAATAATTCATTAATAATAAAGAATATTGTTTTAGAAGTTCCTTTCATATTCTTTAACAAGATTCTTAATTTATGTTGTATAAAGTGGAGGTATCAATTAAGGATTTTACATTGACAATAATTAGGGGAAGGGAATGTTGAATTCTTAGAGTAGTAGAAGCACCTACAATAATAATGTAATTCGATATGGGATAATCTTGCATTGGATATATTTCACCTTGAGAGAAAAAATCATGTAGGAGGTGAAATAGGAGTAGTAGTGGAAACTAGTGTAATGGTAGCTGTAGAAACTGATTTCAAGAATATTGAAGATGATTGGGAAGAGGAAGGGGAAATAATGGGTATAGGAAGAGATAGGGTTTTAGAACATGAGAAATTTAAACATATATTTAGGTATCCATGAGCCTAGTAATGTTAATTACAAAACTAGAACCACACTAAAAACATTAAAAACCCACCCTTCTAAGAGATAAACTAATCTACCAAAGGATCCACAATCAATATATTATTTATAGTAGATTTCATGGCTATATTTATAGGATTCATATTTATGGTATCTAGAGATGGAATGAAAATGAGTATTCAATTTATCATTGGTATAATTATGATTGACAAAATACCTTATTGAACTATTAATTTCTACCTTTTCCATGGAATTCTTAAATCATTCTACTTTGACAATGTCTTATAGCTTCTCACCATGTGAAACACCATCTATCTAAACATTGTTCCTGATATCCTTAACACTATATTTCTTTGTCAGGATTTCATCACACACAATCCTTATAATTAATTCCTCTTCTAGAGAAAAATATGAATGAGGATTAAAACTAATGTTCTGGAGGGAATTTTTTCCTATAAAGACATCTATTGTCTGGGGTGGGAGGATTATTAATCAGATTAGCTTTAGGTGCTCCAAAATGTCCTCATAAATCATTCATTTGAGCTCTAAAACTCCCAATCACTTGTTTTATATGATTTATATTTTGATAAATAACAGGTTGGATATGATCCACCACATTGTCAACATTATAAGAAACATATTCCTGACTATAAAACTCATGTCCACAATTGATACTAAACATTAATTATTTAAAAACATCTATAAGAACATTCTTGAATTGAATAAAATAAAAAAAATATAATTAAACATGGAGAATATGTAGTATGTTGATTTGGTTCACGTGAAATAAAGTAATTGATGCTTGAGAATATGAGGTAGAACTAGGGTTTGGAGTAGATTAATTGAACTCTAATTTTTAATCTATCAATATTGATTCATCATCACCTTATAGGCCTATAAATATCATGAATTTAACAATATAATTTTTAATAACTAGAACATTTGATATATGAGAAGAATAATAAATTTGATCCTCCAAAAATATTTTATTTGATTCATGTCGAAAATTATATGTTTCAATAGGTTTATAGATTCAATTTTCTATTGTAAATGATCAACATAAGCCTCATGTATGAATTTTTCTTATAGAGTAGGATATGAAGTTCATGGCACAAAAGGAACTTGAAAATTCTAAATGAATGTAATGGAATTTCTATCAAGATTATGTGTTCTATCATGACTATGATAATCCATTCCATTACTGTTTTTAGGAGTATATAGATTCATATTAAATAAAGGGTTATCAATAAATGAATCTTTCTGAGTTGGTATTGAATGAAAAATAGGGGCTCCTCCTCTCTCAAACATTATAGGCCTATCTACAACTAGATATTTATCCTTATAACTGTCATAGTTAGTGATGATTTGTCCAAATATTTAATATCTGAGAGTTTTCTCCCACTTAAATTTTTCCCCTTATTTGATTATTGATTCGTCGTAATCTTGGATTTCTAAATCCTTTGAATCTTTTTGACTTGTAAATAAGTCCATGATCACATCATAATCTCTTTTATCATATTTTACTACGTCAAAAGTACCCTATGATATATTATCATTAGAAGAGTAGTATTCTTCAAAAATATAGTCCAAATTTCAGGCATGATCATTGGAATATCTTGGTACGGAAGGATTCCTCAAAGGATTTAAGCATTCATAAAGATTATATTCATCCACTACACACAATGTTTCCTATATATTCAAAAAATCCATTCATTTAATCTAGTTTTATTAAGGCATAAACCACCTGAAATTATTTACTTCCCTACTCCTTTATAAATATGTCACTAATGTTTATGTAGAGATGAAATGAACAAGGTATTAGGAAGTGTGTGAAAACTTTATTATATATTTCTCAGAACATCAACATGACTCATTAGAAATCCCGGAAGATTGACCAAAATCCTATGAACCCTTAAATATCACTTAAAGAGATCTTGGTTCATAATCATGCTTAAGTCCTCCTTTAATATGAATAAAATATTATATATAAAATAAAAAAAACCTACACTATCTATTTAATTCAGAAAAACTAGGCCATCAATGGATTATTTCACTATTTAACTCATAAAATAAATTTCAATGATTAAAATGTGTATGGTCTAATTGATAATAACATTGATAATTTTCATACATTTTTTGAGGTAATACCTTTAATATATTAACCAATTGGGTATAAGAAAAATCACATTCTTGACCATCAATATAGGATATAATGATATATTCTTGATCTCTAACTTTGAACAACATGTTCACATAAAACATATTCACCAATAAAGGATATAAAATGTTATTTTTATCCATGAACCAATCATTCCATCCATTAAATATAAAAAATCTCCAAAATATAGAATGAATTTTTTTTATACCATGTAATATCTAGTTCGATTTTTCTGGTGACTTTGCATGGAAATATAAGTGGAATTGAGAGTTCTCTTGATCCACTTCATTCTAGGTTCAATCTTTTAGAACCATCAAAATAATCATGTGTTTCTTTTTAAAACTATCAATTCATCTCAGAAACACACAATTGAGATTCAATGGTCATAAGGATAAGGACATAGTAAAGGGACGAAAAGAGGGTTGAGTTTATGTTTAAAAAATAACAATGTTTCTTATTAATGATCAAGAAATTTAAATAATTTATGGATTGATGCATTATAACAAAAAGAAGACATAAAAAAATATTTATAAAATACTTAAAAAGAAATGTGATTTCATTTTTGAGAACCAATTAAAGCAATATTCCATTTAAGAATAAATTTTCATTACATATGAATTATACAAAATTAAGAAAAAGATATTTTTAACAAATATAATCATTCCTATCTCATGTCTGATATAATTTAACTTATCATAAATCCTAGTTTTTTTAAATATTTTAACTGGTTGATGTAATAGGACCCTAAAGTAAAGAGTGATATTCCCTTTTTAAAAATGATCTTTCAAAAATTGATGTGGAATATTAATGTTATTTGTCCCAAAATGAGGTATTATATTCTTTGAAATGTTAATAGCACATGTATTTTTTCATTTTTTATTATTATGTCTAAGTTGATCTCTATATTTGAGAAATGTATGTTTCATCCATAGAATTTATGCACAAAAACCTCATGTGTTTAAATATTTATCTTCATCAGTAAGCAATGCTGCAATTGTTTTTTTTACTACACTATAATACTTGTGACTTTCTGGATAATGAAAATGTTTCAGAGATTATTTTCCTTATTTTTCTTACAACCACTGATGTTAGCCTCAAATTATCTAATTAAATCAAAAAAATTTCCCTTAGAATAGAATAATACAAAATTATTTGTACTTTTGTGGTATTTTAATTTCCTTTTATAAGTAGTTAAATGATATTCCTTGGGGTTTTATTGAATATGTGAAAACATACAAAAACTAAACCAAATTCCAGGATGGATAGCTATTAGGATTATTAAACAACCATTCATACCTCTATAAACGGGTTGGTCAATTGATTTCCAAATTTCAAAAAGATCCAATTTATAATAGAACCCATTGGATTATCACTTCCTTTTGAGTTTTCCAATTTAAAAAATTAAAATATCTTTAGCGTACATTGATTTAAATAATTCCCTCCATATTATGATATCTTTGAAAACCCGATAAGAATTTTATTTCACCATTTATAATCATATCAAATTCATTTTTCATTATTTTTTATAACTAATACATAAATAATTTCTTAAAGAACCCAAGAAAAAATTATCAATAAATATTTTTACAATAAAAACATTAATGGAAATTATATTGATAAATAAATTATTATCTAAAACACCTTTTATAAAACCATTTGAATGTATAAAAGTGTTAAGGATATCATTTCAAGCTCTATGATCTTATTTCAAACTTTAACGTAAATTTTTTTGACTAATGATATTATCTATAAAAAAGTATTTGAAATTATTTGGGTTTGATAAAAAAATCATAAACAATATAACAATTAAGGAATGAACTCTTTACATCCCTTGGTATATCTTTATATTTAGATGTTCTACATAAGAAATCATTATTATAACAGCCTCATGTTTAGCTACTGATCTATCATTATTTTTGATAATATTAACATATTCATCAACCTTGTTTCTATATAACCATTTAGTACAAATTTTTAAATAGAATTTAGGTTTATTAACTAGTTCACATACTATATTACTTTCATATTGATTTAATTATTCTTGATAATCCATCACCCAATTCACATTACTAATTTCAACATTAATGTTTTTAGCTCAAGATGTGACAAAAGGATTTATGTTGAATATTGTTTCTCAATTATGCACATTTTCACATTATTTATATTTCAAACCACAATATCTAATGAATGGATTTTATCTGTTAAAATGGTTTTAGGTACACTAGATTCCTCTATGATTTCATAAATGCAGGGTTCCTATAAACAAGGATCTTATAAAAGTTTTCCATGAGGATATTTTTCTTGTAAATCTATAGAAATATCATTAGACATGGAGGTGATATTGATATTCAAATATTATATATATTCTTTTAGGTTTTTTAGTGAAAATATTATTTTTATGTGGATCTATACAATAGAATTTGACATGAATAGATTATTCCACCACCTTTTTTATTTTATTAAAGACTCTAGATGATTAAATTGATTTATAATAAATAATAAAAATTACCTCATCCCACTTTGATGAAAATTATTATAGATTACACTTTTGACTAATAATAGAAAATTTGTAGAGAAAAATGTTTATATTTCAATCCCTAGTATTTTACCCATTCTATAATTTTAATGATGTCTTAAATAAAAGTGGACTTACTAAAACTCATTTAATTACCTCACAAAACATATTTATAGTTTCATCCCAAAAATATAATGTTAGTTCATATTAACTATGCATTGTTTATGGTTTCTCTTGGAGTGTCCAATTTCTTCAGTCAACCACTCAATTCTGTTGAGGTGTTTAATGAGTGGATATATTATGAAGATAGACGTAATTCATACCTATGGAAGGAAAATATTAATTTTTATACTCATGGACATGATTACTTCGAACACTCTTAATCTTACATCCACTATTTCTCTCAAATGAATTTTCAAACTGTAGAAAAAATCTATAAGCTTCACTTTTGTGAGTAAGGAAATATACCCAATTAACCTATCATTAGACATCAAAATTTAAATCGGCATAATTTTTTTATTCTAAAATTGAAACAAAAGGTTGTCAAAAAAATCACATGTGTATGAATTAGAGGGGTTGAGTGGTACAAACCCATTCATTAATTTGTAATAAAATTTATATTACTTTACCATTGGACATGGGTTCCACACTCTATCGTTTTGAAAATTTAGATTAGGTAGATCCTAGAAAAAATATTTTCTAGAAACATTCTAGGAGATGATAAATTATAGAATCATTTTCTATTATGATATAATTCCAGATAAAATTCATTTAAGAAAAAAACATTATAAAATCAAAATGAATTTAAATCTATTGTATAAAAAATATTATTTACTTGAAGAAATATAAATTAAATTATTATTATAATCTTAAATATTGAAATATGTATTCTCAGATATAACATGAATTCAATGACTATAAAATTTAGATTTTCATAAATGATTTTATTTTAATCCATCACAAATAAAGCATTACAAATTAAATAGAATTTTTAGTCACAAAGTTGACCAAGGATGATAATTCTTATTTTTTCATTATCACCTAAAGTGACCTAGAAACCCTATCCTAGAGGTACACTTCTGAAGGGTTAGAAGTCCGCTATCATTTGTATAGAAAATCGATTTTCCATATATCATTGCTTTGTATATGTTAATTTCAATAAATTTTCATGAAATAAATCAAATACACATAGATTTTGGTACCAGATCTCTTTGGGTGGAAAAAAGTTAGAAATAAATGTTTTAGGGTTCCACATATATTTGATATAATTATTCGTGGATTTTATAATAGTCATGAATGAATTAGAAAAATAATTTCCCATTAGGAACAAACTGTGTTTTTCTGATATTAATTTTCTAGCTATATTATTAACTACAGAATTATTTACAGAATTTGAACTAGGAATAGAATAATATTTATATAGTTATTTCATGTTTATAATAAAAGAAATATTTCGGTTTGTGTAAAATATGAATACCTGGAATTGTTTTCAAGATTTTAGATCCTTTTACAAAAAGTTCAATATCCTTCTTCAGTTGATTATTTCTTTATTTTGAATCATTATTTTCATTGAGAAGTAGTTTATTATATTCCTCCTATGGGGTAAGATCAGATCAAATACAAGAAGATAAAATATTCTAATACATTAAATTCAAATATTTTCTATTAGGTTCATTAAATTTATCATATAAAATATTGAAAAATTCAATGATATATTCTCTTCAAATATAATTTTAATCATTTTCTCATTTTCATAAATATCAAAAATAGGATTAGAAGAAATAAACTGTTCCTCTAAAGTAGTAACCATGAATCATAAATTTTATTTTTCATTTTCATCTTCTTATATAGAATCTAGGTCATAGGTTCAATCTTCATAAGAAATCCAGGTAGACATTATAGACTTTTTTTGTATTACTTCCCTTTATCCCCATAATTATTCTTGTATTTTAGATTGAAAAATCATCTTTCATATTTAATTTTCATTTACACTCATAGACGTATACTTTAAAATTAACATATTTATTTTATTATCCATTCTTACCATATATTTTATTGAAATTTCATTTCTTGATGAAAATATTCTCTCTATCAAATTTCATGATTCTTTAGTTAGGTGACCTATCTCTTCATCACTATAATATTTTCCATCAAGTCAAACAATTCCCTCTTTTTTTACTATATATATATATTTAATTATATTCCTTGAATAAAATTGTGATTTTTGGTTCAACATATTAATCATTTAACCTAATAAATTCTTTATAAATAATCATATTTATTATTGTCAATTTTATTGGTATATTTCTATTATAAAATTACTCTTAGATGGATACAGTACTACAACTCCATCTGTTTGTTAAGAATCATTAAATTCTCACCACTTGTGACTTATCATCAATGATTTTTTCCAGTGAATTTATAAGGTTGATAATTTAATTACACCTAATATAAATATTTAAAATTGACACATTAGTTTTTATCTTAAAAATATAATATTTAATATTATAAGTATTTAATATCATTTCATTGACATTAAATGTATCTTCATGAGGAATATATAATGTATCCCCAATTGTTTATACCGCTTCACATGTAGATGTTTTTGTTGAATTCATCTTCTCCCAATAAAAAATATATGAAATTCATAGATTTTAATTTATAATAATAAGTATACTTTCTGTAATTACTTAGGTAATCTATAACAGTTTTTAGGATTTCATAATTACCATTAATTATGCTCTAGATATGTAAAATTATGATCTCATGATATGATTTCTTCTTAATTTTTCACTAAAATATTTTTTACCATTAAAATAAATTGTTATCTTAGTATCCTTAATGAAAGTATTATTTTATCCAACATGATAGAAATTTATAATTGATAAAAATATAGATATTTTTCAAAAAAATAGATAAAATTTTAAAAATAGATATGAGAAAATAAAAAAACCATTGAAAATAATTATTGTTCGGAGTGGAGTACTCAATAGGGGGTTTAATTGAGTATCCAATAAAAATTTATATTAAAAAATTATAAATAGAATCCCCTATATTAAAATTCACCTAGTTAACAAATACATTATGTATATATAATTTAATTCTTTTGTATAACCACCGAAAATTTTGATCAAAGCCCAATTATATTAATATTAAGATCATACCAATATTTTGAGATTACTCTACATATATCAAATAAAGAAAATATCATGGGAAAATGATTACTATCAAATTACTCTTCTAAAAATAAGATTTTAAAAATATATTTAAAACATAATAAGAAAAAACAAATTAAATACACATTGGAATATATAAATAAAAATTGTTA
Source organism: Viscum album (assembly GCA_963277665.1). NCBI lineage: Eukaryota > Viridiplantae > Streptophyta > Magnoliopsida > Santalales > Viscaceae > Viscum > Viscum album. Next base: position 677,496,605 of record OY728123.1, read on the forward strand.
TTCTCAATCTAAGACCAATCCCTTAACAATTTAAATTCACCAATTTCACAGCATTTTTGTTAAAAATAAATTTATTAAACAATGTGAATCGAGTTTTATAGTGCACATCATGAAGGGTTATCTAGGATAGTAAACAAATTCTTCCATATATTCTATGGGAGTAAAAATATATATAATTATAAATAATGACTATTTGAGTATAGCTTTATGTTCTACTAGAGTTTTTACATTTATAGGAATTAATAGCATTATAAAGAAAACTCAAAAAAAGAGAATAGTGGGAGAGATAGATGAAAATAATTCAATGTAGTTAAAGATGTGTGTATTGTTGTTTTATAAATGATTATTCTCATCTCAATGCCTTATTTTACTTCATATTTCTGATTCAAATATGGAAGGGCGTTCTCAATATTGTTTTGATGTTTGGGAGAAGATAGAGTAACATGTGTTGTAGAAATAAAGTAGTTTTCAACTTTTTATTCTCATAAAAATCATTCTTATATTCTATAACATCATCTGTATATGAAAATAAATCAACTTTTTAAAAGTGAAATTGAAAATGCATCATTATAAATCCTGGTACACCGCATGAAATCTGGGAACATTAAATATATATAATATAGAATTAATTCTAAACATAAAATTGGTTGGAATATATAATATAAAAATATAATTCCAACTTTTAGACAGTCACTTTTTGTTTGACACATTATATCATCCATGGTAACTCTAGAACATAGTGAAAATTTTAATCAAATTATGTGACATCGAATATGTAAAATTAATCTAAACATGTGGTAAATGTATTACATTTAATAATTATGGATTATTGATATAGTTAGTTCAAATAACCCTGCTATGGATTTATAACTTTACCAAAATCTAATTCTCCCATGAAATCATTCAGTTTAACATGTTGTTTCTTGAAATATCATAGAATCTCCATCATTTTTTCAGAATCCTAACATTGATTCATAGTAACTTTCACTTAATTATTTAGTTTATTTGAAGAAAATTATCATGAATAAGGTGAGATCATATGTTATTCAAAGATAGAATTTGATTATATGAAGGATTTCAGCATGTCTCTCAATGAAGATAATAAATGAATCCAATGATACTCTACCGTCATAGATGAAATTTTAGATTTAAGATAGAAGGTTAAAACTATGACTACTATAAAAAATCTCATGAATAAGGGGGTTAGTAGAAACACAATCCTACTCTATAATATCCCCAAATAATTGGATGTGAATGTGACGATTGCTGAAATAATTTTTTGAAGTAGAATAAAGGTTATGCTATAATTCACTAGGGAATGGATGAACTCAAATATCTATTTATGTGTTCATTAGAAGTGCCACTAGAGATTAGTGGTACATTATAAACAATGTTGTCAATCCAAAAAGGGCATTGAATATCGTTCATGGAAAAACGTAAGGGAAGTGTATGTTGGATGCCCAATGATAGTGTGTGAATTGTTAAGAACTTGTAATTATTAAAATATTATGGTTATTATCTATGTATGAGTGGGAGTTCAACACAATAAGTAGTAGTGTTCCTCATTGGGCACAAACAATGAAAAAATATCTTGGTTATTCTATCTAATTTCTTATTTATATTTCTTGTTGTGTTGAGTGTTGAGTACACCTAAATAGTTCTACAATTTATTATAGACTCAATGTATTAGGTATCAAGATAGGATTATTTAAGGTGAATGTAAAAAAGAATATAAAATAGGAAAACATATTCACAACCCATTTTTAGTTTCCACACATAATCCATTGGGCACCCCAATAGGTATCAGATCTAACCATATGTCCATTGATTGGAACTAGTATTTTTTAAATTATATTAATTAATTTATAGGAAGTAGTTTTTTTATTATACATTAGAATATACTATGATAAGGAACACAATATCTAACCCTATTAAATTTAGAATTGATGTCTTTTCCAAAATAATAATCAATGATAAGGATATAAGGATATTTTGAAATATCTCAAAAGAAAATAAGGATCTACAATTTCTTGAATCTAATCAAATTGGAAAACATTAATCTACTAAATTTATTTACTTTGATAATTTTAAATAATAATGTTTATTCTAGGTATGTAATGAGTACGATTATTCCACTGAATTAATTGAATACCATTTGTATGAAGTTAATTATTTTTTTTAAGAAAGTTTATATTGAAGTGGTAACTTATTTATTTCGGTTTATTGTAGTACTACATGATGAAATGAAATAATAGAATTTAAATATAAATATTTAGATGAATAATTATCCAATAAAATCCAACGATTTAGGAGTATAAATAAACATTATGAATATAAATAGGATTTTTTTTCACTTTTAATTCACATCATTACCTATTTGAAAAACATTGGAAAAGAAGTATTTATAAGAAAGTTGTTTTTTTATTTCTTTTATATAAGTGATTAATGCACTATATAAATTACACAATACCTGAATGTAAGTTATACATACTTAGATAGATTTTAAATATAAAATTATAGATATTGAAATATATTTATAAAAATAAAGTAAAAATCATGGGGATTCGATTATGAAACTAATTGTGTAATGAGATGAATTTTTAAGTTCAGATAAGGATGAACAAAATTCAATTGATTTGATGTTTCTTGAATGTGAGGGAAAATTGAAAAATATAGATTAATCACAAACTATAACTTTCCAAAAATTGTGAGAAGATAAGTTCTACAAACCAATATTTTAATGAGAATCGAACCCCAAAATGGATTATATCATTGGAAAAAAGAATTTCATACCATCCCTTGAATAATAATAAAAATGATCTTACCCATAACCCTATTAAAATTATTTATAATTATTCTAGTTCATATGTTATAATAGACTTAATTTCAATATTTTGGAAAATATGGATGGATAAATATATTAATAAATACAAGGATTCATTAAGTATATATGTTAGAATATCTCGGAAGAGTTTCTTCGCTTGAATAACCACAAAATAATTATATTCTTACTAAAAAATATCATGATTTACAAGATTGAAAATCAATCCAATTTTTATATACAAGAAATAGATTGAGATTCATAGGCCATTATTGGTGCTAGTGTATATTTAGGAAAATGGTAATTATGTCATTAAATAGCATGGAAACTCAATGATATTTTATAAGGCCTAAATTTAGAGCTAGTACATCTAAATAAAAAAAGAAAACCTATTAATAAAAATAATATGGATCTATCGAGAAGGAACATATTTGGATGTAGATAATACTTCTATGATTTTTTAAAAATTGAAGTCACAATTATGAAGTGTGATAATATGTACCAATCAAGATCAATTCATAAGAAAATGATAAGGGAATTCTATAAAAAAGAATATGATGAATTAAAAGAAATGTGCATCAAACTTGGGATGTAAAAAATGAATAATGGTGTAAAAAAAGAATAACTTTGAGTAAGATGAACCAAAAAGAGAAAAAAAAGATGATGTCAATGTAATATAGGGATTATTCACTATTAGGGAATAGGTTATACCATGGACCATAGTAAATAAGACATTGAAATAAAATAGATAAAATTATAATAAATTAAAAAGGTACAAATTCAAGGAAATTCATATGAGGTTTCATTATGTTATTGATATCCTAGAAGAAGAGTTGGAGGATTTGGCTAAAAGTGTAACAAAAACATTAATAAGAAACCATGTAAAAAATACTAGAGGGGTGAACATGTTAAAAAATGATGTTGAATTTTTATACAGCTCATTTTGAAATAGAAAACATGATAGTGTAATAATAAGAGAATGTATGTGATAAAGGGAAACAAGTTGTTTGACTTGATTAGATTTAATAATAAAAGATATTTTTCAAAAAATATGAGAAAAAAATTATGTTTCATTGTTAGTTTGGATCTATAATTATATTTATGTTGTAAATTATGGTATGATAATTTCACCCTCTCAAGAAAAATTATTGGGAAAGATGAATAAATCCAAAAGATATGAATTTTAGTTTTTGGCTCATATGAAGAAGAAAATTCAATATATGTAGGGTGTCAAAGAGAATAAGAAATTATGTATGAACATGGATTTTTGGACCTAGAGTATTAAATGTATTATAAGAGAGAAGTGTTCCTATGATTATGGATTAATAAATAAAAAAATTATCAGGATGTGATCCAATTCTCAGCCCTACTTCTCTTGTTAAGGAGATGATGGAAGAGTCACTTTATTTCCTTGTAATTTTTGTATATGTCTTCATGACAAAAATTTTAGGGGATATATAAAAACAAAATACTATAAAATTTGTAATATATTTATAGCTATAGGGGATCATACACTATGGAGTGGTTAATGATTCAAGAACTATAACTGGATTCATAGAGATTATCTTTGGAAAATATCCACCCTGATGAAGATTATTGTAATATATAAAATGATAGGAATCATAAAGGAGAAATATGTTGGAATTATTTGTTCATAATTTTTTCATTGAAATAGTTATTGAGAAATCTAAATGTTTTTGTAAAAAAATATCTTTATCACCTTTATTCTGATTATAATGAATTAGTTTCTCAAGGGAGAACTTATATTGAGATAATTATATTTGGTGATATTATTAGAATTGAATATATTAGAAATGATTGTTTAAGATGAGTGTGGTATATGAGTTTATTGATAATACTATTTAAAATTCCATAATAAAAGATATGTGGTATTGATATCACATATTGGATAAATTATTGTAAATTGTTAATACCTAGTTAAACAGACCCAAACCGGATTGAACACTAAGGGGGGTGGGGGTGGGGTGAATTAATGTTATACTTTTCTGAATTATTTTCATTTTAATACATCATCATGAATTTGTTAAAATTCACAATACACTCACTAATGTCACACAATATGACCCTGTATAATGAAATTAAAAGAGATAAAACAAAACATGATATTTAAATGGTTCAGTATAAATACCAAATCCTTTCTATGTTCATTAGTCTCCTCAACATGGATTCTCCACAATAATATTATTTTGAATTATACTAATTTGGTTATAAAATAGATATACACCCTAGTAGAAGACACTCCAATTGATCCTGGTTATAAACTCATACAATCTAACACTTTGATCTTGGTTTGTTAGATACCCAATCGTCTTCTCTTCATCATACTTGTTCGACCCCCGGTCTCGATCCTCTTCATCAAATGGTTATACACTAAGTCAAAACCTCCTTACACATCATAGTTTCAATCCTTTTATATAAATATTTTTTTCTCCCCATAGCTCTTATTACAATAGATGTTAATCCTTCTCCACAAGCTTTCTAGATCAACTATCATGCTTGTGTAAACATTAACAGTGTCTGTATTTGGTAATTAGGTCGAATGGTCTTGTTGAAGCTCCTCTGATAATCAATAGATGACCAGGTCTTCCTCCTTCAATCAAATCACCCAAAAAAAATTTCTCCATTCTATCTGATGAAGTCTTGGCCTCACATATATGTGTTCTGATGACACAGAAAATTTCATCTCCAGTATTTAATGTAAGAATAAAGATTCAAAATAATAAATATTTTTCTTCTATAACAGTCAACTCAATTAATGAATGATTTGATTAATTATGAATATTATAATCCTTAGAACATATTTTTTATTTATAATGTTATTTTTTTCTCTTTTATTAGGTTATCTTCCTGCTTATTTACATGAAAACATCAAAGGAATGGGACTAATTCAATACTTCCTAAATTCAAAATACATTCTGAATTTATGTGTTAGAAAAACATTATGGAATCCCACTGTTATCATGATCCACCTTCATAAAAGTATATCATGCTATCTCTAGACCTCCTATTCAACCAAATGAGAATAGTTACTTAATATATCAATGGGTTAGCACAAACTATGAAGTCTTCATAATTCCTTTTCTTTATGCATATGATGAATATGTTATAAACTCGAGTCTGTAGTATTTAAAATTATTTGTAAAATCATGTAAATATTCATGGAAGCTTCACTCCACCATGTATCCAAGCATAGACTGTGGGAAGCCTTTTATTTCATTACAGAACCTAATAACCTTTGAGATTATTCTTCCCATTATACAAGATAAAAGTTATGAGATTCTTCATTTATCTTTAGAAAATTTTTTATCATAGTGATGAATGGATAAATAACTCTAGTCTATGGTTCCATGATATTTATTGTCATGTCTCCACTAAATTGAAACACCTTAACTACTAAGTTTCATACTGGATCAAGGATTGATAATAATTCCAATTATTATGTCATTTAAGATAATTTATAAACACCTAAATATCTCAATATTCATATTTTAGAATACAGGTAACCATATCATAATATCATGACCCTAAAATTCATATAATATCTTCCTATTTGGAAAAACCTCATGTAAAGGAAATAAGGTTCAAACATAAGGATAAGTATTGTCACTATATAAGGGTTAATCACCCCTTGTAATGGTAACGTGGTCCCCAAGCTCTGTATGTAAGTTTCATTGGTGAATGTATGGGTAGCCCAATTCCAATCCTATGTAATGGCACACTCAGCAAGAGGTAGATTATTATGGTGTAGATAAAATGACATAGAGATATCTCATTGGATGATGAAAAGTATTTACATATGTTTTATTGTGGTTTATTTCTCCACATTTCCCATGTTCCACATCAATTCCCTGAGTGTCTGAGTGCTCCTTTATAATCCTATATAACCAGATTACTTTCAAGATGCAAGTAGCCCATGGTACACTCCTAGAACCACACCTCACATGTCACCTCTCACCACTATTCCACCCCACAAGGTATCACTAGCACCTCTAGGAATACACTGGTGTGTGATTTTGTACCTATATGTGTACACAAACATTTCTATGTAGGAACTATCACCCATTCCATAAAGATTTGTCCTCATGTTGGATCTCCCTCATGATTTATTTTACTACCAACATAACATATATCAAGGTAAACCTTGTGGCTTGTGTGGTTGTCCTATTTTATTATAAAATCTCACTATCAAAATATTAATATAATTATCCATGGTAAGAAATATATTATAAATATATTCTCAAATTCTATAAAATATTATCTGAAAAATCATAATAAAAACTAATAATTTAAATGGACTTCATTAAATTATTCATATTCTAACTTCCTTACCATTTTATGAATATTCTTCTCACATGAAACTCCTTTATTTCATTTTTTACATAAATAATATCACACCAATCAACACAATTATGATCTTCTTAATAATGTGTATCAAAATGAATATTGAAATCCATATTAAATCACTAAGATCTCATACCAAATTGAGAACATGTGAATCTTAAATTCCTTGGTCTCAATATTCCCCGTACTGAATTTTTTGTTCATAGCACCAAAAAAATTATCAAGTCAATATGTGAATATATTTCTCCTTCTGATCCCCAAAATTGATAAGAAAAATAAAAAAAATATAGAGGGTTCTCATCTCATAATTTTTTTCTTCATGGAATTTAGGATTCCCTTACATTTTTGCAAATATAATTTTTGAGAAGTATTACACAACATGGTTCTCTTAAAAATGATCCTTTAGTTGATATACTATATGTCTATGGTGGATAACCCAATGTATAAAAAATATAGATATGTACAAGGTTGTATATGATGTCTATAATCTATGATTCATGTGATATCATGCTTGTAAATTCTAAATTATTATCACAGGGGTTGAAATAAATAAAAACTATTAATAAAATGATAAATATTACACATAATTAAACAAACACATTAGAATTGTGGAATGAGATATATATCCCTTATTAGCTCAATATCAACTCCCGATGATAATTATTGAAAATTTACCATATTTGGGATAATATAGTGATTATCATACTACATCTTGAATTATTATAAAGCTATTTAGAAGCTCCATATTCATTGTGTAGTGATTATTTAACAACATTAACTCATCAAAGTCCCCCTACAGGGATGTATCCATCTACTTAAATTGCATGATTGAAAATACAAAATCAAATATATACAAGAATAATAAGGGACGTTGTTGTTCTCTAGGTCTAATATTCAAGCTGATAGGTGATTGTCAACTTGTTCCATTCCTTTGTTCAAATATCAACATAGTATTATTTATTTTTACTGTCCTTTCTATTTTTAACGTCATATATTTGAATATATTAATTCTCCCCTTATATTTTTCAATGTGTGGAATACATTTTTCCACCTCAAATTCTGTAGACACTTTCTTCCTTTAGATTTAGATGTTTTTTTCGATTTCACCAACATCTTATAAAATCTCAATTTATTTTTTGAATAAAATAGGAACTTTTTTTACATTATCTAACATTTAATCATCTATAGATGACTTAACACTATTTTCAATTGAATCTACTTCCCATTCTGTACCTAGAAAATATAACCTGGTAGTCCATTCATGTATTTATCAGCTGCGTGAACCTACTTCTTACATCTACTAAAAAAGGTCTCTAATAAATCATATTTATTCTCAATTGGAAGCTTTTATATATTTATAGTCATATAATTATTTCTTTGATAATATATTCTCATTTTTTTCAATATGATTATCCTTTGATTCATGATTTTTTTCATTAACTGACATTTTTGGAAATAAATAGTCGTATTTATACCCATACTTTCTATAGAACTAGAAATAACTCATAAATTATGTCTTTCACCTAGATATGTATCCCGTGTAGAGACATTTTTTTAATGCACATCATCATAACTTATGTCTAGTCAAACTCTACTACCTCGCATAGTGATACCAAAAATCAGCTTCTCTTATTCTCAACTGGTTATATCCACCCCAATTTTGATCCTCTTCCACAACTAGTTATACCCCTAGCACCATGCTCATTATTCATCATGGTTTTCAACCATTCATAGAAAGGTCTTCTTTCATAATTTATCTTATACCAATGGATATTGATATTTCTCTGCAATCTTTCATGACCTAATGGCATGAGATTGTATACATCAAGAGCCTCTATAACTGGTAATTATGTTTATTGGTCTTGGTTAGGTTATTATGATCATTACTAAATGATCAAGCCTACCTCAATCAATCAAAATTATTAGGAAAGAGTTTTTCCTTCTACCCGATGATGTTTTTTATTAACTTAAATGGGTGTATGTAATGAACATAATTTATTTACTTTTATTTAATGTATTAATAAAAATTCAAAATATCCATTTGTTCTCTTACTGAAGTCTCAACTCAATTCATTCATGATGTAATGTTCGGTGCATATTGTAAACCCCATAACATCTCATTTATAAATATTTTTATTTTTTATCTATTTTATTGGTTCTTAAAAATCATCATCACATGAAAAAACTCACATTAGTGTGACTGATTCAATTATCCACACTTTCCTAATCCCTTGTTTATGTATGTGTCACACAAAGGATAAACTATCTCATTATTCACAAGATCCTTCTTTACGTCAGTAGATTGGTTTATCTCCTTCCATCCTATTCATGCATAATATAGCAAGTATACAGTATATCCATGAGTTTATGAAAACTACAAGGATTCATTAAACTTGTTCTTCATAAAAATTATGTGTGTGTTATAAAAATAAGTTCACTCTATTTAAAATGCATCATTAATTATTTAAAATCATCATTAAATATTATCTTCATCATGTGTCTAGGTAAGACTCATTAGAGGATTTTTTTATTGACGTATCATAGATGTCCTCTGGATTTTTATACCCTTTACACAAGATGAATGTTCATAGATTCTTTGTTTCACTATGGTAAATAAGATCTCTTGATAATGAATGTTTAAAACAATCTAGGAATTGGTTACATGATATTTATAGGCATGGTATACAATGAAATACACCATTGTAGACTTTGGTTTCAATACCACATTAAGTATTGATAATAATTAAGATTATTCTACAATATCATAGGTGTTTATGAGCTCCCTAAGATCATAGCACACAAATTTTTGAACATGGGTTAAAAAATCAGAATCACTTGATGTCAAAATTCTTGGAACATCTTTTATAAGGAAAATTCATCATGTAATGTTAAAAAAAGTTCCCAAAAAGGGTATGAACTAGAAATACTTAATGATCACTCACACCATGTAATGGTAATATTTTCCTCGACCAATTCACATAAGGTTCAGTAGTGAAAATAAGTGTATCCCAATGACTATCCAATATAATGCTACACATAAAATGATAAAGAAGATCACAATTGAGATCAAACATCTTGTATAAATCTCATCAGATGATGAAAAATCATTTATTTTTTACATTTATATCAAAATCATGGAAAATGTTTTCCCAATATTCATAGTTTTGATATATGATATATATAACACAGGTAAAATAACATTTTAAAATAAACCATGTATCAAAAAATATATAAGTATTATTGTCAAGGCCATAAAAAATAAAATCCCAACAAATAACATCCAAATAGAGATCAACCATAAGATTATATTGGTCTAGATGATCTAGGTATCTCGTACCTCAGCAATCAAGACAAAACATTGTTCGCAATAAAAAATTCCATTGAAAAACTAGGACTAGGGAATAGAGGAACACCCCATGGATGAACCCCCGAAAGTGGTATAGAAACAATTATTTAGATAAATATGCCAATGGAGCTGGGGAACACCCCATTAGTTACCCCACCCCATTATGGATAATGCCAGATACTATGACCCCCTACTCAGTACACAAGGCTCCCATGTATTACATATTTCAGAATTTTTCAAATGGATTATCTTATTTCATAATATGATTTCCCAAAAGAACTTATTAATCAAAATAATGCCTTGAAAAAAAATTATAAACATAATCATACTAATCTAAAAACATCCTTTTCATTACTAAATACAAAGGACAAAATCCATCTTTAATAAATAATCATTTGGTAATGAATATTAGGATGATCAATTATCATAGAAAACATCATTTATAAAAAAAGTGTTAGATAAAAAGATTGTATACTCTTCATCAAATAAATACATAAGAAATACACACATACCTCACACATGGGTTTGCACGATAACAATAATGGGATCCACACAATATAAGGAAAGGAATCACACAAGAAAGTTATTAGTGGACATATACATCCCTAAAAACATAGTATATTTGATTTTCTATAATAATAAGGTGAAAATGAGGATAGGAGATCACATAACTTATAAAACAGTAGACCCACACACAAGAAAATAATATATGGCCTACTGGAACCAAACACATGATAGATTTAGAAGAAAAAAAAGAGAAATCACTGCATGATAAATTTATTAGATCAACATTTCATATATTCATTTGAAATCCCCGATAGCATGAATGAAGTGATGAGATCATTTCAAACATAAAATTTCATTTACAATTGTGTGATGTAGGATACAAATTCTAAATAGAGAAGTTCAATATAAAAATGATTTCCAAAGGGGAGACTTTGTAAGATACCAAGGAAGATTAGGTTTTAGGAATAGGATTATGGAGATAAAATAGGGTTTAAGTGGCATAAGTTTACTAAAACACCCTTTCTTATCCTTCCCAGTCTAACACGATTGATCGGGTGATATAGGTATAATTCCAATAGCCTGAGGTTCCCCACATGCTACCTGGTTCCCCTCCATAGCCTTTTTTAGATTTTTCTATAGCTATCATCTAGCCGATGGCCTTTTTTATCATCCATTAAAGTAAATCTACCTACAGAATCTATTATTCCACCTTCGAAACCTATCAAATCTAAAATATAACTTATAAAATGAAAAATATATATGTAACTCAACAAGTATGTTAAATTATCTCCACAAAAAGAATTTTTATCCACAAAAGTAATAAAAAAATATTGGTTCTCTAAAAAGAGATAAGGACACCGATACATCACTAATGATTCACACTTCAATGTCTCGTGAGAATTTGATTTGTGAAATCATAAAACATTGACCCATATAATACTCCCCAAATAGAAAATTCATCTGAGAGTCAAAAATATCCCCTAGATTCTTGACTATTGATATGACATTCTCAATGAGAATGATCATGGGGATAATTACTAAGATGATATTAGTATAAATTATCATGAATACATTCCAATTGAGCCAATAATACCAACTGATAAGAAACCTATCTAATAAACTATGTGATATAAAAACTTCCAAAATATATTAGTGTTAGGTTTCCATGCATACCTAGATGATTGTTACCCAACCAAGGGTAAACCTTCAAGAAAACTCAAACACAAATTGAAAACTCCAAAGGATGTTGATGATGATTTGTATAATATTTTTGTCAACTCTTAGCTATATCTATTCATCAAGGTTATCCAAAATCCATTTTGATATCTCTTAAATGATACTCAGTAACATGAGAGAGGCCTCAACAACCTTTTACTAATAAATAAGTGATCAACATGAGTGACCATATAGTACATCCAAAAGATCCATCATAATTGATGAATGGAAGAATATTTTTTATCAAAACTCAGCCATCTCCAGATAGATATCCCAACATCCTTTGAAATCTAAAACACAAGTATAGAGAATATATACTAGAATATAAATAGAATTCATTATTTGGAAATCCATTAGTGGATTAGATATATTACTAATCCTATATTGATTCCCCATCACATTTTGAATAAATTCTAGAAAAAGGAAGTTAACCAGGGATCCATGTAAGTTACAATGTTATAGGAGAACCCATGAATCCTCATAATTTATGGCATTTGTAGAATATCCCAATCTGCAACATTGGTTGAACCCCTAATTGGAATGAAATGAGAAATTTGTTTCAACCCAGCAATCACTACTAAGAATTTATTATTTTCATACGGAGTCCATGGTAATCCAACAATGAATTCCATTGAACCTCATCCAATTTCTATACCTAAACTAGAAGAGGGTGAACCAAACCAAAAGGATATATGTGATTTTATTTAATCTACTGAATGGTCCACTAGCTAGAAAAATACTCCTAAATTTCATGCTTCATACATGGATACTGAAAATACCATCTTATGTCATAATATTTATTTGTTGTTTCGAGATAAATAAACCACAATGAATAACGAAAATAATGTAGCACAAAATATTTTAAATATAAAGGGAAAATGTACTTATTATTTATGTAAAGAATTTAATAATAGGAGAAAGACCTTATAGGATCCATATCCCCACTATATTTGGATTCTATGATTTCTCTATGTTCATTATATTATAGTTGTTCCTACAAAATCAACTCAAGGAGAGATATTGAAAAACAAATTGGATAGAACTATAACTGAATCATCATCCTATGAATCTAAATGAAACTAAGTAAAAAATCCTTGTAATATTCCAGGCCTATTTTACTTCTTGGATTAAAGGAGAATGAAATTTACTACTTATATCATATACAATAACATTCCCCTTCCTAAGAGTGTCGGTGATGTCAAAGTACACATTTTTGAGGTACTTAATCCATTTCCCCTTCCTAAGGATTACGTTATTCTAAGAGAAACTTAATATATTTTGATAATAATAGAATATAAACCTCTAACATAAAATATAGTTTCTACAATACTTTAAATCATTCATAATAGTAGTGATATGAAAGTAATGAGAAGGATAATTCTTCTCTTGAGGCTAGAGATAATGTGAACCATAAACCACCACATGATCATCCAACAGAAACATGCATCCAAGTCCACACAAGAATAATCACAATAAACAATATATCTCTTATTGGGTTATGACAATATCAGAATAGAATCTGATTTCATATATTGTTTAAAGTCAACAAAAAATCCTAACATGTACTATCCCAGGATTATTTCGGCTCCTTCTTGGAAAGTGTCTCCAATAGTGATGCCAACATCAAGAAATATTTTATAAACATCTAGTAATACCCATATATGTATTATAGGCTTAGTATCATGAATACATTCCATGGTTCATCCCATGAGAATACAATAATTACCTTTTTAATGTTAAATGATTGGCCGTATTGAATTATTAAAATCTCCAAGTACTTCACTTATTAGATCCAAAAATTTCATTTTGATAACCTTGAAGAATGGTGAGGACACCACAAAATTCTCCAAAATGAATTCAGATGGAAATTTGGCTCTTTCTTAGTTCATTAATATACTAGGTTATCATTCATGAATAACATAAAAGGATATCAATGTCCTTGTGGAATATATAGTTCATAAAATCCATAGATATTTTAAGATTATTAGTTTGGGTGAAAGGAAACAATAATTACACCATGTGGATATAGATTTTATAGAAAGAAGTTTTCAGGATATCTGACTCATTAACTATGAGCTAATGATAAATTGATATAAGGTTAATTTTTATACAACCACTTTTTCCAATTTAACTGATTGAATAAGTCATTCCTAATAAAGAAAGGGATATTTATTCTCATTTCATATATGATTTAGATTATAGTAATCTATGAAGAGAAAAATTGAACTATATCCCATCATGGAAAATAGTATGTGGGTCCATCCATAGGGAAACAATAGGATAAAAAATCCCTTCTCCATTAGGTCATTTAACTATATATTAAAATCTCTCAACTCACTAGGTTTTATATAATAAGTGGTTATTAAAATTAATTGTGTGCCATGTACCAGATCAATAGAAAACTCACCCACTCTTTCTGAAGGAAGACTGGAGAAGTCATCATGGTAAACCTTGAAATAATACTAAAGATCCAAGGTAAGATAATCATTAAGAGATACATCATTATTCCCAACCAAATTCAATGATTAAATATTTCATGCTCTTGTAAAGAAGGACCAACATAACTAGAACCATGATCAAACGCTACATGAAACACCAATGAGTTACTATTAGAAATAAAAAATTAATCACACAGATGATAATAAGGGATATTTTCTCATTGAGAACCCATCCAATCATTCCAAATGACAAAATTAAAAAATCCATATAAAAAAATAGAATGTCTATGAATAACTCAAAATTATCTATCAAAATTGAACAAGTAAGGAATCAAAAACCTTACTCCTTCCTCTTTCTAAGAGGCATATCTACCACTATAAAAATGGTTATGAGATTTTTTATAATTTTAAAAACATCTAAAAAATTCCCACATATATAATAATGTGAGGTTATATTATCAAATAAATTATTTTCTAAAAGAATATGCAACAAATATAGTACATATCACTAAAGATGAACCTATATAAATTTTTTGAGTGGCTCTTCTACTTTGTGAAATTTCAATACTCCTTAGTCCTGTGGCTCGAGCCCATAGACATATATGATTCTGATTATGCTATAGTATTATTTGGATATATTGATACATTATGGTAAGGAGGTAGTTATAGTTCCTAGAAGAATCTCCACAGAGTGACATGATGAACAAATGCACTATAGGTCTTTGAATATACAAGTTTAGAAAATTTGGTGTTCCCTATATTAATACATTAGTAGATGGTCAAGGGTAAAAATCTGGATGCTACTTATTTAGTAGGAAAAGATAATTTTTAGAGCTACCTCCACCACCTTTGTGATTATCATTCCCTTCATATTCCTCCCATCTGTTCCATAGAAAATTTGACTAGGTGGAAGGAGAAACAAAAACAATCCTGAATTTCTATCCAAATCATTATTTTACATCATATCCTTAAAACCATGTGATTCCACAAACCCACACATCTATTTTTGATGCTAAACCTAAATAATTTTTATACATCACATGAATTAAAACAAACTAACACGATAAAATGATCAATGTCTTTGGGAACTAGTTACATTTAAATTTATAATTCTAAATACAGTATATTTCATCTATAATTATTCATTAAATGGATAAATCTTCTATACATAACTATTTTAATGAAATTCTTGGAGAAAATACAAAAGATAAGAATTAGTGATCTATAAATACCAACAATGGATTTGAAAATAAAATATAGAATCAGTGAACATCATGGGTGAAAAATGAGGTTTAATATAAGAACATAAACAAAAGAAAAAGAGTTATAACATGATCAAAAGAAAAACAATTCTGTTTCGGTGCGGATGTGCGTCGGGTTACGCTGTTCCGCCAGGACGCGTTCGCGCGTGCACCCGTCAACCCGAGGGGATGGGCGCGCGGCTTGTGGTCCCGCAGTCCCGCTTTCCAAGGGCGGGCGGCATTCGTCCCTTATTCAGGGGCGTCTTCTCCTTGATCGAAACCGGGATGATGGGATGTCGGCTCCTCCTTCCTTGGACGTCTCCTCGGAACTCGTCGCCTAATCCGGGTCTCCCTCATAGACTTAAGAATGTTCGTGAATCTCGTTCCCGGCGCCATATCTTCATGGACACCGGTTAATTACGCTGCTTCCGCCCGGACGTTCCAAGGAGTCTGGGCGGGGCAGCAACCTGCGGTGAGAAGGCCGGGTGGCTCTGGGTGCTGGGGGCGTGTCGTAACACTGCGGCTCTGCACATCTGTCTTCCGTCCCTAATAGGGCTTCTCGAAGGCATGATGGCCTGAGGCATCCCGTACTAGGTGCGGGGAACTGTGTCACCTGAGGTTTTCCTCAGCTTCCCGTGTTTAACACGGGGTATGCCGCGAGTTTAACGTCCAGCGGGGACGGCATCAGACCGATCAACACGAAAAGTGGATCAGATGACAGAACCCCTTGCGGGGAACCTCCGACGTTGGGGCCAGCAGATGGGCGGCTTCCCAAGTAACGTGGAGTGGAGTGAAGTGGCATGACCCCACCGGGATGTGGCGGCCCGGGTAAGGATCAGGATGGATGATGAAGTGAAGAGCTTGGACCCCAGAGGGGCTTCCTACGTACCGCGCGTTAACACGGATCAAAGTCAACGTAGTTCGGGCATACAGTTTAACGTCATGCTGGACGTCGGCAAGCCGACTCACGAAGAGGTCTAGGCCACCGGGCGGAGGATTGAACCGAACCACCTCGCACAGAGGGGGATGGAACGGCCGGGTGGATCACAGTTTCACGTCATGCTGGACGATAAAAGGGGAAATGGAAAAGGGGGGCTGTGGGGAGGCACCGTGGAGATACACACGGGCAGTCTCCCACAGGGGCGGATTCATAGGTGAATCAACGCAAGCGTGAACCCTGGAGGGGTCCACTGATGGACGAACCGACGTAAATACGACCGGGACGACCAGGTGGTGGGCTTGGACCTCAGGGAGGCTTCCTACGTACCCTGTATAGAAGACAGGGATCAAAGTCCACGTAGTTCATTCTGTCAGGACTTACGCACTTGGGGCAGCCCGGATGCTGCAAAACTCAGTTGGAAGGGACTTGGACCGAAAGCAGAAGACACCTCGATCCCAGTCAGACCCTCTACTGGCTTCGGCAGTGGGGAGGCGCAATGGAGATACACATGTGCAGCCTCCCACGAGAAATTAGGGGTTTGTAATACCCTGCCCCCGTAGGGAAAAGCCACTCCCATTAAATCGTCCCTAAAGAGGGGCAATCCCGACATCCCTGCAGAGACGAGCGGGTGGGGGCCACATCCAAACCGGGGGAGACCCTGCGTGCGAGGCATGGGATCAGGTTGCGGACGGTTTAGCGTCTTGCCAGACGAAGTACAGTTTAACGTCATGTGTTGAGGACGAAGCGGACGGTTTAACGTCTTGCCGGACGAAGTACAGTTTAACGTCATGTGTTGAGGACGAAGCACTTGGCAGTTTAACGTCTTGCAGCGCGGACGATGGGGGCTAGGCAGTTTAACGTCGTGCAGCTTGGACGGATGTGCAGTTTAACGTCATGCTGGGCATAGGTTGCCGGACGAATGTGCAGTTTAACGTCATGCTGGGCATAGGTTGCCGGACGAAGCACTTGGCAGTTTAACGTCTTGCAGCGCGGACGATGGGTGCATGTCACTTCGCACGAACCTGGAGGGCCGCACGGGAAGACAACGCACGGTGCGGGCACCCAGGATGAGGAGCATCGGGCGCCACGCAGGCGGGTACCCTTAGGAGGTCAACGGGGACGACCCTGGCAGATTGCGCGCAAAAAGGAGCCTTTGCGCGCAATACTGCGGGCCGGCGCGCAATCGGGGCGGCTGGCGCGCAATTGGGCCAGTGCCTTGCGCGCGGATGCTTGAGATTGCTCACACCGGGCTTCGGATAGCGCGCGGGGGCAACGGCTCATTCCCTAATGAATGGCCACTTGAAAGAAGGGGGGGGTGCGCGCAATCAGGCCGGATTGCGCGCACCCCGGGGGCAATTGCGCGCAAGCGGGTTCTTTTGCGCGCAACGGCCTTAGGGTGAGTTTTTATTCAAATGAAAGGAGCCAGCGGGGATTGCGCGCGAAGGCGGACCCCGAGGCTTTCTTGCGCGAAAGAAAGGGGGTTACCTGAAGTTCGTCATTGCGCGCGGAAGGGGTTGAATTGCGCGCACGAGAGACGTTTCGACTTCCAGCAACCTTTGAAACGTTGGGGGTCGCCTTGTATTTATAGGCAACCCCGGGCGCGGAATCCAGGCTGCGAGCGCGAAATTCTCCTCGCGGGCGCGGAATCGGGCGCGGCGCGCAAGGGAGTCGCGCGGACCCGCGGCGCGCAAAATTGCGCGCCGGACCGGCGCATTGCGCGCATCCCGGGGGGTTTGCGCGCGGAACCTCACCTTTGCGCGCGGGCCTCTGAAATTCCGCGCAAGGCCTCCGGGCCCTCCGAAACATCCTTCCGACTCCGAATATGACCTCGCTTTCCGCATCCGGAGCTTCGTTTGGGAACAACGGACTTTTCCGGCGTCTACAAAAGCCCCCCCTCGGAATCTGATCGGCGAGAGGTCGCAACGATCGGGTTCCGAGGGAGACGCCGGAATGCCGAAGTCCTGGGCGACGCGGGACTGTGGCGCGCAAAAATGGGTGTCGGGCGTGAAAGCGGCCGATGCGGTCGCGCAAAGCCTTTTCCGCGCAGCGCGGACCACGGCCTCGCCTATAAATAGGGGCACTGGGTCCCTCCGTGCCGTACACTGGCCTTCCGCGCGATAAGCCTCTTTGCTCTCGTGCGCGAAATTGCCTTTTCCGGCGCGGAATTCGCTCGCTCGTCGCGCAAAACCGTCCGGACTTCGCTCTGTTTTTGCGCGAATACCCGGGGTTTTTCGCGAAGGACTTCCCGATTGCGCGCCGCCCACTAGGATTGCGCGCCGCCTCTCAAACTTTTCCACCAGCCTCGTCCGATCCCGCACGCTTCATCCCTTAACCCGCACGACTCCCGAATCTTCCGAGATGGCCGCGCACAGAGGAAATGAAGGGGATGCCGCCACTCGCAGAGCCGAGATGGCGATGAACGAGGAGGTTTACGGAGCCAAGGAGATTGTTTCTAACAATCAATCCTTGTTCGACTTACTAACGCCGGCCCAGAAGACATATCCACTGTCGGACAACCTGCCGCTCTGGAACTTCGGCATCCTAGATGAGGTTCCGGTGCCAGGGTTCGAGATTGATGCGCCGCGGACCTGGGTGACCCGGGAGGACGAGCTTCTCCGCTATAACATCACCAACAATGGGCATCCTGCCAGGGAGACCAGACACTTGGATGTCTATGTCCTGAACCCGAGGACGCGAACCATTGATGGGGGTGAGCCTACTGCGGAGAATTCTCCAGCCCTCTACTCGAGCATATATCACCAGAGCGTCACGGACGACACCAAGGGCTGGCTGAAGGACTGGGACTTGCGGTCTGGGGGCAACTTCACCAGTGAGTGGGCCTGGGCGTTCTGGGTACGCCACACTTGCGATCACTTCGCAGAGGAGCTGCGGTACATCGGCCTGTTCGAGGCGGTGTGGACGTCGCAGTTCCACTTCTACCAGCAGTCTGAGCTCGGGCCGGAGCTGTTCACTCGCTGGTCCCCGGATACCAACACCTTCCATCTTCACCATGGGGAGGTCGGCATCGGTCTCTGGGACATCCACTGCATCGGAGGTATCCCGCTGGAGGGCTACCAGTACGATGAGTTCCTGCCACCGAAGAACATCTGGGAGGACAGGTCACGGACTCCCATTCTGACCTGGAATCTTCTTGACCTGGCTACGCAGCGGCTCGGGATCCAAGACTTCCAGAAGGACATAGCCTACAAGGATTGGTTCGGCCAGTTCCTGGAGCATGACCCGGCGGTCAAGATGCCAGGCAGGGGGAAGCGGTGCCCGACCGCAGCTCAGAGGAGCCGGAACGGGTCGTACTGGCGGGTCCTGGAGACGGGCGATTACCGCTCATGGGGGTACCGCGTCATCGAGGCCCGGGACCCGAACGTCCGGTACGCGGCGTTCCTGGCCGCCTTTCTGAGCGGGTGGCTCCTGCCAGTGCGGGATGCGAGGATGGGCGTCCGCCCGGCGACGCTGGCGATGGCGGGCGCCATGGCTGCCAATAAGAGGTACAACCTCGGGGTCCCAGTACTGGCGAGGCTGTATGCCATTCTGGGACGCATCTCACGAGGGGGGTCGCCACGAAGGATCTGTGGGCCCTTTCAGTTCTTCCACGGCTGGGTGGCTGCTCACCTTGGTGGGTATACGTTCCCAAATGCCATCAGTCCTCCGGGCAACGGCCTGCGACCCTCCCTGCTGAACATTGCGGGGGTCGCTCCGATGACCCTCAGTGAGGAGGGCGTGAGGGTCCGGATTGGCAATCATGCCAATTTCAACTTCAGCCCGTTCCCCACTCCCGTCGGCCAGATGATCGACAACGGACAGGGCCCGCTAGAGCAGCATGAATTCTTCCTGAACATGCGGGGCGGGGTGCTCGTGACTCGGATCGACGGGAAGGTGATCTGCGAGCCTTACGTGCCGACCCGGTTCGCCAGGCAGTTCGGGTGCCTTCAGCGGATGCCGAAGAGGGTATTCACCGCTGTCCGGGAGGAGACGAACCCTTGCGTCCTTCGCCAGATGTGGCTGATGTTCGTCGCCTTCGGCTCTGGCGACGTCATCACTCTCCCTCCTACCGGGATCGACGCAGGCTTGGCAACCGAGTATGCCGAACACTGGGCCATCGCGTACCCCGAGGGGCTCTTGCGGAAGCTAGTTCGGCGGCTCGAGGCTACCCGTGCGGAGACCGGGCGTCAAGGGAGGAGGCAAGGCGCCGCCACACGGGGGAGAACGGAGGCGCGCCAAGCAGCGGGGCCGGCGCGAGCAGGGACTTCGGTGGCGGGCGCATCGCAGGCTGCCGCCACGACCTCGGCGCCCAGAGAGGGGGCGCATGCGTCGGTCGGGGAGCGGCCCGGGAAGCAGGTGAGGCGTCTGCTCGAACCCTCCCACGATGCGGTCTTCCCGGCACTGTGGTCGGCCTGGATGACCCTGCGGCAGTCACTGGGGACCGACGTCATCTGGCGAAAGATACTCAGAGAAGGAATCTATCTGCCAGAGGTCGGGCGCCTCCAGATCACCGACAGGGTGGACTTCAACCGGCAATATGCATATCTGACGGCCATGGACGAGTACGCGCGCCAACGTGGTCAGCGTGCGGAGCCATCCCTTCTGGTGAAGGTGATGCTCGGTCTCGAGCCCGCTCCAGAACAGATGCTGCCGGGAGAAGATGACAGTAGCAGCGACTCCAAAGAGGAGGAGGAGACGGGGGAGGATGAAGGCTCCGAGGGAAGGTCCCATCGGGGGAGCCCACGGGAGAGTGGCGAGGTGGCCGGCTCTGACAACGTTGATGTCACTGAGCTCCTCGAGGTCCGCTTCTATCCCTACTCAACCTGCTTCATCCATTCTCTTATGCAGCTTCTAACCCATTTCTCCATCCTTCTCAGGAGCACACGGATGTCGGTCAGGCGTCCTCAACAGGAGTAGGAGAGGCGCCAGCAGGACAAGGCGGGGGCCAGGCACCCATTATCGAACTGTCAAGCGCTAAGGGGTCCCCTGCTGCAACTGTTCCTGCGGCGACCGGGGTAGCGGAAGATGACGCTCCGAACTCCCGTAAGTCTCCCTACTTTACTGCTGGTGCTTTCCATTGACGATCCGTGACTAACCATGGCATGCCCCGCGCAGTGATCTCAACATTGGAGGCTCGTCGGGTTGCCGAACCCGGGCCATCTACGAGTGGACCAGTGGTGGACATGCCGCCTGCTCCGGAACAGACCTTCCAAACCGAGCCGGCCCCACCAACTGCTGATCAAGGGGCTCCGGACATCGGCGGTGCTGACATCGGAGAGAGGTTGGGGGCTGACGAGGGTGTCAGCGCCGCTGGGGAGAGAGAAGAAGGTTGCCCGGATGTTGGGGAACCTATCCCTCGTGAGGACCACCCAGGGGCGGACCCTGCAGCAGACCTGCTGGCTGCCTTCCCTGCTTACCGGCCTGCCGACCCCGAGGAGATGGATGACTCGGACGCGGAGGCGGTCGAGGATAGCCGGGTAACGCGACGCAGGGGGTGGAAGTGCATCCAGCGCTTCCTCAAGCGAGACCCATCGGAATGGCTGGGGCGCATGGGATCACTTCAGACCTGGCTGCGCTTCCTGTGTGCCGGGGGAGCTGATGCTCAACGCCTCCATCTGACGGTCCGTGATTTCATGGCCGAGAAGATGCGCGAGAGCCGCCGGCGTGCCGACGTCGCACAAGGTCGGGACATGTCGGAGAGCACGCAGGCGCTCATCGCGGCAGAGCAGGAAGTCCGGCGCCTCGAAGGGCAGGCGGCAGAGAAGGAGACCTTCGTCGCAGCATGTACCGAGCTTGTGGAGCAACTATCGGCACAACTGATCGACGCTCAGGTACAGCTGACGGAGGCGGGCCAACAGATGGTCACACTCCAGGTCGAGCGGGAGCGTGCACAGGCCAGAATCGACGAACTGCGTGCTGCGACTGCCGACGAGGAGAGGGCACGCAGAGAACGAGAAGCAGCCCTGGAGGCCGCCAGCCAAAGGGTAGCGGCATTAGAAAGACTTATCCAGCACGCTAATCCCTAGGGGCTTTGTTTTTTGCCATTCCTAGAACATTTTGCTTCCGTTATTCAATATTTCGATCCATTTGTATGAATCAATATATTTATCTGCGTCTTTCGGTTTAATATGCTCAACCACAATTCGTTGTCTTGCGGGAGTGTTAACCAAGCATCAGGCATCCATAATTGGGCCTGGGTTTCTGGAGAAAAGAGGGAGGTCATTCCTAGGAAAGGAGACCTCAGACCTAACCAATGTATCATCCCCCAACTTGTTCCAACACACGAGCGGGACAACGCTAGGGGCGTTGAGATTTTATCCGAACATAGGGAAATGAGAAAGGGTGAATCGCGTGTCCCGAATCCAGACATCCACAACGGTCGGCCTTCCAGGAAATGCCCAAGATGGTAGGCGGACAGTGGATCGACCATAACAACTGCAATAGACGGACCGAAAAAGGCCATCATTCATATTGCAGGAGGCGGACCACATGTCATCATGAATACCGCTTTGGGGTTCCTTCAGACACAAGGGTGGAAAATCCAGATCAACAGGGCATGCGAAGCGTGGGGCGAAGTGACGATTTGTTCGGACAGAATCCAACGCTCTCAAAATTGCGCCACCGTGGGGGAAGCGTATTAGGCGGATGCACTAATCTGGCCGTGAGTCACCTCAATTCTCAGACAGCACCTCTCTGACGAGGAAACCGTCGCTTCCCATCCTTGCGATGGGGCATCCCGAGCTGAATCGGGGAGAATATTACGACTGCACCACTCTACCCGAAGTCAGGCCAGACGGCCGGCGACGAGGAGGGGCGGGACTTATCGATCCCTGAGGCTGGACCCGAGTCGAAATGCCCGGGCGTTCCTACGTACTCCATCAGGCTGGAGATCAAGCCACACGTAGTTCTGTGAGTGCAGTTTAACGTCATGCAGGACGTAGGACCCCATTTGGGGAGATCTTAGTTTAAGGTCGTAGAGCTCGGACCATGGGGCTAGATCTTAGTTTAAGGTCTTAGAACTCGGACCATAGGGCTGGAGGATCTTAGTTTAAGGTCTTAGAGCTCGGACCATAGGGCTAGAGGATCTTAGTTTAAGGTCTTAGAGCTCGGACCATAAGGGCTAGATCTTAGTTTAAGGTCTTAGAGCTCGGACCATAAGGACTAGATCTTAGTTTAAGGTCTTAGAGCTCGGACCATAAGGAGAGATCTTAGTTTAAGGTCTTAGAGCTCGGACCATAAGGGCTGGATCTTAGTTTAAGGTCTTAGAGCTCGGACCATAAGGGTGGAGGATCTTAGTTTAAGGTCTTAGAGCTCGGACCATAGGGGCTAGAGGATCTTAGTTTAAGGTCTTAGAGCTCGGACCATAAGGGCTAGATCTTAGTTTAAGGTCTTAGAGCTCGGACCATAAGGAGAGATCTTAGTTTAAGGTCTTAGAGCTCGGACCATAAGGAGAGATCTTAGTTTAAGGTCTTAGAGCTCGGACCATAAGGAGAGATCTTAGTTTAAGGTCTTAGAGCTTGGACCATAAGGAGAGATCTTAGTTTAAGGTCTTAGAGCTCGGACCATAAGGAGAGATCTTAGTTTAAGGTCTTAGATCTCGGAGCATAAGGAGAGATCTTAGTTTAAGGTCTTAGAGCTCGGACCATAAGGAGAGATCTTAGTTTAAGGTCTTAGAGCTCGGACCATAAGGAGAGATCTGAGTTTAAGGTCTTAGAGCTCGGACCATAAGGGGAGATCTGAGTTTAAGGTCTTAGAGCTCGGACCATAAGGGGAGATCTTAGTTTAAGGTCTTAGAGCTCGGACCATAAGGAGAGATCTTAGTTTAAGGTCTTAGAGCTCGGACCATAAGGAGAGATCTTAGTTTAAGGTCTTAGAGCTCGGACCATAAGGAGAGATCTGAGTTTAAGGTCTTAGAGCTCGGACCATAAGGGGAGATCTGAGTTTAAGGTCTTAGAGCTCGGACCATAAGGAGAGATCTGAGTTTAAGGTCTTAGAGCTCGGACCATAAGGACTCAAAGCACGCCACATCGTGGTCATATCCCCTGGATATGCGAAGATGCACTGAGGGATAGTGTCAAGAGTGTCGAGGTTTCGCCTGGTCAGAATGGGAGGTGGAAAATGTGAATCATGCGGCCATTCACTCAAGGACTGGGGGCACCGGTGTAACGATATGGGAGTACTGCCGACCGTGGCGGAAAAGCAGTATCAACATCGCACTAACCGTTGGTGGAATGAGGCAGCAAACGAGCATCGACCGCTCAATCGCAGGATTCATATCGATTTGCTGCCCGAGGCCATTGGGGGTACCGGCCCGAGTCGGTGGGAGAGCACTGAGGCATTGTGTCCGAACCGTTCACGGGGGCTCCACCCAGGGCGTAGACGATGGGTCCGAATGAAAGGGAGCACGAAGCCTGAAAAGTGGAGGAAACCTGACCAAGCGGATCCTGACCCTCCTGGCAATAAACCAGAGTACTCTTGACACCGGAGGACCACGGCAAGGGGTCGGGGAATACGCCTTGAGGGTGACCTGAAGGCGGCGGATTCCCCAGAGAAGGGGGAATCTCTAAGAGGAGGGGGGCTGGACCCGAAGTTTCAAACATCCGGGCGTTCCTACGTATCCCATAAGGATGGGAATCAAGCCGCACGTAGTTCTTGAAGCGCGGTGCAACACAATCGGGCACCAGCGCGGGGAAGAGTGCGGGTCTGACCCTCGCACACAAAAGGAGCGGCATTTGATATTTCTTGTTTGTCCTTAAAGATGAATGGTTTTTCTTTGTGCGGCGACATGCCCGTGATTGAGAAATCTCTGGCGTCGCCACAATAATCAAGCCATGGAAGGCATTGACGAATGACGTGGTTATTAACCAGCGCCCAACATGAGTGTCCCCTGAGGGGAACATCACGATGCAGTGCCGTTTTCTCGTCGGACGGCCAAGACGATCACAGTTTACGGTCGTGTGGTAGGACCAGACAACACAGTTTAAGGTCGTGTGGTTCGGACCATGGAGGAATCCGCTTATTGCGGTACGGCGGACATGGCGGAGGTGGGAACATACCCAGCCCTGCGGTCACGCACGATTC
This sequence comes from Viscum album, assembly GCA_963277665.1. Lineage (NCBI taxonomy): Eukaryota > Viridiplantae > Streptophyta > Magnoliopsida > Santalales > Viscaceae > Viscum > Viscum album. The sequence goes on from OY728123.1 coordinate 677,522,553, forward strand.
CAGGAGAAGAGTCTTGGGATAGGGGTCTGCATGTGTCCATCACCCGAGGGGCAGAGATGATAGCCTCCAGATATACTGGGCCCAGAACGCAATTGTTCGGGCGACTCCCTCCTCCTTATGGGGACGAGGGTCCAGCTACGCATGGCCCTTAGGGAGGATATCTGCATATATCCTTGGTGCTCAGATCATGGGAGCCTCGAACGACATCATTACCCTGGTCGGTCTGCCTAACGTGTAGAGGCGTACCAGAGGTCAGTATGAAGAGAGTGTCAAGATTCCACTACAACGCACAAAGGCGGAGTGTGATGAGGACTGCGCAACCAATGTTCAGAGCCTGAGAGAGCTGACATGGCGATCAAGGACGTTGCTGACGCATTCGCAACACAACATCCGATCGCGTCAGCCTAAGACGGGGCAAGCAAACGAGCATCAACCGCTCAATCGCAGGATTCATATCGATTTGCGGCCCAAGACCCGCCGGTAAATCGACCCGGAGCGGTGGGAGAGCACTGAGGCATCGTACCCAAACTGCTAACGAGGATCCCTTTGAGTGAAGGCTCGAACAAGAGGAAGCGCGGGGCCTGACAAGCAACACAGGACTTGTCGGGATTGAATCTGACACTACGAGTCATAGACCGAAGCACCCAAAACATGTTAACAGATCTCCGGAAAGGGTCGGAGGACTCACCCTGAGAGCAACCGAAGGGGGGCAGATCCCCGTGATCAACCAAGAGACGGGGCTGGACCTGAGACACAAGCGTCCAGGCGGTCCTACGTATCCCATAAGGATGGGAATCAAGCCATACGTAGTTCTGGAAAGGCAGTTTAACGTCATGCAGGACGATGAGGGGTGTGAGGTAGTCCCACACACGGGGGAGGCGTACGGCGCGGCCAGTAGACCGACGTGAATGAGGACATAATCCCCCACTCACGCGATACGCCTCGCACAAAAAGGAGGGGAACTGGGGCCAGAGGCCCAACGCGGGATAGAGATTCCCAGGAAATGGGGCTGGGCCTGAAACATGAATGTCCAGGCGGTCCTACGTATCCCATAAAGATGGGAATCAAGCCATACGTAGTTCTTGAAGTGCAGTTTAACGTCATGCAAGACGATGAGGAAAAAAGAAGGGGGGAGCAGAAGGCATCCCCAAACGTGGGGGGGCGTACAGCGTGACGAGCAAACCGACGTGAATGAGGGCATAGCCCCGCACTCACACCATACGCCGCACACCCGGGGGCAACTGGGCCAAGGGCCCGAGATGGGATGGAAATTCCCGAAGGATGGGGCTGGGCCTGAAACATGAATGTTCAGGCGGTCCTACGTATCCCATAAGGATGGGAATCAAGCCGCACGTAGTTCTTGAGGGGCAGTTTTACGTCATGCAGGACGAATGCTGAACAGTTTAACGTCTTGTAGCTCGGACGTAGTGCAGTTTAGCGTCATGCGGGACGAAGCACTTGGCAGTTTAACGTCTTGCAGCGCGGACGAAGTGCAGTTTAGCGTCATGCAGGACGAAGCGCAGTTTAGCGTCATGCAGGACGAACGGACACTCAGGCAAAGTATTGCTTGAGGAACCTAGCGTTGGTGGGAGGAGTGACACGCTCACCATCCATAGTCGCTAGGGAGTACGCGCCATTGGGATAGACCTTGTGGACAACAAAAGGTCCCTCCCACTTGGGCTCCAACTTGGGCGGCTTCCTGCCGGGGATCATCGGTGCTCTTAGGGCTAGCACTAGATCACCCTGCAGGAAGGAGCGGAGGCGAACCTTCTTATTGAAAGCTCGAGCCATTCTGCTTTGATGCCTCTCCAAGTTGTGCAAAGCGCGAAGTCTATTCTCATCCAGTGCTTCCAACTCGACTAGACGGGCTTCAGCAACTCTGTCCGGCGCTTGCTGGTCGTAGACCGCAGTGCGCAAGGACGGTAACTGGATCTCGATGGGCAGGACGGCCTCAGCTCCATACACCAGGGAATAAGGGGTCATCTGGGTGGAATTGCGAGTCGTCGTCCGATAAGCCCAGAGGGCGTTGGGGAGCTTGTCCGGCCAACTCTTCTTGTTCTGACCAACCATCTTTTGCAGAATGTTAGAGAGGGTTTTGTTAAACGCCTCGATCTGTCCATTCGCCTGCGCATGATAGCGAGATGTATGGTTCGAGCGGATGTTATACTTGGCGTAAAACTTCTTCAACTCGGCTGCTCGGAAATTGGTTCCGTTATCCGTGAGGATAGCGTGAGGCACTCCAAATCGATAGATGATGTTGGAGGTCACGAAGTCAGCGATCGAACAGGATTTGACCTCTCTGAGCGGAATCGCTTCTGCCCATTTGGAGAAGAAGTCCGTGGCGGTCAGAATGAACCGACACTGGCGAGCTGTCGCCGGCGGGTAAGGTCCCACAACGTCCAGTCCCCAGACTGCAAAGGGCCAGGAATACCTTGTGGTATGGAGAGGCTCCGGCGGCCGATGCACAAAGTTCGCATGAACCTGGCACGCATGGCACCTCCTGGCGTACTCGATGCAGTCATGGATCATAGAGGGCCAGAAGTATCCCAACCTCCGAATCTGGTGGGACAGCTTCGGCCCAGTCTGGTGGGCGCCACATGAACCAGCATGAACCTCTTGCATGACTCGTGGGATCTCGACTCCCTGAAGGCAACGGAGGAGAACACCATCAAACCCGCGCTTGTAGAGGATCTGCTCCAGACCGGGACTGCTCTGGAGGACAAACTGCGATGCGCGGCGTCGAACTCGCTCGCGCTCGGCCCGATCTGACAGAAGAATGCCATGTTGGAGGTACTCAACCAAAGGCGCCCTCCAATCACGGGCTGATTCGACTGCTATATCTGGGGTACTCGGGGCTCCGGGCATAGGGGAAACCGTGGTGAGGTTACTTACCAACGGGCCGCGATCTTCTTCCGGGATAACGGGAGCGATGAGCCTGCGGCGCGTCACGCGGACGATCAGGTTGTCCTATTCAGGTTCCGCAAGTGACGCAGCCAGGCTGGCCAAAGCATCTGCTCGACCGTTCTGCGACCGGGGAACATGGACAATTTCCGGCCGAGAAGGGAACCGGGCCATCAGAAGAAGGGTGCACTCCAACAATGGCACAAGTTCCGGCTTCCTGACAACGTAGTCGCCATTGATCTGCTTAACGACCAGCTCGGAGTCCCCTTTCACACACAGATGGGGCACGTCGATCTCGAGAGCTAACTCGAGGCCGGTGATGAGGGCATGGTATTCCGCCTCATTGTTGGTACAGCCCTCTGACAACAGGAAAGAGTATGGCAGCACGGCTCGCTCTGGGGTAATGAAGACGATGCCCAAGCCCACTCTATTGAGCTTAGGATTATCGAGCCTTCTACCGGTGGGGCTCCGGGAGGCACCGTCAAAGTGCATCTGCCAGCATGGATCGGCTCGATCAACCGAGAGAATGGTCTCATCAGGAAAGCCTAGATCCAGCGGCTGATCCGCGGAGGTCGGGTGAGCGGCCAGAAAGTCTGCCAATGCCTGCCCTTTGATGGCCTTCTGAGACACGTACCTGATGTCGAACTGCTGGAGAATCACAGCCCACCGCGCTAGACGGCCAGTCAACATAGGTCGGCTCAGGATATATTTCAACGGGTCTACCCGAGAAACCAACTGTACCTCATGGTGCTGCAAGTAGTGCCGTAATTTCTGTACGGCAAATACGAGCGCCAGGCAGCTCTTCTCGATTGGGGAATACCTAACCTCCGCATCGAGGAGCATGCGACTGAGGTAATAGAGGCTATTCTCTGTTCCCTCGTTGTTCTTCTGGGCGAGAAGGGCACCCAGGGACCGTTCCAGGGCGGTCACATAAAGGACCAGCGGCTTTCCGGATACGGGCGGCATCAGGACCGGAGGTTGAAGCAGGTACTGCTTGATTTCCTCGAAAGCGGTCTGACACTCTTTATCCCATACATAGGTGGCACCTTTCTTCATAAGCCGAGAAAAGGGCTTACACTTGCCGGCCAGATTCGCGATGAATCGGCGTATATAGGCTAAGTGGCCTTGGAACCCTTGCAGTTCCCGGACGGTACCCGGGGGAGGCATCTGGCTAATCGCCCTGATTTTCTCTGGGTCGATCTCAATACCCCGGTATCTTACCACAAATCCAAGGAACTTTCCGGAGGTGACCCCAAAGGCACACTTCAACGGGTTCATCTTCAGGCAGCGAGACCGGAGGAAGCTGAACACTTTCTCAAGATCTTTGAGATGGTCCTGACGCTGGCGCGATTTGACAACCAAGTCGTCGACGTAGCATTCCACCAGTGTGCCGAGGATTGGCTTGAATATGCGGTGCATCGCCCGTTGATAGGTGGCACCTGCATTCTTCAGGCCGAAGGGCATGACCCGGTAGCAAAAGGTACCTTGGGGGGCCCTGAAGGCAGTGAACTCCTCATCCTCAGGGGCCATCCGAATTTGGTTGTATCCGGAGTATCCATCCATGAAGGAGAGGGCTTGGAACCCTGCCGTGGCATCAATCAACAGCTCTGTCACTGGAAGGGGAAAATCATCCTTCGGACAGTGGCGGTTGAGATCGCGGAAGTCGATGCAGACTCTAATCTGCCCGTTCTTCTTCCTGACCGGCACAATGTTGGCCAGCCATTTGGGGTACTGAACTTCCCTCACGAAGTTGGCTTTGATAAGCTTGTCAACTTCGGCCTCAACCATGGCACCATGGGATGGGTGCACCTTCCTGGGAGGCTGCTTGAACCCGCGATGGTTCGCCGGGAGACCAAGGCGGTGGACGGCTACCTGAGGATCTAGCCCCGGCATCTCGTCATAGCCCCAAGCGAACACATCACGGTGCTGCCTGAGAAAGTCCACGTACTGCTGCCGCTCCTCAGAGGGCATGGCGGCACTAACCAACGTGGGTCTTGGATCGGCCTCGGTTCCAAGGTTCACCTGTATTAACTCATCGACCGTGGCGGGGACGCCCTCTTCAAAGGCTGGGGGTGCGTCTTCCATACCCTCTCCACTCGGGGAGGGATCATCCACGGGAGAGACTGCGTTGGAAACTGCATTGGGGCTACCAGGTCCTGCTGGGCCACTGGTGCTGGCACGGGCGGTCGCGGTCATCTCATCAGGAGACTCACAGGCCGTCGAAACCATGGCTACGTCCAACCGTTGAATCGGGAGGACGTAGTGATGTTATTAATATTTTCATTACTTATTATATTCCCCCTTTACTTATTTTATATGAAATGAGCATAATTTGTGTGAAATATTAATGTTTTAATATTAAGTATAATATTTGAGCATTTTTAGAAGTAGTCAAATTGAGTCAGTTTAATGTTTTAATTATAAATATCACTATACGGATCCAAATTGTGTGGTTCTTGTTTTGTAGGATTCCCCTTTCAATATACAACATTTCATTAGAAGGAACCATGAGCCAATTCTGCCATTTGAAGGGTCATATGGTCCTCACAAACAAGACCAAAGAATCTGTGAACAAACTGGACCATCCATGAAGATTGATTTACTGGGTTCAATCGAGAAGTCCAAAGACCTTAAATCTCCACCATAATTCGGGGGAAACTACATTGCATCTTGGATAAAAATTTCATGGCCCAAATCCAAGTACAAGGGGCCCAAATAAACCTTTGAAGTCCAGCCCACCATTCTGGACGAGAATTAAAATCAGTATAGTATGCATGACATATCTCCTGATGTAAGCATACAATCGAGCTTAGATTTTGCAGTGTGAAAGAGGAGATATAGGCGGCCGACTTTGTTGAAGAAGTCATTCGAATTTGAAGGCATCTTCCTGTTCAAAAATCCATTCACATTTTGGCCATCGAAAAAGAATGGATAGAAATGGACAGTTTACCTTTGTTTAATAATCCGGCCATAACTTTTTCTCCAATTGTCCAAATGCCTCCAAATTTTTAGAGTAGTCGGCCAACATTATTTTCTACAACTTTGAAGAAGGATGTATTTGAAGATTCGGCTGTCTGTATAGCTCAATTGGCGAACCAAGTGGAGGGACAGATTGGGAATGCAAACAGTCCACTCCTTGGGCTATAAATACTCTCCCCTTCTCTCCTTGAGAGGGGTTGGCATTTCAGAAGAGAGGAGATCACATTGGCACGACCAAAGCTTTGCCAAAGGCTTGGGAGGACCTGCCATACTCAAGTTTTCACTTGAGAGACCTTTCCTCCTCTCTTTCTTTTCACTTACTTTTGTGTTCTTCATTTTTGTAATCTTGTAATTCTCTTTCTTTGTAATTCTGTTTTAATGCAAGTTACTTCTTCAATATCTCTTATTCTCTTCCACCTTATGTATTTTAATATTAATGTTCTTAAAATAGTTTAAATTCAGTTCAATCCCCTTCCCTTCTTAAGCTTCCTCATTCAATCGAAATTCCATTTTTGATTCTTAAATTATTTCGTGTGTGTGTTCGGCACACTACTCTTATCTTGTCCCTTTCTTTTTATTCTCTTTATAATTCATCACCATAAACATATATTACCAGATTATTAATCACCCAAATGGCTGAGTAAATCTCTCATTGGGGTGAGTTATAATTTAGGTATGTTAAGTGATTGAGAGTTTCTGCTCGATGAATATTCTTTGAATTAACATTGTGTATGTTGGACTTAACATGTCATGGATTAATGACTTGTTTTGTTTAACATGTGGTTTACATGGATTATTGGAACCATAAATACACAACATAAATAAGATCTGATTGAGATTATAACCTTAAGTTAAGTTAAGTCTTGGTTTAAAGCCTTAACACTTAAGAATTCTAATCAACATCATCTTGTGACATGGGTGTTAATTTAAATACAATATAAAGAAAAGCTCGAGGATATCACAAGCTTAACTAACCCAATGATGAACTCACCCCAATCTTTATCAATTTGGTAAATCAAACATCATCCATAAATCATTTCAATTAAGCTCTGCAAACAAACCCCCCTAATCAAAATACAATCAACTAAAAACAAACGACTACTACAAAGTATCATCGCCGAGGATTCGACCCGAGTGCTGCTATACACATTAGCAGAGCACCGGAACCTTGAACGGTCGATAGGCGACAATCGGCCGCACTTTCAAATGGAGCCGTTGCCGGGGATGGTGCTTTAAGTAGTCATTAGTTTCTGGTTATTGTCAAGAAAACACAAAAAAAAAACAAATTTTTTTAAAAAAAATTGAAAAAAAAACACAAAGAAAAACCCGTCTTCTCATAAAAATCATAAACTGAAAAAATACAAAGAAAAACCCGTCTTCCTCTTTCTTCCAAAATCTCTCTGAATGCCCCATAGCCTTCCAAACAATCCCTCGGATTTGTTTGACCCTGAAATTGAGCGAACACTTCGCCAACTTAGGAGGAACATAAGAGATACTCAAATAATTCAAGAACCAATCATTGCCCTACCAATTGAATTAGATATGGCCAATCCTAGGGAACAAACATTGAAAGAACTTGCTGCCCCTGATATGAATTACCAACCTCTTGGTATTCAATATCCAAACATTGAAGCTGACTTCGAACTCAAATCGGGTTTGATTCATCTTCTCCCTCATTTTCACGGGCTAGCCGGTGAGGATCCTCATCTCCACCTTAAAGAGTTCCAAGTGGTCTGCTCAACCATGAAGCCTCAAGGGGTTTCTGAAGAACAAATCAAGCTTAGAGCTTTCCCCTTTTCCCTAGCGGATTCTGCCAAGTCTTGGCTCTACTACCTCCCACCTGGTTCCATAAACTCATGGGTTGACATGAAGAGACTTTTCCTTGAGAAGTTCTTTCCCGCTTCCCGAACAGCTTCTATCCGAAAGGAAATAAGCGGCATCCATCAATTCCCTAATGAATCACTCCATGAGTATTGGGAGAGGTTCAAAAAGCTTGTGGCAACTTGTCCACACCATCAAATCCCTGACCAACTCCTGATCCAATACTTCTATGAGGGGTTATTGGCTATGGAGCGAACTCTCATTGATGCCGCAAGTGGCGGTGCTCTTGTTGACAAAACTCCTGCAGCTGCAAGAGATCTCATAAGTAACATGGCTGCAAACACGCAGCAATTCCATACTCGAGCACATGCTCAAGTGAAACAAGCCCAAGAGAATCAATCCATAGAGCCCAACAAGATGACTGAGTGGATGAGTGAACTTACAAGTCTTGTGCGTCAACTAGCGGTGGCTACCAAAGCCCCAACCTCATCTTCTCCACAGTCACTATTCCCTGGACCTATCAAGAATTGTGGAATCTGCAACTCTCCATCTCATCCGACTGACACATGTCCACAACTTCAAGATGATCCATCTGATTCATCTAGTCCAATGGAGCTCAATGCGGCATATGCTCAGCGAAACTTCAACCCTCAACAATCAGGTCAGTTTGTTAGAAACTTCAACCAACCCCACTCTGAGCCCTTCTCTTCTACCTTTAACCCACCTCTGAGGTATGGTAATCCCATTTCTCATCCTCCTCAATTCCCTCCTCAAAACCCAAACCAATTCCAATATGGTCAAGGTGGTGGTAACTTCCATCAACCTTATCCTTTTGTTCCTCAACCTCAAAGGAACAATCCTCCTCCTGGATTCCACTATCCTAACGAGCCTTCCCAATTCCCCACCCAATACAATCGCTTTCCCAAGAACCAAAATCAAGGCCAACCCAATTTGGGACATGCCTCTTCTTCTAAACAACCATGGGAAAGTGCTGTAGAGGATCTTGCTTCCTTCACCCGTTCTAGCCTAAAGAACATTGAAACCCAAATAGGTCAACTTGCATCCCACCTTAGCCAGCAACAACCATCCAATTCATCCCAACTCCCAGCTCAACCATTACCCAACCCCAAGGGTAATGTAAGTGCAATTGCACTTAGATCAGGAAAGCAACTTGCTATGCCTCAAGATAAATCCTCAAACCCCCCTTTCGATGTTGATCTAGAAAATGAAAAGAACAAAAAGCTGGAAAAGGAACTTGAATCCACTCCTTCACCTTCTTCCATTCCACTTAGGAACCCAATTCCTTTTCCTCAAGCCATCTCCAAGCCTAAGAAGTCCTTTGAACCTGATCCTGAAATGCTTGACATGTTTAGACGTGTTGAAGTGAGCATCCCCCTCTTAGATGCCATCAAACAAATCCCTAAGTATGCCAAGTTTCTTAAGGAATTGTGCACCCATAAGAGGCAACTTAGGAACATTGAAAATGTTTCAACTCAACAGTCCATTCCCATGAAGTGCAAAGATCTAGGGACCTTCACGGTTCCATGTCAAATAGGGAGTTCCAACTTTTATGATGCACTCATAGACCTTGGAGCCTCAATAAATGTCATGCCCAAATCCATTTTCTCCAACCTTGGTCTAGGTCCCTTGCACCCAACAGGTATTGTCATTCAATTAGCCAATCGAAGCACTGCCAGTCCTGAGGGGATAATTGAGGATGTTCTTGTTCGGGTCAATGATCTTATCTTCCCAGCTGATTTCTATGTCCTTGACATGGAAGGTGAGACGACCTCTTCTCGATCTCCCCTAATTCTAGGAAGACCATTCCTCATGACTGCGAGAACCAAGATTGATGTCCACTCAGGCATCTTATCCATGGAATTTGGTGACCAACTGGTCAAGTTCAACATTTTCCAAGCCATGCGATACCCATCTGAGGATCACTCTGCATTCTCAATCCATGCTTTTGAGGACACTTCTAAGATTCAATCGAACCCCAATCCACCATGTTCTTCATGTTCTAATGATAAAGGATCTTGTGAAATCTGCACCATGATTAACAAAGTCATAAATGGTGAAGTTGATGTGGACCTCTCATTCATAGACTCCATCAATCTAGAGGAACTTGAAGACTCTCTTGAATCCCACATCAACTCTGATCTCTACTGCTCCACCTTGGACAATGTTGAGGAAAATGATCCAAACCCATCTAGAATCCCTTCTCCTACTCCTAACTTGTCTAGCTCTCCAATCAAGGCTGAAACTGATCTAAAACCACTTCCTTCACACCTCAAGTATGCATTCCTTTTCCATGATCCCTCCTACCCTGTCATTATCTCTGCTTCACTTTCTGAAACTGAGGAGTCCCAACTTGTTCAAGTGTTAGAGGAAAACAAAAATGCCTTAGGTTGGACCCTAGAGGATATTCCAGGAATCAACCCTGCCCTTTGCATGCATCACATCCATCTAGAGGAATCATCCAAACCAATTAGGCAACCTCAAAGAAGACTCAATCCACTCATACTTGAGGTAGTTAGGGAAGATATTACCAAGCTTCTTCAAGCTGGTATTATCTACCCAATTTCTGATAGTGAATGGGTTAGTCCAATTCAAGTCGTTCCTAAGAAGGGAGGGATAACAGTTGTCACAAATGAACATGGAGAAGTGGTCACAACTCGAGTGAAAAACAAATGGCGTGTGTGCATCGATTATCGCAAATTGAATGCTAAAACACGAAAAGATCACTACCCACTTCCTTTCCTTGACCAAATGCTTGAGAGATTGGCCGGAAAGTCACACTATTGCTTTCTTGATGGTTACACCGGCTACTTCCAAATTCCAATCGCACCTCAAGACCAAGAAAAGACCACATTCACTTGCCCCTTTGGAACCTATGCCTATAGGCGAATGCCTTTTGGCCTTTGTAATGCTCCTGCAACATTCCAGCGGTGTATGATGAGTATCTTTTCTGAATTCATTGAGAATTGCATGGAGGTATTCATGGATGACTTTACCATTTATGGCGAGTCATTTGAATCTTGCTTACATTCACTCTCTTTGGTCCTTCAAAAGTGTGTCAAGTGCAACCTTGTGCTGAATTTTGAAAAATGTCACTTCATGGTTTCAAATGGGATTGTTCTAGGGCACATAATTTCTCAAGAGGGTATCCAAGTTGATCCAGCCAAAATTGAGGTGATCCAATCACTTCCTGAACCCAAATCAGTTCGAGACATTCGGTCCTTCCTTGGTCATGCCGGTTTCTATCGGCGATTCATTCAGAACTTCAGCAAGATTTCCATCCCACTCACTCGTTTACTTCAAAATGATGTCACATTCAATTTTGATGAGGCTTGCAAGAGAGCCTTCATTGAACTCAAATCTGCTCTCACATCTGCTCCAATAATCCAACCCCCGGATTGGTCCTTACCATTTGAATTGATGTGTGATGCTTCTGATAGGGCCATTGGGGCTGTTCTTGGTCAAAGAAGAGAAAACATTCCTCATGTCATCTTTTATGCCTCAAAAACATTGGATGAAACTCAATCACACTACACTGTGACTGAAAAAGAACTTTTAGCTGTGGTTTTTGCCTTGGATAAATTCCGGCCCTATCTCTTAGGTGCCAAAATCATCATCTTCACGGACCACTCAGCATTAAAGTTCTTACTTAAGAAAAGTGATTCCAAACCAAGGCTAATAAGATGGATTTTAATGCTCCAAGAGTTTGACCTTGTGATAAAAGATAAACCTGGAAAAGAAAACCCTGTGGCTGACCACCTGAGTAGAATTTCTAATTCTTCTCATTCTGAAATAATTGATCCTGAATTTCCAACTGAACACCTCTCATCTCTCACTCCAAAGTTACCATGGTATTCCCCAATTGTCAATTACTTGGTTTCTGGTGTTTTCCCTGAATATTTTTCAAAAGAACAAAAAGAAAAGATGAAAAGTGATTCAAAGCATTATTTTTGGGAAGATAATAAACTTTGGAAAACTGGGGCTGACATGGTAATTAGGAGATGTGTTGATGAAACTGAACAATCCTCCATCTTGGAATTCTGCCACTCAATGCCTGGAGGTGGCCACTTTGGACCACAAAGAACTTCTAGAAAGGTCCTAGATTCTAGATTCTTTTGGCATTCACTCTTCAAGGACTCACACGAGTTCTGTCAATCATGTCCCACTTGCCAAAAGTTTGGCACAATTTCCAAAAGAAACGAAATGCCTCAAAAGCCATTAATCTTCTGTGAGCTTTTCGATGTTTGGGGCATCGATTTCATGGGACCTTTTCCCCCTTCCAATGGATTATCCTACATTCTCCTTGCTGTTGACTATGTTTCTAGGTGGGTTGAGGCCAAACCCACTAGGAAAGATGATGCTCAAACTGTGAGTGAGTTCCTCAAAACCCATATCTTCCATCGATTCGGAACACCACGTGCTTTGATAAGTGACTTAGGAACTCATTTCTGTAATAGAACCATGGAGTCACTTTTGAAAAAGAATGGGGTTGTACATAAAACATCCACTGCATATCACCCTCAAACAAATGGAATGGCTGAACTTTCTAATAGAGAAGTGAAAAGAGTGCTTGAAAGAAATGTTAAGCCCACAAGAAAAGACTGGCCCGATAGACTTGGTGAAGCACTTTGGGCCTATCGAACAGCCTATAAGACACCCATTGGGATGTCTCCATTTAGGCTAGTCTTTGGTAAAGCCTGTCATTTACCAGTTGAAATCCAACATAAGTCATTTTGGGCTGTCAAAACATGTAATTTTGATTGTGAAAAATCTGGTGAAGAAAGATTGTTGCAGTTGACTGAATTGGAGGAGCTTCGACTCGATTCGTATGAGAACTCCATTCTCTACAAAGAAAAGGCAAAGTCACTCCATGACAAGTACATTCTTCGAAAGGTATTTCATGAAGGTGAAAAGGTAATGCTCTTCAATTCTCGATTTCGACTTCACCCAGGTAAGCTCAATTCTCGTTGGGATGGACCTTTTATTATTACTAATGTTTACCCATTTGGTGCAGTGCAAGTCGAAGACCCTTCTTCAAAAAGAACATTCACGGTAAATGGACACCGGTTAAAGCATCACCATGAGAGGCCATTCACTTCAGGTTCCTCATCGACTTCCATTGACCCACCACTAGATGGAAATGGCGACCCACCAAATCCAAACCAGGGGGCACCTCTTTCCCTTTAACTCTCTCTCTATCTCTTCCTCTCTCTACCTCTTTCTTCTTCTTCCTCTCTCTTTCATTTTGTTACCACTTTATTCATCAAACCCTTTCTTTTTATCTTTCTTGTGTGGGTGTGTATTTAAAAAAAAAACCTTAAAAACTAAAAAAAAAACAAAAAAACACAATTACTTAAAAACAAAATTACAAAAAAAAAAGTCATGCTTACTCACCATCTAGTTTTGAAATTTTGTCCAACCATTTTGGGGAGTCAAAGGCTTGTTTTAAACTCAAATATATTGAATTTTTATCTCAAACTTGGGTAAACAATTTTGTGTCAATAACAAACATTTTGAATGAACAATTTTTGGTGGAATATGATTCTCCCCTACCGTGAGGAATAACATTAGCCTTCATGCCAAGGTCATCTATGGCCATTTTTTTCATTGTGTGTCTTCACCACTGATTGTGAGTCTTGAGTTTGTGGACCTTCGAGCTGAATTTCCATCTTTTGTGTGCATTAATATGATAGAGGCATTTTCTAAGCCACATGAGAATCAGAATAGCCAAATAGCCTCCCGTTACCCTTACATTGATCCTACTTTTGAAAGCCCCTTTGAGCCTATGAAACCCTTTCTTTTGATAGCCACATTACAAGCCTAATACCTTGTCCCACCCAACATCTTCATGGATTTTCATTGTACAATTTATTGAAATTTAAGTGTGGGGGGAATGGACTTCATTTTTGGGCGTACTTTCATTGATTTCCAATGTGTCATCATATGCTTGAGGGCAAGCTTCCATTCAAGTGTGGGGGAGAGGTTGTAATTCTGTGAGCTTTGGGTTGTATATGTGTAATTGTCATTTGTACAAAAGTCATTGAAAAGTGTTCAAAAAAAAAAAGAAAAAAAATTATAAAAAAAAATGAAAAAAAAAAATGGGTTGTGTCTTGGGTGGGTCAAAAATCATTCATCATCAACCTTTGATCATGTTATAACTACTAAAATTAGTTCCATGAGGAGATCAAGCATGGTTTGGGAGATGACTGTGAGACTTGTTTCAAGCACAACTTTCAAAAGAAAAAAAAAAGAGCAAAAAAAAAAAAAGAACACTTGACTCATCTTGTATTGTGTCATTATTGGAAGTCTTCCATGTTGTACATATTCCATCATCTCAACCTATTCCATTTTCTATCTCCCTCACTTTTCATTCATCACACATTCATTCCCTTGTAAATATGTGTTTCTATTTCCTTTCAAATCAAATTTCAAAAAAAAATGTGCATTGATTTTTCCATGTTGGTGTTTTTAACCCCTCTTTTCCTTTGGACATTATATACCTACCGTCCCATAGCCACTGAAAAACCCCTTAAAAGACCTCTTGATTATTGTACACATTAGATTTGGGAATGGAAGCTGAGAGCTCTTACAAACTCTTGATTTTCACTTTTTGTTGGTGAATGAGTGAACCTCCTAAAATACATTTTTATCATCTTGAGAGGAGTAAGTTTTGAGTGCCTACATTTTCCAATTCAAACCTTGAACATGAAAAAATGAATTGTTTATGATGCATTATTGTGAACCAAATTTGTGATGGAATTCAATATGGATGAGTGAAATATTCTAAACCTCCCCTGATTGGAGAAAACAAAATTTTAATATTTGTTGGTGAGTGAAAATGATTTTGTCATGTTTTTATATTTGTTGCACATGAGGACACGCGCAAATCTAAGTGTGGGGGAGTTGATGTTATTAATATTTTCATTACTTATTATATTCCCCCTTTACTTATTTTATATGAAATGTGCATAATTTGTGTGAAATATTAATGTTTTAATATTAAGTATAATATTTGAGCATTTTTAGAAGTAGTCAAATTGAGTCAGTTTAATGTTTTAATTATAAATATCACTATACTGATCCAAATTGTGTGGTTCTTGTTTTGTAGGATTCCCCTTTCAATATAAAACATTTCATTAGAAGGAACCATGAGCCAATTCTGCCATTTGAAGGGTCATATGGTCCTCACAAACAAGACCAAAGAATCTGTGAACAAACTGGACCATCCATGAAGATTGATTTACTGGGTTCCATCGAGAAGTCCAAAGACCTTAAATCTCCACCATAATTCGGGGGAAACTACATTGCATCTTGGATAAAAATTTCATGGCCCAAATCTAAGTACAAGGGGCCCAAATAAACCTTTGAAGTCCAGCCCACCATTCTGGCCGAGAATTAAAATCAGTATAGTATGCATGACATATCTCCTGATGTAAGTATCCAATCGAGCTGAGATTTTGCAGTGTGAAAGAGGAGATATAGGCGGCCGACTTTGGTGAAGACGTCATTCTAATTTGAAGGCATCTTCCTGTTCAAAAACCCATTCACATTTTGGCCATCGAAAAAGAATGGATAGAAATGGACAGTTTACCTTTGTTTAATCAACCGGCCATAACTTTGGCTCCAATTGTCCAAATGCCTCCAAATTTTTAGAGTAGTCGGCCAACAGTATTTTCTACAACTTTGAAGAAGGATGTATTTGAAGATTCGTCTGTCTGTATAGCTCAATTGGCGAAGCAAATGGAGGGACAGATTGGGAATGCAAACAGTCCACTCCTTGGGCTATAAATACTCTCCCCTTCTCTCCTTGAGAGGGGTTGGCATTTCAGAAGAGAGGAGATCACATTGGCACGACCAAAGCTTTGCCAAAGGCTTGGGAGGACCTGCCATACTCAAGTTTTCACTTGAGAGACCTTTCCTCCTCTCTTTCTTTTCACTTACTTTTGTGTTCTTCATTTTTGTAATCTTGTAATTCTCTTTCTTTGTAATTCTGTTTTAATGCAAGTTACTTCTTCAATATCTCTTATTCTCTTCCACCTTCTGTATTTTAATATTAATGTTCTTAAAATAGTTTAAATTCAGTTCAATCCCCTTCCCTTCTTAAGCTTCCTCATTCAATCGAAATTCCATTTTTGATTCTTAAATTATTTCGTGTGTGTGTTCGGCACACTACTCTTATCTTGTCCCTTTCTTTTTATTCTCTTTATAATTCATCACCATAAACATATATTACCAGATTATTAATCACCCAAATGGCTGAGTAAATCTCTCATTGGGGTGAGTTATAATTTAGGTATGTTAAGTGATTGAGAGTTTCTGCTCGATGAATATTCTTTGAATTAACATTGTGTATGTTGGACTTAACATGTCATGGATTAATGACTTGTTTTGTTTAACATGTGGTTTCCATGGATTATTGGAACCATAAATACACAACCATAAATAAGATCTGATTGAGATTATAACCTTAAGTTAAGTTAAGTCTTGGTTTAAAGCCTTAACACTTAAGAATTCTAATCAACATCATCTTGTGACATGGGTGTTAATTTAAATACAATATAAAGAAAAGCTCGAGGATATCACAAGATTAACTACCCCAATGATGAACTCACCCCAATCTTTATCAATTTGGTAAATCAAACATCATCCATAAATCATTTCAATTAAGCTCTTCAAACAAACCCCCCTAATCAAAATACAATCAACTAAAAACAAACGACTACTACAAAGTATCATCGCCGAGGATTCGACCCGAGTGCTGCTATACACATTAGCAGAGCACCGGAACCTTGAACGGTCGATAGGCGACAATCGGCCGCACTTTCACGTAGGCGTCATCCAAGCTGGCCCATGGATCGCTTGCAACAGCGACAGGCTCAACCTCACCTGCTAGGATCTGCTTGTCCTTGCTCTTGTAATAGTCCGCGTCCAGATAACGGGCTTCACATGAGGCAAAAGGAGAGGCATCTCCTTGAAGCACGCCCACTCGACCATTAAGGGAGTATTTGAGGCATTGGTGGTATGATGAGGGAACCGCCGCATGAAGGTGGAGCCATGGCCTGCCCATCAATGCGTTATACGCAGTGTCCTGAGAGACTACCATGAATTCGGTGTTGGCAACCAAGTCACCGAACTGGGTCTTCAAACGTATCTTGCCGACCGGGGTTTGCTCGGTACGGTCATACCCCTGGATCCTGAGGTCGGAGGGGATCAAGTCATCCTCAGACAACCCCAATCTCCGGAGCGTCCGAGTCGGAATCAGGTTGATCCCGGATCCCGTGTCGACAAGACAACGCCGGACTTCAAGGCCGTTGAACTGGCCAGTGACATACAGCGGACGAATGTGTCCCTGTATAGGAGGGTCTTCATCCTTACCAGAGAACGAGATAGCTGCCTGACATTCGGCGTCCTCGATCGTTTCGGCGTGAAAGGCCTCTGCGGCCGCAACCTCTGTCTCAAACTGGAGGGGGCTCTTCAGGGCTTCAGCGAGTGCCTCGCGCATCTCAGATGACATGCGCAGAGCCTCAAGGATGGAGAGCCTTGCTGGGATGTCGGCCAAGTGCTTCAGGACATCATACTTTTTGGCCAAGCGCGAGCTCCTGGTTGCAGGAGGTTGCTCTGCGGTTGGTGGCATGACGGGCCTTACCGGTTGGATCGGCGGCCGACTGGTACTTGGCGCATCTCGCTGTTCACTGGTCGCAGTCCGGGAAATGGTCACCGTACTGGAGTCAGGAGGCCGGGATGGACTTGTGGCAGGGCGGAGCTGGTCGCGACGCGGCTGAGGCGGTTCTGCCTGGTCCCACACCACAAACAGTGGCGGAGGCGAATCCGTCATCCCCGGATGGGGGGGCTGCGCGTGCTGAGCTCGGTTTTGAGCCTGCTGCCTAGTCTCAGTGGCGTGCACGGCCTGGCTGGAGGTACCAGCTGCTGTGCCCCGGCGACTCCTGCTGCTGCGGTTCTTCCGACGGTGGCGACGACCGGGGACACTAGGGAGGTCCACCTGGTGTTCTTCAATGTCGGGAACCGAAAAGGGATTTACCAGCTCGACGGTATTAACCGAAGCGTACCCAATACCGTCATCGGACAGGAAAAAGGGGTCGACAACCAACCATTAGCGCCACGATGCCTTCCGTGGGGGGAACCCAGGCCCTCGACGTTGCGAGACGGAGTGCCCGATTTCACTTCCCCAGCCCCTGGCGGGTAAGACTGAATGCTTGGCCGGGAAACACGCCGGTCTTCCAACACCTCTGAAAGCCATCGGTCTTCGTATCGAGGAGAAGAGATTCACGTCGGGTTCACCATTTTTCTGTTTCGGTGCGGATGTGCGTCGGGTTACGCTGTTCCGCCAGGACGCGTTCGCGCGTGCACCCGTCAACCCGAGGGGATGGGCGCGCGGCTTGTGGTCCCGCAGTCCCGCTTTCCAAGGGCGGGCGGCAGTCGTCCCTTATTCAGGGGCGTCTGCTCCTTGATCGAAACCGGGATGATGGGATGTCGGCTCCTCCTTCCTTGGACGTCTCCTCGGAACTCGTCGCCTAATCCGAGTCTCCCTCATAGACTTAAGAATGTTCGTGAATCTCGTTCCCGGCGCCATATCTTCATGGACACCGGTTAATTACGCTGCTTCCGCCCGGACGTTCCAAGGAGTCTGGGCGGGGCAGCAACCTGCGGTGAGAAGGCCGGGTGGCTCTGGGTGCTGGGGGCGTGTCGTAACACTGCGGCTCTGCACATCTGTCTTCCGTCCCTAATAGGGCTTCTCGAAGGCATGATGGCCTGAGGCATCCCGTACTAGGTGCGGGGAACTGTGTCACCTGAGGTTTTCCTCAGCTTCCCGTGTTTAACACGGGGTATGCCGCGAGTTTAACGTCCAGCGGGGACGGCATCGGACCGATCAACACGAAAAGTGGATCAGATGACAGAACCCCTTGCGGGGAACCTCCGACGCTGGGGCCAGCACATGGGCGGCTTCCCAAGTAACGTGGAGTGGAGTGAAGTGGCATGACCCCACCGGGATGTGGCGGCCCGGGTAAGGATCAGGATGGATGATGAAGTGAAGAGCTTGGACCCCAGAGGGGCTTCCTACGTACCGCGCGTTAACACGGATCAAAGTCAACGTAGTTCGGGCATACAGTTTAACGTCATGCTGGACGTCGGCAAGCCGACTCACGAAGAGGTCTAGGCCGCCGGGCGGAGGATTGAACCGAACCACCTCGCACAGAGGGGGATGGAACGGCCGGGTGGATCACAGTTTCACGTCATGCTGGACGATAAAAGGGGAAATGGAAAAGGGGGGCTGTGGGGAGGCACCGTGGAGATACACACGGGCAGTCTCCCACAGGGGCGGATTCATAGGTGAATCAACGCAAGCGTGAACCCTGGAGGGGTCCACTGATGGACGAACCGACGTAAATACGACCGGGATGACCAGGTGGTGGGCTTGGACCTCAGGGAGGCTTCCTACGTACCCTGTATAGAAGACAGGGATCAAAGTCCACGTAGTTCATTCTGTCAGGACATACGCACTTGGGGCAGCCCGGATGCTGCAAAACTCAGTTGGAAGGGACTTGGACCGAAAGCAGAAGACACCTCGATCCCAGTCAGACCCTCTACTGGCTTCGGCAGTGGGGAGGCACAATGGAGATACACATGTGCAGCCTCCCACGAGAAATTAGGGGTTTGTAATACCCTGCCCCCGTAGGGAAAAGCCACTCCCATTAAATCGTCCCTAAAGAGGGGAAATCCCGACATCCCTGCAGAGACGAGCGGGTGGGGGCCACATCCAAACCGGGGGAGACCCTGCGTGCGAGGCACGGGATCAGGTTGCGGACGGTTTAGCGTCTTGCCAGACGAAGTACAGTTTAACGTCATGTGTTGAGGACGAAGCGGACGGTTTAACGTCTTGCCGGACGAAGTACAGTTTAACGTCATGTGTTGAGGACGAAGCACTTGGCAGTTTAACGTCTTGCAGCGCGGACGATGGGGGCTAGGTAGTTTAACGTCGTGCAGCTTGGACGGATGTGCAGTTTAACGTCATGCTGGGCATAGGTTGCCGGACGAATGTGCAGTTTAACGTCATGCTGGGCATAGGTTGCCGGACGAAGCACTTGGCAGTTTAACGTCTTGCAGCGCGGACGATGGGTGCATGTCACTTCGCACGAACCTGGAGGGCCGCACGGGAAGACAACGCACGGTGCGAGCACCCAGGATGAGGAGCATCGGGCGCCACGCAGGCGGGTACCCTTAGGAGGTCAACGGGGACGACCCTGGCAGATTGCGCGCAAAAAGGAGGCTTTGCGCGCAATACTGCGGGCCGGCGCGCAATCGGGGCGGCTGGCGCGCAATTGGGCCAGTGCCTTGCGCGCGGATGCTTGAGATTGCTCACACCGGGCTTCGGATAGCGCGCGGGGGCAACGGCTTATTCCCTAATGAATGGCCACTTGAAAGAAGGGGGGGGGGGGGGGTGCGCGCAATCAGGCCGGATTGCGCGCACCCCGGGGGCAATTGCGCGCAAGCGGGTTCTTTTGCGCGCAACGGCCTTAGGGTGAGTTTTTATTCAAATGAAAGGAGCCAGCGGGGATTGCGCACGAAGGCGGACCCCGAGGCTTTCTTGCGCGAAAGAAAGGGGGTTACCTGAAGTTCGTCATTGCGCGCGGAAGGGGTTGAATTGCGCGCACGAGAGACGTTTCGACTTCCAGCAACCTTTGAAACGTTGGGGGTCGCCTTGTATTTATAGGCAACCCCGGGCGCGGAATCCAGGCTGCGAGCGCGAAATTCTCCTCGCGGGCGCGGAATCGGGCGCGGCGCGCAAGGGAGTCGCGCGGACCCGCGGCGCGCAAAATTGCGCGCCGGACCGGCGCATTGCGCGCATCCCGGGGGGTTTGCGCGCGGAACCTCACCTTTGCGCGCGGGCCTCTGAAATTCCGCGCAAGGCCTCCGGGCCCTCCGAAACATCCTTCCGACTCCGAATATGACCTCGCTTTCCGCATCCGGAGCTTCGTTTGGGAACAACGGACTTTTCCGGCGTCTACAAATTCATAACATGATCATCAATACATGTGGAATAACCATGAAGTATGGTCACAAGATAAACATGTGACATCCATAAACATGTCACCATATCTCTTCACTTGGGATTCGTAAATCATATTACCATGGATTTTGATCAAGGAATCATTAAGAATTACAACGGAATATTTCCAAGGTTTCATGATCATGCCATCTTAAAAGATTATTTCTTGACCCAATGAATTTGAGTGCTATCATGTATCATCAATTCATATGACATAATTCATGTGTTCCACATAAGAAAACATAGATATTACCATTAATAATCATGTCATGATAAACCCATCGGAAATTAAATGGGTATACAATTTAATTTTGTATCATTCTAGGAAAATACACATTAATCAATGTCATTAATTCTAAGATGTTTACACTATATAGATAATATATATGTGGTTTAGTAACCAATTTCCCAAGTCAATGGATGTATGGGTATCTTTCTCAATACCCTTGAATCACAAGAAGCATGCAAGAGTATTCACATGAAAAGAAATTATAATAAAATATATGATTACAAATAACTGATGATAAGGAAAGACAAAGGTAGTTATTGTAAGGATATAGCCAAAAAAATTAAATATTTTAATGAAATTAGACTAGAATTCACTTTATTTCATTTTAACAAGACGTTTAGATTTAGATTTTTAGAGTATTATGTAACACACTTATATATTAAACCCATACATTAAAAGTCGACATCTATACTCAACACACATTTTTTACACCAACCAAAAAATTTAATATAAAACATTGTTTCTTTTCTTGATAAATTTTAATGACTTAAGAATTATCAGATTCTATTATGTTACCCATCATTAATCCCTGGGAAAAACATTTTAAAACATGGAATGGGAACAAATTGATTAGTATAGGAAATAAAGGGGAAAAAATTTTGTATTCCATAAATACATATAAAAAATTTCATTTTTCAAATAAAACATCTGGAAAAATATATATATACTCATACCTGAGAAATCACCTTCTATGCCCAATTATTTCATTAAAAAATTTGATAAGAGAACATAAAGGAAATATGAAATATCATAGTGGAATCATGTGGACTTTTTTATAACAGTGGTTTCCCTATACCCAACATAATAATATATTTGATTACCATATCATGTACAATGTCTGATATGGATGACATTCACTAACCATTATATTGTAGAAATTTTTGTTTCAATTATTAAATGTTATGTCTATAGATTAATTTTCCTTTCAAAATGTTATAGAATATCCTAATCTATAATGATAACCTTTAGATACTATGAAATTAATAGTAAATATATTCCCTATGGTCTAGATGAATCCTTCTAGGTGGAAAGATATTATTTTATACTATTAGGTGTCGGGGGACCATAATAATTAAGACTTAATCTCATAATTTTTTCACTTGGTGATCTCTAGTAGTTGCTATCATGAGGACATACCCTCCAATAGAAACACATGTTTTAGGTGTCACTTGTTGATTCTATCAACATATATGTGAGTTTTTCTCAGGAATTGATATCATTATCAATGTATACCATTTGATCTCATACATTGATTAAATTAAAAACCATGATAATGAAATCAAGGTGAGATTTCTTGTTTTGGGTGTGTCATTGGTGGAATGACATTTGATGAATAATCAAGATAATATTTTTCACTTCCTAGTTTATTAAGTAATATATTTCAGGTACGATTATCCAGGATGGTATTACCTTCATAAGTCCATGGCCACAGTAGTCGAATGGTAAATTTTTATAGTTATATCAATAGTTTATAAAGAAAAAAAGGGTGATGAAACATGTGTGTGCCCTAATTTATGAGTGACTTAATGATAAAGAGACTATATTATATAGTTTGTGTTCATAGGTTAGTTGAAATTATTATTACTACCCAAATCTATTTAGTGTCCATGATGGGTTTTTAGAACCATCTCTTGTTCCAGGAATATTTTATCACTTCTATCGAGATATGGGCCTAGATTGTCACACATAATAGCGCATTCAAGAATCCTCCATATTCGGTCCAATAGGAAAATAGGACATGGTGGCCCCACCAAGGGGACCGAGTGTTGTCCTGTTCATTGATCACCAAATAACAAAAAACATATTTTTCAAGTATAGATTTATTGGGATGAATTTATTTATTAAAATTATTTACATGTTATATAAATAAGAGGAATATTATTAATTAAATTAACATTATTTTAATATTCTATGTTCATTTAATATTAGTGGGAATTTTGTGTAGAGTTAAATTAATTGATTTTATAATGTAATATATTTAATATATATTACAATTATGTGATTGAATAAAAATAATATTTTTAATTCTATTTATTTATTCATAATTTCATTTGATTCTTCATTAGTAGGTGGCATATTTCTGGGGGTCGGCGAACCAATCCGGGTATTTTGGCTCCCACAATAAAAGTTGTAGAGAGGATCATTTCCATTTCATTGTTCATTCCAAAAAATTATGATCCTATATATCCTTCTTCATAATAGAGAGACAAGTCCTCTCTTTGAGAACCGCTCAAATTACACCTTTAACTAATCAAAGGAAATGGATCATGCTAATCGATGTGAAGATAGAGGATTCATCTGAGCACTATGCTAGCACTCGGAATTTGACGAATGATGAGTGTGTGGATTCATAGAGCATGTGTGGATGATCTAGGGGTGTTATAATTCAAATATTTTTAGAAATAGTCTCTAGTGACAAGGTTTTTTCTTACACACTCTGATTTTGAAGAAGCTATGCATGTCAATTTTTATTTTTAAAATTTTTAAATTTTCTAATATCCTCAAACCAAACAAATTATTAGAAATTTAGAGCTGAAATGTTCTGTCATCCAAATGATGAAAAATTTTAAATCCCTAACCCACAAACTACTTCTACATTCCCTGGTACCTCAAATTGGAATCAGAGTGATCACATAAATTAGTAGAGCCAAAAAATTTCATTTTCATTAATTTTTTTTATAGGTTCTAATATCTATCACAAAATATCTGAATAAGATTTGATCCAAGGACTGATTACCAAGTTAGAGTCACTTAAAAATTATTTATGGATTGAAATCAGTTATTTCATGGGTATTATAAATTTAGAAAAATATATATATGTCCATGTTTTTTATTTTGAGGAACCCTAAAAATCCAGCATACTAGGAATATTATCTATTTTGAGGATATTAAAATATAAAATTAAAATAATTATCTTTATTATTATATTGAATATTTTATTCATAACTTTTACAAATGTTTAAGGATGGTTTGGTTCATGTGGAGAAATCCTTAAAATAAGCCAAAACACAAAACATTCCACCTATAGACTTGGAGGTCGGGTCATATGGAGAAGGAAAAAAAGACATTATCCTTTTGGGTAGGGCCAAATGGTAGGCATCCCACCCCACTTGCATGGATTCCATGATAAGCTAATAAGATTATCTTCTGAAAACCCCTGCGGACCTCCCTCTCCACTAGTCGCCACTGACATAGACCAGCATTGGTAGCCCTATTCTCCACCCTCAGCTACCCACCACTTCGGCAACCTAGTGGTCGGTCACCTACCACAAGATTAACACCATCAAGACAACTCCCTTGATGTCATTGTCATCAGACTCCTACCCTATGGATGTAATTACACCAACATATGTCACCTTAACCCGAATCTATTTCCACGGGTTGTTCCTCCAGCCTCCGTCACTTGGGCATTATTATTAATTTTACTTTGATGAGGATGATGCAATATATGGACCCTGCCATGATGAGGATTGTATAAGACACAGATAACACCCTGTTAAGGTAAAACCTAGATGGACACCAGAAATATTTGGTGGGGACTACCTACATCATGAGTCATGCTACAATGCTGGTATGTTCCCTCTCGGTTGTGGTTGGTTCATTGAGTAAAAATTGATCAACCATTTTAGATTCTCAATACCAGCCAATTTTTTATTTTCTTTATGATTTTTTTTGTTATTATGTTCATTTTATGATAGCGGGAAATACATAAAATAATAAAAAATAAAACGTATAAAGAAGGAATTGATGTTTTTCTATTAATGTTGAATTGTTAGCATGACAACATACTATGAACAAGATTAATATAAATGGATTACATTAATCAAGAAAAATATAAAAACCCTAAAATAAATATTATTTTGAAAATGACTTCTATCGTTTGAATTTGAACATAACTAGGTGTTCAGGGTGCTCATTCATCCATAGTTGTGGGTGTATCCTTCTACTAGGGAATTATTTTAAGAACAGTTGGTTGACATTACTAAATTGATAGTAAGAATTATCTGTATCTAAATTTATATCACTTTATAAGAATAAATAAATAAAATAAGGTTTCAAATTTTATAATATATGAATTCACTCCATTGATCAAGTAGCCACAAGATAATGTGGTTGGCAAGTCAAAATGCTACCTTGAACTCTATGTGTAGTGGTGTAGCCATAACATGTAGACTATGAGGGGGGGGGGGGGTTCAAGTATAATTTTAACTAGAGTACTATAGTGGCATAGTATTCTAATTATAGTATAGAGGTATCATATAATTTTATAAAATAGTGGGAGACATTTAATTATATAATTAATGAATAGTTTTAAATTTGATGATCAAGGTAAAAGTAAAAAATTTCTATATTTAAATTCAAAAAACATGGAATTAAATACCAAAAACAACACTAAGATAAATATTGTAAATATTATATTTCAATACAATGATGAATTTAAAAGTGTAGTACAGGAGTTTGTGCACAATACTACAATATCTAAAATTCAAGGTGTTAGAGCCCAAATGCCTATTAAGCCACCTCAGGAATAGAGGGTCCAAAAATTGCCTACATGACAGTCATGTATATATAATAAGATGGTTACTCCATTATGTGATCATCAACATCAAATGTCAGTTCTAATCACTACATCAGGACATGAATGATATAACATACAGTCTCATATCTGAGAAGTATACATGGTGAAAGAGAAGAAAAATATGATTGAGTGATAACTATACTATTCAGGTGTAAATGGAATGGAATGGTCACACTCTTTCAATGGATCCCTTTGTCAAATTATTTTTACCCATTTCTCCAGTCTTATTTAAGGTTACACAATGTATCAGTTAGAGAGAATGGTTTATTAGCTTTTAGGTAAGGTTCAGAAAGAAATAAGAATATTAATGACTGTAAAATATTTTATTCTTATAGTGATAAATATGAAACACAAGGAAAAAAGGACAATTGAAAGAGAAACTCCCAATGAACCTTTATAATTTCATTCAAAGGATAGAGGTTGGTTCTTAAACCGAAGGTTATTTTCATTTCATATAATTAATTTATGGATGTTTAAATGCAATGAGTGGATTGATTAATCATGTACCCACTTCTTCTTTAGTAAATATTCATCAATAAAAAAATGTAATTTTTTGGTTATAATTATTATGTACAAAATACAATTTCTTTCAAAAATTTGTATTTAAATAACAAATCCATGTAATTAATATAAACACTATAAAAATTAAGGTGTATTTCCATGTGAATGAGAAAGGGTGGTTCCTAAGTCATGAGTGATAAGTAAATAAATTAATTATTTCCATGTGAGTTATTCTTGAATAAATTTTGTTGATTAAAACCAAAATATTTATCTCACATGTACTTTGAACAAAAAGAGACATTATTCTAGGTTTATGAATTATTGATGTTTTTTTGTAGAATAGTCAATTAATAGTTCAGTTATACATCTATCATAAGCAATACATGATGAATATAAAATGTGAGATTTTTATAACCAGTTATGGTAAGACAATTCTTTGTCAATAAAAACTAATGTGTTTGTCTAGGATATACCTAGAAAAGTATTTATACTTGGCTGAGAAAAATACCATAGACTTTATTGACATATATACTTATTTAGTTTTGGACAAAGAATCATTTATAAATAAAGGTATGTACCATTGTGTAGAGAACTGGTTCATATATAGAGCGTGAACTATTACAAGGGTATGCAAGAGTTAAGAATACTTCTTATGATTACATTGGTTTTTAAGGATTATAAATGTTATATATGATGTATGAGTGGTCAGAAATTATGAGTTGCTTCAGGCTGGTAAGGTAAAGAATATCCTGATCATGAATTTATTGATAAATATAATGTGGAATTGAGTCGTTTTTAAATGCACATTACACTTTTTAAATCACAACATTGAGGTTCATAATGAGGATCGATGATAAGTCTTACATGTCAACACTGATCAACATAATTTAGAATTGATTAATTTTTAAACATGCATTTTATACCTTAGAGTCATGATAGAAGTAGTATCAATGTTGCAACTTACAAAAACATCTATTATATTTCAAGTTGTTCTTGAAAAATAATAGTGTTATCTCATAAATATATACCACTTTTGAAGAAAATTGATATCATACAAGTCATAGTATGAAAGAAATCCATTATGAAATGAGACATATTTTTAGATGAAAAGAGTTTTTTTAGTATATAAAAAAACCTGCATCAAGTACAAATATATTGTGCATCTATTGTAATCATTATAAAGTTTCCTTAGGATATTATTGAAACCGTTATGATATAGTAATGTTAGTAACTCTATTTATTTATAAGGCTGAACAAATCAACATGAGATAGTGGGAGAAAGATTGAATTCAGTTGACCCAATGTTAGAGATGCACAGACCATTGGCATAGGAACACGTTCCACAAGTGAATGTGGAATAAGAATGTTCCAAAGACAAAATGTCAGAAGGTTAAAAAAATAGTTATGGATTTGTATTCACTATGGATGGTGATACATTATTCATAGTGAATAATAATTCCTACGAGTATGCATTATATATAAATTTTTTATTATTTAAAAGATCAATCAATGTTAAAAAACAGATTCCATGTATCAATGATCAAAGAGGATTTTCATATTGAATATTATGATGGGTTTTTAAGTGATATGATACATGGGTGGTAATAGAGTGAAACCAATATGGCCCGACTGGTTATACAATGATGTTTTTCCCAAATCTATTAGAATTTTCCTTCACATAGCAAGTATCTTTGATTGTATTATTGTGTAATAGATTTTATGACCACTAATCATTGAAGGTGTCTATTCAACACAACTAAAAAGGGATGGTGAAATAATATAATTCCAATAGGGTTGCATTTTAATGATATCCAGATTAGGATTAAAGTAAGAAACAAGATCATTGATCATTCATTTGGAATGAATTTCTTCTACGTATCTACTAGATGATAGAGGGAGTGCCTCTGTATTCCAAGTGAATTATGTTTGGTAACATATAGAAGACATATAATTGGCCTTAATGTTTGTTAAGATAAAGATAAAAGTAATTCTCCGGTGTTTGAATCAATGTAGGAACCTAAATTTTAGAGAACATTATCTCTTATGGAAGATCTATTGGTTTCATGGATATAGTCAATTGTGCATATAATGAAATGTATTGAAAAATAAAATCTGGGACTATTCAATTGATAGTTTTTAACGTCAGATTCCATAAATATCTCCGTGATGACATGTACGGTACATGGGTAGAGATTAATCTAGTGAGTAGATATCTATATACTAATTTTATGGATAAATCACATATTTCAGGATATGTACAATAAATGAAATGTCCTAAAAAAATTTCTAGTAGACGAATATAAGATATATCTTGGAGTACTACAAGTGAAGCAGTCAAAACACTATAATTATACATGGGAATGTACAAAAGATTTGTAACAAGTGATTTGAGATGAAAGGAAACAAGCTATGACATGGCAATAAATTGGTTTCCTTAGATCCATGTGATGTAATATCATTTTTATACTAAGACAATGAGATAGATAAGCTCATATAATCATGTGGTAGGTGTACCTAGAAATACTAAGTATGTTTCATCTTCTGAGGCAACCCATAAGTAGTTGTTAAATGTAATAGTTTTTCTAGTTCATGGAATCACACCAACATTGTATTATTTTATTATTATGATAATTTTATTTCTGGTACAATCCCAGATTTCATGTTTTTACATTGGAAAAAGGGATATACTCGGGGATGAAACCTCATGCGATGTTTTAATCAAGGAGGTGAGTCCTCACATAGTAGAATATCCAGGAGATAGAAACGTGTCTGCCCCATCAACTAAAGCCTTGACTCAGTAGAAACATGATTATAATCATACGAGAGCTAACATGGATGGTTAATAGGTTTATTATTGTGAAAGTGGGTGTATTGTAATAGTGGGTTTCCTAGACCCAACTGAATAGTACTTTTAATTACCATATCATGTACACAGTGAGATATTCATGATGTACTCCTACCATTATAGTGTAGAAATATTTTCGATCATTATTAAATGTTAATGTCCATATATTAATTAATTTTTTATCAAAAGATTATAGAAGATCTTTGGTTATAATTATAACCTCAGGATACTATGAAATTATTCTTAATTATATTTCATATGGTCTAGATACATCATTATTACTAGACGGAGATGATGTTTAACTATTACATGTTGGGGGATCGTATGCATTGAGGCTTGTTCTCATGAAGTTTCCACATGGTTATCTCTAATAATTGAGATCATCAGGAAAGATCCTCCAAAAGGAACCCCATATGTTTTAAGTTTCATTGGTTGTTCGTATCAATAGACATGTGTATTCTTCTCATAACATTATTTCATTATCAATGTATACCATTTGATCATGTACTTTTATTCAAGGAAAAAACCATAATAATGAAAATTTGATGAGGTAGCTTTTGTTGGGTTCATCACTGATGGAATGATATAGGTTAAATGATCAATAAATGATTTCACTTTTTTGAGATGAGGAAGTAATATATTTCAGGCCTCATAGATTAGGATAGTAGTACCTTTGTAAATTTGTGGTCATTGTCGGTAGAAGTTAAATTTATCTAGTTAGATCAAAAAATAATAAATCAATAAAGAGAGATGACACAAGTGTGCATATTGCTTTAGGATATATTTAAATATAAAGAGATTATATTACATAGTACATTCTTTTTGGTTGGTTTTCGTTGTTATGGTTATCTTTGTGTATTTAAGGCCCTTAATGGGTTTCTATACTCTGTTCTTGGTTTGTGAATATTATTCACTACTATTGAGATAATGTCCTAGAGGGACCCACATAATAAAAAATTCAGGAATATTCCATATTCAATCGAATATGTAGACAGGGCAATGAGGGCCCCACCATAGGTTCAGAATGTTTTCAAAGTCATTAATCACCAATTAATTAATACCAAGGTTTGTGGTCTACATGTTATATCTTGTAGTCTTTTTGTATATTTGTGCACGTGTAGTTTTTTAATTAGATCTCTCTTGTTATGCAATTGATATCATTGATGGGGTTTGAGAAAATGGATTGTTAAATGATAAAATTAACCCCCAGTGATCCCCATGGGATGCATCGAAGATGATTTGATGGGTTTAGGACCACCCCTGGGGTACACTAACAATCCCGAACAAGAAAAATTTCAATTTTAAGCACAAGGTTTTTTTGTTTTGAAATATATCCCATGATAAATATGTTGACATGTCAGTTAAACCCATAATAAACACCAATGGTAGTTGTGTCTAGTTATTGAAAATGTCCTAAGGGATTTTTTGGCATGATGTAAAAAATGGTTAAATAGATTAATTGAATGAGAAAAATGGGTTATGAATTTCTAATGGATATGTGTTAATGGGTTAAGGAATATGAAATGATAAATGTGATAAATGGTAAAATGTATACAAAATGTTGAATATACTTAATGGTTTAAGGAATAGAAAAGGTAAATGGGTTAAATAATCAATGTAATGTAAATGGAAAATGTACCAATGGGTTAAGGAATGATATTAAATTCAGATGTTGTGTAATTATGATATGTGAATGTTATGTTTAATTATTGTGTATGTTTTTTCATATGGAATATGTTGTAAATTTATAAATATAAATGTTCCCATGGCATGGTTACTGTGGGGTATAGGACATGAGGATATATGCCTATGGGTTGGGTTAGACTAAGGATCTAAACCCCACCTATAATCAATGTGCTAGGGAAGGGAACTGAGGCTCTATTCCCTTAACAGATTCCTTTGATGATACTACCTAGATTGAGGTTCCGAGGTATGTATGATATAAATTTTTGTGAAAAGTTTTTTCCAAAAGAGACGGTGAACTTTATTTATTAACTTGTTATTACTATTTTATATCTTAAGACTTATCAGTTAACGGGATCACCCTCCATAAACTATCCACCCACCCTCATATACATTTCACAAGAACCATAAAAAATCATAACATATAAATCTAGTCTAAAAACATTCTTGAGGAAAAAATCTTTTAAATTTTGGAATAACTTTTCTTGTTTAAAAATATGTACACTAATAAATGAAAAAGTTTTAATTTAATATAAACTTGAAAACACATAAATGAGGATTCATATAATTTATGTGTAATGATTCAAGAAAATGATGATCTTGACTTATAATATAAAAAGACATTAATTTTTTTTAAAAATATGATAGAGTAACTTGAAAAGTTGAATTTTAAAATAATGTCTCATACAAAAAAACCATAAAAAGTTTTTTTTTGAAAAAATTGAAGAGAAAATAGAAAATTATTATTTTTAAAAATTCTTGTACATAAAATAATAATATTAATAATAATAATAAAAACATGTAAATAGAAGATTAAAATTTAGAAAACATATCTTCCAAACATATAAATCACAGTTTTTAAGTTAAAGAGTCCCTTACCTCGATTATGACATGTCACATATGATCTTTGTATTATATAATAATAAAATTATGTTAGATTTATACACTATTAATAACGATATTCATGTTCATTTTTATGTTTATATCACTTATTATAATTTTATGAACCCTTACTTAATTATTTAAATTCCCATTTGATATTTTTTTGACATTAGTTTCTTAATTCCAAAATGACTATGGTAATTAAAATATGGTCATAATGGTATATGATAAAACATATAAAGAATAATAATTATTTCATAGTTATTATTTTCATAAAATAAATTATAATTTTAAATTAAAACATTTCTTATAGTTTAAAAAAATGAACTACGTTAAAATGTCTGAGATAGTAGGTTGTATATTCGTATGAGTAAGGTTTTCAATTTCCATGATCATCATGTAAATAATTTAATTTTTTTTCTATTTAAAGAATTATAATATTATTATATATATAATATTATTTCTTTAAATACTATTTTATATATCATCCATGTTATATGGTGATGAAAAATGAATCACATCACTTCCTAGAGGTGGTAATCCACACGTATGCATGAACGACATAGTAATTTTTCTATACAAGGAAATATAAGATCATAAATGATATATTAACATTTAATAATTATAATTATTTCAGGAATATAATATATAAAAATTAATTCCATCATCAAGACCGGTCTTAAGAGATGGAGATTGAAAATGCATTCTGTCGGTTTGTGAGGTTGTATTCTATTATACACATGAACGATAAATTATATTCACATTTGATGGAATTGGAGATGGATATTTCTCCTTAAACTATCATAATAAATTATAAGTATGTGTGGGAAAATTTATTTATTATTTTATAATTTTAGATGAATATTTTATGGATATGGAATAATAATAAAATAGAAACCCTTGATTAATAATGCTACATATTCTTTAGACAACCTTATTTTCATAGAACCTTAAGACCACTAGGGTTGGTGTTATTCTGAAAAAATACCTATATAATGTGTGTTGGGAATTCTGAGAGTGATTTTTTTTGGTATTTTTGGATCCAATATTGTTTTTATGTGTGAAAACTTTTGAAGAAGGCGTTCTATTTTTTAAGTGAGGGGAGGGGCACTATTTGAATTTCTCAAAATATTAAAATATATTAGTACTATTCTTGAGGAAAATTATTAAATATTTCCTAGAAATTAATAAGAGATGACGTTTTAGACCATATATTACCCTCATTGATCTTATTTAATGTTTTAATTTTTTGTAAATAAATTAATAAATTATTAATTCCATATAATATAAATATTGTCAAATTTGATATAATTACTTATATTGACGTTATTGAAATAAAAATAAAAATTAAAATATTAAGTTTTTTTTCTTTCCTAAACATGTAATTTTAATCTAGGAAATATTTAGATCACTTTATATATCTGAATAGTATTAATTATATTATTATTAATATCATTTATTTGGGTTTCGATTAATTAAATAATTACTCTATTAGCGCTTTAAATGTATTTATGGTATTTATTTATTCACTTAAAATTAAAAATAACATAACATGATAAAGATAAATAAAATAATATTTAAAAATAATATTTATAGTTTAACATATCCTCTAGATAACACCATATTAAAATATTAAACTAATTAAAAACTGGTGTGTGGAATGTTTGAATTTTATTTAACTAAAATATTATAAAGGATATAATCATATCCAAATGGAATAAAATGGTCATATAACCAAATATTTAATGATTTCATAAGAAAATTACTCATCCAATTAAATTGGGACTAATTGGAAATTTATTTTATTTTAAAAACAAGGGGTGGATGATAATAATAGGGAACACCCCCATGACCTAAGGAGGCTTGAAATAGTGTAGTCCAAGGGCATTCCCTTGGAAAATGTTCAGACATTCATTTGGGAGAGAACCCAAACTATTGAAGATAATGGGGGCATCCTTAGCACTACTAACCTAGGATAAAGCACCCAGTGCGAAGTTGGCCTCCCTCCACATATGACGAATTTTTTTCCTAGAACTGATCTCCAACAATCACTATATAAAGTGATAAATCAGATCCAATGGAGGGGAAATCCACCCATACATAGAATTCACCAAAACCTCTAATTATGACTTGATTTCATTGATATGTACCCCAGACTCCTTACACAACATAAGTCCCTAATGAAAAGGATGAACCTATGAACTCATAGTGTTCCCTTGACCCTAGAAGGAACCAAAGGAAAAGAGCACAAAGATGATGTAATTATGGAGAAAACCACACCTCTCATCATTCCCTTCTTGAAGTAACCATTATTGTTAAATTTATAGACCATTAGAAGAGGTAAAAATTTACCCCATTGGCCAATATAAATGGTAACAACCATTGGATGATTAAGAAAACTACACAGTGTCTCTGACTTCAACCCACCCTTAATCAGGACTCATATGAAATAAATCACAACCATCAGTCTGATGTGCATGAAGGATAATAACGGGTGTATGCCCATCCTTGGGATATTCCTTGCCTCCCAGATCATCCGAAAGATTGAAATTAATGTAATACAATAGATATTTTCTGCCATCACATTTCCCTTTGAGCCCAAAACCAATCGTCGATGAAAGCATACATAGACAAATTACCATGGCTAGTGAACACCTACAGGTTCATGGATGACCAGAGTTGGGACAATTATTAAAGTAATTTCCCAGTACACATAATTTAATTTTTATCCTAAATTTTCCAATTTACCCTTTGTCATGGTCATAAAAATTTCTAATATTGTTATTTAGATTTTGCAAATATTAAAGAGAAATATTTATTAAATTTTAAACTATTGATTCAAAATATTTATTCTATTTTTTAAAATTCAAAACAAATAATTTTTTCATTTTAATTGAAAATTAAAACAATAAAATGCAATAAAAAATAATTATTCATAGAAATTATCTTTTTAAATACAAAATTTTTTTATACTAAATTCATGAATAAAATCCTTTTAAAAAACAAAAACTAGTTTATTTTAAATCAAAACTATATAATTACAATTTCAAATTAATCCTAAAAAAATTTACCCTATAAATTTTTATATAAAAATATGGTTTCCTAAAAATCAATATTTTTTCGTTGTATATTGAAAATTAAATATTTTTAGAAAATCATAATGAATTAATTTAATGATAAATTTAAAATGTTTAATTTCATATTAAAATTTATTTTTTGAAATAAATTTGTTACAATTTCTAGAGATAATAATATTTAAAAATAACATGAATAATAATCATTTCAGAAAAATATATTATAAAAGACTTAAATAAATTTAAAAAAACATCTGTAGTTTTTTTCTATGAAGATAACAATACATTAATATTGATTTAGAGGCTTATATTTACGTCATTAATGATTTATTCCAATTCATACCTACCAATTAAAGATCTATGTTACACTTTTCATTATAAAGACCCAAACCCATGTAGCCTGGAGCTGTTGCCATTCTTTAATACATTGGTATTAAGAACAAGTGATCAAATCCCATGGAACTGAATATTTTAGGACCTTTGGAAAAATAGATACAGACAAAAGTATTATATTAAATATTGAAATGAAGTACAACATAGTAACTCCATTGAAAACACTCATATTCTCTTATATTATCCCTACATGTCAATCATAATATATATCTTGGTATCCAGGGGGAAATAAAACATAATAAAGGGGTGAGATCAGATTGTATTTTGGGGTAATAATAAAATAGAATTCTCCTAAATAAGCATAAAAAATAAGAAAACATGAATAACTGAAAACAAATTAAATTAAGACACATACATGATCATTATACGGCGGGATTTAAAGATGATTGGATGGTTCCACATAAATATTCAAATAAGAATGACACATAACAATGGAAATTATACTTTTCAAATAATCACATGTAATATCATTAACTAATCTCATAATTAATTAATTCATAATTCAGTATATCATAAACATACCATCAAGGCTTCATTCGAATAATCTATATAAATGTATTTGGTCTGGGCCAAAACTCAATCTAGTTTGTCTCATGAGGCCTACTGATGCATCAAGGGGAAATAGTAGGCACCGCCTGAAGCTTAATAAGTCCACTTCATTCAAAATATAAAAGGGGTGAATCATAATAAATAAATACATTAATATTGAAAGAATAATATAATGCTCCCTAAATAATAAACCCAATCATAAACTATCCAGAATAATATGATGTATTGCATCAAAATAGAACACCCATAGTAAAACATTTCGTAAATATTTCAATAAAATATGGTAGATTGTATCATAAGATAAGAACCTCAGTTATGAAAACTATCCATAAAAATAAATTTTACATAGATTAAAATACTTTTACCAAATCATTGAAAACATCCTGAGAAAAATACCACATTTACTTTGAAATGAATACTTATTTTGGAAAATCCTTTGTATTTTTCATAAAATAAGATTGGAAACATGTATATCAAATAATATAAAAGGTAGTAAAATATGAAATTATTTTTTAGGAATATTAAAATAACATACACACTAAATGTTTTAATGAATGTGGTATAATCCAATGAATGGGAGATGGGTTTGAGAACTACCTTTACACTTTGTAATTAATCAGACCTTATACACTAAATAAGAAATAATTATCAAATGAAACCTTAATTACCCTGAAGATAATGCTATTAATGATATGATTTGTCAATGTGTATAATACATACACCACACACAAGTAATAGTTCATGAATAAGTAATATCTCACAGAAAAAACTGATATGAGAAAACCACAATCTTATGCCCATAAGTGTTCTGAACATGCCCATAATATCCTCTATAATGAAAATATATTTATTTATAACATAATAGAGACCCACATAAACATTTATATTATTTGTTATAACTTTATTATTTTGTTTATGGGATTTTTGATGAATTATCATTTGATTTTATTATTCATGAGTGTTCGTTTCCTTGGTTTTCATTACTGGATAACTTCAATACATGTATGAACGATCATGTAAAATAGTAATAAGTGTCCAAAATTGAAATTATAAGTTATTAATGAACTTTTATAAGATTAAATGGCATTTTACGTCAATTTTTTCATAAATGAGATGGGTTCATTTATGAAAATGTTAATGATAACCGTGTATATTATTTTGGTTTTTTCTCTATTCATTATGCATAATTTTTATTGGTTATTCAATATTATGTATATAGGATACATGTAGAACAATAAATTAGTTATAAAATAAATATTATATTCTTATTTAACAATTATAATGGTTTTATGACCATACTATATGGAGGTATTAGAAAACAAAAAAACATTTTCCACAGCGGTGGAGAATCAACACCTCACAAATGATATTTTCATTTCTTGAACATAAGGGGAGGACAATATAATTGATGTAGGATATATCATTAACATAATAATATTTCAATATATATATATATTTATGATACTAGATTTATAAGTACATTTTGGACTGCGTATGTTAAGGAAGGATAAGAAATGAAAATAAATTAAAAGGGATAAAGGGAAGGTTTTACATCTTGAGTGTCGTCTCCATGAGAATCTCTTTAAAGAATTTGGACATTGTCTTTTGTTGATACCATAATTACCCAAAAATGGGGATGTTTTTTGGTAGATTAATTTGGAATAACATTATTAGGATATAAGGATTATATGGGTTGAGTATAAGAGGTGCTGAAGGGTGGTATGATTGGGAAAGGATAAGGTGTTTTTGAATATTGTATACATTTGTTTATTATTTTCACTGAAAACTATGAATAATGATTATTATTGTGAATAATTAAATTAAATAGAGAATTTAATTTTTAGATGTTGGTAACATACATCATTACTGAATCAAGAATGACTCAAAAAATAATTTCTTTAATTATAATGTTAAATACTATGAATTACCATATTTCATTATTCATTAAAAATTCTACTATATTAGAAAAATTCTAAAACATCACCCTAACCATTTTTCTATGAGTATATTTTTAAAATGTGCTCTATTTTACGAAAATTTAAAAGGCATGATAAATTTAATTTTTCAGTAAAATCATTATTTATTAAAAAATAATGATTTTTTTAATTATAACTGATTTTTTGAAACATTGAAAAATTAATTAAGGTCTCATAAAATTGAATTTAATCAGAAGACATCAAAATATTAATTTATTAATATATATTAGGAAAATGGTTTTTTTAAAAACTATTATTATAATTATAAAATTGTAAATAAAAATTTCTATTTCACAAAAATAATAACAATCTATTTATCTTTTTTAATACATTTATTTGCTTATTCCATGATATAAATCTACCATATTTTCATTTCTGAGATACCTAATTTTTAATTATACATTCATATGTGAGTTAATTATTATAATGGAAACATTACAATTCCTAACGGTTATTATAATGTTTAATAGTATATCATTGATTTAATCTTGATGTTGAGTGAAACATAATCTATCAAAGAAGGTAAATTTAAATGAGACAAACCATAAAATCTTATGGGGTAATAATCATATTTAAATATTAATATTTAGTTATTTTTTATGATTCATGTGTCTTATATTTTATGTTATTGAATATAGTGTTTCCTTTAAAGAAAGATGTTACATTCTCCCCCAGTTTGGAAATTTCATCCACACAATTTTGAACTCGGATTCAGTAATCATATTTTGACATTTCAAAATTACTTTTTTTTAATCCCACATTGTAAAAATGAATAATAATATTTCCAGTTCAAAAAAGATAAATTGACATACGATGTTTATTAGGAGTAACACCGACTATTTTTCCATGTAAGATAACGTAAGTGGGAAGTGAAAACATAGAAATGGAAGATAAAAATAACTCAAATAACTAATATATCGTGATAGACAATATCGTCATGAAAAATTCAACCACCAAAAAATTGAAAATATTTTATAGGTTGAAAGGCCATTGATTCATTGATATGAAATGTAAGTGGATACTATTTTTATTTTTAGCTCATTTTATTAGAGTTAAGGAATTTAATTTCCATTTATACTACAATCATTCGAAAATATAATTTTTTGAAATGTATAATTTCATTATTTAAACAACTTCTACCATAATCTTATATTTTTCTCCAAACAATGATTATTCAATATGAATTTTTCAGACCTTATGCATAAGAACAAACTAATATAGAGAACAAAATCCACAAATGATTAACAATACATTCCTATTATATTTATAAATTAACCAAGACCTAAATATTTAGAATAAGTTAAAATAATTCCAAAATATATTTGAAGATTATATGATAAAAAACATCTTTAATCTAAAACTTTTTAATATTAATACCAAAAGTGTGACATAAATCAATCCAAACAAATATAATTTAAAATTCCAAAAAAATTATCAAAGACTAAGATTGAATCCCAAAAAAATGAGGAGGGTTATATCACATATTATTTGAAGATAAAATTATATTTTATCCCTAAATCACATAAATGGATCATAAATTATCTTACCAAAATGTCATTTCCCTAATTAGATAATCTCAATGATAATCTCATAATTCATATATAAAACTTGAATCACCAAAAATCTCCAATAAAATTATATATGATTCTTAAATATAAATAATACTTTATTCCTCAAATAAAATTCCATATAATTATATTTTACTTAATCATATAGGGTTCCCAGAATAGTGAACATCTTCTAAAATAACAGTAATCATAAAATCGATTTCCAATACAATGGTTATGTAAAAAATATGTTCCAAAAATGAATATAAACATTATCCATCAGATAGTTCAAATATAGTAAATCAATTTCATACTAACCAAGATATCACATAGGCTAATTTAGGCAATTCCCCCTTTTCGAACTTCGGTTGGGGGTTCAATCCCCATTACCTTACCCGACGTGACTAGTCATTACCAACACTATGGGTTTTCCTTTTTTAAAACTATATTAATATAATCCTTATAAAATTAATGAAATGTGAGTATCATCCTAGAAAATAATCAAAATATATTAAATAAAATATAAATGTTATAACCTCAAATGATATCTCATACGTTTCATTTTTCATCCAAAAATATAATAGTCCATAATTTCAGTAAAGATAAATGTCTCCAAAAATATCTTTAGTCACTTTAAAATTTCATAAAAGAAAGCCTGAAATGGATTTCTATGACATTTAACATATGATCAACCATAGAATTAAAAACCCATGATGTTATTCATAACTCTTAAGTAAACATCATAATCTCCAAAAATGTCTAAAATCTGCTCTGATACGAACCATAGGGACCCCACCTTAAACACAACATATTCTAGTTAAATCAGACAAGAATTCAAATAAATTCATTCCAATATATCTTTAAGGTTTAGAGTTTTTTATAATTAGGGAAATATCATACATAGAAAATCTATACATTACATGTGGACAATTATACTCAATATCTATTTTCCCCATAAAACATAGTTTTTTGAAAAAAAAAACATGGTTTCGCTTCAAGGTAAATCCTCATGAACTTAAAAATTACTTATTCATTTTCTTTAAACATTCATAAACCCCATTAAAAATTTAAAACTTGGGATAAGCACAAAAATATCTGAAAGGGATAAAAAGTGATGGAAATAAATCATTAGCCCATAAATAATTAAAAAAAGCTATTTTTAAATAAAAAATTGGGCTTAAAATAATAATTTTCTTACATAATATATCACTTTATCCAACCAGTTATTTCATGAAAACATTTCATAAGAGAACATAAAGTCAATATTAAAACTCACAATGTTTTCATGTAAACATTTCACAAAGTTATAACTTTCACCCATAAAACAAAATCACTTCAGTATACATTATAAAATCATAAGACTATTAAAAATAACATTGAATGAATAAACAATAAAGGTACCTTGTGTGATTATTTTCATATAAATATTACATATAATTTATCTCTCATGGATACATATGGATTATCCATCACAACTACATAAGGAATAACCATCATAGTATATTCCCAAAATCTCTTTAGGGAAACCTAATAAGCTAAATATGTCCCTTTAACCAATGCATTAGAGAGATATTAAATGATCCTCCATCCACATAAAGAATTCCCAAGTACCTTAAAATAATCATAACACATTAATCATTCATAAAATCCTTCTTCAGTAAAAAAATGATTCGATATTTGAATCACTATTCTTTTTTAAGAAGTACCACAATCATAAATGGAAAAGGTTTATTTGAAAATTAAAAAATTAAACATGTAAATGAATATTCAAATACCTAAGGGTCAATGTTGGTGGAAAAAGTATCTGATATAATATAAGCAAAAAAATTATTTTTTTACTTTAAAAAAAAGTGTTGAAATCAAAATGTTAAAATAGTATTTTTTAAAAGAAATTCCTCTATATAAAATCTTTAAAAAACTCCTTTTTTGAGAAAAATTCATAGAAATTATAAAATTACTCTATCAAAACATTAATTTAAATATTAATATATATAAGAAAATAATTTTCAAAACATGGACCTAAAATGGAAATTTTTTTAAAAAAATATTTCAATCATTTAAAATGAGGTCTTTAGTTAAGGAGTCCCTCACCTCAAGTCTAACATGAAACATATTCTATTTTTCTTCTAAAATAATAAACTTATTTTACTTTTCTAACTATGTAAAAAAATTATTCCTATTAATTATTAATTTATATCACTTATTTCAATTTTATAAACAAGTACTTATTTAATTAAGTCCCATTTAGATATTATTATGATATATGGTTTAGAGGCACAACAAGACTTTTTTAGTTTGATTACGGTCATAATAGTCATTATTCCACATTATAAGGAATAATAATATAAAATAATTAAACATTTTATAAATAAATTATCATTTCAAATTAAACCATTATATATAGTTATGAAAAATTATTATGTTATAATAATGGGGTTGCTAGGTCGTACGTACGCATGAGTAACATTTCCATTTTTCAATGATCATTGTAGAAAAAGGAAAATATTATTTTTCATTTTAAGGGTGATAATATTATAATATATAACATATTATTTATTTAAATATACTTATATATATCATCAATGTTATTTGGTGATGAAAAAAATAACATCACTTTGTGGAGGTGGAAGTCCACACGCCCGCACCAAGGATATTATCATTTTTTGTGGGTGGAAATATGTGAACATAAATGATATATTATATTTTAATAATGATAAATATGTCATTAGTATCCCATATAAAAATTAATTTTTTCATTAAAACTACTATTGAGATATTATGTTTGAAAACAAATCACTTCAATTCGTGAGGCGGTAGTCCCCCATAGATACGAATAACAAATTATTTTTCTAGTAAATAGAAGTGGGGAATGGTTATACGTTATACTAATAACATAGTAACATATAAGTTTATAGAGGATAATATATTTATTATTTTATTATTATATATGAAATTTTTACTTACATGGAAGAATAAACATAATAAAAACTCTTAATTGAAACTAACATGTCTTCTTCCGAAAACACCTTTTATTAACACCTTATGACAACTAATGTTGGTATTCTTCCAAAAAATTACATCTATATTGTGAGGAGGAATTATATAATTGGAATTGGGAAGGTTATGGATTAAGAAAAATAATTTTACATGTGATTAAATTGGTGGAAGGGTTTCCCTTTTATAAGATATAGGAGGGTCACCCCTAGAATTTCTAAAAATATTAAAATATAATAAGACTATTCCATAGAAAAATGCTTAAAATGGACTATAAATTCATAGAGAAAGATATTTTCAACCATATATTATCTCAATTGTTCATGTTTAATATAATTATGACCTTCAAATATAGTAATAAAATAACCAATCCATAAAATATTACTATTATAAAAATTTGATTCTATTCATTATGATGACATTAATAAAATGTAAATAAAAAATTAAATTAAAAAAATTATATCATAAAAAATTTATTTTCATTTAGAAATTTCATGGATCACTTTAAATATCTCAAATTGTATTTATTATGATTTTTTAATACATATTATTTGATTTTATATTAATTAAATTATTATCGAATCAGTGTTGTGAGTGTAATTAATGAATTTATTTCATTAATAAAAAATTAAAATAAATTAACACGATAAAGATAAATTTATTAATATAAAAAATCTATATATAGTTGAAAATAAAATCTACATAACACCATATGAAAAATATTACACGTATAAAAAATAAAAGTGTGACATGTTTGACATTTCATTAAATATAATATTAAAAAGGTTATAATCATATCCAAATGGAATCAAATATTCATATAACTAGACCCTGAATTCTTATGGATGAAACATACTCATAAAATTAATTCTTACCATGTGTTATGGTCATTTTATAGTCCATATTTGTTTTAAACATTACTACCTTTTTTACCCTTAAACTTTTTAATACAAATTACTAGGGTTCCTATTCATATTGTCGAAAACTAAAACTGACATAAATAATAAATTTATATATAGTGATTTTAAATATCGAATTCATTTTTTAAATTAAAAATAATTAATTTACTTTATTTAATTTAAAATTAATCCCATAAAATGAAAAGGAATACTATTTTTCATAAAACTTCCCTTTTTAAAAAAAATTCTATATTCTAGTATTCAATAAATTTCAAAAAT
This sequence comes from Viscum album, assembly GCA_963277665.1. Taxonomy (NCBI): domain Eukaryota; kingdom Viridiplantae; phylum Streptophyta; class Magnoliopsida; order Santalales; family Viscaceae; genus Viscum; species Viscum album. The sequence continues at coordinate 677,565,828 of OY728123.1, forward strand.
AATAACTAGATTATTTTAAATAAAAATATAATTATTATAATTTAAAATTAATCCAAAATGTAATTTTACCTTTTAAATAATTTAAAATAAAATATAATTCTAAATAAAAATTAGTATTTTGTCACTATTCATTTAAAAAATTAATATTTTCATAAAATTATAAAAAAAATAATTTTATTATAATATTGACAAGATTATTTAAAAAAAATAAATTAAAATTTTCAAATAAATTTCCATGAAATTATGAAAATTATAATATTAACTTAGAAAAAGTAAAAAAATATTTTTTAATGAAAATGTATTTTTGAAGATTCAAATGACTTAAAAAAACTTGTGTAATTATTTCCTATGAACATTTCAATAAATTAATATTTACTTTTAATGTAAAATTTATCTCATAAATCAATTATTTCTATTTATACCCCAAATGTAAAATCGAGGAAATAATGGTTATATTGAAATAATAATAATAATTAGTTGTTCGTTTAATCTCGAAGTGGCTTATATTGTACATTATCGAACACTATGTTTCTGTAAAAATGGGATGTTAAAGTGATGGATCATTCTCTATAGAGATAGTATTTATACCATAACCGATCTGTATTGGAACATATAATTGTATAAGAATGGTAAAATCCATAAGAAATGTATAGTGTGAAACAAAGAATGGATGTTGGTTACAACATGAGTGGAAATAATCCCCTGCAAAGAATTAATGTGGCTATCTATGTGAGTATCCATGAAGAAAATATATGATAGTCACATTGGAATTGGTTTACCCCCATATATGATAGGTTAAAATAGTAAATAATTTTAAATTCATAAATTTATGGTTTATCTCAAACCATATATTCCAATCCTTCATTATAGCTCATAAAATAATGTGCATTATCAAAATAAAATCCCTCCCGAAGGGTCAAATAATATGTTCAATAAGGCCTATTTGTTGTTCACCACGTTATGATCAAGTTAATACCCAATATTCCATTTTCTAGGATATCACCTCAAGGTATATTTATGATGGGGCCACATCCAGTTCTATTATCCATGTAGGGATGTTTCTACTAAGAAAACCTCACACAGTTTACAAAATTTTGGACGGTTTATGGCTATGGGAAATCATGAGTTTTATAATGGATAATAAAGGAAGTATAGATATTTTTAATAATTATAACTCATTTATAAATTATTATTGAAATTAAAATAATTATTCATAATAAAATTTCCAATTTAAATGAAAATGAATTTAAAAAGTCTCACAAAATAAATTATAAATGAGGGGTGAGGAACTATAATCATGAAAAATTAATGGGATATAAAATATCTATAATTAGAGAGAATAAAAAAATCTCAAAAAAATATTTCTAGTGGAAGATAATAACATTGAATAATTATAATCAATGTATACAAAAAAGTATTTTGAAAATAAATTACAACAAAAGTATAGTAGAAGAAATGGAAAGATGAATATTGACCAAACTATTACATACCATGATATTATTAACACAGTTTTTTCAATTTTATTCAAAAAACACTCTTGAATATTTATGTTGGATAAATGAAACAGACTCTTTGAGTGATATATTATTTCGGAAAATTAAAATTTAGGTGTGTAATAATAAAAGAGGGGTGGGTATTTGTGTTTGAATAGATGTGGTTTTAAGGATTTAAATATTCATTATTTAATTACATAAGGAAATGACTAGTGGGTAAAATAAATTAAAAATAATTTTTTATATTATTAATGAGGTCATGGTAATTATATGACATTTAATATAAACTAAAGTTGAAACATACCTTCCAACTAACCCAGATAATTCATAAAATCCAAATTTTAATTTTATCTTATAAAATAAAATATTTCTATTAAAAATGATATATATATTTATTTATTAAATCAAAATTCTAATTTTAAATTCATATTTATTTGAAATTAATGCAATTTTTAATTATTAAAGTGTTTCAAAAAATTTTGAATCATTATCACATCATAATGATTTCGTAAGATCACATTTCAAGTAAAATGATAATTTTCAATTTTTCACAAAAAAATAATCGTGAAAAAAAATTACCAAACATAACCCTTTGTTAATTTCAACTCATGGTGTCCCAAAATAATATGTTTTTATTAAATATAATTATCTATATCTATGAAATTGTTAAATACCTGTGTAATTAAAAATAAATAATTTGGTATATAAAATATGAAAGGTGCCCTTTTAGAAAATATAATTTCATTATAATATTTATATGTATCAAAGTTACTATTTAATGATTATATTATTATTAAATGATTTCGTGAATTTTATTTTATTATTATTCTAATTACAAGGTATTTAGTTTCTAAATATTTAATGATGAAAATTGGGATTTAGCATAACAACCATTATATATGATGATTAATAAAGTTATGTCTATAACCATTTTAATTTTCTAAAACCACATTACCGTGGGTTTCAATTTTTTATTATAATAAACTATAAATAATATTAATTACAATTTCAAATAATAAATATTTCATTACAACATTTTGGAATAAAATATATTACCTAATACTATAAAATAATATTTGGAGTAAAAAAATATGTACATAGAATATGAAAAACACCTTTAAAAATAAAATTAACCATAATGAAATTAAAAATTGGTGATAATTTATTCTTTTACTATGAATAGAAAATTCAACCATTAGATTATAATATCTTAATTTCCATGATTTTTTTAAAAATAATGTATATATGTAAAAATAATCAAGAATATAGTAAAATAGGTTTAAGCATTTATATAGTAGGATAAGAGATGGAAATTGGGTAGAACACATGCTATTGTTAGGCAAAACTCATTTTTTATCATTCAGTCCTAGGTTTGAACCCCATGGCTCTACCGAATGTGATGGTTAATCACTCATCCTACAATCTTTCATTTTTCAAAAACCGTTTTATTAAATAAATTTCCATTTTACATGGAAAATATTTTAACAATAACCTAGGTGATATTTTTTTTATAAATATATGGTTTTTTAAAAGGAATTAATTAATTTTTAATTTACAGATATATTTATTTTAAAAATTAAAAATATTTTCATTGGAAATTCATGATGTTACATTTTACCCCTTATGGAAATTGTATCTTTGTAATTTTATTTCTCAATAAATGATTTCTAAACCCAAATGTTTACATAAATGCTATATATATAAAGGAAGAATTGTAATTAACTTATATATTTTAATCCTATCAGTACATACTAGCTTAACCTAGTACTCTAGATAAAATTGTTATCTATCTATTCATATATACTGAAATATTCATTATTATAATTCCCAAAAAAATAAAAAAACTCTTCACTAGTACCAACCAAGATACCCCATACAGGCACTTTCAGATCTTCTACTAAAAAGGCATTATTTCTATACATCATATTAATTAAAAAAACAACCAAGATCAAAATTTTGTGGTTATTGGGAATTTGGGATATTTAATTTTTAAATTCATTATTCAAAGAGAATTTCATTTATAATTATTATTTACATAGGTAAATCTCTTATACATATCCATTCAATTGAAATTCTGAGGTAAAAGTAAAAACAAAAGAAAGGGTGAGCTATAAAGCATAGTAAGTGATAAAAAATTAAAAAAAATCATCATTTAACATCATGGGTAAAAATTAGTCATACAATAATAACATGAACATATTGATAGGATTCATATTATGATCATTATAATGTAAGGAATTACATAAGGCGTAACATTAAAATAGGGTTATAATATAAAAACGAGTCATCAAATAATCATATCACCATATCTCATCACTAGAGTTTCATAAAACATATTACCTAGTATTTTAACCATAGAATTATAAAACATTAAAAATGCATACTAACTAGGTACCATGAACTTGGAATAACTAGATATTAACTCTATACCCTATGCATTAGATCCCTAATAAAGAGCACACTTAACATTCCTTAATTCATGTTTGTGCATATGGAATACATACATCTTTTTTTAATCAGTCAATGGATGGGTCAAATTCCCCAACCCTATTTATTAAATAAAAATAAAATCATACATGAGGGTAGATGAGTTCATATATGACATCTTTTAATGACCACAAAAAAATTAGTGATAATAATATAATAAATCATGATCATAGTTAAATTCATCATTTGAATAAGAGATTAACCTCTTATATCCATGCGATCTAGTTACTATATTTAGTTGTAGATAAGAATGGTCAATCTTGAACCGTTATTTCCATGATGGAACTGTTTGAATCCTTTAATTGTCAACTCATATAGAAAAAATACATAAATCTGTAAATAATCATAGCATGGTAGTCCCATTTGTAAATCAAACATACAACCAATTAAATTTGGAAACATTCTTTGTAAATAAGAATTAATCAACATAACAAAGACTATGGTTTTTACAACATATATATAGGTGGAATAAAATTTAGTCAATAATATCCTTAGTCAATTTTTCTTTAGGTATCTTGATAAATACTCTTTATTCCTAAAAAGCATGAATTTTGTTTCACAAGGAAATTAATTTTACTAAAATATGTGATTACACATACCTGATGATAATGAAAGAAAAATCCAGAGATAGATAATTATATATAGATATCTTTTTTTACTATAACATATATACAAAGAAATATAAAAATGAAGAATAAGGTTAAAATCCATGAAAAATGTGGAGATTCAAAGAGAAGATAAACATTGGTTACTTTATGAGTGGAAATAATAACCTACGAAGAATTAATATGGTTATCTAGGATGAATCCATTTAAAAACTATAATATAATCAAAGATAAATGCATTTTAACCCTATCAAAGTGAGGTAAAAAATATTAACAACTGTACATTGATCAATTGAACTTGTATCTAAAACCATATATTCAAATACTTTATTATTAATCATAAAGGGCATGATTATTATCCTAAACAAATCCATTAGGAGTGTCAAACTAGATTTGTAGAAAGACTACTTTGTCGTGAAACAGTTGTTGACAATGTTAATAATCTATACAACCTTTTGGTGGTCATTAAACCTAGTTACCTTTGTGATGGATCGATATCAACATGTTCTATCAGGATAGGGATTTCATTTCTAAGAGAACCAAAAACACTGTTCTTCACCTAATTTATGATGGTTTTACCTGTACAAGAAATCATGTGAATTATAAAATAATATAAAGGTATTAAAATGGGAGGGAATAATTAAATCTCATTGATAAAATGTTAATGAAATTATAAAAATGATTTATATTAAAGTTTCATATTTAAGTGAAAATGAATTTAAAAAAGTCTCACAAAGTTAAGGGGAAAAAAGGGGCATGGAAATATTATTTTGGAAGAGTAATGGATAAGAAAAATCCTATAATATGATTAAGTAAATTAAATGCACTAAAAATATTTCTAATTTTATGATAATAATAAGGAATAAAATATCATGTCAGTATATAAAAATTTAATTTTTTAACACATCACAACAAAAGTGTTGCAATTGAAAAGTAATGATGATGATTAAGGAAACCCGAATATCTCTTCAAATTCATAGCATATATTTCCACACATGAATCAATAAAACAATTCAACATTTAAGAGGGAAAAATTGAATGAACTTATAATTTTTGTGAGGGAGAATGGGAAGATGGGGAGGGTATTATTAATTGAGGATGGGTGGTTTTAAGGGTCATAATATTAATTATTTTATTATATATTCCAACCAAATGTGTGTGTAATCAATTAAAACTAATTTTATGGATAATTACTTATTTAATAAGAGTTTGTTTCTATTTACTATTTGAAAAATTATTAATGAACCTTCCATCCAACCCATTTAATGCTTAAAATCTTAAATTAATATTTATCCCAAAAATCCATTTTTTGTCACAAAATTTAATGTATAAATTTATGAAATACAACCAAATTTTTTGAATAAATTTTTATTCTTAATATATTATTTTTTTAATGATTAAAATTTTTCAAACATTTTTAAATCATGCACATGTTATAATGACATCATGAAATCACAGTACTGCAAAATAAATAATTTTAACCTTTTCCCAAGAAATTAAACGTGTAAAAAAATTCAAAAAAATAACCCTAACATAATTTTTATGCGTGATGTATAAAAATAATGTCCTTTTATTCAAAATAGAATAGTATATCTATAAAATAATATAACAATATTTTATTTTAAAATCAATCATTTGGTATGTAAAATATTGAAACTCTACTTTTAGAAAATCTATTTCCATTTTGAAATTTATGTGACACCATGTTACTATTGAATGATTATATTATTATAAATTTTTCATTAATTTTATGAAATTATTATTCAAATTATGTATAATTTTTTTTATTTAATAGAGAAACATTTTATATAGACCATTATCCTTTATATATTTTTGACTTGTAATTCTATGTCAACAACAATAATAATTTTCTAAAACCATGTTATCAAGGATTTGAAAAAAACTATTTATCATAATATAATATAAATATTAATAAGCATATATTAATATAATAAATGTTTCATACAATCATTTTGATTTAAAATATATTACATAACTCTTTAAATGTAAATTTTGACTAATAAAAATTTATTGAAAATATGATAAAACCCCTTCTGAAATCAAATGAACAATAATGTTATTAAAAATGAGTGATAATGTGTTGTTTTAGCTTATAGAAGAAATTCAACCCTTATTTTATAATAACTTAATTTCCTTGAAAATATAAAATATTAACAAAATTTGTTTATATATGTAATAATAAACATGAATATTTTATAAGAAATATGAGATATTATATAATGTGATAAATGATTGAAATATGATAGAACATGGGACACTAGTATGTGATACACCATTGTCATCATCTGATCATGGGTTTGAATCTTATAAACCTAATAGATATGATGGGGTTGTAATCAACCTACAATCATTAATTTTGAAAAAACCATTTTAGTAAATATATATCCCTTATGCATGAAAAATATTTCAAAATAACAAATTCGATCAATTTTTTATAAATATTTTTATTGTTAAAATTAATAAACTCATTTAGAATTCCAAATTATTTATTTGAATGAATAATTTCTAACATTTTCATGGAAATTAATAATGTTAAAGCCATCTCAATATAGGTGGTTATATTTAGCATACACATTAGTGATTGGATATCAGGTCACATGCCTTTTAGGTGTTAATATGCCTTCATCTTATCATTCATAGCCACCTCAGAAGAAAAATGATCTAATATAGTAAAAATGTTAGGGTATTATATCACCAAGTGATCTCCCTCATTAATGGAATCAAAATCTTGCTAGGTCTTTTCCACTTGAGTTTTACTAGTAGCCTTTAAAGATCAGAACTTCTAGTGTAAGAACTAATTCACTCGATCCTTGTGTCCTCCGGTTCCAGGTTACACCTATTTAGATTCATTCTATATGTGTAGCACATTCAGATCCATGACCCAAACCTTGTATATAACATCCCAGATGAAATTATAAATAACAAGAGGACTACCTTGATGATTATTTCCCTCTACAACCTCTTGAGTAATCCTTGTAATACATGTCTGAGGTATAATTCAATATACCATAAACAGAATGATATTATCAAACAATGAAACAATCTCAGATCACCAAAAACTAATATAACTATAAGTTGATTTTTATATCAAAACCCAAAACATGATACTTAAAACCCAACATATCATGGTGACCATAGGCTTGTTATGATGAGAGATAACCAGTAAATCGATCACAATATAACCCTGAAGTACTGAAAATCCCATCTTCTACCTACAAAAAATCTATAGATAAGAACATTTGTCGACAAACCTCCTTTGATACCAAATTCTCATGACCTAGCATGAATAACACAAAAAAATTGTCTAAACTAGACGAAAAAAGAATCTAAGGGGATACCCAATCCAGTAATTCTAGCAACTAGCACCCTAATATCCAAAAAAAATGGAGAGGAAGATTTACCTAACCTAAAAAAATATTAGAGCATAAATAAATAAATAAATATATATATATATAACAAGAAAAGAAAATATTATACTACCAAAAACAAACAATTTTAGAGAATCATTTATAAAAAATAAAAAACCAAGTTATATATATATGAAAAAAACAATGTTAGACCATACAAATATAAGACACGATGTGTGATACATGAGTTACATCACAACCTCTCACCTCCAGATACCCATGCCTTGCTATAATGAAAACATGTTACCTCACTACTATGAATTTTCCTTTCCTAAAATATTCAAAACAAGGACTTATCACCCTTAATGAAGTGTGTTAGGTGTATGAAAAATGATCCTAGTAGGATCCCAAAAATTTATTTCATAAAAAGGCACTATCAAATAATCCCAATATGCTTAATATTGAAAAAAATGGAATAATAAAATATATTTTCACATTAATATCAAAATTATGGGAAAAATGTCCAATTTTTTACAATTATAAACTATATTCCATATAAAATGGATTAAATAACATTTTAAAATAAAAAATTTATCAAATAAGGCATTATTTTTAATATGAAGATCATAACAAAAATAAAGACACACAAAGAAAATAAAAATATAGATCACCCCTGGGATAAAATAGGTCAAATATATATTATTATTTTATACCATATTAATCTTATCATGCCTCAGTACACATTAAAAATTTTCTAAAACAAGAAGTCCTAGGAAACAATGGAAAACCCCATGGATAAACCCCTTATAGTGTGAGAGAAAGATGCCCCTAAAACCACATTCCAAGGGATAAGAAGAACACCCCATAGGTGAAAACCCCTAAAAAAGGAAAATTACCAATAATATAACACCCTCCTAGGAACCCAAGGATATCATTTGATGTTAATGTCAAAATTCTTCTAAAGTCTTATGGAATATCATAAAATAACTTCCAAATAACCTTTTACTTAAAATCATGCCTCGAAAACAAATTCCATAAACCATTTTAGGGTTCATTGAAATTATATTTTATTTATCCAATTAAAAGGGAATAATACATATTTTATTAATAAAAATTCAAATATACCTATCATGAATATTAAAGATCATGAAAATATTGATTTAGAAAACAAGTTAGAAAACCAAAGATTGTTCATTTCATAAAAATGACTAGGGATAGAACCACCTACCTCACAGTTTGTTTCACATGGAAAATAGAATTATATTGACAAATTTAAAGGAATGTTAACTCATAATAATGATATAATAGCCTTTATACATGGATTACAAGATCATAGAATCGAGTTTCTTTTAGCATATGTTCATTAAAGAAGTTAAGAGATCTTATACCTCATAGAACACAAGTTCTACACTCATCCAAATAAGATAATGACTCCAATAACTAAACAAACAACATATATAATAAAAAATGAGGAAATATCATAGGATCAAAATATCATATCAATAAAACATAAATCCATTTCTAATCCAATAGATCACAAATAATGGAACAGATCATATTAAACATCCCAATTTGATTTAACTGCATTGACCCATTATTAAAATTCCAAATAGAGAAGTTTGAAGGAGAAATGAATAATAGAGGGGAACATATCCACATTCTATGGTTGGATATGTTTTTTGAAAGATGGATTATCAAATTAAAATAGGTTTTCAGCGGGAAAAAATATTAAAACACCCTTGGTTAACCGGCCTAGGCTGACACCACCAGTGAGTTGGTGGTGCCCAATCGGTAGGTCGATGTCCATTGTAGAAGTGAAGTGGATAATGCATGGACAACATAATGACTAGTTGATATAGGAAGAATCATGTATCCATGGTTTCCCCACCGGTTGGCCGGTAGACCCACATATCCATCGTTGGCTATTGACAAACCCCAAGCTTATTGATGGCCTTTCTAGAACTCCCATTAATGGAAAGAATCCTATAGAACCTACCATTACACCTCTGAAACAATGTGAACATGACAAATAACATTTTAAACATAAAAGGTAGATGTACCTAGGAAAAAATGTTTCAATGGAAATATGTATGGTTTATATAAGAATCCATATGAGGAACAATGAACATGAAGAATATTATATTAGGTGAAACAAATCCTTTGGATGATTTTTTATGTTATTTTGGAGTAATTATGAAACTAAGCGATATAAATTAAATAATATCTAGTTATAGTTGAAGAATTATGGAATATTGGAGTAGTTCTAAAGAAATTACAATATCCTTGAGAGTCTACCATGAGGGTAATAAGAATGTGTCTCTTCACCAAAAAATTAAAAATTTATATGTACACATTTTGTAATAATCATTATTAGAAGTGCGTATGAATCCTTCTAGTTCTAAGAAGGAATATTTAACAATAGTATAAAAAATTTAAGATTAGTTTGACCATTTATAAGATTCATTAAAATCACTATAAGATTAATTATACTCTCCATAATAGGAATATATAATTTTGTAATGGTCATTGAGATTTAATTAGAGTTATTAGACTCTCTATAAGAGTCATTAAAATCTATATGTGTGTTATATGGAATTCCTTAAGGGACATTGATATTTTTTTGATTCATTTTGACTTATAATAATTGTCGTTGAGATTTATGTAAGTGACCTTATATTATTGAATTTTCAAAGCATCAATTCCTAATAATCATTTGAGAACCCATAAGGATCATTTACTCACTAATAAATTAATAATATCTAGGATTTTACAAACGTATTGGGCTTACTATGTTATGAAATATTGAAAAGAAACATAGATAGAGTCATTTAATCATATAAAATATATGTTTACTTGAATTTACATAGAGTAAGAGAATATATAATAGGAATGAAATTAAATTAGATGGTGTTATGGAATATTAGTCATTAAAATAATGATCACAATAAAAAGGGGATTGTGATTCATGTTTTTTGAGGTTGAGGAACCCACCTATTTTATGACTAGATTTTGGTTGTTATTTATGCTACGAAGAGAAGAAATACCATTCCATGATCATTTCTTACCGATTCCATGAATACATGTCAGTAAATTAAAAATAAAAGGGTTTTTTTGGATCACATGAAGATAAAATTATTTTCAGAGTCCTAGAATATTAAATTAATATATTTACTAGGATTAAGATTATATTTTTTTCAAAATAAAAGATGGAAATATCTACCAGTTTGAATGAGAAGATCAAATCTCATAAATCAATGATCATTTCCATATGAAAATATGGGGAAACTGTTATCAGTATTTTATGTAAAATAAATAAATAGTAGATGGAAGAATGATATAAATAGAGTAATGATAAAGAATATGACACTAAAATCAAATAAAGAGAGATCATCTATGTATCAAGAGCATGATTTGACTGTATCATATAGAGAAACCTAAGTTTCATAAAGGAGTATGAAAAAATAATCCTATGATAATTTACATTAAAAGAAGATATTTCAAAACTCATAAATAAGTATGAAACTAAGATTTGAGTTTTGACACTCATAAAGAATGTGAGAACGTATAAATAAATACAAAATTATAGAATTCCAATGAAATAGTATATGACTAAAAAGAAAACTGAATGTATATTATGAAAAAGAAAAAGGATGAATATATATAGAATAAGAGAATATAAATGTTAAAGACTAATTCCAGGGGTTTTCATAAGGACAATTGGATATTTGTGGTACTAGTATAATCAACAATAGAATTCTATTCAGGATGGTAAATAATATTTTGATAGATAAATTCTATATATTATGTGATACATGTATAACTGAAGTGGATGATGCATACAAAATCATTGAATGTGAATTGTTTAGAACATGTAATCACAATAATATAAAAGTCATACTATGTGTCTCGATGGGTTTAAAACATATGAGGGTTTTGGTTTCCAAATTGGATATGAACATTGTAAAAATCATTTTGCACTGCTATATCTTTTATTATCTAAATATAAAGTTGAGGTAAGTATTTATTGCACATAAATAGATATATAATAATTAAAAAAATAGAGGGTATCTATTATCAAGAAGTGATAAATAATAGTTAAATAAAAAAATATCAAAATAGTGGAAAATGAGGTATCCCCCCTCTTATTGTGCCTATTGGATACATTTGGATCTTCAACATGATAATTAACTAAATGTTAAAATATGTGAATATGAGTAAATTAATTTTTGAACTATAGAGACCATATCTAATATTGAAACAAATTATAATGGATCATTTCCATGAAGTATAAAAAAATTTATCTTAGAATATGCTATAATGGAGGCAAGGTTATCACTATATAAGATTCTATTTTATTTAAATTCCATTACTTTTTTATGTTTTCAATTATTTAAAACAATAAATATTAAAACAATGGGTGGTGAATTTTATGAATAAATGTATTGAAAATTGAATGAAACTAATGAATCAATTACAAATTTCATAAAAGAAACAAAAAATAAAATATTATAATAATAGATAATTTAGTTTCATCCTCTATTTTTCGTCATCCGTCATTATTTATAATTAGAGCATTTTTACTACTCATTTATTTAGTAAAAGAGTTATACAATCAAATACACATAATATTATTTTGAATCAAGGTTAATAAACAATACACAATGATCATAGTGAATGTTCTATTTCCAATAAAACTTAATTGATTTACTAATAACACCTAACTATTTTTATAAAAACATAAATTTCACCTTCCTCACCCAAATATCAACTAAGATAAAACAATTGAATAATAAAATTAATATCTATCACAAAAAATTGATTGTAAATTACCTTACTCAAATTATCAGTTCATTCTATTATATATGATCAGATTAAAGAGATCAAAAACATAATTAAAAAGATTTAAACAAATAATTAATTCTGAATAAAATAAAATGATCACCAAAATTATTAAAGAAAGAATAAATTCTTAGAAAAGAATAATCATATGAAACAATAAATATTATATATATAGAATAAAGATATTGTACAAAACTATTCAACAAGAATTAATAAAAAAATGATTATACTTCTATATTCAATGACAAATTCTATATACTCTATAAATAAATAATTTCTGTAACCCATAGCCTCTATGAATCAAATCCACATTATCATTATCCTCCCCTAATTTTATAATAATCAAAGGGATGTTATTTATTTAATTTTTTTACTTTACTCAACAAATATCTATGTGCCATAAAACCTTCTAGTTATCTAAAAATTATCTTTGATCAACTTTCTTTGATTATTCTTTAACACAATTAATAAATTACCTATATATTTTTCATCTATATAAATGGAATACGACTATATCATTAAAAATATTGTTGACTGAATAAATACCCTTGTATGAAAATTCAATACTCTTAGTATGAATTCATGTAATCCACATAGAGTTTTATATCATATATATGGATTATGATTAATATAATCTCATTCTTCCATAATTTTTTTGGATTCTTCTTAGTCCAATAAGTTGATTAGAAAATAATTTCCATCTTAAAAGATCTATAACATATTGGAATCTAATTATGGATTAATATTTGATAATTTATCAGGTATATATATATCAAAATTAATGATATATTATATCATGAATGAAAAGAGTCAATATCTCTATAAACGATATATTTTCAGTCACTCTAATAAATATTATATTAATCGATGATATATCATCATTTCATACCATATGTGATGAAATTATCCTATATAGTGGTGAAATCATGTTTCACATATGATGTCATTGTAATACACCATGTCTTTAGAATTCATATTCTCCCCACAATCCATATATTTGTAGTAAATTTTTTTTCTATATGGTTACATAATTGAAATAGTTTTGAAAATATTTTATACAATATTAGAATTGAACCAATAACATTTTATTCTCCCAAAAAATAATTTAAAAAAAAGAGCATGAAGCTAACTATTATACACCGTGGATTATTAATCACCATGGACTCGAATATTTTAAAAAAATCATAAATTAAATGGGGATAATGAATATAGAAGAATAAAATCTTCAACACTACAAGATATCTTGGATCATCTGCAGCATTAAGAACCACCAATAGTGAAACAAAACCAGTAATTAGGAAGAACGTCCTAAATACAGAACGCATATTTTCAGATCTAAAATGAAAAATATTCTATTGAGATATGTAAATGGAATAATTTTAGTAAAATTATATATATTAAGGAAATATTTCCATTTCTAATATAGTATTTTTGAATATAGTCATTACAAATATGGATATTTTAAATATAGTTATTGGATATATATCCAATTGGTATAATAATTTTTTGTATTGTTGAAAACATATAAGTCACAAGAAAAAATAAAATTATACATTAAATATAAAAAATAAATATTATATGTTGTATATGTAAAATTAAAATATATATTTAAATATCAATATTATAGAAAAAAATTAAATTTCAGAATAAAAATAAATCAATAATGATATTTATTAAAAAATATTTAGTATAAAAGAAATATTTATATTAAAAGAACTATGTTATTAATTATTGAATATTTTATCCTAATAAATTAAACTGAAACATCTAAAATAATATTTTATATCAACTAATATAAAAACATATGTTAATTTATAAATGTATATGAATGAATATTATGAAAACATAATATTTAAAAATACAATTATTCAATAATGAAATTTTACTTATAATTTATATTTTTCTTTTAAAATCTCTCTGTTTTATTTCTAGAAATTAAATATTATAAAATACAATTCATTTTTTATTCATTATATCATCATTATCATAGATTGAAATTTATATAATATTCTAAAATAATATATTTTTAGGTGAATACTAAAAATACACATTATTCTAAATTTAATAACATATATAACAAAATAATTGATTAAAATGTTAACGAAAATATTTGATAATTTTTTTTAATAATTAATAAAAATTAAATAAAAATAATTTTTTTACATTATAAAAAAAATTGAACATTTTTTAAACAAAAGTAATATTTCAAACCGAAAAACTGTTTTACAGTATTATATTAGAAATTAAACATTGTGAATTTTAGAAATTAAATATAAAATATATATTTCCTATTTTTTTGAAATTTCAAAATTATATATTAATTTTAATTTTATTTGAAGGTATAAAAATATTATTAGTAAAATTAATGTCAATTACCACAATAATGGTAACATTTTTAATTGATATTTTTATCAATATCATGTAATTATTATCTAATAAAACTTATTTGAATAATTTAAATGATTTAAAATATATGATTTATTTTATATATATATATATATAATTATTTTAATAATTATTCAATTTTTAATTAATACCAAATGAGGTTAAAAAAACATAATCATTGAAAGATATTTTTCTACAATTTTTTTTATTAAAATGTTTATTTCAATTATTTATAAATTGAGTTATAGAAATGGGACATTAAATATATGTTTCAAGAAAAAAATTGGTTATAGGGGTTATGATTTATTTTTAAATAAAATATAAATTACTTAATTAAAAACATTTTACCAAGGTAAAAATAAATATTTTAAAATGTAAAACCTATGATGAAAGACATGAATCATTTTAAGACACTTTTTAATGTCATATTTAAAGTTTTATAAAACCATTCCCACCCACAGTACATTCATTAAAAATTTTAGAGGTGTTTCCCAAATAAAAGTGACATGATATCATTAAAGAGTAAAGGGTATTCTCAAAAGTGACATTTTCATCACTTATAAAAGTGGATCCCCTCCACCACTACATGGTTACAAATGAAATTAAAATTTCACATAAACATATTCAGAAATTAAATATCCTATAATTAAAATGTTAATCTGTGATCCTATGGTCTCTAGAGGTTAGATTCATGATTTCTTTTCTCACAAGATCTATAAGTGAAGATCACGTATCCAACATAAGTATTACCATATTTGTAATCTTTTTTACTTAAATATCATATTCTAAAAATCAAACATAAGTAAAAATATAAGGATATTAATAAAATTATTATGCTTGTATATTATTTTATTAAGGGAATACTAATTATTTATTACTCTCTATCCACTATGACAAAATCATTGTTAGTATAGGCGTGGACCATAGTGTCCAAAAAAAGACATCTTTTATTTTTCACCAACCCCATTAATGGATGATAAAAAATACGCAATTGATGAATTAAAATGATATATGTATTATAAATATTATTTTATAAATTTTAAAATTATGATTTACCACAATTCCATCTCATTATTAGGGAAATATAAATATTAATCATGGTTAGGAGCAGACTACCGCCTCCATGAGTAGTGTGTTTAATTTTGGATTCCCACTAACAATGAATGGAATTAAAAATATATTAAATATATTAAAATTATTTATATAAAAATATTAATATTATATATACTATATAACTATTTTACAACACTTTCTACTATGATCAATATATATAAGGAGTTTCAAAAAGATTGACCGAACAACCTCAGGTATTCAACGTATATGTAACATCTCATGTTTTTGTGACCATTTTTTCTAAAAATTTAAATTTCATTGATGAATTTTATTTAACCAAATAAAACATTCCTTTAACATGGTAGCATCTTGGATTTCTCTACATGCAACACTGACTTAGAGTACGTTACACTCAACATTGAGTTTCCATGAAACAACATTTTACTATTCTAATTAGATAAACAAGATGGGTATGGCCTATCCATTACAAATAGTAATATTAATTTTAATAAATAAATTTAAAATATTATTTATAATTTATTAGTATAAATTAAACATATTAATAATAAGAAGACATATTCTTTTTGATAAATTCATTATATGTTTAAAAATACTATTTTCTCAAATTAACTGCATTTCATTTCCTTCTATGAAAAATAATGAAATTAACTTTATACACAATATGAAATTTAATTTGATTAAATAAATTCCATTTTTTGTTTTGGAATGTAAAAATAAACATAGGATTATTTTTTACAATTTTTATGAGAAGTTTCATTTTTTGATTTATATCGAAAAAATACTACAATAAAGTTAAAAAAAAATTATCCTCATTTAAATAATTTTTATACATTAAATTTATTTTTTAATTAATAAATTTATAAATTATAAACATATTAATAAAATGTAGGTTATTGTAATATTTTTTATATTGAAATTCGATATGAAAACCTATTGATCTATTGGACATTCTTTTTACCCGACTTCTTGCCACATCTGCGGGAATAGTGTCCAACATAAATTTTCCACTTATATGAATTGATTATTAAAAATCAATAACATGTGGTTGTAAATAGTATTATATTCATAGTCTAATTGTATCATATTAATTTTTTTGACTAGTAACATCAATATTTGTTTTACCAAGGTTAAGGGTAAATCAAGTAATTAAAGGAAAAAAATAATATTATAATATTATAAAAATACACTAAAACGTGTCCTAATTTCATTGTACGTGTGTTTTTTATCCACAATAAATATTAGGATGAAATTATAACCCTTTTAAGGTACTTGGGTAAAAATTTGACTTTTATTTCATTTTATTTAATGATAAGTTAATAATTTCATATTCATATTTTAAATAAGTAAGTTATTTTTTATATATGGACATACATAAGATAAATTTGACAATAAAAAATCATTTAAAATATAGTAAATTTATATTCATCATGATAAATAATTTTTTGGTTTTTAGGAAATAAAATAATTTCATAAAATAATTTCATATTAATGATGCAATAATTGTATAATTAATTAAAATATCACATAAATTATATTAAAAATAATAAAATAAATATAATTTAACATAATTAATGAAATAAATGAATTTTATAGATACCATTGATAAGTTATTGATATATTAGAATCTTTATATTGAAGTTATCATGTTGTTAGGATAATTTTTAAAAGAAAAACAATGAATAGTTTCAAAATTGACATAAATGATACTTTAAAATAAGTTATATCTTATTAAATGATATAAAATTCAGTAACTATAATATTCATTAAAATTAATATAATAATGTTACAAATTTCACAAATTATCCATTTGGAGTTCTCTTTGTATTTTATAATAACTATATTAACCCAAAAGTGTAAAAGATCAATGTTGTCATGCTAAAAGTTAAAGTGTTCAACTCTGGGTTAAAGCCAAAATATAATGTTAATATTATGATATAAACATTTCAAAAAATAATTAGTTAATATTATTTCTATGAATTCTCATCTTAACTAATAAATAACTCACTTTGGATATATTTTAAATTGAAAATTAATTCATATAAATTTAATATTTCAAGAGTTCCTTAAAGTTTTTGTTCCCTCAATTATAAATGAAAACATCCTCCCTCACTTATTTACATTAATTTGAGCCTTTAAGAATCGAAATACCCTACCCATTTACCTTATTAATTTCTCTCACTAAATTCTATAGGTTATTTTAGTCTCAAAATACCAACTCTTTTTTACCTAAGAGAAGATCTAGAGGGAGCTCACCGAAGAAGAGGTAGTCTCCTTTACCAACTCTCTCAAGAGTATTTCTTATTATATTTACTCTTCATGTGTTTTTTTTAGTATGAAATAATATTTCTATAATAAAATACATATTGAGATGTTATTTTTCTTATAGAAAAATCATATTCCACCTTCTATCTATACTATGAAAAATGAAATCATTGTGCTTGTGTATGTATGACCTACCATCTCTACGACGTGGTGTAATATGTTTTTCATTCGTACTTTACATGGATGGGTATAAGGATTGATATAATGAAAATATATTATAATTATTAAATGATTTTGATTTTAGAAAAAAATATAAACCATCCACTCCCAAACTATTTCGCAATTAAGGGAATGATATCGTTGCTCGTGCGTACGTACTACCAACCATCTCTAGGATGAAATGTTGTTCATTCTCTATGATATCCAATAAAAATTATTATATAAATGTATATAATTAAAAAAATATTGTATCTATTACCTTAGCCTTATTCTTTGATTTAATGAACTATATCATATCTGTATAAACTAGGACTTATACGACAAAACAAGAATAATAAAATTTATTAATTAACACACAAAATAAGAGTAATAATGAAATACTATTAACAAATAGGTTATAATATGATCATATGTGATATCATATGATTAAGATTATGTAAGAAGTTAATAATACCATTTAATCTAATATATAGGAGTTTTAAATACATTTGAAGGCTTCCACAAATAAGTTAAGGGTTAATTTCATAATCTCATTATTTTTCAAGAATGTTCACACATAAGTATTTGATGTGGTATTTTTATCATCCGTGTCCATGTTTCATAAAATTATTTTCCAGAAAATTTTTACTATGGTTTTACAATTTTATAAAGTCATTTTTCTGATGTATGAATTTTTACTATACATTTTGAAAGTAATATTTGGTCATTTTCATGAATGAGGTATTTTTGAATATTTTAGCAAAAGTATGAGAATAATTATTTTAATATTATGCTAAATTAATTGAAGTTTACAATTTCATGTTGCCTTATTGACCTTAACCTTCCCTTAATAGATAATAATGTTATTTTCAATGAATTTGTTTCATATAAAATTGTATGGAGTTTAAATTAAATAATATTTTTTCAAATAAAAAATGATATTTTCCTCATGAATTGTTACTAAGAATTTATTAAAAACTATTTTCTATCGAAGATAACATTTTTTTATGCTACTTATGTTTTACTAGATATATGATTCAATTTTGAAATTATTATTATTTCTTGAATGTTTATTTTCACGATGGAGTGGTATTCATGAAACCCATTTCTTTTCAGTGGGTTATGTTATGATTGCATTCTGTTTATTAGACCCATTTCATTACATGGGTGATGATGTGATATATGATTTATGATCTTCTGAAAAATGTATTTATGATTTCATTATGAGATTTGTGGGACCTATATCTCCCTCCAATTACTTATATTAATATTTATATCTCTTAAGATAGACATAAAGTACATTTTCCTCTAAAATGGTTGTGGCAGTGAACTATTTTACAAAGATGGTGTGGGAAGTGAACCCATACAACCAATATGGCATTGGAAGAGACACCTTGACGGTAATGGAAATCATTATTATATGATCATGTTTCTTCCATAGTTCCATGTTATATTCCTATGATATGATTTCATGGATCATGTTCTATATTTCTTTTTGAATCATTTCTTGGGAACTACCAATATTTATGCCATGATTCCTGTTTATGATCATTTATTTCCATGTTATAATCTTATACTTTCATGATCATGTTATTAGACCCTTATTATCAGGATTACGTTTTCATATCTCCCTTGTTTACAATTATTGGGAATCTGAGATCAACCATTTGTATGTTTCCTTTCTCCCTGGTTATGAAGATATGTATTATTTTTTTATCTATCCAAGAAGGGTTCTAGTTAAGAAGAACTATGTGGGAGATACATTATCTCAATTATTTCCCAATATTTATGTTTGAATGTTTCCAAAGCCACTATACTAATATGGTATTTGGGAATTTGTTTTCTTAATTTATTAAGTATTCTACAAAAGTAATGTAATTTTAATGCATGAAATTAGCAGGTCTCTATTGTTGGTTTTAGACAAATAGTTTAGCTACCAATTTGAAACTTGAATGGGAAAACCATAGTGAGAACCCTAAGAACATGTCTAAGGATAATTCTAATGATATAGAATAGTATAAGAAACTGTTATGGAATTCTGTTAACAGATAGAGTGAGTTGTTTCTTAGAAACACATCCCTATCTTGATACTAAAACTATATGTGGATCTGGTATGTATATTCCTATGGGTAACATCTCTGATAAGGTGTTTCAGGCCTTACTCAATCATAACCTTGTAAAAGAAAATGGCACTTGTTGTACACCTAGTTTGACACTCCTAGCTGATATTCTTTGAGAATTCAGAAACACTTCACCAATAATTATGAATAATATAAATAATTTTTTTCTATTAATAACTTTGGTGGAACATGAGGTGTCATAGATTAAGGAATTTTTCATAATTTAGACATCTAATAAGTTAATTTTCTTGATTATGGGGTTATTAATTATGATAATTGTTGTATACTCTATGCTTCTGGTTTTATTTAGTGTAAAGACATAAATGAACCATATTAATAGTGACTACAACAAATAATGTAATGATTTTCCTCCTAGGAAACTAACTATTATGGGAGATGTTATGCATAATTTGGTTCCTATACTCACACAGCTTTCTCAAGATATGAATCATGGTATACATTCAAATGAGAAATGAAGGGAATAACCTTCTGTTGAGTGTTTCATGAGGAAAAATACATCTTATTTCATTGGATCTTCTAATCTAATTGTTGTTAAAGAATCAATCAATACTACTGAAAAGATATTCTCCATTCCCAAGTGTTCAGAGCATGATAAATTTATTATGTCATTTTATTAGTTAGAAGTCAAAGAGTAATAGTGGTGGAATCTAATTAAGAATATGAGGTAGTAATATGAAATTAAATTCATGGATTGGGAAGATTTCAAGACATTATTTTTCAGTATGTATTTTCCTTGGATTTTTCGTACTGAGTTGGGGAAACAATTCCTCATGTTGAAGAAAATGGATGATGAATCTGTCCGTACTTACAAGTGTAATTTCATGAGACTTTTGAGTTCTTCTTTAAAATTATCATCCATCCTGAAAGTAATGTTGATAGGTTTTTCAGTGGATTAAATCGAAGTATCATAAAGTCATTTTCCATGGGATAATTAGGTAGGTATAACGATATTGTGCATTATGCAATCAATTTTGAAATGAAGGATAGATTCATGTACCAATATCATTGTTTTGAAAATAAATTGAAGAACGTTTTAAATGGAAATCAAAAAAATACAAAGAGAAAGGGATAATATTTCATTTATGCAATAAGTGTCGAAAGAAGCATGGTGTAAATTTTCTTAAGTGATATAATATGAATTTTATGTGCAGAAATGATGATCATCAGGAATTTGATTACCGATGAGATAGAAAAAAAGTCTACAAACTATATAAATGGAGAGAAATAAGCATAGAGTGCACCTCACATGATTCAGTGCTACAAATTTAAAAAGAATTGGAATTATTCAAACTGGTGACTAAACGTAAGGGATAGTGATGGTGATTGGGATCAACAACCTATTAATTCAAGGAACAAGGGGAAATCACATTTTATCACTATTTCTAATAAGGGTTGCGATAATTATGTTGGGAAAGGTAAATTTACCATCCACTATAGAACAACTAATGTGTTATTTAATTATTGATCTACCCACTCTTTCATATATAATGAACCTTCTTTGTGTGTTATGATTCCACCCAAACGATTTGATGTTGAGTTAGTAGTGAAAACCCTAAATGGTATAATGATTTCATCTCATGTCTATGATTCATCTCTGGTTGATGTTTGTAGAAACGTGTTTCATAAAAATCTTTTCATTATCCCTCTTGTTGAATTTTAAGACATCTAAGGCATGGATTGGGTTTATTTATATAAATCCCACTTCAATTTTCAAGGATGGAAATTTATATTATTGTCTCAAAAAAACCTATGAATTTCTATCAAAGTGAAGATAAGAATACAATTCTTATTGATATTACATCCATTGTATTGGTATTAATTCCCATTCAGAAGGGTTGTTTATATAAAATGGTTTGGGAGTAAATTTATATCGATGATATTCCTATTGTCCATGAATTTTTGGATGTTTATATTTTCCTCGTATTCAACCAAAACGTGATTTTGAGTTCTCTATAGATCTCATACCTTGATCATTACCAATTTCATAGACTCTACATTGAATGTCCCCATTTAAGTTGTTGTAATTGAAGTAGAAACTCTCAAATAACCTTGATAAGGGATCATTCAGCCAAGTGTGTCACTTTGGGGTGAATCTATTCTTTTTGTGAAGAATAAACATGGATTAATGCAACTCTGCATTTATTATCGAGAGTTGAAAAAGATCACAATTTGGAACAATTATCTTATTCCTCATTTTTTGGTCTCCATTGATCAATTATATAGAGATTAATAATTTACCAAGATTGACCTTAATTCTGGATATCATCAATTAATGGTCAAGAAGAAGGATATAAAAAATGACTTTCTATATAAGGTATGAATAATACGAGTATATTGGGATGCCATTTGGTCTTACTAATTACCATATTATCTTCTTGTATTTTATGAATAGAATATTTATAGATTACATCAATCGGTTTCTGGTAGTATTTATAGATGATATCATTATCTATTCAAAGTGAAAGGAATATCATGAATACCACTATATAATTTTACTAATGACCTTAAACGAAGGAGAAACTATATGAAAAAATGACAAAGTGGGAATTTTGGATTCCAAAAGTTTCATTTTTAGTTCATATAATCACAAAGGAATGTATATTAGTATATCCATCAAAGATGGAGGCTATTGAATGCTGGCCTAGACCAAACACGGTTACATTGATTCGTAATTTTATTGGTTTAGTATGATATTATTAATAGATTGTGGAGAATTTCTCGTGACTATCTAATCCTCTATCCAAGTTAACTCAGAAGGGTACCATGTTCCGCTAGGTAGATGAATGTGAGGAAAATTTCAATGAACTAAAGAGAAGGTAAATTAATTCCCATGGTCAATCATTATAATGTAGTGGAGAATGGTTTTTAATCTATATTGATAAATCTATGAAATGATTAGGATGCTTTCTAATGTAGAATAATAAGGGTAACACTTATGCCTCATGAAAGTTGATGATGCCTGAGAAAAAATTACCCAACTCATGATTTGGAGTTTTTATGGTAATTTTTACATTAAATACATGGAGTTTTATCTTTTTGGTGACATGTGTGATATATATACCAATAATAATAGTCTAAAATCTGTATTCATACAAATAGAGTTGACCATGAAACTTATAAGATAGCTATAGATGATATATGATTATTACTGCTCAATACATTACCACCATGGGAAAGAAAACAAGGTGGTTGATGCTTTGAGTCAAAGGTATCCTGCTAGATTTTTAATGATGAGGATCATGAAAGATCAAATATTTCTATATATGTAAAGTATGGACCTAGAAATACTAAAGGAAGGGGAAACCCTAATCTTTCTCAATTTAATTCTCAACCCTCAATCCTTGTTATTATTAATGAGTCACATAAGGCAAATGTGGATCTGCAAAAGAAGTTCAGAAATGTTCCAAAGTTAAACTATGATCTAGATGCTATTATAAGGTCTTTGAACCATGCATTTATTCCTTCCACACATGTTTTTAAAAAGCAAATTTGATAGGTAGATCATAGATCATAATTAACTATTCATCATAGAAGTAAGAAGATAAATAAAGTCATGAAATAATACTTCTGGTGGATTGAATGAAGAGAGATATTGAAAAGTATGTATCTCAGTGTAGGGTATGACAACACATTAAGGAATAATGAAAAAAATCTAAGGGGATGTTTCATTAATTACCCATAACAGAATGGAAATTATAGAAAATCACATTATTTTTTTTCATGGGATTCCCCAAAACCACTAAAGGGTTTAATCATATATAGGAGGTAGTTGATCTCCATACTAATTCAATACATGTCATTTCAATTAGTGATTACTTCTCACTGGATCAAATTATAATGATATACATTAAAGAAGTGGTAAGGTTTCATGGTTTACCACATTCTATTGATTACGATTGGGACACATAGTTTAATTCAAAAAATTTGATGAAGTATTCAGTAAGATCTTGATATTGAATTAATTTACATCACTTCTTATCATCCTCATTTGGATGGTTAGTATAAAAGAAAAATTAAAACCCTAGAGGATATGTTGAAATCTTATTAATTTTATTTCAAAGGTTGTTTGGATTAAAACATTCCTCTATTTGATTTTTATTAAAATAATTGATTTCACTCAATCATTCATATGGAACCTTATAAATCCTTCAATGGGAAGAAATGTAAATCTCTAATATGAAGGGATGAAGTTGGAGAAAGAATGCTATTGGGAACTAAGATTGATAAAGAGATGGATGAGAAGGTTATAACTGTTCAATAATATTCCAAGAAGGAACAAAGTCAGAAGAAATGTTATGTAATAACAGATAGAGTAATATAGAATTTGAAGTCAGTGAGAAGGTGTTTCTATGAATTTGCCCTAGGAATATGGTTATGAGATATACGAATAATGTAAAACTATGCCCTAGATATATCAGTCCTTTTTAAATTCTTCATCATATCAGGAGAGTAGCCTATCACATTGAACAACCGCCAAATATATATCAAGTCCATGATTTGTTCCATGTATCTCTTCTATGGAAGTAAATACCTTACCCTTCACATGTACTGAACTCATAGGTCATACCGTTGGAGCATCATCTCTTTTACAAAGAACAACCAGTAGTAATTATGGATCACACATAGAATGTTCTCCAAAATAAGACCACTCACCTAGTAAAACCTAGTGGAGAAATCACCAGTTATATGAAGCTATATGGGAACATGAGGATATTATGAGATAGAATTATATTCATACTTTTGTTTTATAATGATGAATTTCAAGGGTGGAATTCATTTTAATAGCTGGTATAATGTAACACCCCGAGTTTTTGTGACCTTTTTTTGAATAAATTTAATTTTGATTATGTATTTAATTACACTAAATCAAAAAATTTATTTCATATGGAGCCAACTGGGTTGTGCTACACACAACCCTGACTTGGCATATGTTATATGCAACATAGAGTTTCCATAAAACAACATTTTATTATTATAATTATTTAAATATTATGGTTAGTACCTGTCCATTAAAAAAAGTAATATAAATAGTAAAAAATACTTTTCAAATACTATTTATAATGGTTTTATATAAATAAAACATATTTATAATGAATACAACATAATTTTTTTGTAAATTCTTTATATGATTAAAAATACCATTTTCTCAAATGAATTTCTTTTCTTGTACTTCAGTGAGAAAAAATAAAACTAATTTTAGATACTATTAGAAATTTAATTTAATAAAATAATAATTTCTGAATTTGGAATGTCAAAATTTTATTAGGGTTTATTTTTAGTATTTTTATGAGATGTTTCAATTTTTTAATGAATAGTGAAAAATACTACATTATAGTTAAAAAATTTCCTTCTCATTTAAATAATGATTCAACAATAAATTTATTTTTAAATTCATAATAAATACACTATAAATATATTAATCCAATTTAGTTCATTGGACTATTTTCTATATAGAAATTAGATATAAAAACTTATTGAACTTTTTAGCGTTCTTTTTCCACGCCTTCTCTCCATAATTATGTGATTAGCGTTAAAAAAATTCATTCAACTCTAGTGAATTGAATTTAAAAAAATGGACATAAATTGTTTTAATTATTATTATATTTAGAATACAATAAGAACAACTTAATTTTTGTGAACAGTACTTTTACTATTTCTTAACCACAGATAAGGGAAAATTGGGAAATAAAGGTAAAAATAATATTATAATATTATAATATTACACTAAAACTTGTCCTAATTTCATTTAATGAGTGGGTTTTGACCAAAATCATACTTGGATGAAATTATAACATTTTAATCCACTTGGTTAAGAATATAAAATTTATTATATATTTTTTAATGATAAGTTAAAAATTTCATACTTATTTTTTTAATACCTAAATCAGTTTTAATATGTCATTATACAAAATAGAAATTATAATATAAATAATCATTTTAAATATAATAAATTTACATTAATAATGATAATTTATATTAATTTTTTACAAAATAAATAACTTAATTAAAGGATTTCATATTGATGATGTTGTAATTATTTTATTTATTAAAATATCAAATAAATGATATTAAAAATATTAAATTAAATATAATTTATTCTAATTAATGAAATAAAATATTTTTTTAGATAAATTTGATATTTTAGTGATATATATAATTTTTTTTTGAATTAATCATTTTAATAGAATATTTATAAAAATATGAATAATGAATAGTATGAAAATTGACCTAAATGAATAATTTATACAAATTTTTTTTAAGTGATATAAAATTAAGAATATATAATAATTGACCAAATAATTAGAATAATGTTACAATTTTCATAAATGATCTAGTTGGGGTTCAATTGGAATTTTATTGAAACTATATTTACACTATAGAACAAAAAATCCAAGTTGTCAGGATAAAAGTTAAAGGGTTTAACTTAGGGTTAAATCCAAAAGATAAGGATAATATTATGACCTGAACAGGTCTAAAAATAATTATTTGAGAGTATTTATACCCATAGACATCTTAAATTAGAAATTACTTACATTGGTTCTATATGAAGTCGAAAATATATTTATATTAATTTAATATTTATGAGTTCTCTAAAGAGCACCTTACCACAATTATAAAATGGCATGTCCTCCCTCACTTATTCACATTAATTTGATCCTTGAAGTTCTTGTATACAAAAACTATTTCCCTTCTTAATTTCCAAAGTAACATTATATAGTTTATGGTCTTCTAAAAAGACCAAATCTAGTGTCCCTAAGGGAAGATCTAGTGGGAGCTCGTCAAAGATGATATAGTCTCCTTAATCAACTCTCATAAGAGTATTTCTTCTTATGCATCCTCTTCACGTGTTTTTTACAATATTAATGAAAATTTCCAACATCAACTATATGATTGTATGTTTTTATTCTAATGTAATAATCATATTCTACCTTCTATCCATCCTACGAAAAATGAAATCACTCTGTGTACGTATGTACGACCTATTTTCTGCACATCATGGTGTAATCTGTTTTTCATCACAAATTTACTTGGATGGGTATAATGATGGATATAATGAATACATATTATAATTATAAAATGTTTTTTATTTTGTAATAAAATATATACCATACACACCCATACCATTTCAAAATTAAGGGAATTGTTCCATCGCTCGTGCATACGTATGTCCTACCATCTCCACGATGCGATGTGATACATTCTCTATAATAACAAATAATGAATGATTATATAAATGTATATGATGAATAAATATGTTATCTATTAACATAATATTATGATGATGTTCTTTCATATGTAGGGCATGATATTAAATTTTCATAATGATGTTCTCATACCCTTATCCTCCTGATTATGTTTACATATTTCATTTTTTTACCATTACTGAGCATCAATGATCACCCCGTTTTAGGTTACCTTTCACCCTGGTTATGAACATATATATTATGTCTAATGTGTCTAATAAGGGTTATAGTCATGTAGAACCTATTGGGGATATAATGTATCTCAATTATGTACCAATTTTTAGGATTCAAATTTTTCAGAGGCACTAGAATAATATGATCTTTAATAATTTTTCTGGGTAATATATTAAGTATTCTATAAAAGTAATGTAATTTCAATGTATGGATTTCATGGGTAGATATATGTTAAATTTAAATATATTAAAAATAAATATTATATATTGTTAAAAATCCTTTTAATATGAAATAAATTTGAATAATGTTTTTATGAAATAATTTAATAAACATTATTTTTTATTCAGGATGTTAAGTGTTAGTGAAGAGTGAATCATGCCCGACAGAAGGGTTTTCATATTAATGACCCTTCATCAAGGGATTATTTAATATTATACACCTAAATTCATTTATTTAGTGTATTTATTTCCCCATAGACTTATAATATCATAAATTGTTTTTGAACATGGAAACTTCAAGTCTATTTATTCTCTTCAAATCTGTGGGAAATGATTGATGTCTTCTCTAAAATAAAAGGTTCTTTTATACCTCAACAATCTTTCTTGATTTATAATTCTTCTCCTTGAGTTTATTCCTTCATTTATAATGGAATACCATATTTATATATTCTTAGAATAATTTTTTATTCCAATAATACATATCTAGGTGTTTTATTCCTTCATGGAATTGAAACATTGTGAAGGGTAAATCACATATAATTAAACAATAGTTTCCCATCTCCTCCAATAATTTACCTTTCCAAAAATGTTCTCCTTTTTAATTTCAGGTCTAATTAATATTTATCTCATGTTAATTTTGTAATAACATTATTATATTATCAAAATAAATTTTGATAATCATTTTTTCATTGATATATTTTTAAAAAATAACATTAAAATTATTTTCCTTCCATGACCATTTGTTGGATCTTCCAAACCACCCGCATATTACATGTTCATTTTCTTTTTCTCTAATTTTTGAAATAATCATTGCATGAACTTAATTTTTTTAATCTATCTTAAATACATAAATAGTTAGATATCCTTTTTCATTTTTTGGGTTTTATGAGTTCTTTGTACCTTTCTTAATTACTGCTTCTAGTAAACCTAATTTTAGAGAACATTCATATCTTCTTTCTAATCTCATTCATCACCCCATAAAATGTTTTTGATACACGAATATCTTCGAAAAATACTCATTATTTTGTAGAGAGTAGTCCATGTTCAACTATGTTTTTATAGAAAATAATAAGGTATTTACTTCTTTAAAATGATCCGTTACTTATAATGATTCACCAATGTGGAATGTTTTTATTCCTTCATATCCTAGATCCTTGTCATAAAATTATCTATATTAGTACTAAATTTTTTATTATTATTTTTTTTTTCAAATTTGAACATAAAAATTATTTAATTTTGTCTCCCATTTGGATTTCCTTATAATTTATCATTCTTTTATGACTTGAATCAGAATTATGAAACCAAATTCCTTCTCATGGGTTAGATAATGGGTATGATTTATGTATGGTCTATTTTCCTCAAATTGAAAGCATGTGAATGTTTTGTATTTATTTTATTGGTGGGATAGGCATTATATATCTTTTTAAGGTATTTTTTAATTATATAAATATCATAAAATGTTATATAAGAGATTAGGCAATTAAACTAACCCACCATTGGACTTTGTACACATTATGGTGTTAGTTCTAGGAGTTTACCTTGATTATATTGATGATATAATGTTTAATATTGTTTCCATATTTTAATGATCTTTAGATATCATTCCCTTATTCCATGTTCCCATTATTATAATAAAAATAATTATGATATCATGATATTCCCCATGACTCTCAAATTATTGTTTATAGCCATGTGTATTCCATTATAGGGCTTTCTATATCTCACCTCTATAAATGTATTTTTGCAAGTACATCCTGTGACGGTTTAGAATATATATGGTTGTTTGAATCACTATGTTAAGTTTTAAATAAATATTACGATTTTACATTTAAGATCATGCATTTATGTTCGTAGTCATCCAATGATATTATTCCTATCAATAATTGTATTGTATTTTTTGTATAACTATATAAAAAATTATGAAATAAACTATTTTTAATGAATGTATTACTATTTTTATTATAACATGATAGTATAGTTATTTTATTATTTTAGGATGAGAGAACATTAGTGAAAACCCTTGATCAGATTCTAAGTATAGGATAAATTTGAGGAATTTTGGTAAAGTATAGACTATGTGGGTCTCCGAGAAATTATATCCCTACCTACAAAATATAAAGTGGATGTGGTTGTGAAATATATGAAACTAGGGGTAATCACACTCAAAAATGGTCGATTGATAATTAAATAAGTCATCATTCTATTTCATAATTAATGGTATTAAGAAGTGATACCAAGCAAGACACTCACATGGGATATGCTTTGGATGACCAAACACTCTTTAGGACCTATAATGAATGATTTGTTTTCTCGTTAGGTTAAAGTAATAGGTTGTGAAGTATAATATAACCCAAGTTAAACTAAACTTTATATTGACTGAAAAATGGAAATTACATTCTAATATAATAATGTAAAAGGATAATTGGTTTTAGGGTTGAATCCATTTTTTGTTATTAATTATGATAATCCCAATAAAATTCTGAATTTTCATCACTCATGTTAACCCTTTTTATCTTATAGATGGATGAAACCATAAGGAACCAAGTAAACCTTTGGTTCAAGGGGTGATGTCATTTTTATAACAATGATCATCCCATTAAAATAGGATATGGATTGAGATATATAGTTTTTATGACTAAACAACTGTCATGAGTAAATATTAATAATTTAATAATTGTTTAAATAATGATTACACCTAATAATAAAAGGATTAAGTCTCATGAAAGTTATAGAGAGAAGTTGATCAAGGAAAAATGGCTCAATTTCATTCATGTAAAAAATGTCGTAAATTCACCAAGAGAATATCATCAAGGGGAATAAAAGATGATTTCATTATATAATATGTGGTAGTCAATAATTAAACTACCATATAAAAATGAATAATCCATTTGGAATAATGATAGTGGAAATCATGCCTCAAAAGAACCATTAATGGTCCAATTAATTTTGTGTGTAAATCTGGGGAATTATCTAATTCAATGGCCTAATCTAATGGCTAAAAATGGTGGAATGCATCAAGAAATATCATGGACAAGGTAATAAGACAAAACATGTGAAATGATAACTAATTATGTGAGTTAAAAATGATTTTGACTGAGGAACATCAATCATCCACTCAAGAATAATGAGAATTTTTTTTCTATATTTTTAACCCACATTATAGTACCAAGAATTTTTAACAGAACATAAAATAATCATCTTGATGAATAGATGTATAATTATTAAAAAATACATCTATATGTATGGATATTGTATCATCATATTATGTTTATAGGAATGTTTGTTATGAAAACATTACTACACTTGTTAAATCTAATGTGAGTTTAGAAATGTATTTGTTCTCTCCACTTAGAGGAACATTTATTTAGAATAATGAGAACACATTTTATATCATCCTATGATGGTATATTTAAGGATGATTATAAACAAACTGTATAAGGAAATTATAAAATGTGTGTTATAATTCTGAATAATGATATAATCTTAGATAAAATAATTGTAGAAAATAACATTGTTTGGGACAATCTGATTATAAGGAAAATGAAATGCTTCCTAATTTATTAAGGTTTATATAACTCTAGAAATTATATCTCATCTTGTTTATATCTACATAAAACACTTATAAATTTTCATTAGTAGTTAATAATTAAAATTGAGAGGATGAAATATATGTAATTGGGGGGATAATGTAATTCCCCATGTTTTTAGAAACCATATTCCCTCTATAATCTATATGTTTATAATTAAAATATTTTTTCTATATAGTCAAGAAATTTAAATAGATTATTAAATAATTAATACAAGATTAAAATTGAAATAAAATCATTGTATTCATTTATACTAAGAAATTACAATAAAATAACTTGAAATTAAGCATTTCACACCTTGGATTATTAATCAACATGGACTAGTACATCCATTGAAAGTGTTTAAATTAAAATTAGACAATAAATACAAAAGAATAAAATCCTAAACTCTAGGAGATATCTTATATCATATTCAACATCATGGATCACCAAAATATAATTAAAGCCTATAGTGAGAAAGGAAATCCTGAATGAAGAAAGCATACTTTTAGATCAAAAATGAAAAATATTGAAATGAGATGTGTGAATGTAATATTTTTAGTAAGAAAATATATATAAACAAAATATGGTCATTGTATATATGGTTTTTGAGAATATGTTAATTTTAAATAAGGTATTTTTAGAAATTATCAATAGATATACAAATAATAGCTATAATAAAGTCATGTATAACAAAAAAATATAATAGAGAATAAAAAAATAATATTAAAATGTTTAAATATATATGAGTAGGAAACTAATAAACATTATTATTACTATCAATAAAATAAGATATTATGTATATATGAAATTAAATAAAACATTTAAATATAAATGGAATAATAAAAATTAAATGTTAGAATATATATAATTTATAAATGGTATTGTTAAAGCATATTTAGTGTAAAAGTAATATTTATTTTCAAAGAACTATTTCAGTAAGCGTTGAATATTTTTACCTATAAAATAAATATATATTTTTAAAATATTTATATAAATGAAATAATATTTTAAAATAACATAAATTAGAAATAAATATGAAATAATATAATGAACATATAATATTTTAAAACGTCATTTTTTTAATAAAATCTTTATTATTTATAATTTATATTTTCCATTAAAAATATAAATATGTAGATTTGATAATTTAATTTTTATAAAATCAATTTTATTTTTGAATTAATTATATCAAAATCATCTTAGTATGAGTTTTTTGGATTTTTTTTGAAATAATCGATTTTTAGGTGAATAGTAATAATACTACTTTTGATAAAAACTTTCACTTTTATAATATAAGAATTTCTTAAATTTAGCACCCTAAAAAAATAATATTATAATATAGTATTTTATATCATATGTTACATGAAATACCAATTTATATATCAATTCACACAACAATGAGTATTTTGATAGCTTACGTTACACATATGGCAGAGTTTTACTAAAGAGTTGTATACAATTAATATTATAATTTAACATGATATTTATCTCATAGACATTGTAATGGAAGGTATCAATAGTGATAAATAAATTATTAAAATATATTGTTTAAATTTTTTTATTACTTATTGAATTTATAAGAAATAAAATAATAATCATTAAAAATGAACTTTTTTCCGAAAACAATATTTGTTTCTAAAATACATATTACTTTCTCTTTGAAAACATAATTTAAAATTTTTTCCCCACATTTAGAAAACTTATATGAAAAAACAAAATTTATTTTTGAAATTTTAATATTGAAATTATATTAGGGTGAATGATTTTAATTTTTCTGAAAATTTTCATTCTTCGACGAATATTAAAATATAGATAATTTAAATTGAAAATGTTCATTTCATTTAATTAATTTATAATGATAAATTATATATAGAAATTTTTTTAGTTAAATTATAAAACATTAATATAAATTAAACTAATTTATTCATAAGAATTATTTTCATAATGAAATTTAAAGAAAAACATTGTAATCTTTTAAACATTTTATCTTTTAAACCCCACTTTCTGGTCACGTCTACATGACCAATTTTAGATTAAAATTTTCAAATTATTTAAAAGGAATTTTGAAAAATGGTTTCAATAATGGAAATTATAGTTAATAATAATGTCTAATAAGGTCATAATTTATTTTTACCATAATAAATTGGGAAAATAGTCAAAATTTATTAGTGTAATTAAGGTAAAAACTAATATACTTATTAGTTAAACAAAGAATATAAAGTGTAAAAATGACACAAAACAAGTCAAAAAACTATTTCCTTGACATATTTAGATAGTATACATTCTATTATTGGTAAAGTACTATAATTGGTTCCTTGTTACATGAAAAAAAACCTATGTGGAATTTACTCATTCAGAAAATTACAAGTGTGCAACTCACCATACTTATAAAAGGCCTCCTCATCTTGTTCTTTCTTTACACAATGAAAACTCTTGTTTCTAGTTAAAAATTTACATAATAACTTCCAAAATTCCCTTTCATAATCATATAGTATTTAATTTCAAGTAACTCTTCCCATTTAATTATTTATTTGAAACCTAAGTAGGATAACTGAAGAAGTGTTAACGTTATTCAGTAGAGGTATTCATTTTATTTCCTTCCCAACCTCCTTAAATTTTTTTATACATTTATTATATAAAAAAAATAAGTATATAAAATAAATTTGAATATTTTTATAATAGTTTAATGACCTAGAAATATATCCACTTCCATAATATGGGTTATGAAATCATCGTTCGTGTGTACAGTGAACTACAGCCTCACAAACCAATGTCATTTGTTTTCCCATTTCCACCCATCAAGGATTGGTATGATGATGGAAGTAATGTACAAATATGATATTTATAATATATTTATAACTCTTCTGTAACCATATAACATATATTTTTTACCTTCCATTCTATAGGAAACACGATAACGTAGCTTGTGTGTATGACAGACTACCACCTCACAATGTGATGTAATTCTTATTTCACTAGAACATTACACGGAAGGTGATACATGTAATGTTATTTATTATATGTGATATAAATTTTATAATTATTATATTATTGAATGTTTAAATTAAATAAATAAAAAATATATCATTTTCTTTCTTTTATTTTCGTTGATGTAATGATGATAACATCTTTTGTGTACGTGTGGATTCCCAACTTCACAAAGAGATGTGACTTTCTTTTCATGACTACACCACATGGATGATATATATATAGGTATATAAAATGGTATAAATAATATTATAATCATTATTTAATGTTAATGTATTATTTAACTCTTTTTTAAAATGATTATTGAAAATGGAAGCCTTATTCATACGTGCATACGACCTACCATCTCCATGATAGTTGGATTCATAATTTTTCATTACCATTATTCATGATTGGTTTTGAAATTATAATTGATATGAATTATGATAATTATTTCATTATTATTATTCTAGTATTATTAATATTTATAATATGTGAATGAAATGGATATTTACTAACAAAACACGTATAATAGAATGAGGTAATTAACACTCGACAGAAAAAAAATATAAACGATTATAAATGAACAGGAGGTAAGATATTATAAAAGGATAATGTAATATATTATAAATATTAATATGGTTATTTTATACGTTAACTCCATTTTTTTAAAAACTATTAGTTTTGTTAAAGAACATTCAATCAAAATGAATGGTGAGGTAAGGGATTTCATCTCAATTTACATTCCATTGAGTCCTATTTATTAATATACCACAACTCACTTTTATGTGGCGTATATACTAACCCTTTGACGTGAAATATCATCAATACTTCATTATATTGTTATTTTATGTTTAAATTTGAATTATTACTTCTAAGGGTATTCTAATTTAAAATTACAATTTGGTAAGAGTTATTTTGGAATCTTGATTTCTTTTGTAATGGTTAACATTATCTTGAAAATATAACATTATTGTAACTATTTCTCATTGTAAATTAAATTTATATTAAATATATATATTCTTATGTGATATATATTATTATTTCCTAAAATGTATACCATTGTTATATATGATCTTTACATTGAATGTTATTTGATTAACTGGGAAAATAATGATAAATATGTATCCTTTACTCAATGTAGACAAAATATAAGTCGCATTGTTTATGAAATAAATATATTATTTTATATACGAGTAATGAATTGGAAAGTTATGAAATGGGTTTTTTACAATTAAATTAAATTCCCTCGATGGATTAAAAGTTACATCATGCAATATTAGATGGATGAAAACCCTATGCATTTGTAACCAGTATGTAATCAATTCTCTTGTGAAATGTCTTGAATATTGTATCATAAAAATTATTGTGAAATGTATTTAAGGTAAAGGTATCACGTACATGGGAAACATTGAATCCCTTAATTAGTCATTTCCATTATTCACTATTTAGTTATTAATGTTTATGATTTTTTCACTATGAAAATATCTCTCAATTCATTTCATTATCTGATTATTGATTAAATTGAATGTGATTTCAGTTATTTACTTTTACATATTGATTATGAATTATCAAATTATGATAGTAATGTTATTTTCTAAATGAATTTTTTTTTCAATTACATACCTTTCAATGTTTATTATTATCCATGATATTTTCACAGTTATATTATCTCGGGATTCCTTGATTATCAGTTTAATTTTTATATGGCATGTGTATTTATTTATTACCATCCCTAATTAATGATTCGCATTGATACATGAATTTTCCCTTTGTTACATAACACTTATTAGAAATTTGATATAAACCTTATTTTTTCATTTCCTAATGATTCCATGATTTTTACTATGAATGATATGCATGGATAATCTTAATGACCTAAATTTATTCTAAAAAAATTTGTTTTAATTTTTATATTTAAATTTATTGTAATAATCATTTATTTATATCTTTTTACAAGACTACTAAACTAATCAGTTCTTTCAGATGTGATTCCTTTTATATTATTCCAATTTAATGTTGTGTGTAATTGGCTTCAGGCTACTAGGGATGGGGTCTTTATAGTTAGTTTCAGTGAAATTTTAGTATAACCAGTGGAAACTATATTTAGTAAAACATATATTATAGAGCATAAATATATGATTTTATTTGAAACTATTTTTAGAATAACATTCTAATGTTATGGTAAGGTATATATTATTGGTTATTTTATTCGAAAATAATCCATGTCTAGATACTATAAGTTGATATAATTCTGGTACATAAGTACTTAGAGTTTATAACTATAAAACAAGATGCATGGGGCTTAACATGGGCATTACCAAGTACCGAACAATGGGCCTTAGTGTGAACCTAATTTGAAACACTTGGGGAATATTCTAAGGTGTATTGAAAATTTCTTTACAAGCCATTATTATGGACATGAATAGATAATGACAATAAATGAACTAGGTTAAACCCTTGACCAAGACCTATGGGGAAATAGAATGTGTAAAGTATTTATTTATTGATATTCAAGAAATAAATTCTATAATTATTTTTACCAATGAGATTTGGAAACAGGAATCATGAAGCATCTAAGGAGTATGTTAAATTTTAGAATCATAGGTCTATTAATTAACATAATAGTTATGGACACCATCACAGGTTATGTGTTTAATGTTGATGATATGTTCTAATTCACAAAAATATTTTTTTAGGTTTTATATGATTAGACAAAACCAAGATTAAAGATATTTTAGGAGAAATATATGGAAATACAATCCATTGGTTTAGTACATGATTCAGATGAAATATTTTTGAAGAATAATGAAATTAAATTTTATAGACACTACATTAAACCTATTAATGAACATTAGTGTTAATATGATATTTAATAATAGTTTAATAATATGATAATTGTGATTATAAGACTTTTTAAAAAAGGGATTTGTACCAAAAACATTAATAAAAAATGAAATTTATTGATCAGGTTTTTTTCAAGTATGTCTATAATATTTATTTTTGGATTTATAGTAATATAGTTTTGAAAAAAGAAAAAATAAATGCTTGGTGAAAGACCAAAATGTTTGACAATACCATGGTGATTCAACCCATTAATTAATGATGATAAGGGTTTCCCACCAATCAATAACTTGTTTGATGTCCTGGTTAATATGTCATTATTTGTAGTTAAATTGTTTTATGAATAAATATTAATTATGAGCTAATGGTTTATCTTAGAGGTTTAGATATTAATTTATTATATTGGATAAATTATTCTAACCATATTTGTTTTGGAAAATAGTTAGAGACATAGATAAATATGTTTCATATGGATCATACAATTTGATAAATGTAAATTTTAGTGCTTTAGGAAAAAACAAAACTTTATTAGAAATTTATTTATTGGAATAACGGACTATTTGAAAATTGAATAAATATCAATAAAAGGATTAATTTTTTGGATAAATTAGAAATTTATCAAGTAAATATATTTTTATATAATATTAGACAGTAAAAAATTCCTCAACATTATGAAAATGATCCTGAAATAAAATGTTATCTTCTTACCACAATTTCTGATGATATCAATGAAAATTATCACAATTATTTATTTAAGAGTCATGTGGTTATTATCCATCTCTATATCACCTACTTTCTTATTATCAATGTTCTCTATCACACATCACCTGTATTTGGGTGTTATATTTCTCTATCATGTCCATGTTTTCATTTATAAGCTATGTTCTCCTACTCTAAAACCAATTTATGTTACTATTATAGATGACCATTTTGAATTCATCTTTATATTGTTAATATTATATTTTATTAAACATTATACGATTTTGGTTATTTAATAATATTATTTTCAAATATCAAACCATTGATTACCAAAATCATGTTAAATTGTGAGGACACAATTAATTTAAGGTATAGAGAATGTGAAATCCTAAAAATTATAAAATAATAACATTTTATTTAATAGAATATGATACATGAAATTATGAGTTAAAATTAAAAGCATAAAACAGTGTGTTTGTTCGATATCTTATGTTACACACAAGGCCTAGTTTTACTAAACAATATTAGACAATTATTATTATTATTTAATATGATCTAATCTCTTAGCCATTAGAATCGTTGGTATGAATACAATTTTAAAACATATGAACATATATATTAACCACATTTCTATTATTTATATATCTATTATAAATTTGACAATAACCATTAATAAAAATAAATTCTTTCAAAAGAAACTATATTTTATCAAACGGATTGATTAATACTGCTTTGGGGATATAATTTAAAATTTATTTTTACCTATTTAAGAAATTTTATTTGATAAATAAATTTATTTTCTAAAATTTTAATATTTAAATTATCTAAGTGTTATGTTTTGTAAACTTTCATAAAGTTACATTTTTTGATAAATAGTGAAAAATATTCAATTTCAATTGAAAACTACCTTGTTTTAAAATAATTTATAATTTTCAATTATATTTTTAATTGGAATTAATGTAAAATTAGTAAACAAATATCAATTAATCTAATTTATTTCATTATAATCATTTTAATAATGAATTTGGATAAAAATACATTGTAAACTTTGGAACTCTTCAACTTAAAAAAACCGATTTCTCAACACGTATATGAGAATAATTTTAAATTAAAATTTTCAAATTATGTGAATTGAATTTGGAAAAATGGATTCAATATTTCCCAATATAATTATTTATAATCTCTAATAAGATAATCATAATTTATTACAATAATTATTAGTGAGAATAGTCAGAATTAATTACAGCAACTAAGGTAAGACTAGTTTACTTATT
Source organism: Viscum album (assembly GCA_963277665.1). Classification (NCBI taxonomy): domain Eukaryota; kingdom Viridiplantae; phylum Streptophyta; class Magnoliopsida; order Santalales; family Viscaceae; genus Viscum; species Viscum album. The sequence goes on from OY728123.1 coordinate 677,605,669, forward strand.
GGTTAAACGTGTATTATTAGGCATAAAATTTACCCGACACTTGTATGAAACCCATTTTCTGGTAATATTTAAACATTATAAATAAAAGTATATATAAATTTCCATTATTTTAGCTAGGATACATGAAAGAACGTAGGTGGAATTTACACTATCCAAACTATAGAAGTGTGCCACTTGGCCCACATATAAAGGCTACTCTCTCTCCTCCCTTATTTACACCTTAAGACCACTTAGGATCCCACAATACTATCCAAATTACTTCCTTAAATAAATACAGTCATCATATATTACTTATTTTGGGCCTAAATCTATAATTTGTTTTCTCTAGATCAAACCTAAGGAGGATATTCGAAGAAGAGGTAATGATATTCAATGAGCATCTTCATTTTATTTCTTTCTCCACCTCCTTAAATTTTTATAAAAACATGATTATATAAAAAAATCCCTATCATAAATATTATTAAATGTAGTTATAATAATTTAATGAACATAAACTATATCCACTTATATTAAATTGTGTTTGAAATCATTATTGGTTTGTACGACGGACTACCACATCACAGACAAATGTAGCTCGTTTTTCAACTTCAATTTATAAATGTTGGGTATGATAATGGATATAAATTACCTATATGATATTTATAAAATATTTATAATTATTTTTTCACTATATAATATATATCCTTTTACCTTTAATTATTTAGGAGACACGGTAACATTTCTCATTTGTACGGCGGACTACAACCTCGAGGAGCAATGAGATATGTCTTTCTCTAACACATCATATAGAAGGTGATAAAAATAAATTTAGTTATTATATGAGATATAAATTACATTTTCATGATATTAATTAATTTTTTTCAATACCTAAATACAATATATATCATTATATTCCTTATCTTTTCACTTTCATAATGTAGATAACATCATTTGTGTATGTATGGGCTATCGCCTTCATGAAGCGTTGTGACTCTCTATTCATCACCAAACCCCAAGGATTATATGTATATGTATATAATATGGTATACAAGATATTATTATAATTATAAAAATTTAATATATTAAAGAACATATTTCCATAATGATCATTGGAAAATGGAAGTGTAACTCATGCATATGTACGACCTACAATCCCCATGATCGTAATGACTTCGTTTTTCATAAGCATAATTTATGATCATTTTTAATAATATAATTGATGTAAAAATATATGATAATTATTCAATTTTTATTATTTTCGATATGATGCAAATATATAATATGTGAAAGAACAGGATATTTAATTACAAAACATACATAAGAAATAAAGGTAATTAACACCTGAAAAAAATGAAAATTATGAAGGATTATTAATGAAATGAGGATAGGATATTAAAAAATGGTCATTTATTATATTATAAATATTAATATGGTTCTGGTATAAGTTTATAATATCTTTAAAACCACTATATATGATGATAAATAATGTATAATCAAAAGGTAGTGTAAGGTAAGAGATTTCTACTCAATTTACATTCTGTAGAGACTTATTTATTACAATAAACCAATTAAATTTTTGAAGGTGTATATTCATCCATATTAACATGTAATATGATGAATAATTTATTAATTGTGGTATTTTATTTTTCAATTTCAATTATCTCATGTGAGAGGATATAACATTAAAATTACAAATTGCTAAGATTTATTATGAAATCTCACTTTCTTTTATGATTTTTTAATTTCTCTTGAAACAATCAATATATTGTATACATTTTCTATTGGAAACTAAAATTCTTTAAAATATTTATATTCTTTTTGGATTGATATAATTATTTCCTAAACCATATATCATTCATACATATGGTGTTTACTTTGAATGTTATTTCATTGATTGGGGAAATATTGATAAAACATTATCCTTTACTCAAATTGGATATTTTATAAGGCATGTTATTTATAAATTAAATAAATTATTCGATACATGAGGAATGATTTCAAAAGGTGTGAAATTAATTAGGGACCAGTTAATTATATACCTTTCAATGTATCGATAATCTTATGAGATGAAATTAGTTGGAAGAAAATCCTATGTGTTTGTAACCAGTATGATTTAATAAATATTGTCAATGGTCTTGAATGAAGTATGCTAAAACATATTATAAAAGGTCTTAAGAGTAATGTTATCATCTACCTGAGAAACCTGGCATCCTATTATTAAGAATTTATTTTTTTAGGAATTCAGTTATTAATATCCAAGATATTTTTACTATAATAATTCCTTTGATTCAATTCATTATTAGGTTATAGATTAAATGAAATGATCTTTCATTTATTTAAATTTCTTTATTTTTTATGCCATATCCAATTAGGATAGGCTTGTTATTGATTAAATGGAATATGTTTTCAGTTATTTACAGTTCCATATTTTTTATTAATTGTGTTTTTTTTCATTAATATTTCTTATTGATTCCATTCCTTGTCAATTTATTTATTATATGGCATGTGTGTTCAGTTATTTTTTTCTATATTGATTATGATTACGTATTTAGGAATTTTTACCATGTACTCAACCCTTACTCCGAATTTAATCTCACACTAATTTTCATTCCTTTCCCCCATATTCCATAAATATTAATACGACTAATATACAGGGATACACTAGATGGAATAATGTTATTATCAAAAAAATAATGTTGTTGTTTTTATTAAATGTATTGTAATACTTGTGTATGTATCAATTTTATTGATACTACTAAACTGGTCATTCCTTTGTGATGTGATTCCATGTATTTTAAGTCAATGTAATAAAGTATGACACCGGTATCCTACTGGGGTTACGGTTGCTACATTAAAATTTTATGAAACCCTATTCCATATAAAAAATATATACATAATAAGTAATATAAAAAATTTAAAAATAATTTTTAGAAATTTTATAACACATGTTTAACATTTTTTTGATTTTTTAATATTCTAGAATAAAAATAGTTTTTACACACTTATGTCTTGATTTTATAAATATTGAAAATTAAATATAAATTTATTTATTAAATATTTGAGTTTAACAGGTAAATATTAGTTAATAATTTAAATTTTATTTTTATTCATATAGATATCATTAGTAATATTAATTTCAATTATCCTAATAAATGTAAAATATTTTTTTAAATTTAATTGATTTATACATAACATGTAATTTATATCTTATATATAAAATTGATATAATTTAAATTATGAATCTAACATGATTTATAAACCAATAAATATATATATATATATAAAGTAATCAAGTTTTAATCAACAAAAAATTATTTTAAGAACACATAGTAATTAAAATTCATTTCCCAAAAGGGTACTTTTTTATAAAATATATATTTTGATATACAAAAATATTTTCTCATATTTATAAATTGGATTAGCCTAAATGAATATTAAAATTAGGATCATGAAATAAAAATTTTGTAATTGGTATTACCTCATATTCATAAAGAAAATATAAATTACTTATTTAAAAACTAGTTAGTAATGTAAAAAAGTAAAAAAGTTAAAATGTAAACATATATAGTAAAATCCATGAAACATTTTTCAATAAATAATGTTAATAATTTTTTGATATTTATCGATAATATCCCAATAAAAAATAATTTTTTATTAAATTTTTTATTCATTGACTAAGGAATTGAGTAATCATATCATTGAAGATTAATAGGTATTATAAAAAGTTCCATTTTCCTCACCTATAAATAGATATCACATACACCCCTTCCTGATTTCACATATGATTTATATTTACCATGAATCTATTAAAAAATTACCTATATGAGATTTTATTTGTTCATATATAATCCCTTGGTCTCTAGAAGTTGGATTAATCCTATGTTTTTTAGAAGCATGCTAATACAAGATCAAATATATGATGTAAGTATCAACTAATTCACAATATTTTTACATTAATATTACTAATTAAAATATCTAATATACATAGAAATATAATTTAACAAATATTTTTATTATACTTATAGGTTATTATATTAATGGAACAACCATTATTTATTCCTCTCTATTCGGTAATAAAAAATCATCATTAGCATATTGTATGCACAATCACCTCCCCAAAGCGATGTCATCTTATTTTCATCCCAAACATTAGTGGATAAAAAAATTTATCAATGGATGGATAATTATGATATCTATAATATAAATATTATTTAAAAATTTAAAAATTATCCTTGAAAATCATTTCCTCTCATTAGTTGAGAATAGGAAACATTAATCATGTGTATGTTTAGAGTACTGCCTGAACATGAAATGAATTTCATTTTTCATGATATACTATAATGGATATATTTTAAAAAATATTTCATATATAAAAATTATTTCAAAAAAAATTAATATTATTAATATTATTAAACTATTTGACAATGCCTTCAGTCGTGGTTAGTATACATAAGGTTTTATAGAAAAAATGATCAAACAACCTCAATTAATCGACATAGGATATAAGATTATATTATAAATACTTAAAATATTATGGTTAATCAACCATGGAATAAAAAATATAGTTGAATAAGGTTCTAAATTTATTATTTAATAAACATTATTTTTATATTTGGGAGGTTAAGTTCATATTCAGATCGAATCAGGACAAGGTTAATGATTTCTCTCTTAAACACCCTTCAATGATGCATACATTGAGATTATACACCACTCATTATTTTTATAGAGTAACAACATCCAAATGACTTGAAATATCATAAATTATTTTTTAGCTTTTAAAAATCACTTCTAGTAATGAACTTCATTGATATGGGATATGATTGATGTCTCCACTTAAATATAAGGGTATTCAATAAAATAATTTTTATTCATGAGTTATAATGATTATCCTTAAGATTAATATTTAATTTCATATGGTATACTACATGTATATCTTTTAATAATAATTTATTCTTCAAATATTTCTTATTATTGAGTTTTTTTTCCTTCTTTAAAATTAGACTGTGTTGATACCAAACCTCTTAAATAAAATTCAACCCTTATTTCCCATCAACTGCCTTCCAACTAGTTTTCTCATTTTAAATTAGAAACCTTGTTATGGGTTATCTTACATTAACTTAATTCTTACACTATTCTCTTTTCAATATCATCTTCTCTTCAATGTGGTATTCTAAAAAATATATTTCAAAATGGATTTCCTTCAATGCTTTTTTGTTGCATCTTCTAAACCAACCTATGATTATTTGATATCTTCTTTTTTATACCTTTAATGAAATATTATTTCCATAAAATTATTCTATTTTTTATATATGTCCCTTAAAGATATGACAAGTTAAACATACTTTTCATTTATATGGTTATTCATGTACTTACTTCCCTTTTAAATTGTCACTTTTATGTAAACCTAATTTAATTTAACCTTCTTATTTCTTATATCATATCAAGAATATCCTTCATAAATTGTTTTTCTATAATGAATAACTTCAAAAAACACACATTATTTTATGGGGGAACACATTTTGATCAATTCTATTTTTATAAAAAATAATAAGTTCATTCCATCTTTAAAAATGATGTATTACTTATAAATATTCACCCAAGTGGTATGCTTTTTTTCTTTCTCCTCCTAGATCTTTCTAAATAGATTATATATATTGAAAATTGATGTTAATGCCCAAAATTTGTAAAAATATGAACATTCAAATGACTTAAGTCTCACTTAAATTAGTAATCAGTATGATTTATGAACAAGTTATACCTTGAATTAGAATTATGAAACCCATATCCTTCTCTTGGGATTGATCATATTTATGATTTATGGATGGTTTATTTTCCTCATATAACACATATCTATATGATTTTAATTTTTTCGATGTGTGGGAAAATAATTATATATCCATCCAATGCATTTTGTAAAGCATTATATCTAATGATATGTTACGTAATGTATTAAGGAAAAACCTAATACACTATTTTAATTTGTCCACTTTATGAAAATGGTCATGGGAGTGACCATTGAATTATTTTTATGATATCATGTTTTATGTTATTTCCAAATGTTTATGATATTATGATACCATTTCCTTATTCCATGTATATATTCTTAGGATCATCATTTTTATTATATCATTTCATTCATTTTGACTCTTATGTTTTGATTTATTTCTATTTTCATTCCATTACTGGGATTTTTAGATAACCCTTTTCCTTAAATTTTTCTACATGTTATTCTATATAGTTTTAGAAGTTCCATGGGAGTTAAAAGAATTGTGTGAAGTACTAAATAAGGATAATGTTTTTCTATTTAAGATGGTATATTTATGTGTCTAATTATAAAATTTTACCAAACCTCTTAGTCCTTGGCTTATATTTTTTATAAATATATGTGAAAAAAATGAAATACAGTGTGTTTAATTTTTGGGTTTCATTAATTAACTATGTTAAAATTTATTAAACCATTATTCATTTTTCTGTTTTTACAAATTTATTGTTTCTTTTGATCAATTCCCCAATAAAAAATTATTATATCAATCATGCCCAATTATATATCAATTATTTATTCCTAAAATTCATCGCTACGAATAATATATCAATATAGTAGAAAACCATATATACAAAACAATTATTTCTAAAATATATGGAACTATAGATTAATTATAATATTCACTTTTCTTAATGTTTGAAATTATGAATTCCAATTATAGGGCCAATATTATACAATTATCTGATATTACTCTTCTGAACTTATATGTTGAGATTTATTATTTCCATATACCAAAGTATTAGTTCCATTAATATATAATGAATTTCATCCTTCATAATATCCATACAAGAGACCCTTAAGAAATCAATCTACCTAGATTTGAGAAAAGCAAACTCTTTACTACTTTTATTTCACCTCCTCCTCTAAGTCACTATGAGAGACATATTATTTCCATAAAATATGATATCACTGATTTAAAATATTTCATTTAATTATTCTATTAAAAGTTTCCTACCATAACATCTCAATCAAAAATACATTATCGAAAAAATATGATTAAAGTATAAACATCCCATTATAATCAAAAAGGAAATTTAAATCATTAAATTCTAATTTTTAATTTAAATACAACATTATTATAAAAACGATAAGTATAATATAAAGATATTAAAAATTAAAATTATAAAAATAGTGGATATTAATAAAGTAATTTATAATATACGAAATATATTAAAATATAACCTTATTAATTCATATTGTAACCTTTGGAATTGATACACACAGTAAAATTGGGAGATTATATTGTTATAAAATTTCTTTATATCTTAATATCACACAAATATTGTCCTAAAATTTGGAAATACGCTTAAAATATTTTAGAAAAATCAAGAAACCACACAAACAAACTATATAATTGAATGATGTACAAATATTGAGGTTTCATTACCTTCACCTACTCAAGGATACATCTAAATATAACTATCAATGGAATGTTGATATTCTTAAAAGTCACTACCTTACTATATCATTATCTTAAATTAAATATTTTTTCTCACCCATAGTCCTTGAACTCTCCTTCTATTCCATTCACTACATTCAAATAGGGATTCCTGAAATGGTATTTTTCACACACTTTACAAGATTACAGGACTAATTGAGAAATAAATTTAACCCATGTGACAAGAGTGTTATAAAAGATTCATTGATGTTCACCCATGTATATTTGTACTTATATAATTAATGATACTTCTTGTCAGATATAATATTTAATGATATTAAATCTACAATCATATAAATATTAAATTATATATTTTATCTAACAAAAATATTATCCTTTTATGTTCTTCTCCTATAGGTATATTTTTAATTCATTATTATCTTTCAGAATGAATGGTCACGTAAATATTTTTATGTCTATTCTAATTAAAATAAGTAACAACATTGAACATCCTCTACTAAAAATAGTCTATTAAATTGATTCTATTTAATTCACCACCATTGAACATAATTTTAACTAAAATGGTTCATAACACAACTTCCAAGAACTCCCAAAAAATATTCACCATTAATTTTTCTCTAATTATCTACTTTTTTAATAATAATGAAAAAAACACCATTATTATGGAATCAAATGTAAGTTTCTATACAAGTTTTATCCAAATATTAGACAAGTTATGATATGATTATTTCTTCATGGTGTTAATTTTATTCATTCACCCAATAAGAATAATCCTATTTGTAAATGACTTCTGTTTACAAAAATATTTTCTAATAAATGTTTTTTGTTAAATCTAATGAAAATATAAATTATTCTTACATTAATTAGCTACTCATATTAACGATATTTTAAAGTAATCGAAACCTATACTATTGATTTATTTTATTTAAATTCAATATACAGTGACCCAAAATTATACACTGGAACTCACCGTGATGTGGGAGAAATCATATAAGTGTGATTTGAATCACCATATTGTGAAAATCCTTATACATTTACCATCTCGAATCATTCAAAATGCATTATATTTTGATCCCTGTTCTTCTGTTTTGACGTTATATTCTTTATAAAAATATTAAACCTTCATCATAGTTCCTTATCATTCACAAACTCAAATGATTAAATCTATATGACTTCAATAAATAATTAATCTATAATTATCACCTTCAGTTGAAAATTTTTACTCCTTTGGATTTTTTATCCATTCAATCCATAAATACACCACTATATAAATCCTCAACAATGAACCTTATTCAAAATAATAAATATAAAATTTTAGATGTATTTTAGCGGTAGATACCCAAATCTTGACGTACCTAGACATTACATTACTTTTGTGGAATACATAGTACATAACAAAAATAGACACACAAGGGCCGTAATAGTTTAGTGTCTTTGGAAACTCGGAACATAATCTTCTTATCGTGGTGAAAGATCTTCAAAATATCCATAAAATTCTTCCACTTTTTTTCCTACATAAAACCATTCTTTATATCCTGGGGAAAAGAAAACATAAAAAGGGTGATCTCAAATTCTCAGTAAGGGTAATCATAGAGAACATAAAACAATCCATAAATATTTTAATGCAAAAACATGAACATAAAATCTAAACATCAAAACCTTGAGCAAAGACATAAATCATGGAAGTACGTAAGGGATATATCATAAAGGAACATCAATCATGAAAAAATATCATGGGAATAAAACATGTAATTGTGGAAACCATTAAGCACATGATATGATTTCCATAGTAGCCAAGGCATTTCTCCTAAGACCATCTTAGTGGACAAATTCCCTTTCTGAATCGAGTTCACTCTTCGTTCCAGTCCTATAACACTAAACCATATTAACTTACCATTCCAGCCATGTCTATCTCATGAGATATAAATATTTACCCAATGCATTGGATGGAGATATAGGTCCCACCCATCTCATAATGAATTCATTCTTACTTGTGCCACCAAATAAACATACATCATTCATAATAACCCAATGAATAAAATGGGTTTCATAAACATCATCCCATCATCACATAATCCATATAAATGAAATGGATATAATTTCATAATAAGAAAAGTGAAACAATTTAAATCATAGATACATGATACTTGAAACATGCACATATGAAATAATGCCATCTTAGATGAAAAATGGTTTTGATAAAACATTTGAAATGAATTCTTGAGGAAAATATCCTTTCTTCTTCAAAATCATTCTCTTTTCACAAAATGTCATGAAATTTTAAAATAAAATGATTTTGTTGAAAATTTTAGTGAAATATTTTGGAGGAAGATTCATGAAAATAAGGCTTATAAAACCGTAAAAATCATTTCATTCAGTATATGTTAAAAAAACATTATTCTCGTACTTTTGCCGGAAAAGTCAAAAAGTACCTCATAAAAGAAAGATTCCTTACACACCATGTAGTGAAAGTCAAAAATGGGTAAAAAAGAACTTTAAACATAAATGAAATAAAATTAATAATTTTATGAAAACATTTTTAGAATATATGGACGCGGATAATAAACATAACCCCAGCAAATACTTACGAGTAACAATCTCGGATAAGAATGAGATTGGAATAATTATCCCTTAACTTATGTATGATATAATTCGTATATATCTGAACCTATTGTATAATGATTTAAATAATGTCATTGACTTATTACAGAATCATATTCATTGTTATGATATCATATATGGTTCACTTATGACTTTATATTACCCATTCTTTTGTAAATTCCATGTTAAAGAGCGTTTTGGAAAATTCGTTTCACTTGTCGTCCGTGTTTTGACTTGAAATTATTCATATGATTACTTAGATCATGATTAATTAATTCCAGAATATAAAACATGATTTTTATATAATATATATTCCAAATATACATATATATAATAGATCGATAAATGGAAATAAATACACCATTCATGGAGAAGGTAGGTCGTACGTACGCATGAACGTTGTTTTCGTTTCCTTATTGAATTGAATGAAACTAAATATATGACATAAATTTATATGTAAATAAATCCAGTATCATTATTATGTAATATATTTATTTATTATTCATTATATAAACTTTATAATCATTCATGTATGGTTAACATGGAGAATGAATCTCATCGCGCCGTGAAGACGGTAATCTGTATGTACGCACGAGGGATGATATCGTTCCCATAATTATTGAATACAATTGGAGTGGATGGTATAATATATCAGAATCATCATGAAATTATAATAACCATATATAGTTATTCTTTACCTGATTATACCCATCCATGTAAGGTGTTGGTGGAAAAATAGATTACACCACGGCGTGGAGACGGTATTCCGTACGTACGCACGAGTGGTGATTTCGTTTTCCGTAGGATGGATAGATGGTGAAATAGGGTTGTTTCATACTTATAATAACATATCAGTATACGAGTGATACTGATGTTATTACTTCATAATGAAACAACTAAAGAAGAAAAAGTATAATAAGAAATAAAGTTGAAAGAATCGGTAACAGATATTACCTCTTCTTTCGACACCCCTCTTTGAAACCTCCTCTTAGGGCACTAATATTGGTCTTTGAAGAAGACCATAACCTCTAGGATGTTTCTAAGGAAGTGTAGAAGAGAAATTTTCAGGGTTTGTCCGAGCATGAAGGCTCAATATGATTTAAGGAGAGGGAGGAGGTTCCCTTTTATAAGGGAGGAGAGGGGCACCTTTGGAAATATAAGAAAATATTAATTTATATTAAATCCCAACCCCAATTAAAAACATCCCAAATTACTCAAATCTGAAGATTAGATGAGATATGGTTGTAATATCATCAAACAATAAAATTTATACATGTTAGGTATTTATTTTAAATATTATCAACTTTATTTATCCTTATTTAATCAATTTAAATTTATTTGTGGTAATAACATTCTAAATTTTAAATTATTAAATATAATTACTTATTTTTTGTGAATTATCCATAATTGGATACTTTATAAAATTTTCAACCATATAAATTTAAATTTATAATTTTTAAATATTTTTGTGATTTTTAATCAATTTTATAATATGTCATTTTTATAAAATAACAATAGTGTCAATTTTGAAAATATTCATTTATTTGAATTTAAATAAACAATATACAGAAGATATGTTCAAAATAAATTATTTAATAGATTCATAACATTTCATATATATCATGAAAATTAGTGGAGAACATTAAATAGTTCATATAATATTTATTTTAATATTTTTAAAACCATTTATTTGATATTTCTCGAAATCCGTCGAGGTTATACATGGTCTTCTACTTGAAAATTTCTTTAATTGAAATCCACATCGTAAAATGAAATACCATAACTTAACTTTAAAAACTAAAGTATGAAAAGTAACGGTTACCCAAATTAACTAATCACTGGGTTTTCACATAGGAGAGCATAGGTGAAAATATGGATATGGAAGAGAAATCTAACCATAATGTTCTAATGGAGAGTGGTAGAGAACATGGCTATGAAAAATCCAACAATCACAAAGCCATAGATTTTTGATGATCTAAGGTACCATTTGATTCATCAGATATAAGGGTACTAAGACAACATTTTAGGTTTTCAAGATCATTTCCTTAATGTTGATGAATTAATAGAAATACTTACATGATTTTGGTAAAATCTCACTATTGTTCGTGAATTGAACAATTTCCACTTCATCTCTTAAAGAAATAATGTTGAATTTGTTTTTCGTGAAGTGTTAGCAGATCATGTGATAGAATGATGGGTCATTCCATCTGTTTCAAACAAAAGGTTAGAAAAAGTTAATAGTCTATCTTATGGTGAGATTAATCGCATATGGTTCAAAAAATGGACGTATACATTATCTATCATACCGCTTAAAATAAAACTAGTTTTCACTAACCAGGGACTTCCTGTAGGCCAGTGGAAGGTGATAATGTCCTATCACACTTCAATTGTGGGTTTGATGCCCACAGCCTTGTCTGACACAATGGGTTTTCGCCCATCCTGCAGGTTTTCCTTTTTCTAAAACGACATTATTAAAACATTCTAGAAGTAATATCGAAACAAAGTTATAGCCTTAAACAATACTAAAATATGTCCAATATAATTCATTCCAATAATTAGGCTTATCGAAAATACTTCTGTCCAAGCTCATAGTATAAAGAAAACAATTACTAGAAATGTCATCTTCCGAGAATGTGAATACCATCATTTATCCCCTATATATCATATTATATATCTTGTTGTTCAAATTAAAAACATGTGAATAACTTAATCATTTATTCTCTGGAAAAATGAATACCCATTGAACCTTAGTGAAAACATAAGTGGTGTCAAAAGTTAACTCTTTCCACATACCAAAACTTTAAAAGTCTATATACTCAAACCATGATATAACTATTTCATTATATCAATCATGAACTCATGAATACTATCAAACATTTCATTTTCTCCTTATCCCATCATTATGCGCATATCATCTTCTTTCCAAAAATATCTCAATCACTTTCCAGGGTTACCAGTACCATAAAATTATTGAAAACCACAATATACCAATACATAAATATTCCAATATTCCATGATACTATATATAAAATTATTTTGGAATCCCATTACATAAACACTTAATCGTTCCACCACATCATTATCATATTCAACATCTCCAATAGTGATCGCATGTGACTTCCCTTTGTCCTTTTCCTTAAGTGGTTGCTCATATCGATCATCATTAACCCTTGGATTAGAACATTGATTAGCATAATGCCCCATTTCATTTCACCTGAAGCATTGAAGTGTTGGTGGTGAGTTCTCTGTAGTCTTTTCATTATCATTAGTAACCCTTTTTCAATTACTTCGACACTCAGCTACTCGATGACCTTACGTTCCACACTTAAAACGTTTTCTAGTCCCTTTAAGATAATCTCCACCATGCTTTTTTCCACACATTGAGCATGAGGAAACATTCATCTTCTTTTCACCATTACTCTGAGATTTCTCCTTGAACACCAACATTCATTTCTTGTCAAAACCATGAGATAGATATGTAACACCAACTTCCATTTCTACCTTGATAGCACGACAAACAATTTCTTTATAGCTACTGAAGTCTCTTATAGCTAATTCCCTTCAAAGATTCGGTTTAAATCCACTAAAGAATCGATCAACTTTACATTCAGTTTGGATGATAAATCCAAATGCATACCTTGCAAGCCTTGTAAAATTCGCTTCGTATATACCAACAAATTCATCATCCTTTTGCTTTAGTTCAAGAAACTCCTTCTCCATGTTTGTTCAATTAATATGAGGGAAGTACTTAATGAAAAATAAGTTCTTGAACTCATCCCATTCCATGGACTCAATTTCATCTCTTGGCCTCGTATTCTTGATAATATTCCACCATTTATCAGCTTCACCTTCCAAACGATATACTGCTAAGATGACTTTATCATGTTCAGAACATTGAAGAACTAAAAATATCTTTTCAGGGGTACTGATCCATTTTTCAGCAACAAGTGGATCAGAAGACCCAATAAAAGAAGGTGGATGTTGCCTCATGAAGACTCAATAGAATATTGTTCCCTTCTTTGCTCATTTGGAAGTCCAGAATGATTCATAGCTTGTGTAAGTATAGCAATAAGATTTTTCACTCCATCTACCATTACATTTGTTTGTTCAGGAGGACAATCATTGCATTGTCCATTACATTGAGAAACACGGTTCCTTCGGGTTCCATCCATCGTCTAAAACCCAAAAAGAATAGTGTGAGAGGCAAAAATAATTCTAGGGAAAACAACATAATAAAGGGGGAGTACTTTAAATATCTAACATCTTAGGTTTAATTCTAAGATCGTTACCATAATTCTAGGATTATAACCTATACTTATACTTAACCTTAGGGACATCCATAGACATACCTTAGAAATATCTCTAGGGATCTCACTAAAGTTCTTGCGTCCTAGTTTCTAAAGGTTGACTAATCCTTTCCTCTGATACCAACTGTCGAGACCCAAATAATGACGTACATGGACATTAACTTACTTTTGTGGAATACTCAGTACATAACAAAAACAGACACACAACGACCATAATTGTAACATCTCAGGTAAATAATGAATAAAAAATTTTCATATTTATTAATATTTACGAATTAAATATTAATTTTACTTTAAAAGGGTTTCTATGTTCGATAGCGTACCAGATACGCAACAAAGAGTTTCATTGAAATCTTTCATTGCACACTAGTAATAAAATAATATTATTTTAAATCGTAGTTAACACATAGTCATTGTGTCGGTAGGAAAGGATAGAAATAAATAAAATATGATTATATATGTTTTTTAAATGTTTTTACTTTTATCTAATAAAACATAAAGGCTTAAAATATGGAAAGAATTCAATTTTAGGCGTATATGCCCTAGTTTTCAATAAAGGTTCACTTATTGACTTTTGATGTTGAACCATCATTAAATATAGTTTTTTAACTATTATACATTCTATTAGACCAAATAAAACTCTTCTTTAGAATCGTGACATAAAAATTTACTTTGTGTAAATTTTTGATATTTTTCCGATAAAGTTCACTTTTTAATGAAAAGTGTAAAATGTTGTATTTTAATTCAAAACAACTTTTTAATATAATTTATTTATATTATTAGATTATCATTTGAATTGGTATTAAAGATAAATTAGAATATATTTTTACCATTAAATCAAATAGTGGTCGTAGGAATTAATTTCACTTTGAAATCGGACTTAAACTAGTGTCAATATTTTGATACTTATTTTTCATAAAAACACGCTATGTGCTCTGACAGCGTGAATTAATTATTAAATTAATTAATGCAACTTATATGTTTGGAATTTTTTAAAATGGACTTCATTTTTGAATTCGGAATATCAAATATAGCTTAGGGTGAAGTTTTGGTATTTTTCTGAAAAACTTCAATTTTTGATGAATAGTGAAACCACTAAGTTGTACTTATAAAAACTGATTTTTTCATTTAAATGAAATTTACCACTTCTGTGTTTTTATTTTCAAAAATCCTACATACATGGTTGTCATTAAGAATTAAAATACGGTTCAATGGGATTAAAATAATTTTTTGGTGAATAGTAACTTATTAAGTTTTTAATCACGATTAGAGGTAATTAGTGTAGTTTAAGATAAAAATAATGTTTTAATAATATGAAATGACCTAGACACATGTCTTACCCTTATTTGATGTGTCATGGCCGACCAATAAATTCCATGGGTCAACTTGGGGGCCCCATATAGCCACTTTGGTAGGAAAATGACATTAATATCTTTTTATTTAATGTTAAAGTAAAAGTGACACAAACATGAGTTATTTTACTAAAACAGTTTTTACATGGGGTTATACAAGTCTGATTTTTGATTATAAATAGTCATTGGAAAGCTAAAAAGATTTCCTACATCATAGTATTTGTTTTATAATTTTTATACTATATATAAATTAAATTATTTATGACATCATGATGATGCTGCGATTACCTCATTAATAAAGGATTTAAATAAAATGAAATGATAATGTAAAATATATGAACTACACGTGTCCGAAACCTATTGGATGGGTGGATTTCGAACCCTTATCACCTTATCCTAGAAACACATAAATGTGGTACCATTAAAATCCAAAACTCATTCTAAAATAAAGTAACATTTCCTAACTTTCCAAGAGTGCCCCTCCTCTCCTCTTATAAAAGGCCCCCACATCTACCTCTTTAACTGCACTTCCAAAGCCTTTGGATCGGCCAACCCCTACCCATTATTTCTCTAAAAATCCATATATTACTCCCTAAAGCCTCACATTGGGCAGAAGTCTTCCCAAAGAAGCCATTGAGCTCAAATCTAAGAGAGTTACCCGATTTTAAGGTGATGTCTTCACTTGTGTTCTTTTGTTTTATTTTGCTTCTCCAACCCCCTAAACTCTTTTTATTCAGTTATTTTGTAACAAATCCAGTTTCTTCAATATACTAGGATGTTTTTATAAGAAGATTTCGAGCTACACTTACACACATTTACATCTAATGGTTAAATAACATACTGTTTTTGTGGTTGGAGAATTTCTGCCTCACGAAATGATGATTGTTCAATCTTCTTTTAAACACATTTAATGATGGCCATTAAGATGTCACTCTATTTATATATGATATATATTATATTTATTTTTCTCTTATTCTTCTGTATTTTTTATTTGTGGTATACCTTTATGGTTTCCATTGTGGGTAAACACAATAATTTCATTTTAGGAAGTGCGGACTACCGCCCCCTCAAAGTGATTTGTTTCGTTAATGCCATATGTGGGATGTATAAAGGATGGATTTAATGTTATTATATATGATGTTATAATGGAATTATAATATAACTCTATATCATTATTATTTCTTTCCATTAATGTATGATATTGAAATGAAAGTAGCGTTCATGCGTACATACGGCTTACCCTCTCCAAGAACGGTGCATTTCATTTCTTATCCCCAAATGTAATGTAATATTATAAGTACATTTATATAATGGATATATATGATGAATGATACATATAAATGATGAATATAATTCTGGAATTAAAATATACATACCTCTCATTTAGTTTTAATTCCATTAATATGACAAAGAAATGAAAGTAGCGTTCATGCGTACGTACGACTTACCGTCTCCATGAACGGTGCATTTCATTTCTTACCTCTAATTGATTATGTCATATTATAAATGAATGTATATGTTGGATATATATGATATATATGATATCCAAATCAGTAATGTCATTCTGGATATAAAGAACCTTTGACCACACGAACAACATGCAATTGTAAGAAGTCCACTTTCAACTCAAGAACCAAATATCGACAAAACAAACATTATTAACTTAAATGATTACATAATGTTTATAACATGGAAATAATTGATATAAAAGGAATAATGAACTTGATAAAGGTTCTTAAGAAAATATAAATTAACTCAATTTTATTATTCAGGACGTTAAAGAATGATCGATTCAAGTCAGACCCGAGGTAAGGGACTTCGTCTCAATCTCCTTTCATTGAGGCATATTTCGTTTTATACACAACTATCTTTTATATGGTGTATAAAACCCTTTGACTTTTACTTTTATACAAAAGGAATGTTTCTTTTAATGTAAGCGGTGACAATGACCTTTTCCGCCGCTGCGAGTATTATTTGGTCTTTGGCTTCCTCAACAAGCCGTAATGTTTTTAAAATAAAATAAATACCATATACTCTTTTATGTATTTTGGTATTGAAAATGGTTTTGATAAAAGATTCTATTATGTCAATATATTTAAATGATATATTGTGATTTAAATGTGGAAATGTTATCATTCCTCTATATTGGTTTTATGTTTTATGATTTTATATTGGTACTTGGACATTTGACGGGTTGTTACGTGATAAACCATATGACGGGTGGTGCCGTGAATACCAGGACGGGTGGTTACGTTATAACCTCCAATGAATTGGGTATGGAAGTCGTCCATATGGCTATTCCATTAAGTATGTATGGAAGTTGGCCGTATGGCTATTTCATTTAGTGATATGTGTGGAAGTCGACCGTATGGTTATTCCACTTAAGTATGTTTATGTCCCATGTTACCTTTATATGTTATGTGATCTTTTTATGGGTTTTATGGTAATCTTTTGGTTACAAAAGTTTAAGTAATGATCTTTTATTCAGTGAAGAGTTTTTACTACTTCATAAAGGTGAAAAGTATTACTTTGATAAAGTATACATGGTTTACTTGTTGTTTTGATAAAATAATAGTTTTCATTCTTTGTGTATCCCTTACTATGCTCTTTATGCTCACACCAAGTTTTTTTTTTTGAAATGTTTTTCACAGGACCTAATGTGGAATAGGATCAAGGATGGGATCAAGGGAAAGTAATTCTATATAAAACTGGGAACTAGACATGTTTCTTTTTAAGAGTTTTTTTTATTCTATGGAAACTTAGTAGAAGTGTCTACTTTGTAATCTTTTGAGATGTAGTAGTTATGTTCTAATTATCTAAAACACTAAACCTGAAAAGATCCTCAATTTGAATTATTCATTTAATTCAATATTAAGAGATGTTTAAGGTCGGGGCCTTATAGTTGGTATCAGATGTCGGTTTAGAAAACTTTAGGAGTTAGAAAATTGTTAAATTAAAGTTAATTTATGTTATGAATGAAATGATATAGCATTTAAAGATTACCATGTTGCATCATCTAAGATATTTCTGTGTTCAGAATGGTTTTCCGCAGAGGAAACAATGCAGCTATGTTGGGACGACAACAGGAGGAAGACAACCTTCCAAATCAGCAACCTGACATGGTTAGAATCGGAACTGAGCAGTTGGTTGTAGTAATGGCACAGTTGACTCAGGCTATAAATGGTGGTGGTATCCATGCACGAGATCAGCCATATCAACCGCAGTGGAACATGTCAGTGGTGGAACATTTCATGAGGCAACATCCCCCATCATTCAGAGGATCATCTGACCCTGTGAAAGCTGAAGGTTGGATTAAAGCACTGGAGAAGATTTTTGATGTCATGCGGTGTTCATAACATCAAACGGTTAGTCTTGCTATTTAGCGTTTTGAAGGTGAAGCTGATCAGTGGAGGTCGATGGTGAAAAATATCAGGGATTGTAATGAGATTGAGGATCTTCACTGGGACGAATTCAAAGGTATGTTTCTTGAGAAATATTTTCCTAAGGTGGTTCATCTTAGGATGGAAAAACAGTTTCTAGAATTGAGGTAGGAGGATGATTCAGTGGCTGCTTATGAAGCAAAGTTCACTCGATTGGAAAGGTATTCTCCAAACTTCATACGAGATATTAATAGTAAAATAAACTGTTTTTACTCAGGGTTAAAGCCAATGTATCGAAGGGCTTTAGCTTCTCGTGAGTTAAAAATTTATGAAAAACTTGTTCGATGTGCGGAGAAGGTGGAAATGGAGTTTACCAATGATCAGGTGTTCTATGACAAACAACAGAATAAGAGGTCCAGTTGGTAGGCAAAGGGGAAGAATTCATCAAAGAAGCAAGGAGGTAAGAAAACCAAATATCCATCCTGTGAGAAGTGTGGTAAAATGCATCCTGGAGAATGTTTATCCAAGTCTGGTAAGTACTTTCAGTGTGGTAAGTCTGGACATATTGCTCGTAACTATAAGGAAGATGATCAAGCAGGAAATGAAAAGCCAACGGTAAGATGTTTTAAGTGTAATGAAATGGTTCATTATGCAAATGAGTGTCTAACGAAGAACTCGACTGGGGGAAAGCGGCCAAACTACAAGCAGAATGGGGTGGTGAATTCCTTTACAACAACTTCAGTAGATGTTGGGTCATCAAATGAAGTGGTTTCAGGTACACTGTTTGTTTGTTCAGATTATACCAATGTGTTGTTTGATTCAGGGTCTACACTCTCTTTCATTTCTGAGAAGATTTCTAGTAAATTGGAAATTCCATCTCAAGATAAGAATCTTGAACGTATGGTAAAAACACCCAGAGGGAACATTGAGACAAAAAGGAATTATAAGAACCTTCCTATCCTTGTGTGTGGAAAGAATCTACCAGAAAACCCTATTGTTTTTCCTCTAGTAGAGTTTGATGTTATTTTGGGCATGGATTGGCTTTCTGTTTATCATGCTAAGATTGACTACAGAGCTAAAATGGTTTCATTTCAGAAAGATTTTTAGTTTGCGTACAAGAATGAACCCTTGATTTTGATAACATATCAGGAAGTTGAGAAACTAGTAAAAGATGGAAATTAATGTTACCTTGCACATATTGTTGAAAATGAAGGAACTGTTCAGATTAATGATGTGCCAAAGGTAAATGAGTATCTTGATGTTTTTTCTGATGAGTTTCCTGGTATTATTCATGATCGACAAGTTGAATTTACTGTTGACTTAGTTCCTGATTCTACGCCAATTTCAAAACCGCCTTATCGAAAGGCTCAAGTTGAACTTTTAGAGTTAAAGAAATAATTGCAGGAGTTATTAGATAAAGGTTTCATTCGTCCTAGAACTTCACCATGGGGTGCTCTTGTCTTGTTTGTTAAAAAGAAAGATGGCTCAATGAGACTTTACATTGATTATAGATCCTTGAATAATATTACTGTTAAGAACAAGTATCATTTGCCTCATATCGATGATTTGTTTGATCAGCTCCAGGGAGCTCAGTATTTTTCGAAGATTGACTTGAGGTCGGGGTACCATCAGTTGAGAGTAAAAGAAGCAGACGTTATGAAGACTACGTTCCATACTAGATATGGCCATTATGAATTTGTAGTAATTTCTTTTGGGTTAACCATTGCACCTGTTGTATTCATGGACCTTATGAATAGAATTTTCCATGAGTTCTTGGATAAGTTTTTGGTTGTTTTCATCGATGATATTTTGGTGTTTTCTAAAAGTAAAGAGGATCATGAAAGTCATTTAAGGGTTATCTTTCAAACCTTAAAAGAAAGGAAACTATATGGAATATTCAGCAAGTGTGATTTTTGGATACAACAAATTTCTTTCCTGGGTCACATTGTTTCAAAAGATGGCATAACTGTTGATCCTACTAAAACAAGAGTTGTTAAAGAATGGCCAAGACCAAAAAATGTAACCGAGATCCGTAGTTTTCTTGGTTTGGCATGTTACTACCGAAGGTTTGTTGAAAATTTTTCACAGTTATCTAGTCCAATGACTAAGCTAACTCATAAGGGTGTTAAGTTCATCCGGACAAAAGAATGTGATGATTCTTTTCAGGAGTTGAAAAGAAGATTGGTGAATTCTCCAGTTTTGGAACTTCCTTCCAGGAATGGTGAGTTTGTTATATACAGTGATGCTTCGTTGAAAGGAATTGGATGTGTCGTTATGCAGAATGATCAGGTAATTGATTATGCTTCACGTCAGTTGAAAACTCATGAGGTAAATTACCCTACACATGATTTGGAATTAGCTGCTTTTGTTTTTGCTTTAAAAATTTGGAGGCATCATTTGTATGGAGTTAAGTGTGAAATATATACTGATCACAAAATTTTAAAGTATATATTCACTCAGAAAGAATTTAACATGAGACAGAGGAGATGGTTGGAATTAATCAATGATTATGATTGTACAATTCACTACCATTCGGGAAAAGCAAATAAATTGGTTGATGATTTGAGTCGAAAAAGTAATGCTTCATTAACCAAGCTACGTTTGGAACGAGATCCTTTGGTTATTGGTTTGATGAACTTTGGCATAGAAGTTGTTGGTGCATGAAGTTCTTCTATTTTGTTTCAGATATCAGTGAGATCATCCCTATCAAACAGAATCAAGCAAGCACAGAAGCAAGGCAGTGAGTTGCAGAAAAGGGTAGAGCTGGTTCAGAAGGGTAAGTTTCCTGAATTCAACATTGATAATGATTGTGTGTTGAGGTTTGGGAAGAGATTATTTGTTCCTGGTGATTCACAGTTTAAGAATTAGTTGTTATGTGAGGCTCATAGTTCCCCATTTTTAGTTCATCCTGGTAGTACTAAGATCTACAGGGATCTGCGGGAGTATTACTGGTGGGATGGAATGAAAAGAGATATTGCTGATTTTACTGTGAAGTGTTTGACTTGTCCACAGATTAAAGCAGAGCGGCAGTTACCGAAAGGGATGCTTCAGCCTTTACCAGTGCCAGAGTGGAAATGGGAAAACATATCCATGGACTTTGTTGTGGGATTACCAAGGGCATCTCGAGGTAATAATGCAATCTGGGTTATTGTTAATCGCTTGACTAAATCTTCTCATTTCCTTGCTATACAAGATACCTTTTCACTAGATCAACATTCCCATTTGTATCTTAAAGAGATAGTCATGTTACATGGAGTTCCTCTCTCCATTGTGTCCGATCATGATCACAGGTTTACTTCTATCTTTTGGGAAGGCCTTCAGAAGTTGTTGGGTACTGAATTAAATTTTAGTACAGCTTTTCATCCTCAATCAGATGGGCAGTCAGAATGAACAATTCAGACCTTGGAGGATATGCTACGAGCTTTTTCGATGGATTATTAGGGAAGTTGGGAACAACATCTTTCTTTGGTTGAGTTTTCTTATAATAACAGTTTTCATTCCAGTATACAAATGGAACTATTTGAGGTATTATATGGGAAGCGGTGTCGAACTACAGCATTTCATGATGAAGTGGCTGAAAGGAATCTGATGGGACCAGAATTGGTAGAAGAGATGGCATAAAAAGTTCAGTTGATTCAGAAACACATGAGAACAGCTCAGAGCAGGTAGAAGAGTTATGCGGATAACCGGAGAAAGGATCTATATTTCGAGGTAGGTGATCATGTTTTTCTCAAGGTTTCTCCATGAAAAAGTGTGATGAGATTTGGTAAGAATGAAATTTGAGTGCAAGGTTCATTGGACCATATGAAATTCTGGAGAAAGTTGGATTAGTTTCTTACCGAGTGGCATTACCTCCAAGTTTATCTCAGGTACACAATTTTTTTCATGTTTCGATGTCGAGGAAGTATATGCCAGATCCATATCATGTTTTGAGTCCAGAGGTAGTTCAACTGGAGGAGAACCTATCTTCTGAAGAACAACCTGTCCATATTTTGACCGAAGAGAGCAAGTGTTGCGAAATAAGGTAATTCACCAGGTAAAGGTTTTGTGGAAAAACCATATTATTGAAGAGGCAACGTGGAAATCTGAAAATGCTATGAGGGATAAATACCCCCACTTATTTTGATAAGTGAATAAAATTGAGAGGAAGAAATCCCCAAAAGATGAGAAGGATGTAACATCCTAGGTAAATAATGAATAAAACATTTTCATATTTATTAATATTTACGAATTAAATATTAATTTTACTTTAAAAGGGTTGCTATGTTCGATAGCGTACCAGATACGCAACAAAGAGTTTCATTGAAATCTTTCGTTGCACACTAGTAATAAAATAATATTATTTTAATTGGTAGTTAACACATAGTTGTTGTGTTGGCGGGAATGGATATAAATAACTAAAATATGATTATATATGTTTTTTAAATGTTTTTACTTTTATCTAATAAAAGATAAAGGCTTAAAATACGGAAAGAATTCAATTTTAGGCGTATATGCCCTAGTTTTCACTAAAGGTTCACTTATCGCCTTTTGATGGCGAACCATCATTAAATATAGTTTTGTTCACTCTTATAAATTCTATTGGACCAAATAAAACTCTTCTTTAGAATCAGGACATCAAAATTTAATTTGTGTAAATTTTTTGTATTTTTCCGATAAAGTTCATTTTTTAATGAATAGTGTAAAATGTTGTATTTTAATTCAAAAACTCTTTTTAATCTAATTATTTATATGATTATATTATCTTTTGAATTGGTTTTAAAGTGAAATTAGAATATATTTTTACCATTAAATCCAATATTGGTCGTTGGAATTAATTTCACTTTTAAATCGGACTTAAACAAGTGTCAATCTTTTGATACTTATTGTTTCATAAAAACACGCAATTTGCTCTGACAGCAAGAATTTATTATTAAATTAATTAATTCAACTTATATGTTTGGAATTTTGTAAAATGGATCTCATTTTTTAATTCGGAATATCAAATATATCTTAGGGTGAAGTTTTGGTATTTTCTGAAAAACTTCAATTTTTGATGAATAGTGAAACCACTAAGTTGTACTTATAAAAACTGATTTTTTCGTTTAAATAAAATTTTACCACATCTGTGTTATGAATTTCAAAAATCTGACATACATGGTTGTCATTAAGAAGTAAAATGCGGTTCAATGGGATTAAAATAATTTTTTGGGGAATAATAACTTATTAAGTTTTTAATCACGATTAGAGGTAATTAGTGTAGTTTAAGGTAAAAATAATGTTTTAATAATATGAAATGACCTAGACACATGTCTTACCCTTATTGGATGTGTCGTGGAAGACCAAGAAAATCCATGGGTCAACTTGGGGACCCCATGGAGCCACTTTGGTAGGAAAATTACATTAATATCTTTTTATTTAATGTTAAAGTAAAAGTGACACAAACATGAGTTATTTTAATAAAAAAAAATTACATGGGGTTATACAAGTCAGATTTTTTGATTATAAATAGTAATTGGAAATCTAAAAAGATTTCCTACATCATAGTATTTTTATTATAATTTTTAGACTTTAAAAAAATTAAATTATTTATGACATCATGATGATGCAGTGATTGCCACATTAATAATGGATTTAAATAAAATGAAATGATAATGTAAACTCTATGAACTACACATGTCCAAAACCAATTTGATGGGTGGATTTCGAACACTTATCACCTTATCCTAGAAACACATCAATTTGGGACCATTAAAATCCGAAACTCATTCTAAAATAAAGTAACATTTCCTACTTTCCAAGAGTGCCCCTCCTCTCCTCTTATAAAAGGCACCCACCTCTACCTCTTTACCGACACTTCCAAAGCCTTTGGATCAGCCAACCCCTGCCCATTTTGTCTCTCCAAATCCTTATCTTACTCCCTGAAGCCTCACTTTGGGAATAAGTCTTCCCAAGGAAGCCTTTGATCTCAAATCTAAGAGAGTTACCCGATTTTAAGGTGATGTCTTTACTTGTGTTATTTGTTTTATTTTTCTTCTCCAACCCCCAAAACTCTTTTTATTCAGTTATTTTGTAACAACTACAGTATCTTCAATATACTAGGATGTTGTTATAATAATATTTCGAGCAACAGTTACACACATCTACATCTACTTGGCGAATTTCTGCCTCACAAAATGATGATTCTTCAATATTCTTTTAAACACCTTTAATGGTGGCCATTAAGATTTCAATCTATTTATATATGATATATATTATGTTTATGTTTCCCTTATGCTTTTTTATTTTTCATTTTTGGTATACCTTTATGGTTTCCATTGTGGGTAAACACGATAATTTCATTTTAGGAAGTGCGGACTACCGCCCCCTCAAAGTGATTTGATTCGTCAATGCCATATGTGGGATGTATAAAGGATGGATTTAAAGTTATTATATTTGATGTTATACTGGAATTATAATATACCTCTATATCATTATTATTTCTTTCCATTAAAGTATGAGATTGAAATGAATGTTGCTTTCATGCGTACGTATGGCTTACCGTCTCCATGAACGGTGCATTTCATTTCTTATCCCCAAATGTAATGTACTATTATAAGTACATGTATATAATGGATATATATGATGAATGACACATATAAATGATGAATATAATTTTGTAATTAAAATATACATACCTCTAATTTAGTTTTAATTCCATTAATATGACAAAGAAATGAAAGTAGCGTTCATGTGTACGTACGTCTTACCGTCTCCATGAACGGTGCATTTCATTTCTTACCTCTAAATGATTACATAATATTATAAATACATGTATTGGCTGGATATATATGATATATATGATATCCAAATCAGGAATTTCATTCTGGATATAAAAAACCTTTGACCACACGAACAACATGCAATTGTAAGAAGTCCACTTTCGGGTAAAGAACCAAATATCGACAAAACAAAAATTATTAACTTAAATGATTACATAATGTTTATAACATGGAAATAAGTGTTATAATAGGAATAATGAACTTGAAAACGGTTCTTAAGAAAATAGAAATTAACTCAAGTTTATTATTCAGGACGTTAAAGAACGATCGAGTCAAGTCAGACCCGAGGTAAGGGACTTCGTCTCAATCTCCTTTCATTGAGGCATATTTCGTTTTATACACAACTATATTTTATACGGTGTATAATCCCCTTTTACTTTTAATTTTATACAAAATGAGTGTTTCTTTTAACGTAAGCAGTGACAATGACCTTTTCCGCCGCCGCGAGTATTATTTGGTCTTTGGCTTCGTCAACAAGCCGTAATGTTTTTAAAATAAAATAAATACGATATACTCTTTTATGTATATTGGTATTGAAAATGGTTTTGATACAATATTCTATTATTTCAATATATTTAAATGATATATTGTGATTGAAATGTGGAAATTTTATCATTCTTTTATATTGGTTTTATGTTTTATGATTTTATATTGGTACTTGGACATTTGACAGGTGGTTACGTGATAAACCATATGACGGGTGGTGTCGTGAATACCAGGACGGGTGGTTATGTTATAACCTCCAATTCATTGGGTATGGAAGTCGGCCGTATGGTTATTCCATTATGTATGTTTGGAAGTTGGCCGTATGGCTATTCCACTTAGTGATATGTGTGGAAGTCGACCGTATGGTTATTCCACTTAAGTATATTTATGTCCCAAGTTACCTTTATATGTTATGTGATGTTTTTATGGGTTTTATGGTAATCATTTGGTTACAAAAGGGTAAGCAATGATCTTTTATTCAGTGAAGAGTTTTTTCTAATTCATAAAGGTGAAAAGTATTACTTTGATAAAGTATACATGGTTTACTTGTTGTTTTGATAAACTAACAGTTTTCATTCTTTGTGTATCCCTTACTGAGCTTTTTATGCTCACCCCAAGTTTTTTTGAAATGTTTTTCACAGGACCTAATGTGGAATAGTGTCAAGGATGGGATCAAGGGAAAGTCATGCTATATAAAACTGGGAACTAGACATGTTTCTTTTTAAGAGTTTTTTTTATTCTATGGAAACATAGTAGAAGTGTCTACTTTGTAATCTTTTGAGATGTAGTAGTTATGTTCTAATTATCTATAACTCTAACCCTGAAAAGATCCTCAATGTGGATTGTTCATTTAATTCAATATTAAGAGATGTTTAAGGTCGGGGCCTTATAATAATATTTTAGTGTCTTTGGAAACTCGGAACATAATCTTCTAATCGTTGTGAAAGATCTTCAACATCTCCATAAAAATATTCCCCTTTTGTTTTCTTACCTAAAACCATTCTTTATATCCTGGGGAAAAGAAAACATATAAAGGGTGAGCTCAAATGCTCGGTAAGGGTAAGCATAGAGAACATAAAACAATCCATAAACATTTGAATGGAAAAACTTGAACATAAAATCTAAACATCAAAACCTTGAGCAAAGACATAAATCATCGAAGTACGTAAGACATATATCATAAAGGAACATCAATCATGATAAAATAGCATGGGAATAAAACATGTAATTGTGGAAACCATTAAGCACATGATATGATTTCCATAGTAGCAAAGGCATTGCTGCCAAGACCATCTTAGTGGACAAAGTCCCTTTCTAAATCGAGTTCACTCCTCATTCCAGTCCTGTAACACTGATCCTGATTAACCTATCGTTCCAGCCATGTCTATCTCCTGAGATATAAATTTTAACCCAATTCATTGGAGGGAGATATTGGTCCCACACATCACATAATGAAATCATTATTACTTGTGCCAAAAAATAAACATACATCATTCATAATAACCCAACGAATAAAATGGGTTTCATAAACATCATCCCATAATCACATAATCCATATAAAAGAAATGGATATCATTTAATAATAAGGAAATTTAAACCATTTAAATCATAGATACATGATACTTGAAACATACACATATGAAATAATGTCATCTTAGATTAAAAATGATTTTGATAAAACATTTGAAATGGATTCTTGAAGAAAATATCCTCTCTTCTTCAAAATCATTCTCTTTTCACAAAATGTCATCCAAATTTAAATAAAAAGGATTTTTTTGAAAATAGACATGAAATCTTTTGGAGGAATCTTAATGAAAAAAATGCTTTATAAAACCGTAAAAATCAATTCAATCTATATAAGTTAAAAAAACATTATTCCTGTACTTTTTCCAGAAAAGTCAAAAAGTACCTCGTAAAAGGAAGATTCCCTACACACCTTGTAGTGAAAGTCAAAAATTGGTAAAAAGGAATTTATACATACATGAAAAAAAATTAATAATTTTATGAAATCATTTTGAGAACATATGGACGTGGATAATAAACATATCCACAGTAAATACTTACGAATAACAATCTCAGAGAAGAATGAGATTGGAATAATTATCCCTTACCTTATCTCTGATATGCTTCGTATGTATCCAAACCTCCTATATAATGATTTAAATAATGTCATTTACTTATTACATAATCATATTCATTGTTATGACATCATATATGGTTCACTTATGACTTTATATTACCCGTTCTTTTGTAAATTCCATGTTAACGAGAGTTTTGGTAAAATCGTTTCATTTGTCGTCCGTGTTTTGACTTGTAATTATTCATATGTTTACTTAGATCATGATTAATTAATTCCAGAATATAAAACATTATTTATATATAATATATATTTTTAATATACATATATATAATAGGTCGATAAATGGAAAGAAATACACCGTTCATGGAGAAGGTAGGACTTACGTACGCATGAACGCTGTTTTCGTTTCCTTATTGAATGGAATGAAACTAAATAGATGACATACATAAATATGTACATAAATCCAGTTGCATTGTTATGTCATATATTTAATTATAATTCATTATAAAAACTTATAATCATTCATGTATGGTTAACATGGAAGTGAATCTCAACGCGTCGTGGAGACGGTAATCCGTACGTACGCACGAGCGATGATATCATTCCCATAATTATTGAATAGAATTGGAGTGGATGGTATAATATATAAGAATCAGTATGATGTTATAATAACTATATATAGTTATTCTTTACACCATTATACGCATCCATGTAAGGTGTTGGTGGAAAAACAGATTACACCACGGCTTGGAGAAGGTATTCCATACGTACGCACGCGCAGTGATTTCGTTTTCCGTAGGATGGATAGATGGTGAAATTGGGTAGTTTCATATTTATAATAACATATCAGTATATGATTTATACGAATGTTATTACATCATAATGAAACATCTAAAGAAGATTAATTATAAGAATAAATAAAGTTGAAAGAATCGGTAACAGATATTACCTCTTCTTTCGACACGCCTCTTTGAATCCTCCTCTTAGGGCACTAAGATTGGTCTTTGAAGAAGAAAATAACCTCTAGAATATTTCTAGGGAAGTGGGGAAGATAAATTGTCAGTGTTTGGCCGATCTTGAATGCTCAATGTGGTGTAATGAGGAGAAAGAGGAGGTGCCCTTTTATAAGGGAGGAGACGGGCACCTTTGGAAATATAAGAAAATATTAATTTATATTAAATCCCAAACCCACTTAAAAACATCCAAAATGACTCAAATACGAATATTATATGATATAGGGTTGTAATATCATCAAATAATAAAATTTTTACATGTTAGGAATTTATTTTAAACATTATCAACTTGATTTATCCTTATTTAATCAGTCTATTTTTATTTGTGGTAATAACATTCTAAATTTTAAATTATTAAAAATAATTACTTATTTGTTCTGAATTGTCCATAATTGGATACTTTATAACACTTTAGACCATATAAATTTAAATTTTTAATTTTTAAATATATTTTTGGTTTTTATGCAATTTTATAATATGTTTTTTTATAAAATAACAATAGTGTCAATTTTGACATTATTCATTTATTTGAATTTAAATAAACAATATACAGAAGATATGTTCCAAATAAAATATTTAATAGATTAATAACATGTCATATATATCTATAAAATTAGTGGAGCACATTAAATAGTTCATATAATAATTATTTTATTATTTTTAAAACCATTTATTTGATATATCCCTTAATAAAATAATTTCAACATCACTATTATGTCACCTTTAATAATAATTATTTAATCTCTAAAAATTATAAATAAATTCATATGGTATATATAATTTTATGATATTTCTGGAGAGTATTCATGTTCGAAGTTTCATGAAGTTTATCACTAAATTAAAATTAATATACTTATAAGATTTAAGAGAGTGACATGTTGTCACTTTCATTGGTTTTAATAATAATTAAATTATTTTCCAGGAAACAAGTCCATAAAATGAATATATTCCGACCCTTTGGTGATATGGGTAAACCTTTTGTCATTTAATAGAATTTTGGTAGGTGTTAGGGTAATTTTATAATATTATATTTACACTTAATTACCAGATTTACCTTTAACTATAATAAATAAAATTTACCATAGTTACTATTCATGATGCCCGAAAATAAAATTTAGCTTATTAACATAATTTGGAACAACTGATTCCAAATATGGAATCCATTTTTCCAAATTCAATTCACAAAATTTTCAGAAATTAAATTAAAATTAATCCCGTTGTCAAAAGAAAACGGTTTTTTGTTTAAAACATTGCAAAAGATTGAATTGATTTAACCTACGAATTCAAGGTAAAATCAATGCTAAGGACATAAATTATATTAAATGGTAAAAATATATTCTATCTATACTTTAAAACCATTAAATATTATAATTTATCCATATAAATTATTATGATGAAAAAAGTTGTTTTTAATTAAAATATAGCGTGTTTTTACTATACATTAAAATATGAAAGTTATCAGGAAAATATCAAAACGTTATCCAATGTAAATTTTTATATCCTGATTAAAAAGAATATGTTTATTTTATAAAATTGAACATATAAACATGTAAAAAACTAGATTTAATGTGGGTGCTCCATCAAAAGGCGGCAAAACTGCATTTTTTGAAAAATACTTTTTTTACCCGAAAAATGTATTTTGTTCACATAAAATGATTTAGAAAATTTATAAAATGAATAATAATGTTATGAAATTCAAAATGTAGTAAATAATATTCATAACGGCTAGTCCATAATAATATTATAACAATATATCATCGTTTAGTGAAACCTGGTATTGCGTACAACACACGCTATCGAGGAAAGTCGTGATTGCGTGTAATGAAAGCCAAGTTAGGTTTGCATGTTGTGCAAGAATCCTTTGTTTTTTCTTTATAATAGAATCCAAACATTTTTTATTTATACATTGAATATATATATATATATACACACACTCAATGTTTCTTAGAATGACCATTATTCAACGAACTTGAAATTATGTGTAACACAATCTAAGAATAGTGTTGCGTATACTGCAAGCTAATACAGTGTTGCGTATAGCACAAGATAGTCTTGTGGTAGAATAAAACACATGAAATCAAATAAATTAAAAAGAATACTTATCATAAAATATCTGGTTGTAACATTCTACCCCCCTTAAAATGAGTTTCTCCCTCAAAATTCATCGGGGTTATACATGGTATTCTACATGAAAGTTTCTTTAATTGAAACCCACGTCGTAAAATGAAATACCAAAACATAAATTTAAAAACTAAAGTATGAAACGTAATAGTTATCCAAATTAACTAATCATTGGGTTTCCACATAGGAGAACATAGGTTAAAATATGGATATGGAAGAGAAATCTAACCATCATGTTCTGATGGAGAGTGGTAGAGAACATGGCTATGAAAAAGCCAACAATCACAAAGCCATAGATTTGTGATGATCTAAGGTACCATCTGATTCATCTGCTATAATGGTACTAGGACATCATTTTTGGTTTTCAAAATCATTTCCCTAAAGTTGATGAATTAAAAGAAATACTTACATTATTTTGGTATAATCACACTGTTGTTTGTGAATTTAACAATTTCCACTTAATCTCTTAAAGAAATGAAGTTGAATTTGTCATTCATGAAGTGTTAGTAGATCATGTGATAGAATTATGGGTCATTCCATCTATTTCAAAAAAAATGTTATCAAAAGTTATAAGTCTATCTTAGGGTGAGATTAATCGTATATGGTTCCAAAAATGGACTTATAAATTATTTATCATACCGCTTAAAAATAAAACTAGTTTCCACTAACCAGGGACTTCCTGTAGGCCAGTGGTAGGCGATAAAGTCCTATCACACTTCAGTTGTGGGTTTGATTCCCACATCCTTGTCTGATGCAATGGGTTGTCACCCGTCCTTCAGGTTGTCCTTTTTCTAAAACTACACTATTATAACATTCTAGAAATAATATCGAAAAAAAGTTCTAGCCTTAAACAATACTATAATATGTCCAACATAATTCATTCCAATTTTTAGGCTTATCTAAAATACTTCTCTCCATGCTCATCGTATAAAGAAAACAATTACTAGAAATGTCATCTGCTGAGCATGTGAATACCATCATTTATCCCCCATATATCATACGATATATCTTTTTGGTCAAATTAAAAACATTTGAATAACTTAATCATTTATTCTCTTGAAAAATGAATACCCATTGAACCTTAGTGAAAACATGAGTGCTGTCAAAAGTTAACTCTTTCTACATACCAAAACCCCAAAATTCTATATGCTCAAACCATGATATAACTATTTCCTTATATCAGTCATGAGCTCATGAATACTGTCAAACATTTCATTTTCTCCTTATCCCTTCATTATGAGCATATCATCTTCTTTCCAAAAATATATCAATCACTTTACATGGTTACCGGTACAATAAAAATATTGAAAACCACAATAGACCAATACATAAATATTCCAATATTCCACGATACTATATACAGAATTATTTTGGAATCCCATTACATAAACACTTAATCGTTCCACCACATCATTGTCATAGTCAACATCGCTAATAGTGATCGCATTTGACTTCCCTTTGTCCTTTGTCTTAAGTGGTTGCTCATGTTGATCATCATTAACCCTTAGATTAGGGCATTTAATAGAATAATGCCCCATTACATTGAACTTGAAGCATTGAAGTGTCGGTGGTGCGTTCTCTGCAATATTTTCTTTATCATTAGTAACCCTTTTTCCATTAATTCAACACTCAGCTGCTTGATGACCTATTTTTCCACACTTAAAACATTTATAGTCCCTTTAAGACAATCTCCACCATGGTTCTTTCCACACATTGAGCATAAGGAAACATCCATCTTCGTTTCACCATTATTATGATATTTCTCCATGAACTCAATCTTTCGTTTCTTGTAAAAACCATGAGATGGATATGTAACACCAACTTCCATTTCTACCTTGATTTCACAGTGAAAAATTTCTTCATAGATACTAAAGTCTCTTATAGGTAATGCCCTTTGAAGATTTGGTTTTAAGCCACTGAAGAATCGTTAAACTTTACTTTCAGGTTGGAGGATAAAGCCAGATGTATACCTTTCAAGCCTTGTAAAATTTGCTTCGTATATACCAACAGATTCATCATCCTTTTGATTTAGTTCAAGAAACTCATTCTCCATATTTGTCCGAAGAATACGAGGGATGTACTTGTTGAAAAGTTTTTTCTTTAACTCATCCCATTCCATGTACTCAAT
The DNA here is from genome assembly GCA_963277665.1 of Viscum album. Taxonomy (NCBI): domain Eukaryota; kingdom Viridiplantae; phylum Streptophyta; class Magnoliopsida; order Santalales; family Viscaceae; genus Viscum; species Viscum album. The sequence goes on from OY728123.1 coordinate 677,639,358, forward strand.
TTTATCTCTTGGCCTCGTATTCTTGATAAGATTCCACCATTAATTAGCTTCACCTTCCAAACAATATATTTCCAAGATGACTTTATGATGTTTAGAACATTGAAGAACTGAAAATATCTTTTTAGTGGTACTGATCCATTGTTCAGCAACATGTGGATCAGACGACTCAATGAAAGAAGATGGATGTTGCTTCATGAAGGACTCAATAGAATATGTTTCCCTTCTATGCTCATTTGGAACTCCAGAATGATTCATAGCTTGTGTAAGTATAGTAATAAGATTTTTCACTCCATCTCCCATAACATTTGATTGTTCAGGAGGACAATCATTGTATTGTCCATTAAATTTATCAACATAGTTCCTTCAAGTTCCAACCATCGTCTAAAACCCAAAAAGAATACTCTGAGATCCAAAAATCATGCTAGGGAAAACAACATAATAAAGGGGGAGTACTTTAAATATATAACATCTTAGGTTTAATTATAGGATCATTACCGTAATTCTAGGATTATAACCTATACTTATACTTAACCTTAGGGACATCCCTAGACATAACTTAGAAATATCTCTAGGGATCACACTAAAGTTCTTGCATCCTAGTTTCCAAAGGTTAACTAATCCTTTCCTCTAATACAAATAGTAGAGACCCAAATCTTGACATACATGGAAATTACATTAATTTTGCGAAATACTTAGTACATAACAAAAATAAACACACAAGGACTGTAATATTTTAGTGTCTTTGGAAACTCAGAACATAATCTTCTAATCGTGGTGAAAGATCGTCAACATCTCCATAAAAATATTCCCCTTTTGTTTTATTACCTAAAACCTTTCTTTATATCCTAGGGAAGAGAAAACATATAAAGGGTGAGATCAAATTCTCAGTAAGGGTAAGCATGGAAGTACGTAAGGAATATATCATAAAGGAACATCAATCATGATAAAATAGAATGGGAATAAAACATGTAATTGTAGAAACCATTAAGCACATGATAGTATTTCCATAGTAGCCAAGGCATTGCTTCCAAGACCATCTTAGTGGACAAAGTCCCTTTCTAAATCGAGTTAACTCCTCGTTCCAGTCCTGTAACACTAAACTAGATTAACTTACCATTCCAGCCATGTCTATCTCATGAGATATAAATCTTTACCCAATGTATTTGAGGGAGATATAGGTCCCACCCATCACATAATGAAATAATTCTTACTTGTGCCACAAAATAAACATACATCATTCATAATAACCCAACGAATAAAATGGGTTTCACAAACATCATCCCATCATCACATAATCCATATAAAAGAAATGTATATCATTTCATAATAAGAAATGTGAAACCATGAAAATCATAGGGACATGATACTTGAAACATACACATATGAAATAATGTCATCTTACATGAAAAATGGTTTTGATAAAACATTTGAAATGAATTCATTGAGGAAAATATCCTTTCTTCAAAATCATTCTATTTTCACAAAATGTAATGAAATTTTAAAAGAAAAGGATTTTGTTTAAAATAGTCATGAAATAATTTGGAGTAAGCTTCATGAAAATAAGGCATTATAAAACCATAAAAATCCTTTCATGTCGTATAAGTTAAAAAAACATTCTTCTCGTACTTTTGCCGGAAAAGTCAAAATGTACCTCGTAAAAGAATGATTCCTTGCACACCATGTAGTGAAAATAAAAAATGGGTAAAAAGGACTTTAAACATACATGAAAGAAAAGTAATCATTTTATGAGAACATTTTTAGAACATATTGAAGTGGATAATAAACATAACCCCAGTAAATACTTATGAATAACAATCCCGGATAAGAATGAGATTGGAATAATTATCCCTTACCTTATGTCTGATATGCTTCGTATATATCTGAACCTCCTGTATAATGATTTAAATAATGTCATTTACTTATTAAAGAATCATATTTATTGTTATGATATCATATATGGTTCACTTATGACTTTATATTACCCGTTCTTTTGTAAATTCCATGTTAAAGAGTGATTTGGTAAAATCGTTTCATTTGTCGTCAGTGTTTTGACTTATAATTATTCATATGATTACTTAGATCATGATTACATAATCCCAGAATATAAAAGATGATTTATATATAATATATATTCAGAATATACATATATATAATAGACCGATAAATGGAAAGAAATACACCGTTCATGGAGAAGGTAGGTCGTACGTACGCATGAACGTTGTTTTCGTTTCCTTATTGAATTGAATGAAACTAAATATATGACATAAATATATATGTACATAAATCCAGTAGAATTATTATGTCAGATATTTAATTATCATTCATTATATAAACTTTATAATCATTCATGTATGGTTAACATGGAGAATGAATCATATCGCATCGTGGAGACGGTAATCCGTACATACGCACGAGCGATGATATCATTCCCATAATTATCGAATAGAATTAGAGTGGATGGTATAATATATCAGAATCAGTATGATGTTATAATAACCATATATATTTATTCTTTAAACCATTATACCCATCCATGTAATGTGTTGGTGGAAAAAAAAATTACACCATGGCGTGGAGACGGTATTCCGTACGTACGCATGCACGGTGGTTTGGTTTTCCGTAGGATGGATAGATGGTGAAATAGGGTTGTTTCATAATTATAATAACATATAAGTATATTAGTGATACTGATTTTATTACATCATAATGAAACAACTAAAGAAAAATAAGTATAAGACAAAATAAAGTTGAAATAATTGGTAACAGATATTACATCTTCTTTCGACATGCCTCTTTGAAACATCCTCTTAGGGCACTATGATTGATCTTTTAAAAGACCATAACCTCTAGGATGTTTCTAGGGAAGTTTAGAATAGAAATTGGAAGGGGTTGGACGAGCTTGAATTCTCAATGTGGTGTAAGGAGGAGAGGGAAGAGGTGCCCTTTTATAAGGGAGGAGAGGGGAACCTTTGGAAATATAAGAAAATATTATTTTATATTAAATCCCAACCCCACTTAAAAACTTCCAAAATGACTCCAATCCGAAGTTTAGATGATATAGGGTTGTAATCTCATAAACCAATAAAATTTATACATGTTAAGAATTTATTTTAAACATTATCAACTTGATTTATCCTTATTTAATCAATTTAATTTTATTTGTGGTAATAACATTCTAAATTTTAAATTATTAAAAATAATTACGTATTTATTGTGAATTTTCCACAATTGGATACTTTATAACATTTAAGACCATATAAATTTAAATTTATAAATTTTAAATCTTTTTGTGATTTTTAAACAATTTTATAATGTGTTATTTGTATAAAATAACAATAGTGTCTATTTTGACACTATTCTTTTATTTCAATTTAAATAAACAATGTACAGAAGATATGTTCGAAATAAAATATTTAATAGATTAATAACATGTCATATATATCTATAAAATTAGTTTACCACATTAAACTGTACATATAATCTTTATTTTAATATTTTTAAAACAATTTATTTGATATTTCTCTTAATAAAATAATTTCAACATCACTATTATGTCACCTTTAATGATACTTATTTAATCCCTAAAAATTATAAATAAATTTATATGATGTAGATAACTTTATTATATTTCTGGAGACTATTCATTTTTGAAGTTTCATGATATTTATCACTAAATTAAAATTAATATACTTATAAGATTTATGATAGTGACATGTTGTCACTTTCTTTGGTTTTAATAATAATTAAATTATTTTCAAGGAAACAAGTCCATAAAATGAATCTATTCCCACCCATAGGTGATATGGGTCAACTTTTAGTCATCCAATAGTATTTTGGCAGGTGTTAGGATAATTTTATAATCTTATATTTACCCTTAATTACCTGATTTACCTTTATCCATAGTAAATAAAATTTACCGTAGTTACTATTCCTAATGCCAAAAAATAAAAAGTAGCTTATTAACATAATTTGAAACCGATGATTCAGAAGATGGAATTCAATACACAGAAGTTTCAGAAATTAAATTAATATTAATCCCATTGTCGAAAGTAACAGGTTTTTGTTTAAAACATTGCAAAAGATTGAATTGATTTAATCTACGAATTGAAGGTAAAATCAATGCTAATGACATAAATTATATTAAATGGTAAAAATATATTCTATTTATAATTTAAAACCATTAAATATTATAATTTAACCATATAAATTATTACGCTGAAAAAAGTTGTTTTTAATTAAAAAATAGCGTGTTTTTACTATTCATTAAAATATGAAAGTTATCAGAAAAATATCAAAACATTATCCAATGTTAATTTTTATATCCTGATTCAAAAGAAGAAGCTTATTTTGTAAAATTGAACTTATAAAAATGTCAAAAACTAGATTTAATGTGGGTGCGCCATCAAAAGGCGGGAAAACTATATTTTTTTTAATACTAATTTTACCAGAAAAATTTATTTTGTTCACATAAAATGTTTTAGAAAATTTATAAGATGAATAATGATGTTATAAAATTCAAAATGTAGTTAATAATATTCATAAATTCTAGTCCATAATAATTTTATAACAATATATCATCATTTAGTGAAACCTGGTATTGCGTACAACACACGCTATCAAGGAAGGTCGCGATTGCATGTAATGCAAGCCAAGTTAGGGTTGCATGTTGTGAAAGACTCCTTTGTTGTTTCGTGAAAAAAGAATCCAAACATTTTTCATTTATACATTGAATATATATATATATATATACACTCAATGTTGTGTATAATGACTATTATCCAACGAACTTGAAATTGTGTGTAACACAATCTAAGAATAGTGTTGTGTATACCTCAAGCTAATATAGTGTTGTGTATAGCACAAGATAGTCTTGTTGTAGCATTAAATACATGAAATCAAATAAATTAAAAAGAATACTTATCATAAAATATTGTGTTGTTACATTAGTTATTCTACTATTTTGATAATAAACTAAAAGGGTCCTTATCACTACATATGATCTTATAAAAACATCTCTAAAGCTACCCATTTATGAAATTGTTTAGATATTTCAGAACTACCTTCTGAAAAAATGACCTTCATCACTAACCTATTTATTAATCTTAGAAAATAGTCATTAAAAATTATGTTACCCTATAAATGTTAAATTTCATTATATGAAATAATAAAAAATATTAATTTCTAAAATAATTTATATATATTCAGTTCATACACTAATTAACTCCAAATTATCCTATACGACACCACTTGTAATGTTCTTATACTGAAGCTTCAGATTCCCATTTCTTAGTAAAATAATAAATGTATTTTTCCCCTATAATCACACACCCCTCTTAACATAATCAAGTAAAAAAGTACATTTTCAAATAGAACAATATATTCACCCAAGATATGTGTTTTTCTAAACCACTATGGATCAAAGAATTTGGATAAAATCTATATATTAATTGAAGATTATAAAAAAATGAATATTTAGTCACTTTGTAAATACATCCACTATTTTATATTGAGTTCCAAAAAACACTAAGTTTTCACTACACTGATCAATCAATTACTTTATAAAATGATGTTTGATTTCTCTATGTTTTATGTAAGAATGTTTTGTATCATCTTATTTATTAATTTAATATCACTATTATTTTATGTAATGAATTATCATTGGTTCCAATAACACATATACAATATCATATCATTTCCACTTTATCCACATCAATTATATAGAAGATTATATGACTGAAATGTAGTCCTACTCCACTGTGATCAAAGATATACTTTCTTGATTCTTACTATCCATTCAACCCAATTTATTACATTGAAAAATTATCCAAAACTCTTATATTTTTTATCAAAAATTATTCTCGCTTGGTCTAAATTTGTTTATTCATCCAAATATATATATTTTAATAATTTAAATATTAATCCATAAATCAATTTCCAATCAATGTACTTCATTATTCTCTCCACAGCTGAGAGAAAATATTTTTTTAAAATTATTTTTTTTAAATGTAAGAAAAAATATATCTAGTATTATTGATGTGAGAAAACATATACTACCTATAATTCATCTATACACAATTTAGTACACCACCTTTCAATCCTGAAGATTTTAATGTTTTTATCCAAAAAATTTCACAGTTTAAACGAGTTTATAGTTTTCAATTATAAAAATTAATAACTACCAATTTTTATAATTCACATATTAAATGAGTATTTTTCATTCTTTTTTATATAACTATATCCCAGGGAAGTATGTAAGTTCTCTAATTAGTAAAACAGATATTTTTGATTGCACTAGATTTGGAAACATTATAATAGAATTGTTATTTATATAACCAAAGATGATATCATCCAAGTTCATAATCACCATAATCCACTATTCAATTGATATTTTAACATAATGGCAGTTATCAACCCATATAAATTTAAATTCTAGATTTCTCATATATCTGTTAATCCATTTGTACTATGAATGGGGTGTGTTCTTCTGGAAATATAATTCTTTCATCAATTGAAAATATTTTTAATCATCATATGGAATAAGAATTACTAATTAATCTCAAACACCAGTTATAAATTTCATATGGATATCAATTTATAATACATTAAGATTACGTTTAATGGATAATACCAAAAAGGTTCAAATTGATTAAATTTTTTGACTAACGAAAATTTTTCCTTAATGATAAATCATTTAATATGAACATACCCTTCATATAACAGCCTTGAATTATTCTATATCACACTTCTATGTTCATCAATATTATTTTTTAAAAAAAAAAACTTTTTACTAATCTCAATGTGATGTTCTATTCCTTTCACAAACTATCTTGTCTCCTTTTTAAAAAAAATAATGTCATTCTACAGTAATTGATTTTACTGATGACTCGAAATTTTTATAGAGCTCAAATTTAATTTTTTCCACTAATCATATTTGGGAAGTATGATTTGTATTTATAATTATATGGGTTTAAATGGAGTTTATTTACCTCCAATAATGATTCTCAATTTTAAATCCAACTCTTCTCATTATTTTTTGATCCATTTTGTCCTCCTTTGAAACAGATTTATTTCTCTAATTTTAATTCATGATTAACTTAATTCTAGTGTTTTTTTACTTCTCTAAAAATCTCATCACCGTGTTTCTATTCATAAAATATTTCTTGAAATATATGATTTCAAGTACATTCTTTACCTTCATTCCCAAATACATTTTAATAACTAATTTATATAATTTTACTAATACTTTTGTTGAAACATTTAGTGGCATCACTTTTAGATGAGTTTCCGAAAAATATTCCACCATCCACTATATCCCCATCATTACCATAATTTCCTTCCTTATTATTGATGAAAAAATTACACTTGAAAACACAAATATTATTTAAGTAATGTTTCCTTCCATTATACATTTCATATGGCATCATTTCTTATCCTATGATAATAAATGATTGATTATGGGTGTACATGACAACATTCACTACATCCTTAAAGTAATGGAATGCTATTTTGATCTCAATTAGCTAATTTATATGCATATTATTGACTATACAATATTTAATTTCCAAAAAATATATTCTATTGAGGATTCCTTATTGAAGTATTCTCATGAATTATAACTCAATTGTCTAGACAATTTTACACATTAATCAATCTATATATAGTTCCATTAAAAAATCATAGAATATTTATGATTCTTTATTTTTCATTGTCCACTCTTATTTAGAATATTTTGATATAGTCTATCACTCTCTTATTTGTCTAACAGAATGTGTTGTATCACCACATTCTATAGTCATCAACACGTAAGAAGAAATATTTTTATCCTCAAGTTCCATCATGACTAACTAGACATCATATTTAATTGTGGACCAAATAGTAAATATTTTATTCATTAATAAAATTTAAAAAATTGAGTTTTCTATCCATATTTCCCATCAAGAATAAATCTCAAGTATTTTCTATAATCCCCTTCAAATCATGGCTATCCCTTACTTCTATAAGTTTGATGTTTTTCCTATCCTTTACTAATGGATGTTACAATGACTCTAATGAAAAAAATTATTTTCCTCTTCAACTATTAATGGATTTGTATTCCCCGTATTGTACACCTATCTAAAATTTCCATTTTTATCTATAGATTCGTTATATTGTATTTAACCTTTCCCCTCAATGAAAACCCATCATGATTGAATGTAACATCGAATAACAAGTCAAATAATCAAATAACTAATCATCCATATCCATTATCTGTTATTAAAATATAAACTTACATTTCCTACACTAGAATGTAAGTGAATTGTAAAACATTATAAAGATAAAGTGAGAAATCAATATTCTTTTTTATATCTAAACTATAGATAACAATGTCAATATTTTAATGTTCAATAAGTATGTATGTATGGAATTATAAGGGTAATGAACTAAACTAAATATCTGAGTGTAAAAATTTAATAATGTAAGAAACAAGGATATGCATTCAGAAATAAAATGATGTGGTAGTTTGAAGATTATTAGTAAACCCTTTGAATATATTTCCTGTTAAAAAGTGAATTGTGTTATTTGGAACATTTCTTATATTAAGATAATCTTCAATGAAATGGATTAATATATTTTCATAATTTTTTATATCCTTTGATCAATTTACAACTTAGTGGAGAGTAAAAATTAGAGATAGTACATATATGAAAGAGTTTTTGGCCATCAATAAACTCTTACAATCGAAATACTAGTGATAAATTTCATCTTCCTTCAAAAAAATAAAATATAAAATTTTGAAAATGATTAAATATTTTTTATAATGTTTTAATAATTTTGATATAATATTGTAGATGCCAAAAAATGATCAAGGCCTAACGAGATTATTTTGTGGATAAAGCGAAGAAGGAGTTCAACCAGATGATCAATTCTGGGAGGACCGGGAGGGCAGTGCGTAAAACCTAAGACTTCTGTGAAAAAAACATCTCTCATACATGGTAAACCATGGGATACAAGGGATTTTTCCATTTTGGGATGGAAAAGTACGTGCCTCCGATGTCGGGCACGGAAAATTATGCACCCCCAACCCTGAGCGCTGAATCATGCGCGCTACAGACCCCTGGCGCTGAATCTTGCTCAACCCTAACCCAGGTGTGCAATATATTGCATGGGATGACCTCTGCATGGAATCAAAGACCCCGAGCACATATAAATAGATGTTTTCCCCTTAATCTTCTGACTACTAAAGAATCAGAACCATCTCATCTACAGTAAAATCCCCTCTCCTGTGCGAAAAAGATGGATTTTTTGTATGAGATTTTTCGCGATAGGTCTCCCCGAGGTCCGCCATCACACATGACCACTGAGGTTTAAAACTCCCCCAAATCCCTTTAAGATTCAATACTTCTGTGCAATCTATTCCCCTAGTATGCAATCTATTCCCCTATACACAATCTATTCCCCTTGCATGTAAAACTTCAACAGGTTGTTTTGTGCAATAGTTCAGACATGTGTTCCAAATATTGTGCACAATCCCTTCAATTTACAAGAAAAACCTCGCCTACCCTTTTCATGAAAAACTCTCCAATTCACACCAATTATGCAGAAACCTCTCCAATTTCATGCACACCGGATCTCTTCTGCGCAACTGTTCCAATTGCGTGCCAATTGAACAAAAACCTCCCAAATTGCGCGCAATCCGCCAGGACACATCACCCCGGTCTTTTCCGTGCATTTGGTCCATTTTCTTGCAAACCTCCCTCTTTGTGCGTACCTTCTCACACATATTCGATTTCCCTCATACAGACATCATCTTCGGGCACATCTTATTTCCAAGTCATCAAAAACACACACCCTTATCTCGTACAGCCCTCTAGGCTCGCACGAAGTAACTTCAATGTCCCTTTGCTGGCTCTTTCCATTACACTGCTTCACCTCATGCTTCTTTGAATATGAACACTAACGGCTATTGCTTCTTCGCACAGCCACACTAATGTGGATCCCTCAATGGATCACTCCATAACACCTTCACACCACGAAATTTCTGATTCCTTTCTCCCCTCAAGGGTGGGTGGTTATCATTTATGTAAGTCCTAGGGGTGCGGAGTGCACCCACCTCGTCCATGTTGCAGGACATTAAACTGCCAAGAACCATCGTCCTCAGCACATGATGTTAGACTATGGCATTTCCCTGTGTCTTGCATGTGGGGTGCCTGGTCTCAAACATTCTCTACACCCACTGGTCTCCACAAGAGTGAGATCATTCCTCACATGTAATGAAATCCTCTTTATTAGAACAACATTTGTTGGTGGGGAAAGGTCAACCACCCTGGTGTAAGCCCCTATCTTTTCTTGCAAGAGGTAACATCCATGCTCCTCCTCTATTCATGGGTGCCAAATACCTCTCCTGTTGGGATTTTTCACCACCCTGACCTATGTCCTGGAGTAAGTCCCAATCCCCATCACCTCGGGATGCTAACCGCACATAAACCCCAGTTTCCTCTTTTGGCCGCTAACCACGTGTAATCCCCCCATTACACTTCCCACGGACGCACCTTCCATGATGTGATCATTAGGTCTTTTTGCCTCTTGTTTCTCACCCCGAGCATGACTCACACGGGCTTAGAGCAACCATAAACCATGATATACTCTCTAGGCCACCATAGAGTGTATTCCACAAACCCCTTATGAACTATTAGGTCTTTAATCCTTTCCAAGGAAAGATACGTAGAAAGCTTCCCTGAGGTTCAAGCCCAACACTCATTGGTCCCGACCATCTTCACATCGGTTCACCAAACCTATCACGAACTATATATACATTTATCCTTGCTTATGCAAGGTTTGTAGGAAACCTCTCTGAGGGTCAATCCCAATAACCATTGGTTCCGACCCCCTTCGCGTCGGACAACCTTCGTCTCACATGATGTTCAACTTCATGCCCCATTTTCATCAGGCATGATGTCAAATTGAATCCCCCATCTAGCGGTAAGCCATTGTGGCCCCATCCAATGGTAAGTTGTTGTTACCCCATCTGGCGGTAAGCCCTTGTGACCCCATCTGGCGGTAAGTCGTTGTGGCCCCATCCAGTGGTAAGCCGTTGTGACCCCATTCGGCAGTAAGCCATTGTCACCCCATCCAGTAGTAAGCTGTTGTAAGACCATGTCAATGGTAAGTCTTTATTAATCCAAGTCCATTTGTAAGTCGATGTTTTTTCTTCTATTGGGACACATATCGTTGGCCCGTCCTAGTGGTGCCAGACCAGCTCTTAGGCCGCTAATCACTTCTATGAACTTCCATGTCATTGGGTCGTTGTCATTCGCACACACCCCAATTTCATGCCCCAACCTGGTGGTTCCACTTCCTTTAGGTCCCATATATACGGGTTTCCTTCTTAGGTTTCCCATAGCTTTATGAACTATGCATACATTGATTCCCTTCCACTGGGATACGTAGGAAGACTCTTCAAGGCCTAAGACCGACATCACCATAATCCTCAAGTAGACTCCATCTCATTCTCTATCCCCTTCATTTAACCATCCATCATCCATCCTAATTCTTATCTAGGCCACCAAATCCCAGTGATATCCTACAAATTCACTACCTAGCAATAGTGTTTCCCCCAGGGGTCATGCCCATCTGATCCACTCTATTCAGTGTTCCGATCAGTGTGATCCGTCTCTGGTAGACGTTAAACCTGCTGCATACCCTTTGTTAAACATGGGAAGCTGGGGAAAACCTCAAATACTTGCCTACAGCATATAATTCCATTCATCTGATGTGGGATTCCTCAGTCTTTTTTCTCTCAAGAAGCCCTATAATAAGGGGAATATATGGAGAAACACTAGTGTTCCAATGTCCATACACGCCAGTGATGTCCAACATGACCATTCCTCAACCGAAGGTTACTGCCCTAACCATACCCCTTGAATTCCCCGACAGAAGAAGCGCAATTAACTGGTGTCCATGAAGTTATAGCACTGAGAAGAGTTTTAGGAACAACATCTTTTGTCTATAAGGGATTCCAATACTAGGTGATGAGTTCTGAGGAGGAATCTGTGGAAGTAATTACTAACATCCCATCATCCCATTTTTATTAAGGAGAAAATGTCCCTGAACAAGGAATGGCTGTCACCCACCATTGGAAAGAGGGAATATGTGGAAACAAACACTACCACCATCCTCGAACAGACAGACACATGTGCCCCGGTGGAATCATCAGAAACAGGAATGGTGAACCCGACGTGAATTTCAACCCCTCAATTTGGATATTAGTAGCATTCAAGACATCAGTGGATTAGCATGTCACCAGATCCAGATATCCGGTGCCGGGTACCACCAAGAAAATAACAGGTCGGGCATAAAATTCACCATAAGTTGGGGGAAGCCAAAACGTTGTACATCCCTATCTGTGATGTGGTCAGTGTGGATCCATCTTACCATACATGGAAGATATAATGGAGTTAGGGAACTAGTCATCGATTCCTTTACATTCAGCACTAATGGGTTAATCTCCATGCTTTTTATGAACAAAGCTGATGTAGGAATTCGATCACCGCCCTTCCATCGATGCAGGGGCAGGGGAAATGCCAACGTGGCAGTCCTGTGTGGCTCCGCTGCTTTGGAGACAATCTCCACGCCTACAAATACTAGGCACCCAAGCCCAATATCCCCATCTGAATTCATTCAGTAGAGAGTGATCAACGACCTCATACGCCGGTACAAGGAGGAGGGGATTGTCCTGACATAGGATATGGCCCACCAAGATCTAGAGGCATCCGCTCCTCATCCTCACCACCACCCCCAAGGTCCGCACAGGAAGCCGCTACTCCCCACTCCAACTTACAATTGTTTCAGGATCCTCTCCCTGGAACACATCGATGACTCTCTCCCATACGCTGAAGAGGTAGGAATGTTTGGGCTAGCTCGATTCAGATCCTATTTCTGGGGCTCCCAAGGAGGGCTCCCACTAGACAGCGCCAGTGCCACCATCCTATCACTTGAATCGAGGAGTAGGTAATCCATGCGCCTACACCGTTGGCCCCAGCCTAGTTGACCCGATGCCAGCATCGAGCATAGGCCGAGGAGGATACTCGCAAAGGGGAATCAACTTCTGAAACTACTATGGATCGGGCCACTGATGATTTATATCATCAACCCCTTGTGTATGATGAGAAGGGGAACATGTATACTTGGCCTATATTGAGGCCCCAACCACCCCATGGGTAGGCTGGGGTGACTCTCTTAGTCGTCGGTGCAGGTAGTGGCCGCTTCCAGTATGGTGACCCTCCTCGTACCACCACCATGGAGAACGCTGGTCTTACACACTTCAATGATTGGCATAGTGGACCACCTCATTCTACCCTCATTCCAAATGAGGGACCTCCCCACAATGGCGACAATCAGTATGAAAGACTCTCACAAGATCATTACATTGGGTATGGAGTCATTCCTCCTTAAACATACCATCGGGGTGGGGACGTCTCACACCCGGTCAATCTATAGCATGGGGGGCCTCCCCATGTCCTCACAATAGCTGGAGAAGGTCCTCATAAATTCAGAAATCATAGGGGTGAAATCCACCTTTGCTTCACCATCACCCAACACGGAGGTCCTACCAGTGTTCAGCTAGGCTAGTATGAGGACCTTCCTCGCACTGATGTCGCTAGGGGAAACTAGCATGGAGGTCCTACCCATGATACTATAGGATCGAGCAGAGGGACTACTTGATCCAGAAATTCCCATGGAGGTCTTCCCCATGTCCCCTTTGATATCAGTCCTTATGCTCATTGTACCCCGGCTTACTCAGGCGTAAGTCCTCTCCCCCCCAACACCGGTACGGCCGAAGGTCCTCCTCTTGCTGAAAATCAACCCTATCCGGAAGAACCATCTTGGGGAAGGAGGGTGGGTCATCGCCACCATAAAAAAGAAAACTGATAAGATTCAGACTAAGATCAATTGTGCTTGCTTCTCAGATTTCAAAACCGAATATGACTCAGTGATGAAACCCTCGCCTAGATCCCCTGTGTCAAGGGTCGGGGCAGTAACAAGGTGCATCAACCTAATAATCCAAAAATTTGAGGTCCATTGATTCCCCCCCCCCCTCCTCAGGTATATCCAGGAGGACAAAAATTTGGAAACACCACAGGTTACAGTTGCACGATCGCCTCATTCATCACCAGAAGCACTCTCTACCTCGACTAGAGATCACAGAGAGCTATTCTAGAGACCAATGGTGGATGAGAAAAAACATGGTTCACCATCTGTAGCCATTTTCCCCATGCGAGAAACTATGTTTGTCATCCCATCTTACCGCAAATTCATGTCTAAGTCACTAAACTCTTCAAAGGATAGCTCGAGTTGTGGTGGTTTGTTAGCTCGCTCGGCATATTCTCCACCTGCAAGCCTACCATCCCAATAGTCTGCTTCGGTACCGGTACACATTCCCTAACCAACTCTAGTTGATGAGTGGGGAAATGAAGGTCCAATCCTTGAATTTGAGCCAAGGATCTTATGGGATATCATTGCGGGAGACCACTTATCTGAAATGTTTTGGCCAGTTGCAGCACCAAATTTTTGTGCATCGTAATCCCTCACCCAATAGGTTGTCAAGTGTTTACGTCAAACACTCCAGGATACTAATTTCCATCTTCTTCATCAATGAGTGTCTTACCCTATGATCCAAGAATATTTCCAGGACATTGGAAAACAATGTTGTTTGGTTTATTAGGTTGCGCTCCCTATGGTCCAGCACCCTTAGTCACCAGGTCGTCGTAGGGCCCTCCAATAACGGTGCGTTCAGAGTTTTAGGGTACTCTATAGGATAATAAAAGATGCTTCTCCCCACATACAGATCTGTAACTAGGGGTAGTATGCTACCCTCCATTCAATCCTATCCAGTGACAACCTGATTTTCCATGTGACATAGAAGATATGCCTCCAGGCAGCGTCGCAGTTTACACAGCCGACCATCCAGAGGGTGAGAACGATGTAGAGCTTCTTGGAGAGGACCTACACCCTTGAGGGAGTTTCACACATCTAGGATCCATTAGGAAGGATTACTCATCAACCGAAGAATCTACTGGGTCATCCCGTGCCCAATGAGGCACTAGTCCTCAACTGGAATTCTAACAAGGGCACGAAACCCCCAGGAGCCGCCAATCCCTCTAACCCATCTGGCTCAGTGAAAAAGGTGGAATATGACCCCAAAAAGGCTGTGTTGCATCAGGAACTCACCAAACAGAATATGGTGGTTGACGACCTCTTTTCTGAATGTGCTGCGAAGCGATGGCCCGACTACGGTGATCATATGCCTAGACAGTAGGGTCAGGCCCAACTTCCCCTGGTGAATTGCCTTCAGGTGACCCTGACTTTCTTGCCCATGCAGACAAGGTTGAGGCTGGAACTTATGGAAAGAGGGCGCACTATGTCTTCCCCAATCCTCCAGAATGGCATGACAATCCTCAAGACGCATCTCATATTCACCCAATTTCCACAAAGTTCATTTTAACAGTTTCTCCACGAGCCATTGGGCCACCTTATCATGTTGAGGAACCCTCCAAAACACTGACAGTCAGGGATCCCTATCAAGATAGGAACCCTACCCAAATGATCCAATAAAGGAACTCATTTCCCATATCAATCCATTATAGATGCGACATGTGGAACTCCCGCCCGATCAGAAGCCTTATCCGGCATTGGTGGATGATATGCCAGCACCCCCGGGTTTCGGGAATCCCACATTTCCCCCTTAAACGGGACGGGTGACCCACCACAGCACCAAGCCCAATTAATTTCAAGGTGTGTCCCCATGTTGGGAACTTTAACATAGCAGGAAGCCGCCATGTTCTGATGTTTCATACAGACATTGGAAGGGCCTATGTTTGTCTGGTACAGCCATCTCCCCATCGGATTAGTAGTCCACTTGGAAGACCTTTGTAGGAAATTTCTCTTCCAGTTTAGTTCCCCCATGTGGAATATGAGTATCTAGGACTTCTTCAAGTGAAGGAATAGGACTTATGAGTGCATTTCTGACTTTTTATCCCGGTGGAAAGGACTCACATATTCCCTTGAAATGCCACTGACTTAGGAGAAATTGCTGATGATGTGTGTAGGGAATGTGAAGACAGATCTATTCCCCTCTCTAATCACCCAAAACTATCCCAGGGGATTCCGATAATTCTATGATAAGGCCCAGCGCCTAGAGGAAGCCTTACAGCAGGCTAAACAGGTACGTCCATTGCTTCATGTGATCCCCACGAAAAGAGACACCAGATCCCAGCCCGTTGTAGTGGCCCAAATAGAGGCCCCTATGTGACTAGATTTTTTAGCAGTGGAGCCATCTCTATAGCCATGAAAAGGCCCTCAACCTCTGGAATAGCCTTCGGCCCGGCAGAACCCACCTCAAAATTGGTAGGTTCCCCCACACAATGTGTCTTCACCGCCCAGGCGAGAGATCTAAGCTCCACATCCTTGACAGGCTCCTCCAGCTACTCATCTGGGTCAATCTCCAAGGGATCCCTTTCCAAACAGGAGAAAATGGACCTACTCGTTCAATGAGGCACGAGCTCCCAGCTACTTCCTCAATGCCTTGGATTAGGGGATTCTACATTTTCTTAAGTGCATAAGGCCAGAAGAGGCAAAACTCACTAATCGCCCTAATTACTGCCCTTATCACCAGATCCGGGGTCACACTCTCAAGCAGCGCTATGCATTCAAAGAATGGATTCAAGACCAGGTAGATAACAACATAGTCTATTTAGGCCCAGCTCTGGCACATGTGGCATGCGTATTCGTGAGGCCAAACAACAGTTGCGACAGTGAGGGTGAGTGGCTTCAGGCTTCCAGTCATGGTTCCCAGAAGTATGAAGGCTAGATTGCTCGTACAACAGTCGCATGTGCCCATGGTGTCATCCGCACATTCCTGAATCTGCCAGAGCCTTCAGAAGCTACAGCCACTACATCTACATCGTCGGCTCAGCCGTCCTCTTCCCATGAGAGAAAACACCAATGACTTAAGGGAATGCTAAGCCCCCTGCTGATGCCATCATCATCCCATACTCTCAAAGACATCATGTCCCCAGAGATGGTGATCCCTCCCAGAATCTATCTAGTAGTGGCCAACATTTCAAGTGGAGGTAGAGGGTATGTCTATGCTAACACTAAGAGAGATGGTAAATCCCTACATGATTCCTGAGGATGGGGAGCACCAGGTGGATCCTCCAAACATCCCCACCCGTCGTCAGTGTGGACGAAGCCGTTTCTATATGGGCCATTGGAGTGCCTTAGTCAGCACATCTAGCCTGGCTGTGCATGCTACTGAAACTAGAAAATAGGCTCAGCATAGAGCTCAACATGTGAATCCTTCTCATCTGGTGTCATTAGGCCCGACTTCGTCGTCGTTCATGTTGTTGGATCATGAAATGCCACTTCAATAATGTCAGGACCTTCCACAACCTACTACAGGACAATTTCAGTCATCTATCCCTCATTTTGTAGCCACTCCGCAAGCTTCAACTAGTGAGCTGCAGAATATTCCTAGTACCAGTCAGTCGACGGTCCCGTCGTCAGGACCCACTATACGTCCTCTCATAGAGCGACCTCCTGTAAGTAGAAGTTCACACCTAGAATGGATGTAAGATGTTCTTAAGAATATTGCTAGTATTTTAGGAAGGATCCCCATCCTTGAGGCCCTTCAGCTGTCGACAGATATTCATGAATCCCTCGCTGAGGCTTTATGAATCCCCCCCCCCCAGTTTGAGATTGAAGTTGTAGCTTCAGAAGACTTTCATGCTGAGGTAGTCTAGAATGCTAAATTCCAAGCCATTATCTCATTCTCAGGATTAGATGAAGGCCCTCCCATACAAGGGAACATTATCCCATTGTACATCACCAGCTAGTTCATTGGCGTGGAGATTCATCACTATCTTGTCAACATGGTATTTGGAATTAACCTAATCCCAACTCAGACACTGCAAAAACTAGGGTTGTCTGAAGATGATTTGAGTCCCTCTGACATAATAATCCAAGGTTGTGACAAGAAAAAATAGAGATCGGTCAACAAGATCCGCTTGAAGACCCAGTTTTCTGGCCAATTTTCCAGCACTAAATTTATTGTAGTCTCTGAGGACACTACCTAAAATGCATTGATGGGAAGCCCAGGGCTCCACCTACATGTGGTAGTTCCCTCATCATATCACCAGTGCCTTAAGTACTCCCTTAATGCTCAGGTGGGAATTCTTTAAGGTGATTTATATCCCTTTTCCACTTGTGAAGCCCGCTACCTGGATGATGACTACTACAAGAGCAAGGACAGGAAGATTTAGTCTAATGAGGTCAATCATGTCGTGGTTGTGACAGACCCGTGGAAAGATCTAGATGATGCCTACTTCTTTCCAATCCACTGATTGGAGGATATGACCCTGGACATGGGATAATGCTTTGTTGTTTCTGTGATGAGGGGAGAACACATTCCTAGGGCTAAGCGATGACGGAAGATGACCTCGTACTCCAATAAAAATCAGGATCACGTTATCCCAGATCCTCCTACTCCCATAAGATATTGGTATGTCCGCCCCATGGCAACGACAATATGTCTTACTGGCTTGTTCCTTCGGTCTGGAATTAAACAGCACAAGTCAACTCACCACTATTGCTTCGATATCATCAAGCATGGCATCTTGGGCCAAAGTCTAGATGGGATCAGGTCGAAAACCTTCATCAATATGGTTGCGGAAACACATGAGTCCTCCAATGCAGTGTACACTGCCGCTCAGGCCGGTACCAGCCTTCCATCGGGATCTGCCAACTCAGATGCAATTCCTCCCACCGAGTACCCCTTCTATATAATTGGAGAAGAATATTTAGAGGATGCTCCTACTGCCTTTGAAGTGGGTGTCTCTGCCATAGTCGACGAGTTGGTACAGGTGAACCTCAGTAGCAAGGCAGACCCAAGAACCACATTGATCAGTGTCGCCATGCCCCTCAAGGAGCAACAACAGTATATAGACATCCTAAAACAAAACCATGATTTATTCACCTAGAGTTATGACAAGATACCAGGACAAGATCCTCAGGTTTACATCCACCTCCTTGGTCTCTCATCAAATCATTGCGGGTTCAAGCAGCCTCCCAGAATGATGCACCCTTCTCATGGTTCCATGGTTGAGGCAGAAGTTTACAATCTCATCAATGCCAATTTTGTTAAGGAGGACCAGTACCCAAAATTGATATCGAATATTGTGCAAGTAAGGAAGAAAAATGGACAGATTAGGGTCGGTATCGACTTCTGGAATCTCAACTGTCACTGTCTGAAGGATGATTTACCGTTCTTGTGATAGAATTGTTGATTGACGCTACAGCTAGATTCCAAGCCATCTTATTCATGGATGGGTAATCCAGGTATAACTAGATCCCAATGGCCCCCATGGACGAGGATTTCATAGCCTTCTGGTCACCACAAGGTACACTCTATTACCATGTCATGCCCTTTGGATTAAAGAATGCAGGTGCCACATACCAGCGGTCTATGCATATCATATTTAAGCCAATCCACATAATGTTTTTGGAATACTATGTGGACGATCTGGTGGTCAAATTTTTCCAACATCAAGACTATATCAAATACCTTGAGAAAGTGTTTGGCTTTCTCCGCACCCATCACCTGAAGATGAACCCATTGAAGTGTTCCTTCGGTATCACCTCTAGAATGTTTCTCGACATTTTTGTTAGAGATAGGGGCATTGAGATTGAACCAGAGAAGATCAAGGACATTATCCAGATGTCTCCTCTGAGAAATATATAGAAACATTGATTATTCCAAGTACACATATCCAACATATCTTGATTAGTCATGAATTTGGCTGGAAAGTGTAAGCCCTTTTCTCAGCTCATGATAAAAGGAACCATCTATGAGTGAGATGAAGAGTGTAAAACTTATTTTGAGGAGAACAAGATGTATTTTCTCCAGCCACTGGTCTTAATGCCACCCGTCTTTGGAAATCCATTGGTATTTTATGTGATTTCCCTAGAGAAGTCTCTCGACACCCTTCTGGCCCAAATGAATAACGAGGGAACAGAGAATAGCCTCTACTACCTCATCTGCATCCTCCTTGATATGGAGACTAGATACTCTCCCATAAAAAAGTGATGCCTTGCTTTGGTATTAGTAGTACATAAATTGCAAAATTTCCTTACAGCAACACGAGGTATATTTAGGGTCTCGAGTAGATCCACTGAAGTACATCCTAAACCGACCCATGCTGATGGGCCGACTAGCTCAGTGGGTGGTCTTCCTCTAGCAGTTCAATATCAGGTTTTTCCCTCAAAATGCTATTAAGGGGAAAGTGCTAGATGAGTTCATTACTACCCATCTAGTTCCTACAGACGAGTCCCTGGACCTCAATTTCCATGATGAAGTTATTATCTCGGTGGATCATGACATACCATGCTTGAAAATGCACTTCAATGGTGCTTCTCACAGCCCCCCCCCCCAACAGAAGTCTCATTGATCCCAAACTAAACAGAAGTCTCAATGATCCCAATCTAAACAGAGTAGGCCTGGGTATCGTCTTCATTACCCCAGCGCACGCCATTATGCCTTATTCATTCCTATTGTCAGAAGAGTGCACCTTCAATGAGGCAGAGAATCAGGATCTCATCACTATCCTCGAGCTAGCCCTTGAGATTAATGTGCCCCATTTTCTTGTGAAAGGGGACTCTAAACTAGTCATCAAGAAGATCAATAGTGACTACATCATCAGAAACCCGGAGCTCGTACCTTTGTTGGAATTCACTCTCCAACTAATGGCCTAGTTCCCATCTCATCCAGACATTACACATGTCCCCCAATCATGGAATGGTCGAGCAGATGCCCAAGCCAGCCTGGTTTCATCACTCACGGAGGTCGAGGAGGATGATCTCATTATACACATGGAACATCAGAGAGTCATTTCTCCTGTCACCCCATATGATGACGACACCCTGTAGGTGATCCACCGAACCACCAAAGCCTCCACGTCAGGAACCCCAGGTCCCTTGGATGTAGTGATTGAAGTGACTTATGTATAGAGAGCCCCCCTTGTTGAGTATCTCCGGAATGGTAATCTCCCTGCAGATCAGGCCAAGTACAAGAGAATCTAAGGTCGTTCTTTGCAGTTCACCCTTCAGGATGGCCCTGGCCATGAGCAGATCCTCTAAAAGAACGTTTTTGAGGGGGTTATCCTCAGTTTCATTAAAGGAGTTGATATTTCTCAGGTCATGTAAGAGGTTCACACCGGTTCCTTCAGGGTAAATCAGACCGGGCTGAAACTATCCCACCAGATCCAGATATTGGGGTAGTTTTGGCCCTCTATGATCCATGACAACGTTATGTTCTCCAAGATATGACACACATGACAAATTCTTCCTAACTTTATGCATCGGCTTCTAGAACCTCTCCACTCCACCAAGTACTCTTGTCCATTTTTGATAAGGGGACTTGATGTCGGGGGACCATATCCACCTGTAATAGCTCACTAGTGAAAATTCATCCTAACTGATAAAGATTTCTTATCCATGTGGGTAGAGGAAATCCCACTCATGGAGGTCAAGGAATACTCCATTATTGACTTTTTGATCTCCAACATCATCTATAGATTTGGAGTCCCTCCCACTGTCCTCACTGATAATGGTACAAACTTCCAAGTAGATGAGCTAGTGAAAATGTACGCTAAGTACAACATTTGTTCCAACCATACCTCCCACTATCATGCGCAAGCCAATAAATAGATCGAGACGTTCAACAAAACCCTCTCTAAAATTCTACAGAAAATGGTTGGCTTGAATAAGACGTGTTGGCCGGACAAGCTCTCCAATGCCCATTGGGCTTACCGAACGACGAGTCGCAATTCCATCTCGGTGACCCCATATTCTGTGGAATACAGAACAGAGGTCTTCCTGTCCAATGAGATTCAATTTTTCTCACTGGCACAACCGTATATGGTTAGGAAGCAATGGATAAATTAGCTGAAATCTGTCTAGACGAGTTGGAAGCACTTGACGATAACAAGCTTTGAGCCCCGCACAATCTGGAAGGGTATGAGAACAAGATAGCCAGAGATTCAACAAGAAATTTAGCCTCCACTACTTATTTCAAGGAGACTTGGTATTGGCCTTGAGTGAACCAATGATACCTAGCATGAAACCACCCAATTTGGATCCCAAATGGGAAGGACCTTACATCATTCAAAACGTTTACTCCAATGGTGCATACTTATTGGTTACAATGAATGGTGAGCTTATAACTCCTCCCACCAATTCCATGTACCTCAAGAAATACTTTTCTTGATCCAAATGGTCTTGCATGACCTTAAACTATACGGTCCTACATGACCTTAAACTGTACGGTCCTGTACGACCCCAAACTGCGTGATGGTCCCACACGAACCTAAACTGTATTATGGTCCTGCATGACGTTAAACCGTACGATCCAACATGACCTTAAACTGTGCGTCATTATATAAGACGTTAAACTGCATCTCTAGAACTACATATGGCATGATTCCCATCTTCATGAGATATGAAGGAATGCTCAGCTGCCTCATCTTGAGTCCATCCCCAGTTTCCTCTTTAACTATCCCTTCTTGGGAATAGTTCTTTTAGAGGATATCAGATGGCGTCTTGTAGGATTATTTGGCCCCACCCATGTCAGGGTTACAATGATTTCCCCATGATTCCTCCTTCATTGTTATAATCCTCCCATGTCCTTACTGTACAATGCTAAACTGCATGGCCCTTTCAAAACTACGTGTGGCTTATTTCCCATCCTGATGGGATATGTAGGACCACCCAAACAATTCATCTGTAGGCCCAACCCTAAACTTCAGGTCCTCCCATTGGGACGAAACACATGGTGTGGTGTGGTCTTTTTCCCTCATTCATGGCAAGTTCATCATGATTGTATCATGTATCCATCTCCCCTGAAGATCTCTATCTATTCTACTGAATAACTTTATTTGCAATTGTACGGGCACATGTATGCTCCACCCAACCCATCATTTGGGTTCCCATTATCTTTCACTTTCAAAGGAGCCCCCAAAAGATAAGGATACTTAGCCTAAGAGATCTCATATCATTTCGGGCCAATGTCCTCAAGGGTTTTACACAACAAATTGATACGAGTTCCACGTTGTAAATATGGTCATCGGTCGATGCTCATTTGTTTTTCTCATTTCAGGTCACACGATATAGATTCTTTGTTTCAAATCTGGTCAATGGCTATCCTTTTTCATTGTCACCACCCCCATATGTCCCAAAAAATGATTGTAGTGGTTCATTCTGCCCCACTGTCTCACGAAATGTTGGTCTTCTTCGAGCGGTAGTGTAATTCCAGCTATCAGACTCTTATGTGACGGGGAGATCCTAGTCCTACACTTTGATTCCCACACCGAGCATTGCTCATGTGGGATTAAGAGATATGAAGGCAATGCCCGCATGAGAGGTCATATGGCTACAGATGGCCGGGACGCCCATCCACAGGTCCTTCGACCCCTTTTCCCCCTTGGTCCAAGATCTATTTTCGGATTGTGTGGTACGGTATGGACTCACGTCCTCATTCTCATAGGGCTATGTCTCCACACCACATGTATCCCCTTCAGATATCCCTACCTTCATTTATCATCCATCCCTCATGAAAAGGCCCTTCCATGATTTTTAAGTCCCATAATTTGGGATTCCATCACCTTCTATATCCAAAAAGGCCCCTGAATGGCATGGATGTTCGGCCCAAGGGCTCTCCTACCATTATGGGCTAATGACCTCGAGGATTGCGAGTGACAAGTTGATACAAGTCATGTGTTGTGAATATGGTCAATGGTAGATGGTCAATTTTTATCCCCCCTTTTGGTCACAGAAGGGTGGATATTGTGTTGTGAACCTGGTCAACAGTTGTCCTCTATCATCGTTTGCACTTTGTAGTCTTCCATTGGCACTATGATTCACCCTCTTTGTCCCATGAATATGACATTAAACTAGTCATATATGGTCCAAGTTCTATGACCCTAAACTAGGATCACATTTATCCTCACACCAAGACGTTAAACTGTAAGCTGGCTGTGACATTCTCTCCAAGGCCTGGCCGGAGGCCCCTCGGCCTTTTTGAGCCCCTGGCCCAAGTTCTCACTTAGTGTTGTACGATGTAGTGTGGGATTATGTCCTCATTCATGGTCGGTTATTCGTCATGCCATACACACCCCACATTAGGGTATCTTGCCCTTATTTTCCTCATCCTTTCTCAGAGAATTACATATGGCTTGATTCCCTTCCTCATGGGATACGTAGGAATACCCACACATTTCGTCTTCGGGTCCAACCCCATCTCTTAGAAACCTCCCTATCATTTTAGCCCCTTTTCCCACATTCTTCTAGAAGGGGGGTATATGGTATGGTGTGGGCGTATTTTCTAATTCATGTCAGGTTTATAACAACTATGCCACATACCTCTCTCTCTCCTGATCATCATTCTATCCCTTTCCACACTCTCATCTCTTTGAGTTGGCTACCCTTAAGTCAGGTCCCTCTGGCCCCTTTGGTGATTCACCCATTGGCCCATGAGTACTCTGTTCTAGAACCTGGAGTGTCATATTATATCTGGACATGATGTCACCCACATTTTAGGGTTTGTGTTCCTCTTTATTTGGGCTTCTCTTATCTTTCATGTCTGAAGGGACCCCCAAATGGCATGAATGTTAGGCCCAAGGGCTCTCCTACCATTGCAGGGCATCATCCTCAAAGGGTTTCAGACAAAAAATTGATATAAGTCCCATGTTGCGAATATGGTCAGAGGTAGTTGCTCATTTGTTGTTCCAATATATGGTGACACGATATGGATGTTGTACTTCGAACATGGTCAATAGTTATCCTCCATCATCAAACCAACCCCTTCAAGCCTTAAATTTTGGTCACAAAATTAACATTATTTTCCACCCCATCATGTCCAAATGGAATTTTGACACTCCTGGCACTGTCCCTTAGTGCGCATTTGCACGTTAGGTGGACAAAGCTATGGTAAGGCATCATTCGGGGCTCCACAACAACTTCCCATTGGCGTGCATTCCAGGTATTGAAAAAACCTATTCCGCCCTTGTTTCCCACACTGAGTTTAACTCACCTGGGCTTAGGGATCTGATTGAAGTCAATATTTACTTGGAAGGATTCCACTTCTCCTTGGTCTGAGCTCTAGGACCTTAAACTAATATCTCTTTTAGAACTACCTACGGGTTGATTCCTAGTCCCTTGGGATACGTAGGAACACACAGACATCTCGTCTTCAGGTCCAGCTCAACTGGGGGCTAGTCTCTCCTCTACCATATCCTCTAACCTTTTCTAGACCCTTGACTTGAGGTTACCTCTTTAGAATCACACATGGTATGATATGGACCTCATCCTCATTCACGTTGAGTATGCTTTATCACACCATGCACATTCCCTCTGAAACCTCATCTCTCATGTATATGTATGATCTATATGACTTTAAACTATGATTCATAGTCCCACATGACTTTAAACTATTATGTCTATACCGCATGACATTACAATTCATGGTTGTTCTCATCACGTTACCCTAAACTGTGACATTATCTTCTTGGATGCACGCTGAAAAACGGAACTGCACCGTGATATCCTCACTCTAGGGGACATCAAGTTTGATATCAGTCACACACAATACCATTTTTCAACACCTACGTAGGGATTTATTCTTGTGGTGATGCCTGGACTCTCTATCCTAAGTCCATCACTCCACAAAAAAAAACAACAACACTCATTCATCCTAAAGGAATAACAATATCTACCAAATGTAGCATCTTTTGGTGCAAGGGCCAGACGAGCACAACCTTATTATCTCTAGCACTAGTATCTTACTATTCCATCCCATGAACTACATGTGGCTTGATTCTCATCCTCATGGGATACGTTGGAAAGCTCGTGCACCATGCCTTGGGCCCAACCTAACTTTCGTTTTCGATCCCTCAACCTAAAACCTCCCCAAGTAACAAATGGTGATATGGACTCCAGGTCCTCATTCACTTCGGGGCACATAATTACCTCACCATGTGTTCCCCGCGTTCCCTACAATTTATGGTCCTAGATCTAAGACTATAAACTAAGACCACTCTACAACCTTTCTACAAGATGTTAAACTTCACAACATCTTCCAGAACATTGTACAGTTAATTCCCATCCCCATGGGATATGTAGGAATGCCCAAACATATTGTCTTTAGGTCCATCCCTAGGAATCTAAAATCATGTCCTCAATTTTTTGGCCTCTTGCCTCGAACCCTTTTGGGAACATGTGGTGTGGTGAGTACCTCATGGGATCTCATTCATGTAGCATTTTTCAAAAGTTGTGCCATGTGTCCCCCATGTCTTTTCCCAAAATGGTCTGAGTTCTAAGACCCTAAACTAAGATCTTCATATGGGAACTATGCGTTGGGTTTGGCTACTTCGCTACCCTACACCAAGTTTATTAAATCAATCCCCCTTAATGGCTCATCATAAGACCATTAAGCTGGAAGCGTGCGATCTTAGTACCCTTGTTCTTGGAGGGGGACTCAACTCCCTCTATATGATACATCTTATTATCGTAATCAAAAGCATTGTGGTAGTGACCGAAGTGTTTATTTTTAACATGGACATTCATTCATTCCATGTCCAAGATTCCTAAGCCCGTTATTTGGATCCTCATCCTCTTCCACGTCTGAGAGGACACCCCTTGTGGCCTGGTCTCATGCCACACTATCTTAACTACCGTCTTGGGCCAACATCCCTGAGAACCTTGGACGAAATTTGTGATTGGTCCCGTGTTTCGAACATGTTCAGTGGTTGATCCTCATTTGTCTGTCCCCATTCAAGGATGAAAACATATAGATGTTGTTTTTCGAACACAATCAACAATTATCCCCTATCGTCATGCCACCAGCATTGTGGTCCAGATCTCAAGAATCATGATTCACATATTTCCACTTTCTTATTTTCTTGTGGAATTCCAACATACCTGACTTTACTCTTCCATGCATCTAGGTACGTTATATATGCGGGTCAACATCATTGGTATGTCGTTCACCTAGTGTCCCATCACCCCAAACATGTACATTCATGTGTCCGAAAAGTCCCATCACTACTTCTTGTTTCCCATATCGAGCATGACTCGCGTGGGCTTAGTAGTTCTGGTAGGACGTGTACAAAAGGATCCTTGTCATGCATGCCTTCCTTCATCCCGCATGACGTTAAACTGCACCCACAGAACTATGTGAGTCCTGATTCTCATCCTAATGGTGTACATATGAATGCCCGACTGCTTTGCTTTGGGCCCATCCTAGTTTTCACTTTTGGTCCCTCAACCTAAAGAACTTCCTCTGGGGATACACGGTGTGGCGCATACTCTTTATGTCCTCATTCACATCGGGTTTATAGCTACCGCACCGAATACTCCCTTCTAGGGATCTTACCTTTCTTCTTCCATCTTTACTGTATGAAGTTAAACTATTTGTTTATAAACTTCATGAGAAGGTATGATCCTTGATCAGACCAATGCACCCCCCTAATGTGTTTCCACCATGGTGATATGATTTCTAGGGTATTGGACCCCATTCGAAAAACCCAAAACTCATCCTTCCACGATTTACATTCCCTCTATTATGACCCTCAAAATCATCCACATCTAAAAGCCCCCCCTAACAATTTGGATGCTCGACCTATGGCTTGCCTACTATCCTAGGTTAACATTTCAAAAGACTAATGGATGACATTTCGAGTCAGGCCCGATGTTCTAAATATGGTCACCAGTCGGCCCTCATTTGTTATTACCATTCCAGGATAACACAATAAGGATAATATGTTTCTAACAATGTAAAAAATCATCCTTTATTGTCACACCACCCTCACAATGTTCTGAACATTTTCCATCATGATTCACACATTTTGTTCCCCTACGTTCGGATTAAGTCGAACACCCCTGGCGTTACTCCGCTCGTGCACTAGAGAACATGGGAAAGATGGTGCGTCGATCGCTCTGAGGTCCTCATCCTCTAGTTGGGCCTCATCCGTTTCTTTTCAGAAATCCAGGTTGGTTGGTCAGATCTAAGATGCACGTATCTTGATTGGAACTCATGCCTTCTGAAGAAGTAATAGTGCGAGCATCCCTTGTTTTTCACATCGGGAATGACCCACATGAGCTTAGGAATCGGTTGGTATTTATTTCAGGATTGTGGTTGGAATTCATTAAACCAAAAAACATGTAAACAATATATTCATATATGCAGTTCATAACAGGCGGCAGTAAATAGAAACAAGTTTATGAGTTCTACCAAGATAAGACTCATAATGATCAACGTTTTAGATGGATCGCTCCAATGTTTCCAACTTCTGGTTCGCAGTCTCCATCATCACTATCTATCCCCTCATAACCCTCTCTTCATCAGTGGCCACGGAGTGCAGCTCATTGGCCCTATCCTATTATCGCGCCTATTCAGCTTGAAGTTCATCCATTTGGTGACTCTCTTCCACTATCTACTCTTGGGCGTCTGCCTACTGGGCCCTCAATTGAATGAAGAACTCAGAACAATTTGTTAAAAATACCCCCTTTCTTTCATTTTCCCCTAAATGTGTCAGACCTCCTACTCCCCCTTTTGGAATTCCTGTGTATTCCTTGAATATGTCTGGTATTGGGTAATGTCATAGCATTTGTTGTCCCCCTGTATCTTCTCTGCCATGTAGTCATAGATTGTTAGATGAAGGCGGTGGGCATCAACCCTCCCCCTAGTATAGAGGAAGCACAACCAGGTGCGGAGTGATCCCATCCGCTTCATCCATTATGATTGTGGAAGACTGAGGGAGTGTTTGATGCACTTCCACCCCTTACGCCACATCATCTGGATTCCTTGAGATACTTCTCAATCATAGTCATCCGTCTCTTCAGGATCTGTAGGTCGATAGTCAGGAAAAGTAGCCAAGAGATCAGCTGCAGGGTGTTCTTCTAGTAATCTTGATAGATTAATCTCCTCAACATATGGGAGGGATTCCTCTCTCACCTCAGCCATGGTTTCTTCACCCCTACCAAAATCGATCCTTTCTCCGACATTGACATATCCAATATCCATAGCTTCTTACTCATCATGTTCTTGGGCCAGCTAGGCTTGAGGAGTGGGTCCAGTGTGGGTTGATGTGCTCGCCGCTAAGGCATCTATCGATGGTCGGGATTCAGCGGCATGACGAGCCTCCAAGGCTGTGATTACTGCATAAATAATGAACACACTGATCGGCTAATCTCTCAGAAGATAAATATCGATGTCTATGTGATAAACTTACAAAATCCCAAAGCACCGGCAACTGTTGTTCTAGTTGCAACAAGTGCTATCATTGTAGGGGATACCTCAAAACTGGTTAGCTTAATGATGGGAATCAGATCCCCACCTCATTCCATTGGAACCTCGTCCCCCCTTTGGATGGAGCTTCTTAGTCGGTGCCAATATGCACCTAAATGGGATAAAGAAATCTGATTGAGGATTATGTAAAAAAGGAGTGGGGATGATGGATATTGTCTGATGCATACCTCAAGTAGCTCAGTTATGTCCGCATCAGAGCCAACAATCTCACCACTCTCTCAAAGACTCCCTTGGTGGGCCGTCCCTTGAGACCCCCACCTCCAAACTCATTAGAAAGTTCCCCCATTTATTCTCCTTGTCCTTCACCCTCTCTTCTCTATCATCCTCTTCTGATTCACATTCCTCCGGCTCTTCGTAGCTATCTTCATCCTCAGATGACATCTTTTCTGGATCATTCTCCTGGTCGAGCATTACCTTCACCCGGAGAGGTGGTTCCTAACTCTGACCCTGCTGGCATGCATACACGTCCATGGCTATCATTTATGTGTGCCGATGATGGTAGTTCACCCTGTCATCAATCCGAATGAGTCTGACCTCTGGTAGCTAGATTCCATATCGTACTATCTTTTTCCATAGAACTTCAGTGCCTATCAACTACTGTAGGGTCAACCAGGCCGACCACAGCACGGGGTAGATTTCATCATCGGAAGGTTGAGTTAGGTGCCTTATCTACATCCCTGGAAGCTCCTTGATTGCTCTTCAAGGATGTTTGTGAGCCCCTATTCCACCAGATGTCAAATTCACAACCACACCATGCGACATTCCCACTACTTTTGCCTCGGCGTACCCTGGAACAGTTGTCCGGCTTTCCCCAGACCTTTCCTCCCCAATGGCTCCTTTTATTCTCGCTCGCTACCTAGGTTATACACTGGAAACGTTGAGCTATCATAATCTCTTCCACATGATCTCTTTAGGGTATGTCGCAGCCCAATGTTCGGCGTATATTAATGAAAGTCCAACATCCATTCTGGTGGGCGGAAAAGAAGTGACTTCTCCAGTGCCGAAAGATGTAAACATTAACTACATTTTGAGAAGAACACAGGGGTGCCTATCCTCCCAGACCTCTGTATACCCTTTCTTCGGCATCCTCTAAAAAAATATGAACTTCCTGAAAAAACTTGATGGCACGTAGTGCTCATAAAGAATCTTCCCATCAACTCAGGCCACAAACACCCCACCTCTAATGCTCTGGAAGTATTCCCTTTTCCCTAGAAATACTTTCCCATTATCTATCATTTGACCAGTTGGGGTAGGGAACATAATAATGGTAAAATTGGAATGATTTTCGATCTTGATCCTTACCCCCTATTCAAAGAGCATTAGCAGCATGACCCTAGCAATATTCAACAAGGAGGGCCACATACCATTACCCGGAGGATGAATGGTGTTTGGAAAGGTATAACCACTGTAAGAAGCTGCAATCCCGCCATGAAGGATTTGGAAAAGGCCACAGATTCACCTTAGTGACCCCCCTCTTGAAATGCTCTCTATAATGGCATAAAAATGGTCCAACACTGGGATTCCCATATTGAAACTCTGATTAGCATCTATAATGCCATCCATCACTAATGTTGCTAGGCGAACTCCTACCCTTGTATCCCTCACTAACAGCAGCCACCCACTCTAGAAGGTGGCCAAAAATCTTGCATAACCGATATATGGATTCCATATTTCATTCACACTGAAACCCCAAGATTGATATTCCCCCACCTCCAAGATCCACCACTACGAGCCTCTTTTTCTCCACTGTTCCATGGTCGGACACTGCCTTCCTCACCCAGGAATCTTGATGCCTGATCCTTTTGGTAGAAATAGACTGAACCACTTTGAGTATGAGATGTCCTTTCAAAAGTCCTTGACCTACAACCTCTCCTTGGCCAGTTCCAGTAGATTCCATGTCAATATGGGTGTCTGTGATCAGTCTCCCAAAATATTCCCCATCGGGGGGAATTCATCATACTGGTGCCCATCCAAAGGGATTACCCTTATGCATTGAATGTACCAAAGGAAGATACCAAACTCCCCATGGTGGAGATGGATGGTGTTGGAATCAGGGGACCAATGGGTAAAGAACTCCTGCCTGAGTTTACACTGGTTGTAGAAATGGAACTACGACATCCACACAACCTCAAACAACCCAATATCCTGCAGCTCGGCCCCATACTAGTCACACATTTGGAATACCCAATATGAATAGGCCCACTCACTTGTGATGTTTCCTCCAGACCTTAGGTCCCAATCCTGCAGCCATACTTTTGTCTCATCAGTAACACTCTGTCAGAATGTACTTGCGTAATGGGACAGAGAATCTGCCACAACCGGGTCACTTCCCGAAATGATCCTGGTCCAGGGGTTAAGGACGTAAACATCCATATGTCTGGTTTCTGTAACAGGATGACCATTATTAGTGATATTATACCAAAGGAGGTCATCCTTGAGGGTCACCCTTAACCATGGTGTGTTGACATCGAATCATGGCACGGGTACCTCCCCCAAAATACCAAAGTCCCATATCAGTAAGTTTTCAGAAAGCACATACTCCTTCTGGGCCGGGGTCAACATGTCGAAGATATTTTTGTTGCTGGACACAATCTTTCTGGAACCGTAATCCTCAGGGATGGAAACCAACTCATCCCTTCGAGTGATGAACGCAGCTTCTATATCATCATCAGTTTGATTAGAAGCCATCTTATTTCAGAAAGATCCAATGTAATCAGTGTGAAAAGGCTGGTACGGTGTGAAAAATCAGGAGGCATCGCGAAAAACAGAGGCAGCGGCGTGAAAAAACCCATCCTTGCACGTAAAATGACGGCCAAACTCGGGGAATTACATGAAACAGAAATATTTTTTGTCCAAGGAAAGGATGGTTTTTTGAGCTTGATAGCTTAGGACTTATCATGAGAGAAAAATTTGTACGTACTGAGGGGACCAATAGGGGTTTTATAGGCACAGAACGGGGTTTTTCTGTGCGTGGAAAATGGTTTATACAGCCATGCGAGGATTTGCGTGCTGAAGAAGTTGATTGCGCACACAATCACCAGGAGGATCTGTATCTTGGTGTTTCTCTCTGAATCTTACCATTACATCCCCTTGCTGATCCGATTCCAAGGGGGGGAATTTGAAGATTCCCAAAAACCCTCAAGGCCTAAAGAGGTTATTTTTCAGATAAATCAAGATGATGTTCAAATCGAGGATCAATTCTATGAGGACTGGAAAGATGTACATAAAATCTAAGACGTGCATGAAAAAAATTGCTCATGAGCACAGAAAAACATGGGATCAGAGGGAGTTTTCCATGCAGGTGCAGAAAAATACGCGCCGTCGACGCCGGGCACGGAAAATTATGCACCCCTGACCCCAGGCGCTAAGTCTTGTGTGCTGCCAACCCCATGCACTGAATATTTTTCCCCCAACCCAGGTGCACAATCATTTGGGTGGGTCGACCTTTGTGTGGACCCGATGGCCACGAGCACCTATAAATAGAAGGTTTCCCCTTCAATTCCCAATGGATGAAGAATATGAACTATCACCTCCACACGAAATTAACTTCTCCCATGAAAAAAATATGTCTTTCAGGTACGGGATGTTTTGTGACAGGTATCCTTGTGTTTTGCCTTCACAGAGGACCACTTGGGTTTAACCCTCCCCCAAATCCATTTGATTATTGACCCTTGCGTGCAATACATTCCCCTTGCACGCAATCAATTCCCCTGGCATACAAAAATTCAACCGGTTGTTGCACACAACTATTTGGAATTTCATTCCCAATCATGTGCATAATCCATTCAATTTACATTGAAAACCTCGACTCCCCTTTGCGCGAAAACCTCTCCAATTGCACGCCAATTGTGCACAAGCCTCTCCAATTGTGTGCACATAGGGTCTCTTCTACAAAACTATTCCAATTGTGTGCCAATTGCGCGCAAACCTCCCCAATTGCATGGAAACCTACGTGACCCCTCACCCGGGCCTTTTTCACATAGCTGCTCCAATTGCGCCTGAGCCTCCCTCCTTGTGTGTACCTTTTCGCACCTGTTTGTTTTCTGTCTCCCAGACATCATCTTCAGGTACCTCTTACGCCCAAAACATCTACAACCCACACCCTTCTCTTGTACGACCCTCTAGGCTCACATGAAGTAACTTCAATATCCCTTGGGTGGCGCTTTTCATTGTGTTGCATCACCTCATTCTTCGTCGCATAGGCACGCTAACAACTATTTCTTCATCGCATAGCCACGCTAATGTGGTCCTCTCAATGGATCGCTCCACAAATACCCCACACCATGGAATTGCTGACACCTTCCTTCCCTCAAGGGAGGGGGGTATTAGCTATTTAAGTTCTAGAGTTGTGGAGTGCACCCACCTCGTCCAAGCTGCACGATTTTAAACTGTCAAGCACCTTCATCCTCATCACATGACGTTAAACTGTGGCCACGGATCCTGCATTGCATGCTGGGGGCCCCATATTGGACATTCTCTACGCCAACTAGTCTCCATGGGAGTGAGATCATTCCTCACATGTAATGACATCCTATTTATTGGAATGACATTTTTCCACGGGGAAATGGCAAGAAACCTGGTGTAATCTTATAGATTTTCTTCTAGGAGGTAGCATTCCTTCTCCTCCTCTCTTCCTGGGTGCCAAATCACTCTCCTTCTAGGCTTTGTCACCACCTAGGCCTCTATTCTAGAGTAATTCACAATCCCCATCACCTTGGGCTGAGAACCACACGTAAGCCCATGTTTCCTATTTGGGAATCTAACCACGTGAATGCACCCTATTCCACTTCCCATGAATGCACCTTCCACAATGTAATCGTCAGGTATATGATGCCTCTTGTTTCTTAAACAGAGCATGACTCACATGGTCTTAGAGAAAGAATGGACCATGACATACTCTCTTGGACACCTTAGAGTGTAAGCCCAAAACCCCTTCCGAACTATGATTTCTATGATCCTTTCCAAGACATGGTACATAGGAAGCATCCCTGAGTTTCAAGCCCAACACCCAATGGTCCCGACCATCTTCACATCGATTCACCAAACCCCTCACAAACTACATGGACTTTGATCCTTGACAAGGAAAGGTACATAAGAAGCATCCCAAAGGTTCAAGCCCAACAACAACTAGTTCTGACCCCCCCCCCTTATGTCAGACGACCTTTGTCCCGCATGACGTTAAACTGCATGCCCCTTTTCGTCCTACATGACATTAAATTGAATCCCCCATCCTGTGGTATGCCGTTATGACCCCATCTAGTGGTAATCCATTGTGACACCATCCGGTGGTAGGTTGTTGTGACTCCATCCGGAGGGAATCTGTTGTGAACCCATCTAGCGGTAGGCCGTTGTGACCACATCCAACGGTAATCCTTTGTCACCACATCTTGTGGAATGCCATTGTAAGTCCTTGTAAATGGTAAGACATTATCAATATGAGCCTGGTAGTAATCCGATGTTTCACCTTCATGTTGGGACCCATATCACTTTTCTGTCCCAGTGGCGTTAGAACAACTCTCATGCCTCTAATCATGTGTATGCCATAACATGTCATCGGGTTCCTGCACTTAGCACACACCCCAATTTCATGCCCCAATGGGAGGTTCCACTTCCTTCCGGTCCCATTCATACTGGTCACCTCCTTATGTGTCCCATTGCTTCACGAACTATGCAGACTTTGATTTCCTGCCACGAGGATACATAGGAGGTATCTTCGAGGCTCAATCCCAACATCACAGTCGTCCTCAACTCAAATGCATATCATTCTCCATCCACCTCATTTAACGATCCATCATCCATCCCAAATCTTATCTAAGGCTCCACATCCCATTGAGATTATTCCAATTCACTGCCTAACATCAGTTTTTCCCCCAGGGGTCACACCCATCTGATCCACTCTAGTCAGTGTTTCGATTAGTCTGATCTGTCACTGCACGATGTTAAACCTGTGGCATACCCTATGTTAAAAAGGGGAAGTAGAGGAAAACCTCATATACAAGCCTACATCATAAAATTTCCTACATTCTTCATGGGATTCCTCAGGATTCTGTGCCCTCGAGAAGCCCTATAATAAGGGGAAGAAACCCAGATGCGCTAGTGTTCTAGTGTCCAGAAAACCTAGTGATGTCCAACATGACCACTCCCTCGACCGAAAGTTACAGCCCTAACCAGACCCCTGGGAATGTCCCAACAGAAGTACCGTAATTAACTAGTATCCATGAAGATATGGCACTAGGAAGAGTTTCACGAAAAAACATCTTAAGTCTATAATGGAGACCCGAACTAGGTGACGAGTTCCAAGGAGGAATGCGCGGAAGGAAGAACCGACATCCCATAATCTCATTTTGATCAAGGAGAAAACATCCCCGAACAATGAATAGATGTCGTCTCCCTTCGTAAAGTGGGAATGTGGGGAAATAAACACTATCACCGTCCTAGAACAGACAGACACACGCACCCCAAAGAAAGTGTCGTAAACAAATATTAAATTATTATTAGTGTAATTAAATACAAAAAAATATTTATTCTAGAAGTGTATTGAAATGTTTTAAAAAAGGAAACCAAAATTTCATATATCTTTACTTCACACAAGTTATGGGAGTATAAATTATCAAGTTTAATTGGAGAATAACAATATATATTCACACAACGAAATATTTAGAAGGATTAATATTATTTTTAGGAGAAAACTAAATATTCCCTGAGTGATATTTAAAAAGATGAATTCTTCAGAACATTTACAAGATGAGTTTTAAATATATGAAATATATATATAAATAGATAATTCAATCAAAATTAGTAAGGAGAAGAAAATAAAATCCCCTTAGGGATTCCTTAATCTAAAATCCCTCTTATATCTTTCCTTGATGATTGGGTTAAAATATCCATAATATCATTAAATTGTCTCTAATTAGAAATTAGGTCTGGAATAATGAATCCATGAATTATTTTAGGAATATATTATACATAACGAACTGAATGGAATTTTGGAATTTTTTTTCATCATTGTTTAATACTCATTGAATATATATATATATATATTGATTTTTTTGATATGTTTTGGAACATATTTTTGATAAACTTGGGATTATTGATTATTTATAGAAGTTTGTTGAGGATGTTTTGGGTAAATTTTAAGATTAATAATTTTGTATAAAATTGGAAATGTTTTATATGTGTAAAAGAAATTATACTTTTATATTAATTTAACTCTATGTAGAGACTAAAAAACCAAAAATGTCCCCAAAGATAGCTTATATATGAAAATGAATTTTTTATTAATATGTAATGGTCAAGTCAAGAGGACATCAAAAATTTTACCAAGTACCTCATGTATAGAATTCAATTTAAGGAATATATAGAAGTCACTGTGAGATTACTATGTAAATTGGGATAAGTCAACAATACATATAACTAATTTTGGGAATAACTAAATGTGGGTTTGAAAAAAAACAAATCATGATATATATTGGTGTCACTTTGATATATGTAAGAATATTTTGACTCATATATATTTTTTATTTTGGTTGATTCTAGAAAATTAATCTATGATTTATCAGTATATATAAGGGTAACCATTTGATGTAACAAACTAGAAAAATAATTGACATATAAAAAAATATTAGGATTCAATTTATTTTTGGTGATTTCTGTTCTCTAAATTACTTAAAATTCAAAAATTCTATAAGATACTTATAGAAAATAAATTATATGATATATTTTCTATTATTCCATGTTTTAGATACCACTATTATTGGAATAGTCATTATTCAGTCAATTATAAGGTGAATTTTGAAGAATTATAGTTGAAAATATCTTACAAATAAGAGGACTACATCATTATAGTATATTTGAGGGAGAGATACCGATGAATGGTAATTATATTTTTTGAGGTATTTACAAACTATAAAAAGAAATTCACTCCTTGATGTTTAGTGAAGTGAATGTTGTAGGATATGTTTAAATAGGGATAAGAGATTCCATGATTAAACAATGAAAAAATCTATAGAATATTCACCATAAGGGATTCATTAAAACAATTTTAGGTTTTCCCAATATGTTCCATGAATAATCAAGGTTAAAAGTAGTTATTTATGAATTGTTTAAGTAATTGACCATGATAATTCAGAGAGAACATGAGATATAAAAGGAAACAAATGAAAGAGATATCATGTGATCATAAATATAAAATTTATATGAATTAAAAAAATGAGTATTCTATACTATATTGGGTGATGAATGATATTAGAAAAGGGAGGTAAGTGAGATAGTGAGTAGAGAACATAATACATTATTATAAAAAATTAAAACACACCCATTATTTAATAAGAAGAATAAGGTTGATGTTCATGAAATTCTTATGAGTTTTTCCTTTCCATTGAATTACTTTATTAATGAGAATATGATCTCATATATTGATGCTCAGATATACTGGAGATTGTCTAAATTCCTTGTTTAATATATTAATGGTTTATATTATAAACATGTGGTAACTAGTGTAATTTTTTATCAAGAGGAAAATTATTATGAATTTATCTTGGGATCAAGATGATACTTGACCCAATATAGCATTAATCAACATTGATGTTAGTGTAAATTTTTTTTACTAGACTCAACCCAAACACATCAAAGTAGTATTCACCCAACTTGTGGGTGAAACTTATAAAAATATTATGAAACATTTCTTTTCTTTTTATATTTTTCTTTGGTTGATAAATAATATATTAGTGTATTTATATATAATAATTCACAAAGGTATATTTCATGAAAATAAATTATAGAATAACTTCCATTATTTCAAACCCGCAATTAATGGTTTAGAATATTCCTATTCACTTCAACATGTATCAAACTAACCAAGTTCCTCCTATAATAGAAATATTATTTTTTTGAAATAGAAATTAAAATCAATTAATTGTAGAGGTATTACATCATTAAATATAATAAAATATGTTTTATGGAAGAATATGTTAAATCCCAATCTTTTTTCACTCAATACCAATGATATAGATGCACCTACTATGGTATTCCCAAAAATTGAGAAATAATATTCCATGTTTTTCTCCTAAATCAAACAACTATAGGAATATTTCAAATAAAGAAATACTATTCTTATGTCCTTTTCAAAAAAAAGTTCATATTAAACTAATTGGAATTCAAAAAAATAGAGAACATGGGAAAGAAAGAAATAATTTTTGAAGGAAATGTGATGATTAAATAATTAAAGCTAAAAATATGTAGAAGTATATTTGGAGATGTGAGGATGTATTATAATGAAAACATTGACGATTAAGTCAAAAATAATAACAAATCTATCCAAAATATTAGTGATTATTGAAAAAAAAATTTAGTAATAATCTATAATTATGGAGACTCGAGGAACTTTCCAGAAATGTTTAATACTAAAAAATATTCATTTAATGATTAAGATGATTCATACCTTGATGAATTGTATACTAATTTTTTATTATGATATTAGGAATTTTTTGCCATTAAAGAAGAATATCAATGAAGAAATGTATTTTGATGCCATGAGAAAACTGAAACTCAAGGAATAAAAATATGTGAACTCATGTTATTTTGATGATAAAGACAAAATGGATGGAGAATATAATATAATAATGTCTCATATCTCAAGGATCCTTATAAATGGAAAATTTAAGTAAAAAAGTAAAAATAAAAAAATGATTCTAATTTATTGGAGTTTGGAATTTAACAAATAAATTTATAAATAATAAATGTATGCATGAGGTTTATGAGGAGTAAAAAATAATATAGAAAATAGTTTTGGTAAATAAAATTAATAAGTCTTTTAAAACTACAATATATAAGAAAGGTTTCCAATTTCGAATAGAATAAGTGTTATGAGTAATGAAAATGAAGGTTAATCTATACCAAATAGGAAATAGGAATATGAGGATACTGAAATTTGAAAACATCATTTTTTATGATGAAAGACTTGGAGAAACAATATGTAATGAAGAAGAGGACCATAAAGTATCTTTTATGGGGAATATGATGACATTTAATGTTGAATAATTTCTTGATAGTAACACATGACAGTGGAAATAAATAATGAAATTGATGGAATTAAATTAAATTAAGGATAATGGAAATTATAATCATATAAAAATTGATATGGATACATTGATGAAATTAAAAAGATCCAGATAAAGGGTTTGAAAGTCTAGGTGAAAAACTACATATAAAAGAAGAATGTTTAAACAATACATAATCAGGCTGGAATAATTCCAAAAACACTATTAAAAAGATATGTGAAGAAATAAACAAGGTATTATAATTTAAAACTAAATATTCTAAGGCTTTTTAGAATGTCTTTCCAAAAGGGAAGGTCAAATATTCATATACTAAACATAAAAATAAATATTTTATTTATAATAATTTGGAATCTAATTCCAATAGTGAGAATTTTCTAGATTATATGAATATTGATAAATAATATTATACATTAGTTAATGGTAATGGAAGGTCAAGATGAACTATTTCCCCAAAACATAAAATAAGATAAAACATGGAAAGGAAACAATACTAGTTTCTTGGAATGAACTATCATCAATATGGGAAGAATAATTTTTTGATGGTTTTGTTAGTGATATGGATTTATTGGGCACAAATCCTTTTTATACTTTTATAACATGTCACATCCTTGGATAAATCATCATTTTAGTTAGTGAAACCTGAAAATAATATAATAAATTTTGGGAAGATAATGAATAGATTATTGAATAAATCATTTGTGTGGAAAAGCCCATAAAATCTATCCACTTAGAAAGTTTTTATTATTTTAATATATTCATAAAATATGTGACCAATAGGGTTATTATTAAAAATATATTATGAAAACATTTCTTTGATAAAGTTTCTAATATGAAAATGTAATGGGATTAAAAAATAAAAAAGTAAAAAAGTCATTAAAAGTTGAATTTTTT
Source organism: Viscum album (assembly GCA_963277665.1). Lineage (NCBI taxonomy): Eukaryota > Viridiplantae > Streptophyta > Magnoliopsida > Santalales > Viscaceae > Viscum > Viscum album. The sequence continues at coordinate 677,679,699 of OY728123.1, forward strand.
CTAAAATAATGCAAGAAATGTGATGATTATATTCTTATTGGATATTTTTACTCTCATGTGACCAGTTATTTAGAACTCTCGATGAAAATTTATGAACATGATTAATGTGAAACAAACATTGTCAAGTATATATCTATAAAAATAAAAGGAGTTAGTATTCCTAAGATTGATGCTTAGTGTCTAAAATCAAAATATTCAATTTTTTAAATGACTTAAATATAATATTTCAGTTGATATAAGTCTTTGTAATGATTAAAATAATATAATTTTAATTAAAACATAATCTATTGTTAGGTGTAAATTATATACAGTAATTATCACTAATGGATAAAGAACCAATGAAAATTTGTTTCAAATCAGTCATCCTTCTACTTCCAATTGTTTTACTGATAAGGATGAATAAAACTATTACATAGAATAATTATTATACATTATTAAATAAATTTGAAAAAATAGCATAGAATTATATGGAAATATATTTACCTAACCTAAAGAGTTATATTGACAGATATATCTTGATTCTGAAACATGTTAGAGGGGGAATGTATTTTAATGAATTCTAAAAATAGTGGAAATCCATTCCACTAAGAAACTATATATAATAAATTAAGAATTATGTAGGCCTATAAGATAAAAACATTCAATATTTAATCTTTAAATTTTCAAATTTCATGATTATTTCAACTATATTAGTAATTTTATTCTTATAAAGTAAATGTTCGATGTACTACAAATGTTCAAAAAATTCAGAAAATATGTTGAGAATGGTTGTGGGACTATATCAAAAGGTTGATGATAGATAATGTAAAAAATAATTTAAAATTATTAATACTATTTTTATAAGAATGAAATGAAACATCAATATAGTACCCCTCATACTCCCCAGTAAAATATAGTTGGGGTAAAAAAGAACATAGTCATAGTTAAAAAGCGAAAAAAAATTCTTACTAAACACTAACTCTAAAATTTATATTGCAGGGAAGTAAAGTGTATAGCTATACATATAATGAATATATTATTACTAAAAAATAATTCTAACATATCTCCAAATGTGATGTGGAAGAAAAAAGACTACAACAATGTACATAAATGTTTTTGGTTGTCCATGACTCGCGATAATCAAAAAAATAATCTCTAGTAAATATAATGTATAAATATAAATATGGGATATTCATGGGAAATATATCTAATATAAGAGGATAAAAATGTTGTAATAAAAGGCCTCCAAATTTAGTGGATTTTTTTGATTCCCATATTTCTTAAAATTAAACCAATATAGATTACTAAATTGAATAAAATTTTGAAAACACTACACTTGAAAGACGATTTATTTCGGATAGAAAAATAAAGATTAAGGTATAAGTGAGATAATTTTTTTTGATTACTCAGATCAAACTAGTGATGAGGCAGATAATGTTGGATATGAGATATTAAAACAATATATATTAAAGTATAATATAGAATCTAATAAATTAATTGGAAGATATGTTATTCTACTATAGAATACAAGATGATTGCTGATTGAAAGTCAGTGAGGTATTATTTCCCAAGTGAATGAAAAATATTTTATATGGATGATTAAAAAAATGGACAGATGCATTTTGGGAATAAAGTGTTTGATTAGATTAAAAATAATTCCACACGGGGTATATTCCCCCATGGTGAATAGAAAATCCACCTCAAAACCAAGTGGGTATTCAAAAATAATATTATTGAAATAGGTGAGGAGTCAAAGAATAAGGAATAATTGGGAAAAAGGTCAATATTAATTATAAGTAATATACATTGAATAATTATTTTTTACATATTTTTGCACTTGAGGTTATCTGAATATTTTTGGCAGTTTCATTGCATATGTACGACAACATTTATAAAATAAATTTGAAAACATTATTTTTGAATGGAGACATAGAAAATTAATTGTTTATTGAGAAATAATATGGATTTATACTTGATAGTGATAGAATCATGGAATTAAATGATATAAGTCCTTGTGTGGTTTAAAACTGTATCATATAGACATATACTAAAATTGGATATTTTCTTGAAAAATTAGAACTTTTCTAAATGGAATTTTAAAAACTACATATACATGATGAATATGAGAAAAAATAAACTTATTATAATAGTTTATGTTATTGAAATAATTTTTATAGGTGAAAAATGAGTATTCATGTGAGAAATGTTCAAAGTATATGAATAATTATTCTTAGATTTCAATGATGGGTGAGATGAGTTAATTTAAGGTATTATTTGTTATAAGAACAAATAACTACATCTTCTTTTCAAAAGAAAAATATACAAGAGAATTATTCAATATATTTCAAATAGATGATTCTATGGAATCATTAATACTAATAATAGTTGGTATTAAATGTTTCAAATATGATGAAAGAAAAAATGTAAATCAAAAGTAATTCAAGATGATCATTTGAAAAATCAATATTATAACATCAATAAATGAATCCATATATGTTTTCACTCTCTGTGTATGACATAAAATTGTTCAACAGGAACTAAAAATTATTTATAATAAAATAATAATTTGGTATATCATATTAAAATTGATCCATGGTATTATATATAGAATTGAAAAGGAATAGAATCTTTTAGTGTTCGAAAATACTTGTTTCTATGATGATTGTATTTATAGAAAGTATAAATCAGGTGGATCATTGTTTTGGTTAAGATTATGTGATCTAGTATATAAAGATATAGATTCTAGTTATTATGAGTATATCTGAGGCCGTAAGTATAGCTAAATCACATTCCTAAACAATAATCATTAGGAGGAAAGGGTAGTTAGAAGAAATTAAGGTAGATGTAAAGAAGTAATTGGTGATTTCTTATGATAATAATAGTTCCATTATTCTATCCATGATTCCTATACAACATTCCCAATAAAAATTTGATATAAAAAAATTATTTCATTGAGGAGTATGTGGCTTATGGGGATGATGGTTTTGAGTATATATCCACAATGGAAAAATTAATAATACGATAATAAAGGTTTTGTGAAGTTAGAGATTTTATAATCTATTGGTGAAACAACATGTTTAGGATTCCCCTCTAAATTTAGGTTATGTGGGAATTCCCCTATAATTCATTATATTTTTTATCAATGGGATATAGATACACAGCTCTTAGATTTTTAATTATAAATTTGAATTTCATGTTATTATAAAATGTAAGATAATATTTCTAAGTGTATGCGTAAAGATAATAAATTTAACTACATATAATTTTATTATCACCAATAAATATAATTCTCTCAAAGAATTAATTTAAATTGTTATTTACATTAGGGATATTTGTATACAGAAAAGATAAGATTTTATTACTTTCATTGTGATCTGTTAATGTTGAATAAAAATACAGAGGGGATGATTGATTAATCCAATATAATTATTGAAATGTTACACTTGTTTTCAATAATGGGTAAAAATAATTAAATATTTTTAACAGGTTTTTGATATGTATATTTTTTTAGATGAGACTATGTTTTGAGAAAATATTTTAAAAGGGGTTGAGGAGGTTTCAAATAATTTACTATTTATAGAATATTGATGAAAATCTTCTCAGTATTATATATATAAATGTAACTCTATTGGTATATAAATGTAACTGTGAGTTGGGATGGGAGAATTTTCTAATCCCTTTAAGGAAACATATATATGTACAGTTTATATTGATCGATATTTAAAGCTCATTGTAAGTAGGTATAAAAAATATAGAATATTCCATGATGTGAAAAAGTTGATATAATGAATATGTAATTGGAAGAACTTTGTAAATTTGACTAGATATATAATAAATATCATTCATTATGGGCATACAAAAAATTAATTTTGAAAGCCAACTAGAAATCTGGAAATGTATTATGGACACACCGAGATACATAAAATTACGTAACTCATAATGTTCATTCATTATGAAAGAAATTCGAAATGTACTTCGAGAAATACTATCGTATAAAAAGGGATGAATTTTAAGGAAAAAATAAGCAAAAACAAGGACATATAGAGAAACTAAAGATTTATTTACTCTTGCATTAGGGTTATTCTCAGAAATTTTCAAATTATATAAGTTCATAAAATAATTTTATAAATTAAATTAGATAGTGATTATTCTATTATTAAATATTTTAAATATTATTATCATTTTTATAATCATTATTTAGTACTTCTGGTGGTGATTTTTGAAGAAGGTGGTATGACAGCTTTCCAAGAAGAAGAATACCATGTTTTCAAATTTGATTAGAGAGTGAAATACAGCCTAAATCTCATTCTATATTTTGAGGTGTTTCCATGAGATAAGAATGAAGCCACACAATGATGTGTAATGATTAGAATTTCATGGGATACATTCATGATATATAGGTTTATTCCATGATGAAAAAATGAAATAAACCTTGGTAATTAATATAATTAGGGAAAATTTCAAATCATGTCATATGTATTTCTAAAATATTACTCTAATACTACAGTATTGAGTATATAACTCTTCCATAATAATTAAACCATAACTATTAAAAAAATAGCCTATAAATCCCCCTTAATAAGAATCATATATGAATATGTTTTAAAAAATAGTTAGTTCTACATAATTTTTCTGGCCCATTTATCATCATTAAAAAATGATAAACACACTCTCAACCAAGAATTTAGTATTTTTTCACCACTAATACTCAAATATATATTTTTTAAAAAATATTTCCAATCCATAAAAACGGTTTATTTAAAAGATTTAATATAAATTTATATTGGAAACCAAGTGATAAATTTTGAAATGTTTATATAAAATATTTTACCAATTGAATACTATGGAGAAATTACAATAATCGCTCTGAAAAATATTATTATCAAAATGACTTTTTCTAATAAAAATAATTATTGTCAAATATCAATTTTTTGTAATACCAGAATTTTGAAAAAAAAGTGAATTTAATTTTATGGTTATTAGAAATTATTTGTACATGAAGTATTTTAATGAAAAAAATTTAAGTGTTACAAAGTAAGCCTTCCCCACACTTAAATTAGAAAATTATACGTCAATTTTTAAATCTAAGGTAGATTATAAATTTAATGGGTAAGTGGAAAGTTTTTATATAGTTGTGAACAGGATATATATAAGGGAGGCAAGTTAGTTCAAAAAATCATTATGCTGAAAATAATGGTTAAACATTTAGAACATATGAAGAAACGAATTTGTGAAATCACACATTTGATTTTGTTAAGGACCAAAATAATTTCATCTTAACATAAATAAAATTTTTGAAAAAATTCCATTTAAATATTTAATAAGACCAATCATGAAACAATTCACATACAAACAATCAGAAGGCAACACCATAATTCATCATCTAATTAATGTGAAAACAAGTAGACACTAAAAATCTTAATAAACAAGTATTTTATCAAATAAACACATAAAAAATATTATACATATGATTTTTAATGTAATCAATTAAATAGTATATTCATTTTAATACTACTATATTAAAAATTATAAACATGAAGGAATAGTGTGGTAAAATACTCCCCAAGGTGGTTGGTATATTATCCTCTGAAATTAAGATAATAATATTCACCCATTCACATTGTTGAACTAATAGAGTATCATTATTATATTTCCTATAAATAAATGAAATTAAAACAATTATTTTAGTGGTTAACATCAATTAAAAATGGATCTTAATAAATGTCAAAGTGAATGAGATGTAACAAAATCCCCATATTAGAAATTATGGGATCTTGATGGTAGTGGGAAGTAATGGAAACCCCTATTTAACATCGTTGAAGTTATATAATTCTATTATTTGATACTTAAAGATAAAATAAATTCTAAATTATAATCTAACATGAAAATTAAAAAGTAAACTAATTATTAAGTTATCGGATGGGGAAACCACTCTTTAAAAATTATAGGAGTCATAAAAATGAAATTGTTAGACCCAAAGTGTGGTGATACATTTATCTGAACTAAAAAATATAACATAATGAAAAAATAACAAAAAAATTATTTTTTAACAAATTTTTTGAAATTAATGGTTCCTTCCCATGCAAGGATTACTATTAAACCATCGTCAATATTATCCAATGAATCAATCCATGATGACTTTTAAGATATGATATCATATCCATAAAAATATTATTTTGATATATTATAGGTCATTATGTTATTGAAAAATATTATTGGCACCAAAATTTAAATGGAAACACTAAAATAACTTACAATAGAAAAATACAATTTTAATTACACCTTTATAGAGTAAAAAAATTGATATCAACATTTTAAATTGAGTTAAAAACGATCCATTTCGAGTTTACTTGACGGAAGAATATTTTTTAGGTTATATCTATGTCTAAAAAAATTATCATAACACCTATATTTTTCATTAAATACCTATCAGAAGAAAAATAATGAGTTTAAAAGATTAATATTAAGATGAGGAATTTCAATGATTTATTGAAAAAATATTAAATCAAAAGTAATAAAAAATAAATATAGTTGTAAATTATTATTAGATAATAAATGATATTTAATGTCTAGAATAATTGAGCAATTAATTATTGAACATGGATGAATTACCACTTTTTCAAACTTGATGTTTTCAAAATTAGGTTTTGCTAGGGTATTATTTTATTCCAAAATTTTCTCATCTATTTAAAAACTAACCGAACCTAATATCCTTGAAATATTATTTTTTCAAAGCACAAGTATTTTGTTTTCATCCAATAATGTGTTTTTATGTTTTTCACTTCTTCCCCTAAAAAAAATCATATATATTTATTTTTCTAAATTAAAATTATGGAAAGGAAATTCCACTTTATCACATTAAAAACAAATCCTGATGATTTCATATTCATTTGATCCTTCTATAAGTTAATAAAATTGATTCATGTTTTATTAAAAATTTCTAGAGGTAAGTCACCAGTTACAGGTTCAATGATAAAATTATCATTAATATATTATTTTTAAAAGATCAACCACATTATAATGATTAATTTAAAAATTTAGTGTGTTTACATTGCAAAAACAAAGAAGATCATATTTAAGTACAGTTTAAAATTTTTATAAAACAACTCTTTTCAAATTGTTGTATTCTACCTTAAATTCCACAACGTAATGATCTATCTCATCACTCAATATTTCATTAAAAATGTTTTTATGATTTTTAATAGTTAAATCCTTATTTTTCATTTTTCTTCTCAAGCCACACTATAATATCATTACAAATTACACCTAATAATATATTTTAAAAAATAGAAATAAAGTTAAAAAAGATGTATTCATATTATTCCACCTCTTGAACCTCTTTAAAGTCTAGAATAAAAATTATAAATTTTTTCTATTATTTAGGATTATAAATTTGATATTTTTTTTGTATATTATTCCACACTTTCTAGTACTCCCCCATTCTCAATGTCCATATATTCAATTAAATCATTACACATTCAATTAAATATTTTTATTTCAACATTTTTAATAACTCAAGAATTATATTTTTTTCTATTTTAATTATTATTATTTTTTATTTTCATCATGTTTTGAAGCAATATCCATTATTAATTTTCCATATTTATTTATTGATATTATGGTTTTGGATAACTGATTCCTTAGTCACCTTGAAATTATAAAATCTTCTTATAACGACTTGAGATTTAACTACATATTTTCCATATATAAATAATATATTAAATATTTTATTCCAAACACTATACCAAATTAAAATAATAGAAAATCTTTGATATATTTTGAATATGAAATATTTATTCTATAACATAGTTGTAAAATTATCTTTTATAAATTTATGTAACCACGTCATTAAATCAACAAATAAATTAAGAATAAAAGAGTTTTTTGAAGTGGAATTCATCCATATGAAGTCCATTTTTCATAGATCATAAGGGGGTATCTTTTCTAGGGTTCCCCTAGACCAAGAAAAAGAGAAAAAAAATAAATTACGGTTTGAGAAAAACCCTTATATTGGAGTTGTTAAAGCTCGGAGAGATTATAACAAGATCTATGCTTGCTAAACTACTACTAGAAACTAAATTCAATGCTTATATAATGATTATGACTTACATACACATCATAAGGGGTTTTTTTATATTTGAATTAGGATTAAATCAACATGTAACCTGATATTTATATGTATAGAAATATCGGATTTTTTACACTTTTCGAAATGACATTTTTTCAATTAACATTATGCATAAAAAATATTTTCCATAAATTAGAATATTATCTTAGGGAACAATGTTTATTATGATTGAATAATAAAAACTTATATTGAACTTTTGAACCATATATGAAAAGTACAATAATTTGTAACTTATAGAAAAATTAATAGTAAATAAACCAAAATTAATTTTCTAAAAAATTCTAATTTTCACTATATTTTTTGTTTTTTAAATACATTATATAAATTTTAAAATATTAATTAGTAAAAACATTAATTGTTTTTGTATTTATCAATGAAATATTATATCAAAAATAAATTTTGAGTTTTCTTTAATATTTAATTATTTGGTGAATTGTAAAATACTAATTTTGATAAAAATTATCACTCTTATTGTACAAGAATTAAATAAAATTGTAAGAATCCATTTTTATGTAAAAAATATATATTTAATAATTAAAATAATTCATTTATAAACACAATTATGAATCTATAAAAAAATTTATCATTTTTGAAAATCAAGTAATTTTTCACAGTAATAACTGTTTTTACATGCTTATATTAAAAATTATACTTTAACACTTTTAGAAATTAATTATTAAAATTTATTTAATATTTTAGTTCACCATTTATAAATTTTTTAGAATGCTGAATTAAATATTTATGAATAAAGATAATATTGGTATGATTGAGGTTAATTAACATGATAATGGGGAAATGATTTTTTGAACTATTTTTTTACTAATACAATATAATTTTATCTAATTAATTGAATTTATATAATATATCTACTGGATATATTATGATTCATAAACCATTGTATAAATATATTAAAAATCATTCAATCGGTTATAAATAACAAATAATATTAAAAACACGTAATGGTTATATGTGATTTTTATACCAAAATTGTCTTTTATATATTATTATTTCAATTTTAAAATTTTATTGTCTCATATTTTGAAATTGTATTCGATTAAACTATAAATTAATTTATGTTAAAATCATAAAATTTTAGTAATACATGTGAACATATATTTAAAAAATAAATAAATTAATATGATAAAAACTATTTAGGAATGTACAAATAATTATATTAAAATGTAAAAACTTTTGGAAGAAAACATGAAATAAGTTTAATAAATGTGTGAAAATTACTGATTGAAGATTTAAAAACCCAATCCAACCACAAAATTAAATATTTATAAATTTTGTAGTCATTGAACAAGTAATTTTATATTGATATCATGGATTTGTAAATGGTACACATAGAAGTTCCCATTTTCATATATAAATCGGGGTCACATTCACCACTCCTCGGTTACCCTTTCCATTTAATTTACAAATGAACCTATGCCCAAATTATCTCTCCTAGAAGATCATTATTAATATATAATCACTAAGGATATTGATGTTATTTTAAGGAATTATTTTCCAATAATACATCTATGATATGATCAAATCTCTAATTTAACTATTACCTTCTACATAGTGTTTTCCCCTTAATCTATCACTACAAAATCTGTAACAGCCTAGGATTTTATGATATATTTACCTTTAAATAAATTACACTGATACCTTGATTTTAAAAAAACCCCATGTTTAAAAAACCTATTAAAATATTAATTTGAGAATATTATATCATTTTTTTATTCATTATATCAATATTATCTTAGGATGAAATATTGGAATTTTCATAAAAAGATTGATTTTTCATTGAATAGTTAATAATACTACGTTTCTTAAAACTATTATTTCATTTAATTACATAATCACCAAAATTAATTCAATTTATTATTAAATTAATAAAATATTCCTTTATTTGTACACAATATAAATAATTACATTTGAATTATCATTAAATCTAATTTTGGTATAAATTTATTTTTAGACTTGGAACCCCATTTTCTAATTTTAATTCTTTGTGTTTTAATTTCATTATTAAATTAATTTAACAAATTTATTATAATTGATTATCATAAAATGATTTATATTTGGTACCATGATGTTCAAATTTGGTAAATACATATCTTTTACTTTTAGGCATTATAAATAGTTACAATTTTAAAATTTCTCACCTCACTAAATGGTAAATCAGGTAATTGAGGTGAAAAACTAATTTAATAAATATTTACTAATCATTTAAAAATTTAATTAATATTATTTAAGGAGTTTGTTTTCATTATTATCATCCATGTCTTAAAAATAGGACACTTGGTTCCATTTTTATTCAATATTTTCATTATATTATTTTAAGAAAAAAAACACTGAAAGTCACACACATGAATTTAATAACTCTGATATTTTTCCATAAGGGTAAAAAGAGATTATTTTTGGTTTTTTATTTTTATTATAAATATAAATTAATTTCTTTTTTCATTTTAATTTGTTAATAATAATTATTTACTGAATAATAAATATAACTACTTACACAATGCTGATGTAATATTTATTTTATTAATAGAAAATTATGATTAATGATTTTTAAAATATTAAAAATAATAAGAATTGGATAAATTATTGTTTTAAATTAATTCTTTTGATACAAATGAATTATTAAGGATGTTTTAGAGGATTATATTATAATTTAATATGTTTATTAATGAATTTGAAGTCAAATAAAATGAGTAATTTTAAAAATGATTTTAATAATATTTTATGAAAATAAGAATTTATAATTTTTTTTAAAAAATCATAAATATATTGAAAGATGAAAAAGGGTATTATATATTTTATAAAATTTCTTCCCATTTCCATTTATGAGGTAATTTTCACATTATATGAAAAATTGTATCCATTTAATATTTAAAAATTCATTACCGTAATTATGGTTAAAATTGGTAAATAAGGGGTTAATGTAAATGATAAGGGTTAACATGATATATAATGATATCTAAATATTATTTGATGATTTTATTAATACATTATACTATTTAAATTATAATATAATCAATTTTTTAACAGTTTTACTTGAGATTGAAATGTATTTTATTACTGCATTTCATAAATTTCAAAAGGTTCCCCTCACCTAACTTATAAAATGACATAAATTATCTCTTTTCATTACAGCACCATGATCCATATACCTCATCCAAACCATGGAAAATAAATCATTAAAAATCCTTAGAAATTTTATAAGCGTTCTTTTCTTCTCACAAGACCAACTCTATGTCCCCTGGGAGGTGATCTAAATGATCTCTTTCAAATAAGACGAAATCATCTTCACCGAGTGCTTTTATTTTTATTCTTATTTTACCATATTAAATAATGTAACTTCCATTAAAATATAATAACACCATTATATCCAAAATAATTATACATAATTTTATTGATGTAATTATATTTATCTTTTTCCTTCTCCATTAAATGGGAAACAAAACTGTTCCACATTTGTACAAAGGACTATCACCTTGCTAATCGAGGTAATTAGATTCCATTACTACCACACATGGATTGTTGTAAATATGTAAAAAATAATATATATTATAATAATGAAATAATAATGGTTCTTAAATTATTATACCATAAACACCTTCTTTCTTTCCAATCTATTGGGCAATTTTAATGTCGCCTGTGTGTATGTGTGGACTACCACATGCATCAAGAGATGTGGTTATTTTTTCATTTATGATTCACATGGATGGTAATGAAGATAAATTAAATGAATATATTTTATATATATTATATAATAATGATTCTATATATTTTAAGATTATTTACCTTATATTCATTTGATTTGCCAAAATTTTAAAATTTATTTTATACATACATACTACATACCATCTCCATGATTGGTGTAATTAATTTCTCTATCTCAAATTATTATGTATGGATATATATATATATAATCAATATATATTATATTTATTTAATTATAGATATTATGTCAATTATGGAACCACAAGCAAAGTACAAGGTCCAGAACTACAGAATCAAAAAAAAATTAAAATGAAGCAGTGAACACCTCATACAATGATAATAATAAAATATTTGTAATAATGGATGATAAGATGATATATATTGATCATATATGATATAATATATATATATTGTACTGTTATGTATTTATAATAAATATAATTTTAGTATACATGGTTTTTAAAGAACTTATGAGGAAAACCAAATGTGAGGTATGTGATTTCATCACTATTTCCACACCATTGAGTCAATTTTATATTATGTGCATATTTAGTTTTTTGTGGTTTATATACTACAAAATAGATGTTTTTAAAATGAATTTAGATTTATTTAGGATGAAAATTTTTTTTAATTCAAATTAATCATTCAATGGGTTATAGTATCAAAGAAAACAAACATGAAAGAATTTATTATAAAATCCCATTTTTTGTGGACTTACCTTATTTTAATAGAGGTAATATTGTAATATATCCTTCATAAAATCCCTATATTCCATTTGCCATTCAATATTTATTAATTTTTCAGGTTTTCATAAAATATTTCCTCTCTTTGGAATCAAAATGAATCAATGAATGTTTTGAAATAAATTTTGATCTTATTTCACTATTTGATAGAAAATATTTTCTCCCATTTCTATATTATCAATAATTTCTTCTAAAAATAATTTTAATTTAATAAAATGATTTATTTTGGAAAATTTTTATAGAAAATTATTTTTTAAAATGTTTTAATGGAATTTTTATTATGTTTTATGAAAGGTCCATTTTCATCATTCATTATAAGAAGTTAAAGGGGATGTTTATTTTTTTGTATATGGCATTAAAATATTTTCCCATCACCATAACCAATTTACAGTATTTATACTATTTTAAAAGTATTAATTCTTTTAAAAAATAAAAATATTTAATGAATTCTTATTTTCAATATTTCAATTCCATCTTCCAAACGACATGATTTTGTTATAAAACCTATATTTCTGATAAATTTATTGTCATCCTTCATCTCTTGTTTAATTTTGGAGTCCCTAAAATTATCATAAAAATCAATTTATTATAAACATTTTCCTCAGATATTAAATTATTCCAAAATATACATATTATTTTTATAATGAATGTGATCATTTCCTAAAACTTATACCATTATATATATAATTTTTTACTATCAATGTTATTTGAATGATTGTATAAATATTAATATTTCTCATTCATTACTCAATATATATATTTATTGAAAAAAATATTTTCAATTATTTGAATTTATCATTAAATATATAAGGAATGCATTAGATATGAAATTATGGGTGGGATTGATTATAGATATCCCTTGAGGCATCAATATATATCAAGAGACAAATTGATTGGATAACCTTACCTATAGAGATTTCAGTATATACCCAAACATTGATTAATTCTTTAAGGCATAAGGATTTTATGGTAATGGTATCATAATGTCTAATATCATGACTTCTTATATAATTAATTTAATTCTTTTAGAATTTAGTTATTATTATCCATGAAATTATTTCTCTAATATTATATATGGATTCATTTTAGTTTGTAAAATTATTTTGTGAATGAAACTAATAGATGAAAGGGTATAAATACCCATAGGCAATGTATAGATTTCCATGTCGAGAAATAAAATACAGCTAATGTTGGAACTGAGTAGATTATGGATATATTATGGAAACATACTATGGTTTTAATGAATAACCATACCAGAATAGAGAATCCTATTATTTAATAGTATTATTCAGTTATTTTTTATCAATTTATGCAATAGAATCCTCTATCATTTTATAGAAATAACAAAAAAATAGTATCTAAACAATGGATTATGTCTCTCAAAAATATATTCTTGGATTTTTGATTTAATTAAAATGAAAAGGATTATCCAAAAATATATTTTTCAGAAGGATATATCCATCAATGATGTTCAATGATCCAAAACACTAAACGATGCAAAATAGAAATTATATAATGAGGAACTTTTAATGTGACATTATTTAATAAATACTTCCTCTGATAATATTGATCCAAAATGGAGATAATTGTGTTCATTTTAATAAAGAAGGAAAAAAGAAATTGGAGTGCAGTAGGAGTTTTAATTTACAAGACTATCTATGAATGATTTTATTTACATGTAATGACTCAGATTTTCCTAATTCTATTTTTAGAAAATTATTGAAAAAATTATGAAACTAGGCACTAAGACTGTGTATGATTCTGAGGCAAGATGTCCTCGGAATGATCCGATAAAAAATGTTACGGTTTTAAATAGTGTGAGTGAAGAGTTTTCTTGAAAAAGTGTGAAAACACCTAAACGGTTGCCCAGATCTAAAATCTAAGGGCACCATTGCATCGGTAATGTTAAATGTTCTTTCGGTAGAGCCTTACTTTTCCCAGTGAGGTCAAGAAGAAAAAGATAAATTTTGGACGTAACCATCAATAAAATATTTTAAATAAAAATATTTTTGACAAAGCATGAATATTTATTTTAATGGGACATTTGTCAGAATTTGGGGGTTATTTCCATAACCCAGGAAATTTTCTATGAAAAATTAGAGATAATCTATCAACAATGAACCCGAATGGATTTAGCGAATCAAGATTGGAACATGGATTGGAGCAGTGGTGGATCTGGCGAATTAATGTTTGAGGATCGCAAATGGAGATGACACAAATAACTTCATCAAAAATAGATCGAAAGACCTCCAGCTAGGTGTTGTTATATAAATTCTATCATTTCACCGCCTTTTAATTCCTACAAAGAACGTGAATTGATTAATTAACACACCGATTCACGAATCGTGCGTATCTTTTCGGGATAAGTTTCACCTTGTATAGATTATTGGTTATTGATGATCGTCTAATAAATTTCTAGTTTGTGCATCGTTGAATTGATACTACTAATGGATCAAATTGAGGTTGTAATAAACAAATGGCCAATGATCGATCCTCGAGTTTCTTATTGTTCGTGCCACCCCGACGTTCATCACGTTCTTCACTAGTTGAAGGATGATCGATTATTGCACAATAGATTCTTGGAACAATAATCATACATCTTGGATTTGGAATGGACATGGAATGATGGAGGTGAGACAACAACAGTGGTGAATGGATCACGATGGTGCTGGAGGTATATTCACTTGAACAACATTTCACTGCGGTGGATCACAACAATGATTCAAACCCTATGCGATGAAGAACATTTCATGAGTTTCCCAGAACCTCTTATGGATCGAATATCAGACCACCAAAGTGCGTTTGGTGGCCCAAGAAAGGTCCCACCAGTGGTAGGCGGTGGAATCTATGTGCTGGTGCGGTAGAGGAAATATGCTCTAGTGGTGCGCTACGGCTGGAGGAGCTGGACCCGCTCCTCAAGCCACAGGGTGTGCGTGGAAACAATGATCGATCGGGCTAGTCACGTGACATAGAGGGATGTGGTGGGTTGTCATGTCTAGAGTAGACAAACTAGCCCACTCAGAGAAGACAAGGCTAGAGTGACACGGTCAAGCAGAACCTAGTCGGGGTAGGTCAGGCCATCCCAACAGGTTGGGTAGGCTGACCATAGGATGGGTCGAGTCAGTCTAACCAGGTCTGACCATACTGAGACCCCACTAATCTATTTTTATAAATAGATCCATAACTCTCAAACCATAAATCCAATTTATGAGACATTTACAGAGTTGGGACCCTCGTGATGAGGTGGTTATTTTGAGATTGCTTGTTGGGATGTTAGTAAGGACCAGTTTAGGTGTGGATTCTACCCATGGTTCTTCCCTTGTTGGATTGGTATGGAATTTCAAGAAAATCTCCTAGATAGACAAGTACCAGAGATATTTGTAAATTATCCGTGGGACTAGAGTGATAATATATCGCCCTAAATACAGTTCATTGGTTATTTATGTATCCTTTGAGCATAGGGCTTTAATCCTTCATATAGTGGGATGTATCATAGGATTCATGGTATTCATCATAATATCCTACGTTTGGAGCCACATCATTGGGTTCATGGTATTATCTGAGAATCTCATATGGTATGGGGTAATATAAACTGGGTTCATGATATTCTTTAGAACCCCTATCTATTTTTCATGATCATTCACTGGTTTTTTCCCATTGGGTGGGGCCCAAGATTAGTTGGACCTCTTATAAGTGTCCTGAATGACATCTTGGCTCAAGGAGTGGGACTCATGGAATGAGGATGATTTAAGTAGAATCTTGTGACTGAAAATTTTCTATGACTTACCTTCTCTTTAATTGTGGCTATTTTAGATTATAACTGAATATCCATGGTGTATGTATGGGTGTATAGATATGTAGAGCTGACTGCGCGTTATTTTTTGATTTTACTTATTTGTTTCGGGGTGTCCTACATAGTATTGTTTTAATCAACCATGTACGAGCTTCTCCCATATGAATCATGTCTTGTGAAGATGTAAGTTGATTTGAAGGAGTCCTAGTTGGATTAGGAAAACGACCAAGACTAGATGGATCCTTGTTAGATTCGAAGGGGTGAGGTTTTTCCAATGGCATTCTATAGCATATTTAGATCCCTTTTCCGTAGGACATTCATTGTTGTGGTATTTCTTTTGTGGGCTTTTATTCTAGCCCAGATGTACTTTGATGCTTTACTATATGTCGTACTCTATTTTGGAAATGTGGTAGTACTCATTCTTTTATTTACATAGTGTTTTTACTTTCTACCCCCATTGTCTTGGAGTTGTGTTCTTGTGTACAGGTTATGAGGAAAATTCCTCCCTTTTGGGGGATTTTCCAACTTAGTGCTAGTCTCCATCCCCTAGACTATCTAAGACTGGATTGTGGTAGTCATTGCATGTTCCTCAGGGGATGGTTCATGATAGAGTGGTATCATAGTAGGTTCTGTTCAACATTTAGACTGAGAATCTGTGAGATTTGTTTAGGGAAACAATGATCAGTATTTTCTATTCGTCTATCAGGTCTGGGACTCCACTTTTTGTGTGGGGATCGAAGTATCCATACACTCAGACTCTATAATCCAAATTTCTGATTGAGTACATGAAAAAAATGTTTTTTGGGAAATTAATGGTGCATAAATCATATATGAATGTGGTTTTCTCCATGTACTTCATGAGTTATCTCTCCAGAAATACTCAATTGGTTGTGGAACATCTTTTTTTCATCATTATACCTCCATAAAGATAGCCATCCAGGATTCCACCATGTGATCATGAGGATGATCCTTAGGGAGACAAGGCATTAATATATGTATTTTTACCATATATAGAGCCTCTAAGTGGTGAACTAATTATATCACCACATGTAGAAAAACACATGGTACCCTTAGTACCAACAGATGAGATGTGCATGATGAGAATTCCTCACAAGTTCCAGTAGCAGAGACATCATTGGTTTTAAGGTGATCTCGACGCACATGAAGATGAGGAATGAATTGAGGTGTTGTCCTAGTTTTTCACCTAGTCAGGACACCAAAAAATCATATGATGTTCATTTTAGTGAGCCTTCAAGGAGGCTCAGCAGAGTGACGATGGGGTTTTGTTACCAATCTTTATGATAAAGAAAATATTCCGTGGATAGATTTTTAGAAACATTTTATTGAGGAGTTATCACCTTATGAGATAAGGACAGTGTGTGTTTGGAAGATTCTATATCTCTAATGGGTGACCTATCGGTATAGAGGTATTCATCAAGGAAAAAGACTATTCCGAGTACTTGATGGATATGATACATAACCGGTGCTTCAAGGCTCTGACCCTCAAGCAATGTGTTATTTGGGACATTTTATCATGTATTATCCCTCTATGAATTACTATTGATGATAGGTTTCTAGATAAATGCTTTCTGTGGAAAATCCCATTATTTAGAGATTCAAAAAGTAATAGAAGAAATGGCCAACCAAGAGTAGACATATCAGTAGGATGGAAGACATGGTAGAAGAGCTGGGAGAGTAGTAGGAGGTGGTAGACATTTCAACATGTTACGACCACCACCCCCATGTGGTCCATACTAGACTCAGGGAGCAAGAGGATAGGGGAGGGAACAGATGCATGTAGTCAAGTCATATCAACCAAGAGATCCATGAATGATTTGAGTTACAGTTTATGTATATTCTATCTTGGATTCCATTTTGCTATACATATGTGTTAATCCATCCCTTTTGTTGTGGACCATGCATGGGACTCAAGGATTCTGGTTGGACTATATACTCGATCCTCTCACTTATAGACTCCACTTGGAAGAGATACAATGATCACGCACTGGTTCTGTCAGTGTGAACCTACCCTTAAAGGTGAGAGTTGTGGTTGGTATCTCTTTGTAGTGGTATTGAGGCCTTATGAAATCATTATTGTAATGGACTAGTAATCCTCAATTCATGATCAAATTGGCTATTTTTGGAAAATAATGTCGTGTGTCCAGAGTGGTGGAACACAGTTTTCCTCCTTATTGTAAAGTAATCCTAGAAAGAAAATAATAGACTCAACATCTGGAGGGTGCTTCTGATCTCACACTCATAGGCTAGCCTCTCCCTCGGTGTAGTGGAAATGAGGGGTCCTCAGTTTCTGGTAGTAGTGGTGGAGTATGAGGACTTCCTTCTGAAAGATGTTCCCGAATTACCTCTCTGTAGGGAGGATGACTTATGCATTGAATATGTATCCTGGAACATCACCAATGTCTGCACCATCATATCAGATATCTCCTGTGGAGATTCTTGAGTTAAGGGTACTGCATGAGGATTGGTAGAGAAAGGGATTCATGTGGCCCAGTGCCTCGCCCTGGGCGGCAACAATTTTTTTTCCAAGAAGACATATGAGAACGTGAGACTATTTGTGGATTACTAGCCCATGAATCAGGTGATTGTAATGAAGTGGTATCCACTGCCAAGAGTTGATGACCCTCTTTAGTTATCTAAAAGGAGAAAAGTGGTTATCGAAGAAAGACCTTTGATCTAGGTATCATCCCACTTCGTGTATGGGATGAGGATGTGATGAAGACGACCTTCAGATGTCGGTATGACCACTATGAGTACTAAGTGATGTAGTTCGGAGGGATTAACACACTAGCAGTGATCATGGGACTCATGATTGAAATCCACCAACCTTACCTAGACCATATCATATTGGTCTTAATTGATGAGATTTTGGTGTTCTCAACAACCGAGGAAGGGCATGCAATACACCTAAGGATGATCCTGGATAAACACTAAGGTCAAAAGATTTATGGGATGATCTTGAAGTTTCAGTTCTTGATTCAGGACATCCACTTTATGGGATATGTAATTTCAGATTCTGGAGTTGTGGTAGTTCTATCAATGATTGTGGTGGTGATTTCATGGGAGCCCCCAGGAGTTTGACTGAGGTGAAGAGTTTCCATAGCATGGCTGGGTACCATTGAAGGTTGGTGCCCAAATATTCCAGGGTAGAAGAACCCTTGTGGGCTTTGAAAAAGAAATGACAGCCCTTCATGTGGATGGAGAAGTGTCATGACTGTTTCCAGGAGCTGAGATGGAGGCTAATGAGCACCCCCCCATATTGATACTTCCTATGGAGGGTGTTGGATATGAAATGTTCTATGATGAATTAGGGGTAAGACTGGGATGTGTCTTGATGTAGGGGAAAGTGATGATTACCTATTGTTTTTTATAGGTTAGGCAGTGTGGGAATAATTACATGGCCCATGATATGGAGTTAGCAGTAGTGGTCTTTTCCCTAGAGACGTGGCGACCTTACTTTGTTGGAGATAATTTTACCGTCTACTACAACATCAAAAAGTCTCATGTATATCGTCTATCAGAAGTACACAAACTTGAGATAGTGGTAGTGTCTATAGTTTATAAAAGGATATTACTTTAGGATTATCTATATTCCTGGGGAGGGGAATAAGGTATTGGATTCTCTCAGCAGGAGATCCATCTTTTAGTTGCTGGGTGATGCGTCAGAGCAGTTAGCCGCGATGCAAATATCCTTCATGGATTGGGAGGGAGCATCTTATCTCTAGTTGTTGGTTGTTACCCATCCACTCTTAAATGATTCTTAGAGGAACAACTTGTTGATACTTACTGCATGTCTTTACAAGACTGGTTGACCATAGGGAATACCCCATATGGACATTATAAAGGTGGGGAGAACGTCATTCTTTTTTGAAAATACACAATTTTAGAAGTGATGCCAATAGTGTCAAGATGTATCGGAGTACGCATTTTAGTGCCCATGCGGACACCGGGGGTGACAAAATAGGTGGAATATGAGCATACTAATTGAGATGAGAGTTTTAATCTTTTTTGAATATGTTTCGTGGGTTGCCCCATCTCTTTCAGGGGGTACCAGGAATGAAGTGGGAAGGGATATTGACAGACTTTGTGACGAGTTTAACACGTCTGCCCAAATGACACGATCCCATCTGGGTGATCATTGACCAAATCACCAAATCGACCCACTTCTTAACTACCAATGAGAATAGTTTAGTAGGTAATTGGGATGCCTATACATGTAAAAGACAGTTCGACTCTGTGGTGTTTTATCGACAATTGTTTCAGATCATGATACTTTATTTACATCCCAGTTTTTGAATGGATTATAAAAAGAATTTTCAGAGTATGTGTAGGTAATATAGAAGTAGATGAAGTAATCATAAGGCCATCTGATTTTATGTACTAGTAGACGGTGGAGACCTTTGGTGGGTGATGAAAGAGACAATGTCTTCCTTTGGGTCTCACCTCAATAAGGGATATGAATATTTTTCTGTGGCGGAAAGCTATCTCCTAGGTCAATAGACCCTCTTTAAAGTGAAGCATATAGTTGAAAAGGTAGTGTAATACTTGGATCTACCCCATAGTGGGACTAGGTACACTTTTTAATCCAAGTGTCTCAACTAAAGAGATTCGTGCATAAAACATTGAACGTCATAACCTTGGATGAGGTAGAAATTGACTTTAGAGTTTCTTAGGATAAATACACAATGTAGATTGAGGATCCTTCCTGGATGATCATTTCTCTTAGTGTGTGTATATATGTAGCACTGGGATATTAAGAGGAGAACATGGGAGCATGATTCCCAGATTCATGCTTGGTACTGTCACCTTTTGTTTGAGTAGACCTTGTTTGGCTTTTCGGGGAAGTAAAGACTTAAGGTGGGGAGACTGTAACGACTTAGATTTTACCAGTTCTAATTTTAGAAAATTATTTAGAAAATTATGACATTATGGGTTGAGACGACATGTGATTACGAGGTCCAGTGTGCCCAGAATGATCCAATGAAAAAAGTGAAGTTTTTAAATAGTATGCGTTTGTGGTTTTTCTAAAAAAGTGGAATCATGTGTAATGGGTGACCAAATCAGATATTCGAGGGCACTGTTGCATCTAGAATGTCGACTTCATTTTAGGCAGGGCCTAACATCATCCTTCATGGGCCTGAAAATAAAAAATTAAATTTTGTACATAACTATCAGTAAAATATTTTAAATAAAAGTATTTTTGGCCCAGTGTGAATCATTATTTTAATGAAAACTTTTTCATAATTGGATGCTTATTTCCATAACCCTAAAAAGTCTCAGAGACAATGTGGAGAGACTCTCTCGATGATGAATGCAAACAGATTTGGAGAATTGAGATTGGAGCCTAGATCAGAAGAGTGGTGGAGTTAATAAATCAAAGATCGATGAATGGTGACGATGCAAATATCTTCATCAACAATCAATTGAAGAAACTCCATGTAGGGGTTGTTATTGAAATTACTAATTTTCTTGTATTTGAATTCCTACGGTGAACATTAATTGATCGAAGAATGGATCGATCCACCGATCATGCATATTTTTGAGGGATGGGTTTCATATTGTGGGGTTTATATGGGATTAATGATTGTTTGATTTTTTTCTGTTATGTTTTCCATTTTCTTGATCCCTAAAACGGATCGGATAAAGGGCAGGATGAAAAAATGGTTGAGGTTAAATCATCAGGTTTCTTATTGTGCTTATCTCCCCCACATCCATTGCATTCATCGTGGGTTGATGAACGATTAGTCATTGCGCAATTGTTTCATGGTTCCACGATTCGACATCTTATATCTAGAATGGGCACGAAATGATGGTGGTGCAATGATGATAGGGGAAAATAGATCGAGGTGGTGTGGTAGAAATCATCTCTAGAATGAAATTTCACCATGGTGGATAAAAATGATGATTCTAACCCAAGGTGATGAAAAATTCGGCTTGAGGAACCTGAAACCTCTTCTGAATCGATGAACGGTTCACTAATATACATTTGGTGGCTTGATGAAGGTTCTGCTAGTAGCGGTCGTGTTCCGATGTGGTGGTGGTGACAGAAATCTCCACGTTGAAGGATTCATAGTGAGAGGATCTAGACCCACAGCTTAGGCCATATGGAGCGTGTGAAAATTGCGGCCAATTGAGCTAGCCATGTGACACAAAAGGATGTGGTGGGTTGTTGTGTTCGGAGCAGATGAATCGGACTGCTCAGAGTAAGCTGGGCTAGAGCTATTGGGCCAACTTAATAGATTATGTTAGAAAACCTCAGGTCGGGTCTGGTTGGGTTGGTCAGATTGGGTTGGGTTGGCACGACCAGGTCAGACCAGACCTGGACCCCACTATCACCTTTTACAAAAAGTACCATAACTTTCATACCACAATACCAATAGACGAGACATTTGTGGAATTTGGACACTTTTGATGTGATGGACCTTTTGATTTAGCTTTTTTGATTGTTTTTTAGGACCATTATAGGTGTTTAATTTCCCCTTGGTTCATCCCTCGGGTGTTCAATAAGGCACTGGATGGAAATCCCCCTGACAGAGGACTCCCGTATGGAGTTATAAATCCTCCATGAGACTGGAATGATACTCTATCACCCTGAATGGTGTTCTTGGGTTATTTATGTGACCTCCTAGAATATGGAGTTAATAAATCATATTATCGGTTGTATTGTAGGTTTCTCAACATTCTTAAGAAAACCATAGGTTATGAGCTGCATCGAAAGGTTTATGGTATTCTCTGAGAATCCCCTACATTGTGAAGAAATACAGATTAGGTTCTATGTATTCTTCGGAATCCGCTATCTATATTTCATGACCAATGACCAATTTTTTCTCTTTAGGTGGGGCCCATGTTTAGCAGGACATCTTGTAAGAGTCCCTAATGACATCTAGGCTCAAGGAGTGGGACACCCGGAATGAGCATTCTTTGAGTAGAATCTGGTGACTGACGATTGGATTTGACTTACCTTCCCTTTCATTGTGTATGGTTTTGAGTGTATCAAGATATCCTTGGTGTATTTATTGGTGTATACCTATATAGATCTTACTTTCCCTTATTTTGTGATTTTCCTTTAGGGTTAAGGGGCGTCCTACTGAATATTTTTTTACTCACCCCTACACTGGGTTTTCCCACACTTGTCATGTCTTATGTAGA
Source organism: Viscum album (assembly GCA_963277665.1). Classification (NCBI taxonomy): domain Eukaryota; kingdom Viridiplantae; phylum Streptophyta; class Magnoliopsida; order Santalales; family Viscaceae; genus Viscum; species Viscum album. Next base: position 677,703,226 of record OY728123.1, read on the forward strand.
TGCCCAACACTTTTACAAAGTCTTAGGTAGAGCAGGACTAGGACCAGGATCGGAAGGTTCCTTGTGAGATCAGATGGGCCGAGGTGTTTTTGGCGGCTTTCTACAACAGCTTCAGAACACTTTTTTACAGGACACACTTTTCAGTTGTCTTTTTTGTGGCCTTGTTTTCTGACCCAGTTGTAGTTTTCTACTTTACCATCAGTCATACACTATTTTAGAGTACTTGAATTATGAATTATTTTCTTTACATATTAATTTTAATTTCCAACACCTTTATCTTGGAGTTGTGTGTGTGTATACAAGTTCATAGCCAAATTCCTCCCATTTATGGGATATGCCTACTCATCACTAATCTCTAGTCCCTATCCTATCAGAGGTGGGCTTGGGGTAGTCACAACACAAGACCTGGGAGATGGGTCATGACACTACAAACATAACCCAGAAAATAATGATTGATCTTTTTTATGTGGGGATTAAGATGAGTTTCGTAAGTGATCTAGATTCTCAAAAAAATATTCCTATAATGATATAGTTTCAAGTGGCATTAAGATGTAGAAAGAATTTTATAGATCATATATTTTGAAGTGAAATCATGTGAAGAATAAGACAGATGAGAACTATAAAAATAGATCACATTAATTAAGAATAATGGAAAAAATCAATTTCCATCATGTAAAAAATTTGAAACAAAAAATACTCAAAATGATTGAAGGGTATAAGAGTTTTTTTATAAGTTTGAAGATAAGGGTGACCTAGATAATGAATGTATGGTAATTAAAGATACCAATAGAATCCAATGCTTAAAATATAAATATATGGGTAATTACTCAAACTAGTTCCCCAAGCATCAAGGAAACTTACAAAAAAATATCCTAGGGGAGGAGGCCAAACATATAGAATTACTATATCAAAAGTGGATGTTCCAAGTTATTTGGTGAAACGTACACTTATCATCGACTCGATAAGTGAAAATGTTTTTATGTGATTTGGGTTCTACCTAATATTTTATGTCTGATGAATTTTATAAGGGAATCACATCACCAATGGTAGAATGATTACATATCATGTCTATAGATCCTTTTAAATATAAATTTCAGAAAATGTGTTTCATATTATCCTTACTATAGTTTAATTTTATATAACCATGAGAATGGATTTTCTCTCTCAATATAGTGCTCATATATACTGTTAAAGATGATAAAACACATTCTATATTTTTAATCAACCCATGATTGTTTATCAGTGTAGTGATGACCCTAAAATACCTATAGATATTAATTCCATCATATGGGGTTTACTACCTACTCATGAGTGATATTTATCTTAGATGCATGGGGAGAAACTAAATATTAAGGATATGATTATTGTATGGAATATTTTTTATGTATTTCCCAAATATTTACTTAGTCTTTTATCGAATTAATAATTAATGTTTTCAATCGAACTCATACATGGTGCTACACTTATTTCAAAGTCTCCATATATAATGTCCCTAACTATGTTGAATGAATTAAAGAAACAAATCCCAGAGAATATACATAAGGGATTCATTTGGACTATTTCTTCACTATGGGTTGCTCTAGTTTTTTTGTTATGAAAAATAGATGGATCAATGTTGTTTTCATTGATTATTGAGAACATAACAAGATCTGTATTTTGATCATGATTCCTTTACCCAATATTGATGATCTTTTTAACCAATAATTAGGAGCTCAATATTTTTCCAAGATTGATCTTACATGAATATATGATCAACTAGGAGTCTAAAAGGTGGATATACCCAAGACATCATTTTGTTTAAGATACGGTTATTATTAATATATAGTAATTATAATTATAATAACCATTGATCCTACTATATTCATTAATTTAATTAATATATTTCTAAGACATTACCTTGATTAATTTTTTATTTTATTTATAGATGATATTATTATATAATATAAGAGAAAATAAGACAAAGAATCTTATATGGGAATTGTGTAGAAAACCTTAAGTAAGTATATATTATATGAAAAATTTACCATGTGTTAATTATTTATACAGGATTTCACATTACTGGGTTATATATTTTTAGGTGAGGGTATATCTGTGGACACTTCAAAGATGGATGTTATTGGGAAATTACCTAGAACAACCATGGAAAGTAAGATCCATATTTATCTTAGGTTCTATGGATACCTCCAATGATTTGTGATATATTTATAATGACTGTATAATATACTCATCATGTTGTTGTGGAAGGGGGTTTGGTTCTTGTGGATAGATGAATTTGGGATTTTTTTAAAGAAATAATGTGATGGTCAATGTGCCTGAGATTACACTGCATGGAAGTTGATAAGGGTTAGTCATATTTATTGATTCTTCAAATAAGGGACAAGTATGATTCCTCTTGAAGTATGATACTGTGATTTCATATGCCTCCCTTAAATTGAAAATTCATTTGCAGAATTATCCTACTCATGATTTATAGTTGGTAGTGAATATTTTTGCATTAGAGATACAGAATAATTATTTGTATGGTGAAATGTGTTATATATATACTAATAAAAATAACTTTAATTATATATTTAAACATAAATAATTGAATATGAACCATAGAATATGGTTATAGTTGATAAATGATTATAATTTCTCAATACATTAAGACACCGGGAAGGGAAACATAGTGGTGTATGCACCGAGTTAGAAAGATAATTCTATATTTTCCATGATGTGGATCAAAATAGATCAAATATTTATGGATTTATAGAAGTTGGTAAATAAAATACTGAAAATATTGTTCATATTGTTTCATTATTATATTAATGATGAATCATCTATCCATGGAGGGATTTATGAGGAACACAAGAAATATGTGGAATTGAAAAAAATGGGTAATGTCCCCAACATCATCCATGACCAATATGTAGTATTATAGTTTAGGAATTGCTTATGTTTCCATTAAATATTAGTGTTAAAGTAGGATCAATTGGATAAAGATCATAATTCATCATTTAAAATTAATCTTGGATATATGAACTTGTATATATATATATATGAAAGAATATTTCTTCTGGTAGAACATGAAATGTTGTATTTCTGAGTTTGTATCTCGATGCTAAGTGTGTCAATAAGTAGAGGCTGAGGTATATAATTCTATGTGGATTTGAAAACTATTACCAATTCAAAAATGGAAATGGGAAATCATTTACAATGTTTTCATCATCATATTCCTCAAAACATCATAAGGGAATGGTGTTATTCGGGTTCTACGTGATATCATTAAGAAATCAGCACATTTTTTTTACTATTATAGACTATTTCACCCTTGAATAACACACTCAATTATACATTAAGGAAGAAGTGAAATTTCATAGAGTAACACTCCCAATTTTATCATACCACAGTTCAAGTTTTACATCAATTTGCTAGAAAATTATTCCATAAGAGTTGGTTACATAATTGAATTTCAAATATTCTTTTCATAGGTTGATAGATGGTTCATTTGGGAGGAATATTTATACACTAGAAGATATTTTTGAGGACTTTCTCTATGGATTTAAAAGGTGGTTGATATCAATACCTTCATCTGGTAGAATTGTTTTTACAATAATTGATTTCATTCAAACATTAATATGTCTCTTTATAAATCCCACCATGTAAGGATGTATAAAAATCTACTGTGTGGGGATGAATTTAGATAAATAAATCTATTGGGACCTAATACACTTGTGGAATAGTAGAGAATTTTATAAATATTCAACAACACATAATTGTTGTTCATTATTGATAATTGTTTTTGCTAAAAATAATTGATGAGATATAGAATTTGATGTTTTTGATGAGTTGTTCTGTTAAATATTTTCATGGAAGAAGGTTATAAGATTTGAAATGAAGGGAAAGTTAAGACCTAGATATATTGGTCCCTTTAACATTATTGATCATTTTGGGATGGTAAATTATCATTTATTCCTTCCATAGAATCTCTCTCATTCTCATGATGTGATTAATGTATTACTCCATAGGAATTAAATACCCGATCCTTCACATGTATTAAAGTAATATTTTGTACCTTTGTAGATCTATATGGCTTAAGGGGAACAACTGGTGGAATTTTTGGATCATACAGAGACAATGCTACCAAATGAGACCACTCACCTAGTCAATTATTTAGGAAGAAATCATAAAATTGATAAAGCTACATGGGTTTATGAGGATGTGGTGAGGTAGAAGTGTCTTTATTATATTTTATCTTAATGATGTAATTTTTTGGGAGAAACTCTTATAAGGGGGTAGAATGTCACAACCCTATTTTTAAGATATATTTCTCTTCAAAATAAATTTCTTCGATACCTTACATTTCACACAACCTCAAGTTTAAACAAATTTTGAAAGCTTATTAAAATATAATTATGTGTTAATTATATCTTTTTTTTGAATTTATCTTGTCAACGTTTTATTAGGTTCATTTTTTCTATTTTTTATATTATGATTTATTTTTTCATGAATAGTAAAATATAATGATCTGTATAAAATAATCAATTATTTTAAATTAAAAAGACCCATAATTCTTTGAATTTATTCCTAAATTTATAAGATCTAATTTAATTAGACATAATATAATTATATACATATGAATCATCATTATAACAAATTTTGGTAAAAGTTCATTTTTTAATATAAAAAGATATTTTTTAAAAAAATTAATTTTTTTTTACATTTAGTATTTTCATATTAATTCAATTAGTTATTGTAATATTAGGTGTCCCATAGAAACATTTATCCATAATTTTTATTACCACAACTTGTGTATAGTGATTTATTCATTAGGTACACGTACTGTAATGCCCCATCCCCAATTACCCAGAGTCGGTGCATTATTACATAACATTTGCATGGTCACAAGGAAATCATGTCCCAAAATACTGACCAGTTTAGTATTATTGGAAACAAGATTCATACACATGTTCAAATTTACAACTTGAAAACAAATACAACACTAATTTATTCCATTAGAAAAATACAGGCCAGCATGATTATTCCTACAAGTCACTCATAACTTACTTCTTCATATCCTAGGTAAATGAAACATAAGAAAGGGGTGAGATCAAATTCTCAGTAAGGGTAAGTAATATAGTGGAAGATAACATAAATATTAAGCATGGTGAATAATTTAAAACACGTGCCTTTGCAAATAATAAACATGAACACTTTTATGGTAGGAATATGAGCTGAGTAAATAATTCCATAATAGAACATAATCATGGGTACTCTACTAGTGGAATGAACACATGAACCATCAATATTATTTTCATAATGAGGGAATGTATAATGCTGGAAAATCTGAAACATTTTTTCAAGGCCTCGGTGAAGGAGTCAAAAATTATTAAGGCCTCAGCCAAAACCATATATCAAAATGGGAAAGTCCTCAGACAATTCTATATCAAGTTGTCTCATGAGACCTACCGATGCATCGAGGAGCTATAACGGGCTCCACTCGTCACTTACTAAGTCCAATAAATTCCTTAATTGAAAAGGTTGAAATATAACATAAAGATTCATATTCAAACTTGCATACTAAATGTCAATACATTAACCATAAACCATGAATGGTATAAATGTAACGCATCCACAGTCAAACATATCACAAAACCTTTAATACAATAAGGAATATTTTTATCGTAATGAATCAACTTCAAAAAAGTATAAAATCAACCAAAGGATGTTGACATTGATGAAATCAAAACTATTTGACAGAAATATCTCTTTCTTTTTTTGAAATAATATAAAGATTAATAATTATAAAAGAAAAAACTTATTTTGAAAATATTAATATAAGATTTTAAAGGATGATTTGATGATGTTATAAAGGTCGGGAATAACTACACGCACCATATAAGTTATAAAATACATTCTTACCTCAATTTTGTTAAAAAAAGTAGTAAAGTACCTTGTTTGAAAAATGACTGAATGATTCATTTCAAAACATATAAGTTTAAATAAGGGTATAACTTACATTAACCCATTGTCTAGTAAATTTTAAAAATGTTCTGAAATACATTTTCAAGAAACATGGATGTGGATGATAAAGAGGTCCCAGTAGATACTTACGTAAAAACAATCTTAGATAATAAAGATATTGTAGAATTAACCCTTACCATCTACTTTTACTTGGTAGAGGTTAGGTTAACCTCCTATATAATGGTGAAATAATTGTTATTAAATTATTTAAGAACCATATACATTAATATGATATCATATATGATCTTCTAATATTGCTTTGTTAATAATATTTTAGTATTATCGTCGTTTCAGGTGATAACTGATTCATTCTCCTTTATATGGATTTTTAATTAAGTAATGTTTGTTATGTATAGGATATATCTTATTAATATTCTGAATGATATTCAGTCTTTAAACATTATTTTTAATCATCAAATGAGAACAAGTCTTGAATGGGTACGATGGGGAATGAATCTCATCGTGTTCGTTGAGATTGTAATTCGTACGCACGCATGAGCGACAATATCATTCTCTTGATATTTAAATCATATATAATTGGATGGTATATCATATATACAGAATAATTATCATATTATATTTATTATTTACATCATTTATACTCATTATTATACCCATCCAAATGATGAAGTGTTTAAATAACAAATTACACCACGACAAGGAGACAGTAATCCATACATACACACGTATGGTGACTTTGTCATTTATTGGATGGATAGAATAATGAATATGATTGTACCATGTTTATAATAAAATCATGGTATAAATAAGATACTATATGTATTATTTTATATTGGAAACAATGAATAAGGAGGACGTGGAAGAAGAAAAGAACGTGAAAGAGGTGATAAAATATTTACCACTTCTTCTGGTTCTTCCTTTTGATTTGATCAAAAGAGATCCATAGGATGGCTTTCTTACTAAAGGAAGGCCTTTTAAATGAAGTTAGGACATTTGGGAGGATATTTGGTCTGGGTTTGGCTGAGCCAAAGGGCTTTGAAGGTGTGAATTTGAAAGAAGGGAGGTTCCCTTTTATAAGAGGGGTGAGGGGCATCTTAGGAAAAGATTGAAATATTATTTTATAATAAAATAATTTTCTATTTATAATCACTCCAAAATGAATTATTTAAATGATATGGTATGGATGGGTTGAAAACCACTCAAACAACTAGTTTTATATTAGTTTGGGTCACTATATTAACCTTATCTTTTAGATTTAACTCTTAGTTAAATAGTTTGGCATTTTCTATGTCTCTTTGTATTTTTATATTATATTGTTAATAAACATACTATAAACTTTCAAGAGAACCCCAAGTGGTTAATTAATGATATACCTATAATTATATAAGTTATTTGGATGAACCATATATATTTTGGATTATTATATCAACCAATAATGTTGTATTTGTTTTAAAAACACATTTATGTCAATTTTGACATTATTTAATTATTTATTTTTTTAAATTCATAAAATCTTTAATACTTCAAAATAAAAACATTTAATCAACCCTATCTTGTAATATTAACCTATAAAATTAGTGTAATTCATTAAAAGTCTCAAATTAGATTTATTTTGATATTTATAATATCCATTATTTTAATATTTCATAAATATGGTAATTACTGCATCATCATTGTGTCATAAATAAATTTATTTATTTAATGTCTAAAAATTAAAAATGAAATACCATTATTTATGAAATAATTTTATTTCTCTAATTAATATTTATAGTCGAATTCATATTATGTGTATCCCTATTTTAAAAATGGTTTGGTTATTAAACATTGAATTTAACTATTTTAACTCTTCTTTAGATAAAATAATAATAAATGTCTTAATCTAATCCATGTGGACCAAATAGATTCATATTTTATTTCTAAGGTTTTTTTGGTCAAATTAAACTTATCCAATAGAATTAGGACATGTTTTAGGGTAATAATAATATCATTTTTACACTTAATTACCCTATTTACTTTTAACCATGGAAAATAAAAGTGAAGACTTACTATTCACCCGAAATTATTTTCATCTTATTGAACCTAATTTTACTTACTGATATCAACTGTGTTTCTCAGATTTTTTAAATTCAACTCACTGAAGTAGTAAAATAATGTTTTATACAAATTTGGAAATGCTCCTAGGAGGTGGGTTAATGACGATAAAACGTTTGATAAAATTTTATATATCTAAACTCATTATAAAATGACTCGAATGAATTAAATAGAACATATATAGGTATTATGTATCTATTTTGACCTAAAATAAATATAAATAAAATAAATAATTATTTAAATAAAAATTCTATTTTAAACAATAACTCAGTGTTTTTCACTATTCATCAAAAATTGAATGTTTTCAGAAAAATACCAAAAATTCACCCTAAGATAATTTTGATCTTATGAATTCAAAAATGAATTCCATTTTGAATGATAAAATTTATAAAATTTAAAAAAGGGGGTATTGCAATTAATAAGGGCTACTTTGATTGGTCGCGGTGTGTTAGAATCTCAAAGTTGTGTACAATGCAAAATATTTCCTTATTCAAAGGGAAACATACAGTGGAAGCTTGGGGTGTTACACCTACCATCATTGCGTAGAAATTTTTGCATCCAATACTTACATGGTAATGTCCGTAGATTATTTTTTTATCAAAAGTTTGTTGCAGTTCTCAGGATGTAACAAGATCCTCATGATATTATTACATTAATCATAAACTAATTTTCTACGGTCTAGATACATCATAATTATTGAAGAAGTTGAGGTATGACTATCAAGTGTTGGGAGCTCAAAATAATTAAGTCGAATTCTCATGAATTTTTCAATTACTGATCTCATGAAGGTGAGATCATCAAAACATACACAATAATCTGAAGAACACATATTTTCGTTGTCATTGGATGTTCCTATCAATGTACATGCTTACTGTTCTCATGAATTGGCATCATTATTAATGGCTTCAATTTGATCACAAACATTGATGCAACTAAAAACCATGAGAATGATGTCATGGGGAGGTAGCTAGTGTTGCGTACGTCATTGGTGGTATGACATTGGTTGAATGGTCAAGATAAATTGTTTTCTTCTGAGTTGAGGAAGTGATATCTTTGTTCTGGTTGATTTAGATAACAGTACATTTAAAAGCCAAAGGCCATCATTCTCAAAGATAAGTCCATCCAGTTTGATAAAAAAATAATAAATTAAGGATGATGACAGAAGTGTGAATCCTGATTTATGAGATATATTATAACAAATAGATTATATTATATGGTTGATTTTCATAAGATGTTTATCATTTATTGGAATATTTCTTATATCCATATCATCCTTGATGTGTTTCTATACTATTTTCATGGTATGGGAATAATATTCACTCTTATCAAGATAAGGTCCTAGAGGGACACAAAAAATAATGTATTCTATAATGTTACCTATTTATGTGAATATGTATATACGACAATATGGGCCCCACCATAAGTTCTATGAGTTTTCCACGTTTTACCAATCACCGATGTATAAAAAAAGTCATTATTATAAGTGTTTAGAATATCTGGGGAGAATTTATTTATAAAATTTATTTACAAGTATTTAAGTAAATACATATAAAATATTATATTAATGATTATTATTTAAATATTCAATGTCCATTTAAAATTTGTGGGAACAAAAAGTCATGTTAATGACATTATTTTACCACATTAAATATTTATTATATTTCAAGTAAGTGATAAATATATAAATGATATTTATGAATCATTAAATCATTAATAATATATCATTTGTGGATTATATAGTGATTAGTAAATATTATAGGGTTAGGGATCCTTTTTTTGGTAATTTCACAACTCTCATAATATATATTGATAGAGAACCTTTCATGATGACTATTCACAACGAGTTATTTGTAGTCCATCCCTCCTCTATGACTTTCTAGGGAGATAACCTCTCTATCCAAGTGATCAGATTAATCTCATCTCCTTACATCATAGGAACGTGTATCTAGTGATCATCAAGACATCAAACTCATCATCGAATCTCCATGATCTCACCCAAAATTCAATGATCGATGATCCAGTGTATTTTTTAAGAACATTTGGAAATTCTAGAGATATTTTGATTTAGATACTTTTTTATTGATCTCTAGTGTTAAGAAGATGTCGAGTATGGATTCAGATCAAAAGATAAATATTTTGGATTATATTTTTGTACTTTTAATCATCCATGTATGGTCTTTACACCATATGAATTCTTGGATTTCCAGAGGTAAGTAGTTCCTCCACATTAGTGATTAATATTTTGGATCCCTGGAGCACCATCTTTTGTTGAATGGCCCTGGTACCAACAATTGGTATCATCATATCATGTGTTTTTTTGATTCTAGAGAATTTAATTTTCATTATATTAAATGAACGTGTTTTAAACTGGTCCCCTTGTAATAAACAATGCATTGATCCCATTTAAAACCATCATGTTATTACAGTTAGGAAAAACAATTATGGAACAAAATATTTATTTTAAGGGGTATTATAAGTAAATAAATTATATTATATATATATATACATTTAATTTTTTTCACAAATTTCTTAGTGCAAAAAATGAAAAATAAAAATTTATGATGACCCGATTGATTCTGGCCAAGAACGAACCGGAATTCAAGCTCCGAAACAGAGTTAACTAGTAAAACGTTTCATCTAAAAGTATAAGAAAAAATATAAATTTTTATACTTATTTTATAATAATAATAATTGTTAAATTGATATATTTAATGGTTTTGGAAAATTGAGTTGTGTGTGGACTTTTATTAAAAATGTGGGCACCATTGGTCTCCTAAAAAAACCAAAAAGAAATGTATAAAGGAGAATTAAAATTTTGGTTTGTCTTCCTATGATGGCATAGATCGTCACCCACCCCAAACCTGTCTCTCCCTCTCAATTGTGCCCAAGGATTGAGTTGGCTTCCACCCTTTGATCGTCTGCCTCACATCGGCCACCCACCACCCCACCTAGAAATGTCGCCATTACCATCAAGATGGTTGATTAGGCTGCATCCCATAGCCTCTGCAGGCACCCTCCCACTCTAGACCCTAATGAAACTACTGCCACAAGTCCCATACCACCACCTTCTTGAGGTCACGTCTACCTTCTTCTAACTGATCCACAAAAACGATTTTTTGGATGTTTTCCCACGAACATGACACCTCTCCCCACTGAAGTCTGAGCCAAATGAGTCCCTAAATGTGACGGAACACTGTGGATGTAACATCCCAGGTAAATAAAGAATAATAAAATTTCATATTTATTAATATTTTAGAATTAAATATTAATTTTACTTTATAGGGATTTCTATGTTCGATAGAGTACCCCATACGCAACAAAGAGTTTCTTTGAAATCTTACATTGCACACTAGTAATAAAATAATATTATTTTAAATGGTAGTTAACACATAGCTGTTATATTGGCAGGAATGAATATAAATAACTAAAATATGATTATATATGTGTTTTAAATGTTTTTACTTATATCTAATAAAAGATAATGGCTTAAAATACGGAAAGAATTCAATTTTAGGCGTATATGCCCTAGTTTTCACTAAAGGTTCACTTATCGCCTTTTGATGGAGAACTGTCATTAAATATAGTTTTTTTCACTCCTATACATTCTATTGGACCAAATAAAACTCTTCTTTAGAATTGGGATATCAAAATTTACTTTTTGTAAATTTTTGGTATTTTTCCGATAAAGTTCATTTTTTTAATGAATAGTGTAAAATGTTGTATTTTAATTCAAAACCTCTTTTTAATCTAATTTATTTATATGATTATATTATCTTTTGAATTGGTTTTATATTTAAATTATAATATATTTTTACCATTAAATCCAAAATTGGTCGTTGGAATTAATTTCACTTTGAAATCGGACTTAAACTAGTGTCAATCTTTTGATACTTATTGTTTCATAAAAACACGCTTTTTTCTCTGACAGCGGGAATTAATTATTCAATTAATTAATGAAACTTATGTGTTTTTAATTTTGTAAAATTGACTACATTTTTGAATTCAGAATATCAAATATAGCTTAGGGTGAAGTTTAGGTATTTTTCTGAAAAACATCAATTTTTGATGAATAGTGAAACCACTAAGTGGTACTTAAAAAACTGATTTTTCATTTAAATAAAATTTTACCACCTATGTGTTTTGAATTAAAAAAAATCTGACCTACATGTTTTTCATTAAGAATTAAAATGCGGTTCAATGGGATTAAAATATTTTTTTGGTGAATAGTAACTTATTAAGTTTTTAATCGCGATTAGAGGTAATTAGTGTAATTTAAGGTAAAAATAATGTTGTAATAATATGAAATGAACTTGAAACATGTCCTAACCTAATTGGATGTGTCATTTCCGACCATGAAAATCCATGGGTCAGCTTGGGGACCCCATGAAGCCACTTTGGTTGGAAAATGACTTTAATAACTTTTCATTTAAAGTTAAAATAAAAATGTCACAAACATGAGTTGTTTTACTAAAACAATTTTTACATGGGGTTATAAAAATCCACTTTTTACTATAAATATTAATTGGAAAGGTAAAAATATTTCCTACATCATAGTATTTTTTTTATAATTTTTAGACATTAAATAAATAAAATTATTTATGACATCATAATGATGCAGTGATTACCTCATTAATAAAGGATTTAAATAAAATGAAAAGATAATGTAAAATCTATGTCCTAAACATGTCCAAAACCTATTGTATGGGTGGATTTATAACCCTTATCACCTTATCCTAGAATTATATCAATGTGGGACCTTTTAAATCCAAAACTCATTTAAAAATAAAGTAACATTTCTTTACATTCCACGAGTGCCCCTCCTCTCCTCTTATAAAAGGCCCCCACCTCTACCTCCTTACCCACACTTCCAAAGCCTTTTTCTCGGCCACACCCAGCCCATTTTGTCTCTCCACATCACTCTTTTACTACTTGAAGCCTCACTTTGGGCAGAAGTCTTCCCAAGTAAGCCTTTGAGCTCAAACCAAAGGGTGTTACCCAATTTTAAGGTAATGTCTTCACTTGAGTCCTTTTGTATTATTCTGCTTCTCCAACCCCCGAAACTCTTTTTATTAATTTCTTTTGTAACAAATCCAGTATCTTCAATATACTAGGATGTTTTTATAAGAAGATTTCGGGATACACTTACACAAATCTACATCTAATTGTTAAAGAATATACTGTTTCTGTGGTTGGAGAATTTCTACCTCACGAAACGATGATTGTTCAATCTTCTTTTAAACACCCTTAATGGTGGCCATTAAGTTTTCACTCTATTTATATATGATATATATTATGTTTGGGTTTTACTTATGTTTCTTTATTTTTCATATGTGGTATACCTTTATGGCTTCCATTGTGGGTAAACACGATAATTTCATTTTAGGAAGTGCGGACTACCGCCCCCTCAAAGTGATGTGATTCGTTAATGCCATATGTGGGACGTATAAAGGACGGATTTAATGTTATTATATATGATGTTATAATGAGATTATATTATACCTCTATATCATTATTATTTATTTCCATTAATGTATGAGATAGAAATGAAAGTAGCGTTCATGCGTACGTACGGCTTATCGTCTCCATGAACGGTGCATTTCATTTCTTATCCCCAAATGTAATGTACTATTATAAGTACATATATATAATGGATATATATGATGTACGTTACATCTAAATGATTAATATAATTATGGAATTAAAATATACATACTTCTCATTTAGTTTTAATTCCATTAATATGACATAGAAATGAAAGTAGCATTCATGCGGACGTACGGCTTACCGTCTCCATGAACGGTGCATTTCATTTCTTACATCTAAATGATTATGTGATATTATAAATACATGTATATGCTAGATATATATGATATATATGATATCCAAATCAGTAATCTCATTCTGGATATAAATAACCTTTGACCACACGAACAACATGTAATTGTAAGAAGTCCACTTTCGACTTAAGAACCAAATGTAGACAAAACAAACATTATTAACTTAAATGATTACATAATGTTTATAACATGGCAATAAGTGATATAAAATGAATAATGAACTTGAAAAAGGTTCTTAAGAAAATAGAAATTAACTCAAGTTTATTATTCAGGACGTTAAAGAACGATCGAGTCAAGTCGGACCCGAGGTAAGGGACTTCATCTCAATCTCCTTTCATTGAGGCATATTTTGTTTTATACACAACTTTCTTTTATACGGTGTATAAACCCCTTTGACTTTTACTTTTATACAAATGGAATCTTTTTCTATGAAGCGTTTTACAAAACTACAAAAAGGAATGTTTCTTTTAACGTACGCGGTGACAATGACCTTTTCTGCCGCCGCGAGTATTATTTGGTCTTTGGCTTCCTGAACAAGCCGTAATGTTTATTTTAAATGAAATAAATACCATATAATATTTTATGTAATTTGGTATTGAAAATGGTTTTTATAATGTATTTGTTATGCCAATATATTTAAGTGATATATTGTGATCAAAGTGTGGAAATGTTTTCTTTCCATTATATTTGTTTTATGTCTTATGATTTCTATAATGGTACTTGGACACTTGACAGGTGGTTATGTGATAAACCATATGACGGGTGGTGTTGTGAATACCAGGACGGGTGGTTATGTTATAACCTCCAATTCATTGGGTATGGAAGTCAGCCGTATGGATATTTCATTAAGTATATATAGAAGTCGGTCGTATGGCTATTCCATTAAGTGATATGTGTGGAAGTCGACCGTATGGTTATTCCACTTAAGTATGTTTATGTCCCAAGTTTCCTTTATATGTTATGTGTTCTTTATATGGGTTTTATGGTAATCCTTTGGTTACAAAAGGGTAAGTAATGATATTTTATTCAGTGAAGAGTTTTTACTACTTCATGAAGGTGAAGGTATTAATTTGATAAAGTATACATGGTTTAATTGATGTTTGAAAAACTAATAGTTTTCATTCTTTGTGTATCCCTTATGAGCTTTTTATGCTCACCCCAAGTTTTTTTTTGAAATTTTTTTCACAGGACTTCATGTGGAATAGGGTCAAGGATGGGATCAAGGGAAAGTCATGCTATATAAAACATGGAGCTAGACATGTTTCTTTTTAAGATTTTTTTTATTCTATGGAAACTTAGTAGAAGTGTCTACTTTGTAATCTATTGAGATGTAACAGTTATTTTATAATTCTCTAAAACTCTAAAACTAAAAAGATCCTCAATGTGAACTATTCATTTAATTCAATATTAAGTAATGCCTAAGGCTGGCGCCTTATAGTTGGTAACAGAGGTCGGTTAAGGCAACTTTAGGAGTTAGAAAATTGTTAAATTATAAATTAATTTATGGTATGACTGAAATGATATAGCATTTAAAGATTACCATGTTGCTTCTCCTAATATATTTCTGTCTTCAGAATGGTTTTCTGCAGAGGAAACAAGGCAGCTAAGTTGGGATGACATCAGGGGGAAGACAACCTTCCAAATCAGCAACCTAATATGGTTGGAATCAGAATTGAGTAGTTTACTGCACTAATGGATCAGTTGAATCAGGTGATAAATGGTGGTTGTGTTTGTGGATGATATTTTGGTATTTTATAAAAGTAGAGAGAATCATAAAAGTCATCTAAGGGTTATCTTGAAAACCTGAAAAAAAATAAACTGTATGGAAAATTCAGCAAGTGTGAGTTTTGGTTACAACAAATTTCTTCCCTTGTTCACACTGTTTCAAAAGATGGAATAAATGTGGATCCTGTAAAAACAAGAGTTGTTGATGAATGGCCAAGACCCACAAATGTAACCGAGGTCCGTAGTTTTCTTGGTTTTGCAGGTTACTACTAATGGTTTTTTATAAATTTTTCCCATGTATCTAGTCCAATGACTAAGCAAACTTGGAAGGGTGTTAAGTTTATCTGGACAAAAGAATGTGATGATTTTTTTAGGAGTTGAAAAGAAGATTGGTGAATGCTCCAGTTTTGGAACATTCTTCTAGGAATGGTGAGTTTGTTATCTACAGTGATTCTTCATTGAAAGGACTTGGTTGTGTCCTTATGCAGAATGATCATGTAATTACTTAGGCTTCACTTCAGTTGAAAACTCATGAGGTAAATTACCCTACACATGATTTGGAATTAGCTTCTGTTGCTTTCGCTTTAAAAATTTGGAGGCATCATTTTTATGGAGTAAAGTGTGAAATATATACAGATCAAAAAATTTTAAATTATATATTCACTTAGAAGGAATTGAACATGAGACAAAGGAGATGTCTAGAATTAATCAAGGATTATGATTGTACAATTCATTACCATCCATGAAAAGCAAATAAAGTGGATCGTGCTTTGAGTAGAAAAAGTAATGCTTCATTAACAAAGTTGCGTTTGGAACATGATCCTTTGGTTAAGGATTTGATGAGCTTTGGCATTGATGTTGTTTGTGCAGGATGTCCTTCGATTTTGTTTCTATTATCAGTAAAATCTTCTCTATCTGACAGAATTAAGCAAGAATAGAAGCAAGCCAACGAGTTGCAGGAAAAGGTAGCATTGGTTCAGAAGGGTAAGTTTCCTGAATTTAACATTGATAATGATTGTGTTTTGAGGCTTGGGAAGAGATTATGTGTGCCTAGTGATTCAAAGTTGAAGAATGAGTTGTTATGTGTGGCTCATAGTTTCCTGTTTTCAGTTCATCCTGGCAGTACTAATATGTACAGAGATCTGCGGGAGTATTACTAGTGGGATGGAATGAAAAGAGATATTGTTGATTTTACTGTGAAGTGTTTGACTTGTCAGCAAGTTAAAGCAAAGCGGCAGTTACCGAAAGGGATGCTTCAACCTTTACCAGTGCCAGAGTGGAAATGGGAAAATATATCCATGGATTTTGTCAGGGGATTATCGAATACATCTAGAGTTAATAATGCAATATGGGTTATTTTTTATCCCTTGACTAAATCTGCTCATTTCCTTGCTATACGAGATACTTTTTCCCTAGATCAACTTTCCCGTTTGTATCTTAAAGAGATAGTCAGGTTACATGGAGTTCCTCTCTCCATTGTGTTCGATCGTGATCCGAGGTTTACTTCTAACTTTTGAAAAGGCCTTCAGAAGTCGTTGGGTACTGAATTAAATTTTAGTACAACTTTTAATCTACAATAAGATGGGAAGTCATAATGAACAATTTAGACCTTAGAGGATATGCTACGAGCTTGCTCTATGGATTATCAGGGAAGTTGGGACCAACATATTTCTTTGTTTGAGTTTTCTCATAATAACCGTTTTCATTCCAGTATACAGATGGCACCATTTGAGGCATTATATGGGAAGCGGCGTTGAACTCCAGAATTTTGGGATGAAGTGGGTGAAAGGAAGCTGATGGGACCAGAATTGGTAAAAGAGATGGCAGAAAAAGTTCAGTTGATTCAGAAACACATGAGAACAGCTCAGAGCAGGCAGAAGAGTTATGCGGATAACCGGCGGAAGGATCTATCTTTCGAGGTAGGTGATCATGTTTTCTCACAGTTTCTCCATGGAAAAGTGTGATGAGATTTGGTAAGAAAGGAAAGCTGCGTCCAAGGTTCATTGGACCATATGAAATTTTGGAGAAAGTTGGATCAGTTGCTTATAGAGTGGCTTTACCTCCGAGTTTATCTCAGGTACACAATGTTTTTCATGTTTCGATGTTGAGGAAGTATATATGCCAGATACATCTCATTTTTTGAGTCTAGAGGTAGTTCAGTTGGAAGAGAACCTATCTTATGATGAAAAACCAGTCCAGATTCTTGACCGAAGAGAGCAAGTGTTGCGAAATAAGGTAATTCATAAGGTAAATGTTTTGTGGAAAACCCATATGGTTGAAGAGGAAACGTGGGAATCTGAAAATTCTATGAGGGACAAATACCCCCACTTATTTTGATAAGTGAATAAAATTGTGAGGACGCAATTCCCAAAAGGGGGGAAGGATGTAACATCCCAGGTAAATAAAGAATAATATAATTTCATATTTATTAATATTTGTTAATTAAATATTAATTTTACTTTAAAGGGATTTCTATGTTCGATAGCGTACCCGATACGCAACAAAGAGTTTCATTGAAATCTTACGTTGCACACTGGTAATAAACTAATATTATTTTAAATGGTAGTTAACAAGTAGCCGTTATATTGGCGGGAATGAATAGAAATAACTAAAATATGATTATATATGTTTTAAAATGATTTTACTTTTATCTAATAAAAGATAAAGGATTAAAATACGGAAAGAATTCAATTTTAGGCGTATATGCCCTAGTTTTCACTAAAGGTTCACTTATCACCTTTTGATGGAGAACCGTCATTAAATATAGTTTTTTTCACTCATATAAATTCTATTGGACCAAATAATACTCTTTTTTATAATTGGGACATAAAAATTTTCTTTGTGTAAAGTTTTGGTATTTGTTTGATAGAGTTCATTTTTTAATGAATAGTGTAAAATGTTGTATTTTAATTCAAAACCTCTTTTTAATATAATTTATTTATATGATTATATTATATTTTTAATTGGTTTTAAAGTGAAATTAGAATATATTTTTACCATTAAATCCAATAGTGGTCATTGAAATTAATTTCACTTTGAAATCGGACTTAAACTAGTGTCTATCTTTTGATACTTATTGTTTCATAAAAACACGCTATTCGCTCTGACATCGGAAATTAATTATTAAATTAATTAATGAAACTTATATGTTTTGAATTTTGTAAAATGGACTTCATTTTTGAATTCGTAATATCAAATATATCTTAGGGTGAAGTTTAGGTATTTTTCTGAAAAACTTCAATTTTTGATGAATAGTGAAACCACTAAGTGGTACATAAAAAACTGATTTTTCATATAAATGAAAATTTACCACCTCTGTGTTTTGAATTAAAAAAATCCGACAAACATGGTTGTCATTAAGAAGTAAATTTTTTTTCAATGGGATTAAAATAATTTTTTGGTGAATAGTAACTTATTAAGTTTTTAATCGCGATTAGAGGTAATTAGTGTAATTTAAGGTAAAAATAATGTTGTAATACTATGAAATGAACTTTAAACATGTCCTAACCTCATTGGATGTGTCATGGCTGACGAATAAAATCAATTTTTCAACTTGGGGACCCCATGAAGCCACTTTTCTTGGAAAATGACATTAATAACTTTTTATTTAAAGTTAAAATAAAAATGTCACAAATATGAGTTGTTTTACTAAAACAATTTTTACATAGGGTTATAAAAATCATATTTTTGACTATAAATATTCATTGGAAAGGTAAAAAGATTTACAACTTCATAGTATTTGTTTTTATATTTTTTAGACATTAAATAAATAAAATTATTTATGACATCATAATGATGTAGCGATTACCTCATTAATAATGGATTTAAATAAAATGAAAAGATAATGTTAAATATATGACCTACACATGTCCAAAACCTATTGGATGGGTGGATTTAGAACCCTTATCACCTTAACCTCGAATTATATCAATGTGGGACATTTTAAATCCGAAACTCATTTTAAAATAAAGTAACATTTCTTTACATTCCAAGAGTACCCCTCCTCTCCTCTTATAAAAGGCCCCCACCTCTATCTCCTTACCCACACTTCCAAAGACTTTGGCTCGGCCAACCCCTGCCCATTTTGTCTCTCCACATCCCTATATTACTACGTGAAGCCTCAATTTTGGCATAAGTCTTCTCAAGGAAGCCTTTGAGCTCAATCCAAAGGGAGTTACCCGATTTTAAGGTAATGTCTTCACTTGAGTCCTTTTGCTTTATTTTGCTTCTCCAACCCCCTAAACTCTTTTTATGCATTTCTTTTGTAACAATTACAGTATCTTAAATATACTAGGATGTTGTTATAAGAATATTTCTAGTTAAACTTACACACATCTACATCTAATGGTTAAAGAATATAATGTTTCTGTGGTTGGCAAATTTCTGCCTCACGAAACGATGATTGTTCAATCTTTTTTTAAACACCTTTAATGGTGGACATTAAGATGTCACTCTATTTATATATGATATATATAATGTTTATGTTTTCTTTATGCTTCCTTATTTTTCATTTGTGGTATACCTTTTTTGTTTCTATTGTGGGTAAACAGGATAATTTCATTTTAGAAAGTGCGGACTACCGCCCCCTCAAAGTGATGTGATTCGTTAATGCCATATGTGGGACGTATAAAGGATGGATTTAAAGTTATTATATATTATTTTATACTGGGATTATAATATACCTCTATATAATTATTATTTCTTTCCATTAATTTATGATATAGAAATGAAAGTAGCGTTCATGCGTACGTACAGCTTATCCTCTCCATGAACGGTGCATTTCATTTCTTATCCCCAAATGTAATGTACTATTATAAGTACATATATATATAATGGATATATATTATTTATGTTACATATAAATTATTAATATAATTCTGTAATTAAAATTTACATACCTCTCATTTAGTTTTAATTCCATTAATATGACATAGAAATGAAAGTAGCGTTCATGCGTACGTACGACATACTGTCTCCATGAACGGTGCATTTCATTTCTTACCTCTAAATGATTATGTGATATTATAAATACATGTATATGATAGATATATATGATATATATGATATCCAAATCAGGAATGTCATTCTGGATATAAAGAACCTTTGACCACAAGAACAACATGTAATTGTAAGAAGTCCACTTTCGACTTAAGAACCAAATGTCGACAAAACAAAAATTATTAACATAAATGATTACATAATGTTTATAACATGGAAATAAGTGATATAAAATGAATAATGAACTTGAAAAAGGTTCTTAAGCAAGTATAAATTAACACAAGTTTATTATTCAGTACGTTAAAGAATGATCGAGTCAAGTCGGACCCGAGGTAAGGGACTTCGTCTCCATCTCCTTTCATTGAGGAATATTTCGTTTTATACACAACTTTATTTTATACGGTGTATAAACCCCTTTGACTTTTACTTTTATACAAAAGGAATCTTTTTCTACGAATCATTTTAAAAAATGAAAAAAAGGAATGTTTTTTTAATGTACGCGGTGACAACGACCTTTTCCGCCGCCACGAGTATTATTTTTTCTTTGGCTTCCTGAACAAGCCGTAATGTTTTTTTTAAATGAAATAAATACCATATAATATTTTATGTAATTTGGTATTGAAAATGGTTTCTATAATGGATTTTTTATGTCAATATATTTAAGTGAAATATTGTGATCAAAGTGTGGAAATGTTTTCTTTCCATTATATTTGTTTTATGTCTTATGATTTTTATAATGGTACTTGGACATTTGACAGGTGGTTACATGATAAACCATATGACGGGTGGTGCCGTGAATACCAGGACGGGTGGTTACATTATAACCTCCAATGCATTGGTTATGGAAGTCGGCCGTATGGATATTCCATTAAGTATGTATGGAAGTCGACCGTATGGCTATTCCATTAAGTGATATGTGTGGAAGTCGACCGTATGGTTATTCCACATAAGTATGTTTATGTCCCAAGTTACCTTTATATGTTATGTGTTCTTTTCATGGGTTTTATGGTAATCCTTTGGTTACAAAAGGGTAAGTAATGATATTTTATTCAGTGAAGAGTTTTTACTACTTCATGAAGGTGAAGGTATTACTTTGATAATGTATACATGGTTTACTTGATGTTTGAAAGACTAACAGTTTTCATTCTTTGTGTATCCCTTACCGAGATTTTTATGCTCACCACAAGTTTTTTTGAAATGTTTTTCACAAGACTTAATTTGGAATAGGGTCAAGGATGGGATCAAGGGAAAGTCATGCTATATTAAACATGGAACTAGACAGGTTTCTTTTTAAGAGTTTTTTTTATTCAATGGAAACTTAGTAGAAGTTTATACTTTGTAATCTTTTGAGATGTAACAGTTATATCCTAATTCTCTAAAAATCTAAACCTGAAAAGATCCACAATGTGAATTATTCATTTAATTAAATATTAACTAATGATTAAGTTTGGGGCCTTATAGTGGACTCTAGTGAAACTCCCTCATATAATATATCCACTAATCATGACATCTAAACCACACTGTGCTACCCTAATTGAGACCACTAAGCATGGAACCACCATATTTTGTGGTAGTTGTTGTCCATCATCAATGTGTCTCCCTCTTATTTGGCCTAACCCATCCATCATGTATTCTCCTATTCTTGTGGTTGGGCCGACACCAAACGGAACACCCCAGCATAAAATTGTCATTCGAGAACCCCACTATGAGGTAACACCCCTTCCACACCTCCCTCAAGTTCTTACTGACCTGAGTTGCCCTATTGTGGGAAAAAGTGGGTATGCCTAACCCAGAATGGGCCTGGTCAGGCCTTTCGGGCCCAAAATAGACTTATACTGGGTCTACCTAGCCCAAAATAGTCCAACGGGGTTGTATCCCATCCCACAATGGGCCTGGGTTGGGTTTTGGGGCCATGTTATTTGTATATAATAAATATATAATTGAATTAAATAATATAAATTTAGTATTAAATTAAATTAATTTAATATGAATTTTTTTGTATAAAAACTACATATTTTTATACCCCATTAAATATTAATTTTATTTAGGTATTTAATTAAATTAATTTATTAATTGGATGTTTTGAATAAAAAATAAATTAATATTGGGTTAGAATAAATTATTTTTGAAAATTTATTTGAATTTAAATAATTCATTTAATTTATTTAAAATAACTTATATTTTAATTTTACTATAATTTAATTTTATCGCACAAACTGTTCTTGAGCACTAACCGACCATGTATTTTTTCTGGTTTATTTTTTTAGTTACATATTAACTACATGTGATGTTTAAAATAAGAAACGAATTTTTATGATGGGCTTTAAATCATGTTTTTTATTTAAATATGTATAAGGCCTTTCATGTCCATCAATATTTATATATTTACATTGGGATTCCCAAGACCCCCTCACTGATGTGTGAGTAAATTTTTATTATGATGAAGATGATGTACAACATAAAGCATGCTATGTTGAGGTGAATTCCAGATGAGAAATTAACACACTGAATTGGGACGAGTTGCATCTTGTGTTAAGATAAAAATTAGGTTTGATTCCCCTAGTAAATGGTTGATATTTTAAGAATGAATGGATACAAATATATATTCTCGAGTACAGGTTGATATTTTTATTTCCTTTATTATTATTTTTTTGTTTTATGAATTTTTATGAAATAAAGAAACACATAAAATAATAAATAATAAAATGAATATACACGATAAATTATTTTCTATTAATGTTCAGTTGTCAGATCAACCACATTGAATAAACATATTAATTGAAATGGATTGCAATAATTTAATAATATTAAAACACTCAAAGAAATATTAAGTCATAAACCACATCAATAGTTTTAATTAGAGAAAAAAGAGGTGTTTGAAGTTCCTATCAACCAAAGTTGATGGTGTCTCCTACTACTGGGGAGTTCTTATGAGAATGATGAGTTTACATCACTAAAGTTGCTAGAAAAGAAGTATAAAAATATAGAGTGATTAAACATTATAGAAAATTTCTGAGTAAATCATGTTTATGATTTTAAAAACTCTGACATCACTCAATAGATTAATGAACTATTATTAAATGTGATTTTACAATCAGACTCGTACCTAAAAACTATTTATGTAGTGGTGTAGCTAAATATTTTTGACTATAAGTTATGGTTCAAGGATAATTTTCAATAGAATTCTCAAATGATAGAGTATTCTAATTCTACTACAAAGGGTTGATTAAGTTAGATAAAATAGTGGGATACATTTAATGATGTTAATAATAGGTAATGTATAAATCGGTAATGAAGCTAAAAGTACTAATCTTATTATTTTTGATTTTGTTTAAAATTGAAAATAATACCACAATAAATAATATGATATCTAATGGATAATGAAAATTTTCACACTGGAACGAGTTTTCGAGGTGTATTATAGAAACCTACACAAAGTAATGTGACATCAATAATTAAAGATGATGGTGTTCCAAATACCTGCTAATCCACCTCAAGAAGCGAGGGTTTTAAAAATCATATAGTTAATTCATGTATGATGCATATGATGATAAGTTTATTGTTCTATGTTCAAGTTCTAATGTAATTTGTGGATATAACTTCATCAAATGGATGATATTATATACAGTCTCATCTTTGAGAAGATTGCAAGGAGAAAGAGAAGCAAATATATGAATAAGTGAAAATTACACTGGATATGATTAAATTGAAATATAGATCATGATATTGAAATATATCCCTTTATCATATAATATTAATCCATTTAATAATGTTTTTTCATGATTACAAAATGAACAATATAGATAAAATTATTTTTACCTTTTAAGTGTGGTTTGTAAAGTAATGAAAACATTAAAATAGGATTCCTCTTTAGTTCTTTTTGAGAAGAAGTCAAAAGACAAGGTGAAAATGTCAAAGTAAAGAGATATGCCAATGTTACCATCAAAATTTCATTAAAAAATAGGTAATAAATTGGAATTTATTTTATTCGCATGTCATGAAATAAATATGTGAATGTTTAAATGCGATGAACTGAATTATAGAATAAATTATTCTCTTCTTCTTTGGGTAAATTCTTCAATATAAAATATAACTTTATGGTCATATTTTTGGGTTATTAAATTAAATATGCCTATAAAATTTTTATATTGAAATAAAGAAACTTATTTTGTATAAAAACCATACAAGACATAAGGTGTGTTCTCTAATCAACTGTGAAAGGTGGTTCCAAGGTCAATGGTGAGTAGTACAGAACATCAAATTTCCAAGTTAATGATTATAGACAAAAAAATTAATTAATTCAAAAAAATATATAAAAAGTTTCCCTTGGAAACATGGAGACATTATTCCAATTTTTGAATACATGTTGTTTTTTATATTGAATACTCCACCAATAGTTTAGTAATTCTTGAATCATTGGAAATATATGATGAATATAAAATTTATGAATTATATAGCTAGTTGGGGAAATATAATACCTCATCAAGAAAAAATAATTAGTTTTCAAGGATATACCTAGTATGGTTTTATAATCTTTTTATTTATATACCTTATGTATTATTGACATAGTTTTGTACTTAGTTTTGGAAAAATAATCCTTTAAAATTATGGTAAGCCACATTTATTTTGAAATTCCTTCAGTCAGAGAGTGTTAACTATTCCGAAGGTAAGATAGTGGTAAGTATACTTCATAATATACCTTTAAGTGGTTAATGAATATTAAATTTATGTATGGTACCTGCATAGATACATGCAATGATATGCCTCAGGCTAGAATATCTTGACCAATCATTCATAGATTAAATAATTCATTGTGGATTAATTATTAAATGAACATTACCATATCCACATCACACCTATGACACTAACAAGGATTATTGATTATGAGTCTTATATGTTATCATTGATAAAAAAATTTATCATGGTGTAATTCATATGTGAAAAAATCTTTAAAAACAACAAATTAATGATGTAAGTAAAAGGAGATTCAATGTTGAGATTTATATGCATTATGAAAAACATTTATATTGAGACATGGTTCACAAAAAACATTACCCATAACTATATTCCAATTATCAATATAAGTGGATATCATTTGATCTATAGTATGATGGAAATTCATTATTTCATAAGAACAAATCATTTTAATTGAAAATTGTTTGATAATGATATAAACATACTTGTATCAATAAAACCATAATGAGAATCTAATGTCATTATCCTAAAATTTTATTTGGATAAAAAATTCCAAAAGATAGAAAAGTTTTAGTCAATGTAATTGACTATATTTCTATATATGGGAGAATATATCTACTTGAGTTTTTGATAGAAAGGTTGACTTTGATATATTCAATGACAAATATGTAAAAATGGTTATCATAGGAGTGAGTTCCTCAAGAGGTGTGGACAAGAATGTTGTAGAGACACATACAGTATAGGAAGGATAAAATAATGGTGAGGGGTTTATATTCACTATGGTCATTGATTTATTATTCATTGAGAATAATAATTCCTACATATAGGCATTATTAGAAAATTTGATAAAATTGAAAAGTCCAATTAAAACTAAATAATGGATTCCATATATCAGAGAACATGGTCTTATTAGTTTTAATTTTGTAGTGGGTATCCAAGTAAAACTATACATGGATTTTATAATAGTTTTAATAATAAGTCTTGACTGGTTATACAAGAACATTATTGCTAAATCCATTATACTATTACTTGTTACAGAAAATTTATATAATAATTTTATCAAGAATTGTATTTCAAGACTACCAATCATGGATGGTTTATATATGAAACATATGAAACAGATGGTTACATCATAGATGCAAATAATGGGGAAAGTTACTAGAATCTAGTTTATGGTTTAATGTAATAAAAACATATTAGAGTATTCATTTGGAAAAAATATTTTCCTTTAATATATGAAAGGTTTGTAGGATAATAATTGTTTTTCATGAAAAATATATTTGATATCATATTGTAAAAGAGCTATTAATCTTACAGTTAGCTAAGACCAAGATGAAAGAAACTCTTTTGATATTTACTTAATGTTTCAACCAATGTTCTATGGAGTGAGATCTACTAAGATAGATAAAATGGTTTCTAATACCAATTAAATACCATATATAATGACTTTTTATTGAAAAAATACAATTTGAAATATTTTGAGATAGAATTGTTACCAACGTGACATGGAATAAGATTCTCCATGATGTTATGTATGGGATATAAGATGAAATTAATTTGGTGAGTTGAAATACAATAACATTTTTAATGGTTAAATAATGTATTCCATGATATTTATAAGATATTATATTTCCAACAGAAACATTATAGAATCTAAATAATAGTAATATATAAGATAACATTAAGGAAAGTAGTCAAAACTATATAATTGAACATGAGATAGTAAAAAAGATATATACCATGTATTTGGGGAGGAAGGCAAACTAGTAATAAGGGTATACAAAATAGTTTTCCTATATGGTCAATATGATCTAATATCATATTTAGGATAAGTAAATGAGAAATAAAATCTCATTTATTCTAGTGGAATACATGTTTATAAAAACTGAATACCTTATGACTTCTGAGGAAGCTAAAAAAGTAGTTTATAATATGAAACAATTTTTTCTAGTTCTTTGAATATCACTTATTACATAATGTATTAACATAAAATAAATTATGATAATTATAATATAATTACCCTCCATGATGTCACTTTTATACAAAATACAAAAGGAATACACATGGGGATTAAATATCTTGAGGAGTTTTACTCAAGGAGGTGAGGTCGAATATAGTAGAATTGTCATGCATTAGAGACATGTAATACTCTAAAACTATATAACTAAAAATACAGAAACATGATCTTAATATTATGAGAGATAACATGGGTCTTTAGAAATTTGGCTCTAGTGATAGTGGGAGTGTTACAAAAGTGGATTCTCTAGACCCAACATTATCTGTAATTTTGAATACCACAACATGTGTACAGTTATATATTCATGATGTACACTTACCATTATAGTGTAAACATTTCGACATCCACTATTCAACTGGAACAATCAATAGATTATTTTTCATATCAAATCGGTATAGTAGTTCCCATGGTATAATGAGAGCCTTTATATATTATGACATTAATATAAAGCATATGTATTATGATCAAGATACATATTACTGACTGGACATTTTTAATGCATGACAATCATATTATAGGGGATCATAAGCTTTTAAAATTTATCCCATGAAGTAGACACATGGATTTAAATGGTAGGTTAGATCAAATGAAAAAACCCTCTAATAGGAACACTAGAAGTTTTGTGTGTCATTTAATGTTCCTAGCTATTATAATGTTTATTGGTGTTCTAAATTAAGATCATTATCAATTTCTTCCACTTTATTTTATACTTTGATGCAAGGATAAATCATAAAAATGAAGACATGGTGAGTTATCTTGTGTTGGGTGTTTCATTGCTGGTATGACATTGGATGAATGCTCAAGATATAATTTCTCACTTTCGATTTGAGGATGTTACTTCTTAGGCCTAGTTGATCATAATGGTAGTGTATTCATAAATCTATGTCCATTGTATTCAAAGGAATGTCCATCCAGTTTGTTAAAAAATAATAATGCATGAAATAATGATGAAAAAACTGTGTACTCTACATTATGATATATCTTATGAAAAAGATATAATAATACCAATTGAATTTTTGAAGAATGTTTTTTCATTCAATGATTATATGTTATCTCTTTACGGGCCTTGATGGTTTTCTAGAATTCACTATTTGTCTATGAATACTATTTACCACTATCGAGATAAGGGCCCAATGGTTCATCCAAAATAGCATAATCTAGGATCTTCCCTATTCAGGTGAATATGTATATAGGACATGGTGGTCCACACCACATGGTCTAAGAGTTCTCTAAGTTTTATTGAACACTGTTAAGTAAATAAATTCATTATTATTGCGGAATATAATATTTCAGTGGAATTTATTTATTAAATTTATTTACAAGTATTAATCAAATATGAGGAAAATATCATATAAAATAATATTACATTATTATTCAAGGTTCATTTAATATTTTTTGGAATGATTATTTGAGTTAGAGTCTCACATGTATCAGGTAATATATTTATTATATTTCATGTTAGTAATAAATATGTAAAATATATTTTTGAATCAATCAGTCCGTTATAATATATTTGTTCATAGTTTTTTTAGTGAGTACTAAATATTGACGGAGTCGAATATGATTTTCTAGAAAATTAAAAAACTCACATTATATAAGAGGATAGAGGTTCTCTCCTAAATAATATTCACTAAGAGTTCTTTATATTCTATATCTATAATACCACTTATAATAGAGAGAATATTTATCTCTCTCTTAAGTGATCAGATCAAGGTCATCACCTTGCATTAAAGGAATGTATTTGTGGAAATAATTATGACATCGAAAGCATCACTAAATCACCATGAAAAAACCAAAAATTTAACTATAAATTATTTTATATATTTTTGAATCATGTGTGGATGGTCTAGATGGATTTATCTTATATCCATGAAGTAGATATTTCCATATACAAGTAGATTTCGGATGCGTATTCAGATTAAAATAGATATTTTTTGTTTATATTTATGTTATTTGAATAATACATGAGAGATCCTCAGACAATAATGGGTCTTGAATAACTACAGGAAACATGTTCTGTTATACCAATGATGAAAATTTTAAATGACTAACCCATTATCTTCCACTACATTACCATAGTTCTAATAATTTCAACCAGTTATTTGAATTTAATTTGATAAAATGGATTCCATATTTAGAATAAGTAGGTTAAAATTTATTAAATATCTATATTTTATTTTTAGGTATTATTATTTGTAATTATGGTAAAATTAATCACCACATTAATGGGTAAATCAGGTAATTATGGTTAAAAACTAATGTCATAATACATTAAAATTTCTATATCAATGGAATTTATCTTATTTGATTAGTGGAATTGAATAATTGTTATCCATGTATTGAGAATATAGCCCCTTGGTGACCTTTTTCTTTGATATTGACCATTATATTATTTTAAGAAAATAATAAGAACAAAATTCCACACTCTTCACGTTAATATATATAATATTTTTCCATAATGATAATGGAAGGTTATTTCAATTATAAATTTTAATATAAAATTTTAATTATTTTTTTATCATGTTAATTCATTTATATTTATTTTTGACTTGATAATTACGTTAAATTCTTATGAAGCACTGACACTGTGTTTATTAAATAAATAGAATAATAAAATAAATTATTTTAAAATTATTAAAAGTGATATAATTTATATGAATTAGTTCATTGAATGAATTATAAAGACACTTATGAAAAATTAATGATGGTTTAATTGATCATATTCAAATTCAATAGTTCTTTAATTTATTTAAATTCAAAAATAATATAGTTTAAAAAATGACATTTTTGATATTTTCAAAAATTGTATTTTATTAAATTATTTAAAAATTAGAAAAATCATGAAATAGGGAAAGGGGGATAATATGTGGTTTAAAATTTCAAATAATTTCCATTTAAGAGCAGTTTTTCACCTTATATGTAAAAATATAATGTTTAAGTGTGAAAAACGCATTATTATGGTCATGTTTAAAATTGATTAATCAATGGGTTAATGAAAAATATAATTTTAAAAATAATAGATAAATATATTAAAATTTTATTTTTTTGATAATATTAAGAATTAAGGCTCTTTATCATTGAATATATTACATTTTGGAACCATTATTCAAGAGTTTTATAAATACATAATTATAATATTTTATAAATTTCTGAAGTTTCCATTCCCCTCACTTAAAAAAAGAACACCCCTTCTCTCTTTTCTTTACACCATCATGAGAAAAATTGTTTGAAAAATCTATGAAATGAATTATTATAAAAATATTTATACAATTTATAAAAGGCTATTTTCATCCCAAAATAATTACCATTGGTCCCTTAATATGATATCTAAATGATGTCATTCAAAGAATATGTAATCTTATTCATGAAGAACTTTCATTTTAATTATTATTTTATTAATTTAAATTATATCTAAACCATTACAATATAATAAAAAATTATATAAAATATAATAATATGTTATTATTTTTATTTACTAATAATTATCAATCTCCTTATCTATAAAATATGAATAAACAATCACTCATATATACGGAGGACCATCACCTTTCTAACTCATGAAATTTATTTTCAATTACCGGCTCACATGGATTGTAATCAATATTGAAATAGGGAATATATATGATATTTTTAAAAAATTAATCTTTTGGAATTATAATATCATATATTCAATCTCTCCTTCTAATCCATTGGAATACATTAATGTCGCTTGTGCGTATATGTGGACTACCATATCCACAAAGCAATGTGATTCATTTCTCATTTCTGATATACATGTATAGTAATAAGAAATATTTAATGAACATATATGATATATATGATATCATACAAGTTCCTTGAAGGTGAATTGTTATTTACCTTTGTTTCATTCTATCCATTAAAAATGGTAAACAATGTTCAGGCATACGTATGTCCCACCATATCTATGAATGGTGTAATTTAATTTTTTCTCTGTAAATTTTATGGATGATTATGAATATATATATATAATTAATATATATTATATTTATATGATGATGAAAATTATTTAATTTATTTAACCATAATCCAATTACAAGGACAGAAACTATCAAAATGAAATATCCATTAAAAATCAAGTAGTTAACACATTAAACAATGATAATAATAGAAAATTGTTAAAAAAAATTAGGGATACGATGTAATAATAGGATCATATATGATATTATTTATGTAAATATATATGGTAATTTTATTTAATTATAATAAATAAAAAATTTATATAGTTGAGGTTAAAATCACTTATAAGGAAATTTAAACTTGAGTTAAGTGATTTCGTCTCAATTTCCTCTCCACTAAGTCATATTTTCTATTGTACAAATTTTTACTTTTATGTGGTGTATACAATACCCATTTAATGGATATAACATGATTGTATATTTATTAATTGTTATTAAATATTCAATTCATGTTACTCCATTGAAGGGTTATATTATGAATGGTATAAATGTTTTATGATTATTTTTACAATATCATTTTTTTGGGATTTCTATTATTTTCCTTGAAGAAATATTATAATATATTCTTCATAAAGTATATATATATTCTCTACTCCTCAAGATATTTAATCATTTTCTATGATTTATTTTAACCTCTCACCACTTTTTCAATTAAATAAATCAATTAAATATTTAAAATAAAATCTGATCTTATTCCACTTTTTATCAGGTGTATATTTCTTCTATGACCAAATTTTCTAAAAAAAATTCAATAGTAATAATAATGTAATCAAGTTATTTTTTTTATGGAAATTTTATATGATCCCTGAATTTTAAAAGGATGGAAAGGAACTATTCTATTGTTTTATGAAATATTCATTTTTGAATTCCATTACAAAAATTCAAAATGAATGTTTCTTTTTGACATGTACGATATTAGTATATTTTCCCACCTCCATAAACATTTTATAGTATTTACCTCATTTTACATGTTTTATATGGTTTTAAAAATAAAAATATTAAATGAAAATTTATTTAAATATTTCACATCCATTTTCCAAAAGAAATGATATTATTTAATAAACTATATTTTTAATTAATTGATCTCCATCACTTTTCTCATTATTAATTTTGTGGTAATTAAATTTATCTTAAAAAAACATTATTATGATCATTTTTCATTATAAATTACATTTCTTATAAATATCCAAATTATTTGTATAATGGATATGATTATGTTTTTAAATCATATATTATTTATATACATGGTGTTTTACAATGAGTGTTATTTTATTAAATGGGGAGATTTTTCAATTCAATATTATTTAATCAATAAAGATATATGATGATACAGGAAATTATTCATAAATTAAATTTATCATTCAATATATGAGGGATTCATTAGACACGTAGACATGGGTGGGTCCTAGTTATAGATATCCTCTCAATGCATTGATTGGTGTAATGACACTCATATTTCGACTATCCTTATTTAAATGGGTTTTTTGGGGTATACCTCCTCATATAATAAATTATCATAGAATAAGTATTTTATAGTAATGTTTTCAGGATTTCTAAGATCATACTATCCAATGTTTATAATTTCATTCATTAAGAATTCAGTTATTATTATCAATGATATTACTACATTAATATTATCCATAGATACATTTTTTCTCATTTTATTAATTAAATGTCATGTTTTTTAGTTATTTAAATTTATGTATTTATTATTACATCTTTACTCATGATATATTCTACTGCAAGTAACTCTTACTGAACATATGGGAAGACCCTTTTTTTTTTGTTTTCCTTTCCCTAGAAAATAATGAAGGATAGTATGCATAATATAAAGTACGAAATAGTGTTTCTTATTCTATGAACTTTATATTTGTAATGAGATATGGGAATCTTTTATGTATAAGGTTATTCAAGGAAACTAAACAGATAGGTCCAAAAAGATGATATCCCCCTTTTTTATAAAAATTTAATAATGTAGACACTGACTCTGAGTTACTGTAATTGTGGTTTCTAAACAATATCTAATATAGAAAAAATATAATTCAATGAGTTTAATTTTTAAATTTATATTCTATTATATTAATGAAATAACCATTACTTATTCCACCCCATCATCTAAGAAAAAAAGTTTCATTAGTATGTTGAATGGACAATCGCCTCAATAAAGTGATATCTTCCATTTTTCATCCTGGCATATCATGGATTTTTGAAAAAATGTAATATCTAAGTAATCTATTATATGACTATGATTGTTAAATTTCAAAATTATCAATTACCATCTTTTTCACTCATTGATTTAAAAATGGAAATATTTTTTGTGGGTGCATGTGAGCTACTACCTTTACAAACAATGAGTTTAATTTTCTATCACCTCCCATCATGGATGGATTTAATAACATATTTAATATATAATAAAAATTTCATTTAAAAAATTACTCTTAATATTTCAAAACTATTCAAAATTGATTTTTACCATTGTCAGTATACATAATAAGTTGTGAAACAATTTATATAAAAACCTCAAGTAACCAACAAAGGAAAGAAAAATATATTATAAATTAATAATATATGATTATTAAAGGATCTTAAATTATGAAATACAAGTGAATAAGGTTCTTAAGTAAGAACACAATAAAAATATTATTATTTTTTTTATTTAAGAAAAAGTGTGGTGAAAATCCAAAAATGAAATTAAGGGATCCTATGTACCACCCTTATTACTTTTGAGTTACATATAAACATTTTTTTCAGAGATTTTAATTCAATGTTATTATCATGAAATTATTAAAAAACATTATATATTTTCCTTAAAAATATTCCAATATAAATATTTTATTCATTTCTAGGGTTATACATGTTTTTATATAATGGAACTACATTTACAAGACTATGTACCTTTTTAAATTATAAAAGTAGAAAAAATTTATTTCCTTCTTATTTTGGGAATTATTATGAATTATCCTTTTTTATTCATTTAATCAGAATTATAAACCCCCATCCTTCTCACTAGATTGATCATGCTTATGATTTATATGTGGTTTATTTTCTTTATGTAAAATCTATATGCATGGTTAACATTTTATTATGGGTGGTCTAGGAATTATAAAGCCCTATAATTCATTGGGTAAATATTTATATCTCATAATATAAAATTTATTGTGCACAAGATGTTATCTTATGAAAATATGTTATTCAGAATGTGGTACTAGAAACATATACACCTCTATGGAATTGGGTAAAGATTTATATCTCACAAGATAATGTATAATGGATTATGGAGTGAACATAATCCACTATGGGATTTTTTCCACTTTATGATCATGTTCATGAGAGTGAAAGATGGTATATGTTCATAAAGTCATGTCATATTTTGTTCCATTATATTATATGATTCTGGAATCTTAGGATTTCATTTACTAATTCCATGTTTCCTTGTTTCAATTTTTATGATAAAACTCATTACGATATCATCGTATTCCTATTAAATCTCATTTTATGCTTTAATAACATGTTAATTCCATTACTACACCTTCTAAATCACTATTTTCATAATGTATTTTCCCTAGGATATCCTTTATAATTTTTGATGATCAGTGGGAGTTTGGAAAAATATCTTGAGATTAAAAAATATATGAATTTTTTATATTTGATATTGTTTAATTATGATTCGTTTCTTGAAAAGGAAGTGAAACTAAAGAAAATCATCTACTATGTTTTGGAAAATTATATAACTAAACATGGAATGAGTTGTTTTTATGGATTGGGTTATTACATTGTCGAGGATAGTTATAATCACAATACAAAGTTAAATGCACATGAAAACCACACTAATTTAAAAATCATTAATTATTTTTTGTATTATACCCACTAATTAATACATTATTTACTGTAAAATAAAAAAATCACTTCATGAATACATTTCTCACAACATCCTCAAAATAACAAAATAATGGAAACATTGATAATTTAAATCTTATAAAAAATAAAAATACTTTCCATGATTTTTTTTATTTTCCAAAATAATATGATGACAAAATTATTATATCAAAAAAAACTTTTTTGTGTTCTAATTTTATTTAAAATCAACCTCAATCATTTTATTATAATGAAACAAAATTATTATTGGCCTCAGTTATTATCGGATATCAAAATATTTATGTATATTTCACACACCAATAAAATAGTTGGAACACCCTATAATTTTAAATGATTTAATGCATAAAAAATATTATATATAGAACAAAACACCAATATTATAAGATAATGTAACTCCTGTGACATTATATTATATTTATTTTTAAATGTAATAAATCTCTATGTTAGCTTGTGATAAACTCTACCCATGCTTCAACTATAGTAATTGAAAATTATATTTTATTAAAAATATAATAAAATATAAATTTTAATGTCATGGAGGAAATTATAATTATATTATAGTGCTATCAATTTTAAACATACATGGTGAAAATAAGGATAGAATGAATTTTACGAAATTTTCTCTTTGAAACAAGCATGTATGAATTCTAAAAAGTAGAGACTTTTAAAGTTACACAACTAATTTTTAATAATGTATTGTAATATGAGTAATGAATAATTTATTAATAATTAATAGAAAATAAATAAATATAATAAAATTTTGATATAAAAATAAATATTTTTCAAAAAAAACTGTTTATTTTCTAGGAAAATGCTTTTGTTTTAAAAAGGCATATTTTATATTCATTTTAATTAATTAAAAGAATATTTTTTGGTAAATTATTTATATAAAATTTATAAATTATATATCTAAATATATTAATTTAAATACATATAATGGTTATTATTATCCATATAGATAATATATGTTCTTATTATACTATAAATATGCATTTCTTGAAAAATTGATTTTCAACACAAATTGCTGGTTTATTTTAAATTAAATTTTGATACATATGTGAGTTGAATTTAATAAAATGGATTTAAGATTTTGAATTAGTGTGATTATTATTATTTAATACCATTAAATTAATTTTTTAACTTAATTGTTATAGTATAGTTTAAAAATTAACTGCATATGTTGTGGTTAAGATGAGGTTTTTTGTTTTACATGCTCCTGTGTTAAAATTCTTTATCCACACACAGATTTTTATTAGATAATTTTGAATTAATATTTAAAATAATTTGGTCCATATCTTCTTATAATCCTCGATTTAATTTTATTATTGATGGATAAATTACCTAGGAAAATAAAAAGATACATGTTGTCATGAAAAAAATAGAATGGTAAAATGAAGTAAAGTTAAAGGCTAAAGAATAACATGTTAAAAATATATGATTTTTTATGTATGTTTAAATCAAAAGTATCATACCTCAAATACATTATTTATCAATTCTTTTTGAACTTGTGGTGAGAGTGACTTCCCGTTATTGTATAATTTTGGGTATTTACAAAAAAATGTCACTCCTCCTCAATTATTAAGGAGAAGTCACTAACCTCACATATTCACACATATAAATCCATTATAATGAACAATAACATGAAACAATATCTCCCCAACACCCTAATCTAA
Source organism: Viscum album (assembly GCA_963277665.1). Classification (NCBI taxonomy): domain Eukaryota; kingdom Viridiplantae; phylum Streptophyta; class Magnoliopsida; order Santalales; family Viscaceae; genus Viscum; species Viscum album. Next base: position 677,740,079 of record OY728123.1, read on the forward strand.
ATTATATGGGTTATGGTATTCTCAATAGACAATCTCTAGTTTCCTTAATGACTCCTCCAAAGGAGGTTTCTCAATGAGATGGTAATCGTTTAATGTAAATTTTCCTATTTCTTTCTTCTTTTTACACATTCAATTATTTCTTAAAAATTTCAATATAATATCACTAATACATCCCTTATATTTTTATTTTATCTTTTCTTGGTGTAATATTTATCCATATCCACTTCCACCAAATGGGAAACAAAACCATCGATCATGTGAATGGTGGACTACCACCTCACAAAATTACGTAACTAGTTTTCCATTAATAAAATTAACTACTAGATATAATGATTTATTTAAAGAATATATATAATATTTATGATATAATAAGACTTAAATAATTTTAATATCAAATATACCGTCTTAATTTCTATTCTTTTTAAAATACGATAATGTCGCTCATCTGTATAGAGAACTGTCACCTCAGGAAGTGATGTGATTCGTTTTTCACTAACTCATTACATGAAAGGTAAGAGAGGAAAACAATTAATAAATATAATCGATATATATGAAATTATTTTTATTCTATAAAATTAATATATCACCCACTTACTTACCCATTCACCCCATAAATGAATTTTATATTTGTTCGTGCCTATATATAACCAACCATCTACAAGAAGCGATGTTATTCATTTTCCATATAAAACATTAAATAATGATTATATAAATGATTATAATTTTTAAATATGATATTTATAACATTAATATAATTTTTCATATTTTTTATCTATATCAAATTTACAAGAACTACGAAATTCATATCAAAACATGCATGAGAAAATAAGGTAATTAACACCTAAAATGATGAAAATAATTAAATATTATTAATAAATGGGAAGTAAATTTTATGAGATCATAATATATAATATTATAAATATAAATAGGGTTCTGGTACAAGTTAATAACACAAATAAATCTATTATACATGATTTTAAATCATGTTCAAACAAATGGAATCATGTGGTAAGGGATATCGTCTAAATATATGTTTCATTGAGAAATATTTTTTAATTTGAACCTATTCACTTTTATATGGTGTATATAATTCCACTTTGATTAATTTACTATGAAAAAAAATTATTCACTATTTTTAATGTTTCAGTTCATTTTCTTCTTAATGGGGTCAAAATGTACAAGTTACCAAAGATGTAAAAATTTCTATACATTATCCCTTTCTTTTTCCATAGAAAAATTTATCTTGAAAAAATCACTTTACAATGTTATATTTTCATTTTAAATTACATTTATATTATATATAAATATTATTTTTATCTGGGATATGAATATTCCTTAAAATATATATCATTTTTACATACTATTTTTACTTTGATTTTAATTTTATAAAATGATAAAATTTTGCTAAATCTGTATTTTTTACTCAATACTGGTAGTTGATGATATGGAATATTTATTCAGTAATTAAAATAATTATTTAATATATGAGTAATAAATTAGTAATGATGTTCTAGGTGGGTCCCAATTATTGATATCCCCTTTATGCATCGACAGTAGTCATGAGACAAATTAGTAATCTAAATTATATTGGTTTTTTACCCATAGATTTAAACTATCTTGTGAAAGGTATGAAAAATAAAGGTATCATGATTCATGAGATCATGAATTTCAATAATTAACAATTTAATTTAATTATAATTTAGTTATTATTATTATACATGATATTTTATCAATGATATTGTCTTTTAGTACATTTCCTTCCCATTTTTTATTAAATAGAATCTGTTTTAAGTTATTTACCATTCCATATTGATTATACATTGTCTAATTATCATAGTGAAGTTATTTATAAAATTAAATATGTGTTATGTTATTTAACATTTCATATTGATTATGAATTACTGATTCATGAAATATTCCACCATATTTAACTCTTATTGAGCATTTTATATCACCCTTATTTTTCCCCTTTCCTTAGGATATGATGAATATTTTTTTGAATGATTTTCAAGGATTTTCGGCATTTGGTTATAATTTTTTTTCATTTTTGGTTATAAATGTAAAATGGGTATCATTTATGTATCTCATTCACCATGACCACTAAATTGACTGGTCATTCAGTATTTTACTCACTGTATTTATGGCAACGTAATAAATTAGAAACTGATTCAGAGCTACTAGTGTCTGGGTTATTATTGTTTGTATCATATAATGTTTAGTGGAAACATTGGGAACTATATTTAGGGAATCATAGATTAGGGAATATAACCCTATGACTTACTTTATGGATAATTCTGTATAATAGAAAACATTTAAATGTTTTTGTAAGGGATATATTATATGGATTTATATGAAATACATCCATGTATGGATACTATATGTGGATGTAATTTTGGTATAGATGTTCCTAGGTGTATTAAATTTCAAAAAGTAATCTTATTCTTTACTTCAACATTACCTGGTACACTGAAATGAGCCTTCTAGGCACCTAGTTTTACATTCTCTAGAGATATGTTTTAGCTAATTCTAATTTTATTTACAAGACATTGTTATGGATATGAAAATATTTTTATGATTTGAAAGCATTCGCAAGAAAAACATTATTATGATTATGAGATTATCCATGCATAAATTGTTCAAATTTTGTCAAGTGATTCACTAGTTTTGGGATTATAAATTATTTTTCATAATGATATGATCTAGTATCATGTATTCCATTACTTACAAATGGAGCCTAACAAAATTAATTAAAACTATATTAATTCACACATTCAAAAGAGTAAGAATAGTCATTTATTTTATGAAAATAATACAATCCTATGAAGTGAACAAGTCTCTCTAATATTCTAATCATATGATGGGATAATATCATGTTCTATCTAGATAACGAAAGAATTATCCAAATCATATGTCTTATAAGGGAGGAAAGTGAATAAGAGGATAATAGAGAAAGGGATGGATAACGGGAATAAGGGAAAGAATGATTTCCCCATATCTGAAAATTATAGAAAGAAACACCTTAATACATACTTGAAGGGAATGGTAGTATTTTATAAATGTGGAGATAGGGGAAAATGTTTTCATGGTTTCAAGGGTAATAAAGAATCCTTTTATGTTAAGTTTATCAACTGTAAGGATATGGTGCACCATACAAAATAATGACACAAGCTTCAAGGGAATATATCTCAGAAGAAGCCAAGTGATCAAGCTCAATTGTATTATATTTATACAACTGATGTGGAATGATTGAAGTTATTATGTATTTGGATTCAAGAAATATATTTTAGAAGTATTTTATTTGTTATTTTCACATTATATGAGTCATGGAATGTTTAGGTATTTTACAACAGTCATATTTGTTTATTGATTTTAAATAATGTCTTGAATTTTACAATGAAAATTGTATTAGTGCAGAGTTGATATATTTGGAAAAAACATGATTGATGGAATACAGCCCTTAATATGTTCCAATGTTGAGAAATAAAGTATATTGATATATTTATGGTGTAATATTGGTGACCATAAAATGGGGTATTGATTTGGTGATTTCTATTATCTTTGTGGGAGTTTACTAAACATTTGGATTTATGAAATATATTTGAAAACCTAAGATTTTATTTTTGTAATCATTCATTTTTTCATTAAGGTTTTATGGTTATCATGGTATTCACATATTTGTAATAAGACTTTAATATAACCATTAATTTTTCTAGGAGAATATAATGTTTATTTTTTGGACCTTACTTCTAAATTTATGGAATTTTAATTTGGTCAAATATTTTTTGGGAAATTATTAATGTTAATTATTTATGGAATTTATTAAATTGAACTTAGGGTGTTCTTGGATAACTAATACTGACCATTTTGGTCTTGGAAAATCACTATAGATTGGAGAAATGTCATGTCATTATTTTATTGAGATAACGATCTATTGAATATTAATATTAGTGTTTCATTCATAAAAAATTATAATTAGATATTATTTTCATTTATTAAGTGATGATCTTGGAGTTGATAAAAGAGAATACGGAACATAAAATTTCCCATAATAAATATAAATATATCATGTAACAATATTTTCTCATGTTTTTAACATTAATGGTAAAGAAATTACCTAAATTTGGGAAATGGATATTAAAGAATTAAATTATATCAGGGTACCTTCATTTTTTATGAATCAAATGACCTTTTAACTCATCATAGATGTATGGATTTTTTATCATTAAATTTTCAAGATCATTAATTTTCTTATGATCAGTGATCTTTATCACTCTCTTCTATTCCTAGGGAATTTGTATTTTATTCCATGTTTATATCTTCACATTCCACCAATTTTCTATAATTTGGAAACCTGTGTTATTTGAGGTAAACACTGTATATACCTTCTTCTCTTATCAAGGGGATGTTTAATAACCCCTTTTTTTGTTTTCAATAATTCTATTTTGAAATATCAAACCCTTAATTAAAATGATCAATATTAAATTGTGAGGAAGTTATTTTTATAAGGGGGTGAATGTATCACCCAGGGATTTAAAAATAGTAACATCATATTAATGAGAATATATGACATGCCACACCATGAGTATAAGAGAATGTATCACCCAAATACATGATTATTTATTTATTTTAAAATAAATTCAATGACTTTGATATCTTGCGATACACGTAACCCTAATCCTCAATTATATAAATTCAAAATTATTGTTTTATTAAACTACAATAAAATGATAATATAAGTTTTTCATGGTATGAGAATTATAATTTTGTAGTATGAATATCATTTTTGAAGTTACATGGTCAAAATAATCCTAGAATGAAGTTTTAAATTTTCTCTTAGAAATATGTTTATATGAATAATTGAGAATATATTATTTAATTATTTCTATATTAATTAATAATAATCAATTAAAATATCTTTAATTAAAAACTTATTAATTATTAATTTAATAGAAATAATTATAATAACATTTATAGATAAATATAAATACTTTTCAAAAAATGGTTTATTTTCTAGGAAACATCATTTGTTTGAAAATTTATAATGTCTATGTAGTTTAATTAATTAAAATAATCATTAATGATGAATGATTTGAAATAAATTTAGATATTATATATATAAATACATGAATTTAAATATATAAAATTATTATCAATATACATATAGTTTATATAATATCATCTCATGCTAGAAAAGTGCATTTGTTTTGACAAACTGTTTATTTTCAAAAATTACATGATTATTTTAAATTAAATTATTAAAAATATTAGATTAGAATTTATTAAAACATATTCAATAATTTGAATCAAAATTATTCATTTTACATAATATTATCAATATAATATTTGTCCATAATGATTAGAAAATATTTTAAAAACTAATTATAGCAGTTAAGGTTAGTACGAGGATTTGCTCGTTGCATACGTCTGTGTTAAAAATAATTTCACAAATAATGAATTTTCATTCGATAATTTTGATTTAATATTTATAATAAGTGTTCTAAATTATATAATAACTTTCATAATAATTTTATTTTCAAATGATAAATTTCCTTGGTAAGTAAAAAGATACAAGTAACCGTTGTGAAAGATAAAATATTAAATTTAAGTAAACTTAAATGATAAGGAATAACATGTTAAAAAATATATTTTTGTTTGGTGGATGTTTTTAAGGACTATATAATATATAAAATCAATTATTTATAAATTTTCAAGGAACATGGGGTTAGAGTTACTTCCCATTATTGAATAGTTTTGGTTATTTAAAGAACAACCACAATTCCTGAATTTTAAAAGGAAACTCACTACCCTCACTTATTCACACCAATACATCCCATTGACTCAATAAAACACAAAAAAATGTCTCCAAAATATTCTTATCCACATTTTAGAATTTTTTATTTCAAAAATTTTAATTTTAGTGTCCAAAAGAAGATACTTATATGTGGTTTCTCTAAGAGAAGGTAATCTTCTTAAATATGCTCTTTCATTTTCTTTCCTCTTTTTCGAAATTAAATTATATATTAAAACATACAGTATAATAAGACAATTATATAACATGTAATGATATGTTATTATGTTTATTTAATAATATTTATCAATATCCACTTCCATAAAATGGGAAACAATGTCATTGATCATGTTTACGATAGACTACCATCTCACAAACTGATGTAAATAATTTCCATTAACACGTATTATATTTGGATATAATAATTTATTAAATGTATACATATAGTTAATGTTTATTATATAATAATAATTATTGAATTATAATATCACATATACCCTATTTATATCCATTATGTTTAAAATACATAGACATTTCTCGTGTGTATAGAAGATTACGGCCTCACGAAGTGATGTCATTTTATTTTCACTAACATTATACATGGAAAGTAACAAATGGATGAATTAAATAAATATATTTTATATTTATGACATGATATTGTTTTTTTTAATATTAATATGGAATCCACTTACAAACCCTTTCACTAATCTAATTAATGATCTCATCACTTGTGTGTAACATCTCCACAAAGCAATGTAATTTATTTTACATGTAAAAACTTCAAGAATGATTCTAAAAATGAATAGACTATGTAAATGGGATATTTATAAAATTTATATCATTATGGGGATTATATATATATATATATCCCATTTATAGGAACCATATCTTTTATAAAATAATATTCATGAGAATTCATGGCAATTAACACGAGATACAAGAAAATAATGAAATATTATTAACAAATGGGTGAAAAATTTTCACACGAGGACAATATATGATATTATAAATATTAATATCAATTTGTTAAAAATTAATAACATTATAAAAACTATTATAAATTATTTTCATTCATGTTCAACTGAAGGAAAGTGTGACATAAGGGATTTCATTTCAATTTCCATTTTGTTGAGATATGTTTGTTAATATTATCCTCTTTACATTAATGTGGTGTATATACATACCATATTATTATTTTAATATGAATTAATATTTATTAATGTTTATTGATGTTTATTTTTATGTTTATTCTTAATGGGGTTAAAATTTATAAGTTAATAATGAGGTAAAAATTATTGGACATTAAATATCTCTTAAAATTGTCATTTTCTTATTACCATTTTCATTAAAAATTACATTGATCGTAAATATTAGTTTTATTCTTATCATTGATATAATCATTTCCTAAACCTCATATCATTTTTATATATGGTGTTTACATTGAATAATATTTTATTGACTGAGAAAATATTAATAAATCCGTATTCTTTTCACAATATGTATCATTGGTGATTATCAATGTGGATTCATCAATTAAATTGAATATTATATATAATAAATATTATTTGGTAATAATTTTATGGGGTTTTCTTGGTTATATATAACCACTTGATATATTTTTAGGCCACATAAGTCAAATATATTATCCAAATTAGATGGGTTTTTGTATGTAGATTTATTCTATCATTTGAAAGGTCTTGCAAATAGAGGAATCGGGAAGCTAGAGGCCATGATGTATAATAATTAATCATTTCATTACATAAAAATCTAATTATTATTATTATCCACAATATTTTTGTATTGTTATTATCTATTGGTGTATTTAATTTTCAGTTTATTGATTAAAATTCATGTGTTTTTTAGTTATTTACCTTACCATATTGATTATGCCTTATCAAATTATGATAGATAAGTTTTTGATTAAATGGAAGATGTCCTGAGTTATTTACCATGATATATTGATTATGAATTATTGAATCATTATAGATTATATTGTATATAACCCTTACTAGTCATTTGATCACACCCTTATTTTTCCCATTTCATAAGATATAACGATATTTAATTTGAATGATTTTCATGTATGGTAAGAATTTTATTTTATTATGTTTTATTTTTTATTCCCCATGTAAAATGGGTATAATTTATATATTTCATTCACCAAAACTACAAAGCATGTCATTATTTATGGATTTTACCTATTTTATCTATGAGAATGTAAGAAATTAGGCATTGGCTCCAGTCTAGTATATTTGGGGTCATTATACAACTGAAGGTTTAAACCCAAGGGATGGAACTAGAGTAATTTGAGGGATTTTTTTTTCTCTAACCTACTAATTTTAAAAAATATGATTTTTGAAAATGGATTTTTTATGAATCATATGTCTAAAGAACTAATGTAAATGGGTATGTGTGAAAAGTTAACAATGTTATAAAAAAAAGTTGGAGACTTATAAAAAGATAATTTGGTTATTTAGTGAATTATAGGGGACCATAGGTTTATAAAGTTGATTAAAAACATTACATTTATTTATGATGTTTTATTTTTAAAATATAAACCTTACTAAAATTGAACGAAATTTTGTGACAGTTGTTCTTTTCAATCTAAAAAGTTTCACCTTGGTAAATATTGAAAGGTAGATCAAGAAAAACTAAAAATTAGTTCTTCGGCCATCACTAATTTTTTTTAAAGGTTGGGGCCGAAGCCTAATTTATAATTAATGCAAATTCAATACATATTTAACTGGGTAGAGGGATACCCATTACATGACCCGAAGGCCCAGTGGGAATTTATCCCAATACATAGCCCCTAGGACCATTTTTTTGGCCCAAGGCCCATTCTGTGAATAGTAATGCTATAGTACCTATTCTACTACAGTGTCACATAGTACCTTCCCCTGTTATAGTACCATGTCGCCGCTATAGTTCCTAACGTTGCTACAGTTCCACCACTGCTACAGTACACTATAGTACTATTATATTACCTGGGCCCAATGGGTTTTGAACCCCCATTTTTCATGTAGAATTAAGGGGTGCTTACCACTAAGCCAACCCCCAACAACAATCTATCACTAAATTATTATTGTCATTATACTAGTGATTTTTATCAACTTCTTAAAAAAATCTAACATATATTCCTGTTTAAATGATTAATAAAATTTATAAAATTATTATAAGATTTGGATGTGATCTTGAAATATCATTAGATTAACTAAATCAAGAAATATTCATTCCTATAGTTTCATGAAATAATTAGAATAAAAGAAACCTAATTCATGTTTTGAGAGTATATAATTATATTAATAATTGAAAAAGAATTGTTTTTTTCACACAAAAAAATCGTATATGAATTCAAAACATATATATATATAAGAAAAAAAATTCCCCTTTGTAAAATCAATCAGAATACATGAATACAATACTTTAAAAGAAGTGTTTTAAACACATTAAATATATACATATAATAGAATAAAAACTAAAATTAGAAGGATAAGATAGGATTTATCTATATGTGGAATCCTTAATATGAACAATTTCTCCACTCTAGAAAAAAAAGGATTGGTCAGAAGATTCCTCTCAACATAAAATAGTTTCTCATTAGGTATTAAATCTAGAATCTTGAATCCTAAACTTTTTAATATAAAATAGTGTATCTCTCAAGAAGTCCTTTTCTTATATCTTTTATATAATAAGTATATGACCAAATTTTCCTAATTAATTAAACATAATTCAATAACATTCTGTCAATTAATTCCATGTTTCAAGAAACTGTTAAAAACATAAACCAACTTCCAAAACACTCCTCAGCATGAAAATTTCAATTTAAATCCCTTCAATGGAAAATAAAAATGACACACTCTATTCTTAATGTTTCCTTCAAAAAAACATCAATATGTATCCAATTTTATCAATTGGGAAAAATATTGAACATCTTATATGAAAGAATGAAATGAAAACCAATATGTTATTTGGTTGTATTAGACTTCAACTTAAGAAGAATTTTTTTTCCAAAAGTAGTGAACTAGACTAATGTTTATAACAAAAAGATATTTTCATTATAGGAAGAAATAATTCACAACATAACCAAAATCACACAAGCATGAAATATTTTACTCCTCTCAGGAATAAAATTAAACTTACTATCAATAAAACATGTTATCCCCTCACAGATTGCTACAACCAAACTATAAAACAACCTAAAACCAACCCATGAGCTACATAATTATAAAAACCATCACTCAAACTAGTGACCATCACAAATTCAGTATAAGGATTTGGAGGTTTTATTTTACCCATTATGTGTAATTTCCATAAATATTAAGTTGATATCAAATTCTCTAACTGAACTTCATCAAATTTTTGTTGCATCGGTGGGTATCTTTAATCAATATAGGCACACAAGAACAACATATTAATCTTGGACACACAACATTTTTTGATTATTATACTTGATCAAAACACGAGATAAGATATTTTTATATTATCAAGGAAGATATGTAAAAACTATAGGGGGATAATTAATGTATATATTCTTGACATGTAATAAACATCCATGTATTAGATATTCCAAATCAATATTCAAAATATATTTATTATCAATCAATATGAAAACATATTATTAAATATAATTCAATTATGATTCCATTTTTAGTTAATATCATTCAAATTCAATAAAAAATAGTAACTAAATTCAAACTATGAAAATATTTTCAATTCTAACAAATTGTTTTTAAGAATCAACTACAAAAGAATTGAATTACATGATCAATTTAATTTTTTCTGAAATATTATTTTAAAAAAATACATCAATTATAGAAATTAAATATAATATTCCATATTTAAGAAATTAAAACATCAATTCAATAATATACTGTTTTTATTCAAAATTTGAAAAAATCAAAAATTTGATTTTTAAAAATATTTAAAATATCAACCACAGAAAATTCCACCACCCTTATTTATTTTTATTCCATCAAGTAATAAAATATAATCATTCAATAAAGTTAAATATTACAAATCTAAAGTTATATTGCAATAATTCATACCAAAATTAAAATTATTTCACACTTCACTTCTAGAAAAATATCTTATAGTGGTGGACCTATAGCCACAGTTATAGAGGTTTGTGGATATACAATAATTTATAGCCATGCTTCAAATAAAATGTATAGAATTATGGTTTGATTAATATGGATTCCTCAAATATCTATAACCCCTATCCCCACATGACCCTTCTTCCCCCATGGTGCCCTTTCATCTCTCCCAAATCCTACTCCCCAAATAGTGCTCACACGACTATTCTTCCCTGACAAAACCTGCATAACACTTCTTCCTCCCCCAACGATACCCACACGACCCTTCTTACCTGACATCCCTTCTTCCCCGACGCTACCCCTCACTGCCATCGAATGAGGAAACCCCATTGTGAGGTGTCATCTCCAACCCTCCTCTCCCAATGCTGCCACCAAATGTGGGACACCTAACCTCCCCCAACTGACACTGCTCCTAGGTGGCCTCCCCACCTCCTCTCTAGCCCTCCTCTAATGTGGAAAAACTCTACTTTTGATAATCCTTTATGATTATAAGTATGTTTTAAATAAATTGCATAGATTTTGGTCATCTTAGGGTCTCATGCAGTATGTGTGTGGTTAATAGCATTTTTTTGGGTTTTATTGGATTGGGAAATGATGGAAAACATTTCCTAAGGGTTAAATCCACTTGTGGCTAGTTCCATACATGGAATACTACATAAGATTAGTAAAATTTTGTGACTGGATTAATTACAGAACAATAGAGGCAACCGAATAGTATCATAAGTGTCTCATAATTACTTAATATTTGTGATCTACATAGGTTATTATTTATATTTTTTTAAATATTCATGTTTCATATTGATAAATACAAATGAAGCATTATTCTCCCATGTATATGGGATGAAATTTCTTGGAAACAATTCCTTGTGATTCCATTACATTCATTTATTTAATGTTAAATTCTTACTATGATTGAGTGAATATATCACTCTTTTTTTACCCAGTTTGATGATTTAATGTTAGTATTTATTCCTATGTGTTGATATAATAAATGGTGGGAGTTTTGAATTTTGAGATTTGGTTCTACCTATAACATTTATAGTCATCTAATATTAAATGATTTGAATATTTTTTGATGATTTATCAATAACTGTTACTGTATATTTTCTCATATAAATTCATATAGTTTAGAAGGTAACAACTTAGGTGAAATTCCCCAATGTCCTCATTTTATATTTTTATTTAGAGATTCTTGAACTAGGGAGAACCTCCCATTTTGTCAATAGATTTCGACTGGATGTGTGGTCCTAAAACATTCATTGGGAAGAATATTCAAAATTATCTAAGTAAAACAACATAAAAAATAAATAAACACATCAAAAAATCATTATTATCATTCTATTCATAATAAATCTATAAAAATTCCATATATAATTTTATTCAACATAAAACCCAATAAAAAAGCTAATCACATGAAGGAATAATCACATTTTATGAATATAAAAAGGAATAAAAATAAATAATTATATCTAAATCCATGGTCATGGCTTATCCCACCCTGTTCTCAAAAACTTCATCAAGCAAAACAATATATATCCATTATGCATCCTCTAATAAATGTAACAGCCCGAGATTTTATTAAAATATTCTTTTTTATTTCACTAATGTCTTGTGTTGTACGCTACACCAAAAGGAGCTTGCACAACACGCATCCTTGACTTGCCTTGCATTACACGCAATCGCGACCTTCCTCGATAGCGTGTGTAATACGCAATACCGAGTTTCACTAAACAACGATGTGCTATTAAAATATTATTAAAACTAGCCGTTATGAATAGTAATAACCACTTTTTAAAATTCTGTAAATCTTATTTTTCAAAATGAACTTCATTCTTGGATTCGGAGTATCGAATTTAGCCTAAGGTGAAATTTTGGTACTTTTCAGATAACTTTCATATTCTGATGAATAGTGAAAATTACTAAATTATAATTAAAAACAACTTTTTTAATCGAAATAATTAATAGTGATAAATCATTAATTTGAGTGGTTTTAAAGTATATTTAGAATATTTTTTTACAATTTAATACAATGTTGGTCATTGGATGTAATTTCACATTTAAACTAGACATAAACAAGTGTCAATCTTTTGATAGATATTGTTTCTTAAAAACACGCTATTTGTTTTAACAGCGGGATTTAATTATAAAATTAATTAATGCAACTTTTATGTTATGAATTTGGTAAAATAGACTTCATTTTTGAATTCGGAATATGAAATATAGCTTGGGATGAAATTTTGGCATTGTTCTGAAAAACATTAATTTTTGATGAATAGTGAAACTACTAAGTGGTAGGTTAAAAACTGAATTTTGCATAAAACTTAATTTTACCGCTTCTGTGAATGGAATTTCGAAAATCCGAGAGACACGGTTAATATCAAGGACTAAAATGTGGTTCAATGAGATGAAAATAATTTTTTGGTGAATAGTAACTTTTTACTTTTTTTACCACGGTTAATAGTAAATAGGGTAACTAAGGGTAAATATGATATTAATATTACCCTAACACATGTCCTAATTCTATTGGACAAGTGTAAATTCGACCAAAAACAATCTTAGGAATAAAATATGACCATTTAGGCCCACTTGGATTAGATTAGGACATTTATTATTAATTTATTTAAAGAAGGGTTAAAATAGTTAAAATCAAAGATTAATAAGTAAATCATTTATAATATGGGGTTATACATAAGATAAATTCGATTGTAAATATTCATTAGAAAGCTAAAAATATTTCCTACATGATGGTATTTTATTTGTAATTTTTAGACATCAAATAATTTAATTTATTTATGACACAACGATGATGCAGTAATTAACTTATTAATGAAATATTGACATAATTGATGTTATAAACACCAAAATAAATGTAATTTGAAAATTTTTATGCATTCCACTAATTTTATAGGTTACTATGATATATTAATGTTGATTTAATCAACTTGGTTCGAACATTTAATTCTGTTATGACTTTCACAAAAATCATATATCAAATAGTGTCAAAATTGACACAAAATAGTTTTTAAATCAAATATTATATTATTAATTGTTATTTTATTCCTAAAAATCTAAGGTTCGGCCAAATGACTTAGATAAGGATATATATATTAATAATAAACAATTTGGGGTTCTTTTGGCATGTTATAGTAAGTGTATTAACCATATAGTGAAAGAAAACAAAAAGACACGGTAAATGTTAAATTATTTATCTTAGAGTTAAATCTAATTGATAAGGTTAAAATAAAATCCTAAACTTGTCTAAATTCTATTGGTTGATAGGATTTCGACCCATCCCAACTTTAGCTTCGAAATAAGACCCTTTGGAACCATTATAAACCGATTTTGACTTTAATATAAAATAATATTTTGAGATATTCCTAAGGTGCCACTCTCCTCCCCTATAAAAGGACACCTCCTCCCCCTCCTCCTCACACCAATTTGAGCACTCAAGCTCGGCCAACCCCTGCCAAAATCTCTTCTACACTTCCCTAGCAACATCCTAGAGGTTCTGGTCTTCCTCAAAGACCAATTCTAGTGCCCTAAGAGGAGGTCTCAAAGAGGCACTTCAAAGAAGAGGTAATTACCGTTACCAATTCTTTCATCTTTATTTCTTCTTCCACTTCTTCTTCTTAGGTTGTTTCATTATGAAGTATTAACATCAGTATAACTCATATACTGATATGTTATTATAAGTATGAAACAACCCTATTTCACCATCTATCCATCCTACGGAAAAAGAAATCACCGCGCGTGCGTACGTACGGAATACCGTCTCCACGCCGTGGTGTAATCTATTTTCCACCACCACCTTACATGGATGGGTATAATGGTGTAAAGAATAACTATACATAGTTATTACAACATCATATTGATTCTGATATATTGTATAATTCACTCCAATTCAATTCAATACTTATAGAAATGATATCATCGCTCGTGCGTACGTACGGACTACCGTCTCCACGACGCGATAAGATTCATTCTCCATGTTAACCATTTAAGAATGATTATAAAGTATATATAAGAAATAATAATGAAATATATGACATTATAAAGCTACTGGATTTATGTATATATATACATATGTATTTCATCTACTTACTTCCATTTCAAGACAATAAGGAAAGGAAAACAACGTTCATGCGTACGTACGGACTACCGTCTCCATGAACGGTGTTTTTCATTTTATTTATCTACCTATTATATATATATATATATATACTGAATATATATGATATATAAATCATATTTTATATTCTGGATGTAAGTAAATCATGATATAAGTAATAATGATGTCAAGAACAACAAGTCAAAACACCTACGATAAATGAAACGATTTTACCCAAAACGCTTCTTTAACATGGAATTTACAAAAGAACGGGTAATATAATGTCATAAGTGAACCATATATGATATCATAACAATGAATATGATTCTGTAATAAGTCAATAACATGATTTAAATCATTATACAGGAGGTTCGGACACTTACAAAGCAAGTCGGACCTAACGTAAGGGAAATATCACAATCTCATTTTTATCCGAGATTGTTTGTACTTTGAAATTTACTGGGGTATATTTTATCATCCACATCCATGTTTCCTCAATATGTAATGTTATTTACAACAACCTACAATTGTTTAAATCCAATTTTACCCTTCGGTGAGTTTTTAGTAAAAGATATGAAAGGAATCTTTTGTCGTTTTTCGTACGAGGTACTTTTTGACTTTTCCGACAAAAGTACGAAGAATGTTTTTTTAACTTAAACGGCATGAACGGATTTTTACGGTTTTATAAAGCCTTATTTTCATGAAGCTTCCTCCAAAAGATTTCATGACTATTTTTAATAAAATCTCTTTCTTTTAAAATTGCACGATGTTTTGTGAAAAGAAATTGATTTTGAAGAAGAAAGGATATTTTCCTCAAGAATTCATTTCAAGTGTTTTATCAAAATTATTTTCCATCTAAGATAATAAAGGGTTCTGTTTCTATCCATATTTTTACATTGATTTGACTATGTTGTGATGTAATTATTTTTATGAATTCCTTTATCTTATATGAATGGTTTTATGATGTCATGTTGTTTTAAGAATCCCATTTTTATTACATGGGTTATGAAATGATGTATGATTTATGATTTTGTGGCACACATAAGAATGGTATCATTATGAGATGGGTGGGACCTATATCTCCCTCCAATGCATTGGGTAAAGATTTTATATCTCATGAGATAGACATGGCTGGAATGGTAGGTTATACCGGTTCAGTGAAACAGGACTGAAACGAGGATTACTCGATTCAGAAAGGGACTTTGTCCACTAAGATAGTCTTGGCAATGAGTCTTGACTAACAAGAAATGATTCTCTATGATTATGTGTGTATGCCACAATGAGTAAATGTTTTAAGTTATGATTTCATTTTCACTTCTATGATTTATCCCACGTTATGATATTATGCTCTCTTTTGCAGGTTAAGATTTCCAAAAGCTATGTTCTTATGTATATGATGTGATTGATATTTCTTTTGTTTACCCTTACTGAGCATTTGAGCTCACCCTTTTATGTTTTATTTTCCCCAGGACATAAAGAAAGGTTTTAGGTAAAAAAAAAGGAAGATCTTTATGGGAGATGTTGAAGATCTTTCCCCACGATTAGAAGATTTTATTCCGAGTTTCCAAAGACACTAAACTATTACGATCCTTGTGTTTGTTTTTGTTATGTACTAAGTATTCCGCAAAAGTAATGTAATGTTCATGTACGTCAAGCTTCGGGTCTCTACAATAAACATCAAATGTATCAAAACAAATACATTCACACTGAGGCTCTTGTGTAAGGTGTGAATGTATTAATTTTTAGGGACTCACTATTCACCTCTATTATACACCAAAATATTAATTTGTATTAATGAAGAAATCAATTAATGTAAATAAAAATTACAACTAGATCATAATTCGTTAACCCAACAATCATAACATTTGACATGTTTCATGCACTAGTTAAATGCCAATTTGATACCTAGATAACCATTATTTCTAACCATACATACATTATTTCTATTATAGTATCTTATCCCCATGTTCCATATGCACCATCTAATTAATAAAAAAAATATTATTATATTTTTGAATACCCAAACAATATCCAATGTTCAGGGTTGAACCTTATGTCTAGGATATAGTCTCATCTCATAACTTGAGGATATACCACATCACTAAAGGGGTATTTTCCAAAAATCTAATAAATCAATGTATCTAGATCCTATTATCTCACTCAAGACATTCCCATATTCTTCCCCATGATACATTACAACCTAGACCTCATCTACCTCATGGTGGTCTAACCATGACCTTCTCAAACAATGTATTTATCATAATAACATCACGATCCAAAACAATTCCTTCTCACTCATCAAATGGTCGATGGAAAACCCATTTAATTCAATCAGCAGTTAAACCCATATCAATACACTCATGTATGTCTACCTCAATTCATAGATCGTTCACAACATCATGCACTTGTTTAACTCTGAAAAACCTATCTTTGACTCATCCAAGAACATAACACCCAAGATATTCTATATGAGTCTGTAAAACCAAAAATAATAAATTATATTATGTTTTTTTAATTTAATAGAAAGATGTATATTTTCAAGACAAATCCATGGTGTAGTCATTTCATACAAACTACAACCAAAAATGTGATTTCTATATTTCAACACCTTCTCTAGCAATAAAACATTAAATACTCAACCTTATATCATAATTATACCATGATATAATGAAATTATAAAAAAACATATCCTAAGATCACAGTAATATCACAAGGCACTAATACAAAGAATGAATAAATAGTAAAATAGAAGAAAACAACATAAATCACCAGAGAAATGAATAATGATTTCACTAAACATGGGGGTATTTAATACATATATATATGGAAGGATGGATGGAAAATATCCCTCTCTCCAATACCCTCTCTCCAAAAAATAAAATGGATACCAACCATGAAATTATGATTAGTTTTAACCACATAAACAGCAAAGAGAGGACACATTGTAGCATAACTATAGAGGCCATGATGTAAGTTCTCATAATAGTATTAGGTTATGGGGTGGACTAACGATCCATTATACAATCACCCATGAGATAAAACAAAATGTAGAACCTATAAAGGCCCTTTACCATGTATCCCTTTCCCTAGGGAGATGTTGTTATTAAATATACCACGACCCTGATGTAGAACCATGCCACTAGACACCTCACCCCTCCAAGGGGAACCTTATTATGTAGACTCATAGGAGAAATATATTATACTAACCCTAGAGTAGATATGGTTGTCTCCAAATCCTAAACCCATTTTTATACGTTTTAGAATATTCCAAATACTCCCTACCTTATAATTGAGAAGGAAAGGACACGATATGAAATACTATAATGGAAAAGGCTTGGATTTGGTATTAACCTACAATAAAAAAACAAACATGGGTCCCCTAAACCCTTATCCAATGTTTGACCTATCACTAAAAAAAATAATCAGTCCTCAATACACATCATAAACTATGTAATGGAGAATGAATCATACATATTTTCAATGGGATAATATAAATACACTATTTAATAATGAAATAATGGGAAAAAAATGTTTATGGAAGTTGATAATGATTATTGAGATCATGGACCAAACCATTTGTAGAATGAATATATAAAATTCATATGTTGGATCAAACTTTTTTGATTAAACAATACTCAAAAACATTATAATATTTTTGTTTAATTTAACACATTACAAATTTAGGTGTTGAAAATTGAATAGCACAAGATAATCAGATTAAAAAAATAGATCAAATGGTATCCAATATCATTCCCATTTTCATCATGATGTAGTGTTATACTCCATGATTAAAAATCAACAGTGGATTGATTTCCATCAACATGCTATGGTATATTGGAATCTTTATACACACTACAATGTATGATATGGTTAATATTTTCAAAATGACACTAAATTTCAAAAAATGATTATAGAATTAATAAAAAACATCACAACACAGTATGAATTAATCAAAACACTTTTGGGAATAGATTATTATTATCTCTTAGATTTACTGTAAACTCTTTTTTCTATAATAAACCCTCATTCTTGGATCTTATGTGTGCCTATTCATGATTTTTTATAACTTAAAACATTTATGAATTCCCTAAACCATAATTTTAATATGATATTTATGATTTTTTATTAACATGTTCTTGATGATTACTTATTATCTTGTGAATCAATACATATAATGATAATTACTTTTCGAGATTATTTATTTTATTTATGTTTATATGCCTCAGAATGGATAGATACTGGATTTACAATGTTGATCGGATCACTAATTAATTTCAGATGGATTTATGATATTTTTTGGACTTTTCATTCACTAATGGTTCTGAGGGAAGATTGATTCTATAACTATGATTTGATTCTGTTGGTAGACCATAGTTAACTTGTTAGGAAGTGAGTTACCATATCACTAAACATGGATTCAAAAACAATTATCATGTGTGGTATCACAATGGAGAAAAATATCAAGTAGTGAATGAAATCAGCTCAGTAGAATGGATTGGTATGAAAAATATTATTTTTGATCAGTTTCTCAAGCCATATCCTTTTATAGAAAAGTGCAAGAGGAAATGAATACCGAAAAAAAAATTATTATATTAATCACAATGATGATGTTGAGTGTGTTGGAAATGTGATGAAAGATTCAAATACCCCAGTATATCGGTCATGTATAAAAATAAGCGAAAATGAGTTTTTAATCAGATTATATCATGGATAAAATGTATGGATTTAGTAACACTACGATCAGTTATATTCTTAAATTTATTAAGTATTTATTGTCTGATGATGCATGTTTTTCAGAAAATTATTAAATAGAATCAAAGTTGGTTGGCAAATTTGTATTTTCATCTTTTAAGATTCATTCTTTCCCCTGATATTTTTTATGTTCTAGAAGTAAAATGCAGAATTGAGTCAATGAAAAAAGTGTGGCACATCAGGTAGGAAGACTAAAAAAGACAGATCTCAATCTCACATACCAGAGAAGGTGATGTGGTACATCCGTTTTATTCCTAGGATTCCAAAAAAAATTATGTCAAAACAAATGTAATGGAATATGATATGGCATGATGATGAAATAAATAAGGATAATGATGAAATAGTGCATCCTCCAGAAGGTTTGGATTGGAATAAATTTGATAGTTTACATCATGATTTTGCATCTGACCCATGCATGTTATATTGGGATTATCCTATGATGGTTTAAACCCATTTCACTAAATGCATACTGCACACAGTACATGGCTTGTTTTTGTTCACATTTATTTCTTTCCATCAAGGGTCTATATAAAGAATCCATTTACTATCAGGAGTATATTGATATCTAGACATAGAGATCCTATAAATGATATTGATATATACTTTCATTCATTAATAGAGTAGTTAATAGAGCTTTGGATTGTTGGTGTAAAAGTGTATGATGCATTCAGAATGGAGTACTTTATGATTTGTGCAGCATTATTATGGACAATAAATTATTAACCTACTTATAGAATGATGTTTTTTTATAGTACTAAAGCGATTTTATCCTACCCTATATGTATGCAAAAGAAAGTTTCTGAAAAATTAATGTTTCTATGAACTTTCAGCTTCATAGGGCATCGATGATTTCTACCAATGGATTATCCATACAGAAAAAATCGAACATAGTTCGATAATGTTGTCAAGATAGTTGAGACTTATCAACGAATATCAGGGAATGATATTGTTATAGAATATAATTATTTGAATTATGTTCATTGTAATATTCAATCAAATAGCATAAAGTGAAATCATGTTAATTCAAATTCTAAAAGAAATTGGAGAAAGAAAAGCACATTCTTTGAGTTTCAACATTGTTTATAAAATTTATTACATCATTGTTTGGATGCAAGGAATATGGAGAAAAACATTTGTGAGATGTTACTTGTTACTACATTAAATATACAAGAAAAAAAATACAATTTGCAGTCTCATCATGATTTGATGGATTGGGATATAATAGCATGACTTCATCCTGGGTTAATTTTTAAAAATAAGTGGAAAGTCCCTTTTTCCTATTATTTTATAACAAATGTTGAGAAGAAACAATTTCTCTAGGTCTTGGAAATTTTGAATGTTTTAGATGGTTATTCAAGTAATATTTCATAAAGGGTGAATACACAAGAAGTGAAACTAAAATCTCATAAAACCCATGATTACCATGTATTACTACATGATTTGATTCCTATTCCATTTAGTATTTACTTTCACATAATGTTAATGTTACAGTGATAAAGTTATGTCGTTTTTATTGAGATCTTTGTAAAAAATACTAAGTATATGTTTTTTCTAGAAATTACAGAGTGATGCACTGATTATTGTTTACAACATGGACAAAAATTCACCATCATCATTTTTCACCTGTATGTTACATCTGACTGTGCATCTTCCCACAAAAGTTCTTTTTGGTGGTCTTGTTTTGAGACAATGTATGTATCCTATAGAAAGAATGATGTTTTCATTGAAATATTATGTGGGAAATAAATATCATCCCAAAGGCTCTATTTTGAAATGCTATTTATCACAAGAATTCATTGATTTATGTGTGTCGTGCTTCACTAACGTCACTATAAGGTCTAATCAACAAATGAGGACTGAAAATGAGAAATATAATCCCATTGAGCCAACATGTAACACCTTGAGATTTTATAAGATATATATTTTTTAATTTCTTTCATATCTTCTGTTGTAGGCTACACCAAGATTATCTTGCGCTATACGCAACACAGTATTAGCTTGCAGTATATGCAACAATATTTTGGGACCGTGTTACACACAATTTCATGTTTGTTTGATAATAGTTAATCTAAAAACAATGAGTGTGTGTATATATATATATATTCAATGTATAAATTAAATATGGTTTAATTTTGTTATACGCGACAACAAAGGATTCTTACACTTCACGCAACCCTGACTTGGATTGCATTACTTGCAATCGCGACCTTCCTCGATAGCGTGTGTAGTACGCAATACTGGGTTTCACAAAACAATGATATACTATTATAATATTATTAACTAGCCATTATGAATATTATTAACTACATTTTGAAATTTATAACATTTATATTCATCTTACACATTTTCTAAAACATGGAATGTGAACAAAATAATTTTTTCAGGAAAAATAAGTATTTTTCAAAAAATTCAGTTTTGCCGCCTTTTGATGGTGCTCCCACTTTAAATATAGTTTTTGACATTTTTATAAGTTAAATTTCACAAAATAAAATTTTCTCTGAAATCAGGATATAAAAATTTACTTTGGATATATTTTTCATATTATTCTGATAACTTTCATATTTTAATAAATAGTAAAAACACGCTATATTTTAATTTAAAACAACTTTTTTCATCACAATAGTTTATATGGTTAAATTATAATATTTAATGGTTTTAAAGTATAAATAGAATATATTTTTACTGTTTAATATAACGTATGTCATTACAATTAATCATACATTGAATTCATAGGTAAAAACATTTCAATCGTTGGCAATGTTTTAACTTTTAAAAAACATTTTCTTAACAACAAGATTAATTTTAAATTGATTACTGCAACTTCGGTGTTTTGAATTTTGAAAAATGGATTCCATATATGAATTCAGTGGGTCCAAATTATTTTAATATGTTACATATTTTTTTGATATTATGAATAGTAACTACGGTAGTTTTTATTTACTACAGTTAAAGGTAAATCGGGTAATTAAGTGTAAAACTTTGATTATAAAATTATCCTAACAACTTCCAGAATTATATTTTATGACTAAAAGTCGACCCATATCACCTATGGGTCGGAATAAATTCATTTTATAGGCTTTTAAAAATGAAAATAATTTAATTGTTATTAAAACCAACGAAAGTGATAGCATGTCACTCTCTTAAATCTTATAAGTGTAATAATTTTAATTTACTAATAAACTTCATGAAACATCTAACATGAACAGTATCCAAAAATATAATAAAAATATATACATCATTTAAATTTATTTATAATTTTTAGGGATTAAATAATTGTCATTAATGGTGACACAATAGTGATGCAGAAATTGTTTTGTTTAGTGAAAAACTAATAATATAGTTATATTAAAATAATAATACCTATCAAATGGACAAGAAACTTGACCAAACCTTATTGGTCGAGTGTATATATACCCTAAGCATCCAAGAGTCTATTTTTGGACCATTTTGAGCCTTATAAAACTTATTAGGAAATTTACATTATTTTATTTTAATTGATGTCAAAGATGTCACCTTCATAATTTAATAAATATAACAATTTAAATGTTGTGATTTTAGGATGACAAATTCGAGTAAAAATATTATTATGAAATTTATTATATTTATATTCATCATTGTATTTTATTTTTAATTTTTATGCATCTAATTATCATTTTAAAGTATTATACAAAATTATGTAGTAATTGTTTTATTAAGAGAAATATCAAATAAATGGTTTTATAAATATTAAAATAAACATTATATGAACTAATTAATGTTCTCCACAATTTTCTAGAAGAATGTGACATGATATTAATCTATTAAACATTTTGGTTCGAATATATCCTCTGTGTGGATTTTATTTAAATTCAAATAAAAGAATAGTGTAAAAATGAAGACTATTGTTATTTCATAAAAATAACATATTATTAAATTGATTAAAAATCACATATACATTTAAAAATTACAAATTGAAATTTATATGGTCTAAAATGTCATATATTACCCAATTATTGATAATTCACAACACAAAAGTAATTATTTATAACAATTTAAAATCGAGAATGTTATTACCACAAATAAGATTAAATAAATTAAATAAAGATAAATAAAATTGACAAGGTTTAAAATAAATTCCCAACATGTCTAAATTTTATTGGATGATGATATTACAACCATATCTCTTCTAAGATTATTATTTGAGTCATTTTTGATGTTTTTAGGTGGGGTTTGATTTATTATTAATTAATATTTTTGAGGTTTCCAAAGGTGCCCATCTCCTCCCTTATAAAAGGTCACCTCCTCCTTCTCTCATTTTAACAATTTTGAGGCTTCAAGATTGGCCAACCCCTGACCATTTCCCTTCTACACTTCCCTATAAACATTCTGGACATTTTTTTCTTTTCAAAAGACCAACTCTAGTGCCCCAAGTGGAAGCTTAAAAGAGGTGTATCGAAGAAGAGGTAATCTCTTATACTGATTCTTTCAAGATTCTTTCTTCTTCAACATCTTCTTCTTTAGTTGTTTCATTATAAAGTAATAAAATTAGTATCACTACTATATAGATACATTATTATAAATATGAAACAACCCCATTTCACCTTCTATCCATCCTACGTAAAACAAAATCACTGCGCGTGTGTACGTACAGAATATCTTCTCCACGTCGTGGTGTAATTAGTTTTTCAACCACCACCATAAAAGGATGGGTATAATTCTATAAATAATAACTATATATGGTTATTATAACATCATAATTATTCTATGATATTATATCATCCACTCCAATTCTATTCAATAATTATGGGAATGATATCATCGATCGTGCGTACGTATGGACTACCGTCTCCACGAACGCGATGAGATTCATTTTCCATGATTAACCATTCAACTATGATTATAAAGTATATATAAAATAAATAATAATGAATGATATTACATAATAATGATACCCGATTTATGTACATATATGTTTCATTTACTTAATTCCATTTAATTCAATAAGGAAACGAAAACATCGTCCATGCATACGTACGGTCTACCGTCTCCATGAATGATGTTTTTCATTCCATTTATTGATATAAAATATATATATTTATATACTGAATATATATTATATATAAATCATTATTTACATTCTTTAATTAAGTAAATTAGTATATAAGTAATAATATCAAGAACAACAAATCGAAACACGTACGATAAATGAAACGATTTTACCCAAAACGCTGCTTTAACATGGAATTTACAAAAGAACGGGTAATATAAAGTCATAAGTGAACCATATATGATATAATAACAATGAATATGATTCTATAATAAGTCAATTAAATTATTTAAATCATTATACAGGAGGTTCGGATACATACGAAGCATATCAGACATAAGGCAAGGGATAACTTTTCCAATCTTGTTTTTATCTGAGATTGTTTATTCGTAAGTATTTACTTGGGTTATATTTATCATCAATGTCCCTGTTTTATAAAAATATTTTCATGTATTTTTAAAGTCATTTTTACACATTTTTGACATTTACTACACGGTATGTAAAGAATCTTTCTTTTCTTTTTGTTACGAGGTATTTTTTTACTTTTCCGGCAAAAGTACGAGAATAATGTTTTTTTAACATATACGACATTAACAGATTTTTACGGTTTCATAACGCCTTATTTTCATGAAGCATCCTCTAAAATATTTCATGATTATTTTAAAAAAATCCTTTTCTTTTAAAATTGCATGGAATTTTGTGAAAAGAAATGATTTCGAAGAAGAAAGGATATTTTCCTCAAAAATTCATTTCAAGTGTTTTGTCAAAACCATTTTCCATATAAGATGACATTATTTTATATGTGTATGTTTCAAGTATAATGTATCTATGTTTTACATATTTTCACTATTCTAATGATGAAATGATATCCATTTGTTTTATATGGATTATGTTATCATAGGATGATGTTTATGAAACCCATTTTATTATTTGGGTTATAATGAATGATTTATGTTTATTTTGTGGCACAAGTAAGAATGATTTTATTATGGGATGGGTGGGACCTATATCTCCCTCAAATTCATTGGGTAAACATTTATATATAATGAGATAGACATAGCTGGAATAGCAAGTAAATCTAGTTCAGTGATACAGGACTGGAATGAGGAGTGAACTCGATTCAGTAAGGGACTTTGTCCACTAAGATGGTCTCGGCAGTAATGCCTTGGCTACTATGGAAATCATATCATGTGATTAATGGTTTTCCACAATTACGTGTTTTATTACAATGAAATTTTATCATGACTGATGTTCCATTATGATCTATTCCTTATATACAACCATGTTTTATGTCATTTCTCAAGATTTTTATGTTTAAATATTATATTCATGATTTTAAGTTCAGATGTATATGGTTTGTTTTATTCTCTCCATGATTACCCTTACACAGCATTTCATCTCACCCATTATAGGTTTTCTTTTCCCTAGGATATAAAGAAAGGTTTTAGGTAAGAAAACAAAAGGGGAAGATCTGTATGGGAGATGTTGAAGGTCTTTCACAACGATTAGAAGATTTTGTTTCGAGTTTCCAAAGACACTAAACTATTACGATCCTTTAGTGTTGGATTTTGTTAGGTATTAATTATTCTGAAAAATTAATTTAATGTCTATGTATGTCTTGAATGGACTACAACAGTTGGTATCAGTGGAAAAGGAGGTAGGAATGAATCTGATCCTTGGTAACTCTCACATGTGAGCATTGGATGAAGCATGGCTCTCCGCCCAAGGGCATCATAAGGAAATGGATGCCACTAGGGATGGTGGTGTGTCCCGCCCAGGGGCTGTAGCCTCCCATGGAGTTACCTTATAGGTATCAATTATAGTCCACTGGAAGTAATTCCATACTTTTACAGTTGGTATCAGAGGAAAGCATTATTCAACATTTGGAAACTAGGATGCGAGAACTTTAGTGAGATCCCTAGAGATTTTTCTAAGGTATGCCTAGGGATGTCCTTAAGGTTGAGTATAAGTATAGGTTATAGTGCTAGAATTATGGTAACGATCTTATAATTTAAACTAAGATGTTAGATATTGACGGTACTTCCCCTTGATTATTATTTTTTCCTCTCACACTATTCATTTTGGGTTTTAGAAAATGGATGGAAACAAGGAGATTCACAATAATAGAGGATATGATGGACAATGGAATGATATTATTCATGAGAAACCAAATGAAATTGGATCTGGAAGTCCACATATCATTATTATGCCAAATAAAAAATCTCATAATATGATCAATAATCTCAACTTTGGTAAGTTTCCCTACTCAGCCAATAAGAGAAAGATGGAGTTTCATGATGATCATAGATGAATGAAAGTGAAATTTCCCTCATGTAAATCATGTGGGAAGAGGCATTAGGGAGAATGTTTCAATGGAACTAGAAGATTCTTTGGGTGTGGAAAAGAAGGACACAATGCTAGTAATTTTAAAGTAAAAGGTTCGGTTAACACCATGGACAAGGACAATGGTATTGCTAAGACATCAACAACAGTTAAATGTTTTAAATGTGGAATGTACGGGCATTTTGCAAACCAATTCCATAAGGTAAAATATCATAAAGAGAATTAGTATGGTCATATGGGTAGTATTTCTGTGGATGATGATGAAGAGACTACAAATGATATTTGGGATAAAAGAAATGATGAAGCTCAGTCAGTGGTTTAAGAAGGTAGTGGAATGATTGTATGTTTATCAAGTATAACATATGGTACTATGGAATAAAGAAAAATCTAAGGATTGTTACGCTGTTGTATTTCCATGAGTATTTGAAAGTATATGATGAATGGTACCGGTAGCCATGAAAGGTTATTCAGATATTTTTGGAATTCACCTAATATGCGCATAAAGAAGGGATAAGGAGATAATGAAATGTTTGACAGTATTAATGAGCTCATGACTTATATAAAGACAATGTGATATCATGGTTTGAGTATATAGAATTTTTGGGATTTTGATACGTGGAAAGAGTTACCTTTTGACAGAATTCATATTTTCAATATGGTTCTATGGTAATTTATGAGAATACATGATTAAGGAATTCAAATGTTTGGAATGTGACCAACAGGATATATCTTATGATATATGGGGGATAAATGATGGTATTCACATGCTTAGAAGATGACCTTTCTAATAATTGTTTTCTGTATACAATGAGATTGGACAGAATAATTTCGGATAAGCCTAAAGGATGGAATGCATTAAGTTTCACATCAGATAGTATTGTTTTAGGGAAGAAATGTTTGATATTATTTCCAGAATGTTGTAATAGTATATTTTAATAAAAAGTACAACCCGTAATACGGGTGAAAACCCATCACATCGAACAAGGTTGTGGGAATCAAACCAATTACTGAAGTGCGACAGGCCTTTAACGCCTACCACTGGCCTACAGGAAGTCCCTTGTTAGTAGAAACTAGTTTTATTTTATTAAGCGGTGTGATAGATAAATTATAAGTCAATTTTTGGAATCATATACGATTAACTTCAATATAGATGGACTTATGTATATTTGATAACTTTTTCTAACCTTTTGTTTGAGACGGATGGAATGAACCATCATTCCATCACATGATCTGCTAACACTTCATGAATGAAAAATTCAACTTCATTTCTTTAATAGATTATGTGGAAATTGTTCAAGGCACAAACAATAGTGAGATTGTACCAAAATCAAGTAGGTTTTTCTTCTAATTCAAAATTTTCAACTTTAGGGAAAGGATATTTAAAACAAAAAATGTTGTCCTAGTGCTCTTATATCTGATGAATCAGATGGTACCTTAGATCATCACAAATTTATGGCTTTTTGATTGTTGGCTTTTTCATTGTCATGTTCTCTACCACTCTCCATCAGAACATGATGGTTAGATTTCTCTTCCATATCCATATTTTCACCTATGTTCTCTTACGTTGAAACACAATTATGAGTTAATTTGGGTAACCGTTATGTTTCATACTTCACTTTTTAAAATTATGTTTTAGTATTCCTTTTTATGATGTGGGGTTCTATGAATGAAAATTTCAAATAGTAAACCATTTATAACCCTGGTGAATTTTGAGGGCAAAATTCATTTTAAGTTGGGTAGAATGTAACACCCCGATATTTTATAAGATATATTCCTTTTAATTTCTTTCATATATTCTGTTGTACAATACACCAGGATTATCTTGCATTATACGCAACATCATATTAGCTTGCAGTATACGCAACACTATTCTTGGATCGTGTTACACACAATTTCAAGTTTCTATGATAGTAGTTATTCTACACAACATTCAGTATATATATATATATTCAATGTATAAATGAAATATGGTTATATTTTGTTATACCCAACAACAAAGGAGTCTTTCACTACACACAACCCTGACATGGCTTGCATTACACACTATCGCGACCTTCCTCGATAGCGTGTGTAGTATGCAATATCGGGTTTCACTAAACAATGATATATTATTATAATATTATGAACTAGCCATTATGAGTAGTATTAACTAAATGTTGAAATTTATAACATTAATATTCATCTTACACATTTTCTAAAACATGGTATGTGAACAAAATAAATTTTTTAGGTAAAACAAGTATTTTTCAAAAAACGCAGTTTTGCCGCCTTTTGATGGCGCACCCACATTTAATCATGTTTTTACATGTTTATAAGTTCAATTTGACAAAATAAAATTCTTATTTGGAATAAGGATATAAATATTTACTTTGGATAAATTTTCATATTATTCTGATAACTTTCATATTTTAATGAATTGTAAAAACACGCTATATTTTAATTAAAAACAAATTTTTTCATCACAATATATTATATGGTTATATTATAATATTGAATGGTTTTAAAGTATAAATTGAATATATTTTTACCATTTAATATAATGTATGTCATTTCCATTAATCTTACATTGAATTCATAGGTAAAAACATTCCAATCTTTGGCAATGTTTTAACTTTTAAAACCTATTTTCTTAGCAACGGGATTAATTTTAAATTAATTACTACAACTTCTGTGTTTTGAATTTTGAAAAATGGAGTCTATATTTGAATTTAGTGGGTCCAAATAATTTTAAGAGGTTACTTTTATTTTTTTTGATATTACGAATAGTAACTACGGTATTTTTTATTTACAGCAGTTAAAGGTAAATCGATTAATTAAGGGTAAAAATAACATTATAAAATTACCCTAACACCTTCCATAATTTTATTAGATGACTAAAGGTCGACCCATATGACATAAGGGTCATAATATATTCATTTTATAGGCTTTTGACCAAGAAAATAATTTAATTATTATTAAAACCAAAGAAAGTGACAACATGTCACTCTCTTAAATCTTATAAGTATAATAATTTTAATTTTGTGATAAACATCATGAAACTTCAAAAATTAATAGTCTCCAGAAAGATAATAAAATTATATACATCATGAAAATTTATTTATAAATTTTAGGGATAAAATAATTGTCATTGATGGTGAAACAATAGTGATGCAAAAATTGTTTTTGTAGTGAAATATCAATAATATAGTTTTTATTAAAATAATAGTACCTATAAAAAGGACCATAAACATGACCAAACGTTATTGGTCGAGTATATATATACCCCAAGCATCCAAAGGGATATTTTTGGACCATTTGGAGCCTTATAAGGCCGATTAGGACATTTACATTATTTTATTTTTAATTGATGTTAAAGATGTCGCCTTCATAATGTAATAAATATAACAATTTAAATTTTGTGATTATAGGATGATAAATTCGATTAAAAATATTATTATTAATTTTATTATATTTATATTAATCATAGTATTTTATTTTTATTTTTTATTCAAATAATTAGTATATTAAATGATTATACAAAATTATGTAGTAATTTTTTATTAAGAGAAATATCAAATAAATGGTTTTATAAATATTAAAATAAACATTATATGAACTAATTAATGTTCTCCACAAATTTTCTAGATGCATATGACATTATAGGAATTTATTAAACATTTTGGTTTGAATATATCCTTTTTTTGATTTTATTTAAATTCAAATAAATCAACAGTGTCGAAATGAACACTATTGTTATTTTATAAAAATAACATATTATTAAATTGATTAAAAATCACATAAATATTTAAAAATTCTAAATTGAAATTTATATGGTCTAAAATGTCATTAATTACCAATTATGGATAATTCACAACACATAAGTAATTATTTATAACAATTTAAAATCTAGAATGTTATTACCACAAATAAGATTAAATAAATTAAATAAGGATAAATCAAATTGATAAGGTTTAAAATAAATTCCCAACACATATAAATTTTATTGGATGATGAGATTACAACCTTATCTCATCTAATCTTCGGATTTGAGTCATTTTTTAAGTTTTTAGGTGGGTTTTGATTTATTATAAATTAATATTTGTGAGGTTTCGAAAGGTTCCCCTCTCCTCCCTTATAAAAGGGAACCTCATCCCTCTCCTCTTTACACAACTTTGAGACTTCAATATCGGAAAAACCCTGACCATTTCTCTTCTCCCATTCCCTAGAAAAATTTGGGAGGTTTTGGTATTCTCAAAAGACAAACTCTAGTGCCTTAAGAGGAATCTTAAAAGAGGTGTGTCGACGAAGAGGTAATCTCTTCTACCGATTCTTTCAAGATTCTTTCTTCTTCAACATATTCTTCTTTAGTTGTTTAATTATAAATTAATAACATAAGTATCAATAATATACTGATATGTTATTATAATTATGAAACAACCCGATTCCACCTTCCATCCTTCCTACGGAAAACAAAATCATCGCCCGTGTGTACGTACAGAATATCGTCTCCACGCCGTGGTGTAATTAGTTTTTCCACCACCACATTACTTGGAAGGGTATAATGGTGTAAAGAATAACTATATATGGTTATTATAACATCATAATGATTCTGGGATATTATATCATCCACTCCAATTGTATTCAATAATTATGGGAACGATATCATCGCGTGTGCATACGTACGGACTATCGTCTCCACGAACGCGATGAGATTCATTTTCCATGATTAACCATTCAAGTATGATTATAAAGTATATATATAATAAATAATAATGAAGGATATTAAATAATAATGATATTATATTTATGTACATATTTTTTTTCATTTACTTAATTCCATTTAATTCTATAAGGGAACGAAAATAGCATTCATGTGTACGTACGGTCTACCGTCACCATGAACAGATTATTTCATTCTATTTATCGATATATCATATATATATATTTATATACTAAATATATATTATATATAAATCATTTTTTACATTCTGGAATTGAGTAAATCAGTATATAAGTTATAATATCAAAAACAACAATTCAAAACACATACGATAAATGAAACGATTTTACCCAAAACGCTGCGTTAACATGGAATTTACAATAGAACGGGTAATATAATGTCATAAATAAACCATATATGATATCATAACAATGAATATGATTTTTTAATAAGTAAATGACATTATTTAAATAAACATACCAGAGGTTCAGATACATACGAAGCCTATCGGACATAAGGTAAGGGATAAATTTTCCAATCTTGTTTTTATCCGAGATTGTTTATTCGTAAGTATTTACTTGGGTTATATTTATCATCCATGTACCTATTTTACAAAAATGGTTTCATGTATTTTTAAAGTCATTTTTACCCATTTTTGACTTTTACTACATGGTATGTAAAGAATATTTATTTTGTTTACGTTATGAGGTAGTCTTTTACTTATCCGGAAAAAGTATGAGAATAATGGTTTTTTAACTTATATGGCATGAACGGATTATTACGATTTCATAACGCCTTATTTTCATGAAGCTTCCTCTACAATATATCATGATTATTTTCAACAAAAACCTTTTCTTTTAAAATTTCATGGCATTTTGTGAAATGAAAATTTTTTTGAAGAAGAAATGATATTTTCCTTAAGAATTCATTTCAAGTGTTTTGTCAAAACCATTTTCCATCTAAGATTACATTATTTCATATGTGTATGTTTCAAGTATAATATCTCTATTATTTACATGGTTTCACTTTTCTTATGATGAAATGATATCCATTTGTTTTATATGGATTATGTTATGATTGGATGATGTTTATGAAACCCATTTTATTCTTTGGGTTATGATGAATGATTTATGTTTATTTTGTGGCACAAGTAAGAATGATTTCATTATGAGATGGGTGGGACCTATATATCTCTCCAATGCATTGGGTAAATATTTATATCTCATGAGATAGGCATGGCTGGAACCGCAAGTTAATATGGTTCAATGATACAGGACTGGAACGAGGAGTGAACTCGATTCAGTAAGGGACTTTGTCCACGAAGAGGGTCTCGACAGCAATGCCTTGGCTACTATGGGAATCATATCATGTGCTTAATGGTTTACAAAAATTATATTTTTTATTACTATGATATTTTATCATGATTGATGTTCCATTATGATCTAGGCCTTCTGTACTTCCATGTTTCATGTCATTGCTTAATATTTTGATGTTTAAACATTTTGTTCATGTTTTTATGTTTAAATGTATATAGTTTGTTTTATTCTCTCCATGATTATCCTTACTGAGAATTTTAGCTCACCCTTTATATGTTTTCTTTTCCCTTAGATATAAAGAATGGTTTTAGGTAAGAAAACAAAATGGGAAGATCTTTATGGGCGATGTTGAAGATATTTCACAACGATTAGAAGATTTTGTTCCGAGTTTCCAAAGACATTAAATTATTACGATCCTTGAGTGTTGTTTTTTTTATGTATTAAGTATTCCAAAAAATTAATTTCATGTCCATTTATGTCATGTACGGGTCTCTACAGTTGGTATCATAGGAAAAGGAGGTAGGAATGAATCTGATCCTTGGGAACTCTCACATGTGAGTGTTGGACAAAGCTTGGCTCTCCGCCCAAGGGCATCATGAGGAAATGGCTGCAACTGGGGATCGTGGTGTGTCCCACCCAGGGGGTGTAGTCGCCCATGGAGTTCCCTAATAGGTGTCAATTATAGTCCAGTGGATGTAATTCTAGACCGTTACACTACATTTCCTTCAGTACCCCAAATAGGGGGGATATTTGGATTTCACTTGTTGTGTTCTTTAAGCATGGAAGAGTTGGAAATGTCTCATCATATAGTATTATTCAACTATAGTGTGGATGATGACTATCAAGTAAGTAAACTGATAAATATGAATTTTTTCCATTTTCTGACGTATTCATATCTTCTAGCATTTTAAAGCATTCATATATATGGAGAATATTTTGAAATTATAAAAAAGATACATCAATCACTATCTATTAAGAGGAAGGAACTGTTGCACAATAATGAATTTGATGCTTGGTTAAAGTCAAAGGTAATAGATTTATTTTTTTTCTTCTCATAACATAATCACATAACTCTGTTTAATATTTGATGTTGGTATCTTTTAGGTATTAACTCAACCAATGGATTAAGCATCAGATGAAAAAATATAATTATACTTTATTCCAAATGATGTTTTTTGTTATGAGAGTGCATTGGACAGACAACCTTGATCAAAAGATATATCATATTACGGTGTTGTTGAAAGAATCATTTTATTATATTATTGTGTACATGTTTATGTCGCAATGATGTACTGAATGTGGTTTTATTCAATGAAATGACTAGGAATAAATATTGATAAATATAAATATAGAGTGATTGAAATGAACCACCAGCTTCATACTGATGAACAATATATTCATGTGTCTCAATCTAAATAGGTGTTTTATGTAAGTGGCCCATTACCGAAAAAAATTGGTGTTATTGTTGGTGTCATTCATATAAATATTTTTTATGAAGGCATGGATGAAACTGATGTTGTGGATGAACCTGTCGGTAATTATTTTAATGTTTCATAGGATGTCATAGATGATGCAATTGTTAGAAAAGATTGTGAACCATAAATTACACATAGTCCACATGGCTTTGAGACATCTGTAAGTATTTACATAATATTATCGCAAAATTTTATGTGTTTTTTATACATTCATACATGATATCAATTCAACTAGTATATTTTATTCCATTATCGAATATAAAACTATTAATAGCTTGACCAATTTATGTTTAAGAATATATCTATTAATTCTTGAATTGAGAAAAGTGTTGACATTTTATCAATATAATCACACTTGAAAATGTATCACATTATTTTATGATAAAATTTTATTATTTAACATTTTGCACTATTTCTATTTATTTGAGAATATTATTCTAAATTTATTGGCCAAAATGTCTGATTATGATGCACTAGAAGAAATAAAAGAATACTGAGAAATGAACAACATAGGTCTTCTTTGAGAAACCCAGTAAGTACAATTTATGTTTGAATATTATTCTCTTTCATATTATTTGTCATTTTATCATTAATTTTATTTTATCATCTATGTTATTTTAGGATACATCGTCGAGGAGATGGTTGGATTATTCAACTGAGGCTAATAGTGTGGTAGGGGTACTGATTCTATAGTTCAGCCTACAACTTCTCCACATGAGTCACCCGGAGGTGATCCTCCCATTATGCCACCTCCATATTATCCATAACATCAATTTCTATATCTCTTTATACCTGTACCCACATCTGATGGTGGTTATTTGACTCTCATCCCTCATTTTCCATTCCCACAATCCACTGTACCTAGAACTGTGCCCCCATATATCCCACCGCCAAATCCATATCCATATCTACCTTCATTTGTATAGGTTTATACATCGGGTTTCCTCCCACCATCATTTTACTTATCATCTAATATACATATTACTCTTATAGATATCCCACCTACCATAGAGGCAACTCTCCCTCTAGATGAAGCACTTCAGGGGTCATCAGATCCCCCATCTACTAGTATTTTTTTAAACATTAATATTAGTGATTAATGATAAATTCATATATATTTTTTTCTTTTATTTTTTTCATTATTAGATCCATCCTCTATAAGACGACGAGGCCATACAAAAATGCATGGGGTTTGGAATCGACACTTGCAAATCACGGTTGAATACAATGGGGAAAATTCAATAATTAAAAAATGGTACATAATGTAAAAGCATTATTGGAAAACATGCTAGAAAAAAAAATATCATTCCAGTTCAGAAAATAAGTTAGATGGAAGTTATAGAAAAAATAAAATAAAATTCCTGGGTAGAGATTTGGGAATTTAATGTTAATCACCTTTTAAATATATTAATTTGTAATACTTTATTAAAAAAAATTCCATTGTTTCTTTGATATAATTTTCCTGATGGAAAAAATGAAAAGGCTACAAGGTTAATGGATTTAGGTGAATCATGGTGAGCATACAAGCATGAATAATATTTTGGTTGGAAAAAGAGAGCTTGTACATAGCTTGATGTTGCATCATTGATTCAATGCTGCAGAATACAAAAATACAAGGTGATGATTGAATATTGGAAGTGTCCAAGGTTTAAGGTATATATATATATATTCATTTATTTATTTGAAAACAATTTTTAATGTATAAATTATTATTTTTATTTATGTTATTGAAATTATATAAATATTTTTTTATAGGAGAAAGTATATAGAAATAAACGAAACAAGAGTAGAATGAAACACATTTATACTCACAGACACACTTCACTACCAGATCATGAGCAAGTGCATGTAATTTAACATCTAAAATATTTAGCTTCATTTTGTGTAATTTTTTGACTTCCAATTTTGATGTATTTCTTGTTTTTTTCCATATGAAATCATTGAATATAAAGGGACACGTGCCTTGCTCTACATTGTTTTGTACAAGTAGAAAAAAGAAAGATGGTTCAATGACAAATACCGACACCGAGAAGGTGATTGTATGTATATTTCAATTTATTTTCTTTTGAATGAATTTATTTCATTATAATATTTTATCATATTAATTTATGTTATATATCAATCAACATAATGCTTTGGAGGCATTGGATGAAAATGAACCTAACAATTTGGGCCCAAACAATCATCAACATTAGGTATTAGGAGATGAGTACCAGGGCAGAGTGCGTTGTTAACCTTGGAAGAAAATTGTACCATATGGATACTAGTCTATCGACAACGTTTCTTTGAGTACATGTTTTGGTTTGGTCACAGTGTAACAAATGACTTCCGCAATCAAATAAGAAAGTCTAAAATCATAAAATGAGATAACTGAAAATATGATAAAATTTGTGTATGTCCTTTCTTCAACACTTCTACTAGAAGAAGCTATAACGGTTGATGCCTTTTTGATGTTGATGTGTTCCGCTAATGCAGATTCTACTATCGGATACAGAACCAGAGCCGGACCTTGTGCTGGTATAGATGTTGATGTCAATGATGATGTTGGTGGTTTTAGAGGTGGTGATGGTGTTTCTGTATGATGCGTGGATGGGGGGTATCATTATTCTAATGATATAGATAGTGAGACTCACTATTGATGTAAATTGTATTTTTGGATTGTTAATATGTGGAATTTTATTATGTAGTGATGTTTGATTATTGTAATATTGAATTGAATTCTGGTTTTTATGTCTATTTGTAAATATATTGAATTATTGTATTATGATGTTCTTTTGTTTATGTAGTAGTTATGTTTTATTATTATTATATGGAATTGTATCCTTCTCCGATGCGACCATCGTACCTCCTCACGAACGTTTCTCTGAGGTGGTCCCTCTATCTCCTCCTACACACCTCTGATGGTATATAGCCCAATTTTCCATTTTTTCTGATTCTTTTCTCTTTCTACTACTAGTTTATCCCCCTAATTTTTCTATGTTTTAAATTTCTTCTATAGCTGAACCCATTTCATCGCACCTCCAACAGTATGGTTTTTATAACATGAAACTTCAATGTCAAAACCCTATTTTAAAATATATTATCTTCCTTAAATTAGATTAATTTCTAATTTTGAACTGCAGTTTTTTCTATGCTAATAATATTTTTTTCATCCAAGATTATTTTAATTGGGTGATAGCAATATCAAATAGAGTAAAAATTCATGGTCATACTAATGAGGTTGAAGAGTTGTGGAATAGGATAGATGTTTTAGGTATTTTTTTCTTTGGATTCAATTCACATAAAGGATATATAATTGATATTTATTTCTATAATAACAAAATTTGGCCTCGTTTCCGAATTTTTTTTCTGAAATTTATTTTATGTGTAATAGGGGATGGGTACAAACACATCCAAGGATGGAAAAGATTACTTATGTTAGTTCTTAAAGCAGAAGAAGTAATTTTTGTGGGTCGATGATGAATACAAAAATACAATTGTCCATTCATTTAGTTAGAAAATGATAAAATCTATAAAGAATTGGATTCGATGGTTTGAGGTTTGCAATTGATTTTTGAAAGTTGAATTCTAGGGTTGTATGCATCTTACATTTTTATTTTATCTGTTTCTATAGTCTAGAAATTAACTTTATCAAAAGTAAAAGCTTATGAATTATAATGTCCTTGTGAACAATGAGATGATACTCTTTTAAATGGTGGTCCATCAATGGTAAATTCCCTTAATTGTCGATGGCTTAAAGCGTGGGCAAAGGAAGATTCTCTTCTTATTTTTCAAGAGAAATTTTGTTAAAGTGGCAAAGGTTTCCGAATTCTTTCGTTTTGTATCAGAATAATCCCCTTATCTCCATGGGGAGTCCAGCCTTGATGGTACCATAATTTAAATGGCATATGATTTTTTTGGGAGTAACAACATTAAACTAATTCAACAAAATAGTGAATATGGTTCCAAACACCAGGAAAATCATTTTGAAATTTTACATAATTCATGCCCAAATTCATCAAAAAATCTCACTTTGTGAGACTATTTTAACCCGAGAGGGGAAACCTACATTTTTCCTGGAAATATGGAAGTAGTGGAAGACACGAACCTTTGGATTACATAGCTACCCATCTGAAAGTGGACTCAACATTACAAAGAATTTTTTGGATCCATCTGGGGAAAGGAATGAAAAAATCAAGGATCCCATAATTAAGGTGGCCAAGCCCAAACAAAGGTAGCTCATTTCCATCTCCATAGTATCTCTAACAAATATTTTTTTCTTAAAATTATAGGATTTCAAGGAACACAAAGAAGCCTTTTAATGATAATTTTAAGGTATTTATGATGCTATTTTCCTTGACGTTATTGAATATTTTTTTTCAACTACTACTTGATTTCTATGAAATATGATTGGGTGGTATTTTTTACTAGATTAATAGAGGACTATTTTTACATTTGATTACTGAATTATATTTTATAACCTTTTAATGCTAAGACAATATATTAAAATTTCATGAAGGTGGTCACAGAGCAGCATTTTACCATAGCAGCATGGATCATATTTGAAGGGTATTTGTTCAGAAATAGTGGAGAAAAGATGAGATTAATATAATATATACAATAGTTCAATTTGGAATGGATTCTATTGACAATGATTTTAATAATTGTTTGTAGTTAACAATCATGTGGTCAAAATATTATATCAGGTATCATTAAACCCGATGTTTTCTTTGTGATTCACTATCCCATGACAATGTCTATTGAAGGCTATAATTATGTTTGTTTTACAAATTTATATTGTTGTTTTGTTTTTAATTCTATGTCCATAAGGTTGGTGTTCAAAATTATTTTTTTCATCTAATCCAAAATCTATATTTATCTTCACATTCTCCATGAGTGTTGTAGTTCCAGTAGAGATCGACAACATTCATCTTTTTTCCTATTTTATAATTTTATTGATTATGTATGTTAACCTATCTAATTTTGTATTTATGTTTAAGAATTTTTTTGGGATTTAATGCTTAATATGATGCACTTATTTTTAACATTTTATTTGTTCATATATTCCCGTCCACTGTTTTCCATTCAAAATCCCACAGATTATAATCAAACTCATGATCATCCAATGTAGCTTTGAACAATGTCCCATTTCCTCTGGATATAACTGTAATACTCTGGTGATTTCTGGGAGGTCTTTATAAATTTGTTCTTAGAATATTTTTTTGCCGATACCTTGGAAGTCCAGGGGTTTCTAGGAGGGAGGGGTGTCTAAGAGGGAGGGAGGCTTTCCAGGGGAGGAGTGCAGGTGGGGGTTCCTAGGGGGGGCTATCCTGGGGGGTTTCCAGGAGGGAGGGTTTTTTCCAGTTGGTGCGGGTGGGGGATTCTAGGGAAGAGGGAAGGGGTGTGGGTAGGGAGGGAGTTTGTAGGGTTAAGGGGGAGGGGTGTGCAGTGGGGAGGGGTAGTGGGGTGTGCTGGGTGAGGGGGTGTTTTTACATGTATTTTTGGGAGGGGGGCTTGTGCTGTGGAAGAGGGAAGGGGTTGTTTAGGGTGTGGGGGTGTTTTTACATGTATTCATATTTTTATAAATTTAAATCTATTACTCTTGTTTAATATTTTGATGAAAAATGATGATTTTTTTCGGTGTTATATATATGTTTTTTCTAGTAAGATATTATTTTGATTGGTCTCTAGTGTTATGATTGGATTATGTTTTTTAATCTTGAAGTGTTTTTTGATAATGATTAATATTTCATGTTTTCTAGAGTGCACATGCTTGAAAAGATTTTAGTTATTTATGAAAAGATCATTTTAAGGGATGTTTTTCAAATTATACTCCCTCATTATAATCAAACCTTTAATATCAATTAAAGTTTTCAATAAATAACCTTCTTTAGTTAATGAATTAATTTTGATAGGTTTTCATGCATGCTATTTTGAGTAGAATCACTAATTTCTTAGGCTCATAATGAAGGTTATTTTCCTAGACATTCAATCTTAATCCTTTGTGTGGGGGGTCATCGATGAGGGGGTCCAGTAGGGAGGGGGTTCTTCAGGAGGAGGGGGGTTCAGGAGGGAGGGGGTTTTATAGGGGGTGTCTAGGAGGTTGGATCCAGGGGGAGGGGGTTCTCAAGGAGGGGTGGGGGTCCAGGAGGGAGGGGGCGCCTTAGAGGGAGGGGGTTGTCTAAGAGAGGGTGTCCAAGAGGGGTGTCTAGGAGGGGGGTCTACGAGGGGGTGGGATGATGGTGGTGTGATGGGGGTTGTAGTGGGTCTGTTGGGGGTAGAGGCAGGGGGTGGAGGGACTGTGTATGGGGCAAGAAGTGCATAGTGGCGGGGGTGGATGGGTTGTGCTGGGGTGTACAGGGGTTGTGAAGGTGTGTGCAGGGTGAAGGTATCAACTTTGATAATTATTATATATGACCATATTTGTATCTTTGTAGTTAAAACATGTTTATTATAGTGCTTCTATTTGTGGTTATTCTTCATTAAATTCTTCAATACAAGGAAATTTCATATACCACACCAAACTAGTGGTTGTGAATCCATATGATTGTGCATAACTGGGAGCTCATGAATCCCTGATGTTTGGTGAAGGTACTTATGTGCCTTCCCAAAAATACTATATATTTTTTTAAGTGAAAAAATTATAATTGTTTTTCTATTTACATACTACATAGAGCTAGGCATTATTTGAGTACATATTTGTTTAATTAGGGGAAGAAATCCTTATTTCAAAGATATATAAATTGATATCTACTAGATAATATGATGAGGGATTTTTAACAGTGTTACTAAGGATTTAACCTATATAATAGCAGCAAATTAGATCATTGATTTTTCATAATACTGATAAAAACAATGACATGTTTATCGATGACCAGAGTTTATAGCCTAACCTCAATGATAGTATTGATTATATAAGATGAGAGGAAATAGAAAGGCACAACACAAAGCATTCCTTCATTACATAACATACATAAATTCATATTTATTCTTATCAATTTTCTATGATTTGAACGTTCAATTCATATATTTCATTAATTATTAGTATATATTGTTAATTTTAAACATTAGAATATCTATAGATATACATTTGGATTATTTTTTAGGTGGTGAAATCCAATATTATTACTTATTATTCACAAATAAAATTCCTGGTAAAGAAATACTTTTATATTATTGATCTATTTTTATTTTTGAATTCATTATTTTTACATCCATTTGTCACGAATAATTGTTAAAGTCTACACAGAATGTGTAAAAACACATATAAGGCACAAAATCACCCCTTTTGACTACACATGTTCTACTTTTTTCTTTTTTAGGGCTTTTATATAGCTAATCCAGATTATCCGGAATTTTTTTGTTTGATTTAACTTCTATAATAGGTCCTAGCATATAATTACTATGTTCTATATATTATAATTTGTAGACTTTTCCATGTATTTTTTACCATCTCTTCAATGGTAATGTTTACAAGAAATTAATGTTCAAATTGCAATGTCTGGCATATTATTATGTTTTGGTTCCATAAAATGATTGTGTGTTTTAAATACTATTTTGATAGATCCAAAGGGTGTCCATGGGGTGTCCCGGGGGAGGGGGTGTCCTGGGGTTGTGTGGGGTCGGGGTGTCGAGGATGGTGTCTAGGGGGTGTCCATGAGGGAGTGGGTGTCCAGGGGGGTGTACATGAGGGAGGGGAGTGTCCGTGGATATAGCCTAAATTTCTAGTAGTGTTTATCCACCATTACTATTTAATAATGAAAATTATTTTTATCCTTTTACATTTAAAAGTCTTAGTTTCATAACAATTTTCATTGAAAAAAAGATTAATTGGAATTTATTTTATAGACATTGAAAAAAATAATCAAATAATTTCCAAATAATTTTTGAAACAATAATACTTTGATCCACGGCTGATTAGAAAAATATTTTACAATAATTAAAAAAAATTCTAAAAATAAATACCCTATAAATACACCTTGTAGTTCTCATGTGAATTAATTTACAACATAATGGGAATTAATTAGTTGTACATTTTTTAAAAATTTATTTCAAATTATATCTATATGAAATTAGGGTTAGGATCCACTCGTTATAAACACTCACTCTCCTAGTATGAACCTTTAATAGAAATATTGCATAACTCACATATTTTTAAAAAGGTTCATCCCCAATGTGGGGTCGATGTCGTTACTTTTTTTTACACTTTTTTAGAAAAATATTTAATTTTCATTATTGACTCACAATGATTACCAATGAAGTTAAATTCACATATAATGGTCTTTTACTATATCATCCAATTCCTTGTGTAGGTGTCATACACTTATCAAAAATGTTGAGCTTTATATATTCTAGAACCATGAGTCATTAGGATTTTTCCTTTATCTATTGATGTTTAAAAAAATATTTGTTATTTCACCAAATGAATCTATATCAAAAATATGATCATATTATGAATTTTATTTGACTGCACAAATAACATCAATATAGTAGTGTTCATATTGACCTTCCTTCTTTATTATTCAAAATAATTGTTTTTCTTCATGGGAAATTTCATGAAAAATATAATATTATTCATTATTATAAATAAGTACCAAATAAGAATAAATATGAAAAGATTTTATTATCACATTAAAAACCAATTGAGTTACCACATATCAGTATTATGTAGTTCCTCTCTTATTGATATAATTGATCTTTAACATAGTAGAGTACTAACTCTAAAGTTCTCAACACATAATTACTTTTTATTTCATAATTTTCTCTATGTATATTCATATAATATAATGAGTAATATTTCCATGAAAGTTTATACAATTTCCCCTTTATTCATGGTAGTGTAATATTCTTAATCAATGCACATTATCAAATTTCAAAAATCCATTGATTTTGTCCTTATTCAAATCTCAGGAAAATTATAAACATTATCTTTATTTAAATATCTATGTGATCCAAGATTATTACATCTATAAAAACTACACAAAGCCTATATATATTTTACATAGTTTTGTATTTACATGCACAAAAATTTCTGGCATGTCAATCATGTTTTATGATACACTAACCTCACACTTTACCAAAACTACATTAGTTTGATTCATCATCTTCCTCATGAATAAATACTCATAAAAATGGTTTTGATGTTTACCACTTGAAGAAACACATGAACCATCATCTCATTTATTTATTCAGAATATGTTTTCTATAAATCATTGAAATTTAAAATAATTCTAATAAGTAATTTAGAATTTTAAATCCTCATTAAAGAATATTCTGAATTTTGTATATTACCAGATTACTACAAACTAATTCCTATCATGGAGCCTCATTACCCTTATGAATTTATACAAATACTCATAAAAATTCCTCCTTAAATCCTTCAAAGTCATAATTTCTATTTTAATGTTTTCAAACACTCTTTTAAATCCAATACATTCCCTTACGATTTCATTAGGTAGTCTTTTGAAGTTGTTGTATACTATTTCAAATACAATATCGAATATTATGAAGTGGTGTATAAATTTTCAATACTTAATATTACTCTTATTAAGTTACTAATGACTCATCAAAATATGTAATATACTATTTCAAAGTATAGGGTTCCTTTTTCCTTTATAAAATTCATATTTAGTTCCATTGTGACTCTTAAAAACTACATCATGTGAAATTTATTCCATAATTCTTAATCTTTAGAATCAATACATATTTACATTAATACCATCAGATCTCTATTCCGACAACCTCATATGATTTCAAAACAACTTCAAACACTTATTCCACATTGTTAAAAATACATATAGCCTTCAAAAATTACATAGAGTGCATCAATATTCCCCATTGTAGTTTTTTTCAACCATATTCAACTCATTAAAAAAGATTCAACCACTCCTTCAAGTAACCTTAAATCACAACCATTCTCAATTTAGAATAATATTTCAATACACTATTTTATAAAATAATGTTTTTTGATAATTTTATCACTTAGTGAGAATAAATATTTTTTCATGTAATATAGATTCTCTAATGGTCAATTCCTGAAATC
The DNA here is from genome assembly GCA_963277665.1 of Viscum album. Classification (NCBI taxonomy): domain Eukaryota; kingdom Viridiplantae; phylum Streptophyta; class Magnoliopsida; order Santalales; family Viscaceae; genus Viscum; species Viscum album. Next base: position 677,784,700 of record OY728123.1, read on the forward strand.
CTAAAATTCATTTTTTCTATAGCTTTTAATGATTATATCAACAAATTGATTCACATAAGGTCAATAGAATATATACCTTCATCCATAGGATTTATGAAACTTTTATCCCCTTTTACAAAACATTATCAAGAAAATACGGGGATAACTACTAATTTCGCTTAAGATATAGAGAGAGAAATAAAGACAAGAACTAGGCATCTATTTCACCCTCATGAACTCAATGTTTTATTTGAGTATTTCCTTAGTGAAAATGTTATCTAATAAGAATTAAGTATAAATAAATTCCAACATGAGATAACCATTTTGAACTCTATATTTTATGAAGTGAAACCTGATATAAGTGTTCTTAGATCATGACTGTTTCACATGATTTCTAGAATGATCCATCACATTTTTACTATCAGGATAAATTCTGATATTTCATTCAAAATTAACCCTCAAATCATATAATTGAAAATTTATCAATATCATCTTGGTACATGATTTGATAGAATCAATATATTCTCCATATATGGTACTAAGTGTGTTTGAGTTAAGTTTCTTATAGTTTTAACTCATACTACTTCCTCTTAGAATAAATATTCCCCTTTAAGTGGACATTAATTCGTCACAATCACCTTCATAGTCTGTATCAGTAAATCTGAAATGAAAAATATTAGAAAAATTATTGTATAATAGAAAAAACTCAAATTCACTATAATTTATTTAATAAATCTATTTGATACCATTAAATAATACTCCTTTGGATCACATTATTAATTTTAATACATTCCAAGTATATAAAAACGTTTTGGTCTGGATGTAGTGAGGTAGGGTAAGATTTTAATCAGTATTATAAGAGAACATTATGCATAGATACTCACATTACGTATAAGATACTTAATATCTTCATCAATTCCTTGATATGAATTTCATGGGAAATAAAAATGAAATATCCCTTTTGTAACACTTTTCATCAAATAAAGTATCTTAGCTCTCTCAGAATGTACATATCAATATGTTTCTTATTTTTTCGAGAAAATTACTTGAAGGAATTACGTTTAAATCCTATAATGATAATTTAATTAACATATATAGTCAAAATAAGATTACTTATAATAATTTTTATGATGTTATGGTTTTTTTAACATTAAATATTAAGAATTTCACATATTTTGTTCATATTTGAGAACCATGATCCAGGATCATTCTCTATTCCAAATAAATCCATATTAACTTTTCATGTCATTGATCCGTCATTTTCAGGAATGAATTCCTCGACCTACTCAATATGGACTTATTCTACTATATCGCCATGAATAATGACATATTTGAAATATATTGAGTAAAATTTATACTAACTAGGAGTTGTAGGTTCAAGGAACATCCTTATTTATTCCAATATTATCACATAATCAAATGTATCTTAAAAATCAATACATTTATCTTATTCATAATCTTTGAAAATAAGCATATCCCTAATCTGTGTGCCTTTTCTTTTATTATTGAACTTATTTCAAAATTCCCTCCTTTTTTTAATTATATTTTCATCATTAGAACTTGATAAATTATCATAAGTGGAGTTATTTTCTTTTTTTGAACTTCCTCATTCATAACAATAACTGATTCTTCATTTTAACTACCCTAGTAATAGAATGGGGATTAATCTAGGACATGAAAGTTTTTTTATTTCTAGCCACATATTTCACCCAGTTTATATTACATAATTTTGACATACAAAAATACTCTCGTATTCTAGATTACTCATTATCTTATAATAAATAATGTTTTTAACTTCATGGGCCTCTTCTTCAACTATAGTTTGGTTATAATTAAATTTAGCATCCAAAATTGTTTTTGTATGTTCTCATTTGTATTTATCAAAGTTATTATCTTTGTTTTTCCTTTTTATCTAAACCCACATTAACTAATACAATATAGGACATCTATTCAATTAAAATCTCAACAAAATAATAAAAACCCCGAGGAAGCTACATGTAATAGTCTTTAGCCATTTCCCATAGAAATATAGTCCAGAAAAGTACCCTCCTTTAACATCTCATCAAAAGTTTCAATATTTGAGTCTTTAATTTTCATGATATAATGGATACCCAAAAAATTGAAATATATCAAAGGTACATAATTCTTATAAGATATTTCATATGCTGTTATTTTTTATTATTGCCTTAGGAAACATCGATTTTTGAGGTGACCCATTCTAATGATATATTAATTATCTATCACTTTCATAATTTAAATATTGAAACTAACAAATAATCTCACAATTTTAGGAACCAAATGTTCTGTTTCATTATTAATTTTCTAAATAAGTAACTAATTTTAAAATATTCATGAACATTAATATAGAGTCAATCCATAGTAGACTCCCTTATATAATTCTCAAAATTTAGAATGATATTTTCACCTTGGGGGATGGAAACAAAACAGAAGATAATCTTAGATGATGAATAAGGTTAAACCATTATAAAAATTCATAAAATTTTAGAACATAATAATATAAGAAAACATTAAAATAGTAGAAATATCCGATTAATATAAATGAGGAATAATAAGAGTTTCCCAAAAATTCAAGATATAAGGGCATGAAATATAAAAATAATATAAAATATACAATGTAATAAGTATACTGAATCATGTGAAATTAATCATGAGAAATATATAATAACAATGGAATATGACCTAAAAATGTGGAAAATAATTTAAACATAGGATAACATGAAACTATGGTGAAACAATATGTATAGAGAATAATATCATTGTGGGGACATCAAAACAGGATATCCCTTTATGTTGTGAGAATATCCAAGAAGTCTAATTCTTTATGTTGTTATCACGTTAATAGATTCTACCCCTTTACATGGTCACCATATCTAAGAAGGACCAAACATTATGCTATGAACAAATATACACATTAACATACAATATTTTCTGGAGAGAGACAAGATATTAACCAATGAACTTGAGGAAGATATAGGACCCCACCTATCAACATCCGTACATGATTGGGATTTATGACCCATATAATGGAAGTAATTTCCATAAGAGATTCACAGTAATACTTGCATTGATAGAATATCACTTGATTATTTTTGATATTAAATATTAATTTTATATAAATAAATTATTATAGGCTCTATATATAAAGATCCAACACCATCCTAAACTCAAATAAAATTTAAACAAAGGAATAATTATATGATTTAATAGAGTAAAATTATTACAATTTTATATGAGAGTAGATTTGTAAATATGAGGTAAAATATTCACACCACATGGATTTCTCACTAAAAAAATTATATATTATTTGGTTCGGTGGTTTTATGTAGTTATAAAATGTACCAGAAATAATGGAGTTGTTAAAACCAAAATAAAATAAAATATTTAGTGTTCTACGGTTGCTGATAAGAATATACATCACCACTTTTCATTCATTATCCACTACTTTAGTTTTGGTAGTGTACTCTCTCACTTGTTTCATGTCCATTCTAGGTTTCTAACATTGACTATTTCCATCAACAATTGGATTAGGTAATTTTTTCTTGTGATTTCTAAAATCCTTACATTTAAAACATTGGAGTCTTACTTCAGTATTGGTAGAGACTATATTTTCCCCCATTGTATTTATTGAGCTCATTACCCCGGAATAAAAATTATTAACTTGAGTGATGACCTTACCACACATAAAAAAATTCATTATCCTTTCAAGAAATTTCAATAATGATTCTTCTAAAATTATTGATGTGAATTTCATTGGAATTTCATTCCTCTATTATATTTTTTAGTTGAGTTCCCATGGAATATTATTTTTTCCATTCATATATAAGTATATATGGGACTTGTGAGAGTTTTTAGTTTCAATATCCACCTCAAGTTCACATCATATAATTTCTTTAGATCTACCAAAGCCTATTTTGTATAATTCTCTCTAAAGACATGGTTTAACGACACTAAATATTCAGTCAATCAGTATTTCCGCCCCCAAAGACTTTGTCTTAGCCCACTGAATAATTGATTAATATTTATTTTATTTTTATTAATAATATAGGATTTATACCTTGTGAGTCTTGGGATATTTTTTTTCATAATTTCCAATGGATTCATCGTCATTTTGTTTTTGATGAAGGAATTATCCCTCTATTTTCCTGAAAATGCTATATAGAGAATATTTTGTCTAGAATATGTACTACAACTCTTCATATCCCATAGAGTAGACTTCTTCCTTTAGATTTAAATTTTTAAAAAGGGTTGAATATTGGTTAGCCTTAACTTCTAGATGATAAATTACTAAAACAAACTTCTCTTTGTCTAAGAAAAGGAGAATGGAAAATTTCTTCTCTATCGTGTTAATCCCAAATAATCAATTAATGGGTTCAAAGAGTCACTAAATGGGGGTGGTCATTGATGCATAAAGGAATCAATAGTAAGTTTCCCATTCATTTGTGTTTTCGAGAGATCAACATGGTTTGCATTATTATTCATATCATGGGATAATTGAGTGAGAATAACTAAAAAATGGTACTCATACTCCCATCCCATTTTGGTTATCATTAGAAAAATCACTGCATTACACATCATACCCACTTTTAACTCATTTTTCTATTATCTAATGATTACATTAATAATTTAATGTTAAAGACAATAATTTCATAATATTTTTAAAAGGATAACTACTTAAATGAAAGAAATAAATCATAAATGGAATATGTTATATAACATATAAATTAAAAGGTTTCATTATTTGTTATCCATTTTCAATTTCCTATTAGGTTCACTAACCATAAAGGTTTTCTTAAATCCTTCATAGTGGTTAATAAATGGACCTTGAATCAAGAAACCATATATCCCATGAGTGTATAACTAGGCGTATAGTTAGAACTATTTTTTGTTCACTTGGTGATGATTAAGTTAATACCCAACCATCATATCCATGTTTAGTACCTCAAGATGTAGCTTTTCTATATCCGTTACACACTTTTCTTAATTCAGATAAAATTTCTATTTTTAGGAAACCACACATTATCGACATTATTAAAATTTTAGGATGTTACCATTTGTATAGACTCATCCTTAGGGTTTCAAAAAAATTTATATCATAATAATTAAAAAAATTACTAAAAAAATATCCAAATATATATAAACTCAATTTTGAAAAGAAATTATGAGACCCACGATAAACATATATTTATTATACAACATTCCTATATGATAAAAATTACAACTAATAATTAATTTCACAATACCAAGAACCAAAGGTTATGTTTCATAATGACTAGATACATAAGAAAATTATTTTACAATATATATGAACATTTATCCGTAATTGATCGACACTAGACTCCCTTTTAGACTTCTCATAAGTTATAGTATTCATCATAACTTGGGGAATGAAAATATAAGAAAGGGGGGTGTTAGATACTCAGTAAGGGTAAAACATATCAACATGTCATTGTACGTTAGATCATAAGAATGTGAGAAATAATGAAAATGATAGAAATATTTTATTAAAGGAATTATGATATAATAAGTGTTTCCCATGAGTTATAATAAAATGAAATGTAATCTAAGAATAATAAAATAATACCTTTGAATGAGTATGTGGAATCCCGATAAAACAATCATGGATCCATGGAGCATAAAAAAGTCATATGACATTGAAATATGTAAAATCATTCAAAAATTTCATAACATAAAACAATATCACAATCATAGAACAATTAATCATTACATTTTGGGTATATCTAACAATGACCTAAAATTAAGTTGTGATGAAATACAAGTGTGTAAACCCTATATATACTCGTAAGATATAAAACATGAAAATTGAATTGGTGGGTTATATGGGACCCCAATCATCAACATCAATATATAGGTGTCCCATATAATATCATTTATTCATCATAACATTAGAACTCATGAAAAGGAAATGTATTTCCTATAATTTCCTTGTGTTATAAAAAATATGACATTAAATCTGTATCAATTGATACACACAATTCAAACACCCAAAAGGATTATTTTTTAAAAGAAATTAGATGGAAACACATAAAACATGACACTATATGAGATAGGTCCTTTTGAGTTGAAGAGGGTAATAGAAGAAAAACTAAAAAAGTCCTTTAGAAAAAAATTCTTATTATCATCCTAAGTAGAAGAAGTTGTCAGTTAGTTTAAAAATGATTTTTCAGAATTTTTCCATATGTATTTTAAAAGAAATTCTAGACATAAATATATAAAATTAATCCTTTAAATTTCTAAATTTTTTGTAATGGTAATATGGAGGAGAAGATGAAATATATGATCATGAAAGGAAAAACCATTTCAAAATAAAAAATTTCTTCATTCAAATCATCATCCTTAAAATAGAGATAAATAATAAATTTGAAAAGAGGTAATAAGAAAATTTAAGATCATTATAAGTAATAATTAATTTCACTTAAAAATAATATATGTGATTATATGAGGGATGATTGAAAATGTATATAGAAGAAAATAAGCCCAGTTGGAGAGGATATAAATTTTTCTAAAAAACATTAAAATATAATAAAGATCGAAACCCCAAAAAAATGTGTATTTGATTTGAAAATGCAATTCTTCATAAATGAAGGATGAAATAAAATATAATATCATCATCATATTGATGAATATATTCTCATCATAAATATTCAAAATTATAACCCATGAAAAGATTTTGAGTCAAGAAAACCCCATAAAATTTATTCCTATATTCGATGAATGATCTTCTACATCATATATAATACACATAAACATATTTATTATATATTTATAAAACATTATATTACCCAACATACTGTATTATTATGAGCCTTTAATTTTTTAAGTAATAATTTTTTTATAGTTTTTTTCATCATCATATGTTTTTTATATTTATTATTTCACACATTATTTAAAATGTCGATGTCAGCCCCATTAATTAATACCAACTTAATACTTCATATATATTATCCAATATGCAATTATTTATTCTTTATAATTATTAGTAAATTTAGAATTCCATTCCATGAAATTTTTAGTAATGAATAATGAAGATGGAATTGTTGATGATATATTTTCAGTAATATCTTATTAAAAAAGTTAGTATATTAATTAGGGCATCAATTTTGACTTAAAATATAAAAAAAATTCCTACAAATAATTTTAATTCATTAAATTAATTTTTAGAATAATCCAAATATAATGGTGATGAAAAATTAGATTATTCATTCCATGGAGGAGGTATTCTATATGCACACATGGACGATGTTTTCATTTTTTATTTGTCATAAAGATGGTGGAAATTTATTTACCTTTTTATATTCATAATCATATTTTAAATATAATATTAATTCATTAAATAAAAATTTTCAAGCATTCATGAAATAAGTGATGAAAAATATAATACCTACTTCATGGAGGCGGTAGTCTACATGTACACATGGATATCATTTTATTATTTATAATGATATAAGAGTAAGGTATATAATTATTGTTCCATAAATGTTAACACAATTTAGTATATTGATGATAATGATGTCATTATTTCAATATGGAATAATAGACATTAAGGTAGACTAATAAAACACAAATAATTATAAATAAAAAGGGTTGATTTCCGAATTTTACCTTAATACATAAAATAACTCCAATGAAAATTGGATTAATACTTTTAGGGGAGGTATTTTGATGAGGAAAAAATGTATAGGGATAGTTTAAGAGCATTGGGGAGGGACTTGATCAGACATTTTTCCAAATAAGGGACTTTGGTGTGAGAATATGTGGGATTGTGAATAGATCTTCTTATAAGTGATAGGAGTGACATTTTTGTAATAAGAGGTACACTATTCATGGAATTTGGTTAAAGTTTTTGGAAATAATGGATATCGGATGAGTTAAGGTTGATAATCCACTAACAAATTCATTTATATACTTGTTTTTAACATGATTTAGGGTTTTCCCTTTTTTATCTTTTTTACCAATTAAGTGTTTTCTATAGTAAATAAATGTTTTCCTATGTAATATATTTTTATTCATAACAATAAAATATAAAATAGTACAGAATATGAACCTCATAATTAAAATTTTGAAATCCATTTTAATAAATAAAATTCCTACTATATATAAAATTAAATTATAAAATAATAAATTTATAATGAATAAAAATAGCTTTAGGGAAAATTTTAAATTATATTCTAAAATATTATATATAGGTTTCTAAATTGAAAATAAAATATTTTAGTTTAAAATTTTACATAAAAAATATATTTGGCTATGAAAATTGCTTCATATAATTTAAAATCATTATTATATCAAAATAATGTAATAAAATTTGTTGTATTTGTTAACACATTATTATTTTCTATTCATCAAAAACCCAATTTCTCTTAAAAATCCTATAAATTTCTCATAAGATAATAATGAAATGATGAATCTGAAAATAAAGTTCATTTATACAAATATATATTTTAAAAATTTGGTATTTAAATTTAAAATATAAACATTGAATATAATGAAAACTATTTTTGTATGAAAAAAACTTCTTAAGATAATAATTATTTCATTCATATTTTAAATAAGTTAATAAGAATATTACTATTAATATATTGTCTATAATAAATATATTTTATCATCATTTATCTAAAATATATTTAGTTTTGTAAAATAATAATCAATAGTACATAAAAAATAAATTAATAAAAAACTAATTTTTTATGAATTAAATGATTCAATTAACTATATAGATACACAAATTGAATTTTATCAATGAATTTGAATAAAAATGTACATATATTATTATTTATAGATATATTTCGTAATTTTATTTCCATTATTTATATGTTTTAGTTCAACGTTTTGTGTGAAATATGTTATTTTACATAATGTTTACTTTAAGGTGTACTTTTCACTAAAATCATGGGTTTTTGAAGCTTTGGATATTTGAAGTTATGTTCATGTATTCTCCAAAAAATAAATTTTTTCTCTTAAACATAATTAGAGTTTTTCAACCCATTTCAAAAATAATTTTATGCATTTGTTATGCTACAATATTTTTTTGTGAATACAAGGGGGACAATATTGGTGATTAATCAAAATATTTTTTAGGAACAATTCAAAATAATATCTATTGAGTTAATTTGCATTTCAATTTCTTATATTCTTGAAATAAACATTTTGTTATCTTTTGGATGCTATTTTTAAAAACCGTAATCATCTCAACTTTTTGTGACTTGTGTTTCTTGATAAATTATTGCATCATTATTGCATAGTAATCAATTAATGTAATGAAATATAATTCAACATTAGTGGATTTATCTCTCATAGGTTCCAATAAATTCAATCATTTAAAATAAAATGGTAAAATTGAATACATCTCCACTCTTTTATTATTCCCTTAAACCATATTTCCCTTTTAATAGATTTAAAAAACTAGATGATTATCTTAGCACAACTAGATTATATCTCTCAAAAAAATCATTTTTAAATTTTCGATAAAACTCAATATATGATAGGAAATATCGTTTCCTTGAGATTATTTTATTCTATAGTAGTAATGCGGATGTTTTTTCGTTTTATAATTTGAAAAAAAATCCCATTGTTACTTTATCTCTTTTCTAGGACTCTACTATATATGATTATTTTGGTGGGGAAAGTGTTATTTTTTATAGTAACACCATTACCCTTATAACATATCTCTCTCACACCCATCAGGTTATGTCTATGTTCATAAAATAAAAAAACATATTTTGACTCTATCTAATGATTCTAAATTTCAACTATTCTAATCCATTTTATATTTTGGGTGTCATAATTAAAAAATTTCACTACACCACCATTGTGATCGTAACTTTTTTCCTATATATTAATACCCCCAATTGAGTCTGATAAGTAACCACTCTCATGTATCCATGTATTACTTATTGTTCTGTCTCTTAGAGTTACTCTAATGAGACATGACTTTCGATCTTGGTATTCCTCTATGTATTTTATTCCAAAAATACTATTTTTTGAATTTGAATTATAGAAAAAAATTCCTCTACACAATGAACCTTCTGCTCGCATTCTAAAAAAATATAACCAAGAAAATAAAAGTACTTTTGAACAAGTACTATAGGTGAATATTCACATCTAGATTTTTTTCATAGGTTGTTTGTTTTATTATATAATTATATCCCCCATAAATATTAATTTCTTTGGTTCTACGGAGGAAATATATTATACCATAAAATATATTATTTATGTGTAAAAATAGCACAACATCAACGTTACCATTTAAACCAAGTTATTCTTTTAATATTCTCACTATATATATTAGTTCCAAAATAATGATTAATTATTAATCCAGTATCCATTTCTATATGATTTAAATAAACATCATTTTTAAAACTCCATTATTCTTTCAATTCTATAACTATCATCTTCCAATGGTTTTACTGAAGACATACTTTTCAATGTCGTATTTTAAAATCAACATTGTTTGTTTTGTTTTGTTATTTTCAAGTACGAAAGGTGTATATTTTACCTCAAATGGTGTAAAAAAATTTCATTATTTTTTTCTAATCTTAGATTTAACTCCATACACATTTCATAGTTATGTTATATTTTTCTTTATTTATTTTCAACATTATGAAACATCAATTGGGTCTTGTTTTTCTGTTCATATTTGTGAAAACTTATTCTCAAGTTCCTCAACCATGATGTTTTTACAAAATCTTCAGACTTAATATGTTTTATATCCTTATGATAACTATTATAATTTTCTTTATTTACATATATATAATTTTTAAAATTATAAAACTCTTTCTTTATGGATTTTTGTACGCTTTTTTCTGAGTGTTTTTTCAATGAACACCTTATCCTTAGTTATCAACATGTGTTCCATGTGTGTTTCTTCTCCTTCTTCACTTTATTGTGTGTCTCATTTACTTTTAACATGTATAATAAAGTTAGAAACTTTTCTAGGAAAATTATCCTTATAATCACTAATTGAATAAGAGAAATAATCTTATTCTTTCTTCATCAAACTGCACCTATTTATTAATTTAATTTTCCTGTATCCTCAATAGACTTATTATGTTCCTTGAAAATTATTATTCTTGACTTTATTTTAGTTTTATATTTATCATCCTCATCATTAAGTTATGAAATCTTATTCCTTCATTGATATTCTATAAAGTTTTTAGTTCCCCCACACTTGAACCACCTGTGTTTGATATTTTATTATATTTACCCTTATAATTTGTTTAAATTTTTTAAAATAAATATAATTATTCATTTTTTATTTTCATCACTCTCATTATCTTTACCTTAATTACTTGTGGATTTAAATTCTTCTCCATTTATGTTCAACATATTCCAATATTTGAATTTAAACTCCTATTTCACATTTTTATTAAAAGATAGATCTTTTTCTCACCACAAAATTAAGAAGAGTATGGTGAAACTCACTAAGGGAAATATAATTCTTTCATATATTACTAAAATATTTGGATCTAACCTATCTAGAATGTATCTTGTTAATTTTTTAAAAATATAATAATCTTACACCTTTTCACCAAATCCCATGATGCGACTGGCTATCATCAACCCTTATGAAATAGATTTAAACAATATCACCTCAATCCATCCCAATTTATTCAAATTTATCACTCCATATTTTAAATATTGTATTCTTTGATCTTGATATTAACTTTATATATGTTTTTATATATTTTACCCCATCTCTTTAGCAATATAAATCCCAATAATTTTAGTGTATATTTTTTTGATAATCAATATGTTATTACATTCTTGGACTTCTAATTTACCACAAAATTTATATTATTTAAAAAGGTTATGGGAGTATCTATTCCAATAGTTTGGAATCCCATTGTCATAAAATAACTAACATCAATCCACTAAAAAAGTAAATAAGAAACCATTTGGATTTGATGTCCATCATAATTCATGCCATATAATATAAGGAATCCAATTTTATTTATAAAGTAAATTTTTTTATGCCATTAGTTTTAAATTGTAAGATCAGAGAGTTAGTCTAGTTTTCTATGATACTAATTTGTGTGCCCATGATAATTGGGTTACTACAGAGAGTTGGGGGGATAAATCAGTTAAAACTTTTTAAAAATTTCATTTTGAATTAATGATCCATAAATTTTTATGGTCAATAATTCCTCAGTATAAATAAAAACTCATCCTATATGAAACTATAATTGAAATTATTTTAAAAAAACATGGTTTTATAAGGTTTGACCATAATATTATATCCTAAATTTTGTTTCTATTGACTCTTGTCAGGAAATGATTTTTGTTACCACTATAGGATCAAGGCGATTTGAAAGGAAATTCAATTAACTTATAATGGATTGATAAGTTATCATCTACTTTTCAGGAATGGTATCATCAAATTCTACCATATATTTGGAGTAATTTCTATTAGAACCACTAGTTATTAAAATTTAGACATTTCTCCTAATGTTTAATAATATTTTAATTAATTAACCACATTTATCAATATCAAAGATCATATCTTCTTCTAAAAGGGTATTTACTAAAAAAAATAGTATCAATAAAGTAGTATAAAGATCCAAAACCCTCATCAGTTCTTCTAAATAATATAATTTTCCAATACATCATATTATTATAAGATATTATTCTTAATTTTTAATGAAAATCAATGACATTATCTGCAATCAAAACCTCTAGCCTCAAAAAATTCTGAAATCGTAGAAATTGAATAGATCAATATAATTTATTTACTCTCTCTCTACAATATATTATATATTCATAATAAAACATTATCATCTCTCATTTCATTAATTCACAATTACATTTCATCTCATCATTTCATACTTTTATAATTACAAAATATCATGAATAATATTCCCATGAAAATTTAAGGAAGTTACCCTTTATTCAAAGAAGTGTGATATTATCATTCAATGTTGTATGAAACATTCTGAAAATAAGGTCAATTAGAACTCATTCATATCCATTTATAATCTTATTCAATAATTTATATAGATCTTTAATATTTCCATGTTTTTTATTTTAAGAAAAATTAAATTTAATAAAATATTTAAATAATTCCATGCTACCATGCACAATTCATTATGACTTATCAACCCTCCTCATGAAACAACTTCAACATACTTTCACAAAATAGATTTTCATTGAAATATATAACATATTATTAATTATAAATCATCATAATGATTGTGATGTTTAATATATAGATGAATAAATCAATAATATTTTTCCTTATTTCTATAGAATATTTTTTCTACAAAACTCAATAATTTGCCTAAATTTTTCTAAGTATTTTAATCTTATAAAGACCACTCAAAAAACACTATTAGTGGATTATATTACTTGATAATAAGAAACTAATGAATCATATAAAGTTTCAAAACTCTTACTATGTATTCTAGATATTCCTCGGATGTCTTTCTTGACTTGTATAATGTTATTACTTACCCTTTTGAGGATTTGGAATTCTATTTCAATGTCTACAAAAACATCAAATTTCACAAAGTACTCTTTTGATTTATACTCTTATGAAGTCATGAATACAATTATGATGTGGTTTATTACTCTCCCTTACTTAATAGTACTCTTATAGAAGTCACTTGTGAATCTTCCAAGGTTACTGAATATTATTATACGGTACAAGGAGCCATATGAATATTCAAATTCACACTAAGTTCAAGTAAAACTCTTACTAAGTTGTTCATTGGTAATTTCCTAAACAATTTTATTGCTTTACAATAAATTCATAATTACTACAAACCCTTATAAGGAATATTCCAACAACATAAAATTGTCTAAAAAACATCTCAATACACTACATCCACATGTATGAAAACTAATAAAACATTTTCTAATTCCATAGAGTCCTAAAATATTATGAATAATATTAGATGAATGTGTTTCAAGAAATAAATAGTTATTTAAAATTTTATAAACCCTTTCATTATAATTAAAAATTTACATAGACACTCTCGTTCATGAATTTAGAAGCTTATGTAGATGAATACTCAAGAAATGATTTTTTAATAAGAATTACCATTGACTATATTGTTTTATATTAAAATATAAATATGATTTTTTATTCTAAACCATGTAAACCATTTTTAAATAAATAGATCTATTATTTTACCAAATGAAACAAATATAGAAAATAAATTAAGTAAAATCCATGAGTAATATCATCTTAAAAATATGTTTTTCTTTATAAAATTATTACTAGAAATTAAATGGAATTTTTGATGATATATATTTTTTAAAAAATAATAAAAATTTAGGGGTAATAAAAATGATTATTATAGATATTATTACATTGAAAATAATAGAAAATATTTTTTATCACACGTCACACTTATATAGAATCTAATACTTCCTTAAATTGTGAGATATGAGGTGAAAAATGAAAATTTGAGTTATGTTCAATGATTTTTTTAATTAAGTAGTAAAAGACATATAGAATTTTGAAAATAAATCCCAAAAAACATTATTATAACAATAATAGTTCTTTTTTTGATAATGGTAATGGGAGATTTAGAGAAAACAGATTTATGATTTATTTAAATCTTAAAATATTTTCTAGTTTAACAAAAATAACACAATAGAAAATATTTCATTTCAATATGAACTAAGACCAAAATATTAAGAATTCACATACAAAAAATACACTTTATATACCACACTTAAATATAAAATTAATATGTTAAACAAGTAGGAACTATACATTTCTATAATCATATAATTTATCAAAGAGAGAAAAAACAAGATAATAACTAGATTGAAAAAATGGTTTATTAAATATATAACTCCTTTGATAATATATTATAAAAATCCATAAGTAAGAAGTAAAAGGGGGTGTTAAAATACTGTAAAGGGTGTTTGTTGAATTATCCTTTCCAACTGAAATGGAAAATAATTTTGACATTATTTTTTTTAACTTATTTGTTTATAATGTTTAGACTTGATATTCATTAATTCAATTTTAACATTTTTTTTAGTAGTTAACATCATAGAAAAAACAAAAGGAATAAAAATTAAGATGAACTTAATGAAAATAATTCCTCCTAAATAGTATTTAATTGAATCTAGTGATAGTATAATGTAATGGTAGCTACTTTTAGAAGTTTTGAACATCCATAATGTTCTCATTCGATACCATAGAAACAATACAACAGGAATTAAAATAAATCATGAAACTTGTTATTTAAAAAAACATATTAGGGGTTAGGATGACAGGATTGATCTTCTAGTCTCAATATATTCCAATATTTAGGTATAAATAAACAGTCAGATAGAAACAGAGAAAATAAATTTAATTAAAATAAAAGTAATAATGGAAAATAGTCTTCCTTAATAAAAAAGGAGGACAACATGGGTTTCCTCATATACAATGATTAATCTTAAGTCATTAACGTTAAATTTCTTTGAAAATATCTATTCTGATTCAGAGGAAGTGGAATATTTTTCAAAATCCAAAACATATATATAGCCTATATTTTTTTAAGTGAAAAATATTTTACAGGCTATAAAATTTATTCGGGAACACTTAAATCTCCTCATAATTGATAAAATTCATTAAAACCACCTTTAATATAGTATAAATTTTCTTATAAACATTATTAATTGATCATAATTGAATCATTTTATGTTTCATTAAGGTAAGATCATATGGTGTGGTTTATCTAAACTTATGACCTTATATCCAACACAATTATTTCAAATTTGATATTTTTATGGAGAAAAATGTTAACATTTGATGTTCAAATTTTTGGAATGGTTTTTAAATGATGTCATGAATAGTTTTTAAATAGTTTTTAATCAAATATAAATCCTCTTCATAATTACCCTCCACTGTGAAATGGAATTCTATGCCCAAAAGAATTATGGAATTCAATGAATAAAAAAGGAATGCATTGATCTTTCTTAAACTAAATGTTTTCAAAATTGAGGTTTATAAATATATTATTTTCCTATAAAATTTACTCAAATATTAAATGAATAAAAAATATTTATTCTTGTTAAATATTACTTTTTATTAGGAAATCTGTTTTCACCCATTAAATCATGTTTGTTAACTGATAATTCATCCCTTAAAGTAAATTCCTAAAATTTTTGGTGTTCCATATCATAATAAAGAATGTAAAATTTTGAATAACGGAAATTAGAAATAAATAAATAAATTTATAAATTCCAATGATCCTTAACTATGTTATTAACGTGACACAGTAATATTTTTTGGTATTTCTCTTTTAAAATGTAATCACTTCAATATCATGTCTTGCACACAACATTGAGATCAAATGAACAATGATATATTATTACATGATCATTATAACCTAGACATTAAATTTTAATGTATAAATATAACCCAATAAAATTTGTAAAATATATGGTTTATAAATTTATATAAAAAATTCATTGGTTTTCAATTGATTATAAAAAAGTAATAAAATTTAGAAGAATTGTTTTTTTGAAAAACTATGTCTATGCGCGAAGTATATTTATATATTAATATATTGAATTAATCACTATTTTTGAATGATTATAATGAAAATTATAAGTTATATATTTAAAAAAAATTTGACATTGATATAATATATTTTCTATGGATGAGATAATAATAAATTCAATTTTATTCTTAATAATGATATTTTGAACAATGTGGTTTTATCATATCTTTTTCACTTATTTTAGAATTAATTTTTGATAATTATAGCTATTGAATTATATTAAATGGATTCAATATTTTGAATGAGGAGGCTCTGATTTAGTAAATAGTATTCTCTTATTTTTAGATATTATTAACAATAACCATGTTAATGTTATCACCTCGGTAAAGGGTAAATCCAGTTAATAAAGGTTACAAATAAATTACAATGCTATATTTTTTCATCCAATTTATTATTGGATGAATTTAATTTGGTCCTTAGAAATTGAGACTTCAAATTGAGTTTTTAATGGACACTTGTACATGGAAAATACTTATATATTTTTAAAATTCATAATAGTAAAAAAAAATGTCACTCTTTGTTGTCAACGTCTATTACGTGTCAAAATAGGTATAAAAGAAAGATATGAATGAAAATAAATGTCTATTTTGATATCAAAGAAATAATTTTAAATATGTAATTTTAATTTTAATTTTTATAAATTATATAATTAGTTTCAATTCTGGTCAGCACTAATATAATATTTATTTAATTACCAAAAAAACATACTAAATGATATTAAAAATATTAATTTTGATGTAATTTGTGTTATTTAATTTAAAAAATAAATTCTATAGATATATATGACATATTATATAGTTTCTAAAGTATATTATTCTAATTAACTATTTTTTATGATGTATTTGAGGTCAAATTAAATTAATAGTGTTAAAGTTGACAAATACAATATTTTATTAAAATAATATTGTATTAAATAATTTAAAATCATTAAATTTTTAAATAAGAAATGGTGGATATGATACGGTCTATGATGTTATAAATTTTCCATTTATGGTCCAATTTTAAAAACATAAGAAAAATTTAAAACACTTTAAAATGGAAAATGTTGTTACCTTAGTTAAAACTAAAATTTATTAACTAAGGGTTAATAAAGATAATTAGTATTAAAATGACCAAAGGTCGTCTATAAATTAAATTGGTTGATTTTATTGAAACACTATCCTATATTAACTTTGAATAACATTACATATGTTGGAATTTGCCATGAAAATGAATTTAATATAATTAAATATTTTTGAGAAATTACAAAAGTGTCCCTCACCTCAACTATAAAAGGGAACCTTCTCCCTCGCTTCATCACACTGAATTGAGACATCTATATCAAAAATATATATATATCATTATCTTATAAACATTCTTGTAAAGGATATGGATCTTTTTGTATCCTTAAAATACAATCCTTAAGTCCCATAAGAAATGATCTAAAGAATGTCTCCTAAAGAAGAGGTAATTGTATTAACCACCCCCATTCAATTTATTACTTCATCATACACTTAAAATATTTTAAAGTTATCAAAAAATAATAAAATTAATATACTAAATATAATTAAATGTTATTAATATTATGAAACCACCATTACCCACCCTCTTTACAATCAAATGTGATGTGAAATTATCTCTCATGTGTGTGTACGACATATTGTCTCCACATAGAGATACAATTGATTTTTCATTACCTTATTTTATGGATAGGAATAATGATAATTTTAATAATTATATATGTTATTGATAATATAAATATGATTAATAAATAAAAATATATTACAAACCTTATTACCTTTCAAACAATTAGTAAATGATAATGTTACTCGGGTGTACGTGTGGACTACCACCTCAACAAACTGATATGATTCATTTTTTTGTTATAGTTTTATTAAATGGTAATAAGTGTGTCTTTAATGAATATATAGGATTTATATGATACAAAAATTATTCTAGAAATGATTATTATTATTATATAATATTATTTTTCCCCATCCATAGAATAATGAAAATAACATTCATGTGTATGTACAAAGTAGTATCTCTATGAATGGTGTAATACATTTTTATCTCTACATTTAATATTTTCTTTCAGATGAATATATAATCATTGTATATGAAGTTTATTTCAATATTAAAATTCTATATATTATGTATAATTGATCAATGTATAAACATATATAATAAATTTATATGAAGTTTATATCATTATTAAAATTCCATAGATTATGGAACATTGATCAATGTATAAACACCAAAATTACGTAACGAAAAGACACTTTCAAAACAAAGAAGATATTACCTTAAACAGTGATTTATAATAAGAAACTTGTAATAAAATTGGTGATATAATGTTACAAGTATGAAATAAATGGTATCATACATATGGTATTGGTTCTTTAATAGATTTATAATAAATCTATATTAATTGTACATGTTGTTTGAACATGTACAAAGGAAGTAAAACCTCAACTAAGGGTTTTTTCACAATAAAATAAATATTTGGGATTATTTAGTTTTCCCTACATTTCCAAATTTTCCATAAAAGGTTTCAAAAAATAGTTTTAATACTCTACTATTATTATTTAAATTACTTTTAAAATACTCTTGAAATCATAAAAAAAATTCTGAGTGGAATCTTCTAATCATTTGTCAAGTAAATTACATTTCTAATTTTTAGAAAAAAGTTTAAAAGTAATTTTTTTTAACTTATACAACATGAAAAAAATTTCCCAACTTCATCACTAATATTTTAATTGAAACATCCTTTCCATATTTACATGGTTAATTTTTAAGAAAAACGTTTCCATCATAATTGCAATGTTTTTATAAAAAAATTAGTGTTTTGGAAAATGAAAAGTTTATTTTCATCAAGAATATTTTTAATGAAATTGTTATGGTATTTCTATTAATCAGTGAATAAAACCCTTACATTACTTATTCTCTTCTAAAGATATGTTACGATGATACCATTCATATTTTTTCTCTCAATTATTAATGATTTATTTGGTTCGGGATGTACTATATTGATATCATTCTCTATATTATGTTGTATGGTTTATGATAATGTTTTTTAATTTCAAGTAAAATTAATAGTTCATATGATATTTGCAATATGAATGTTTTTTTATTATATTTCACCCATTTCATATAAGGAATACATTAGACTTATTATGAGATGGTTGGGGCCCTATATTTCAATTAGAGCCATCGATATGTCTCACGAGACAAACTAACTTGGGAATTTGCTGAGGACATACCCATTTTTATAAGATATCTTGGAATGATGCCCTAAAAATATATTTTTGATGTCCCAAATGATGCACTAACCACATTGAGAGAGTATTTATTGATATCAATGTGATTAATGGACTAGTTATGATATCCAAAGACATATGTTTAGCTCATGAGATTATGGAATTATATGTTTTCCATGGATTTCGTTCCATAATTGTAGAGACCCAATCTTGAAATACATGTACATGTACATTACTTTTTCGGAATACATAATACATAACAAAAACAGACACACAAGGACCGTAATAGTTTAGTGTCTTTGGAAACATGGAACATAATCTTCTAATCATCGTGAAAGATCTTCAACATCTCCCATAAAGATCATCCCCTTTTGTTTTCTTACCTAAAAACATTCTTTATATCCTGGGGAAATGAAAACATAAAAAGGCTGAGATCAAATGCTCAGAAAGGGTAAACATAAAGAACATAAAACAATCCATAAACATTTGAATGAAAAAAAAACTTGAACATAAAATCTAAACATCAAAATCACGAGCAAAGACATAAATCGTGGAAGTACGTAAGGCATATATCATAATGGAACATCAATCATGATAAAATAGAATGGGAATAAAACCTATAATTAGGGAAAACCATTAAGCACATGATATGATTTCGATAGTAGCCAGGGCATTGCAGCCAAGACCATCTTAGTGGACAAAGTCCCTTTCTGAATCGAGTTCACTCCTTATTCCAGTCCCGTATCACTAAATCGGATTAACTTACCATTCAATCCATGTCTATATCATTAGATATAAATCTTTACCCAATACATTAGAGGGATATATAGGTCCCAATGAAATCATTCTTACTTGTGCCACAAAATAAAATTAAAACATTCATCATAACCCAAAAAATAAAATGGGTTTCATAAACATCATCCCATCATAACATAATCCATATAAAAAAAATTGATATAATTTCATCATAGGAGAAGTGAAACCATTTAAATCATAGAGACATTATACTTGAAAAATACACATATGAAATAATGTCATCTTATATGGAAAATGGTTTTGATAAAACACATGAAATGAATTCTTGAGTAAAATATCCTTTCATCTTCAAAATCATTTTATTTTCACAAAATGACATGAAATTTTAAAAGAAAAGTATTTTGTTGAAAATAGTCATAAATTTTTGTAGAGGAAACATCATGAAATAAGTCGTTATGAAACCGTAAAAATCCATTCACTCGGTATAAGTTAAAAATAACATTCTTCTCATACTTTTGTCGGAAAAGTCAAAAAGTACCTCGTATGGTAATCAAAAGAAATATTCATTACATACCATGTAGTAAAAGTAAAAATTTTGTAAACCAGAATTTAAACATACATGAAACCATTTTGATAAAATATGTACATGTATAATAAATATAACCCCAGTAAATACTTTTGAATAAACAGTCTCAAATAAAAATGAGATTGGAAAAGTTATCCCTTACCTTATATATGATATGGTTTGTATGTTTCTGAACCTCTTGTATAATGATTTAAATAATGTCATTGACTTATTACAGAATAATGTTCATTTTTATTATATAATATATGGTTCACTTATGACTTTATATAACCCTTTCTTTTGTAAATTCCATTTTAAAGAAGCGTTTTGGTTAAAATCGTTTCATTTATCGTACATGTTTTGACTTTTTGTTCTTGATATTATAACTTATATCCTGATTTAATTAATTAATGAATGTTAAACATGATTTATATATTATATATATTCAGAATATAAATATATATATATGATAGATTGATAAATGGAATGAAATACACCGTTCATGGAGACGGTAGGTCGTACGTACGCATGAACGTTGTTTTCGTTTCCTTATTGAGTTGAATGGAATTAAGTAGATGACATACATACATATATAAATAAATCCAGTATCATTATTATGTCATATATTTAATTATTATTCATTATATATACATTATAATCATTCATGAATGGTTAACATGGAGAATGAATCTCATCGCGTCATGGAGACAGTAGTCCGTACGTACGCACGAGCGATGATATCATTCTGATGATCGTGGAATTGTTTTGAAGTGTATGTATAATATTTAAGAATCAATATAAATTTACTATAATCATATATAGTTATTTAGTTTCACCATTATACCCATCCAGGTAAGGTGGTGGTTGAAAATAGATTACACCACGGCGTGGAGACGGTATTCCGCACGTACGCACGCAGGGTGATTTCATTTTTCGTAGGAAGGATAGAAGGTGAAATAGGGTTTTTTCATATTTATAATAATATATCAGTATATTAGTGACACTGATTTTATTAATTTATAGTGAAACAACTAATGAAGAAGTAGTAGAAGAAGAAATAAACTTGAGAGAATCGGAAGAAAAGATTACCTATTCTTCGACGCACCTCCTTTAAGCTTCCTCTTAAGGAAGTAGAGTTGATATTTTGAGAAGAACAGAACCTCTAGAATGTTTTTAGGGAAGTGGAGAAGATAAATGTTCAGGGTTTGTCTGAGCTTCAAGGCTCAAAAGGGTTTGAAGAGAAGAGTTAAGGGGTTCTATTTTTATAAGGGAGGAGAGGGGCACCTTTGAAAAAACCTAAAATATTATTTTATAATAATATCATATTCGGTTTATATTAGCTCCAAATTGATTTATTTCGAAGATAAAGTGGATATGGGTCTAAATCCTCTCAACCAATAATTTTTAGACAAGTTTAGGTTACTATTTTAACCTTGTCCTTTAGATTTAACTCTGAGTTAAATAATTTAACTTTTACCGTGTCTTCCTGTTTTCTTACATTATATGGTTAATAAACTTACTATAACAAGGCAAACTAACCCCAAGTGGTTCATTATTAACTTAAATAACCTTATATATGTAATTTGGCCGAAACATATATTTTTAGGAATATTATAACAATTCATAATATAATATTTGTTTTAAAAACTATTTTATGTCAATTTTGACACTATTTGGTAATTGATTTTTTTTAAAATCATAACAGAAGGATTAGTTCTAAAAAAGTTAATTAAATCAATACTAACATGTCATATTAAACTAGAAAATTAGTTTAATTCATAAAACGTCTCAAATTACATTTATTTAGGTATTTATAATATCAATTATTTTAATATGTCATTATTTAGGTAATTACTGCATCACCCTTGTGTCATAAATAACATAAATTATTTAATGTATAAAATTTATAAATAAAATACCATTAGGTAGGAAAGAGTTTTAGATTTATAATGAATATTTATAGTCGTATTTATCTTATGTATAACCCTATATTTAAAATGTTTTAGTTATTAAACATTGATTTTAACAATTTTAACTATTTTTTAAATAAAATAATAAATGTCCTAATCTAATCCAAGTTGACCTAAATGATAATATTATATTACTAAGGTTGTTTTTGGTCGAATTATACTTATCCAAAATAATTATAACATGTGTTAGGGTAATAATACTATCATTTTTACCCTTAATTACCCTATTTACTTTTAACCGTGGTAAATTAAAGTAAAAAGTTACTATTCACCAAAAATTATTTTTATTTTATTGAACCAAATTTTACTCCTGGATATTAACAATGTCTCTCGGATTTTCGAAATTTCATTCACAGAAGCGGAAAAATTACGTTTTATATAAATTTTCAAATTCTCCTAGGAGGTGGGTAAAAGACGGTGAAAAGTTTAATAAAATTTTTATATATCTACAATTACTATAAAATGACTCTAATGAATTACATTGAACTTATATAGGTATTATGTATAAATTTTGACCTAAAATAAATTTAAATAAAATAAATAATTATTTAAATAAAATGTTGGTTTTTAAATAGTAACCTAGTGTTTTCACTATTCATCAAAAATTGAAATTTTTCAGAAAAATACCAAAAATTCACCCTAGGATAATTTTGATATTCCAAATATAAAAATGAATACCATTTTGAGAGATAAAGTTTATAAAATTTCAAAAATTGGGTGTTACTATTCATGACGACTAGTTCATAATAATATTATAATAATATATCGTTTAGTGAAACTTGGTATTGCGTACTACACATGTTATCGATGAAAGTCTTGATAGCGTGTAATGCAAGCCAAGTTAGGGTTGCGTGTAGTGAATGATCTATTTAGTGTTGCGTATAACATAATCAAAACATTTTTCATTTATACAGTAAACAAAATCTATACTTAATGTTGTGTATAATAATTTCCACAAAACAAACTTGAAATTGTGTATAACACGATCCAAGAATAGTGTTGCGTATATTGTAAGCTAATACAGTGTTGCGTATAGTACAAGCTAATCTTGGTGTAGTTTATAATAGAAGACAATAAAAAAATTAAAAATAATATAACTCATAAAATCTCAGGGTGTTGCATTCTACCCCCCTTAAAATGAATTTTACCCTCGAAATTTATCGGGGTTATAAATGGTTTAATACTTGAAAGTTTCTTTCATAGAAACCCACATCCTAAAAAGGAATAATAAAACTTCATTTTAAAAAAGGGAAGTTAGAATCATAACAGTCACACAAAGTAACTCAGCACTGGGTTTCCATATAGGATAACATAGGTGAAAATATAGATATAGAAGAGAAATATAACCATCAACTTCTGATGAAGTGTGGTAGATGACATGTCTATGAAATATCAAACAATCACAAAGCCATAAATTTGTGATGATCTAAGGTACCATCTAATTCATTAGATATAAGGTCACTATGACAACATTTTTGGTTTTTAAGATCATTTCCCTAAAGTTGAGGAAATTGAAATTAGAAGAAATACTTTCCTGATTATGGTACAATCTCACTGTTGGTCGTTCCATGGAAAATTTCAACGTCATCTCTTAAATAAATGAAGTTGAATTTTTCATTCATGAAGTGTTAGCAGATCTTGCGACAGAATAATGAGTCATTCCATCTGTCTCAAACAAAAGGTTTGAAAAAGTTATCAAAAATACATAAGTCCATCTATAGTGAAATTAATCACTTATGGTTCATAAAATGGACTTATACTTCATATATCATACTACTTAATATAATAAAACTAGTTCCTACTAACTAGGTACTTCCTATAGGCCAGTGGTAAGAAATAAAGGCATGTCAAACTTCGGTTGTGGGTTCGATTCCCACAACCTTGTCTGACACGACGGGTTGTTTCCTGTCCTGCAGGTTGTCCCTTTTTCTAAAATTACATTATTATAACATTCCTGTAATAATATCGAAAAAAGTTATATCATTAAACAATACTATATTATGTCTAACATAATCCATTCCAATCTTTAGGCTTATCTAAAATACTTCTGTCTAAACTTATATTATAAGGAAAACGATTACTAGAAATTTCATCTACCGAGCATGTGAATACCATCATTTATCACCCATATATCATATGATATATCTTGTTGGTCACATTCTAAACATGTGAATACCTTAATCAATTATTCTTGTGAAAATGAATACCCATTGAACCATAGTGAAAACAAGAATGCTGTCAAAAGTTAACTCTTTCCACATACCGAAATCCCAAAATTTGTATATACTCAATCCATGATATCACATTGTCCTTATATCAGCCATGAGCTCATCAATAATATAAAAAATCTCATTATCTCTTTATCCCTTCATTATGCGCATATAATTTACTTTCCAAAAATATATGAATTAACCTTTCATGGTAACCGATACCATTCAACATATACTTTCAAATACTTTAGTAAAAATAATAGTGTAACAATCCTTAAATATGTCTTTATTCCATAGTACCATTACCAATACTACATAACTCGTGACAAACATAAATCATTTCACTACCTTCTTAAACCATTGTATAAGCTTCATCATTTCATTCATCTCATATATCATTTGTAGTCTCTTCATCATTATCCACATAAATACTACCCATATGACCATGCTGATTCTCTTCATGATATTTTCCCTTAGGGAATTGGTTTATATAATGCCTGTACATTCCATATTTAAAAACTTTAACTATTGATTATGTCTTAGCAATACAATTATCTTTTTCTATGGTGTTAACTGAACCTTTTACTTTTCACTTACTAGATTTGGGTCCTTCCTTTCCACACCCAAAGCATCTTTCAGTTACTTTGAAACATTCTCCTTGATGCCTCTTCCCACATGATTTACATGAGGGAAATTGAACTTCCTTTGTTCTAAGATCATCATGAAACTCCATCTTTCTCGGATTAGATGAGTCAGGAAAATTACCAAAGTTGAGATTATTGATAATATTATGATATTTCTGATTAGGCATAATAATAATGTTTGGACTTCCAAATCCCGTTTCATTTGGTTACTCATGAAAAATATCATTCCATTGTCCATCATATCCTCCATTATCATGAATCTTCCTGTTTCCATCCATTTTCCAAAACCCAAAAAGAATAGTGTGAGAGGAAAAAATAATGCTAGGAAAAAAAACATAATAAAAGGGGAGTACCATCAATATCTAACATCTTAGGTTAAATTCTAAGATCATTACTGTAATTCTACGACTATAACCTATATGTATACTTATCCTTAGGGACATCCCTAGACATACCTTAGAAATATCTCTAGGGATTTCTCTAAAGTTTTCTCATCCTAGATTCCAAAGGTTAACTAAAACTTTCCTCTGATACCAACTGTAGAGACCCAAGCTTGACGTACATCTACATTACATTACTTTTGCAGAATACTTAATACATAACAAAAACAAACACACAAGGACCGTAATAGCTTAGTGTCTTTGGAAACTTGGAACATATTCTTCTAATCACGGTGAAAGATCTTCAAAATCTCCTATAAATAAATTCCCCTTTTATTTTCTTATCTAAACCCTTTCTTTATATCATGGGTAAAATAAAACAAAAAAAGGGTGATCTCAAATGCTCAGTAAGGGTAAACATAGAGAACATAAAACAATCCATAAACATTTGAATGCAAAAAAAACTAGAACATAAAATCTAAACATCAAAATATTGAGAAAAGACATAAATTGTGGAAGTATGTAAGGAATATATCATAATGGAACATCAATCATTATAAAATATCATGGGAATAAAACATGTAATTGTGGAAAACCATTAATCACATGATATGATTTCCATAGTAGCCAAGGCATTGCAGCCAAGACCATCTTAGTGGACAAATTCTCTTTCTGAATCGAGTTCACTCCTCGTTCGAGTCCTGTATCACTGAACCAGATTAACTTACCATTCCAGCCATTTCTACCTCCTGAGATATAAATCTTTACCAAATGCCTTGGAGGGAGATATAGGTCCCACCCATCTCATAATGAAATCATTTTTACTTGTGCCACAAAATAAACATAAAACATTCATCATAACCCAATGAATAAAATGGGTTTCATAAACATCATCCCATCATAACACAATCCATATTAAAAAATGGATATAATTTCATCATAAGAGAAGTGAAACCATGTAAATAATAGAGACATTATACTTGAAACATACACATATGAAATATTTTCATCTTAGATGGAAAATGGTTTTGATAAAACACTTGAAATGAATTCTTGAGAAAAATATCCTTTTGTCTTCAAAATCATTTTCTTTTCACAAAATGCCCTAAAATTTTAAAAGAAAGGTATTTTTTTGAAAATAGTCATAAACGTTTGTAGAGGAAACTTCATTGAAATAAGTCATTATGAAATCGTAAAAATCCATTCACGCCGTATAAGTTAAAAATAACATTCTTCTCGTACATTTCTCGGAAAAGTCAAAAAGTACCTCGTATGGTAATCAAATGAAAGATTCCTTACATACCATGTAGTAAAATTCAAAAATGGGTAAAAAATACTTTAAAATTACATGAAACCATTTTTCGAAAATAGTTACATGGATAATGAATATAACACCAGTAAATACTTATGAATAAACAATCTCGGATAAAAACGAGATTGGAAAAGTTATCCCATACCCTATATACGATATGCTTCATATATTTCTGAACCACCTTTATAATGATTTAAATAATGTCATTGAGTAGTTACGGAATAATTTTCATTTTTATGATATTATATATGGTTCACATATGACTTTATGTTACCCGTTCTTTTGTAAATTCTATGTTAAAGCAGCGTTTTGGGTAAAATCGTTTCTTTTATCGTACATGTTTCGACTTGTTGTTCTTGATATTATTACTTATATACTGATTTACTTAATTCCAGAATTTAAAACATGATTTATAAATAATATATATTCAGAATATACATATATATATGATAGATCGATAAATGGAATGAAATACACTGTTCATGGAGACAGAAGGCCGTACGTATGCATTAACGATGTTTTCGTTTCCTTGTTGAATTGAATGGAATTAAGTAAATGGAATACATATATATATATACATATATACAGTATCATTATTATGTAATATATTTAATTATTATTCATTATATATAATTTATAATCATTCATGAATGGTTAACATCGAGAATGAATCTCATCGCGTCGTGGAGATAGTAGTCCGTACGTACGCACGAGCGATGATATCATTCCCATGATCATGTAATTGTATTGAAGTGTATGTATAATATTTCATAATCAACATCACTTTACTATAATCATATATAGTTATTTATTTTCACCTTTATACCCATCTAGGTAAGGTGGTGGTTGAAAACAGATTACACCACGGCGCGGAGACGGTATTCCGTACCTACACACGCGCGGTGATTTTGTTTTCCATAGGAAGTATATAAGGTGAAATAGGGTTTTTTCATATTTATAATGATATATCAGTATATTAGTGATACTTATGTTATTAATTTATAGTTAAACAACTAAGGAATAAGAATTAGAATAAGAAAGAAACTTGAGAGAATCGGAAGAAAAGATTGTCTCTTCTTCGACACACCTCCTTTAAGCTTCCTTTTAAGGAAGTAGGGATGGTATTTTGAGAAGAACAGAACCTCCAGAATGTTTCTAGGGAAGTGGAGAATAGAAATTCACAGGGGTTGGCTGAGCTTCAGTGATCAAAATGGTGTGAAGAGAAGAGGGAAGGGGTGCCCTTTTTATAAGGTAGGAGAGGGGAACCTTTGGAAAAACGTAAAATATAATTTTATAATAAAGTCATATTCGGTTTATAATAGCTCCAAATTGATTTATTTCTAAGATAAAGTGGTGATGGGTCGAAATAATCTCAACCAATAATTTTTAGAAATGTTTAGGTTACTATTTTAACCTTATCTTTTAGATTTAACTCTAAGTTAAATAATTTAACTTTTACCATGTCTTCTTGTTTTCTTACACTATAGAGTTAATAAAAAGATAATAACAAGCCAAAATAACCCCAATAGGTTCATTATTAATATATTTAATCTTATCTAAGTCATTTTTCCGAACATTAGATTTTTAGGAATAGAAGATCAATTAATAATATAATATTTGTTTTAAAAACTATTTTATGTCAATTTTGACACTATTTGGTAATTGATTTTTTGTGAAAATAATAATAGAATTATTAGTTCGAAAAATTCAATTAAATAAATACTAACATGTCATATTAACCTATAAAATTATTGTAATTTATTAAAAGTCTCAAATTACATTTATTTGGGTATTTATAACATCAATTATGTTAATATTTCATTCATAAGGTAATTACTGCATCATCATTATGTCATAAATAAATTAAATTATTTAATGTCTAAAAATTATAAATAAAATACCATTATGTAGGAAATATTTTTATATTTCTAATTAATATTTATAGTCGTATTTATCTTATGTATAACCCTATATTAAAAAACTTTTAGTTATTAAACATTGATTTTAACTATTTTAACTTTTTCTAATAAAATAATAATAAATGTACTAATCTAATCCAAGTGGACCTAAAAGATAATATTATATTCCTAAGGTTGTTTTTGGTCGAATTATACTTATCTAATAGAATTAGAACATGTGTTAGGGTAATAAATTTATTATTTTTACCCTTAATTACCCTAATTACTTTTAACCATGGTAAATAAAAGTAAACAGTTACTATTCACCAAAAATTAATTTTATCTTATTGAACCCCATTTTACTCCTTGATATTAACCATGTCCCTCAAATTTTCGAAATTCCACTCACAAAAGTGGAAAAATTAAGTTTTATGTAAATTTTCAAATTCTCCTAAGAAGTGGGTAAAAGACGGTGAAAAGTTCAATAAAATTTTTATATATCTAAAATTATTATAAAATGAATCCAATTAATTACATTGAACATATATAGGTATTATGTATCAATTTTGACCTAAAATAAATTTAAATAAAATAAAAAATTATTGAAATAAAAAGTCAGTTTTTAAATAGTAACCTAGTGTTTTCACTATTATCAAAAATTGAAAATTTTCAGAAAAATACCAAAAATTCACCCTAGGCTAATTTCGATATTCCGAATCTAAAAATGAAGTCTATTTTTAAAGATAAAATTTATAAAATTTCAAAAAGTGGGTATTACTATTCATAACGACTAGTTCATAATAATATTATATTAATATCTCGTTTAGTGAAACTCCGTATTGCGTATTACACACGCTATCGAAGAAGGTCTTGATTGTGTGTAATGAAAGCCAAGTTAGGGTTGCATGTAGTGAAAGCACTATTTAGTTTTGTGTATAACATAATCAAAATGTTTTTCATTAATACATTAAACAAAATCTATACTTAATGTTTTGTAGAATAATTTCCACAAAAGGAACTTGAAATTGTGTATTACACGAGCCAAGAATAGTGTTGCGTATATTGCAAGTCAATACGGTATTGCATATAGTACAAGCTAATCTTGGTGTATTTTATAATAGAAAACATCAAAGAAATTAAAAATAATATATCTCACAAAATCTTGGGGTGTTACAATAATATTCAGGATTTATTTAGCTTCTTTTATTCACCTACCCTTGCTAAGCATCTAAGATCACATTTTTTCTTTTGATTTTTTCCCAGGATAGAGAGAAATATATTATGATTTATATGATGGGATAATATAGGAGAAAAAAATATGTTTTTAATGGAAATACTATGTTATATTATATGTTTTCTAATATAATGTAATATTCAAGTATATATATAGTTTTCCCATACAGCTGAACTATTAAATCATTTAGGATGTGATTATTTGTATTAATTTCCAATTTAAATCATTAACCAATGAATATAGGCTATTAGGTTCTGGGTCATTAATGTTTGTTTCATAGGATTTTTTGTAGAAACCATACGAACTAGATTTAGGGAAAATAGAATAGGGAAATGTAACCCAATAATAAACTTTGATAAAAATCCCATTGAAACCAAGATTATGATTTTGAAATTAGTAATGCAAAAAATTCCATTTTATGTTGAGTTCTTCCCTAGTTTTTAAATAATAAAATTTTATTCAAAATTTAATCTATTGTATGCCAATATTTATTACTGGTGCATAGAAGAAGAAATGAAAAATTTATCAATACACATAATACATGTAGGCATTCCCCTCTTAGGGAGGATAATAGTATTGGAGCTGGAATTGAAATTGGAGATAAATAAATTATAACTATATTTGGATGGATGACTCATGTTATGATCAATAAAATTTCCCTTATGGAGAACCTAGCTAATCCACTACATGGTGTTCCAATGTTAGATTGTTTCATGAGTCAGAGACCTATATCATTCAATTGGACAAAAAATAAATTTATAGATGAGAAATAGATAAATTCCTTAAAAAATATATTTCATTCATAGGTAAGTAATGAAAGGGGGAAGGTAGTCATATAATTTTTACATCACCTATGAGATATGTATTAATGGTGTTCATTCATTCGAAACACTATGGTATATGTAATTTCCTGACTCGGGTGCCACATACCAGTGCCCTTAGCTGTTTTGTCACTTGGCCCCAAGCGCACCTCCCTATACTCCATAGGCTGTCAACTAGTAGTGAGGCTCTGATAAGTCGATCATGGGGAGACTATACCCTCTTTTATTATATTTATTCACTAGAAAAATTATATAAATGATATCAAATGATAATAAAATCATAGACAATAACAAAATTCATGGTAATCGGAGCATGAAATACAATATCCAACTAAAAAAACATTCCATGCTAAAGTACATGTCAAGTGTCTAAAATTAAACTGAAAATAAAATACACTAACGACTCCCATGAGGTTACCCAACCATTTTCAGTTCCCTCATCCATGATCCATCCTAGCTTATCCGTGTTGCTTTGGGTGTTTTCATGTAACCTATCCATAAAACACAAAGTCTATTCGGGTATCGAAGAGGAAGCCTGAGTAGCATGTTTGTAAAACTCAGTAGGACACAACCAAAGGTGTCTAAAACAAATCATTCAACAATAACTGTATTAATTTTTTTAAATAAATATTGAAAATTCATAACTAAAGAGTTATCACATTATCAATTAATCTTTATTAAACCATGTAGCCCACCAGGTTCTAGAGGACACTCGTACCTCAATACATTTTGCAGCCCCTGGATGGTCTGAACTATTTCACACTATAAACTCAAAATCACTAAAAACAAAAGGTATTTCATTAATTATTTAATTAAATTCATATTATTGATAATTGGTACCATAGAAAAATTCCAACGTCTAGGGTTTAAGGAACCATGTCTAGGGACTTGTTGATCATACTTATATATCATGGGCATAGAATATCGTGTCTAGCACCCCAATTCTCAGTCATACATATGTGTCATTAGCATATATCATCAAGTTAAACACCCCCTTTATCAGCTATTAATATATATTTCATTGTCATAGATCATCATTTCTATCACCCCCTATATCAACTATGCATAGATATTTCACTGGATAAGAATGTCAAGTCTAACACACCTTTATCAATAATGCATATATATTTCATTGGCTTATATTTTCATGTCTAATAACACCCCATTTATAAACTATGTATCTTATAATTCATTAGCATAGATCATCATGTCAACCAATATTAAAAACATTAACCCTCTTATCACATTTAACTGCCACAATATGCATTACTTAATTCATAAATTAATTTATACAAGTGCATTATTTAATTCCAAAAATAATTAAAAATGTCAATCTCTATTAATCAATTAAATAATTAATTAACCATATCTTCCTCATTAACTAATTCTCCATTTAATTACACCAACATTTTACATTAATCAATTCCATAATTAATTAACCATTTCACAACCTCAATATTTAAAAATTAATTTACCAATTAATTTTTTTTATTTACAATTTAAAAAATTCTTATCATCACTCATGAATTAATTTTACCCAATTTCCATTTCAATACATTTATTATTAATATACCAATTAATTATCTTTATTCCACAATTTCCCATATTCAATAAAATCCCCCATTTCCCCAATTAATTAATTGAACACATTAATCAAGCTAATTTGGAATATCAATCACTACATGAACTCTATCAATTCTATAATCACGTATATGTAATTGATAATAAAACTATGAGATTTGGAAAATATAACACCCACCTTTAACTAATGATCCATCAAAATTTATGTCAGCCAATTACCACGATGAAAGATGTGGATGGTTTCCAAGAGGTTCTCAAATCATGGTTTTCCATAATCGAAACAAAAAACCCAATATTCACAAGGGATTTTACAGCAATGGGATAGAGAAGATGGAGAAGAAGGGAGAAATCCAACCATAAAGACTTACCAAGGATTTATTGCATAAATGGGATGTATGGAAGGGGTTTTGGCACACCAAAATCACAT
The DNA here is from genome assembly GCA_963277665.1 of Viscum album. Taxonomy (NCBI): domain Eukaryota; kingdom Viridiplantae; phylum Streptophyta; class Magnoliopsida; order Santalales; family Viscaceae; genus Viscum; species Viscum album. Next base: position 677,818,257 of record OY728123.1, read on the forward strand.
GGAGAGTCACCCTAGTTTGAGAGGAGAGAGATTCAGCAGTTTAAAACAAACCATAACCACACAAGCACTTTAAAACTCTATGTCGGGAATTTACATGACATGTAGTTTAGTTACACGACATGTATTTACTTTTAAAGGTTTCCATTGAGAAAACTTCACATTGGATTTGTGTTATTTAACCCCACATATAATCACATCATGTGTAATACCCTTACACAATGTATAAATATTCTTCATTTGAGTTTCATCCCATTTTACCATTAAAGCCTCTCAGCTCAAAACAAAATTATTTTTAACACATAAACCATTTATACCAAGGTTCCATTAATTCAAGAAATCATATATCTCAAAACATTAGGTCATTCTTTCCAAAAGAGTATCTCCTTCTCCGAACATAACTTGGACAGCATGTCTCAAATGAAAAAAAACCATCAAAAGAATGGTACATGGAAATAGATAGGATCTTTCTATCTCCCCACCTTATAAGAACTTGTCCATGAGTTGGGCTCTAATGAATCTCTAAAATTCCGAGTCAAAAATATTGCTCCATTGAGCCCTCGTATCTTCTTCCCTTTCCCACATTTCCTATTTTACACATCCATGTTTTCATAATACACGAACTATCAACATGGTCCTTCCCTGCAACTATTTCAAACTATGAAGAAACAAACAAATCAGATTCCCCTCAAAGGATGCATTTATCCCAAGATCAACATATTCCTCCTCAGTCACATGAGAACAGTCGGGTTGATACTACCAAAGTTTTTATATATGGAAAACATCATGCATATTACTATATTTATATTGAAGATCTAATCGGTATTCCACTAACGTGATTCACTCCACAATCTCAAATGGTTTAATGACACTAGAAACCAACATTCCCTTCTTCTGTATCCTTTAGTCACCCAACTTGGGAAACACCCAAATGAATACAAAATTGTCCTATATAAAATCTAGGTATTTTCTCAATCAATTAGCGTAGAACTTCTTCATAATATGAGTCATGACCATACAATTATGAATCAACTACAACTTCACCAATGTCTCCTCCATGAGACTCGGTCTAAGAAACTATGACTCACTAGAATCTATCCAGTATAGCAATGACCTTTAGGGTCTACCATAAAGATCCCTATATGTTTCCATATAAATTGTTTTCTAAAAAAAATTTATAGTAAAAATATATTAAATCTAAGTGATTCTTCCAATATCCTCAAAATCCAATCACATATAATAATATAATATCCTCAAGCACATGTATTGTATGCTGCGACTACCCATCAGTCTGTGGGAAGAAAGTCATACTCCATTATACCTAAGTACCAAAACTGTCTTCCTAGTTCATGGTAAATTTTGGTCACACCTAGATTTACCTCCAACTTTGAGGCATGCAATTCACACATGAACACCTCTCATGTGATCATAGGAACAATAACTCTATTATTCATGTAGATGATATCATCTTTATCTATCAACTAGTATGAAGGTGTCTCCCCAACATCAAAGATTTACATCAAGTAAAATCACTTTGAATCTTTCTATTTGTTTTACCTAATCCATCTCAAAAGTTTTAACTCCACTTAAACTGATATGAGATACATCTTCTTTCAACTCTATTAAATAACAAAATGTATTTCAGCCAGCAAAGTCATCATATTCAACTCAGCACAAGAATCATAAACTTCTTGAGTTTGAGTTTTCCCACTCAAAGCATACAAAACAATATTCCCCTTCACGGTTGTATATGCCAGTTCAAATTCAGAAGAATGCATACACTCAACCCATACTCCCTGATAAAGATTCAAATCTCTCTCCAAGAAGATATACCTCAATATATTGTGATCTATAAACATCATAATCTTCTTTCCCAAAAGATATTTTTACCAACACATCAAATCATAAACCAATACTACTAACTCGAGGTCATATATAGGATGGTTTCATTAATGAGGCCTCAACTTCCTAGAACAATATGCCACAACTCGATCTCATTGTGTCAACGTAGCTCCATGTCCAATCCCATAAGCATCACAATACACCATGTACTCCTTATGTGGCTCAAGTAGGATCAAGATCAGTGTCGATGTTAGTCACATCTTCCACTCTCTAATGGAATTATCACATAATTATTATTAATAAAAAATTATCCCCTTTTTTTATTAGGCCCAAAAGAAGAGCTTCCAAATAGGAATAATTATTTATGAATCTCCTATAATATCATATAAACCCTATAATGCTATGGATATCAAATAATTTCTTAGCATGGTCCCCAGAAACCTTTTCCTGAACCTTCTTTGGGTCCATTGAACAACCTTAATTTGAGATGATGTGTCCCAAGAAGGGCAGCGAATTGATCCAAAACTGGAATTTATATAGCTTAGACTATAGATGATTCTCTCTTAGTGTACTCAGGAAAATGTCAAGATGTTTCACATGATCATCATGAGTCTTTGAATACACCAATATGTATTCTATGAATACAATCACAAAATGTTCCTGATATGGAAGGATGATTATGTTCATCATGTCCATAAACACATATCGTGCATTTGTCAACCCAAAAAAAAATCAATGAACTCATAAAGGCCAAAGATACTCCTAAAATCAGCCCTTGGTATTTCATAATTCTATGCTCTCAGATGATGATACCCTGATCTCATGTCGATCTTCGAAAGAACAGAATATTCCTTTCACTGGTAAAAAATGTCTTTGATACATGAAATAGGATATCGGTTCTTTACTTTCATCTTGTTCAACGTCCATTAATCATCAAATAAGCACAAAATCCTATCATCCTTCTTATAAAAACACATGTGATCCCAAAGGAGATGTTCTCAGATGGAATCCCTTATCCTCCAACACTTTCAACTAAGATGTTAGTTATTGAATATCTGAAGGTTCTATTATTTATGGTGGAATAGATACTTGCTCAACCACTGACATAAGCTCAATAATGAATTCTATATATCTCTAAAATGGAATATCCCAGAGAAGTATTCATGAAATAAATCCTAAAAAAATTCCACCACTTGATGAATGATATCATTATTTACTCCACTATCCTCTATAAAAAGAAAAGAAACATGGGTTGTGAACTCTCTTAGTTGAGGGGTAATTATACTTTCTCAGCCTACCTGGATATCCCAATCCCCACTATGAATGTACCTGTCACCCTTAGGAGACGCAAATATCACTCTATAGTAGTAAAAAAGAATATGAGACTAGTATGAGACTATCTATTCTATACACATGATTAGGTTTATGCTTGACACGTCTAAGATATTGAGATCCCAGAAAAAATGACACTCCACGACTTCAAGATAACTTCTCTTGAACATACAGATTCCGTTATACCATACTCCCAGTGGTGTATCAATAGTCATTACCCTAATAAAAATCTCCACCATCAAGCTCAAACAGTTAAAAGGTTTTGTAGATATAATGGAATGTGAGTTACCATTATGAAATATGGAAATAGCTAGTGTAGAATCTAATAGATTGGCAACTCTCACTGTATAAGGTACATCCTCACTGTCAACAAGTGTTGGCTACACCGCATGCAATTGTCCTACCACACTACCCTATGACCCTTTCTAACTCCCCTAAGTTGCACCACTCTGCTGATACTTGCACACTTCCTAAAATCACTACATCCACTACCTCTACTACATCATCTAGAAGAGCCCCTACTTCCAGACTTATATGGTGTAGAAGATCCCCTTCCCATACCATAGTCTTATCTAGATCCTATGTCCCTAACCATATATCTCATATTCCTACAGAAAATCTATAGATGTACAATATTGTAACATGATCTTCACTCTATGGGTGTTTCAGGACTATGTTTTTTAAAGATTCTCGGTTTACCACACTAGTGTAAAAGGAAATGGTTTGGATCTTGTGAAACTAATCCCTCGGACTGGCTTCTATTCTTTCCACTTCCCTTTCTAATGTAATCATATATATGATTCATGCTTTCAAAAGTCATACCTCATGGTCATCTAGTAACAACCATATGTCCAGTATTGGAAGACTCCCTTAGGTTCTCCTCATCTATGAGTTCGCGATCCACAATTTCTTATAACTTATTTAATTAAAAAATATTAACTTGTGAATTAATCTCAGACTAAAATCCCTATTGAAATTTTTTCAACATAACTTTTTCATCTCCCACCAACACTAGTGAAAAGTATTGTAGGTCTGTAAAATATCAAACATAATCCATCACATTGATGCTCCCCTCAGTAAGCTGCTTGGATTAGTTTTCCCTCTCCTACCTCAGTGTTTCTGAATAATAGCCATCCAGGAACTTCTCTAAGAAGTCCTTCCACTATATAACATCAACCTGTCTTGTCAACAACTATATGTCCCATAATTGTTTTTATGATCCTCATACTATATATGTGGCCAACATGGCCCTCTTCTCAAAAGTAGCCTCCTGATGGAAAAGTATTATCTCAATGGACTCAACACAAGACATATCACCTTCAGGCCCACCCATATCAAGTAAAATTCAATGGGCTATACAACATAAAATCCCTATTCAATTCAGAAATAATCATCTCAACCCACACTGAAACACATTCCATGAATTTCATGAAGTGAGTATCATTCTCGAATAACATCTCCTCTACTTCCTCAACCATCCTATAAAATAATGTTATCATGGAGGAATAACTCTAGAACACCAAACGTTATCCTTAGGACACATTTGATAATATTAACACATGTGTGTAAGTGGAAAATAACATCAAGTCAAAAAACGTATTTTCCCGAAATATCACCACACGTTCAAAACCGAGGCACTACCACTACCAATAACCATCCCTACTCCTAGGTCCTGGTTATCCAAGGGCATTATCACCTTTAAATTTTCACATTTAGACACCCAATTATTCACATTTTTGGATCATTTTGACATTTTTAATTTCATCTTACGTGATGTTTTTAATTCAATTTCACAAGCCCCAAAAATAATTATGTTCAAAAAATACCAAAGCATGTTTACCCATGCATGCCTAAAATGAAGCTTATAGACTAAACACTCATGTGATTTCAAGCCATGTGTAAATTTCTATAAAATTTCAAAAAAAATACTCATATCACACCGCAAGTGTGTCACCAAAGATGAAATGATATCCAACTATAACAGCAAACAACAATAACAATAATCTCACCATGAGTACTTGGGTTTCCCCCAATAAATGGGTTTGTGACTCCCATGCATGAGCTCAAGTACAACCCCAAATATTTCTAGTATATGGTCCACCTTTCCCAAATTTTAATAAAAAAGTAGAATAAAATAAAACTAGAGCTCTGATACCACTTTTTAAACTCCCAACATGGGTGTCACATATCGGTTCCAATATCTACTTAGTCACATGACCTCAATCACAACTCCCCATATGCTAGAGGCTGCTGAATATCAGTGAGGGTATGATAAGTCGATCGTGGGGAGACAATACCCTATTTTATCATAGTAATACACCATCTGTAAAAAAATAAACAATATAATAATAATATAAAACCATAAAAAATACCAATAACTCATGCTAATCAAAGTAGGAAATACAATATCCATCTAAAAAATTCAATGATAATGTATTTTCATGTGTCTAAAATGAAATTCAAATGTAAATACATATAAGAATCTCAGGAGGTTCCCAAACCACATCTAGTTCCCTCATCCAAGATCCATCTGAACTCATCCAACTAACTCAGGACCTTTTCCCTTAACCTATCCAAAAATCACAAAGTATATTCGGGTACTGATCAGGAAGCCTGAGTAGGGTGTGATTACAATATCGTAGGACACCTCCAATGGTGTAAAAAATCCATTCAATAACATGTGAATTCATTTGTATTGAGAAGTAATTAAAATTCATAAGTAAACATTTCTCACATTATAAATTAATATTTATTAAACCACATATACCACCGTGTTCTTGTGGTTTCCCATACCTCAATACCTACTCCATCCCATGCCAGGTGTAAACAATTTCACACTACCAATTCAAAAATCACTAAAAATAGAAAACCTTTTATTAACCATTTTAATTAAATTCTTATTACATTTAATAGGAACCATATCTCAATGCCCACAACTAATGTTTATAATTCCATGTACATGACATTTTTATCATACATATTTATTATGGTAGTAGAACGTTATGTCAAAAACCCCAATTATTAATCTTGAATATGTGCCATTGGTGTTGATCTCCATGTCTAACACCCCCTTATCAAATATAAATATATATATTTCATTGGCTTAGATCATCATGTCTAACACCCTCTTTATCAATTATGCTTATATATTTCATTCGCTTAAATTGTCTTGTCTAACGCCCCCATTATCAATTATTCACATATATTTCAATATCTTAGATCATAATTTCCAACACCCCCTTTATCAACTATTCATATTATAATTCATTGGAATAGATCATCATGTCATCCAAGATTAAAAAACATTAATCCTATTACAATATTTAACCCCCATAACTTTATTTAATTAATTCATAAATTTATTAATCCAATTCCATTAATTAATTATAAAATTAATTAATAATATCAATCACCATTAATAAATTTTATAATTAATTAACCATAGATTTCTCATTAATTAATTCTCTAAATAAATATTCACATATTTTCTGTTAATCAATTCAACAATTAATTAACCATTTATCAACATCAATATCTAACGATTACTTTTCCAATTAATTATTCTTGATTTTCAATTAAATAATTCACTAATTACTCAATAATTAATTATGCATAATTTCAAAATTGAATAGTTTGATAATTAAATTACCAATTCATTATCACTATTCTACAATTTCAATCATTATTTGAAAATCCACAATTACTAAATTAATTAATTTACCACTTTAATAAATTCAATTTGGAACTCAACCACTACAAGAACTCTATTAGTCATACAACCACATAAACATAATTGATAATGAGACTATAGGATTTGGATAATAGGTCACCAACCTTTAACTAAAGATCCAAAAAGAATTCAAATTTCCAACACCCAGAAGGAAATATATAGATGGTTTCCAAGGGGTCCCTAAACCAATATTGATAATGATCAAGACCAAAAAAATCAAATTCACCAATGTATTTTACAACAACTGATTAGAGAAGATGGAATAGATGGATGAAATCAAAAAACAGAGACTAACTATTGATTGATCATATAAAGAGGATGTCTATAGTGGGTTTGGAACACAAAAATAACCTAGAGAGTTTCCCTAGGTCAAGATGACAAGTGCTTTAGTGGTCTCTAATAAAATCAGCTACACACGAATTTAAAACTATACGTTGGGAATTTAAATGGAATGTAATTAAATTTAACATCATTTAATTATTTTAAAAGTTTTCATATAAAAAATTATTCACCATGGAATTATATTATTTTACCCCATGAAAAATTACACTATGTGTAATACCCCTACATAATGTGTAAATGTTCTTCAGTTTAGTTTCAACAAATTTTAAATTTAATTCCTGTGAACTCACTAAAAATAAATTTTTACTACTTAACCCATATATACAGTGACACAATTAATTTTAAAAATAATACATCCCCAAACATTAGGTCATTATATCCAACAAAGGCACTTTTTCTTCGAATAAAAATTGGCCACTAAAGTTCAAAAGAAAAAACATCTTATAGGGAAACGTATTTAGAAAAAATATAGGATCTTATATAGGATAATGAAATAAAAAATAATTAATGTAAGGATTTTACGGAATTTTCTTTGATTTTTTTTCCTCATGAATAGTGGGAAGATATGGAGAGATAATTATTGTGTCTGAGAAAAAAGGAGCATAAAAACATTTCTAAGTATGAATCCAACATTAAAAGGTTATCCAATAATTTTGTACAATACTTATGTTATCCAACGTGTAATTTTGACCAATTTTTAATGGTATTAATTCAATTATTCAATGTTAACTAGTTTCCCAAACATTCTAATCATATGAGGATATATTATCACGTGAAATCAATATAGAGAAATAAGTCCTATGGATTATAAGGGAAGAGTGATCAAAAGATGGGTAGTAAATACTATTTAAAAAGAAATAAGGTGAAGGGTATGGAGGGATGGGTGTGGTTTAAAACCTCAAAAAAATGTGGAATGAAATTTAATGGATCATGATTATAGGGAATGAGTTTTTTTCTACAAGTGTGGGGAAAAATTCATCCAGGCTTATGATTTCAATGGCATGAAAGTAGCCAAAATGTGTAATGATTCATTTTTTAGAAGATGGGGCATTATGAAAATGATATTATTTAGAATCAAGGGATAATTCCTTTGAAAATTTCAAGCAAGAAAGGCCCATATTATGTGATCACAATGGATAAGGTTGAACTACCTAATAATGTGGTGGTATGTACTTTAATCATGTCTCAAATTTAGCTAATAAATTATTTGATTCTCAGTCGTCGCATTCGTTTATATTGTTCTAGTTTTCCCAAAAAAAAGTAAATGTTTCCCATTCAATATATTTCCCTGACCAAAGTTACCCATAGTCGGTGCTTTATTACATAACATTGGCCTGATTCAAGGAATCATGCTCCGAAAGACAGGTCATTTTAGTGTTATTGGAGACAAGATACATACATAAGTTCAACATTACATCTTGAAAAGAAATACAACAATAATTTATTCCATTAGAAACATCTAAGCCTTATATATTATGCCTGCAAATCACTCATAACTATCTTCTTCATATCCAGGAAAAAATTAAACATAAGAAAGGGGTGAGCTCAAATAGTCAGTAAGGGTAAACAATAAAACAGAAGATAACATAAACATTAGGCATAGTGAATAATTGAAAACATATGCCTTTACAAATAATAAACAAAAAAAACTTTAAGGAAGGAATATGAGTTATGTAAATGATGACATAATAAAAAATAGTCATGGGTATTCTACTACTTGAATAACCACATGAACCATCAATAATATTTTCATAATGAGGGAATGTATAATGTGGGACATTCTGAAACATTTTGTCAAGGCCTTATCCAAGACGTCTAAAAATGATTAAGGCCTTGTCCAAAACCATATATCAAAATTTGGAAGGTCCTTGGAAAATTCAACATCAAATTGTCTCTCGAGGCCTACCGATGCACTGAGAAGCTATAATGGGCTCCACCCGTCACTTACTAAGTCCAATACATTCCTCTTAAGAAAAGGTTGAAACATAACACAAACATTCGTGTTAAAAATAGCATACAAAATTTCAATACATTAACCCTAAACCATTAATGGTATAAAAATAACACATCCACAGTCAAATATATCACCAAATATTCAATACAATATGGAAGATTTGTATCATAATTTATCAACTTCAAACAAGTTTAAAATCCATCAAAGGATGTTGACATAAATGAAATCAATACTTTTTGAGGGAGATATCTCTTTATATATTAATATCATTTAGAAGTCATCTAATTATAAAAGAAAACATTTATAATTTTATAATCATGTAATGGAAGCTTTGAAGGTGTTATAACGGTGGAAAATAGCTGCACCCGTTGTATAATTTAAAAAAATCTTTTGTTTATTTTGTTGAAAGGGTCCTAAAGGTCCTAGTTTGGAAAATGATGGAAAGATTACATTATAAAATTTTTATAAAAAGTCAAAAAAGGGTATAAATTAATTTAACTCATAGTCTAGGAGAGAGTAAAAATGCTTTGAAATATATTTTTAGGAAACACGGATGTGGATGATAAAGATGTCCTAGTAGATACTCACGTACAAACAACCTTGGATAATGAAGAGATTGTGTAATTAACCCTAACCTTGTACATTTCCATAGTAGATGGCATGTTAACCTCATTTATAATATTTAAATCATTGTTATAAAATTATATAAAAACTATATACATAATTATGATATCATTTATGATCTTCTAATGTTTCTTTGTTAAGAATATTTCAGTAGTATCATCATTTCGGGTGTTAAATGATTCATTTTCCTTTATATGCTTGGTTACATAAGCCTTGTATGTTATGGATAGGATATATTTGTTTCAAATACAGAATAATATTATTTTCTTAAATATTATTTTTATTAATCAAATGAAAATTATTCTTGAATCGTTACGATGGGGAATGAATCTCATCACGTTCGTGAAGATGGTAATCCATACGTACCCATGAGCGACAATATCATCATATTGATGGTGAAATAATTTGTAATTTGATGGTATATCATATATAAATAATAATTAACATGTTATATTTATTATTTACATCATTTATATTCATTATTATACCCATCCAAAAAATGAAGTGCTTGAATAACAAACTACACCACGACGTGTAGACGGTAAGCCGTACGTACGCACGTATGGAGACTTTGTCATTTATAGGATGGATAGAATAGATAATATTGTTGTAAAATATTTATAATAAAATAATAGTTTGTATAAGGTACTGGATTTATTATTTTTTTATGGAAACAACAAAGTGTGAGGAAGTGGAAGAAGAAAAGAACATGAAATATGGTGGTGAAGTTATTACTTCTTCTTAGGATGTTTCCTTTTGAGTTGATCAAAAGGGATCCTTAGGTTGGATTTATGGTCAAAGTAAGGCCTCTAGGTCGAAGGGAGGATAGCTGATAGTATATTTGGGTAGGGGTTGGTCGGTCCAAATGGCTTTGGAGGTGTGACTTTTTGAGAAGGGGAAGTACCCTTTTATATGAGAGGATAGGGTCACTTTAGGAAAAGCTTGAAATATTATTTTATTATAAAATAATATTTGGTTTTATAATTGATAAAAACTGATTTATTTAGAGGATAAAGTGGGGATGAGTATAAAACCTCCCAACCAAGAAGTTTTAGACATGTTATGTCACCATATTAAACTTATCTTTTAGATTTAACTTTTAGTTATATAGTTTAACTTTTACCATGTATTCTTATATTATTATATTATATTGTTAATAATATTACTATGAAATGTAAAAAGAACCCCAAGTGGTGAATTAATGATATATATATATATATATATCATTATATATGTCCTTTGTAAGAACATTAGATTTTTATGATATTATATCATTTAATAATATAATATTTGTTTTAAAAACTCATTTTTGTCAATTTTGAAACACGGTATTTTGTTTTTGTGAAAGTCATAAAAGCATGATTACTCCGAAATAAGATTATTGAATCAACTCTGACATGTCATATTAATCTATATAATTAGTGTAATTCAACAAAAGTTTCAATTTAAATTTATATGGATATTTATAATATCAATTATTTTAATATTTCATTATTATGGTAATTACTACGTCATTATTGTGTCATAAATAAATTAAATTATTTAATATCTAAAAATTAAAATAAAATACCATTTTGTAGGGAATATTTTTATATTTCTTATGAATATTTATAGTCAAATTTATCTTTTGTGTATCCCTATATTAAAAATGGTTTAGTTATTAAACAATGAATTTAACACTTTTAACTCTTCTTTAAATAAAATAATAATAATTGACCTACTCTAATCCACGTGGACCAAAGAGGATCATATTTTATTACTGAGGTTGTTTTTAGTCGAATTACACATATCTAACAGAATTACGACATGTGTTAGGGTAATTATAATATCATTTTTACCCTTAATGACCCTATTTACTTTTAACCATGGTAAATAAAAGTCAAAACTTACTATTCACAAAAAAAATTATTTTCATGTTATTGAATGGAATTTTACTTACTGATGTCAACCATGTCTCTAGAAGTTTTGTAATTTAACTCGCAGAAGTTGTACAATTATGTTTTATGCAAATTTTCAAATCCTCCTAGAAGTTGTGTAAAAGACGGTAAAAAGTTCAATAAAATTTTATATATCTAAACTTATTATAAAATGACCCCAATGAATTATATTGAACATATATAGGTAATATGTATCTATTTTGATATGAAATAAATTAAAATAAAATGACTAATTATTTAAATAAAAAGTCAGTTTTAACAACAACACAATGTTTTTCACTATTAATCAAAAATTGATTGTTTTCAAAAAAATACCAAAAATTTACCCTAAGCTAATTTTGATATTACGAATCCAAAAATGAAGTCCATTTTGAAAATTAATATTTATAAAATTTTAAAAATTGCTTATTTCAATTCATAATGACTAGTTTGATTAGATGTGGTGTGTTAATACTCCAAGTTGCATACAACAAAGGCTACTACATTATTTAAAGGGAAACGTACCATGGAAGCTTGGGGTGTTACATTATCCCCTCCTTAAAATAATTTTGTCCTTGATATTTCTATAATATTTCTGAATAAAAATATTCAGGTGGTTCTTCGTCATAAGTTCCTCAAGTTCCCATAATTCCTCTTCCATCTTATGGTTTCTACATAGAACATTCACTAAACGAGTCATCTAGAATCTCAACACCTGTTCTATTGTATCAAAAATCTTGAAAGGATTTTCACAATAATGCAGATCAGGTTCTAGTTCAATTTCCTCTTATGTGAGTACTTGCATTTGGTCAGGCATGTATTTCCTCAACAGTGACATGTGGAACACATCATGAACTTTGGAGAGACTTGGAGGCATTGCCAAAAGATAAGCTACAACTCCAAATTGTTTTATAATTTCGAATGGTGCGTTGTACCTGGGACTCAATTTACCTTTCTTACCGAAATGTATAACACCCTTCCATGGAGATAACTTAATCAAAACATGGTATCCTACTTGAAATTTCAAATAATTCATTCAGTTATCGGCACATCACTTTTTCCTACTTTGGGATGCTTCAATTTGGTTTTGGATAATCATCACCTTTTACATTGTTTCCTTAACAAGTTACGGGCTTATGAGTTATCTTTCACTAACATCATCCCAACAAGTTGGGGTATGACATCTCTTTCCATAAAAAGCTTCATATGGTGCCATATGAATACTTTAATGTAAGCTATTGTTATAGGAAAATTATACCAGAGGTAAATATTGATCCCACATACCTTGAAATTCATGTTTTCAAGATAACAACATGTCTTCTAAGGTTTGAATAGTCCGTTTTAATTGTCTATCGATTTGAGTTTGGTAGGCAGTGATCAAACGAAGTTCAGTATCCAGGGCTTCTGAAGACTTTTCCAGAATCTTGATGTAAAATGGGGATCACGATCATAAACAATTGATAGGGGTACTCCATGATTTCTTAAAATTCATTAATATATAGTCTTGTTAGACGTTCACTTTGTAAATCTTGTCTTATACGATGAAATTGTGGTGACTTGGTTAGACGATCAACAATGGCCCATATTACATCATTCCTTCTAAGAGTCTTTGGTAGTCCCATGACAAAGTCCATCGTAATATCATCCCATTTCAACTTAGGTATGGGAAAATGTTTCCAGACTCTTCTAGGATGTTTTCTTCTAGGATTCACTTTTTGAAAAACCATACATCTTGACAGATAATCATTAATATCTCTCTTCATGTTGTCCGAACAAAAAACTTTCCTTCAAATCTCCATACATATTGGTGCTCCCATAGTGTATACAGAAATTGGACCTATGGTCATCATCCAAAAATTCCCTTTTTAGATAATGTATATCAGGAACACAATGTCTCTTCCAAAATTTCAAAATTCCATCTTCGTATACGAAGTTACTCAATCTCCAATCATTCATAGCTTTAATCTTCTTTTGAAACTCCTCATCGTCATTCTAAGAACATTTTGTCCTTTCTAGTAAAAATGTTTTAGCAACCATTTGAAACAGTATTGATGTTTCACCTTCCATGGTTATTCTCATATCCATCTTTACTAGATCCATGAAAATAAGATCTCTTTCAAGTATCATCGTGTACAAAACTCCAGGATCTTTTATACACAAAGCATTTGCCACCGTATTTCCCTTCCCCAGGTGGTAGTGTATAGTGCAATCACAATCCATGAGTAGTTAAATCCATCTTATTTGCCTCATGTTGAGTTATTTCTATGAGAAAATATACTTCAAACTCTTGTGATCAGTATAAATCTCACATTTTTCACCATAGAGATAGTGTCTCCATATTTTCAGAGTAAAGATTATAGTTGCTAACTAAATATCACGATTGGGATAGTTTTACTCATGAATTTTAATCTATCGTGATGCATAGGCAATAACTCTATCATTCGTCATAAGGACACAAAAAAGCCTTTTTTTGATGCATCGCTGTAAATAAAAAACCCATCATTCCCTGATGGTAGAGTCAATATTGGAGCATTGAATAATATTCTCATCAGTTCTTAAAAACATTCTTCACACACTTTTGTCCAATCAAATTTAACCCATTTATGTGTGATCTTTGTTAATGGGTTAGAAAACTGTGAAAATTTCTGGAGGAATCATCAATAATAACCTACTAAACTAATAAAATTCAATACCTCAATTGTACTCATTGTTGCTCGCCATTCTTAGATTGCCTTGGTCTTTGAAGGATCAATAGAGATTCTATCCTTAGATACAATATGTCCCAGAAAACAAATATCTTGAAGCCAGAATTCAAACTTTCTAAACATTGCATATAATTCATTTCTTCTGAGGGTTTTTAGAATATTTTGCAATTTTTTTTATGATCTTCATTTATTTTTTAGTAAACCATGATATCATCAATAAATACCTCCAAAAATTCATCAAGATATTCCTTGAAAACTCTATTCATTAGATCCATTAAAATAGAGGGTGCATTAGTCATTCCAGAAGGCATTACTCTAAACTCATAATGCCCATACCTGGTTCGAAATGCGGTTTTCAGAATTTCTTCCTTCTTCACACACAATTGATGATATCCAAATCGAAGGTCAATCTTTGAAAAATATTGAGATCCATGAAGTTGGTCAAATAAATTATCAATGTGAGGTAGGGGATACTTGTTATTTATTGTTATAGAATTGATCTCCCTGTGTTCAATGCACAACCTCATAGATCCATCTTTCTTCTTAACAAAAAGTATTGGGGCTCCCCATGGAAAAACAAAGGGGTGGATAAATCCCTTATTACTCAATTACTCAGGTTGTTTATTTAGTTCCACTAAATCCATACTGGCCTTTCTATAAGGGGTTTTTATATAGGACTTGAACCAGGAATTAAGTCAATGAGAATCTCAATTTCTCATTATAGAGGATGTCTAGGTAAATCCTTTAGAAACACTTCACCATATTCTTTCACAATAGATAAATCCTCTATTTGAACATTCCTTTCTTCACCCACAATTATTTCATTATCTTCCTCCCCAATATTTGAATTTAGTAGATATACTAGGGATGGATGTAGATAAGAATCAGATGGTGACGTTTCTACACTAAAGATATGGTACTCTTTATCGTCATAGAAAATTGTAACCTCCTTATTCTTATAATAAATTTTCGCATCATGGTCTGAAATCCAATCCATACTGAGGATTATATCAAATTCAATAATGGTTATGACAATGATTTCAATGGATAAAGAAAATTTATATGATCTAATGGGAACTGGTTCAAAAAAAATTGTTGCAATGATACTTCCCTTAAGATTTTTTACTGACAAATCCTTTATTAAATCAAATTGGAAATATCAAATTTTCTTAGTGAACTGGGAAGATATGAAACAATGCGATGATCTAGAATCAAATAATGCATTGCATAAACTTGATTAAACCATTAAATTACCTGCCACTATGAATTTTAGAACTTCAACCTCAGTATTAGTTATTGAATAAGCTTGGAATTTATCACTTGGCCTTTTCTGAGGTATGTTTCCTTAGAGATTAAGAAATTCATCTTCATAATGTCTCATATCCTTGCAATAGTAACATTGAACATTAGTAGCTTCTTCCATCCCTTTATAATCTCTAGCATGATGGTCTTTCTATCCACATTTGTAGAATACTCCTCTTCCATTTAGATAGGCACCAGTGTGATTTCTTCCACGATTATCATAAGGGGGATATTCAACTCTTCCCTTCTTCCCTATTTCCTTATTTCCGTTCCTAGAGTGTTCAATAGATCTCATCCTCACATACTTTTCATTAAATTCATAAGACATTGAGAGTTCATTTGTTATCTTGATAACACATGATACAATATCCCCATACTATAAGAAGGATTGGGGACTATGGTTTGACAGAGAAATGGTTTTAACCCATAAAATAATCTATCAATCATACTCCTTGGGTAACATATATAATCTGTTGTATGTCTGGCTAAATTTTTAGTGTAATCCTCATACATTGTGACATTCTCATCCTCATTTTTCCTTAGATTCAAAATTTTCCTTTCCATATCTACTCAATAGTAGGGAGGAATGTCTTTTTATTTGAAAATATCTTTAAACTCCAACCATTCAATACTTGACACCTCTTCATCCTACTTTGTTTTTTGGATCAATGACAACCATTTATTGACTTATCCAGTGAGGCGATAACCTTCCATGAAAACTTTTTCCCTTTCACTACTCTCCTAATCATGAAATATTCTATCTAAGAAACTTATCCTTTGCTCGGCTACAAATGGATATTTATTCCCCTTGAATTTTGGTGTTTGTTGACTCATGAAGCGGGCTAACATTGATCCACAATGTTAGGGATCATAGTGCTTTATATGGGGAAGGTTATTATTCATAACCAGAGTGAGTTATCCCAGTATAGTGATAAGATGATCAGCACCAGTTGCATCACCAGCTTCACGATAATTTTCTCGAGTAGAAGGGAATTCCCTACATGGATTTTTTTCATTGATACGGTTCACATTCCTTCAACTAGCTTCCATTTCTAAACAATGTCATACACTAGATTAGTTTATGAATCTCAATACATAATTCCAATCATGTAAAACACTTAACATAAACTGAAAAGTTTATGGATATAATCCATAATCATAACAAAAATGTTTTCTTTGAGCAAATATATACACATAAATCCTTCATAATAGATTGAAAAGAAATTTTGAATTATCCTAAGCATATCCCCCAGGAGTGTTGTAAGAAGAGTGCAACAAGGCCCGTTGTTGTGTTCCAGGATACCCCGAGTCAAGCCCAAAACTCCTTTTTGGAGTTTTTACTCCTAGGTATATCTGTGACAGAGCCTCCTCTACCTGCTCGTATCAAGATAGGGAATTATTTCTAGGAAAATACCCAAAATCCCTACATTAACAAAATTCTAGGATGTTCTTCTATACTAATACTCAAAGTCTATCTTATAGTAAAGTCCTCTAATCATTGTTTATCTAAATCTAGTTTCCAAAGATTGTACTAAACTTCCTTTGATACCAACTGTAACGACCTGACCCCAGTTACCCAGATTTGGTTCCCTATTACATAGCATTGGAATGATATAAGGAATCATGTCCCAAATGACCGATCAGTTTAGTATTATTGGAAATAAGATACATACATAAGTTCAACATTACAACTTGAAAAGAAATACAACACTAATTTATTTCATTAGAAAGATACAATCCTCAGGGATTATGAATAAAAGTAACTCATAACTAACTTCTTCATATCCTGGGAAAATGAAACATAAGAAAGGGGTGAGCTAAAATTCTAGTAAGGGTAAGCTATACAGCGGAAGATAACATAAACATTTGGCATTGTGAAAAATTGAAATCACATACCTTTACAAATAATAAACATGAAATCATTATGGCTGGAATATGAGTTGAGTAAATAACTCCATAATGAAACATAGTAATTGATATTATACTAGTTTAATAACCACATGAACCAATAATAATATTTTCAAAATGAGGTAATGTATAATGCGTAACATTTTGAAACATTTTTTCAAGGCCTCGGCCAGGACGTTTAAAATTGATTAAGGCCTCGGCCAAAACCATATATCAAAATTGGGAAAGGCCTCGGATAGTTCCACATCTAATTGTCTCATTAGACCAACATATTCACTAAGAAGCTATAGCAGGCTCCACCCAACAAATACTAAGTCCAATACACTCCTCATATGAAAATGTTGAAACATAACATAAATATTCATGTTAAATATAACATATGAAATGTCAATACTTTAAACCTAAACCAAAAATGGTATAAAAAGATCACATCCATATTAAAATATATCACAAAAACATCAATACAATATGGAAGATTTGTATCATAATAAATCAACTTCAAACAATTTTAAAATCCATCAATGAATTTTCACATAAATGAAATCAAAAAAAAATTAGAGTGATATGTCATTCTATTTTGAAATCATTTAGGATTCATGTAATTATAAAAGAAAACATTTAAATTCTTATAATATTTTAGGGAATTATTAGATGGCATTATAATGGCATAAAATAGCCTCACCTGTTGTGTTAGTTTAAAAAATATTCTTTCCTTACATTTGTCGAAATGGTCGTAAATGTCCTTGTTTGGAAAAAGACGGAAATATTCATTTATAATCATTTTATAAAAAGTCAAACAAGGTTATAAATGACTTTAAGTCATATTCTAGGAAATATTAAAAATGTTTTGAAATATATTTTTGAGAAACACGGTTGTGGATGATAAAGATGTCCCAGTAGATACTCATGTATAAACAACCTCATATAATGAATAGATTGTGGAATTAAACCTTAACAAGTAATTTTCCTTAGTAGATGATATGTTAACCTCCTATATAATTTTCAAAACATTGTTATTAAATTATAAAAAAACTATATATCTAAATATGATATCATATATGATCCTCTAATATTGCTTTGTTAATAATATTTTATCAGTATCATCATTTCGAGTGTTAACTGATTTGTTTTCCATTATATGATTTTTTATGTAAGCCATGTTTTTTATGGATAGGATCTATTTGATTAAAATATAAAATGATATTCTATTGTTAAATTTATTTTCTAATCAAATTAATATTATTCTAGAATGGTTACGATGGGTAATGAATCTCATCACGTTCATGGAGACGGCAATCCGTACGTACGCATGAGCGACAATATAATTATATTGATTGTGAAATGAAATTTAATTGGATGTTATATTATATATTTAGGATAATTAACATGTTATATTTATTATTTACATATTTAATACTCATTATTATACCCATACATAAAATGAGGTTCTTGAAAAACAAACTACACCACGACTTGGGGACGTTAAGCCATACATACACCTGTATGGAGACTTTATCATTTATAGGATAGATAGAATAATGAATATGAATATACCATATGTATAATAACATAATAGTGTGTATAAAGAAATAGAATTATTATTATGGTATGGAAACAAAATGAAAGAGGATGTGGAATAAGAAAAGAACTTGAAAGAGGGTGGTGAAGTTATTACCTCATGTTCAAGTGTTTCCTTTTGAGTTGATCTAAAGGGTTACTTAGGTTTTCTTTTAGATAAATTTAAGGCCTCTATGTCTATAGGAGGATAGTTTAGAGGATATTTGGGTAGGTTTTGTCCAATCCAAATGGATTTATTAGTGTGATTTTGAGAGAAGGGGGAGTTCCCTTTTATAAGAGGAGTGAGGGTCACTTTTGGAAAAGCATGAAATATTATTTTATTATACAATAATATTTGGTTTATAATGGCTAAAAAATTATTTATTTAGAGGATAAGGTTGGGATGGGTTGTAATATTCAAAAACATAGGTTTTAGACAGGTTTAGGTCACCATATTAACCTTATCTTTTAGATTTTACAGTTAGTTAAATAGTTTATCTTTTAACATATATTCTGGTATTATTATATGTTATGGTTAATAATATTACTATAAAATTACAAGAAAAACCCAAGTGGTTAGTTAATTATATATTTCATTATATAAGTTCTTTTTTTAAACCTTATAGTTTTAGGAATATTATATCATTTAAAAATATAATATTTGTTTTAAAAACTCATTTATGTCATTTTTCACAATATTTGGTATTTTGTTTTTGTGAAACTCATAACTGCATGATTACATCAAAATAAATTTATTTAATACACCCTAAAATGTTATTTTATTATATAAAATTAGTTTAAATCATCAGAAGTCTCAATTTACATTTATTTCAATATTTATAATTTCAATTATTTTAATATTTCATTAATAAGATAATTACTACATCATTATTGTGTCATAAATAAATTAAATTATTTAAAGTCGAAAAATTATAAATAAAATACTATTATGTAAGAAATATTATTCTCTTTATAATGAATATTTATAGTAGAATTTATTTTATTTATAACTTTATATTTAAAATTCTTTAGTTATTAAACTTTGAATTTAACACTTTTAACTCTTCTTTAAATAAAATAATAATAAATGTCCTAATCTAATCCATGTGGACCAAAGAGGATCATATTTAATTCCTAAGGTTGTTTTTGGTCTAATTAAACTTACCCAATATAATTAAAACATGTGTTAGGGTAACTACAATATCATTTTTACACATAATTACCCTATTTATTTTAACCGTAGTAAATAAAAGTCAAAAGTTACTATTCATAAAAAATTATTTTCATCTTATTGAACAAAATTTTACTCACTGATGTCAACCATGTTTCTAGAATTTTTTATATTCAAACCACAGAAGTGGTAAAATTATATTTTATACAAATTTCCAAATGCTCCTAGAAGCTGGGTAAAAGACGGTAAAAAGTTCAATAAAATTTTATATATCAAAACTTATTTTACAATGACCCCAATGAATTACATTGAAAATATATTGGTATTATTTCTCTATTTTTACCTAAAATAAATTAAAATATGATAACTAATTATTTAAATAAAAATTCATTTTAACAATAACGCAGTGTTTTTCACTATACATCAAAAATTAAAAGTTTTCAAAAAAATACCAAAAATTCACCCTAAGCTAATTTTGATATTCCAAATCTAAAAATGATGTCAATTTTGAAAATTAAAATTTATAAAATTTCAAAAAGTGGGTATTACTATTCATAATGGCTAGTTTGATTGGTCATGGTGTGTTAAAACTCCAAGTTGTGTACAACATAAGATACTATATTATTCAAAGGAAAACGTACTATGGAAGCTTGGGGTGTTACATTATCCTTGTGATGGGAGTTATTATTAAATAATCTTAGTGGAAACCTCACTACAAAAATTATGTGTCAAGAAGTTCCTATAATAACACAAAAACATTCTATATTTGATAGATTTTTTTATCAAACCTATGGTTATCTTTGATGTAATCCCTATTATGTACTATATTCTAAAATATAATGAAAATATTTATTGAAAATAAAAGGAAATGATGATTCATAATTAATATAAGATTTATTTTATATTTAGAGGGGATATTTCATCATCTCAGTCATGTCTATATCCACCTCCAACAGCTCTACTAAATGATATTTATAGAGAAAAAGAGTAAGAAAAACCAATTGATGAAAAAGGTACTAATAAAATTTAGGAGATACATATTGTATAGTAATAAATAAATGTATTTCTTTGGAAATTAGCTGGATATCAACTTGAGTGATAAGTTTAGTTTTCCCTTAATTTAATACATAATATAAGACTTATATCAAATACTCCCTATAGAATTTCCATTGTATATTTACTATGGTTGAAGAAACAAAAAGTGGATTTGAGTGGAAATGGATTTATACACCCTAGTGTTTTAACATGAGGATCCCCTTTTCATTTCATCAAAAATTAATATAAATCAATGAAGCTGTGAATAGATTATAGGGAAATCAATGCTATTATGATAAATAAAAAGTATCATCATCCTCAAATTGATGAATTATTTAACCATATTCACAGTGATAAATGTTTTTCAATATTTTAGCCTCATTTTGGATATCATCAATTGTGGTTAAAGATGGAAGATATTTTGAAGAGAGTATTATGAATGAGGTATGGACATTATGATTTTACAATAATACCGTCTGGAATGACTAATAATCCCTCTATTTTTATCAATCAAAAAAATTGAGTGTTTAAGGAATATATTTATGCTTTTGTTTTTCTATTAATTGGGGATATATTGGTATACTTTATGAGCTATTAGGACAATGAGAATCACATTTGGATCATTCTTAAGATTCTTAGAATAAAATTTTTATATGGTATATTTACAAAGGATGAATTATGGCTTAAAAATTTTTCTTTTATTTTCCATATCATCATCATGGATGTAATTTTAGTTGATCCTATAAAGAAAAAGGTTGTATAAGAATATCTTATTCCAACAAACATAATTGAGGTATGTAGATTCATTAGGATGATAGGTTACCATTAGAGATATGTTCAAAATTTTACTAATTAGATAATTCATTAAACCTGATTACCTATAAAGAGGTTATTTTTATATGGATAAAGTAATTTTAATGAAATAATGAATTGGAGAGGATATTTTCGAGTTCTACAATATTAAATCATACATCATGAATTCATGGAATTTTGACATATAATAATTCATTGAGTAAGGGACTAGTTTGTGTCATTATGTGGCATGATAGAGTTATTTTCTATGCATAATGGCAGTTAAAAACTCATAAATAGAGCATTGAAACTCATGACCTTGAATTTGAACCCATAATATTTTTTCAAAATATATGGGGACAAAATATCTATGGTGGAATATATTAGATATATATAGATAATTGGAGTTTGAAATACATATTCTCATAGAAAAAATTCAAAATGGGGAAAAGTTGATGGATTAAGCTACTCAATGATGGAAAATATCACCCAGGGATGGTAAATATAGTAATTTGTTAATTGAGATGTATGGATCATGTAGTTATGAAAAAAATAAGGATTCACCAGGATCATGTGTTCATGGATCTAGTAAAGATGGATTTGATAATTATAAAGGAAGGGGAAACGTCACTTTATTTTAAAATAATTTTCAATCTATAATTATTATAAAAGATAAACATATCTCAGTATAATGTTGAGAATTTTTAAAAGAAAAGTTTTCCTATGAATCATGGTACATTGGAAAACATTATTTGTGAAAAAATAATTATGATGCTTGAAAAGACGCTGTTTTCACCCAATCCATGGGACAAAATGGGAATTATTAGATGATTATGATAGCTATAATCTCTCTATACACCATTGTATAACTATTATATAAAAGTATATAAGGATATATAATTTTTTGGATAATATGATGTGGGAAATTAGTTCTTATTTTTCTAGATGCTTGGTTTTTCAACATGTGATGGATGTCTGAAAACATCCTAGTGGATCCAAACTATGTATACCTATTATATATGGAATGTGGGATGAAATTACAATGGACATTGTAAATGGATTACCATAAAATCCATTAATGAATGATTTAATATGTGTTATTTTTGATCGACCTACAAAATATTCATATTTTCACTCTATAATAGAATATTTCCCACTGGATCACCTTAAAGGACTCTATATTAATAAATTTGTAAGACATAATGGTGTGAACCATTCATTTATATCAATTTATTATCCAATATTTATATAAACATTTCATGAAAATTCATTAAAAAGATCTTGATAATGAGCCTCATTTGAGGAACTCTTACCACCCTCAAACAGATAGCCAGTGAGAAAGGATTTTCCAAACATTATAAGACATTCTTAGGTATTTCTCACTTAACATTAAAGGTATATTATATAAATATTATCATTGAAATAATTCTTAAATGAAAATAAAATTCCATAAATGTATTCTAATGGCACTGTATGAAGCATTATGCAGATAGTGATTTTGTAAACAACATTTTTGGATGAAGTTAGTAAAAGGAATCTTGTATCCCCAAAACTTGTGGAGGAAAAAATGGAAAATGTAAAAACTATTCAATACCATATGAAATAAATTCAATGTATAAAAAAATATCTTGTAGATAACTAAGGGAATAATTTGGAATTTGATGTGGGATATCACATTTTCTTAAATATTTCTCGATGGAATGGTGTTATAAGAGTTGGTAATAAATGAAAAATGATGCCAGGGTACATTGGACCATTTTATATCATATAAATATTTGGAGCTGTGTATTATTGTTTGATAATTATATATAGCCTTTCTAAAGTACATGATGTGTTCACTACAACAAAACCGGCCCCTAGTGGTGGTTTTTTTTCATTTGGCTGCGGTTTAAACCGCCGCTATAGGGTTTGGTGGTGGTTTACAAAAACTGCCGCGAAACTGGGCGTCGACAATCTATTAGCGGCGGTTTTTACTATTTCGTGGCGGTTTAAGAAAAGCGTTGTAGATGCCTCTTTTCGTGACGATTTTTGTCCATTTCGCGGCGGTTTTATGCGTAGATGATACTTTTTTTCGCGGCGGTTTTAACCGCCGCTATATTCTGTCGTTTGATGCGCCTATGTCGTGGCGGTGAAAACTGCCACTAAATGCTGACCAGTAAGGCATTATCGGCGGTTAAAACCGCCGTGAAATGTTGACCTAGAAAAAAAAATAATTCTGCTCCTACCACACCACTGCCCTGAAAAACAAATCAAACCAGAATATTGAACAGGAGACACCCTACAAACAAATAACATGGTATTATTCATTGAAAAATAGGATATGAGCAAATGTTGTAGGTTATGGAGTCCAACCTAAGTAAAGGTATGTATCACAATTTGGTGAGTAACCAATCCATGTGACCCCCAAGATGTATATGTGTTTTTAGCTTCTTTAATTTCTTATGTGTTTTAAGAAGGGTTGATTTATATTATATGTATACTAATACTCTATATAATAAATGGTTATGAGTTTTGATACAATTTATGTGATCATGCTAACCATGGTGATGTGTAATGATATGTAATTGGTTATGCTCTAAGTTGGCCGACATAACATCCATGGGTGGATTGTGATATGGGTTGGGTTTTTTTAACAATGGATTTGTGTTATGGGATAGAACAAATTATGTTTATATGGGTATAGAATTTTTTCCAAAGATGGATGTTTGAGTAGTTATAGAATGTATGTTATGGTATGGTTTGTTCTGTGTTTTGGGTTGGTTGTTAATGCCAACTATAGAAAATGGGTAACTTGTGAATTGGAGTGTGTTTTAGGTTTGACAACACGCTAACCGTGCATGGTGCTTGAGAGAGTATGGTTTATGATCTTGTAGGTTATACATGATTCCTATTTAGGATTTGAGTTATGTCATTTGATATGAGATAAGAGTTTCATGTATACATCCCAAGATGGTCATCATGTTGCCGGTTGGATGGGATGCATCATGATATAGTTGTTATTGACTTCGTTAAAGAAAATAGGTTTGAGTTTTTTAAAATTTCAACAACAACTTATCTAATGTTTTCCTAAATACCTTATTGGAGGAATTATACTTAACCAAACCAAATGATATTGATTTTTTACAATAGTTATTATCATAAGATAATGTCATCAATATATATGTGCATGTATGTGATCTTTATCCTTCAGGGGAAGTATGGTGTGTCGACTTCTAGTTAGGATTGGTAACCTAGATTTCATAGTTGGATTGGGTATGGGATTTTTGATATGCATGAGAACCCTCGAGTGGGTATATTGGCCTATGATTTTCCTTGTGATATTTAAGATGGGTTCATAGATGCTTCTCCATGGGTTGTATCCTATATAGGATGTGACATGTGAACTAGGGTTGAGAGAGACTAGTAATATTGAGATGTATCTTTGGATGTTATTGTAATGATGCATATTAGGTATTTTAATAGAGTGTATACATGCTTAGATTCATGTTATACTGATAACGGTTAAATTTAGGTATTGTGGGAGGCTTCCAAGATACACTCTTTCCATGTCAGTAAGAGCGTGAGTTCTTTATCAGCATAATTGGTATGTTGGTTGTATAGTCTAAGATTAGCCTTTCAGGTGGGGATTTGGGTAGTTATTAGGAGTAGTTTTACTTGGTTAACATGTGGTTAATAATAATTGTTGGATTTTCATAGATCTCATAGATTGAGAGATTTAGTGATGAATGTAATGTGACTATTGGGAATTTGGTCATGGGGACATTATCAATCCATGGTTGTTTCATGTGATGCTTTCCTAATGTATGGGTTTGTTCAATTGCGGAGACACCAGGTTTCTCAAGATGGTTAGTGCATTGGGATACAAAATGACACATATTTTGATGCATTTTTTATTACAATTAGATAGTCCTTGAACATTCTTCCTATGGTTTATACATTATTCTATGATACATGTGATATGTGGTCTCATCGCTTGTTTTATATCAACCTTAAACTAAAAACAAATTGGTATTCCTTGACCCATTTGAGTGGTGTAAAAATTTTAAGGCCATGACAGAGCCTTTTATCATTAACCTTTTATGCCTTAGACATTTATGGTCATGGGATTGTCCTTTTAGTGTGATACATATTGGATATGGATCCAATAGGGGTATGTCTATGCTGAACTAAAACATATTGGGCCATCAGATAGGTGATTTATCTTCCACTTAGGAAGTAAATTGATTGAAAAAGGGAGTATCTAGTAAAAATTGGCATATATAAAACCAATATGTTACCTAATAACTTCTGCCTTGTTGAGTGTTACATGGGGTGACTCTTCCTCCCTCCTGAGATTTTATTCTAAGGGGATATACTTTGGTTGTGATTATGCATATAGGTTGGGCATGTGTAGACCAACCTAGCATAGACCTAAGGATGTGTTAGAATTTATGGAAGCCCTTCAGTGGGATTTTTATCTTCTGTTGTTTTGGTTGTCTTTATACCATTGAATGTTTGGGGCTTTGGTATGTGATAGAATTTCTTCATGCATGTGTAATGTGTTGTGGCTCATTGGGCCTTGATAGTGATGGTATGAATTGGGATTACACAGCTAGGATACCCAGGTGCTGCTATGGAGCAACAATGATATGAATGGGACTTACACAGTTAGACTGCCTAGGTACTTCTATGAATCAGTTATGGTATGAATCGAGCTTACAAAATGGGGCTACCCGAATGCTGATATATAGTAGAAATGGTATGAATATGGGTTACATATATGGTATTCTCATTGGATGTGGTAAAAATTCAAACACAGGCCTAAATGGAATGATTTATACCACACCCGAGAAATCAAGACATAAAATGAAACATCATAAATAAATAAAATGCATAGAAGGAAACATGAGAAATCAAGAAAATGTTAGGACATGAAAATGTTTGGTGGAAACTATTTGCCATACATGTTACATATACAAACCAACCGTTATCATACTTGTTCAACACATCAACAACACTACTACTCATCATCTGATGTTGCATCGTCACCCTCTCCCCCTTCATCTCCAGTACCTGTTGCCACCTATAAGAACATTATATTGAAAATTAAATATTGTTGAATTTTTATAATTAATCTTAAAACCAATAAAAGTGTGAAAACTAAATGATTTTGATTTTTTTGTGATTTACCTGCCCACCACTAGCCGATGCACTACCACTGGGGGCATATCTGCTCATATGCTGACGTATTTCAAGAAACTCTTTCTACAAAGCAGATATCTGATCCCACTGCTGGTGAACTGTGTTTCGTAGAGAAGAGATATCCCTCTGAGTATCTTCAGGTATGAAATGACTATAACCAGGAGTAGATGTAGCCAAAATCCCTGATGGCCTGCCAAAGACCTCAGATGGTACGAGTCCCAAACCCATCCCGCACACTCTACCAGGATGCTCCTTCCCAAGGACTTTACCAACCAGGTCATCCTGGGAGACTGAGTAGGATTTCCCAGGATTGACATCCCATATTTCTTTAATTTTTACCTATAAATCAAATATAAATATATATTAACACAGTAAAAACTGATAATAAGTTATTATAATAAATAATTGACTTCATACCCCAACTTCTCTGGCAGGTTCATTAAAAAAACTTCCATCTGTTTATGAACATCCAGCCACAGTTCTGTTCGGGATGCTTCATGCCCTAAACTTTTTGAATTCATTAAACAAATATAAATCAACAATTAAATATGTTAAATAGATAATATTGTCTTATAAATATTTAAACTAATTAAAAGATTACCAATGACATTCGGCTTCTAGCAAAGCTTTTTGAGCTCGCAGTGTGCAGGATGACTTTCTTTGCCCGGTTTGATGCATTCTGTCTTGAGAGATCCTGAAATAAATAAAATTCAATTTAACAGTAATTTATTCAATGTCTATCTCCTCTTCATGTACATATATAAATGTAAAATGAGGATAATATAATAATATATATTTCAATATCATCCGCTTCTCATCACGATGGCTATCGATAAAAACTTTCCACTGTTCTCTCGGTACCCCAATGGGTAGCTTCTCATACATCTGCTGCACGGTCAACGAAGTATCATTGACATCACACCACAACCTCCATATGAAATCCTTCCATTTTTTCCATGATTTTTCAATGTCCACTTCCGTGCTATCACATCAGCAACGGTAAAGTGTAAGAACATCTGTATACATAAATTCATTTTGAAT
The DNA here is from genome assembly GCA_963277665.1 of Viscum album. Taxonomy (NCBI): domain Eukaryota; kingdom Viridiplantae; phylum Streptophyta; class Magnoliopsida; order Santalales; family Viscaceae; genus Viscum; species Viscum album. The sequence continues at coordinate 677,846,686 of OY728123.1, forward strand.
ATATTAGTAACATGACATTCAATTAAACCATAAAGTAATAAAATTACCATTATCTGAGAATCAAAAACTTTATTTTTCCTATTTGGAGGCATATGCCTCCAATCATCATATGAAATAGGCCGGGAAATGGGCTCCGCTGCCAGCTGACATATAATCTGACCAAGTAAACATGCGGCGTCATCCGTTGGGACCCCATAAGAATCAAATGGCACTACTATCTTCTCACCATTCATGTTCCAAACATTAGAACTTTTTAAGTGTTTTTCCACGGTTGCATTTTTTTCATCTGCAATTAGCAAACAATTACTCTAAACAAAATGCAATAAATTAATTTAATTAAAATTGGTACCTATGAATGTGACCCTCCAGAATGTTCATGATGAACTGGAAGGGGCGTGTCGCTGCCCCACTACTGAGGCTCATGTAGGGGGAGGCGATGACTCATCCTCTAATGAGACATCCACTGACGGTGTCAGAGATGGTGCAGGGGGAGATGATGTAGGGATGTAGGCAGCTGCTGCCTCAGATGCCGGGGGGACAGATAGATCGCCATCTGTCGCAGAAGTAGATGAAATGGTGTACCACTTCTTCCTTGGAATTCCTATCATTTAATCAAATAAAATTAAGTTCAAAATATATATTTCAAAAAATTTGTGCAGAAAAAAAATTAAAAATGATAACAGATGCCCAGTACTAACAAACAAAATATATATAACAATGGTAATGAATGACTACAGAAATGAAACAAGTGGTTGCTGAATGAATAAGTAATTGTACATACAATCATTTTTCCCTTCAATCATGTCGGTTTCCTGCTCCATTGCTTCATCCACTTAATTCATCCTTTCTAGACTAATATTTTCAAAATCATGATGGACAAATAATTCTGCTTCCTGTTGTTGATGAAATTCAATTGCAGAGGTCAAATATTCCACTTCATCACCCATATCATACAAATCTCTTTGTATTACGTGAGTAACTATACTCCACCCTTCATCCACAACATCATTCACATAATATACCATTTTTTTCCTGCAATTCTGAGATATATGGATCATGCAGTTCACGATCACCAACATCCATCAAGCGAGAGAACTTTACAGAAGTAAATTGCAAGGAATCTCTTTTAACACCTCTGATAATATCGACCCATTTTCATTTGAATAAAACAACAGAAAAATGCTCATCGTAGTTTAATTCAATAATATCATGCAACTTTCCATAGTATTCCACTTCAGCAAATGTAAATACACCACTATTCTGTGTTTTCAAACCCACTTCTCGATCGAATGTATGAAATCTAAAACCATTCACTTTATAAGCGTCGAACTTTCTAACTTGTTTTATAGGACCTCTAGCAAGAAACTTCAAATCTTCTGAAAAGTCTGCTCGAGTATCAGTATTCATGATCTGAAGAATAAAAATATAATTTAATAGATTTGAAAATTGTATGTGTCAAAATAATATTCGTATTTATTGCAATATTTATAAACTTACACGTCGTGCAAACCATTCTACCAGCTCTTTATTCACAGCTTTCGTTATATCTTTTTCATTTCGTGTTCGGCCTCTCATTCGTCTCTTTGTTTGTATCCTCAACTCTTCAATAAATGGATCTGCAATTTCACTATTCAGCATCACATATCAATGTGCCTGTAATAACTCCAATTCTGTCAGTGTCGCGTATGAGGTCCTCCCAACTGATCGGCCAATAGCAGGAAATATTTTTGATTTCTGATGAATTTGAGATTGAGTTGATGTGTCGTCAACACGTCCAAATCAATTAAATCTTGTCTCAATATCATCCAAATATTTTGAACAAAAGGTGAGACACTCCTCGGCCAAATAGCCTTCAGCAATAGAGCCTTCTGGTTGAGCTTTATTTCTCACGTATGCTTTCAAATGCCCAAGATATCTGTGAAAAATAATAATATTATTATGCATTTATTTAAATTCCAAATATTGTTTACTTAACTGGAAACATATAAATAAAATACCTCTCAATTTGATACATCCATCGATAATGAACGGGGCTTCCTAATTTAGCTTCGTCAACCAAATGCACAGTTAAAGGCATCATGACAGTAAAAACGATGGAGGAAAGATCATCTCCATTGCACAAAGGGTCAATACAAACCTCTCCTGTAAGTTGTCAAGCTGTAATGCATGTAGAGTTTTCTCACATAGTTTTCTGAAAAATGTGCAGAATTGCAGTACAATAGGAGTAATGTTTTCAGGTAATAATGTACGCAATGCCAATGGTAGTAACTGTTGTAACAAAACATGTGAATCATGACTTTTCAATCCATATAACTTACGATTCTTCAAATCAACACACCTCGAGATGTTACTCGAATACCCATCAGATACCTTCACATTCTTTAAAATTCTAAGTAACGCATCTTTATCCCTATTTTTCATTGAAAAAATGGCCGGAGCATACTTTTCATTCTCATCTGGCCAGAGATCACGTTTTATGTTCATTACTTATAAGTCTTTGCGAGCATTGAGATTATCCTTCGACTTTCCATGCACATTAAGTAATGTAAAAATCAAATTATCACATACATTCTTCTCAATATGCATCACATCAATATTGTGGCCCAAAGAATTAAATTCCCAATACGGAAGTTTGAAGAATATACTTTTTTTCTTCCATTGTTGCGTTCTGATTTCACTTGACGATGTACTTCGCACTCGTTTTCCGCTATCAGTCAAATGATGAATCTTCCCAAATTTTGTTTTGACATTTTCAAGCTGTGTCAATATTTCAGAACCGGTTAACAACTTTGGAGGTGGTCTACGATCAATGGAACCATTAAATTTTTATTTGTTCAGCCGAAATCTATGAGATTCATCAAGAAATCTTCGATGGCACAAGAAGCACCATTTTCTACTTTGAGGTAGCCGTTTGGGCTCGAAATCAAAGTTAAAAACGGGATAAGCCAAACCCGTATAAGTGTTCCAACCAGATAAATTCCCAAGCCTAGGGAAGTCACTAATGGTCCATATTAAAGCAACATGCATTTTGAACATTGTTTTAGAAGAAACATCAAATGTCTCAACACCGTTGCTCCATAACTCCTGCAATTCTTCAATCAAAGGCTGCAGGTATACATCAATATCATTTCCAGGAATTTCTTTTCCAAGAATAATCATCGAAATGATAAAAGATGTTTGTTGCATACACATCCTCGGAGGCAGATTATAAGGGATCAAAACAACTGGCCAAATGCTATAACTCGTACTCAAAGTCCCAAATGGGTTGAATCCATCGGTAGCCAATCCCAATCGAACATTCCTAGGATCAGCTGAGAAATTTAGATGTAATGAATCAAATGTCTTCCACGATTGGGAATCTCGTGGATGTCTCATTAAGCCATCATTGTTATTATCTACAGAATTCCACTTCATGTGTTCGACGGTTTTTGATGACCTAAATAATCTTTGCAATCGAGGCTTCAAAGGAAAGTAACGCCAAACTTTTGCAGGTGTGTTCCTTTTCTTCTTCTCCATGAAATTATGTTCAGTCATACATCCAACATTACCTTTTGACTGCCATCTAGAAGAAGAACATTTCTTACAATTCTGTCTACTTGAATCCTCTCCCAAGTAAAGAATACAATCATTGGGACACGCATGTATTTTTGTATAATTCAGACCAAGCTTGTTTACAACTTTTTTCATCTCATAAAACGATTCTGGGATTATTTCTTCAGTAAATGAATCACGAATCAATTCCAATAACATGGAAATTTCCTTATTTTTAATTCCACATAGACATTTGATATGGTACAACTTCAGCAGAAATGAAAGCTTTGAATATTTCAAACACTCACTATACAACTCTTGATTTCCATCGTCAAATAAATCATGAAACGCATTTTCCTCACTGAAGTTTTCCCTTACATTTGGCTCCATAGAATCAAGGGGAGGATCCAATGATATTTTACAATCTTGATCTGCTTGTGTTATAGTCTCAAAAACATCACTTGTCACGTTGCAATTTGTAGCACCCTCTTCTGGTTGTTCTGATATGTTTTGATGCTCATAGTGGTGTCTTTCAGTTCCGAATGCATCATTTATGAGGTTTTTCATTTCATTTTCCATTGGAGACAAACTTGGGACCTCATTCTGTGGATTAAAATCAGTCCTCAATCTTTCTGTATTGTTTGATTCTCCATGCCAAATCCAACACAAATATTGATCAGGGAATTGCTTCAGTATTAAATGTTCATAAACTTCATCTCTCTTCAACCATGTTCTAAATTTACATTTAGGACATGGAAATCTTAATCTCCCTTCAACGGATCGGTTAGAAATTGAAAAACCTAAAAACTCATTCAAACCCTTAACATATTGAGGTGTGTTCCTCGGTAATGTGATCCAGCCTTTATCCATGTATATCACAATGTGCCTACACAAAATATACGATAGTGTAAGATTACAGAAACATAAAATAATAAAGATGAATCATTGATCATAAAGTATGCATAATATAATAAAGATGATTCATTGATCACATTTACCACTTCAGACCAACCGAACAAGTCTAGTCCATAGGAGACAGTGTCGACACCTCATTGAGGAGCAATAAGAATATCGAGTTACACACTTATCATAACACTATCGATCACACATTTATGTTTCCTCAAACAACACCCCATTGATGTGTGATCAAAACTGATCATAATGCATTTTAAACCGGAGACATTATTTGATTGTTTATGCTTGACCTTAGATGTCCTCCAAGAGGAATGATGTTTCTCAATAGTTTCATACACAACCAACCATATCAAAGTCGTATTTCCTATGACAAAGAAGACTATCTGGGTACCAATCCATGTACTGAATATGGTGTGAGGTAAATTAAGTAGGCCACCAATAATGGTTTCTAATGCATAATCTAGTCCTTGAATATAAAACAAACAATAGTGTGCAGGTATATCAAAATTAAGTGTCACTATAAATATAAATCCATGTCACACTCAGGTTTCTTAGGAGACACTTGGCACAATCTCAAACCTTAGAGATTTCATGTAAACATTGGTAATAATATCCACTTTGAAATGCACCAACCTAGAAAAGTTAGTGGAATACACTATAACAATACATTCCCATTTTTATAATGTTATAAAGTATCAGGTCTTTTCCACATGAACATTTTAGGATAAAACTATAGTTTATATATTTTCATGAAGGATTCTCACGTAAGATCCTCATAAAATATAGCATGCACAACTGAGCCTCACCATTTACTTCCCAATCCATCAAGAATATATGTTGACCCCCACCCCTTAGATTCCTTGGGAATCTTTATAATTTTAAATCTCCTACCAATCTACTCAATCCTCTCCTCATATTTCTAGATTCCATTATCACCATGAAAGATAGGTGGATTCTTGTTAGTAAATTATGAGTCATGATCCACTACTCCTCCTGGGTTTTTAATACCTTCATAACCAAAGTATGAATAGTGCATATTATAACTTCCACTAAAGAATATACCACTAAGGGATTCTCCTATTAAACTCGTCTCACAAATCTATCAGTTAGATTCATAAGGCCTCTTCTAGTAAGAATCGCCTAACAAATACAAGATGAAAACCCCTTTAGTCATGAGAAAATTCCTAAATCATAGAACAACTTCCATAATCCATATTAATGATTTAAAATAATAATAATTTTATGAATTTATGAATTTTATTAATGAAATATAAAACATAAGAAAGGAATAGTTTTTTTAAAATAGACACCAAATCTAGTTTATTCAATCAACAACAAAGGCCATGTGACAATATTTTCAAAAATAATTAACTACCCATAGTAACATGAATTCATACATGGAGGTGAGATGTATAGGCACCATCCCACACATATTATCTAAATTCTAGTGCTACTAAATCTATTCTACCAATGAAACTAAACCAAAACTAGGAAGTGTCGTAACATTCCAGGCTCAATATTCCTTTTGATATTAATTTATAAAGAACCGACTAGGGAAAACTAGGCAAGTCTCCCAAGATGGTCTTATACATGGAGATGTGTAATAAAGGTACATGAAAGTAGTATCTTGTTTTAGAGAATAAAGTTATGAAACCAAATTAAAATAAAAAATAAAGACAAACATCCATTAGTATAAAAAATTCAATCTAAATAGGCCAAACCATAAAGAATTTAGTCAACCACTTTTTGTGAGAAAAACCATTTTTGAAGAAACACCTCTTTAAAAACATGTATATTTTCCTTAAAATCCATTTAAATCCATCAATTTCATGAAACAAGCCAAATAAATTAATAAGAATATAAGGAAATTTTAAATTAGAACCGCTTGTATAGATACACCTACCTTATAAACATAAGGAACCTAAGATCCTTTGACAACATAAATTGGAAACAATCAGATATTCCTCAAATAGAAAAGGAATGAGGGAAAACCACAGTGGATTGATTGATAAAACATATTATTTTTGAAACCATCAAAACCATATCACACAACACTACCAAACCAAGAACATAAATGATAAAGATAGTGAATGATATTACACGTACTCAAAGGAAGACAACCCACCACACTAGTGAACAAATGCTCCAAGAAAAGAAATCTGGTAGAGGAAGATACCCAATATTATCTAAAATCTTTCTAGGATTTATGAGGGAGGTATTCACATTGAATAGAAGAAGGGTAATATGTAAATCAAGATAAAAACCATTGGTTCTAAATAATTAATGTCATGAACCCCTTTCATGGTGTGAATTCCATGATTTATAAAAATACCCAAAAAAGTATCCTTAGTTTGAATTAATCCTAATCAACCCATTAAAAACTTGAAAATGTTTTATGACTTATAATTATTCAAGCTCTAAACCAAACTCATAGTATCTACCCTGCAGTAGATTCACATTGTGTAACAAATTCATGATTCGAATCAAAGAACCAAGAAATAACGAAAAATTATCAAAATAGAAGGTGGTCGCGGGGGGGGCGCCGGGGGGTGCAGGGGTCGCCGGAGGCCGCGGGGGGTGCGTGGGTCGTCGGAGGCCACGGGGGGCGCGGGGGGCGTAGGGGGCACGCAGAGCGTGGGGGTCGCTGGGGGTCGAGGGGGCGCTGGGGGGGGTGTGGGGTTCGTCGGAGGGCGTGGGGGCGCGGGGGGTGCGGGGGTCGCCTGAGACCGCAGGGGTGCGGGGGTCGCCGGAGGCCGCGGGGGGGCGCGGGGGGCGTAGGGGGCGCGTAGGGTGCGGGGGTCACTGGGGGTCGAGGGGGGTTCCTGGGGGTGCGGGGTTCGCCGGAGGGCGTGGGGGCGCGGGGGGTGCGGGGGTCGCCGGAGGGCGCGGGGGGCGCCGGTGTCTCCAGGGCCGGGGGGTGATCGGGGAAGAGGGGGGATCGGGGAAGAGGGGCGAGGGTTTGTGGGGGAACCGTGGCAGGGGTAGGGGAAAGGGTCGTGGTTTTTGAAATAAAATAGGGTTTTTCTGCGGTTTATTAAAAACCGCCGCGAAACCTTTCACTAAAAACATTTAGCGGCGATTTTGTGAACCGCCGCCACAAAACTGCCGCTAAACCCAGTTTTTTTTGTAGTGGTTCCATATCTGTTTGTTAATGTATTATAGGCCTTAACTGATGTTTGTAATCACTTCTCAAAAATAGAATTGGATCATAATTTATCATACTATGAATATCCTTCTGAGAATCTGCACACTAGAAAACATATGTCGACGAATTGTATAACTCATTTTGTAAAGTAACTTTAGTAAAATAATAAGATATAATAAGAAATGTAGGATCCTAATAAAATAATGATGGATAAAAATAAAAAAACATTCAGTAGTTGTCATTCTGTAAATTTCTATGATGTCATTTTTTTGAGGGAATAAGGTAACACCTCCGGATTTTACACCATGTCTCTCTTATAATTTAATCTCTTTGAATGCTTGTGTTTCATACAACACTAAGTTGAAAAGATCCACGATCTATTATTATGTGGAAGTTACAACCTATAAATTAAATTTGTTGGTATAAATATATTTAACTATATTTTTAAGATATATGGTTCATACAGTTATTGAATAAGGTTATTTTTATCAATTGATTAGAAATAAAAATTCATAAAAATTTAATGATGAGTATTTATAAAAAACATTTTTTCTTCCATAAATATATTAATATCAAATTAAATTTAATTTTTCAATGTTATTGAAATATTTTAATGAAATTTATATATTATATAATAAATAAAATGTTTTTATATTTATATATATATTTTTACTATCCATGGGATGATAATAAGTATTTTTTTATTTATAAAAATTATAATTTCAATAATATGGTTTTAATCATATTATGTGCACTCATTTTAAAAATTGTTTCATCTAGTTAATGTTATTGAATTTTATTAAATGGAATCCATATTCATAATTAGGTGTATCAAATTTGGTAAATAAATCCCATTTATTTATGGACATTGGGAACAATAACCATGAAATATTTTATCAACTTGCTAAAGGGTAAATTAGGTTAATCTAGGTTAAAAATAAGTTATAAGGCCACAATTTTGCATAAGAATTTTTATTTAATGAAGGTAATTGTTACCTTTATATATTAGGCTCCAAATTGATACGTTTAATAGACATTTTTCCATGAGAAGGGTTTATATATTATTTTAATCATTGATAGTTACAAAATGTAACTCATTGTTTTTAATATCTCTTTTGTGTACACATAAGAAAAAATAAATAAATGAATGAAACTAAATATATATTTTGAAATTAATGAAATTATTTTCAATATTTAAATTTATTTTTATTATTATAAATTATATAATTACATTTAATTCTTGTGTAATTCTATTTCAAAATTTATTTAGTTAATAAGAAAATAAAAAAATGATTTCAAAAAATACACATTTTGATAAAATTTGATTGATTTAATGTGTACCATTGAGTTTGATTGATAAATATGACATATCATAGAGGTGTAAATTTATTATATTATAATTACCCCTTTGTATTCGTGTATTTGAGGTTAAATTAAATGAATATTTCCAATATTAAAAAATGATATTTAAAGAAAATATAATATTTTCTAGAATTTTTTCAAAATCATAAAATATATAATAATAAAATGTATATATTATATGAACTAAAATTTCATAAGTTTTCCATTTATGGGACATTTTAGACCTTATAATTAAGAATTTTAAATCTTTACAAAGGAAAAAGTTGTTACCTTAGTGAAAATAAAAATTTATTCACTACGGCTTATTAAAAATAGTAATGATTAAAATTAAAAACAAACATGCCTAAATACTGTTGGATGTCATTATTAAAACCAAATAATAAATTATCTTTTAATTAATTCCAAATTTGAGTCATTTTTCATGATATTTAATTTATTATAATTTTACCTTTTGAGAAATTCCAAAAGTGCCCCTCACCAAAATTTTAAAAGTAAACCTCATACCTCCCTTCTTCACACCTCATTGAGATATATAGATCTACCAATACCTTCACATTTATCTTATTGAAATCATTAGATAAGTTATGTATGTGTTTTTTCCCTAAAATACAATCCTTTAGTCCCTTAAGAGATGATATAAAGAAGGTCTTGTGAAGAATAGGTAATTGTCTTACCCGATATCTTTTAATTTTTTCCTTATTCAAAATCCTATAAATCTATTGATATAACCATAAAATAATAAATTATGTGTCATTAATATACTGATATTTTATTGGTAAATCACCATTAACCACATTCTTTCCAATTAAAAAAGTATGTGAAAGTATCACTCATGCATTTGTATAGCTTATCATCTCCACGTTGCGATACAATTCATTTTTCATTACCACGTTTTATAGATGGAAATTATCATAGGATTAATATTTATATATTATATATATATAATAATTATTCTTATTAAATAATAATTTCATATCTACCTTTTTAAATTCCAAAAATATTTGTAAACGATGTTGTTTCTCATGCGTATGTGTGGATTACCACCTCCATAAAATGATGTACATCATTTTTCATTTCTAATTTTCTTAGATGCTAATAATGATGTATTTGATGAATATATTTGATTTATATGATATAATTATTATTATATAAATATTATATATTATTCAAATTTCTCTCATTCCATTCATAAAATAATGAAAACATCATCTATGCATATGTATGACCTACCATCTCCATGAACGATGACATACATTTTTTCTATCTCTAAATTTAATGAATTACATTAAATACATATATATTCAATATATAATATATTTATATTATTACTAACATTATATTTATGATGTAACATTTATGAAAGTAGAAATACTACAACTATTGAACCAAAACATATATGAAAAACAAGCAGTTATTACACAAAACAGTGATTTGTAACAAATAATTATTAAGAAATGGGACATAAAATTTAATAATCACATAATAAATGATATTATATATATTATTATGGTTCTATAATATATTTATAATAAATATATAGTTATTATAAAAGATATTTGAACATTTAAAAAGGATTTCAGGCCTGAGTTAAGGGTTTATTTCCCAATCTCTTCAATATTTGGGATTCTTTATCTTTTTCGTCAATATCCAAATTTTCCCAAAAATTATTTAAATAAAAATTCAATACTATTTTATTATTTTTAAATTTATTTTTCCCATGATTTGTTTTCTAAAAAAATTGTTTGAAATGATTCTTCTTATGGTTTTCTGACCAAATTACTTTTTTATTTTTCTAACAATAGTGTGAAATGATTATTTTTTATATTATATAGAATGAAAGAATTTTCCATTCATAATAACTCATATTTTCTTTGAATATTGCATTACATGTTTATAGAGTTATTTATTAAGAAAATACTTCATAATTAAATGGTTTTTAAAAAAATTAAGTTATTTTCAAATTGAAAAGGTTATTTTCCTCAAAAATTGTTAATGAAGTTTGTTAGCATCTTCATTGATAAATGAAAAAACCCTTATTTTACATATAATCCAATGGGGATCTGTTATTATGATACCATACATATTATTTCACTATATTTTTTATTCTCTATTTTATATTGAATTCACTATTTTTATACCATTATACATATTACTTTTTGTGGTTTATGATTAGGTATATTTATTGGGGAAAATATTAACATTTCATAGGACTATTTAAATATGAATGGATATGTTAATCATGTTTCAAAAATTTCATATGAGGAACTCATTGGACTTAGTAATTTATTTTTGGGGCCATATATATACCCTTGTTGCATGGGTAGGTCTCATGAGACAATCAAGATTGTGTATTGGCTGAGGCCTTACAAATTAATATAAAAAGTCATTACATGAGGCCTCTATAGTATCTTAATGATGTTTGAAATTATTAATTTACTTCATTTTGATATTAGTTATTGATTTCCACATGAATATTTTATTAATTATAATATACGGGTATATTGTTTTTATCTCATGGGATTATGTAATTATTACATTTATATTTATTTTCTATAATACTATTCATGACTCATTTATCTTCCACTATACGCATAACCTTACTGATCATCTATGCTCACCCTATCTATTATATTTATTTTTCCCAAAGATTCTAGGAAGTACATTATGATTTAAATTCATGGATAATATTGGATAATAATTGTGTTCTAAAAGTAAATACAATGTTTTATTTGATGTTTTCAATTGTCATTTAATATTCATGTATATATATCTATTATTATAGGATTACTGGACTATTTATTCCTTTTGTATGTAATTATTTGTATCTAATTTTAATGAAATAAAGTAAAAACGGTCTATGGGCTACAAGGGTTGCATTAATTGAAATTATAATTAAAGTACCTTTCATCAAAAATAGGGAGAGTGAAATTACAGGTGAATGGTCATGGAGAATGTTTTCATCAATTAGTTTTGGTTCAAAGAAAACTCATTCACCCACATTATCAAGACATACATTACAAATTATCCATTCGAAACTCCTAAAATAATGACGATAACATTGGAGCGTAGTTTTAGAATTTTCAAAAAAAATATTTTCGAATAAATGTTTTCTAACTTAAATATCCTAACATCAAGATATATCTCATCTCTCAAAATTATTGAAAAACTTTTTGGTGAGGTTATAAATGTTAAATATTTAATTTTCATTTTCTCCTCAAACTAATTTGAAACACTATAAAAAATCCCACCCCTGAATGTTTCTTAATTCATGGTAGAAAAAATGGGGTATTCCTATTCTTATATGTCTCAATTCCTTTTATTAAATAGAAATGTAATCAAATTATAGTTTCCATATTTTTTATTCTAATTTTTTATTTTTCCTTAATTTATCTATCACATTCCAATAAAACCTTATCTTTAATTTCTAAAAATTAATAATCTTCATTACTACGTTTAAATTTTTATTATTTTTTCATCATTTCCCCTTAAAAATTAGCTGATTTTGTAAGCTTTTAATGACAATTACATTCTTTTGATTGAGCTTATCAATAATATTTATTATCAAGTATTCTATGTTTGATTGATTTTAATGCTAAATATTATAGAATCATTGGTTTCATTGACATTATAAGGGTTGAATAGGTTGGTTTTTAGAACACTAGAAATGAGAATTCTCATAACAACCATAATAATTGAAATAATAAATATTTTATTGCTTATAACCTCCCAGGAATACCATTATTTACATGAAAATACAATAAATGAAAACAATAAATTATTTTTCATATTAGCCTCAAAATAAGGAAATACTAAACAAAAATTGATGATTTAAATTTTCAACAACATGAAAAATAATTTTCAATATTTTTATTTATTCCACAAGAAAATGAAAAAATATATTATCATCTAGAACACACCATTAAAATAAAATTTTTGAATTTACAAATTAAAATACACAATGAGAGTTGTTACCACACTTTTTATTTGTGTTTTGTTTTTTTAATTAATAATAAACAAACTCAATTCCAAGAAATCTCAAGAAATGATACCAAATTCTTGTCATACTTATTAATTATAGACTATGAAAATAAGAATTTATATTTCATACGCTAGAATAACAGTTAGGGGATGAACCTAGGGGGGATGGTTAGTAATTAGAGTGATTTATTTATCTCAAAAATACTAAATCACTCAAAATATTTTTTGGTTGAGAGGGAAGTGTGTTCAAAATTAAAAGTGTAAATAACTAAAGTGAAAAAGTGGCCCAAAAAATTATTTTAGAAAAAAAATACAAACTGTTACAAAATATATAATTTGGTTGTTTAATTGACGCCTTATAATATCAAAATTTCTTATGACGTGAAGATCCTTTAAATTATACGTTGTATTTTTTTTACATAAATTAATATTTTTTTGAATTTAACGAATGGGACAGGAGAATCTTAGGATTGTTTTGATACAACGTTATAGTTTTTGGAGAAACATCATGTGGTACATTGTTGGAACATGGTTAGTAGTTACTGTGTATCTTAACTACATGACCCATATTTAGAAGAGAACAGCTATATTAACTATTTGAGGGAGGATTCGTATCCAAAAAACAAATATAATAAATTTTAGGCATGTAGATCATGTTTAGAAAAATGATTATTTAATCATCCAAGGGGGTGGAGGTGTTGGATAGTGAGAAAGTATGGGTTGTGTAAGGTTTTTCTAATCATGCACGTAGCTATGTGGGGGGGTATACCAGTTTGGAAAGTACTAGAACATGGTTTGTGCATGGTTAGAATAATTTTGTGAACAAACCATGGTCTACATTAAAAAGGAGTGAAATTAAAATTTTCCCTCATTTCCCCCTAAAATTGTACACTATTTGGTTTCCCCCTAATCACATAGAAGCTTATCACTCTAAGTGTGAGCTTCCTCCTACTCTCAAGATAGGATTTCATATAGCCTCACCATCCTATATTAGAATCATTTACCATTTGTCACATTATATAACCATAGTTCATATATTCCATCCACTTCTATATTTTATTCGTTCGAATAAATGTATGGATTTATCAATACAAATGAGAAAATATGCCCTATTTTCAGGGTATTTATCTATTTTATTCTTTTGTCCCATTTATTCTGAGTTAAATGATGAAAATTGATGAGGATTCTACTACCCATATAAGGTCAGTGGTCTATCCATTTTTCAAAAAACATATTGATTTTATATTTTTCACAGTTTTATTACATGATATAATTTCTATGTGAGTTAAAATGTGAAATTAATTTAATCCAATGGTTAATAAGTATAATGGGTTGTCGTTTCACACAAACTATAAATGTAGGATGTTGTCTATCATAGCACCAACCAACCCTTTGTGTGTATCACTTTAAAGGAACACAAATTCTATTCCTTTTAATGAATTTAAACCACCTTTGAGTTGTATTAAATTGGACTTTCTTAATGAAATGGTTTAATGGAATTAATTGAATCATGTCATATATTAGATGGCCCAGTTATCTTAGCATATATATTTGAAACATCCCTTATGGTGGTTTAACCAGAAAAATATAATATTTAAATTAAGTGGCTAATTGTTATAAGTGAAAGGTGAATGGCTTGGTCATATCATATATCCCCTGCTTAGTTGTCAAACAGGTTCATGGAAATAACTCTCATTATAGGAAATTGATTATTTTTCACATCATGATTGATTATGGGGAAATAAATTGAATTTTAATGGTGAGTCATTCGATGATCTATGCTTGAAATATTATTATGAATTTCCTCATACAATATCATGGGACATCACAAATTTATTGATGCATCTTCCATGTGAATTAACACACTATGATTCATTATTTTTCTAAGGGTTGGATGCCCTAGCTTGCATAGAGGGTCCACCTAATTTTGGAAATTAAATAAATTGAACGTGTTGGATGACTCTCCATGGATTCAGCTTGATATTATGGCCTCCATGGTTAATAATATTAGATCCTTTCATGTCTTCTATGTAGGCTCCCAATGAACCACCTATAGGGCATAAGTATCATGTTTGACCTTATAGTGAACTTACAAGGGTACATCTCACTCTAATTTACTAGTTTATGAAAATTAAAATCCATGGTAACAATGATATTTACATGAATACCATGACTCATGGATTCCATAGTTGTATACTATATTCCCTGACCATATAAACATAATCCTAAAATTTTATCTACTCATAGGTTTTATGTCTAAGGCCTAATTATTTAGTATTGAATGAGTGTCCCATGATAAACCTTTACTGATGGGATTTATATATTTTCTATATTACATTGATTATTTCATATATGTTGTTCATTTTATATTCGCAGATGGGATAGGGAATGATGTCATTGGTGGTGTCCTGTTGAGAATTAATCACACCCCATTTAGGTAATCGATTGGTACCTAGACAGACCTTATAGATATAGGTGGTGGAAAGGAAAATCAGCATACAATGGATGTCTAATCTTCAATACTAGGATGGAGTATGGGATAAGTGGACTGATATAGTAATCATGATTCTATTCGAGATAGATTTTGGTATTTTTATATTGTTGAATATGATTTTTACTTTCAACCCTATGTATCCCGCCATTTTATATCATAATGATATGAAATCATTGTTTTTTATACAATATTGGGTATTATTTATGCCAGTTGCATTTTTCTAGATTTTTATTTCCAATATTTTATTACATTACTTCTTTCCAATTTATCTATTATCAGCATTGTGTCTCAGTATGACCGGGAGGGTATCTTCTCTCTACCATGCCATTACATACCCTTTATATTGATAAAAACCTATGTTGTACAGGGAGTCTCTCTTAAGTTTGTGTGTCTGACTAGGTTTGGTTATTATTAGTGAACTAGGTATGATATTTCACAAAGTAGTATCCTAAAATATTATTAATTTTTTTATTGTTTTGGGTTGGTATCCAAGAGTTTATGAATGTGTCAGAAAAATTTCATGGTCCAATTTCATGGAGTATATAACTCATGTACTGGGAAAAATAAAAATTACTTAGGATGTAAATTATTGTTCGGGTTTTTCATGTAATTGTTGATTTATTTTCACATTTTTGTGACACATGATTTTTGGTGATTATAATTATTGGGGTCTCTATTTTACCATTATCCTAGTATAGTAAGTCTGTATTTTCTCATGTATTATTTTTGGATACTGGGGATTTTAATATCTTTCATATGTCATTCCATGTTTATTTTAGTGTATTCATTTCCTACAACATGTTATATTTCCTTGATCCCTGTATTTATTAAATTGTACTAAATTTTCATACCAAAATGGATATATAATTGGTTAATTAATGTATATGAATAAACCTCAAAAAGTGTTTTCTCACATAGTGTGATAGTAGACACATAACTAACAAATTATGAAATGTTTGTGCTATGTTACTATGGTTACATAAACATAAACATTAATTTGTTTTGATTTCAAGAATACTAATTGTAATTTATAATGATTTTTTTATAAATTTGGAATAGACATTCATATAATAAAATCAGTATATACTACTTATTACATCCTAATAATTGTTTTAAAAGGTATGATTTTAGTTACATGAAATTCCAATTATATCATATAATTCATAGTACTTTACAAATTTTGAAGGGTAAATCATCAAATTGGACCATTAAATAGAAATAGAAATTTTAATTTTTTATTATTAAATATTGAATGAATTTCTTGTCATTAAATGTGGATGAAAATTGTAACTTAAATAGTGTTTTCCCCAATAACACTCCATTGGAACTCCATATATCCAAACATTTTATATATGATATTATAACATGAACCTAACTTGACCTTTGTAGTGGGAATTAGGGAGTGTTTATCAGGATTCTTCATGATATTCAATATCACCTATACTTTGAATTTGGAGCAGAAAGTTGGGTGTTGAATCTTTTATAGGATGTTATTATACCTATTATATTTGTATGTTAGTGATCTTTTATACTATTAAATATATTTCTGAGGAATTTGTTTTTAATTATAGAAATATACCACTAATAAAACCTTGATTTTCATTCCATGAAGATGATGATCACCATGCCCCAATTTTGGTGGTCTTTGACCCACTAGCAGTACCTTCTATAGTGACACCTATGGAATATCCAATAATTCATTATCTAGGAACAAATGCACACTTTAAATAGTGTTTCTTATGGATAGTGTAGTCCATAAAGGGAGATCATTGACCTGCCTCTTCTATAGAAACATTGATAGATAATACAAGTAGTAGGACCCTCCTATATTTTCTAAGGATGGAGGTCCCTAGGATATTGAGTTATTGATAGAGGACATGTTATCCATCATTTATCATTTAGAGATGACACCCTATATTTGTGTCAATATTTCATCATATATTCTTAGATTATCATCCAAAATATTATATGATGATTTGATCAATGTTGGGATTTCTTGGTATCCTTGTATGATATTTCTTTCCTCATACAGTAAGAGCTAGCTAGAATAGGTAGTTTATTCACATTCAGTAGGGAACCTTATTTTTTATGGATTACACTTATCATTTCATAGATCTTTATTTATTTATTCTCCCTCTCCAGGGTGATTATCTATCCGAATCAATACATTTTTAAGATGAACTAGTGTCTTACAAATGATCATAGGTGAAACTATTTCATATGATGACCTTTGCTGAGATAGTAAACAATACCCTCATCAACATGGGTAGCCATAGAGAATATGAAGGAGTGGTGAATGATTGTTCAATCCCGATACATGGTGGTAGTTCATTGAGAGGTAGAAATAATATCTTTGATATTTTTCATAAAGGTCAGAGTAGTCATATTGTGCACCCAAGTATCCATGTGGAATTCCATCATTGTAGTATAATGTGACAAACAATTCCCTAATATATGAATGATCTTGTTGAGTGTTGGTCTTACATCAAGTTGTGTCACCTTTATATTTTTTTAGAACCTTTCCTCTAGTGGCTATTATAATTCTATATACACAAAATACAAGTTCTAGAGTGGGATCAGTTTCTCCACATCAATTAGAGAGTTGGGTTACCATTGTCCTTACATTACTAGGATGTTTTCATGGTCATGGAATAAAAAATTATGATATAAAAAATTATAAGGGTGGGCCGACATAGGGAAGCTAGGTTGTAGCTCAGGACCAGAGATCATTCCATATATATGTTGTATAACCCAAAACTATATAGTAGTGTACTATTCCATATAAAGGATGAGATACAATATCAATATCTTCTTCTTTAGTGTCTGTTTTATTTGATACATGCACTTCCCACCCCACTATATTTATGAAAATTGTTGAATGTATTAGGCTTTATATACAGTAATTATTTGGTTTAATGATCATTAACACCCCATTTGAAATCTAATCACAAATTGTACAACAATTTTATTGAGTTACACCTTGATATAACCAGATATGTTTTCATATGGAACCTCTTTATCCTTGAGATGTTATGTTTTGATATCATTTTTAGGATGAATGTTTTAGTTCATTACTAAGATCATGTTTATTTCTATGACTGATGTGTGTATTTCACATCACCTGAGGATACTAATTACATTCATAATGAATATTGGGATATCTTGGTGATTTGATCTAGAACTTTTTATCATGGTCTTGGTGGAGTTACAACTTATATTGCTAGTAATTTATTTGATGATCAGGGAATAGGTCAAGTAGATTTCCCTCATATAGTAGATCATTTTAGGATGTTTTTTCTAAAAACATTTATGGGTAACATCCCAAGAGAGTGGTGGGTTTTACTATATATCTAGTTCCTAGATTGGAACTAGTATATCTCCCTCCTTACAGTATGGATCCGACTAAGCTCTAGGAACTCAATGGATGGATGGAGGACCTAGAATCCAAAGGGTCTATATTAACCAATACATCCTTATAAGGTTTACCCTTTATTTTTTTCTATGATTTTTCATGGGAGCCTTATGGTTTTAAGGTATTATAGATGGTGTAATTAGACAATGGTAAAGAAGGGGTATCTAGAAAACCACTTTGATCTTCTCCAAGGATCTCACATTTTCTGAATGATTGAATTATGTTTGGGATATCAGAATGTATGGTTTATCCCGTCAGATATACCCCATTCCAGTTTTCAAAGTATGTATCATGTTTATGAGAATTATTTATCATCATATAGCCTCACAAAAATGTTGGTGTATTTTATGGATCTAATGAATAGGGTTTCCCACCCATACCTAGATTCATTCATTTTGGTTTTCATAGATGATATCTTTTTGTATTCTCAAACTCAATGACATCATTCGAAACACCTTGAAATATTATTTAGTAAACTGATGTAGAATATTTTGTATACTGATCTTAGGAAATTTAATTTCTATATCTATAAATTTTACTACCTGGGTCACATTACCTTAGAGTTAGGAGTATACATTGATCCCGATAGGGTGAGATCTGTGGTTTCTTGGGAGCATCCCACTATCATCTTTGATATTCATATTTTCTTGGGGATAATTTGATGTTATAGGGAATTTATATAGGATTTTACCCACCTTCTAACACCTCTTAAGGGATTGAAAAATGGCATTGAAATCTATATAGTATGAACCCTATGAGGATTACTTTCAAGAGCTAAAAGAAAGACTCAAATTATCACTGATAATGATTTTATTTGATCTTTATAGAAATTATATAGATTATTTTGATGTGTTAGATATTGGTCTAGAATATTCACTGTTCTGGGGATATTGATTCTTGGTGTATGCATCTCTTCAGTTGATACTTAATTAATGTAATTACCCAACACATGATCATGAGTTAGTGTCTATAGTCCATTCTTTGTGTTGTTGGAGTCACTACTTGATGGGGGAAAGGTTCATTGTATACAATGATCATAAAAGCCTAAAATTCACATTCAATCTGCGTGATTTTAACCTCCTACAAGGAATGTTGGTTGAATACCTACTGTTTTATGATAATTAAATTTCATATATGTCGAGGAAGGTAAATGTTTTTGGATGATGATTTAAGATTAAATAATCAATATCAAGAAAATCAAGAGGCCAGTGGTGAAATATAGTTGATGTCCATCATTTTGATGAAGAATTTATATTTTTAGGAACATTATTGGAAACTTTTAGTTCCATAATCATTATTTTCCTATTCACTTCTAGATTGATTGAAGATGAGAGTCCTTTCAGATATTAATGGATCATTCTTAAAGGGATAGTTTTTTATGTAATGATCTAATGACTTGTTGAATCATTGATGATGAAGAGATATTGTCCATTCATGGATGAATATGGGTTCCTCTAAAAACACAAGATAATTTTATGTGATAGTAATAGGCCTCTTCTAGGTAATTTCATCTCAGTATTACCAAGATGTACAATGAGTTACACAATTAGAATTGGAGTCCTAGTATGAAGAAGGAGATATATGTTTTCATTACATAGTGTTTTTTTTGTCAGAAAGTGAGTGATGAACATCAAAGACCAACTGGTATTTTATAAAAATTATCCATTCTTGAGTGAAAATGGGATGGAATCACCATGTATTTTTTTATTGTATTATTGAGATACCCCTAAGGCAGTGATGTATTATATGTTATTGTTAATAAAATGTTAATTTTTACAAACTACATTCCTATTTTGGAGACCTTTTCTATATAAGAGATATTGAGGATATATTTCAAGGGTATTATACACCTTCATGGAGTTCTACATTCCATTGTATTAGACAGGGATAAGTATTTTTAATCACTATTTTATTAGTGGTTTCAGAATTCATTAGGTTCACTAGTAAATCTAAGAATAATGTATCACCCATAGACCTATGGTATTTCCAAGCATACAATCCTGGTATTAGAGGACATAATCTAGGAAAAATATTTTTGATGCTTTCTTATTGTTCCTAGTTCCCCATGCTCTTCCTTCCCCAACATTCTCATTTTCTTACTGGTGTGGAATTCATCACTTCAATTGGTGATGTTTTCACCATTATTGATATCATATAATGGTATTTATGTTACCCCTTTCAGGGATTCCACCTTGAAGCTCGTCTCCTTTTTGGGTTTCACTCATAAATTCAATCATTGTTCATGAACCTTATTCTTGATGCTATCATGAGGTCGAAACTAGTAAATTACTCTATGTTTTTTTGATAGATAGAAACTTTTAATCAAAGGAGGTTGTAATATTGAACATCTAGGGCATGGTTGGATGTTGGGTAAGATTGTAACATGTAAAGGCTTCTTCTTTTGAAGGGAGTCTGATGTTTGGGGTATGTTAGCTGTAGAATCTAAGGACTCACATGTCTGTCACACAGTAGTTCACTTCAATGGAGTATGTCTTCTAAGACTCTTTAACTCGTTCATCCCATGTTTACCATATGGTTCATGGATTTTGGATTAGGTCACATGATTAATGTCTTATAGATATTGGTTATGTAATATGGAGATGGTTGGGGGATAATTATGTCCCCAGGGGGAGGAGGATTTGACATTCGGGGTTTGGTGGATTATGCCCCGTATAGGGGGAATATTACACACTTTTATTCTCTATAGTGTATCTCCCTAGGAGTGGAGATTTATCACTTGGATATGGTGGAGTGTGTCCCTCTAGTGGTAGATTTTACACTTTGAGGTTGTCAGGATTGATCCTCACGAAGGGACCCTACCAACCATGTTGGTAAAGAGAGATCAAAACCCCCATAGTTTAATGACATATTTAATGGTCGAGTGATCAGATTAGTCCCCTTATTTTAATGTCATGTGGTAAGGATTATTATATCATGGAATGACAATAATTGAGGGATGATTTGGGGATTACACATGAAATCTTCCTAGGGTAGCTGGTTCAATCCATGGTTAAGGAGGAAGTGGTGAGGATTATACATGGATGTGGCCTAATGTATGAGTTTTTTCCCATTCTATAGGGTGGAATCCAATCATTATTTTGCATGGGGAATCCTGTTTTAGTTGAATATGGAATGTGTTATAGGTTCATCCCATTCTAGTCATACACGATACATCCTATGTTAATCACATAGGTTAAGGAAACCTTTTTAAATAATATGTTGAAAATGTTATCATTCATTTTGACATCCTAATATTAGTATGTAGAGATAATAATTTTTTTATTCAACTTGGATTTGGATGGGGGTTTCACCCTAAGGG
Organism: Viscum album; assembly: GCA_963277665.1. Lineage (NCBI taxonomy): Eukaryota > Viridiplantae > Streptophyta > Magnoliopsida > Santalales > Viscaceae > Viscum > Viscum album. The sequence goes on from OY728123.1 coordinate 677,868,842, forward strand.
GGTCTTGTTAAGGAGAGATGAAGAACCAGAAAAGGACTCTCAATAGAGACAGGTAAGTTGTTTCCCTCAGTGAATCTACCTTTAAAGATTATGTATCTACTACTCACGCTCCAATGGGTATCACATGGTGTAAAAAATTCATTGGTGTAGTGGAAATTAGTAGGCCCAATGTTATGGTGTCTATTCTTGGAAGAAAAGGAATTGGGGTACCTATAAATATAATAAAAAGAGAGGGTAGGTGGCACACATCACATTGAGATTTGGAGTGTGGTTGAACTGCTCATGGGTTTGTATCGGGGCCTTGGGAAATAATATTTCTTGAAAGTCCTTTGGAAAAAATGATTCACTATTTAGAGTCATGGTGGATGATTTTTGAAAAAATTATTAATTTTGTGAGTTTTTTGGGCTTCGTAAAGGCTAGGTATCTCACGTTGGTTACGGGTATCACAAACGAATATGTTTCACGAAATAGAGTGACCCTTACATAGAGTAAATTCTTGGTTCCCATTGTTTTAGCTTCATGACGGATAATTATATCATGAATCCAAAAGGGTCACTAATGTATTTATTCTTACACAAAGTCCATGGGCCTTTAATAAATGCATCTAAACCATGGGTTGAGTTTATCAAATACTCCTGGGATGTAGTTTCGTAATCAATGGATTCCTTTTGAAATCCATCTCTTCTATCACTCATGAATCATATAAATTTCATTAATTCAAAACTTATCTCATATGATGAAAGGTTATGTACCCTGGAAATTCTTAAATGGGTAGTTATTTATGGGCTCAACAGAGGTCACGGAATCATTTTTTTGGAATATAGAGTCTTTCGTGGAATATTATTAGCTTCAGGAATGGATGGAGGTTTATGGATCTTGGTTATGTTGCACAATATTTACTACATCATCTCCCCATGTCCAAGGAAATTCACAAAATGATGTTCTATGAAGAGGTAATATGCAATGTAGAGGTAACTATAAAATCATCAAATGATCAAGGATCTCTATAGACCTAGGTGATTCATAAATATTTTGAATTCATGAATAAAACCCTTAAGAATATGTTTTGGGTCCTTGTGGATTAAATATTCATAAAACCAACAACTCCCATAACATTCATATTTCGGGACCAAAACATTCACACACACCCCTTTAGAATTGGTTTTGATGTGGGATTGGGGGGGGTCATATTCTGAGGTAAAACTAATACAAATTCACAATATATAATTACTATATTCAAAAATTATTTTTAATGTATGCCTATAAATAGTGGATAGGTCCCTTAGGTGACCAAAAAAGTTTTTAAAAAATACAGACAGGTTCTATCTTTTCCATAAACTCAAGACCTTCACAAGATTTTTGTGATTTCAATCTTCCCCACTCATAAAACAACCCTATTATGTGAACTATGCTTGTTCAAACATAATTATATGAATGATTTCAGACAAAAAAAATACCTTAATCTCAACCTTCATGAGCACACATCCATGAAATCAACACTAAAAACCTGATTCTAAAAACATCTAAAGTCTTGAACAATGGCTGTTATGGGTGTTGAATCATTCTTTGACCAATGAAGAGGGATTGTTGGAAACCCTATGATCAGAGAGAGAATCCTGATAGATTCAATCCATGATAGACTCAACACTCTACTGATAGAGTCTCAACAGTAATTACCACTATTCAAAAGTATACTGAAGTATTGTTTTGAGTTGAGGGATGTTGTGTTTATACCTTTTGTCAATCAGGATAAGATTTACTACTGGCATAAGAGCACGCCTGGACAGAACTTGTGGAACATGGCTATTGGGGGCCATATCATGAAGGAACACACATATCTTACGATACATGCCTTATGTAACCACATGATAAATTTCAATGGGGAGGTATTATAGGCATATATGTATTCCCCTCTATACAATAATATTTTGAAGGTGAGTCTGATGGACCATCTCAAATGATGGACCAATGAATGGGATCTGTGCTTGGGTGGAACCTTCAATAATTAAAATTCATGGGAATTATTTTTATAATAGTATGGTCACACATTTAATGTGGATTTTAAGTATTTTAGGAATTAAAAGGTAGAATTTTCCTAGCAGTTTCATGTCTACCCTCACTTGGACATCTTGCTAGAGTATTTGGGAAGGTACTCACTAGGGACCAACACGTTCCATTTGCACCATGGGGAGGACAGTATCCTCTTGTGTGATATCTACTAGATAACTGTGATATATATTCAATGGGACATGTTAAATTAATCCCATCCCATAGATAATTCTGGGGTGGACCATGAGAATCTTCATATTATAGAAAGTCTCTTGTTGTTCTTGGTGCGTGAGATAAGTTAGAAAAACTCTGGATGGAGGAAACCAATTTCATAAAATGGTTCCACTATTTTTTGAATAAACTAGTTAATATTCTACTAGAGAATCCACAAGAATTCCCTAATGTTTTCTAGGGAGGTAAGGATAAATCATACTAGAGTATCCTTACTGAAATTGAATGGAAATTGTGGGGATATAGTTTGAATCTCTAGGCTATCATGGTCCGTCTAGAATTATTTATCTCAATGATAATCTATTTTTTGATTCTCTTAGTGCAGGATAATCACATGGGGGTGAGGTAAGGAAACTTTATCATAGAGGTGACACTGGTGATGGGGAATCCCATAAAAATGGTAGTATCAGTGCTGGAAAAGTTGTATAATTGTGTCTCTCCATGTCATTTTGGGGAAAACCCCCCTCTATGGGTATATTCCCTTTCACTTTTAGAATGGATGTGTACCCAGACATATGGGGGACATGATTTTCTCAACTCCATCTATCATACTAGAATAAAATTATAGTCATTAATCTTAAACAACACTAGGAGTCTCCCTCTCAACATGGGATCGATGAATGTGCTAGTCAGGGTCAGGTTATTAGTCAACTTTATCATTCACTGACTTCCTCTCCTTATTGGAATGGTAATTTATGATGAAATAGGAACCATTAAGAAGTAGTCATGAATTCATACCATTTAAGGTGGTGTACAGATATTGATAGTGAACTGTATAGTGATCTATGATCCATACACACCACATTTCTTTGTAAGGCTATTTTGATTCCTCTACAAACTAACCCCAATGTTATCCATGAGAGTATATAGTGAATTTAAACCCTCATTCCTCATAGAGATATGTAGTATATTCGTCCACGAATATGGGAGGTTCCAAAATTAACTTCCACATCCCACTACCGATTATGGTATCACCCATGAATATGCGCTATGATGGGAGAGAAAAACTCTCATGGACATGCTGACATAGTGAAAAACTTTGGCCAATGAGGAATATGGGGTTCTATAACCACATGTTCGATGTTGAGCAATAAAAATTACATGATGTGGAGGTAGTTCAGTCCAGTGGGTGGAGATGTCTTTTCAATGCTTGAAATTACTTGTCCTACACTGAAAGAAGCTATAGATAGGGTCTTGGGACCAAGATGGATTAATTTGTTTTGGACTCTTAAATAATTGTGGGATAATTTTTTTTATTTTGTCGTCAAGAAATGGAAATCATGTTACGTTGTATATTTTTAGTGATCAGATGATAGGAATGATTTGGTCATCATAATTTGAAGATCAAAATCATATATGATAATAATTTTCATCAGTTTTGGGTTTCTATTATGAAGAATATTTTTAAATTAATTTGGTTTTCTAGACTCACACTACTGTAAATGGGGTCTTTCCCAACGGTTCTGAACCGTTGGGAAAGCCTGCAGAACCATTGGTATATGTTATACAAACGGTTCTGAAAACCATGGGGATGTAAGTCGTTGGGAAAACCTATCCCAACATTTTATAGAGAACTGTTGGTATAGGTTAGTAAAATTAACCTATGCCAATGGTTTGGACAAACCGTTGGCATAAGTTTTACCAATGGTTTACACAAAACCGTTGGTAAAACTAAGGAAATCAACTCTTTCCAAACAGTTTAAAAACCATTGGGAATGGTATTTACCAAAGGTTCTCATTAATCCGTTGGAGAAAAATCCCGAAAAACCTTTCCCGATGGTTTGTAAACCATTGGGAAAGGGTTTTTACAAGCTTATGCCAACGGTTTGAAACCATTGGCATAGGCTATGCTGTGCAAATTGCACAGCAGCCTGCAATTCGCACAGCAGCCTATAATGATGTCCATTCTACTCATTTCCAATTACTATACCTGCAATAAGAAGCTAATAAATACATATAGAGAACAAATTCATACACATTTAACATATATTTCATTCTTGAACTATACCCATCCAGAATAAAATCTTAATTCATAACGTAATTATAAACATACATAATTGATTTAGAATTCAATTTAAAATTTAGATGACAATTATTTTTGGAATCTGGAATTAAATTCATAATTCAATACATAAATAATTTAATTATCAATTATCAATAAAATACATAAAAAACTGAATAAGTATCAACAGAATCTGAATACATTTGTTTGGTTTTTCATATACCAGTTGTTTTTACTAAAAAAGATGTCCATTTTAAACAAAATACATACACTTGGAGTGATACCAGCCACAATGTGCCTCTAATTTAAGCGTGGTTGACTCTTACACGTTACATATGACCCATATAACATTTTCCTAAAGTATCAACATATTCTAAAAATGTTTGGTCGGTTTTCCGTATGCCGGTTATTTTTTTCACTTAAAATGTTGTTCATTTAAAAAAATGAGACACTTTGAGTGGTGTCAGCCACAACCTGCCTCGTATTAAGGAGGGGTTAAATTTTTCATTTCACATATGAATCATTTATCGTTTTTATAAAGTTTCAAAAAATTCAGAATGCATTTGGTCAGTTTTCTGTATGCTAGTAGTTTTTTTTCAATTAAATTGTTGTCTATTTCAAATAAATATGATACACATTGAGTGGTGCTGGCCACACTAGGCCTCTGATTGAGGCGGGGTTGACTCGTACACGTCACATATGACTCATGGATCGTTTTTCTAAAGTTTCAACGGAATCTAAATGCGTTTCGTCAGTTTTCTATATGTTAGTTTTTGTTTTCAATTAAAATGAACTCCATTTTAAACTATAGAGAGACACTTCGAGTGGTTCCAGCCACTCCGCACCTTGAATTGAGGCTCGGTTGACTCTTACATGTCACAAATGACCCAAGGATCATTTTTCTAAAGTATCAACACAATCCGAATGCGTTTGGTCGGTTTTCCATATGTCAATTGTACTTTTTACTTAAAATGTTATCCATTTCAAACAAAAGTGAGACACTAAAAATGGTACTGGCCACACCGTGCCTCGTATTGAGGCGAGGTTGACTCTTACACATCACATATGACATGTGGATCATTTTCCTAATGTTTCAACTGTATCTGAATGCGTTAATAAGTTTTTCGTATGTCAGTTGCTGTTTTCATTTAAAATGTTGTCTATTTCACATAAACCTGAGACACTTTGAGTGGTGACGGCTACACCGCACCTCGTATTGAGGTGGTTTTGACTTGTACACTTCACATATGACCCATATATCATTTTCTTAAATCATCCACACATTCAGAATGCATTTGGTCGGTTTCCGTATGTCAGTTGATGTTTTCACTTAAAATGTTGTTCATTTCAGAAAAAATGAGACACATTGAGTGGATCTAGACAAACCATGCCTCCGATTAAGGCATGGTTGACTCGTACACATCACATATGACCCATTGATCGTTTTTCTAAACTTTCAACACATTCTGAATGTGTTTGGTCAGTTTTTCATATGCCAGTAGTTGTTTTTAATTAAATTGGTATCCATTTCCAATAAATTTGAGACACTTTGAGTGGTGTCGTCCACAACAAGCCTTGGATTGAGGCGGGGTTGTCTCCACATGTCACATATGACCCATGGATCGTTTTCCTAAAGTTTCAATGGAATCCGAATGCATTTGGTCAGTTTTTCAAATGTCATTTATTGTTTTCACTTAAATTGAAGACTATTTTAAACGAAAGAGAGGTAATTTGAGCGGTTCTGGGCATATCGTGCCTCGTATTGAGCCAGGGATGACTCGTACACATCAAAAATGACCCATAGATAGTTTTATTAAAGGTTCAATAGAATCAGAATGTGTTTGGTTAGTTTTCTGTATGTCAGTTGTGGTTTTCACTTAAAATGACGTCCATTTTAAACTAAAGAGAGACACTTTGAGTGGTTCCGGACACACTGCGCCTCATATTGAGGTGACGTTGACTCGTGCATGTCATAAATGACCCATGTATCGTTTGTGATAAAGTATCAAAACAATCATAATTTATTTTTTTGGCTTTCCATATGTACTTAAAATGTTGTCCATTTTAAACAAAAGAGAGACACTTAGAGTGATCCCTACAACACTATGACTTGGATTGAGGCGTCGTTTACTCATACACATCACATATGACCCATGTATCATTGTCCTAAAGTTTCAACATAATCTGAATGTGTTTGGTTGGATTAACGTATGTCAGTTGTTGTTTTCAATTAAAATGAAGTCCATTTTAAACTATAGAGAGACACTTCGACTGGTGCCGGCCACTTCACGCCTTAGATTGAGGCTACGTTGACACGAACACGTCACATATGACCCATGGATCATTGTCCAAATGTTTCAAATGAATCCAAATGTGTTTAGTCAGTTTTCTGTATGTCAGTTGTTGTTTTCATTTAAAATGTTGTACATTTCAAATAAACGTGAGACACATTTAGTGGTGCTGGCCACACCGGGCCTCAGATTGAGGTAGGGTTGACTCGTACATGTCATATATGACTCATGAATCTTTTTCCTAAAGTTTTAATGGAATAAAAATGTGTTTCATCGGTTTTCCGTATGTTAGTTGTTGTTTTCAATTAAAATGAAGTCCATTTTAAACTATAGAGAGACCCTTCGAGTGGTGCCAGGCACTCCGCATCTCGGTTTGAGGCTGGTTTGACACTTACACGTAAAAAATGACCCAAGGATCATTATCCTAAAGTATCAACACAACCCTAATGTGTTTGGTCAGTTTTCTGTAAGTCAGTTGTACTTTTCACTTAAAATTATATCTATTTCAAACAAAAGTGAGACACTTCGAATGGTGCCAGCCACACTACACCGTGGATTGAGGCAGGGTTGACTTGTACATGACACATATGCCCCATGGATTGTTTTCATAAATTCTATACTAAATATGAATATTTTTAGTGGGTTTTCTGAATGTCAGTTGTTGTTTTCGTTTAAAATGTTGTCTATTTCAAATAAACCTGAGACACAATGAGTGGTGTCGGCCACACCGCACCTCAAATTGAGGTGGGGTTTAGTTTTACACATCACATCTCAACCATGTATCGTTTTCCTAAAGAATCAGCACATTCATAATGTGTTTGGTCAGTTTTCCGTATGTCAGTTGTTGTTTTCACATAAAATGTTGTTCATTTCAAGAAAAATGAGACTCCTTGAGTGGTTCTGGTCACACCATGACTTAGATTAAGGCATTGTTTACTCATACATGTCACATAATACCCATTTATTGTTCTTCTAAACTTTCAATACATTCCAAATACGTTTGGTTAGTTTCCCGTATTCCAGTAGTTGTTTTCAATTAAAATGTTGTCCATTTCAAATAAATGTGAGACACATTGAGTGGTGATGGCAACACCATGCCTAGGATTGAGGTGGGGTTGACTTGTACACATTACATATTACCCATGGATCGTTTTACTAATGTTTCAATGGAATCGTAAATCATTTGGTCGGTTTTTTGTCTGTCATTTATTGTTTTCACATAAAATGAAGTCTATTTTAAATGAAAGAGATACAATTTGAGTGGTTCCGACCACACCGTGCCTCAGATTGAGGCGGGGTTGACTCATAATTGTCACAAATTAACCTTGGTTCATTTTACTAATGTTTCAATAGAATCCGAATGAGTTTGGTCAGTTTTCAGTATGTCACATTTTGTTTTCACTTAAAATGAAGTCCATTTTAAACTAAAGAGAGACACTTTCAGTGGTTTAGGCCACACCACACCTCGGATTGAGGTGGGGTTTACTCGTTCACGTCATATATGACCCATGGATCGTTGTGCTAAAGTATCAACACAATTAAGATCATTTGGTCAGTTTTTTGTATGTACTTAAAATGTTGTCCATTTTAAACAAAAGAGAGACACCAAAAGTGATCTCGGTCACAATACGACTCAGATTGAGGTGAGATTGACTCATACACGTCCCATATGACCCATACATCATTTTCCTAAAGTTTCAATATAATCCTAATGTGTTTGGTCAGTTTAACGTATGTCAGTTCTTGTTTTCAATTAAAATAAAGTCCATTTTAAACTATAGAGAGACACTTTGAGTGGTGTTGGCCACTCCGCACCTCATATTGAGGCTGGGTTGACACGTACACGTCAAATATGACCCATGGATAATTTTCCTAAAGTTTCAAATGAATATGAATGAATTTAGGAGGTTTTCAGTATGTTAGTTTTTGTTTTCATTTAAAATGTTTTTCATTTCAAATAAATGTGAGACACTTTGAGTGGTTCCAGCCACACCAGGCATTATATTGAGGCGGTATTGACTCTTACATATCACATATGACTCATTGATCATTTTTCTAAAGTTTCAACGAAATGTAAATGTGTTTCATCTATTTTCCGTATGTCAGTTGTTGTTTTCAATTAAAATGAAGTCCATTTTAAACTATAGAGAGACACTTCGAGTGGTGCTGGCCCCTTTGCACCTCGGATTGAGGCTGGGTTGACTCTTACATGTCACAAATGAACAAAGGATCATTTTACTAAAGTATCAACACAATCCGAATGCGTTTGGTCAGTTTTCTGTATGTTACTTGTCCTTTTCACTTAAAATGTTATCCATTTCAAACAAAAGTGAGACACATCGAATGGTTCCAGCCACACCACGCCTCAGATTGAGGCAGGGTAGACTCATACATGTCACATATGACCCATGGATCATTGTCCTAATGTTTCAACTGAATCTAAATGTGTTTAATTGGTTTTCGGTATGTCAGTTGTTGTTTTCATTTAAAATGTTGTCTATTTCAAATAAACCTGAGACATTTTGAGTGGTGTCGGCCACACCCCACACCGCAACTCAGATTGAGGTGGGGTTGACTTGTACATGTCAACTATTAACCATGTATCATTTTCTTAAATCATCAACACATTCAGAATGCGTTTGGTCCATTTTCCATATGTCAGTTTTTATTTTCACTTAAAATGTTGTTCATTTCAAAAAACAATGAGACACTTTGAGTGGTTTCGGTCACACCGTGCCTCGGATTATGGCAGGGTTGACTCGTACACATCACATATGACCCATTTATCATTGTTCTAAACTTTCAACACATTCTTAATGTTTTTGGTCAGTTTTCTGTATGCCAGTAGTGGTTTTTAATTAAAATGTTGTCCATTTCAAATAAATGTGAGACACTTTGAGTGGTGTCGGCCACACCAGGCCTCGGATTGAGGCAAGGTGGACTCATACAAGTCACATATAACCCATGTATAATTGTCCTAATGATTCAATAGAATCTGAATGCATTTGGTTGGTTTTTCATATGTCATTTATTGTTTTCACTTAAAATGAAGTCTATTTTTTATGAAAAAGAGACAATTTGAGTGGTTTCAGACACACCGTGCCTCGTATTGAGGCAGGGTTGACTCATACACATCAAAAGTGACCTGTGGATCGTTGTAGTAAAGGTTCAACAGATTATAAATGTGTTTGGTCTATTTTCCGTATGTCAGTTCTTGTTTTTACATAATATGAACTCCATTTTAAACTAAAGAGAGACACTTTGAGTCGCGCCGGCCTCACCGCTCCCCAGATTGAGGTGGGGTTGACCCATGCACGTCATATATGACCTAGGGATCATTTTTCTAAAGTATAAAGTCAATCAGAATCTGTTTGGTCGGTTTTCCGTATGTACTTAAAATGTTGTCCATTTTAAAAAAATGAGAGACACTTAGAGTGATCTCGGTCACACTACGACTCGGATTGAGGCACGGTTAACTCGTACACATCACATATGACCCATGGATCGTTTTCCTAATGTTTCAATATATTCTGAATGTGTTTGGTTGTTTTATCATATGTCAGTTGTTGTTTTCAATTAAAATGATGTCCATTTAAAACTATAAAGAGACACTTCGAGTGGTTTCGGCCACTCCACACCTCGGATTGAGGCTGGGTCAACACGTACATGTCGCATATGATCCATGTATCATTTTACTAAAGTATCAAAACAATCCGAATGCATTTGGTCAGTTTTCCGTATGTCTGTTGTTGTTTTCATTTAAAATGTTGTCCATTTCAAAAAAAAAGTGAGAAGCTCTGAGTGGTTCCGGCAACACCTGGACTTGAATGGAGGCGGGGTTGACTTTTACATGTCACATATGATCCATGGATTGTTGTCCTAAAGTTTCAACTGAATCCAAATGTGTTTTTTCAGTTTTCTGTATGTTAGTTGTTGTTTTCATTTAAAATGAAATCCATTTTAAACTATAGAGAGACACTTCGAGTGGTGTCGGACACTCTGTGCCTCAGATTGAGGTTGGGTTGACTTGTACACATCAAAAATTACCCATGGATCAATGTCTTAAAGTATCAACACAATCATAATGTGTTTGGTCAGTTTTCCGTATGTCAGTTGTACTTTTCATTTAAAATTATATCCATTTCAAACAAAAGTGAGACACTTCGAATGGTGCTTGCCACACCGCACCTCATATTGAGGAAGGTTTGACTCATGCACGTCATATATGACCCATGGATCATTGTCCTAAAGTTTTAACATAATCCGAAATCATTTAGTTGGTTTCTGTATGTCAGTTGTTGTTTTCATTTAATATGTGTAACCCAAAAAACTAAATATATGAGGGAATAGGGGGATTCATTGGTAATTTATCTATCAATTGTTTTAGAATAACTTGAATGGATTTAATAAATCATACATGTTGTAATGTTCAACAAGTTAGAAATACTGATTGACTATGTTTGAATACATTTCAATTCCAAATTAAAAAATGCAATTCAAATAAAACTGCAATCAATAAACATTGAAAATTCACATAACGGTCAAGTCATATAAAACATATTTGTGATCAATACTAAATAAATTTTAATATTAACAACCTTAACAACCCAAATCGGGGTAAACCAAAAGAATTGAGAACCTGGATGAATGATTCTATATATTTTCAACCACAACTTCAGTTTCACAATCAACTCTAACAATTGAGTTATTGGAGTCATCAAAAGAAATAAATGGATTGGTTCCAATGGAAATAGGGAAAGTGTCAATTCCATCATCACCATCATCAAAAATATGTCTTCTAATTACTTCAACTATGACACCAAATTCAGGTCGAAGTTGGTTTTTGACATAAAAAACTTGTTTAGCCATTGATGCCAACACATATGGTTCTTCGGTAGCAAGAGTGTGAGTCATATTAATTACTTGAAATCCACAATCATCAATAAATGTGCTCCATATCATCATCGAATCAAACCAATGACATTTCATCCTAGTGACTCATCTATGAGAGTAATAATCAAATATTATTATTTTCTCAACGACTCCATAATAACCGACATTTTCAAATCACTTTCTACTATATGATGCAATGTTATAACAATCTGTTGTAGCAGTAACCATAACACCATAATCTTGTGTTCTCATGTTCTTTGCTCGTACAGTGACAATAAATTTTTACCAATTGATAACCATTGATTTATAGTCATGAACCACGGTATTAGGACCAAAATCCAAACTCTTATTTCCTCAGAGACAGAGCCAGCAGACAAACTAAATACCTGCAATATAAATAACTATTAAACTTAATTAAATATTGATATAATTTTTTTAAATTGTATTATTTTTACCTTCAATTTTAACCAAGCAGAAAAATATTTTCTATGAAAAGTCTCCCTCTTACTCAATGATAAAGAACGATGCTTTCTATTTATCATTGTTTTATGTTCCCGGTAGTTAAAAAATATGAATAGTTTTATAGATATATATGTAAGATACACATATTCAATTTAGTTACCTGATATAGTCATCGAACAAATCACAATTGAACAAAACTTTGCGATGTGACATCTCCCGCTCTTCATGGCTTAATGTATTCAATGTATATGATCTAGGAATTCCTCCTGTTTAAGGAAGCGATGGAAAACTGGGTTCAATTTTCTCATACTATTCTTCTTCATTTCTCATTGGTCTATTCATTCTTGTTGTAAGATTGGACAAATAAATTTAGTAGAAATCCATACATTCTTGATCCAAGTAACCATTCACGATAGAACCTCCGGGATGATTCATGTTTCAGACATAAGACTTTAAGGTGTACATATATCTTTCAGTTGGATACATCCAACAAAAAGAAAGAGGTCCTCTGAGAAGTATTTTAGTGGGAATGTGGACAGTCAGATGCAACATGCATGTGAAAAATGATGGAGGAAATATTTTCTCAAACTCACACAAAATAAATGGGAAATCTTTCAATATTTTTTTCAATAAAGGTGTGGACAACATCTTAACACAAATATCTCTAAACAAATCGTACAAATGAATAACAGTCACCCTTACATTATTTCAAAAAAGATGATGGATTACTATTGGAAGCAACTCATGCAGTAGAACGTGATAATCATGAGTCTTCAAAGATTTTAGCTTCAACTCTCTTCTATTGACCTGTTTAGATATGTTTCTTGAATAGCCATCAGGAACTCTAATAGTCTCTAATACTTCCACAAATTGTTTTTTTCATAGGATTCATCACATTAAAAGCACATGGAAGTTGCCATTTATTTTCATTGATACACACAGGATGTAGTTCTGGTCTGATTCCACAATCCACCAAGTCACGCCGAGATCATAAATCATATTTTTTCTTCCCCTTGACATTTAGAAGAACTGAAAGAAACATTTCACAAATATTATTTTCAATATGAATTACATTAAGAAATTATATAAAAAATTGGTTTACCAATAAGAAAAATCAAAAAAGATACTCCTCTTCCACCAATTGTAACAGGTTTCAGTGGAAACATTCTTTCTCTTTCCAGATTTCATTTGACCCTTCCCTAATGAAAAACTAAAATTTTTCAACTAATTAAGAACATCAGTTCCAGACATACGCTGAGGTGGATCATTGATCTCTATGGTATTATCAAATCTTTGATGATTCATTCAATATGGGTGATACTTTGGCAATAATCGTCGATGTCCCATAAAACTGAAACTACAGCGATGTTTCAGTCTTCTTGGATCGTGTATTCTTCACAAAAAATTGACATGATATTTTTCCCTTCGTGCTCCATCCAGACATCATTGCATAAGCCGGAAAATCATTGATCGTCCACATAAGTGCAGCATGCATCTGAAATATGTCTTTCGAACATGCATCATATGTGCGCACACCCACATCCCAAATAAGTTTCAACTATTTTATTAAAGGTTGCATGTATACATCAATATCAATGTCGGGATCATAAGGACCAGATATGAGTATACTCATGAAAGGGAATGGTTTTTTCATACACAACCATGGAGGAAGATTATAAATGTGTATAAAAACTGGTCACGTGCTATGTGAAGTAAGCATCTTCCAAAACGGATTAAATCTGTCGAATGAAAGACCCAGCCTCACGTTATGCATGTCATCTGCAAAATTAGGATGTCGGTCATGAAATCTCTTCCATGCAAATCCATCTGCAAGATGAACCAACTCATCATTAGTCTTCTTTCACTTAGTATCATGCAATCTCATTTTTATTGATATGTCATTAGATATAAAAAGATTTTGGAGTTTGGGGATCAATGAAAAGTGCCACATTAGTTTCTGTGGAACGCAGGATGGTGTTCCATCAGATTTTGACTTCCAGTGGGATGTGCCACATTTTATACAATCATTTCATTCTGCAGTTTCCTCACATAATAAACTGCAATCTTTCGGGCAAGCAAGAATTTGTTTTCTTGAAAATCCAAGTTCATCAACTAACGTCCATGCCATATAGTGGTTTTAGGGAATATCTGCATCATATTTAAGTAAATCATTCAAGAGGGTAAGAATGTAATAGATTTCTATATTAGAAATCCCATACATAGTTTTCCCATGAAACAATCGGATTAAAAATTCCAACTTTTTCATTTTATCACATTATCGATATACTAGAGTCATGGTAGCATCATTAAATATTTTCACCCTATCAGTATCATCATTTTCACTAGATTCATCATCCGTCCTCATATCGAAGACTTCATGAGTCGAAATCCTTTCCTTTTCATGATGACAAATAAACAAAAACCGATCATCTAACAAATTCTCCATTCTAGTCCTTTCATTTCGATCATCACTAATTTGAGATTTCATTTTCTCCCCATTGTGATACAACACAAAGAATTTTTCTTGAAAACCATATTTGGTTATGTGTTATCTGACTTCTTCATGGCTCAACTAAGGTCTACCAACACAATTGGAACATGGGCAGTGTATGCGACCACTATCTGAAGCATTGTGAAATGTAAAATCTATAAAGCTCTCCAAATTGTTTTGAAAATCACTTGAGATTCGATCAGTTTCATAAATACAACTTCTATCCATTCAATAAATTCTATCCATTCTATAAAAAGAATTTATATAAGTCATTTTTTCATAAACAATTCAATAGGATTGAACTTTAATAGAAAATAAATTTGTGTAAACGATAAAGGAAGAAGTTTCTAGTTGACATAGTGAACTATTAAATTAATGTAATGAACAAGTAATCAAAAATTAAATTAAATTTTATTTATATTCATTTGAATTAGGTCTATAAGTGGAACATGCCTCAGGTCACATTATGTGTTATAAGCCACCCAAATCATTCACTCATGTTCAACAACTCATTATTGGCACCTCTATGGCCATACCTTTCATTACCCAATTACTTCCCCAAGTCAAGCACACCCCATGGGTGAATAAATTTTAGGCTTCTACAATAATAGGTTGTTCATGGCTTGTAAAAACATTTAATTTCATAAAGTATAGACAAAGTTGTTTTTATTAATTTTGAGAATAATAATAAAGTATGTCAATGATAACAACATTACTTAATTAAACTTGTGACTTATCTAATATTTTTATGGATGTCCACACATACCAGCATGGCTAGTGAAAAGCACCCCACCCTCATAAAAGTGAGTATTCGAAAAGAAGGACACTTAATATACAACGTACAATAAGAACCATATTTAATTGACCCTAAAGTTATATTAGTACAGTCATCTTGGGGGAAATGCAATATATGATCCTGGTTAACTGATGAATTCAAAATCACGTATTCCATATGTTGGACACTATCTAAGGTAAGAAATCATGTGAGGATGGGTATACATCATTCAATTTCATACATTCTAGGTAGAATGAAGGATTTAATTAATGACTTGAGTTCACTAATTAAATTAGGGTAGGGGATGCATAGGCAGTGTAAACAGAATGGTTAAATAAGGGTAGAGGTTGCATACACTGTGCATGGTGGGGGAGTCTCTCCTAATTTAGAAACTAAAATAAATTCCATCATAGGTATAAATATGAATCATTAGCATCAAAAGAAACTACAAATAAAAAAGGACTAAAAACATCAAACACTTTTTATGTTATCCAACCAAAAATTGATCACTAATGTCCCTATACATTTTCATACTTCTAGAATTTATAGAGAGATTATAGTTAGGAGATTCATCCACCTACACACCCTCCCCACCCCACTCGGACAGACCTACCCCAAACCCACATGGACAACCCAACCCACACCCCCACCCCAACTTGGATAGCCCTACCCCCACCCCACTTGGACAGCCCTACCCCCACCCCACTGGGACACCCCCCCCCCCAACTTGGACAGCCCCCCCCCCCACCCCACATGGACATCCCTACCCCCTCCCCACCAGGACAACCCAGCCCCTACCACCCTACTTGAATAGCCCTACCCCTACCCCACTTGGACACCCCCCCACCGCACTTGGACATCCCTACCCCCACCCCACTTGGACATCCCAACCCCCCACCCCACATGGACAGCCTTATCCCCACGCCACTTCGACAGCCCTACCACCACCCCACTTGGACAACCAATCCCCCCCCCCAACACTTGGATAGCCCTTCATCCACCCCACTTGGAGAACCCAGCCCCCCCCCCCCCCCCCCACCTGGACAACACTACTGTCACCCCACTTAGACAACCCATCCCCACCACCCTACCTAGACAGCCCTCACCCACCCCACCTACACACCCTCCCCACCCGACTTGGACAACCCTACCTAGACGCCCTCCCCCACCCCACCTGCACAGCCTCCCCCACCCCAAATAGCCCTACCCCCACCCCATTTGGACAACCCAGCCCCCTCCCCCACCCTACCTAGACAGCCCCTCCCCCACCCCACTTGGACAGCCCTACCCCCACCCCACACCCACCCCACTTGGTCAGGCCTACCCCCACCCCACTTGGACAACCCACCCACCCCCCCCCCCCCCACCCCACTTGAAAAGCCCTACCCCCACCCCACTTGGACAACCCATCCCCCCCCCCCATTTGGATAGCCCTACGACCACCCCACTTGGAAAACCCAGCTCCACCCCACCTAGACACCCCTACCCCCCACACCCCACTTGGAAACCCCCCCCCCACCCCACCCCACCCCACCTGGACATCCCCCACTGTATTTATGGATAACCAACAAAATCAAGTCCGTAGACCTTAAATTTAAAATAAACCAAGGATAAAATAACTCAGGATCATATTGACCTCTTAAATATCAACCAAAATTATTCTATACAGATAAATCACAACAAAACCTCAACCTAAAATGATATATTGATTATGTTCATAAGGGGATCATAATACACAATACATTGCAGAATAATGGAATGAAAAAATCTAAAATAAATGAAGTCACACCTACCAATTTAGAATGGAAGAACAAAAATTACTTGAATCAAAGATAGATGCCCCGTTAGAAATTAGATTTAGCACCCTCTAGAGAAGGTTGGGAAGTAGGGTTCAAACTATACCATAAAATTATATATTCCTTATTTTCATAAGGTGATCATAATACACACTAGATTGCACCAAAATAGAATGACAAAATCTAACATAAATTAACACACACATACCGATTTAAATGGGAAGAAAAAATCTAAAATAAATGAACTCACACATACCGATTTAAACAGGAAGAAAAAATCATTGGAAACCAGACCTTGTGTTGGGAAGTAGCGTTTGCATCGAGATTTAGAGGCAATCCTTCGAGAGAGTTGAGGTTTAGGGAAACAATTTTGAGAGGGTGCGTCCAGCTCTTAGTTAGGGAAAAAATTTCGAGATCTCTGGACTTGCAGATCGATGATATTTTTGGATTTTCTTTCTTAATGGTTTAAAAAACCGTTGGGAAATTTATGTTATCCCAATGGTTTCAAAAAAACCTTTGGGAAAACCCCTCTTAATATCTACGATACCCAACGGTTTCAGTAAACCGTTGGCAAAAATCTCTTCATTTTCACTACACCCAATGGTTTTAATGAAACCATTGGTAAAAAAAACTAATATATCGATATAGTAACGGTTCTACAGAACCGTTGGTATATAATTTTTTTCCCCAATAGTTTTTGAAACCATTGGGAATATTGCGTTTGTATAGATTTCATTTCTAGTAGTGTCACTTTGTGTCCATAAATAATGTTTCAATCATTTTGAGAAGTTGTATCAGAGTCCGAATGTCTCGATACAATGTCTAATGATTCTTTTATGATTTTTAATTCTCAAATATCATTAGTTTATTATAAAAATGTGATGAGAGACATTATTAAGAATGTGGAGAAGGTGTGTTTGGTACCTTAAATCATATAATTCTATTCCATTTCCATTGTTCACAAATTCATGTTGAAGTGATCATACAACCAAAGTTTTCGGAAGATGAATCTTTGATGAAAAAGTTCATGGGGTAATTTTATCATCTTGAGAGTCACCGGACATATAAATAGTATGAAGGTTGTGAATTTCGATGTTTCTAAAGTATTTCTCAACCAATACATCAGACAATCCATTCCATCAGAAATAGTTTGCTACTGATCCATCGAAGGCATAATAGGACTATTTTATTGATAAAGATCTGTAAAAATAAATGTTGGGATTAATGATTGTGTAAGTGGGAATTATTGGGATCAATAAACTAGAAGAAGATAAACCTGGTGAATACCAACAGTTTAGTCAATCATTCTCATACAACAAAATAAATTTTTTTTGTCTTCAATTGAGTCAAGGAAAAAACTCTGATTTGTTTTCCTTGTGGATCAAGAGTCATCAGATAATACTTGACACCGATCCATCAGAGTGATGTAGAGACTGATTCATCAGATGTACTATGACTCAGATAAATTATATAATGCTAGAATTCATTATACTTGTTATGGTGATTATTTTAAAATTTTAATAAAATTTATAATAATATTAGAAGATATTTCATATATAATTCAAAGGGTGTTTAAGAAAATGATGAATTGTTGTCAAGGGGTACTAGTATCTTTAGAATATTAAACAATGTTTAGGGAAAATGAAATGTATCAAATTTATAATAATTTGAAAACAAGTTTATGGGAGAATGGTTTCGATTTTTTCCAATCTGGTATAGAACATCAGAATGACATTCCTTCAGTCACTAATTTTTCCTTGTAATTAGAACAAAATTATAATGTCAAATGGTATCGCACTGAACAATGGTTAGAGAGTATGAAGTGAGGTAAACCTGTGATGTGTTTCAAAAAGGTTCAATAATAATTGAGAAAATTTAATAATCATTGTAAAAGATAAATATAAATTTAAAATGAATGATAAATTTTAATTCTAGAAATTTTATTGAGCCGAAATATGAATACTGATTCCCACCCATTTATCTCTTAGAAAACCTATAAATAAAAAGAAGTAAATTGTACTTTTTATCTATGAAGAACCATTCAAATTTGGAGTTAGATATAAAGCATTGAAAAATATATAATAATGTTTCTAGAAAGATATTTCCTACAAAACACATTTGAATAGAAGAATCATATTGTATACAAGTAATCATAGGCTATCATAATGGATATAAAATTTATACGCAACATTTGGGGGAGAGTTTAAAGTGTTCATACTTGATTCCAGGTTATTATTTATTCTCTATTTTCTAGACAGAGCTATCTAATGGAGGAATTAGACTAACCCGTTGAACTATGTTTTTTATGATGTGTTAAAGTAATGTTCTTACCAATATATTTCTAATAAATTTATGGGATTTGTTTTGTATATATTCATGTGGAATTTGACATGGCAGAACCATAACTTATTCTGAACCAACTATTGAAGGGTTCATTACATGTTACGCAAAACAGTTTACATTATTCATTCTATAAGATGCACATTCACTTTTTAATTGATCATAGTGCTACACAAGTGTAAGGGTATATCCTATTTTTTGTATCCTCGTGAAAAAATTATATTCTAGTGGCTTGTTTGATATTGGAATATTTTTAAAACATTCCATGGATGTTGCTACACTTATTGGGTAGTGAAACTTGTAAATAATTTAGTTAATGTGGATGTGTGGTTTTTTTCTATTTATAAAAGTGATAAATATTTAAAAGTATGTGAAGTTTTTTTCAAAATAATGGACCAATAAAATAAAAATACATCGCGGATTTACCACTACCACTCTTAGTGATATGTTGATCCTAGATGGGAATTATTAAGTAGAATCGGAGTGGGGTTCCTTCATTTACTCTTTATTGAATTTTGTTAAATATAATTTCTTATGGAGAATATGAATTCTTTAAATAATAAGGGGATTTTGGTTTTCTATTGAAATAACTATCATATCTGGAAAGAATGAATGTTTCCTTATCTTATATTCCCAAGGTATGATTTTTTAAAATTAACTACAAATTTATTACTTTCTATTGATAAAATGGTTCCTATTATAATTGTAGATAAGAAGAATCCATATAATGATGTAATATCTAATAATGAATTAATATCATCACTTACTCAAAGTAAGTTTCTAATAGTGAAGGGTGGTCCCACTACTAATGGTTTGTGTGAGATTGTAAGAATCATTTATGTTTAAAATAAGAAGGTTAAGAATGAAAAGATTCTGATCTATGGGCTTAATTATGAAGTTATGAAAATTAGTGAGTGTGAATATCTTGGTGACTTCTTACTAGGGTGAATGATATTGTTACCACTATAAGATGTAGTGTGAGAAGTTATAAAAATCAATTATTATGGAAAATATTTTTAGAATGACTCCTAATCTGTTTAATGATAATGATTCATATTTGGAATATAGAGATACTGAAAATCTTTCTTTATATTGCTATCATATTACTCTCAGTACTTATGAAATGAGATGGGAGAAAGTAATGAAAGCAAAAAAATAAAATTTGATCAAGAAATTACCATTAAGGATAACAAGAATGAAATGTCTATGAAAATTCATGAAGAAGAATAAGGTGATGATTTTGAATCTAAAAATGAGGTATGTAATAATCATTATTGTTTTTTATCCTTATTTTATGAAAATGTGATAATAGGTAAAAAAAGGGAAACATTCATTGAAATGTTTTGACTGTGGAGATGTTGTGTACTTTGATACAAATTTTCCATGAAGAAATAATGATTGAGATAATGATGAAGATGATATAATTTCATTTATATATTGGAATAAACAATGGTATAAGTGGAAAAACATATTCTAACGGAATAGATAAATAGGTATCCAAATCCAAAAGGAGAATCTTTTTGTCTAATGATTCTAAATCGGAGGACAGTGAATATACAGCTGAAAATTTTACTAATGTTTCAAGAGAATTTACATTCATGACAATTTATAATCATGAAAAATTTAGAAGTAGAAGTTATAAAGATGAAGAGACAAAGTAAAAAATTCCATCTAAAGAGATAACTGAAAGAATTTCATAGAATGATTGTTACAATTGATGGAGATATCCAGATGATAAAAAAGAAAACAACCAATAATATCTTCTTTAAGATAAATCTATGATACTTAAAGATATTGATTATTTTAATAAGTATCTTGAGGAGGAAAATATTTGGAATTAAATTCTTTATGTAAAGATGAAGGGAATGGAAGAAGTGCTGGAACATGTTCCACAAAAACATTCTTAAGCTAAGAACAATGTTACAGATTCATAATATAAATATATATGAGGTTGGTCAACATTATATAAATGGAGAACTTGATAATGTTTAAAAATATTTACTGTAAATGTTTTAAAATAATGTTTAAGTTTATCCAAAAAATAATAAATCCTCTAAATTTCGTATATAGAAAAAATAGACAAAGGCGAGAATTCAGATGTTTCTAAAAGTTTTGACCCCAAAAATGTTTCTACTACTTCTAGTTATGAAATTATTGTAATGAGAGCTAATTTGTAGAATTATATTCATGGTTATAACTTAATTTTTGGTAATTAAAATTTTTTTGATTAAAAATATAAAAAGGTTTCTGAGAAACATGTTCACAATTACGAAGTGTTTGGATGTTATTGGGGAAAGTATTATTTTTATGGCTTCTACTGGTATTATGGTGGATTTAGGAATATGAAAAATATTACTTCGACCAGTCAAAAACATTTGAACTACTCCCTAAACTATAGACAGAAATTTTTTACAGAGTCAATGCTTTCAAAGGAAGAAATCTTAGAAGAATGTTTTGAAGAAAAATGGTAAGGATGCTCTAAAAGTTGAAAATATATTCCAAAATTTGGAAACAATTTTTAAAATTTGTGAACGACCTTGAAATATTCAAAAAGGATGTTTTGTTGTGTTACTGGTATGACAAAAAGTTTATAAAATTTCTGAGAAGATGGAGGAGAATAAATATATAGGAAAATAAAAATATATTTTTATAGAAACACCTCTATAATATATAAAAGGAGAATGACCATAGACCGTGGATAGTGGGGTTTCTTTATATATTACAGAAGACATAAAAACATTTAACAATTTGAATGACTTCAAGGAAGAAAAATGATATTTTTTAATGATGATTCCCTTAGAATAAAAATTATTTTATCCACTATTTTTAGGGAATTAAATTTTAAAACAAAGGTCTCTTTTTTGTTGAAGGGTTAAAACACATCCTTTTAATTATCTCAAAACATTGTGATGGGGGTAATAAATTTGTTTTAGAAAAGCATATTTGTTTTTTAAAATAGAGTGAGATGGAAAAGTTGTTACAAGAGGCCGATACATAAAAGGAAACATGTATCAGGGGTGTGAAGTGAACAACCCATGTTTCTTAAGAAATATAGAAGAAAATTAGTAATTTCATAAAATATTGGGACATATTTGTTAGTGAAACATGATAAATTTATCAAATAAAGGCAATATCTAGGGTATTCATAATATTTCAAGCAGAAGATATTGTTGTTTCACTATTAAAAAAAGGAATATTAAAAAGTCATTGCATAATAAGGTGGGTATTTATTTCACTCGACCCATGGAACTTATTCATTCAGATATCTATGGGCCAATGAGATACAAATCAGAGATAAGTACGTAAATACATCTATTTATGTTTTTAATCTCATTACTTGTGTTATGTATTTGAAACATAATTCATATGCTCTAAATTTTTTTGAATGTTTCAATATAAAAGCTATGAATAAATATGGATATTCTATATATTTGTTATGAACTCATTATAATGGTGAGTACAAGAATATATATTTTAGAAGTTATATTGAAAAGAATTAAATTTGAAATGATTTTTGTTCACTATACAAACCTCAATAAAATGTGGTTTTTGTACTAATGAATAGAAGTTTTCTTGCAATGATAAAAATTGTGTTACATGAATAGGGTATTTCCCACTAATTTTAGAGGTATGATATGATCACAAATTATTATATTCTAAACTGAAGTATATACGGGACTAGTTTTGATTTAACTCCTAATGAATTTTTTTTGAAAAAATTCCAATTTTAAATCACTAAAGAGTTTTTAGGATTCCCTAAATTATAAATAAAAAATTTGGAAACCATGGAAAGTTTGATCAGAGTGGTTAATACTGAATCTTTCTTGCCTATGCTCATAATGAAAGAGGATATAAATGATTTGATAAATAAAATGGTTGATTATTTTACTCTGTTTATGTCAATGTTATTGAAAAATATATGGAATATGTTTCACAAACACATACATATGAGGAATATGAGGATAAGAAAAGAATTATTTTAATGATCAGTTATGGTTGAAATCAATTTTGATCCTACACAATAAGAAGAATCATACTCACCTATTTCTAGTGGTGAGGAATAATTTTGAAAATCTCATCCAAGGATGATGACATACGTTTAATATCAAAATATAATTGATGAACAACATAAAGAGGTTAAAATAAGAAAAATATCAAAATTTATTACATAAAATTATTTATATTCAAAAGTTGAGCTGAGAGTTGTGAAAAAATATTTTCAGCATCCAGAATTGATTGTGTCTATTAATGAATAATGATATCAGATTGGGAAGAATGATACATTCTAAAGTATACCAAAGAAAAATGAAAAAAAATTATTGGTATAAATATGGTGTTTCAAAAAAAGTTAAATGAATACGGTGAAGTGATAAGAAATAAAGAAAGATTATCATGAAAATGTTATTCACATATTCAATGTATTAGCATTGATGGGACTTTTTCTCTATTGTAAAGGTTAGAAACAATCAAAATATTTATTTCTATAATTTAAGATTAAAGATATCAACTTTTTTATAGGGGTTGAAGTAATTCATTCTAATGGAGAACTTGAATAAAGAGTTTATATTGGAAAACCATGTTGTTTTGTTATTTTAATAGATGAAAGTTATTTCTGAAAATTTAATAAATCCTTGTTTGGCCTAAAGAAAACTTTAATTATGTTGTACATGAAATTGTATACCTTCTTAAGTATGTTTTTCTTTAATAAAGGAAGGGTTGATTGTAATATGTACATCAAATAAAGTTATGATATTTCTCTTATTGTTATTGTTTGGGATGATGTCATTATATTTGATGGGAATGATTAAATAACTTGTGAATGATTTTTTTGGAGAAATAAAAAAGTTTTTTGAGATGTACATGCATAGATAAATGTAATACTTTCATGGGTATCCAAATTTAAAAAAGGAGAAACATATATTTATTTCTCAAAAAAATTATACTAAGGATCTTCTTAAAATGTTTTTTATAGAAAATTTGAAACATATTTATACACCATTTTCAGTGGGATGCATGTTGAAAAAATATGGATAAGGAAATGAAGATCACTATAACATGTTGAAAAGGGTGATGGAAACATTTTCATATATGATTTTCTTAAGGGAATACACTTTTATATTGTTTCCCTATCTACAAGAATCCATATTTCTCCAAAATAATAACATATGTTGGATTAATATGTAATTATTAGTTATATAAAAGGAACAATAAATTTTTGAATAAGGTACAATATCTTAGAAAGTATTTATTTTTTTAGTTATACAGATACTGATTGGGTATGTAGTATTTATGATAGAATATCCCTACCTTTTAGAGTTTTCTTTCTAATGAAAATATGTGTATGTTTTCATACTAAGATACAAAATTCAGTAACTCATTGCATGAATGAAGCATAGTATGTTGCGGCTACTCAAGCCTCAACACAACTTATATTGATGAAGAAGTAGTTAGAGTAGTTACTTGTGGATGTAAAGTTAACCATTCTCTTAAGTTATGATAATCGTAGTGCCATAAACCTTACAGGAAATCCAATATAACATTATTATTAAATAAATAATGACATTAAATATAATTTCATCAAGGATAATGTGGAGAAGAATGGGATCAAGATGGATTATGTTTCTACAACAGAATAAGTTACATAAATTGTAACAAAACTCTTATGTAAGGAATAATTTAACCAATTGGGGTTTAACATGGGTGTTCGTCCTATTTATCTCTAATTTTGGGGTTTGGTTTTTTGTTCCCTCTCTTATCCATTATTTGGATAGTGTTTTCAAGGTGGATAGATGTTTTCAAACTCTATGCATTGATATGGGATAAACCTTTTAAGGATGAATGTACATAGGGGGAGTTTTTTTTAAGCCATAATCTCAGTAAGAATGTTTATGAACTATTCTAATAGTTTTTTTGGAGTGGGTGTAGGAATATTTTTACAAATATGTGAAAAAAATTTTGAATGGTGAAAGGAATTATTCATTTAAAATATGAAGATGTTTTGTATATCACTACATTTTAAAAGAATGGTTTTTCATAATTACTACTATTTCCTACATTGAGTTCACTTATATAGACTATGATGTATTGATAAGAAATCAATTCCTTGAAGATATAAAGGTAAATTATTTATTAACCTTGGTTGATAACAAAATCCAAAGGGGGAGACTGTTGGGATCAATTTGGATGAAATTGGTTTTTATATACTGAAAGAAGTTTTTTATCATTGTTTTGTATTCTATTTTTCTGAAAAGGATATCACATTACTTTGTAGAGTTTTAGTGATCGAATGTTTTTATTGAAAGAGGAAAACATAATCAAAATATATGACTCATTTGTGATAATAATTTTGATTTTTTTTCGGACGAATATTTGTAAAAGAATATGTTATTCAGACTCACATTGTGTTGTGAAAGAATATTATAGTTATTATAGGAAGTTTAATCAGTTTGTTAAGGTATCGAAATAAAATTTGATGGTGCTTTACAGATTTTTAATTTTCAAATGTGAAAAGTTTATAAGAAAATTATTATGCATGACTTTTAAAATAAAGGGGGATAATACGTTTTTGGTACCTTAAGTGAGATGATTCTATGTCATTACTAATGTTATAAAATAGATAAAGAAATCATTATAAATAAAGGATTATTTTGAAAAAAAAACTCTTGAAGAAAAATTGTTCTAGTCTTAATTCATTAATGTGAGAATCACCAGATAAATAAATTGTTTGAAGGTTGGAGTTTTGGAAGTTGATGAAAAAATAATCGGCCGATACCTTGGAAAAGATGGTCTGTCAGACAAGGGGTGAAACCTATTAATAGTGGTAGAACAATATTGATTTATTGAAGCATATTAGTAAGCAGATATTTTGAAACTAATTAATGTATTAGTGGTAATTTTCAGAACTGATTATCCTATTGAAGATCAACCGGATGAAGATCAACTTTGTTATCAACCATTTTATTAATACAAAATAATTTTCAGTTGTTGTCAATTGGGTTAAGGGAATAAGAACATTGATATGTTTTTAATGTGGGTCAAGATTCATTGTACAATACATAATGTTGATCCATAAAGGGGAAGTAGTGATCAATTCATCATACAAAATATGAATCCGATAAATTATTTGATGCTAGAATTCATCAAAAATAGTCAAAGGATGATTTAAACGATTGAATAAAATTAAAGACACTTAGAAGATATTGTATATGTGTTTTCAAATGGTTTTCTGAAGATGATTCTAATGTATTTCAAACAGGTGATGGTATCTTTACAATTTGTAATAATGTTTATGAAAAAATAAAAGAAACAAAAGTCTAATGATGATTCAACCTTGTTTATGGAATAATGATTTAAAATTTATATATTTTTAAGATGGTACAAAGAATCAAAATGATTTTACTTCAGTTATTATTTGTTCTCATCATAATGAAAACATCATCATAATGCAAAATGGTATCAGAAAAAATAATGGTTAGAAAGTTTGAATTGATCTAATATTTTTATAATTTTTGGGAAGGTCTGAGAAGAATATTGAAGAGATAAAAATAATTGAAAGAGTAAAATATGAATTCAAAATGAAAAATAAATTTCAATTCTAGAAATTTTTTTGAGTAGGAATGTTAATGTTGTTTCAAATCTATTCCTCTCCAAGAACACATATAAATAGAATTAATTACATTTAATATATGACTACGAAGTACTATGCATTTGTGTATTGATATATAAAGAACTAAAGAAAAGAGAAGAATGATTTTTGATAATGATTTTTTTAGAAAAAACTTCAGATAGATGAATAATAAGTAAGGATAGTAATTAGAGGTTACTGAATCAGACATATAAATCAGACACATTTTTATGGGGAGCCTTTTATGTGGATCAGAATAGTTTCTAGGGTATTATTTTTAATCAGTTTTCTTGATAGAGCAATTGGAAATATAATTCATATGAATCCAATGAGCTATGTTTTTTATGAATTCCCAAAGTTATGTTATTAATTATTATTGGTATATAAAATTAAGAGTTTTGTTTTGATTCAATCCAAATGGAAATTTTTAAGGAAGCATGGTGATTTGTTTTGAACCAACTAGTGAAGGTTTCCTTATTTTTTACACAAATTTTTTTTCAACATATATGATAGAAGAATCACATAAACTTATATATTGATCATAGTTCTATATATGTTTAAGGGTATATCTTACATTTTCTATCAACACAAATGGATTACTTTAGAGTAAATTGTGTGGTATTTGATTGTTTCCAATCCATTTCAAGGATGTAGATACTCTTTTTGAGTAGTAAAACTTGTAAATAACTGTGGTCATGTGGATGTGTCCTTATTTTTTTAGGTCAAAAATCTTTTATAGGAGTAAAATGTTATTTTAAATGAATGGAAACTTAATAGAAAACAATATCACTGATTCATGTCCTCCCCCTCTTAGTGATACATCTATCAAAGATGGGAATTATTATAGGGGAAAACAAAAAAATCTATCCTCCTAGTTAAGCTGATTCCAGAAGAAGGTAGACCTTCTGGGGCAGTCTTGAGGGCACACATCGAAGGTCTAGGAAGAGAACTCACTTCCTAGATATTCCAAGTGATGATGTTTTTTCTGATGCTTTGGAGGGTTCTGGAATCAATAATGAAATCACCACTCTCCATGGGATGCGGAAGTGCCTCAACAGAGATGGGCTATTCTTAATTGGGTTTATCATGAAAGGGTAGGCTTCTACCTCCCTAGATCCGAGTTGGTGCAATACATAAAGATGTTTGGGGACATGATACACACCTAGGGCACTATGTGTCCCCAATACAATAAGGTGTATGTGTGGCTGGGAATTAAATCATCAACAAATATGTCATCAAGTTATATAGTAGTTCACACAAAACTATAATAGGGTTCTGAGGAGGATTACTAGAGAATAAATTCCTATCAAGACTCTCCCAATGATGTTGGTCCTATGGTTGATCATGTAAATCCTATGATCATGTGTTCCTTGAATGTATCCCATCCTTTATAATTGCTTCATAACTCCCTCTTTAAATTTTCATTAATTGAAAATTATGTAATTTGGGGAGGTTCATGCTGAACCATAGATAAAAGATGAGGGATACTCAAACCTTTATAGGGTGAGAGAGGGGCCTCTCTCCGATGTTGCGGCCATAGGAAGCCAACTGCACGCTGTAGTGGCACCTACAAGTGAGGTGAAAACCACTAAAGAAACACTATATCCAGGGGGACTAACCGTAAATATTTCTGAGCTACTCTCTGGGATATAGCATTCCTGTAAGATCTTTTTTCTTTTTCACTTTTTTCTTTCAGGTTTTTATTTTCATAAGACACACTCGCCTAACCGTTTTCAATAAATGGTAGTTCAAACAAGGTTTGGAGCTCAGCTAGCTATGGTGATGGTCGACCCCTGGGAAAGTATTGGTGGATGAGGTTATGCATTCAATGAATTTTTTTGGAGACTATATAATGGATGATCCCTCCATAGATGTTCAATACGAAGTGGATACTTGATCTGAATCCTTAATGGAGGAGGTGGAAATTATCCTAACAAATGAGATACGCAGGGAGGCTGCAATAAACACACATATCTCAAAAGTACCATCGGTTGTGACTTTTCAAGATTCAGCCTCAATAAAGGTGGTTGAGATCATGAAATAAATAAAGGAGTATGAAGAATCTATAGTGGCTGATAATCCATTATATATTACACCTATGGTAGAAGGGGCTCCTATTATGGGTGAGGGATCTGATGTTGATGCATTTTACTTAGACTTTGGGATCATCTCACATGAGGATCTTCTTGCAAAAAATATTTCTACTGGTTATATTGAGATATCCCCCTTGTATATGAATGGAATACAAAAGGATTTTTAGGATTCCATCTCAAATGTTTCATAAGGGAGTCAAGTCATCTAATTCAAGGTATGGAGGATCATGCATAATTTCATCACTATCACTCCATTAGATGATCTGGAAAAATAGGGGCATCTCCCCACCATTTTCTAGTATCCTAGGTACTAGTGGGGTAGACTATAGGAACCTCCATGAACTATTTTTATTCTTACTCATTGAATGAGAATGTATTGATTTGTAAGAGTTTGATTTAATTTGGAAAAAGATAAAGGATTTGGGTACCGAGGAACTTCAGACAGCTGAAGAATATATTTCTCTCTAGGAGGAGCATGCACACATGCACATAGACATCATCACTACTCAAGAAAAGATCATTGTCTAATATATGGATAAATTGGTGGTAGATAAGGATGTGGTAGTAGAGATAGAATCTCAGGAGAATGAGTTCTAAGATGTGTGGGATCAGGTGTAAATCAGGTCCAAATAAGTTCACCCTGTTGTTGAAGAGGAGGTGGCCAATATGGTAGAGCGGCTGCTGAATCTGGAGGCACTCAATAGATTTTGGCGGAGTTTGAGTTCCCAGGTATTGGGTTTGACCCCTATGTAAATTAATTTTATCCTCAAATAATAGAGAGGCTTTAACCTGTTAATGATCCTCTAAAACAATAGTTGGACTGAATTAAATTTCCTATGTTCGTTAAAAAAATCCTTTTGCTACATCTATAATAATATCAACAAGGAAACCAAAAATATATCCCTATGACCATGTGAGTCATGATCGGTTCTCAAAAATAATGAAAAAACAGAACATTTATAATTTATATTACTATACCAGACAAGGGTTGAACACTCAGGGTCTTAATTCATTTATGGACCTTCAGGAGTATCCTAGATGAAAATATTTTGGATTGACTATGAGATTCTCTACATATCGAACTTCATTCATCAACTTTAGTAGGTTTATGAATGGGGTATCATTAGTGGTGTTGAATTCTACCCAAAAAAATGGGGGAAATCATGAATCAATATGCCCAATATATGAAACACAAAGTAGTGGCATGGAAATATAGGATATTTTTTTACCATATTTGAAACAAAAAATATGTTATAGTTTTTCTAAGGATAGGGATAGAAAAATGAGGATAGACCACTAACCATGTTTGAAATATGAGACCTATCTAAAAATATCATCAGTAGTCTTTCAGGGCATGTGTCCAAGATGGTATGTGACCCACAATGGCTAGGAACCATTGTCGTTATGGGGGATCATTAAAACATGGAGATGGTGGGAAGCCAAATCAAAGAAGAAAAAAAGTATTAGTAAAATATATAGAATGTTCAAATGTATTTTAAGAATTTATTAATTAGAAAAATGAGGAATTGACCACATTGTGTAGCAGTATCAGTCTGAAAAAAGGAAAAACCGGTCATCCAATGGTATCTTCATCATGGATTTAGAGCAGTAGTTGAGGAACACGAGTGATGTTGTATGTGTCCAAAAATAATGGGGGAAAATTCTTATTAGGAGAGGGATTAAAATGTTTCACAGTTTCATGTCATGTAATGAGTTTTATAGACACATAGTTTAATTTTATATGGTGAGGATGATGTATATTACATTTAATATCATATTTTGATAATGTTGTGTCATATTGGTTAACATCTTCTTATTTGTTCATTGATCACACAATTAAGAATTTTTCAACCCTGATGTGTGAATTGATGTGAATAACACCCACCCAACCCATATGGAGAGGCATAAACATGTTACATAATGGGGGTATCCCCAATAACGGATCATGAGGAAAATGGAGCTTAATATTTGGCCCTAAATTTCTCCCAATCTGGTTTATTTAGTGAGCGTGGCTAGGTTTTTTAGGGATTTTATATTGGGTCCTTATTGGCATCGTAACTATTTATTTTTATCCCCTTCTTTTTTTCCAAATCATGATAGTAACTAGATGTGGGGTTCTTGACTATTTCATAAATTTAACTTACATTTTTTCAACCTAAAATATTTGTGTTACTTTTACATTTGGTAGTTTATCATCATACTAGTCAGGCTAAGAAGCTGTAAATAGTTTATGGTCATAATGCTTGGACCAGATAGTTGCAAATAGTTTATGTTCATAATGGTTGGACCATGATTCCTATTTTGTGGTCATGGATATTTGACCATGTAATTTTAATTAGAGTAAGGTCTTAATTATTTGACCTATTCCCCCCTAAGATTATTATGATACTATAGGGTTCAAAATAGATGAAAATAGTGTTCCCAAGAGTCCTTTCACCAAGAAAAAGAATCTTGGTTGGGTCACACATAGTTTTAATGTCATGATTATTAGACAATATGGTTGTATATCTCAATGGGTTGTTTGAAGAATAATGGAGAGGTAACCTAAAATAAATGAAGAACCTAGGATTCCCATCCATATAGAACATCTCTGAGATAACTTCCACAAATTTTAAATTAATAATTATTGTACATAGGCTCCATCTATATGGTCATAGGTTTTAGAGCAATTAAAAATAATTTAGAATCATAATGAGTAGATCTTGGGTTGTGTGACTCAAAGGAATTCGCATGGCATGCATGAGAGTTGACCCTATGTGATTTTTGGGACAATGAGTCCTAGTGCCACATGAATGATTCCCAGGCAACATTCCCAATTTTTAATGTTGTGATTCTTGTATTTAGGATCTTGGTTTATGGTCGTAGAGTTCAAACCAAGGAGTTTCAAATAGTTTAAGGTCATCATGAATAGCCTGTAAGAGGTCATGTCCAAAACGTGTATGCATATCATAGAAGGTATGTTTACCTACATGAAGAGAGGTTTATGGTGGATGACACCGCATGAATCATTCATATGATATACTATATATTGTTTAATGTTATGATTCTTGGAATGCATCTCCTAGTTTAAGTTCATAGAGTTACGAACGAAATAGGGAACCTGTTAATCTCCATGTTAATTGAGGAAAACTCACTCCCAACTCCATATATAGTGTTATCCATTCTTGATGTGATAAACAAGGAGAGGTACAATGCTCTCATTGTTTTTTGAGGTTAACTCAATAGGGGCATAAGTGCCCAAAGAGTCATATGAGGGTAGATCATGACATTGCAGAACCAGATAGTTATAGGGTAATGATTGAAATATTGGGAAAAATTATTTATTGTGTTCAAAACATTGATTCTATTCCCATTTTATTTAAGGATGGCGCGAATAAATACTGTATCAAATATTAACTAAGTTCAGAACATGATATCCATTGTCTATTTTTTTTAAGATTCTTTGAGGTGTGAGCCAGGGAAGGTAGGGATATAGTATTGTCGGGGAAAATTAACTTTATGGATCCTATTCATATTCAGGGGATGGTGATTATCTAAATCAAATAAATTTCAAACCATGAAATTGGAAGTGGGGAATGTCCATAAGGTAATTTTGAGTACCCTAGGAGTTACTCCACAATGCACTCAAATCTTCTGGACTAAAATGTCTTTATCTGTGGATCAAGCCTAGACTGAAAATGGGGAACCTATAAATGAGTCAATGGTATGGAATAACCATGGATAAGAACTCTGGTAATCACTATGTATCCCATGGGAAAGGTAATAAAGCCATGCATAGTTATAGAACTTAGTGTGGTACGTTTTCGATTCCATTTGAGGCGGTGTACTCTATTTTTTGGATATATAATCATCTCATATTGGTAATATGAAGCCTCTTAAGTTCATTTTATGGGGTACAACTGCATATTAGCATCTTTCATTGAGGATTTTAATTCTATTCATACCATATATATCACATGACGTATCACTATTTTATATGGGGTAGCTCTATAGTTTAATATAATGTTCTTGAGATGTTAGGTTTTTTGTCATACCCATCATTTCACATGAGGAATTTTAGTTTTACACAGGGTAATTCTATAGTTCAAATACATGTTATTATGGAAATTGGGTTTTCATTTAAATTTCATATAACTCATACATTGGCTCCTATGATTTTAAAAGTATAGATCTTAAATCATAATAATAGTTTCTATTTTAAATTCATTGATCTTGGACCGAATGGGAATTGGAGTCATTAGGAGGAATGTGTGGCTTGAAAGTGTGACTACAACATGTGAAAGGAGGTTCAAAGATACACTTTTCAACATGAAACATGAAAAAATGTACCCATGTCAATGTTATGATGTTGGGGGAATAATGACCCCATAATGTGTTGAAGAATGGGGGTGGATCCAAGACATGAAATTTGGGCTACACAACATATCCTAGGGGAATATGAATCATGCCTAAGATAATTTTGTAACATGGAATTATAGGAGACCAATGAAGATAGTGGATATCCCCTCGATTGAGGGTATTAAATGATCTCATATTTGTGATATGAGGCATACTAAACTTATATGGGGTAAGGCTATAGTTTGACATATTTTGTCTGGGAAATTTCTTTTGTCATTATTTACTTATCATATGTGGAATCCTAGTTTGATATATGCTAATCCTATAGTTTAATCTCATCTGTTGAGGATATTGGCGTTTTTCATCGCATACATGTCGTATAAGGCATATCGATTGTATATAAGGTAATGTTATAGTTTGATGTCATGTGTTGAGGATATCAGTCAGGGTTATGCATTATGGTTCCCATTATTTTCAATTATATGTGAGGTCATGAGGTCAACTCATCCAGCTAATTGGTCAAATAATATTATTAGGGTCCAACACCTGATGAGGAGGCCCATAATGGTATTTAGGGGTGCTGAAACTATGTGTAATGAGTGTTTTATGGTGAATTCATAGTTGGTCCCAAATAGAGGAGGTCTATAGATCCCTATATATACCATGGTAATGGGAATTAATCCATATATATTTACGGAAATAGGTGGCTGAATTTTATTGAATGAATACATGGGATGAAGAAAACTTTGAAAATGAGAGGTAGACATGCATTACTTAAGGTTATGATGACTTTACTATGATTAGGTACATTGAGGATGTTTAGGTGGTGCTTAATTGATGAAACATGACGTCAAATAGGGGTTAAAATGTCCATACACCACACAAAGAAACACTAGAACCAATTTCACATAGTTTAATGTTATAAGGTTTTGACTCGGGGGATTTAGAAAATAGTTCAATGTCATGGTGTGTTGGCTAGGGGAATTTTTATTGTAAGGTAATTAATGTGTAAGGAAAGAGGTAAAACACAATGTTAAAGTAGGGAAATGAAATCCCACAATCCACATAAATACCTTGAAATAGAGAAAATTAATTTTAAGGTCGTAATGTTATGATTTGTAAGTGGGTCCATGGGGATAAATTTTGATGAATGCAATCTCTCCCCCACAACTGGAGAAGGGTTTATGATGAATTGGTTTATTAGACCAATGATATAAGGTATATGTGTCACAAAATATCCCATGTGATTGTGAATCAAGACACACAAAATTCTAGGAAACAACATGGTAGAAAACTGAAACCGGAGGGGTAGTGTCGTATCAGGCGAGGTCTTTGAAGGATCCCATGACTTCCATGGGGAATCCCATGTTTATGTAATGGAGTGAGGATATAATTTATCATCTTCTTATAAGGAAACTATATTATTTTATTCCCATGACTTGTATGTGTGGAATCCTATGTTTATTTCATAAGTTAAGACTATATTTCAGCTTCATGCACCAGATATTTTGGGGTTTTCCATTTAAACTCATACAACTAAGACTGTGGTTGATACTAGTTAAAGGTCATAGAGATTAGATCATAGGGGTTAAAAATATTTTATGGTCATAATACCAGGACCATGGGGACACTTTTATTTTAGGTTCGTAGAGTTCATACCCTTATTTCTGTATTTTAGGTTCAGATTGTTTTTCCCAATACAAGTAGTTTATGGTCGCAGAGTTTTTACCAATTCTAAATATTTAATGGTCATAATTGCTGAACCATGAGTTTCACACAAAGTGTTGGTTTAGAAAAATAGGATTTGTGGGAGGTTTGATATGTTATCCATCCATGGTGATTAAAGAGATTTCTACATATGAATATAATTTCTGGATAATGTTTGGTACATCACACTTGGGCTCCAGCATCAGTAGTTTTTTACTAGGTATCATTACTGTTATGAGATCCAGTACCATGTCCCCTTGGAGGATGGAGAAGAGTTGAACCTTATTATTGAATGCTCTAAATATCTTATTATTTTCCCTCCATAAGTTATACAATCCCTAAAACCTATCTTACTTGAAGGATTCCAACCCATCTAGTGAGACTTCTTCCTTTTTTTGGTGTCTACAGGTCGTAAACAACTATTCGATGTTTCAGAAACTGATCCTCAATGGGTAATACCTCCAATATTTCATACACCATAGAATATGGTGTCTCCTAGTTGGAGTTTAGTGTTTATTATTATTATCACATAGGTCGTTGGAAAAAATTTTGGGCCAACTATTTTTCTTTGGTCCCTCCATTTTATGAATGATGTTAGATAGGGTCATTTAGAATGCACCATTTTCCAATTTTCATATGCATGGTATAAATAATTATGGTTCTATTAGATATTATACTTCTCATATGTAACACCCCATGATTCCATGGTATTCTTCTTTAATGCAATAGCTTGTGTTGCATGCAATACCGAGTTCGAGCACACAATGATATATTAAACAAGCCATTAAAATAGTGGTTATGATTATTATTAACCACATTTTGAATTTTATATATTCTATATAATTTTAACATGATTTGAAATTTTTTCATAGTCATGATATAGGAACTAATTCAATTTTTTTAATAAAAGAAGTATTTTACAAAATAAATGCATTTCTATCACCTTTTAATGGAGAACCCTTTATAAATCCAATATTTTACACTTTTAAATATTCAATTTGGAAAAATAAACTTCACTTTTAGAGTTGGGACATAATATTTTAGTTATGGAAATTTTTTTGTGTTCTTCTGAAAATATTCATATTTTAATGAATATTGAAAAATACTTCTTTTTAATTCAAAAATTCCTTTTCAACTAATTTATGTATATTGTCAGATTATCCATTTAATTAGTTTTAATGTATAATTATATTATGTTTTAATCATTAAATATAATTTCCTTCATTGGAATTATTTTTTCGGTAAAATTAGACACAAACACATGGAAATATATTCATGGTTTTTACTTTTGAAAAAACTCATCCTCTCGTTTTTCCAACGAGTGAAAATTTTAATTTACTTAGTGAAAATTATATGTTATTAATTTTTTAAAATGGATTCCATATTCTGAATCATTGGGTCCAAATTATGGTCAAATTTTAATTTTATTTGGTTGTATATTTTTAATTGTAACTTTAGTAAAAAAATTATTACCACAGTTAAGAGTAAATCAGGTAATTAATGATGAAGAAATATTATAAAAATAAACTAAAACCTGTATAAATCCAATTAGATGATTAAATTATACCCTTAACAACTATTTTTGTAAATTTAATCATTTAATGGGCCCTTTTCCATTAATATGACATGAATATTATTAAAATTAATGAATGTTACAAAATGGAAAGCTCTGATTTCTTATAAGTATAATAATTTTAATATAGAGATATATAGGAGATAACATAGATTATAAATTGTCTCTAAAAGTGTAAATGACTAAATTACTAATAAAATTTCTTTATAATTTTTATAGATTAAATAAATACCATTAATGATGACACAATAGTGAAGTTGAAATGATTGTTTTTAAAAAAATATAAAATATGTGATATTAAAAATATTTAAATAAATATAATTTGAGACAATTATCGATATAAATTATTTTTTTAGATAAAGAGGACATGTTATTGACGTATTTTAATTATTTTTTTTAAGTTATCATGTTGTTTTGTTATTTTTAAAAATAAAAATAATAAAGAGTATCAAGATTGACATAAATGATACTTTAAAATAAATAATATTTTCTTAAATGTTATAAAATTCCCCAAAATCCAAATTTCCTCAAAATAACTTTAATAGTGTTATATAATTCATTAATTATCCAATTATGGATATATTTAAATTTTATAATAATTACACTAACCCTATAGTGTAAAAATGCAAGTTGTCACGGTAAAGGATAAATTATTTAATTAATGGTTTGTGCCAAAATATAAGGTTTATTTTATGAACTAAACTTGTTTAAAATTCCTTTTATTATGATATTTATACCCATACCCATATTAACCTTGAATAAACTCAATTTGGATCCATTTTTAATTAATAGTTAATTTATATTAATTTAATAGTTTAAGAGATTCTTAAAGTTCCCCTCCTCACTCTTATAAAATTGAACTTCTCATTATCTTTAATTAACACCTATAATGCATTGTGAATAGTACAAACCCTACCCATTTCCTCTCCCAAATTCCCCTAATTCATAATATAGGCTATTAATTTGGTATAAAGCCATTCTATGGAGTCATATTGTGAAAATAAAAAGTAGATACCTAAAAAGGTAATTGTTTTATCACCTCTTTCAATGTTCTTTTCTTCTTGTACATACTCTTTATATGTTTTTTCCATTAAAAATTAATAACTCAAGCATCATCCATAGAGAGATATTTTTATAATCATGGTAAAACCATATTCCTCATTTTATCCATCATACAAATAATAATATCTCTATTTGTACGTACGTACGTCTTACCATCTCCACACCATGGTGTAATTTATTATTCAACGCTAAAATATTTGGGTGGATATAATGATGAGTATAATGGATATAAATAATGAATATAACATCATTATGTTATTTATAATTAATATAAAATCCAATTCTATACCATTTAACTATCAAGGGAATTATACCATCTCATGTGCATACATATGGCCTTCCGTCTCCATGAGGCGGTTAGATTCATTCTCCATGTAAACCATTAAAAATGTTTATAAAATTTATATGATGAGTATGAATAATAATTATGAGCTTTATATAAATAATTATAAGAATTAAATAAATACTATTTATAAAAAACATTGCTTACACAACAAAACATTAATAGGAAAATGATGCAGTAAACAACCAAAACAATGGTAATACTGAAATATTATTAAGAAAATAAAATAATAGGATCATATATGATATCAAAAATATGAATATGGTCCTTCAATAATTTAATAACAAGATTTAACCATTATAAATGTGGTTAAAACACCCATAACTAAAGGAAATTACTTGGTAATGGTTACTTTAGCAATATCATTATTATCCGAGACAATTTATATGTAAGTATTTACTGGGAAATATTTATCATCCATTTACATGTTTCATAAAAATACATTTCGAAATATTTTCACTATTTCTCATAAAATTTTTAATGTCATTTTAAACTATATTTTACTTTTTATAAAACATTTTCAACGAAAACTCTCTTTGTTGTTTTCCAAAGAAGGTACTTTGTGACCTTTTTGATAAATTAAGGAAATAATGTTTTTTTAACTTATACGATGTGAGTAATTTTCCCACTGTTATGTCGACATAACATTTTTTAAGATTCATTTACAATATTAAAAGGTTATTTTCAAAATAAATGTTTTCATTTAAATTTTACGTCTATTAAAATATTTAAAATTAAAAAAAGTATATTCCTCTCAATGAATTTTAATGATTTTTTCGGCTTATTTTCATCTATGTCAACATAATTTTTTGGATTTTATGCTTAATTGAGGTTTATTTATTGAAAGTGTTATGATATTTTTGATGGTGGATGTGCTATTTGGATACCATTCATGGTTATGGCTAATGTTTTAAAATTTCATATGTTACTTTTAATACGAATGTTTATGTTATGTTTTTCCAATATCATGAGAGGAATGAATTATACTTACTAAGTGATTCATGGGGCCAAATATATCCTCTAAATGAATTGGTATGTTTCATGAAAAAATAGATATGGTTTTTTCTGAGGCCTTACCCATTTATTAGATTCTTGGCATGAACCCTTAAAATTATTTGATTCCTAGCACGAAGCCTTAACAATATTAGATTCATGGAATGAATCTGAAAAGGAATGTTTCAAATGTCACCATTATGAATTTCTTCGTTATGGGATTAGTTATTGATATTAAATGTCATTATTATACTAGTATAATTTCCATATAAATGTTTAAATTTCATTATTTTATTTATTCATTCTATATTATACTATGAATTATGTTTAAAAGTCTTGTATTTCAGTTTTATACCTTGACTCAAAAGTTTATTCTTATTTATGAAATTCTATGTTGTATTGATTAATGTTACTGAGTCTCTGAGCACACCCATTTATTATGTTTTATTTTCCCCAGATTCCAAGAAGTGTTTTATGATTGATATGTAGGGATATTATATGAGAATAATAGTGTTCACAAAGAATCAACTTTGCTTATTATTATGTTTTTATTTGTATTATAAATATCATATATGTAATATATTTTACAAGACTGTTAAACAGATTGCTCATTTGGGATTTAACTCCTTGTAATCATGCCAATGTATTGAAATAATTCACTGGATTTGAGCTTCTGGGGTTGGGTCATTACCTTTTGTATCAAAGTAATATTTGAAACAACCATAAAAATTAGATTTTGAAAACATGGATTAGAAAACATAACCCTATGATTTCCTTTTAGGTTAAGTATACGTAAAGGATACAATCCATTATATTTGGTAATGGATAACATAGGTTAATCATAAGGACTTATGTATTGAGAATAAGTTGACATCATTTAGAGATACTATAAATGATTATTCATGATTGTATCACTATGATTATTGTTTTTCACTTTGTATCTGAGTTTTGATCAGTAGTTAGAATCAATAGGGTTATAAAATAAATGGTTATACATCTAATAATGAGGAGGAAAAAAATTAAAAATGATCTGAAGGGGGTATTAAGGAATAAGTTGTTGAATAATAGATAATTGTTTAAGATTGAAGTGGAATGATTGAGGTTATTATTTATTTCGATTCAAGACTTATTACATCAATGGTTCTATGGTAATATGATTCGTGAGATATATAAGGATTGTTCATGTAGTGAATATTCATCAAGTATTTGGAAGAAAGAATTATTTCATTAATTTTTTTAGGTTATAAATTTATTTCTCAATAAGATCTACATTAAATTGTTTGGGGAATCCTATGTTATGATTCCTTTTTGAAATTTAGCGACCATTCTAGACTGTGATTTTGAACAAGAGTATTTTGGAAAAGACATCAGGTTATAATGAAGTAATTTTAACATTGGATATTATTTTTTGAGGTTAAAGTATGATTTATTGGATACTTTGGGCTAACCATCTTGGTTTTAGTAAATATTTAGAGGATTAAAGAAATACAGGTGGGCCTTAGGATTTTCTTCATCCAAGAAAATTACATTGTGAACATTCATTTACAGGATTAAGGGATAAAGTGAAAAAATATTGATGCACAACCAAAGAATTAGATTATTCCTATGACATAGAAAGGAATAAATTAAGTACTTATCTGAATAATAAAATAATTCTTCAACTCTATGAAATGAATATTCAAACTAAAAATGTTGTCCTAGTACTTTCCCTGATGAATCAAATAGTCATTTAGATCGTCACCGGTTTCTAGCTTTTTGATTTTCAAATTTTCCATCATCATATTCACAATCACTCTCTATCAGAACATGATGTTTATATTTTTATTTCATGTCCATGTTTTCTTACATGGAACCCCATTATGTGTTATCTCAAGTGACATTCATACTTCCCTATCTTAATTTTTAAGTGAAGGTATCATTAATCATTTTATGATATTGGATTTAAATAAAGATATATTGAATATTAAAACCCCTGATATTTTATCCTTATTTCTAATTGCGAGGATGAAATTTATTGAAGGATGGTATAATTTAAGACCACAAGATTTCACGGTATGCTTTTTTAATTCAATAGCTTTTTTGCACGCAATACCGAGCTTGAGCGCACCAAGATCTATTAAGCTAGATATTTAAATTGTGTTAATGAATATTAATATAAATTTTTTTAATTTTATATATTTCATACAATTTTAACATTCAACTTATGTATTTATTAGACATGATATAAGAACAAATTCAATTTTTCGAATAAAATAAATAGTTTTCAAAAAAATACAGTTTTATCACCATTTAATGAAGAACCCTTTTTAAATTCAATATTTGATACTTTTATATATTAAATTTAAAAAAATAAACTTCATATATAGAATAGGGACATAAAAATTTAGTTTAATTTTTTTTTGTTTTTCTGATAACTTCCATATTTTAATGAATAATGAATAATAAAGCATTTTAATTCTAAACATATTTTTCAACTAATTTATTTATATTGATAGATTCTAATTTTAATTGGTTTTAAAGAAAAATTATTTTATGTTTTTAAAATTTAATATAATTTATGTCTTTGTAATTTTTTTCACATTAAAATTGGATATAAACACTTGTCAATCTTTTGAGGGTTTTTACTTTTGAAAAAACCGTCTTATCATTTTTTCAGTAGGGATTAATCGTAATTTAATTACTAAACATTATGTTATTTAAATTTTGAAAATTGGATTCAATAGTTGTAATCAGTGGGTAAAAATTAATTTTATATGTTACTTTTAATTTTCCTTTCTGTATATTATTTGTAACATTATCAATTTTTTTATTACAATAGTTAAGGGTAAATTTGGTAATTAAAGCTAAAAACAATATTATAAAATTACCCTAACACCTATAAAAATCCAATTAGATGACGAAATTTGACCCTTATAACCTTTTTTTCAAAATTGAATCATTTAATGGACCTGTTTTCCATGAATATGACATAAATGTAACTAAAATTAATGAATGCGAAAAAATTTCATCCTCTCATTTATGATAAGTGTAGTAATTTTAAAATAGAAATATCCTAGAGATAACATAGATTATAAATATTATATGGAAATATAATATAATTAACTACTTCAAAGATATTTTTTAATAATTTTTATATATTATATAAATACCATTAATGATGGCACAATACTGAAGCAGAAATTATTTTATTACTAAAAATATCAAATAATTGATATTAAAAATATAAAAAAATTATTATTTTAATCAATTAATGACCTAAAATAATTTTATATATAAAAAAGATATCTTAGTGACATTTTTGAATTATTTTTTTGAAGTTATCATATTGTTTTGATATTTTTAAAAATGAAAATAATAAATAATATCAATGACATAAATGATACTTTAAAATAAATAACATTTTATTAAATGTTATAAAATGCATAAAAATATAAGGTACATAAAAATAACTTTAATAGTGTTAAATATGTTATAAATGATCTAATTAGGTTTCCGTTGGATATTTTTTGTAAATATATTAACCCTATATTGTAAAAAAGACAATTTTTCACAGTAAAGTATAATTTATTTAACTTGGGGTTAAAGCCAAAAGATAATGTTTCTTTTATGACCTAAACATGTTTAAAATTAATTTGTTTAAGATATTTAGACTGATTAAGAGAGCATCCTCAAGTAAACTCACTTTGGATCTATTTTTAATTAAAATTTAATTTATATTAATTTAATATTTTAAGCATTTCTTAAAGTTCCCTCACATCTCTTATAAAAGGTCACTTCTCCTTCTCTTTAAATCATGCCTCAAATTCCCTTTGTCTCAGCCTAAACTGGCCAATTTTCTCTCCCAAATTACCTCAATACATCCCATTGTCCATAATTTGGGCATAAATCTATCCTATGGAGTCCTTTTGTTAAAATCAA
The DNA here is from genome assembly GCA_963277665.1 of Viscum album. Classification (NCBI taxonomy): domain Eukaryota; kingdom Viridiplantae; phylum Streptophyta; class Magnoliopsida; order Santalales; family Viscaceae; genus Viscum; species Viscum album. The sequence continues at coordinate 677,911,824 of OY728123.1, forward strand.
AATGAGATACCTGAAATGGAAGTAATTGGTTTATCACCTCTTTTAAAGTTATTTTCTTCTTCTACATCCAATTTATATGTTTTTTCCACAACAAAATATTAACTCCAGTATCATACATATAATAATATGTTGTTATATTCATGCTACAAGCATATCACTCATTTTATCCAACATAAGAATAATAATATCACATGTGTCCGAACATACAGTTTAGCATCTCCAAGATATGGTGTAATTTTTCATTCAGCACTAATTTATTTAGATGTGTATAATGATGAGTATATTGGATATAAATAATTAATATGACATTATAATTATTATTTATAATTAATATACCATCAAATTCCATATAATTTAATTATCATGGGAATTATATCATCCCTCGTGCGGATATATGGTCGACCGTCTCCACAACACGGTGAGATTCATTCTCCATGTTAACCATTCAAAAATGATTATAAAATTTATATGATGAGTAAAAATAATAATTATGAATGTTATAATATTTATTATATGAATAATATATATCATATTCATAATGAACATGACTTACATAACAAAACATGCATAGGAAAATGATGCAGTTATTACCCGAAACAGAAGTAATATAGATATATTATTAACAAAATGATATAATAGAACCATATATGATATCATAAATATATATATGGTCCTATTATAATTTAATAACATTATTTCACCATTATACTGTAGTTTAACAGACACTAAACTAATGAAATGTATAATTTAATGGTTAATTCTATAATGTTATTATTATCCGACATTGTTTATGCGTAAGTCTTTTTTGGGACATATTTATCTTCCATATCCATGTTTTGTAAAAATACATTTCAAAATATTTTCCCTATTTCTATAGAATTTTTTAAATTTTTTTATACCCATATATTAGTTTTTATAATAATTTTTTGAATGAAATATTTCTGTCATTTTCCAAACAAGGTACTTTGTGGCCATTTTGAAAAATTAAGGAATGTTTTTTATCTTATACGACATGAACGAATCATTCCACCATCCTTTGGCCTTAACATTTTGAATAATACTTTAAAATATTACATGGATACTTTCCAAAAAAATGTTTTATTTTATAATTTCATGTCTTTTAAAACATTTCAAAGTAAAAAAGGTATATCCCTCTCAAGGAATTTTATTTATTTTCTCATATTATTTTAATTTATATGAAGATCCTTCATTGGACTTTATGCATAATTCAAGTTGATTTATTTATTGTTTTATGATATGTTTGATGGTGGATGCGATATTTTGATACCATTCATAGTTTATGGTAAAATTATTATCATTTCATATGCTAGTTTTAATGAAAATTATTATTTTATGTTTTACCCCTTTCATAAGAAGAATTAATTTCACTTAGTAAGTGACTGGCGGGGCCCTTTATATCCCCTCTATGCATCGGTGGGTTTAATGAAACAAAAATAGATATGGTTTTGGCCGAGGACTTACCCATTTATTATATTATTTTCACAACCCCTTAAATGTTTTAGATTCTTACCATGAAGACTTGACAAAATTAGATTCCTAGCATAAAGCCTAGCTGGTATGTTTCAAGTGTCCAGCATTATGCATTTCCACATTATTATATTAGTTATTGATATTATATATCATTATACAACTACTAAAATATCCATGTGAATGTTTAAAAGGAATTATTTGATTTATTATTTCCATATTGTAGAGAGGGCTTTGTTTGAAAGGCTTCTGTTTTAGTTTTAAACCTATCCTCAAAATTTTATACTTATTTATGAATGCCTATGGTGAATTGTTTAAACTTTATAAGCATTTGTAATGACCACTTTATTATGTTTTATTTTCTAAGGATTCCAAGAAGTGTTTTATGATTGATATATACTGTTAATTTTATAGAATAATGGTGTTCAAAATGAATCATATTAAATGTATATTAGGTTTTGATTTGTAATATAAAGATATTGTAAGTAATCTATTTTCCAAGACCGCTAAAATGATTGATCCTTCTAGATTTTAATCCTTGTAATGAAACCAATGTATTAAAATAAATCATTGGGTTCATGCTTCTGGGGTTGGTTCATTATAGTTGGTATCAAAGTATGTTTAGTAACAAACATGGAAGTTAGATTTAGAAAACATATATTCGAAAACATAACCCTATGACTGAATTTGAGGATAATTATAAGTATATGATATAATCATTTATATTTGGTAATGGATAACCTAGGTTAATCATATAGGCATATAGATTGAGAATAATATGACATCATTAACATGGATTATAAAACATAACCCTATGACTGACTTTGAAGATAATTCTAAGTACAGGATATAATCCATTAGATTTCTTAATGGATAACATAGTTCAATCCTATGTACTTATATATTGAGAAGAATATTACATAATTTATAGATCCTATAAATTATTCTTCATGGATTTATCACTATGATTGGGTTTTCTCACTTTGTTCTTTGTGTTTTGTTTAGTGGTTAGAATCAATAACATCATAAAAGAAATGGTCATATTGCAGAAAAAAATCTGGATAAAAATGAAAAATGAGATGAAATAGGTATTAAGGAACAATATGTTGAAGCATGGATAATGGTTTAAGAGTGAAGTGGAATGAGGAATGTTATAATTTATTTTAATTCATGAATTATTACAGCAATGGATCTATGGATGTAAGATTCATGAGATATATAAGGATTTTATTGTAGTACATCCTCATCAAGTATTTGGAAGCATGAATTATTTTATTCACGTTTTGAGGTTATAAAGGTATTTATTAATAAGAGATAAATTACATTTTTTGGGTGAATCTGAGGTTATGATATATTTTAAAATTTAGAGACTTTTTTAGATTGTGGTTTTGGAAAGGAGTTTTTTGGAAATGAATTAACGATGACATGGAGAAATTTGAACATTGGATATTATTTTTTAAAGTTAATCTATGATTTATTGGATACTTTGGGGTAACCTTCTTAGGTTTAGTAAAAATTTATAGGATAAAGGAAATACTTTTAGGCCATGTGATTTTCTTCTGGTGTGAAAAGTTCAATTTGAACATTCATTTATATGTTTGAGGTCTAAAGTGAATATAGATCGAAGCATAACCAAAGGATGATATTTTTCTTTTAAAATGTAATAAAATCTAATTAAGTGTTCATATAAATAGTAAAAAAATTATTCAACTCTAGGGAAAGAATCTTGAAACCAAAAATTTTATCCTGTTACTTTATCCGATGAATCAAATGGTCCCTTAGATCATCACTGATTTCTAGCTTTTTTATTTCTATCTTTTTCCTCATCATGTTCCCTATATCTCTACATCCGAACATAATGGTTAGATATTTATTTCATTTTCCATTTTTTCCTACATGGAAACCTAGAATGTGTTATCTTCGGTGACATTTAAACATCTTTATATTTATTTTAAATTAGAGGTCTCATTAATCATTTTATGATGGGGGATTTGAATTAATATATATTAAAAATTCAACCCCCTAATTTTTTATACCGAGTTCAAATTTCGAGGATTAAATTTATTTAAATAGGGGAGAACGCAACACCCCACAATTCCTTGGTATTCTTCTTTAATTCAATAGCATGTGTTGCACACAATATCAAGTTCGAGCACACCATTTTCTATTACACTAGTCATTTAAATAGTTTTTATGAATATTATTAACCAAATTTTATTTTTTATATATTCCATATAATTTTATCATTCTTATTATGTGCTTTTTAGAATTCATATAAGAACAAATTCAATTTTTCAAATAAAAGAAGTACTCTTTAAAAAAAATATAGTTTTACAACCTTATAATAGTAAACCCTATTTAAATACAAAATTTAAAAATATTATATATTAAATTTGAAAAAAATAAAATTATTAAATATAATAGATACATAATAATATAGTCTCATTTTTTTATTTTTTAAATAACTTTCATATTTTAATGAATAGTGAAAAATACTGAAATTGAATTTAAAACTATTTTTTCATAAAATTTATTTATATGGATAGATTATAAATTAATTTGTTTTAAATTATAATTATATTATGTATTTATAATTTAATATAATTTATTTCTTTGGAATTATTTTCAAACAAAAATTTGATATAAACACAAGCTAATCTTTTTATTTTTATTTTTACTTTTGAAAAACTTGTCTTCTCATTCTGTCATCAGGGATTAATATTAATTAAATTTATCAAAATTATGTTTTTTGAATTTTGAAAAATTGATTCCATATAGTTAATAAATGGGTCCAAATTATGTTAATATGTTACATTTATTTGTTTCAAATACTATGAATTGTATCCTTAATAAGTGTCTTCATTACCGCGGTTAAGGGTAAATCGGTTAATTAAATGTAAAATTATTATTATAAAATTACCCTAAAACCTTTATAAATCCTATTGGATGACTAAATTAGACCCTTATAAACTATTTTTTAAATTTAATCATTTAATGTACCCTTGTACATGAATATGACATGAATATTATTAAAATTAATGAATGTGAAAAAATATCACACTCTAGTTTATTATAAATATAATAACTTTAATATATAGATCGTTAGGAGATTACATCTATAATAAATATTATTAGGAAAGATAAAAAAAATAAATACCACATATAAATTTTTTTTATTTTTTTTTGAGATTAAATAAATACTAATAATGATTACACAATAGTGAAGGAGAAATCATTTTATTAAAAAATCATTCAAATAATTGATATTAAAAATATTATAATAAATATAATTTTACTTAATTATCGAAATCCATGAATTTTAAATAAAATCAATACATTTTAGTGTCATAATAGAATTATTTTTTCTAATTTATCGTATTTTTTTAATATTTTTTAAAATCCAAATAATAAAGAGAATCATATTTGAAATATAATATACTTTAAATTAAATAATTTTTTATTAAATGTTATGAAATTAATAAAAATATAAGGTTCCGAAAAATAACATTAATAATGTTATATATGTGATCAATTATAAAATTATGGGTTTTTTGGAATTTCATAGTAAGTATATAAACCCTATAGTGTAAAAAAGTCGTGTTTTCATGGTAAAGGATAAATTATTTAACTAAGTGTTAAAGCCAAAAGATAACGTAACATTTATGATCTAAAAATATATAAAATTCATTTTTTTATGATATTTCGACACATCCTCATCTTATCCTAGAATAAAATCACTTTTTAACACTTTTTAATTTAAAATTAATTTATATTAATTTAATATTTATAGAGTTTTATAAAAGTTCTCCCCCTCTCTTATAAAAGGGAACATTTTTTCTCCTTAATTCACACCACTAAATCTATTTAGATCGAGCTATACCAAAAAAGTTCCCAAAATAACATCCCTAAATACATCTGATAGGCCATAATTTTGGGAATAAATTCTTCCTAAGGAGTCTTTTTGTGAATGTTAAAAAGAGATACCTGAAAAGGAGGTAATTCTTTTATCACCTCTTTCAAAGTTTTTTTCATCTTATACATCATATTTCTATGTTGTTTACATACCAAATTAATAAATATATTATCATCCATATACTAAAATGTTATTATAATCATGGGATAACCATATTCATCATTTTATAGATCATACAAATAACAATATCACCACGCGTGTGTACATACAGCTTTCCTTCTCCACGATGTGGTGTAATATGTTATTCAAAACTACTTAATTTGGATGGGTATAATTTTGATTATATTGGATATAAATAATAAATTTAACTTGATAAATATTTTGTATAATTAATATACCATTCAATTCCATACTAGTTTACCATCATGGGAATGATACCATCCCTTGTGCGTTCTTACAGCCTACCGTCTCGACGATGCGGTAAGATTCATTATCCATATTAACCAATAAAAACTGATTATAAGATATTAAAGCACCCTCATGTAAAGGAAGGTAAAAGGAAAGGGCTAATTTTTCAATCTCATTATTATTTGAGATTATTTATGCGTATATAGGAAATATTTGTCACCAATTTTCCTGTATCATAAAAATACATTTCAAAATATTTTTACTATTTATCTAAAATTGTTTGAATTCATTTATACCCATGTTTTACTTTTTATAAAAAAATTTGAAAGGAATCTTTCTATCATTTTCCAAAATAGGAACATTGTGATCTTTCCAAAAAATTATAGAAAGAATGTTTTTTAAACATATATAATGGGAGCAGATATTTATACCATTATGTATCCATAACATTTTTAAGTTTCCTTCACAATATTACAATGTTATTTTCAAAATAAAATTTTCCTTTTACAATTTCACTTCTCTTAAAATATTTCTAAGTATTAAAGGGATATTCCTATCAAATAATTTTAATGATTATATCAGATTATTTTCATCCATATCAAAATCCTTTTTTGGATTTTATGCTTAATGGATGTTTATTTATTAATCATTTTATTATATGTTGTACTATGGATGTGATATTTTGATACGATTCATGGTTTATGGTTAAAGTATTAACATTTCATATTCTAGTTTTAATATGAATGTTTATGTTATTTTTACCTCTTTCATAAGAGGAATAAATTAGTCTTAGTAAGTGATGGGTCGACCCACTATAGCTCATCAATGCATTGGGTGGTTTCATGGAACCAAATAGATATGGGTTTGGCCAACACCTTACCCATTTAATAGATTCATTTAATGAATCCTTTAATGAAATATATACTTTTCATGAATCCTTGACAATATTAGAGTCTTCGCATGAATCCTCGATTGTATGTTTCAGGTGTCCAACATTATTTTTTCCCCATTATGAGAATATTTATTGATATTACATGTGATTATTCTACTAATATAATATCCATGTGAATGTTTAAATGAAATTATTTGATTTCTTATTTATGAATTATGCTTAGGATTATGTTTAAAAGGCATGTATTTCAGTTCTATACATTTCCCCAAATGTTTATGCATATTTATAAAATATTCTACAGTATTGTTTAACCATAATGAGAATTTTATCTCTTTACATTCAATTGTTTTATTTTTTAAGTATGCCAAGAATTTTTTTATTATTGATATGTATTGTTAATATCTAATAATAATTATGTTCACAAACAATCATCTTTACTATATATTATGATTTGTTTTTTAATGTATGGATCTTGTTTGTAATCTATTTTCAGAGCCAACTAAACTAACCTGTGCTTCAGGATTTGATTATTTATAACCATTCCATTGTATTAAAATAACGCATCGGCTCTGCGCTTCTGTGATTAGGTAATTACAACATACAATTTACTAAACTCAATATCCTAGAAATTAGTGGTGTTTTTTTGTGAGAATACTGTGAGTCACTCCAGAATGATTGATAATGTGAGAGCTCACTAACTCAATAATGGTTCAGTTTTGACTTATTTGAGGGGAACCATTTACAGACATTTGTAAAGAAGTCTGTTATATTCAAAATGAACATTCACTTTCAATTTTTCACTATAGGTTATGGTCCCATAATATTGAGTCTCTATACTGCAATGTTTCAATAATACTTGGTAGTATGGAGAAGCACTAGAGTTTGATTCACAAATTTATTGTGGATATGACACACATGAAACCTCTTAGATATTTAAATAGAGTCTTTAAGAATTGTGGGGTAAAAGTATCCAAAACACTAAATTTGGTGGGAGAGATTCAATCACAATTGACAGGTGTCATAGGAATTATCATTAACCTCCTTCATGACCCAACATATCTTATTTCCTTTGGTGAAACTGGGGAGAATTACATTGTACCCACGCATATAGAAGTTTTTCTCAAGGATTGTCCCACTCTAGAGGGTAAACTATCTTGTACGTTGGGGGATTCATTCATGCTCGGATTGGTGTGGTTAGAGAATTCCACACTAGAGATACTAATCAAAAGGATTCATCCAATTGGGTGTATCCTCATATATGAAGTAATATAAGGATCTTGGAATAGAGGCACTAGAAACTAGTTGATATAAAAGGTGGTTTCTATCACATGAGGTGTATGGGGTGATAACCCTCCACTATTCCTTGAGAATGACTAGATCATCCTAGTCTAGTTCTATAATAGATGCATCAATAACTTCCAATTTATTACCTATAACATTTTTTAACTAAGGATGATTAGTCATCTTTTTTTAGGAAGGGAAATGGTCCATCAACAGATGTGTATATTCTATAAAGGTAACTAACACATGCTTTATAATGATATAGTCACCCTTTATATTATTTATGAAAAACTCAAAGTCCTCCTTCAAATGTAAATAAGGGATATTAATCTCATGGGATGACTTTAGACCAATAATAAGGTCATGGTACTCTGCCTCATTGTTGGTGAAGCCTTCTCACAATAGGGGAGCGTATGGAAATATAGCCTATGCTAGAGTGATGAAAACGATACCTAGGTATACCATGTTAAACCAAGGGTCATTGAACCTTCTACCTGTCCTGCTCTGGGAGGTTCCCTAAAAATGAATCTCTTAAAATCGTATTGCATGATCCATAGTGAGAATTGATTCATCTAGAAAATAAACATATAGGGGAAGTTCTTCATGGTTTGAATGTGCATCCAAGAAGTCTTCCAAGGCATGGCCTTTGAAGTCCTTTTATAGGGAAAACCTGATTTTGAACATCTGAGGTATCACTAACTAGTGATCCAATCATCATGAAATCATGGGTAGAATTAGGATATACCTTAGGAGGCCGACTTGGGACACTAATAGTATCTCATGGTGCTGAATATAATGAAATATATTCTGAACTGCAAAGACTGGTGTGAGGAATCTCTTCTTTATGGGGGTGTATATGGTCCCTAAGGTGAGGAGCATATAGCTGAGATATTAAAGTCTATTTCCCCTACCCTTTTTGTTTCTCTAGGCTAGGTGGGAACCGAATACCATTATAGGGTTTTCACATAAAGGAACTATAGATCACATCAGATGGGTTGAATCAGAACCATATGTTGTACTACGTACTTCTTGGAATCCTGAAAGACATTTTGGAACTCCACATCCCCCTATTAAACTTCTCCTTTTTTCATTAGGAATGAGAAGGGCTCAACATACAATATTATAGGTGATTATTTTAGAGGGGGTTTAAACCCCCTCTATTATCGTGTAACAATTCCAAAGTTTTCTCAATTAGAGGTGGTTTCAAGAACCTCTAATTTGTGTTCCATATTAGAGGGGGGTTTAAAAACCCTCTAATATCACATAGAAATCCAGAATTTTCTAAATTTATGGTGATTCAAACCACCTCTAATTTGTGTACCATTTATGAGGGGATTTAAATGCCTTCAAATTTTAAATAAAATTACCAATTTAGTGGTAGTTGAGAACTCCCTCTAAATTAAAAAATTCTTATTTTTTTTATAAATCCCCTCCCCATGATATTCTAGAACTTCTCCCTCCATTACGATGTTATTTCGGTTCTTCTGGTCCTCTCCTCAGTCAATGATATTCACCACCATGTTCATCCCAAATCCTCTCAAGTCTGTTGGTTCCTCTCTAATCCTGCATTCATCAGTCTCCACCTAGTCCTCATGTTTCCCTCTCCACCAGTTTCCCCTCAGGTTGTAGTAAGTCACCCACCTATCCTGTATAGATAAAATATCCATTGTTGGTATTTGAATAACCGATCGATCAAACAGGGTGTCTGTTGCACCCTCACATCCTACCATTGTGACATATTTGTCTTCATAATATGATATGCACATGAGTATATTTGTATTTATTTTATTGTTTATTCAAAAAAAATATAATATTTTTAAATATTTTTAAATATATAACATATGCATACATAAATATAAATTAATGTATTCATGTTTTTATTATGTATTTATTTTATAATATATTAAAATCTCATGTCCCAATATATATATCAAACTATATATTCAAATATATATATATATATAAACATTTTTTATGGAGAAAAATACATATACATATACAAATATATTTATATGTATATGAATCAAATATATTAATATATATTTATATAATTATTTATTATATATATATAATATTTATATATAATATTTATTATATTTATATGTATATACAATTATATGTTCCTATACTCTATATTTATCTACTACCCAAAAATATTATACAAATATATATATATTATATTTTTACATACACAATTAAATTAATATATATATATATATATATATATATATTATATTTATATGAGTGTGAATATATATTATATATTTTATAAATACATTTATATGTATACAAATATATATTATATATTTATATATGTATTCAATTTAATATATTTGTATTATATTATATTTAATATACATACAATTAATATAATATATTTTTATATTAATTGTTATAAATATATATAATATTATATTATGTATATTCTTACAAAAAAATATAATATTTCTATATAAATGAAATTTTATGTATATTTATATATAAATATATTATACATATTAAGTATATTTTTACTTATATTTATATTTATATTTATTTATATGTATATTATGTATAAAAATATATTTTTAATATATTAATTAAAATAGTTATTCGAAAGTTAACATAAATTTATTTATTTATTTGTATGTACATGTATATGTATGTAATATATTACACATTTATGTATATAATTAAATTTTTTTATATCATGTTTTGTTTATACAAATATATATAATATAAATATAATCAAATAAAGGATTTTTATAATACATACTTGTATATTTATATTCATGTCTTTGTAAGTATCTGTATAATCCAATCTTATTATTACTATTTTATAAATTATAAAAACTACAAGGTTTTTATATGATTCATTTTATATACAATAAATAATTATTATGGGTATATATTTATAATTTATTTATATAGTATATTTATGCTTTTATATTATACTTAACATCATATGATATACAATTTTAGAGAAATAAATATATATTAATTTACACATTATACAATTATATTTAAGTATACATGTAAATACCATTAAATAAAATCAAATAAATTATTTATCTAAATATATAAATATAATATGTTTATATAATGTATTTAAATAAATCAATATATTGTTTTTTTAATTTTATGTATATATATTTATATTTATATTTATTAAAGAATTGTTTTTATGTAAATAGTGGGAGTTCACGAACCCCTCTAATTTCTTGGGTTAGAGGGGGTTCAAAAACCCCTCTAATTTCTTATATTATTAGAGGTTTAAACAGCCTCTAATCTAAGGTATTAGTGATATTTCATGAACTCCTTCAAATTTATTAAATTATATGAGGTTCAAAACCCCCTTTAAAGTCATAAATTATATGGGGTTCAAAACCCCCTCTAATGTCATAAATTATAGGTGGTTTAAACCCCCTTTAATTTAAGAGATTAGCAGGGTCGTGGACTCAAACTATTTATCAGAAAAAAAACATTCCAATATATATATATGGCCTCTAAAATACAAAACATTATTAGTATATATATATATTTATGGACACTAAAATCCTAATGAATATTATATATGAAGATCTCCTCTGAAATCCAACCAAACATATGGCACAACCAATTATTAAATTTTTAGTGGTATTCACATCATTGCCTCCCAAATCTAACAAAATATTAAAAAAATAATGCTAAAAATATTCGAGGGTGTTCTAAACCCCCTCTAAATTCGATGATTTTCTAGGGTTGTTCATAAACCCCAATATTATTTTATAGAAAATTATTATATAGGAGGTTATGCATAACCCCTTCTAAAAACCCCAAATAATCACCCTTTTTGTAGTTAACATCCCAAGAATTACCTTATAGATATGGTACATGGCCCACTAGTAAGTGGATCCCACATTCTTCAAGTTGAAAGTCATATCCTAATAAAATAATCCCCCTTGGGGTTTTCTAAAGGCAGTGGACTCCTTATCCTCCAAGTTTATTCCAATCTAATTATACCTAGAGTACTCATCCCTGATGTAGAGGGTCTAGAACCCAATTGTAGCATCAATCGAAAACTATACCACTATAAGGTAAAATTCATCCATTAGGGAATGCTAGTTGATGACCTGGAAGTTGATGAAGACTCTATTCTCAAATTCTACTTCTTAAATTAGAAAATTATGGATAGAATAATAGGATATTAGAACTCCCCGATAGATTTATATTTAATAATATGTTTAACTTCATCCTCATCAAAAACACCGTGAGTGGGGCCCATATTTCTGGGAGGCAGTTTGAACCATGGTGATTCACTGGGAGTCTATGGTGATGTATGGAAACCTTATGGTATAGATCTAGCGTCTCATCATATCTATAAGTAAATATGTTGTAGTTATATCTCAAGAAGACTATATATAACTTTTTCTCCTCTAGGGACATATCTTCACTCATCAGTGATGTTTACATATCCTCTTTTGTACCATGGTTTACTTGGGTTAACTCATCAACAGAGAGGGAGACACCATCTTCAAATATTGGATGAGAAAATTCCAAATCATGTCCATCATCTGATGTAGGGGATTCAGTAGGATTAGGTGACACTTATAGGTTATTTTTACTAGGGGAGAAGTAGTGTTTTCTATGGAATATACAGAATCATAGTCAAGGGGTTCTTTCTCAATTGAGGTTGTCATGACAGAAGCTACAAAGCTAATCTCGTTCAGTTTCTTGCTGTGATGTCAAATATTAATTTCGATTTAATGGTGTTGATTCAACCTTCTTCAAGTCATCATTTATTTTTACCACATTTCATAATTGCATCGATCAATGTCCATGGTGTGAAATTCTTCATACTACAGATAAGTAGGGTCTTTCATTGTGAGTCAATCATGTCCAATATAAGTGCATAAAGGAATCTGTTAGCACTCCTTTTTCTAAAAGACAATAAAGCAACTAGACATGTTAGAATCATGGGATCTCATTAATGGATTGAGAGGTTGAATATTACTTTCAATATAACAATGGATCATTTTTATAGGTCATTATAACCTTAGGGGAGTTGAATCACTCAACATGGTAAGTATGGACCTTCTTTCCTTTTGTTTTATAGTAACAACCATATAGATAGCATGACCCATGGGAGTCAAAGGGGAATGCATCACCCTGGAATACCTGTAATCAATTATAAATGGATTATTTGAAAAATTGGTTGTATGAAGAGGGTACCACTACATGAAAATTAATATATTACCTTTCAAACGATGTGTTATAGGAAGTATCTAGTGAGACTAATATAATTTTAGTGTATAATACCTGGATATGAAAATGTTCTTTTTGACATTTTTTTCAAGGTAGTTTCTACTCACACTTATCATTCCCTTAAATTGATATGTTGTAGGGAGTTTGATATGCTTTTATATGCCCCAAAATATGGGGCATCTAGATTCTAATGATGTTGATCCTAGAGCCTGTATCCACTAGGAAGTTATAGATTTTTACACTATTAAATTAACATGATATATATAGTGGGTGTATGTGTCATTGAATGCTGACACCCTTTCCTTATTAGGAAAATAAGATAGTAGGTTGACATTACTGTTTCTAAGCCTCCTCTATGTAGTAGGCCTCCGCAATGGCTACCTCATCCTTAAACAAAAGGGGGATTTTCATGGATTCTATAAGACCCCCCACCTCATTTCCTTCATTATGTAGTGTTCCTTGTGAGTCTAAATCATAGAGGGTATGGTGATAAGGTTCAATACCACATAAAACATCTATAATAGTTGCATTTTTTTCTTATGGAGGTATGTTCTATTGAAGGGGACACAACAGATTCAATTGGATGAACTGCAAGGGCTTGGCTAGTACATGTGATATTTTTTTGCTAGCAATCTAGTATACTCTGACTGATATCTAGGTGTTGATCAGCTGAGAACTATCCATGGTTTCACATGTATGATCGTGGTGTGCTTGTCGATGCGTTGTACGGTCAACTAATATGGTTGGTTGTGGGGGAATAGCTAATGCAGTGGACCATGAGAAATGGAATTTCAAAATATTGTACAAAGCTTTATTCGTAGTCTCAGTATGATTTTCATCCTATATTGAAGTTATAGACTGAGCATTATACCATCTTGAATGTTCTATGCCTCTTCGTCATCTACATCATCCAAATATGAATAAGTTTTTCACATAGAGTTACCAAATGTCTAGAATTGTGAATATTTACACTAGATCAAAGAAATTCCCTGAGGAATATTCTTTCTCATCATTAGTGGAATAATCTATGACTGGGTGTACCCTATTTTCATCTCCCAATTTGGGTGGCATGAAATCACCAAATTATAAGATACCTTTGGCACCAACAAGGAATGCTGATTTCCCTTACTTCATCGATGTCTATTCTTTCGATACATGGGAATGTTTGGAATAGATGTGATGGTAGTGTTTAGAGGATTTTGAATAACAATAATATGTTTTTTCTTACACAAGAAGACACAAATAATATAATGGCTGAAAGCGACTAACCTATGAGCCAATTAGTCATCTACATTTGCATCCCATAGATGGGAACCTGTTTCTACTCATCAGATTGTTCACTGTCACTATTGGGGTTAGTGATTACATGTGTCACATATGATAGAACACTTCCCAATTTGACTAATATGTGATCAACTGAGTCCTTAAGCCAATCATTGAATAAAATGAATTCTCGGATGGTGTTTCAGAGGATCCTGTGATATTGGTAGTGAACGGTGACGCTAGTGAGTCTGGCCTCCTAAGGTCTCTTTCATTCTCAAAACATCTTAATTCCATAATATATGTTATTGATGAAATATCCTTGGACCTTCATATCCTTGAAGGAATGGGTCATTTTTCTTATTTCTGGGAAACTCACCTTGGGAGTCTGTCCCTAATAGGGGATGGGGCCACATTCTCGCATTGTGGAAACTATTCTTAGTGAGGCTATGTTTTTCAAGGCTACACATGGATATAATCATTCATTAAGGGTTTAGTAGTTGTACTGAACTTACAACCTATTCTTATACAGTAGTGTTTGACTATTCTTTTGTAGTCCTACTGATTGGTGCTATATGGGGAAATGGGTTATAGTATTGTTTAGTCTTCTATAAGGATTCTTCAAGATGGTAAATTTTTTTAGGGAAGCCTTGAAATTCATCTTGATAGTTCATGGTGATTAGGGTAGGAACCAACTCATTCCTTATATTCTACACACATACCACAACTAGTTGTTCCTGGGACAATGACATATTGTCTGGGTATGTGGGTGTCTTCCATCAGGAGATGAAGTCAAAAAATCCCCCATAAACCTCAATATTCATTTGAATAGGAAAATTATTGTTTTATTAAACAATTTAAAGATAAATTGGTTTATAAAATATCTACAGAGTTCCTCCTATCTAAAAATAGACTCTATGGGTAGCTGTTATTCGATATAAATGTATGTCTTTCCAGAATCTATAGAAATCAACAATGGTTTATAGATTATTAATATTAAAGTCCCCATCACTAGAATTTACCTTAAATAAAGGTGGTAAAATTTTTCAATAGGCCACCCATCCAATTAATTGGGGTGAAGCTAGGATTACTAAACTCAATGGTCATTTGAACATGATCCAACCATACTAGGTATGACTTTATTTAAGGTAGAATTTCCACCTATTTCGTTTCCAAATCCTCTATGAGGAATATGAGATAAGCTATAACATAATCATGGTTAGGATTTATAGACACCAATGTATTTATGGGCTCATCTATAATTAGAGAAATATGGTCTTTATCCCGAGGTAGATAATGACGCTGATCCAGAGGGGTGGGAAACTCATATCTTGGTCATTTACCAAATCCTTTATCTTTTCCTAACTCGTTGTATAGGGCTACTGACGAAGCGTTGTCGTGCACGCTCTCAAAAATATTTATAGCTAAGTGCAGCACAGGGGCTGACCTAGGTCGTTCTCTTGAGGAGCTTTTGTGGTTAATAAATCACTACTTCTATTCCACCTAATCTAATTCTTTTTTGTTTTGTTTAATATTTTATGAAATAAATGTAATTTAATAAAATAAATGAAATTCATAAATCATAATAAACTAAAATTTAATTATAAATTACCATGCAATGCTAAACAGAATGTAATTAGGGAAGAAAGGAAGTTCTCCCGAGAGAATATTCAGGGAGCACCTTCATTGGCCAGCTTCAAATATTCATAGTTTACACACTCCATAGTATGTTTGCACACCTTATTCTAAACCGGTTATGAATTAAAAGTCCACTTAGCGATCGCCAAGCACACCTTCCATCCACCTCCTCAATCGAGGGAAAATGGTTGTAGATTAAGAAGTTAATCTTTAGACAACCATAGTGAGGATTACACCCACTATAAATTATCCTTAGAATTAACTCAAATAATATTAAAAACATGGTCTTGGGTTCAAGAACCTGATTACTCCCTCGGGATATTCATCGGATTAGTTACTCATGATCATGAGTATTATAGTTCACGATGGTAAGATGAGAGGAAGAAAAGAGGGTGAATCGGTGGACACAAAAATAAAAACAATGCATGAATTTATTAGAAATCTAAATTACAATTAAAAACTAACAATAAAGAAAATAAATAAAATAAAAAGAAAGGTGGAAGATTTGCGGCCGGCCTCCCTCGGTGGAGATCTCCTCCTTGGTGCCTTGAAGAAATGGATGGAGAATGGGATGATTTGGGAAGTAGGTGAGGGCCTCCTTTTATAGGCAGAATTCTACCCCCGAATGTCGACGCGTTGTAGACCCCTTTAATGACATATTCACGCGTTCCACCCTTCATAAATGTTGTGCATAAATGTCTTGTCCGTCGCCTCTCCAAATTGAAGATAATTTGGAAACCGTATGTAGGAGTTATGAATTTGTCATTCTCGGTTTCTGTTTCTGGATGAAGCATCCAGGAAGGTTCCTCAAACCTAATGTCATTCAATAGCCTCCTTAATGACCTCAACAATCCTCCAAATTTATTGTAGAGACGGCCCTATATGTCCTCTAGGTATCCCAGGTGGAAACATATCATTTGGATATGTTTAGGCCGCGTTTGATGCCCGTTACCTTGGGTTGGTCCATGCTGTCCTCCCGGAAAAATTCCAATCTTCAATGATTTTTTAGACCCTATAGATGACAAAATCCGCTCCTGGTCCAGAAGAAAAAAATGAAGGAAATAAAATAAGGATTCTATGAAAATTTGTATCATAACATTTGGAATTTTATTTTTCCTGAAATGACCAAAATACCCCTGACGTAAAATTCTGTCAAAAATCCAGAATTAGTCGTTTTTCACATTTGGGTTCAAAATAGCACTAAAACCTAAAAAACATGATAATTACCCATTCAATAACACTTTTGTGGGATTATAAACAATGTTTTACAGTATAAAATATATGAAAATGTGAGCTTCATCACACCCCCACACTTAAACATTGCACTCCTGGGCAATCATCTTACATCCAAATCAAAATCCACACAACAATAAAAAATGAGAAAATATCAATGATTTTATCCAAAATAGAATTACATGATGTCTCATTTATGAATAATAATTCTCCCATTTTCATTTCAATCATTAAAATTTTTTCAATCTCTTAAATCAATCCATGGCCCAATCACAACCTACCTCACATTTAATTTTATGTCACTCTTCACTCAAGAGAAATTGAATCTAGAGTTATACTCATACTTGAAAATCGCATGTATCACCATAGGTTTGTGAAAATTATCATTTCTCCACAGCGTGAAACATGAAAATGAATTTAATCATGAGGGATTTAATTAATGGTTCAAATGATTCTATGTCATAGGGTTGGTGGGAAAATTATTAAAAAAATGTTCCAGGCTAGAAAGAGGAGGTTTGACTTTTAAGTACAATGCATGATTAATTCAAATGAAAACACAGAAAATTCTTCACTCAATACTGATTGTAAATGTGAAAAACAACCCCACCCATCTTTATGACATGGTACATGAGCCAATAAGTGATTATAATGAATGATATCATCTAAGTTCTCCTCTTTTTTTCAAAGCTCCAGAAAGGCACAGCTTTATTTTATTTTATTTTTCTTTTTTTTTCATAGAGGATGAGCTGAAAAATTGAATACAATGAATGAATGAAAATTCATGCCCTTGATATTTGGGAGAGAAATGAGTCATTAAAGAATGTAAAATGAGGAATTCAAGCTCATCTCTATTTTTTTCCTTTTTTAGGAGAAATGGATGAACCAAATAAAGCACAATGAAATGACGACACATGCCCAATTCTCTTGTTATCCACTGCCCAAAGTATTGACACACACCTCACACCACCCATAAATGATACACATCCCAATTAACGCACACGAAAGTCCCTTCCCCCACACTCAAACTTTAAATATCCATGCAAAAATACTAAAAGTGCGGGTAGGTAAGGAAAAAGTGGCTTGTAATGTGGCTTAAACCTATAAGGCAATTCATGGCATCTAAGGGCTTACGAAGGATAAATGTAAAGGGTGGTCTCAAGATAAAATGTGGCTAGCCAAAGAGATGCCTTGATCATTTTAAATACATTCCATGAAATCCAATTCTTCGAAAGAGAATATTCACAAATTCTGGTTCTCATACAAAATTAAAGTTTCCCTCAAGAAAGTGTGGGTATTAGGAAGAATATGTAAAAGTGGTTTAGAATACCTCACAGGATTGGAAAAAATATTTTGAGTCAGTTGTTTCATGGTCATGGATTTCAAAAATCAGTCAAACTCATACAAATGATTGATAATCTATTTCAAGAAATATGTTTTCACATCAACAATCATTTAAAATCCATTATTTCAAAAATCATTTCAACTCTTTATAATCAATTGATGTGTGAAAAGTGATAAGAATATTCATTAAAGCTCAAAAATCCTAAAAAAATGAAAAGCACACAAGAAGAACTAAGCAGGTTGACACTCCCCCACACTTAAATTTAACTACCCCTTATTTCAACTCAACAAAATATAAATATAAAGGTAAAAAATAAAAGGGAAGGAAAGATACAACCTGACATTATTTTAGAAGTGGATTCCTTGAGTTAAGCTCCTAGAAGCAACCACTTTAAGACTACAAGAAAGTAATAAAAATAAATAAGAAAAAATAAATAAAAAGAATGAGAAAAGGAAAAGAAAAGAGATAATGCTTGGTTTAGACCCCCAAGCGGGTGCTAGGTTTTTACTGCCCCTAGTCAGGCAGTTTCAGTGGATTATCCCCGATCAGAAGGTGGATGTGGTTTCTTTGAGATGAACCACCACATGTGAGTTTTCCCGATGTCCATGATTAAACACTGAAAGTAGAGAACCCCAAATAAGATAAGAATGTTCCCAACCCCCGAGAAAGAATAAAGAAGAAATTTGAGGTTCGAAGTGGGAGGGAATAAAAGATAAGGGTGCTTTCTGTTAACTTCGGTGGTGTCCTCCTCCATATGGTATGAAATTTTTTGTTGAGGAGGTAGTCGCACCACCGCCAGCTTCTTCGGATCTTCTTCATGATCACCACTACTTTAGTGGTATCTTTCATATAATCCATGGTCTGCTCCATTTGTGCTGTATCAGAAATTTCAAAGGAAGAGATGTCAGAAAACAATTTAGCATGAATAAGATTAAAACATGAAGAATTAATAAATAAATCTTCCCTTTCAAGTAATTTAGCTTGGTAATTGATCTCTTCAGGCATGACCATTGGAAACTCAATCTCACCAGGTGCATTTTCTTCCTTATCTTCCAAAGCAAGATTGAGGTCAAAAGGTACTGATTGTTCAATATCAAGCATGGGAAGATCATGTTTTATGTTATCTTCGAAAAAATTATTCCAAGATTCTTCCAAAAAATGTTGACCTCCCATTAGTGCATTAGTTGGAATGTTTACTTTTGGGACCTCCTTGAGCAATGGTTGAGTGCGGGATGATGTGATTAATTCTTTTAGTACCTCCTTATCACCCTCCTCAGGTTCTTTAGCATAAAAAATGATGGGTGAAATCTCTTCCACCACTCGTTCTAGTTCAGGTTCCGGTTCAGGTTCGGGTTGTTCTTGGGATGCGCGTACATATTCGGCAATCAATTCTATTTGGCCCTCCAAGTTGTTCACTTTATCACTAATCCTATGAAACTGCGCATCTAGTTCATTGTAAAAATTTTCATGCAGTTGAGATTGATGAGTCCATGTATAATAATCATAATTTGAATACACCGTGAACAAAGAAGATTTTTTTTAATTTTTGAAATTTATAATTTTTTTGTTGTTTTTTAAATGAAAGGAAAATTATTTACATAATGTGAATAAAAATAGTGAATTAAAACCACTTGGCTCCCTGGCAACGGCGCCAATTTGACGAAGCGTTGTCGTGCACGCTCTCAAAAATATTTATAGCTAAGTGCAGCACATGGGCTGACCTAGGTCGTTCTCTTGAAGATCTTTTTTGGTTAATAAATCACTACTTCTATTCCACCTAATCTAATTCTTTTTTTTGTTGTTTAATATTTTATGAAATAAATGTAATTTAATAAAATAAATGAAATTCATAAATCATAAGAAACTAAAATTTAATTATAAATTATCATGCAATGCTAAACAAAATGTAATTAGGGAAGAAAGTAAGTTCTCCCGAGAGAATATTCAGGGAGCACCTTCATTGGCCAGCTAGGAATGGGTGGAGAATGGGATGATTTGGGAAGGAGGTGGGGGGCTCCTTTTATAGGCAGAATTCGACCCCCGAATGTCGACGCGTTGTAGACCCATTTATTGACATATTCTCGCGTTCCACCCTTCATATATGTTGTTCAAAACTGTCTTGGCCATCTCCTCTCCAAATTGCAGATAATTTGGAAACCGTATGTAGGAGTTATCAATTTTTCATTCTCGGTTTCTGTTTCTGGACGAAGCATCCAGGAAGGTTCTTCCAAACTAATGTCATTCAATAGCCTCCATAATGACCTCCAAAATCCTCCAAATTTATTGTAGAGACGTCCCTATCTGTCCTAGAGGTATCCCAGGTGGAAACACATCATTTGGATATGTTTAGGCCGCGTTTGATGCCCGTTACCTTGGGTTGGTCCATGCTGTCCGCCCGGAAAAAGTCCAATATTTAATGATTTTTTAGACCCTATAGATGACAAAATCCGCTCCTGGTCCAGAAGAATAAAATGAAGTAAATACAATAAGGATTCTAAAAAAATTTGAATCATAACATTTGGAATTTTATTTTTCCTGAAATGACCAAAATACCCCTGACGTAAAATTCTGTCAAAAATCCAGAATTAGTCGTTTTTCACATTTGGGTTCAAAATAGCACTAAAACCTAAAAAACATGATAATTACCTATTCAATAACACTTTTGTGGGATTATAAACAATTTTTTACAGTATAAAATATATGAAAATGTGAGCTTCATCAGCTACCAATTTAAATTGGTTTTTTTGATCAGGGAGGAATAGGTTCCCCAATAGATGAGATAGGGGTCCCTTATGTCACTATTAAGATATTTTAGATGCTTAGTAATGATCCCAATGGTGATCCTTTTATACTCCTTGTTCTCCTAAAGTAAGGAAGTAATATTAGGGTCTGAATCAACTTCTCACAAAAACTTAGAGGGTTAAGTGGGATCATAAGGGCCCTTTCCTTTGGGAATATACTAGAATTCAGGAAGTGAAATCTCATATGGGGACTCCTGAGGTAAAGTTCCTATCTTTGTTGTTGAGTGTGCAAGCCTACTAAGGTAAGTTTTCCCCTTCAGGTAAGTTATCCCTATCATTCCATATGTCGTCGACCCTACTTCATATGTACTACAGTGGGTAGTTAGTGAGTAAATACACTATGGATGTAGATATTGAATAAACATAACTATAACCAGATGGGTTGGATTGATGGCCATGTCACTCTCTCCGAATAGAGATGAAATAGAGTGAAACATACTACCCATAACATCTAATATGTATGTGTGGAGGTGCTTATTTCATAATATTATTGAGCACAATGAGGATCTTAATGAATTTTTTTCTAAATAGTATAGTACTAACCATATGTCTCAAAATTGTGAGCTACTGGGAGCCCTGCAATCTCAACCATCTTACTCTGCTATTGGGAGACATTGAGGTGCTTGTGGATCCTTAAGTAGGGTAGCTATTGATACCGATGGTGGTAGAATGTAGAATAGATATTATGGAGTAGAAAGATATCCTAGTCCTCAGTGAGGGACTTAAAAATAAACAAAACTGGGGAAAATGTGTCCATAACTATAATGATAGTTGGAAAGCGGCTAAAAGCTCCCAGAGGCCCTTTTACTCAATAATAGTAGGTCCTGGTCTTGGCAGTCCCCAACCCCAATTAGTGTAGACTGAGATAAGGGTGGAGGAACTAATAATTAACCTCTATTATGTTGATATATCATGAGACGAGTCTCTTCAAGGGTTAAATATCTGATACATGTTGCGATGTCTCTTGGATATGGAGCTATCATCAAGATCATATCCATGTAGGATGGTGTATATAACACTTCCTCATGTGTGAGGTTAGAAGCATCTGTTTTAGGATTAAAAAATATCCACCATCATCTGAGGGTATCAACCAAGACCCTAAAATCTCTCCAACTTCTTTTGTGGAGGTAGAGAGGAGGTAAATTAACAAAGACATATATAGTTTCACATTGATTCCTTGGGAATATTCCTTAACTTCCTCCACCTTCATGTACCTAAATAGGGATATGATGATATTTTGGAACTCATCATAAGATACCATAAGCCTGAATTGAATGGATTCTACCCCAAACTTTGGGGGCTAGGGTGAAGGTGTCCTTTTTGATTCATCCATCGATTCAGAGTTTGAGTGGTTTATAATGACATGAGGAAGCATAGTGTCCCTCATATAATTCCATGAAAATTTTCTAGGAGAATTCTTTTGAGAGTCTTTTTGGGTTCCCCCATGTGTTTTGCGACATACTCCATGGGAAGAGTCCCCACAGTAGTTGTTCACCCTCCTACCTTGGGAGGGTTCTTTGTTGATGGTCATGTATTCAGCATTGGGAGGACCTCTATGCTAGTTAGTGGTATTTTGAGGTGCACTTATGCATTGGTTGATGGTGATGTGTTTAGGACCCCTCTATTGGTTGGGGATGGTGTAGAGAGGACCTCTTTCTGGGTTGATGGTGGTGTGGGGTGGACCACCACATTGGTTAGTCATGGTGTGGGGAGGACCTTTGAATTTGTTAATGGGGGTATGGGGAGGACCTCTGTATTGGTTAGTGATGGTATAGGGTGGACCTCTATATTTATTCGTAATGGTTTGAAGAGTAACTCTACATTGTTTTTTGGTGGTTTGTGGAGGAACTCTGTATTTTTTTCTAGTTGTGTGGGGAGGGCCTCCACACTAGTATTCTTAATCATGAGATGTCTCATAACATTTTTTGGTGGTTCCAACAACAAAGAGATTTAACTCGACATGCCTTTGACTTAGATGTGGTCTTTATCCTAGGAGAGAAAAGATGGATCCTTATTGAGTAGTCTTAGGTATATGATGGGATACACCAATGGTGGAAGGGGCACCAAATATATGAAAGATTCCTCATGTTATGTATTGTTTTGGGTCTTCTCGTGACGTCAGTGTTCATGGTTCTGGACTAGGGCCCAAAGGGAGAGGATAAAGTCAATGTTCTCATTAACCAATGGGACCAGTTGGTAATGGAGATGAAAATGCCTATTGGGATACCTCTATGAAAGCTATTGAGAAGTGTTTATTCTAATCCTTTATCAAACATCCCCTACCACCATTACATAGGAGAGTGAGATACTAGTGTTCTCTAGGGAGAGACTCCCGATGTGGTTCGTCGTTGGAATGAGGAGTGGTTTTCCCCTATGTGGCCCTCATGGGTGGCAATGTTTGTGAGGTGCTAATGAATCATGGTCTAAGTGGGTCATATCCATGGTGGGAATGAGCTATTCTTGTTCGTATCGATGATAATGTGTGTGGATGACCCTCATATAGGTGATCTTGGAGGGAGATGTGGGGAGTGAGTGCTTGGTAACTAATGACATAGTATTGTCCTGGGTAAGAACATAGTCTTCTGGGATTTCCACACATTTTTTCCCCTAACAGTATTTTTTGGTATTATGTTACATATTTCCAATAGCTTGAGTCATATAAGTCATGTGACATTGGTTGTTAATATATATACATTTAAGGATATTCCCAATTATTTAATGTAATCTTTTCTTTTTTAAATAGAGTAGTCATACTAGCAGATCATGACAGAGACTGTGGTTGAAAAACATTATCTGACCTATGTTTCATGAGAGTTTCATGTTGGGATCACCACCTACTTGGTGGGACATGGAACCACATGTTGGATTTCAGGAACATGGAATTCTAATGTTGTCCAACCACTACTATTCCACATAGTTTATGTAAAGTGGGTTTATATTGGGTTCATCATTTTAGTTTCTGACTCTTTCCTCTGGGGTTTCATGTCATGAGGTCTTACATTCCCCACATTCCTTATTTTTAAATGTGTGTTTCTTTAATCACATTATTCGATGATTTATACCACTTCATCAAGATTAGATGATGGGATATTAGTTCTTACATCCATGTATTCCTACATGGATCTCAAATTCTACTCTAGATATCCCTCTCAGATTTCAGTAATTCTCATGAAACATGTTCCCAATTTCATCTCTAGGTTGATGCCGATTAATTACATTTATTCTACCCTAAAAGGGTAATGACCTTAAATAATTGGTTTTAGTGGGATTGGGAATGTTGTGAATTTCTAGATGTTGGGTATACTAGGAACCTATAATGTATTCCTCTTTTGGAGTTCATCTCATGATTGAGTCAGCTTATGTGTGGAACCCATTAAATCACTTCTCAGTCAAAAGGTTGTTGATGTTAGGTGTGTAATACTTATAAGTATTTTTACCTTATGACCCCCATTTTTATTATTTCAAGTAGGTATTTTTGATCAGGTAACATGTTTAATGGCTTGTGGACATGTTTTGGTCACAATTTTAACATCTTTTTAAGAATATTGGGTGGTTATGTGTGTCCCATGGGGGATATTTTACACTCTGTATCTGGTGTTGAGATTCCCCTTGGGGGAGATTTGACACATGGTTTTGGTTGATTGTACCACTAGGGTGTAATATTTCACAATTTTATTTGAGGGAGTGTATACCCCCAATGGATAAGGATTCCAAACATTGAGGATATAGGGATTTAACCACATGGAGGTGTCCTGCATACCATATTGGTGAATAATGATAAAAACCCATATATATTCACATCACATTTTTATGGTCTCATGATAAGACTGGTCCTTGAAACTCAACATCATACAGTTATAAAGCATGTTTCGTGGATGGGGCATTGATAAAAGGGTGTGTGGGGATCATGTATGAAACTTGCATAGGCTAAGAGGTTCGTCACATGTTGAAGAATGATGGTGTGGGGCTTACTCATGGAAGTTGTGATGTGTAGGATATTTGTCCCAATGGTAGGGGATGAGGTGGAATCTAATGATGATCATATAGGGGGCATCGTATGTTCTTAATACAATGTAAGAGGTGTTAGTTCATCCCATGTTAGTCATACATGTGGTATACCATGTTCATCACACAGGGTAAGGCTTTAGGTTTATTACATGTGATGAGGATGTAGTCATGTAGTTTAACATTATATGACTACGATGTGGATATAATAAGTATTATTTCATACATCTTGATCATGGATGGGGTTTACACCCTGATGAGTATGGTGTTAGGGAAAGAGGAATATTTTAAAAAAAGAGTCTCCATGGTGGCTGGTAAATCTTTTCCCTATGTGATGAAACCATTAAGGTTTATGTTTCTACTTCTCATGAACATGTGTACTGGGCATAAAATAAACCTTTTCGTTGTGGAGTGGATATCAATAGGACATATGTAAGAGTTCCTATTTTTAGTAGAAAAATTAATTAGGAAACTTATTCATTGAATAAAAAGGTTGGGTAGGTGGTACTGATCTCAAAGATATGTGAAGAGTTGATGAACCGATCCTGGATTGTTATGGGCTCCCTCAACAATCAACATTTGTGGAGGGATATTGGTTGAAATGAGGCACCAAAGGGAGTCCGGGATGATTGATTTTAGGAAATTTGGTCATTCATGAATGTTTAGGGATTAACGAAGGCTAGGGGTATCACATTGGTTAGGGGCCCCATGAATGAATATGTTTCATGAAACAGGTAGACCCTTTCTTGGAGTACAGTCTTGGTTCCCATGGGGTTGGTTTTACAAAGGATAGTTATCTCTTGAAACCCTAAGAGACCCAAGGGTATTTCTTCTTATCTTAATGTCATAGAACTTCATGATAGGAATCTCTACCATGGGTGGAGGTTCTCAAAAACCCATGGGAGGTGGTTTAAAAAAATATGGAAATTTTTTTAAAAAGATATCTTATCTTGAATGGGATTGTTATGAGTTGTTTTAATTTAGATCTTTTATCATAAGATTAAAGGTCTAATCCCCTTGAATGTTGGACATGGGATTACATTTACATGATCAGATGAGGAAGGAGAATTGGTTTCATGAATGATGGAGGTTTTTTAGGAAGATTATGACCTTTGTGAATGTATAGATGTTTGTTTACTAGGGTTACAGTGTATGAAGGTTAATTCCACAGAATTATGCCGCTATGAAATTCAATGAAATGCATCTTTGAGGAGTGGAATTACAAAACCCATGGTTTACATTCAAAACTCTTTGTGGCCAGTGAAATCTATGAACTGATTCCACTCGTAATGTTTTTCACATTCAAGAACTAGACACTTAATTATATTTTTTGGTCACTTTGGATCAAATTTTCATTAATATATTTTTTCCTTAATCGGCCTATCTAGTGACATTTTTATTTCAGAATAAACACATACGTACCTGATTTTGGAGTTACATGGGGGAAATTTTTACCTATTTTGGATTTTTTTTAATAACATAAACTAAGAGACAATAAATATATCATTATATGAGGCACTATATGGCAGGTTGTGTCCTTCACCCCTATTCTAGCTAGAGACAATAGAGGTAGTGTTACTAGGGCCTCATCTCATTCATAGTACTTATATACAGGTAAAAATTATTAGGATGTTTTTTGATACAAATTATTCAATTTATAAGCCTTATACATATCATCATTGATGACCTATGGTATTTGAGGTGATGGATAGATTCTTTTTGTATGTTTCAATTATATTTGGGCCCTGAAGGATTGGGAGGAATGGGTAACTGTCAATAAGATCCATCATAAGATTTGATATTTTAGAGGGATTCTAATTAGTGGCTTGTGGGATAGATCTTCTTTATAGATACAGAGTTTTGGATGATATGTTTTATGTTTATTAGTTATTTTGTTATCATTCAGACCCATCTCTTGTCTTTCATCCTAATTAATTTTAGTTATATTTTGATGATTCTTTTGAGGAATATCCTATATGTATCATTGATTGATGAATAAATGAACTGTGTGGAAGGTCAGTTCTTCTAGTTTGGGTCCTACAAGATCATACCTATGTACATCAGTAGATCAATAAATGAGTGGTTGATATATGTGCTCAGTGTCTATAGATATTATCAAATAATTATTTTCCACCATCAGAAGGGAATCCTGGGGAGGATTTTTTTTAAGGAGGGGAGCTTTTAGGTTCTATATTTTTATATTGAGGTACATATACTTTATATTTTGGTTTGAACATTCATTGTTACATAAATGAATGTTCTTAAGAGTTTAATGAAGACTTTTTATATGTTTGGAGCATGTCCATAGCTCACAGTTCATGTGTTTTTAGAGACATCATGTCATGCATCATTTGTTTACGTTAAGTAATGAAATTTAATCCCAGCTATGTTACCCATATATGGGGGATAAAAATCAGTTTACTCATGAAAGGGAGGCCTCATTGCTGGGAAAAAAATTCAAAACCTTAAAGGTAGGTTGAGAACAGTTTGATCATGGTCAGTTTAATCGTGTGACTAACTGTGTAAGGGGGTCGAGGTGTTGGATAGTGATAATGAATGATCTATGCATGGTTTTTCTAACCATTCACCTAGTCATGTGAGGGTTATTCCACCTTGGATAATACTAGTATATGGTTTTCCCATAGTTAGGCTAACCATGTGACCCAATTGAGGGCCTCTTAAAAAATGTATCAAATTACAAATTTGCACTCCTTTTACTAAAAAATATAACCATATTATTCATCCCCCAAATCACACAATAGATCCTCCCCTTTATTGAGAGATTCTTTCTCCTCTCAAGTGATACCTTGATCTATCCTCTCCATCTAGCATTAGATCCACTCACTAGTTTTCACTTTGGATAACCATCTGTATGATCTTCAATACAATAACTTCTTTAATTCATTTATTTCATAGTATGTAATTATAAATTTTTGTGAACTGAATTATCTATTTATATGGTATATTTCTATTTCTCTTTTTTCTTTTGTTCTAGATTGAGTAGAAGGAAGACAAAAGAAAAGGATTCTACCACCCTTTAAGGTAGGCATTTTATCCATTTTCCCCTAAAAGTACTGAAGTTTATATTATGTGACATTTTTTGACATCTTAGACTTTACATGTGTTTCCATTTTAAATGAGAAGCATATTTAAATAAATTTGTATCACCACTAATGAGTTTTTTGCATACCCAAACTAGAAATGTCGGAGGTTTTATACCTTAACGTCTTCCTCAACTTGGGGTCTATCACTTTAATGGCCCATTAATTCTATTACCTATATTAAATTTATTCCACCTTTTATATTGTTTAAATGGTAATTGTTTAATGAAAGGGAATAATTTAATTAAATAAATGAAGTTATACATTTCTATTCCCTCAATGCTTAGAATATATAATTGATCCAGCATCTATAGTTGGTTAATTTTCCCATGTTTATATATAAATGAAGTGGCTATTTGAAATAAGTGAATGTTGAATGAAATGGTAATTTAACACAACACATTATTAATAATTAAATTTTCTCATGGAAATTACAATCCATATAAGAACTTTATTATTTATTACATCATGAAGGAGTATTGTTTCAAACATTGAATTTTAATATTGATGCATGCCCTAAGAGATACCTGGACTCCCATTGTATTTTTCCTTCAAATGGATCATGGTATTAAATTAATTAATTTATATTGTATCCATGTGAATGACCAATCTTAGATTATAATTTTCCTTAACTGTTGATGGCCTGACATAACATTGAGGGACCACCTATATTTCTGAAAATGAAATAAACAGAATTCCTTGGATGATTCTCCTTAGACTCAAATTTATATTACAGACCACCTTGGTTACTACCTTAATCCCCTTTTATATATACAACTAATGATACCTTGTAAATTATCTTAGGTTTTCATTAACATTTTTTTCCATAATAGTGATCTTTCTAGGGTTAACCCCTATATAAAAGACCATTTTAAAATACATAAAATCCAGGGAAAGATGAAATTTACATGAATACAATTACTCTTGGATTCCATGGTTGTATAACTTTGGAACTATCCTTATAAAAAATCCCAAATTTTATTTTCTCATACATTATGTATTAGACCAAATCAGGATGTTTCATATGGGTGTCACATGAGGAACCAGAGCTGATGTGGTTTATTTAATTTCTATATTAGATTGATTATTACCTTCAAAATTATCATTTTGAATATTTAAAAACTAGATAGTTCTAGAAACAATTGGTAGTGGACAACATAGTTTTACTCACACTCTATTCAAGCTGAAAATTGGAACCTGAATAGATCTTTTGGATATCTGTATATAGGAGAGAAAGTAGGCTTCTATAGACACTTGATCTTCTATAATAGGATAGTGTATGGGATAGGACGACCATATTAGTGATCTAAATTATATTGGAAATATATTTTTATCTTTTCATACTATCATATATTACTTATTCTCTATATCCATTATATTCTCCCATTTTTATATAATCATGTTATGACATCATTATTTTATATAAGATATTTCATATTATTTATGTTTGTTAATTATGCTAGGATTTTGACTTTTGAATTCATATAATATTTCTTACAGTAATTTATCTTTTATAATCATTATGTGTCACTATGATCATGAGGGTAAAATGTCCCATGTATACCTTTATAGACCCTCACAACTAGTTGGCTTATATCGGCTTGTGAAGAGGTGTGAATAAGGTCACGTGGCCACCTTGCTTCAGTTAATATGAGTGAACTAGCTCCAGGATGTCACATGCTAAGAATCCATTGACTGTTACTTCCTATAAAAATTTGAACATAATTCTTTATATATTTTTGTTTAATTTTAAGATAAAACTTAGTCAATTAGAATAATCATTGCCAAAAAAAATTCATTTACTTTGAAAATTTTTGGACAATATCAAGAGAGAAAATTAGTGTTATCATTACTAAGAAAGAGTAATTCGGATATTAAAAAAATACATATTATTATAATACTAGCAATAAAGTTCATTTTTAACAAAAATAACATATTGGTTTTTCTAAATAATTAAATAGTATCTTAAAAGTTTTGAATATTTTAATTTAATCTATTATTTTTGAAACATTTAATAAATCCTACATATTAATTTTAAAAGTTTATTGAAATAGTTTGAATTATAGAGGCCATTCTTTCATTTTCTGATACATAAATATTTTTTTAAAACTAAAACATTTCTTGATTAATTAATGAAAAAAATTATGTTTTACACAACTAAACACTTCAAAAATTAAAAGTAAATATGGGATCTAAAGTTAAAATTCAAAAAAGTAAGATAAGGAAAAACATTATTTAAAATTGTTTCAAGAATAGTTTATAGTAGAAGAAATATAGATAAAAATAGGGAATATAAATAAAAATTAGAACATATAGAGGAAAAATCTAACATTGATGAAAAATTTCACTATACTAATTCTAAACTTCAGTATCCAGGGTCGGGTATTCATTCCTCTCTTTCTATAGAAGAATATCTCTTTAAGAGTGAGGTTTAAAAACCCAAATCTAAAAAATTGTTCAATAATTTTCAGTATCCCCCACTCTAGTTTGCTGAAATAATACTTTATAAACTAATCAACCACATAATCTATATTATTCTTTAACAACTATCTATTAACATTATAACAAATCATTATACGTATCATTCAACTTTTTGAATCGTACAAAAAAATCCTGATAACTCATTATCTTCCACATTGAATTCAAATACCATCTCTAGAAGATGAATATGATATCTAAAATTTTGAAAGAAAAATTCACATGATACATTAATACCAATCATCTTTCTCACTCTCATAAAATATTTCCAACACTTTCTATGTGACAACAAGATCACCAAAATTCTATCTTTTCATTTTATCATTCATTATCTCATGCAATTTTTTTATGAAAATAAGTAAACTATGATTGAGATTAAAATTCAAAAAACCACTTTATTTGTCAGTAGTAGTACAAAAAATAGCCCACATTACATAAACACTCAATATGTTACTCCTTTTATTCATCAGCTTCAAAGAAACATCAATAACTCACACTATCAACTCACACGGTGCTGCAACTGAACAACACTATGGAATAAAACAGTCTTGTAAGATGTATACTTATAAAAAAATCAGTTTTTCCAGATTCCACCAACAATTTTAATTCATGATCAACAATTTTAATATAATGGATTTGACATAATATCCTTCTGTAATAATATGGAATTGAATGGACTAAAATACTATAATAAACTGATGTTGCACCATCGAGCCTCCAGGATCTATATAAACACCTGAGAACCATATCATCAGATCAAATGAACCACCTGGTGATCTTAGGGAACCTAATTATGACAGAAGATATAAAATTAAAATATTCAAATTAAAGCTTTATAAAATCATGGGGGATTAATACATGTTAATCGACCTGATAGGTGATAACCTATTGGGAGTGATCATATTTATAAAATCATAAACCTGACCCTTAATTGCTAAAACTATTAAATAATTACATTGGATATAAAAGTTACATTTTTTAACACATATAGAAAAGTTAGGTTAAAATTGATAGCCCTAAATTAAATGTTATGATGAAAAAATTAGATGAAATATAACATCATTGATATTGGATGAACTATATTGAAATATATTAATGAGTCTCTTGAATAAATAGAATCATTAAATATTGAATCAAAAAATAAATTTTGAATAATAAGGATACTTTTAAAATTTGTTATAGGTGATTCCTTGGGTTTAGTTATCTCTCTCTAACTCATGATTACCCCTTTTCTTATTATCATTTACTCTGGATTGGTAATTAGATATGTAACCCATAAACATATTTAAACATATTTCACATCCCAACCAATATTAATGGAGAGATATATTCAGTAGTAATTTTATTAAAAATTTAATCCCTCACCTAATAGAAAATGGAAATTATTAATTAATGAAGAATATATTTTTAAAATAATGTAAATGAATAAAATCATCATCTACTACCACTAAAAATATGAAAATTTCAAATAATAAATTCCCCATGATTATAAAAAATATCACATGAAAAAATAACCCCTCATGCAAGTAATAAGAAAGTGATATAAAAAACACAAAATAATAATATATTCCATTTGTGAGCATCCTAATTAGAGTCTAGCTCTACTTTCTGTTCAAATTCTCAATATTGTCGCATCGACTATAATTAATAGTAAAATATTCCACTTCATATTTGAATATATATCTACTTATTTATCTGTATCCACATATAAATCAAACTACTTGTATATAGGAATGAAAACATATATGGAATATCCCCTCTATATATCCGAAGAGATATCCTAAAAAATTTCATAATTATTGGAGATAATTGATCCCATATATATATATATATAATATATATATTGCAAATATCAATACAACAAAATTTTCATGTTATCAAAAGTGTGTCACAACCAAAGTAACTAAAAATACCCACTCAGTCATGGTCATGAAACCTTATCCCATTTATTTGAAGCCTCTATATATATTTATCACCATGTTATATAAAAAACATCTCAATATTTTAAAATATATTATCAACCTTCATAGCTTGGCCCTAGACACCATTAATATTTCACATACCACGCTTTTTATACAAATCCAAATATCATTCCTCATTATAGTGTATAAAATGACTAATTTGGTCCTGTATTTATCCAAAATACATGAATATATCACTAAATCCACTAAAACTAACCATTTCATATATCGATTTCACTAATTTCAAGCTTACATATCCATAACATATGCCACATCCATAACTTTAAGTGTGTTACATTCTGATTCTATCTATAATACATGTTCAACTATACTAACTTCAAGAATGAACCTATGTTTTCCCTTCATCTGGCATTAATTACCTTATCTTCCTAAAACAATTAATATGTTTATAAACAAAACCTGATGTATTATCCCTATAGGGGACTTTGCGAATCTCTATTTCACAGCCAGAGCCTTATGCATACTCCCTATAGGTTGTCATCTATTACCACCACCATGGAATATATGGATTTTATATGACCATATCTAATTTATAGAACCTAAACATTAAATTAATCCAAACCATCCATTTCAATCATCATAGTGGTCATTTCAATAGTATCTCATCACACTCAAGTGGGAGTTCTTCATGTGGGTCACAACATGCAACTTGTTTGAACAACATTTCATTCGGAATTTTCATTCTTCATTTTCATATATAGGTATATGAATAATTTTTTCATACCTGAACATGGATTCCTCATTCTCAAGTAATTGATTTAGGCACACCCTCATAATTTTATAATCACATTTCTTTGAATTTATTAATTTTCTATGAGTGAGTCAATTAGAATTTATTGGGAATATTTTATGTTTTAAAGCCATAAAACTTAGTCAGTCTTGAAGACCTCGACCATACCTTGCATGGTGTTTTGTTGTAATCATGGAAAGAGAGTTATAAAAAATTATGGGAATCGTCAACGAATTCCTTAAAACACATTATTAGAGGAATTTTCAAGCTCATTTGTATCAGGGATATGTCAATTTGTTTCTTTGTTAGGGAAAACAAATCTTGTGACCACCAAGGATTTCATGACATTACAGTATGAGATTTAATTATTTTTCATCATTAAAACCCTAGGAACATGGGGATGACGAGTTAAAAGACACAATTTAAAGCATGATCTATGAGTTTAATATTTACAATAGATCCCTACAATGATCTTTTCCCATGAAAAGTTGTTTTCATTTGATAGATAAGTTAATAATACATTATGTATAAAATAACTTCCATTTTTATGTCAGGGTTCCATGTTACACTGGAGAAATTGATCCTCTCATTTTCCTATATTTGACTTCATATAGGGTATCATCTTTCCTTTCAATGAAACCTAATCTAGCTACCACTATAGGTCTTATCCACTTCCATTCATTGATAGCCTTGCTCTAATATTTCTAGGATGGGGCTTGAAAATTTATTTATTCCCCTCATTAAAAATATATTTTATCCTTTTCAAAATTAGCAATATTTCAACAGATTAAAACCCTTATGTACGGTTACCCTTATAGGTTAATTTTTCATTTTATAAATATGATCTAAAAACTATATTTCTAAACACCTACGTAGGGACTTTTCTAAAAATAAGTTTCTTGGTTGAAAATTCATTTTTCTTTATTTTTCTATAAAATCCACCAAATTCATCTGTAATCATTTCCTTCCGAAAAAAACATAAAAAATTAACTAGGAAATAAATACAACTAAATGAATAAAAATATTTTACTTAAACTATGAACGAAATATGGATTTAAAACCCCACCAAATTTTAAATCTTGTTTTTGATCAATAATAAAATCTCAACATGTCACAAATTAAATCTATCATAGTAAGGTTCAAAAATAACTATCCCAAAATTCAAATACTTCTCAATAAAGAATAAAATTTCAATCAGCGCCCATGAAATATTTCAAGCTCCTCAATTTCAAGAAAAATAATCTATATATAATTTTTTACTCCCCCTCCTGAAATGAATAATCTTTCTTTACTTATATTATCATCATTAAACTAATTATTAGTATGCATACTAACTATAATCATGAAGAGTATCTCAAATATACACCCTATAAAGACATAAATTTATATTAATCCTTAATATTTTTTAAAATGGATAAAATGACACAGAGGTAGATGATAGGTAAGGAATTGATGAAAATATTTAATTCTAAAAATGGAGATTAAAATATAAAATACTATATCACCCCCATGAATTTTATAATTATTTGGACTAAATTTAATTTCTTTGATAACATAGATTACTCGAAACATTGAGTTTTAAGAAACCATGTCATTCTGTTAATATTAATATATAAACATGATTGTCAGTACCTAACCATTAACTTTGGAAGAAATAATATGAGTAAAAATATTTTAAAAATTAATTATAATTTTTTTATTTAAATAAATGAAATTGTTAAAAACTAACAAATGTTTAATAGTCATTATATACAACAAAAAATATTTTTTTTCTTTAGAAATGTTTTTCATTTTTATTATAAAAAAATAAAAACAAAATGAATCTTTTATAAAATGTATTTTGAAAAATGATAATCATTTTTTGAATCAACATACCATATTTTTCATAAGGTGACTTGTTTTTATAAAAATATTAATTTTTTATAAATAGTGAAAAATACTAGTTTTCTTTGAAAACTTCCTTTTCATTTAAAAATATTTAAGGATATATTTTGTTTAAAACTGTATTTAAAATTAAAATTGTATCCATTATAATAATATTAATACAATATAGGTTATTTTAAAAACATTCAAAATGAATTCTGATAATAAAACTTGTTAAATATTGGAAAATTGTTTCTTTTGAAAACTGCATTTCTATTGCATATGCGGGTTTGGTTTTGAATTAAAATTTTCCACTTTTATAAATTAAATTGGGAAAAATGGGTTCCATATCTGGAATCAGAATAATTAATATTACTCAAAAGTGTATAATTATTTTTTTTGTATAAATGAATAGGTATAACAATAAAAATTAATTATAGCAGTTAAGGTTGAAAAAAGTTTACTAGGTAGTCAAACTAAACAAAAAGGGGTAACATGACATAGAAACTTGTCCAAAACCCATTGGATGGAAATATTTCAACCTTATCACCTATAAGATTCTATAATGTACAATTTTAGATCCTGTTTCATATCATAAATATTTTTACACTTTACTCATTTCAAAGATATCATATGTGTCTTATCCCCCACATATAAAATGCCACCCCGTCTACCCTCCTCTTAGCACTTCTAAACCCCTTTGGTTTGGCCAATTCATACCCAAATATCATCCCTAAATACCTAAAAACAACATGGAGGAAATAATTTTATGATAAAAAACTCCAAATATGGTTTTTAGAATAACACTAAGAGGTTCTCTGTAGAAGAAGAGGATCGAACATGTACCAAGGAAGTCAAGACTCAGGGTAAGATATTTTTGCATCAATTTGAATTATTTGGGAAATAAGTTAAGTTATGAACCATAGTTATTTTAAGAGTTGTATACATGGTATATTTCAAATGTGATATCCAGAATTTTTTTATTCTCATGATATTTAAAGATTCATTTAATTATATTCTTTTATGGGGCCTACGACTCAAATGTTACCAAAGTTGTAACTCTTTGACATTACAATTTCATTATTTATTGGGATTATTTATGATTATGATTTAAATGATGAAATATATTGATATATTTCTGAATATATTTATTAATTTTCGTCTCCCCTATATATTTCTTTAGAATTCATGTTTTCCATTGATTTTATTCTCTTTAAATACTTATGATTAAAATAGATAGTTTTTAAATAAAATTTACTTTATTTCTCTCTTTATCCGAAAAAACATTTTATTCTATATTCATTTATCTAAAAATGTTTTCATGGATATTTAAATTTTCCTATATTATTTTTTTAAAATAAATTTTAACACATATTTATTTTTTTTACAAAATAGTTCGAAAGGAATATACTTTCCATTTTCCAAATAAGACACATATGGAATTTACTGGATATGTTAAAGGAATATTTGTTTTAACAAATACATAATGAAAAATTATACAACCACTTCTTCTTCATAAAAACTCTTAGTTTCATTCCAAAATAAAGGATTTAAATAATGAAAATATATAACATAGTTTATACCTATAGTGTAATAGATTGAAAATCAAATTTCATGGTTTAGATATCCAAGATGTGATTCTTCAGGATTATGTGGTTTCCCACTATGATTTTTTACATACAATAATATTTTTGGTCTTGTTAAATTCTTATATCCCTAAAGAACAATGTTAATGATTAAATCAATGGAAAATAAATGATTTACCTATTGATTAAATTTTTAAGGGATATGGAATGAAAAAATAATTATTATGCTCACCAAACATTCCAAGATATGAATCGTGTTGAACATCCATACAAGTAATGGATGGAATGTTATTATAATGATTCATTCACGAAGAAATATCTATATTATTTTACCATTTCATCTGATCCAATAGATTATAAATAATGAATTAGTACCATTTAAAATATAATTTCTATTATCCAGTTTTTGGAGAATTAAAAAATCATTTTTCCCATCTATCATTTATAGGCCGAGTAGGATAAATGGTGGAATTTAATCTATAATATGATGAAATAAAAAAATTGAATCAAGGGATTAGGATGATTTTTCGAGATTATTTTTCTATAATAAATTTCCTTTTATTGTTTGTATGAAAATGAAGAACGAATTACTTGAGATAATATATATTTATGATGAATATATTGGTACTAATGAGGAAACTATTACAAGACATGCGAGGTATGCTTCTAGAATTATCATCCTAACCAAAACTAAGGTTGATTGATTATTAAAAGGAATAAAACAAAGTCTTTAAATGGTGTTAGTAATCTGGTACATTATTATCTATGAAGAAATCATTCTATGTGCTACCAATTTTTAAATGAACATTGGAGGTACCTATAAATATTGTGGTCTGCATATGAAAATAATGATGAAATTCAAAGGAAAATCTTAAAACTATAAAGATAAGAAGATTATATTTCGTTTTTGCTTGATCTGGGGAAGAAACCATGGAGGAAATTTTATTCAGGGGACTACTAAATGTTTTAAGTGTGGAAAGGATGGACATTGAGAAGCTGAAAGTAAAATTTATGGGAAGAAATTAGCTAATGATACAAATCAAAACAAATATTCACACAATGAATATCTCACACATTATTGTTTCAAATTGCATGAGTTTGGGAAGTATGCTAAAAAGTAATAAAATATGATGTATAATGATGATGATCAACATCAGAAACCTCTTCGATCTAGATATAATGAAAATTCTTATATGATCAATGTTTTTGATGAGGGGCAGAATAACGATATGGGGAATGCTACACTAAACATCAACTTCATAACTATTAATATCATATTTGACTCCAGATATACACACTATTTTATATATGAACAATTTTATTGGAGTAGAAATATTACACCCATATTATTAGATATTGAATTAGAATTAAAAACCCCTATGGGTATGGTTATCACATCTTAAGTCTCTGATTCTTATCCAATTGATGTTTATAAGAAATGTCTTCTTGAAAACCTCATTATTCTTCCTCTTATTGAATTTTTTGTTATCATATGATTGGATTGGATCTCTATACATAAATCCCTCTTAAATTACCATGTATGGGATTTCATACCTGATATTCCAAACCAACCTATGATTTTATATAAGTGAGAATACAAATAAAGTGTTCCATTAGATATCTCTTTCTTTATGTGGGTCTTTATTACCACTCAAAAGGGGTTATTTTTCATATGGTTTAATATAAACCCAACACAGATGATATACATATTGTGTTAGGTTTTTTGATGTCTTCTAAGACGATTTTCCTAGTCTTCCATTGAAATATGAATTTGATTTCACAGAATAAATCACACCAGGTAACAAACACATTTCAAAAACTGCATATATAATGACCCTAATTGAGTTGTAGGAATTGAAGAAAAAATTCATTGGGATCATTGAAAATTGATTCTTTCGGATAAGTGTACCACTTTAGGGTAAACCTATTCTTTAAAAAAAAAATAATGGATCAACATGACTCTGGATTGATTAAAAAGATTTAAAGAAGATCACTATCAAGAACAAGTATCCTCTACATAGTATTGATAACTTTTTTTATCAATGACATAGAGATCAATTATTTTTTAAGATTGGAATTCACTCATGATATTATAAATTTTAGGTTAATAATGAGGATATACCCATTATAACATTAGATATATGGTATACACAATATAAGTATATAGTGATTCAATTCAGTCTTACTAATTCCACCACTATCTTCATGGATTTAATTAATAGAGTCGTTATAGATTACCTTGATCATTTTTTGTAGTATTTATAGAAAATATTATTATTTATTAAAAAATAATGGAATATCATGAATATAATGTTGGATTTATACTAAATATCTTATTTAAGGAGAAACTAAGTGAAGAATGTATACATTATTCATTTTACTTGTAAAAGGATTCATTTTTTGGGTTAAATAATCTTAATAAAGGATATGTTTGTAGATCCATCAAAGATGTATTCTATTGAGAATTAGAGTAGACTATCCATGGGAACTTGGATTTATAGTTTTCTTTATTTTGATCAATATTATTGATTGTTTTTCGATAATTTTTCATGACTGTCTAATCTACTCACCAATAAACTCATAAGGGATATAGATTCCTCTTGAAATATGAATTAAAGAGACATTTCATGGAAATAAATAAAATATAAGTTAGTAAAACTATGAATACATCATCCTATAGTATATAATGGTTTAGTACATAGTGATTCATCGAAGAAGGTATTGTGATGAGTTATATTGTATAGTTTAATGGTTATATCTTATGCCACGTGAACATTGAAGGTTTACGTGAAAAATTAATCAACTCATGATTTGGAATTAACTATGGTAAATTTTTAATTAAACATACAGAGAAATTATATTTATAGGGAAAATTTTGATATAATTATTGATCATAAAATTTTAAAGTACTTATTCATAGAAAAGTAATTGAATATGCACCAGATAATATGGTTAGAATTGATTAATTATATTGATTGTTCGATACATTACCACCCTAGGAAAATAAACTTGGTGGATGATGCTCTGAGATGATTAATCATGCTAGATTATAAATTATGAGGATAAAATAATGTACAACATTTCTATATTTTCAAATGATGGATCTTGAAATATTGAAGGAAGGAAAGAAACCCAATATTTCTAAAACAATTATTCAACCATCTATCCAAATAAATATTAAAAAAGGAATAAGGTAAACATAAACTAGCATAATAAGGTGGTTAATATTCTTATGTTTAACATTGATTATGATGGAATGATAAGGATCATGAACCATATATGTGTTTCTTCCATACCTCATCTGAAGAAGGAGCTGTTATAAGATGTTTATAGTTCTTTATTCTATTTTTATCCTAGAAGTACAA
Source organism: Viscum album (assembly GCA_963277665.1). Classification (NCBI taxonomy): domain Eukaryota; kingdom Viridiplantae; phylum Streptophyta; class Magnoliopsida; order Santalales; family Viscaceae; genus Viscum; species Viscum album. The sequence goes on from OY728123.1 coordinate 677,952,413, forward strand.
ATATATATAGAAATTTGAAAGAGTATTTTTATTTTGATGGAATGAAGAGATATATCATAGAGTTTATATCTAATTTATTGGTATTTAATAAATTTAAGTATGTGATAAAACATTCTAAGGGTATGTAACAACCCTTACACATACCATGATGAAAATGGGAAGACATCACCTTGGATTTGGTAATCGGACTCCTGAAAACGTGTAAATAGTTCAATGCAATATTGGTTGTTGTTGGCTGCCTTACAAATTCAATACACCTAATTTATATCATAGAATATTTATCTACCAATAAAACTTATAGAATATACATTACGTTAGTGGTAGTGTTTCTTGTTGTACGATATTCCATTGTATCTGAACATGATTCGAGGTTTTCCATGATTATTTGGAAAAGTCTATAGCATGCTCTTGATAGAGAGTTAATCCTCTACATAGTATATCATCTTGATATATATGATCATTATAATATATAAATTAAAATCCTATAGAATATGTTTATATCTTGTCATATATATTTAAAATGCGTTTGGTATCAACAACTTCATATAGTTGAGTTTTCATACAACAACAACTTTCACTAGAAAATCAAGATTTCCCTCTATGAAGCTCTTTATTGAAATAAGTGTAGAACTCTAAAATATTTGGATAAAAATTAGGAAATAATTCTATTCATAAAAAATACATCTTTTTATGTTGAATATAAGTTTAGAGACATTTTTAAAAACATAAGGGTAGTATAACGTCAGCCAAAAAATTATGCCGATAATTTCCAATCAAATTTGGAATTCTATGTTATTAAAAATGTGCTTCTAAGAATTTATCCATTGAAAAAAGTAATGATATTTGGAAAGAAGGTAAAATTTAATGATATGCATATCTTACCCTTTGAAATTAATGACCATTTCTGGACCATAACATATCATTTGGTGCTTCCTCCAAACCTATCTTATGTGCATGATGTGTTCCATGTGTCTCCCCTAAGGAAGTGCATACCTGATCCATTATATATACTAAAATCATTGGTCGTACCACTTGAGAATGATATTTGTTATGAGGAACAACAATTAGATATAATTTATTGTATATATAAAGTTCAATGAAGTAAGGCCAGTCATCAGGTCAATGTTTTATGGAGAAACTAAGATTTAAATACACAATATGGTACCCTAAGGATATGATGAGTTAGAAATATCCCTATTTATATATATAAGAATGTCAAATTTTGATGTTTAACATTACTTTAATATTGATATAATGTAACACCTTGATAATTTTACTAATGTTTTCAAATAAATTCAGTTTCTTTGATTTCTTGTGTTACATGCTACACTCAGATTTAACGAACCATGACAAACTATTAATATTATTAATCATTCATGGTCATTAATACATAATTTCTAAATATGGTGGAAATAATAACAATAAGAAAATTTTAATCAATTAAATGTAATATTTTTATATAAATAAATCATATTGATAAAAAGTACTTCATTTTATGTAAAGTCATTATATGCTTCAAAAATATGTTTTTTTCTAAACAATGTATTTGAATTGATTTTTATGAAATAATAATAATAATAATTTTTGATAAATTATAAAAACTAATTTTTAAAATTTAATATAATATTTGGAATCAAAATTCAAAAATTATCTTAGGATTAATTTTTCATATTTTTCTGAAAATATAATTTTTTTGATGAATAGTAGAAAACACTATTATTTATTGAAAACAACCCTTTAATTTAAATGATTTATTAGTTTTTGTTTTGTTTTAAAATTATTTAAAAATTAAAATTATCTAAATTTTGTTATAATTAATCTAATATAGGTCATTTTAATCAATTTAATATTGAATTTGGATATATAAACCTTTTAACAATTATAATATGTTCTCTTTGTAAAATCTGTTTTTTCTCACATATATAGGTTATGTTTTAAATTAATATTTTCCATTTTTTGGAATATAATTTTTTAAAATTTATTCCATATTTTTATTAATAATAATTAATACTAGATAATAATTTCAACATAATTTTTTTTTGTAAAAATGAACAAAAAATGGTTAAAATTAACTATTATAGTTAAGGTTAAACCGAATTTACTTGGGGTTAAACTAAAATAGTAATGGGTGAAATTTCTTATAAAACTATCTAAAATCTACATTATAGTGTAATTTAAACCTAAAAGAATCTAATTATGTATAATGGAGCATTTTGGATCTTTTTGGAACGAGTAATATATGGGAACACTTTATTCTTTTAAAAACATCCACGTGTCTTCTCTCCCCCACTTATGAAATCCCACCCTTATCCTCCCTACTTCACACTTCCAAATCCCTATGGTTTCATACAATACCTAAAAAATAACTTATTAATTAACTAACCTCATCCTATAAACATTTTTATTTTAAATCTTTCTTTCAATTTTTTTTTGTAAAAAAATAATGATTTTTTCATAAAACATAGGTAATGTACTTTATCGAGTGTCTTTTTTTATTTCTAATATAAAATCCTTATAATATTATTAAAACAAGTTGATATAATAACATTAATATATTACATATATTTATATTCATTTAATTTAATTTAATGACCAACAACCATCTCCCCCTCCTTAAAATGTTAGAGAAATTGTTGATCGTGTGTACGGTGGATGATCGCCTCACAAACCAACATAATTTTTTACATAACCAATTATTATTACTAGATATTATGATTTATATAATGATTATATGTAAAATTTATGATATAATTTTATTTCATTAATTATAATATTACATAAAAATTCTTACCATATATTTCGTAGGGAATACCATAGCATCATTCATGTGTAAGGCGGAATTCTGCCTCAGAATGAGATGTGATTCATTTTTCACTAATGATTTACATGTAAGGTAATAAAAAAACATTCAATTGATATATATTATATATATGAAATCATAATTATTATGTAAAGGTGATATATTATTAACCTTCCTATATTTTGATCCAAATAGAAAATAGAAACAACGTTCATGTGTATGTATGACTTTCTTTCTCCATTAATGGTGAACTTATTTTATATATCTAACCTTAATGGATTTTTAAAAATAATAATATAATTAATATATATATTTTATTTATATCATATTTAACTTTTTGTATATTATGGAATCATGATCAATATAAAAGGATCAAAAATACCAATCTAAAACATACATGAAAAATGAATCAGTTATTACCTAAAACATGATTCTAGAAAGTATTTATTAATAAACGAGAAATAAAAATTCAAATTAAAATAATATATGGTGTGATAAATAATATTATAGTTAATTAATAGATTTATAATAAAAAAATATTTATGAATGTGTTTTGAAAATGTATGAAGGAAGTCGGTATTTGAGGTAAGAAATTTTTGTCTCAATTTTTTTTCTATAAGAGAGAAGATATGTTTTGTACATATCCTATTTTATGTGGTGTATATACTTAAATTTTACATATAATATCATGAATATAATTATTTTCATGAAATTTAATTTTTCACATGATGTTCATCATTAATGGTTCTTATGAATCAAAACATACCAACATAGATAAAATGTATGTTACAATCTCATCATTTATCAGAATTAATTGGGATTATATTTACAATGGTTAAAAATTATGATATATATTTCAAGAAACCCATTTATTTTCTTATACTCTAGTTTTTTATTGAGAATTAATCTTTTCCTATAATATTCCTCATCTCAATTGCTCAACATATCTAAAATATTTTGTTATAAAAATATGATTTTATCTCTATCATCATTAGAAAATTATTTTTCATCCATATAAATGTTTTCAACAAAAAATAAAATATGTTTGAATAAATATAATAATATTTTTTAATTTCATTTTTAAAATTTTCTAATTTTCACAAAAAAAAATTAAATGTTTTTTTTTCATTTTTTGAATAAGGTTCTTTTTACTTTAACTGAGAATCTAAAAAGAATATTATTTCAAAATTTTATAACATAAATATAATATTACACCATCATGAACACCCAATTTTTTAAAACATTCATTACAAGTTTCCAGGATAATATTGAAATAAAAAAGTCTCTAATAATTATGATGTTTTTAGATTTTAAAGAGGTGTTATCAAAATGGAAATGATATTTTCCTTACGAATTATTTATGATTTTTTATGGAATTTCAATTCATCAATGACAAAATACGTCGGTATTTCCTATGTTTTACTAGGGATAGATCAATTTTTCAATCATTATATTTATCCAAATGGTTTTTGATTATGATTTAGATATGTTTATAAACCCATTTCATTTCAATGGGTTATGTTATGATGAAATGTATATGAAGCCCATTTTTTCCATGGGTTATTCTATGTTGTAATTCTTATGCAACCCATTTACTTTCATGGGTTATGATATGGTTAATGTTAAATAATATAATGGTGTACAGTTGTATTATTTTAATTATGAGAATATTGGGACCTATATCTCTCTCCAATGAATTGGAAAAATATTGAAATATTATAAGATATATAAGATTGGAATGCGGAGTGAACCCAGTTCAGTAACAGACTTTTCAACTATAATTGTCTTGGGAGTAAACCATGATTATTATTTATGGTTTCCAGAGTATACCCATTCCTCTCTAATAACCTTATAAATAAGACTTGACTATTATGGAAATTATGTTCTATAGTTAGGTTTATTCCAAAATTTCATGTCTTATGTTAATGATATTCTCACATATCTAATGTACTTTTATTTCTATATGATTGATGGCTTATGAACTTTCAATCATTATTTCATGACTCAATATTTTAATCATTGATATTTTGGTTTTGTTTTCCATAATTTATGATCATGTTCTCATACCCTTATGCTCACATTATGTTTTTGAATTTTCTGTATTTACCCTTACAGAGAATCTAATATCACCCTTTGTTAAGTTTTTTCCCCACGTTATCAGGATATTTATTACATGGGATAAAACTAAGAAGGGTTTTGGTTATTAGAAGATAATTGGAAGAAAATTTATAAGTCTTATGAAATATTTTCTTATGTTTCCAAGTTTCCAAATCCCCAAGAGTGTGTTTTTTAATGTACTAAATGTTCATCAAGAACACTTTAATATCTAGGTATAAAAATCCTAAGTCATTATATTTTATGGAAGAAGATAGTTTTTGTTTACCTTTGGAAACTATAATGTTAAAAATTTAGTGATAACTTATCGGATAATCCTATGTATATGGTAACAACCAAAAGTATTGGTGGGGAATATATTTTTTGGTTTTCCCTAAAATAAATACCAATCTATGTACTATAGGTTGACATTTTTCTGGAACTGATTTTCCTTAGGTAATAACTCTGAAAAAGGATCATTAATCTTTACTCAAGTTTACTTGGTTCACAACAACAATCCTTATTGTGAACCAAGTTTGATACTTATTGGGTATATTATTTGGTTAATATATGTTTTCATTTTGAACCATCATTAAGGATTTGAATAAATGATGGAAAATAATAACATAGTATAAACCTTTGATGTTGTGGATTTAAAAGAAGGTGTATTCATTTATACATCCTATAAATTATTTTTCAGGATTATACTCTATACTAATATGATTACTATTTCTTGAACTAGGTTTTTTTTTGGATTTAGTTTATGGCCAGAACAAGAAAGAACTATGTTAATTATATATTAAATATAAAATGAGATGATTTTCCTCTTGATAATCTAAATTTAATGGTATTTAGAAGGAAAAATCTCATTACTATGATCACTTATTTTTTTGAGTCTTTCATTAGGAAATGATTACTATTGTTTAGTGGTTATACTGATCTTTTGGTTGATGAGAAATGTATATGTATCACTAAAATGATATTTTATATTCTATAAATATAAAAACATGAAAAAATCATTTTTGTTGTTTATCATTTATAAGGGTAAGCATATTAATGGTGGAATCTAATCAAGAATACAAGGAAACAAGATAAAATTGACTCCCTAGAGTGGGATGAGTTTTAGAGGTCAACATTCAATAATTAATCCCCTTATATTGTTTAAAAAAATTGGAGAAGGAATTACTTGAGCTGAATTAGAATGGTGATTAATCCCTTGGTAACTTTGAGGAAACGATTATAGTATTTTCGTGGTATTCTTTTATAATTATCATTTGACCTAAAAGTAAGGTAAATCAATTCTTTAATATATTGAAACCAAGTCTATAAATAGTTTTATCCACAAGTGACATCCGTATCTAGGAAGGAATTTTTTAATTCACTCCCATAGTGGAAATTGATATTTTCAGCACCATGAAATTTTATTATATATATATTCAATAGCATGTGTTACACATATCACTGAGTTTTAAAGAACATCAATATATTATTAATACTATTATCTAAAAAATCACATTATAACATATCTATTAAATTTTGAAGTATTAATATGAAAAAAAATAAAAATAGTAAGTAACAATTTTACATAATGAAAAAAAACATATTAAAATTACTTTTTTTTGTAAAGTCTATATTTGGTTCCTAAATACTATTTTTTAAAAAATTATTTTTTTTCTTTTTTTTTGAACAGATAATAAAATTTATTATTCCAATAATATAGAAACTATTGGAATAAATAAATCAATTTTTTTAAATCTACAAGTCAATATTATCTTTTTGTGATTTGGTGATAATATTTGGAAAAGAATAATGTTTCAATAAATAGTAAAAAATAATAATTTTTATTAAAATTTGTCTTCTCATTTAAGGAATTTAAATGACCCAATTAATTTTTTTATTTTCTCTAAATAGAGAATTAATTAAATTATATTTTTATTAATGAAATTTATTTCATTGTAATCAATTTCATACTTTATTTTTTTAAACATTCAATACTTTTGAAAAACATTTATCAGAAATCATTTTTTCATCACATTTCTATGTTTAATTTTAAAGAAATATTTTATAATTAAATGAGTGGAATTTAAAAAAAATGTATTAAATATTTTAAATTATAATAATAAATAATATATAATTAGTTAAACATAATATTTTGTTTAAATGAACTGGAAAAATAGTAAAACATAATTACCACGGTTTAGTTTAAAACGAGCTTACCAGGGGTTAAACAAAAATGATGAGAGGTAAAATGACCTATTAAATTGTAAAATACCAATTTTATGACCATATATTGACCTTATAACCTCTAAGGTTTTATAATTACACATTCTAGATTCTTTTTAAATGTGAAAAATGTTTGTACACAATATTCTTTACAAATATTTCATTTATGTCTTCTCTACCACTTATAAAGGACCACCCAATCTACTCCCCCTTAACTCTTCAAAACCCCATTGGTTCAGAAAATAACTACCCAAAATACATACATAAATCCCCCAACGAATTCTATAATCCTTAATTTTATCAAAAAAATTTCCATCAATGATTTTGGTGCAAACCCAATTACGTTTTTTGGGGAGGAAGTAACATCCTTCACCACAATTTTTTTTTATTTATCCTTAAAACTCCATAAAATATTATTAGATAATAATTATATAATAAAAACATTATTATAAATATACTAAGTTTTGTTATGTTAATTTTATGACCATATCCTATCTCCTCCTCTCTAAAATGGGAAATGAAACCATTAATCGTGTGAACGATGGACTACCACCTAACGAATAAATTATATCTATACAGTATGTTCAAACGTGTATGAAGGATGTCAAGACTTAAAGTGCGGGACTTTTGTCTCAAATTTCCTTCTTTGGGAAATAGGATATGTTATAAACCTATCTTAATTTGTGATGTATATAAAATAAACTTTGAAATTTATATCATGAATATAATTATTTTCATGATATTAAAATTTTCATTTTATGTTGATCATTAATGGTGCTTATAACTCAAAAGATACAGAAGTGGTAATGATTTTATGTTTTAATCTAATTGTTTGCTGGGATTTTTTATGATTATGTTTTCAATGAAGAAACTTTATTATTTATCTAAAATTAAACCCATTGATTTTATTATCCACTAGTTATTTATTCAGAATACATTTCTTCATTTCATTTTCCTCTTTTTAATCACAAAAGGGATCAAGAATTTGTTTTTTTAACTTTTTATATCTCTCTTCAGTAAAAAATGATTTTTATTCCATATTAATTTTTAAAATAAGTTTCGAATATGTTTTAAAATTATCCAAATATTTTCAAATAGAATTTATAACATTGTTTTAATATTCACAAAAAAATTAAAAGGACTCTTCTTGTTGTTTTTTGAATGAGGTGATTTTGAATTTTAATAAAAATTTGAATGGAATATTTGTTTCCAAAGATAATTTTTTTTATTTAATATTTGGGATATTTTTATATTTTAAATAAGTCTATTATAAATGGAAATGATATTTTCCTCAAGAATTTCTTATTGAATTTTTAGGAAATTAATATTCGTCAATGATAACAATATTTTTATGATACTTATGATTTTATAAGTATATGATCCATTTTTACAATCCTTATTATTTCTCTATATGGTTAATGATTATTATGATTAAATGTTTATGAAACACTTTTATTTTTCATGGTTTATTTTATGATGAAATTTATATGAAAGTCATCTTTGGATAATGTTATTCAATGTTATAATTTTTATGAAACTGATTTCCATTCATTGGCTCTATTATGATGAATATTTTATAATATTGTGGAACAAATTTTTATAATTTTCATTATATGATGGGTGGGAAATATATCTCACTCCAATTCTTTGGGAAAATATTGAAATATCATGAGATAAATATTAATTGAAAGGGTAGTAGACCCAATTTAGTAAGAAACTTTGTCCACTATGATAGACTTACGAGTGACCCTTGACTACTAGGACTATTTGGAGAGTAAACGCATCCCATTAAGATAACCTTTAAAATGATACTTCACTACATTAGAAATGATTTTATTTGATTAAGTGTACACCATAATTCCAAGCCTTCTTTCAATGTAAGGATCTCACATATCATGTTATTTAATTTTTTTTATCATTAATGTGTTATGAATATCCAATATTTTTTCCCTGAATCAATATTTTTATTTGATGTATATTGTATGTTTTTTATATGTTATTATCATGTTATCATACCATTTTTCTAACATTATAGTTATGTATTTCTCGGTTTTACAATTATTGAGCATTTGATCTCAACATTCCTTATATTTAATTTCCCTAGGTTATAATGATAATTATTGTGTGTGATTGGTCTTATAAGCCTTCTAGTTGTGTGAATCTATGTGGGAGATAGTGTAGGACTCCTATGAACCTCATTTTTATGTTTCTATTAATAAAAAAGAACTATACCTTTATAACCCTCAGATGTGTATTTTTGTAGTGTAATTAAATTTCTAAAACATATGTAATATATATATATGATAAAAATAGGTCATTATAATTTTTATCAAAGTGTTGGTTTAGTCAACCATTGGAATCTAGGTTGAGTAAAAATTATTGACCACTCTTAGGATAATCTTATCTAAAGGTAAACATTCTACTTTATTTTTAAGGAAGTTATTATGTGGTTTACCTATAAATACATCATTCTTTGGATAACACAAAAGTACATAAACCTGGAAAAGATGTACCTAGGGGTAATAACATTGAAAAATAGCATGCCAATCTTGACTCAATAATTACCTGGTACATGAAAATGGGCATTACTTTTCACATTGTTCTACATCCTTGGATGTTATGATTTGGTTCATTTACATTTTATTTATGAATCGTCATGAAGGATTTTAAAAGTTAATGGCCATTAATAACCTATTTTGAACATTATATGTATTTTTTTTAAATAACATGTCTTGATTTATACATCCTTTAAATTTTTTTTGATGACAATGTGTTTCACCACTACCATTATTATGGATCAAACTATGCTTTTTTGGTTTTATTTAAAGTATAAAACCTGAAGGAACATTATTAATGTTGAATAAAATGTAAAATTTATTTATTTTCCTCCGAATATTCCAAATTAAATGGGTTGTAGAATTAAAAATAATATTTTAATTCTTATAAAACATAATAAGCATTTGATTCATGTAGGACATAGAAATGAGAAAAATAGAGACAACATTTTGATGAGTCTTTCAGGAGGAAATTCAAAGTAGCTTTTAGTTGTTTGATTGATATATTAGTTTCTAGTAAATGGGTTATTATCACTAAAAATATATTTTATATTACCCTTTGATCATAAAATTAATTTCATTTTGGTTTTATATCATTTATAAGGTGATGCAGATCAATAGTGGACTCTCACAAAAAAATACGTGGAAACAATATGACACTGAATCCATGGAGTGGGATGAGTTTGAGATCTTATTTTTCAGTAATTAATTACCCATAATTCATCTTTGAAAAAGTATAAGTAATTCCTATATAAATAGTATAATTTTAATGAATCTATTTTTACTTACAGGGAAATGTTTAAAATACTTATGAGGTATGATTTTGAAATTACCATACAACATGAAAGTAAGGTTGATCGACTCTTTAGTGGATTAAAAAATGGTCTATGAAGGGTTTTAGTCTTAATGGAAATCAATATATATGAATAAATAATTTTATGTTTTCTCAAGGGGGAAATGGATATTTGATTAAACCATAAATCACATGGTTTTGATATGAAAATAAATATGTATTTAAATGGAAACACTATGAAACATAGATATAAGTATATTAGCTTCTATTTATCCTCTAAGTGTGGTAGGAAATAAAGAGGAATCTATTTTATGGGTAATGGTAAATAATGTTGGTTTAAAATGGTTATTTAAGAGAAAATGCTACATGGAATGTAAAGTAAGTACCTATAAAGAAAGGATAGTGGATAATGGGTTTAAACAACATCAAGGCATTGAGTATGGTAAAACCATTTCATAGGATTCCCTATTTAAATCCATTAGAATTATAATTTATATATTATCTTACCATGAATATGAAATTATTAATATGGATGACAAAAAAACATTCCTTATTAGGAACCTTCTAAAATATATCTACACGATACAACTAGAAGGTTTTGTGACACTAGGTCATTCCCTAATGATAAACAAGTTTTACAGATCTATTTATGGTTTAATGAAAAAATCCAAATGATGGAACATTTGATTTGTAGAATAAATAAATGGTTTGGGTTTCATTTAGAATGAATTTGATCTATGTGTTTATAATAATTTTAGTAGGAATGTGTTCATTATCCTTTTACTGTATGTTGATGACGTATTACTTATTGGAAAAAACATAACTATCTTACAGTCTATTAAAGTAACATGATGAGTTTTTTTAACCATTTTTATAAATAAATTAAATTTCATTATTTTATTCTATTATATTCTAAACCATTTTAATATTTCACTACACACAACACCATCATAGCTTGTGTTAAATGCGACATTAATATTCTTCAATGCATCATTTTATTATATTATTTATTTAAACATGATAATTATAACCCATCCATTAAAATTGGAGGGAATAAATAGTATTAACCACATCATCAAATTTACATATTATCAAAGAAACTACATTAATCAAACATATTTGAAAGACATAAGGGAAGAATAAATCAAATTGTACACAAAAAAACAATATTTTTGTAATCGTAGTATTATCACATTTTAATAGTGCACCTATTGTAAAACAATATTTTGGGACTTTTATAAATTCTATTTGATAAAATGAACTTAATTTTTTAATGTGTAATTTAATACTTAACATAGGGTGATTTTATTTATTTTTCTAATAAGTTTCATTTTCAATGAATATTAAAAAATAATGCATTTTAATTGAAAACTTAATTTTCTTTTAATTTATTTATTTTGTTAAATTATTTTAAAAATCGGTTTTGAAGTATAAATAGATAAATTATAAATATATAAATCCTATTTGAGTTATTGGAATCAATTTTACAATGAAATTATATATAAAAACATTTCAATATTTTCAACATTTTTATATGAATAACTCTTTGTTTAATTTGGTTTGTAGGATTAATTTTAAATTAACTTATGAAACTTATGTATTTTTAATTTCAAAAAATGGATTCCAAATTTATATCCAGGAGATAAAAATTGATTTAATTGTTCCCTATTATTTTTGGAAAATAGAAATAATAACATTGGTAAATTTTATTATGATGATAAAGGGTAAATTGGGTAATATAAGTTAAAAATAAAACAGTAATGACTAAAAAATGATCCTAAAACATAACCAAATTTTATTGGATAAATTAAATTAGACCCTTAACACCTAATGTTCTTAATTTAATCCATTAACGGACACATTTCCATGAAAATGATATAGACATTTCTAAAATGGAGGAAAGTGACAAAACATCGCAGTCTTGTTTTTAATAAGTATAATTTTTTAAAACAGGGATAACCAAGATATATATTTGAACATAAATATTAATTTTAAATCTTAAATTTTTTTCTATATAATGGTAATTTGTTTATAATTTTTAGTGAATAATTAATTACCTTAAAGTCTTACACAATTCTTATTTTGTAATTATTTTATTAATGGAAATATAAAATAAAATTTATTAAAACTATTAATATAAATATAATTTCTAATAATGAATTTTATAAAAAAAATATATATTCACTTGAACACTTGGGGATATAATAAAAAAATTGAAGTTAAATTGTTATATTTATAATTATAAAATTCCAGGTAATGAATATTGTCAAAATTAACACAAATGATATTTTATGAAAAATAATATTTAATTAAATTATTCAAAAATTAAAAAACAACATTAAAAATAAAAAAATAATTTAATATCATATAAAATATTATAAATTTTTTATTTATGGTCTAATTTAAATAACATAAGTAATAATTATAGTATTTTAATATTAAATAATTTGGTACATTAATTAAAATTAAAAAAGGTTAAAACTGGTTAATAAAAATGATAGGGTTTTAAATTATACTAAATAATATATAAAATCTATTGGTTAATTATATTACTTAATTATATTAAATTAATTTATGAGAAATTGTAATTTGGTGGAATATTTGATAGAAAATAAATTTAATATAATTTAATCTTTTGAGAAATTCCAAAAGTGATGCTCACCTCAATTATAATGGAACGCCTCATCCCTAACTTCATAACATCATATTGAGACATAATGATTGATAATTCCTTTAATATATATCATATAAAAATTCCCATTAACATTATATAGCTGATGGGAATCTCATAAGACCAACCATAGTGTCCCTAAGACGATATTTATACGAAGTTCGATGAAGAAGAAGTAGTTGTGTTTACCGACTCTTACAAATTTATTTCTTATTATACTTCATCGTAAAAAAAATTTAAAATTTAAAATTCAAACAATAAATTACCATATATATTATTCTATGTTATTATTATTATGTTATTAACATATTCTACCTTTTACCCATCCTATAAAAAACAAAAGCATTGTGTGTGTGCATATCTACAACTTACCATTTCTAAGTCATGGTGTAGAATGTTTTTCATCACCACATTGCATTGATGGGTATAATGATGGGAAAAATATATATATATATTAATTATAATATATGATTTATTATAAAAAACATATATCATAAGATTCCTTCCCCTTTCATAATTAACGAAATGATATCGTCCTTCGTGCGTACGTATGGCCTATCATCTCTATGACATGATGGGATTCATTTTCCCTGTTCACCATTCAATAATAATTATATAAATTTATATAATGAATAAATATTACATTTATTAACGTAATAATATTCCATATAGGATGGAACTATATCATATTCATAATAATTGGGACTTATGTGACATAAAAACAATAGAAAAATGAAGCAGTTATCACCCAAAAGACAGGTAAAAAAGAAATATTAGTAACAAATGGGTGATAAGAAGTTATAAGACGATCATATATCAAATCATAAATATGAATATGGTTCTAATATATATTAATAACTTTTTTAACCATTATAAATGAGGATCAGATATGTATAAAGGAAATTGGACCTAAAGTAAGGGTTATTTCCACAATCTCATTAGTATCCGGGATTGTTTATATGTAATTATCAAATGGGGAATATTTCTCTTCCATGAACATGTTTCGTAAAAAAATTAGAAAATATTTTTATTATTCTTATAAAAAAATTTAAATTCTTTCTTACACATGTATGAATTTTTACTTAACAGTTTGAAATGATTCATTTTCACTTTTTCTAACTGAGGTACTTTCTGACTTTTCTAAAAAAAGTACAAAAAATTGTTTTTAACATATATGGACCAAATTGATTTGTCATATTTTATGAACCTTAATTCCTTTAATATTCCCTTAAAATATAAAATGTTATTTTAAATTTTAACAAAAATCGTTTCAAATTATGTGGTATTTAAAAAAAATTCTAAACAGAAAGGATATTTTCCTCAAGAATTATTTTCAAGTGATATCTAAAAATTATTTTCTATATAAGATAATGTTATTTGATGTTACATATTATTTAATGGTGTCAATATCCAATGATAAAATTGTTATTATCTCTTTGAATGGTTTATTTTTGTGATATAATGATGTTTATCAATTCTGTTTCATTTCCATGAGTTATGTTGTGATGAAATGTTTCTGAAACCCATGTCTTTTTAGGGGTTCTAATATGGTAACTGATTTATGTTCAAGTGGCACACATATGTATCGTTTTCATTATTTGATTTGTGGGATCTATATCTACCTTTAATGAATTGGATAAATATTTATATCTCATGAGAGAGAGAGGACTACAATGGGAAGTAAAAAATTTTAATTAATACAGGGCTGGAAAATGGTGTGAACTCTATTTTTTAAGGGAAATTTTTTTCTATGATGGTATTGGTAGTGAGGTTTCACTTATATAAAAATGATTATCTATGATTTTTTGTATTCCATAATTTCAATTATTATATTATACTCCAATCAATTATGTTCTTTATAATTCATGTCTCATAAACTTTTATGATCAAGTCCATAACTCAGTATCACAATACTTGATAAATATGATATACTTTTCAAACATTATTTTCATGTTATTATTCCCTTATTCTTATGTTATATCCATTTATTACCCTTACTAAGAATCTAATATCACCCATTTCTTATGTTTCTTTTCCCTGGGATATGAATAATGGTATTAATAAATATTTTTTAAAAAGGGTTTTACTTATGAAGCAATCAGTAGGATACAATGGATATTTTTTGAACCATTCATTTGTGCTTCTAGGCTTCAAAAGGCACTAAATTATTATGATATTTAGGATTTTTTTGGTGTAATTTATGAAATATTACAATGAAATGATGTAATGTATATGTACGTTAAGATTGATTCATTGTAGTTAAGACGGAGGATATACCCAAGAAAGTATTCTATACGAGGTATAGACCCAATGAATATAAATTAATTCAATTTATTCTTACTAATTCCCCCTCTATCTTTATATATTTAATTAATAATGTATTTATAAATTAACTTAAAATAGTTTTTGTAGTCTTTATAGATGATATTATTATCAATTCAATTATAAAGGTATAACTTTATGATCTATTAGAATTGTACTGAATACCCTGAAAAATAATAATTTTCATGAAAAATTTACAACGTGTGAAATTGGGATACAAAAGGTTTAATTTTGGGTCACATAATCTCTAGATATCATATATCTATGGATTCAAACAATACAGAGTCTATTGAATATTGGACAAGACCAACAGAATTTATTGGGATTCGATGTTTTCATGGTTTTGAAGGATATTATCAATAGTTTTTATATAATTTATTTTGAATATCTAATCCATTTTTCAAGATATCATGGAAGGGATCCATGTTCCTTTGGAAATATGAATGGGGGAAAATTTCAAGGAACTATAGAGAATATTTTTTGGCTCACCAATTCATACATTTCCCAATAGTGGATAGCAGTTTGTAATCATTAGTGATAAATCCAAGAAGTAATTGAGATTTTTTCTTTAAAGGAATTATATAGTTATTTCTCATTTCCAATAATAAATGAAGGTTCATGAGAAAAATTAACCAACTCATGATTTGAAGTTAACTGTGGTAATGTATTCATTAAAGATATAGAGGCATTATTATTATAAGAAAAATTGTTATATATATGTTGATCACAAAATTTTAAATAATATATTCCAATTGAAGGAGTATAATGTGCTCTATAGGTGATTATTAGAGATAATTAAAGATTATGAATTCTCCAAACATTACCACCAAGTGATGAATCTAAAAATCTAGAAGGAAGGGGAGAAATCTTATCACTCTCAAATGAATGTTCAACAGTCTTTCTTAGTGAATATTAATAATGTCAAAAAGGATTATATAGACCTAAAAAATTTGATGTGAAATATTCCAATGTTTAAAATCAATTATTATGGAATGTTATGGTTTAGTGACTTTATAAGTGTTCTATCAATGCTAAATTTAAAGAAGGGTCTATTATAATGGGTTTATAATTCTTTATTCTATATTAATCATGGAAGTACAAATATGGATAGATATTTGAAAGAGTATTTCAAGTGGGATAAAATGAAGGGAGATTTCATATATTTTTTATCTCCATGGTTGGTATGTTTGTATGTTAAGGTTGAGATATTGGAGTCTAAAGGGATGTTATAACCATTACCCATAATTGAATGGAAATGGGAAAACATCACCATATATTTTGTTATCAGACTCCCAAAAACATATAAAGTGAACAATACTATAAGGTATATATTTTATCTCCTTAAAAATTCAACACACTCTTTAACTTTCAATGAAAAATTCCCTTTGGATTAACTTTTTAGTACATATATTATGGATGTTGTAAGGTTTTGTAGAGAACCATAATCCATTATGTCTGATTGGGATCTGAGGTTTACCTTGAAGTTCTAGAGAAGTCTTTAGTAAGCTCCTAATACCATGTATAGTTTTATTATTTCATATCATCATCATATAATTATACAGCCTGAGAAAAAAATTAAAACCCTATAGAATAGGTTGAAATTTTTTCCTTTGGATTTTAAAGTGTGTTGGGATCAATACCTTCCTCTAGTCAAGTTTTCCTAAAAAATAACTTTTAATCAAGTATTCATATGGGTCCTTATGAATCCCTATATGGAAATAAGTGTATAACATCAACATACTGGGATAGATTAGTAGACAGATAGCTATTAATTCCTGAGTTAGATGATAAAATAGAAAATAATTCTATACCCATTCAGCAACACGTAAGGGAAGCACAAATTTGGATGAAAATTTATACTAATAATCACAAGTGTGATATGGAATTTTAATTTTGTGAAAAGGTGTTTCTTTGTATTTATCAATGGAAGAAGGTTATGAGATCTAGTATTAAAGGGAAACTAATCCCTATGTCTATCGTTCCCTTTAAAATTATTGATCGTATTGGGATAACAGCTTATCAATTGGAAATTCAACCAGACCTCTATAAAGTCCATGATGTGTTCCATGTTTCTATCCTGAGTAAGTAAATAACTAATCATTCAAATGTAATAAACTCATCATTGATACTATTGTAACATGATAATTCTTATGAGTACCAACTATTATAGATTTTGGATCATATAGAAAAAGTTTTACAAAATAAGTCCACTCTCTTTGTTAGTGTTTTATAGAAAAACCACTAGTTTGAGGTAGTTACGTGGGAACATGAGGATGTAACCAAGTACAAGTATCCTAAATTTTTTACATAAAAGTGAATCAATTTAGAGGGGTAAATCCATTTTATGGTTTGGAGAATGTAACACCCTAAAATTTTATGAAATACATTATTTTTTATGTCTTGTGATTCACGTAATAATGAGTTTTAACAAACCGTGATATATTTTTAATATTATTATATAATATAGACCATTAAAAAATATCCATTTCACATAATGTTATTAATAATAATGGAACAAATATTACAAATATTTATAACAGTTTTATTAATGAAAACATATTGATAAAAAGTACTTAATTTTTAGTAAAGTTTTAATATAATACGAAAATTCAATTTTCTCAAAAAATGATTTATATTTCCATTGTAAAAAATAATAAAAGTAACGTTTTAATATTTTAGAAAACTGATTTTAAAAAATAGAACTCATTTTTGAAATCAAAGTGTAAAAATTATATTTAATTGAATTTTTTATAATTTTTTGAAAAGATTAATTTTTCAATTAAGATACAAAATACATATTTATAATGAAGAATTCCTTGTTGATTAAATATTTTTCTAGTTACATTTTTTTCAAATGTTTTAAATATAAAATTAGTTGAATAATATATTTATTAAACAAATTCAAGTAATTTGAATCAATTTAATATTCAATTTCGATATTAATACGTTTTACTCTTTTGAAAGTTTTCAGTTGGGATAATTGCTATTTCATCCCATTTGTGGGTTTAGTTATACATTATATTTTGAAACTTATGTGATTTTAATTTTAATAATGGATTAATATTTCAATTCAGTATTATTAAAATTATTTAATAAGGTAAACATGATTTTTTTCTCCAATTCAATAGTAAAAACAGTACAAAATAATTGTCGTAGTTAATGTTAAAATGGGTTTTCTAGGGTAAAACTAAAAATATAAGTTTTAAAATTAACATGAAACTTGTAAAAAATCTATTATATTGTGATATATAGAAGTTATTTTATATTAGGTTTAATAATTACTTATTGTTTGTGCCTTTTGGAATGTGAATTCTATGGATACACCTTACTCTTTTCAAATTGTCCATGTGTGTCATCCCCGCTACTTTTAGAAGACCGGTCACTCTCCTATCGGCTTCACACTTCCAAATCCCATTTTTTCATCCAATACATTAGCAAAATAATTCCTCAATTACATAACCAAATAAGATTTCTGAAGAGTAGGTAATGTCTTTAACCAAGCGTTCAACTTTGTATCTCCTTACACATCCATAAAATATTATTAATACATGATGATATTATAACCTAACTATATAAAATATACATTGTTTTTATTATTTTAATTTCATGACCTACAACCATCTCCTCGTCCCTCAAATGGGAAGTGAAACTATTTATTGTGTGTACAATAGACTACCACCTTGCGAACCAACGTAAATCGTTTTCTTTCACCAATTATTATAGCTAGATATAATGATGAATATAATAATAATATATGAAATTTATGATATTATTCAACATCAATAATTATAGTATCACATATTATTTTACATTTATTAGGGAATATGATAAAATCTATCATGTGTACGGTGGTTGACCACCTCATGAAGTGAGGTGATTCTTTTTTCACAAACTCGTTATAAGGAAGGTATTAAGGGTAAATAAAATTAACATATGTGATATATATGGCATCAAGATTTATTTTTAAATGTGAATTATTATTTACCTTTTATTATTTTATCCATTAAGAAAATAAAAGAAATATTCACGTTTACATATGTCTTATCGTCTCTATGTAAGGTTTAACTCATTTTCTGTATCAAAATTTAAAAGATTAATATAAATACATATATAATGAATATATATTATATTTATGTCATGGTTAAAATTTTCTATATTATTTATCTATGATCAATGTAAAATTATCAAGATTAATAAACCAAAACATACATGAATAAAAATTAATTTATTACCTGAAACATGATTTTAACAAGAAATTATTGATAAACAGCTTATAAAAAGTAATTGATAATTAATATATGGTATAACACATTTGAATATATTTATTTAAAATATTATGAATTTTATAATATTTGTAAATGTGTTTTAAAAATTTATGGAGTAATTCAATACATAAGGTAAGATATTTTTGTCTCAAATTGCCTTCTTTGGGACAAAAGATATGTTATGCACCTATCTTCTTTTATGTGTTTTATAGACTTCCAATTTATAGATTAATTTCACAAATATATTTATTTTAATGATACTTAATTTTTTATTTTACTATTATCTTTAATGGTTCTTATGATTCAAATGATACATATGGGGAAATTATTTTATGTTATAATATCATCATTTATCGATATTCATTAGCATTATGTATCCATTGATTAATCCTTAAAAATATCTCTAAATAAAATCATATTTTGTAACCTACTCATTTAATTGCATGAGAATACATTTAATCATATAATTTTAATATTTTTATGTAATAAAGGTGTCAAAAATATGTTTTTAGGATTAATTGATTTTACCTCTCTCTTTAGTTGAAAATGATTTTTATTTCACAAACATGATTTCAAGAAAATGTTATAACGAAGTTTTTATGAATCTTTAGGATAATTTAAATTCATTTATTCCCTTGTTTGATGTTTCATGTAATTTATAAAATTAATTTTCTTTTCTTTTTCTAAATGATGTTATTTTTAGTTTTACCGAAAAAGTGAAAGGAATGTTCGGTTTAATGTGTACAACATGAAGATAATTTTAAACTTTCACAACCACCAACTGTTTTAAAGATTCTATTAAAATTTTCCAAGATAATGTTAAGAGGAAATTTATTATTTATTATCAGGAAGTTTTTATATTTTAATGAAGTGTTATAAAAAAAGAATGTATTTTCCTATCAATAATTTCATATTGATTTTTTATCAAATTTATATTCATCAACTACAAAAAAACCATTGGTTTTTAGTATGTTTTACTATGGATATGATCATGTTGTTCAATACATATTATTTATCTAGATGGTTTATGAATATTATGGTGATATTTTTATAAATACAATTTTTTTCCATGGGTTATGTTATAATGAAATATTTATGAAACCCACTTACTTAACACGGGTTATGTTATGATGTAATTCTTGTGAAACTGATTTATTTTCATGTGTTATGATATGATGAATATTTTATGATATTGTGGAACAAATTTCTATAATTTTAATTATTTTATGAGTGGGGAATATATCTCCCTCTAAAGAATTTGTTAAATATTGATGTCTTATTGGATAAATAATACTAGACTTTTGAGTGAGCCTAATTTAGTATGAGACAGTTTCCACTATAGTAGTATTGGGAGTGAACCTTTATTGCTAAGATGGTTTAGGGAGTACAATTATTCTTCTATGATAACATTTTCAACAAGCCTTTACTACTATGGAAATTTGTTTCTATGCTTAAGTGTATTCCAAAATTCCATATCTTATGTCAACGTATTTCTCTCACAGACCATGTTACTTGATTTACATATGATTTATGACTTATTAACTACCATTATTAATTAAATTATGTATGATTTTCATGTTTGATTTGCATGGTATGGTATTCATATGTTATTTTCATATTCTCAATCAATTATTCTCATGTTTTGTTTACATATTACCATTATGTAACCTTACTGAGTATGTGATATCACTCTTTCTTAAGTTTATTTTCCTTTTTCATGATGATAGGTAATAAATTTAATATGTACAAAAAGGGTTCTAGTTGTGGAGAACTATGTTGAAGATAATGTAGAAGTCTTATGAACCAGTTTTTTATGTTTACATGTTTCAATAGGGATTATTCCATTATGATACTCAAATGGGTGTTTATGTATTGTAATGAAAGATCATTAAAATATATGTAATATAATTTTATTAAAATAATGAGTGGTTATATGATTCTAGTTAGGCATCAGTAACATTGTTTATTAGAAATGAAAGACAAAGATCAAGTGAAACACTAAGAACCATAGTGAGAAGAAGGCGGTATTTCATTCATGCTCAAAGTGTAGTTTAAAAAATTTTGATTTCTATCATAAGGGGAATGACAGATGATGTATGTGCAAAATTAAAGGTCATTAGGCAATCAAATGCAGAAGTGATGGAAAAAATTAACTAATGATTAGAACGAAGATAAATCTCCACATAATGCACCACCCACACTCTAATGTTTAAAATAGAAGGAATATGGGTATTACACTTACTAATGTCCAAATATAAAGGTTAATAATGATTATTGATGTTAGTAAACTCTTAATTTAAGTGATAAGAGAAAATATCATGCGGTCATTATTTCTGATGAGGGACACAATAACTATGTGGTGAAAGGTACACTTATTGTCCACTCTAAAAGTGTTAATGCTATATTTGAATCTGGATCAACCCAGTGTTTGATATCTAATGAATTTTTTAAGGTTATTACAATTCCAATAATGATATTTATTGTAGAATAATTAGTGAAACCCCCTAATAGGATAGTTATTTTATCTCAAGTATATGATTCCTCTATGAATTAGTTTTGTTATAAAGTTCTTCTTGTAAAATCTTTTCATTATTCCTCTGGTTGAATTTGATGTTATTTTGTAATGGATTGGATTTCTCTTCATAAATGCAACATCAATTCTCATGGAAGGGAATTCACATTTGATATTACAAACAAAACTATGATTTTTTTCTAGTGCGATGATAAATATAAACTTATGATAGAAATCACATCTAATGTTTGGGTTCTTATTCTGATTCAAAAGGTATGTTTATCTCATATGGTTGTGGATAAACTAAATAATGATTTTTTTCAAAATTGTGTGTTTTTTTTAATTAATTTCGATAATATTTTCTTAGTATTCAATAGAATCATAAATTTATGTTTTCAATAAAACTCATACCTAGTTCTACACCCATTTCAAATACTCCCTATAGAATGGCCCCGATTAATTCTTATGAATTTATGATGTAACTCCAGGAAAATATTGACATGGTATTCAATTTTGAATGTTTTTTTCTTTGGGTGAACCCATTCTCATTATAATAAATAAATATGGATCGATATGACTTGTCATTTATTATCAGGAGTCTAACAAGATCACAAGAAAGAACAAGTATCTACTTCCCTCTTTTAATGACTTATTTGATCAACTACATAGACATCAATACATTTTTATGATTGAATTATGTTCTATTTATCATCAATTGATTGTAAGTAAGGGATATATACACAATACAACATTCCATATATTGTTTTAACACTATTAGTATGTAATAATTCTATTTTTTCTTACAAATTCCCCCCAATATTTTTGGATTTAATGAATAAAGTATTTATAAATTACCTTGATCAATTTTTTTGTAGTGTTTATAGATGATATTATTATATATTCAATGTTTAAGGAAGATCATGAAGATAAATTGAGTATTATAATAATGATTATGATGAAGGATAAATTATTTTAAAATTTTAAAAAGAATTAATTTTGGATACAAAAGGTCTCATTTTTGGGGTAATATAATTTCATGTTAGGGTATATCAATGGATCTATCAAAGAAAGTGGATATTTAATGTTCAACCAGACTAACCATTGTGACTATAATCTTATTTTTTCTTAGTTTTTATGGATATTATAAATGGTTTATGGATAATTTCTCATGGAAATCTAATCCATTCACCAAGTTAACTCAGATGGGAGAAAATTTACTTTGGATAGATGAATTCGAAAAAAATTACAGGAACTGAAGATAACATTAGTCATCACACATGTTCTTACATTAACCTATACTAGATAAGGTTATTTAATCTTTAGTGATGAATCCAATATGGGATCGGGATGTGTTCTTGTACAAAATTTATTTATTATAGCTTATAAATCACAATAATTTATTGTTATTGAGAAAAATTACCGAACAAATGATTTGGATTTAGCTATAATATGTTATTCATTAAATAGATAGAGGCATTACCTTTATGGAGAAAAGTGTCATATATATATATTGATAAAAGATCATTAAAGTATACATTCACAAAAAGGAGTTTAAAATTCAACAAAAGATATGTTTAGAGCTGATTAATGATTATTACTACTCAATGCATTACCACTCTAGAAAGAAAACATGGTGGTAAATTCATTGAGTCAAAAGGATCATGCTAGATTATCCATGATGGGGATCAAAAAAGATATAATATTTTTATATTTACAATGGATAGTTCTAGAAATCATGAAATAATGGGATAAATATTATCTTTCTCAAAGGAATTTTAAACCACATATCCATGTGATATCTAAAGTGGTGTAGAAGGATGATATAGAGATTCATAAGAAGTTGAGAAATGTTCATAATTTTAACCATGATTATGATGGAAAGACAAGTCTTTGGAACCATGTATGTGTTCCATCCAAACTCAATTTGATGAAGGAGATGTTATAAGGGGATCATAGTTCACCATTAACTATTAATCCTAGATGTTAAATTATATATAAATATTTTAAAGATTATTTTTTGTGTGAAGGAATAATGAGAGATATCATATTGTTTTTATCATGGTGTTTGGTATTTCAGCAAGGTAAGGCTGAGTGACCAAATTATAAATAGACGTTATCATCATTACTCATACCAAAATGGAAATGGGAAAACATCACCATGTATATTTTAATTAGAATACCCAAAATATTTAAAGGGAACAATGCTATATGGATTATGGTTGATACCCTTGAAAAGTTAGCGCACTTAAAGATTAACAGAGATAAATTAACTTTAGATCAGCATTCTAAGATATAAATTAATGAAGTGTTGAGGTTTATGGAGTACCACATTCCATTGTTCTTGATTGGAAACCATGGTTTACCTCAATGTTTGGGTTAAATCTTTAGCAAGATATTGATACAAATTTGAGTTTAAGCACTATGTATCATCCTCAAATATATGGTGAGTCTGAGTGAAAAATTCAAACCAGAAGTATATGTTGATAACTAGTTCATTGAATTTCCAAGTTAGCTGGGACCAACAACTTCATCTAATCAAGTATTCACATAACAATATATTACACTAAATCATTCCTATTTATTCTGAGGAATCCATATATGAAAAAAAGATTATAAATCCAACATATAAGGAAGAAGTTGGATAAATAAATCTAAATAGACCTAAGATATCTGAACAAATGGAAGAGAAGATTGGATCTATTCACTAATAAATAATTTACAGAATAAAGTCAGCATAAAAGTTTAAATGATAATAACCACTGTGATATGAAACTTGAAGTTAGTGACTTGGTGTTTATAAAAATTTATCCTATAAATAAGTATTTTTTATTTATGAAGAAATGGAACTAATGAATAATTATATCAATCACTATGAATTATTAATCATATCGGTACAATGTCTAATTTTGTAGAGATTCCACAAAACCACTCCCAAGTCCACGATGTGTTCCATGAATTTCTATTGAATAAATATATTCCTTGTATTCTTCATGTACTAAACTCATAGGTCATTCAACTAGATCATGATTTTTATTGTTATGAACAAATGGTGTAGATTATAGATCATACTCATAAATTTCTACAAAATAAGACCACTCACTTGGTCATTGTATTTTGGATAAACTACTAGTTTGATGAAGGTATGTTGTAAACGGAGGATGTAATGATTCAAAATCATCCTCAATTTTTTTCAACCAAAATGATATAATTTGGAAACAAAAAATAATTTTAAGGGGGTAGAATGAAACACCCTATGATTTTATGAAAAAAATAGAAATCTTGTGTTACATCTAACACCGAGTTTTAACAAACAATGATATATTATTAAAATTATTATTTAATAAAGATAATTATAACTAGATACTAAAAATGGATGTACGAATAGGAATTAAAAAAAAATTTAATATTAGGTATAATTATTTTTTATAAAGAAAATTTATTAAAAAAAGTTCTTAATTTTTATTAAAGGCTTTATATTATTAGAAAATACTATTTTCTCAAAAAAAAATTATAATTTTTTTGGAATATATATTAAAATTATTTTTTTATAATTTTATAAAAATTATTAGACAGAATAAAAATCATTTCTTAAAACTATATTTCAAAATTATATTTGATTGACGTTTTGATAATTTTATTAAAAGATTAATTTTTTAACGAATAGTAAGAAAATAATGTTTTCTACTAAAAAATTCATTTCATTTAAAGAATTTATTAGATTAATTTTATCTCAATATTTATTTAAAAACCTTAACTAAATATTATATTTATTGATCCAATTTAGTCCATTTTAATTAATTTTATACTGTATTTTTATATTAAAACTTTCTATAGGTTTGAATCTTTTATCATTGGAATCATGTTTTATCATCGTGTTGGTGGGATTAATTTTAAATTAAAATTTTCCACTTCTATGATTTGAATTTGGAAAAATGGAATAATATTTTGTATCATAATAATTAATATTATATGATAAGGTAAAATTATTTTTTGGTTAAAATTAATATTAAAAACAATAAAAATTAGATATTGTGGTTATGATAAAATTGTGTTTACTATGGGTTAAACTAAAAACATAAGAGGTAAAATGATTTATAAACTGGTAAAACGCACATTTTATGGAAATATATTGACCTTATTACCTCAAATTTTCATTAATAAACCATTTTTTGCATGTGTAATGTGAATAATGTAGGTACACATTATTATTTTTCAAATATTCCATGTATATCCTCGCCCAAACTAACAAAGGGTCACTCCGCTGATATCTTATTTATAAATCAAAAAACTATTGGTTCATAAAAGAATTACCAAAAAAAATTCATAATTCCTTACCCTCATCTTATAAGCCTTTAATTGATCATAAATTTATCCTAGAAATTCTTTTTGTACAAACCTAAAGAAGTTGTCTCAAGAAGAGGTAATGTCCTTACCCGATCATTTTATACAATTTCTCCTTCCACCAAATTCAAATATTATTAAACAATGATGACTTAATTAAATAATTATATTCCATATAATGATATTTTTTATGGGAATAAAATTACCTAAACCCATTTCATCCTCCATAAAATGGTAAATAAACCATTTAATGTGTGTACGACGGACTACCGCCTTATGAAAAAACATAATTATTTTTGCATAACCACTAATTATGGATATATATAATGATGTATAAAATGATTTTATTTTATATTTATTAGATATTTAAAAATTTTTAATTTTAATATCCCATATAACTCCATACCATCAATTTTGTATAAAATATGATAACGTCTCTCTGGTGTACGGCAGAATAGAGTCTCATGATGTGATGTGATTTTTTTGTCACTTATTCTTTACATAAAATGTAATAGGGAAATTTTTAATTAACATATTTTATATATCTTAAATACTAATGACTCTATAAAATTGAAATATTATTTTCCTTCATTTCTTTTAAACCATCAAGAAAATGGAAACAACATTCATGTGTATGTATGACTCACTGTCTCCATGAATAGTGTAACTCATTTCCAATATCTAACAATAATGGATTACTATAAATACATATATAATTAATATATATCACACATATATATATTATTTAACATTATATATATGATTAAATTGTGATCAATGTAAAATTATCAAAAAAACCAAACCAAAACATACACGAAAAAAAGAAGCAATAATTACTTAAAATGTGATTTTAACAACAGATTATTGATAAAATCTTAATAGAAAATCATAATAAAATCATACATGTAATGATAAATATGATCATGTTTATTTAATATTTTTATAATAAAATTTTATTTATACATGAGGTTTTATCATGTATTAAGGAATTTGAGACATAAAGTAAGGTATTTTGGTCTCAAATTACCTTCTTTGGGACATACGATATATTATGTACCTATAATATTTTATGATGTTAATATTCTTTCCTTTTAAATAATATATCTTGAATATACTTATTTTAATTATATTTAATGTTTCATTTTATGTTGATCTTAATGCTGTATATGATTCAAAAAATAACAATGTGGAAAATATTTTATGTTCCAATCTCATTTTGTTTCTGATTTTGATTCAAATGATGAAACCTTATGATCTATTTATAAAAAAACACACGTATTTTTTCTATTTCTCTTGTTTCTATAGAATACAATTTTCATTTAGTTTTCATATTTTTATATAATCATGGGATCCAAAAAAATTATGAAAAATGAATTTTACCACTCTCTTCGGTTGGAAATTATTTTTCAACCATATCCATGTTTTCAAAAAAATATTAAAGACATTTTTAAAAATATAATAAAAATCCTTAAAATCATTTCTACCCTTCTTAAAATTTCTCAGTTTTTTTTAAATAATCTTCTTATCATTTTCTAAATGAGGTACTTTTTATTTTTATCATAAATGTTCATGAAATATTTATTTTATTGTGTACGGTAAGAACTTAATTTTCCCCCACCATGGAATCAAAATTACTTGAAGCTTACATTAAAAATTTACAAGAATGTTTAAAAATAAAATGTTTTATTTAATATTTTATATTATTTAATATTTTAAATATGTGTTTTCAAAATGGAAAGGATATTTTTCTAATGAATTCTATAATGTTTTTTATGGAATTTACATTCATCAATGAAAAAAACCTTTGGTGTTTATTATTTTTTACTAGGGATATGGTTTATTTTTATAATCATTATTCATTATCCATATGTTTTATGATTATGATTAAGATATTTTTATGAAACCCAATTCTTTTCCATGGGTTATGCTATGTCAAAATATATTTGAAACCCATTTATTTTACAAGTATTATGCTATATGATAATGATTATTAAACCCATTTCTTATCCTAGGTTATTATATGATTATTTCATGATGATATTGTAGATCAATGTTTTATAATTTTCATTATTTGGTAGATGGTACCTACATCTCCCTTCAATGTATATACAAAATTTTGAAATCTTATTTGAGAAATTGGACTAGAATAGGGAGTGAGCCTTGTTGATTAAGGTAATTTTTCAACTATAATAGTATTGGGAGTGAAAGAGGACTACTATGATGGTTTAGGGAGTAAAACCATTCCCCTATCATAACCTTGGATGTGATACATTTATACTATGATAAATAATTTCTATAATGATGAGTATTCCCAAATTCCCGGTCTTATGTCAATGTTATGTTCACATGGATCTTGTTCTTTAATTTGATATTGATTTATGTCATATTATCTAACAATCATTATTCTATTACTAAATTTTTTTATTTTTTATATGGAGTTTATTTTTATGATTTTTAATTCCCATGTTCTTATGCCCTTATTCTCTAGTTATAATTATTAAATTACCTTGTTTACCCATCTTGAGCATTCGAGATCTCCCTTTCTTATGTTTCTTTTCTCTAAGATATGATGATAGGTATTATGTGTGATATGTATTAAAAGGGTTCTAGGTATGAGGAACTAGGTGGGATGTTATTTTGAACTCATATAAACCATTTATTTGTGTTTCTAAATTTCTAATTGTATTATAACATTATAATCATTAGGCGTGTATTTGTGCAATTTAATGAATGTTGCTAAAAAATGTAGTAATTATTTATGAAAATATCTGGTCATTATAAATGTTGTTTGAGCTCAAAATGTAGATTGGAGGTTATCCGAGTACTAAAATATGGAATATGGTAGGTTTTACCAATTCGAAACGATGGTACATGATACTTTACCCCATGTGTGATGTAGGTACATGAGTGGAAAACCCTATTTGATCTTGTTATGAATTTCCTAGTGGATATCCTTGACATAAACGTTTCTATGATTATTTTTATTCCACAAATCAATATCTTATTCAAGTGTTATGATCCCATATCTTATATTCCTTGACTACTTTATGAACCATATCTTGTGAAAAAATAAGATTTATTTGATGAATAGATTTTAAGATCTATGATATGAAGGTATGTTTTTTTCAAATGTAACACATGTGTTCTCTTACCCTCATAGTCATGTTATGATTATATCTCCCTTGTTTTCCATTACTGAGAATCTGACTTCAATATTTCTTATGTTTCCTTTTCCCGGTTTATAAAGAAACATATTATGTATGAGGAGTCTAGGAAGGGTTCTAGTTGTGAAAAAATCAGTGGGAGATGATGTAGATAACTTATAGACTAGTTTTTCATGTGTTCATGTTACCAATGGAATTAGACCTTAAATATTTTTGTGTGGATCATTATGTTATGTAATGAAAATTCATATTAATATGTAATATCTATGTATGCGACATTTGGGAATTTAAAAGTACATTTCATCATAAAAAATGGAAATCCCACAAAAATCAACTACTTTAAAAAAATATCACCTAACACTCATCTTCTTACATCATAGTATTATAAATAATAATTATTATTATAATTCATTATACACCATCTTCCATGGAAAAAATACTTTTTTGAATTATTATTATATATCGTACTCTTTCATTAATAATGTGTTCGATTTTTCTTATTCTTTTTTTCAAGATCATAAACAATATATCCTAATAATAGAAAATATATGAACCATTCTTCCATAAAAACAAGATAATGCCTCATATGTTCACCTTTCCAATATAAATCATCCCTTTTACATCATGTAAGAAACTCTTCCACCATATTTAACCAATTATAAATCATCAAAAAGAACCTATAGTATTGTAGGATGGTTAAAATAGTCTTTTATTATATCAACCCTGTCATGTTCATTCATGGATTCTATGTACATAAGATAAATATTAAATGTTGTTATAGAAATAAAAGGCATTAAGTTATTAAATCAAAAATAAATCAATCATATTAATCTGAATTTTTTATTTCATATCTTCAACAAGACATCAAGGGAAGTTATTACATAACCAATTTATTTGAAAGACTCTTCTAAATAGGAAATATAACATGTTTTAAAATAATTCATAGAAGGAATAATAATGATACATTAATCAATATATAAATTATAAAATCAAATTATAAAAATTTATATGAGTCATATCTAAATGAACCAATAATCCTTACCAAAGCCTAATTTATCAAATTAATACTCTCTTTCTTATATATACTCATCCACTCACTAAATTACCCATTTGATATAATATAAATAAAATATATAATAATTAATGATGTTGTTTGTTAGCATAATTTTCATCTTAATTGAATGATACTATAATAAATATAAGTGTGTTATGAAAATCTACTTAAACTCAAAAATAGATGATAATATATAATCAATGTAAGGGATATAGATATATTTAAAACAATACTTACTTATACAATGAATCTATTCTGTTTTCCTCTTATATTCTTCTTGTCTTGTTCTTTGCTTCAAAATCATGGACCTATAAGAACGATCCAAAAAAAGTACGAAATTAATTGAAATTTAAACTCAAATAAAAAAATATGGGTGATTGATTCTATATCATAATATTAACTAAAAAATAATAAATTTATAATAATTAATTTCTATGAAATCCGAATAAAAACTATGTTTCCTCTCAAAAATTTCCTTTTTAAGGTTTTTCATCTAGACACTACCTATTATGTCATGTAATACAAGTGTGGAAAAAAGTTACATTGTTTCTTTTAACCAATACTAAAATTTCCCATCATCCAGTGTGATACTCCTACAACTATTCAATGAAACAAATAGGAAACTTTTTTGAAGAGATAACCAAAATTTAGACATTATTAAAGAATAAAAAAGTAACTCTTTAGCTATTGAAACATGATAATAATACTCCTTCTTGATATATTTTTATTTATATTATTAAAAATCATCAATTTTCTTTCCTACTATAGATCTTTTTACCCCCTCTTCCTTTTTCTCATCTGTTTGAAGGATTTTTTCTATAATTTATCCATTTGTTAAGCAATTGTAAGGGTTTACTTTTGTATTTTTTTCATAAATTCTTCTTTATCATTAGATAACTACATAGGTTCAACATCATTTTTAGTAACACCTTAATATTTATTCTCAAATTCTACCTTGATGTTGGATACCCCTTTCTCCTCCTTTTATTTATTAGATTACTTATAGGTTACCTTAAATGTTATGTACACCTTGTTGAAAACATTGTCCAATCCATAGAGGTTTGCCTCATCATTACCTGGTTATAGTTGTGGGTCACTTCCTCCTTAAATTTGGATCCTCATCTTGAGTATATTAATTTTATGTGCATGAGATAATACATTTAAGAAATGAAGATGTGGTCACTCCTGATGAATTCTATACAAACAATCAAAATACAAAAAATCATGTATATAAAAGGAATATGATTTAAAACTAAAATAAAAAAATATAAGAGACGGGAAATGATATTATCTTAATCAATAAAATTATAGACTCATTCTAATCCCATTTCCATTTCAATGGATGGAAAAACTATTATGATCTCTACGAAGTCATTGCTTCCAATGGTTAAGAAAATTTATAAATTTATAAACATTACATTGAATTACAAATACAACTAAATGATAGAATAGGATGTATATGTACTAAAGTCTCCCATAAAGATATGGTAACTTAATAAGGTAAAACCTAACTCAAAAATAATATATATAAAAAATAAGGTTAAGGAAAAAAACTTCTATACTAGAAGAAATATGGATGATGAAATTAAATAGGATATTGATAATTTAGTTTCACTAAATATTGAAGAACAAAAGAAAAAATATAAAAAAAACCGGTTTTCAGAATTGGATATAAATGAATCATTGATCTTGATCATAACTATCAAATATAAAAATGATATAGTTATTTTGGGTGTGTACTTTGGTTAATTTATGAGATATTTAACCCATAACCATATTGAAAAATAATACTTAACCAACACAATGTTCATGGAAATAAATACAAATTAATAATTTCATTATAAATTAAATCCATCACCCAAAGTCAATGTTCATGAATAATTATTTATAATAGATTAAATAAAATAAAATAAATGAAAAAATCCTACAATAATTACCATTAAAAATAAGAAAACGACAAATAACCCATGACTTGTATTACATAAGCCATGAAACAAATAACGAACCCCTCATTATAGCCATGAGGATGAGAAAAGAAAAAAAACTAACCAAAGATATTAGAAGTTAACCTCTAGGAATTAACCCATTCCCATTATCTAATCAAGTCCAAAATAATGAAGCACAACCCATTATTTATATGCAAATATATTTCTTCATATCATGATATAACTCCATATATATATTTTCATCCATGTTGAACTATAACTCTGTGTAGATATGCATGCGAACCCATATGGAATATTTCTTATATATCCCCTAAGAGATATCGTAAAAAATATTATAGGGATATGAAATACTGAAACATTTATATCTATAGTAAATATCAACACCACGGTGTGGGAAGGTTCTATATAATGTGGAGATACCTATGTCAATACAAATCATCAATATTCTCTTATTGTAATGGATTAACCCATACTATAGCCAATATATTCCAAAACACCTAAAATCCTAATATTTTATATCTATAATATACCAAAATAAAACACTTCTTAGTGTCTTAAAATACTAGGTCAAGCTTAACTGCTTATAACTAACAACATTGACCATTTTACTTTCATATCCTTCACGACCAAATCCAATATCCTTCTTCACTAGGATGTAGGAAACCCATTATAATGGATATTATTTATCAAAATAGAATGAATATCTAACAAATACCATTAAAAAGTCATTTTATGTAGTAATTTCACTCCATTCACACATACAGAGCAATGAAATAGCCCAAAAACATAACCACAAGCATGTTACATTTGAATACTAGATTTCATCCATAAACAACTACTCCATGATCATGACCGTCATCTAAAAGAAATAAAAAATCCCATATTCAATGAAATTAAAAACACCCTGGCAACTAAAAAAATAATATACCTTCCATATAAGAAACTTTAAAAATTCCACTTTGTTGAAAAACAACCACATACTCTACCTTTTGGGTCTTCTCTATTTCCACCATAATTGTATGAAAGTAATTTCCATAAATTTTTTGCTTACATGAAACATCATTTGACCATAACTCTATGAAAAAACATTTTAATCATTTTATATACCATTTCATCATTTTCTCAGCTAATTCGAGGTTGATTTATCCATGTTCGTCAAAACATACAGATGGATTGAATATTGTTTTGAAGGTTTTCTCATCCTATGTTGTCTCATGTGGGCATAGGAAATAATTTTTCAACCATAACTTTTATATTCAAATACTTGAGTTCGAGCTTTGTCCATACCATCATGGTGTTTTGATCCCCATGGTCAGAATATTTACAAGTATAATTGATTTTTTTATTGGTGTTTTATAAGGTGTTTCCCATGGATGAATATAGTGACTGATAATTTTCACTCATAAATATTATATCTTATTAGATTAATATTCAACACATGATTTCATGATCCATGCAAAAACTATAAATTTTATGTGTATTTAAAAACTTGGATTAATTAAAAAATGGTACAAAAAATATTTACATCATCACCCACTAATATCTTCATAAATAGCACCCTTATTTGACATATCATACTTAAAATTGTTCTACATATCCAATAGAATATGAAAAGTAATAAAGGGTGACATTAGATTCTTAGTTGGGGTAAACATAGGAGATATAAATCAATGATCATATATGATCACACTTGTTTTTGAAGTTAATCATAAAATAGAAAGCCCTACCGAATCAATTTTTAATCATTATTCATGATTCATGGAATAAATAATTGTAATAAAAAAATATAATATTCAAAAGCGTATGGAATCCTTAGTATGAAATTATGAGCAATAAAATAATAACAAAAATGTATTAATCTAGAAAAAATAGAAACCACATAACATTGTGAATATTTATAAATATAAAAATGTTCACTCATTAATTTAAGACCGTGAAATCAGTTCATCTATTTAACTTATGGACATGAGAATAAGGTCTACACATAAACTTATGGATATTAAAATATATCCACACATAAACATATCAACATGAATCGTGGTCCACACATCATATTGTGAATAAGAAATTAGATTCATGCATAACATAATTATCTAATGATTTATCCATCATTACATGTTTTATTTAAGGGATATAATGGATCTACACATTACAAAACTCTGAACAACACATATTCCACAAGATCATAAAAACATTCATTGTTTCATCATTATATAACCTATAGAAAAGAATTTTCTTTGGTTAATAGCTTATCATCATAATCATAAATCATACAGGAATGAATAAGGACTGTATCATTAGATCATATTCTCAGTAAATCATCAGTAAAATGAATTTATTTTCTCATAGATGAAAAACGCCTTCAAAATATTAATGTGAAATTTCTTTAGGAAAAGGAGATTTTCATTTTTAAACCAATTTTTAAGCTCCAAATATTTATAAAATAGTATGGAAAAAATATTAATTTAAAATAACCATCTTAACATGTAAAGGATATTTAAAAACATTTATTTTTCATGAGGGAAGGAAACTTCATTCATGTAGTAATCATTTAAATATGTATTTAGTTAACAGCTTTAGTAAAAAGTTATTTTTTCTAATACAATAAAAGAAATTTATTTTTAAATTTTTATAATGTAAATCATGGGTAAAAATTAATTTTTAAAATAAATGTAGAATAGTCAAAAAAATCATGAAAACATTTTATAAAACAATGATATATAAGGAAAAGTATTTTTGAAACTTAAAAAATTATATAAATAACTATATTAGAAGAAAAAATAGTTGGGTTTTATTATATAAGGATCATATAATTTCCTTCCATGGAGATTCAATTATAATCAATCGGTATAAAAATGAGATTTAAACATAAATCCCTTATCGCTTTGGTAACATTTAAATAATAATCCCCATAAAAGTATAACATAAAATGAACAATAAATATCCTTATCATGAGTATATAAATGATATAAAATTTCATGGGTGAATTACATACACCTCTTTAAATAATATAGGTGCATAACATAACATATTTCTTGAAAAAGACAATCAGAGACGATAAACCCTTACATCAAGTTTCATATTCCAATGGATATGTTTAAAAAAAATTTATAATAACTATAGATTCATTATAAATCTATTATAAAAAAGTAATCATATATATAATACCAAATATTATAAACTTTTTAAATCTTATCAATTTTTTATTAACAATTCTTTATTAAAATCACTCGTTCAAGTGATACCTTTATCATTTTCCATTCATGATTAATTTCGTTCGTCTAAGTCCTTCTAAACAGATTATAGTTCAATAATATCTTCTATTTTATTCATTTAATGATTTTCATTTTTATTAATTATATTAAAATTTATAAATATTCTTATAAATATGTGATTAAAATTAATTACATCACTTTGAAGAGATAGTAGACCATATGTATGCATGAGTGATGTTCCCCATTTTTGTTGGTTGCAAAAAAATGGTAAAAAATAATTCACAATTTAAAAATACATATTATATCATAGATATAATATAAATTCATTATATCATATATATACTTTAATTCAATCATTATTAACATTCATGTGAAGGGAAAAAGTAGCGAGAATCTCCTTGCTTCATGGAGCTGGTAGTCCACACGTACCAATGAGAAACCTTATCTTTTTTCAAAAAATCGAAAATTAAGAAGGTATAAAAAATATTGTAATTAAAAACGTATAATTTTATCATAAATTTAATATATAAACATTAAATCCATCATAATAACCAATCATGAATTATAGCGATGGATAATGAATCGTATTACTATGGGGAGGCTATAGTCCTTAAATGTGCATGAGCGATACATTTCAATTCCCATTTGATGAAAATGATGTTGGAAAATTGTTGATCCATAATTATAAAAACAATTATGTATAATGAATATAATTAATTATTTATTTTATAATGGAAGCCCAATTTTTAGGGCAGGTAGAAGAATAAATAAAATTAAATGAACTCTGCTAATAGTTATACCTCTTTATTGAGAATACAGTTTTTTATTACACCGTAATCTTAGAATAGATTGTATTTTTGAAATTAATGAATCTATAGGATGTGGGGAATAAATATATAAAGGTATTATGGTAGGTATTTTTTTAGATAAAAGTCTCAAACATTTTAAATAATGGAGGATATGAGGTTATGTTTTATAAGTGATGGAAAATACACACATTGAATACATAAAATATTAAATAATATAAATATAATAATCATATAATGTGGAACATAGGAACCGTATAATAAAGGATAATATGTTATAGGTTTGAAATAAAAAAATAATCATATTTATAGATTTTTTGGATGCATTTTAGTACTTCTCTCCTAGTTAAACAACTTTAATCCCATTTTGACCATAACCATGATAACATAAATTTTTACCATGATAACATTATTATACGATCAAAAATAAAAGTGAACATATAATAAAAATTTTAAATTTTGATTCCAAATTTTTAATCCATTTTATTAGATTCAATTTGTATAGTTGGATGAAATTAATTTTATATAATACTAAAAAGCGTAGAAAAATATTTTTTCTTAATAACTGATTTAAGAGTAACAATAATTTAACCATGATATTATATAATAAATCAGTTTCCATTATTTTTTTGGTTAAATAATTAAAGAAATAATTTTATATGACATTTTATAAATCCAAAACAGAATGGAATCCTCCAACCATTACATTAAATTTACTGAACTAAATAGAAATTATAACTTATCTTAAAAAAAGTAATGATTAGGTTCCCAATATCAAAATAATATTTTAAATCAAATTATTTAACACCATTAACATATAATTTTTCTAAATATAATCATTTAATAGGTCAAAGGAATGTTTTATTGAGATTTTAATCTTTTATCTAATAGTTTTAACGTAATTTTTCCTCTTTTATCGATGTGTCAAATCGTTACCATGGATACTATTAATAATGAACCAAAATTAACTCTCCCTTATTAAATAATTTTTATTATTCTTATTAAAAATATGTTAACCATTTTATGTGATTTATTTTCAATAATTGGAAGAAATACCTTCTAAAATAAGCACTCAAGACACAAAGAAAATTAATTTTTTAAAAAAGGTGCATTTATAACCACAGAAAGGGAATTATTATTATTCTGTTGCTAGTAAATCCTATCAAATAAATGTACAAAAAATTACTGAATTTATAATCTATAAATTTCATTTCAATAATTATTCATTATTGATTTATATAATTTATTACGATAAAATACATTGCACACATAAAACCCCTTTTTTGAACAAATGTGTTTTTAAGCCAAAAAATGAACATATACCAACCGAAATTATTAAGATGATTCTGATGTAATTAATTATTTTATCTATAACTAAATAAAACTTATTTTAATTTATGATAATGATCAATGAATTACAGTATTTTTTAATAAAAATATGTCATTGTTTTAGAAGAATTGGTATTTTTTACTATTTACTAAAAAGTTTATCATTTCATAAAAATCCAAAAAATTAAGACTAAGTTAATTTTTATATGATGATTTAAAAAAATACTTTTTAAATATTTTAATTTCTAAAATTGGTATCAATTAAATTTAATATTTTCACATAAAAATTAATACAAACCATTTATAATGAAAACATATTTTCTTTGATGTAAAATGATTATAATAAAATTTGAGTACCTATATATTTTGAATAAATATATAAATTTTATCTATTTAAAAAGATTCTCTATATATTTCATATTGTGGTTAATGATATTCATATATTTCAATTTGACATCTATTTTATAATATATCATGGTTTTTTGTAAGTTTTGTGTTTCATTTCAAGAAATCTATTGAACACTTATAATTTACATAAAAACAGATATATACTCTAAAATATTATCATTTTCATTTTTACCCATTTAATTACATTCTACATTGAAATTTTCATCTTTAAAATCAACGCATTAATATTTTAAAATACTTTTTTTGAAGAACCACATCATATAATGGGATACTGAAAATTTCATTACATTGGGGAAGTGGAAAACCCAATGGTTACCTAAAATAACACATAATTGGATCCTTATATATGTAGAATATTGATAAAGTGTTAAAATATATAAATAGTGTTAAATGATAATGTCCAAATATAGATTTATAGTGATATAGATCTTGTTCATCATAACGGTAATGAACACAAAACCATAAATCAATGAGTGGTGAAAAGGCCATAAATTCATCAGAAATAAAGGTAATATAATAACATTTTTATTTCCATATACTTTTCCTAATGTTTACTGGTTATTTTAACATATTCAAAAAGAACAGGATAAAATACACTTACATAATATCATTCTATTTCATAAGCATTATTTCATCTGTTGGTTGTGCTTTGATCAATTTCCACTTTATTTGTTACTCTATGAAGAGAATATTCAAGAAGATTTTTTCATTCCTAATACTCTAAAATTACCTTCTAAAAAACCATATGATCCATAAAAGAATTAAAATATATTACTTCAATCTCTATTTAATTACCAAATTCAAAATTATTTGAATAATTTCTCCAATATAGAGAAATAAAATACATTAATCTCTAAAACACAAACAATATCACCAAAAGACCAACATAATCAAATCCATAAATTGTTAACCTTAACACTTTTTTTGGGTAACCCAAACATTTTATATATAAATACTAAATTTTATTATCTTAATATTCAAAATAAATCAATATGATTCACACCCGGGACATAAAGGTATAGTGACTTAGCAAACCTAGATGCATAAATAATGGGTAAATAAATGATCTACATCATTTCCCATTATGTTTTATGAAAACAATCCCTATTCTTCAACATATAATACTTAAAACATTTATTCATAACTTGGGGAATATAAATATATGAAAGGGAGAGCATAGATTCTCATTAAGGGTAAACATAAGATATAATGTCCTCGATCTAGATGTAATTATATCTGGTTCCCAGATCTAAGTCATCACATTACCTCATGCATGCCTTCTCATATGCTAGAGGTTGCCGACTAGCATCTTAGTTCTAATGAGAAACATGTGGAGACAATAACATCTTATCAATGTGAATCCATAATAGAAATAATGTCAACTGATAAAATGTACAATATGAACAATAATTTGAAAACAGATAATAATAGCCTATGTGACAAGTATTTACGATATAAAAATTTCAAGTGACTACACTACATTTCAGATAGTTATATAATATAAATCATGACCCAAAACTATAAAAAGATACCAATCTTGGACCTGAGTCCCAACCCGATCCTCACCTCCCATACTCAAACCTATCATCTCATGCCTAACCTATAATGACCCAGGTATTTATAGAATAATAATTTTTTCCTTTATATTAATATTTTTGAATAAGATATTATTTTTATGTAAAAGGGGATGCATTTTTCCATATTTTACTTGACACGCAAAAAAGGGTTTGTCTAAAATCTTAAGTTTGCACACAACATTGAGTTATGCCAAAAAATAATACAGTAATAATATTATTATTTTAAATAGAAGTGATGCATAGCCATTGGGATGGTGGGAATGAATATTATCAACTAAATTATTAAAATATGGATTAAACTTATTTAAATAATGATTCATTGGTTACCAAATTTTTTATGAATGTATATAAAACCAATTGAAAATAAAGGATTTATTTTTAGGGAAACATATTTAAAAACAGAATAATTGTGTTTATAAAATCATATCACTATTTATGGATTTCTATATATTGAAAAATATAATTCATATATTCAATTAAATTATTTAAATTCATCTTATATGTTTTCTCGATATGATATAAGAACAAATTCAATTTTTCATATAAAATAAGTATTTTTCTAAAATGCAGTTTTACAGCCTTTTGATAAAGAACCCTTTTTAAATTTAGTTTTTAACACCATTATATGTTCTATTTTACAAAATAAACTTCTTATTTAGAATTGGGATATTAAAATTTACTTTTGATGAATTTTTGATATTTTTTTGAAAACTATCAGGTTTTGATAAATTGTAAAAATGTGCTAAATTTTAAATGAAAACAACTTTTTCTGTCAAGGTAATTTATAAGTTAAATCACAATATTTAACGGTATGAAAGTATAATTGGAATATATTTTTATCATATAATCCAATTTTGTTCGTTATAAATAATTTCATGTAGAAATCGAACATAAACACATGTCGATCTTTTGGTAGTTTTTACTTCTTAAAAACACGCTTTCTGGTTTTGACAAAAGGAATTAATTTTAAATTAATTACTGCAAATTCAATGTTTCAAATTTTGAAAAATGGATTCCATATTTGGAGTCTAAAGGTAATTTTTTTTTGAATAGGTACCCTTTATTTTTTGACATTATGAATAGTAACTTCTAGTATTTATTTTATTTACCATGGTTAAATGGTGAATCTATTAAATAAGGGTAAAAAATAATATTATAATAATATAAAATTACCCTTACACATCTTCTAATCATATAGGATGAAATTTTTCCGACCATTTTCATCATTTTGTATATTTTGGGACTCAATGTAGCCACTTGGATGTGAAAATCACATTTTACAATAATTAATTTAATGTAAAGAGAAATATGAAAAAAAAAACATGTATCTTTTATTAAAAAAAATTAATATGGGGTTATATAACTGATATATTTGACTATAAATATTCATTATAAAAATAAAAATATTCTCTTTATCATGGTATTTTATTTATACTTTTTATACTTTAAATAAATAATGTTTATTAGGACACAATGATGATGAAGTGATTTCTTCATTAATAAAGGATTCGAATAAATGATATTATAAATATCAAAATAAATTTAATTTGAATATTTTTATGTCATACAAAAATTTTATGGATGATATTGACATATTATATTTGATTTAATTCATTTTAATCAAAGGAAAAATGTTGTTATGAATTTTTAAAAAAATGAAGTATTAATTATGTCTAAAATTGACATATTTCTTAAAATGAAATATAAAATAGTTTTTTAAATGATATTAAATTCCTAGAAATATAAGATTAGGAAAAATGGTTATGATAAGTCCAAATTTGTCATAATTTACTTTTTTGTGTCTTCTTACATGATATGGTAATTTTATTAACCCACAATGTGTAAATAACATGATATCACTCTAAGATTAAAAAGGGTAAAATACGGGTTAAACCAAAAAGAAAAGGATAAAAAATATTCAAAACATGTCTAAAAATTATTTAATGATGTTTATTCTAACAAAAATCATATTATATTCTAATTAAATGAGTTTATAACCATTCATAATTGAAATTTATTTTATAATAAATTAATATTTCTAGACGTTCCTAAAATGCCCCTCCTCCCTCTTATAAAAGGCCACCACATCTACCCACATAAATCACACCTATCATGCCCTATAGCTCATCCAAATTCTTCCCAAATAATAACTCAACATCCCTCCCTTACTCCTATAAGCCTTTGTTTAGGTAGAATACAATTCAAGAAAGCCTTTTGTCTCATATCAAAAGAAGATACCCGATTTAGAGGTAACATCTTCTCTCGTGTTCTTTTCTATGATTTTCCTTATAAACTCCATATCCTCTTCTTTTTCATTGAATACATAAAAAATGGTATATTAAATATATTAGCTTGTTTTTATGAGAAATATTCTAACTAAACTTACACATACCTCCATCTAATGGATACAAACATACTGTTTCTGTGTAAGACGAACTGCTACCTCACGAAACAATGATTGTTCAATTTTCCCCTACCATATCTCATGGTGGCCATTATGATGGAACTATATTTATATATTTTATTTATTATATTTATATTTTATCTATTCTTATGTATTATTTATTTACATCATACCTTTATTCTTTCCCAAATATGTAAATATGATAATTTCATTTGAGGAAATGCGGACTATCACCCCCTCAAAGTGATATGACTCGTTCATGCCATACATGGAACATATAATGGATAGAATTAATGAACTTGTGTAACATATATAACATAGATATTATATTTTAATTATAATATACATGTTTATCAATTAGTATGAAAATTAAATGAATTTAGTGTTCATGCATACGTACTGATTACCATCACCAGGAACAGTGCATTTCATTTCTTATCACCAAATGATATATAATACTATAAATACACAAATATATATATATATATATACTAGATATATATGATATTTAAATCATGAATACTATTTTGGAGATAATTTAATTTTGACCACATGGACAATTTTAATTATAACAAGTTCATTTTTTACTCAAGTACTGAGCAACGACAAAACGACCGATATGAACATGATGTTTTAACAAGGTAATAAGTTTTATAAAAGGAATAATAAAAAATAAAACGGCTCTGAAGAAAGTATAAATTAACTGATGTTTACTATTTATGGAGATTATAAATGAACAAATCAATTCAGACTCAGGGTAAGGGACTTTATCTTAATCACCTTTCATTGAGTAATTTCTTGATAACTTCCTCATCTATTATTTTATAAGGTGTATGTACAACCACTATGACATTTCATATACATAATTTATCAATACTAATGTTATTTTTGAATTCCTGGAGATTAATAAATGATCTAAGTGGTATGGGACACCTTGAACATTTAATGATTTAATTATCAAATAATTTCCTTCCTGATATTAATTCACATATTTATTTATAGGGATATAAAAGGATTATAATGGAAATTTTATGTCTATCTAGAATTTCATTCAATGTTTTCAAAAAGAATATTTTTATAAAAATAATTTTATATTATTTACAAAATTACCAAAGTAATGTTATTTGTTTTAATGTATACGACAATAATGACTTCTCCACCGTTGTAACAATTATTTGATATTTGGCTTCCTCTATAAGCCTCAATGTATTTTAAATAAATCCCTTATTCCTTTATTTGAATATTAGGGAATTGAAAATGGAATCTTAAATGAAAATGGTGCTTTATAGGGAAGTATTTTCCATATGGTATTAGATTATTTTTTAAAATGTTTTTGTGATGAACGTGTTTTTGAAATGGTAATTGAGAATTATTGGAAACAGGTGAGTCTGATATAGCTTAAATGAAGGGTTGACCCACGTTATAGCTCACGGGTGAGCCTGAAAAAACATATACGAAGGGTTGAGACCCATTATAACTCACAAGTGAGCATGTTATATCTTATAATAAGGGATGATCCCCATTATAAATCATGGGTGATCCCGATATAGCTTATACGGAGGGCTATCCCCATTAAAGATATTCAATTTGGAAGTCAACCATATGTTTGTTACAATTGAATGGGATTGAAAGGGTTTCATGTATATGATTCTCTAAGTCACCTATAAGGGTTTTATTTTCTTACTGTTAGTTTATTATTTTTTACGAATAAAGTATGAGTGTTATTCATGGGAATTTTTTTTGTTTAATTCTTTCAAAGAACAAAAAATGAGTTACTATGTCTTAATTAGAATAATGGTTTTATCTTTTTTTTATGTCCCTTAATGATATTTTTACGCTCATCCCATTTTTTT
Organism: Viscum album; assembly: GCA_963277665.1. NCBI lineage: Eukaryota > Viridiplantae > Streptophyta > Magnoliopsida > Santalales > Viscaceae > Viscum > Viscum album. The sequence goes on from OY728123.1 coordinate 677,996,745, forward strand.
GAAATTTTTTCACATAGTATAAGGAAGAGTATGATAATGGAAGAATTAAAGAATATTTATATGAATAAAAGTATTCTTTTTTTATTTAAGGAGTTTAATTATTGTAAAAATTCTGGATTGAGTAGAAGTGACTACTTTGTAATTTTGTAGATGTAATAGGTATATCCTAATTATATAAAAATATAAAGTTGAAAATATCCTCAATGTGAAAGAAATTAAATTATTTATCAAAAATAATGATTATGTATTGTTTAAGGATAGGGCCTTATGGTTGTTATCAAAGGAATGGTTTAATCAACATTGGAGATTTGGGTGTTTTCTTTAGGATTGGGGATATCATCATGGGTTTATAATTTTAAGTTATATTATAAGTTCAATGACATAGAAAACCCTTTTGAGGCTTATGTTATTTCAAGGTGATTAAGATTATTTTTGGATACATTCACCTTTTAAGAAATTATGGGTTTTTGGTTTTTGGGATGAAAAATACGAGGTATGAAATTACTTTTTATGTTAAAACATGTTACAGTTTTTTTGAGGATTTATAACATTTTATTAATGTCATTAAAATTATATAGTTTTTGGAAAAGGACAACATGCAGATCGTGTGACAACCCATCGCATTGGAAAAAGTGGCAGGAATCAAACCCACTACCAAAGTGCAACTGGGATTTATCACATACCACAGGCCTACGTGAATTCCATGTTTAGTATGACTTATTCTTTTTTAATTAAATGAATTTAAGGATCACTAATAATTTGATTTTGTGACCTTATGTTTTATCAAATGTATATCATTTGTATAGGAAAATGATTTGGTGATTAAGTGATAAATGTTATTTTTTAATATGTTCTATGTTTTTGGAACACTATATGCCTAAAGAAAATAGAATAATATAGGATTTCATTGGAGGAGTAATGGTTAAATTTTATTTTGGAAGAAACAAATTTTTTATTATGGATATATAGATATTTGGGTTTTTTATGGAAATGAATAAACTATTTTGGATAATGTGAGATTAGGTTACTTACAGTTAAGTATGAGACGTTAATAATAGTCAATGTTATTTATATATAAATGTTAATATTTATCATGGAAGACTATTTCATCAAATCATTTTGAATATTGGGATTCAATATTAGTTTGGATTATTTTGAATAATTTTAAGTATAACTATGTATTTAATGGTCTTTGTTGATCTTTGGGTATTGTTTGTTGAATTTTGGAGAATATGAGTAGTATTTCTTTTTGTAATGGATTATTATTTTTTGGGATTATACGATCTTGTACTAACCATTTTGGTTTTGGTTAATTTAAAAAGACATGGTAAATATATAGTTCATCTTTTTTGGGTTATGTGATTCTCTAAAATTTTATTCTAGTGCTTCAAGTGTGACCAAGTCATCTTGAATACTCATCGTTTGGAGAAAAGATGAGTTTGTGGTATAAATTTATTAAAGGATGAAACTCTACTTGAAAAGTATGTATATATCCTTATGTTCTTAGTCAAAATCATAAATAAATTCCAAAATGTTACAAAAATGAACTTAAAAAAGAATAAAAATATATTTACTTTTCCTACAGAGGAATCAAAGACCATTTAACCCATCACATGATTATGGTTATCTGGTAGATAACTTTATCCTGATAATGTTTTCTATCACCCTCCAGCAGAACTTAACGGTTAGTTTTTCTTCTATATCCGTGTTTTTCAATATGGAATCCTCATATGTGTTACCTAGGGTGATCATTTATACATCCCTTTCATTAGTTTAATGTGGTAGATTTATTGACTCTTTTTCTAATATGGGATATTTAATGTAGTTTCTGAGACCAATTTTAAAATTACGAGGACACAATTTCCAAAAGTGGGGAATGATATAATAACCCAAGTATTTAGAGAATAATAATTTTTTATTAATATTTATGAATAAAATATTAATTTTACATTAAAGGGGATGCCTTTTTTGATATTGTACTCAATGCGCAACAACAGGGTTTCTAAAATGTTATATTGCACACAACATTGAATTATACGGAATAATAGTACATAAATTATAATATTATTTTAAATATTAGTTAATGACAAACCATTGGGATGGTAGGAATGAATAGTATCAACTGAATTATAATAATATGGTTTACACATGTTTAGATAATGATTCATTAGTTACCAAATTTTTTATAAATGGAAATAAAAACCTATTGAATATAAAGGATGTGTTTTTTTGGAAAACCTATTTAATTAGAGTATAATTATTTTTATAAAATAATATAAATCATTATAGATATTTATTTAATTAAAAATCTATGTTATATATTCAATTTATAGTTTTAAATTCATCTTATATGTTTTCTAGATATGATATAAGAACAAATTCAATTTGTCATATTAAAAAAGTATTTTTCTAAAAAATCAGTTTTACCACAATTTGTTGGAAAAAACGATTCAAATTTAGTTTTTGACACATTTATATGTTATATTTGAAAAAAAACCACTTATTTATAAGAGGGACATAAAAATTAACTTTCGATGAAGTTTTGATATTTTTATTATAACTATCATGTTTTGATCATTAGTAAAAATACGCTAAATTTTAATTGAAAACAAATTTTTCCATCGACATAATTTATATTGTTAAATAATATTATTTAATTGTATTAAAGTATAAATTGAATATATTTTTATCATTTAATCATAATTTGGTCATTATAATTAATTTCATGTTGAAATTGGACATAAACAAATCTCAATATTTTGGTAGTTTTTATTTCATAGAAACATGATTTTTGATTTTCACAATGAGAATTAATTTCAAATTAATTACTACAACTTATGTTTTTTGAATTTGGAAAAATGGATTCCATATTTGGAATCAATAGTTCCAAATTGTGTGAATATATACCTTTTATTTTTGGACATTATGAATAGTGACTTCAGTAATTATTTTATTTACCATGGTTAAAGGGTAAATATGGTAAATACGGGTAAAAATAATATTATAATTATATTAAACTTCCCTAAAACATGTCCTAATCCTATTTTATGAGTTATTTCTGACCATGGTAATCCTTGGGATGATTTGGGGATCCCATGGATACACTTGGATGTGAAAATGACATTTTATATGAATTAATTTAAAGTAAAGAGAAATATGATATAAACATGTATCTTTTAATTTAAAAACATTAGTTTGGGGTTATATAACTAAACTATTTGACTATAAATATTTATTATAAATCTAAAACAATTTTATTTGTCATGGTATTTTATTTATAATTTTTAAACATTAAATAAAAGAATTTAATTATGACACAATGATGATGAAATGATTGCTTCCTTAATAAAGGATTCAAATAAGTGTTATTATAAATATTAAAATAAATGTAATTTGAATCTTTCGATGTAATAAACGAATTTTCTAGATGATATTGACATATCATATTTGATTTAATTAATTTTTTTGAATGAATAATGTTGTTATGAATTTTTAAAAAAGTCAAGTATTAATAGTGTCTAAAATTGACATAATTCATAACTCAAAATATAAAATATTTTATTAAATGTTATTAAATTCCTAAAAAATATAATATTTATCAAAATGGTCATGATAAGTCCAATTCTATCATAAATTACTTTTTATGTGGTCTTTTGACATGATATGGTAATTATATTAACCCACAACGTGTATATAACATGATATCACTTTATGATTAAAAAGGGTAAAATAAGGGTTAAACCAAACAGATAAGGATACAAAAATTTCAAAACATTCCTAAAAATTATTGGATGAAGGTTTTTTAAACCAAAATCAATTTATTTTCAGTTTAAATTTTTTTTTGGAGAATTTTTAACTGAAATTAAATTTATAATAAATTAATATTTCTAGACATTCCTAAAGTTCCCCTCCTCCCTCTTATAAATGGCCACCACCTCGACCAATATAACTCACACCTCTAATGCCCTTTTACTATACCAAATTGATCCCAAATAATATCCAAAAATCCCTCCATTCATTCCAGAAGCCTCACCATGGGTATAAGGCAATTCAAGAAATCATTTTGGCTCAAATTAAAAAAAAATATACCTTATTTATAGGTAATGTCTGCTCTCAAGTTATTTTATTTTATTTTTATTATCCACTCCCTAATCTCTTATTTTTCATTGGTTTCATAAAAACACCAGTAAACTAAATATACTAGGATTTTGTTTTGATATGTATCTGAACTACACTTATACACACCTCTATCTAATGGATGTGAACATATTGTTTCTGTGTACGAAAAAATATTACCTCACGTAACGATAATTGTAAAATTTTCTCCTACCACCTCTCATGGTGGAAATTATGACGGGATTTTATATATATAAGATATATATTAATATTGTTATTGTATTTATGCTTCTTTATATTTTATTTACATTATACCGTTATGCATTCCATATGGTGCAAATATGATAATTTCATTTTAGGAAGTGCGGACTACTGCCCCCTCAAAGTGATATGACTCGTTCATTCCCTACTAGAACAAAAAAATGATAGAATTAATGAACTTATGTATCATATATAACATATATATTATACAAGAATTATAATATACCTATGTATCATTTGGTATGAAAAACAAATGTAGCGTTCATCCGTATGTACGGCCTACCATCTCCATGAATGGTGCATTTCATTTCTTATATCAAAATGTTATGTACTATTATAAATACATATATATACTAGGTATATATGATATTTAAATCATGAGTACTATTATATAGACAATTTAATTTTGACCACATGGAAGACTTTTAATTATAATAAATTCATTTTTGAATCAAGTACCAAACATTGACAAAATGACTAATATGAACTTGATTAATTATATTATTGTTATAAAAAGGTAATAAGTCATATGAAAGGAATAATAAACATGAAAAAGGTTCTTAAAAAATTAAAAATTATCTTAATTTTATTATTCATGGAGATAAAGAACGAACAAGATAAGTCAGACTCGATGTAAGGGACTTCATCTCAGTCTCCTTTCATTGAGGCATTTCTTGATAATTTCTGCATCTATTATTTTATAAGGTGTATGTAAAACAACTATGAAATTTCATATCCATATTTTGTATATACTAATTTTATTTATCAAATCATGGAGATGAATATTTTAATTTTCCAATTGGTGTGGGACACCTTGAACTTTTAACAATTTAATTATCAAATAATTGTATTTATGATATTAATTTACATATTTTTTTATATGGATATAAACGGAATATAAAGGAAATTTTATATATATCTAGAACATCATTCAATGTTTTCAAAAGGAATATTTTTATACAAATCATTTTACATTATTTAGAAAATGAAAAAATGAAGGTTATTTGTTTTAATGTATATAGTGATAACAACTTCTCCGCCGCAATAACTGTTATTTGATATTTTGATTCCTCTATAAACCTTAATATAGTGTAAATAAATCACTTATTTCTTAATTTGGGTATCTTCATATATAAAATTTCCTCTTAAATAAAAATGTAATTTTTATATGGAAATGTTTTTAATTTGGTAGTTGATGAGTTTTTCAAAAGGGTTTTGTGATGAATGTGTTTTTGAAATGGTACGTCAGCATTAAATGAAACAGGTGATCATAATACTGCTTATATGAAGGTTAAGGCTAATTATAGTGCATGAGTGAGATCTGCATAGCTTATAAAAAGGGTTCAGACCCATTATAACTCACTGGGGAGCCCTTTATAGCTTATATGAGGGGATGAGCACCATTATAGCTCATGGGTTATCCTGATATAGCTTATACGATGGGTGATCCCCATTAAAGAACTTCAATTTGGATGTCAACCATGTGGTTATTTCAATTTAATGGTATTGAAAGGGTTTTATGTATATGATGAACTAATTTACCTAAATGAGGTTTATTTTTTATATTATTTTAATTTTTTTGATAAAAAAGTATGACTGTTATTCATGTGAATTTTTTTTGTTTAATTCTTTAAAAGAACATTAAATGAGTTACCATGTTTTAACTAGACTAATGGGTTTTTTTTATTTTTATGTCACTTACCGAGATTTTTATGCTCGTCCCATTTTTTGAAATGTTTTTCACAGGGTATAATCAAGTGTAAGAGAAAGTAATAATTCAAGAATATTTTTAACATGAAAATAATTCTTGTTTTATCTAAAGAGTTTTATTTTTGTGAAAAAACTGGATAGAGTTGATGTGTCTACATTTTAATTTTTGAGATGTAGTTTTTATGGCCTACTTCTCTAAAACTATAAACCTAAAAATATCCTCAATGAGAGAGAAAGTAAATTATTGATCAAAAATCAGAATTATGTAATGTTTAAGGCTGGGGCCTTATACAGCCAAACACTATGTCCCTACCCTAAACCTATACCTGAAAACAAGAAGCATCTTCTCAGTTACCCAAGTGCAATGTAGGCAAGAGCAAGGTGTGTGTACAACTTAGTAGGACACCACAAACAGTGTCTAAAGTGATATCCAACCTATAAAAAGGTTTATGCTGGTAACAAGTAAAATAAATAAAAAAAGAAACATGGAATTATTTTATGTAATTATCTAATATCCATTTTATCCATTAATTTCTCTAGAGGAAACTAGTCAACAATACTAACTTAGATCACATTGGGAGTCTATTAAAAGGAATAAGTGCGTATGCACACATTTAACCACATGGGTATTAAATAATAACAAACTGTCACATACCCATTAGTTAACAACATTCACTTGATCATTCTCATAATTGTTTCTATGGGTTATACATTTACATCATTTATAAATCGACCTAACCCATTTAATTACCATGAAAATGGGATAGGTAATGTTCCCTATCTCACTAGGGATAATTATTTTATAAACAATTAAATCACAAATTCCTTGAATCCTATGTCCTTGTAGTCTTATCAAATGAAACTGTTTGGAGCATAGAGCCTCAGTCCCCTTCCTTAACCCGTTCATTATAGGGGTGGGGATTAAAGACTCTATCTAACTTGACCAATGGGTGTAGAACCTCAAGAATAATACCCTACACTAACAAGCCATGTGCACGTTATTATTTATCCATTTACCACAAATACCAAGTCACTGACTATACACAATTGAAATACTTAACATTTACAATTCATGTTTCATACAACATATGAATCATTATCAATCTTTAACCCCATAACAAATTTAACTTTTACTAGGCTTATCCTATTTAAAACATTTCCCCTTTTCATACCATAACCCATTTACCACATCAATATATTCACATTTGTTAACCCATTTACGCATATCAATTACAAACTCAGGATTCTTCTAACACATTCACTTTATTCTATTTCACCCATTTCACATAATGCCAAACATCCCATTATTTTATATTTTTAACTTATCACATTCATCATTTAGTCTATTTCATAATCACGTTAACACGCCAACATAATCGTTATGGGTTCTAACCCACTAACCCTTACATCCCTCCAATTATTAAGGTCCCATCAGACCATTTAAACCACATCATGAAAATAGACATAGTGCAGGATACTCATTTGAAATCACCTTGAAACCACCCTTTAATACACGTGTCTTCCTTTTTGAAAAAAAAACAAAACATTCACCAAGACATTCATTTCAATTTTCAACCATTAAAAACAATCATTACAAATTATCTAAAGGAATGATCCACACCCCCATTTCAATTCATCATTCAAAATCAATTGATAAAACCCATTTTTAAAACATTTTTGGTCAGCACATTCTTTCAAAACATTACTTATATTCAAACATCAATTTTTTCATTGAAAACTATGGATGGGTCAAAAATCCAAAACACAAATTCAAAAAAAAATCAAAATAACCTTAGTAATATCACACATATAATATATATTCCAGTCAAGTTACCCTTTAACCAAGACCACATACCCGATTATAATTTTTATAACCCATCTCTCTCAAATTTCCTTTTCTAAAAGCCCCCTTGTTCATTTCATCATTTCAAGGGTTTGACACACCCCAAGGTTGTCCATAGGTTTGGTCTCACATCATTAATGAACCCAATAGGGTCCATGAATGATTTCACAACTCAATATAAGGCCCAAAACACTTTCCATAATCATGTAAAAATAAACTCAACAAGGAAAAACATTATAACAACCACATACACATATAAAAAAATAAGAATATGGGGAAATTATTAATGAACCCTTACCTCATGATTGTTGGTGAATTATTTATTAACCTTCACCCTTGATTATAACTCAAACACCTGCTAAATCCCCAAAACATAAATATTCTAGAAAAGTGAATATTTTTGTAATTCAGAATAAGAGGAGAGATTCTACAAGCCCAAATCCAGGAAATGCAGTCTATAGGGGTATTAGAATAACCTAGATCATTGATTCACACCCAAATTCACTAAAAATATCAAATAATCGAATGATAATAACCTCTCAGTAGTATTGGAGTGTTTGGTTTGTCCCCCAATCTATTGGAGGAGGAATGTGGGAGAAAATTCAGTTAGTACCTTTAAAGTATGATAGGGAACAATAATAAATTCCCACTTTTTGACAATCACACAGTTCGTGTAACATCCCAGGTAAATATGGAATATTAAATTTTCATATTTATTAATATTTTTGAATAAAATAATATTACTTTAAAGGGGATTCTACGTTCTATGGAATACCAAATATACAACAACGAGTTTCTTTGAAATCTTACTTTGCACACTAATAATATAATAATATTATTTTAAATGGTAGATAAAGTCTAGCCATTGGAATAGCAGGAATGAACAGAACCTCCTAAAATATGATTATCTATATTTATTAAATGTTTTTACATTATTCAATAAATTTTAGAGGCTTAAAATTCAAATGAATCCAATTTTAAGAAGAAATATTCTAATATTCTTTAAAAGGTCGATTAACCTCCTTTTGATGATGAATATTTTTTTAATCTAATTTTTTTCACTTTTATATGTTATATTTGACAAAACAAAATCCTTCTTTAGAATCATGACATCAAAATTTACTTTTTGTAAATTTTTGGTAGTTTTCCGATAAAGTTCATTTTTTTAAAAGTGCTGTATTTTAATTCAAAACCTTTTTTTAATCTAATTTATTTATATGGATATATTATCTTTATAATTGGTTTTAAAGTGTAATTAGAATTTATTTTTACCATTTAATTCTATGGTGGTCATTAGAATTAATTTCACATTGAAAATGGACATAAACAAGTTTCAATCTTTTGATAGATGTTGTTTCTTAAAAACACGCTATTTGTTTTGACAGAAGGAAATAACTATATAATTTATTAATGAAACTTCTATGTTTTTAATTTGGTAATATTAAATTCATTTTTTAATTTGGAATATAAAATTTATCATAGGGTGAATTTTTGGTATTTTTCTGATAATGTTCATTTTTTAATGAATAGGGAAAAATTCAGCATTTTAATTCAAAACTGCCTTTTCATCCAATTTATATAGTTAGATTGATATTTTAATTGTTTTTAAGGTGTAATTTAATTATTTGTTTATCATTTAATACAATTTTGGTCGTATTATATAATTTCACTTTTAAATTGGATGTAAAAACAAATCAATCTTTTGATAGATTTTACTTCTTAAAAACTCGTCTTTGGTTCTGACAATGGGAATTATTTTTAAATTAATTACTAAAATTTATGTTTTTGTAATATGGTAAAATGGATTCCATATTTTTAATCATAAGGTCCAAATTATGTAATTAAGACTCTTTTTGTTTTTGGACAATATGAATAGTAACGACAACAATTATCTTTAATTATCGTGATTAATTAGTAATCGGGTAGTTAAGTGTAATAAAATAATATCATAATAATATAAAATTACCCCAACATGTGTCTTAATGATAATGGTTGTGTCATGTAAGACCATGGTATGCCTTGGGACAACATAGGGACCCCATGGAATCACTTTTGGGTGATAGTGACATCTTATCATTTTATTTGTAATGAAAGGAAAATATAACAAAAGTATGTAACACATAAGTGAAAGAATTTTAAATTTTTCTAAATAAATGATCTCTTAGACTATAAAAATTCATTTTAAATATAAAAATACTTCCTAAATCATGGTATTTTGTTTATAATTTTTAGACATTAAATAAATAAATTAATTTATGACACCTTGATGATGCAGTGATAACCTCATTAATGAATGATTTAAATAAAATAAAGAGATAAGGTAAACTCTAGCACCTACACATGTCTAAAACCTATTTGATGGGTGTATTTATAACCCTTATAACCATATCCTAGAAATATATTATTGTGGAACCTTTAAAAATCAAAAACTCATTTTATAATAAAGTAACTTTCCAAGACTTTCCAAAAGTGACCCTCCTCCCTCTTATAAAAGGCCCCCATCTCTACCCCCTTACCCACACATCTCAAGACCTTGGCTCATCCTACCTCTACTCATATTGTCTCTAAAAATCCCTATATTACTCCTAGAAGCCTCAATTTGGGTAGAAGTATTTCCAAGGAATCCTTTCAGCTAAAATCAAAAAGAGTTACCTGATTTAAAGGTAATGTCTTCTCTTATGTTCTTTTGTTTTATTTTGATTCTCCAAACCCCTAAACTATTTTTATTCCTTTCTTTTGTAAAAAAACTAGTATCTAAAATATAAAAGGATGTTGTTATGAGATGTATTCGAGCTACACTTACACACACCTCCATATAATAGTAAAATAACATACTTTTTCTGTGGGTGGCGAATTACTGCCTCACGAAACGATGATTATTCAATCTTATTTTAACACCTCTCATGGTGGCCATTAATATGTAATTGTATTTATATATGATATATATTATGTTTATGTTTTCTTTATGCTTCTGTATTTTTCATTTATTCCATACCTTTATGGTTTCTCTAATGGGTAAACACGATAATTTCATTTTAGGAAGTGCGGACTATCGCCCCCTCAAAGTGATTTGAATCATTAATGCCATTTGTGGGATGTATAAAGGATGGATTTAATGATATTATATATGATATAATACTATAACTATAATATACCTATGTATAATTATGTTTTAATTGCATTTAAGTGCGAAATAGAAATGAAATTATCGTTCATGCGTATGTACGGCTTACCGTCTCCATGAACGGTACATTTCATTTCTTATCTCAAAATGTTATGTACTATTGCAAGTATATATATAATGTATATATATGATATATATTAAATCTAAATGATTAATATTATTAGGTAATTATAATATATATATATCACTCATTTTGTTTTAATTCCATTAATATGATAAAGAAATGAAAGTAATGTTCATGCATATGTAAGGCCTACCGTCTCCATGAACGGTGCATTTAATTTTTTATCTCCAAATGTTATGGAATAGTATTAAATGAATATATACTGGATATATATGATATTTAAATCAGTAATACTATTCTGGAGATGGAGTACTTATAACTACAAGGACAATTCATTTCAAACAAGTTCATTTTTGACTCATATACCGAACATCGACAAAAACATCTGATATGAACTCTCATAATTAACTAATTATTATAACATTATAATATGTGATATGAATTGAATAATAAACTTTAAAGGATTTCCATAAGCAGTTGTAAATTGACCAAATTTTATTATTCAGGAATATAAAGAAATGAACAAGACAAGTCAGACTTGAGGTAAGGGATCCTACCTCTCTCTTTCTTTTTAAGTGCTCTATTTTATGTAACTTCATTTAAGATCCAATTTCTTATGTTGGGGAATGATATTTTAAATTCCTCTTACTGTAATTTTTATTTTCATATGATGAGATACCCTATTTGATCTCATAAATCCATTTTTGGATGTTTTAAGTGGCGCTGTTAGGCTGCCTAATTTTCGTAAGGGGATTTCTTACCCCACTTTTAATTCCGGGAGATTTCCATTGTTCGCCCCTTATTTATTTAATGTGGTGTATTGTGTACTTCCATTTTATATATATTATCATGATTCTACTAATGGTATTCTGTGATTCATTTGGTGTTTATTATCTTTTGGTCATACAACTCGATTTATTACAATGAGGTATGGGGTTTTTATCTCACTTTTATTCATGTGAGATTCATGCTATATTTGTTATTATCTACTTTGAGTGGTTTATTTACTTCCCATTATTCTACTCATTGTTTAAAATAATTTCATTTATGGTTATTTACATCAACATTGTATTTTCCTTTTTTCATGGGGTGTATGTTTCAAAAGTTACCCAAATCGGTAAGGGAACCTTTCACCCTCCTCTTTTTAAAAGACTTCATTTTGTTGTGTCTTTTAATTTACATCTTATTATGTTGGGATATATTCTTCTATATCCTTATTGATGTAAATTTTATGTCCATGTGATGAGATACAATTTTCTCTCTCATCATCTCATTTTATGAATTTTAATGTGACGTTGTTAGGTTGTCGAATTTTTGTAAGGGAACTTCTTAACCCAATTTCAATTCTTTGGGTTAGGCCTCTACTTCTTTATTATGTCATTACATGAATATCTGTGAAGGATCCCTGATTGTTTTAAACTTAATATCCACTTATATTGTTTGTATTTATATTTTTCACACATAATTACATAATTGATGTATCCTTAATTTAAGGATACCATATTTGTAAGGGACTTCTTCTCAATCTCTTTTCATTGAGGAATATTTTGTTTTATACAGAACTTTCTTATATACGGTGTATAAAACCCTTTTTTACTTTTAATTTCATTTTAAGGGAATATTTACTCTACGAAGCATTTTACTAAACAACAAAAAGGGATGTTTTTTTAACGTACGTAGTGACAACAACCTATCCACCTCCACGATTATTATTTGATATTTAGCTTCCTTAACAATCCGTAATGTTTTTAAAAGGAAAATAAATACCATATACACTTTTATGTATTTTGGTATTGAAAATGGTTTTGATAATGTCTTAATTATATCAATGTGTTATATTGATATCTTGTGATTGAAATGTGGAAATGTTATGTTTCCTTTATGCATGTTTTATGTGATACGATTATGTTATGGTTCTTGGGCATTGTTTATGAAGACGGATGGTTCCATGAAAAACTAAGGTCTTGTGAGCCCGTGATAGCTCTCCAATGCATTGGGTAATTCGATGGAGTTAAACACTAAGGTTTCTCCGAAGTGATTTATGGAATATAGTGTGTTGGGTATTCCAAATGTAACCAAGAGGGTTACTCCCTATGTAAGAATGTTATGGATGCCTCAATTTACCTTTATGTATTCTGATTTCTATTAGTTATACATAAATATTATGATTTCAGAAGGTATGTCATGACTGGAAGTTATTCTTTCATTGATTTTTATTTATTGGCATGTTAATGTTTCCTTTTATTATGTTATAACTCTTACTGAGATTTTTATGCTCATCCCAAGTATTTGAAAAACAATTCACAAGTTATAAGGAAGGGTAAGAGAAAGTAAGTATTCAAGAAGATTTATATCAAGAGAAGAACTCCTATTTTATTTAAGGATTTTTTATTGTTGTGAAAAATCGGTTATATTAGTAGTGTCTACTTTGTAATCATTGGATATGTAATAGTTATGTCTGAATTCTCTAGAACTCTAATCCTGAAAAGATCCTCAATGTGAATTATTCATTTAATTCAAGATTAAGTAATTTTTTAAGGCTGGGTCTTTATAGTTGGTATCAAAGGTCGGATTAGATAACTTTAGAGGTTAGAGTGTTGTTTAAGAAAAAGTTACAAGTTGTGTATTACTACAATGGTTAGTATATTAGATAGAGTAATTGTTATTTTTGAAAGTTGGAATGAGTTTGAGATAACTTGGATAAGTATATCTTAGTGTTTATCTTCATCATTAGTATATGATGATTTTGTTAATATAGTCACACTAACATTTTTGGTTTTAGTAAATAGATGGATCTAGCAGGCACCAAAGTGATAATGGGTTTGAAGGAAACGATGATGGTTCTCTGATTAAGAGACTATATGAAGTGGGGGATTCAATGAGGAATCTCGTGTTTATTCTAAACCAACTATAAAGGATTCATGATTATCCACTTGAACCTTGGTGAGTTCTCTAATGCATCATGTATGAGAGAACCAACTAGATGTGGAATTTCAGTTAATAATTATAATGGTAACCAGTAGGGTTTATATGATCCTTACTTTTGAGGTAATTATGGGTTACTATATGATGGAAAATGAAAGGCATGAGATAAAATTGAGGTTAAATTTTGTTATGGTTATGTTTGAAGATTTTATATCTTTTTGGGGGAATGTTTTAATAATTATATAGTTTTGGAATTAGGGACAACACGCAGACTGTGTGACAACCCGTCGCGTCGGACCAAGCTGCGGGAATATAACCCACAACCAAAGTGCGACTGGTATTTATCGCCTACCACTGGACTACATGATGTCCCTAGTTAGTATGAAAAATTATTTTTAGTTAGATGATTTTATGAATCAATAATAAGTTCATTTTAGGTTATCTATGGAAATGATTGACCTATCATGGAGGATATGTGATTAGGCTAATTACTTTTCAGTATGAGACTTTAATAGTAACTGATGTTATTTGGAGATAAATTTTATGATTTATCGTGGAAGGCCATGCGATTAAATCATTCAGAGATTTGGGTTTCAATATTAGGTTGGTTTATTTTTGATTAATTTTACGGGAAATTTTGTATTGAATGGTCTTTGTTGAACTTTGGGTTGTTTGACAAATTTTGGAGATTAAGAGTAGTTTTTCTTTTTGTAAAAGATTACCATTTTTTGGGATTATCTGATCCTATAAAAACAATTTTGGTTTTGTTTAAGGTCTAAAGACATGGTAAATATATAGTTCATCTTTTTTGAGTTATGTTATTATCTCGAAGTTGATTATAGTGCTCTTAATGTGAAAAAGTCATCCTGAATACTCATCGTTTGGAGAAAATATGTGTTGTAGTTAGAAATCTAGTAAAAGTTGAAAGTCTACATGACAAGTAAGTATGTTTACTTATGATTTAGTTAAACTCATAAATGAATTCCTCAATGAAATTTAACTTAAAAAAAAATGTTTTTTGTTTACATTTCCTACTGGGGAATCAAATACCATTTAACCCATCACAAGTTTGTGATTTTCTTGTGGTTAACTTTCTCCTAGACATGTTTTCAATCACTCTCCATCAGACCATGATGGTTTGTTTTTTTCCTCCATATCAATGTTATAATGGAATCCTAGTATCTGTTGTCTTGGGTGACCTTTGTACTTCTCTTTATTTCTTTTAAATTGATAGTTTTATTGACTCCTTTTCCAATGTGGGGCTTTCAATGAAGTTTCCGAGCCCAATTTTTTTAAAACTGTGAGGACGCAATTCCCAAAAGGGGGGAGGATGTAACATCCCATGTAAATAAATAATATTACATTTTCATATTTATTAAAAATTTTGAATAAAATAATATTACTTTAAAGGGGATGCTATGTTCTAGGGCGTACCCAATACGCAACAACGAGTTTCTTTGAAATCTTACGTTGCACATTAATAATATAATAATATTATCTTAAATGGTAGATAAAGTCTAGCCATTGGAATAGCAGGAATGAACATAACTAACTAAATTATGATTATATATGTTTTCTAAATGTTTTTACAATATACAATAAATATTAGAGGCTTAAAATGCAAATGAATCCAATTTTTAGAATAAAGATTCTAATATTCTTTAAAAGGTCGATTAACCGCCTTTTGATGATGAAGCTTTTTTTAAATCTACATTTTTCACTTTTATATGTTATATTTGACAAAATAAAATCCTTTATTAGAATCAAGACATCAAAATTTACTTTCTGTAAATTTTTGGAATTTTTCTGATAAAGTTCATTTTTTTTAATGTTGTATTTTAATTCCAAACCTCATTTTAATCTAATTTATTTCTATGGTTATATAATCTTTTTAATTGGTTTTAAAGTTTAATTTTAATATATTTGTACCATTTAATTCAATGGTGGTAATTATAATTAATTTCACTTTGAAAATGGACATAAACATGTGTCAATCTTTTGATAGATGTGGTTTCTTAAAAACACGCTATTTGTTTTGACAGCAGGAATTAACTATATAATTTATTAATGAAACTTATATGTTTTGAATTTGTTAATATGTACATCATTTTTGAATTTGGAATATCAAATTTATCTTAGGGCAAAAATTTGGTATTTTTCTGATAATGTTCATTTTTTAATGAATAGTGAAAATACTGCATCTTAATTCAAAACTGCCTTTTCATCCAATTTATATAGTTAGATTGACATTTTAATTGGTTTTAAGGTGTAATTTAAATTTTTTTTTCATTTAATACAATTTTTTTTCATAGTATGTAATTTCACTTTTAAATTGGATGTAAAAACAAGTCAATCTTTCGATAGATTTTACTTCTTAAAAATCCATCTTTTGTTCTGACAACGGGAATTATTTTTAAATTAATTACTGCAATTTGTGTGTTTGTAATTTGGTAAAATTTATTCTATATTTGGAATCATAACTTCCAAATTATTTAATAAAGACTCTTGTTATTTGACATTATGAATAGTAACGATGGTAATTATCTTTAACTATCGTGATTAATTAGTAATCTGGTAGTTAATGGGTAATAAAATAATATCATAATAATATAAAATGACCCCAAAATGTGTCCTAATGCTATTGTTTCTGTCATTTCCGACCATGGTATGCCATGTGCCTACTTAGGGACCCCATGGAATCACTTTTGTGTGATAGTGACATTTTATCATTTTATTTTTAATGAAAGGAAAATATAACAAAAGTATGTAACAACAAAGTAAAACAATTTTAATTTTGTCTACATAAATGATCTCTTAGACTATAATTATTCATTGGAAAGCTGAAAATATTTCCTAAATCATGGTTGTTTTTTTATTATTTTTAGACATTAAATAAATAAATTTATTTATGACCCCTTGATGATGAAGTGATTACCTTATTAATGAATGATTTAAATAAAATGAAAAGATAAGGTAAAATATAAGACTTAAACTTGTCTAAAACCTATTGGATGGGTTTATTTAGAAACAATTATCACCTTATCCTATAAATATATCATTTTGGGACATTTATAAATCGGAAACTCATTTTATAATTAAGTAACTTTCCAAGACTCTCCAAAAGTGACCCTCCTCCCTCTTATAAAAGGACCCCACCTCTACCCCCTTACCCACACCTCTCAAGCCCTTTTATCATCCAAACATTTCTCAAATTGTCTCTCCAAATACCTCTCTTACTGCTACATGACTCACTTTGGGTATAATTATTTCCAAGGAAGCCTTTGGTCTCAAATCATAAACAGTTACCTGATTTAAAGGTAATGTCTTCTCTTATGTTCTTTTATTTTATTTTGCTTCTCCAACCCCCTAAACACTTTTTATTACATTATTTTGTAACAATAGAAGTATCGTAAATATATTAGGATGTTATTATGAGATGTATTCGAGATAAACATACACACACCTCCATCTAATGGTTAAAGAACATACTGTTTCTGTGGGTGGCTAATTACTACCTCACGAAACGATGATTGTTCAATATTCTTTTAACACCTCTCATGGTGGCCATTAACATGTCACTATATTTATATATGATATATATTATTTTTATGTTTTCCTTATTTTTCTTTATTTTTAATTTATTTCATACCATTATGGTTTCCATAATTGGTAAACGCGATAATTTCATTTGAGAAAGTGTGGACCACCACCCCCTCAAAGCGATTTGAATCTTTAATGCCATATGTGTGATGTATAAAGGATGGAGTTAATGATATTATATATGATATTATACTATAGATATAATATACCTATGTATCATTATGTTTTAATTCCATTAACGTATGAAATAGAAATGAAATTAATGTTCATGCATACGTACGGCTTACCGTCTCATTGAACGGTACATTTCATTTCTTATCTTCAAATGCTATGTACTATTATATGTATATATATATAATGGATATATATGATATATATTACATATAAATGATTAATATCATTCTGTAATTATAATATATATATATCTCATTTAGTTTTAATTTCATTAATATGACAAAGAAATGAAAGTTACGTTCATGCGTACGTACGGCCTACCATCTCCATGAACGGGGAATTTCAGTTTTTATCTCCAAATGTTATGAAAAAGTATAAAATGAATATATAATGGATATATATGATATTTAAATCATTAATAATATTATCTAGATGGTTTAATTACAACTACATGGACAATTCTTTTCAAACAAGTTCATTTTGGACTCATATACCAAACATCGTCAAAAAATTTATGATATAAACTCACATAATTAACTAATTATTATAACATTATAATAAGTTATGTGAATTGAATAATAAACTTTAAAGGAAGTACTCAAGAAATTTTAAATTTACCAAAGTTTATTATTCAGGAATATAAAGAAATGAACAAGACAAGTCGAACTTGAGGTAAGGGATCCTACCACTCTCTTTTTTTTAAGTACTCGCTTTTATGTCACTTATTTTAAGATCTTATTTCTTATGTTTTGGGATGTTATTTTATATATTTCATACTGTACATTTTATTTTCATATGATGAGAGACCCTACTTTATCTCATAAATCCATTTTTGGAAGTTTTACGTGGCGTTGTTAGGCTGCCGAATTTTCATAAGAGGATTTCTTACCTCACTTTTAATTCCATGAGATTTCCATCGTTCTCCACTTATTTTTTGAATGTGGTGTATTGGGTACTTCCATTTGATATATATTATCATGATTCTATTCCTGGTATTCTATGATTCATTTGGTGCTTATTATCTTTTGGTCATGTGAGACGATTTATTACAACAAGGTATGGGGTTTTTATATCACTTTTATTCCCATGTGATTCATGCTATATTTGTCACTATCTCCTATGAGTGGTGTATGTACTGCCCATTATTCTAATCATTGTTTAAAATACTTTCATTTATTGGTATTTACATAAACATTGTATGGTTTTTATTTCATGGGGTGTACGTTTTGAAAGTTACCCAAATCGGTAAGGGAACCTTTCACCATCCTCTTTTTAAAAGACTTTTTTTGTTATGTCTTTTAATTTACATCTTATTATGCTGGGATATGTTCTTATATATCCTAATTGATTTAAATTTTATGTCCATGTTATGAGATACCATTTTCCTTCTCATCAACTCATTTTCTGAATTTTAATGTGACGATGTTAGGCTGTCGAATTTTAGTAAGGTAACTTCTTAACCCAATTTCAATTCATTGGGTTGAACCTCTACTTCTTGATTATGTCATGATATTAATATGTGTGAATGATCCCTGATTTTTTTACACTTAATATCCCATTATATTTTGTGTATTTATATTTTTCACACATAATTACATAATTGATTTATCCTTAATCTAAGGATACCATCTTTGTAAGGGACTTCGTCTCAATCTCCTTTCATTGAGGCATATTTGTTTTTATACACAACTTTATTTTATACGGTGTATAAAACCCTTTTTTTATTTTAATTTCATTTGAAGGGAATCTTTACTCTACTAATCGTTTTACTAAATGGCAAAAAGGAATGTTTTTTTAATGTACGCGGTGACAATAACCTTTCTGCCGCCGTGAGTAGTATTTGATCTTTGGCTTCTTTAATAAGCTGTAATGTTTTTAAAAGGAAAATAAATATCATACACTCTTTTATGTATTTTGGTATTGAAAATGGTTTTGTAAATGTCTTAATTATATCAATGTGTTGTATTGATATCTTGTGATTGAAATGTGGAAATGTTATGTTTCTTTTATTCATGTTTTATGTGATACGATTATGTTATGGTTCATGGGAATTGTTTATGAAGATGGGTGGTTCTGTAATAATCAAAGGGTGGGTGAGCCTGTGATAGATCTCCAATGTATTGGGTAACGCGAAGGAGTTAAACACTATGGTCTCTCTGAAGAGAATTAAGGAATATACTGTGATGGGTATTCCTAACGTAACCATGAGGGTTACTCCCTACATAAGAATGTTATGAATGCCTCAAGATACCTTTACGTTTTATGATTTCTATGAGTTATACATAAATATTATGATTTTAGAAGGTATGTTATGATTTAAAGTTATGGTTTCATTGACTTGTTTTTATTGGCAGGTTAATGACTCCTTTCATTATGTTATAACTCTTACTGAGATTTTATTCTCATCCCATGTTTTTGAAATTTTTTTCACATGTTATAAAGAAGGGTAAAAGAAAATAAGTATTCAAGAATATTTATATCACGAAAATAACTCTTGTTTTATTTAAGTATATTTTATTGTTGTGAAAAATCAGTTATAGTAGTAGTGTCTACTTTGTAATCTTTTGAGATGTAATAGTTATGTCCTAATTCTCTAAAAATCGAAACCTCAAAAGATCCTCAATGTGGATTATTCATTTAATTAATGATTAAGTAATGTTTTAATTTTGGGTCCTTATTGTTCGACTATAGGGTTCAAAAAATCATGCACCAAACTTGTGTCTCCCTTTATCCAAGATGGTACAATCCAGGAGGTTTCCTAGAAGCACCAACATGGTTTTCCAAAATGTGTGGTAACTTTTCACTATCCTCTACCTGAAAGGATTCCCAAGCTTCATGGTTTCCAATTCTAGGCACATAGTTTAAACTAATCGTTCACCAACCATGTGTTATGAACTTTTGGCCTCTTTTATCCTCCTTTCATGTCATGTACCCCAGGAATACAACAAAAATTTATCATACACTCGATAATCTATTCATTAACCATAAAAATAGTGTTAAATAGAAATATAAATAAGGACATACCCTCACAAAATATTGGGATATTACATAAGTTATATTAATCAACAAATTTAAGTTAGTATAAGATAAGAATAAGGGTATGAAAAAATAAACATGGCATAAAATATTCATACCAAATCAATAAAAGATCTTCAAACATGAATCATGGAATAAATATTATTTCAATCAAAACACATAAGACATAAGTGTGTGGAATAATAAATAATCGATCACTATCCATGATAATATATGATACACATAAGAAATAAATTTTTAGAAAATACATAATAATAGAAAATAATTTTCTTAGTCAAGGCTCAATTCCAAGATAATTATAGTGTCCCAAATATTTGACCAAATGGAATTTTTAATGATATTTAAAAAAATTCATCAATGGATGGGTAATTTTTTAATCAAAACTCTTAGTGTTATCAAGGTTTTGAACATCAGAATATAGTATTTTTAGATGTGATTTATGTTTTGGTGGAATTCATAGGGGTTTTGGAAAACAAAGAATATTGAATTAATGTTCATGATTCAAGAAAAACTTCTATGAGTTTTACACATCATGTATTATTTAGACAATGTGTAAGTTTTCATGGGGTGAATCCTGGTAGATTCACAACATGAAAGATTAGGGGATTTAATGGAAGAATACACAATGAGTATCCAAAAAACAGCGTAAAGTTTTTAAATGATGTGTAATAGTTACACGTCATGTAACATGAGAGTATCCTTTTTTAAAAAGGGATAACAAGGGATTGACCCCACATTAATTTGTACACATAGTAAAGGGCTCCCATGTTCTCACAGTGCCTCCTCCCCCACTCCTAGTGAACCATTAATTCTCTTCCATCTAGTTCGAGATTCGAGTTTTGTTTTTGGAAATGGAAGCCTCTTGGTATGTTCTGCAATCATTTTTCCTCCTTTTTTTCTTTACCTTTCTACCTTCATTGTTTTCTTGGTTGGATCTAAATCACCCAATATTTAAGGGATTTGTTCTTTTATTCGTTATCTCTCAAACCTAATCAAATAAATGATTGATATTGGATGAGTGAACCATTCTAAAAATGTGGTAAGTGGTTAATAGATTTCCCCTCAAGGTAATTTGAATTTATAAAATATGTCATTGTGTCACACACTGGTATATCTGTGTGTGCATTTCATATAAGAAATAAAATATTTAAGGCATGATACCCTATTTAATTAGTCCTTTTAAATTAAAATGTAACCATATGAGGATTTTCATCTCAACTCGAAACATCCACATATTATGTCTCACTTATATACCTTAGATTATGATTTTTCATGTTGATTAAATCACCATCATTGGGTGATTTTTAATACATATAATTTCCCTTCCTTTCTTATATATTTTTTAATTTTGAGGTATGATGGATTTACTCTGGTGAATGATATGTTTAAATTATATTAAATGAAATACTATTTCATCCATGCCCAGTTTGGTAATAAAATAATCTCTAAGGTGAAATGTTTTCTTTAATATAAAAGGGAATGTTAAATAGAGAAATTAGAACTAATGAAGGGAATAATTAATTACATTACCTTTATTAATGAATAAATTTTAATGATAAATAGTAATTTCATTCCTTTTTACACTTTAATTGTGATATGGAATGTTTATTAACATTTCATATTTTGTATTTTAAATAAAATTAATAAATGATTATATGTGCCATGAGAGATACATGGGTTTCCTCTTTACAGAATACCATGGACTATCTCAAAGGAACCTTGATTAATATGATGCCCTGAGCAATACATAGATTCCCATGTAGGAATTCATTGGATGAAATCATAGTATGTTTGAATTATTTTAATGATGTTAGTAATTCTTTGTTCCCTGGTAGTGTACCTTGGATAGGCTCGATGGGTAGATGCTGATGTGATGTGCCATGAGCAATACATGGTCCCATATGTGGTGTTCCATTGATGAGATCACCATAATGATGAATTATTATACACTAAGAGATAATTGGTCCCCTATGTTGTATAACATGGATTATCTTGGGGGGATATGCCTTATGCACCTTGATTGAAACATGAATTCCATTGTAGGAATTACTTATATGGACACATAGGGGGATTGAGATTTTTATACCGGTGGGTGATACCTGGTACCCTAGTGGTTTACCTCAGATGATCTCAGTGGGCGATGTTGTTATATTATTCCATGAGATATACTTGTTCCCCTATGTGGTTTATTAGGGATAGTCTTATTGGGTTATGGATTTATACCATACTAAGAGTGATACCTAGGATTTCTCTTTATGAATCACCATGGACAGACTCTTATGGTGATGGGTAATCATAGTGATCCTAGTGAGACAAATGGTATTTCTCTCTATAGATCACCTTAGAGGGGCCCAGAATTCCTTTTGGTTTAGAACCATAATTCCTCTTGTTTAAAAATCTAATAAACTCTAGTTAAACATATTTAAGGATTCTACATCTAGGACAAATAACATTCATGGGGTTTGTGAGCATACCCTATAATTATATATATATAATATATTTCTACATACTAACCATATTCCAATGATATTCTAGATTTGGCCAAATCAAGTATGGGTGGACATGTTTCCTTGAGGAACCTAATCTTGACATGATTATATTATTTATTTTTTTATTTAATGTGTTAATAGTCATACCAAAAAACTATTGTATTTTATATTAATTGAATGGAGAGAAATAGATACCATTAGTAGGGTCTGAATGAGTATATCTCATACCATTTTTGGGAAAAAATTTCACTGGGGTTTACAGAAATACATTATTGGTTACTGGATCAGGATTCATTGATTCTGTAGCAGCTAGGAATATTCCTCCATTTGGGCATTTGGGCCACCGATTTAGTCCTCAAGTCCTTTAAGGCCTTCTGGCCACCCAGGACTTCAAGTCAGTAATTCCTTCGGGCCACCTCAATGCCTATGGGCCACCTTAATTATAGATTCAAAACCCAACAAACTACAAGGAACAAGCTCCAGAAGGAGGACGAGCAAGAATCTTTCACCAGAGGAGAAGCTAAAAAGATTGCAAGAATGAGAGGGTATGGAACCTACCATCAGAACAAGCCCATGCATGCATGAAAAATTCTAGCTGAATAGCCATGAGAAGGTGCAGATCTGATTTCACGATGAAGATACTGGGGAGGAGAAGTTCCAAATAGTTAGTCAGGGTTCTATGTAATGTTTTAAGCCTGTGGGAAATGAATTCCTCTATGGCCTACATGTCATGTAATACAAATGCCTACAGGACTTGTAAGGGTTCCACCTCACCCCTTGAAAGGTGGATTATTAAAAATCTATAAAAAATTAAGGCCTTCGGGCCATTGGAGGATCATTTACCTTTCTTTTATTATATATCATGCCTTTGTGGTTTCTTGATTATGTAGTGGATTATTATAATTTAGTAATTTATTTCCATGTTAACTATATTTACCTCTTGTTATATCATACCTTGTTATAATTGAAATACATGGGTTATTAACTAAACTATTAAAATCTACCTAAGTGGGGTTTTCCTACATAACTTGATTGTGTAATTCTATTTCACTAAATGATTTTGACCTGTTTAATCCATGCACCTTCAGTTGCATGAGCTGTAGTAATTATGGTTATGATTAAATGTGATCCAACATGCACTCTATAAATTTTATGAGCACTTTATAAATTGGGATATGGTAACCCATATAATCTAACCATAGTTTAGGATATATTTATACCCATATATCATTGTATAGATATAAAATATTCTAACCTTTACACATTGAATGATTTTTTTATTATTCATTTTATGCTTGGCTTAACACGAATATATAACATTAGGCTTTTTATGCTTATGTGATGAACCTGCTAATGGTGTTTCAGAATTTTAATGATTCAATATATTTTGGGATTTATTTATACGAACCTAGGATGGCTTAACAAGACCCTAAAAGGTCACCTTTATTTTTGTTATTTCTCAGTACCCAATCCCTTGGGGGTATGTTTATGTTATATAGGTACGGTTATTTAATATGTTTTTAATAACATATATAAGTTAAAATTTAGATTTTTGGTGGATTATGACATAAACAGTCCTTATTTAAATTTATAAAATACCAATTATCTCCTGTAGAGTTGTTCTTATATGAATCATTAGTTAATTAAAATTCAAATTGAAACCTAAAATTTTCCATCATCTACTAATTGGAATTGAAAATTTCTTTTTCTAATACTGGTTTTGGGAACCCTATGGATAAATAAGAAGGATAAAAAGAATTTATGTGACAAATTTCATACCAGTGTAATAGAATGTAAATTGAATAATGTTAATTCTAATTAAGTGATAAAACATGCCCATGTTTCCTTATTACGTTAGCTAAACAAAGTAACAAGCCTCTAACTTATGACTCGTATATCATGTACTTTAAAGATAATCATTGAAATGTTTAAATATCAAATTTAAATATATCAATCAGCTGAAATGAAACCTTAAAGTGGTTCATTATCTTTAACCCTCTAGTAAGTGTAGTTCAATTTTTTGAATTTCATTAGAATTGGAACATGAACGTTTCCCACAGGCTTATAATAATCTATATGATATTTGATATGGATTAATGACCATTTCAGGCATGACCTCTTATAGAATCAAAATATTATTCTCGATTAAGGGGATATCCTGAGGTAGGTGGAACCATTATAACTTTAAATCATTGCTAATATCTATAATGAGCATTTAATGTGTGGTGTGATTAGGGTGTCTTTTGTCTCATGTAGGACTATTAGTTACTAAATCAAAAACTTTTCCTTAACAGGTAGATGTTGGATAGCTTTTCACTTTTTATGGTCATGATTATTTATAAATACTCATTTCTATAGGGTTATACATGTGTATGGCATGGTCATCTTCCTAGTGGGTTGTGTGACCCTCTTCCTCTTCTCAAATGTTGGACAACTTAGGAGGTCTCCAGACTATTTTATAGTCATATGTGATATTAAAACTCTGGGATAGTTCATGTTATGGGTCACCATATATGCATATTCATATGGATGATAATAATATGGCTAATATCAAGGATGTGTATCTCTTTGGTAAAATATTTAGGTAGTTTTAATTGATACATGTGATACCCATTGAGTATTCAAAAAGTTATAATGAATCATATGATTTCCTTGTTAATAATTAAATCCTTGAGTTTTTACACTAAATTCTTGTTCATCTCTAGAGTAAATTAATCTAGGAGATATATGAAATTAGACTCATCCCAATGGTCGAGATGATGTCATAAAAGGATCAGGTGTTTTTACAAGATGGTCTGTAGTATTTGGATTTATGCATGATGCCATGGAATGTCGGGAGGTAAATTGGAAGGAGTGTAACATATATGAATAAATTAAATATATACTAGAGTTCTTGTTAGAATATATTCTATCTCTGCATTCATTTTAACACTTAGTAGAAGAATGTAGGCCATGACGAGTAATCTCAGTCTGTGGTCGATGGAATGTATGTCATGGGATGAGTTCATGTTTTTAGTAAAATACAACCATGAAACTCTTAAGTTTTGGAGTGTCGCGTTAAATGGGTTTTAGAAAATCCTTCCAACTATTGTGGACACAACAGATTATGACCAGATATAAATGGTTATCACTACATTAAAATGACCATGGGGCTAGTGAATTTAAAACTATATCAGTTCTTGTTAAGTAGCTTGATGATGATATGGTTGGATCTGTATGTAACCATTAAAAAAACAACTATTCAATTATGGACTTTGGTGGATGTACCTAAGTGATCACAATATGGATTTATTTATAATCCATCATGATTGGTTAATTATTATGTGTGGTAAGGTGAAAATGAGCTTCTCCTAAAGAGACATCGTAAGGTGCCCCAATTGTCTTTTCCTTTATGTAGTTGGTTTATGGGTAGTTTGTAGTTTTGGTGGGAACACATTCTTGTATTGAGGGGTGATTTGGTCTTATTAATATCCTTTTATAACCCTCCTAATGTACAATAGATTTATATATGATCATTACCTTGATCATAACATCATCCAGGATGCACTAAGGGAGTGTCGTATATACACCAAGATAAAAACATAAAAGGTCTTTATGTTTCGATAAATAAACATCATTTCAGTTACACTCTAGAAGTTTAGTTTTTATATGAGGAATGGTTTTCTTATGTGATACTTGGGTTCCAATGTAGAAATTCCTTATATGGAGTCATGTACACTAGTTGTTCCACTTGAACATGATCATTATGAAGATTCACCTTTTGGTTTAGTTATTGTTCTTAAGAAGTGGATGTTTTGACTTTTTACCAACGTATCACCAGGTACATGCGAAGACATGACAACCAAAATGAAAAAATGAATATTTTTTTCAGGTGACATCCCCAAAATTCATTTACAAGATCAGTTTAATGTGCTCAAAGTAAAAGTGACATTCCTTTGGAAAATGCATCATGTTTTAGGCTTTGATACATCAAGCGTCTAGGACAAGTGTGTTTTTGAATATTCAATAAGAAGTGGATCAACATATCTTCCTTTATCTTAATGAATGTGGTCGATGAGGAACCACTTATGTCATGTATTTAGTATTATATGAGTATAGTGTATGGTCTACTTTGGAATATTTGAAAATTCCTAATGATCAAGTTAATTTTTTTGGCTGGAAATCAGTTTTTTTATCACTAAATAATCATAGAAGAAGCATCCATAAAATTATTAAGGAATGCTTTGATAGGAAATTCTGATAGTGTGGAGTACCATGTCTTAGAATCAGCAATTAAATGATTGAACCCAAGGTGGTATATACGATGGTATTGTTAATGATACATATGATGATGTCATGATGTCTCCAGTTAGATGGTCTTGATTAAGCATTGTTTTTATGATTCATTTTTCAAATTTCATCGTTGACTTGGGTTTTTATGGCGTACGTACCATATGCATCAAGGGATACTTGGATCTATACTGAGAGTTGGAAATAAAGCACTAATATTTAAAATAAACATTATAAACCAAGTTGGTAGGTCATTTTTTTCCTTCTTCCCCAAGGATTCTCAGCAATGAGAAGTTTGAAGGTCGGGAGGTTGTAGCATTTCATGTTTTGGACTGGATGGAATTTCAAAAGAAATTGAAAAATTTCCATCCATGGATGGGTTGTTTCTTAATAATAGAAAAAAGAGTGGTTTATAAGGGTTTGAACATCCTTAAATAGTTTTTTAGATGTGGTTTTTGTTTCAGTGTAGTTCTTATGGGGTAGGGAAAACAGTAGAGGTGGAACAGATGGGTAGGATTCTGAAAACAAATATTGTGAGTTTTACATATTTTATATTATTTCCATGGTCTGTAATGGTTTCACGGGTTTCAGCCAAGTGGATTTATAACTTGGAAGCTCAGGGGCATACCTTGAGGAATACATGAACTATATTTGATATTTATCGTGATGGTTTTTACATGACTTGTAATAGTTTCACAGTGTGTAATATAAAGGAATCCTATTTAAAAAGGGTATAATAGGGGCTCGACCCCTCATTTAATTTCACGCATATAAGAGGGTGCCTAGGGTCATGTAATGCATCATACTAATCCCCAAGGGATCTATCAATCTCCTACGTTTAGTGTCTAATTCAAGTGCCATATTATGCAATGGAAGCCTCTTAGTAAGCACTTCACTCCTCTTACCTCCTTTTTCTATTTATATTTCCATCATCGGTATTGTTTTGGTGAATGATAATTAACATTATTTTTAAATTATTCGGTCCTTTTCATTGTTCTATATTAAACCGGCTGAAATCAAGGATCAATATTGGATGATTAGACCATTATATGCATGAGGTAGGTGGTCTATATATTTTCTTCAAAGTCTTTTTTATTTATAAATTTTGTTTTCTTTCATAACACTTATATTTTTGGGTGATGAATTTTAAATATGAAATATAATATGTGAAATAAGATGATCTATTTAATTGTCTATTTTTCATTAAAATGGAACCATTTTATTATATTCACCTCAACTCCAACAAATTCATGTTAGATTTCTTGGTCATATTTCATGGAATATGCATTGTCTAAGTGATTAAATCACCCTCATTGGGTGATGTTTTAATATGTATGAGTATTCTACCTTGTTTATACTTTTTCTAACTTTGATTTATTATATATTAAATATAATTTACGAGATATTTAAATTATATTAAATGAAAATGTATTTTAACCATTCCAATTTTTTTAATAAAAATAGCACTGTGGTGTGCTATAGTCTTTAATAAAAATGGGGATGTTTAATAGAAATATTACAATTGATAAAGGGCAAGCTTAAGTACATGGCCTTTATAATTTAATAAATTGGAATGATAAATGTGCAACCTATGTTTTTACACTTAAATTATGATATCTAATATTTATTAATAGGTCCAATTTTTTAATTTAACCAAAATGATTAAATGGTTATATGTTCCTTGAGAAATACTTAGGTTTCCTCTTTATGAAATTCCAAGGACAGGCTAATTGGATACTTAATTTCTATGACACCTTATATGATACTTGGATTCCCAAATAATAATTCTCTGGATGGTCACATAGGCTTTTTGGGATCATTTTGACATCAAGGGTGTTACTTGGTTCACTAATTGTATACATTGGATGGGCTCGGTGGGTATATGTCGATGTGTTATACCATTTACGATACATGAAATACAAAAAATAAGTACATCAGAAGGGGTTATTTTTATATTAGAGGTGGTTTTAACCCCTATAAAGACAATAGTTGTGGTTGTCAAAAACCTATTCTAATGTTCCTACTACTTACTATTATTGGTCATTGTAATCAACCACCGGTAAGGAATTTGTAGTATTTGAGGTGGTTATTTTAGATCAAGTTTTAACCACCTAAAAATTCACATAAAAATGTCAGAAATTACTAAATTATAGGCAGTTTCAATCACCTCTAATTTTTATACTGTATTTTATGGGGTTTAAGTCCCCTATATTACTACATAAAAATGCCATAATTTTCTAAATTATAAGAGTTTTCGACCGCCTCTAATTTTTGTAACAGTTGAGAGAGGGTTTAAACTCCCTCTCGTTTTAGATAAAATTTATAGTTTGTAGAAAGTTAAGACCCACCTCTGAATTAACATAATATTAGTTTTTTTAGAAATACCATACCCACAATCATTATGAAATGCTCTCTCTAGTCTGGCTTTAGTAGGTTACTCTAATCCTCCCCCCAGTCAGTGGTGTTTTCCACCCTATTCATCCCACCTCCTCTCCAGTCTGGTGGGTTCCTCTATAGTCCTGCATTCACCAATCACCACCTGGTCCTCTAGTCCCACTCTCCCCCAGTTTCCCCTTCGGACCTCTTATGTCCCCCACCAATCATGTATATATAAAATATCCATTGATGGGAATTGAACACCTGATTGATCAAACAAGGTGTCTGCCACGCCCTTGCATTCTACCATTAGGCACTATTGTTTTCATGTTATGATATACACATGAAAATATATATATACATATTATTGTTTATCGAAATAAATTTTATTTGTATAATATATTTAAATAAATTTAAATATATAACCTATATAAACATTTATATAAATTTATGTATTCGTGTTTTTATTATGAATTTATTTTATAATATATTTAAATGTCATATGTCAATATATATATCACACTATGTATTCTAATATATATATATACATATATTTTGATGTAAACAATATATATAAATATACAAATATATTTATACGTATACAACTCAATAATATAAATATATATAAAAATATCATATATATATATATATTATTTACTATATTTATATATATATACAATTATATATTTTTTACATTATATATTTATATATTACCAAAATATATTATACACACACATATATATATTATATTTGTACGTACAGTATTAATGTAATAATATATATATATATACTACATATTTATATGAGTACAAATATGTATTGTATGTTTTATGAAGAAATTTATATGTATATAAATATATATATTTTGTATTTATATACATATTCAATTTAATATATTCATATTATATTAAATTTAATATACATACAATTAATATAATATATGATAAAATTAATTATTATATATATATGGCATTATATTATATATTCTTATAATATAATATATTATTTCAATATAGATGAAATTTTATGTATATTTACATATAAATATATTATACATATGAAATATAGTTATATATATTTAATTATATTATGCATACAAATATATGTTTAATATATTAATTTAAATACTTATATGTATATTAATAAAAATTTATTTATTTATTTGAATATATATTTATATATATATAATTCATTTATATATTTATTTGTATGTATATGTATATATACACAATATATTACACAATTATGTACATAATTAAATAGATTTGTACTATATATTATGCATAAAAATATATAAAATATACACATAGTCAAACACATTATTTATATAATACATACATGTTTATTTATATTCATGTGTGTGTAAGTATCTGTATAATCCATTTTTATTATTATTATTATACAACTTATAAAAACTATAGGTTTTTCCAAGATACATTTTTTAAGAAAATAGTTTTTATGTTTATATTTATATAATATATTTATTATATTATATTATCATTAATCATTTATGATATACCATTTTATATAAATAAATATATATTAATGCACTCATTATGCAATTATATTTATGTATACATATAAATAAGATTAAACACAATCACATAAATTATTTATATAAATATATTTATTTAATATATGATAATAATGTATTTAAATACTTTTACATATTTTATTTTAATTATATATATATTAAGGATTTTTTAATTAAATAGTGGGATTTCAAGAACCCCACTAATGTCATAAATTAGAGCGGGTTCAAAACCTCCTCTAATCAAATGGATTAGTGTTTATTCATGAACCCCTCTAATTTATTATATTATAGTGAGTATACAACCCCCTATAATTTCTTAATTAATAGGGTGTTCAAAATCCCCTCAGATCTAAGGTATCTGTAGTAGTTTATGAACCCCCTCTGATTTCATAAATTATGGGTGGTTCACAGCCCCATCTAATGTCATAAATTAGAGAGGGTTTAAAATCCCCTCTAATTTAAGAGATTATCAGGGTTCTAATTGCCCACTATTTCATAAAAAAATTCCATTATATATATAGCCTATAAAATTGAAACACTTATTATATATATTGCCTCTAAAATCCAACAGAACATATAGCCCAACATATTTCTAAATTAGAGTCAGTTTTCATATAACCACCACTAAAATCCAACCAAATATTAAAAAAATAATGATAAAAATTTTATATGGGGTTGTGAACCCCATATAGAATTTATTATTATATGGGGTTATTAATAATCCCCTCTAATTTATATATAAAGTTAATTAAGAAGGGGGTTGTGCATAACCCCCTCTAACCCCCCCCCCCCAATAAACCTATTTTTTGGTATTGATGGTCCCTAATGTTGTATACCAAGGAAGGGATCAATGGGATAATGAATTATTATATCCTGGATTACAGATGGCCCCTATGTGCTATACCAAGGATGGCCTCAGTGGGATACAAATTGTGCGATACTCATATTTACATGTAGTAATTCCTTAGATGGGCTCATAGGCTAATTGATATTATTTTACCCATGTGTGATTCATGTTCCCCTAGTGAATTAACTTGGAAGAGATCAGTGTAAATATTGATATACCATTCTATATGAGATACTCGGTCCTCTATTTGGTGTATGAGGGTTAGAATCAGTGGGTTATTCCTTTTTGTCATACTGAGAGTGATACTTTGGATTCCTCTATGTGAATCTCCTCTCACAGACTCTTACGGTGACCAGTAATCACAGTGCTCCTAGTGTGATAAATTGGATTCCTCATTATGAATTATTAGCTTGGATGGTCGTAGGAATTTTTTTCATTAAGAACCATAATGCCTCTTGTTTGAACACTCATGATATTCCTTTTAATATTATTTAATGATGTGTCCTCTAATCCATAGAACTTGGTTGGGTTTGGCCCAGATTTTCCCTTCACCTTTATGAATGGCCCA
Organism: Viscum album; assembly: GCA_963277665.1. Taxonomy (NCBI): domain Eukaryota; kingdom Viridiplantae; phylum Streptophyta; class Magnoliopsida; order Santalales; family Viscaceae; genus Viscum; species Viscum album. The sequence goes on from OY728123.1 coordinate 678,029,741, forward strand.
ATTATGTTCCCTTTTCATTACTTCTTATAATTATTTATATATATTATATTTTTATAGGTTCACCCTTCTACAGAGATATTCTGGATTTCGCCGAAGCAGGTATGCTTGGTTAGGGTTCCTTGAGGAATCGGAGCCCAAAATGTTTATATTTTTTTATTTTTTTTATTTTATAACATATAAATTGTATATACACATAGATATATTTTAGATTAATAGTAAGGATATCTTTATATTCCATTAGTGGAGTCCTACTGAGAATATCTCACAACCTGTTCAAGCCTCCATTGCACTGGGGTTCCCGAACAGACCTCATTGGTTGCAATATTAGGATCCTGGGATTGTGATTTAATTATTACACCTGGGAATTAGTATCATAGGACTATGTAGGAGCTCAGTATTATCATGGAGATGTCCATTTTGTAATCTTTTCTTTTCTTTTTTTAGGTACTATATTTTATTTCCTACTACATGGCCAACGCCTTAGTTACATTACCATTATATGGACATGCATTCATGGTTGTATATTTGGTGGTGGACACATTATAAGGTTTCATTAACTTATAATTCCTTTATGTTATATTATTTATGTCATTGATTTTTTTAATTATAACTTATACCATTGTGATACTCTGATCATGAGTGTATATTATCCCCACTACACCATCATTAGACACTCACTCCTTGTCGGAAGCCTTTGGCATATGGGGAGGTGAGCTTGAGGGAATGTGATTGACCATCTCATGGAACCATTTTAGTGTCTCATAGGTTAGAATGTTATGTCTAATTTCAAATAAAATCATAGTGTATTGGGTTCACTCCCCATTCTTTCATTTCCTATGTTCATTACAAAAACTATATTATTGGACAAAGTCTCTAACTAAATAGGTTTTACTCCCCTTTCTTGTCCTTGTTATCCCTTGAGATATTAATCCTTCCCAAATTAATTTAATGTCTATAATGGACCCACTCGATCATGGTTTATAAGGTAACAAAACATCATTGATTTATAATGGAACCCACAATCACATAATGAAAACCATACATATGTGTGCCAAAAGATCCTAAAACATTCATTATGTGATCATGATATAACCCATGAAAAGGATACATACTACATAAAAAATTTAAAGTAATAATAATAAACCATAAATAGAAATAATATATATGGTAACATTGGATCGTATCCCAAGTTAATCATAAGAAACATTGCAGGATTTTTCTTTATAAGAAAATGCATTTAAAAGAGCACTAGAATATTTATTGAGGGAAATACCCTTTTCATTTTAAAATCAATTACAGTAAATATAAAAATTTCCAAAATATTTTTGAAAAAAATTAGGTACAGTGAACCGAAGAAACTTATAAAGGAATCTTATAAAAATAGTATTCATGATAGTGGTAAAATTCATTCATGTCTATGTTAAAGAAATCCAAATTTTCTGTAAATTGTAAAAAAGTTCCATGTTTGGTAAAACATAAGAAAATTCATTCTAAACTTTGGAAATGAAGGTAAAATATTTTTAGAATTAAACATACATAATCCTTTTATAATATTGAAATAATTGATGATAAACTTTTAATGAAAATAATAATATGGAAGAAAACATCCCCAACCTATGAGGGAAATAATGTCGGGTTTCCCTAAAAACCCATTCATTATTTTGAGTACATAAACCAAGGAAAATTAATGGAAAAACTTTAATGTCTATAAATATCCATAAGAGAATAAAATGAATATTATTTGTAAGATATTGATCATATAATTTCATCATGATAAATTTAATCATAAATAATCCTAATACAAATGAGATTTTAACCTAGATCCCTTACAGCTTAAATTAATTTTCATTCAGAACCCCTATGAAAGAAATAAATTCAAAATAAATTTTAAATACCATGGATAAAAATAAACTAATGATATAAAATATAAAAGGGTTGTTATATAATCCACAATAAGGAAACAAATGGTGAATATGACATATGTCTCATGAAAACATAAGTGAGCCAAGAAACCCTTACCACTTTAGTAACATTCGAATCAAATACACTAGGTTGAAAATAATTTGAATGTTAGATTTAAAAACATTTAATTAAAAATTATACATGATATAAAATATAAAAGTATTGTTATATACACCTCATAAATATAAATTTGGTCATAATATAAAAATATAACATTGAAACAAAATTGAGACTATAAAACCTTACAGGTTAAGTAATTTTTTTAATTGAAAGTAATTAGAAGCCTTAAAATAAATTTATTCTAAAATTACATTTCATTAAATCATATAATATGAAAATATATATTCCCAGTAATTAAATAAACCATATAAATAATAAATATGTGCATAACATTAAAAACATGTCTCTATGATGAGAAAGTCGGTCGAAACTCTTACCTCAAGATTATGTTTCTTTTTAAGAACTCTTGAAACATGTATAATAAATTTAAAAAAATTATATTTATTTAAAAAACAATATTAACACATTTAATTTCTTATATTATCTAATCATATCATTTTAACACCTGCTTATTTAAAATTCTATAATAAATTCTTCATTTTGAGTGTTAACTGCATCGTTTTTCATTTATGTTTTCGTTCAAAATTTGTGGTCCATGAACTTTGAACATAGTTCCTTCATCTCCATAATTTAAATAATGTAATAAATACAATATATATTCATTATATACATATTTATGTGTATTCATATAAATTGATAATGAAAATTTAATTATATTACTATGTTGATATAGTAGTTCGTATGCAGGCACGAGTGATGTTTTACACTTTTTGATGGAAAGAAAAATAGAAAGATAATTGATACCTAAACATTAAAAAATATTATTATATCATAAATATTCAATATATTCATTAAATATATCAGTATTACCATCCATGTAAATCGAAATTAAAAATGAATCACATCACTTTGTATAGTTAGTAGTCCACATGTACACACAAGTGACGTTATCATTTTCCAATAGGATAGAGGGTAATAAGGTTTATAATATATTTTAATTAAATAATAATTATTTTATAAATATAATATATAAATATAAAATTAATCATAACAACAATCCATGAAATTTGGTGATGAGAGTTCTATGACCCAAAGAATTTGTGAAGAAACTGGACCAGCCATGATGATTGAGTTACTGGTCTAAATCCTAATGCATGAATTTTATGAAACTCTACCATATGTTTGTGACTATCAAAAAAGATCATGGATAAAAATTTCAGGACCCAAATCCAAGAACAAGTGTCCCAACATATTCTTTGAAGTCCAACCCACCATTCTGGACGAGAAATAAAATCAGTTCAGTATGCATGACATATCTCATGATGTAAGCATACAATCAAGCTGATATTTTTCATTGTGAAAGAGGAGATATAGGAGGATGAGGTTTTTGAATAAATCGTTCATATTTGAAGGCATATTCTTATTCAAAAACCCTTTCAAATTTTGGACATCAAAAATACTGGATTGAAATGGACAGATTAAAATTGTTTAATCCTCCAGCCATAACTTTGGCTACATAGGTCCAACTTCCGCCAAAATTTGAGAGTAGTCGGACCACTTTATTATATACAACTGTTAAGAAGGATATTTCTCTATATTCGGCTTTCTGAATAGCCAACATGGCGATGAAATTGGAGGTACAGATTGGAAATTCAAATAGTCCACTCCTTGGGCTATAAATACTCTCCCCTTCTCTCCATGAGAGGGGTTGGAATTTTAGAAAATAGGAGAACATATTGGCACGAACAAAGACTTGCCAATGTCTTTGGAGTACCTTCCATAGTCATGTTTTCACTTTAGAGACCTTTCCGCCTCTCTTTATTTTCACTTACATTCGTGTTCTTCCTTTTTGTAATCTTGTAAATCTCTTTCTTTGTAATTATGTTTTAATGCAAGTTACTTATTCACTATCTCTTATTCTCATACAAATTCTTTAGTTTAATATTAATGTTATTGAAATAGTATAAATGCAGTTGAATCCCCTTCCCTTATTTTGATTCCTCATTCAATCGAAAGTCGTTTTTTTTAACTCTCTTCAACGATCGTGTGTGTTCGACACAGTACTCTTTTCTTATCCCATTCTTTTTATTTTATTTATAAATTTTCATCATAATAATTTTAACCATATTATTAATCATTTAAATGGATGATTAAATATTTAATTTTGGTGAGTTATAATTTAGGTATGTTAAGTTATTGAGATCTTTTGCTCGATGAATGTTTATTAAATTAACATTGTGTATGTTGGACTTAATATGTCATGGATTAATGACTTGTTTTGTTTAACATATGGATTCCATGGATTATTGGAACCATAAATACACTACCACAATAAAGTACTAATTGATATTAGAATCCTAGTTAAGTTAATTCTTGGATTAAAGCCTTAACACTTAGGAATTCCAATTAACGCCAACTTGTGAAATGGGTGTTAATTCAATGCAATATAAAGAAAATCTCAAGGATATCACAAGCTTAACTAACTAATGATGAACTCATCCCAATATTTATAAAATTATTAAATCAATCTTAATCAATCAACCATTTCAATTAATCTCTGCAAATGAACCCCCCCAATCAAAATACAATTAACTAAAAACAAATGACTATTACAAATTATCATCGTCGAGGATTCGACCCGAGTGCTGCTATACACATTAGCAGAGCAACGGAACCTTGACTAGTCGATAGGCGACAATCGGCCATGCGTTTCAAATGGAGTCTTTTTCAGGGATGGTTCTTTAAGTATTCATTAGTTTCTGGTTATTGTAAAAAAACAAAAAAAAATTAAAAAAAATTAAAAAAACACACAAAGAAAAACCGGTCTTGTCATAAAAATAATAAACGGAAAAAATATAAATCAAAACATATCTTCTTCTTTCATCCAAAATCTCTCTGAATGCCCTATAGCCTTCCAAACAATTCCTCATATTTTTTTGACCCTGAAATTGAGCGAACACTTTGCCTACTTAGGAGGAACATAAGAGATAACCAAATAATTCAAGAACCAGTCCTTGTCCAACCAATTGAATTAGATATGGCCAATCCTAGGGAACAAACACTTAAAAAACTTTCTACCCCTGATATGAATTACCAACCTCTTAGTGTTCAATATCCAAACATAGAAGCTGACTTTGAACTCAAATCGGGTTTGATTCATCTTATTCTTCATTTCCACGGGCTAGCAGGTGAGGATCCACAACTCCACCTTAAAGAGTTTCAAGTAGTGTGCTCTACCATGAAGCCTCAAGGGGTTTCTGAAGATCAATTCAAACTTCGAGCATTCCATTTCTCCCTAGATGACACTGCTAAGTCATGTATCTACTACCTTCCTCCTGGTTCCATAACCACATGGATTGACATGAAGCGACTCTTCTTAGAGAAATTATTTCCTACTTCTCGTACTGCATCTATCTGAAAGGAAATAAGTGGTATCCGTCAGTTCTAAAGTGAATCACTCCATGAATACTGGGAGAAGTTCAAAAATCATGTTGCAACCTGCCCACACCACCAAATTCCTGACCAACTCTTGATCCAATACTTCTATGAGGGGTTATTGGATATGGAGATAACTCTCTTTGATGTCGCAAGTGGTGGTTCTCTTGTTGATAAAACTCCCGCAGATGCAAGAGATCTCATAAGTTACATGGATGAAAACACACAAAAATTCCATACTTGAGCACATTATCAAGTCAAAAAAACCCAAGATAATCAATCAATTGAGCCGAACAATATGACAGAGTGGATGAGTGAACTTACAGGTCTTGTGCGACAACTAGCTGTGGCATCCAAATCCCCAACCTCATCTTCTCCGTAATCACTATTTCCTAGACCTGTTAAAAACCGTGGAATCTGCAACTCTTCATCGCATCCAATAGACACATGTCCACAACTTCAAGAGGACCAATCTGATTCATCTGGACCAATGGAGCTCAATGCACCATATACTCAGCGGAACACCAACCATCAACTATCTGGTCAGTTTGTTAGAATCATCAACCAACCTCACTCTGAGCCCTTCTCTTCTACCTATAACCAAGGCCTTAGGTATGGTAATCCCATATCTCTTCCCCCTCAATTCCCTCTTCAAAACCCAAACCAGTTTCAATATGGTCAAGGTGTTGGTAACTTCCAACAACCTTATCCTTTTATTCCTCAACCACAAAGGAATAATCCTCCTAGTGGATTCCATTATCCTAGTGAGCCTTCTCAATTCCAAAACCATTACAACCACTTTCCCAAGAACCAAAATCTAGGTAATCCCAATACGGGACAAGCCTCATCTTCCAAGAAACCATGGGAAAGTGCAGTGTAAGATCTTACCTCCTTCACCCGTTTAAGCCTCAAGAACATTGAAACCCAAATTGGTCCACTTGCATCCCACCCTAGTAATATGCAACCATCCAATCCTTCCCAACTTCCAACTCAACCATTACCAAACCCCAATGGTAATGTAAGTGCAATTGCACTTAGATCAAGAAAGAAAATTTTTATGCCTCAATATAAGTCCTCAAACCCTGCTTTTAATGTTGACCTAGAAAATGAAAAGAAAAATAATCATGAAAAGGAACCTGAAACAATTCCCTCATCTCCTTCAATTCCACTTAAGAATCCAATTCCTTTTCCTCAAGCTATTTCTAAACCAAGGAAGTCCTTTGAACCTGATCCCGAAATGCTCGACATGTTTACACCTGTTGAAGTCAACATTCCTCTCTTAGATTCCATCAAAGAAATTCCTAAGTATGCCTAGTTTCTTAAGGAATCGGGCACCCACAAGAGGCAACTTAGGACCTTTGAAAATGATTCCACCTAGTAGCCTATTCTAATAAAGCACAAAGATCTAGGGACCTTTACGGTTCCATGCCAAATTGGAAGTTCCAAATTTGATGATGTGGTCATAGACCTAGGAGCCTCAATTAATTTCATTCCAAAATCTATATTCCACAACCTTGGTCTAGGTCCCTTACATCTAATGGGTGTTGTTATTCAATTAGCCAATCGAAGCACAGCCATTACTGAGGGAATAATTGAGGATGTCTTTGTCTGAGTCAATGATATTATCTTCCCTGTTGATTTCTATGTCCTTGACATGGAAGGTGAGACTAACTCTTCTCAATATCCCCTAATTCTAGGAAGACCATTCCTCATGACTGCTAGAACCAAGATTGATGTCCATTCAGGCATCTTATCCATGGAATTTGGTGACCAACTGGTCAAGTTCAACATTTTCCAAGATATGTGATACCCATATGAGGATCACTATGCATTCTCAATCCATGATTCTGAGGACACTTATAAGAGTCAATAGAACCCCAATCCACCAAGTTGATCATGTTCTAATGACAAAGGATCTTGTGAAATCTGTACCATGATTAACAATGTCATAAATGGTGAAGTTGATGTGGACCTCTCATTCATAGAATACATCAATCTAGAGTAACTTGAAAACTCTCTTGAATCCCACATAAACTCTGATCTCTACTGTTCTACCTTGGACAGTATTACAGAAAATGAATCTGAAGCAACTGAAGTCCCTTCCTCCATTCCTGAGTTTTCTAACCCACAAATAAAAGATGAGACTGATCTGAAAACTCTTCATAAACACCTGATATATGCATTCCTTTTCCATGATCACTCTTATCCTGTTATTATCTCTTCTTCACTTACCGAAACTGAGGAGTCCAAACTTGTCCAAGTGTTAGAGGAAAAAAGGCCTTAGGGTGGACCATAGATGATATACCAGGAATAAACCCTCCCCTTTTCACGCATCACATCCATCTTGAGGAGTCATCCAAACCAATTAGACAACCACAAAGAAGAATCAATCCACTCAAACATGAGGTTTTTAGGGAATAGATCACCAAGCTTCTTCAAGATGGTATTATCTACCCAATTTTTGATAGTGAATGGGTTAGTCCAATTCAAGTTGTACCTAAGAAGGGTGGGATAATTGTTGCCACAAGTGAACATGGAGAGGTAGTCAAAACTCGAGTAAAGAAGAAATGGTGTGTGCGCATCGACTATAGTAAATTTAATGTTGAAACAAGAAAAGATCACTAACCTCTTCCATTCCTTGATCAAATGCTGGAACGATTAGCCGGAAAGTCACACTATTGCTTTCTTGATGGATACACCGGATAATTACAAATCTCAATCACACCTAAGGACCAAGAAAAGACTACTTTCACATTCCCCTTTGGAGAATATGCATATAAAATAATGCATTTTGGCCTTTGCAATGCTCCTGAAACATTCCAAAGGTGTATGATGAGTATCTTTTCTGAATTCATTGAACACTGCATGGAAGTCTTTATAGATGACTTCACCATTTATGGTGAGTCATTTGAATATTGTTTTAATTCACTCTCTCTAGTCCTCCAAAAGTGTGTCAAGTGTAACCTTGTGTTAAATTTTGAAAAATGTCACTTCATGGTTACAAATGGGATTGTTCTAGGGAACATAGTTTCAAAAGATGGTATTGAATTTGATCCTGCCAAAATTGAAGTGATACAATCATTTACTCAACCCACTTCTATTCGAGACATCCATTCATTTCTCGGCCATGCCGGTTTCTATCGGAGATTCATCCATAAATTCAGTAAAATTTCCCTCATACTCACTCGGTTTCTCCAAAATGATGTCCCTTTCCATTTCGATGAGGTTTACAAGAGAGCCTTCATTGAACTCAAAACTGCTCTTACATCTACCGCAATAATCCAACCCCCAGATTGATCTTTACCCTTTGAATTGATGTGTGATGCTTATGATAGAGATGTTGGGGTTGTTCTTGGTCAAAGAAGAGAAAAGATTCCTTAGGTCATCTATTATGACTCAAAAACATTGGATGAAACTCAATATCACTACACTGTCAATGAAAAGAAACTTTTAGCAGTGGTTTTTGCCTTAGATAAATTCTGGCCCTATCTATTAGGTTCAAAAATCATCATCTTCATAGACCATTCTACTATAAAGTTCTTACTCAAGAAATTTGATTCCAAACCGAAGCTAATAAGATGGGTCCTAATTCTCCAAGAGTTTGACCTTGAAATCATAGATAGATCAGGAAAAGAAACCTGGTTGCTGATCACTTGATTAGAATTTCTAATTCTTCTCATTATGAAATCATCGATCCTGAATTCCCCACTGATCACCTTTCATCACTCACTGCAAAAATTCCAAGGTATGCCCCAATTGTAAATTACTTGGTTTCTGGTGTTCTTCCTAAAAATATTTCAAAAGAAAAGAAAATTAAGTTGAAAAGTGATTCAAAATACTATTTTTGGGAATAAAATAAACTTTGGAAAACTGGGACTGACATGGTAATTAGGATATGTGTTGATGAAAATGAACATTCTTCCATATTAGAATTCTGTCACACACTTCTTGGAGGTGGCCACTTTGGACCACAAAGGACCTCCCCAATGGTCCTAGACTCTGGATTCTTCTGGCATTCACTCTTTAAGGACTCACATGAGTTCTTTCAATCATGTCTCACTTGCCAAAAGTTTGGCACAATTTCCAAGTGGAATGAAATGCCCTAAAAGCCTTTAATTTTCTTCGAGATCTTTGATGTTTGGGGTACCGATTTCATGGGACCATTTCCCCCTTACAATGGATTCTCATACATCATTCTTGCAGTTGATTATGTTTCTAGTTGGGTCGAGGCCAAACCCACTAGAAAGGATGATTCACATACTGTTGTTGAGTTTTTAAAGACACACATCTTCCACAGATTTTGCACGCCTCGTGCCTTGATCAGTGACTTAGGAACCCATTTCTGTAATAGAACCATGGAATTACTTTTGAAAAATAATTGGGTTGTACGTAAAACATCAACTGCATATCACCCCCAAACAAATGGCATGGCTGAACTTTATAATAGAGAAGTGAAAAGAGTTCTTGAGAGAATTGTAAAACCCACCAGAAAAGACTAGCCTGAAAGACTTAGTGAAGCACTTTGGGATTATCAAAATGCCTATAAAACACCTATTAGGATGTCTCCTTTTTGGCTAGTTTTTGGTAAATCATGTCATCTGCCAGTTGAAATCCAACATAAGTAATTTTTTGCAGTGAAAACTTTTAATTTTGATCTTCAAAAATCTAATGAAGAGAGATCTTAGCAATTGGCTGAACTGGAGGAGCATCGACTTTATTCTTATGAGAATTCTATTCTCTAAAAAGAAAAATTCAAGGTACACCCTAACAAACACCTCTTGAGAGAGGTAGTCCATGAAGGTGAAAAGGTAATTCTCTTCAATTCTCGATTTCGGATTCTCCCAGGTAAGGTTAATTCTCTTTGGGAAGGTCCTTTTGTTACTACTAATGTTTACCCATTTGATGTAGTGCAAGTCCAAGACCCCTCTTCCAAAATGAAATTCATGGTTAATGGACATTGGTTAAAGAATCACCATGAGAGCACGCACAATCCAGGATCAACATCGACTTCCACCGGATCCCCAACTTCTACAGTTGACCCACCACTTGATGGAGATGGAAACCCACAAAATCCAAACTAGGGGGCACCTATTTCCCTTTAACTCTCTCTATCTCTCTCTATTTCTTCTTCTTCATCCCTTATTCTCATTTTTTTACCACCTTCCTCATAAAACTTTTTTTATTTACTCATTCTCTTTTGTGTAGGTGTGTCTTTATAAAAAAACAAAAACCTAAAAACAAAAAAAACAAAAAAAGCATCTTAATTTATATATATATATATATCAAGAGTTGTGATCACTCACCATCGAGTTTTGAAATTTTGTCCAACAATTTTGGGGAGTTAATAGACATGTTTTCATCTCAAAAATTTTGTATTTTCATCATGACTTTAGATAAAGAATTTTGTGTCAAAATTATCAAATTTTGAGTGCTCTGTTTTTTTTGGAAAATGATTTTCCAAAACCGTGAGGAACAACATTTGCTTTCATTCCAAGGCCACTTATAGCCATCATTTCAAAATTTGTGTTTTCACCCCCATTTGTGAGTCTTGATTTTGTGGACCTTTGAGCTGAATTTCTTACTTTAGTGTTCATTAATATGATAGAGGCATTTTCTGAACCACAAGAGAATCACAATAGCCAAATAGCCTCTCATTTCCCTTATATTAATCCTCCTTTTGAAAGCCCATTAAAGCCTATGAAAACCTTTTCCTTGATATCCACATTACAATCCTAATACCTTTTCCCACCCAATATCAACATGGATTTTCATTACATAATTTTTTGAAATTTAAGTGTGGGGGGAATTGATTTCATTGTTTGGGTACCCTATTATTGATTTTCAACCAGTTATCATCTTCTTGAGGGAAATCATACATTTTAGTGTGGGGGAGAGGTTTTCATTCAGTGTGTTTTGCGGAATGTAATGTACTTTTATTTATGTAATTTTGTAAATGTTATTCACATGTGTTTAAAAAAATCAAAAAAAAATCAAAAAAAATTGGGTTGTTTCTTGGGTAGGTCAAAAATCACTCTTCCTCAACCTTTGATCTTCTTATAACGATTAAAATTAGTTTCATGAGGATATCAATCATGGGTTGGGATATGAGTGTGAGATCTTTTCCAAGTTCAACATTCAAAAAAATAAAATAAATAAATAAATAAACACTTGCATTATATTCTTATGTCATTGGGAGAAGTTTTGTGGTTTGTAAATATTTAATCTTCTCATCCGCTTTAAATTTTCATCATATATTGTGTCTTTCTTCACATAATCATTCCCTTGTAAATATGTGTTTTCATTTCCTTCCATGTTTTATTTCAAAAAAAATGTGCATTGCTTTTTCTATGTTGGTGTTTTACCTCTCTTCTTCTCTCCCTTAGACATTATATTCCTACCGTCCCATAGCCACATAAACACCCCTTAAAAATACCACTTGATTCTTGTGCACTTAGGATAGGTATTGGAAGCTGAGAACTCTTTAAAACTCTAATATTTTCTCTTTTGGTTGGTGAAAGAGTGAACCTCCACAAATGATTTTTATCATCTAGAGAGGTGTGAGTTTTGAGTGTCCCCATTTTCCATTTCTAAATTTGAGCATGAAAAAATGAAATAGTTTTGTAACATTATTTCTGTAACAAATTTTGGTGGAATTCAAAATGGATGAGTGAAATAGTTTAAACCTCCCCTGATTGAAGAAAATAAAATTTTAATATTTGTTGGTGAGTGAAAATGATTTTGTCATGTTTTTATATTTTTTGCACATGAGGACATGCACAGAACAAAGTGTGGGGGAGTTGATGTTATTAATATTTTCATGACTTATTATATACTCCCTTTACTTATTTTATATGAAATGTGAATAATTTTTGTGAAATATTAATGTTTTAATACTAAGTATAATTTTTGAGCATTTTTAGAAGTAGTCCAACTGAGTCAGTTTACTACATTATTTATATATCTCACCCTAATGATCCAAATTGTGTGGTTTTTGTTTTGTAGGATTCCTAATTCAATATAAAACATTTCATTAGAAGGGATCTTGGGCCAATTCTACCATTTGAAGGATCACATTTACCACACAATATGACCCAACGAATTTGTGAAGAAACTGGACAAGCCATGATGATTGAGTTACTGGTCTAAATCCTGAAGCCAAAATTTTATGAAACTCTACCATATATTCGTGACTATAAAAAATAATCATGGATAAATATTTTAGGACCCAAATACAAGAAAAATGGGCCCAACATATGCTTTTAATTCCAGTACATATTTCTGGCCAAGAAATTAAATTAGTAGAGTATGCATGACATATCTCATTATTTAAGAATACAATGTAGATGATATTTTTCAGTGTTAATGGGGAGATATAGGTGGCCGGCATTGTTGAAGAAAGAATTCGTATTTGAAGGAATCTTCCTATTAAAAAACCCTTTCACATTTTGGACATTAAAAATACTGGATTGAAATGGACAGATTAAAATTGTTTAATCCTCCGGCCATAACATTGGCTACCTAGGTCTTAATTCCTCCAACTTTTTTGAGTAGTCGGACAACTCAATTATCTACAACATTTAAGAAGGCTATTTTTCGAGATTCATCTGTCTGAATAGCCAACCTAGAGAATCAAGTGGAGGGACAAATTTGAAATGTAAACAGTCCACTCCTTGGGCTATAAATACTCTCCCCTTCTCTCCTTGAGAGGGGTTGGCATTTCAGAAGAGAGGAGAACATATTGGCATGACCAAAGATTTGAAAAAGTCTTGGGAGGACCTTCCATACTCAAGTTTTCATTTGAGAGACCTTTCCTCCTCTTTTAGTTTTCACTTACTTTCATGTCCTTCATTTTTGTCATCTTGTAAGTCTCTTTCTTTATAATTCTGTTTTAATGCAAGTTAATTCATCAATATCTCTTATTTTCATACACCTTATTTGGTTTTAAATTAATGTTCTTAAGTTATTGAGAGTTTTTGCTCGATGAATGTTCTTTAAATTAACATTTCGTATGTTTCACTTAACATGTCATGGATTAATGACTTGTTTTGTTTAACATAAGGATTCCATGGATTGTTGGAACCATAAATACACTACCACAATCAAGTACCGATTGAGATTAGAATCCTAGTTAAGTTAAGGCTTGGATTAAAGTCTTAACACATAGGAATTCCAATCAATGTAAACTTGTGATATGGGAGTTAATTCAATGCAATATAAACCAAAGCTCAAGGATATCACAATCTTAACTACCTAATGATCAACTCATCCCAATATTTATCAAATTATTAAATCAATCTTAATCAATAAACCATTTCAATTAAGCTCTGCAAACCAAATACCCAATAAAAATACAATTAACTAAAACAAATTACTATTACAAAGTATCGTCACCGAGGATTCGACCCGAGTGATGCTATACACATTAGCAGAGCACCAAAACCTTGACCGGTCGATAGGCGACAATCGGCCGTGTGTTTTAGTGTTCCTTATTGTAATCCAAGGTTTCATGCTATTAATATTTTTAAGGTTATTGAATTTATAGGATTTTATTTTATTGTTCTTAATTTATACCATTTTATTTTGTTTTTATTCTTGTATGACTAAATATAAATCAACGTAACGAGAATTCTCATGCTTCCATGTATAAACCAGATATTGTGATGATTTGAGCATTTTTTCTTCTTTTATCACCTCTTATCTTTAATGATTGTGCTTATAGATTCTGTTTTTTGATGAAATATATCAGTTATAACCCATTATTATGCATGTTTTGTCTTGAGAATAGTTTTTTAGTAACCCAAATCTGTACATCTCATCACGTTGTTGATGTGATGCCTTTATTGAGTTTAGTTCTTTCATCCTCAAAATTTTATAAATTATGATCACTCACCTGTAATTGATATCATTCATCAATCCAATAATATGTGTTAGAATATTAATCAATAATATAAAATAATGGTTTTAGTTTGTATAAACCAAGGAATAAATAATCCTTCCGATTTCCCTTCATAGCAATGATCGTTGAACATCAAGGGACACTCATCCAGGTTGATCATAATTTCTCTAAATAGTTTTTCTCATATAGAAATTTAGTTTCAATTCATGTACTAAAATAATAAAAAACCTAAAAACATTGTCCCATTTTATATTTAAAAAAACATAATCAAACCCTTTTTTTAATTAATGATCTATGCCTCTGTCGAGAGACAACCTAGGGTTCCTGTTGTGCTACAGAAATTCTAGTAACAACCACATCTAATTTTATATTATCGATAATAAGACCTAATTTTGGAAAAATTATCAGGGATCCAATATCATTTATTTCCTTTTATTTCACTATTTTATTTTTAATTACCAATTTCAATATTTTACCGTCCCTTTTTTATTTTTTTGTTTTTTATTAGTGTTTCTTATTCTCTCTCTTCTTCACTCTCTCTATCTAATTTTATATTATAACATGATAAAGTATTTTTTTTCCTTTAATTCTTCTTAAGTACTTTTATTTAATTAATATTCTATTATGTAAACAACAAACTTTAGAACTTTGTTGCCTGAAAAGATATGGCAATGAAATATTGTTTCAAATGGACCCCGAAATTTGAAATAGATCACCCACAAATTAGTTCATCTAGAGTAGGATGGTCAAGTATCAATGATAAACCCCTTTTGGAACCTAAAATGTTCACAATCCAATCCAAGATTGAACCAAATAAAATCCCAGAAATCATGGATGCAAGTAATAAAACTATAAAACAACTGAACCTCCCTATTGTGGAGTACCAACATCCATACATCCAATAACCTGAGGAATCAGCCAACTTTGTGCTGATATCGGGCCACATTCACCTCCTTCCAATATCCTAGGTTCCTACAGGTGAGAACCCACAAAAATATATCATGGATTTTCATATAATGTGCTCTATCATGAATCCCTAAAATGTTATTGAGGACATTATATTATTTAGGGTCATCCATTTCTCCCATGATAGTGTAGTCAAAGACTAGATATGATATATTCCTCTCAAAATTGGGGGATAGAATGAATGTAAATGAGTATTTCATAGAATGTTTTCCATACCTCCCAAATTTCATCAATTAAAAAACAAATCAATAGAATCAGGAAATCAAAAATAGAGACCCTTCATGAATATTGGGAGAGGTCAAAATGAATTTTTTTCATGTTTTTTCCAATCATAAAATTAATGAATAATTTATAATTAAATACTTTAATGAGATAATAATCCCCATGGATTGATTTATGATAAATTTTGTACCTGTTTTTTCCCTTATTGATAAAACTCATGTCACTACTAATGACTTAATAACCAGCATGGCACAAAATTCATCAAAAATTGTTACATGAGAAATTTAACCAACTCAAGGAGTTCACGAGTTAATTTATTTATCCCTAAAAAGGTAAATAATAAACATGATGAGATGAATACCCTTATAAGATAAATACATCAAGATCATGTTAATTCACTCTCCACTCTTTCCATTACATTGTGTTATTTTTCTGATACAACTACTTTTTCTGACCAGTGACCACAACTTCAGGATTCATATGAGTCTTGTATATCTATATTCTTTGGGAATACATTTCAACAAGAACCTCCCTTCAAGAAAGAACTATTTATGAAATATCAAAACCCATGGTGTCATGCACAACCATAGTACCGATAAGGAGGAAACTCAAGCTACCCTATGAAGAATCGGTATCAACAAGGAAATGGTACGAAACCATCTTATCCTCCACCTCCTCATGGAAATCCTCCTCCTCCCTTTTCTAAACCAAGAATTTGGGATATGGTGAAGAAAATGGAAAACCATGTCCTCTAGTTCCAATAGAATACACAATCTACTGTTCAATTCCCATGAACTCAAGTGGGATAGTTGGAAAACACCAATGGTGAGATAAAGATACATGGTTCTAGAAAACTACCATCCCAACCTGTTGCTAATCCAAAGAATAATGTTAATGTATGTGAAATAACAATTTACAATAGTAAATAAGTTTCTTCTTCCAATTCTTCTACCCAATAGGTATTTCCCCCTCATGAAAACTCTCATTCCATTATAGGAAAAGATTTAAATGAATAAAAACAAAATCAAGGATACGATAACCTTAAAAATACAATACACCAAAGAGGGGATTTATTTTCATAAGAAATTCATTATTTAGGTGATTCTATTAATGTGATTCCTCACTCCATGTATAATTATATATAGGTTATAGAGCTTAAACCAATTGTAATCATTGTGAAATTTTCTAATCGGAGTATAACTCACCCGTTAAGAGTGATCTAGGATGTCCTCATAAGTGTGAAGAATCTCATCTTATATGTATAATTATACATTATTACGGTGGAAGATACTAAATTCTAGGAAAATTCACCTCTCATACTTGAAAGAACATTCATCAAAATAGTAAATATGATCATCAACATTCAAAATGGAATGTTTTTCGTGAATTTTAGTCGAAAAAGGTGAGTTTCAATATCCTCAATTCTATGAAACACCCCATTGAATATAACTCCACTTTTCCTATCTATTTTATGGAAGTGATCTCTAATAAAACACACACAAGATTACCTCCTCAAACCATACTCTGATTCATTTTATTCTTCTTAAACCTTGGATTATTTGAGTTCTGATTCATGTTTTGGGTGTATTTTGGGCTCATAAAAATGTAAATTCAGTGATTGAACTGATGATTGTGTTCATTATACAGTACCGATGACCATAACTGGTTCTGAAAATCTAATTTCCATTTATTCTCTTTCCTTAGAGAATAAACATGATCATATATACAATTTCATGGACCGCACTTCTCTTAAATCACCTCCCTCAATCAAAAAACCACTAGTGTTGGAATAAATAACACTTCCATATAATTAAAAATATGCCTATCCTGTCGGTATTAACCAATTTACCATCATTATTGTCATTAAACTCTCTCCAAAATAGGAATCCAAATTACCAGTTCTTTTGAGAGTGTGTAAAAAAGGCTATTTGATGGACATTGGTTAATATTCTCTGGATTATCCCATCTATGTTTATGCACCATATACTTTTACATGATGAGGATAATCCCATAAGGAAAGCTCAAATGAGTCTCACCTCACCTCCCATTATACAACCACCAAGGTGGGATCTCCCCTTTGAACTTATGTGTGATGCCTCTAACTTTGTAGATATTTCAATTTTATCACAATGGGTTGAAATGTATCATCATTTCATTGTGTATGCCTCACGTACCCTTGACCCTACCCATAAAAACTACATGACCACTAAAAAATAAATTATTTCTATTGTTTTTTCCTTTTAAACATACTATTCATATCATCTTGGGTCAAAAATCATTGGGTTTTCTAATCATGGTACCCTTCATTTTCTCCTTAATAAATATGAAGATAATCCCCATCTTATTTAGTGGATGCTCCGCCTCAAATAGTATATAATTGAGATTCAATATAATATTGTTGTGAAAATTGTGGTAGCTGACCATGTTAGCAGGATTTCCCCTCCATTGGACCACCATGTTGACTCCCCCTTCCCATTGGATAATTCATTCCTCATTAAAACCATTATGATGTTTTGGAACTTAACCATAGTATAAATACATTATTAATTTTTTTGAATCATTTTGGTTCCCTAGTAATTTTAGAACGTCACAATCCCAAATACTTAAGAATTATTCATGATGGTATGTTTTGGATGACACATATTTTTGGAGGATTTTTACTAACCAGGTTTTTCGTCGGTGTGTCCCTAACCATGACTTCACCTCTATTTTGAGTTTCTTCCACACTTTGGCTAGTGTGGGGAACATTGGCTCTTTTCATATAGCTCTAATGGTCCATGACTCATGAAATTATTTGTAAAAATTGTATATATATTCCCATCATTATTTTTATAAATTCACACGATGTCAATTTATAGTGAATATATCCAAGTGGAATGATATTTCCCAATAACCAATGTTATTTGGAAAAAATATCAATTCATGGGGAATTGACTTCATGGGGAATTTTCCAAACTCATTTCACTTTGTGTACATCTTAATAAATATTGAAAACATCTCCAAATTGGTGGAAGAAAAGGCGACTAGGACCGTTGACTATCATGTTTTTATGGATTTTATGAGATATAATATTTTCAGTAGGTTTTGTTTTCTAAATTAATCATTAGTATTCAGGGTTCATATTTTTTCAATAATAATAATAAAAAGTTCATCTATAAGTATGGGGCTTTCCAAAACTCACCACTACATATCACTCCAAAACTAACCTATAAGAAGAAAATTAAAATTGATAAGTTAAGAGAAACATGGAAAAATGATACAAACCAATAAGAAAGATTAATGTTTTAAATAGGAAGATTCACTTTGGGAGTTCTATATGGTTTTTAAAACCCTAGTTAGAATGTCACCATATAGGATTTTTTTTGAAAAATCATGTCACCACCAGGTGGTGGTATAATATCATGCATATTTGGTAGTTATACAATGTTACATGGACCCATTAGATGTAGGTGATCATTGGAAGTGACAGATTTATGGGTATGAAGAAATTTATCATGATAAATATGATAATGCTTGAACCTATAAAGAAAAGACGAAAGTAATCAATGATGAGTTGATTCATTTAAAAAAATTAATATTTCTGAGAAGTTCCTCTTGTAAAATTTCCAGCTACAACTCCGCCTAGGTATGCTTTATTCCTGACGGCTCTTCCCTTACACTGTTATTAATGTTTACCCTTTTTCTGAAATATAGTTATATCATGATTAATGTGGATAAAGTATTAACATTAATGGGAAGATACTTAAACACTTTTATGTGTATTTTTCAATGCATCTGGTGGAGGAAATACACCTTCAAGAAGCAAAATACCAGTGAAACCAGTTAGGTTTTTTCCTTACTTCCCTCATTCTCTTTTATTGTAGTGATAACACTACGCACTCTAGGTTTTGGGGTGGGAATATTATAGGGTTCTTTATGTTTTTCATTTCATTCTTTATTTCATCTATTTTCATTTATTTGATAGTATTTTTACTTTTCCCCACGTCATTTAATTCTTTAGGATTTTCATAGTCTTTATTCTTTGTTATCTTTTCACTTTCTAGATAGTATTTTAACCTTTCCCCCCACTTATTCACAACATATAATGAATCATACTGAAAATTCATGTCAAAATACATGATTGTGTGTTTTATTAAAGTTTAATGAATAATTTTGTCGGTTGTGGAATGAATTTTTTCATAAATTTAGCTTAAGGGAGTGATTCTTAGTTAATTGGTTGTTTTTAAATGATATAAATCATTGTATTTATATGAAACATTTGAGTTGATTGATACTTATTATGTGATTAGTTTTTTGTAAAATTGTT
This sequence comes from Viscum album, assembly GCA_963277665.1. NCBI lineage: Eukaryota > Viridiplantae > Streptophyta > Magnoliopsida > Santalales > Viscaceae > Viscum > Viscum album. The sequence continues at coordinate 678,049,588 of OY728123.1, forward strand.
CCACTTAAAATCTCAGCATATTTTTTCACCAAACCATGTAGTGTGAATTTTTCTTACTTAATATAAATTAAATATATGTTAGTTTAATATATATCAGAATTATAAAATCAATTTTTTATATTTTCATTCCTTATTTAGTATATTTATTTAGTATACTTAATTTACCTACGTGTTTGTACCTATTATCTAACTATTGAATGCCCTTGAAAATTACAAAAATTAAAAAAACAAAAATAATAATAATAAATAATGAATGGAGTGATTGAATGTAAAAAAATGGCGATATCTAGGTTAGGATATTATGGTTTCACTTCTAGGAATTCTTAAGTGATTGGGTATTGAAATTTATTGTCAATGGATGTAGATAATGTTTGGTGGAAAGAATTTGGTAAGAAGAAAAATTCTAAAATAACCTATATTTACTATATATAAAGTGGAAATAATAACATGAAATTATTTTCACAAAAACACATATAGAGTTATTATCATGGTTAAATTTTTAATTCCTTTTTAATGTTGGTATCATATAACTCTTGAAATTTCATTATGATATAGTTTATGATACAACTTTTTCCATGACCATTATGAATAACTCCTTGGTGTGTTTTATTTTTTTGATGAAATTTCTATAATGAATTAAAATTTTTTTGAATTTTAAATTTTCATGAATTTTGTAATATCTTCATGCATTATTTTGTTATTGTAAATTTGAGTTTTTCTAGGAGTGATTCTTTTTAGGTGTGTGGTGTGATCGTACATCGATTCAGAATTTATTTCCACCCTTATACCACTTTTTTAAACTAGATTTCTATTTAAAATTAAAAATATAATAACAAATTTCACCCCATTTTTTATTATATATATTAATTTTTATCACTATTAAATAGGTAAATTTTACATGCTTTAATTATTAAAATATAGGAGGAGGTGATTTAGAGAGACTGGGATGGAATTCAAGTAAAAAAGGGAAAATTGTGTGAAAGCCCGAGCATACTTGTGGACTTAAATATTTACTATGGATAATTCGGGCATCCAATTGGTATTAAAATCAGTTTGAGAGTGTAAAAAAATATGTGATATATTTCTTTAGAAGGACATGGAGCCCAATTTGTTCATTTGGAGGCCCAAAATATAAAGAAGTTATGGGCATGCCAGATCTAACCACCCTTATATATTTGGGCCATAACATAGGCCTCAGAACTCCAACTGCGATGATCCCCCCTCCATTAGACATATAACTCAAAGTCCCACCTCTCCAATTATCTTCAGGAAAATTGAATTAATTTTTTTAGTTGACTAGAAGAATCTATGTTTTTTGGAAATATATATCATGAACGGCTCACCTACACCCATAGGCCATTGACATTTCTTAGCTCCAACATTCCAAATTTATCTTTAAAAGAAATCACTTGATAATTAGGAATGTTGTAATATATTGGGGTAATGTTGAGTCTAATTTGAGATCTTCCTTCATCCATTTTCCCCCCCTTCTACAAATTGTACTTCTTAGACTCTTAGTGATCAATTTGGCAGGTGTTATTTATTGTATTCCGGAGATCCATGTTTGAAATATTTGTAAGGTGATTGAATTTACATGTATTTAGTCTATTTTCCATCATTTTTACCTTTTTTTTATTCTGGTAAGATAAAATACAAATGAATGGAACTGATCCTCATGATTTCATGCATAAACTGGATATTTTGATGATTTAAGAATGTTTGCCTCTTTAATCACCTATTCCCTTTCTTGATTTCGCCTATAGATTATGTCATTTGATGAAATACAGACATTATAAACAACTATTATGAGTATATTTAAATTGATAACAGTTTTATGATAGACTCAAATCTATACATTTAATCACATTGTTGATATGATTCCTTGATTGAGTTTTTTTCTTATATCAACATAGTTTTATTTATTCTGAGTAGTTGTCAGAAATCAACATCATTGATCTATCAAATAATATATAGTAACCTAGTAAGAACTCACATTCCAAACTGGTTTCGATTTGTATAAATCTTGGATTCAATGATCCTTCCCATTTCCCTTGAGAGCAATGATGGTGGAGAATCAAGAGACACTCACCCGGGTTCATTATGATTTCTCCAACCAGATTTTCTCACTTAGTAAATTTGTTTAAATTCATTTATTAAAATTATAAATCCCCAAACACTTAATCCCATTTTCTATTTCATAAAATAATAATCAATACCCTTTTTAATAAATCATCAAAGGCTACGTCAAGAGACAGCATGGGGTTCCTATTATACTGTAGAAATACAATTAAAACTAACATCTAATTTGATAGTCTCAAAAACATGACCAGATATTCCAATATAGAAAGGCCAAATGGTGTAAATATGGGAGAAGGAGGGGTTCCCTCTTAAAAGTGAGGGGAGGGACACACATGGAATTTTCCAAAATAATTCAATGATATAAGGGAACCTTCATGGGAAACGGGATCCAAGTGGATATATATTTGAATGAACGATAAGATAATGTTGAAATAGATCCAAATAATAATAATTTTACATATGTGGGTGAACATACTACCCTTATATCATGGTTCAACCCCCATATAAACCTGCATTAACCTCAATAGTGAAAATAAAATTTTACTATTTTTATTATTCAATATGACAAAAAACTAATTTGAACCTATTAAATTATATTAATTATCATGATTACAAATATGGAATCAAATTTAATACATTAAATTTCTTTAAAAAATATATTTCGAGTTTAATTTATTGCACAAACCACAATGAAATACTATTTATAGAAAATAAATTTTTCAGCCTAAATCGTAATTTACATCAACTAATTACATTGTAAAATCTAAAAAATGATTAGTAAAATATTATATTGAATATATAATCCATAAATTTTATTAAAAACATTAATAATTTAACAATAAATTACTTTATTAAAATAATAACATAGTGAGTACAAAAAAATATTTTTTTGAAAAATATTTTTTTTTGCGAAACAATGAACCCATACCAAAATCATTTATAATAATAATTACATGATAATTAATTAAATTATTTATAATTATTAGATTATAGGGTTACTTTATAATAAAATTTAAAACATAATTATACTTTTAATTGAAACGAAATGATTTTTTACAAACATAGGTACTTTTCCCTATTCATAAAAAATAAATTAGTTTAAAAAATTCTTGAAATTCACCATAAGATAATATAGACATGATGATTTAAAAAATGATATTAATTTCCAAAAATAATATTTTGAAAAATATTTATTAATTATATTTTTCATGTTAAAAAATTGATGAACCGCATTTTGTTAGAAAACATATTTTTGATGGATAGAATGACTTTATTAAAAATTGAGTACATATTTATAATGAATTAATCAGTAAATTTGAATTATTTAATACGTTTATATATTTTTTTCATAAAGTATTATTTTCATTCATAATTTATAACTTAACATCTATGTTATAACATTTTACTATATTGAGATTCATAGAGACTTAGTGTTTCCCATAAGGAAAATTATCGAATAATTAAAGTTTATTTAAATGGAAAAACATATAAAATAATGGGGTGTTATATATTCCAAGATATATATATGGACAAATAAAAACAACAAAAAATATAGAATATTTGATAATAAAAAAATTTCTAAGTTAATTTTAACATTTAACCATAGAAAAAAATGAAATATCTCATCTGGTCACATAAAAAACATATGGATACCATGATCATATATTCTGTTGAAAATAAATAATAACCTGAATCACTGTAAAAAATGTGAAAACATGTATGCTTTAAAAAAATAATATATAATTATTCCTAAAATAAAATCATAGAATACTGAATATATTACATAAATTCAAAATTTAATAAACATCATCATAAATCACATTGTCATAAAATCAATAATCATTTTAATGGTCACTAATAATATGAAATATTTTTCATAAATATAAATTACATCCTTATCCCAGCTTATAATTATTATCTCAACACTAGGTATAGATGAAGTTTTATTTATCCCTTAATCATGTGTTTTCTATAAAATAACACCTTATTATAAATTCATTATTCTAGTTAATTTTAATAATTAAACATATGCTTCAAATACTTAAGAAAACTACTATAAAGAAATTATAAGATTTTCCATGGTTCTTATTACGAGTATATCATTTATAAATAATATTTATAATATATTTCGTGAATCCAATTGCATAAAAAATTCAGTTATTCCCCTTCAATGATTTACAAAACATAGTCCCTTGTTTTAGGATTTAACCCTTAGATTAAGGGACTTACTCGGAAAATGATTATGTTTCCAACATATAAGGCATTGATCTATAAAGAGTACCACATGATGAACATAAATTCTCTTTTTAGGAAACTTTATTTTTACATGGAAATTAATCTCTCTACTCCCTACCTTTATTAACATAAAACATCTACTCATTTCATTTAGAAATATTCCTAGGGTTCTTATTGCCAAATGATTGACCATTTGGAAGTTGAATCTTCTTCCTTCCATGGACTTCATTAACTAAAATCCCATGGTACTACATTTTCACTTATTATGTTTTTAAGAAACTCTCCCTTGTTGAGGTTGTTAATTATATAATGAGATATCTTCTTAGGAATAATCACTATCATTCACATTCCCTGTCTAATTTCATTTTTTTCTCATTGGGTAAATTTTTTCATTTCCATAAAATTCATTGTTAACATAAATCCTCCATGTATCATTCATTGACTAAAACTAAAAACCATTATGTTAGGAACAATATTCATATTGAGTGATCATGTAAATTAATTTATAGAAAGTATAAATCAAGTCACCTTCATTTAAACCTTAGAAACTATAGTTTTAACTGAGTTCATCCATCGTCATTATCAGTAACATGCCAACTCAGGTCAACCATACGAGTAACCCAAGTCACCCCTTTATGGGGTGAGGTATAAAAAAGATAAAAAAACTCTCATATATAAGGAAAACAAGACCTACAACCAGAGTAAAAATAATCATAAAGGTAGATACAATAGGGTCAAACTGGTTAAACTAGGAAGTATGACATGTCTATAAAAACTAGTCTTCATATGACCAATCTTCACCACTAAACCATCCCGAAACTGAAATAATGACATATATATAATGCATCATGCTATAGAATTACCTTCCCATTACTTATATACTGAAAATCAAGGTCTACATCCACCCAATTAGAGATATAGGGTGTGAGAAATAGAGAACAATAGGATACCTCTAGGAAATCTGAACAAGTTATAATAACAAGAATGAACAAGTTCTAACATTAAAACAAAATAGTTTTGCAAGAATTTTATAAAATAAACTGGTTTGAAAATATTTCTCAAAACTTTATTAAGTTTTAAAAAACTTTGATTTATATCTTCCATAACAAGAAACATATCATATATAAGACAATGTAGGTAAACATAATGTCAACTATAAATACAAGTGATCCAACATCTGGGAAATAATATAACATATGATAAATAGTTAGAAATAACAAAAAACAACAATGCACCTTCCAGCAATGCTCTAGCCTATGGGATAATGTATAGTAGATTCTCATGATCCAAACAAGTCATAATTTTTTATCTTTCTAATATCGATTGATGCGACATTCTATCAATATACAAGAGGTTACCTCCGAGTGGTGTCACACGCAAAGTCCACCTTTGTCTCTTTCCTAACATACCGAAGGTTCCCACTATAAAATGTTTATCAATTTATAATTTAAAACCCACGCTCACAATTTTTTATAAAACCATTTTATTGACAATCTAGTTTTCATTAGGGTTTTAAATCCATTTATTTCCAAATTAAGGAAATTGTATTTTAATTGGAAAATCCCATTTAAAACATGAACCCAGGCCCCTTTCAATTTCAACACATGTAATTACCATTTAAACTCCTAATTATACAATAAGAAAAACTAGAAATTAAAAAAATTATAATACATGAATAGATATACATACCTCAATGAAGTTGAAAACTGAACCTCTTTAGCCAATTGGTATTAGAAACCAAAAGATCTTCCTTCGAGAGACAATGTACGATAAAAGAATGAAAGGGATTAATAGAAATCACAATATAACTACCAATACCAAATGAAAACTATGTCATTACCACAATGAAGAGATAAAATAAGTGTAAAGAATTACTTAAAGAGACAAATCACCTAGACCATCTAGTCAATCACTAAACAAAGTGATCTGAAGGGAAGGAAGTCACAAAACAGGCCTATGGTAAAATCTCTGGCTGATAAGAGAAGTCTTCAAAAGAGGATTAAGCCTCAATAACCTTCACGACACCCTAAAAGCTATTACTCAAGGAACTACACAACCTATAGTATTTTACAGGTCATGAAATCATTTTATTTTAAGATATACTGAAAAACGAATCTTTTTTTTAAAATAAAAACATATTTTTCACATTACATGATGTGTAACCCCTACATAATGTGTAAAATTCTCATGTATTGAATTTAACTTATAGGACATTTTCATAACGTATTACACATCATGTGATCCCATTACAAGTTATGTATCTACCTAATGAATAGTAGAAACTATAGGTTTGTGCTGAAAATTACTACAACTACATGAATTCACCACTTTAGTTATACTCCCAATGATAGGTTATAAATACATGCTCAAAGACAAAAGAAAAGAATATAAAATATTATAACATACCTAATATAAGGTAACGAAGAGTTACAATCTCCCCACTACAAAATTTATTTGTACCCATAAAGGGCTCAAGATCCTGGATTCTAAAAAAAGGTGTTTACTACTACCTCATCAACGAATTGATCTCCCACATCTCATGGATATATTTTCTACACTATCACAATACCCAGACTAGGGGGATAATTTTACCACACATCACCTTATCGTGGAGATCCATAATCTAAATAGGTTGGTTATCCAAATTGGTATCAGACATAAGATCAACATCACATTATCTAATCACATGGGATGGAATTGGTATATACCTCCTCAACTGGGAGAAATAAAACCTTTCATATATATAATTCAAGAGATATGGTATAAGAAACCAATGGGCCACCCTACCTTATCACTCAATGATCTCAAAGGGGGCTATAAACTTTAGTGAAAACTTACCCTTCTTACCCAACCAATGATGTCTAAAGTGAGTTGAAACTATGGGAAATACTTGATAACCAACCTAAAACTCTATAAGCAGATGAAGACTGTACACATAACATATTTGATGACTTTTTTTCCTATTCAAATTATTTTAGATCAACTGCAGCCCATTTTTCATCTCCTGATCAACACTTGGAGCAACCAAGGACCGCTCTCAAAACTTTGTTAAGAATTAGAGAGGTCAACATGGCTTCCCATTTAAGCCACAAATGGATTTATATTGATCAAATAATGATAACTTTTTTATCAGAAAAATTATTAAAAGTAAAATTTCTATCCCATGATCCACTGAAATCAAGAAAAAAATCTCAGAGCATATCCTTAAGAAGCTGGATAACCCTCTTTATCTATTCATCTATTTGTGGTTAATAAGGTGTGTTCAATTTCAAATGGGAACCCATTACCTCCTAAAACCATTCCAGAACTTAAATATGAACCTCAATTCCCTATAAAAAAACTATAGAGGGAACCCCATAATGTCTCACAATATCTTAGACATATAATTTCCCAAGCTATTCCAATTTCTTCAATTCTATTATTGGTAATAAATGCTCTCATTTAGTGAGTTTATCGATAATCATCCAAATATTATCCTTCCCACTAGGATTACATGGTAAACCAAATATTAAATCCATGGAAATCTCACCCCACATTCATACTAGTATGGGTAAAGGCTGCAAACAACCTGAAGGTCTCTTGTGTTCCTCTATAACTCTTTGAAAAGTGATACACTGCAATACAAAATACAAAACTAACCACCTCATCCTTGGAAACCAATACCAACATCTAAAATCATTGTAAATCATTGTATCCCTAGGGTAAATAGAGAAACCTGACTAGTTTCCAATGTCTAGAAATTACAGCCTCAAGGAAAATGGAACAACCAACATACTCTAGAAGAAGAAATCTTCACTTGGAGACCGAGACCACTAACTTGAGGTCTCCCCGCCATTTATGAATTATCTTAAGCATAGTATCTTGGTGTATGACATATTCTCAAGCCTAAATCACTCATAGAAATATTATTCAACTTTTATAAAATCCATGAACCCCTATCCACCAACATATTTTACTCCCAAGATCATCTTAGTGAAGATAATCATTAGAGACCACTACTCAACTGAATCTTTAACTGTTTGTGTAGGAAATCTTCTTCTAAATGCATCAGAAACCAGATTTCTATTCCCCAAGGTATATACAATTTCAAAATCAATGGTATGAATATATTCAACCCAATTTCTCTATCGAATGTTCATATCTATCAGAGTAAAAAATATACATCAGGATTTTGTGACCATTGTATACCATAAACTGTTCCATAGAGAGATGGTGATTCCACATTTTGAGTGCATGATAATTGTTTCCAACTCAATATCTTGGGTAGGGTAGTAATTATAAGTAGAGAATAACTGGAGAGATCCATATCCATAACATGTTTACCCTATAAAAAGTCATATTGAATCCTCATACCAAAAGCATCACATATCACATATTAACCCAACCGTGGATCCGAAAGAATCAAAATTGGTGATAAAGTTAACCTCATAATTATCTCCTTATATGATCTCTCACAATTTTCATTCCATTAAAACATTAGACCATTACAGGTTTAGTATTTCATCAAAGATGCCAGATTAGAGAAGTCCTAAGCAAAACATCTATAAGAACCTGTAAAACCTAAAAACATCCGGATCTCAATCATATTTATGGACTACTCCAAAGAAATAATTTTCTTTAAATTTTTAGGATTAACTGATATTCCCCTCTCAAATACCACATACATCATAAACATCACTTATTGAATCCAAAACTCGCACTGGGAAGGATTACCATATATATGATGTTCCCTCAAGTATTGAAGAATGATATCCAAATTGTCATTGTGATCCTACTCTTTCTTAGAGAAAAAAAAGATATCAACTATGAAATAAACAAAAAAAGAGTACAAGAACTGGTGAAAATTTATATTTATTAATTCCATAAATACCATAGGATCATTAGTGAGTATAAATTGCATAATGAAAAACATAAAATGACATTATCAACTCTGAAGCATTGTATTGGATATATCCTCTTCTCGGAATCTAAACTGGTGGTACCCTGATTGGTGTGATCAATTTTCGTTTATATCATGTTGTATTACATGTATTTACAGTTTATACACATATCCTTTCAATTATAATGATTTTCACCCCAATTATAATTAAAGGGATATTCCTTTTATAATCCTCTTAAAACTCTCTTTAATAAATTTTAAATGGATTGTTTTTTTCTTATGTGTATGGAATCAGTAGTTTCTCATGATTTCAAGATAATTTATTACCATGATATTTTCCTTGGACATTATTTATGTTGGATTGACCCCATTATAGCTCAAGATATGTTGGCTTGAGCCCATTATATCTCAAGATATGTTGGGTTGAGCCCCTTTATAGCTCCAGATATGTTGGGTTGAGCCCATTATAGCTCAAGTTATGACAAGTGAGCCCCATTATAGCTCTCCAATGAATTGGGGACTCTGGAGATGGAAGTTGAGAAAAATAGTATTCCATATATAATGGTTAATGTAAGAGTGATATGGTAAATATTTCCCTAGGATACAACATTAGTATACTATGCATTTCAGTTTTTATGATATTGGTTTTATTGGTTTTTATGTTATCACATGACTAGTGCTTTCTATATTTATATCCCTTACTGAGTTTTATACTCATCCCATGTTTTTAAAATGTTTTTCAATTGATATATGGATGGGTAAGAGAAATAAGGATTCGTGATGTTTCATATGGGGTGTTGTCAAAGAAATCATGCTTTATGTTTTAATGTCTTATATTTTGATAAAAATGGAAACGTTTTTTAATAGGGACCTCTTTGTATGAATGTGGTATGTTATGTATATAAGTTATCCTAATTATTTAAAACCCTAAACACGAAAATATCATTAATGTGTCATAATGTATGTTCTTGTTTAAAATTCATGATTAAGTAATGTTTTAAGGTCAGGTCCTTATAGTTGGTATCGAAGGATGGTTTAGAGATCTTTAGGGGTTGGGATGATATTAAAGAATAACATAAATGATATGTAATCTATGATAATTTGAAATTATATAGAATTTAAAGATTACCATGTTTCTTCTTCTATGTTATGTTTGTACATAATGGTTTTAGGTAGAAGAAATAGGTAAGTGGATGTTGGATGGCCCCAAGAGGCTGATGTTTGTTAGAATCTGCAACCCGGAATGGTGGGAATCTGAACTGATCAGTTTTGGACAGAAATGGATCATTTTAATAAATAAATAAATGTTGGTGGTATCCATGATAGATATGAACATGATCAACCATGAAGAAACATGTCTTTTCTGGAGCTTTTTATGAGGCAACATCCTCCAACATTCAATGGAACTGCAGATCCAGTGACAGCCAAAGGATGGATCAATGCTCTAGAAAAGATATTTGATTTCATGGGATGTTAAAAATGTTAAAAGATAGTACTAGAAATTTATCATTTGTAAGGTGAATCCAATCAATGGTGCTCTCTAGTTAAGAATACGAGAGAAAGATATGAAATTGATAGTTTCGAATGGGGTGATTTTAAGAGTCTTTTTCAGGAAAAATATTTTCCCAAAACTGTTCGACTCGGAATGGAGAAACAATTCTTGGAACTAAAGTTGAAAGAAGATGATTTTGTGGTAGCATATGAAGCCAATTTTACAAGACTAGCTAGGTATGTACCGGATTTTACTCGGGATATTGAAATTAAAATTAAAGATTTTACTCTGGTTTGAAACTGTTTTTGCAAAGAGATCTGCCCTCACGATAGTTTATAAGCTATGAGATTCTTGTTTGTGGTGCTGAAAAAGTTGAGATGGAGTTTTCTAAATCATATGTTCATCGTGATGTCATGAATAAGAATTGATCAGGTTGGCTGGAAATGGGGAATAACTCGTCAAAGATTCATGTGGGTAAAAAATGAATTTCCCTTCTTGTGAAAAGGGTGGTAAAAGGCATTCTGGTAAATGTTTTTTAAATTCTAGGAAATTCTACCAATGTGGGATGTTTAGACACATGTCTTGTGAGTGCAAGTAAAATGATCCGAAAACTAATGAGAATCTGATGGCGAGATGCTTTAACTCTAATTAATTGGGTCATTTTGCTAATGTTTGTTTGAAGATAGTTACTCAAGCAAGGAATGAGCAAGATTGGAAGTAAAAGGGTTTGGTAAAATATTTTTCAACCACTTCAGTAGATGTTGAGACATTAAGTGAGGTGTTATAAGGTACATTTCTTGTTTTTATATATTTTAAAAATGTGTTGTTTGATTCAGGCTCTACACATTCCTTCATTTCTGAGAAATTTTTAGAAAAATTGTGAATTCAACCTCATGAAATGATGTTAGATCTCATATTAAAAACACCTGGAGGAAAAATTGTGGAAAAAAGAAATTATAAAAATCATTCTATCATTGTATGTGGAAATATTTTACCTAAAGACCTTGTTTTTTCCTCTAGTATAGTTTGATGTTATTCTAGGTATGGACAGGGATTTTTTTATCATGATAAGATAGATTGCAGAGAAAAGTTGTTTTTCAAAAAGAATTCCATTTTTTGTAAAAAAAATAAAGCCATACCATTAATAACATATTATCAAGATAAGAAACTAATTAAAGATGGAAATGAAAGTTATTTTGATAATGTTTTTTAAGATAAGGGAACAATCCAGATTAATGAAGTACATGTGGTAAATGAATAGCTGGATGTTTTTTCGATGATTTACCTAGTGTTATTCCTAATTGAGAGGTTGAGTTTACTTTTGACATAGTTCCTGGTGCTAAGAAAATTACAAAATCTCATTATAGAATGGCGAAAATCAAACTTTAGGAATTAAAAAATTAGTTACTTGAATTATTAGATAAAGTCTTTATTCAACCCCTCATAAACATTATGTTATTCATCCACTAGATGGAGGTGAGTGTAAGTGTAGTTCGAATCCTTCTCATAACAACATCCTATTATATTGAGGATACTGGTGTTGTTATAAAATATTGGAATAAAAAGAGTTTAGGGGTTAGAGAAGTAAAATAATATAAAAAAATTTAAGAGAAATCATTACCTTTAATTTGGGTTACTCCCTTTGGTTTGAACCAAAGTACTTCTTGAAGTGCCTTCTCCATAAGGTAAGGATACTAGGGGGAGGAAAGGGATTTAAGGAGATTAATTGGGCAAAGTTTGGATGATCCAAATAGCTTGATACGTGTGAGGAATTGGATAGATATGATCTCCTTTTATAAGGGAGAGGAGGGGCTCTTTAAGAAAGTGTGAAAACATTATTTTATTATATAATGATATTCGGTTTCTAATGGTCCAAAAATAATTAGGGTCGAATATAAGATGAATAATATTAGAAATAAAATCATCCAATCTGAATTGGACATGTTTTGGATAATAATTTAATCAGTATAATATCATTTATTTAAATAATTTATTAATGGGGTAAATAATACATCATTATTGTGTCATCAATAATTTAATTTATTCGATGTCTAAAAATTATAAAAAAATACGATGATATAGAAAATATTTTTAGATTTCCAATGAGTATTTATAGTAAAAATGATAATTTATATAACACAATATAATAATTAATTACTAAAATATTTTTTGTTAGTGTCAATTTTGTCTTCACATTAAATTAATTAATCTAAAGTGTCATTATCTTTCATAAGTGGATCCATGGGGTCCCAAAATCGACCCAAGAAAGCCCATTATCAGCCACTACTCATCCAGTAAGTTTTGGATAAGTCTTAAGGTAATTTTGAATTATTATAATATTCTTTTAACCTTGAATTACCTTATTTACCTTTAAATGCAGTAAATAAAAGTCAAAAGTTACTATTCACAAAAAATTATTTTCATCTTAATGAACCACATTGTACTTCTTGATAATAACCATGTATTTTGGATTTATTAAATTAACTTCACATAAGTGGTAAAATTTAATTTAAATGAAAAGGTTAGTTTTTTAACTACCACTAAGTGGTTTCACTATTCAACAAAAAATGATGTTTTTCAGAAAAATACCAAAAATTCATCCTAAGCTATATTTGATATTCTGAATTCAAAATTGATGTCTATTTTTCCATATTAAAAACCTAGAATTGGAATTAATTAATTTTGAAAATAATTCCCGTTGTTAAAAATAAGAGTGTGTTTTTAAGAATTAATAACTATCAAAAGATGGACAGTTGATTAAGTCCAATTTCAAAGTGAAATTTCTTCCAATGACCAATATTGGATTAAATGGTAAAAATATATTCTAATTAAACTTTAAAACCAATTAAAAAGATAATACAACAATATAAATAAATTAGATAAAAACATAATTTTCAATTAAAATACAATATTTTTACTATTCAATAAAAAATGAACATTATCGGAAAAATTCCAAAAATTTACAAAAAGTAAATTTTGATTTCACCATTCTAAATAAAGATTTTTTTGGTCAAATAGAATATTTTAAAGTTACCAAAACTATATTTAAAGAGGGTTTTCCATTAAAAGGCGGTAAATCGACATTTTAATGTAAATTATGCTTAAAATTAGATTCATTCATATTTTAAGCCTCTAACTTTTTATTGAATAAATGTAACTAAATTTAACAATAATATATAATCATATTGTAGTTAGTTTTGTTCATTCCTTACAATACAATGGCTAGGAGTTAACTACCATTTAAAATAATAATATTATATTATTATTGTGCAACGTAAGATTCCAAAGAAACTCGTTGTTACATATCGGGTATGCTATCAAACTTAGCAACACCTTTAAAGTAAAATTAATATTTAATTCACAAATATTAATAAATATGAAAGTATCTTATTCTTCATTTACCTGGGATGTTAAAATAAGGTTGGGTGGGAAAAAGAAGGGATTCTTGATTTTTGATATGGAGTGTTGCCAAAGAAATCATGCTTTATGTTTTAATGTCTTATATTTGGAACAAAAGGAAACTGTTTTTAAAAGTTTCCTCTTTGTATGAATGTGGTATGTTATGTATTTAAGTTTTCCTAATTCTTTAAAACTCTAAACCCAAAAATATCCCCAATTTCTAATAATTTATGTTCTTGTTTAAAATTCAAGATTAAGTAAAGTTTTAAGGCCGATCCTTATATATCCTCCCTTTTCATGTTTGGAAATACACACTTGATGACAAAGGAAACCAAAATAAACAATCATAACATACCTAACCGAAAGATAATAGGGAATTAATTTTTCTATTCAAATCAAATATAATGGTTCATATAGAAAATGTGAATTAACCTAAGAATATCCCCCTGGATTGTCTAGCCAGGTGTATAGTATTTGGCCTACACATTATTCATGACTGAGAATCGAGTAATACCCAATCTACCCCATTTGTAGTTGTTACCCCAAGTAACAACTTTTCCACAACTATGTCCTCTTTTTAGAATCCAAAGAGGGATGTATTTTTATGAAAACTACATAATCTTAAACATAACAAAAAATTAAGACATTTTTTATACTTTGTCTTATCCACAAGGGTTTTAGTAAAATTTTCAAACCATAATCTCAAAATATTTACTAATACATGATTTGATACAAATTATAGCGAACCAAACTTTTCACACATAAATATTTCATCTTATTATATAAATATTCAGTACATAAAATTAAGATATAAAATAGAACCAACAAGGTTATTTTTCTTTGAAAACATGGATATGTAAACAATTGGTATATAAATTATTGAAAAATTACCTATTAATATCTTCTTAACATTCACTCTTCTTAAACACATCATACTTAATATAATTATTTATAACCAAGAAAAAATGATACATAATAAAGGGTGATCTTAGATTCTCGGTAAAGGTAAACATGGGAGATACTAATAGATCATCAGATATGAGTATAAGGGTATATGAAGATAATAATATCCTATGGAAGTCTTACCTAGTAAATTTAATATCATCATTAGTGATTTATAGCATAAATATATTTCATAAAAAAATAAAACATTCATAATAGTGCAAAATCCTTGATATTTTATCATGATCTACAAGATCATAGAATAAACATATAAATTCAAAAAACAAATAAGATTATATCTTTTTGAACATGTATAAATAAAAAAATGTTCACTAATTAAGATACAGACATGAAACCAAGTACTTGATTAGACCTATGGACATGAAAATTTAGTCCACACATAAACACATAGACATGAAAGCATATCCATGTATAAACCAATATACATGAAACCAGGTCCATGCATCATGTTGTGAACATGTAATTAGGTACATTCATAGCATTATTATCTCATTTGTTTTCCATATTTACCCACTAAATTTTATGGCCATAATGGTTACACCTATCACATAACATTAATCTATAAATGTTCCAAAAGATAAAAAAATAATCATTTCATCTTCATATATCCCATGTAAATGAAATGGGTTTAGTAACCATATCATCATCATAATAAAAAATCATTCAGTGAATGAATAAGGATGGTATAATTAGATCTTATCCCCATTAAATAGTAAGTAACCTTAAAGGATGTTATTATAGATGGAAAATTCCATTAAAATATTACATGAATGTTTCTTGAAGAAATTCATTGTTTATTTCATAATTAATAATTTAAAATACAAATATATCCAAAAATAATGAGGAAAAAATTTTCATTTAAAATCAAAATGGAAAATATTTATTAAAATTTATAAACATTAAGAGGTCATGAAGGTGGGGACTTTTTTTACACCATAATCTCTAAAACAAAGATTTTATTCATATCTTTAGTAAAAAAGTACATTTTTCTAAAAAGGTCAAGAAGAATCTTGTTAACACTTTTTAAAAAAAAATATAAAATGGATAAAAATTACTTTAAAAAATATTTTAGGAATATGGAAAAACATTTTTCATGAGTTCTAGAAAACATGAATAAGGAAGAAAAGTGATTTATGGCCGAAAGATATGAAATAAGGATAGATTTTCATAAAAATATTTTTAGAACAATTTTTACTACCAAAGGGAAGAAAATTTTTCTAAAACTCAAAGAATTTACAAATAACCACAGGAGAATAAACAATTATACTGTTTATTATATAAGGATCATATTATTTTCCTTAATGGATATTCAAAAACAATCAATCCCGATTAAAATGATGTTGAATCATAAATCCATTATCAATTTGGTAATATTTTTCTTATAATCCCAATGAAAGAATGAAGTCAAGTGAAACATTAAATGTCATTAAAATGAGGATATTAATTATTTAAAAATTCATAGGTTATGTACTTACACCTCATAAAAGGATACTGGTTCATGAAATAACATATGTCTGAATGATGAAGATTAGAGATGGTAAGGCCATACCCCAAGTATAATCTTTAATTGTTGTTTTAAAACATAATTTATAATAAATATTTTATTATTATACATCTATCACTGCTTTTTGTATCATTTCTACATTAAAATCACTTTTTTGGGAGATATCTTCTTAGTATTTCAATTATGATTTGGTTCAAAAATCATAGTCCTTTTACTTTTCTCATCTTCATATCATCGAAAAAATTATATTGATGCCATGAGTATCATATTTGGTCATTATATACACTTTTAAAACTATTTATATAATTTAGTAAAGAAAAATTTAATTACATCACTCTATGGACATAGTTGTTTGTACGTACACACGAGTGATGTTTCCACTTTTTGATGGTTGTAATACAAGAAAGGAAAATAGTAATTCAGCTATATATATTAATTATTATATCATAAATATTCAATAAATATTTCATTAATACCATCCATGTAATCAAATAATGAAAAATTAATCACATTACTTTATAGAGGTGGTAGTCCACATGTATGTAAAGGAAAAAATATCATTTAAAAAAATAGAATGTAAGAATGTAGAAAAGATATTATATTTAATTATGTATAATAATGTCATAAATAAAATATTTAAATGGGTAATCCATTATAATAATAAACCATTAATTATGGGGAAGTAGAATGAATCATATCAGTATGTTGATTAAGTAGTCCACATGTACACACAAGGCATAATTTTCATTTCCCATTTTGTGGAAAGGATTTTTAAAATGGTTGATAAATAAAAATGCTAAAAATTAATAATATTAATGAAATTTAATTAGTTACATTATAATGGGTACCATATATTTAGAGTCAGAATAAGCTAAAATAAAATTGAAAGTACTTTATTAAAGGTTATACCTCATCGTTCAGAAACCTCTTTTGGACTACACCTTCAGCCTTGAAAGGATGGTGTTTTATAATTTCAAGATTCTCTAGTAGATGTGGAAGGACGCATGGATGTTACTACATTAGTTATTGGATAATATAGGATTATATAACATTGTGAATAAGGGAGTAGAGTAGGTTCACTTATATATGTGTGGGAATGGATACAATTGGAATTAGTTAAAACACTAAATAATAAAAATATAAAAATATATTCATGTGGTTCAAGGGAACCCAAAATTCAAATGTAACATGCTATAGGGTTAACATAATCTAAAAATGTCACATTTATACATGTGTTAGACACATTGTTTCTATTGTAACCTAGTTAAAAAACTTTGAATTAAATTTTTCCTTAACATTGATAACGTAAATTTTAATGATGATAACATAATTATACAACCAAAAATAAATGGTACATTCTAAAAAAATTGCTAAAAATTATTCCAAATTTGGAATCCATTTTATTAGAGTCAATTTCTATATGTGTAATAAATTCTTTTTTAAATAATAACACAAAATAGATGAGGAAAAATTTTTAAGAAAATACCTGATTTGAGAGTAAAGATCATTTCACCTTAAAATAAAGTAATTAATTATTTTACATGATTTTTTTGTTGAATAATAAATTTATTATTTTTTATACTTTTGGATGAATATAAAACAGAATATAATCTTCCAACCATTCTATTAAGTGAAAAGAACCAAACAAAAATATAACTTATCTTCAAAAAAGTCATACTTGGGTTCCCAAGTTCAAAATAAGGTTATAAAACACATTATTTTACTAATTAAAAATATATTCTTTTCAAATGACACTCATAAAATTGGATAATATAAATAGATAGAGATATTTTAATTTTTAACACCATTGTTTTAACGTATTTTTTCTTCTTTAATTTAGGTGACATATCATAACCATAGTTACCATTCATAATGAAAAAAATAAGTTTATCGTACTCAATTATAATAATTATGATGAATAAATTAATTGAATACATTTTAAAACATAACATTTCTTGAAGAAAAATAAATTCATTTTAAGAAAAGTATGTAAAACACAAAAAAACAATTTTTAGAAGAATAAAAATGCATTTTTAAGAATAAAAATTAATTTTATCTTATTTTATGCCAAGTAAAAAGTATAAAATGAATGTAAAATTGTTCCATTGAATATAAAATATATTCATTGTTTTAACATCTTATGTTTTTAGTTATTTATATTTTTAATTAAGATAAATTTCATTTTACACATAAAAATAGATTTTAGAAAAATGTGTTTTTCATCAGAAAAATGAAATTATAAAAAAAATATTAAGATGATTACTATTTAATTAATTGGATGATATCTAAATAAAGGAGAAATATGAAAGTGTAATATAAAATTCAACTAATTATTGGATCTTTTAATTACTATGATCTTGGTCTAATGATTACATGCAAAGGGGTGGAATGTTGTATGACTGGTGACATGGCATGATGAAGATAGCTCACTCAGTGACATAAACATCCCTATATAGGCATTTATAATTCTAGGAAATTTGTTCTTCAAAAATTTTAATTGTTATTTGATCCACTAGGCCTTCAAATCATGTAAATGGTTACCACTCGACCTTGTTGAAAAATAGGGATTTCAATCATTCAAAAAACGGGTGCCACCCCTCAAATTTTTATATAAAAGGGATATGTTATAATATATCTATGTTCATTTTAAGCTCATTATTTCATGTTTATAAATCCACTGAACACTTATAATTTATTTAATTATAAATATATACAAAATTATTAGGCTGTTATAGAGAAAACCCTTATATTTATTCTATCCTAAAGACATTTTCTATGCCATTAATTGAATTTCATTACTATGATAGATAAATAATTATAGATACATTATGAGCATCTACAATGACTGTGCTAAAATTAAATATTTTTGGAATTTTTAATCTTATATAGAGTAGTGATGATTTGTTCATATACTTCATATAGGAATATCAATATTATGACCACCATGAATTTCATGGAATTATAGCTATAATTTTACCATTATTTTCACAATAAAAACCTTGTAAAGGGTGGACGATGGATGAAAAAATTCAACTAAGCTCAATTTTATTAGTATTTTTAATAATCCCTTATAATTCAAACTATCCCACATCATATAAATTATCATTTTGTGGATAAGTTGATAATAAGAAGTAAAAAAACTAGTCGTATGGTACTGTTGTGTTGTATCCCTACACTATAACCCCTATTCACAATGCTTCTCTATGCCACCCCATCCAAAAATGACTATTGAGCTTGGTATCATCCTTATGAGACAATCATTTCTCTAGTGATTCAAGGTTGGGGATATTCAATTTTTCCCTCCACGCTTGAAAATTATATTTTCTCCTTTATCAAATTTTGAATCTGTCAATATAATAAACCCCTTATGTATGGGTCACATTATAGGAGATTTTTTTATTTTTATGTATATAAATAACATTACATCTGAACCCCCTAATTGTAAAGACCCTGAATTTCCATATAATTGTTTTCATTTATATGGGAATTTTATGAGTCTGTGTAACATGACGGCGCGTGATTCTGTGGCCCGGAGTTCCTGGAATGAACTCTCAACATTTTGTTAAGCTTAAATTAATGCGTATAAGAAGTTTTCATGAAAAAGTTGAATAACTCTTAAATGGTTACTCGAATCAAAAATATGAAAGAATTTTTGCACTCAAGATGGTGGGTTTACCCTAGCCGTGACTTAAGTTTAGTCGGTGTGGGCCTCCTATGTGAAAACCCTAAAAATGGCATAACCATAAATAAACTAATTAAATAAAGTTATTTTATATTTCAAATTCTTATAACTCACAAACGGTAACTCAGATTAAAAATCTGAGACCACCGATGAACTTGTGAGGGTATGCTTTCTTTAAAAAGATACTAACTTTGTCCGGAATGGGCCACCAAAGAATGTTAGTTTTTGGCTGTAAATAAAATAATTAGGTGAAAATTATTTTATTGTAAAATTCATAACTTCTAAACGGAAACACAGATTGAAAATATAAGAGTATCGTTGGGTTAGTTCGGGTGTGCTTCACCTAGGTAGAGCCTAACATCGACCGAAGTGGGTCAAGGTTTGATGATACTAATTTTATGAACTTTTTTTCAGGTATGTTCAGTAAACGCGCGAGTGGTATTTTGTAACTTTTGAACCGTTTCTCGAAATTGAAATCTGAGGGCACCATTGAACTCGCAGCACCGATTTTCATTTAAAAATACCTTCACCTCGACCGCAGTAAGTCAAGGGTGGTTTTTAGTTTTTGGACTCATTGTGGGAGAGTTAAAAGAATAAAAATAAAATAAAATAAGACAAAAATTCTTATTTTATTTTATTTGGAACCTACACATGGGATTTTGGTGGTGGGGACCACCCGACCCTTAAACTCCATCATGAATGTGAGATGACTCTTGGTTTCTCTCCTCCCAAATTAATTATACCTACTCCAACATAATTAATGTTCCAAATCAATGTGTTAAGTTAATAAACTCAATATTATTAATTTGGCACCGCACCTCTCGTGGGAAGAGAATTGGAAGAGGAGAGGAGGCTTGGGAGAACCCTTGGAGAAATATCCTCCAATGAGGAATGACTCTGAATGAAGAAAGAGGACGATGCTCAAGCCCGAATCAGGAGCATCTTGTGGGGGTGACGAACGTCGATTACACCACCTTCATCGACTTCGTCTTCATCCTCGTTCCACCTCCATCAATGATTGAGGTAGGGGTTTTTATATATGTTTGAATTTGTTTTATTGATTCTTAATATCCTAAATTAACGATGATGATGGCCAAACGAACATGGCCATTGTCCCGCACATAAATCAAGCTCATCTTTCTTTTTATTATTCATGGTTTCTTCGTGTGTTCTTCAACGCCTAATATTTATTGGCACTGGAAACATAGAGTTTTTTGGAGCGTGATTTATGGACACGAAGCCCTCGACGCAAGGATCTAAAATATGCAATCGTTTAATTTTTTTGTTTTGGAACGAAGCCGCAATGGCTCATGGAAGGAGGTGGCCAAATATTTATTGACACTGGAAATGAAATATTTTGTTGAGCATGACATATGGACGCGGAGCTCTCGACCCGAGGATCGTGAATATGAGATCATTTTATTTTTCGAGCTTTCAATGAAGATGCAGCGACCCATGGATGGGGGAGATGCGGCAGTGTGATTCTGATATAGGTCCGACTCCAGGAGAGATAGGTTGTTCAACGTACTGTGGTGGTCGGTGCGACACAGGGAGAGCAAGGCAGCACGGCGAAGGCCGTATGGCGGTGTGTGGAGAGTTCGAGGTGGATTTGGTTGATAGTCCAGGTGCACAGCAGGTGTCGGGGTACGAGACTATCGAGGTGGTCGGGTCGTTATGGTTGAGGAGGAGAAAGAAACAAGAAAGTATATGTTAGATTGGAGAGAGTGAGAAAAAACTAAAATTCAATAATGTTAAAATAATAAAAAGAAAATAATAAATTGGAGTGTTTATTTCTGGCGCGTAGCAAGGGCTCCAAGCGTGATTGATTTTGGAGATAAGGAGATGCAATTAAAAAAGTAATTAATAATAATATTAAAATACTGTTATTATTACTTTGGATGATAAAACACATTTTTTTCCGTGATTTCTCCCTGCAACCTCATTTTTACAAACCGTCTGCGGTAGTGCAACCCCAACTCTGAGACAGATATTCCGTGTCCAATATTGGATGTCTTATTCGGGTTTTTGGATCAGGTACCCGAAACACTCAAATAATAATAATATATTATTATTATTAAATCTTCGACCATCCATAACTCCATCATGCAACGTCCGATTGACTTACCGTATATGGTGATGTGATCCTATCATTAAGATGATCAATTTAAGTCTAATGTTGAATATTAAATTCTGGTTCATGGATCGGGTTCACGAAATACCCAATAATAATATAATTATTATAGGATCTTGTATTCGACATATCTCCCTCATACAGTGTCTAAATGACAAACCATCTGTGACACAAAAAACCTTGGATCGAGATAGTCAATTTGGTATACCCCACTAGAGTTTGGGGTATCGTTGAGTTACGGTCAGGTGGGATCGTACACGAATCCAACCATGACCCCAGGACTTAAAGGTTAATAACTAACAGACCGAGCATCCAATTAAAGCGACGTTTGTAGCATTGAGACCCCTATGACATGCCAGTACTTTGAGATACTTCTACTCGGGACTTAGTTACATTTGGAGTTCAACTAGTAGCTCATGGAGAGGATCCTTCCAAAGGCGAGAAGACATAGTATGAAGACCTAGTAGCTGGCAATGAGGTGGAGGTTGGAGATACAACATACGGATGTTAGTACCAAGCGATCATGTGTGGGTCAAATCCTGTGTGGGTCAGCACATACTAATGTTGTGTAGGTCGAATCCCATATGGGTCATTGCGGGGTTTAATACCTATCAATCCTATGTTTGTAAGACTCTTTATGGTCAAAAGCAGTGCCTCTTGAAAGAATAAGATGATGTAGCTTCGCAACTAATCATCTGTACTTCTACACTTCATTTTAATCCTGGTTTGAGCTAAATCAACGACTTTTTTGTTTTCCTTGTGATTGAGATGGGTTACTAGATAACTTAGGTATATGTATGGGAATATACCTAAGTAATGGTTATCTATTGATTTCATACTTTTTCGTTTATCCTTTATGGATTTAGAGAGAACATGAGGGTCTTGGGGTCCCTACTGAGTATCGTTACACTCACCCCTGCACGGTCTATGCCCGCACCTCGTTGTGTTGGTTACAGACGACAGACATCGCTGACTAAGGTAGAGAGTAGCAGGACTGGACGGTACCCAGAGGTGTACCACTCGGAGTGATGGTGCACGGAGTGGATGGATGGACATGGAGTGTCGAGGAGACCATCTGTACCTACCCTTCAGGTAGGAACCCCAGAGGACGACCTAGTAGCTGCTTTAATTTTTTTCAGTTGCACATTTTTCAGTTTTGTACTCTGATTGTGTGTGTTAACTTTTTATAATGGCAATGCCTTCCCAGATTAGCGATTTACGCCTTTGGTGATAGTCGCCAACCCTTGGCCTATGGAAGGTGGGCTTGGGGTAGTCACGACATGGGCCCCGAGGATGGGTCGTGACACTAATCATCCAACTATATTTCCTTAAATATTAGTGATATATATTTTGTAATGGAAGGGTAAACAAGTAATTAATTCATTAATAGTCATGTTTGAGGCATCTCAGTTAATTCCAAAAGTGCAGGAATATGTAGAATAGAAAATGTAAATTCTTTTAATAAAACATAGTGATTTGTACTAGGTAAAAGCTAGGTAATATTCAAAGATGAAATAGATCCTAATATTTTTAGAATCTAATAACCCTATGGTTACATCTTCTTTCAATCCACAATATATGTTTTTTAGTCTATAAAAGATATCAACTGATGGGATGTGTCAGTTGAAGGATTCCACCAGAGAATAATGGTGGAGGGATAAGGTTTCTGTGAACTCTTGAAGGGATAGATATAGATTTAAAATCCCATTATAGTGTGAATGGATCATTAAACATTAAAAATTATATGAAAAATAATAAATATATTCAAGGTTATTTAAGAGGATGAACACCCTAAGTAGAGATGTGGAAGAATCAGTGAAGTTTCCCCCTACCACTATAGTGCTAGAGGGATCAAAGGATTAGAAATAAAAAATTGAAATGAACCCTAAGGTGTTCTAGGATAGAACATCTATGCTTATTTCCTAAATACTTATGTTTAATAAAAAAATTTAAAATAATTAAATTCAATTTTTAATATAAATTCCACATTGTTATCCAGAATATAATTATAATCCAAAAAAAATGAAAATGATCTAATATTACAAAATTAGTATTGATTATTTGAATAAATTATCATTATAAAATATAAAAACATATAGCTCTATTAGTAGAAAGAATCACAATACCTTCATAATTAAAACTTTTAAAACATATTTTTCTTTTGAATATTCCTATATAATTTTTGAATTTAACATTAATCAAGGACGCAATCTAATAAATTGTCTATTACCACATTTATTATTAGTGTTAAAATATATCCTTTTTTAAAATTAATGTTATTAATAGCTTTAAAAGAAAATTGTTTGTCACTTTTTCCATTCTTATTCACAATTATAACCTTTCATGTTTCTTAATATATATATATATATTACACATATCATCAAGAGGAATATTATTGGGATCTATTTATTTATGGGTAGAAATATTGTCAAATATATTATTTAGAAATATTCTTACAATCTTACAAAAAATTGTAAACTACTTACACCACTTTTGAAAAAAATTAATGGAAAAGAACAACTCATAATAACTTCTTCAACATCAAGACTGATTGATATTATGTTTGGAAAAATTATTTATTTAAATATTTGAAAGTTATTTACACTAAATTTAATCACCAATTTATTATTTATTTAATTAATATAATTCATTTCTAAAAAATCTCAAAATCAATAAAAAAACCAGTAATGGGAAAATATTTAAAGAATAAATTGTATTTTTTTGATAATAGTTGAAGTGTTCCTAGGGTAAACCCAAATATACCAAGAGTGGGGGCATCAAAGTATTAATTTATTTTAAAAAATTATTATTTAATCATATATAATAATTTCTATTTTTTAGAATAAAATGTTAAAATAATTTGCAGAACATGCAGAGAATATCTCATAACAAGAATATCAAACACACAAGGGACACTAAGATTTATAAAGTTTACCACTCATTAAAAACGTTTTATCCTTGGCATAGATGGAGTAATCCGTTTTTAAATAGTTCACTTCCATCACATTGAATTTTTCAATCATGAAAATATCATACTAGACTTGATTATAACTAAATCCTTAAATAACATACAAATGAATAAAAAATTGTAAATGATCCAAAAATAAAGAATATATCCCACTTATATTAACATAAAAATAATAAACATTGATTAATCATGAACATTGATTTCATAAATTTCACGACCCGTCCCTCAGGGCCTGTGTTGTGACTACCCCATTCCGCCTTCCATAGGCCAGGGGCTAGTGACTAGCACCGGAAAGGCGTATCACTAAAATGGGAAGTCATTTCCTTTTTAAACTATACAAACACATAGTCTAAGAACACAACAAGAAGAAACCAAGAAGTAAACTGCTGAAGTAAAAAACAGTGTTGAAAATAAAGGGGTCAGAATACAAGGACAACTAAAAAGTTAAAAACAACTCATGGATCGTCCCTCAAGGATCCTACCTGAAGGGTAGGTACAGTTCATGATCAGTAGTCCCGACGTCATCTCATTCCAAATGGTCAACCTCCAGGCATCGTCCAGTCCTGGATCCCTCATCCTTGATCAACGTTGTACGTTGTCTACACAAAACACAACAAGGTGCGGGCATAACCCATGTAGGGGTGAGTACAATGATACACAGTAGGGACCCTGAGCCCCCGTGGGTCTCCGAAAGTTCCACATAAAATAAACCACAAAGCAAGACCTAAAACTCAAGCACAAAGTGATAGAAATTAACTATTCTTAGGGATATGCCCATACATATACCTAAGTTATCATGATATACTCATCTTATACCTGAGGGAAGAATACTACAAATATAACACCACAAAGGTAGAAGTACAACATAGGTAGTACCACGAAGATAACAACACGAAGTTAGAAGTACCATACAGGTAACACCACAAAGATAGAAGTACCACATAGGTAAAACCACATTGATAACACCACGAAGGCAACACCAGGAAGGTAGAATTACCACATAGGTAACACCCCGATGATAGAAGCAGCACAGAGGTAACACTACGAAGATAATACCATGATGGTAAAAGACGTAGCTCACACCAGTATAACTTAAGTACAGAAGTACGGATGATAAGTCATAAGCTAGATCATCTTATTCTATTAAGAGGATCTCCTTCTGACCCAGACAGGATCGATAGGTAAAAACCCCCACTAACCTACACAGGATTCGACCCACACAGGATCGTTATGTGCTAACCCACATAGGATCACTGAGCGTTGACCCACATAGGATTTGATAGATACTGACCCAAAAAAGATCGATGTTCTTTCTTCAAGTTAAATCCGGCCACAGTATTCCTTGCACCTAGAGCGCTCGAGCACCGTAGAATATTCCCCTCGATATATCAGTTCTTCCAATTGACACATGGTTCTCAAGGTATGTCCCTTTAAGCGAAACGATGCCGATTTGGGTCTGGGTCCGGTCCGACCTAGTCGAACTGAACCGTCCTAACCCGGTTCGAGTCTGATCTGACTGAGTTAGACCCTGGTGGGCTTATCCCTCTGGGCTATGATTTAGCCCAGCCTACAAGGGGGTGCGGCCTGTTGGGCTCACACGGCTCAGCCTGTGGGGGCGGACTCGTTGTGCTATCGCGGCCGAACTAGTGGCGTAGCACGGCCCACTGGGCATGTGTGGCATGCTGGAGAGGGGCCCAATCGAGCCGGCATGCGGGGGGGGCTCCCCAATCTGAATGCAGAGGGACAACACCCTTGGGCACTACCAGGTCACCCATGGGACCTGTTGCGACTTCCTCCTCCTACGGCTGGCTGATGCCGACCGCCCTGTTCGACTATTCCATGACTGAGAAGCCACAACCCCTTCTCAACCGGTGGTGCGCAGCGGTGCACTACATCACCCGTGCTATAGGCCAGTATTGGCAACTCTGATGACCCCCATGGCATAGTGTCACGACCTTCTCATATGACGCGTGACGGCTCGCCTCCTCCATCACGTTCATCCAGTGTCGGTTGCCTCCATCATCTACTATCACGGGTCTCATCCAACTCAAAGATAATTCTTTCGAAGAATGCACCAAACATACAACAAGGTTGGGGGGTTCGGTCCTTGTTCATTTTTCTTTAACCCTACATGTTAGCATAATAGTAAGAGGTTAGTAAGAATGATTCGTAAAATCATTGAAAAAAATCATGATTAAAACCATATCTTGATATCGTTTGACAATGACCACGATTAAGGAAGATTCAGTATCTGTTGACCCCGAAAAAAGCTTCCAACGATGTTGCTCAATCATCTTTCTTCAGTTTGGGGTTCGGTGTCGCTCGTCACTGCTCTCCAGAACCGGTCCCTTCCTCTAAGTGGTTGGTGTCGCGGCATATTATCATAACATCATCGCTTGATGAAGTTGTTCCAGTACCCCTCCCCAAGCTCCATATAAATAAGAGAGGGGGAGGGTGAGTAATGTTTATGGAATTTATGGGGGTTCATTTAATAGGAACCTTCCTAATTTCCAACGATGTTGTCACAAAGGATTTGAAGGGTTAAGCCATTTACTGGCTTGATGCATTTTTGGCCCCACCACAACCATTTTTCTGTTGGAGGAAAAGGTATGAGATAAAATAAAATAACTAAGTTATTTTATTATTCTTTTAAAAGTCCTAAATTCTATATTTTTCTCCCGACCTACTGTGGTTGAAATGAAGTCTCCCTTATGTGAATCCAAGTATTGTGGATTCAATGGTGCCCTCGAATTTTTAATCCAAGCACCAGTTCAAAAGTTAGAAAATGTCGCTCACACATTTACTAAACATACAATAAAAAATTTCATAAATTCATTCTGGGCATACCAGTCCCCTGAATCACCCACCATCAAATTTTGTAGACTCGTAATAATTTCATATAATAAAAACAATTACATGGAAAATCCAGGTATTTAAATTATCCCCACCATAGGTCCTTTCATCCCCAAAAGCCACAACCTAAACTAGAAAAACCAATCGGGGTACTGAGAACGAATCTGAGCCTCCCGCTCCCAAGTTCTCTCTTGGAGGATCCTATGATGCCATCGAATGCGCACTAGAGGTGTCCATCGTCTACAAAGGATTGGCTCCTATCAATCCTCAATATCCACTAGAACCTCCATAAATGTCGCCCCATCATCAACGTCCTGCTCTCCATGGTCGATGACGTTAGATGGGTCATGCACGTATCTCCTTAGATGGGATACATGGAAGACGTTGTGCACCCTATCCAACTGCGGTGGTAGTTCCAAGTGGTATGCCACCTCACCTCTCCTCTGAAGTATCAGAAATGGTCCTATAAACCTCGGTGACAACATGTTGCCTCAAACAAATCTCCATAAACATGGTCAAGGTGAGATCCGTAGGAAAAAAATTTCTCCCTCATCGAACTCCAAAGTTCTCTATCTCCTTTCCTCATATGAATTATATCTGCTTTGTGTAGTCTTCATATGCTTCTGGATAACCCGCACCTTCATAGTGGTAGCCCATACCAACTTTGGTCCCCTAAGTGCTGACTCCCCTGGGTCTGTCCAGCATAGAGGTGATTTTCATGGCTGACCGTACAAGGCCTAAAATGGTGTCATACTCATGGTGGAGTGATAAAAATTATTGTATGAGAACTCTACCAAGGGAAAGTGATCATCTCAACTGTTGCAAAAATCCAGGACACAGGCATGTATCATGTCCTGCAACATCTGAATGGTTTGCTCCCTCTGACCATCCGCCTGCCGATGAAATGTGGTGCTCCAATTCAGATATGTCCCGAACGCCTGCTACAACCCCTTCCACAACCGGGAAGTAAAACATGTGTCACGGTTAGAGAAAATCGTTGATTTCACCACATGAAGTCTCCCAATTTTCTATATGTAGAGGCATCCCAATCCCTCCACTGATCTCTAGACTTGGGTAGGTATGAAGTGGGACGACTTGGTGGGTTTTTCAATGATCAACCAGATAAAATCATGTCCCTTGGACATATGTGGATTCCATGTCTCAAAGTCCATGGAGATTCTATCCCACTTCCACTCTGGATCCTCTTGTGGTTGCGCTAAGATTACTGGAACCTGATTCTCAGCCTTCAATTGCAGACAAGTGAGGCATCAAGAAACAATCTATGAAACTTCTTTCTTCATTCATAGCCACCAGTGCTGACTTAGGAGGTCCTAGAACAACTTCACTACACCAGGATGTACAGTCATAGGGGACTTATGGAACTCCCTCAACACCTTCTACCATAGTGCCACTGGTACCATGGTATGTCCTTTAAAGCGGATGACGTTCTCCCCACATTTAGAAAATCCTTCAGGTTCCTGTACTAAATCTATTTGAGAATGTTGAGCCTCGTAGTCAATGTCTCCAAGATGTGCCTCCTGAGTTTTTTGATGAAGTGGGGGAGTGACAGTCATAGACTAGAGGTAATTTATTCCATCCTTATCTACAAAGGATATCTGCAACGCAGCTAGCTAATCTATCGCCTCACTCAGCAATTGTAGACCAGACCTCCTGTTGAGTGCATCTGCTACCATGTTCCCCTTACCAGGAGTATAGACTATCTCGAAGTCATTGTCATGGTGGAACTCCAGCCATTTCCATTGTATTAGGTTCAGTTCCTTCTGAAAGAAGATATACCTGAGACTCTTGTGATCAGAGTAGACTGTAAAATGTTCACCTATCAAGTAATTTCGCCACATCTTCAGGGGGAATACCAATACTACTAACTCAAGTCCATGGGTAGCTTAGTAATGCTCATGTTTCCTTTGCTTTCATGAGCATTAGGCGATCACTACTCACTCCCGCATCAAGACACACCCATGTCTGGCCCCTGATGCGTCACAATAGACTACATACCCAACACCCTTTTCTGGTAGCCTCAAGATGGGGGCACTCGTCATTCTCTACCTCAGGTCCAAAAAACTCTACTGGCATCTCTCTATCAACACAAAGGGTTATCCCTTCTTTTTCAACACTGAAAAGGGTGCCACAACTTTGGAAAATTCTGGAACAAATCTCCAGTAGTATCTAGACAATCCTAGGAAACTCCGCACCTTGGCCACACTCCTAGGTGGCTCCCATGAAAGAACAACATATATCTTCACTAGATCCACTACTACTCCAGCCTCTGATATAACGTGTCCCAAGAAGTGGACCTCTCATATATAGAACTGGAACTTCGAGGGTTTACCATAATGTTGGTTCTCTCGGAGTGTATCCCAAACTATCTATAGATGATAGGCATGATCCTCCTCTGACGTCGAGTATATCAAGATGTCATCGATGAATACCACCACAAAGCGATCGAGGTATGGCTGAAATATACTATTAATGAGTCCCATGAACACTTCTGAGGCATTGGTCACACCGAATGGAATAAAAAAGTTCATAGGGGCCATACCAACATCTGAAGGTCATCGTCTACACTTCCTCATCTCTTACACTGAGGTTATGATATCTTGATCTGAGGTCTATCTTTGAAAACCAATGATCTCCCTTCAGCTGATCAAAAATATCATCAATCCTCTAAAGTGGATACTTTTTCTTCACTGTCTCCTACTTTAGGCACCGGGAGTACACATAGAGTCTCAAATTCCCATATTCCTTATTTTTGAACAAAATCGGGGATACCCATAGAGAAAAAATTTTCCTTACGAAACCCTTCCTCTACAAGTCCTACAATAGTACATGTAACTCACGAAGCTCTATGAGAGCCATCCGATAAGTTGGTGTAGATATCGGTGTCGTCCCAGTGTATAGGTCGATGTAAATGTCCCCCTATCATTGAGGAGGTAGTCTCTGAACATCAAGACATATACATACTGTTCCACCACTACAGGATAGCTCGAACTCTAAAATTCAACTTCTCTAAGGGTAAGGCTAGCCAACTGATGTATTATCAGCTGCACCCTCTATCGGGTAAGCCCATCCTGTGCTGCAAAGGTTACCTTATCGCCGGTGAAGGAAAACCTAGTCCCATCCTTGCGTACACACTGCACTTTGCGCCTAATACAGTCAATCTGGGCATGGACTGTGGATAATCAGTCCATACCCTAGATGATGTCGTAAGGCCTTTACGCCACTAGTATAAGATCACATCCAAAGATCTAGCCTCCTAGAGTAAGCTCACATATCTGGTACCAAAGTGTAATCATCGAATCCCCTCCCATAGGAGTCTCTAGTCATAAGGATCAAGTCAATGGCTTCACCTGAATCTCCAAGCTCCAAACAAGGTCCATAGAAAAAAAATAATGACTGGAACCTATGTTTATAAGTACTACAACTAAGGTGGATTAGACATAGATCTTAGTTATAATCATCTCCAGAGTGTCGTGGCTATAGGCCTCAGCTACCTAGAGCTGAGCTCATCTATGTACACCTGCTCCTTGTGGTCGGGGTGGACCACCCAGAGGTGGTGGTAGTAGAACCTCAAATCTCTTCCCACCGCATACTGCATGACCATATCCTCTTCCACATCCACCTATGGCCAGTGGAACTCCCTGATCGAATCTTTTCCTCTGTATCTTAGGTCCCTCAATCACCTTTTGGTTGTCCATATGGCGGGTTGGGTAGTCGCGATCCATGTGAACCTACCCACCACATGATTAGCTCTTCATGATCCTAATATTTCCTCCTCTTTCCCGTGATCCCTGCACCATCGACCCTATATTCGGAGGTCATCTACTAGAAGTTCTGGCCCCCTTGGTCCCCTGCGTCATTTGTCTACTGCCTACTATAGATGAATCTCCTACCAAATGTCTGGTGGTGGCTCTCACTATTGGTGCCTTCTCACCTAGGAAGATCTCCACCAAAAGTCCTCACTCTAGTACCCCATCCTGTGTTGGAATGAAGATCAAAATCGTTGATGATTTGATCTCCCATCGGAGACCCTAGTCAATGGTCCAAGCCCTGGACAAAGGGTCACGAACCATGTTGGTGGAGTAGCGGGAGAGATCTGTGAACCACACCGAGTAATGGGCCACAGTCATGTTTCCCTTCAGTAAGTATAGCAGCTCCTGTATACGCACTGAGTGTAGAGTCACTGGGATGAACGTTGCCCTGAAAAGGAACTCTATGTCTACCCAGGTGAGGGTCGTATCGTCGTGTATCTGGAATGTCAGACTCCACCATCTCCCAGCTAATCCCTGTAAGATACTGACATCTACGATTACCATTAGATCAGTTGGTGTCCCAACTACGCAAAAAACTCAAGTCACAGCCTCCATCTAGTCCTCAACTTCCTACAGATCTTTCTCACCTCGGAACCTCAGAGGCCTCTGCCACTGAAACTCATCAAACATGCTTAGTATACATGCACCCTCTTCTAGTGGGCTGGTGGAAACAGTTACCCAAAGTATAGTGGTGATGTTGGTACACCAACTGAAGCTGCTAACACCATAAGAGGGCCCTACACTGAGGCCTCATCGCTCAGTGGTATGTTATTTTATAGTCTCTCGAGAATCCTATTTGGATGTCTTCGTAGCTGCATCCTGAAAGAAAACATGTGGGTCATGGTCAGTAAGTTATACCTTGTGAGCTGACTGAGAGTGATCACAAGAAAAACTTTTCAAAAACACACACAATCAGTGTTTCTATGTACTAAGTTGTAAATCATAATTCATTTTCTATGTTTATAGATACGTCAGACGCTACACCAACACTGGATTCCCCAAACAAAAAAACCACACTCATAACACTTAACACGTTTTCCACATAAAAAGATCATAGTCCTAGTTCTTTGGTAGAACCGACTCCTCTGAAACCACATTGTCACGACTTGTCCCTCGGGGCCCGTGCTGGGACTAACCCAAGCCCACCTTCCATAGGCCAGGTGCTGGAGACTAGCACTGGAAAGTCATATCCCTAAAACGGGAAGGCATTGTTTTTTTAAACTGCACAAACACATTGTCCAAGAACACGACAAGAATCAACCACGAAGTAAACTACTGAAGTAGGAATTTTGCCGAAAGTAAAGAGACCAGAATATAAGCCCAATTTAAAAGTAAAAAATAGATCTTGTACCATCCACCGAGGATCCTACATGAAGGGTAGGTAGAGTTCATGATTAGTAGTCCATGCATCACGTCATGCCAAATGGTCCACCTCTAAGAAACATCCAGTCCTGGCTCCCTCAACCTCGATCAACGATGTACGTCGTTTGCAGAAAACACAAAAATGTATGGGCATAGCCCATGCAGGGGTGAGTATAACAATACTCAGTAGGGACCCCGAGACCCCTATAGGTCTTCGAGAGTTCCACAAAGGATAAAACACAAAGAAAGACCTCAAAATCATTCATGAAGTGACATACATCAACTCTACATAAGTATATGCCCATACATATACTTAAGATATCAAGATATACCCATATTAAACATGAGGGAAGAATACCACTAAGGTAACACCACGAAGGTAGAAGTAAAAAATAGTTAACACCTTGAAGATAACACCACGATGGTAACACCACAAAAGTAGAAGTACCACACAGGTAACACCACGAAGATAGAAGTACCACACAGGTAACACCACAAAGATAACACCATGAAAGTAACACCACGAAGGTAGAAGAACCACACAAGTAACACCATGAAGATAAAAGTAACACACAGGTAACACGACGAAGATAAAAACACAATGGTAAAAGACTCATCTCACCCTAGTATAACTTAAGTACAAAAGTACGGATGATTAGTCATAAGCTAGATCATCTTATTCTGTTAAGAGGCACTACTACTGACCCACACAAGATCGATAGGTATTAACCCCAACTGACCAACATATAATTTGACCAATATAGGATCGGTATGCACTGACCAACATAGGATATGATAGATGCTGACCCACACAGGAACAATTTTCTTTCTTCACGTTACATCTACCCACAAGATTCCTTGCACATGGTGTGCTCGAGCTCCGTATAATATGCCCCTCGAGATATTGGTCGTATCTCGACCCCCACTAAGCTCCAAAGAGGAGTAACCCAAAGGACCGACAAGACATAAGGGTTCAAACATGACATACGGTGCATCAATAAGATGCATGGTCTGTCTGTTATTGGCGTTTATGTTCCGAGGGCCCGGTTGGATTCAGATTCGATCCATCCTAGCCATACTCCAACTATCTCCAAAACTCAAGTTGAGTATAACAAAAGGACCTTCTCACTCCAAGGGTTTTATCTTCGTAGACGGTTTATCAAATGGATGTCGGTTCTAGAGTTATGGCCATTTTAGAAAACCTAGGCCTAGTGGGGTCTGGGTCCGGCCAAACCCGGTCAGACCGACCCCACATGACCCAATCTAGGTCCAATCAAGCTGGGCTGGGCCATGGCAGGGTCAACCCACTGAGCCGTGATCCTGCCCGACTCGCAAGGGGGTGCGGCCCGGCCTGCAAGGGCATGACCTGCTGGTCTCACGTGGCCTGAACTGCTAAGATCGCGCGGACCGGACCATGGTGGAGCGCGTCCCATTAGGAATGTGAGGCCCAACTCACAGTGGAGCGCTGCCCATTGGGTAGGTGTGTCACACTAGAGCAGGGACCAGCCGAGCTGGCACGGGGAGTTTCTCCCATTCGGAAGGCAGAGCGGTAATGCCCTTTGGCACTGTCAGGTCACCCACAGGACCCACTACGGGTCCCGTAGCTACGGCGTCGGAGTCGTGGAACCTCCGATGGCGCACAATTGCACGCCACTGCCTCCTCAAGTGGTCGGCCGATGCGCGCTTCCCTGTTTGACCCCGCCATGTCTGAGATGTCATGGCCCCTTCTGCGCCGGTGGTGCATGATGACATGCCACTTCACCACCGCGGCAGGCGAGTGATGGCCACTCTGTTGACCTCCGCAGCATAGTGTCGTGGCCTTCTCATATAGCACATGAAAACATGCCGCCTCCATCGCGGATGACTAGTGTCAGCCGCCACCGCCGTATTCCGTCCTGGGTCTCATCCAACCAGAAGATAATGATTGTGAAGAACGCACAAAAATTACCACAAGGGAAGAGTGTCCTAGACTTGTTCATTTGGCACGTGCCCTCTGTATTAGCTTGATAACAAGTGGGTAGCAAGATTGATTCATCAAATCTTGGAAAAAAATCAATATTAGAACCCTATCTTGAGATCATTAGAGAACACCCACTATTGAGGAATAGTCGATATGTGTCGCCCCTACAACAATCCACCAATGATGCCGCTCAATCGATGTTCTTAGGTTTGGTGTTGCTTGTCACCACTCGTCGGAACTGGTCCTTTCCACTATGTTTTTGGTGCAGTGATAATTTATCAGAACTTCATCGCTTGATGAAATTGTGCCAATACCCCTCCCCAAGACCCATATAAATAAGAGAGGGGGGGAGTAAAGCTGGTGTAATTTATGGGGGTTTATTTAATAGGAACCATCCTAATTTCCAACAATGTTGTTACAAAGGATTTAAAGGGTCAAGACATTTAATGGACTGACACATCGTTGTTCCCACTACTTCCTCTTGTATATTGTAGGAAAAGACATGAGAGAGAATAAAATAACTATGTTATTTTATTATTATTTTTAAGTCTCAAAATCTATCTTTTTTTCCTGACCTACTAAGGTTGAAGTAAAGTCTCCCTTAAGTGAATCATGGCACTGCGAATTCAACGACGCCCTCGGATTTTTAATCTGTGCACCGGTTCAAAAGGTTGAAACCACGACTCCTGTGTTTACTGAATGTACCATAAAAAATGTTCATAAATTAATTCTGGGCACACCGGGCCTCAGAATTACGCGCTGTCAATTTTTGTAGACTCATAATAATTCCATATAATTAAAAAACGTTACATGGATAATACAGGTCATTAAAATAATAAATTCCAATTACTTTTATTTATATCTTTATATTTATTTACCTAACATAGAATCATCATTAATCGGTATCATAATCATTTGGTAAAACTAATTTTTGGTTAACTAATATAATATTGACTAAATGAAACTCACATCATGATAATTTAGTAAAACTAGTCACCATATTTTTTTTAAAATTAATTCACAATGAATTATATTTTATAATAATAAATATCATATGTGATGAGGAATTTATTCATTACTTTTTACCACCTAATTTTTTTATATTTATTTTTATTTTTAATATCAAAATTATTTATTATGTTGAAATAATTATCAATTGCTATAAAATATGTAATTAATAATTAAA
This sequence comes from Viscum album, assembly GCA_963277665.1. NCBI lineage: Eukaryota > Viridiplantae > Streptophyta > Magnoliopsida > Santalales > Viscaceae > Viscum > Viscum album. The sequence goes on from OY728123.1 coordinate 678,086,111, forward strand.
ACTATGATTTTTTGTTAAAGTATCATTTTATTATTAATTTTAGTTATTTGGAATAATTTAAATTTAAATAATTAATTTTTCATTAACTACCATTTTTATTACTATGTACTTTTTTATCATTTAATTATAAGTTTTCATTTCTGGTTTTTTAATTCTTACATTATTTTTTTTGTTTTTTAATAATATATACTTTCAATTTTTTAATTAGACAGTTATTCAATTAATTAATTATTTTATTTTATTTTCAATTAATAAATCATAATTTTTTTAATTAATATTTTTTCTAACCTGGTTTATTTATTTTCATTGTGTTTTATGATTTTGTTGTTTTTTATATTTTAAAAATTTTAAATTAATTTACTGATTCAATTCATTAGTTATTTCTATTTGGAAGTAAATAATTTAATTTTGTTTCATCTTAATTTTATTTTTTATGATATTTATTTTTTGTTTTTTAATAATTTACTGGGTTTATATTTTTTTTGTTGGGAATCTACGATTCCCTCAACTACCACTAAAATATGGAATATGTTGTTAACACTATCTCCCCTTCCTCTAGTAGCATCCATAGGTATATTAATATTTCATTCCACCGATCATCCACCTCTATCCATATCCTCCTTCACATGCATCTACAGGTCCACAGACCCCAATCTACTATTTTTACCCCTACCACTAGTAAATCTAGTTTTTATAGTTCACCCATTGCAACTGTTGTTTCTATCTATACACTCCACCCCCCTTAACCACTATCCTCAACTACTCCCTTCCACTGCTACCACTCCCCACTAGTATGATAGATCTACCATAAATTCACGAGATTACAATGGGGGGAGACAACCAATGGGAGCACACATATAGCAAGAAACAGCGGAGATGATTTCTATTTTTTCAATTTTTTTTGATTGATTATTATTATTATTTTCATTATGAACATGTGTAGCTAAATTTCATATACGAATCATATAGTTATGTTTTAAAATTGTTAATATGTTCTACTCTTAAATCCACAATTTCATTAGTGAATTTTAAGCTGTGATATCTCATTTACATTCTTAATGAGAATCATTTTTCACTATTCTATGTGTCGAATGGTGACGATAGAAATTCCTTTTCCTTTTAATTCTTAACAATAACATAAAATTGATGATTAAACTTTCTCTTTTCCTTTAGAAATAATATCAATTCCTATGTGATTATTGAAATATCATTTCTATGGAAATATTGAAGTGTTGTGTTGATCCACTAAAGAAAGATATTAGTAGATCATCACCATTTTCTCAACAGTAATTTCATTATTGTTAACTAGAGTATGAACTGAAAATTTATTAATCAATTCATAACAGTTTGATCTCCATATCCCTAATAACTTATTGTCTTTACTCTCTAATTTTAATTCTCATTTCACCACACCATTTCAAACATTCAATTTCACACTAAACATTCTCACACTACACATCATTTTCACTATTCTTTTTTTATTTTATTTTTGTTTTTGGTTTTTTTAGTTTTTTTTTTGTCACTCACACACACCATTTAGCCATCCATATAAAATATACACCCTACTCACCATCATATTAGTATTACGTATGGTTTTACAATTAATAAATTTTAATAAGTTTGATGACCTCGTGTTTAATTTTAGTTACCTTTTTAGGGAAGGAACATATAACCAATTCAAACCAAAAAATATATATAAGGAAAAACTAAAAAAAATATGGAAATCTAAAAAAACAAAACATAAAAACTGTATAAAAAAATTCACATAATTTTCTAATGAAACTGGATGTACACAAAATATTTTCTGTCAAAGAGTGATACAAAAATATATAAAGGAAAAAAACATTGTTCTATTCTTGAAAAAAAGAAAATTGAAATGTTAAAGTTGGAAATAATATCTTTAGAAAATAGAAACATCAACGTACCACAACCTTTAGTTCTTTTCCCTAAGTGAACTAGACTTAGGGAGTTTCAAATTCCAACTATCTTAAGAAATATTTCTTGCATAATATTCTCCCCTATGTATTATAACTATGAGATAAAAAATATCATCATTCTCGTATTCCTTCATTTTATAGTTTACCAGTAGAGGAATCATTAGAGTTTATCAAATATTTTTATGGTTCTATCCAGAAATTAGATCTATGAGATCTACGTGAGTAGGAGTTTAGGTAGAGGTTTTTTTATTTATATATTAAGGGGAGGTCTAGGAAATCATTTTATAATTTAGATGAAGAAATAATTGAATCTTGGGATAGGATTTTCAATGAGTTTATCTCAAAACCCTACACCATGAAAAAAACCATTTAATTGAGTCATAAGATCATTGGGTTTGTCAGGGATGTGGGAGTATTAATTAATGAATAATGTGATAGCATTATAAGTATTTTTAGGAAATGAACCAATCACCAATTATCTCCCCACATACTCATGGATACTTTTTTTAATTACATCGCCACATACAACCAAAGTATAGTTCACCAATCTTATAGAAGTCAATTATTTGATTCTAATGTTGATGATTTTAAGGGAATATTTGATAAGCTCGACCAAAATTCCAAACACAAATGAACTAGGAAAATAATCATTCATATAGATGAGATGAATACTCAAGATACTATTGTTAATGAATAAACACTTTGGTCCCAGTGCTCTCACTGTCAGATGTTTTTTCATAATCGAAGATGTTGTCCCAATTATGATCTCTGTAACCAATCTAAAGAAATATTTCATTTTTTTTAGGGATAAGAATCAGTGTGTCCAAGATCACTTCTCAAATCAATAAAATTATGGATATAATAATCTCCCCAACAGGTTACGGAATGAACAAGGTACAATTAAATAGTCACCATCCCCAAATTACAAGTCATATCCCAGAACATTAACTCCAATTCAGTAAGGGGATAAATATTCAAATTACAAATGGTAACTTTAGGGAATTCTTCCATATGTGTTAGATGAAACTATTTCAATGAAAAAATATATTGATTCTAGAATTTAATGTTTGGAAATTCAAATTGTACAAATGGATAGAGACATAGGTGGAAGACATAAAGGGAAGCATCCAACATTATTGAGTCAAACCCAAGAGAAAAATGTGATGGTAGTAAAAATGAATCTATACTTAAAATTGAATAACCAATTATTGAATAGTCTACGTTTCAGGAAATTGATGAAAAATATGAAATTGGAACTAAAAATATAGAATATCCCCAAACTGAAAATCGAGACATATTTGGTGAAACTAAACAAAATATTGAAATTTCACATTAAAATGTCAGTAATAGGGGGAATGATGTAGGAATTTCTAAAAGTGTGAAAGAAAAGGTGAGCATTGGGGATGAGTAAAATAACCCTCCTTTTTGAAGAATATTAGCTACTATCCCGTTTTCACTGGAGATGAAAAAAATGGACCTCATTACCTCAAATTCCTTTGTATGTTTAAGAGTTTCAATGTTAACATGTTATTTGTGAAATTTCTAAAAAAAATAATTTATACTAGAAATTCCAAATGAGGTACTTTACTAGTAATAGGTATTGGGGTGGGATATCAATAATTAATTTGAATTAGAATTTTAGTTCCATAGTTTTAAAGAACATTCCCCCAAAAAACGAAACTCCATGGAATTTTTTTCATATGTTATAATCTTTTTTGATGTTAGGATATTATGTGTTTTTATAATTTAGGTTCTAGAATCAATTGTATGCCATTCTCCATATTCAAAAGGTTGTTTCTTAAGGATTTGAACCCAAATTCAGTGACACCACAACTGGACGACAGATCACTTTCCTACCCTTATAGGAGGGTGGACAATATGTTAGTTCATATAGGGAGACTATATTTTCCCACATAATTATTTATTCAATATATGGGGTATAATAACATTTTTCGGATTATTTTAGTACGACCATTCATAGCCATATCTTGGGTTGTCATCGATATTGAAAATGGTATGATTACCCTTCGAGATGGCGAGGACCAAGAAAAATTTCAAGTATAAAAAGTTCCTCAACTTGAGGTGATATGTATATTGATTTCTATTGTGGATTTGGTTTTCAGATATTATGATATAAATGAAGATCAGCATCCCTTTGATGACCAGACCACCAAATCTGTCATTGAACATTTTGAAGAATATTTTTTTGAATATGATTCTACACAAGAGATGGAAGTGTTGGGGAGATTTAATATCAGAATTATGAAATAAATTTCTAAAGACATGAAAATGCCAGTCATAGAACAAGTAATATTAATGATATTATATCTATATCTGTTCAAATTTGACAAACATCCCTTGTTCCCAACCATCATGTAGCTTCCTATTCTATAAAACCTAAGGGAAGTGACTCTAGTCGTGGTGTTTCATTTGATGAGAGTAAATTTTTTGGATAGAAGAATAAGTATGAATTCAGTTATGTTCAACTTGATACTGAAGGTGAGTTTTCTAGATCATCTAAAAGTTAGATAGTGTAATTTTTGGACATTTTTTCAATTTTGGACATTGGGTCTTCCCATGTTTCCGTGCACCACCTACATGATGATGGTTTTGTCTATAAATTTGGTAATTTCATAGAATAACATGAAGAATATTACCCTTTTTCACCAGATGAAACTACCTTAAATAATCATCCTGTTTTTCATAGGGATTTCTAATTTTCACTACTATTACAATTTCTGAACCATTTAATGTATCATGTGTGGGGTAGAGTAAAGGATAGAAATTGAAATGTAAGTTTGATCATATTTACAATGTTACAAAGATGTTTTGTACTTATATTGAATCATTTAAGGATAATATGGATTGTGAAAATTTTAAGGAAGGAGTCTTAATTAAGATGTTTTGATGTTTTTTATTATATTTCTCCATGAAAATGAGTCACATGATGTTTTCTGTGAACTATTTTAATTTTTAAAAGAAAACATTGATATTTAAGGTAATGATGAATCTTACCCAGTGAGTGACCATGGCTAATATATTTTGTGGAATAAAATTTTGTAGATGACTTTAAAGTCACACTTCATCAAAGAAAACCAATGATTTTTTAGTCTTTATCTTTTAATTTTATATTTTCTTAAATGCTTCTTTATCGGTTGTGTTCTAACTAGTATTGGTGAAAAATTATTATTGATATTTTTATTAAAATATTTTTTTATTTTTCCTAATTTCATTTTTTTCAAATGTGGTTGAGTTTATTTACCATGAGGTGCAGATGGTGTGAAGTGGGTGGAGTAACCATGAGATGTAAGAACTATTTTGTGTGATTTCTCTTATTAGTGGAAGAGTTTGCTTGAAATTCAATTCTATAAAGAGGCTACTAGTTTATTAACACGGGATAATTATTACCTCTACACAAACTCCAGTCCATTTCTATTTTTTCATTAAATTCTAAATTCTCTGGGAAATCTGTTCATCTTGTATGATATTCAAATTTTGAACTATATAAATTTTTCATTAAATTAAAGGGATGGTACAATTTCTCTATTATACATTTAAAATGTATTCTATATATATGGGGAGTAACTATTTAATAATTTTTAATATGTTCTACTATTTCTACTGGTTTCATTTAATTCACAATTTTAATTTTTTTTACTGAATTTTTATCTTGAATGATACCTTTCATGATGCTCAATGTGAAATTTCATGTTAAATTATAGTTCCACTTTCAAAATTATTCAAAAAATCATCTATTTCATGAAACCATTTGGAGAAAAATATTCTTCTCTTGATTTTTTGTTAGTAACACCATAGGTAATTTGTACATTTATGGTTTGTTTTTTGTGTGGAAAAAATTTTAAACATTCCTATAGCCCCTAAAAGATGAATTCTTATATTCCTAGTTTATAAATATATTTCAAAAATTTTATGTATTTCTCCCACATTCATATTCCACAATGGGAACATTATTTAGTTTTATGTATATGGAAGGTATCTTAATTAACTAAATTATTCTTCATTTTACCTCTAAAAAACTATTAATTTGTTTCACCTTGTCTGATGGTTAAGATTAATTTTCAAATTCCTATAAATAGACATTATACTTACTCTGATCAAAATTTATTAAAAAATATTAAAAAATTATAATACAAAAAATAAAAAAAATAAAAACAAATGATTTTTTCCTCTCTAGCTGATAATTTCACTCTTATTTGAGGGGTTTCAAAGAGTTTATAATTGATGGAAGGACATGATTGTTTGTTTCTTGTGCCACAATATATTTGTGGAAGTACACTTCAAGAACTTGTAAAGGGAGCATAGTGAAAGATATCTTTTTGGAATTTTTATATTCACTTGGGAAAACTGGACATTTGAACATAAACCTAAGGGAGATTCAAGCAAACACTTTAGGGAGACAACTCAAATGCTAATCATGCAAGTCCTTTGAATATAGAGTAAAATATGAAAATATGATCCCATGGTGAGTCTATGAGACAAAGAAACATGGTATGCTTATGTATTTATATTATATTCATTTTAAAATTCAATATGTTCTTTGCACAGTTCTCTATATAATAAATGTGGCTAGAAAAAATTAAAATAAAGGGCCCTATAAAAAATGGGCTCATTTAGGTGAGGGTAATTTTGAACATGAATGAAGATGGGTAAAATTGACTTATTTAATTATCGTATTATTTGAATCAATAAAGTGATGGAAAAATGGTCTTCAATTTAAGGAACCTAGTGGAGAGTGATTAATTTTGGGATCTCTTTTTAAAATTTGACTTCCACTTTTATATATCCTCTTTCACTACTATAACTGGAACACAATTTGAATTGAAATAAAAAAGTTTTTTACATTCACATAGGAGGCATGTTTTTTCAAACACTGGATGGAATTATGATATCCTTTGATTTTGGATTCTTTTGGAACCTACGATGGATTGTCTATTTAAATAATTAAAATTCATTGAATTACCTAGGAGTTAAATTAATTAACTGTATTGGATGTTGATTTGTCCTTTATTCATTAATATTTTCCACTTAATTTTTTATATTTAATTGTTTTATTAATTTCAAAATAATGTATTGTGTTGAAATAATTTTCAATTTTTTTCAATTTTTATTAAATTATTTAAATTATGATTTTTTGTTAAATTATTATTTTTATTGTTTATTTTAGTTATTTTTAATAATTAAATGTAAAATAATTAATTTCTCTTTTTACCTCTATTTTGTATTATTGTGTACTTAATTAAATTTTAAATATAATTTTTTATTTCAATTATTCTAGTTATTTCAATATTTCATTTTTTATTTTATTTTTCAAAATAATAATTTCGATTTTTTAAGTAAGTGTCTAATTTCAATATTTTATTATATTTCCAATTAATATATCATAATTTTTTTAATTATTTTTTTTAGTGAACTAATTTATTTAATTTCACTATTTTTGCAATTTATTTGTTTTGTTATGTTTTTGTTATTTTAAATTAATTCAATATTTTAATTTGGATGTTTATAATTAAAAAATGTTTCTATTAATTTTATTTTTTTTGTTTACATTTCGTTTTACTTTTTTTAATATTTTATTATGTTTATATTTTTTTTATCGGGCTTCTATCGTGCCCTCTTCTACAACCAAAATAGGTAATATTTAGTAGACATTGTCTCCACTTCCACCAACAGCATCTCTAAGAAGATTAATCTATCATTCCACCCATTATCCACTAACATCCATATCCACCTTACCATTGACACCCCTACTACTGATAGATATTTCATCTAACATTCTCCCACTACTACTACCACTACCACACATCCACTCAAATCCTGTCTACAGCCAGCCTCAACTACTCCCAACCACTTCCAAAACTCCCCACCTATAGCATACGTTTACCATTCATTCATTAGAACACATAGGTGAAAAGACAATCAAGGTGAGCACACATAGAGTACAATAATTTAGATTATATTTATTTTATATCCAAGATTCGTTCATTGATTATTTTTATGCATTTAATTTTGAACATGTGTAGCTAAATTTCCTAGGAGAATCATATTTTTATGTTCTGAAATTCTTAATACATTTTCAAAACTTCCAAAACATTATCAATGCCTTTTATTATAATATATCTAATATATATTCTTTTTGAGTAAATTTTGTTTCTCTATTCTACATGCTGATAGGTGGTGATATTGAATTATTTACAAATGATTTTAACTAGAGTACTGAAAACAATAATGGTTAATGATCTCTTTTCTTATAAGAATCATTTAAATTCCTATGTAATGATTGACAGATCATTTCTAAGTAAATATTGATGATCATTATTGATCCATAGAAGGGACAACTTCGTGGATCATCACAATTTTTCATAGCACTAATACATTTTTGTTTAACTAGAGTAGGAATAGAATATATCTTAATTAATTCATAATTTTATAATCTCACTTATCTGATACACTTGTTGTCTATACTCTATGATTATCATTCTCATTTCACACATTCCATTTCTCACTAAACTTTCTCCCACTACATTCCATTTTTATTGTTTCCTTTATTTTTTATGTTTGTTTTTAGTCTTGTTTTGGTCACTCACTCACACCATTTATTCTTCCTTATAGAATCGAAAACCCACTCACCATTATAATAATAGCATGTATATTTTTATAATTATTAAATTTGAACTAGTTTAATGACCTCACTTTAATATGAGTAGATGATCCCATAGTCATTATCTAATTTTTTTAAATATTCTTTATAGAATAATTTCAAATTTTATCAAATAAAGGATTTCTTAAAGTGATAAATTTTTTAGTTATTTTTTACTTAAAATCTAATCACTTAAAATAATATATCAATTTAATCATCTGTTACACATTTTTAGATATGACACATTCATTATTACATAACATGACTGATTTTTGATTCCTACTTATATAACTTCATCCAAATAATTATACATATTTTTTCAACCCTTATGAAACCTTTAGAAATTCATGTAAGCACTTATTAAACCTTTATAAATTCATATCAATAATTTTGAAAACAATAGAACATTAAATTGACAATTTTTCTTCTTCTAGATTACTATTATGCATGCTTTGAATCTCTTAATTCAATGCTTTTAGAAATCAAGATAAATATTGCACTATACCCTAAGAGTTTTTAATACATTGGTCAACACATAAAACATTTTCATTTTTTGTTTACCCTTATGTAATATATATTCATATAATCAACTTTTTGAGCCGAAATAAAGATTTTTTGGTATTTGTTTCACTAAATAAAACTCTAAGATTAATGTTAATATGTCATGAAGTGGAATTTGTTTTAAAAATATTTTAGTTTCTGAACTTATTGAAAAAATGTGAAGGGTTAATCCTCAAAAAATGTTTTTACTACTAGGATTGAATTCATAGAGAGATATAAGTTAATGGATAATTGTACTAATATTTTTTATAATGGATTTTAATAATTTGAAAAAAATTGACATATTGTATGCTAGCTCATCCAGACAAGAAATCTTGAAAATATTAGTAGAAGACCAAGCTTATATCCAAAATAAATGGTATAATGGAAAATAATGTGAAGATAATTTTGTTGGGTTGGAATAGTTATGAGATCATAGGTTGGTGAATTGTTCTTATCAAACACATGTTTATGTAAGAACAATGGGCCAAATAGGAAACCATATCCCTTCATAGATCATCAATGTGTTTATGGAACATGTATGATAATAAAAGAGAACTTTCCCATATAAAACTAAAATATCATATAACTAATGAGTTCCCACTATTCATCCATCTAAAAAATTGACACACAAAAAATGTAAATCAAAATGACACTAATTCCTATTTTTATCCTCCTAGGGAACCATCATCAATAACTCATAAAGAAGAATCTAATATTTCAATTAACAGATAGATTACTAGGAGTAATCAAAAATCATTTTCCATATCTAAGATTCATGATCTAATATTTCAAAGTTGTGCAATGGTTTCACTATGTTTGTAAAAGCTATATATATGTCACTAATTATCTAGGAAAGTGTTAAATTGATGTATGTATAAAGGTAATCTCCAATTGTGTAAACTTCATCACCATAAGACCATGTATTGAGTAAAGGAAACGTGATCCATTCGTAATGTTCATCATCATATGGGTTACCATATGGGTAAAACATAATCATCTAAAGGTCATTAGAGCTTTGTATGGGTCATGTGTTTATGAATATTTTTAGAAATAATAAATTTATATATAATTTAAAAAAAAGTGAAATAAACAAGAATATACTTTTATAATCCTTATTGTAATAATTCCATGATGATATTATGGTATTGTTAGGATTCAATCAAAGGTATTTATAAAAAATTAATAGATATATAATATATATCTACAAGAGATGATATAGTATAATTCTGTGTGAAAATTCCAATGGAGATGAGACAACACCATGGATAAGTTCACGGTCACTGGAAAATAAGAACAAGATATAGACCTTGCTTTAGTGGTCAACTATTTTTAAGAAAAATATTCCCTGAGAATAAATAAAACTCAACCAAGTAGAGGCCTTTGAAAAATGATTATAGAATTATAACCATATAATAGTGGTGATCATTTTATAATAGAATCTTTTTAGTTGAATTCATAAAGGTATACCATGTTGGGGTTTATTTTTTAATGATCATTTTGAGTTTCCCATAACATTAAATCTAGGAATAGGTCCATCATGGGTACTCCATGTCGTAAGAAATATCATGGATGTATTTGTTCTATGTATATGCATATTCCATGCAATAAGGTTTTTTTGGAGATATTAATGATCTTAAGATATGAAACTTCAGAGATATTAAATGAAAAAACTTTCAATATTAAAGTCAACAGATTCTGTCTTTGGTTTCAAAAATATTGGCTATTTAATAATTATGGAACTTGAAAGTTTTGTTTTTAAATAACTTAAGAGTCCAAGTATATGGATGAGACTTGAAGAGTTTTGGAATATTGAAAATGTCGACAAATCTAATATATAAAAAAATGATAATTATAAAATATTTAATAAATTAGAATTATAGAGACTAATCAATCCTGCAAGTATTACAGACCTATAAATTTATTTATTGTATAAGTGATCAAAGTGGAGTTTATGGAGACAATATTTTTTCCTATTGAAGAGATTAATTCTCAAAGGAAAATAAGGACATATAGATCCAACTTTGTATTCAAATTTCCTTCTTTTTAATTTTATGGAAGAAAGAGGCAATCTAATACAGGATGAATAATTTTTCTGTTGAACATTCATAAAGAAGTCGAATTGAAGGATAGTAAAACCCCTTTCAATGTATATCATATTCACATTAAGAAAATAATAAATATATGTTACATCCTTTAAGATGTATACGTTTAAGAAAGTGTGAGTTAGGATTTTATTCAAAAGAATAAATAAAAACATGAGAAAGATAAGGATCTATAATAAATAAATCGATTGTATAATTTTGAGGAAAATTGAAAAAACCTAATTGATTACTTTAACTGTGTAAGAAGGTCATTCAAAATTTCTAGGAATATGATTTTCATTATTTATTTACTTTATAATGAGTAGGCCAGATCGAGTATTCTATTGAGGTAACATAAAAACAATTTATCACTTGTATTATACTTGGTCGGTTCCAAGATAATATAATCACTTCCACACCATTACCTTTGATTATTTCGATAATAATAAGTATGTTGTGTAGATGGAATAATAAACACGATAAACTAGGTAAATATTCATCATTTGGGAGGTTAAACTTATCAAAAAATTACTGTGTCCTCTTTTTCAGCTCTTCTATTTCATATCTAATTGAATATCAAGCAAAGGATACATAAATAGAATGATATATCTATTCATTGAGAAAGTGTAGTGGTAGAAAATTATAAAATAAATATATTAATAAATATATATTAACACTGAATCACTCTATCTTAGGGTTTTACATGTCCCTATGTGATCGTACCGTTTAATGTCAGTACAGGTCACGCCTTTATGGGATTCTTAAATTTGATGTATTTTTAATTGATATTATCTATTAAAAGTATATATAATGTATAGATTTTAATATGGTAGTGAATTTATAGTCAAATAAACTAAATAGGAGATGTATTCTAATACACTAAAGGGAAATAATAAAAAAGGATGAATAAAATTAAGAAAGGACTCATATAAGGAAGAATATAACAAAGACTCTCTACTAAATGAAGGTATAGGGGAAGAAAATTCAGTCACCCAATGAAAAAATTCTAATAAAGAAAAATAAGGCATTGGATATGAAAATATGGGAGTTCAATACAATATAATGGAAATGAACAATAGTCTTACCCCATGTGTTCACCATTACTACATAAAAAAAATGTAACAGAATTTCCTTTTCAAAACAATCATTTAGTTGAACCAAGTAATTGTGCTGAAGATCATAAATTTTAAGAAACATTTGATGATTTATATATTAGTTCATATTCCCATTTTATCAATACCCAACAAAAATTCCCCAAATATGTTGTAACATTTATTTATGTATATTTCATAATCATGAAGGAGGAGATCACCTAGTTTGAAGATAAGAAAAAATGTTTAGATGATACTTTTTAATGAAGGGATCTAATTTCTTTAAATTTATTTATACATGTAGGAGTTGTAAATACCAAGAATGAGGAGATTGCAGAAAGATGATACAATTTTTAGAAATAATGGCTCACTGTAGTTCATTAGGGATAAGAATCTGAGAAAAATATTTGGGTAATGAACCATGAATTTAAAGAATATATTGCTGATAAAAATGATAAACATGAGGTAAATTAAAATATTATTAAAGATATTAACAATCATATTTATGGAGTGATAAAAATTAATGAATATAATCCTATTAAATAAAACAATGAATGTGGATATTGAATGAATATATTGGAGAATTAGAAATATGTTCTCTATTTTAATTTCAAGGAGTTTGATGTTATATTTTAGAATCTTAAAGAAACTCAATATATATCCTCATTGTACATTTAAATAAAAGTTTATTCTTAAGAAAATTATAAGGAGGATTATAATTACAAAATACATATATCCTATGTTGATAATATATTGAGATTAACTAGAGATTAATTATCAATAGCAATAAAAGAAAAGGCTTCATCAGCCTCTAAAGATAATGTTTGTGTTAAATATGTTTATATGTATAGTGTAGCTTTATAATAAACATATCCTAATATATAGATAAATAAAAACCATGTGGAGTCACCACTATGTCCAAAGTTGTTAGAATAAATAATGTTATGATCATTTCCCCAAAATAATCCCACTTGATTAATAAAAGAACACTGAAATAACAAGCAAATAATTTTTTTAAAAAAAATAGACCATCAAACAACATAAAAAGGTTTGTGTACTAATACTTCTATTGTAATACATTTTTATGAAAGGTATATGATTTCTAGAACATTTTTCAACTTATTGAAGAAAATAAGAGACTACATCAATGTAGAGCAGGGATTAAAATAAGAAAAATCATCAAAAAATATGAAAAGGCTATATGTCTCAAACAAATTTATAAATCTATAGAATCTTTCGGGTGTTTAAAATAAATATAATCACATGGTAGAAGAATGATTATATAATCACAAAAAAAAATGATCAAATGATTTTGAATAGAGAAGTCCATAAATGTTAGAGAAATAGAGGGTTTTGGAGAAAGGAAAGTTGGCCTTGGGAAAGAATCCATAGAATGTTTCTAAAGATAATAATCCCATGAAATTTACAAAGAATAGTGGTGAGTTATCCTTGGTAATAATAAAAATGAAAAAATCTATCAAATCCATTCATATGAAGAAAACTATTGACTCTAACCATATGAGGACGAGATATTTATTCTATAGTAGAAGAGGCCACACTATATACCATTCTAAACATGACATGGAAATAAAAACTTATGGAGTCAAGATAACGAAAAAAATAGGAATACCAGTATATAATATAAATAAAAGTAATTAATTGGTGAATATAAAACCTATGATTCCATGTAGATTCTTAGGAAATACAATCATGTTAAAATATAATATCTATTTATCTATCTAACTAATCTTCAATGAGAAAAAAATAGGGAAATAAAAAAATAAATTTTCTAAAAAGAAATAAATTATTCCACATGAATATGAATATAAATATCATGTGGAGTTTTGAAAAAAAATGATTACCCAATACCCCATGATTATATATATGGGAGGTGAAATATCAATTCATAAAATTAAAAGATTTTTTAAAGTCACACTGCCCCAAGAAGAGATCTTGGAAAATATATAAATTACATCAGGTAATGCATGTGTTTTAAAAAGTCACATTCAGAAGGAGATTCAATATAAGGGAAAAATAAAATAATCCATGAACCCAAAACATTGATGAATTCAATAAAAGATAGTATGTAAATAAAAATTAACAAGGAGTAGAAGATGAAACTATTTAGTGGTTGAGATGATATTCTCATCCCTACTACTTATATTATAATGCGAAAACATTCCAAATTATTCTCTAAACATTTTTATTTATTTTTAGGCATTAATTTTTTGCAATTAAATGTGGTATTAGTTCTCAATAGGATAACTGAAGAATGGAAGTGGATGTAATAACTATTCTAGAATTAAATAAATCACTATATAAATATGATTCATTAATTTTTATTTTAAATAACATCTAAATAAATGGACTAGCATGATGAAGTAGAAATGGTGATCATCCATTGAGGGGAATTTATACATGAGAATCTATGAATCATATTTAAATCATATAAATAAGAATTTATAGAACGTGCTTGAAAAGATCATTGAAAAGGGATTCCACAAAAATCTATCATCCTTGGTTTCTCAAGATCCAAAAATTATATTATAGGGGATAAAGTAATTTCATCAATATAATTAAGATAAATAATTTGAAGTGATATCATGGCGGATTAATAAAACAATCATCATTTACAAGAAATATTTTATTCTTATGCTATTTATCAAATCAAGCATCATCTAGGGACTAGGGAAAGTGCTATGAGATGGTGGGATATATGGCCACAAGTGCACCACCATGTTTGATAGTGTATTCCAACTAGTAGTGAGGTTCTAAGGTAGTATGGTGGGATATATGTCCACAAGTACACAAATATGTATTAAAAAATTAAGCATAATCTATTGGGTTCTTTCCTTAGTCCCTATAAGCATCCACATAGTATGTATAAATACCATCGGTAGCTCGTATAGGGTGTGAGACAAACGGAGTATCCCACCACTGATGGTGTAGATAAATATACAGTGAGTTCATTTAGTATAAGGAATATTTAGCTAATTTGGTAATAAGTAATAAAACATGTAAAGGGTCAGATCTAGTTCCAAAAGGATACCAGGTTGACTCTATCTACTTCGGCTAGTGCTGGATAATTTCTATACAAGTAACCATATATTAACAAATATATAGTTTGTATAGGTCGTCAAATCTACCATCATATATATGGACAACATTAATATACTATAATTGAGGTGTATCTTTGGTTTCTATAAGTAGTATCATTATTATAACATGTTTCATGGGATTCCATTCTCGGTATCACAAGTGTGAGGTAGGCCATGCCCAATTTCCTAATAGTAGGGTTCCCAAGATATAATCATAATATTAAGGTTCTTCATTTCCATATATCATAATAAAAAGGTTCACCGTGCCTTGTATCATTGAGAGGACCAGTTTGGGATATAAAAAACACTGAGTGGGGGGGTGAATTAGTGTTGGGGAATTTTTAAAAAAATTACAACTTTTCATCCCTGTACCTCTTGACCTGTTAGGATCTTGATTATATTATTCTATATTCCATATACCATGCAATAATATAAATAAATAAAAATATACACCTGATATTTTTACATGGTTCACTACTCAATAAGAGAACCTAAATCCTTTCCATTCATGGTAATGAGCAGTGAATGGATTATCCACAAAAATGTGATTTTTTGTTACAGTGGATTGACTAAGAAAACAATTATCTAGTCAGTGTGAGTCCCTACACATTAGAGGGGGTGGGAAACAATATTATTCCCTATAATAGTGATAGCCTATTCAAACTTTCATCTTCCTTGCAGGTTCTTTATACTATCTATGGAGACAGTCTTCTTCCTTCTTCAAATGGAGGGTTCTTCTGATGATCTACATCAGTGCTCTTCACTTGATTACTTTCAAAGAAGTATGCAATCAATTCTTCTCTTCTTCTATCTCTTCTTGTCGAGTGCAAAACCAACTGAACTACCTCTTCTTTAGTTCAATAACTAAAGGAACTATTCTTCTTTTTTCTTAGCTTTAATCACACACAACTATGTGAATTTTCACCCAATGCATATCGACTCACTTGGAATTATCTGAATTAAGTCTTTTCTCTCTTGTCTATGAATTCATGTGATCATCAATATGGTATTTATATTGAACCTTTCTCTCATTTCCCTCTTCTTATTCTTTAGACATATGCACACAGTATTTTGGTTCGTTATATAAGTGACTTCATGTGTGCATGTTCATGCATACTAGCATGAACTCTCCTCCTCTTCTTGTGTGAATGTTTAAAACCAAACGGGTGAAGTTTCATTAAACACACACACAGACGTTGTCTCTACTCCTTTTCTTCTCTTTTTCTCTTGCACTTAGATAGGGTGTTTTTTTAGGTTTATATGTGTCATTTATCAAACCCAAATGGGTGAACCCCTGTTATAGTGCAAACTCCTTCTTTAAACACTCAAACAAAACCACGGGCTTCTTCAAACAAAACTCTTGTGTGCATGCATGTGTGTCGGCCTTCTCTTGCAGTCACCTTCTTCACAAAAAATACAATATCCTACTAATAGAAGGGTATAATCACGAAAACCTATGTAAGTTCCTTCTTTTCCCTATGAAACCAGGGTGTCCACAAGTTACGTTCTTCACAAAAGTATGTGTAGTTCTCCTTTGTACATGAGGTTCACAGATTTACATCTTCGCAATGCTCAGTGAGATAAGGTGGCTTAATCACTGGCTCACAATGGAACTTCCTTCACAAAGCACAATGAGGGTTTTGGAAAACCAATCATGTTTTCATGGGTGTCGGTACTTCGTAAATTGGACTGAGAGTGAAAATTACTTATCAATCACTAATAAGAACTCTACTTCACAGAGCAGAAGGATCACAGGACTTCTGGTCACTCATCAATAAATGGTGCACATGGAGATGGTCTGTTTTTAGAAAACAGGAGATCTTTGGTCTGTGGGAGAATTATCTCTTCTCATCATGGTATCCTCATGTTATAGGTAAGGGGATCACCTCTTCAACATCCAAAATCTATGTGATAAGATTCAGGTATTGCGTTTTGAATGCTCAGGATTTCTGGGTATTTGAAATTCCTCAAACTAGCAAGAGAAGATAGGCCATGATCCTCAGTTTTTTTCCTTTTCAATGTGGGCTCTTGTATTCATGCATGGAGTCAAGATCACATGCACTATGCTTGTGCATGAATCTTATGAATGAATCTCACATGGATCCTTGTGGCCATAGAAAATGTGTTTTCCTCAAACAAAGATTCTTCCCTTTGTTTTACGCATGCATGATCATCATATGATGAATGCATGGATTTGGTGCACTCCAACAAAGCATACAGTCTCAAAATGGTAAGGCAAGATAGCTTGAGTACTAATCTTCAATGTCCCTAGTGATAATGCAGTGGAGGTGTTGACAAATGGTGAAGGAGGGCGACAACATGGCTGGTTCAAAGAAGCGGGGGAAATGTGACGGTGTACATTCCTATTCATGCGGCGCGAGATGATTGAAAATCATGATTCAATCCAGAGTTTTAAAACATATGTCGCATTGATCGAAAGTTGAGAAATACGTGGGTTGACATGAGAATCTGAGATCTCTAGGTTCATCAAAAATATTATCCTACTTTGAAATGGAGATGCGGGGAGGTCACAGTTTATCAATCAATCCATCTCTGCATCTGTTCAAAATTATATCTCCCCCTCCCCAGTACCGCCCCATATCGGTTCTCTGTGGGCACGCTCTGTGCCCACCCTAGGCCTACTTTTGGGCATGGTATGTTCCAATGTTATTCCCTCATGCCTATGTTCCACCCTGCAAGGTACCGCACACTCAGTGATCTCTCTCTGCGGGCGCGCTCTGTGCCCACTACCGCTCTTGGGCCTAGCCTCATCCTAGCTTCGCCATAGGCATGGTTGACCCCTAGTGGTCCCTCATAAGCCTTGGGCTAAACTTTGGCTAGATAGCTAGATAAAGATTGGGCCCAAATTTTGGTTATCCAAAAATAAACCTTCTAAGTGGAATGCAAGGCCATATTAAAATATGTGCATGTTCACCTCTATGTTTGATCCCCTTCTTCATTAAATGTCAATCCCATGAATTCCCTTATTTTCTTTTTTCATGAAGACTCTTATAATCTTCAAGAATCCTTCCCCATATATTTTGGGAATTTGACTTCCAAAGAGAACATAATTCATCCTTAAAAGGATGATACATCACTGTTGTAAACCATGTATCATTTTTTATAGAAGTTCATTGAGATTAAAGATGTTTGCATCAATTTTCTGATTTGAATTCTCTGTCAACTTTGGAGTTCTTATTCATCAACGTCATTTTTATTTTCATTGAAAAATATTGACAAAAAATACAACATAATAAACAATGTGGTCCCAAAAATCTCCCCATGTGTATTTTGTTGTCAATGCCATAAAATAATCCTGAAATAAATATGTCAATGTGATAATGAGAATCTTCCCTCCCCCCCTTACTTCTTTCTCTCAAAGACATTCATTTCACTTATATTCCCCTTATTGACAAGAAATAAAAATTTCATGGTAGAGAGGGTATCAATCCATACTTAATCAATGTGATTTCAATCAATTCACTCAAATTCTTCTTGACCAAGGCTCAGTGTAGAAAATAATAGGATTTCATTTTGACAAAAAAGTTTTCCATCATCAACTGCATAATGATACCTTATGAGATAAGAACTTAAACAATTGTCTTTAAGGTATATCCACTTTAATTCTAGTCCTATGGTAACAAATGGGATATAAGATAATCAACCTCAAACTCTTTCACTCACTTCAACCAAAGGATCAAAAACATCCACGTGCAACTCGCTGGATAAGTGGCCTTAGGGAACATTCAATATTCTTATGTCATTGATTAAATTTATTACTCCCCCTTTGTAGAATGATATTTATTTTGAGTAACTTAGGATGAGAGATTAAGAAATAACATACCATTTCTAATGACATTATCTTCATACAGTCTTTAGAGAGATAGAATTTTATACCAACGGATGTTGATACTGATTCAGATTTTCACTTTGGCAGCTTCTTCATGTGTATCCCCCTCAAGGGAACACTTTTCTTCATTGAATATTTGGTTCTCCCCCTGATGTCTTTCTTCACCATCAATTATCTGTATGATAAGAACAAATACAATACAAAAATATTTATGGAATAAGTTGGATCTTCCTTGCTTTATCAATGTGAACAACAAGGTTGAGATGACCTTCTCAACCTAGATGCTCAATTCTTCAAACATTCACAACTAATATTTAATGCAGACTATGATTGTGTGGATCTCAATATTTCTTCCATATATCTGTGTGTGAGTGTTCTTTATTCAAGTGCTTTCAAAGAACTAGAATCTCCTGGTTAAACTTTCTCTTCTTGAGGAACTCTTGTGGGGCTGCAGAAAATTCAAAGCATCTTATATTAGTGTGACCAGCCTTGTTACACCTCACACATATAACTTCTTTGTATTCATGTAGAATCTCCTTTTTGTTTTATGCACTAGACATAGTGTGTGAATCTTAAATTTCCCACATTATTTCCAAATCATTTGACCAAACCACTAAAATATCATTAGGGCTTAAGACATCAAGATTATATCTTCTACATGGATTCTTCTAAGTGTCATCCTTCTTAGTAGTTCTTTTGGATGTACCATCCTTTACCTTATTGGATTTATAATCTAAGGAATTATATTCTTTGGGAACCTATTGAAATGAACATGCAACATTCATGTGAACACTCCTATTGAATACATCAAATATGTTATCTAATATTCCAAATCTATCTGCAGTATAAAGATGCTTTTAGATCTGTAGATGTTGCTTCTTCTTCTCTGTATTTCTCGCCCATGATGTAGGATTTCTCTGTTCTTTTTCATTTAAGGGATTTTACTAACAATAAAATGCACAATTCCCAAATCTATTACAGCACCCACATTGATTAAAAAACCTTTACTTCATGACATCTTCTTTATAAGGTTACTGATTATTCTACTTTATATTTTTTCATTCTATGGGGAAAACTTTTTCACACTATTTATCCTATTAGCCCTAGCCATAGTGGTAGGTTTCTTCTCACTTTTCATCTTCTTTACTTATTTAGAATTTTTCTTCTAACCCGCAATTTTTTTAGAAGCAATTTTAGAAATATTAGTACAAGTTGGTATGTTTGGTACCTTTACTTTCTCAAAATCTTGTGATGGATTAGTGAGTGAAACCATGATCTTCTAATCAAATTTTGGAGGTATTTTTATATTAGAATCCTCCAGTGAGAATATAGTACTAAAAGAAATTGTTTCCTTTTTTTTGGAGAGTCAATATCTATCTTCTCAATATTGGTCAACTCAGCTTCAAATTCTAGACATCTCATATTGAGGATGACTTCTTGATCTTAAATAATAGTCATTTTATCTTCAAAATCCTTATTTAATATTTTAACTTCATCTTCATATAGCTTCACATTGTTTTGTAACAATGAGTCATGTTATTTGATCTTCTTGGAGTCTTATTCTAAATATAACTCCTTGACTTCATTTCTCTTTTTCAGATCATCTTAATATTCATGGATCTTCTCTTCTAGTGTCTTATTAACTCCCTCTTTTTCTTCAACATCATTGAGCCACTTTGATGAACTTACTTCAAATCCTCTCATTGTTCCTTCAAAGGATCCAATCTGCCTGGAGATCATTAAACATTAAGCAATTTTTTCTTGTAATCCTTCCTCCAAAACATTAGTTTCTTCTTCTAGCTATTTGATATTTTCATGAATACATTGAAATAATCCTCACAATAGGGATGAAATTTTTTCAGGAAAACCTTGAAGAATAATTTTTAATCTATCAACTAATATTTCAAGAGATGTTGCAGATTAATCATCCCCACTTGTGCTAGAATTTTCATCATGAGAATAATTTCCAAATTTACTAACACATACTTCTTGATCAGTTAAGTTAGGAATATTTTCCATCTTATTGGGGGAGACTTGATCAACATTATAATTACTTTCAATGTATGGTGTTTCATCAATGTCATCCATATATAGAGAACTAATGAATTCATATTCTTTAAATAAGAGGGAATTCTTCTTTATCTTTCCCTTAACTTTCTTCTTCATGTTGATCATGGTCTTTGTAGATATATTCTTCAACTCAGAGACAACTTAATATTCACTAAAAAGGAACTTCATTGATAATACATAAAACAAACAAAAGTATTCAAAAGAGAATAACTTCACTGTCGAGAATCCAACAGAGGTGAACCTATGGAATTGTTACCATTTGAGAGGACCATTTTGGGATATACCTAACACTGAGAGGAGGTGAATTAGTGTTTGGTACTTTCTAAACCAATTACAAATTTTTATCCATGTACCTCTAGTCCTATTAGGATCATTATTCTCTTATTCTCTATTCAATGTAGCATGCAAGAATAGAAAGTAGTAAAAATATGCACACAATATTTTTACAAGGATCACTACTCAATAAGAAAAACTACATCCTTTCCATGCATGGGAATGACCAGTGCATGGATTCCCTACTATAATGTGATATGTTGTTACAGTGGATCAACTATGAAAACAATTATATAGTAACTGTGAGTCCCTACACTTTAGAGGGGGTGGGAAATAATCCTCTTCCCTGGACTGCTGATAGCCTAGTCCAACTTGAATCTTCCTTGATAGTTCTATATATTGAATATGGAGAGTATTCTTCCTTCTTTAAAAGGATATATCTCCTCTTGATCTACTTCAATTATCATCACTTCATTACTTATGAAGCGGTATGCAAGAAATTATTCTCTTCTTCTCTCTCTTCTTCTTGAGTGAAAAACCAACTGCACAACCTCTTCTTCAGTAAGATCACTAAATGCACACTTCTTCTTCTTTGATGATTTGAATAACATAAAACTATACGAATGTTCATCTAATATGAACTAGATCCCTGGGAATCATATGAATTAAGTCATCTATCTCTTGTTCATTAATGCATGTGATCACGCATATGGTATTTTGATTTAACCTTTATTCACTTTACTTATTATTTTTTACACATATGATAACACTGTTTTGGTTCTCTATTTAAGTGAATTTTGGTGGGAATGTATATTCATGCTAGCATGCACTCTCATATTCTTATTCTTGTGTGAATCTTTAAAATTGTATGGGTGATGTTCCTTTAAGCACATACACAAAAATGGTCTCTTATCCTTTTCATCTCTTATTCTCTTACACTTAGTTAAGGTGTTTCTTTAGGATTATATGTGTGATTTATCAAACCCGAATGGGTGAACCCTTTGTATCATTTGAACTCCTTCTTAAAAAACTCAAACATAGCATTGTTCTTCTTCAAAACCAAACTCATGCATTCTTGCATGTGCACTGTCCTTATCTTGTAGTCACCTTCTTTACCAAATCACAAACCCTAATAATAGTAGGGTATAAAAATGAAAACCTGAGGAAGTTCCTTCTTCTCCCTATGAAACCAGGATGGCCACGGGTCACGTTAATCATGCAAGGATGCATGGTTATTATTTTTTCATGAAGTGCACGGATTTTCATCTTCGTAAAGCTTAGTGAGAGATAGAGGCCCAATAAGTGTCTCACAATGGAGAAGCCTTCAAAAAGAAAAATGAGGATTTTCGAAAACCAATTGTGTGTTCCGAGGCATCGGTACTTCACGAAGTGGATTGAGAATGAAGAAAACTTATCAACCAATCAAGGGAACTCTACATCACATAGGATAAGGTTATGGGACTCCTGGTTTCTCTTCACAAAATGGTGAATAGGGAGATGCTCTATATTTTGAAAAAATGATCTCTTGGGTATATGGGAGAAGCAACTCTTCTCAACTCAATCTCCTCCTTTTATAGGCAAGGGGAGAACCTCTTCCCAATCCATAATCTTTGTGAGAAGCTATAGGGATCATGGTTTGAAATCTTGGGATTTCTGAGGTTTTGAAATTCTTGAAACCCACAGGTGAAGATATTATATTAACCTTGGGTAGTTTCATTTTAAACACGGGAACCTATCTTTGTGCATGGGGTCAAGATTGCATTCATGATTCTCATTCATGAATCTCCCACATATCCTCATGGCCATGGAAACTACGTTTTCCTCGGTCGAAGCTTCTTCTCTACGTTTTATGCATGCATGATCATCATACGATGAATTCATGGATTTGGTGCAGTCTAATGTTGATTACGGTGTCACAATTGTAATGAAAGAGAGCTAGGGAAAAAAAATCTTCAACATATTTGGTGATATGGTAGTCGAGGCATTGAGCAGTAGAAAAGGATGACGATGACGAGGCTAGTTCAAAGCTGTGGGGGGGAATCAGACAACCTAGGTTCATAATCATACAGCGTGATTTGGTGGATGGTCACAATTCAATCTAGAGTTTTAAAACATATTCTGTGGTGATCGAATAGTCAAGGTAGATGTGGGGTGATATTAGTGGAAGAGATCTCTCAGTTCATTAAAAACATTTTCCCACATCAAAATGGATACACAGGGAGTCCGTGGTTTACAAATTAATCTATTTCATCATTGGTTCAGAATTCTCTTTCCCACTCCCCAGTACTTCCGCGTACCGATTCTCTGTGTGCATTCTCTGTTCCCACCCAATGCCTCCTTGCGGGTGTGCTCTGTGCACATGTTATGCACTCATGCCACTGTTCCATCCTACATGGTGGTGTGCGCTCTGCGAGAATGATTAGTTCCCACTACCTCTCCCAGACCTAGCCTCGGACTGGCTTCCCCATGGGTTTGGTTAAACCCTGGTGTCCCCACATAAGCCTTGGGTTGAAAGCTGGCTCGCTATATAGCTCAAGAGTTGGACCAAATTTTTGTAATCCAAAAATAAACCTTCTAAGTTAAATTCTTGGCCATATTAAAATATGTGCATATCCACCTCTATGTTTGATCCCCTTATTCATAAAATGTCAATCTCATTCATTCCCTTATTTTCTTTTTTCATGATCACTATTAGAATCTTCCAGACTCCTTCACCATTTATTTTTGGAATTCGACTTCCTAAGAGAACATAAATCATCTGTAAAAGGATGATAAATCAATTTTGTCAACCATGTATCATTTTTTATAAAATTTCATTGATCTTAAAGAACAGTTCATCAATCTTCTTATTTGAATTATCCATCGACATTGGACTTCTTCTTCATCTCCTTCATTTTGATCTTCATTGAAAACTATTAACAAAAAATACAACTTTATAAACAATGTGGTCCCAAAAATCATATCAATAAGGACCCCATTTTCTAATCATAACAATAGGGTCACCATTATTGTCTCATAACAATAGGGTCTCCATTCCCGAATCAAAATGTTTGGGATGTCAGGCCCAATTCATATATATGGTCTTTCTAGTCAAGTTTCACATTCCATAAGGGTCTCCATTACAACTTATAATAATTAATAAGGGTCATAATTCACATATTATAATATTGGTAGGGGATGGTTTTCTCATATATAAATCATAAGTAATCAATAGTAATTAATAATAGCTTATGGGTAGTTCATTTGTTCATTATCATTCATTCTTAATAAGGGAATAACCATTGTTCTATTTAAGAAAGTGACTTGGTCATATGATTCACCACTATTAAATTCATTAAAGTAATAAAAACTATGAGTCATTCCAAAACCATATAAAACACGGTTAGGAATTTTAGACATTTATAATAACAAAGGAAATTCTATTGGTACAACTCAAGAGGTGGAAATAATTGAACGGTACCTAAGTGAATCATGAGGTCAACTGAAGAAAAATTCATGTAAGGGGAAAATGGTGAAACCATCCTATGGAACGCAATTAATATTATAAAAAATCTCAAATTTAATGGATATGTACTAGATCACCAACCTTATGCATGTGTAGGATCACTCATCTAGTATCAGTCTTTGATATGGTCTAGATGGGAAGAAAACTTAAAAATAGACGAGCACCCTAAAAATTGGGCATATAATCATGTACCTAAATACATATATTGAGAGTAATAAAATGACTAAAGGCATACTATGAATACAAAAATCACTAGAATGCATCCAATGAGACAAAAAAATTTTGAATCAGAGTCTGGACAAATGAATTATCCACTATCCTAGATTGAGAGGAGGAGCTCAAATAAGAGAAACGTTGTGGGTTATCGACTCGAATAATAAAAGAGGAAATGGGTTTAAACATATAATAATCTAAGTTCATTTTTTTAACATGAACTAATAACTAGTGTTTGGATGGTTTTGATCCATGGTTGGCCAAACCGTGTGCCAACCTTGAACCTAGCACTTCCTTAAGAGGGGATCTAAATGGTCCATGTGCATTGTTTTAGAAACCACGTGTAAACCATGTTATTTTTATCTACTAAAAACTGTATACCCTATATATGGGAATGGTCCATGGGTTTCATGTTTTGGGTAAACCATGAAGCCCACTACTACTCACTGAAATTCCTTCTACAACTTGGATAAACCGTTTTTACTAGGCTACTTGTTTTCTACTAATCATGCGGCCTAGTGATTTCTTCCACTTGTTAGGGTTATAAACACTTAAAAAGCCCCGAATACCCCCATTTCTTCCATAGAATCATTATGAATTATTATTAGTCTAAAACCAATGAATTAAAGTGAAAATCTAGAGATCATTACCTAATAGAAAAAATATTTTCTTAAAATCATCCCCCTTTAATGGAACTCATCTTTGAGTCACCCTTCCAAGTGTGGTAAAATGATTCTTGAGAAAAACTTTGGATGCTAAGAATTTACTTCAACATCCCACACCCTAGTCTCATCGTGTACCTATCCATGAATCTATATCATTTGTACTAATGGGACAGAGTGACCTTGAAGAGTCTTTGGGCCCTAATCAGTGATGTGTACAGGAGACTCCTCAAAAGAAGCATTGGCATCCATCTCAACATCCTTAGGATCAAAATTATGAGAAGGATTAGCATTAAAATTTTGGATCTATGATATATGAAATACATCATGCATGGAATTTTACCTATGGGGTAATATTATCTTATAGGATACTGACTCCACTCTATCATGTTCCAACCCAATAGGTCTTAAGCTGTAACTACCCCAAGCTCACATATAGAGGCCATCAGTGGTGATAAACACAAAAAACATAAATAACATTGGAACCTTTTCATAATGTACCTGAAGTCGCACACATGACCATATCACTATAGAAGTGTAGAGAAATATATATAGAAAAAGATACAATAGTTAGAATATAAATCAAGTATAGAAATCCTCTAGTCTGTACAAGAGTATGATAATGAAAATTGAATGTTAAAGGGAAAAATAAATTCCCAACTACAAAAGTTTCCCAACCTAAAAATACTAGAAAATGAAATTTCCTAGAGATCCCAACTCTTCATATCCATGATCCGACCTCTTTCTATTGTCCAAATTCACCATGTATCTCTATACGTTTATACAGTCATTATCGACCAAACTATCATCTGAATAAGATAAGAAATATTGGGGAAACTCCCATGCAATGGTGAGTATAAACAAACCCAGTTGGACACCCCGAAAGCTGATCATGATGTAAGAAGAGACAAAATAAAAATATATAGTATACACATTTACCTTATGAAAGAGAGTAACAAAATCCCATGACATTGAGACATATATATATATATTCTCAAACCAATGAAACAAAAATAAAAAATAAGAGGGATCTCCATCTCATTCCCCATCCCATGAAATATTGAAAATAGTTCTATAAGTACATCAATGATTATTATAATATCACATTTTATCCCAAAAAAGTAACCATTTCAAAGTCCCATGCCTATCTATTGTGTTTCATAGCTTAGGGGACACAATATCCAAGAAAGGGACCCATGACCTAGTGCGCCATGGGGTTCCACTTAGTGTACGGAGGACCTGCGACCTATCTGATCGTGGGTGAAACATGGTAGTTAGGGGAATTTTTTCCCAATGCCATAAGGGGTACCACATAGTATATAGAGGACCCAAACCCTAATACCATTGGAGTTACCACTCAGTAGATATAGGACCTATTCCCTAATGTCATAGGGGGTACAATACATCAAGGGGTGACCCTCAAAATAAGGTGGACCTACACCATATCAAATATGGGTATAACTCGGTAGATATAGGACTTGTACCAAAATTTCATAGGGGGTACCACTAAACAGATATAGGTCCCTCACCCTAATTCTATGGGGGTTATAACTTAGTGGTTGGTAAAGGACATGTTCCCTAGTCGATTAGGGGGTACCACTTTAATGATCATTCCTTGAAAATTTCGTCATCAATCGCTATCTAAATTAGATTCATTCCTATAACAAATCTTATAAAATATAAATATATACTATAGAGGGCACCGTCATATTCTTCATGGAAAAAAATTTGAGAAAGACTACTCATGGGCTAAAATCTATGTCCAAATTAAGGAGATAAAAGAAGTTGATGTTTCCTCAAAAGGAAAGTAGGGGTACACAATGTGTAAGGGAAGAATCCCCAATTTGAAAATTCCTAACTCTAATTGGATCATTAATAAATGATTAAATCTGTCTCCAACAAATAATAGGGTTAATTGTGTTCAGTTTATTTCTATCTATATAGATATGGAGTCTCCTTATAGTCTGATTCTGATTTTCCAACGAGACGTGGAAGGAAATCCTATCAATTATCGCAGGGTTTACGCGGCTAAAACTAGATAATTTTCATCACTGAAAATTAATAGATGAATTTCTTTATGTCAAAATAATCAATTAATTAATTTAATTAATTATTTAATACACTAAACAAACCGCCAATGGCCATTTTATCTGAACGCCCCACACTGACCTGTTTTAGGCTGTTCTTAGGGTAAATATCACATTTAGGACACAAAAGTGGTCTTAAAATTATGTCTCGAGATTCCATTTAAGATTTATCCCATTTTATTTAAGAAATCATGTGCACAAAATATGAAATATATTTAATATTTTTATAAAATTTATTCTAGGCACACTAATCATCATAATTGCACGTAGTCTCTTCCCCTGAATCTAAAAATATATCAAGAAATATTTAAAAATCTTATAAGGAAAAAATAGGGTCTCTAGAGACTCTATACATAATCTAAAATGGCCTAAAATAATGTAGATAATTCTTCCCTTTCCTCTATATCCATCTATACCCATGTCTAGGTGATACCCTTAGATTACATGATACTAAAAATTAAACTCTAGAGATCATCGACGAAGGTTGATGTGTGATTTTTGTCTAGAATGAGTGATATAAATCCTCTTTTTGATTAGATAAACCTACTATGATGTATCGTGAATGATATGATGACCAATTAACACTTATTATCCAAACTCTAACCATCATAGTGGTGAACGGCATAGATGGTCATATAAGGCCTCATATGGAGAAATCTTAATTGTTGCAGGAAAGATAATATTATAGGAAAACTCAACGAGGGGAATGTGATTATCCCAAGAACTATGAAAATCAAGGAAGAAAGATCAGATTATGTCCTCAAACACATTTATTGTCTATTTCAACTAGCCATCAGTATGAGGGTGAATGAATATTCTCATAAGAACCATCATTGTCAATGATTTCTTTAACCTATTCCAGAACCTCGATGTAAAACAGACATAACTATCTTAAAGAAATGTATGAGGGACCTTTTATAGGTGTATAATCTCACTGAAATATATAATCCCTAGTTAATTAATTGATAAAGTATCCTACATATTAAAGAGGTGGGCTTCCTTCATCAGTCGATCCATGACTACAAAAACCAAACCACTATCTCGAGGTGACCATAGTAATCTAGCTAGAAAATCTATTGTAACATCCTCTCATTTCCATTCAGGGACTGGTAATGGATGTAATAATAAATATGGTCACTTGTTTTCCACCATCACCTACAAATAGGTGGAACACCTTGTAATAAAACCTGCAATCTAATGTTTCATGCAAAGAACCCAATACTGATATCGTATATCATGGTATATCTTTGAGATACCAGGATGCACTAGCCACTGAGAAGCATTTGAATATTGCATCAACTCATATATCATATCTGTAAGAACCCATAAGTTCCCATTTATACATATTGTGTTTTATCTATAAAAAGACCAATCCAGAGGTGGGTGCACACAAAAAATAATCTCTTATATGACCAAGTCGCCATGGCCTTTGAACTGCCTCATCTTCAATCTCTTCAAAATTAAAGAGATTACTAATAGAGATGCAAGTACAGACTTCCCAACATGGTCATAAACATCAATGTGAATCACATAAAACTATTCCATAAGTTGAAACTCACTAATGGCCTCCAATACCATTTATGTATGGATCCTCATACTCATAGCATCAACTACATCATTCCCATTCCCATGAACATAAGCAAGCTCGATCAAACAACTATAGATATTCAACCCACCTTCTCTACCTAAGGTTAATGTCACGCTACATGAAAATATTCTTGATGATTTATTGGCCTGTAAAAACCAAAAAAAATCACTCCCATTGGATAGTGTCTCCTGAAATGAAAATCATGAATGACTACTACATTGTCGATGTTAGGTTTTGTGTAATTAAACTCATGAGGCCTCAAATGTTGAAACCCATACACAAAAACTCAATCTTCATAGTTCAGAACTACTTCTAGAATAATACTTGATTCATCACAATATTCTATATAGATTCTAACCAACTCTAGAATAATCAGAATTAGAACTGAATTAAATCCTCCATTCATCTTCTAAAAGTCTATATCACATGATTCAGAACATATAAACTTCACACCGTTCATATTCAATATCTTAATAGGGTCTTCTAAGCATGATAATACCTATATAAAACACTTTTAATAACTATATATCCCTATGAAACCATGTAAATCAAACTAGTTCTTAGTATGTTCCTTGGTAACTACAGCTCTCACATTATCTAGGTTAACTAATACTCCTTGATCTGAGATAATATGACCCTAGAAGTGAATATTGTCGATCCAAAAGTGTCACTTGGTGAGTATTGAATATAAATGATGCTCTATGGGTGTATTCAAAATGATATTTTTTTGTTTATCATGGTCACTTCAAGTATGAGAATACACCAAAATGTCATCCACAAAAACCACAAAAAAAGGAATCTAGGTAGGGATGGAAAAAATTATCCATCAATTCCATTAAAAAGGAATGCATGTTTGTAAGACCTAATGACATAAAAAAATACTCATATAAACTATATCGACTATAAAAAGCCGTATATTTTGAGTTTGAAGGTATAAATCACACCTGATGATATACTAATCTCAAATCAATCATCAAGAATATCCTCACTCTTATGATCTAGTAGAAGAGATCATTAATTCACGGAAAATGGTACTGATTTTTTATTGAAATTTGATTCAACTTCAAATAATCCACACAAATCCTAAGGGTTACTTTATCCTTTTTTTGTGAAAAGGAATGGTGATCCCCATGGTGATGTAATGGTCTGCATAAAACCATTGTCCTCTAAATCCTTTAGCTTCGTCTTGTGCTCCTGAAACTCAGTGGTATCCATACTGTTAGGAGCAATGGATACCAATATAGCATCATCAACTAGCTTGATATTAAATTCCACCTCTCTCTCATGAGGTTGTTTGTAATATTTTTCAAGGAATACAACCATAAAAGAATCAACTATAGATTGAAAATAAAACTAATTTAAACCCTAATCATCCATGTAGATGCTAGATTTCTGGGTATTCACTCCAACTAGACCAATATGCTCTTGTCCATATCTACCATCCTGGACATCCCACTAATGCTTGTAAATATAACCACTTCCCTATGGTGATATAAAAAATAACCTATGGTGATTTCCATCCACATATTCATAATAGGGGGACAACCATTACATCCCAAGAATGACATAACTTCCCATAATCTTGAGGATGAATATGTACTATAAGAAATAATGGATGCATACCTAAATGGGAATTCATTTCATTGGTGTACACTCTCTAATCGTATACCTAAATTAGTATCAAGTGTCATCACACCACAAGAGTACTCAATATCAATCCTAAGGATTTCCACAAAATCCATAGAGATTAAGTACTATAAATAACTAATTTAAAATAAAGAAAAAACAATTGTAGAGGCGACTAGAATAGTATCTCAAACAATAGAAGGCCCGAAAACTTACTCATATGGTATAGGTTGCACTTTATAAATATGGCATGATCCGTGGCCCTGTGCGGAAACCTTACTAAATTAAGAAGGTATGATTTACTATGACTGTGCATCTCAAGCCTGTATATCTTGTAGATGACCTCTCCCTCAACTTGTACCACTAGTGGTACTCCATATGCCCACCTGGTGAGTTTCTAATTATGATACCTTTGAAGGTGGAGCTGATATGGATCCTCCCACACTATTCACATATGGGAAGGTCCAATAGAAACACTAAAGATACCCTAATATGTATCATCATCAACCCTCAATAGGTTATTTGATATATTAGGGCTTATTATGCCCAAGATTCCCACACTATTAAAAACCAACGCAACTATTAGTGGATTTCACCTAGCTGTCGCTTCTCACACACACAGTCATAAAGCCTTTCTTCTGATCCCTACATGAACCAGTGACATATCTCAGTTCTGAACCACCCTGGCCCACACAATCAAAATCCCTTATGTTCTACTCAGTAATGAGAGCCTGGTTTACTATATTTGACATAATAGTTGAAACCAATATGTTTACTAGAGAATGAATAGAACACCTGATCCCATCCTAAAATTTTCTCTCTTTCTCTGGCACAACAGTAGTATAGATCGATGAATGAGATGATGTTTGTAAAATAATATAAGTTGTCCATATTGTATATTGAACCCTACTTCAAATTCATACACTCCCTATAATGATAATATTATAGGGTTTTAAGGAAGAAATATGCATAGATGTTAGGCTGTGAATCCCTCTAAATAACTTCTTGATACTGACCTAACATGTTTATAATTTATAATCAACATTTGGTGGATCCACCAAATATATTTTTAGAGAGCTTAGATCACTTCTCAAAAGGTGTCTCAAAATGATAGAAGATAACTAATATTATCTCCATCCATAACTCTATAGTCTGGTGGACACAATCCACTAAAAAATAGTTTGATTTTGAAACTAAAACTCATTAATCAACACTCCCATAGATGGGGAGGAGCACAGATCTCCCTGTATAGTCTTCATAATCTATAGAAACTCCCCTCAAAATCATACATCATCACATGAATCAAGGATAAA
Organism: Viscum album; assembly: GCA_963277665.1. NCBI lineage: Eukaryota > Viridiplantae > Streptophyta > Magnoliopsida > Santalales > Viscaceae > Viscum > Viscum album. The sequence continues at coordinate 678,118,706 of OY728123.1, forward strand.
TTTGTGTGCTATAGGAGACACTACTAGAGGTATCACTAGTGAATTAGGTCCCACCACATCTATATTAGGGTCGTCACCACCCTCCTAGAGAATGATTAGAGGACTTCAAGCTGGAATATTTCTAAAATTTTAAAATTCATGAATCGAATAAGATTTATCACAGTAAAGATCACAAAAACATGAATAAGATAGGTACCAACCTTCCTATGTTATATTCATATCCCTTGGGCTGATACTTAGGCCAGGTATGGGTGATATGAACCATTATAAAGGACAGAAGAGACGCTACATACTTACTACTACTAAGGTCGGGTCTGGTTCAATATTTGTGTTAGAATTATATGGTATGGGTATATGAAGTTTTAGTTAAATTTTATAGAGTAAAAAACATTTAAATTTCTATTTGAATCCCTATTTAATGTTTACCATTTAATTTTATATTTCAATTTCATTTAATTTAGTATTCATAAAACAATTCTATTGAAATGAATGAACTATATGAATCACCACTTCTAAATTATATGGTCCCATACACCTTATAAATTGATGTGTGACATCTAATCAATAGTGAAAACTTACTTAAAAAGTCCCTGAATGAAAAGTTAGAAAATTTCATGGACATAACAATAAAGAACCAGAACAAGAATCAAGAAATGAATGCATTAATTTAAAAAAAATCATGGAATAATGAATTATATATAAAAATAATCTAATGTTCCTAAATGATGAATGATCATTCTTCCTTTCTGTATTGATCCAAGGTTAAAATATGATCCAAAATAATGAAAATAAACATCACACATCATGTGTGTCCCCCGATATTGGAATCAGGGAAATTGTAATAAGTATAAACCATAACATAATTTCCAATCCCAGTTAATTTCGGCATTCCCTGTATCTGGGTCAGCTACTCCTAGGAACATCTGGTTAAAAAATTCGGACACATTCATAATCTTTGGTCTAATATTACAGATTAGAAAAAAAAATTGCACTAATACCACTTTGTGACGTCCTGACCTGGTTTCCACAAAATTCTTCCCTAAGCTAGTGGGACACATAGACTCAAACGCACCTCCCCAAATTCTAGAGGATGCTGAATAGTAGTGTGGTTCCATGGTTTTATAGTGGGGAGACTATATTCTCATTACCATAGTTTCATAGTGATGGAAAGAATAGATAAATTGTAGAATCATATTAAATAACTAACCATGGAATATAAATCATATGGATGTGATAAATAACCAAGAAAAATATACAACATCACATATAGAATGATGTAATGTTATGTAACTAAAAAAGTAAAAAAAAATTATATCAGTAGGTATGCAATACGGTATAAGGGTCAAAAGAAAAAAAAGGGAAAAAAATATATCCAATAGAATCAAGAGGCATAGCCTAATCATATACCTCCTCACTCACATGCTATAATCAAATCAAGTA